>OY728148.1:469170109-479170109 GCA_963277665.1 Viscum album
CCATTAAAATAAAAAAGGGAAAGAAACACATGATACTAAATATGTATGCCTAAAACAAAACCCACATCCGAGAATAACTTCAGTACAGGAAAGAAAAACAGCAAAATACAATCCCACAAAAACTATAATAGAATATAACCTCTTAGTAAAAATGGAAATTCTATCATGATTAAAATATTGAAATTGAATGATTTCTATCAAGTGAAACTATACTAAACCTACAATTGGTCCTCCTAGGACCCCATTAAAAGGCTTTTAATCTAAACAAGACACCACACATTATGTTCGAACACATTCATGGTTGAGTATAAAAATTCTAAGTTTGAAACCCCAAAATCAATAAACATAAATCATCAAAGAGAGTAAACTAAAAATAAAGGATGATAAAAACCCACATATCATCAAATATAGACACCAAGTATCAATGTGAGGTCATGTATACATTTCCATCCAAGGATTTTTCATGAGGCTCTAAAGTAACTGACAAGGTGTATGGCATTCCCATGGTCAAATAAAATAGTGTAACAATAATATTATATGTATCTAAAAAAGAAAAAACATATGTGGCACAATTGGCGCATGGTTTCTCAAACTGTGAAGTCATCCTGTTTGTGCGTCCCTTCCCTCTATTAGGGTGTTCATGGTTAGCGCCAAATCTAAAAGACTATGCAGCCAAGTGATGTGGCCATCCAGTGGTCAAAAAATATAAAATAACAAATAAATTAATTTAAATTAATATGAATGAAAAAAATAAAATAAAAAAATAATATTAATTAATAATATTATTATTATTATTACTTTTTTTTAATGTTTTGTGTCGAAGCCTCATTTACTATTAAATCAAGGAAAAGTCCTCTTTTAACTGGGTAGGGGGAGACCCATTACATATCCCGAAGGAAGAGTGGGAATTTTTCCCATTACATGGTCCGTAGGAGCCAATTTTTTTTCCCAAAGCCCATTTTATTAATAGGTTTTTAATAAAACCTTCAAAAGGGCATCCCCTCCCCCCTCCTCTTAATGCACAGTGCAACCCTCTCCACTCTCTCCATATCACACGACCCATCCAGCCTACCCCCACACTCACCCTACTCGTGCAACCCCCTCGACCAAATCTCATCTCGCATACCACCTCCCTTCCCTTCGGTTATTATTTCTCCTCTAGAATTTGGGAGAGAATATATATGGTGACTCTCTTCTCCCTTCCCCTAACTCTGTTTTGTTATTTTCTTCTATTCCATGGGGTGTGTGTGGTTTTCCTTATCCATAGTATTTTTAGGGTTTCCTTTTTGTTTATTCTGTATGATTAGGGTTTGTTCGGTCCCATTGAGGCTTGTTTTAACCACTTCTGTCAAGGGTAGTTAGTTTCTGTTTGATTTCTAGTATGGTCCTTTGGTTCCATTTCATTGAATCAATTTTAAATTTTCAGGTTTTTTTGTATTGATAACAATTTTTCTAGAGTGTGTTGGATCTATTTGATGTGGTTTTAACCCGTGGTATTCATGAACGCTTACATGTGCATGAATGGGTAAGGCATATATGAATATTTCATGCTTGTACATGTTCCCACATGGGGATTTGATTTTGTGAAATGAAGCTCTATATGTGTGTGTGTGTATATATATATATATAATTTCATTTGTGTATAAGGATGAAGGGTCAGTTGGAGTGGTCTTCGTCAACAAGAGGCATGTTTGAGGTATGTGACCTATGCCTATCCCTTTAATTTTTATATAATGATTTATAGATTATATTTAAAAAAATCAATTTCTATATGAAATGAATATTCTATATATATATATATAATTAGTCATGTTTCTTAGAAACTAGATTCTCACATGGTTGTTAGAGCCTCTCTTAAACATTTAAAATGGGTTTCTTGAATTAAGCATTATCTAATGATAGCTTTTAAATGTGTCATTCATTGGTTGTTTAACTGGCCATTTAAATTGTTTTGTAATTTAAAAGTGATGGGAAATAGTTTTTTTATAATGTGAATGTATTCCATTTAAATTAATGTGGCTCATTTGGATCTTTGAGAATGATTTATGGGAGTGGAAACCCCTCTTAAGGCATACCCCCTTGTCTTATAAAAATGATGTGTATGTTCAATGTTTTGATTGGATAAATGTTCATAGTGAAGAGTCTTGGAAATTATTGTGTGGTGTAAAAAATGTGGATTCACGCAAGGAAGGAGAAAAATAGTGATAGGTGGATGTTTTATTTAGTAAATGAATTTATATTTTCATCTATTTTTGTTTTATAAGAACTCACCACCACATGAAGAAGAGCACGTGTGAAACGCATGGTATCTTGGTGGGACCACAAGAACTAGTATAATAATTCGCTCTGAAGTGGAATGGTCTAGATTCATCTAGCGTGTTTTAAAATTACAACACTAACTAAATTTTGATGATTATTATATACCACTATAACTTTTTATGTATTCTACTCTATTGGATCATTCATGGGGACATTGTCGGTTTTGGTTGTTAGAAAACATTTCAACGATATATGAGGGTTCTAGGGTCCCGCATTTTCTATTTACATATAGATATTTCCCATGGTTCTCACTTGTGACATGATTATTTGGATGTGAATTTCATTATATTCAATTCATGCTTGTTTTTCATTTTATATAAACCATGTTTTAATCAAAAAATTTGTCCTTGATTTTTGAAATTTCAATGCATAAATGAAAACTCATTAGAAGATGTTATGAAATGAAAATTATTTTTCTTGAAAAATAAAATCATGTGCCATGAATTTGAAAATATCTAAAAACCTTATTTTTCTATGGTTTTGTTTTCAAACTAGCATGACTTAGTTTCCATTTTATATGTGATTCATAAGTACAAGTTTATTCAGGCATTCCTACTAAGTTTTAATTCATACACCTATAGATTTTTTTTATGAGCTTCTTTTGATCCTTCCCAATTAGGATTTCTGGTGGATTGAATGTGATATTTTGGTTGGAAGTGAACCATGTGGTCACACGGAGGTACATGTGCAATTTTATTTTCATTACACTTCAAGATTTTTGTTTTATTGTTTTATTTATATTTGTTTATTTCATTACCAATTTTTTTACTAGTGAAATCATTCCTAACTAATTTATTTTAATGTTCGTGACTAGATGCCTGTCCTGAAAACTAGATAATTCCTCCCATGCCTTGTTAGAGGCCTCCTTGGGTGAAGGGTTTAGGGTCAACCTGGTTTAGTTTGTAACAAATTTTATTACCACCATTAGATATCTCCATTATAATTCCGAAATTAAACTCTACATTATGCTTCTTATCTTTATGAGACCCTTGAGATCCACTAATCTTAATTTGGAATTTGTGGTAAAATCAAGTAATTTCAACATAGCTATAAAATTCTCGCATCAACAGGGATTTTCAAATACTCGGTTGTAGCCAACCAAAGAAACAATAATCTTTCATTAAGGGATAATGAGAAAGCATGGTGCATATCATGCATGCATTATGAAGTTTTCCACATACACAATGATTAATTCATCATATATTTTATTTATAAAAATTAAATACCATTCCATTTTATGTTGGAGATTATAAAGAAAGTATTTTACAAAAAACATTTTTTGGAATCCCCCACCCCATCTCTTCGATCTTCTCCTCCAACTTAATTTTTTTTATTAATAACCACCACTATTTATGTTATCCCTCCATTAAATAAATAAAATTTATGTCCTTATCTAACGTAGAACATTGAAATATCGATAATATATAATTGATGGATGTGATCCATTTATCTGTGACTATGGTATCAAAAGATCAATTTAAATTTGGGGTCAATTTTTTCACGAAGTTCGCAATTGCCTCTTATTCTTTTTTAGAGGGATTTGGGTGATCCTCATAATTTGGGTTTTTATTTAGAATCTAATATAGATAATAGGGTATCGTCCCAATGTTCCGGATTCATGGTCCCACTAGGTTTGGATTCTCATTCGACATACATCACATTTCCTATTATATTGGTTGTTTACTTATTTCCTCCTATTTCAGGCCATTGTCTAGAATAAAGGAAAAATTAGGGGTGATAATTTTTAAACTATTAAACAAATGAATGAGATTCCAATAATATTTAAGGGATAACTTATAAATTAGATTTATTTCATTAAATTTTGAATTTTTATGATTCATTATATGTTAATCAAGATAAATTTTCTAACATAAACAATTATGGGATTTCTTGTTCCCTTAATACTGGTTCCTAATGAGCTTGTAAATTTACCCAATACTATCTTACTAGTTTTGTCAATCTGGGTTTGTAGCATGGACTGATGTCATTCACCAGTTCCCAACCAATACCACCTCAATGTAGTGTTTTCGAGTGTTAACCCAAGTTAATTCTATACTAGAGCCACATCCACCTACAATACCTAGAAAACGATGTACTTTCGTGAAATCCACTTTACCTATACATTAAAAAATATTAGAGATGTCTTATTATATTTAGTGTTACCCCTAATGATTTAACTAGATTTTTCTAAACCTAATCCAATAAATAGGTACATATTTATTTGATACCAATGTGTATAACCCTTTTCTTTATTACACATTAATTCATGATTTATTACCTAAGATTACAAATAATAAAATGCTGAAAATTTTTAATTTTATTTCCATTGGGTATTTAGGTACACTAAAAATACCATAAAACATGGGATACAATGCCATTATTAGAAAAATCCATAACATGCTTATAGTATTCCTTAAATCATTAAACTACATGGGATTACCTGGGGGACATACAAAACCCATGGGTGATCTATAAAACCCATTAAGAAAATAAACATCACATAACAAGAAGAAATTAATAAATATAAGACAAAAATCAATAAAATTATTCATAAAATGTCAGAATTATAAGAATGAAAAAAATAAAAATAATATTTCATGAATACATAAAGGAAATATGGGAAAGTGTAAACAACATTAAACAAGAAATCTTGAACACTGGTCAACGATAATCACAAGGAAATTATAGCATGGTTGAAAAAGTATCATGATTGATTAGTTTCACTCCTTATTCGCTTTTTCATGTCTCTTGAGAATAAAATATTACCTTTTTAATTTATCTTATATATAATTTTTGTTGTATTGATCTCTTTCATGTCATATACATGCATAAATTTTCCACATAGATCATTAAAAATAAGATCATATTACATAATATTTAATTATATGATCCATGAGTGTGGAAAAAAAGCTACTTAATTCCTTAATAAAAAAGCATATTTATGTGTATTTTAATACACTTGAGTGTAAATATTTATGGTATTCAAAATAAAAATGTTTGGAATTGAAAAATGGCAGTGTAATTTTGGAAACATAATGGAAGTACATAATGATTCATAATGGTTTAATGGTAGAGAAATGGTTGTATCTATATTTTTAGATCATATAGAAACTTATAAATACATTTAAAAACATATAAAAACATTAGGAATTTTTAAATAAAATATATAAAAATAATAAGATGATTAAATAAAGTGTAAAAGGAAAGGACCCCTTTCCTAGAGAGGATGATTCAAAAATGACGGGAGGAATTTTGTGATAGGTTGGGGGAACAATGGGGGGACTTTAGAGTGAGAAGGGAAGAGTAAGTTGAGTCTTGAAGTTTTTTAACTAGAGAGGAAGTAGATATTGGGTGGTTTTATATAAGAGAATATATGGGAGTTATTTATTTTATCCTAAAAATAGGTTTTGGTCTGCATAAAAAGAAGTAATCTAAACCGAAAATCATAAAATGGATTTACCTTAATTTATGCAAAAATGATATTTTTCCATATTTCTTAATTCCATTCTCCTAAATCATTAAAATATTACACCAGTTGATGTGTAAGTGAGTACTGTTCATAAATAAATGTTTTTTAAAACAATAAAAAATCATATTTCATTTGAAGGGTTTATAATGGTTTTATAAGATTAATAGAATGAACTGGAAATAACATTATTTTGAAGGAGAAATAATATTCAGTCTTATATACCATTAATATCATTTATTTCATCAATTTTTTTAAAATGATTTTATAATATCCTCTGTATATTTATACAATATTTAATTTTTTACCAAAACATTTTACTATCACTTAAAGTTATGAAATATTTTCCATTAGATATATAAACATTCTAAATCAAAAAATAATAATATTTCTTTTTTTCAAATTATTTTTTAATTTAAAATAAGTCTCAACATTAAATCCATATGCATCAGATACCTTAGTAGTTGGTAATCCATAGGAAATTAGTTTCACTATATCTTTGAAATAAGACGATATTTACATGTTGAAACAAATGGACTCATAAATTTCACAAATCATTTTAATGTTTTAACTCCCACAACAAATTTCACCATATAATATTCACTAATATTGAGGTAGACAACAATACTCATTCTCAACCGAATATATCCCCATCAGTGAAAAAAATACTTCATCATATTTATAATGACTTTAAAATGGATAAAATAATCACATTCATCAATAATACTTATAATTTCTGGGATATAAATATGATTCTTATATAGTTTAATAATAATAAGATCCTTTAAGTTCCTTCACACTCATGTGATATTCCAAGATCTCTTTTAGAATGACTTAAAAGTGACCACTTTGAATTTCTCAACAAATCAAGATATGATTCTTCCAGTGCTGAAAATATGTGTGATAAAAGATAATATGATTAAACAATGTGAAAATTTGGGAAAAATCATTTCTTGATAAAATAAATGGATTCTTCCTTATAGGTGATTAGTCTCCAAGTGTACTTTTTGAGTAAGGCCTCATAAAATTTAGTGAGATATGTAATCCCTAATGAAACCATTTCACTTGGATTGATGCATTATTTCTACGCTACAATGATGGAAAATATATCATTAATATTCATGATTTAAATGAAATTTATGATCTTGGTATGAAAATTATAGGGAATTATAATTGGAAATTTATATATAGAAAAATTATAAATTAAAAAGGATTTAATCACCAAGATAACCAAGAATTTCATTCCCCCTTGTGACATTCTTTTTCCTTTCCAGCTATCTATTTGTTTAATGATCTTAGAGTAGATGTTATCCAAGTAACAACTATTCACCCTCATCCAATATATAATAACACCTAGATATTTAAAAGGATGATACCATTTATAAATATCATGTTTTAAGGGGATCTTATTTTGTTTGGATATCATAAATCACTCTCCAAAAACAATGATGGATTTGTAAGGACATATAAATTTCCCATAAATCCCTCCATAGTGGAAGAAGAGTTCGTTAATTTATTTCATGGTCCTTTTAGAGGTACTAAATATTTTATAACATCGTCATCATCAAATATGTATATGAAAAAAAATAAGTTCTTTCAAACATTCTACAGTTCATAGAGGGATGTGTCTGTGTGATCAGTGGTTCACTTTATTACATGATCATTTAAAATTTAAAAGAGGATTTGATAAATATAATCCCCTTAAAAGAATCTTCTTGAATATCCAATGTTTCCATTTGAGGATTCACTGATAAGAACATATAGTTTTACAGTATTAAGATTTAAATGCACCATTTTTATTTTATTGAATGAATGTTTGGGTATATAATCAATTTCAAACACCACAAATTAAAAATTAATATAATTATTATTGATTAATTTTATGTTTTTTAAACCAAAATTATACTTAATACATGTTAATGGAATTTAAACTCATGTTTCTAAAACTAATGTGTGATTTAATAATTAATTTATAGTAAATAATATTATAAAAATAGAATAATACTAATAGAACTAATTTACATCTTTAATTTTTCTGATAACCATGTAAAAAAGAATATACTAAACTCATTAACAAAATAAAATAAATGGAATAATATTGAAAATGATATAAAAAAACCCAATTTTTTTATCACATTACCAAATAATAATTTCATAGATTAATCTTGGAAAATATCATACCCTAAGAAGAATTTCACTATTCTAAAAACTCAAATGAACTGTTTATAAAAGGTTAAAATTTCAATAATGGAATATAATTTTTAAATTTCATATAATCAAGAATGAAGCAATCAAATAATTAATTTTAAAAAATATTTATCCATTATTTTTCAATTAATTATGCCTCATATGGAAACACATTAAATTATAATGTCATGGAATAGAATAATTAAAAAAAACTTATGAATAATATATAATATTTTCCATATAAAGTGATTATACATTTTCATTAAATTATCTATGATAATTTAACACTTATATCTTAAAAATAGAATTTAAAAATTTATTAATGATTTTGAAAAATACATCTAAATCCCAGAAAAACTAAAAAACCATGAAAAACACTAATACTACATCTAAAACACACACACACAAAATCCAAAATATTTATAACCTAAAAAACTCCAATTTAGGAATGAAGCAACTAAATCTAAATAAAGGACATCGAAAATAGGAATATTTATCAAAATAATAATTAAAGGAATGTTAGAGATGTTATTTTTTATCCTCTAGACTAAATATAACAAAACTCTAATAGTCAAATGTGATTCCATAGTTCGTAGTTGGAATCACTTAAAAAACTCTAATTGGGAAAAAAATAATCGAACAGATTAGGGGACAAAAAAATGGCAAGGCCACAATACATAGCTTTCTATTCAACTATGAGAGAGTTCCATTTCCAATAATATTCACTAAAATACATTGAAATTTATCCTATAGTATTAAAAATATTTCCTCCTCTCTATATCATCCCCAAGTCACATGCCAGATTTATAATATGTTTGACCTTGTATTTAGGATCCTTCTGACCTAACCAATTCTCTTAGTGGATAATTTGATATCCATCCACTATTTGGAATCTGTGAGTGTAAATTCTTCTAATTGTCTGGGATAAATCTCTATGTTTAATCTCCATTCCAGGATCATTTATGAAGGATCGTGATTTGGATTCTCATGTGGTATATTGTATCTTCTTTCCTTATTACATTATGATATTTCCAAAAGTCCAAACGTTTGACTACAAACATCCCACAATGATGATAATATTATATGGTATAATCAATATGATTATGGAACCATTGAAAAATTAATACCCTTGTCGAATCAATTTGATCCTCTACTCTCCAGTTTGCATTGACGGTGTGTGTTTGTGTGTTCTTATGTTTGTCTACATGTATGTATGTATGGATGGATGTATATATCGATTCATGCACACATTGTTGGATGTATGTATATATGCTTATATGGATATATGGATATATGGATTCTCTGTGTGTGTGTGTGTGTGTGTGTGTACAGGGATGGATGGATGGATGGATGGATGGATGAATGGATGGATGGATGGATGGATGGATCGATGGAAGGATGGATGGATGGATAGATAGATGGATGGATAGATGGATGGATGTTTGTATGTATTTATGTATGTATGAATGTATGTATTTATGTATGTATGTGTGTGTGTGTGTGTGTGTGTGTGTGTGTGTCTGTATGTATGTATCTATGCATGCTTGCATGCATGAATGCATTTATATATGCATGTAAGTGTGTATGTGTGTATGTGTGAGTGTGTGTTTGTATATATATATGTATGTATGCATGAATGTCTGTATGCATTTATTCATTCATGTCTGTATGGATGGATGGATTGATGGATGGATGTAAGGATGTATGTATGTTTGTATTTATGTATGGATGCTTGTGTGTATGCAGGCATGCAGGCATGCATGCATGCAGGCATGTATCTATGTATTTATGTATGTATGTATGTATGAAGGTAGATATATATGTATGTTTGTATGTATGTACATATGTATGTAAGTATGTAGGTATGTACGTACGTACGTATGTATGTATGTATGTATGTATGTCTGTATGTATGTATGTCTGTATGTCTGTCTGTATGTGTGTGTGTGTCTGTATGTATGTATGTATGTATGTATGTATGTATGTATGTATGTATGTGTGTGTGTGTGTGTCTGTATGTATGTATGTGTGTGTGTATGTATGTATGTATGTATGTATGTATGTATGTATGTATGTATGTATGTATGTATGTATGTATGTATGTATGTATGTATGTATGTATGTATGTATGTATGTATGTATGTATGTATGTATGTATGTATGTATGTATGTATGTATGTATGTATGTATGTATGTATGTATGTATGTATGTATGTATGTATGTATGTATGTATGTATGTATGTATGTATGTATGTATGTATGTATGTATGTATGTATGTATGTATGTATGTATGTATGTATGTATGTATGTATGTATGTATGTATGTATGTATGTATGTATGTATGTATGTATGTATGTATGTATGTATGTATGTATGTATGTATGTATGTATGTATGTATGTATGTATGTATGTATGTATGTATGTATGTATGTATGTATGTATGTATGTATGTATGTATGTATGTATGTATGTATGTATGTATGTATGTATGTATGTATGTATGTATGTATGTATGTATGTATGTATGTATGTATGTATGTATGTATGTATGTATGTATGTATGTATGTATGTATGTATGTATGTATGTATGTATGTATGTATGTATGTATGTATGTATGTATGTATGTATGTATGTATGTATGTATGTATGTATGTATGTATGTATGTATGTATGTATGTATGTATGTATGTATGTATGTATGTATGTATGTATGTATGTATGTATGTATGTATGTATGTATGTATGTATGTATGTATGTATGTATGTATGTATGTATGTATGTATGTATGTATGTATGTATGTATGTATGTATGTATGTATGTATGTATGTATGTATGTCTGTATGTCTGTATGTCTGTCTGTATGTGTGTGTGTGTCTGTGTGTGTGTCTGTGTGTGTGTGTGTGTCTGTGTGTGTGTGTGTGTGTGTCTGTGTCTGTGTCTGTGTCTGTGTGTGTGTCTGTGTCTGTGTCTGTGTATGTGTCTGTGTCTGTGTGTGTCTGTGTATGTCTGTCTATGTGTGTGTGTGTGTGTGTGTGCGGGCGCGCGCGCGCGCATTACAGAAGTGTTAAGGCTTCATGGAACATCATTATTAGTTATTTCTGATTGAGATTTTTGGTTCACCTCAAGTTCTAGAAAAGAATTCAACATTCCTTGAATATAGATTTGATCTTAAGTATGGAATATCACCTCTAGAATAATAGATAATATAAACAAACTATCCAAAATAATTAGGATATGCTGAGATATTTCTCTATGGGCCTAAATGGATATTGGGATCAATATATATATATTTAAGTTCTAGTACAACAATAGGTTCCTCTAAATAATTCATATGGTTCATTATGAAGTCCTCTATGGAAATAAATATGAAAATCAAATATGTTTGGATGAATTTGGTAAACATAAGGTATTGGGACTCGATTTGGTTGATGAAATTTCATAGAAGGTTAAATCTACTAAACAACACTACCAGGTATCTAAAACTTGATGTAAGATTTATTTTAGGAATTATATATGGGTTCTATAGTTTGAAGTTAAAGAAAAAGTATTCCTCCATATATCCCCACAAAATAGATCCATAATATTTTAGAGAATGTGAAAGCTATGTCTAAAATACATTATCCCCATTGGGATTATTGATGGAAATTGTAAGGGATGTCGACATGAATTTCTACCAAACCTTCCTCTCAAGTGGATGATATGTTCCACATATCCCTATTAAGGAAGCACAAACATGATACCTTAAATATTGTAAACTTATAGGTGGTATAATTGGATCAAGATATGTCTTATGAGGAGTATATGGTTAATATCATAAACTATAATGACAATTTTCTATGCTTCAAGATAATTCAAATTTTCAAATTACATTTGTGTAACCATAAGTATAAATATGAAACATGAGAACCATATGATGAAATGAAATATAAGTACCACTTTTTTTAACTTAGTATCTGAATTAAAATTATGAGGAAAAATTTTTTGAATTGGGGAAGTATATATCAAAAAAGAAATTTATATAATGAACTCTCCTTGTAATTTGACATGTCCTATATTTAGTAATATATAAAAACACATGCACCACATATTTAAAAGAATAACAATTCAATATATTTATTTTGAAACATACATTTTGAGAAGAGAAATATAATTAATATAAATTGTAATAAACTTGAATATAATCATTATATACAAAAAATTGAATTAAAGAAAGCTTGTTTGAATGTTTAGTAAAACATTTATTTTTTATTTTAATTAAAATGTAATTTTTAAATTATAATTTATTTTCCTAAATTTTTTATATTAAACACTATTTATTACTATATAATTGATAATAAAATTTATTAAATTGTAGTTAATTTTTCTAAGGGTCATAAATATGATTTTATAATAAAAATTAATATTTTTTAATAAATATTGATAACATTTTAATGCTAAATTTCTAATATTTATAAAATTATTTTGATAAAATTAATGTTTCTTTGGGAATAATCACATTAACTTTACCTTAGGGAGAGTTTTGGGGATTTTTTGTAAAAATATGATATTTGATTAATAGTAAAAAAAATTTAAAATATCGAAACTTTTATGACATCACCATGATATAAGAATGATATTAAAATTCATCAATCTTTTTTCTATAAAAAAATTTATTTAAAGAAAAATATAATTCTGTAAAAAAATAATCAGTTGAATTTAGAACCCTATATTTTTCATTTTGGATTTTATTTTTTATTTTATTCAAAAAAAACTTATTTTTGTCTATTTTCATATATTTAACTATTAACAATAAAATATCTAGTTTTGAATTCTTTTGCAAGTCAAATAAATCTCATTTTTTTCATAATCAAATAAATGTCACAAGAACCAATACTATTGGCCTAAATAATTAAAAAATCATTTTTATGCTTAAGAATACATTTTTATAAAAATATTTTTTATTGTGTTATATGTATTTATATTGAAGTTAATTTTTATCATTGTGATAAATTGAATTCAATGAAATGAATATAATATTTGGAATAAAAATAATAATAATTGGTTACTAAGGTAAAATATAATTTTATCCATAAAAATATGTTACCGTGATAAAATTTAGTCACCACGTTAATGGTTAAAAAACATAAAAACAATAAATTGTGAGGTAAGTAAAAAACAATAAACAATCCATATATATAAATGGGTGGATAGGGGAAATTATGGCATACCCTTATCAATTTTTAGTTTTTTCCATTTTTTGATTCATGTCCCTTTAATATGGAATTAATTTTACATTATTAGATTAGTCTTTATAAAAATGTCACCACTCTCACTTATTAATAGACCCCTTCACCACTCCACTTCCTCGTACACCGTATGTTTCTTATATAAACCAAGTTCAATCAAAAACCTTTTATAGAACTCTCATTAATGTCTAAGTGATTATTTTCTCATATAAAAAACCCTTCAAATTCATAATCTGACCTGGAAAAAGAGTATTCCTATTATGTAAGGTAATAAATCATAATCATGGTCTCATTTATATTCCATTAAATATTCTTATTTTATCTCCACAAAATATATAATATCCATTTAAATTTAATTTAATGAATATTAATAGTGTATCTAAATGATATTATGTTTACTGAATAACCATTGTCTACCTTCCACCCATCCATTCTATAATTAAAACATCGCCATATAATGGTTGGTTCACCACCTCCATGGATGATATGTTTCAATTTACATCATAATATTACATGGATAGTTGTAAAGATATATTTAATGAATAAATTTTATATTATGTAATTATTAATATTATATATATATAAATTGGTCATTATATTAATGATATTAACTATAAATGATCATAATGATTTTAACTACCAAAAATTACCAATATCATGTAATCCTTCCTAATTTTAATATATTTCAGACAATATATTGAGATTTAAAACCATTTTTATACTTTAATGATAAATAATATATAAATTTTTAATTCTAAATATTATGAAACTATTTTACAAACACATTTTACCATTTTCAACATACTAAAGCGGTTTTGGAGAAATTGACTGAATAATGCCAAGTGGTTAATGAGAGAAATAATTACACATTAAATGAATGATATATGATGATAAATATATAATATAAAATGAAAATATACTAAAATGGTTTTTATTCAGGTATTTAAGACACAAAATTTATTGATTTGGTTAATTAGACCAATGTATCAAGTGATTCGATACTCGAGGTAAATCCCAAAAACTATTTTTCCATTTTGTTATACACTCTCTAGATCTACCTCACTTTTATTTTCTAATCACCTTATTTAATTATTTTATATTATGTATATATGTTTTAAAAATATAATCCTTGTTTTTTTTCACTTTCTTCTATGGTGATATAATTTTTTTTTCAGGCTCCCTTCTTAATCTTCTATTAAAACATATCATTTTAATGGAAACTTTACAAATAAAAATCCAATTTCATGTTTCAATAATTTTAAAAAAAAAATACCTTATAAGGTTTCTATAAATATTAAATTTTTTAAAAATATACATATTATGGTTAATTAATGGTTTTTTTAAAACATCATATACTCACCTTATTTGGAGTTTGTTTTACTCATCCCTTAAAACATCATTTAAAAAATTCAATTCTATACCTTATTCTCCACTATTTTATTATAAATAATTTTTTATGGAAATTTATATTTAAGACTGATTTATTTTTATTAAATTATAAACATACTAAAAAATTAATTTCATCTTCTCTTTAGAATCATTATGATATATCCTTTGGTTATGTTTTGAGATAATATTTTCTAACCCATTTGAATTCTCAGTGGGTTTTTTCTTATTATGAATTATGAATTATTTATTGAAAACACATATGTATGTACATATTATGATGTTATTTTTGGGTTCAAACTTATCTCACCCCAAATTAATTGTGTAATGTTTTAATCTTAGGGGATACCATGTATTTGGGTGGGAAGTTAACTTAGCACACTAAGTTATGTTGTCATGGTAGAAAGTAATGAATTATGATTCTGATGTCAAGTTTCATGTTATTGATGAATTTTTATGATGTCATAGTTCTATGATATATAGACCCTTGTATCATTATTCCATGTGATTATGCTATTTTATGAAATCATGTTATTCTACAAAACTTTTATGTTATATTTCTTTATCATGATTATTACATTACTTTGATTTATAGCCCACAATTTTCATTATATATGAATCCATTGTATCCAATAAAATAATTAAAATATAAAGAGATGTAATATTACCTTTTTAAAAATAAAAAACATTATGATTATATTTATATCAATGTGGATTTATTATGTATCTAAACTCTCAATGTCACTATAACTCTAAATTTTAGGGGTTTTTTACTAAATTTTGTGTTAAAAATCAAGAAATAATATATGTTTGTGTCATGGGATATTATAATATCTAAGGAGACTATTTTATTCCACTATTTTATATTATTTTAATACATTTTAAAAGAAAATTGGAATATTTTTATGTGTTTTTAATAATTTTTTGTCATTTTTTATTTTTAAATATATTCCAATATATCTAGTTGAATTTTTAGATTTTAGATTCCCATTACCTCAGAGTAGCATCATTACATTTTTTCCATGTAGTCATATATTTGAGTTCACCAAGATCAAAATTTTCTAAGGTGAATTCATACTAATATTACACAAAATAATCCTTATGAAGAAGAAGAATAATAATAATAATAAATTCTCCAAGGTAATAAATTACTAATATTAAGGTAACTCTAGCATGAATGATGTCAAGAATATCACCCATGTGGGTCGATATGAGTATAGGTGCCAGATACTGGATAACCTCATCTATGTGAGATACATGAATGACCCAAGGATTCCATCAAATTTAACTGGATCTCAATGAATGGTGCATAGAATACCATGATAATATTACAGAGAGATATTGAATGAAATTTTTATTTTATAAAAGTTAATTTTTAGCTACACTGAATAAATCCATCTTACACCATATAAGATTGGAATCAGCTCTTAGATATTGTCCGAGGAAGGAACTACACCGCAACCACCATTCTATGTCCTATAAAGGTCAGTTTGGTTTGATTATATGCAAAAAAAATCTAGGTTATTTACCATGGAATACTTTTCAACCTCCCTCCATCCATCTGACCATATCCTAGAGGTAAAAATTTTGTTAGAGATGTGATTTTTGAAAGCATAAGAAACCTATATTTCATGAGCTCTCTAAAAATACCACTCATTTGAAATTCCATATATATTGGTCAAACCCTACCTAATATATTAAAAAGATCTATTCCATGAATCAAGAATATTAGAAATTTGAAATTTTAGACACATCAACATTTCATATGATGGTGTGTTGTGCCATAGAAATGATTGATACCTTTTTATGAATTTATGACTTTCAATAATCTGTCTTACATTAATTATTGTTAGACCGTGAGATACTTTAAGATATTTATATAAAAATTAGCTAAATTTGATAGGGAATTATTTTTTTACACCACAGAGAAAAGGGATTTGAGGATAACTTAATGAAATGGAAGAAGGTATCCCATTAGAATAAGAACACTCTTATGATTAAGATTGAAAATCTTTATTTTTTAAGATTGGAGCCAAAATATGCGAGTGGTACTGAATGTTATATAATTCTACTTCTTTAATTGATTACCTTTTCTATATAACCATGAATCATTTAGTCTTATTTTTTTGTTTATCTCAAGAGAACTGATCGTTTTTATATGATTGAGTAGTTACTATGGGGTTGGTAAACCAACAAAAGGATGAAAAATATTATGTAATAAATGAAAATTTTAAAGGGGAATCAAGTATTGAAAACTAATACACTATTGTTATTTACATTTACATTATCCATTAATCCTATATCAAAGATTTTGATGATTAATTGATGAAATAAAACTAGGTAGGGGTAGTGTAAGATTTAGATCCAACCATTTCATTGAGATTAAATTTCTAAACTTTTGTGGGCTATAGGTTACCTCAAGAGAGTCTCTAATACAAGGTATGGTTAGTTTGTTCCAAGCAAGTAATAATATATTTTCTAAGAGGCATTGAAATTATTATCCCTTATTAATCAACAAGAGTTCAATTAATTTTACATACGATCCCATCCTCTAAAATTGGTCTAATTTGTCTACCTTAATCCATGTTTTTCAACCTATTAATCCCCAATTATATCCTGAAACTATGTTCTTCCATGTTCAACCCACTCGCATTAGAGTGTGTCTCTAGATGTTTTGTGTACTCTTACTAAAATACTAGTTTATAACCATTGATAACTATAGGATATTCTTCATTCACTATAGTTTAACCCTAAGACAATAATTTTTTATAATAATTTGAGTATTATTAATGATTATTCCATTGTGCATTTAAAATAAAAACCTTGATTAATGATCTAGGAGTTGATATAATCCTTGAAATCATCTTGTTTTTGGTGTCTCTTCATGGTAAAATATAGGAGAATCCCTTATAAAACCAAAATAAATTACTTATTTTAAATTTTTCTTACATTTTTCTCTTTTAATTATTATTCTTTTTAACATGAACATGTATTTTTTAAATTTTCCACCATATGTTATAGGTACATGTGGAACGTTTCTCACACATGGACAAGCAGTGAGGATTCCCAAAAAAACTCAAGAATTACTTTTGTAAATTTAGAATCATATCTCTTAGAACTATAGAGATACAATGGAAACAAATATATTATTTTATTATTCTTGTGATGAGTTCCTTTAAATCATAAGCACAAAAAAACTAGTTCAAAGGTAGAGAACACTAATGGACTATTGACAACTATCTATAAATACATTTGAACCAAGTATATTGTGACCTCCCATAGATACCAATAACTTTCATCTAAAAAAAAGTTTTTTTCATATGATTAATAAATTTAAATAGATTTTGGGAATATAAAAATATTTTTTTCTTAGTCACCTCTCAAATTTTCTGAAGATTTGTGACACATTCAAGAAAAATAGAGATTTATATGATTTCATATACCACCAAGCATTTCTATTTAATCATATATAGAATTTGATGAAGTGGGTAAAGTCATATAATCATGAATCTATCAATACATGTGAAGATGTCTTGGGGATGTTTTTTGAAAAATGATTCACAATGGAGAAAACATATAAACTCTGGAGTGACATACATATTTTTTAGTATCGTGATGGGGAGTTAATATATGAGGTTTGGGAACATTTTATTGACATTTTTTAATGATTCCCTCATAATAGAGTTACTATTTATATAAAATTATAACATTTCTATTTTATATTATAAAATAATTATTGGGTCATTATGGATTCCTCTATAGGGGAGGATTAATGAGAAGAACACCAATAGAATATCAAGATATTTTAGATGGTCATACTGATAATGTATCATATTGTAAATACAGTTGAGGTTCGGTTAAGATAGTATTTTATCAAGTTGAATAAAACACCAGGTTGGTTGACTATATTGATGATATACCCAAGAGGTTGGAGATTCTCTTTGAACTTCATAATCTAAGATCTTTATCTAGAGACCTCTGCAACATTCATGCAAGATGTGTGGTGGACTTCACCTTTTATAGGACTACCATGCTAGAGTAGAATACCCATGCATACCAGAAGTAAATTTCCTCAATTATAACTATCCTAAAATATAATACCAAAATCAGTATGGGTTGGTTTTGCATTAGTTTTAGAAAAATCAAGGTTTTAGTTCTTATTCAAGGTAAACTTCCAGTCAAATTATAGGTCCTCTAAGTTATGCCCAAGGACAATATGAATTTATTTTAGACCTAAGAGGGGAATCTTTTTCATTGTCCCTCCCTACTTGGGATTGATTTCATGATGTGATGGTGTCCTTAAGGGTGAATGAGACCTGTTGGGGGTTTCCCTTCCCATTACAATGTTTTCAAGGGTGTTTCCAAGAAATGTGTATTGGATTTCATGCATTGTATTTCCCTAGGTGTGGGTTTTTTCTTTGAACCAACAAAAACATATTTATGGACCCCCAACTATAATTTCAATAATACTTTCAACATCTACCATAAGAAACCCAACCTGTAATTAAATATTTAGTCATTAAATACATCAAAGAGATTGACCAACACCTTAGTCAGGTGTAATACACTATGAAATAAATAAAGAATTAATTTTCAAGACTATAAGAAACTTTATGTAACTATAAGATAAATCAAGAACAACTTACCCAAAAAATAAATGAGTTTATCCTTATTGTTTTTCAAGAAAAAAATATGTTTCAAATGGAAAATCTAATGAAATTACATTTAATAGTGAAGATTAACTTTTAGAATGAAGTGGGATTAAGGAGGAAGTGTCAATATTGATGTGGAATAAATAAAAAATAAACAATTTTATGCTAAAGGAAGAAGATAAATCAAAAAAATAAACTCAAAAAGAATAATAATATCTAAATAAAATATTATGTCACTACAAGAAATCCCTTTCATTCCCAAAAGAGATACACCATGGAAAATTAAAAAATAAGAAATTTTGGGAAATTTCCATGAATTTTCATATCAAAATACACTTCAAAAATCTCATTTAAATAATTCCTATATATTTAATGTTATATAAAGTTTTTTCTATAATGTTATGAAAATATAGGACTATGGTTCCCTATCATTGATTAAGGGATAATCCAATATGCTATAATAAAAGCTTCATTCCATGTTATGTGACCCAATAATGTTCTCAATTCCATGTAAAATATGGTTATATAACATTGTGAATAATTTTTTTGACTTTGGAAAAATAATTTATGTTATTCCACTAGATGTGTTCAAGAATCTAGGAATAAGTGATTTGAGATCAATGTGATTTTCAATTAAATTGGTAGAAGGGTCTATGGAAAATTTTGTTGGAATTCTCAAAGATTTATAGGATAATATAGATATATTCATATTTTAGTATATTTCTTGAACATGTAGATGCATTATAAAGGAGAGGTGTTCGTCATCCTTGATCGATTAATCCTAGAAACTGGAAAAGAACAGATAAAAGTAAATCAGGGCCCATTGATTTTCTAGTTTAAAGATGAGTAGGTCAAATTATACTTTTCTAATGTATAGAAGAATGGATATGAAATAGAGTATTATAACTAAATAGTTACTATGAAAGAGGGTTATTTTTATATATTTTAGAAGAAGAATAATTCATTAAAGGAACTAAAATATTGGAAGATAGACTAAAAATGAAATAAGGAAAAGAGTTCCTACAAGTTAGTGAATAGTTTCATAGAGAATATATTCTTAATATTATTCCATTGGTTTTGAATATAGAAATTTTGTAAATAAAGAATCATCCTATAATTCTCTGTTATATTTTTCTAGAATATGGAGATTCCCTATTGGTAAATTTTAATGCATCATTATCTAAGGGGCACAATGAATAATTAATATAAATCTTGAAACAATATAAAAAGGATTTGAAATTTAGTGTTATTTATATTAACTATATTAGACCTTTCATGTGCACCAGAAATGATAGATTTTAATATTTCATGAAATATATTTAACCTCACATATAAAATAATTTTTTATGAGGGGTGTGTTAAAGAATATTGATGTCGATATTATTTACCCCATTGTTTATAGAAAATTAAGTTCTCCCTTGCTGGGTTTTTTTGAAAAAGGGTGTGATGGTTGAAGTTAAGAAAGGTTATGAACTCATTTCCACTCAAACTTTAACAAGATAGAGAGTATGTATTGACCATAGGAAGATTAATTAGGAAATATAGAAGGATCCCTTACCCCTTTCATTTATCAAGTAGAAATTATATATTATTTATAAACACAAGTAAAATTAATTATTATATTTTTATTATAGTATGAACATATTTTGATGGAATCATAAAATCATAAAAATATTACTTTCATGTGTCTCAATGGACCATTTTCTTACCTTCAAATATCTTCTAGAATGTGTAATACACCCATGAAAGTTTAGTAGTTCATGGAAAATAATTTTCATGGGATTACAGAAGAAATTAAAGAAAATTTTATAGTTGATTTATCTATCTATGGATGTTCATTTGGAATTCCCATAAAGAATATTAATTTTTTTTCTATGATATCAAGAGAAAATCATTGTTTTTAACTTGAAAAAATTACACTTTATTGAATCCTATAACCTCCTACTTGACTACCAGATATCAAAGATAGGAATTAATGTTTACCCATCCAAAATAAAATTTATCATGTAATTTTAAGAGACAACTATATTAATATAAATTGGAATATTTTTGGGTTATATTAGATTTTTTCATCAATTTGTTAGTTATTTTTTATGTATTTTCTGAAAACTATCTTAATTTATCAATAAATAAATGAAACTTATTTTTTATTATAAGTGATATGAGAATTTTTTAGAGATGAATATGTGATTATTCACCACCCTTATCATGTTTTCATAAAAATGTTAGTTTCCATTTGAATTTATATGTGATTCCAGTGATTATGAAGTTAGATTAGTCATTATAAAAAAGTGAGGAAAAAAATTTTAGTGCAAATTATTATGGTGTAAGAACTTTTACTGAATCGAAAGGCAATTACATGATAATGGACAAGAAACTTATCACTATGGTATTTTCTTATAATAAGTTCATACCATACTTTATGCTTTCCAAAGTGTTTATTCACACTTACCATATGACATTAATATATTTTCTCATGATGAAATATTCCAATCCTTTCCATATAAGACAAATTCTACAACTACATGAGTTTTATATTGATATTCACAATAATAAAGGGTCATATAATTTTTTGGATAAATATATATCGAGGGTGTTATTTTTTAATATTTCAAAGGAATATAAAATATGAGATTCTGGGTGATTTTGTAAAATAATATCTTTTTATAAGAGGCAAAACATCTCGATTGTGTTTTGAAGACATCATTAATTAAAAAATCATACAATCTTTGTACCTAGAGTTATTATACCAGGAAATTTTAAAATTTTATCTAATATATATTACTATTTTTAGGATTATTTGATGCTCTTTAATAAGTTTAATAGTGTAATAATTAGTTGATGTGTTCCATAAAATGAAGTCTTTAGTGTTTTGGAATTTTTTCTCTCCTCACTAAAAGTATAACACCATTGCCTAGAATGGATGGTAGTCAAAATTATGCAATTTGGGGTTTTCTAACCTTCATTTCATGAGGAAATAATATTTTTTATGGAATCTTGTGACCAAAACTAATGAACAGGAAATATTGGAAAGTTTAATGAAATGTCCCAACACCAAATCATGTAATTTGAGTGTTTTGATGTGTGGATGATTAAATTTAATGGCCCATTTCTCAATTCATGATGTCACACAAACATACTAGTGTGTAATTATTATGTTTACAAAAAATTTTAAGCTAATATAGACACTTTTAAGAATGTGAAATCTTCTATAAAATTCATGAAAAAGAAAATGTTTTCCCAATTCAGGGTTCCCAATATTCTTATTGTTCACAGGAGAATTCATTTTGAGAATAATTTTTTATGGGAAATGATAATGAATCCTAGTGTCTGGTATAATACTAGTACCCATATAATCTACATACATATGGGTGGGTAGAGCTTTCAAATAGAGATATTGATAAAATTATTGAGAAGATGGTAAGTTCTAATCGGAATAACTAGTCTACTGAAATCGACAACACTCTATGGGCCTATTGAAACTAGTATAATAAATCATTAGGGATTCCTACATTATGATTTTTATATGGAAAATATGTTGATTTCTGGTGTAAATTTATCATTGAACTTATTTTCTTGTTCAATGTATTTAATTTTAATTCAGATGGTTCTAAGAGAAAGAGGTTACTAGATCTTTATGAGATAGTGGAAATATGGCAGGATGTTTATGACAATTTTGAAATATTTAAAGAAAATTATAGTAAATAGAATGACATGATCATATAGAATTTTATTTTTTAACCAATTTAATATTTTATTTTTTAATTCATTACTGTGTTTTTTCGCGGTATGTTGAGCTCATGATGGTCTGAACCATTTGTCATCATTTGTGTGTTTTCCCGTATGTATATTTGTAGATCTAGTAGAATAAAGAACCACTAATCCAAATAAATTTAAATCATGTCATGATTTATATATATATAATTTTCATTTGGGGATAATCATCTCACTTATTTTTAATTAACAAAAAATGATAAGGTACATTGAGCTTTTGACTGTAGATAAAGCGATGACTGGGAGGTGCCTAAGTATGTTTTCTTTTTATATTTTCATTCTATTCATTTTTGTTTTCATTTATTTTGTATTTTGATTCACTTAAGTGTCATAAGTCTCCAATGTGAATCTCAAAAATCACCATATATAACTCACAACTTCCCTAAATAATTCCAATAATCAAATACATATTTGGTCACAATAATAGTTCTTTGTGAATAGGGAGAATAGTGTGCCTCATGGTGCAATATAAATACCATTCCGCATATAGGATGTGGTTGAAAATCTTATGGGAAAATATAATGGGTAGCACTATATGGATTTGTAACCTAATAAAAAAAATTATGGTCACATGAGAATATGTAAGTACTCCAAACCTATGGATTGACCACAATATGGAGCCATAAGACATGGTAATTTAGCTCACTCTGTTTCATGTAATATTTTGAACAATACACACCATAAAAAATACACCAAATCATGGGGTCTTATATCATAATAAATTTAAATTTTTGGTTATTATGGTATATCATCACCCTCAACACTATCAAAAATATAGCATGAAAAAACATTAGTGATGTTTGAAGTTCTAGGATTTGTGGGATAAATGATGCCACATTAGTGATTCTATGGCATAAGGGTGCCCTGCATTTTCAAAATCATAATAAAACCCTTAATCCATTATATATAAATATCTCTAATATGTTATTATTTTGGATAGATCATCTACTCTTGGTATGATACAGAAATTCTCATGAATATTTGAAATATGTTTCCCTCTCTTCAAATATCATTGTGATTCTTTGACCTAGCACAATATCCCATTTTACCATCCATAATCCCCTATAATATATGAATCCTCATACCTAAATTTTACCTAAATTGTTTCATCAAATTAAAAATATCAACCCTTCTTCTTAAAACCCTATCCATACCATGTTTTATGGTCCTCTTAAACTCCCATTAACTATGACCTAGAAAAAATGTTTACATACCCACCCTCATAAATAAACCATTAAATCGAAATTAGATCCCAAATATACCTGTTCAGTCTATATTTCTTAGGATTATTCCTCTTCTATCCCCATTAATTCACACAGCCCACCCCCATCACCTAAAACATTTAAAAAATAAAAAACACTTTAGATACCTATCATATTAATCATCTTAAATGTCCAAAACCCACAATATATCCTCACTCAAACCATCCCCATAAAAAATAAAACTCCAAGTATCCATCTACATCCAAGGCCTACACCTATTCTAACAAAAAAAATCAACTCACCCCCACCCCAACCCCACCTTCATAATCCAAAAAAAATTACCCAAAGGTAGAAGGGCCTTGATCCCTCACTTTAATTTACACCAATATATAAACATTATTCCTCTCTTTATATAAAACTACATTGACCAACTGGAATTTCTTTCAATATTTTTACCCTTATTTTAATCACCCACACCCATAAATTCCCTTACCTCCACTTTTCTTATAATTCATTTATTATAAAGATAGGGTGGATGGAGAATAAATAGATTCATTTAAAAAAGTCTCAAAATTTAGTATTTTTAATGAGAATTTGGATAGATACCTATCATCATGAAGTTATACATTACTTGGGTGTTGACTATATCCTTTAGGTTAGAGGCAAATATTTTTTGTAGTTAATACTTCAATTTATTAATACATTTGATCTTATCCATGAATTTATTGTATTCTAATTTGTATGTAATTATTTGAAATTAATTTCTCATAAATTTAGAGTTGTTATAGGATTTTATAGAATTGTATTCATTATGACCCATGAGTGTGTCTAATATGAGATAGATCCATGTGTGAAACATGTAGGAGATAAATGAAAATTATTGGATGTTAGCCTTGATTCCAATAATGTTTCTACAAAAACAAATATTTCCCAATAGAAATCTATCCTCCTATGAATTATTTAATGGTACATCACTCACTCTTATCATGAAAAAGGGGAATACCAATATTTGGTGAGTCAATTTGTTTTGATTATTATTTCTTCTATTTATATCTCCACTAAATTAATGATGACCTACGAGTATAAATTTTATTTTTAGGGGAAGTGGATTATAATAAAAGGAACTCTCTTAGAGAAAGCATCATTAATTATTTGGTCAAATACCTTAATAAAATTAAAAATATTAGGCTCCTCACATTAATAATAATTCATGAATTCTTTGATTTAGAAATTATAGAAAATATAGGCCATTATTTATATATAGAACCTAATATAAGTGGATAGTAGAGTATTTTATTGCTTATATTAAGGATAAGGGAGAGGAAATACACTCTTAGGTACCATCATAATTGTGTACATCCTCTCCTAGATCTTTTCTTTATTTATCTAAGATGTAATATCCTTTTAAATTTCAAAGTGAGTGAACCTTGTTTAGTGGAGTGGAATTTCATTACATTTTTACTACTTTGTGGATTAATTGTTCCCTCCTAGAGAACCATTATGATATAAATTCTGTCCTCCCATTATAATATCTCACTGAACACCATCCCTCTATTTTAGCACCCCCAACAAGAACGACTCACACATCATCCAAGGATACCCACCATAGACCCCATTTGGCCTCATATAGACATATTTGTCACTAGAAAATCCATTGAGACTCCCCTCTACCTAAATCCTCCCTAACAAACCCAAAACATCTTGATCATGAGGCATAGAGAAAGGTAATAGGTAAATATTACATAAAACCCCATGTAATCGTCTTTTATCCCACTACCCAGATGACATCCTCATTTCATATTAGGGAGCCCCCTCTTCCAAAGGACCCTCAAGAACAGATTTCTCTTCCTTCTCTAAGTGATTCTTCTACTCCAAAAACACCGAAAACTCATAATATATGCAAAAATTAGATACATTTATTTATTGTGTATACTTCATAAGATCTAGTTTCACCCTTAGAGACCATTCATAGTACTTATCCTCTCTTATCTGCACTTGTTTGTCCTTCATATGATTATGCATAGTCCCAATGAATGCATATAAAGCACATAGTGGATTTTTAGGATACATTTTATAATTTTTCCATTTTATTGTTTCTTACCTTTTCCATGTACTTTTCGATGTTCCTGATTAATTTTACTATATTATTTCTTCATTAATATATAAAATATTCATTTCAATATTATTTTTTATCTCACACTATTTTAACTAAAACATTTTTTAGTATCCCAGACATATTTATTTATTGGAATAGGTTATCTCTTTGGTTACCAACCTAATACACTTGAAATTTTTTAGGGAAAATTCAAACCCATCTATTTCATTCATCTATTCCATTATCTATTTCCAAATTTCACATATGGTTTATCTCTCCCCTATTGTCTTCTATATTAGGGATAATGTGTCATTAAAAAGTGGGCGAGTCCATTATGGACCCAATTATATTTTTCCCTAAATTTATATAGGATATGTAGTAAACTATGTGAACCATTATGGATAGAGGAAAAATCTGGTAAACCTAAACATATATAATAATAACATGACTATGAGTTCTATGAGTTGTGTTCCTATTAAAATTTTTATGTTTTTTAACATGATTGTTGATTTACATTTTCATTTTTGATATTGAATCTATGAAACACTTATCAATGATATTATCTATTTTAATAAATTAAATGCATGATTTTTCAATTTAATATGTATCCCATTACTGAGAGGATTCATGACCCCATTTTTCTCATTCATTCTTTGAAATTTCATGAGAGTGACATTGTGAATTTTATTATACAAGAACTTGTATTTCATTACATCAAAGTGATGGACATAAAATGGTTGAGGGGTTTTTTATTTAATCCATTATCATTAAGACCTATAATTTACTTTTTTCATTTATCCAACCCATA
Source organism: Viscum album (assembly GCA_963277665.1). Lineage (NCBI taxonomy): Eukaryota > Viridiplantae > Streptophyta > Magnoliopsida > Santalales > Viscaceae > Viscum > Viscum album. Next base: position 469,197,232 of record OY728148.1, read on the forward strand.
AAAACCATAAATGTACTTTTTAGGGAAGAGCCACATTTCAAGCCTATGTTTACCTTTCTTACCATACTCATATCATTTTCCATCAAACTTAAACATTCTTTAATTGGAGGGGAAGGTTTTCCATTTTGAAAATTCGATATATTTCATTTTTTTGGAGATATGAGGGTATTTTACTTGGATTGTGGGGATAGAACATTCATTTTATTCATTTTTCTTACTTATATACCCCACTATAAAATAATAAAATTAAATGATCAAAAATTCCAATTGATTGGCCAATTATATTGATCATTTATGGTTGAGTGGTGGATGTGTGACTTTTACTATGTTCAACTTTAGAATGAAATGTTAAAAAATAATATAGTATTCATTAATTATGATTTTATATTATATTTATGAGACTATATTTATTTTATAGAATGTAGAGTGTTTTTCTGATTAATATAATAATTTTTATTTAGTTTACTTTTGATTATTATGCAATGTGAATAAGACATTTGCCTCATTTTTTAGATTTTTCTATTTTCACATAATTTACCTACTTACCTAAATAATTATATATGTTTAAAATATAATGTTACATAATCCTAATTGGTTATAAAATTATTCATTATCAAATAGATATTATAGACACATTGTAAGATAATAGATAAGAGGGTGTTCTTGAGGTGTGTGAATAACTCCAAAAAAATATACCTTGAGTGATGAGAGAAAATTAATAGTGAGGTAGATAATTAATTTCATGGATATTGATGATAATTTAAATAATGGGAGTAATAAATTAAGATATTTCTTAGAAAAATTTGGATATAAATAAGTATTTGGAACTTTCTAATTGAAAATTTCATAATCTCATAGGATTTTTTTATTATGGATTTCTATTTATGAGTATAATTTTCTAAATTTTCCTCTTGATATAGTGTGGATTGATGTTTATTTGATGTATATTTTTTATTAGAGAAAATAAAAGGTTCATTACTAGCATAATTTTATGATTCTATTTTCATACACTATTTGGAAACTATTTCAATGCATTTTGAAAATCAAATTTTATATTTTTTTGTGTTTCTTAAAAAAAATTGTTCTCATTTTCTAGATTTTTTATGATTTTAGTAATTATATTTTATTTTTATGTTTTTTTTACTTCCATTATAGTTCAGTAACCTCATTATAGTGTAGTCTCGTGAAGTCTTCCAAATGAAGTCCGAGAGACCAAAAGATTTCATAGTGAATCCATGGTGCTACATTATAGAATAGACTGTATAATAAATAATAATTGTACTTGTAATAGGAATATACTTATTAAGAACCTATTTTAACCTAAGTATCTCCTCCAATAATGATTATTATTTTTTAAATAGATGGAAATATGAAGAAAAAAATTCAACGCTAGGATAACCCTCAACTAATGGAAAATCCACCTAACCACCCAACAATGGTCAACATTACCAAATAGTAATTTCATCCAAGAATGTAATAGGTTATTAAAATAATTAATTAAAGTCATAATGGGGAGAGTGTTTAATTATTTTATAGCCTCTCTTATGTGTGGTGATATAAATGACCCTAAGATTCCACCAAACCCAGTTGTATTTCCACAAGTTTTCCAAAGTATAGACATGATAATTTTTTAGTGGGATACTAGATATATGTTAAATGTTTGATAAGTACATTTATTTCTAGACCAAAATAATCCATATTAAATCACATAATATTTTCACTATTACTTGTAAGTCAACTAAGTAAGGAACTACACTATAGTCAATATTTTGTATTATAAAAAGTTCAAAGCAGTTTGATTATACACCATAATCTTGGGAGATTTCCAATAGAAATATTTATTCTCTATAACCATATGAATATTTCATGGAGGTTTTATTTTTTATAGATATGTTATTTTTCAATGCCTAAACTACCTATTCCATATGATATTTTCTATGCAACTACCCATCGATGTTATCTTTAATTCCGATCAAACCCCAATTGATATCTCAAGAAGCTCTATGTCATGAATCTCAATGACATGGAATTTTGATTTCAAAAAAACATCAACATTCCATAGGATGGCGTGTTTTACAAATTAATTATTGATCACATTTTAAAAAAAAATTACTAATATATACTAAAATCACTAGGGCTATACTATTAGTTAAATGATATATTTAAAAAAATTATTTATAAGACACTAAATGTGATCTAAATTTTAACATGATACAGATGATGGATCTAAGAGTAACACAAATTATAAGAATAATACATCTTTGGGGAAGATGAAAACTCTTATTTTTACTCTTTAACATCGTTATTTTTTGTATATTAGAGCCAAAAACTAGTATTATTTGTGAATTTTCTCTAATTATTCTTCCATGTTCAATTTTCTTTTCACTATCACTATGAATCATTCATACATGATGGTTTCTATTTATTTTATGTGAACTAATTTTATTTACATGAGTGATTACTTAACATATGGATAAAGGGTAAAGTGTTGGATAAACCATTATAGTTAATAAATAAATAATTTATTGTTGAATCATGTGTGGGAAACTAATACCATATTTTTCCTAACTTTTAATTTATCCAATAATACCCTAGAGAAGGTGATGATGAATAAGGGATGACAGCCAACTTGGTCGGGGGAGTGGGAGAGTGAGAGGTAATCTTACTAAACCCCTCTATTTGATATTGAATTATATCACTAACATGATTTATAGTACTCATCGTTCAAGTGCATTTTAAGCCTAGGAAGGATTAGTTTGTTCTAACCATGTAAAAATAGTGTTTTAAAGGTGTCTCAAAATTATTATCCCTTATTGATAATTAAGAGATAAAATAATTATCCCTAGGATCATTTCCAAAAATATAATTCCATTATCTATACTTTAATATTGTTTTCAAACAACTTAATATATAATTATGTCTTGATATATTCTTTATCTTTGTTTACTCCACAAAATTTGGAGTACATCATAATAACTTATGAGAGATCTTATCAAAATAACCAAAAATAACCTAGATTAGTGTTTCCTATTACCTATTCTCTATTTTCAACATCAATAATCCAATTTTCTATACAAAATTTAAGTGTTAGTAGTTATTAGGGCCTCATGAATTTATATTATAATATTTGATTAGTCCATTGGGATTCATAAACATCTACGATCATGTCACTCTCTGAGGTGGAGAATTATATGATAGGAAAATAATTTTATATTGTAGAATATTGTAGTGTTTATTCTAATTTATTAGGATTTAGTTTTTTCATAATTTTATAGATCATGTTGATCAAGTAGAAATATCAAGAAAATGAATTAAATCATGATCAATATTGATCAATTGATTGATGGGATGGTATTTCATCTATAAAAGTATAGTATGGACCTATTTATTTTATCACTCTTCTAGGATAATCTTGATATTAATATGAATAGTGTATTTTTTACTAATGTTTGAACATCCTTTACATTATTAGGTAGTATCAATATTAAACATGATGTGAGAGTGTGAAATGTATTTCTTTGGTCCCTCATGGAGAAATATTTTACATGCTTAATGGTAATAAAAATAGTTAATTGAATTTGGAAAAAAACTCAAGATATACTTGAGGGGGAAAATATGGTTAAACAGTGATGAACATATTCATTTCATGCTAAATTTGAGTATATTTTAATGGGAAAGGATGAATCAGGGGATAAGTTTTTTATTAATTTAAACAAATATTTTATCATGATTTGAATTTATAAATATGTTATTTTTTGTATTTATTGATGGTATAACATTTATTGAGGATTATTAATGATACATAATATATAAATATTTTTAACCAACATAATCAACACATATATGAGTGGACCATTGATAATATAAACAATTTTATGATATAATATAATATTAATAGTGGTATAAATTTAATGAAGGAAATAAAATCAGAAAAGGAAACTATATTTATTGCATTAAATGGTTTAAAACATATTAAATCAGAGAGTTCTCAGAGAAATAAATTGAATTATATTAAGATTCCATAAATTTTAATGTAATCATATATTTTATTTATACTGGGATATAATAAGGGAGTGGTAAATATAAGGAAAAACATAATTTAATGTATTTCTATGGAACAAATTTGGAAAATTTTCATCCAGTTTTCTAAGAATGGTCAAGTAGAAGATGAGGGTGATCAACCCAAAAGATAAAATTGTAAAAACAAGATGATTTATTATTCTAATAGAGGATGTTTTTTCAATGTAAAATAATTGGAATCCACCACATAGAATAATAACATTATCACAAAACATGACTATATATTTTTCTATAAGGATAAATAAAGAGGTTGGGGACTCAAAACATTATAGTAATATACCTTTTAATTCCACAAAAAATAAATATAATGATCTTTATAGTTAAATTGAAGATATTAGTGATGAATAGAGTATTAATGAGGATACACCAGAATATTTTTAGATAATTACAATGTTTTTGGTGTGATTAATAGTAAAGTGGATGATTATGAGAAAAAAAATAATTTAACGGTAATAATGTATCATTAAATAAGTTTCTTGATAAAGTGAAACATAAGGATATTGATGTGTTTGAAATTTATATTTCATAAAAACTATAAGATATAAAAATAATTATTAATGAAATAGACATGATTAATGAGTTTATCATGAAAAAATCAATGTAAAAAATGATGGGTGGAAGACTCATGAGGTGATTTTTTGTTACATTGAATATTATTGGTATCTATTCCAACAATTAGTGTTAAAATATATTAAAATAAGTTGTAAATTGTTCTAAATGTTTTTGATAAATTGTTTCATCCTATGATACTAGATAATTATATTATGGTTCCAATAACTATAGTTTTGGATGATCAATCTTGCATTCCAAATATATTTTTTTGGGACTCAAGACTTGAGAATGTGATTAATTCTTCTATAAAAAATAATACACCAATTTTAATTCCAAGTATTGGAACTAAAAATTCTAAAAATAATGAGTTGTGGAAAAATAAATATAATTAGGATAAGGCTATGAACTATTTATATAAAAAATAAAATGATTCTAATCATGAGTATGTTGGAATAATTCAAATGATTTAAAATTAAAAGGAAATTAAACGTGTATGTTTAAAGGAATAAAATTTTTAGTTGAAGAGATTTTTATTTGATGGAAGATATTGTTGAAATAGAGTCAATGGAAAAAAATTCTTACTATGTTGGTATATTATTTCACTCCCTAAATAAAAAAATCCCATTAATATAGGTTTATATAATTCTAAATTATTAAAGGCTAGTCGAGATAATAACTGAAAGGGAAGGTACAATTTTACAATACATTTGATGCTCATTAAAAACCATTAGGATCATAGATAAACCTATAAAACACTATCAATTTTACCACAATACTAATAGAAAAAATTTAAGAGGGATGAGAGCACTAAATATTTTAAGAGGTGTATTTATCAATAAAAAACATTGTTAGTTAAGGTCACATTCAATGTAGTGAACGATTCAAATATTTGGATTCTTGGTAGTGGTTTGTTATCACACATAGTTATAAATAAATTATTATAAGAATATATAAAAAATTGTAATGGAGGATATGGAACATTTATAAATTATAAATCACTATTAGTGAATACTTTTTTTTTAAATGAAATATCAGTGAAATTGAATTTCAATAATATAATGATAATTTTATAAATGAGTTGAGGAAAAATATCTCAAGCCATATTAAATATATGAAAATGGTAATTAGGTGTTATCTAAAAATAATTTATGATTCATAATAAGATTTATATATGTTACAATAATTATAAAATGATAGAGAACAAGTGGTGACATATTTCATATTTCCAATGATTAAAATAGATATTGCATGACTATCAAGGAGATGAATGATAATTATCATTGAAAAAATAGATATTGATGGAAATACCATAGTTAAGAATATCAAAAATAAACTTTTAAGGAATCAAGAAAATAATAAAAAAAAGTCTCAACACATGTTCAACAATATAGAAATTAAGGATAGTGAAAAATAGATACATGAATGTGGAGTTCAAAGATGTTAACCATCTTGAATGGATACAGTATGAATTTTTTTATCGTATAATATTAAAGAAAACCAATGGTGATATATATATATATAATTAATTTTTTTGATTATTTTACACAAATAACTTATGTGTATTTAATTTCAAGTAAATCATAATCTTTTTAAATTTTAAACACTTTCATGAGTGATCAAAAAAATAAAAAAGGTTGTTCCATCAATATATTACTGTTTGACAATAGATTTTAATACCTGAATAATATGTTTGTGTAATTTCTTGAGATATATAGAATCTATCATTAACAAATCGCGCCAAATACCTAAAATAAATATGTAATATATGAGACTAATAATCTTAGTGTGGTGGATATTGGAAATACCGTGTTATTACAACATGTCACCTCAATATTATTTTAGAGACAAGATACTAATAGATCGATCTATATTATAAATCATTTTTTACATTTACCAAATTTTATTAACATGATTTATGATATAGTTATTTTTAATAAACCAATGTTGAAAATCTTAATTTAATTTTAAATACTATATTATGTCATGATCAGATAAAAATAATTTTGTGATTTTTAGTGAGAGATTCGATAAGGGTATATTTTTTGGATACATATCCAGTAGAAGGCGTTATCTATGTTACAATAAGTATTTATGGAAAACCAATGATAGTTTGGATTTTTCAATTACGTAAAATAAATATTCATTGTAGCATCACTAATTTTTAATTATTATTTTATGAATATTAAGAGTACAAAAATTGGAAAAGGGGGTATACATGAATGTAAAATTAGAGTTTCAATGTTACCAGGGGGATTAGAAAATTTCTAATAATGAGGAAGACTTGAAGTAAGTAAATACTAAGTAAAAAATTCTTTAAAACACATTAATTTGGAATTCATCATTTAATATAATATAATGGGTTTAAAACCTAGAAAATCCTGGTAAATTCGACAAAACAAGCATAATTTTGAAAATTGAACCATAATGTGTTTAAAAGGTATTGTAACATCATGATTATATATCAATGATGATATATGATATGAACTTGATTAGTAAGATTAAAACATGTGAGTTGGCATAAAATCCAGAAGACAAGGGATATAATCTAAACTCATTGAAAGGTGAATTTTAATTTCTATGTCAAGGGATGAAACACACACTTTCTCACATACATTTTTTATTTAAATGACATAATTTTTTTCCAAAATAAATAAAAATCATCTTTGAATATTTCAACCTAAATAAGAAAACACTTCGACTTGTTAATAAATTATGTGATTATTTTTTAAAATCATGAACACTGTAGAATTTATCTTTCTATTACAATATAATTATAAATATTTTTATATATAATCATGGAATAGTATAATTGAAATAGGCCTCTACTTAAATATCACAAGGGACGGGGTAATATATGGATTAGTAAGGGAATAATTTTTACCAAAATGTGTTCTGGAGGATTATTATAAGACTTCTTTTCTTTATATTATTTAGACTAGGAATCATGTTTTTGGTTACTCATTCTACATTATTCTATATATATCCTAAGGATTCAAATGTTATGTAATAAATATAAAAATTATGGAATATCAATGTAAATATTGATTAAGTCATGATGTATGATATAAATAGTTATTTTTAGCTTTATTTATATTTTTATGTAGATTTGGATAGTGATGTTGGTGATAAGAAGTAAACTTATGGTGGATCATTTTTTATTATTTTAATATTAATTTATTGACACACTAAGAAGAAAAATTCATTCACTTTAATAAAAATGGATGATGGGTGTGTTTCAACATCATAAAAAAAATAACTGAAATGGAATGGATGAAGTCATGTCTAAAATACATTATGGTGAATGATTCCTACCCATTAATGATTGGGAATAACATCAAAGTGAAATAAACTTGTCAATTGATATTTTATAAAATTAATATTTTATGAATATTGTAAGAACCTGGATCTTCATTTCAGGTATGTTTTTCCATTTCTGGTCATTTTTTATAAAAATAAGAAAATCTAGAAATTTTCTAAGTACACGCCATGTACTTTATGAGTACACGCCATGTAATTTTCTTCTGTGCAAGGCCGTGTGCTAGCCGTGTCCGTCCAACACACACGGTGTGTAGCGGTGATGTGGAGGCCACTTAATGCGGTGTACGGAATGGGCGAGTACACGTCGTGTACTCATGAAGTACATGTCGTGTATTTTTCTTTTTATTTAATTAATCAGACCAGGGTCGCATCTTAAACCTATTTTAATATTCTTCTCCGCCTAATCACGTCCAGAGTATCCGAGGAGGCCAAATATTCTCTGTTCCACAGATCCATCACCAGTTATCCTAATCGAACGCTATCAGTTACAATAGAATCACAGCGGTGAGTTCTTGGTTCTTCTTTGGCCATGTTTCCTAATTCATTCTCTTGTGAGAGTTATCTGAGGTTGAACATTTTAGAAATTTTTTCATATATTCTCTATTCTAGGCTGATTCACAAGCCGAGGTTCAGGTATATTGATCTCCTAGGATCGAGGTAGGTGGTTTTTTGCCTTACGTTGAATGTCTTTGAGTTTTTGTGCAAAAGTGTCGGTTAGCCATGTATCGGGTATCTTGGGTTAGGGTTTTGATCATGTTTTATTATCTGTCTTAGATTGATTGTGTTCTTGAGACTATTAGATGAATAATGATTGCTTGTAATCATGTCAAGGATCACCCCATGGGTATTTCCCCTTGTTTTGGTTGTTTACCACTATTTGGCTTAGGTTGCCTGTGAGGCATACCTTGTTGCATTGATTGCCTGCCTTGAGATATTTTATTGCATGTATTTCTAGCTGTTTATATGATTTTATGCATTGTATCTATTAGCTAAGTAGTTGTTGAACTTACTTACGGCTGCTGACAGTCGATTACACACGACTAGACTGCTCATGGCTGTGTGAACCTGGTGTGGTAGACTAAAGAGGGAATTAATGATTAAGGGCTTCCCTAGAGAGTCTGTTATAAATTAGTATCATTTGCAGGACCTATGGGAATTGGACTTTGTACTTCCTCATAGTGTCCTTAGTTATGTATCAAGACTATAGGTGGAATTAGATGTAAGTTCTTCCTTAGAGAGTCTATAGCTTTCGTTGTAAGACCACAGGGGAATTAATGGTGAGTGTTTCCCAGAGTGTTTGTGCCTTATATGATTACTTAACTATAGGGGTTTTCCAGTATGAGCCACCCAGAGAGTTAGTGTGAATATTGTTTGGTTTGTTGTGATGATTCCACCAAGCCAAAGAATAAGCTTGTGTTTTGTACTGCTTGTAGTTTAGGTAGTCTGTTGAGATACCTTTTGTGTTACTTGTTATGTTTTGGGAATATAGAGCTGTTTCTAGATTCCTTAGGTGATAATTGAATGACTGAATTAAATTACTAATTTAATGTGTATGGATATTTGTAGGATTTTTTACTTATTGTACTCATGTTTCTCTGCTACGTTTATTTCATTTACTTTTTATAAATTTCTCACAGATAGTAGGGCATAGATCTTTTGGTGGTTGCCTACTGTGATTAGTCTCACACCATGTTTGGGTCCTGCTTTTCAGCCCAAACAGGTTATATAGTTGCAGGTGTGGATAGGGATTGTGTCCCTTCTAATTCAGGTACATGATTGCTGGTTAGAGCTGGAGAGCATAGGACCGAGCCTAGGCTTGCGATGCTGCTGGAGTTGATGTTTACTTTTAGTACTTTGTTCTCAGTTGTATTTCAGCACGTTGTTGTGTTTGCTTCTTTCCATAGATACTTGTACCTTCTACATCATTTTCATCATTGTTATATTATAAACTGCTTCCACTGTTTATTTTCAGTCATTGTATGATGTTTACAGCTTCTGCTATTGACTTTTATTTCCTTTTCTTTGTATACCTTACCAAATGAGGGCATAGTTTTTCTAATGTCTCACCAAGGCCCTCACTGCTAGTCAGCAGCCTCTAGCATTTGGGTAAACGCACTTGAGGTCATGTGGAGAACTGGGTACGGGGAACCAGTTGAGTGGCTCTGGATTCGGGTAGTTAAAAGGTGGTATCAGAGGAGTTTCTTTCCATTTCTATTGACTTACTATTTAGTGACATTAGACAGGGATAGGACGAAATAGGTAAATGATAAATAGTTGTGCCTGGGAGTTCTAGAACCTGTGTATAGGGAAAAAGCCAGATTACCTCGAATATTTCAATTTTCACATTTTGAAAATATTACAGTTTACTTGATTTCACCATTGGGTGGTACACTTGTTTTGTGTTTTTACTGTTTATATGATTGTGGTTCTATTTTGTTGCAATCCGATGAGATGAGGGTATGCCATCTCATGCATCATATAGGCACTTGTTAGAAAATCACATGTCATGCATTTTTCCATGCCATATAGTTTGCATTATAATTTTCATGTTGTTGTGATAGAATTTGTGATAGACGATGCATGTTGTTATGATAGTTGTTGTGATAGAATGTCTGCTATGTAGATATGGTATCATTTGTTTAGAGCTTCTTTATCATGGACGCCAAAGTTTGGTCTTAGAGGTGTTATGGGCCCTCGAGGATCAGAATTTTGTGGGTCGTCATTTGTTATATTGTTTACTTGTTATATACATGGTTATGATGCCAAGATTTGATTCGCGGGGAGTATGGGCCCCCACAGATCGGAATTTGGTACCTTAACGCTTGTTTTTCTGTGTTTTCTGGGGTCAGTTGCAGTTCTGAGGCTACTGTCTAAAAGAACCCCGATTACACGGCGTGTAAATCATGAATACATGTCGTGTAGTTTTTAGCTGTGTCACTGGCTGTGTGGATAAGGACACGGGGTTGTGAAATTTCTTGTATGAACACACCGTGTACTAGTTTACACACTGTGTAGTATGACTTGGGTATCTGGCCGTGTCACGAACAACACAGGCTGGGGATTTCCCTCAAGTACACGTTGTGTCCATCAGGAACACATTGTGTAGGTTTGGCTGTGTGTCAGGCCGTGTCGCTAACAACACGGGCCAGGTAAGGCATGTCTAGTACACTCTGTGTCGTCATTCAACACGCCATGTAGTTTTGTCTTAAGGGATTCATGTGACCATGCCGTGTAGCTGAATACATGGGTTGGAAAATCCACAGGGAAACACACCATGTACCATGTTGACACACCTTGTAGTAGTGGTCCGTCTACCAATCCGTGTGTCTAATGACACGGACAGGGGAAAAATCTTAAGGACACGCCGTGTAAGAGGACAAACACGCCGTGTAGTTTTTTGTTGGGATAGACTGTGTTCCTTATCGTGTGGGAGTAATCGGGCAGGAAGAAAAAGGGGTTAGTACACGTCATGTAGTTTGAGAACACGTCGTGTATCCAGGTGGTTTACACAGCCATGCATGGCCAAGGTACACACCCAGGGTAGAATTTCCGGAAAACATGTTGTGTAGTGTTACTAACACACTGTGTAGTCATGTTTATCCAGAATTATAAAGTTTTTCCCCTCCTACTATGTTTCACTCTCTTAAGTTGAAACTTTGTTCGTTTTAATAAAGGTTTACTTGTGATCTTGCAGACTCATGGCACCAAGACGTCCTTCTATTGCACATCAGGAACCAGGAAGTGATCGTATGCCTAATACGGCAGATCAGGGACTACCAGTAGTTCCGCCTATCGTTCCAGATATGGCACCTGCAGTGATTCCAGACATTGGTGCTGACGCTCAGTTGAAAGAGGGTTTCATGAGATTCATGCAGACCTTCTAGGGAGCTCAGCATCCTGCCCCGTATATGGCAGAGCTGATGCTGGTTTTTCAGCAGCAGCATCCTCCCACATTCACAGGGGATGGGAGACCGTAGGTTGTAGAGTCATGGCTAGAACCCATGCTATCCATCTTTGAGCACCTGGAGACACCTCCAGAGAGGAGAGTAAAGCTGGAAACTTATATGCTGCGAGATTCATCCAAGAGATGGTGGGATGTGGTTTCACAGACAGGGCGCCAATAGGCTATGGATTGGGATGAGTTTCAGCATACGTTCTAGGACTAATTCTACCCGGTGATGCTGAGGGCTGAAATAGCCAGAGAGTTCATGAACCTGTAGCAGGGTACTCTCAAAATTATGGAGTATTCCTCCCACTTTATAGAGTTATAACATTTCACTCCCATTTTGGGGAATGATGAGCTGTTTTTGGCAAGGAAGTTTGAGGAAGGCCTCAGACCAGATATCAGGTCACAGATGAACTTATTTAAATTGACTTTTATCACTATGATAGTCAGCTAGGAACTTATTACGGAGAGAAACCTGAGGGATTCTGGAGCTGTGGACCAGGGTGGTTCAGCATCCAGGGCTGATTCTCTCCAGACAAATAGCAGGAAGCGCCACCAAGAGTCTACACGAGGTGACTCGAGGAAGCGAGGTATTCCTTCTGGTAAACAGGATCTTCCCCCTATCTACCAAGTGGTGTGTTATTAGTGTGTAATAAGTGGGAAAAAGAAGCCCCAGTGCCTGAGGGACCTAGTGCAGTGTCGATCTTGCGGCAAGATGGGTCATCTGCAGTGCTTCTGCAAGGTCCTTCTTCCAACAGCTAGTGAAGGAGGATCAGTTTCGACTCCGCGTACAGGAGCAAGATTACCAGTTCTGCAGCAGACTGGAGGCTAGAGTTCTTCAGGTCGTTCAAGACATGGTAGAGGTCGTGTATGTAGTGGTCAGGCTCAGGGAGGAGCAGTACAGGGATCTCAGGCTGCTACGCAGGGCCTCAGTACAGGCCAGACTTTTGCTGTAGATCAGATTCATCAGGAGTAGGATCCTGGACCTTCTACAGTTCGAGGTACGATTTTAGTAGCCTCAGTTTTATCCTCTACACTTGTCGATATAGGATCTTCTCATTGCTTCATTTCTATGCATATTGTGGAAAGCCTTAGACTTACTGTTTATACTTCTTAGGATATGATGACGCTAGACACTCCCTTGGGAATTAGAACTGCTAGCGTCCGTCAGTGCTTAGACTGCCCCCTCGAGTTTGGTGGGTGTCTTTTTTCATGGAGTCTCTATATTTTGGAGATGTAAGGCTATGATATAATTCTTGGGATGGACTGGTTAGTTCCCTTCTAATCTATTGTCGATTGCTATCATCGCAGGGTGAGTTTCACATCACCATAGGGTGGATCTTTTCTTCACAAGGGTGAATGGGATGTCCAGGCGAGCAGAGCTGGACCAGAGCATCATGGGTTGGGCGGTGTTACGGCCCAAATTTCTAGCTTATATCTGGATGACCATGAGACTTCTCAGGTAAACTTTACTCTAGTGGTTGATTGATTTCCCGATGTCTTTCCAGAAGACTTTTCAGGTTTGCCTCTGGATCGAGAGGTAGACTTCTCTATTGATCTTGTCCCAGGAGCAGTACTGGCATCCATTCCTCCTTATATGATGGATACACCTGAGTTGCAGGAGCTCAAGAAGCAGTTGGAGGAGTTGCGAGCAAGGGGTTTCATCCGACTGAGTACTTCTCCTTGGGGTTCTTCTATTTTGTTTGCAAAGAAGGAAGATGGAACCCTTAGGTTTTGTGTGGATTATCGAAATCTTAACCAGTTGACGGTCAAGAACCGATATCCATTTCCACAGATAGATGATCTCTTTGATCAGCTTCTAGGAGCCAGAGTGTTCTCGAAGATCGACTTGATATTCGGCTACCATCAGTTGCATGTCAGACCTTCTGATATACCTCTTATAGCCTTTCGGAGCAGGTATGGTCTGTATGAGTATTTGGTTATGTCGTTCGATCTCACGAACATGCCAGCAGTTTTCATGGAACTGATGAATAGAGTTTTCCATCCTTAGTTGGATTCTTTTGTGGTGGTTTTTGTGGATGATATCTTGGTGTACTCTCACACTCGACACGACCATGCTACCCATCTTGAGTTCATTCTGAGTACACTGAGGGAGCATTAGTTATATGCTAAGCTCTCGAAGTGCCACTTTTGGATGGATGAGATTCACTTTCTGGGTCATGTCATCTCAGAGACAGGAGTATCATTAGACCCAAAGAAGGTGAGATCAGTAGTTACCTGGGAGAAGTCGAAGAATTTCTTCAAGGTATGAAGTTTCTTAGGGATGGCTGGTTACTACAGGTGGTTTATACAGGACTTCTCATTCTTAGCAGTGCCGTTGATGGGATTGACTAAGAAGGGGGTGAAGTATTTTTAGTCATAATCCTTTGATTCATCCTTTCAGGAGATGAAGGGGAGATTGACTTCAGCACCGATTCTAGTTTTGTCGGAGCCAGGCAGGAGTTATACAGTTTTCTATGATGCATCTGGCATCAGGCTTGGAGCAGTGCTTATGCAGGAGGATCGTGTTGTTGCGTACGGATCTCAGAAGTTGAGGACACATGAGAGGAACTATCCTACGCATGAACTAGAGTTGGCTGCAGTTGTTTATGCTTTGCATTGTTGGATACATTATCTTCTGGGAGAGAATTTTGTGGTATATACTGACCACAAGAGCCTCAAGTACATCTTCATGCAGCATGACTTGAATCTGAGGCAGCGGAGGTGGGTTGAGTACCTGCAGTCTTTCGATTTCGAGCTTTCCTATACGCCTGGTAAAGGAAATGCAGCGGCTGATGCACTGAGCAGGAGGACTCAGATACAGGAAGTTCATGAGGCCAGTAGTGAGTGGTAGCTTATGGATCTATTCTCTGAGATGCATTTAAAGGTGCACGACAGACAGGGTCATACTTTCCTATCTTCTGTAGTTGTTACCTCTACGCTTCTTGACCAAGTTCGGATGAGGAAGTTATCAGATTCTGAAGGCCTAGTCCTACGGGAAAGCATGTCAGGAGAGGACCCTCTTCCCAGATGAACCATAGGTGAGGATGAGATCTTGCATTTCCAGGGATGTGTATGGGTGCCAGCAGATATATGCAAGGAGATGATGTGATACTTTCATTCCTTAGTTTGTGCAGTTCATCCTGGCATCACCAAAATGTATCGTGATCTACACCACCAGTATTGGTAGCTGGGTATGAAGAGAGATGTTTCTGGTTTTATCATGAGATGTTCCACCTGTCACCAGGTGAAGGCGGAGCACCAGCGACCAACAGGGCTTTTACAGTAGCTACCCATTCTCGAGTGGAAGTGGAATGATGTCGTGATAGACTTCGTGACAGGGTTACCAAGATCGCCTCAAGGGAATGATGTGGTATGGGTTGTCATTGATAGGCTCACGAAGGTTGATCACTTCTTGCCGATTAAGGAGACCTTCGGTGTCGATGATCTTGGACGGTTGTACATCTATGAGATTGTACGCTTGTATGGGGTTCCGAGTACTATCATTTCAGATAGGGACGTCCGCTTTACATCGCATTTCTAGAAAGGGCTACAGAGGGCTTTTGGTACACAGGTACTTCTGAGTACAGCTTACCATCCCCAGATAGATGTCCAGTCAGAGCATATGATTCAGGTACTAGAGTAAATGCTATGAGCCTGCATCCTTGATTTTAGTGGTTCTTGGGAGAGACATATACCTCTAGTAGAGTTTACCTACAATAATAGTTTTCAAGCAACTATTCAGATGGAACCTTATGAGGCTTTGTACGGTAGGTCGTGTCGATCACCCTTATGTTGGCTAGAGGTAGGAGATACAGCTATGTTGGGACCTCGTCTTGTTCAAGAGACCACGAAGTAGGTGGAGTTGATTCGAAAAAGGATGGCTACTACACAGTCTCGGCAGAAATCTTATGCTGATCAGCGGCGATGACCTTTGGAGTTCAAGGTTGGAGATCAGGTTTTCCTACGTGTTACCCCAAGGTTGGGACACAAGAGGTTCAGGAGACAGGGTAAGATTTCACCGAGATACGTTGGGTCGTTTGAGGTTCTGGAGAGAGTCGGGCTGGTTGCTTATAGGTTTCAGTTTCCTCAGAGGTACCAGGATATTCACGATGACTTCCATGTTTCTCATCTTCGTCGCTATTTCTTAGACCCGTCTCATGTTTTTCAACCCTAGGAGTTTGAGCTGGAGCAGCATGCATCATTCGAGGAGTATCCTATCAGGATTGTTGATCGTAGTGCAAAAATACTCTGTGGCTAATCTATTCTTCTGATATGGGTTCTATGGCAGCACGGACGTGTACAGGACGAGACTTGGGAGAGGGAGGCCAATATGCGATCACAGTGGCTAGAGTTGTTCTAGGTTTCTTCTTTACCACCAAGTTAGGGAAATTTAGGGACGAATTTCATTAAGGGGGGAAGTTTATTAGAACCTGAATCTTCTTTTTAGGTATGTTTTTCCATTTCTGGTCATTTTTGAGAAAAAGAAAAAAATCTAGAAATTTTCTAATTACACATCGTGTACTTTATGAGTACACGTTGTGTACTTTTCTTCCGCATGAGGCCGTGTGTTGTCCATGTTCGGGCCACACACACGGTGTGTAGCGGTGATGTGGAGGCCGCTTAATACGGTGTACGGAAAGGGTGAGTACACGCCGTGTACTTTTCTTTTTATTTCATTAATCGGACTGGGGTCGCGTCTTAAACCTATTTTCATCTTATTCTCCACCTAATTATGTCTAGAGAATCCGAGGAGGCCGAATCTTCTTCGATCTACCGATCTGTCACCATTTATCAGAATCTAACGTCGTTGGTTCCAATAGAATCGTAGCGATGAGTTCTTGGTTCTTCTTTGGCCACGTTTCCTGATTCCTTATCTTGTGAGATTTATCTGAGGTTGAACATTTTAGAAATATTTGCAGATCTTCTCTGTTCTAGGCTGATTCACAGGCCAAGGTTCAAGTATATCAATCTCCTATGATCGAGGTAGGTGGTTTGTTGCCTTACGTTGAATATATTTGAGTTTTTGTGCAAAAGTGTCAGATACCCATGTATCGATTAACTTGGGTTAGGGTTTTGATCCTGTTTTATTATCTGTATTAGATTTATTGTGTTCTTGAGACTATTATATGAATAATTATTTCTTTTTAGCATGTCAAGGATCACCCCATGGGTGTTTCCCCTTGTTTTGGCTATTTAATGTCTTTTGGCTTAGGTTGCCTGTGAGGCATACCTTATTACATTGATTACCTCCCTTGAGATATTTTATTGCATGTATTTCCTGCTGTTTATATGATTTGATGCATTGTAGCTATTAGACAAGTAGTTTTTGAACTTACTTAGGGCTGCTAATAGTCGATTACGCATGACTAGACTGATCAAGGCTGTGTGAACCTGGTGCGGTAGACTAAAGAGGGAATTAACCATTAAGGGCTTCCCAAGAGAGTCTGTTATAAATTAGTATCGTTCACAGGACCTATGGGAATTGGAATTTGTGCTACCTCAGATTGTCCTTAGTTACATATCGAGATTATAGGGGGAATTAGATGTAAATACTTCCTCATAGAGTCTATAGATTTCGTTTCAAGACCGCAGGGGAATTGACGGTGAGTGCTTCCCAAAGTGTATGTGCCTTGTATAATTACTTGACTATAGGGTTATGCTAGTATGAGCCACCCAGAGAGTCAGTGTGAATATTGTTTGGTTGGTTGTGATGAGTACACCAAGCCAAACAACAAGCTTGTGTTTTGTACTACTTATAGTTTAGGTAGTCTGCTGAGATACCTGTTGTGTTACATGTTATGCTTTGGGAATATAGATTTGTTTCTAGATTACTTGGGTGATAATTAAATGACTGAATTAAATTAATAATTTAATGTGTATGGATATTTTTAGGATTTTTTACTTAGTGTACTCCTGTTTCTCTATAGCAATTATTTCATTTACTTTTTCTAAATTGTTCACTGACAGTATGGCACAGATATTTTGGTGGTTGCCTACTGGGATTAGTCTCACACCTTGTTTGGGTCCTTCTTTTCGGCCCAAACAGGTTATATGGTTGCAGGTGTGGATAGGGATTGTGGGCCTTCTACTTCAGGTAAATGATTACTGGTTGGAGCTGAAGAGCATAGGACCGATCCTAGGCTTGTAATACTTCTGGAGTTTCTGTTTACTTTTAGTACTTTTTTCTCAGTTGTATTTCAGCACGTTGTTGTGTTTGCTGCTTTCCTTATATACTTGTACCTGATGCATCATTTTCATCATTATTATATTATACATTGCTTTCGTTGTTTAGTTTCAGTCATTTTATGTTGTTTACTACTTCCGTTATTGACTTTTATTTCCTTTTCTTTGTATACCTTATCAAATGAGGGCATAGTTTCCCCAATGTCTCACCAAGGCCCTCGCTGCTAGTCGGCAGCCTCTGGCGTTTGGGGAAACGCGCTTGAGGTCATGTGGCGAACTGGTTACGGGGCACCAGTTGAGTGGCTCCGGATTCGGGTCGTTACAAATATTAATATATGGTACCATATAATACTAAAAAATATAGGATATGGAGATATATCCATGGTATATATTTTAATAAATTTGATATTTCTGAATATCATATTGTAGACTCTATCATAGGATATGTTCAAGGAATTTAGAGTGTTAATGGCATCACATTCTCTCCTAAAATCATAGTACATTCACTATTTATTTTCCCTTATTCCTTTATTTTCATTTATTTATAATATGTGAAAATAAATAGGATATCTTCTTGAAAAGGATGTGATGTTTAGTTTGATTTTAGAGGTTATGTAAAATAGAGATAGAAGATAAGATTTTCACTATAAGGGAAATCATGTGGCTTTTCTAGATGAATATTGGAGAAGTGGTCATGTATGTTGGGAATTTTGTTAAAAAATACTAAGTTGTAAATTCAAGATATCGTAGTGATTTTGGATATTGATATGATTTGGAGATTAAAATACCTTAAAATGTAAATTGATAAATTGGTATTTGTTATTTTTTCTAATTTTATACATTGTAAATATAGTTTGTAATATTACATTGAGGATATGTGAACACACAAAAACATTATTTTATCATATGATTTTGTGTTTAGATAAATTTAATATTGTGATTTTACTATGGTTTATTTCTTTAAAAAATCCATTCATCATTTTTAATGGTGGATTTAGGATGTCCTTATTCACATCAAACCCCTAGATGAGTTGGAAAAAAATTATAGCTATGATTAGTTATAGGGGAAAAAATTCTTGATTTCGAGAAATAATAGTATGAAGGAGTTCTCACTACACAATGATTTATTTATGTAAAAAAAGTCTCCAATTTAATACTAGAATTTTTTTAATCCCTTAATATTTCCCCATGAAACCCTATTTTTGTAGAATCATCAGATTTTAACACATGAAAATTATTCCATTATTTAGGGAAATGATATTTCTATGAATTAAAATTTTAGAGATTTATATACTATCAAATTGAAATCTACTAATCATTCCACAACCAAGGATCTCATTTCATATGATTTAGAGTAGTGAAATATTTGAGAATAAAATTTTATAAGAAGATATAGAGACCATGATTTAATTAATTAAGCCACACGATGAAGATGGTATGAATTTTATATATATCTATATTGATGTTGAAAGATGTAAAATATTAATCTTTTATGATCAGTCAATCATTCCATAATATACATCATCATTTCATGATTCATGTGAGGTATTTAAATATATGTGATTTACAATTAAGGATTAATGATTAAAAAAATATATCTATACAAACATTATAGAGTGTATTATTGACTTGATTGGGTTATATTTAAGGATAATAATAAATCTGTTCATGTGATCCATTCTTAAAATAAAGTTTCTGAAATAATAAAAAGATTAATTGACCTATCAGATATTATAGACCATTACTATATCTTGAATTTTGTAACATAATATTTATCCCTTTATTATTGTTGTTTACAATATCATAAAAATATATACAATGGGATTAAAACCATTAGTCATAAAAGATTAACCAGGTGGTAATAAGAGTGTCTTAACCTTATAAAATTCTTATTCCATGCTCATTATAACTCTCCTATTCTCATATTATCAATTGGTTTCATTTTTCATCCAACACACTATCCAATTAAGTAAATATATTTTGATAGTTTTTATTTCGGAAACCACCTACTCTCCCCCTCATAGTGGTGGTGCACTCTTAAATGAGCCTATCAAGGATGTGAACAATGAGATTTTAGGGGCCCTCACTAGAATCCCTTGAGGATTTTGTGGACATAGTGGTATGTACACAAGGAAAAACCCATTCCCCAACCCACTATATATCTATTGGGCTTCCATTGGGTGTTTTGGAGTTTATAACCACCAAAAACATCCCAGTTACCACCAATCATGATGGAAACCCATCATTGTACTTTTCTATAAGTTATTCTTCAAAAAAATCTACAAATAATTATGAATTTTGTTCAATGTGTGCATGAAATATTATTCACAATCACTTGTAGTGTAATGATACATCTCATGAAACAAATTTCTTCTTTACATATAAGCATCGAAAAAAATTATCTTGAATCATGGTTAATCATTATGTATCCTGATATTAAATAATTAAACACCAACATACAATCATATATTTATATCTCATTTTTAAAACATGATTTTAAATCTTTAGGTAATATGGAATTTATTTTCGTAAGTTTATTCTTATATACCACTTCATCGAGCACAACATTCTCTTACTTATCACTTGAATAATGAAATTTAATATTATATGTGTAAAATTAAATTTTTTATATCATCTAGAAAATCATTATTGAATCTTATGTATTTTAATGAACTTTAGAGAGAATATTATGTATCATTCATTCAATGTTACATATCATGAGGTTAATAGTTTTTGTTCTTTAAGTTTTCATACATAAATTACTATAGAATTAACTTTATCACATTTATGTATGAACTTAGGTTTCTTTATTCTGAATAAATTGGGAGATATTACATTTCATTCTAAATTTAAGAGATAATCTTATTTATGGTCATATTGATCATTCATATCATAGGGTGAAATCCTCATAACTTTTTAAATATTATGTTATATAAAAAACTATACTTATTCTATTTTTAATCTATCACTATGATATTACAGAAAAATATATTAATTCATAAAATTGTCTTCATAACATCTCCATCCATTAATAATTATCATATAATTACATAAAATACTTTAGAATTTAATCATAATTACATATCATTCTTCAAAAAAAACCCAAATTAATTTTAAGTATATGAAGAATCATCATGGTTATTTCAATATATTTCCACCACATTAAATAAATAATATTCATTTTATGCTAAAAAATCATATAATAATAACATTTAATTATTTGTCTTATAAATTCTACATAAACCTCATCTTTTCTCCATTACACTAATATTAATAAACTTCATCATATAATGTATATTTCTATATTTTTCATATACCATTTTACTATATAATATAATGATGATTTCATTAATTCATAATAGTTTCATTATCTTTAGTCATATCCATCATATCAAACTTATAATGATCCTAGATTTAAATTTTAAATCCTTATCCATCATCTTTTTTTATTTATTCTCACTGAATTAATCTCAATAATCATTACATATTAAACCAAATTCAATGAATCCTTATAATCTTAAATATCATGAAGAAATGGCCATAAAAACTTATTCTCTCATCAATATACAATTTTTATTATATAGTGTATAATTACTCACCCAAAAATATTTTTACTTCATTATATCATTACATATCAATATTTTCACTAGAGAACTAGTGAAGATTCACATCAAAAAATATCATTAATATAATCTTTGGTTGATTCAAAAACTAAACCTCAATGAGTTATTAAATCACACATTTTTAAGGAATACATTCATCATTCATATGTCACCTAAATATCTTCACTAATTGCTTCATATATTTCATTATAAATCCAAATTTATTTTTTATTTTAAACAAATACAATGCACTTCATCACATTCTATTATGCACTAAATTCTCCCCTTTTAGAAATTTAATTAATAAAAAATAAAATCTAAATTCATTGATCTATCATGTTTCTATCTCCCACTAATGGATAATAAATTAAAATATTCTTAAGAATAGGATTGGTATCATTCATCTTTAATTCACTCCTCATAAATTATTCAATTCTATGTCTACTTAATCAAGATCACTGTAGAAAACTATAATGATTAACACATACATAAAATATATCTATAAAACAACATAACAAGTGATACCAACCAATAAATTTTCTTCCAAAGAAAATTCATATATATTTTTAAGTAATATTCTACACTCAAAATGTCAATCTGACTAAAATAATCCTGAAAAATCATTTTTCTCAATCATTAGGTTACTTTCCTTCATAATAAATTCAAGAAATTATCCCTCAAAAAATGAATAAATCTAAAACTATGATAGAATGTTTGGTATTCATACCTTAAATATGACTAATTATATCATTGTCCATAATGTTACACTCATGACATAATGATATCTGTAAGATTCTCAATTACCCCTCCCCCCATAGGGTAAAGTCAATCAATCTTCATTATCATGGTTGACACCCATTAAGTATGCATAGAGTCAAACACATATATTGTTCTTATAATTTTATGATGGATAATTCTCCATGATATAATTTCCCACAACACAATCATTTACTTCCCCTATACACAACACCTTTAATCACCTAAAAAAACATGCTGATAAGGGAAAAATTCAAGTCATCTACTTCTTTGTAGTGAAAATAAAAAGATTTACATTTATATCATAATAAAAAAATATTTTTAAATCAATTACATTTATGTGATAACTCATCATATATTTTCAATTTATTTTTTAAATTACATTCTCTTTAGGAAGAATGGTTTTCATAATTTTAGTATTTTTCTTCTCATGTTGAATTGGATTTTTTACATCATCTAGCAAAGAAAATTCAATATTTCATACAATTTATATATTATTTTATCTACTAAATATAATATCTAAATAATAATTAACCTATTATAAATATAAATTGACCTATAAGATCTTATAAAAAACTTTTGAATAGTTTTTGTGTCATTCTCTTTTCAAAATATCTCTTGAAATTCAAAATTTTCTTCCTAGCTGTGTCCCACCAAACCAATCCTTTTGTTTATCTTTAGGATTGAATTTCCTCTTTTTTATTATAACATTACTTCTCTAAATTGTATGTCTATAACCTCCTTTAATTGATTCAAAACATGGAATTTTCTACCATAGTAAAAGCATCACTTATTTAGTGTAAAATATTTCTCATAATTCTTCATGGGTATCATTAGTTTATCACTTTAATTTTGTATAAAAACTCTGTTAATCCATCCTCCATCTTTTCATTAGTTATCATATTTTTTATTATTTTACTAATCCCACATGATTATTTCCTTTTAATTATAAATATTTAAATAACATTGTATTAGGTTGTATATATTTTCATTGAGAATATTGTTTATATGTATTGTGAATATTTTCTAGGAAGTAGAGTGAAGCACCAAGCATGTTAATGAAAAGGTTGATTCAACCAATAAAAGTTTCATTAAATCATGGTATGTAATTTTTTATGTGTATTATGGAAAAACCATGGAACCTAAATGTTAACTACTAAAATAATTTATATGATAAATAATGTTTGATCATTAAATATTATTTTAGATATATTCAAATGAAAAATGTAAAATATGGTTTTTTTATTTTTTTCCAAAAATTAATGTTTTAGATAGAATACTTATTTCAAAAATCTAGTTCAAGATTATTTGGATACTAATTATCAGATTATAAATATATTTTACATGATCATAATATATAATATTTATATAAGAATATTGCATTCACTAAAATTCATAAGTTAAAAATCATATAATAGTTCAATAGAGTGTATATAATGTTGTAACTTTAATCTTAGGAATGAGTTTGGATAAATGTTTTCTTCTTAATATACTATGTAAAGAATATATTTATGTATATTTAATAACTTTAATGAATTTTTGTTCCGGATAATTTGGTTAGAAATGAATACATTATTTCCATGAGGAAGATAGTTGATATATTCAATCCTATTCATTACAAAGAATGAAAACTGATTATGAAATGGATGATATTTAAAGAAGTTATAACATTGGTTATGTAATCATAAGGTCTATTAAAGAACTATAAGATTTATTTGTTTTCTATATAATATTTCTAATTGTTTTGGTAAATTTTTAATATAATTTTTTGTTATAAATGTATTTTTACATTTTTTATATGTTTGGATAAGTTAAGTAATCTAGAAGATTATTTGCTGATATTTCTTGATTTTAATATATCTATATTTTTTGAGTGTTAGAAATTATTAATATATTGATTCGTCCTATAATAATTTTTTTATCCAGAAGTCGATCTAAGTGTCACTGGACTAAAAATACATGATGTTTATATGGAAGATAGGTTGAGGTATTGTAGATATATTGAATAATTATTATATAATGCAACATGAATTAGTAATTAGTCTAAATGTGAATTTATTTTTAAAATAAAAATTTTATTATATTGTTTTAAAATAAATTAATTGGTTGAAAATTAATGAGAAATTTTTAGAATTTTGAATCCTATTTTTAAAAGATCTACTATTCTAAAGATGAGATGAAATTTAACAAATTTGTGGCAATAACTATTATATGAATATGTTAGTGATTTAATTTGTAACTATTTTCTTAGTGTAATAGGGTAAATTTAAAACAAAATCTAATATTACCCTAGAAATGTAGATGTTATTCTATGTTTACGAGTGAAAATTTAGAGAAGTCTTTCCTTATGAAAAATTAACTCTAGTGTATAATATAAGAAATTTGGTAAATTACGAAGGAAAATAGTGATACATAATTCAATACTAATTAATATAAAATCTCACCCATTTTAATTACATAAAAGTAACCTGGGAAGTGAAAGTTTCTAATACAAAAATTCTAGATCTTCATTGAATATGTAAAGGATGGTAGGATTATACGTAAGGTTCATTTTGTTATCCATAAGGTTACTCAGTGAAGAAACTATAAGGGGCCCAATAAAATATGATGTGTAAAATAAATTTTCTCAATATGGAATATTTATCATAATTCACTAATTCATGCATATAACTCATAATAAATTACAAATAATTTAAAGGATTGTACCTATGGGTCATTGATTGGAGAAAATTTGAAAAGGTAAATATCTAGAAAAGAGTTCCAAAAGGAAAGTAAGATAATATTGATCTTGTTCTATCTTGAACTAAACATCATTATTATACAAATATATTTTTATTTCTAATGAAAATATAATCTTCTCATTGTGAACAAGAAGATAGCTATATGGGTATTATTTGTAAATATAATTCTAGTCAATGGTGGTTCTTAAAATTGAGATAAATCAAACAATAGAGAAGATTATGACATTGTGAATTGGTATATGAATATATAATAAACTGAGGATTGTTATTTTATTTAATATATTTTAGAAACTGAGGATATGTTCACACCATGGTTCATGATGAATAATATCTTATGAGAGAGATTCTTGTTGTGAAATCGGGGTTTAGGAGTTAATATTAACATGAAAATGAGATAATCAATATTTTTAAACCATGACTATAGATTCTATGATTATACCATGAAAATATATATATAAGACACATTGTGAGATATCTCATTTACCATGTCAATATTTGTTACATGTTTTTATTTATATTTTTGGTTTAATATACTAACAAATTTTTTGAAGATTTAAAAAAGAAGATTTCTAGATTTTTTAGAGAGATCGTGAGGAAGGAATTTTTAGGGATTTTTAAAAGTAAAATATAGAATCTATGAAAACTTTGATTTATAATTTGACAAGTTTGTTTGGATAATAAAAATGGTTGAGTATCATGGAGTATATCATAAAAATAACTTATTCAGTGTATATACATTTATTATTCTAAAATATATTGGATAAAACGCATTGAGAATCATGGTGAGATTTAAAGTACTATGAATTAAATGGGTTTCATATTCAAATATAAAAAATATTAACTAGGATGTTTCATGTTATATAAATTGATAATATGATATAATTTCTATTATAATTGATACTATATTGAATAGTCCATGAGTAAAAAAAGAAAAAATAGAAGTTGGATGATACTACATCCTATTGTTGATCTGATGAATTGAAGGGAGAGTGAACCAACATAAAAAATGTAATTAATATTTTATGTGTATTAATTTAAAATGTCCACATATCTTTATAAGGAGATTATTATTATACATTTATGAAATTAAAAAAGAGTGAGTGAATGAAATTTCTTTAAGTGATGAACATACTAGCCATAGAAAACTAATTGAGGATTCAAATATAAAATATCTCTATATCTTATGGTATAAAGGAGGAAGAGGAAGCCAGTTGTATTATTGAATAACAAAGAATGGGATCACATATAGGTTGTCCAAGAAGGATGTGATTTTATACTACAACTGATCATATATCAATTTAGCATATATCAAATCATATATTCATATTGAAAGTATTATTTAGATCCAAAGCCTTATAAAAATACATTTGTGTATAAATTTTATCTTGTTGGTTCCAAGAGTGTGGGTATGAGGATATTCCTTTGATCCTGATTTTTTTATATAATAGAATGGTTTTTATGTTTGTTTGTAATAACAACCAAAGCACCCTCGGGGAATAGTATTTCATCCTGATGGTTAACCCAATCAATAAATTTTATGTTCTACATTTTTTGGTTTCCTATATATATTTTATTCTTGATAACTAAAGGTGATAAAATATTGATATAACCATTCACATAATAGGTTTAAGGATATTTAAATGAATGTTTTTTATCTTAAAAAAAGAAACAACAATGATTTACACTCCCCATTTATTGTTTACCACATACAAATTGATCCTAATAATTCATATCAGAGATTAGGATCACCTAGTATTGTATTATCAATAATTTTATGATTTTTTTTTAACTAGATTATCTCTCAATGTAATTTTGAAGTAAAGTGATAAAATTATTCAAGTTGAGATGATGATCTTCATGTCATGGAGAATAATATTTTAGAATCAAATGATATTCAAAGATGGTTTTAAAAATTAAGATACAATCATTTTGTTGAGATTATTTTCACACCATAAAGATGTATGATATTGAAAAATAAATAGAGGTTGTTTTTTATAAAAGGTTCTTCACATCATGAGGAGAAGTAAAATCCATAGTTCTTGATTAATAAAATGTTTATGGAGAGTTTCATGTTGTGATGTCATGCCTTGAGAGTTCGTTTCACCACTAAGTTTCACATCATAATTTAAGTTACCACATCACTACTAAGAAAATATATAATGAATCAACACCATGAGATATATATCTCACACCATTATACTTTTCTACATGTTTTTATAAAAATATAGTTTCAAGTGTAGAACTAGATATTATGGAAG
The DNA here is from genome assembly GCA_963277665.1 of Viscum album. Lineage (NCBI taxonomy): Eukaryota > Viridiplantae > Streptophyta > Magnoliopsida > Santalales > Viscaceae > Viscum > Viscum album. The sequence goes on from OY728148.1 coordinate 469,224,671, forward strand.
TTTGACGGAGAAGATACTATAAATTTTATGGGAAATCCTGAGGAAGAAAACGATGAGTATTATGGTAAGAAAAATATAGTAGCTATAAAAAAATATTATTCATTATTCTATAGTTTTGGATAGATATTACACATTTCCAAGAATCATGGAGGCCATCATAGACACCTCTTGAAAAATATGAATGCATTTATTATTGGGAAATATATTGTAATGTTGGACCAAGAATCATGGAATGATTTTATCTTACAAGAGTAAAAGTGTTTTTCATGTCAAAATATAAAAATAAAAAACCCTTATGATTATTAGTTTATAATTTTAGGATGAGATGATGATATTATATCGATGCTTGTGCTATCTTTTATATTCTGTGATTTGATCTTGAGGATGCGAAGTGAGATGACACTTCTTCTTATTGCTGAGCTAGTGTCTCGAATAGAGATAAAACTAAATAGGTAATTGTATTAAATATTCTATGTTAATGAATTGATAAAATATAATAATCCTAAAAAGGATATGTTTCTTGTGAATTTAAAAAAAGAGAATGAGAGAAAGTCATACCTTCTCGTGATGAACTTGCAGACTGAAGTAATGTATCTAATAATTCTAGTATATAATATATAAACATTATATGGTCTAAAAGAATAATAGGCAGACACATGGATTGATGCATATTGAAAAATTATAATAGATATATATTTTCAAAGAGGTATATAAGTCAGCCTTACTACTGATCATACTTCAAGGATTTGCAATTTGAATAATGTATTCAAAGTAAACATCTTTGTTGATGCCAGAAGTTGAACCCTGAGATTTTAATATATTATTAGCTTTGAATAAGTCAATTTTTGTGATATATTGATTCACTCTCAACAACAAAAAAATGAAATTGATATACATTTAGATAAAATATCAATTTTTATGTATGATCATTAAAACTTATTCATTAAATTAGCTAGAATGAATAGGAGTAAATTCTATATGTAATATTTATAAAATGAAAATAAAAGAATATTTTATTATGAATGAAATTCAATTATTATATGTAAAATAACTAATATGATAAATGTATTCTTCGAATTATATTTTTCAAAGAAAATTTTCTTTTCTGGGCATTTTTATTTTATCATGAGAAACATGTGATTAAATAATGGTAATATATATTTATATGAATATATAGTTACCACTAATTATTAAATTATATGAAATATTAAGAAGAATATATTGTGTTCTAAATATTAAATTCCTAAAAAAATATTTTTTTGAATATTTTATAATTTTATTTAAAACCTAAATTTCTAGATTTGAAAATTTTAAATTTTAAAAAAAATAATATTATTTTTCAATTCATCATTGAATTATTTTTTTAATCTGACATTTTGTTGTTGTTTTAGAAAAAAGTTATTTTAAAGTGTTTCCTAAAATATACAATTTTTTAAAATACCATGATTTAATGAAATTATAAGTATGTGATTATGTCACATAAATTTTTGAAACCTTTTTATATAATAAATATTAATTTCATAAAAGAATTAAAAATTTATAAATATTTATTCTAGTTTAAAAGCCTGTATTAGATATTTTTATAACATAGTAAATATTTTTCTTATCAATTTTTTTGTAATATATAATACAATTTTTATATTAAAATTAATTTTTAACACTTTTATAAATAGATTAAAATAAAATGGATTTTTAATTTTGAATCATTGGGTTTAAATTATGTAATGAGGTCCAATTTTTTTCTATAAAATATATATTACTTAGGTAAAATCTTATTACCACAATAATAATAAATTAGGGTAAAAAAGGGTTTAACCTAATGATGAAGGATACAAATTATTAATAAAATGTGTAATAATGTGTTTTTATCTCCATAATTAGCATTATATTATCTTCAATCCATAAATTGTTTATTATAGATCTATATTCCTTGAGATTTTCATCCCATTATTAAAGATTTATGGGTATTTAGAATAATGTCATCCCTTATCACTTATAAAAGGTTCCCCTCACCAACCCTTCAATACCACTCCATGAATTATTTTTCCTCTTAAAAACCAACTTCTTTTTGTTTTTATAGAATCATATTACACACCCTTTGGCTTATGGTCAAAATATATCATCATAGTCTCTACTTTCTCAAGGAATTATCTAAGGAACTCTCAAAGTTCACAGTGTGAATAAATATTTATCCTTAACTTATTTCCATTATATCATACATTTAAAATTATAATTTTAAAATACATATTAATAAAATCTTTATTTTTCATTTATATAATTTTATTATAATATGTGAATAATAATTAACCACATTTCCTCTCTTTCCTTAAAAAATGATAACATGATTCATGTATATGTGTAGAATACTACCTCCATGATGCAACGTGTTCATTTTCCTCCACCGAATATCATGAATAGTAGTAAGAGGGAATTTAATATATAATTGTAATATTTATAAATTATTTAATGTTCTTAAATTTTGAATCTTATTCTACAGTTCTCCCGTTCAATGAAAATTTAATCCTCACCAATGTTTACATGCAGACTACCACTTCCATGGAAAGATTCATTACATTTTTCATTACTACTTCTCATGAATTATCTTAAAAGTGTGTTTAGTGGATAAATATAACTTTTATGATATAATTAATCTTTTATTAGATAAAAATTTATAAAACCTATTAATTATATTATCAACAAACCATCGTCATTAATTTAAACATTTTAAATTACTATACTAAGAATAAAATATTTTTATTTGTATTCTATTATATTTTCATATCCATTAATACTGATTCAAGATACTTATAATTTTAATACATCAAACTAGAAATCACAAAATAAGAACATTTAAATATATCTTATGTGTTCATATAGAGAAAAAATAAAGTGGTAAATGAATTTATATTATTATTTATAAAAAAATTCAAGATGGTATTTTATTTCTAATTTCTATTTATTATATAATTTCCTTCAATGTTTACACAACTCTGACTCATTATTTAATCAATTAATTAAAAAATAAAATAAATGATTTCAAAAGTATTAAAAAGAATACAATTTTGGTTATTTATTGTGATAAATTAATTTTTTAGATAAATATAACCTTTTTTATATTTTAATGTTTTAAATTATAATTAGAACTTTTTATTTATGTACTTAAATTCAAATTAAATTGTTGGTGTCAAAAATGACAATAATGATACTTTATGAAAATAATATTTTATTAAATTATTTAAAAATCATTAAAATCATAAAAGGGAACAATGGGGAAAATATATTTTTTATAATTTCATCCCTTTTCCATTTATGATCCAATATTCAACATAAAATTTAAATTATTACCCCTTAAGTGTTAAAAAATACATAACAACAGTTAATGTTAAAATAGGTTAACTAATGGGTTAAACCAAAAATAAGGTTTAAAATACCACATAAAAGTATCCAAATTTTATTTTTAGGTGATACTTAAACCATATATTATATTATATTTTAATATATAAACATTTTTAGATATTTTGTTTGAGAATGACTGGTATATTTTAATCTTTTTCATAATTCTAAATATGTCCTTTCCCTACCTTATAAAAGGGAACCCCTTCCTTCTCTTCATTACACTATGTTAATAAACTTTGGTTGACCAATACTTATTCATTTAACTTATAAATATCCTTATATATATTATATATTTTATGTTCTCCTCAAAATACTAACCCACATTCCATAAAAATGATCTAAAGGAGGTCTCCCGAAGAAGAGGTAATTGTCTTAACTGACCTATTTCAATTTATTTCTAATTTAATATCCTATAAATATGTGAAATTTATAATAAAATAATAAATTATGTATCTTAAATATAAATAAATTTTATTATTATTATAAAACTACAATTATCAACCCTCTTTTCCCCCAAATGTAAAGTAAAAAAATATCACTTGTGTGTACGTACAACTAATCATCTCCACGTAGCGATACAATTCATTTTTCATCACCATATTTTATGGATGGGTATTATGATTGGTTTTATTTTTATATTTTATATTTCTGAAATAATTATTCTTTTATAATTATAATATCATATCTACCTTCTTACCTTCTAATACATAGTAAAACTTTAACATCGTTCATGCGTAAGTGTGGACTACCACATCTAAGAAGCGATGTATCCATTTTACATTTTAATTTTACATGTATTTTAATAATTATAGATTAAAAATATTAATATGATTTATATTTTATAATAATGATTTTATAAAAGTAAATTATTATTTAACTTTATTTCATTTTGTTCCCTAAAAAGTGAAATCAGCGTTCATGTGTATATAAAATCAACCGTCTCCATGAATAGTATAATTGACTTTTATATCTCTAAATTTTATGGATAAATATAAATAAGTAAATAATTAATATATATTATATTAATACCATGATTGAAATTTTTTAGGTTATGTAACCTTTGTCAAATCAAAAGGACAAAAACTATTGAACCAAAAAATACAAAAAACATGAAGCGGATTTTACACGAAATAGTTCTTTAATAATGAAATGTTAATCAATATGATAAAATAATAATATATATATTATATATATTATTACAATTTTTTAATATATATATATATATATATTTAATAATTCTATATTTATTATAAAGGAATTTGGGACACTTACAAAGGAATCCGAACAATATGTAAGGGTCTATTTCATAGTCTCATCATTATTCTAGATTTTTTATGTTTAAGTATCAATTGGGAGAATAATTTGATATTTCTATCCTAAACCCAATATATTTTCTTCTAATATGGTTTTTTCATGAAATTACATGTTTTACCTTCATTTTAACATCTTTAATTTCTCAAGATATAGAAATAATGTATCATTAAAAACTAACCTTTTTTAACTTATTTGAGAATTATTTTCTTGCATGTTCATATTTTCCTTAAATTATTTTAAATAATGTTATAACTATTATAAAATGATTTATTGAAGTCATTTTTAAAAAAATAATTTTTTAAAAAAATTAATATTTTTTCCATTTTCTTAAGGAGGAACTTTCTTACCCTTTACAAAAGTGTGAAAATAATTTTTTTCTTATATAGAATGAATTGAATTTCCAACCATTATTACCAATAATTGTTTTGAATATCACCTTACATTATTACATGGTTGTTTTCATGGAAAAAAATTCCCTTAATAATCAAGAAAACTTATTATTTTAAATAAGTAATTTCAATGTTAAAATGGGTATTATCTTTTATAAATTTTCAAGATATATTTTCAATTATTTTCATATATGTCAAAATAATTTGTTCAATATTATTATATACTAAGGATATAATCTATGGATAACATCCTTTATATATCATTGGATGGTTTATAATCAATTTAATGGTGGAAATTATTGATAATATTTATTATAGTTCTTATAGTATAGATAGTTATTGATTTTTAAATCATATTGATTATGTTTTATTATTTATTCATTTAATGAATGCATTAGACATATTAAGTGATGGTTGGGGCTTGAAATTATATATCTCATAAATACATCGATCAGCCTCATTAGAAAAACTATATTGGTTATTTGGACAATCCCTTACCTATTTATATAGATTTCATGGAATGAGGTATTGAATGTATTTTTAGATGTGTTAGAATAAGGCATCAATGACAAGTTTTAGATGTCCATCATTATGAATTCCATTATTATGAAATCAGTTATTAATTTGAATTATTTTATTTGAATAGTTGTTATATCCATGGATAAGTTTCAAACTCATACAATTATTTATTTGGAATTATTTTATCATCATGTATTCCTTACATATTATTCATGAATTATTTAGATTCTGATATATACATTCCCTTAGTTATCATATGATATCACCCCTTTATTATGTTTCCCTCCCTCATGATTTTAGAAAAAATTTATGATTGATATGTATGGATATTATAGATGGAATAAAGATGCTCCTAAAAATACTATGTTTTATTTAATGTTTTAAAATATAATTTCTTGTTCAATTATGTATCAAGTTTATGAATAATGATAAACTATTTGGTCCTTTGGGATGTGATATCTTATATTAAGTACTAATGTAATATTTTAACCATGGATTTTGGGATACTAGGGTCGGTCTCTTTACATTTTAGAATCAGAGCATGTTTTTATAGAAATCATGTGAACTAGATTTTGGAAAACCTAGATAAGGTAACTTAACCCTATAACCAACCCTAATAATATTTCAAAATAAACCAAGATTATGATTTTGATATTAGTTATTCATAAATTTTCAATTTATGTTACGTGTTTCACTATTTTTGAAATTATACATTATGGTTCATAATATTATGATCTAATATTATGTGTGTAATTATTTAGGAATATTTCCTAGTTGAAGGAATGAAAACTATATCAATGCACGTAATCCATGTATGGATTTATCTCTTAGGGAAGATTATGAATCTAGAGCTATATATGCAACTATATATGAACAAGTTATAATTATATTGGGGAAACTGACTTAGGTTATGACCAATAACCTTGCTTGTATAGAGTATCCAATGGGTTAACAATGCAGTGTAAAAATTTTAGACCGCTTTATGAATCTAATACCTTCAACATTCAAGGGGATTATAATTCCGTTTTTATCTAAGAAATGGATAAGATTCATAGATAATATATTTCAATATTTGGGAAGTAATGAAAGGTAGAAGGTTTTCATTGATGTATCATATCTCAGGTGATATATATCAATAGTGGTCATTGATTCAAAATCCCATGGATGGGGAGGAAATATAGAGCATGTAATGGAAGTATTTTAAAGAAATTTTCTAAGAAAATATTTTTATCATGAACAACGAGTGGATATGGAGATAAAATTATTGAGTGTAATAAAAATAGATAAATAAAATTTTATAAAGTATGATGCTGACTTTACAAGGTTATAAATTCATATTACTAACTATATATGTAATTAAAAGAGTAATATTTACCATTTCTTTGATGGGTTAAACCTAATACATTAAATTGAATTAGTCTCACAAACATTCTAATCATATAAGGATATAATATCATGTGCTATTAAGATAGAGAATGAATTATCCATGTCTTATGGATTCAAATGAAAGTAGAAGAATAAGTGAATGGAATATCAAAAAAATGGATAAGGGGAAGAATAGAAAGAATATTTTTCCAAAACATGATACATGTCAAAGGAAATACATTAATAAATGATTAAAAGGAAAATGAGTTCTCTTAAAGTATGTAGAAAAAGGTTATCATGCTAATGAATAAATGTGTAAGGGATAATACATCAAGGTACAGTTCATTAACTCTAAGAATATTGGGAATTATTCTAACCAATTCTCCAAACATCAAGGAATCCTACCACAAAATAAGCCAAGGGTAGAAGGTTCCATCATACAATATTTTTATTTTTAAAAAATTAAATCACTTTAAGGTTAAGTGAGAACCAACAAGAATACCATGCCCCCAAATATTTTATAATTACTATATTTGATGGGGAATTTTCTAGTGATGTGGTTAAAGGTACACTTATCATCCACTAAAAATTTAAAACTGTTTTATTTAATTCTTGTTCTACCCCCTCATTTATATATGAAGAATTTTCTATGGGTATCATACCACCACCTCAATGATTAATTATTGTGTTGTAATTGAATAACCATATTGGTAGTATCATCACATCACAAGTTTGTAACTCCTCTCTGATAGATATTGGATGGATGGTTCTTCCTATAAATATTTTTATTCTTTCTCTAGTTGAATTCAACATTATTTTGGGTATGGATTAATTCTCCCAGTGTATATACCACATTAATTTTTTAGGAAGGGAATTTTTATTTAATATAATGAATCAAACTTCAATCATCTATCATTGTAGGGATGAACTTGAATGATAAATAGAAATTACCTCCAATATATGGGTTTCTCTACCTATTCACGAGGGATATTTATCTCAAATGGTTGGGAGAAACTCAACATTGACAATTTTTCTATTATTATAGAATATATTAATGTGTTTATTGATTAATTTCCTATTCTTTCTCTGAATCATAAAGTTTAGTTCTATATAGAAATAATACATGTTGTTCGCCTATTTCAAATACTTCATATAGAATGAACCTGATTGACTTATAGGAATTAAAGAAGATACATCAGAAAAATCATGATAAGGGATTCACTCATTAAATTTATTATCCATGGGTTAAACCTATTTTTTTAATAAGTAATATTGTTCAATGTGTATTTACATTAATTATATCAAATATAACTAAATCACTATTAAGAACAGGTATCCTCTACCCTATATTGATGATTTGTTTGATCTATTATAGGTAGCTATATATTTTTCTAAAATTTATGTTTCATATGGATATTATAAACTATGGATCAAGGAGGATATACCAAAAATGAAATTCCATATGATGTAGGTTCATCATGAATTCATAGTAATTCCATTAAGGATTACCAATTCTCTTACTATATTTATTGATTTAATGAATAGAGTCTTTAGGTATCATCTTAATTAGTTTTTTGTAGACTTTATAGATGATATTATTATATATTTATTGGGAAAGGAAGAGCATGAAGAACATATAATAATTATGTTAAAGGCCCTATGGAAGGAAAAATTTTATTCTAAATTTACCAGTTATGAATTTTGGATTTAGAAGGTTTCATTCTTGGGTTATATAATCTCATTTAAGGGTACATAAGTTAATCCTTAAATAAAATAAGTTATTGGGGAATATCCTAGATCAGCCATAGTAACTGAAATCCATAGTTTTCTTGTGTTAGTTGGATACTACTAATGTTTTTTGGGATATATCTAATGACTATATAATCCACTCACCATTTTTACATGGAAGGGTTTGAGTTCTTGTGGATAGATGAATGTGAAGAGGTTTTCAAAGAACTGAAGAGAATGTTGGTTAGTTTGCATGTTCCTAAACTACCCTATAGTAGAGAATGGTTTTTAATATATATTGATACATCAAATAAAGTGATAGGATATTTCCTCATCCAGAATGATATTGTGATATCTTATGCCTCATTAAAATTGAAGGTTAATGTGAAAAATCACCCAACTCATGATTTGGAGTTAGAAATGGTAATTTTTTTCATTTAAAATATCGAGGAATTGTCTTATGGTGAAAGGATTTATATATATACTGATCTTAAAATCATAAATTATATATTAAAATGGAATGAATTAAATATTTTCCCTAAGAAGATATTTATATCTGATTAAATATTATTACTGCTCCACACATTTCCACCATTTAAATGTGAATAAGTTATCATGTTCTTGGAGAAAAAAGTGTCATGTTAGCTTATCTATGACGAGGATTATAAAATATACAATATTTATGGATATGAAAAGGATGGATCTATAATTCCTGAGGAATGGTTAAAGATATTATCATTCTCAAATGAATTTTCAATAATCCATTTATGAGAGGATTAAGAAGGAATTGAAGGAATGTGTCGAATTATAAAAGAATTTGAGGAATTTTAATGAGTTAATCCATAACCATGTTGTAATAATAAGATTTAGGGACTGAGAATGTGTCTCTTAATTACTAGAATTAAATAATTAGCTATTGTACAAGACACATAGTTCATCATTCTCTATACACATATGGAATTATGTAGATATATATTGAGATCTAAAGGAGTATTTCATGTGGGAAAAAATTAATAGAGATATTGTATAGTATGTATCTAAATTCTTAGTATTTCAATAATTTAAGGTAGAGAGTGTAATGGTATGTGCCTTCCCATTCCACTACTTTTCCAATTTTGGTTTTTGGAGGTGTTCATAGGAGGCTTAGAGGGATTTTGTAGAAGTTCAATTGTTAAAGGCTGAAAGTAGGAAGATTACACATCATGTAATTGGATTACATGATTTGAAAGTCAGTTCTGTGTCTTATCTTGGAGTTTTCAAGATGTAAATACATTTTACATGGCATAAAGAAGGGTTTCATGGTGTGTAATATTTCACGGTTGAAAAATAAAATAAAATAAAGAGTTGAGAAGTTTTTTGGTGAAAACTAAACTCTATGTATTACACAATGTGTAAGGGGATTACTTATCATGTAATACCCCTATCATGTGCATTTTTAAAAATTATTTTCCAGCCGAACCCTCATTTATTCTTCCATTCAACCTTTCTTCTCTCTTTTTAGGCAAACCCTAGGTGTCCTGATTTTTTATTCAATCCCTTCTTCATACCTCTTAAATATGTTGATCTCATTGGATATTTGTTGGTGATTTGTGGTTAGTCCATGGTGAGTTCTCTTCTCTTTATCATCTATTTTCTTTCATTCTTATCCCAGGGATACATTGTGGTGGTGTTCTTTGGATTGAGGTTATGTTGGGTTTCATTTTTATGGATCCTTGGTGTGGTATATTTTGATCCATATTTTTCATGGTGTGGTTGTTGTTTACGAGCATTCTTCTTCTCCCTGTAGTGCGTAACAATTGGAAAGCTTCTTTGAGGTAGGAGTCCCATCATTTCTCTCTATTGTGCATCATTAAAGATGGGTTTTACATTTATTTAATTGTGAATCATGGTTTTTATAGATTAATTAAAGATAAATAATGGGTTATTTGAATTGTAAGGGGAAATCATTTTTGATTTGTATGTTTTTACATATTTGATATTGTTTGTGATGTTGAGATTGTATGGGCTAAACTCCCTGCTGAAAATTGTGGTTGTTGGTGGATTTTTTCACTAGATACTTCTGTTGTGGTTTTTCCTTTTTTTGATATTGTTTGGAATCATCCAAAAATTAAAAATTTTCTAACCATGTATTATTGGATAATGAATTGGTTTCCCCAAGATTTGGTTTGTGTTATAACACCCCAAAGAAAAGTAGTAGAATGTAATAAATGTTCTTGTGAACAAGTAAAATGTTTTTTATGATGTTATGTTTGATTTTTTGTGGTTTTTGCATGATGAGTAATGGATGGCATGTGGTTGTACAGTGGGGTTGTGATGGTTGTGGTATGATTATGTAGTAGGGTTGTGAAACTAGTTGTGTTGTAATGTGTTTTTGTATGTGGTTGTGAGTGGGGGTTTATTCTAGTTGGTATGGTCGTTTGTGCTAGATTATTTAAAGAATGATGGTAATGTTTGGTATGGGTTATTTTCCCAGATTTTCTCCATTAATAACATGTAGAAAGATTTACCTCATATTTAGATATATATATATATATGATATATCATGAATGGGTGTTAAAAAGTGAGGAAATGTGAAGCCACATTATTTTATCAAGGCTCTTCACCTTCTGATTGTGACTGTGTTACCTGTTGTGTGTTGTTCTTAGTAGTTTCCTGGGTAGTGATGGAATGAATAAATAATTTATTAATAAATATTGGAATGGATTGGGTTGTCTTGGTTAATGTAATATAAATGGTTAAATTAAATTGGTCGGGAATGTGAAATGGGTTTTGTGACTTGTTGTGTGGTGTTGTGCATTTAGAGGTTACAGTAAAGGTGGAAAGGTTGTGAGTTGGTTTTTTGTTTATGAAACCATAGGTTGGGAATGAGTTTTTTATATCATATATGTATATTCTTGTATTTTCCTTTTGATTTCTATATGCACCCCATCCTAGTTTAGCACTATGTGTTGAACACCCCCATTGTCATGGGGGAGGGTGTCTTTCCCAACATCTTGGTGGAAGGATGGATGGTTGGCCACCCTCTCTTCCCTTATCCTTCTTCTAGGCGATGATGGCCCAAGTTTCTTTAGTCAGTATGTGTTGATATGGGATTTCCCAGGTGTTTTTGGGCAAGATGGTTTGTTTCCCATGTGTCTTCGGGATGAGATGTAATGTGTTTTCCCAGGTGAATTTGGTATGAGATACGATGTGATGTGTTTTGAGACCCATGTGTGTGTGGGTGGGATGTGTTGTGAGGCCTAGGTGTGTGTGGTAGGGATGTGTTATGAGGCATATGTATGTGTGTTTGTGGGATGTTGTGTGGTATACAGAAGGTATGGGAGTGCTAGGACGTGCGACATTGGATGAGAGCATAATACTAGTGGGAAAGTGGTGCATGGTACCCTATCATAAATGTGATTTATAACATATTATATTACTTGAATTGAGTTACTTGTTGAGTGTGCCTTAGTGATTTTTTGATGGTTAGTATACCTATTTAGGTGTTGTTTGGTTCTACTATTTTCTCACAGGGGCATTAGTATGCTTCTTTCACATGTGCATAAGTGACTTTGGTTTTCCTATTGAGTATAATTTTATTATCACCCTACATATATAAAATTTCTTTCAAGTTTCCAAGATGATTTCATAGATCTTGTTGGGTGTTACTAGATTATACCATCAGACAGTTTTTGTTTCACTGCATTAGTTTTTCTTTTGGTTACTTACTTTGGAGACATTATTTTATTTGTTTCAATTCTTCTTTTTTCATGTAGGTGGAATGGTATTTGGATTTATCTTTTATATTATGCCTTATAGTTTTTGTAGATGATTCATTTTATCTTCTGATATTGTTTATTATAAAGGGTAATTCCTCCCATATTGTGATATTTGCACACCCTTGGTGCTAGTCACAAACCTAAGACCTACTAGAGGCAGAACTCAAGGGTCATTATCTCTCACCCCTCACTACAACATCTTTTTGGGGAGGGGGTCATGATAGGGTGGTATTAGAGGTGATGGTTGAGATATAGGATGGAGTTTGAAGTTAGGCATAGTGAGGATTGTATATGGTGGTATGAAAAGAGTTTATTTGACATTGGTACGTGATATAGGCTAGGGAGACTAGCAATGACATAGGATTTTAGAAGCCCCTATGATACAGTTCACAGACTTTGAGTTTATCAGAGATCTATGTAAGATGGGTCTTCTTGCAGAGTAGATTCCTAAGAAAGGTACATACTTCATAATTAATTATGTTCTTGTTTTAATTAGGTTGTTTTTAGAAGGTTAAAATGAATAAATGAGGTAAATTGAAATAAACATTAATAAAATTCCATACTACTCAGCCTTAGGAAATCTTTGTTTTCATTTAATCTATGGATTCTGGTCATCATCCATATGTGGCTCAGGTTGTATAGATTTAGAAGGTTGATCCGGTTGATTGTTGTAGGATTGATCCATCTAAGGAGGAGGATCAGTGGTAGAGGATGTTGTGTGTTTTACAGTGGAAATATTTGGGAAATTATAAGGGTAGTATTTCAGATGAGGATAAAGAGGGTTGTCTGGGGGAGCTTGAGATCGCCTTCAATTTAATCTGGGCCCCGATGGGTTACTGGGTATATTTTGCAGTCATTCATATGTGAGGAGCTATATGTTTGTAGTGTATGTTGTATCTGGGGTAGAGGAAGAAGGTAGACATGTTGTGGGTCGAATTCTGGAAGGAGTTCCGAGTAGAGTTCCTCTCATCGACCATGAAGGAAGAGAAGAGGTAAGAGCTACTCTCCCTTCAGCAGGGGGGTTTATCAGTGTGGGGAATTGGGATCAATTTTAAGGATCTTCTTCATTTTTTCCCAGACCTCTTTATGGATGAGGTGTCTCATGTGAGAATTCTTGATGAGGCACTCTATCCTTCTATCTAGTATATTGTTACTCCTTTTACATTTCTAACATATCAGGAGGTTCAGAATAAGGCTGAGGTGATCGATCGGATTCACTCATGAGGAGATCTACCATGAGATGGGATCCAGTAAAGTTCTTCAAGAGGAAAAGTTGTCAATGGCAGGTCACAAGCACCAGCACCCTCGAGGTTTCGACCAGTAGGGAGATGATAATAGTTGTTTCCCTTTCGGCCTCTTGGTGCTAATATTTTTTTGTGCTTTTTCTGGGATATTCTTTCCATTTTTTATTGGTTTTGTGGTTCATGGTCATATTTAGAGACACTTCCCCATGGTTCCCTGAGCTCAGTTTGGTGGAGGTGGATAGGTTTAGCAACAGCCTCAGTAGTAGTTTCTAGTGAGGCCATTTCAGCAGCAAGGGTAGTAGTATTTTTCTCCACTAAGGGGATATAGAGAAGTTAGAGGCCAACCTCAGGATGTCCCTCATGATCAAGGACCGCAGCTTGATCATGGCTAAGGATGTGGTCATTATCAAAGAGGTATTTTCCATTGTTAGTTACATGAATTAGAGGAAGTAGTTCGAGTGGGGGTAGAGATCGTCAGAGGTATAATCAGTTTGTTCAGTACCCTTGATTATTATTTGTTTGATTCAGGAGATTTTCACTCCTTTTTGCAGCTACTCTATCCCATACTCTATGATTAGGCATAGAGAGTATTACCATTCCCTTGGTGTTTAGTATGCCATTCAAAGGCCAAACTAGCTTGTTTGATGTGTTTTGGGGGTGTAAATTGATGATGGTACTACATTAGTACCATGGGGATCTCTTATTGCTATAGATGAATCCATATTATTTCATTATCATCATATAATGGTTGTATTTCATGCATTCTTTTATTGACTACTTCTGCAGGAGAGACATGTTTTTTGATGTGGATGGTCAATGTGTGACTTTTGTTGGAGATTGGTGTTGTCAGGTGGGAAGTCAGAATATGGATCCTCTTCTTTCCTAGTTGGTTGATCTGTCAGTGGAATCGGTGGATGCTGGGATGGTAGATGTTTCTAGGGTCATTGGAAAATTCCTAGATGTTTTTCCCAAGGAGGTTGTGATGTTACCCCCTCAACGTGATATTAAGTTTTGAATAGACTTGCAACCCGATTCTTCTCTGATTTAGATGGATCCTTATCAGCTGTAACCTTATGAGTTGCAGAATTTGAGGATTTAGATGGATGATATGATAAATAATGTCTTTATCTAGCCTAGTGTGTTGCTTTGGGGTGCTCCAGTATTGTTCATGAAGAAGGAGGATGGTAGTCTAAGATTTTGTATATACTATTGAAGGTTTAATTGGGAGACGGTCAAGAACTGTTACCCTCTTAAGATGATAGGAAATCTTTTAGAGCAGCTAAGAGGGGGAGATTTGGTTTTCCTAGATCAATCTATGGTCTAGATATCACTAGTTGAGGGTGAACGAGGGAGATATCCTGAAGACTGCCTTCATATATAGGTATGGGCACTTCGAGTTTGTATTCATACCATTCAGTGTTATGAATAAACCAATCATGTTCATAGGACTTATGAACTCCATGTTCCGTGAGTTCTTGGATTGGTTCATCATCATATTCATTGATGACATTTTGATCTACTTGAAGTCAAAGGATGAGCACACCGATCATCTCATTACACTCTTGTAGGTTCTTCAATGCAACCAGCTATATGAAAATTTATCCAAGTGTAAGTTTTGGACACAATAGGTGCATTCAATCATGCATATTGTGTCTCATTAGGGTTTGGAAGTAGACCCGTTGAAGTTCAAAGTAGTTTTTTCTTGGTCATCACCTAAGAATGTGGTAGAGGTTCATAGTATCCTTGGTCTTGTAAGCTATTATTTGAGGTTTATACCCAATTTATCTCAAGTTACAGCCTTATTGATGGCTTTGAACAGGAAGAACGAAGCTTTTTGTGGATTGATCAGTGCCAAGAAACGTTTGGTTACCAAAAGGGGAAGTAGGTCAGTGCCCCAGTACACTGGTTTCCTGAAAAAGGGGTAATGTTTGAGGTGTTTTTTGAAGCTTCTCATCTAGGTTTGGGATGTGTGATGATGAAGCAGAAAGTAGTGATATCTTATGTGTATAGTAAGTTACATCCTCATGAACATAAGCCACCAATGATCTAGAACTAGCAGTCATTGTGTTTGCGCTAAAGTTATGGTGACATTACCTCATTGGGTAGCGCTTTGTGGTCTTCATGAATCATAAGAGTTTGATGTATATATTTTCCCAGCATGACCTGAATCTATAAAAGTTGAGGTGGATGGAGTTTCTTCAAGAATATGATTATGAGATCTCCTATACCTTAGTAAAGGGAAATTTATTGGTCGATGATTTGAGTAGAAAGTCACATAAGGAGGTTGTTCAAGAATATGTGGATGCTTAGAGAGTGATGGAGGAGTTGGAAGCCTTTCACTTAAATGAAAGAGTGGATAGTGGTAGAGGATATTTGTTTTAGATTATGGTGTAGTATTATCTAATGTCGTAGTTAGAGGAGCCTCATTGGGGAGACTCAGAGGTAGAGGTGATGTGTGATCATGTTGTCCATGGTGATGCTCCATAAGGATAGTCAGAAAATGGACTGAACTGGATGTTTTTTCATTTAAAGTTATTTTTTTACAGTAGAAATGCATAGTGGGGTCCTTCTTGAGTTTCATAACTCACCTTTGGTGGTACACCCATGATTTTCTAAGATGTACTATGGATTGAGGATATAGTTTTGGTGGTCGGGGATGAAATAGGTAATGGTGGAGTTTGTGGGTAAATGCTTGGTTTTCTAGGAGGTAAAGGTTTAGAATCATGTTTCTAGTAGTTTATTACAAAACTTGGATGTTCTTGATTGGAAATGGGATGAAATCTCTATGGATTTTATCATAGGGTTATCCAGAGCTCAGGGAGTTTTTGATGTTATCTGGGTGATAGTGGATCAATTAATGAAATCAGCTCACTTTTTAGTGATCATAGAGTCAAGCGTAGTGGATTCCTTAGATAAGAGGTATATGGATGAGGTGGTGATATTTCATGGAGTTATGAGGTCCATTATCTCATATCAAGATTCACAGTACCACATGAGTTTAGAGGGGATTTCAGCATGCTTTCGACACCCAATTACGCCTCAGTGCTGCTTTCCACCCTTAAATAGATGGGCAGACAGAACGGACTATCCATATATTGGAGGATATGTTACGGGCATGCATCTTGGACATTGGAGGATCTTGGGTATGACACCTTCCATTGGTAGAAATTACTTATAATAATAGCTATCACTATTATATTATCAGGGCTCTGTTTTAGGATTTGTATAGAAAATCATGTCATTATCCATTATGGTGGACGGAGGTTGGGGAGATAGCTTTTCTTGGTCCCAATGTAGTGCAGAGCATAATAGAGAAGGCT
Source organism: Viscum album (assembly GCA_963277665.1). Lineage (NCBI taxonomy): Eukaryota > Viridiplantae > Streptophyta > Magnoliopsida > Santalales > Viscaceae > Viscum > Viscum album. Next base: position 469,241,704 of record OY728148.1, read on the forward strand.
TAGCTTGTTTTTAAGAGGATTAAAGAATCATAGGATCGGATGAAATTTTATGTCAATCGTAGAAGGAGTCCCTTGGAGTTCGAGTTTGGGAACTATGTGTTCTTTAATTTTTCCCCTTGATGTGGGAAACGGATGTTTGGAAGAGGGGTAAAGCTTTCTCCCAGGTTTATTGGGCCCTTTTAGGTGTTGGGGATAGTTGGTGAGGTGGTGTATCGGTTGGCGTTTCCACTATGGTTGGAGATAATCAATGATGTCTTTCATGTCTCTCAGCTTCAACGGTATCTTCATGATGAATCCCATGTCATTGAATGGGGAGATTTGGATATCAAGGATGATTTAACATTTGTGTATTAGCCAATAGAGATACAATATTTTTAGGAGAAGGTGTTATGAGGATGGACCATTCCTTTTTTTCATGTGTTGTGGAGGCATGGTGTCTTGGAGGAGAGTACTTTGGAGCGAGAAAAATAGATGATTTACTAGTACTTGGAGTTGTTTTGGGTTATTCGTTGCTATTTTTTGATTTGTGAAGTAATGCTTGATACCTTGTTGTTTAATGAGATGAGTTTATTTTCCTTAGTCTGTGATGTGTGTGGCACGATGTGTGATAAATTACTAACATATAAAAAAGGTAAGAACTGATTCCTAGTCAAGAATAAATAATTGATATGTGATTAAACCCATATGGTTGAGTCAGTGCCACCCAAAGAGGATAGTATCTTTACATGGATGATAGAATTATCTGATTTGTGTGTTTGGGATAGTGTCGTTTGTTAGTTGTGCAGTGGTTGTGTGGTAGTGTGGTTATGTCAGAGGAGATGGTTTGTAGTTGTGGTTTAATGGTGATGAGGTTGTACAGGGTGTTTGTGGTCATTTGGTTTGGTGTTCTTGGTTGGTGTTAGTATTTGAGGTATGAAGAGATCCTTGAGAGGTATCTCATGGGGTGGTGGTTTGAACCCCTTTCCTTCTAGGTTTCATTTTGGATTCTCGAGGGTGAAAATCATTTGAGAGGTATTTGGTGTAGTGTTTTATGCCTTCTTAGTCCATTACTTTGTTGGTTTTGGTTGTTGGAGGTGTTAGGAGGAGGCTCAAAGGGAGTCTGGAGAAGTTTGGTTGTGAAAGGCTGGAAGTAGGGGGATTACACATCATGTAACTGGATTAAACAATGTGAAAGTCAGTTTTGTAGATTGTTTTGGAGTTTTCATGTTGTGAAGAAATTTTAAACAGTGTGAAGTAGGGTTTTACATAATGTAATATTTTGGGGTTGAAAAATAAAATAAAATGAAGAGTTGACATGTTTTTCAGCAAAAACTAAACCACGAGTATTACATGAAGTGAAATAGGATTACACGTCATGTAATACCCCAATCATGTGTAGTTTTAAAACTTATTTTCTAGTCGAACCCTCATTCATTTGGCTATTCTCCCTTTTCCTTCTCATTTTGGGTGAACCTTAGGTTCCCTAAGGTGTCCCTCAAGCCCTTCTTCATCCCTCTTCAATCCATTGATCCTGATGGATATTTTTTGGTGATCTATTGTCGATCCATAGTGAGTTACACTACAAAAAAATGGCTTATACCAACAGAAATTTATTGACAGATAATATATATGTTGGTAAAAATGAGCAATTCCAACAGATATTAAGTTCTATTAGTATTAATTTTTAATACCAACACTTCTTTTTACCAACATATATATCTGTTAATATTGATAATTCAATACCCACATATCATTTACCAACAGTTGAATCTATTGTTTTATCATACTAATACCAACATTTTTTATTAATACGTGAATCTGTTATTAATAATGCTATTACCAAAAAATCATTTTCTGTAAATAAAAAATGTTACAAGAAACAATTAAATAACAAAAATATATATATTTTGTCAATAACTAATCAAGAGAAACAAAGTGCGTATATATATATTACTTTTATTATCAATGTAAAAAAAATTCATGGTGTTTAAAAACATCTCATAATTGATTTTAATTTTTCATATTCTTGAAGTATTAAATGTTTTTATATTTTTCAATATTTGTTATTCAGTTTTCTTGAAATATGAACTATTTTTATATGTTTTAATATTATTTATTCAATAAAAATTTAAATAATTTTTATAAAAAAATAAACACCACTAAAACCCTAATCTTCCTCAAGGTATCATCTTACCATATTCCGTGTTCAGCCTCGCATCCCGTTGCCACGCCTCACGTCCCACTAGCCAGCTCCATCTAGCTCCGAACTACCGCCCATCATCCCATATCGCATCACATCACCCCTATCTCACCTTGCATTCTACTCCATATTTGTTTATCTCTTCAATCACGTTCGGTAACGAGTTCTTCTTGCTCGTGATGCTATGAGGGGTCAGTCCCGTAGAGTGATTTTAGCACTGTTTAGGTTTATTGTGGTGTTCTCTCGTTTGGTTTTCTTCCCTATAATTTTGGATTGAACCTCGAATAGATTTTATATTCCCTTTATTTATTTGGAATTAGGGTATTTCGATTTACACTTCAACCAGTTTTTATTTCCATGTTTCGATTTATCAGGAATGAAATTCTTCTCTTTAGGTTTTAAGCACCTAAAATCCTGGGTATCTAGTGTTTGAAATGAATTTTAGTTAGGGTTTTAGGGTGATTCTGATGAAAAAATCATAATTTTCTTTAAACTCTTCATGTAAACTCAATGAATAATATCATTGTGTTATCTGTGTGTGCAATGTTTCTCTATGTGTGTAAATTGTGTGTAGGAAACCCGAGTCTCACAACCCAATCACTATCCACTCTAAATTAATGTTCTTGCATATATTTATTATCATCATTATCATTGTGTGTAAACATCAGTGTAAAATCAGTCTGTATGTTCAGTGTCTAACTTCATTGTTCAATCTTTGTGTTCAATATTTATCTGTGTGTGTAAACTCAGTGTCTACACTCAATGTGTAAACTTAGTGTGTAAACTCAATGTGCAATCTGTGTATGCAATCTGTGTATGCAATCAGTGTCTCTGTGTACAATATGTGTATGTAAAATCAGTGTGTAATATGTGTCTGTAAACTCAGTGTGTGATTAGTGACTATAATATCTATTGTGGGGTTGTGAAGTGTGTCAAATTCTCAGGTCCCTACTTTGGCTATTCAATATGACTGGTTGGGACAACAAGATGGGTCCCAAATTGGGGATTTGAAATCAGAGATGCTCACTGCTGGGCACTGCCAGTTTGATGTTGGGACCGTTGAGATCTAAAATCCACTCGATTGCTGAAGATGGGTTTGTCTCATGGTAGTATATTGTGTATAGATCCATAATTATAATATTAGGCACGGAGTTCGTTTGTTCATTCAAGGATGAATGTTTCACTGATTCAATTAGAACTGTCCGTTCATTCAAGGAGAGGTTTTATTTGGTGTAGTTAGTTAAAGTATGCTCCATTGATAGTGATTATTAGTAGAACTAGCATAAAGTTACTGGATCTATTTTTTGGTATTGGATTTTGGTGGTTTGAAGCTTATGTTTATTCATTTTTTGTCAAGCTATTGACTTGTTCGGGTGGTTTGAGTCTGGCCTAAGGACATTAACTCGAGCCAAGGAGCTAGTTCGTGTAGATAATGAGTTGTTTGGTCTGTGAAGATTGAGCTAATTATGGGTTCCACCAGCACTGAAGGCATATTGGGATATGGTTATTTGGATTTTTTCCTTTTTGCTGGAGTTATCTTCTATATTGAATCGAAGTGTACATATCATCTGATGGGAACACTTAAGGATGGGGGAACAAGCAGCACTGGTCGAGAAGGTAAGGGGAGCTCTCTTATAGGTGTATGATTAATTTCTTTAGTGATGTTACTGGGGGATGAGACATGTGCGAATGGATATTAAATAGTACATATCACATGAAAATTGGTGTACCCTAACTAATAAAGAATATATAATATGGGGTTGTTGTGAGTTGGTAGTAATAAATTGTTACATGGACATTTGTTTTGGTTTAGTTAGAGAGTGTTTGGATACATGTTTACTAATTTTTAAAGGTTGATTGGATGGGGGAAGTCAGAGTTTAGGAGGAATTTAAGAGGGAATGGATGCAGTAGGTGATGGGGCATTCTGCATTCCAGACTAACTATTCTATACTACTGCAAACTGAGAGCAAGATGGAGAACTTCCAAGATGGAGTTAAGAGGAAAAATCGATGGATCTAGAGCTACACATTGAGTGGATTTTCTTCTTCTTCCTTATTTATTTTTATATTTTTTGGTTCTTTCTTCCATTTTTATGCTGCCAACTGAAATTGATTATTAATTTCATAATGGTTGGAGTTTGAAGTCATCAAGGGGATTCTAGTAAACTCAGTGTGTAATCTCATTGTGTAATCTTTGTGTGAAATCTTTCTCTCTGTGTGCAAACTGTGTGTAGGAAACCCAAATCTCATGGCCCAATAACTATCCACTCTAAATTAATGTTCTTGCATCTATTTACTAGCATCATTATCATTTTCAACTAATATTTCATCATTTCCTTTTCATTGCTTTTTTGTTATCATTTTAGGAACTTTATTCATCCTGTAATGTTGGTTAAATGTTTTTGTAGGAAACCCAAGTATCACATTTTATTTTCAATGAACCCTTACAATAATGCTAGAACCATAGCTTTTATCTAAAGACCTGATCTTGGTGCATTACTGTTTTTTCTTATACAGTATTTCTAGTTCATGTTGTACAAGCCACAAGATGAAGGGGTTTGCATAGAAGCATAATATGTTAGCATACTATCATATGATTGATGAAATATTGAAGGGGTTTTGATATGTTGATGTCGCACTGACTGGAGACCACAAGTTTGTGTTGATGGAACTATCTGAAACTCTTAGTTCAGTAACAGTGCTATTGATTTCTGGAACATGGTTTTGAGATACTACTGACGAGAGTTTGTGGCTGGTTTATGCTGAATCTCAAAAGAATTATGATTTTTTTTCTCACATGTTTAGTTCCTAGTGGCTGAAGTTCATTATAGGTGGTTTTATAAGGTTAAAATTAGAAATTTTCTCACTTCAATGGAATTCATTCAAGGGGAATCAAACTGGACAAGTGGAGCGGTGAACTAAAAGAGGTAATGAATTTATTATGAGCTAACTAAAGCTACCAAATGATGCTTCCACGTGGAAAATTGAAACATAAATGAAACATAAATTCTATCATGTGTTGTCATTTTATGTTTAGATAATCTTATTTTTAAGATAATATTCATGTTAATTTTTATCATGTGTAGTTATTTTCTATTATGTTATCATGGGTTGTTTTCTGTTGTTTTGGTCACTGGTTCTTCTAGTTTTTTTGTATTTTTGTTGTCACTGGTTATTTTTCTATCATGTGTTATGAATTTTTTTTGCATTCACTGGTTATATCTTCTTATTGTGGTTGTTGGTTTGATTTTCTTTTAGTTGTTTGTATCATGTATTATTATTTTTATATCATGTATTTAGATGAAAAATGTTTGTTAAGGCTAATGTTTGATGATGGTGCCTCTCTAAAGTGGAGGGAGCTCATGTCATATGTAGCTTCAAACATAGATGGGTGTTCCACCACAAATGGATGGTGATGTTGTGCATTTTTAGATCCAAAACAGCATATTATAGCTTTTGTGAAGTGCGGAGGATTCCAAATCTAGTTGCTTTTGTGGTTGGTTCACATCGGGTGGAGCACAGAGCTCCATGCCAGGTCCGCTACGGGCTTATTCATTACTACTGCTACTCGGTGAGCATTTTGAGATTTTTTTTTTCAGTGTACTAGTTCTAACATTAGAGGCTAGTAGAGTATATTTTGTAGACTGTCATTGGTTTGTGTCAGATGCATGTCTCATGTCAAGCCATCTTATTTTTGCAACTTGTTTATTTCTAGGAACATGTTTGCAGCTATTAGGGAAGCGTGTTCATGCTGTCATTGTTCACTCATTAAAGATCAAGTAGGTATTCCCATTTCTCTTTCCATGGCTTCTTTAAAGTGTTTATTTGTTAAAAAATTTCATGAACCAAACACAACCTTATTTCAAATCATCTGGAGGGGTGGAGTGATTCATATTTTTTTGTTGCAGATTTTTCCCGGTGGACCTGATGTCGGAGATGGACCAAATGTTGTGGTGGGAGTAGTCCATGGTTAATGGGAATATCTTCCTTTACTAGATTCATGTGATGTCAACAGGAATGATAAAAAATGATCACTATAAAAATAATTTTTTTATACCTCCATTTATTTATATTTTAATTTCAATTCATGCAGATATTTTGGTCTGATTTAATTTAAAGGTGGATCGTTGGTCCTAAGGCATGGATGAGTTGTTCGCTGGTATTTGGTGTGTCATTGATGGGCTGATGTTAGTTATTGTTGATCCTTGACATGGATGGGTTGTTGCTGGTTGTTGGTTCTTGCTGGTCCCTGGTGTGACATGGATGGAATTCTGGCATGGATGAGCTCGCTGGTTGTTGGTTATTACTGGTCCCTATTGTGACAAGGATGGGCTTCTATCATGGATGAACTCGTTGATCCTCGGTGTGGCATGGATGTGCTTCTATCATGGGGGGAGAGGGGGTGTGGGATGTGGGATAGATCATGTTGGGGTTTGATTTTGTATTGATTCATTTTGTATTAAATTTCATTATTAATATAATTATATTTTTCATAATTTTGAACATGTGTGAAAATGTTCCTCTTTAATAATTTAAAAATATGTGTCATATATGATAAATTAATAAATATAATTTGAAATTTTATTAGAAATAAAAATTTATAATTTTTATTCAAATTTGATTTATAAACAGATATTATATGTTTTTAATATTATTACCAACAGAAAAAATTGTCATTAAAAACTGTTTCTAAACATTTAAACCAACATATATATTATCTGTTTGTATTATTATAATTATAATAGAATGATTTTATCTGTCGCAAAAACATTTAGTGAAGAATTTTTTACCAACAGTTTAGTGATAGGGACATATATGTTGGTAAAACGTTTTACCAATAGAAAATGTACTTTTACCAACAGATATGACCCCGTTGGAAAAAGTTAAATATTTTGTAGTGTTATCTTCTATTTATCATCCATTTTATTCTATTCTTTTCCTAGGGATCCATTGTGGTGGTGTTTCTTTAGTTTGGTGGTGTGTTGGTTTACATCTTTTTTGGATCCTTGGTGCAGTATAGATTGATTCACATTTTTCATGGTGCAGTAGTGGTTCTCAGGAATTCTTCTTCACCATGTGGTTCGCAACAATTGGAAAGCTTCCTTGAGGTATGATTCCCTTTGTTTATCTCTATTGTGCATCATGAAGGAGATATTTTACTTATATTTACTTGTGAATAATGGTTATTATAACTTAATTAAAGATAAATAAACATTTATTTGAATTTAAAGGGGTAATGGGATTTGATCTGTATGTTTTTACAGCTTTGATATTGTTTGTGAAATTTCAATTGCACAAGCTAAATGACCCACTAAAAATTATGGAATTTGGTGGCTTTGTTTGTGCTATAAACATCTAATGTGCATGTTTCTTTGTTTGATATTTTTTTGTATCACCCAAAAATGAAAAAATTTAACCACATATACTTGGCTAATGAATTGGTTTTCCCATGATTTGGTTTGTGTGATATCGCCCCAAAGAAAATTAATGGAATGTAATAAATGTTATTGTGAACCTGTAAAAAAAAATTTTGTGATGTGATGTGTGATTTCTTGTGGTTTTTTATATGTGGGAGGGTATATAAAATGTAGTTTTACAACAGGTTTGTGATGGGCATGGTATGATTATGCAGTTGGGCAGCAAAACTAGTTGTGTTATAATGTGTTGCGATATGTGGTTGTGAGTGGGGGTTTTTTTGGTTGGTATGGTGTTTTGGGCAAGATGATTTGAAGAATGATGGTAGTGTTTGGTATGGGTAATTCACCTAGGTTTTCTACATTAATAACATTCAGAAATATTCACCCCATAACTAGAGATCGATATATGATATATCATGAATGGGTGTTAAATAGAGAGGAAATTTTAAGCTACCTTATTTTATCAAGGCTCTTCACCTTCTGAAATTACTATGACTATGTTACATGTTGTGTGTTGTGCTTATTAGTTTCCCAGGTACTGATGGAATGAATAAATAATTGATTAATAAAGCATGGAATGTCTTGGGTTGGATTGATTAATGGAATTGAAATGATTAAATGAAATCAGTTGGGAATATAAAATGGGTTTTGTGACTTGTTGTGTGTTGTTGTGTATTTAGAGGTAGTTTCAAAGGTGTAAATGTTGTTAGTTGGTTGTTTGTTTTGAAACCCATAGGTTGGGAATTAGTGTTTGATATCATATATGTATATACTTGTATTTCCCTTGTGATTTCTATACACACCACACCCTAGTTGAGAACTATGTTCCAAACATCCCCATTGTCACTAGGGAGGGTTTCTTTCCCAACATCTTGGTGGGAGGATGGATGGTTAGCTACCTACTCTTCCCTACTCAATCTTCTTGGTGATGATGTCCCAATTTTCTTCAGGGATTATGTGGTGAGATGTGATAGCCCAGGTGTTTGTGGGCATGATGTTTTGTTTCTCAGGTGTCTTCGGGATGAAATGTGATGTTTTTCCCATGTGTTTTTGGGATGAAATGTGATGTGATATGTTGTGAGGACTAGGTGTGTGATGGAGGGATGTTTTTTGATTCCCATGTGTGTCTGGTTAGGATGTGGTGTGGTATATAGAAGGAATGAGAGTGCCAAGATGTACGAGGTTGGGCGAGAGCGGCATACCAATGGGAAAGTGGTGTTGGGAACCCTATCATTAATGTGATTTATAATATATTATATTACTTGACTTTCATTTCTTGGTGAGTGTACCTTGGTGAGACTGGGATGGTTATTATACCTATTTAGGTGTTTTTTGGTTTTGTTCTTTGATCACATGGGCATTAGTATACTTCTTTCACATGTGCATGAGAGACTTTGGTTTTCCTACTAAGTATACTTGTATGCTCACCCTACTTATATAAAACTATTTTTAGGTTCTTAGGAGAATTTTTGGAACTATGTTGGGCCTTACTAGCTCGTACCTTCAAACAGATGTTGTTTTGCTACCTTGGTTTTTTTTGTATTTACTTTAGAGGATTTATTATATTTTTATCAGTTCTACTTTTTTGTATGCATGTGGGATGGTTTTTGAATTTCTATTTTATATTATGCCTTGGAGTTGTTTTGGATGATTCATTCTATCTCCTGATCTTGCTTCTTATAAAGGAAAATGCATCCCATATTGTGATATTTTCACAACCTTGGTGCTAGTCTCCAACCCGGGGCCTACTAGAGGTGGAACTCAGGGGTCATTATCTCTATCCCCTCACAATGGTATCTTTGGAGGGAGGGGTTTATGACAGAGAGACTAAATCCCAAGGGGGTTTCACAACCATTACCCTAACTAGAATAGAAGTTGGAAATCATCACCATTTATTTTTTCACCAGACTCCCCAAAAATTTAAAAGGAAAAAATGAAATTTTATTTGTAGATTAAAACCTTGAAAATTCCTCACACTTTATTTTCATTAAAGATTATTTATCATTTTATTAACTTTCCAAAATATTTACTAAGGAGGTGGTATGGTTTCATGGAATATAATTTTCAATTGTATCAAATTGAGAACTGTAGTTTACATATAATTTTAAGAATAATATTCAATGCGATATATATAAAAAGTTATGTTTCTATATGGTGTATCATCCTCAGATAGATGGTAAGTCTGAGAGAACCATTCAAAACTTAGATGATATGTTGAGAACTTTTTCTATGGATTTTAAAGGTGCTTGGGATCAACGCCTTCCTTTATTTGAGTTTTCTTATAATGATATAATTCACTCAAGAATATTTATGGATCTTAATGAATCCCTCTAAGGAAATATGTGTATAAATCCAACCTATTTGGATCAAGTTTGAGAAAGAAAGATAATGGGTCTTAAACTTGATATGGAAATTTTAGATAAATTTAGATACATTCAACAATACATTAAGTTAGCTCAAAGTCGATAGAAATGTTATGATGACAATCATCAGTGTGATCTAGAAGATGAAGTTTATGAAAAAAAAATTGAATATCTTCATGGTATATTCTTACCAGATTAAAAAATAAGGGAATGTTGTTCCCTAAGTATATTTTCCATTTTGATATTCTTGATCAGGTAGGGATGAAATATTATTTCTTGATGCTTCCACCAGATATCTCTCAAGTTCACAATGTCTTCTATGTATCTCTCCAGAGGAAGTACATACTATATACTTCACATGTACCAAACTTATAGAATTTTCTAGTTTATAATTCTCTTTCCTTTGAGGAACAACCTCTTGAAATCTATGATCGAAGAGATAAAGTGTTGTTCCATTATAAAACTCACCTGGTTAATGTTTATTTTAGAAATAAAAATTCTAAATAAGAAACATGGAAAATTGAGGATGTGATAAAATATTTACATACTCAATTTTTCTGTTCCATAGTGATGAAATTTTGAAGGTGAAATTAATTTTAATGGGGGTGTAATTTAACACCCTGATCTTTTAAGAAATATTTCTCCTCAAATAAATTTTTTTCAATATCTTGTGATACACAAAACCTAAAGTCTAAATGAACTATAATATAGTATAATTTTATAAATAAGACATTAAATTTTCATTTATAAATAGGATAAAAAAATTAAAAAATTAATTTTTAAAGTAAATTCATTAATTATCAATTTATGATAAATGGAAATAATAACCATTGGAATGTAAAATATAGTTTTAATCTATTTTTTTTTGACGCAACATGTTTTTTATCATAATGAATTTAATTAAGAAATTTTTGTGAATTATTTTAATGAAATGTATATATCATATATTAATAAAATATTTTAACATTCATATAATATTTTTTATGTACATGTAATAATAATAAATCCAGTTTTATGCATAAATATTTATTTTTCTAAGAGATTTTTTTCATGTTTTGATCACTACAATCAATAGGTTAAAATTTCATAAACAATTCTCTTATATTTTTAGAAACTATGAATGATTAATATGGTAAAATTTATCACCTTATTAAAGGTAAAATTAGGTCAATCTTGGTTAAAACTAAGTGTTAAGGTCACCATATCCCATCCAAGTTTCTATTGGATGAAGTTAATTCAATACATATCATATTAGGATCTAAATTTAATTATTTAAGGGAAAAATTTCCATGAAAATGGCATATATAATATTTAACGCAATTTAAAATAAAAAATGTCACTCTCTTATGTGTCCACATCAGGAAAAATGAAAGTAATGAATAAATATAAATTTTTATTTTGAGAAAAATAAAATTATTTTCATGATGGTAATTAATTCATAATTTTCAGTTATTATATAACTTCATTAAATTCTTATGTAATGATAATAGAATATTTATTTAATTAATGTAACAATAAAATAAATTATTTCAAAAAAACATTAATAAAATTTAGGTGATTTGTTGTGATCCATGAATTTATTAAATATATATAAAATATTAGGTATATATGAAAGTTTTATATTATAATTAAAAAAATTTATTGTTTTATTTTAAGTCAAATTAAATTAATGGTGTCAAAAATGAAATAGTGATACTTCATGAAAATATAATTATATTAAATTATTTAAAAAAATTATAATCATATAAATGGACAACGTGGGAAATATATGGCCTAATATTTCATTCTATTTCTATTTATGTTCCAATTGTAACCTTATATGAAATATTTTAACCACTTAAGAGTGAAAATGTCTTTACCTTGATTAAGGTTAATATAGAATATATATACACACACACACATATATAAGGGGTTATACCAAAATATATGGATTAAAATACCACATAAACCATTCAAAATTTTATTTTTTGATGAAATTAAAATCATAATCTAACTTTAATTCGAATATATGGACATTTTAATCATTTTTCTTTATAATTACTTAGTTATATTTTAATATTTTTAGTAATTCCAAGGGTGTCCTTTCCCATCCTTATAAAAGGATAACCCTTTCTTCCATTCTTTACACCGCATTGAGAAACATATATCAACTAAGTCCTACCCATTTCTCTTCTCAAACTCCTTATCCACTTTTTATATATTTTTTTCTCCACAAAAAAAACCAATCCTAGGTTCTATAATAATGGATCTATATGAGGTCTCACAAAGAAGAGGTAATCATCTTCCCCAACCACTTTAAATTTATTTCTTATTTTACACACTATAAATTAGTGGTAATTATCATAAAATAATTAATTTATTATCCCAAATATACTTAAATTATATCATGACTATGAAACCACAATTATCAACCCAATTTTCCATCAAATGTAAAGTGAAAATATCGATCAAGTATACATAAGACATACCGTCTCCACGTAGCAATAAAATTCATTTTTCATTAACATTTTTATAGATTATTATTGTGATGGGTTTAATGTTTATATAATAAATTTATGAAATAATTATTCTTCTATAATTATAATATCAAATTTACTTTCTTACCTTACAATCTATTGGAGAATGATAACACCGATCAAGCATATGTTTGAACTACTACCTCCATGAAGTTATGTGATTCGTTTTACATTTATATTTTATATAGATGATAATAAGGATGTATTTAATGAATATATATTATTTATAAGTTATATTAATTTTTAATTAATGGTGAAATTTTATTCACATTTCATTTGTTCCATCTGTCGAATTGTGAAAATAATGTTCATGTGTTTATATGTCCTAACATCTTCATGAATAGTTTAATTCATTTTTGTATCTCTAAATTTTTTGGATGTCATTAAATATGTATATAATGAATATATATGATATTTATATCATTAATAAAATTTTAATGTGATGGAACCATGATCAATGAACAAGTACCAAAACTATCGAACCAAAACATTCAAAAAAACAAAGCATTTATTACTTGGAACAGTAAATTTATCAATGAATTGTAAATAAATAGGTGGAAAATTAATTATCTATAGTAAAATATATATGATTATGGTTATATAATATATTTATAATAAATATATATTTATTAAATATGATTTTATGACACATGTAAAGGAATTCAAACCTAAGGTGAGGGTTAATTTCATAATCTCATCATTATTCAAGATTGCTAATGTTTAAGTCTCAACTGGGAGAGTGATTTTATATTCTTTATTAAAACCCAATTTATTTTATTCTTCTCTGGTTATTTCATGAAATTAAAAAATTTCCCTTTATTTTCATCTTTTTAATTAATAATGATACCAAAATAATAATTTAAGGCAAACTAACATTGTTTTTTTACTTTGTGGGAATCTATTTCTTCAATGTCTATATTTTCCTTAAAATTTTTCAAATAAATTTTATACTATTATCCATTTATTAATTAAAAAAAATTACCAATTTTTTAATTTAAAAATAATTAAGTAATCTTCTTATAATTTTCTAGTTGAGGTACTTTTTGACCTTTTACAAAAGTGTGAAAGGAATAATTTTTAACTTATATGGAATGAATTTAATTTTATAAATTAATTAATTCTTATTGTTTTTAATATTACCTTATATTATTATAATGATTTTGTTAATGAAATTTTTTACTTAATATTTGTGAATTTTTTAGATTTTAAATAATTGATTTTATGGTGAAAATGGGTATCTTCCTCCTAAAATTTTTAAGTGATATTTTCAAAGTTTTATCATCTATGTCAGCATCATTTATTCAATATTATTATTTAATAAGGATATAATATAAGGATACCATCCTTTATATTTCATTGGATGATTTATGATCAGTTTGACTGGGGAAAGTATTGATAATACCTATTCTAGTTCTTCCAATATATATAGTTATTGATTTTTAAGCCATATAGATTAAGTTGTACTGTTTATTCATATGATGAATGTGTTGGACTTATTAAGTGTTAGTTGGGGGCAAGAATTTATATCTCATTAATGAATTAATATGTATCATGATAAAAACAAAATTGGGTATTTGGACTAGAACATACCCATTTATATAGATATCTTAGAATGGGGACATGATGTTATTTTTAGATGTCTTGGAACAAGGCCTTGATGGTGAGTTTCATATGTCTAGTATTATGTATTCCATCATTATAAATTAGTTATTTATTTCCATGAGTTTATTAGAATAGTTTTTATATCCATGGATAAGTTTCAAACTCATGTGATTATTTATATTAAATTATTTTACCATTATTTATTGATTATATATTATTAATGACTTATTTTTATTCTAATATATGTATTCTCATAATAAGTATATGAGATCACCCCTTTCTTATGTTTCCATTACCTAGGATTCCAGGAAATGTTTTAGGATTGATATGTAGTGATGTGCAATAGGAAATAAAGATTATCCCAAAGAAAATACTATGTTTTATTTTATTTTTTTCAAATGTAACATGTGATTCTAGTATGTATCTATTTTACAAAGAAAATTAAATTATTTATTCAACTAGGGTGTAATTTATTGTACTTATAACCAATGTTATAATGTAACAACCATATCTAGGAAATTAGAGTTAGGGTCTCATTGATGTTTCCTTTAATTGTGTTATTTTTTCATATCATTTAACTAATATTTTATTGATTTAATTAATTAAATGTCTTTTAATTGTCAAATAAATTCACTTTGGTAATTTTTTGATTAAATTATTAATCTAACATTTTTTATGTTAAATTTGAAATTATTTTGTTTAAACTATTAATTATTTCTATTTAGTCTTCATCTATATTTTATTTCTGAATATATTTTAAAATATTAATTTTATGTTTTTTCTTTTATTTTAGAGTTTTTGTAATTAATTATTCTATCATTATAATTTATAATAATTTTAACTTTTTTGTAATTTAAATTTTCTTATTTTGTATTCTAATTTATTTTTATTTTTATTTTAGAATTTTCAATTAATAAATATTTTTTAAAATTTAATAAACATAATTTGAATATATTTATTTATTAAGTTGATATATCATTTTTCTAATTTAACATTTAATTTGAGTTACTAATAATTAATTATAATTAGGATTAAATTTTTAATGATTTGTTTTTTATTTTAATTATTTTTTTAACATCATTCGTATTTGAATCTTTAGTGTTAACATATTTTGTTTAAATATTTATTTTAATTTTTCTTATTATTTTTTAAATCCCTCTTTTTTTATATTTTACAGTTGTGTACAATATTTTCATAAAAAAATTCATTAGCTTCCACCATGTGTAAGATAATTTTATTTAGTGGGACTGTGTAAGATAAAATGAGGGATGACCTGTAAAATAATTATCTTATGCTTCATAAGATAATTTTTTCATAGTAAGATAAATATTGTCAAGATTCACATTCAATTTACTCTAATTTTAGTTATTTTTTTGTAATGCTTCTCCATACATAGAATCTGAATAATTGGATGAACTTTAAGGATTTATGGATGGTCTTAAGAATATTATCACTTCACCAGATGAAAAAACTTTTCAACTCCCACATCCAATCGTCAATCCATTTTTGGGAGTGGTCAAAGAGTATGTGGAGGTTTTTGAGATGTGTATTGGTTCAAAAGTGGAATATTATACATTTTTTGCTTTCAATGATGAATTTTTATAGTAGATTGAACAAGAAGAAAAATCACATCCAAGTATTGAATTAATATATACTTTGTATGTCTCTCCTAAAGATGAAGAAGAGGGTAATCACACCTATGTTTTGTTCCCCTCCCACTGCTCCATGAAAGTTACAATGTTAAGGATGGGGGATAAAAGAATATTATAAAAGTGTTTTCGATAATCTTTTTGAGTTGTGAAAAGAAGATAGAAGGAAGAAGCACTTGTGGTGGTTTCTATGAAAGAATTCACATCCACCATTTGAATGAGGATAACCAATGGTTTTCCAACTATAGATATTATAAATACATCAAATATTGGATGGTTAAATCCAAGATTATATTGTTACTCTATTTTTATTTTTATTTTTGTTTTGTCTTTCTTTAATATATGTTTGAAGTTTCTTTTCTACTAAAATAAGACATCAGTACTTTTCATAGTGAGACAACCTGTATCAGGTAGCATATTTTCCACCTTGAAACTCCAAGGTTATATCCTTATTCCCTTGACTTTGAAATATTTTAAATTCTTATTATATGCTTCAAATTAAGTGTGGGGGAGGGTACACATTTTTTCCACTTCCACTAAGTTTTTTATTACTGAAATAAATATCAAACATGCTACAAAATGAATTTTCTATAAAATAATTAATGCATTCCAAAAAATAATTAATGAGTTTATACTTTTAAGTATGTTTTTTAATTATATAGGTAATAATAATTTTTCATTTTATTAAATCATAAATTCAATTTCTTTAAAATATTTATAGGAGATACTCTTTGAATGAAACTTGAAACAAACACCCTGGAAATTTACTCTAGTTTTAACTTGTTTTGAACTTAAAAATATGGAATTTATTTATTATACTTTTCAACCTATAGGATCTAAAAATTTGAAACCATATGGAATTACTTGGAATGAAAAGGAAGGGAGTGTAATTTTTATACTTTAAGTGTTTAAGCTTCAAACTAGGGGTAAAAATTCAAATTTTGTTACCTTTATTTTGCTCTTGTTTAAAAAAAATCTTACTATGTAGGGTGTAATAAATAAATTTATATCTCATAATTAAGTGATTCAACATGTTGGATTCATCATCTAAAAACTTCTAGATATTTATTTTGTTTTTTTTTGTATTCAATTTTGTAATTTCTTTCCTTGCATGCTCATTTTGGTGCCTTATTTACTACCCTTTTGAAATTCAAAGTGTAGCATGAAAATTATCTAAAACTTCCCCATTTCTATGCTTTAATTGCTATGTATTAACTATTAGATGTTATTATGCATGTTGTGATAGTTTAATTTGATGTGGAAAAATAAATTCTGAACTTTATTTTTACCCTCAAACATGACTCATTCACTATTTAATTGAATGACTTTTTGAATCCAGACTTTCAAATTTTTTCCTCCCACTTTTACATTCAAAAATGGGTAAATTTTTTGGTTTTAAGTGTGGGGGTCTTTAAATTTTCTAAACTATAATTCATTGAGATCCCATCAAAAACCCTTAAAAATTTTCAAATTGTTTAGTTTTTCAATATTATATTTTCATTATCAGTGGGTTAAAATTTTTATTGAGTTTGAAGGTTATGATTCCACTTTGAGGCAGTTAATCTCTATTAATCCATGGATTTAATTGAGCGTATTATTTTTATTTTCCTTCTGAAAAAAAAATTAATAAAAAA
Source organism: Viscum album (assembly GCA_963277665.1). Classification (NCBI taxonomy): domain Eukaryota; kingdom Viridiplantae; phylum Streptophyta; class Magnoliopsida; order Santalales; family Viscaceae; genus Viscum; species Viscum album. The sequence goes on from OY728148.1 coordinate 469,259,064, forward strand.
AATTATAATGTTATACAATTTTCATTATCTTTCAAATTTTCATATAGAATTAATCTCATAAGATATGCATCTACAAGGACTATAAAATGAAAATCATAATCAATATTGATCCTTTATTATTTCTTTCTTTAATTTTTTTTATTAGATTGATGGGACATTTATTCTACTTGTAATTATTAAACATTTTCATCTAAATATATTTTCTATTAATCATGATATTTAATTATGTGAGTCAACTCACCTGGACGAAAAAAGAAGTTCGGGCTTCTGGTTTGATGTAAATTGATGTATGTTTAATTATTTTAAAAATGTTAAAATATAATCATTATTGTAAAATAAGAACCAAATTTTTCACTAATTATATTTCATTTTATGGGAATAATCACATTTCTGACTTTAGATATTCCATGGGGGTATTTTTTTGAATACTAATTCATTATTCAATTTCAGTTTTTCACTTTTGAGATCTATTTTCCTCCACTAAAATTGATTAGTAAATGATTAAGAAGAAGTAATTCTTATGTATAGGGAAATTTGATATAGAATTTAATTCAATTTTTTCCACATAATTTAATTAAAATTTTGTTGATTTAATTAATTAAATTTCTCTTAATTATTAAATAAATGCACTAGAGTAATTTTTTATTAAATTTTTAATCTATAAGTTTTTATGTTAAATTTTTTATTATTTTTTTAACCATAAATTTTTTTATTTAGTTTTCATTATATTTTTTTCTAATATTTTTTTTCATTATCAGTGGGTGAAAAAATTCTGGGCTTTAAATATTGTGATGCCACTTTAAGGTACTTAATCTCTATTAATCTATGGATTTAATTAAGTACATCATTTTTATTTCCATTTTAAAAAAATTTGATATAAAAATATTGTTGGAAGGTTATAAGATTTTATGTGTATTTTGTAAAATTGATATCAAAATGTTGTTGGAATTTTATATAATTGATATAAAAAAATAATTAATGCATGTATAATTTTATGTATGTTTTGTAAGTTTAGAGGAGAGAAGAATATTTCATTTTGTAAAATCATAAATTCAATGTCTTAAAAAAATCTATTGGAGCTAGTATTTGAAAGAAACTTGAAACAAATACCCTAATCATTTAATTTGGTTTTCAATTGTTTTGAACTTAAAATTCTAGAATTTATTTCTTTTCCTTTTCAACCTATAGAATCTAGAAATTTTTAACCAGATGGACTTACTCAGAATAAAGATGAAGGGAGTGGAATTTTTTACTTTAAGTGTTTATGCTTCAAACCAAGAGACTAAAAATTCAAATTTTGTTACTTTTATTCTTCTCTTGTTTAAAAAAATATGCTTCTTGATACATGGAGTGTAATAAATGAATGTAAAGAACATATTTAAGTGATTTTACAAGCTAAATTAGTTGTTTAAATTTTTTGTTCATTTCTTCTGTTTTTTAATATTCAATCGTTTAATTTCTTTCCTTTCATTCTCTTCTTGGTGCCTTGTTGACTACCCTTTTGAAATTCAAATTGTACCATAGGGGCATCCATGGGTTGGGTCGGGTTGTGTTGGGTTATGTTACATGTTTCGTGAGCAACTGACCCAACCCAACCCCACCCATTAGGGTCGAGTTAACTTATTCATGACCAATGGACCCAAACCAAACTGACCCATTGTGGGTTACGTCAGTACGATTCAGGTTATATGTGTAAAACTTGACCCTGCCCGATGGACCAAGGCTTGGACCCAGATCTGGACCCAGCCCCTAGACCCAAACCTAGCCCACATCCCCCTGGTATCCCCTCCCCCCCCCCAACCCCTATAGTATACCCCAACAGTCCCCTCATCCCCCTGAAGTATCCCCCCAGTCCCATGAAGACCCCCCCCCCCCCCCGCCCCCATCCTCCTAGCCCCCCCCCCCCCCACCCCTAAAATAGTCCCCAATATCCCCCCAAACCCCAGCATCATCCCCCCCCCAACAAAAAAACTGTTCCATCCAATAATATACAATGTCATTCAAAATTTAGCAAAACATAAAAACACAACAAAATAAAAAATATATATATAACAGTACAACAAAATAAAAAAAATATAACAGTGCAACAAAAATGGAAATTCAAAATCAGGAAAATGTAAATAAGTAGGAAGGACACAACTCCATAAATTTGATTTGATCGTAAAATCGTAAAAAAATCAATAACCAAACAAAACAATAATGGAATCCAATTCCAAACACAACAAATTAGGGTAACCAAACAGGTAAATTTCATAATAATGTGGGGGAAGTGAAACTATCAAACCTAATAAATAGCATTAAAAATGTGATCCCGGATTCTCGGTAGCTTTTTATTAACACCTTCAAGTAATTAGTGTAGTTAAACTTGGTAAACCCCCACTTCCTGCTAAAAATTAGAAATGATTCCAAAGTAAACAATAAAATATTATGAGTAGTATAAAATGTATGAACTAATACCAAATTACTAGAACAAACCCACTCATCTATTCTAATTGAATCAAAAATTCTAACATAGAGAAGTTTTTAAGTTGAGGATTGAAGAACAAGAAATCCATATTCAATTTAAAAAACTTTCAACCTTGATTATACCATATAGTAACAAGGTTGTGAAGTGTAAAATCATATGTGTGTGTTCCATGTCCATGTGAACTTCCCCTATAATTATCAATCTAAAACCATGAAAAAAGGAATATAACATAGTCTAAAAGCACAATAATAGTTCATAAATATTATTGTAAGTGACTAATAAAAATATTTCTATAATTGAAGTAGAGTTAAAATGACTTAGTTGATATGTTTTCAAAAAAATAAAACCCTAAGAAAAATGAGATATTATTAATTATGATAAAATTTTGTGAAATAAATTTTTAGTAATCACATCATTTTGTGAAATATTATACAGAAAATTTGGTTAAATATCTAACTATAACACAAAATAATGTTAAATCTATTATGTCTAATAGTGTAGGTCCTAAAATAAAATCTAGGAATAATTAAGTTGAGAAAAATAAAGTATTATAAGGAAATTATATTAAGGAAAGGTTACCTAAAATTCAAATAAATTTATCATTAAATATTGAAATAAAACATACTAGAAATAATTTATTGACTCCATATATTCATTAAAGAACAAGTTTTGGAGTCTAGTGTTATAACTATTGAGTTTTAAGGAATAAATACTATGTTTTTAGGTAGAATAATCCTTCTATATGGAGTCACAGAAGGAAGCAATTATGAGGGAGTTATCCAATGTAAAGAGGGTAAAATTCAGAGAAGTATCATATAGAGATTATAAATTTATATTACTTACCCATACAAATAAAATTTGATTGTTTAAAGGAGGTACATGGATGTTGTGACTAAATAGGTCATTATGTTGAGGAATGGACATCCATGATTCAAGAAAAAAATAAATAATTTATTTAAAATAGTAAAACTAAAAATTGAAACAAAAAAAAATTCTTGTAAACTTAACACTTAATACTTTCAATAGGAAAAATAAATTAATCCTTGATAGTGGTTACAGATCACATGTGACTAGGGATGTCATGATCTTAGATAATACTGAAGAACACAATACTCTACAGGTCACATATACTTCGTCAAATTTATAGATGATTTATCAATAATGTACAATTTTTTGTTTAAGCATCATAAGTGAGACATTATGTAGTTGTGTTGAATTTTTATAAAGAAGTCTGAGATATATTCAATGGTTTATATTGATATCAATTAATTCAAGGTAGTTTTATATGAATGAATTTGAATCTTATCATCATAAAAATATGATAAACCATCAATACAATGATCCATACACTCCTTGATAAAATGGTGTTTCTAAAATAATTAATAGAATTAATTTTGAAATGGGAAGAACATTGCTTACTTATTTTAATAAGTTAATGTTTTTCAAGGGATAAGGATTATTAATAGATGAAAAGGTTCAAAATAAGATTTATTTATGGTCTAATTACTACATAGAATCTCATGAGATATAGTTCAAAAATAAATCAATTATGATCTATTTCAATGTTTTATATAGTATATGTTTGATGAAAATTAAGAAGACAAATTTAGTGATATTTGAGGAGAATATAATAAAATGTGTCTTTTTGGGATACATTACTAATTGAAAAGGCTACAGGTTCAAGGAATACAATAATCATAAGATGAATTATTTTTATAATCTACCGATAATTGGATTTAATTTCAATATTAATGGGATAGTGAAGGTGTATCACACTAAAATACCATCAATCATAGTGTTATGATATATTTTATAGGAAAAATGTTTTACATGATTGATTCAACGCATTGAGTACATTAAAAGATATTATTTTATTTTATATACAAATATTATCATGGGACAAATAGAAAATATCATTGAAAATATGGTAACATAATGGGAAAATAGAAGAGTGATGAACTACTCAAGATACATGCTATGTGATATCCATATGTGTATGGAATAGAAAAAAAACTGATATAAATAATTTTTAAAACAATTATAAATTTATACCTTAATGGATATAGATACATGATACTTTATTCTTATATTTTAGATGGTGAAACTTTGATCATGAATTGTGGATGATGACATATCTTAAAAACACCATAGAAGAAAGAACAAGTCAGTGTTTTTATTTTTCAAACAGAGGTTTATAATTGGTAAATTTAAAATGATAAAAAATCATAATATTTTTGATGGTACCTAATTCAATCAATTAAAATTATTTTAGTTTCTTTAAAATTTCAATTGGTTTAGACTTTCTAAACCAATTTTGGGAGAAAATTAATGCCTTAGTAGTATTATGATCCAAACAACTATGAAAGGGATCAAGGACTCATCCTCCTGTACTAAATGAAGACTTCAAAGATACTGTAGTTAAAGGAATTTCTAGAATATCTCTAGAAATGCATGAGAGAACATGATACTTTCTTTACTTTATATTCCACCATCTTAAAATATCAAATACATTGAAATAATCATCACAATAATAAATATCTAGATATCTTTATAATTAATTAATTTATTGTGTTAATTGTATTTTCTTTTTCTTTGATCTATATGCATATTTCCATTTCTCATCATACTCACTACCACTGCTATCATCATGAATATGTAAATCTTGATGATAACTTGAATCACATTGATCAATAGAGATGGGATATTTTCATTTTTAAAACTCAATGAGATTATGCATAAGCTCTATTAACTTACTTATCAACTCATTCTTGTATTCATCATCAAACATCATTTCAAAACTATCTCTAACATATTCTAATTTAAATTAGGGATCAAGAAAAACTACCACAAGTAATAAATAATTAAAATTGGAAACAATACACAAATATTTGTCCAACTTCACCTTCATTGCAAGAGACACTGCACTCACGGTAATATCATTACCCTTTATCAATTTCTTGATTTTTCTATATATGTCATAATGAGTATGAAAGAAAGTATAAAATTTCACATGAATAGAACCAAAAAATTAAACAATTCTATCATAAAATATTTTTAAAAACATGATAAATACATGAGCATGCTCCCAATAATTTGTTGTAGGAGATCCACCTTTATCGACAAGAGCACTCATAAAACTAAAATCCTCCTCAATAAGAATAAATACTTTCTCATACTTCTCTACAACATCCAACATAAAGTAACCATAATTCCAACTATTATGAACATCAAGAATTATGGCCTATTTGTTATCAATTTTTAACTCCTCATAAATTCTCTTGAAAAGAGCCAATCTAGAAGGTGAACTTCTCACAAATTTGTAAGAAACTCTAATTCTAGCAATTGATGTTGATATTTAATTTATCCAATCACTAACAATAAGGTTTAAAATATGTGCTCAACATCTCATATGCATATACTCTCCTTTAATAATAGACTCATATCAATCAATAACCCTCCTCACTAAATAATTGATCACTGTTTTTTCAGAACTAGCATTGTCCACAGTAACCATATTAATCTTTTCAATCCCCCATTTTTTTAATGTCTATTCTAATACTTAGTCAAATTTTTCCCCTTTATTATCATCACTAAGGAAAAATATGATTATTATTTTTATTTAATATCCAATTATCATCAATAAAATGTGAATTCACACACATATAATTCATATTTTGAATTTAGTCCTTGTGTTGGTGGTAAGACATACCATATGAGAGAACATATCAAACATAGACTTTAATTTTTATTTCTCATTAAAATATAGCTGTAAGAAATCTCTAGCAACAGTTTTTCTAGATGGAATGTGATATTGAGGTTGAGAAACTTGAATAAATTCTCTAAAACCATGATTCTCAAGATATTTAAATTATAACTCATCAATGATTATCATTTTAGCAGGAGTTGTTATGCACTCTTATTAGTTAAAATGGGATATTAAAATTTTAACTATCCCATCATCCTCATCTTCACACTTCTTTTTAAGAACAATAGTGGTTTTAATTTTCTCAAGATTTTTGTAAGGATTTTTTTTACATTTTCAAATGCCTATTCAAATTACTAGTTCTATGCTAGAAATACATGAAACCATAATATTTACCACAATAATTACAAACATACCTTCCATTTTTCTTATGAAAATTATCTCAATATTGAGAAACTCTAGAACAAAAAGTAGGAGATTTAGAAATTGTTACCTTTTTAGGAGAACACTTACCCTCAGTTTCTTCAACTAGTTAACTACTACTCCCCCTTTTATTTTTTATAATTGAATTTTTATTTCGAGTAGACCTCATCTGAATTTGAGTTCCTACAACAACTAGAGGATTAGAACCACTTTTTGTACCACCTTACATGAATGGCTAGATTTTGTCTGTAAATTAATATCACTTGTGACCCATGGGAAATAATTTGATGTGGAACACACCTAGAAGAAGAAGAATAAATAGGTTTTGAGCGATGGTGGTGTTATCATCAGCACCACAACATCAATGAATGGGGAAGATAATAAGAAAGAACATAATAAAAAATTACTATGTACCACTAGATCACACACATGACACCAATAGGAGGAGGAAAATCAGGTGAGTAGGATTTCTCTTGATCGCTCACGAGGGAAGGTCAGGTTAGGAGGTGAGAAAAGATGAATTTTTTGGTTGGGTGGGTGATTTTTTGCATAACCTGACCCGACCCGACCCGATCGGTTATGGTCTAACCTATCAGGTTGGGTCGGGTCTAGAAACCTCTAGTGTAGCATGAAACTTATCTAAAAATACTCCATTACTATGATTAAATTTCTAAGTAGTAACTATTAGTTGTTCTTTTTAATGTTTTGGTAGCTGAATTTGATGTGGAATAATAATTTTTTAACTTTATTATGATGATCAAACATGACTTGTTCGTTAAGTAATTGAATATCTTTTTTATTCTAAACTCTCAAGTTGTTTCCTCCCACTTTTAAATTCAACAATGGGGAATTTTTTTTGGGTTTTAAGTGTGGGGCAGATGAATTTAAATTTTTTAAACTATAATTCATTGAGACCTCATAAAAACCCTTAAAAATTTTCAAATTTGTGATTTTTAAATATTTTATTTTCATTATCAGTGGCCCAAAATTTTTCTTGAGTTTGAATATTGTGATTCTCATTTGAGGTGGTTAACATCTATTACTCTATGGATTTAATTGATTACATCATTTTTATTTCCATTTAAAAAAAATGATAGAATAATTTTGTTGGAATGTTATACAATTTTCATTGGCTTTCATATTTTCAGATAGAATTGATCTCATAATATATTCTTCCATATTGACTATGAAATGATAATCATAATCCATGTTGAACATTTATTCTTTCATTATTTAGTTCTTTAAGTTGATGGAGGAGTTATTTATTCTACTTGTAATTATTAAACATTCTCATCCAAATAGTGTAACATCCCATTACTGTTTTATTAGGTACTCCCTTAACCTCATCATGGTTTTCCCATACTTTGAGATTGGGAGGATACATATAATGGTTAATTCAAAGATTAATTAAACTTTCAACCTTAACAATCCTTTTTTATAGGATTTAGGAAGATTTTACACTGTGTAATTAGGTTACACAATATGTAATTGTTGTTGGGTACAAGCTGTGAAAGGGGATTCATGTTGTGAAATGTTACACGTCCTGAATGGTGGTTTCACATCATGAATGTTTTAAATAATGAATTTTTAATCTAATGTGATGGATATTTCATTGTATTTGTACGTTGTGGATTTTACAGCATGTAACTACATTAAAAATTGTGAAATATACCACATCTATATTTTAAAGTGGGTCCACATCTATTTTGTTGTGGATTATTATCTAGACCTCTTGGCTCTCAAACCGAGGTTCTTCCAAGGTGATTTTTAGAGACACCATTCCTCCTAGATCAATTCATTCATTGTTGGATCTCTTTTGTGGTTGTGGTTCGTCTCTTTGGGTAAGTTACCTTTCTGCTTCTTGATTTCTTTTTATTTTGGTATCACCATTGAGTGGTGTCTTTGGATCCATTGGTTTAGGATGGTGTTATCTTCTTGGTTTCTCCTAGATCTATTGTGTGATCTCATTCCGAAGGCCTTTTTCTTCATTGGTCGTGGTGTGGTAGGTGTTTTTCTTTCAGTTATGTGGGTTTTGTCTCTTCCTCCAACCCTTTGTCTTCTAAATTTAATCAATCTTGATGTGGATTTGATTCTATGACCTTTGTTGACATTATTGGATTTCGTTGATTTTGGATTTCATTATGGGCATGTATGACCCGAGTTTTGAGGTGGGTGGTTCCATCTCTAGCCTATATTTATTAACCTAATTGTTTTTATTTGTAAACTATTTTTTATATTGAAATTGGCATGATTTTTTTGTGTGTGTTGAAAAGGATTTTTAATCAAAAATGGTTTTTCCCTAGTTATTGACAAATGGAATGAAAAGGGGGTATTTTCGAAGCATTGAAATTAATTTTTCAATGGTTTTGAAATGGTTTCCAATCATTGAAATGAATTTTGAAAAAGAGAACATGGGTTACCTTGTGTACTTAGGTGGAGGGTTTATCTTGGTGCCATCGTCCATTGTTTTGTGATTATCAAGGAGGTTTGTCTTAGGGATTTCCTTTTTTTCCTAGGCCTGTTATTCTAGGGAACCAATATTGACATTGTTGGGGGCTTTACTCATGGGGTATTCCTATTCTTCCTAGGCTCGTTGTTCTAGGAACTGGTTTTTTCACTTGATTATTGTTGTATGATTAGTCTGTGGGCTAGACCTGTAGTATTTCATGGTGTTGTGATACATGTGCTTATATTTTTTATTTATTGGATTTCTTAGTTATACTTTATATGCATGTTTATTCTTGTGAAAAATGATATGTAAAATGTGCTTTGAAATTGATATACCTATTTTTTTATAACTGTAGAAAAAGGAAAATATTTAACATGTTTTCTATAAAATATCTTTACTGCTTATCATGCCATGTTTTTACTTAAAATGAGCATGCATGATTTATTATACAGAGGCTTGTTATAGAACACCTGGATGGGATCATATTGATCCTATTATCTCACACCCTGATCACCTCTTCGGTGGTGCATAGACCTTCATTTTTCTTCTAGTGCAGGGAAAGGTAAGGCTCCATAGTAAGGCGGTAAGGTTCGTGTCAGCTGGTTGGATCGCTAGTGGTGAGATGGTGGTAGTTTGTCCATGTCGTTATTTTGAGTAACTATTTGGATTGGGTCTTTTATAGTTGGACTTGTCCTTTGGAGTTTTTATCTAATTTCTTTGTTGTTTTTTTCTGTTGTTTTCTTATAGTTATGTCATATATATATCTTGTTCATCTTCCACTTTCCCCTTTTTTTAGTACATATATTCCATGTGGTTGTTCAGGTGAGGCGAAATCATTCCCTATGTTGTGTTGTTCGATGCCCGGGTGCTTGTCACCAGCCTGTGGGGATCGGGAACCCCCTTCGGGTATGTAATAGAATGGTTCGGGTGTTGGGTTTGAGGGAAACCCATGTTGGTACGTTAAAATTTGGTATCAGAGGAGGTCTATCCTCTAGAGTCCATGTCTTGGGACATCTATTAAACTAGAGATGGGATTGTTGGGACTTGATAGGTATGTTTTGGTAAGTGTATGGCCATCTCTTTTCATAATGAGACTCAAGTTGTCATGGGATGGTTGGATGTGTGTCTCTAGTACTGGTTTTTATTTTAAAAATCTCAATTTTTGCTTATGGGTTTTCTAGTTTGAGCTATGATTTGTTCTATTTTCTGATCATTCTTATGTTTTGGTGTGTAGCAGTATGCCTCTAAGATGTCTTCCATGAGTTCCTCAAGAGGTTGAAGCTGATGCTCCTTAAGGTAATCCACCTATAGATCAGAATATCATCGATACTATCATACGGGCAGTTCGTGTTGTCGATCAGGATGTACCATGAGTTCAGAAAACTATTATTGAGGTACAACTAGGAGATGGAGGAGAGATAGATCGATCACGGGAGTTCCTACATGAGAAACCACCTTCCTTTAAAGAAACAAATGAGCCTCAATAGGTGGAGTACTGGATGGAAAGGATCGATCAAATCTTTGAATTTCTAGAGGCACCTAAGAATATCATGGAAAAGTGAGTAGTGTTTAGACTCAAGGGTCTTGGCAAGCGATGGTGGGATTATATGGTTCATGAAGATAGACACATGGAATTGGATTAGAAGGGTCTCAAAACCCTATTCTTCCAGTATTTTTTTCTAGATTCCTTGATGCTGGAAAAGTTCCTAGAGTTCTTGTCTTTATAACAGAGTGAGTGTTCAGTGTCAGAATACACCAATCATTTTGCTAAGCTTGTCTATTTTTTCCCATATGTGGTGAAGAATTACCAGATAAAGGATCAGAAGTACCTGTAGGGTTTACGACCAGATATCAAATCTCAAGTGTTTATACTGAATCTTTATACCTATGTAGAGATGGTAGGAAAAGCTATAATGGAAAAAATGAATCTGGAAAGCAAGGTTGAATTTTCCACCACTTCTCTTCCATCGGGTGGAAACTTCAGTGGCTCACATGGGAAGAAGAGGAAGTGGAAATATCATCATAGGAGTAGTGGAAGTGGGTATTAGCAGCAAGCCTCCTCTGCACTATCTGTTATAGTGGGTAATGTGCCTCTGAATTTCTTTCAGTTTGGAAAGGGAGGACACATCGGACATTCTTTTAATATTCCTGTGAATATGTGAAATAGTTGTGGACACATTGTTCACTTACAGCGCTTCTATTAGGCTATTACTACACCTCGTTATGGTCAGTATTTTCAGCTCCAAAGGCTACTGTGATGTAGTCAGAAGCTTTAAAGACTAAAGGGATCCATCCATAAGCCTTACACACATTAGATGAGTGTCCAGCAGAAGTTGATCCAGGTCTGTAAATAGTGAGAGGTATTATCCTTATTGCATCTTCAGTAGAAATTTCTTTATTTGATACTGTTTCATCCCACTCGTTTAAATCTACACATTTTGTTCATTTTCTTAAAATTCCAATTGAACTTATATCCTTTAAAATGGATTTAGCGAAACCTCTTGGTAACAGGAAAGAGAAGGGATTTAGTTTTCCTTCTTGTTTTTTAATGATAGCTGATACGGAGTTGGTCTGGGATTTTCTCGTTCTTGATCTAGATCTATTTGATATCATCATCGGTATGGTTTTTTTAACACTCATCAAGATAAGGTTGATTGTTATCATTAGTGTTTTTTTTCTTTAGATGGGAGATCTCATGTGTTTCAGGGGGATTGGGACCTGAGGTCAGGTCGTACAGGACCTTCCCGCCCAGAGCTCAGGATTTTGTTGGTTGTTGTTTTATTTGAGACTGATGAAATCTTTCCTATCATTTATCTTCCCATTATTGTTCAATACTTTCCTAACATTTTCACAGATAGATTATCTATTATTTCTCTATATAGAGAGAGGTATAGTTTATTATTGACCTAGTTCTAGGTACACAGCCGATATCGATACCTTCTTATCATATGGCACTAGCGAAGCTGAAAGAGCTCAAAATTTAGTTGGATGACCTATTGGAAAAAGTTTTAGTTCTCTCTAGAATTTCTCCTTGTGCATCCCCTATGCTCTTTATTAAGAAAGTAGATGGTTCACTTCAGTTATGTGTGGACTATCAGAATTTGAACCGAGTAACAGTTAAGAACAAATATCCTTTGCCTCGTGCAGATGATCTATTTGATCAGTTAAAGGAGTAAAAGTAGTTTTTGAAGATTGAAATTTGGTCGAGTTATCATCAGCTTAGAGTTCAGCAGTATGATATAACCAAGATAGCTTTCAGGAGAAGTTATAGACATTATGAATACCTTGTGATGCCTTTTGATCTGACTAATGCTCTTGCAGTTTTTATGGCCATGATGAATCAGATATTCCATCAATAGATTGTCACTTTTGTGGTAGTACTCATGGATGATATTTTAGTTTATTCGAAATATGAGTGTGAGCATGAGCACCATATGAGTTTGTTTCTGAAAATTTTGAGAAGTCACCATTTGTATAGAAAGAAATTAAAATTTATTTTCTGGATTCAATAAGTGAAGTTCTTGGGGAACATAATTTTTTAGAATGGATTATCAGTTGACCCAGAGAAGGTAAAGGTTATTTTGTCATGGAAGGAACCACAGAATGTCTTTGAGATATGAAGCTTACTTGGAATTTATGGATACTACCGACGGTTTGTTAAGGAATTCTCTAAGATGGAATCACCTTTGAATGCTCTTACTAGGAATTTGGTGAAATTAACCTGGGATGAGAAGTGTTAGACTTATTTTGATGAACTGAAAAGGCTTCTAAAATCATCTCCTATTCTGATCCAACTTGATCCTGGTAAGAAATATTTGGTGTTTTGCGATGCTTTTGATAATGGTTTGGGATGCGTACATATGCAGGATGGTCATGAGGTGGGTTATGAATCTCATCAACTTCGACCACATGAGAAGAATTATCCCACTCATGATTCAGATCTTTTCTCAGTCATTCATGCGCTCAAATGTTGGTGGCACTATCTTTTTTGGGAGAAGTTCATGGTCTTCTCTGATTATAAAATTTTGAGCTATATCTTTTCTCACAAGGACTTGAATCTTAGGCAGAGATGATGGGTAGAATACCATAAGATATATGACTTTGATATCACATGTATGTCAAGGAAGGAAAATATTATTGAAGACACTCTTATAAATAAAGTACCATCACAAGTTGTTCTATAATCGAAGGAAGAGTGGAACCTTATGGGGATTTTTCACTCAGTTGCATCTGGATACTCAGAAGGATGCTTCAGGTATAGTTCTAACCATTATTCGGTTATCATCATCTCTCCTAGAGTCTATTTTATATATTCATTAGTAGGATGATGAGTTTCATAAGACTCTAGAAATCCTTTATGGTGGGGAGACCATTTCGGGTTAGTCTCTCTCTTTATATGGTATGCTTCACTTCATGAAAAGGATTGTTGTCCCAGCATCTGTGTGGATTTTTGTCTTGTTTTATTGTTATAGCTCTTCATTGTTCATTCATACAGACACTACTAAGATGTATTACGACATGAGATGATGATTCTGGTGGCCGGGTATGAAGCGTGACATCGTGGAGTTTGTATCTCGCTATTACACCTACCAATGGATAAAGGTAGGGTACTTGAAACCTTTTGGTTTTCTTCAGCATATTTTGGTGCCAATCTAGAAATGGGATAAGATATCCATGGATTTTTTTTTGTATTACCATGGACTCCCCAATGGAAGAATGCTATCTGAGTGGTTGTTGATCGGTTTAAGAAGTCAACTCATTTCATTCTGATCAAAGACACCGTTAAAGTTGAGTATTTGGGTAAGCTATATTTTCAAGAGATTTTGAGGTTACATGGGAGTCTTTTTTACATTGTTTAAAATCGTTATTCTAGGTTTACCTCGAGGTTCTAGAGAATTCTCCAAGAGGCGATGGGAACTCAGGTTAAGTTGAGCACAACTTACCATCCATAGACAGATGGTCAAACAGAGTGAGTAATTCAGATTCTAGAGGATATGCTCCACGCTTCTGTCTTAGATTTTGGAGGATCATGGGATAGACATATGGGATTGGTTGAGTTTTTTACAACAATAGTTATCATTATTCAATTAGAATAGACCCCTTTGAGGAATTGTATGGTCACCCATGAAGTTCACCTCTTTGTTGGACTGAAGTGGGTGAAGTATCACTAGTTGGACCAAGTTTGGTTCATAAGATGTCCGTGAAGATTAAGAATGTACATTGACATTTGGTTACAGCCTAGAGTCAATATAAATCATATTTAGATTGGCAGCATTTACATTTGGTGTTTTCCATAGGTGACTTGGTTTTCTTAAAAGTTTCTCCTTTGTTGGGTCATCGTCGACTTGGAAAGCAGGGAAATTTGGCTATAAGATCTGTTGGACCATTTGAGGTCACTGAGTAGCTTAGACTAATTGCATATTGGTTATCATTGTTGGTTCAGTTGACAAGTATTCGTGATGTTTTCCATATATCTCAACTCAAGAAATATCATCCTGATCTCACTCACATTCTGAGTTGGGAATAAATTGAATTGGAGCTAGATGTTTCTATTCTGGAGAAAGCGGTTGAGATCGCTAACTCTCTAGTGAAATTCTTGTGTAGGATGTTGATTCTGTTGGTTATAGTTATTTGGAAACAAGGATCATATTCTCATGAGACTTGGGAACATGAATCATTGAAGAGGGAGCATTGGCCTCATCTTTTTTCAGGGATTACATCTTCTACATGACTTCCTAGGGATAGAAAGTCTTTACGGTGGGGAGTTTGTAACATCCCGTTATCATTTTATCAGGTACTTCCTTAAACTCATCATGTTTTCCCTCCTTTGAGATTGGTAGGATACCTATAATAGTGAAGTTTGATATTTATTGGACTTTCAACCTTATCCCAATATTTTTTGTAGGATGTAGGAATATTTCACACCATGTAACAGGGTTACACACCGTGTAATTATTGTGGGGTACAATCCATGAAAGGGGATTCATGCTGTGAAATGTTACATGTTGTGAATGGTGGTTTCACATCGTGAATGTTTTAAATAACAGATTTTTAATCTGAGGAAATTTATTTTTTAGTGTATTTGTACATCATGGATTTCACGGCATGTGACTACATTACACGTTGTGATGCAACCTGTGTCCAGATTTTAAAGTGGGTGAGTGGCTGTCTTTTCATGGATCTTTCTCCAGACCTCTTGGCTCTCAAACTGAGGCTCTTCCTAGTCAATTTTCATAGATACCACTCCTTCTAGATTGATCTGTTCAATGTTGGATCTATGTTGTGGTTTTGGTTCATCTCACTAGGTAAGAAACCTTTCTACTTCTTTATATATTTTGATCACAGTATCATTGTTGGGTGGAGTCTTTGGTTCTGTTGGTTTAAGATGGTGTTTTCTTATTGATTTACCCTAGATCCGTTGTGTGGTCTCATTTTGAAGGCCTTTTTCTTCATTGTCCATGGTGTGACAGGAATTATTCTTTGAGGTATGTAGGTTTCCTCTCTTCCACCGACCCCCTATCTTCTAAATTGAATCAACTTGATGTTAATCTGATTTTAGGGACTTCTTTGACATTTTTGGGTTTCATTGATTTTGGATTCCATTACGAGTGTGTGTGACATGAGTTTTAAGGTAGGTGGTTTTGTCTCTAGCCTATGTTGATGAACATGATTGTTTTTCTTTATAAACTGTTTTTCATATTGAAATTGGCATGACTGTTTTATGTGTGTTGAAAAGGGTTTTTAAAGAAAAATGGTTTTCCATGGTTATTGAAAATGTAATGAAAGGGGGTATTTTTGAAGCATTGAAATTAATTTTGAAATGGTTTTGAAATTTTTTTCAAAGAATTTAAATAAATTGTGAAAAATAGAATATGGGTTACCTAGGGTACTTAGATGTAAGGTTTATCTTGGGCCCATCATCCATTGTTTTGGGATTATCAAGGTAATTTGTCTTGGTTAATTCCTATATTTCCTAGGCTTGTTGTTCTAGGAACTATTTTGTGCACTTGATTACTGTGGCATGGTTAGTTTGTGGCCTAGGCTTGTAGTATTCCTCGGTGTTGTGATACATGTTGTAACAACCTAGGTATTTATAGAATAATAATTTTTCTTTTATATTAATATTTATGAATAAGATATTAATTTTACATTAAAGGGATGCTTTTTCCGATAGCATACTCAACACAAAACAATAGGTTTCTCCAAAATATTACGTTGCACATAATGTTGAGTTATATCAAAAAATAATACAATAATATTATTATTATTTTAAATGGTAGTTAATTTCTAGTCATTGTATTGATGATAATGAACAAAATTAACTATATTATGATTTTATATATTTGTTAAAAAAAATTACATTTATCTGATAAATATTGGATGCTTCAAATAAAAATGAATCCAATTTTAAGCATAAAATACTCTAATATTATTAAAAGGTCGGTATACCACCTTATGATGGTGAAACCTTTTTAAATCTAGTTTTTGTCACTTTTATATGTTCAATTTGAAAAAATAAACTTCTTATTTAGAAGTGGAAAATCAAAATTTACTTTGGTTGAAATTTTGGTCTTTTTCTGATAAAATTGTTATTTTAATGAATAATGAAAAATATTGCATTTTAATTCAAAACTGCCTTTTCATATAATTTATTTATATAGTTATATTGTCCTTTTAATTTGTTTTAAAGTTTAATTAGATTATGTTTTTATCATTTAATCCAATTTTGGTAATTGTAAGTAATTTCAAATTGAAATAGGACATAAACTCATGTCAATCTTTTGGTAGTTTTTACTTCTTAAAAACACGCTTTTTGGTTTTGACAATGAGAATTAATTTTAAATTAATTTCTGAAAATTCTAAGTTTTGAATTTAGAAAAATTTATTCCATATTTGGAATCATAAGGTCAAATTTTTTTGAATATATACCTAATATTTTTTGTACATTATTAATAGTAACTTTGGTGATTTTTTTATTTACCATGGATAAAGGGTAAATCAGATAAATAAGGGTAAAAAATAATATTATAATAATATAAAACTACCCTAACATATGCCCTAATCATATTGGATGAGATATTTCCAACCATGGGAATTTTTTGGTCGATTTTGGGACCCCATGGAGCCACTTGGGTGTGAAAATTACATTTTATAAGAATTAATTTAAAGTAAAGAGAAATATAACATAAACATGTATCTTTTACTAAAACAATTTTTATATGGGGTTATATAAGTGGTCTATTTGACTATAAATTTTCATTATAAATATAATAATATTTAATACATTATGATATTTTATTTATAATTTTTATAAATTTTATAAATAAATTTAATTATGACGCAATGATGATGTAGTGATTGCTTCATTAATAAAGGATTCAAATAAATGATATTATAAATATTAAAATAAATGTAATTTGAATAATTTTATTCCATACACGAATTTTATGTATTACATTGACATTTTATCTTTGATTTAATTACTTTGTTTTGAAGGAATAAAGTTTTTATGAATTTGTAAAAAAATCAAGTACGAATAGTATCCAAAATTGACATAATTCATAATTTAAAACATAAAATAGTTTATTAAATGATATTAAATTAATAAAAATTTAATATTAGTCCAAATGGTTAAGAAACATCAAAATATTTCATAAATTACTTTTTGGGGTGGTTTTTTGACATGATATGGTAATTACATTAACCCACAATATGAAATAACATGATATCACTATAAGATTAAAAGGGGTAAAATAATGGTTAAACCAAAAAGATAAGGATAAAAAAATTATCCAAAACTTGTCAAAAAAATATTTTATGATGGGTATTTGAACAAAAATCATCTTATCTTTGAATTAAATGATTTTTGACCTTTTTTAATCATAATTGAATTTATAATAAATTAATATTTCAAGACTTTCCTAAAGTGCCTCTCACCTCTTCTATAAAAGGGATCTTCTTCTTCTCTTTATCTCACACTTAAAAAGCCTTTTATTTCTCAAAAACTCTGTCCAATACTCTTCCTAGAATCTCTCCCTTACTCCTACACTCCTTACCTTCATCAGAAGGCAATTCAAGAAAGCATTTTGGCTAAAATCAAAGGGAGTTACATGTTTTAGAGGTAGCATCTTCTCTAAAGTTCATTTCCATTATTTTACTTCTTCACTTTCTATGATCTTATTATTCTTTGATTTCATAAAAATACCAGTATAATCAATATAATAGGATGTTTTTTTGAGAAGTTTTCAAACTAAACTTACACACACCTTCATCTAATGGATATGAACATATTGTTTCTGTGTACGGCGAACAATTGCCTCATAAAACAATGATTGTTCAATTTTCCCCTACCACCTATCATAGTGGCCATTATGATGGAACTATAGTTATATATGATATTATATATATATATATATATATTGTCTCTATGCTTCTATTTTTTTATTTAAATCATGTCTTTATGCTGTCCATAATGTGTAAATACGATAAATTTGTTTGAGGAAATGAGGACTACCGCCCCCTCAAAGTGATCTGACTCATTAATTCCATACATGGAACATATGAAGGATGGAATTAATGAAAATATATAACATATATAACATATATATTATACAGGAATTATAATATACCAATGTGTCATTTATTTTTCATTCCTTTAATATAAAAAAGAAATGAAAGTAGCATTCATGCGTACGCACAGCCTACCATCTCCATGAATGGTGCATTTAATTTATTATATCCAAATATTATGGAATATTATAAATACATATATATACTATATATATATATTATATTTAAATCATGAATACTATTTTGGCAATAATGTACTTTTGACCACATGGAAAATTTGTAATTATAACAAGTTCATTTTTGACTCAAGTACCGAACATCAACAAAATGACTGATATGAAATTCAATAATTATATGATTGTTATAGAAAGGTAATAAGTGATATAAAAGGAATAATAAAACATATAAAGGATCTTAAGAAAGTATAAAATAACTTAAGTTTATTATTCAGGGAGAAAAAGAATGAACAAAACAAGTCTGACTCAAGGTAAGGGACTTCGCCTCAATCTCCTTTTATTGAGGCATATTTTATTTTATACACAACCTTATTTTATATGGTGTATAATTATACCCTTTTTATTTTATTTTAATTCAAATATTTTCAAAAGGAATCTTTTTCTATGAAGAGTTTTACTAAATTACAAAAGGAATGTTTCTTTTTAACATACGCAGTGACAACGACCTTTCTCTCACAATGACCATTATTTGATATTTGTCTTCCTTAAAAATATGTACTATTTTTAAAAGGAAAATAAATAACATATACCCTTTTCATGTATTTTGGTATTGAAAATGGTTTTGAGAACTAATTTATTATGTCAATGTCTTGAAATGTTATATTGTGATTTGAAATGTGGAAATGTTATCTTTCCTTTATGCATGTTTTATGTGTTATGATTATGTTATGATTAATGGGAATTATTTATGTATATAGGTGGTTATATGATAAACTAAGGTCTGGTGATCCTTATATAGCTCTCCAATACATTGAGTAAAGTGAAAGAGGTAAATGTTAATGTTTCTCCTAAGAGATTTAGGGAGTTAATGTGATGGGTATTCCAAATGTAACTCCCTATATAACTGTGAAAGCTGCAATGTAATTATTTTATAGATGCCACAAGTTACCTTTATGATTTATGATTTCTATGTGTTATTCATAAGTCTTATGATTTCATGATATATGTTAAAGAGATTGGGTTTTATGAGTGAGAAGTATGATTTCATTGATTTGTATGTATTGATGGTCTAATGTTTTCTTTCCTTATTTTATAACTCTTACTAATATTTTTATGCTCATCCTATGTTTTTGAAATATTTTTCACTGAGTATAAGGAAGGGTAAGAGAAAAGAATAATTCAAGAATATTTATATCAAGAAAATAATTATTATTTTATTTAATGAGTTGTATTATTATGAAAACATTAGATAGAGTAGAAGTGTCTACTTTGTAATTTTTGAGATGTAATGTAATATTTATGGAATAATTATTTAAAACTATAAACCTAAAAAGATCCTCAATGTCTTATTCTTTAATTAACTCAATATTATGTAATATTTAAGGTTCGGGCCTTATAGTTGGTATCAAAGGTCGTTTTAGATAACTTTAGGAGTTAGGATATTGTTGAATGAAAATCTATAAATTATTTTTACTTTATGGTAAGATTAAAATGATATAGAATTTGAAGATTACCATATTGATTAATATAAGATATGTATGTGTTTATAATGGTTTTCCACAAAGTAAATAGGGTTTCTATGATGGGATGACATCAAGAGGAAAACAACCTTCCAAATCAGAAACCTGAGATAGTCGGAATCGGAACTGAACAGTTTGTTGCAGTAATGGCACAATTGAATCGAGATATAAATGGTGGTGGTATCCATTCAGAAGATCATTTAGATCAACCATATAGGAACACTTCCGTAGATGAGAATTTCATGAGGCAACATCCCCCATCATTTAGAGTATCATGTGACACTATGCTAGTTAAAGGGTGGATTAAATCACTAAAAAATATTTTTGATGCCCTGGGGTGTTCAAAACATCAAAAGGTTAGTCTTGTTGTTTACCATTTTAAAGGTGAATTAGATCAGTGGTGGTCGATGGTTAAAAATATCAGGGAGAGTGAGGATATTGATACTCTTGTTTGGGATGAATTCAAAGTTATGTTTCTTAAAAAATATTTTCCTATAATGGTTCAACTTAGGATGGAAAACCAATTCATCAAATTAATGCATGAGGATGACTTGGTGGCTTCTTATGAAGAAAAATTCACTCGAGTGGAAAGTTATGATCCAAATTTCATACAAGATCTTGATAGTAATATCAATCATTTTTACTCAGGATTAAAGCCAAAGTATCGAATGGAATTAGCTTCTTGTTAGTTTAAAAGTTATGAAAAACTTATTATATGTGATGAGAAGGTAGAAATGAAGTTTTCTAATGATTAGGTATTCTTTGAAAAAAAAAATAATAAGAGGTCGAGGTTGTAGATGAAAGGGAATAACTCTTCAAAAAAGTATGATGGTAAGAAACTTAAGTTTACAGTTTGTGAAAATTGAGGTAAAAATCACACAGTGGAATGCCTTTTGAATTATGGTAAGTGCTTATGATGTGGTAAAATGGTACATAAGAATTTTAATTACATTGAAAAGATCAGGGTAGTGGTAAGACAAAATCTCATGTACATTTATTAAAATGTTTTATGTGAAATTAAATGGTTCATTATGAAAATGAGTGTCTGAAAAAGAACTCAAATGATGGAAAGTAGGCGAACTACAAGTAGAAAGAGGTGGTGAAATCCTTTGGAACTAATTTAGTAGGTGTTAGGACATCAAATGAAGTAGTATTAGGTACACTGTTTGTTTATTCAATTTATACCAAGGTGTTGTTTGATTTCAGGTATACACATTCTAGCATTTCTGAGAAATTTTCTAGTAAATTGGGAATTCCATCTCAAGATATGAATCCTGAACATGTGGTAAAAACACTTGGAGGAGATTTTGAGACAAAAAGAAATTATAAGAACCTTCATGTCCTTATGTGTGGAAATAATCTACCTAAAAACCTTATTATTTTGTCTCTAGTAGAGTTTGATGTTATTTTGGGTATGTATTGGCTTTTCGTTTATCATGGTAAGATTGATAGCAGAGGTAAAGAGGTTTCTTTTTAGAAATAATTTTAGTTTGTGTACAAGAATTAACCCTTACTTTTGATAACATATCAGTAATATGATAAATTAGTAAAAGATATAAATGAATGTTACCTTTCACATATTTTTGAAAACAAAGGAACTATTTAGATTAATGATGTACCAGTGGTAAATGAGTATCTTGGTGTTTTTATTGATGAGTTGTCTGGTATAATGCCTAATCGGGAGGTTGAATTTACTGTTAACTTGGTTCCTGATGTTAAAGCAATTTCAAAACCTCCTTATAGAATGGATCAAATTAAACTTTTAAAGTTGAAGAAACGGTTATAGGAGTTATTAGATAAAGGTTTCATTCAACCTAGTACATAACCATGGGGTGATCCTATCTTATTTGTTAAAAAGAAATATGGTTCAATGAGTCTTTTCATTGATTATAGATCCTTTAATAACATAACTATAAAGAAAAAGTATTATTTTCCTCATATCTATGATTTGTTTGATCAGATTCAGGGAGCTCGGTATTTTTCAAAGACTGACTTGAGGTTAGGGTACCATCAATTGAAAGTGAAGGAAGCATACATTCTAAATACCTCATTTCATACTAGATTTGGCTATTATAAATTTGTAGTTATGCCTTTTGGGTTAACCAATGCACCTACTGTATTCCTAGATCTTATGAATAGAATTTTCTCTGAGTTATTAGATAAGTTTTTAGTTGTGTTTATTGATGATGTTTTGGTATAATATAAAAGTAAAGAAGAGCATGAAATTCATTTAAGGGTTTTCATTCAAACAATAAAAGAAAATAAATTGTATGATAAATTCAGAAATTATGAGTTTTGGTTACAAAAAATTTCATTCCTTGGTCACATTGTTTCTAAAAATTGCATAACTATTGATCCTACTAAAAAAAGTTGTTTAAGAATGGACAAGACTCAAAAATATAACCAAGATTCATATATTTCTTGGTTTATCAAGTAATTACCAAAGGTTTGTTGAAAAAAATTCACGGTTATCTATTCCATTTACTAAGTTAACTCGAAAAGGAGTTAAGTTCATCTAGAAAAATAATTTGATGAATGTTTTTAGTAATAGAAAAGAAGATTGGTGAATGCTCCAGTTTTGGTACTACCTTCTAGGAATGGTGAATTTTTTATCTACAGTGATGTTTTGTTAAAAGGACTTGGTTGTGTCCTAATGTAAAATGATCAGTTAATTTATTATGCTTCACATCAGTTGAAAAGTCATGAGTTAAAATACCCTACACATGATTTGGAATTATCTTTTTCTGTTTTTGCTTTAAAATTTTGGAGGCATCATCTATATGGAGTAAAATTTGAAATATATAGTGACCATAAAAGTTTTAAGTGTATATTCACTCAAAAATAATTAAACATGAGAAAAAATATATGGCTGGAATTAATCAAGGATTTTGATTGCATGATTCATTACCATACGGGAAAGGAAAATAAGTTGGATGACACTTTGAGTTAAAAGAGTAATGCTACATTAACTATGATACATTTGGAATGAGATCCTTTGGTTTCTGATTATATGAATTTTGTATTGGAAGTTGTTGTTTTATAGAATTACTCTATTTTGTTTTGGGTTTCAGTAAAATTATCTCTATCATACAGAATAAAGCAAGCACATAAAGAAGATAGTGAGTTGAAGAAAAAGGTAGAATTGGTTCATAAGGGTAGGTTACCTAAATTTAACCTTGATAAAGACTGTGTTTTGTGGTTTGGAAAGAGATTATGTTTTTCTTGTGATTAAAATTTGAAGAAAGAGTTGTTATGTGAAGCTCATAGTTCTCTATTTTTAGTTCATCCTGGAAGTACTAAAATGTATAGAGATATTTAGAAGAATTACTGGTGGGATGGAATGAAAAGAGATATTGCTAACTTTACTATGAAATGTTTGACTTGTCAATAGGTTAAAATAAAATGGAATTACTAAAAGGTATGCTTCAGCCTCTACCAATGCCAAAGTGGAAATGGGAAAATGTTTCCATGGATTTCATAGTGGTAGTACCAAATACTTCTCGAGGTAACAATACAATCTGGGTTATTGTAGATAGATTGTCTAAATATGCTCATTTTCTTCCTATTCAAGACACTCTGACTCTAGATCAACATTATCAATTATATATTAAAAAGATATTCAGGTAACATGTAGATCCCCTATCCATTGTATCTAATCGTGATCACAGGTTCACTTCTAACTTTTGGAAGGGCCTTCAGAAGTCGTTGGGTACTGAATTAAATTTAAATACATCTTTTCATCCTAAATTAGATGGACAATCAAAACAAAAAAATCATACCTTGGAAGATATTCTATGTGCTTGTTCAATAGATTACTGGGAAAGTTTGGACCAACATCTTTCTTTGGTTGAGTTTTCTTATAATAACATTTTTCATTCCGGTATACAGATGACACCATTTGAAGCATTATATGGAAATAGGTTTCAAACTCCAACTTTTTAGAATAAAGTGGGACAAAAGAAGTTGATGGGACCATAATTGGTAGAAGAGATGGCAGAAAAAGTTCATTTGATTCAAAATCACATGAGAATAGCTCATAACAGGCAGAAAAGTTATGTGGATAACCAAAGGAAGTATATTTCTTTCGAGGTAGGTGATCATGTCTTTATCAAAGTTTATCTGTGGAAAAGTGTGATTTTTTTTGGTAATAAGGGAAAGTTGAGTCTAAGGTTTATTGGACCCTATGAAATTCTAGATAAAGTTGAATAAGTTTCCTACAGAGTGGATTTACCTCCAAGTTTATCCCAAGTACACAATTTTTTTCATATTTCAATATTGAGAAAGTATATTCCAAATCCATCTCATGTTTTGAATCTAGAGGCAGTTCAATTGGAAAAAAATATTTCTTATAAGAAACAATCAGTCCATATTCTTGACTGTAGAGAGAAAGTGTTGAAGAATAAGGTGGTTCATTAGGTAAATGTTTTGTGGAAAAAGCCATATGGTTGAAGAGGAAACATGGGAATCTGAAAATTCTATGAGAGATAAATACCCC
The DNA here is from genome assembly GCA_963277665.1 of Viscum album. Lineage (NCBI taxonomy): Eukaryota > Viridiplantae > Streptophyta > Magnoliopsida > Santalales > Viscaceae > Viscum > Viscum album. The sequence continues at coordinate 469,283,867 of OY728148.1, forward strand.
CACTTATTTGATAAATGAATAGAATTGCAAGGATATAATTCCCAAAAGGGGGGAATGGTATAACAACCCAGGTATTTATAGAATAATAATTTTTATTTTCTATTAATATTTGTGAATAAGATTTTAATTTTACGTTAAAGGGATGATTTTTCTGATAGTGTACTCAACATGAAACAACAGGTTTCTCCAAAATCTTATGTTGCACACAATGTTGAGTTATATTGAAAAATAATACAATAATATTATAGTTATTTTAAATGGTTGTTAACACTTAATCGTTGTATTGGTAGGAATGAAAGTAATTAAATATATTATGATTTTATATATTTTTTAAATGTTTTTTTATATTTATCCAATGAATAGTAGAGGCATAAAATAATAATGAATCTTATTTTAAGCATGAAATAATGTAATATTTTTAAAATGTTGGTTTGCTATCTTTTAATAGAGAACCATTTTTAAATCTATTTTTTGTCACTTTTATATGTTATATTTGACAAAATAAACATATTCTTTAGAAGAAAGATAGAAAAAATTACTTTGGTTAAAATTTTGGTATTTTTCTGATGAAATTCAAATTTTAATGAATAGTGAGAAATACTGCATTTTAATTCAAAAATGGATTTTCAACTAATTTATTTATATAGTTATATTATCATTTTAATTGGTTTTAAAGTGTAATTGGGTTATGTTTTTATCATTTAATCCAATTTTGGTCATTGGAAGTAATTTCTCATTGAAATTGGATATAAATACATGTCAATCTTTTGGTAGTTTTTACTTCTTAAAAACACACTTTTTGGTTTTGACAATGGAAATTAATTTTAAATTAATTTCTAAAAATTTTATGTTTTGAATTTGGAAAAATAGATTCCATATTTGGAATCATAAGGTCTAAATTGTGTGAATGGGCATCTTTTATTTTTTTGGATATTATGAAGAGTGACTTTGGTAAAAAAAATTATTTACCATGGTTAAAGGGTAAATCAGGTAAATAAAGGTAAAAAAATAATAATATAATAATATAAAACTACACTAAAACATTTCCAAATCCTATTCGATGAGATATTTTCGACCATGGCCATCATTGGGTCAATTTTGGGACCCCATGGAGCCACTTGGGTGTGAAAATGACATTTTATAAGAATTACAGTAAAGAGAAATATAACATAAACATGTATCTTTTACTAAAAAAATTATATGGGGATATATAAGTGATATATTCAACTATAAATAGTCATTATAAATCTAAAAATATTTCCTACATAATTATATTTTATTTATAATTTTTAGACATTAAATAAATAAATTTAATTATGACACAATGATGATGTAGTGATTGCTTCATTAATAAAGGATTCAAATAAATGATATTATAAATATTAAAATAAATGTAATTTGAATATTTTGATTCCATAAAAAAAATTATGGATTATATTTACATTCTATATTTTATTTTTATGCCTTTGGTTTTAATGAATAAAGTTTTTAAGAATTTTTAAAAAATTCAAATATGAATAGTGTCCAAAATTGACATAATTCATAACTTAAAACATAAAATGGTTTATTAAATGATATTAAATTTATAAAAATCCAATATTCATCCAAATAGATAATATGAGTCCAAATATTTCACAAATGAATTTTTTGTGGGTTTTTTGACATGATATGGTAATTACATTAACCCATGATGTGTAAATAACATGATATCACTATAAGATTAAAAAGGGTAAAATAAGGGTTAAACCAAAACGATAAGGATAAATAAAATTAAAAACTTGTCTAAAAATTATTGTATTATGGTTATTCAAACCAAAATCATCTTATATTCTAATTAAATGAGTTTTTTACCTTTTCTAATTGAAATTTAATTTATAAAAATTTAATATTTCAAGACTTTCCTAAAGTGCCCCTCACCTATTCTATAAGAGAGCACTTCTTAATCTCCTTATATCACACTTCCAAAGCCTTTTAGTTCAGAAAAAGTTTTTCCAATACTCTTCATAGAATCCCTACCTTACTCCCAAAAGCCTTAACTTGGGTATAAGGAAATTCAAGAAATCCTTTTGCCTCAAATCAAAGGGCGTTACACGTTTTAGAGGTAGCATCTTCTCTAAAGTTCCTTTCTGTTATTTTACTTATTCACTCCCTATGATCTTATTATTATTTTATTACATAACAAAAAAATTATACTCAATATACTATAATGTTTTTATGAGAAGGATTTGAACTATACTTACACACACCTCCATCTAATGGATACGAACATATTGTTCTATGTACGGCGAACTGTTGTCTCACGAAGCGATGATTGTTCAATTTTCCCCTGCCACATCTCATGGTGGCTATTATGATGGAACTATATTTATAAATGATATATATTATATTTATATTATCTGTATTCTTCTTTTTTTATTTAATGCATATATTTATGCGTTCTATAATTTTTAAATACGATAGTTTCATTTGAGGAAGTGTAGACTACCGCCCCCTCAAAGTGATATAACTCATTCATTCCATACATGGGACATGAAAAGGATATAATTAATGAACATATATAACATATATAACATATATAACATATATATTATACTGTAATTATTATATATCTATTTATCATTTAGTTTTCATTCCTTTAATTTGAAAAAGAAATGAAAGTAGTGTTCATGCGTACATACGACCTACCGTCTCCATGAATGGTGCATTTCATTTCTTATCTCAAAAAATTATGGAATATTATAAATACATATATATACTGGATATATATGATATTTAAATCCTGTATACTATTCTAGAGATAATGTAATTTTTACCAAATGGACACTTTGTAATTATAACAAATTAATTTTTGACTGAAGCACCAAACATCGACAAAACGATCGATATGAACTTGAATAATTACATGATTGTTATATAAAGGTAATAAGTTATATAAAAGGAATAATAAACTTGAAAAATGTTCTGAAGCAAGTATAAAATAACTTAAGTTTATTATTCATGGAGATAAAGAACAAACAAAACAAGTCGGACTCAAGGTAAGGGACTTCATCTCAATCTCCTTTCATTGAGGCATATTTTAGTTTATACGTGACCTTATTTTATACAGTGTATAATTATACCATTTTTATTTTAATTTAATTCAAATATTTTTAAAATGAATCTTTTTATACAAAGTGTTTTACTAAATTAAAAAAGGAATATTTCTTTTTAACGTATGCGGTGACAACGAAATTTCTGCCGCCATGACCATTATTTGATATTTGGATTCCTTAATAAGCTATAATGTTTTTAAAAGAAAAATAAATACCATATACCCCTTTCATGTATTTTGTTATTGAAAATGGTTTTGAGAAATTATTGATTATGTCAATATATTGAAATGTTATATTGTGATTTAAGGTGTGGAAATGTTATCTTTCCTTTATGCATGTTTTATGTGTTATGATTATGTTATGGTTCTTGGGCATTATTTATGTATACGAGTGATTCCATGATAAACTGAGGGCTGGTAATCCCAATATAGCTCTCCAATGCATTGGGTAACATGACAGAGGTAAATGTTAATGTTTCTCCTAAGAGATTTAGGGAATATAATTTGATGGGTATTCCAAGCGTAACTACCTATATAGCTGTGAAAGCTACAATGTAAGTATGTTATGGATGCCACAAGTTACCTTTATGATTTATGATTTCTATGTGTTATTCATAAGTCTTATGATTTCATGAGGTATGTTAAAGATATTGTGTTTTATGAGTAAAAAGTATGATTTTATTGATTTGTATATATTAATGGACTAATGTTTTGTTTCCTTATTTTATAACTCTTAATGATATTTTTATGCTCATCCCGTGTTTTTGAAAAAAAATTCACAGGGTATAAAAAAGGTTAAAAGAAATAAATAGTTTAAGAATATTTATATCAAGAAAATAATTCTTTTTTTATTTAAGGAGTTTTATTATTGTGAAAAAAATGGATAGATTAGAAGTGTCTACTTTGTAATTTTTAAGATGTAATGTAATATTTATGTCCTAATTCTCTAAAACTCTAAACCTTAAAAGATCCTCAATGTATAATTCTTAACCTAACTCAATATTATGTAATGTTTAAGGTTGGGGCCTTATAGTTGGTATAAAAAGTCGGTTTAGATAAGGTTAGGAGTTAGGATATTGTTAAATGAAAATATATAAATTATTTTTACTTTATGGTAAGATTAAAATGAAATAGCATTTTAAGATTACCATATTGCTTCATCTAAGATATTTTTGTGTTCATAATGGTTTTCTAAAGAGGAAATAGGGAAAATATGATGGGACAACATCAAGAGGAAAACAACCTTACAAGTTAGCAACCTGATATAGTTGAAATCATAACTAAACAGTTTGTTGTAGTGATGTAACACTTGAATTAGGCTATAAAAGTTGGTGGTATCCATGCACAAGATCAGCCAGATCAACCACATAGGAACATGTCAGTAGTGGAGTATTTCATGAGGCAACATCCCCCATCATTCGGAGGATCATCTGACTCTGTGCTAGCTGAAGGGTGGATTAAATCATTGTAAAAAAATTGATGTCATGGGGTGTTCAGAACATAAAAATGTTAGTCTTTTTTTTACCATTTTGAAGGTGAATTCAATAATTAGTGGTTGATAGTTAAAAATATCAGGTACATTGAGAAGATTGATGGTCTTGTTTGGGATTAATTCAAAGGTATGTTTCTTGAGAAATATTTTCCTAAGGTGGTTTGACTTAGGATGGAAAAAAATCCTTGGAATTGAGGTCGGAGGATGACTCAGTGGATGCTTATGAAGAAAATTTTACTCGACTGGTAAGGTATTCTCTAAATTTTATGTAGGTTATTGATAGTAAAATCAATCATTTTTACTCAGGATTAAATCGAAAGTATTGAAGGGAATTATATTCTCGTGAGTTTTAAAGTTATGAAAAAATTATTCGATGTTCAGAGAAGGTGGAAATGGATTTTGTTGATGGTCAGGTGTTCTTTGATAAACAATATAATAAGAGGTCGAGGTGGCAGACGAAAGGTAAGAACTCTTCAAAAAAGTCTGATGGTAAGAAACTTAAGTTTATAATTTGTGAAAATTGAGGTAAAAAGCACACTGGGGAATGCCTTTTGAATTCTGTTAAGTGCTTCTGATGTGGTAAAATGGGACATAAGGCTCATAATTTCACTGAAAAGGATCAGGGTAGTGGTAAGATAAAATCTGATTTACAGTCAGTAAAATGTTTTAAGTTTAATTAAATGGGTCATTATGCAAGTGAGTGTCTGATGAAGAACTCAAATAATGGAAATTAATCAGAAAAAAAAAAAGTAGAAAGGGGTGGTGAAATCCTTTGCAACTACTTATATAGATGTTGGGCCATCAAATGAAGTAGTATCAGGTATGCTGTTTGTTTATTCAGATTATACCAATGTGTTATTTGATTCTGGTTCTACACATTCTTTCATTTCTAAGAAATTTTCTAGTAAATTGAGAATTCCATCTTGATATATGAATCCTGAACTTTTGGTAAAAACACTGGGAGGAAATGTTGAGAGAAAAAAAAATTATAAGAACCATCTTTTCCTTGTGTGCGGAAAGAGTCTACCTGCAAAACTTATTGTTTTTCCTCTAGTATATTTTGATGTTATTTTGGGTATGGATTGGATTTATGTTTATCATTCTAAGATTTATTGTAGATCTAAAGAGTTTTCTTTTCAAAAAGAATATCAGTTTGTGTACAATAATGAACCCTTAATTTTGATAACATATTAGGAAGCTAAGAAACTAGTAAAATATGGAAATGAATGTTACCTTTCACATATTGTTGAAAACAAAGGAATTGTTTACATTAATGATGTGCTAGTGGTAAATGAGTATCTTGACATTTTTCTTAGTGATTTTCCTGGTATAATACCAAATCGAGAAGTTGAATTTACTATTTACTTTTTTCCTAATGCTAAGTCAATTTCAAAACCCCCTTAAAGAATGGCTCAAATTGAACTTTTAGATTTAAAGAAGCAATTGCAAGAGTTATTAGATAAGGGTTTCATTCAACCTAGCACACCACCATGGGGTGCTCCTGTATTGTTTGTTAAAAATAAAGATGGTTTAATGAGACATTGCATTGATTATAGAGCCTTGAATAACTTAACTGTTAAGAACAAGTATCCTTTGCCTCAAATCAATAATTTGATTGATCACCTCCCAGGAGCTCAGTATTTTTCAAAGATTGACTTGAGTTTGGGGGTAACATCATTTGAAAGTAATGGAAGTAGACATTATGAAGACAACATTTTGTACTAGATATGGCCTTTATGAATTTGTAGTTATGCCTTTTGGGTTAGCCAATGCACTTGTTGTATTCATGGATCTTATGAATAGAATTTTATGTAAGTTATTGGATAAGTTTTTTGTTGTGTTTATTGATGATATTTTGGTATATTTTAAAAGTAAATAGGAACATGAAAGTTATTTAAAGGTTTCCTAGAAAACCATAAAATAAAATAAACTGTATGGTAAATTCAACAAGTGTAACAGCCCAAGATTTTATAAAAAAATATTCTTTTTAATTTTATTAATGTCTTGTGTTGTACGCTACACCAAAAGGAGCTTGCACAACACGCATCCTTGTATTGCCTTGCATTACACGCAATCGCGACCTTCCTCAATAGCGTGTGTAATACGCAATACCGAGTTTCACTAAACAACGATGTGCTATTAAAATATTATTAAAACTAGCCGTTATGAATAGTAATAACCACTTTTTAAAATTCTGTAAATCTTATTTTTCAAAATGAACTTCATTCTTGGATTCGGAGTATCGAATTTAGCCTAAGGTGAAATTTTGGTACTTTTCGGATAACTTTTTCTGATGAATAGTGAAAAATTACTAAATTATAATTAAAAACAACTTTTTTAATCGAAATAATTAATAGTGATAAATTATTAATTTGAGTGGTTTTAAAGTATATTTAGAATATATTTTTACAATTTAATACAATGTTGGTCATTGGTTGTAATTTCACATTTAAACAAGACATAATCAAGTGTCAATCTTTTGATATATATTGTTTCCTAAAAACACGCTATTTATTTTAACAGCGGGATTTAATTATAAAATTAATCAATGCAACTTCTATGTTATGAATTTGGTAAAATAGATTTCATTTTTGAATTCGGAATATAAAATATAGCTTAGGATGAAATTTTGGCATTGTTCTGAAAAACATCAATTTTTGATGAATAGTGAAACTACTAAGTGGTAGTTAAAAAAACTGAATTTTTCATAAAACTTAATTTTGCCGCTTCTGTGAATGGAATTTCGAAAATCCGAGAGACACGGTTAATATCAAGGACTAAAATGTGGTTCAATGAGATGAAAATAATTTTTTGGTGAATAGTAACTTTTTACTTTTTTACCGCGGTTAATAGTAAATAGGGTAACTAAGGGTAAATATGATATTACTATTACCCTAACACATGTCCTAATTCTATTGGACAAGTGTAATTCGACCAAAAACAAACTTAGGAATAAAATATGACCATTTAGGCCCACTTGGATTAGATTAGGACATTTATTATTAATTTATTTAAAGAAAGGTTAAAATAGTTAAAATCAAAGTTTAATAAGTAAATTATTTTTAATATGGGGTTATACATAAGATAAATTCGACTATAAATATTCATTAGAAAGCTAAAAAGATTTCCTACATAATGGTATTTTATTTGTAATTTTTAGACGTCAAATAATTTAATTAATTTATGACACAAAGATGATGCAGTAATTATCTTATTTATGAAATATTGACATAATTGATGTTATAAACACCAAAATAAATGTAATTTGAGAATTTTTATGAATTCCACTAATTTTCTAGGTTACTATGATATATTAATGTTGATTTAATCAACTTGGTTTGAACATTTAATTCTGTTATGACTTTCACAAAAATCATATATCAAATAGTGTCAAAATTGACACAAAATAGTTTTTAAATCAAATATTATATTATTAATTGTTATTTTATTCCTAAAAATCTAAGGTTCGGCCAAATGACTTAGATAAGGATATATATATTAATAATAAACAATTTGGGGTTCGTTTGGCATGTTATAGTAAGTGTATTAACCATATAGTGAAAGAAAACAAAAACACACGGTAAAAGTTAAATTATTTAACTTAGAGTTAAATCTAATTGATAAGGTTTAAAATAAGATCCAAACATGTCTAAATTTGATTGGTTGATGATATTACAACCCTATCTCATCTAAGCTTCGAATATGAGTCATTTTTGGAGGTTTTTAAGTGGGGTTAGATTTATTATAAATTAATATTTTTAAGAATTCCTAAGGTGCCCCTCTCCTCCCCTATAAAAGGACACCTCCTCCCTCTCCTCCTCACACCAATTTGAGCACTCAAGCTCGGCCAACCCCTGCCAAAATCCCTTCTTCACTTCCCTAGAATAATCCTAGAGGTTCTGGTCTTCCTCAAAGACCCATTTTAGTTCCCTAAGAGGAGGTCTCAAAGAGGCACTTCAAAGAAGAGGTAATTACCGTTACCAATTCTTTCATCTTTATTTCTTCTTCCACTTCTTCTTCTTAGGTTGTTTCATTATGAAGTAATAACATCAGTATCACTCATATACTGATATGTTATTATAAGTATGAAACAACCCTATTTCACCATCTATCCATCCTACGGAAAAAGAAATCACCGCGCGTGCGTACGTACGGAATACCGTCTCCACGCCGTGGTGTAATCTATTTTCCACCACCACCTTACATGGATGGGTATAATGGTGTAAAGAATAACTATACATAGTTATTACAACATCATATTGATTCTGATATATTTTATAATCCACTCCAATTCAATTCAATATTTATAGAAATGATATCATCGCTCGTGCGTACGTACGGAATACCGTCTCCACGACGCGATGAGATTCATTCTCCATGTTAACCATTTAAGAATGATTATAATGTATATATAAGAAATAATAATGAAATATATGACATTATAAGGCTACTGGATTTATGTATATATATACATATGTATTTCATCTACTTACTTCCATTTCAAGACAATAAGGAAAGGAAAACAGCGTTCATGTGTACGTACGGACTACCGTCTCCATGAACGGTGTTTTTCATTTTATTTATCTACCTATTATATATATATATACTGAATATATATGATATATAAATCATATTTTATATTCTGGAAGTAAGTAAATCATGATATAAGTAATAATGATGTCAAGAACAACAAGTCAAAACACCTACGATAAATGAAACGATTTTACCCAAAACGCTTCTTTAACATGGAATTTACAAAAGAACGGGTAATATAATGTCATAAGTGAACCATATATGATATCATAACAATGAATATGATTCTGTAATAAGTCAATAACATGATTTAAATCATTATACAGGAGGTTCGGACACTTACAAAGCAAGTCGGACCTAAGGTAAGGGAAATATCACAATCTCATTTTTATCCGAGATTGTTTATTCGTAAGTATTTACTGGGGTGTATTTTATCATCCACATCCATGTTCCCTCAATATGTAATATTATTTCCATCCACCTACAATTGTTTAAATCCAATTTTACCCTTCTATGAGTTTTTAGTAAAGGATATGAAAGGAATCTTTTTTTCGTTTTTCGTACGAGGTACTTTTTGACTTTTCCGACAAAAGTACGAAGAATGTTTTTTTAACTTAAACGGCATGAACGGATTTTTACGGTTTTATAAAGCCTTATTTTCATGAAGCTTCCTCCAAAAGATTTCATGACTATTTTTAATAAAATCTCTTTCTTTTAAAATTTCATGATGTTTTGTGAAAAGAAATTGATTTTGAAGAAGAAAGGATATTTTCCTCAAGAATTCATTTCAAGTGTTTTATCAAAATTATTTTCCATCTAAGATAATAAAGGGTTCTGTTTCTATCCATATTTTTACATTGATTTGACTATGTTGTGATGGAATTATGTTTATGAATCCCTTTATCTTATATGAATGGTTTTATGATGTCATGTTGTTTTAAGAATCCCATTTTTATTACATGAGTTATGCAATGATGTATGATTTATGATTTTGTGGCACACATAAGAAAGGATTCATTAAGAGATGGGTGGGACCTATATCTCCCTCCAATGCATTGGGTAAAGATTTCATATCTCATGAGATAGACATGGCTGGAATGGTAGGTTATACCGGTTCAGTGAAACAGGACTGAAACGAGGATTACTCGATTCAGAAAGGGACTTTGTCCACTAAGATAGTCTTGGCAATGAGTCTTGACTAACAAGAAATGATTCTCTATGATTATGTGTGTATGCCACAATGAGTAATGTTTTAAGTTATGGTTTCATTTTCACTACTATGATTTATCCCATGTTATGAAATTATGCTCTCTTTTGCAGGTTAAGATTTCCAAAAATGTTATGTTCTTATGAAAATTATGTGATTGATATTTCTTTTGTTTACCCTTACTGAGCATTTGAGCTCACCCTTTTATGTTTTCTTTTCCCCAGGATATAAAGAAAGGTTTTAGGTAAAAAAAAAGAGGAAGATCTTTATGGGAGATTTTGAAGATCTTTCCCCATGATTAGAAGATTTTATTCCGAGTTTCCAAAGACACTAAACTATTACGGTCCTTGTGTGTGTGTTTTTGTTATGTACTAAGTATTCCGCAAATGTAATGTAATGTCCATGTACGATAAGCTTCGGGTCTCTACAGTTGGTATCAGAGGAAAGGTTTAGTCAACCTTTGGAAACTAGGACGTGAAAACGTTAGTAAGATCCCTAGAGATATTTCTAAGGTATGTCTAGGGATTCCCCTAAGGATAAGTATACGTATAGGATATAGTTCTAGAACTATGGTAACGATATTAGATTAAACCAAAGATGATAGATATTTAAGTTACTCCCCCTTTATTACGATTTTTGCATCTAACACTATTCTGTTTGGGTTTTAGAAAATGGCTGGAAACAAGATGATTCACAATAATGGAGGATATGATGGACAATGGAATGATATTCTTCATGAGCAACCAAATGAAATGGGATTTGGATGTCCAAACATCATTATTATGCCGAATCAGCAATCTCACAACATGATCAATAAAGTAAAATTTGGTAAGTTTCCTGACTCGACTAATAAGAGAAATATGGAGTTCCATGATGATCATAGAGGAAAGAACGTTCAATTTCCCCTATGTAAATCATGTGGGAAGAGGCATCAAGGAGAATGTTTCAAGGGAACTGGAAGATGCTTTGGGTGTGGAATAGAAGGACACAAAGCAAGTAAGTGCAAAGGAAAAGGGTCGGTTAACACCATGGATGAGGATAATGGTATTGCTACGACATCAAAAATGGTTAAGTGTTTTAAATGTGGAATGTATGGGCATTATGCAAACAAATGCCCTAAGGGAAAGACTCATGAAGAGAATCAGTATGGTCATATGGGTAGTATTTATGTGGATGATGATGAAGAGACTACAAATTATATGTGAGATGAAAGAATTTTTGAAGCTCGATCAATGGTTTGAGAATGCAGTGGAATGATTACATGTTTATCATGTGTAATTTTGGAATAAAGAGACATCTATGGATTGTTACACTGTTGTCTTTCCTTATGTTTTGAAAGTGTATGATGAATGGTACCAGTAACCATGAAAGGTTATTCAGATATTTTTGGAATGTAGATGATATGCGCATAATGAAGGGATAAGGAGAAAATTAAATGTTTGATAGTATTCATGAGCTCATGATTGATATAAGGACTAAGTGATATCATGGTTTGAGTATATAGAATTTTGAGGATTTTGGTATGTGGAAAGTGTTAACTTTTAACTGCACTCATGTTTTCACTAAGGTATTCAAGAGAATACACGATTAAGGACTTTGAATGTTTGGAATGTGTCCAACAAGATATATCTTATGATATATGGGGATCAACGATGGTATTAAATCTCTGGTAATCGTTTTCACTATGTTATGAGAATGGACTGCAGTATTATGGATAGGACTAAAGATTGGAATGGATTATGTTGGACATAAGTTAGTATTGTTTAAGGATAGAAGTTTTTTCGATATTATTTATGGGATGTTGTAGTAATATATTTTTAGAAAAAGGACAACCTGCAGGACGGGCGACAGCCCATCGCTTCGGACAAGGCTGTGGGAATCGAACCCACAACCGAAGTGCGACTGGCCTTTATCGCCTACCACTGACCTACAGGAAGTCCCTGTTTAGTAGAAACTAGTTTTATTATATTAAGCAGTATGATATATGAAGTATAAGTCCATTTTTGGAACCATATATGATTAATCCCACTATAGATCGACTTATGTATATAAATTTTGCTAACCTTTTGAGACAGATGGAATGACCCGTCATTCTATCACATGATCTGCTAACACTTCACGAATAACAAATTCAACTTCATTTATTTAAGAGATGAAGTGGAAATTGTTAAAGGCACGAACAACAGTGAGATTGTACCAAAATAAAGTAAGTATTTATTCTAATTCAAATTCTTTAACTTTAGGGAAATAATCTTGAAAACCAAAAATGTTGTCCTAGTTCTCTTATACCTGATGAATCAGATGGTACCTTATATCATCACAAATCTATGGATTTGTGACTACTGGCTTTTCCATAGCCATGTTCTCTACCACTCTCCATCAGAACATGATGGTTAGATTTCTCTTCCATATCCATATTTTCACCTATGTGGAAACCCAGTGATTAGTTTATTTGGGTAATCGTTACATTTCATACTTTAGTTTTTAAAGCCAAGTTTTGGTATTCCCTTTTACGATGTGGGTTTCTATTAAAGAAAATTTCAAATAGTAAACCATTTATAACCCCGATGAATTTCGAGGGCGAAATTCATTTTAAGGGGGGTAGAATGTAACAGCCCAAGATTTTATAAAAAAATATTCTTTTTAATTTTATTAATGTCTTGTGTTGTACGCTACACCAAAAGGAGCTTGCACAACACGCATCCTTGTATTGCCTTGCATTACACGCAATCGCGACCTTCCTCAATAGCGTGTGTAATACGCAATACCGAGTTTCACTAAACAACGATGTGCTATTAAAATATTATTAAAACTAGCCGTTATGAATAGTAATAACCACTTTTTAAAATTCTGTAAATCTTATTTTTCAAAATGAACTTCATTCTTGGATTCGGAGTATCGAATTTAGCCTAAGGTGAAATTTTGGTACTTTTCGGATAACTTTTTCTGATGAATAGTGAAAAATTACTAAATTATAATTAAAAACAACTTTTTTAATCGAAATAATTAATAGTGATAAATTATTAATTTGAGTGGTTTTAAAGTATATTTAGAATATATTTTTACAATTTAATACAATGTTGGTCATTGGTTGTAATTTCACATTTAAACAAGACATAATCAAGTGTCAATCTTTTGATATATATTGTTTCCTAAAAACACGCTATTTATTTTAACAGCGGGATTTAATTATAAAATTAATCAATGCAACTTCTATGTTATGAATTTGGTAAAATAGATTTCATTTTTGAATTCGGAATATAAAATATAGCTTAGGATGAAATTTTGGCATTGTTCTGAAAAACATCAATTTTTGATGAATAGTGAAACTACTAAGTGGTAGTTAAAAAAACTGAATTTTTCATAAAACTTAATTTTGCCGCTTCTGTGAATGGAATTTCGAAAATCCGAGAGACACGGTTAATATCAAGGACTAAAATGTGGTTCAATGAGATGAAAATAATTTTTTGGTGAATAGTAACTTTTTACTTTTTTACCGCGGTTAATAGTAAATAGGGTAACTAAGGGTAAATATGATATTACTATTACCCTAACACATGTCCTAATTCTATTGGACAAGTGTAATTCGACCAAAAACAAACTTAGGAATAAAATATGACCATTTAGGCCCACTTGGATTAGATTAGGACATTTATTATTAATTTATTTAAAGAAAGGTTAAAATAGTTAAAATCAAAGTTTAATAAGTAAATTATTTTTAATATGGGGTTATACATAAGATAAATTCGACTATAAATATTCATTAGAAAGCTAAAAAGATTTCCTACATAATGGTATTTTATTTGTAATTTTTAGACGTCAAATAATTTAATTAATTTATGACACAAAGATGATGCAGTAATTATCTTATTTATGAAATATTGACATAATTGATGTTATAAACACAAAAATAAATGTAATTTGAGAATTTTTATGAATTCCACTAATTTTCTAGGTTACTATGATATATTAATGTTGATTTAATCAACTTGGTTTGAACATTTAATTCTGTTATGACTTTCACAAAAATCATATATCAAATAGTGTCAAAATTGACACAAAATAGTTTTTAAATCAAATATTATATTATTAATTGTTATTTTATTCCTAAAAATCTAAGGTTCGGCCAAATGACTTAGATAAGGATATATATATTAATAATAAACAATTTGGGGTTCGTTTGGCATGTTATAGTAAGTGTATTAACCATATAGTGAAAGAAAACAAAAAGACACGGTAAAAGTTAAATTATTTAACTTAGAGTTAAATCTAATTGATAAGGTTTAAAATAAGATCCAAACATGTCTAAATTTGATTGGTTGATGAGATTACAACCCTATCTCATCTAAGCTTCGAATATGAGTCATTTTTGGAGGTTTTTAAGTGGGGTTAGATTTATTATAAATTAATATTTTTAAGAATTCCTAAGGTGCCCCTCTCCTCCCCTATAAAAGGACACCTCCTCCCTCTCCTCCTCACACCAATTTGAGCACTCAAGCTCGGCCAACCCCTTCCAAAATCCCTTCTTCACTTCCCTAGAATAATCCTAGAGGTTCTGGTCTTCCTCAAAGACCCATTTTAGTTCCCTAAGAGGAGGTCTCAAAGAGGCACTTCAAAGAAGAGGTAATTACCGTTACCAATTCTTTCATCTTTATTTCTTCTTCCACTTCTTCTTCTTAGGTTGTTTCATTATGAAGTAATAACATCAGTATCACTCATATACTGATATGTTATTATAAGTATGAAACAACCCTATTTCACCATCTATCCATCCTACGGAAAAAGAAATCACCGCGCGTGCGTACGTACGGAATACCGTCTCCACGCCGTGGTGTAATCTATTTTCCACCACCACCTTACATGGATGGGTATAATGGTGTAAAGAATAACTATACATAGTTATTACAACATCATATTGATTATGATATATTTTATAATCCACTCCAATTCAATTCAATATTTATAGAAATGATATCATCGCTCGTGCGTACGTACGGAATACCGTCTCCACGACGCGATGAGATTCATTCTCCATGTTAACCATTTAAGAATGATTATAATGTATATATAAGAAATAATAATGAAATATATGACATTATAAGGCTACTGGATTTATGTATATATATACATATGTATTTCATCTACTTACTTCCATTTCAAGACAATAAGGAAAGGAAAACAGCGTTCATGTGTACGTACGGACTACCGTCTCCATGAACGGTGTTTTTCATTTTATTTATCTACCTATTATATATATATATATACTGAATATATATGATATATAAATCATATTTTATATTCTGGAAGTAAGTAAATCATGATATAAGTAATAATGATGTCAAGAACAACAAGTCAAAACACCTACGATAAATGAAACGATTTTACCCAAAACGCTTCTTTAACATGGAATTTACAAAAGAACGGGTAATATAATGTCATAAGTGAACCATATATGATATCATAACAATGAATATGATTCTGTAATAAGTCAATAACATGATTTAAATCATTATACAGGAGGTTCGGACACTTACAAAGCAAGTCGGACCTAAGGTAAGGGAAATATCACAATCTCATTTTTATCCGAGATTGTTTATTCGTAAGTATTTACTGGGGTGTATTTTATCATCCACATCCATGTTCCCTCAATATGTAATATTATTTCCATCCACCTACAATTGTTTAAATCCAATTTTACCCTTCTATGAGTTTTTAGTAAAGGATATGAAAGGAATCTTTTTTTCGTTTTTCGTACGAGGTACTTTTTGACTTTTCCGACAAAAGTACGAAGAATGTTTTTTTAACTTAAACGGCATGAACGGATTTTTACGGTTTTATAAAGCCTTATTTTCATGAAGCTTCCTCCAAAAGATTTCATGACTATTTTTAATAAAATCTCTTTCTTTTAAAATTTCATGATGTTTTGTGAAAAGAAATTGATTTTGAAGAAGAAAGGATATTTTCCTCAAGAATTCATTTCAAGTGTTTTATCAAAATTATTTTCCATCTAAGATAATAAAGGGTTCTGTTTCTATCCATATTTTTACATTGATTTGACTATGTTGTGATGGAATTATGTTTATGAATCCCTTTATCTTATATGAATGGTTTTATGATGTCATGTTGTTTTAAGAATCCCATTTTTATTACATGAGTTATGCAATGATGTATGATTTATGATTTTGTGGCACACATAAGAAAGGATTCATTAAGAGATGGGTGGGACCTATATCTCCCTCCAATGCATTGGGTAAAGATTTCATATCTCATGAGATAGACATGGCTGGAATGGTAGGTTATACCGGTTCAGTGAAACAGGACTGAAACGAGGATTACTCGATTCAGAAAGGGACTTTGTCCACTAAGATAGTCTTGGAAATGAGTCTTGACTAACAAGAAATGATTCTCTATGATTATGTGTGTATGCCACAATGAGTAATGTTTTAAGTTATGGTTTCATTTTCACTACTATGATTTATCCCATGTTATGAAATTATGCTCTCTTTTGCAGGTTAAGATTTCCAAAAATGTTATGTTCTTATGAAAATTATGTGATTGATATTTCTTTTGTTTACCCTTACTGAGCATTTGAGCTCACCCTTTTATGTTTTCTTTTCCCCAGGATATAAAGAAAGGTTTTAGGTAAAAAAAAAGAGGAAGATCTTTATGGGAGATTTTGAAGATCTTTCCCCACGATTAGAAGATTTTATTTCGAGTTTCCAAAGACACTAAACTATTACGGTCCTTGTGTGTGTGTTTTTGTTATGTACTAAGTATTCCGCAAATGTAATGTAATGTCCATGTACGATAAGCTTCGGGTCTCTACAACAAGTGTGAGTTTTGGTAACAAAAAATTCCATTCCTTGGTCACATTGTTTATAAAGATGGAATAACTGTTAATCCTGATAAAACAAAAGTTGTTGAAGAATGACCAAGACCAACAAATATAAATGAGATTTGTAGTTTTCTTGCTTTATCAGGTTATTACCAGAGGTTTTTAGAAAATTTTACACGGTTATCTAGTCCACTGACTAAGTTAACTCGAAAAGATGTTAAGTTCATTTTGAAAAAAGAACGTGATGAATGTTTTTAGGAATTGAAAAGAAGATTGGTGAATGCTCCCGTTTTGGCACTACCTTCCAAGAATGGTGAATTTTTTATCTACAGTGATGCTTCATTAAAAGGACATGATTGTGTCCAAATACAGAATGATCAGGTAATTTTTTATGTTTCATGTTAATTAAAAACTCATGAGTTAAATTACCCTATATATGATTTGGAATTAGCTGTTGTTGTTTTTGATTTAAAAATTTGGAGGAATCATCTGTATGGAGTAAAATGTGAAATATATACTGACCATAAAAGTTAGAAGTATATATTCACTCAGAAATAATTAAACATGATACAAAGGAGATAGCTGGAATTAATCAAGTATTATGATTTCATAATTCATTACCATCTAGGAAATTAAAATAAGGTGGATGATACTTTGAGTAGAAAGATTAATGCTACATTAACCAGGCTATGTTTGGAATGAGATCATTTGGATTTTGATTTGATTAATTTTGGATTGGAAGTTGTTGGTGCAGGGAATTCCATTTTTTTGTTTCAGGTTTTAGTACAATCATCTCTATCAAACAGAATAAATAAATCACAAAAAGAAGATAGTGAGTTGTAGAAAAATGTATAATTGGTTTAGAATTGTAAGTTACTTGAATTTAACCTTGATAAAGACAGTGTTTTTGAGGTTTGAAAATAGATTATGTGTTCCTTGTGATTCACAATTGAAGAAAGAGTTATTATGTAAAGCTCATAGTTATTTGTTTTCACTTCATTCTGGTAGTACTAAAATGTATAGAGATCTTTGGGAGTATTACTTATGGGATGGAATGAAAAGAGATATTACTAACTTTACTGTGAAGTGTTTGGATTGTCAATAGGTTAAAGGATAATGACAATTACCGAAAGGGATGCTTCCACCTTGGATAATTCCAGAGTGGAAATGGGAAAATGTTTCCATGGATTTCATAGTGGGATTACCAAATACTTCTTGAGGTAACAATTCAATCTGGGTTATTGTTGATCGATTGACTAAATCTACTCATTTTCTTACTATTATAGATACTCTATCTCTAGACTAACTTTCTCGATTTTATATTAAAGAGATATTCAGGTTACATGGTGTTCCCCTCTGCATTGTATCTGATCATGATCTCAGGTTCACTTATAACTTTTTGAAGGGCCCTCAGAATTCATTGGGTACTGAATTAAATTTCAGTACAGCTTTTCATCCACAATCAGATGGGCAGTTAGAATGAACTATTCAGACCTTGGAAGATATGTTACGTGATTATTCAATGGATTACCAGGGAAGTTGGGACCAACATATTGCTTTGGTTAAATTTTTATATAATAATAGTTTTCATTCCAGTATACAGATGTCATCATTTGAAGCATTTTATGGAAAGAGGTGTCGAACTCCAGCTTTTTGGGATGAAGTAGGTGAAAGGAAGTTGATGGGACCAGAATTGGTAGAAGATATGGTAGAAAAAGTTCAGTTGATTCAGAAGAACATGGGAACAGCATAGAACAGACAGAAAAGTTATGTGGATAATTAGAAGAAGAAAATTTATTTTAAGGTAGGTGATCATGTCTTTCTCAAATTTTCTCCATGGAAAAGTGTGATGTGTTTTGGTAAGAAGGTAAAACTGAGTCTGAGGTTCATTGGACCCTATGAAATCCTGGAGAAAGTTGGATCAATTTTTTACAGAGTGGATTTACCTCCAATTTTATCCCAGGTACACAATATTTTTCAAGTTTCAATGTTGAGAAATTATATACTAGATTCATCTCATGTTTTGATTTGATAGGTAGTTCAGTTGGAAGAGAATCTTTCTTATGAGGAAGAACCAGTCCAGATTCTTGACCGCATAGAGTAAGTGTTATGGAATAAGGTAATTCATCAGGAAAAGGTTATGTGGAAAAAACCATATGGTTGAAGAGGCAACATGGGAATCTAAAAATTCTATGAGAGATAAATACCTCCACTTATTTGATAAGTGAATAGAATTGCGAGGACACAATTCCCAAAAGTGGGGAATGATGTAACAACTCAGGTATTTATAGAATAATATTTTTTTCTTTTCTATTAATATTTATGAATAAGATATTAATTTTACATTAAAGGGATGATTTGTACTATAGATTACTCAACACGCAACAATGGGTTTCTCCAAAATCTTACGTTGCACACAATGCTGAGTTATATCGAAAAAAATACAATAATAATATTATTATTTTAAATGGTAGTTAACGCATAACTATTTTATTGGTAGGAATGAACATAATTAACTATATTATGAATTTTTATATCTGTTAAATATTTTTTTACATTTATTCAATGAATATTAGATGCTTAAAATAAGAATGAATCTGATTTTAAGCACGGAATACTCTAACATTTTTGAAAGGTTGGTTTACCACCTTTTGATGGTGAACCATTTTTAAATCTATTTTTTGTTACTTTTATATGTTTTATTTGATAAAATAAACTTCTTATTTAGAAGAAGAACATAATAATTTATTGTGGTTGAAATTTTGGTATTTTTCTAATGAAATTCATATTTTAATGAATAGTGAAACATACTGCATTTTAATTCAAAACTAAATTTTCATCTAATTTATTTATATAGTTAGATTATCCTTTTAATTGGTTTTAAAGATTAATTAGATTATGTTTTTATCATTTAATCCAATTTTGGTCCTTGGAAGTAATTTCACATTGAAATTGGACATAAACACATGTCAATCTTTTGGTATTCTTTACTTCTTAAAAACACGCTTTTTGGTTTTAACAACAATAATTAATTTTAAATTATTTTATGAAAATTCTATGTTCTGAATTTTGAAAAATAGATTCCATATTTTTAGTCAGAAGGTCCAATTTTTTTGAATAGGTACCTTCTATAGTTTGGACATCTTGAATAGTAACTTTATTAAATTTTTTATTTACCATGGTTAAAGGGTAAATCAGGTAAATAAGGGTAAAAAATAATATTATAATAATATAAAACTACCCTAACACATGTTCTAATCCTATTGGATGAGATATTTCTGACCATGGTCATCCTTGGGTCGATTTGAAGACCCCATGGGGCCACATGGGTGTGAAAATGACATTTTATAAGAATTAATTTAATGTAAAGAGGAATATAACATAAACATGTATCTTTTACTAAAACAATTTTTTATATGGGGTTATATAAGCGATATCTTAAACTATAATTAATCACTAGAAACCTACAAAATTTTCCTATATCATGATATTTTATTTTTAATTTTTATACATTAAAAAAATAAATTTAATTATGACACAATGATGATGTGGTGATTATTTCATTAGTAAAGGATTCAAAAAAATGATATTATAAATATTAAAATAAATGTAATTTGAATATTTTGATGGCATACAAAAATTTTATGGATGATATTGACATTTTATATTTTATTTAATTCCTTTTTTTTAATGAATCAAGTTGTTATGAATTTTTAAAAAATTCAAGTATGAATAGTGTCCAAAATTGACATAATTCATAACTTAAAAGATAAAATAGTTTATTAAATGATATTAAATTCATAAAAATATAATATTTCTTCAAAATGGTTAATATAAGTCCAAATATGTAATAAATGAATTTTTTGTGGGTCGTTTGACATGATATGGTAATTACATTAACCCACAATGTGTAAATAATATGATATCACTGTAAAATTAAAAAGGGTAAAATAAGGGTTAAACCAAAAAGATAAGGATAAAAAAATATTTAAAACTTGTCTAAAAATTATTGTATGATGGGTATTCGAACAAAAATCATATTATATTCGAATTAAATTAATTTTTTACCTTTTTTAATCGAAATTGAATTTATAATGAATTAACATTTCAAGACTTTCCAAAAATACCCCTCACCTCTTCTATAAAAGGGAACTTATTATTATCTTTATCTCACACTTCCAGAGCCTTTTAGTTTAGAAAAACTCTATCCAATACTCTTCCTATAATCCCTCCCTTACTTATAGAAGCCTTACTTTGGGTATAAGGAAATTCAAGATAGCCTTTTGACTCAAATCAAATGAAGTTACACGTTTTAGAGGTAGTGTCTTCTCTAATGTTCCTTTACATTATTTTACTTATTCTCTCTATATGATCTTATTATTATTTGATTACATAACAACACCAGTATACTCAATATACTAAGATGTTGTTATTATAATGATTTGAACTACACTTACACACACCTCCATCTAATGGATACAAACATATTATTTCTGTGTACGATGAACTACTCCCTCACGAAACCATGATTGTTCAATTTTCCCCTACCACCACTAATAGTGGCCATTATAATGGAACTATATTTATACATGATATATATTATATTTATATTGTCTCTATTTTTATAATTTTTTATTTAAATAATATATTTATGCTCTCCATAATGTGTAAATGCGATAATTTCATTTGAGGAAGTGGGAACTACCACCCTCTCAAAGTAATATGACTCATTCGTGTATTTTGGTATTGAAAATGGTTTTGATAAAGTATTGATTGTGTCAATATCTTGAAATTTTATATTATTATTTGAAATGTGGAAATGTTATCTTTCCTTTATGCATGTTTTATGTGTTATGATTATGTTATGGTTCTTGGAAATTATTTACGTATATGGGTGGTTCTGTGATAAACCAAGGAAAAGTGAGCCCGAGATAGCTCCTCAATGCATTGGTAATGTGACAAAGGTAAACATTAATGTTTCTCCTAATAGATTTAGGGAATATATTATGATGGGTATTCCAAATGTAACTCCTTATCTAGTTGTTAAAGCTACAATGTAAGTATGTTATGGATGTCATAAGTTACCTTTTTGATTTATGATTCCTATGTGTTATTCATAACTCTTATGATTTCATGAGGTATGTTAAAGAGATTATGTTTTATAAGTGAAAATTGTTATTTCATTGATTTGTATGTATTGATGGACTAATTTTTTCTTTTCTTATTTTATAACCCTTACTGAGTTTTTTATGCTCATCCCAAGTTTTTGAAATGTTTTTTATAGGGCATAAGGAAGGTTAAAATAAAGGAAGAATTCAAGAAGATTTATATCAAGAAAATATTTCTTGTTTTATTTAATGAGTTTTATTATTATGAAAAAATTGGATAGACTAGAAGTGTATACTTTGTAATTTTTGAGATGTAATGTAATAGTTATGGCCTAATACTCTAAAACTCTAAACCTGAAAAGATACTTAATGTCAAATTCTTAACATAACTCAAGATTATTTAATGTTTATGTCTAGGGCCCTACAGTTGGTATCAAAGGTCGGTTTAGATAATTTTAGGAGTTAGGATATTGTTAAATGAAAATCCATAAATTATTTTTACTTTATGGTAAGATTAAAATGATATAGCATTTGAAGATTACCATGTTGCTTCATCTAAGATATTAATGTGTTCAGAATGGTTTTCTGTAGAGTAAATAGGCTAACTATATTGGGAAGACATCAAGAGAAAAACAAATTTTCAAATCAGCAACCTGATATGGTTGGAATTGGAACATAAAAGTTTGTTGTAATGATGGCATAGTTGACCCAGGCTATAAATGGTGGTGGTATCCATGCACAAGATTAGCCAGATCAACCACAAAGAAACATGTTAGTAGTGGATCAATTCATGGGGCAATATCCCCCATAATTCAGAGGATCATCTGACCTTGTGCTAGCTAAAGGTTGGATTAAAGCACTGGAAAAGATTTTCGATGTCATGGGGTGCTCAAAACATCAAAAGGCTAGTCTTGTTATTTACTATTTTGAATGTGAATCCGATAATTACTGGTTGATGGTTAAAAATATCAAGGATAGTGAGGAGATTGATGCTCTTGTTTGGGATGAATTCAAAGGTATGTTTCTTGAGAAATATTTTCCTAAGGCGGTTTGACTTAGGATGGAAAACAATTCTTGGAATTGAGGTAGGAGGATGACTCAGTGGCTGCTTATAAAGAAAAATTCACTCGACTAGCAAGGTATGATCCAAATTTCATACAGGATCTTGATAGTAAAATCAATCATTTTTACTCAGGATTAAAGCCAAATTATCGAAATTAATTAGCTTCTCATGAGTTTAAAAGTTATGAAAAACTTGTTCGATGTGCAAAGAAGGTGGAAATGGAGTTTTCTAATGGTCAGGTGTTCTTTGACAAACAACAGAATAAGAGGTTGAGGTGGAAGACTAAAGGGAATAACTCTTCAAAAAAGTATGATGGTAAGAAACTTAAGTTTATAGTTTGTGAAAATTGTGGTAAAAATAACACTTGAGAATGCCTTTTGAATTATGATAAGTGCTTCTAATGTACTAAAATGGGACATAAGGCTCATAATTTCACTGAAAATGATCAAGGTAGTGATAATACAAATTCTGATTTACAGTTAGTAAAATGTCTTAAGTGAAATTAAATAGGTTATTAAGAAAATGAGTGTCCAAGGAAGAAGTCAAATGATGGAAAGAAGTTAGACTACAAGCAGAAAGGGGTGGTGAAATCATTTGCTACTACTTCAGTAGATGTTTGACCATCAAATAAAGTAGTATCAGGTACACTGTTTATTTATTCAGATTATGCCAATGTGTTGTTTGATTCTGGGTCTACACATTCTTTAATTTATGAGAAATTTTCTAGTAAATTAGGAATTTCATCTTAAGATATGAATCCTGAACTTGTGGTAAAAAAACCTGGAGGAAATGTTGAGACAAAAAGAAATTATAAGAACCTTATTTTCCTTGTGTGTGGAAAGAATCTACCTAAAAACCTTATTTTTTTGCCTCTAGTAGAGTTTTATGTTATTTTGGGAATGGATTGTATTTCCATTTATCATGTTAAGATTGACTGCATAACTATAGAGGTTTTTCTAGAAATAATTTCAGTTTGTGTACAATAACGAACCCTTACTTTTGATAACATATCAAGAAGATGAGAAACTTGTGAAAGATGGAAATGAATGTTACCTTGCACATATTATTGAAAATAAAGGAACTGTTAAGATTAATGATGTTTGATTGGTAAATAAGTATCTTGACGTTTTTCTGAGGAATTTCCCGGTATAATACCTAATCAAAAAGTTGAATTTACTATTGAATTTGTTCCTAATGCTAATACAATTTCAAAAACCCCTTATAGAATGGATCAAATTGAACTTTTAGAGTTGAAGAAGCAATTACAGGAGTTATTAGATAAAGGTTTCATTCGACCTATAACATCACCATGGGGTTCCCCTTTCTTGTTTGTTAAAAATAAAGATGGTCCAATGAGACTTTTCATTTATTATAGAGACTGGAATAACATAACTGTTAAGAACAAGTATCCTTTGCCTCGTATTGATGATTTTTTTATCAGCTCCAAGGATCTCAGTATTTTTCAAAGATTTACTTGAGGTAGAGGTACCATTAGTTGAAAGTAAAGTAAGGAGACATTCTAAAGATCATGTTTCGTGCTAGATATGACCATTATGAATTTTTATTTATGCCTTTTGGGTTAACCAATGCACCTATTTTATTCATAGATCTTATTAATAGAATTTTCTATGAGTTCTTGGATATGTTTGTGGATGTTTTTATTGATGATATTTTGGTATATTCTAAAATTAAATAGGAGTATGAAAGTCATTTAAGGGTTTTCTTACAAACCATAAAAGAAAAGAAACTGTATGGGAAATTCAGCAAGTGTGAGTTTTGGTTACAAAAAATTCCATTCATTGGTCACATTGTTTCCAAAGATGGCATAATTGTTGATCATGCTAAAACAAAAGTTTTTGAAGAATGGACAAGACCAACAAAAATAAATTATATGCGTAGTTTTCTTGGTCTAGTAGGTTATTACCAGAGGTTTTTTGAAAATTTTTCATGGTTATCTAGTCCACTGACTAAGTTAACTCGAAAAGGTTTTCAGTTCATCTGGACAAAATAATGTGATGAATGTTTTCAGGAATTGAAAAGAATATTGGTGAATAATTCAATTTTGGAACTACCTTCCAAGAATGGTGAATTTTTTATCTACAATGATACTTCATTAAAAGTACTTGGTTGTGTCCTACTACAGAATGATCAGTTAATTTCTATTGATTCACATCAGTTGAAAACTCATGAGTTAAATTACCCTACACAGGATTTGGAATTAGATGCTATTATTTTTTATTTAAAAATTTGGAGGCATCATATGTATAGAGTAAAATGTGAAATATATACTTCCCATAAAAGTTTGAAGTATATATTCACTCAGAAGGAATTAAACACGAGATAGAGGAGATGGATGGAATTGATCAAGGATTAAGATTTCACGATTAATTACCATCCAAGAAAGGAAAATAAGGTGGTTGACACTTTGAGTCAAAAGAGTAATTCTAAATTAACCATTCTACATTTGGAATGAGATCCTTTGGATTATGATTTGATGAATTTTAGATTGTAAGTTGTTGGTTCAGGGAATTCCTATGTTTTGTTCTAGGTTTTAGTAAAATCATCTCTATCAGACTGAATAAATCAAGCACAAAAAAAGAAATTGAGTTACAGAAAAAGGTAAAATTTGTTCAGAAGGGTAAGTTACCTAAATTTAACCTTGATAAAGACTGTTTTTTGAGGTTTGAAAAGATATTATGTATTCCTTATGATTCACAGTTTAAGAAATAGTTTTTATGTGAAGCTTATAGTTCTCCATTTTCAGTTCATCCTGGAAGTACTAAAATGTACAGAGATCTTTGGGAGTATTACTGGTGGGATGGAATGAAAAGTGATATTGCTAACTTTACTGTGAAGTGTTTGACTTATCAAAAGATTAAATAAGAAAGAAAATTAATGAAAGGGATTCTTAGGCCTTTGCCAATGCTAGAGTGGAAATGGTAAAATGTGTCCATGGATTTCGTAGTGGGATTACTAAGGACTTATCAAGGTAACAATGCAATCTGGTTTATTGTTGGTCGATTGAATAAATGAGCTCCTTTTCTTACTATTCAAGATACTCTATCTCTAGATCAACTTTCTCGATTTTATATTAAATAGATAGTCAGGTTACATGAAGTTCTCCTCACTATTATATCTGATTCTGATCTCAGGTTCACTTCTAACTTTTAAAAAGGCCTTCAGAAGTTATTGGGTACTAAATTAAATTTTAGTACAGTTTTTCATCCGAAATCAGATGGGTAGTCAAAATGAATTATTCAGACCTTGGAAGATATGCTACATGCTTGTTCAATGGATTACCAGGAAATTTGGGACCAACAACTTTCTTTGGTTGATTTTTCTTATAATAACAGTTTACATTCAAGTATACAGATGGCACCATTTGAAGCATTATATGGAAAGAGGTGTCAAACTCCATCTTTTTGGGATGAATTAGGTGAAAGGAAGTTGATGGGACCAGAATTGGTAGAGAGATGGCAGAAAAAATTCAGTTGATTCAGAAGCACATAAGAATAACTCAGAACAGATATAAAAGTTATGTGGATAACCAGAGGAAGGATCTTTTTTTCAAGGTAGGTGATCATTTCTTTCTCAAAGTTTATCTATGGAAAAGTGTGATGTATTTTGGTAATAAGGGAAGGTTGACCCACAAACACATGTTCCCCACCCAAGGGTCCTCCCACATGCCTGAACGGGTCCACCAGTTGCCCCGCATACACATGGTTCCCACCCAAGGGTCCACCCACATACCTGAATGGGTCATCTGACTAATGACAGTCCCCACAGGCCAACACTTGTACTTTCTAGTGTGCATCCATGGAAAAGTGTGATGTGTTTTGGTAAGAAGGGAAAGTTGACCCGCAAACACATGGTCCCCACCCAAGGGTCCTCCCACATGCCTGAACGGATCCACCAGTTGCCCTGCAGACACATGGTCCCCACCCAAGGGTCCACCCACATGCCTGAACAGGTCATCTGACTAATAAAAGTCCCCACAGGCCAACACTTGTCCTTTGTAGTGTGTATCCATGGAAAAGTGTGATGTGTTTTGGTAAGAAGGGAAAGTTGACCCGCAAACACATGGTCCCCACCCAAGGGTCCTCCCACATGCCTGAACGGGTCCACCAGTTGCCTCGCAGACACATGGTCCCCACCTAAGGGTCCACCCACATGCCTGAACAGGTCATCTGACTAATGACAGTCCCCACGGGACAACACTTGTCCTTTCTAGTGTGCATCCATGGAAAAGTGTGATGTGTTTTGGTAAGAATGGAAAGTTGACCCACAAACACATAGTCCCCACCCAAGGGTCCACCCACATGCCTAAACAGGTCATTTGACTAATGACAATCCCCATAAGCCAACACTTTTCCTTTCTAGTGTGCTTTGTCCTCACTCACACCCCACCCCAAGGGTCCTCCCACATGCCTGAATGGGTCCACTAGTTGCCCCACAGACACATGGTCCCCACCCAAGGGTCCACCCACATGCCTGAATAGGTTATCTGACTAATGACAGTCCCCACAGGCCAACACTTGTCCTTTCTAGTGTGATTTGTCCTAACTCACACCCCACAGTCCAACACTTGTCCTTTCTAGTGTGATTTTTCCTCACTCACTCACATCAAACTTCCTATAAGGTCACCCATCCTGATCACTACTCCAATCCAAGCCCATTTAACTGTGGAGTTCTAATCAGGTAGGCTCCTGAAATGGAAGTTGCACCTTGTTGTCATGAGTCATATCATTTAGTCATTTAACCCTTTATCATTTGGGGCTATTACAAACACTTTGTTAGATAGCGTACTCAATATGCAACAATAGGTTTCTTCTAAATCTTAAGTTGCACACAATGTTGAGTTATATTGAAAAAATAATACAATAATATTATTATTATTTTAAATAGTAGTTAATGCCTAGCCTTTGTATTGACGGGAATGAATAGAATTAACTATATTATAATTTTATATATTTTCTATATGTTTGTTTACATTTATTCAATGAATATTAGAGGCTTAAAATAAGAATGAATCTGATTTTAAGCATGAAATACTCTAATATTTTTAAAAGGTTAGTTTATCACCTTTCGAAGGAAAACCCTTTTTAAATCTAGTTTTTGTCACTTTTATATATTATATTTGACAAAATAAACTTATTCTTTAGAATAAAAACATAAAAATTTACTTTGGTTTAAATTTTGGTATTTTTCTAATGAAATTTATTTTTTAATGAATAGTGAAAAAAACTGCATTTTAATTCAAACTGCCTTTTCATCTAATTTATTTATATATTTAGATTGTCTTTTTAATTGGTTTTAAAGTGTAATTAGATTATTTTTTTATCATTAAATCCAATTTTTTTCATTGGAAATAATTTCACATTGAAATTGGACATAAACACATGTCAATCTTTTGGTAGTTTTTACTTCTTAAAAACAAGATTTTTGGTTTTGACAATGAAAATTAATTTTAAATTAATTTCTACAAATTCTATGTTTTGAATTTGGAAAAATGGATTCCATATTTTTAATCAGAATATCCAAATTATGTAAATATGTTACTTTTATTTTTTGGACATTATGAATAGTAACTTAGCTAAATTTTTTATTTACTATGGTTAGAGGGTAAATCAGGTAAATAAAGGTAAAAAATAATATTATAATAATATGAAACTATAAAAACACATGTACTAATCCTATTTAATGAGATCTTTCTAACCATGTTCATCCTTGGGTCGATTTTGGGACCCCATGGAGCCACTTGGGTGTGAAAATAACATTTTATAAGAATTATTTTAAAGTAAAGAGAAATATAACACAAACATGTATCTTTTACTAAAATAATTTTTATATGGGGTTATATAAGTTATATCTTCTATTATAAATATTCATTATAAATATAAGAATATTTAATACATCATTATATTTTATTTATAATTTTTAGACGTTAAATAATTAAATTTAATTATGACATAATAATGATGTAGTGATTGCTTCATTAATAAAGGATTCAAATAAATGATATTATAAATATTAAAATAAATGTAATTTGAATATTTTTATGCCATACACAAATTTTATGGATGATATTGACATTTTATATTTGAGTTAATTCCTTTAGTTTGAAGGAATAAATTTGTTATGAATTGTTAAAAAAATTTAAGTATGAATAGTGTTCAACATTGACATAATTCATAACTTAAAACATAAAATAGTTTATTAAATGATACTAAATTCCTAAAAAATCTAAGATTCAAAAGAATGGTTAATAAAAGTCCAAATATGTCATAAATTAATTTTTTGTGGGTCGTTTGACATGATATGGTAATTACATTAACCCACAATGTGTAAATAACATGATATCACTATAAGATTAAAAAGGTTAAATATGGGTTAAACCAAAAATATAAGGATAAAAAAATATTCAAAACTTGTCTAAAAATTATTGGATGATTGTTATTCGAAACAAAATCATCTTATATTAGAATTAAGTTAGTTTTGGACCTTTTTTAATCGAAATTTAATTTATAATAAATTAATATTTCAAGACTTTCCTAAAGTGCCCCTCACCTCTTCTATATAAGGGAACTTCTTCTTCTCTTTATCGCACACTTCCAAAGCCTTTGAGTTCAAAAAAAATCTATCCAATACTCTTCATAGAATCCCTAAATTACTCTTATAAGCCTTACCTTGGGCATAAGGCAATTCGAGAAAGCCTTTTGGCTCAAATCAAAGGGAGTTACACGTTTTAGAGGTAGCGTCTTCTCTAAATTTTCGTTTCCATTATTTTACTTCTTCACTCCTTATGAACTTCTTATTCTTTTATTACATAACAAAACCAATATACTCAATATACTAGGATGTAGTTATGAGAAGGATTTGAACTACACTTATACACACCTCCATCTAATGGATGTGGACATACTATTTCTGTGTACGACGAACTACTACCTCACAAAATGATGATTGTTTAATTTTCCCCTACTGTAAGAACCCGTATTTTTTTCGGACTGTCATTTTGAGCAAAAAATTGAATTTTTACTTTTGGATTCTCATGATGGGTAAAATGGTCATTTTCACCTACCATCTGATCTCGGATAATTTTTCGGATAACTTCGTTGGTCTTGGAATAGGGAGTTTACCCTAGGACAGGAGTTTGGTGGAAATTTGAGTTGTTCAAATTATAGCAGAATATTTAATATTTAATATTATTAAATTAAATATTAAATTATTCACGTAGGTTCTTTTGTCAATAAATTTTAAACGGAATGTCTTATTGACATTCCATCTACACCATTGAGTCTGAAATGGGTATTTTATCCTAGGAAAGGCATAAACTCATATCGGGCGCTGGGGCCGGCCCGAGACCCTTTTTCTTCTTTTCCTTTTCTTTTCTTTTCTTTCTTCCTTATCTTCATTACTCATCCTCCTCCATGCACACTCCTCCTTGGAAATTTATTTTTTGAAGATATGGATATTGAGAAAGAGAGATTTGGGAGGCAAGAGGGGTACCGATTCAAAGCTCTCAATGCGCTGAGTCGGCGTGCGGCAACCAGGAGCCGTGAAATCAACCGAAGCTTCGGCGGTTTCCGCCCAAATGTAGGGCCATTTATGTTTTCTCCATAGATCCTATTTAAACATGTTGTTTTAAGTCTTTAAATCTTTATATTTCTTGCTTATGTCCTCTTAAGGCCGGATATATTGTTTCGGGGCCGAAAACGGGCGCTTTTGGCGTTTTGAGGGATTTCCCGTCAGAAACCCAGAATACACGGCGTGTGTTCCATGGGTACTCGCTGTGTTTTCTTCCCATTCGGGGAAGATGAAGTTTTCTTAAGTACACACTATGTACTTTGAGTACACGCCGTGTAGTTGGTGGTTGTGTGACTGGTCGTGTGAATTAGAACACGGAATAGCGGTTTTTAAGGAGTACACGTCGTGTACAGTAAACTACACACCGTGTAGTGGTACATGGGCATGTGTTTGGGTGAAAATGCACACGGAGTAACTTTTTGTGAACAATACATGTTGTGTACAGTAAAGTAAACTCCGTGTACTACTACGCAGGTAGGCCCAATGTGTTCTGGCCATGTGCTTTGGCCATGTACTTCCCCGTCTTAGTAGTTTTGGGGATATCTTGGGCCCTGGAAGTCAGAATTGGGCGTGTGAGTAGTCTATAATGAGAATTTTTTTATGTAGATCACAATGGTGGAATCCTTTTTACATTTATAGGTCATATGAATTATGTTTTGGGGGTTTATATATAGATAGATCGGTTCTTCCTCCAGTTATCGAGTTCTTTTGTCACCTGAGAGTGAGACTTAGCGCGGATGATGGGTTGGGTGTTTGGACCAACCAAGTTGAGACTTTTTGATATGATATGATCTATGAGATATCCCCTGTGACATATGATTTTGATCATTGTTCCTCTTGTGATATTTACCTTCTAGCCTATGAGGTTGTGAGACCAGATACTTCCAAGGATCCCCTGAGGTATGCCTCTACTTATGTGCTAACCTAGGGAGTCCCTTATAGGATCTCTCTCTTGTTCTTCCTTTGATAGGACCCATGTTATGGAATTCCTATGTTGTCCTTCATTTGAGGATTCCAAGTATGATTCCTCCCTTACTCTTCACCAAGGATCTCGTGTAGGATGCCTTCACTCATGTTTACCTGGAGGATCCTGAGTATGATTCCTCCTTAGTGTTTGACTTGAGGGACCCAGTGTGTGCCCGTTGTTTTACCAACCTGAGTTGTTACATCGAGTTTGGGTAGAGATGGTGATCGGGTTTCATTTAGAACCTGTGCAAAACTGATAATCCCTTTGGTCTTTGGATGTATTGTTGGGTTGGGCATTCGGGCCACCCTCACTCGTTTGATTATATCTAACTTGGTTTGCTGATGTTGTAGTGGTTACCAGGGTTACTTCCTAGTTGGTGGATATTGATCCTGATGCAAGGCGTCTTCTTGTTTGTTGGGATGCCTAATTTTCCATGTGTTCCTGAGTAGAGGTGGTTTGTTTGTAAATAGGCTAATTTACTTTGTTGTGGATGTGTTTTCCCATGTCACTTGATATTGACTGTTTGGTTTAGCTTTTCCTGTTAGGCTGATTTGTTTTCCATGCCTAGTATTGTTAGGATGGAGTGATTGTATCTGACATGCTTGATATTTTGTAGACTATTTATCCAAGTAGTTCTTGAGATTTACTTTGGTTGTGTTGCATTTCTATGCTCGTTTGACTTACACAGGGCTGTGAGAACTTGGTGTAGTATACTATAAGGGGAATTGACCATGTGAGCTTCCTCAAAGAGTCTTAAATCACTTTTAACTGTAAGGGGAATTGACTGTGAGTTCTTCCTCATAGATTCTTTAATCACTTTTGACAATAAGGTGAATTGACTGTGAGTGCTTCCTCGGAGAGTCTTTAATTACTTTTTACTATAAGGGGAATTTATTGTGAGTGCTTCCTTAGAGATTCTGTTGTTTAACGTTAAAATAATATAGGGGTAATTGACCGTGAGTGCTTCCTCATAGAGTCTTTGTCTGCATGAGACTAAAGGGGTTAGACTGTGAGAGCTACCCAGGTGGTCGTATACTTTGTTGGACCCAGGGGGTATTGACTCTGAGAGCTACCCATATGTCATTCATAATTTATTTGATGCTATGTTAGACCCACAGGGTTCAGAAAATGAGAGATGCCTAGGTGGTCGGGTGTTTTTGATTGATGGATTATTGAAGAAAGGGGTTATACTGTGAGATCTTTCCCAGAGGGTTACCTATTTTTCATTAGCTTTCTCAGAGATATAATTTATGCGTTGGCCGAAGCAGGTACATGTCGATGGGATTACGAACCTAGAGGTTGACTTAATGATACACAGCTTGAGTGGCACGATGTCCAACTCAATGCCCTTGCACGGGATGTCCATGAGATCAGGATTATGGTCCTATGGATCAATTGATGATGTTGTTCTTGTTATTTGAATCACTTAATCATGAATATTCATATTTATGTATATGTGTATATTTATATAGATATGGACATCCATGGTGTAACTTTCCCAGTTGACAGGGATTACATGCCCTAGGTTCGACTGTGGTTGCACATTTGGTTTACTTCCTTTGTTGTGTTCCAGCTAGGCTGAGCACACTGTTGTTGCGTACACTTAGCAGCATAGTTATAGGTTTCTTGTCGGGGTGCCCTACTGAGATTATTTCTCACCCCTGCGCATGAACCTCGGTGTATGTTTAGACCTTATGTCTACTTTTTAGGTTGAGCACGAGTTACATGGTGGATAGGGATGAGTCCCAATGTTTCATGATCGAGCGGAGCTTCTCGAGTGGTTCTATTGATCGGGCTGATGCAGTTCAACAGTGTTTGTAGATCGGGTACATGAGTTGGCTCGGAGTTAGTAGCAGAGCCCTGTACTTTTACTTTCAAAATCTTTTATACTTCTATTTGTATGGTCGACTCGGTGGGTGATGAGTGTTGTATTGTATTGCATAGTTGTTTGGGATTTTACAACATTTCACTATTTCATCTTGTTCTATTTTAGTTGTTTATTGCTTCCGCACTCTGTTTACTTTTTTCTATGTATGATACTTAGTTATTTATATTTTTTTCTTACTCTGTTATGAGTGCATAGTCTCCCCACTATCACACCCTAGGCCCTCGCTACTAGTCGGCAGCCTCTGGCATACGGGGAGGCGCACTTGAGGCCTTGTGGCGAACCATCTCGAAGCACTAGTTTAGTGGCTTCTGGGTCGGGACATTACAAAGTGGTATCAGAGGAGTTTTCTTTCCTAGTATTTACTATTTGGTATATGGTATAAAATATTATTAGTAATGTTTCGGAACCTGTGATGGATATCGAGCCGGTGCGTCTAGAACACTTGTTCTGGTAAGAAGTCCTAGTTGCTGAGGTTTGGGATTATTGTTCTGATTTTGCGATGTTAGAGTTGTATATGATTTTCACCTTGAGCGACACACATGTTGTGTGGTGTTTTGATTTACTATGGATATATGGCTCTTGGCCATTGGTAAGATTTCAAGGATGGATTTTGGATCTTGTCCAGAAAAGGCAAGAGGCGTCTCATGCATCATACTAGGAATGTAGGATTCACATCATATAGGCCTGCTAGTGTGTGTTTTTATCGACGACTGAGACCTTTTGGTCTGCTTACATATACATTTTACTCTGATGTCAGGTTATGTGGATCTATATTGAGGCATTTTTGTTGAGGCTGATGACTCATTCCTCGTGAACAGGTGGTGTAGTGACCCCAGTTGGTCTATGTGGCATGTGATGCCTTTCTGTTTAACCCCTTATTGGGTGTTGTTTCTCAGTTCTATGGTTATCTAGTCGAATTGATGAGTATGATGTTGATAGATACCAATTCTTTTCTTGTGAACTGGACTTCCTTGTGGTATTTCCGTATACAGATACCCGATGAGTGTTAGTTCAGTTTCTCTTATGCTTGGGTTGTGGACTCCAGGGAGTAGTTCCTTCTGAGGATACTCGGAGGGGATCAGGGCCCTTTTAGGTTGTGTTTTGGTTTTTAATTTCTTTGGTCATTGTGAACTAGTTGTTAGGCTTTTTCTATACGTCTAGGGACCTAGAGACCCTTGGTTTTGACTCAAACCCTTGTAGGTCGATGTTTGTTCCGTTCTAGGGAATCCTGTGTGAGAATGGTTGGCCCATGTTTTCCAATGCCTTTTGGTGGTGCTTGTTTTCATGACTGGCTTCGACAGGTAGGAATGTTTGGGTGCCTGGCCTATTCAACCAGTGTTTTTGATGTTGCTGTTGTAGGTGGCATCATTTGAATCTAAATCGGTGAGTGTCCAGGTGCAAGTCGAGGACCGATGTTTCAAGACTTTCTGTGGACTCGAATCCTGGAAGTTGTGTTAGAATGTCCTTATGTTGTAGAGGTGACATTTTGAAATGTCAGATTACCGTGAAATGGTCGAACCGTGTTTGAATTCTGGTTGGGTTTTGGCAGTATGTTAGTGTGGCTCGAAGGGAGTTGGACAGGCCTTCGGTGAAATCTTTGTGTACTCCTGTAAGAGATGATCATGCACTATCTTGATTCATCTTGAGTATTCTTAGAGACCTTCGACCCTATATCAAGCTCTTTTTTCTTTCTTAAATTTCATCCTTGTTGAGGATGGGACCAGTTCTGGTTGTGCTCTCAGAGCAGTGTAAGGAAATCCATATAGTGGGGAGTGCACCATTGGCCCTTTGAGGGTGGTTTTCCTTGTTTAGGTTAAACTTCGATGTTTTCCAGGAGCTTTTGAGATCAGAGTTTTCTTTTAAGATGATGACAAGGGTATTCCTATGGTGGGGAGTACCAGTTTGGTTATAGTTGAATATATTCTATATAGAAGGTGGTTGTTAATGCTATAAGGCTAGTCGTTGGATGGTCCAGTTAGCTTGGTTGTGCAGATGCTCGGGTTGGGAGCATGGTTGTTGGTCCTTTCACTGGGCTTCTCGTGTCACACCCACCATCTTTGAGTTAATTATTTTACTAATTTTCTTTGCGTCGGGTAGTCCAGGTTTAAGCCCGACTTAAACTTTTGAGTTCTTATTTTAAAAACGTGTGGTTTGGCCTTGACAGAGTTCAGCACGCCGCTGTCAAAGCCGCACGGCCTCACCTGGGTCACCGCACGGCCTCACTTGGTTCCCCACATGCCTTGCCCGACGTTCATCTAATTAAACAGAATGAGCTAATAATCAAGAAAAAAATTAAAGGAGTGACAGAAATAAAATAAAATAAGAAAAGGGTGATAAAAATTTAAATGAATTGTTTTAATGGTAATAATAATATTGTTGTTTGAGAATATTATTATTATTATTATTATTATTATTATTATTATTAGTGTTAAGAATAAATATTTTATTAAGTTATTATTATTTTTATTAGTGTTAAATATGTAAATATTATTATTGGTACTAGTAATATTAATATTATTTCTACAACTATTAACCTTTTAATATTTTTTTTTATTATTGTTATCATTTATTCTATATTTTTATTTTATTTTATTTTTAAAAAGTGAAGAAGGGAGAAGCCCTTACCAGGAGCGCCATCCCCCTCCCCTCACAACCCTACGAGGCGCCACCCACTCCCTTGCGTAATAACTTATTGTCGCGCCATCCCTAGCGCACAGCGCCTCCGCTACCTCCTAGATGCTCACATCACTGCCTCAACCTCCCTTCTCTCCACATCCCGTCATGACGAGGTCCATCCCCCTGAAACCCTACATCACATTTCCACATGGTTTGCCTCCTTCATACCTGTTTTCCCCCGTCGCGCTGCACACCACCTCGCGTCGCGCCCTCCCTTGCGTAGCGACCCCCGGCCAATGGCCCTTCCTCCCCCAGCCCACCACCAGTCGTCGCACCCCCTTCCTGTCACGGCCAGCTCCAGCGTGTCCTCCATTCGTGGCTCCTAAGCTATCCGCAAACCCACCAGCTGGCCAACTTCCATCCAGCAACCGCCCCTTGAGTTAAGCCTCCCCTATATTGTTTTTTCTTCTTTATTTGAGTTTTTTTTTGGTTTTACAGTGGGTTTTAGATCTGATTTTGAGGTTTAACCATTTATTTTGGGTTCAATATCCTTGGTTAGGGATCCTCTTTGATTCTTCGTGGTGTGAATGAGGTGTGGGTTTGTTTTTGCGCCATTTTCGGAAGGATCCTCATGTGAGGTAGGTGGTTCCCCGTTTAAGTTATTATTTGATGAATTTATTTTCAAGCTTAATTTCTTTAACATGTTATTTAATTATTTTGTGTAGTGTGAAGTGGGTTTTCATTGAAGTTTGATTCATGTTGAAATTGTTTAGTACCATGTTTATGTTACGTGTGTGTTTTCTGTTGTGAACTTTTATCTAGTTGTTAGTGTTTTTTTTTAAATTATGCAGTTAGCTTATTAATTAGTGAAAGAGGTGAAAATTGTGTTTTTGACATGACGTTGGGTGTGTTTAGTCATAAAAGAGGGGTTTGTGTGGGTTTAGTGGTTAACGCCAAGTGTTTTATTCTAAATTGTTTTATAAGATTTTATTTGTGGCCCGTTAAATTATGTGGTTTATGCAATTGTGTTTTTCATATGGTGTAAGGTTTTCCATCAAATTATTTGGGTGGTGCAGGTTACACTTTAAAATTTTATTTGAGTGTGTGTGATGTGTGAATGTGTTTGAGTTTATAAATGGTTACTTTAGTTTGTGCAAAGCCATGTGACACCCTTTTACTATTGCTTTATAATTTTTTTATGGTTTACTTAGTAATGACAATGGTGTGAAACATGTTTGAAAAAAAATTTAGTGTGTGCCTTATTTCAAAATGGTTTTTACATGTGTAAGTGGTGGTTAGTTTAGTGGTGAGTGTCTTTTAAATTGTCCAGATGGTTTAGTTGAGTATGTAACCTACGCAGATTATGTTTTGAAAAGATTTTGGTGTGTGTGTGGTTTTAAAAGAGGGTTTGGGCGTGCAATTCTGATTTTTCATGTGTAAATACCCTGTTTGGATTTTATGAATTAGTGTAACATGAGACATGAACTTGAAACTTTGTTTAGAACAAACCGGGAAGTCCAGGTAGCTAAGAGGGTGGACTAGACTCGTGGGCTAGTGTTTTAGAGGGGACTTGACCCGGTTTCACTGGCAGGACTGACGATTGCAACACTAACTAAACATATTCTTTTCTGAGGGTCGTTGCCTTCTAAGCCACATTTTCTGAGGGTCATGGCCTTCTAACCATGTTTTCTAAGATTCTTGGCCTTCTAAGCCATGTTTTCTGAGGGTCTTGGCCTTCTAAGACACATTTTAGCAAGACATGAAGATCTAGGGGAACAAGCTAGCTAACACCCACGAGGCCTCTCCCATTTTAGTGCTCATTGGTTACTTTATGCTCATCAGTGTGACACATTGGTTATTTTAAAAAGTAAGGGTGTGTTTTTTTTTAATTTAATTTAATTTAAGTTGTTCCATTTGAAACTTCTTTCCTTAATCCCGTTTTCTTTAAAATTGTTCAAGCATTTGCTTCTTTTCTTCAATTAAAATTGCAAATGTATTTGTCATTTAATAATTATGCATGGAACCTTTTTATTGGTTGATTCCCTACTAGGATTTTGGCTCACACCCTACATTCACCTTTGTGTGTATGTTGATTCTGTTCCTTTTGTATTCCAGGTCGAAGCGTTGAGCTCAGCGATGGTGGTTCGAGTTGTTGATGGTCTTCTCATGCAAGTTGGTGTTTGTGGCTTGTGGATGTCACACCTCTCTTTTTTCTTGGAGATTTTAGTTAGAGTTCTAATTTCTTTTTTGTAGTTATTTTCTAGATGTCGTTTCAAGTATTAGACCATTGAATTTGATTTTAGTTAGAGTTCTAGTTTCCCACATGTTACTCTTGATACCTAGTCACTTGTGCCAGCCCATGGGGATCGAGAACGCCCTTAAGGCCATGTCGCAGACTGGGTCGGGCGTCGGGTCGGATGGCGACCCGGCTTGGTTCGTGACAAAATGGTATCAGAGGAGGTTTTCTTTTTGGGTTGTGTTCTTTTGGGATAGAGTCGGGTGAACCAAAGTTAAGGTTGTCAGGACTCGATGTCCTGGCTATGAGTAAGGTGCCTGGCCAGCACACCTCGTGGCAGGACTCGAGCTACTAGAGTAATGGAAAGTTTTGGTTTTGATTCTTGGTGTTCTCATGGAAAACCACATGCATGAATGTATATGGAAAGAGAAATGGTTAATGGCATGAGTGGATGAGTGTCTGGATGGACATGAGGTAGGTGATAGTGTGGCATGGGAATATGCATGTGTGAGGCCCACGAGACACCATTGGTGTTTGTGAAACCCACCATCTTTGTTTATTTTCAAAAAGTTTGGTTAAGAAGAAAAAATTTTGGTGTTTTAATAACTGGTGATTGTGTGATGTGTCCTTGTGTTTTGGGAAGTGTTGGATGTGAGGCATTTTGAGCCGATAATCCTTTTTGAATGATTTTTGTCTTGAGTTTGAATTTTTATTTGTAAGTTGGTGTGCAAGTGCGTAGTTAGTGAATTATATTGAAAATTGCTTCGGGAAGCCCTTACAGTGGTTCCCCCTACACATTTAGTGTTCACTTGCGATATGACTTGGCCATTAGACCAATTTGACTGGGTCTATGTTTTTTTTTCTTAACTATTGTATTCCCCCATAAAGAATTAACATGTGATTGAAGTGTGGCCACAGGTAATTCACTGTTGTTCAACCCTCCGGTTGATTAAAGTGGGGACTCCCCCTTTTAGTGATAGGTTTAAGTTTGTCCCTTATCCTTTTCAGTTAAGAAAATCCTCTCGCAGCAGGATGACAGACTCAGGAGGAGTTGAAGGGATCTTTAGTCTATTTGAGTTGTCTTAGTGGTCGGGTATGGGTTTTGACATCGTTGCATCTGAGGGTTTCCCCTGGAAGTGGTGAAAGGAATTACAGTAGAGAAGGGTGAAGGTGGTTCAGAAATTTTAGTGTTGACTAGTGTCTTGAAGGGATTTGTAGTACTTTCATTGGT
Organism: Viscum album; assembly: GCA_963277665.1. Taxonomy (NCBI): domain Eukaryota; kingdom Viridiplantae; phylum Streptophyta; class Magnoliopsida; order Santalales; family Viscaceae; genus Viscum; species Viscum album. Next base: position 469,323,721 of record OY728148.1, read on the forward strand.
CGCAAGGGTCATGTTTGGTGACGTCTTGCAGTGTGAGTCTCTTTGCAGAGCAAGGGTGGATTTCATAGGATCCTTCGGGAATCCCTATTTTCATAGGAGTGTATCCTCCTCTTAAGGAGTTTTGTTTCTTTCTATTTAAAGGGGAGTGTCTGTCGTGCGTCTTTCCCCTCTTTAAGTTCCCTGGTTAAGGTGAAGAGGTGATGTGTGGGCATCATCTAAACCCCTATTTTGGTGAATGTGCCGCAAGAGAGTGGTTGGACGTCGAGGTGTGTATTATCTGATGGTGTTGTCTCGGTTGCAGGATGATTGCGTGTGATATTGAAAGGAGAATATCCATTCAAGAGTCTTCAATACCTGACTATGAGGAAAGAGATGCTTCAAACATCAGGGCTCCAGCTATAGGCTTCGGAGTGAAGCTGTCGCGTGGTCAGGAACCCCAGGAGTGTATGAGACACCGACTTTATTTATGTCATTGGTGTTGAAATTAAAGGTAGTTTAAATTGTTTCTATGGTTGTTCCATTCCGAACGAACCGTCTGGTTGTGTAAGGTTTCTGTGACTTTGTGGAGGTGTGTTCGTCTTGTTGCCTTAAAATCCTGGGGGTTTCATCCCACTGGATGTAATCGCTTTAGTGGTCCTTATGGGGTATGTTGGGTAAATTAATATCAAAGTTGAATAGGGATCATCCAGGGATGTGGAGATGTCAGTTTGTTATGGTTCATGCTTTTGATGCCTCGGTAGTCGGGCCCCTCCCTCCCTGTCCCTTGTGGTGAGTTGGTTGGTCACTGTCAGGATAATTTTCAAAGTTCCTATATCTCTCGTCAGTTCTACTGGTGAGGAGACCCATGGTGGGTCTCGCTCAAATGTCTCTAGAGTGAAACGGGTTGGCCCTTCTTCATAATGGTGGGGATTTTGTTCAAGCCTCCTCGTGTTGTTTTTCCAATCTCGTCTCGGTGTCAATAAGTTTTAAATAGTGGGGAGCCCCCTTGGGCTTTCCCCCAGTTGTCCTTTTATCTCTATTCCTATAGATGACTTGGTGGTAGGTGATCAAAGTGTTCCTTGGACGTTCTTGACCTTGTTTGTTTGTTCCATTAAAATGATGTGGCTTTCGTTCAATGGTTCTTGAGATGTTTTGGATGGTGAAGTTGGTTTCTGTGGGTGCGAGAGTTCCTTTCCTTGATCAGTCGACTGGAGGTGTTTTAGCTTCTTAGGGAAAAGGACACATATTAGAAAGTCTTTTTACAAGTTTCTTGAAGTTGTCATTGAGTCACTTTCTCTTAGCATGATGCTTTTTCCTCTTTTTTCTTGTTGATTGTGGGGATCCTCTTGGGACCTTAAGGGGGTATTGTTTTCTCCTTTGAGTCTCAAACTTAGTTGTGGATTTATAAGGACAAAAAGCTTTATAGTGGGGAGAATTGTCACACCCACCGTCTTTGAGTTAATTATTTTATTAATTTTCTTTGCGTTGGGTAGTCCAGGTTTAATCCTAACTTAAACTTTTGAGTTCTTATTTTAAAAACGTGTGGTTTGGCCTTGACAGCATTCAGTGCGCCGCTGTCGAAGCCGCGCGGCCTTGCCGTGGTCACTGCACGATCTCACTCGGTTCCCCACACGCCTTTCCCGATGTTCATCTAATTAAACAGAATGAGCTAATAAGAAAGAAAAAAACTAAATGAGTGACATAAATAAAATAAAATAAGAAAAGGGTGATAAAAATTTAAATGAGTTTTTTTAATGGTAATAATAATATTATTGTTTGAGATTATTATTATTATTATTATAAGTGTTAAGAATATAGATTTTATTATGTTGTTGTTATTATTATTATTATTATTATTATTATTATTATTATTATTATTATTAGTGTTAAAGATGTAAATATTATTATTGGTACTAGTAATATTAATATTATTTCTACAACTATTAACCTTTTAATATTGTTTTTTATTATTGTTATCATTTATTCTATATTATTATTATGTTTTTTTTAAAGTGAAGAAGGGAGAATCCCTTACCAGGTGCGACTTCCCCCTCCCCTCGCAACCCTATGAGGTGTCTCCCACTCCCTTGCGCAGCGACTTCTTGGCGCGCCATCCCTAGCGCACGGCGACTCCACCACCTCCTAGTCGCTCGCGTCGCCGCCTCAACCTCCCTTCTCCCCTCATCTCGTCATGCCGAGGTCCATACCCCTGAAACCCTACATTTCATGTTTACATGGTATGCCTCCTTATGACCTGTCTTCCCCCTGTCGCGCCGCACACCACCTCATGTCACGCCCTCCCTTGCACAATGACCCCAGCTAATGGCCCTTCCTCCCCCAGCCTACCACCTACCGTCGCACCCCCTTTCTGGCATGGTTGGCTCCGGTGCGTCCTCCGTCCATGGCTCCCAAGCTGTCTGTGAACCCACCAGTCGGCCAACTTCCCTCCGGAAATCGCCCCTCGAGTTGAGCCACCCCTATTTTTTTCTTCTTTCTTTAATTTTTTTGGGTTTTCCAGTAGGTTTTAGATCTGATTTTGAGGTTTAACCATTTATTTTGGGTTCGATCTCCTTGGTTAGGGATCCTCTTTGATTCTTCGTGGTGCGAATGAGGTGCGAGTTTGTTTTGCTCCATTTTTGGAAGGATTTTCATGTGAGGTAGGTGGTTCCCCATTTAATTTATTATTTGATGAATTTATTTTCAAGATTAATTTGTTTAACATGTTATTTAATTATTGTGTGTAGTGCGAAGTGGGTTTTCATTGAAGTTTGATTCATGTTGAAATTGTTTAGTACCATGTTTATGTTACATGTGTGTTTTCTATTGTGAACTTTTATCTAGTTGTTAATGATTTTTTTTTTAAATTATGCAGTTAGCTTATTAATTTGTGTAAGAGGTGAAAATTGTGTTTTTGACATGACATCGGATGTGTTTAGTCATAAAAGAGGGGTTTGTGTGGGTTTAGTGGTTAACTCCAAGCGATTTCTTCTAAATTGTTTTATATTCTTTTATTTGTGGCCCGTTAAATTATGTGGTTTTTTCAATTGTGTTTTTCATATGGTGTAAGTTTTTACATCAAATTATTTGGGTGGTGCAAGTCACACTTTAAAATTTTATTTGAGTGTGTGTGATGTGTGAATGTGTTTGAGTTTATAAATGGTTACTTTAGTTTGTGCAAAGCCACGTGACACCCTTTTACGATTGCTTTATAATTTTTTTATGGTTTACTTAGTTATGAAAATGGTGTGAAATGTGTTTGGAAAATGTTTTAGTGTGTGCCTTATTTCAAAATGGTGTTTACGTGTGTAAGTGGTGGTTCGTTTAGTAGTGAGTGTCTTTTAAATTGTCTAGATGGTTTAGTTGAGTATGTAACCTATGCAGGTTATGTTTTGAAATGATTTTGGTGTGTGTATGGTTTTAAAAGCAGGTTTGGGTGTGCAATTGTGATTTTGCATGCGTAAATACCATGTTTGGATTTTATGCATTAGTGTGACATGTGACATGAACTTGAAACTTGTTTGAGCACAAACCAGAAAGCTCGGGTAGCTAGGAGGGTGGACTAGACTCGTGGGCGAGTGTTTCGAAGGGGACTCGACCCGGTTTCATTGGAAGGAATGATGATTGCAACATGATTTTCTGAGGGTCGTGTCCTTCTAAGCCACGTTTTCTGAGGGTCGTGGCCTTATAATCCACTTTTTCTATGGTCCGTGGCAATCTAAGCCATGTTTCACCAAGACATGAAGATCTAGGGGCCCAAGCTCGCTAACACCCACGAGGCCTCTCCCATTTTAGTGATCATTGGTTACTTTACGCTCATCAGTGTGACACATTGGTTATTTTAGAAAGTAAGGGTGTGTGTTTTTTTTTAATTTAATTTAATTTAAGTTGTTCCATTTGAAACTGCTTTCCTTAATCCTGTTTTCTTTAAAACTGTTCAATCATTTGCTTCTTTGCTTCAATTAAAATTGCAAATGTATTTGTCATTTAATAATTATGTGTGGAACCTTTTTATTGGGTGACGTACTACTAGGATTTTGGCTCACACCCTACATACACCTTTGGGTGTATGTAGATTTTTTTCTTTTTGTATTCCAGGTCGAAGCGTTAAACTCAACAATGGTGGTTTGGGTTGTTGGTGGTCTTCTCATGCAAGTTGGTGTTTGTGGCTTGTGGATGTCACACCTCTCTTGTTGCTTGGAGGTTTGAGTTAGAGTTCTAGTTTATTTTGTTGTCGTTACTTTCTGGATGTCATTTCAAGTTGTAAACGATTGAATTTGATTTTATTTTAATGTCTTGTTTGGTTGTATGTTTTCAATTTTAGTTTATATATCTTGTTGATTGTTTTATGTATCTTATTTTGGGTAAACTATTCCCACATGTTACTCTTGATACCTGGGAACTTGTGCCAGCCCGTGGGGATCGGGAATGCCCTTCGGTCCATGTTGCAGACCGGGTCAGGCGCCGGGTCGGATGGAGACCCATCTTGGTTTGTGATATCGGGGACGAGAAGGTTTATGGTGGAGAGTTTGTAAGAACCTGTGTTTTTTCAGACTGCCGTTTTGAGAAGAAATTTGAATTTTTGCTGTTGGATGCTCGTGAGGGGTAAAACAGTCATTTTACCCTACCATTTGATCTCGGATAATTTTTTTGAAAACTCTGTTGGTCTCGAAATAGGGATTTTACCCTAGGATAGGAGTTTGGTGGAAATCTGAGTCGTTCAAATTTTAGCAGAATATTTAATATTTAATATTATTAAATTAAATATTAAATTATTTGCGCATGTTTGTTTGTCAATAACTTTTAAAAAAATGTCTGATTAAGATTCTGTCTACGCCGTTGAGTTCGGGATGAGGATTTTATCCTAGGTAAGGCATAAACTCATGTCGGGCGTTGGGGTCGTCCCAGACCCCTTTTTCTTCTTTTCCTTTTCTTTTCTTTTCTTTCTTCCTTCTCTTCATTCCTCCTCCTCCTCCTTGCGCATGACTCCTCCTTGGACGTGTATTTTTGGGAGATATGTATATTGATAAAGAGATAGAGTTGTGAGGCAAGAGGGGTACCGATTCTAAGCTCTCGACGTGCTGAGTCGGCGTGCGACAACCGTGAGCTGTGAAATCAACCGAAGCTTCGGCGGTTTCCGCCCAAAGGTAGGGCCATTTATGTTTTCACCATAGATACTCTTTGAACATGTTTTTTTAAGTATTTAAAGCTTTATATTTCTTTCTTGTGTCCTTTTAAGGCCAGATCTATTGTTTCGGGGGTGAAAACGGGCGTTTAGGGCATTTTTTGGGATTTCCTGTCGGAAACCCAGAATACACGGTGTGTGTTCCAGGGGTACACACCGTGCGTTATTACCATTCAAGGAAGACAAAGTTTTCTTAATTACACACCATGTACTTTGAGTACACATAGTGTAGTTTGTGGTCATGTGAATCAGAACATGAAATAGTGGTTTTTAATGAGTACATGTCGTGTACAGTAAAGTACACGCCGTGTAGTGGTACATGGGCATGTGTTCGGGTGAAAACGCACACTGAGTAACTTTTTGTGAAAATTACATGCCATGTACAGTAAAGTACATGTCGTGTACTATTACACAAGTAGGCCCAATGTATTCTGGCCATGTGCTCTGGCCATGTACTTCCCTGTCTTAGTAGTTTTGGGGATATCTTGGGCCCTGGAAGTCAGAATTGGGCGTGTGAGTAGTCAATTCTGAGCGTTTTTTCATGAAAATCACAATGGTGGAATCCTTTTTACATTTATAGGTCATATAAATGATGTTTTTTGGGTTTCCATATAGATAGATAGGTTTTTCCTCCAGTTATCGAGCTTTTTTGTCACCTGGGAGTGAGACTTGGCGCATATGATAGGTTGGGTGTTCGGACCAACCTAGTTGAGAAATTTTAAGATGATACGAGATATGAGCTATCTACTATGATATAAGATTTTTATCATTGTCCCTCTTGTTATATTTCCCTTCTGGCCTATGAGGTTGTGAGACCGGATACTTCCAAGGATCCCCTGAGGGATGCCTTTATTTGTGTGCTGACCTAGGGAGTCCCTTGTAGGATCTCTCTCTTGTTCTTCCTTTGATAGGACCCATGTTATGGAATTCCTATGTTTTCCTTAATTTGAGGATTCTGAGTATGCTTCCTCTCTTACTCTTCGCCAAGGATCCCATGTAGGATGCCTTCGCTCGTGTTTACCTGGAGGATCCCGAGTATGATGCATCCTCAGTATTTGACTTGAGGGACCCATTGTGTGCCCGTTTTTTGACCGACCTAAGTTGTTACATCGGGTTTGGGTAGAGATGGTGATCAGGTGTCATCTAGAACCCGTGCCAAACTGATAATCCCTTTGGGCTTTGGATGTATGGTTGGGTTGGGCATTTGGGTCACCCTCACTCGTTTTTTTATATCTGACTTGGTTTACTAATGTTGTAGTGGTTACCAGAGGTGCTTCCTGGTTGGTGGTTGTTGAGCCTGATGTGAGGCATCTTCTTGTTTGTTTGGATTCCTACTTTGACTTGTGTTCCTGAGTAAAGGTGGTTTGTTTGTAAATAGGATAATTTAATTTGTTGTGGATGTGTTTTCCCATGTTGCTTGATATTGATTATTTAGTCTAGCTTTTCCTGTTAGGCTGCTTTGTTTTCCATTACTAGTATTTTTAGGATGGAGTGATTATATCTGACATGATTGATATGATTTAGACTATTTAGCCAAGTAGTTCTTGAGATTTACTTTGTTCGTGTTTCATTTCTATGCTCGTTTGACTTACATAGGGTTGTGAGAACCTGGTGTTGTAAACTATAAGGGGTATTGACCAGGTGAGCTTCCTCAGAGAGTCTTAAATCACTTTTGACTATAAGGGGAATTTACTGTGAGTGCTTCCTCATAGATTCTTTAATCACTTTTTACTATAAGGTGAATTGAGTGTGAGTGCTTCCTCAGAGAGCCTTTAATCACTTTTGACTGTAAGGGGAATTGACTGTGAGTGCTTCCTTAGAGAGTTTGTTGTTTAACATTAAAAGACTATAGGGGGAATTAACCATGAGTGCTTCCTCAGAGAGTCTTTGTCTTCATTAAACCAAAGGGGTTATACTGTGAGAGATACCCAGGTGGTCGTATACTTTGTTGGACCCAGGGGGTATTGACTGTGAGAGCTACCCAGAGGTTGTTCATAATTTATTTTATTCTATGTTAGACCCATATGGTTCAGACCGCGAGAGCTGCCTAGGTGTTCGTGTGTTTTTTATTGATGGATTGTTGAACAAAGGGGTTAGATTATGAGAGCTTTCCCATAAGGTTACTTGTTTTTAATTATCTTGCTCAGAGATATAATTCTGGCGTTGGCTGAAGTAGGTACATGTTGATGGGATTACAGACCCAAAGATCGACTTAATGATACACGGCTTGAGTGACACGACGTCCAACTCAATGCCCTTGCACAAGATGTCTAGGAGATCTAGATTATGGTCCCAAGGATCGATTTCTGATGTTGTTCTTGTTATTTGAATCACTTAATCATGAATATTCATATTTATGTATATATGTATAGGTATGGGACTATACATGTGTACATATATAGATATGTACATCCATGGTGGAACTTTCCCAGTTGATAGGGATTACATGCCCTAGGTTCAATTGTGATTGCACGTTTGGTTTACTTCCTTTGTTGTGTTCCAGCTAGGCTGAGCACGTTGCTGTTGCATACACTTTGCAACATAGTTTTAGGTTGCTTGTCGGGGTGCCCTACTGAGATTATTTCTCACCCCTGCACGTGCACCTCGATGTACATGTAGACCTTATGTCTTATTTTCAGGTTGAGAACGAGTTTCATGGTGGATAGGGATGAGGCCTAGTGTTGCTTGATCGAGCAGAGCTGCTCGAGTGGTTCTATTGATCGGACTGATGCAGTTCGACAGTGTCTGGAGATTGGGTACGTGAGTTGGATCAGAGTTAGTAGTAGAGCCCTGAAATTTTACTTTAAGCATCTTTTGTACTTGTATTTTTATGGTTGGTCCGGTGGGTGACCAATGTTGTATTATATTGCATAGCTGTTTGGGATTTTACAGCATTTCACTATTTCATCTTGTTCTATTTCAGTTGTTTATTGCTTCCGCACTCTGTTTACTTTCTGCTGTGTGTGATACTTAGTTATTTCCGATGTTTGTTTACTATGGTATGAGGGCATAGTCTCCCCACTATCACACCCTAGGCCCTCGCTACTAGTCGACAGCCTTTGGTGTATGGGGAGCCATGCTTGAGGCCTTGTGGCGAACCGACTCGAAGCACTGATTTAGTGGATTTCGGGTCGGGACGTTACACCTACCACCTCTCATGGTGGCCATTATGATGAGAATATATTTATATATGATATATACTATATTTATATTGTCTCTATGCTTCTATTTTTTTATTTAATGAATATCTTTATGCCTTCCATAATGTGTAAATACGATAATTTCATTTGAGGAAGTGCGGACTACCGCCCCCTCAAAGTGATATGACTCGTTCATTCCATACATGGAACGTATAAAGGATGGAATTAATGAACATATGTAATATATGTAACATATATATTATACTGGAATTATAATATACCAATGTATCATTTAGTTTTCATTCCTTTAATATGGCAAATAAATGAAAGTAGCATTCATGCTTACGTACGACCTACCGTCTCCATGAACAGTGTATCTCCAAATGTTATGAAATATTATAAATACATATATATACTAGATATATATGATATTTCAATATTGAATACTATTCTAGAGATAATGTAATTTTGACCACATGGACAATTTGCAATTATAACAAGTTCATTTTTTACTCAAGTACCGAACATCGACAAAACGACCGATATGAACTTGAATAATTATATGATTGTTATAGAAAGGTAATAAGTGATATAAAATGAATAATAAAATTGAAAAAGGTTCTGAATCATGTAGAAAATAACTTAAGTTTATTATTCAGGTAGCTAAAAAACAAACAAAACAAGTCGGACTCAAGGTAAGGGACTTCATCTCAATATCCTTTCACTGAGGCATATTTTAGTTTATACATGAACTTCTTTTATACAGTGTATAATTATACCCTTTTTCTTTTAATTTAATTCAACGACTTTCAAAAGGTATCTTTTTCTACGAAGTGTTTTACTAAATTACAAAAGGAATGTTTCTTTTTAACGTATGCGGTGACAACGACCTTTCCGTCGCTGCGACCATTGTATGATATTTGGCTTCCTTAACAAGCCGTAATGTTTTTAAAATGAAAATAAATACCATATACCATTTTCATGTATTTTGGTATTGAAAATGGTTTTGAGAAATCATTTATTATGTTAATATCTTGAAATGTTATATTGTGATTTGAAATGTGAAAATGTTATCTTTCCTTTATGCATTTTTTATGTGTTATGATTATGTTATTATTCTTGGGCATTATTTACGTATACGGGTGGTTCTGTGATAAATTGAGGGTGGGTGAGCCCGAGATAGCTCTCCAATGCATTGGGTAACGTGATAGAGGTAAACATTAATGTTTCTCTTAAGAGATTTAGGGAATATAATGTGATGGGTATTCCAAATGTAACTCCTTATGTAGTTGTGAAAGCTATAATGTAAGTATGTTATGGATGCCACGGGTTATCTTTATGATTTATGATTTCTGTGTTTTATTCATAAGTCTTATGATTTCATGAGGTATGTTAAAGAGCATATGTTTTATGAGTGAAAAGTATGATTTCATTGATTTGTATGTATTGATGGACTAATGTTTTCTTTCCTTATTTTATAACTTTTACTGAAATTTTTATGCTCATCCCAAGTTTTTGAATTTTTTTTCACAGGGTATATGGAAGGGTAAGAGAACGAAAGAATTCAAGAAGATTTATATCAAGAAAATAATTCTTATTTTATTTAAGGAGTTTCATTATTGTGAAAAAATTGGATAGAGTAGAAGTGTCTATTTTGTAATTTTTGAGATGTAATGTAATAGTTATGGTCTAATTCTTTAAAACCCTAAACCTGAAAAGATCTTCAATGTCGAATTCTTGACTTAACTCAATATTATGTAATGTTTAAGGGTGGGGCTTTATACATGTGCTTCTATTTTGTATTGCTTGGCTTTCTGAGTTAGCTTTGATATGCATGTTTATGCTTATGAAAAATGATATGGAGAATGTGCTTTGAAATTGATATACATGTTTTGTTTAAAATTGTGGAAAAAGGAAACGTTTACTATGTTTTCTATAAAACTGTTTTACTTCTTATCATGTCAGGTTTTTACTTAAAATGAGCGTGCAAGAATTGTTATACAAAGGCTTGTTATGGAACACCTAGGTGAGATCCTATTGAGCTTGTTAGCTCACACCCTGTGTATCTCTTCGGTGGTGCGTAGACCTTTGTTTGTATTCCAATGCAAGGAAAGGCAAGGCACCATTGTGAGGTGGCGGGGTTCGTGTCAGCGGGTTGGGCAGTTGGTGGTGAGATGGTGGGAGTTCGTCCATGTCATTGTTTGGAGTAGCTATTTGGCTTGAGTCTTTTGTAGTTGGACTTGTCCTTTTGAGTTTTTAGCTACTTTTGGTATTGTCTGTTTTTGTTGTTTTCTTACAGTTATGACATATATATATCTTGTTTGTCTTTCGTTGTCCTCTTTTGTTTAGTACATATATACCATGTGGTTGTTCACGTTGGGTGAAATCGTTTCCTCTGTTGTGTCATTCAATACCCGAGTGCTTGTTGCCAACCTGTGGGGGGATCATGAACACTTTTCAGGTATGTAACAGAACAGATCAGGTGCCGGGTTTGAGGGCAACCTGGGTCGGTACGTTACAAACAGTGTGCCTATTTATCATGATATTTAATTATGTGAGTCAGCTCGCCCGTATTTAAAGAGAAGTTTGGATTTTCAGTTGGATCTAAATTGATGTTTGTTTAATTCTTTTCAAAATGTTCAAAGCTAATCATTATTGTAAAACAGGAACCTAATTTTGCACTGATTCTATTTCATTTTGAGGGGGCAATCACATTTCTGATTTTAGAGGGTCCTTGGGGGGAAATATTTTTGAAGACTAATTCACTGTGACATTTCAGTTTTTCACTTTTGAGATTTATTTTCCTGAGCTAAAATTGATTTGTAATTGCTTGAAGAAAAACAATTTTTATGTGTGGAAGAATTTGATGTGACCTTTAGTTGATTTTTTTGCCACATCATTTAATTAATATTTTGTTGGTTAATTAGTTAAATGTCTCTTATTTGTTAAATATATGAACTTTAGTAATTTTGTTGATTAAATTAGGCAAACACATATATTGAGGACCACAAGACCACGGGGCACTAGGTTTGGCCTGGGGCAATGGTATTGAGAAAGCGGAACCCACGCTTCTTATGAAAATTGAAAACCTAAATGAAAGGATGGCCGAGCTATCTGTAAATCAGGCTGAGACCTTGATCGGAGATTCGATGCCGAGTGCTGTTGAATAAAATTGAAGGTTCATGACTTTGCAAACCAAGATCCGTTCGGACCGACTGTTTTTTTTTTTTTTTGAATCAGGCATTTGATGTCGGCTAATTCCAAAACCAGTCGATCCCGATTCCAAATCTGGGATGTAGTTGGCCGACGAGGCTGAGAAGGTATCGATTCCATGCATCCACCTAAGCCGAAGCTTGTTGAAGACAAATCAGGGCTGACGCCGACATCTATACAGGTTTGAAAGGATCCGCTATTGAAGGATTTGGATCTCGTTGAATCGAAAGCACCCAAAGCCACCCGAGTTTGAATTAGGAACCAGGATCGATCTTTCAGACACCTTTGAAACTGTTCGATGAAGAGGAAGTCGTCGACGAATCATCTTAGAGACGAACAATAGACCGACGGCGTTGTTTGAAGAAGACCAACACAAAAGATGTTGATTCGATTGCTGGTCGACATGATCGGTGCTATTTTAGAAAACCAAATACGAAGAATCTAAGATGAGAAAGGTTCATGAAAATTTTCAGCGTGTTCGAATGCGAAGGAACTGGGTGTAATCAATTGAAATGGTCGCCGATTAAAGTTTTGCTGATCGAATTCGGACTCATCCCCGTGCGCCGTTGATTTTCATAGGAGGATCCGATCATCCGAGCATGCAATTTGGAGTTGATGATAGTTTTATTCACGGTTGTTTGTGGATTTTGATTGCAGGGTCGAGGTGTTCATGATGATAGGGTCTCTCTGATCCTATTAATGTAGTCGCAGTCTCACAAGAAGACGTGATTAAGTGCTCGTCTTATTGCTTTAGTGAACCCGAGTTTATCCAGTTGAGGAATGAAATGAGGTTGGTATGTGCTGTTGAACATTTTTTTGTGTCTAGTGGCGCTAAATTTTGTATGCAGGTTCGGTTGAAGATGACCGAGCTCACACAGAGTTATCCCGAAGCATTGAAGGGATTCTGTTTGTGTTTATCTAGGGCTGTTTTGATAGGAAGAAGTAGATTGAGTTTTGTAGGCAGTTCCTTAATATAGTTATGTACATGTCAGAGTTGATTTTTAGAGTTTTTGTCAGTATGGGGTGTGATTAAAATTTGGAATTTCATTAGGCACTGATAGCATTGTATATTGTGGAAGCGACATTTCTGAAAGGAGTTTTGCTGGTGTGGCGCTAAATTTTGTATGCAGGTTCGGTTGAAGATGACCGAGCTCACACAGAGTTATCCCGAAGCATTGAGGGGATTCTGTTTGTGTTTATCTAGGGCTGCTTTGATAGGAAGAAGCAGATTGAGTTTTGTAGGCAGTTCCTTAATATAGTTATGTACATGTCAGAGTTGATTTTTAGAGTTTTTGTCAGTATGGGGTGTGATTAAAATTTGGAATTTCATTAGGCACCGATAGCATTGTATATTGTGGAAGCGACATTTCTGAAAGGAGTTTTGCTGGTGTGGCGCTAAATTTTGTATGCAGGTTCGGTTGAAGATGACCGAGCTCACACAGAGTTATCCCGAAGCATTGAGGGGATTCTGTTTGTCTTTATCTAGGGCTGTTTTGATAGGAAGAAGTAGATTGAGTTTTGTAGGCAGTTCCTTAATATAGTTATGTACATGTCAGAGTTGATTTTTAGAGTTTTTGTCAGTATGGGGTGTGATTAAAATTTGGAATTTCATTAGGCACCGATAGCATTGTATATTGTGGAAGCGACATTTCTGAAAGGAGTTTTGCTGGTGTGGCGCTAAATTTTGTATGCAGGTTCGGTTGAAGATGACCGAGCTCACACAGAGTTATCCCGAAGCATTGAGGGAATTCTGTTTGTGTTTATCTAGGGCAGTTTTGATAGGAAGAAGTAGATTGAGTTTTGTAGGCAGTTCCTTGATATAGTTATGTACATGTCAGAGTTGATTTTTAGAGTTTTTGTCAGTATGGGGTGTGATTGAAATTTGGAATTTCATTAGGCACCGATAGCATTGTATATTGTGGAAGCGACATTTCTGAAAGGAGTTTTGCTGGTGTTACATGAAAAAAATGGTGTCGAGTTGGAAGCATTTTGTTTGCCTGTTTTCTTTCAGTTTTCTTCTTTCTTCAATGTTTTTAAATTAGGTTTCAGAGCAGGCAAGTCCCGATGGCCCCCGCTCATTCTGTATTTTCTGTCTCTTCTATCTTCTTCTTATCTCTCTTCTGTAACTCTGTGTTCTGTAAATAATATTTTTGTCTTGTGACATATTCTCGCTCATGGTGTGTGATCTCTGACCTCCAGACATGAAGGTCTAATTTGCGAAGCTAGATCCAGGAGGTGGAGCTTGAATCTTCCTAGAGATTGAATATCCTTTCAATCGTCGATTTCTTCTTCACTCTTGGTAAATTGTGAACGCTGAGTGAGCAGATGCGACCTCACACTCATTCTCAAGAACGTTTTGTTGAGGATGAGTGTTTTCGATCTAAATCTATAGGTCAGTGATAGGCAGTGACTTTGATTGTTTGACTCCATTTTAATTCTTAACGCTATAGTTTTTTCATTACAACAATTTTTCATCCAGAAAGATTCTTATTGTAAAATTATTTTTATCTGAAGAGTTTATTTTCCAATGTCAGGAACATTCAGCAAGATCGTTTTTTATGGCACTTCTTTTATCAAACATTCAGATTGGAAGAAACTTGGAAGTGGCGTGCGTGCTGCAAGAGTCATCTTGCCATTGGATTAAACTCTTGACAAGGAAGAATAATCTAGTCATTTTTTTATTGTACAAGCGAGGGAAGACATTCGTTTAAGCCATTCAATTTATATGTCCCTCTGGAACTAGTAACGTTCATGGTAACTTTTAGTTATTATTTTGTTTTTTTATCCTTCTACGTTTCTTTTGTTCTCATTTTCATCTACTGTGTCCTCATCACCACTTTTTCGTGTTTTCTTTTACTATCAAAATAGTTCAAAACACAAAAAGAATTTTCAAAAGTCATTGGGATAAACTGCAACAGTTTGCGCCTTCTCAATCTGTTGACTGGTTTTTGGGGTTGGAGTTTCTTGGAGGAGGCCTAGAGCGAGCATGGAGGTGTTGACTGTTAAAAAGTTGGAAGCGGAGAGAATACACGCCGTGTAAAGTTTACACGACGTGTAAAAGTGTTTCATGGCTTGTACATGGCCAGTTCATGACGTGTAGATTTTAAAGGTTAAATAATAAAAAAGCGACACATTTTTCTGTGAAACCGAACCCTGAGGATTACATGACGTGAAAGGGGATTACACGTGTAATTACCATGTGCAGTGCGTCGTTAAAGGTTGGGGTGTCTTGGGTTTTTCCTCAAGCCCTACTCTTCCTCGTTCCAAGCGGCCTATTGTGCTCTCTTGAGGCGTCTTGGGATTCCTTTGACGGGGATTGATCTATGGCTTCCCATCTTCGATCCTTGTATTTTCGTTATCGATATGTGGTGAGTTCTCTCCTCGTTTTCATATGTTTTCTTTTTGTTCTTTTTCAGAGTTCGCTGTGGTGGTGTGATTATGTTTAGGTTATGTGTTCAGACTGGGTTTTGATAATTTTCGGGTCTGGTGTAGGTTGATCTGCGGTTTCTCGTGGCGCAGTTGTGGTTTGCGAGCATTGTTCTTCACCCTGCGATGCGTAGTGAGATCAAAAAGCTTCTTTGAGGCAGGAGATCCTCGTTCTCTCTCTTTTACGTGCTATGTGTGGGATCTACATGCTTTTGCTTACCTTTGGATGGATAGTAAGAGTCAGCATAATCATATACTTTATTGGAATGTCTAAAAAAATTGATGGGCATGGGGAGTTATCGTGTTCTTTGTTGTTTTGTTATATGTTGTTGATGTTGTTATGCATGCATGTTGCCAATTTTGAAAATAGCGGTTGTTGGAAGCCTTGATTGTGTTGTAGTTGATATATGTGATTGCCCTTGTTGTGTTGTGTAATCACACCTTGAATAAGAGGTTAAAAAACTTATATTTGGCTAATAATCGGTTTCCCTAGATATCCGGTTTGTGTGCTAATACACATGCTAATGTAAAGTAACTTGATTAAGCCCCTGAATAAATGTGAAGTCGAGATTTGATTCTATTGTGTGTGGTTGTGCTTTTTGTGATACTTTGTGTGACCTGCGGTTGTTGTGTGGTGATATTATTGACTGACTAGGTTGTGTGGTATGTGGGGCAGTGAAGTGATGATTGGTTAGTATGGATGCTATGTGGTCAGTTGTGTGTTGTGGTGCAGTGGTTGTTGCACAGATGTTGTGGTTGCAGTGGTCGTGGCGCAGTGGTTGTGGTATGCGGCGGTTGTGGTGGTGCGATAGACGAGATGAGCGGTTGTTGTGTTGTGAGATGGCTTGGGCGATGTGATGCAACGACAATGGTGGATGTGCGGCGTTGTGGCGTTGTGGAAATAGTTGTGTGGTGCAGTTGTATTAGTTTTCCAAGTAGCAATGGAATAAATTATGATGATGAATGAGTTGAATAAATGAATGAGTTTAGAATTGAATATAATGGGGTGGAAATTGACGTGTTATTAATGACTTCAATTTAGTTGAATAAATTGAATGAGTGGTGTGACGTGAAATGAAAAGGCTATTGAATAAAAGTGATGGAACATGTAATTGGATGTGGAAAAATCATATGCGGCTTGTGTGGTGGTGGTGTAGTGTGCTGCATATAGTGGTGGCAACAGTTGTGACGGTTGACGTATGGTATGTGGTGGTTATGTGGTGTGCGAGTGTTATTGATGTGAACTTTAGGTTATGTATTGTGTTATATCTCTATATCATGTATGTTTATGTTATTTTATATGCGCCCCCACCCGAATTGGATAACATTACCAACACTCAGAGGTTCTGGGTTCCGGGTGTTTTCCCCAACATCCAGGATGGTAGTAATACAAATGACTAGCTACCCCCTCTCCACCGCTCTTTAACAGTTACGTGTTGGACCAGGTGTCTTCGAGCGAGATGTGATATGCGGCCCAGGTGTTTTCGAGCGAGGTCTGACGTGTGGTCCAAGGTGTCTTTGGGATGAGTTGTGATGTGTGGTCCCAAGTGTCATCGAGATGAGTTTTGATGTGTGGTCCCAAGTGTCTTCAGGATGTGATGTGATGTGATGTGATGTCATGTCATGTGTTACCCAGGTGTGTGCTGGTGAAATGTGATGTGATGTGATGTGATGTGTGACCCTGGTATGTGCGGGCGAGATGTGATGTGATATGTGTGGAAGGGATGAGAGCATAAAACGTTTGACATTAGTGCATGAGTGGAAAATCAGTGGGGAAGAGGTAGTGGGGCACCTTACTTTGTTATGATCTCAATATTATATTGTTATATTGAATGCGCGATTTGGTGAGTGAGCCATTGTGAGGCAGAGTTTGGATAGTTGACCTATTTAGGTGTCATTGGTTCTACTGGTGCT
Organism: Viscum album; assembly: GCA_963277665.1. Classification (NCBI taxonomy): domain Eukaryota; kingdom Viridiplantae; phylum Streptophyta; class Magnoliopsida; order Santalales; family Viscaceae; genus Viscum; species Viscum album. Next base: position 469,340,575 of record OY728148.1, read on the forward strand.
TTATCGTGTTCTTTTCACATGATCACTTGAGGCCTTGGTTATGTCCCTACCGAGTATACCTCTTATGCTCACCCTACATATACAAATTGTTTCCAGGTATCCAGAAGGACATTAGGGACTGAGCTGGACATTACTAACTGGGTTGGAGTTTCTTTTGAGTCGTTGCCATAAACTTGTCTTTTGGTATTTAATTTGGAGACAGTTATATGTATCAATTTTATTTTATTCATGTATTATGGGATGGTTTTTGGTTTACCTTTATATAGCCTATTTGAGTTGTTTGGTGTTTGTTTATCCTATCTTCTGATCATGTTCATTTATAGAGGGTAATGCCACCAATATTGTGATATTTTTATATTCTTGGTGCTAGTCGCCTATCCAGGGCCTACTGAAGGTGGGACTCGGGGGTCAGTATCACTTTCCCTTCATTGCGGAATCTTTGGTGGGAGGGGGTCGTGACAGAGTGGTATCATAGGTTACGGTTGAGGGATATAATGGAGTTTTGAGTCATGTGCAGTGAGGATTGCATGAGTTGGTATGACAACAGTGCCAGTCGACCTTGGTACGTGACATAAACCAGGGAGACCGGCTAGGACATGAGATTTTAGCACCCCCTGTGATCTAGTGCATGAAATCTAAGCCTACCAAACGACCAAGTGAGGTGGACCTGTTCGCAGAGTAGAGATCTTGGAGAGCTACATACATCATGATGAATTGTATTAATGTTTGAATTGAGTGTTCTAGTAAAATAAATGAATAAAATTTAAATAATCCTTCACAAAGTTCCATGTTATTGGGCTTAGAATGTTCTCCTTGTTTTTAGGAATGACTCTTGCTCTTTGTCCACAAGTTGCTTAGGCAGTTGAGGTTCAACAGGCTGATCTGGTTGATCGTCGAAGGGTTGACCCGATAGAGGAGGACGAGACATTACAACGGGCTTTGCATGCATTTCAGCGGAAGAGTTTGGCTAAGTATGAGGGGAGTGTCTCATATTTGGAGACAAAGCACTTGATAGAGGAGCTCAAGATCGCTTTTGGTCTGATCCGAGCACGAGTTGAGTTTTGGGTGACCTTGGCAGTTAGTCAGATGTGGGGAGATGCGTGTCAGTAGTGGATGCTGTTTTTTGGTGACCACAAGGAGGCAGACGTGTTGTGAACCGACTTTCAGAGGGAGTTTTGGGCAGAGTTCCTTTCATCAACGATGAGGGCAACCAAGATGCAGGAGCTGCTCTCCCTTCATTAGGGTAGTTTGAGCATACGAGAACCTGAGATCAAGTTCAAGGATCTCCTACACTTTTATCCATATGTTTTTCCAGACGAGGAGTCCAGAATGCGACGTATGGAGGAGGCTTTGAAGGTTCTGGGTGCAACAGAAGCGTTGTTGGGACAGAACCCAACTTTGATTTTTACCATGATCAAGGATTATTCTGGGATCAATACGACGATGAACGCCAGTCTCCACAGAATAAAATCAAAGATTTAGATAAAGAAGGAAGAGACCTGAAGCCTTTAGAGAGGATCTTTCACATCATGTTTATAATTAATTTAATTAATTTCATAAATAAAATAATACCTGGATCTTCGGTATTTTCTTTGTTGATGATTTTGATCATCTGGAATGACCCTTCCAGATTATCTCATTGCGATTGTAAGGATCCAAACTAGAATCACTCTAGCGGTGATCCACATGTGCTCTGATGACCTCTGATCGACACCGTTCATTCTCTGGGTGCTAGCGCGGCAAAGTGAGTGTCTTGTGTCGGTTGTTCTTGATCGCTCGTTCTTCGAGCTTAAAGAACGTCTCTCATTCATGAGAGGGGTGAGAAGAGGATTCAAGAGAGAAATTGTTTAGCTCAACAATTATCAATTCACTGGGTGTGCGATTCAGTGTCATGTGGTGTCTGTCACAATATGCGTACTTGTCTATTTATATGCATGAAACTTCAGTTACAATATTTAATTACATAACAACAATTAAATACATTCATGAACTTAGAGAAAACCCATGCTCATAATAATAATACCAGGTCATTATTTATGGTGTGCCAACTTGTGTAAAATAGAATTATAAATAATATTCCGCGTCATAAAATAATAGCAGCGTCATTATTATTTTAACTTGTGCCAACTAGTTAAATAATTATTTACCGTCTTGCAAATAATTATTTTACTGTCGGACCAGTCTTGGTCCACTTGAACTCCACTTCCATTAATTGAACACCCGAATAAATAAATAAATAAATTATTCTCTTAAATAAATATTTTATTTACAAATTAGTAAATAAATATTTATTAAATGTTCAATAAAATAAATAAATAAATTTTATTTAATTTATGCGATCATTTTAACATGAATAAAATTATTCTATGGTCTTGAGAATAATATTTATTTCATTAATTAAATTCAAATAGAATTTAGTCGTGACCACAAAAAACACTTAGCGTGTGACCCTCTATAATTCTTTATCGTTGGCATTAGGTGGGCTTGCCTAAAGTCCAAGTGTACTATCTAGCAACGGGTCATGGCGCCCAGGAAAAAGAGCGTAATGTCGCAACAATGACATCCACATACAAACACTCACTGTGTAATATAATCCATTTATCACAATATCTCGTCAATCAGGTTTCATGACAGTGTCATCAACTTTTATTCTTGATACGCCGTTCTTTGACTACCTGAACTAAACTCATCGTTACACCATGACCATAGAATTTCGCACGACGGTTATATTTCAATCAAAGGGCCGAGATATCAACTTCCATAAATGGAAGAGACAAATCCTTCTTCGACTTATCCATTAATAACATGTCACTCATGACGCACCCAACGTACCCTACATCCCGCCAACTGTCTGCATGACGGTTTTCGTCAGTAAATCAAAGTGCATGAGTCGTGATACATATTAATGATAATATTAAAGTCTAAGGATCATTACACATGCTCACAGATAGAAATATCCGAGGACATCAAAACATGCAGAATTCCTACTGGCGGGTCTGTTATCATAATCTCCTCTCTTGGAGATTACCAAGTGAGAACTTCATGAGAGAAAGTCTCATCTGCTTAGGGATACTCATACCTGGCGGTCTGCATGTTATGTGTCCCATTATAGTATTTCATCAAATTGCAGAACTATATTTAAGAATATTATTATAGCATTTCAAAGTTCTCATAATAGTGGAGAACTACTACGACCTTATCAATGCAACAAATACTCTAGGAAATTATTATATTATAGTCATGTAGAACAATGAACAATATGTAATAAGATGTTTAATATTTAAATACATTAAATGTACATGTAATCAAAGTACAACCAGTTGGTTCTAGGACACCAACTCTTACAAACTCCCACTTAGACTAGAGCCAACTGCCTATGACTTTCAGTCCGCTAAACCTCACATGACGATCATGTTTCTGCTGATTCAAGGCTTTAGTCAAGGGGTCTACCACATTGTCTTCCGTGCAAATACTGCTCACTGCAACTTCACCTCTCTACGAAAAATCCCTCAAGATATGATACTTCTGAAGTATGTGTTTCGTCCGCTGATGTGACCTTGACTCTTTTGTGAGATCCACCACTGTAGTATTATCACAGTACAGTATGATGAGATCTTTACTGTTAGGTATCACATCCAGCTCCTGGACGAAGATTCGCATCCAAACTGCTTCTTTAGCTTCCTCAGAAGCTGCGATATACTCGGACTCTACTGTAGAATCTGCGACCACAATCTGCTTTGATCTCTTCTAGCTCACTGCACCTCCATTCAAAGTGAAGATGTATCCCGTTTGCGACTTCATGTCATCTTGATCAGTCTAGAAACTAGCATTTTCATATCCTATGATAACTAGTTTCTCATATCCTCCATAAACTAGGAACAAATCCTTAGTACGCCTCAGATACTTTAGGATAGTCTTAATTGCCATCCAATGACGGTCACCTGAGTCAGCTTGACATCTGCCTACCACACTTAATGCATAGGCGACATCCAGCCTAGTACATAGCATGACATACATGACTGACCCAATTGTTGATGTGTATGGATTCTTTTCCATTATCATTCTTTCCTCATGTGTTTGAGGACACTTTTTTTGGGAAAGATGAATGCCATGCGACACTGACAATAATCCCCTCTTGGATTGTTCCATACTGAATCTCTTCAATATCTTATCAATGTATGTACTTTGACTTAGGCCCAACAATCTCTTGGATCTATCATGATGGATCTTGATCCCAAGAATATATGATGCCTCACCCAAGTCCTTCATGAAGAAGCATCGATTCAACCATGCCATAACAGACTGTAAGACTGATATCTCGTTTTCAATAAGTAATATTTCATCAACATATACTATTAGGAAAATGATTGCACTCCCACTAAACTGTTTGTAGACACAAGGCTCACATTTGTTCTTGATAAAACCAAATTTCATTAAATCTTCATCAAAATGAATGTTCCATGACCTGGATCCTTACTTTAATCCATAAATGGATTTATGAAACTTTCATATATTATTAGCATCTTTTGGAGTCATAAATCTTTCAGGTTGTGTCATATAGAAATCTTCCGGAATGTTCTCGTTAAGGAAGGCTGTTTCGACATCCATTTTCCAAATCTCATAGTCATGGTAAGTGGAAATTGCCAATAGAATTCTGATGGATTTCAACATTGAAACTGGTGAAAAGGTTTCTTTGTAGTCAATGCCTTGACGCTGTTTGAACCCTTTTGCAACAAGTTGTGCCTTATAGGTACTGACCTGTCCTTCTATGGCCAGTTTCTTCTTGAATACCCATTTGCAACCAACAAGCTTTACATCAACTGGAGGATCTACCAAAATCCAGACTTGGTTTTGGTACAAGGAATCCATTTCAGAATTCATGGCTTCTTTCCACATGTCAACATCTGTGCCACTTACTGCTTCCTTGTAGGTTAGAGGATCATTATTATCAATTAATAATGATTCACCGTCCTCGGTTACTAGAAAACCATACCATTCCGGTTCTCTAACCTCTCTTGTACTCCTACGCAGTTCTTGTGTCTCTATAATAGTTCTTTCTTCCATGGGGCTTTGTGGAATCTGTTCTTGTACCAACTCTTGTGTACCTTGATCCTCAACTTCATCAAAGTCTATCTCGTTCCCACTATCTCTTTTGGAGATGTGCTCCCTCTCAAGGAATATGGAGTGTCTTTTCACTATAACCTTTTTGTCTGAGGGTTTGTATAGGTAATATGCCCTTGTTTTATTGGGCTATCCTATAAAGGTACACTTTGTGCCTCAGGGTGTAAGTTTGTTACTTGAAGAGGCCTTAACAAACGCATCGCTTCCCCACACATGTAAATTCAATAATATGGATTTCTTTCAACTCCAGAACTCGTATGGAATACCATTTATCAATTTAGTTGGTACTTACTTTAGTATGTGCACCACTATTTGTAACACATATCCCCAAAAGGATAATAGAAGACTCGCATGACTCATCATTGATCGCACCATGTCCAACATGATGCAGTTCTTCCTTTCACTCAAACCATTCCACTAGGGCGTGTATGGAGAAGTGAGTTGGGATAGGATCCCAAATTATCGTAAGTAATCAATGAAGTCTTGATTAAGATATTCTCCACCTCGGTCTGAGCGGAGTTTCTTAATCTTCTTACCAAGCTGGTTCTCAACATCATTTTTTTATTCTTTGAACTTATCAGAAGAATCTGACTAATACATCATTAAGTAGATATATCCACATCTACTAAAATCATCAGTAAAAGTTATGAAGTATTAGTACCCTCCCCTTTCTTCAACTAAAAATGGTCCACGCACATCGGTATGCACCAATTCAAGAAGTTCTTTAGCCCTTTCACCTTTCCCACTAAATGGAGCTTTGGTTATTTTTCCTTATAAACATGCATGACATACACCAAGTGGTTTTAGTTCGAAAGAATCTAAATATTCATCTTAATATAACTTTGTTAAACGTTTCTCGTTTACATGACCTAGCCGGTGATGCCAAAGTTGGGTGTGGTATGAGTCATTTGAAGTATCTTTGTTATCGATTTCCATTACTTGGTTTGTGTAATCCAACATGTAAAGACCGTTGTATAAATGTGCCCTACCAAAACAAATGCTATCTTTGTAAAAGAAGCAACATTCATTTCCAAACTTGAAAACAAATCCATCTATATCTAATATGGATACAGAAATAATGTTTTTAGTAACAGATGGAACATAATAACAAGCCTTTAATACCAAGATCATCCCAGTTGGCAACACGAGGTGGTAGTCCCCGACAGCTACAACAACAAGTCTAACTCTGTTGGCTGCTCGTAGATCTACCTACCCTCAGTAAATCTTCCTGAATCTACTTGGTCCTATATTTGGATACATATGTGAGCACCACAAGCTGTATCTAATACCCAATTTTTAGAAACATATAAACTGCATTCGATAACAAATGCACATGAAGCTTCCCCTTGCTTCTTAGGTGGGTGCAGTTCTTCTTCCAGTGACCCTTCTTGCCACATGCGAAACAAATAGCCTCCTGTTCCCTTGCCTCATCTTTGATCTTACTTTTCATGGAAGGTTGTGAAGAAGCTTTGGGCTTAAAGCTCTTCGCCTTCCCATTCCTCTTATTCACTATAAAAGACAAAAGGATTTTCGTGCTTCATATCTTTGTCCACTTGGGAAATGAGGATAATAAGATCAGATAGATACTTCTCAATGTTGTTAATATTGAAATTGACAAAAAAGTTAGAGAAGCTTTGAGGGAGTGATGTGAGAATGAGATCAGTGCCTAATTCTTTGGGGAGTTTAAACCCTAGAACCTCCAAGCGCTCAATGTAGCCAATGATCTTGACTACATGAGGTCCAGTTGGGGAACCTTCTCCATGATTACTCTGAAAGAGTTCCTTAGAGATCTCAAACCTTTCTTGTATTTCTCTCTCCTGGTAAAGACCATGGAGGTGCTTGAGCATGCTATAAGCATCCATATTTTCATGAGACTTCATGATCTCACTAGACATTGATGAATCAAACATTGAATGTCAACCACATCGTTCATATGTTTCTCATAGACCAGGAAATCCTCATCACTCACCTCTTTGGTAGGCGAATTAGGTAATGATGACTCCATCACGTAAGACTTCCGTTCATGGCATAGGATAACCCGAAGGCGTCTAAACTATTCCTGGAAGTTACTGCCGGTGAGGATGTTGTCTTTATCCAGAATTGATCATAGTGATAGTGTGGTTGAAAAAATTTTCTTTTTTATTCTACAATTAAAATAGAAGATCATTAGTACTTTCTTGATTACATTTTATAAGAAATAATAAATTTTATTAATACTCCAACTATTTTATCATGTCCCAATAGACCTCACCATTAAACACAAGATATCCAGTTTCCATGACATTTTAGTGGCAATGATCTATATTCCCCTTCGTATAACCCCAAAAAGGGTTGGTCAAGCTATTAGAAGGTATTTAGGTAGGCATGTCTTTGCCAACTATGGGCTTGCATCTCCTTGATCTGTTGAGTGGACTTCCAAATCCTGAAATCATGACTTTGGATTTCCTTAACTCTTGCCCCCAATATTACACCAAGTCTAGCAAGGGATACTCCTTTTGATGTAATATGGTTAATTCAACCCTAAACCTTTTATAAGGTCTTCCTGTATAAAAGTAAGTGTCCCAACAAGGGTTGGTCAAACACATAGTTTTATTGAGTTTTTCCCTTAATCAAGTAACAGAAGGCTTGGTTTGACTTAATATTTTATTTGAGAGATTTTTATCTCATATGCATGAATTTCGTATTATCATTATCACATACTTGTTAATATTAAGTGGAACTTACTTATGTGATTAACCATGTTTTGATAATATTTACGCATATGTCTGGTTTATTTTAGTTCTATCTTGCATGCTTGTTTAATTCATTAATTTTGTGATCGTGACAACACATCGATAATGATAAATCATGAAACTGATAGAAATAAAATAAAGAGAATGATCATGAGCTTTTATAATGGTTAGTTTATCTAGAAGTTGATAAACTAACCCTGACCTAGGAGAGAAACATCTTGAACCTTTTGGGTTTGTGTTTACAACTTTCCACCTATCCACCTCTGTATCTTATGGGATTAGTTTTGTTTCTGTTTCAGCTTTAACCATCTCCATTATCTTGGGAGTTACATCCCTTATATATGACCTTTTTTTAACTCACATGTAGGTGAGGGGTAAAAAGAGGGTTTACATAAAAGAAACTTTGGGCACGCATGCCCTACATATTAATGACGAGAAGGTTCGCAGACCAAAAAAATCAATTTAAATAAATAAATTAAATAAATAATCCACATACAAAGGTCTTGGTCTAGCTCATGATCATCCACACATGCAACGATATATAAATATAAATAAAACTAGCATTCAATTCTTTAATCATTCTTGTTTAAGATAAATCATGCTCGAATCAATTAATTATCATCTTTAATTAATCAATCCTCTTATCTTAAACCCTTTTCTGAATTTCCTTGAGATTCTCATCTGTCATAATTTAAAACAAATAAATTCATTTCAAATTATCTTCACACGTAACTTTTACCTTAGAGGCAACCCGGTGAATTCCAGTTCATAACTACCCAATGAGTAGAAATGAACATTATGCATATGTTAAATTAACCACACATATATAAAACATATATCACGTGTTGTGCCTCAACTTTATGCATGTACTATGGTATACATATCAATGGTTTGTATAATATAATAATAAATTTTAATAAATATGCGTAATTTGGATGAGTACACAACCTGTAGTTCTGACTACATGGCGTGTAATATCATTCACCGTCCATCCGAAGTACACGCCCAAGGACATGGCGTGTAGATGTAATTCAAAAATCTTTAGAGTACACGGTGTGTTCAGTGGTCCACACATCGAGTAGTATCCGTGTTACATGGTTTCCATCCGGGCAAGCCGTGTATGGGGTACATGGTTCAAACCTAACCCGAAGGGACTACATGCCATGTCCAGTGGACTACATGGCATATAATTTGGAAACCGCATGCCACCAGTTCCTGGTCAACACACAGAGTCATTTAAGACTTAGAAAGACTCCAACACATGGCTTGGTTTGGCGAACCGGTCTGATGCATTTAATCTTGACTACATGATGTGTAATACCAAATACACACTCTGTGTTTTGATGTTGTACGACCAGGAATCTTTGGCACCTCCGAATGAGATCCTCTATTTTATTTTAATCAAAATTAAAAGAAAAGATCGTTTCTGTAAGGTGAATGAGAAACGAAAGAGGCGGAACAGATCTCGAGATTCATATTTTCAGAAAAATTAACTTGAATTGAAATAACTAAATTATTAAATGCATAAATCATCAACTAAATATTTAAATAATTATAAACTATGATGTAACTGCTCTGATATCACTTGAAGGTTCCGGGCGCAGCGGAAGTGTGGTTGGGATGAAACCCAACTTTGATTTTTATCATGATCAATGATTAGTATGGGATCAATATGACGATGAACGCCAGTCTCCACAGAATATAATCAATGATTTAGATAAAGAAAGAAGAGGCCCAAAACATTTAGAGAGGATCTTGCACATCATGTGTATAATTAATTTAATTATTTTTTTTAAAAATAATACCTGTATCTTCTGTATTTTCTTCGTTGATGATGTTGATTGTCTGGAATGACCCTTCTAAATTATCTCGTTACGCTTGTAAGGATCCAAACTAGAATCCATCTATCGGTGATCCACACGTGCTCTAATGGCCTCCGATCGACACCGCTCGTTCTCCGGGTGCTAGCGCGGCGAAACGAGTGTCTTGTGTTAGTCGTTCTTGATCGCTTGTTCTTCAGCCTTGAAGAATGTCTCTCATTATTGAAAGGGGTGGGAAGAGGATTCGAGAGAGAAATTGTTTAGCTCAATAATTCTCAATTCACCGGGTGTGCGATTTGGTGTCGTGTGGTGTCTTTCATAATAGACATACTTGTCTATTTATATGCATGGAACTTAAGTTATAATATTTATTTGCATAACATAAATTAAATACATTCATGAACTTTGAGAAAACCCATGTTCATAATAATAACACCACGTCATTATTTATGGTGCGCCAACTTACACAAAATGGAATTATAAATAAAATTTGACATCACAAAATAATAGAAGCCTCATTATTATTTTAACTTGTGCCAACTAGTGAAATAATTATCTACCATCTTGCAAATAATTATTTTACTACTGGACCGGTCTTGGTCCGCTGGAACTCTACTTCCATTTATTGAACACCCGAATAAATAAATAAATAATTTATTCTCTTAAATAAATATTTTATTTACAAACTAGTAAATAACTATTTATTAAATGTTCAATAAAATAAATAAATAAATTTTATTTAATTTATGAAATCATTTTAACATGAATAAAATTATTCCACATTATTGAGAATAATATTTATTTCATTAATTAAATTCAAATAGAATCTAACTGAGACCCCCAAAAACACTTAGTGTGTGACCCTCTAGGATTCTTTCTCGTTGGCATTAAGTGGGCTTGCCTAAAGTCCAAGATTACCATCTAACAATGGGTCAAGGTACCCAAAAGACAGAATGTAATGTCGCAACAACTAAATCCACATATGAACACTCACTGTGTAATATAATCCCTTTGTCACAATATCTCATCAAGCAGGCTTCATGATAGTGTCATCAACTTTTATTCTTGATATGTCATTCTTTGACTACCTGAAATAAACTCATCATTACACCATGGCCATGGAATTTTGCGTGACGGTTTTATTTCAATCAAAGGGAAAAAATATCAACTTTCATAAATGGAAGGGACAAATCCTTCATCGACTTATCCATTAATAACATGCCACTCATGACGCACCCAACGTACCCTACTTCCCGCCAACTGTCTGCATGACGGTTTTCGTCCGTAAATCATAGTGTGCGAGTTGTGATATATATTAATGACAATAATAAAGTTTAAGGATCATTACACACACTCATAGATAAAAATATCTGATGACACCAAAACATGCGGAATTCCTACTGGCGGGTCTATTCTCACAATCTCCTATCTTGGAGATTACCAAGTCCGAACTTCATGAGAGGAAGTCTCATCTTCTTAGGAGTACTCACACCTGATGGTCTGCATGCTATGTGTCCCATCATAGTATGTCATCCAACCATAGAACTATATTTAAGAATATTGTTATAGCATTTCAAGGTTCTCATCATGACGGGGAACTGCCATGACCTTATCAATGCAACAAATACTCTAGGACATTATTACATCAAAGTCATGCAAAATAATGAAAAATATGTAATAAGATGTTTAATATTTAAATACATTAAATGTATATGTAATCAAAGTACAACCAGTTGGTTTTATGACACCAACTCTTATTGGATTTGCATCCATTGACCAGGTATGTGGTCATACCATTTATGCTCTTAACATATCTAGAGGTGCATAAAAATGTATAGTTTATCAAGTGGTTGCTTTCCTTGGGAGTTGAGCCCGAATAGAGTGTCCAGTAGGGTGTTTCAAGGAGCAGGTCTTTTGGAAGTGGGTCTTGGGTGTTCAGGTAGTCAGTGTCACTTATGTGATTTTGTTTTATGGTATTTTTTTTGTTTATTTTGGTCTCATCTTGGTCCCTTAACTTTACTAGAATATTTTTTCTAAAAAATTGAGTTTTTAGACCCAACAGCAGGTGATGCACGATTGACACATGGTTAGGGGAAACTGTGCGCCAACCCAGAAGAGACTACGCGCCTTGGAAAATGCCACTATCTCGGCCGCATGGCCTTCCACACATGTGTGCTCCCTCCCCAGGAAAACTATCACGAACCAACCCAAGTTGACCTTGAACCGGTCACTCGATCCGGTCTGAGGTATGGGCCAAAAGGCGTTCCTGATCGCCCCCGGGTTGAAAACTAGTTCTTGGCATCAAAATAATTAGTTGGGAACGATTTAGCCCAGAAAATAAAAGACATATAAAAAAAAATAAAACAGACAAAATAGTTAAACACTAACAATGGAAAAATAAAATAAAGATAACCAACTAGACATACCTCCACGTGACCCCATGGGTCACCACCAAACATTGAACCACACTCGCTCCAAGAGCGACCCAAGACTAGAACTTGAAACTGAAAAGTAAAGCGTGAGCACCGAGATGCTCAGTAGGAAAGCCAAGGGATAACAATTCCCTATTCCCTTACCTTTAAAAATAAATCCAATTATGATTGTTTGAATATAAGACATAATAAAGTGATGTTTTTCATTCTTTTCAAATTCCAGTAACAAGTTTCACCTTTAAGGAAAACATTTCACTTCCAATATATTTCAAAGTAGATTCCAAGATTACATTAACACTTCAAAATGAAAGGAAAATAGTTTGAATTCAAGTATGGTTTTCACAAAAGAGGTAACACACATGAAATAACTGAAATGAAAATCACTCCACAAGCCCCAAGTCATAAATGTGAACCATGATCAAATCCCCTTAGGTTCATATAGATCATGTGGGTCCCTAGAACCTCACATATCGATGTAAGAGTAACCATAACTAATATATTTTCTCATGCACGAGCCACTAGTAGGTAGAATACCCATAACCTAGTGGTCCCCAACATCATCATAAACGTTTAGTTAGTGTTGTAGCGTCAAACTTGCTATGTGAAGTAGGCACGAACCACATCGAATCACTAGCACGCTAGAACTAGTCTGCCCACCTAGATGCCCCGAGTTTACCATGTGCTCTATTTCTATTTTATTTCTCACACACACACAAAATCCACTTTCATATGTGTTACACACCACCTGCATAATTTGGTAATCCACTTGCATAATTTATAAAGTGCAACAAAGGTAATCTCTTGAAAACAACCTATTTCCCTTTAGAAAAACCACTTTCCATCCATACACATCTTAAAAACTTTCAAAAACACCTTTTTCACCACACACATAAGTCATGAGACCTTTAGAAGTCAAAAAAAGAATTTTTAAAATCGTTTAAAATACCAATTGAACAACCATAGAACCACACATTTAAAAGAAAGCTTTATACCTCACATAATTCAAACTATTCATTTTAAAGGTTTGAAAGAAAATCTAACAACCAAGTGCGATGCCATTTTTCAAAGTCCATGACCAATTACATATATGTATATAGCATATGAATTTCATATAAAAATGGAAAACACATTTTAAAAACAAATAATCAATCCTAGAATTCAAGTTAAAGACTTTGGCATAGAGAACCTACCTCATAGTGGAATCAAGCCATCCACTTTGGCTCTTGGCACTTTCTAACTCAAGTCTGCTGCTCCCCCACTAAGCATACACACTTTCACATACATGCAAGGACACCTATCCCCTATGAACACACCCACATGGCCATTGTCATGCTCAAGGGGATACTTACATATACGATTATATGCATATGCCCGTCTCCACTCACCTATGCATGAAATTTTATATATATACATATGCACACCTTGTCTCATACACGTATAAACACTACCATGCATGAATATACGTGTAATGAGGGAACACACACACACACACATATATATAAATACGTACCTATGCATACGCAGACGAATCTCCCTTGACTTGGTGACTCGAAACTGATGAGCATGGATCAACATACTACATAGGTAAATAATAACACTCTAAAAGACCCAAAGAACACCACATAACATGGGAGAAACCAAAAAGCAGGTGTAAAACCTTACCTCGGATTGCGATGACAAACCAAATCAAAGCACAACTACCCGAAACCAACCAATTCCCTACTGATTAAATAGTAGGGATTCATAAACACCGAAAGTCCAAAATTAAATAGGTGCAAAACCAACCAACACGAGAAAACATTAACTAAGAACAAAGTCAGCGGAATGAAACACACTGAACCACCTCGCCTTCGACGATGGTTACTGGAACATGAACCAACAAGACTTGAGAGGCCTCCCACACCAACCTAGAACAAAAACAAACTGAAAATCAGATCACCCCAAAGAGATAGGGTTCAGCCGAACCCTACGGGATGGCCGTTAGGATGAATCGAAGATGGGAAAAGGAGGATAAGGGAGGAGATACTCATACCTAAAAGATTCAGAGGAGAAATCACAGAGGAATCCATATGGATTTGAGGCGGAAAGGAGGGAGTAGGTAGGTTCGGTGTGCATAGAAGGGGAGATCACCCTTGGGATGGGGTCACGTGGGTCTGAGAGAGAGGAGGGAGGGAGAGAGGGGTGATAGTGGTAGCTCACCATAGGGAGGCCGCGGGAGGGGCGTCGCGCTGCTCGAAGAGGGAGAGGGGGTCCGTTTCATCGAAGGAGAAGGGAGGGGGAAGAGGTGCACCGTGATGGGAGGAGGGGAGACAGAAGGAGAGAAAAAAGAGATAGAATAGAAATAAGAAAGAAAAAGAAAAAAAATAAAAAAAATAAAAATAAAACCTAATAATAATAATAATAATATTAATAATAATATTATCCCAAAAAAATATTATAAATAGAAATGAAATACAATGCGCCAGGTCGGGGCATGACAATTCTCCCCACCACGACACTTTCTGCCCCTAGAAAGTCCCAAAAGACTCGGTTGTTCAAAGTTCGAAACAATTATGCAACAAAACTCAAAATGAAACACATACCACTTGATGATTGAACACTCACTTTCCACCCAAGAACTGAAACCTCGAGACCCATACTACCAAGCAAAAGAATCAATGACATGAGACTCACATTTCCAAACACACCCACAACCTGGAACACCCTGACCCCTAACTTAGAAATCACAAGAGTCTGCTCGGGATCTCCCATGAACATTCACCATATGACCCGTCGTCTGGGCTAACTATCTACATTTAATAGGGCTGGGCAGAGTAGAGGCAAAGAGTTTCCCCGACAAGAACTTCTTGAAGATTATGTTCTTCGTGAATTTTTCCTATGTTGGTCTCCCCACCAAATTAGGATTCCAAACAAATACTGAATTTTCCAAATTGAAACAAATAATAAAACCAATCAAGAACCCTGACGTTGGTGTGACCCCTTAACTTCCCGATTCACACCCGACCGGCTGGAGGGAATACATTGGCGAGACCCATAACAGGTCTCCCTACCATATTAGAAACTGAGTAGTACAATGTCACCCGTCATGAACCCACCGATACGGGCCGACCCCAAACATAGGGAGAAATATCAACACAGACCAGCTTGAAACCCCCATTCCAAGGGGAATCCAAGCAAAAGAGACACCAGAAAAACGACAAGGCAAACCATGATTCATAAGATCCATAACCTGCACACATCTCCAAACATGTATCATAAAGAAGTTAGAATTGATCCAAAGAAATACCAACCACTTAATGTTTACACTAACAAGTCATAACCATTGAAATATTATAAAAGAGTCCATCAAGACCTCCAAAATATTCCCCCCCCAAAAGACAGCCACATGAAGCGGAAACTTAACCGGTCTCTTCCCCAACATTAGAGACGACAGGTTGGATGCACATACCTCGCACCTGGAAACTGCCTAACTCCATGAAAAGATTCTCTCTAAGACCTATGGATGGAGCTCTGATGTATTGAGGCATATGCATTCAATAACTAACAACCTCCAACTGAGGATTCATATTTTTGTTAAGACCACTTATAGACTTCCCCCATGTGACCCAAACAACCACACCGTTGAAAAGCCTTCCGAATATTATGACAAATGACTTTGAGTGCCCAAATCGACCACATTGGAAACAAATGAGTTTTTGGTCTTAGGAATGAGAAACAGGATCTAACGAAAGACTCATGCCAATAACATATGCCTCTGGTTCACCCTCTACACCAGATGGGGACCCTTTATGAGCACCTTGAAAAACAAGATTTCCATTTTTCACAGTTCACTCGCTACGATCCCAACTTGCAAGGAGAAGGTAGAAATCACCCTTCTCCATCCAAAACATGACCCTTCAAACAAAACCAGAACAACTTGCACTTCACAACATATGGAGTTCCTAAAGACCCAAAGAAACACTCGACTTCCTCAAGTTACACCGCAACCCCTATCGAACCTCATCCGCCATAGATAAAACAAGAAACAATGAAAAGAAAATAACCCCACCACTCCACTAGGGGTCTTGGTAAAACTAACAACTGAAAATGACCCCTCGGGGACCTTTGGATATTTTTGGGCGGAAAACTATAAACAAGAAGCAAAAAACCAACCTGAATCACATAACAAACAAGCCCCCACATTTAACCATAAATCATTAAATCAAACTCAAAACATCATTTCAACCATGAAACGCTAGCTCAAAAACAAGCATCAATCCCATAGACTAATAAATCACAAAACCAAACCATAACCAAATAAAATATCAACCGAAATAGTACCAAAACAACCTCACCAACCAAACCCAAACCCCTCTTTCACAAATGACCATTTTCAAAACCATTCAATTTCAAAACCTTCCGAACGCTAAAACCCCCTTTTTAAAACTAATTTTCCATTTAAAATTTCTTAAACAAAAATCATCCCAGCACACCACTAATCAAAACATGCTTTTGGAAAACAAAACAAGCCTTGAAAACTAAGCACCCACCATTGGTATTCCATGAAACCTCACATACATATGTTCCCATTCCAACTCGGGCACCCATCCATGCGTACTAACAACCATCAACATCCAATTACATTCATCCATACATGTGGGAATCCATAGGAATACAAAAGTTCATATAAATCATTTCCAAATTCTCATTTCCAAGAAACATCCATTCCACATTTCTCAAAACATTTCAAAAACCCCAAAATATTTTTCCAAATCCATTTATGATTCACACTTCATAAAAGCTTTCAAAGATCCTCAAATATCTCCCAAAAGAACATCCATTTTCAAAACAACTCATTTAATTTTCAAGCGATCCATGCCTTTCATTTTAGAAATCCAATTTCAAAAAACCAATCATAAATTTTTCAACCCAAGAAAAACACCCCAAAACAACTAAAACTTACCCCAAGAACATCCCAAAACAACCAATTCGCTCAACGAATCAAGATTCCAAATTCTCAAATAAAAAACAGCTACACACAATCTGGTCACATGGTTTGGATGACTGTGCACGAACCGGGTGGGCACATAGGAAGTCATCATAGGTGATTGCATGGTCTGCACGTGGCTTTCCAGGCCGTGCACAACATCCATGCACCCCTCTAGAATGACCACCAAATCACAAAACTAACTAGAAACACGCAAACATGACTAAGGACCTTGAAAACAATTGAGAGGAAGACACAAAATTTGAGGCAAGACTATCCCGAACCACCCTAGAAATTCAAGTGCCATTCCCAATAGGTGGTGATCAAGCACCTACCCACAATTAACTACTTGGATTCTGACCATACTAACTCCAAACTATTAGACATACCTAAAGAACATGTTCTAAACCTCATTTGATACCATTTTTTCATGAACCAACCATGGTCGACCTTGAACCAGTCACCTGATTCAGTCTGTGACATGGCCCGAAGGGTGTTCCCGATCCCCACGGGCTGACAACTAGTGCCGGAAATCAAAACAAGTAGTTGTGAATGATTTATCCCAGAAAATAAAACACAGATAAACATAAATAAACCAAAAAAAATAGGTAAACACTAATGGTAGAAAAATAAAATAAAGATAACCATCTAGACATACCTCCAAGTGACCCCATAGGTTACCACCGAACATAGAACCATGCTTGCTCCAAGAGCGATCCAAGGCTAGAACCTGAAACTGAAAAGTAAAGTAGACGTGAGCATCAAGATTCTCAGTAGGAAATCCAAGGGATAACAACGCCCTATTCCCTTACCTTTAAAAGGAAATCCAATTATGCTAGTTTAAAAATAATACATAATAAAGTAATGTTTTTTATTCTTTTCAAATTCAAGTAACATGTTTCACCTTTAAAGAAAACATTTCACTTCCAATATATTTCAAAGTAAATTCCAAGATTACATTAACACTTCAAAATGAAAGGAAAATAGTTTAAATTCAAGTATGGTTTTTAAAAAAGAGGGAGCACACATGAAACAAATGAAAAGAAAATCACTCTATAAGAACCAAGTCATAAATGAGCACCATGATCAAATACCCTAAGGTTAATCTAGCTCATGTGGGTCCATAAAACCTCATGTCTCGATGTAAGAGTAACCATAAAAAATATTCATTCTCATGTACGAGCTACTAGTAGGGAGCATACCCATAACCTAGTGGTCCCCAACATAATCATAAATGTTTAGTTAGTGTTGTAGAGTCAAACATGCTATGTGAAGTAGGGACGAACCTCTTCGAATCACTAGCATGCTAGAACTAGTCTTCCCACCTAGATGCTCTGGGTTTACCATGTGCTCTATTTACATTTTATTTATCACACACACACCAAATCCAATTTCATACCTGTTACACACCACCTGCATAATTTGGTAAGCCACTTACATAATTTATAAAGCACAACAAAGGTAACCTCTTGAAAACAACCTATTTCCCTTAGGAAAACCCACTTTCAAGCCATACACATCTTAAAAACTTTCAAAAACACATTTTCACCACACACATAAGTCATGAGACTTTTAGAATTCAAAAAATAATTGTCAAAATCATTTAAAAGACCAACTGAACAACTATATAACCACACATTTTAAAGAAAGCTTTATACCATACATAATTCAAACTATTCATTTTAAAGGATTAAAAGAAAATCTAACAACCAAGTGTGAGGCCATTTTTCAAAGTCCATGACCAATTACTTATATGTATATAGCATATGAATTTCATATAAAAAATGGAAAACACACTTTAAAAACAATCAATCAATCATGGAATTCAAGTTAAAGACTTAGGAATAGGGAAACCACCTCAGAGTGGGATCAAGCTGTCCACTTTGGCTCTTTGTGCTTTTTAACTCAAGGTTGTTGCTCCCCCACTAAGCATACACACTTTAACATACATAAAAGGAAACCTAGCCCCTATGTAGACACTTGCATGGCCATAGGCATGCACAAGGGGATCCTTACATATACGATTATATTCATATACCCGTCTCTACTCTCCCATGCATGAAATTTTATATATATACATAGGCACACCTAACTCCATACATGTATAAACACTTCCATGCATGAATATACGTTTAACAAGGGAACCTATATATATATATAAATACATTCCTATGCATACTCAAGAAGATCACCCTTGACTTGGCAACTCGAAACCGATGAGTAGGGTTCAACATACTACACAGGTAAATACTAGCCCTCTAAAACACCTAATGAACACCATATAACATGGGCGAAACCAAAAATCTGGTTTAAAACCTTACCTCGGTTGGCGGCGGCAAACCAAATCGAAGCGAAACCACTTGAAACCAACCAATGCCCTACCGATTAAATAGTAGGGAGTCATAAACACAGAAATCCCCAAATTAAATAGGTGCAAAACCAAGAAACAAGAGAAAACATTACCTCGAAACAAATCTGGCGGACCAAAACACACCGAACCGCCTCTCCTTCAGCGGTGGTTGCTAGAACACACACCAAAAGACCCGAGAGGCCCCCCCTTACCAACCTAGAACAAAAAAATCAAAAATCGGATCACCCCCAAAGAGATAGGGTTCGACCGAACCCTATGGGGTGACCGTTAGGTAGGATCGACGTTGGTAAAAGGAGGAGAAGGGAGGATAGACTCATACCTAGGAGATTCGGAGGATAAATTGCATAGGAATATAAACAGATTTGTGGCAGAGAGGAGGTTGTAGGGAGGTGCGGCGTGTGTCGAAGGGGAGAGTCTCCTTGGGTTGGGGTCTCGTAGGTCTGAGAGTGAGGAGGGTGGGAGATTGGGGCGTCGGTGGTGGATCACCAAAAGGGAGGCCATGAGAGGGAGAGCAGATAAAGGGAGGGGAAGCGTGCTACTCAAAGAGGGAGAGGGGGTCCGTTGCGTCGAAGGAGAAGGGAGGGGGAAGAGGTACGACGCAAGGGGAGGAGGGGAGAAAGAAAGAGAGGGAAAAAAGAGAAAAGAAATAAGAAAGAAAAAAATAAATAAAATTAAAAGGAAAACCTAATAATAATAATAATAATAATAATAATAATAATAATAGCCCACAAAAATGTTATAAATAAAAATGAAATACAATGCACCAGGTCAGGGCACGAAAAAAACCTTACGGTCTAACCGTGAGACCTATCCAAGTCATTAAAAATATATAAATTTCCATTTCCACTCTTAAAATTTAACACCAAAACACCCATAATTCAAACCAATCAGGATTTTCAGCCCTAGACACCCCTCCTATCCCTCTTACCCCCCTTGAAATTCAATTTTTGGGTGGATTTGGTGTGGGATATTCAAAGAATCATCAAGTAAGTCTTTCTTCTCTTGGTTTATTCCTTCTTATAGGGTTCTTCTTTCCTCTTTCTTGGATTATTCTCTCTCCAGTAGGTTAGTTTCATTAAAATTGGTTGAACCATGGTTTCTTGAGTTTAATATTGGTGTTTATGGTTTGATATTTCCTTTACAGGGTCCTCTTGAGGGGTGATAGTGGGTTTCCACTGGATTCTGGAAGTTTCCAGGCTTGAGATAGGTGGTTCCATGATTTAGCATTACTAGATGATTTATAATTATTTCCTAGCTTATTAAATGTGTTTTATAGACTATATGTGTGGTGAAAAAAATGTGTTTTTAAAAGGTTTTGAGGTGAATATGTGGTGAAATATGATTTTCCAAATGAAATTGGTCGATTTTCTTGTGTGATTTTTATTCCATTTCTTAAAAGTGTTTTATAAATTGTGTGTTGAACTTGTTATGTTTGATTGAGGTAAAAAAAGATATTTCAAGGTGGTGATAGTGGATTTGGTTTCTATTGTACCTCTTCTTACAGGTGTTAGTTAAGGTGGAATGAGGGTTTTGACCCTCTTGTTGCATGAAGGTCGGGTTATGTAGTTAGGTTCCCTCCCCGTTTGGTATTTTGGTCTTTGGTTAAAATTGTAAAATGTTGAACTTGAAATTATTGTATCAATTTTGGTTATGGATGTTTAACTTGACGTGATGTTTTATTTTTAAGAATTATTTATGGTTTATCATGGGAGAAATCATTCCAAAAAGTGTATTGTTGATACCCAGGTACTAGTTTCCAGCTTATGGGGATTAGGAATGCCCTTTATGACATGTCACAGGCCAAGTCGAGTGTCTGATTAGATGGAACCCCAGCTTGGTTAATAAAGAAAATAGTATCATAGGGAGGTTCTCCCTTTAATTGGGTCATGTTATTTGGGAGAGACTGGATTGACAGGATCTAGGACTATAGGGGATTAAGATTCTAGTTACGAGTGGGGTGTCTGGATAACACACCTTGTGATAGATCTTGGGTCTCCATATGATGTTGGGAGTTTTTTTGAATTATATTCTAGGTGATATGAACATATTTTTGATTGTTCATGGACACTTAGTGGCGGTGAAGTGGTTTGGGATTGTTATTGAGTTTGTTATATTTTTTTTCGATCTATGGAAGTGTTTGAGATTTTTTTGTCGCTAAAAATTTTCACAATGGTGTATTGATGGTTTTTCTTGGTGGTTTTTACTTGATGTAGCAAGATTTCTCCCCAAATACTTTCTGTACAAACACAGGAAGAGGTCAGTGAGATTTATCTCTCACTAGTTGATCAGAGACTAGTTGAATCCTTGGTTCTTGCTGTCCAAGATTTTGGTTGGGGAGTGGGCTCTAGTCCTACTCATGTTGAGAAAGCTGAACCAATTCCGAGAAAGGGAAAGGATTAGGAGTTCCTCAAGAACAAGACTCTATCCTTACAGGGTAGCACAAACCCCCAAAAAGTAGAGGAATGACTTGAGAATATTGAGAGTATGTTTGGGTTTCTTGATACTCTTGAGGTGGTAAAGGTGAAATGTGATTCATTCTTGTTCGATGGTCCCATCAGAGGTGGTGAAACTCTATGTTTTAAACTAGGAATCATGGAAATATGGGTTGTAATGGCTTCAATGTCATATTTAACGAGAAGTATTTCCTTAAGACCTTGGTCCTTGCCAAGGCCTAAGAGTTTTTGGACCTCCACCAACGGGAACAGACTGTGATGGAGTATGCTAACCACTTTGTAGAATTGGATCAGTTCACACCAGGGGTAGTCTCTAATGAGAAGCTGAAGGCTCAATGATTTGATATGGGATTGCATCCAGATATTTGATCCCAAGTCTTCTTGTTCAAACTGAAGTTGTATGCTATGGTTGTTGACCATGCTCTGATGGTGCAGATTGATTGCTCTAGAATGTTAAAGTTTTCTGAGATAGTTCCAACTTTGGTCTAGAGTAGTGGTAGTTCATCTGAAAATAATAGTAAGCAAGATGATCATGAAAAGAGGGGAGGTGGTAGATCAATCAAATTTTCATGACTGTTTTTTCTGTAGATTCAAATGAGGGATTAGTTCTATGCTGTCAGTGCAGTAAGGCGGGGCATATGTGGTCGACCTATGAAGCTCTAACCAAACCTTTACATCAGTGTGGAGCTATGGGGAAATTTCAGTGGTTTTGCAAGGTGTCATGTACATATCAGGGTGGTGTAGGATCTGTTTCCTCCATAGGGATGTCAGCCCATTCAAAACCGTCTAGGACAGTGCACTCTCAATTTGATGGTCATAATGGCAGGGTTGGATCCAATTCTGGGTAGAGTGAGTCCAAGTAAAATCCATAGTTCAGTGGTAATTATCAAGATTAGGAAGAGAAGAGACATCCTTATATAGTGTATCAAGAACCAGTGGAATTAGATGCAGGACCTTCCATGGTTCAAGGTACGGTTCTTATTGCATCACTATAGTTTTTTCTCTATTTGATACTGGTGCCTTTGTTTCTTTAATTTCTTCCCATCTTGTGGTTTTGTTTAGTTTTCTGTCTAAGATTATGTTGTATTTGATGGATTTGGTGATGTCTCTTGGTAAGAATAAAGAGAAGGGTTTTAGGTGCCCATCTTTCACACTCACTATGTTAGGGGTTGAGATGGAATTAGATTTACTGGTTCTAGAAATAGACCTCTTTAATGTAATCCATGGTATGGATTGTATGGTGTTATTTTAGGTGAATATCGATTATTATGGATGATGATTGAGTTTTGTGACACCTTAATAGAGTACCTTGGTCCATCAAGGTGAATGGGATCCTCGATTAGGACATTCTGGACCTCCACTTTTGGAGTTGGGTAATATTTCTTTCTATATCTTGTCACTCATGTTAGAGGATGGTGGTGGTAGTGGTTCTAAGATTTGATTAACTCCTATGGTGGATGAGTTCCCGAAGTTATTTCCAAATGACTTCATAGGGTTTCCATTGGAGAGGGACGTGGCGTTCACCATTGATTTGGAATTGGGAACACAACCGATATCTCTTCCCTCATATTGTATATCCCCCACCAAGTTGAGGGAATTAATGATACAGTTGGACGATCTAGAATCTAAATGATTCATTCACCTGAGTATCCAACCTTGGGTTTCCCTAGTTCTATTTACAAAGAAGGACGATGGATCTCTCCGGTTGTGCATCGATTACCAAAAGATGAATAAGGTGATGATCAAGAATAAATACCCCTTTCCCCATATTAATGACCTATTTGATCATCTTAATGGTACGAGGTGTTTCTCCAAGATCAACTTGTGTTTTAGGTATCACTAGGTCATAGTTAGAGAGGTAAATGTTCTGAAAACAACCTTCCAAAGTAGGTATAACCACTTTTAGTATTTGTTCATGGCTTTTGGGTTTAAAAATGATCCAAATATATTTATGGAACTTATGAACCAAGTGTTTTACCAATAACATGACTCCCTTATTATGGTGTTTGTGGATGAAATCCTAGTCTATCCTGGGTCTGAGGAGGAACATGAGCAGCATTTGAGGATCATGTTGGTCATTCTTCAAGACCATCGCCTCTATGTTAAATTTTCCAAGTGCACCTTATGGATCAAGGAGGTGAATTTTTTGGGTCATGTGATCTTAGAAAAATGGGTTTTAGTGTAACTTAAGAAGATCAGTGTAGTGATGTCATGGGAATAAAAAAAGAATGTTTTTGAGATCAAGATTTTTTTGGGTCTAGCATGGTATTATAAGAGGTTTATTTAGGATTTATCTTGACTTGATTTACCCATGATATCACTTACTTGTAAAGGGGAAAATTTCAAATGGAGCCTAGGGTTTCAGGCTTATTTTGAGGAGATTAAGCGAAAGTTGACCATAAACCTTGTTTTGATGTTTCTAAAATCTAAAAAGGGATATGTGGTCTATTGTGATTCCTTGGGGATGGATCTTGGGTGTGTGATAATGTAGGATGATCATGTGGTGGTGTATAGTTCTCACAAATTCTGACCATAGGAAAATAATTACCTAAACCATGATTTGAAGTTAGTGACAGTGATGCATGCCTTGAGGATGTGGTGTCATTACCTCTTCGGGGAGAAGTTTGTGGTCTAATCCGATCATAAGAGTTTAACTAATATTTTCTCCCAAAATGATCTGAATTTGAGGAAGCACCGTTGGGTGGAGTACCTTCAGGGGTTTGATTTCAATATTGACGATACACTAGGAAAAGGTAATGTGGTAACCGATGTTTTGAGTAGGAAATTGATGGTGAAAGCATTGAAAGATTCCATTGATGGGTGGATATTTATGGGCCTTTTTTTCTCAAATTCATTTGGAGACCAAGGAGAATAGTAGAGGTGCTTTCTTGGCCAGTGTTCAGCTGAAACCTTCCCTTATGGAGTTTATTTAGCAGGAGTGGCCCTGTGATGAGATGTTACAACATTCTATGCAGTTTCTAAATGTCGGGGAGGTGATCTGTGAATGGTTTTTGTCTCATAAGGTAGTTCTCTATTTATTGGTTTGCTTCATGGTTACTTTATCATTATAGAAGGTGATGATGCAAGATAGGAACCGGTCTTAGTGGGCCATCTATCTCAGATCCACCAAGAAGTTTTATGATGTGTGTTGTCAGTTCTGGTGGCCAGGTATGAGAAGAGACATAACTGACTTCATATTCATGTGTTATATGTGTTAAAAGGTTAAAGAAGAGTAGCAGAGACCATCTGGTTTGCTTTATCCCCTATCCATTCCTACTCAAAAGTGGGATTAGGTCACCATGGGTTTTATTATTGGATCACCTTGTACAACCTGAGGGAGGAATTCCATATGGGTAGTGATTGACCGTCTAACCAAATCATCCCATTTCATTCTGATTAGGGATTTATCCAAAGTTGATTAACTGTGATAATTGTATGTTTAAGAGATAGCGAGGCTTCATGGTGTTCCATAAGCAATTGTTTTAGACAGATACCCTCATTTTACCTCACGGTTTTGGGAATGCCTCTATAAGGAATTGGGGTTGTAGGTTAATTTAAGCACAACATACCACCCTCAGACAAATGGTCAGATGGAGTGAGAAAATTAGATCTTGGAAGACATGATCAAAGCATGTGTGTTGGATTTTAGAGGCTCATGGGATATCCATTTGGGGCTGGTTGATTTTTCTTATAATAATATTTAACAATCCTTGATAAGGATTTATCCATTTGAGGTACTATATGGTTGACCATGTCGGTCTCCTTTGTGTTGGGCTGAGGTCGGTGAGGTCTCAATTTGGGACCGAGTCTCATGCAAGAGATGTATGAGAAGATTTGATTGATTAGGTAGTGTTTGTTAAAAGTGAAGGGTCTCCACAAGGATTATTATGATCAATGTTCCCAATCCTTAGAATTCTATATGGGTGACTAGGTGTTTCTAAAAGTGGAACCTCACCTAGGTCACCATCACCTTGGTAAGAAAGGGAATCTAACATCAAGGTATTTCTAAAATTTTGAGATTACAAAGAGATTTGGTAAGGTGGTATACTAGTTAGTTTTTCTATCTCACTTTATGTCAATTCATGATGTGTCCCATGTCTCGCAACTGAAAAAGTATAATTCGGATCCATATCATGTGTTAAATTGGAAAAAGTTGGAGTTAGAGCCCAATTTGTATGTGTTTAATTGACTAGTACAGATTTTGGATTCCCAAGAGAACATGAATTGTGGGAAGTATATACCATTGGTCCTAGTTATTTGGAATCATGGTAATGATGAAAATGAGACACAAGAGCAGAAGTCTTGGGTTGAGGAGCAGTATCTGTTTTTGTTCTCTGATCAGACTTTGGGATGACTTTCCGAGGGTGGAAAGTTTTCATAGTGGAGAGAATTATCCCAATTGTGATTTTATTTTGATGTATTTTTTTGGTTTTTTTGGTTTCATATTGTTCCCTTAACATTCATGATATTTTTTGATAAAAAATGGAGTTTTTTGACCCAACAGTAGGTGGAACACGGTTGGAGCACGGTTAGGGGAAACTGTGCGCCAACCCATAAGATACCACATTCCCCGGATAGTGGCATTGTCTAGGCTGCATGGCCTACTACATGGTTATTCTCCCTCCACAAGAAAACCATGTGTTTTATTTCCTCTTGGATAGAGGAGACCACACGGTTTCTGTATGGTTTGGAAAATCGTGCGGGCTAACCAAGTGGCCTATCTAGGTCATTAAAAATATAGAAATTACACATTTATCTATTCGAATTTAACCCCAAACCACACCTAATTTGAACCATTCAGGATTTTTATCCCTATAAGTCTCCTTCTCTCCCTCTTGGCTCCCTTCATCTTTAATATTTGGGTGGATTTTTGTGGGATATTCTAAGAATCATCAAGTAAGCATTTCTTCTCTTGATTTTTCCTTCTTATAGGGTTCTTCTTTCCTCTTTCTTGGGTTCATCCCTATTTAATTGGATGGTTTCCATAAAATGGGTTGAACCATGGTTACTTGGGTTTAATATCGATGTTTATGGTTTGATCATTCCTTTATAGGGTCCTCTTGAGGTGCGGTTGTGGTTTTCCACCAGATTCCGTAAGCTTCCAAGATTTAGGTAGGTGGTTGCATGATTTAGAATTACTAGATTATTTGGTATGATTTATTGTATTATTAAATGTGTTATATAGATTATATGTGTGGTTTTAAATGTATTTTTAAAAGTTTTTGAGGTTCCTATGTGGTGAAAGATGATTTTAAAAATGAAATTGGTTGAGTTTCATGTGTGCTATCTTTTTATTCTTCCAAAATGTGTTTTATAAATTGTTTAAGTGGTAATAAGTGTGATTAAAAATGTAATTATTGTACATATAGATTTATAATAGGTTTTTTTTATGAAAATTTTGGTTTTACATGTGTAATCATCTTTTTTCGTGCATGTATGTGAAAGTAGTGATCTATGTGACATGTGAAATGGAAATTGAGCACAAAGAGAATCCAAGGTATCTAGGAGGGTGGAATAAGACTAGTATACTTGTTGGATTGGTGGGATGAGTCCCTATTTCTTTTATAAATATTGACACTACAACACTAGATAAATTATAATGATGATTTGATACCACTAGACCCTAGGATGTGTAACCATCTAGTGGATCGTGCATAAGGATGCTGTGGGTTATGGTTTCCATACCATGTTTCACTAAGGTATAAGGTTCCCAAGGTCCCAATAGCATTATATACTTTATGGATTTCATCTGTTTCTCTTTTGATGTGGTGCATACCTATGGCATATGGTGGACCTTTATTTCATTTTGATTTCAAGGAATGTTTTTCTTAAAAAACGTTTTATTTAAAAAGTTTTACAAAAAAAATGTTTCTAATAACTTTCTTAAAAACTTTAATATTAATTTGTCTTATATTGTTATGACATGGAATATATTTTGGGTGGAATCCTTTTGAGAATTTTCTCACACCCTACATACACCCTTGGGTGTAAGTAGACCTTGTTATGTTTGAACCAATTAAAGGAAATATGTTTTGTGGTGGTGATGGTGGATCTGATTGCTAGTGTACCTCTTCTTGTAGGTGTTGGTGGAGGTGGCATGAGGGTTCTGAACCTCTTGTTACATGGAGGATAGGTTTTGTAGTTGGTTTCCCTTCCTATTTGGTATTTTTTATTTTGGATAAAATTGTAAATTTTTTAACTTGAAGATGTTGTATAACTTTTAGTTATGGATTTTGAACTTGACATGATGTTTTATTTTTAAGAATTATTTATGGTTGTTTATAATGGGTGAAATCATTACCAAATGTGTATTATTGATACCTAGGTACTAGTTTATATCCCATAGAGATTGAGATATCCCTTTAGGCCATGTCACGGGCCAGGTCGGGTGTTGGGTCAAATGGAACCCCATCTTGGATTGGGAGAGTTAGGGTTCAATTTAGTGGGGAACCAATCGTGACAGTTTCTCTTCTAACCGTCAAGGAAAGGTCGTTTTTGAGAGCCTTTTGGGGGTTTTTCATTTAATTTTTTTATTTATGGAAGATATGGGATCCACCAGGATCAGTGTCCGACCACTCAGGGAGGCCAGTTTCAGATGGGTGGTCAGACCCCTTTTTAGCAGTAGCAGTTGCCTCTAAGATAGTTCTAGTGGCAGGGACCACAGTTTGTTGTTCAGATGTAGAGAGTAGGAAGAGTTGGTATAATTAAGCCTCATTATGTTCCCCATCCACATGTACCTAGGCTAAATCATGTCCATGGAGGTTGATAGAAGAGAGGTATAGGAGATGAGCATGGTCAGATTCACACGTTAGAGGTAGCATCGCCTGTAGAGCCGAGACTTGTTAGAGGAACGATCAGTTTATCATCTACCCTTGTGTGTGATTTTTTTGATTTAGGAGCCTCACACTACTTTTTTGCTACTCCTTTGGTTCATATTTTTGGATTGGATGTGGAGAGGCTTCTAGTGCACCTAGTGTTATCTACGCCAGTTGGAGGCGAAGATTCCTTGTTTGATGTTTTCCTGGAATGGGGTAGCACCAGTCATTGGGGGACTTATTATTATTGTAGATACAACCATATGATATTATCTTTTGTATGGTTTGGATGTATTCTATGCATTCATTCATTTAATTCTTCCATAGGAGAGTCATGTTTTTAAATTTGGAGGTCCAACAAGTGTCGTTCATTGGTGAGAAAGGTTATCAGTTGAGTGGTAGGAAAGTGGAGCCTATTTTGTCATCGTTGGTAGAAATATCTATAGAAGATTAGGTTAGGAGTGTTACCAGGGTTGTGGAGGAGTTCATAGATGTTTTTTCTAGAGGATTTTATGACACCACCCCCTTGATACAATGTCGAGTTTGGGATCAATTTGCAACTGGGTGCATCTCTGATTTCGATGGATCCCTATAGATGGAACCCACTGAGTTGCATGAGATGATACTATAGGTGGATGAATTTATGCACAGGGGTTTCATCCAACCTAATTTGTTTCTGTGGGGTGCTCAAGTTTTGTTTTCTAAGTAGTCAGATAGTAGTATGTGGTTGTGTATAGACTACCAAAGGTTGAATCAAGTAATGTTCTATAATATTTACCCTCTTCCAGGAATTGATCATCTATTTGACCAGTTGAGAGGAGCTAGTTGGTTATCAATGATTGATCTATGAAATGAATATCACTAGTTGAGGTTGAGAGATGAGGATATTAATAAGACTACCTTCAAATTTAGGTGTGGGAACTTTGAGTTTGTGGTTATATCGTCCAGTTTTACAAACACACTAGCTGCGTTCATGGGAATTATGACCTCTATGTTCTGTGAGTTACTATACTAGTTCATTACTATATTTATAGATGATATCTTAGTCAACTCTAATTCATAGGAAGAGCATGCCTAACATGTTAGAGTTGTTTTTAAGGTCCTTCGACACCACTAGATTTATGGGAAGTTATCCAAGTGTGAGTTCTGGACATGATAGGTGTGTCTCCTTTGACATGTTTCATCTTAAAATGGTGTGGTAGTCGACCTGTTGAAGGTCAAAGAGGTTTTTTATTGGGAATCACCCAATAATGTGGCAAAGGATATCTATTTCCTTGGTCTTGCAGGCTATTAATGAATGTTTTTTCCAATTTATCTTGAGTTAAATACCCACTAACAATGTTGAGCCAAAAATTATAAGATTTTTTTAGACAAGCCAGTGCTAATAAAAATTCTATTACCTAAAGGAGAAGTTTATTAGTTCTCTAGTGCTTCAGTTAACCAAGGATGGTGTGTTGTTTGAGGTTTTTTGTGATGTGTCCTGTATGGGATTGAGATGCGTATTAATGAAGAAGAGGGTGGTAATATCTTATGTGTCTAGGAAGATACGTCCCTAAGAGAATAACTATTTCACCCATGATATGGAGTTAACAGCAATTAATTTTGCGCTAAATTTGTGGTGACATTACCTCATCAGTGAGTGCTTTGTTGTTTTCAAAAACCAAAAAATATTATGATATGTTTTCTCTCAATGGGATCTAAATCCATTACAGTGAAGGTGGATGAATTTTCTTTAATATTAGAAGTTCGAGATCTCTTACACCCCTAGGAAGGGTAATGTAGTTTCTGATGTGTTAATCCAGAAGTAGAAATAGGATGTGTTTTGGGATTCTATGGATGTTTGGAAAGGAATGGAGGAGCTTGCTTCAATTTATAATGGAATTGGATAGAGAAATGGTTGAGGTTTTCATTATCAGATGACCCTGGATTCATGTTTAATGCAGTGAGTGGAGTAGTCTTTGTGAGGAGACTCAGAGGCATAGGTGAAGCACGATCTTTTTGTCCATGGTGACGCACCTGAGGGATAGTTAGAGGATGACCAAAACCAAATATTGTTTTAGGGGTGGTTGTTTATCCCATAGGTTATGATTTATGGAGTTATCCATGAGTTTCAAATCTCACCTTTAGTGGTACATCCTAGTGTGAAAAATATGTATTGTGTCTTGAGGAGAGAACATTGGTGGTCGGGGATGAAATGGTTAACAGTGATGTTTGTGGAAATATGTTTGGTTTTTCAGTAGGTGAAAGAGGAACACTATGTTCTAGGAGGTTTTTTGCAGTCATTGGATGTTTTCAAGTGGAAATGGGAGGAAATATCGATAGACCTCATTAAAGGGTTACCCTGATCTTAGGGAGGTTGTGATGTAGTTTGGTTGATAGTGGATCGGTTGATGAATTCATCCCACTTCCCGGTGATTCATGAGTCAGGTTTTGTGGATGTTTTTGAGAGACGATACATGGATGATGTGGCTAGGATTCACAGAGTACTAAGGACCATCATCTCTAATCAGGATCCTAATTTTACCTCATGAGTATAGAGTGTATTATAACATGATTTTGGCTCCAAGTTGCACCTTAACACTACTTTCCACCCTCATAAAGATGGGAAGATGGAGAAGAACATCTAGACGCTAGAGGATATGTTGCAGGCATTCCTCTTGGAATTTGGTGGATCTTTGGATGACACCTTACTTTGGTTGAGTTTTCATACAAAAATAGATATCAATCATCCATTATTATGACTCCATTTGAGGCATTTTACAATCGGTTGTGTCATTCTCCATTTTGTTAGATGGAGGTTGGAGAGTTGGTAGTTCTTGGTCCTGATATTGCACAAAGCACGATCGAAAGATCAAGTTGGTTCAAGAGAAGATGAGGGTGGTATAGAACCATTAGAAGGCCTATACTAATCGTATGTAGAGGCCCATGGAGTTCTAGGATGGAGAACATGTGTTCTTGAGAGTCTTCCCTCGACATGGGAAATAAATTCTTGGTAGAGGGAGTAAGATTTCTCCTAGGTTTGTTAGGCCCTTTGAGGTGTTGGGTCATGTTGGTGAGGTAAAATATTAGTTGGTATTTCCACCACAACTATACAAAATCCACAACATCTTCCATATCTCTCATATTCTTCGGTATCATCACGATGATTCCCATGTCATTTATAAGGGAGAGTTGGATATCAAGGATGGTGCGACGTTTGTGGAGAAGCTAATAGAGATTTAGGATCATCGAGAGAAGGTGATGCGTGGTTAGACCATTCTCGTGGTCTATGTGTTATGGATGCATGGTGTCTTATAAGAGAGTACTTAGGAGTGAGAGATGTAGATGCATGCTTAGTACCCAAATCTTTTTTGAGTTTTCTTTTACTTGTTTTTCTTGTGATGTGATTTTTGGATCTTGATATGTTATGAGATATGCTGGTTTTCTTAATGTGTCATGCATGATAATGTTATGACATGTTAAAAGTGGAGGACCTAAATCCTAATTGAGATGCATTAATTGCGATGTGATTAAACCTGTTCGGGCAAGTTAGTGCTCACAAGAGCGGATAATATCTTGAAATGGAGGATGATATTCCCTAATTACTATGTTTAATGCAGTGTGGATTATTGGTTGGTCTATGCCGAGGTTAGATGGTTGTGTAGTGGTTGTGTGGAAAATTAGAGGTTTTGGATGGTATAAAATGATATAGTGTGGTTCCTGGGGAGAGGTGATGCTGTGGATGTATAGTGTTTAGTGTCCGTTTGTTTTTGGAAATTTTGGCTACTGGTAGCATTTGAGGCGTGATGAGATTCCTGAGAGGTATCTTGCAGGGTGGTTATTTGGGACTCTTTTTATCTAGGTTTTATTTTGGATTCTCGAGGGTGAGAATAATTTAATAGGTATCTAATATAAAGTTCAAGTGCCTTCCCTGTCTATTACATAGCCAGTTTTGGGTGTTGGAGTTACTTGGAGGAGGGCTAGAGAGGGCTTGAAGGTGTTGGCTATTTAAAAGCTAGAGGCAATGGGAATACACACCATGTAAAGTTTACACAATTTTTAAAAGTGTTTCATGGATTTTACAAGGACGTTTCATGAAATGTAGATTTTAGTGGTTAAATAATAAAAAAGCGATGCGTTTTTCAGTGAAATCAAACCTTGAGGATTATAAAATGTGAAAGACGATTACACATCATTTAATTCCCAAGTGTAGTGCATCTTTAAAGGTTGGTGAACCTCAGGTTTTCCCTCAAACCCTATGCTCCCTCTCTCATTAAAAGTAGACGATAGTTCTATCTTGAGGTGTCTTGGGATTCCTTTTATGGATATTGATATGTGGATTCCTGTCTTCAATCCTTGGATTCTCTTTAATGATCAGTGGTGTGTTCTCTACTCATTCTCGTATGTTTCTTTTTAATTCTTCTTCGAATTTCACTACAGTGGTGTGGTTTGGTTTGATTTATGTGTTTGGGATGCATTTTGGTGATCTTCTGGTGTGGTGTAGGTTTATCAATGGTTTCTCACGGTATGTTTGTGGTTTACAGGCGTTCTTCTTCACCCTGTGGTGTGTAGTGAGATCAGAAAGCTTCTTTGAGGTAGGGGATCCTTATTCTCACTCTTTTATGTGGTATGTGTGGGATCTTTATACTTCTACTTACCTTTGGGTGGATAGTAAGGGTCAGTGTAATCATATAATTAATTGGCATGTCTAAAAAAATTTATGGTTATGGGTAGTTATCACATTCTTTACTATTTTTATATGTTATTGATATTGTTATGCCCGCCTATTGACAATTCTGAAAATAGTAGATACTATAAGCCTTACATGTGTTGTAGTTGATATATTTGATAACCCTTACTATTTTTCTATGTGATCCCACCCTAAATAAAAGGTAGAGAAACTTATATTTGGATAATAATTGGTTGCCCATGGATATATGGTTTGTCTGATAATACCCATGCTAATGTAAATAAGTAATGTGATCAAGCCCCTGAATAAATGTGAAGTTGGTATGTGTTTATGTTGTGTGTGGTTGTGCTTTTTTTGATACTTTGGGTGGCTTGCAATTATTGTGTGATGATAATATTGACTACCTTAGTCGTGTTGTATGTGGAGTAGTGATGTTATGGTTGTTTAGCATGGATATGATGTGGAAACTTGTGCATTGTGGCGTAGATGTTATGTTGTAGTGGTTTTGCTGCATTGGTTGTGGTATAGTGGTTGTGGTACGTGGTGGTTGTGGTGGTGCAATGAAATAGATGTGTGGTTATTATGTTGTGAGATGGCTTAGGTGATGTGATGCAATAATGACGGTGGATATGTGGTGTTGTGGTGAAAGTTGTGTGGTGTGGTTCTATTAGTTTCCTCGGTTGCTATGGAATAAATTAAAATTTATAATGAAATGAATAAATGAATGGGTTGTGGATTGAACATAATGGGGTGTAAATTGACATGTGATTAATGTATTATATTTAACTGAATAAATTGAATGAGTTGTTTGATGTGAAATTAAAAGGATAATAAATAAAAGTGATGGAACTTGTAACTTGAATGTGAAAAAATGTTTTGTGGATTATGTGGTGGTTGTGTAGTGTGTTTCATATAGTGGTGGAAACAGTTGTGACAGTTGATGCATGGTATGTGGTGGTGATGTAGTGTGCGCTATTGTTATTGATGTGAACCCTTTGGTTGGGTATGTGTGATATCTCTATATCATGTATGTTTATGTTAATTTATACATGCCCCACTTGAGTTGGATAACCTTACCAATGCTTAGAGTTTCTGGGTTCTAGGTGTTTTACCCAACATCCAATATGGTAGTAATATAGATGGATGGATACCCCCTCTCCCCCAATCATCCTTCAGTAGTGATATGTTGGACCAAATGTCTTCAGGAGAGATATGATATGTGGCCTAAGTGTTTTTGAGCGAGGTGTGATGTGTGGTCCCTGGTGTCTTCAGGATGAGCTGTGATGTGTGGTCCCAAGTGTCTTTGGAATGAGTTGTGATGTGTAGTCGGATGTGCCTTCAAGATGTGATGTGATATGATGTAATGTGTGGACTAGGTGGGTGTGGGTGATATGTGATGTGTGACCTAGGTGTATGTGGGTGGGATGCGATATGATATGTGTGGAGGGGATGGGAGCATAATATGTTCAAAATTTGGACATGAGGGCAGAAAATCACTAGGGAAGATGTAGTTGGGCACCTTTATTTGTTATGATCTTGATATTATATTATTATATTGGATGCATGATTTGGTGAGTGATCCATGGTGAGAATTGGTTTAGATAATTGACCTGTTCAGGTGCTGTTGGTTCTACTATTTGTTTACTGGATCTTTAGAATGCTCTTTTCACATGTGCACTTGTGATCTTGGTTATGTCACTACTGAGTATACCTGTTATGCTCATCCCATGCATACAAATAGTTTTTAGGTTTCCAGGATAAATTTGTAGACTAATCTAGAAATTACTAGCTGTGTTAGTGTTTCTTTTGAGATGCCATCATAAACTTGTATTTTTTGTATTTACTTTGGGACTTTTATATGTATCAATTTTATTTTATTCATGCATTATTGGATGATTTTTGGTATACCTTTATATCATTTGTTGTATTTGTTTGGTATTTTTTCCCATATCCTGATTCTGTTCATTTATAGAGGGTAATGCCTCCCATATTATGATATTTTTATACCCTCGATGCTTTTCACTAACCTAGGGCATACTGGTGGTGGGAATCAGGGGTCATTATCTCTCTCCCTTCACTGCAACACTTTTAGTGGTAGGGGGTCATGACATAAACACATTGCTTCCTTGAGATCAACCTTAAGGTTATCCATTCTGATATATCTAGGGATATTATAAATGTATCTTTTATAGTTCAAACAATAGGCTATCAGTCTTTTTCATACATGTTTGATATTGCACATAATTATTTCATTTATATGGTTTACTCACAAAACTATAAATTTAATGTTTGAAAATATCTTACATTTCAAGAGACGATAATAACCATTTTAGGATATACCTCTCATTCTCCTTTGATTCTAATGTTTCCATTACTATGAGGGTTTTTGTATAATCAAATCCCTTATTTGAGAAAATATTGTTATTCATGAACCTTATTCTTCCAAGAATGGTTTCTTCCACAAAAAGATTTTATTTAATGGTAAACTCTATTCCTATCATGGGAAAAATGAAATTTTTTGTTCAAACCTCCATCTTTGATGAATTTATTCCCTATTAAAAAATATATTATTGTTGAGAATAATTATATTCCTCTTATTGAAAACTTCCACTCCTTATCCATATTTTCTTTCCCACTAATGTTCTATATATTATTTGTGATTCTTAATTATTTGTTATTTTATTTTACATTAAGGTTTCCCTTTTTCCCTTTTCATAAGGATGTTTTGATAACTCATTTAATGATATGGTTTTTCACAAAGGGCGGTTCAATATATTTAAAAGGATTTTACATCCTTTATGAATAATAATTTTTATCTTCCACTCCACATATATTTTTTAAAACCATTATTATAAGGACCCAACCTTATTACATTACATAGTCTTGTAATTAGTCAAGAAATAACTTCCTTTTTACATTGAGGATCTTTTAAAGTTTAGAGCTTTAGATAATTTGGACAATACATTCATAACATTACACATTATTATAGAGTGGATACCATAAAAATAGTACGCATTCCTTCCAAAATTTAAAACTTTTCAAATAAAACATGATTTATTTGATAGATATTCAAACATTTAACTGGGATTCCTTAAATTTATTACATATCCTTATAACCTGTGAAAATCATTTAAAAAATTGGGATGAGCACAAAAATCTTAGTAAGGGATATAAAAAGCACATTAGTCCAAGAATACTTGTAACATATGAAATCACTTTCAAAAGATATGCTTGTCACCCATAAATAATTACTTAGTAAAACATGATACTTCCACAAGATTACAAAAAACATAATAACATAAATATAACCATAAAGGTATATTAGGACATTACTTACAAAATATTGTAACCCTCACGGATACCTTATAATTTTTAACCCTCACGGCTACACTACTGGAAATCGGATCTTTCCCAACACTTATATACACCCTTTCCCAACGGTTCTCCCAAACTGTTGGGAAAGGGGGTCTTTCCCAATGGTTTGGGAGAACCGTTGGGAAAGGGGCCTCAAAACACCCCTTTCCCAACGGTTTGGGAGAACCGTTGGGAAAGACCCCCCCTTTCCCAACGGTTTGGGAGAACCGTTGGGAAAGACCCCCTCAAAACACCCCTTTCCCAACGGTTTGGGAGAACCGTTGGGAAAGACCCCCCCCTTTCCCAACGGTTTGGGAGAACCGTTGGGAAAACTCAGCCCAAAATCCAGCATTCGCCCCTAGAAATTATCACCTATCCCAACGGTTTTGAGAACCGTTGGGATAGATTCTTTGATTTCTTCCAGGTCTACTACCCGAGAACATTATATAAATATAAATTTTAAATAATTATGATAATACATATATATATTTATGAAGTTATGTTTATAAAAGTTATGTTAGGTTAGTGGTTAAGGCGTTTAATTATAAACGGGGGGTTATGGGATCAAATCCCACCACATGTATTTTTTTGAAATACATATACCAACGGTTTTATAACCGTTGGAATAGATTTTCATATTACTTATACCAACGGTTTTGAAAACCGTTGGGATAGGTCTATACCAACGGTTTTCCCAAAACCGTTGGTATAGACCTATCCCAACGGCTTACTTCATAACGGTTCTCCAAACCGTTGGTATAGGCTATACCAACGGTTTGGAGGCCTATACCAACGGTTTGGAACCGTTGGTATAGGTTAGTATTCTACTAGTGCTACCTTACAATTTGTCTAACCATCGCAGTTACACATGGAGTAACCATACAACCAACCTCCAACTTACACATACCCAATGAATTGGAGGGAGATATAGGTCCCACCATTCATCATAAAAATTCCCAAGAACTAGAACATAATCATACAACATGAATAATAGCATAAAAATATTACTTTTGAACTTTGTAAAACAGAATTTTAAAAGAGGATTTTAAAAGGAAATGCTATTATAAATATCATATAATTGAAGTGAAACTTAATAGAGTGGATGGAATATGTATAAACACTATAAATACACATAATTCAACATTATATAACCAAAACCCATCACACGATCAATTTTAATACCACACAAATAATGAAGTAGAAGGCCAACCCAAAGAATGGAAATTGGGTTAAGAATTCCCTTACCTCGGGTTTTTCTTACTTCAAACTTGTTTAAAATTACTGTATAATGGATAAAAGAGTGTTATTATTATTTTAAAGAAACATTTTCATGTTTATAAAATCTTATATTATCATTTAATAACATCATTTCACCCATTAATTGTTATTATTTTGCTCCATGCACTGTTTTTGGGTGAGTTCTTTACATGATTTCCAAGATTGGTTCATGATGTATGTTCTTGACGATTGGAAGTGAAACTCCAGAATTGAAATGAAGTATTATTTACATATTTATAGTATCATAAATTATACCATTTATCATTTTGAATTCTTACATGAGGATTATTCACAAGTTAAAACATTAATGATGTTCGTTTAGATAATTTTTGTGGTTCTTTGATAATAATGACCTCATTTTGTTTTATAAATTAAAACCATGTGTAAAAAAGAATTCTAGAATAATGGATGAGACATAATACATATATTATAACATGGATCAACCATAAAAATTCTTTCATTACCATACTTGAAGGATTTAAATAAAAATGAAATCACATCATCCACGATGATGATAATTCAACACATCATTGACAATGTGTATAATTCCATGAATAAGTGGGATAAGAGAAGAAGAATGATGATGAATTTTCAATGAGCATGAGAAAATAAATAATATAAAAGATATTGGAGATTTAATTCCTCTTATTTAAGAGGATGTGAGGAAATAATGAGACAATAAAGGAATCTTGAAATAAAAGAAAACTTGAGAAATTTCTCACGAAAATTCAACAGCCTAACGACGTCTCTTAAAATTTCATAAAAATAGTTTGATGAGAGAAAGGGGATATCTCATCACTCTTAAATAATATGGACAGTAAGGGGGGATATGGAATGAAATATAACAACATAAGCCAAAGGGAAAGTAAGATAATAACATAAAATTAAATAAAATAAAGAAAATAAAAGAGGATATTTACCTCTTGATCTCTTCTCCTTGAGATCCTTCTTAAGGGCTTTGGTTTTGGTCTTTTGGTGAGACTAGAAGCTATAGGAAGTGGGTAAGATAATTGGGAGGATTATTGGGAAGAACATAGGCATGACTCAAGGATTTATAGGTGCAGGAAGAAGAGGGGAGTGAGGGTGGTATTCATAGTGGAGGAGAGGGGGTATTTTTCATTATTTTAATCATTATTACAATATTTTTGCCCAAGATTATGAATAGTCTTTGTTCATGTGACCTAAAATAGTAATAATGACATGTGAGTTCGAACCAAGTGTCCATAAATCACTTATTATGTCATAAATAGTGTATTTTACCAATAATTTGATTATACAGTATTTTATCGTATTTCACTATTCATTGAAAATTCAAGAATTTCAGAAAAATCCCAAAAATTTTCCCTAGCCATTTTTAGACATGTAGAATTCAAAAATGAAGTCCATTTTTTGAAAATAATTTTCTAAAAATTATTAATTTAATTTTTAAATAAAATCATACTTAATTAAAAAATTAACAATTCTAATTCTATAACAACTTCTATATCACGATGAAAAATTAACCAAGATGTTATTATCTTAAAGCCTTAAGAAAATAAAATAATAATAAAATTTACTATTAATTAGGTTCATATTACTGTTCATATTAGTATTCATAAGGGTATGTTACTATTCACAAAAAAAAGTTGGTTTCATCAGACTCCAAATAACATACTGAACACAGTTGTAAAAGACCATTTTTCGAAATTCAAAACATAGAAGTGAAAAAATTATGTTTAATGGCTAGTTATTAGTATCTACTTAAAACAAAGTTACATGCATTTCTATTTTTTTTAGAAAAACTTGGGGTGTTACAATTATGTCTCCCTTTCTAGGTTCCCTTATTGAGGGATCTATTAGAAATTAAATGTTTTAAAATGTTATAAAACCACCTTGTTAAAATAATAACTTTTAATTGTAAACTGTAACCTTTAAATTATTACAATGTAAAAAATGTGTTCCAAAGTCTCTTTTTGGTTTTCATTTCCCTCTTTATCTCAAAAGATATTTTTATCCTAGAAATTTTTCTTTCATGAATTACTCTATATATTTTTTATGTTATTTGGGGGGTTTAAACTCCTGAAAATCCCTTACTACATTTTTTTCATAACCATCCACTTTGAATCAGGATAAATTGTCTTCTAATGCCTTTGCTTTGTGAAAATATTATTTTTGATTTATTGGTTTGAAGGGTGATAACCTTGATTCCAAAAATCAATTGATTGATGATAATTATTGAATTAACTATCTAAATTTTATCATTATGTTATAGATATGATATACACTTTCATCATAATTTTAGGGTATTTATCTATAATGTTACTAAATATATTCAGATTCCATATTATTATCCATGGGTTCATCATGTTATGATTACTAATGGAATCCTATATGTTTTGTAAAAGGATATTAAACAGATTTTCTATCCATTTTTTCATTTTAAAAACCCAATATTTCACTATATATTATCTTGAAATAAATATTTTTTTAATAGGGTATTTCATAGGTAAAATCAAATTATAATGAAAAAAAGATGATATATTTTGAACAATAATTGTGAATTTTAAAACCTAGATAATGAATTATGAGGTATGAAAAAGAGTAAAAAAATATGAAATGTGTGTATAATGAAAATAAATAAAACTTTTAAGGGAAATTAAATAAAATTAGTATATCTAAAATAAATAAGAAAATAATTCTGGGCTTAAAAATATTTTTTTCCTAAATTTGGTGTTTAATTTCAAGAAACTAAGTATATTATAATTATATATTAATGAAATATATTTATTATATTAATAATATAATAACAAAAAACCAATTCATAAATGATAATAAATAATAATAAAGAATAATAAATATGATTAAAAATATATTTTCCAATTGAACAACATTCTGATATATTTTATGATTTTATTTAAATATTTAATTCTAATGTTTGTGAAAGTTAATTGAAAAAATATCATAATTTTAGGATTTAGTATAATAATATAATATAAATATTATTTTTGGAATTTCTCTATAAATAATAATTTTTATATGAATAGTGAAATATATTGTTTTTTAAATAATATAAATTTATCCAATTATTAGTATATAAGTAATAATTAGTAATTTATAAAAACATTTTATAAAAACAGATATTTATTTAATATGTAAAATTATAATTTTATAAAATTTAGGTTAAATTTTTAAATAAATATTTGAAACTTTATAATTTAGGTTATATTTTTTCATAAGAAAATTGTGTATAATATATTATAAATTTATTATTTTCAAATTATTTTTTATCACATTTAAAAATTTAATAAATAAAAATGGATTTATTATTTCAAATAATATGAACTAATTATTTAATTAGGCTCGTTTAATTTTTGGACATAAAGTATAAATTACATAGGTAAAAACATGTTACTTTGGTGAAAACTAGAATAAAAAAATGAGTAACCATAGAGGTAAATGAAGTAACATGCTTAAAATTGTTTCTAATAAAGTTATGGAAGTTTGGATTGATCTTATCTATTTTCAAAACTATTTTTTTTTATTTTGGAGCCACATTACTTGAAAGCGACTACCCATGTCACAAACCAAGTTGGATCGCCATCCGACTCGGTGCCCGACCCGGTTCGCGGCAAGGCCCGAGGGGCGTTCTCGATCCCAACAGGCTGGTAAAAGTTCCCCAGGAATAAAATGAAAATTTGGGAATGATTTACCAGATAAATGAAAGATAAGTAAATAAAAGATTATAAACTGAATAAATAGGCAGTGGCAATAAAAATAAACTAAGAAGTGAAACATACCTCAAGTGACCTTGTGGGTCACCACAGAACACAAAAACACACTCGCTCCAAGATCCACACAAACTAGGGGAACCTGAAACTAAAAAATAAAGTAGGTGTAAGCATAGAGATGCTCAGTAGTAATGCCAAGGACAAACAACTCCCTATTCCTTTACCTTTAAAAATAAACTCAAATCACACTAGTTTAAAAATACAACCACATAAAAGTAATATTTACCATTCTTATAAATTTAGGTAATGAATTTCAAAGAAAAATATTTACATTTTTATCAAATTTCCAAAATAGTTTACAAGTATGCATAATCATTTTAAAAAGGAATACAAACAGTTTAAATTAAAAACATGTATTTTTTTCAAAGTCATAAACAAGCTTGATGCAACTAAAATTGAAATAATTTCACAAATATCATGTCATAAGAGAGCACTATAGTCAATCCCTACAGGTAAATAGCACTAAAGGGACCCTAGGAACTTCATACCTCAGTGAAATGTGGTATATAAACCACAACCATTAGTGTTCTCATGAACGGGCCACTAGTAGGGAACACACCCATAAACTAGTGGTCTCCAATCATAATCCATGTTTAGTTATTGTTGTAGAATCAATCCTGCTAGAAGAAACTGGGATGAACCACTTATGTATCATCTAGCGTACTAGTCCTAGTCTGCCCACCTAGATACCCAGGCTTCCCATGTTCTCCATTTCAAGTGGTGGTGAGTTTTTATCAAGAAAACATATATAAACATATCATTTACATTACTTATAAACACATCCTGTAACACCCCGAGCTTCCATGATATATTTCTCTTTCAATAATGCAATAGCTTGCATTGTACGCAAGTTCGAGTTCTAACACACCGCGACTAATCAAAGTAGTCATTATGAATAGTAATACCCACTTTTTAAAATTATAAAAATTTTATATTTCAAAATGGACTTCATTTTTGTATTCATAATATCGAAATTATCCTAAGTTGAATTTTTTGTAACTTTCTGAGAACTTCCAATTTTTTTATGAATAGTGAAAAATACTTAAAAACAACTTTTTTAATCAAAATAATTTATAGTGATAAATTATACTATTGAGTGTTTTAAAAGTATAATTATAATATATTTTTACCATTTTATCCAATGGTGTTTATTAGAATTAATTTCACTTTGAAATTGGACATAAACAATTGTCAATCTTTTGATTGATATTCTTTCTTAAAACACGCTATTTATTGTGACAGCGGGAATTAATTATAAAATTAATTAATGCAACTTATATGTTTGTAATTTTTTAAAATATACATCATTTTTGAATTTGGAATATCAATTATAGCTTAGGTGGAAATTTTGGCATTGTTCTGAAAAACATCAATTTTTGATGAATAGTGAAACCACTAAGTGGTAGTTAAATAACTGATTTTTCGTTTAAATGAAATATTACCACTTCTGTGATTTGATTTTCAAAAATACGACATACATGGTTGTAATTAGGAAGTAAAATG
The DNA here is from genome assembly GCA_963277665.1 of Viscum album. Lineage (NCBI taxonomy): Eukaryota > Viridiplantae > Streptophyta > Magnoliopsida > Santalales > Viscaceae > Viscum > Viscum album. The sequence goes on from OY728148.1 coordinate 469,383,856, forward strand.
TGGTTCAATGGGATTAAAATAATTTTTTGGTGAATAGTAACTTTTATGTTTAATTAATCGTGATTAAAGGTAATTAGTGAAATTTAAGGTAAAAATGATATTATAAAAATATGAAAATACCTTTACACTTGTCCTACCCCTATTGGATGTGTCATGGATGACCAAGACAATCCATGGGTCAACTTGGGGACCCCATGGAGCCACTTTGGTAGGAAAATGACATTAAAAACGTTTTATTTAATGTTAAAATAAAAATGTCACAAACATGAGTTGTTTTACTAAAACAATTTTTAAATGGGTTTATACAAGTCATATTTTTGACTATAAATATTAATTAGAAATATAAAAATATTTCCTACATCATTACATTTTTTTTATAATTTTAGACATTAAATAAATTAAATTATTTATGACACCATGATGATGCAGCGATTACCTCATTAATTAACGATTTAAATAAAATGAAAAGATAATGTAAAATCCAAGACTTACACTTGTAAAAAACCTATTGGATGAGTATATTTAGAACTCTTATCACCATATCCTAGAAATATATCATTGTGGTACCTTTATAATCCGAAAAGCATTTCTTAATAAAGTAACATTTCATGACATTCCAAGAGTGCCCCTCCTCTCCTCTTATAAAAGGCCCCCACCACTACCACCTTACTCACACCTTCAAAGCCATTTTTCTCGGCCAAACTCTACCCAAATACTCTCCCAAATTCCCTATATTAATCCTAGAATCCTCACTTTGGGCATAACTCTTCCCAAGTAAGCCTTTGGCTCAAATCAAAAAGAGTTACCCGATTTTAAGGTAATGTCTTCACTTATGTTATTTTGTTTTATTTTGCTTATCCAACCCCCTAAAATCTTTTTATTCATTTCTTTTGTAACAACACCAGTATCATAAATATACTAGGATGTTGTTTTAAGAATTATTCGAGCTACACTTACACACACCTACATCTAATGGTTAAAGAACATACTGTTTCTGTGGATGACGAATTTCTGCCTCACGAAACGATGATTGTTCAACACTCATATAACACCTTCAAAGGTGGCCATTAAGATGTAACTATATTTATATATGATATATAATATGTTTATGTTTTACTTAAGGTTCTTTATTTTCATTTATGGCATACCTTTATTGTTTCCATTATGGGTAAACACGATATTTTCATTTTAGGAAGTGCGGACTACCGCCCCCTCAAAGTGATTTGAATTGTTAATGCCATATATGGGATGTATAAATGATGGAGTAAATGATATTATATATGATATTATACTGGAATTATAATATACCTTTATATCATTATGATTTCATTAAATACAAAATAGAGATGAAAGTAGCGTTCATGCGTACGTACGGCTTACCGTCTCCATGAACGGTGCATTTCATTTCTTACCTCTAAACGTTATGGAATATTATAAATGCATGTATATACTGGATATATATGAGATATATGATATCTATATCATGAATATAATTCTGTATATAATGGATATTTCACCACATGAACAACTTGTAATTATAAGAATTTTATTTTTGACTCAATTACCAAAGATCGACAAAACGACTGTTATTAACTTAAATAATTACATAATGTTCATAACATGGTAATAAGTGATATAAAAGGAATAAAAAAACTTGAAAAAGGTTATTAATCAATTATAAATTAACTCTAGTTTATTATTCAGGAGATCAAAGAACGGTCAAGTGAATTCAGACACGAGGTAAGGGAACTTCTTAACCCAATTTCCATTCTTTGGGTTAATCTCCTACTTTCAAATTATGTCATGATATTATTATGTCCTATCTTGTATTTGTACTTTCTTTATGTGTACTTATAGTGAATACACATAATATATCTATTTTATTTTAAAAAAATGATCTTTGTGAGGGACTTCATCTCAATCTCCTTTCATTGAGGCATATTTGGTTTTATACACAACTTTCCTTTATACGGTGTATAAACCCCTTTGACTTTTACGTTTATTCAAAAGGAATATTTTTATACGAAGTGTTTTACTAAACAAAAAAAATGAATGTTTTTCTTGTCGTATGTATGCGGCAACAAAGACTTCTCCGCCGCCTTGGCCATTATTTGGGTTTAGGCTTCCTCTACAAGCCATAACATTTTTTTAATGAAAAATAAATACAAAGTTTTAACTTTCTTTTATTTTGGTATTGAAAATGGTTTTGGAAATGTTATGTTTCCTTTATGCATGTTTTATGTGATACGATTATGTTATATGATATGTTTAAACCTATTCACATGAGGAATGCATTGGACTTAATAAGTGACGGGTGGAGCCCGCTACAGCTTCTCGATGCATCGGCAGGTCTCATGAGACAAACTAGTGTCTTGGAATGAGGTCTTGACAAAATCTTATTTGTGGTCTTGGCATGAGGCCTTGGCTACGTGGTTATGATAGTCTGGCATTATGCATTCCATCATTATGAAAGTGGTTATTGATATTGCATGTGGTTATTCGACTGGTAGAATATCCATGTGAATAAGTAAATGGAATTATTTCATTTTGGTTTTGCCATATTATTCTGAAGTTCAAGTTTAAAAAGGATTTTGTTTTAGTTATACATTGCCTTAAATGTTAATGTTTATTTATGAAAGCTTCCGCTATATTTTTATCCTTACTGAGCATCTGAGCTCACCCATTTCAATGTTTTAATTTTTCCAAGATGTGAAGAAGTATATTATGAATGACCCGTAGGGATAAAATAAGGGGATATGAAGAGAAGATGTTGTATTTTTGTTTTACTTTATGATGTAATGTAAGACTTATGAATGTATCTAGTGTTTCCAAGGCTACTAAACTAATCGGTCTTTCGAGACTTGATCTTTTGTGATCATGCCAATGTTACGAAGTAATGCACCGACTCTGGGTAACTGGGGTCGGGGTGTTACACATCCAACCTCTCACCATTGATCAACCTCCATGAGTGCATCCCCCTTTATAAGTAACACAACAAAATAGAAGCCTCTTCACTAGGAACATATCACAAAGAACATATTAACACTTATATCACATTTCATAAACATGGAGGGGAATGCCTCAAGAGGGGGATTACACTTTCACAACCCACTCTCAAAGTTCCAAATGAGCCTTATTTCTTTACAAAGTATTTTGAAATTTTAGAAAACATTGTTTATCAATACCTTTAAGATCCAAAAATCATTTAAAAGCACACTTTCACAACTAAAGAACCATGTATTTAAAAAAAATCATAAAACCACACTTAAAATTGGGAAATCCTTTTCAGAAAATCAACATGTCATTATAAATTTATAACAAAAACCAACTGAAAGGCCACATGTATTTTGAAATACCCGTTTCACATTCAAAAAATCCAGGAAACCACTTTTCAAGAACCAAAATAATTTATATATATACCTATATATATATATATTGAATATACATTTCATATAAAAGCAAGAGACATAATTTTTAAACAAAAACCAAGAAAAAATGGAAGTTCTAATTAAAGATCAAGGCATAGGGAACCTACCTCTGGGTGGAACCAAATTGAGCAATCGGCCCTTGGTGCTTTCTAACTAAAAGATGCTTCTCCCTCACTAAGAATATTCAATTTAACATACATATAAGGAAACCTAGACACTATACACACACCCTAATGGCCTTTAAAATGTTCTAGGGGATCCTTATATATATTCTTATATGCATATACTAGTTTCCACTCACCTACGTATGCATTTTCATATATACACATGGGCACACCTAGCCCCATACATGTATATTCACTACCATGGATGACTATACATGTAATGGGGGAACCCATACACACACACACACACACACACACACACACACACACACACACACACACACACACACACACACAAACACACACACACACTTACCTATGCACATGAAGGAGAGTTTCCTTAGACCCAGCGACTCGAAACCATAAAACACGAACCACACACTACACATATAATTTAATAAATCAATAAAGCAATTTGTGAAACACTTCAAAATTAGCACTATAAAAATTTACACCAAAACACTATTTAAACCCAAATTTATACCAAAGAGTATCCCAAACATGATTTTCATCACTCTAATATTTTAATAAACCATTTCAAAAATTTATAAAAAAACCCAAAGAAACACCAAAAGGCCTCACAACAAGAACATACCCAAAATCCTTTTTTTGTACCAAACACCCACTAAAAACCTTTCAAAACATCATCATAATCATTTAAATAATTTAATAAACCATTTAAAAATTTTATAAAACAATTCCAAAAAGGTATCACAAGACTTTGCATAGAAAACCCCACTCAAAGTCCTCTTTTAAGGTCATATGCCCATAAAAACATACCAAAAGAGAATTTGTATCTCTTGAATCATTTAATAAACCAAACAAAAATTATATAAAACAAATTTCAATTACAAAACATGGTTTTCAAGAATAACATACCACCTTTCATATGAACATACCACTTTAAAAATCCACCACATAATCAACTCTCTTAAAAACTAAATTTTCACCACATAAATTAATCAAGTAGTATACTAAATTAATCAAGAAAGCAAAAGAATTCACCCAATAATGTTTATACATGGAACCACCTACCTTGGGTGAAGAAATTCATTAAATTTGTGTGAATATTCAACCATGACTAATACACACCACAAGAAATCCAAAATAAACCCAGATCCAAAAGTTTGAACAAAATAAATACCCAACATTAAAACCCTAATTAACACCTTAAATGATGGGAAAACAGAAACCCCAAAATAAAAAGGATCAAAACCCTATCAATGTGGAAGGAGGGTCTACCCAGGGTGGAGAGGGTGAAATGATGCAATAGGGGCTCATCCAGGAGGTCCGATCAACGAATGTAGACGAGCCAGTAGGGGGGACACACTGGAGATAGGGCCGACCAACAAGGGGTGGGGGGACACACCAAATATAAGGTCAGCAAGTAGGGGCCACGCTGGAGACAATGTGATATACTGGAAGAGTTTAGGGCACCAATTATGGGGGTTGCGGAAGGGGGAGCCACACACTGAGGGGTGTCACACAAGGGAAACATGTGTTGGGCGGAGAAGTGATGGCAAGAGGGGGGGGGGGTGAATTGCCTTTTAAAAATAATTAACAATTTAAAATCAAAGTTAAAAGTGCAGCGGAAATAAAATAGGCAAGACACAAAGCTTGATAATGGAGTTCGGCTTAAACCAAAGCCTACGTCTCCGCTCCCAACTCAACCGTTGAGAGATTTACTACCGCTTTCTTTTTAATGGTTTTAGCAAGAAACCCACTAGACTTTAAGGTTAGTCTAGAACCTATTATAGCTTGATTTTAATGGTTATGCAAGAACCCACTTGCTTTCAATGGTTGAGCAAGAACCCACTAGCCTTCTTACAGGTGAAGGCTAGCTCACCTATGACTCAAGCCTTTTAAAGGGAAGGCTTGACTAACCTCTTCACACCTTGAAGGTGGTGTGAAAACCCAAAGAAGAGAGGATGAGAGAAATGAGGGGTTTGTAGGAACAAACCCAAATTGATTCTCAAAATAATAAAACAATGAAAAACCGTGATGTGGAGAAGTCTTGGGCGCCAATGGATTGATTGGAGTTGATGAAGAGCGCTCCCAAGCTTCTATGGTGGTGCTCCTTGGATGTGGAAATGAGTTGGAGCAAGTGGGGGTTCCTTGGAGGAATGCGCCAGAGGTTCTCCAAATGATCAAAAATGTTCCCGTGGGCTTCCGTACATTTCCGGGGTTTCCTAGTCCTTTATTTATAGATGGGGAACCCTCAAATGGCCTTTGGAGGTCTTCGGAGCCGTTGGAGAGGCCTTTGGAGCCGTTGGGGGTCAAGTGGACAAGTATGGTCAAAGCCCAACGGCTAGTTTGACTGGCTCCACCGGCTGACTGGTGCTTGGCCACCGGTTGGCCGGTGCTTGGAAAAAGGAGAGGCCTTTGGGCTCAGGCACCACCGGCTGGCCGGTGAGGAGGCCACCGGTTGGCCGGTGAGGAGGCAGTAGCTGACCCATTCTGTCTGGGTTCCACCGGCTGGCCGGTGGTGGGACACCGGTTGGCCGGTGGTCTGGACAGAAGGAAGCCTTCTGCCCAGGCTCCATCGGCGGGCCGGTGGACTGAAAATCAGTCCACTTTGGGTCCTTCTTGGCCCAGTTCCTTGGAAACCTGAAATCATGCCTATCATCCAAAAACACTTAAAACAAGATTAGATAAATAAGAGAGTGATTGTGATCATGAAAATTAAACCACGATGGGTATGAGAGGTACAACAACATGGTGATGCGAGGGGTGTAGGGATCCAACAATGTGGTGCATAGGGGAGAAGTAGGGATCCTGAGGGATTTCCGGAAGGTGGAGCAACCAATAGGGAAGGTGCAACACGATTAGGATTTGGGGGTATAAGAAGCAACACGACACAAGGGAGGGGTGAAAAACGTTGGGAGGAAGGAGGGGGGAAAACAAATTCCCGAAAAATAAAAATAAAACTAAAACTAATAATAATAATTTAATAAGATTTATAATAATATTAATAATAAAAATTATAATTATAATAATAATGATAATAATAATAATAAGATAATAATAAATTTAATAAACTAAATAATAATAAAAATTATAGTAATCTACTTAATAAAATTTATATACTTAACATTAATAATAATAATAATAATATTCTCAAAAAATATTGTTATTATTATTATTAAAACAATTCCTTAAAATTTATTACATTTTTCTTATTTTATTTTATTTTCATTTTATCACTCTTTTAATTTTATTATTTATTGTTCATTTAATTTTATTTAATTATTTTGAACATTGGGAAGGACGCACGGTAATCTGGATGAAGCCGTGTGGTTTCCAAATCATGCTCCGCCCATGCAGCCGATGCTGCCATGTCCAAAACAAGAATTTATTAGTAAAAATGAAAATTTTAAATCTGGATCGACCCGTGCCTCAATAAAATATTTAAAATCATGATATAATAAATAAATAAAAAATTATTTCAAAAATCTGGGTGTGACAATTCTCCCCACCATATGGATTTCCTCCCCTAGAAAACCATTCCAAGATTGCTTAGAGGATAGAACCGGTACACCATCTTAGCTCAAAGAGGTTTCTAAAAAACAAAAAATGAGAGAGAAGTAAGGATACTGTCAATAAAGAGAAAGTACTTACAAAATAAGATCAAGGCACCTAAAATAAACTTCCCACCAAGTGACACCCACCCCAAAATTCAAGACTCATCTATTTGATAATAGAAAGATAGAAACTCTCACTATACACTATTTCAATACCCAAAAAAAAAAAAATTCCTTAAACATTCCCAAAAAGGCTCACAAACTTTACCAGAGACAGTCGATGAATTAAAAAGAGGCTTCTATAGTCTTTCTTCACAACACCATTGGGCTCACTTCAACCCCAATGTTTTACTCAAGAGAAGGGCTTGGTGTTATATAGCTCTAAATGAGACCAACTATCGCCCCACCAACACCATGAATATTACCAAACTACTGACACGGGGAGACCCAAGTGGACTCCCCACAACAAGAAATTACTTAGTCCCGGAGACAGAACTGGGACACCAATAAGGGGAGGCCCGAACAAACTCCCCACCATAAGGGGTAAACTAACATCAATTCATTCCAAAGGAATTTCAGCGAGACCCATGACGGGTCTCACCACCATAAAAACTGGCTAGATTGTTTGAAATCGAGTACTTCTCTACACGGACTAAGAACCCCCACCACGAGTGTAGGTGAGGGAAGGGGTTCATCCAATTAAAAAAAAGACCACCATCGACACATCCCAATGGTTCATTTCCCCCGAAAGAACAAAAACCCAACTACTCTTTATTTATTCGAATGGGCCATGCAAGGGACATTAAAGAAGACCCACCTTTGGTGGAACACAACCACCAGGATTCTAAGGAAACAAAATGACTATACCTTCTTATAAACAATGAGAGACTCTTATACCCAAATGGGTCATAACGTGGAAATGATATCTTCCCACCTCCCTCCACTGAACAAGAATAATTAAAAAAACAACAACTACACCAGAGGCTTAAAATATCTCCATCTCCCACACTGAGAACATAAATCAGATCCCAGAACTTCACATCATTGGGGTTATCATGAATACGTGCCATCTTTACTTCGAGACCTATGGATGGAGATCCAATGATTGAAGCATCTCCTTCATAACATCCAGGCTTTAGAAACCCCCTGAACGAAACATATCCTTCGGGTGCCACAAACGACCATACCATGACCTTAACAACTCCATCAGACACAACATGATTTGGAACCCATTTTTTCCACACAACACTTCACCAAAATAAGGTCTTAAAATATGAGTTGGCATCACCCCTCTTTACTTAGAATAGGAACTTCAAGAGGAAGGACACATGGAATACACCTTCTTCTATAACTGATAAGTTCATTATTTCCAGAAGGAAATTCAATTTTATCAGAACTTATATTCTTAGAAGAGTGCACAACCTCTACCTCTGTCATCAAATGAGAACAAAACATCGAAAAGTTTCACCAAACAGGACCCTTGAAACTGAAATAGGAATTTAAAATAAAGGGACCTTAAACTTAGTCCCTAATAGTATACGATTACTTTAAGTGACCATAACTACCTCTTATAACTAGATTCACCACAAAGGTAGCTTAACATGATCTCTTACTTAGAAGAAACCAACAAAATACCCAAAGTCCATTTTTAAGACAACAACTCGCACTGACAACTCCAGACTGCTTCCACTTTTCCCCACTAGAGTTTCTTTCACCTTATTCCAGATAGGGCCTATAGAATTAATGTTGTTGAAATCCATATTCAACAACCCAAGCAACCCAAGAGACCAAATTTTCTTCCAAATCCTCTCGCATCTGCTCCCCCACCACGAGAGGATCCTCTAGACTGAAAAAAGAAAAGTGCATTCATATTTCTATGTTCAAGAAGAAGAAGGTTCTAACACTGATCAACTGGAGGATCCACCCATGGAGAATCACCCTTGGATACACTTCAATCACGCATTAACTCTTTATGGGGGCATGCACTAGCCAATGAGGGAAATTCCAGGTCCCAATAAAACATTTTATTTCTCCAAAACATACCATAATCAAACACCAAATGTACAAAGGGAACAACCACAAGGGATTCAAGAATCACTTACCAAAAGAGACCACTAACCACCACTTCAAACCAACTCACTAATGAGTCATAAAACCAAAACATTGTTAAATAAAGAGAGGTTTTCAAACTCAAAACACCCCACAACAATATTCCCAAAACACAAAAATGCACATGATTATACAAGAGGAAATTAATGCCGGTGGGTGACTCGTACATATGGTCGGTGGCCATATGGAAAACACTCAATTTTCATAGAGAGTGTTATAGGGAAATGTCCCTGGCTCCAAATGGCTTTCTAGGACTTGAGAGCTAACGAAGACCCTTGACCTAACTCTCTTTTCATTTCCCAAACGAAAATGAACTACAAGAACCAAAAGACTCACTTGAAACAAACTTTCCCTAGTAACTCAAGTCCCGCTATGAGGTGTGCTGGCTAGACACCTTACTCATAACCAGAACATTGAGTTCTAAAAATAGAAACAAGACTCAAAAGAATGAACCTCTCATTTGATACCATTTTTTCACAAACCAAGATGGGCCTCCATCTGACCCAACGCCCAACCTGGTCCGCAGTAAGGCCCGAGGGGAATTCTTGATCCCCATAAGATTGTACAAGTGACCCGAGTATCAAATGAACATTTGGAAAAAATTTACCCAATAAATGAAATAAAAGTAAATAAAATAAGATAAACTAAATAAACCTGCAGTGGAAATAAAAATAAACTAAGAAATATAACATACCTCAAGTGACCTCGTGGGTCACCACGGAACACAAAACCACACTCACTCCAAGAGCGACCCAAACCATGGGAACCTAAAACTGAAAAATAAAATAGGCATGAGCACTGAGATGATCAGTAGGAATGCCAAGGATAAATAGTGACCTATTATCTTAACTTTAATAATAAACTCAAATCACACTAGTTTAAAAATACAACCACATAAAATTAATATTTACCACTCTTATAAATTTAGGTAATCAATTTCCAAGAAATTTTTTTCCCTTTTTATCACATTTCCAAAATATTTTTCAAGCATGCATAGTCATTTTAAAAATTAAGAAAAATAGTTTAAATTAAAAACATGCATTTTTTAAAAGGTAGAAAAAAGCTTGAAGCAACTAAAATATAAATCATTTCAAAAATTCCATATCATAAGCGAGCACTATAGTCAATCCCTAAAGGTAACTATCACAAAAGGGACCCTAAGAACCTCATACCTTAGTGAAATGTGGTATAGAAACCACAACCATCAGCAATATCATGCATGATACAATATTAGGGAACACACCCATAACCTAGTGGCCTATAACCATAATCCATGTTTAGTTAGTGTTGCAGCATCAATCATGCTAGATGAAACTAGGAAGAACAACTTCCATATCATCTAGAACACTAGTCCTTGTCTACTCACCGAGATACCCGGGTTTCCCATGTGCTCCATTTCAAGTGGTGGTGAGTTTTTATCAAGAAAACATATGTGAAATTATCATTTACTTTACTTAGAAACACATCCAACATCTCACCACTGATCTCCCTCCATGAGTGCATCCTCCATTAAAAGTCACACAAAAAAACACAAACCTCTTCACTAGGAACATATGACAAATCACATATTAACACTTATATCACAATTCTTAAACATGGAGAGGAATACCTTAAGAGGGTTTTACACTTTCTCAAACCACTCCCAAAGTTCCAATTAGGCCTCATTTCTTAACATGGATGTAGACACCATGAAATGTGTTCAATTCACTTTTTTGTAGAGTGAAGATTTGATTCTCACATAGACAAAAAAATGTCAAGAATGAGTAAATATGTTTTCACCAGAAAAGAAGAAGATGAAGGCTGGATTTCTATGTTCCAAAATACTACTCTATACCAATGGATAAGTGGACTGATTCTCCCATCTAGGAGTAGGTATTGGATTTCCCATAACGTTGATGAAAAGGTACCAACACATTAAATTTAATTTCCAAGTTTATTCCTAAAATACATAGTGTAATTACAATCTCAAGAAGTGTAGATATCTTAAACACCTTCGATTTGACTATTTTTAGAGCCTAAACAGACTTACAGATCAAAAGTTATGGCAATTGGAAGATAGATAAATTTCACAAAGGGACCTACGTGGAGGATCTACGCGGAAGACCTATGTGGTGGACCTACATGGAAAATGAGTTTCAAACCCTTACGAAGAAGAAATACGTGAAGGAACTATGCGGAGGACCTATGTAGACAACTTCCCTTCAACCAGGTCTCATCTGTGCCTATAAATAGAGCCCTTGGGTTCCCCATTTAAAGAGGGAAAAAGTTAGAAGAAGTCCCAAAGCTCCTGTTGCGTAGCTCGTTCACCAAGATACCCAAAATATTCTTAGGTATCTCTCTAAAACATTATAGAAGAGAAAATTAAATGGGGAAACATGGTTCAAAGTCCCATCATGGTCTCGAACACATGGATCTGTGAAAAGAACCTGCGTGATGCACCTATGCGAAGCACCTACACGGAGCACCTGCACAGAGCACCTGCGCGCCACACCTACGCAGAGCACCTACATAGAGCACCTTGGTGGAGAACCTGGGAAATGCACCTTGGAAGAGCACCTACGTGATTCACCTTGTTGGATCACCTACGTGGACCTACTGGACCATACCGTGGGGGCTGCGCCCCCCACACCCCTGCTCAAGTTCAGTGCTGGGCTGCAGTCCCGGCCCTTCGGGCCGCTCCCTTCTCTTCCGTCACTGACCCCCATGAAAAATGGAGAGTCTCACCGTGAACTTTTTGGATCCGATCGAGGACATTTTCCATTGCACCCTTTATGTAGACAAACTTCCATCCTTGGAATACCATGATCTGAGACACTCCATCACACTCAATAAAGTGCCTTGAGTCGACTTACTCCTCTTGGTTCCTTTCACATGTTATGAGTTTGGACTCTCTTTATGGATTCCTCAAGTACCTTGAGTCGATAAAATCCTCAAGAAACTCCTCAAACCTCATCTCCTGAATTCTTTTCCAGGTTAAACCTCAAATGGGCATCCTCCTTAAGAGTAATCCCCAACAAATTCCAAATGGGCATCCTCTTTAGGAGTAATACCCAACCAATCTAAAATGGGAATCCTCCTTGGGAGTAATCCCTTCACCATAACCCCTTCCTCATTCCATTGAGCCCTTGTCCAATGTGAAGAGAATAGAGGCAAGGCTTTTCGCCTCGCCATCTTCTACGGTCACCTCAACCTCGTTCACCTTGGACACCGTAGGTGCGTAGTCTTCCACCAATAGAGGAGGAAAAATTTGGAAGTGTGAATGCCTTTGTTGAATTTTTACATTCTCTAGATTATCATACCGAGCATGACTCATGCAGGCTTAGAGATTTCTCATGATTACAACATAGGCACAAACACTCAAAGAAGGAACTACGAGAACTCTAATTCCTGTTCAAACCAGGATACATAGGAAGCTCTTTCAGGGCCCGAGCTCACTGGATATCCTCCTCAAGAATCCAACCCAAATTCCCCCAATTTGGGCATCCTCCTTAGGAAATAATCCCCAAATTCAATCCTCAAATCATCAAGGCATTGTTTTTAGAAAGTAATCCCAAAATCATCTCTCTCTGAGGAACATACTCTCCTATGAGATTTATCGAACTACGTGGGCTTTGATTACCATTAATATGGGATACATAGGAAGCCTCCTTGAGTTTTAAACCCAACACTTCAAATCAAACCTATTCTCCTTGGGCCAAATTCCCAATAGGGTGTGATCTTATTTGGAAACTCATATCCTTTCCAAGTTCCTCAGGCTGCTTTAGCGTAAGTCCCAAACCAAGTTTTGATTAAGCACCTTTTGATTAGAGGTCCTTATCACATGACCTTAAAAGGTATGATGTTTCCTATTAAGCAACACCAAAATACGAGGGGTATGATTATTTTCACAAGGATACATAGGTATCCAATTTTACGGTCATGATCCCAAGATCAAAACAAACCTTTGTCTCCCTGGATGACAATAAATTCCAGAGTTCCCCACTAAGTGGCTAAAAAATCAGTATCATCACAACGATGATTAAAAGAATATTAAATCGGTATATTAGAGGATACCCTTGATGGAAAACCTCGAATACATACATATGTTTCCATTGATGAAGAACCTTGAATGCATACTGATGATGCTAAATTTTACACATGTTAATAAGTGATTGTAAATTCCAAGGGATAGTTATGATATACATGGTTAATTAAAAAGGATTAATGAAAATATCTTAAATTTAAAAAGAGAGTCCTGAAGTAAATAATAATTCCCCCCAAAAAGGGTGTGATGAGTCCGACCTCCCATCCTCTCGACCAATGCACGTTCTTAAATATCATAAAGTTCAAAATTAACGAATTTATACCTTTGGAAAGCAGGTCCCTTTTAGATAAAGAACTATTAGAAGTTTTGAGTTCCATGAATAAATCTAATGGAAACTGCCTGTAAATAGTGATTCTTAAAACTAGAACACATATTTCAAGGAACTACGAAACAATGGAATTTTAACATATTAGAAAACACTGTTTCTAAACACCTTGAAGTTACAAAAATAATTTAAAGAAAAATTTCATAACAAAGGCACAATATTTTTAAAACAATCTTAAAACCACACTTATAATGGTGTAATCCTTTTTAGAAAATCAACATGTCATTATAATTTTATAATAAAAACTGGACAAAAGGCTACACGTCTTTAGAAATACCTATTTCACATTCAAAAAATCTAGGAAACCACTTTTCAAGAACCCCAATCATTTATATATATAACTATATATATATATTTCATTTAAATTTCATATAAAAGTAGGATACATAATTTTTAAAAGAACACCAAGCAAAAATGGAAGTTCTAATTAAAGATCAAGGCATAGGGAACCCACTTCAGGGTGAAACCAAACCGAACATTCGGCCCTTGGTGCTTTCTAACTAAAAGCTACTGCTCCCCCAATAAGTATATGCACTTTTACATACATATAAGGACACCTAGACCCTATGAACACACCTGAATGTCCATGAAAATGTGCAAGGGGATCCTTACATATATGCTTATATTCATTTATTAGTCACCACTGATCTACGTATGCATTTTCATATATACACATGGGAACACCTTACCCGATACATGTATATTCAGTACCATGGATGACTATACATGTAATGGGGAACCCACAAATATATATATATATATATATATATATATAATTACCTATGAACATGCAGGAGAGTCGCTTTAGACCCGATGAATTGAAACCACAAAGTAGGGACCACACACTACACATATAATTTAATATATCAATAAAACAATTTAGGAAACACTTCAAAATTATCACCATAAATATTTACACCAAAAACACTATTTAAAACCAAAAACACACTAAATAATATCCCAAAAATGTTTTTCATCTCTCTCATATTTTTATAAACCATTTCAATAATTTATAAAACAACCCAAAGAAACACCAAAAGGTCTCACACCAAGAACATTTTTAAAATCGATTTTTTGAACCAAATGTCCACTAAAAACCTTTCCAAATATCATTCACACATTTGATATAATTTAATAAACCATTTAAAAATTGTATAAAACAATTCCAAAAAGGTATCACAAGACTTTTCATAGAAAACCCCACTCATAGTCCTCTTTTAAGGTCATATACACACCAAAAACATACCAAATTGGAATTTTTAGCTCTTGAATTATTTAATATATCAACCAAACATTATATAAAACACATTTCAATGAAACAACATGCTTTTTCAAAAATAAAACACCACATTTCATACAAAAATATCACTTTAAAAATCAAACACATAATCAACTCTATTAAAAACTAATTTTAGACCACATAAATTAATCAAGAAACATACTAAATTAATCATGAAAGAATAATAATTCACCCAATAATGTTTAGGCATGAAACCACCTACCTTAGGAGAAGAAATTACCAAAATTTATATGAACCTTCAACCACGCCTAATACGTACCACAAGCGAACCGAAATAAAACCTAATCCATAAGTTTGAACCAAAGAAATATCCAAGATTAAGACCCTAATTGACACCCTAAATGCTAGAAAAATAAAATCCCCAAAATAAAAAGGATCAAAACCATAGAAAAGAGGGAGGAGGGTATACCTAGGGTGGAGAGGGTGTAGAGATGCTACAGGGGATCGACCAAGAGGTCTGGTCACTGAAAGTGGACCGACCAGTATGGGGGGTTGTTCTAGAGACAGGGCCAGCCAGTAGGGGGGTCACCAGAGATAGGGTTGGCTAGTAGGGGCCGTGATGGAGACAATATGGTGCATCAGAAGAGATCAGGGTGCTGATGATGGGGGTTGTATAAGGGGGAGTCACACACCAAGGATTGTCGCACAAGGGAAGCAAGGTGGCACGAGGGGTGCAGGCTACTGGCAGCATGGTGCGTAGGGGAGAAGCAGTGCACTGAGAAAATCTCCAGAAGGTGGAGCGACCAACAGTGAAGGCACAACACAATTAGGGTTAGGTGGAGAATAAGTAGTGCAACCTAAGGGAGTGGTGAAGCATGTTCGGTATAAGGACGGGTAGGGGAAGCTAAACAAAGACCTGAAAATAAAATAAAATAAAAATAAAAACAGTTATAATAATTTAACAAGATTGATAATAATAATTCTAATAATAACAAAAAAAATAATAAGAATAAGATTATAATAAATTTAATAAACTAAATAATAATAAAATTTATAATAACCTACTTAATAAAATTTATATCCTTAACACGATTAATAATAATAATAATAATATTCTCAAAATATATTATTATAATCATTAAAACGATTACGTACATTTTATTACACTTTTCTTATTTTCCTTTATTTTCATTTTATTAATCTTAATTTTATTATTTATTGTTCCTTTCATTTTATTTAATTATTTTAAAAACCAGTCAGGTCACATGGTGGCCTGGGAAAAACCGCGTAGTTTCCAAACCATGCTCCACTTATGCGCATGATGCTACCACACCCAAAACAAGCATTTATCAACAAAAACACAAAATTTCAATCAGGCTTGGCCCTCAACTCAAAAAAATATTTCAAATAAAGATAAAATAAATAAAAATAAAATTATTTCGAAAATCAGAGTATGAAATCCCATTATCAAAAAGTTTAAGGTATTTTCAAAAATTTCACTCCTTTCCACTTATAAAAATAAAACTCATCTCCTCACTTCCCCGTAAACTAGAACCTCTTAATTTTAGGCCTAGAAACTATAATTTTTTTTTACCACACACTTTTATCCACCATAATGAGGTTTGGGTTTCTAAAATGACCATCCCTTAATAGATTTATCCCCTTTTCAATGTAGATAATCTAAGAATAGAGGCATAAGTTCCAAAATTATATCTTTTATATTTCTTCATGTGTTTATTTTTTATTTATAAATTTAATTTTGACATTTAGAAATGGTAAAATAAATATAATTATTATATTGGTATGTTATAATAATGACGGTAAAAGAATAAACCACTCCCCCTTTCCCATTAAGAATAATGAAAACATGAATCTTGTGTTGTTTGAACTATTTCCACCACAGTGCAACACATTTATTCTTCGATAACCTCTCAATGAAGATAGTTATAATAGAGAATTTGATATATAATTATTTAAACTATTATATATTTTATATTATTAAATGATAAACCATATTACTCATTTTCCCTATTCTATGGAAAATGAAATTGTCGACCATTCTAGGATGAGGACTACTACCTCCATAGAATGATCAATTTAGGTTTATCATTTAATCACCACATTATATGGATAGTAATGAGAATGGTTTTAAAGGATAATTTTTTTATGATTTCATTATTCTTATTTTATAACAAACTTTAGAACCTATTAATGATTCGATCAATAGACTATTATTGCAAAATTCAATCATTTAAAAAAACATAGTAAGAGAAAAATCATTATTTCAAATTATTTTATATTCCCATATTCGATGATTCATCTTATAATTACTTTATAATTATGTTATATTACACTATTAAAAACAAAATTACCAAATTATACTACTAATTTAATGATTTTATTTCTAAATTACCTCATAATATTCAATAATCATGGTATGTTCATGATTGGGTCAATTTGACTACATACTTGATAAATACTATGAAATTATATCATGGATGATTATTAAAACATGATTTCAAGTATAATAAGATATAAGTATGTAAATAATTATTATTTTTGGTTATGGATAGATTAAATAAATATTTAAGTTAATAATTAAGAATATACCCAACATAGGTCGAAAATCAATGAAAAATCTTCATTGTTGATTTCATCTTCTAGGATACAAAATAAATTAATCCTGAATAGAAATTAAAACTTTATAAATAATTAAAATTAATATATTGTATTAAATTTAATGAACTTGTAATGATTAACATTGGATGAAGAAAAAATACTAACACCTCTCCTATAAAACTATTAAAAATGCTCAAAACTATAAATAAAAAATGTAGTTAAATAGAGAAAAAATAATATATATGTAAATAATTATTATAGATGAAAATTAAAAATATTTTTATGTATTAATATTGTTTTGAAATTAGTTATTAATATATTTATGATGTTATTTTGAATATATTTTTTCAGTAAATCATGTTTCACATCAAATTATTCTTCCATGATGAATCTATTGGTTCCTAAAAAAATTTAATTTTGTTTAGTATAATTCACATATTTTCAAAGGGATTTTTCTTCCATGTCTAGAATTTCATTATTCAAATTGTTCCTATCTATTTTTGGAAATTATATTATGGATTATTTTCTATGATTCTTATAATTATAATTAACCATTTTAGAAAGGAAAATTTTATACTTCTTTTTTAAGATATGGGTTTTCAAACAAATGGATTACAAAATATATAAAAAATGAGTTTCTATCCTTTCATGAACTAAATTTTTTATATTATACTTAACATTTTTTTGATAATATTTATTCCTTTCAATTATATTTTATTTTTTTATAATGTGTTTTTCAAAATTATACTCTTTCCTTTTAAATTTTTTTTTTCGAATGTAGTTTATACTTTATCCTTTATAAAAAAAATTAATAGGTTTTGT
The DNA here is from genome assembly GCA_963277665.1 of Viscum album. NCBI lineage: Eukaryota > Viridiplantae > Streptophyta > Magnoliopsida > Santalales > Viscaceae > Viscum > Viscum album. The sequence continues at coordinate 469,402,168 of OY728148.1, forward strand.
TAATACTTTTGTATTATAAATTCTATTTTTCATTAAATATTTATCATTTATGAGGTGTTGTTTTGATCAAAATTTATATGTTATTATTATATGATTAATTCAGGAAAATGTGATTTTTAAAATCTTATGATTTCTTATGTTCATGCTAAGTGATATTTTTGGAATGTTTATGAAACACGTGCCTTTCCATGGGTTCATTAAGACATGTTTTGACATATTTAAAGTGGAATACATATGTATGTATGATGAAGTTTTTGGGACTATATCACCCTCTAATGAATTAGTTTAAGATTATATCTCATGAGATAGTCATGTGTGTATATATTAAGCTTGTTTGCATAGGAATGGTCATGATGGGTTTGCTAACATTTTCAAGTGTGGACATAATAACTTTATTCACATAGGCATGGTTATGATGGGTTTTATCCAAAAGGTTTTACTATACTTGTGGGATTACCACATTTCCATTCTATTTATCATGTTATTCCAAAATTTCACAATGAATTTCATTTCCATGAAATGAAATGATTCCATGATTATGCCTTATTTTTACAGTATTCTACACTCTTATTTCATTCTTACATGTTATATGATTATTGATATGTTTTATAGACATTTAATGTCTTTTATGATTACATAACTATCACTTTATGATCATATGTTACTCAAAAATTCTTTATGATTATCATATAAGGTCTTCTAATATTTTAATATTTTATTAATGTCTTCCTCATGTTATCATTCTTATTTTTGACCTGACACATTATGAAATGTTTTTCCATTTCATATAATCTAAAATCACACCATTATTTTATTTCATTTCACTATGTTATAAAGTTAAAAATATCACTTGATATTTCTATAATGGGCTCTAGAGGTGCATGATTATGTAGAATGTTTTTCAAGTGTTGTAAAACACATTTTTATATAACTATTCTCAAGGACACTATGAATTTATGTACTTGGGTTGTGTGACTATATTTAAAATGTATTATATAAATTATTAGATAAAATTCCTCTTTATTTTTTGATTAATATGGGACAATTTAGTTGGAAATATGCCGAGTGTATTTATTTTTTGAGATTAGTTTATTTACCTTTATTATTAGGGTTAGATAACCTTAGTGAAAACCTTATAGATGAGTCTAAGTGTTGGATGATATCTTTATATTTTGGTAATGAAATGATTATATGGTTTTACTTATAAATTAATCCCTCTCTATATAATATATGTGGTTTTAGTCTCTTGAATTGATGTAACAAGGTGTTAAAACCTTATACACACTGAGAGTGGTGGTGAATCAGGGTGTTGGTTAGATAATTTTTTTCTATGTTTCTATTTTATCTTCATTTAGGGTTGAGTTCCATCATTATAAGGAACATTATCATTCTATCACACTCTATGAAATTATTATCAAATAAATCAAATATATACAAGAAATTAATCCATCCACAGGTTATAGAGATTTTTACATGGTTCACCACAAAGCGATGTTCCAAGGATCATAAAACAACATTATGTCAACAATACTATAATCCATTGAGATTAAATATTTTAGTGGATAAAATATTTTGACTATACTCACTCTATTATAATTACACTATCTTAACAAGTTTTAGGGTTTTTTCACTCCTCACCCAAGGCATAATGACTTGTCTTCAGTCCCACACACTACTTTGGTGAAGGAAATTCTGAAGTATATATAATTTTAAGTGTTTTAAAAATATTGGTAACATAAGGATTTGTCCCTAATTAAAAATATACCTTGCTTGAATTATAGTTATGATTTGATGTTCCTTGAATGTTTTATTATATTTAAATAGATGTTCAATAAATGTTGTTCCTTTAACATCCCCTTTTGGGAAACTCTTATCTTTTTTTGAAACTCTTACATTCAAAAAAATCCTTATTTCACAAAACATTTTTCCTATATGTTCTACCACATGAAACTTTTTAATAATGTTATTTTTTACAATATAAACCTTCACAAAAAATAAATGTTCTCACAAATATCATGTTTGTATAACTTGATGATTTATATAATATCTCTCACAGAACTCTAGTATTAGTGTAACTCATTCGCATAACATCAAACTTTGGCTAATTTAGATCATTTTTATCTCATGAATATCCCTTAATCATGTACCTATATATTCTATTCTATATAATCCTTTATAGGTTTAATAATTATATGAAAATACTAACCCTTCACATAAGCTGGAAACATTTCCTTCACATAACTACATTTCATGAAACTCTCTCTAGTATTCATCATTCATGCAACTTTTCTTCACCAAACATCCATATTTCATAGAACCTTAAATTAAAAAAATATACTAGTTAAATAGAAATTATATTTTGAAATAATTTAGACATTATCAATATTTTAAATTCATAATATAAAAAAATCCAATGCACCTTCCATAAACATTACCTCTAATTCACCAATATCAACCTATTCATGAAAGTCAATCTTTAATGAGCCTTTTTCCATTAAAAATATTTCACTCACCTTCATTTAACAACCTTATTTTGTGAAACTAGAATGATTTCATGTAAAAATATAGATTCCATGAGACTCATGCCTTTTCTATGAAATAATTATCTATATCCCATACCATGAATTTCAAAAAACATTAATCTCCCTCCAGATTTTTTCACCTAAATTATTGGTGAACACTAGGAAATGACTCAACATTAAGTTCATTTTTTAGGATTTTAATATCATGTTTAGTGATTAACTGCTTGTTTGTACTCTTCTCTCTTCAAATAATCAATATAGGATCAACTTATCTATATGAGGGTTAAGTACATGTCTTCTAAAAAACAAAATAACTTGTGGAACACCATCTAGGTGAGAATAATTACACAATAGAATGATTCTATGGCATTCATCTTGTAATGCCTTGATATCACATTGGTTCTATCCCCATATTCATAGATTATCTTTGTCTAAAATTATATAACTTTTTCATGTAGTGAAATCCATAACCATATCATATCAACAAGGCATAACCTTAAGTTCTTCATAGTCATCCTTAGGTTCACCACATGATCTTAATAACCTTGGTTTATATAGATCAAACTTATATAATTCAAAATATGCATCACCTATATGGTCAATGGATTTAACAATATAACTTCCATTCCATATTTTAAATCTATAGTTTTCAACCTGAAATAGGGAATCAAAAACTCCCCTTAACCTTCTCACAACCTCCATATATTCTACCACCATTTATTAATACTCAAGTTATTTTTTATGACACTATGACTGAAAATAAATTATATACCAAACATATGCTTGGGTCTAAAAATATCACCCTCTGGATTTTTTATCAATATAATTATAAATCATTCCTCTATAATATAATCCAATAATTTTATTGATATGGATTTATGATTCCTCCTCTTTCTTCCTCATGAACTTTCTCTCCCCCTGTGACATTGAAATGAAAAGGGGCGTATGAAACCAAATTGATTATTATAGATATATTACCTTTAGGGTAATAAAATATTACATTTATTTCATCACCCCTTTACCATACTGAATAATATAGGGAAAATGAATCCAAATTTCCATTATGTCACCTTCCCTTATCATTGGAAAGTTCATAATGGATTTCATCATAAAAAACACTAATACCCTTTAATCAATAATCTTCATTTAATGGATTTACAATGTGATTAAAAAACCTATGGGGGAACATATTTATCCTTCAATTGAAAATATATAGATAATAGAATCATTGAATCATGGGGCCACATTATTCAAATTTTTTCACACTACTGACATATTTTTTGTGAGTTAAATTACCCTATAGTAGTGTGTAATCGAAAAATCCTCTAAGTATACTAAATTTAAACTCGTTAAAGGAAATAAGATATTAGTCAAAAAATGTCAATGCTGTTCATGTCACTCACTTATTTCTATAGATGATAACTATTAAGATTTATTTATTTTGAATATTATCATATGATCTCAATGAAACTAACCCTAAAAGGATAGTGAATAATAAAGTTATATTTTTTTTGTGAAACATATCATATGATAAACATACTTACACTACTAGTTAAAGATATCCTCATGGTGACACTCAGTACATATGACCTTCCACTCATTATAAGACTCCTTTATCGGATAAGGCTAAATTTCCTAGAGTTATTTTCTCCAACTCCCCATGAATATATCTATCAATGGACTAATTCCACTTATTAATACCAATAATTGAACTACTTCCAAATATTGAATCACCCATCAGAATAGGAAGACCACTTATTGGTATTACTATTGAGTTTTTAGTAGATTTTGGATATCTTGAAAATAATCAGCAGATACCATATTCTTAAAACAAAATAGATAAATATAACATACATGAATATTGCTGATTCCCCATTAATCTATCTTTACTTTATGGTCTAATACCACTTGGAACTAGGATTGATACAAATGGTTTAATATTAAATGTGACTTGGAACCACTTGAAAATTAAAATATAGAATTGAATGTTCTTCAGTTTCACATCAGTCAATTTATCATATGATCATACATTTCTACAACACATAGCTTCTATATGTAGATTTAGAAAAAATTGTGGTTATGTAACATAAATTCTTGAATATGATATAATAAGAAGATTTAAATTATTCTAATTATTCTCATCACATGTATCTCCATTTAGAATATGTACCTCTCCCCTTTTAGAAAATACACTCCCCATGGATTATATCTACCCTTTAAGCATGTACCACATCAAAAATATAATAGAAATAGTAAAATTAAAGGGGATATGGGTACCTGTAACATCCTTAAGAAGAGGATTGTGGTTGATCCAGCTAGACAAACCATTTGAAATTTCATTTCTTACAAATATACTCTTTATGTGTTTTTTCTTTAACTTTCTAGCCAATTCCAACTGAGATAAACATATAATTATTCATTGTTTACCAACATGATCAGACTTATTTTGATATGTAGTTACTAGTATCTAGACCCTTTTCATAGTTATGGATTAAAACCTACTTATACATATTTTTTTATTTAAACATGACCTATGCCCCATTTTACATGATTCTTCCTTAGAGTAATAATCATATTATTAGTCTTCTTATCATAATTATTTCTCCATGGGAGAGATATTATACTTGAATTAATTATTATACTTGATAAATTTCTTAAAATTTTACTCGTTATCCATTTTTTTCTTCATTAATATCCATCTAAGACACCCATTATTTTTCATTTGCAGCGAGTCATTATTTTGATTCACAACCTTCTTAATAAAAACTGAAACAAACCCCCTATTCTTTTTCTATATTTTTTTACTTTCACTAAAAGATAGATGTTTTTAGTTTATCATGATATGTGATTTATAGACCAAGAATTGAACATATTGTTTTCCTCGATTATAGTGTACATATTTTCCATCTTAATATACCATTTTCTATTATAAGAACATTCCTTTTAAGTCACCAGATTAAAGTACCTCATTATGGTTTATTTTTCCTTCTACACATTCTTCCAGATGCATTATACTTCTACATGATTTAGGAGAACACAAATAATAAATCTTCCAATAATATCATATCATGTTTCATTATGTATCATATGATATAAGTGTAGTCAGTGTTCTTATTTAAGAACTGATCCATTGGACTTATTGAAACACATGTATAGTGTTACCCATTATTCCATAGTAGTAACATATCATGGAAAACTTCTTATAAGAGACTTTACATTTGGATATTTTAGATAAACTCCCCATATTTTCGTATTTATGATTCAAAACCTTCCATGTACCACTCAATGATGCTTCCCTAGAGCGAAACTCCAATATCCAATTTCAAGGAGACATATAGGGATTTTCTTCAATCTCCCTAATCATTTGATCCTTCTATATTAACTAGTCTCTAATAATTTTTATTTTATATCTGGTTTAATTATCATATTTCATTCTCTATAATAGCTATGTCTTGAGAGGGAGAAAATTTTATTTATTCTCCTTCTATATAAATATTTTCTTTTTGATATTTTTAATACATTTCATTATGTATATCATATTTTTATTTCATATTATCACCTATCTTATGTATATCATTATTTAGGGCCACCTTAGTTATTTTCAACCTCTTGGTCTCTATACAAAAAATATTTAATGATTGTATATTCCAGTTTCTACATGATTTCCCCTTGATCCAACTTCTCTTGTAAAGATAGGATGTATTATTTATCAAAGGGAAAACTCTATCTATATTGATGAACATATGTCATATAATTTTCTTCCTTATAATATTTCACAACATATGAGAGTAGTTAAAATTCACAATCAAATCCCCCAATGTATTTATTCTCAAACACATCAACTTAAAATGGATCCTTAAAGACAAACCTCTCAATAATTTCATCCTCAATAATTTTAATTCTTTCATTTCATTCTTCAAAAAATACCTTAAAATTTTAATATATCTAGTTTTCTCATTTTTCAACATATTTAAAATCACTGTTTTGTTTTGGATTCACATGATTTCCAAATTGATCAATTACATATTTCTATAATCTGTTAATCTCTACATCTAGATCATCCACTTATTCAATTGATTATCTTAACAGACCCCCAATTTTATGATATCTCATACATTAAATATCTAATTGTTACAAAGCTCCAAAAATATATATATGAATATCTACAACACCCTTTAATTAACTATTCTCTAGGGAGAATATGAATTTCATGATTTATAATAAACTTCCATGATATTTTTATATTCAAATGAAATAATTGAGTTAGAATAATTCTCCTCTATTTTATTGCATTCTCTAATTATAGTCTATTTATTATTATTCTTCATATTATTTACTTTTTTTATAATACTCTATTCACTAACCGTATTCTATAGCTTTTCATCATTTCATATTTTGACACATCCTCTTGAAGTTTATATCAAAACATGATTTTTCTCTATAGTGTTTATATAAAAAGCTTCAAGAGTTTTCCAAATTTCATAAGCAGTATCACAATGAGTAATTTCCCTAAAAATATAATTATACAAGGATAGTTTTAGATTATTTTCTACTTAGGAATTACCTAAATTCACACTATGATTTCTCAATTCAACACCCCTTTGGATAAATTCCATGATCTCTACACCACAATCCTAAAATAATATGATAATTTATTCCCTCCATTCATAAAAAACAATTCTATACAAAAAAAAAATGAATCATCAAAGAATACATATGAAAAAAAAATCCAAACACTACTTATAAGGTTGAAAATTCGGTCAAATCCTTTTTTCTCTGATACCAATTATTGGAATTAGATACACTATATTGGGGGGATGAATATGGGTATTTGTTAATTTTTTTTCTTTGATTACTTTAATTATAATTTTTAGATCATGTTCCCACATTGGAAGGAAAATGTTAAACCTCTCAAACTAGATTAAATACTTAGAAAAACAATCAAAAATATGAAGAAAAGTAAAACAACCACAGAACATAGGGAATTTTACTAGGTTCATTACCAAGGGATATCCTTAGAACCATAATCCAATATTGTGACTGTCATATTAGAATCTAATAATCTTTACTAGTTTTATGGATTATTTTTTTGATATATAATCTATCTACCATAGGCACATTGCCTTTACAAGGTTTTGGGTTTTGTCATTCCTCACCCAAGGAATAATGACTCTTATTCCCTCTTATAAAAAACATCAGTGAATGAATATTCACAGTTTATAGACCTATAGGTCTCTTCAAAAGATTAAAAATATGGGTATTTGTTCTCAAATAACATGAGACTACGATTGTATCTTATTATTGATTTAATGCTATATAATGAACTTTTCAAATGAAATAAATGTTCAATACATTCTATTCAAATTACATTCCCCTTTAAAAAACTTTTAACATTTATGAAACTCCTTCATTCATGAACATATTACTTTCATGAAACATTCTATTATTTGTTATACCATATTAACTATAAATACTTAAACCAGCAATTATAGATTTAGTAATAAAACATGTTATTTATTTTTTATAAAAGATAATAAAAAAATATACATTATGTTATACAATCGAGGACCTTTCTCGGTCTAGGTTTTTAAGAATAGAAAATTACATTATAAATTATCAAAACTATAAAAAAATACAATAAAACAACTAAAAAACTTTGGGTGTACTAACACCATAAGAAAAGAAAATTCCTTTGGATAATTTTTATTAAACCTATAGAAAATAAATTTTAAAACATAGGTTGAACAATTATTTTTCTTGGTAAGGGGTTTTAAAAACAACGATAAAATCCTTTTTAAATAAATTGAAAAATACTTTAAAAATAATTTTATATCATATAAAAAAATTGATATAATTTATAAACTTGGTTTTCATAAAAATTCATAATAAAATAGTTTTTAAAACCTTTAAAATACTTATCATTTTGAAAACCCATTTTAAAATCATATTTAAAAAACACTTGGATTTCTCCTTAAATATAATTTGAAATATTATAACTCTTTTATGGATTAAAATGATACTAGAAGGATCTTATGAAAAACATTTGGCCACTAGAAGTATCAATTATATGACACCATCCCCGTAAGTTCATGGGTTCACTCCCCATACCTTATCATCTCATATGATACCCTAATACCACATTTTGAGAAAACATTTTAAAAGACCTGCCTTTCTCAATCGTATCACACTAAATTTTTTTCATAATCTTTCATAAATAATTTTCATAGAATAAAATAATTTTAATAATTATAATCATAAATAAATCTAATTTTTCTTAAAACATAAGATATTTGGGACAAATCCACCTTTCAAGATGAAATACTTATATTTAAGAATATATAAACATTAAAACAGATGATTTCATAAAAGTTCATGATATGTCACTAACAATTATAGATGATGGAAATATCTATAATAATGAATGAAAATAAAATATTTTACTTGAAAATGTAAAATTATATTATAAAAAATAACACTTTAAAAATAACCCCTTACCTTGAGTTCGACTCATCATATACGTTTCTTTATCTTCCTCTTCTTCGGAAAATCTTTTTGCATAACACCTTATGACCGCAAAAGTTGGTGTTATTCCTAAAATAATACCTCTACAATGAGGAAATATAATTAGAGAAGATAATTTGGTTGAATATAGTTGAGAAATAAGGCTTAAAGTGACGAATATTTTTTAAGTAAGGGGCCTCCTCTTATAATTGACGCGAGGGGTAACTTTAGAATTACTCAAATTATTAAAATATAATAAATATATTATAGGGTTTAAGACTTCCAAAAAGGCCTAAAAACCAAATGAGAACACATTTTAGACACAATATTATACCATTTGTACTTATTAAATATTTTTTGGATTTTTATATAATCTAATAACATATTTTATTCACCAAAAATAATTTATGTCAATTTAAACCCTATTCATAATTAAGTCTTTAAACAAATAAAAAAAAGTTTATAATTAGAATTATTTTTTTATTATATCATAAATATATCATATTCATATATTTAATTCATAAATTATCTTAAAAATATTAAATTATATTTATTATATTATTTTTAATATCATTAATTTGATTTATTCATTTATTGAATATTTATTACATCATTATTCTTTAAAAAATTAAAGTAATTATTTATTTCATAAAAATTTAAAATAAAATTTCATTAAGAATATAAATTTATTTGATTTAAAATTATCAATTATTTTAGAATAAAAATTCTGGAAAATGATATATTAAAATATTATACTAATTAGAAACTATAATGTGACAACTTGACTTACTTTTAAAATAAAATATTATAAAGGCCTTAAAGTAATTCATGTGGGTGAAAAGTATCTGAAAATAGAATAAAATATAGATAATGGTCGATAATTACTTATAAATAAATATTTATCCAAAATATGATTCATTTAATAATTCTTATAATTTTAATTAAAAACATTTTATTTTTTTATGCTTGTACAAGAACTACATCAACATTGCACATAAATTAATGTTAATTATTTCATATATAAAAATTAAAAATAAAATAATATCATAAAAATAAATCAATTAGATTCAAAATAATGTTTTATATCTATTCATTATGTATATTCACTCATGTACATGTCATGAAAAAGTCTTTAATTTGTTATTTTGTCTTTTCTTGCCCTGTACAAACATTGCACAAACATTTGGATAAGATTAATGTAATATAACTATAAAATTATAAATTAATAGTAAAAAATATCAATAATACATAATAATTAAGAAAAAATTCATGAAAATAATTTTTACCACACCATTATTATTTATAAGAAACAAAATTTGACATTGCCAATGCTGCATAGGCACTGCGTCGACACTGAAAATAATTTTTATACTTATCATGAAATAAATTATAACATACATATTCTAAATTATTTATATACAATATTACTTCTATAAAATAATAATTTATTTATTTAGTAAAGTTAATAAATTTTATATCATAATTATGTCTTCATGATATCATAAAAAAATACTGTATTTTATAAAAAACTTTATTTTTTACCATTCACCAAAAATAAACTTTTTCAAAATATTCTAAAAAATCCATAATAAGATAATATCAATATAATGAATTCAAAAATGAAAATATTTTTTTCAAATTAAAATTATATAATTGAAAAATTTAGGTTTTAAATAAATAACCACATAATAAATTATTTATTTTAAGAATTACTTAATATAAGGAATATAACTATTTCAATTAAGATTAATAATAAATATGATTCTATAAAAACATGGGTCATTAAATTATCCCCCCATAAATGAATTGTGCCCTCAAAATTCATTCAAAATAGATAAAATTAAAAATTTTTGTATTTAGAACTAATAAAATCTAGATCTTATAAGGGAACTTAATTACCTAGAAGTTCAAAAGAACATTTTATCTCTTAGTTTTTTTATGAAATGACAACGCCTAATATGCAAATTTGTCTAGACTATTTCTGTGATACTAAATATAAATCCCTAAACTGACACTTCTAGAATCAGTAATAAAATATGATGATTGTTTTTTTATAAAAGATAACAGAAAAAATGCATAATACATTATACAATCAAGGACCTTTTTTACTCTAGGTTTTAGAGAATAGACAATTGCATTAAAAATTATCAAAACATTACAAAAATATAATAAAACAACTAAAACACTTCAAGTGAAATAAATCAATAAGAAAAGTATATGCCTTTGAATAATTTTTATTAAACCCGTGGAAAATAAATTTTGAAACATAGGGTGAGCAATTATTTCTCCCAGTAAGGAGCTTTAAAAACAATGATAAAATCCTTTTTAAATAAGTTGAAAAATACTTTAGATTTTTTTATATCATGTATAAAACATTTTATATAATTTATAAACCTTATTCTTCATAAAAATTAATAATAAAACCATTTTCAAGTCCTTTAAAATACTTATCATTTTGAAAACCCATTTTAAAATCATCTTTAAAAAACACTTTGATTTATCCTTAAAAATAATTTGAAAATAATAACTCTTTTGTGGATTAAAATGATACATTAGAGATATTATGGAAAATATATGGCCACTATGAGTATCAATTATAGGAAATATTCCCTCTTATGGTCATGGCTTCACTCCCCATACCTTATCATCTCATACGATACCCTAATGTCAAATTTTAAGAAAACTTTTTAGAAGACCTGACTTTCTCATTCATAACCCACTAAAAATTTTTATATTATTAAATAAATTATTTTCATATAATAAAATAATTTAAATAATTATAATCATTAATAAATATCAATTTTATTAAAACTCAAGTGATTTGGGATAAATCCACCTTTCAAGATGAAATACTTATATTTAAGAATACATAAACATTAAAACAGATGATTGTATAAATGTTCATGATACGTCACTAACAATTATAGATGATGGCCATATCTACAATAATAAATGAAAATAAAACATTTTTCTTGAAAATTTATAATAATATTAAAAAATAATGATTTCAAAATAATCATGTTACCTTGAGTTCGACTCATCACATATGTTTCTTTATCTTCCTCTTCTTTGGAAAATCGCTTTTCATAACACCTTAAGACCACAAAAGATGATGTTATTCCTAAAATAAGACCACTATAATGAGAGGATAGAATTGGAAAAGATAATTTGGTAGAATATAGTAGAGTAATAAGGCTCAAAGTGATGAATATTTGTGAAGTATGGAGATTCATTTATAATTGAGGTGAGGTGTAACTTAGGAATTAATCAAATTATTAAAACATAATAAATATATTATAGGGTTTAAGACTTCCAAAAGGCCTTAAAATTAAAGGGGATAATATTTTAGACACAATATTATCCCATGATTATATATTAAAGATTTTCAGGATTTTTAAATAATTTAATAAAATAATTTATTCATGAAAAACAATTTATGTCAAATTAAACACTATTTATAATTAAGACTTTAAACTCATAAAAAAAGTTTTAAATGATATTTTTTTGTTATATCATAAAAATATAATATTAATCTATTTGATTCATAAATTATCTTAAAAATATAAAATTATATTTATTTTATTATTTTTAATATCATTAATTTCATTTATTCATTAATTGAATATTTATTATATTATTGTCATGCAAGCCATTAAGGTAATTATTTATTCCCTAAAAATTTAAAATAAAATTTCATGAATAAGATAAATTTATTATATTTAAAATTATCATTTATTTTTGAATAATACTTCTAGAAAATAGTATATTAAAATATTATACAAATTTAAAAATATATTGTGACAGCTTGACATCCTTTTGATATAAAATATTATAAATGCCTTAAAGTGATTCATGTGGGTCCAAAATTTTCCCAAATAGAATAAAAAATATATAATGATCTAAACTTAATTAAATAAAAATATTTATAGAAACTAAGAGTCATTTAATAATTCATATAATTTAAATTAAAATCATTTTATTTATTTTTCTTCTCCTTGCACAAGCACTGCATCATCGTTGCACTTGAATTAATGTTAATTAATATATATATATATAAATTAAAAATAAAATACTATCATAAAAATAATTTAATTAGGTTCAGAATAAGGTTATACATTCTTTCATTATTTTTATTCATTCATATACATGTCAAGAAAACATCTTAAATTTTGTATTTTGTCTTTTTTACCCTGCGCAAGCATTAGACATGCATTTGGACAAGATTAATGTTATCTTGCTCTAAAATTATAAATTAACATAAAAAACATCCATAATACATAATAATTTATAAAAAAGTCATGAAGATAATTTTTATCATACCATTATTATTTATAAGGAACCACATTTGACATTGGCAATCTGCGTAGACATTACGTTAGCAATGACAATAATTTTTATACTTATCATGAAATAAATTATAACATACATATTATAAATTATTTCTATACAATATTACTATTATAAAATCATAATTTAGTTATTCAATAAATTTAATAAATTTTATATCATAATCATGTCTTCATGATATCATAAAAAAATACCATATTTTATAAAAAATGTATTTTTTTACTATCATTAAAAATTAAACTTTTTCAGAAAATTCACAAAAATTCATAATAAGATAATTTCAACATTTATAATTCAAAAATGAAATTAATTTTTTCAAATTAAAATTATATAATTTAATAATTTATGTTTTAAATAAATAACCACATAATAGTTTATTTATTTTAATAATTACTTAATATTAGAAATATAACTATTTAATTCAAGAATTCTAATAAATATGATTCTATAAAAACCTGGGTTGTTAAATGAACCTCTCTCAATAATATAAATTAATTAAATTTAAGTATTTATTGAAAATAATGGTTCATAAAAATATTGTGTTTGTGGAACTCAACAATTCATGGATGTTCACTCATAGTTTTCAATTGTTTGCAGAACTCATTCATATAACTTCATAATTTTTCAAATCTAAAACATTTTTATCTCAATAATAATAATCTATAATCTCTCTCTATATATTTATATATCTCTATATTATCCTATACTTTCACCATCATAGTCATATATTTATACAAAATATCAATTCTTAATATAAGATGGAATTTTCCCTTCATGTAACTTAAATTATTAAAACTCTCTCCATCATTCTTTATTCATTGAACACTTCCATGACACAATTCCCTATTTCACAGTTCCATTAATTCAAAAAAATATACTAGTTTTTGAATATTCATCATTCATGGGACTTTATAATTTATTAATATTTCATCATATTTCTTCATAAGACTCTAATTTTTCCAGGAAAACACATCTCCTCCATTTTTCTAATGTCACCATAATTTCAAAACTTAATCTTTTATGAGAATTTATTCATTTATAATGTTTCAAATTCTTTTTTCATGCATCTTTATTTAGTGATAATAACACACATTTATGAAAACATCCATCATTCAAAATTCTCATGCCTTTGATCTGGAATACTTATATATCTTCCAAAAAATTGCTTTCATGAAACATTGATCTCCCTCTAGATTTTTTACCAAAAATTTTGGTAAACATTAGGAAATGGTGACACATTATGTTCATCTTATTGAATTTTTAATTAATTCTCTATTCTTCACTTCTTCAATGATATCTTCTTTCTTCTATGTATCTTGATAGAAACAACTTCAGGAGATGATGATTATGTCTATTTATTCCACAAAAAAACACAACATGAAAAAATTAATCTGATTGAGATGAATTTTACAATATAATTATTATATTGTATTCATCCTACAAAATCCATACAACATATTAGTTCCTTACCCATATTCATATATTATTTACTTCCTAGATTATAAAACATGTTTTTATAGTGTAATCTATAAATATCTCACACTAAATAGGAATAATTTTAGTTCATCATTTTTATACTCATATGAAACACCCTATCATAATAACCCAAGATTCATAGAAAAACCATCCATAACTTTTAATACACATCACATGGACATGCACTGGCCTCTATAAACTAACTTTTATACAGGATACTAAATACCTTCTTTTTTTTACCTGTCTTGGGGAATCTATAACTTCTCTTTAACCTTCTCACAACCTCTAGATATGATTTCTCTTTATATAAAAACTTTATTCATATTGTATGACATTATGATTGATAAAAACCCAATATAAAACATATGTTTTGGTCCAAAAAATGGATAATAACCCTGAAGAGGGATCGTTGGGTATTAACTTAATCATGAACTAGTCCAAAAAAGAGGCTTAAATGCACACATGTTTTGAAATTCTTAGCTAATATTATTTACATGGTCATAAAATTTTAATAAACCTCTATGAGGAATTGATTTCATTGATAAATTAAAAGAAAAAAGATGATAATCTTAAGATAAAAAAATATAATGTAACCTAGGTTAAAATAAGATTGATATTTGTTAAATTAAAGGAACTATATGCGAATGTGATAATGTAAAAGAAGAATACATTATAAGGATGACTTATTTCATTGGTTATGATAATTTACTCATATTTTCACGATTTCTTACTCATGTCAAACATTTTTTTAGTAATGTTTGGAACAAGATGGAATAATTGTTGTGATGGACAATACATAGATTACCTAAACAAACAATACATCAAAATAGACATGGAATGAGAAACCTTATTGTCAAGACCCCTCCCTCTAAAGATACCGTAATGGGGGGAGAGAGATAATGGCCCCTAGTCACACCTCTAGTCGGCCCCAGTTTGGTGACTAGTACCAAGGGTATAAAAATCTCATGAAATGGTAGGCATTACCCTCTATAATAATGTAGGATCAGGTGATAAAATGAATCATCCACAAAAAAATCCAATACATAATATAAAAAGAAACCAAAACCACCCCACATACATATATAAATAATACTAATACAAATAAAAGTCTCCAAAAGTAAAACCCCCAAAGAAAAGCTAAAGTAGTGACAAAACAACCCTCTAAGGTGTGAGCTAGTAATATCCATCATACTCCACATAATCCTCTTGGAAACATGAAAGAAATTTTATATAAATAGGGTGAGTATACAACTATACTTAGTATGAAAACCAATGTCTCTCATACACATGTGAAAAGATCATACTAATACACCCATGAGAAAACAAAAGAACCAAAAAACACCTATAAAGGTATACTAACCAAACCCAACCTCACCATGGCACGCTCACCAAATAACACAAAGAAAATAATATAATATAATAAGAAGTATATTAATATAGGTTACCCCACACCAAATTCCCACTAGTATTCTACTCTCACACCCCAAATTTGTACGTTTTGGAGATCCCATCACTTCTGTATACCACATCACCCCACAAGCACAGTCACACCACATCTTGCCTGTAGACACCTAGGCTCACCACCCCACAAGCACGACCACATCACATATCACCCAAAAACACATGGGCCACAACACAGCCACTGCCATAAGTAGAGTGGTAGGTTATCATGAACATGTATTACATCAACCACATGCCCTCATCCTACCATGAACAACCCCAACAAGAATCCATCCCACAAGCACAATCATACCACATCTCACCTGAATAAACCTGGGCCATAAAATCTCACCCAAAAACTCTTGGACAATCAAATATCTTTCAAAAAACATGGGCTATCACAACCACCATCTAATGAACTAATAGACCTCTGACCATCACACCCTGTGAAATAAATACCTCACCTGGAAGAGAGAGTGGGAAAGTGAGGGTACCCATCCATCTATCCTCCTTATCGGATGTTGGAAAAAACACCCACACATGACTATGTAGGTGTCAACACATATTTCTCTACGTGGGTGGGGTGAATATAGAAATTGAAAAGAATATACAGGTATATAAATATATCCAAACACACAATCCCAACCTATGGTTTCACAACCAAATGCCAACCAACTCAAAAATAACCACTATTGTCACCACCTCTAAATGCATAACACCACAAAACATGCCACAAACCCCATTTCAAATTTCCAACCAATTTCATTTAATCATCCCATTATTTTCATTATTTACCAAAAACCAAGTTTTACCACACAACCCAACATTTAATTATTCATCAACCATTTCCAACCCATTAACCAAACCAACCAATTTCATTTCAATAATTATTAAACAAGTCATTTATTCCATCACTACCCAGGAATCTAACACAAAACAAACACACATCATAAGACGCTTACCATTCCCATCATACCATCACCCCACCACCCCACAAGCATGACCAAACAACTACCTAACCTCCCCAAAAATACATCAAACCAACTATCATCCCCACATTCCCTAACCACACATCGCCATTCCATAACCACAACCACACATCACAACACATTAAGATCATTTTACATATTTAAAAATGATATTTTATTACATTATACATTATTTTAGGGGTGTTATCACACAATCCATAATCCTGGAGAAACCATTTAATTATCCAAATATAACTGGTTAACCAATTCCCATTTTAGGTTGATACCACAATAATCACAATAGTCAAAGCAAGTACAACATATATCAACCAATGAAAACAAATCCCCCAATGGCCACAATTATGAATAGGGAATCAAGCCCATACAATCCATAATATCATAATTATAACAAAGATATAAAAACATGAAAATAAAACCCCTTTACCCCTTTAAATTTCAATTTAAAAAATTCATTATCTTTTATTAAGTCAGAATAACCATATCCCAAAGATAAAAGAAAGTAAACCCATCCTACACAATACAAAGTGAGGAGAAATATGGTATTCCCCAACTTATAGTAGCATTTTCGACTCACTGCACACCATAGGGTGAAGAAGGAAACCTACAATCCATAACCACACCATGAGAAACCAAAGATCAACCTATACTGCACTAAAAGACCATAAAAAAAGAAACCCAAAACCAACCCCAAACCAAAACTACACCATCATAGTGGTTTTATGAAAGAATAACTAGAGAAAAACCACAAAGAAAATGGATAAGGACTTACCACATATCACCAATGGGTAACCACCAGAACCAACAAATCAAAGAAATTGATAAAGGAGCTAGACAGACTCCCCAAGGAACCTAGGGTTATACCAAAAAAAGAGAGGTATGAAGAGTCCAAATGAAAGTAATTTTGTCCATAAGGGTTATAAAAATAATTTGGATCCCACAGGTTACAAGTCATGTAACCCTTACATGGTGTGTAATCCTAGGATTTTTGAAATTAAAAATTTCACTGAAAATCACGTTGCCTCATAGTATTTTTAACAATGAATTTATAACACATAATTTATCCCACATATACAACATATACCATTTTCACAGGCTACCCCTTTTCTGCATACAACCCGTGAACCGCTCGGATACACAAGCTATGAACCACCATTACACAACATGTATTTCCTATAGTTTCTCTACTACAAATCCATACACCACCAAAAACTCCCCCGAACACATCCAACCACCTAAACTAGAAAAGTAATGGACTAGTAAGGCACAAACCATTGCATTAGATACATCTTAAAAAATTCTCACCCTCAAGAATCCAATACCAAGCCTAGAAGGAAAGGGGTCTAAAAAACCACCCAACAAGATACCTTTCAAGGATTTCATCATACCTTAAACCATACCACAAGCCAAACATTCCAAACCAAATGAACACAAAACATCTTGAACAACCTCATCACCACAAAAAGACAAACTTTTTTTCTCCAACACAACCAAAATTCCAAAAAAACACCACATAACCAATGAATCACACTACCAAAAACACATGAATCAGGGAATTATATCCTCTATGTCAAGATATGATCGGCTCTAGGTAGCACTAACTTGATTTCATGGGTTTAATTGCATCACAATTAATTCATATCAATTAGGAATCAAGACCTCCCCTTTTCATATGTTAGGAATTTATCACACATTACATGATTGAAAAAACTGACCAATAAACATGTAAAATAGCTCATCAGATAAAACAAGGTCTAAACATCACATAAAAAAAATAGATCTAATAAAACTCAAAACAACTATGGGTAATGGGAACAAATATACATCTCTTGATCCCATGTACTCTCCTCGAAGCCACAATGCCTCTATAACACACAAATAAAAGGAATGGCCTGTCCATACAGTGCCTTCTCTTGGAAATCCTATATCTCTACTAGACAATCTATGAATGTCGTGTTGTCTTTGATATACAACTCTCCCCATTCAATGACATGGGAGTCATCATGAAGATATTGATGAAGATGATATATTATAATATGTCATGGATCCTCTCCATCCATGGTGGAAATTCCAACTGATACGCCACCTTGACAAATCACCCCAACACCTCAAAGGGACCAACAATCCTAGGATAAATCTTACCCTTTCTTCTAAACCTCTACCGCTCACATCAAGGGGAAACATTCAAGAACATGTAATCCCCAACATCAAACACCAAGGGCTGCATCCTATGATCAAAATAAGATTTATATCTATCCTAATCTACTTTAATCCTCTCACAAACAAGCTAAACCTTCTCTATCATGCTATGTACCACATCCGGACCAAGAACTGCTACCTCCCCAACCTCCATCCATCACAATAGAGAATGACACAACCTCTCATACAAATCCTCAAACAGATCCATACCAATGGATGAATGATAGATTTTATTATAAGAAAACTCAACCAATGGTAGGTATCATACCCAAGATCCACTAAGGTATAATAAAAACATCCACAACATATAATCCAGTGTCTAGATACTTCGCTCCATATTCCTATCTATCCAAGAGTGGAAAGTAGCACTGAGGTGTAAATGAGTTACAAAAGCATGCTAAAATCCCCTCCAGACATGCGAGGTAAAATGTTCGACCTGGTCTGGGATAATGGGCCTCATAACTCCATAAAACCATAGTACCCCATCCACATAACTATTATACAATGAATCCACTATGATCGACTCCTTGACCGCTAATAAGTGGGCCAATTTTGTCAACCGATCCATAATCACCCAGATAACATCACAACCTACCTGATCTCTAGGTAACCCTATGATTAAATCCATTGATATTTCATCCCATTTTAACTTATGAATATCCAAATGCTATAATTAAAAACCAGTAACATGATTCTTAGACATTACCTGCTAGAAAACCAAGCACTTTTCCACAAACTCTACTAATACCCATTTCATCTAGAGCCACCAAAAATGATTCTTCAATCCATGGTACATATTAAAAACTATTGGGTGTACTAAAAAAGGTGATCTATGAAGATCATGAAGGAATACCCCATGAATCACTACCATAACATAATCTTCCCAAAAAACAACACCTGGTTCTGACCATCCTCTGACCATCCCTCAGGAGCATCACCATGGCCAATACGATCACGCATCAGCTCTGCCTTTGAGTCTTCCCACTGAGACTCCTCTACATACTACATCAAAGGAGACTTAAACATCACCTGAGATAAACATACTCTACCACCATTTACACATTCATCTAAGTTAAAGGCTACCAACTCCTCCATCAATCTCCAATAATCCAAAGAAAAATACCCTTCCATGACTTCCTAATCAAAGAATCCACCACAAAATTTCTATTTGACGAGATATAGCAGATATCAAAATTGTAATACTAAATAATATCCATCCACCTCAAGTACCGCATGTTCAGATCACACTGAGAAAATATATACCTCTATATCTTGTGATCTGTGAATACCACAAAGTGCTACCAAATGAGGTAATTACACCACAAATTTGGTGAAAACACAATTTTTTCTAACTACAAATCATGGTTGGAATAGTTATTCTTGAGGGGAAATAAATTCATAGACCCATAAGAGATCAATGCTCATTTCTAAATCAACATGCATCCCAATCCTAGATGGGAAGTATCACAAAACACCTTAAAAATCACACCATCGTCAGGATATAGAAGAACTGGAGCACTAAAAAACTTCCCCTTCAGGTAATTTAATTATTCCTAGAATTGATCAGTATATACAAATTCCTGGTCCTTTCTGGCCAAATCTATCAATGGGACTGAAACTTGAGAAAAATTGGGCACAAACCTCTGATAATAACATGTCAGACTAAGAAGACTGTAAACCTATTCCACATTACTGGGTGCTTCCCAAGAAAAAACTACCTCAAATTTTTATGGGTCCATTTATAAACCCTTATTATATAGCACATTCCTTAAAAAATTCACCTTTCGTGTCTAAAACTTACACTTGGACAACTTTCTATAGAGCTGGTGGTATCGAAAAACCTGCAAGACAATTCTGATATGGTCGACATGCTACTCTTATGAATTTGAGTATATAAAGATATCATTAATGAAAAAAATGATGAAATGGTACAGGAACTCATGGAACATAGAGTTCATAAGCTCCATGAACATGGCTGGTGAATTTAAAACACCCAATGACATGACCACAAACTTGAAGTGACTATACCTGCATCTGAAGGTAGTCTTTGGGATATCGCCCACCTTCACCCTCAACTAGTGATATAAAGACAACAAATAGATCTTAGAAAACCAAATCATCCCTCTCAAATAATTGAATTGATCGTCTGTCCTTGGAAGAGGGTAACATTTCTTGATCATCACCAATTTCAACCTTTTGTAATCTATGCACAACCTCAGACTACCATCAGGCTTTTTGGAAAAAAACACTAGAGCACCCCATGGTGACACACCAGGCTAGATAAAAACCTTTTGTATAAGATCATATATCTTAATACTCAACTCCCATAAATCAAAATATTCAATATGGTAAGGATCCATCAAAATCAGAGAAGTATTGAGATACAATTATATCCCAAACTCAACATCACATTGAGGGGGTAACATCACTACCTACTTATAGAAAACATCCAAAAACTCCCCAATGACCCTGAGGACCTCCAATATCCTATCCCTTTTTTATTCCACTAAAAAAACCATCCAACAAGGAAAGAAGGGGCCCCACACATCGACTGACCACCTAAAAACCTCACTTACTAATGAAAATCACACACTAACCATCCACATATGAGAAAAATATTCTACTCTAGAATCATTTGATAACAAAATGTACAGAATAAAACTAGTCAACACTAAACATAGCATAATATGGATGAATCTATATTAGTAAAATATCCCCACTGTACTGATGCATCCCCATCATTAGTATAGACCCCCAGTACACATCAAACTAGCTGGTTTGACCTATGAGTGGTGTAGTCTACACCATGGGAACAAGAATCCTCTTTAAATATATTCCCATAGCATGAAATAGAGTTGGTGAAAAATGTATTATGATGATATTGAATAGAAAATGTTACAAAAAAGAGTACTAAAAAAACTAATCATACCTCTGATGATCTCCAGACCCTTTGGAACTACTTCCTCCACTACGTAAAACTGATCATGCCCAGTACCTATACCACTATAATAACACCACCTCCATGACCATGCTTAGGTCAAGGTCCCTAACCTGTAAATTTTTTAGGTTGACCTCTACCTACTGCATCATCCTTCAACAGAGAAAAATCCCACTTCCTCCACTACTGATATGATCTCACTGAAAACTACTACTAAGGATGCTTCTGAACTTTTCTAACTTGAATAAACTAATCATGGGGGACCACTAGGCATTGGTTCTGGTGATGAAAACAAACCCCAAAACCAAATCACACTAGAATAAATTCCCCAATAAAACATGGAAACCACTAGCCCTAGAAGTTAGAAAAGGAAGCTGCTGAGGTCGACTCCCCACTAGTCGAAAACTTGAAGGTCCTAGTACCTGAGACATACCACTAAAAATTATTCTACTTGAAGAACCCTATTGGTTACCCTTTCATGGTAGACCTCTTCATGAGTGAATCTTCTCAATCACCTCCTCCTTATTATTCAATTCTATATACATTGGAAATATAAAAGTAGTAACTGTATACTGGATAGAAGGACAAAGTGCCTCCTCAAGATGTCTCACATGAGACTCCTCATTCGAAAAAAGATCTAGGGAAAAGTGAAAAAGGTAATTGAACTTGATTCCCAACTTCTATACTGACATGATACCCTATTGAAGATAAATAATATCCCGCATCTTCACTATCTTCATGGTCAATGAAAGGAACTCTACATATAACTCTTTATGGAAGTCAACCCATAAAACATCTACCTCCTTATGCTCTACCAAATATAGCACCCACCAATGATGCATAACTCCCCACATCTGGACAACTGTGAAAGGGATCCAGTACTCCACCAGGGCCTAGATAAAAGTGAAAGTGATCTCAATATTCTCTATCCAGCTCTTTATATCCAAATATGAAACAATTCCCTTGTATTTTTCCAAATCCTACTGCTGTAAATTACAAAAATACCTCTTCTAAGCCACATCCTCCTTTTTCTGGTTGACTCATCATCAATCAACCAAATCAAACTACTGAACCTTAACTTCCTAAGTCACATGAACACAATGAATATGATACATATCTGAAATAAGAAACAAATATTTCCTAAGCCCAAGTAGTATGGAATTTTATTAGTATTCATTTTAATCCATTTTAACCATCCCAAAATAATAGAAATTCAAACAAGAACATAAGTAATCATGATGAATGTACCTCTCCTAGGTCTCTAACCATAAAGTAGGTCCACATCACTTGTCCATTCAATAATCTCATATTCCATGCACTAGATCATAGGCCCCCCTAAAATCCTATTTCCTAGCCAATCTCCATGGTCTATATCACAAACCAAGGTCAATTGGATCTATTTCTATACCAACCCATGCAATGTATAACTCTAAACTCCATTCGATATCTCAAACATCACCTTTGATACCACTCTATCATGACCCCCTCCCTCTAAAGATACTGCAATGATGGGGGAGAGATAATGAACCCCTGAATCCCACCTCCAGTAGGCCCTAGGTTAAAAACTTACACTAATGGTATAAAAATATCATGAAATGGGAGGAATTTCCCTTTATAATAATGTAGGATCAAGAGATAAGATAAATTATCTAAAAAAATCCAAGACATAATATAAAAATAAACCAAAACCATCCCACATGCATGTATAAATAAAACCGATACAAATAAAAGTCTAAAAAATTAAAAGCCCAAAAGAAAATCTAAAGTAGTGACATAATAACTACCAAGGTCTGAGATTGTAATTTCCATCATGGTCCATGTAATCCTCCGAGAAACCTGAAAATGGTTTTATATACACAAGGTGAGCATATAAGTATACTCAGTTGAAAAAAAAGTCTCTCATGCACATGTGAAAAGAGAATACTAATGCATCCATGAGAAAATAGTACAACCAAAAAACACCTATACAAGTATAATAACCAAACACAATCTCACCAAGACATGATCACCAAATAACACAAGCCAAGTAATATAATAAAACAAAAATAAAATTGATATAGGGTACCCCAACCACTTTCTCACTGGTATTCTGGTTTCATATCCCAATATCATACATCCTGAAGCTCCCATATCTTACATATAAAATACTACCCCACAAGCACGATCAAAACACATCTCGATCGCAGACACCTAGGATCACTAAACTATAAGCACAACCACATCCCATCTCACTCAAAAACACCTGATCCATAACACAACCACTACCATAACCAGAGTGGTCGGGTATCATGAACACAAAGTACATCAACCTTGTTCCCTCCTTGTAACATGCATGACCCCCACCAGAAGCCACCCCATAATCATAATCATATCATATATCTTCTAAATACACATGGGCTATCACATCTCACCCAAAAACACCTAGGTTATCACAACCACCATATAATGAAATAACAGACCTCCGTCCATTATACCATATGAAATACCTATCTCATTTGGAAGAGAGAGTGGAAAAAATCATATACCCATCCATTCTTCCTCCACACCGAACGTTCGGAAAAGAACCCCTCGCGTGACTATGTGAGTGTCAACACATAGTGATCGATGTGGGTGGGGTGCGTACAAAAATCACAAAGAATATAAAAGTATATATATATAAAAACACATAATCCCATTCTATGGGTTCAAAAACAAATTCTAACTAACTCACAACATCACCACTATTTACACCATCTCTAAATTCATAACACCATACAACAATCCAAAAACCCCATTTCACATTTCTAACCAATTTAATTTAACCATCCCATTATTTTAATTATTTAACAACAACCATATTTTACCACAAAAACACCAATTAATTATTTATCCAAAATTTCAAACCCATTAACCAATCCAATCCACATCATTTCAATCATTATTAAATAATTAATTTATTCCATTAGTACCCGAGAATCTATCACAAAACAACCACACATCACAAGTAGCATAACATTCCCATCGTACCATTGCCCCGCCACTCCACAAGCATAACCAAACAACCACCTCGCTACCCCAAAAGTATGAATAACCAACCATCATCCCCAAATTACCCAACCACACATCACCATCTCATAAGAATGGCCACACACCAAAACACATCAAGACCATATTACAGATTTGGAAATGGGATTTTATCACATGAAACTTTATTTTAGGGTCATTATCACAAAATCCATAATACTAGGGAAACCATTTCATTATCTAAATATAAGGGGTTAAAAAATTTCCATTTCAGGGTGATATCAAAACAATCACAACAGTGACAACTATCACAACACATATCAACCAGTTCCAAAAAATATCCTAATGGACACAATTTTCAGTGGGGCATCAAGCTCGTAAAATCCACAATATCACAATAATAAAAAAGTTGTAAAAACATTAAAATAGAACCCATTTACCCATTTTAATTTTAATTTAACTAATTATTTATCTTTTATTAAGTCAAAAAAACACCTAGAATATATAAAAAAAAATAAACCCATCTTGTGTGATACAAAATAAGGATAAAAAAGGTATTCTCTACCTCAATGAATCTTTTCCGAATCACTGTGCACTACAGGGTGAAGAAGGACACGAGAAAACCCCAACTTCACCACAAGAAACTATGGATCAACCTACAACACACCCAATGAACATTAAAATGATACCTAACACATACCCCAAACAAAGATTTCACCACCATAGCAGTTTCCTGAAAGAATGACAAGAGAAAAAAACACAAATAAAATGGATAAGAACTTACCATGAATTTCCAATGGGAAACCACTGAAACCAACAGATTTAAGAAAGGGATAAGGGGTCTAGAAGGGATCATAAGGTGCCTAGGTTTCTACCAAAATTATAGAGGGAGGGAGTAGTTGAATGAATGGAAATTCTCCCATAAGGGTTATAAAAATAACTTGAATCCCATAGGTTACATGTTATGTAACCCTTATAGGTCATGTAATCCAAGGTTTTCTAAAAATTATAACTCTCAAAGAAAATTTATGTCACCTCGAAGGATTTTTTTACCAAATTTATTACACATCATGAATCCCACTTACATGATGTGTACCCTTTTCATCGGATACCCCTTATCTGTATACAATCCACAAACCACATGACTATACAATCCATGAACCAGTATTACATGTCATGTAATACATTTAAATGGTGTGTATTTACTATATTAGCTCCACTATAACACCATCATATACCAAAAACTACCCCAAATACCTCCAACCACCAAAAATAAAAAAATAATAGAGTAGAAAGAAACAAAAAGTTACACTTTTGATAATTCCAAACTAGCTAATACGAAATATGATTAATAATTTTATCCTATTTTAATTAATAAACACACCATAGAAAATAAATAGGAAGTCTCATGAAATATATTATTATTAAGATAACGAAGGAAATATTGATCAATTTTATATAGGATCAAAAAATTACAAACGACAAAGGGAATTGTCTTAAAGGGACTTAAAAATGATTTAGCTTAGGAAATGGGGGTCATCAAGAACAAAATTGATATGAAAAAAATGAAGGGTTCAGTTAACATGATTGGGAAAAATAGAGTTCATCCTAAGTTACTACTAATAATCTAATGTTTGGTGTGTGGAAATCATGGGATTTATCCAAGTCAATGCCCTAATATAGGGACTAACCAAGACTATGAGCATCACCAACCAAAAAGGTCAAGAAAACAATGGAATACCTATAAAATAACTACACCTAAATTAAACCATAATATTTAAGGTACATGTTCCATATAATATATAATTGTATATTTATTATTGGGATTTTATTCTAGGAACTCCAATGTATCTATGAAGTTTTATAAGATCATGAAATAACCACCCCAATGATTTGATTTCGAAGAAATATTCTAGTTGTATGATTATTTTATTCAAATTTGAATATTATAAAAATTTTCATTGTGTAAATGTTATTATCCATCCTTTAGATAAATTTAATTTGATTTTAGAGATGCTTTCAAATAAATTTTTCCCATTTTCAATAGCCGGTTTAAGGGTTCTCGGTACCCGTACAAACAGTCCCCAAAAAATCAGATTTCAAATTTCAAATTCAAACCAAACCACTGTACATCAACCACCACGCGCTAAACCTCGAGCCTTGAACCCATAATCACACATCGCCATCACTTCATCTCCATCAATTTTCATCACGAACATCCAAAACTGCAGGTCGCCGACGAGACCATCGGAAGCGTCGTCGCCGGAACCTCCTCTGCAGAACACCACCATTCATCATCACCGCCCAAAAACCAACAGCGTTGGTGAGAATAAACCACCAACATCGACTCAGAAAGATCAAAAACCATTAAAGAAAGTGACCACACAAGAAAGATGAATGAAATAGGAATTGTCACCACGGTTCCACACCCGTCGGAACCACCAATAAATAATACAGCAGAAACAAAACCATAAACATATCATCATCACCACCGCACAATAAAAAATAAACCCGCAAATCATCTGGAAGAAAAAAATACACCCGAAGAGGACCCAGTCCGTCACCATACCAAGCAACACCAAAACAGAGCCTCATACCTGAATGAAATCACCAATTCAGAGAACAAAACCTTCAGGAGCCAAGTAGGCCCCGTCGCCACCTGAATGGTATCATCACCAAAGCCCGCACAAAAAAAAGGATGAAGCAAAACCCGTCGCCACCTTCAGAATCGCACCCAGTGGACAAATCTACCCAAATCATAACCACCCGACACCGAACACGATGGAAACCCCAAAACACAGCATAGATCCCGCACCCTGGGGCATCATCACGCCTCTAAAACCGAAGAGGTCGAGCGACGATGCGAACAGCCGAGGATGATGATGAGTCCGCGCAAGCTAAGGGCAGCCACACCATGAGCGGACCGAGCTGAGAGCCAAGTAAAGAGAAGCCATCAGGGGAAGAAGGCGGTGTCGGATGGGAACCCTAATCACCACAGAGCCCCTTACGGGCGCATCCCGATTTTAGAGATGGATTGTTTCCCTCCTCTTAATGGGAACAAATTACTCAAGTAAGGAAAAACATTTTATATTTCCCTATGATATTATATTAATGGATAATAATAAACACCCTCTGATATAAATTATATAATGGGGGACTTGATACTGAATAATGGAAGACTCTATGCCTAAATAGATGAAAAAATTAAATATTAGGGATAATCCTATTATGAGAAAGGAGACATGATTACCATGATAGTAAGGATGATATCTATCTTAAAATATTATATTGAGTCATCTATATAATTAGAATTCCCTTATCTAACTTTATTTTTATGTAATAATTAAAATTATGAGGATAAAGTTTATTTATATTGAGAAGAGTGTAATGACTTAAGATTTCACTATATATTATCTTTAAATAAATAGTTTCTAATATTGTGTTTTACATGTAAAACCAACTAAAATGAAAAACCTTGATTTATTTTCTCTATTAAATAAGACTATTAAAACACATCCATTGAATTATTTGTTATTTATAATATTAAACAAAATAAGAAATATTTTTATAATGAAAATAATGACTACTTTTAATACTAATTTAATCAAATGAGTATTACATAATAAACTATGAAAATCATTTTATTCTTAAATATATATTTTTCTAAAATTGGTGTTTTATATTATTAATCTAATTATATTATGTTTAAATAATAATAAAATATACTTAAAATTTTAATAATATATTTCCAATGAATTAATTAATAATTGACAGGAAATAAGTATAAATAATAATTAATATTAAAAAAACTATTTTCCAATATGAATAATTTTATGCTATATTTTTATTTAAATATATTATTCCCAAATTATAGAAATTTAATTTGAAAAAAATTATCATCATATTTTTGTTAATAATAACAATAAAACCTTAAGAGGTTTTTTTCCATTTTTATAAAAAATTGATTTTAGGTGATTATTGTATAATAAAATATTTACATATAATATGAATATATGACATTATTAATATATAAGTATGAATTTTAAATTTATAAAAACCTTTTCTAAAACAAAATATGAAATTTATAAGTGAATTAAGATTTTTTTTAAAATTGATAAACTCATATTTAGAATTTTATTTTTTAAGTTATATTTTCAGAAAAATAATATATTATACATTTAGTTTTTTTAAAAATATTTTTTATCACATTTGAAAATTTAGTCAAAAAAATGGCGTTAAAATTTGGAATTAATAGGCCTAAATTATAAAATAATGACCACTCTATTTTTTTTCATAAAGGATAAATTACCTAGATAAAATCTTGTTACCATAGTGATAACTAAAATGGAAATAATTATTAACCATAGAGGTAAAGGGGAAAATATGTTTATAAAGTGTTTTTAATTGAGTGGTGGATGTGTGGATTGAAATTATATCTTCCACACTCAATTATTTTCTATTTTTTATCCAATATTCCTAATAGCGACTTCCCATTAATAAAACATTTTGGGTATTTACAAAAATATCACTTCTATTTAATTATGAAAGGGTCACTCCTCTCCTCACCTATCATCATCCCAAAACCTCTTATTTACAAACTAGAATCTATCCAAATAACTCCTCCACATTTCTATACACCTACTAAGGTTATATTCTTCTAAAATGTCCATCTCTCAATGGTTTAATACCCTTCATAATGTAGATAATCCAAGAAGAGAGGTATAAGTTCTTATCCTCTCTTTCTCTTTTATATTTCATTTTGTTACTTTTTTCTTTCTATAAATTCAATTTTACCTTATAATAATGATAAAATAATTATTTTTGTTATACTTTTATTTTATTATATTTATGTTACATGAATTAACCACCATACCCTTATCTATTAAGAAAAATGAAAACATGAATCATGTGTTGTGTGGAATATCTCCACCACGACGCAACATGTTTTTTTCCATAACCACATAATAAGGATGATTATAATAGGGAATTTAAATTATAATTATGATATTTATGATATACTTTATATTATTAAATGTCAAATCAGACTACTCATCTTCCATGTTCTATAGAAAACATAATCGACAACAATGTATATGTGTGGAATCCAACTTGTATAAATTGATTAATATCATTATTTCATTTCATCACCCCCTTAAATGGATGGTATTTATAATTTACTAAAAGATAAATATTATTTTTATGATGTTATTAAGTTTTTTATAAATATATATTTAACCTATAAATGATTTAAACAAGAAAATATTATCATAAATTCAATCATTTAAAAAATCATACTAAGAGGAAAATCAATAATTTAAACTATGTAATATATTCATATTTATTACTTATTATTATAAAATATTTATAATTATTTTTATAGAATTATTAAACACTAATTGATATCATTATTCAACTAGATTACTAATATTACAACTATATCCCCTTATAATCATCAATAATAATGGTATGTTCTTGATTGGGTTAGTTTGACCACCTATTTGAACAATTATATAAAATTATATAATATATTATTAGAAAAATTTAATTACTTTTATAATATTTTATAAATATGTAAATAATTATTTTATTGTTATTGAAAGGATAAAAAATTATTTAACTCATTAATTAAGGAGACACTATTCATAGGCCAAAAATCCCTGAAATATGTTCATTGTCAATTTTATCTTTTAGGATAAAAAATTAAGTAATAATGAATGAAAACTAAAACCTAAGAAATATTAATAAATAATCCATTCTAGTATAGTTAATGAACTTTTAATGATGATCTTTACATGATTTTTGAGAATTGACACCCGCTCCTGTGAAAATAATGTAAATAGTCAAAACAATAAACCCCTAGTGTTGAAAAAAAAACTATTAAACATATAGGTAAGGATTATAGATGAAAATTAAAAATAGTTTTAGGTATTAATATAGTAATTTAATTATTTAAAATGATATTTATGATTTTTATATAGGAGTTTATAGTGCATCCTACTAAGAAGGGAAATAAAGTACGGGTTTCTTTGTATCAAATTTGAATCCCTTGAGGCATGTTTAAGATATACGCCATGTTTCCTTTCTAATGGTGTAAATATAATATATTTTTAATTTTATATCATTATTATATTTTATTTCATGACATTAAATGTTTTATTTGTTTATATACCTCTCATGTTGTTTTGATTCAAAAGTTAAATGACTATAAAGGGTTTTTATTGAATCTAATATTTTTCTTAAGTCATAATCACTCCAATATAATTTTAATATTTTAAGATTAAATTATTATACCATATGATATTTTTTTATTTACATATCATATTCTAGTAAGATAATTATTCACACCAAATTATTATTATTAGGTGAATCCATTGTTTCATAAAAAATATAATATTTTTAAGTATAATTCCCAACATTTTTAAAGGATTTTTAATTTATTTCCACATATTCCTTCCTGATAATGTTTAATTATCCTTTTGGGTATGTGAATATGTATTATTTTATATAATTCTCATAATTATATGAAACCCATTTTAAAATTAATTCTTAATATTCTCTTTTTAAGATATTAGTTTTCAAAAAAAATATTTTCCAAAAAAAAATTTAAAAATGGTTTTATATCGATTCAAGAATAAAATATTTTATCCTCAAATCCACCTTTATTTTTCATATACTTTATGTCACCTAAATAAATTTTATTTCAAATAATTTATAATAAGGGTTTTAAAATTCTATAATTTCTATTTAGAGTTTTTTAAGGAAATTTCTGCTTTATCATTTATATCAATGTTTAAAAGGTACTGAAAAAACTTTTGAATTTTAAATTATATTATTACTACAAGATTTATTCTTTATGAGGTGATATTTTGATCTAACTATATATTTTATTACGATATAATTCATTTTGTAAAAATAGATTTTTGATTTTTTTTTTATTTTTTATGTTCCTAAAATATGATGTTCCTGGAATTTTTATGAAACCCATACTTTTCTAAAGGTTCTTTAAGATTTGTTTATTATTATTTTTTAGTGGAATGAATATTAATGGATAATGTTGGGTGGGTCCCTATATCAAACTCCATTTCATTTTATTTCAGATTATATATCATGAAATAGTATTGCATGGACATAATAAGTTTATTCACATGGGCTTGTGTATGATGTATTTCCTCACATTTTCTTGTGTTTACATAATGAGTTTGTTTATATTGACATGGGATTTATGTTTTTTCTCAAAAATGTTTTTATATGCTTATGATTATTCCATATTTCCAATGTGTTTATCAATTTATCCCAAAATTTCATGAATAATTTCATTTGCATGAAATTTCTTGTTTTCATTATTATAACTTATTTTAATAGTTTTCTGCACTCTTACATCATTCAAAGATTTTAAATGTTTGTTTATATGTGTTTTGAGACATGTAGTATCTTTTATTATTCCCAAATAATATATTTATGATATTATGTTATGTTAACATTCTTTATGATTATCATACATGGTCTTTGAATATTTTATTAAGATATTAATGTCTACCTCATGTTCCCCTTCATGTTTATTATATGATACATTATGATATGTTTTACATTATAGAGTGTCTAAGATCACACCTTCCTTATGTTTCCATTACCTAGGTTATTAAAAATATTATTTCATGTGAGA
Organism: Viscum album; assembly: GCA_963277665.1. Taxonomy (NCBI): domain Eukaryota; kingdom Viridiplantae; phylum Streptophyta; class Magnoliopsida; order Santalales; family Viscaceae; genus Viscum; species Viscum album. The sequence continues at coordinate 469,435,243 of OY728148.1, forward strand.
TTTTTAGAAATGGGTATAGAGGAGAAAAATTATAGAGAAATGTAATGATGTGTTATAAAATATGATGTTTGTCTGTCTAATATTCTTGAAAAAAAAAATTTAGGAACTTGGATTGTGAAACTCTTTATGAGGTTTATTATCTAAAAAATGAGAATATTGTACTATTTAATATATGTTTATCCTATATATTTTTATTCTTTATGATATTATGAATGATTGATCTCATGTGGAACTCATGTGTATGAAGTATGTTAGGTTGGGTCCTATATCAACTTTTATTTCATTTGGTAATGTTTTATATCTTAGAAGATAATGGGAATCAAGTTTTTCTATCTATTAGGGAAAATATTTGAGTGAAGACTATTACATAAAGGGAAATGGGTGAATGAATCCTAGCCCATTACAAGAAATAGCTAAGTAAAACTTTATCCATAAAGGGAAATAGGTGATAGAGCCTAATCTAATAAGGGAAACAATTTGCAACACGTGATCCATAATGTTATGATTTCTATACTTATGGATGCACCATAATTATCATGCACTCCATTTTTTTATGATATATTGAATTTTAAGGATATATTATTATGTTATGAAATGATTTATGATATATAATTTATTAGTTATATTTTTTTTTTCTAAATTTTGATTATACTAATAGGATCATAATATGCTCACTTATGATCTTTTATTTTTATTAATTATATTTATCCTTATCAACCATCTAAGATCATACTTATTACGATTCCATTTCATCAAGATATGAAGAAAATTATTACACAAGATATGATTAATAGGATAGTTTGGGTGAATAATTTTAAGAATATGTTAAATACATTTTATGGATAATGTATTTTCAAATATAGTGGGAAAAAATTTCCATTATTTTAGAATAACATTGAAATTTTTAGTTTATGATTTTTACTATTTCTATATATCTATAAACATAAAAGTTTATGGGAAATTATTGAAATTAAATAATTTCATTAAATAATGTAATTTAGTTATTCATGGGTCTGGGCCAATACAACATAGCCTAATGATAGTATATTGTTACATGTGTTGTACCTAGTTGGTTATGATATTATGGCTAAATCGATATACACAAGACCATGTTTCTTAATGATAATAAAGGGAGTGTTATCTTCTAGTAGAATAAGAACCATGATAAAAAGATGATGTATTCATCTATCATGATGGTGATCCCCATTATAAAATATTATGTTCAATGTTTTTTTATTTGTATAAAAAGAACATGCTTGTGAAATAAAGGTGAAAAAAATAGTGAGTGATACATTCATTGAATACATGTAGAGGTAAAGAAGGTAAAAAGTTTTTAGTTGAAAAAATTGAATCAATACTAATTCACCCCCTCCTCCCAATACATCAAATGAATTGGTACTGAAGTTTATATTTCACAACTGATTAGATTCACAGTGATATAGGGATTTTATTTTTTTCTTAGTTTCTTTCCCCAATGATTTATGAAATAGAAATTTAAGTAATCCTATTAGGTATATCTCAAAGTAACCATATAACATATATATACTAATATATTAAGGAATATTATTAAAAGGGATTCAAGGAAATTTAGAATATCCTCATTGAATAAAAAAGAGAATAATGACACTATACTAATTAATGTAGAAAAAATTAGTTTTTCCATCTTGTAATATTTATGAAGATAGATCTGGAATAAAAAAAATTATAGTAATTTAATCCCCTAATAAGAATATATAAAACCATTATACATTATCTGTTTCAAACCATTCATGTGGCCAAGTGATAAATGAATTCTATAATAAAAACTATCCTATAGATGATCCAAGAACATGTGGGGAAGATCTCATTTTTTAGGATTCATAAGCTGAATAATTTAGTGATTTAGATTATATCTTGTATATGTTCCCCAAGAAATAGTCCCTATTATTTAATTCTCCCATTTAATTATAAAATAAGATATCACCCAACTTTTTGATGGATCAAAATGTTTAATGAAATAATTAGAAAAAAGTATGTTGATGTGCGTAAAGCTATAAAAATGTACAGGAGCCTTAAATTACATGAATGTGGATGATGACAAATATTATATATAAATTATAATTTGTTTCTTAATACTATCCAAGTTAAGAAAAAATCCATGAATAGTATTCAAGAAAATATCTATTCATATTATGAAGTAATAGTTGTCAATGATGCTCAACAAGGTATCTATGCTACTGGGAAAAAGGATATTAATATTTCATTACAAATAATAAAGAATATACACAAGGATTATATTAAGTATAAAAGAATATAAATTTGTATAAAATATTATATCATCAGTAGTATAGAAAAATATTATCAACATGAATAATCTATAATTGGAAGTAAACTAGTAAATATGGAAGCTAAACAAGATCAATCTTAACCAGTATTTTGAGAAAAGTCATACTACTATCAAGAGTTCTATAGAAGATATATATTTAAAAATAAATCTGTTCACAATGAAGAATATATTGAGAGAATAAAATAAAAAATATTGTGTTTAACATAAATGGTTCCACACCTCATAGAAATTTATGATCATGGTAAGTCTAGTTTAGGACACAAGGTGGGATCAGATTAAAATATTTATAGAGAAAGATTAATAAATATAGTAATAAATACACCACTAATTTTTTGTAGGATATGAGAAAATTTGGAAGAATATATTCCCATGAGGAATCCCAAATCAGATATAAAACATCATAAAAACATCAAATAATCATCTCTAGATAGATTTTAGATTATGAAAAGAAGACAATTTTTGGTGGATATTTTTAGTGTTGTGACATGTCTAGGAATAATAATCTATAAAATTAGACCAATATTTAAAACAATATATTTATAATAAATCATAAATTAAGTGGAAGGAAATAATTTTTTAATTAATGAACATAAAATAATGGTAAAAGTATATTCATATTTAATATATTTGGAAGCTTGGATAATCTATACGGGTTTTTAGTCAAAGTGGTCATTATGAAGATGAGTTGTGAAATTCATCCAAAACTATACTGAAATAAGATTAAGGATAAAGATCGAAATATAATAAGTCAGTAAATAATGTATGTGTGTTAATGTTTGGAGATAGTCTAGAGAAAAAGTTTTTTTTAAAACATATCCTTGATGATCAAGATGGATTCTCTCCCAAATAGATAAAATTACCTCTATTGTGGAAGAATAGGTCATTCCATGGATCCTTAAAAAAATCAATGTAGATCATTATTGATGGAGGATATCTAAATAAACATAAGGGATAATAAATACAATAAATAAAGATAAGGATTGGATTACTATATAAAATTAATGATAAAGAATATAATTCTATTAAATGGTTTCCAAACATTGGTAATTTACATATTAATGAGAACCCAAGATGATGTTTATGTAATGAGGACCATGTTTATAAATAATTCATGATCAGATGTCCATAACAACTAAAAATAGAAAGAAAAATGGGGAAATCATAAGTGAATAATTTTTTTAGGGAAAAAATAATCGCATATAAAAATATCAAATTTTATGAGAGGTTATAGAGAAATTATTTCCCAAGAGTTTTATAGGAGAAATATTAATTGGTGCATGAAAGTTTTACATTTCTTAAATGATTTATTAACTATGCATACAACTCCATAAGTGATTTTGAAAAATATTAATATTCTACCAAAATACCCATGTTCTATACAAGACAAATTAAATAATGGAATTCCACATAAAGAAGTTTTTGAAATAGTATATAGACCATGATTTGAAAGGTGATGGTAAGAAAAAAAATTAAAAGGGCTAGAATTAATTGTCTACTAAAATGTAGATACCTAAAGAGAGGCATATAATTTTTGAGAATAAAATATCAACATGAATTATATAACTAAGGAAAAATGGATTTCCACCTTATTCTGATATATTAGGTTTAACCTTTTTATAGATTAAATTGATGTTGATAAATGAATTAAGTAGAAAAAATATAATTAAATGAATGTTTACATATCATGAAAATAATTGAAATTAACCACCTTTTATGTGATATAAGATTGTTTATCATGATTTAAATTTCAAGAAAATGATCTATCTTTATAAAGTGAAGATAGAGTTTATCCCATGAGTGGTAAAAGTTTAAGAAATTTAATGAATTTTCATTTTTAGTGTTTTTTAGAATTTTTGGAATGTGAACCAAAGAATTTAATTAATTATTTATGTGTATATATTCTCAAATTATTTTTTTAAGAATAAATTTTGATGTTATGGGGTAAAATTTAATCTTATAAATTGTATGGGATAGTGAAAAAGTCTATAGAAATTTTTTGAAGTAAAAAAAGATCATAATTTTTTTATTAAATTTAATTTCAGTGTTAAGACATTTAAATGATTTTATGTTTAAAACACCATAAGAATAAATTCAAAAATTGATATTTGCATAAAAATCATTTTGTAGTACCTAATAAAGTGTTCTATGATGTACAATTACAAAAAGATTTGTTGAAAATTTGTGACCATCTTATTTTCCATATTGATAATGGATCATATAGACATAGAGAGGAATAATTTTTGGCACATTAATTCAAGTGAATTTTTACCACCCTATAACAATAGTATTTATATTGATTATCAATAACAGTGAGAGGTATAAAAATTAAATACAATATATAGGAATGAATTTTGTATATTTGAATTGAAAAAAATATAAATGGGGAGATTTTTGAATTGATATTGTGTTGGTATATATATTTTTAATAATAATGATGTCAATATGTTTTGAGAAGAGTTTCTCAAAAGGAAAGTAAATTACAAAAGCATGCTAATGAGATGTTTGATGTTCCAATTGTGGTATCAGCTAATGTTGGGATATAAATTTTCCACTTGTATTATGGAGGAACATTGAATCATTGAAGTGAGGTGTGATGATTATTCATATGACAAATAAATTTCTTCCATTGGTTGTTATCAGAGACCCATTCAAATAGAATATGTTAATAATTCTTGTTTTAATATCTATAAAAAACATTGTTTCATATAGAATAATCAATAGGAAAAGTTGGTGGAACATGATGTAGATGTTGATTAAATTACTGAATATATTCTACATGATCATAGTGAAAATTTATCATTTATAGATGATTTATTAATTTAATTTTATATAATTACAATCAGATAAGAGTGGCATGGATTGTATATGTTGATCATAATTTTATATCTATGAAGAATCTGGTAGAATCATTGATTCTTAATATTATATGTAGAGAATATATTTATATATATTCAATAAATTTGATGAAGTTGAGTTCCATGATGTTTGGTGATAGATGATTATAAAATATTCCTAACTATGCTAGAAGAGAATTTATATGTTATTTATTACAAAGCACCAATTTTTTTTTTCATAAAATAGATGATGTTTAAGGAAGCACTATAGTCGGTTGAGGTAGTATAAAAAATATTAAAATACTAAATAAAGTATTTATATGATTTACAATATTTAGTAAAATTTTGGTGATTATTGAAGATTATCATAATATAGAAATACATTTTTTGAATTGTTTTTGATACACAATTTAAGGTTAGTGATCAATAAATAGATTTGATGAGAAGAGGAGGAGCTGAAATTTTTAAATGTTAGAGGAGTTAAATAGTTGAAATGTCTCAAGTAACCCTGAAAAATGTAAAGGCTACCAAGTTATAAATTTCAATTTTATAAAGTTGAAATAATCTAAGTATAAAAAATTATAATTTTAGGAATTGAGTATATATTTAAAAAATCAATAATATTTCATATACAATGTAAAAAGATTTTTGAAAATTTGGTGGATGATATTTGGAAATATTTTTAAAAAATCAATTGTAATTTGAGATTTTTTAGATATTTTTGAATGGTTAGAGAATCCCTAAGTGGTGTTTAATAGGTCATCATATTATTTTCAAAAGTTCTAGAATTATTAAGTGAAGATGAAATTTAGTAAAGTCTCATGAATAGTTATGATATATATATTTAAATGGGATAATATGTAATTTTAATATCAATTTATAAGGAAATATTTTAATTATCCATGAGGTTAATATATATATATAAGTAGTTATGATTTGTAAAGTTATTATTGGAAATGAAATTACATAAAAAAATTAAAATTAAATAAAAAAAGAAATATAGTAAAGGTATGAGGCACACTATGTTGTGTAAGGGTAGATTTATCTTTCTTTAAAAGTTATCAGATGTATTACCCAAAGGAAAACCATATAATGAATACTTAATATAATCAATTTCATGATCTTAAATAAACATGGAATGGTAAATAAGATCATACATAATATATATTTTCATGATGCATAAAGGTACTTAGTGAAGAAAATAGAAAACTCATGAGATATAGTGATACATAAAAATGATATTTTTAAATTTTTAAGAAAATTAACACTTTAATATATCATATATAATAAAAAATACTATCATATATAAAGAATAAAATATGATATATAAATGTCATAAGTTTTATATAATTTGAGAAACATAATTTCTATAATATATTTTCAGAAGAAAATGCAGCTGAAACTGATTTAATTATTCTTGAAATTAAATATTCCAATTAAAAAATGAATTGTGATTCATACTGGGAATATAATATTCTTTCCATGAGGAATAAAATATCTTCATCAAGAATAGATGTGAATAAAATTATATCCAATGATTGATTTTCGAATTGTCATATAGCCACATTATAGAGATGATTATAATTTGATTCTTTCTAAGAATGAAGAATAAATTGTGGATGGTTCTATTATTTATGATTTTTACACACCATGAAGTGGAGACCATGCTATGGTACACAATGAAGAATATGTAATTGGATATTTACATGACATGATTCCATGTATTTGAAGTAAAGACTACTATTGAAATGAGATAATCAATCATGACACACTATTATTTGAGTTTCCATGATGCAACAATGAATATAACTAGTGAATACACACCATGATGGATATCTTTTATGTTATTATATTTTTCTACATGTTTTCATTTAGATATAGATTTTAATGTTCTAGAGGATTTTGAGGATGTTTTAATGGGAGGATTCCATGATATGTTAGGGAGATCATATGAATGGAAAGGCCCTTGATTATGTTCAATCAAATATGGATGATGTCAAAAATTATCATTTATTGTTATATACTTTTGGAATGATATTAAAATTATCATGAATCATGGAGACCATCATGGATACATTTGGATAAATATTTATGTATTTATTATTGAGAAATATATAGGATATACTAGACTAAGAATCATGGAGTGATTTGAGGATACATGAATTAAAATGGTCTTCATATTGAAATATCAAAATTAATATCCATGAATTTTATGATTATATAAAATGATAAGAAGAATATATTCTATCTATTTTATTACAATATAGTATATTACATGAGTCAAAGAGGAATATGTAAAGGAAGTTGATACAAAATATTATTGATAATATGATGTATCAACAAAAACAGAAAACCAAAAAAGTAATTATATTGAATATTCTAATTTGATGAATTTAATAGATATAATTATACTGAGAAGGGGATGATTCTCATGAATGTAAAATGAAAAATGATAGAGATACTATCCTATCTTTGGTTGAAGAACTTATAGGATAAATAAAAGAATCTGTTGATTATAGTGTATGATATATCAGGATCGTATATTATGGATGAGGAAGATACAACTACTTGGATTGTTGTATATTGTAGAATAAGAACAGATATAGATTTCCTAGTAAGTACATGAGTCTAAAATACTATTGATTATAATAAATCAAGGTATATTTTAAATATTATATTCAAAGAAAATGTCTTGGTTGATGGGGAAGACTAATAATAGAAAATTAATCCTTTGATTGTACATGGTTGGTTTTAATAGTACAGAACCAAGGATATAAAAATTTATAAGTTATTTAGTTATAAAAAAGGTGATATTTGTTAGATTTAGATAACAAATTTCATACAATATGGTTACAGTCATCCTTATTGGAGGAAATACTCATTAATAAATCAGGTGTTTCTTACTATTTTGTTTTGTTTATTATACAATTTTATGGTTAACTAATGTTGAAAAATATGTGAGATATCTAATCACCAAATATGTGTAGTGTTAAATAATAGAATTTTTTTTAATAAAAAATATACCTCAACCATTTGTCCTTCAATTTTTTTCCATATCACATGTTATCCTAATAGAAAACTTCCATTCACCATCAAAATAACCACTTTTTTTAAAAACATTTATAGTAATTCATCAATATTTAAGATATTTTTGTTAATTAAAGATTCATAAAACTCTAGATATATTACATGAATTAAGAAAGATATCTATTAAATATATATTATCACCCCCTTAATATTTTCCTTCATTATATTCAATAACTATCATTTTATGAAGATAATCAATGGACTGATGTAAAAATACTTAATAACATAAATAATTAACATTATACCAATATTTTTTTTAATTGTATTCTACCCTAGTATGGTAACATATTATTCTTGGAACAAAAACCCATACTTTCATCTATAATTTGGGAAAATAATTCCATCCCTTGTCGAAATTTACCCTTGTAATATTTGTTAGACAATGATTTTCTCTTCCAATTTTTATGTTTATGTTGAATTGAAACTTCCATTTCTCATAAAAAATAGTGGAAAATATATTTAAATATAAAGGGTTTCAACATATATTATGCCTGTATGATAAATTTATTCACATTATTTTAATCCCTTATTACAACTAGAATGAGTCTTTTTGAAACAATAGTCTTGTTATAAACTTCCTCAATATTAATCTTTTTATCTATAGTTTGGAAAGACAATACTTATGTCAAATCCACATTTCTCATTTTTTATTACAAATAAAGACACTTCATGTTGAGATTATTTTTTAATCCTAAATTTATCATAATATTTATTCATAATTTTATTTCATGAACTCAATATTATTTTATTAGATCTTACTATTTTCATGTAAAAAACTATCCATATCCTTTATCTATTTTTCCTTGATTTACAATCGGTAATTATTAACATTAATAGTGGATTAAAGTGTTTATTATAATATATGTATTATCCCTTTTTATATATTACTTGTTCAAATTTCTCCTAAATGTAATTTTGTAATAGATATTTTTCCATGGAAAACATTTCCTTATAAAATAATAAATAATAGTCTTTATATTCAAAATTTTTGATGATAATGTATCAATTTTTTAATTTTCCCAATAATTCTTTATCCATTTCATAAACTTCAAACTCCAGATATGTTTTCCCATCCTATATTACATGATAAAAAATAACATTAAATTCATAACATCAATACATATATGTTTAAAATAATCCATAATTTTATAGTAAAATTAACCATGCTATTAAATGAGTACATTCTCCTCAAATAATGAGATAGAATTTAAAAGTGTATTATTATCAGTATAAATGTCATAAAAATTTCCCCTTTAATTATCATAAACTTTGTGTAAAAATTCATTATACTTTCTTACACATGAGAACAATTTCAACTTTATGGAATCCCTTTTATTATTATTCCCTAATGTTTTGACTAAGAATGCCAAATATTCTTCAAATATATACTTTATATAAAATTTATAAAAACAACTAGGAAATAATAAATCTACTAAAGGTAATAACATTCTTATTTTACACCCATTATGAGGCCTAGTGGACCATTTAGTAACACTAATTGGAGGTGAAATATTGTGAACCAATGTAAGCATATAATTTATCCTTTTATATTGATCAAACCTATGCACTAGTTAAAATTCCTAGATCTATTTACTAATAGTAAACACACCACATCACATGAAATGTTGTAAATAAAATAGAAAATATAAGATGGTATTTACATGGTTCTCCAAAATAGTATATGACACAATCCATGATGTGTTTTGGTAACGTACGAGACATTGATATATAATAATATAATAAATTTAATTTATTAGGAAAGTATCATCATTAACTAAATATATGATTTCCTAATAGTTATAGTCTTATGAATAATTATTTTTTCTAGATCCCTCATATTTACATTGGTTATTCAAATATTATCCTTAATTAAAAATATCACAAAAAATTCACTACACTACTTTTTGTAGAATTATCATATCATCTTCCTTAAAAGAGAATATTTTTCTAGTAGGGGTTTTATATAATGGATCATTCATGTATTCTTTTCTTCAAAAATAAAAATTATCAATCCATCAACAAGGTAGGATCCCCCAAATTATCATTTAGATAACCCATGAGAAATCTTTATAATAATTTAAATCTATTTTCATCTCACCTGAAATAAATATTCAATACCAAGAGTATATATCTGTCATTCCTCTTTTTTTCTATTCATATTTGATGTTGATTTTATTTTAGAGTAGTATATACTCATACTATATCTCTCCATATAATCTTCTATACCCCCTTAACTATAACTCACATTTTATCATACATCACATATTCCTAATATGAACCTATCCTAATCCATTTTCAATTATATATAGGATCACTTGAATGATTATATATTATTAATATGGATAATTCCATAAAAAACGTGCATAAATCATTATTTTCAAGTTATCAATATTTTAATAAAACCATAAGGTTATTATATCCTATATCCTTGAAATTTAATTTTAAATAGATCACATGGTTTTACTCCACATGATCCTCAATCAATAACTAAATAAGAGGGTTAATTCCAATAAATATGGATTGTTTTTTCTTCTCTAAATATATTATTCAAATAAATTTCCAAAAATAAACATGAATTATGTTCCATGAGAGAATGAAATAATATAATGGATAGTGTTATTTTATTTATTCTTATTATAGAAAAACATTCTTCTATATATCTAAACATTTTAAAACATTTAACTGAATCATGTTTCATTATTAATCTTTGTTATATCATTACATTTAATTCTTGTAAAACATTTACAATTTATATGACCTTATTTAAAATGTATTTTGAAGTATTCCATAAATCTTACATTTTTTTAAATAGTTTGTTTTTACATGTCACTTTAGTGATCTCAAATTTATCTAATGCATCACTTGATACTTTTAAGTTAATCGAATGTGTGATAAATTATATCATACATATCCTCTAGAAACTAATAATTTCATATTAAAAATAAAATCAATGTGAATATTAAATATCACCTATTAGATGTAATTAATTTAAAGGATTAATCATTAATATGATATGAGTTTTAATTCATATCATATTTCATCATAATCATTGCTTTATTTTAGCGTGAACTAATGATTTTAGCTTCTATATTCAAATAGAGATACTAAATATCAATTGTTATTTTAGAGTTAATAATTACTATGAAAATATTTATCTTTTGAATGAAAATTTTAATACCTTAGGATCTTAGTAATATTCTATTCTATTATCCCATAAGTATGCCTTTTCCATTTTTATACATTATCCAAGATATTATCTATGAACTTCATACTTCTTTAATTAAACCTCAACACATCTACATCCACTAAAAATCACCTCAAAACTACGTAAAACACATTATAAATTAGTCCGAATTTTACACAATTCATTATTATAATAAAAAATGTAAAATTTTACATATAACTAATATTTTCAAGTAGTTAAATGTATCTCCACTACCAAAAAAATTATATTTTTTATCTATTTAAAATAACTTCATCAATAGTTGTTAATAAATTATTAAAATAATGAAGCACCGAACTCATATTTTATCCAATATAAAAAAATCAATAAACTTCATCATCCAAGGGAAGTTCACATTTTTCATTTTTCATTATTCTAGAAAATAAAATATTGATCTAATTAATTCAATTTATCTCCATTATCTTCAACAACAACTATCCCCTCAAACATATGAAGATCCAATAATATGAGTGTTTTTATAATCAATTATCACTTTTCATTTATTAAAACCAAGTAAATATTAATAATCATCACATATTGAAACAAATTAAATTAATATTTGTAATAAAAAACATGAAGTTATTATGGAATCAATGTCATATTATCCCATCATCCTTCACCACCAATTCTATATGGCAGAAAAAATTGTTCATTAATATTTTAATTTATTCGTGGCAAAAAATATTTTCAACAAAATATGTATTATATTTCTTAAAATACTCATCAAAATATTATTTAATATCCATATTTAAAATAATCACATCATCATTCATAGGGAACTTCAATCTCCTCACCCATGTATTCAACTATATCATAATTCATTAAATTTTTATTCTTAATAAAAATATATACAATTCATAATAAAAATTAATTAAAAAATCAATAAATTTCATAATTTTTTAAGGGATCGTAGATTAGGACAAACTTAAATGATAATCACTTTTCATATTTATTTCCTCATTGTAAAATGTCATTAGCATATAATTGGTGTAAATAAAATTATTCATTTTTTAATGATTATATAACATATTGATTAAAATTTAAAGAAATAACATTTTTTTGATACAACAGACAAGGAATTTATATTCCATTTGATATTTTATGGTTTTCATGTTGAAATATATGGTTTTCTGTGTCATGGGGAAGAATACATTATCAGGTTTATGGACTCACAAATTATCCAAGTCAAATGTGTATGAAACCATTTTGGGAAATGGGGAATTGACACATAGGTGTATGTAATTTTGGCCACTGTGTAGTGAGAGTATGTTTTTTTGTGTTTCATAGGCATCGAAGCTAGAATGGTAAGGTTGACGGTTCTACAGACCACGTATTATGGACACGAAGTTGGATGAAATTGATTAAAATCACATTAATGGATAGTTATTAATAATATCATTATTTTATTAATCTATAAATTTATCTCTATATCAATATAGTTATATCATGGATGATTACTTATATATTCATTGAATTATAGACCAAACATAATGAATAGAAGGATCATGATAACAAGTAAATGATGTTATGTTTTGGTAAATCATATCATTTTTGTTAACTTAGGGTGAATAATTTCATGGTTCTTTGGATATTCATTATCTATGGTAGGTAGAACATATCCATTCCTTGTTCGATTATGATTCATTAATCTATGATAATGTGAATTCCAATATTTTTTAATGGGATTTTTTATAAAACTTTTCATTAAAATTGATTTTTTAAAATTTAAATGTTTTCATATTTGAGAAATATAAATTTTTTGATTTTGTTAAGATCATTGGACTAGTACAAATTGGTTATTTTTCAGAAATAATGTCTCTGTATCTTAAATTTGGTAAAAATTGTGATACTAGTTTTTGATGTAATTATTTTGGAAAACTATATTTTATAAGAAATAAATTTTTTAAATTGTTCTAATTTACATATAATTAGTATAAAATATGTTTCAGGAATCGATTAAAGTGAAAGGTATTCATGGTTAAAATTTTTAATTTAATTTAATGAAAAAAATAAGGTTAATTATTTTTTGGAAAAACTCTAGTGGGTGTAGATTCATAGTTGGTATATTCTATGAACAAAGGTAGATATTAGAAATTCTTATGTCTCCTATAATCTTAATGGATATCAATAGATTTGAGGTTGGGGTGAACTTAGAAGTTTTACTATAGTTTTTCCAAAAAACTATCATGATATATTTTAATGTGCCAATATTGTAAAACCCCAAGAGTTTAGTTTATTTTCATTTAAATAAGAAAAATGTTATATAGTGTGTACCACATGCAACACCAAGCATAATCAAACTTTTAAATACTATTAAAATATTATTATTTGAATATAACCATTATAACATAACCACTGGATTAAAGGGTATGAACATGAAAAAAACATTATGAAATATATGTATAAAGTTTATCCTTAACACAAATTTAATAATTAATGTATATGAAAATAAGAAATCAATTTTCAATAAGATCATATAATTTTAATGTATAAATTTTCCAAAAAACTGATTTCTATATGCAATATATTTTAATAAAAGTAAATTAAGTTAATAACTATATATAAATTATTATATTGAATTTTATATAACACATATTTAATAAAATAAATTAACATTATTCTAATGGTGGTTACATTATAAGGAATGAGTATAATTTAAATTTATACTTCAAACATACATTATCATCAACAAATGGTTTTTAGTACATTTTGGTCATGGATATTATGATCAATTTATTCCAATCTTGGAAACTTTTTTTGATAAAATGGATATAATTTTTGAAATTAACATGTCAAAATTTTATTAATAAAATATTCTTAGATTTTTCTTAAAATAAATATTTCTTGAGGAATAGTAAAAAATATTAATTTTTACAAAACTTTCATTTCACTACCCCATGAATCCAGATGATATCATACATGTAAAACCTCCCCATAATCTCAAACTAATTCTATTTTTTGATGGAAAATATGTGTGATGACCTAGTAAGTCAGTCGATGTTCTCTTAAATAGTAATATGGACTCTCACTATCTATGGAAGTCCCATCACAGTGTCCATTGATATGCCATCCACCTTGTATTTTGGGATCTCAAGAGGTTGCGTCAAACATACTTGAACCTAATATTCAGCCTTTAATTATTGAAATGTGAGAGACAAAGAAACAAACATTTAAATTCTCTACCTCACACTATCACACTATAGCTCTTGATGAGGTTCCTTATACATATTTTCCATATCTGGATGTATATCTAAGGGATAGGCATGGAACTCTCTCAAGACCTCCCATAAAAACATGACGAGGACTACTGTTTGTCCCTGAAAAAGGATAATGTGATCTCAAACTTCATAAAATCCATATGGAATATATGCTGATGAAATTGAGTCATGCATGACATTGCAATCGATATCTATTAAATGAACCACTCTTACATGATAATAATGTGGTGAAGTTAATTCTATTAACTGAGGATAAGCTGCACCCATCTCCTCCACCATGGTCAAATGTAATGATGAAAACTACTCTGACACATCCTCCAATGAGTGATAATAGGTTTTTCTACTAAGGGAATTTTCTATAACATTTCCCTTACCAATAGTGTTGACTATCTCGAAGTTATTATCACGTAGTAACTCCAACAAAAACCTATGTATCATGTTGATATCTCTCTAGGAGATGACACACATGAGTCTCTAGAGTTATGAATAAATAATTAAATTCTTACACAAAATTTAATTCCTCTATATCTTCAAGGTGAATACACCCAATGCTAACTCCAAGTCTTGTGTTGTGTAATTATGCCCATGGGATCTCAACTACCTTGACCCATAAGTGATCATTTCATTTCCCCACATCAAAATTAATATAATCCCAACTCTAGTGGCATAAAAAAAACACCACGTACTTGATTCTTTCCTAGCATAGTCTCTAAATATTAGAATTAGTCAACCTCTACCTCAACTACTCAAAGGATCCTTATCATTTCTTAGTCTATGAAAATAAATTCCATTTACACATCAATATAGTAAAAGGGTTTAAAATATTGGAAAAGTATATCACAGTTCAACCTATTCATGCATGAAAATTATTATATGAACCATTGGGTACTTTTTTAATACCTCGGTTTCCTTCCCATCACACCATAGACCACTACCCATTAGGTTCACTTATTAGACTACTAACTGTTCCCACATGCCAGAACATGTCCTTTCACCATTCCTTATCATCACTCACACACACCATGAGAAACATCTTAATATGGAAACCATATTGACAATGATATTTTCCAAACATTCTTAATAGTGGAGTTCTAATTAGGAAGGCTCTTGAACATAAAGGTGCACCTTATTTTAACGTGTAGTAAAATTTAATTTTTTAAGACACTTTTCTAAGGGGTTTACACTCTCCCTTATTTAAATCAAAACACACTTGTTGAGAACCCCAAACATAAAACCTAGGTAGTGACTATGTACTTTGGGATGGGTATTCGATTTGATATCATTTTTTATGAACCAAAATTCTCAATCATGGACATGTTAATATTACCCAACAAGTCTCTTGTAATACCTTGGTTGCATTCCTAGAACACCACAGGTTATTACCCACCGGGTCACTTATCGTACTAATTAATGTTCTTATATGCCAACACTTGTTCTTTTATTGTACTTTTTACTAACTCATACACTCTCTGGGAAACATCCCAAGATGTCAGCCATCCCTACATTACTCTAGAACAATAGAAATTAACTATGAATCTCTAATCAGGTATGATTCCAAAAATAATAATACACCATGTTGACATAGGTAGTAACATTTAGTCGTTTATGTCCCACTTTTCCTAGGGTTCTACAAAGTATCCCATGAACCTATGATAGTACCCTAGAAAAATAATGAACTCCAAACCTATGAGATAATATTTTGTGGTTCATAAGAAAGAATTACATAAATATTCATCAGATCCCTGACTACACCATTATAATAGATTTCATTCACTATAATGTGAACCTCTTATATCCAAATTGGATGCTTTGGGATCTTACCATATAGTTGGTTATCCCAGAGTAAGTTATGTACCATCTTCAAATGATTTTTATCTTCATCCTCATACAAAACGTATATAAAAATTTCATCGATAAATATAGAAAAAAAGTCCAAGTGTTGTTGTAATATCTGGTTCATATGTTACATAAAAATAGAGGGGGACTTAGTCACATAAAAAGGAATCCCTATGATATCATAATGTTCTAAGGAAGATCAAAATGTCATCATCTAAATATCATCCTCAAGAAACCTATACTAATGGAAGTCGGACATGAGATCAATATTTGAAAAAAAATCCAACCATTCAACTAGTTGAAAAGGTCATTAATACCCGATAAGTTGTGCATGATCTTGATCGTCCCCCAGTTCAAGAAATGGTATTCAGCACAAATCATGAAGATCTAATCCACCTTTTTCACAAAAAAATTGGAGCTTAATTAGAGGATGATTTATATATAATAAAGTATTTCTTTCAAAGGTTATCCAACTACACCCTTAGCTCATAGATCTTGGTATGGGTTATACAATATGCCAAAGAAAATACCAGTGTCATCCTAGTGAGAAAGATGATATAGAAGTGAATATCCCACATTTCAAATATCCAAAAAACATTTTTTAGGAAAAAATGTCCATATAATCCTCTTCTACCATTAGATTCTAATTACTTGTAGAGATCACTAATATAAGAGGTAAAATCTCCAACTGATGGGTGATTGGTTGTAGCATCTTGATCATGATCTCCACCCACTCAGTCAAAATATCTATCTCACTCATTAAGGATAACCATGTACCATATATATGAGTTTATCTAACCATCCTATGTTGACAACCTGTTAGAGAATTCATTTTGGAAAACAAATATATACCAATTATTATGTCATAATATTTCATCACAATGACCATGAGGTCCCATGAGAAACACTATTCAATAAATGCCAACACACACTACAAACAAATTTGTGATATAGAAGGGTCGATCCCCATAAGAATCTCTAGCCATAGATGGCGGGCCAAAGACTAGTTGAGAATATCTAACTCTGAGATAAAGGATATGGATATGAACAAACGAATCATACCTAGGTGAAAAATACTATATATAAAGTATAAAAGACACAAGTAATACATAAAATCATCTCATGAGAAACCTAATCATATCCTTCCATAGTCTCAAACTGGATATGCTGTTAACTTCTAGCACTATGATCCTGGAAAGGGACACCTATTGGTGGTGATATGAGTAGATTGTAGTGTTATACTCCACCTATAACTCTTACATATGGTGATTTTCCTACAACTTTATTAGTATTACATATATAGAAACCATCCTAATGACACATAGGAGATCCATAATCATGATAAGGCTTCCATTATGGAGGACTTTCCACTGACTTTCCACCATCTACAGCACTTCCTATTGGGAAATCACAAGAAATGTAACCTTTCCCATCATAATAATATCATCAGCATTATCTAGTATTTGGACCCTATATGAGAACTTTGTGCCACAAAACCACATTTTTGAGTCTGGAGATGAGTATTCCTCCTTCACCAAGACCCTAATGATTGATACCGGCCAACCCCTATAAAAGCCTCATCCCTATGATATCCCCTACTAAATCCAGCTTCCTAGAGTCCCTTTTCTAGAATTTTCACTATATCTGAATCCTACTCTAGTACTCCAACATAAATGGTAATTCATAAGGAGAACAAAAAATATCATCTCTCTCTGGAAATGACCCCTCCTAACATTCTCACATAGATGTACACATCCTAAAACATATCTTAAGAATAACATGTAAGGATAGTAAATAACATGGAATAATATTCTATAGAAATATCACCATTTTGTAACTCAAGGATATCTAGGATATATATATATAACAATATTGAAGGGTAGATCACAGCACAGAACAAGTGATGAGAGTATAACCATGTGAGAATTATCTCTTCATGAGTATGAGTGACCAATCCTAATCAATACCCTACATCTTAATGAAATAGTACAGTTACAAGCATAACCCTCTAATCAATTAGCATTTAAACAAACCATAAATCTCAAACCATTGTCTTGAGACAATACTCAACTCACTATGGGAATGGCTCTCTAAGAAACCTATGAAATCTCTATATCTAGAACTTGTGTAATGTTCTTGTATTCATCATTGTCCTAAACTACCAAATCTATTAGGAATACAACATGATGTTTATAATCCAAATATACCATTGGAGGTGGATCCAAATTCTACCCATTGGGTGTAAGAAATTATCTCTGCCCTTCTAGGGGTAACACCTTAGGAATGGGTCCCCAAACTGAGTCCTCATCAATAAAATGATCATCCTCATTACCCTATATTAGTATCCTCAATGGTTATCATCAAAGAGGTATCCTAAAAGCTAAAATAATATACCATGGTTATATGAGAGTATTTTGGGAGATGAAACAAGAAGTTCATGAAAGTAAAAATACCTAATATTATATGATTAATATACGATTGGTTTCCCTACAACTGATTCCTCAACATGACTAGTTGACAAGAAGGTAGTAAGAGTCTTGGTGTATGGATACATCATCCACTACATCAATTCTGGGTACCAAAGAGCTGAACTAGAGACTCTCCAACATCATTTACCTATGTTACCAAAAAAATCATTGTATTATTTCCAACTAAAAATAAAATCACATGGAAAACCACCTTTAATACCACATTTTCATTACCTAACACATCGAGACCCCAACTATGATAGCAATAAGACAAGGGTGACAATTGAAGCCTACCTCCAATAGGACATGGGATGGAAAAAAGCACCAAGTAGGTTTTGTCACTATAATGGGAGGCCTTATCCAAAACCACTTCTTTACAAGCACACAAAAAGCTCTATGAAACATCAAAAATATATAATAAAGGATTAAAACATCTAGGGTATAATAAATGCATGTAACAACCCCTAAAAAATACATCAATATATAACAGGGTAATAAAAAAGATATAAAGGAAAAAATGAATGACCAAAAATAAATAAAGTCCTAACCTAATAACTATTATAAATGGGAAAATTAATGATATCACGAATCCAAAACTCAAAGGATGACCACCAAACATCATCAGTATCTCTAATAATACTATGATCTACCAATATCAAGTCAACTGATGTCACCATTGATCTTCATGTAATATAAAAAATCCATATCATGTGCAGGAATATAAAATATAGAGTTGATTAAATACATACCCAGTGGGACACCCAAAAAACCATGAGGGAAGAAATATCACAATATAGTCAGTTAAATCTATAAGGCAAGAGGGTGAAATAACCCATCTAGAGATATTCTCATAATAAACCCGTGGAAACTAAGAAAGGATATCTATATCTTCACCCCCACTAATAACAATGATGTGTCTTCTTGTAGATCTAAAGTTACCCTATTTGATGACCTGTAACACACACAACCTCACAATAATCAAAGTGGAGGGACTACTTCTTAATAATGTTCTCTATAATCAAGGGACAACTATATCCAGTGTAGGAATTTCTCCCTACTAGGGCTTTATGATGTGAGATTTCCACTTCATAGATAGAGGATATACTTCTTTTTTAGTATGAGGGGGTACCAAATTTACCCATATAAAGAGTATGGGGGACCAACACCCTAGTGTACAAGGTAGTACCAACACCAATGTCTCTCTCAAATGATCATGACCAATTACTATCATCGATGAGCTTCACTAGAAGAAACGAATCAATCATAAAACCTTATTTCCTATATCCAATTCCAAAGGTATGGATGCCATCACATCCTACATGGAATACTACCCAACATAATCCACTCATGCTCCTAAATATGTGTCCTGGATAGGGAGATAAAAAAATTATAATGTCCTGAGTGGCATACATGGCATGTCCTATTAGGGTACATGATGTGTCTCATAAAGATAAACACTATAAATTCCCCATTTTGACACCCAAAATTTAAAAACATTGTACAAGATATATGCGTAGGGTCTCACGAAATGTGAATTTGCATGAATGTATGGGGCTTTTCTCCATGGGACATATCTGGGCTATCCTTGTGGATCCACAAGGCATGTCCTTTTAGGGTACACAGAGTGTATGTCTACCCAGGGTCCTAGGTGTGTGCTCTCAACACATGGCTTTAATATCTATATGATTATACAAGGCATGTCACTATGGGGAAATGGTTTCTTTTTCAACTAGGGTTTGGATGTGTTCTCATGGAACATTGATTTAAAACCCATGTAGGGTCACATAGTGTGTGTGACTGGCCACATGATTTGTGATACTTAACTCGAGTGAAACCCTTTCTGCCATGAGATTTTAAGGAATATGGAATGTGCTCCTTCTAAGTATAGGAAATGTGACCATGATTTTTATAGAAATTAACCCTTATCATTACATATACACTTGATCCACCATTTCAGCTACCTCCCTCGCTATTTGAATCACTTCAAATGGATGAATCCAACGGTTGAGGTCATTGATTATTGATTTTTGGCCATTGGTAGTTGAAAATCAAACCCATGATCTCTTGATATATTTAAATTGTGCCTCATATTATCATTCAAGAGAATTTATCTACAAATCCATCACTCAAATCACACAAACCATATTAATGAATCTCCAATACACTAATTCCTATATTTTTCATACAACATTCATGAATTTGGGGGTTCAATTATGCTCAAAACCATCCTATTTTTTTTCAAATCATGAACCCATGGGGAAATAATTAATAACACAAAGAACGATGGTGGAAAAACAGAATACTGAAGTGAGATCATTTTTAGATGATGTGATCCCATCATTATTACATGTTTCAAAATAAAAGGGGGTGGAAATTAGGAACAAAAAATATAAAAAATTAGTTTCAGTAACACTAATCAAATATTGGACCATGAATAGAATGGGGATCACTAAAAAACAATAAGAAGATATGAAATCCAGGTTTGTAAATTCATTGACTGACTGAGAATTGTTTTTTATTATTATGAAAACACTTTTAAGGAAAAAGTGAGAAACCTTACAAGAAATCACCACATCACTAATTCAACACTTCATCACTAAAAACCATACAAGAACAATGTATGGAATCCAAACCAGCCTCCAAATAATGAGACCTACATCATAAAAAGGTTTATTATTTGAGAATAATATGTATTCTAGTAACGATGTTGATGATTCCACTAGGTTAATCATTCATCTCCTAATTCTACTTGATTTTTGTAATCGATCCATGTTGTCGGGTCATCAAAGCCAATGGATACCTCCCCCCTCCACCTCTCAAATATCACATGGATATGTGGATATCTCTAGAAATCATACATAATGGTGGTTAAATATAGGAGATGGATTTGATAAAATTTTAACAAATTAAATTAAACTAATATTTAATTTATTTAACACAACTTCCACTGAGCACCTTTAATAAAACGTCTGACACCAACCAAACATATGTTGTGCATAGGGAAAACCCCACATTCTGAAAACAAAAATTGTCTCAAATTTCCCATATGAGGTCCCAATCATTTGGAAAACGATTTATTATGAAAATATGCTCGCATTTGTTTTAATATATATTGATAATTTTTATATATACTGATTTTGTGGTCCTGCAACACCCAAAAAATCTCCATATCTAATAAAAAATCAATCTATATATATATAAATTTTCAAACTATAAGAACAAATTCATTAAAAAATATATGATTCTACTTGATGTAAATGAAAAATTATTTTTCGCACATCAACAAAATCAATTTTATTATGAAAAATACCGTTCTTCTCTAAGATATTCAAAATACTTGACTATGTTTTATAAAAATAAAGTCTCATAATTTTATAGAAAATAAAATTTTTTTTATTCAAGTAAAAATATATAAATTTTAAAGGAATAATTATAGAATATATCTCTTAATCACTGAGATACTAATATCAATGATGTTACCCAATAGTTAAGGGTTGATGGTGTAAATAATGCTAATAATGTTAACAATGAAATTGATATTACAAGGGATGATTAAATTGAAGCACATATAGAAATAAGTGATGTTAAATAAGAAGATGAAGACATTGACACTAATGAAATTTAAAAATGAAGATGATGATAATGATGAATATTCCGAATGAAATATTATCTATTATCAAAAAAATTTATTAATGTTTTATATTTGATATATGTATAAATAATTATTTACAGGTTATACTATTTTCACCCAATATATTTGAGAAAAGGTTCTATATTTTCTAAATTGTTTATATTTTTTAATTTATGTGATTTTTTATGAAAATAATTATATATTTTAGATGGATTAAGATTATTATGTTGACATTATTGGTATCATGACTGAGGATATGCTACCTTGTGATGATCCTCTTGATTAGTTTGACAAGGGTGTTGACCCGACACCAGTTACTAGGATAAATTAGGGCCTAATGCGATTGATGATTCTAGATCAGATTGTAAAGTGAAATCTATCTCATGACATGGGTCCTAATAGGAGGAAGTAAGA
Organism: Viscum album; assembly: GCA_963277665.1. Lineage (NCBI taxonomy): Eukaryota > Viridiplantae > Streptophyta > Magnoliopsida > Santalales > Viscaceae > Viscum > Viscum album. The sequence goes on from OY728148.1 coordinate 469,458,280, forward strand.
TAAAAAATTAATTTTTTGAATTTATTTATATTAAATTATTTATTAATTATGTTACTAATTATTCCTGATGTTATTGTTTTTCACATATAACTGGTGATTAAGGTAGTGTTATTTTGGAAAACTATTTTTCTAATTCCTAGGTTTCATAGGATCTAGACTTTAACGAATAATATTTTTTGTGTATTATTTTTAAATATTAGATGGATTAATTTTGAGACTAGGTTCTGAGAAAACATTCGATTATGAGGCTCGGTGTTCCCAGAATAAATGTTTGAAAAATATAAAAATATTAAATATCACCTGTGCTTGGTTTACTTGAAAATGTGGAATAACTTCTAAATGGGTTCCCAGATCATAAATCCAATGGACCCATGGATTTTAGAATGGAATCTTTACCCTAACTGCAACCTAACATTGGTCAGCATAGGGAATTTGTAGAAATGTCATCACAGATGCTTAAATAATTTAAGATTTTTTTTATTTCAAATATTTGATGTATAAAGGTAGATATTAAATTAAGTATTATTTTATAAGGTACATGGTTTGAATTATAATCCTAGGATCCTCTAGAGACATTATAGAGAGAACATTTGGAGAATCCTTCTGATGGATGATGACGAAATCTTAGATCGATGATCAGCACACATAGATCTCGACAGATCTCACCAATGACGGCGTCATAGTGTTCATTATTCAATAGTGATGGATCCAAATCGAGGTAGGGAATGTTAATTTGGTTTTATTTTTCTCCATTCTCAAATTTCTTGATGAACACAGACCAATCAATGAACAGATTGGCCCGTGGATCGGTCGTTATATGGGATGGGCATTATTTATGGGTTTAATGGGAGATTCTAATCTTTGTGATTAAAATTGTAGCTTGATTAATTTTTCATTCTAATGGTGAAGAACCAATATTGATAGAAACATTGATCGTGGTTCATCCATATTGATTTGGTTTGTGATTTTCTCCCTTGATTCACCGTTCTATGTGGTATCTATTATTCTTCCCTATAGTTCAAATTTTCTTGAATGATCGATAGTTGCACATTAGATTCATATTTCAATGATCCAAAATAATAGATTAGGCATTGTTACAACTCAATGGAGGTGCGACGGTGGTTATAGCTGTAGATCGAATGATGGTGGGTGTAGGTTTTTCATTCTTTTGTGGTAATAAAGAATGATGAAAATATCGTTTTCTAAGATGATTGAAGTCCTAAATCTCATCGATTCAATGATAGGATAGAAAATCACCCTCATATCTTGAGTTTCATGGCATGGAGATTGAAAAAATGAAATCAAAAGGATTGACCAGTGTGATCAGGAGGAAGAGGATGATTTCTAGAAATACCCAATACACATGGCATGTAGTCCTTGACTACATGACATATAGCCCCCTTGAATGAACTCGACGTGTACTTCAGACAGTACACGAACACGGGGTAGAGTACAAAGGTTTCCTAAACGGTGTGTACTACCCTACATGGCTTGTCCTAGACCATATATATGGGCTACCCCATGTAATGGTACATAGACATGGATACACAGGCTGGCCCTGTGTACTGGCACATGATCAAAGTACATGGACAGAACCCGGATATTGGGACATGACATGTATCCCATTTACATTCCATGTAATCTTTTACTTGACATGGGTCGAATGACAAGGTCCATTTTACATGAACAAAAACTAGGTTCAAGGGTCATATCTTGTACCCTTACTACATGCCATGTACTCCTTTCTATATGGATTAGATCTATTGTCCTCCATATATTGGACAAGTTTAATTAGAGTTTGTTCCCATTATCATTTTTTAATGGTTGGTCCGAATCATTTCCTACTCCTAGGACTTGATCCCTTCAGTAGGAATTCATAGATAGAGTTTTTGGAATCCCCCCGAGAGGCCTTGAGTGGATCCTCTATTCATCTTTTTAGCCTATGTGGAGTTCTGGGTATCGATGTGATCAACACTACATGGGAAACAATACTCTACTTAGAGGGTTAATCTAGATTGATTTTTTGGTATCAACCCATAGACCTGGTTTTTATCCTCATATGTGTATCATATTATATTTAGATTTATCAATGTATCTTTTTTATGGTGAGACCTGATGATAAAAACCTCTTAGACAGATATCATTAGTGCCATAGGACTCAGGAGTGTGTTCTCCTGGATGAGGGAATTTTGGAATCTTTAAGCTAGAATTCTAGGGCTGGTATACTATGGTTGTGGATTACCTATAGACTATGTGTCTTGGTTTGAGTATATCTAGATATTCTTGTTATATGTGTTGTAGACATATACCTGTGTAGAGATGACTTTACTTTCCTTTGTTGTATTTATTTTTGGTTTTGGGGTTTCCTAAGGAGTATTGTTATAATCACCCCTACATTGTATTTTCCCAAGTGTCTTGTGTAGATTATCTACCTTTTGATAGATTCCTAGGTGGAGCCGGACTAGACAGTGTGTAGTGAGACTAGAAAGACCGAGGTGTGTTCCTACAACTTTCAGATAGTAGTCCCAGTGCCTTTTTCTTACAGGTTGGACTCTTGTTATAGAATTATTTATGGTGGACTTATATTTGGACCAATTATCTTTACTTTACTTCCTATAATACTCTGGTTGAGGGATATGGTTGTATGCATGCATTGGTTACTTAGTGTTTTTTACATTTCATCATTTTGTGGGCTTGGAGATGTGTGAATGTGTACAGGTACATAGGCAATGCCTCCCATGTTAGTGATATGATTACTCGGTGGTAATAAACAGCCCCTAACCTATTGAAGGTGGTCTTGGGGAGTCGCGGCATAGGCCCCACTGGGATGGTTCATGATAGAGTGGCATCAGAGGAGGCTGGTTCTACTTTAGGATTGTTAGTCCATGAGACTGGGTTGAGGAACAAGTGTTAAGTGTTTCTATATTGGATTTCAGGCCAGGGACTCCAGTGTTGTTGCGGAGGTCAACATATCCATACACCGGGACTCTGATAACCTGATTTTTGACTTAGTATATGAGAACAAAAGTTGTAGGGAATACAATGGGTCAAGCATCATATAGGAATGTGATGAGGGTTCCATGTCTCTCTTGAGTTAGCTCTCAAGATATACTCATTGTATGTGGTACATCTTGTTTGTTTCAGGATGCCTCTATAACATTTACCATCTAGGATTTAGTAGCTTGATTTTGAGGATGGCCCCCTCAGTGATTAGGCTTGATACAAGGACTTGTTCCCCAAATGTTACTACTAGGTGGTGCACTAGCCATACAGCCACCTGTAGAGCAACACATGGTACTCGTAATACCAAAAGATATGGAGAACAGGCTGAGCGTGCTTCACAAGTTTCAGTGACAAAGACCCCTCAGGTTCTAAGGTGATACAAAACCATAGATGGATGAGAATTATATTGAGACAGTGACATGAGTTTCCTATATATTCCAGACACTAGTAGATCAGATGTCGGTCTTGGCGATGACCCTTCTTCATAGCCCAGTCAGACGATGGTGGAGTTTGGTTACCCAGACTCACGATGAGGTGACTCTTTCATGGACAAAGTTCGAGAGCCTCTTTATAGAGGAATTATCACTAGTTACATTGAGGAATGTGCATATCCAGGAGCATCTTCAGCTCTAGTAGGGTATCATGTCAGTAGATAATTATTCATTGAGGTTTACCAAGCTTTCCAGGTACTCGATGGATATGGTTTGTGATTAGTTATTCAGGGATCATAACATAGAGAAGGGTTTGTGTTGATACAATTGAGTTAGTGTTATATCTATGTGCATTCCTACATATGCTGGGGTTCTTGATTGGGATTTGGTGGTTGAAATATTCTTCGATGAGAAGATAGAATCAGTGACTATCACCAGTGGACAAGAATGAGAAGAGACCTTGATAGAAGGGAGTCGAAGCCAGTTTTAGGGACATGGATGCGAGAGACGTTTCAAGAGGAGGTCCAAAGACATAGGATTTATAGTTCAGGGCTTACAGGGTGGGTTCATTCAGCCAATAGAGAGGTGGTTCTATTCATGTGATGAAAGAGGACATCTTTTTAGAGATTGTATGACCTGATGTACTACTGATAAAGAAACTATAGATGGACCACTGAGCCAGATACAATAATAGGATTAGGTATATCTACAGGGTGGGAGACATGGAAGAGGAATTGGGAGTGCAATAGGAGGTGGTCAGCATTTTAACTTGTTACCACCACCACCCCTAGTGATCCACACTAGGCTCAGAGAGTTGGAGGAAATGGGAGGGTACAACTACAGGTGGATGAGGATTATGACCTAGAGGCTCTAGGAATGATTCAAGGTATGCTATATATATTTTCTACATTAGATGTAGTACTGATAGAGAAAAGTTATAGTCATTAATTTCTCACCACATATCTTTTATAAGACTTAGAGATTCTAATTAAACCATTGACCTGACCCTTATGCTTGGAGGCTCATACTAGAGAAGACCTAGAGATCACACACTTGTACCAATAGTGTAACCTAACTCTTGGAGTTGTGATTTTCTATTGTAATCTCTTGGTAGTAGCATTAAGTCATTTTGAAGTCATTATTAGTATGAATTGGTTATCTACAATTAATTTCTAGATCGATTGTTTTAGTAAAAGTCTATAGTGTGTCCCCAATGAAAGAACCAGGTTTTCTTTTTTTAGAGAAAATGAATCCCAAAAAGTATAGGATGGACTCATGCATAGAAGGGTGAAATAGATTTCTCATTAGTTATCTATCCTAACCCTTTGTGTAGTGGATATTTTGAGTTCCTAATTTACGATAGTGGTGGTGGAGTATGAGGAAGTCTTTATTAAAGATGTTTCATGTTTACCTCCCCATCAAGAGATAGACTTCTGCATTGACTTACACCTCGAGATGACACCGATATCTACACTAGTATATTAGATGGATCCTATAGAGATTCATGAATTGAGGGTGTAGTTGGAGGACTTGCAGAGGAAGGGATTTATGAGGCCCGGTTTTTCACCGTGGGCAGCCCCAGTTCTGTTTTCCAGGAAGGTAGATAGGAGATTGAGGTTGTGTGCCGACTACCAATGCTTGAACCAGGTGACTGTGAAGAACAAGTATTGACTAATGAGGATCGATGAAATATTTGATTATTTGAGAGGGGAATGATGGTTCTTAAAGGTTGACCTAACGTAAGGATATCACCAGTTGTGATTATGGTATGAGGATATACTAAAGACAAAATTTTGATGTCGCTATGATCACTATGAGTACTTGGTTATGCCCTTTGGTGTGACAAACACCCCAGAAATGTTCATGGGACTCATAAACCAGATCTTTCAGCCTTACGCAGACTATTTCATGGTAGTATTCATTGACGATATCCTTGTGTACTCAGTATCCAAGTAGGAGCACGCAATACACTTAAGGATAGTTTTGGATGTACCGCGAGAGCACTAGTTTTACGAAAATCACTTGAAGTACCAGTTATAGATTTAGGTGGTCTAATTTTTGGTACATGTTATCTCAGCAGATGGGGTGACAGTGAACCTGAACAAGGTTGAGTTAGTGTTAGAATGTGATCCACCTATGAGAATGATGGAGGTGCAGATATTCCTTGGGTTGGAAGGCTATTACTAGAGATTCGTACATTATTTCTCCAAGATATCAGCACCCATGACAACTTTTACTCAAAAAGGGAATCCTTTTGTGTGGATAAAAAGGTTCCAACAAAATTTTTAGTAGTTGAGGCAGAGTTTGATGATTTCTCCCATCTAGAGATTTTAGGGGAGGGTGTCGAGTATGTAGTTCTATGTGATGCACTAGGGACTAGGCTAGGTTGTGTCCTGATGTAGAGGAAAGATGTGATTACATATGGTTCATTCTAGTTGATACCACATGAGAAGAACTATGAGACCCATGATATTGAGTTAGCATAGTTATTATTTTCCTTGAAGATGTGGCGACACTAACTGATGGGCGAGCAGTTTATTATCTACTCTGACCATAAAGGTCTCAATTATATCTTATCTTAGAATTATATAAACTTGAGATAGAGGTGATGAATATAGTTCCTCCAAGACTATCTCTTTGAGATTGTCTATACTACTAGAAAGGGGAAAGTAGTAGTATATTATCTCAGCAGAAGATATAGTTCATTGTTTCTAAATGAGGCATCAGAGTAGTTGGACTTGTTGTAGTTATCCTTTGTGGATGGAGATGAAATATCTTATCTCCAGTCGATGGTTTTCACACCTCCACTATTACTGCGAGTCAGGGATGCATAACTTGGGGATAACAACTATCAGATCATACATGCTCAGGTATCTAAATAGAATGCCCCTGTTGGATTTTCAAAAGTTGGGGAGCACATTGTTCTTTTTAGAGGATGCATGAAGGTAATAGTGATATTGCAGGAGGAGGTTTTGAGGGAGTTTCAAGAATTCCCTTTGGAATTAAATTCAAGTATGAACAAGATGTACCAAGACCCTATATATTAGTTTTGGTGTCCTAGGATGAAGAAAATAGTCACAAAGTTTTCCTCTTGATGCTTTACTTATCAACAAGTGAAGGCAGAGCACCAAGTTCCAGCAGGTTTAGCTCAACCCCTTAATGTTACAGAATGGAAGTGATATGGGATATCTATGAACTTTTTGATGCTATTACCATGTATGTTTAGGGGACATGATTCCATCTGGGTGATCTTTGACCGACTCACCAAGTCATCCCACTTCCTAGCTATCCAAGAGCAGAGTTCAGTAGAGAGATTGAGACTCTTCTACAGGTAAAAGATAGTTCGACTCCATGGAGTTCCATAGATGATCATTTTTTATAATGATTCTCACTTTAAATTCCGATTATGGAAGAGATTACAAGAGGCATTTGGGACCCAGTTATGATTGATCATAGCATTTCACCCGCAAACTGATGGCCATACAGAGTAAACCATTCAAGTTTTGGAGGACATGATGCAAGATTTCATGCTAGATTTTGGAGTTTGGGTACAAAAATATCTACCATTCCACCATTGGTATGGCACCATTAGAGGATTTGTACGGGTGACCCTATAGGTCACTACTTTGCTGGATTAACCCCGGAGAGTCGGCACTCATGGGCCCAGAGTTGGTGTGAGCTATAACTAAGAAGGTGAAGATCATCTAGGAGTGGATTAAGACTACATTGAGCCATATTAAGTCTTATGTTGATAAGAATATAAGGCCTTTGGAGTTCAAGGAAGGAGACCACATGTTTCTAGGGCTTTCATCTTGATGTGAATTATAGAGATTTAGATGGGGTGGAAAGTTATCTCCAAGTTTCATCGACCCTTTCTAGATATTGAGAAGATTTGGATAGGTGTCATAACACTTATCTCTACACCTATATTAGACTGGGTACATGATGTCTTCCATGTGTCGTAGTTGAGGAGGTACATGCATGACCCATTACACGTTATCGAATGGGGTGAGATGGACATTGAGGATGGATTGAATTTTAATGAGTACCCAATAGAGATCGAGGATAGTCAAGAGAGGATCCTTAGTAGTTAATTTATTCCTTTATTTCATGTTCAGTGGCAGCATTGTAATCTCAAGAAGATCACTTAGGAGTGGGAGGCTTAGAATCATGCACAATACCCTCATCTTTTTGAGTAGCCCTTGTTTGAGTTTTTTTGGGATTTAAAGCCCCAATGTGGAAAGAATGTAATGACTATGATTTTCTCTGTATTATTTTTAAATATTATATGGATTAATTTTGAGACCAGGTGATAAGATGGCGTGCCATTTAGATGCCTGGTGTTCCAAAAATAAATGTTTGAAAAATTTTAAAATATTAAATATCATGCGCGTGCGGTTTTCTAGAAAAAGTGGAATAACTTATAAACGGGTACCTATGTTAGAAATATAAGGGAATAGTTTATTTCAGAATGGTGGATTTACCCTAGGAATGACCTAACATTGTTTGGCATAGGTCATGTGTGTAAAAGTCATCAAAGACACTTAAATAAATAAAATAATTTAAGAAAATTATTTTTATTTCAAATCATTGATGCAGCAAGGTGGATCATTAATTAAGTCTTATTTTTAGAGATCTAAGGTTATCCATATGACCCTAGAATCCTTTGTATAAGTTAGGGATATAACCTCTAGAGAATTATTCTGACGGATGATGATGAAATCTCGAATTGACGATCAACGCACACCAATCTTGATGGATCTTGCCAATGGAAATGACACAAGGATCGTTCTTCATTAGTGACTGATCCAAATTGAGGTTTCTCATGTGTTTTTTGTTTTCTTTCTCTCCTTTCTTAAATTTTATGATGAAAGTGAACCAATTAACAAAACTATTGGCCCGTAGATTGATCATTATGTAGTATGGGTATGATTTCAGGGTCAAATGGGAGATTTTAATCTTTGTGATTAAAACTGTTGCTTGATTCATTTATCTTTCTAACAATGAATAACCAAGATAAAAAAAATTATCTAGGTTCATCGCTCTATATTTGGTTTTTTCTTTTCTCCCCCTATTCACCATTCTTCATGGTATCTATCATTTTTCCCTATGGTTCGACTTTTCTTGAATGATCGATCATTACACATTCAATTCTTGGAGAAACAATATGAAATCGCAGATCCTATGTTGATATGACTCAATGAAGGTGCAATGGTGGTTGTGATAGTGGATCAAATTATGATGGGTTCCAATTTCATGTTCTTTAGCAGTAACGAATAACAGATAAGATCTCATTTGTCATAATGATTTAAGGCCATAATCTTTTTGATTTGATAATAGGATGGAAAAAAGACCATAGATATCAAGTTTCATGGCATAAAGATCAATAGAATGAAATTATGATGATCGACTAACATGAGGGAGAGGAAAAAAAGGGTTCTGAAAAAATCCGATACACACGGTGTGTAGTCCTTGACTACATGACATGTAACCCTATTGGATGAACTCAACGTGTAATTCGGAAAATTCACAGAAATTAGGTGGAGTACATGGGTTGCCTACACGGTGTGTACTCCCCCACACGGCTAGTCTTGGACCATGTAAATGGGATACCCCATGTACTGGTACACAGGAATAGATACATAGGTTGATGCCATGTACTGACACATGTCCGGAGTACACCGGCGAACCCAAGATGTAGGGACACGATGTATAACCCATTCACATGCCATGTACTATTCTACATGACATGGGTTGAAGGAAACATGCTATTTTACACAGGAAGTACCCGAGGTTAAGGGACATGGCATATACCCTTAATAAACACCATGTACTTCTTTCTACATGGATTAGATCTATTGTCCTCCATATCTTAGACAAGTTTTGTTAGAGTTTGTTCCCTTTATCGTTTCCCTTAAGGTTGGTGTGAATAATTTCTTACTCCTAAGAGTACGATCCCTTCAACATGACTTTCTGAATAGATTTCTTTGAATCCCCTTGAGACGCCCATAGTGGGATCCTATATTCATCTTTGTGGCCTAGGTGAAGTTCTTGGTATCGATGTGAAAAACAGTATGCGAGCACCAATCATCTACTTATAGGGTTAATGTAGATTGAGTTGTTGGTATCACCCCATGCGCCTGGCTATGATACTCATCTGTGTATCATATTATTTTCAGATATATTAGTGTATCTTTATCATGGTAAGAACCGGCGAGAAGCACCTCTTATATGTACGTCATCAATTCAATTAGACTCAGGAGTGTGTTCTCATAGATGAGTGTTTTGTGGAATCTTCAAGATGGAATTATAGGGCCAATATACTATGGCTGTGTATTACCTCTAGACCATGTGTCTAGGATTGAGTATATCTAGATATTATTTTTGTATGTGTTGTAGACATATACCTGTGTAGAGATGAATGTACTTTCCTTTGTTTTATTTATTTTTGGATTCAGGGTGTCCTAATGAGTATTATTATACTCACCCCTGCATGGTATTTTCCCTCATGTCTCGTGTCTTGTGAATATGATCAAACTTTTTATGGAGTCCTAAGTGGAAAAAGACTAGATAATGCATTGTGAGATCAAAGATACTGAGGTGTGTTCTTGTAGATTTCAAATAGTAGTCCAAGTACCTTTTTTATAGTGTGGACTCATATTATAGATTTTTTGGTGGGGTTCAATTTGGAATTGTTTACTTTACTTTACTTTACTTCATGTCGTACTCTTATTGTGGGATATAGTTATATGCATGCATTTTTTTCTTAGTAGTTTTTACATTTCATCATTTTTTAGGCTTGAATATGTGTGCATGTGTACAAGTACATAGGTAATGCCTCCCATGTTAGTGATATGCCTACTCAATTCTAGTCACCAACCCCTAGTCTATTGGAGGCGGACTTTGGGAATCACGACACGGGCCCCATTGGGATGGGCCATGACATGGATGATATCAAGTTACCTCATCATATATTTGTGTAATGGTTGGTATGTATAAATAAAAATGTTTTTTGTATTTTCTGAATATATAGTTTTTTGTTTACAATATTATTAAATGTTTTTAGGTTTTATGTTCTCCTATTGATGAGAGCTTGAGACCCACTATATGGGAGGCATGAGAGTCTTGCATGTGTGACTATTTTTATCATTATTTATATATCATTTAGAGGAGAGATATAAAGAAAGAATCTAAAACTATATTTGGTATTTCTCATTGGAACTATGAAACTTATTACATCCCTATATAGGCTTTTGAGAAATTTCACACATACTCGATAGAATAGACTCTCAAGAGGAGATATGATTCTAGTCAGTAGAATTAAGGGAGACTTTGATGTCACAAACATAGATAAAAGTTTTACATTTAGTATACATCATAAATATATGGGAAGTAATAATATTTAATAATTATATATATGTATTTTTAATAGAAAATATACATGATAAATTAATTTAGTCTATAGTTGATCCAATTATTACAGAGGATAATGTTTAAAAGAAAATGTACACTGATAGTAGTTTTGGATAGAATATCAGTGACTGGAAATGAAATATTTTCATTAATATTTTTTGCATTAATTTTTTAAATTATTATAATATGATTTTTAATATTATTATTTTATTTTTATACAATTGTTTGGGACATATGAAACAAAGATTTATCACATTTGTGAGAGTTAGGACAAGACAAATGGTAGTGAAAAGGCCCTGAGAAAGTCTTATTTTGATGAGGTGACATGGATGTAGGCGATGATAAATGGTCTTCATAAAGGTTGGGTGATCGGTATAGGTTCATAATCGACTATGACTAGTTACTATAACACTAAATCAATGGAATCATATGGATTAGAGAGAGTAGTTTCATCATTATCATCATAATTTTATCATATATGGTATAAGGTGAATCTATGAGATTAGGATGAGTTTATATAGAGACAGAGTAATGAGATGGAGGAGTAGTGATGAAAGCAGGAAGAGTAGAAATGATAGTAGGAATAGAAAACCAAGGATATGATGTAGTATATGTGTTGGATTATATATGGCTTAAATATAGAGTTACCTCATCTAGATGAACCAAATCCACCACTAACTTAGTGAAATTATTATTATATTATTTTTCTATCTAATATTTTATGTAATATATTATTTCAAATTTTAAAATGAATGTTTTTTATTTTATTATTAGAATTTTTTGCTTTATATTTATTTTTAATTTTTTAGTTATTTTTGATAGAATTGGAATTCTACCAAAAATAATTTTTGAAAGTAAATTTTTGTGATGAAAGGAAAATTATTTCAAAAAAAATTATTTTTAATGGAATTTTGAGTCTATTGTAATTTTTTCATAGTACTGGCTATCCCATTAAAAAAACTTATTGGAAAAATATTTTTTGAGATAAAAAAAAATCTCAAAAATTGTATCTCTACTGGGTTAATTAAAATAATCTATTGTAACTAATTTTATTTATGATTCTTATTTCTATAATGGAAAATTTTTCTATATTGCGATCACAATTTTGTTTTCATTACATAAATCCTTATCAAAAAACCAATTGAAAAGTATTTTTCCCCTATAGTGAATGTGAATTGTGTGTACTTCCACCTCCATGAAATAATTTTTTTCATTTTCCATCTTGAATTCTATTTATTTTCCAAAAGACATAAAAAATAATTCACCTACATATGAAGATCTAAATTATAACATTATTCTTATATTATGTTTATATTTTTTAATATAATGAATTTATTAACCATAATCACCCATCTAATTGTAGTATGTTCCTGTTTAGATCAGTTTAAACACCTACATGAATGGTGGTATAAAAATATATAATGGATTAATATGAAACGTGAATAAAAATATTATTATAACATAATAAAGAATCATGACTAGTTTTTGTTTATGGAATAGTTATATTAATCATTTATCTTTTTATTAAAATATCATATGCGATCTCTAAAAATACAGAAATACGCCAACATAGATTCCACTATCACACAACATAACTAAAAAAACACATGTAACGAGTTAAGATATTTATAAATGAATACAAGTAATATATTAAAGTATAATAAATAATCTACAAATAATGAACTTGGAATAAATGAATGGGTAAAAAAATCGACTACATAAGGCATTTGAGAAACAAAAAAAGTTACTAAAACCCGATGGTAAAAATAAGTTATAACTAAATAATATATCCATGATAAATTATCAAAAATGAATTATATATAAGTAAATTTATTATATAAGGCCTTAAAGTACATTTAACTATGTGGGGAAACAAGGTAGGGGTTTTTGGTCTAAAATATAATTATTGAGAAATATTTATTATTATATGTCATTTTTTCTCTAGAATGGTGTATCTACTTCACATTTAATATTTTTTATAATTATAATCTCATTATTCATGATATTTAATGTTTAGTTTTAAATATTACATTTCATGGGTTTTTTATTTAAAAACTTATGATTTCATAAAGGCTCTTGGTCTCAGATTTTAATTTCTTGTGATAGGTTTATGTTGTACACCTTATCTTATATTTTATATTTCACTTACTATCACTCTGTAATTTTATATCATGATTAACTTATATTTCATGATATTCAATATTCTATTCCATGTTTTTCTCTCATGGGGATTTTATTCGAAAGATACCAAAGTTTTAAGGGTTTTGTTAACTTAGATACCTTTATTGAGATTAAATTATTCTTTTTATAAAATTATTTCTTCCATGCCTAATTTATTATACACTATGATTTTTTAATAGACTACCTTCAAACTCCTCGAATAATATTTTTCTTTTATAGGATTAAATTAAAAGAAATCAATTAATGGGTTTTTTATTTCCTAATCATCCACTATGTATGGGAATAAGATTCCTTTAATTGTCCTTATCTATGAATACCATATACATAAGTCATTATATTTAAGTATTTTTATCTATATTCAATAATTAAAATAATTAAATAATTTATTTTCTAAAATAAATACCTTTAATATATATGGCATTAATAACATGCGTTATCTTAATTTAATTTTGTTTACCTATAGAGTTACCAAATTTCATTAGATACTCATTCATTTTCCATGGTATTATCATGTTATTACTACAAATGAAATTTTATGATCAATCTATGAAAATTTAAATCCTTTTTATGTGATATAATTTTGAAATTTTATGAAACCCATTTCCATTCAATGGGTTACTTTTGATGAATGATTGATTTATTATAGTAAACATATGTAATGATGATAATGGGTGGGGTTATATATCTCCCTACAATGCATTGGTTTATGTTGATATATCATGAGATAATCACATTGGTAAAAAATGGGTTTGTTCACCTTAGAATGGGTATAATGAGTTTGCTCAAAATTTTAGGTGCTAACATAATGAATTTGTAAAAACAGGCGCGATCATAATGTGATTTCACATAACATTTTCCTATTATTATTGTTAATACATATCTCTATTCTATTTTTCATGTCATTATATAATTCTATGAAACTTTTAATTTATATGATATTATACATTTCCATGTTTATTCCTCTTTTATAAGATATTATGTACTTCTATGTTACTCCCTTATGTAGGCATTTTTTATGATCTATTCTTTGATGGGGATAACTTTATTATAAAACTTGATTATACCCTTATACCGACCATATACTCACTTATGATCATTTATTATTATCACACATGTTTAACCATTCTACAAATATGAAATCTCCCCATTTTTATCATTCTATTTCCCCAGGTTATGATGAAAAGTAATATGTATGATGTGTCTAGAAGAGTATATACTGTAGAGAATTTATAGGATATTTTAAATACTTATTAATGGATCAATTAGTCTCTAATATAGTGGGAAAATTTCATGTTATTTTAAAAATAAATTGGGTTTTTAGTTAATGTTTTTTAAAACTCTTAACCTAATAGTCCATTGAAATGTATTGTAATGGAATATTTTCTATAAATTCAAGTAATTGAGATGGTCACATATGTGGGGAATCATAACCATTTTGATATAATAACATCATAATCTACATATTATTGAAATATATTTATGGTAAAACCCTTTTCCATCATCTTTTCCATCTAATGGAAAATCAAAACTTCACTCATGCGTACGTAAGGACCACCACAACCAAGAATTGATGTGATTAATTTTTAATTACTATATCACGTGATTTTTTATAAATATTTAATCAATGAAAATATAATATTACTATAACATATTTATTATTTCATAAAATTTAAATATTATCAACATCAGTTCTTTTCTACCTAGTAGAAAACTGAAAAAATCACTCACGTATATGAATGAAATATCATCTCTATGACAAAATGTACATTTTTTCCTTTATCTTCCTTAAATTTTTTATTTTAAATTTTTATTTAATATATAAAAATAAAAATTCTAACATATTTAATAATATATAAGTGATGAATCAATAACCAAGGTGAAAGGATTAAAACCATCAAATTAAAATGTCAATTGAAAATTGCAAAGCAAACACTAAATATTAATTTTAAAAAGGAATTATAGCTAAATAGGTAAAATGAGTTTAAGAATAAATGGTATTTTGAAAGATAGATATAAATATGGTCCAAAATTGGATGTAAAATAATGCTAAATTTATTATAAAGGTGGTTAAAAAATGTTTGAATAAGTGGATATCCAAGGTAAGATATTTCTTGTCTCAATATTATTTCATTGAGACTTATGACATTTTAATCACACATTTTCTTTAGTAGTATATAAGCATCCTTATAGATGTATTATATTTTTGATTTACAAAAATCCAGGTGGGTTAAAAATTCTTTCATGTTCTATTCTTCATTTTTCTTTTGATTCAAATTTTTATTTAGCCGTAAAATATTTTCTTTTAAAATGTTATTTTAAATGCTTTATATTCATTATCCCCAATATCTATTTTCAATAAAATGATTCAAAAATTTTATTACTTATATGAAAAATATTTCTAATGTTATTTTTTCACTATACATTACTTTTTATAAAAGTTTAAGAAAGGAATAAATTAAAAGATTTAAGTATGGGTCACTTTTTACCAATTTTACCGTATTTTAAATGAATTTTCTTCTTAATGTATACTGCATGAATAGATTTTCTAGCCTTTATATCCATTATTCATTATTATGTTTTGTACACATTTTCCCATGGTATTTCAATGAAGGATATTTTCCCATATCTCAAGGAATAATTGGGTTTTAAATGATTTCAATATAAAATGATATTTCTTCTAAATTTTTTGAGATAACATAATGAGGTTTTGATTATGGGATAAAATTCTAATTTTATGTATTTTTTTGATGAAAATTTAATTTTATCAAATGTTTTGATTTTAGGTATGGGTAAATGTCCATGCTATTATTTTATTTTATTTTTAAACTATACAAATGGGTGTTATTAATTAATATGGAAATGGGGAGTGAACCCAAAACGCTATGGGACTATGCCTATTATATGATGGGTAGGTCTTTAATTCCCTAAAATTTATTCGGTAAAATGATAGAGTTAACCGATGTATAGTCTTAGTAGAATGTGTATGAATATAATTACTTCTTTAAAGTGATGAAGATAAGAGATTTAAGTTGATCCTTAGGAAATGTGGTTGAATTTAATTACTCTTATGAAGTGATACATTTAAATGATATATTTTTATCCTATGAAAATATTGGTATTATATTGTTAGGTGATTCCATTATGAAAGTATGGCACACCATTTTTCTTATATAGTTTTTATATAATTGAAAATGGTTTATCATGGAAATATTTTTAATTTAAAATGGTAAAAATTGAGTTTACTATTTAAAGTAATGTTTATGATAGTCTAAAGGTGAATATATAGTCTTTATGGTAAAAAATCCATGAAAAAATATTTTTCCCCTTACATTGGATAAAAATTATTTATGAAATCTTTTCTCATTAATGTTTATTACTTATTTAGTTGAATGATTATTTTTAGTGTAAATGTTTTTCATGTAAAAAATGAAAATTCATTTTGGTTATTCATGAATTTAAAATTATTTAATGAGTTTCTTTTCTTTTTTATATCCCTTAATGATTTTTTTCTCATACCATGTTTTTAAATATTTTTTATAGTCCTTAAGGATGAATTCAACCTATATCTTGTTCAATATTAACATATTATGAATAAATAAAAAGTGTAAATAATGAAACAAAAATTTAAACATAAAAATACAGCTTTGTGAAAAAATAAACATTGAGTGGAAGTGTTCACTTTTTATTGTAAGGGTTTTATATATAAGAGTTTTTTCCTAATTATCCAAAGTTATAAACTAAAAATATCCTCAAATTATAAGAATAAGAAACCTTTTTATAAATTTTTTAATTATGGGATATCTATGGAATGTGTCCTTATAACAATTATTTTATCTTTAATTTAATAACAAATAGTTATTGTGACCAAGGATGTACATTATGTTAATTGGAGATATTATTATGACTAACATGGTGTTTTCTATTACTATATTTGAAAAATAAAAAATATACTTGATTGGAAGTGTTATTCGTGTTTATATTTTTTATGACTATGTATTTTATTATTTCTATATAAATCACATTCTATATTAGATGATGTTAATTGATTCTGATGACTTTATGTATGTTATGATGGATCATCAATGGTTGAATAATATTAGAGTATTTAATTAATATAGAATATGATTAAAGTTATGTTTAATAGAACATTTCATGTTGTTTAGAAAACCACATTATTGTTTATCACTAAGAAAATTATCTAATGAACAATTTGAGAAAAATGGTTAGAGTTTTGGCCATATATTTAGTGGAGTTTACCATATTTTTGGGATTATATGATGATTCAATCCATTTCAAGGATTATTATTCAACTATTTACAAAGAAAATGATCATGGTCATATACCACATTTAAAAAATGTGATCTAATCATAATTTTATGGTAAATAAATAAAAATCATGAAATAACAATGTCACAATTTGACTACTGGGTAGTGGTTTCAATCTCATGGTAATGGGTTTTAAAACAATGTTATCAAATATATCTTGATTTATATAATGACATAATAAATGATGAAGTAACATTTCATATTTTTTTCTCAAGTACATGGATTTATAATTTCTAGAATTAGTCTAATATAGTTTAGGGAGATTATGAAAAATAAACCATAGTTAATCTTAGGATCAAATTAATGTTTCAATTGATGTTAGTTATTAATAAAAGTTTTCATTTTAAATTGGAATTTAAAATTCATATTATTTATGAAGTTTAATAATGATTAAGTTTATTAAATAAAATCATAATAGAAAAATAGTGGAATATATATGATAATAATGGGAATACACCCACATACATATAGATTTAGTATTGTTTTTGATCAATTGATTTCATGATATAGGAATAATTGGAAGGAAATTATTGATATAATTATTTAAATTGGATGGGTACTCATTTTTATTTTCCTTTTCTACATTAAGATTTAGTATATAGGTTTTTAATCATTTAATTGTTTATAAATCAATAAATCTCATTAAAATTTGACAAACGATGTTAAAAGATCAAATATAATCATTTGTTCACTAAAATATTTAGTTTTAACAATTGATAAAGAATATAAGAATTAGAATTACACTTTTAGTAATTTGGTGATTTTTCTTGGTGGTGAATACTACAATTACTGTATCTTTGACAAATTATCGTTCATTTATATTGATGATTGTTACTTTTTTCTCATATAAAAATTAATGTAAACATGTTAAATTATATACCAAGATCATTATATATTGTATAGAAATTCATGTTACCATATAATTCCAAGGATGTATCCATTCACTTTTAATTCTAACCCATGTATATAACAATGTTAATTATTGATGTGTTGGTAATAAAAAATGGTTAGTGAATAGAATTGAATAAATTTATCAAATTTAGTATTGAATAATAATCATTCGATGATATATTGATAGTCATTAATCTTAGAAATTAATGAATTTTGTATTTTAGAGAAGTTGGGAAGTTAATCTTTTCACTTATTCACCCATCTTAGCGAATAATCAACTGAAATCACTATAATTGGTAACGAATATATGTATAGGTTTTTTCCTTGAGGTAATTAAATCTAACTAAATTTAATAGTGTAAAGAATATTTATTATTTAAATCTATTTTTTAGTTTTGAATTTTTATATCAATATGGGAACATATTAATTACATAAATAATAAATTTATTCCCATATTTTTTGGAAAAAGTTACAATGATTGGAATGAAAAAATATTTTCATACATACTTCCAATGTGTATAAATTTTTTAAAAATTGAAATAAAATTATTCTCCTATTATAGTAGGTTCTATGATTACTCTGGTAGATAAAAAGAACATTGATATCAATATTCATCCATGAAATATTATATTAAAAACAATTTAAAAATTTATTTCATAAAATTTATAATGATCAGGATAATGAAATTTATTTTTAAAAATATATGGAATATTCTGGAAGGGAATTCTAGAGTGAAAAATGATAAATAGTAAATCTAGTAGGCCCAATTCAAATATATTTGTATTCTCTAAAGATAAATAGTGGCTGATTTCATTACTAATGTAAATGAGAGAGTGAGATCTATAAAATGTTTATGGTGAACTCCATTTTTTAAAATTTTAATGATGTTCCAATATAATATACTTAATAGGTTTGATTCAAAATATTCTTTAGTTGATGATCTTGATTTGAATTTATTTATATAGGAAAATTTTCATAGTTTGTTTGGAACATATCGCATAATTATAAAAGTTTCATTCAATAATATTTTTATGTGTGATTTGAAAGTTACTTTCCAAACCTTCATTAATTAAAAGACTTTATTGAAGATCAAGTAAGATGGTGATCTTTTCATTTTAAATATTGATATTAATGGTAATTTTGAAAAAAACATTTAACATTCATCACATAACATTATAAACTTTAAAAAGTAATGTTATAGTAAATTATCTTTGATGTTTTTTTTGTTATTTATGAATTTGGAACTTTGCATGAATTTTTTAAAAATGAATAAATGGGGTAGAGTGAATATGAGAATGTGTTTTCAAATAAAATCACTATCTATAAGACCTTAAAATATTGCAAGCATAAGTATCCTTCAAGTAGAAAGGAAAATAATTTTTCAATATTCAATATTTAACTATTATTAATTTTCTATGGTTGAATAATGTTCAAAAATTGATAACAAAGATAAAAAATCTACTAGAAATAATATTTTTTTTTAATTATAAAAAATTATAAATAATTTTCTAATATACCTTAGAGATTTTTTAATTTTTTTATTTGTAATGAACATTGAATAAGGAACCTTTGAATTTTGTTGATATCTTGTTAGAATTACCATGAATGTTTACTGGGTGTTTGGATATATCCTCACATGATTAAAATATTTTCATTAATGTCCCTCCCAAATTTATGATATAAAGGTAACCTGATCGGTCCTCAACTTGTCCTTGGGTTCACTATATTATATACTAGAGGTTTTAGACTAGATTCAGAGGTCTAGGGTAGTACCATGGGGAGATTATACCCCATGATCAAAGTGTAAAATAACATGTATAATAGAAAATAATCGTATACAAATAGTAATCATCAGAGAACATATGTATAAATAAATAAAAATATCTAAAAATGAACTAGAAATGAAACCATATAAATATAAAAAAGAATGAAAACCTAATGAAATTCTGTAGGGTCCTAAACAACCATATAATCCATACAAATAATCTCCCACTAAGTAAATTACATAAACATAAAGAAATAAATAATTCAAACAAAGGGTAATACTGTATCTCCAAGATGAACCTCATCTTGTCTCCTAGAACAAACCGATCTATCCTACCTGATTATTCAATTATCATCCTGGTCCTTAGCATAAAAATTTTCATGCAATAAACATTTGAGGTTTACTTGTGAATCCATGTTTAATGGAAGAAAAAGTAGGGTGTCGGTATAACTCATTAGGCCACCAATAATGATATTTAAATAAATATCAAGTTTGAATATAGTGTATATAGAAATATAAGGGAGTAATAAATAATAAAACAAAAAAAATTCATTTTAATATAACCATTTAAAAACTCTCCTATTGTCCCTTGACTTCTAAGTCGACACTCAGGACAACCAAATTTTCTTTAACCAACATTGATCATTTGATCCATAAGTTATAGGGTTTTCATGATTAAATTAAATAATGGATTCCATTATCTATCTCTTTCTTGGTAACTAAATTCATTATTCCTAGGTTGTCATACCGTGTTTAAATAATACAACTTCATGAAACATGGATTAGGAATCAAAACCATGCATGAAAAAAGTGCTCGAAGCATCTGTCTCGTCATATGAACTATGAACACAAATCCTCACATAAAATACTCTAAACTAGTGATGTGAAGCATCATGCCTCAGACCCTAAACCTAGGATGAAGAGCATAATTTCCCATAACCTAAACAATGGATGTATAGCACCATGTCTCAAACCCTAAACCATATAACATGATATCGGTTTCGTGAAAACTAGCCTAACTCTTAAACCCTAGATGCAGAGTGTCATATCAAACATCCTAATCCATATAAAATACCTATAGTGCCTATAACCTTAGTCCTACATCAAAACCATTTCATAATTTCTAAAATACTAATGTACAACATCTTGACCATTAAAAACATTCAAAAACCCCAACAAACCCTTTTAAACCATTATCATTTACCAAGATCACAAAAATCATTAAAAAACACGTCTTGGTATGATGATACCTATTCATATATAAAACACTATTCCAACATAATTTTCAAAACAATGAATTTCACACTACCATTTTACATATTTAGAATCCACCATTAAAACATTGGCCTTAATCTTTAACTATACATCGTAAGAATAAAACCATTATTTAATTTGAAAAATATAAAAGATCCATTAGTGCATTTTCAAAATAGGGAATCCCCACACCCATTTAAAATAAAAATTTGAAATTTATCTATAAAACCATTTTCAAATCATATGGATTTCAAAAAATCATTCTAAAAAAATCTACTTCAAAACATCATCATCACCCTTTGAAATATAAAAGTGTATCAAAGTCAAAATTGCATGATTATAACCCTTTCAAAAGCCTCCTAGGAATTTAAAATAATTCCAAACATAAAAAAATATCATTTTCTAGATTCAAAACACCCCATGAGTGTTCATAGATTTTGTCTCTTAATGACTAATCAATTTTATGGGATTTGTAGAAGGTACAAGGCATCAATCTAAGGTAAAAAACCATTTTATTAAGCTGGGAGAGTAAACACACCATTTAATGGCTCAATTAAATTTACTAAACACATATTTTAATAAAAAATAAAGACTATGGGAAACTATATTAGGTAACCTAACTCATTAATGAGGCTTTAATAGACATTCCCAAGTCCCGATGACTATTCCAAGGCCTGTACAAGACTCTTCAAAACTCATTGTCATCCAAAAAATATCATCTAAAACACCCAAGTTATAAACTCATGATGAGAAATAAGAATTAATTAATTAAATAAATATAAACTAATTATAATGCTGGATAACTCACTAGGCCATAATATAGCACTATAACAGAATCCAACCACTCAACAATGACTAGTCTCATAACCTTGACAATTTTAGGGGAAAAATATGTGACCAATAGAACAAATAAAATAATTAATTGATATGAAAATTAAGGAAAACAATAATAAAATTTATTTTTAATCACAAATCCAATAAAAGGATAAACGAAGATGTGTTGACGTGATATTAGAATCTCCTAAATGTATGAAAACCACATCCCCATGTGAAAGAGGTGATTCTACCTTGTTTCGGTGGAATATCTAACAAAAGCCCTAAACTGGATAAGTCTAAAATTATTTAGGATGAGGAATAAATAGAGATTATGTCATCTGTGGGTGGTGATAACCTAAAAATTCATAAACATCACAATAATCACACCCCAAATACATGGGTTGGATAAGGAGGAAGAAGTTTTAGAGACCCTATGGTCTTAATATGGCTAATACAGGAGAAAACGGGGTGGGAGAAAACATATATCTCATGGGATAATTTGGTAAAATCCATCATATAATGAAATTATGGGTATCCACACAATTTGGATGATTTTTTTCCAAATCATGAACTAACTGTTTCATTAGAACTATCCAAAATCAACACTACCCACATGTTTTTCTAGCCATTCACCATCCATGGAACACCAAACTAGATCCCTCTGAAGAAAAGTACATGATTTTTCTACAACTATGTATAGGCCATTCTTCGTGTCTCATAATCCCGCAACCTCACATGATTTCACCTTAGATATTCCAAGTTTACCATAAAATATCTTCTAACCATTCAAATAAATAGTGCTTGATTCAAAATGAATGGAAAACACCCTGACCATCAATGTGTGAAATAGTTTATTCTAAACCTCACACACTAAACTATGCACCTAGGTCAAATAGTTCAAAACATCATGAATCAAAACCAGAATCCTTTGATGCTCACTCGAGCACTTTATCTACATTCCATTTCTCATGAATCATCTTAAAATAGAAATTCTAGGTATTCCAACTCTTACAATGACACCCTGAGTATTTCTTCAAATTTCAACTAGTCCAATAAATAAATAATCAGTTACCTTTTGAAAATTTCAACTCATATGGACATAGGATCTTACAAACTCCCCTATGAACTAATATTTTCATGAAATTATATAAAAAATATAATTATTTTCATTGAATTTTAATGAATATTCTCATTTATTTCGATGTTTATTTAAAAAGTTTAGATTTACAATTAAATAATTAAAATGAAACTAAATTTTAGTTTTTAATTACTTTTTTATAGAATATTTTATTTTAAAATTTATTATAAGTGTTTAATTATTTTTACATAAAAACATTGTGCTAGACTAAGCTCCCCTCAACCAAAGTAGGCAAGACTACTATTTAGTCCACCTAGAAGGGCCAATTGGCCAAGCTAGTCCACCAGGAGTGCTACTAAAGTGGTAGGTAATGATCAAGCCCATGGGTAGGAACCCACGGGGGCATAGGTTATTCTAGATCCCACTGATTCCCAATGTAATCATTGGTGATTCCATGGTAGCTATCATAGAATCTTGGGATTGAGATGATGAACCACCGATGAGGCTTGAAATCTCTATGGGTGACCCATAGGGCTTTGGGAAACCACCATGAACCACATTTCGAAGAAGAAAAATTCCACTATCACTATGAATCTCTACTTTCACACCTATTAAGAACCGTGATGGAATGTGAAACCAACCCATGTACTTCAAATAAATTTTGAAATAGATGATTTCTCTAACCAAACCTATTTTAAATGATAAAAATATAGGAAGTGGAATTTTTAAAGGCTTTAAAGGATAGTATGATTTCTATATGGATGGTGTAATGGTAGATGATGTTATATTTTTAGGAAGAATTGGTTAATGATGAATTATTGTTGAGAAGTAATGCTAGATCAAGAACATAGTATATGATGTTATACTATTGATATGTAGTGATAGATCAAGATCATGGTAGATGAAGTGATATGATTGAAAAGAAATATTAGATCAAGCTCATGATTGATTAAGTTCTACCATTGACAAGCAATTATAATTAAATATTATGGTAGATGATGTTCTACCATTTAAAATTAGTGGTAGATCAAACTATTGGTAGATGAGAACACAATGGAGGAGAACTCATAGAGGTATTGTGAAGAAGGAGATAGTAGATTCAATGTAACAGAAGTACCATTGATGATGCCCAATTGTAGATGATACTATAGTGAGGCTAAGATAGTAGACTTTGAATGGTATCCTTAGGAGTTCTACTATAGTGTATAGTGATAGTAGATGAAGCCACCATCACCGAGGTATACAATGCGAATGATGAAACTTGAATACATTGAGATATCCAGAGAATTTATATGGTGAATTTGAAAAAATATATATAAAATTTGACTTGATAATAAGGAAAATATATAGAAAGAAACAATCATGAGAGAGAAAGAGGTTTCCTCCCCCTATAAATACAAGTATTGCTACCAGTATTAATGGACCATAGAGTAGAGGATTACATATAGCTATTACTTATTTGCTATATTTTTGTTTTCTATTATCTTCTACTGTATTTTTTATGTTTTTATTATTATTGTATATTTATTATGTTTTAATAAATTGTTCAACCCTCTATTTTTTTATATTTTATTTCCATATTCTTATCTCTTTATTTATATCATTCTCTTATTTTCATCTCTTGCACTATGACCTCTTGCACTCGATAATGATTGACTAACCCAAGGATTTCCCTTAGGGGATGATTGGTGTTTCTCTAATTCTATAATTTAATTATAATGTTTTATTTATGTTTTTGGTGAGTAAGAGTGATGTTTACTGTTTTGGAAACTGTTTACCATGATACATATCTCAACCCATTTCAATATTTTTTTTAAATTTTTTTATAACATCCTCGATCTAGAACACTCTCACATGGCCAACTTAGGTTGGTTATGGGACCTCAAGAGAGCCTCTCTATATGCCATAGGATTTCGACTAGTAGTAGGTGTGTGATAAGTATAGTGTGGAGACTATACCCCCTGACATAGAGTTAAAATATAGTGGAATAAACCATAATAAATAAACATAAATGTAATAGAAATAGTGTAAATAGTATATCATACAATTGGAAAGGAAAGGATAAACAAATAAATAAATAATAATAAACCATGCAATGAAAGGCTGATATATATCTAATTCCAAAATGTAAACAAAAAAAATAAAATAAAAGAACCAGCTGACATGAAATAAACCCCAAATAACCCATCTCTAAAACCCCAAGTCAAACCCATCTCCAAACTTCGGCCCATATAGTAAGCAAAAAATCATTAATAAGGTCCTTTTACCTTTTCCAAACCTATATCCATGTAATTTTCTCAGGTACCAAATGATGGCCCAAATTGGATGTGGGTAAAACTCAGTAGGTCAACACTACTATGTCTAAACATAACCAGTTTGATAATAAGTGCATTCAGTAAGTGATAAAAGGTGTATTATTTAATCAATTAATACAACATAAGAATCAAAATTCTTCAACACCATGCCAGAATATATCTGAGAATTCATCTCAACCATTCCAACTAATAACCATATATCTATTTAAAAATATCAAAAAACTAGGGTGATCCCACCATATAATAATTTCAGCATGAAACTAGGCATATAATTCTCAATATAAGAATTACAACATTGGACTGGGCATATCCTACTCAATATAAGCGTTTTACCATGGGACTATGAAAATACCAATCAATATAAGCATTAAAACATGGGACAAGGTAGATCCCACTCTATATAATCATTACAACATGGGATTGGGGAGATACCTCTCAATATAATCATTATATCATGGGACTGGGTAAAGCCTACTAAATATAATCATTAAAGCATAAATCACAACACATGTTATAATAATAACAATATCACAATATAACATCATATGGATCAATGGTTAATTATGAAAATTTCCCTTTATATTTCAACTACACTTTAATTTATATATCAAATTATCAATAATCATATAAAAAAAAATCCATTTCCTTGGTGAATCTATATCAAGAAAACAACTGCATCCAAATTTATGGTAAACACACTTCAACCATTATCCAATTTAATATTAATCGAAGGGTCTGCTCTCCCAACAGGTATCTATAAGCCATGTTATGTCAACCATTGAATCTAAAGGGGATTTAACCAATATTCCAATCCATGATTTACTATTAATCAATGATTAAATATATTATAGCACAAATTTCATCGGCATGATCACAATATTGCATATAATTTGTAATTAAATAGGCAATAAAATTAGTTTTAGACTTCCTAACATTAATAGAGAAATTTAGAAAAAAATGGATAAATCCAATATAAATGAAGGAAATGGACATCAATGAAGGGAACCTAGATCACACAACATCCATATTAAAGAATATCCAACTGTGGTACAAATATTTTCACCGTAATGATGGAGAATAATGAAAGATAGGGTAAAAATTGAACAAAAAAACTCACTAGAGATCAAATTCAGGAATAGAATGTGTAGAATAGAGTATGAGGCTCCAAATTCACTATGAAGCCATCTAGTTTTGATAGGAGATGAATTAACCAAAATAATATGAAAAATCATATGAACTTACCTACATAAAACTGCCACTCATGATTATTACACAGTGTGTAATCCATTTACAAATCATGTATTTATTTTTAAAGGGACACACTAAAAAACCCATCACCTCAGATTAATATTTAACCATGATAGACTTTTACATGATGTGAATGATTTACACAATGTTTAATTGATTCACACCTTGCATGGGTTCATTACACCTTCCTATGAATATATATATCATGAAACCCATTCATGATGTGTAAACATCCAACGGGTAGTTCTCAGAATAATTTATGCATAAGGGATCCAAAAAACTCCAAAACTTTACAAATATCAAAAAACACTCATAAAACCTTGGACAAATTTATACACATACTCCATTAATTAAAATAACAGAAATATCTAAACTCTATCTCATACCCCCCAAAAAGTATCTCTATCTCTGAAAAAGACTTGATCACTATGGGGTCTTGGTGAACATGTGTGTCCGCTATTCTCACATACCAGCCTCCCTCTCCTAGGAATCTTCCTAAAAATTACCATACATCCACTACAATCGAACAAGAGATATGGCCCTACCCAAAAAAAACTTCTCACTATGGTCTATAGTCTATATTAGATTCTCTTCAATGGATGCATTAGTATAAATATTAATGTCCTCAATACCTATCACATGATAAGGGTCAGGATGATATATTCGAAGATGTGATATGAATAACACATTTTGCATGGATATGTAGCACTATGGAAGGTATAATCAGTACACCACATGAATGAACCTATACACTATCTAAAATGGCCCAAAAAACCTAGACACTAGCTTTACCTGTTTCCTAATATGACACATCCCCAACCCAGAAGACACTTGAAGTAAAACCCGATTACCAACCTTGAACTCGATAGGTCATATTCAATAGTCAACATATGATTTCTTCTTTCTTTTCATGCCACTAACTACCCCCATATCAACTAAACCTGCTTAGATTTATCCTTTTTGATACTAGTTCCAACACACTCTGACTCACTTTCCTCCAACCAACAAAGTGGAAAACGATGCGACCCACCATATAAGTCCTTAGAAAGGTTCCATATGAATCGATGCCTGGAAGCTATTATTATATGAAAACTAAATGAGTTCTATATTATTCTCCCACAAAACATCAAAATCCAAAACATAGGATCATAAAATATCCTCCAAAACTTGAATTGTATGCTCATAATGATCGTAATTCTAAGGATGTGTAACATCCCAGATCTGAGTGCGACACAACAGGTGCCCCGAACCCAGTTGGTCACATGACCTCAAGCACATTTCCCCGAACCCTAGAGGCTGCCGACTAGCAGCGAGGTCCTAGGACTGATAGTGGGGAAACTATGACCTCATTTTTCAAAGTGTAGTGTAGCGGAACAAAAATATAAACATACAAAATAAGAATCAGTAAACAATCTTGACCTGAAATGGAAAATAGTACTAAAGTAAAAGATAACCAACAATCATATAAATGATGATGAAAAATGTCTCTAATTCTAAGGAAGAATCCAAAATAGGATATACTACAATCTGATACAATACAATATAATGAACAAAGTACAACAAAACAAAACAAAGCAGTGCAACAGGAACGCAACAGCATTGCAAGCCTAAGCTTGGTTCCATGCTCTCCCATTCCTCTACAACAATCATGTAACTATGTAGGGACCCTTTCCCTTATCGACACTTGAAGCAATATAATCTGTTTGGTCCCAATACATGACCCAAACAGGGTGTGATAAATAAATCCCAGTAGGCAACCACTAAAGGCCTGTGTCCAACTGTCAGTAAAAATGTGAAATAGTAGTGTGAAATAATGAAATGTAGTAAACTAGAAAGTACTCAAAAGTAACCATTCCTACTAGTTAAATTTACATTTTAATAATTATATAACAATTCAATATAAATGAATAATGAGTTTTCTGAGACTCGGCCTCGATCTACAATCTTCTATATAATGCCAAAACAGAAACCACAACATGTTATCTAACAAGTAGAAGATTATAATAATTCCAAGCCTGTGCTTTAGCTTGGTAGGTATAACATAAGAAATCACCACTGTGAATATTCAAGTAACCATTGTCCTCAGACATGCAAATACTTACCCTTAGGTAAGAAGAAATGAAACCCTTAGGTGACTGCCCTTAGGCATAACGAATATTTCCCTCAGGCATACGAGATATTGACCTCCTACACGAAAGATACTACCCACAGGCATAAGAAAAGTTTCCCTCAGGCTAAACCAAACACTTCCATCAGGCTAAAAAAAACTTCCCTCAGGCGTTCCATAGGAAAAGAAAGTAACCGGGCCGAGCCCAACGCATAAGAAAGAAATTTATATATTTTTCCTCTCAATAAAACTCAAAACATGCTATAATCATGGCATACCCACTGGTATCCTGGCCAAACGACTAAACAAGGGAACCGCACCCTCAGGGTGGCCCTGGATCAAAGAAAATATCCCAAATAGTAGTTTATACTTAATCATTAGATTACATATTTAATTCTAGGTATCTCAACAGTCACAAAGTCTTAGCCATACGACACCCCGAACATGTTCGCGTGGCACAATGGTATACAAAATCCACTCGAAAGTTGGAATTAAACATAAAACCACCTACCTCAATCTCCTCTGATCACTATACGCAAAATGCGCCTCCCAAAACGACCAAGAATGATGTAGATATGAGATGAATGATTACCCATTTAAACCTAAATAACTTCCAATAGGTAAAAAATTGGAAGGAAAGACTCAAGAAGAGGGGAGACCTTACCTGTGCGGTTCAAACGAGATCGACGGCGGAAGAATCAGAGTCTCAATGAGTGATCGGGAGATCCTCCAAGTCTCAGCCTCCTCTCCCACAGCTCCTAGTGAGTCCTCTACCTCCTCTGCTAAATGTGGAGGCTAATTCCTGTTTTTAACAAAAAAACATAACTACACGGTGTGCACTCTCAAGTACACGACATGTACTTTCCTTTTAAACTGTTCCTTTGGTGGCCACTTTCCACTGCATCACTATACATCTGCTGACTTGATTACATGAAGTGTATTACTAAGTACACAACATGTAATATCATTCCTCTAGTAGCTACTTACACCACCTTATTTTTCACCTTCCGACTGATTACACAGTGTGTATTACTAAGTACACAGTGTGTAGTTAGTTTTTACAACCTTAATCACTGACAAGCCTACACGCCCTATATTCTCATCCCACACAGCCAAAGTACATGGTGTGTGTACAAAAGTACACAATGTGTACCCATAAATTTGGGATTTTCCCACATTTCCCTTGTTTTCTCAAAAACAATTAAGGAAAAAGGAAAAAAAATAAATCCATACCTCAAGAATAAGAACCAGGTTCTTACAAACGTTCCCCCTTAAATAAATTCATTCCTGAATTTCCCTTATAAGGGTGGTGAAGATATAAATAAGAAAAATTATGGCCACTGAGCACGTACGTCAGTCTCTTACTCCCATGTTTCATCCTACACTCGGCCATGCTGCCATAACACTCGTACGAGAGGAACTGACCAGCTTCGGAGAATCTTCATGCCCCTATCAACAATAATAATCAGATGCTCCTCAAAGGATTCATCGACATGAAGTTCAACCTCCTCAGGCTGAAAAATGTGATACGAGTCTGAGTGACAACGGTGCAAGTGAGATATGTGGAAGAAAACATGCATGGACTGATACCTCTATGGTAACTGCAACCAAAAGGCAACTGGGCCGACTCTCTCCAGAATCTCAAACAGCCCTACATACCTCAATTAATGTTTTCCCTGTCTCCTAATTATCATTTTTCCCAACCTTAGTGAAACACGCAAGAAAACCTGATCCCTGACCAGGAACTCCAAGGGCCATCTTTGGCGATCAGCATAAGATTTCTGATGAGACTGTGCTGTAGCCATCCGCTTCTGAATCAACTAGGCCTGCTCTAAAGTATTCAACATGAGACATGGTCCCAGTAAATCTGCCTCACCTACCTCCATCCAGCACAAGGGTGATTGACATGGCCTACCATATAAATCATCGTAAGGTTCCATCTCAATAGTTTCATGAAAACTGTTATTGTAGGAAAACTTGACCAGGGGTATGTGATTCTCCCAAGAGCCCCCAAAGTTTAGGATGCATGCTTGTAACATGTCCTCTAGAACCTGTATTGTACACCCTGACTAGCCATCATTCTGAGGGTGGTAAGCTGTGCTCAGAATCATCTGTGTACCTAGTGCCCTCTAAAAACTCTTCCAGAAACAAGATGCAAAAAGGGTTTCCCTATCTGAAATGATAGAATGAGGAAACCCATGAAGACGTACTACCTCTCGGATATAAAACTACCTGAGCTCGTCAACACTGAAGGTCTCCTTGATCGGAAAAAAGTGAGCTACTTTCGTAAGTCTGTCCACAACAACCCACACGACATCATTGCCTTGAGGTTACCTCAGCAACCCGATCACGAAGTACATCGCAACATCATCCCATTTCCACTTCAGAATGGGTAATTTTTGTAACAGTCTAGCTGGCCTTTGATGCTTCGCCCTCACCTTCTGATCGGTGGAACATCTCATAACAACACCAGCTACCTCTATTTTCCTACCCGGCCACTAATACTGACATCTCCAGTGACGATACATTTTGTTAACTCCAGGATGAACTTCCCAAGCTCAAGCATGAAATTACCTCATGAAATATTTTTATATATCCCCTGGAACCCACACTCATCTATGGATACATAGTATCTCATCATCACCTATCCTCCAACCAAGAGGAGGTTCCTCACTTTCCACGGACTCTCGTAGAACTAGGCCTTCTGAATCCGATAGCTGTCTCATCCTCAATCTATCCCGAAGGGTAGAAGTCACCGCTACGGATGAAAGATAGGTTCTCCCCTAACTATCATGAACTTCTAAATGCATCTCAGAGAACAAATCCATAAGCTTCCACTCACCTCTAGCCTTCTGCACTGCCTATATTTGAGTCCTCCTGCTCAATGCATCAGTTACTGCATTACCCTTACCAGGTTTATACGCAAGCTCAAAGTCGAAGGACTGAAGGTATTCAACCCACATTCGCTATATCAAATTCACATCACACTGGGTAAAGATGTATTTAAGACTTTTGTGGTCTGTAAACACTACAAAATATTCTCCCAAGAGATAATGTCTCCAACAGTGTAACACATGGACAAATGCAGCCAACTCGAGATCATGCGTCAGGTAATTCCTCTCATGTGGCCTCAACTTCCGAGACCCGTACGCAACTACTCGATCACCCTGCATCAACACTACTCCTAGAACAATACTTGATGCATCACAGTAAACTGTATAGATCTTCCCTTACTCTGGAAGTATCAGGACTGGTGCTGATGTCAACCTTCCTATCAGCTCCTGAAAGGTTATATCGCAAGCTTCTAACCAAACAAACTTCATAACCTTCTTAGTCAAACCTATCAACGACATTGCTATGTGGGAGAAGTACTGTATAAAGCACCTGTAGTAACTAGCCAGACCCAAGAAACTCTATATTTCAAACACGTTTATAGGATGATCCCAGGAAACTACTGCTCTCACTTTCTCGGGGTCTACCGAAAATCCCATCTCTGAGATAATATGACCTAGGAAGTGAATCTAGTCCATCCAAAAGTGGAACTTTGAGAGCTTAGCATATAACTAATGCTCTCTCAGTGTACTCAAAATGATATCAAGATGTGTGACATGGTCGTGTCGAGTGTCAGAGTACACCGAGATATCACCCAAGAAGAACCCCATGAAATAATCCAAGTATGGATGGAACACTCGATTCATCAGAGCCATGAAAACTGATGGCAAATTTGTGAGTCCGAACGACATGACCAAGTACTTGTATAGACCATATCTTCTCCAAATGGATGTAAGCGGTATGCCTAATGGTCTAACGTGCAACTGATGATATCCAGACCTCAAGTCAATCTTCGAGAAAACCCAGGATCCTCGAAGTTGATCAAAGAGATCATTAATCCTCAAAAAGGGATATCGGTTCTTGAAAGTCAACTATTTTAGCTTCTGATAATCCAAAAAAAAGTCTAAGGGTACCATCCACCCTCTTCGCAAACAGGACATGCGAACCATAAGGAGAAGTACTGGGTCAGATGAAACCCTTTGCCTGAAACTCCTCCAACTACTTCTTGAGCTCCTGCAATTCTGGGGTAGACATCCTATAAGGAGGTATGGACACCGGTGCCGCTCCTGGTACAAGATCAATAGATAAATCCACCTCTCGCTCCGGAGGTAGACCTGAAAAGTCATCCGAGAAGACATATCTAAAACGATTAACCACTAGAGGGAAATCCTTCTAACAGGTTCCCATGTCATCTAGATATAAACTTGCAATCTAGGATATCACTTCACCTCACCCATGATGATCGAGTCCAGCTCAACTTGCCTGGACATTCCATTTTCTCTTGTATAGAAACTTTCCGCCCTCTGGTGATGTGAAACTCACCCTACGACGATAGCAATCTATAAAGCCTCGAAAGGGTACCAACCAGTCCATCCAAAAAATGACATCATAACATGTCATCTCTAAGACATAGAGGTCCCATAGGAAGTGATACCCACCAACATATAGGGGAACTACTTTCAATGATGCACACCATCCATTCTAATTACCAATGGAGTGTCTAACATCATGATATCTGAAGAAGAAGAAGAAACATAAAACTCAAGGCTCTCCCTTATGGGCATAGATATAAATCTATGTGTAAAACCAGTATCAATAAGAACTGAAGATGAAACAGAAGCAACTAAAATATTACCTCTGACAGTGGAAGGTCTGAGATCCGGCTCCTGTTGGGTATGTTGCACTGTATATGCCTGCCCAGTTCCGCAACCTTACGAAACAGCCTAGCTACCCTAAGCTAACCTGCCCTGTTGTCTCTAAGATCCTAGTGTCTGGCTACCACGGCCATGACCACCACCTTGGCCTAAAAGTCCTGATGTATTCCAATTCCCTGACTAGTAAGAAGCTGCTGGCCCTGCCCCTGCATTCATAGTCTACACAGAACCCCTCTCACTAGTCACCAGTAGAAACACCCTACAAAAACGTTGAATATGACCCATCTCGCTGCAAGATCGTCACTCCATTGGGTCACGTGGACACTGAGGTCTCTTGTGACCCTATTTACCACACTGGTAGCACATTATCTGGACACCTGAATAATTCTTCTATATAGTACTGCCACCGTGAGAGAAATCCATCTGCCTCTTCCTCTTGCTGGTAGAGATAGTACCAGAGACCGGTGCTGATCCGCCCTGGTCTGCACCATTAGCTTCCCGCAGGTTCCACTTAGTAATCAACGTCTAGTTCACAATAGTATTCACTATAGGCAACCTGAAAAAAATCACCCATTCTCGAATGTCATATAGAATTCTATCCTTAAACCGTCTAGACCTCAATATCTCATCACCCACCAAAACAGGTGCAAAACACTGTAGCTCGGTGAAGTGGACAGAATAGTCCATCACTGAAATGATGCCCTACTGTAGATTCATGAACCCTCAAGCTCGATCTTCCATCAACATCTACAGAAAGAAAATGTAATAGAAGACTGCCTGAAAATATTCTCACCCCATGTCTCGGTGATGCTCAGTCTGGGTGGTAACATCCCACCATCTCTTGGAGGAATCACACAACATGTAAGTAGCGAGCTTGACCATCCTCCCAGTAGGTGTCTCCAGATGCTCGAAGACCATCTTCACATAATCCAGGAATGTCTCCGCAGCCTATGGTCCACTATCCCCTGAAAATGTAGGCCGATGCTGCTGCTGGAATATACGTGTCAGCTTTTCCATAGATGTGGCAACCGACAGTGCTCCCTGGAAGGTCTGCATGAACCACATGAAGCCTTCACAGAACTGTGTATCCATGCCAGCATCCGGTATAACAGCTGGCGCCACATTTGGAACTACTGGAGGATCCATCGGTAGCCCATGGTCTACCATCTCTAGAGTATAATTATCACCACCCTCTTGGAGAACAACTAGAGGTTGTCTCAGCGGTATGACTCTACAAGGTCAAACACATGCCTTAGATTAAGATCATCAATGAATAAGAACTAAAAATGTAAGAATAGAACAAGAGAAATAAAACATTCAAGTTTTACAAAACAAGACTACACAGAGTGTATAATAACTACACAGTGTGTGCCCTTATGTCTTTCACATGGGTTTGTACTCCTACCAGAACTGGTCAAGTAACTCCCCAAACACACGGCTTGTTATCCTTACACACGACGTGTACTTAAATTTTCTTCCCCTGCCTGATTCCTTCTACACGACTAAGCTACATGAATCCACTTAGAACAAGGTTACACAACGTATTACACCCGCACACAGCATGTACACCACCCTGTTTCCCTAGCCACATGACCAAGTCCACATGGTCTCTCACAGGACAAGACTACACGGCGTGTCCCACAAGTACACATCATGTACTAGATGAGATTCACTGACCCGTGTTGTTCGAGACATGGCCGGATACACGGTTCACTCTACACGGCGTGTTCCAGAAGGACACGATGTGTACTTGAAAAGTTAACACCGACCTGTGTTGTTAGATATACAGTCGGATCCCAAGATTATACTACACGACATGTTCATAATTGACATGGCGTGAATAAGTTAATATTTCTCCATCTGTGTTGTTAGTCACACGGGTGGACATAGGGTTAACATGACACAACGTGTACAATCAGTACATGACATGTTCTTCGTAAAAACTGGAAGACCCGTGTTATCCCCCACACGGTGGGTTACATGACCTTATACTACACGATCTGTACATATAAGTACATGGAGTGTACTTAGAAAATTTTCCTCTATTCCCAAATAGAAGAGTACATGGTGTGTTTTCATTGAACCACATGTCGTGTTGTCTGGGTTTCTAGATAGTAAACCTCAGAAACTACTCTAGAGCCCCGTTTTCTTTGATTTCAAGCGTTGGTATTCTAAATTTCGATCCGTGAGGGCCCATACTCCTCATGAACCAAAGTATATCACCCAACCTTTCACATTATATTACAAAACACAACAAAAGGATGGATCATGATATGCCAAATTCCAGTCTAAGAGAGCCCATACTTCTCAGGAACAAAATTTTAGCGTCCATAAACCCAACCGTAACATGTACCAATACCTTGTCAACAGTAGGCACATCTATCAAGGTACTTATCACAACATCATGCATTTACTAGAAAAACATCTATCACAACAACATGCAATTTATAATGCACCAACATGGCATGGAACTATGCATGAAATGTGAATCTAACATGTACCTAAATGATGCATGAGATGGAATACCCTCATCTCTTCAGGTTGCAACTAAATAAATTCAGGTATAAAAATATAAACAACACACCAAAAGTGCATCACCCAATGGTGAAAATAAAATCAACTGTAATAATCATAAATAGAAAATCACAATTTAATTCAAGGCAATCCAGCCTTTACCTAAACACAGGGTAGCTACTCTCGGGAACAATTTATTACCGAATCCCTTAACAACCTATCTCTTTCTGTTGTCACTAAATAATAAAATAATATAGAGAAATGAAACTCCTCTGATACAACTTTGTAACGTCCCATATCTGTGTACGACACAACAGGTGCCCCAAACCTGGTTGATCACATGGCCTCAAGCGTATTTCCACAAACGCCAGAGGCTCCTGACTAGCAGCGAGGTCTTAGGACTGATAGTGGGGAAACTATGTCCTCATTTGTCAAAGTGTAGCGCAACGGAACAAAAATATAAATATAAAAAAGTGGAAGCAGTTTTCAATCTAGACCTGAAATGAACAATGAAACTTAAGTAAAAGATAACCAACAATCATATACATGATGATACATCATGTCTATAATTCTAAGAAAGCATCCAAAACATGATACAATGAAATCTGATACAATACAACATAAGGAACAAAGTACAAAAAAACAAAACAAAGTAGTGCAATAGGAATGCAATAGCATCACAAGACTAAGCTTGGTCCCATTCTCTCCTACTCCTCTGCAACAATCATGTACCTATATAGGGACCCTTTCCCTTATCGACAACTGCAACAATACAATCTGTTTGGGCCCAAGACATGACCCAAATAGGGTGTGAGAAATAAATCCCAGTAGGCAAACACCAAAGGCCTGTGTCCAACTATCAGTAAAAATGTGGAACAATAGTGTGAAATAATGAAATGCAGTAAACTAGGAAGTACTCAAAAGCAACCATTCCTACCAATTATATTTCCATTTTAATAATTATTTAACAATTCAATATAAATGAATTATGAGTTTTTCGAGACTTGGACTCAACAGAAAATCTCTTATACAGTGCCATAGAAGAAACCACAACAGGCTATCTAACAAGTAGAACATAATAATAATGCCAAGCTAGTGCTTTAGCTTGGCATGTACAATAGAAGAAATCACCATAGTGAATATTCAAGTAAACATTGTCTTTAAACATGAAAATCCTTACCCTCAGGTAATCACAAATGAAACCCTTATGTGATTGCCCTCAGGCATAAAGAATATTTCCCTCAGGCATACGAGATATTTCCATCAGGTCTGGAAGCTACTGCCCATAGGAATAAGAAAAGTTTCCCTCGAGCTAAACCAAACACTTCCCTCAAGCTAAAAAAAACACTGCCCTTAGGCGTTCCATAGGAAAAGAAAGTAACCGGGCCGAGCCCAACGCATAAGCAAGCAATTTATATATTTTTCCTCTCAAGAAAAATCAAAACATGATATAATCATGGCATAACCATGGGTATCCTGGCCAAATGGATAAACAAGGGAACCATAACTTTGGGGTGGCCCTATATCAAAGAAACAATCCCAAAAAGCAATTTATACTTATTCATTAGATTAACTATATAATTCTAGGTATTTCAACAGTCAAAGTCTCAGCCATACAACACCCTGAACATGGGTGCGTGGAACAATGGTACACAAAATCAACTCAAAAGTTGGAATTAAACACAAGACCACCTACTTCGATCTCCTCTGATCGATATACGTGAAAGGAACCTACCGAAATGACCAAGAATGACATAGATATAAGATAAACGATTACTCATTAAAACCTAAATAACTTCCCTTAGGGAAATAATTTGAAGGAAATACTCAAGAAGAGGGGAGACCATACCCGCGCGGTTCAAACAAGATCGAAAGTGGAAGAATCAGAGTCTTAGTGAGTGATCGGGAGCTCCTCCAAGTCTCGACCTCCTCTCCCGTAGCTCCTGGTGAGTCCTCTGACTCCTCTACCGAATGAGGAGGCTGCTGCTTATTTTTAACAAAAAAACATAACTTCACGGTGTGTAATCTCAAGTACACGGCGTGTAATTTTATTTTAAACTGTCCTCTGAAGGCTACTTTCCACTGACTCATTGTTCATCTTCCAACTTGATTACATGGTGTGTATTACTAAGTACACGACGTGTACCATCATTCCTTTGGTGGTTACTTACACCACCTTACTTTTCACCTTTTGACTAATCACACGGCGTGTATTACTACGTACACGGCGTGTTGTTAGTTTTTACACCCTTAATCACTGACAAGCCTACACACCCTGTATTATCATCCCACACGGCCAAAGTACACGGTGTGTGTACAAAAGTATATGGCATGTACCCATAAATTTGGGTATTTTCCCACATTTCCCTTGTTTTCTCAAAAACACTTAAGGAAAAAGGAAAAGAAGAAACCCATACCTCAAGAATAAGAACTAGGTTCTTATAGGATGATAGGCTATTATGAAAAGAACCTACAATCACACAACCTTATAAAGACCTGTCAGAACTGTGATGCGAAACAAGGATCTATTTCTGAAATCATACTCCTTAGAATATTATGAAATCAAAAAATATCATGTACATACATACTACCTAGATCAAAGAGTGTGAAGGTATCCCTGATAGGAAGGAAGTGGGAAAACTTCATCAGTCAATCCATAATCACCCATACAACATCATTTTTATGGGTTGTATTGGGTAATTATGTCCAAAATTTCAAAACAACACCATCCTATTTCTACTTAGTAATGGGAAGAGGATACAACAACCCATTTGACCTCTCATGCTCAGCTATCAACCACTGATAGAAAAAACATCTCACCATAAATCCCACTACCTTTTTCTTCATTCTTTACAACCAGTTAATTCTACTAAGATTACAATACATTTTTTTCAAACCACGATTTACTTCCCATATAGAAGCATGGAACTATATCATCATCTCCTCATGAAATACCACATGAACCCATACTCGGACACAAAAAATAAAAGATTTTTTGTTTCTAAGAGAATATCATAATGGTGTCTCCCCACCATATAATATATCTCTTAGAACCGACACCTCTGGATTAGAATACTTCTTTTCCAAGATCCTATCCAAAAGAATGGGTACAATAGATGTTGATGTCATAGCTTCTTATCCCTATGACTCTTGAACATCTAGATGCACGCCTGAAAGAGTTACATCATCCTCTACTCATCGCAAGACACCCCTACTACTTTTATTTGTGTATTCCAGCTTAATGAAATGGAAATTATGTTTCCCTTTCCCGATGTGTAAGCTAAATCAAATTCTAAATATTGTACATACTTGAAAAACAACCTATGCCAAAGGTCCAGTTCCTACGGAGAAAAGATGTTCCTAAGGCTATTTTAGTATATGCATACTAAAATCATCTCACCCATTAGATAGTGTCTCTAATATCTCAGAGAATGTACCACTGCTTCCAGATCCAGACCATGAGTATGGTAATTCCACTTATTCTACCTCTGTTTTCTAGAGAGAGAAAAAAACCATTCAGTCCTCTGACATTAAAACTACTTCAATTACAACTATGGATGCATCATAGTATACAATATATGCTTTACCCATCACATGTAATGTGAGGATAGGTGATGAGGCCAACCTCATATTTAACTCCTAAAAATATCTCTCATAAGAATATAACCAAAAAAACTTCACTCTTTTATTGTTCATTCCTGAAATTAGTGCTACTAGGCGGGAGAAGTTCTGGATAAAGTGTTGTTAATATCTAACTAATCTTAGAAAACTCTAAATCTTGAAGAAATTCTTGGGGCTCTCCCAAGATAACATGGATTAAACCTTCTTTGGATCCAATAACACTCCTTCATCTATGATGACATGGACTAAGATGTGAACTTTATCAATCCAGAAACTATATTTTGTTATCTTGTGGAAAGAATATTCTCTCTCAATGTAATCAAAATATTGTCACGATGTTTGGCATTATCACCTGCTAATTGGGAGTACACTAATATGTCATCAAAAAAACCACTACAAATTGGTCTAGAAAAGGATAAATTATCTAATTAATCAAGTCCATCAATACGATGGATGCATTCATTAAACAAAACAACATTGCTACAAATTCATACAATCCATACATTCTCCTAAAATGTAACACCCCAAAATTTTAAAATACGAACATCATATTTCATAGAATGTATGACATGTAACACCAAGAATAGAAAGGATTATAAAATATAGAGACGTTATGATATATTTAATATTTTAAATAAATTAAATCTATTTTATAGCTTGAAATGTAGGAAGTACTGAGTTATCTTATGTTACACGAAATAATGAATTTCTTTAATATCTTTCATTACACGCAAGACTGAGTTTTACCGAAAAATATTAATATTATTATTTAACTTGATAGTTAACATCTATACATTGGAATAAAGGGTATGAATTAGATTAAATTAATTATTAAAATATATGGTTTAATTCATTGTTTACTAATTGATTATAAATTAAAATAAAAACCAATTGAATATAAATGATATGTTTTTTATAAAAAATATAATTTTTTTCTAAAGCAATTTTATCTTAATAAATTAAATTAATTACTATTATTAGATAATATTAATGAAATTTATAAATAATATATTAAATAATTTTTTTTTTCATTCATACAATATATTTTATTTTCATAAGATAAGAACAAATCGAATTTTATACATAAAAACTGTATTTTTTAAAGGCATTTTGCTGCATTTTAATGGTGTACTTGTTTTAAAAATAATTTTGTAAACTTTTATAAATTTTATTTGAAAAAAAATATTATTTTTTAAAATAACAAGTTCAAAATTATATTAGGATTAATTGTTTTATTTTTATGAGATGTTTATTTTTTTTGTTGAATAGTGAAGAATCCTATATTTTAATTGAAAACTACCTTTTCATATAAATAATTTATAATGATAAAAAATATTATGAATGTGTTTTTAAGTAAAAATAGATCAATTATACATCTATTAGTCCTATTTAGTTTATCTAAATAATTTTTATATTTAATTTATATATAAAAACATAGTAAACTTTTTAACATTTTCACTTTAAAAACCCGTTTTCTCGTTCCGTATGTAGTATTAATTTTAAATTAATTATTATAAATTTTTTTATTTGAATTTAAAAAAATTCATTCCATATTTTTATTCATAATAATTTATAATTTATAATATGTTCACCATAGTTTTTCACCAAAATTATCAATGAAAACAACTAAAATTAATTACAGTGATTAAGAGAAAAACGAGTTTACCAAGGGACTATACTATAAACTTAAGGGAAAAAATGACCTAGAAACTTTTACAAAACCCATTGGATGGAAATATTTAGAAATTATAACTTCTAGTTTAAATATTATTCCATTATTTGGGACACATTACATGAAAATAATTTGGGTTTAATTATCTCTTTTTAAAAAATTACAAGAGTGTCATTCACCCCACTTATAGAAGGCCACCCCATATCCTCTTCTATTAACACATTAAAACCAATTTGGTTCATCCAATACATGACCAAAAAAGTTTTATAATTCCCTCCCCTAATCCTATATTCCTTATATTTTACATAAATTTAACCTATGAAGGTATTAATGCAAACCTATGTAGGATACCTGAGTAATGTTCTTCTAAAATATTTATTTTATTTTATTTCCTTCTCCATCTACTCCAATACCTATTATACCATGATTATATAATAACTTAAGTATATTAAATATAATGATATTTTTTATGTTAATGGTAAAACCTAAAAATTCACAAACTTTCACCAAATGGGTTATGCAATCATCATTCGTGTGTATGACGACCGATCACCTTGTAAACCGATGTCATTCATTTTTTCATTACCACCATTCAAGGATGGGAATGCTGATGGATATATAGATTATATATATATTATATATATATATATATGATATATATGATTTTATCAAGATTATTTAATTATTATATCACATATAAATTCATGATTTTCATTTTG
Organism: Viscum album; assembly: GCA_963277665.1. NCBI lineage: Eukaryota > Viridiplantae > Streptophyta > Magnoliopsida > Santalales > Viscaceae > Viscum > Viscum album. Next base: position 469,500,340 of record OY728148.1, read on the forward strand.
TGGGAATACGATAACATCACTAATGTGTATGGAGGACTACCACCTTGCAAAATGATGTGATTTGTTCACGCTTTAAAAGGAATGAATTAAATATTATCTTAATAAAAATATGTGATATATATTACATAATAATTATAATATAATGATAATTTATATATATATATATAATTTAGTTTTATTTCTTTCAACATGACAAGAAAATGGAAATAATGTTCATGCATACATACGACCCACCGTCTCCATGAATGGTGTATTTCATTTCCTATCACCAAATTTTTTAGATTAATCTAAATACATATATAATGAATATATATGATATTTAAATAATATTTTACATTTTTGATATTATTAAATAATGATCTAATAAAGAGGAACAAAAAATAACTACTCAAAACACACTCGAAAAACAAGGCAATTAACCCCCAAAACAATGAAAATAATGATATATTATTAACAAACTGGTGATAAGTTGTTATAAAAGAATAATATATGTTATCCTAAATATTAATATTATTATTTTATAATTTAATAAAAAGTTTAAAACAACTATACCTTATTTTAAATCAAGTACGATGAAAAGGAAAGCATAAGGTAATGATTTCATCTCAATCTCATTTCATTGAGTTATATTGTAATGTTATGAACCTTATTAATTTAATATGGTTCATGTACTTCCAATTGAAATGTAATACCATGAATAATTAATTATTTATGGCATTTTAGGCTTTAATTTTAAGTATTTTATCTACGGGGATTTGAATTAAAATTTAACAAGTGGTATAGAATTTAATAACTCAATTACTTTTCATTGGGTTATATTACTTTCTCATTATTGTTAATATTATATAATTATGTGTATAATTAATTTTAACTATATATTGTTTTATTTTCACTTATTTTATTTTTATTTATAGTTGATAATAATAATACATTCATTTATTAATTATCACTTTAACTTTATGATCATTTTAAGTGTTTATTTCACAATATTATTCTATTCTAGATTGTTTATTATTAACTTTATATTATAGGAAATTATTTAGAAAAACCATTAGTTTTACTCACCTATATTTATTCATGATATTTTTCAAGTGATATTACAATTTTACCACTCTTTGGTACTCAAAATCCTTTAAAAAATGTTTTAATAAAATCCAACTTCGTTTCTCTCTTCGATTAGGAATCCGTTTTCTTACAAAACTATGTTATCTAAAAATGTTTCCATTTTTTTTCTTTAAACATTTCTAAATGATTTATTAAAATATATTTTTAACAATTTTGTCTTTTTACTTTTTTAAAGGAATCATCTTGTCACTTTATGAACAAGACACTTATCTAACCTTTTTACCATGAAAAAGGAATTATCCTTATGAAATTTATATAATTACCCATCGGCATAACAATAATTTCTTTGAATCTACAATTTCAAGTTCACAAAGATATTTTTAAATATTTTTTTTAAAATTTATCTTCAATGAAAATGATTTTTAAAGTGTTTTTTGAAATTAAAACTATATTTTCCTCAGAGAACATTTTTAAGAAAATATTATGGAATTTATATTAATCAACAACAAAAAACCCTTATTTTACATGTACTCTACTGGGGGTATTTTGTATTGATACCATCCATATTTTTCTCTAGATAGTTTATGATTATTTTTACTAAGGGATGTATTGAAATTAACTGCCTTGATTCATTTTTTTCATTCAATAAGTTTACACAGAAATGGTTACTTTCTTATGATCATTTGAAATTAAATTTCTCATAGATATTATTATTACATATCATAATTTTTTTTTAAAACCTATACCATTTCAATATACGGTGTACTAAATTGAATGTTATTTTATATATAGGGATGTATTTATAAATTCATATCCTTTACTCAATACAAATAATTTATGATAAGGATTTTTTTTGATAAATTGATTATTCAATATATAAGGAATGATTTGGGATTGTACAATATGGGTAGTTCTTAGCTATAGATAGCCCCTCAATGCATTAGTAGTCTCATAAGATGAATCCTTTGGCTATCCCCAATTAAGGGGGTTTTTACATAGTATGTATTAAATCATCTTGTGAATGGTCTTGATGGTAAAGGTACCATGAACCTAGGTAACATGCATTTCAATAAATAATCATTTACTACTTTTATAATTCAGTTATTATTATCCATGATATTTTAACTATGAAGAAAATCAATGGATGCATTTAATTTTTAGATTATTGATTAAATGGAATGTTTGTTCAGTTATTTACCTTTACATATTTATTATGCCTTATCCAATTATTTAAATGGAATGCATTTTCAATTATTTACCTTTGTATATTGATTAAGAATTATATAGTTATTTAAATGTATTTTTTTTAGTTATTTACCTTCCCATATTGATTATTACTTAACCAATTATTTAAATGGAATGAGATTTAAATTATTTACCTTTCCATATTTATTATTCTCATTTATTAATTATTTAATCAAATGTATTTTACCCTTATTATGAATTTTAGATCACGATCATTTTGTTTCCTTTCCTCAGGAATCCATGAAATTTAGCATGAGTGATATACAGAGATTCACTAGATATAATAATGTTATTTTTTTAAAAAAAATATGTTGAAATTTGTGTATTCAAATGTGTTTTAAGACTCATTTATAGTCTAGTTTACTAAGACTACTAAAATTATTGAGCCTTCATGATGAATTTCCTTGTATCTTATATAAACATAATGGAAGTGGGCACTAAATTCGGGTTTCTGGGGTTGGGGTCACTAAATTTGGTATCAAATAGAGTTTGGTATAAACCTTGGGAACTATATTTATTTAAACATAGATTAGGGAAAATAATCTTATGATAGAATTTGAGGATAAGTATATAAGAACATCCTAAAGTTTTGGTAATGTAGAGATTATGTGGATCCTTCTAGAAATAAATCACTGTATGGATACAACCAGTGGAAATGGTTCTACAAAAAATATAACTAGGGGTAATATCTCTAAAAAGGGAACATTGGGCATGAATATAACATAACTTTCTACACGACAACGAGTCTTACTAGGCAATTAGTTTGACACTACCAGTGGATATTCTTATAATAAATTACATTTTATTTAAAAACCATTATGAAGGATTTAAATACGTAATAATGATGAACGACCTAGGATAAACCTAAGGTGTATAAGATTGAAAATAATGTGTCAACATTTAGACCTACTATAAATGATTATACGATTTCCCACTATGATAATTGTTTCTTAGATTATTTTTTTTGTTTTATTAAATAGCTAAAACCTTAAGGAATCATGTTAACATTTAACACGAAGGACAATGTGGTGAAAATGAGAAACCAAATGAGATATTTTTAGAAGTTAAAGATATTATGCTCATACCTAATCTTTTTTCCTGAATTATATTTAACAACGTATACCTTATCCAACTCTCAGACTCACCAAAGAAAATAAGCATAGATTTTGCCAAGAACTCGAGTGAAAAGGACTGTGGAGAAAATAAGTCTCAATTTCTATCATATAAAAAATGTGGAAGGAGAAACCTCAGATAATGTCTCAATAGAATTGATAAATGATTTATGTGTGGAAAATAAGGGCATAATTAAAAGGATTATAGAGGAAAAATAATGAGTGTGATAGAAGGAAATATATCTCATCCTAAGGACCCATTTATAGTTTGTTTCCATAAATGTGGGTAACCTGGGAACTACCCAAGTCAATTCCATATTTTAAAGGTTAACTCATATACCATGGAAATACCTAAGTTTAAATAAAATGGATAAAGTATTTATGTATTTTTATTAAAGAAATAAATTGTTAATGTGTTTTACCAATAGTATTTGGGTTATTATAATCACAAAACATAAATGGTTTCTATTAAATTTTAGACGAAATTTAGTATTAATTAAAATAATAGTTATGGATATCATTAGGGATAATGAGTTTAAAATTGACCATATATTCAAAGTAATAAAAATACATTCTTAGAAATATATGAAGACTAAGGATATTTTGGAGAGATTTATGGAAAGAATATGTTTTACTGGAAAAGTTATTTGAGAAATAACAACTTTAAATTTTATAGATATAAGTTTAAAGGATTTGATATAATTTAGGGTTAATATAATCATTAATGAAATTGTAATAATGGTAAAATTATATTATTATAATTTAATAAATAAATAAATTATGTTGAAAACATTAATAAAAAAATTATTTAATGATTAATTTTATTTTAAGGATATCCATCTTAGTTATTATGGTAATGTTATAATAATTATATTAATATAGTTTTAGAAAATGGATAACCTGTATTCCAGGTGACAACCCATCATGTTCAAAAAGGAATTGGGGATTGAACCCATGACTAAAGGATGATAAGGGTTTCACACCCACCACTGGCCTATGTGATGTCTTGGTTAATGTCTCACTGTTTTTAGTTAAAAAATGTAACAAATAAATATTAATGATGAACAATTAATATTACCATTTTTGGTTTATAAATTAATGTATCAACCATTTTTGTTTTGGAAAATATTTAGAGACAGAAAAAATGACTTGTCCCACTTTTATGGATATATTAAAAGTGAATTTTAGTTCTTCAGGCATAATTTATTTTCATTTTTGTATATTAATTTCTTGGAATAAGAAATGAATTGAAAATTGATCAAAGAACAACCAAATGAGAAATTTTTTATTAAGAAATAGAAATATATCAAATAATTATATTGTCATATATTCTCAGGCAATTAAATAATTCCTCAACTTCATGAAAAATGAACTTGAAATAAAATATTATCCAATTACCATCATTTATAATAATATCAATGAAATTTCTACAAATATTAGATTTAAGGTTTTGAGACCCTCAAATTTTTATTAAGAATTTAATTTTTTTTGATCAATGAACTCATTCACTCTCTATAAATATTTATACTTTTCTTCTACTTTCATATCTTTACTTTCTATATACGTCCTTATACTTGGAAACCTAGTTATTTGTTCTTCTATATGACCTTGGTACTTCCCATACACTCTTATTAATAGGATGTTTTACCAACCCATCCCAAAATTTGGGATTTCAATGAAGTAATTTTCAAATATCAACTTTTTATGATCAAGATAAATTTTAAATTATGATAACATAATTTATTTAAGGTGGAGAGAATGTAACACCCTAAAATTTTAAAATATGAATATCATATTCGATAGCATATATGAAACGTAAATCAAAGCATAAAAAGGAATATAAAATCTAGATAATTATATGATATAATTACCATTTTAAATAAATGAAATATATTATGTATCTTATAGTGTATGTAATACTGAGTTAGCTTATGTTACATGCAGAAATGAGTTTCTTCGATAACTTGCATTACACACAATACACAGTTTTACCAAATACTATTAATATGATTATTTAATATGATATTTATCATCTATAATTTTGAATTGAGGGTTTGAATAAGATTGAATATATTATGAAGATATATGGTTGAATTCATTATTTACCAATTAATTATAAATGAAAATAAAAACTAATTGAATATAAAAGAAATATTATTAAAAAAGTATTATTATACACCAATGGAATTTTATCTTAATAAGTTAAATTAGTAACTATTATTTTATGATATTAATGAAATTTATATATTATATATTAAATATATTTTTTACATTTATTTAATATATTTGATAGGAATAATATAAGAAAAAAAATATAATTTTACGCATAAAAAGCTATGTTTTTATAAAGAATGTTTTTCTATATTTTGATGGACAACTTGTTTTAAAAATAAAATTTTAAAATTTTATAAATTTCATTTTAAAAAATAAAATTTATTTTTCAATACATAATTCCACAATTATCTTAGGGTTATTTTTTAGTATTTTTATGAGAAGTTTCATTTTTTTATGAATAGTTAAAAATATTAGATTTTAATTAAAACCTAACTTTACCAATTTATATTTTTAATTGGTAAGTCTAAATAGAAAATTTATACATCTATTAATCAAATATTTTTCATTGGAATCATTTTTATGTTAAATTTATTTATAAAAACTTATTACACTTTTGAACATCTTCACTTTAAAACCGCGCTTTCTCATCCCATCTACGGGATTAATTTTAAATTAATTATTTCCACTTATGTGATTTTAATTTTTTAAAAAGTATTACATATTTTTAATTAGTATAATTTATAACGTCTAATAATGTTAACTTAAATTTTTACCAAAAATTTTAGTGAAAGAACTTAAAATTAATTACAGCTATTAAGAGAAAAATGAGTTTACTAAGGGTCTAAACTTTAAACATAAGGGGCCAAATTTCCTATAAACATGACAAAAAACAATTTTATGGAAATATTTAGAACTTATAACTTATAATATATATATTTTTATATTATTATATCCCTTTTACATGGAAAAAATGTGGTTGGAATTATCCCTTTCCAAAAAATTACAAGATTTCCACTCACCCCTCTTATAAAAGGCTTCACACTCTCTTCATCTATTCACAAATTAAAACAACTTTTTGTTGGAAAATACCTCAAAAATTTTCTTCAAAAATTATCTAAAATCATCTTATAGGCCTTATATTGGTTATATATCCAACTTAGGAAGGCATTAGTGAAGACCTAAGGAGGATACCTAAAAAAGAGGTTATGTTCTTCTAAAAGCGTTTTTATTTTATTTATTTCTCCACCTCCTGAAATTCCTATTATACCATGATTATTTTTTAAATAAGTATCTAATATATAATAATATGTTTTTTTGTTAATGTTACTATAAATAATTTTACAAAGTTCAATCAAAAGGGTACCAAAATCATCATTCGTGTGTATGATAGACTATCACCTTGCGAACCAGTGTTATTCATTTTTCCATTTCCACATTTAAAGGTTAGGAATAATGATTTATTTATAGTTTATATATGATATATATATAAATGATATTAATTATTTTATAATTATAATGTAATTATTATATCACACATACCTTTATTATTTTCATTTTTTGGGAATACAATAATGCCGCTCCTATATACGGTGGACTACAACCTCATGAAGCGATGCGATTCATTCACGATTTACATGTAATGTATTAAGGATGGTTTTAATAAAAATATATTGTATATATTAAATAATAATTACAATATAATGATAATATATATATATATATTTATTTTAATTACTTTTATTTCTTTCAATATGACAAGAAAATGGAAAAAGTGGTCATGTGTATGTACGACCTACCGTCTCCATGAATGGTGTATTTCATTTCCTATAACCAAATTTTATGTATTACCCTAAATAAATATATAAAGAATATATATGATATTTATATCATAGTTTATATTTTATATATGTTGAAATCATGATCAAATTAATAGGAATAGAAAAATAACAAGTCAAAATATACTAAAAAATAAGGCAATCAATGCTCAAAATAATGAAAATAATGAAATATTATTAAAAAAAAGCAATACGATGATAGAAAAAATCATAGATGATATAATAAATATTAATATGGTTCTAGTATAAGTTAATAACATATTTAAAACCACTATACATGAGGTTAAAGCAAGTACGACAAAAAGAAAGTGCGAGGTAAGGGATTTAATCTCAATTTAATTTAATTGAGGTATATTGACATGTTATGAACCTAATTAATTTTATATGGTTTATATAAAACCAATTAAAATGAAATATAATGAATAATTCATTCTTCATGGTATTTAAAGTTTAAATTTTAATTATTTCACCTTATGGGATTTGAATTAAAAGTTACTAAGTGGTAAAGATTTTCATAACTCAATTCCTTTTCTTTTAGTTATATTACATCCTCGATGTCGTAAATATTATATGATTTTAGGTATACTAATGTTTGAATATATATTATTTTATTTATAATTTTATATTTTTATTTATTGTTGACACACATAATCGATTTATTGATTAATTATCACTTCAATGTTATGAACATTTTAAGGGTTTATTTCACAATCTCATTATAATTGAGATTATTTATTCTTGAATTTCCATTAAAGGAAATTATATGAACTTTATTTAATAAACACATTAATTTTCATATCATCTTGTTATTTATGATCTTTTTTATGTGATAGTACCATTTTTCCACTCTTTTGTACTCAAAATTATTAATAAGTTTTTTTAATAAAATCTATCTTTATTTCTATCTTCGATCGGAAATTTGTTTTCTAACAAAAGAATGTTTTATTAAAATGTTTTATTTAACATTTTTAAAATAATTTATTAAAATACATTTTTACCCATTCTTTCTTTTTTAAAAAATATTTTCAAAGGAATCATCTTGTCACTTTTCAAACAAGGCACTTTTCTAACCTTTTTACCATATAAAAGTAATGTTCCTTTCGACATGTACATAATTACCCACTGACATGACCGTCATTTATTTGAATCTTCCTTTTTAATTTTAAGATGTTATTTTAAAAGTTTTTTTTAAAGTGATCTTTAAAGAAAATTATTTTCAAAATACTTTTCAAAATAAAAATGATATTTTCCTCAAGAATATATTTAATGATCTTATTATGGTATTTATATTCATCATCAAAAAAAACACTTATTTAAAATATACTACACTAGGGGCATGTATTATTTATACCATACTTATTCTTCCTATGGATGGTTTATGATCATTTTGACTAAGGGAATTATTGAAATTCACTACCTTGATTTGTTTTTGTAGACAATAACTTTCCCTTGAAATATTCACTTTCCTAGGATCATTGGACATTAAACGTCCCCTAAATATCCATATTACTTATAATGGGTATTTTTATTTATTAAAGCATATTTAATTACTATATATGGTGTACTAAATTTAATGTTATTTGATATCTAGGGAAATATTGATAAATATGTATCCTTAACTAATTATAGATACTTTATGATAATTCACATTACTGATAGATTTATTATTAGATATATGAGGAGTTCTTTGTACTAGTACAACATGTGTGGATATTAGCTATAGATAGTTTATTGACGAATATATAGTTTCATAATATTAATCATTTGGATAACCTCAACTAAGTGGGATTTTACCCTGTATATTTTAAACCTTATTGTGAGAGGATTTCATGGTAAAGTTACCATATACCAAGGAAACATGGAATCCAATAATTAGTAATTTATAACATTCAAAATTCAGTTATTATTTTCCATGAGATATTCACTATGAAAAAATATATGTGTGTATTTCAGTCTCAGGTTATTGATTAAATGGAATGTGTGTTCAGTTATATACCTTTCCATTATGATTATGACTTATCCATTTATTTTAATGGATTGTGTTTTTAGTTATTTACCTTTCTATATTGATTATTCTTTATCTAGTTAATCAAATGGAATTTGTTTTTAGTTATTTACCTTTCCATATTGATTATCACTTATTCATTTATTTACATGGTGTGTGTTTTTAGTAATTTACCATTCCATATTTATTAGTCTCATTGATTAATTATTTACTCCATTATATTTAACCCTTAATGATCATTTGAGATAACCCTTATTTTTTTTCCTTTCTCCTGCAATCTATGAAGATTATTATGAATGATATGCAGGGATTCACTAGATGGAATAAATTTATTTTCAAAAAAAATTATATTGTAATTTTATTATTAAAATTCACTGCAAAACCAATGTATGTATCTATTTTACTAAGAATACTAAACTAATGAGTCATTCTGGATGAGTTTAATTTTATCTTATTCCAATTTAATAGTAGCAAGCACTAGATCTGGGATTCTAGGGTTAGGGTCACTACATAAAATCATTCTGAGGTATGTTCAATGGCATCACCCTCAACTAGTGGAATCATGATCTCAAATTGATCTTAGAGAAAATCTTATCACCTCTTTCCTGATTGAGAAGATTATTAATGTGCATAAAAGGATACAAGTTCTTGAATATTATTCAGTTCATTATCTGATAATCCACACATAAGAGAAATGTACCGTCAGCCTTCTTGGTAAAAATAAATTGAGAACTCTATAGATATGTACTAGGCCATAGAAATTTTTTATATTATATATATTCCACATAAAATTTCAAATACCAAATATTTTTCAGTGCCATATTATAAGGAGGGATACTGGCTCTTCTCCCAACACCAACTCGATCATGAACATAATCTATCACTTGAGTTGTAAGCCATAGAACTTGTCAGGAAAGACATCTTAAAAAAAATCTACCACTGTAGGAAAAGAATACTACTATATTACACCATCATCTAGAACAAGGTTAGATATATGAGTCATGAGACATTCCAATATACAATGAATTGTCCCGACACGAATATCCTGAAGTTTCCACTCACCTTGGTGAGAATAGCTTCCACCTTAAGGAGAAAGAAAGGTAACTCACATATGGTAATATTCAATATGATCCTAGTATAGGACTAATGAATCCATAATAATAGTCAAATCAAAACATTTCATTTCCAACACAAAAAATTCACACAATAAATGTTAACCACTAATTTCTAGTGAACTCTCATTACAACAATTGATATTTTCTAACCACATTCCCAATGGTGTATCGATTGTTAAAACACCATCCAATATTTCCAAATAATAGATCAAACCATTTTCAAAATTATTAAATAAAAAGGAATTTAATGATCCTATATCAAAAAAATACAAGAAAGGGTAGATGATATAATAATCATATCTCTGATAGTAGATGTTCTTGCATCAAGAATAGCCAGAGTTGTCTTCATAACATGAAATTGAGTAGCCCCTCTTCTATGAGTTCCAGCCTAACTTCCCTGATCTATTCCATCTTCCTAAAACTACCGTTCCAACACCAGGGTACCATGTACCATGCCTCAACATGAATTTCCCATTGAACTCTAGCTACCTATCTACTGAGGAGATGTTGTGTCCTTCCTAGACTCTACTACCTATCCTAATCCCCTTCTGATACTATACTACTAAACACCCATACCAAACCTATGTAGGTATCCCATCCTGTTATAATAATGACACCCCAATGCGTGTTATAGACACTAATGCTTCTTGTGGACCAATATTACACACTAAAAGAACTATAACAAAACATGGTCTAATGATGTATTCCCACTTACTTGAATGAATTTTCCACTATTTACCTAGAAAAACGATCACATCAGTGCTTCTTTCCACCAGAAGAAGTGGTACCAGCTCACCCTAATAAAATATTCTAGCTGTTGCTTGAATAATCTCTTGGATTTACTTCCTTGATGAGTTCTTGATTTATCACATATAAAAATATAATCATATATAAAACATTCAACTATTACCTAATCTCATAGTGAATCATTTATTAAAAAACATCTCACCTTGGAGGTCTTATCAACTACCAAATATGGTTCAAGGTTTTATAGGTCAGTGAAACGTTCAATGTATTCTATCACTGACATCCCCAACCATGTCAGATGAATGAAATCACGAGCCTTCTAATCCCTCAACATCTTGAGATAGAAGTGATTTAAATACATTTCCACAAATTACTTATAAGATAACACCTCCTACAACACATCATTCTCTTTAATGTCCCACCAACGCTTGAAAGGTTTACAATGCATATACACAATAAACTCCACCATTATATCTGTGGGTGTATCTAAGAATTTAATTATCATCGGTACTAAATCAATCCAATACTAGGCTACCTGGGGGCCTCCCTCCCTAGTGAACACTGGAAGATTCTTTAGTTGTAACTCTCTCTTTAGCTTAGAAATTGAAGTTGTGGTACAAATAATATCCCTTTCTATGGATAATGTAAGAACCCGGTTCTTATTTTAGAGGTACGGGCTTCTTCTTTTCCTTTTCCTTAAGTGTTTTTGAGAAAATATGGAAAATGGGGAAAAATCCTGAATTTTGGAACTACACACCATGTACTTTATCTACACGCCGTGTACTTTTGGCCGTGTTGGGATGAGTACATGGGGAGTGTAGCCATGCCAGCGATGAAGGGTGTAGGAACTGACTACACGCCGTGTAGTGGTACCTTACACAACGTGTAGTCAGTCGGTAGGCTTGAATAGTAAGGCGGTGGAGTCGCCGCCAGCTGGAAGATAGTACACACAGTGTACTTGGGATTACATGCCGTGTACTCATGTCGATGGATGAACAGTGTGGTGGTGTCGCCAAATGAACAGTTAAATGAAGGGAGTACACACGGTGTAATCAGAAGTACATGCAGTGTACTTTGTTTTTTTCAGCTTAAAACAGGCAGTAGCCTCCTCATTTGGTAGATGAGTCACTTAAGCCATTTTGGAGCCGAAGGAGGAGGCCAGATCTTTGAAGATCCACTGGGCGTTCGTCTGGAATCCAATTCGGCTTTGGACGATCTTGTTGGAACCGCACGGGTAAGCCCTCTCCTCTCCTGGTACCGTTCTTACCAATTCTTCTCCTAACATAATTTATTTACATTTGAATGGTTTTTGTTCTTCGTTAGATCTACTCCATTCTTGGGCGTTTCTGGAGTCGGCGTTCGAGTATAGCATTCATTGGCGTATAAGGTAGGTGGCTTTGTGTTTATTTTACAACTATCGTGCGTTTTTGTGCGTTTTTGTGCCACAAACCCATGTTGGGGTGTCGTGTGGCTGAGGCCATTGCTATACTTAATGCCTATAATTTAATAGGTGATTAAATTGTGATAATAAAATGCTGGTTGGGATCGTTGCTTGGATCCAGAACCACCCCGGGGGTGTGTTTCACTGTTTAGCCGTTTGGCCAGGATACCCGAGGGTATGCCTTTAATGTAGTAATTGTAGAATTGCCTTGAGAGGAATTTCTTGTTTACTGCATTTTGATATGTTGGGCATGACCAGGTTACCTGTTTAGCCTAAGGGAGTTGTTGTGATTAGCCTGTGGGCACTGCACTGTTTAGCCCGAGGGCTGTAGTTATTTCAGCCTGAGGGAAACTTCTGTGCTTGAGGGCCATAGACTCTATGCCTGAGGGCGACACTACCTACACCTGAGGGAAAAATTATGTTACTCTTGAGGGAAATTACCTACGGGTTGGGTTCTACTTACCTGAGGGTAAGGTTTTGCTTGTCTGAGGACATGGACTTTTTACATAGAAATGAACTGTGGTGATTTATAACTTTTAATGGATTAAATGGATAATAAAATGGAAATATAACTGGTAATGAGTTACTTTTGAGTACTGCTTACTTTATTGAATTTTACTACTACACACTATTGTTGCATGCTTACACGCAGTTGGGCACGGGCCTTTGGTGGGTGCCTACTGAGATATATTTCTCACACCCTGTTTGGGTCATGCTTTTCGGCCCAAACAGATTATGTTGCTATAGGTGTAGATCGGGGAAAGAGTCTCTATATAGGTACTTGACTGTTGCAGAGGAGTAGGAGGGCATGGGACCGAACCTAGGCTCGCGATGCCGTTTCCAGCTGTTTGCTTTGCTTTGTTGTACTCTTATTTCTGCTGTACTGTATTGATGTATAACATGTTCTGGCTGTTTTCTTAGAAATTGAAACATTTAGCATCATCTTCTATATACTGTTGGTTATATCCATTGTAGTTGTTTATTTCAGTAGTTGTATGGATTACTGCTTACGCTATCATTGTATGTTTTATTTTGTATTCTGCTGTGTTACACTTTTACAAATGAGGGCATAGTTTCCCCACTATCAGACCTGGACCCTCGCTGCTAGTCGGCAGCCTCTGGAGTTTGGGGAAATGCACTTGAGGTCACGTGGCGAATCGGGCTCGGGGCACCCGTTGCGTGGCACTCGGGTCTGAGATGTTACAAAGTGGTATCAAAGGGGTTTCTTTTCTTTGACTTACTATTTGGAGCCGTAGTCAGGGATAGGACAGAACGGTAGTTGGTAATAAGCTGTGCCCAGGCGTAGCTAACCCGTGTATAGGGAAAATCCAGTCTACCTCGCATTTTGCATTCTTTTGATTTTTTAATTTTATGGTTGATATGTTTTCACCGTTGGGTGACGCACTTGGATTGTGATATTTATATTTTATTGCTGGGTTCTATTTAGTTGCAACCCGATGAGATGAGGGTATGCCGTCTCATGCATCATAAAGGCACATGCTAGAAATCACATGCCATACATAGTTTCCATGCCATGTAGGTGCATTAGAATTTTCATGTTGTTGTGATAGTTGATGTGCTAATAAAGCATGCTGTTGTGATAGCTGCTTGATAAATACCTGACTTGTGATATGGTATGTTTGTTTGAGCTTGTTTATTGAATGGATTCTAAACTTTAGTTTTTGGGGGAGTATAGGCCCCCATTGACCGGAATTTGGTGGACCATTGACTGTTTATTGGTTATAACACATATAAGATGTCAAACTTTGATTCGTGGGGAGTATGGGCCCTCACAGATTGAAATTTGACACTTAGGTGCTGGTTTTTAGCATTTTATGGGTTCTGGGGAAGTTTCTGAGGCATACTGTCCGGAAAACCCAGAATACACGCTGTGTAGGACCTCATACACATCGTGTGTGTTATTCTGTTCAGGAAGAAAAATAATCTTTTTGAGTACACGCCGTGTACCCTGAGTACACGCCGTGTAGTCTCTTCCCGTGTCAAAAACCATGTGAATGGTGACACAGGGTAGGGAAAGGCTTGGGTAAAACACGCCGTGTACCGAATAGACACGCTGTGTAGTGTGACCCGGAGTCCGGCCGTGTAACTAACAACACGGGTCGGTGAAATCCTTGACAGAGCATGCCGTCTCAATTATAGACACGTTGTGTAGGGTGACCTAGGGACTCGGTCGTGTAGCTAACAACACGGGCCGATGTCACCTCTCCTTGGACACGCCGTGTACCTGTGGGACACGCCGTGTAGTCTTGTCCGAGGACAGACTGTGTTGAGTTAGCTGTGTGGTGGGGAAACGGGATGGTGTACACGCCATGTGCAGGTGTAACACACCATGTGGTGTAAAGCCGAGTAGTCGGCCGTGTCACAGACGACACAGGCAGTTGGAAAATAACACCGTACATGCCGTGTAGATATTATACATGCCGTGTAGTTTTGTTCGGCGGAAGCCGTGTGGCTTAGCCATGTAAAAGGACCCGGGAAGGGGAAGGGAAGTCAAGTACATGCTGTGTAGTCATTGTACACGCCGTGTAGTCTTGTTTTTCCAATTTCGAATGCCTTATTCCTCTTTTTACCTTTGTGGTTCCTTCACTTTTAGTCTTAATAATATTTAATCTGAGGCATGATTTTGACCTTGTAGTGTCATGCCACTTAGACGACCGCGAGTTGTTCGCCAGGAGAGCGATGATGATTATACTCCGGAGATGGTGGGCCATGGGCTACCAGTTGATCCTCCAGCAGAGCCAGATGTGGCACCAACTGC
This sequence comes from Viscum album, assembly GCA_963277665.1. Lineage (NCBI taxonomy): Eukaryota > Viridiplantae > Streptophyta > Magnoliopsida > Santalales > Viscaceae > Viscum > Viscum album. The sequence goes on from OY728148.1 coordinate 469,515,739, forward strand.
TATACCGGACACAGGTGCGGAGGGACATTTCCATGAAGGTTTTATGCGGTTTATACAGACCTTTCAGGGAGCACAACAGGCTGCTACATCTATGGCCGAGCTGACACGTATCTTTCAGCAGCAGCATCCGCCTATGTTTTTAGGGGATGGTGGACCACAGGCTACAGAGTCTTGGCTAGGATCGATGCAGACTATTTTCGAGCATCTTGAGACGCCTCCAGGGTGGAGGGTCAAGCTCACGATTTACATGCTGCGTGATTCCTCCAAGAGGTGGTGGGATGTTACCACCCAGTCAGAGCATCACAGGGACATGGAGTGGGAAGATTTCCAGGCAGTCTTCTATGACTTATTCTTTCCCTAGACATTGAGGGCAGATAGAGCTCGAGAGTTCATGAATCTGCAGTAGGGAGCTATGTCGGTGATGGACTATTCCGCTCGTTTTACATAGCTTCAGCGCTTGTCACCCGTGCTGGTGGGTGATGAGACATTGAGAGCCAGACGTTTTGAGGATGGTCTTCGGTATGAAATTCGAGCGCTGGTGAATGTTTTCAGGTTGCCTACTACACACACGATCTTGAACTAGGCGCTGATTACAGAGAGGAACCTACGAGAATAAAGTGGTGTGGGCCAGGGCGGTTCAGCACTAGTTACTGGTATTATTTCTGCTAGCAAGAGGAAGAGACAAATGAACTTCTCTCAGGGCGGCAGTACCAGCCAGGCAGCTTCTTCAGGTGGACTGGTCAGGTTCTACCAGTGTGGTAGAGAGGGTCACAAGAGACCACAGTGTCCATGAGACCCAGTGGAGTTCCGAGCTTGCGGCAAGATGGGTCATCTGCAATGCTTTTGCAGGGCGTTTCTACCAGTGGCTAGTGAGAGGGGTTCTGTGCAGACTCCACATGCAGGAGCAGGACCAGTGGCCTCTTACCTGTCGGGAAACTGGAATACGTCAGGGCATGAAGGCAGAGATGGTGGTCGTGGCCATGGTAGCCGGACACCAGGATCACAGAGGCAGCAGGGCGGGACAGCTCAGGGTAGCCAGGCTATGTCGTAGGGTCGCAGCACTAGGTAGGCATATGCAGTGCAACAGACCCAGCAGGAGCAGGATCCCAGACCTTCTATAGTCAGTGGTACTATTCTAGTAGCTTCTGTCTTGTCTTTAGTATTTTTCAATATGGGTGCTACACATAGTTTCATATCTGTACCTGTTGTGGAGAGCCTTGGGCTCGGTGTTTCTACTTCTTCTGATATCATGACTCTAGACACTCCGTTGGGGACTAGGACGGCTAGTGTGCGTCAGTGTTAGGAGTGCCCCCTTGAGGTGGGAGGGTGTCACTTATTTTGGGACCTCTATGTCTTGGAGATGACGAGCTATTACTTCATTCTCGGGATGGACTGGTTGGTTCCTTTTCAAGCCTTTGTAGACTGCTATCGTCGCAGGGTGCGTTTCACATCACCAGAGGGCGGAGAGTTTCTATACAAGGGAGAATGGGATGTTCAGGCGAGTTGAGCTGGACCAGAGTATCATGGGCGAGGTGGATTCACATCCCAGATTGTGATTTTATATCTGGATGATCAGGGGACTTTTCAGATGGATTTCCCCCCAGTTGTTGATCGTTTCAGGGATATCTTCCTGGATGAATTTTTAGGTGTACCTCCAGAGCGTGAGGTGGATTTCTCTATTGAGCTAGTTCCAGGAGCAGCACCTGTGTCCATTCCTCCTTATAGGATGGCCACACCTGAGTTTCAGGAGCTCAAGAGGCAGTTAGAGGAGATGCAGGTGAAGGCTTTTATCCGACCCAGTACTTCTCCTTGGGGTTATCTGGTCCTTTTTTCGAAAAAGATGGACGATACCCTTAGACTTTGTGTGGATTATCGGAAGCTGAACTAGTTGACGGTTAAGAACCAATATCCCTTGCTGAGGATAGATGATCTGTTTGATCAGCTTCATGGAGAACGAGTGTTCTCGAAGATTGACTTGCGATCCGGATATCACCAGCTGTGCATTAGACCATCTGATATACCTCTCACAGCTTTCAAGAGTAGGTATGGTCTATATGATTACACAGTTATGCCGTTCGGACTAACGAACGCGCCAACAGTTTTAATGGCTCTGATGAATCATCTGTTTCATCCGTATCTTGATTCATTTGTGGTTGTATTCATAGACGACATCTTGGTGTACTCTCACACTCGACACGACCATGACACCCATCTTGAGATCGTATTGAGTACACTGAGAGAGCATCGTCTATATGCTAAGCTCTTGAAGTGCCACCTTTGGATGGACCAGATTCACTTCCTGGGTCATATCATCTCAAAGGCAGGAGTTGCAGTAGACCCAGAGAAGGTGAGATCAGTAGTTTCCTAGGAGTAGCCTAAGAACGTGTTTGAGATACGGAGTTTCTTAGGGCTGGCTGGTTACTATAGATGCTTCATACAGGACTTCTCCCGCTTAGAATAACCGTTGATAGGTCTGACTAAGAAGGGGGTGAAGTTCGTTTAGTCGGAATCTTGCGAGGCATATTTTCAGGACTTAAAGGGAAGGTTGACATCAACACTGATCCTGATACTCCCGGAGCAGGGGAAGAGCTATAAAGTTTACTGTGATGCATCATGGATTGGGCTAGGAGACGTTTTGATGCAGGGCAACTGAGTTGTTGCGTACGGGTCTTGGCAGTTGAGTCCACATGAGAGGAATTACCCAACGCATGATCTCGAGTTGGCTGCAGTTGTTCATGCGTTGCGCTATTGGAGACACTATCTGTTGGGAGGGAATTTTATGGTTTTCACCGACCAAAAAACCCTAAAGTATATCTTTAATTAGCGTGACCTGAATCTGAGGCAGAGAAGGTGGGTTGAGTACCTACAGTCCTTCGATTTTGATCTTTCCTATACACCTAGTAAAGGTAATGCAGTAGATGATGCACTGAATAGGAAGACTCAGATACAGGTAGTGCAAGAGGCCAGTGGTGAGTGGGAGCTCATGGATTTGTTCTCTGAGATGCATCTGGAGGTGCACGACAGTCAAGGGTAGGCTTATCTTTCTTCTTTAGCTGTGACATCTACCCTCCTGGAAAGAGTGAGCGTGAGGCAGCTATCAGATTCATAAGGCCTAGTTATACGGGAGTCAGTGGAAAGCGAGGACCCTCCTCCCAGTTGGACGATAGGAGATGATGAGGTTTTGCGTTTCCTTGGACGGGTATGGGTTCCAAGAGATATACATGAGGAGATGATGCAATAGTTTCATGCTTCAGCGTGGGAAGTTCATCCTGGGGTTACCAAGATGTACTGAGACTTGAGACGTCAGTACTGGTGGCCGGGTATAAAGAGGGAGATATCTGGTTTTGTTACGAGGTGTTCCACCTATCAGTAGGTGAAGGCAGAGCACCAGAGGCCAGCTGTGCTGTTATAGCAGTTGCCCATTCCAGAGTGAAAATGGGATGATGTCGTGATGGATTTCGTGACGGGATTGCCGAGGTCACCTCGAGGTAATGACTCCATGTGGGTTGTTGTGGACAGACTCACAAAGGTAGATCACTTCTTGCCGATCAAGGAAACCTTCAGTGTGGACGAGGTCAGAAGGCTGTATATCCGAGAGATCGTACATCTTCATGGGGTCCCTCGTTCTATCGTTTCAGATAGGGATGCCCACTTTACGTCTCATTTCTGGCAGATTTTTCAGAGGGCGCTGGGTACACAGGTGCTTTTGAGCACAGCATACCACCCTTAGATAGATGGCCAGTCAGAGCAGACGATACAGGTGCTAGAGGACATGATGCACGCATGCGTCCTAGACTTTTGGGGCTCGTGGGAGAAGCATATACCATTAGTCGAGTTTGCCTATAACAATAGTTTTTAGGTGACTATTGAGATGGAACCATACGAGGCTTTATATGGTAGGCCATGTCGATCACCTTTGTACTGGTTAGAGGAAGGTGATGCAGCATTATTAGGGCAACAAATCGTATATGAGACATTTGAGTAGGTCCAGTTGATTCAGAAGCGGATGGCTACCACGCAGTCTTGTCAGAAGTCTTATGCTGATCGCCACAGATGACCTTTGGAGTTTTTGGTCGGGGATCAGGTTTTCTTACGTGTTTCACTGAGGCTGGGACACAAAAAGATTAGGAGACAAGGTAAGATTTCACCGAGGTATGTGGGGCCATTTGAGATTTTAGAGAGAGTCAGGCTGGTTGCCTATCAGTTTCAGTTACCGCAACGGTACCGAGCCATGCACGACGTCTTCCATGTGTCTCAGTTGCATCATTACCATTCAGACCTGTCTCACACCTTTCAGCCTAAGGAGGTTGAGCTTCAGCATGATGCATTCTTTGAGGAGCATCCGATCTGTATCGTTGACAGGAGCACGAAGGTTCTCCAAGGCCGGTCAGTTCCTCTCGTGCAGGTGCTATGGAAGCATGGCCGAGTGCAGGATGAGACCTGGGAGCGGGAGGCCGATGTACGTGCTCAGTGGCCAGAGCTGTTCTGAGCATTATCTTCGCCACCCTTGGAAGGGAAATTTGGGGAAGAATTGCTATAAGGGGGGAAGTTTGTAAGAACCCGGTTCTTATTTTAGAGGTACGATCTTCTTCTTTTCCTTTTCCTTAAGTTTTTTGAGAAAATATGGAAAATGGGGAAAAATCCTGAATTTTGGAACTACACGCCGTGTACTTTATCCACACACCGTGTACTTTTGGCCATGTTGGGATGAGTACACGGGGCGTGTAGCCATGCCGGTGACGAAGGGTGTAGGAACCGACTACACGCCGTGTAGTGGTACCTTACACGCTGTGTAGTCAGTCGGCAGGCTTGAATAGTAAGGCGGTGGAGTCGCTACCAGCTGGATGACAATACACACCGTGTACTTGGGAGTACAGGCTGTGTACTCATGTCGACAGGTGAACAGTGTGGCGGTGCCACCAAATGAACAGTTAAATGAAGGGAGTACACACCGTGTACTCAGAAGTACACGCCGTGTACTTTGTTTTTTAGGATTAAAACAGGCCGTAGTCTCCTCATTTGGCAGAGGTGGAAATTGAGCCATTTTGGAGCCAAAGGAGGAGGCTGGATCTTCGAAGATCCACCGGGTGTTCGTCTGGAATCTGATTCGGCTTCGGATGATCTCGTTGGAACCGCACGGGTAATCGCTCTCCTCTCCTGGTACCATTCTTACCAATTCTTCACCAAACGTATGTTATTTTCGTTTGAATTGTTTTTGTTCTTCGTCATATCTACGCCGTTCTTGGGCATTTCTGGAGTCGGCGTTCGGGTATAGCGTTCGTTGGCGTATAAGGTAGGTGGCTTTGTGTTTATTTTCCAACTGTCGTGCGTTTTTGTTCATTTTTGTGCCACGAACCTATGTTGGGGTGTCGTGTGGATGAGTCCGTTGCTATATTTAATGCCTAGAATTGCATAGGTGGTTAAATTGTGATAATAAAATGCTGGTTGGGATCGTTGCTTGGATCCAGAACCACCCTGGGGGTGTGTTTCACTGTTTAGCCGTTTGGCCAAGATACCCGAGGGTATGCCTTTAATGTAGTAATTTTAGAATTGCCTTGAGAGGAATTGCTTGTTTACTGAATTTTGATATGTTGGGCATGGCCCGGTTACCTGTTTAGCCTGAGGGTGTTGTTGTGATTATCCTGTGGGCACTACATTGTTTAGCCCGATGGCTGTAGTTATTTCGGACTGAGGGAAACTTCTTCTGTGCCTGAGGGCCATAGACTCTATGCCTGATGGAGACACTACCTACGCCTGAGGGAAAAATTCTGTTACGCCTAAGGGAAATTACCTACGGGTTGGCTTCTACTTACCTAAGGGTAAGGTTTTGCTTGTCTGAGGACGTTGATTGTTTACGTAGAAATGCAATGTGGCGATTTCTAACTTTTAATGGATTAAATGGATAATAAAATGGAAATATAACTGGTAATGAGTTACTTTTGAGTACTGATTACTTTATTGCATTTTACTACTGCACACTATTGTTTCATGCTTACACGCAGTTGGGCACGGGCCTTTGGTGGGTGCCTACTGAGATATATTTCTCACACCCTGTTTGGGTCACGCTTTTCGGCCCAAACAGATTACGTTGCTGTAGGTGTAGATAGGGGAAAGAGTCCCTATATAGGTACTTTACTATTACAGTGGAGTAGGAGGGCATGGTACCGAGCCTAGGCTCGCGATGCTGCTGCCAGCTGTTAGCTTTGCTTTGCTGTACTCTGATTTCTGCTATACTGTATTGATGTATAACATGTTCTGGCTATTTTCTTAGAACTTGAAACATGTAGCATCATCTTTTATATACTGTTGGTTATATCCATTGAAGTTGTTTATTTTAGTAATTGTATGGATTACTGCTTCCGCTGTCGTTGTATGTTTTATTTTGTATTCCGCTGCGCTATACTTTAAAAAATGAGTGCATAGTTTCCCCACTATCAGACCTGGGCCCTCGCTGCTAGTCGGCAGCCTCTGGCGTTTGGGGAAATGCGCTTGAGGTCACATGGCGAACCAGGATCGGGGCTCCCGTTGCGTGGCACTCGGGTCCGGGATGTTACAGATAACATGACCTTAAACAAGATGTCACGAAGATGAACATCCTTATGATCCTCAAGAGATATTGAAAGCTCTGGTTTGACTGCATTAGGAATGTGGTGATACCCGATCTTCTGATTCTCAACTCGAAGATGATGAGGAGTCATTTTTCATAAAAGACAAACACACTCCACAGAACATTAGCTAAAACAAAGTCAATCTCAATAGGTAAAAATTATAGAGAACCACTACTATGGTTCTCTCTAAACATGGATTACAAGTTTTTTGTCATGACATATCAATTATTTTCTTTTCATTTACCAGATATAATAGGTATCTCATATCACAGTTCATATAAGAAATCATATAACACATGCAATAAATATGTCTCTATCATGAACAATTCATGTAAATATATATTCCTATGTGCCTATCATGATGTATGCATACCCATCACATGACATACTAGACCCTGAGTGTAAATATCATGAATTAATAACATCAAAAAACATTTTAATCACCCATGTTGAAATAACATCAATTGTAATAGTTAAACATCATAAACAACAATCCCATCCTTGGGTACTCATATTTCCCCCATATATGGGTTAACTATTCCAATGCACAAGCTCATTACTATCTCCCAACACATCCTAGTATCCTTTACAAATTTACCCAATAGTAAAGTAATAGAAAATAAAAACTTGATGCTCTGATACCTCTTTGCAACATCCCTGACCCGACACTCTCTCACGTGGAAAAATCAAGATGATTATATGAATTCAAGCGCACCTCCTTGCATGCTAGAGGCTGTTAACTAAAAATGGGGGTGTGATAAGTATAGTGGGGAGTCTATACCACTGGTTAATATTTAAAATACATATAAAATAACTAATAATAAATAAAAATAAGTTTAATAGATATATATGGAACAATATATCATACAACATTAAAGTAAAGAGAATCAAATCAATTAATAATAATAAATAGTGTATTGATAGGTTAATATGTATCTTATTTTAAAATAAAAAAAAAGAAATAAAATAATCAGTTGACACAAAAATAAACCCAAAATACCCCTTTCCCAAATCCCTAGGTCGGACCCATCTCCAAACTCCAGGCCATCCACTAAGAAAAAAAATCAGAAATAAGGACATTTTTACTTATCCAAAGCTACATCCATGTAGTTTACTCAGGTACCAAATAGAGAACCGAATAGGGTGTTATTAAAACATAGCAGGTCAACACCACCATGTAAAAATATAACTATTCTGATAATAAGAGAATTAAATAAGCGATAAACATGTGTATTAATTAATCAATTAATATAATATAAAAATCAACCTGCTTCAGCACCATACCAGAATATCTTTGAGAATATATCACGACCATTCCAACCAAAAACCATACATCCATGGTAAAATCATGAAAAATTGGGTTGATCCCTCTATATAAGCATTTTGGTATTGGACTAGGAAGATACATTCAATATAAGAATTATAGCATGGGAGTGAAAAAACCCAGTCAATATAAAAATTTCAACATGAGATTAGGAAAATCCTATTCAATATAAGTATTATAACATGGACTAGGTAGATGCCACTCAATATCAACATCATAACATGGTATTGGGTACATCCTGATGAATATAAACGTTACAGTATGGGACTGGGAAAGGCCCACACAATATAAGAATTAAAAAATAAATCCCAACACGTGTCATAAAAACAAGGATATCACAATATCATATCATATGGACCAATGGTTATTTAAGAAAATTACCATTTATATTTAAATTACACTTTCATTTATATATCAATTTATCAACATACATATAACAAAATACATTTCCATGGTTAATATATGTCAATAAAACACTTGAATCTCAAATAAATCTAAACAAACTTAATCCATTATCTAATTTCTTATTAAGAAAAGGGTTCACTCATCCAACAGGTAGCCATAAGCTAGGCCATGTCAACCATTGAATCTAAAGGGTACCCAACCAATATTCCAATCCATGATTTACCATTTATGAATGAATTAATTTATTATAGTTCACGTTTTTTTAATATAATCACAATATTGTATATACATCACAATTAAATAGACTATATAGTTATGTTTAGACTCTTTACCTTTAACTATGTGATTTAAAAAACCAATAATGGTTAACACCAATAGAAATGAAGGTGATGGAGATCAATGAAATAAACCTAGACAAAAAACATACAGTTTAAACTAGATCCAACTATGGTGAATATATTTCCACCATAATAATGGATAAAAATGTAAGAGAGGGGAAAAACGAAAAAAAACTCACTATGGAATTGAGGTGGAAATAGAATGTTTGGAATGGAGGATGAGGCTACAAATTCTTCTAGAATCCACCTAGGGTTGAGAGGAGAGGGATACACCAAATGAATATGAAAAATCTTACACACTTATTACTTAAAATCACTACATATGATAATTAAATGGTGCATAATCCATTTATAAGTCATGTATTTATTTTTAAAGGGATAAAATGAAAAAAAAACATTTCCTATGATTAATATTTAACCCTTATTGATTTTTACGTGATGTGAATAGTTTACACAATGTGTAACGACTTCATGCCATGCACTGGTTCATGGAATCTTCCCATGCATTTACACATCATGTAACATGGTCATGATGTGTAAACATCTAATGAGAAGTTATCAGTCTAGTTTATACATAAGGGACCCAAACACTTCTGAACCTTTCTAAACCATATGAAACCCTAGTAAACGATTCAACATATTTATACATAGACTCTATTAATTTAAATAACATACATACTTGAACATTATCAGTTCCCACCCTAAAAAATTCTCTTTATATCTGAACAAGACTCAACCACCAAGGTCCAATGATAAACTCAAAGAAGAATGTACCTGAAAAAGAGGGGATCTTACATTTTCCCTTAATTCCATTTATCATAAGCTAATCATATGATGAAGTTGATTCCTTCAAAGGATTAAATAGAATATGATAGAGCTGTGTTAATAAGAAGATACCACACTATCTATTGAGGTGTTTCATTAACCATTAATATAGAAGGTGGTGGAATTGAGTTTTCTTTAATATCAATATTTCACAACTACTAAATAAAACAATTGTAATATGAGGGTAATATTTCAAAATTTATTTATAAAAATAAATAAAATAAACCAACATGAAGAATTTATGTAACCTGATTCCAAACCCTAAATGTCTACATCCTTTCATTATTCTATTTTTATTTCATGTTATATTATGGATTTTTCACTAATTTAGAAGATAATAAAAACAAAAAATGAAGTATTTTTAGGTGAATTAGAATAATTAAGTGAATAATTATGATAATCCTAAAATAATAAAATATTTTCCATCCATTTTGCTTCACTAGGAAGAATAATTTTTTCCTTCCACATCCCATGAAAAGTGTGTTTTCAAAAGTGGCATCATTTCTGGTGATCCAATAATTTGTTTATTTAATTTTTTATTTTCAAAAAATTTTATATATTTTTTCATTTATTTTATAAAAAAATAAATATATTGTTTTACCATGATGTTTTAAAATGATGAATATTATACATGGGATAATTAAATATGGTTTAAAAACCAAGTTTTAGTGTTTCATGATGCTGAGGAGGGCCTCCAACAAAGATTTATAAATTTCACTTACATGATCAAGAAACTTATGAATAAACCAGTGATAGGATTTTCACTTAATGAATTGATAGAAACAGACAATGTGGGAATAAATGATTATAAAAGATTAAAATATAGAAGAGAAGTACCACTAGAAGTTTCCAAATTTTATGATGAAATCCAAGAGGTTGATACCAAGCATGAGGACTATCTGTATCCCAACCATCTCACAAATAAAATTCATACTGACCATGAAGATCTAGAGTGGATTCATGATGATGAAAACTCAACATCTGAGATATGTGCGAGGGATTGATAGAATCTAGAAAAATGTTTGAATTAGTATTAGGTAAATCATGGTCTCCCCATTCTATAAAAAGTAGATGAGATAATAACATTTCATAAAACTATAACACTATAATAAGAATACACCACTTTTGTGGTAGAATTTGAAGACCATATTCATGATCCATATTATCTAACTATATCCAGTGAGATTCAATTTCAAAAGGTCTTTACCACTAAATAATATATTGAATTTGATACTAGAATATGATATCATCTTTTCTTAAAATATATATAATTTTATTTTATTCCATATTATTTGAGTATTAAATCCTATAGTTTTTAATTTTTGAATTCAAATAAATGATTTTTTTTATTAGAGGAGGATAAAGAACATGAACATGCACCTGATAAGGAAGAAAAGGAACTTACAAAACTAATTTTACATGTATTATAAAAAGACCATGAATAAGTTCAAGTGGATGATCCTATGAAAAACATGATATATGCTACAAAAATTTAAAGGGTGAACTCTTATTTTCATTCTTTATATCTAAATTCTATCTAAAAATAATAATTTCCAACCTAACCATTGAAATTATTATTAATTAAGACAATTTTGAGAAATAAATGGAAAATTTAGATAAGGTTTCATAAGTATCAACCAAGAAGGAGGATGATCCATACTTCATCGAACCCCACCATGATAGTTATACCTAAGTGAAGGGGGTGGATTTGGTAGGTAATATCCATGGATCATTACAATCTAACAAAGGGTAAGTGGAAGCTAGGAAAATCCACATTGTTGGTTCAAATTGACAAAGATCTAGCCACCAACTGATTATGGATAACAATTAGTACTTCCATTATTGAGGTTGTAAAAAACTCAGGGACCACTTGGGGGATTAAACCATGTTTTTATTTTTTACTTTGTTCCTAAGATTTTAAATATCATTCTTAGGACTAGTATATAATTCAACCCCAATACCATATCTTTTTATAGATTAATTAACAAGGTCTATAAATTTAAATGATTGATATACTATTATTGGTCCATGATGGCACAAGATAGCCCCAAATTTCCAAATTATATGCATTTTGGTTTAATTAGAAGACTCAGGAGTTCATATTTAAAAGACACTATCATTTCATCTAATAGTCAATATTCTTTATATAATTTTAAATATCAAGTTAAACATTATATATCAATTCAAATTAACTATAGATATCCATTTATCAATAAAAATATGGATAATTATATTTGATAATATGAAATTTTGGGCCTCAAGGAACAAGTTGAATATTTTTTCACAATAGTAATTCTCAGGAAGGGGTTCTATGAATAATTTCTAAAACCACATGGAAATAATTAAACTATCACTAAAATATACGTGGAATCATTAAACCAATAAGTCATTCACTTATGTTTTCAAAATGGTAGAGAAAAGTGACAGAAATATTTACTAGTTACTTTTCAAAGGGGGAAAATATTTTCAATGGAGTAACATGCACATATCGGTATCAATTTTTATTGATATAACAAAAGGGGGAGTAATTTTTATGATTAGAAGGATATTATTATAAAAGATAATTTGAATCACATGGCCAAACATTTCCTATTATATAGGGTAGGTATTCTAATAAAAATACAATATTATCCTATCATATGGGTTCTAGATACATATCATATAAGAAATTATATCATTTATTGATTCTTTGATAATGATGATAAAAGTTTCAAAGTGTTTGAAACAAAATAAAAAAGGTATATATTGAAGTTCTCTATTTATTTGTTTATTGATTTTATTTTTTACATCATTGAATAAAGATCCATTAACAAATACTAAGATATAGTTTCTCAGGAACCACAAAAATATCCATAACCTAAGCACATGATCTAGTATACAGTAAGTCCCAAATGTCATTCTCAATACCTATAGTCTAACTACTAGTTTTTGGGATTAATTAATACTCTTTGGGAATGGGTTCACTTGATAAGTAATCAACAGATCCTATCTGATTATCTAAAATAGCATGACCATATGTTTATGGATTCTAAATGAATTTAAAAGTCAAAAGAAATCATAAAAACACAATATAATATCAATGGTAGCATATAATAAACCAAACATCATAAAAATAATGTCTAAAATATAGGGTATAAATGAAATTCCCAAAATAAAAAAGGGATGGTATGAGAGCCGATATGATATGAAATTTTCATAGGGTAACACAAAAATATAAAATAGTATTAAAATAAAATATGAAGCCATCACCATGTGTAATGAGGGCTCGTCCCAATATTTCACCTCTATCAACCTAGATAAATTTATCATAAAGAGACAATTCCTCCAAACAGTTCTTTTAACTTACCTGTATCCATATAAATGATGTTTGAAAACACCCTTGGGTGTATACTGGGTGGGAGGAACTAACCCATAATTATCCTACCAAGTGTTCTATATGATTACTTTCCTATAAAAAAAATAAAAATATGTATATGAAGATAATAAATAAAAACAGATTTTCTTTGTTCTATTTATATAAACTATAATGTACATTCTTAATACTAGAATAAATAATGTATAATGAAACTTTTATGATAAATTCTATGAGTAATATCATCATTACGGGATTACACAATATTATTACTAAGGTAGGGGTGAGTTGATATTATACTTAAATAATTATTAAAGATCCCTCAATTAGTGGAATGGATTATTAACTACATCCCTAGACAATGGGGGTTCCACATAAACTAAATCACTAGATAGGTCTATACCCAATCTTGTGGGAAAAATATCACCCAATATATTCTTTCCTACCCAAGTTTCCAGGGTTACCGATGAGGTTGATTTGATACCATATTATTCAATAAACATGTCAATCTCTTTTAAAAATCTAGAAGTATTTAAATATATATATATAAAACATGAACATTCCATTTCTAAATTTTAAAGGTCCATTTTAAACATAATGTGATCTGTAAATCAGTTCAAAAAAAGTATATAATATATTTCATAACATTTTGGAAGTCAATTAAAAATTACAAGAAAAAATTATTAATATTATAATAAAAATAATATGGAACTACCTATTATTAGGGATTAAATCTTTTGTAACGAGGTTAAATCCACATTAAAAGGAGAATAAATCCCCTTGGATTATAAGAGGAGACCCTGAACACCAAAAACCATACCTATTAATTCTGATTAGATAAACACTAGGCTATTATATCCCAATATAGGTTTAATTCTAATAAATAAATTAATAAGTGAATTGTAATGAATGAGAATAAGGTGTCACATAATTATTTACCCGATGAAACCATGAAGAAACACCATAAAATTGATCATTAGAGGAGAGGTGGAAGTTTTCTTTTGTGTGGAAAGAGGATGGAGAAGAATGTGGTAAAGATATAGGGTGAGGGAATTGATTTTGAGAATGAAAGAAATATGTCATTTTATAATTTTAAAACTAGTTATTACACATTTTTGGCCAAACATATTTCTAAACAATGTTTTATCCATATAGGTTAGTGCTAGATCACCTAGGAACTTGCTTTTGTTGGACACAATATTATGAAAATATCATGCCAACTATTTGAAATTTCACTATTAATAACTGAAAACCCGATGCATGGTATGCACATTATTTTCCCTAATCATGTACCAACCAAGTTACATGGCCAATTATCTAAAAACATATTTTTTAATTAAAATTGTGGGATATAGTCAATATAAAGATAAAATAAAATACATAAAAGTTCATAAATTAAATGATATATTGGGTGTGACAATTCTCTCCCATATAATTTACTTTTCTTGGGAAATCAACCTAATTCTTAACCATTGAATTAATGAGGATACTATTATCTTATTAGGGATTCCTAACCTCATATTTTAGGTGATTCACATCCAGGATACGAATATATTCAAACTATTAGAGTTATTTTACCATAAAGCATAATAAATCAAGAACCAACTATCAAAACTTGGTTCTGAATAATCAAAACATTAGATTAAAATTCAATTTAATATCAAATAAACATGTGGGAAGGATTGGAATGGTATATCACTAATTAATTAACATAAAAATATATAATGAATTTATATTTTTGTTCAAAATTACAACTGATGCATGAACTTACCAATGCTTCCCATCATCTTGAACAGACCCATGAATATTGAGGTGATTTTCCTTGAATTTTAAATAGTTGACGACCAAGTTAGGGTGACACCATTATACAAACCAATTTACTTATTGGTAATACCAATATATACTGATGATGATTAGTGTAAGATTTATATTTAAACAAATCAAACATAAAATTCTTAAAAATAATCAAAATCTTATAATTCATATCCTAGATGAGGATCAATCCCATGAGGGAGGTTCACACATCAATCCAATTTATTGGACAATAGCATGACTGACTATACAAAGCTTCAAAATGTGATATTAAAATCTAGGAATGATATATATTCCTAGAAAATAATTAATGAAAATATTAATGGGAATACTATGATACATAAAGGTATAAATTATGGTATTGATAAAATCATTATAATATAATTTATATACTCAGTAAGACCATATGTTTGTGTATTATAGGTTAATCATAGTTTAACTTGTTATCCCAAAAAATCTTAGATTCCAATCCAAAAGTACTTATAAAATATTAGATTAATGTTATTTACAATTGTGGAGGGAATTCCATGTATCCCCATGATCTTTCGAACATAATGTATTCTAAGATCCTCCATCATTAAGGTGTCTTAGATAAATATAAAGTGAATAGACATTATTAGATTCTCAATGAAAACCAAAATAAATTTTTTACCCTAGGGTGTTTGAGGTAGTCCAATAATTAATTCCATGGAGACCTCATCCCACTTATAAGTAGGAATAATAAGAGGTTGAAAAAATCATGAGGGACTCTAATGATCACTATTCAACTGTTAGTATATAAATTTTTGAGATAAAAAATAGGATACAAATCACCTTATTCTTATCCTATAATACCATATCTTAATATAATAGTACATTTTGGTTATACAAAGATATAAATATCACTCATTTGGTTTCCAACAGATAAAAATATGTAGCCTTGGATTTTTTGGTTTGGGTTTATCATGAAATTATCACTAAAAATATTTGGTTTCCAATAGATAAGAATATGGTCTATAGATTCTAACCCTAAATCATTGGTGAAATAATACTTATTATGGGATAATAGATACTGTGATCCTTAGGCTACCACATGATGATGCTACTTCAATAATCACTATAATACCACACATGAGACATCACATATAACCAAATAGACCAAATTTTTCTCGATAAAAACTAGGAAAGAGGATGCTAATAGACTCTTCTTTTACTCATTGAAGTATTTCATTCTAGATGGGAACTATAAAAACATAATTCCCTTCCAAGTGATAATGGTTAAAAGAGATAAAATCATAGATACGTTTTTTATGAGATACCAAAAATTACTTGATAACCCTAGGATACAACATTTATTAAAGATGATTAATTAAGCCTTCAAAAATAAAATAATTATAACCTTGTCATGATTATGCTAAATGTATTGTTTGCACACTAAACACATTATGAACTTATCTTCTTATATACAAACTATATTTGTATAGATTTTAATATAAATGGTACTTGGGAAGTTCCCCAAAAACTATTATTAAATGTAATTCATGATCCTCTAAAGTCTTATAATATAATAAGATTGTATATAAAAACACAATTATAAAATTTTATAAGTGTTGATGAAATATTTGATTCATCAAATCCATAGACCCCACATGATAATTATTTCAACCAAAAGGAATCACAAGATAACCACAGTGACAATATTTTATTTTAAAAACCATATTGGGGACATAATATTCCTTCAATCAAATCATGTTGTAACTCACATATAGATTAATTTATGAGAACCCCATTTTTGAATTTAAATAATAAAATAGTTCATTGATACATGTAATTAGGTACTTATGATTAATTGTAACCTAGTTTAGAAGTTTATAATCAATTATAATCAAACATTTCCATAAAATTTTTAATAAAGAGTACCGGGGTTTCTTATAAAGGCACACTTGGATTAATTAATCTCTTAGATTACAAATCAAAAATTTTAATATTTAACTTATATAGCATATATAGATCTATTTTATATAAAGGTAAGTATATTTTTTATAACCCTAGAATTAAATCAATAAAAAAATTGACTTCCCTCTCTAAGGGTAACCAAAGAAGTTAATAGGGAATACAACAGGAAACAATTTAAACATAGGAGGTAACTAACTCCTCTGGACGTCTTCATTAAACTCTAGAAAAAGCGAATATATTTGAATGAAAGAAGAAAAATTTTCAGATGAAGTGTTTGGGACTGGCTCAAATGATGATCCTACTCCCCTTGGAATATATGGACACTCCCATGATGGGAAGTGAATGATAACATTTTTTTGATAAAATAAATATTTACTTTTAAAGTTTTCATCCAATCCATCTAAAATAATATATTAGAGTGATCCATTTCAAGAATGAAAACCCCCCCATAGAACTCCACATCAAAAAAGACAGATTAAATAATAAGTAAACTAAATAAAATGATCTATATTCATCTGATAAGGAGTTGATATATCCATCACATATAGAATGATATTAGAAGAATGATTAAAAAATCACCACATGAATAATGTCAAGTGAGTGTGAATCATGGATATAAAATAAATAAACAAACACAGATGATGAAGTAAATATGGTACCTCATAACATCATTGGTCCTATCTAAGATTCATGGGAGATAGCTCAATAAAATTTTATTTTATACTATAAACTTATGTTGAGCCTTTTGGTATCTTGGGTATCAGATTACAACTGACTCGACACATAAAATGATCCACTTCTTCTTCCCTAGCCTCGATAGTGAGAACTTGAGGCTTTCTATGCATCTGACGGTTCTTGATATCATCTAAATGTATAATAACCATTCATTCTACTTTTTGGGGGAATATGTCTTCCAAATATCTAAAGGTGTACCAATTTTATAGAATAATGGTATACTTGGGAAATATTCATACCATAATGCTTCACAGAACAAGTAATGTGGCATTATTGGAAGGTAGTACTACCATCATCCATAGAGAATGATGATTCCTATTAAAAATGAGGTTGGTAACCACATGAAATACATTATTTATGATCTCCCCAATTCATATTTCTCATAGAAACCCCACAATCGCTACTAAAAAACATGGTTGAGTTTTCATGACAACCATAAATGCTTAATTAATTGATCTCCAATATTAGTTATTGATATAAAAATTCCACATAGGTATTATTATATAATAGTAAAAATCATGAAAAAATATTTTGATGAAGTACCATTTCAAACTAGTGAGCCTTTATCCATTCATTAAATATAATATCTTTAATAAAGTGTAAAATATCTATGAGCTAATTCAGATACACCATCATGTTTCCTCACTTTTTTAAAGGTTCAATAACTCTAAAGACTTATTCGGAGACATCATATATATGTAACAATATTGGAAGATCAAACATAATAATCTAGTATTCTCATGATTTTTATTCTAGACCATGGATTTACACAATCTCTATCTTGGATAAACTAACACGATTGAGGGACACTTGAAATGAAAGTAGCGTTCATGCATATGTACGGCTTACCGTCTCCATGATCGGTGCATTTCATTTCTTATCTCCGAATGTTATGTAATATTATAAATACATATATATAATGGATATATATGATATATATTACATCTAAATAATTACTATAATTCTGGAGATAATGGACTTTTGACCACATGGACAATTTGTAATTATAAGTTCATTTTTGACTCAAGTACCAAATATTGACAAAACGACTGTTATTAACTTAAATGATTATATAATGTCTATAACATGGTAATAAGTGATATAAAAGGAATAGTAAACTTGAAAAAGGTTCTGAAGAAAGTATAAATTATCTTTAGTTTATTGTTCATAAGATTAAAGAATGAACGAGTCAAGTTGGACACGAGGTAATGGAACTTCTTAACTCAATTTCCATTCTTTGGGTGGATCTTCTCTTTCTTGTTTATATCATTATTTGATTATGTGAGAAATGAATTTTTATATATTATCATGTATTTATACTTGATTTACGTGTTCTTATATTGAATACACATTATTGATCTATTTATTTACAAAATGATCTTTGTAAGAGACTTTGTATCAATATCCTTTCATTGAGGCATATTTTTATTTATAAATGACTTTATTTTATAAGGTGTATAAACACCTTTGAATTTTCATTTCATTTAAAGGGAATATTTTTCTATGGATCATTTTACTAAATGAAAAAGTGAATTTTTATTTTTAATGTATGTAGTGACAATGAACTTTCCATCACCGTGAGCATTATTTGATATTTGGATTCCTTAAAAAGCCATAATGATTTTAAGAGGAAAATAAATACCATATACACTTTTATGTATTTTGGTATTGAAAATGGTTTTGATAATGGATTTATTATGTAAATATATTTAAATTATATATTGTGATTACAATGTGGAAATGTTACCTTTCCTTTATGTTTGTTTTATGTGTTGTGAATATGTTATGGTTCTTGGGCATTTTTTTACATATACGGGTGGTTCTGTGATAAACCTACGGAAGGTGAGCCCAAGATATCTCTCCAATGTATTATGTAACATGAAGGAGGTAAACATTAATGTTTCTCTTAAGAGATTTAGGGAATATACTATAATGGGTAATCCAAGTGTAACTCCCTATGTAGCTGTGAAAAATACAATGTAAATTTGATATGGATGCCACAAGTTACCTTTATGATTTATGATTTCTATTTTTTATTAATAAATCTTATGATTTCATGAGGTATGTAAAAGAGATTATGTTTTTTATGTATTTATGGAATAATTATTTCTTTCTTTATTTTATAACCCTTACTAATATTTTTATTCTTATTCCAAGTTTTTGTAATGTTTTTCACAGGGTATAAGGCAGGGTAAGAGAAATGAATAATTTAAGAAGATTTATATCAAGAAATGAATTATTGTTTTATTTTTAGAATTTTTATTTTATGAAAAAATATATACTAATTAGAAGTGTCTAATTTTTAATATTTGAGATGTAATGTAATAGTTATGGAATAATTCTCTAAAACTATAAACCTAAATAGATCCTCAATTTGAATTATTAACTTAATTCAAGATTATGTAATGTTTAAGGATTGGTTCTTATAGTTGGTATCAGAGGTCAGTTTAAAAAAATTTAGGGGTTATAAGCTTTTGTTAAACACATGGTTAGTCCCTATTTCTACTCTTTAAGTTAAATCCTTATTTTGTAACTTTTTCAGATCAAGGAAAGTAAGTTATAAATGGAAGGAGGAGGATCTCAAATGACATTCCTATCTATTCCTGATGACTTTATTGTAATAATTATTGAAAATTCATGTCCATAAAATTCAGAAACATTTTCTAACATACAAGTCACGTGTAATCAATTGTTTCAGATATCAAACACCTCATATATATATTGATACCATCGTGGGTCATGGGTTGTATTTAATCAAATCCTTTTTATCAATATTCTCATATTTCCTAGAAAGTTAAATATTATCAAGGCATTTCCAAATATTTTGCCTTATCACAAGATTTTGAAGCATATTATGATTTTGAAAAAGGTGATGAAGAAGAAGACCTTTGCATAACCTATTTATTTTTTATTTTAAATTAGAGTCTTTCAGGACATACTTATGGTATTTTAAAAGGAACATTGATTGAAATTTTCAACTCAAACTTGGTTTGAATGTTTTATAAGAATAATTTTTTATTAGATGTTTTGAAATTATTTGTCATACATGATTATTTTCTGAAACTATTTTTCTGTGAACACCCATATGACCCAAGTTGTACAAGGTGTATTTGTATAAAGGAAGAAGATGACTTTGAAGGATATCTAAATCATTGTTTCAATGCATAGATCCTCTATCTACGTGAACAAGATGATGAGGAAACCATGTGGACACCATGATCAAGGTACGATGTTCTTTCTTTGGGAATAGTGTTATTTTATGGAGGTAAAAAATGTCAATATATATAAGATATTGAGGTCATTATGAGTTGGGATGAAAATGAGACGTATAATACAACCATTAAGGATAAATAATGTTAGGTTTATTTTTTATTTTTATAAAAAGATACAACAATAAAGATGGGTAAAAACCCATCATGTTCGGCAAGGCCACTTGAATCAAACCCACAACCGAAGGGCGATAAAGGAAAATCTTCTACCACTGGCCTAGGTGAATTCCCTAGTTAGTATGAATAATTAGTTTTAGTTAAATGATTTTATGGATCAAGAATAATTTTATTTTGGTATATTATGTTTTATAAAATGGACATCCCTAGTATAATAAAATGATTTTGTGATTAAGTGATAAAGGTTATTTTAGAAGAAATATTATCTTTTGGGGAAACACTATAAGCCTAAGGAAAATAGAATACTATGGGATTTCATTTATGGAGTAATGGTTTAAATTTTATTTTTGAAGAACATATGTTTATATTGTGTATATATAGAAATTTTGGTTATTTATGGAAATTATTAACCTATCATAGAGAATATGTTATTTGGTTAATTATACTTCAGTATGAGACTTTAATAGTAGTCGATGTTATTTGGAGATAAATGTTAATATTTACTATCTAAGACTATGTGATTAAATTCTTTTGAGTTCTGGGATTCAATATTAGTTTGGATTCTATTTGAAGGATTTTAAGGACAATTGTTTATTTAATGGTCTTTGTTGAACTTTGGGTATTGTTTGTTCAATTATGGAGATTAACACTTGTATTCCTTTTTATAAAAGACTATACTATTTGTGGATTATCTGATCTTGTACTAAATATTTTGGTTTTTGATAATGTCTAAAGACAAGGAAAATATATAGTTCATCTTTTGTGGATTATGTGATTCTCTAGAAGTTTATTCTAGCGCTTTATGTGTGACCAAGTCATATTTAATACTCATTGTTTGGATAAAAGATGTTTTTTTGGTAGAAACTTATTAAAGTATGAAACTCTACTTGAAAACTAAGTATATATCCTCATTTACTTAGTCAATATCATAAATAAATTCTCCAAATTTATGAAATGGAACTTAAAAAAAGGGTTTTCCATTTATTTTTCCTACTTGGAAGCCAAAGACCATTTAACCCATCACAAGTTTGTGATTTTCTGGTGGTTAACTTTCTCCTAATCATTTTTCTATCACTCCCTATTAGAACTTAACACTTATTTTCTCTTCCATATCCATATTTTACTATATGGAATCCCAATATGGGTTATCTAGGGTGACATTTTTACTTCTCTTTATTTATTTTAATGTGATAGTTTTATTGTCTCTTTTTCCTATGTGGGACTTTTAATGATGTTTCTAAGTACCAATTTTAAAATTACGAGGACACAATTCCCAAAAGGGGGGAAGGATGTTACATCCTAGGTAAATTAAGAATATGAAATTTTTATATTTATTAATATTTTTGAATTAAATATTAATTTTACTTTAAATAGTATTCTATGTTCGATGGCTTACCCGACACGCAAAAATGGGTTTCTCTGAAGTCTTATGTTGCACACAATGCTGAGTCATACTGAAAAAAATACTAATATAATATTATTATTTTAAATGGTAGTTAATGCCTTGCTATTTTATTGAATAGAATAAAAATAACTAATCATATTATGATTAAAAAAGTTTGTTAAATGTTCTTACATTCACCAAATAAAATTTAGAGGCTTAAAATGAGAATTAATTTAATTTTAAGTATAAATACTCTAATATTTTCTAAAGGTAGTTTTACCACATTTTAATGGTGAAACCCTTTTAAATCTAGTTTTTTTTAATTTTATATATTTAATTTTAAAAAAATAAAATTCTTGTTTATAAGTGGGATTTCAAATTTTACTTCCGTTAAATTTTTGGTATTTTTCTGATAATGTTCATTTTTAATGAATAGTGAAAAATATTGCATTTTATGTCAAGACTGTCTTTTCATATGATCTATTTATATGGTTATATTATCCTTTTAAATGGTTTTAAAGTGTAATATTATTATATTTTTAACATTTAATCTAATGTTGGTCATTGTAAGTAATTTCACTTTGAAATTGGACATAAACACATGTCAATATTTTTGTAGTTTTTACTTCTTAAAAACACTCTTTCTAGTTTTGACAACGTAAATTAATTTTAAATTATTTAATATAACTTTTATGTTTTTAATTTGGTAAAATAGATTTCATATTTTAAATAAAAATTTCAAAATTAGCTTGGGGTGAAGTTTTGGTATTTTTTTTAAAACGATCAATTTTTTATGAATAGTGAAAACACTACGTAGTAGTTAAAATACCAAATTTTTCATTTAAATAGATTTTTACCACTTTTGTGAATTGAATATAAAAAATCCAATATTCATGGTTTTTATTAGTAAGTAAAATGTGATTCAATAGGTTGAAAATAATTTTTTGTGAATAGTAACTTTTGATTTTTATTTACCGTGATTAAAGGTAAATAGAGAAATTCAAGGTAAAAATAATATTATAATAACATAAAATTACCTTAACACTTATCCTAACGTTATTGTATGAGTTATGGTCAACCAATAAAATCCTTGGGAATAACGTTTTTCCATTAAAATCCATTAGGGTAAGATAATGAAATTAATAACTTTTTTATTTAATGTAAAAATAAAAATATCTAAACATGTATTGTTTTTCCAAAACAATTTTAATGTGGCGTTATAGAATTGATATCTTAGATTATAAATAGTAATTATAAAGATAAATAAATTTCCTACATCATGGTATTTTATTTATAATTTTTAGGCATCATTTAAATAAATTTATTTATGACACAATGATGATGTAATGATTATCTAATTAATGAATGTTTTAAATGAATTAGATTATAAATATTAAAATAAATTTATTTTGAAAATTTTTATGCCATAAACGAATTTTATAGTTGATTATGACTTTTTGTATTTGAATTAATGAATATTTTTCTAAATAATTATGTTATTTTGGATTGTTTTTAAAAAGTCATGATATGAATAGTATAAATATTGATATAAATGAGTTTTTAAATCAATTAATATTTTATTATGTGATAAAATAGTCCTAAAAATATAATTTTCTTCCAAATTACATATATGATGTTAAAATTGTTATTAATGATCCATTTTGGGTCCCTTGTATTTTTATTGTAAATATATTAACCATATAGTATGAATATAAAAGAAGACATGGTAAAACATAAACAAGTTGACAAAGGGTTAAATTAAAAATATAACGATTAAAAAATATCCAAAACCTATCCAATTATTATTGGATGATTTTATTTCGACTTATATTCATCTTATATTATAATGTAATGAGTTTTGGACCTTTTGAAACTGAAAATAATTTTGTAATAAAATAATACTTTCAAACTTTCCTAAAGATCCCCTCTTACCTCTTATAAAAGGACACCACTTCTAACCCATTACACACACCTCTCATGCCCCTTGGATCATCCAAAATCTGCCCAAATAAGTTCCCAAAATCCCTCTATTAATCCTATAAGCCTTACCTTAGGCATAAAGAACTTTGAGAAAGCCTTTTGTTTCACACCAAAGGGAGTTACCCGATTTAAAGGTAACATCTTCCCTCAAGTTCTCTTCTTTTATTTTACTTCTTCACTCCCTATGATATTCTTATTATTATTTTACATAAAAAAACTAGTTTCCTCAATATAATAGGTTGTTTTTATGAGAATGATTCTGACTACACTTCTACACACCTACATCTAATGGATACGAACATACTATTTTTGTGGACAACAAACTACTGCCTCATGAAATAATGATTGTTCAATCTTCTCCTACCACATCTTATGGTGGAAATTAAGATGGAAATGTATTTATATGTGATATATATATTATATTTATATTGTATCTATTCTTATTTATTTTTCATTTATATCATACCTTTATGGTTTCCATAATGGGTAAATGTGATAATTTCATTTGAGGAAGTGCAGACTACCACCCCCTCAAAATGATATGAATTGTTCATGCCATACATGGAATGTATAAAGGATAGAGTTAATGAAATTATATATGATATTATACTAGATTTATAATATACCTATTTATCATTATGTTTTCATTCCATTAAATATGACATAGAAATGAATGTAGCGTTTATGCGTACGTATGGATTACCATCTCCATAAACGGTGCATTTCATTTCTTATATTCAAATGTTATGTACTATTATATATACATATATATACTGGTTATATATGATATATTTTATATCTAAATCATGACTATTATTTTGGAGATAATTAAATTTTGATCACATGGACAATTTTTAATTATAAGAAGTTCATTTTTGACTCAAGTACCAAATATCGACAAAAGGACCATTATTAACTTAAATGATTATATAATGTCTATAAAATGGTAATAAGTGACATAAAAGGAATAATAAACTTGAAAATGGTTTTTAACCAAGTAGAAATTACCTTTAGTTTATTATTCAAGAGATTAAAGAATGAACCAGTCAAGTCGGAAATGAGGTAAAGGAACTTTTTAACCCAATTTTCATTCTTTGGGTTGATAATATATTTCTTCATTATGTTGTTCTTTGATTATGTGAGAAATGAATTTTTATATCTTATCAGGTATTTATACTTTTTTATGTGTGATTATATTAAATACACATAATCAATTAATTTTATTTACAAAATGATCTTTGTAAGAGACATTGTCTCAATCTCCTTTCATTGATGCATATTTTTATTTATACATTACCTTCTTTTAAATGGTGTATAAAAACATTTTAATTTTAATTTAATTCAAAGGGAATATTTTTATAGGAATTATTTTACTAAACTAAAAAGCGAATGTTTCTTTTTAACGTATTCAGTGACAACGACCTTTCTGCCACCACGAGTATTATTTGATATTTGGCTTCCATAATAAGCCATAATGTTTTTAATGATATGTTTTGTGAGACTATATGATATATATGAAATAATAATGATACTATAATGATATTATATACATATATACATATCTATATATGTCATTTACATTTTTTCTTTCAATACTTCATTAAAAAAGAAGTAGTGTTTATGCGTACATACGTCCTACGGTCTTTATGAACGATGTATTCCATTTCATAATTCTATATTATACAGATTATTATAATAAAAAAATATTGAATATTAATTATATTTTAATCATGGTTTATATTATGTAAATCATGATATAATTATAAGGATCAAATATATAACAAATTAAGACACAAGAAAAAATGAAGCGAATATTACCTGAAGCGTAACCATAACATGAAATTGTTAACATAAGGGTAATATAAATTTATAATAAAACCATGTATGGTATTAGATATAATAATATGGTTTCTTAAAATATATATAATAAACATAAATTTTATATACAAGAGGTTTGAATGAGTATGACGAGAGTCAAGACACAGGGTAAGGGAATTTCATCTCAGTTTTTATTTACATGAGATACATGAGTTATTTACCATACATTCCTTTTGTGTGGTGTGTATAATGACTATGGAAGTTTTATATTATTATTATAATTAATTTTATGGGTATTTTAATATCCATTTTATGATCTTTCTTTCATGGGGTTTATCTTTCAAAAACTACCAAATCAGTAAAGTAATTTTTTCTCAATTTTCCTTCTTCGAGACACATGTTATGTCATAAACCTATATTTTTCCATGAGGTGTATATACTTCCATTGAAATTTTATATCATGAATATAATTATTTTCATGATATTTAATGATTCAGGTAACTTTGTTTTACTAAATGGGCAGTATAGTTTAAAGTTACGAAGTGGTAAGAGTTTATTGAAACAATGTCATCACGTTTCGAGATTATTTATGATTATTCTTCCTTTGAAGAAATATTATGATCCAAATCTTAAGAACACACATGAATTTTCTTATCCTCTAGTTATTCCTGATATATTCATGTATTGGTACCATTTTTCAACTCTTTGGTACATAAGATAGTTAAGAATGTGTTTTTTAACAAAGCCTGACATTACCTCTATCTTTGGTCATAAATATATGTTCCTTAAAAACCATGTTTTCTAAAAAGGTTTCAAAAAATATTATATTATTATAATATTATATTTAAATTTTTTTTACCCATTTTTGACGTTTTAAAACAAAATGGTTATTAAAAAATAATCTTATTTTCATTTTTTCAATTGAGGCACTTTTCTAAATTTTTACAATGAAAAATGAATGTTCGGAATATAATAATTTATCCACCATCATGAATATAATTCCCTTAAGGCTTCCATTTCAATATTATAGAGTTATTTTTTTATAACTAATTTTTTAATACTTTTCAAATTCATTGTTTTAAAGATGTTTTCAATGAAAATGGTTTTCAAAAATATTTATTTATAAAATTTGATTTAAATGATTTTCAAATATTCCTTTATAAGTTTTAAAAAGGTTGTTTTTAAAGAAAAGGATTTAAATTATATAAAATCTAATTTTATAAGTTTGAAAAGTTTCTTAAGGAATAATTGTTTTCAAAATGTTTTCAATATTCTTTTATAAATTTTCAAGGAAAATGGTTTTCAAAATGATTTCAAGATTTCTGTATTAGTTTTCAAGTTTATTTTCCTGAAAAGGGTTTTCCAAAGGTTTTATGTTTTAAGAATAATTTTCTAAAAAAGAAAAGATATTTTCCTTATGAAATTTATTTAAAAGATACTTCAAAATTATTTTCCATCTAAGATGACATCTGTTGGTGTTACTCATGCCTTTTTGGGAAATGATCCAATGTTCCCATTCATATTCTTTCTCTTAATGGTTTATGTTTTAACAATATCATGTTTACAAAAACCCATTTCTATTACCTGGTTTATTTGTTTATGAAACCCATATCTATTACTTTGGTTAGATGATTTTGAAACCCATTAATCTTCAATTTTTTATACCGTGATGAATTCTTGTGAAAACAACCTCATTTTATGGGTTATTCTATGATTAAATGAATATGAAACCTATATTTTTTACATAGATTATGATATGATTAAATGTTTATGATACACATTTCATTTCATGGTTTATGATATGTTTTTTATAAAACCCATCTATTTTTATGGGTCATGGTATGATGTAATTTTTATTATCTTGTGGAATATGTATGTATGATTTTATCATGTAAAGGGTGGGACCTATATCTCCCTCTAATGCATTTGGTAACGATAAATGTTTATAAGATCAAGAGGGTATATGGGGGGGAATATAAAGCCTAAAAAAGAGGTTACATGGGGGGGAATCCAAATCCAAAAACAAGGGTGAATATTAAGCCTAAAACAAGAGGGCACATGGGTGAACATCCCAAGCCCAAAATAAGAGGGTAAATGAGAGGGAATCCTAAGACTAAAACAAAGAGGGTATATGGGATGGAATCCCGAGCTCAAAGTAGGTACACATGTTATTATCCCAATCCATACATGTTATGATGGTTTTGGTAGGTATCCTTGAAATATAATTTTCTATATTTATGAAAAAACTTCCATATTTTATTCCTATGTTATGCTTTCATGGATTATGTTATTCATTTACTTATTATTCATTCCTTATAAAATGATAATATTTATTCCATGATTTTTTATGATCTTTGATATTCAATTTATTATCTTATAATGTCATGATCACATTCTCATTCCCTTATTCTCATGTTTATACTTACAAAACACTATTTTTTTACCATTACAAAGCATCTAAGCATACCCATTTTTTGTTTCCTTCCCTAAGACATGAAGATATTTATTCAGTATGGTGTGTCTATGAATGATGATATTCATGGAGAAACTAGTGGGATATAATTTATCTCACTCATGTATAAACACTTATATTTCCCTGTTTCGAATTTCACTAAACTAATATGATCTTTAAGCGTCTGTTTGTGCAATGTTATAAGTATTATGAAAAAGTGGTGTAATGTCTATGTAATTTAAGACTAGTTCATTATAGTTGGTATCATTGAAAAGGTACAGTCAACCTTTGGTAACTATAATGAGAAAAATTTAGTGATATCCCTTGGAACACTTCGAAGGATATATCTAGGGATGTCTCTAAGGACAAGTAAAAGGATGATTTAACATTTAGGAAAATTTCCTAGAATTTTGGTAAAGAATAGAGTGAGTAGTTTAATATAAATACATTAATTATTGGATACTATAAGTGTATGTGGGTCTGGCATAGATGTACTTAGGGGTAACACTCTGACAAGATTTCCCAGGCCTGACTCAGAGTAATTTGGAACATGATAAAGGGACTTTCTGCATACCTGGTTTGAAATTTTCAAAGGATATGCTTTGGATATTCATAAACTATTCATGAAACATTATAAAGTATTTTAATAAAATATGACTATGAATAACGTAATATAAACCTATGTTGTTGTTGATTAAAAGGTAGGTTTCATGATTTATACATTATATAAGTAATTTTCATGATTATTTTGTTTTCTTCTATGATATGTGTTTCTCACCCCATGCTTTATAGTTTTATTCAATAGAGATAACTAGGTGGAACATGGTTAACATTAAATGTTTTAGATTTTGAAAGTAATGGCATTATGAAAATCGATTTTCCAAGTGGAAATCTCATAAAGGGAATCAAGAATGTCATCTAAGTATTGGTTATACATTTGATGATTAATA
Organism: Viscum album; assembly: GCA_963277665.1. Classification (NCBI taxonomy): domain Eukaryota; kingdom Viridiplantae; phylum Streptophyta; class Magnoliopsida; order Santalales; family Viscaceae; genus Viscum; species Viscum album. Next base: position 469,545,043 of record OY728148.1, read on the forward strand.
GACCTCAAATGACATATGAAATGTATGTGATGTTCTTACAGTATTGTTTACAATAATCACAAGAATCATGATTAGATTTAGGTTGATAAACCTTAAGAGATAATTAATATTTCATATTCTAGGAAAGTTTTATTAATTAATAAGTTGATGAATCGTGAGTAATGGTTTAAGAATAAAGTTGGATGAATGTAGTACTTATGTTTTGGAATTCAAAGATTGTGTTATACGAATCCTGCAATATATAAGTAGTTTCAGTATAAGTTTTTAATTATGGAATGAAAAGGATATATTGAAAGGTTCTGGTGAGGTATAAAAGTGATTTAATTGAGTGGTGATATTTTTATTAAGGAAAGGTAACCCTAAATTTATTCCTAGTGTTGAGATAATAATGTTTGGATAAAGATATGTTGGATGGTAACTATTACCCTAGAATTGGTAAAAGATTTATTGAAAAATTATTCTATGTTATCATTTATGTTGTAAATAAATTCATGGATATATGGAATATATCAAAAAAATATTTATAATAAGGAAGCATACATGTTTTACACAAGGATTTATGGTAATTAGGGTCATTACCATGTTTCAAAAGGATTTATGATGAGGGTATTTTCATGTTATAATATGAAAACCAGGAGATTCATTTTGATATATGGGGGATCAATATAAAGCTGATTTCATGACCTTATTTACATTGTTTTGTATCTTTATATTTCAGAAGGGTTAAATGGTTAACCATTCATGAAAAGTTTATGTAAAACTTTAGAGGAAGTATTTATGTATGGATATTGTTTTAAAAATCTTGTTTAAAAGGTTATATAGTGATTAACCTTATTTTAAGGTCGACCATGATTTTTTGAAAATTATATTACTATGGTTTTATAAAAGGAAACCATGTATGTTGGGTGAAAATAAATCACATATGGCTAGGATATGATTCTTAAACCTATTACAGAAGGGAGATAAGGATTTCACACCTACCATTGGCCTACATAATGTTCTGGTTACTGTGTAATTATTTTTGGTGAATGAATATTATTTATGTACAAGTAACGTTATTTTTTATTTTTATAGATTAATGTATTAACCATATTGATTTTAAAGAATATTTAGAGACAAATAGTTATTGTTTTCAGTAATTTATGGTCCTTAAGATCTGCTAAAAGTGTATTTTAATACTTTAGGCATCGAAGTTAATTTCTGAACATCCATTTTTGTAGTAATGGATTAATTATAAATTAATAAAATAATAACCAAAAAATGAGATTTTTTTTCTAGAAATATATCAAGTAAGTATATTTCCATTTATTCTTGGTCAACAAAAGAATTAATCAATGTTTTAAAAATTATCAAAACAAAAAGAATGTTTTCCCAATACCCTAAACATTTCTAAATCGATGGATATTTAAATCATCATAAATTTTTGACATTGAGCACCTAAAATGTTTATTTACCATTAAGTTGTTGGTGATTTATGTCCTCAATCACTAACTATGAATATTTACACTTTTCCACCAATTCCATGTTTTCACTTTCCACCAATCTTCTCCTATTTAGAAACCTAGTTATATGTTATTTTTGGAAACCATTATGTTTCGAACATTACCTTTTTAAAGTAAGTTTTAGGATGCATTTTTACAGTGTGGGTTTATATTGAAGGAACATTCAAGTATTAAACCTTTGATAACCCAGATGAATTTAGAGGGTGAAATTCATTTTAGGTGGGGTAGAATATAACACCTCGAGATTTTGTGAAATATATTTTTTTGAATTTATTTAATTTTTTTGATATTTTTCATTTCACGTAACACTAAAAATAGTTTATTTTATATTTAAGGACTATTTGTATCTTATGAAAACCTAGGAAAATCATGCACTACATTTAACATAAATTTTAGTTTTCTCTACATGATACACTGAGGTAGTCTTGCACTACACGCAAGAATGACTTTCCTTGATGGATTGTGTGACACGAAAGACTGAGTTTTACAGAATAATGATATATTATTTAATAAAACCTATATGTTAAATTAGTATTTATAATTTTTTTAAAATATCTTATGAAAATATATGATTTTAAAAAATATAAAATTAATCCATTCAATACAATTAATTAGAAATGAATATGAAAACCGTTTGAAGATAATAGAAAATATTATTATACCCACAAAGCTATTTTACCCTGATGCATTAAATTAATTACAATTGGTGAGTGATATTAATGTGATATATATATATATATTATTTTAAATAAAATATTATTGATATTTATCAAATAGGTTTTATAGGATTAAGATAAAAAACCCAATTTTATACATAAAATACTATATTTCTTATTAAGTCATTTTTACTTCCTTTTAATAACGAACCTATTTTAAGTAATTTTTTTGGAAATTTTATGAATTATACATGTAAAAAAATTCATATTTTTAATCTAAATATAAAAATTAGGTTAGGGTAAATTTTTTATATTTTTCCATCAGGTTTCATTTTTAATGAATAGTTAAAAAATACTTAATTTTAGTTCAAAACAACCTTTTTAATATAATTTATTTATAAGGTTAAATTACATTTTAAATTGGTTTTAATGTTTAATTAGATTAAATTATTATCAATTAATCCAATATAGGTCATTAGAACCAATTTCACATTTAATTTGGATATAAGAACTTAGCAAACCTTTGATAATTTTTTACTTTAAAAACCCGGAGTATCATCTCGTCAGCTAGATTAATTTTAAATTAATTTCTACCACTTTTGCGATTGGAATTTAGAAAAATAGATTCCATATTTAGAGTAATGGTAATTTATATTGTCTAATAAATTAAAATTAGTTTTTGAAAAAAATATATTAGTGAATGTAGTTAAAATTTATTACAGTGATTAAGGTAAAATTAAGCTAAATAAAGGAGTAAACCTTAAACTTAAGGACACAATGACCTATACACTTTTCAAACACCCATTTTATGGCCATATTTCATCCATAAACCTTCCGTTATTAATTTATTTGGTTTTTAATACTTTTTTAGGTAAAAACATTTGTACACCTAACTTGCTTTCAAAAATACCAAGTGAGTCCTTTCCCTTCCTTACAAAAGGCCACCACCTCTCCCACTTCCTCACACCTCTTAATGCACTTAGGTTTGGAAATATATACCCAAAAAAATTACCAAAACCCTCACTTACTCCTTGAATCCTATATTTGGGCATAAATTATTCCAAGGAATCTCTTTAGTGAAAACCAAAAGGAGTTACTCGATTAAGTGGTAACACCCTCCCTTAAGATACTTTCTTTTAATTACATTCTAAACTCCATAAAATTTTCTAATTCCATGATTATGTAAAAAAGTATCCTCAATATACTAGTATTTTTTTATGATAAGGATTTTACCTTCACTTACAAACACTTCCATCTAATAGTTAGCAAACATACTGTTTACGTGTACAACGAACTACCGACTCATGAAAAGATGATTGTTCATTTTTCTTTTACCACCTATCATGATAGACATAATTATGGAAACTCAATTTATATATAAAATATATTATATTTATAATGTCTTTTTTCTTTATTAATTTTTATTTAGAACATACCCTTATGCTTTCTAACTTGTGTAAATATGATAATTTTTTTTGAGGAAGTGTGGACTACCACCCCCTCCAAGCGATGTGATTTATTTACACACTATATGGAATGTATTAGGGATATGTTTAGTGAACCTATATTATATATATGACATAATTATTATATTTTAATGACATTTTATACAAATATACTTATAAATATATGGCACTTACTTTCTTTCCTTCAATAAAGTAATAAAACAGAAGCACTATTCATGCGTACGAATGGTCTACCATCTCCATGAATGGTGTATACCATTTCATACTTCTATATTTCATAGATTATTATAATAAAAATATAATGAAAATTAATGATATATATATATATATATATATATCTTTTTTTCTATTGATTCAAATCCATGTTTTATAAAAAGGTTTCCACAAATATTATACTATTATACTATGATATTTAAAAGACATTTTTACCCATGTTTTACCTTTTTAAACAAAAGGGTTCTTAAAAAGGAATCTTTTTATTGTTTTCTAGTTGAAGCACTTTTCTAAAATTTTTAGGATTTAAAAGAAGTTTTTGACATGTAAAACTTTACCCACTATTATGGCCGTCATTCCATTGAAGAATCCATTAAAATATTACAAATTTATTTAAAAGAAGATTTTTTTTCATAATATTATGGAAATTCATTGTTTTAAAGAGGGTTTCAATGTAAAATTTTTTCCAAATGTTTTTTATTTTTAAAAAGTTATTTAAATGATTTTATAATATTCCTTTAAATTTTTTTAAAAGTTTTTTTTCAAAGAAAAGTATTTCTATGATTTAAAATATTCTTTTATTAGATTTAAATGTATTTTAAAGGATAATGGTTTTCAAAATGTTTTCAATATTATTTTATAAATTTTTAGGGAAAATGGTTTTCAAAATGATTTCAAGCTTTCTATATAATTTATAAAATTTATTTTCATGAAAATGGTTTTCAAAAGGTTTTTTTATTTTAAGAATAATTTTTTAAAGATGAAAATATATTTTCCTCAAGAAAGGATTTTAAAAGATACTTCAAAATTATTTTCCATATATGATGACATCTATTGGTGTTAATCATACCTTTCTGGGAAATGATCTAAAGTTTCCATTCATATTATCTCTCTGAATAATTTATGTTTTAATGACAACATGTTTATGAAAACCTATTTCTCTTCGATGAGTTATATTTTTATGAAGCTCATTCCTCTTCCATAGGTTATATTATCATTAAACCAATTTCTCATCAATGGTTTATACCTTTATTAATTCTAAGGAAGCCCCAATCCTTTCACGGGTTATTATAGGATTAAATGATTATGAAACCTATATATTTTATATAGTTTATGAAATGATTAAATGTTTATTATACCCATTTCATTTCATGGTTTATGATATGTTGTTTATGAAACCCATCTCTTTTTATGGGTCATCGTATGATGAAAGTTTTATTATCTTGTGGCACATGTATGTTTGATTTTATCATGTGATGGGTGAGACATATATCTCCATCCAATGCATTGGGCAACGATAAATGTTTTATTAGCTAAAGAGGGTACATAAGAGGGGATCCCAAGCCCAAAACAAGAGGGTACATGAGAGGGAATCTCAATTCCAAAAAAAGAGGGAATGTTAAGCCTGAAATAAGAGGGTAAAAAGGTGAACATCCCAAGCCTAAAACAAGAGGGTACATGGGAGGGCTTCCCAAGACTTAACCAGGAGGGTACATGGTATGGAATCCCAAGTCCGAAGTAGATATAAGGTTTATTAGCCAAAGCCTAACATGCTATGCAGGTTGTGGTAGGTTGGCTTGACATATGATTTTCAACGTTTTTGTGTATTCCATAAATTCCATAATTTATTCTTATATGATGATTTCATGGATCATGTTCTTCATTTACATGTGATTCATGTATTATGAACGTCCAATATTTATTCCATGATTCTATTTTTGATCTTTGGTATGTAGGGTATGATCTTATAATATCTTTATCACATTCTTATACCCTTATACTCATGTTTATGCTTACATGTCTCCATTTTTTACCCTTAATGAGAATCTAAGATCACCCCTTTTTATGTTTCCTTCCCCAATATATGAAGATATTCATTACGTATGTTGTGTTTAAGAAGGGTACTTTTCATGAAGAACCTAGTGGGAGATAATTTATCTCACTCATATATCAACATTTAAATTTTTATGTTTCCAAAGAAACTAAACAAATATGGTATTTGGGAACCTATTTGTGTAATGTTTTATGTATTATGAAAAATAGAGGTAATGTATATGTACATTATAATAACACATGTTAATATAATAAGAATTGGGAAAACTATAATAAAAAATTCTTAATGATAAATAGGAGGTATAATGGTTGATATAAGACTCAAATAAATATAATTAATTAAAGGATAAATAATCTAAAATATAAATGATATTTATTACATCAATGTAGGTTAAATATATACATAATTATACTCATAAATTTTAGTATATGTTTCCTTAAAGTGAAGGTCCTCATAAAAAATCTATAAAACTATGGGTTATAAAAGATAATTATAAACACTATTATATATAGTGAAGGAATAATAATGTAAGAAAATTAAAACCCTTTCAATAATAAGTAAAATTATGGTAGATCATAAAAATAAAGGAAAGAATCAAGAATAAAAATTTTTAAATAGAATTCTGGATCTAACATGGGATTTAGATTCATTAGTTATTATTGGTTTTGTGGTATTTTCATCTAAAAATCTTACACATTCAGGTACCACTTGTCCAAACCTGAATTAAGGCATGAATTAAGAGGGAGAATCTATAAAGTGAAAATTAATAAGACTTTAAGGAAAAATTTTGTGAACATAATCTCCATAAACCATCCTATCCGGAATAAGTTTGAAATTCTAAAGGATGTCTATGGAAGAAGTGATGACATAAGGATTAATATGTGGAGATTATGAAAATTCACTTTGGAAAATTTTAAAATAATGATAATAGGAAATATATTGATAATAAAAATCAATAAGATAAGTCATTCATAGTGCATGTGGCACACAATGAAGGAATGTGAGGAAGATCACAAATCTGTTATTTTTTGGGTTATTCACATGTGATACGAGAAACCAAAATTTTTAAATATTACTTGGATCATAAAGAAAGAATTTATATTTAGAAATGTTATCTCCATGAGAATCATTGTTTTTGGAACTTATGAGTTTGAGTTTAAATTACTCATATATAAAAATTTATTATTTCTTATAGAACAGAATTTTTTTATTGTTATAAAATTATACGATGAAGTAAATGAGGTTTTGTTTTTTACAAATAACTAATTTATTAAAAATAGTTTTAAATATAGAAGGGTCATTACATGTGGTGAATGAATAAGGGGAAACTGGTGTCAAATTGGTAAAGCAACTAACTCATTCAAAATTTGTGCTAAATATTAGAATGATTTATACTATAGATATTCTAGACATAATTTCTAAAAATAAATGTGAATTATTTCAAAATATAAATTTATAAGATACCTTCCTATGATAAAAGATATAATGAATCAATTTTTTACATATGCCAAAAAGAGAAGATAGTGTAAGGGGCATATAAAAAGGTTGATATTCAATCCACTAGAAAATGAAAATCATATATCCATATGTTTCCTATAAGGAATAATGAAATAAATTTAGGTTATTATATCATTACATTAATTTATTAATATACCCACATGACTAATTTTATCCTTATGTGGAACAAATAATAGGAACTTAAGAACTTATTTTTTTTCAAAACATGTATAGAATAAACTTGGTGTCTTTGAAAATATGGTGATGGATAATAATAGAATGAAGTGAATCTCAAATTATTAGTAAGAATAAAATTATTTTAAATTATATCTTGTGATTCATATAATTAAGCATAAATATTTCTCACTATAAACTCCACAAAAAAATGGTGTGGCGGAGAGTAAAAACATTAGCATTGTGGATATGGGAAAAACCATATTGGATAAAAACAAGATTTCATATTTATTTTAGAAAAAATATGCATTCACATCTATACACATTTATAATAGATTCATAATGATTCCTATGAAAAACAAGTAACCATAATAAATGTCTTAAAAAATTTAACTATAAAATACATTAATGAATTTGTAAGTCCATTTTATAAAATGATAAAATAATATAGGAATATTTAAAGAAAAACCCAAGGAAGTCGTCATTATGGGATATCATTCAAATGAATTTTACAAAAAATTATAATGAAAAAGAAACAAATGTTTGAAGACAATTTTATTATCAATATTATCTAAAATTATCAACGAAGAGATGAATTTAATGAGGTGATAGTTGAATCTAATGGATCAATAAACATGAATACTGCATAAAAATATGTTATTGGAATATTTTATAAATGTTAATTTTAATGTTTATGTTGACTCAAATAGTAAAATTTATTAAAAGGATGCTAGGGATCATATAAAGAGGTCTAAAAGTCTGAAAACATTTATCGATAGACTATTTTTGTCTAATAAGATGCATATATCCCAACTAGAATAATGTTTATGTTAGAAAAAGAAACATCTCTCATTCTAAAAGTAGAACCTCAATATATTTAAGAGGTAATTGAAAATGAAGAATATGTTATTATCATGAAAGAATAAATTGATTATATAGTTAATAAAATTAGTTGGGAGATAATATCAAGTCACATGAAAAACATAATTTTCACTATGTGAATTCTAAAAAATAAGCTGAATAACAAAGGTGAGGTCACAAGGAATGCATCAAGGCTAGTTTTCTAAGGCTATTCATATATATAATGAGTTATATTTTAATATACAATTTCAACAATAGAAATACATGATACCATTATGTTTTTATTGTTAATGGTATATGAATAATATTAAAATATTTATAAATTTATTGTGAAATTTTACTTTTTAAAAGGTAATATTAAAAAGATATATTCACTAAAAAATATTATGGGCCTCTTCATGATAAATATTAGAGATTAGTATTGAGTCTAATAAAATCATTATATATCTTATCACAAACCCCTTCATCATATAAATCCATGTTTTATGGATGCTTTAAAAATATGATTTATTCATAATCCAAGGATGATTCTAACCTTTATACGAAGGAGATATCCAAATGTATTCTCATTATTACAGTGAATTTGGATGAAATAAAATTTTCAAGTAAAAAATTAAATATTTATAAAGAGTTTTCTAAGAAAATTAAGGTTCATTTTGAGATGCCTATATTGGTTGAGATGTCATAGTTTTTGGGATTGAATACCATTTAATAGGATAATAATATTTTCTTATCGTAATAAGAATACATTATAGAATTGTTAGAGGTACGAAAACGATGAATAAAAGAATATTTATTCTCTTATAACTGTTGGCACTAAATAGATCAGAGATAAATATGTAACAAATATTAATCAAAGGGATTATATAAAAGTGATTGGAAATATTCTCTACCTAACGCCTTATGGATATAAAATTGTTTTTTTCGTGAAAATATTTTCTCAATTTCAAAATTTTCCCAAGTAATATCACATTTTTCATCCATTTATATTATGATATACCTTATAAATACACTATAATTTAGTATTTTGTAGAGATATATTCCAAATTTAATCTAGGGGGATTTAAATATTCCAACTGAGAATAATATTTTATAGACATGAAGTTCAATTCAGGGGGAATATTCATTCTTTATGGGATTTTTGTTGTATATCATAACACTAAACACTTTTCTTGTGGCCTTGAGCACAATTGAAATTGATTAAATAACTATCACATAATTTTATACTCAAATGATATTCATTTTGGTTTAACTAGAATACTCGAGAGTTCATATTTAGAAGACTATATCATTTCATTTAATAGAAAATTTTCTTATATAATTTTAAATATCTAGTTTAACATTATAGATCAATGTACATTGACTATATATATCCATTTATCAATGAAAATATGGATAATGATTTTTGATAATATGAAATTTTGGGCCTTAAGTAACAAGTTGAATATATTTTCACAATAGTAATTCTCAAGAAGGGGTTCTATGAATAATTTCTAAAACCTCATGGACATAATTCAAATATCACTAAAATATACATGGAATCATTACCCCCACAAGTCATTCACTTATGTTTTCAAAAGGGTAGAGAAAATTGACAGAATTATTTACAAGTTACTTGTCAAAGAAGAAAAATATTTTCAATGGAGTAACGTTCACATATTGGTATCAATTTTTATTGATATCACAAAAGGGGGAGTAATTTTTATGATTAGAATGATATTATCATAAAAGATAATTTGAATCACATGGACAAACATTTCCTATTATAGAGGGTTGTAATTCCCTTAAAAATACTATATTATCCCATCATATGGGTTCAAGATACATATAATATGAGAAATTCTATCATTTATTGATTCTTTGACGATGATGATAAAAGTTTAAAAGTGTTTGAAACAAAATAAAAAGGTAGATATTGAAGTTATATATTTATTTTTTTATTGATTTTATTTTTTTCATCATTGAATGAAGATCCATTAACAGATACTGAGATGTTGTTTCTTAGGAACCAAAAAAATACCTCTAACCTAAGCACATTATCTAGTATACAGTAAGGCCTAAATTTCATTCTCAAACCCTATAGTCTAACAGTTAGTTTTTGGGATTCATGAATACTCTTTAGGAATGGGTTCACTTGATAAGTAATCAACAGGTCTTATCTGAGTACCCAAAATGGCCTCTCCAAATGTTTATGGATCCTAAATCAATTTAAAATTCAAAAGAAATCATAAAAACACAATATAATATCAATGGAAGCATATAATAAACCAAAAATCATAAAAATACTATCTAAAATATAGGGTACAAATGAAATTACCAAAATAAAAAAGGGATGGTATGGGAGCTGATATGGTATGAAATTTTCATAGGGTAACACAAAAATATAAAATAGTATTAAAATAAAAATTGAACCCATCACCATGTGCAACGAGGGGTCATCCCAATATTTCACCTATATCAACCCAGATAATTTTATCATGAACATACAATTCCTCTAAATAGTTCTTTTACCTTACCTTTATCCATATAAATGAAGTTTGAAAACACCCTTGGGTGCACACAGGGTGGGAGGAACCATGGCATAATTATCCTACCAAGTTTTCTATATTATTACATTCCTATAAAAAATAAAAATATGTATATGAAGATAATAAATAAAAATAGATTTTGTTATTTCTATTGAAAAAAACTATAATGTACATTATCAATACTAGAATAAATAATGTATAATGAAAATTTTATGGTAAATTCTATGAGTAATATCATCATTATGGGATTACACAATATTATTACTAAGGTAGGGGTAAGTTGATATTATACATCTATAATTGTTGAAGATCCCTCAATTAGTGGAATGGATGATTAACTACATCCCTGGCCAATGGTGGTTCCACATAAACTACATCACTGGATAGGTCAATACCCAATCTTGTGGGAAAAAGATCATGCAATATATTCTTTCCAACCCAAGTTCCCAGGGTTACCTATGAGGTTGATTTGATACCATATTATTCAATAAACATGTCAATCCCTTTTAAAAATATATAAGTATTACTATATATATATATATAACATGAAAAATCCATTTTTAAATCTTAAATGTCCATTTTAATCATATTGGGATTTGTAAATCAGTTAAAAAACTAGTATATAATATATTTCACAACATTTTGGAAGTCAATTAAAAATTAAAAGAAAAAATTATTAATATTATAATAAAAATAATTTTGAACCACCTATTATTAGTGATGAAATCCTGTGTAATTGGGTTAAATCCACATTAAAAGGAGAATAAATCCCCTTAGATGATAATAAGAGACCCTGAACACCAAAAACCATTCCTACTAATTCTGATTAGATAAACCTAAGGCTAATATATCTCAATATAGTTTTAATTCTAATAAATGAAGTAATAAGGGAACTATAATGAAGGAGCAGAAGGTGTCACATAATTATTTCTTTGATGAAACCATGAAGAAACACCATAACATTGATCATTAGAGGAGAGGTGGAATTCTTATTATATGTGGAAAGAGGATGGAGAAGAATGTGGTAAAGATATAGGGTGAAGGAATTTATTTTGAGCATGAAAAAATATGTAATTTCATATTTTTAAAATTAGGTATTCCACATTTTTGGGCCAAACATATTTCTAGACTATGTTTTATCCACATAGGTTAGCACAAGATCTCCTGGGAACTTGCTTTTTTTGGACACAATATTATGAAAATCTCATGCCAACTATTTGAAATTCCACTATTATTAACTGAAAACCCGATGCATGGATTACACATTATTTTCCCTAATCATGTACCAACCATGTAGCATGTCCAATTATCTAATAATACATTTTTAATTAAAATATTAGGATATAGTCAATATAAAGATAAAAGAAAATACATAAAAAAATCATAACTTAAATGATATATTGGGTTTTAAAATTCTCCCCCATATAATTTACTTCCCTTAGGAAATCAACCTAATTCTTACCCATTGAGTTAATGAGGTTACTACCACCTTATTAGAGATTCCTAACCTCACATTTCTGGTGAGTCACATAGAGGATACAAATAGATTCAAACTATTAGAGTTATTTTACCAAAAAGAATAATAAATCAAGAATAAACTATCAAAACTAGGTGATCAATCATCAAAACATTGGGTTACAATTCAATTTAATCTCAAATAAACATATGGGAAGGATTATAATGGTATATCTTTAAATAAGAAACATAAAAATACATAATGAATTTATATTTGTGGTCAAAATTACAACTGATGCGTGAACTTACCAATGCTTCCATTCATCTCGAACATACCCATGAATCTTGAGGCGATTTTCCTTGAATTTTCAACAGTCGATGACCAAGTTAGGGTGACACCATTATAAACAATCATTTACTTATTGAGAACACTAATGTATAATGATAATGATTGGTGTAGGATTTATAATGAAATTAATCAATCATCAAATTCTTACAAATAATCGAAATCTTATAATTCATATAATATATTAGTATCGATCCCATGATGGAGGTTTTTCACACATCCATCTAATTTAGAGGACAATAGTATGATTGACTATACAAATATTCAAAATGGTATATTAAAATAGAGGAACAGTATATATTCTTAGAAAATAATTAAAGAAAATATTTTTAGGAATAATATGATACAGAAAGGTATAAAATATGGGATTTATAATATCATTATAATATAATTCATATAATCATTTAGACCATATGTTTTTGTATTATAGGTTATTCTTAGTTTAACTTTTTATCCCAAAATATTATATATTTTCATCCAAAACTACTTATAAAATAGTGGATCCTTGTTATTTACAATTGTGGAGGGAATTCCATGTAGCCTCATGATCTTTCGAACAAAATTTATTCTAAGATCCTCCGTCATTAAGGTATCCTAGATCAGTATAAAGTGACTAGACATTATTAGATTCTCAATGAAAACCAAAATAAAATTTTTACCCTAGGGTGTATGATGTAGTCCAATAATTAAATATATGGACACCTCATCCCACTTAAAAGTAGGAATAAGAATAGGTTGAAACAATCATGAGGGCCTCTAATGATCATTATTCAACTATTGGTATATAAAGTGATGAAATAAAAAACAGGATACATATCACCTTATTCTTAACCTCTAATAACATATCTTAATATAATAGTACATTTTGGTTATACCAAGATAGAAATATCTCTCATTTGGTTTCTAATAGATAAGAATATATAGCATTGGATTTTATGGTTTGGGTATATCATGAATTTATCACCAAACATATTTGGTTTCCAATAGATAAGAATATAGGCCATAGATTCCATCCCTAAATCATTTTTGAAATCGTTCTTATTATGGGAGAAGAGATACGGTGATCCTTAGTCTACGGCATGATGATAATACATCAATAAACACTAAAATTCCACACATGAGGCATCACAAATTACCAAATAGACCAAAATTTTCTCGAGAAAAACTAGGAAAGAGGATGCTACTAGACTCTTATTTTACTCGTAGAATTATTTCATTCAAGATGGGAACCATAAAAACATCATCCCCTTCTAAGTGAGCATGGTTAAAGGAGATAAAATCATATATATGTGTTTGATGAGATACCAAAAATATCTTTCTAACCCTAGGACACAACTTTTATCGAAGATGATTCATGATTCATTCAAAAATAAAATAATTCAAACCTTTTCATGATTATGCTAAATGTATTGTTTGGACACTAAACATATTATGAACTTATCTTCTTATGTACAAAATATATTTGGATAACTTGTAATATAAATTTTACTTGGGAAGTGTCCCAAGATCTATTCTTAAATGTCATTCATGATCCTCCTCAGACGTAGAATATAATAATATATTATATAAAAACACAATTATAAAAGTTTCTAAGTGTTGATGAAATATTTGATTCATCAATTCAATAAACACCACATGATAATTATTTCCACCAAAAGGAATCACAAGATAACCATAGTGATAATATTTTATTTTAAAAAACATATTGGGGACATAATATTCCTTTAATCAAAGCATGTTGTAACTCACATAGAGATTAATTTATAAGAACCCCCTTCCAAATTTAAATAATAAAACAGTTCATTGATACATATAATTGGTTACTTATTCTTAATTGTAACCTATTTTAGAAGCATATAATTAATTATAATCAAATATTTCTATCATATTTTTTAATAGAGTACCAGGGTTTCCTATAAAGACACACTTGGATTAATTATTCTTTTAGATTAAAAATCATCAAGTTGGATATTTCACTTATATAACATATATATATCCATTTTATTTGAAGGTATGAATATTTTTCTGTAACCCTAGAACAAAATAACTAAAAAACTTGACTCCCCTTTCTAAGGGTAATCGAAGAAGTTAATAGAGAACACATCAAGAAACAGTTTAAACAAGGAGGTAACTAAATCTTCTAGACGTCTTCATTAGACTCTTGGAAAAGGGAATATATTTGAATGAAAGATGAAAAATTTTCAGATGAAGTGTCTGGGACTGGATCAAATGATGCTCCTACTCTCCTTGGAATACATAGACACTCCCATGAGGGGAATTGAATGATAAAATTTTTGTGATAAAATAAATATTTACCTTTAAAGTTGTCATCCAATCTATCTAAAATGATATCTTAGAGTGATCCATTTCAAGAATGAAAAAACCCCCATAAAACTCCACATAAAAAAAGAGATAAAATAATAAGTGAACTAAAGTAAATGATCTATATACATCTGATAAGTAGTTGATATATCCATCACATAGAGAATTAGATTAGAAGAACGATTAAAAAATCACAATGTGAACAATGCCAAGTGAGTATGAATCATAGATATCAAATAAAGAAACAAACACAGATGATGCAATAAATATGGTACCTCATAACACCATTAGTCTAGTCTAAGATTCATGGGAGATAGCTCTATAAAATGTAATTTTATACTCTAAACTTAAGTTGATCCTTTCAGTAGCTTGGGTATTATATTTCAATTGACTCTGCGCATAAAATGATCCACTTCTTCTTCCCTTTCCTTGATGATTAGAACTTAAGGCTTTCAATGAATCTGATGGTTTTTAATATCATCTCAATGTAGAATAACCATTGATTCTCCTTTTTGGTGGAATTTGTTTTCAAAATAAATAGAGGTGTACCAATTTTATAGAATAATTGTTCACTTGGGAAATCTTCATACCATAATGCTTCACGTAACAAGGAATATGGCATTATTGGAAGGTAGTACTACCACTTCCATATGGAATGATGATTCCTATTAAAAATTAGGTTGATAAAAACATAAAATACATTATTTAGGATCTCCCCACATCATCTTTCTCATAGAAGCCCCACACTCTCTACTAAAAAACATGGTAGAGGTGTTATGACATCCATAAATCCCTACTTAATTGATCTCCACTATTATTTATTGATATAAAAATTCCATATATGTCTTATTATATAATTTTAAAAATCATGAAAAAATATTTGGATGATGGACCATTTCAAACTTGTGATCATTTATCTATTCATTACATATAATATCTTTAGTATAGTGTAAAAGATCTATGAGCTAATTCAGATACTCCACAGTCACCTTTTTAAAGGTTCAATAACTCTCATGACTTATTAGGAGACACTGTACATAGGTAACACTATTGGGAGATAAAATCTTAGAATCTAGTATTCTCATGAATTTTCTTATAGACCATGGATTTCCACCATCGTCATCTTGGATAAACTAACATGATGGAGGGACACTTGATATAAAAAACCTCTAGAGTTTCATGGAATTAAAATATTCAATATATTATCTCTAATAAATCCTTTCTTTATTGAGGGTTATCTATACATCAGAAAAATAATGGATTATATAAATTAAACATATAAACTTAGAGCTTTTATTTATTTTTTACATGAATCTATAACATTATGTTTCTATATTTCTATACCCACCACCTACTCTTTATTCATGATTATTGTTACTACAACCATAATAATATCTGGATTAATGTAATGATTTAACCACATTAAATTAAAAATTCCTCCCTCCTAAGGATTTACTTGCGGTCTTTAAAAAGGAATGACAATACATGGGAATAAAATAATAGATATAAAATTTTCAAATAATTGAAAAACAACCATATCACAAATTTCCCTAAATCAACTTCACGAATTATAGAGAATGAATAAAAAACTTTCATATTTTAAATATATATTTATACATATATTATACATGTATGTTCTATATACGAGACACATGTTCCATTTAGGAGACAAAAATCTATACTGATAAAACATAAAATCCCAAAACCCATGGCAACTTAAGGTTCAGAATGAAAAATTCTTGATAGAAATTTCGTCATACTTAGACCTTATGCACTGATATACATATCTTATATCTACTAAACCCAAAAAATATTCTGAAATAAAAAACCTAGGCTCAAATATCTTTGTTTCATAAACCAACTTGGCTACCCCTTACCCCGTCACACTTACCAATACATGGATTTTCCATAAGAACATTCCTAATTTCCATGGCCTGATAAATTATTCTTGGGAAATGACTATACTCTTAGGGAATATTTTCACTTAATAATTAGTCAACATGACATATCAAAGTACCTAAAATAACCCCAATACATATTTTATATCGATAAATCAATTTAAAAGCTAGATACAATCATTAAATCACTATATAATAACAATAGAATCAAATAAGACTAAAGAAACCATAATAATGAATAACTAAAATAAAGGGTAAAACTGAAAATTCCAAAATAAAAAATGTATGGGATGATTAGGAAATAAGGAAATAAATTATTTTATGTTCATACTAAAAGATAAATAAAATAAAAAATAATAAATATCCACCCATCACCATGTGGAAATAATTATTATCCCACCATGTCACCACTATCAAACAAAATAAATTTATTGAAAAAATACACAACCTCATTGTGGTTATTTTATATTAACTATGTCCATATTAATGAAGTATGTATAAACCTATGGGTGTATATTTGGAATGAGAAAAAATCCTACAAGGATCCCAAGATATCTTACATATCAATTATTTTTAAGAAAAAATCGGTATTTTAATCTTAACAAAATAATTAAAAATAAATTAATGTTTTTATATTGAAAACATGTATAATATACATTTAAACGATTAAAAGGAAGAATAAATTAGTAAAATTATAAAATAAATTATTTGAGTAATATCTTCATCATTATATTTAATCCTGTGGTTACTAAGGAGTGGTAAACTATAGATTCCAATTCACTTGTTAGGGAAATTCCATCAATTTGTGAAATGGATAATTAGATGCATCAATAGCTAGTGGGGAAACCACATAAACTACATTAATATCATACTCTATAACCAAGAAAGAGGAAATTAAATCATCTAATAGGGGATTATATATCCATGTATACATGGATATAACTGGAGTTAATTTGATACAACATAAATCACTAAAAAAATCATTTTCTTTAAAATTTTCATAAGTATTTTCAATTTCATTATAAAACATGGACTTTCCATTTCCAAATCATATGGGTGAATTTTAATCAGAAAGGTATATATAATTAAATTTACATACTATAATTTAATGTATTATATATATGTCAATTAAAGGCAATAAGCCTCAACAAATATGATAATAAATGAAATAATTTGGGACCACAAACATTAAGTGATGAATTCCAAAGTACCTAAGTCAAATACACCATAAAAGGAGTAGATATACACTTATATGAGAAAAGGAGACCCTAAAAATAAAAAATCATCAATATTAATTTTTATTGTATAATTTTTAGTCATTCATATCCCAATAAATCTTTTTTATAAGAAAATAATGAAGAATAGAAAACATAAGAAGGATAAGAAGGATTCAAATGATGATTTTTGTGAATAAACCTTTAATAAATACCAAAAAATTATTCCCTATAAGTGAGGAAGAGGGTGTATCATCGATATAAAGAGGATTGATTTTAATTGGGTATAATTGGAGGTTGAGGATTTTGATTTTGAGTATGGGAAAGATATAAATTTATTTATTTTTAAAAACATGGAAGTCCAAAAGTTTTGGTCACAGTGGTTTCTAAACTATGCACCAAATGTGTGGGTAAGCACTAGATCACCTTGTTTAATTTCATGGTTGTGCCCCATATTTATGGAAAAAATATGTCAACTTTGACAATTTCAATTATTAAAAACTACATAAGTGGTGTATGGTTGTCTCACGATTTTTCTTATTCTTATTCCAATAATTAAACATATCTAGTCCTCTAAAAACCATTATTTTTCAATGTAAAAATTATATGGATATTGTATAAAGATAAATTCTAATAAGTAGATAGTATGTACCTAAAATGATATAATTTTTGTGTCATTATTAGAGATATGTTAAATGTTATTGATGTGTTTGGAGATGTCCTGACATGATTGGAATAGGTTCTGTGGGTGTTTGAGAAAATTATAAAATCTAACAATTCATAAGTTTGATTTTGATGATCCTTATACGGTAAGGAATATCCACTATAAGTTTTAAACAATAAATCATAATTTGGGACTATATTCTTGTAATGTTGATTCTATACATCATTTATCTTTGAAAATCACTACTCATAAGTTTTTAATAAGATAATCATATGGTTTAGATAGGACACTTATGGTTGAGACTTTAATTCGTAATGTTGAGACAAGGAATCACAAAGTATTTAAAGATCTACATATGGTTGATACAAACCATCGAGGACTTTTATAGGTCTCATCCTTCTGAAATATATTGAGATTCTCTAGAATTTTATATTTTTAAGAAATAAAAAAAAGATAACATCCAAGAAGATCTTTAGTATATAAAATATGAAAAATGATTTTTCATTCAAGAAATATAATATATTCATGATTATTATTTCATGATGAAATATATAATTCTTTAGATAAATGAAATGAGGAATAACTCAAATAAAACAAAATATTTTTTTAAGAATAATTTAGATCTATAATGGGGTGATAATTTAATATTTATTAGTTACTAAATCACATAATAACTAGGATATAATGAATGATATATTTTTCCATGTCTAAGATATTTTCATAAGACAAGTTTTAATAAACGTTTCACTAAAAAAATACCTTTATACTATGTATAGTTGGATGTAACTGAGAATAATGTTTTCTATATTGAAATAAACATGGAATTACAGATGGGTGTTTATGAACATCAAAAATACCTTATTATATAAAATTTCTATATGGAGGTCAAATCTTGGAAGAAATTACATATTTAGTTATTAGTTAAAGAATATAAGGTTATTTTTTGAAATTTTATTTAAATTCAAATTATTGGAGATTAAACCACCTGAAGATCATGGTGAAAATTTCAAAGAAAATTTCAGGTGATGAAAATGGGTATTTAATTATTTCTTATTTTAAAGGAAGGCTTCAGACATAATTTAATTCTCTAATCCAGGTATATGAAAGTGATATTAGAGGTTTAAGTAATGAATATAATGGAAAAATTTCTTTATCAAATAGATAGACTATTTATTCTTGGAAAGATAATGTTATTGAAAATATGAGATAGTGAAAATAAAGAAGAGGAAAATTTAATAGATTAACACATGAGGCTTGTGAATGTTTTAGTGTCATAGAATAATATGAATTTATTTCTAAAGCCGAGTTATTATGAATTATTAAAAATCATCTTCCCGGGCATATAGTGCATATTCTAAGAGAAGTGGGAGAAAAAGATCCTCAAAGTGTTTTATATGTAATGAGTTAATGAGACTGAGATATGAAATTTTTATTTACCAGGAATATTTATAATGGTTTTTTTCTAGAATGTGGGCTATATGAACTATATAATTTTTTTACCTCATAATAGAGGACCGTATATTTTTTGGTGAAGAAACCCATACTCATTAAAAGATATCCTTCATCTGGTGATTCTAGTATTTCATCTCCACTATCTAGAGATAATGGATAATACAACACCACATATATAATGGGATAAAAGGGCCTTATCCTAATAACTTGACTAACCATTTGTATTAATTTCAAAATATGAGTGTAAAATATATATCTTTTAATAAAAATCAGCAGTAGTAATGAGTAGTCTCTCTCTTTGACTCTAAAAATTGTAAACACTTGTGTGTGCCTTGTCCATTATTATAATTTCTTTCACTTAGGTGAGGAATAATTTTATATATTATATGACCATGTCTTTACTTACCACTTAGATTAATTTAAAATAATAAAATTTTAAAATACATGATACACTAAATTATCCCATTCTTAATATAGGCATTTGATTCCCTTGATAACCATTTTTTAGTTAATGAATCCGATTATTAATAACTAGATAAACATAAATAAAATTTATGTTGAAATAATAATTGATGATATTTAGGATATAAATGATAAATTAGGAGATAAAGATATTGATGAATTTTCTTCAGACATATGAGGACATTGATTATAACTGTAGTGAATAGAAATCAATTTTACAATGAATACAGAGAATATTAATGTGATTTGTGTTGAAGTGAATAAAATGAATGATGTTATTGAAGATAAAAATTTATACAAGGATAATGAACTAGAGAATAAACATCAAAATTCTGTGTAATCTAAAAACTTTATAAATAAAACAATATTTTAGTATGAAGAGTTTTTTTAAAAAGCTGGTTAAAGCTTTAAGAAAATTAGAATACTTCTATTAGGTTATATGAAACATTATAATTGTATTAATCATAATTACAATCACTCTATCACCATAATTATCCTTTTATATGGAATTTCTATTTTTGTAAGAGTTAAAGACAAAGATAGATATTCTTATTCTTGTAAAAGGGGAATTATATAATTCTTAAAAATCTAGAAATGTTGATTTGTAAAAGAAATTATCTATAAATAGTATGGTTAATATTTCAAGAATAATTTATAACATATTTGGGGATGATTTCATAGTTATATTATAATATATTATTGTAATATAGATCCACAGTCAGTTATAATAAAGTTATAGGTTATAAATTGTCACAATTTGGAAAAAAACAATTTATTTTAGAGATTTATGTTTTTTATATTCTTGTTGGTGTTTTTTGAATTATAGGAATATGAAATTTAATTTTTGGAAAAATTAAATATATTTAAATAAAAAACAATATTTGAATAATACATTTTTAGGGGACACAACTAACTTAATGAAGATATGATCATAGGGGACAAATATTTAGAGTTTAAATAAATAATTAATTTTAATAGTAGAATGATGTTTTTGAAAGATGTGATCATTGAGGTATATAAGTTGAAAATTGTAGTAAATGTTTTCCAAAATAATAAATTATAAATAATTTTCAATATTTTTATATTAATAAGTGAATAATATCTGAGAATGCACTTTTGTTGGAAGTAGAAATCAAGGAATCTCAAAAAGACCACCAATGTAAAGATGATAGTAGATTCTCATCACATATGATGGATGATATGAGGCTAGTAAAATGATTTTAAAATATTAAAATAAGATATGATACATTTTTTAATTATGGACCAATCAAAATTATAGGTATTGAATAAATTTTGATTGGAAATACGAAGATAAATCAACTGAGTATTTTTATTGTTGATTGATTGAAATAAAATCAGATAAATGTTTCATAAATATATCTTAAAGGAAATAAAGTTGTCTTTTGAAAAGGAAAATTACTTATGAAATGGTCTTATGATGGTTGTTTTATAAAAATATAAAATTAGTATAGATGTATCCATTTTTTTTGAGAAGATGAAAATTCATCCCATATTAGAATGAATGAGAATAATGACTTATGGAATAGATGGTATAGATATATTCGATAAAAGAGAAATAATATGATAGTATTAAGAGAAAATTATCATGGTATTTCAATAAAAAATAGAGATAATATAGTAACCCATGTTAAATTTAATATTAAATGTACAATAATATCATGATTTAATTAATGAATCTCACAAAAGACACTTAATCCATGGACCAAAAGGTTTATAGTCGTAGAAATTAGCTACGTAAGCATATTGTTTTTTTACAATAGAATACATTTCTCCATATTCACGATCCACTCCATATTTTATATATATTTCACATGATATAATTATCTTCAAAACATGGGGATTGGAAACCTGTTAAAGGGATGATTTCATATGCTACTTAATAGAAAACATTAACATAACATGAATAAAAAAATGTGGAATATATAAATATTATAATAAATGATCCAATGACCTTAAAAGATAATCATGAAACATATTCGAGTATCATAATATCCATAAAAGATCATTTAGGAAGCATAAATTATATAATATGGTACAAAACATATCGCAATAGTCATATAACATATGAGCATGCCAAAAAAGTGTGAATACATTAAAAATAAATCATACTCATGAAACATGGATTGTCATGAAAATGAAGTGCATATTGAAATTTTGGCATTAGTTGATGAATAAATTTTCAATATATATAACCATATTAATAACAAAACCCATGTAAGAAAACCCACTAATCCTATGACTTTGTATGTAAACCCATTTTTTCATGCCTAAATATGCGAGAAAGTCTATTTTTACCATGCTTGTGTGAAAAAATTAATTATGTTGATTACAGAATATCTCATGAGATATAATTTTATACTAATTAATTTTAGGGTGAAATAGGACCCCACCCATCCTTAACTATACATAAGCGTTAACTTAAAATTAACCATAAACAAATATTAACAAACCCATATAAAAAGAACAAGTTTCATAAACTTCCAAATTGATGTCATTCACTTATCATAAATGAACCATGGAAAAAAAATTGGTTTCATAAAAAATCCAAATGGAAATAATTATAATTTTATAAATAATAGATGAAAATAATAATGGGTTTCATAATATTTCTAAATTGAATTGAAAAATGAGATATGTGAATTAACATCAAAAACATGTTCACCAAAATTAATCACATAATAATAAAATAATATAAAGCATAAATTCATTTAATATGGATATTTTTTTATGGAGTTTAAAACTAAAATTAAATCAAGAAATATATTTCTTGAAAACATTTTGAATTCAATTATGTTAAAGTCAAAGTTATGTTTATATTTTCAAAAAAACACAAATTTTTCATAAAACAATTGAAATAAAAAGATTCATGAATGTGGATTTTAATTAAAAACTCATTTTCCATTTAGAAATATAAGGTAAATAATTAAAAATGTTTTTATGAAAAAATAGGTTAATAATAAATTACCTAACTATAAGAATGGATTTTCTGTTACAAAGTTCCTTACCTTTACCCTTAATTTCCATAAAAGTAATTTAACATCATGTATGATCAAGATAAAAATATGAATTATCTATTTAATTACCATATCCTTATATATATATTTATGAACTTAATTAGTAACAATTCACTTCATGTATAATATTTTTGTAATCTCTTTTCAACATTGGGTGTTATTAATCTTAACCATTTTGAACTAGGTTCATAAAATTGGTATTGATATTTCTTTTCCTCCCAAATACAATAATTTGAAATCAATTAAATATTATATAATTTATTATTTATAACTTTCTTTAAATGTTATAATTTTATTACATTGGTGACTTAATATTTTTTTTTTGAAATTAAAAATGTTGATCATCTAGTTTTGGGTTATTTACCGATATCGATGGAATACATTATAAGGACAATTATTTTTTAATCATTAAAAAACTAACATATTAATGATATCTATTTTTTATTAATATCATATATATGAATCAAATATAAACTAAAACTATCCATGTTTATATATGAAATAAAATGAAATACGTTTATTCATGGATGCTGTAGTTCACACAATGCATGATTCACATTTTTATTTTTCTAAATCGAAAAGTGGAGGGATGTTAATGCTTGAAACATCAATATAATAATATAATAGTAATAAAATTATATTTATTTTATCATTTTATGATGGTTAAATGAAATTTTAGTTAGACAAAAATAACATAAATAATTAGAAAAAATAAATAAATCTTAAGAACTTATTCCACAATTCTTGGATTATCTCCTTTTTATAGAGGAATTAACCATTGAGGGACGATATTTTGAGAACAACATATCCTATTTAAGGTGTCTAGGAGTTTTTAAAAGATGGTTGGGTAGAGTTTGGAGCAAAAAATAAGTGGTTTTAGTGTGAGGGAAAATGAGGAGAGGATAGAACCTTTTATAATTTAAATATTGTTTCATTTTTGTAAATAATCAAAAATTTTCAATAATTGGAAGTCAATCACAAGGAAATTAGTTTAAAAATTTATAAATAATATAGAATAAAACATATAATGTTGAAAAAAACCTCAAACATTCTAATATAATAATTTTTTATACATTTTAGGTCCTTAATCTCTAAGGTTACTCACTTTTACCATTTTAGTTTTCATCACGATGACTAGTTTCGACCAAGATAATTTATCATTCAAGTGAAAAAAATTATCCAAATAATTTAAATTTTCACTAATTATTTAAAATATAGAATCATTTTTTTATTAAATTAATAATTGGTATAAAAATTAATTTTAAATTACTAAATGTATAATATATTTAAAACAATTGTTTTTAAAAATATATTTTAATTCATAAAATGTTAAATAGGGTTGTATAAATTGAAAAAATCATTTATAAAATTATAATTTCACTAATAAAATATATAATTTTTCATTATAAAAACATTTCATAAATTTAAAATTATAATTATATACTAATAATATTATAAATTCATGTTATTTGGGAAATCTATATTTTTCACTATTCACCTAAAAATAAATATTTTTAGAAAAAACTTACAAATTCATCTTTAGATAATTATGAAATAATAAATCCAAGAATGATGCTAACTATTTCAAATTCACATCCTTAAATTTTAAATTTTTTAGTTAAATACATTAAATATAGAGAAGAAATATTTTTGTTAGAAAATGACATTTCCTATTTTATCCATTCATATTAATGTTTCATATAAATTACTAATTAAACTAGTGTTAATAAATTATTCATATAAAAATATATTATTCTTAAGAATAATTAAATTTTAGGATAATGATTTCATT
This sequence comes from Viscum album, assembly GCA_963277665.1. NCBI lineage: Eukaryota > Viridiplantae > Streptophyta > Magnoliopsida > Santalales > Viscaceae > Viscum > Viscum album. The sequence continues at coordinate 469,570,414 of OY728148.1, forward strand.
TTTTTTATAGGAACTACCTTAATTGGAACATAATGTGAACTTTGTTTTGAATATATATATATATATATATTGTTAGGTCCAAAAGAAGCCTAGGTACATTGAAAGGGTAGGGGTGAATTAGGGTATGGATATTATTTTAAAAATTCATCCTTCCCCATAGGATCTTGACCTCTTTATTATAAGGGTCACTTTTCTTTCTCTTTAGTGTTTATATTAATCGTATCCTTTCCAATTTTATCTGATGAAAATGCACTAAAAGTGAAGTAATAAAGAAAGTAGAAGGAAACATATATTTTTTATTGGTTCAGCCTCACTGGGATACATACAAGGAGAATACAAAGACAATGTTCTGATTATAAAAAATTAACTAAGTCTCACTACCAATAATTATGTTCAGGATAGATCACCTCTACGACTATGTTCACTACCTTTACAAGGTTTAAGGTCAGCTCACTACTTTCCCAAGGGTCACCCCATCTCTCCCTTTATCAAGATTAGTACCGGTGGAAAGGATCAATATTTTCCTCTTCATTTTCTCATTTATCTGGAAAGGTACCACACATAATTTATGGACTTGTAGCCCCCACATAGTTTATAGACATGTAGGTCCCTTCATTATCACTAATGAATGCATCTTCAACTATATATAGATTCCCTGTTGAAGCTCATTTTACATTGCTCCTTCACTTATGTGAAAACACATTGATGCAACACTTCCACTATCCTAAAAACTAGAACAAACTTCCCTTTACTATAAAAACAACAATTACCTCCACTTTGGAAATATTTTCAAGTGATTCCAGGTCTTTATTTATCTACCTCGAATATAGTAGTGAATAATCTCCTTCCTCAAGTATTGTTAAATTGTGAAGACCCTTTGTCTTCCACTTCTCCTTCTAAAATTGGATATGAAAATGATACATCTCATAGGGTAATGTATGTGTATATCTCCATTCTCAAGACTCTAGTGTGATACCCCTGTGTGAGGCACCAACACATAATTTCTTGCATGAGATCCCAGTGTGTACCCTAATGCAAGATCCTAGAATAAACCCCTCGCACATTGCGTGAGTCCCCAAGTGTGAAACCTTGGTGCCTTGTGTGAGTCTCACCTTGTGTGAGTCCCCTAGCGTGAACCTCAGGCACCTTGCATGAGTCCCACTTTGCACGAGTCCTCTTAAGTGAACCACTAGTGTCTTATGCGAACCTCCTTCACCATGAACCCCTGGCACTAACCTTCTTCACCACAAACCTCTGGCACAAACATCCTTCATCCCCAACCCCAGGCACGGACCTCCTTCACCGTGAACCCCTAGCGCAAACATCATTTACTATGAACCCCGAGAATGAACCTCTTTCACCACAAACCCCTAGTTTAAACCTCTCTATCCATAAACCCCTAGAGAGAAACTCCTTCACCATGAACCCTTGGCACGAAACCCTGTTTATACTTTGCATGAGTCACACTCTACACAAGTCTCTTCCACGAGTCTTCTTTCACAAGTCCTCTTTCATGAGTCTAATTTTCATCTTTTTGAAAAACATTTTTTAGATCATGTGAAACACCTTGGTGTGAGTACTCTTTGTATGAGACCTTGTTCAAATCATTCATAACAATTACACGATGTCAACCATGTATACTCTATCTCCAAAAATCTATATCATGAGATATCTATATAAGTCTCTTCTCTAGATGATCTTCATATCAATATTTTATGAATTTATTTTTCAATTTTTACAGATGGGTCTTGGTATAATTATAGGTTAGTTCCCACCTTCTTAACTCCAAAAATCATGTAAAACCATCAACCTCATGGGGATCATGCACTCTGGGAGATCCGGGTGCGAGATTTAGTCATTCTTTGTGAGAGATCCGAGCGCGAGACCCTAGCATGAGTCCCTGGTCCATATTCATGAATTTCATGAGTCCTTTTTCAGCATTCACATTCATTATTTCTGTGAGTCCTTGGTATTCATTTGTGATTTGAATGAGATCTGATCACTAGTAATAAAGAAAATCAGGAACTTCACAAAATCTTTAATGATCGTGAGTCCTTCCATCATTTCTATATTTCTTTTTTATCTTCATGTGCTTTCAAGATTCCAAAGGAATTAATTTTTTAATGTCCAGAGGTGGTCTTCAGAACCCTAGGCGAGCCATGGTCTCACGGTGAAGACGGTGGAAGCCGGGCGGATTCCTCCCCTCCCTGTGGGGGAGGGATCTTTGAAGTTCCGACCCTTTTCGAATCCTGAACTGCTACCTCCTTTCTCGAAGGTAGTGATATACCCCAAATTATTGTAGCTCATAAATGGGATTTTGAGCCTCCAGATCTCAACAAAAGAGTTTATGGAAACTTCTGCACTTTTGAAGCTCACTATGGTGGCATGGTTTAAGAAGCAAATGCCTTCATTTGACTCCTTTGACCGGTTCATCTTAGACTCTTGGTATCTTCATGATAGGGAAACAGTGGGCTTGCACGACAATTAACATATTATGATCTGATTCGCATTAGAGGAAGACATCATAAGTGCCTGGTCGACGTCCCCCCGATGCTACAATGGTCTTCGGTTTTTTATTTTTCGATGGGCATTCGAAATCCACATGAAACGTGACTTGACTTCCATTGAAATTTGGGTTAGTTTTCCTAATTTTCTATTACCTTTACACAATCCATATATTATCAGAATGCTAAGTAATATCAGCGTTAGGTATTTATGTTCAGATATCCACACAGAGTAAGTTTTTCACCCTGTGAATGCATGAGTTTGTGTAGAGGTTGATGTTTCTAGAGTCCCATTCGATTTTGTATGGATTATAATTGGAGAGGAGTACTGATGCAAGCAGTGTGTGGTTTATGAGACCTGGATGGACTATTGCTCTTCATGTAGATGATTGGGACATTCCTTGTAGTTCTATCGTCGGGAGCCAACATCGAAGGTGGGCAGGGGATTAGGAAACCATTTGAAGGTCAGATCTCAGGATGTCCTAGGTCCACCAAGGTTTGTGGCCACCATTAAGGGTAAGACTAATGAAACTGGTGAGGAGTTTGGAATGGGACAAAGGGAAACAGGAGGAGACGATAAATATGGGGAAGACATGTTGTTGCGACTTGGTGTAGAGAAACATCCCAGCAACGAGGTAGTGGAATGCAGTTCTGTTGCTGGCGTGGGTTCTGGCATGGGGAAGAAAACCATAGCACTCTAATCCAATATCAAGGTTATTGATGTGTTCAATTAGGTGTGGTGGGATCTCGCAAGCCCCTCTAACCTATCAGGGGGTGCAGACTCTTCAATTCGGACCCCATTCACCTTGAGCAATAGGTTTAAAGGTCTTTCTAAAGTAGGGCCAAGAGATGAATCATCTAATCCGGTTAAGGGGGAAGAAAACCGCATTAAGAGCCTTGATGGCCTCAATATGGAATGTTTGAGCACTGACCAAAAACACCCAGATTGTACTGATGGAGGCCGTGTGGAGGAGCCCATTGAAGCCAGTAAGAGTCTATCTATAGAGGAATACAGTCTGAGGAGAAACATGAGTAATTGGAGGAGGATGGGTAGAAATGACAACTCCTCCTTGCCACCTCCTATGAATACTCAGTCAGAAAAAAATAAAATTGATGAGATGATGGAAAATGAGGTCGGGTGTCAACGAAAACCACCTGGTCAGCCTAAACTATACTTGATTTGATTTTGAGTTTGGATGATGAGGTGACCGAGCAGGTGTTATTTCTCAATGCCTTGGAAGAAGAAGTGACCAAGATGACGGGACATGATATTGAAGTGAATCTAATTGTGGAACAATATTTTTGGGTTGACAAATAGGACATGATACTGGTTGGGGGCTTCAATAAGGGGATGATCAGGCTCGAGGAGTACATTCAGGTCTTGGATAAACTGATTCCTTGTTTTGAAGACCTGATTAGGGGAGATCTGTACACCCATGTATCTACTATATCCTAGAATTTGTTTAGGGACACAGACTCTAGTTGAATTAAATTGATTTTTAATGATTATGCTTTACCGTTTTCTAAATAATGCTTGGTTTCTCACTTATAATTGATGTATTTGGAATTGAGGAAGGTATATTTCAGTTTGTATGTCTTAAGGTGAATTTGGGTGTTTCAATTCAAGCATGTTACCTGGTTCTGCTTTAGAGGATGTTCAGATCATGAGGCCGACACTTCTGCATGGCACTTGGAGTGGAAGAATGAGTGGGTATGGCTTGGCCATCGGTAGTATGCCCGTTCATGTTTGCACGAGACTGTTTGTCGAGTTACCATGCTTTGGTAGAGGCCTTTTAATGGTGATCTACTGGGGAGAGGCATGAACAGTTATTTTCTTGGGGTTATTTTGTAAAGATTTATTTGGCTGTTTTGATGGACTTGGGGTTTCTCACTTCTCCATTAAAAGTGATTTTAGAATAAAATAAAAAAATAATTTTCAGCTTTCACGATTCCTGAGCATGAGTCCTATTCACACTTTTCACAAGATCTGGGCATGATATCTAGAGAAAATAATGAGTGCTACATGATATCCCTCTATGAGATTCAAAGAAAATCATGGGTTTTGCACAAGATCCCTCTACAAGATCCAAATATAATCATGTGTGCTCAATAATATCTCACCGTGAGACTCAATGGAATTCATGATAAATCTTATGATTTTAAATTTTGTTGTGTTCCAATGATTTTCATGATTGATCACGAGTTCCAAGACAACTATGAGTGTCATGAATGATCACATTGTATGTGAAGTTCATTAATCATGCTTTGCAAGTTCAGTTCATCATTTGTGCTTGCGAGTTCAGTTCAGCATTCACACTAACTCTTTATGCCTTCTTTGACAACCCTCCTTTTTCAACAACCTTTAAACTTTTCAATTAACACAATAAACCCAAAAGAACCATCATGAGGGATTTTTTCCTAACAATATCCCCCTTTGGGTCTATTCACAACCCTTTACATTTTGGTACCACATTAAAGATTGTTCCATCGTCTTCCAAAAATTTTCTTCTTGGGATTCTGAAAGTGATCAGAGATTTACTCAGCACATACTATAATCCCACATGAGCAATGCTCGACATGAGAAAAAAGTGTATCATGAAAATTTCATCAATTAAACACTTAATTACAAAAAAATCTTCTGATTTATCATAAACCTAATCTATCATGATATATTATCTTTGCTCGATCATCTTTAACATTGTCAGATTTAAAATCCCCCCTAATTCGCTTATCCCCCTACTTGTTTCTCCAAACTCCCCCTACTTCCCTAATCACCATCAACCTCTACCTCTATTAATATTAAGAAAATTTTCCCCATTTCAATTATAATATTCCCTCGCTTTGTCAAAAAACACAAAATCCACTCCTTTGGGGTCTACAATAGAATAAAGAACACACATTATCTCATTTGAAAAAAATACACCATACCTTGAGAAGAGGAGGTCCCATATCCACACTTTTTCAAGTGCAGGGAGTCAAATGAACTATAAGAGATAGTTGATTCCATTAAAATTCTTATTAGGGTAAGGAATTTATAATAATATCTTCAACCTATAGTTCTGTAGGCACATACTAGAATTTCATAATCCTTTGCTCCACATTCACCTTGATAAAATGATATTTTATTTCAATGTGATTAGTCCATGAGTGATTGACTAGATTTTTTCTTAGATTTATAACTCTTGTGTTATCAAAATAGATTCCGATTGGAAACTTTATTTCAACTCCCATATCATCAAGATGCTACATCATTTGATCTACCGAATATTATTTTATCTATATATACCAAATCCATCATCTGTTGATCAAAATAATTTTTGACATATAGATTGTAATCAAATCCATCACGCTGAAAATTTAGTTTCTTCAAAAAATAATAGTCTTGAATACCATTTTCCAGGTGATTACTTCAACCCATATAATGCCTTCATCATCCAAAAAAATCAGTTATAATTTTCATGAATAATAAGACCATTTAGTTGATCAATATAAACTTAATCTTATAGAAACCCATTTAGAAATGTTGAATTGACGTCCATATGGAAAAATTTGAACTTTATTTGTTCTTTTATTTCCAAGAATAATCTAATTATATCTATCCTTTAAACCAATGAGAATGTTTCATCATTTCTATACCATTTAGTTCTTTCATATGATTAGTAGTTAAAATTCTCCCCTATGATATGAAAATCTTCCAGTTGTTAGGACCAATATTTAGACCTACAAACATTCTTCTTCTCCTGAATCATTTCATCACATGTGACTCTAGTTTTGAGAAACATCTTCTACTCAATAACATTATCCAGTTATATCTACATTTAATGAGATTTTAATTAGGTTAATTTAGCACTTAGTAATGAGCCATCAACAAAACCACTAAGCCTACTGAGTTAGAAATTAATGCAGGAAATAAGAGATAAAGTTAAAAACACTATCACTATCCATTTCACTCAATTACTTCCATATATCTCATGAAGCCATAAATAATTAACTCCTTTCAAGGAATTATCATAGATTTATTCTTCATCTCAAGTAACTGATTTGAATTTGTTGAAATTATGGAGAACATCACATCACCAGTTTTTTTTCTTTTGATGCCACTTCCCCTTGGATTGTATCTCCCTTAAAATCAGAAACACTTGAACATTAGTTAATAGAATTTATACACATAGGTAGATGGGAATATCTATAATAATAAAGAAGAGGATTGTGGTTGATCTTGATTGATCTACCATTTGATACTTTCTTGCAAATCACTATACTATTTTTGTTCTTGTTTTAATTTCCATACCAACTTCAATTGTTCTAGCCATATGAATAAAAATTATATACCCAAATGATAATTATCTATTTTTTTATTTAGATTCTATAGGTTTTGAATTTTTCTCTATTTTTTGTTTAAACCTATTTGTATAAATTTACTCCCTTGATGCTTCACTAATATTCCATTTTTCATGGGAATTTCTTTACGTATGAACCTTTCCACTGGTTATATTCTCTTGCTTCTTCCTCCATCAAGGGACTCCTTATTTTGGTTTTACTTCTTTCCATGTAGGATGATGTGTGATTTTTTCGAGGCATTATTTCTTCGTTTTTATCTTATCATTTATTCTATTCATGACACCCTTTCTTCTTGGGGTTAAGTCTTCCATTGCATTTTCATTCTTCTTAATCATACTAGAGAATATCCTTCCTTTTTTTACAATGAATTTTTTTTGAAAATTTACCATTATTAGAACATATAAAACTCTTTTAATTTATTTTGTACCTTATTTAATCCTTTCTTGAATGAGATATTGATGCATTCAAAGTTCTTTTTCTGACATTGATCCCTCGGGCTTCTTGACACATACTCATGGTGTGTCCCTATCTTCCACAGTAATAACATTAGAAAAATAATTTATTTTGAGATATTTTTCCTTCATACATTTCAAGAAGCTTATTCTTATTCTCATATTTAGATATATTTATATCTTTACGACATTAAAGATATTACATATCCTCAAAAGAACACAAATTATGACCATGCATCCCACATAAATATCACTTGTTATTATTACTTCCTATAAAAACCTTATTAGGTATATCTCCAACACCTATATATATTTTTATTTTTGGAACTATTCAAATATTTTTTAATATCATGCGTGGAATAGGGTTCATCATATCCAATAGAAGATTTTTCAAAACTGTATATCCTTTGGGATGATACAATCATTTCATATTTTTTACTCTGAAGTAGTGTATTTTATTTTCATTTTATTATCACCTTCAGAAGCATAATCAAATAATAAGTGAAAAGAGTCCTTCAACTTTGTATTTCCTTTTACATTAGATTCCTCTACTTAATTATTAAATGATTATATCTCTTTTATCAATTGTGGAATCTTTTTATCCCCCGATTCAAGTTGATCATTAAGTTATCTCTTGAAATTCTTCCCTATTGCCATCTCATCTTCTAATTTTCATGAGATATTATCCATCATGTTAGATTTCTACTTTAACTAATAAATCATATGAGAAATATAATCATTACAACACGAATGTTTCTATTGTATCCTTTTATTTTACTGAACTAGTTCAGATAGATGCATCGAAAGATCATCTTTTTTGGATTTTAGATTCTTTCCCTTGTCATCGAAATTGGGTTTTTCTATCCTTATAGACAACTTTTAAAGTAATTTATATTGGGAATCATTATTCTACCTAAGATGAGTATCCAAATTAATAATACTTTTATTTAAACCATTTATCTTATTGACCTCAATTTTCCAGTTCTTGGATCAAGATATATTTAGATTTAATTTCTTTATCCAATTGCTAATATAATTCTATTATTTCATAGTCAAATTTAACTTCTCACCTTATTAAAGTTTCTTCATAATTAGTAGTTTCAACATCACTTTGAATGTCATGTTCTTCACTCATTCCTAAAATATCATTGAGTGAGTCTATCTTTTCACTATCTGATTCATCCCAACCTTTATTCAGTACACTATTAGTTTCCTTAAACCAAATCAAACTTTTTATGTAGAAACTTCTATACTAAGGAATACCACTTGACTTCTTCTTCTTCTTTACTGTTCTTCTCTTTTCCATGGAACATCAAGATAAATCAAATTGAAACTTCAATTCCAATAGTAGAGTAAACCTTATCAGAGAAAACAAATAAACAAAGGTAACCTATCTTCTAATACCAATTGTTAGGTCCAAAAGGGGCCTACATACCTTGAGGAGGGGGTGAATCAGGTTATGGGTATTCTTTTAGAAATTCTTCCTACCCCACTGGATGTTTACATATTTATTACAAGAGTCAGTTTTTTTCATTTTAGTGTCTATATTGATGGTATCCTTTCCAATTTTATCTAAAAATAATTAACTGAAAGTAACGAAATAAATCAAGCACAAGGAAACACATATTTTTACTTGTTTCACCCTCACATGGCTATATCCAAGAAGAATACAATGAAAATTCAGTAATTATACCAAATTAAATAAGGCTCACTACCAATAGTTATGTTTGGGCTAGATCACATATATGTCCATCCCCACTACCTTTACAAGGTTTAGGGTCAGCTCACTTCTTTCTCAATGGTCTCTCCCTTTGTCTAACTACTATTGTAAAGGATCACCATCATCATTTACATTTTCTCACTACTATAAAGAGGAACCACACACAGTTTATGGACTTAAAAGTCCTACATAGTTTAGATACATATAGGTCCCTTCATTATTGCTAATGAATGAAACCTCAACTATATGTAGATGCTATGTTGAATCCCGTTCTCGGTTTCTCCTTCACTTCTATGAAAACACCTATATTAAACACTTCCACATTCTAGAAAACTAGAACATACTTACCTTTACTATAGAAAAAATAATTAAATCCACTTTGAAAAGACCTTCAAGTGATTCCATGTCTTTTTTTCACTACCTTGAATATAACAGTGAATAAAATCCTTCTGTATGTATAGTAAAATTGTGAAGAATTGATGTATTCAATTTCTTCTTATGAATATGGATATGACAAATATAATTATCCCATGGTAATGTAGGTGCATATCTCTATGCACAAGACTCTAGTGTGATACCCTTGTATGAGTCCCCAGTGTATAACTAATTGTGTGATATCCTGGTGCATACCCTTGCACGAGATCCTGGAATGAACCCCTGGTGCCCTGCGTGTGTCCCACCTTGAGTGATTCCAATAGCATGAACCCTCAGTGCCTTGGGTGAGTCACACCATGCATGAGTCCCCTAGGGTGAACCCTTGGTTCCAGGCATGGGTCCCACTCTGCGTGAGTCCCATGGCATGAACCCCTGCTGCATTGCATGAACCCCCTTCATAGTGAACCCCATGAAAGAACCTTCTTAAATACGAACCTTTGTCATGAAACTCCTTAATTGCAAACCCATGGCGTGAACCACCTTCGCCTCTAACCCTTGCATTTGATCCTTCTTCACCACAAACCCATGTTGCAAACATCCTTCTCCATGAATCACTGGTACAAACCTCCTTCATCGATAACCCCTATCACATACCTCCTTCTCTATGAACCCCTAGTATGAAACTCCTTTACCAAGAACCCCTATCAAGAACCCCTGTTTTCAATTTTGTGAGTCCCACTCTATGCAAGTCTCTTCCGCAATTCTTCTTTTATGAGTCCTCTTTCGCGAGTCCATTTTCACTCTTTGTGAAAGACCTTGTTCAGGTCATGCACATCACCTTGTTTTGATTCCTCTTGGTATGTTACCTTATTCAAATCATGAAAAAAAATTACATGATATCAATTACATATACTTATTCTCCATGGAACTCTATCACAAGATCTCACTATGAGTCTCTTCTCCGGACAAGCTTCAGATCAATATTTTAAGAAAAACGTATTCAATGTTTAAGGACAGGTCTTAGGATATTTATAGATTAGTGTACACCTATTTAACTCCAAAAATACTATACAACCATCCAACTCAGGGTAATCACGCACTCCATGATATCGGGGTGCGATATCTACTAATGATTTGCACGAGATCTGTGTGCAAGTCCATAGTGTGAGTACCAGGTTCGTATAAGTTCTTTGCATGAGTCCTTGGTTGGAATTCACGTTCACGCTTTGTGTGAGTCATTGTTATGCATTATTTATTTTAAACATATGTAAGAGAGAGTACCAAAGACTATCATTCACTTTAAAGGATTCTCAATGACTATGAGCCCTTCCATAATTCCCATATTTTCATTTATCTTCATGTTCTTTTGTAAGTCTTGAGCACGAGCCCTATTCCCACTTTGTGCAAGATCTCGGCATGTGCTCTAAATATAATAATGATTACCACACAATATCCCCCCACAAGATCCAAATACTATCATGAGTGTTGTGCAAGATCCCTTTGCAAGATCGAAAGACAATCATTTTCATTTTTCAAGATCTCACCACAAGACTCAAAGTCAATCACAAAAAATCTTACGATTTCAATGTTGGTGTCTTATAATGATTCAATGACCCATCATGAGTTCCAAAGACTACTATGAGTGTAACACATGATTACATCACAATAGAGGTTCAACATTCGTTCTCTTTGAGTTCAATTCATCATTTTCTCTTGCAAGTTAATTTCAGCATTCACACCAACTCTTCATGCCTTCTTTGAAAATCAACCATTGTCAACAACCTCAAAACATATCCACAAACACAATCAGCCAAAAATCACCATCATGAGGTATTTTTTCCTAACATATATTCATAATTTTTATATAACTATTTACACCATACAATTATATGGATACCATAAAATGGTAAATATTTTTTTGGTTTTGATGTTTCCTATTGAGAAATCCATCAAAAAATGTATTTATTTAAGGATTAAAAACTTATATCATTATATTATAACCTAATTAAAAATAATTTGTTCAATGAAATTTCATTACATGTAAGAAAATAAGTGAGTGTTATTTTCTATCATTACATACTTGTATTCCAATATAGCCTCCTCAAATATATATATTCACTATAGAACATTGACTATATGAGTGGTCTTGTTCCACAAAACCTTATATTTTCAATAAATAATTTACATTGGTTGTCCCCTTAAGAGATCATGATGCAGTTTCATAGCTTCCAATGACAAAACATATGAATGGTATGGTATATTCAACTTTAAAACTGATTCATAGAACCCATTGTGTACTTAGAAGAGGTCAAATGGGATTGATATACAATAATCTACATCCCTAACATGATCACATAACTTGAAGGGACCAATATAACTAGGTATTATCTTACCTTTCTAACCAAATATCATAACTCTATTCTATGGAGATATTCAAAGGAACACATTATCCCCAACTTCAAACTTTATATGTCAACAATGATTATCAACAAAATACTTTTGTCGACTCTATGTTCCAATAATATGTAATTGAATGGTTCAAATCTTATCCATCATTTCTCAAACAAGGTTATGACCTATCATATTCCTTTCTTAAACATCATCATAGTATGTTTGAGTTTTACATATCTTCCCATAAATACCCTTATATAGTGAAATCTAATTTCTAGAATGAAAAATGTTTTTTATAACTCGTCAAGTTGAAGGTGTTGATCCTAGAATACTTCAAAATCTATCAAAGAAGATCTAATGATATCCTATAGTGTTTGAATTGTACTATTAGACTAACCATTTATACGAGGTTGATATTTTATGGTAAATAATAGAATTTTCTCTAAATCATTAGGGATAAACATTAAAAAACATTATATAAACATCATATCATGATCAGATAAAACTGATATTTGTTCTCTGAGAATCCTCACCCATTACCTTATGTTTACCATAGTGAGTTGGTCATGAGATAAGTCATTATTATTGGATATAAAATGTTCTAACATTGTAATGAAATTAACTAAAAAAACTATAATTATGGCCTTTAGATGTTTTGGGGAGTCCTATAATAAATTCCATGGTGATGTTTTACCATTTCCACACTAGTATAGGTAATGTTTTAAACATACCCTTATAATATTAACATTTATCATTAACTTGATAGAATATAAAGAATAAAGATATATACTCCTTGATTTCCCACCTCATGTTATCCCACCAGATGTCTTGAATCAGATATTTATACAACATTGATTTTTTAGGATTGATAGAGAAAAATGAGTAATGAGAATCATCCAAAAGTTACCTATTCCATTCAGATCTTGATGGGATACATACTCGAGTTCCATAAATTATGACTCCATCATCATCAAAGATGAAATATAGAATATTTAATACCATTTTAAATGGATATACATCTTCATTTGAGGATTATTTATTCCATACATGAATGAAAGGTTGAAAATTCATTTGGGATAGATCAAATTTATCTCCCCCCACTATGAAATCATAATTCACCATATGAAAATTCATCAGTATTGCTACTTTTTCAAACCTTATCAAGGTTAGAGTGAAATAGTCATTATTGCTGATTGCATCAAACAACTTATTTTCTTTCCTTGGTTGGTAATGTATTGAATTACTATAGTCATTTATCAAATATAACAATCTTCTTTGGAACATATTGAATTCCTTATGTGTTAATATATATTTCATTATCATGTGATCAATATATATATACATATCACTTTTCTCCATTGAGATAATATCCCCAAATATTTAGTGAAAATATTATTATTTCCAGCTGTAAATCATGAGTTTGGTAATTTTTATCATGAGACATTAATTTTCATCAACCACAAGAAATTAACATATAATTATTTATGAGGATACAACCCAAACCCTTTTTTAAAATAATTAATGTATATTACAAACCCTTCCCTGCAATAGGGTATTATAAGTACAAGACCAATGGACATCTTATTTTACAGTTCATTAAATCTTAATTCACATTCATATGCTGAAATATTTTTACTCTATTATATCTCAACATAGTAGGTGGATTTTTTTAATCATGATAAATTTCTAAAAAACATTGGTAATATTCAACAATCCAATAAAAACTAAGGTACTTGATTATTGTGGTTAGTCTGAGCCATTTCTCAATAACTACCTTCACTGATGGATCTACTGATATACCATTTCATGTGATTACATAAAACAATAAAGATAGTTTCTACAATCCTAAATCGCATTTTATAATTTTTTCATAGAGTTTTTACTTTATTAAGTTATTTAATACAACCTACAAATGATCTTCATGCTCTTCCTTTCCCTTTGAAATATGTATAGATATCATCTATAAATACTACCAAAAATTGAATGAGGAAATATCTTATAAATACATTCATATAATACATGAATATTTTTCAAATTTTTATGTCCAAAATACATCACTATAAACTCATAGTGTTTATTCATTATCTGGAATGATGCCTTTGGAATATCCTCTAATTTTACCCTCAAATGATGATATCCATATCAAAGTAAAATATTTAATAAGTATTTATTTCCTCTTAATTTATTAAATATATAATCGATACTAGGTCTAAGGTACTTGTTTTTAACATGAATTTATTAATATCATGGGAATTAATGAAATAAAAACAATCAAATCATCCTTCTTTTTGAAAATGTGGACTGGTTCACCCCACGACAAATAATTGGGGTGTATAAAAACATTATTAATTTGTCTTTTATTTTCTTCTTGAACAACACTAATTAAATGGGACCGATTCTAGATGGAATCTTTGATTTAGGTCTGAATCTAGGTATAATATCAATTGAAAACTGAACCTCACACCCTGGTGGAAGACCATTTAGTTTATTTGGAAATATATCATTATTTTCCCGTAAAATTGTTCTCTTATCAATGTAAAATTATTCCATAATAATTTGAGATAAGAGACCCTAATTGTTGTGTATCATAACCCACATTGTAGAATTTTATTCCCTAGCGAGTTCATAATAATCATAATTTCAATACATGACAATAGAGTGATTTGGGATATGAAATAATACTTCCTAATCTTAATCGTTTATATGTTATTTATGTAGGTAAAACTAATCCATACCCAATAATATGGAAAATTAAACCAAAGGAAGATAAATTTTATCTATGGATGTATCCCCCTATAAATATCAATCAGTGAAGTTTTTAATTATTAGATGTGATGATTGTACCACCAATGGTTTTTAAAAATAGTTAAATACATATTGTTTGTGGGTGGTGATTCAATATTTTAAGAAAAAAGTTTTGATATAAAAGAATTTTATAAATTAGATTCAAATAAGGTATCTGTAGATCCTGAAAAGAAATTTGTTGTACTTGGCATCAATTCCTTGTCATGATCTAACATAAAGGTAAAGATTGTGAATTCCCTTCGTTCTTCTCTTAATTTAGGAGGTCTATGGGTTATATTATCCTTATTTTCCTAAGGTTTGGGGTATTTATTTTCCCAATATATGAACTCCTTACCCTTGAATAATTATAGTTTTGGATATTCTTAAGCTGGCACCTTCTTCACATATGTTTCATTAATCAACATCCTATGCTTGGTTTGGTTATTGGGGGCTCGGTGTCCTACTTTACCACAGTCAAAAACCTTCCCTCATCAATTAAGGAAATTACTTAGTTTCTTTATCTATTATTTAATTCATATAGTAAATTAAGATTTCTTCTAACCATATATCTTATCACCAGTGTTTACATGATTCTCCACTTTCCATTTATTTTCCCACCAAAATATTTAAATCTCTCTATTTTAATCTCAACTATAATAGCACATTAAAATATCTCTTCATATATTCCAAAGTATCTTATAGATAATTTCATTTAATGAAAATGATTTAATGTAGTAAGGAAGTGATTTAATTTAATATCAATATGAGATATAAAATTAGAGGCATACATCCAAACACTTGTGAATTTTTCTTCCTATGATCTAATAAATTCATACTATTTTTACTTAAATTCCACATAATCCCACTCTATTTTTTTAAAAAATATTCCATGGAAAATACTTAATGGAAAATAATGTTTAACTCTTCTCCTTACATGGATTATAATTCCACATTTTCTTTTATATTCTTAATGAGAATACACAACTGGTATCATCACCTTCTAAATGATAAACTTACAATATAAACTTCTTGTAGTTAGAGCATAAGTGAGTGGAAAATATATATTCCATTTCATTGATAAATTTCTCAATAATTATTGAATTAGAAGACTCCCTAAAAAAGGGTGATCGTTATCCCATATGTGAATCGATAGTGAATTACTCCCTCCTTGGTGTGTTTGATAGTTCAAAAGATTTTTTTGTTACATTAAACATGAGACAATTGAGTTATCATTCCATGATATTTTTCATTACATCCCCAATATCTTAAGGTTTCCCATTTGTAAAATCTCTAGAATATCCATTGCACCAATTTTTAACTCATTTATTTTAGGTTCCCTATATTACCTTAACTAAAAGAAAAAATGGAATGAGTGTACCTAAATAAATTAATGTAAATAAACAGATACTATAAAAATAGAATCATTATTTTATAAATGATGTGTAAATGTTATCCTATGAATCTCTCTATTCCAATCTAGTATAGAAATTATAAGTATTCTATATGAACTAGTTATATGTATTTAAATCCATCATAATGGTATGTAAATATAATTTGATTGAACAAATCATATCCCCCATGAGTGTCAGATTAGGTGTACAGTTATGCCTTTTTTTCATGCACCATGTCATAGTTTAGTTAATAACAAACATAACTTCTTTGAGGTTATTACCCCATGGTAAAAATATCATATAAGAATATTTAATTTATATTATCAATATTGTGATGTAATTCCAAGGATAACCAAACAATATCTACTTTACCAATACATTAGGATGCTATCATATATTTATACTCATCCCTTTGTATTTTCTATAGGGTTTCCACTAATGTTTTCTTAAATTATCCCCTAAAATAACAAAAAAACTACACCAATACCAACTATAGTGAACAAATCTAAACATAACATAAATAGTATTGTAATATCATGATTTAAATAATACATCTCGCAACTATCTCACAATCCATGGAATATAATGTTTAGTTTATTGGAAATTGAGTAAATAACCATGTCATTTTTTTACATTTGGGAAAATTTCTCTATGATCACACTATTTTATATCCATTTAAATATATCTCATATGATATAATCATTTTAATATCCTGGAGATTAGAATCATAATAAAGGGATGAGATCAGAATCATAGTAAGGGAAAAAATATCATAACATGATTCAAAACATGAGGAGGATATAAATATCATAAAAAATAATAATAATACATTATTTGAATTTAAAAAAAATTATAGTAACATGAGATCTTAACAATATTCTTATATAATAATAAACCAAATGACCTAGATCAAAACATATCTCAATCTTCATATATCATTTGAATATTACATAAAATTTTAAAATAATTCATAATCATTTGATCACAATTGCCAAGAAGGGCCATTGGGTGTAATGGTACCCCTATTTTGAGGGGTATAAGCTTAATACTGATGGCTCATGCAATAGAGGTTCCATTTAAGGAGTTAGTGATGTTCGAGACAAGAGGGGCTCAGTCATCCTTTCATTTTCTGCGCACTTTGGCTATGGTCAGTCCCTCAAGGCTGAAACCATGGTAATGTTAACAAGACTGTAGCTCTGAAGGCAGAGGCATATTAACCTAGTAGGAGTGGAAATAGATTCCAGAATTTTACATGACTCTATGTATGGAATATGAAACACTCCATGAAAAAAATCTTATATTATTAGAAGATATAAGAATATCATCAACAATAATATACATGTATTTCACAATTGACGATAGGGAAATGATGTTGTGGACTATTTGTCATCCATGGAAATCCTTGATAACAACATTACTTGATTCAATAGTATATTCTCATTGCCTAATGAGGGGGTGAACCTGGTTATAGGGGACACACTTGGTCTCCACTAATTTAATCCTCCACGATTCCTATTTTCCAGCGATCTTGTGCCTACTGTTTGTACTTTGGTCTCCATTTCAGTAAATAAATGAATGACGATGATGAGTTATAACCAGGAAAAATGTAATTTTACTCAAATGAAATCATTTTGGAAAATTAGGCATAACCTGATGGACATTAAGAAATATGGAACGACTATAAACAAAGAAAAACTTATGTTAGTAAACATATTGTTGGACTCCTCATGTAATAATAATGTTTTAATGATCACAAATCTTATTCAACCTAGTTAACTCCTAAATTATATCCAATCATGTGTATTTATTTTTCAAGTTTTCTCATGCTTTATAATGTTTAAGCTCAATCCATTTCATGCATATCACTGTTTAAGTCTGAATACAATTATTTGTCTAAGCAAGACACCATGAAGCCAGACACCGTAACCCAGGCACAGTAAGATAGACACCGTGAAGAAAGACACTGTGAACAAGACACCGTGAAGCAAGACACCGTGAATAAGACACTATGAAGCAAGACACCGTAAACAAGAAACCATCAAGAAAGACACCGTGAACAAGACACCGTGAAGCAAGACACCGTAAACAAGACACTGTGAAGCAAGACACCGTGAAAAAGACACAATGAAGCAAGGCATCTTGGATAAGACACTGTGAAGAAAGACATCGTAAACAAGACACCATGAAGTAAACAAGACACCATGAAACAAGACACCATGACACTCATACACCGTGATCTGTCTAGACACCGTGTGAAGGAGACACTGTTTTCATAACATACTGTGACACCATTTCTTAAACTATTTTCTCATCTTTCAATTTAATTTCTAACGTTCATATTTTATGCCTTTAATGTACTGACATAATGAATGTTTCTTTGTAGACATAGTACGAGGTACGAGGTCCAGAACACATGGAACCTGTCTGCTAAAACTCATGAATTCGAAGATAAATAGAGAAGTGTGCCCAAAAAAAATAGAGAGCGATACTGAACAAAAAACAAATCTGTGAGCATGACCGGGAAGAACATCTTACAAGATTTTAAAAAGGAAGCATTGTCACATGCATGTAATTTGACTCTGATGAAGAACATACTAAGAAAAATGGAATCCAGAGAACATGTTATCATTATCACAACTTGTGAAGAACACAAGCTGAATCGAGACACTCTGTTTTTCACACAACTTCCAAAAAAGGACTCAAAGCTTCATCTGCTTCAATCCAAAGAAGCCCAAAGCTGCATTGACATCACACAGAGCATTCTAGACTTATCTTTATATTCTTGATCTACTGTGATAATCTTTTTATTTACATTTTGAGTAGTGTGTTCCCCTGTCTATTTTGACACGCACTGACTCTTGATCTGAACCAGAGGATATTGAAATCCTCACACCAAACTCTTTATTACTTTTCTTTACACTCGACAACTATGAAAGAGGTCCCTTTGTGGCTTGGATATTATTTTTGTTTACCAGAAAACTGTGGAAGAGGTTCCTGTGTGACCTGGACAGTCTCTGTACTGTTCTTAACCCCGATCCAGGGTGTGAATCAATGTTTATTTATATAAACTGCTTCGTGGAAGGTGATCAACAAGTAGAGTGGATTAGGTCTCATCTTGAGACTTAACAAATTGTTTCATATCCACTGTGATGTTTAAATTTAGTCTTCTCTGTTCTATGACTTTATTTCATAATACATAAATCACTAATTTCACTTTGATAGTTAGTATTGGAAAGAAGTTATAACTGGTTTACCTTAGTAGGATAACTTCAAAAGTAATATTAATTATTAAAATTAAGATTACTTAGAATTAATCAATCTTATAAGAAGTTGTTTAAAAAGTAAAACTCTTATAACAGTATAACCTTGATTAACTGGGCTCTATCTATATTTGGGGAAACTATTTATTTTGAAAATAATATTCTTTTAACATAAATTTTTATAGTTACTCAATTCACCCCTCCCATATTGAGTAAACTACTCCGACCAACATTTGGTATTAGGGGTTTCTTTAATAGGAATCTATGTAATCTTACTCAATTTTTATCGTAGTTGCACTTTAAATATCTATAAATTTCTGTTAATTCTAAATTTATAGCCATTTTAAAGTAATAAGTTAGTATGGATAATAGATTGGAAGGTGTTGCAACGATCAGACCATCATTCTTTAATGGAACCAACTATGCTCGATGGAAAATTAAAATGTAAATGCATCTAGAGAGTATGAGTTTTGAAATTTGGTCATCCATTATAGATGAATACAAACATCCTGTGACTGATAGAATTACATGGGATGAACCTACCAAAATTTCTTACAATAACAATTGCAAATCCAAGAATGCGTTGTACTGTTCCTTAGGAGATGAATAATTTAATAGGATTTCTGCTTGTAAAGCTGCCCATGAAATTTGGGATACCTTGTCTGTTTCACATGAAGGCACATCTAGTGTAAAGAAAATGATACTTAATACTTATACTATAAAATATGATAATTTTAAAATGAAACCTGATGAGCATATTTCTAACATGTTTCTTAGGTTCAATGAGATTGTCAACACAATGATTTCTCTTGGAAGAGAAGTCACTTCCAAAGAACAGATCATGAGAATCCTTATATGTCTACCTGACAGATAGAGGGGAACCTCTTTCTCTATTAGAGAATAGTGCGACATCATCAAGCTACCTGTAAAAGAACTCATTGGGAAACTGATGATGTATGAGGAAGAGCTAAAGGTCAACAAAGAAGAGGGGGATAAACCAAAGAGAAAATTTGTATCATTCAAGACCACCTCCTTGAAGCACAAAGACAAATGGAAACTGGAAGCTTCTATAGAAAGTTCTACCACTGAACAATCATCACCTGATAGTGATGAGGAGATGGTTCAACTGGCCAGAAGATTCAAACGATTTTACAAAAATAAGAACTTTTTCAGAAATCCTAACTTAATGGGAAAGTATGATCTAAAAGGAAACTGGAAAAAGGGCTGGAAAACAAGTGACAAAACTGATGAAATTGTATGCTATGAATGTAAGTGAAAAGGACATATAAAGGTTGAATATCCAAAGCTCAAGTATAAGAAGAAATATGAGGACAAGGAAAAGAAGTACAAAATGGGAATGAAAGAAACCTGGAGTGCCTCTGAGGATAGTTTAAGCGACTCAGAGACATCACATGATGAACAGGATAAAAAAGCCAATATGTGTTTTATGAAAAACACATCTGAGGTAACACTGAACTCTTCTGTAAATAATTAATACTATTCTGAATAGGAAAGTGACTATGAAAATATGACTAATGAAGAAATTTTTGAATACTATAACATGCTTTAAGAGACATGCAATGAATTAAAATATAAATATAAATCATTGAAGAAACATCATGCTCTCACTGTAAATGTTAAATCTGAACTTACTATTGAAAAGGATAAAAATTCTCAATTACTCAAAGAAAACAATGAATTAAAATGTCTAATGATCAATTAAAAAGTGACATAGAAAAGTTTACTAATGTGAAAAACACCCTTACCCAAATGTTAGGAAAACAAATTGCCCCTAAATACAATACTGGCATTGGTTATCAACCCGGTAAAAGAATCCTTGGTAGAACAAATTTTGTTTCAAAGTCTAGGACATATAGTTTTGTTCCCAGTTCTAGACACAACTCAACCAGCCCAAGTCATGATACATATTCTACTGTTTCAAGTTTTTTTGGACCAAATATAGTCTATTTTTTAAATACTTTACATAATGATTATAGGAAACCTATAAGACAAATATGGGTTACTAAAGCACTTTTTACTAATGTTACTTGACCAAAACAACTATGGGTACCAAAATATGTATTTTCTTGATCATGTTATAGGAAAGATTCTTAAAGAGATCCTATAAAAATCTATAGTACTTGGACAGTGGATGTTCAAGGAACATGATAGGAGACTACTCATGCTTCAAGAACCTGATAAAAGTAGATGGAGGGCATGTCACATTTAGTGACAATGCCAAATGGAAAATCATTGTCTTAGGCCAGATTGGTAACACTGATTCGATTTTAATTTCTAAAGTACTGTTTGTTAATGGCTTAAAATATAATCTGCTTAGTATCTCACAATTATGTGATGATGGATATCATGTTAAATTTGAAAATGATGCCTGTAATTTCTTTAATTCTAAAGATGAATTAGTATTTTCTACATCAAGAAATGGAAAAATTTATTCTGTAAATTTAGATTCTTTATCTTTTCAAAATGATTTATGCTTAAGTGTATTTCATAAAGAATCTTGGGTCTAACATAAGGGACTAGGACACTATAATGTTCAATCCCTTAGAAACCTAACGAGAAATGCCTATTTAAAGACTTACCCAAACTTGAGTTTCCACATGACAAATTATGTAATCCTTGCCAAAAGGGAAAACAACACAAAATCTATTTTAAAACAAAGAAAAAAGGTTATACGTCCCAACCTCTCGAATTGGTTCACATGGATTTGTTTGGACCATCTAGATTTTTATTTTAAATGGGAAGCACTATGTTTATGTTCTGGTAGATGATTTCTCTAGATATACCAGGACCTTCTTCATAGCTCACGAAAGTGAATCATACTCTTATTTTACTAAGTATGCCAAGTCTGTAGAAAATCTTTGTGGCCTTAAAATTAAATCTTTATGAAGTGATCATGGCCGTGAGTTTGAAAATCAAGATTTTGAATCCTTTTTCTTAAAAAATGGTTATAGTCACAATTTATCTACCCCTATAACACCTCAACAGAATGGTGTTGTAGAAAAAAGAAATAGAACCCTGCAAGAAATTTCTAGAACAACGATTAGTGAATATGACTTACCTATTTACTTTTGGGATAATGCGGTTAATACTGTATGTTATATAATCAATAGAGTCTTTATTAGAACAATTCTCAAAAAGACCCAGTATGAACTCTGGAACAATAGAAATCCTTAGTTTAATTACTTTAGAGTTTTTGGTTGCAAAGTATTTATTCTCAAAACTAAGGATAATCTTGAAAAAATTTCATCCAAAACTGATGAAGGAATTTTTCTAGGTTATTCAATTTTAAATAAAGCTTATAGAGTATTCAATAAGAGAACTAAATGTGGACGAATATGTTCATATCAAGTTTTATGAAACATATCCTCATGAGCCCAGAACCATCCTAGAAAATCTAGTGGATGATGTATCAAATCTGAACATCAACTCAAAATCCTCAAATTCCTTTGTGAAAGAATCTTTGAAAAATTCCAATTCAGGAAATTCCCTACCATCGAGCCATAATGAACCTGAATCTATTGATGAACCTGAAATCACTAGTCCCTCTTTTTCTAGAAAGGTTAGAACCCTTAAAAACCATCCCTTAGATGCTGTTGTAGGAGACATAGAGAAAGAAACAAAAATAAGAGCTTCTCTTAGAAATCATGTTGAACATCAAGCCTTCTTGTCATAACTTGAACCTAAAAACATTGATGATTCCATCAATGATGAATTTTTGGTGATTTATATACAAGAAGAAATTAATCAGTTTGATAGAAACAAAGCTTTGAAACTTGTTGAAAGACCCAAGGACACATTCATCATAGGCACTAAATGGGTGTTTAGAAATAAGGTAGATGAAGCTAGAAATATAGTTAGGAACAAGGCTAGATTAGTTGCACAAGCCTGTAGTCAAGAAGAAGGAATTGACTATGAGGAGACCTTTGCTCCAGTATCCAGACTTGAAGCCATCAGAATATTACATGCCTATGCTACACATCTGAATTTCAAACTATATCAAATGGATGTTAAGAGTGAATTATTAAATGGGTATATAGATGAGGATGTCTTTTTTTAACAAACCCCTAGATTTATAAATCCTCATTTTCCCAATCATATTTTCAAACTATCAAAAGATTTATATGGTTTAAATCAAGCTCCAAGATCTTGGTATGACAGATTGAGTACTTTTATCATTTCCAAAGGTTTTACAAAAGGAATAGACAATCCTACCCTCTTTATAAAATGAATTTCTAATGATGTTTTAGTTGTTCAAATCTATATAGATGATATTATTTTTGGATCTTCAAAAAATTCATTATTTATTGATTTCTCTAAAATGATGCAAAAACTAATTTGAAATGAGTTTAATGGGTGAACTAAAATTCTTTCTTGGATTTCAAATAGTTCAAAATAATGATGAATTGTTTTAACTCAAAGTAAATACACTAGAGATCTTCTAAAACTTTTTGGATTGGATAGAACTAAAAGTAGTGACACTCCCATGAGTACCACTTGTAATTTGGATCTGGATGAAGATAGAAAATCTGTTGATCAAACCACTTATAGAGGAATGATTGGAAGTTTAATCAACTTAACTGCTAGCCATCCGGACATTATGTTTAGTGTGTGTATGTGTTATCGTTTTCAAGAAAATCCTAAAGAATCTCATTTAAATGCTGCAAATATAATTTTCTATTACCTCAAGAATACACATAATCTAGGACTTTTCTATCATAAAGGACAATCATTTGAACTAGTTAGTTATTCTGATTCTGACTTCAGTGGCTGTAAGTTAGATAGATAGAGCACCTCTAGAACATGTCACATTTTTGGGAAGTCACTAGTATCATGGTGTAGTAAGAAACAAAATTCTGTTGCATTATCTACAGCAGAAGCTGAATACATAGCTACTGGCAGTTGTTGTGCACAAATTTTGTGGATGAAACACACATTACAAGATTATTGATATCAATTCAAACATGTACCAATAAATTGTGACAACATAAGTGATATTAACATATCAAAAAATCCTGTTTCAAATTCTAGGACGAAACATATTGATGTAAGACATCACTTTTTGAGAGATCATTATAAAAAAGGTGATATTAACTTGGAATTCATTGGTACTGAATATCAACTTGCTGATATATTCACTAAACCATTAAATTCTGAGAGAATAGACTACATCAGACATGATCTTGGCATGATAAATCTCAAATAGATATCTTACTTGTCATACTGTTTGACATTTTACTATGTTATACTTTACTGTCTCTTGATTATGGTTTCTCAGTTACTATCTCTTATGATTACGGTCTCACTGTTAGCACTTTGTACTTACGGTCTGACATTCACTGTCTCACCGTGATGACCATTCACTGTCTCACTGTAATGACCACTCACGGTCTCACCGTGAAAATTATTTATGTTTTTTCTTTAAACCCGTATCGCGGTAATTATTATTTCACCTCTTTTACTTTCCATCATTTTTATTTTTTTGACGTTTGGCATTCCTAAATGATAAAACAAAAAGTTTCACTTGGTTCTTCACTCGGGCCTTCTCTTGTTCACTTGTTTTGAACCCTTTCAACATTTAAACCCTCTCTCTCTCTCTCTCTTGAACCCTAAGTGGATGCTAAGAACGAAACGTCTGTCATCATCCACACTTGAGAAGCATAGCCGGAAGAAGAAGAAGATTTCACCTAAGCTGACACCCAAAGGACCTTTAAATCCAAATCTGGTAAATCACAGTGCTATACCTGAGAAATAAATATGCCCTGGATGGACTCTATCTAGAAAATCTCTGGTCTTGAAAGTGTTAAAGGAACAAGGCTGGTTAGAATGGTTCTCAAGGTAGAATAGACCCATCTATCCCAAGTTAGTGGCTCAGTTCTACCAGTACATATAGTTCGCTTTTTATTCTGGTGAAAGTTATATTGTGAGGAGATGTGTTAATGGCCAAAGATGCTCATTCTCTTCGAGGTTATGGGATGCATGCCTTAGGATACCTCATTAAGGTATATGTGAGGATTATGAGAGAGGACCTCCACCTTTAACCAATTTCTTTGATCTAGAAGATGCACTGAAAACCCTAACCAGAAATGGCACCAAGAGAAGGGCCATCGCTACTGAACTAGATGGGGAAACAAGGATTCTGTTTAAGTTTTTTCAAAATCTCGTTAGTCTAAGAAAAGGTGATTTTTCTGCATTAAAATATCAAGATGTTTTTTTGATTCACCTTATGCAAAATGGACATAATATCAACCTGTTCAAGTACATCATTAACCATTTGTGTGAGTTGATCAAAGTTACATCCAAGTCGACATCTCTATTCTACTCTAGGATGATATCAGCCATGATTTTTGTAAAAGGTGTGGTTGGACCTAATGAAGAAGTGCTTAATGAACTGTGAGTACTGTCTCTCTAAAGCCATCATCAAGAGAATGAATATAAACTGGAATCCTTAGAAAAAGGAATGGGTGGAATACAATGATAAGGTTTATGAGAAGTTTAACCCTATGGATTATCCATCAAGGCAGAAACACATTTCTGATCCTGGTTTGGAACCAGATGAACTTTTTGAGTATTCATAAGAAGAGGAAGAAGAGGCTGAATTACCACATAGTGAAGCAGTTATTATTGATGAAGTAAGGACTATTGTTCCTCATGCTGTTCTTGAATAAGAAGTTTCTACCCCTAGTGAAGATGTAAATCTTTAAATATAACCCGAGGTTGAAAAAGAATCAGTGGTGACAGAATCTGAGAAGCAAGTCATGGAAGATCCTACAGTAGAATAACTCCCTATTGTGCAAGAAGAAAATCTAGAAGAACTCCCTGTTGTGAAAGAATCGAATCTGGAGGAACTCCCTGTGGAATAATCTGTTCCTGAAATCATACCCTCTGCTGAAGAAAGGATGGAGATGGCCTTTCAGCTGGCTAGACAAGAAATTAATGAGGAACTTAGAGCTGAGTCTGTAGATTTAGACCAAGCTCCTAAGCCTCTCAATCCTGAGAAGGAATCACCTGTTGAGGGGAAGAAAACCCCAAATCTTGAGTCTGATGAAACCTCACATCCAACTAAGTCAAGTACTATAGACTTTTAGTTTAAATTTCATAGTTTTTATGATGTGAGTGAGTCTCAGCAGGTTACTGCAACCGGGCATGATATTTCCCCCCTATTTCAGTTTAAATCAATCACAAACTTTTCACCTGAGAAGGAACCTGAACCTGAACCTGTACCAATTCCTACACCTGAACCATTACCTGAATAGTTTTCCTTTGTCAGTAAGGATTATTTAAAGGAATTTGGAGAACTATCTTATCTGGTGTTGAGAAACTTATGAAATCCCAACCTCGTCCTGTGACAAATTTGAGTGAGAGAGATGCCGCACTACTTTTGGAGAAAATTATTTTGCAAATACAACCTAATATTCTCCATGAGATTCAAGAATTACAAGTTGAAAATAAGCTATTTAGTAATGAAGTCGTAACTCTAATAAGCCTGTTTTAAGACATGCAAAAAGAGCTACATCCGAGATCCGAGCCTGTTGTTGCTCCTCTAGCACCCACTGTTTCTCAAATACCTAGAGATGTTGTGTCCTAGATTCAGCCTCATTTGGCTTCCTTCAATGAAAAGGTTGCAGAAAGGCACTAACAGATGTTGAAGGAGATGAGCGAGCTTGTGGCGAACCTTAATAAACTCACTGATGAGTACACTGGTTGTCTTCAAAAGGTACTGAATCAGCTCAAATCTCTGACAATATCCGTCAAAGCTTCTAATACCTCTATTCAATCCTCTACACCTTCCTTGGATAGTACTTTGCTCAGATCTATAGTCAAAGAAGAACTTCAGAATGCTTTCAGTGTCTTCCATGTGGGTTCTTTATCTGATGTTGTCAATAATAGCGATAGAGTTCTTGACCTTGTACAAATTCCCTCCAAGATTGCAAATGGAAAGTATATTTCTATTTAAACTGAATTTTCTCCAAGACGGATATGACCAACCACTTCAAATACCTTATAGAGAATATGTGAATTCCTCCTGTGACTCAAGACTTCAAAACCCAAGTTCAAAATCTAATTGAGTTTACCAGATTGTTGGACAAGTTTATGGAAAACAAATATGACTTAGAAAAATCCATGCAGTATGGTAGATAGATTATTGCAAACTTCATCAAACTCTTGAGACCTTACCTTCATTTCTAGAGTACAACAATTGTTGCTCCAGTGGTTGCAACTCTCAGACCTGGCCTGCCTACCTTCACCTCTACCTTAGCCTCAACTACCATGTATGTTGGCCAAGCTCTCAGTCAGATCAGGCCTGTGATTCTTGATCAGCAACTGCCTAGATCTTCTACTGCTACTACCTTGGATCCCTCTGTCTCTCAAGGACTACCTTTACCCTCTTTATCTACAACATATCTGCCTTCTTCTATATCAACCACTGCTCCTATGGCTTCCTCTTTTACTGCTGAAAAAGGCAAAGAGAAGGCCAGTCACTGAAGAAGACCAGTGCTTAATCCTTTTTGATAGGAATTCCATTATTTTTGTATTTCTCCTTATTTTATACTCCACTATGTTTACTCTTAAGGGAATGTGCACTATTTTCACTCTCTTCTTTTAACTTTTTGATAATCCAAAAAGGGGGAGAAGTTTCTATATGTTATTTTGTCTATAGTTGCATCCAATTTACACTTTAACTATACATGATTTGTGATCATCAAAAAGAGGGAGATGGTTGGACTACTCATGTATTAATCATGTTTTAATGATCAAAAATCTTATTCAACCTAGTTAACTCCTAAATTATATCCAATAATGTGTATTTATGTTTCATGTTTTCTCACGATTTATAATGGTTAAGCTCAACCCATTTCATGCATATCACTGTTTATGTCTGAATACAGTTATTTGTCTAAGAAAGACACTGTGAAGCCAGACACCATAAGCTAGACACCGTAAGCCAGAAACCATGAAGCAAGACACCATGAACAAGACACCGTGAAACAAGACACCATGAACAAGACACCATGAAGCAAGACACTGTAAACAAGACACCGTGAAGCAAGACACAGTGAAAAAGAAACTGTGAAGAAAGACACCGTGGACAAT
The DNA here is from genome assembly GCA_963277665.1 of Viscum album. Lineage (NCBI taxonomy): Eukaryota > Viridiplantae > Streptophyta > Magnoliopsida > Santalales > Viscaceae > Viscum > Viscum album. Next base: position 469,598,746 of record OY728148.1, read on the forward strand.
AAACCGTGAAGAAAGACACTGTAAACAAGACACCATGAAGTAAATAAGACACCATGAAGCAAGACACCATGACAATCAGACACCGTGACCAGTCTAGACACCGTGTGAAGGATACACTGTTTTCATAACATACTATGACACCGTTTCTTAAACTATTTTGTCATCTTTCAATTTAATTTATAACCGTCATATTTGATGCCTTTAATGCACTAACACAATGAATGTTTCTTTATAGACATAGTACGAGGTATGATGTGCAGAACACATGGAACCTATTGGATAAAACTCATGCATTCAAAGATAAAGAACGAAGTGTGACCAACAATAGTAGAGAGCGATACTTAATGAAAAACAAATCTGTGAGCACGACCGCGAAGAACATCTTACATAATTTTAAAAAGGAAGCATTATCACATGCATGTAATCTGACTCTGCTGAAGAACATACGAAGCACACTAGAATCCAGATAACATCTTCACATTATCAAAACTCATGAAGAACACAAGATGAATCACGACACTCTATTTTTCACACAACTCCCAAAGAAGGACTCAAAGCTTCATCTACTTCAATCCAAAGAATCCCAGAGCTGTATTGGCATCATACAGAGCATTCTAAACTTATCTTTATATTATTTATCTACTGTGATCATCTTTTTATTTATATTTTGATCAGTGTGTACCCCTATCTTTTTTGACACACACTGAATCCTGAGATGAACTGGATGATATTGAAATCCTCACACCAAACTCTTTATTATTTCTTTTACCCACGAAAACTATGTATGTGGTCCCTGTGTGACCTGGACAGTCCGTGTACTGTTGTTAACCCTGATCCAGGGTGTGGATCAAAGTTTATTTATATAAACTGCTTGGTGGCCGGTGACCACCAAGTGGAGTGGATTAGGTCTCAGCTTGAGACTGAACCACTTGTTTCATTTCCGCTATGCTGTTTAAATTTAGTCTTCTTTGTTTTACTGCTTTATTGCATAATCCAGCCCGAATGGCCCGAAGGCCTTCTTTTTATTTTATTTTATTATGGATATTCCCCATTTTAAGGGTTGAAGGGGAACCTGTACATGACCTGTAGGCCCAGACCACTTGGCCCGACAAACCCTAAATATATGACCCAAAGGCACAGAGGCATACCATGCCCAATACATGACCCGTAGGCCCAGACCACTTGAACGGCCCCTCCCCATCTTTCTGTGTCATTGTTATTGCATAATACAGAAATCACTAATTTCACTTTGATAGTTAGTCTTGGAAAGAAGTTATAACTAGTTTTCCTTAGTAGGATAACTTCAAAAGTAATATTAATTATACAAATTAAGATTACTGAGAATTAATCAATCTTTTAAGAAGCTGTTTAAAAAGTCAAACTCTTATAACAGTATAACCTTGATTAACTGGGATGTATCTATTTTTGGGGAAACTATTTCTTTTGAAAATAATATTCTTTTAACATAAATTTTTATAGTTACTCAATTCAACCCTCCCCTCTTGAGTAAACTACTCTAACCAAAACCTATTATGTCAATTACTATGTCAACAAAATCAATATTCCCATGCCTGAAAGTATAAACATATCCATAATTACCACACTTATATGAAAAATTCATTATGATCATTCCTAATAATCTCAAAAAAATACGAGCATAAACCAATGTATTGGAGGGAGATATATGACCCCATTCCTCATCATCCATAACCATCTGTGCTATATACAATCAATTATAAAAATATCCTAATTGACAAATGAAGATAGAATAAGATTTATAAATATCCAAATGGAATTTATTCACATCTCATAAAGAACCAATTAAAAAAGGATTTCATAAAAAAATTAAATATAGATCATTCATTTTTCCTAAAGAACCCATAGAAATAAATTTGGGTTTTATAAAATTTCAAAATATTGTAGCTACATGAAATTAATTTTTTAACATTTAAAAAATGATCACACATAAAAATAACAAAATAAAAGAATAAAATTTCATGTAACTTTATTGGAGATTGGTATTTTTGAATATAAAGAGTAAGAAAACAATTCACAAAAGACCTTTCTTGTTTTTTTGTAAACATTGATGTAAAATTAATATTTATGTTTCTCTATTAAAAAATTCAACACATTTTTCATAAAAACATGTTAAACAAAATTAATTAATGTGAATTAGAATTAAAATATATTTCTCCAAAAATTAAAAATAATATATCATTCAAAATGAAACACATAGAAAAATTAATTCAATAAGAAATTGTGTAACTCAAAGAAATAAGTTTGAGTTACCATTCCCCTTACCTTTACAATTGATTTCCAAGGAAGTTCTTTATCTTAAAATATTATAAAGATAAATATTATTTTTATCTATTTAAAAACCATATTCTTATATATTTCTATTTATACTCTTTATTAATAACAACTATATTCATGTATAGGATTGTCAAAATCTCTTTTCAACATCAGGTGTTAATAATTTTTACCATTTTGAACTATGTTAAAAAATTCAGTGTAAATATTCCTTTGCATCCAAAATACCAACATTTAAAAACCATAAATGGTTATGGTATTGATTATTTATAAAGTCATGATAACATTATAATTACATTAATGGGAGTTTTAATCATATTTTGTGAAAATAAAAACCCTGATGGATGAGTTTTGGTAATTTCACCAATATCAATGCTTCATTTTAATGAAAATTAGAGATTTTTAATTAAAAAACAACTATATTAAAGGCTCCACGTAATCTTATATTCGAACTAGGTTCAAATATGAGTTGGAGTGAATTTTTGTAGGTAGGAGGTGACACTGGTAGGATGCATGACGCAGGAAGGTGGAGATGCACGCATGACGCAGGCCTGGTGACACATGTCGTATGATGCAGAAACGTTGAACTAGGGTATTGGGATATTTTTTGGACATTTGGACCATGTAATGGTCTTTATTCCCATAGGGACTTCAACCTGTGTACTGAATAAATAAGGTTTGATGGGTGTGTGTTGAATGTAATTGTACCCAAAAGAACTTAATGTATATATATATAATCATTAAATATAAACAAAAACTATCCATGTTTGGAAGTGAATGAAAATGAAAAATGTGTATCCATAGAGGTGGTAGTCTGTAAAATGAACAAAAAATGATTTACATTTTTTTTCTTAATATAGAAGGGGATGGTGGTGAATTATTATAAAATTATTATAACAGAATACCAAAATAATAATTAAGATTATGTTATGATTTTATTATGTTGAATGTAAATTTTTGGAAGAAGAAAACTACATAGAGAAATTGAAAAAAAGTGAATTTAGTAAATTATACCTCAATTATTGGATTTTATACTATATAAATGTGATTAAACCTTTTATGATTGTAATTATAAAAAACCTAAACCTCTTTAAATTATCTAGTATTTTGGATTATAAGTTTTATATTTTTTTTTCTAAAACTAAGATGTTTTGCTCTGAGGGGAAGTGGGGAGGGGAGAGATACTTTTTTTGTTAAAAGAATACATATTTTGTAAATACCCAAATTTTTTCAATAATGGGAAGTCATCATCAAGGAATGTGGCTCCAAAATTTATAAATAATGGATTTTAGAATTTATAAGTTATATACACACATCCTACATTAAAATAAAAACTTATTTTAAACATTTTAGGTCTATTACTTCTATAGTTACTCAATTTTTTCATTTTAGTTTTCACCATGGTAAATAGTTTTTACCCAGGTAATTTGTCTTTTAAGACCAAAAAATAAATTGGACATTATTTTATAATACATATTTAATGATACCAAATTTTAAATCCATTTTATTTTATAAAAATTTAAAAATTGACTAAAATTAATTTTAAAATTCTAAATGAACATTTTTATAAATATAGATTAAATTTTAAAATTTCAAATATGGGTATATAAATTAGAACCAACATTTTTAAAATTATAATTTAACTTATAAGTTACATATTTGTATTATAAAAGGGTTTCATTAATTTTATATTTATACTTATATGCTAATAATGTCACAAAGTCATGTTATTTGTAAAAACAATATTTTTCAATATTCACCTAAAAACTAATATTTTTATAAAAATATAAAGAATGTATCTTTGGTTAATATGTCCATGAAAAATACAATTTTTTTTTTCAAATTCACATCTTAAATTTTTTATTTTATTAATTTACTTTATAAAAAATAGAAAAAATTTATTTTTTTGTAGAAAAGGGAATTTTAATATATTATCTATTTTTATTCCCTTTCCCTATTAATTACAATTTAAATTAGTGTCGATAAATTATTCATATAAAAATATATTTTGTGTAAATGAAGTAAATTTTTGGAAATAAATTTCATTTGTAACTTAGCTCCACTATTTGTGTTGATATTTAAAATAAAATTTATTTTTGTATATATATATATATATATATATATTAATTTTCAGAATTCAAATACCACTATTTATACCTAAAAAATTCAATAGATAGCTTACATAGGTATATATATTTTTTGGTTACCATGTAGCATGCTGAGAAAGAAATCATAAATAGTATATATTAAGAGATAAATAACTTGGTTCTTTACTGATAAAGTGGGTGTGTTCTAAATTCAAACAGGTAAGTACTATTAAATATTAATATAAATGGATGCGATTAAAATAATTTTCCATTTTAAATTTTTCATTTAGATATTTTTGATCAATGAAGACTAATTCAAATGATCCAGAATAATATTTTTATATTTTACTAATGAACTTATGTGGATTATAGGAATGATTTTCATCATCCACAATTCCAATGAATTCAATATGATTTATAGTTTTAATCTATTTTCCTATTTTTTTGGATATTCATTGAAATTATTATATTTAGACATTTTATGTCCATATCAAAGTGAATGACTTGATAGTATTTGAAAAAATATTATATTCTACATCATTATAGTGAATCATGTAAATCTCACACTAATATTATTACTGTGTGTAATAATTAAATATCAAAGGAGATGTCCTAATCCATATTGGTGGATCATGTAACATGTCATATAATTTAGCATAAAGTTACAACAATTATGGAACACATTTAGGTATATTTATCATATCCTTCCATCAAAATTTTATCATCTTATGATAAGTATTATAATAAAGGATTGTGTTTGAAATATTTAACCATGTTTGGATATCCTTTTATGATCAAATTGAGGGGTAATAATCTGAGTTAGTTTTAGAAAATAGGAGTTGGTGGAATTTTACATGGATATATTCCCAACACAATAGTATATCACTAACACAAGAAGGAATAGGGAAAGGGTTTGAAATTAATTATTTGAAGGAATTAGTGATCATTTTTAATGGGTGTAAACTTAAAGGAACATTTTATATAATTGAAAAAGATGATAAATAATTTGTTGGAAAAAAGATAGAATGTGTAATTATATGAGTAGTTCATGTAATGCGTATTATATAGATCATTATTCCTTATTATGTATTTATAATAGAAAAAATTTTCAATTCATCAATTTCTAAGGCATATTGTTGATACCCATAAAGTAATTGGTGAGAATTGGGAAATAGTTCAAATAAGGAGCTCATTGAGGAAAAATAATAATATGTAACTCATTTTTTATACTAAATTAATGAGTGTGAGTATAATATCAAGGAATTATGATGGGATTCATCCAAAAAAAGAGAGTTTACATTATCTTAGAAGAATAGAAAAATATAATTTGTAATTAAATCCATATTCAAAAATGATATTTGAACAACATGAGTGAAACAAAATAAACTCAAGGAAAAGTGAGAATTAATGAGAAAAAAATGTGAGGCTTGTATGAAAATGACATTATTAGGTTGATGGAATTGAAATTTATGATTTGTTATATACAATTTTTAGACTATATACTATTAGGAAAAATAACACTCTCATTTCATAAATTTTATACAAGAAATTTATAATTTATTTCAAGTCATCCTTTATTATTGGTGAATTTAAATGATATTTTAAAATAATAAAATTTATGGTTATTTAATGGTTATGATGAGAATATTATTTTACTATTTAATAGACAATTATATTGATTAATTTTTTTCTCTAAGAGCATGTTATTTTAACATTAACTCATTTTAGAATTTTTTAAATTTGAAGAAAGGAAGTGTGGAAAGAAATGTCTAAAAAAATTAATTAAAAGAGAAATCACTTATTACTATCATACATGTTAATAATAATATGTTTTTTTAGTAATAAATATATATTTTTCAATTAATTCACCACCAAATGGAAGAATTTTTTTATATTTCAATTCTTTGTTAAATAAAGTTTTTATTAGGGCATTAAGTATATCAATTTAAAGAAAGTATTTTTATTTATAAAAAATATGGTGGATATTTCTTGATAATTATTATGATATATAAAGTGAGTATGGTTTCTCCATTAATTTCAACGTGAAAGAAACTCTAAAATTAAAAATATTTTTATTTATGTGAAAAAAATGAGTTCAAAAATTTATTTTTAGTTGTCTCTACTTTACAACTTAATGAAAAAATGTAATTTATGTAGTTTTATTATGAGATAAAAATGATATTAAACATAATAATATCTTTTTATAGTTTTGAATAGGATAAAAATGTATATTTTTGGTACTAATAAAAATTTATAAATTTCTTAAAATAAAGAAAATGCTAATATTTATCAATGTGAATGTGTGAATTGGGATATTGGTGAGGATGATTGAAATTTCATGGTGGATAGTTTATTTATCAAAGGATATAGGTCTGAAATTTGTTACATGAATAACAAGAATCATTTTTCTTTTTGTATAGAATAATACTAATTTTTTATTACCACACAAGAAAAAACAAATTTTGGTGATAAATACACAACATGATGATCTCATCATTGAAGTGAAGTTACCTTTTTGGGTGTGTCTTGATAATAATAGTCTCATTATTAATTTCAGAAATATAGTTTATAATTTTTGATTAGAGAACATTAACATCATGTATAAATTCATCAATGGGAATGTAATAATTGATTCTTAACAGTATATAATATTCCAATAATGGATTAAGTAGTGGATTAGTTAACCAAAATATATCCAAAATATTAATTTCTAAAACAAAACATGAAAATGTGTGTTTAAACCATAATAATTTCAAGTATGAAGTATCTTTTTTAATACATTTTCTTTTATGTTTTTTATTTTTTTTAAAACACATTGAAAATTATAAAAGAGTAACATTTTATTCTGTAGCATGTATGACATGCAACACTAAGTGTATATAACCACTTAAGACATGATTAAATAATTAATATTTAAAATAATTGAATCTATTATATAGATTTAAATTTATTAAATACTGAGTTATATTTTATCGTAAGAAATAATGAGTTTCTTCGATAGCCTGTGTTACAAGCAAGACTGAGTTTTACCGAATAAAATTAATATTTTTTTATAATGATAATTATATAATAGATGTAAAATTGGTGGTTATAAATAGGATTAAATATATTATGAAAATATATGGATGAATTCATTTATCACCAATTAATTAGAAATTAATATAAAATCCAATTGGATATTAAGGAAATATTTTTATAAAAACATTCTTATGTGACTAAATGAGTTTTATCTTAAAAAAATAAATTAATTACGATTATTGGATGATATTATTGAAATTTATATATTATATATTTAATAAAATTATTTTATATTCATGAAATAAATTTTACTGGCATAAGATAAGAAGAAATCCAATTTTATGGATAAAAGTTGTATTTTTCTAAAGGTAGTTTCTCCACCTTTTAATGGTGCACTTGTTTTAAAAATATTTGTACACTTTTAGAAATTTTATTTGAAAAAATTAAATCTATTTTTGAAATATTAATGTCAAAATTATCTTAGGGTGTGTTTTTGGTATTTTTCTGAGATGTTTCATTTTTAATGAATAGTGTAAAATATTGAATTTTATTAGAAAACTGCTTTTTTCTCTAAATAATTTATAATGTTAAATTATATTTTTTAGTTGGTTATAAAGTAAAAATACTTCAATAATATATATATTAATATAATTTAGGTAATTGAAATAAATTTAATATTTAAATTGGACAAAAAACCATTGCAATGTTTTTAAAAGGTTCCCTTTAAAAACCCACTTTCTCATTCCATCCGCAAAATTAATTTTAAATTAATTTCCACCGATTATATGGTTTGAATTTGAAAAAGTTTATTACATATTTGGAATAATAATAATTTATAATTTACAATAATTATAACTTATTTTTTCCAAATTTATTAGTGAAAAAAGTTAAGATTAATAACAATGTTTTAGAGAAAAACTAGTTTAATAAGGGAATAAATTTTAAAAAGAAGGAAAAAATGACTTATAAAATTTTTAAACACCCATTTTAAGGAAATTTTTATATATCATAACTTATATTTTTTATTTTTTTCATTATTTAGGCCACTTTATAGGTAAAAAACATGGGTGGAATTCAATCTTCTAGAAATTTACAAGTTTTCCACTCACCCCACTTATAAATGGCCTCCCTCCTAATCTCTTCACACATATCAGGATACTTGGATCAGAAAATACCTGAACAAATAAATTATAAATATACCTCAACTCATCCTATAATCATTTTATTGTGCATAAATCCATATTATTAATTCATTAGTGAAAACCCAATGAGGATACTTAGAGAAGAGGTAATGTTTTTCTAAAATCATTTTTATTTTATTACATTATTAGACTCATTAATTTATTATTATATAATGATTATATAATTACCTTAGTATCCTATATATATATATTAATTTTAATTTTATAACCTTCAACCACACACACTTCCTATAAATGGGTAACAAAATCATCATTCATGTGTACGGTGGACTACTGCCTCGTGAACCGATGTAGTTCGTTTTTCCATTACCACATTTCAAGATTGGGAATTATGATGAAAGTAATATTTATATATGATATTTATGATGTATTTATTCTTTTATAATTATTATATTACACAAACCCTCATGCCTTCCATTTTGTGCGAATACGATAACCTCGCTCCTGGGTATAGAGGACTACTGCCTCATGAAGTGATGTGATTGGTTGACTCTTTATATGGAATATGTTAAGGATTAGATTAAGAAAAATATGTGATATATATGGAATAAAAATTATACTATAATTATTATATATATTTAATTTACTTTTCTTTCTTTCAATATAATATTAAAATAGAAATAACGTTCTTGCGTACGTACGACCTACCGTCTCCATTAACAATTTAATTCATTTCCCGTCACTAAATTCCATGGATTAATATAAAAAAATATATAATAAATATTTATTATATTTAAATCATTGTTTAAAATTATGAATATTATTAACTCATAATCAAAATAATAGGAACAAAAAATAACCAATCAAAAAATACTCAAAAAACAAAGAATGTTATTAGAGAAATAAATGAAAATAATGAATGATTATTAACGAAAAGGTAATAATATGTTATAAAAGGATCATATATGATGTCATAAATATTAACATGGTTCTATAATAAGTTAATAACGTGTTTAATGCTATTATATAGGGGGTTAAATTAACTACAACCGAAAGGAAAGTGTGAGGTAAAGGTTTTTGTCTCAATTTATTTTTATTGAGAAATATTGTATTATTATAAAGTCAATTTATTTTATATGGTGTATATATTTCCCCTATGAAATTTAGTAACAAAAAAAATTATTATTCTTGGTATTTTAATTTTAAATTTTAATTATTTAATCTAATGGTATTTGAATTAAAATTCACCAAGTGGTAAATAATTTCAATACACAATTTACATTAATTGGGTTAAACTTACACTTCATTGAATATGATATTTTATTATTATGTGTAAAATGACATTTTAATATATATTTTTTTATTTACACTTTTTTATGTGGATTTATAGTCGATATAGATAATCAATTAATTGATTAATTATCACATCAAGGTTATGATCGTTTTAAGGGTTTATTCCACAATCTTATTCTAAAAAAGATTGTTTATTGTTGAATTTACATTAATAGAAATAATATGATCATTTATATTCATGATATTCTTTATTTAATAGTATAATTTTTACACTATTTGGAACAAAAAATGTTTTAGAAAATGTTTATAATAAAATTGACTTTATTTCTCTCTTCGATCAGAAGCCTTCTTTCTTCCAAAAACATGTTTTCTTAAAATGTTTTGAAAAAAGTTTTTAACATTTTAAAATGATTTAATAAATAATTTTTTTAACCATTTTTTCTTTTAAAAATATTTTCAAATGAATTTGATTTTCTCTTTCCGAACATGGCACTTTTTTATCTTTCTTACAATGAAAAAAGGTTGTTCTTTTTCCTCCTATGGCATGTATGGAATTATCCATCATCATTTATTTGAATATTACATTGAATGTTCAAAAATATATTTTTAAATAATATTTTTTTGAAAGTAATTTTTGAGGAAAATAATTTTAAAAATGTTTTTCAAAATGAAAAGGGTATTTTCCTCTAGAATGTTTTGAAGGATATTTTTTATTTCATCAATAAAAACAACCCTTGTTCTTAATCAAATGGGTGTACGTTGTATTGATAACATTATTATTAATAATATGGATTTCTTATGATTATTTTGACCATGGATAATATTTAATTTCACTACCTTGAATCATTTTTTTGTAGACATCTACTTACTCTAGAGTTATTCATTTTCCAATGATCATTGGACATTTAATTTCCCCTAAATATCGAAATTATATATAATGGATATGATTATTACCTAAACCGTATACCATTTTAACATATGGTGTTTACATTTGGAGTTATTTGATTATCTTTGAACATATTGATAAATTCATATTATTTACTCAATATAGATATTTGATAAGTCACATTTTTTATGAAATAAATCGATTATTCGATATATGAGGAATGATTTGGATTTGTATAACATGTGTTGAGGATGGTTTAAATTAATCCCCTCTATGCATTGACAATATCATTAGATAAATCATTTGGATAGACTCAGTTAAATGGGTTTCTAACCTCATTTTTAAACTATCTTGTGAAATTTCTGGACATTTTTGGTTCCGTGTATCTTAGAAAAATGATGTACAATAATTAAGTATTGCTTCATTTAGATTCAGTTATTAATATACATGATATTTCCACTATGATAAAAATATATGGATGCATTTTATTATTATTTTATGTATTAAATGGGATGTGTTTTCATTTATTTACCATTCCATATTTATTATTCATTATATAGTTATTTAAATAGAATGTGTTTTTAGTTATTTACCATACCATATTGATCATGAATTATCCCATTATTTAAATGGAATGCGTGTTTAGTTATATAACTTGAAAAATTTATTATCAATTATTTATTTATGATAGATCCCATTGTACTTAACTCATACTGAGAATTTGAGATCACCCTTATTTTGTTTCCTTTCCCCAGGAATCTAAGAAGTTTACTATGATTAATATGTCGAGATTCCCTAGATTGAATAAAGTGATTTTCAAAAAAATTATGTTTTAATTTGTGCATTCCAAATATATTATAAGACTCATGTATGTATATTATTTACCAAGCATAATAAACAGATCGATCCTTTGGGATGTGATTCCTTGTACCTTATGACAATGTAACTGTAGCATGCACCTGATCCGGGCTTCTAAGGTCTGGGTGGATATAATTTGTTTCCAATGTGCGAGATGGAAATATAAATCCAATTATATATATATTTTTATCAACGAGGAGTAATATATAATCAATAGAGAATATATATTTATAGGGGGTCATTAAATGGGGAATCAATGATTTAAACATGAAAAAGTGTTTTTTATTATGAATGTTTATGTAAAAATATGTGTTTCATGTGTGAGTGTCATTGATTATTTCACAGATATTTTAATGTGTTTATTGGATATTTATAGGTGGAATATTTTTAACACATATATCATAGGATTTTTTAAGTAGAATAGAATATTATATGGGGTTTTTATTTTCTATAACATATAATATTGTAATTATTATACATTTATATTGTATCCTTCATAGATTAGGATGTTACTTGCTTAGAATAATTAAATTAAATGTATTACATAAATTAAATGATGTTTGAAATAAAGTATTTCTTCAGTGATGGTGATTTATATTCATTGGTTAAAAAAAGACCCAAAGGGGATATTTTTCTAATTAATGAATGATTGATGTGATTTGGAGTGACTATTCTAGTTAAAGAGGTATATTATGATATTTTTTAATTAACAATAATATTTTTGTTTATAAGTGTTAATTTAATTTTTTCTTCTTCCTGGTGTTGCCTTTTTGTCAATATAAAAATCATATTTATGCCTTTTTGAGGTCATGTGAGTCAAATAAATTAATGTTTATATTAAAGAATCATCATTATTTAAATATAGTTGGAACGTTGTTTATATTTTTGGGATGATATAAATGATTGTAAACAAAGAAAACCATTTTTTACAAATAAATTTCTTGGTTTATGTTATATAAAAATTATCTTTTAAAGAATGTAAGAAAAACAACCAAATTATTGGTCCTGATTAATGAAGATATTTATCATTTTTTATACACCAATGTGTATCAAACCATATTAAGGTTTGAAAACATATACCATGGTTCATGAAGCGAATGATCATTTTCTACACTATATTGAATAAAATTTATATTTGACCAATTTTTATATTAGAAAATAATTGAGAAATAACTACACCATGGTTTTATTAATAGGGTTTAAGTTAACCTACTGTGTTTAATGTTTTCAAAGCCATGCTATCAAAAATATCTTCATTTATATGAAGAAAAAATGACGAATTAACCAATCACATCATGTGGTGTGGAGCTATAATTTTCAAATTTTCAAAACCAATTCAATGTATTTTTGTTTCTTGAATGAAAAAAATCATGGTATAATATAAAACATAATGTTTTACTATGGAAATCTAATTTAATGTGCTGAATGAAATAAAAAATAGTATTTTAGTGATGTGGCTAGATAGAACCCCTATATATTTACACTAACATTACCCCAAACATCCCTTAATAACATTAAAGGATACATTAAGTTCAAATGTGATCTAAAGATTAAAATTTTTTTTGTGGGCATCTCATGTTAATGAATGTTTTATTTTTAAATTTCAATTAAAAAATCTAAATTATATTATTTTTTACAATTTAATTGTGTTTTATATAATTATGATATAAAAATAAAATCTTATAGAGTAATACTATAAGAAAAAAACTAATTAATATTAGTTACAGTATATTTAATGATTAAAAGAATTCCTGAAGTAGGAATAAATAGAATGATTTTTTTAAAGGATAAAATTTCATAAGATAAGGGTTGGTTTCATTTTTTTAGTGTTCTATAAAGGTTTTTATTATCCATTAATGATCATGGAACTTTGTAAAAAAAATAAATCTTTGTCAAAATTAAAGAACGATGCAAGGTGATTAATGATAGGTTTTTATTCAATAAATTTTATAGTTTTGGTGATTGAATAATTAAATCCATATTTTAAGTCTACTTTTATCTACCATGATATTTTGATGGTAGTGAGGACTAAATTTTATATATTTCTTAAAATGAATAAATTATTTGTTTGTGTGGCAATTATTCTTATCAAGAAATAATTTAATGTATATGAGTTCAAGGATATAAATTTCTCTATGTAACTATTGGATGATATTAGCTACTATTATGGAAAGAGAATATACCTCACCATTACAAGGATGTAGCCATTCTAATTAAATAGTGAAACTAATATATAGAGGTAATCAATATGGTATTATAGTTAATAAAAAGAGAACATTTTATTTAATTAAGGAATAGTCAAATTCATTGTTAAAGAATAATTGATATAAGAGAATGTAATAGACTTTCATCTTAACTAATAAAGAAGTATTATTTTTTGATAAATTGAATAATATATCATTTAACTGATACACCCCTCCCACTAAATACTTTGGGGACCTCTCTATAATAAAATTATTTTAAATATTCAATATAAATTTCAATGTATTTTATTATATGATAGAAAATATAATAATAATTAGAATGAATGGGATTTATGTGAGGAAATACTATAAGTTATTTTCATACTCACACCCATGTGAACATATACGTGTCCTTATTTATTCCCTTTTTCTTAATTTAGGAATAATAAAGGATTATTAATTGATGCAGGATCCAAGGAGTTCTGATTTTTGTGGACTTGGTGTTGTATGGTTATATATTATTGGAGGATAAGACCCATTCATAATGACTTTGTGTAATCATTTTTAGGTTATTTTATATTTGAAATGTTGTAATTTATTTTTACTAAACTTTGTTTTAAGTGAGTATACATAAAAATTATTTTATTCTTCAATTTAGGTTTAGGAACATAAATGAAATTTTCATATTCATTTCACATAATAATATCATTTATTTTGATGGAAAATCATTATGCAATGAATATTTTGTAACCCCCTATACTAGATGCCACCTCTAGAAGTTAGTGAATCAATTTGAGGCCTTATGGTGACCTAGTTTAGGTTCCAAGGTGGGTTCTCTAGGAATGATCATCACTCAATTGTTTTTTCTAGAGTTATTATAATTAAACTAAGGATTTAAATATTTAATAGAGGTGAATAATGTTTTTATATTTTTTATTCATTTAATTTATGAGTTTTATTATTTATCATGGATTTTAGTTTTCTATTTATATAATAATTTGATATATCTACCTATGATTTCTATGTGGGAAATCTTATTTATTTGTTGTGAAGTGATAATATTAATATTGGTATCATAAATGGTAATATGTGATTTCACGACTAATGATATCTATAAAATTATATAAGATAAAACTATTTATTTTTATCCAACAACAATGGCTTTGACCTATATTATGAAAAATGATATGTGGATCATTTTTATTCATATAAAGTTTCAATATATTTTTGGTTTTCCATATATATATGTATTTCCCTTTACCTAATTAAATATTACTGAATATGAATTGTTAATATTATTAATTTTTCATTTCATTAATAAATTATAAAATCTATTTCTTATAAATGTTATATCATGTATCTAGAGAGTTTCATTATATAAATAATATAATTTTATGTTTAGGTGATTGAAAAATAAAAACTTTTTGTTATGATTCTATATTTTTATTTTATTATAATTATTCCTCCATATTAGGAATTTTTTTTATTAGAATTTAAAATCCCACTTCATTAAAATCAATGTATAGTGGGATATTTGGTTAGAAATTATTTTACATTATATAAATAAATAATCCTCCAGATAAGTGTATTTTTATACTTTGTCCTCATTGATGATCCAAAATATGATTTTAATCTATGTAATAAATGAAATTCATGTACATTATTCATATAATACATATAAATATTTTATAAATATTATAAAAAAATTTTAACCACATATGTACAACAAAATTTATTATTTTAATAAAAGTAATATAATAATATGACTGAAATGTGTTAATTAGGTTCACATAAATGGATTTATATGTTCAATTTTTAGAAACACTAATACATTTATAGAATAATTGTTATCTAATATAAACATGATGCATATAGTCAATATTTTAGTAAAAATGTGGGTAATTATTAAATGTTTTTCCAATGTTTTATGTTTTGAATACTATTTTCAATAGTATGTTTGTAAATGTAATTATAAATTTGATTCACGGATGGTTTTGTGTATGAAATAATTTTACATGATATGAATTGTGTTTTTTAATATTTTTATATTTTTTATTAATTATTTGATTTAGGTTAGATACAGTATGTGTGTTTTGGTTTGAAAAATTGTTATATTTTCAGTGTCACAATCGTATCTCTATTCCCTCTTCATGTTTTGGGAATTTATGAATAAATAATATTGGGTGGGTGGATGTATAAGTGATTAATTGATCCATAAATTTAGTTTTCCAATTCATGAATCATGTATTTTTGGATATAGTTACTAGCTAATTATTTAATTATGGTTTTAGATGATATCGATTAGCTTAAAAATATTAGTATTTTGATATATAATTTATTATAATCTCTATAATTTTATTTAGAAAAGTTTTTTGTTTTTTCATGTGGGTTTCTTGGATATATTTTTTTATTTTTATAATTCCTATTTAGATTTAAAGTAATATTTTTTTTATTGGTTTCTTGGATGAGAAATTTCTTATTTTATATTTTTTTTCAACTATATATCTTAAAATAAATAACAAATATAATTTTTTTGTTATGGTTTTAGTTTTAAATTGGTTTTGGATGAAATAATTATTTTAAAATGTGTGATTATTATTAATGTTTAATTAACCTTATATATCTGGCCTTACACTTGTATGGAAATATATGGGAGTCATTAGGGAAATCATAATTAGTTCTTTAACCACACAAAAATTTAAAAACATTATGTATTTGAAAATGTTTTAGGTTATAAATTCAGTAAAATGGAGACATTATTCATTATTTATGGTGGGTCATAGATTCATTGATAGAGATAAAATACTACAAATTGAGGAAAATATATCAATTTGTTTATATGCAACAATATTATTTTATTATGAGGTTTTTTCATCACCTAGTGGGTTACATGAAGTATTTTAGCTAATATTTTTACATGATAATGATTTTCAATACTTTTTATTAAATAGTAATGATCTAAAATGTGTATGTCATAAAGTTTATTTTTTTTGTTATGTTATTGATGGTAAAATATTAATAAGTATTTTTGATAAATCAACTCTGTTTTCCATAAATTAAAAATTTGTGAATGTTCTTCAGGATATTTTAAATCTCAATGGGTATTATAGTTATTGTATTAAAAATATTATCCTTCTAAAACTATCATATAAGAAATTCATTTTATGCTTTTAGAGTCTCTTTGATCTTTATTTATCTTCCTGCATTTCCAAGTTTCAATTTATTTTCACATTAGTCAAATATTAAAAGTCACCTTAGATTTAGTCTATAGTATTAGTTTTATAACTCATCATCATCATCTACATCAAAATATTCGACTACATTTGTCAAAACTCTATATCAAAAAAATACTCTCGTTATCACACATTTGTAACATCCCAGGGAAATAAAGAATATGAAATTTTCATATTTATTAATATTTTTGAATTAAATATTAATTTTACTTTAAAGGGGATTCTATGTTCTATGGCATACCTGAAATGTAACAATGGATTTCTACGAAGTCTTATGTTTCCCTCAATGCTGAATCATACTGAAAAATAATAATAATATAATATTATTATTCTGAATGGTAGAAAGAACTAGCTGTTTTAATTGATATAATGAAAATAACTAACCATATTATGATTAAACATGTTTGTTAAATGTTTTTACATTTATCCAATAAAATTTAGAGGCTTAAAATGAGAATGAATCCCATTTCAAGCATAAATACTCTAATATTTTTAAAAGGTAGTTTACATACCTTTGATGGAAACCCCATTTTAATTATGGTTTTTTCACGTATATATTTTTAATGTGACAAAATAAACTTCTTCTTCAGAATCGGGATATCAAAATTTACTTTGGGTAAATTTTTGGTATTTTTCGGATGAAGTTCATTTTTAATGAAAAGTGAAAAATATTACATTTTATGTCAAGACTGTCTTTTAATCTGATTTATTTATATGGTTAGATTAACTTTTTAAATGGTTTCAAAGTGTAATTGGATTATATTTTTACCATTTAATCCAATTTTGGTCATTTGATGTAATTTGACTTTGAAATTGGACATAAACACATGCCAATATTTTTGTAGTTTTTACTTCTTAAAAACACGCTTTCTAGTTTTGACACCAGAAATTAATTTTAAATTAATTAATGAAACTATTATGTTTCAAAAATGGTAAAATAGAAATATTTTTTAAATTTGGAATATCATAATCATATTTGGATGAATTTTTGGAATTTTTCTGATAATGTTCAATTTTTGATAAATAGTGAATACACTGCGTAGTAGTTAAAAAACCGATTTTTTCATTTAAATGAAAATTAACTGCTTCTGGGAATTGAATTTAAAAAATAAAATATACATGGTTTTCATCAGTAAGTAAAATTTGGTTTAATATGATGAAAATAATTTTTGGTGAATATTAACTTTTTATTTTTATTTACCACGATTAAAGGTAAATTAGGTAATTCAAAGTAAAAACAATATAAAAACAATATAAAATTAGCTTAACACTTAATCTATACTTATTGGATGAGTCATGACCAACCAATAAAATCCTTGTGTAGAAAATTTGTCCTTTGAAATCCATTTGGGTAAGATAATGACAACAACAACTTTTTATTTAAAGTGAAAATAAAAATATCATACACATTTATTGTTTGGCCAAAAAAATTTTAATGTGGGGTTATATAATTTATATATCCGACTATAAATATTCATTGGAAATATAAAATGATATAATAAATCATGGTATTTTATTTATAATTTTTAGACATCATATAAATAAATGTTTTTATGACACAATGATGATGTAATGATTACCTCATTAATGAATCCTTTAAATAAATTAGATTATAAATATTAAAATAAACTTATTTTGAAACTCTTTATGCCATCCAAGAATTATAAAGACAAGTATGACTTGTTATATTTGTTTTAATGAAGATTTTTCGAAAGAATCTAGTTGTTTTTGATTTGCTTAAAAATTCATTATATGAATAGTATAAAAATTGACATAAATTAGTTTTTAAATCAATTAATATTTTATTAAATGATAAAATAGTCCTAAAAATTTAATATTCTTCCAAACGAAATAAATGATATTAAAAATGTCAGTAATGATCAATTTTTGGTCTCTTTTAATTTTATAGTAAATATATAAACCATATAGTACGAATATTCCAGAAGACATAGTAAAAGTTAAATAAGATAACAAAGGGTTAAATAAAAAATATATAGATTAAAAAATATAGAAAATTTTTAAAATTATTATTGGATGATTTTATTTTGACTAATATTAATCTTATATTTTAATTTAATGAGTTTTGAAACTTTTTAAACTGAAAATAATTTATATTAAAATAATACTTTCAAACTTTCCTAAAGAGCCCCTCTTATCTCTTATAAAAGGACTCCACTTATAACCCATTACACACACCTCTAATGCCCCTTGAATTGTACAAACTTATCCCAAATAATCTCCCAACATCCCTATCTTCCTCCTATAAGCCTTAACTTAGGAATAAGGCACATCAAGAAAGCCTTTTGGTTCAAACCAAAGGGAGTTACCCGATTTAATGGTAACATCTTCCCCCAAGTTCTCTTCTTTTATTTTACCTATTCACACCCTATGCTCCTCATATTATTTTTTTATATAAAAACACTAGTATCTTAAACAAAAAAGTTTGTTGTTATGGGAAGGATTAGAACTACATTTACACACATCTCCATCTAATGGATACGGATATACTGTTTCTGTGGACGACAAACTACTGCCTCATGAAATGATGATTGTTCAATATTTTCCTACAACCTCTTATGGTGTCCATTAATATGGAACACTATTTATATGTTATATATGTATTATATTTATATTTTCTTTATTATTAGGTATTTTTCATTTATATCATACCTTTATAGTTTCCATAATGGGTAAATGCGATAATTTCATTTGAGGAAGTGCGGACTACCACCCCCTCAAAGTGATATGACTCGTTCATGCCATACGTGGAACATATAAAGGATTAAATTAATGAAATTATATATGATATTATACTGGATTTATAATATACCTTTGTATCATTATGTATTAATTCCATTAAATATGAAATAGAAATGATAGTAGTGTTCATGCGTACGTACGACTTACCGTCTCCATGAATGATGCATTTCATTTCTTATCTCCCAATGTTATGCACTATTATAAATACATATATATAATTTATATATATTATATATATTATATCTAAATATTTCAAATAATTCTGGAGATAATGGAATTTTGACGACATGGACAATTTGTAATTATAAGAAGTTCATTTTTGACTAAAGTACCAAATATCGACAAAATAACCGTTATTAACTTAAATGATTATATAATGTATATACAGCGGTAATAAGTTATATAAAAGAAATAATAAACATGAAAAAGGGTTTTAATCAATTATAAATTAAATTTAGTTTATTATTCAGGATATTAAAGAATGAACGAGTCAATTCGTACACGAGGTATGGGAACTTTTTCACTGAATTTCCATTCTTTGGATTGATCTTCTATTTCTTGTTTATATCATTATTTGATTATGTGAGAAATTATTTTTTACATATTATCATCTATTTATACTTTATTTATGTGTCCTTATATTGAATACAGATAATCGATCTATTTTATTTACAAAATGATCTTTGTAAGAGACTTTGTCTCAATCTCTTTTCATTGAGGCATATTTTTATTTATAAATGACTTTATTTTATATGGTGTGTAAACACATTTGAATTTTCATTTCAATCAATGGGAATCTTTTCTATTAAGGATTTTACTAAATGAAAAATTGATTTTTTATTTTTAATGTATGCGGTGACAACTACCTTTTCACCGTCGCGAGCATTATTTTATATTTGGCTTCCTTAAGAAGACATAATGTTTTTAAAAAGAAAATAAATACCATATACTCTTTTACATATTTTGGTATTGAAAATGGTATTCATAATGGATTTATTATGTTAATATATTTAAATTATATATTTTGATTACAATGTGGAAATGTTATATTTCCTTCATGTTTGTTTTATGTGCTTTGAATATGTTATGGTTCTTGGGCATTATTTACGTATAGGGGTGCTTCCATGATAAATCTAGGGTGGGTGAGCCCAAGATAGATCTCCAATGCATTGGGTAGTATGAAAGTGGTAAACATTAATGTTTCTCCTAATAGATTTAGGGAATATACTATGATGAATATTCCAAGTGTAACTCTTTATGTAGCTGTGAAAACTACAATGTACGTTTTATATGGATGCCATAAGTTACCTTTATGATTTATGATTTCTATGTCTTATTCATATATATTATGATTTCACGAGGTATGTAAAAGAGCTTATTTTTTGTATATATTGATGGACTAATGATTTCTTTCGTTATTTTATAACCCTTACTAAGATTTTTATGCTCATTCAATGTTTTGGAAATTTTTTTCACAGTGTATAAGGCATGTTAGGAGAAAGGAAGAATTTAATAAGATTTATATCAAGAAAATAATTATTGTTTTCTTTTTAGAATTTTAATTTTAGGAAAAAAATAGATATCGAGTATAAGTTTCTACTTTTTAATATTTTAGATGTAATGTAATAGTTATGGCCTAATTCTCTAAAACTATAAACCTAAAAAGATACTCAATGTGAATTATTAACTTAATTCAAGATTATGTAATGTTTAAGGATGGGGACTTATAGTTGGTATTAAAGGTTGGTTTAGACAACTTTAGGGATTATGAGTTTTTGTTAAACACCTGGTTAGTCCCTATTTATAATCTTTAAGTTAAATCCTTATTTTGTAAATTTTTCAGATCAAGGAAAGCCAGTTATAAATGGAAGGAGTAAGATCTTAAATGACACTTTTACCTATTCCTAATGACTTTCTTGCAATAATGATTCCAAATTCATGTCTAGAAAATTCTGAAACATTTTCTAACATACAACTCACTTTCAAGTAATTGTTTGAGATATCAAACACCCCCTCTATAAATCGATTCCATCATGGATCATGGGTTATATTTAATCAAATTCTATTTTCTCAATATTCTCATATTTTAATTAAAGTTAAATATTATCAAGGAATTTTCAAATATTTTACCTTTTCACAAGATTTTGAAGTATATTATGATTTTGAATAAGGTGTTGAAGAAGGATACCCTTGTGCAACCTATTCATATTTTCTTTTAAATTATATTCTTTAAAAACATACTTATGGTATTTTAAAAGGACAATTGATTGAAATTTTCAACTCAAACTCAGTATGAATGTTTTATAAAATGAATATTTTATTAGATTTTTTGAAATTATATGTCATACATGATTATTTTCCAAAACTATTTTTATATGAACACCCATATGACCCATGTTGTATGAGGTGTATTTGGATAAATGAAGCAGATGATTTTGAAGGATCTCTAAATCATTATTTCAATGCATGGACCATCTATCTACGTGAAAAAGTTGCCGATGAAACTAGGTGGATACCATGATCATGGTACGCTGTTATTTCTTTGGGAATAGTGTTATTTTATGGAGGTAAAAAATGTCAATATATATAATATATTGAGGTAATTATGAGTTTGGATGAAAATGAGATTTATAAGAAAACAATTAAGGTTAAATAATGTTAGGGTTATTTTTTAGTTTTATAAAAAAGGACAACATGAAAGATGGGTGACAACCCGTTGCGTCTGGCAAGGCCACAGGAATCGAACCCATAACCGAAGGGAAACAAGGGCGCATCACCTACCATTGGCCTATATGAAGTCCTTGGTTAGTATGACTAATTATTTTTAGTAAAATGATTTTATGGATCAAGAATAATTTCATTTCTGGATCTTATGTTTTCTCAAATGGATATCCCTAGTATAAAAAATGATTTGGTGATTATGTGATAAAGCTTATTTTGGAATAAATTTTCTCTTTTAGTAAAACACTACATGCCTAAGAAAAATAGAATAATATGATATTTAATTTGTGTATTGATGGTTGAAATATTATTTTGGAAGAATATATATTTTTACTATGTATATATGGCAATTCGGGTTATTTATGGAAATTAATAACATATCATAGAGAATATTCTATTTGGTTAATTACACTTCTGTATGAGACTTTAAGTATAGTAAATGTTATTTGGAGTAAAATATTAAGATTTACTATGGAATACTATGTGATTAAATTCATTTGAGTTTTAAGATTCAATCTTAGATTGGATTATATTGAAGGATTTTAAGTAATATTGTTTATTGAATGGTTTTTGTTGATATTTGGGTATTGTTTGTTCAATTTTTTAGATTAAGAGTTTTATTAATTTTTTTATAAAAGATTATCCTCTTTTTGGATTATCTGATCTTGTACTAACCATTTTAGTTTGGGATAATGTCTAAAGATAAGGAAAATATATAGTTCATATTTTTTGGATTATGTGATTCTCTAGAAGTTGACTCTAGTGCTTTAGGTGTGACCATGTCATCTTTAATACTCATCGTTCGAAGAAAATATGAGTTTATGGTAGAAACTTATTAAAGAATAAAACTATACTTGAAAAGTAAGTATATGTCCTTATGTCCTTAGTCAATATCATAAATAAATTCTCTAAATTTATGAAATGGAACTTAAAATTTTTTTTGTCTGTTTATTTTTTCAACTGGGAAACCAAAGACCATTTAAACCATCACATGTTTGTAATTTTCTGGTGGTTAAATTTCTCCTAATAATTTTTAAATCACTCTCCATCAGAACTTCACACGTAGTTTATTTTCCATATCTATGTTTTCTGATATGGAGTCCGAGTATGGGTTATCTCTGATTACCATTTTAATTCCGTTTATTTATTTTAAAGTGATAATTTTATTGACCCTTTTTCCTATTTGGAATATTTAATTAAATTTTTAAGTCCCAATTTTAAAATTGCGAGGACACAATTACCAAAATGCTGGAAGGATGTTACATCCCAGGTAAATAAAGAATATGAAAATTTCATATTTATTAATATTTTTAATTAAATATTAATATTAATTTAAAGGGGATTCTATGTTCGATGGCATACCCGACACACAACAATGGGTTTTTCTGAAGTCTTATACTGCACACAATACTGAGTCATACTGAAAAATACTAATATAATATTATTATTTTAAATGGTAGTTAAAGAATAGAAATTTTACTGAAGAGATTGAAAATAACTAACCATATTATGATTAAACATGTTTGTTAAATGTTTTTACATTTTCCTAATAAAATTTAGAGGCTTAAAATGAGAATGAATCCAATTTTAAGCATAAATACTCTAATATTTTTAAAAGGTAGTTTTACCGCCTTTTAATGGAGAACCCATTTTTAAATCTAGTTTTTTTTTAAATTTTATATATTGAATTTGAAAAAATAAACTTCTTATTTATAAGTGGGATATCAAAATTTACTTTGGGTAATTTTTTGGTATTTTTCTGATAAAGTTCATTTTTAATGAATAGTAAAAAATATTGCATTTTATGTCAAGATTGTCTTTTAATCTAATCTATTTATATGGTTAGAATATCCTTTTAAATGGTTTTAAAGTTTAATTGGATTATATTGTTACCATTTAATCCAATTTTGGTCATTGGAAGTAATTTCACATTGAAATTGGAAATGAACACATGTCAATCTTTTTTGTAGTTTTTACTTCTTAAAAACACTCTTTCTAGTTTTGACAACAGAAATTAATATTAAATTAATTAATAAAACCTTTATGTTTAAAATTTGGTAAAATAGACATATTTTTTTAATTCAGAATATCGAAATTAGCTTTTGCTGATGTTTAGGCATTTTTCTGAAAACGTTCAATTTTTGATGAATAGTGATAACATGGCATAATAGTTAAAAAAACAGCTTTTTCATTTAAATATAATTTTACCACTTTTGTGAATTGAATTTAAAAAATTCAACATAAATGGTTCTCATTAGTAAGTAAAATGTGGTTAAATAAGATGAAAATAATTTTTGTAGAATAATTACTTTTGATTTTTATTTACCACGTTTAAAGTTAAATAGGGTAATTCAAGGTAAAAATAATATTATAATAACATATTTTTACCTTAACACTTATAATAACCTTATTGTATGAGTTATGTCCAACCAATACAATCCTTGGGTAGAAATTTTGGCCATTGAAAGCTATTTGGGTAAGATAATGACATTAATAACTTTTTTAAATGTAAAAATAAAAATATCCTAAACATGTATTGTTTTTCCAAAAAAAATTTAATGTGTGGTTATGTAATTGATATCTTAGATTATAAATAGTCATTAGAAATCTAAGAATATTTCCTATATAATGGTATTTTATTTATTATTTTTAGAAATCATATAAATAAATTTATTTATGACACAATGATGATGTAATGATTATCTCATTAATGAATGTTTTAAATAAATTAGATTATAAATAATAAAATAAATTTATTTTGAAACTTTTTATGCCATACATGAATTTTAGAGATGAGTATTACTTTTTATATTTGAATTAATGAATATTTTGATAAATAATCAAGTATTTTTTGGATTGTTTTTAAAAAGTCATGATATGAATAGTATAAATATTGACATAAATGAGTTTTTAAATCAATAAAAATTTTATTAAAAAATAAAATAGTCCTAAAAATATAAGATTCATGAAAAAGACATATATGGTGTTATAAATTTCATTAATGATTCATTTTGGGTCCCTTGTAATTTTATTGTAAATATATTAACCATATAGTGTGAATATAAAAGAAGACATGCTAAAAGTTAAACAAGTTAACAAAGGGTTAAATAAAAAATATAAGGATTAAAAAATATCCCAAACCTATCCAATTATTATTATATGATTTTATTTCGACTTATATTCATCTTATATAACAATTTAATGAGTTTTGTACCTTTTGAAACTGAAAATAATTTTATAATAAAATAACACTTTCAAACTTTCCTAAAGAGCCCCTCTTCACTCTTATAAAAGGACCCCACTTCTAACCCATTAAGCACACCTCTCATGCCCCTTGGATCATCCAAAATCTGCCCAAATAATCTCCCAACATCTCTATATACCTTTTAGAAGCCTTACCTTAGGAATACAGAACTTCGAGAAAGTATTTTGGTTTAAACCAAAGGGAGTTACCCGATTTAAAGGTAACGTCTTCCCTCAAGTTCTCTTCTTTTATTTTACTTCTTTACTACCTTTGATATTATTATTAATTGTTTACATAAAAACAAAATTATACTCAATATAATAGGTTTTTTTATGAGAAGGATTCTAACTACACTTTCACACACCTCCATCTAATGGATACGAACATACTGTTTATATTGACAGCGAATTACTGCCTCACGAAACAATGATTATTCAATATTCTCATACCACCTCTTATGGAGGCCATTAAGATGAAACTGTATTTATATGTGATATATATATTATATTTATATTTTCTCTATTCTTCTTTATTTTTCATTTATATCATACCTTTAAGGCTTCAATAATGGGTAAATGCCATAATTTCATTTGAGGAAGTGCAGACTACCGCCCCCTCGAAGTGATATGAATCATTCATGACATATGTGGAAAGTATAAAGGATGGAATTACTGAAATTATATATTATATTATACTAGATTTATAATATAAATTTGTATCATAATGTTTTCATTCCATTAAATATGACATAGAAATGAAAGTAGCGTTCATGCATGCGTACGTACGAATTACCGTCTCCATTAATGGTGAATTTCATTTCTTATCTCCAATTGTTATGTACTATTATAAATATATATATACTGGATATATATGATATATATTATATCTAAATCATTACTATCATTTTTTAGATAATGGAATTTTTACCACATGGATAATTTATAATTAGAATAAGTTTATTTTTGGCTCAAGTACCAAATATCGACAAAATGACCATTATTAACTCAAATGATTATATAATGTTTATAACATGGTAATAAGTGATATAAAAGGAATAATAAACTTGAAAAATGTTCTTAATCAAGTAGAAATTAACTTTAGTTTATTATTCAGGAGATTAAAGAATGAACGAGTCATGTTGGACCCGAGGTAAGGGAACTTCTTAACCCAATTTCCATTCTTTTGGGTGATCATCTATTTCTTATTTATGTCGTTATTTGATTATATGAGAAATGAATTTTTTTATCTTATCATGTATTTATACTTTCTTTATGTGTGCTTATATTAAATACACATAATCAATCTATTTTATTTACAAAATTCTCTTTGTAAGAGACTTCGTCTCAATCTCTTTTCATTGATGTATATTTTTGTTTATACATGAATTTATTTTATACGGTGTATAAACACCTTTGAATTTTCATTTCATTCAATGAGAATATTTTTATAGGAATTTTTTTACTATATTAAAAAGTGAATGTTTCTTTATAACGTATGCGGTGACAATGACCTTTCCACTACTATGAGCATTATTTGATATTTGGCTTTCATAATAAGCTATAATGTTTTTAAAAGGAAAATAAATACCATATACTATTTTAAATATTTTGGAATTGAATTTTTTTTTGATAATGGATTGATTATGTCAATATATTTAAATTATATATTTTGATCATAGTGTGTAAATTTTATCTTTACTTTATGTTTTTTATGTGTTGTGAATATATTTTGGTTCTTGTGAATTTTTTACGTATATAGGTGGCTCCGTGATAAACCTAGGGTGGGTGAGCCCGAGGTAGATCTTCAATGCATTGGGTAACGTGAAATAGGTAAACATTAATGTTTCTCCTAATAGATTTAGGTAATATAATGTGATGGGTATTCCAAGTGTAACTCCCTATGTAGTTGTGAAAGATACAATGTATGTTTGATATGGATGCCACAAGTTACCTTTATGATTTATGATTTCTATGTGTTATTCATAAATCTTATGATTTCATGAGGTATTTTAAATAGCTTATGTTTTATATGAACTTATGGACTAATGATTTATTTCTTTATTTTATAACCCTTACTGAGTTTTTTATGCTCATTCCATGTTTCTGAAAAGTTTTTTCACAGGGTATAAGGTAGGTTAAGAGAAAGGAATAATTCAAGAAGACTTATATCAAGAAAATAATTATTCTTTTATTTTAAGAATTTTTATTTTATGAAAAAATGGATATTTAGTAGAAGTGTCTAATTTTTAAAATTTGAGTTGTAATGTAATAGTTATGGCCTAATTATCTAAAACTCTAAACCTGAAAAGATCCTCAATGTGAATTATTAACTTGATTCAAGATTGTGTAATGTTTAATGATGGGTCCTTACAACATTTCTCTAAAAAATATAGAGAATTCAGTAATCAAAGTATATTTTGATCCATTTTATGGAACATGTGTTTGTTTACCTAGAACATTTTCCTAAAACCAAATATTTTTTTCATAGTTGTTCAAAAAACTCATTAAATTGACATTATATTTTCTATAATACCCAAATTATATTTAAATTATGAGGTGAAAATCGCTTTAAAAGTTTATTCAAACAAGATATATTAAGTATAAATATACTTTATAACCAATTCAAATAATTCCCATTAAACTATTCATCTTTTTTTAGTTGAAAAAATATATTTTTAAATATTAATTGTATTTAGTAACTTAAGTATAAATAAGTGTAATTAATATAATATTAAGTATAAATTCTCACAAAAATATTTCCCATCACAAATATCCAACTAATTTTTAGGGAAAACCCTATATCATGAATAACTAATTTGTTTTTTCTCTACAAATCCCACAAAAACCACGCATCCTTTGATGTATTTAGTGAAATAACTACCCAAACATTATATAAATCATTACTACCACTTTTTCCAAATATTATGTTGTAAAAAATATCAATAAATTCTATAGAATATCCATAAATCCTTAAAGGACTCAATTACCACATGAAAATAATTTCAACAAAATTTATCAATTATCTATGTTATTAGTTCCAAATTGTAACACCCGTGTTTTTATAAATTATTTTACTTTTAATTAATTAAATTTCTTTAATGGATTCTTTTTCACGCTACACCAAGTCAAGATTTGTTTATACACAAAACCAAGTTAAGCTTGTTCCATATGAAACATTAATTTTAGCTTATAATACATGCAAAAGTAACTTTTTCATGTGTTATACAAAATATTGAGTTACTTTGATAACTTGCGTTACATGTAAGACCAATTTTTACCGAACTATAGTATATTATTAAAATTATTATTTAATATTATAGTTATCACATAACTGTTTCAATACATAGAATTAATATGGTTATCTAAATTATGAATTTATATATTTTTCACATTTTTATTATTTATTTGTTGTTTAGAAATAAAATAATTATCATACAAAAGAATAATAAATGTTTCTAAAAAAACAGTACATTTTCTAAGAGGAATGTTAATTATTCTTGGCACACATAATTAAAAATTATATTTTAAAACTTTTATAAAATTTATTTTAAATAAAATTAGTTTTTGAAATAGGAATATAAAAATTATTAAAGGATTGTTTTGGTATTTTTCTGTGAAGATTAATTTTTTTATGAAAAGTGAAAATACAAAGTTTTAAATGAAAACAAATTTTTTATTAATTTATATTTTAAATTAGTTTTAACATATAATTAGTTAAATTATATATCTCTTAATATAATTTAGGTCATTGTAATCAATTTTATATTTAAATTTAATATAAAAACTTTTTCAACATTCAATCATTTTTTTACCTTAAAAACTGGCGTTATCGTCACGTCTGCAGGATTATTTTTAAATTAGAAATTCTCACTTTTGTGTGATGAATTTGGAAACATGGATTCCATATCTAGAATAAAAATAATTTAAAATGTTTAATAATTCCTACTTAATTTTTGACCAAATTTATTAGGGAAATAGTTAAAATTAATTATATCAATTGAGGTAAAAAGAAGTTTACTTAGTTATTGCTAGAATATATAGTGTAAAATGAACCAAAAACTTATCCAAAACCAATTTTATGGACTTATTTATTCCCTTAATAAATTAAGATATATTTTTATAAATTATTTGGATATTATTTCAATAATGTAACATATATAAAAAGTTAATTGAGGAATATTAAAAAAGATACCTTCCTTGACATCAATATTTATAAAGATTTATGATTGAGGGAAAACATCACATGTTAGGTTATAAATATTATTTTTAAATGTAAATGAGTTTTTTATCATGATTATTTATTTTATTTTTTTTTATATTAAATAATTACTTTAAATTCTTATGAAATACCAACACAACAATTATCCAGTTAGTAAATAACTAAAATAAATGATAATAAAAATGATAAAAGTTAGGAAAATTGAATGAATTATTGACTTAAATTAATCTTGTAGAATAATATATATTTTTAAAAAGGTTTTAAATTAATATATTTAGATTTAATTATTATCTTTATACTTATAAATCATAATTAAATAAATAATGTCAAAATAGACATTAAGGATATATTATAATAATTGTTATTTTATTAAATAATGAAAAATTACTAAAAATACTATATTATTCCAAGTTTATTTTAAAGGATAAAAAATTAAATATATGGTCTATTAATGGAATAATTATGTTTTATAAATACAATATTAACCCATAAATAGTAAAAACATTGTAAGCACGGTTAGGGTGAAAGCATTGTTTTTTTGAAAATTACCCACGCTTTAGTTGAATTAATTTCCAAAACATATGATATTTT
Organism: Viscum album; assembly: GCA_963277665.1. Lineage (NCBI taxonomy): Eukaryota > Viridiplantae > Streptophyta > Magnoliopsida > Santalales > Viscaceae > Viscum > Viscum album. The sequence continues at coordinate 469,629,290 of OY728148.1, forward strand.
CATTTTATAAAATATATATAATATTTCAGTTTAAGTTTTTATAAAATTTATAATAATTATCACTTTAATTTATTTATAATAGATAAATTTCCTTGGTTAGAAAATTAGTTACCTTAACAGAAACCAAAATGGAAGAAATAGGGAAACATAAAAGTTAGTGAATAAAATTATAAAAATACATTTATTTTATATTTTTTGGAGGTATATATCGACATAATTAAAAAAAACATACATTATTTTATTATTTTTGATCCACATTATGTAAGGGAGACCTTGAAATAGTTAATAATTTTGAGTATTTACATGAATTTCATTCCTCCTTAACTATAAAAGGGTAGTAACTATCCCACATTATTCACAACTATCAAGCCATTTGGATTGACCAAAAAATAACAAAATTACTTACCAATTTATCTAGTCTCATCATAGTTTCCTTAATTTTTTCATAAATTCAAACAAGGATATTATTTAGTAAAAACCAAAAAGAGACACACAGAGAAGATGTAGCGTTCATCAACGAACATTTTTCTTTTATTTCTTTGTAAAACCCCTTAAATTAGTTTTATATATTTATAATATAATGAAATAATTATCATATATATATTGATAAATTTATATACTAAGGTTACTACTGAAAAATATACACACTTCCATCAAATGGGTTACCAAATTATCATTCATGTGTACAACAGACAACCGCCTAACGAACTGATGTCATTCATTTTTCCATTACCACCTTTCAAGGTTTTGAATAATGATGAAAATAATGTACATATATTATTTATATGTTATTTATGGTATTATTATTATTTAATTATTATTTATCACACACATTATTGCTTTCCATTTTGTGGGAAAATGATAATGTCATTCGTGTGTACGACTGACTACCGCCTCATGAAGCAATGCGATTCATTACCTATTTTAACGGAATTCATTAAGAATGGGTTAAATGGAAATATGTGTTATATATGAAATAATAGTTCTATTATAATTAATATATATACATATATATCATTTACTTTTATTTTGTTTAATACGACAAATAAAATGGAAACAACATTCATGTGTTTGTATGACCTACTGTCTCTATGAACGATGTATTTAATTTCCTATTTAAATATTATATAGATTATTAAAAATACATATATACTGAATATATATGATATTTGTATCAATTTTTACATTATTTATATTATTAAATCATGATCTAAGTACATGGACAAATAATAAGTCAAAACATGTGTGAAAAATAAATTAGTTATTACCTGAACAATAATTTTAACATGGAATTGTAAACAAATGGGTAATATAAAGTCATAATTAAATAATTTATGGTTTGATATATATTAATATGGTTATGTGGTGGATTTATAATAATTTTTTATTTATTATACATTAGTTTTGAATGAGTATTATGGAAGTCAGGGCTTAAAGGTAAGGGATTTCCGTCTCTATTTTTACTTTTGTGAGACACAAGCTTTATTCACCACCTCTTTCCTCTACATGGTGTGTATACTACCCATGAATGTATTTTATTATTCCTATAATAAAAATTATTGTTATTTAAATATCTATTTTATTATAACTATTTCATTGGGTTTATGATTAAAATGTTTCAAAAATAGTAAGTGAATTTTGTCTCAATTTTCCTTCTTTGAGATATACATTTTGTTATGAACCTATATTCATTCACGAGGTTTATATAAATAAATTTGACATTTAATATCATGAATTTATTCATCCTAATGATATTTTATGTTTATTTAAATTTCATTCCTTTATGGGTCTTATGATTTAATGTTACTAAAATCACAAATATTTTTGCAACAATCTCATCATATATCGGGATTGTTTATGATTAAGTCTAAAATGTTGAAATATCATGATCAACCTATAAATATCTCCCATTAATTTTATTATAATTTGGTTGATCATGATATATTCAGGTAATGGTATAATTTTTCCACTCTTTGTTATTTAATATAATTAATTAAATGTTTTTATTAAAATATGACCTTATTTCTCTATTCAAAGTAGAAAATTTATTTTCCTCATGAAATGTTTTAAAGGAATTTTAAAATTTACATTATATGTTTTCAAATTGCGTTTCAAAGAAAAGTAAATTTACAATTTTTTATGTTTTAAAAATTTTTTTTCAACAAAAGGTTATTTTCCTTCATAAATATTCAATTTGACCTTTCAAAAACCTCCCCATTTAAGATGAAATTCCTTGATATAGTTTATGATTTTTTAGGGATATAATCCAAATACACCATTCTTATTATTTATTTGAATGGTTTATATCTAAGTTGACATGTTTTTTTTGAAACCTGTTTCTCTTCTATGGGTTATATCATGATAAAATTATTATGAAACCCACTAATTTTCATGGGTTATTTGATAATGAAATGATTTTGAAACCTATATATTTTACACATGTTATGGTATGATGAAATGTTTATGGTACCCATTTCTTTTCATGGGTTATGATATCATGAATATTAATGATATTGTGGCACACATATACATGATATAATTATGTGAAGGGTGGGACCTATGTCTACCTCAAATGATTTGGGTAACGATGTATAATGCATGAGTATATATATTATTTGTAAAACTTATTACATGTTCACAATGTTATGTGTGATCCTTATTACATGTTCACAATTTTATGCATAAACCTGATTAAATCTTTAAAATGTTATATATGAACCTGATTACATATTCACAATGTTATGTATAAACCATATTACATATTCCTGATGTTTTGTGTAAACCAGATTACATGTTCAAAATGTTATGTGTAAACCTAATTACATGTTCACAATGTTATGTGTGAACCTGATTAAGTTTTCAAAATTTTATAAATTAACATAATAACATTTTCACAGTTCTATGTCTGAAACTAATTACATGTTCACAATATTATGCATGTGCCTATACTTCATATCTATAATGATATGTGTGGACAAGGTTTCATGTCCTTAAATTTATGTAAAGGAGTAATTTTATGTCCTTAACATAATGAGTGAACTTGTTTCTATTTATAAATTTTCACAATTTTATAAGCTAATTTTTATGCTACAAGTCTATGTATTATTCCATTGTTTTGCTCTCATGACTCATATTATTTTATTATCTTATGGTTAATGTCTTATAAACTACCAATATTTATTCCATGAATAATGATTATGTTCTTTTATATGATGATTTTTTTCCAAATGTTATGATCATGTTCTCAAAACCTTTAGTTTATGTTATCCTTATATATATCTTATGTTTACCCTTACTGAGCATTTAAGATCATATCTTATTATGTTTACTTTACATAGGTTATGAAGAAAGGTTTTATGTATGGTATGTCAATGAAGAGTACTATATGGGAATAACTTTGTGGGAAAAATTAAAGATATTTCACCAGAATATAATATTGTGTTCGAAGTCTCTAAAGGCACTAAACTATTACACCACTCAGGCATGTGTTTTTTAAATATAACTAATATTCATAAAAAATGATATAATAACCATATATGAAAAGCCCGAGTTGCTAAAGTTTCTTTCAAATTAAAGGTTTAGTTGACCTTTGGAAAAGAGTATGAGAAAACTTTAGTGAGATCCCTAGGGATATATATAAGGATATGTCTATGGATATATATATAAGGATAAGTATAAGGATGAGTTAATGTTTTAGATAATTTTATAGAATTTTGGTAATGGATTGAGATAGAGTTTTCTATGAAATTATATACCTGTTTGAATACTATAGGTGGATGTGTCTCTTTCATAGATGTAAATATGGGAAAAATAATGAAAAAACTGTATTGAGCTAGACTTTATTGGGAACTAATGTGCGACAACAGGCCTTACTACACACTTGGTTTGACACTCTTTAGGGATATTCTATGGAAATAAAAAACACTTAATGAGCCATTATAAAGGATTTAAATAGATTATGATTATGAATAACCTAATATGAACTTAATGTTTCATAGATTAAAAATTAGGTTTTATGATTTATACATTTTATAAGTTATTTTTCATGATTATGTATTTTTTCACTTTGATTAGTGATGCTCAAAATTTGTTTTGGTTTCAATCAATGGATGAAACTAGAAGGAATCATGTTATCATTAAATTTGATGGAAAATTAATTGAATATGAGAAAACGAATTGGATTATGGATAGAGTAATGTATATTGTTATCTTGACTAACCGGTTTTCATGAAACAAGACTAACAACATTCACTTTAAACAACTCTCAGACTCACCAAATAAGATAAGGATAGAGTTATAAGAGAGTTTGGGTAATGAAGACCATGTACGAAAGTGGTTTCAGTTTCCATTTGGTCTATAATGATGGAATAAACAAATAAGTAAATGGATTAAAGGAACTAGAAGATGTTTTGACTTTATAAGGGAAGGACACAAACCAAGTAACATCAAAGGGATAATAATTTTTTCGTTAATACAATGTATGATAATAATTCCCCCCTAAGGTATCATCGAATTTTTAATTAATTAGATTTAAAAATTATAAGAATTATAAAAATTGATGTCCAAAGTGTAAATATCATGAATAGAACTAGAGAGTTGTTTTGGGTAATGTTTATATCACTGATGATGAAGAGACTAAAAATAACATGTGAAAGGAAATGAGTGTAAGGAATAAGAGGATGAATCCTAGTTAATTATTTGAGAAGTTAGTGGGATTAAATGAAAATTTATGTATTGGAACTAAAATATTATGTTACATGAATCATGAAATATATAATTATTGTCAAATTTAAGATTTAATTAAGAATTTAAAAATAAATGTTAAATGGTACTAATGGACTATAAAAGTGATTTAATGGAAAAATATCATTCATGTAAAATAAATGGTTAAGGGAAAGATAACTCTTAATATGCTCATGCGGTTGAGATAATAATGTTGGGATAAAGAGATTATTGATTTCGATAAAGTAAATTTGATAGTATGAATTAATTTTGAACTAATTAATATTTGGTTTACAATGTTGTTTATTCTATCATGGATGTATTTTACATCTTTTTTGAATATAATGATTATAACAAAATATATGTTTTCTATGTAATGAATGAAGAATCATGTATGTTCTCAATTTACTTTTATTGTAATTCAGGTTATACCATGTTACAGAAGAATACATGATGAAGGTATTCACATGTTTAATATGTGACAATAATGGGGTACTTTATAAAATATAGGGATCAATGTTAATCTGATTTTAAGAAATTTAGTGACCTTATTCCTAAATTATTATATTTCCATATTTCAGAAGGGTCCAAAGGTTTAACCATTAGTAAAATGGTTTATATTAAACAATGAATTATATTTTAGAGATCAATTTATTACTTATAAATATAAATATTTATGAATATTGGATAACCATTGGTAACAATTTTTCATTAATGATAACGAAAGGTAGAGAAAATAAATTATCATTCTATCTATAGATTTAATAATCTATATTTGCATCAGGTGATGAAAATCTACCTTTATTTCTTAATGTAAGAGATGAAGTGTAAATTGATCAAGGAACAACCCAAGTGTGAGATTATTCTTATAGAATAGAATCAAATCAAGTAAGTATGTCTTCTAGTGAGGATTATTCAGATTTAGGAAAAGTATCTTGAAATAAAAATGTTATCATAGTATCTTCATTTTTGATTAATCAAATGGTCTCTTACATCACCACATATTTAAGGATTTGTGATCATTAAATTTCTTTGGATAAACCAATTTATCGTAATCCATGATCACTATCATAATATTTATTTATTTATTATTTTATTCCATTTCCAAATCATCACTTCCCACCTATGTTTAGTTATGAGTTATGTTGGGTAACCGTTAAGTTTCCAATCTTCCCTTTTTTAAAGAAGTTTTAGTATTCATTTTGAAAATTGGTTTCTATGAAAGGATCTTTTATGTATTAAATATTTGATGACCCAAATGAATATTGAGGGTGGAATTTAATTTAATTGGGGTATAATCTAACACATTGAGTTTTTATGAATTTTTATTTTTTGAATAAATTAAATTTCTTTGATGGATTGTGTTTCAAACTACATCAAGTCAAGCCACTTTATACACAACACCAAGTTAATAATGTGCTCAACATAATTATGATATTATACTGTAGTACATACAATAATAATATTGGGTTACATTATACACAATATTGAGTACCTTTGATATCTTGCGTTATATGCAAGACCGAGTTTTAACGATCTATAATATTCTATTAATATTATTATTTAAGATGATAGTTATCACCTATCTATTGGAATGGAAGGAGTTAAATATTAAATAACTAATGAAAATATATAGTTTTCACCTTTTTATTAGTTATATGTTGTTTATAAAAAATAATAATCATTTAAATTAAAAAAATGTTTTCTAAAAAACAATATATTTTCTAAAATGCGGGTTAATCATGCTTGGAGCACATAATTTAAAATTAAATTTTACTATATATAGAAAATTTATTTGAGAAAATAAAATTTATTTTTGATAGTGGAATATTCAAATTATATTAGAGCGTTCTTTTTTATTTATTTTTTTATGAAATTTTATTTTGTGATAATTAATGGAAAATATTAAGCTTTATTTGAGAAAAACCTATTAATTTAATTTAGTTATAATGTTAAATTAATTTTTAAATTATAATTATTTTAACTTAATATCTATTAATCTAATTCAGATAATTTTAATAAATTTTATATTGAAATTGAATATAAAAAATTAGTAAGATTTTTATCATTCCTTTCTATTTAAAAATATGATTTCTTATCACATCTTTGGGATTAATTTTAAATTAAATACTTCCATTTATGTGAGTCTAATTTTAAAAAATGGATTCCATTTTTAGAATCATAATAATTTATAATATCTTGTAAGTAAAGAATCATTTTTGACCAAATATATTAGTGAAAATAGTTAAAATTAATTATAGCAATTAAGGTAAAAATTAATATACTTAGTGGTTAACAATAGAACATAAGGTGTAAAATGATCTTCCAACTTTTCCAAAACCAATTTTATGGAAATATTTAAACCCTTAAAAACCTTGGATAATTTATTATGAGTTTTTTGGATACTATTCCATGAAATTGACCAATATAATAAGTTATGTTTGAAAAAAGACAAAAAATAACCTTCCTTGCCATTAATATTTATAAAGGTTTGGGATAGAGTAAAAATATAATATTTTTGGTTATAAATATTCTTTTAAAATTTAAATGGGGTTTTTATCATGATAATTTATTTAATATTTTCAGATATTAATTAATTAATTTAAATGATTAATAAATGCCAACATAATAATTATTTACTTAGTAATAAAATAAAATAAATGATACTAAACAAATTAAAAGCGAGTTAAATTGAATGAATAATTACCTAAAAATAATTTTTAGATGAATATATCATTTTACATAGGTTTGAACTTAATATATTCAAATTCAACTCTTGTATTGATATTTATAAATTAAAATTAATCAAATAATGTCAAAATTGACATTAATGTTATTTTATAATAAATGATAATTTATAAAATTAATTAAAATCAATAAAAATACTATATTAAACCAAGTTATTTTAAAATTATAATAAATATAATATATTTTCAATTAATGGACAAATTTATCATTTATAATGAAAATATTGATCCCTAAATAGTTAAAAACTTTGTGAGTGCAGTTAGGGTTAAAATAATGTTTTTGGGCATTACATGTGCTTTTGTTGAATTAATTTCCACCACATATGGGATTTTTATTTTATAAATTATATATCATATTTTATAATCATTATGTCTAAATATTCTAATAATTCTCACTTTAATTTATTTTTATGATTAAATAACCTTGGTTATAAAATTTGTTACCTTAATAAAAACCAAAATTGAAAAAATAGGGAAATATATATATTATTGAAGAAAATTATAAAATGAATTTATTTTTTTGTGTAGGAATTTATAGACCACATAAAATATCCCCTACATTTTTATAAATTTTTTAGTCACATGAGGTAAGGTAGACCAGCCAATAGTTAACACTTTTGAGTATTTACAAGAATCCCACTCCTCTTCAACTATGAAAGGGAACTCACCCCCACATTATTCACACCTCTAAACCATTTGGATCAACCAAAAACGGACAAAATCACATAAAATATTCCATACTAAAATTTTAGAAGCCTTATATTTGGAATAAATCCATCAAAGTAAATCCTTTGGTGAAACCCAAAAAGAGATACCCGAATATGATGTAACATTCATCAATAAAAGTTTTTGTTTTATCTCATCCTAAAAACCATTCACAACTTTTTATATATTTTTAATATAATGAAATAAGTGTGATATATATTATGATATGTTTTTTTGACAAGTTTATGACCTAAAAACACACACAGACACATTAAATTGGTTATGAAATCATCATTTGGGTGTACAATAAACTACTGCCCGCAAACTGATTCCGTTTGTTTTTCAATTACCACCTTTCATGGTTGGGAATAATGATTTAAATACTATTTATCAATGATATATATGATATATATGATGTTATTACTATTTTATAATTATTATATAACACATTCCTACATGATTTCCATTTTTTGGGAATATGATAATGTCGTTCTTGTTTATGGACGACTACCGCCACATGAAGCGACACGATTCATTCACGCTTTACATTGAATGTATTAAGGATGGGATAAATATAAATGTGTCATATAGAATAAGAATTATACTATAATTTTAATATATATATATATATATATTTCTTTTCTTTTTCTCAACAGGACAAGAAAATTGAAACAATGTTCATGTGAACGTATGACCTACTATCTCCATGAATAATGTATTTGATTTTGTATTTCTATATTTAATAGAGTATTATAAATACTTATATAATGAATTTATATGATATTTATATGAAATTTTACATTATAGTTATTATTAAATCATCATCGAAGTAATAGGAAAAATAATAAAAAGTGAAAACATGTATAAAAACAAAGAGGTTATTACCCAAAACATATATTTATCATAGAATTGTAAATAATCAAGTAATATAAAGTCATAATAAAATAATATATGGTTTGAAATTTATGAATATGGTTCTATGATACATGTATATAAAATTTATATTTATTATACCATAGGTTTGAACAAATGTGATGAAATTCAAGACTTAAGGTAAGAGATTTTCATCTCACTTTTTACTTTTGTGAGACACACACAATATTAACCACCTATTTCTTCTATGTGCTATATATAATTAACATTAATGTATTTTATGATTATTCTAATAATAATTACATAGATTTAAATATCCATTTTAGGATCTATCTTTCATTGGGTTTGTGAATAAAATGTTACAGAAATAGTAAGGGAAATTTGTCTAAATTTTTATTCTTTGAAAACTATGCTATGTTATGCACCTATATTATTTCATGATGTGTATATAAGTAAATTTTATATGAAATATAATTAATTTATTCATACTATTTATATTTTATGTTTCATTATATGTTATTACTTTATGGGGATTATGATTCAATGTTACCAAATTAATAAATATTTGTGCTATAATACCATTATTTATCATGATTATTTATGATTAAATCTCAAATATTGAAATATCATCATATAACTATCAATATTTTAAAATAAATTTATTATAAACTATTTATTGATGATATATTCAATTAATGGTACCATTTTCCCTCTATTTCATACTTATGATAATTAAGAAAACATTTTTAGGAAAATTTGAAATTATTTCTCTCTTCGGTTAGATATCAGTTTTTTTTTCAAAACCACGTTTTCTAAAAATGTTTTCAAAGATGTTTTAAAATAAAATTTAATATCCTTTTCAAATAAGAGTATTTTTAAAAAGTTTTATATTTAAAAATTGTTTTAAATTATCTCTAAATCTTTATTTATTAGTTTTTAATTCTATTTTCAGAGAAAATGGTTGTCAAAATGGTTAATGTTTTAAAATAGTTTTTTCAAAGAAGAAATGTTATTTTTATTAAGAAATGTTTTCAGTGAATTTTTAATATAGATTTATAAATTTTTAAAGTAGTTTTCAAAGAAATTGATTTTGAAAATGATTTATGTTTTAAAAATTGATTTAGAATGAATTGTTATTTTCCTTAATAAATATTCCAAGTGACCTTAAAATATTCTCCTCTATTAAAGATGAAATACATTGATATATTTTATGATTTAATAGTAATATTATCCAAATAAACCACTCTTATTCTTTATTTTTTTTATTTTTTGGAAGAAAAGTTTTTTATAAAAGTTGTTTCTATTACATGGGTTATACCATTATAAAATATTTATGAAACCAAATTATTTTCACAGTTCATTATACAATTAAATTATTATAAAACCTATCTATTTCCCTTGGTTATGATGTGATGGAATGTTTATGATACCCAATTCATTTCATAGGCAGTGATATAATGAATGTTTATGATCATGTGGCATACATATGTGTGATTTCATTTTGTGAAGGGTGGGACCTATGTCTCCCTCAAATGTATTGGGAAAAAATGGATAAGTATATATATTATGAGTAAACCAAATTATATGTTCAAAATTTTATGTGTGAACCTTATTATATTTTAACAATTTAATGAAAGAACCTGATTACATGTTCACAATGTCATGCATAAACCTGATTATATGTTCAATGTGTTATATGTGAACCTGATTACATGTTCACAATGTTATGCATGAACCTGATTTCATGTTCCCAATTTTATGAATGAACTTAATTAAATGTTCAAAATGTTATGTGTGAACATTATTACTTGTTTATAATGTTATAAATTAACCTGATTACAAGTTCAAAATGTTATGCGTGAACTTGATTACATGTCCATAATGTTAGACATGGACCTATATTTCATTTCCGTAATGATACACTTATACCTATTTTCATTTATATAGTTTATGAGAGGTCTTGATTTTATTTCCTTAAATTAATGAGTTATCCTGTTTCTATTTGTAGATGTTTAGAAAGTTATAATCTGATGTGTCTGACACAAGTCTTTGTGTTATGGAAATTTCATGATCTTATGGATCATTTAATTTTATTCTCTTATGATTCATGTCTTATGAACTATTAATATTTATTACATGAATCATGGATATATTCATTGATATGTGGGGTGTGATTTATGAATGTTATTATCATGTTCTCATAACCTTATGTTCATGTTATTATTATTTATCATTTATTTTACACTTATTGAGAATCTTTCCATACCCTTTCTTATGTTTCCTTCCCCCAGGTTATGAAGAATTTTTTTATGTAGGGTATTTATATGAAGAGCACTAAACGGGAAAATATTTATGGGAAACATTAAAAATATTTTTCCATATTAGAATATTTTGTTCCAACTTTCCAAAGCCACTAAACTATTATGGTCTTCAAGTGTGTGTTTTTGTAATGTAACAACTATTTTTAAAACATTATTTAATATCCATGTATGAAATTCTTAGTTCTCTATAAAAACACCATTAAATATTGATATAAATATTAGTCATCCATTCAATCTTTTCTTAATAATAGATTAATCATTTTTCTTTTTTATTTCATTATTATATTTTTTTTATCTTCATTTCAACATCAAATTATAGACCATTATTCTTTTTATTTTATCAATAAAATGAATAATTTTTTTTACAAAATAATTTATTCTATAAAAAAATATATATTAATTTATGTGATTTTCATGTGATAACAATAGTCCATTAGTAGTACTAACAATTACAGAATCCTTTAACACAATTTGATACCATGATATATTTGAATGGAACTGATAAAATATAAATAAAACCCCTAATAGTTTTAAAAAATTTAAATCATTATATTCTTATGTGTCAGATGGAGATACTTATGTTGTTTACAAATGACTCCCAACTATAATGATACCATAATAATAATGAATCTACTAAAAAACATTCATGGTAGGAATATTATCAATTTCCAAATCTTGATAGAAAATTGGTTAGATTATAACTAATTGATCAAGAGATATTTTATATAAAATTTTACACATATTAATATATTACTAATAGTTTACCATACCTTATATAGGATCCCATTGGGTATTATCATGGGTTATGAAAAAATCCTAGTGTTTCACAAATTCTATAAAATTAAAACTATTGAAACATTTACAATATTATTGAAAAACTTATTATGATTCAATTATAATCTTATATATATTATCAAATGATTAAAAATTAGAAATTTAATTATAAAAATTTATAAAAATCAGGAAGATAGTGAAAAATATTTTATTTTACATTCACATCAAGGAAAGTGATATGCCTTTTAACACTCCAACCTATGAGTAAAATTAAAAATCCTATAGGTCTGTATAATAAGGAATGCAAGATACCCATTTTATTTACCATGTTATATTAATATTTATAAAATGATGATATTATAATTCATAATCATTTTTAACACTTTTTCCATTTTATCCAAGTAATTATACTTTAAAATATCAAAATTATTATATAATTACTTATTATAAAAAAATTTATACATTCAGATATTCTTCTATGAATAAAAAATTATTTAATATCATTGTATTTATATTAAAATGAAGCTCTTTACATTAATATTTTAGGTTTACCAACCACATTAAAAATACATCTTTAAGAACATTGAATATTTTATACAGTGTATTTAATTTTCCACTAAAATAAAATTTTATAATTCCCTAGGTTTGTTACATTACAATCTTTTATTTTAATATTGAACATCTTTTTTCTCATTACTATATCCGAATAATCTCATAGAAAATAAAATTCATGAAAAAATATCTTTATAATAAGTTAAAAAAATTCAGCAAAAAATAATATTCCATAATATTTTCTTCTTAGAAATTGAAAACAATTTTAAAGCTATATATCATATGTCATTCTTACATTATACATAATCAGTAAACAAAAACACAACCCAAAAAGAAGTTTCATACATTTGTCATTTTTATTATTTTAATTTTAAAAACATTTTTATAGATATATAATTTTCAAATAATTTTATCCATATTTTATTTACTATATATTGTTATATAAAAATAAAAACAAAACACGTTTTTCTATTTTGGAATTGTTATATTTTTATAACCATGGTTTTTATATCCAATGTAAACTTAATTAAGTATAAGATTTAATGAAATAAAAATAATTGTAGTTTAAATAACATAATCCAATATGTTGAGTCAACGTCTCTTTTCTTCATGAAGTAATCTATGTCTACCCCTAGACCTTTACTCCAAGCCTCTTTCAATGAAATTTCATTATGTATGATCTCCTATACAAATTCAAAAAAAAAATATTATGCATATTTTGTATCATAAAAAATTTATACATAGATTATTCTATTTTTATAATATTAATATCTTAAATGTAATTTCATTATAGTTTATTACATCCCATAAAACATTTTTCGATATTCCAAATCAAATGTCTAGTAAATCCAAAATAGAAACTTTTTTCCTTTCTTTGTGATAACTCTCTTTGGTAATAATGATGATGTTTTACTGAAAGACCCATATATAAATATATATATTAAAAATATAGATTATATACTTCTTATTTTATAATATGATCACGATACATGAGCCTAAACTCTAATTTACTACATGGAAACCACTAATATATAGAAGAGATTGGGTAAATATTAATCAAATTGATTCGTTTTATAACGTAGAATAAATTTTTGTTGTCTACAAAAAAACTAATGTTTAATGAAATTCATAGAGAATTGTATCATGAAAGGATAACATATATTCTATAAATTATTCATGCACCTAATATTATTAATAACGTACTTACACAGTGTTTATCCATCACTCAATTTTTAAGTAAATAAAGTCCTCTAAACAACATACCTATTTGAAATTTCATTCTAAATATAGATCCACTTATGGTAATATATAATTTTAAAGGATTATATATTCCTATATTTATTTTCAAACATTCATTTCCTATAAATTATTATTATATAATAAACTTCTAAAAAATCATTCTTATTATTCTACATAGCTTCTAAACTAAATTTTTTAATTACTTTACTAGCCAGATATCTAAGCGGTTATCGCTCCATCAATTTTTTTGGACCAATTTAAAGACTATTATTATGTTTTTAAAAGTATATAAAATTTAATCCATTAATATTATTATTCTTATATTATTTTTAAGTTTTTATTAATCATTACTCAGATTCATACTTAAAAAGAAAAACACCATAACAAAAACTGGACTTTGTGTAATAACATCCTTATGAAAAATTGATCTCAAATAAAAAATTATATTTGTGTAGAAATTGATATGTACATAGAAATAATATTTATATTAAAGTTACATATATGAAAAAAAATCATTATAATAAAATTATCATTGAATTTTATACCTTTGATTTTTCAAGATATTGATTTTTGAAATAATATTTTTTTAGTTAAATAATTAATTACAACTGATTTTATGAGCATATAATGGAATATGGGTTTTGTTGGATATTTTTGGAAGATGATATTTTCGTTATTATGGTAATATAAAAGATTATTTAGTGGAGTAATTAATTTTTTAATTAAATATTTACTAAATAATTATTCTACTATCATTTTCTATATAGCTCTATTTTAGTTTTATAATGTATGGATCCTTATTAAAGAGAAATTTCATGTGAATTATTTATTGTGGATTTCATGGTTATTATTATGGTTCAATACTTATTAATTAATTATAATAAAATGAGGAAATAACTATTGTTATTTATATTTTTTAAAAGGTCGAATATACTTACTACATGAAACCAATATATTTATATGTTTCTTTTATAATTCATTTCATAATATAGATATATGATTGAAATATTCATATCTTATAGTAAGTCTTGATGAATTGTCACAATTAATATTCATCATTACTCATATTAATTTAATGGATAGGAAGAAAATTTCATCATCAACACTTCTCTTCAAAATTTCCAGTGGGTTTATTTGTTTTCATTTCATTTTTAGAATTGTTTACACATTATTATGCATATACATGGGATGTACCATCCTAAAATGGTACTAGTAAGTTCTAACATTCAGATCCTAGATCCCTCTTTCCTATCCCTTTATGATTTTTTGAAACCCATTTTTTTGGTGGAATCCTAGATAGCGATCTATGGAGTTTGTAAGATGGAATTGTGATTAAAGGGAAGTTCATAATTTGGAATATAGTTCACAAAGTTATATTTTAGTTTTTTACTCAAATAATAATTCAAATATTGTATAGGAAATGTTCACAAGGTAATATTTATGATTTGAATAGTATATTCACAATGTAAATGGATGATTTTTGAATTTTATAAATTTACCTCTAGAATCTCATGACATGAACTTAATACTCACCATAATAATTGATCAAGGTTTATTGGATCAAGGTAATGATTTTTTTTGGAAATTTTTAAAACATGATCCTTTTATGATGTAGATCAACCATTTTCACTATGGAAGTGTTCCCGAAAATGTTTCTATAAATCTAATCACAATGATGGTTTTTTAGGAATCCCACCATTTCTTTCCCAAATCTAAAAATCTAAAGGTCCTTATTTATGATATTCAAAATCGTTTTTTACAAGGATTGATCCCCAACTCCCTATGTTAAATATGTGTTCATCTTAGGTATGTTCTCTCTATTATCATTCTGGATTCCTCTTTGATTAGTTTTATTCCTCCTATTTATCTTACCATTCAACAGTGGTTTATCACCTTTTTTATTATCGAGTTTCATGATGTTTTTAATGTGGTTGTATCATGACGTTGTTGTGGGTGTTTATTTTTCCTTATAGGTATGGATATCATTGATTTTATTATTATTTAATTCTTTTTCAAGAACATTCGAAACCTTGAGGTAAGGGATTTATTTCTTCCCCTATTATTTTTTGTGAAATTAAAAATTTATCACACATTAGCTCCTTGGGTGATGGTACAATTAACCACAATAAATATTAAACCAAAATAATTAAAATAAATAGTTTGTGTTTTTTTCAATCAAATTTTATTCCATATTTATAAAAATTTTAATACTGTTTTACTATTTAATGTGTTATATAAGTTTATTCTTTTATTAACATATTTTTTAGTCTATAGTTTAGAATATTAAGTTTGATGAAAATTGTTAAATAATTTAAATATGGTAATATTTTTGGATAAAGAATTAAATAGGTAAGTTTAAATATATAATTATTATTATGATTTATGGGAAATAAAAAGTAATACTTAATTCACGATTAACTAATTTTTTTAACCATATGTGAATTGAATTTTATTCTTCAAATGAATCTAAAAATGCATGTTGTTGATAATAATAAATAGGCTTATTAATAGAATTATTTTCACACCATAAAAAATATTTTATTTTATTTTATTCTTTTCTTTTCTTTGGTTACTTCGTTTGAGGTTTTGGTTGAGTTAAAGATTTTAATTTCTATGTTTTAGAGTTTAGGGGTGTTTTTTGGTTTGTGCACAATTTGTGTGAACGGTTTGAGTGTTAACCATGTGACCTGTCTAGGATGATGGAGTTGGAATTTATTTATTCTTGCATGGTTTGAATTTCTTTATATGTGAATAGTTTGGACAAAACTCTATGAGTCCTAAGAGAAATAGTGAATCTTCTATTTTGGTGGCAAGGGTAAGGTGTGTGATTTGCGCATAGTTAAGGAAATTATGAATCAAGCGTATAGGGGCCTTTAAAATTTTTGATAGAGGTGATCAACATAATTGGAACATAATTTCCCAAAATATCTGTATAAACTATGTAGGTGTCCTTACTATTTATTAGGGTTCACACGGTTGGAACATTGTTTGGAAAACCATGTGTGCAAACCATATGACATTCCTAGGTCATTAAAAAGTTAGAAATTTCTCTTTTCCCCACCATCCTTTTAAACCATTTCATATTTTCCTCCCCTTTATAAACCTAGAGGTACCAGGTTCTCCCAAAAAACCACATACCTTGTTATCCTTCTTCCATTGATGCCTCTATAAGGTTCCTAAGGTGAGTCTCTCTTAGTTTTTGGTCAATTTAATCCTATTCCCTCTTCCATTTATTGGTTTCTAGGTTTTTTGTTGGTGGGTTCTCACTTATAAAAACACTAGGATCTAAGGATGATGTGTGCTTTGATTTATTTGATATTATTGTGTACATAATTCCTTTCGGGTTTGTTTATTCCTTCTCTTGATGTTTTGTTTCATTTTCACATCACTAAGGTAGGTTTTTCCATCCATTTCTTTTCTGTCACATTTTATTTGTTGCTTGAATTTTTTTGAATGATTCTGAAATGTGATTCCCTTTCCTGTAAATTTTTAGTATAAATTGTTTTGGCATTTATTTGGTGGTAATTTTTTTAATGGATTTAAAAGGGGTTCCTTTAATTATGACCACAAATTTATGTGTTCATGTTGTTCACTAAAATGTACATGGCCTCTTAAAAATACATTTGGGTGTTTTTAAATCATTACTGGACATATGGTTGGTTTACTATATTATCTTAAATTGCGAATTGAATGTGGTGTGTGGGTTGGGTGTCTCTTCGTGGCTTAATGGTTATGTGTAAAATGGTTAAAAAGGTTCTTCTGACATCAAATTGGAATTTGGAATAACTTTGAAATGTTTTGAGTGAGACATTGTGTGTAGTAATATAGAGACATAGAAAACTTGATCCATATTTTTATCTATAAATAAATTATTTATTTATTTATTATACAACCATAGATATCAAAGGTTTATAGTTTTAGAGAGTCCAGATACATCATAGAAATTCCGATTACAAAACCTAAAAAATAAAAGACAAAAACAATTATTTACAAGGGTGAAGCTCCATAGTGGGACCTCAACCACTATTTTTCTTCTACACATCATTATTCCATATAAAAATAGGTTTTTAAAACATAGGGTGAGAGACAAAAATCTTATTAATGGGTTTTCAAAACAAAAACAAAACCAAATAGAGTTTTTCAATTCAATAAAAAAATAGAACTTGTTATAAAGTTCATTAATTAACAATTAATAAAACATGAAAACTTTTCGAAATAACATTTAGTGAAAAATGATTTAAATATAAATATATATATATATCATTTGTAAAATCAACTTTATTTATTAAACAAATTCTAGAATATTCACTTGTAAACTTATAAGCATTCATAATTAATTATCAAAGGCACCTCAGATCATAGCATATTTTCTTAGTTTAATCCCACTACATGGTAGACATAGTCCCATGATGGATTAGGTTCACTACCTAATCATATAATTTTATTAGGATAATCTTAGAGAACACCATAATGTGCTTAGAATAATCCTCATGTGCACCATACGTGACATCTCATGAGATTGACACATTAACCAATACATTAGAGTTCTATTAGTATGCACCCTTCATATGATAAGGAAAAGGTCTCATAAGGGTTTGTGATCACTCACCATCCATTGACTTGATAATATCCAAGTGAAATTATTTGGAATTTAAAAAATTATAACTTATATAAAGTCATTTAAAAAAAATAAAAATAAAATAAAATAAAATAATTCTATCTTAAAAATTAGTTTTGAAAACACAATAGCCCCGTTTAAACAATTAAGGTTCTTTAAATATTTCAAATAATATCATGAAAATAAATCACAAAGACTAAATAAATTCATACATAAGATTTTAAATATAAACCATTATTAATTGTTAAGGAAGATAAACAAAATGATACCATTTCTATAATAAAACAATCAAAATACTATTATAAATAAAATGATAATTCATATAAAATATATAATTCAAGAAAAAATATTTAAATAATTAGGCATAATATTAATAGAATTATAAATCTATCATAAAGATACAATTTAAAATTATTTAAATAATCATAAAAATAATAAACTAATCTCCTAAAACAATTTCCATATAAAAATTGAAATTCCAATACCATTTGAATTGTTTATGAAGATATTTTATAAAGGAATTTTCTTATATAGAAATAAACAAGTGTATGAAAAATAAATGGTATCCTTTTTATCATAATTTTTTTATTAGCTGACCTAATAAAGAAATACCACTAATTTACTAAAATAGTTTAATATGGAATACTTGAAACACATAATCCATTTGGTTTTTATAGAACAAACTCTATTACTATGATAGAGATATAAAATTTACTAACATCTTTGAAAAAAAGTTCTATAAATTGACTATATAAAATTGATATCTAACATTAAAAATAATGAAACCAATTGAAACATTTGAGAAATTGTTTCACAAAAAAATTTATTTACTCATAAATAATTTGTAAATGAATTAATTTTTAATTAATAACCATAAATTGAAATTGAATCACAAATAGAACCCCTTACCTTTGAGGACGATCCCACTAATTTTTAACAGGTAAAACACTAGTACATCTAGGAGGGTTACTAATATATTGGAAAAAAATTTGAAAATGTAAGATAAAATTTATTTTATTAAATGTATTTTACAAAACAAAATTCCCTTACATATGAAGGATTTCATACTAATTCTATCCAAGTTCCTCATAACAGTTTGAATAGAAATCAACAGATATAATTTAAGGATAAACATATAGGTTTTCGAGAGTCTCCTATCTTATCCCTAATGCAACATCACATACCCTTATATACAAATATAATAGACACGCCAAAAAGAATGCCAAACTAGATGAGTGTGAATGGTGGGATTAATTCCCTAACATGAAAACCCCATATTCCATTAAAATGAAACCATAATTTGAAAATTCATAGATCCTAATCCGAAAACAAAAATTAAAGAACAACTCAAATTTTTGTCAGTTTCCTGAAATATGACTCACCATCACCTAGAGGGATTTGTGGATGGATGATTCCAGGAGAAAGATGATGGTTGAAGGTGTCATAGGTATCCAACGTGGGTTACATGTCATCTGACCACTGGGCGACTTTGTCCATACACGACCATTACCTTGATATAGGGATCCCCAAATAAGACATATCGAATACCGGATGAGTCATCAGTGGAGTGTTGGCTTCTTCCATGAACATGTTCATAGGATGCTTATCCAGCTAGGGAAGATGAAAAAAGAAGGATTTCATTGGTTCTGTGAAGAGGAAGAAGATATGGGAAGGGTTCTGTGGACTTAACCCAAGTCCCAAAATGATATTCCCCCCAAATTCATATTACATGCTAATTTATTTATTTATTTATATTTTTTTTATTAAAACAATTATTTCTTATAAAATTTTTAATTATATGTATATGTATATTTATATAAATTATATTTTATTAAAATTATTTTCTATTACTATTATTAATATATATACTTATTTTTAAGTATAATAATTATTTAAACTAATAATTTACCACATAAAATTGAACATATTATTATCATTTTCTTATCAAAATAATTATATTTATATTATTTTATATTTTTACTCATCTCTTTTAATATGGGTATTTTAATATATATATATATATAATTCATAATTTAATGTATCATTTTATTTTAAAAAAATTAATATGTCATATATTACCTTGTTTTTAAATGCGTTGTTTGATATAATTATGTATTTTCTATTAAAACATAAGTAATTTTCTGTAAAATAATTTCACAATAGAAATTTTTTATAAATTTAATTTAGCATAAATTATGTTTTATATAAACATATATGAATTACTTAAAAAAGTAGTTAATAAAAGGTTTATAATATTTTTATAATAATAAATTTTTATTGTTTCAAAATTACATTTTTTGAAACTTTTGTTGCATTAAAAATATAACTTTGAAAAACACAAATATTTAGATTAAAATTAAATATTTATTGAGAATAAAAATCCTATTTATTTATGTACTTAAATAAAATTCTTTTAATGTAAAATAATCACTACCTAAATACACAATTTCACACACAAATATACATATATATATACATATATAAGTATAAGAACTATTTTGTTTTTTAGTTTCATTTATTGTCATTTTATTTAAAGAAAGGCTTCAACTACTGTATGTAATGATAATTTTATGTATAAATACATAACCTTAATGAACATTTTTTAAACCAAACTCTTAAATTTTTTAAATCCTCTTCCCATAAAGATAATGCTTATTTTTTACATTCCTCTATGATCTTACACTTATTCTCTAAATTGGATTTTTACTCATGGAAGATACTCATAGAATAATTTGCGATATTGTAGTTGTCATCTTTGTTATAAGTTTACCTTGTTTATTGATTATGGTTGTTATAGGTTTATTATTACCACCTTATTTGTCCGAGGAAATGTTTCTTGTACAATTTTTAATGTATTTCATCCATTAAAAAGAAGTTTCTTTTTTTTAAGATCTATTTATTTCATTTTAATAAGATAAAATTTATATAAAAGTTACCAGGGAATTACATTATACTCCCTTTATAAAATTTCATCCTCACAATTTGATTAAATCTTACATAGAAGATAGAAAAAAACGGAAAGTTAAACTTAATTTCTGGTGTTTCATTCCTCCTTCCATTAATAATCCACCAATTCCCATTGTCACATTGATCTCGGAGTGCGAGGGTACACTTGGTGAACCATTACAATAGTGCATTTTCAAGGTCTTATAATTATTTATTCTAGTCAAAGTCTATATAACATAGATCATACTAATGGAAAATACGATTCACTTGTCGAAAATAATTATTTCCATGATATTAATTCAAAAAATCACCATGGTCCAGGTTTTTATAAAATAGTCTGACATAGTTAGCTTTGAAATATTCAAAATTTGGTTCCTCTAATATATTACATAAGTTTTTAAAAATACTGGAAGTTACGACTTAATATATATAGGTTACTCTAAGATCTCCCTCTTCAATAGCTATTATAATATAAAATAGTGCATCACACTCTCTTGAGAAGGTGATATATTTAAAAATTACATGATATTACCTCCATTGATGAGAAAGGTAAAAGAGTTGGGAGATTAATATTTGATCATAGATGATCCACGATCCCTAGTGATTCCATCATATGTAGGAGGTTCTTGATATGTTGTAAATTCTCTTAAAGGAAAGTTAGACATTTGAAAATGTTTTGATATTATGAAAGCTTAACTTTACAATAATTATTACAAGTAAGTCTTCAAGAAGGGAAAAGGGGGTTGTACAAGGTTCTTCCCTTCAATATTGAAACTATCCTTTATCCTACTGGAGAAACATAGAAAATTTTATATTACCCCTTAGATATGATAAACTTGTTGTTTTAAAATACTTCAAGTATAAAGATTTTTTACTCTTTAAGAATTATCAATGAATTGTGTCTTAAAGGTTTAAAGGGTTTCTCCATATCCTGACGTCTAAAGATATCCAAACATAAGCTCTGATACCAACTATGATGACCCAAAAAACATGATCCAGAATTTTTTATTTATAAATAAATAATTTATTTATTTATAACACAACCTGAGATTGAAAAGTTTTATAGTTTTAGAGATTCCGGATACATTAGGGAAATTATAATTGCAAAACTAAATAAGGAAAAGACCAAAGATATTCATTAAAAAGGTTAAACACCTTCGTGGGACCTCGAATACTAGATTTTTTCTATGCATCCTTATGACCTCTGAAAATAGGTTTTGAAAACATATGGTGAGAGACAAAAATCTCAGTAAGGGGTTTTCAAAATAAAAATGAAACTAAATAGATTTTTGCGATTCAATATAAAAAAAGAGCATTCTATAAAGTTTATTAATGAAATATTAAGAAAACATGAAAAAATTTCAAAATAAAATTTAATGAAAAATAATTTCAATTTATATATATATTTAATTTGGAAAATCAACTTCATTCATTCAAAAAATTCTAGACTATTCACTAGGAAAATTATAAGAATTCACAATCAATTCCCAAAGGAACCATGTATCATAGCATGGTTTCTAAGATTACTCTTGAGACATTGTGTACATAGTCCCATGATGGATTATGTTCACTCCCTATTCCAATAATGTGTTTAGGATAAACCTCCCACACACTATAATGTGAATAGGATAAACCTACAACAGACCATACATGGAATCTCATGATATTAACACATTATCCAAGACATTGTAGCGCTCTCAGGGTGCACCCTATATATGATTGGAAAAAATTTCATAATGTTTTGGGTTCACTCCCCTTTCCTTTACTTAATATTATCCAGGTGAGACACTTTGGAATTTAAAAAATTATAACTTATATATTTCTTCATATGAACCTTGGAGTTTTTTTAAATCTTGAGTTTAGTTATCCATTTCATAAAAAGGATTTACTTGATTATCGGTGCGTCTAATAAAACTAGTTTTCGTATATAAGTACATATGTAAATATAATTTCATATATATATATATTACATGGTTTTACAATATATATATATATACACATTTGATTACATATATACTGATATTTGAATATATCATAAATGTATATCCACATAGATATCAAAAATAAAAGAAAATACTTTTACATAAAAAAATGGAACATGTTTCTACATACATTTATAAACATACCTATATATAAATATTAATAATGAAACCATTTTTCTATAAATTAATGAATATATACATTTATATATTCATGTAAATAATGATGTAAATTAAAAATTTGTTTCTCTTAATATAGTTTGTATGTAAGTAAAAAATTGTTTCGATATAAAATACATATTTATATTAATATAAAATTTTTTTTAAAAGGAAGAATAATAAAAATAAAATAAACAATTATAACTTAAATATTAGTTTTGAAAACACGATATCCCCATTTTTCAAAATTAATGTTACTAAAATATTAAAAATAATATCATGAAAATAAATCACATAGACTAAAAGGTGAGGTATAGAATCAATATGATCCCATTTATATCATAAAACAAATTTAATAATATTATATATAAAATATTGATCTGTATAAAATCTAAAATTAAAAAAACCTCTTTAAATAATTAGGCATACTATTAATAAAATTCCAAAACTATAATAAAGATATAATTTAAAATTATTTAAATCATCAAGATAAAAATATTACTAATTCACTAAAACAATTTCCATATTAAAAGTTAAAACACTGATACCATTTGAATTGTTTAGTAATATGTTTCACAAAGTAATTTCCTCACACATAAATAATCTAGTGTTTGAAAAATAAATATTTTCCTTGCTATCATAAAAAATTATTAGAGAAACCAGGAAAAAAATACCACTAATCTACAAAAAATATTTGACATGGAATACTAGAATTAAAGAATCCATTTGGTTCATATAATACAAAATCTCTTAATATCATGAAAATATAAAATTCACTTAAACCTTTATAAAATAATTACTAGTAATTTACTAATTCAAATCGACATATAACAATTGAAATACCTAAACCAATTGAACCATTTGAGAAAATTTTTCATAAAAAAATTTATTTACTCATAAATTGTCTACAAATAAAATATGTTTATAGAAAGAAACATAAATTGAAATAGAATTAAAAATAGTGCTCCTTAACTTTTGGATGATTCCACTACTTTTCCAAATATAAAGCAACAACACAACTAGAAGTGTTACTAATAGATTTGAAAAAAATTTAAAAATGAAAGAGAAAATTGATTTTATTAAAAGTATTTTATAAAACAAAATCCCCTTATATTTTAAGGTTAATAGACTGCTTATAGCCTAGTTCCTTACGGTAGTTAGAACAGAAATTAATAGAAGGCCTTCAAGGCTAAATATAATGGTTTTCAAGAGTCTCACCCCTTAGCTCTAATTCAACATCACTGATCCTTATATACACATATAAGAGACACCACAAAAAGAATTCCAAAAAAGATCAGTGTGAATGACAAATTATTCCCCAACATGAAACCACATGTTCCGATAAAATGAAACCCTTATTCAAAAAAAAAATGAAACCTAAACCAAAAATTCAAATTAAAAGATAAATAAAATCTTTGTTAGTTTCCTGAAATCTGACTCACCATCACCCAAAGGGATTTTTGGGAGGATGATTTCCAGGATAAAGATGATGATCAAAGGTGTCATGGGTATCTGATGTGGGCTACAGGTCAAACGACAACATGTCAGATTCATCTACACACAACCATCCCCTTGATGGTGCGATCATGAAACAAGACGCATCCAATGCAGGACGAGTTAGCAGTGGAGCATTGGATTCTTTACTGGACAAGTTCGCATGCCATGACTCTAGCTGGAAAAGATGACGACTGAGGGTTCCATTAGTTCTATGAAGAGGAAAAAGATAGTGGGAAGGGTTCTGTTAGCTTAGCCCAAATCCTAAAATGGGATTCCCACTTAATTCATCAAACATGCTATTTTTTTATTTATTATTAATATTTTATTATTATAAAAATTCTTTCTTTTAACTTACTTTTTTATTATATATTTTAATATCTATTATATTTTATTAAAATTATTGTTTATTACTATTATTAACATATATTCATATTTATAAGTATACTAATTCCATAAAATAATATTTTCTTATTTAAAATTTATCATATTATTATTATATTCTTATGAAAATAATAATATTTATATAAGATTTATATTTTTTATAATCTCTTTTAATATATATGTATTTAAAAAATATATAATTCATAATATAATGTATCATTTAATTTTTTCAAAATAATTGTGTCATATATTACCTTATTTTTTAGTGTGTAATTTAATTTAAGTATGTATTTTCTATTGAAACATTAGTAATTTATTATAAAATAACGTAACAATTTAAATTTTTTATAAATTAAATTTATCATGAATTATTTTTATATAAACATATGTGTATTCCTTAAAAATATTAGTTAAAAAAGATTTATAATATTTTTATAATAATAAATTTTTAATGTTTCAAAATTTTATTTTATGAAACCTATATTGCATTAAAAAATATAACTTTGAAAAAAATTAATAATTAGATTTAAATTTAATATTCATTGTGATTAAAAATCTTTTTTAAAGATTTACTTAAATAAACTCATTTTAATGTTAAATAATCACTACATAAATACAAAAAAAGAACACAATATATATATTTATTTATTATCATTTTATTTAAAAAATTCCTTCAAAAACTATATATAATGATTATTATATGTATAAATATATAACCTTAACCAACATTTTATTTTAACCAAACTCATCAAATTTGTAGATCCTTTACTTGTTACTATGATGCCTATTTTTACATTCCTTTGTTCTCTTACCCTTATTCTCTTCACTAGGTTTCTACTCATGGAGAATACCAAAGGTTTGGGATAATATATTGGAGTTATCATGTTTTTTTATAAGTTTACCTTGTTTGTTTATGATGATAGTTGTAGGTTTAATCTTACAACCTTCATAGTCTGAGGAAATGTTTCTTGTACCATATTTATTGGACTGATTTAAATATTAAAAAATTTATTTTGTTTAATATATATTTATCTCAATTTACTAAGAGAAAAATTAACATAAGAGTTACTAGGGTGTTATAAGTAACATCCATATGTGCACATGGTGAATAAAGGGATGGTCTCATAAATGATGATGGTGTCTTATAGAAAATGTATCCCTCTCTCTTAAACATGGTTTTTCAAACACTCATCTAGTATTTATATTTCTTCTCTCTCCTCTTCCCAACATGGTTCTTTAAAACCCTATAGTTATTTCTAAATTATTTAATGGTCTCTAAATGGTTTTAAATTTTGGTTTCAAATATGTTTTTGAAAGTTTTTCCCTTTTGGAAATTTTCACCTAGGTGGTGTTTCATCTTGATTTTGAAAATGGTTTTTAAAATAGAATTATATTTGAGGTTGGGAATGTTAAAGGCCCAATTGTTACTTTATGGTAGTCTTGGAAATTAGTTTCAAATTGATATAACATGTAGGCTCAGTTGGAACATATGGGAGAGACTTGATGTAAGATGAGAACCTCTATGGTGGGCCTTTCTATGAGAGGGTCATCACATCAGTGATGTCATTGTTTAGTCTATAGAATCATGGTAGATGTGGGTGTTGTTTTGATCCATGGATGCGAGGAACTCCCCATTCACTATGTACTATTATGATGGAAATTATGGTTGTCATCTTGAGGGTTGAGTGATAGTTTGTTGTTGATCCCAATTAGATGGATGGGTACCCCCTGGATCAGCTAAGAGGTTAAGTGGGACTTTCCACTAGATTGATAGTTTAGAATATCCAGTTCGTTATTGACTATAAAGGTTAAGTGGGACTTTCCACTAGATTGATAGTTTATAATATCCAGTTTGTTATTGACTATAGAGATTATGTATTGAAAATCCATGATTCACATATTTTGTTATAGTAGTTAATGCCATTATCATTGCGTACATTATTACCTGAAAAATTTATTGCCATTGTACTCCAATTCTGTACATTTTTCAGAGAACTATGTGAAAAATCTCTACATCCATTTGAGCTTGACAACCTTCAGAAGAGGTTTTTATTGACACTTTGTTCTATAGAGATTACATTTCCCCCATTCTTTTACAGTCATGATGCATTTAACTGTGCATTTGTTTGAGGAAGCTAAATTAGGAGGCCACATACATTATCGTTGGATGTATCCAATTGGGAGGTACTTTATTTATATTTTTTATTTAAGTAAACAATTCATAACACTTAATTAAATAAATAAATATGATTATTTATTTTATTTCACAGATATCATGGGCATTTGAAATCATACATGAAAAATAAAACTCAACCAGAAGGCTCTATTGTTGAAGGATATTTAGTAGAAGTGTGTATTAATTTTTTTTTTCTAGATACTTGGATGATATTGAAAAAATATTTAATTGAGTTTTACATGTTGAAGACACATTATATCAATCTCAAATACATGGGAAATAAAATTTTTTTCCTACTTTTGGCTGATCAGTTGGAAGGACCACAAATGTTACACTAATAGAAATAGAATTATTACAAGCACATATATATGTGTTTCTGAATAGTGAAGGTGTAGATCCATGTATTAAAGAGTTGAGGATACAAATAAATAGATGAATGAGATGCCAGAAAAAAATGAGAAAGTTATAACAAAATATATTAATAAATAACTTGTAGAATGGTTTGAATGATGCGTAAATTCATAAATATTGAAAAAAATATGGATATTAGGTTGAAACATATATTTTTAAATCTAATAAAGTGTTTTTTTATTTCATGAATACTGATACTCGAGTAGATTTGTCAGAAGATTTGAATTTTATTTGTCGAGCTCCTCTAAAACAAGTTTGAATGTTCGACACTGACAACATGAATGGATTTATATTTCATACAGTCAATCGAAAAGAGGGTTTGAAAACATTGAGTAGTTGTATATTTACATTTTCTAAAGTAGGATACTATGAAAAGAGGATTTATATTATTTAATTAAACTACCATGGGCATTTTTTAGTTGTTTTATTCAAATTTAATTGGGTCGATATTATCAGAGGCATTAAAATGGTTTTTTCAATTTTATTCTGTGAACTTCTCTTTCTTGATGGATTATGGTGATCGTGAACTACATGATTCATATGTCTTATCATCGTAAGATAAAATGGTATATTATGTGAAAGGTGTTTTTGATGAAGGTTGGAGTGTAGTTTCTCACATAAAAAAGATATTTTTATGATATGGGCATCGAAGTGTAAGATTTGACCTCTGAAATTGATTGTCATCCACATCAAGAAGCAACCTTAATTGTCCATAATGATATTGAAAATATTAGTCTATCAAGGATGGATGTAGTGGATGAAGTAATGGAGTAAAAAAAATGACATTATTGAAGGGGAAAATGATTGTATGTACAGTTATGAATTCATTTAGCAACCACTTATTTAATTTGTGCAGTCATTCATTTTCATTGGTATGCATATTTTGTTTTTTTATTAGTGTTCATCTATTATCATTTTTAATTTGTCTTCTGTATAATATTTTTGAAATATATGTTCTAAACATAATTTTATTAGATTAAATGACTAGAATTACAAGGAGAAAGTGTTATACTGTATAGAATCTGACTGGAGAGAATATAGTTGTCCAATTTGATTCATATGGGGTCCCTACAGATGATAAAACAAGATTACTTGGACAGATTATAGGCCATCTAGCCACGAAGCTGGCTTCCCTTCCTATTTCATATATTTATTGGATGTAGATATCCGCTTTGAAAAATGTGTTGATTTATTTATATCAAAATACGAATAGATCTTCCACTGGTGGTATTACATCTACTGGTGGTGATAAGGTAAATCAAAAAAATTGAAAATCATTTAGTTGGGAAACATTTATTGGTTTAATGTTTAAATATAAATATAAAATATTATTTAATTTTCAATATATTGTTCTTAAATGTGTTAGAAGGATGTAGATATGGAGGTGGAGAGGGTGACAAGATGTGTTCATCATCGGATAATGATTAGTTTTATTGTTGATATGTTGGGCAAATATGGTAACAGTCAGTTAGTAAATGTATCATGTGTGGTACATAGTTTCCACCAAAAATTTTCCTGACATAACATTTTCTTGATTTCTCTTGTTTCCTTTCATGTATTATGAACCCAATCTTCCAATTAAACTTGGAATTTATGATCCTTATGTTGTATTAATGAATATTTATATTTATGAATCATATAATAATTCTCCTCCTATCCTCTACTTTCAAAGGGTTGGATTGATCCCCATTATTTGGTGTTGAATTCAACCTCTATCAAGTGAGTTGCATATCACTTAGTGAGTATAAAAATCTTCCTTCCATCTTTCTACATTTATTTCCTATCTAGATGAATTATTTTGTTGTAGCTAAATAAACTATATTATCAGGTCATTCATCTATTTCCAGAATTTCTCTCGATATGGATAGAAACATGCCTTGATATTAGTCATGTCGGTCATCCATGGTATTTTTAGGTGGTATATATAATCTCTCTTATATTATTTATGTTTTATAAATCTTTTCACTATGTTTTATAGTGGTAATTCCAAGAGAAAAATTGTTATTTTTTTGTTTCATTTGTTGAAAACAGTTCATTTAGATTATTATCACTTTTTTATTAAATTAGCCTTGTTAAGGACCTTGAACCTAAAATTTGAACCACAAATAATGGTGAAAACCTTGAATGATATAATATAATTATATTTTGTCTAATAAAATTCCCTTTTAAGTGTATTTTTTTCTAAAATATCAAAGTGAAGTTCAAATGAATTTTGGGGGGATGTGACAACCCCCTCTGTATTCCATAGTGACCAAACCCTCTTTAGGTGGTTAGGGACTAAGTATTATTAATGGAACTTGATTTTATCATATGGACTGGATGGAAGAATGACCTTCCACATAACTTTGCATGTATGGTGTTAACTGCTAAGGGTAGTCCACATGGACCTATTACCTTTATTCAATTCTAAGAAACCATTAATTTTGGAATGAAATACCTAATTAATTAAATGATATGGTATGAGTTATGGCTCGATTACTACATGTCCCATATGACTTTATAATTTAAATGTCTTATGGGCATTAACCTCATTAAATCTACTTGATTTATAAGATGGAATGTCTCTACACATGGAATCATTTTTATTTAAAACTTAATGAAAATAAATGTTTTAGTTACACCTTGAAAGACAGTTGTTTTACTCTTTAAGAAATACTAAGGATGGGCTCATAGGTTGTTGATACTTTGAACGTTAGGGGTGATACATGTTATATCATGGATGATCACACTGTTTGAGTTAATTTTCTTCATATGAGTAACACTAGTTCCCATAGGGGAACACATGGATGGGCTCAATGGAAAGATTATTAAACCATGAAATGAGTGATACTTAGACAAGTGTGTATGGATTTGAAAGTATTTTTTCTAATGAAATTGTTGGTGATCTTGTATTATTTTGGATGTAGGATGTATGTGTATGTGAAATTGGAATGGTTTTTTTTCAGGGCACTGATACTGGGGCTGCAGAATCATCTGCATTTTTTTTAAATATATCTTTAGCGGTAGTTTAAACTACCACTAAGTAAATGGATCATATTTAGTGGAGGTTAAAACCACCGCTATAATTTGGTATTTTACTATTGGCGGTGGTTAAAAACACTACTATATAATTAATTTAGCAGTATTTAAATTCCCTCTATATAGTTTTCATCTTCCATTATCATTTCATAGTGGTTATCTTGGTTTTAGAAGTGGTTGTCCTAGAGAAAATGAAATTATTTTTTAGCGGCAGTGTAAACTGTCATGAAAAAAATCATTTTCCGTCAGGAGAACTGCCACTAAAACCACCAAAAAAGAATGAAAAATACATTCACTATGAGGATTACAATAAACCGCCTCTAAATTGAAGAAACCTCTGTGTATTGTTTCCCAAAACATAATTTAGCAGTGGTTTAAAAAAACCAATATATCAGCATATTATTGCGGTTTAAACCACCACTATATCCAAAAAAACCACCGTTATGTTGTGATTTTCCTACAATGTCTTCTCTAATAATATTGAATGAAATGGTGCAGGGGATTCATTGATTCTACTCTTATTTTATGTGTAGTAATAAATTTATCATTCATAAAAACATTGGTTTATGGTGGAATTAACCATAATAAATATTATGCTAGAATAATTAAATTAAATTTATTATGGTTGTAGTGATCTCATGTTTTTCCATCATGATAAAGGCATGCCTCTTGTTTTTCTAGATAGTGTGCTATCTATATTTATGATTTTTTTATTATTTTAGTTATAATATTATAAGGCCCCAGCCTTAAACCTTACTTAATCTTGAGTTATTACAATATTACACATTGAGGATCTTTTTGGGTTTAGAGTTTTAGATAATTAGATCATAAAACTTGCATTAAATTCCACATATAGACAAAGTGGTTACATAAAGATAGTATTCTTCTTTCCCATAAATGGAAACATATTTAAAATAAAACATGGATTCTTTCTTGACACGTCCTTGACACTATCATCATATCATGTACCTTTCCCTTGACCTGTGAAAAACATTTCAAAAAACTTGGGATGAGCATAAAAAGCTCAGTAAGGGATATAAAAATATGGAAAGGAAACATGGGTACATATATACATAAGAATGAAATCATACTTTACCCATAAAACATAAGCACTTTAACATACCTTATCAAATCATGAATAAATCATAGAAATCATAGGACATAAAGGTAACTTGAGGCATTCATAGCATTCTTACGTAGGGAGTAACCCTCTTGGTTACGTTTGGAATACCCATCACAGTATATTCCCTAAATCTCTTCGGAGAAACCTTAATGTTTCACTCCTTCGCATTACCCAATGCATTGGAGATCTATATCGGGCTCACCCGCCCTTAGTTTATCATGGAACCACCCGTCTTCATAATAATGCCCAAGAACCTCAACATAATCATATCACATAAAACATGCATAAAGGAAACATAACATTTCCACCTTTCAATCACAAGATATCAATACAACACATTGATATAAAAACATTTTGAAAACCATTTTCAATACCAAAATAAAAGAAAATTAAAACATGGTATATATTTTTCTTTTAAAAAAAAGGTATGGCTTGTAGAGGAAGCCGAAACTCAAATAACGGTCACGGCGGCAGAGAAGTCGTTGTCACCGCATACGTATGAAAAAAACATTCCCTTTTTTCATTTAGTAAAATGCTACGTATAAAAAAGATTCCTTTTGAATAAACGTAAAATTCAAAGGGGTTTATACACCGTATAAAAGAAGGTTGCGTATAAAACAAAATATGCCTCAATGAAAGGAGATTGAGACGAAGTCCCATACCTCGGGTCTGACTTGACTCGATCATTCTTTAAGGTCCTGAATAATAAACTTGAGTTAATTTCTACTTGCTTAAGAACCTTTTTCAAGTTCATTATTCCTTTTATATCACTTATTTCCATGTCATGAACACTATGTAATTATTTAAGTTAATAACGGTCGTTTTAACGATCATTGGTACTTGAGTCAAAAATAAACCCTTTATAATTACAATTTTTTCATGTATCCATTATATCCAGAATTATAATCATGATGTATATATCATATATATCTAGTATATACATGCATTTATAATATTACATAATCATTTAGAGGTAAGAAATGAAATGCACCGTTCATGGAGACGGTAAGCCGTACGTACACATGAACGCTACTTTCATTTCTATTTCATATTTTATAGAATAGAATCATAATGATATAAAGGTATATTATAATTCTAGTATAATATAATATATAATATCATAGTTCCATCCTTTATACATCCCACATATGGTATTTAACGAATCAAATCACTTTGAGGGGGTGGTAGTCCGCACTTCCTTAAATGAAGATATCACGTTTACCCATAATGGAAACCATAAAGGTATGCCCAAAATGAAAAATACAGAAGCTTAAGGAAAAATTAAACATATTATATATCATATATAAATATAGTGACATCTTAATGGCCACCTTTTAAGGTGTCAAAAGAATGTTGAACAATCATCGTTTTGGGAGGCATAAATTCACCATCCACGGAAACAGTATGTCCTTTAACCATTAGATTTAGGTGTGTGTAAATTTAGCTTTAATACTTCTTATAAAAAAATCCTAGTATATTGAAGATACTGGAGTTGTTACAAAAGAAATGAATAAAAAGAGTTTAGGGTGTTTGAGAAACAAAATAAAACAAAAGGACTCAAATGAAGACATTACCTTAAAATCAGGTAACTCCCATTGGTTTGAGCACAAAGGATTCTTTGGGAAGACTTATGCCAAAAGTGAGGCTTAAAAAAGTAATAGAGGGATTTGGAGAGACAAAATGGACAGGGGTTGGCCGAGCCAAAGGCTTTGGGAGTGTGGGTAAGGAGGTAGAGGCGGGGGCCTTTTATAAGAGGAGAGGAGGGGCAGTCTTGGAATGTAAAGAAATGTAACTTTATTTGAAAATGATTTTCGGATTCAAAAGGTCCCACAATGATATAATTCGAGGGTAAGGTGATAAGGGTTCGATATCCACCCATCCAATAGGTTTTGAAAATTTGTAGGTCATAGATTTTACATTATCATTTCATTTTATTTAAATCCTTTATTAATGAGGTAATCACTGCATCATCATGATGTCATAAATAATTTAATAAATTTAATGTCTAAAAATTATAAAAAAATATCATGATGTAGGAAATATTTCTATATTTCTAATGAATATTTATAGTCCAAAAGATCATTTATGTAGAAAAAATTAAAAATATTTTACTTAGGTGATACATTCTTTGTCACATTTAACATTCTTTAAAAGTAAAAAGATAAAAATTCACTTTCTCACAAAAGTGATTCAATGGGGCCCCCAAGATTAGAACAAGGAATCCCATGGTCGGCCATGGGACAACCAGTAGACTTAGGAAACATGTTGTGGTCTTTTTGTATTATTATGATATCATTTTATTATCCTTAACTACCTGATTACTCATTAATCAAGATAATTAAAGATAATTACCGTAGTTACTATTCATAATGTCAAAAAACAAAAGAGTCTTGATTACATAATTTGTACCTTTTGATTCCAAATATGTAATCCATTTTACCAAAATCCAAACACAGAAATTGCAATAATTGATTTAAAAATAATTCCCGTTGTCAAAACAAATAGCGGGTTTTTTTGAAACAATATCTATGAAAAGTTTGGCATTAGTTTATGCCCAATTCCAAAGTGAAATTAATCCTAATGACCACCATTGGATTACATTGTAAAAATATATTCTAATTTAACTTTAAAACCAATTCAAAAGATAATCTAATCATATAAATAATGTAGATTAAAAAGCAGTTTTGATGTAAAATACAATATTTTTCACTATTCAAAAAAAAAATGAACATTGTCAGAAAAATACCAAAAATTCACAAAAAGTAAATTTTGATGTCCCAATAATAAAGAATAAGTTTATTTTGAAAAAAATAGCTTATAAAATTTTCAAAAGATAGATTTAAAAATGGTTTGCCATCAAAAGGCAGTAAAACAATCCTTTAAAAAATATTAGTGTATTCCATGCTTAAGATTGGATTTATTTTCATTTTAAGCCTCTAAAACACTATCTAATTCATTAATAGACATAGATAAAAATATCTATTGTTCATTAATTACTTGGGATGTTACATCCTTCCCCCCATTAGAAAATTGCATCCCCATAATTTATTTACATATCGAATAAATGGGGGTACTTATCTCTCTTTGCATTTTCAGATTCTCATGTTGCCTCTTCCATCATGTGGTTTTTCCACAAAACCTTTACCTGATTAATCACCTTATTTCGTAACACTTGATCCCTATGGTCAAGAATCTGGACCGGTTGTTCCTCTTAAGATAGGTTCTCTTCCAGCTGAACTACCTCTGGACTCAAAACATGAGATGGATCTGGCATATACTTTCTCAACATCGAAATGTGAAAAAAAATGTGTACCTGAGATAAAATCGGAGGTAAAGCCACTCGGTATGCAATTGATAAAACTCTCTCCAGAATTTCATATGGTCCAATGAACCTTGGACTCAGCTTTCCTTTCTTACCAAATCTTATCACAATTTTCCATGGCGAGACTTTGAGAAAAACATGATCACCTACCTCAAAAGTTAGATCCTTCCTCCTGTTGTCTGCATAACTCTTCTGCCTACTATGAGCTATTCTCATGTGTTTCTGTATCAGCTGAACTGTTTCTACCAACTATTCTACCAATTATGGTCCCATCAGCTTTCTTTCACCCACTTCATCCCAAAAAGCTGGAGTTCGACACCGCTTCCCATATAATGCCTGAAATGGTGCTATCTGTATATTGGAATGAAAACTGTTATTATATGAAAATTCAACCAAAGAAAGATGTTGGTCCCAAATTCCCTGATAATCCATCAAACAAGCTCGTAGCATATCCTCCAAGGTCTGAATTGTTCATTCTGACTGCCCATCTGATTGAGGATGAAATGCTGTACTAAAATTTAATTCAGTACCCAACGACTTCTGAAGGCCTTTCCAAAAGTTAGAAGTGAACCTAGGATCACAATCAGATACAATGGAGAGGGGAAATCCATGTAACCTAACTATCTCTTTAAGATACAAACGAGAAAGTTGATCTAGGGAAAAAGTATCTCGTATAGCAAGGAAATGAGCAGATTTATTCAAGCGATCAACAATAACCCAGATTGCATTATTACTTTGAGATGTCTTCGGTAATCCCACAACAAATTCCATGGATATATTCTCCCATTTCTACTCTGGCACTGGTAAAGGCTGAAGCATCCCTTTCGGTAACTACCGCTTTGCTTTAACCTGTTGACATGTCAAACACTTCACAGTAAAATCAGAAATATCTCTTTTCATTCCATCCCACCAGTAATACTCCCGCAGATCTCTGTACATCTTAGTACTGCCAGGATGAACTGAAAACAGAGAACTATGAGCTTCACATAACAAATCTCTCTTCAACTGTGAATCACAAGGAACACATAATCTCTTCCCAAATCTCAAAACGCAATCATTATCAATGTTGAATTCAGGCAAATTACCCTTCTGAACCAACTGTACCTTTTTCTATAACTCACTGTCTTGCTTCTGTGCTTGCTTGATTCTGTCTGATAGAGATGATCTCACTGATACCTAAAACAAAACAGAATAAATTCCTACACCATCAAATTATATGCCAAAGTTCATCAAATCCTTAACCAAAGGATCATGTTCCAAACACAACATTGCTAATGAAGCATTACTTTTTTGACTCAAAGTATCAGCCACTTTATTTGATTTTCCCGGATGGTAATGAATTGTACAATCATAATCCTTGATTAATTCTAGCCATCTACTCTGTCTCATGTTCAATTATTTCTGAGTGAATGTATACTTTAAACTTTTGTGATCGGTATATATTTCACACTTTACTCCATACAAATGATGCCTCCAAATTTTTAAAGCGAAAACAACAGCAGCTAATTCCAAATCATGTGTAGAGTAATTTACCTCATGAGTTTTCAACTATCGTGAAGCATAAGCAATTACCTGATCATTATGCATTATGAAACAACCAAGTCCTTTCAATGAAGCATCACTGTATATAAAAAACTCACCATTCCTGGAAGGAAGTGCAAAAACTGGAGCATTCAATAATATTCTTTTCAATTACTGAAAACAATCATCACATTATTTTGTCCAGATAAACTTAAAACCCTTCCGAGTTAGCTTAGTCATTGGACTAGATAACCATGAAAAATATCTAACAAACCTTCGGTAATAGCCTGTCAAACCAAGGAAACTACGAATCTCAGTTACATTTGTGGGTCTTGGCCAGTCTTCCACAACTTTTGTTTTTGCACGATCAACAGTTATCCATTCTTTAGAAACAATGTGACCAAGGAAAGAAATTTTTTTCCACCAAAACTCACATTTTCTGAATTTCCCATACAATTTCTTTTCTTTTAAGGTTTTCAAAATAACCCTTAAATGTCTTTCATGCTCCTATTTACTTTTATAAAACACCAAAATATCATCAATGAAAACCACCACAAACTAATCCAAGAACTCATGGAGAATTCTATTCATTAAGTCCATGAATACAGCAGGTGCATTGGTTAGCCCAAAATGCATTACTACAAATTCATAATGGCCATATCTTGTACGAAACGCAGTCTTCAGAACATCTGCTTCCTTTACCTTCAGCTCATGGTACCCTGATCTCATGTAAATCTTTGAAAAATACTGAGCTCCCTGGAGCTGATCAAACAAATCATCGATATGAGGCAAATGATATTTGTTCTTAACAGTGATGTTATTCAAGGCTCTATAATCAATGCAAAGTCTCATTGAACCATCTTTCTTTTTAACAAATAAAACAAGAGCACCCCATGGTGATGTTCTAGGTCGAATGAAACCTTTCTCTAATAAATCTTGCAATTTCTCCTTCAACTCTAAAAGTTCAATTTGATCCATTCGATAAGGGGGTTTTGAAATTGGATTAGCATCAGGAACTAAGTAAACAGTAAACTCAACTTCCCGATCTGGTATTATTCCAGGAAACTCATCAGGAAAAACATCAGGATACTCATTTAACACTGGCACATCATTAATCTGAACAGTTCCCTTGTTTTCAAAAATGTGTGCAAGGTAACATTCATTTCCATCTTTTACAAGTTTCTTGGCCTCTTGATAAGTTATCAACAGTATGGGTTCATTCTTGTACACAAACTGAAAGTCTTTCTGAAAAGAAACTTCTTTATCTCTACAGTCAATCTTAGCATGGTAAATAGAGAGCCAATCCATACCCATGATAACATCAAACTCTACTAGAGGTAGAACAATAAGGTTTGCAAGTAGGTTCTTTCCACAGATAAGGATAGGAAGATTCTTATAAATTCTTTTTGCCTCAACATTTCCCCCAGGTTTTTTTAACAAAAGTTCAGGAGTCATTTCTTGAGATGGTATTCCCATTTTACTAGAAAATGTTTCATATATGAAAGAATGTGTGGACCCCGAATCAAACAACACACTGGCATAATCTGAAAAAACAAACAAAGTACCTGATACAACTTCATTTGATGGCCCGACATCTTCTGAAGTAGTTGCAAAGGATTTCACCACCCCTTTCTGCTTGTATTCTAACTGGTTCCCATCACTTAAGCTCTTTGTGAGACACTCGTTTGCATAGTGACCCATCTCATTGCACTTAAAACATTTCACTAACTGTAAATCAAATTTGGCCTTACCTTCATCTTGATCGTTTTCAGTGCAATCACGAGCCTTATGTCCCATCTTACCACATCGGTAGCACTTTACAGAATTCTGAAGACATTCCCCAGCATGCCTTTTTCCACATTTATCACAAACTGGAAACTTAGATTTCTTACCATCAGACTTTTTTGAAGAATTTTTCCCTTTCTCCTGCCACCTTAGTCTCTTCTTCTACTGGTTATTATAGAACAATTGATCATCGACAAAATCCATTTCAACCTTCTCACCACATCGAACAAGCTTTTCATAACTTTTAAACTCACGAGAAGCTAATGCCCTTCGATATTTTGGCTTTAATCCTGAGTAAAAACGATTGATTTTACTATCAAGGTCTCGGATAAAATTTGGAGCATACCTTACCAATCGAGTGAACCTTTCTTCATAGGTATCTACTGAGTCTTCCTCTTGCCTCAATTCCAAGAATTGTTTTTTCCATACTAAGTCAAACAGCCTTAGGAAAATACTTTTCAAGAAACATACCTTTGAATTCATCCCAGTCGAGAGCATCAATCTCATCAATGTACCTGATATTTTTAACCATCGACCACCACTGATCTGCTTGACCCTCGAAACAGTAAATAGAAAGACTAACCTTTTGATTTTCTGAACACCCCATGACATCGAAAATCTTCTCCAGTGCTTTAATCCACTCTTCAGCTATCACATGGTCAGATGATCCTCTGAATGATGGGGGATGTTGCCTCATGAAATGTTCCACCACTAACATGTTCCTCTGCGGTTGATCTGGCTGATCTCGTGCATGGATACCACCACCATTTATCGCTTGATTCAACTGCGCCATTACTGCAACAAACTGTTCAGTTCCAATTCTGACCATCTCAGGATGCTGATTCGGAAGGTTATTTCCTTCTGTATGCCTTCCTAGCACTGCTTCCCTATTTCCTTTGCAAAAAACCATTCTGAACAAACATGTCTTAGATGAAGAAACATAGTAATCGTCAAATACTATATCACTTCAATTTGACCCTAAAAAAAAATATTTTTGGATAATCATTTAATAGAATTATAACTCCTAAAGTTATCTAAACTGACCTCTGATACCAACTATAAGGCCCTAGCCTTAAACCTTACTTAATCTTGAGTTATTACAAGATTACACATTGATGATCTTTTCGGGTTTAGAGTTTTAGAGAATTAGATCACAAAACTTGCATTACATTCCACATATAAACAAAGTGGTTACATAAAGATAGTATTCTTCTTTCCCATAAATGGAAACATATTTGAAATAAAACATGGATTCTTTCTTGACACTTCCTTGACACTATCATCATATCATGTACCTTTCCCTTGACATGTGAAAAACATTTCAAAAAACTTGGGATGAGCATAAAAAGCTCAGTAAGGGATATAAAAATATGGAAAGGAAACATGGGTACATATATACATAAGAATGAAATCATACTTTACCCATAAAACATAAGCACTTTAACATACCTCATCAAATCATGAATAAATAATAGAAATCATAAGACATAAAGGTAACTTGAGGCATTCATAACATTCTTACGTAGGGAGTAACCCTCTTGGTTACGTTTGGAATACCCATCACAGTATATTCCCTAAATCTCTTCGGAGAAACATTAACGTTTCACTCCTTCGCATTACCCAATGCATTGGAGAGCTATATTGGGCTCACCCGCCCATAGTTTATCACGGAACCACCCGTCTTCATAATAATTCCCAAGAACCTCAACATAATCATATCACATAAAACATGCATAAAGGAAACATAACATTTCCACCTTTCAATCACAAGATATCAATACAAAACATTGATATAAAAACATTTTGAAAACCATTTTCAATACCAAAATAAAATAAAATTAAAACATGGTATTTATTTTTCTTTTTAAAAAAAGGTATGACTTGTAGAGGAAGCTGAAACTCAAATAACGGTCACGGCTGCGGAGAAGTCGTTGTCGCCGTATACGTACAACAAAAACATTCCCTTTTGTCGTTTAGTAAAACACTACGTATAAAAAAGATTCCTTTTGAATAAATGTAAAAGTCAAAGGGGTTTATACACCGTATAAAAGAAGGTTGTGTATAAAATAAAATATGCCTCAATAAAAGGAGATTGAGAAGAAGTCTCATACCTCAGGTCTGACTTGACTCGATCGTTCTTTAATGTCCTGAATAATAAACTTGAGTTAATTTCTACTTTCTTAAGAACCTTTTTCAAGTTCATTATTCCTTTTATATCACTTATTTCCATGTCATGAACACTATGTAATTATTTAAGTTAATAACGGTCGTTTTAACGATCATTGGTACTTGAGTCAAAAATAAACCCTTTATAATTACAAGTTGTTCATGTATCCATTATATCCAGAATTATAATCATGATGTATATATCATATATATCAAGTATATACATGCATTTATAATATTACATAATCATTTAGAGGTAATAAATTAAATGCACCGTTCATGGAGATGGTAAGCCGTACGTACGAATGAATGCTACTTTCATTTATATTTTGTATTTTATAGAATGGAATCATAATTATATAAATGTATATTATAATTCGAGTATAATATCATATATAATATCATAGTTCCATCCTTTATACATCGCACACAAGGTATTTAACGAATCAAATCACTTTGAGGGGGCGGTAGTCCGCACTTCCTTAAATGAAGATATCACGTTACCCATAATGGAAACCATAAAGGTATGCCCAAAATAAAAAATACAGAAGCTTAAGGAAAACATAAACATATTATATATCATATATAAATATAGTGACATCTTAATGGCCACCTTTTAAGGTGTTGAAAGAATGTTGAACAATCATCGTTTCGGGAGGCATAAATTCACCATCCACGGAAATAGTATGTCCTTTAACCATTAGATGTAGGTGTGTGTAAGTGTAGCATGAATATTTCTTATAACAACATCCTAGTATATTGAAGATACTTGAGTTGTTACAAAATAAATGAATAAAAAGAGTTTAGGGTGTTGGAGAATCAAAATAAAACAAAAGGACTCAAGTGAAGACATTACCTTAAAATTGGGTAACTCCCTTTGGTTTGAGCTCAAAGGCTTCCTTGAGAAGACTTCTTCCCAAAGTGAGGCTTCAAGGAGTAATAGAGGGATGTGGAAAGACCAAATGGGGAGGGTTTGGCCGAGCCAAAGGCTTTGGGAGTGTGGGTAAGGAGGTTGAGGCGGGGGCCTTTTATAAGAGGAGTGGAGGGGCACTCTTGGAAAGTAAAGAAATGTTACTTTATTTGAAAATGATTTTCGGATTCAAAAGGTCCCACATTGATATAATTCGAGGGTAAGGTGATAAGGGTTCGAAATCCACCCATACAATAGGTTTTGGACTTGTGTAGGTCATAGATTTTACATTATCATTTCATTTTATTTAAATCCTTTATTAATGAGGTAATCGCTGCATCATCATGATGTCATAAATAATTTAATAAATTTAATGTCTAAAAATTATAAAAAAATATCATGATGTAGGAAATATTTTTATATTTATAATGAATATTTATTGTCCAAAATATCATTTATGTAGAAAAAATTAAAAATATTTTACTCAGGTGATACATTCTTTGTCACATTTAACATTCTTTAAAAATAAAAAGATAAAAGTCACTTTCTCACAAAAGTGATTCCATGGGTCCCCCTAGTTTGGCACAAGGCATCCCATGGTCGACCATGAGACAAAAAGTAGCCTTAGGACACATGTTGTAGTCTTTTTGTATTATTATGATATCATTTTATTATCCTTAACTACCTGATTACTCATTAATCAAGATAATTAAAGATAATTACCGTCGTTACTATTCATAATGTCAAAAAAAAAAGATTCTTGATTACATAATTTGGAACTTATGATTCTAAATATGTAATCCATTTTACCAAAATCCAAACACAGAAATTTCAATAATTGATTTAGAAATAATTCCCGTTGTCAAAACAAATAGCGGGTTTTTTTTGAAACAATATCTATGAAAAGTTTGACATCAGTTTATGCCCAATTAAAAAGTGAAATTAATCCTAATGACCACCATTGGATTAAATGGTAAAAATATATTCTAATTTAACTTTAAAACCAATTCAAAATATAATTTAATAATATAAATAAAGTAGATTAAAAAGCAGTTTTGATGTAAAATACAGTATTTTTCACTATTCATAAAAAAATGAACATTGTGAGAAAAATACCAAAAATTCACACAAAGTAAATTTTGATGTCCCAATCATAAAGAATAAGTTTATTTTGACAAACATAGCTTATAAAATTGTCAAAATATATATTTAAAAATGGTTTTCCATCAAAAGGCAGTAAAACAATCCTTTAAAAAATATTAGTGTATTCCATGCTTAAGATTGGATTTATTTTAATTTTAAGCCTCTAAAACACTATCTAATTCATTAATAGACATAGATAAAAATATCTATTATTCATTACTTACTTGGGATGTTAAAAATATGGTTTAGATTGATTAATTTGAAAAAAATGGTTATATAACATAAATTGGGAAATGTTGTTGGGTAAATAATTATAGTGATACTTTTAAATAAATCATCTTTCTTATGTTTAGTGGGAAAAAAAAGTAATTATTAATTCATGTTTAACAAAATTTATTTATCTATATGTTATTGGAATTGTTTTAATAACATGAACCATGAAATAATTTTTTTGGATAATAATAAGTTGTCATGTTATTGGAATTTATTTTTTTAATGTTTGTTTCAAATAGAAGTAATGTTTGAAAGAATGTTTAAATAAGTTTTTGATTTTAATAGATGATACCTTAGGTTGAATATAGTTTTATCCTATGATAAATAAATCAATTAATCCATTATGGTAATAAAAAAATTTATTTTATTTTTTTTGGCTCCAATCAGGTATGTGAGCCATGCTATCTAAAGTGATGTGCACCTAGGATGGCTAATGGTTGACAATATACGAGCAGGGAGGCATAATTTTGTTATAGTATTTGATATAAATGATGAAGGGATACATTGAGAT
This sequence comes from Viscum album, assembly GCA_963277665.1. NCBI lineage: Eukaryota > Viridiplantae > Streptophyta > Magnoliopsida > Santalales > Viscaceae > Viscum > Viscum album. The sequence goes on from OY728148.1 coordinate 469,673,162, forward strand.
ATGCATTATTATGTGGGAATAGAACTAGGATTGATGGAATAGATTGAATCTAGTATTTCTAAATTTATTTCATAAAATATGGGTAATTGCTTTATAATTTTATTCTTTTAAGGAATGATATTTCTTTTTATTGTTTACCTAAATTTATTTCCCCATTGATTAAGGTAGATGTTAATTCATGGTTATGAATTTATATTGTTTTAGATTAGTATTTTTCATAGAGTACCTAAAATTAAATAATCATAATGATTAATATTTTTTTTTCACCCATAGGATTTGTGATTGATTGGAATGAAAATGCTAATAATATTGAGAAATTATGGAGTATGTTGGTTTATTCCTAATGTTCATGAGAATTAGTCGATGATCATGTTAAAGTAATATTATGTAAATATTAATTAATGCATAATGAATTAATTAACATAGTATGGAATGTTAAAACAAATGGATTAATTAATTAAATCTTATAAATTTTTATCTGCGTATATTACGTCTAGTTCTTGTTAATGGAGGTTGGGTGACTAAGGGATGATAGCTATAGTTAATCCCAATACATCAAAAATTTCAATAGTGTGGATGGGAGATATATAATATCATGTATGTTGTTCGATTTCATATACTACCCCATCCATATAGGTAGGGAGACTGACACCCAATGGAATCTTAGAGGGAGTTTCCCTAACATCCAATATTCCAGTGAATAGTTACATTATTACTCCCTATAAACCCTACTCTCCTGTCCTAAATATATTTGTTTTTTATTAATAAAACACTTTTAATGAAAAGTGAGAAACCCATCAAGTACACCCCTCTCTCTTATACTTATTTTATTATGTGTGGGTATTCATGGTGGTTATATTTCACAATATATGTGTATATATGGGTGTATTTGATTATGGTTATTTTCACATTAATTCATCTCTTGATATATTATCTAATATATTATTATAGGTATAACATGTATGAAATATGATGGAATGAGTTATAATACACAACATCTGTTCTGTGGTGGATCTTAGAAACTACATAGATTCAATTTGTATATGTGGAATGGGTTTATGTGAGTATGTGACGCATGAGATACATGTTATTTGATGATGAGATGATGTAGTGAATGATATTCATGTTATGATACTTTATCCTTGGTGTCATTTCATTGTATTACTTTTCAAGAGATATGGGACAAGACATGTAAATGTTTGTGTTGATTAGAAAACTAGGATAAAGTAGTAGCAGTTTACCTTCTTTTTATATTATATTATATGATATATTTATTTGACACATGGTGAGAGTTATCCATAGTGAAGCTAGGAATATAATAAACTTATTTTTGTATAGATTTTCCTTCACTTATTATTCCCTAGGTTTTGACATGGTGTCTTTATGTTTTTCATGAGAGTCTCTAGGGGTTCTTTCTGAGTATACTTATTATGATCAACTGAAATATATAAAAAATAATTTTGGTATATATGATAGTTTTGGGGAAAATACTAGACTTTAATAGCTTAATGGTTGTTTATTATTTTTATTTTATTTCATTGTCAAAACTAAGGATTCACTTTTGGTACTTCAAGTTCCCTTTTTTTTGTTTTTTTAGTTGTATGACATTACATTCATGTACATGGGATATATAATATTCTTTTATCTTTATGTGGTATTTATGTATACTTATATCTTATTCACTATCTCTAAAATCATAAATGTAATTTCTTTATATTGGTTTTCATGTTATACCCTCAATGCATGTCGGCAACCAATGGGCTATTGGAGGCAGGCCTCAGGTATCACTATCCCCCATATATCACTTTCATCACATGATAGGTACATTTTTGGGGATGTTTAATTATAATCCCAACATGAATATAAGGTAGTGATACACATTTATTTATTTATCTAATTAAAAAACTATAGTTTAGGGATTCACTTATATGAAAGATATAGTTCTAGATAAACCTGTATAAAAGGTATATTTGGTTTGGGGTTTCTCTTTATAAAATTTCAAGTGATATTTGATCCCATTAAAATATTAGATTAGGAATAATCCTATTTGTAAAATTATGGTTTTTTATTGAACCTATATAAGTCATTTTTTATAGAGGATATCCATACTCCTAGTTTGGAGTGAGAAGAATTGATGTGTGATTATTTGGATTTTAAATAATAAAAAATTTCCATGAGTTATATCTTTTACATTAATGAAGTCACTCTTTACACTTCCATTATATTAACTTTTTAAGGATGAATTTATAAATATCTTAATTAGTTAAATTCCTCCAAATATTTTAAGTTACATTAATTTTGGAAGATTGATAATTCACTTCATCATATTTCCTTTTCATTACCCTAGATAAGACCTAAAAATATATATCAATGTTGATCATTTTATGATAGATTGTGAATGTTATTCATTAATTGAATGTATATATATATTCCTAAAAATGTTTCCAAATCCATAACAAGACTATGAGAAATCTCTATTTCCAACTATGAAAAGTCTTTCAATTGATAATTTACATTCTTTTGAGGCCACAAAATTTCTATAAAAGTTGGTATATTTTTGAGATGAAAAAATGGTAGTATTTTTCAAAATATAATTATTTAATATTATACCATCTTAGTGATATCATAAAAACTTGTATAATTTTATCATGATACAATACATTTTAATGATACTATTAAATATGTTATGAATTACAATGTTATGAATGGATAGTTTTTATTCTAGTAGAAATGATCACAGTAACATTTTTTTTTGTAAAATGACTTCTGAAATTTTGAACTCTTTAAAATACACATACAATGGAGATAATTTTTTTTAATTTACCAAGATTTTTGTTTATAAGGATTAATTTAAAGAATTAATTATGTTTGATCATGAAATTGGTATTGAAATTTATTAAAAGTATACTATGGATTTTAAATACCTATATACTCTGGGTAAAATAGTATAAATGTAGTGTTGATTGAAAGAAAAACTCAATTTTTACTAAAGAAAATGAATTTATAGAAGCTTTAAATTAATTATAGAAAATTCGTTTCTTAAAACACTACATATAATCCTACTGGATCTTTATTATAATATAAAAATGAGTTGAATAATATTAAAAATTATGTAAATGGTAAAAAAATTATGATATTTGGAATGAAATAATTTAGGAAACATTAAATAATATAATATACATTTTTTAAATGTTTTTAAAACACCATTTGAAATATAATTTATAATAATTTACTTTGAAAAAAAATTCTAGTAAATTCTTACCCTTATGAAGTAACTATTCTTTGCATAAAGTTAACTTATGTTTTGAAAAGGATTTATAAGGGTAAGTCCTTTTTTATACAGGATCCATAATGTTAGGATATAATTTACATATCTTTTGTAAGGGTGAAAATGGAGAGTTACATAAGGGTAACTCCTTGTTTGTATAAGTATTGTAAGGGTATATCAACCACTATTTTAGGGTAAGAATAATTTCTATATGCTGTGTAATGGTCAAAAACATTTATAAAATTCATATAAGGGTAACCTATATTATAAAGACCAAAATCCTAGTATCCTAGAAGAAGTGGTTAGTTTATTAAATTTTCACTAGACACAAGTAATCATATACAAAATGTGATAATAATTTAGTAGTATTGGAAAAATAGATACATACTTAATCCTAATATTACATTGGAAAAAATAAAATAAAACCTAGTATTTTATTTGATAACACCATCATTTCCTTTTTAATATCCATGAATATCAATCATAATACAATTACTCATATCTTGTGGGATGGAAACCTAATATAGGTGTGATCTAAGATGCTTAGTAAGGGTTTGCATAAATAATAAGCTAAATAAGCCATAAATAATTTGGTAGAAATAAATGATACTCAAATAAGGTCCTAAAAATAATCACATGATCTTCAAAATTTTCCACAGGCATCATAACTATTAAAATAATCATATTAATATCAATAACATATTTAATAATGATGGAATTCAGAATATTATACATCTAAAATGTTCTGCCAGGATTCATAAATAGACATCTAAAACATATCATCAAGGCCTCATGCTAAGCTATATTATATAAATCGGCAAGACCTTTGAAAAATAACCAATGTATTTTTTCTAAGGAGAAATTAAAATTGATAAATGGGATTTTTAATTTCATGTCCATCCAATCTCTTAATAATTTTGATGGATTCATCACATGAATAAACAACACATCATGATCAAGATAACATAAAAAAATCAATAAATTTCTATATTGAAAGATCTATCATATTGAATATCAATAATTTCTCTACTCAAAATGATCATATATAATCCAAATAAATATAGGGGATGAAATAATTTGAGTATATCACTAGTAAAATAAAATATCCAAAAAGGTTGTTGGCATAGATTAAAATACATTCAAAAGAATACTAAAAATTTTATTGAGTAAAATAATTTTTTTTAATTTGAAATCAATTCATTAAAATCTATAAATGTCCCAAATATTGAAGAAATTATTTTCATTGAACATAAACTTGTACCAATTTAATGAAAAATTAAAATCAATTAGTATTCATGATGAAGGTATATTCAACTCATTCCGTATAAGTTATAAACACATCCCATTATCACTTTTAAAAAAAGTACACCATTTGGAAAATTAAGGAAGCTTACATTTATTTTTTTTAGAAAATTAAATTATTGGTATAGTTTCATTCAAAAAATCAATGGAGAATTTTAAAATCATTATTTAATAGATTTTTTTTGTAAAATATAGACATGGAAGAAAAGTTATTCTTACTCAGTAGAAAAAGGGTGTTAGTTTAACTTAAAAAATTATTTATGTATCATGAGTACTTATTGAGATAAAATTAATGGAATATTTTTAATTTTAAAAATAACTCTAGGAGAATAAAATATTTTTTTATATTGCAATATTAAAAAATTTACCAGTGGAGTCTAAAACATAAACAATGCCGAATAATGATGATATTGAAAAATAAACCCTTACCTCAAGTATGAATTTCTTCAAATGTGTTTGAACATCCTTTATAATCAATATATATTTATCATATATCTACTATATAAACATAATCATATATATATATATCATTCAATATATTATTTACTTATAATCATTTATTACCCGTCTATTAACAATTCATTGTTAAAATCACAGTTCTGGGAGATAATTGCTTTATTATTTTATATATGTTTTATTTAGTGGTTTTGAAAATTGGGCATTTACTGTGGTTCCATAATTTAGGAAAATTTAATAATTATATGAACATAAAATATATTTGTTATATATTATTATATTTTTTTATCAAAAATGTATATAGAAAAATGAACTACACTGATTATGGAGATGATAAGCCATATGTATACATGGAAGTTGTTTTCAATTTTCGAAAGACAGAGAGAAAGAAAGGAAAATATTAATTTACCTTAAAAAATAATTATTATATCAAATATATCATATATATATATACTAAATATCACATAATTTCCATTTATTTAATTCAGATATGGAAAATGAATCCCATCTCTTCCTGGAGGTGGTAGTCCACACTTACACACAAGCAGCGTAATCATTTTACAACAGATTAGAGGGTAAGATAGTATATGTTATATTATAATTCCATAAGAAAATTTATTTCATAAATATCATATATAAACCTTAATCCATCATAACATAGATCCATAAAATATCGAAATGAAAAACAAATTATATAGATATGTGGAGACTATAAGTTGTATATGCGCAGAAGAGATACTTTTACATTCCAATTGATTGATAAGAGGGTAAAAAATTATTTTTTCATATGCATTATAACATTTTTTTATGTTGAGGACTATGAAGTTATTATATTATGTTAATTGAAACATATTTATAGGAGGTTGAACAAGATGTAAAATGAATGTGATCGATTAAGGCAATTACATATTAATTGAAAGAACTCCTTTTGATATCCTCTTAAGCACCATTGGGATTTTATTTTGGGAAGACCAAACTTTATAGATGTGGATAATAATGTTTATAATATATATTTTTCAGGTATAGTTGATCTAGAAATATCTATGTGGTGTGAATAATTTAGATAAAGGGGTTTAATTTTATAAGGGAGGGAGAAGGAAAACTTGGAATTTCTTAAAAGAGTAAAATTTAATAACGTCATTCTCCTAAAAAATGATTCCAAATATAGATTAATTTGAATAAAAAGATTCTTGGGATAAAATTACATTATAAAATTTAATTTATTTCGATTTTTGGGTCATTTTGGACCTTATCATTTTGATTAACCTCTTCATTATCCATTTTTGAGATTAATAGTGGTAACAAATATATCACTCGTAAACTGTTAAAAATTTCACCATAAATGGAAAAGAGATTAATAAATAGATCATTGTTGATATGTTAAACCATATTACATTCACTTACTTAATGATACTATTCTAATGAATTTTAATCATTTGATAAATTATTATTTATTTTAAAATATCATAAATGTCAATTTTAGTATTATTCATTCAAATTGAATTCAAAGAAACAAATATATCAATTCTGTGTTGAATAAGTATTTAATATAATTATATAATTACAAAAACTGAAAAATTAATTAACATCATGAAAATAAATTCATTATTTTCAAAAAAACCATTAATATTTATTCATAACATTCCTTTGTGCTTCTAATAACACATTAGTGAATTTTAAAAGTAAGAGAGTGACATTTTGTATGTTTCTATGAATCAAATATTATATCAGTCAGTATCACAGACAAGTGTCCCATACATAACTAAATTTAGACCCTAAGATGATAAATTGCATATTCTATTCTTCCAAAATGAAGAATTTTTATTTAATGATACCTTAACTCTTAGTCTTATCATAGGTTACCCTGATTTATCCTTTACCAAAGTGATAAATTTTAACATAGTTAATATTCATAATAAAAAATAAAAGGGGGGGTATTTAACAAATTTAAACATCTTAATTCAAAATATGATCCCCATTTTTATTATTAACTGTCTTTAATATAAAGAAAATTATTTTAAAATAAGTGTTCAAAACACTATAAAACCCCCATTTTTAAAAAATTACAATTTTATGCCTAAAACTAGATTAATTCTTATTCCATGCATATAAAAAACTCTAGATGAATTTTAAAACATTTTATAGACCATATAAAAAATAAATTCATTTTAAATCATTCAATAATAGTGCTAAACTAAATTTATTTATATAAAAACACATTGTATATGATAACAATTTTCCAGAAAAACATGTAATATGACTTAAAATGATTTTTTTTCATTAATGGTCAATTTATAACTAATAAATTCATTTTAAACATTTATAAACCATTAAATATTAAAAATTTAGTTATTTTTATTCTTACCCATCATTTTTATAGAAATATTATAAAGGACACATTTATATAATATTTAAAGTGTAAAAAATGTTCCTTGAAAATTAGTGTTCCATGTATTAAAAGATATATAATAAATTAAATTTATCTAAAATGTAATATATAATAATATATTTGGGTGTTACATTATAACCCCTTAAAAGAACTTGATCCTCAAAATACATCAATTTGATATGAATAACTGAGGGTAATTTTACCATATCCCATCCTCAGGTTCCCATGTAGATTTCTTAATTTTATGATTTCACAACAAATCTGTGAACAAGAGAGTGTAATTTTTTATAGCACTTTATGCCAATGATCCAAAATCTGCAATGGTTGTTTCTAAAATTATAGATCTTTCTCTATAGGTATGACCTTTGAGTTTAGTATATTTTAAGGATCAGGTATATACTTATTCAATAAAGATACATAGATCACATCATGAACTTTTGGGAGTTTTGACAGAAGTTCTAAGAGATAATCTACCATCCCAATATGATCAACAAACATGAATGGAAAAATATCCCTAGAGAAATGCGTTATCTTATTTTTGAACCTCATTACATCATTCAAGGAATATATTTGTTGCAACACATTTTCCCAATATCAAACTCTTGATCCCTTTGATGACTATCATCATAACCTTTTTATCGACTATAATATTTCCTCATTGTCTATGGAATGGATATAACCTTTTATGTCACTTCATTAGATATATTTTTTCATAAGATGTTTATTTATCAAACATTAGTCTAATATATTGGAGTGATAAATTTCTTATAATTGATGGCCTCATAAGGATCCATCTGAATACTCGAGTGGAATATACTGTTGCAAGAAAACTACACCCAAGGATGGTTTTCATCCCAGCCAAATTTGAATTCCATTGGGAAAGAACAAAAAATATATCGGAGAGTTTCACTGATTTACTCAGATATACCATATATCTTAGGATGATATATAATTATAAATCTTATCTCATATGAAGACGTTAATGAAAAATTTAGAAGAAGTTTTTTGTAAACCATGGATCCAAATAAGATAAGATAGAATTTGGTACTCTATGTAACCGTAAAACTTCCTTGATGTATATTATGGAATTCTAATAAAGATAGAAATGTTATCTGAAAATAATAAAAGGCAGTGATTTTGTAATTCCATCGACTACAACCCATAAAACATTATTCTCTTTAAGTGGGTTGGGGTGTCTGATGATGAAATACATTAGATATTTTCCAATTTATATTCTATTATGGGTAATGATAATAACACACCATTACAATTTTGTCTCTAAGCATTAAAATTATTACCTATAAGGAATTGAGATATTTAATATGCAATATCCCTTTTCATATTATCCAACCAGAAAGTCTTTTTCATATCTCTATACATCTTCCCACGCCAAAAATGAATTGAAAATTCCTAACCATGAGACTCATTTAACAATTCCTTCATCTCTAGTATTGATGGGACAAATACCCAGATCCCGAACCATATTGTTATGTCATGATCATTGTAAGACTCAAGAATATTTCTCATTTTATTTTATAAATTTTTATCATTCTTATATTCCTTATTAATCCTATTGTGGATGGATGGTTAAAAGTTCATATGATAAAGATAACATTTTTCCCTTTCCTCACGATTTCATGATTCATATTTTTAAAATCTATAGTTAATTGTTCACATTAAATTATTATCATGGAAAAGAAGAATGGTGTTTTTGACTCAAAGCAACAGTTCCCTTGTTCATCTTCACATGGTGGTAATGTATTGAGAAATAATAATCCTTGATCAACTCTAACCATCAAATATTTCATATATTCATAAAAATTTTATTAAATATATTCTTAAATATTTTATGATCCTTATATATATCCCACTATTCACCATATTGATAATTTATCCATATATTTAGTGAAAAAATTACCATTGCTAACTCTAAATCACAATTCGAGTAATTTTTCTCATGATTTTTTAATTGGTGAAAGGAATATTATTTCAGTATGTCATTCCACATAATGATGAATTCCAACGCCTTATTTTTTGTATCACTATATATTAAATACCCTTCTCCATTATAAGTTAGTGAAAAAATAGACATTATTAACAAAGAACATATCAATTCTTCAAAACTTTTTTCAAATGAATTTATCTATAAGAAATAAACCCCCTTATATGTTCACTTTGTGATTGGATTATAGAGTCATGAGAAATCACTTACAAATCATTAATATTATCCATACAACAATATAATATTATGTATTTCGCTTACTGTGGTTAGTCTAGGAGAAATCTCAATAACTTCCTTTATTGAAGGATCCAAAGATATATCAGGAAATGAGATTATATGACACATGAATGAAACTCTCTGTATCCAAAATTCACATGTGGTAACTTTATCATACAACTTATCATTACTTAGGGTCTTTATAAAATGTATACAATGTTTCTAATTCTATTCCCCACACATTAAATATATGATAATGTTTTCTATAAGGACTACCAAAAAACAATCAAGGGAATCTATGAAGTCTTCATTTATTAAATCCATGATAGTAGTATGAGAATTCATAAGCACAAATGGTATTTATATAAATTCATAATGACCATACCTTGTACGAAATGATATATTGGTTATATAATATTTCTTAATTCTTATCTAATGATATATAGATAGAAGATCGATCTTGTAAAAACATATTGGTGATCATAATTGATTATAGAGATAATTGATATAGGGTAGATGATAAATGCACTAAATAATGATCTTGCTAAGTTCTTTATAATCACTAATATGATGCATTGAAAAATATTTATGGTAAAAAAAAAGAACATGTGCACCTAATAGAGAAACAATATTCTAAATTAACCCCTCATGTATATTCTCTAGGATTTTTTTCATTAATATATGCAACTCAATTAGGGTTATTCTATACAGAGTCATTGAAATAAGCATTTCACTAGGTATGAGTTCTATTTTAAACATAACTTGAAAATTATAAGGGATACTAGGAAATTACTAGGGAAATACATAATCATATTCCTATAAAATAGTAACATTTTTAACATTCAGTTTCTCCCCAACCATTTGAGATAAATATCCCTCACAAACAGGTAACGAAACCAATATGATGGATGTAATTTACAATGTGTGTTCTAGTTCATCCTCACACGGATAAATGATTTATGATTTATTTATAATATCAAATATATCATACCTTACTAATGAATTGATAAGGTGTTTATACTGAGATAGCCAAACCATACCCAAAATAAAATCAAATTCTCATCAAGGAAGAATAACATGATTCAAATGAATAATATTCCAACTAACTTCTATTGATGAGGATCAATAGACTATATATATTGTAATCCAAAAATTATGATTTTCACTACTAAATATACATCTAATATTTGAGGCGGTCATATGATAAAGATATAAAATAGTGGGTAGAACTGTAATCAAATAAAAAAATTAAATTCATTCAATGGATGATAATTTTATCTTCAACACATCTCTAAGAACATCCACTTTTGATTTAATAATTTCCTGATCTTGGTATTCTCCCCTTGGAATCTTTTATGGTAAGTTCCCATGACATTTGAGGAATTGGTTGGTATATTTTACAACAACCTTAAAGCTAAAGAACTATACATTCATGGTTTTCCTATTAACCTTTTAGTCATGATTATAATATTCTTTTTCCCTACACCTAAAAAAATATCTTTTCTATTTAAACATGTACCAAGGTGTTTCCTTTAACAAAAATCACAAGATGGAAAATTCCTAATTCTATTATTAATATTATCCATAATTTCTATTCTTTCCTATTTTCTCTTTCTTTGCTTTAAATATATAAGACTAGGATAATTCCTTCTTTATATTGACAGCTCATGATACCATGTCTCTATATGATGATAATGTTTTGGAGACAAGTGCTATTCAATGGATTTACATAGCCCCATTAATGAAATGATCAATATTACTACTTATATTATATATGTTTTTTTTATATAATTCTTTTATAATCCTTCCCATATTAGTATTATCCTTAAAAATATATTACTATTCATTATTTAATAGACTCAAGAATTGTCTCTCAATATCAACCAACTTTTTCTAAGGAAAATATTTTTCCAGGAAATGTTCCTTAAAATACTTTCATTTCATACTCATAATTTCACCCTCTTTTCTATTTTTAGTCCAATAAAACCATCTATATTCACCCCCTGTGAGACGATAAATATATATGATAACCTTATTCCCTTAATTAATCCCAAAATTAAGAAATATCTTATCTAAGGGACATATCCATTACTCATCTAAAAATGGATTTGTAGTAACTAATAATGATAGAAGTTTATAATGAATAATGTTCTCTAAAATTGTTATACAACATTTTGGATTATTAAGTTTCTATATACACGTAGGATTATTGGTCATAACCCATGTAATAAACCAAAATATAGTTATAATTTTCTCATCATCAGCTACACCTCCAACTCTAGCTTCATTATCCCTCCTAGAAGGGAAATACCTTAATGTAATATGTGAATTGATATAATTCCCATAACTTCCTCTAAGTTCCATTTTTAAACAATGGAATACATTAGAGTAGATCATATTTTTATTAATATTAATTTATAATTTTCAAACTATTAAAATAACTAACATATTTTTAAAAATATATGTGTAGCTAATACAAGTATCATAAACATGGTTTCATTCGGAATATTCTCAATTCAAAAATACATTTTCAAGTATTATATAATGGTATTAAATACAATTTTAATTAACCCAATAATATCTCATGAGTGATCCAAATAAGGTTATCCATAAGGGAACATTAACCATTCACTAGAATGATATACAAGATATACTTGACTAACTCTTTTTGGGGATATTATGCCTAGATGTATCTCTACCAAAACCACATCCACTTGTAGTATTGACATAGTGACTTATTTATAGAAAAAATACATAATCTATACTTTGAAAAAAACTTTTGTATGTTAACATATACATAGAATTATCATCATTGTTTGTCAAAAGGGTCTATTCCCTAATCTATGCTTTCATATATCCACTTATTAATGATTCTACTAAAAATTATTTGATAAGAATTGTAAATACACCAAAAAATATAACCTATAAATGGAGGATACATTATTAAATTGTATGTACATAAAATAAATTACATCCCAAATGACCAAACATTTTATAAGTTTGGTAAAACTTGATAGAAACACAATTCTCATATTATATTTGAAAACAAAAAAATAACACAATATATTTTTTGAGAAAATTTCTTTTCCCTTTAAAATATCCATACATATCAACCAAAATAAACTTACTATCATCCGAGATAAAGGAAAAATAATAAAGGGATATTCTTAGATGATAAATGAGGGTATACATATAATGGAATCTAAATATGTCATGAATAACAAGGTTGGAATAAATAATATTCAAATAATTATATATTAAATAATCACATGAGTTTGAAATTTATAAATATATATCAAAAATATTAAAATAATCACCTGGATATAAATAACTATTTTTATAGTGATGGAATGAATAATTCCATTCATCTGAAACCTCCTGTCGAGGCCTTATGCCAAGACATCTAAAATATACTATCCACACCTCCTGCAATGGAATCTAATATAAATGTTTAATAATGCACCCCAATTTCCCAATCTTGTTTGTATCAATATATATATATCCATTTATTGAAGTAATACATCATTATAGAACCATCCTATAACTTAATTAGTTCGAATCATTCAATATATGAATAATTAGGAAATATTAATTAACATTCACAAAAAACTAATAATTTTCTGTAATTGAAGGACAATAATAATGAATACCAATAATTTCACAAGTCAAAGTGATCATAAACCATTAAAATAAATATGGAGGATCATATAATTTGATTATATACTTAATAGAGAATAATATTTAATAATTTATGTTTACATAAATAAAAATACATTCATAATATCACTAGAAAATTTCAGGTGAAAAATAACCATTTTCACATTGAAATTACTTATTTAAAATAATATAATTTTAAAAATATTGGAAAAAATATTTTCTTTGAAAATATTATTTTAATATAGTAATGTAATATTGTAGAAAAATTATTTTTCATGATTTCTAGAATTATTATTATTTACATATAAGTTAAAAATCATTCTTTTAACACTTTGGTAAAAAATAACCACATTTAAGAAACTAAAATAAGATTCATTTTAAGGAATTTTTGAAAAATAAAAACATGAGTAATATTAAATTAAAAAATAATTGGTTAATAGTAAACACATTATTTGAAACATTTTATAGATAATATCAATATCTATGAAATATATTCCCAACTATATATAAAAACATATTGGTTTTCTTTACAACATTAATTTAGTATCATTAGTACATAAATAAATGAAAATGAAATGAAACAAATTTAATTTCAATATAATAAAATATGAGAATAAATTTTATATATTTTAAGATATAAATATCATGCAATGTTTTAGTGGAGGCTTAGGCATAATCATTCCTGAATAATGTTAAAAGTGTGAAATAAAACCTTAACTCATATTCGACTTCCTTTATATGTATTCGGACTTCCTATATTGTAAATATAGATTTATTATACATATATTCAAGACCTACACACAAAAACACACACAAATATATATATATATAATTCAATATTTTATTTACTTATACACTTTTATCATTTATTTATTATCAGTTCTTTCTTAATATCACAGTTATGGGTGATAACTGCTTCATATTTTTATGTATGTCTTCTTAGTGGGTTCATTACTTGTAATTTAGTCATGTTTAAATCATTTATATAAAATTATCCAAGATATAAATATCATATAAATTCATTATATATTTATTTATGTTCAACCATGAAAAAATATAGATATAAAAATGAATTACATTGTTCATGTATATGATAAGTCGTATGTACACATGAACTATGTTTTCACTTATTAGCAGATAAAACTAAAGAAATTTAAATAATAATTACTTCATAAAGAACCATTATTATATCATATATATCATAATTATTTACTAAATTCTCCCTTATTACCATCCATGTAAAGAAAACACGAAAAATGAATCACGTCACTTCATAGAGGTGGTAGTCTCTAAATACGAATGAGTGACATTATCATTTTATAACAATCTGAAAGGTAAGAATATAGATATTTAATTGTCATTACTGAAGAATATTTATTTTATGAATATCATATATGAAATTTAAACCCATCATAATTCCCATTAATAATATATATTGACGTAAAATGAATTGTATTTCTATTTGGAGATGGTAAGTCGTATGTACACAAGCGATACTATCACTTTCCATTTAATATTAAATTAGGTGGTTAATTATGGCTTAATAATCATAATGTTTTGTTATATTTTTTATACATAATTTATTAATGTAAAACCTAAATATTTTATACTATGTATCTTCTTAAATAAATTCAATTTATTTGATAGCTTACGTTGTGTATTGTGCTTAAATGAACCATGATATACTTTTAATATTTACATGAACATTGGAATAGTAATTTGGTCATTAGGAATAGTAATCTAGCCATTAGAATAATAAAATCACCTATTAAAGTATAAATAAAATATAGGCACCTCTTAAATGAAAATATGATATATTTATATCATGGAATAAATAAATAATTTTTTTAAAAAAGAAAAATTAAGTGTTGAAATTTTTGTGAAATGTAATTGATTATTTACATTTTTATAATTAAAATAAAGATTTAAAATAAAATTTCTTTTCATAGAATATATTCATAATTTTTTATTATTTTCATTTGAATTATAAGATATTTTAAGGATGAAATAATTAATTTGTCAATGTTTCTCGAAATTAGTTATAAAATTAGAATCAATATTTTACAAATAATTGATCATTTTATTTAAAAATTAAATTTCTCATATTTAAAATTTTTCCACAAAGTAGATTAAATTTCTTAAATTAAAACATATAATAGTTTCTAGGGTGTATTTTCGGGATTTTTCTAAAATAATTGATTTTTTTATGAATAATGAAATATGATAATTTATGGTATTTAACATTATATGTAAATAAATAAATTATTGAGCCATGGATAATTTTTGGATGAGGTAATAACCCATTATTTTAAACTCACATTCTCTATTTACTAAAATTAGGAACAATATTTGATACTATTGATTGTCTTCATCCAAAATAATAAAAAAATGAATTAAATAATCCAAAAACACCCCCTCCACCAATATAAATACCACCCTCACCATGAATTCTCCTCCCACCATCTAAGACATTAAGACTATCTAAATTCTTCCAAATTCCATTACCAATATTTTCCCCCACATCCAAGACCTCTAGGTCATACCAAAAGACCAAATCTAACTATCTTAAGGCAGTTCCCAAGGAGAAGATATTCAAGAAGTAAAATCCACCACATTTCTATTTTATTTTATTTTATTTTCCTATCCTATCATCACCTAACCTATCCAAAGTGGAATTAAATATCTATTATAATATATATACTATAATCTTATTGTTATAATGTAATATACTTTATAAAATCTTTTCTCTTATATTTTTTTAAATGAAAACATCGTCTATGATGTGTCCAATCACTACCTTCACAAACAGTGAGTTTTAATTTTCCTTTAACTCCTTAAGGGATGGTCATAAAACCATTATTATGTTTAAATAATATTTTAATATTAATTTTATAAGTCAAAAAATATTTTGGAACAAATATTTATAAACATAATATCAAAAAAATGTCACAAGTTCGTGATGCTCATAAAAACCGTGAAAATAAATTTAGACATTTTTATCAAAATTTTATCCAATGAATCATATTCATACCAAATAAACAAATAAAATATGACACAATTTAAACTAATGTAACTTAGTTAAATATAATTAATTTCACTTAAAGATAATTTATTTCTATTTGAAAAGAACTCCCATATTTATACTCAAGGGAATCAACCATAAAAGCATGAAACGAACGCTCCCAAAACAATGAAATGAAACATAACAACTCAAAAATGGAAATAAATGAACTTAGTAAAATTAAAATAAATCAAATATATGTTGAATAGGTTATTAATTAATTAATTAATTAATCTAATTTTATTTTCCATGACATTAAGTACAAGTGCAGAACACTTTCAGACATAAAGTAAGGGTTTCTTATCTCACTTTCTCTACTGTGAGATATTTTACCTATTGAACCCTTATTTATTATGTGTGATATAGATAATACCATTTAATATATCATATCATTAATCTAATTATATTAATGTAATTAAATTTTTGATTTTATGACCATTAATTTTATTGGGAATACAGTTCAATTGATTACAAAGTGGTAAGATAAATTTTTACCAAATTTCTATTCTTTGGGTTAAACTTCTAATCCATTGATTATATCTTCCTATGGTTTTTTATAAAACTAATTTGGAATATATTATGTTTTTTCCAAATTTTTTTATATGGATTTATATTTGACCTACATAATCAACTCATTTGGTTAACACTCAAACATTCTCTTAAAAATACTCCTTTAATTATTTCTTTTTTCAAAATTTTAAATAATGTTTTTTAACTTGTAAGTCATGAGAAGATTTCCCCTCTTTCATGATACCTTAATTTATTGAGGAACAAATTATAATTTCATAAGGTTATTTTCAAAATAAATTAATTCTTTTATAATTGAATATATTTTTAATTAAATTATTTTAATGTAAATTGGATATTTTTATCAAGAATTATTCAATGATTTTATTCTATTATTTTCATATATTCATAATTATGTTTGATCTATTATAAAAACATATAAGATATTTTATTGAATTTTTTATGAAACTTTTGAATCTATATTTTCTATTTTAGGACCATTCACCATATTATACTGGACGGTTTATGATTATGTTTATTATTTAGGGAAAGCTATTTCTATTACTAGTTTAAATATAGATTTATATATTTATTATGTTTCCCACATTTCATAGGTTGAATTAATTAGACTTGGTAAATGATTGGTGGGGCCCACTATATCCCCTCTATGAATCGGTAGGTCTCATGAGACAAATTATACTTAGTATTTACCGAGGCCTTACCCTTTTATGTAGACTTCTTAGTCAAGTCCTTGAGGGTATATTTTAGATATCCCAAATTATACATTCCCCCATTATTAGATTAGTTATTAATAATCAATGTGATTATTTTACTAGTATATTATTAATGGTAAAGTATTATTATCATTTTATTATTTATAGGGAATTATTTGATCATATTTTATTCCTACAATATTGTTCTCAAGATTATGTTTTAAATGCATGTGTTTGTTGTTATTCACATTTCTTTATTGTTTATGTTTATTTATGATAGCTTCCGCTGTATAGTTTCACTTACAAAGAATATTTTCTCACCCCTTTATTATTTTTTATTTATCCCTAGGGTTTCATGATATATATTATGATTAACATTCTTGGATAATTGAGAAGAAGAAGGGTGTTTCTAATTGATTTACTATGTTGTATTTCATTTTAAGAAGTAATGTAATAATTATGTTTGTATCTAGTTTTCCAAAGATGATAAACTATTTGTTACTTCAAGATGTTATCACTTGTACTTAATACCAATGTATTAAAGTAATTAACTAGATTTGAACTACTAGGGTTAGGGTCTTCACAATTAATTTATGATATTTTACAAAAAGAATTATTTATTTATTGGAATAACTAAAAGAGAAAGTGATCAGTTAAATTGATTATCTATTATATAAAAAATATCTTTTATATATCCAATTAAGTACCTTAGGGTTTGTCTTTTGAGATGTGTAGAACCTCTAGAATGTGCATAAGGATGTTTGTAAGATACTTTTTTAGGGTATAACCAAGATAGAAAGCTCAATGTGGGTGATGAATTGAGAGAAAGGTGTTTCCAATTATAACAAAGGGAGGGGATACACCTTTATTTTTAAGAGATTAAAATACAATAAATTAATTATCTTGAAAAATTCATCTAAATGTAAATTAATTCAAATAAAAAGATTATTGGGTTATTATAAAATCATAAAATTAAATTTATGTAGGTTTTGGGGTTATTTTATACATTATATTTTTTTAGTCCCTTAGATAACCATTTTCATCTTAACTATGGTTACATTTATTTAACTAATAAATGGTTAATAATTTTACTATTAATGGATAATTAACTCATAAATGGACCGTATATTTTATTTTAAGCTACATTATATTCAATTTTCCAATGATAATATTTTTTTTGAATTTTAAATCATTTAATAAAATATTATTTATTTTAAAATATCATTAATATCAATTTTTTAACTATTCATTCAATTTAACTTTAAATAAATCAGGTAAAATATTTAATTGGGATATAATCCTTTTATACACAAAAAATATGTCAAATAAATTTATTATATTATTTGAAAACTATAAATCACTCAAATTATATTACATTTATCATTTTTAAAACCATTTATTTTATTTTTCTATTATTTGAAGAAATAATGTGTCGATGTTGCGTAAAAATTTATGGTAATTATATAATTATTGAAAATAATAAATAAATAATCTTCATAAAAATAATTTCATTATTCTCAAAATAAATATTATTATTCATTCACAACACTGATTTCTTCCCTCTTAAGAGGCAACTGATATTTAAAAGTAAGATTATGACATTTTGTATATTTCATTGCTTTAAATATTATATAGGTAATTTTAATTAACATGTGTCCATTAAATAATTTTTTTTGATAATATGATAATATGATTTTAATTCCCTTATTAAAATAATAATTAATTTGAAAAAATTCAACTTAAAAATTAGTGTTATTATATGATAACTCGATTTATCCATTACTAAGGTGTAAATTTTTCCATAAATACTATTCATAATGATTGAAAATAAAATGGAGATATTTTAAACATATTTTCCACATGATTCCTAATATTTTATCCATTTTTAATGTGTCATTCAATGGTATTTTTCAGTACTTAATTTTAAAATAAATTCTAAAATTGAGAAAATAACCTCTTTTTAGAAAAATATTATTTTAGCACAAAAATAGATTTATTATTATACCTTTCATAGTAAAAAAATCTTAATGGATGTTAAAATATTTGAATAAAAATATATTAAGTAAATTTTATTAAAACCATTCAATAATTTGTATCACTTTAATATATTAAGATAAAAACACATTTCACATAAAATCTAATTTTTATAAAACATCTATTTTCTGTCAAATGTTTTTTATTTTTCATTTATAATAAATTTGACACTAATTAATTAATTTTAAGCATGTATAAACTATAAATATTCCAAAATTTAGTTGTTACTATTCATAACCAATTATATTTAGTGTAATACTATAATGATATCTTTTATATAAAATTTTATTTGTAGATTATAGGTCGTTTAAAATTGATGTTTCATGTGACATGGGATACTGATTAACTTATATTTTTTAAAATGAAATGTATAATAAAATATTTATCTTTTAATATATTAACTTCATAAGGGTATCCTTAAGTATACATAGTTTTTTATGGGTATCCTATGCACTTTGTAAGGGTAATACCTTGTTTTAAAAGGTTGTGTAAGGGTAGTATTTTGCTTATGTAAGGTTAATAAGGAATTACAATGTGAAGAGTAAGAGTAAAAGGAATTATTATTGGTGAAACCACATTCCCTTACACTAAATCTAAGAGATATATATGGGTAAAACCATTCCACCCTTATGTAGTTCCCTTTTTAGGAAAAAATGTTTTGGAAACCCCTTTTTCATCTTCTTCTACATTAACAGATCTAAAAATATTTTTACATGTTTTTATATTACTAACATCATTGTAATGAATTATTTGAATTGATTAATGTTAATGAATCATATTTGGGATTCTTTTATACACTATTCAATTAAGAAATAATTTCAATAATGAATTTAATTATTGGTTCTTAATGGATGTAACTTGAACATGGTTAGCCTAATTATGAAATATAAAAACATTAATCTATTCCATTTGTGAATAATGTATCGTGTTAAACCATTACAAAATACACTAAAATAATGATTTTTGAAATCCTTCATGATCAAACTAGGTTCCTCTTCTAATTTTCCTAGTGTTGCTAAATTCTCTCACTCTACTATTCTTGAGAGAATCCATTCTCAAGGGGATTTTTTTCTTCATATTATCCTTTTTTAAATTGAAAATATAATTATCCCAATGATTCTAATTTTTTAAAGAATTATTAAATGATATTATTCCAAAAATTATTAAATAATAAAGAATAATTACTATTTCAAGTTTATCCAGGACTATTCTAGTGACATAGAATTATTATCATATAGGGAATTATAAATTTATTTGAGGAACTAATGGTTAAACCATTATTATTATTAAATCTACAATTTGTAAATTTTCTAGGTTAGAGAATATATTTTCATGTGTAGTGTATTTTCAGTTTGAAATAAAATAATTGAATTAGTTATAAGAATCCTTTTTGAGTATTTTGTGATGATAAACATGTGTAAATTGTTTGAGTGATGATTCCATTGTGGAAATTTACTTTCACAACGACAAATTTGGTGTAAGAAGTTCATTTCCTTTTTGTTATCTCAATGACACATGTTTCCTTGGTATAAAATTTCTATTGGTATTTCTTATTGATAATGAATGATTTTTATTTCTTATGGTAGTGTGTATCCCCTGATAACCATTATAATTATTGATTCCCTAAGCATTTCAATATTACCAGGTTTCCATGTTTGAATATGATCACTTGTTGTTATTTGCTGCAACTATATTCTTAGGATGTTATACTATGCTTACATTGTATTATCTACCATGTTTTGGGTGTTAACATGACTTTGGGGTTATTATTGGTACTTGAGATAGGTTTAATATTGTGTGATATGAATCCTTTATAGGGGGAGTGCTTGCGGCTTATAATGATGATGATGATGGACCCGAGAAAAGTGTAGGGGAATAAATGATTGTGGTCCAAAACCGATTTAGTGAAATAGAGGAATGAAATCCTCTAGGCACGGCCTGGGGCACAGATGGGGTATGATAGTCTGTAGTCCTTACTAGTGACATAAACTGAATACAAATGACATAATATTAATCCAATTCAATTCCTCGAGACCACTGTGAGATGTGTTAAAATCATAGTGGCTTGTTCTTTCCCACTTATGAAAGATTATGATTATACTATAGGTATGAATCCAAAGAGTTTATATTAGGGGGTTTTTGGAATCATGGTTAGTACACTAGCACATGGTATGAGATTATTTGATGTTGAAATTATTTATACATTTATTTTTATCATTGAATAAACTTGTTATACTTTATCACAATTGTTAGGGAAAGATTGGTGGTTCCCTACTAGGTTTATTTCTCACAACCTATATGTGAATATTGATACAAGTGTAGAATTCATGTTTAGGTATCATAGTAAGACCAAGGGGCCCATATAAGATGTATTTGAAGACTTAAGGGATAATAGAATTACAAGATAGACTATATAGGGCTCTAAATCTTTTAATTTAAATTTCCTACATATATTTATACTCTTTTTGGTTTTCTATATTGGGAGACCATTCATTAATATTACGAAATATATTCCATCTTGTAGCTTCTATATATTACTGAGATTATTTATTTTATTATTATTTTTTCAATGCCATGTTACTGAGTGTATATACTCCCCATGTATGGACTTAAACCCTCACTAAAAGTTGACGACCTCTTGTGTATAGATATGCATGCATGAGGTTATGTGGTATCCCAATTCAGACATGGTGGTTTGGGATGGGGACTTCCAATATAGAATCAAAGGATAATTTCTTATTTTCTTTTTTACTACTATTGGGCATAGTATAAAGAAGATACTTGTATTAGAATAGAGTAGGTGAGTTTCTATATTCCTACCCAAAACTTGTGTAACAGAACCCTGAGTTACCATAAACAGGATTAATGATACTATTTTTATGATGTTTTTTGGTTTATTCATGAATAATGATTAGGAACATAGATTCAAATGACAAATATATATATATATATATATTCTATTTGTTTTGTTTCATATTATTTCTTAAATTTAGTTCCTTGATATCTACTATCTGTTCAAGATAGATTCTCTGTTATTCCATGATTTTGTGTTATATCTTTATTAGATTAACTAAATGAACTAAGAATATTGTTGTGTTATGTTTATATATATATATATATGATTGTGAATAAATTTTTAGGAATATATAACATTTCTTATAGGAGGATTATACAATGTGTTGTGGGTAGACTCTTAGGGAAACCGGTGTGTGATCCCTTAGTCTTGTTTGGATAATAGCATTTGTTCAAAATAATTCCATTCATTATAAAGAAAATTTTCATCATAGAAAATTTATGGAAAACCAGTTGATGTGGGATAGGGTTCTCCCAATTCCCTAGTTTCACCACCTATTGTACATGAGGGTTACCTAGAGCATGCTACCACCCAGATTATAGTGGTTCAGGTAGTAGGCCCAGACAAACTTAGATTCCTAACACTACGATCCATGGTTTTATATGTCATGTGTATTCTTCTCTAGAATCAAAAATAATTTTGGGTAATTGGTGGACCACATGAAACTGATTATTAGACATAAATAAATACGTATATCTTCGATCTCATCAGGATGACAATAGACAACAAGATAATTCATGAAGTGTTCATGTTGAAAAGATCCTCAATATATTGGTGGGGAGTCATGGGATGAGATGTTTTATGTTAGGTACAAACTTACAAGGTCTTCAAAGGAATTTTCTTCCGGGAATTCATTCTTGATTTTCTGAAGCTTGAACAAGTGCATGAGTTGATGGAGTTATAGTAAGATTCCATGATAGTGTCCACCTACTCAACTAGTTTTAGAATATTTATTCATGTTGAACTAATTCTAGTTAGGATTGAGGCTTATAGGGCCAAGAATTTTGAGATAAGTCATCAGCCTTACATCACATAATAGTTATAGTTCTTCAACCTATCATCATTATAAAAGTTTCTACATAAATACTAGATAATTAAAAATATCTTGGTGGAGGGTAAAACATGTGGTCTTATTCTACCATCCAGTTCTCAGTCTAGTGGACCTCCTCCTACTATAGTGAGTACCTTTCCTATAGTAGGATGAGGATGAACTAGGACATGTAGTAGATTAGTGGTATATAAGTGGAGGTGAGATTAGTTTCTTTAGTTTCCTAAGGAGGTGACCCACAGTTCTTTAACTTTGGTATGTTCAGATAATACTATAGGGAATTCATGACACCTCAGAGTTATTATAGTAAAATTGGAAAGATGGGGAATCTCTGTTATCTTTTCCAATGATATATTAGATATAGATTCTACATTTGGAAAAGGAATACGAGTAAAAGAAACTGTGGACCCAACTAGGGTCCTCAGCAGTATACTTAGATGATGATCTAGAGTGGTCATACACCTATGGGATAGTTTAATAGAGATTATGTAGGCCATGTGTATGTAACAGATTAATATCCAATGGATATTTTTAATAGGTTATATACTGTTTTACATATATTTCTAATCACTTATACTTTAACTACCTCCTTATTCAATATTATTGTTTCCCATTCATTTAAATATTCCCATGTTGTTTTTATAATTCACTCACCTATCATGATACCCTATGAGATACATTCCCTTGCTGGATCATTGGTCACAAAAGTGGATCATCTCTAGTGATTCCCAAAGGTTTCTATATTCATCACCAGTTGTATAAATATATGGTAAATTACGATTATGTGGATGAAAAGTTTCATTGTGATTCTCATCATGGACTATATGACCAACTTCTAAGCACACATTGATATCTATCAATGATTTATGTCATATACATAATCTAATGGAGAGTGGTTCATGATTTCTAGAAAATGGGCATTGGGAGAAGATATGAATGGTTCATAATTGGGTTAATTCTAGATGATCATGAAAAAAATTAAGGACTTGACTATTCTGGTAGGACTAGTAGTATCCCACTTACCTTATAATCCATTCAAGGATATCTATCATGATGTATTTCTAGATATCTTCATCTGAATTACTCCTAATAGTGGATATGAATTTGAGATAAACATCATTTCTGGTGAATAAATTATTTTGATACCCCTGTATCATATGACACTAGTCGTGTTGAAGGAGTCAAATGTCCACCTTGAGGACTTTTAGGAGAATGGATTTATCATGCAGAGTATTTCACCATGGGGTATACCTATCTTATTTTCCAATAAGGTAGATGGTATTCTTTGAATCATCATTGATAACCTAAAGATGATCAAGGAGATGGTGGAGAAAAAATATCTTTGTGTGAGTATTGTCGACCTTTCCAATCAGTAATGGGTAGCTCAATGGTTCTCTATGATTGATATTTTATTATGCTACCACCTTCTATAGTTTTTTGAGAATGAAATTTCAAATAAGTCATTTTAAATTATGTAAAAAATATATATTATAATATAGGGACTCCATTTGGTTTGACCAAGGTATCGCAAGTTTTTATGGATTTTACTATAAATATATTCCACTAATATTTGGACTCATTTTTCATTGGGTTCATTAATGAAATTCTCATATACTCATTAATTATAGAGCAATATGTTATACATATTGATATATTCATGCTTATCATTTGAGTACATATACTTTATTCCAATCTTTTGAAGTCTAATTTTTTGATTTATGAGGTGAGGTACTTGTGGAATGTGGTGTTTGAGACTAGTATATCTATAAACCTAGTAAAAGTGTTGGAAGTGATGTATTATAAATATACATAAAATGTGTTTGAGATCAATATATTTCTTAGATTAGAAGGATATTAATGTTATTTTTCTATGTAATCTTTGGAATATCAGCACATATGACAACACAAAAAAAGAATCGATTAATGTTACAATGGTCAGTCCAGCGTGAAGAGGGTTTTTATGAGTTAAGGAAAAAGTTGACTATAGATCCATTAATCTTAATTATTTATAAATGAATTATATATTTAGTATAAAATTATGCATTAGTAATTTTTTTGGGATTAGTACAGATTTAGAGGGAGTAGGTAGTGGATTATGGGTTACTTTAGCAATGATCCTAAGAGATCAACTACCCTATTAATTAGCTGGAGATGGTAGATATGGTCCATAAAACTAAGTGTAGTGAAACTATTGCCTTAGTGAGATGATTTTTTCCTACATATACCATAATATCCTTTATTACTTATTCACATGACATGACCTTAACTTTAGATAAAGGCAATGGGTAGAGTATCTAAAGATGTTTGACCATGACATGGTGTATTCACTTGGAAAACATAATGTCATTGAAGATGATTTTAGAAATAATATATATATAGTTCAAGAGTTTTTAGGGAGGTTCTAATAGGATAAGTGGATCTTGATGAAAATGTTGTTCGAAAGGATGATGGGATCTTCAAAGGATGAATTATTGATGAAATTTTCTACGTTGGTGGAATCATCATCACTGGTGGACCGAGAAAAGGATGGATATGATATTGAACCAGAGTGTGTTATAATTTGGTAACAACTAGGTATATTTGACCTGATACCAAGTTTTATATTGCGTGATGATGATATGGTCAATATGCATGTGGGATTACTAGTCCCAACTTCCATTAGAAAAGTACTGATAAGAGAATTGTTGTAGTTGGGTCCCTAGAAACCAACTTATTTGTACTTTATAATAAACCTATATTCATTGGATGAATATTAATAAACTCTTTATCACATCATGATTGTTCTTCTGTGTAACAAAATGTGTGATAATGTCCTAAGAATATCTATCACAATAAAAGGTCATAGCGGATCCCTACTATGATGAGAACACGGAAGTGCCATAACACTATTCATGAATATATGTTCTATAGACGAATGATATCATTTTAAGGGACACAACTTATATAGGATATTAGGGGTGAGTACTGATGAAACATTGAGTTATCTTCTCATGGTGTGCACCCTTGGTAATATCCCAGAGGATATTATGAGAACAAGACACACTGGTAGAAAATCAATATTCTTAAATGTCATTGGATGTTCCTATCTACGAATGTGTTTATGGGTCCTTAGACTTTAAGATTATTATTAAGGTGTATTACGACTCACTTACATAGATGTATTAATGAAAACCATGAAGATAGATGTTTGCGGTGACGTAGGATATGTTGGATGCATCATGAGTTATACTGCATTAATGAATAATGCGGGAAACGATTTTTTACTTCTATTGAAGTAGATATCTCAGAACATTTGATAGAAATGATATTGCATAACTAAATTCATGGCCATGGTGTCATTTAGGAAAGTTCAATTATAAAAAGTCAAAGAACAATAAATCAAGTACATGGGTTGATGGAAGTTGCATGAAACCAAATTGATTTTACATATCAGGACAAAGGGATTATATTACACGGTAAGAGTTCATATGAGGTGTAATGTCATTAAGAAATCAACTTCTTTCTCTTGGGTTCCTTGTACCATTTCTAGACATTAATCTTGGACTTTAGGAAATCCTACCTAATGTGAACAAGAAAGAGACCTAGAGGGTCACACACTAAATGTATCTGGTATCTTAGTTAAATAATTTATTATTTAACACGTTGAATAAATATTATTCCTAATTGTGGTGTAATAATTATTCAGGTATGTTTGATCATATTTATTTAATCGCTAGTTATTAGAGAGAATATATTTTGGATGGGATATTTATTTATCAATGAATAATGAAGTTATATTTATTTAATAAATAAATAGTAATTATTCAAGGGCCAATAAATATTATGGAGGATTGGATGACCAATTTATGTGTCCTATGATAAATAATATTAAATATTATTTGGTAAAATAATATTTAAATATAACCTGGAATTTAATCACATGTCATGGAAATAATATCATTTCTATTATTATTTTACATGTGGTTTCATATGGAATAATAGAAATAAGTAATGGCACCTATGGTAATTATTTATTATCACCTGGTGAATTAAATTTCCCATTATGTTATTATTATCTAATTATCCAAGGGGTAAAACCACTGGCTAACTAATGGTTGAGTGCACAACATCCTTGGAGAAAAGCTCTGGAGCCTAGAGAACTATTACCTCTCTATGAACGCTCTCAATAATGAGAGAGATCCTCCTCCACCAGATTTAGTATAACTCTTTGGAAGATATTATCAAGGCGATCAAATGAAGAAATCCCAAGCGCAAAGATCTTATGTACTAGAACCCAGAGACTCCTTCGGCAATGTATGGAGATATGTGGAGCATGTGGGGATCATAGCTAGAGGATTCCTATCCATGGATTCTACATCACAACAATGCTGTAACTCAGATCCATGGTAGAATGAATTAACAAATAAATAATAGCATTGGAGTCAATTAATTATTTTTATTATATTAATTATAAAAAAATATGGTGATCCTTTCTTATTAGTTCCGTGTTCTATTTTTTCCATTTATCTTTGATTCAATTTAGTGGATAATTGCGTTTATTCTCGTATTGATCCTAGATTAATCATCGACCATAACAATTTGAAAATATGGGTACACACCCATCCCGTGCTTTCACTACGTCTAGAACCTTCAAGTGGAATCAAATGGTTCATATTTTCATTTATAATTATTTAAATAATTCTTTGATGTTTTATGCTTTAATAATTTACTTTTCCAATTCATGTTAAATCGTTATTATCATTTGAATTTAAGATATGTTCCTCCCTTATTTTTTCTTACCGATTTAACAAAAACAAATAATTTTATGATTAAAATTAAATTGAGGATCTTATTATGAGGAACCAATGATTCTGTCCAGGTAACATGATAGTACACGTCGTGTATTCAGAATTAAACATTGTGTAATCTTCCAAACATTCTGTGTAATTTATATTACACACCATGTAGTTTTGTTCAAAGTCCCTAGAGTAATTCAGAAATTTATCAAGATGTATGCATTAATGATATTCGGTGTAGTTAATTCTTACACCACATGTTGAATAGGGTTGACTGGAACACAATTATTCGAACTACATTCCGTGTGGCCCATTGGACATGATGTGTACTCCCTTTAGGTTAAGTTCACGTCCTGGATCCCATACACCACTTTCCTAGATAGGGACCTTATAATGTGGAGTCTACATGGTGGTTGGACCACTGGACACACCATGAACTCTAAATATTTCTGAAGTACACCCCACATTCCATTTCCCTAGGGTTTTACTTGAGATAGATGGTGAGGAGGGTTCATGCCATGTAGTCGGATCTACACACCCTGTACTATTTCCAGATTACGCAGATTTAAAAAGAAATTATTATTATATTATGTAACCCTTGAAACATGTAACTTAGTTTGGGAATAAATCTAGGATACAACATGTGATAGGTGTTTGATATATATACATATGTATGTTTAATTAACATCTCCACAATGTTCAAAGATATTTACATCATGTATGAGTTATATAACAATTATAATTATGCTTGTATGATACATATCCTAAATAATAACATGTATATAATTATTATACACAATGGGTAGTTTTGGATGGGCATTTATCGGGTTTCCTCCAAGGTACAGGTTATGCACAAGGTTATGGATGATAATCTTAAGGAATTTCAAAAAAGGATTAAGATAAAAAATGATTTATTAATTAAAGATAATGATTAATCAATAAGAGTGTAATTTAACTTAATAAAATGATAAAATAATTGAATTATAGTTTTATTAAATGCATAATTAGTTGCAAGTATGTTGATGATCATGAGATAGACCAGTTCTTTGTATGTGATTGGTTCACTTTTAATTTATTTATTAAATTAAAATTATTGACATGTGTGCCTTCTCCTCATTAATATGTAGAAGTCTACGTTCCCATGTTTTATTTTATGTAAACCCCTTTCCCCTCACCTGTATGTGAGTTAAAATAATATGTAATCTATGGAGATCTGAATCTGGTAGAGGCAGTTCAAGTTCGGAGCCACGGTGAAACCAATCCAAAGAGATACAATGGTGGAAGAGTAAAAGCGATAAACACAAACCATAAATGGTTAAATTTGTTTCTCCCCTAGGTTAGGGTTATTTTATCAAATTATAGATAAAATAAACTATAGTAAATCTCATGATCACACTATTTATTTATTTATGTTTGTCGTATGGTTATTTAGTATGGATGTTTAACATGATCATATAATTAATGAACTAATTATCATACAAGACGGAACTAAAATAATATGGAGTATGCATAAATATTATCTATATATGGTTAATCACTTACGTATATCCCACATAATATTAAAAATAATGGGAAAAAGATAATAAGTGGTAATTTACACATAAAGGATAAAATCCCTCAATTAAATATTAAGTCGGTATAGCCTACCATTACTTCAGTTTGAATCGAACCATAGTTCAAAGTGCTTGAACAACCCTATTTGGGGTACTTTCAATTATCTAGGAATTCTAATTTGAGGTTTTGGGTTGAGATAACTTAGTTTACATCAATGTTTGACTACCCTAGTAGGTCTTCGTGTAACTTAGAGGAAAAGGTTGATCAAATACAAAATTATGGATTTTAGGATTGGGGATTCCACTAAATAGATCACGGAAATGTGAATTAATGTAGTTGGCATTTGGAATACCTACCTAAAACCTTTAAAATTTGTTGACCAACCCTATTTGGGGTAATGTAAAGGGAAATATGTATCCTTTACATTAGAATGTCTACGAAATAGGATATTCCGAAGCCAATGGTGAGGGATATTGGATTTTGACAAAAGAGTGGGTGACTAATTGAAATTAATTAATTTATTTGTCTATATTTATCAAGATAAATTACTAAAACTTTGTTCATCTTATTTTTAGAAACAATAAAAAATAATAAATCAAGAATATCATGGAGATATTTACTCAATAAGTAAAACCTTATCACTGGAAGTAATTTCTAGGAGTGGGAGAGGGGCCTTCAGTTTGTTGTTCACTATGAGATGAAACTTTATGTGCTGGAAGGTCCTTTACTCGTAGTGCCTAGAAATAAGGTGAGTGATGATTAACTCTTTATGTATGAGAAATTTTTTAATGATTCTATATATGTTTAGTGCCTCATTCTATCATCCATGACCAATGATCTATTGAAGCAACTTGTGTAAATGGATGCTTATAGCTTGATATCTCACCTTTCAGATCTCTATCAAGAGAATGTGAGATAGGATATGTATGAGATCTCTAATGTTTTGTTTACTACTAAGTTTGGAGAATCTACCCCAAATTAACCACATGTAGTCGAGGTTATTAGCTACATTGAGAATCTAGACATCTTAGGGATTAAATTACCAAATTATTTTCTTACAGATTTAATACCATCATTGCTGCCTAAGACCTTCTTTATTTTTACTGTGATATATAATATGAGAAATAAAGAGAATATTCTATCATATCTTCTTAACCTAATATTCCTAGTTGATAAGGAAATGGGGCATGAAAAACCAAAAGTCATTATGGTGAATAGTAATAGGAAGAACAAAGAGAAGGGGAATAATATTTATAAATAATCTAAATCCTCCAAGAACCATCCAACCAAGAAGAAGAAGATCCAGAGGCAAGGTAAAGAAAAGGAGGCAGTATGCTTTGCATGTGGCATGTCTGGACACTAGAAGAAGAATTAGACCTAGATCCAATGGGATGCCAAATTTGCATTCATTATCAAGTGAAATATTTCCATTTCAACACATTGGGGATTAGATATAGCTTGTGGGGATCAAATCTATATTCAAATGTAGGAAGCAAGTAGATTCTAGAAAATTTCCAAAGGAGAGGTGGATATGTGAGCTGCCAATGGTGCGTGGTTGTCTACCCTTTCCATTGTTGACTAAAACCTCACATTATCGATGGGAATGATTTTGGTTTTACATGGTTATTATTAAGTACCCATTGTTTCCAAGAAAATAATTTCTATATCGAGTTTAGATACAGATGCATTTATTCTCATGGTCAGAAATAAATGTTGTTACTTTTATAAGGACACCATCTATTATGGTATGGAACATTTAAATAATTGACTTTATGTATTAAATTTTGAGAACCATGTATTAGAAATTGATAATAAACCAAGTTCACATGACTCATAAAATATCCTCTTGTGGCATCACCACCTTGGTCTTTTAAATGAGAAGCTCATGACAAAGCTCTATCAAGATGGTTACTTAGACTATTATAAGCTAAAACCACTTGATAGATGTCACAATTCTTTACAAGGGAAAATAACTCAACCACCATTTAGTGGATAGGATGAAAGGGCCACAATGATTTTAGGATTGGTACACACTGTTGTGTGTGGACCATTTCCAATAGAAGCTAGAGGTGGATATTCCTACATCATTCCTTTTAATGATGACTTGTGTAGATATATATATGTATACTTAATGAGGTATAAGTATGAGTCCTTTGGAAAATTAAAGTAGTTTATGAATGAGGCAGTGAAT
The DNA here is from genome assembly GCA_963277665.1 of Viscum album. Taxonomy (NCBI): domain Eukaryota; kingdom Viridiplantae; phylum Streptophyta; class Magnoliopsida; order Santalales; family Viscaceae; genus Viscum; species Viscum album. The sequence continues at coordinate 469,705,189 of OY728148.1, forward strand.
CATCTTGGTAAGAAGATAAAGAAGCTTCAATCATATAGAGGTAGATAATATATTAACTAAGAGTTCATCAAACTTTTAACAGAGTTTGGGATTTAATCTCAACATAATCCAACTTATACACCATAGTGGAATGATGTTTATGAAAGGAGAAACCATAACTTTTTGGACATGGTATGGTCGATGATGAGTCATACTGATCTTCCAATATACTTTTTTTGATATACATTGAAATTGTTGATTACACATTAAACCAATTACCAACTAAGTAAGAAAATGATATTCCCTTAATGTTATAGAGTGGAATGAAACCCACTTTTTCATATAAACATGTGTGAGGCATTTGTTAAGACTTTTTTCAGGAAACAAACTAGCATCATGGGGTAAGAAGTGTATCTTTATAGGGTATCCTAAGGAAAAAAGGAATACTTCCCATACAATCTCTTAGAAAAGAAAGTGTCAGTTTCTAGACATTCCATATTTCATAAGAGGGAGAAAATACTCAAAAAGGATAGTGGGAGAAAGATTGACTTTGATGATGTTAATGGTCATGATAAATAGGATTTGTCAGAAGAACAAGTTCTATTGGTCCTCGTAGAAGCAGTTGTTCCTGAATCACAAGTAATGTGTAGGTGTAAAAGAGAGTTATGGGAACCAAAGAGATATAGTTTCCATGTCATTATGGAGGGAGACTCATTATTATTGAAAAATGATAAACCTCTATCCTAAAAGGAATAAGTAGAGAGATCAGAAGTTACAATATGGCTAGAAGCTATGAAATCTGAGATGTATTCCATGTATCTGAACTAAGTCTGGGTTCTGGTCGATGCGGTAATTAATGTTAATCCTATTGGGTGTAAATTAGTACTCAAGAAGATACTGGACATGGAAGGTCAAGTTAGTACCTATAAAGAAAGTATAGTGCCTAATTTTTTTAAACAACATCAAGAAATTGACTATAATGAAACATTTTCATCAATTTACATGTTTAAATACATAAGAACCATACTTTATATATTATATTTTCATGACTATGAGATTTGTCATATGGATATAAAAACTTCATTCCTTAATGGGAACCTTTAGGAAGATATATATATGACACAAATAGAAGGGTTTGTGACACAAAGTGAAGATAACGGTTATGCAAGTAGCATAGATCCATTTATGGATTAAAGAAAGCATCCTGATCATGGAACATTCAATTAAAAGAATCCATACAAGAATTTGGTTTCATTAAGAATGAATCTGAGCCATGTGTTTACAAGTAGTTTAATGGGAATGCATTCATTATCCTATAAGTGTTTTTTGACGACATATTACTTATTGGAAATGACATACTAGTCCTGTAGTCAGTCAGGGACTAGCTGAACAAGTTCTTCTCCATGAAGGACGTAGGCAAAGCAGCCTACATTCTAGGGATCAAGGTAATTCAAGATATATCCTGGAGGCTGATTAGACTAAGTTAAAGTATGTACATTGACCAGATACTAAAGAGATTTAGTATCAAACAATCCAAGAGGGGATTGGTTCCAATGTCACATGGTATACATCTTTCCAAGAAAATGTGTCGCCTGACACAACATGGGAAATATAGGATGAGTAAGATTCCATACGCTTCAACAATAGTATTTATCATGTATTCCATTCTATATACCAGACTTGATGTTTCCTATGCAATGAGCATGGTGGGTATATATCAAGAAGATCTAGGAGAACAATATTGGATTGCTATGATAACTATCCTTAAGTATCTAATAAGAACTAAGGATATTTTCTTGGTTTATAGAGGAGACAAGGAGATTTTCATCAGAGGGTTTGTTGATGATGGTTTTCAGACAGATCATAATGACATGAAGTAAAAATAAAGATAGGTTTTCTATCCCTATATAGTATATGTGAGATGGAATTGTTCAAAGAATATAGTTTTCACTCATTCTATAGTGAATTATAAATATACAACATCTTATGATGAAGCCAAGGAAGACATCTGGATTCAGAACTTTGACCAGGAGCTTGATGTGGTACCAAGAAGTAGAGATCCCATTACACTGTATTGTGATAATACTGTAGCAGTGGCTCTTGTAAAGGAGCAAAGGTCACATCAACATACAAAGAACAAACTACAAAAATATCAACTCTTGATGGATTTATATCAAATGGGTGATGTTGTAGTGAGAAGATTGTCCATGGAAGAGAATGTGGTAGACCCCTTGACTAAAATACTATCTTAGTAGAAGCATGAATATCATGTAAGAGATAACAGACGGAAGGTTGTTAGCAGTTGGATCTAGTGAACGTGGGTGTCTGTTAGATTTAGTGCCATAGAAACCAACTACTTTTTTCTTTATAATAAATCTATATTCATTGGATGCATGTCAATAAAATCCTTATCACATCATTTTTGTTCTTCTGTAGACATAGTATGTGATAATGTCCTAATAATAACTATCACACTAAAAGGTTATAGAATATCCCTACTATGATGAGAACCTGGAACTTCCATGAATCTATTCTTGAATATATATTCTATCGATGAATTATATTGTTTGAAGGGTCAAAAATTATACATGCTATCACTGGTGGGGACTTAGAATACACTGATTCACCTTCTCATGGTGTGTACCCTTTGTAATATCATGGAGGATACTTTGAGAACAACACTAGCCAGAAGGAAATCCACATTCATAAGTGTCATTGGATGTTCCTATCTTCAGATGTGTGTATTGGTCCTTAGAGTTTATGATTATTTTTAATGGGTATTATGACTCGCACACTACTATGTATTAATGAAAACATTGACGACAGATGTTCGTGGCGAGGTATGATATGTTGGGTGCTTCATGAGTAATACTACATTATTGAATAATGCAAGAAATTATTTATCACTTCTATAGAAGTATATATATTAGGCCCTTTGATGTAAATGATATATCCTAACAAGATCCTTGGCCATGGTGTTCTCTAGGAAAGTTCAATTCCAGGAAGTCAAAGAATGAGAAATCGAGCACATGTTTTGATGGCACTTGCATGCAACTCACTTGATTTGAGATATCAAGACATATGGATTATATTACACGATAAGTGTTTGTATGAGGTGACATGCCATTGTGACATCAACTTCTTTCTCTTGGGTGAGTTGACCCGTTTATAGAAAGTAATCTTGGACTTTAGGAAAGCCGACCAAATTCCAAAGAGAAAGAGGTCTAGAAGGTCACACACTAAGTGTATCCAATATCTCAGTTTAATTATTAATTATTTAACAAGATGAATAAATATTATTCCTTGATTGTGGTTTAGTAATTACTCAAGAATGTCGGATCACATTTATTTCATCTCTAGTTATTCAAGACAATATATTGTGGACGGAATATTTATTAATTGTCAAATAATGTAGTTAGCTTTATTTAATAAATAAATATTCATTATTCATGGCCTGATCAATATTGAAGAGGATTGGACGACCAAGTTATGAGTTTAGTGAGAAATAATATTAAATATTATTCCGTTAAAAAATATTTAAATATAATGCACAAGTTAGGCACATGTCATAGAAATAATATTATTTCAATTATTATTTAACATGGGGTTTCATGTGGAATAATTAAAATAAGTAACAAAACTTGTGATAATTATTTATTATTTCATGGTGAATTAAATTCCTCATTATGCTATTATTCTCTCATTAGCCAAGGGGTCATCCCACCAGCTAACCAATTGTTGTGTGCAAAACATCCTTAGAGAAAATCTCTCAATCATAGAGAAATCTTCCCTCTCCAAGAACACTCTCAAGAATGAGAGAGATCCTACTCCACCGGATATTAGAGAAGGCTTTAGAAGCGATTCTCAAGGACATAAAAGGCATACATCTCAAGCGCAAATATCTTCCACATTAGCACTTGGAGAATCCTTTGGCGATGTCTAGAGATATGTGGATTAGGTGTGGATCCCCCCTAGAGGATTCATATCATTGGATTATACATTGCAATGAAGCCTCATATTGGATCTATGGTCGAACACATCAATGGAGAAAGAATTTCCATGGAGATAATTCCTTAAATCAATTAAATTAATTATAAACAAAATATGTCGATCATATATTCTTAGTTCCAGGTTATCTCTTTTATCTTTTATATTTTGTTCAATTTTTTGGATACTAGAATTTATCATTATATTAATCCAAAATTAATCATTGATCATGGAAATTTGAAAATTTGTATACATGCCCATCTTGTGCTTCTGCTATGCCCAGAACCATCAAGACTACTATACCTCTTGATGGGAGTTACATATGGGCGAAACAAATATGTAACATGAAATTAAAAGAGATTTATTTAGCACTGGGATGAGTATGAACATATCTAATTTTCTTCCACAATGACTTACCTTCCAAATGGTAATGTTTTAGAAGTAGGGTCCTCTAGGTTTTCTCTATGCAATTCCAATTACCATGTGGATGTTTTTGGATATCATGATGGATTTTTTGAAAGGGTTACCTATATCCTTGAGTATGTATGATGCTATCTATGTGATTTTTGATCGAATAATTAAGGTTTTTCACTTTATAATAATCTGAGATACTCATTTAGTAGATGATCTAGAAAAGATGTATGTATATAAGATAATACACTTACATGGAGTTCACATGAAAATTATTTCTAACAGGGACACATGGTTCACATAAAAAGATTAGCCGGGATTGCATATATCCTTAGGTACTTTTCTAATATTTAGAAAAATGTTCCATACTTAGATTGATATATAGTCAGAGTAAATCATTTACATACTAGATTATATTCTTTGAACCTATTTATTAAGATTGAGTGAATCGTGGGATGATCATCTATCTCTGGTAGAGTTTCCTTAAAATTAAACATATAGGATTCTATATACATGGAATCAGAGGGTGATGCAGTATTTGTTGGACCTATTATATTTCTTGAATCCTTTGTGAGGGTTCAACTGATCAAGAAGTGGTTGGAAACCACTCAGAGCTAATAGATATTTTAGATAGACAATTGGAGATAACCTTCAGAGTTTTTTTTGTTAAAGACTATATTTTCTTGTGATTATCACCTCAGTTGTGGAATCAACCTTTATTAAAGTAGGGGAAAATTGAACCACTGTTTTTTATAATCTTCCACCAATATTATTAGGATAATGGTGAAAAATTTCATCATTTATCCATGTAATCGAGGAATTTATGATTTTCCCACATTTCTCAACCTCAAAGAAATATTCTTGATCTTATACATGTTATAGACTATAAGGATTTTTAGTAAGAGATTGATGCATCTTATGGAGAGTGATTAGTGTGGATTTTACTCCTAATTGAGAAATTACATGAAGGGAAGATGGTACCACTAGTTTGAATCCTATGGAAGCATAGATGGATCCAAGGGGAGACATGAGAGTGAGAGTATGATATTTGAGCTCAGTGACCAGATTTGTTCGTAAAATATAGCTAGATATACTTGATTTTTTTATTCTATTTTAAACAGTAATTATTATAATGATATATAAATGTTAAAATAAGAAGACATGTTAATTACCATTGCCAGTATCTTACTTAGTTTATTTAACACCCATTTAATGGAAATATCAAGGTGGATATAAACATCATTTTTAGGGAACTGAGTAAGTGAATGTAGCCTTTCTATGATGGCTACGTAGAGGATCATGTGTCCAATGGTGGTAAGAGATAAACTTCAAAAGAATCTAAAAAATTTTATTTATTTTTTATATTATAATTATATTATTTTTGGCTTTCCACCTTGAGAGATAATTTATTACAGGTATGAAATTTATTCCATACCTATATTTCCTCATTTTATTATAATTATATAACATATTGTATTATAATTATTTTGTGCTATGACATGATACTGAGGGTATAATATCACCACGAGCAGACTTAATCCATAGCTTTTAGTTTATAGACTTTTACATATGGGGTGGCTGTCTTGAGTTAAAATCTCACTCAAGTTCAAAACTGGTGGTTCATGCCTAAGAGTTACAAATGATAATGTACAAGACCAAAAAATTAATGTTAAAATAAGAAAGAGAAAGAGAAAAAAAAATTTATTATTTGCATGTTGGATTCTTACTAATAATTTCAATTTATGTAATTTATTTGAAATTGATTTGGATCCTGGAATTATTTTCCTTATGATTAATGATATGTGAATGTCTATTGATGATTCATTTATGATTCTTATTTTTATAATGTTTTTAATTAGAAAAATCAAGCAATTTATGTGTAAAGTGATATTTGTGAGAATTACCATGACCAAATTGATAATAATAATAGGTAAATATAAGAATATTAGGAAATATAACAAGACATATACAAAGAGAAAAGATAAACCTATTTAATTTGAATAGTTTAGAAATTAATTATTTTTGAATAAAAAATCTTAAATAAGAGAATGAAATGCTAAAGGGTTTTATTATTAAAAATAAAAAAGAGGATAAATGAAAAATCAAATTTTGTTGAATATTTTATTTAAACATAAGAAATAATATAATTTTATGGAAAATTAATCATCATGTAAAAAAGATATTTTTTATGATCATGATTTTTTATAAAAAGAAAATGTGATGATTAATGTTTGTGTAAAAAAAATTGAACAGAATTACATATAAATCAACTATTAGAAGTAAAACTCTATATATGTTCATTATACTAATTGGTTTTCAGAATTTTGAAGAATAATAACTATCTTGGTAATGATGGGATATTTAAAAATATATATATATATCAGTTTTAAAAAGGTAAAATTGAAGTAACATATTTAGTTATTAATTTTTAGATTGGTTTATTTGGTAATTATTAAATGGATTTATACTTAAATTATTTCTAATATTTTTTTCAAAAGAAGGCCACAATTTTAAAATCTAATTTAGAGTATGAATGACTAATAATTCGATAATAAGGTTCCATAAATTTTATTTATTAAATCCATTTTGAAATAAACTGGTTTAGATTGCACAGTATTTATATTTTTATTATTTTAAAAATATAAAAGAATTTACTTTTTTAATCTTATGGTTTATTATCATTGAATAATATGATTTTTTTCCTTAAGGCAGATGGTCATCTAAATTTTATTTATATTTTGGTTAATAAGAATGTGTTTAACATGGTGGTTAACTTAAATTATTTTAAAATCACTTTATAAATATTTAAATATCTTACTTTTTTTATTGATCCTTATAGATTTTAATGCTTTTGTGTATGAGGATTTGACACTATTTTATATAACATTGAAATCAAAACCTATATAAACTGAATTTTTTATTCAAAATATGTTTTTGGAAATTAGTGAAGGAGATTATTATTTATATGTAAATTTATTTTAGTTGATTTATTTAGAATACATGAATTTAAGGAGAGTTATTTTCATTAAAACTATTTATATTGAATTCTAATTAATGAATTTTATAAAATATATGTTTTTAAATTGGCTTCAAAATAATAAGTATTTGGTCATTTTGAGAATGTTGTTTGGGTTTTTATAGACTGATCTGTAATTGACTACTATTTTAATTTTTAAAATCACACTGAACAATATTTATGTGACTTATTCATTAATATATGGTTAATATTTGATAAATATTTTTTTATAGAATTATTTTATAAAATTGGAATTATATGTTATAGAAAATTCTATTATTTATGTTCAAAGCATGCTCATGATTCTCATGTGTAATTATCCTCTATCTAACGTGTGTTTGTATATATTTTCCAAATCTATTTATTAATTTTTTTTTGAAATTATTGTATCTTTTGATAGAATAATTTTATTGAAAAATGATAATGTTTTATAAAAAAATATGTTAAATAAAAGGGTAAAATTTCATCCTAATAAAAAAACATGGAGAATTTTAATATTAGGGTTGGTTTGTAAATTTCAAATATGGGTATATATTTGAGTGGATCCTTAATAGTTACTTTTTTATATTTTTATAACTATATCTCTCACTATTGGTATGCTGTTTTGAGTATATGTTGAAGAAACTAATGATGTAGAATTTCTTTTATTATATATTTAAATATTTATTTATTTAAGATTTATTATTTATAAATTATATTAATTATTAAATTCTATTTAGTATTATGTGTGTACATTTTTCACTGATGAAATGATCCTTATTTTTTCTCTTTACGAAAAGCTATATACATTGAAGATGTTATACTTAAGAGTTTAGAAAATGATCCTTTTCATTTTTCATAGCATCATACAAAAAATTGGATTTATTCTTACTAAATGATTTTTTGAAAAATTAAGCCCTTTCTATGATGTATATATTGTACATAAATAGTGTTTACTAATCCTTATTTAGATTCATCCTTATGATGAATACCATCCCTTTGAAAAAAAACATTATGGAAATACATCCTTTCAAAAAATTGATCTTTAAGAAAAATATATCTATCCATAAAATTCAATTATTATATAGAGATCATCATTATATTAAAATTATCCCAACAAAAATGCCATTTTACATTAAAATAACCCTTACATTTTGTACATAAGAATTTTTAGGAGATTAATTTTGGATTTATAGACTATTTTTTGAATAAATTTTTTGTTATAATAATTTAGTTAGATATTTTGTGGAAAATAATTTCTCATGATTTTGGAAAGACTAAAAGATTATTAATTTAACTATTAATTCTTATAAAAAACGTTTTTTAATTTATTATTTTATTGACTTTATTAATATTTATTTTGAACATAAATTATTAAAATATTACTAGAATTAATTTTTGAAATTTTCCCATAGAAATAAGCTATAATGAATAATTGTGAATGTAGTAATTAAATATTTTACCTTTTATTTATAATAATATTGCAATTGGTATAATTAGTTATTTTTTTGATTAATGTTTTTTCTAGAAATAAGTGTAAGCTCATTTGGAGGTAAAAATGGATATTTTTTTTTATAAAACTATTTTTTCATCAGAAAACTATTTTTTTAAAAATCCCTAATGTCAAAACATGTTAATTAAATAATATAATATTTAATTATGAATGATTTAAATGAAATTTATATATTATATATATCCATTTTAATATTAATACATATAATTATTATTATTAGTAATATAATTAATATATGCTCATTACATGCTTCAAAAAAAATTTCTTGAAAAACCATTTTCAACACCTTTTGTGGGATTATATTTAACTTTTATTCTGCCATATCTATGAATTTAATTTGATAAAATGGATTCCATATTTAGAATTAAAATAATTAATATTATATAATACATTCAACATAATTTTTTGTTATAATGAATTGTAAAAATAGTAAAGGCTGATTATTACAATTAAGGAAAAAATGAGTTTATCAGGGCAGTTATTCTAAAACGATATGGGTGAAAATAACCTAAAAACATGATAAAACTCCATTTTATGGCTGTAATGCAAACTTATACTTGTTGTAATGACCCCGAACCATTTTTCATGAAGCAAGTGTCTTGATTTATTACATTGGAATATGATAGAAGGTATCACATACAAAAAAGGATCTAATATTTTAATAGTCTTGGTAATATTGAAACATACATGATTCCCATATTGCATTTAAAAAAATTACAAATAATTTCATAATAATATCACTATTTCCACTGATATATCGTTCCATATTGTTCTTACTTCACTTCCTAGATTCCTAGGAAAATAAAAAAATAAGGGTGAGATGAAATACTCATTAACAATAAAGTAAAAAAAAATCTTTTAGAAATCAATAAGTACAATCATTAAAAGATAAATAATTAACCAAACATGAAACATAAATAATTTGACTATAATAATCAATATGGACATGAAAATAAATGAAAACACATTCCATTTTAATAATTTTATTAGGTTAATCTATATGGAAAGGTAAATAACTGAAAAAAACATTTATATTAATTAATAAAATGACTACCATAACTAGATATGGCACAATCAATATGATAAAGTAAATAAATGAAAACACATGACATGTAATCAATATATTGATAATTAAATGAATCAATAGATAATATCGTTTCGAAAAATCTTATGGATATTCATAATTACTGAATTATCAAAAAAGAAAATGCTTAATTTTTAAGCATTATGATATAAGGCTTTATGATACCTCTACTGTCAAGACCTTTCAAAAGAAAATTTAAAATTGATGAGTTAGTACACCCCAGAAACATAGTTAACTAAAGCTAGATAACTGATTCATCTCATGAGACTACCGATGCATTGACGAGATATCTATAACAAGAAACCACCCATATCTTCATGTTAAAATCATTCTTCAAATATAGAATAAAATATTTAATTTAGGTACAATATAATTTATCAATAAATATCTATATTGAGTAAAGGATACAGATTTATCAATATCTTCTAGCAAATAACTATACGAAAAATTGATATTTTGCGATGGGGAAGGGTCCCGTCACAAATTGTCTATCGGAAGGGAATATTTGCAACAAGACCCTCTACCCATTGTGAAAGGTTTGACACGAGTTGCACATTAAACCATGAGAAGGGTATTTTCAATGAGTTTTTATACTCGTCCCAAATACCCATCGACGTTTTCTTTGTATTTGTGACGGGATTTATCTCTCATAACAAATAGTATCACAGTAGGTTGGTATTTGTGATGAGTCCCATCGAAAATACATTTTTAACAACCGCTCCAAATTAATAGGGGGTTAACTGTAACACCCCAGGTAAATAAAGAGTATGACATTTTCATAATTATCCATATTTGTGAATAAAATATTAATATTACTTTAAAGGGGACGCTATGCATGATGGCGTACCCAATACGCAACAATGAGTTTCTTGGGAATCTTGCATTACACTCTAATAATAAAATAATATTATTTTAAATGGTAGTTAACGCCTAGCTGTTGTAATGGAGGTAATGAAAATAACTAACTAAAAAATGATTATATATGTTTGTCAAATATTTTTACTCTTTACAATAAGTGTTATAGGAATACAAATGCGAATGAATCCAATTTGAAGCGTAAATATTCCAATAATCTTTAAAAGGTTGATTAACCACCTTTTGATGGAGAACCTCTTTTAATTCCACTTTTTGACAATTTTATAAGCTCTATTTTTCAAAATAAACATATTATTTATGATTGGTACATTGATATTTACCTTGGGCTAATTTTTGGTATTTTTCTGACAATGTTCATTTTTCAATGAATAGTGAAAAATACTGCATTTTACATCAAAACTGCTTTTTCATATAATTTAATTATATGGTTATATTATCTATTTAATTTTTTTAAAGTTTAATTAGAATATATTTTTACCATGTAATTAAATGATGGTCATTGGGATGAATTTCACTTTGTAATTAGGTATAAACAAGTGCCAAACTTTTCATAAATATTATTTCTAAAACACCCGCTATTTGTTTTGACAACGGGAAGTTTTTTTTAAATTAATTATTGAAATTTATGTTTTTGGAATTTGGTAAAATGGATTACATATTTGGAATCATAATTTCCAAATTATGTAATTAATACTCTTTTGTTTTTGGACATTATGAATAGTAATGACGATAATTAACTTTAATTATCTTGATTAATGAGTAATCGGGTATTTAAAGATAATAAGATAATATCATAATAATAACAAATAACCACAAAATGTGTCATAAGGCTACTGGTTGTCTCATGGCCGACCATGTGATGCCTTGTGCCAAACTTGGGGCCCCCATGGAATCACTATTGTGAGAAAGTGACTTTTATCTTATTATTTTTAAAGAATGTTAAATGTTACAAAGAATGTATCACCTAAGTAAAATATTCTTAATTTTGTCTACATAAATGATCGTTTGGACTATAAATATTCATTGGAAATCTAAAACTATTTCCTACATCATAATATATTTTTTTATAATTTTTAGACATTAAATAAATTAAATTATATATGACATCATGATGATGCAGCGATGACCTCATTATTTAACGATTTAAATAAAATTGAAAGATAATGTAAACTCTAAGACCTAAACAAGTCCAAAACCTATTTGATGGATGTATTTAGAACCCTTATCACCTTATCCTCGAAACACATCAATGTGGGACCATTAAAATCCGAAACTCATTTGAAAATAATGTTACATTTTATACCTTTCCAAGAGTGCCCCTCCTCTCCTCTTATAAAAGGCTCCCACGCCTACCTCCTTACCCACACCTCCAAAGCCTTTGGCTCGGCCAAACCTTGCTCATTTTGCCTCTCCACATTCCTCTCTTACTCCTAGAAGCCTCACTCTGGGCATAAGGCTTACCAAGGAAGCCTTTGTGCTCAAATCAAAAAGAGTTACCCGATTTTAAGGTAATGTCTTCACTTGTGTTCTTTTGTTTTATTTTTCTTCTCCAACCCCCTAAACTCTTTTTATTCATTTCTTTTGTAACAACTCCAGTATATTCAATAGACTAGGATGTTGTTATAAGAAGTATTCGAGCTACACTTACACACACCTACATCAAATGGTTAAAGAACATACTGTTTCTGTGGATGGCGAATTTCTGCCTCACGAAATGATGATTGTTCAACACTCATATAACACCTTAAAAGGTGGCCATTAAGATGTCACTATATTTATATATGATATATAATATGTTTATGTTGTACTTAAGCTTCTGTATTTTTCTTTTGTGGCATACCTTTATGGTTTCCATTGTGGGTAAACCCGATAATTTCATTTTAGGAATTGCAGACTACCACCCTCTCAAAGTGATTTGATTCGTTAATGCCATATGTGGGATGTATAAAGTATGTATTTAAAGTTATTATATACGATGTATGTTACATATAAATGATTAATATAATTATGGAATTAAAATATACATACCTCTAATTTAGTTTTAATTCCATTAATATGACATAGAAATGAAAGTAGCGTTCATGCGTACGTACGGCTTACCGTCTCCATGAACGGTGCATTTCATTTATTACCTCTAAATGATTATGTAATATTATAAATACATATATATTATGGATATATATGATATATATGATATCCAAATCATGAATATCATTCTGGATATAATGACCCTTTGACCACACGAACAACATGTAATTGTAAGAAGTCCACTCTCGACTTAAGAACCAAATATCGACAAAATAAACATTATTAACTTAAATGATTACATAATGCTTATAACATTGAAATAAGTGATATAAAAGGAATAATGAACTTGAAAAAGGTTCTTAATCAAGTAGAAATTAACTCAAGTTTATTATTCAGGACGTTAAAGAACGATCGAGTCAAGTCGGACCCGAGGTAAGGGATCCTACTCCTCTCTTTCTTTTTAAGTACACCCTTTTATGTCATTCCTTTTAAGCTCACATTTCGTGTGATTGGGATGTTATTTTATATTAATATTACTGTAATTTTTAGGTTCATATGATGAGAGACCCTATTTCCTCTCATAAATCCATTTTGGAAGTTTTAAGTGGCGTCGTTAGGCTGCCGAGTTTTCGTAAGGGATTTTTCATCTCACTTTTATTCCCGTGAGATTTATGCTACATTTTCCAAAATTTCCTTTGAGTGGTGTATGTACTTCCCATTATTATACAATTTTTGTAGTATAATTTCATTTATGGGTATTCACATCTTCATTGTATGACCCTTCTTTCATGGGGTGTACGTTTTGAAAGTTGCCCAAATCGGTAAGGGAACCTTTCACCCTCCTCTTTTTAAAATGACATCTCTTGTTATGTCTTTTAATTTACATATTTTTATGTTAGGATATGTTCTTTTATATAATTATTGATTTAAATTTTATGTCAAAGTGATGATATTCCATTTTTATCTCTCATCAACTCATTTTCTGAATTTTGAAGTGATGCCGTTAGGCTGTTGAATTTTACCAAGGGAACTTTTTAACCCAATTTCGATTTCTTTGGGTTCAACATGTAGTTATTGAATATGTCATCCTTTGAATATGTGTGAATGAAAATTTATTGTTTTACACTGAATATCCACTTATATTGGGTGTATTTATATTTTTCACACATAATTTTGAGATTTATTTATCCTTAATTTAAGGATACCTTCTTTATAAGGGATTTCATCACATTTGACATTTCTATTGAGACTTCATTGTTGTTATGAACCAATTCACTCTTATATGGTGTATATACTGTCCTTTGGAATATTATATCATGAATCCATTTATTCTGATGATATTATAATGTTCTGACTAAATGTTATTCCTCAATTATTGTATTCAAGTGTCTCTAATTTTGGTAAAACCCCTTTAACCAAAATATCGCTTTAAATGTTTTAAATATTTGTTCTTATTAATATCCATGTTTTCAAAATGGTTTTAAGGATTTATTTATATGGATATTAATGGTTTAAAATTTTAAAAGCATCAAGGTGGTATGGGACACTTTGATTCAAAAATCTCTTTATTAAATGTTTTAAATGGTTTTGGAAATGGTTTCTTTTTGAATGGATTCATTATTTCAATATACTAAAATGTTATATTGTGATTAAAATGTGGAAATGTTATGTTTCCTTTATGCATGTTTTTTGTGATACGTTTATGTTATGGTTCTTGGGAATTGTTATGAAAACGGGTGGTTCTGGGATAAACTAAGGGCGGATGAGCCCGATATAGCTCTCCAATGCATTGGGTAACACGAAGGAGTGAAAATTTATGGTTTCTCTGAAGAGATTTAGGAAATATACTATGGTGGGTATTCCAAACGTAACCAAGAGGGTTACTCCCTACGTAAGAATTTTATGAATGCCTCAAGTTACCTTTTATGTCTTATGATTTCAATGATTTATTCATGATTTGATGAGGTATGTTAAAGTGCCTATGTTTTATGGGTAAAGTATGATTTCATTATTATGTATATATGAACTCATGTTTCCTTTCCATATTTTTTATAACCCTTACTAAGCTTTTTATACTCATCCCAAGTTTTTTGAAATGTTTTTCACAGGTCAAGGGAAAGGTACATGATATGATGATAGTGTCAAGGAAGTGTCAAGAAAGAATCCATGATTTATTTTTAAATATGTTTCCATTGATGGGAAAAAAATTAATACTATCTTTTATGTAACCACTTTGTTGGAATGTAGAATGTAATGAAAGTTTTATGATCTAATTATCTAAAACTCTAAACCTGAAAAGATCCTCAATGTGTAATCTTGTAATAACTCAAGATTAAGTAAGGTTTAAGGCTGGGGCCTTATAGTTGGTATCAAAGGGTCGATTTAGATAACTTTAGAGGATATGGTATTCTCTAAGCACAAGTGACATTACCATAATGGTTAGGATTTCAAAAAGAGTCCTAGTTTTAGATAAACTGAATGAGTAACTATATATTAGTGTTTACCTTCCTCATTATTACATGATGGTTTTGTTGATATGCTCACACTGACATTTCTGTTTTTAGTGAATGGATGGATCTAGCAGGTAGCAAAGAGACAACAGGTTTGAAGGAAACTATGGTGGTTCTCTGATTAAGATACTAGATAAAATGAGGGATTAAATGAGGAAACTCTTGGTTGTTATAAACCAACTATCAAGGAGTCATGATCAACCACTTGAACGTTGTTATGATCTGTAATGCATCATGTACGAGATGACCAATCGATGTGGAAGTTCAGGTAATAATTATAATGGTAACCATTAGAGTTTATATGATCCGTACTTTTGAGGTAATTATGGGTAATTATATGTTATGATGGAAAATGAAAGGCATGAGATAAACTTGAGGTTAAAATACGTTATGATAATTTTTGAATATTTTATCTCATTTTGGGGAATGTTTTAAGAATTATATAGTTTTGGAAAAATGAAAACACACAGACCGTGTGACAACCCGTCGCGTCGGACAAAGCTGTGGGAATCGAACCCACAACCAAAGTGCAACTGGTATTTATCGCCTACCACTGGACTGCGTGAAGTCCCTGGTTAGTTTTACTAATTCATTTTAGTTAGATGATTTTATGAATTAAGTGTAATTTGATTTTGGGTTATCTATGGAAATATATTAACCTATCATGGAGGATATGTGATTAGGTTAATTACTTTTCAATACGACACTTTAAGTGCAACTGATGTTGTTTGGAGATAAATATTACGATTTAACTTGGAAGACTGTGTGACTAAATCCTTAAAATATTTGGGTTTCAATATTAGTTTGGCTTAATTTGAATAATTTTACGGACAAATTGTTTATCGAATGGTCCTCGTTGAACTTTGGATTTTGTTGGACAAATTTTGGAGATTAAGAATAGATTTTATTTTTATTAAGGTTTATACTTTTCTGGATTATCTGATCTTGTACTAACCTTTTTGGTTTTGGTTAATGTCTAAAGACATGGGAAGTATATAGTTCTCTTTTGTGTATTAGGTGATTCTCTAGAAGTTTATTATAGTGAAAAAGTCTTCCTAAATACTTGTCTTTAGGAGAAAATATGAGTTTTTGTAAGAAATCTAATAAAAGTTGAAAGTCAACATGATAAGTAATTATGTTTCCTTATGAATAAATTCCTCAATAAAAAAAAACAAAAAAAAAACAAAAAAGTTTTTCTATTAACTTTTCCTATGGAGGAATCGAATACCGTTTAACCCATCACAAGTTTGTGATTTTCTTGTGGTTAACTTTCTACTAGACATGTTTACTATCACTCTCCATCAGAAAATGACCCTTTGTTTTTTTTCTCCATGTCCATATTTTCATACTTGGAATCCTAGTTTGGGTTAACTCGGGTGAGATTTGTACTTATCTTTCTTTATTTTAAAGTAATTATTTTACCGACTCCTGTTCCGATGTGGGACGTTCAAGGATGTTTCCAAGATCAATTTTAAAAATTGCGAGGATGCAATTACCAAAAGGGGGGAAGGATGTAACAACCCAGGTAAATAAAGAATATGACATTTTCATATTTATCCATATTTCTGAATAAAATATTAATATTACTTTAAAGGGGACGCTATGCACGATGGCGTACCCAATACGGAACAATGAGTTTCTTGGGAATCTTGCATTGCACTCTAATAATAAAATAATATTATTTTAAATGGTAGTTAACACCTAGCCGTTGTAATGGAGGGAATGAATAGAACTAACTAAAAAATGATTATATATGTTTGTCAAATATTTATACTCTTTACAATAAATGTTATAGGATTAATAATGCGAATGAATCCAATTTTAAGCGTAAACATTCCAATATTCATTAAAAGGTCGATTAACCGCCTTTTGATGGAGAACCTATTTTAAATCCACTTTTTAAAAATTTTATAAGCTCTATTTTTCAAAATAAATATATTATTTATGATTGGTACACTGCAATTTACCTTGGGTTAATTTTTGGTATTTTTCTGACAATGTTCATTTTTCAATGAATAGTGAAAAATACTGCATTTTACATCAAAATTGCTTTTTCATATAATTTAATTATATGGTTATATTATCTTTTTAATTTGTTTTAAAGTGTAACTATAATATATTTTTAACATTTAATTCAATTATGGTAATTAGGATGAATTTAACTTTGGAATTAGGCATAAACAAGTGCCAAACTTTTCGTAAATATTGTTTCTAAAAAACCCGCTATTTGTTTTGACAACGGGAAGTTTTTTTTAAATTAATTATTGAAATTTATGTTTTTGGAATTTGGTAAAATGGATTAAATATTTGGAATCATAAGGTCCAAATTATGTAATTAATACTCTTTTGTTTTTGGACATTATGAATAGTAACGACGATAATTAACTTTAATTATCTTGATTATTGAGTAATCGGGTAGTTAAAGATAATAAGATAATATCAGAATAATAAAATATGACCACAAAATGTGTCCTACGGCTACTGGTTGTCTCATGGCCGACCATGGGATTCCTTATGCCAAACTTGGGGGCCCTATGGAATCACTTTTGTGAGAAAGTGACTTTTATCTTTTTATTTTTAAAGAATGTTAAATGTAACAAAGAATGTATCACCTAAGTAAAATATTTTTAATTTTTCCTACATAAATGATCTTTTGGACTATAAATATTTATTGGAAAGATAAAAAGATTTCCTACATCATAGTATTTTTTTTGTAATTTTTAGACATTAAATAAATTAAATTATTTATGACATTATGATGATGCAGCGATGACCTCATTATTTAACGATTTAAATAAAATGAAAAGATAATGTAAAATCTAAGACCTAAACATGTACAAAACCTATTTAATGTATGGATTTCGAACCCTTATCACCTTATCCTCGAAAAACATCAATGTGGGACCATTAAAATCCGAAACTCATTTGAAAATAAAGTTACATTTTATACCTTTCCAAGAGTGCCCCTCCTATCCTCTTATAAAATGCCCCCACCCCTACCTCCTTATCCACACCTCAAAAGCCTTTGGCTCGACCAACCCCTGATAATTTTCCTCTCCACATTCCTCTCTTACTTCTAGAATCCTCAATTTGGGCATAAGTCTTACCAAGTAAGCCTTTGAGCTCAAATCAAAAAGAGTTACCCGATTTTAAGGTAATGTCTTCACTTGTGTTCTTTTGTTTTATTTTGCTTCTCCAACCCACTAAACTATTTTTATTCATTTCTTTTGTAACATCTAAAGTATCTTCAATATACTAGGATGTTTTCATATGAAGTATTAGAGCTAAAATTATACACACCTACATCAAATGGTTAAAGAACATACTGTTTCTGTGGATGGCGAATTTCTCCCTCACGAAATGATGATTGTTCAACACTCATATAACACCTCAAAAGGTGGCCATTAAGATGTAACTATATTTATATATGATATATAATATGTTTATGTTTTACTTAAGCTTCTGTATTTTTCTTTTTTGGAATACCTTTATGGTTTCCATTGTGGGTAAACCCGATAATTTCATTTTAGGAAGTGCGGACTACCGCCCCCTCAAAGTGATTTGATTCGTTAATGCCATATGTGGGATGTATAAAGGATGTATTTAAATTTATTATATATGATTTATGTTACATATAAATGATGAATATAATTCTGGAATTAAAATATACATACCTCTCATTTAGTTTTAATTCCACTAATATGACATAGAAATGAAAGTAGCGTTCATGCGTACGTACGGCTTACCGTCTCCTTGAACGGTGCATTTCATTTATTACCTATAAATGATTATATAATATTATAAATACATGTATATTCTGGATATATATGATATATATTATATCCAAATCATGAATATCATTCTGGATATAATGAACCTTTGACCACACGAACAACATGTAATTGTAAGAAGTCCACTCTCGACTTAAGAACCAAATATCGACAAAACAAACATTATTAACTTAAATGATTACATAATGTTTATAACATGGAAATAAGTGATATAAAAGGAATAATGAACTTGAAAAATGTTCTTAATCACGTAGAAATTAACTCAAGTTTATTATTCAGGACGTTAAAGAACGATCGAGTCAAGTCGGACCCGAGGTAAGGGATTCTACTCCTCTCTTTCTTTTTAAGTACACCCTTTTATGGCATTCCTTTTAATCTACTATTTATTGTGATTGGGATGTTATTTTATATTAATATTACTTTAATTTTTATGTTCATATGATGAGAGACCCTATTTCCTCTCATAAATCCATTTTGGATGTTTTAAGCGGCGCCGTTAGGCTGCCGAGTTTTCGTAAGGGATTTTTAATCTCACTTTTATTCCCGTGAGATTTATGCTACATTTTCCACAATTTCCTTTGAGTGGTATATGTACTGCCCATTATTATACACTTTTTGTAGTATAATTTCATTTATGGGTATTCACATCTTCATTGTATAACCCTTCCTTCATGGGGTGTACGTTTTGAAAGTTTCCCAAATCAGCAAGGGAACCTTTCCCCCTCCTCTTTTTAAAAGAAATCTCTTGTTATGTCTTTTAATTTACATCTTTTTATGTTAGGATATGTTATTTTATATCCTTATTGATGTAAATTTTATTTCCAAGTGATGAGATTCCCTTTTTATCTCTCATCAACTCATTTTCTGAATTTTGAAGTGATGTCGTTAGGCTGTCGAATTTTACCAAGGGAACTTTTTAACCCAATTTTGATTTCTTTGGGTTAAACATGTAGTTATTGAATATTTCATCATTTGAATATGTTTGAATGAAATTTTATTGTTTTACACTTAATATTCACTTATATTGGGTGTATTTATATTTGTCACACATAATTTTGAGATTGATTTATCCTTAATTTAAGGATACCTTCTTTATAAGGGATTTCATCACATTTGACATTTCTATTGAGACTTCATTGTTGTTATGAACCAATTCACTCTTTTATGGTGTATATACAGTCCTTTGGAATATTATATCATGAATCCATTTATTCTCATGATATTATAAAGTTCTGACTAAATGTTATCCCTCAATTATTGTATTCAAGTGTCTCTAATTTTGGTAAAACCCCTTTAACCAAAATATCGCTTTAAATGTTTTAATTATTTGTTCTTATTAATATCCATGTTTTCAAAATGGTTTTAAGGATTTATTTATATGGATATTAATGGTTTAAAATTTTAAAAGCTTCAGGGTGGTATGGGACACTTTGATTCAAAAATCTCTTTATTAAATGTTTTAAATGGTTTTGGAAATGGTTTCTTTTTGAATGGATTCATTATTTCAATATACTAAAATGTTATATTGTTATTGAAATGTGGAAATGTTATGTTTCCTTTATGCATGTTTTATGTGATACGATTATGTTATGGTTCTTGGGCATTGTTATGAAAACAGGTGGTTCCGTGATAAACTAAGGGCGGGTGAGCCCGATATAGCTCTCCAATGCATTGGGTAACGCGAAGGAGTGAAACGTTAAGGTTTCCCCGAAGAGATTTAGGGAATATACTATGGTGGGTATTCCAAACGTAACCAATAGGGTTACTCCCTATGTAAGAATGTTATGAATGCCTCAAGTTACCTTTTATGTCTTATGATTTCTATGATTTATTCATGATTTGATTAGGTATGTTAAAGTGCCTATGTTTTATGGGTAAAGTTTGATTTCATTCTTATGTATATATGAACTCATGTTTCCTTTCCATATTTTTTATAACCCTTAGTATGCTTTTTATTCTCATCCCAAGTTTTTTGAAATTTCTTTCACAGGTCAAGGGAAAGGTACATGATATGATGATAGTGTCAAGGAAGTGTCAAGAAAGAATCCATGCTTTATTTTTAAATATGTTTCCGTTGATGGAAAAAAATATAAATTATATCTTTTATGTAACCACTTTGTTTGAATGTAGAATGTAATGAAAGTTTTATGATCTAATTCTCTAAAACTCTAAACCTGAAAAGATCCTCAATGTGTAATCTTGTAATAACTCAAGATTAAGTAAGGTTTAAGGCTGGGGCCTTATAGTTGGCATCAAAGGGTAAGTTTAGATAACTTTATAGGTTAGGGTATTCTCTAAGCACAAGTGACATTACCATAATGGTTAGGATATCAAAAAGAGTCCTAGTTTTAGATAAATTGAATGAGTAACTATATCTTAGTGTTTACCTTCTTCATTAGTACATGATGGTTTTGTTGATATGCTCACACTGACATTTCTGTTTTTAGTGAATGGATGGATCTAGTAGGCAGTAAAGAGACAACAGGTTTGAAGGAAACTATGGTGGTTCTCTGATTAAGATGCTAGATAAAATGGGGGATTCAATGAGGAAACTCTTGGTTGTTCTAAACCAACTATCAAGGAGTCATGATCAACCACTTGAACGTTGGTATGATCTGTAATGCATCATGTATGAGATGACTAATATATATAGAAGTTTAGGTAATAATTATAATGGTAACCATTAGAGTTTATATGATCCTTACTTTTAAGGTAATTATGGGTTATTATATGTTATGATGAGAAATGAAAGGCATGAGATAAACTGGAGGTTAAAATATGTTATGATCATTTTTGAAGATTTTATCTCATTTTGGGGAATGTTTTAAGAATTATATAGTTTTGGAAAAAGGACAACATGCAGACAGTGTGACAACCCGTTGCGTCGGACAAAGCTATGGGAATCGAACCCACAACCAAAGTGCAACTGGTATTTATCGCCTACCACTGCACTACGTGAAGTCCCTGGTTAGTTTGACTGATTTCTTTTAGTTAGATGATTTTATGAATTAAGTGTAATTTGATTTTGGGTTATCTATGGAAATATATTAACCTATCATGGAGGATATGTGATTAGGTTAATTACTTTTCAATACGAGACTTTAAGAGCAACTGATGTTGTTTGGAGATAAATTTTATGATTTAACTTGGAAGACTATGTGACTAAATCCTTCAAATATTTGGGTTTCAATATTAGTTTGGTTTACTTTGAAGAATTTTATGGACAAATTTTTTATCGAATGGTCCTCGTTGAACTTTGTATTTTGTTGGACAAATTTTGGAGATTAAGAATAGATTTTCTTTTTATAAAGGGTTATCCTTTTCTGGATTATCTGATCTTGTACTAACCATTTTGGTTTTGGTTTTGGTTTTGGTTAAAGTCTAAAGACATGGGAAGTATATAGTTCTCTTTTGTGGATTAGGTGATTCTCTAGAAGTTGATTATAGTGAACAAGTCTTCCTAAATACTCGTCTTTAGGAGAAAATATGTGTTTTTGTAAGAAATCTAATAAAAGTTGAAAGTCAACATGACAAGTAATTATGTTTCCTTATGAATAAATTCCTCAATAAAAAAACAAAAAAAAAACGAAAAATTTTGTCTATTAACTTTTCCTATGGAGGAATCGAATACCGTTTAACCCATTACAAGTTTGTGATTTTCTTGTGGTTAACTTTCTCCTAGACATGTTTACTATCACTCTCCATCAGAACATGACCCTTTGTTTTTTCCTCCATGTCCATATTTTCATACTTGGAATACTAGTATGGGTAAACTAGGGTGAGCTTTGTACTTATCTTTCTTTATTTTAAAGTGATTGTTAAACCGAATCCTGTTCCGATGTGGGACGTTCAAGGATGTTTCCAAGCTCAATTTTTAAAATTGCAAGGACGCAATTCCCAAAAGGGGGGAAGGATGTAACACCCCAGGTAAATACAGAGTATGAAATTTTAATATTTATCCATATCTGTGAATAAAATATTAATATTACTTTAAATGGGATGCTATGCACGATGGCGTACCCAATACGCAATAATGAGTTTCTTGGGAATCTTGCATTGCACTCTAATAATAAAATAATATTATTTTAAATTGTAGTTAACACCTAGCCGTTGTAATGGAGGGAATGAACAGAACCAACTAAAAAATGATTATATATGTTCGTCAAATATTTTTACTCTTTACAATAAATGTTATAGGATAAAAATGCGAATGAATCCAATTTTAAGCGTAAACATTCCAATATTCTTTAAAAGGTCGATTAACCGCCTTTTGATGGCGAACCTCTTTTAAATCCACTTTTGACAATTTTATAAGCTCAATTTTCCAAAATAAACATATTATTTATGATTGGTACACTGAAATTTACCTTGGGTTAATTTTTGGTATTTTTCTGACAATGTTCATTTTTCAATGAATAGTGAAAAATACTGCATTTTACATCAAAATTGCTTTTTCATATAATTTAATTATATGGTTATATTATCTTTTTAATTTGTTTTAAAGTGTAATTAGAATATATTTTTAACATTTAATTCAATTATGGTAATTAGGATGAATTTAACTTTGGAATTAGGCATAAACAAGTGCCAAACTTTTCGTAAATATTGTTTCTAAAAAACCCGCTATTTGTTTTGACAATGGGATGTTTTTTTAAATTAATTATTGAAATTTATGTTTTTGGAATTTGGTAAAATGGATTAAATATTTGGAATCATAAGGTCCAAATTATGTAATTAATACTCTTTTGTTTTTGGACATTATGAATAGTAACGACGATAATTAACTTTAATTATCTTGATTATTGAGTAATCGGGTAGTTAAAGATAATAAGATAATATCACAATAATAAAAAATGACCACAAAATGTGTCCTACAGATACTGGTTGTCTCATGGCCGACCATGGGATTCCTTGTGCCAAACTTGGGGGCCCTATGGAATCACTTTTGTGAGAAAGTGACTTTTATCTTTTTATTTTTAAAGAATGTTAAATGTAACAAAGAATGTATCACCTAAGTAAAATATTTTTAATTTTGCCTACATAAATGATCTTTTGGACTATAAATATTCATTGGAAAGATAAAACGATTTCCTAAATCATAGTATTTTTTTATAATTTTTAGGCATTAAATAAATTAAATTATTTATGACATCATGATGATGCAGCGATGACCTCATTATTTAACGATTTAAATAAAATGGAAAGATAATGTAAAATCTAAGACCTAAACATGTACAAAATCTATTTAATGTATGGATTTCGAACCCTTATCACCTTATCCTCGAAAAACATCAATGTGGGACCATTAAAATCCGAAACTCATTTGAAAATAAAGTTACATTTTATACCTTTCCAAGAGTGCCCCTCCTCTCCTCTTATAAAATGCCCCCACCCCTACCTCCTTACCCACACCTCCAAAGCCTTTGGCTCGGCCAAAAACTGCTCATTTTTCCTCTAAAAATTCCTCTATTACTCCTAGAAGCCTCACTTTGGGCATAAGTCTTACCAAGGAAGACTTTGAGCTCAAATCAAAAAGAGTTACCCGATTTTAAGGTAATTTCTTCACTTGGGTTCTTTTGTTTTATTTTGCTTCTCCAACCCCATAAACTCTTTTTATTCATTTATTTTGTAACATATCCAGTATTAAATATACTAGGATGTTTTTATAAGAATTATTCGAGCTAAACTTACACACACCTACATCAAATGGTTAAAGAACATACTTTTTCTGTGGATGGAGAATTTCTGCCTCACGAAACGATGACTGTTCAACACTCATATAACACCTTAAAAGGTGGCCATTAAGATGTCACTATATTTATATATGATATATAATATTTTTATGTTTTACTTAAGCTTCTGTATTTTTCTTTTGTGTCATACATTTATGGTTTCCATTGTGGGTAAACCCGATAATTTCATTTTAGGAAGTGCGGACTACCGCCCCCTCAAAGTGATTTGATTCGTTAATGCCATATGTGGGATGTATAAAGGATGAATTTAAAGTTATTATATATGATTTATGTTACATATAAATGATTAATATAGATATGGAATTAAAATATACATACCTCTCATTTAGTTTTAATTCCATTAATATGACATATAAATGAAAGTATCGTTCATGCGTACGTACGACTTACCGTCTCCATGAACGGTGCATTTCATTTATTACCTCTAAATGATTATGTAATATTATAAATACATGTATATTATGGATATATATGATATATATGATATCCAAATCATGAATATCATTTTGGATATAATGAACCATTGACCACACGAACAACATGTAATTGTAAGAAGTCCACTCTCGACTTAAGAACCAAATATCGACAAAAAAAACATTCTTAACTTAAATGATTACATAATGTTTATAACATGGAAATAATTGATATAAAAGGAATAATGAACTTGAAAAAGGTTCTTAATCAAGTAGAAATTAACTCAAGTTTATTATTCAGGAGGTTAAAGAACGATCAAGTCAAGTCGGACCCGAGGTAAGGGATCCTACTCCTCTCTTTCTTTTTAAGTACACCCTTTTATGTCATTCCTTTTAAGCTCATATTTCTTGTGATTGGGATGTTCTTTTATATTAATCTTACTGTAATTTTTATGTTCATATGATGAGAGACCCTATTTCCTCTCATAAATCCATTTTGGAAGTTTTAAGTGGCGCCATTAGGCTGCTGAGTTTTCGTAAGGGATTTTTCATCTCACTTTTATTCCCGTGATATTTATGCTACATTTGCCACAATTTCCTTTGAGTGGTGTATGTACTGCCCATTATTATACACTTTGTGTAGTATAATTTCATTTATGGTTATTCACATATTCATTGTATGACCCTTCTTTCATGGGGTGTATGTTTTGAAAGTTTCCCAAATCGGTAAGGGAACCTTTCACCCTCCTCTTTTTAAAAGACATCTCTTGTTATGTCTTTTAATTTACATCTTTTTATGTTGGGATATGTTCTTTTATATCATTATTGATGTAAATTTTATGTCTAAGTGATGAGATTCCCTTTTTATCTTTCATCAACTCATTTTCTGAATTTTGAAGTGATGTTGTTAGGCTGTCGAATTTTACCAAGGGAACTTTTTAACCCAATTTCGATTTCTTTGGGTTCAACATGTAGTTATTGAATATTTCATCCTTTGAATATGTGTGAATGAAATTTTATTGTTTTACAATTAATACCCACTTATTTTTGGTGTATTTATATTTTTCACACATAATTTTGAGATTGATTTATCCTTAATTTAAGGATACCTTCTTTATAAAGGATTTCATCACATTTGACATTTCTATTGAGACATCATTGTTGTTATGCACCAATTCACTCTTATATGGTGTATATACTGTCCTTTGGAACATTATATCATGAATCCATTTATTCTCATGATATTATAAAGTTCTGACTAAATGTTATTCCTAAATTATTGTATTCAAGTGTCTCTAATTTTGGTAAAACCCCTTTAACCAAAATATCGCTTTAAATGTTTTAAATATTTATTTTTATTAATATCCATGTTTTCAAAATGGTTTTAACGATTTATTTATATAGATATTAATGGATTAAAATTTTATAAGATTCAAGTTGGTATGGGACACTTTCATTAAAAAATCTCTTTATTAAATGTTTTAAATGGTTTTGGAAATGGTTTCTTTTTGAATGGATTCATTATTTCAATATACTAAAATGTTATATTGTGATTGAAATGTGGAAATGTTATGTTTCCTTTATGAATGTTTTATGTGATACGTTTATGTTATGGTTCTTGGGAATTGTTATGAAAACGGGTGGTTCCGTGATAAACTAATGACGGGTGAGCCCGATATAGCTCTCCAATGCATTGGGTAACGCGAAGGAGTGAAACGTTAAGGTTTCTCCGAAGATATTTAGGGAATATACTATGGTGGGTATTCCAAACGTAACCAAGAGGGTTACTCCCTACGTAAGAATGTTATGAATGCCTCAAGTTACCTTTTATGTCTTATGATTTCTATGATTTATTAATGATTTGATGAGGTATTTTAAAGTGCCTATGTTTTATGGGTAAAGTATGATTTCATTCTTATGTATATATGAACTCATGTTTCCTTTCCATATTTTTTATAACCTTTACGGAGCTTTTTATGCTCATCCCAAGTTTTTTGAAATGTTTTTAACAGGTCAATGTAAAGGTACATGATATGATGATAGTGTCAAGGAAGTGTCAAGAAAGAATCCATGATTTATTTTTAAATATGATTCCGTTGATGGGAAAAAATGAATACTATCTTTTATGTTGCCACTTTGTTTGAATTTAGAATGTAATGAAAGTTTTATGATCTAATTATCTAAAAATCTAAACCTGAAAAGATCCTCAATGTGTAATCTTGTAATAACTCAAGATTAAGTAATGTTTAAGGCTGGGGCCTTATATTAACATTTGTGATGGGACCTGTCGTAAATATGATTATTTGTGACTGGAATCCCATCGTAAATATGACTATTTGCGACAGGAATCCCGTCAAAATAAGACCACGACAAATGATATAACCTATATATACCCCCATCCATTTTTCCTGTTCCAATCCTTTTTTTACTCGTCTCCCCCTCTCTACTTAGACTTTTTTCTCAATATTTTTTAATGTTTAAAATTCATAACCAGAGTAATATTCACAGCTTACATCCTCCAAAAGATTCATTTTTTAAGGTATTTATCTATTTCTTTTATTTTTTAGTTAATTCTGTTTATTTTTTATTAGTTATAATAATTATTAATTAGCTGTAATTAAATTAAATTAGAATTAGATAGTTTTATTTATCATTATTTATTTTTACAAACAATTACATGTGATTAGTATTAATTAGTATTAATTAATTATTATTATACTAATTATTATTAATTTTTAGTAATTAGTAATAATTAGAAAAAATTATTTATAATCAGACATAATTAGTAATAAGTAACGATAATTAATAATAATTAGCGATAATTAATAATAAATTTGAATAAAAATTTATATATAGTAATAATTAGTGATAATTAGAAATAATTGTGGTAAGTAGTAGAAATTAGTAATAATTAGTCGAAATAAGTAATATAAACCGATAATTAATTATAAATAGTATTAATTAGTACTAAATTTTAGTAATTAGTAAAAATTTCTAAAAATTAGTAATAATTAGTAATAAATTTTAATAATTAGTAATAATGAGTAATAATTTGTAATTATTAGAAGTAAATTGTAATAATTAGCAATAATTAGTAATAAATTGTAATAATTAGTATTAAATTGTAATTATTATTAATAAATTTTAATAAATTGTAATTATTAGTAATAAATTTTAATAAATTGTAATAATTAGTTATAACTAGTAATAATTAGTAATATATTATAATAATTAGTAATAAATTGTCATAATTGGTAACAAATTGTAATAATTTGTAATAAAATGTAATAAATTGTAATAATTACTAATAAAATTTAATAATTATTAATAATTATTAATAAATTTAAGTTAATTGTAAAAAATTGTAACAAATTGTAATAAATTGTAATATTTAGTAATAATTAGAAATAATTAGTAATAATCTGTAATAATTTGTAATAATTAGTAATCATTAGTAATAATTAGTAATAATTAGTATTAATAAGTAATAATTAGTTATAAATTGTAATGATTAATAATAATTTGTAATAAATTGAAATAATTTGTAATAAATTGTAATAATTAGTAATTAATTCTAAAAATTGTTAATAAA
Organism: Viscum album; assembly: GCA_963277665.1. Taxonomy (NCBI): domain Eukaryota; kingdom Viridiplantae; phylum Streptophyta; class Magnoliopsida; order Santalales; family Viscaceae; genus Viscum; species Viscum album. The sequence continues at coordinate 469,734,121 of OY728148.1, forward strand.
TTATAATAATTAGTAATAAATTGTAATAATTAGTAATCAATTGTAATAATTTGTAATAAATTTTCATAATTAGTTATAAATTGTAATAATTAGTAATAAATTGCAAAAATTCGTAATAATTCATAATAAATTGTAATAATTAGTAATAAATAGAAATAAATAGTCATAAATAGAAGTAAATAGTAATAAACGGTAAGAAATAGTAATAAATGGGAATAATTAGTAATAAATGTGTATAATTAGTAAAAAATGGTAATAATTACTAATAAATGGTAATATTCTCTAATAAATTGTAATAATTACTTATAAATGGAAATAAGTACTAATAAATGGTAATAAGTACTAATAAATGGTAATAAGTACTAATAAATGGTAAAAACTATTAATAAATGGTAATAACTATTAGAAAATGGTAATAAATAGTAATAATTTTTAATAAGTAGTAATACTGTAAAATAAATATGAATATTTAGTAATAAATAGGGATAAATAGTAATAAATTTGAATAAATTGTAATAATTAATAATAATTTGTAATAAATAGGAATAAATAAGAATAATTATTAATAATTTGTAATAAATATGAATAATTAATTATAGTTTGTAATAATTTGTAATAAATAGGAGTAAATGGGAATAAATTGGAACAAATAGTAATAAATAGTAATAAATAGTAATAATTAGTAATAAATAATAATAAATAGTAATATATTAACAAAATATGAATAAGTAGTAATAATTACCAGTAACTAGTAATAATTAGAAATAATTAGTAATCAATAATGGTAATTAGTAATACTTATGAATAATTAACAATTTATTTCTTTTTTTGAATCATGATTTTTAAATAAAATTATTTGAAAAAACTAACTATTATATATTTTTTAGATAAATATGGAACAAGGATGTCAACATAAATCATTATTATATACTCGTGCGTGGATAAATTAGTGTAGAAATCCAAATGAACCTAGATTAAATTATATATATATTGAGGGTGTTGAAACTTTCTTATCATTTTCATCATTAAAACAAAAATCTGTTTTTGAAGGGGAAATTAAGTGTCCATATAAAAAATGTTCTCTGTAGATGTTTGAAACATTTGAGAACATTAGGGGTCATCTATTATGTTTTTTTTTCAAACAGATTATGTTTTTTAGTATCAACATGGCGAACAAAGTTCCGAAAAAGATACTAATAAATTGGCTCTAGATCCATGAGAGTTTCAAAATTTAATACATGATGTGGATGGTCCATATTTTCAACAAACTAAAACTCAGGATGATATTGATTTTACTCTTGAGTTGGAACCATCTCAATTTTCTGAGTGATTGAGGTCCATTGAGGATGCCTTATATCTATGTTGCTAGAAAAGAAAATTTGAAGTTGTTACAAAATTTATGGCTATTAAATCAGATAATGGAATTTCAAATAACTATTTTGATCAGATATTTTATTTTGTTAAAACAATATTACCTGAAGGAAATGTGTTACCTATAAATTCCTATGAGAGAAAGTAGTTAGTTCATCATCTGGGTCTTATTTATAAGAAGATTCATGTATGTTAAAATGATTTCATCTTATATTATTATGACAATGTGTCGTTGGATAGTTTTATAACATGTGGAAAATTATGGTATAAAGAGGCTCAACTAGGGAAGTCTTGATTGATTCCTATAAAACAATTGAGACATTTCCCTCTTACACCTAGAATGTAGCATTTATTTATGTCTTAGAACATATTTGCATTGATTTCATGGCACAAAAATAATATTTCAATTAGTAAAAGATTAAATCATACCTCTGATGGAAATTCATGGAAATTTTTGACCAATTGCATCATTATTTTGTTTCAGAATCTCGAAACATGTGATTGTGTATTTCTACTAATGAGTTCTATTCATTTTATTCTTATGATAGTCAATATTAATGTTGGCATATCTTTATAATTCTTTCAAATTATTGTCCCTGTATTTTGATGAAGGAGACATATATCTTTTTTTCATTATTAATTCCATGAAATCTGAAAAAGAATATTAAAGTACATTTGAAAAAATTGATTGATGAGTTAAATTCATTATTGAGTAATAGAGTCAGTACATATGATGTTTCTACAAAACAAAATTTCCTATTGAAAGATGCATTGATGTGGAAAATTAGTGACATCCTACTATATGGCATGTTATTTGGCTAGAGTACACATGATCCAAAATCATGTCCTTACTGTATGAGAGTCAAATATTTTTTTTATGTTTATCAATGGAAAAACCATGTTTTTCTACTATCATCACAGATTCCTGTTAATCGATCATCCTTTTTAGAAGAACAAATATCATTTCAGAAAAGGAACAATTGAAAGAGATAGACCTCTAACATTGATCTCAGGTATATGGTTAAAATCAATTTTCTCTACATTACCTCTCATTACATTTAGACCAAGACTACATCAATAGAAAATCGATGTCTTTTGGAAAGAATACAATTGGATAAAATGGAGAATTTTTTTTGGATCTTCCATATTGGTATGATTTGTTAGTCTATCACATGTTGGATTTCATTCATATAAGGAAGAACTATTTTGATAATTTATTTCATACAGTTATAGACACACCAGGTAAGACCAAAGATAATGTAAAGGCATGATTAGATCTTTCCCAAATCTGCAGGATACTAGAACGTAGACTTTTTGAAAATTTCAAATTGTAGAACTTAATAAATCCAAAATCATATTATTCACTGCCCAAATATATTGATTATTATTTTGTTAGTGGATTACAGATTTGAGACTTCTAGATATTTATACTTCCAATTTGGGAAGATGTTTCATAAATATTCATATTATAAGATAAAAAATTCATGACTATTATGTTATAATGGAAATATGTTTTCTAATTGTATTATGTTCTTTGTTGAATTCTATGATTTGGGATTCAAAAATAGACAAATTATAATTTCTCTAAGATATTGTTTTGGTGGAAACAGACTATGATGCACTAAGAAAACTATAATAGGATGTTGTTTTAATTTTATGTAAACTGGAAAAAATATTCCCTTAGGCTTTCTTTGACTCAATAGAACATTTGATATTAAATTTACTACATTATGAAAAATTTGGAGGTCTGGTATAGTTCCAATGGATATAAACATTTGATATATTCATGAATAAATTGAGTAATAAAGTATGTAACAAAGCATAATTTGAAGGATCAATTGCATAAAAATATTTATGAGAAGAAATTTATTTTTTCCACTCTCATTACTTTCTATATGAATATCCCTAAAAAAATCCATTAGTGTCATAATGATGGAAATTTTGATTATGAAATGTGAAATAAATTATATGTTTTTAATGAGATAGAAATTTTCATCGGTGTAGTTCATGAAAGATGGATTCTAGATGATAAACATCAAAAATATCATTCATATATTCTGCTCAATTTTGAAAAAATCAAACAATTTGTATTATGAGTTCTCTTAACAATTATTCCATAATAATTTTATAATAAATTAATATTATTTTATTTGTAGGTTATATGATAATCATATTAAGAAACAACTTCCACAAATTATTGTAGCTGCTCTTGAAGAACGTCAACAAAATAATTTTTCTTACTGGTTTCAAAAACATGTAACATAAATTATTTATGGTTTAATATATAAAATAAATTTTTTATTTGTTATATTGATAATTTTTTTTACAAATTTTCACATATCTCAACATGTTAATAAAATTGATAATCAATTATTTTTATTGAAAACCCACAATCCAAAATGGTTAAATATAATAATGAAAATGTGATGAATAGTTTTCTATTTTGTTAGGTCCACTTGGCTAGAAAACTTGAGGGGGGGGAATCATGGTATGAATGATTGAAACGACTAACCCCTTTGATATTGTTTTGTTGTTAGACAAAATTCAATTTAGTATCCTTCCCATTGTAGATTATGAACAAACCATAAAGCATTCACATGATTTTTTTACTTGGTTCACCCTCACTATGATATTTACAAGGAGCCTAAACTGACGATGTATCAATGCAACAAATCTACTATAAGTGAACTGCTATTTATAAGTTAAAAATGGACTCAATGTCCCTCCTTCTTTACAACCAATAAAAATTTTAAAGCTTACTGCTCTCTCAAATGAAGGGTGCTCACTACTTTTTTCATAAGATCCACTCATAGTTTAAAGACTTTTATGTCCTTTCATTGTATCTAATTAACACATCCTCCACTGTATATAAGTTATATGTTGAATTCCTATATTCATCCACTAAAAACTGGTCTATGACCTTTGAAATAAATTTTCAAATCTTACTACTTCACAAATCTCCCTATTTATCAAAGCTTAAACAATCCTTCACAAAGTCCCCACATCTTCACAAAGCAGACACCTTCACAGAGCTCACTGACTCACATAGCACACTACTTCACAGAGCACAATGATTCATAGATCTCAATCCTTCCTAGAGCTCAAGCCATCATAGATCCAAACATCCTTTTTTATTTCACAAATCTCAAATAGGCATTTGAGAAGAACACTTCTTACACAAATCTGATCTAGCCTTTGCGGTGTGACTTTTTTTGAATGAGAAAAACTGGCCTCTTTGAATTCCCCTTACTTTCGTAGAGATCACTTCCTCAGAAAACCACCTTCATAATGCGAGAGAAATAAGTTTTGTTGGGTGTATCTACTCTTCTCTCAGGGGTGTAGGCTTATTTATAGGAATTTCCCATGAAATCAAGAATCATCCATGCCATGTTAGGTCCACATAAGCCCAAATGACAGAGATCTGAAATTTCAGCCGAAATTCTCTATATTTTGTGAAGCACCATATAAATTTTTGTATCGAAGAGCCCATCTTAATCATGAAGTGTTCCATAAATACCTTTGTGATGATTCCAAAATACTTTTCATAAACGAAGAGCCTTCTGTCAGAACCTTTGTGCCGCCATAATGCTCCCTCGCAATGCTCTTCATTTATGCCGTTTGTGAAGCTCATCGTAATCACAGAGATCACCATAATATTTCTTCATGTCTTTTCCAAATCCACTTATACCATCTTCACAAAATTTATACCTTTTCCATATTTTTATGATATCTTCAAGGAAAATCAATTTTCTCAATGCTCACTAAACTCAAAACTTTGGACCCCAAAAATTTGGAAAACACCGTAAAACAATGCCACATTATATCGGCTCTTTTGTAACGACTCTAAATCTTAAATTCTTTTTTCATGGTTCTTTGTCAACATGGATTGTAAAAAAAATCTCTAGAAGTCAAAAATTCCCCATAAAAAAAATTCTACGTCAATAAAAAAACCAACCCAAAAATGTGGCAATGTTACCTTGATGGGTTTTTCCCAAATAGATTTAATACGCATGCATATAGAGAATAAAAAAAATGAATAATGGTATTTACATGAGAGGATCTCATCATAGAAAAAATAAAGATGAATTTTACAACATGATGGAAGAAATTATTGAACAATGTTATCTAGAATAGAATTATATAATAATGTTTAAATGTTAGTTGTTAGATATTTAGAGAGGATTGTGAGTTCATCCGAGCCATGGAATTGTTGATAATAAATATAAAATCCTTATTATAGTAAATGAATCATTTTTATTGGATCAGTAGGAATATAAAATTTATTATGTAAATTACTATGCAACATCAAGAGAGTTCTGTGATTGGTGGATAATAATAAAAATTAAATCATAGTAAAATCAGTTTACTCGAAGTGAATGTGGTTCCAATAAAGTACAAGGAATTGAAATTCTTCAAGAGACTACTCCAAATCCATATTTTTTATGAGGAGACATGAATATCAATGATGAAACCCCATAGTTAAGGGTCAATGGTGACGATGATGTTAATAATGTCTCAAAAGAAATTGAAATGACTAGAGATGAAGAAACATAAACTCATATTAAAATTGATAATGATGAGGAGAAATATGAAGATATTGGATTCCGTAGATATGAAGATGATGATGAAGATGAATATTGACATAGTTAAATGATTGTTTTAATCATATAATATATATATATATATAATAGTTATTTGTAACTATTTTCGTACAACAGTAATTTCATGTTTCAGATGGATGAGGATCTATTTAACCAGTTGCTGGAGGCTGATCTACCATTTGATGAGCAGGATGTTGGATTATATGACCCTTAGACTACTGGTGGTTCAAGGAGGACTTAGAGGGGGAATGGTATTGTGCGATTGATGATTCTGACCCTATTCACAAGCTAAATATATGTCTTGGATTCTGTCCACACATGGAGTGGAATTGATACCTATGTATTTAACTTAGTTATCATTAATTTATTTATAAACTAAATATTTTATTATTTATTCTTTTTTCTCATATATTTTTTGCATATAGCTATTGGGAAGGGAACAATATATTGAACAAAAAAATTTCTGAAGTATGGGTCACATGGGATCAGATTTCCATTGATGTTCAGCCGTGCTTGTTTGATCATTTTATGATATGTAAATAAATAATATTTATTTAGAAATTTATTTAATTAATCACTTGATATTATAAATTATTTTTAGGGTTTATGGTATCCTTTCGATGAGATCATGCATGGCGCTATCTGGAAGGCATGGAAGAGGTTTATTCAGGAGTGTTTTCATTAGTGTTTGCACAATTTAAAAAGGAAAACCATGATGAAAGCAAGAGTGACAGAGTTGGATGAGTCTTTTTTGTGTACACTGACCTGATTTAATTTCATCTCAGGTTTGGGATAGATTATTTTTATACTTGATGGGTGATCATTTTTAGAGGAGGTCATCGATAGATCCACAAAATCAGGGGGGTAGAAGGTGAGACATTGAGCCGATAGTCGTACATTCAGTACTCATAGAGAAAATGTGGTAGATAATTTTTTTAAATAATTTATATATCTTGAAATGTAAAATATTTATTTTATATTCATATAGGCTATTGAAGATCCTGATATTACATAGTTCGATGTTTATAAGAGGATGTACAATGATCTGGTCACTAGAGAGATTAGAGGTGGTCACCAGCATAATATTGTGGTCAATGTAATTTCTTTTTGGGTTTTAAAATTAACTGCAAATAATATTGTAAATATTTTAATATTAAATTTCAATTGATGGAGTCATATGAGACCGTGATGTCTGAGACATAGACTGAGAGTTTGGCGGAGATCAAGGATTAGTCTAGTGACCACTGATTTGATGAGGCATCATGGATTTAGGTGACCCATTATGACTTCAAGAAAGGCCGAGTTGTTGGTAGCAACTCTTGATTGATTCCTAAGAGTTATTATGGGACTGCTACGATGCCGATGTGCAGCTCAAGAGGAGCTTGTGGAGAGTTGTCGTCATCTTCTGAACATTATTAGGAGTGGCTACGAGCTTAGGGTGAGCTTATAAAGATTTAGCATAGGGATAAAGAAGATCTCTGTCGACAACAATAGGAGGAGGATAAAGAAATGTGTTGGTGGAAGCAGCAACATAATGAGAAGACGTTGGAGTACATGCGATGTCTAACTCATGGTTTAAGTATGGAGTGTCCCCCACTATCTCATCCACCTCCTCTACCTCCTCTTGAAAACCCCCAATGATGTATTTACATTTTGTATAAAAATATTTTAATGCAATTTGTTTTGTAATATTATATATTTACATTTTTACATATTGTGTTTTATAATATTTTTGTGAATATTATGTTTTTTTATTTTTTATTATTTTATTTATTTATTACATTTTTTTATTTTATATATTATATTATTTAATTATTATTTTATTAAAAAATTTAATTATTATTATTATTATTATTTTGTTATATTTTTGTGAATATTGATGTTTTTTATTATTCTATAATTTTTTATTATTCTTACACTTCTTAATATTAATATTATTAATATTATATTATTATTATTTTTGTTAAAATTCTTATTATTATTTATATTATTAGTAATATTAATATTAATATTAATATTTTATTAATATTTTGTTTGTATTATTATTATTATTTAATCATCATTATTATTTTATTAATATTATTTTGTTATTATTGATATTATTTTATTCTTCTTCTTATTATTTAATATTATTTTATTAATATTATTGTATTATTAGTAATATTAGTTTATTAAATTCTATTAATATTAATGTTTTTTTATTTTTTTTAATGTTTTTTGCGATGGGATCGTCATGAAAGGGGTTTTTAAATACCATGAGATGATTATTTGTGACCCGATTTTATGCAACAAGTCACTTGCAATGGGACCCTGTCGCAAATGAGCTTTTGCGACGAGATCCCATCGCAAATAAGTAAATTTTATATAGTGGATCAAATATATTTCAATGTCAAATAGTATATGTAAAATTGATATAATGTTTAAGAAATAAGAAAATCCATGATAAATAACATGAATATTTAGATGAAATTTAATTCCCAATGTTCACAAAAAAGTGAAAATTTCATGGGAATGGTAATGAATACAAAAATAATTCATGAAAGTGAATTTCAATACATTAATTGGTCATAATTGTAAGGACCCAGTCGTTATTAGTGTTATGAAATCCTTTAAAACTAGGTTTAATTCTTTATTATGAACCTAACACAGATTCAATTTGAGGTTAAAAAGGTAACAAGTGGGTACGAGGCTTGTTTGGAGCTTGAAACATTGACCGGTGGAGTAAAACACTAGGCCACATGGTAAGTAGAAATCGTGTGACCCAACCCACATGGTTTCCCTTAACCATGTGGGGCTGGATAGTGGGGTGAAGTAGGGAACACCGTTTTCCCTAACCATGCACCAGGGGATGCACACCCATACAGATTGTCTATAGTTTTTCATAGATAAAAATCACACGGTTTCCATAACCGTGCGACCTAACCTTGATGGCTCCCACCTTATGTAGAGATCCAAGAAATGTTTTCACACGGTCTGACCAACCATGTAGCCAAAACGACGACCCACTGAAATTGTGGGTAAAAATAACCCTTTTTAACTTAAAATATATTTTAAACAAACCATTCATTCAATTTTCATTTTACAAAAATAGAGAACCCTTCTTTACATTGAGCTCCCAAAATCATCCTCCATAGGTTTTGATCCTAAGTCTTCATCTAGTGTTTGATCAAAGTGTCATTCATCTCATTGGATTAGCCAAGGTAATAGCTACTTTTATTTTTTCCATTCACTGTTTGTCTTCCTCTCGACGAATTTATTTATTTTCAAACTCATGTGTCCTATTTTTAGGGAGTTGATCTATTTTTATATTTTAATCCAATCTAGACCAAATCAATGACCGATACTAGATGAGGAGATATGTACAAGAACTAGGTAAGTGGTCTACTAACTATCCATGAATGTCTCATTGTTTTATAATATGCGATATGTTCCGAATGCCGGTTTCACCACATGTTTCTTCTAAATTATATCTCCCATGAATTGTTTGCCTTTCTTGAATCCAAATGACTTGTTATAACCCATGTTCATGTTGAGTTTTCAACCGTTGAGTGACCATTACCTTTGGGTGTTCCATCTTTCAGACTTTTTTTGATTCTATGTTTATATAGACAAAGAATATATTGATGATTTTGGATTTTATTTATAATGGAGAAACCATTTTGATATAGATTAAAAGAATTGGTAGAAAAAAATAAGTTCCCCTATAAATTTTAATGAATTGAGTATAAGCGAGTGGTGAGCCCACATCACTAGCTTAGATTGGACAATGGTTACACCCTTTTCGTGGTCAAATGTACATGAATTATGATTTATTCCTTGGATCATATAATGAAAATACATATTTCTACTAAGGATGTGTGGTAATATATTCCCTGTTAAATTATGGAAATTGGTAATGATGACCCTTATGCATATTTTAAATAAATGGGCATGGAATCCCTCCTATTATACTAAATGAGCATGATGACCCTTGAACGTGTTATATCAGTACAATCATAGAGACCCATATTTAAATGTGATACTATATAGGGATGATGTACCTTTTAATACAATTAGGTAATGATGACCCTTGTGATACAATAGGATCATGACATCCATTATGATACTATATAGGCATGACATAACTTTTGATACTATACGGTCATGGAATCCCTTATTTTGATACCAAGCATGAATCCCCTTATAAATTTGATACCAGTCATGGAGTCCCTTATAAATTTGAAAATCTTAATGGCGTCCCTTATAAATTTGAAAATCTTAATGGTGTCCCTTATAAATGTGATACCAGACATTGAGTCCCTTGATACATGTTCAGAGATATTCCGTAATGAGACAAAAAAGGTAGTGTTGGCCGAGATTCCTTCCATAAACTAAAGCTAACCATTTTATAGTTATTATTACCATTTTCATTATTATATTAGCACACTTACATATTGTATACATATACTATATATTTATATATTCCATTTATGGTGGCCTACTCAGTTCATCTCACACACTATATGGGTCACCTATGAAACCCATCAAGACTATATGTTTTTAAGTGAAGATAAGGGAATCATCCCCTTACGAATGTGTGGTATTCTAGAATATCTTATCATGGAGCTTGGTAGTAGATGATCAGGCGGAAGCTCGAGATTCAAGGATTCATTTTTCCTTTTGTTATGTTTTTTATAGTGCTACTAGAAGCTTCTTGAATCCATTTTTTCATGCATTACAGATACCTGAAATGCATTATAATCCTTTTATATATGATTCAATTAACTGCATTTGATTATAATTCAATTCTTGTTTATTTGTGTCTATTTCCATTTATTATTCAATGTTACACATCTTATGCTATTTATATATTGATTATACTGTTGTGCTACTCTGGTAATGAGGTTATAGTATCCCCATAGACACACCCAAGTACATCGCTGCTAGTAGAAATCCTCTCGAATCCACAGAGATGTGCTTGAGGGTATCTGGCCCACCAAACTTATGAAACCTCTATGTGGAACTTGTGTATGGGGAATCATAAATTGGTATTATAGAAATATATATTTTCTTGCATTAATATTTTCAGATAATAAATAGGATATTAGGTAGGTTATGATGCTTGGTAATGAGTTATTCTTAAGAGTAGCTGACCCACATACAGGAAAAATCCAAGTTGCTTTAAATAGAAATCGATTTTATATGGATTTTGACTATTATAGTTGATTTGATTCCATCATTGGGTGATGCACTTGGATTGTAATTTTTTAATTATCATGATTGAGGTTTATCTATTATCCTTATCCCAACACGACTAAGTAAAGGAATCATTGATCATGCATCATATTAGAAACTTTGTAGGAAAATCACATTCTATGCATATGCCATGCCATATAGGAGCATTGGGTTGTTTGAATCACATGAAAATTCAATTTTTTTTTTAATTAATATAAAATAGAATTTTTATTAACTAATTTTTATTATAGGGGATTGAGAAAACATAGTTTCCACTAAGAGATCCTTCAATAACCAAATAGTTTTTTCCTATAAAGGATATAATAAACACACTAAGCAGCCAACTATGATACATTGAGTGATGGGCCATTGGTCACTTGGACTGGAATATGTTATGGTATGGATACTATAGCATCCCACCTTTTTATCACAAAAACCTTCATTTACATTATACAAAACCGAGGATCTTTAAGGTTTAGTGTCTTGGAAACCAGGAACTTAATACATGACAACATAAAACATTTTTCTTAAACACTTGAAAGGAATATTAATTTGTTCATCCCAAGTTCACTATAACATCTCATAACCTGGGGACATAAATTAAAAGAAAGGGTGAGCAGAAGGCATAGCAAAGGAAACAAGGGGAAACATTTAACATGTGAACTTGAGACACATCAATAAAGTCGTGTAAAAGAACTTTAAGGCATGAGAAGGAAATAATGAGGCATATAATAATAAAAATAACGTATTTCATAACTTGAATATGTGGCTACAAAATTTAACATAGACAATCATTTCCGTTTCACCAAGGTTCATCCCCAAGGTGTTATTAAAAAATTACCAAGGTTATTCACCAAGATATCATTTAAAAATGGTCTTCTCTAGAGATTAAGTCTTTACCCAATGCATTGGAGTGCTATCCGAGAGTACCATTAAATTTGCCTTTATTATTATGTGATCCACATATATCATCATAAAAAATTTCATAAATAACCCATATATCATAAAATAAATGGGTTTCCTTTCATAATCATAACATTTTCAAAACTGCTTTAAAGACATGAACTTTATGTCACTTTAAACCCACAGAAACGGAAAGCGGGTTTAATGTGTGTAAATAACAGAATTTGAAATAGAACATTGTGATATATATATGAATACCCCTGTACAAGAAAGATCTTTGAGTATTCACTTAATAAAATAAACTAATTTGAGAAAAAGAGAGAGGCATTTTGAGATGAAAATTCTGCAGCATAACAACTATGTTATAGGGTTTTAGAAAATTTTGAAAAGAGAGGGGATATGGGTCACCCACTCATAAATGATCGATAAAACAGTAGAGGTACATAAAATAATGGAAATAAGAACATGTTAATGAAATTTTAAAGACATACCAGATGAATTGAAAAACATTGAAGGAAGACAAAGATAACATTTCTCTTATGGAAATTCAGTAGCCTAACGACGTCACTTAAAACTTCAAAAAAATGAATTGATGAGATCAAATAGGGTATCTCATCATATGAACATAAAAGATTAGTATGATGGATATAGATATCATACCCCAAAAAAATAAAAAGGAACTTGAAAGACTAGACATGAAAATAGAACTTGAAAATGATAAGGGTGAAAGAATCCCTTAAAAATTCGACAGCCTAACGGCACCACTTAAACATTATTTAAATGAATTGATGAGAGAAAGAGGGGGTCTCTCAACATGTGAAAATGAAAATGGAATTAGGATGAATATAAAATAACATCCCCCACATAATAACATGGAGCATAAAAGAAATGACATAAAAGAGAGTACATGGAAAGAAAGAGAGAGGTAGGATCCCTTACCTTAAAACGTAATTCTTAAAACTCAATGGTTGGGACCTTGAGGGCTAAGGGGAACCTTGGGATGACTCCTTGGGAGGTAGTGAGATTAGAGCTTAGTTGGGGGAGAGTTGGGAGTGAAAAATAAAGGAGGAAAGGGTGGGAATTTATAGAGAAAGTGAGGGGACAAGGCATTAATGGCCAAGGGACATCTCATTGGTGGTATTGGAAAAAAATGGGCTTGCCCATGGTATTTGCCCATGGTTTTAGCCACATTGGACCCCTCATACAATAATTCACCCCCTTTAGTTGGCCATCCCTTAAAATATCTCATGACATCATCATGATGTAGTCATGATGTCATTAAACATACTGAAACCCTAAAACTGTATTTTTACTATTCACTGAAAATTCAACTTTCTCAGAAAAATCCCAAAATTTCACCTTAACCAAATATCGATGCCCTGTTTTCAAAAATGAACACCATTTTTTAAAAATAATTTTCCAAATATTTTTAATTCAACTTTTTAAATAAATACACTATTCATCCAAAATTCATTTTTTCAGAAAAATCCCCAAAAATTACCTTAACATAATATCCATGATTTGAGTTCAAAAATGAAATCCATTTTATAAAAATAATTTTCTAAATAATTTTAATTTAATTTTTAATTAAAAACACTATTCACCTTAAAAAACTAATACTTGACTAAATATTTTTGAAACAATTATTTACCTCTTTTATTGAATCACATTACATAATCAAGGTGCCTAGATTATATTAATACTTTATTTAAGTGAGATTACTAATCCATTTGGTCACATTACTAATCCTAAGTATAAAATAACTATTCATAATTTACTATGCATCAAAAATTAAGTTGATCGTATTAGACTCTAAATTTCATACTGAACATAATTGTAGAAGACCATTTTTTAAAAACCATTACACATAATTAATTATCTAAGGTTTAAATAAATATTTTCAAATATCCTTTTTCTAGAATTCATCCAAAATATCCATTCTATATTTATTTGGACATTTGAAAATTCCAAAGCTTAATCATAAGAAGAAATCAAATTTTTTATTTAAATCAAAGGATTACACAAGGCTGTTACGATCTCATTACATAGCCCCTTATAACACCAGCATAGGACCTAAGAGTAAGGTGTGATAGGGTGATAGAATCTTGGGGAAGCTCAAACAACATTGCCCAAGTAGTAATTTATGTCAGTTTGAAATTCTCGCGAAGGTGATTCCGTTCTAGCTTCACACGATGAAGTTCGGCTTTGGTTTTGTCTAGAGTAAGCCTAGTGGTGCTTCATCCTTCACAAGTTCCGTTAGATGAGCTTCAATTGGACCGATACTACTGGATGAGGCCATCAAATCTTCTTTCTATATTAATTAACCAAGATCACTTGTATTTAGAGACAATAATCAAAACGGTTAGTTTCCAGCAGTCATATTGACCAACGGTCATATAACAGTCGAAACCCAACAGTCTCATTTTAATTATACTCATGTTTTCAAATCAAACAGTTTTGTTGAGTATAAAATAAAATAACACACAAAATTAGAAAACAAGATTTATTCAAAATTTCAGGTCGTTACACTCTTCCCCCCTTAAGAAATTGCGTCCTCGTAATTTTTTATATTGGGTTTAGAAATTTCATTGGAAGTCCCACATCGAAAAAGGAGTCAGTAAAACTATTACTTTAAAAGAAATAAAGGGAGGTACAAAGGTCACCCGAGTTAACCCACACTAGGATTTCATGTAGGAAAACATGGACATGGAAGAGAAAAAAAGGGTCAAGTTCTGAGGGAGAGTGATAGAAAACATGATTAGGATAAAGTTAACCACAAGAAAATCACAAACTAATGATGTGTGTAAACGGCCTTTGATTACCCAGCAGGAAACGTAAACCAACAAAGTTTTTGTTTTACGTTCCTTTTCATAATTTTGAGTAATTCATTTACTACATAGAATAAAAAAATGAGGAAATATACCTACCTTCAAGTAGAGTTTCTTCCTTTAATAAGTTTCTACCAAAAATAATCATTTCTCCAAAAGATGAGCATTCAAAACTACTTTGTCTCATAAAAGCACAAGAATATTCTTCTAGAGAATCACATAATCCACAAAAGATTAACTATATATTTCTTCTATCTTTAAACATTATCCCAAAAACAGAAGGGGTAAGATAAACCAACTCTTCAAAAAGAAAGAATCCCATAGGAAGGGAAACTTCTTCAAATCTTCAAAATTCCACGATACTACCCAAAGTTCATCATAGACCAATCCATAAATAACCGTCCTTAAAATTCCCCAAAATAAACCAAACTAATATTGAAAGCCAAATAAAAGAAGGATTTGATAACATAGTCTTCCAATATAAACATTATTGTTCATCTCCAAACAACATCAACCACTCCTAACATCTTATAACAAGAGTAACTAACCTAAACATATTTTCCCCAAGATAGGTTAATCATTTCCATAAGTAACCAAAATTATTATAAGTTCACATTAAATTCATCGATTCTTCAAAATATATGTCAACCTTTACTCCTCAAACAAAATACCATAGTAATCTATTTACCTCGATCATATAGGTTTCCCAAAATAGTGAACGTCTTCCAAAATAATAATCATCTTTTAATCCCCTAATCATTTTTTTCAATAAGAACATCTTCACAACATCAACATGTGATACATAACAATATATGTTTTCCTTAATGATATAAAATAATTTTAGGTAGTTACCCGATATTCTTAGAATACATTAAAGATATGCTCATAGAGCATGAACTAAAATACAACATGACATAGACAATTATTGCGAAGAAGTTACATGAAATTTTGTCATCATGATCCATCTCAGTATAGGACTTTCATTGTTCCCTTGTCCTTGATGATTGTTCACGCTCATCATGCTTCTCATACCTTCCAAGAGAGCATTGCCTTGGATAATTTCCAACTTCTCCACATTTACGATATTGAAAAGTATAAGGTATATTAGATAGAACCTTATATTTATTCATCACATTATCCATTTTTTAAAGAAATAGGATACTTTATGCCCTATCACCCATACTTAAAACATCTCCCGGTTCCTTTGTGACATTCTCCTTGGTGCCTCTTTCCACACTTTTTGCACAAAGGAAATTGGGTCTTCTTTCCCTTATCAACTTTATCATATGAACCTCCTTGAGACTTCATCTTCTTTTTTCTTGATGAATTAGACATTCAACTAGGTAAAAATTATTAATTTTGATTTTTAATAGCAGGTTTGGCATAATCACAATAAGTTCAACTTGATCTCTCTTCATCTCTATCACATTAATAGGGAAATCGTCACATTTCCTATCACATTGGTTGTTGGGACATGTTCTTCTATTTACCACCATTAACTAAGAAAAGAATGTATAATTATAGGCTTAAATACTTAACCATTAATCATTAAAAGGAAACTTTAAGCATAGAAGGATAATCTTGTAGAAGGAAAGTATACCATTACATGTGATCCCCTAGGTTCCAATCTAGGTTATCCATGATCATATATTCTTATGTGAATCTTTATTTAATTGTACATTTGTTCCTTAATAATGGTTCATACTAAGCTTATGAATTTACCAAAGAATATCCCCCAGGAGTGTCATAACCAAGAGTGCAGCAAGGCCGGTTTTCGTTTACCAGTTCCCGTTCAAGTCTATCTCAAAGCGGTGTTTTCAGGTTTCACCCCTATTTACATCTGTGCCAGAGCCACCTCTACTTTCTCGTATCCAGACAGGGATGTATTTTCTTGGAAACCCCTTACTCAATACTCACCAAAATACCATGAATATTTCCTATATTTAAACTTCTCTATAGGTTTCTTCCTAATGTTTTCATATCATAATTTCCACAAATAACAAAACTATCCTTTGATACCAACTATATAATCCCTCCTTTTTATCACAAAAACATTCGTTTACATTATAAAAAACCAAGGATCTTTTAGGTTTAGTGTTTTGGAAACCAGGAACTTAATACATGAGAACATAAAACATTCTTCTTACACACATGAATGGATTCTTCATTTGTTCATCCTAAGTTCATTACAGAATCTCATAACCTGGGGACATACATCAAAATAAAGGGTGAGCAGAAGGCCCAATAAAAAGAACAAGGTTAATCATTTAACATGTGAACTTGAGATACATCCATAAAGTTGTGAAAAAGAACTTTAACGAATGAGAAAGAAATAATGAGGCATATCATAATAAAAATAACGTATTTCATAACTTGAATATATGGCTACAACATTTAACATATAAAATCATTTCCGTTACACCAAGGTCCATCCCTAAGGTGTCCTTAAAAAATTACCAAGGTTATTCACCAAGATATCGTAAAAAAATGGTCATCTCTAGAGATTAAGTCTTTACCCAATGAATTGGAGTGCTATCAGGGTGCACCCTTAAAGTTTCCTTTATTATCATGTGATATGAAAATATCATCATAAAACATTTCATAAATAACCCATATAGCATAAAAGAAATGGGTTTCCTGTCATAATAATAACGTTTTGAAAACTGCGTTAAAGACATGATCTTTATGTCACTTTAAACCCACATAAAAGGAAAGAGGCTTTAATGTATGTAAATTAAAGAATTTAAAATAGAACATTTTCATATATATGTGAATACCCCTGTATAATAAATAGCTTTGATTATTCATTTAATAAAATAAAATAATTTGAGAAAAAGATAGAGCTATTTTGAGAAGAAAATTCTGCAGCATAATAGCTATGTTACAGGGTTTTATAAAATTTTGAAAAGAGAGGGGACATGGGTCACCCACTCATAAATGATCCATAAAACAGTAGAGAGACAGATTATAATGGATATAAGAACATGGTAATGATATTTTAAAGACAAACCATATGAAGTAAAAAACATTGAAGGAAGATAAATATAAGATTTCTCTTATGAAAATTCGGCAGCCTAACGACGTCACTTAACACATCAAAAAAATGAATTGACAAGATCAAATAGGGTCTCTCATCATATTAAAATAAAAGATCAGTATAATATATATAGATATCACTCCCCAAAAAAATAAAAATGAACTTGAAAGACTTGACATGAAAATAGAACTTGAAAATGATAAGGGTGAAAGAATCCCTTAAAAATTCGGCAGCCTAACAGAGCCACTTAAACATTCTTAAAATGAATAGATGAGAGAAAGAGGAGTCCTATCATCATGTGAAAATGAAAAGAGAAGTAAGATGAATATTAAAGAACATCCCCCACATAATAACATGTAGCATAAAATAAATGACATAAAAGAGAGTACTTGGAAAGAAAGAGAGAGGTAGGATCCCTTACCTTAAAACGTAACTCTTAAAACTCAAAGGTTAGGACCTTGAGGGCTTAGGGGAACCTTGGGAGGACTCCTTGGGAGGTAATGAGACTAGAGATTCATTGAGGGAGAGTTGGAAGTCAAAACTAAAGGAGGAAAGGGTGGGTATTTATAGGGAAAGTGAGGGGACAAGGCATTAATGGCAAAGGGACACCTCATTGGTGGTTTTGGCAAAACCATGGGCTTGCCCATGATATTTGCCCATGGTTTTGGCCTCACGGGACCCCTCATACAATACTTCATCCCCTTTAGTAGGCCATCCCATAAAATATCTCATGAAATTATCATGATGCATTCATGATGTCATTAAACATACTGAAACCCTAAAACTTTATTTTTTCTATTCACCGAAAATTCAACTTTATCAGAAAAATCCCAAAATTTCACCTTAACAAAGTATCAATGCTCTGTTTTCAAAAATTAACTCCATTTTATAAAAATAATTTTCTAAATATTTTTAATTTAATTTTTAAATAAATATACTATTCACCGAAAATTCATTTTTTTTTCGGAAAACCCCCCAAAATTACCTTAACATAATATCGATGCTCTAGGTTCAAAAATGAAATCCATTTTATAAAAATATTTTTAATTTAATTTTTAATTAAAAAACACTATTCACCAAAAAAACTAATACTTGACTAATAATTTCTAAAACAATTATTTACCTATTTTATTGAATAACATTACTTAATCAAGGTGCCAAGATTATATAAATACTTTCTTTAAGTGAGATTACTAATTCATTTAGTCACATTACTAATCATAAGCATAAAATCACTATTCATAATTTAATATTCATCAAAAATTAAGTTGGTCTTATTAGAATATAAATTTCGTACTGAACTTAATTGTAGAAGACCATTTTTTGAAAATACTTACAAATAATTAATTATCTAAGGTTTAGATAAATATTTTGAAATATTATATTTCTAGAATTCATAAAAAATATGCATACTATATTTATCCGGACATTTGAAAATTCCAAAACATCATCAGAAGAAGAAATCAAAATTTTTATTTAAATCAAAGGATTACACAAGGCTGTTATGATCTCGTTACATAGCCCCTTATAACACCAGAATAGTACCTAAGAGTAAGGTGTGCTAGGGTGATATAATATTGGGGTGGCTCGGCCAACATTGCACGAGTAGTAATTTCTATCAGTTTGAACTTCTCACGAAGGCGATTGCATTCTAGCTTCACACGATGAAGTTCGGCTTGGGTTTGGTCCAGAGCAAAACTCATTGGTGATACCTCCATCCCAAGTTCCGTTAGATGGGATTCGATTGGACCGAGACTACTGGATGAGGCCATAGAATTTGATTTCTATATTAATTAACCAATATCACTTGTATTTAGAGACAATAATTGAAACGTTTAGTTTCTAGTGGTCATATTGACCAATGGTCATATAACAGTAGAAACCTAATGGTATCATTTTAATTATACTCATGTTATCAAATGAAACAGTTTTGTCAAGTATAAAATAAAATAACACAAAAAATCAGGAAACAAGATTTATTCAAAATTTCAAGTCGTTACATTAGTCCCCTCTAAAGAAATTGCGTCCTCGCAATTTTTAAAATTGGGTTTAGAAATTTAATTGAAAGTCCCACATCAGAAAAAGGAGTCAGTAAAACTATTACTTTAAAAGAAATAATGGGAAGTTCAAAGGTCACCTGAGTTAACCCACCCTAGGATTCCATGTAGGAAAACATGGACATGGAAGAGAAAAAAAGGGTCAAGTTCTGAGGGAGAGTGATAGAAAACATGATTAGGAGAAAGTTAACCACAAGAAAATCACAAACTTATGATGTGTGTAAACGGTATTTTATTAACCAATAGAAAACGTAAACCAAAAAAGTTTTTGTTTTACGTTTCTTTTCATAATTTTGAGGAATTAATTTAATACATAGAATAAAAACATAAGGAAATATACCTACCTTCAAGTAGAGTTTCTTCCATTAATAAGTTTCTACCAAAACTAATCTTTTTCTCCAAACGATGAGCATTCAAAACTACTTGGTATCATCAAAGCATAAGAATAATCTTCTAGAGAATCACATAATCCACAAAAGATTAACTATCTATTTCTTCTATCTTTAAACATTATCCCAAAAATAGAAGGGGTAAGATTCAACAACTCTTCAAAAAGAAAGAATACCATAGGAAGTGAAACTTCTTTAAATCTTAAAAATTCCACGGTACTACCCAAAGTTCATCATAGACCATTCCATAAATAACTGCCCTTAAAATTCCTCAAAATAAACCAAACTAAGATTGAAACCCAAATACAAGAAGGATGTGATAACATAGTCTTCCAATATAAACTTTATTGTTCATCTCCAAACAACATCAACCAGTCCTAACATCTTATAACAAGAGTAACTAACCTAAACACATTTTCTCCAAGATAGGCTAATCATTTACATAAGTAACCTAAATTATTATAAGTTCACCTTAAATTCATCAATTCTTAAAAATATAATTCAACCTTTACTCCTCAAAGAAAATAATGTAGTAATCTATTTACCTCGATCATATTGGGTTCCTAAAATAGTGAACGTCTTCCAAAATAATAATAATCTTTTAATCCCCTAATAATTTTTTTTCAAGAAGAACAGATTAAAAACATCAACATGTGATACATAACAATATATTTTTTTCCTTAATGATATAAAATAATCTTAGGTAGTGACTCAATATTTTTAGGAAACATTAAAGATATGATCATAGAGCATGAACTAAAATACAATATGACATAGACAATTATTGCGAAGAAGTTACATGTACTTTAGTCATCATGATCCATATCAACATATGAGTTTCATTGTTCCCTTGTCCTTGAAGATTTATGATGCTCATCATGCTTCTCATCCCTTCCAAGAGAGCATTGCCTTGGATAATTTTCAACTTCTCCACATTTGCGATATTGAAAAGTATAAGGTATATTAGATCTAACCTTATATCTATTCATCACATTATCCATTTTTTAAATTAAAAGGCTACTTTATGCCCTATCACCCCACTCTTAAAACATCTCCCGGTTCCTTTGTGATATTCTTCTTGGTGCCTCTTTCCACACTTTTTACACAAAGGAAATTGGGTCTTCTTTCCCTTATCAACTTTATCAGATGAACCTCCTTGAGACTTCAACTTCTTATTTCTTGATGAATTTGGGCATTCAGCTAGGTACCAATTATTAATTGTGATTTTTGATAACCGGTTTGGCATAATCATAATATGTTCAACTTGATCTCTCTTCATCTCTGTCACATTAATAGGTCAATCATCAAATTTCCTATTACATTGGTTGTTGGGACATATTATTCTATTTCCCACCATTAACTAAGAAAAGAAAGTATAATTAGGGGCTTAAATACTTAGCCATTAATCATTAAAAGGAAACTTTAAGAATAGAAGGATAAATTTTTAGAAGGAACGTATACCCTAACATGTGATCCCCTAGGTTCCAATCTAGGTTATCCATGATCATATTTTCTTATGTGAATCTTTATTTTATTTTATCTTTGTTCCTTTAATAATGGTTCATACTAAGCTTATGAATTTACCAAAGCATATCCCCCAGGAGTGTTGTAACCAAGAGTGAATCAAGGCTCGTTATCGTGTAACAGTTCCTGTTTGAGTCTAGCTCAAAGCAGTGTTTTTGGGTTTCACCCCTATGTACATCTGTGCCAGATCCACCTCTATTTTTTCGTATCCAAACAAGGATGTATTTTCTTGGCAACCCCTTACTCAATACTCACCAAAATACCAAGAAGATTTCCTATATT
Source organism: Viscum album (assembly GCA_963277665.1). Classification (NCBI taxonomy): domain Eukaryota; kingdom Viridiplantae; phylum Streptophyta; class Magnoliopsida; order Santalales; family Viscaceae; genus Viscum; species Viscum album. The sequence goes on from OY728148.1 coordinate 469,756,327, forward strand.
TAAACTTTTCTATAGGGTTCTTGCTAATGGTTTCATATCCTAATTTCCAAAAATAACTAGATCATCATTTGATACCAACTATAGAATCCCACCTTTTAATCACAAAAACATTCATTTACATTATACAAAACCGAGGATCTTTAAGGTTTAGTGCCCTGGAAACCAAGAACTTAATACATGACAACATAAAAAATTATTATTAAACACTTGAAATGATTCTTAATTTTTTCATCGTAAGTTCATTACAGCATCTCCTAACCTGGGGACATACATCAAAAGAAAGGGTGAGCAGAAGGCCCAGTAAATGAAACAAGGGGAAACATTTAACATGTGAACTTGTGATACATCAATAATGCTGTGAAAAAGAACTTTAAGGCATAAGAAAAAAATCATGAGGCATATCATAATAAAAATAACGTATTTCATAACATGAATATGTGGATACAAAATTTAACATAGACAATCATTTTCATTTCACCATGGTCCATCCCCAAGGTGTCATTAAAAAATTACCAAGGTTATTCACCAAGATATCATTAAAAAATTGGTCATCTCTACAGATTAAGTCTTTACCCAATGCATTAGAGAGCTATCAGGGTGAACCCTTAAATTTTCCTTTATTATCATTTTATACACATATATCATCATCAAAAATATCATAAATAACCCATATAGCATAAAAGAAATGGGTTTCCTTTCATAATCATTACGTTTTCAAAACTGCTTTAAAGACATGATCTTTATGTCACTTTAAACCCATAGAAAAGAAAAGAGAGTTTCATGTATGTAAATCCAAGAATTTAAAATAGAATATTTTGATATATATGTGAATACCCCTATAGAAGAAAGAGCTTTGAGTGTTCAATTAATAAAATAAAAGAATTTGAGAAAAATAGAGAGGCATTTTGAGATTAAAATTCTGCAGCATAACGGCTATGTTACAGGGTTTTAGAAAATTTTGAAAAGAGTGGGGACATGGGTCACCCAATAATAAATGATCCATAAAACAGTAGTGGGATAGAATAGAATGGATATAAGAACATGGAAATGAAATTTGAAAGACATACCATATGAAGTGAAAAACATTGAAGGAAGACAAAGATAAGATTTCTCTTATGAAATTTCAGTAGCCTAACAGCATCACTTAAAACTTCAAAAAAATTAATTGGAGAGATAAAATAGGGTCTCTCATAATATGAAAATAAAATATCAGTATTATAAATATAGAGATTATACCCCTAAAAAGGAACATGAAATACTTGACATGAAAATAGAACTTGAAAATGATAAGGGTGAAAGAATCCCTTAAAAATTCGGTAGCCTAACGGCACCACGTAAACATTCTTGAAATGAATTGATGAGAGAAAGAGGGGGTATCTCATCATGGGAACATGAAAAGGGAAGTAGGATGAATATAAAATAACATCCCCCACATATGAACATGGATCATAAAATAAATGACATAAAAGAGAGTACTTGGAAAGAAAGAGAGAGGTATGATCCCTTACCTGAAAACGTAACTCTTAAAACTCAAAGGTTGGGACCTTGAGGGATTGGCGGAACCTTGGGAGGACTAATTGGGAGGTAATGAGACCTGAGATTTGTTGAGGGGGAGTTGGGTGTGAAAACTAAAGGAAGAAAGGGTCGGTATTTATAGGGAATGTGAGGGGACAAGGCATTAATGGCCAAGGGACACCTCATTGGTGGTATTGGAAAAACCATGGGCTTTCCCATGGTATTTGACCATGGTTTTAGCCACATGGGACCCCTCATACAATAATCCATCCCCTTTAGTCGGAAATCCCTTAAAATATCTCATGACATCATCATGATGCAGTCATGATGTCATCAAACATACCGAAACCCTAAAATTGCATTTTTACTATTCACTGAAAAATCAACTTTCTCGGAAAAATCCCAAAATTTCACCTTAACCAAATATTGATGATATTTTTTCAAAAATCAACTCCATTTTATAAAAATAAATTTCTAAATATTTTTAATTTCATTTTTAAATAAATACACTCTTCCCTGAAAATTCATTTTTTTCCGAAAAATCCCGAACAATTACCTTAACATAATATCGATGCTCTGAGTTCAAAAATGAAATTCATTTTATAAAAATAATTTTTTAAATATTTTTAATTTAATTTTAAATTAAAAAACACTATTCACCTAAATAAACTAATACTTGACTAATAATTTCTGAAACAGTTATTTACCTATTTTATTGAATCACATTACTTAATCAAGGTGCCTAGATTATATTAATACGATCATTAAGTGATATTACTAATCCATTTGGTCACATTACAAATCCGAAACATGAAATCACTATTCATAATTTACTATTTATCAAAAATTAAATTGATCTTATTAGAATCTAAATTTCGTACTGAACATAATTGTAGAAGACCATTTTTTGAAAATCATTACACATAATTAATTATCTAAGGTTTACATAAATATTTTCAAATATATGTTTTCTAGAATTCATCAAAAATATGCATACTATATTTATCCGGACATTTGAAAATTCACAAACTTCATCATAAGAAGAAATCACAATTTTTATTTAAATCAAAGGATTACACAAGGGTGTTTTGATCTCGTTACATAGCCCCTTATAAGACCAGCATAGGACCTAAGAGTAAGGTGTTCTAGGGTGATAAAATCTTGGGGTGGCTCGACCAACATTGCACGAGTAGTAATTTCTATCAGTTTGAACTTCTCGCAAAGGCGATTCCAATCTAGATTCACACGATGAAGTTTAGCTTGGGTTTGGTCCAGAGCAAAGCCAAGTGGTGCTACCTCCTTCCCAAGTTCTGTTAGATGGGCTTCGATTGGCCCAAGACTACCGGATGAGGCCATCAAATCTTATTTCTATATTAATTAACCAAGATCACTTATATTTAGAGACAATAATTGAAACGTTTAGTTTCCAGCGGTCATATTGACCAATGGTCATATAACAGTCGAAACCCAACAGTATCATTTTAATTATACTCATGTTATCAAATGAAACAGTTTTGTTGAGTATAAAATAAAATAACACAAAAAATTAGGAAACAAGATTTATTCAAAATTTCGGGTCGTTATAGATACACTTTACACCATATTTTGGCTCACAAGTTATTTGGTCCCTTATGGATTGGAAGTAGGGAAATATTTGGTTCAACATTTAAATTGAAATGTAAATATTAATTTAAAATCAAATTGAAATTGCAAAACATAGAGCTTGACTTGTCCCGACAATAGTAGTGGGTAGTAGGTAGTGTCTCTTTTGTTCTATATAAATGTTTCCATCACCCAGACCTAACTCTACGAGATGGTAGTGGGGTTAAAATATTACATAGAAATTATTTCTATCTATCCTACTTCTATATCTGTGTCTTATGCTATTTTCAATTCCTATATAAGGATATTTTTTTTGGAAATTTTATACTAATTCCACCATAACGTCCTCTGGGCACACACAAGGAGGGATGTAACAAAATACCACGAAGTTAGTGGTACATGATCTTCCAATTGTAAATCCATTAGTTCCTACCATGGAACTTATTACTATTCCTAATGTGGGTGGGGATTTCTAGTTTTGATGAGATTTTTTGTAGCTTATGAAAATATTACAGGGAGCTCTACACCCTTCCCTTTCCATGGGGGAGTTGACTCCGGATTTCCATTAGTAGTATCCACCCACATTTTTAGGGGATGGAGGAACAAATGTTATAAAATTATGAATTAAGACTATTATTTCCATATTCAAGAATCTATAGAAATATCATGAGAGGATAGTGAAAAATTATTCTTACATGCTTTGAGGATCCTCCAAATATTGGTGGGATATTGTAGAACAAACTGGTTAGTATTGAGAAGAGACATTCATGTATTTCTAATCAAGCTTCTTTGATTACTTATTCCATGAAAACCCAAGGGATGACCATTCTAGGTATTCAATGAACCTATAATATGGTTCAATGAAAATTATAGACCATTCAGAGTGTTTTACAGAGCCTCAGCACTCTGTTCCTATCTATACTACTGATGAGCCAACGGAAGTGAGATGATTTAAAGATGGTATAAGGATTCTAATTTATTATTAGGTAAGAATTTTAAGTCCGACTACTGTATCTAAAATAGTGAAGCATTCCCTCATCATAAATTTGATCTTGAGGGAATAATATTGTGTTATCTAGGGTTATTCAAAACAAAGATAGAGTAGTGGTTTTACTAGTAGTTAGAAAAAACACTTTGAGACTGCATGAGTGGAAAGAATAAGCCATATTACAGCCATAGACGATTACATGGTATATCAAAATTGTGATAATCCTTGGCCTAAATGGAATCAGTGTCCCCAAGACCCCACCAAGTGGTGAGTCTGTAGAAGATTATGGTGTCTACAAAAATTTTCTAGGACCTTTCTCTCTATTTCGACTGAGGGAGGATCTGCGCTAGCTCCACCTTCTAGAGGAAGTTCACTTGAAGATCACCTAGTAGGTAGTTGGAGTACAAAAATCTGTACATGAAACATCTTAACCTGGGATCCACTCAATCCAAACCCTGAGCTAGTTGGTCACATAACCTCATGTGCACCTCCTCATACATTAGAGGATGTCAACTAGAAGTGAGGGTGTAAGGGTGGTACTCTGGTGAGACTATAAACTCATGTAAGATTTACATAATAGATAAAATAGATAACACTAAATATTTAAATAATAATATGAACACTAAAAATCTATAATCCATATAAGTGTAAACAACTGATAACTGAATAAGTAAACAATATAAGAAATAGATAACTAAACAAGTTATATATTACAACCCTCTAAGGCAATGTCTGATACAAGATACATGGATCACTATAATATGAAAAGAATAAGCAGATACAACATGTAATATGATAGTAAAATAATATAAAAATGTTAGAAACTCCTCCATATGAATCTCAATCCTAAGATGGATCCTCTACTCTGAAGCTCTAACTAGGCAAGAAGAATTCCTATAGTAGGGCCTTTTCCCATATTGGTACCTACAAAAATCATAGTCTTCTCGGTAACCAAACACATCCTGAGTAGGCTGTGAGATAAAAATATTAGTAGGCTAGCATCGATAGTGTCTACATGTAATACGAGTAGTTCACATATCTAAACAACATGAAGGTATAAACAGGAAAGTAAGGAAATGTTCAATAAATAAATTACAGACCACTTAGGTTCCTAAAGGACACTTGGTGGGCCTACCTGGTTCAGATCGTGGTTGGAATGTATGTCTGATTAGTTCACTTTATATATAAATAGAAATACTTTATATATAGCTTAATTATATATTTCATCCATCAATATGAACCAAGTGAGTGAGGACTCCTAATATCCATATACCTGGAATGATAGTGCTAGATGGACCGATGTGTAACTCACATATCCATAATATTCTAGCATGCAAAAAATATCATCAAATAGGGAAGATTCTGTATATCCCCATATATTGAGTGATGCCATACTACAACACCTAGGATATAGAGTGATCCACTATTCAACACTCTAATCATGAAATATAGAGCCTCTTCCCCCATGCCCATTTAATATCACTTGTGAGAGATTCCATACTCAACACCTGATGTAAGGGAGTGTGATTACCCTCCCAGATCATCACTCCATACCATTGTACATAACCTCTATAAAGGTTAATTCATTTATAATATAGGGCATGTGACACAACCTCTTATGAAACATATTTATCAAACCATTATATGTATATAAGCAAGGAGTAATCATTTATGAAAAGATACATAAGGAGTAACCTCTTAGTCATGTCAATTAATCTAGTTAAATAACAATTAAAGCACTTTCATTCTCAATGAGTATTAATATAAGTATAAAAAATTGTATGGTTATAAATATAATTAAATACCTGAGGTAAGGACATCTCATGCATGTATTTATCCATCTCACTTGGTCAAAACCATTAAACATATTACAAATCATTAGAATATGGAAATAAAGTCATATGGCTCAAGCCTAATTGGAAGGGTCATGGTCAATTTTTTTGAGGATTCCACCATATTTCATAATTCATACTATACAATCTATTCACCCTAACCATATTATTCAACTCATTTAAAACATTACAACATCACTTATAAAGATCAAGGGTCATTTAGAGGATAAAATGTTCATTTCGGAAATTTCCAACTTGGGAAATTATAAATAAAACTAGGCCAAGAACCATATATCTTCCTTGGGTCACTTGTAATACTCATACACCATTGTAAATTACATTTAGAAACCAATCCAAAAGTTAAACTAAGTTCCAATCAATTTGAACCAATTGGCTAAAATGGATAATTCTAAGTGGCACACCCATAAGGTGACCAAATAAGCTATGCACAAGGTCAAATCCACCTAACAAGGATCAATATGCATGTATATAGATGAAATGGTCATTTACACACAAAGTAATCTATATATTAGGGATTATCGTCAAAGACCGACATATGACATGATAGAATAATTACAACACAACAAAATCTTAATAGAAAATAATGTGACCATATATATTATGTTTTTAGACGAATGATCTCTTGGTATCAGACTCATATTTAAATTATGTTGGAAGAGATATTAGAAACAATCCAATTCCCAAAAAATAGGGAAAATGATCCAGTATCTAAATAGCACAATAGAGGGAATGAAAAACCTTAATAGTAGTTGAGACACTATGGGAGCATACCTATAAAAACTCATAGCTTAAAAAGGATTGAAAAGATAACATTAGAGGTGAGAGTTACATCAAAGCCAACCATTGGGTGTTATTTAGCTCAAAGAGGTGGAAGAGAAGAGGTTCTGGACACTAGAGAGAGGATATGAAAGAAATAAGGATTAGAGTTTAAGTGAAGAAATGATCATTTCAACCCAAAATTTTGGGTCACGTGGTTTAGGCACACAGTTTTCAAACCATGTATAAACCATGAGATAAGCCTATGTACCATATATTCAACAAGCTGCATGTCCCTAATCCTCGGGACACATAGTTACAGACAAACCATGTGAGTTACAAGTTTCCCTATTTTCACCCACATATGCATGCACCCTGGGTCGTACGGTTTGACAAAATATGTGTAGCCCAGTCACGTAGCCCAATATAAAGAAATCTAGGATCAAAATTTTCCCCAAAAACACCCAATACCTCCTTATGTAGATTATAAACCGTTATTTGGTCTGTCTAATGTATTAAAAAAGAAAAACTAATGATCTATTCCATCATTGAGAACACATATCATTGCAACCTCCCTTTATTAAAGGATCTCATCCCCAAGTTGGCATTATGAGGGTAAATTGGTACTATCAAAAAATAGATTTTTCCATTGACAATGTATATTATCTTCCCACTCCCAGGTCACATCCTATACTCGGCTGTGCTACCATAAAACCCGTACAATAGGAAAATAAATTCCTTGGAGTGTCTTTATGCTCCAATCAAATATTCTAATGGGATACTCGTCGAAGGAAGCATCCATATCCAATTTTTCCTCATCTAGGTGAAATACATGAGTTGGGTTTGGATAATATTGGTGAATCTGGGATAGACAAAAGACATCATGTATGGACTACTACATATGAGGAAGTTCCAACTAATAATCTACTGGTCTGATCCATTTGACAACCTTAAAGGGTGAAACAAACTTCAGTGAGATCTTACCCTACTTCCTGGAAATTATTTACCCTAACCAAGGTGAGACTCGCAAGAAAATACAGTATTGGACCTTGAACTCAGGTTATCATTGACATCCGTGGGCATAAGACATCTTTATGGATGGATCCATCAACATACACTTTCTGATCTATTGGACCTTCTATGTAGTCTTCTGCATAAGATGTGGTCCAAGCATAACTTCCTCATCTACCTCTATCCAGCAAAAAGATGATAGGTAAGGCCTATTATAAAAGTTTTCATAGGGATCCATCTCTATGAAATCCCGAAAGATGTTATTTTAAGAAAACATGATGAGGGGAATTCATTTCCCCCAATAACCCCTAAATTCAATGACATATGCATGGAGTATTTCCTACAAAACCTAAATTGTATGCCCCATCTATCCATCAATCTGTGGGTGATTGAACATGCTCAGAAGTACCTATGTACCCAAGGCATTTTGAAACCCCTATTAAAATCAAGATGTTAAATGAGAGTCTCTGATATAAATGATAGAACATGGAGTTCCATGAAGTCTTATAACCTCTCTGATGTACAACCCAGGTAGATCATATACTGTGAATGTCTCTTTCACATAAAAGGAATATGGGACCTTATTCAGATGGTCAATGACAACCCACACTATATCATTTACATGAGGTGATCTATATAGAATAGTCATGAAATCTATTGATACATCATCCCCTTTCTACTCAAGAATAGTAAATGGTTGTAGAATCCATGCCAGATGAAGATGTTATGGATTCACCTAATAACAAGTGAAACATTGAATGTTGAAGCTAGAAATCTTTCATTTCATACTAGGCCACCAATGCTGGCATCAAATATCTTGATACATTTTAGTGACATCGGGGTGAACTTACCATGATGAGGCATGGAATTCCCACATAATCTACTCTATGATGTTTGTTGAGACCAACACCCACCCACAGAACAATGAGGTATCATCCACATATATGTTTCAAATTAAATATGTATCATGAACTGAAATGAATTCCTTTAGTAAAATGCAATCAGGATCAAATAACTACCTTATTGTTTTCAGTTTCAGAAGAGTAGAAGTCACCAAAAGTCTAAAAGGATAGTCTAATAATGTTCATCTTGAACTTCAACCTAAATCTACGAGACTATGGATATAAGATACAATTATCCACTGAATTATTGAACAAACTGTGTTTGATTTTTTTGACTCAGAGCATCATCTATATAATTTCCATTAATAGGTGTGTAGGTAAGCTCGAAATCACACAACTGTAGGTACTCAAACCACATGTGTTTACTAAGATTTAAATACTGATGTGTGAATATTTATTGTAGGATTTTTGGGTATGTGAATACCACAAAATTCTCCCAACTCAAATAGTCAATCCAATAGTGTAAGGCATGAACTATAATAGTGAGTTTGAGATAGTTTTTCGGGTAATTCTTCTCATGAGGCCTAAAATAACATGACCCATATGCGATGAATCATTCATCCAGCATCAAAAGAACTCTAATACCAATACCTTATACCTTCGAATATATAGTGTATATCTTTCCTAGATCTTTAAGAATCAGTCTCAACTCTAAATTCAATATTAAATTCAACTCCTAAAAGGATGAATCATATGATTCTAACCATATTAATTTCAAACCCTTATTTTCCTAGCCCGTAAGAAGCACTGTAATGAATGATAAATCCTAGATAATGTATCTTTAATATCCTGGAAGCCCTAAGAAATTCAAGATTACAAAGACATTATTGGGATTCTCATAATAACCAACATCTCTAACTTTATCTAGGTATACTAAAACTCTTGACTCTGAGAGAATGTGACCCAAAAGTGGTATTTATCAATAAATAAGTGGAATCTTCTAAGAATAGCATAGAGATGATGATCTCTTAGTGTTTTCAGCCCAAACTCAAGAAGGGTTACATGGTTGTTTCTAGAGCTTGAATACACCAATATATATTCAATAAAGTAAACCAAAAATGAATCTAGATATGGGTGGAATACCTTGTTCATAAGACCCATGAAGACTGATGGTGAGTTTATGAGTCCAAAAAAAACCCAATACTCATATAGACCATATCTTATCCTGTAAGAAATATGGTGTATGTATGAAGTCCTCAAATATGCCTACTAATAGCCCATACTTAGATATATTTTTGAAAACACATTCACTTATGGTAGCTGATCAACGAGGTCATCTATTCTAGCAAGTGGATACTGATTATTTTTTGTGAGCCAATTTAAATGCCAGTAATCCACACAGAGCCAAAGGGTACCATTTGACTTCATGGAAAAAGAACAAGTGAACCCCAAGGAGAAGTTCCAAGTAATATGAATCCATTATCCTCTAGATTTTTCAACTGCTTCTTGTTCTCTAGAAGACCCTTAAGATACATCCTATAAGGAGTAATGGACATTGGTTCTCCTCATGGGAAAAGATCAATCGTAAACTCTACCTATCACACTGAAGGTAGAATATAGAAATCCATAAGAAAGACATATATGAAATTCTCTACTATAGGAGGAAAGATAGTGGGTTGTAATGCCTAGTCATATAGGAAACTATTGGCGATCTAAGCAATCACATTTCCCAGCCACTACATATTGGGTCCTCATCACGATGAATTCACATACCAATCACCTTTATGCACATTCTTAGCACCCTCCAGTAATGTAAATGTCATATTCCCAAAACATAAGTCAATATGGGCTAGTTAGGGAACTAAAAAAATACATCCCAATGATCATGTCAAAACACTCCATGTCAAGGGCTGATATATTCCAGAGGAAAACATATCCTCCTATCTCAAGGAGACAATCACTACAATGGAGAACACCCTCTGATTGGTTATATAACGAGCATTTCTAGCATCATAAAACCATAAAAGTTCTCTATTTCACAACACAAAATCTTAGTAATTGCCTCAGATATAAATAATAGATATGCTCATGTGTCAAATAATGCAGATACTAAAGTGGAGGCAACTATAAAGGTACCTCATATAGTAGATGTTTAGATGCTATACTCCTAATACATAGAATTTACTACATGTAACTGACATTTACAGTATCCTAGAGTCACTTCATGACTTCCTGGAGCAAGCCTGATCTACTGGTACTGAGAATCATAAGTTTAAATTCATCTGCCTCAACCACTACCTCAGCTTGATTGATTAATGGTATTCCAACTTCCTACATGACGTGATATTGTTGAACATACTCATGAAAAAAGAGTAGGTGCATATTTCTACTCCTAGGTTATGAAGTGAAAGTCCTACAGAAACAATGGATATGGCCCGTCCTGAAAAATACTCTCCATTTAACTGGATGCTAAAAAAATTGAGATGTAATATTTCCCTATTTCCCACACTAGTGAAAAATAAGAATGATCTCAACATAAAGATCCTCAATACATCTTCCTCTATGAGAAACCTCGAAATGAAATTTTTTCCCAGAAGATGAACCAATGCTAGATTTAGCTACCAAACCACCTTGGATAACACCATTAGATTACATAAATTTTTTCTGTATGATAATGTCATCCTTGATGATTTCTGAAATGGTAGTAAACCTGAACATATTGACCTGTGATTGAATGCAATATACCAAACAATTCTTGAATCACCTATGATTCATAATATCATCAACAGCTAGAGAGGGAGTGAACCACTGAAGATCAGTAAATTAGGTTGAGTATTCAAAAATTGAAATGATCACCTTTGATTGGATAATAAACTCTCTATTTTTGTCATACCTTAAAGTGTAGGGAACGAAGTAGTCATATAGGACTCTCTGGAAGTCATCCCAGACCATATCACATTGCTGATCTTCCTGGGTGATGACATCCCACAACCACTTTGCCAAATCATGAAGTCCATAAAAATATATCATAACCCTACACTCTGGATGTGTCTCCAGATTCTCAAATACAGATAATATCACCTCCATCCAAGACTCTGCCACATGAGGTCTTCTATCTGTTGAAAAGGAGGGAGGATGCTGCTTCTGAAATTCACGAGTCAACTATGCCATACTAGAGGCAGGTTGAACTATGGCTTGTATATTCTGAATTATACAAAGAAAATCCTTTCATAAGTTGGTATCAATTCCAATATCTAGAATAGGAATAGGATACATATGTGGATCTACAAGAGGAACCACTGGTGGCTCACGAACAGCCACCTCAAAATCATGGTTTTCACCACCTTTAGGGTGAGTGATTGGAGAACGTTGTGGAGACATGATACTAAAATTACAAAAAATTTCCTCATAAGATATTCAAGTTATTGAGAAGATAAAATTTAAGAATATATGATAGGATGAAATCCTTCCTATAACAATAAACATTCCTCTCTTCCTACTTAAAAATTTATGTCTAGATGGTAGAGAAGACCATAACAGACCATAATAATGAAAAAGGATACACCAATTCCCACTACTAAGGCCGAGTTCAATATAATTCCCTATGTTAATTATATGAATGCTGTGTTTTCTTTCTTTATAAGTCATTTTCATTTTTAAGGTATATTAGATCAAACAGATAAACATCTTTAAGAGGTTTAATTTAGTGGGTCACCATTTTTTGATCTATATGGGCCCATAATACATATAAACCAAAATATAAAATCCACATAACCCATAGAACAACACGTTCTATCTCATGGGATAGACGGTCCACAGATCAATGTGTCATAATTGACCGCTTAAAGTGTCTACTTGGACTTATTTAGGAAAACACTTTTAGGATAATGCTGAAACTTTAAGTATCAATTATTTTTTCCAATACATGCAAGAAATCTAAGCACCACTCAATACATATCAAGGTACAATAAATATACCACATTAAAATGCTCACTAAAAATAAATGCAGCTTGGAAAAAATGTGTGACCTTTTAATCAGAATATGCTTATAGTGATGCATGTAATGTGTTCCCTCCATTTTCATAGGTGGTAGTAATAAATCATAATTTCATTAACTGCAATATCGATAATTTCATAAACTAAGTGAGTCACCAAACACTAAAATGATATCAATAGTAATTGAAAAAAAATTATAATTTAGGCAACTTGGCCTTTACCCCAAACATGGTTTCAGGATGCCTATGATTGACTTATGAACAAGTCCCTAACATTACCAATATCCAATATATTAGAAAAAAATATTAATGGAAGAAAGTAATAGATATGATAACACCTTTTAACATCCTGACCCGTGATCCACTTAAGCTGAACCCCAAGCCGGTGGGTCACATGACCTCAAGTGCACCTCCCCATATGCCAAAGGCAGCTGACTAGTAGCGAGGGTGTATGGATGGTACAATGGGGGGGACTATACCCTTAGGTAGGAGTAGAACAATAGATATAATAGATAATATTAAATAATTGAATCATAATATAAATAATCAGAATCAATAAATTGTGGAAGTGATAACTGTTGATAACTGAATAAGTAACTAGTAGAAGAAATAAATAAATGAACAACTGGTATATTAGATGCCTTGAAGGCAGTGTCTGATACATGATGCATGACAAGCTGTAATATAAAAAGAACAAAAATATACAACATCTACAGTAGTACAATAAGACAAAAGTTCAAAAACAACTCCTTAATAATCTCAAGCCTAACCCGAATCATATTATCCTATACTCCAACTAGGAAATAAAATAAACAACCTATATAAGGGCCTTTTACCTTATATATACCTCTAGAAAGATAGTTTTCTTAGGTATCATAGGTATCCTGAGTAGGGTGTGAGATAAAAATATCATTCTGCCGCCACCAATGGTGTATACATGTAATCTGAGTAGTTCTCATAACTAAAAAGTGTGCAGATATAAGAAGTAAAGTAAGACAATTCTGAATAAATAAATAATCACCTGCTCTAGTTTTTTATGTACAACTAGTTGGTCTACCTACTTCAGCTCATGGATGGAATGTATGTTTGAGCAAGTCACTATATACATAAATAGTAATAATTTATATATATATTTTAGTACTATATTTCATCCACTTATATGAACCAAGTGTTTAAAGATGACTAATGGCTATATACATAGAATACTAGTGCTGGATGGACCGAGGCATAGCTCCCATTTCCATACCATTCTAATGACCCTAAAAGATCATGAAACAGGGTACATACACTACATCCTAATAGATTGTGAAATGACAAACTACATAACACATGACAGTGAGTGATCCACCATTCAACACTCTACTCATGGAATGTTTCACCTCAACCCAACGTACATATAGTACCACTATTATGATATTCCATACTCGACACCCAATGTTAGGGAGAGTGATTACCCTCCTGAATCATAACTCCTTACCATCATACACAACCTCTATAAAAGGCAATTAATTTATAATATAAGTAATGAGGAATAACATCTCATTAAATTTATTTATCAAGACCTTATAATTATATAAGAAAGGAATATTCATGTATGACATGATACATATGGAATAACCTCTTATGCATGTCAATTAAACAAGTTCAATTACAATTAAGCATTATAATTATCAATGAACATTCATATAAGTATAAACAAGGTAAATATTTTTATATATAATTCAATACATGAGGCAAGGACCTCTCATGCATGTCATTATCCATTTCACTTGGTCAAAACCATTTAACCCATAATAAATAATTCAAACATGGAAAACAAGTCATATGAATCAAGTGTCAATTAGAACAGTCATGGTCAATTTATTTTAAGAACACCACCATCATGAATAATATATCCTATACAATCTATTCACTCTAACCAAATTCATTCAACTCATTTAATACATTGAAAGAAAACTTATAAAGCTCAAGGGTTATTTAGAGGATGTCATGTTCGTTAAGGAAATTTCCAAATTAGGAAACTCCAACTATAAAATAGACAAGCACCAAATAGGATACCTGGGTCAATCCTATTAATCATATACCAATGGAAATTACATTTAGAAACAAGAAAAAATATAAATTATATTCCAGGTGATTCGAACAAACTGGCCAAAATGGCCAATTCTATGTGGCACACCCATAGGTCAACCATATAAGCTATACAAAAGCTCAAAACCACCAAAAAAGAATCAATAGACATGTATCTAGGTGTAATGGTTCGTTAGAAATGAAGGGATCTATATATTAGGTATCCTTAGCAAAGGCTAATATATGGAATGATGACATAATTACAAAATGACCAAATCTAAAATGGAAAACTACATGACCACTTACCTCAAGGCCGTATACGATTTCTAACTTAATATAAATATTATATTTGAACCATGTTAAAATAGGTATGTAAAATATTCAAATACCCTAAAAATAGGGAAAATTATCATGCATCTAAATAGAACAATATATTGAAATAAAAACTTTGATAGGAGTATATTGACTAGTGGAACTTACCGAGATGGAGTCGCATCTTCTGATAGATTGATAAATGGACACCGAAGGTGAGAGTTAATTCAATGCATACCCTTTGTTTTTATTGAGCACAAATAGGGGGAATAGAAGAGGATATAACTGTTATAGGGAGGATAAAAATTTAATAATTCATATAGATTAAGTGGGAGAAAATATTCATTTCACCCCAAGCTTTGTGGTTGCATGGTTTAGGTGCATGGTTTGAAAACTGTGCACAAACCATGCGATAAGAATTTATCCCATATCTGAAACAAGCTACTTTTTCATTCCCCTCATTTTCCATCATCATAGAAAAATTGTGCTACCTACAATTTCCCTTCTCAAAAGCTAAATGGGCATTGACCTTGGGTCGCATGGTTTTAGAAAAACCATGCGGCCAGTCACATAGCCAATTTTCAAGAACTATGGGCTATAAAATGCCCTAGATGATCTTGAAACTTCCATGGATTGATTATACATATTTATTTCTTCCTTTTAAGGTATTAAAAAAGAAAAACTAATAATCCATACCTTCATTAAAAATATGGATCGTTATAGTACAGGGAGAAGAGGAGGTTGCAGCCATGGTTTCCAGGCTTCAGATATATAGTTATATGAGAGTTGGATTGATTTAGGTAGTAAGGTTATAGCACATGGCCATGGATCAAGCCATACTTATTTAGTGTATACTACACTAGATGTGAAGGATGTCAGGCCATATATTATTTGAGGTAATATTCTAGTACCCTCTACAATTGTTTCTACTTTAATCAATACAGGTGCATCACATTCTTCTATATTTGTGCATGTTGTGGAGTCTTTGAAATCATGTTGATTACTATTGTGCTGTAATGATTCATAATATCCCTTTGTGAATATAATAAAAGAGTGTACGCCAGTTAAAGGGATGTCCTCTTGAGGTAGGCAACCATTGTTTCTTATAGAACCGCTTTATCCTTGAGATGATAGTCTTTGACGACATTCATGGAATGAAATTGTTGGTTCCCAATCATGCCTATATGGATTCATATCATCGGACGATGTTGTTTACAAAACCATAGGGAGACACTTATATTAAAAAGGGTGAGTGGGATGTCCATGATCCTAGATATGGAATAGAGAATCTCAGTCTAGGTTTTTGTGAATGCCTAGATTGCTAGTATTTATATAGAGGATAAAGGACTACATCATATTGTGTTCCCTCCTATAGATGATCAATTCAGAGATGTCTTCCCCAACCACTTTTTAATACTTCCTCTTAAGAGAGAGGTAATGTTTACTATCGAGCTGGTGACTTGAGCTACACTAGTATCTGTTCATAATAACGGGATGGCTACTACTGTGTTGTAGGATCTCAAGAGGTAGCTAGAGGGTTTAGAGGAAAAAGGTTTTATATCACCCAATACTTCTCTCTAGGGTTCACCAATCCTTTTCATTGAGAAGGAGAACAAAACCCATAAGATTTTCATGGATTACTAGAAGTTTAATCATCTTACACTAAAAAACTAGTATCCTTTAGCTCACATTTGGTACAATTTATATATGTATCTAGTGAAGTTGTTCAGTCTTAAGAATATTCAAGGTATCTTCATGGACTTGATGAATAGGTTTTCCTATTATAATATGGATTCCTCTGTCATAGTCTTCATTGATGACATATTGCTGTATTCTCATACTCGAAGTGACTATGAAAATCATCCTAAGGTTGTTTTGAATACATCGAGGGAGCAACATAAGTATGATAATAATAGTAAATGTCATTTCTGGATTGATAAGGTACACATCCTGGCTCATATAACCATAGAGGTAGGAGTTTCAGTTGACTAGAGAATGTGAGGGAAGTAGTTACCTAGGAGAACAAAAAGAAATTCTCTGACAAACAAAGTTTCTTTGGACTAGTTTCTTACTATAGGTATTATATAAAGGTATTATCAGGCTTAATGGAACTTATTAAGGGATTTAATGAAGAGTTTGTGATGTTTATATGGTCTGAATCCTATGATAATTTTTTTCAAGAGATGAAAGGGGGAATAAATTCATCCCCGAACATGATTCTTCCAGAACTCAGTAAGATCTATAAAGTCTATTATGAAGCATAAGGTATAGGGAGTGGGGAATTTATGATACATGATGATAAAGCCATTACGTATGGGTCAAAATAGTTGAGGACTCATGAGTGGAATTACCCAATTCACAATATCGATTTGGTAGATGTTGTACATGCATTGCGATGGTGGAGGAAGTACCGACTAGGTGAGAATTTTCTGGTGTTTGTAGACCCCAAGAGCCCCATGTATATTTTTACACACAGAGACATAAATATTGGGTACTGATGATATGTTGAATACCTACTGTCCTTTGAATTATAACTAGCCTATAAAATTGGGTAGGTAAATGCTATTACAAATTGTTCATACTGGAGGACTCGGACACCTGTAGTCTTGGAACCCAGTAGTGAATGGAGGTTTATGGATTTGTTTTCTAAGATTCTTATAGAGGTTCAGGACCATAATGGATAACATGTAATTTCAATGCTGTTAGAGATCACGTTACTTTTGCAGATGGAGAAGAGGAGATATTTTTCAGATCCTGAGGGAAAGGTCCTATGATAGAGTATTATTGGAGAGGACCTACCTACAGACTGCTTTATCAATGATGATGATATCTTTCATATACATGGGAATTTTTGGGTTCCCACAAATATTTGAGAGGAGTTGATGTGAGAGTCTCATGATTCTCAGTGGGCAGTTCAGTTGAGTATTTCTATGATTTATTGTCATATACATTGATAGTATTGGTGGGTAAGGATGAAGTATCATCTTACATTCTTTATCATATGGTGTTCAAACTGTTAGGAGCGAAAGGTGGATCACCAGTGGCCTGATATTTTTTATATCCATTACCAGTTCTGGAATGGAAATTTGAGGATGTTTCAATCAATTGTTTCATTCATTTATTGAGGTCACCTAATTGTAAAGATGTATTTTTGGTAGTCATGGATAGACTTACAAAAGTATCTCACTTCCTTACTGTCGAAGATAATTTCTCAATTGATGAGATATAAAGATTATATGTCCATGAGATTATCAAAATAAATGAGGTCCCACATACTATCATTTCAGATAGGGATACTCACTTTACATAGATGTTTTGGTAGGGGTTGTAGAAGGATATGTGTACACAAGTGCTTCTGAGAACATCCTTTCACCCTCAGACCGATGGTAATCTAGAATAGACTATAAAAGTTATAGATGAAATGATCCAAGTATGCATCCTTGACTTTGGTGGTTATTGGGAGAATAATATCTCTCTCATCATTTTTTCCAACAACAACATTTATCATATGATGATACAAATGGCTCTTTATGAGGCCCTATAAGGTAGACCATGTTGTTCACCACTCTGCTGGTTAGATATTGGATAGGCAGTACTACTAGGTCCTCAACTCATTTAGGAGACTTCATAGAAAGTTAATCTTATTAGAAGATGTATTTCAACCATGAAATATAAAAACGAAATATTATGCCCATATCCATCAACAACCTCTATAGTTTGAGGTCACGTATTGTGTCTTCTTATGGGCATCACCTAAACATAGACATTGTTGGATACATAGGTAAGGGAAGCTATCACCACACTTTTCCAATTCATTTAAGATTCTAGAGAGATTCAGCCTAGTATCTTATCAGTTTTTGTTACCTCAGATGTACCATTCCATGAACAAAATATTCCACATTTTATAGCTTCACCATTATCATGCTAAATATTGTCACATAGCTGATCCCAAGGATATTGATCTAGAATCTGATGTTTTTTTTGAGAAGCATCTTACATGAATCATTTATCAGGGCATGAATGCTCTCAAATTCTGGTATTTCCCTTTAGTACCTAAGATATGGCAGCATGACTAGCTAAAGGATGAGACATTGGAGTGGGAGGTTGACTTATGTGCTCAGTGGCCAGAATTGTTACTAGATGATGTTTTTATTCCTTTAGAAGGTGAAATCAGGGATGATTTCTTTTATGGGGGGGAATATTGTAAAAACCTGATCGTTATTAAAGAAATTAAATCCTTTAAAATTGGGTATAATTATTCATTATGGACCTAATATGTATGCCCTATGATTTTAGAAAGGTTACATGGTGTATTTTGGGCTTGGTAGGATCTCAGAAACCAAGTCAGTGAAGAAAAACACTAGGGTGCATAGTTAGTAGAAACTGTGTGACCTAGCCCCCATAGTCTCTCCTAACAATGTGGGACTCAGCAATTTGGTAATTAAGGGAACATACTTTTCCTTAATAGTGCACTAGGGGCCACACAACCTTGCATAATATCAACAATTTTTAGTAGATTGGAATCAAATAGTTAGTGCATTATTCCCTAGCCGTGAGTCCTAACCATGTTTGTTCCCTCCATGGGTAGTGAGACAACAATATTTGGTGAATATTTTTATATCATGAATAAAAACCATGAAAACATAAAATGTTGTGTAAAATTACACTATTCCCCTTCAATTAAATTTTAAACACACTTCTCTTCTTATTTGTTTCAGCAACAAAAAATATTCCTTCTTCATATTGAGCTCCCTAAAGCCTCCTCCATAGGTTTTGATCCAAACTCTTTATATGGTGTCTGATTTAAGAACCCTTCATCTCTTTGTATTATTCATAGTAATAAACCTATTCATTTTGAAATTTTCTCTATTTGTATTCCTCTCAATGGATTTATCAAGGTGCAGGCTCATATACACTATTTTCACGGTGTTGATCCCATTTTTTGTTTTCTTCCAA
Organism: Viscum album; assembly: GCA_963277665.1. NCBI lineage: Eukaryota > Viridiplantae > Streptophyta > Magnoliopsida > Santalales > Viscaceae > Viscum > Viscum album. The sequence continues at coordinate 469,776,227 of OY728148.1, forward strand.
TCTATTCCAAATCAATGGATTATATTGGATAAGGAGAGATATACTAGCATGAGGTAGTTGTTCTAATAATTATTCTTTTAGGAATTGTTGTTCTATAATATGTGACATGTTACGCACTTTTGTTTCACCATGTGTTGACCTTAAATTATATCTTCCTTGAATTGGTTTCTTTTCTTCGAGCCTAATGACTTATTAGAAACCAAAATCAGATTATGTTTTCAACCATAGAGTGAGATTTACCTTAGGGTGTTCCATCTTACATGCCTTTTCATCTTCCATGATTATGCAGCCAAAGATATTTTTTAAGTATTTGGTTTTAATTCTAAATGGTGATACCATTTTTATATAGATTAAATAAAGTGGAACAAAATTTCTAGATCCCTTGATAATTTAAAGAATTGAATTTAAGTGAGTGGTGATCCCACATTAGTTGATTAAGATAGAAAATGGTTACACTCTAGTCACGATTACATGTAAACAAATTATGAATTATGACATGGATTATATTAAAGAAAATGGATATTACTAGTAAGGATTTGTGGGTATGGTGACCCTCTTTGATTATGGAATTAGTCATGATGACCCTTACTCATATTTTTATATCAATGGGCACAGATTCCCTCCTGTTATAATAATTGTACATAACAACCCGTGAACATATTATACCAATATCAGCATGATGACCCTCATATAAATGTGATACTATATGGGCTTGACTACCATTGTGATATTATATGGGCATGAATTTCCATATGATAATTTACTAACCAGGTTTTCCTTGTGATACTATACGGGCATGATCTCCTTTGTGATACTATACATGCATGATGCCCCTTACTGTGATACTGAGCATGAAATCCCTCAAAAATTTGTTAACGATCATAGTGTCCCTTATAACTGTGATACCATGCTTATTGTCCATTATAAATGTGATATTGGGCATTGATTCCAGTGATACTAGTTCAGAGTTATTCTAGCATGAGACTAAGAAGGTAGTGTAAGCCGAGTCTCCTTTCATAAATTATATCTAACCATTTTATAGTTATTATTACCGCTTATAATTATTATATATACACAATTCCATATTGTATAATAGGGATGAATATTTATAGAATCCATTGGTGGTGGCTTGGTAGGTTTACCAGACACATACTGATGTTTCATTAGTTGATGCTTGGTAGAAGATGACCATGATGGAGATTGGGTTGTCGGGATATATTTTTCCTTTTTTGTAAATTTATGTATATTACAACTTCCTCATTATATCATGTTTTCCTACTTCGTAGATACATGTAATAAATCATCATCCTTCTTTATATGATTCATTTTACTACATTTGATTATTATTCAATGCTTGGTTATTCGGGTTTTTTCCATTACTTATTCAATGTTATACTACTTCTTTTTTTATCTATTTATCTATCGATTGTACTGCTATGATACTCAGGTAATGAGGGAATATCCCCCCATGGACACAACCAAGTACCTCACCTCTATTCAGCGATTTGTATCGTCTGGGGATATATACTTGAGGTCATGTGTCTTAAAAGGCTCAGGGATCCTCTGAGTGGCACATGGGTTCGAGATGTCATAGAAATGGTTATAAACCATCCATAGAAAGAATAAAGATTCTATCAACACAAAATATCCCCAGTGAATTGTAGGTAAAATGAATGGTTATTTTCATTGAATAATAGAAATACCAAATAATGATTTTTAAAAACATTCATAAAGGAAATATCATTTTATTTTTGAAAATCCCCATTTAAAACATAATTTTGTTTTTTTTGAAAATATATTTTTTGGAAATAATGAAAGATATTTATAAATTAATATCTAAAACCTTGAGTGTTTGTGGTGACAATTTTTTTCATAAAATCCATACATCTTTAAATAAATATTTCTTTCACTTTTTAAAAAAAAGACACAAAAGGGAATTGTATAGAAAAAGGCATGAATAATACTTTAAAAAAATTTCTTCAAAATGTAAAACATGGGTAAAAATGACATTAATAAATCATTTTAAAAAATTTTATATAAAATTTTGAAAAAAGTTTCATAAAACATGGTTTTGGAAGAAATATGATTTTTGTCTAAAGGGAGAAATGCAGTAAGATTTTACAAAAATAATATTTCTCAAAAGTTTTATGTACCAAAGAGTGGGAAAAATTTATTGTTATATGAAGTCATCATAAATAAAAAGAGGATAAAAAAATTAAAGGGGTTTATTATCCATTGATAAAATTTTTTCTTTCAAGGGAAATTCAAGCATAAATAATCCTGATTAAAATAAGAGTGTGAAATAAATACTTACAAAGATCATAATATTGAATTGAGAAATAATAAATAAATAGATTATGTTTCTCAAATTTAAATAAAAATAAAAAAACATTAAATAAAATGTAATATAATGAAAATTCATTACAAATATAATCTCATAATATCAAAGAAACACAAATAATTAATATAACTTAATTAAAATAAATTGAGTTATGAGATTCATTGAAACATAATAATTTTTAAGTCAAATCCAATTACATAAAATAAATTAAATTAATGATCAAAATTCCATGAATTGTTATTTAATAGTCATATTACATGTAAAAGGGGAGTATAAACAAATTTTAAATGAAATTAGGTTTAAAAAATCACAATATGACTCAATGAAGAGAAATTGAGATGAAATCCCATACCTCAAACTTCCTTTTGGTTTAACAGGCTTTAATTTCATGTATAATTTTTTTAAACATGTTATTAATTTATAATAGAACCATATTAATATTTATAATTTTATATATTAGTCTATTATAATATCTTATCACCCTATGATTAATAATATTTATTTACTTTCATTGTTTCGAGAGTAACTTTCCTTGTTCATTCAGGCTTGTTTTGTCACGAAATATTAATTTCTTATGAATATTATATAGTTAAAAATATCCAAAATTATATTATTATTCTAAATATAAATTTTATAAGTAGATACAATTTCAGAATCATTATTTAAATTTGACCATTGATATGGTTCACCTCACTTCGTAGAGACGGTAGACCGTATATACTAATGAGTGATGTAATTATTTATCAAAGGGAAAGAGGGTAACACATTGGATTACATATTAATCCTTCATAATCAATATAATGTCATATATATCAAATATATTAATTAAATTTATAATTATTAATTTCCATGCAATTCGTAGGTGAAAAATGAATCACATTACTTTCCGAGGTGGTAGTTTTTCGTGCACTTGATCAAAGTTATAGTATTTTAAAAAACATAAAAGTAAGAAGGTGTATGTGATATTATAATCACAAAAGTATAATAATATCATAAATATAATATATTTTTTATTAAATAAATTATTATATATGTCATTTAAATTCGATGAAGGAAATCAAATTAAATGTGCCCACGAGACAGTAGTGCACCATACACACTATCAAAAATTTCATTTCCCATTTGATAGAAGTGGAGATTGATATAGGTTTTGAAATCAATGTATTAATATATCATAATATTTTAGAATTTTTTATTTTATCATGATTAAATGATATTTTTGGGATGTTTAAGAAGAAATAAAATGTAAATAATAATTTATGAACATTACCACTTCTTTATGGAACATCTTTTGGTTTTTAATAAAACCCATTCTATGATAGATTTATGAAAAAATGGCACTGTGATATTTTTATTACCGTAAGGAATATATTTTAGTAGGTTTTGGTTGAACCAAATGTATTTGTATGTGTGGAAAGGGGAGGAGTGGGGGTTTTCTTTTATAATTTGAGGAGAGAAAACACATGGAATTTTTTAAAAGATTCAATGAAACCCTAATTCATATCATGATAAAAGATTCCAAAGTTAGAAATTATTGTCCCTTATAGGTGACATGTTCTAAATATTTCCCTAGAATTAGTGTTGAAAAAGTATATAGGTAATTTTAACCTATATTGTTTTAGTTTAACCCCTTGATAAATCATTTTTATCTTAACAGTCATAACAATTTTGTACCAATTTTACTATGCATAATTATCACAAATAAATTTAACATTATTAGATATTGTAAAATATTATTATTATAAATATGAAATAAATTCTTAAAAATTAATATCATAGATGTGGAATAATAAAATTTTAAATTATACCTACAAACATGGTAAAAATGTCATTTTCTAAAGAGAAAACTCTTATAAGTATATAATGTTTCCAATATTAAAATTTAATATTAAATTGATTATAATTGTGTAAATTAGTGATTTTTTTTATAATTTAAATTAATTTAATTTAAAACCAATTTAATTTTTAATTTTACCTTTTGTATTATTTAAATGAAAATTTTGTTTTCTATAATAAACTGTATTTTTCACTATTCTTCAAAAAATGATACATTTTAGAAAAATATAAAAAATTAACCATAAGATAATTTTGATATTATTATTTAAAAAGTTAAGTTTATTTTATTGACTACATTTTCAAAAATTGGTAACATTTGTTTTTTATTTATCAGCGTAATGTAGGACTAAACCACCTTAAAAAAACAACCTTTCTGGAAATAATTTTTTATTTTAAATGACTATTTTTTTCTCTAATCAAAATATAAAAATAATTTGAATAAATTTTTTAGATGTATTAATACCATGACATTTAAGTTATAGGATATAATGGTACACTATATTAAAATTCTTCTAGACTCAATGTTGTATGGTCCACAAGCCATTAAAGAGATTATATTTAATGAAATATATTTATTTGGGTTTTTTAAAATCAATGTTTCATGTCTCATAGGATATCAAAAAAATATTCCTATTTGATAATATTAGCATGTTAAAATTTTTATCTTTTAATATGAACCATTTTAGATCCATATGTATAAAAATATAATATGAAATTATTTAATAACATTGAAAAATTACACGTGTTCCACTCATCTCAATTATAAATGGGCTCCACCTCCCATAACACAATCAAACCTCTCCAAGAATTTATCTCCACAAACCCTATTAAAATATCTCCACATAATGTTTTACCCATTTTATCAGTCCTTATCTTTTCATAATACCGACACTAGGGTCCTTAATAAGAGATCCAACGGAGGTTTCTCTAAGAGATGGTAATTGTAATCACCGAGCACTTTTGTTTTTATTTTTTATTTTAAAACCTCAAATGATGTTATATAAATTAAAATAACACCATTAAAACCAATCTAAAGATATGTTATTATGTTTATTACTTTTCAATATTCTTCTCTATCAAATTGGTAAAAATCATTACACATGTGTATGATTGACTATTACCTCACAAACTGATGTAATTTGTTTTCCATCACTAACTTAAATATATAGTCACAATAATGGAAATAATGAATATGTATATTAAATATGAAATGATATTGATTATGAAATTTTTACATATCAGCCACTTTATTACCCTTTAACCCATTATGAAAATGATATCATCACTCATGAAAAAATACAACCTTCCATATCCATGATGTGATGTAATTCATTTTCCATGTACATCATTTAAGATTGACTAAAAAAATGTATCTATTGAGTAAATAAGATATTTATAACATTAATGTCATTTTGGAGATGATTTTACTTTCTCCTATGAATTTGAACCAGAAAAGTCCAGATAAAACATGCATGAGAAAACAAGGATGTTAATACCCGAAATAATGGTAATAATAAAGGATTATTAACAAAATGGTGGTAAGATGTTATAAATGATCATATATGATAAATTTTTTTTAAAACAGTTCTATTATAAATTTATAACTTGTTTTTAACCATTATTCATGAGGTTAAATAACTTTATACTAAAGTGAAGCCTAAGGCAAGGCATTTCATCTCAATTTCCATTCCATTGAGACTCATTTGTCACCCTACACTTATTCACTTGTATGTGGTGTATATACTAACCCAATGATATATGTAACATTAATTATTATTTATTTATTAGGATTAAAATTTATATTCATGTTAATTATTTCAAGGTGTTAAAATTCAGAATTTCCCAAATAGGTAAGAATATATTTTAAAATATACCACTAACCTTAAATTTTTATTGAAAAAAAGAAAATCCCCAATATATAGAAAAATCATGGAGGTCTTAAATAATGAAGTTCAAGAAAATCAGCTAAAACAAAGATAGTTTATTCAGTAGGAAGAGAACCCAAGCTAGAAAATAAAAGCTGCTCATTATCGTGAGCCACTCGAGAAGCAAGGTTGTCCGCAACATTGTTTCCCTCCCAGCAGGTACGAAAAAGAGCCACCTGCGAATCAAGAAGACTTTTTAATTTGTTGGTATGATAAGTAATGGATCATAGAATATTAATCTTACCTTGTAGTGATCCTCTAATTATAGACAATCATTTTCCATGGACTATAACTTTATGTTGTGAACAAATCACATCTTGACTTCATTAAACATCGCCATTACCTATGCTACCAAAGGGTCCCCCTAACCAAAGCCTTTGCTGAAAGCGATAGCCACTAAACCATGATGACCCTAGACCACACCACCTCCTTGTATAACACTATTAGAACAAGACCCTTCCTCTTTCAGCTTATACCCAAGGATTAGAGGTTTCTACTTCACGCACCTCCCATGCTTGGTCGGGTTCAGAGGAGTGGAGTAGAGATTGATCCCACCAAGTGCCTTCATAGAAATGAATAATTATCCCACCAAGTACATATAATAATCAATTCAGCCTAAAAAATAATAGATTTTATCACCATAACTAGTTAAGAACCATGAAATTATTTATGAAGACTACGACTTCTAGTTGTCTAGATGATCCAGTATCCCACCGATAGGATCAATGCCCTCACATTTCATTTGAACACATTGATCTCCATCTCCAAAAAACATGATTTTAGAAAATATTCATAATTAGATCCATGATACGCAAATACATGCAATTCACCAAGGGAACTCCACATATCTTCTTCCCTATCACTCTCAAAAAATATGTGCACCGAATATTCCACTTTATAATGATTATAACTTGTGAACATTTAGGCCAGCACAATGGCTCTTCAAGGGAATGATTTTGGTTTCAAAAACTATATTTTTTATTAACTGATGGTCAAATCTTCTCTCTTATTAATTTTATGATTTTTTATTTATCATAAAACATTCACTATAGAGTGATAAATGGAAATTAAATTTCTATTAAATGTCAACATTATTTACCATGTATATAATTATTTGATAAATTATATATAATTTATACAAAAGTCATTTCACTTTGAAGATTATTTGATTGAATGGGGAAATAATGATATTCAATATTTTTTCTTCTATACCAAAATTTATTAACAAGTTATATTATTTATGAATTAAATTGATCATTAAATATATAAAGAATGGGTTAGACATGAAGTGATGGGTGGGCCTCGGTTATTGATAGCCCCTTGATGCATCAGCAGGCCTTGTGAGACAAATAAGTTGGAGAATTTAAATGTTTTTTGGTTCATAAATGCTTATTAGTTAAATTTTAGTGGAACAAGGCCTTACTGGTATATATATATATATATATATAAATATATCATGATGTATGAGATCAGGATATATGAGACCATGAAGTAAAATAATAAAAATTTCCTTTATTAAGAATTTATTTATTATTATCAATGATATTATTACATTGGTATTATACATGGATTCATTTTATACTCATGTTATTGATTAAATGGCATGTGTTTTAGTTATTTAACTATAAATATTGATTATACCTTATTTAATAATGATATCTTCCATTGTATCTAATGATAACTAATCATTTGACCTCACTCTTATTTTTATTCATATTTCTGAGGATATAAATATAAATTCATTAAATGAGTATCAAGAGTATGGAGAGTTTTATTTTTTCATGATTTGTATTGTTTTCTTAATGTAAAACTGATATTATATGTGTATCTAGTCCTCCATGACTACTAAAATTGTCGATATTATGGGATTAAAAAACTTATATATTTTATAATATAATAATGTGACCATTGGATCTTGTTTACTAGAGTTACGTTCATTATAGTTGGTATCAGAACATGTTTAGTGAAAACCATAAAGACTAGATTTCAGAAAACATATATTAGAAAACATAACCCAATGATATAATATTAAAATATGTCAAATTTTGAAATAACATCCTAGTTTTTTTATTAATTTGCTGATTATATTGTTTTTAATAATAATATATCATTCTCTAGATACTGAAGGTGGATCTATTTTTTGAACAGTCATACCAAGGTGTAATAACTATAAAAAGGGTGCATTGGGATTTGACTCGACCATCACTAGCTGCATGAGAATGGCCCTTACTGTGATCTTGGTTTGACATTCCTATGGGTTATTCATAGTATAAGTCAAATTTTCTTTAAAAATAATTATAAAGGATTTGGAAATATTTTTATGATTTAGAAATATCACCAATGAAACCAAATATATGATTCTATGTTTAATAATGAATAAATATTTAATTTATGTTAAGTGTTATGTCAAATTAATTTTATATAATTTGATTTAAAACATATAGTTTCATGAGAAAAATATAGAATATTGTATTGTTTATAAACTGATCATGGTTGAAATAATGGTATCAAAACTCAAGGTTAATGTAGATATTTCACTACTAATAATGCCAATTAAATTGTGGTTGCAACTAAGAAGATCATGTATATATTATGGTATCTCACCAATGTTAAGACTAATAACCATGCCTGAATAGAGAAAACTATTATTCGATAATGTGATTAACCTATGATAGATATTTTTATAATATATATTACCCAACAATTTATTTAGAATAATAATCTTGGGGTAGTTTAGAAATGGATTAATTCCCATGAAATGATATTTCTCACATTTTGATGCAATGAAATGGAAAAGGTTATACTAGAAGTATAGTGACCTAAGGGATATTCTGATCAATGTTGGTCATTGATCCATAAAACTATGAAGGAAGTGTAAATTTAACACAAGGAATGGAATTATTTAAAGAAATATTATTCTATAAATATGTCCTCTGTGAGTAAGGACATAAATGAAGAGAAATTTTCTCAGCATAAATCAAAAGGCAGAATAACACATTGTGAAGTACAAGTGAAACACCATGAGATTTTAATGACATGAGTTTTATTAATTTATCAGATGTATTGTGTTGTACACTACACAAATATAATCTTTTACTATATGAAACAAAAACATAGATTGTGGTATACACAACACAATGCTTGGATTGTGTTACACACACTTTCAAGTTATATTGATAGAATTTATTTAACATAATACTGAGTTTATGTGAACAAATAAATATTAATATATTAATTTATAACATATCCATTATAATAGAATATATGAAACATATTAACTAAATTATGAACATATTATTTGGTGAGTAATTAATTATAAATGAAAATAAAACCCTTTTCAAATAAAAAGAAATGTTTTTTTTCTAAAAAAATATTTGAATACAAATAAGTGGGTTTGTGAAATAATACAATCACTATTTAAGGATTTTATTAATGAAATGTATATGTAATATAACAAATATAATTTTTAAAATACATATTATATGTTTTCTATACATGATCTAAGAACAAATTCAAATTTTCGAATAAAAGAATAACTTTTCAAAACAGTTAGTTTTACCACCTTTTGATGGCACACCCATTTTAAATCTAGTTTTCAAACTTTTATATATTAAATTTTTATTAATAACATCTTATCTTGAAATGTAATATTAAAATTTACTTTAGATGATTTTTTTGATAAGTTTCATGTTTTGATGAATAGTAATGATATATTAAATTTTAATTGAAAACATCCTTTGAATTGAAAAATTTATATGGTTAAGTTATATTATTGAATTATATTGAATTATAAATAGATTATATTTTTATCATATAATATCATTTAGATCATTGGCATTAATTTTACATTGAATTAATTAGTAAAAATATTTCACTCTTTTGCAATGTTTTAACTTTTAAAACCTATTTTTTTCATTCCGACAATGAGATTTATTTTTAATTAATTACTAAAACGTCAATGTATTAAATTTTTAAAAATTTATACAATATTTTGATTCAATAGGTCCAAATTATTGAAGTATATATCTTTAATTTTTGGGAATTATGAATTGTAACTTCCATAAATTTGTTAATACAGTAAAAGAGCAAATCAGGTAATTTAGGTTAAAAATAACATGATAAAAACACCCTAATAGTATTACTAATAACATTTGATGAGATATTTTTAACATAAATCATCCTTGGTTTGAAATGGTATTCTTTGGAAGCCACTTGGATTATATTAGGACCTTTAATATATTTTATTTAAAGAAAAGTTAAATACGTCTTACAAAAATTTAAATAATTATATCATTTCTAATATAAGGTTATAAAAATTATAAATTATTCTATAAAAACACATTTTTAATATATTTTTTTTCTTTCTCATGGTAATTTATTTGTATTTTTTAGGAAATAAATAATTACTTTAAAGGATTATATATTGATAATGAAAAATTATTTAATTGATGAAAATAAATTAATATTATTTATTATAATGATTATAAACATTAAAAGACTAAAAACTTCACCAAATATTTTTTTAGTATATATCGACCATAATCATCCATGGGTTGAGTTATTTTCCATTTGGAGCCATGATGAAAAGATTATGATCCTTATAATATTTTATTTAAAGTGATGTTAAAGTTGTCACATTCATATTTTAATACATATAACATTTTCAATGCATGACATTTTAGATGAAATATTATAATATAAATATTATTTTAAAATATAGAATAATCATTTTCATTATAGTACTTTTTTTTAAATTTTTAAGAAAAAAAATAATTATATTAAATAATTGCATGGAACCGACGTTTTAATTATTTTATTAATGAAAATATCAAATTCAAGTTATTAAAAATACTGAAATAAATATAATTATAAATAGTTAACATATCCAAAAATTTATACATGAAATTGACCCCTTAGGGATATAATAAAATATATTTTAGGATAACATATTATCTTTATATTTGTAAAAATTAATTAACTGAATAGTTTCAAAATTGACACTATTTATTGTTTATCAAAATAATGTATTACTAAATTATCTAAAAATAAAAAAACTTTTTAAAAAATATTTAATAATTATGATATGGTGTAAATGTTTCTAAATTATTAATTTATGGTCTAACTGATATAAAATAAGTAAATATTACACCCTTTTAATATTGAAATATTTGTTACTACAGTTAAAAATAAAATTGAATTACTATGTGTTAAATAAAAGGATAAGGTTTAAATTGATAGAAAAACATGTATATTTTTTTGATTATATTACAACCTTGTTTCATCTAATTTTCTAAACTAATAAAATTTTGATGTTTTAGGATGAGTATTTATTTTCTTATAAATTTGTATTTTGGAGATTCCAAATATGCCCCTCACCTCAATTATAAAAGGACATATCCTTCCTCATTTCTTAACATCACATTAAGACTTAGATATCATCGATCTCTTAACCATTTCCATTATAGACTTCCCAAGTCACATTATATAGGTTTTAGAATTTTCAAAAGACTCACTCTAGTGGAGTAAGAGGAGTTCTATAGGGAGCTCGCTGAAGAAGAGGTAATCTCATTTACCGACTCTCAAGATAATTTCTTCTTCTACGTCCTCATACATTGTTTTTTCCATTATAAAGTAATTAATAAAATATCAAATATATACTGAGATTTTTTATGGTTAGAAAACAATCATATTACAACTTCTATCCATCCTACAAAAAACAAAATCATGACTCGTGCGTACGTAAGGTTTTACCATCTCCACACCGTGGTGTAATCTGTTTTCACCACTACCTTACTTGGATGGGTATAATAAAGAATATAATAACAATATATTATTATTATAAAATTATATTGATTATTTAAAAAAAAATATACCATAAAATTCAATACCATTACACAATTATGTGAGTGATATCGTCACTCGTGGGTATGTATGACCTACCATCTCCATGATGCGATACAATTCATTCACCAATATCTTCATTAAATAATAAATTATATAAATGTATAGAATTATTAAATATGACACACACAAACACACACACAAACACACACATATATATATATATATATTATTAATAAAATTCTGGAAGTGGTATAACTATAACCTATGAAGAAGAATCATAACTTATTTGAAAAAACATGCATAAGAAAATGAAGCAGTTAACACCCAAAAGAAGCGTAATAATAAAATATTATTAAACAGATGTTAATATGACCATATATGATATCATAAATGTAAATATTTTTCTAGAATAATATAATAAAATTATTTAATCCATTATAAATGATTTTCTGATAAATACAATGGAACCCAGACCTAAGGTAAAGGATAATTTCGCAATCTCTTTATTATCCGAGATAGTTTATACGTAAGTATTTAATGGGGTATATTTATCATCTATTCCCTTGTAACATAATTATGTATTTCAAAAATATTTTTTATATTATTATAATTTTTTTAATGTTAATTTTACCCATTGATGAATTTTTATTAAATGGTATGGAAGCAATCTTTTTTCGTTTTCAATACGAGGTACATTTTGACATTTTCCAAAAAAGCATTAGAAGAAAGTTTTTAATCTTAGATGGAATTATTGGATTTTTATGCTTTCATAATTCCTTATATCCAGGTATTTTCACTTAAAATTATTCATGGTCATATTCTAAGAAATTATATTCTTTAAAAATTTCATGCAATTTTAATAAGAGAAAATGTTTTAGAAAAAGAATGGTTATTTACCTAAAGAATCAATTTCAAGTGTTTTATGAAAAATATTTTCCATATAAGATGATATTATTTAATAACGATATGTTTCAATTATATTATCTTTATTATTATAATGGTTGATTACATTTATCATGGAATGATATTTATGAAATCCATTTATTTTATACGGAATATTTTATGATGGAATGATGTTTAAGAAAACAAATTTATTTAATAGGTTCTGATATGATGAATGATTTATATTTTTATGGAACACATATGTATGATTTCATTATGAGATGGTCGGGACATATATCTCCCTCCAATGCATTAACTAAGGATGGATAACCCATGAGGTATATATGTTATGTATTTACTTGATTTCATGTTCACAATTCTTTGCATGGAACTAGTTTTCATTTCGATAATTTTATCAGTGGACCAAGCATCCATGTCCATATTTTTATATAAGGGCATGATTTCATGTCCTTAATAAGTTAACTTGTTACTATTTACACATGTTTTTAAAGTTACAAGTTTATTTTTATGCCATAAAATCATAACTTATGTCAATTTTATGATCTTATGGATTATGTTATTTGATTTAGTTATGATTCAATTTTACCTATGATATGTAGGGAATTATATTATAATGTTATGATAACATTATATTACCATTTATTCTCATGTTTATGTTTACATATCACCCTTGTTTACTTATATTGAGCATCTGAGCTGACCCTTTTTATGTTTTCTTTTCCCCAAGTTTTAATAAGGATTTTAGGTAGGAGTAAAAAAAGGTAAGATCAATGTGGGAAACATTGATGATCATTCAATAGAATAGAAGTTTGTGTTCCAAGTTTCTATAATGACTAAACTAATATGGTCTCCGGGTGTCTATGTGTTTAATGTATTAAGTATTCCAAACAATTAATGCAATATGCTTGTACATCATGCTTGGGTCATTAGAGTTGGTATCAGAGTGAATGTTTAATTAACTTGTAACACCCCATAATTCCATGGTGTGCTCCTCATTTAATAATATAGTAGCATGTGTTGTACGCAACTTTGAGTTCTAACACACACCACAACTAATAAAACTAGCCGTTATGAATAGTAATACCCACTTTTTGAAATTTTATACATTATATATTTTAAAATAGACTTAATTTTTGGATTTGGAATATCAAAATTAGATTAGGGTGAATTTTTGGTACTTTTCGGATAACTTTCATATTTTGATGAATAGTGAAAATTACTATGTTTTAATTAAAAACAACTTTTTTAATCGAAATAATTAATAATGATAAATTATGAATTTGATTGATTTTAAAGTATAATTAAATTATATTTTTACCATTTAATCTAATGTTGTTCATTTGACAGATTTTCACATTTAAACTGGACATAAGCAAGTGTCAATCTTTTGATAGTTATTATTTCTTAAAAACACGCTTTTTGTTTTGACAAAGAGAATTAATTTTAAATTAATTTCTGCCTCTTCTGTGTTTTTAATTTAGAAAAATGGATTCAATATTTAGAATAAAGAGGTCCAAATAGTGTAAATAGGTAACTTTTATTTTTAGACATTTTGAATAATTACTTTGGTAAATATTTTGTTTACCATGGTTAAAGGGTAAACCCGGTAAATAAGGGAAAAAATAATATTATAATAATATTAATTTACCCTAAAACGTTTCCTTACCCTATTCGTTGATACATGTCCGACCATGGGAATCATTGGGTCGATTTTGGGACTCCATGGATCCACTTGTAAGTGATAATGACACTTTATATTAATTAAGTTAAAGTAAATACAAAAAATGACATAAGCATATATCTTTTAGAAATTTTTTTAAATAGGGTTATATATTTTATATTTTGGAAAGTAAATATTAATTAGAAATATAAAAATGTTTCATACATAATTTTATTTTATTTATAATTTTTAGACATTGAATAATTAATTTTATTTATGACACAATAATGATGCAGTATTTTCTTTCATAATGAATGAATCAAATAATTGATATTATAAATGTTAAAATAAATATAATTTAAAAGTTTTTATGACGTCCATAAATTTTATTTGATAATATGACTTGTTATTATTTCTTAAATGATTTTTTTTTGAATTAATAAAGTTTTTAAGACTTTAACAAAAATCAATTATTAAATAGTGTCAAAATTGACATAAATGAGTTTTTTTAAAAAATATTTTATTATTAATTGATATTATATTCATTAAAATATAAGTTTCAGCCAAAGGGATTATATAATGATAGGTTTATTATTAATGGACCACTTTGGGGTCTCTTGGATGTTTATAGTAAGTTTATTTACTATATAATATAAAAATACAAGTGACATGGTAAATGTCGAACTAATTAACTAAGAGTTAAAACTAAAAGATAAGGTTAATAAAGTGACCCAAACCTGTATAAAACCTATTTGGTAAGTGGTTTTCGACCTATCCCCACCTTATAATTTAAATAATTCACTTTTTAGCCATTAGAAAAAGAAAATGAATTTATTATAAAATAATATTTCTAGATTTTCCTAAGGTGCCCGTCACCCCTCTTATATAAGGGCACATACCCTTCCCTCTAATTCACACCTTAAAAGCCTTTTGGTTCGGCCAAAACCTTCCAAAATATTCTCTCAACTTTACTGAATTCAACCTATAGTCCTTAGTTTGATAAGAAAGCCAACGTATGGAGCCCTTTTGATCAAATCAAAAGGAAGAACCAGAAGAATAGGTAATGTTTTCACTACCCTCTTTCAAGTTCCTTTCTTCTTCAACTTCTTATTTCTTTGTTATTTCAATTGTAAAATAATAACTCCAGTATCTTATATATACTGTGATGTTATTATAAATATGGTACAACCATATTCAGTATTCTATCTATCCTATGAATGACATGTCACCATACGTGCGTACGTATGGCTTACTGTCTCCACGTCGTGGTGTAATTGTTATTCAAAACATTATTATTTGGATGGTTATGATAATGATGTGTAATCGATGTAAATAATTAATATAACATGATAATTATTTTTTATATATGATATACCATCCGACTATATATTATTTTAATATCAAAAGAATTATATTGTCGCTCGTGCGTACGTACAGACTACCATCTCCACGAACGCGTTGAAATTCATTCCCCATCGTATCCATGCAAGTCTAATTCTCATTTTATGATTAAAAATAATGTTTAAGGACTTGATATAATTTTGTATATGAATAAGATACAACCTATCCATAACAAACACGACTTATGTAACAAAACATACAAAAGAAAATGAGTAAGTTAACACCTGAAACGACGATAATACTAAGATATTATTATCAAAGAAATGTTAAAAGATCATATATGATATCATAATAATGTATATGATTCTTGTATAATTTAATAACAATTATTTCACCATTATATAATAGGTTAACCTACCCTCGACCAATGAAAAGTACAAGGTAAGGGTTTATTTCACAATCTCTTCATTATCCGATGTTGTTTATACATAATTATCTACTGGGGCCTCTTTATCATCCACATCCATGTTTCCTAAAAAATTATTTCAAATAATTATTACTATTTTATAGACTATGGGTTAAAGTCATTTTTACCCTTGTTTACTTTTTATAAGAATTTTATAAAGAAATCTTTCTGTCGTTTTCCAAACAAGGTCCTTTTTAACCTTTTCGACAGAATTAAGGAAAGCATATCTTTTTTTAACTTATATGTCAGTTGTGGCTATTTTTCGCCGTTATAAAATCTTCAAAGCTTCCATTAAAATCTTATAAGAATATTTTCAATGTAAATGTTTTCTTTTTTAATTATTTTACTTTTAAATGATTTAAAAAAATAGATATTTCTCTCAAATAGTTTTGATTTCATCTATGTCAACATCCTTTGATGGATTTTAAGCTTATTTGAAGTTGATTTATTTTGATACAAAACATCCATATTGTATTATAGGTTTTGTGATATGTTTTATTATGGATGTGTTATTTTTATTCCATTCATAGTTTATAGATAATGTATTGACATTTCTTATGATAGTTTTAATATGAATGTATATGTTATGTTTAAACCTATTCATATGAGGAATGCATTGGGCTTAATAAGTGACAGGTGGTGACCGCTATAGCTCCTCGATGCATCGGTAGGTCTCATGAGACAAACAAGTATCTTTGAATAAGGCCTTGACAAAATCGTATTTGTAGTCTTTGCACAAGGCCTTGACTATGTGGTTATGATAGTCTGGCATTATGCATTCCATCATTATGAAATTGGTTATTGATATTTCATGTGATTATTATACTAGTAGAATATCCACATGAATATGTAAATGGAATTATTTCATTTTATTTCTGCCATATTATGTTGAAGTTCAAGTTTAAAAGGCTTTTTTTAGTTATACATTGCCTTAAATGTTTATGTTTATTTATGAAAGTTTCCGCTATATTGTTATCCTTACTTAGCATCTGAGCTCAACCCTTTCAATGTTTTATTTTTCCCAGGATGTGAAGAATTATTTTATGAATGACCTGCAGGGATAGTATGAAGGGATATGAAGACAAGATGTTGTTGTAGTTTTTTTCACTTTATGATGTAATGTAAGACTTATGAATATATCTTGTGTTTCCAAGGCTACTAAACTAATCGGTCTTTCAAGACTTGATACTTTGTGAACATGCCAATGTTATGTAATAATGCACCGAATCTGGGTAACTGGGGTCGGGGCGTTACAGTTGGTATCAGAGGAAGTTTAGTACAAACCTTGGGATCTAGATTTAGATAAAATCTGATTAGAGCACATAGCCATAAGAGAAACTTTGAGGATTAGTATATAACAGCTTCCTAGAATTTTGGTATTGTAGAGATTTTGTGATTTTTCTGAGTAATATATCCCTATATGGATATGAGCAGGTAGAGGTGGATCTGGCATAGATGTAGCTATGGGTAAAACCTGAAAACACCACTTTGAGCTAGACTCAAACGGGAACTGGTGCACGACAACGCGCCTTGCTGCACTCTTGGTTACGACACTCCTGGGTGATATGCATAGGATAATTCTCATTTTCTTTACAAACCTTTATGAAGGGTTTATGAGTATATATTTCCTCAAAGAAGTTTTTTTTAGGATTATGGATTATATCTATAAATAGTTCAATTTATGTTAAGTGTTTTACAAGTATGGAATTGTAACGTCCCGAGTCCGGAGCCCCTCCACTGGTGCCTCGTACCCGGTTCACCACATGACCTCAAGCGCGTTTCCCTGAATGCCAGAGGCTACTAACTAGCAGCGAGGGCCTCGGTAAGTCGGTGGGGAAACTATTTCCTCATTCGGTAAGGTATACAAGGTAAGAGAACAACAATAAACCACAGAAGTAGTAAAAGACATGCATAACAACAAAGACCAAACAACGGAAGCAATGTAGAGATATAGCGATGATAAAAATGATACAGTAGGTACAAGTATCTATGGTAAATAACAAACACAACAAAATGATCTCCGCAGCATCGCGAGCCACAACTCAGTCCCATGCTCCCCAACTCTGGGTGCAATCAAGATCCTGAAGTGGAAGGGCGCTTGCCCTTGTCTATACCTGCATCAACATAGTCTTCTTAGGCCCAAAATCATGACCCAAAAAGGGTGTGAGATACAATCCCAGTAGGCAATCACACAAAGATTTGTGCCTAATAGTCAATAAATACATGGCAGTACTAAACATGAA
This sequence comes from Viscum album, assembly GCA_963277665.1. NCBI lineage: Eukaryota > Viridiplantae > Streptophyta > Magnoliopsida > Santalales > Viscaceae > Viscum > Viscum album. The sequence continues at coordinate 469,794,786 of OY728148.1, forward strand.
TTAGTAAACAAAAAAGCACAAGCAGCTACAATCCACAGTTCTAACAAGTATAGCACACAAGTAAGTAGCCAACAACAAAAGAAGAAACAGGTAACCCTCTGGGTAGGTCACACAGTCTAACCCCTATGGTTTAACCTATAAGTACTAGCAACCCTCTGGGAGGCACACACAGTCTCACCCCTCTGGTTCAGCTAAGTAATTAAGCAGACTCTCTGGGGAAGCACTCACCGTCAATTCCCCCTGTAGTCTCATATCGTGATAAAGGCTCTCTGGGGAAGCACTCAAAGTCAATTCCCCCTTTGGACCACGTCGTAACTAAAAGACACTCTGGAGAAGCTCTTCCGTCAATTCTCCACTTGGTCTCGCATCGTGATTAAAAGACACTCTGGAGAATCCCTTCCGTAAATTTTCCCTTTGGTCCACTACTCTAGGTTCTCACAGTCTTGAGTATAACTAAACATGCTCAGTGCGTGTATATCATCCAAGTAAACCTCAATAACTACTTGTCTATCAACTAAGTCTCAACATCAAAACAAGGCAACAATCCACAATCCGACAACTTGGCATGGCAACTGGAAAAACGCCAAATAGGCAGAACAAGAATGGAAAAGCAATCCGACCACAAAAAAAATACTCCAATCACAAGCAATAACCTCTACTAAAGCAATCAAGAAAAGCAGGCAAGTAACAAGGGCAAAACAGGAAACACACAATACCCCGTTCAAGGGTATTGGTGGAAGTTGCACAAAATATCCATCAAATTTCTATAGAAAGGCACAAACCACCTACCTTGATCCTAGGAGATCGATATACATGAGCCTCAACAACAGATTTCTCTTAAAACAACGTAGATCTGAGAAAATGCACAAAACTTTAATCCCATGATAACTTGGAAACGAGGAAGAATAAATAAACAAGGATAAAGCAAAAGGAAGACTCACTGCTGCGATTCCAACGTAACTGACCGTGCTCGAATCGGAGAATGGACGGCGAAGCAGGACTCCGTAGAAGATCCGGTCATACGGTCACTCTCGGACGGTCAAAAACTAGAGAAGAAGATGGAAATAGGGGTTAGGCGCGACCCCGGTCCATTTAATGAAAAAAATAAAGTACACGGCGTGTACATTTAGAGTAAACGGCGTGTACTGGGTCCTTTCCGTACTTCGCCAAAAATGGACTCCACGTCACCGCAACACACCGTGTGTGTGGCCTGGGCACGACCAGCACACAGCTTCGAGCCGGATCAGAGTACACGGCGTGTACTCAAAAATTACACAACGTTTACTTCTGAAATTTCCAGAAAATTTATTTTCCTTAAAAACTCTAGAAAAAGGGAAAACATACCTGAACGAAGATCCAGGTTCTTAAAAACCTCCCCCCTTAAAGAAACTCATCCCTGAATTTCCCTAAGGAGGTGGAGAAGAAGAATCTCCGAACAGCTCCGACCACTGTGATCGTACATCGGCCTCCCTCTCCCGGGTATCATCCTGTACTCGCCCATGCTACCATAGCACCCGTACCAGAGAAACAGACCGCCCGTGAAGAACCTTCATACTGCGATCGACAATCCGGATAGGATGCTCCTCGAATGATGCATCTACTTCAAGCTCGACTTCCTCAGGCTGAAAGACGTGAGACGGGTCTAAAATGTAACGTCAGAGCTGAGAGACGTGGAAGACTTCGTGCATGGCCCGATACCTCTGAGGTAGCTACATCCGATAGGAGACCGGCCCACTCTCTCTATGACCTCAAACGGCCCAAAGTACCACGGTGAAATATTACCCTGTCTCCGAATCCTTTTGTGCCCCAACCTAGGTGTGACACGTAGTAAAACCCGATCCCAGACCTTGAACTCTAGAGGTCGTCTCTGCTGATCAGCATAAGACTTCTTCCGAGACTATTCTTTAGCCATATTCTTCCGAATCAGCTCTATTTGCTATGAAGTCTCCTGTACAAGATGAGGTCCCAGCAAAGCTGCCTCTCCTACCTCCAGCCAGCATAAGGGTGATCGGCATGGCCTACCGTACAAAGCCTCGTATGGTGCCATCTAAATGGTCGCTTGCAAACTGTTGTTGTAGCCGAACTCCAGCAGAGGAATATGCTTCTCCCAAGAACTTCCAAAGTCAAGGATGCAAGCTCGGAAATATCCTCAAGCACCTGGATCGTGCCCTCGGACTGGCCATCAGTCTGGGGATGGTATGCTATACTCTAATGTACCTGTGTACCCAAGGCCTTATGAAGTCCTAGCCAGAACCGAGAGGTAAAGCACGCATATCTTTGTGAAAAAATAGAGCGTGGAACTCCATGCAGACGAACAATATCTCTAATGTAAAGTCGTCCCAGATCATCGACACTGAAGATCTCCTTGATCGGTAAGAAGTGAGAAACCTTTGTAAGTCTGTCGATGACAACCCAAACAGCATCGTTCCCTAGAGGTGATCTTGGAAACCCAGTCACGAAGTCCATTGCAACATCGTTCCACTTACACTCCGGAATGGGTAACTGCTGTAAAAGGATTGCTGGTCGCTGATTCTCTGCTTTCACCTGCTAACAAGTAGAACATCTCATGACAAAACCAGCAACATCCTTCTTCATACCTGGCCACCAGTACTGGCGATGAAGATCCCGATACATCTTTGTGACGCCAGGATGAACTTCCCAAACTGAGGAATGAAAATCCCGCATCAGCTCCTCGCATATGTCTGCTGGCACCCATACGCGTCCCTGGAAACGCAAGATCTCATCCTCGCCCACTGTCCATCTAGAAAGAGGGTCCTCTCCTGACACACTCTCTCGCAAGACTAAGCCTTCCGAGTCTGATAGCTGCCTCATCCGTACCCGATCAAGTAGCGTGGAGGTAACAACTACAGAAGATAGAAAGGTCTATCCCTGTCTGTCGTGCACCTCCAGATGCATCTCAGAGAATAGATCCATAAGCTGCCACTCACTACTGGCCTCCTGAACTGCCTGAATCTGAGTTCTCCTGCTCAACACGTCTGCCACGGTGTTACCCTTTCCCGACGTATAGGAAATCTCAATGTCAAAAGACTGTAGATACTCAACCCACCTGCACTGCCTCAGATTCAGATCATGCTGAGTGAATATATACTTGAGACTCTTGTGGTCAGTGAAGACCACAAAGTGCTCTCCCAGAAGATAGTCTCTCCAACAACACAAGGCATGAACAACAGCTGCCAACTCCAGATCATGCGCAGGGTAGTTCCTCTCATGTGGCCTCAACTACCGATACCCATACACAACGACTCCATATCCCTGAATAAGCACAACTTTTAGCTCGATACCTGAAGCATCATAGTAAATAGTGTATCTCTTGCCTATCTCTGGAAAGACTAGTATCGGTGCTGACGTCAACCTCCCTTTTAGCTCCTGAAAGACTGAATCACAAGAATCTGACCATAAGAACTTCTCCCCCTTCTTGGTTAGACCTATCAAAGGTTCTTCTAGACAATTGAAGTCCCGAATGAAGCGTCTGTAGTATCCAGCCAGCCCTAGGAAGCTCCATACCTCAAAGACGTTCTTCGACTGCTCACAGGAAACTACAACTCTCACTTTTTCATGGTCCACTGAAACTCCTACCTCTGAGATGACGTGACCCAAGAAGTGAATCTGATCTATCCAGAAATGGCACTTCAAGAGTTTAGCATAAATCCGATGCTCTCTCAGTGTACTCAGAACGATCTCAAGATGGGAGGCATGGTCGTGTTGAGTGTGAGAGTACACCAAGATATCATCCACGAAGACCACGATGAAGGAATCCAAATAAGGATGGAACACTCGGTTCATCGGTGCCATGAAAACTGCAGGGGCATTCGTGAGTTCGAAAGGCATGACTGTATACTCGTAATGACCGTACCTGCTCCTGAAGGATGTCAGAGTTATATCTGATAGTCTAACATGCAACTGATGATATCCGGACCTCAATTCGATCTTAGAGAACACCCGGGCTCTTCGAAGCTGATCCAAAAGGTCATCAATCCTCGGAAAAGGATATTGGTTCTTGACAGTCAACTGGTTTAGCTTTCGATAATCCACACAAAGCTGAAGGGTACCGTCTGCCTTCTTGGAAAACAGGATAGGCGAACCCCAAGAGGAAGTACTGGGTCAGATGAAACCCTTAGCTTGTAGATCCTCCAACTGCTTCTTGAGCTTCTGCAACTCAAGTGTGGCCATCCTATAGGGAGGAATGGACACCAGTGCCGCTACTGGAACGAGATCAATAGAGAAGTCTACCTCACGCTCCGGAGGCAAACCCGAAAATTCCTCTAGAAAAACATCCCTGAAGCGATCCACCATTGGAGGAAATTTCAACTGTGGAGTCCCCTGATCATCCAAATAAAGACTAGAAATCTGGGCCATCACTCCTCCTAGCCCAAGATGCTCGAGTCCTGCCCGACTCGCCCAAACGTCCCATTCGCCTCTATGAAGGAAAGATTCACCTTCTGGTGAAATGAAACTGACTCTGTGGTGATAGCAGTCGATGACTTTCTGGAAGGGAATCAACCAGTACATGCCAAGGATTACATTAGATCCTATCATCTCTAGGAGATAGAGATCCCATAAGAAGTGATACCCTACAACCTCGAGAGGGAAATCCATACACTGGCATACACTAGATCTCCTCGTTCCCAAAGGTGTGTATAGTGTTAATGAGTCAGCAGAAGAAAAGATGCAGAGTCCAAGGCTCTCCACAATGGCAACAGAGATAAAACTATGCGTAGCACCAGTATAGAAAAGTGCTAAAGATAAAACTGAGGCTACTAAAATCGTACCTCGAACAGTAGAAGGGCCGGGATCCTGATCATGATAAGTCTTCTCCATGGCGAAAGACTGGCCTGAACCGCGACCCTGCGCCCCTGACTGACCACTCTGAGCTGAACCTCCCTGCTGGTGCTGAGGAACTGGTGGATGACTGCCATGGCCTCGACCTCCACCTCAGCCCGAATGGCCGGAAGAAATCCAATTCCCTAACTGGTGAGAGACTGGTGGGGCTGCTCCTGTACGAGGAGTCATGGAAGAACCCCGGTCACCTCCTGCTGGTGAGAAAACCTGGAAGAAACGTTGAAGATGACCCATCTTTCCACATGATCGGCACTCCACGGGGTCTCTCGGGCACTGCGGCCTTGTGTTCCCTATCCGGCCACACTGGTAGCATGTCACCTGGCTTCCTGATGATGCGTCTCGCTTCCTCGCATCACCGCGCGTAGGCTCCCTACGGAACTTCTTACTATCATCTAAAGGGAAGCTAGCTTTGGAAGTAGAACTTCCCTGACTTGCAGCGCCAGAGTCTCTCAGATTGTGCTCTGCAATCAGTGCCTGATTGATGATGGAAGTAATGGAAGTCATCTAGAAGATGTTCACCTGCGAGAGGATCTCCCGCCTGAGTCCATCCTCAAACTTCCTCGCCAAGAACACCCCACTCCCATTCCGAAGGGGTGTAAAACGCTGAAGCTCAGTGAAATGGGAGGAATAATCCATGACAGATAGATTACCCTACTCTAAGCTCATGAAATCCTGGGCTCGATCGGCCCTCAGGGTCTCCAGGTAGAAGTAGTCGTAGAACATGCACTGGAACTACTCCCAAGCCATAGCCTACTACTGACCCGCCTGTGAGATCACTTCCCACCACCTATTGGTAGAGTCCCGGAGCATGTAGGTGGTGAGCTTGACCAGACTCTCTAGAGGCGTCTCCAGATGCTAGAAGATAGTTAGCATGGCTTCCGGCCATGACTCTGCAGCCTGAGGTCCTCCCTTCCCTGAGAACATGGGAGGATGCTGCTGCTGAAAGACCTGCATCAAGTCTTCCATAGGCGAGGCAGGAGGCAGTGCTCCCTGTAAGGCCTGCATCATCCTCATGAATCCTTCCCTGAACTGCGCATCATTGCCTGTGACTGGTACAACAACAGGTGCCAAGGCTGTCTTGGCTGGGGGATCGATAGGAAGTCCCTGATCAGCCCTGTCTGGCGTCTGATCACTGCCCGACGACAGACGTTCGACTAGAGGATGTCTCGGAGGCATAGCTCTGAAAGATCAAAAGCACACCTTAGATCAAGAAAACAAGGACATGGAACACAAGAGTACAAAATGGGAATAGGGGAAAAACACACAAGATTACAAAACCCAACTACACGGTGTGTATAAAACTACACGACGTGTCTTCTTAAACCACTGACATGGGCGTGTACCCCTACCCTATAAGTCGTGTACACTTCAAACTACACGGTGTGTTGACCACCACACACGGCGTGTACTTGAAAACTATTCCCATGCCCGAGTATCCATACATGGCTAACCCACACGGTCCGACTCAACCTGAGTCTACACGACGTGTTTGAAACAAACACAACGTGTACTAGACAAGGCTTCAGAGGCCTATGTTGTTATGCACATGACTGTCTACATGGATGAACCTTACACGGCATGCTCCGAACAAACACGACATGTATAGGCGAAGGTGACACCGTCCCGTGTTTTTCGTGACACGACCGGGTACCAGGGAAAGACGACACGGTGTGTTCCGAACAAACACGGCGTGTGGAAAAGATGGTCACGCCGGCCCGTGTTGTTCGTGACATGGCCGGGTACCTAGACAAGACTACACAGCGTGTTCTGAAAAAACACTGCGTGTGGAAAAGAAGGTCACGCCGGCCCGTGTTGTTCGTGGCACGGCCGGGTACCTAGACAGGACTACATCGTGTGTTCCCTACGGACATGACGTGTTCTACCCGAGCTTCCCCAGCCCGTGTTGTTAGTGACACAGCCGGGTACACGGCTCCGAACTCACACTGCGTGTACCAATGGTACACGTCGTGTTCCTGAAGTTACTCCTATGACACTGTGTTCTGCTCACACAGTCTGTGAAATGGCCTAAAAACTGCACAGCGTGTCTCTTAAAAGTACACACCGTGTATTCTGGGTTTTTCTGGGCAGTAGCTTAGAAACTGCACAGAATTCCAAAACACAAAAACAAGGCGAAAAGTTCCAAATTCCCATCCGTGAGGGCCCATAACACCTCAAGAACCAAAATTTGGCATTCACATTAAGCAAAAAAAAAACAGTTTTCTAACATAACAGCAGAGAATATATCAATAATCTATCACAACAGCATGCATAATTTACACAGAGCCTATCACAACAGCATGCAATCGCTAATGCACCCTAAATGGATTGGAAAGAATGAATGGCATGTGATTTCTACAAGTGCCTATATGATGCATGAGATGTCATACCCTCATATCATTGGGTTGCAACAGAAATAGAACCGAAATATCAAAACACTAACTGCACAAGTCATACGAATCACTCTAGGTGAGAACATACCAACCATAAAATCTCAAAACCATAAAACTGTAATTAACGAGGTAGAATGGATTTTCCCTGTACACGGGTTAGCTACTCCCAAGAACAGCTTAATGCCAAGTACTGAATCCGTCCTATCCCTGGCTAAGGTCTCCAAACAGTAAGACAAGCGAAAGGAACTCCTTTGATACCACTTTGTAACATCCCGAGTCCGGAGCCCCTCCACTGGTGCCCCATACCCGGTTCACCACATGACCTCAAGTGCGTTTCCTCGAACTCCAGAGGCTTCCGACTAGCAGCGAGGGCCTTGATAAGTCGGTGGTGAAACTATGCCCTCATTTGGTAAGGTATACAAGGTAAGAGAACAACAATAAACAGCGGAAGCAGTAAACGACATGCATAACAACATAGACCAAACAATGGAAGCAATGTAGAGATATATTTATGATGAAAATGATGCAGCAGGTACAAGTATCTAAGGTAAACAAAAAACACAACAACGTGATGAAATACAACTGAAACCAAGTGCAAAAGAAAAACAAAATTATCTCCTCAGCATCGTGAGCCACGGCTCTGTCCCATGCTCCTCAGCTCCTCGTGCAATCAAGATCCAGAAGTAGAAGGGCGCTTGCCCTTGTCTATACCTACAACAATATAGTATGCTTGGGCCCAAAAGCATGGCCCAAACAGGGTGTGAGATATAATCCCAGTAGGAAATCACCCAAAGATTTGTGCCTAACAGTCAATGAATACATGGAAGTACTAAACAAGAAGCAATAAACAGAAAAGCACAACCAGCTACAATCCACAGTTCTAACAAGTATAGAACACAAGTAAGCAACCATCAACAAAAGAAGAAACAGGTAACCCTCTGGGTAGCTCTCATATTCTAACCCCTATGGTTCAACCTATAAGTACTAGAAACCCTCTGGGCGGCACACACAATATCACCCCTCTGGTTCAGCTACGTAATTAAGCAGACTCTCTGAGGAAGCACTCACCGTCAATTCCCCCTATAGTCTCGTATCGTGCTAAAGGATCTCTGGGGAGGCACTCAACATCAATTCCCCCTGTGTCCCGTGTCGTAATTAAAATACACTCTGGATAATCCCATCCGTCAATTCCCCCTTGGTCTCGCATCGTGATTAAAAGACACTCTGGAGAAGCCCTTCTACCAATTCTCCCTTTGGTCTACTACTCTATGTTCTCACAGTCCTGAGTATAACTAAACATGATCAGTGCACGTATATCGTCCAAGTAAAACTCATGAACTACTTGTCTATCGACTAAGGCTCAACAGCAAAACAAGGCAACAGTCCACAATCCTACAACTAGGCATGGAAACTGGAAAATGCCAAATAGGAAGAACAAGCATGGAAAATCAATCCGAGCACAAAAAAAATACTCTAATCACAATCAATAACCTCTACTAATGAAATCAAGAAAAGAAGGCAAGTGAAAAGGGAAAAACAGGAAAAACGCAATACCCCGTTCAAGGGTATTGGAGGAAATTGCACAAAATATCCATCAACTTTCTATGGAAAGGAACAAACCACCTACCTCGATCCTAGGAGATAAATATACGTGAACCTCGATGACAAGGTCCTCTTATAACAACGTAGATCCAAGAAAACACACAAAATGTTCATCCCACGATAACTTGGAAACGATGAGGAATCAAGAAACAAGGCTAAAGAAGAAGGAAGAACTCACCATTGTGATTCCAACGCAACTGACCGTGCTCGAATCGAAGAACAGATGGCGAGGCAGGAGTCCGTCGAAGATCCGACCATACGGTCGCTCTCGAACGGTCAAAAACTGGAGAAGAAGATGGAAATAAGGGTTATGCATGACCCCGATCCGTTTAATGAAAACAAAAATTACACGGTGTGTACTTTTAGAGTACACGGCATGTACTGGGTCCTTTCCGTACTCCGCCAAAAACGGCCTCCACGTCACCCCTACACACCGTGTGTGTGGCCCAAGCACGTCTAGAACATGGCTTCGAGCTGGATCAGAGCACACGGTGTGTACTCAAAAAGTACATGGCGTGTACTTCTGTAATTTCCAGAAAATTTACATTCCCTAAAAACTCCAGAAAAAGGGAAAACATACCTGAGCGAAGATCCGGGTTCTTAGAGGAATTAAGTATTTTCATTCATAAATTGATCTAATTTGTGCCATTGTTTATAAATGGAACCTAGTGGAAGGAATGTAAACTATATCAATGCACACACTACATGTAGGTATTTCTCTCCTGCTCAAGATAATTATAGTGGAGCTGGTGATGCAACTGGTGCTGATAAGCTAATCACCATAATGGGACAACTTACTAAGGTTATGAATAATAACGTTACCCGTATAGAGAACCCTGATCCACAACATGGAGGATCAATGTTAGATCACTTCATGAGGCAACAACCACTAACATTAAATGGTGGTACAAATCCATTAGAATCTGAGCAATGGATAAATTCCTTAGAGAAAATATTCCATGCCTTGGGGAGTAGCGAAAGGGAAAAACTTGTCATGGTAGTTTACTTCCTCACTGGAGATGCTGATCAATGGTTGTAATTGATTAAAAACAAAAAGGAAGATGATGAAGTATCAAATATGGAATCGAGGGAGTTCAAAGAGCTGTTCTTGGAAATATACTTTCCTCGTGACCATCGAGCAGATATGGAAAGGCAATTTCTGAGTCTGAGACAAAATGAGGATGAGAATTTCACAAAGTATGAGGCTAACATTACAAGGATAGTAAGGTATACTATAGATTATATACGTAACCCACGAAGTAATATTGGCCATTTCTTTGATGGTTTAAAACCATTTCTCCATCAAGCATTAGTCTCATAAACCTTCTCGTTGTACGAAGATATGTCTCATGTGCTATCAAGACAGAAAAATAATTCTCTAAGTCTTATGACTTCAAAGAAAATCAAGAGAAGAAGAGATCTGATGATCACTCTAGAAATGGAAATTAGGGGAAGAAAGGAAAAGTTGAATACCCATCCTTTAGTAAATGTGGGAAGAAACACCCCGACACTTTCTTGAAGGGAATGAGAGTCTGTTACAAGTGTGGTGAAAAAGGCCAACATGCTCATGATTGAAAGGGGAGGAAAGAAGCTGCTGATGTTCAATGCTCCAATTGTAGGGAGATGGGAAATTATTCAAATGAATGTCCAAAGCGTCAGGGGAAATTACCTCAGAAAAGGCCAGGGGATCAAGTCCAAGCTTATGCTATCACTACTGCTGAGGTAAAAGCTCCGAAAGACATGGTGGCAGGTAATTTAATGGTTTCCTCAAGTTTAGAAAATGATTTATATGATTCTGGATCATCGCATTGTTTCATAACCTCCCAATTTTCTAAAAAAATTAGATATTTACAATTTTATTTAACAAGGGAGTTTTCAGTTAAAAATCATAAGGGAAGTATCATTACTACAAAGTTATGTGGATCAGTCCCCATTAGAGAACATAAATTCTCTTTATCCGATGATCTCATCGTCATACCTATGATTGACTTTGATATAATCCTTAGTATGGATTGGATTTCGGTCCATGATGTGAATATTTATTGTAAGAATAAAGAGGTTATGATTTTTGATGATGGTGATAATGAACACCTTATCTTTAGAGAAGAATCATCACCACCTAATTCTTATCTAGATCCACCCCCAGTAGCACAACTAAATTCAATTATTGGGGAGGAAGAGAATGAAATTACTATGGGTAAGGAAAGGAATGTTCCAATAGAGGATGTACCTATTTTAAAAGAATATGTAGATGTGTTTCTGGAAGATTTACGTGGAAATCCTCCCCAACGAGAAATTGAGTTTTCTATTGATTTAATTCCTAGTTCAAGGCCTATATCGAAGACCCCTTATAGAATGGCCTCTGTGGAATTAGTTGAACAAAAGAAACAGCTAGAGGAATTGAGTAATAAAGGATTTATTCTACCTAGTGTTTCCCCATGGGGAACCCCTATCCTTTTTGTTAAGAAAAAAGATGGATATTTGAGGTTATGTATCGACTACATGGAAATCATTGCTATAACAATAAAGAACAAGTTTCCCATACCTTGAATTGATGATTTATTTGACCAACTGCATGGAGCTCAATACTTTTCAACGATTGACCTTTGATCTGGATACCATCAGTTGTGTGGGAAGAAGGAAGTCATTCTGAAGATAACATTTCGAACCAGGTATGACCATTATGAGTTTACAGTAATGACTTTTGGATTGACTAATTCACCCTCTGTATTCATGGATCTAATGAACATAGTTTTTAAAGAATACCTCAATGATTTTGTAGTGGTATTTGTTGATGATATCTTGGTATACTCCAAAAGATACTAAGATCATGAAAATCACTTGCGCATTATCCTGATGACTCTGAGAAGACATGAATTATATGGGAAGTTTAGAAAGTGTGAATTCTGGCTTCAGGAGATCTCTTTTCTTGACCATATTGTCTCTAAGGATGGAATCTCTGTTGATCCTTCTAAGACCAAGGAAATCCAAGAATGACCAGCACTGATGAGTATAACTGAGGTATGCATTTTTATTGGTTTAGCAGGTTATTATCGACCTTTCGTCTAGAAATTTTCTCGGTTAGCTAACCCATTAACAATGCTCACACATAAATGGGTTAAATTTTTTTGGACAAAAGAGTGTGAAGAATGTTTTAATGAACTGAAGATAATATTGGTTAATGCTCCTATTTTGAGTCTACCATCGGGAAATGATGGGTTCATTATTTATAGTGATGCATCAAAGAAAGGACTTGGTTGTGTCCTTATGCAGAATGATTGAGTTATTGCATATGCATCACGACAACTGAAAATTCACGGGCAAAACTATCCTACTCATGATCTTGAGTTAGCTACTGTAATCTTTGATTTAAAGATATGGAGACATTATCTCTATGGTTAAAAATGTGAGATATATACCGATCCCAAGAGTTTGAAGTATATTTTCTCACAAAAATAACTCAACATGACACAAAGGCGATGGCTTGAACTACTCAAGGATTATTATTACACGATACACTACCACCCAGGGAAGGCAAATAAGGTGGTAGATTTTTTGAGCAGAAATTATCACCGAGTTTTGAACAAGATGAGAATTGAAAGGGATCCTATTTTCATGGATCTAGAAAAGATTTATATGGGAATCACCATGGAAGGTGAAACATTGATACTTTTTCAAATGGTTTCTAAACCATCTTTACTAGAAATGATAAAGAGTTCTCATGCCGATGATGAAGAGTTTAAAAAGAATATTAATGGTGTAAATGAAGGAAGATTGAGTGAATTTGTGTATGAAGATGGAATTTTAAAATTTGGGAGGAGACTTTGCGTTCCCGATTTATTTGATCTAAAAACTGAATTGTTGGACGATGCTCATAGTTCCAATTTCTCTATACACCCTGGGAGCACCAAAATATATAGAGATTTGAAGGAAATTTTTTGGTGGGACAACATGAAGAGGGAGATTGATGATTTTTTGTCAAGATGTATGGTTTTTCAACAAGTGAAAGCTAGAAGGAAACACCTTGGTGGAGTATTACAACATCTTCCCATACCTGAGTGGAAATGGGATAATATAACGATGGACTTTATCACGGGACTACCAAAGACTCCTAGAAGGAACACTGCAATATGGGTCATTATCGATCATCTTACCAAGTCAATACATTTTATTTCTATACGGGAAGATTTACCACTTGAATGTCTAGCAAGACTATATATTAATGAAGTTGTGAGGCATCATGGAGTACCCCAATCAATTTTTTCGTATCATGATCCCCGTTTTACATCAAGATTCTGGAAAAGTCTTCATAAATCCCTGGATACTGAACTTAGTTTGAGCACTGCCTACCACCCTCAAACAGATGGACAATCAGAACAGACTATTAAAACCTTAGAAGACATGTTGAGATCTTTCTCACTTGACTTTCAGGGTATGTGGGATCAATATTTACCTCTTGTAGAATTTTCCTATAACAATAGCTTCAATTCGATTATTCAGATGGCACCATATGAAGCGTTATATGAAATGAGATGTCACACACCAACCTGTTGGGGTAATGTTGGCGAAAGAAAACTCATAGTCCTAGAACTGGTGGAGGAAATGATGGAAAAGGTGAAAGTAATCCAAAACCACATCAAAAAAGCTCAATGTAGGCAGAAGAGCTATGCCGATAACCAAAGGAAGGATTTGGAATTTCAGGTAGGAGATCATATTTTCTTTAAGGTATCTCTATGGAAGGGAGTTATAGTTTTTGGTAAGAAGGAAAAATTGATTCCCAAGTACATCGGACCCTTCGAAATTCTAGAACGATTTGGGGTTGTAGGTTACCATTTGGCAATGCCGCGAAGTCTCTCTAAAGTTCACGATGTGTTCCACGTATCATTGTTTAGAAAATACATGCCTGACCCAATGCATGTACCAAACTATGAGGAATTAGAACTGGAACCCAATCTGTCTTATTGTGAAGAGCCTGTCAAGATTCTTGATACAAGAGAACAAGTGCTGAGAAACTGGACAACTCATCTGGTAAAAGTTATATGGAGAAACCATAAGATGGAAGAGGAAACGTGGGAACCCGAGGAACTTATGATGAAGAACCACCCGAGTCTTTTCATGCAGTAGTATTCTAGAAATTTTGAGGAAAAAATTATTTGAAGGAGGGGAGAATGTAACACCCCAAGCTTCCACAATACGCTTCTCATTGAATAATATAGTAGCATGTGTTGTATGAAACTTCGTGTTTTAACACACACCACAACTAATAAAACTAGTCATTATGAATAGTAATACCCACATTTTAAAATTTTATACATTTTAACTTTCAAAATGGACTTTATTTTTGGATTCAGAATATCAAAATTAGCTTAGGGTGAATTTTTGGTAATTTCGGATAACTATCATATTTTGATGATTAGTGAAAATTGCTAAATTTTAATTAAAAACAACTTTTTTAATCGAAATAAATAATAGTGATAAACTATGAATTTGATTGATTTTAAAGTATAATTAGATTATATTTTTACCATTTAATCTAATATTGGTCATTGAACATAATTTCACCATTAAACTGGACATAAGAAAGTGCCAATCTTTTGATAGTTATTATTTCTTAAAAACACGCTTTTAGTTTTGACAACATGAATTAATTTTAAATTAATTTCTTCAACTTCTTTGCTTTGAATTTAGAAAAATGTATTACATATTTATAATCAGGAGATCCAAATTTTTTAAATAGGTAACTTTCATTTTTAGACATTTTGAATAATTACTTCGGTAAATATTTTATTTACCATGGTTAAAGGGTAAATCCGGTAAATAAGGGTAAACAATAATATTATAATATTATTAATTTACTCTAAAATGTGTCGTAACCCTATTTTTTGATACATGTTTGACCAGGGGCATCTTTGGGTAGATTTTGGGACCCCGGGGATCTACTTGTATGTGATAATGACACTTTATATTAATTAAGTTAAAGTAAATACAAAAAAATGACATAAACATATATCTTTTAGAAAAACAATTTTTACGTAGGGTTATATATGTTATATTTTTCGACTATAAATATTAATTAGAAATATAAAAATAATTACTTCATAGTGGTATTTTATTTATAATTTTTAGACATTGAATAATTAAATTTATTTATGACACAATAACGATGCAGTATTTTCCTTATTAATGAAGGAATAAAATAATTGATAATATAAATGTTAAAATAAATATAATTTAAAAGTTTTGATGACATCCACGAATTTTATTTGTTAATATGACTTGTTAGGATTTCTTAAATTAATTTTGTTTGAATTAATAAAGTTGTTAAAACTTTAGAAATAATCAATTATTAAATAGTGTCAAAATTGACATAAATGAGTTTTTAAAAACAATATTATATTATTAATTGATATTCTATTCCAAAAAATCCGAGGTTCAGAAAATATACTTATATTATAATAAGTGTATTATTAATGGACCACTTGGTGGTCTCTTGGATGTTTATAGTAAGTTTATTGACTATATAATATAAAAATACAAGTGATATGGTAAATGTCAAACTAATTAACTAAGAGTTAAAAAAAAAGATAAGGTTAATAAAGTGACCCAAACCTGTCTAAAAGCTATTGGTTGAGAGGATTTAGACCTATCCCCACCTTAAAATTTAAATAATATACTTTATAACCATAAGAAACTGATTATGAATTTATTATAAAATAATATTTCTAGCTTTTCCGTAGGTGCCCCTCACCCCTCTTATAAAAGGGCACTTCTCCTTCCCTCTAATTGACACATTCAATGCCTTTTGTCTCGGCCAAAACCTGACCAAATATTATCTCAATTTCCTTCAATTCATCCTATAGGCCTTAGTTTGATCATAAATCCATCCTAAATATCCCTTTTGATCAAATCAAAAGGAAGAACCTGAAGAAGAGGTAATGCTTTCACCACCCTCTTTCAAGTTCTATTCTTCTTCAAATTCTTCTTTATTTGTTATTTACATTATAAAATAATGAATACAGTATATTCTATATACTGTGATGTTATTATAAATATAGTACAACCATATTCAGTATTCTATCCATCCTTTGAATGACATGTCACCATACGTGCGTACCTACGACTTACCGTCTCCACGTCGTGGTGTAATTTTTATACAAGACATTATTATTTGGATGGGTATGATAATGATGTGTAATTGATGTAAATAATAAATATAACATGATAATGATTCTTTATATAAGATATACCATACAATTATATATTATTTTAATATCAAAAAATGATATTGTCGCTCGTGCATACGTACGGACTACCGTCTCCACGAACGCAATAAGATTAATTCCCCATCATCTCCATGCAAGTATAATTCTCATTTGATGATTAAAAATAATGTTTAAGGACTTGATATAATTTTGTATATCAATAAGATACAAACTATCCATAAAAAAGATGACTTATGTAACAAAACATATAAAAGAAAACGAGTAAGTTAACACCCGAAATGACGATAATACTAAGATATTATTAACAAAGAAATGTTAAAAGATCATATATGATATCATACTAATGTATATGATTATTTTATAATTTAATAAAAATTATTTCACCATTATACAGGAGGTTAACGAACCCTAGACCAAGGAAAAGTACAAGGTAAGGGTTTATTTTACAATCTCTTCATTTTCTGAGGTTGTTTATATGTAATTATCTACTGGGACCTCTTTATCATCCACATCCATGTTTCTTAAAAAATTACTTCAAATCATTCTTATAATTTTATAGACTATGGTTTAAATACATTTTTAACCTTGTTGAATTTTTATAAGAAGTTTATAAAGGAATCATTCCATCATTTTCTAAACAAGGTCCTTTTTAACCTTTTCGACAAAATTAAGGTAAGAATGTATTTTTTTAACTTATACGGTGGGTGCGGATCTTTTCCGCCATTATAAGATTTGTTATTTTTATACCATTATTTGTTTATGGAGAAAGTACTGACACTTCGTATGCTAGTTTTAAAACGAACGTTTATGTTATGTTTAAACCTGTTCATATGAGGAATGCATTGGACTTAATAATTAACGGGTGGAGACCGCTATAGCTCCTCGATGCATCGGTAGGTCTAATGAGACAAACTAGTGTCTTGGCACAAGGCCATGAAAAAATATTATATTTATTCTTGGCACAAGGCCCTGAATATGTAGTTATGATAGTCTGGAATTATGAATTCCATCATTATGAAAGTGGTTATTGATATTTCATGTGATTATTCGACTAGTAGAATATCCATGCGAATAAGTAAATGTCATTATTTCATTTTATTTCTGCCATGTTATGCTAAATTTCAAGTTTAAAAGGCTTTTGTTTTAGTTTTATATTGCATGAAATGTTTATGTTAATTTATGAATGTTTCCGCTCTATTGTTATCCTTACTGAGCATCTGAGCACACCCCTTTCAATGTTTAATTTTTCCCAGGATGTGAATAAGTATTTTATGAATGACCTGCAGGGATAGTATGAGGGGATATGGAGACAAGATGTTGTTGTAGTTTTTTTTCACTTTATGATGTAATGTAAGACTTATGAATATATCTAGTGTTTCCAAGGCTACTAAACTAATCGGTCTTTTGAGACTTGATCCTTTGTGATCATGAAAATGTTATGTAATAATGCACAGAATCTGGGTAACTGAGGTCGGGGCGTTATATAACTTTTGGTAACTAAGATGCGAAAAATTTAGTGATATCCATAGAGATATTTTTAAGGATATGTATTGGGATACCCTCAGGATAAGTCTAATTATAGGTTACAATACTATAATTTTGGTAACAATCATGGATAATCTATGATTAAACCTAAGATGTTATAGATTGAAAGTACTTTCTACTGATTATGTGGTTTTCATTGATGATATGGGTTTCTAAACCTATGGATTCTGGTTTTAGTTAATGTAGGAAACCATAAGAAATCGGGTTAAGTTTGAGTTTGGTGGACATTTTAATGATTATGAGAAACAAAATTGGATAATGACTAGAGAGAAATATATTGTGATTTTGCTGAATCAACTATCACGATATATGATTAAAAATGTGATCTTTGGTGACATTACTAACACATACCATAATAGGAATATAGACATTTATAAATGTTCAGATTTTAATAATCATAGAGGAAAAAATATTTGGATCCCTACATTTCAAGAAGAATGGAAGAAGAACATTGCAGAATACATAAAATGGATGGGATGCTGTTATCTCTATGGGAAAAGGGTCATATAATGTTGAATTTATATGGAGTTCAACATATCATTTGTGGAAAAAATAATAATTACCCAAATTAATTACTATTCAAAAGAATATAATTCCAAACCAAATAAAGACCTATTCCATGCCAACCATTAAAGTGAAAGGATTTATGTATTTATGTATTTGGATCCAATAATTATTAATGGTGACCTATATAAGGATTATTTAGTTTATGTTTTTTTCTAAGGATTTTCAAGAATATGTTGAATGATTATAATTCATAATAAAAGTGATTTAACAACCAGGTGATATTCATAAGAAACACCTGATTAAGGGAATGATAACCCTTATTGTGTTCCTGATTTTAAGATAATAATTTTTGGATAGGAGACATGTTGGATATAAATAAGTGAATTGGATGGTACTATTTACCCTAGATTTGAATTTTGATTGGTTAAAAAAGAGTTCTATGTTATCATGGATGAGTTTTAAAACTTTTTAGATTTAAAGAATATATCTAGTTACCTATGAAATAAGGAATTATTTATGTTTTCCAAAATTATTTATGGGTTTTTGGTTATTACCATGTTTCAAGAGAATACATGTTTAAGGTATTCACATGTTTAGAATGTGACATGCAAGAAATGCCTTATAAGACATGTGAGATAAATGCTCATATAATTTAGTTAAACACTTTAAATGTTTGGGATTTTCATCTTTTAGAAGTATTTTATGATTATCCATTTATTGATAATATAAGGTAAATTCAGGATGAAATTTGTTATATTAATGTATTATCTAACTATAGGTGGACTTATATATATTTAATAACTTGTGAAAACCTTTTTGATGCGATAAAGACATAGGGAATCACTCATCATAGATGGAATGACCCATAATTCTCATGATCTGCTAATGCTTAAAGAGTGATTAATTCGACATCATTTCTTAGAATAAGAGGTAAAGGTTAAATTAATCAAGGCATAATAAATGGGTAATATTGTTCTGAAATCAAGTAAGTATATCTTCTCTCACAAATTATTCAATATTTGAGAAATGGATCATGGTGTAAAATGGTGTCATATTATCATAATCTTTGATGATATCAATGAAAACTTTTATAATTATTTATTTTAAGGTTTTTTATGGTTGACATTCTCTATATCACTAACTTTCTTGTGATCATCGATCTTTATCAATCGCTTTGATTATTTATGCTTATCATCAATGTCTATGCCTTCACTTATTCTATTCAAAATAGAAACCTAGTTATGATTTACTTTAGGGATCTATTATTTTAAAAATATTACTTTTTTAAAGTATGTTTTAGACATTATTTTTACAATGTGGGTTTTTATGAAAGAAAATTTCATGTATGAATAGTTTTATACTGATACAAATTTTGAGGGTGAAATTCATTTTAAGGGGTGTAGAATGTAACACCCCAGAATTTTTTAGAGATAGATTTATTTAATTTCTTTGATGTATGGTGTTGTACACTACACGATGAAAATATTTCACTACATGCAACATCAGATTAGCTTGTGTTATACACAACACTATGATTGGTATGTGTTACACACAATTTTACATTCTTTTAATAGAATTCCTCTCACCCAAGAATGATTTTAAGAGAAAAACATAATATTTTTAAATTAAATTATAAAATATCCATTACAATGGAATATATGAACAATATTAACGGAATTATGAAAATATTATTTGGTGCTCAATTAATTATAAATAAAATTAAAACCCTTTTTAAATAAAAAGAAATGTTTTTCTTAAAAACTATTTGAATTCAAATCAGTGAGTTTATGAAATTATAAAATCAATCTATATTTCTTTATTAATTAACTATATATTTAATATATCTAATACCATGTTTAAACATAATCTTAAATATTTTCTTGATATGATATAAGAATTAATTCAATTTTTTAGATGAAGGAATCAATTTTAAAAAAATGTAGTTTTACAGCCTTTTGATGGAACACCCATTTTAAATCTATTTTTTGACACTTTTATATGTTATATTTAACAAAAAAACTTCTTATTTTGAAGATAGATATAAAAATTTACTTTTGATTATTTTTTTATATTTTTTGATAAGTTTCATATTTTGATGAATAGTAAAAATACACTAAATATTAATTGAAAACAAATTTTTTCATCAAAATAATTTATACGGTTAAGTTAAATTATTGGATGGTTTTAAAGTATAAACAGATGATATTTGTATCAGTTAAAATCATGTATGACATTTATGTTAATTTTATATTCAATTCAAATGTGAAAACAACTAAATTTTTTGCAATGTTTTATCTTTTAAAACTCATTTTCTCATTATAACAATGAGATTTAATTTAAATTAATTAATTAAAGTTTTTGTATTTTGAAATATGAAAAATGGATTCCATATTTTTAATCATTAGGTCTAAATTATTTTAATATTTTTCTTTTATTTTTGGGCATTATGAATAATAACTTCGTTAATTTTTATTAATATGATAAAAAGGTAAATCAGGTAAAGAAGATTAAAAATAATATGATAAAAATACCCTAACACTTTTCCTAATATAATTGGATGATATTTTACAACATAAATCATCTTTGGGTCTAAATGGTATTCTTTATAAGCAACTTTTAGTAGATTAGGACATTTAATATATTTTATTTAATGAAAAATTAAAATATTTCTTACTCAAATTTTAATAATTATATCAAATTTTATATATTGTTTTACAGAATATAAATTAGAATATAAATTCTAATTTTAAATATAATTTTTTTTCATTATCATGGTAATTTATTTTTAATTTTTTAGTAAATAATTTTTTAAAAGCCTTATATATTGATAATGCAAAAATTATTTAACTGATGAAAACTCAATAAAAGAATTTTTATTAAAATGATAATAACCTATAAAATACTAAAAAACATGAACACATATTATTGGTCTTGTATCCATCAACCATAATCATCCAAGGGTCATGTTATGGTCCATTTGGATCCCTATGTAAAATATTATGACACTTAGAATATCTTATCTAAAGTGAGGTTAAAGTTATCACATTCATGTTTTAATACATATAACTTTTTTAATAGTGGTTTTCTCATAAGAAATATTTTAATAATTATTATAATTATAAATAGAATAATTTTATTTATTATGGTATTTGATTTTTAATTTTCACCCAAAAAATAAATATATTAAATAATTACATGAAACCGAGGTAGTAATTATATTATTAATGAAAATATTTATTTAATCTTATTAAAATTGTTAAAATAAATATAATTTGGGTGAACTGACATATCTAACTAATTTTGTAGATGGTATTTTCCCCTTACGGATTTAATGATTTTTTTAGGATAACATCTTACCTTGATATTTTTAAGAATTAGAAATTGAATAGAGTCAAAATTGACACTATTGATTGTCTATCAATATAATTCATTAATAAATTATTTAACAATCATAATTTTTTTAAAAAATATATAATAATTATTATATTTTGTAAAATGTTATAAATTATTCATTTATTGTATAATTGACATCAAATAAGTAAATATTCCACCCTTCTAATATTGAAATATTTGTTACCTTAGTTAAAAATTAAATTGAATAACTAAGTGTTAATTTAAAGAATAAGTTTTATATTGATTGAAAAACTTGATTAAAATTTATTATTTTATGATATTACAAACTTATATCATCTCATATTTAAAATTAAGACATTTTAGATGCCTCTATATGGGTTTTTATTTTATTATAAAATAATAAGTTTTGAAATTCCAAATATGCCCGTCACCTCAACCATAAAAGGGAAAATGATCTTTCATCCCATCACAGAGAATTGATAATTAAATATAAAAAATTCCCTACCCATTTTACTTATAAAATTAACTAGTCACATTCTCGTGTTTATGGTCATCTAATAAGACTAACTCTAGTGCCTTAAGAGGAGATCTATAGGGAGATCATCGAAGAAGATGTAATCTCCTTTACTGAATCACTCAAGAATGTTTCTTCTACTACTCCATCTTCCATGGTTTTTTCCATTATAAAGTAATATATACAGTATAAAATATATACTAAGATGTTATTATGTTTATTTAACAACCATATTCCACCTTCTACCCATCCTAGAAAACATAAATCACTACGCGTTCGTACGTATAACTTACCGTCTCCACACCGTGGTGTTATATGTTTTTACCACCACCTCACTTGGACAGGTATAATGATGGAAATAATAACTATATATAATTATTATAATATGATATTGATTATTTGACAAAATATATAGCATAAAATTCCAAACCATTTCATGATTATGGGAATGATTTTATCACTCGTGAGTACATACAACCTACTGTCTCCAGGATGCGATGCAATTCATTCTGCATGATGTCCATTAAATATTGAATAATATAAATTTATAAATTTATATATATATATATATATATATATATATTATAACAATATAACTATGTAAAAGATATCACTATAATCTACGAATAAGTATTAGAACTTATTCCACAAAACAAGCATAAGAAAACGAAGCAGTTAACACCTGAAAAAAGCGTATTAAAGAAATATTATTGAAAGATTGTTAATATGATCATATATGTTATTAAAATAATTTAAATATGGTTCTATAATAAGTTAATAAATTTATTTAATCCATTAAACATGATTTTCTGATACATATAAAGGGACATAGACCTATGTCAACGGATAATTTTACAATCCCATTATTATCAGAGATTATTTATCTATAAGTATTTAATAGTGTATATTTATCATCCCTGTACATGTTTCAATATTATGTATTTAAAAATATTTTTTGTATTATTTTTAAATTTTTAAATTTCTATTTTATCCATAGGTTAATTTTTATTAAATAGTATGAAAGGAATCTTTTTTTCATTTTTGATATGACGTGCTTTTTGACATTTCCCACAAAAGTACAAGAATAATGTTTTTTATATTATATGGAATGAATGGATTTTTATGTTTTCATAACAATATATTTCAATTAATTTTACCATAAATGTTTTCATGGTTATATTCCAATAATTTTTTCCTTTTAAAATTTAATATAGTTTAAAGAAAAGAAAATGTTTCTGAAGAAGAAATGATATTTTCCTCAAGAATCAATTTCAAGTGTTTTACCAAAATTAATTTCCATTTAAGATAACATTGTTTAATAAGAATATGTTTCAAGTATATTAACCCTATTATTACTATGTTTCATTGCATTTATGATGGAAATAAGTTTATGAAATCCATTTATTTTCTATGGATTATTATATGATGTAATGATGTTTAAGAAACTCATTTTATTTCATGAATTTTGATATGTTGAATGGTTTCAATTTTTTTGGCACACATATGTATAAATTCATTATGAGATGTATGGGACCTATATCCCTCTCCAATGAATTGGTTATGTATGGATAAATCATGAGGTATTTATGTTACGAGTGAACTTGAATCATGAAGATAATTCGATGTGTGAAACTATTTTTCAAGTACATAATTTTATGAGTGGACCTGGTTTCCATGTATATATGATTATGAAATAACTTGATTTGTAATGCCCTGATCCTAGTCACCCAGATCCGGTGCATTATTAAATAACATTGGTATGATCACAAAGGATCAATTCTCGAATGACCGATTAGTTTAGTAGCCTTGGAAACACTAGATATATTCATAAGTCTTACATTACATCATAAAGTGTAAAAAAATACAACAAAATATTGTCTTCATATCCCATCATACTATCCCTGTAGGTCATTCATAAAATAATTCTTCACATCCTGGGAAAAATAAAACATTGAAAGGGGTGAGCTCAGATGCTAAGTAAGGATAACAATATAGCGGATAATTTCATAAATAAACATAAACATTTAAGGCAATGTATAACTAAAAAAAGCCTTTTAAACTTGAACTTCAGCATAATATGGAAGAAATAAAATGAAATAATTCCATTTAATTATTCACATGGATATTCTACTAGTCAAATAATCACATGCAATATCAATAACCACTTTCATAATGATGGAATATATGATGCCATACTATCATAACCACATAGTCAAGGCCTTGTATGAAGACTAGAAATAAGATTTTGTCAAGGCCTTATGCCAAGACACTAGTTTGTCTCATGAGACCTACCGATGCACTGAGGAGCTATAGCGGTCTCCACCCGTCACTTATTAAGTCTAACGCATTCCTTATATGAACAGGTTTAAAAATAACATAAACATTTTTATTAAAACTAGCATTAGAAATATCAATGCTTTCTCCACAAACCATGAATGGTATAAAAATAAAAAATCCATAGTCAAACATATCACAAAACCTTAAATACAATATGGAAGTTCTGTATCATAATAAATCAACTTCAAATAAGCTTAAAATCCATCAATGGATGTTGACATAGATGAAATCAAAACTATTTGAGAGAAATATCTCTTTTTTTGAAATAATTTAAAAGTAACATAATTATAAAAGAAAACATTTTCTTTGAAAATATTCTTATAAGCATTTAAGGGAAGCTTTAAAGATTTTATAAAGGTGGAAAATAACCACACCCACCGTATAAGTTAAAAAGAGACATTCTTACCTTAATTCTGTCGAAAAGTTTAAAAAGGACATTGTTTGAAAAATGACAAAAATATTCCTTTATAAACTTCTTATAAAAAGTAAACAAGGGTAAAAATGACTTTAACCAATAGTCTATAAAATATTAAGAATGATTTGAAATACTTTTTTATGAAACATGGATGTGGATGATAAAGAGGTCCCAATAGATAATTACGTATAAACAACCTCGAATAATGAAGAGATTGTGAAATAAACCCTTACCTTGTAATTTTCCTTGGTCGAGGGTGGGTTAAACTCCTTTATAATGGTTAAATAATTGTTATTAAATTATACAAGAATCATATACATTAGTATGATATCATATATGATCTTTTAACATTGCATTGTTAATAACATCTTAGTATTATTGTCTTTTTGGGTTTTAATTTACTTGTTTTCTTTTATATGTTTTGATACGTAAGTCATGTTTGTTATGTATAGGTTGTATCTTATTCATATAAAGAATGATATAAAGTCCTTAAACATTATTTGAAATAATGATATGATAATTAGACTTGAATGGATATGATGGGGAATGAATCTTATCGCGTTCATGGAGACGGTAGTCCGTACGTACGCACGAGCGACAATATCATTATTTTGATATTAAAATAATATATAATTGGATAGTATATAATTTATACAGAATAATTTTCATTTTATATTTATTATTTAAATAAATTACACATCATTATCATACCCATCCAAATAATAATGTTTTGAATAACAATTACACCACGACATGGAGACGGTAAGCAATACGAAGGCACATATGTTGACATGTCATTCAAAGGATGGATAGAATACTAAATATGGTTGTACCATATTTATAATAACATCATATTATATAGAAGATACCAGAGATATTATTTTATAATGGAAATAACAAATAAATAAGAAGTTGAAGAAGAAAGGAACTTGAAATATGGTAGTGAAAACATTATCTCTTCTTCGGGTTCTTCCTTTTGATTTGATCAGAAGGGCTCTATAGGTTGGATTTATGATCAAACTAAGGAATCTAGGTTGAATTGAGGGAAGTTGAGAGAATATTTGGTCATGGGTTGGTCGAGCCAAAAGGCTTTGAAGGTGTGAATTAGAGGGAAGGGGAAGTGCTCTTTTATAAGAGGGGTGAGGGGAACCTTAGGAAAAAATAGAAATATTATTTTATAATAAATTCATATTTGGATAATAATGGATAAAAATTGGATTATCTAAAGGTTAAGGTGGGGATATGTCAAAAAACACTCAACCAATAGGTTTTATACAGGTTTGGGTCACTTTATTATCCTTATTTTTTAGTTTTAACTCTTAGTTAATTAGTTTGACATTTACCATGTCACATGTATTTTTTTATTATATAGTCAACAAACTTACTATATTTTTCCAAGAGACCCCCAAGTAGTCTATTAATAATACACCTATAATTTTATAAGTACTTTTTCTAAAAATTAGATTTTTAGGAATAGAGTATCAATTAATAATATAATATTTGTTTTAAAATCTCATTTATATCAATTTTGACACTATTTAATAATTTATTTTTGTTAAAGTATTAAAAACATTATTAATTAGAAAAAATTTAATTTAAGAAATAATAACAAGTCATATTTACAAAAAAAATTCGTGGTTTTCATCAAAACTTTTAAATTATATTTATTTTAACATTTATAATGTCAATTATTTGATTCTTTCATTAATAAGAAAAACACTGTATCATTATTGTGTCATAAATAAATTTAATTTTTCAATGTCTAAAAATTATTAATAAAATAAAATAATGTAGGAAATCATTTTATATTTCTAATTAATATTTATAGTCGAAAATATAACATATATAACCCTATGTAAAATTGTTTTTCTAAAAGATATATGCTTATGTCATATTTTTTATTTACATTAACTTAATTAATATAAAGTGTCATTATCACTTAAAAGTGGATCCATGAGGTCCCAAAATCGACCCAAAGATGCCCATTCTCAGACATGTATCATCCAATAGGGTTAGGACACGTTTTATGGTAAATTAATATTATTATAATATTATTTTTTACCCTTATTTACCATATTTACCCTTTAACCATGATAAATTAAATTTTTACCGAAGTAATTATTCAAAATGTCTAAAATTAAAAGTTACCTATTTACCCAATTTGGACATCTTGATTCTAAATATGGAATCCATTTTTCTAAATTCAAAACACATAAGTGGCAGAAATTAATTTAAAATTAATTCCCGTTGTCAAAAGAAAAGGCGTGTTTTTAAGAAATAATAACTATCAAAAGATTGGCACTTTCTTATGTCCAGTTTAAATGTGAAATTTTTTCCAATGAACAAAATTATATTAAATGGTAAAAATATAATCTAATTATACTTTAAAATCTATTAAATTCATAATTTATCACTGTTAATTATTTCGATTAAAAAAGTTGTTTTTAATTAAAATTTAGTAATTTTCACTATTCATCAAAATATAAATGTTATCCGAAAAGTAACAAAAATTCACCCTATGCTAATTTTGATATTCCGAATCAAAAAATGAAGTCCATTTTGAATGATAAAATGTATAAAATTTCAAAAAGTGGGTATTACTATTCATAACGGCTATTTTTATTAGTTGTGGTGTGTGTTAGAACTCGAAGTTGCGTACAACACACGCTATTGTATTATTCAATGAGAAGCATACCGTGGAAGCTGGGGGTGTTACATTATTCCCTACTTCAAATAATTTCATTCTCGAAATTTCTAGAATACTAATGCATGAAAAGGCTATGGTGGTTCTTCATCATAAGTTCCTCGGGTTCCCATGTTGCCTCTTCCATCTTATGGTTTCTCTATAGAACTTTTACCAAATGAGTCATCCGGTTTCTCAGCATTTGTTCTCTCGTATCAAGAATCTTAACAGGATCATCACAATAAGATAGATCAGGTTCCAGTTCTAATTCCTCATAGGCGAGTACATGCATTGGGTCAGGCATGTATTTTCTCAATAGTGATACGTGGAACACATCGTGAACTTTGGAGAGACTTGGCGGCATTGCCAAATGGTAAGCTACAGCCCCAATTCGTTCAAGAATTTCGAATGGTCCGATGTACCTGGGACTCAACTTTCCCTTATTACCGAAATGTATAACTCTCTTCCATGAAGACACCTTCAAGAAAACATGATCACCTACCTGAAATTCCAAATCCTTCCTTCAGTTATCGGCATAACTCTTCTGCCTACTTTGAGTTTCTTTGATGTGTTTTTGGATTACCTTCACCTTTTCTATTGTTTCCTCCACCATTTTTGGGCCTACGAGTTTTCTTTCACCAACATCATCCCAATAGGTTGGTGTGCGACATCTCTTTTCGTATAATGCTTCATATGGTGCCATCAGAATACTCGAATGGAAGCTATTGTTATTGGAAAATTCTACTAGAGGTATATATTGATCCCACATACCCTGAAAGCCAAGTGAAAAAGATCTCAACATGTCTTATATGGTTTGAATAGTCCATTCTTATTGTCCATCTGTTTGAGGGTGGTAGGAAGTGCTCAAACAATTTCCATTAATCTTGATGTAAAACGGGGATCACAATCCGAAACAATTGATAGGGGCAATCCATGAAGCCTCACAACTTCATTAATATATACACTTTCTAAACGTTCAAGTGGTAAATCTCTCCTTATAGTAAGAAAAGGTTCTGACTTGGTAAGACGATCGACAATGACCCATATTGCATCGTTCCTTCTAGGAGTCTTTGGTAGTCCCACGACAAAGTCCATCATGATATTATCACATTTCCAATCAGGTATGGGAAGAGGTTGCAATACTTCACCAGGCTGTTGCCTTCCAGCTTTCACATGTTGACAAACCATACATCTTGACACAAAATCAGCAATCAACCTCTTCATGTTGTCCCACCAAAAATGTTCCTTCAAAGATCTATACATTTTTAGGATCCCATGGTTTACAGAGAAATTGGAACTATGAGCATCGTCCAACAATTCCCTTATTAGATCAGGTAAATCGGGAACACAAAGTCTCCACCCAAATTTCAAAATTCCATCTTCATACACAAAGTCACTCAGTCTCCCATCATTCACAGCATTAATCTTTTTTTAAACTCTTCATCATCGGTCTAAGAACTCTTTATCCTTTCTAGTGAAGATGATTTGGAAACCATTTGAAAAAGTATTGATGTTTCACCTTCAATGGTGATTCCCATATCCATCTTTACTATATCCATGAAAATAAGATCCATCTCAATTCTCACCTTGTTCAAAACTCCACGATTCTTTTTGCTAAAATCATCTGCCACCTTTTTTGCCATCCTCGGGTTGTAGTATATCATGCAAATGTAATCCTGGATTAGTTCAAGCCATTGAATTTTCCTCATGTTGAGTTATTTCTGTGCGAAAATATACTTTAAACTCTTTTGATCGGTATATATCTCACATTTTTCACCATAGAGATAATATCTGCATATCTTCAAAGAAACGATTACAGAAGCTAACTCAAGATCATGAGTAGGATAGTTTTTCTCATGAATTTTTAGCTTTCATGATGAATATGCAATAACTCTATCATTCTGCATAAGGACAGAACCAAGTCATTTTTTTGATGCATCACTATAAATAACGAACCCAACATTTCCTTATGGTAGAGAAAAAATAGGAGCATTGATTAATCTTAACTTCAGTTCTTCAAAAAATTCTTCACACTCTTCTGTCAAAAAAAATTTAACCCCTTTACGTGTGATCTTTGTTAATGGGGTAGCCAACCGAGCAAAATTCTGGATGAAACGTCGATAATAACCTACTAAAACAATAAAACTGCGTACCTCAGTTATACTCGTCGGTGCTGGCCATTCTTGGATTGCCTTGGTTTTAGAAGGATCAATAGAGATTCCATCCTTAGAGACAATATGGCCATGAAAAGAGATCTCTTGAAACTAGGATTCACACTTTCTAAACATCCCATATAATTCATGTCTTCTCAGAGTCTTCAAGATAATGCGCAAGTGATTTTTATGATATTTTAGAAATTAGAGTATACCAAGATATCATCAATAAATACCACTACAAAATCAACGAGGTATTCCTTGAAAACTCTGTTCATTAGATCCATGAATATAGAGGGTGCATTATACAATCAAAAAGGCATTACTGTAAACTCGTAATGCCCGTACCTAGTTCGAAATTATTTCTTTGAAATGTCTTATTTCTTAACACACAACTGATGGTATGCAGATCTAAGGTCAATCTTTGCAAAGTATTTATATCCATGTAGTTGGTCAAATAATTCATCAATGTGAGGTAGGGGATACTAGTTCTTTATTTTTATAGCATTGATTTCCCTGTAGTCGATATATAACCTCATAGATCCATCTTTCTTCTTAACAAAAAGGAGAGGGGCTCCCCATGGAGAAACACTAGGGTGAATAAATCCCTTATTACTCAATTCCTCTTGTTGTTTATTTAGTTCAACTAATTCCATAATGGCCAGTCTATAAGGGGACTTCGATATAGGCCTTGAACCAGGAATTAAATCAACAGAAAACTCAATTTCTCGTTCGGGAGGATGTCAAGGTAAATCTTCCAGAAACACATCTACATATTGTTTCACAATAGTTACATCCTCTATTTGAAAATTACCTTCCTTACCCATAGTTATTTAATTATCTTCCTCCCCAATAATTTAATTTAGTTGAGCTACTGGGGGTGGATCTATATAAGAATTAGCTGGTGATGATTATACTCTAAAGATAAGGTGTTCATTATCAGCATCATCAAAAATCGTAACTACCTTCTTCCTACAATAAATCTTCACATCATGGTCCAAAATATAATCCATACCGAGGATTATATCAAATTCAATCATCGGTATGATGATGAGATCAGCGGATAAAAAAATTTATGTGCTCTAATGGGGGCAGATCCACAAAACTTTGTAGCAATGGTACTTCCCTTAGGAGTTTTAAATGAAAACTCCATTGTTAAATCAAAATGGAAATATATAATTTTCTTAGAAAACTGGGAGTATATGAAACAATGCAATGATCCAAAATCAAATAAAGCATTCGATAAAGTTGAGGAAACCATTAAATTACTTGCCACCACGTTTTTCAGAGCTTCTACCTCAACAGTAATGATAGCATAAGCTGGGCCTTGATCCCTTGGCCTTTTCTGAGGCAAGTTACCCTGACACTTAGGACATTAATTTTCATAATGTCCCATCTCCCTAAAATTGTAGCATTGAACATCCGTAGCTTCTTTCATCCCCTTAAAATCATGATCTTGGTGGCCTTTTTCACCACACTTGTAACAGACTCCCATTACCTTAAAGAAAGTGACAGGGTGTTTCATCCCACATGAACTACAGGATGGTTATTCAACTTTTCCCTTCTTCCCCTTATTTCCATTTCTAGAGTGATCAACATATCTCTTCTTCTCTTGATTTTCTTTAAATTCAAAAGACTTAGAGAATTCTTTTTCTGTCTTGATAACACATGAGACAATATCTTGGAACAATTAGAAGGTTTGTGAGACTAATTTTCAATGGAGAAATGGTTTTAACCCATCAAAGAAACGATCAATCTTACTTCATGGGTTACATATATAATTAGTAGCATACCTTGCTAACCTTGTAATGTTAGCCTTATACTTTGCGACATTCTCATCCTCCTTTTGTCTCAGACTTAGAAATTGCCTTTCTATATCTGCTCGATGGTCATGAGGAAAGTATTTTTCCAAGAAAATCTCTTTGAACTCCCTCCATTCCATATTTTATACTTCATCATATTCCTTTTTGTTTTGAATCAATGACCACCATTGATCAGCATCTCCAGTGAGGCGGTAAACTGCCATGGCAATGTTTTCCCTTTCGATACTCCCCAAGGCATGGAATATTTTATCTAAGGAATTTATCCATTTCTCAGCTACTAAGGTATTTGTACTCCCATTTAATGTTGGTGGTTGTTGCCTCATGAAGTGATCTGACATTGATCATCCATGATGCAGATCAGGGTGCTCCATAAGGGTAAGGTTATTATTCATAACCTGAGTGAGTTGTCCCAGTATGGTGATTATCTGATCAGCACCAGTTGCATCACCAGCTCCACTATAATTATCTTGACCAGGAGAGAAATCCCTACATGGAGTTCGTGCATTGATACAGTTTATATTACTTCCACTAGGAACCATTTCTAAACAATGGCATAAACTAGATCAGTTTATGAATCAAAATACATAATTCCATACTTGTAAAACACTTAACATAAATTAAACTATTTATGGATATAATACATAATAATAATAAAATGTTTTCTTTGAGGAATTATATACTCATAAACCCTTCATAATAGTTTTTAAAGAAAATGAGAGTTATCCTAAGCATATCCCCCGGGAGTGTCGTAACCAAGAGTGCAGCAAGGCCCGTTGTCGTGCACCAGTTCCCGTTCGAGTCTAGCTCAAAGTGGTGTTTCTGGGTTTTACCCCTAGGTACATCTGTGCTAGAGCCACCTCTACCTGCCCATATTCAGACAGGGATGTATTGCTCATAAAACTCATAAAATCTCTACAATACCAAAATTCTATGAAGTTCTTCTATACTAATCCTCAAAGTCTCTCTTATGGCTATGTGCTCTAATCAGAGTGTGTCTAAATCTAGCTCCCATGGTTTGTACTAAACTTCCTCTGATACCAACTGTAACGCCCCGAACCCAGTTACCTATATTCAGTTCATTTTTATATAACATTGGCTTGATCACAATGGATGAAGTCTCTAAAGACCAATTAGTTTAGTATCCTTAGAAACACTATATGTATTCATAAGTCTTACATTACATCATAAAGTGAGAAAAACTACGAAAACATCTTGTCTTCATATCCCCTCATACTATATCTATAGGTCATTCATAAAATACCTCTTCACATCCTGGTAAAAATAAAACATTGAAAGGGGTGAGCTCATATGCTTAGTAAGGATAACAATATAGCAGAAACTTTTATAAATCAACATAAACATTTAAGGAAATGTATAAGATACGGTGATGGCGAGCAGCGCGGAACGCTCCCTGGCTTCTCGATATGTCGATTAGGGTTTGCATCCTCCGTCTTCAACATCAATGGCATAATTTCTCACATAAGGGCATTTCGATTCTCATAAACTCCAGGTAGCATCGGCGTCCGTGAATCAAAAATCTTCGGATTCGAATAGAAATGAGGTCAGTTCTCATAACCGCAACTTTACTTACTTCAAAGGTTCGAATGCTGGTATTCGTAGGAAAGGCACAATATCTCACGTCAAAGCTGATATGGACGCTATATCGGAAAGACTGGAGATGGGGGTGCACTCTATCATTTCCAGACTCATCTTGCCGAAAGGCTCTACGCCATGGAAGCTTGAACTTCTAATACAACGCTTGACGGATGTCTGGGGTTTTGACTCCTAGAAATGTATCTCCTTAGGGAAAGGGTTTTACAACATCTTATTTCCATCTGAAGACCTTAAGATGCATGCCTGGGGTCACAGATCTATCTCCTTCAAGCCTGGAGCATTGCATATCTGAGAATGGGACAGAAGCTTTAACCCCCTAGAAATAGGAAATACGACGGTTCAGACTTGGGTGAAGGTATTTGGTCTAAATTGGATCATTTGGCACCCTCTCATTCTATATGATATTGCTCTAGCAATGGGAGTTCCAATCAAATTGGACAAGGAAACGGAAGCTGCCAGGTATGGACACTATGCCAGGTTCTTAGTTGAAATTGATCTTTGTTCTACATTAATTGATAAGGTCTTTCTCACTACTGATGTTGATGAATTGGAAATGAAAATTGAATATGAAAACCTCCCCAAGTTTTGCCTAGACTGTAAGACTATAGGTCATGATTCTTCAAATTGTAAAAGATCAATTGTTTGCGCTTCCTGTGCTAAACGTGGGCATGATATACATTCCTGCTTCAAAAAATCACATCACCAGAAGACCGATAGCTCTGGTTTAACTACACAGACTGCTGGTTTTAATGGGGATGTCTTGACTTCTGTTAATACTGCTCAGACGATGTCTGTTCCTTATGTCCAATGTGATCTTGACAATAATCAAAAGAAGGTTGTTTCACCTCCGTCTATTTCTATGCATAATACTCTGGCAGATAACACAACAGATCATATTATGGATCCACCTTTTGTGCATGATCAACCTCAGTTGATCACTGGCCAACATGGAACTCGGTCTTGGGCTGATATTGTTGCGCACGGGGGGAATTGTGAGACTCATATTGCCAAGGACCTCACTCAGGATCCCGCAAAGGTGGGGCTCACTGTTTCCCAGACCCCCCTGCCCAAGGTTCAAGATGATTCTTTTATGGTGAAAGTAGTTTCTTCCTCCTCTGACCCACATTCTTGTGATGATAAAAAAGCTGGAAAAATGCCTTTGTATACAACTTCTGATCCCACTGTGGCTGTTCCTCCTGGAGTTGATATGTTTCCCTCAAAAGAATTCCAACTTTCTGAGGGGGATATTGGGGCTTCATCACCCACGTTTCCCTCACCTGGCAAGGATGATAGGCAGACTTCTTCTCATGAGCAGGTGAGCAATTCTAATGTTCCATGTAGTGCTGTAGGTCAGTTAGAGGCTGTAGTTGTTGACCCTCCTCGGAAAGAGGTGGAAACCACGACTTTGCACCCACCAAAGCTGCTGGAAAATCAGCAGATGACAGAGGATCCCCACATGACAAACTTGGATTCTACTGCAAGGAAGGATGATGGCTCTTGGCAATATGCTAAGTGTGGACGACCCCATAGCAATCGTGGGAGAGGATGAGGTCAAGCAGACTTGAGTTCAACGCAACACTCTATGGAATCAAGTTCAGATGAAGATATTGAAAGCCTTCTTCAACAAGAAACGAATCTTGAAGCGATTCACTCAAGGGGTCGCAGACGCGGGCGAGGTCATGCTTTAGATCAGGGCGCCTTACGAGATGCGGAACGAAAGATTGGAGACAAGATACGAAAAAATTGGTCATTCATAATGAGGGCCAATGATTTGGGTGTTCTTTACTTCTTTACTCTTTTTGTTTACTTGTTCCTCTCTTTAATAAAAAGGGTCTTGGCCCTTAATTTTTTTTAAGGAAATGTATAAATAAAACAAAAGCCTTTTAAACTTGAACATCAAAATAATATGGCAGAAATAAAATGAAATAATTCCATTTACTTATTCACATGTATATTCTACTAGTCGAATAATCACATGAAATATCAATAGCCACTTCCATAATGATGGAATGCATAATGCCAGACTATCATAACCACTTAGTCAAGGCTTTGTGCCAAGACTACAAATAAGATTTTGTCAAGGCCTTGTGCCAAGACACTAGTTTATCTCATGAGACCTACCGATGCATTGAGGAGATATAGATGGCTCCACCCATTACTTATTAAGTCCAATGCATTCATCATATGAATAGGTTTAAACATAACATGAACATTCATATTAAAACTAGCATACAAAATGTCAATACATTCTCCATAAACAATGAATGTTATAAAAATAACACATCCACAGTCAAATATATCACAAAACCTTCAATACAATATGGAAGTTTTTTATCATAATAAATCAACTTTAAATAAGTTCAAATCCATCAAGGATGTTGACATAGAAGAAATCAAAACTATTTGAGAGAAATATCTCTTTTTTTGAAATATTTTAAAAGTCACATAATTATAAAAGAAAACATTTACTTTGAAAATATTCTTATAATCTTGTAAGGTATGATTTAAAGATTTTATAATGGTGGAAAATAGCTGCACCCTCTGTATAACTTAAAAGAATACATTCTTTCCTTAATTTTGTCAAAAAAGATAAAAAGGACCTTCTTTGGAAAATGACGGAAAGATTCCTTTAAAAACTTCTTATAAAAAGTAAACAAGGGTAAAAATGAATTTAACACAGTCTATAAAATAATAATAATTATTTGAAATACTTTTTTAAGAAACATGGATGTGGATGATAAATAGGCCCCAGTAGATAATTACATACAAACAACCTCAGATAATGAAGAGATTGTGAAATAAACCCTTATCTTGTACTTTTCCTTGGTATAGGGTAGGTTGACCTCCTGTATAATGGTGAAATAATTGTTATTAAATTATACAAAAATCGTATACATTAGTATGATATCATATATGATCTTTTAACATTTCTTTGTTAATAATTTCTTAGTATTATCGTCATTTCGGGTGTTAACTTACTCGTTTTCTTTTATATGCTTTGTTACATAAGTAGTGTTTGTTATGGAGAGGTTGTATCTTATTCATATTCAGAATGATATCAACTCCTTAAAAATAATTCTTAACCATCAAATGAGAATTAGACTTGCATGGATATGATGGGGAATGAATTTCATCGCGTTAGTGGAGACGGTAGTCCGTTCGTACGCACGAGCGACAATATATTTTTTTGATATTAAAATAATATATAATTTGATGGTATATAATATATACAGAATCATTATAATGTTACATTTATTATTTACATAAATTACACATCATTATCATACCCATCCAAAAAATAATGTTTTGAATAACAATTACATCACGACGTGGAGACGGTAAGCCGTACGTACACACATATTGTAACATGTCATTCAAAGGATGAATAGAATACTGAATATGGTTGTACCAAATTTATAATAACACCAGAGTATATATAATATACTAGAGTTATTATTTTATAATGAAAATAACAAATAAAGAAGAATTTGAAGAAGAAAGGAACTTGAAAGAGGGTGGTGAAAACATTACCTCTTCTTCGGGTTCTTCCTTTTGATTTGATCAGAAGGGCTCCTTAGGCTGGCTTTATGATGAAACTAAGGCCTCTAGGTTTAATTGAGGGAATTTGATAGAATATTTGGGCAGGTTTTGGCCGAGACAAAAGGATTTTAAGGTGTGAATTAGAGGGAAGGGGAAGTACCCTTTTATAAGAGGGGTGAGGGGCACCTTAGGAAAATCTAGAAATATTATTTTATAATAAATTAATATTCGGCTTATAATGGATCCAAAGTGTATTATTTAAAGGGTAAGGTGGATATAGGTCCAAATACACTCAACCAATAGGTTTTAGACAGGTTTTGGTGACATTATTAACCTTATCTTCTAGTTTTAACTCTTAGTTAATTAGTTTGACATTTAACATGTCACTTGTATTTTTATATTATATAGTTAATAAACTTAGTATAAACTTCCAAGAGACCACCAAGTGGTCCATTAATAATAAAAATATCAATATATAAGTCCTTTGGCAGAACCATATATTTTTAAGAATAGTATATCAATTAATAATGTAATACTTTTTTTAAAAACTCATTTATTTCAATTTTGACACTATTTAATAATTGATTTTTGTTAAAGTCTTAAGAACATTATTAATTCAAAAAAAATTCATTTAATAAATACTAACAAGTAATATTAACAAATATAATTCGTGGATGTCATCAAAACGTTTAAAGTATATTTATGACATTTATAATATCAATTATTTGATTCTTTCATTCATAATAAAAATACTACATCATTATTGTGTCATAAATAAATTTAATTATTCAATGTCTAAAAATTATAAATAAAATACCATTATGTAAGAAATATTTTTATATTTATAATTAATATTTATAGTCTAAAATATAACATATATAACCCTATGTAAAAATCAGTTTTCTAAAAGATATATGCTTATGTCATTTTTTGTATTTACTTTAACTTAATTAATATAAAGTGTCATTATAACTTACAAGTGGATCCATGGGCTCCCAAAATCGACCCAAAGATGCCCATGGTCGGAAATGTATCAAAAAATAGGGTTAGGACCCGTTTTAACGAAAAATAATAATATTATAATATTATTTTTTACCCATATTTAACAGATTTACCCTTTAACCATGGTAAATAAAATATTTACCAAAGTAATTATTGAAAATGACTAAAAATAAAAGTTACCTATTTACAAAATTTGTAACACCTGATTCTAAATATGTAATCCATTTCTCTAAATTCAAAATAGAAACGTGGCAGAAATTAATTTAAAATTAATTCCCATTGTCAAAACAAAAGGCGCGTTTTTAAGAAATAATAACTATCAAAAGATTGGCACTTGCTTATCTCCAGTCTAAATGTGAAATTCTGTCCAATGAACAAAATTAGATTAAATGGTAAAAATATAATCAAATTATACTTTAAAATCAATAAAATTCATAACTTATCACTATTAATTAATTTGATTAAAAAAGTTGTTTTTAATTATAATTTAGTAGTTTTCAATATTCCTCAAAATATGAAAGTTATTCGAAAAGTACCAAAAATTCACCCTAAGCTAATTTTGATATTCCAAATGAAAAAATGAATTCCATTTTGAAATATAAACTGTATAAAATTTCAAAAAGTGGGTATTACTATTTACAACGGCTAGTTTTATTAGTTGTGGTGTGTGTTAGAACTCGAAGTTGCGTACAACACACGCTACTGTATTATTCAATGAGAAGAATATCGTGGAAGCTTGGGGTGTTTCATGATTTCATATCCTTAATGAGTAAATTTTTTATTATTTATACATGTTGAAAAATTTACAAGTTGATTTTTATACCAAAATATCATAACTTATGTCAATTTTATGATCTTATGGATTATTTCCTTTGATTTTTTATGATTCAAGATTACCTTTTATATTTAGGGTATGATCATATAATGTTATTGTCATGTTCTCATACCCTTTATTCTCATTTTTATGTTTATATGTCACTATTGATTACTCTTACTAAGTATCTGATCTCACCCTTTATTATGTTTTCTTATCCCTAGGTTATAAAGAGAGGTTTTATGTAGAAGTAAAAAAGGGGAATATGTTTGTGGGAAAAAATAATGATATTTCACAAGACTAGAGGTTTGTGTTCCATGTTTTTAAAGGCAGTAAACTAATATGGTCTTTGGGAACTCTTTATTTTATGTATTAGGTATTATGAAAAATTAATTTAATGTCAATGAAATTCATTATTGGGCCATTAGAACGATGGTACCTTTACAAGACTATTTATGTATTATATGGATTACAAATGAAACATGTAATGCATGGTTGACCATTTCATTATAGGTATTATGAAAATTATTCAAAGGGATCTGGTTTATAAATAAATTTTATCATATGATGAAATAGTTTTATAATCCATAAAAATAAATAATGAATTTTCTAAATCATATATATTCCATGGGAATTAAGAGAAAAAATGACTTTTTAACACCATGAGCAATGTAATTCCTCAAAAAAATTTAAAAAATGAAGCAATTTATGTAATTTGAAAACTATAGAAAGAAACATCCTAATAAATCCCTGTAGGGAATGAAATTTTATTATATGTGCAATAATATGGTTCATCTAGATCATGAATTCTAGTGTAAGAAAGATATCAATACAATCTTGTGCTTCTTTTACAATGAAATGGGGCATTATTCAAACAAATATTCCAATCATCAAAAAACATACCATCTGATATGAAAAGGTGAGAAGGCTAGGCTTATTAGATCAATAAATATAAGGTTGATGTTCCAAAATATTTTGTGGCAATTTAAATAATCATAACATCAAACTTATATAATAATTTATTTTACCATGGATACTAGAACTCTTATATATCATCCTTGTTTTCTATGAAAATAGGGTATTTCAATTGAACATTAAAATTGAGTTATTAGTCAAAATTCATTGTTTAAATACCAATGTGACATGGATATTTCAATAATATCCCATTACGATATGTAAACATAATTCATTTTATGAATTTATTATCATAACTATGGTTGGAAATGATATAATCATTGGTATAGACCAGCTTTCTATATATGATGAAAAAAATTATATTTAAAAAAGAAAATTAATATTTGTTATGAGGATGTGTAATTACTTATATTTAGAGTGGATAACTTATCATCTTGGTTATGTCACATTCCACCCTTAATATCACTAATAAATGAGATTCTTTGGGAGGAAGATTACACACAATATATAGTTTAAAATAGTAACCTTAAAATTTAGAATGTATATATTGTTTATGAATACGTTGATGTATTTCCTAAGAAATTACCTATACATACACTTAATCATGAATTTTTGTTTTCAATTGATTAAATCAGTTATTAAAGACCAATATCCAAGACTCCTCATACAATTACCACTTTATATCTAGATGATTTTAAGAAACAAATATTGGATTTATGTGAAAATGGATTTATTCTCCCCATTGTTTCAAAAATAGAATCCCCTATTATTTTTTCAAGGAAAACATAGATCCATGAGGATATGTATTAATTATAGGTAAATCAATTCTATTAAGATATATAATCTTTATCCTCTGACGTTCATTGATTAATTATTTTATCAAATTTCCGGAGATTAATTTTTTTAGAGATTGACCATGGTTCTGGTTATCATCAATTGTGACTCAATAATGAAGATATTATGATGATATATTTTGAATAAGATATTGAACTTATGAGTTTTCAGTAATCCCATTAGGATTAAATAATGAAACATCTATTTGGATGGATTTAATAAATAGTTTATTTAAGGAATATCCTGATAATTTCATTATTATATCCATTGATGATTTCTCAGTGTATTATAAAATATAAAAGGACTATAATAATCCCTTCTATATAATTCATGATATTATTATTGGAAACAAGTTATAAATTAAATTTATAATGTTTAAATTTTGGCTATAAGAAGTTTCTTCTATAGTTCATATTTACTCCAATGATGGAATCTCAATTGATCATGTAAAGAAAAAGGAAGTCATATAATATCCTACACCAATGAACAAAACCAAGGTACATTATTTCATCTGTTTTTCATATAACTACCTAATGTTATTAATTTTTTCTAAATTAATAACATGTTCACAAACATTACATATAAAGGGGATACATTCATATAGACAATAGAATATGAAGAATGATTTGATGAACTAAAGAAGATATTGGTTAAAGCTCTGATTTTTCCTCACCATCATGAAATGATGGATTTGTGATATATAGTACTGAATAAATGTGGGAATTGGTTGTATAGTTATGAAAAAATTATAATGTGATTTCCTATGCATCTAGGTAGTTAACAACTTATGAACAGAACTATCCAACTAATGTTCTTGAGTTGGAAGTTATAATATTTTATTTGATGATTTGGAGACATTATCTCTATGTTAGAAGATGTGAGATATACACAGAAAATAGGATCATAAAATAAATATGTTCATAGATAATTACAACCATGAGGCAGAGGATATGGCTCAAATTAATCATGGATTATGATTTCTTAATAAACTACCACCCAAGGTAGGATAATAAGGTAGTCTATGCATTTAGTATGAAATACCATTGAGTTATAATGAAAAAAAGGATTGATTGGTATCATATGTTCATGGATATAGAAAAAATATATGTGGGAATTATTATGTAAGGTGATAATTAACTATTATTTTATTTGATTTTGAACCCATATTTATAATAAAATACAAAAATTTCTCAATCTGATGATGATAATTTTTAGAGGGAAATTAAATCCAAGAATAATGGGAAATTGAAAGAGTTGGTTTTTGAATATAGAATTATAAAATTTGAAAAGAGTCTATGTGTTCCATATATAAATTAGATAATAGGGAATTTTTGTATAATGCTCATGTCTTGAATTTCTCTATAAAACATGGAATCCCCAATGAGTATAGGGATTTGAGGGAATATTTTTGGTTTGAAAACATGATGTGGAAACTTTATTATTCTATATCAAGACATTCAGTTTATCAAAATATGAATATTGAGAAACAAAATCATAGAGGAGTAAAGAAGACTCTATCTATTCATATGCTGATATGGGATGACATTAATATGGAAATTTTCTCTAGACTACCAAATAATCCTATAAAGAATTATTGAATGTGGGATATTTTTATTCTCTTAACTAAATAATAATACTTCCTTTATAAAAGATACAATTTATCTATTTATCACATTGAATAAATCTATAGCAAAGAGGAAATAAGAAATAATTGTAAAAATATTTCAATTATATAAGATTTTGATCCTTGATATAAATTGAAATTCAAAAAGTTTTTTAAGAATTCCTTTGTTTGTGAGCATCATTTGAGCACCACCAACCAAACTAAAATTGACAGTTAGTCCTGAAGAACTACCCAAACCCTAGAAGAAATATTAATTTCATTATCACTTACATTTATTGGTATTTGGGGTAATTATATACGATTGGTAGTGTTTTCCCATAATTATAACTTCCATTCATGTTTTCAAAGGGATCCATATCATGAATTTTATGGCAAGAGATGTCATACTAAAACATGCTGGGATAATGTTGGCGAAAGGAAAATATGAACTCTGGACCATTATTGGGAGATAATGTAAATGATAAAGAATATTTATACTGATATTAAATATTATCAAAGGAGTAAAAATATTTATGCTAATAACTAGAGTACTGATTTGGAATTTAATGTTTTAGATCATACTTTTCTAAAAGTATCTCCAAGGAAGGGTGTTATAAGGTTTGGTAAGAAACAAAAGCCAAGACCTTAGTGTAACATACCATTTACAAATATGGAATGAATTAGTGACAAGTCTTATCAATTTTAAAATACACCAAGCCTCACTAATTTACATAATTGTTTCCAATTATCATTCTTAAGGAAGTACATTCTAGACCCAAAGAAAGTTATCACCTCGATGAAATAGAATGGGAATCTGATCTATCTTAAT
This sequence comes from Viscum album, assembly GCA_963277665.1. Lineage (NCBI taxonomy): Eukaryota > Viridiplantae > Streptophyta > Magnoliopsida > Santalales > Viscaceae > Viscum > Viscum album. Next base: position 469,837,343 of record OY728148.1, read on the forward strand.
ATAAACATACCAACCATATTTATGATATTTGAGAGAAAATATTGAGTAATATGATGAATCGACTAGTAATAGTGATATTTAGAAATAATAAAATGGAGGAATCAATGCAGTAACAATTTTATGTTATTAATAATAACCACCTAATATTTTTGAAGATTATATACATGAAAGTTTCAAGGTTGAAATTTATGTACAAAGAAATAAATTTACAACCAGGATTTATTTATAGTAAGTGAAAATTATATTTTAATAAAACAATAAACACAAATAACATTTTAATATTTATTATCTCAAAAATTCTAATTTTATAGGATAATTTTTTAACATTTTTGGAAAAAATAATCCTTGAATGATTTTTTTTGAAATTTTCAATCAACAATAAGATTTTATGAATAATTAAAAATTATGTATTTAACTATTAATAATTTTATTTTTTATAATATTTCATAATATTTATAATTAAAAATTTAATTCCAATAAATTTTAAAGATATAATTATAATATCATTTTGAGGTAAATATGGATATTTTTCAAAAAACAATTATTTTTTTAGAAAGTTGTTGTTGTTTTAAATTGAAAATTTCTTATCAATTTCAATTAAATAAAATAATTTTTTAATTTTTAATGATTTAAATGAAAATTATAGATTAAATATATAATAAATAAATTTAAATATATCTAATGATGATTATAAGTCATATATTTATTATAACATTATATTATGTATGAAAAATGCATTCCAGGAAGAAATGTTTATCGAAAAGTTTTGTGGGTTTATTTTTAAATTATATTCTCCCACTTATATGAATATAATTTGATAAAATATATTCCATATTTGGAATCACCATAATTGACATTTGGTAATAAGTTCAACTTAATATTTGGTCATAATGAATAGTAAAAATAGTAAAACTAGTCACCATGATTAAGGTTAAAACATGTTTATCAGGGGTTAATCTAAAAATATAATGATGAAAATAACTTAATATTTTTTTAAACTCAATTTTTTGGTTTTATTTATATCTTATCAGTTTCCCCTTTTAATATAAACGATTTTGGAGACATATTTCTATAAAAGTGACATGACATTAATAAAAAAATGGAAAAATTACTAGTGTGCTACTGAACTTAATTATAAAAGGGAACATCCTACCCTGAATTAATAACACATATAAATCCATTTATCTCATCCAAAAACAATTTAAATATCTCAAAAATATCCTTAAAAGCAATCTAGATGTGTTTTTATTCCCAAAATACCAACCCCAATGTCCTTAAAAATTGATCCAATTGAAGGTTCACTAATTGAAGGTAATTTTCTTCACCAAGATCATTATTTTATACTTCTTATTTTAACTCCATCAACTATGTATTATAAATTCCAATAACATTAGTTTCATCAATATACTATGATGTTATTATGTTGATGGGATAATATTTATCAATCTCCTTCTTCATTAAATAGAAAAAAACCACAACTTGTGTGGTGTATATACTTCCCTAAAGAAATATTTCACATGAATAAATATTTATTTGTGATAATTAATATTTAAATTCAAGTAAATTATTTCATGAAGTTATAATTCAAATTTTTCTATTGAGGTAATTTTTTTACAATCTAATTTTCTTTTAAATTTTTTTATATTATCATGTAATGAATTTTATCAATTATCTTTCATAATATACACTAAGTTTCATATCCTTTAGATATTTATGAACTTCGAAAATTTTTATCCAAGTATTTCAATCCTTATAACCCAAATCAACCATTTAAACATTAAGAACAAAAATGGATTATTTTTACCATTTAATTGAGATTACTTTTCTTCTCCATCAATAGTTTTTCAAATTGTTTTAAAAATTATTTTCATTACTCAGAAGATTTATTTAGGGAATTTTATGTCATTATTATCTTTTTTCTAATGTTTTTAAGGAATTAATATTATTTTATTTGAAAGGTTAATTTTAATCTTTCTATACAAAATTAAAATGGAATTATTTTTATCATATACTATGTTAATATACATTCCTACTACCATAACTATTTTATGATATTTATCTCTTTTATATGTTTTTATTACTTTTAAAATGAACAATATTAAATAAGTTTTTATTTTAATATTTATCAACCATTATATTTATTTATCTAAAGGACATGATTTTGGTTTCAAAACCTAGGTTTTCGATGAATTTATTGCCATATGTGGTCAATTTTTTTCTCATTTGTTATATTATTATTTATGAAACCATATATAATTTAAATATTTGAGGTTTTAAATTGAAAATTATTTAATAGACTATGGAAATATTGATATTATGTATTCTTTAGTCCATAAATTCATCTACTGATAAGGAATATTCTTTATTAATTGAATTGATCATTCAATATATGTGGAACAAATTGGACATGGTATGTTTAGTGAGGCCTATTCATAGAAAGACCATAAAAATTGACATGATTTTAGTGACCAATGAGTTATCCAAATTAAATGGGGTTTTAGTGTACACCTACCTATAAATTAAATTTTATAATCAAAAGGTCTTGAAGTTATTTAAATATTATTGTATAAGATCATAAAATCTTATATTAAGCATTTTATTCATTGATAATTTACTTATTATTATCCATGATATTATTGGATTGATAATATAAGTAGTTATATTTTGTCTTCATGTTGTTGATTAAATGTCATTTGATTAAATTATCTACCCTTCCATATTGATTATTCTTTATTTAATCATGATTACATCCACTATTAATAATCATTATTGATAATTTTAGGTCACCCATAATTCATTTCCATTCCTTTATATATGGAGATGAATTCTTTGAATGAGTATAGAGGATGTTGATCATTTTATTTTGATTTGTTTTATATTATTTGTCCAATGTGAAATGGGTATCATGTGTTTTTTTGTTCTAAAAGACTACTAAATTTATAGGCCCTTCAAGATTAGAACCCATGTATATTTTACAACAAAATAATGTTACCACCATATTAGGGATACTAGAATCGGGTTGTTACATTGTCCAAATCCACGTATGGAATATCCCAACTCTAATACAGTATAAACATAATCCTCTAAATCTCAATAAGAAAAGTGACACCCATATTTTAAATTAGATATAGGCATGAAATTCGATCGATTACACTACTATTCTTATTTCCATATATTATATAGTCTCTCAAGCCATGATTTTTCCTTACAAACCAATTTGGATCACAAAGAAACTAAATTTTTCCCATATTTATATGAATTTCACATATAGTATTTATGGTGTTTTTTCTATCACAATCACGTGTCTTCAATTTCCAACATGTAGGTATACTTATAATGTTTAAATTTTCTATCATATAACATCAACTAAATTAATATATTCCAAAAATATTAATTTATAACACCTTATAAAAATCACGATATTCTTCTCATACAAAAGAAAAGATAAAAATTATTCAACACATCCAATTGAATATCATACATAAGTTATAAAAACATTTGTTTTATTTTTTTATAATCAATTGAAAAAAAATGAAACTTCAGATAATATATGTTGTGATATAAAGGAATCTAATCCCCTTTAGGAAAAATTCATAATTATCCAGCTAATATTGTCTATCCCCAAGTCTCAATATATACAGACCAATAGTGAAGTGAGATCTCAACATGAATATAGTCCTTTTATGTAATATGTAAAAATAAATTTCATTATTTATTAATTTCATGATATCCAAATAGAAAAAAATCTAATTGATGATCAAATAAATGTTATGAAAAACCAAGAATATAACATTTTTATTCATAATATGATAATTATACAATGCATAAAAAAAATTTTAATATAAAAAATATATCGTTATGAATATTTAGTTAATATAAATGAAAATAATATTTGATTATTTAAAATATCTAGACACAAGATAAAAATTTACAATTATATAATAAATTTTTAAAACTATAAGTAATTGATAATTTATTTATGTTTTTATGAACATTATAAAACATTAAAATACAAACAATTTACATTTATATTCAAGAATGCACTATTTAGTTCACATATTTTCAAGGAATATTATGAAATCCCTTATAACAAAATATAAATTTTAAAATATATAATATTTTCACATTTCAATTCAAATAAATAGTATAAAAAATGTTTATCAAATATCATAGATTTTATATTTATATAAATTATTTAAAATCCACTAGAATATTTTTTACATGGATACAATAATACTCACACATATGAATTAAGATTATTAAATTTAATCATTTCATAAAATAAGTCAAAATATTTTTATATTAAATATCATTAATTAACATAAAAACATTTTTGTATTATGTTTATAAATAAATATAAAAAATCATATTAAAATATCAAATATAACACTATAACATAAATCTATGTGATATTAAAAAAATATTTTTAAAAAATATTTTTCTGATAATTTCATAGGCATTTAATAAATAATGACTAATAGTTAAAACATAATTCTTGAACACATATAAAATTTATATAAATGCAATAAATTCCGTTATTTATAATTTATAAATATTTATTACATCATAAAAGTATTATATATTTTTATCAATCTAATGTTTTCATCTCTACAAAATTAATCTATAACATAAAAAACCTCAGGGAAAATTATTCCCAAATATTTTCCTTTATCATGTGGAAAACACAATCTAATAATGCTAAACACATTGATATTATGTTTATTATTATATTCATAATGTTTCTGATTATATTTAAAAATAATGAATTATCAACTATGAATCGAGATACATTATCATACTAACATTAAATCATCACAATAAACCATTTTTTATAAGGTGAAAAAAATTAGTTATAGTTGGAATCATGTCTTAATGTTGTCTCATATATAGTGATGTGCAACTAAGATTATTAATTTTTTCCATTTTCTTAACAAATCTAGTGATATCTTGACAATATTGTTCACATCATGAATGATTATTTTTTCATTAAATACATAGTTCAAACATAAACCTTACGTAAGAATCTTTAATACTATAATTAGTTTTAAAAGGGGAAAATATTGTCCCTTAGTAGTGTGAATAACACACAAATAATTTTCCAAAAGATCTATCAATGATTTATTTAAATTTTATTCGTAAATTATAATAATTTATAAATAAATTTTGGAATATCATTAAATTTTATCTTCACATTGATAGGGGATATCTTAATGTTTAAATTAATCTAATTATATAGTAAAAGATATCCAATATAGCCACACAAGCCTAACATACATAAATATTACATCATTTTAATGAATATTTAATATATATCCTAAATAAGAAATCCCAAGAATCATAAAGGTCGAGGGTACATAAAGAATAAATATATAAACAACATATTTAAGTAAAATAACCTGCATCTAAAAAATATTTCATTTTATAATTTACCCTTCTAGACTCATCATACTTCTTATCCTCCATTATAACTAAGGGAAAAATTGAAAGATAAGAAGAGATTAGATCAGAATATTAGAAAGGGTAAACATGGGAGATATAGATCAATTATCATATTTAATAATATCATGAATGTAAAGGTATGAGAACATTTTATTATCAATATAAAATCATACCCAAAGATTCATTTTTGATAAACACGAGTCATTTCAAAAATATTTTATACACTACAATATTAGGAAATTGTTAAACAATACCAGTCATGATCCGTGAGTTAAAATTATATCTATATCAACATTTTATAAGAGTGTTCTAACATAATATGCATCAAAACCATATAATATGTTTTGGTAAACAATCTAGTCTATTATATTATAGTTGATCTTGTATCACCATATGTTTCCCATATCATAGTTGATTAGGAATCCATACTTATTTTCACAGTGGATCGAGAAAGACAACTTGTAAAGACCCATAATTTCCATGGAAGTTTTTTTCTTAAATACATGGGAATTTTGCGAGTCCGAGAAAATTGACAGCGCGTGATTCTGAGGACCGGTGTGCCCAGAATCAATTTCTGAACTTTTGTTTGGGTACGTTTAGTAAACGTACAAGAAGGTTTTTATAAATATTGAACCGGTGCTCAGAATTGAAATCTGAGGGCACCATTGAACTCGCAGCACCAGTATTCTCTTAAGAAGACATTCACTTCGACGGCAGTGGGTCGATTTTAAAAATAGTTTTTGGGTTTTTGTGGAAAGTAATAAAATAAAGTGAGCTTCATTTTATTTTATTTGAGCCACCATGTGGATGTTTGGTGGCTAAAACCTCCTCATGGAAGTTGGAGGTGGGACCACAACACGTTAACATCCAATGAGAGGTTATGGTGATGGGGCCCACCCGAACATAACCTCCCTTGAGAGGTTACGATGTGGGGACCACATGGGGCTTAAACCCCTATTGATGGATGAGAGTAAAACCTCTCAACTCTCCCTCATTAATGAGGGAGAGACTCTTGAACATACCCTTTAATACAATTGTGCCAACTCCCCTAATTAATTTGTGTCAAACCTTAACATTTAATTAGGTGGAGCCAAGTAATTAATTAATTCATTTTGAATTCTTTCCAACGAATTAATAGATACTATAATTTATTATTTTCCACAACTTAGGCATCTGGGTGGAAGTGGGGAAAGAGGAGAGTTCGGGAGAAAGGATCCCAACAAAGAACGTAGAATGCTCCACCGACAAAGAATGTCGATCCTCTTTGAACTTCTTCCTTGGACACCTACCGATGTGGAGCGTCTTCCACAAGCCGACACAGCTCGGGTTTGGAAGCGTGCGGCGGATGCGATGAATGATGAACCTCTTCGTCTACCTTCCGTTACTCCATCAATGAACGATGAACAAAGGTAGGGGGTTTATTACATGTTGATTTTATTCCTTTTCTATCATCTTCAACAGTTGGAAAGGAATTGTTTGCAGGCGAGTTGTTGTTCATATTCTTTTCTTGATTAGCCAATTGATATCACCCTAAACGTGGAGGGTGAAGGCCAAACCAACATGTACCGACCCCTCCGATGTTCTTGTTTGAGATGATCCTCGGCACGGTGACGAAGAAACGAGATAACGAAGGCGGAAACGACAAAGGTCATGCTTCCCGCGGACTCCACAACCCGCGCCGCCCTCACGGAATTCTAGCCGAATCGGCTCCGACCGGGCCGGCCTCTGCACGTCCCGTGAACCCGGCCACACCGCCGGCCCACGTCGCGCGGAACTGGCCTGCCCGGCCACCTCCCGGCCATCGGCCTGCCTGCCGGACAACCAAGAACCCTCCCGGCCACCTGTCGTCCTACCTGGTGCCATCCCGGTAGCCTGTCGGCCTACCCAGTGTCATCCCAGCTGCCTTCTGGTCTGCCTAGTGCCCTCCCAGCCTCCTTGTCGGCCTGACTAGGCCACCATCTGGCCCACCCGGCCGCCCCACCGGCCTGCCCGGCCATCCCGCCGGCCTTCCCCGGCCTTCCCCGGCCTGCCCTGCCACTCCACCGGCTGACCCAGGCTGCACCCCAGTTCTCGGCCAAATAGGTCGGGCCTTGCCTGCCTGTTGAGCCGTCTTGCGGCCTCCCTTGCAGTGATATTGGCCGAACCGGCTCGGCCTCCCATGCAGAGCTACCCGAATCGTGCCCCTCGCGGTGATGGCTAAACAGAACCAACCACACCCCTCACAGCGACCTCTAGGCCGAACTGAACATGCGGCCGAATAGGCAGGGCCCAGCGGGCCAGGCCGAACCTAACAGGTTGGCCAACCCAATGGGCCCTGCCAGACCCAATAGGTCTGACCGGGTCGACCCAAACCGTGTTAGCCCAGACTAAGATGGGCCGAGTCGATCCAACCGGGTCGGACCAGACCTAGTCCCACTACTGACCTTTATTTTATTTTGGCCATATCATTGGCACCAGACGACCATTTGACGAACCGTCAGCTGCGATGGTATTCTTGGAGCATAGCCGTCCCTTTGAAAATACCCCATTTAGATTAGGGTTTAGTTGAGATACAGTCAGGTTGGATTGTACACGAATCCAACCGGGCCCCCGGGACTAAAAGTATAATAACTCATAGATCGAGCATTTGATTGACGCACCATCTATTGCGTTGAGACTCCTATGACAAGGCAGAACATTGAGATACTTCTAAAAGGAACTTTGTGATAGTTGGAGTATCGACCTGTAGCATGTGGAGTAGCTCCTCCCAGAGACGAGCAAGCATACTGCGGAGTTATCAGACCTATTTCAGGTTTACCCTCCAGCCGGGCTAGGCAGTGGGTTACCAGTTCACCTTTAGGGTTTACCCTCTAGCTGGGCTATGTAGTGGGTTACCCGACGACCTCTTACGGTTTACCCTCCAGTTGGGCTGGGTAGTGGGTTACCCATTGACCTTAGGATTTACCCTCCATCTGGGCTGCGCAGTGGGTTACCTGTTGACCTTAGGGTTTACCCTCCAGCTGGGCTGGGCAGCGGGTTACCTGTTGACCTTAGGGTTTACCCTCCAGCTGGGATGGGTAGTGGGTTACCCGATGACTTTAGGCTTTACCCTCCAGCTGGGTTGGGCAGTGGGTTACCTAACGACCTCTTAGGGTTTACCCTCCAACTGGGATGGGCAGTGGGTTACCTGAAGACTGATTTCTCTAGCAACTGAGGTTTCGATAATGTGACAGGGGATGTTTTTTTATACTACCCCTAGATTAAAATCCTAGTTTGAGCCGAGTCGATAACTTTTGTGTTTACTTCATGATTGAGATGGATTACATAATAACTTAGGTATATGATTGGGCATATACATAAGTGGGTTTATCTGTTAAATTCATACTTTGTGTTTATCCTTTTTGGATTTTGTGAGACCTTGAGGGTTTTGGGGTCCCTAATGAGTATATTTATACTCACCCCTACACGGGCTATGCCTGAACCTCATTGTGTTGGTTGCAGATAATGGAGAGAGCAGACTCAGGTTAGGAGTTATACGACTGGACGGTACCCAGAGGTGGACCATATGACATGTCGGTACATGGAGGAGACCGGTAGATGTGGAGTGATGAGGAGGCTATTTGTACCTACCCTTCAGGTAGGATCCATGGTGGACGATCCAAGAGCTTCTCATCACCTTTCAGCTGTTTTTTCCTTTTCAGTTATACTTGTTTTCAGTTTTACTTGTACTTTTCTGTTGGGATTATATTCCGGCACCTCTACTTTCAGTACTCTTTTTATATAGTTTTACTAAGTGTTTTGCATCCATCTCGTACTCTGTTGTGTGCTTTTTCAACATATAAAGCAATGAATTCCTAGTTTAGGGATTTACGCTTTTAGTGCTAGTCGCCAGCCCCAGGAATATGGAAGTCGGGCTTGGGGTAGTCACGACAGAGGCCCTGGGGGATGGGTCGTGAAAAATTGGTATCAAAGGGGTCGGTTCTACCGAATAACATAGGACTCTGATATTTTTTTTCTATGAAGAAATAGTGTTAAGGGTACTGAGTGTGGTTCTTTGTTTAGGGAGTCCAGTATTGGTATGGCGGCCGACGTATCCATACACCAGGACCCTGACTACTAATCTCCGACTCAGTGCATGAAAAAATTGATTGTATGTGTGTTTTCAAAAAGTTTTCATTATGTCAGTGCAACCAGGTCAGCTCACTAGGTATAAATTTTGACCGTGTCGCATCTGTTCTGGAATCCTCCACACAGACAGCCAGTTAGAGTTCTGAGAGAGTACACGATGACGACCCACCGAGCGATGATGCTCTGGTGTAGGGCCCTCTTACTTTGTAGTCACCTTTTGGTAATGTACCAACAGCACCACCACCCCGTTGGGCAGCGGATGCCACCAGCCACACTTACGGATGGTACGCGCCGACTGAGCGCATTTCACGAGTTTTAGCGATAGAGACCTCTGAGGTTATTAGGCAAGATAGATTCCTAGGCAGCAGAGGACTGACTGGAGGCGATTTCCAGAGTTCTTCACCTAATTGAGAAACCTTTAAAGTAGATAGTGATCTTAGCTACTAGTTTTTTCTAGTGAGTGAACATGAGGTTGGTCCGCGTAGTGATGAGGCTTCGGTACGTGGACCATTTCCCAAGAATGTTCCTTCAGGTAGTGTGTCATCTATATCACTGCCTGTTGGTCAGCAGTTACAACTAATGGTACCGGTAGACGACACACGTATGCTTAGTGCCTTACACGTGTTTCAGCATCAGATACCCCTCAGGTTCCGAGGTGAGCCCGACTCACAGGCGGCTGAGGACTGGCCTGAGGAGGTGGCTGAGAGTTCTCTAGAGCTTATACAGCTTCTTCAAGATGACATGTCGGTAGTTGAGTATTCATTGAGGTGTACCGATCATTCCCGGTACTCGATGAATACGATACGATCAGCGCATTGGGTCTTGGAATACCGAGCGCGGTGTTTTAGGACATCAGAGCAAGAAACATTTCTCTAGATGGTAGAGAGAACCTTTGTAGTTGAATGTTCTTTGGCTGAGCGGATACAACTAGTGAAGGTTAGTAGTGGTAAAGCAGGAAACTAGCGCCAGTCAGAAAGACTTGGGAGTTCAAGAAGCTTCTGGAAGAGGATGTGACAGGGATAGATAAATCTATAGGGCAGTAGACGTGGATGTAGAACAAGGATAGAAGCATGTGGTGGTTTGCATTTTGACAAGTTACAGCCACCAGCCTTTGTAGTACCCACCATACTCAGGGAGCTGGAGGGAAGGGGATGAGAGTAGCTACATGCGGCCAAGGATTATGACCCAAGGGCTCTATGAATGATTTGAGGTACGGTCTGTGTCTACTACTAGCTACTGTATCAATAGACATAGGTACCAATCATTCCTTCCTTCGACGAATCTTCTCCCAGAACTAGAGTTTCCAGTTAAACTATTGACTTGACCCTCACGTCTAGAGATACCTTTGGGAGGAGACTTGATAATCTCACTTACGCTGATAGTGTGATCTGACCCTTGAGGAGAGAGTTTTGGTTAGAACCTCTTGGTGGCAGCATTGAGGCCTAACAACGTTAGTTTGGGTATGGACTGGGTAGCCACAGTTCATACACAGATTGATTGTATTAGGAAAAAAGGTTGTTGTTTATCTACAACATTGGGATGCATTTTTCCTTAGCTTGAGAAAATGGAAACAAAAACATCATAGGTTAAACACATGCATAGGAGGGTACAACCGATCACTCTTGAGTCGGCCAACCTTACCCTCGTGGCAGCAGGAGTTTTGAGTTTTCATTTCCAAACAAGAGTGATAGAACATGTGGACATATTTTCAAAATATGTTTCCAGGATTACCCCACCCCTCAAAGGGGAGGGATGTCTGTTTTGGATGGATAATATCAGAGGTTGTTTCTAGACTTCTCCAGAGTTTCAGCACCACTATCTTCCTTGACAAAGAAGGAAAAACCCTTGTGTGTTGTCAAAGAGATGCCAGTAGAGCTTTTAAGAGCTGAGGCAGAGGATGACTAGTGCCCCCATCTTGAGGCTTCCAGAGGAAGGCGTAGGGTACATAGTCTACTGCGATGCATCATGGACCAGACTTGGGTGTGTCATTATGTAGGAGGGAGCAGTGATCACATTTGTTTTTCGGCAGCTGAGACAACATGATAAGAACTACGCTACCCATGACCAGGAGTTAGAAGCAGTGGTATTCGCCTTGAATATGGGGTGGCACTATCTTAAGGGTGAACGTTTTACCGTGTACTCTGATCACAAGATTCTTCGGTATATCTTCTCTCAGAAGGACCGGAACCTGAGACATCAACGATGGCTTGAGTTCCTCTAGGACTATGACTTCGAGATAGACTATACTTCTGGGAAGGAGAATGTTGTTGCAGATGCACTCAGCAAGAGGACTGGTATACAGCTTCTAGGCGAGGCGATAAAGAAGCTGGGTGGTTTACAGATATCCTTTGTGGATAGAGATGGAGCAGTCTTCCTTCAGCCTCTTACATTCATTCCCCCACTTCTTCATCAAGTCAGGGAGGCACAACATGGAGACACTGACTGCGAGACACAACATGCTCAGATATCCATAGGGCATGATCCTGATGGATTTTCTGAAGTTGGGGAGCATGTCATCCTCTTCAGAGGACGTACCATGGTACCTGTGTCACTTCAGGAGGAAGTGTTGAGGGAGTTCACACATCCCCTATAGAGGTACACCCAGGAGAGGTAAAGATGTACCCGGACCTTCGACGACCACACTAGTGGCCATGTATGAAGAAGGCTGTAGCAGAGTTTGTCTCTCAGTGACTCACTTATCAGCAAGTGAAGGCAGATCACCTAGTACCAGTAGGCTTGGTACAACCTTTAGAGGTCCCATAGAGGATGTGGGATGAGATACATCCCTGGACTTCATGACAGTAATTCCACATACATCCAGGGGTCACGACTCGATTTGGGTGATCGTTGTCCGACTCACCAAGTCGGCCCACATTCTACCAACCAGAGAGAAGGGTTCGGTAGAGATCTTGGGACACCTCTATGTGAAGGATATTTTGTGGCTACATGGAGTACCTTCATCTATTGTCTCCGATCATGACGCACGGTTTACTTCCCGGCTATGGAAGGGGTGGCAGGAGGCTTTTGGGATGCAGCTTCATTTGAGCACCGCCTTCCATCCTCAGATGGGTGGTTAGACTGAGTGGACCATCCATACCCTCGAGGACATGCCAAATTCTTATTTCTTCGACTTCAGTAATAGTTTGGAGGATCAATTGCCTTTGGTAAAGTTTTCATTCAACAACAGCTACCACTCCACCATTGGGATGACACCTTTCAAGGAGTTGTACGGGAGACCATGCAGATCACCCTTGTGTGGGACTGACCCTGGAGAGTCAGTACTGGTGGGACTAGAGATGGTACGAGCTACCCCAGAGAAGGTGCAGATCATCCAGTACTGGATTAAGACTACAAAGAGCAGGCATAAGTTGTATACTGATAGGGGACATAGGCCTCTAGAGTTCGAGGATGGAGACCATGTCTTCTTATAGGTCTCACCTCGACGAGGTCTACGATGATTTGACCGAGGTGTAATGTTATCTTCAAGATTCATCAGACCTTTCCAGGTCCTTAGCAGAGTTTGTGAGGTTGAATACTGCTTAACTCTTCCACCTCAGTTTCACCGGGTGCATGACGTATTCCACATATCCCAGCTAAGGAGATACATGCACAAACATTCTCACATCATCAACCATGGAGAGTTGGATGCCACAATGGGACGACTTTTACAGAGGTTCCAGGGTTGATTGAGGATTGACAGGTGTAATGTCCCAACATTTTTCAATGGAAATTCCCTTCTTATATTTATGTCATAAAATCACATGAAAACACAACATAATGAACTACTAAGTGATACGTGACCTTTAAACATAAGTTTGTCCCTTATGTGTTTGGAATTTTTAAAATCCCGCAAACACGGTTGTGTTTAAGATGTTTTTGGAGTCTGATAAGAAAAAAATAATTTTTTGGTGAATAGTAACCTACCCTAATGAATAGTAACATACCATTATGAGTAGTGATATACCCTATGAATAGTAACCTCACCTATGATAGTACAAAAATAATATTCATGTTGGAAGTACAATATACCTATGTTTTTGAATGAGATAATTCATGATTTAAATATGGTTTTTGATAATAAAATATGATTTTAATTATATATTAAAATTATCATATTTAGAAAATTATTTTTGAAAAATGGACTTTAATTTTGAACTCTACATTTCAAAAAATGGTTAGGGTGAATTTTTGAGATTTTTCTGAAATACTTGAATTTTTTATGAATAGTAAAATACGGTAATTTACCGTATATATACATTACAAGCTAAATAAACTATTCCAAGCATCATGGATGATGACACCACCCATGGTTAGAATTAAAATCACCCATTTACTATTATTGGTCATGGAATACTTACTATTCTTTGTCTTGGGAAGAAATAATAAATTAATGATTATTAAATTATGAAATCCCTCCTCTCCTCCACTATAAAAACCTCCTTCACTCCCTATTCTCTCCACTGCTCCCAAGCTCCAAGACTTCTCTAAATTCTACCCAAATCTCTCCCCAAGGTCCTCCCCCAAGTCCAAAAGCTCTCAGCCTCCTCAAAATACCAAAACCTCTCCCCTTAAGAGGTTCTAAAAGGAGGAAGTCTCAAGAGGTAAATTCCTCTTCCCAAATTTCTTCTTCTCTTTTAAATTCTTTTATTTTTAATTTCTTTCCTCAAATCCCTTAACCATAATAGTATGATAAATATAGTAGAATACATGTACTATAATGTCTTCATTCTAGTGGTAATTTCATTATTTCTTTCCGCACCCGTTTATTTGAAATAAATGAAAGCACCGTTTGAGATGTGCTAATTTAGCACATTCGAGGACAACAATTTATCAATTTCTATTATTATCTTTAATTATGGTCATAAAACCAGTTGTGTTATGGTTGAACCAAATTTTTATATATGTAATATATATCCTATTTTTGGTTCTGTAATCTTTTGGTACAAATGGAAGTAAGTTATAAATCAAAATACATTCTTTGTAACCAACCCCACCGAATAACAAAAACAGTTATCACTAAGGTTATATATGTAATAATTCAACATCACTCTCAGTAACCTCATTAAAATTAAAACCATTTAATATCCTAGATATTAACTAAAGAATATAACTTCAATTCTGGACAACCACTTTCATCTAGCATATAATCCAAACTTGAATATAATGAACTGATATTTAAATCCAAGTAAACAAATGAGCTCGAACAATGAAACTGAACACTATAACTAATAAAAAAGGCTTTTAATGAACTAAAAATGGTTATAATAAATCAATTAAATATATAATATGTTACTGACATATTAATTAATAATCCTAATTTTTTTATTCAGGTCATTAATAACAAGTGGAGAACACCACCAGATCTGAGGTAAGGGATCCTCTCCTTTTCTCTCTTAATCAAGATTTTCCTCTATACTATGCCTTTATATGTGTACTAGAAATTTATGGTGTATGTTTAAGAACCCCCCCATACTTTCTTATGGATTTATAAGTGATTATAATCCCCATTTCTCTCTCATAAATCCCTCTTGGTCACACCCGACACCATGCCGACAAAATCATTACGAGTTATACCAGAACCTTCTTTGTTCTTTCGGGTTGCGTTATCTTTCTTTCAAAATGGTTTTATCTTATATATCTGTGTGATTATTATTAATTCTAGTTATTTGTACAAGATTATTGTATCAAGACCCTTTCATCACATTCTTTTGGGGATATACATGATTTTGAAAGATTCCCTCCTTAGAACTTTCTGATAAGCAAACCAGTTTTAAGGGGACTTCCCAAATTTTTACACAAATTTCAAGTTCACTCTATCCTCTGTTTTAAGACCCCATTGTGTTTATAAAATATTTATTTTTATTATTAAAAACTTTTTGGTTCAATTATGTTTTTTATAAAATAATATCCTCTTTTCTATTTGAAAAACCCTAGAGTGTTTTCCTTAAAACCGCACAAAAATGTTTTAATTCTAATGTTTCTAAAATACATTTCTAATGTATTTTAAATTATATTTGACACCACTTACCATGTTATATGCCTATTTTACCCTATGAACGTCCATGTATGTTCTAATCCTTTCCTTTCATGGACACTTTGATGATACACCCATTGGATATGTTTTATGTCATGATTATGGTACCCAATTCTTTCCATGGGTACCCATATGTTTATGTATGGTTGATAATGTATGATCATATATGTGGTAAAAATATCTATGTGGAAAGAATATTCATGAAAAGTTTGAGATTTATGCACCCATATAGCGCTCCAATGCATTGGGTAAGGATAAGTCTCATGAGATGTGGTGTGAAACGAGATTAGCGGTTAGCCTTGACCCGTACTGAAATGGGAAATGGGAAGGGCGGTTAGCCTTGACCCGTACTAAAGATATGATTTATTATTCTTCCACATTTATATGATTCCATGTTTATATGATCCCATGCTTATATTAAATTATTTCATAAGTTTCATGATTTGGATATCATTTTGTCATGCCTCTTAACTCATGTGCTTGAGATGTATCCTTATGTTCATTTCCTTACTCGGATTTTTTAGCTCATCCCTTTGTTCATGTGTTCTACAGGGTACCCTATGTAGATGTAAGAGCTCAAAGAAAGTAAGAATCTATTTATGGAGATTAAATAAAGAGGTTTTTGAGTCCTATGTTTTATGTTATATTTACCTAGTCTTCCAAGACACTAGACTAAACGATCCTTTGCTTGTACTCTAATGATAAATTATGCTTAAAATCATGAAATTTTTTACGTAAAAGGCTTGGGTCTCTATAGTTGGTATTAGAGGGAGGTCTAGTTATTTTTTAAGATTAGTAATAGAGCCCATTAGTGAGAAATTTAAGGATGAGACCAAGTATAAGAAAACATTACTATATTTTGGGGAGTATAGAGTAAGTGGTTTATCAAGAAAATACATCCCTATCTGGATACGAGCAGGTAGAGGCGGCTCTGGCATAGATGTATCTAGGGGTAAAACCCAAAAACACCTCTTTGAGATAGACTCGAATGAGAACTAGTGCACAACAATGGGCCTTGCTGCACACTTGGTTATGACACTCCCGGGGGATATGCTTTGGTAGTTTCACAAGCTTAGTAAAAACCATTATTAAGGGACAAAAAGTAGCCCCTGATAATATAAGTTAAGAAATAGATCGAGGATAACCTAGATATGATCCTAAGAAATCACAAGTTAGGATATACATTTTCTTTATAAGTTCATACTTTTATGTTCAAAGTTTCTTTTTATGCTCAATATTTATGTATTCAAGACCTATAATTATACGTTCTTTTTCTTAGTTAATAGTGGGAAATAGAAGAACAAGTTCCAACAACCAATGTGAGAGGCAATATAATGATTTCCCAAATGACATGCCTAATGTGACGGAAGTGGGTGCTCAAAACATCATGGCAGTACTTGCACAGCTGGCTCGAGTTATGAATAATAACATGAATCAGGTGGAACGTCCCCCTCCTCCAAGGAAAGAGAAAGTTGTCGTAGAATCATTTATGCGGGAAAGGCCTCCCATGTTTAGCGGGTCTTCTGATCCCCTACTCACAGAACAATGGATTAACTTCATTGAAAAGATTTTCTCTGTCCTCCAGTGCTCGAAAGAAGAGAAAGTTGTACTGGCATTCTATCGTTTTGATGGAGAAGCTGATCAGCGGTGGACACTGATCAATAATACGAAGTCCCAAGAGGAAATTGATTCCAAAGAATATGAGGAATTCAAGAGGGTGTTTTTCAACAAATATTTTCCTCAAACCATCCATCTTAAGATGGAATGAGAGTTCCTTGGACTCAAGCAGAATGAAGATGAGTCCATTGGGGTGTATGAAGCGAACATTAAAAGGCGTGCAAGGTACGCCTCTATCTTTTTCATGAACACCAAAATCAAGGTGGATCGCTTGTTTAGCGGACTAATGCCGAGTCTATGAAAAGTGTTGACAATTAGAGACTTCGATAGCTATGAGGAGATTTACCGTTGTGCCCTCATGGTTGAAATGGAGATTGGAGACTCTCAGTGGTTTCATGGGCCTAGTGAAAAGAAGAGGAAAATGGAGAACAACATGGGTGGTTCATCAAACAGATCCCATGATGAAGAGAAGCCTAACTTTCCCCTATGCAAAAATTTTGGGAAGAAGAATCCTGGTAACTGTCTGAAGGGAACCAAGAATTGCTTCAAATGCGGAAAGTTTGGTCATCTGGCCAAGAACTGCCAAATAGATATGAAAAATCCCACTAATGTTGAAGATGAACGGAAGGTTTGGATCAACACTTATCCTGTAGTGAAGTGTTTTAACTGAAAGGATCTTGGGAATTATACAAACAGTTTCCCTAAGACGAGGGTTGTTGGAGGCAATCAGAAACAACCTCCAAGGCAACAAAGAACGGCTTATGCTATCACTACTACTGAGGTGGAGCTGGAAAACGATGTGGTGACAGGTAACCTAGTTATTCATTCAATAATAGAGAACAAACTATTTGATTATGGGTCTACACATTCTTTCATATCTTGCATGTTTAGTAGAACTATTCTAACACCACCTCAAAATTTAGAGAGAAAAGTTATCTGTGAGAACAAAGAATGGGGAAATTATTTCATACATGCTTTATAACTCCTCCCTGGTTAATGTCTGTAGATAGAACCTCCCAGAAAATCATTTCTTATTTCCTTTAGTAGAGTTCGACGCTATCTTGGGAATGTATTGGATATCTTTTACAAGGCCAACATCAATTGTCGGGAAAGAGAGATTACACTTCACACCCCAAATCATGCTCCGATTCTTTACTAGTGCAAGGAGTAAGATGAGTCTCCTTTAGAATCTTCATCTCAAGTGAGGATATTACTGCCTTATGAGAATGCATATCTAGATAAAATGATTGAGACAAAGGAGAGAATCATGCATAAAGACATTCCCATCATGAGGGATTACACTGATGTATTCCCTGAAGAGTTTCTTAGTCTTCCCCCTAACCAAGAGGTTGAGTTCTCAATTGAACTTATCCCTAGATATCTTCCAATCTCAAAGAAACCTTACAGAATGGCCACTGTAGTGCTAGAAGAGATGAAGAAGCAGTTACAAGAGAACATGGAGAAGGGTTTTATACGCCCGATTGCTTCACCGTGGGGTGCTCCAGTCCTCTTCGTCAGGATGAAGGATGGATCAATTCCCCTCTGCATTGATTATCGTGAGCTCAACAAAATAACTATAAAGAACAAGTATCCCCTTCAACGGATAGATGACTTGTTCAATCAGCTTCATGGGGCCAGTTATTTCTATAAGGCGGAGCTTCGGTCAGGATATCACCAACTAAAGGTGATGAAGAAATATATTCCCAAAACTGCCTTTCGAACAAGGTATGGACACTATGAGTTCATAGTGATGCCCTTCGGACTCACTAATGCTCCAAAAATTTTCATGGATTTAATGAATAGAGTCTTTAGAGATTACCTCGACAAATTTTTGGTGGTCTTTATTGATGATATTCTGATATACTCCAAGAGCAAGGAGAAACATGAGGAGCATTTGGAAACTATGTTAAAAACATTGCGAAGGGAGAAGTTGTATGAAATGTACATTAAATGTGAGTTTTGTATAGAGGAAGTATCATTCTTAGGGCATGTTATCACCAGGAAAGGGATATCTGTGGACCCTTATAAGACGAAGGCAATTGAAGAGTGGCCGAGGCCAACTTCTGTAACAGAGATCCATAGTTTTTTAGATCTAGCTGGGTATTATCGAAGATTCATGAAGAACTTTTCACAATTGTCAAACCAAATTACCATGATGACATAGAAGGGAGTAATGTTTTTCTGGACACAAGAATGTGAAGATTGTTTCATGGAGTTTAAAAAGAGTCTTATCACTGCGTCGGTACTCACACTCCCTTTAAGTGGAGAACTCTTTGTCGTGTATAGTGATTCTTCTTTGAAAGGATTAGGTTGTGTGCTAATTCAGAATTATAAAGTGATAGAATATACCTCAAGTCATTTGAAAATCCATGAGAAAAACTATCCCATGCATGATCTCGAGTTGGAGGCTGTGATCTTTGCGTTGAAAATCTGGCGACCTTACCTCTATGGGAAAAATGTGAGATATATACTAACCACAAGAGTCTCAAATATATATTCACATAGAAAGAGCTTAATATGCACCAAAGATGATGGATAGAGCTAATCAAGGATTAGGACTACTCAATACACTACCATCCTGGTAAAGCAAACAAGGTGGCAGATGCTCTAAGTATAAAGGAATCTGCATCTTTATCAATGATAAGAATTGAAAAGGATCCGATCATCATAGATTTACAAAGTATGGACATGGGAATAATTAAGGGAGGAACAACATCAATCCTTTCTCAAATGATTTCTCAACCATCCCTCTCGGAGAAAATAAAGGTTTCTCAAAGAAAGGATGTGGAAATTCCGAAAAGGGTGGAAGCTGTTAAAAATGGGAAATACTCCGATTTCAAAATTGATGAGGAAGGAGTTGTATGATTTGGGACACGGTTATGTGTACCATCAGATCCAGAGATAAAGAAGGAGATATTGAATTATGAACATAGATCGACCTTCTCTATCCATCCCGGGAGTACCAAAATGTATTGTGATCTCTGAGAACACTTCCGGTGGGATAACATGAAGAATGAGATTGAGGAATATATATCAAGGAGCTTGGTATGTCAGCAAGTTAAAGCAGGGAGAAAAAATTCCAAAGGTATGATGCAGCCATTACCTATACCCATGTGGAAATGGGAATATGTTACTATGGACTTTGTCACAGGTCTCCCGACGACGTCGAAGGGAAATAATGCGATATGGGTTGTGGTTGACCGACTCACTAAGACATCCCATTTCATCACTATTTGGTAAGATCTCTCGCTTGAACAACTTGAAAAGTTATATGTGAAGGATGTGGTGAGACTGCCTGGTGTTCCACTCTCAATTGTCTGTGACAATGATCCAAGATTCACAGCTAAATTCTGGTGGAGCCTTCAACATTCTTTGAGTACTGAATTAAATTTCATCACGTCCTATCACCCCCAAACTGATGGCCAATCTGAAAGAACTATTCAGACGCTTGAAGATTTGCTTAAAGTCTGGTCTCTAGAATTAAAAGTTGAATAGGATCAACATATCCCATTGGTTGAGTTCTCATACAATAATAGATTCCACTCGAGTATTTAGATGGCTCCATATGAAGCTCTGTATGGAAAGAGATGTAGAACTCCAACCTGTTGGGATGAAGTTGGAGAAAGAAAGCGACATGGACCCGATCTTGTTCAAGAGATGACAGAGAAGGTTCAAGTCATCCAGAAACACATCAAAGCTGCTAAAAGTTGGAAAAAGAGCTATGCGGAGAACCGTCAAAGGGACTTGGAGTTCGACGTTGGAGATAATGTCTTCCTTCGAATATTTCCATGGAATATATTCATTTGATTCGGGAAGAAAGGGAAGCTAAGACCAAGGTATATTGGCCCCTTTGAGATCCTTGACCGCATAGAAGATGTGGCCTATCGGCTTGAAATTCCATCAAATATGGCTCGAGTTCATGATGTTTTCCATGTATCACTCTTGAGGAAGTACATATCTAACCCCTCACATGTACTAAACTCAGAGGTGCTGCAGCTGGAAGATGATCTCTTTTATGAGGAGCACCTAGTAAAGATTCTGGATTGGAGAGATAAGGTTATACGCAACAAGACAACCCATCTACTAAAAGTGTTGTCGAGGAACCATAAGTTTGAGGAGCAACATGGGAATTGGAGGAAGAAATAATGGAAAAGTCCCGCACCTATTTTTGTCTTAGTATGTAAAAACAAAATTTCGAGGCCGAAATTTCATAAGGGGGGAAGAATGTAACGACCCAAAGTTTTTCAATATAAATTACCTTCTTATATTTATGTCAAAAAATCACATGAAAACAAAACATAATGAACTACTAAGTGATAAGTGACCTTTAAACATAATTTTTTCACTTATGTTTTTGGAATTTCAAAAATCCGACATACACGGTTGTGTTCAAGATGTTTTTGGAGTCCGATAAGAAAAACTTAATTTTTTTGGTGTATAGTAACCTAACATAATGAATATTAACATACCCTTGTGAATATTTATATAACCTAATGAATATTAACCTCACCTATGATAGTATAAAAATAATATTCATGTTGGAAGTTCAATATACCTATGTTTTAGAATGAGTTAATTCATGTTTTAAATTTGTTTTTTGATAATAAAATATGATTTTAATTAAATATTAAAATAATCATACTTAGAAAATTATTTTTTAAAATGGGCTTCATTTTTGAATTCTACATTTCAATAAATGGTTAGTGTGAAATTTTGATATTTTTCTGAAATACTTGAATATTTGATGAATAGTAAAATACGGTAATTTAACGTATATATACATTATAAGCTAAATAAACTATTCCTAGCATCATGAATGATGTCACCACCCATGGTTCGAATTCACATGACAAATTTACTATTCTTGGTCATGGAATATTTACTATTCTTTGTCTTGGGATGAAATAATAAATTAATGATTATTATTTTATGAAATACGTCCTCTCCTCTACTATAAAACCCCCCTTCACTCCTTATTCTCTCCACTCCTGTCAAGCTCCAATAATTCTGTAAATTCTGAAAAAATCTCTCCCCAAGGTCCTCCCCCAGGTCCAAAATCTCTCAGCCTCCTCAAAATACCAAAACCTCTCCCCTTAAGAGGTTCTCAAATGAGGAAGTCTCAAGAGGTAAATTCCTCTTCCCAGATTTCTTCTTTTATTTTAAGTTCTTTTCTTTTTAATTTCTTTCCTCAACTCCCTTCACCATAATAGTATGATAAATCCATATCATACAGGTAATATAATTTCTTCATGCTAGTGGTAAATTTCATTATCTTCTTTCCCCACCCTTTTATTTGAAAGAAATGAAAGCACTGTTTGAGATGTGCTAATTTAGCACATTCAAGGACAATGGTTTATCAATTACTATTTTCATCTGTAATAATAGTCATGAAACCATTTGTGTTATGGTTGAAAAAAATTATTATATATGTAATATATATCCTATTTTTGGTTCTTTAATCTTTTGGTAAAAATGGAATTATGTTATAAATCAAAACACACTCTTTGTAACCAAACCCACAGAATAACAAATACGGTTATCAATAAGGTTATATATGTAATAATTAAACATCAATCTAAGTAAACTAAATAAAATTAAAACCATTTAATCTCCTGGATATTAACTAAGGAATATAACTTCAATTCTGGACAACCATTTTTATGTAGCATATAATCCAAAATTTAATATAATGAACCCATCTTTAAAGCCAAGTAAACAAATGAGATCGAACTATGAAATTGAACCTTATAACTAAAAAAGGCTTTGAATGAACTAAAAAGGGTTAAAATAAATCAATTAAATATAAAATATGTTTCGGACTTATGAATTAATATTCCTAATTTGTTTATTCAGGTCATTAATAACAAGTGGAGAACACCACCAGATTTGTGGTAAGGGATGCTCTCCTTTTCTCTCTTAATCAAGATTTTCCTCTATACAATTCCTTTATATGTGTACTAGAAAATTATGATGTATGTTTAAGAACCTCCCCCACACATTCATATAGATTTATAAGTGATGAGAAACCCCATTTCTCTCTCATCATTCCCTCTTGGTCACACCCAACACCATGCCGATAAAATCGCAACGAGTTCTTCCCGAACCTTCTTTGTTCTTTCGGGTTGCATTATATTTCTTTCAAAATGGTGTTATCTTATATATCTATGTGATTCTTATGAATTATGGTTATTTATAAAATATTATTGTATCAATACCATTTCATCACATTATTTTGGGGATATACCTGATTTTGAATGATTCCCTCCTTATAACATTCTGATAAGAAAACCTGTTTTAAGGTGAATTCCCAAATTTTAACCCAAATTTCAAGTTCACTCTATCCTATGATTTAAGAAACCATTGTAATTATAAAATAAGTATTTTTATTATGAAAACCTTCTTTGTTCAATTCTATTTTTTATAAAATAATGTCCTCTTTTCTATTTGAAAATCTCTAGAGTGTTTTCCTTAAAACCGCACAAAAATATTTTAATGCTAATTTTTCTAAAATTCATTTATAATATGTTGTCACTTATATTTGACACCAATTACCATGTTATATGCCTATTTTACCCTATGAAATTCCCTTTATGTTCTAATACTTTCCTTTCATGGACACTTTAATGATACACCCATTGGATATGTTTTATGTCATGATTGTGGTACCCAATTCATTCCTTGGGTACCCTAATGTTTATGTATGGTCGATTATATATGATCGTATATGTGGTAAAAATATTTATGTGGCAATAATATTCATGAAAATTTTGAGATGGGTGCACCCAGATAGCGCTCCAATTCATTGGGTAAGGATAAGTCTCATGAGATTCGATGTGAAACGGGATTGGCGGTAAGCCTTGACCCATACTGAAATGTGAAACGGGATTGGAGGTTAGCCTTGACCCGTACTAAAGATATGATTTTTTATTCTGCCACATTTATATGATTCCATGTTTATATGATACCTTGCGCATATTAAATGATTTCATAAGTTTCATGATCTGGATATCGTTATGTCATGCCTCTTAAATCATGTTTTTGAAATCTATCCTTATGTTCATTTCCTTACTGGGAATTTTTAGCTCATACCTTTGTTCATGTGTTCCCCAGGGTACCCTATGCAGATGTAAGAGCTCAAAGAAAGTTCGAACCTCTTTATAGAGATTAAATAAAGAATTTTTTCTAGTACCATGTTTTATGTTATATGTACCTAGACTTCTAAGACACTAGACATAACGATCCTTGGCTTGTACTCTAATGATTAATTGTGCTTAAAATCATGAAATGTTTTATGTAAAAGGCTTGGGTCGCTATAATAGGAGCAGGTTCTAAGTGGATATTCAATACCTATAGTGCATGTTTGCTGGAAGCACGAGAACCTCCAGGAGAACACATGGGAGCAGGAGGCTCAGATGCCTGCTCAGTACCCCCATTTGTTCCCTTAGTTCCAGTTGTAGCTTACAGGGACGTAAAGCCATGAGGTGGAGAGAATGTAAAGACCCAGAATTTCAGTGAATTTTTTTTCTTAAATACATGGGAATTTTGTGAGTCCGCGAAAATTGATGGTGCATGATTATAAGGCCAGGTGTGCTCGGAATAAATTTCTAAAGTTTTGTTCAGGTATATTTAGTAAACGTACGAGCGGGTTTTTATAACTTTTGAACCGATGCTCGGAATTGAAATATGAGGGCACCATTGAACTCACAACATTAGTATTTTCTTAAGAAGACTTTCAATTCGATGACAGTGGGTTGATTTTAAAAGATAGTTTTTGGGTTTTCTTAGAAAGTAATAAAATAAAGTGAGCATCACATTATTTTATTTGAGCCGCCATGTGGATGTTTGGTGGTTAAAACCTCCTCATGGAAGTTGGAGGTGGGACCATCTCACCATAACCTCCCATGAGAGGTTATGGTGATGGGGCCCACCCGAACATAACCTCCCGCGAGACATTACAATGTGGGGACCACATGGGGCTTAACCCCCTATTGATGGAAGAGAGTAAAACCTCTCAACTCTCCCTCATTAATGAGGAAGAGCCTCCTGACCTTCCCATTTAATTAAATTATGCCAACTCCCCTAATTAATTTGTGCCAACCCTTCACATTTAATTAGGTGGAGCCAAGTAATTAACTCATTCTTTTTGAATTATTCCCAACAAATTAATAGATACTCTAATCTATTATTTGGAACAACTTTGGCATTTGGGTGGAAGTGGGGAAAGAGGAGAGTTTGGGAGAAAAGCTCCCTACGAAGAACAAAGAACGCTCCACTGAAAAAGAACGCTGATCCTCTTCGAACTTCTTCCTCAGACACCTACTGACATGGAGCGTCTTCCACGAGCCGGCGTAGCTCGGGTTTGGAAGCGTGCGAGAAAAGCGAAGAACGACGAACTTCTTCGTCTGCCTTCCATGACTCCATCAACGAACGACGAACGACGAACAAAGGTAGGGATTTTATTAAAGGTTGATGTTATTCATTTTCTATCTTCTTCAATGGTTGGAATGGAATTGTTTGTAGGTGAGTTTTCATTCATCTTGGTTTCTTGATGAACTAATTGATTTCACCCTAAACGCGGGCGGTGCGGGCCAAACCAACATGGCCAGACCCCTCCGCCGCTCTTGTTAGAGATGATGCTCGGCATGGCGACAAAGCAACGAGATGATGAAGGTGGCGATGACAAAGGTCCTGCTTCCCGCAGCCTCCGCAACCTGCACAGCCCTCACGGCACTCTGGCCGAACTAGCCACGGCCGAGCCAAACTCTGGACGAGCCAACCTTCGTGCATCCCGTGCACCTAGCCTCTGCGCGTGCCGCACACCCGGCCGCATCGCCGGCCCGCGCTGGCCCGAACCATGTCGAACAGGCCTGCCCGGTCGCCGACCCGCTTGCCTCCCGGCTGTCGGGCCACCTCCCGGCCGTCGGGACGCCTCCAGGCCGCCTTCGGGCCTCCCCCTGCCCTCCCGACAACCTGTTGGCCTACCCGGTACCCTCCCGGATGCTTGACGACCTGCCCGACGCCCTCCCAGCCACCCTACCGGCCTGACGAGGCCATCACTAGGCCTGTACAGCCACCGCCTGGCCTGCCCGGCCGCCATGCCGGCATGACCCAGCCGCCGCCCCATCCGACTGCCCCGTCCACCGCCCGGCCTGCCTAGCCGCCCCGCCGGCTTGCGCAGGCCGCCGCCCGGCCTACCCGACCTCCCCGCCGGCCTGCCCCGGCCTCCCCGCCTGCCTGCCCAGGCCCCCGCTTGGCCTGTCCTGCCGCCCCGGTGGCCTGCTGAGGCCGTCGCCTGGCCTGCCCTGCTGCCCCACCAGCCTACCCAGGCCGCACCCTGGTTCCAGGCCAAACCGGTCAAGCCTCGCCGACCTCCCGAGTCTGCCCACGACCTCCCTCACAGTGCTATTGGCCGAACTGTCTAGGCCTCCCGGGCTGAGCCTCCAAAACTGCACCCCTTGCGGCGCTGGCCGAACCAAACTGTCCGTGCCATCTGGGCTAAGCCGCGCCCCTAGCGGTGACCTCCGGGTCGAACTGCGCACACGGCCTACTAGGCTGGGCCCAGCAGGACCGGGCAAACCTAACAGGCTGGCCCGCCTAATGGGTCGAGCCAGACCCAACACGTCTTACTCTGTCGACCCAGATTGGGTTGGCCCAGACTAAGATGGGCCGAGTCGGTCCGACCGGGACGGACCGGACCCAGGCCCACTACCGGCCTTTACTTTCTTTTGGCCATATCTTTGGCACCGGACGACTGTATAAAAAACTTTCAGTGGCATTGGTAATCTTGGAGAATATACGTCCCTTTAAGAATACCCCTAGAGATTGGGGTTTAGTTGAGATATGGTCAGGTTGGATCATACATGAATCTAATCGGGCCCCCATGACTAAAAGCCTAATAACTGACAGACCGGGTGTCTGATTGACGCGATTTCTGTTGCGTTGAGACTCCTATGAAGAGGCGGACCTTTGAAGTACTTCTAAGTGGGGCTTCGTGACAGTTGGAGTATCTACCTGTAGCTCGTGGAGTAGATCCTCCCAAAGACGAGCGAGAATAGTGAGGAGTTATCAGACATGTTCCGTGTTTACCCTACAGTGGGGATGGATAGTGGTTTGCCTGTTGATCTTTAGGGTTTACCCTCTAGCTGGGTAGGGCAGTGGGTTACCCAACGACCTGTTATAGTTTACCCTCCAACTGGGCTTGGAAGTGGGTTACCCATTGAACTTAGGGTTTACCCTCTAGCTGGGCTGCATAGTGGGTTACCCATTGACCTTAGGGTTACCCTCCAACTGGGCTGGGCAGTGGGTTACCCATTGACCTTAGGGTTTACCGTCTAGCTCGGATGGGCAGTGGGTTACCCGTGGACCTTAAAGTTTACCATCCAGCTAGGATGGGCAGTGGGTTACCCGATGACCTCTTAGGGTTTACCCTCCAGCTGGTCTGGGTAGTCGGTTAACTGAAAACTGAGTTCTCCAGTAGCCGAGGTTTCGACAATGTGACTGGAGATTTTATTTGATACTACCCCTAGATTAAAATCCTGGTTTGAGCTAGGTTGGTAACTTTTGAGTTTACCTCATGATTGAGATGGATTACTAAACAACTTAGGTATATCTATGGGCGTATACCTAAGTGGGGTTATCAGTTGAATTCATACTTTGTGTTTATCCTTGTTGGATTTTGTGAGACCTTCAGGGTCTCGGGGTCCCTACTCAGTATATTTATACTCACCCCTACTCAGGATATTCCCCCACCTCATTGTGTTTTTTGCAGATGACGGAGAGCGCTGACTTAGGCTGAGAGTACAATGACTGGACGGTACCCGGAGGTGGACTATATGACGTGTCGATACGCAGAGGTGACCGACAGACGTGGAGTGGTGAGGAGGATATATGTATCTACCCTTCAGGTAGGATCCGTGGTGGACAATCTAGGAGCCTCTCATCACCTTTAAGTTGTTTTGTCTTTTTCAGTTGTACTTGTTTTCAGTTGTACTTGTACTTTCTTGTTGGGCTTGTATTCTGGCCCCTCTACTTTCAGTACACTTTGTATACAGTTTTACTTAGTTTTTTGCTTCCAGCATGTACTATGTTGTGTTATTTTTCATGTTTTAAATGAAATTCCTTCCTAGTTTAGGGATTTATGCCTTTGGTGCTAGTCTCCAGCCCCTGTTCTATGGAAGACGGGCTTGGGGTAGTCAAGACATGGGCCCCGGGGGACGGGTCATGACACAACACTTTTACAATAATTATATCATGAGATATAATAATTCACCTAATATGATGAGGGAATATATGATTCCATATCCACCAATCACATTATGAAAAAAACCATAAATATATGTTCCACAAGAACATGAAGCATTCATCATATTATTAGAGTATAACCCAGTGAAAATAAATGTGTTTCATAATCATTTTATCATCATAATAAAAATCCTACTAGAGAAATAATAATGATGAGATGATTGGATCATATACCAAGTAAATTATAATATTCCTTGATTTATGATGTTATTGATGAACAATTACTCTAATATATCCTTGGAACATTTATTTAAAAACAAGAGAAAATATCCTTTTCCTTTGATAATATTTAAAATAAAAATTCCAAGAAATTTTGAAAATTATATTTCATTGATATTAAACAAAGAAACATTTAAAGGAAGTTTTATAGAATATACCATTCATACAGGTGGGAAAATCAACTCATTCAACATACATGAAAAAATTCTCTCCAACAATTATAACATGGTAAAAATGACATGTTAAAAATACTTTTATTAATATTTCTTTTCAAACCGTTGTAAAAAAAGATAAATTTTGGGAAGACAAACTTTTAAAAAATTTCATGTATATGTATCTAAATTAAGAAAATAATTTTGATAAGTAATCACAAGGAATAAAAGTTTTATTGAGAAAAATTAAAAAAGGGTTAAATTTAAATAAAATCATTTTCTCAAAAAAAAAATAGTTACAAATAAGGAAAAAATATACTATACATGAGTATTACAAGAATAACTATAGGGGAAAACAATTAATGGGGTTTAAAGGATATGATCTATACAATTTCCCTAAAATATCATAAGTTTTGATAATACCCAAAAGAAATGAGAATGTAATGTAAACTCTTAACTCATGTCTCATATTAAAATATTTCCTTCTTCATAAAGCCTCCATAGGCTTCTAACTGAAAAATACTTGTATGGTATTATGATCATTCCAGGAACTCTTTAACACAGGTAAGGATGTTAGGAATGGATTTCGTCTAGGATTATCTAAGATAAGAGGCATATGATGTGTGGAGAAGAGAAGAGAGGTGATGTACTTTTATTAGTGATAGAGAGGACACATGTTTAGTTTTTCAAATGATTAAAATATATCAATTCATTACATAGGAGAAATTGACCCATAATGACTAATATTAAAATATTAAATATTATAGTGTTGAAATATTACCATAAAATATGACGAAGAAATGTTTTATGCGATTTTAACAATTGTAATAATAGTTGTTGTGCCCAAGTGAAGTAATTGCATTTGTTGTCAATAACTTGTCATGGTGTGCCATCTGATGAAGTACGTCTTGAATATTGCTGATTACAGAAGCATTAAATCAGACGACTGCTAAGATGATCATAAGTTCAAAGCACGTGTATCAAGGAGATACATTGTCACAACATGATTAGAAGACCATGCACTATCTCTTAGTGCATGAGGATTTAAATTTGTTCCGACCTCTCTGATTAGATCAATGAAGTTCTTTGAAGAATATGTTTGATTTAGGAGCTCGGTTGATGAAGAAGACCCTTCGGGAATTCCACATTCTATGTACTGAGTATATATGAGGAGGATGGAGGAATTGTAATGATGAAGAAAAATGAAGAAGGTTGAAGTGGCATTTGAACTTGGTTACTTTGTTTTTAACAAAGTACTTGTTATATTACTTGCAAAAAATTAGCCATCTCAAGCCAGCCTTAAGGGTTTCAACCCAAGGCACATGTGGGACTAGGTCACCACGCCCAAGGGGATCCCATGGGGCCAGCCCGAGAGGCCGCGGCCTTGTGTAAGCCGGGGCCACGCAGGGGATCAGGCCTGCGCAGCATGGGCGCCAGAGCGCGCCCGGAGGATGCATAGTGGGCGCCAGTAGCGCGCCCGCAGGGAGCAGAGAGTGGGCGCAGAGCGCGCCCGCAGGGAGAACACGGTGCGGGGCGGCACCGTGGAGGTTGGAAGTTCAATTGCGGGGTTGAGGCAGTGCTAGGGTGATAAACCGCGGAAAAACCGCACGCCGATTCGATGTGGGACGCGGAAATTTCACCCGGGACAGATCTGAGCCGTCCGTCTCATCGCGCGCTGGATCGCAGCCGCTCATCTCATCTGCCGCGCGCCGCGATCTAATCCGGTCGTCCGATGTATTTCAATCGCCCAATCCGATGGCCGTGGCTCGTCTTCCACCTCGAGCTCAGCCGAAGGCCACCTGACGTCCCCCGCTGAACCAGAGCCCTTCGAGCACCAGAATTCGAGCTCCCGGCCACCATTTCCGAAGCCGAAGGCTCCATTGAGCTCGTTTGGGCACACCGAACATGTCCATACATTAAAATGACTCTGCATGCAACAAAGGAGAGAATTCGAGGAAGGCCGAAGGCAAACGAAGTGCCGAGGCCTCGGGGTGTTCGTGTTTTGCATGGGATGGCCAAAACGAAGGCCGTGCATGCGTTCTAAGTCGCATGCACGTGAAGGAAACCTAATAATGGAAAACCCGCATTAAAACAGAGAAGAAGAACGAGATACGCGGAAGATATTTAACGCGTTTGAAGTTTTCAAAACGCCGATGATTTCGGGCATTCGAGTATTGGATTCCGCGGACTCCATTCACATTCCTCTGCCTATAAAAGGAGCACCCGAGGTATTGGAGAGGCTTGCTGATCCTTTGAGAACTCGAGAGTCCCGCGAAGCCATCCATGCTACGCGAAGTATCTCTGCACAGCCTCTTGCGCGACTGAGAATCCCGGAGCCACTCGAGGCCCCGAAGAAGTCCCCTGCGCGTCTGCCTTGCGTGACAGGAAGGAGCTCTCTGCCCGCATACTTGCGCGGCAGGAGTGTCTTGCACGCCTCGCGGTGTTGCACCTTGCACACCCGAGTGCTTGCGCGGAAGTAGCACCTGCGCGCCCGCGGCCAGTGCATCTTGCGCGGCATTTGAAGACAGTAGAGGCCGCACTCTTGCAACCTTGCATGGAGAAGAAGTGGAGAAGAACCCGAGGGCATACCCTTGTGTGAGCCAAGTGAAGAGAAGAACTCTCTACTGGCAGTAGGTGTTCAAAGTGGATGGCCAAGGCTTAGCCCTTGTGTGTGCACAAGTGAAGAAGACCAACCTTGAGAAGAAGAGTACACACTTAAGTGTGTGAATGCAAAAGAACTGATCATTCTAAGTGATTGGTTTTTCTGTGAGCAAGACCAACGAGATCTTTTGGAGACTGTTGAAGCTACTTGAAGTTTCGAACAACACCTTTGAAGAAGTGAAGTGGAGGCATGATGAAGATGATGCTGTGGAGTTGGGGGGTTTAACCAACTTGTAATTGGGGGGTATAACCAATTGCTGTGTAATCATCTTTTGGCATAGTGAAGAATCCGTGTTGGGGGGTGTAACCAACACGGCAAGGAGTAGGTCTTTGTACCGAACCTTGTAAATCTCTGTGTTCTGTGCTCTCATTATTACTGCACCACTAAAAGAGTAGATCTAGGCTTTAACCAGCTGCAGAGGTTGAATTGATAATCCAAAGGGAACAATTCATAAAAAGAAAAAAAGTTATCACTGATTCACCCCTCCCCTCTCAGTGATCACAACCAATCCAGGCATTTCAAGTGGTATCAGAGGGAGGTTCCCTCTGTAAGGATCTACTTCTGAGAAGATGGACAATCTAAATTCTGTTAATAGTAGGGGTGTTCCTACATTCGATGGAAAGAATTACCACAGCTGGAAGAATCGGATGTTACCCTACCTTATATCTCTCGGCCTTGAAGTTAGAAATGCAGCCTTATTTGGATTCCCTCCTCTTGCTAATGAAGCTGCTATGACACTCGATGAGAAAAGAAATATGGAAGTTGATGGTAAAGCTCAAAATGCCATTCTTATGTCACTCTCAGAAAATTTATACACAAAATTCATGGGACTCAAGAATGCTAAAGAAATTTGGGACAAATTGGAAAGTAGTTATGAAGGCAACATGAAAGTCAAGGAAGCAAAATTACAAATTTGGAGAAGCAAGTTTGAAGATGTCAAGATGGGAGAAGAAGAAAATATTGATGATTATTTCACAAGAGTCAATGAAATTGTCAGTAACATTCGGGGCTTTGGAGAAAAGTTGGAGGACTCCACTATTGTTAAAAAACTAATGAGAAATTTTCCTGACAGGTTTGACCCCAAAGTCTCAGCATTAGAAGACAGAGATGATCTCTCTCTGGATGAACTACACAACATTCTCATTGCATATGAAATGAGGAAGATCCCAGTATTCAAGAAGAAGATCAAGGATGAGATGGATTTTGAGGCCATGAGACAACTCAAGATAAAAGATGACGAAGTCCTAGAATCAAGTGATTCTTACAATGAAGAAAAGGATGAAGATCTCAACATGATTATTTCTCTTTTTTCTAAAAGGTTTGGAAAAACTAAATTCAGGGGAAAAGGGAAATCACCATCGAGATGTTTCAATTGCAATAACATCGGACACTTTGCTGTTAACTGTCCTAAGAAAAGATCTAGTACTCTAGATATTGAAGATGATAAGTCACAAAAGAAGAAATGGAGTAGATACCCAGGAGAAGGAAACAGATCTGGTGCAAGAAAGAAAAGGATCGTTCCTGGTGAAAGAAGAAGCTATGTAAGCAAAGAGGAAGAATCAGACTTCACTTCAGCCAGTCAATCAGAAGAAGAAACGAATTTTATGGCTCATGTGGAAAAAGGGTTTGACACCTGCAGTAGTGAAGATGATGAAAGTGAACGAACAGAGCTCGAACACATATTGAAAGATGAACTAGTGGCTTGCCTTGAACAGAACACTGAACTCAAGAAAGAGAAGAGATTGTTACAAAAGGAAACCAAAAGGATGACTGAGGAGTTGGAAGAATGTATGAAGAAAGAGACAATGTACATTGATGAAATCAAGAGACACAAACTGAAGGTAGCTGAGCTGGACAAGATAGAAAAAGATCTTGAGGAGAAACTTCACCTCAAAGAAGAAGAGAAATCAGTGACACATTCCAAGTGGATTGAAGCACAGAATAGCTTGACAAAGATGAGAGAAGACTTCAACAAGGCTGTTGAGGTCAAGGCAGAATCATCTTATGCTGGTGCTCAGAGGCAGGTCAATTTACCACTAAGTAAATCTCTAAATACATCTGTTATTTCTAACAATGCAGGTTCAAAGATAAAATTGAGACAAACATGGCATGAACCAACCTGTGTAAAATCATCTTCAATGGAAGAAAGGAAATCCTCAGGAAGGACTACTCAAATCTTGGACAGAAAATTACAACATGACTCTTATCAACAAAGACGGTCAAGTTCAGAGGCTACTGCTGGTGTTGTGGTGTGTTTGGACATAAGGCCTATGCATGCTGGTATAACATGTCTCGTCCAAACATGAGGCATGAGTCAAGGGGGAGACATCCTGAAACCCAGAGTGTTTTGCAGAAAGCTTCAAAATCACCAACTCAGAACTCATTTGACTGTCTGAGTGAAGCTTGTGGAAGATGTGACCAACAATGTCATAGAGCTGATAAATGTATGACAACTCTTCCTAAACAAAAAGTCAAAGACATGAAAGGGAAAGGCATTCAAGAAACCAATGATGAAATCACATGC
The DNA here is from genome assembly GCA_963277665.1 of Viscum album. Taxonomy (NCBI): domain Eukaryota; kingdom Viridiplantae; phylum Streptophyta; class Magnoliopsida; order Santalales; family Viscaceae; genus Viscum; species Viscum album. The sequence goes on from OY728148.1 coordinate 469,871,398, forward strand.
TTTGCTGAAGTGGCTCTAAAAGCCAGCAGTAAAACTAAGTCATGGATTCTTGATAGTGGATGCTCATCCCTCATGACTGGTGATACAAAAATTCTAAGCAACATTGAAAGTCATGAGGGAGGAACCGTGGTGTTTGGAAATGATCGTTCTCTGAAAATCAAGGGAGTTGGAAAGGCTATGATTGCAACAACAAATCTAAAATCCAATGATGTGTTGTTTGTTGAAGGATTAAAGCACAACCTACTGAGTGTAAGTCAATTATGTGATGATGGACATGAGGTGTTGTTCCAGAAGGACTCATGCATCATCAAGAGCTCAAAGGATGGAAAAATCATCACTCAAGGAAGAAGAACCACTGGAAATCTATTTCAAATTGGTGATCCCATCAATTCTTGTTTTCTTAGCTCTAAAGATGAAAACAACCTCTGGCATAGAAGACTTGTCCATCTTGGTCAAAGGAGTATGAGTAAAATTCTGAAGTACAATGTTGTACGAGATCTACCCAAATTAAAGAGAGAAAGAGATGAAGTCTGCGACACATGTCAAAAGGGAAAACTGACCCATAGGTCACACAAAGGAGTTGATATCATGTCTACTAGGCCTCTTGAACTCATCCATACAGACATATGTGGACCGATGAGACAGAAGTCTACAAGAGGAGATTTCTATTTTATAACCTTCATTGATGATTACACTCGGATGACCAATGTCATGTTCATGAAACACAAGTCAGAGGCAATCACGATGTCCAAGACTTTCAGAAGGCAGGCTGAGAAGGAACTGGAGCTCTGCATTAAGAAAGTAAGATCAGACAACGGAAAAGAATATACCGGTGATGTCTTTGAAAGCTATCTGGTCAAGCATGGAATCAAACATCAATATAGTACACCATATACTCCACAACAGAATGGAGTGGCTGAACGAAATAATCGAAGCATAATTGAAATGGGGAGGACTATGTTAGCTGAGCGTGATATCTCTAAGTTTTTCTGGAGAGAAGCAGTATGCACTGCTATACACATACAGAACAGATGTCTCCTGAGACCAGAAACACAAACGACATCCTATGAAATGTGGTTTAACAGCAAACCAACTGTTAAATATTTCAAAGTCTTTGGCAGTCCCTGCATCATCAAGATTAAAAACATCAATCTGGGAAAGTTTGAAGAAAAAGCTAAAGAAGGAATCTTTATGGGTTACCTACCTGATGGAAAAGGCTACAGATGCTGGAATAAGAGGTTGAATAAAATGATTGACTGCAGTGATGTAATAATAATTGAAAACAACACCAAGCCATACACTGTGGATGATGATGACTCAAAGAATGACACATCCTTGGAACAGAAGAATGCAGAATTACCTAAGCTAACACCAACTGCTGGTGAGATCAACTCCGAATATACCATTGATGAAGATGAAGGTAATGAAAATGGAAGAATCAGATACAACAAATTGAAGAAACATGTTGACACAGAAAATGTCCTTGGATACCTACAGTCCTTAGTAAGAACTAGAAGAAGATTGAGATTGGAAGATCAGACTGCACTGGTTTCTCAAGTTGAACCTCACACAGTGGCTGAAGCAGTTGTACATGAGGAATGGATACAAGCTATGCATGAGGAACTCAATCAAATTGAAAAGAACTCCACTTGGGATCTTGTGCCAAGGCCCAAAAATAAAAATGTTATTGGGACAAAGTGGGTGTTTAGAAACAAACTCAATGAAAAGGGAGAAGTTTCCAGAAACAAGGCCAGACTTGTATGTAAAGGATATTCACAAATGGAAGGAATCGACTTTGAGGAAACCTTTGCACCAGTTGCAAGACTGGAAACTATCAGAATGTTCTTAGCAGTTGCAGCACACAAGCAGTACAAGGTCTATCAGATGGATGTGAAATCTGCATTTCTGAATGGAGATCTTGAAGAAGAGGTGTATATTGAACAACCAGAGGGATTTTTGATGGACAAAGATGGTAGTATGGTGTGCAGATTGAGAAAAGCATTGTATGGATTGAAGCAGGCCCCTAGAGCCTGGTACTCAAAATTGGATGGTTGTCTTAAAAACATGAAATTTGTCAAAGGAACAGTTGACAGTAACCTCTATGTCAGAGAAATGGCCAATGGTACCCTCATAGTCATTATTTATGTAGATGATATCATTTTTGCTGGTAACAAGGAAGGACTATGTGAAGAATTTGCTGAGCAGATGAAAAGAACTTTTGAAATGTCGATGCTTGGTCAAATGACATATTTTCTAGGATTTCAGGTGGAACAAAGACAAAACTCCATATTTCTTTCACAAGAGAAGTACGCAAGGGACTTAGTGAAAAGGTTTGGAATGGAAAGTTCAAAGGAAGTCTCCACACCCATTTCTGTCGGAACCAAGCTATGCAAGGATGAAGAAGGAAACAATGTTGATCATAAAGAGTTCAGAAGAATTATTGGCAGTCTACTTTATCTCACGGCTTCAAGGCCAGATATAGCATATGCAGTGACTTTGTGTGCCAGATTCCAAAGTGACCCAAAAGAATCTCATTTAACTGCAGCCAAAAGAATCCTGAGATATGTTAAAGGAACCCTCAACTATGGAATCTTATACAAACACAGTGCAAACATACAGTTGTTGGGATTCACAGATGCTGATTGGGCTGGTGATTGCACTGATAGAAGATCCACATCTGGTGGAACCTTCTTTCTGGGAGAAGGATGTGTTAGCTGGTACAGCAAGAAACAAAATTCTGTAACATTGAGCACAACTGAAGAAGAGTATGTGGCCGCTACACATGCATGTACTCAAATGATTTGGATGCAGGTGCAGCTAGCAGATTTGAGGATTAAAGCTGAAAAACCATTGAGGATCTTATGTGATAATCAAAGTGCAATTGGGTTGTCTAAGAATCCTATCCAACACTCCAGATCCAAGCACATTGATATAAAATATCATTTCATCAAAGAAAGGGTCACCAGTGGAGACATCAAGCTAGACTACATTCCTACTCAAGATCAGGTGGCAGACATTTTCACCAAAGCTATGCCTACGGAAAGATTTGTTGAATTGAGGCTGAAACTTCATGTTCATCCTTCTACTCTCACTTGAGGAAGAAGAAGGTCCCTCCTTATTCCCTAAATTTTTGTATTCTTGTACTTACATGCAGGGAATTGAAGGAGATGAGTGCATCCCCTGAGGGGGGGCATTGGTAGTTGAAGATGTGCAGGTTCCAGAAGCTCTATACTCTGAGTATGGCTTTCATTCATCCCTTTGCATTTGTTGGCCAATAAGGGGGAGAAATCATCAGGCACACGACATTCTCTCAGTGTGCTTCGGAGTATTGACAACCAAATACAAAGGGGGAGATTGTTGTGTCCAAGTGAAGTAATTGCATTTGTTGTCAATAACTTGTCATGGTGTGCCATCTGATGAAGTACATCTTGAAGATTGATGATTACAGAAGCATTAAATCAGACAATTGCTAAGCTGATCATAAGTTCAAAGCACGTGTATCAAGGAGATACATTGTCACAACATGATTAGAAGACCATGCACTATATCTTAGTGCATGAGGATTTAAATTTGTTCCGACCTCTCTGATTAGATCAATGAAGTTCTTTGAAGAATATGTTTGATTTAGGAGCTCGGTTGATGAAGAAGACCCTTCGGGAATTCCACATTATATGTACTGAGTATATGTGAGGAGGATGGAGGAATTGTAATGAAGAAGAAAAATGAAGAAGGTTGAAGTGGCATTTGAACTTGGTTACTTTGTTTTTAACAAAGTACTTGTTCTATTACTTGCAAAAAATTAGCCATCTCAAGCCAGCCTTAAGGGTTTCAACCCAAGGCACATGTGGGACTAGGTCACCACGCCCAAGGGGATCCCATGGGGCCAGCCCGAGAGGCCGCGGCCGTGTGTAAGCCGGGGCCACGCAGGGGATCAGGCCTGCGCAGCATGGGCGCCAGAGCGCGCCCGGAGGATGCATAGTGGGCGCCAGTAGCGCGCCCGCAGGGAGCAGAGAGTGGGCGCAGAGCGCGCCCGCAGGGAGAACACGGTGCGGGGCGGCACCGTGGAGGTTGGAAGTTCAATTGCGGGGTTGAGGCAGCGCTAGGGTGATAAACCGCAGAAAAACCGCGCGCCGATTCGATGTGGGACGCGAAAATTTCACCCGGGACAGATCTGAGCCGTCCGTCTCATCGCGCGCTGGATCGCAGCCGCTCATCTCATCTGCCGCACGCTGCGATCTAATCCGGCCGTCCGATGTATTTCAATCGCCCAATCCGACGGCCGTGGCTCGTCTTCCACCTCGAGCTCAGCCGAAGGCCACCTGACGTCCCCCGCTGAACCAGAGCCCTTCGAGCACCAGAATTCGAGCTCCCGGCCACCATTTCCGAAGCCGAAGGCTCCATTGAGCTCGTCTAGGCACACCGAACATGTCCATACATTAAAATGACTCTGCATGCAACAAAGGATAGAATTCGAGGAAGGCCGAAGGCAACCGAAGTGCCGAGGCCTCGGGGTGTTCGTGTTTTGTATGGGATGACCAAAACGAAGTCCGTGCATGCGTTCTAAGTCGCATGCACGTGAAGGAAACCGAAAAATAGAAAACCCGCATTAAAACAGAGAAGAAGAACGAGATACGCGGAAGATATTTAACGCGTTTGAAGTTTTCAAAACGCCGATGATTTCGGGCATTCGAGTATTGGATTCCGCGGACTCCATTCACATTCCTCTGCCTATAAATAGAGCACCCGAGGCATTGGAGAGGCTTGCTGATCCTTTGAGAACTCGAGAGTCCCGCGAAGCCATCCATGCTACGCGAAGTATCTCTGCGTAGCCTCTTGCGCGACTGAGAATCCCGGAGCCACTCGAGGCCCCGAAGAAGTCCCCTGCGCGTCTCCCTTGCGCGACAGGAAGGAGCTCTCTGCCCGCATACTTGCGCGGCAGGAGTGTCTTGCATGCCTCGTGGTGTTGCACCTTGCACACCCGAGTGCTTGCGCGGCAGTAGCACCTGCGCGCCCGCGGCCAGTGCATCTTGCGCGGCATTTGAAGACAGTAGAGGCCGCACTCTTGCAACCTTGCATGGAGAAGAAGTGGAGAAGAACCCGAGGGCATACCCTTGTGTGAGCCAAGTGAAGAGAAGAACTCTCTACTGGCAGTAGGTGTTCAAAGTGGATGGCCAAGGCTTAGCCCTTGTGTGTGCACAAGTGAAGAAGACCAACCTTGAGAAGAAGAGTAGACACTTAAGTGTGTGAATGCAAAAGAACTGATCATTCTAAGTGATTGGTTTTTCTGTGAGCAAGACCAACGAGATCTTTTGAAGACTGTTGAAGCTACTTGATGTTTCGAACAACACCTTTGAAGAAGTGAACTGGAGGCATGATGAAGATGATGCTGTGGAGTTGGGGGGTTTAACCAACTTGTAATTGGTGGGTATAACCAATTACTGTGTAATCATCTTTTGGCATAGTGAAGAATCCGTGTTGGGGGGTGTAACCAACACGGCAAGGAGTAGGTCTTTGTACCGAACCTTGTAAATCTTTGTGTTCTGTGCTCTCATTATTACTGCACCACTAAAAGAGTAGATCTAGGCTTTAACCAGCTGCAGAGGTTGAATTGATAATCCAAAGGGAACAATTCATAAAAAGAAAAAAAGTTATCACTGATTCACCCCTCCCCTCTCAGTGATCACAACCGATCCAGGCATTTCAATAGTTATAACACATTTAAACCTATTTAATAAATACTATGATAACTTAATTTTCACTAAATCACTATTCATATTGACTAAGAATTAAATTGACCATATTACATAAGAATTTTTTATTCCAAATATGGGATCCAATTTTTGGGATTTAGTTTTTATATGGGAAAAACTACTCTAAAATAATTGAACAAAACATTTAAAACCATTTTTAGAAAAATGTATTTTTAAGCATAAAAATAAGTTTACATTCATTATCTACCAAGTAAAATGTTATCACATTATGTGAATAAAAATAATTTTTCATAAAAACATATATTTTTTTACTTCCAAGTTAATTAATATTATTTTATAAATAATTGAAAACAAATAAATTCATTATAATGATGTGTTATTTTATTGTTTTTTTTATATTCATACATACCAATCCAATAGATAGGAAATAGCTATAATGTTAAATAATATTAATCCAAGTATATATCATGGGACATTTATAATTAGTGTTCTATTTATAAAATGCTTTCAAATGAATAAAATTTATTAAAATGTAAATGTATTATAAAATGTTGGGTTATTATAGTCTAACCCCCTTATAATTATTTTTACCAAAACAATAAATTGATTTTATATAGAAAACCAAGCAGAAATTTTAACTTCATATCCACAATTTCCTATAAAGCTTCGTGAAATTTATGGTTTCACCAAAGAAGAATCGACCAATCAGGTGGTCTTTTTTATCATAACGTTTTGTCTTCGATCCAGAATAACCAGTGGTTATTCCTAATAAGAGACATCATTTTTTTTGGTATGACCTTTGAGTTCATTATATGTGAAGGTTCTAGTAAGTTATTTTTTAAGAAATTTACGTGGAATGCGTCATGATCTTAACATAGATTTTTTTTATGTTCTATGATATAAGGAATGTTTCTAATATGGTTAAAAATATTCAAGGGACTAATAAAACTTGGGGTCTACCTTACATTTTTTTCTAAATACCACTACCTTATTCCAAAGATTATTCACTATAATACCTTATAATCATACTATATCTCTGGATATTTTCTACGACCATCAACATAATGTTTTTATTAACATCATGATTCCCTGATGTTTTGATTAATTTGTGTAACCTTATCAACCCTTTTTTTAATCAATAAGAAGTCCCAATATATTTATTTCTATAACTGCATTCCTACACATTAGAGTTATACACATTCTTTAATATAGGTATTCAAAATTATGCATATTAATTTATGTGTGAATTTTCGTGTTGTAATAAAATTTATCCAATGGAATGTTTTGATCCCAACCATAATTGAAATATGTAGATAAATATTTCAACATATTGTTTAGAGGCTAAATGGTCCTCTCAGACTGACCATATGATAAATAATGATATATAGTAATAAAACCCAACTCTCTATCTATATACAATTGAATAATTCTAAAAAAACATCAATTTAAACCATGGATCCTAAATAGATACAATTGAGAGTGGAACTCTGTGAAATAAAATCAATTACATAATGTATATTTGAGGTCATTGATAAACAGGGAAATCCTATTCAATATTAATCATATTTATTGACAATATAGGTTAATCAACTACAACCCAAATTGTATTACAACTTTTATATATATTTGGTAGTATTTTAAGAAAATCAATGTTGATGATTTACCGTCTCTATTAAGTATGGTTAATTGTTGTAAAAACTACATATAATTTTATCTCCCACCCTTAGAGATATAAAGATCTACCTAATACAGAGGGGGATATATAATTCTAATAAAACCCACTATATAATGAAAGAAACTATATATATGGGTTCCACAATATCATAATACATTCTTCAAATCATTATAGCATAACCCAAGGGAAGTAAAGGGGTTTCTTTAAAATCATGTCATCATAAAAAAAATCATTACAAGTAATAAAGATGGTTTCATTGGATATTATCCCAAGTAAAGTATAAAAATACTTGAAGTATGATGAACTAGATTATAAATAACCTTACAATATCATTTGAAAATTACTTAAAAAATATGAGAAAATATATTTTTCCTTTTATAAAATTATAAAAAAATTATATAATTTATAGATAGTATATTTCATTGAAAATAACCAATGATACATGTAATAGATGTTTCAAGTCAAAGAAAAATCATTATAGTTAGGAATATATTCATTCAATATATGTTAAAAGGAAAAATTATTTTCAAACTATTGTAAATAGAAAAAAATTAGTAGTTCAGAAATATTTTACAAAGAATACATTTAAAAATATTGTGAGTAAATTTAAAGGTATTTAAATGAACTTTTAAAACAATTAAAGTATATATAATAATTTTCATAATTTTTTTTATAGTAATGGCATTAAATAAAAACATCATTGACCAATGTATAAATAAGTTCTAATTTTGTTTTAAAACAATATTTTGATCACGTTAACAACCAAATAGAGGAAAATAGAAATAATACTATAAAATTATTGGAGTCAATAGAGAAAAATAAATTTTATGGATTTCAAAGAATACAATCCTTATAATCTATTTTAGTGAAATTTAGCATATAAAATATCAATAAGAAATTAAATTGAATAAAAAACCTTGACTTTAAGTCCAACCTTTCTTATTACACATTCAAATATCCTCTTCTATATACAAACACCTAATGTTTACACCTAAAGCCATATTTTGAAGTATTATGATCAATCCAACACCTCTAGGGCGTAGAGAGAGATTCTAGGAAATAATATGGTCATGTATTATCTCATATAATAGGCTCTTGAAGTGTGTAAAATAGAGGGTACATGGCGTCATTATATATGTTCACAAGAGAACCCATATGGAATTTTTCAAATGATTAAAATATATTAGTGTCTCACTTAGTCCAAATGGCACCAAAATTACCCATATTAATATTTGAGATTATATAGAGTTGAATTATGGATAGATAAATGGATTAAATTATTTTTTAGTAAATTTTAGCACTTATTATTTTACTTCTAACCCATTTAACCCTTTTTAGCTTTAACTGTTGTAACTAGAATTTTATGAATTTTACTAATCATAATGAAAAAAATATTATAAGATTAATAAATAATATTAATTATGTTAATTTCAAATATCAATCCATCTTAATTCTTTTATTTTATAAAATAATATTTTTTTTAAATACTTTTATAAAATAGAATAATATGGTTTTTAGTAAAATTAATTTTCATGCAATAAAATTGCATTTATTTATTTTATTTAATTGAAAAAACTACTAAATGAATGTTAATTTTTATTAGATTTATGGTCTATAAATTTCCTTAAAATAATCCATCAAGAGTGATTAACATAATATAATAGAAAACACATTATCCATATAAAAATAGTTTTTCAAAAAAACAACCCTTTTGAAATACCAAATGATTTGGTCTTATTTTATAATCAACTGATAAGAAATGAATTAATATTATACATTGGATAATAATAATGTTTCATAATTTTGTTTTTTATATTCATTCCCACTAATCCAATAGATAGCCAATAATTTTCACATTAAATAAAAATAATCTAATAGTATATCATGTTATTTTAACATGGTTTTCCTTGTATAGAAAATAATCAAAGGAATAATTTTTTTTGATGATTCATATATCATAAATTATCATGGTCTTACATCAAATATCATAGACCACTCCCACTTGGAATCCCACCTAAGAATGTATTGATGATTAATATCACCCAAAATACTTCCACTAATTGGCCTTGAGGATTATAATAGTATTTAGTGTATAATTAATACATATTTGTGAAATTTACCATACAATTCAAGTAACTTTTATGTAAAAAAACCAATAAAACCAATAATTTACAATGAAAACAAATCCCATAATTTTTGAATTTTCATATGGAATCAAGTCTCCAAAATAGAAAATCCAAAAACAAAATCATATGGAAGAGAATACAAAATCAAATTCAATCATTAATAACATAACAAAAAACCAAATGACCAAATACCTCATCAAAACCTAAAAAAAACTTATATATAAAAATATATTTAGACATAGATTTATACAAAGGAGGATCCCCCTCAATATATCTCCTACAAATGTGATAAAATAATATTAACTAATTATCATATAAAGAGTATAACCAAAACACCTGTATTAAAAGTTATCTATCACCCATCTTCACATGGGATCACTCAAAAAATATTTCATCCAATTTTAATAACATTGTAACACTTGAATATACCAATATGGTACCCCAAAACTACTTACCCACTTTTTTTTCTCTTATAACCTAATGAAAAACATCATGGAACTATCATTCCATATATTACCATATATATATATTTTTCTCATATGATTATTCCAAATTATAACCTTAACCACATAATCTTTATCCCCACATACAATATAACACATCAAAATAGCACATCACATCTACATCACATTAGTGTATCTTGAAAATGAATAAAACCAACTTTCCAACCTCTTCTTACCTTTCATGACTAACACTATGTATCATATCCACTATCAAATCACCATTATATCATCATCCCATCTCATCACACCAATGTTCAACAAAATATTTGGTCACCATATACAGTTCAACATAACATTGGGAAATTATATCCAATATTTTGAATATAAGAGGGATAAGGTAAGAGTGAGTAATACAGAATCACATCCAAATCAATTCTTTGTGTAGATTCAGAAGGGGCTTCAAAGCAGAAACGCCCAACATTGTAAGGATACTTGATCGGAAGGATGAGAGGGTACCGTTTTTTCCATCGTCACTGAGCTTCAGGATTTTTTTGAATGGGGATATGTTAGCCGTGCAGCCATGTAAGGTTGGGGTGGTTGGTTTATTATCCAAATTTATTTTGGTAGGGTTTGTTCTAGCGGGGTCAGGTTTTTGGGTCCTTCAAAGTCATGTTTTTGGTTACGTGCCTATGGGACTATGGGTTAGGATTTAGGCCTAAGTGACTTTAGGAATTCGAACCACATAAGGTTACCCCTTATCTAATTTTAATAAGGAGGAAATAAATAAAAACATTATGGAATTTGGGATTATAGGGTATAAAAGTGACCAATCCCAAGAGTTTATAATAAATTTACATGCTAAAGTCCATAATCCGCACCAAATAAACATTTTCATACAACAATATCCTCTATCATCACTTCACCAAAAACTAGACTAAGAATTTCACACAATTAACAATATAAATATTGATGGGTTTTTAATTTAATTATATGAATATTCCATTATATATATAAAATTTTTCAAAATACATTATATTCATCATTCCATTATTTTATAAATTTAATATCAAAAAACTAAATAGATAATATTTATGCTTATTCATTCTATTACCCAATCATTATAATCATTAATAGATTATTTATATGTGAAAAATATTATATTTTATCACATAAAAGTCATTACAAGATTTATAACCAATCATAGTTCATAACACCAAGAATCTAAAACATAACCCCACATCAACAATCAAATCATATAAACTGCAATGTGATCCAATTACTATAAGAACCTCAAAAATCCAAACTGACAACCATAGTACTCATTCACACATTTTCACATCAATCATATGTATACAACCATAGAAACATTGACAAATCACGCTTTAAATTTCCAAACTCCATAGATTGAACACATCAACACCTTAAATAAAATTACAAAATAATTACCAATACCGCACTAGTGAGAAAACAACAACAATTAGCAATAGATAAAAACATCCCCAAATATCAGCTATTGAAAAAATAAATAATTTCCCTTATAAAAAATGCCTTCATTTTAAATATACATCTCTTGTATGAGGAACATCACCTCTATTTTAGTTTCCCAAAAACAGATTCATTACCATATTTAATTTTTAATCCTTTTATCAATCGTAATATAGTCACTCCAAATACAAATTTTTTCTCCAAACAATATCACATAATTAATTCTTCATTAACTATACTAATAATACAATTTAACATAAAACACATGAAATACAACTTCCCCCTATTAATTTAATAATAGAGTTTTTATTATTCATATTTTAATTTAAACTATTATCCTAAAAAAAATTAATGTCTGAAAATAACAAAATTATACACAAATATAAGGCATAAATATGGAATTTTTATATCTCAGTTGGGGATATAATAATTGTATTCCAAAATTAAATGGAAAATCAGATGAAGAACCGCCCAATGGACATTGGTGATCTATAAGGAATATTGTTGACCATAACCATTTACAAAATAGAATTACAACTCCAAAACCAAAAGAATATTAATATCAATAAAATATCTATGAATAGAAAATTGGAATAGAATGAAGAATAAGAGAAGAGAAATTACATTAGGTCACAATGTTCTTGATCCGTTGAATTCAAGTGTCACTCCTTAGTAGAGGTACCTTAATGTCTCTAACAACACACCTATATCCACCTATGGTATGGGGAAAAATAAATATAAAATAATTGGAATAGAACTACAATTATTTTTATTAAAAAATAAGGAATATGTTATTGATAGTTCATGATCACATTATTATATGGTATGTCAAGTACTTCTATAAAATTCAATTTTAGATCTCACAATATATACTAATATATTTTTGTAAAAACAAACTTAATTCTATATTCCTAATAAATTAAAAACAAAAATTTATGTGGTCATTCAATAGTACAATATCAATTTCAAAACACTATACACACATGAATATATGAAACAACATATTTGGAGCACCAAAACACATTGACTCCCAAAAGAAATATCCATAAAAGAAACACCACATGGAAAACTAAAATATATGATATTTGAAATGGATCAATTATGATGATATCGAATCATAAATAGTAAATTGAAAAATTATTCCACTTAAATTGAGTTATGGAAGAAAATAAAGTTGTATAACAATTATTTTTCAATATACACACACAAATTTATTTAACAAAAACAGTCCCCATCAAAAATAGTTTTTGGGCTGCTCACCAAAAATTTAAAAACAATAGCTCTGGTGGAGGACTAATATTATTTCGATGATATGTTATTAGAATAAAAAATATATATATCCATCGCTAATAACCTATTTTGATGGAAATATTAATCATTCAAAATAATGAAAATAAAAAAATATCAAACTATTTTAAAAAACAAACCAATATATAAAATAATAGAATTTTAAATTAATAACCACATTATATATTACATGTACCTAAAAATATTATCATAATATGTTTATTATAATAAAATATCTTCATTAACTATGGAAGCGGGGGATCATATTAAGGACTAGGCGGTGCAAATTCCATCCTTATACCTTGTGGAAGTCATTACATGTACTCTATCAACTTACAATGTTAATACTTTTGACAACACCCTCCCCAAAAATATACTGCAATCATGGGTGATGGATGGGGAGTTCCTTAGTCCCATATCTTTTAGGCCCTGGGTTGTAAAATAGCATCAATGGTATAGTAAACATGCATATGGGGGACATTACCTTCTAAGATAAACATGTGTAAAATAGAGATAAGAAGGATTAAACTACCAACACCTGATATATATATATATATATATATATCTCACACACACATGCACACATATATATAAGATAAAGCCCAAGTGAAAACTTTCAATGTCATAGAATACTAATGAACTGAAAAAAATGTAAAAAAAGGTAAACACTATAGTGATCATGAAGCCTAAACAACTCCTTCGAAACCCTGAGTTACTAATATCAAACTTGATCACCAATCTACTCCAGTTGAACTGAACAAAAAAAATTATATACATAGTGTGACCATAATAGTATTCTAAGTAGGATCATATTAGGAGGATCTCCTATAAATGATAAGGAAATCATTTTAAATGATAGTTAACAATAGTGAAATTAAAGTGTCACCTAAATAGGTATTCTAAGTTCCCAACGTCACCATGGATTAATATCACCAAGTATCAAATGCAATAGAGTATATAATATAGTAATAAAACATCAAGGGTACCCAACTACCACTTACCCATTAGTTATTTAATATACCCCAACGACACATGTCCTAAGCCATGTCTCTCCAAAAGTAATCCATCCTGAAAAAACCTAGTAAAGGAATAACAACATGCACCTAATGCCTCAAATATCCACACCATTCCATCCACATATACCAATATACTAACCATGTAGTTTCTAGAATCCACCACCACCTATATGAAGTATATCAATATTTGGGTATTGTACCTTGATCCATTTTTGCACATACACTGAGTTAGTACCTCAAGCTATCACAGCCTTTAAATTTCATAACTGTAATAATAATTTGGATACTATATTTGGTAAAACAAGTTTGTGAAATAACCACAAGACATCACAACACCCTACACACATATTTGGGAAAAATAACCACCATGCATACCAGTATATGTAACCACCAAGAGAATTGGGTAGGTCTAGATCAAGTAGTCAGTCATCCATTCTCCCATTGAGATTTTATTGAAAAAACCCACCAAGAGTCCAATTGGTGCCAATTTACCTAACCAAAGTGGATGGGGGTAGTGTATTAAATCAGAAAATATATATGATATAATATATCAAACAACCACACTATGGGAGAAATCTATTCTTAGAATCAACTGCAACTAATGTCACTCAGACTCTTGACTACCTCTTCTTTCACCAGATATCCTATAAGTACACAAGAATATAAAATTGCTAAATTAAATTCATTCTTTACTTCATTATTTCTATTAATGAACTAATATATTACTAATTAATTAACCATTAACATTATTCAAAATAAAATTAAGTTACAATACACTATGTTAAACATCAGAGTAAATACCATTCCCTCTAGGTATATTCGAAACCATGTCCATGGTTATTGAAGATCAATATCTTATAATCATTTTGACTCTATAATTAACTAACCACATTTGTTAAGAATTAATTATTCAATTTCAACATTATTTAATATCCAAACACTTTATTAAAACCATACTAAACTAAAACCTAGATGAAACATGAAACTAAGAACCTCATGCTCCCTTAAGCATTGGATGAAGTAAGGTTGATAAAATAAGAAAATTGACAATCATCCATTAAAGAAAAAAGAGAGATCATACAATCTCTTAGCATCTTATCAGTAGATAATATTCTATTTAACCCATTACTTCACCTCTGGTTCCATCCCTACCACCCACATGAATATACTAATGCATCTCTATGAAAAACATGTTATCTTCTCCCACATCAACTATGCCTCCCAACCCACATATCAAAACACCTATCCCAGGATCATTCAATGAAGCATCACATCACAACATGGCCTCCCCACCCCATTTCAATCATCATCCCACCAGGATCATCTATACCAGGATCACAAAACATATCAGTAGGGAATGAAATATGAAATAAATAGGAAAACTAGGCCCTCAAATCAAGGAATTATTCCTTCTCATGCCAATGAGATCTCATGTCTCTATAACAAGGCACTCCACCTTCTCAAAAAGATCGGAAACATAGGACCTATAATATTATATTTATCAAAAAATCATTCTTATTCCATATTGAATTAGTCGATTCAATTATCAATAAGTTCCAACCATGTAAAAACTATGGAATCAAGATATAAAAATCTATCAAAGGGAAAACATGATTTACATTATTTATCAATAATATGTATCATACATCAAGTTAATTATGAAATTTTATCATTTACATTAATCACATGGGAGATAAAATTTTCATTTAATCATTTACTTTGCATCAATTTGATTATCATCAAATTATATTTACCACCATATTACAAGGTTGAGTATATACTTATTCCTAATCCAATTAATTATAAATTAATCATTTATTTAAATTATTTACCAATTTCAAAATGCTACTGTAAGAATAAGAACCTGATAAAAATAGAAGTCATAGATATAATGCTATCTAGTAGAAAATGGGAAAAAACACTATCATGATATAAGGAAATAACATCAGAAACATGAGATTGAAACCAATATCTTTAATCTGGATCAATATTTTTCCTAAAATTCATTTCTACCAAAACGGATAGAACATGATCAATTTAAAATTTTGTATAAATAAAATAAGAGAAAAAATGATTCTCCTACACCAAAATCCTTTAACATTCATGGCATGAGAACATACCACATTACATATCTTTAATCACCCCTCCCATAAGAACATAATCCATACAAGGACACCATGATAGAAAAACACCATCAAACAACTGAGAAAATCCCATTTGAATAATAGGAGATCCTCTACCATTTCAATTAAATAATAAGAAACCATATCCGACTGAGAGAACCTGCTAGAAAACAAAGTATGAAGGAACCTTGGATCAGTAGTGATCATCACAAACTGAAGGAGGAAGTATAAAATCAATCCTTAGTTGAAGGGATCTCAAAATGATGAAGGATGGAGATCCTGGTAACCTATAATTAATGAGAGACACATATTTACTTATGGTTTGAGAAACCCTCAAGCTACTCCACCTTTTATTAATGCATTGTATAGGGAATTTACATGTCATAAAATCCATTTAAACATTGTGTTAATCTTGAGGTTCGTTTTTTCATAAAAAAAAATTCATTTTTTTATTAAAATTAAACAATTTACACATCATAAAATAGACCTGAACATGATATGAACTGCACATACATGGAATGTAGGATTTATACACCATGGATTCACCATACATCCAACATTTTAGAGCCAAACCCCACCAGAGCACTTACATGCCTCCTAAAATATCAAAAATCTTAGGAGATAAGGAAAGGGTCACTCTACAAGGATATAGGAACTTACATTAGATACCACTCAAAAAAATTTCATCCTTGAGAATCCAAAACCAAATATGGAGAGAAAATGAAAAGGTTTTTTTAATGGACACCTCAAGAAATACCTCTCAATGATCTTTCCATATCATGATCTAAAACCCCTCAATATAAGGAGAATTGAAAAACTATGCAACAACTGAAACTAAATGATAAAAATTATCCCAGGAGAGATACCTATCAAATGAGAGTAAATCCACAGGAATAAATAAGATTGAACCATATCATAAACTATAAAGAAAAACATCCACAAAAGAAAAATGTTATATGAGAATATATAAAAATAAAAAACTCAAGCTATTAAGCACACTTACATGACAAATTTTCCTAGGAAATATTCTATAAGCCACCAAGACACTAGAAGACACAAACCAAGGAATATAATCCCAGTGAAAATAATTTTCTTAGTGGTCACAGATCTCAATAGGCTTCTCTTTCATAGTTGTATCATCATTAACATCGATCTCACCCCTATGAATGACATGAGAGCCATCATGAAGGTAACGAAAAATCTATGACACATGAAAAACATACGGTATCCTACTCATCTACAGGGTAAGTGATATCTGATATTCCATGACTCCAACATGAGGTAACATGTAAAAAGGTCCAAAAAACCGGGGAGAAATCTTTCTCCTATGAAAAAACCTTTACATACCACAAATAAGAGTAACCTTTAAGAACACACAATCTCCCACATCAGACTCCATAGGTCTCCTCCTATGAGCAGTATTTGATTTATGATGATCTTCTGCTTACTTCATCATCTCACGAATTACCTAAACCATCTCAATCATATTTTGTACTAGTTCTAGCCAAATAATTTCTAACTCTCTATCCCTAGTAGAGAATAATGGAGAACATAAAGTCTGAATTCATAAATCTTCAAAGAACATGACAACAATGGTGGAGTAGAAAATATTATTGTAAACAAACTCATCCAAGGGTCAGTTCCTCATCCATGAACCTCCAAAATCAAGGACATAAGAGAAAAACATGTCTTCAAGAGTCAGGATGGTCTGCTCTATCTAACCATATATATGTGGATGAAATGTAGTGTTAAATAACAACGAAGATCCAAAAGCATGATAGATACATCTTCACACCCTATAGGTAAAATAAGGATATCGATAAAAAATGATCATCCTCGAGACTCTACAAATTTAAACCACATTCTCATAATAATACTGTGATAAAAACCCCATTGACCTTGACTCCCTGATCATTATAAAGTGGGAATATTTTTTCCAATGATCATATATCACCCATAAAAAACCATATCATCCCTAAGATCTAGGTAAACTATTATATAAGTTTGTTGAAATGTCCTCCCACCTATTCAAGGGAACATATAACAGTTAGAGTGACACACCTGTAACACAGTGTTTGATCTTTACCTTTTAGTAGGCCAAAAATTGAGAAACAAATTTTGTAACTATGCAATTAAACCTATGCCTAAAAAGTTGACCTATAAATGATAAGTAAATATTGGTTACATTGGGATGTACCCCAAAGGTGCACTATGGAACTCTTTGAGAATCATACCACACATTATCATGAAACATCAAAGGAAAATCCTTCCCTAGAAAAGCATCGAGTGTTGTCCGTCCTTAGACCTACTACCAAGGGGATCACAAAAAACAAATGGGTCCCTATATACCTCCACTTCAGAATCCCCCAATTTGGACTCTATGTTGTAATAAAGATGACTACACTATCATATAGAAAATAAAACCTATACCTCTCCCATATAAAGATTCACTACCAAGAGTTCCTCCATCGCTCTCTAGGAATCCCCAGATTCACACAAAACATCACTATGCGAATTTTGGATTAGTGCATTTGATAAAAAATTCCCATTTCCCAGGGTATATGAAATTTTGAACTCATAATCCTATAATAATTACATCCACATACATTTATTAAAGTTCAAGTCACACTGGGAGAAGACATAAATTTTGCTATTATGGCCAGCAAAAACCACAAAATTCCCTCCAATGATTGTTTTTACAATAAATTGAAAAAAACCTATGCCTCTAACTTAAGATCATGGGTTACATAATTACACTCATGAGGATGAATATTCCGAGACCAAATATATTCATTAGATCTCTTCTATATCAAAATTCTACCCAAGACAAGATGTGAAGCATTATAGAATACCTAAAACTAAACTCCCTTAGTTGGATAACAATGAAATGTAGTACTAAATAACTTCTTCATCATGTACTAAAAAACAACAAGATAATCGTCATTCCACAGGAACTCCCGATAATTTTAGTTCAAGGATTTCCGAGGAGTCACAACCTTAGATAAGCTGGCTATGAACCTCCTATAACATCCCACAAGAGCAAGGATACTCTACACCTATACCACTAACTTTGGGTCTTACCAAGACATAACTTCTTTTATCTTAAATGGTTCCATAGATAATCCCTAATGGGATACCACATGTCCATATAAAAGGACTTCAAGATCCTAGAACTCACAATTTAAGAAATTAATAAATAGATTCTTGTGGATAATAAACCCAAAAATGCCATGTAGATTCTAGAAATTCTCAACCTCAGATATGTAGTGTCACGTCCCATCCTTGGGGCCCGTTCCGTGACTACCCCAAGCCCGCCTTCCATAGGCCAGGGGCTGGCGACTAGTACCAAAGGCGTAAATCCCGATAAAATGGAAGAAATTGCCTTTATATAATTTAAAAAACACAATAGAGTACACAATCTGGAGTAAACACAATGTAAACTAAGTACAAAAGTAAGTGATGGAAAGTAAATGGGCCATTATACAAACCCAACTGATAGTACAGTACAATTGAGAAGAAAGTACAACAGCTAAAAGTAAACCAGCAACCACCGAGTCATCCTCCGGGAATCCCACCTGAAGGGTGGGTACAGATAGTCTTGTTGGTACCTCGAGTCTGTCCGTCCACTCCATGGACATCCCACCAGGTGGTCCACCTCCAGATACCATTCAGCTCCATAAGCCTCGACCACGATCAGTGCTGTATGTCGTCTGCAACCAACACAACATAGTGTGGGCGATTCCCATGCAGGGGTGAGTATACGATACTCAGTAGGGACTTCGAGACCCCTGAAGGTCACCTAGAATCCACGAAGGATAAACCAAATATAAAAGTAACAACACGAATAATCAACCAACCCTACTTAGGTATATGCCCATACATATACCTAAGTCATCAATTCCAGTACGGCTCCAACTTCCGAGACCAAGCACAATCCAGTCCACACAAGAAAGAAGTCAATCATACCAATGTTAATGATTGAAAGTCAAGACTCAACTCACACATGTATACTACTTTCTAAGAGGGGTGGAGATGATTAGATGTAGCCTCTGAATCATCTCCTCTACCGAACCCAGTGGGATCCAAGTACAGAAGTCATCGTTGCCGGACCCACGTAGGATCCAAGTACAGTAATCATCCCTTCCAAACCCACATAGGATCCAAGTACAGTCATTGTCGCTGCAGAACCCACAGAGGATCCATGTACAGTCGTCCTCGCTACCGAACCCACGTAGGATCCATGTACAGTCGTCATCGTCATCGCAGTCACAGCCAGCTCTAGGGTTCTCGCACACAACGTACTCGATTCCGGGAAGGTATGCACCATGAGTAAAAGGGGGTTGATACCTCAACTGTCACTAACTCTAGAGTTGATTTATCCCAATGTTTCGTCTCATCAAAAGGAACTCAACACGGCTGACGTCGCTTCAAACAGACGCCCAGTCTGAGAGATATTGGATTTTCCTTTCCAGGGGCCTGGTTGGAAATATGCTTGTTCCAAACCCGATCGTTTACCAAAGCTGTCCAAAACTAACTTAGTGTATCGAAAAAGGACTGTCTTGTAGAAAGTTTCCCCGTACCGTAGAGGGCGCGTTGATCAGACATGTGGTCTTTACGAAGTTCATGTTTTATTGAAAAATGGCCATGTCTGATATGCCCGATGGGCTGATGGGTTGGGTCGACCCGATTTTTGTGGGTCCGACCCAGTAAAGGGGTCAGATCGGCCCGGTGAGTCGCGTGGCTTGGCCCAAGGAACGTGGCCCGGCCTGGCGGGGCACGGCCCAGCTGGCTCGGCCGGCTGGCCAAGCAGCTCGACCTGAAGGCCGAGCGGTCCGAGGTGGGGGCGCGGTCCCTGACTGCCTGAACCGGTGGCGCCAAGTGGCGTCGCACTCCCCAAACTGGTCGGCCGGCCTTCTGGCGCACGCAGCCCGCACAGGCGGGCCGCCGGTCTTCCAGCGCGGTGCCCTCCTGGCGCCGTAGTCCAGCTCCACCTGGCCGGCTGACGGGCCGGCATGTTCCTCAGTGGGGTGCCCTCTTGGCACCGTGGTTCACCTCCGGCCAGCCGGCCGACGGGCCAGCCGGTTCTTCTGCCGAAGCATCCTGCGATGCAGGTCGTGGTTCCTCCCGCACAGCTGGCGTGACGGCGCCGGCTTCCTTCTCCATGTTTCCGGCATGGCACGACGGTGCTGTTATTTCACCGCCTCTGGTTTCCAATTCCAAAGGGTTAAAGTTCCAGCGGAGGGTCATCAAGCCATGTTCGTTCAGCCCACGCCCTCCGCGTTAGACGTTAACACATAGCCATGAATGAACATGGTTCATGAATCACAACCAAACAATTTTATTTTCAATAAAATTGAAACAATTCACCCTACCTCAACAATTGATGACGAACGTCGGAGTCACGGTAGACGGCGTCACAAGGTGAGGATTCGTAGACATCGACAGAGAGCGTTCGAGGAGAAAGCTATGTCTCGTCACTTGTTGCGGAGAAGATAATGGAAAGTGCATTGTCGTTGGCGAGTTTCCCCACATCGATGTCTCCTCCCATGTCGCGGAGGAAGAAGAAAAGATTGGGGGAATGGGGTGTGTTCTTCTCCAAGAGGAAAGGTCTTTGTCAGAGAAGAACCGTTCTTTGTTGAGGAAGATGTTCTTCAAAACTCTAGAGTTATACCCAACTCCTCCTCACATAACAATTGACAAACAAAATAAGATAAGGATTCTCCTTATTTTATTTAATCTTTCCATGCGTTCATAATTTAAAATTCAAACACTTAATTAATTTAAATGAAGAGGTTCAATCAATTAATTAAGGTGTGTGTTGGCAAGAATGAAAGAGGGAGAGAGAGAGGAAGTGGAATGGTTACACATTTAAATTCAAGGGTTTGTCAATATTAAACAAAGGAGTTTTATGGGGGGGTTTAAGGGGTTTAGGGAAGATCAAGGGTTTAGGTCACGTGTGGGCCCCACCCCACAAATATCCTCCCATGGGAGGTTATGTGGGTGTGGGACCAACCATCAACTCCCTTTGGGAGGAATTAACCACCAACCATTAAAATAAAATTGTGCCACCAATTTTATTTATTTTAAACTAAATCCCCAAAAATTAATTCTCAACCCGCTTAAAAGCAACTGTGGTAAAGGTACCCTTAAGCAATTACTGGCGCTGCGAGTTCATCATTGCCCTCGAATTTCGATTCCGAGCACCGGTTCAAAAGATAGAAAAACCCGATCATTCGTTTACTGAACTTACTCGAGATAATCTTCGAAAATTGATTCCGGGCACACCGAGCCTCAGAATCATGTGCCGTCAGAAGCCACAGATTCGTAAAATTCCAAAGTATTTAAGAAAAAAACTTTCTTTGAAATTTATGAGTCTTTACATTACTCCCTCCATAGGGATTTACGTCCCCATAAAGCTACAACATAATCTAGGGGAACAAATGAGGGTACTGAGCACGCATTGGGGCCTCCCACTCCCATGTACTCTCCTGGAGGTTCCTGTGCTGCCAATGAATGCGCACAAGAGGAATAAACCATCCACGTAGGACCCGCTCTTGTCGATCCACGATCTCCACCAGGACCTCCGCAAAAGTTTCCCCATCATCGATGTCCAGCTCCCCATGATCAATGATGTGATTCGGGTCATGCACATATCTCCTCAGCTGAGATACGTGGAAGACGTCGTGTACCCGGTGGAACTGAGGTGGAAGAGCCAGGCAGTAAGCCACCTCTCCTACCCTACTGAGGACCTGGAATGGTCTGATGAAGTGCAGAGATAACTCTTCACCCCAGCCAAATATAAGGCCCCAGCCTTAAACCTTACTTAATCTTGAGTTATTACAAGATTACACATTGAGGATATTTTCAGGTTTAGAGTTTTAGAGAATTAGATCATGAAACTTGCATTACATTCCACATTTAAACAAAGTGGTTACATAAAAGACAATATTCATTCTTCCCATCAATGGAAACCTATTTAAAATAAAACACGGATTCATTCTTGACACATCCTTGACACTATCATCACATCATGTACCTTTCCCTTGACCTATGAAAAACATTTCAAAAACTTGGGATGAGAATTAAAAGCTCAGTAAGGGTTATAAAAATATGGAAAGGAAACATGAGTTCATATATACATAAGAATGAAAAGATACTTTACCCATGAAACATAGGCATATCAAATCATGAATAAATCATAGAAAACATAAGACATAAAGGTAACTTGAGGCATTCATAACATTCTTACGTAGGGAGTAACCCTCTTGGTTACGTTTGGAATACCCATCAAAGTATATTCCCTAAATCTCTTTGGAGAAACCTTAACATTTCACTCCTTCGCATTACCCAATGCATTGGAGAGCTATAACGGGCTCACCCGCCCTTAGTTTATCATGGAACCACCCGTCTTCATAATAATGCCCAAGAACCATAACATAATCATATCACATAAAACATGTATAAAGGAAACATAAAATTTCCACATTTCAATCACGAGATATCAATACAACACATTGATATAAAAACATTTTGAAAACCATTTTCAATACTAAAATAAAAGAAAAGTTAATCATGGTATTTATTTTTCTTTTAAAAAGAAGGTATGGCTTGTAGAGGAAGCCGAAACTCAAATAACGGTTACGACGGCGGAGAAGTCGTTGTCGCCGAATATGTACGACAAAAACATTCCCTTTTGTCGTTTAGTAAACGCTTCGTATAAAAATATTCCTTTTGAATAAATGTAAAAGTCAAAGTGGTTTATACACCGTATAAAAGAAAGTTGTGTATAAAATAAAATATGCCTCAACGAAAGGAGATTGAGACGAAGTCCCATACCACCTTGAAGCTTAAAATTTTAAACCATTAATATCCATATAAATAAATCCTTAAAACCATTTTGAAAACATGGATATTAATAAGAACAAATAATTAAAACATTTAAAACGATATTTTGGTTAAAGGGGTTTTACCAAAATTAGAGACACTTGAATACAATAGTTGAGGAATAACATTTAGTCAAAACTTTATAATATCATGAGAATAAATGGATTCATTATATAATACTCCAAAGGACAGTATATACACCATATAATAGTGAATTGGTGCATAACAACAATGAACCCTCAATAGAAATGTCAAATGTGATGAAATCCCTTATAAAGAAGGTATCCTTAAATTAAGGACAAATCAATCTCAAAAATATGTGTGACAAATATAAATACACCCAATATAAGTGGATATTAAGTGTAAAAAGGTCATTCACACATATTCAATGGACGACATATTCAATGACTACATGTTGAACCCAAAGAAATCGAAATTGGGTTAAAAAGTTCCCTTGACAGCCTAACAGCATCACATCAAAAAGAGTTGATGAGAGATAAAAGAGTATCTCATCACTTGGACATAAAATTTACATCAATAAGGATATATGAGAACATATCCCAACATAACTATATGAAAATTAAAAGACCCAACAAAAGAAGTTTTTTAAAAAAGAGGAGGGTGAAAGGTTCCCTTACCGACTTGGGTATCTTTCAAAACATACACCCCATGAAAGAAGGACAAAAGATAATTGATGTAAATACTCTTAAACGAAAGTATATTACACAAAGATTAGAATAATGGGCAGTACATACACCACTAAATGGAATTTTTGGCAAATGTAGCATAAATCTCACGGGAATAAAAGTGAGATGAAAAATCCCTTACGAAAACTCGGCAGCCTAATGGCGCCACATAAAACATCCGAATATGGATTGATGAGACCAAATAGGGTATCTCATCACATTAAAATAAAATGTACAGAAAGAGGAATATAAAATAACAACCCCCAACATTACAAAGAGGAGCTTAAAAAAAGTGACATAAAGGAGAGTACCTAAAAAGAAGAGAGAGGTTAGATCTCTTACGAAAGTTTGGCAGCCTAACGACGCCACTCAAAACTTCCAAAATGGATTGATGAGAGAGAATAGGGTCTCTCATCACATGAAAATAAAAATTACAGTAAGTGTAATATAAATTATCATCCCAATAACAAGAAAGATGAGCTTTAAAAGGAATGACATAAAAGTGTGTACTTAAAAAGAAAGAGAGGAGTAGGATCCCTTACCTCGGGTCCGACTTGACTCGATCGTTCTTTAATCTCCTTTAAAAGTGTAACTCCTTTTGATTTGAGCCTAAAAGCTTCATTTGAAAGGATTATGCCCAAAGGGAATCCTCTAGGATGAGGAGAGGGATGTGGATAGAGTAAATGGGCAGGGGTTGGCTGAGCCAAAGGCTTGAGGAGTGTGTTAAATGAGGTAGAGGTGGGGGCCTTTTATAAGAGGAGAGGAGAGGCACTTTTGGAAAGTAAAGAAATATTACTTTATTTGAAAATGTGTTTTGGTTTGAAAAGGTCCCACATTGATATAATTCGTGGATAAGGTGATAAGGCTTCGAAATCCACTCATCCAATAAGTTTTGGACATGTGTAGTTCATAGATTTTACATTATCATTCCATTTTATTCAAATCGTCAAATAATGATGTCATCGCTGCATCATTATTATGTCATAAATAATTTAATTTATTTAATGTCTAAAAATTATAAAAAAATACTATGATGTAGGAAATATTTTTATATTTCCAATTAATATTTATAATAAAAAATATGACTTGTATAACCCCACTTAAAAATTGTTTTAGTAAAACATATCATGTTTGTGTCAATTTTACTTTTACATTAAATAAAATGTTATTTATGTCATTTCCCAACCAAAGTGGATCCATGGGGTCCCCAAGTTGACCCATGGCTTGTCTTGGTCGGCCATGATACAACCAATTAGGGTAAGACATGTGTCAAGATCATCTCATTTTATTAAAGCATTATTTTTATCTTAAACTATACTAATTACCACTAATCGCGATTAAAAACTTAATAAGTTACTATTCACCAAAAAATTATTTTAATCTCATTCAACCACATTTTACTTCTTAATGACAATCATGTATGTCGGATTTTTGAAAATCAAAACACAATGATGGCAAAATTTCATTTAAATGGAAAATCAGTTTTTATATATACCACTTAGTGGTTTCACTATTCATCAAAAATTGAAGTTTTTCAGAAAAATCCCAAAAATTCACCCTAAGCTATATTTGATATTCTGAATTCAAAAATGAAGTCCATTTTACAAAATTCAAAACATATAAGTCACATTAATTAATTTAATAATTAATTCCCGCTGTCATGTCAAATAGCGTGTTTTATGAAACAATAAGTATCAAAAGATTGACACTAGTTTAAGTCTGATTTCAAAGTGAAATTGATTCCAACGAACAATATTGGATTTAATGGTAAAAATATTATCTAATTTCACCAATTCAAAATATAATCTAATCATATAAATAAATTAGATTAAAAAGTGGTTTTGAATTAAAATACAACATTTTACACTATTCATTAAAAAAATGAACTTTATCGGAAAGATACCAAAAATTTACACAAAGTAAATTTTGATGTCCCGATTCATAATAAGAGTTTTATTTGGTCCAAAAGAATGTTTAAGAGTGAACAAAACTATATTTAATGATGGTTCTCCATCAAAAGGTGATAAGTGAACCTTTAGTGAAAACTAGGGCATATACGCCTAAAATTGAATTCTTTCCGTATTTTAAGCCTTTATATTTTATTGTATAAATGTAAAAACATTTAAAAACATATATAATCATATTTTAGTTATTTCTATCCATTCCCGCCATTACAACGGTTATTTTATTATTAGAGTGCAACGTAAGATTCCCAAGAAACTCGTTGTTGCGTGTTGGGTACGCCATCGAGCATAGCGTCCTCTTTAAAGTTATTTAAATATTTTATTCACCAATATGGATAAATATGAAATGTCATATTCTTTATTTACCTGGGGTGTTACATCCTTCCCCCCTTTTGGGAATTGCGTACTCGCAATTTTAAAATTGCGCTTGGAAACATCCTTGAAAGTCCCACATCGGAACAAAAGTCGGTAAAACAAACACTTTAAAATAAAGAAAGATAAGTACAAAGGTCACCCGAGTTATCCCATACTAGGATTCCAAGTATGAAAATATGGACATGGAGGAAAAAAACAAAGGGTCATGTTCTGATGGAGAGTGATAGAAAACATGTTTAGGAGGAAGTTAAGCACGAGAAAATCACAAACTTGTGATGGGTTAAACGGTCTTCGATTCCCCAGTAGGAAAAGTTAATAGACAACATTTTTGTTTTAAGTTACTTTTTATTGAGGAATTTATTCATAAGGAAACATAATCACTTATCATATTGACATTCAACCTTTATTAGATTCCTTACAAAAACTCATATTTTCTCCAAAAGACGAGTATTTAGGAAGACTTGTTCACTTTAAGAGTACTATAATCAACTTCTAGAGAATCACCTAATCCACAAAATAGAACTATATACTTCCCATGTCTTTAGACTTTAACCAAATCCAAAACCAAAAAGGCTAGTACAAGATCAGATAATCCAGAAAAGGATAACCCTTTATAAAAAGAAAATCTATTCTTAATCTCCAAAATTTGTCCAACAAAACCCAAAGTTCAACTAGGACCATTCTATAATCAATTTGTCCATAAAATTCTTCAAATTAAACCAATATAAGATTGAAACCCAAATATTTGAAGGATTTAGTCGCATAGTCTTCCAACATAAATCGTAACATTTATCTCCAAACAATATCAGTTGCTCCTAAAGTCTTGTTTTGAAAAGTAATTAACCTAATCACATATCCTCCATGATAGGTTAATCATTTTCAAAAATAACCCAAAATCAACTTACTCTTAATTCATAATATCATATAACTAGAATGAATCAGTCAAACTAAACAGGGACTTCACATAGTCCAGTGGTAGGCGATAAATACCAGTCGCACATTGGTTGTGGGTTCGATTCCCGCAGCTTTGTCCGACGGACGGGATGTCACATGGTCTGCGTGTTGTCCTTTTTCCAAAACTATATAATTCTTAAAAAATTCCCCAAAATGAGATAAAATCTTCAAGAATAATCATAACATATTTTAACCTCAATTTTATCTCATGCCCTTCATTTTCCATCATATCATATAATAACCCATAACTACCTCAAAAGTAAGGATCATATAAACCCTAATGGTTACCTTAATAATTATTACCTGAATTTCCATATCGAGTTGGCCATCTCGTACATGATGCATTAGAGAACTCACCAAGGTTCAAGTGGTTGATCATGACTCCTTGATAGTTGGTTTAGAAAAACCATGAGATTCCTCATTGAATCCCCCATCTCATCGAGTATCTTAATCAGAGAACCACCACAGTTTCCTTCAAACCCATTTTCACTTTGGTGCCTGCTAGATCCAGCCATTTACTAAAACCAAAAAGGTCAGTGTGAGTATATCAACAAAACCATCATGTACTAACGAGGAAGGTAAACACTAACATATACTTACTCATTCACTTTATCTAAAACTAGGACTCTTTCTGAAATCCTAACCATTATGGTAATGTCACTTATGATTAAAGAATACCCTAACCTCTAAAGTTATCTAAACCGGCCTTTGATACCAACTATAAGGCCCCAGCCTTAAACCTTACTTAATCTTGAGTTATTACAAGATTACACATTGAGGATCTTTTCAGGTTTAGAGTTTTAGAGAATTAGATCATTAAACTTGCATTACATTCCACATTTAAACAAAGTGGTTACATAAAAGACAATATTCATTAATCCCATCAACGGAAACCTATTTAAAATAAAACACGGATTCTTTCTTGACACATCCTTGACACTATCATCACATCATGTACCTTTCCCTTGACCTGTGAAAAACATTTCAAAAACTTGGGATGAGCATTAAAAGCTCAGTAAGGGTTATAAAAATATGGAAAGGAAACATGAGTTCATATATACATAAGAATGAAAACATACTTTACCCATGAAACATAGGCATATCAAATCATGAATAAATCATAGAAAACATAAGACATAAAGGTAACTTGAGGCATTCATAACATTCTTACGTAGGGAGTAACCCTCTTGGTTACGTTTGGAATAACCATCATAGTATATTCCCTAAATCTCTTCGGAGAAACCATAAAGTTTCACTCCTTCGCGTTACCCAATGCATTGGAGAGCTATGACGGGCTCACCCGCCCTTAGTTTATCACGGAACCACCTGTCTTCATAATAATGCCCAAGAACCATAACATAATCATATCACATAAAACATGTATAAAGGAAACATAAAATTTCCACATTTCAATCACGATATATCAATACAACACATTGATATAAAAACATTTTGAAAACCATTTTCAATACTAAAATAAAAGAAAAGTTAAACATGGTATTTATTTTTCTTTTAAAAAGAAGGTATGGCTTGTAGAGGAAGTCGAAACTCAAATAACGGTTACGACGGCGGAGAAGTCGTTGTCGCTGAATACGTACGACAAAAACATTCCCTTTTGTCGTTTAGTAAACGCTTCGTATAAAAATATTCCTTTTGAATAAACGTAAAAGTCAAAGTGGTTTATACACCGTATAAAAGAAAGTTGTGTATAAAATAAAATATGCCTCAACGAAAGGAGATTGAGACGAAGTCCCATACCACCTTGAAGCTTAAAATTTTAAACAATTAATATCCATATAAATAAATCCTTAAAACCATTTTGAAAACATGGATATTAATAAGAACAAATAATTAAAACATTTAAAACGATATTTTGGTTAAAGGGGTTTTACCAAAATTAGAGACACTTGAATAAAACAGTTGAGGAATAACATTTAGTCAAAACTTTATAATATCATGAGAATAAATGTATTCATGATATAATACTCCAAAGGACAGTATATACACCATATAAGAGTGAATTGGTGCATAACAACAATGAACCCTCAATAGAAATGTCAAATGTGATTAAATCCCTTATAAAGAATGTATCCTTAAATTAAGGACAAATCAATCTCAAAAATATGTGTGACAAATATAAATACACCCAATATAAGTGGATATTAAGTGTAAAAAGTTCATTCACACATATTCAATGGACGACATATTCAATGACTACATGTTGAACCCAAAGAAATCAAAATTGTGTTAAAAAGTTCCCTTGACAGCCTAACGGCATCACATCAAAAATAGTTGATGAGAGATAAAAAGAGTATCTCATCACTTGGACATAAAATTTACATCAATAAGGATATATGAGAACATATCCCAACATAACGATATGTAAATTAAAAGACCCAACAAAATAAGTCTTTTAAAAAAGAGGAGGGTCAAAGGTTCCCTTACCGACTTGGGTATCTTTCAAAACATACACCCTATGAAAGAAGGACAAAAGATAATTGATGTAAATACTCATAAACGAAAGTATATTACACAAAGAGTAGAATAATGGGCAGTACATACACAACTCAAGGGAATTTGTGGAAAATGTAGCATAAATCTCACGGGAATAAAAGTGAGATGAAAAATCCCTTACGAAAACTCGGCAGCCTAACGGCGCCACATAAAACTTCCGAATATGGATTGATGAGATCAAATAGGGTATCTCATCACATTAAAATAAAATTTACAGCAAGAGGAATATAAAATAACATCCCCCAACATTACAATGAGGAGCTTAAAAGAAGTGACATAAAGGAGAGTACTTAAAAAGAAGAGATAGGTTAGATCTCTTACGAAAGTTTGGCAGCCTAACGGCGCCACTCAAAACTTCCAAAATGGATTGATGAGAGAGAATAGGGTCTCTCATCAGATGAAAATAAAAATTACAGTAAGTGTAATATAAATGATCATACCAATAACAAGAAAGATTAGCTTTAAAAGGAATGAAATAAAAGTGTGTACTTAAAAAGAAAGAGAGGAGTAGGATCCCTTACCTCGGGTCCGACTTGACTCGATCGTTCTTTAATCTCCTTTAAAAGTGTAACTCCTTTTGATTTGAGCCTAAAGGCTTCCTTTGAAAGGATTCTGCCCAAAGGGAATCCTCTAGGATGAGGAGAGGGATGTGGAGAGAGTAAATGGGCAGGGGTTGGCCGAGCCAAAGGCTTGAGGAGTGTGTTAAATGAGGTAGAGGTGGGGGCCTTTTATAAGAGGAGAGGAGGGGCACTTTTGGAAAGTAAAGAAATATTACTTTATTTGAAAATGTGTTTCGGTTTCAAAAGGTCCCATATTGATATAATTAGTGGATAATATGATAAGGCTTCGAAATCCACTCATCCAATAAGTTTTGGACATGTGTAGTTCATAGATTTTACATTATCTTTCCATTTTATTTAAATCGTCAAATAATGATGTCATCGCTGCATCATTATTATTTCATTAATAATTTAATTTATTTAATGTCTAAAAATTATAAAAAAAATACTATGATGTAGGAAATCTTTGTATATTTCCAATGAATATTTATAATCAAAAAGATGACTTGTATAACCCCACTTAAAAATTGTGTTAGTAAAACATATCATGTTTGTGTCAATTTTACTTTTACATTAAATAAAATGTTATTTATGTCATTTCCCAACCAAAGTGGATCCATGGGGTCACCAAGTTGACCCATGGCTTGTCTTGGTCGGACATGATACAAAAAATGAGGGTAATACATGTGTCAAGCTCATCTCATTTTATTAAAGCACTATTTTTACCTTAAACTACACTAATTACCACTAATCGCGATTAAAAACTTAATAAGTTACTATTCACCAAAAAATTATTTTAATCTCATTGAACCACATTTTACTTCTTAATGAAAACCATGTATGTCGGATTTTTGAAAATCAAAACACAATGATGGCAAAATTTCATTTAAACGGAAAATCAGTTTTTATAAGTACCACTTAGTGGTTTCACTATTCATCAAAAATTGAAGTTTTTCAGAAAAATCCCAAAAATTCACCCTAAGATATATTTGATATTCTGAATTCAAAAATGAAGTCCATTTTACAAAATTCAAAACATATAAGTCACATTAATTAATTTAATAATTAATTCCCACTGTCATGTCAAATAGCGTGTTTTATGAAACAATAAGTATCAAAAGATTGACACTAGTTTAAGTCTGATTTCAAAGTGAAATTGATTCCAACGAACACTATTGGATTTAATGGTAAAAATATTTTCTAATTTCACCAATTCAAAATATAATCTAATCATATAAATAAATTAGATTAAAAAGTGGTTTTGAGTTAAAATACAACATTTTACACTATTCATTAAAAAAATGAACTTTATCGGAAAGATACCAAAAATTTAAACAAAGTAAATTTTGATGTCCCGATTCATAATAAGAGTTTTATATGGTCCAAAAGAATGTTTAAGAGTGAACAAAACTATATTTAATGATGGTTCTCCATCAGAAGGTGATAAGTGAACCTTTAGTGAAAACTAGGGCATATACGCCTAAAATTGAATTCTTTCCGTATTTTAAGCCTTTATATTTTATTGTATAAATGTAAAAACATTTAAAAACATATATAATCATATTTTAGTTATTTATATCCATTCCCGCCATTACAACGGCTACCATAATATTATTTTATTATTAGAGTGCAATGTAAGATTCCCAAGAAACTCGTTGTTGCGTGTTGGGTACGCCATCGAGCATAGCGTCATCTTTAAAGTTATTTAAACATTTTATTAAAAAATATGGATAAATATGAAATGTCATATTCTTTATTTACCTGGGGTGTTACACCAAATCTCCGTAATCCACGTTGAGGTGAGACATGTTTGAAAACGTGGTCTCCATCCTCGAACTCCAGTGGTCTCCGTCTCCTATCAGCATAGGACTTCTGTTTGCTCTGTGCAGTCCTCATCCGCTCTTGTATGATCTGCACCTTCTCCATCGTAGCCTGGACCATCTGTGGTCCTACAAGTGCTAAATCCCCAGGGTCAGTCTAGGACAGAGGTGATCTGGATGGTTGGCCATACAATACCTCGTAAGGTTCCATACTGATGGTGGAGTGGTAGGTATTGTTGTACGCAAACTCCACCAAGGTTAGGTGATCCTCTCAGCGGTGACCAAAGTCAAGGACACATGCATGGATCATGTCCTCGAGTTTCTGAATGGTATTCTCCATCTGGCCATCCATCTGAGGATGATAGGCAGTGATCAGGCATAGCTGCATCCCAAATGCCTCCTCCAACACCTTCCAAAGTCGGGAAGTAAAGAGATCATCTCAATTGAATACGATAGACGATGTCACACCATGAAGCTGTATGATCTCCTGAATGTAGAGGTGTCCCAAGCTCCCCACTGAGCTCCGCTCTCGGATAGGTAGGAAGTGGACCGACTTGGTGAGTCGGTTGACAATCACCCAGATAGAGTCATGTCCTCTGGAAGTTTGTGGAAGCCCCGTCACAAAATCCATGGATATCCCATCCCACTTCAACTCCGGGAACATTAAGGGATTCATCAAGCCTGCCGGTACCTGGTGCTCCGCCTTCACCTGCTGGATGTTAAGGCATCGTCAAACGAACTCTGCCATAACCTTCTTCATACCCAGCCAGAAATGCTGTCGTCTAAGATCCTAGTACATCTTCGCTACTCCTGGATGTACCAACATAGGGGAAGTGTGAAACTCCCTCAGCACCTCCTCCTGTAATGAAACTGGTACCATGGTACATCCCCTAAAAATAAGGATGTGCTATCCTCCTACAAAAAATCAATCATGTGAATGTCCTGTAGATATCTGTGCACATCGCGTCTCACAGTCAACGTCCCCATGTTGTGCCTCTCTAACCCGCTGATGTAAAGGAGGAGTCACTGTGAGCGACTATATAAAGACTTCTCTATCTCTACCCACGAAGGATATCTGCAACGCGCCTAGCTGCTCCATCAACTCACCATGTAGTTGAATGCCCGATCTCCTACTAAGAGCATCAGCTACTACATTCCCCTTTCCAGGAGTAGAGACTATCTCAAAGTCATAGTCCTGGAGGAACTCGAGCCATCACCGCTGTCTCTGGTTTAGGTCATATACAAGAAGATGTACCTGAGACTCTGGTGGTCAGAGTAGACTATAAAGCACTCTCCCATCAGATAGTGCCACCACATATTTAAGGCGAAGACCACTGCTGCAAACTCTAGGTCATGGGTAGTGTAGTTCTGCTCATGCTACCTCAACTGTCATGAACCATATGCGATCTCCACCCGCTCCTGCATTAGAACACACCAAAGTCCAGTCCCTGATGCATCGCAGTAAACTACTTACCCAATGCCCTCCTCCGGTATCCTCAAGATGGGCACACTAGTCAATCTCTATCTTAGATCCTAAAAGCGCTACTGACATCTATCTAACCACACGAAGGGTTTCCCCTTCTTCGTCAAAGCTGAAAGTGGTGCTGCAACTCTAGAGAAGTCTGGAACAAATATCTGATAGTACCCAGCCATAACTAGGAAACTCCACACCACTATCATGCTCTTGGGTGGATCCCAAGCTAGTACTTCCTCGATCTTTGTAGGATCCACAGAAAGTACCACATCTGAGATGACGTTCCCTAAGAAGTGAACCTATCGAATCCAGAACTGGAACTTTGAGAGCTTACCATAAAACTGGTGCTCTCGGAGTGTGTCCAGTACAACCCGCTAGTGGTAGGCGTGATCCTCCTCAGTAGTCGAGTAAATTAGTATGTTGTTGATGAAGACTACGAGAAAAAGATTGAGGTAAGGCTAGAAGATCATGTTCATGAGACTCATGAACACTGTTGGTGCGTTGGTTACACCAAAGCGCATAACCAAGAACTCGTAGTGGCCATACCGACACATGAAGGCCATCTTCTGCACATCCTCATCTCGAACTCTGAGCTAATGATAGCCTGACCTAAGGTCTATCTTCGAGAACCATCGTTCTCCCCTGAGCTGATCAAAGAGGTCGTCTATCCTCGGGAGTGGGTACTTGTCCTTCATAGTCACCTGATTCAGGCGACAGTAGTCGACACATAGTCGGAGGCTCCCATCCACCTTCTTGGCGAATAAAATTAGAGAATCCCAGGGTGAAACATTGGGTATGATGAATCCCTTTACCAATAAATCCTCCAGTTGTACCCGCAACTAACGAAGCTCGGTGGGAGCCATCCAATATGCTGGAGTAGATATCTATGATGTCCTGGGGTACAGGTCAATATAGAAGTCTACCTCTCTGCGAGGAGGTAGTCCTGGAACGTCGTTAGGGAAAACGTACGCATACTAATCCACCACAACCGGAAAACTCGGATACCGCACATCAACAGCTCCTAGGATGGGACTAGCCAACTAATGGGTGATCGGATATCCTCACCTCTGCGTAAGTCCATCCTGTGCTGCAAAGCCTCCCTTCTCACCATTGAAGGTGAACCTGCTCCCTTCTGTGCGGACACACTTCACTTTGTGCCTAATACAGTCGATCTGGGCATTGACTGTAGATAACCAGTCCATACCCAAGATGATGTCGTAAGGCCTCAACGCCACTACAAGAAGATCACAGCCGAAGATCTTGCCTCCTAGAGTAAGCTCACACTGCCGACACCAGTGCGTAATCGTCGAGTCTGCTCCCATAGGAGTCTCTAGCCATAAGGATCGAGCCAACGGCTCCGTCAGAATCTCCGAGCTCTGAACAAGGGCAACATCAATAATAGAATGACTCACTCCTATGTCTATAAGAACTATAAAAAGGGTGGAGTAGACATAGATAGTACCTCAAATCATCTCAGGTGAACTGTGGTCGTAGGCCTCGACTGCCTAGAGCTGAACCTGCCGCTGTCTGCCAGTTCCCTGTGGCCGGGGTAGTCCTCCTGGTGGTGGTGGTGGTAGAGCCTCGAAGCGTCGTCCACCACCTGCTGCTCGGCCAGCTCCTCTGCCTCATACTCCTGCTCCCTGCGGACCGTCACGATCAAACCGCTGCCTCTGCATGGGTGGTCCATCAACCGTCTGCTACTCCTATGCATGGTGGGTCGGGTAGTCATGAGCCATGTGGCCCTGCCTGCCGCAAGCATAGCACTGCCTGCCTCTCGTATGACTGGATCTGCAGCGTGTGCCCCGCACATCCGAACCAGTATCCTGAGGTCACCCATCGGATGTCCTGGTCCTCTTGGACCTCTGCGACATCTTTCTACTTCCGGATGCAGAAGACTCCACTACGTGTCACCCTGCGGTAGGCCTCACTGCGGTCATAGGCTCAGTAAGAATTCTCTCCATAAGAATGGCTCGCTCCAGTACTCTTTCCTGCGTCGTAATGCTGAGAGAGATCATCAAAGCCCTGATCTCATGCCTCAGTCCCTGATCAAAGGTCCGAGCCAGGAAGAATGGGTCCCGTACCATGTCCGTGGAGTAGCGCAAGAGGACGGTAGATCTCACCGTGTATTGGGCTACTATCA
Source organism: Viscum album (assembly GCA_963277665.1). Lineage (NCBI taxonomy): Eukaryota > Viridiplantae > Streptophyta > Magnoliopsida > Santalales > Viscaceae > Viscum > Viscum album. The sequence continues at coordinate 469,907,635 of OY728148.1, forward strand.
TGCTGCCCTACAGCAGCTGTAGTAACTTTTGGATGCGCACTGCACAGAGGGTGACTGGAAAAAACTCCAAGCGGTAGAGGCTCTCGAAGTCCGTCCAAATTAGAGATGCCTCATCGTGCACCTGGTGAATCTGGCTCTACCATCTACCTGCTGCTGCGTGCAAGAGACTCACAGCGAGGATCACCATAAGGTCTGCTGGTGTCCCTACCAATATGAAGACTCTGACGATAGCCTCCAACCAATCCTCGGCAGCCTGAGGGTTCGTCTTTCTACGGAACCTGGGGGGCCTCTGTCACTGAAAATCGTACAGCTCACTCAGGCGACGTGAAATCTCCATTGTTGGGGCTGGTGGTATCGGTGGCATAGTGGGTAGTGGTACCACTGGTTCCTCCACTATAATGGTGTCCTACACTGAGGCCTCATCTCTCGGTGGGCTGCCATCCCGCACGTAACTAGGAACCCTTGCAGGCTGCCTTCGTGGGGCCATCCTGAGAAGAAACAAGTGTGACATGGTTAGTACAGTATACATGGTGAGCTGACACAACGTAATCACAAAGAAAACATTTGAAACACACATGCAATCGGTGTTTTCGAGCACTGAGCCGGAAATCAGAAGTCAGGGTCTTGGTGTATGGATACGTCGGCCGCCGCACCAACACTAGACTCCCTAGACTGAAAACCACACTCAATATTCTTAACACTACTTCTTTACAGAGAATAAATCATCAGAGTCATGAGTTCTGTGGTAGAACTGACTTCTCTGATACCAATTTGTCATGACCCATCCTTGGGGCCTGTGTCGTGACTACCCCAAGACCGTCTTCCATAGGCCAGGGGCTGGAAACTAGCACCAAAGGCATAAATACCGATAAAAGGGAAGGCATTGCCTTTATATAAGTAAACAAACACAAAAGAGTACAAAATCTGGAGTAAACACAAAGTAAACAGAGTACAAAAGTTAGTGATGGAAAGTAAATGGGCGAGTATACAAACCCAACTGAAAGTATAGTAAAACAAAGAAGAAAGTACAACAACTGAAAGTAAATCAGAAACCACCGAGTCGTCCTTCGGGAATCCCACCTGAATGGTGGGTACAGATAGTCTCGTCGGTACCTCGGGTCTGTCCGTCCACTCCGTGTACGTACCTCTAGGTGGTCCACCTCTGAATACCGTCCAACTCCACAAGCCTCAACCACGATCAGTGTTGTCCATCGTCTGAAACAAACACAACATAGTGCAGACGATGCCTATGTAGGGGTGAGTATACGATACTCAGTAGGGACCTCGAGACCCCCGATGGTCACCCAGAATCCATGAAGGATAAAACACAAAGGAAAGGAACAACACGAAGAATCAACCAACCCTACTTAGGTATATTCCCATACATACACCTATGTCATCAATTCCAGTACGACTCCAACTTCCGAGCCCAAGCACAAACCAGTCCACATAGGAAAGAAGTCAATCATACCAATGTTAATGATTAAAAGTCAAGACTCAACTCACATAGGTATACTAATTTCAAAGAGGGGTGGAGATGATTAGATGTAGCCTCTTAATCATCTTCTCTTCCGAACCCACGTAGGATCCAAGAACATAAGTCATTTCTGCTGAACCCACGTAGGATCCAAGTACAGTAACCATCTCTGCCGAACCCACATCAGATCCAAGTACAGTCGTCATCACTGTCGAACCCACGGCGGATCCTAGTACAATCGTCCTTGCGGCCGAACCCATGTAGTATCCAAGTACAGTCGTCATCGTCGTCGTAGTCTCAACCAGCTCTAGAGTTCTCAAATATAGTGTACTCGATTCTGGGAGGGTCCGCTCTATGAGTAACAGGTGGTTGGTACAACAACTTTCAAAAATTCCAGAGTTTATGTATCCCAAAGTTCCGTCTCGTCAAAAGGAACTTAATGCGACTGACGACGCGTTAAACAAATGCCCGGTCTGAGAGATATTGGCTTTTCCGTTCCAGGGGCCAGGTTGGAAATATGCTCGTTCCAAACATGGCCATTTTCCAAAGCTGTCCAAAACTCACTTAGAGTATTGAAAAAAGGACCGTCTCTTCGAAATTTTTCCAGTGCCGCAGACGGTGTGTCGATCGGACGCACAGTCTTTACGAAGTTCACGTTTAAGTGAAAAAGGGCCTGGTCCGATAGGCCCGATGGGCGGACTGGTCGGGTCGACTCGGTTTTGGCTGGTCCGACCCGACAAAGGGGTCGGACCAGCCTGGTGAGTCACGTGGCCTGGCCTGAGGAGCGCGGCCCGACCCGAAGTGGCGCGGCCTGGCCCAGCGGGGCACGACCCGGCCCGGCGGGGCTCGGCCCGGCCTGACGGGGTTTGGCCCGGCCCGGTCTGGCGCGGCCCGGCTCGGCTTAAAGGCCGAGCAGTCCGAGGCGGGGGCGCGACGTACGGCTGCCCAAAAAGGCGGCGCCAACCGGTATCGCCCTCCCCAAACCGGCCGGCTGACCTTCTGGAACACACAGACCGCCCGGGCGGGCCACCGGTCTTCCAGCGCGGCACCCTCCTAGCGCCACGGTCCAGCTCCGTCCGGCCGGCCGACGGCCCGACCAGTTCCTCAGCGCGGCATCCTCCTGGAGCCGCGGTTCACCTCCGCCTGGCCGGACAGTTCTTCCACCAAACCGGCCCACAATGCGGGTCGTAGTTCCTCTCACATAGCCGGCGCAACGACGCCAGTTTCCTTCTCCATGTTTCCGGCACGGCGTGACGATGCCGTTCTTTTCTTGCCACTGGTTTCCAATTCCAAAGGTATAAAGTTCCATCGGAGGGTCTTCGGTCGGTGTTCATTCGGCCTGTGCCCTCCGCGTTAGACGGTAACACATAGCCATGAATAAACAAGGTTCACGAAGCACAACCAAATAATTTTTTTTCAATAAAATTGAAACAATTCAGCCTACCTCAACAATTTATGTTGAACGTCAGCATCGCGGTAGATGGCGTCGCGAGGTGAGGATTCGTAGACATCGACAGAGAGCATTCGAGGAGAAAGCAGAGTCTCCTCACTTGTCGCATAGAAGAGAAAAGAAAGTGAGTTGTCGTTGGTGTGTTTCCCCACGTCAGTGTCTCCTCCATTTTCGTTGAGGAAGAAGAAAAGATTAGAGGAATGGGGTGTGTTCTTTGCTGAGAGGAAAGGTCTTCGTCAGATAAGAACCGTTCTTCATTGAGGAATATGTTCTTCAAAACTCTAGAGTTATCCCTAATTCCTCCTCACACAACAATTTCCAACCCAAATAAAATAAGGCTTCTCCTTATTTTATTTATTCTTTCCATGCATTAAAAATTTAAAATTCAACCACATAATTAATTTAATTGAAGAGGTTCAATTAATTAAATAAGGTGTGTGTTGGAATTAATTAAATAGGTAGAGAGAGAGGAAGTTGAATGGTTACAAATTTAAATTGAAGGGGTTTTCAACATTAAACAAAGGAGTTTTATGGGGGGGGGGGGGTTTAAGGGGTTTTGGAAAGATCAATGGTTTAGGTCACGCGTGGGCCCCACCCTACAAATATCCTCCCCTGAGAGGTTATGTGGGTGTGGTCCCCACCTTTAACCCCCCTTGGGAGGAATTAACCACAACCATAAAAATAAAATTGTGCCACCAATTTTCTTTATTTTAAACTAAATCCCCAAAAATTAATTCTCAACCCGCTTAAAAGGAAACTATGGTAAAGGTCCCCTTAAGCAATTATCGGTGTTGAGAGTTTATCGGTTCCCTCGAATTTCGATTCTGAGCACCGGTTCAAAAGATAGAAAAACCCACTCATTCGTTTACTAAATGTACTCGAGCTAAACTTTGGAAATTGATTCTAGGCACACCGGGCCTCGGAATCAAGTGCCGTCAGAAGCCACAGACTCGTAAAATTCCAAACTATTTATGAAAAAAAAATTCATTGAAATTTGTTGGTCTTTACATGTAGTACATGAGGATGTCATCAATGAATACCACCATGACTTAACTCAAAGTCTATGAAAACTATGTTCATCAATTCAATTAAAAAATAGAAAATTATTCTTACATAACAAAATACCAATGAAATCATAATTCCCATGTTGAAAATTGAATGTAGTATTTTTAATACTCTTATCCTTCACCCACATATGATGCTATCAATACTGAAAATTAATCATTGGGAACCAAATTTCTTCATTCATATGATTGAATAAATCATCAACCCATGGAAGAGGGTAATGGTTATTCATTGTAACTTGGTTTATTCTACGATAATTGATAAAAACATTCAAAATATAATTATCTTTATTTAATGAATAAAAATTGGTTCACCCTAAGGTAAAAGACATAGTAAAAACCCATGATGAAATAGATGATCGAGCTGTACTCAAATATCTTGAAACTCCGAAGGTTCCATCCTATACAAAGAAATCAATGTATTAGACATTCCTAGCTATAGATTGATCCCAAACATGGTATCCCATTGAGGGGGTAAAATTATAACCTCCTCTGGAAAGACATCAAGTTACTCCTCTACAACCCCATAAAGCATCTATTGTTGAACCTCCGAAGAGATAAGCATCAGCTTAGCCATCAACGATAACAACGACTGATAACTCATCTGAACCATCTGAGGGTATCAATCACCAAAAACAGTACTGGTTCTCCATAAGCATCATAAAACACAAGCTTCCTCCTAAAAAAATCTATGATAGTATTCAATGAATACAAACAATATATCTTTAGGATGATGTCATTGTTGACGCTCCTTTCGTCACAGAATCTAAAGATCGGAAAAAGGGAATATCTGAGCTCAAAGTGATTCAGCCTTTGAAGAAAACATCAAAAATCAACAAAGGAAGGAAGAAAGGATCAACAGAAACCTCACCGCGCAAGTTATCTAACTGGCGCGCAAGTGTACTTGCGCGGCTACCTTGGTCGCGCAGGTGACTTGCGCGACCTAATTGGTAACCGCCCGGTAACCGCCCGGGGTCTTCTTTTGCCTATAAATAGACCCTGTGGGCCCCTCATTGAAGAGGATCTTTTTCCAGAAACTCGGATTGAAGCTCCCGACGCCCAAGTCTCTTCTCAAAGCTTCCGGAACACTTCTAAGGTAATTTCTCACCTAGAACGGAAGATTTAAAGAGAAGAAGGAAGGCCTAAGTGTTGAAACTTATCAAACACTTGCGCGCCGACTTATTTACTTCAATATAATTTGCGCGTCCCCTTTCTGGAAGAACCTCAAGAAGATTCTAAAGGGTTTAAAAAAGAGTCACTCAAGTATTTCTATGCTGGTTGAAAATCGCGCAAGTACACTATGTATCGTGCAGGTATACCTGCGCGACCAATACATGCGCGCCCACGGAAGACTTGCGCGCCTTGCAAGTCTTGCGCGCCCCTATCTTTTTGGGTGCCCATATTGCCCATTTTTACCCCTCTTAAGCCATTTCACCTTTCCTTTTCAAGATTCAGTCTTCAAGACACTCTTCAAAGCCATTTATGGCATGATTTCTTGATTTGACTTTCTTATCTGAAAGGAATTCTGTGGAATCTCCCTCAAAGTCTAGTGATTTAAATATCCTTATGTCACCAAAATACGGAGAGTTCATTCATTCAACCTCATCATTTAAGATGAGAGAATCCTAACCTGGGTCTCCTTTTCAGGAATAAGCCCCAGTTATAAAACCTTTAATCTGGGCATCCTCCTCAGGAGTAAGCCCCAATCAAAACCTTTAATCTGGGCATCTCCCTCAGGAGTAAGCCCCAAATTCTTAAAAGTTCCCAATCTTGGGCATCCTCCTCAGGAGTAAGCCCCAATCAAGTCCTTTAATCTTGGGAATCTTTCTTAAGAATAAGCCCCAACCTCAAATGTGGGTATCCTCCTCAGGAGTAAGCCCCAAACCTTAATCCATAACCTGGGTCTCCTTTTTCTGGAATAAGACTCAGTCATAACCTTGGGCTTCCTTTTAAAGAATAAGCCCCAAGTCCCTAACCTGGGTCTCCTTTTCAGGAATAAAGACTCAGTCATAACCTTGGGTCTCCTTTTCAGGAATAAAGCCCCAATTCCCCTTAAATTTATCTTAACCAGTCATAATTTACCTTTGATTTGGGTTTCCTTTTCAGGAGTAAAACCCAATCATAAGTCCCCTCCTAACTTGGGAATCCTCCTTAGGAGTAAGCCCCAAGATTAGAGTATTCAAATCTCCATGAAGCACATATAACTTTACGGACCCTGTTCATGGATTTTCTCCCTAAAAGTAAATCCTAAACCTTCATCTATCTGGGCAGTCATCCATACATAAGCCCCAAACAAATTCTTATGATTTCATCTTTCATGGCACAATTGTCTAAATTTTACCAATACCTCTTGTTTCTCACACCGAGCATGACTCACGTGAGCTTAGAGCGTAAAAGTAGTTATGACATTCATCTTTGAGCCATCAATCATAAACATCATACTCCATTACTCGAACTACGTGGGTTCTGATTCCTTTTCCAAAACAAAGGATACGTAGGTAGCCCATTTATGGGTTCGATCCCAACTTTGAAATAATCTCTGTCCTTCTGAATGACGATAAACTTCAAGTGCCCCACTGAGTGGCTTTAAAACCGGCCTGGTCATCATAATGACCAAGAGACTTTTATATAAATGTTTTGAAGGATACCATTGACCAGGAATCTCTAAACAGACATAGATGATTCTCTATTGATGAAGAACCTCGAATACATATAAAAGTTTCTCTAAATTTCTTTCATATTTAATCATTGATTTTTAAAACTAAAGGAAAACACATTTTATACTTGGTAATGTAATAAGGATTCACTAACATAACTTAAATCTATAAAGAGAGTCCCGAAGTAGACAATAATTCCCCTCAAAAAGGTGTGATGAGTCTGACCTCCCATCCTCTCGACCAATGCAAATTCCTAAGCCTCATTAGTCCACAAGCTAATGAGCCCCTGCCTTTGGAAAGTAGGTCCAAACAAATGTGGAATCATTGGATGTTTCCGGTTCTACGAACAAACCCGTTAGAAACTGATCGGAACGTTTGAATCTTCCGTCGAGGAGGTCATCCCCGGATTCCGTGCGAAACAAAAATGGTGAACCCGACGTGAATCCTTAACCAAGTTAAAGTGATGTTCTTCTTATTTGTTAGGCCCCTTGGGCCAACAAAGCAATCATTGACATGTGCTCATCCAAAAGATGCAGTGACCAGATTCATCTTGATTATGTCTGTTACATGGAATAGGCACTCTTTTCTCAAGATCTTCTGCAAAATGGCTTTCCTTAAATTCACCTCTGTGAATACTGCTGCTGTGAACACCTCTACTGTGAGGTCTGCTGCTGTGAAAACCAATGCTGCTACTCCTGCTGGAACATCATCCGCTCTGAGGATGACATCACCAACTCAGCGTCTTCAACGCTGGGTTTCTAATGCACTGGTTAAGGAGTATTGTCTCAACAGTACTATCCCAACTCTGGAGGCCGCTCGTCAATCCCTCCAAGTTAACAACTCTACCTGGTCGTCCGGACAACGGCGGCCAGCAATCAAGAAGCAGGCGGTGCTGACTTCCGTCTCCAACCGTTTCGGGTCGTTATCCCCGGAACGCAATTTCCATTCACTCCCTTACTCTGAGGAAGAGAATGAGCAGGTCCCGCAGGACCTTAATTCAAAAATACAAGAGTCCTTCTCAAGGGCTCCCATCAACAATCGCAGCCAGACTCGTGCGGTAGTGCACCCTCAACATGATGAGGGTACCGACTCCAGGCATTCAGCTCAGGTTCCTCGAACCCGAGCAGGCAAGATGAACCGCCAGAGACGGAATCCGGTTAATAATAACCAGGTTGTCATCCCTACCATCTCCGGAGAAGTCCACCAAACTAACTTGGTGGCAAACAACGAGCATGCATACACACCTATTCGTTTTAATTCCGCTGTCCAGCAGACTCGTCTGACAGCATCAAGCCTATCCCGCCAGGCAATTCCGGCGGAGTACCATAGGCAGGAACATACACCTGCTTATACATCACCAGTTAGTCAGCAGGCTCGTCTGACTACATATGATGGATCTCGTCAACCGCGTTTGGCGAAGGGTAATCAGCAGGCACATACACCTGCTAATACTAATCAGGCCTACCAACAGTCTCGCTTGGTAGCGCCCGGAGAAGTCAGTCGGAAAGTCCCGACGACAAACAAGAGGCAGACTCAACTCTCTGCCTCCACACTTGAGTACTGTCAGGATTCACTGACAGGAAAAGGAGGATAGGAGCAGGCACATACACCTACTCCAAGCACGGAATGGACATATATCCCCGTTCCGGTGGCTGAAGTCACCAAACATATTTTGTCAATGGTGAAAGAGCAGAAGCAAATTCCTGCTCATATTCTGGATGCTTGCCAGGATATCATAACAGCTTCAGCATCATCTCAGGGACAGACACATAAATCTATCCCTAGCAATGGAGTGACACATCAACGATTCACTCCGGAACAGACACACACATCTGTTCCAGTCCAAGAGGGTTATGGGGCATACTCCCCCATATCATACGGACAACCAAGTAAGGCACATACACCTGATTTGAGTGGATATCGTCAGCCTAACCTGACCATCATTCCTGATCAGGCACATACACCTGCTCAGATCAATCACTTTCGTCATCAAGTGGTTTCTAAAGCGAGTAAGAAGGCATCTGAGAAAAAGATCCGCCCAGCACAGTCAGGAGATCAAAGTCCAATCTGTAACCAAGCCTTTCTCGATGCTGGAGTTCTTGAAGCCCTCAGACATTTATCTGTCGGAATTCAAGATTCTACTCCCTCAGTTCCCAATAACGGGAACATTAATTCTGAAGGTCTTCAACAGACACTTCCTCATGAAGAATTGCTTCATGAAAATTCGGTCAATCTTGAGGTTTCTTCTTCAGATGAGAGCCACAAGAACCCTCTGTGTGGTCAGAAGACCAAGGAGCAAGAGATTTCATCTTTTGCTGTAACCCATCATGACGGTCCTCCTCATGGTGATGAACTTCGCTGCGAAAGTCCTCTCCGCAGTAGTGATTCACGTTGTCTCGAAAATTCTTCAGAAGGCAATGTAGTGACGAGAAAGCCCTCCTATCTCAAGGCACTTGCAAACGTAAAACTAGTCATGTTTGATGCTTTACTATCGGCAGGTGAAACTCTTTCTCCATCAGAAGATAGCCTGGGGTTCAGGTTATTCTCCTAACCATCCCTGGGTCATTCATCTTCCAGCATGAATAGTGATTTCTCTACCAATCTTGTTGAATCCGATGAAGCAACAAGGAAACACCAACTCTGGTCCAAAACAGGTAGAAGAATCTTCATTTAATGATAAAGAGGAAATGCTGAACATGAGGAAAAAACTGGCAAAAGGTGAAGTACCAGTCATGTTTTGGCCTTTGGCTGACTCCCAGTACGACATTCCAAAGATGTTGACGGATGATGGAATCAATGATATTCGTCTCAACATGTGGAAAACTCTTTGTCAATTAAAGAAGAAGGTATTATCTTACGATGAATATGAAAATCATCTTAAGATAATAGAAGGGTTACAATGCCAGATTGATTTGGCATCTCTATCAGTCTCTCGGTATCCGATGGCTGAAAAGCAACAGAGAACCCTTCAACGTTCATGCCTTGGCGCACTAAGAAAATTGCGTCAGTTAATTTCCAATGCCCCATCTGATGTTCATATCAGAGGATGGGGTGTTCATGGGGCACTACATTTCACAGTGCTTTCCGGTCCGCAAAGCCCGCCAAAAATGGTCTCATGCAATGTTATTTCCCATGGCCGGCCACAGTCAATGGGCTTTGTTCATAATCAAAAGCTTGCTCAAAAACAAGCTTCAACTAGTTCCTCTCAAAATCAAGTATATAGAGAACAAGTTGTTGAATTTCTCCTACATCAAGCAGGCGAGAATATTGCACAAGCCTCTCATCTGGAGCAAACACGTCATCAAATGACAGAAGTTTCGGAAATCATCCAACGGTCTGTTGAACCAGGTGATAAAAGTGGATATAGGTTAATGCATCCAGCTAATTTCCGAACCAATATTCGCAAGATCAAGAGAGATTTTAAGAAGATCTCAGACATATCATGTCAAGACACACCCCAGCTTGCCAGACTGGGGACTTCTCTAACCCAACCCTCAGAGTCAACGAATGGGATTCGAGGAGTTGAGCGGAAGTAGCAGGAACATCCCCAGTCCACCGGACTGGGGACTTTTTCAAATCCTCAATCCCTCCCTCAGAGAAAGTCAGTATTCTCTCGATTAGGGAATAAGCCTCAAGAGGAACGAAGAGCCAAGATGTCAGGAGATTCTCTCCAAGTGACGGTTCTCCAAGAAATTCCTGAGGGATCAAGTCAACGGAATGCCATGTCTCATCATGGACATGGAAGGAGAAAATATCACAGAAATGCCGATAGAAAGGATTCCATGCAATATGCATCCATTAATGTCATCAATGCCGTTGCTGCTGATTCACCAGATGAGGCTCAATCAGAGGGATCAGACGAAGAGGTTCCTGCTCAAGAAGTTGCACACACAGACCTAAATGAAGAAGGTGTGTGCACACGTAATCAAAGGATTACCCAAAATCTGGGTATTCCTTCAAGTAACCCACTTCCCCATCTCCAAAAAGGATCCAATAAGGGGAAAGGAAAGAATCAGGTTACTTCTCACCCTTCCTCTGTAGGAGGTCAATCGCTCTCATTAGAGCAAAGGTTTGCACAACAGGAGGAAGAAATGAAATAATTAAGAAGGTTGAATGCAGAACTACTTCAGAGTAGTCTTCTTCTTAAGAATTATGAAGTCCGACAGCCGAAGGAATTTGTTGTAACTACTGAGATGGATCAAGAATATCCTCCTTTATCAGTACACCCTCAGAGGTCTAATCCTACGGGTCAAACGCAACAACGGTTGGCAGCACTACCATTAGTTGCAGCACCAACCACCACGTCTTTCCAAGCTCTATTCATTGCACCTACCCAAAACCAAGTTCAACCTGATGCTTCTCAAAAGTTAATAAATACTATTGAGTCATTAACAGCTCGGTTAGAAACTATGGAAGGGAAACAGGCGCAAGTTCAACCTGAAAAGAAAGTTTACCCTGAATGGGTAGATTCAATTTCTCCTCCATCCAGTTTTGGAAACCCTATTTTCCCTAATTTCAATGGATCATGCGACCCTGAACAACATTTGACGCATTACGTGTCTTTTTGTGATCCTATGATGGGAACTCCAGAACAGCAAGAAGCAGTGAAACTCAGATGCTTCGTGCGAACCATGCAAGGACCAGCTATTGTCTGGTATACAAGCTTGCAATCCCGGTCAATCATCGGATGGGAGGATCTTCGTCAAAAATTTCTTCTTCAGTTTAGCTCAACTTTGCCAAAAACGACAGTTTTCGATCTTACAAACTGCAAGCAAAGGGAGAATGAAAGAGTCTCTGATTTCATTGCTCGTTGGAAGGGATTAACGTATTCCTTGAGTTTAGCACTCCCTCAGGAGGAATTGTTTCCAATCTGTGTGGCAAATTTGCATGACGAATTACGCACGCCATTGATCCCTGTGAAATACACAGGAGGGTTTCGAGACCTTACTTCAATCGCTCAACAAATTGAAGATTCCCTTATACAGGATAAGGTTAAATCTCGTGTAATTCCATCAGCTCCAGGAAGAAGAATGGGTAAAGCAGAAACTGCTACAGTTATGCTTAAACAGGCACCTGTACCTATTTCTACTTCAAAACCTTCATCTTCTCGAAGGGCTCCACCTCCTGAACGCCAACAACAAAGGCTGTTTCATCCAAATGATCAAAAAGATCAATGATGAAAACAATTTGAGGATATGAAGAGTAAAACATACTCTTTCCGAAGTGAGCAAGTTCCTGGTTACTTCATTTCAGCTCTGGAAAATAATTTGGTTCAATTACCAGTGCCGAAGAGGCCAAACAAGGAAGGAGATGAAGACCGTCCCAATTATTGTCCCTTTCATCAAATGTTGGGGCATCCCATCCAGGAGTGTTTTGTCTTTAAAGACCTCCTGCAAAAGATGGTCTACTTGGGACAAGTCAAATTGAAGGGTTCTTCAGCTCATGTAGCGTGTATTACCGCTACAGATCCAGAGGAAGGAGGCGAGTGGCAGGAAGTCAAAAGCAAAACTGCGAAAAAATATGATGATTGGATGGTCAGAAAGACAATCAATCGGACCCATTCCATTTTTGCGAACACAATTGAAGAAGCCAATTGTGTCTCCTACAAAAGCTGCAGTAAATCCTCCATCAAAAGACAAATCCTCAAAAGGGCAGCACAATTCAAAGAAGAAAGAGGAATCAGGAGAAGATGAGTATGTAGCAAAGCCTAAATTGTCTTTGACTCTGGCAGATTTCATGCCATCTACTTCGAAGCCACGGGCACCGTCCCACCAAACGGCACAGCCTGAACAGGTTAACCAGGCAGAGTCTTTATCAGACGAAGAGTTAATCTTTGGTTCTATTAATATGATTCAATTAACAGATTCATATTCCATTCTTGATGAGCCTGAATTCCCTGTATCAAATAAGGGAACCCGAGGAATTTCTAGAGGTTCAAGATATAGGGGAAGACGTGGATCTTTCCGAAGACACTACTCTAATTCTACCCCTGCTAGCACTGTATGTGCAGCAGAAACTCGTGGTAGAGCCCTTCAGCGAGCTCAAAAAGAACAAGCAAGTTCTTCTGCCAATGGCCAACTCAGTTTCGGCACAGTTATTTTGGAAGACCGATTAAAAGTTCCATCTTCTTTATCTCAGCAAGTAAATGGATCTAATCAGTCTAATTTTCCAAAACCAAGGATGTTGCCAACTTCAATACAAGATGCATCAGCTTCCAAAGCATCTGCTTCCAAGGTACCTGCTAAACCGTATATTCCTATTGGGAAACGCAGACCTCTAGATCAAAAGTATGATATATTGAAACACTTGGCCCAAGTACCAGCTATGTTATCAATTTTGGATGCTTTGAATCTGTCAAGAGATCTTCGGGAAGCACTCATCGAAGCTTTGTCAAGTCCTTAGGAGTTTGAAGCTGAAATTGCTGCAGCTGAAATCTATCACATAGAGAATAATCCTGCAGAATTCCATGCAGTGATATCTTTTACTGATAAAGATGAAGATGATGTTGTGCATGGGCACATAAAACCTTTGTACTTATCTGGCAAAGTCAATGGTATAGATGTTCGAAGAGTTTTCATTGACAATGGTTCAGGAGTCAACCTCATGCCCATTCGCACACTTCGTCGATTGGGCCTCACGGAATCTGATTTATCTCCTTCTACCATGATGTTGCAAGGATATGATAAAAATGAACAAGAACCACTGGGAGAAGTTACTCTCAGAACTCAGTTTGGAGATCTTGTTTCCAATTCGGATTTCATGATTGTTGATCAAGACTCAGCTTTCAATATCTTTCTTGGAAGACCCTGGCTACATCAGCATGCAGCTATTCCGTCATCATACCATCAATGTCTCAAATACTGTTTCGATGGTAAAGTTGGAACATTGTATGGTGATAAGGCTCCGTTCAAGACATGTGAGTCTCAATACATTGAGGCGGAATTTTATCACATGAAGGGAAGAGAAAAATCTACAATGAAGGAAATTACCAATGTTAATGCTCCATATGGTTTGGAAAAAATTCAAATAAATCCATTTTCACATGTGAGTGTAGATTATGTGTTACCTATCAGTCAAATTGACAAAATTGGCCCAAATCAAATTACTCTTATAGAAAGATCCATAATGTCAATTACGGCAATCGAGCCAGACAACATGGGAGAAATTGGTAACTTACCAAGCAGTGATGAAAGCATAAGTGGTGACGTTTTCATTTCGTCTGCTGAAATCCAACAAGTCTATACTTCTCTAATCAGGCCAGAAGAAGTTATAGCAACACCAGAGGTGAATATTGATGTCGATTCTCAATCCATCATCTCCTCTTTATTTCCCAAAGAAGACCCTTTATCATCAATATGGTCGGAAATGGAAGCTTCTTCTTCAAAATGTGAAAATTTTGACATCTCTTATGATCATGAGAATTTCTTTTTTTCATATACTTTGCAAGTAGAAACGGAAGAAATAACACATGATGAAGAGGAAGAGGAAGATCTTAGAGATGCTCCTCCAGCATTTGAAGAGGGTATCTCTACCACTGTGGATGAACTCAGAGAAGTAAATCTGGGTACAGAGAAAGATCCACGCCCCACTTTAATTAGTGTGGCCATGACCCTTGAAGAACAAGAGATGTATATTTCTTTTCTAAAGCAAAATAAAGATATTTTTGCTTGGAATTATACAGAGATTCCTGGCCTTGATCCTGATGTTGCCACCCATCATTTGGGTTTTCCAAAAGAACATTGAGGATTCAAGCAAGCCGCGAGAAGAACACACCCAACCTATGCTTCCAAAATCAAGGCTGAAGTGGATAAGATTATCAAAGCTAACTTCGCCAGAGAAGTTCAATATCCCAAGTGGTTGGCTAATATTGTCCCTGTAAAGAAGAATAACGGACAAATTAGGGTTTGCATCGATTTCAGAGATCTTAATCGGTATTGTCCTAAAGATGATTTCCCAGTTCCGATTACAGAACTCTTAATTGATGCGATGGCTGGCTATGAAGTAATTTCTTTCATGGATGGATATTCTGGATATAATCAGATCCGAATGGCCCCAGAAGATGAGGAATATATAGCCTTCAGAGCTCCTCAAGGTGTGTTTTGTTACCGGGTGATGCCATTTGGTTTAAAGAATGCAGGTGCAACATATCAACGCGCCATGCATCGTATCTTCAAACCTTTTCTAGGGAAGTTTGTTGAATGCTATGTAGATGATTTGGTGGTTAAATCCAAAAAAAGTTTTGATCACTTGGCTGATTTGGAAGTCGTATTCCACAAGCTTCGACAACATAATTTGAAGATGAACCCCTTAAAATGTGATTTTGGGGTAACCTCAGGAAAATTCCTCGGCTTTGTTGTACGCCATCGTGGTATTGAAGTCGATCCTGAGAAGACCAAATCAATCCTTGGTATGTCACCTCCTCAGAATTTGAAAGAATTAAGAGGACTTCAAGGACACTTGGCCTATATTCGGCATTTCATCGCCAATTTGGCAGGCAAAAGTTTACCCTTTACCAAATTATTGAAGAAAGGAGTCACTTACCAGTGGACTGAAGAATGTCAAGAAGCATTTGATGTTCTCAAGAAATATTTCTTGAGTCCACCAGTACTCATGCCACCTGTTGAGGGTAGGCCTCTTATCCTCTATGTGACAGCTTTAGAGCGATCATTGGGTGCCTTTCTCGCTCAAAAGAATGATGCTGGGAATGAAAATAGTCTCTACTATCTCAGTAGAACTATGATTGAAGAAGAAACTCGGTATTCGAGTATTGAAAAGTGCTGCCTAGCATTAATCTTTGCAGTTCAGAAACTGAGACACTACCTGCAACATCACGAGGTCCAATTGGTATCTCGTAATAATCCACTCAAATTCATCCTTAGTCGTCCAATGCTTACAGAACGTCTGGGAAGGTGTACGGTTATTCTACAGCTGTTCGAAATCCAGTATGTGTCTCAAAAGGCAATTAAGGGCCAAGCTCTGGCTGATTTCCTGGCTGAACATCCTTCAGTTGAAGACACATATTCAGATATCGAACTCCCTGATGAGGAATTTTTCTCTATTCAAGAGAGTCCTCAAACATGGGAAATGTATTTTGAAGCTGAATACCAAGCTCTCATTACAGGCTTGGAGTTAGCGCTTCAAGCACAAGTGAATCACTTAAAGGTGAAAGGTGATTCAGACCTGGTAATCAAACAAGTCAATGGGGATTACGCCATCAGAAAAGAAGAATTAATCCCTTTGTATGATTACGTCAGAGATTTAATGTCGGAATTCCCTTCAGAACCGACATTTTCTTATGTCCCAAGATCACAAAATGCTCAAGCTGATGCACTGGCTAATATAGCCACAGCTTTAGCAGATCCAAATCGGGACGAGACAACCATCTGTATTGCCCACCTTCGTGCAATTTCACCTTATGTTCAAGTCAGAACAGAGGAAATTAATGAAATTAGTCCCATTCCTGAACCGTATGGTCATACTACAGGATGGATGTCACCTATCAAGGAATACCTTCAAAATGGAACACTTCCACCTGATAGAGCCGAGAAAGAACAAATTCGGCGATGTGTGGTCAATTTTACTCTTTATGATGGTACAAACCACCTCGAGAAAATTCTCTACAAACGTGGTTTTGATGGAGTTCTCTTCAGATGTATTGATGGTGAAGAGACAATGGCTGTCATAAAAGAAGTGCATGCAGGAGTCTGTGGTGCCCACGAGTCTGGACATAGACTGTCTGATCAAATTCGAAGGCTTGGATACTTCTAGCCTTCAATGATGCAAGATTGTGTTAATTTCACAAAGATGTGTCATTCATGCCATGTATATTCCAAATTCATTCATCAACCTCCAGAGTTGCTTCATACAGCTAAATACTCATGGACATTTTCCACATGGGGAATGGATGTGGTGGGACCTTACCCTTCAGCTACGGCTAAGCAGTTTAAGTACATTCTTACTGCTACTGATTTCTTTTCCAAATGGGCAGAGGCAATACCTCTCAAAGAATTCAGTTCTAAATGCATTGTTAGCTTCATCAAGTCTAACATCATTACTAGATTTGGTGTCCCTCATACCATATTTACGGACAACGACACCAATTTCTGTTCTTCTGAGGTAAAGAAATTGTATCAAGAATACAACATTATGTCCAACCATTCATCTCGATATCATGCAGTGGCTAATGGCTAGATAGAGGCCTTCAACAAGACTCTTTCAAATATACTGCAAAAGATGGTGGATAAAGATAAGAGGTCATGGCCTGATAAACTCTTTCATGCTTTATGGGTTTATCGGACTACCACTCGCAATGCAACGCGGTCTACTCCATATTCATTGGTATATGGAACAGATGCAGTCTTGCCAATTGAAGTTCAATTGCCATCACTCAGAATATCCATTTGTGATCAGTTATCAACAGATGAGCAATCCCAAAATCGGTTGAATGAATTGGAACAGTTAGATGAGAAAAGATTGTGCACTTTGCACCACTTGGAAATCTATCAGAATCGGATAGCACGAGCTTTTAACAAAAAAGTTCGTCTTCGTTCATTCATTCAGGGAGAATTGGTGTTGGTTCTCAGAGCACCAATGATACCAGGAATGAAGCCTCCCACGCTTGAACCAAAATGGGAAGGACCTTATTAAATACATAAGGTCTACTCCAATGGAGCGTATTCTCTGATCTCAATGGATGGAGAACACATCACGACTCCAACTAATGCCAGATTTCTGAAGAAGTATTTTGTATAAACACAAAATATTGTTCCCAGAACCAAGACTCTTACAATTGGTTCATACAGCAATGGTCCAGTATGACATTAAACTGCAACTTCGTCCAACATGACGTTAAACTGTGTCACCTTCAATGTCCGAGATGACATTAAACTATATTTTGTCCTACATGACATTAAACTGTTATTATGTCCTATCTACATGACATTAAACTGTACAGAAGATCCTATATTTTGTCCGAGATGACATTAAACTATATTGTTTCCTAGCAACATGACATTAAACTGTGTGGCACTTCCAACGTCCAGCATGACGATAAACTGTAAAAAGTCCCCAGAACTGATATCCTCATATTGGTTCACCTTAGTCCTAGCTACATGACTTTAAACTGTACAGCACCAGTTCGTCCTTGCTATATGACGTTAAACTATACAGCAATGGTCCAGTATGACTTTAAACTGCAAATTCGTCCCACACGACATTAAACTGTGAAAAAGTTCCCTAAACCGTCCAGCATGACCTTAAACTGCATCATCCCTGGTCCATGTATATGACCATAAACTATTTTCAAATCCCTTATGTCCAGCAAGACGTTAAACTGTTACGTCCTAAACTACATGACGCTAAACTGTATAAAAGTCCCTCACGTCTGAAAAGACGTTAAATTATATAATCATCAAAGGTCCAATATGACATTAAACTGCACCATCCACGGTCCATGCATATGACCTTAAACTATTCACACTTTCGTCCAACATGACATAAATGGTACACTCTTTTGTCCTTACTGCATGACATTAAACTACACAGTCCCCCTTTCGTCCAATATGACGTTAAACTATTTTATCCCCATCGTCCTAACTACATGACGCTAAACTGTACAAAAAATCCTTGATAGGTACTACATGACACTAAACTGTATTTTGTCCCTGGTACATGACACTAAACTGTGCAGCACCAATAGTCCTAACTGCAAGACTTTAAACTGCATAGTCCCTTTTTTTATATGTCCTACATGACATTAAACTGTGCATCGTTAATGTTGTTATTACCTCTTGTTTCTCACACCGAGTATGACTCACGTGAGCTTAGAGCGAACATCAACCATAACACTCCCTTTGGGCCACTAACCATGTGTAAGTCCCAACATTATTTTTTATTAGATCATTGTCCACAAGAACAACTTGATCATTAATTCATTCTTTAATTAAACTACACAGACTTCGATCCTTGCCCTCCAGGCTGGGTATGTAGGCAACCTCCCAGGTTTCAAGACCAAAAAAAATCTCTTCACATCGGTTCACCACAACCTCATATGATGTTGATTTGTGAAACCGCCCCTGGAATCAATATATTTACATTGATTCACTTTCGTCCTTGTTATATGACGTTAAACTATACAACACTTTTGTCCGGTACGACAATAAACTACAATATTCTTTGATTTCCTCATTTGAGAAGGAACCATTATTGACATTGATTTTTTTAAAATCATGTTTCATTTTCAAAAGACTACGTGCATACATGGTAATGCCTAAACTTTTTATCTCAGGTTAAACCATCATTGCACTAAAATCCCCTTTCACCCTTCACATGTACGAACCAAATTTGTACAAAGGGTAGTTCTAGAACTACGTGGACTTGATTCCCATCCTTATGGGATACGTAGGAACATTCGAGTGTCCCTCGAATCCAGTCCCAAGTCTTTTGGGCCTAACCCCAAATTTCACTTTCAGTCCCTTGGTTGAAAAGTCCTCATGAAAACACACACTGTGTATTCATTATTATGGTCCGAATTCTATGACCCTAAACTAAGATCACTCATACTTTCGTCCTGCACGACGTTAAAATGCATTTCAAGAACTATGTATGGATTGATTCTCATTCTTATGAGATACGTAGTGAAGTCCAAGTTTCAATTCAGGACCCAGCCACAACATGATTATGGTTTTCATTGACCTATGTATCTCTATATACATTGGACAATACCCATATTTATGTGTTATAATCCTAACCTTAAATATTTTCAGATCTTCATAACCCTTTTCATGACTTCTAGTCACAAAAATGTCAAACTTATGAGAATTCTTTTGCCTGACTATGCAGCACGTGCCCATAGGTGGCCTTGCATAAGCAGTCCACATAACAGACTTGTCAGCCAAAAGATGCTATTCATTTGACCATGCAGCCAATGCCCATAGGTGGCCCTGCATATTTCAACCCCCTAATGGGTTTTGTTAAATAATAGTAACTTCATTCTTGGGAAAAATGCCTCTTTTGTCCTTATTTGTCTTAAACGACAGTATGTAGGGATCCGCAAAAAATAGCCATCCTTAACATATTTGTCCCATATCATTTTTCATGATCTAAAAGTATTCAAGTCTATGGTTTATTCTTCTTCCCTACGTTTGGGTCAGACCTTCGTAGGAGTGATATTCATCCAGTTCTTCGATGTTCTTGTTCGGAAATATCTTCTCCATATTCAAGTACCTCTTTCCATACAACAAACTCTATGCTTTAGAAAATTTGAATCTCCATAAACTTTCACCGGCTTTTAGCACTAGGAAAGTAAATTTCTGGGAGTTCTTTTTCCTGACTATGCAGCACGTGCCCATAGGTGGCTTTGCATAAACAGTCCACATAACAGACTTGTCAGCCGAAACATGCTATTTATTTGACCATGCAGCCAATTCCCATAGGTGGCCCTGCATATTTCAACCCCCTAACGGGTTTTGTTAAATAATAGTAACTTCATTCTTGGAAACTACTTCTTCTAATGCCTTTTAGCTCTTTTTTCATATCATTCCTCAGATTCAAATATTCTTAAGCCATAGTTTACATTTTTTCCCTCATACTTGAGTATGGTAATATGTTTTCAGATAAATTGTCAAGGAATTGAATCCATTTTTAATCCATTTTCGGTCAAAGCTATTTCGACCTTAAACATTAGCCCCTTTATGTCCGGCGTGCATGACTTTAAACTGCCCACACAAAAGACAAAGGAACTCTGAATAAAAGTCAAGTTTCAGCTCACTAAATATACATTTTTTGTATGATTTAGGTAATATTGAGCAGTTAAAAGATTCAAAGTTTGTAGGGTTATTTGTAATAATCATAGTAAAAATCAAACTATGATTACTAAGCCCATTAGATTAAGTAAATTTGAAGCAGGTAATGAAAGAATGCAGGTACAAATGATTGAAGACGAAAGTGTTTTTCATTGATACACAAGAGTTAGAAGGACATCCACAGACTGGAGTCTCTTCTCTTTTTCGAGAATTACAAGAGGCTTTCAACATAACACTTCATTTGATTTACGACATCCCGATCTTCATTAGAAACCACCTAGAATCCATTCATTCAACTGGATACAATAAGAGATGCAGTGATACCAGCTCTTCTTGGAACAATTGTAAAAGGATGTTCTTGAGTGCGGTTTGAGAAAATTTTCTGCTGATCAAACAGTGACTCTGTTTCTGTCCAAGAGACTTGGAAGATGGATACATGGATTTGAGAATGGAGCATTGGAAGTAAAGAGCCATTTGGAGAGAGTACTCTTTTCAGATATTGCTCTAATATCATGTTTGTCTTCTCTCCACCAACCATTAGTAGAAAACATTTCAGCCCATGGGTTTTCCATTTTCATATCTGCAAGGGAATGACATGGAGGAAGAATTTGAAAGTTCACACCATTGTTGTTACTCTTAATACAAAGCATAACCGAAATAGAGAAATAGCAGTGCAGCTGCATCTCAGGTGTATAATAGTCTGCATTTGGAACATTGACTCCTTGCAGATGACCATGAACACACAGAGACAAGTAGATGCTCTGTGGTAAATTAAGATGATATTTCTTCAATTACTTATCCAAATTTGGGAAAGTGTTGTCGTAGATATCATAGTAATCATGGCCAATAATGTTCATCATGTCATCAATCCACTTGCTAGCCAGTTCATCAGCCGTTCCAATTCCTTTAGGAGAAATTGAATCTGTACAAAAGTTGAACAAATTTAACTCTTAAATGGGTTTATTTTTTTAAAAATTTGTGAAAAAATTCAGAAAAAATGGCCAAGGCATTAAGTCGCGGAAGTCTAAACAAGGATGCGCAAGTATTTCGTGTGCCGCGCTAGTTTTTCACGCGCAAGTATAAACCGCGCAAGTACGAATACCTTCACAGGAGCACGACGGCGAAGGAACAGTGGAAAAGAGACTTGCGCGGCTTAGGTGACCTGCGCGGCGAGAGCTCGAGAAGGGATGAAGTCCGGAAATCCGGATACTTATACAGAGGTGAGGCCGTGTATTTATAGGCCAGGAAGCCTACCTGCGCACCACAACCAGAGCGCTTAAGGCCTGCGCGTCGCAGACTTGCGCGCCGCCCTCTGTGCACTGCAGACTTGCGTGCCCTCCCTTTTCCTTTGGAGGGATTCGATTTCCTCAGAGTCAAATCCTCATTTCTCTCCGGATCCAACTATGAGGGGGGGACTTTTGTTGACGCTCCTTTCGTCACAGAATCTAAAGATCGGAAAAGGGAATATCTGAGCTCAAAGTGATTCAGCCTTTGAAGAAAACATCAAAAATCAACAAAGGAAGGAAGAAAGGATCAACAAAAACCTCACCGCGCAAGTTATCTAACTGGCACGCAAGTGTACTTGCGCGGCTACCTTGGTCGCGCAGGTGACTTGCGCGACCTAATTGGTAACCGCCCGGTAACCGCCCGGGGTCTTCTTTTGCCTATAAATAGACCCTGTGGGCCCCCCATTGAAGAGGATCTTTTTCCAGAAACTCGGATTGAAGCTCCCGACGCCCAAGCCTCTTCTCAAAGCTTCCGGAACACTTCTAAGGTAATTTATTACCTAGAACGGAAGATTTAAAGAGAAGAAGGAAGGCCTAAGTGTTGAAACTTATCAAACACTTGCGCGCCGACTTATTTCCTTCAATATAACTTGTGCGTCCCCTTTCTGGAAGAACCTCAAGAAGATTCTAAAGGGTTTAAAAAAGAGTCGCTCAAGTATTTCAATGCTGGTTGAAAATCGCGCAAGTACACAATGTATCGCGCAGGTATACCTGCGCGACCAATACTTGCACGCCCACGGAAGACTTGCGCGCGTTGCAAGACTTGCACGCCCCTATCTTTTTGGGGGCCCATCTTGCCCATTTTTACCCCTCTTAAGCCATTTCACCTTTCCTTTTCAAGATTCAGTCTTCAAGACACTCTTCAAAGCCATTTATGGCATGATTTCTTGATTTTACTTTCTTATCTGAAAGGAATTCTGTGGAATCTCTCTCAAAGTCTAGTGATTTAAATATCCTTATGTCACTAAAATACGGAGAGTTCATTCATTCAACCTCATCCTTTAAGATGAGAGAATCCTAACCTGGGTCTCCTTTTCAGGAATAATCCCCAGTTATAAAACCTTTAATCTGGGCATCCTCCTCAGGAGTAATCCCCAATCAAAACCTTTAATCTGGGCATCTTCCTTAGGAGTAAGCCCCAAATTCTTAAAAGTTCCCAATCTTGGGCATCCTCCTCAGGAGTAATCCCCAATCAAGTCCTTTAATCTTGGGCATCTTTCTTAAGAATAAGCCCCAACCTCAAATGTGGGCATCCTCCTCAGGTGTAAGCCCCAAACCTTAATCCCTAACCTGGGTCTCCTTTTTCAGGAATAAGACTCAGTCATAACCTTGGGCTTCCTTTTAAAGAATAAGCCCCAAGTCCCCTAACCTGGGTCTCCTTTTCAGGAATAAAGACTCAGTCATAACCTTGGGTCTCCTTTTCAGGAATAAAGCCCCAAGTCCCCTTAAATATCTCTTAACCAGTCATAATTTACCTTTGATTTGGGTTTCCTTTTCAGGAGTAAAACCCAATCATAAGTCCCCTCCTAACTTGGGCATCCTCCTTAGGAGTAAGCCCCAAGATTAGAGTATTCAAATCTCCATGAAGCACATATAACTTTATGGACCCTATTCATGGATTTTCTCCCTAAAAGTAAATCCTAAACCTTCATCTATCTGGGCAGTCATCCATACATTAGCCCCAAACAAATTCTTATGATTGCATCTTTCATGGAACAATTGTCTAAATTTTTACCAATACCTCTTGTTTCTCACACCGAGCATGACTCACGTGAGCTTAGAGCGTAAAAGTAATTATGACATTCATCTTTGAGCCATCAATCATAAACATCATACTCCATTACTCCAACTAAGTGGGTTCTGATTCCTTTTCAAAAACAAAGGATACATAGGTAGCCCATTTATGGGTTCGATCCCAACTTTGAAATAATCTCTGTCCATCTGAATGACGATAAACTTCAAGTGCCCCACTGAGTGGCTTTAAAACCAGCCTGGTCATCATAATGACCAAGAGACTTTTATATAAATGTTTTGAAGGATACCATTGACCAGGAATCTCTAAACAGACATAGATGATTCTCTATTGATGAAGAACCTAGAATACATATAAAATATTCTCTAAATTTCTTGCATATTTAATCATTGATTGTTAAAACTAAAGGAAAGCACATTTTATACTTGGTAATGTAATAAGGATTCACAAACATAACTTAAATCTATAAAGAGAGTCCCGGAGTAGACAATAATTCCCCTCAAAAAGGTGTGATGAGTCCGACCTCCCATCGTCTCGACCAATGCAAATTCCTAAGACTCATTAGTCCACAAGCTAATGAGCGCCTGCCTTTGGAAAGTAGGTCCAAACGGATGTGGAATCATTGGATGTTTCCGGTTCTACGAACAAACCCGTTAGAAACCGATCAGAACGTTTGAATCTCCCGTCGAGGAGGTCATCCCCGGATTCCGTGCGAAACAGTCATATCATTGTATCTATAGACATAAAAAATCATCAGAAAGAGAGGTGCTACCCTAACACTATCTCATAGTCTATACATACATCATAAAAGTAAGTTTGAACTCTAAATAAAGTAGTCCACACCGAGGGAAATAGAATCCTATTTTACTCAAGTCCCAAATCATGTTAAAGGGTAGGTGATGTAAAGGATCATTTTACTACTGAATCAAAAAAACCATGTAGCCAACTTGAAAAAAAGTGATACCTCAAACAACATCTAGATCACCAGGCACTATCAAAACTAAATGTTTAAGCTGACCAAGACCTGATCCATGACCTCTCTGACCCTACTAATAACCACATCTGTGGCTAAAATATATTCTCCAAGGATAAAGATCAACCTAAGGATAAACTCTACCTAGACCAACCCATGCATGTTGATCCCACAATAGAGCACCCTAATGATGTTACTTTGTATGAAACTACCTTAATGGAGGAACATGCAGTGGAACACCTGGTACATGATGACTATTAGAAAAGGATAAATACTCTCTCAATTTGTGACCTTATCCCAAAAAATAAACCATGTGTCTAATCCTTTATAATATGTATTAGTGATACTGCCACTAGATAAATGAGATGATGAGGGATGAGACCTACCCATGGATGATAAAAAACTCTTATGTCCTAAAAACTAATAAACCCTAGCATACAACTGTTCATCATGAGGAATCCTGAAGACTATCCTCTTATGATGACTAGTTTCTAGAGAACGTCCTATAGATAACCTCTAATATAACTAGCACCTTGATCTAATTCTTTAGTGTAAATAAGGTAACCAAGTGCTAGATCCCTAGACATAAAACCTCCTTGAAATACCTCACCCAAGTATCCTCATATATAAATAGATCTGAAGCATATCGTAGAAGGGTCCTAAAATGGATCTTGAACTCTCACACATAGAAACTCCCTTATTGAAGTGTATATAGCTCCAATCAACTGGATCCCTTCATGCTTGAAGAAAGAATCTTTGTTATGAACTAGTTTTGAAACTTCTCCTGTGAGATTGCATACTCCTCATGAACCCTATGGACCAAGAACCACCAATTACTCACTACTCCATGCAATATAGGCACATCCAATGAAACCAAGTGATCCAACCGAGCACAGATCGATCTAAAAGATATATCAACCTCATCCAACTAGACATTGGTGAATACAACGAGAATTGAGACCTCGTAATTCTATATACTATAGTTTTGAAACTATTGGAATGTCATTCTCAATATGTCATTGTCATCGACCTATACTCTTTGGAGATCTACTCGGACATTCTACTGAACATCTTTGGCACAAACAAGACAAGTAATTTGATTGGTATCCATGCATTAAAAAAGGAAAAATAGTTATATATCCTAAACCTATAATATGGACTAATATAAATTAATTAATTAATTTATTATCTTGTTAAAGGTTTTAAACTATCCCATGGTCTAACTATTTAAAACAGAGGTACAAATAAGAATAATGTAATATCCTTTTCAAGGCCTCTTCCCTGTGTCAAGTATAACTTCTTTTTGTAGATTTGGTAACATAAATGCCCTTATATCAAATAAAATGGGGCTGGAAATACCTATGTATTAGCTAGTCTCCCATTTTTACATCACACACTAAACATAACATACATGTTTTCCCTACCAACCCATGTAACCTCATGTGTGTCTTACTCCAAACTCCATCCTATAAATCAACCTGAACCTTTGATACCACTTTTTAATGACCCCCACCCCCACAAAGATAACACCATCATTGGATAGTTATGGTGACTACATAATTACCACATCTATTATGTATAGGGTTTATGAGTAGCACCAAGGGTATAATAAACATGCATATTAGAGGAATTTCCCTCTAATAGAAACATATGTAAGAGGGAGATAAGAAGGATTAAATGACCAACACCTGCTCATACATACATACATACATAAATATACATATATATGTATATGTAAAAGAAAACCCATTTAAAAATTCAATTTAATATAATACAAAACAACTGAATGGATAAATACAAGTACCAAAAGCTAAAGATGAGAGTGACCACAAATCCGAAACAACTAATACAAAATGCCAAGCTAGTAATATCCATCCCAACCACCAAATTAATCATAATGACCTGAAAATAGGTTTTTATATATGTAGGGTGAGCACAAAAACATAATCATTTGGATCATTCTCAATGCCTCTTGTAAAAAATATAAAGAAAGCATGATAAAGTATAGTGAACAATAGTTGAACTAACTCGTCACTAAAATAGGTATACTAAGTTACCAGCCTCACTATGACTAAGTCTCATGAATTATCAAATAAAAGAGACAATATAAAATATTAATAAAACATTAGGGGAACTCCACTCCCTCTTCCCAATTTTTTTTACCACTTTTCCCTAATGTCGTACATCCTTAGCCATCTCTTTCCAAAATTAAACCTACCTAAAGAAACCTGGGAAAGGAATAAAAACATGCATATTGTGCATCACATATCCAAACCATCCTGTGAAAATGTCCACATACAGTAACCAACTTGTTTCCAGAACTCACCAAAGCCCGTATGATTTATATAAAAAATCATGTATTATATGTTAATCCATTACAACCAATACACCAAGTATGTACATAATGCCACCACAATCTATAAATGTATTACCTATAATAATATTTTGGACTATATATTCGGAAATACATGTGTGTTAAGTAAACACAAGCCATCATAAACCACTGCACACAGATATGGGGAAACAAACCACAATGTATACTTGTACAAGTAACTATCAATAGAAGAGAGTAGAGAAAGAGGGGGTAGTCAGCCATCCATCCTCCCATCAGGATGTTGGGGAAAACACACTCCTAGGGTCCACAAAAAGTCAATTTTAATAACTAAAATGTCTGGGTTAGCATACAAAATAATAGAATACACATGATATAATATAGATCACAACCAAACTGTGGGCATTACAGAGTCTTAGAATCATGTACAACAAACATGACTCGGACATCCGTTTTCCACTTCTAATTCAAGATATCTTATAAGTACACAAGAATATAAAATAGCTACATTAAATTAGTTATTTACATTATTATTTACTTCCATTAATTAATACATTATGTATTGATTAACCAATAACATTACCCCATAATATATTAAATTATAATATGTTACATTAAAAATTGGAGTAATGTCTATGCACTCCAGTGATAATCCAAATAATGTACATGGTCTTCCAGGATCAACACATTTTAATCATCTTCATTCCATCATTAACAAACAAGATGGGATAAGAATTAATTATTCACTATAAGAATTATTCTATATCTAGTTACTCTAATAAAACCATCCTTAACTACCACAAATAGAAAAAATGAAACCAAGCACCTCCATCTACATCAAGAAATGGAGAAAGGAAAGAAGATTAAACAAGAAACAAAGCCATCATTCATTAAATAGAAGAAAATGAGCATACCATATCTCATCATATAATCAATAGGTAAGCCTGGATTTATCCCATTCCATCACATTTGGAACAATCCCTACCACCCACATGCATATATGGATGTATTTCATCGATATATGCATCATATACTTCCACATAATTAGAGACACCCTACACACATTTCAAAATATCCCTCCGAGGGTTATTTATAACATGACCAAATTACATCTGAAACTACGTGACCCATCTCACACATCGCCCCTCTAGGATCATCGATTCCAGGCTCACATCACATAGAGGAAAGAAACCCATAAGCAATCAATTGGGAAATTGGGACCTTAAAAAAGGATTTAAACCTTCTTATGAAAATGATCACTCATGGATACTAAAAACAAGGCATTAGGACTTCATAAGAAAATGGTAAAATCAGATCCTAGAAAATTATCCTTATCACACAACAGATTCTTATTCCCTCTTAAATTAACCGAAACCTTTATTAACAACTTCCAACCATGGGTAACCTATGGAATAATTATATAAAAATATAACAAAGGAAAATTATACATAATGTTATGAATTGATAAGTATTATCGTACTAAAGACTAATTAATAGATTATATCAGTTACATTAATCATATAGGAGATCACATTTTCAATTAAACATGTGCATTGCACCAATTTCATTATAATTGAGTCACATTAAACAATAGATTACAAAAATTCCTGTTTATTTATTCTTAATCCAATTAATTATCTATTAATTATAGATTTAAATTATTTACCAATATCAACATGATACTCAATGAATATGAATTTTCTAACAATATAAGGAATAAATATCACACTATCTAAAAATTCACGAGGCAAACCACTACCATGGTATAAATCAACAAAATCAGAAACACAGAATATCAAAAAAATTATTTAATCCAGTTCAATAATTATTAGGTTAATTTCATTTCCTTAAAAAGTTATAAACCTTTCTTAACATAAAATTTCACTAAAATCAAATAAGAGAATCAATGACTACATTCTACTAGAGAAACGAAAATTGGATCTATTTTTAAGGACAATGGGGATGTTCTTTTTGGAAGAAAAGAAGATATAAAATTTGGATAAGGATGTTTGGAAGATATAATTCAATGGTTTGGTGTATATAAATGTATTGAGATGTGTAGATATGTTAGGGGAGGGGTTCCCTTTTATAATTTGGGAAATGCGACCATATTCAAAATTATATGGAAGTTTCACAAAAGAATAAAAATGATAATGTCATTCCAAAGAAAATTTCTTCAAAATAAACATTTTTTTTAAAATTTGGTGTGTATAATGTTTAAATATGGCCATAAAATAATATTTTTAAATATTTAATTGGAAAAAATTCTATTATCTTCATATTTTTCCCCATAGTTAACTGGTTTTAACACTAACAAAGGTAATTAATTTTTACTATTTTTATTATTCATTATGATGAAAAATTAAGTTAAAATTATTATATAATATTAACTGTAATTATTATAAATATTTAATATATTTTACCTAATTCAATAGATATCTGGGGGAAAATATAATATAATGATAAATATGTAAAGCCTGTCAAAAAGAGGTTTATTAATAAATTCATTTCCATGAATAATTTGACTTCTTTAATCTATATAAATAGTAATATCAATTATAAGGATTTAAATTCATATAGTAATACATATAAACCAAATATTTAATTAAAATCAATAATACTTAAATATTATTTTAATTGATTAAAATAAACATACATTATTCCTTTTATAGAAAAATGATTTCCGAAGATAATAGTTTTTAACAAATACCCATTTTTCCTCAAATTATTCATTTTAAATAGATAGTTATTAAATTTTAAAATGAAAAAATTATAATACATTAGGATTGTTAAATAATATTTTATTATTATTTATAAAGTCAGTTTATGGGAAAATTTTAAAAATCAATTTTAAAGTTATTTTGACAAATCCAATATCGATATTCATCCTATAAAATTATAATTTTCAGCACTGAAAAATTGATATGTGAATTTTATTATAGTATAAAAAAATATGATGTCAACATACTTAAAATAAGGTATATAATTTCATGTATCATGATCTGTAGAAGATATTAGATTTATTCAAATGGAAGAATATTGAAAAGTCTTTTGGTTTTACATTCTTAAATCTTATAAAAATTTAATCCACAAAATATAATGGTTATTAAATTATAATTAATTGAGGCTTGTTATTATTCATAACATCTTATAGTTTCAACAATTATTCCTCAATTTTATTTTTTCTTGAATTCACCTTTTCTAGTAGAGTCATCTAATTCCAAAATACATTCTATGTAGTGTCAAGAATCCATATGGTCTATTCAGTATAAGACATTTTAGGTTCTAATTATATATCAGTAGATGTGAACACATGAATTGGGTGTGTCATTTACTTCCTTAATAATGATATTTGTAATACATCATCTATCTTAGAGAGGCTTGGTGGTATTTACAACCTATAAGTCATGAATCACATACTTTCAAGAATTACGAAGGGTTTGATGTATATAGGGATTAGTTTCTCCTTCATCACACACCATATGAAAAGCTTCCATGAAGACACCATCAAGAAAACCTGATATCATGCTTTAAATTCCAAATATTTACTCTTATTTTTTAAATAACTATTTTCCCTTATTTTAGTTGTTTTTATATAGTTTAGAATAGTATTTACCTTTTTTATTGTCTCCTCTACATGTTCTATCGTGCAATATTACACTAACCAGCTTCATCTCAATAATTAGGTGTACGAAATATATATTTCCATATAAAACATTATATGGAACCATTTTAATACAAAATACTTCTCCAAATTTTTTATGATAAAATTTAAAATCGATAAATATGAATGATTTTATCATACATTTGTCCCCATATAAAATAATATTGCATATAATGTCACATACCAAATATTTGAATACCTTGAATCTGTATTTTCCTGAAACATGGTGATAACCTGAATTAACATACATCCTTAATGAAAAAAATACATTATTCAAAAATTTAACTCTATATTCATTTTTTAAATATTATAATTGATTATTAAATATTTTTCATATATCTAAAAATACTCTGAACTACATACAAGATTATATAAATAATGTTTTCCTCAAATCAATAATTAGCTCAATTTTCATCAATACCGTCCCATTTATTTTATCAATTGAAATAAGATATTTATCACAACCAAAAAATAGCTCAACATTAAGAAAATTTTAAGGGTTATATTTACCATAATCACATGTTCTCCCAAAATATCACCAAAACACTAAATCAAATATCATAGTTATTAGTACCAACCATAATATACATTCAAATCCATAATGGAAAAATATATAAATACAATCCTTATACATTTCATGTTTCTCAAAAATAGTATATCATTAATAAATTACATCTACAACACAATTCATTAATCTGAATACAAAATATCATTAATATTTCCATATTAACTTTATTAATAACATAAGTTTGACTGTGAACCTACATATTCTTCTATGGTACATTCCATTGACTCTTTGGGAATTCATTTTCATTGTTCCCCATCTTCTTATGATTGAAGAACTAAAAATTAATTTATTCATTATTACCCTTTCATTAAAATTCCAAATATAAATTCTATCCAAACTTGAAACAAACTCACATTCCAATAAATAATATGCCAAAATGTTTCTTTCCTTAACTATCACATGTAGGTAAATCCTTCCAAATATTTATCCCTTTATACATGTTTTTTATTCCCATTATCTTCTTATCATGATTCCCATTGAATATAATATATATATATAATTATTTATCTTTTTTAATGTCACATAAAAATATTTAATCATATAATAATTTTTTTGAGGGAATTATACCCTCCGATACTAGGATTAATCCTTTAAAAGAAATGGTTAATAATGAATAATATATTGTGTATATAATCTCTAACATAAATAGATATTCTTGTAAAGGTATCCTCATACTTCACAATACATTATTCTTTCTTTATGTTTATTAAGAGAAACATTCCCTTCATTTTAGTATGTTTCTTATGAGGTAAATATTTAATAAATAATGTCTATTCAAAATATCAATATTTCATGTTTTCTATTTATTATTTCTCTCTAGTATTTTGGATCAATAGACATCATTGATCAGTATATAACTTGAGAAAATACATTGTAAGTGTAAACTTTTAATTTTCATCGCATCCCAAGGTTACAAATATTATTTCAAGGGACTTAATCCATTTCTCAACTAGCATTGGATAATTAGTTTAACAAAATTATGAACACTTTTATCGCATGATGCAATGCAACATATGATAATTAAACTACAGAAAAATTGGATTCCTTATTTAGGAAATATTATTCCTCATATACTATCTAAAATACCATAATATAGTCATGATATTATCAGATCCAATTCCAACTGTATAATCCTTTTCAGAAGGGTAATGTCTACATTTTCCATGAGTGTTGATACCATTGTTTCTTCTAGGTTCTATTTCAAAAAGATTTAATATATTAAAATTGTTTATAAATTTATAACTTTAAAATTATAATGCATAATTTCAAATATTGTTTAAAAATTATCAAAAATTGAAAATCGATGATTTATTAATCGTAGAATCCAAATTTTGGTTTCATAGGGGATATCTTTATATTAAAATACTGCATAATAGTTTTTAATAGAAATGTGAATTACCATAACCATATCCTATAAGAGTTTAAAACTAGGTGTGTAGTTTGGTATGTTTTTATAGAATATGTTGTGATCATGTCAAAGTGTAATGTTCCATTTTTGGAGTTATCACCACGTGGTGAAAAAATTTAAGAACCAAATCCACTCTTTATATCTAGATAGTGAAGTATTACAAGGAAATAAGAAATAATATCTTCCCCAAGAAACCTTTTGGATTTTCTTATATAAATTTTAGAAAATTATATCATATGGTTTTTATAACTAACCTACATTTTTATTAACCGAGTTCCCCAGGATTCTCATTAACATTATCTCACATAAACTGTAACAACCCTATAGCTAGTAACCCAGAGCCAATTTATATATTATTACATTAGAATAATACTATGGTTTTTAGGTATTTCATGATATCAAATACATTGAATTTGTTTTTAGGAGATATATCATAAAGTCTATAGGTATTAAAATTAAATACATGATTTAAAGACCTCATGATTTTATGTTCTTTTTTTACAATGTTTAGAAAGTAGTTCCATTATAAACCTATAAAAAAGAGAATTTTATCTTTCAAGGAGTATAAGAATATGTGATTTCTGATGATGAATAATTAATTAAAAGAATTATAAGAAATATAGGTCATTATTTTTCATGATTTATCCAAATGAATTATTAAAAAAAATAAATGAAAGTACAAGTTCCACCATTTTCAAAAAGGGGAATGAAAAATACTAGGATTGATTGATCTTTCAAAACATGTGATACTGAGTTGATGATATGTGTGGAATAAGAATTTTTTTTAACATTTAATATAATATATTTTTTAGTTTTACATTTAAATATTAGTAACATCCAATTTTTTTAGTTCAAAAATGAGATTCAATTATTGAGGACACAAATAGTTCATGTGTGGGGGTATTTAATGCACTCATTTGTTCAATAAAAGTTTAAACACTTTCTTATTGTTTTTATGATTTATAATTAATATTTTCATTAAAATAAATATATAATTTAAATGTTGGAATTTTAAAATGAGTAATTTAAATGGATATAAATGAATGAAAAAGTTGTTATTTGAATATTTATTTTAGTTAAGAAATATTGTTGAGAGTATTTATAAGAATATTATAAACGTTTTTAGATAAAAAAATGGCCATTTGGGACAACACTCAACCAAGGGATCCATCAACCATATGGGAATCCTATGATGGTATGAATGGAGAATTAGCCCCTAGAATGAATATTCCTAGTGTAAAGAGAGTTCAGAACATGCAAATGGGAAGATGTGCATATGTGGGGCCAAGGAATACAACATGCCCATGCCTGTTATCATTTTTCCATGTGGTGTGTAATGGGTGTTCATAGCCAATAATACCCTAACGAGATAGAATAATCATTCATGTCTTGAATTGTAATATATACATGTTCTTTCCAACCTCATATCCAATGTGGGAAAAGAATCACATGATACTATTAACTGAATGAAAATTATTTTTTATTTTAAAGAAATCTTCTTTATAGATAAGAGGTAAAAAACATTACACCACATGGGAATCCAATGTTACATGATGAATAAATAAAATTTGAAATTCAAAACCCACACCAAACCCAAGTAAACCTCAATCAATGCATCACTTCATCCGCTAGAGTCACATCACTTCTATTTTCCATCATCTACATGGTATGCCACTATCGTCAACATCATCACCGCTAAAACCACTGGATCCTATGACTGGAGAAACCCAAACAAACTAGAAATTACATCCTTACCAATTATTGTCTTAATGACCTTGACACCACTGGAGATGATTACCAGAGAAGGATATCCAAGATGCCAAACGAGGACAGAACTTCTGACCACTGTCATCAAGAACATCATCACTGTTAACATCGTCATCTGAAACCCTCCATAGCCGATGACCAGATCTCTAGTCAAGGAATCATCACACCAAATATGAGGACCAAACTAGTGCAATAAAATGACAATAAGTCACCAGAACAAAAATCACCTGTAGCATCATCGATAGCACAAAATCACATCCCAAAACACCTTGGAAACCACCATGCAGATCCAACTAATAGAAGATTGGTGGAGTACTGGGGTAAGTGAAAACTATAGAGTGAACAATGGCATCAACATGGCCATGTCTCCATGGTCACCCAACGCTAACTACTTCCACCACATCCTGAAACAATCACAACAAATATAGGAATCAAAGGACATCATCACAATAAAACAGAAAAACTAGATTTGACTCTGGTAGTGCTAAGAAAAGGATTGTTCACCAAACCAAAACCCAATACATCTTTTTTGCAGCCACTCCATATCTGAACTGGTGAGTCATAATAGAATATGTGGTTAGATCATGGAAGGAGTGGCCTAGGGAATCGATAACACAACTTTCGTCTGGACCCCCAAAACCCCAACAAGGACTGTCCCCATTAGAAGACCACCAACTTGATAGAGTCCTCATTGTTAGGGGTGAAGCAAGGAGAATCATCAATAAATCAAAACTGATGAAAAAAATAAGGGGGAAGGAGAGTTTGAGATGAGAGGAATGGAGGGAGTGGGAGACACTAGAGAAGGTGCACCAAAACGTCCCCCTCCAAATCGTTGTTGAGGAAAACCCTAGATCGAGGGTGAGGGGAAGCCGATGCCAATCAGAGGCATCTACATGGTATATTAACCATTTAAACAAAACATAACCCTTCATTCTTCAAATCCACCCCTCTCAACATAGAAATTTCGACGACACTTGTTCCACCTATTGACAACAACCAAAAATTACTACAACTAACTAAAATCATCATTTTTTTAGCTACATAATCTCAAGGATGAGGATACGTCCATTTTTGTGTTCACGAACAACTATAGATCTCTATTGGTTCCAGAAATGGATAATATGAATCACTTTTTGAAGAATTATAATGCCATGAATTACATGAGAGATCCATACAGTAACTATAAATTCCCTGATGTTTTATGTGGAGAACTATAAAAATACATCACCCACTATACTATGAACTCACTGTGTAGGAGAGATTACAGATGTGGTAGTTTAACATTCGTTGTGAAGAATCAATTTTTAGCTGTGGATTATTATTAGGGAGAAAAAAGAAGCTATTCCATGGATGTAATCCCATGTCACAAATAATCCATGTAGAAAATAAAGTAGAAATCGAAATATTCTCAGAAATTTTTTAGATACACACAGATCTAATGGAAGACATTTCTGACCTCTTTTAAAATCATATGTGAATAATATTTGAAAATGAGGTTTTTTGAAACAAAAATTAATAGTTTAAGGCATTTAACTATTAAAATAAATAGAATAAGAAATCAACACTTATTATAAGTTGAAACATATCATATGATCATATAGATTTATAATATATCATTTTATTATTCTTATTCCATTAATAGATTAGTTATATTTTCATACCTTGTTATTCTAGAATACTGTCTAATAAAAAATAACAATATATTTTCTTTTTTTGTTTTTCTCTCCCTTAACCATTATTATTTTCTTCTTATATTATTTTCTAGTCTTTCACAATGTCACCTACTTCAAATCATGGGATACTGGCCTAAGTATTGGCATTGCGGGTAGGATACTGGTGTTTCATGAACTATTCTTCTAAATTCTATAATGTTTTCATCTAGATTGTGGTGGATGGTGGTGATTTTTATGGGTGTGAAGATTTTATACTTTTATATAGATATAATCATCACTTAGATTCATATATTTATTATTTACCTACCTTTAATTGAATAAAATCTCTTCACACATTGAAATTTAGCAGTTCGAAGGATAAAATGGAATAAATTAGAGCCGTGTCATTCAAGATTTCACACTCTCGATTGAGGTATATGATAGAATATAATTATTGGAGGATGTGGAATTTAGTTTATAATATAATTCAATATTTTTGAAATAAATAAATAATAGGATATTAATTAGAGAGTGATATTTCATAATTATATTATAAAACTATATTTAAACAACCAATATTAATAATTATGGAATCTGTAACCAAGCCTTTGAGCTAGGTTCTTTATATGCGAACACATTATTCTTGCATTACTTATAAAACCTCAAGATTTTAGGGATATTTGTTCAAATAAACTAAATTTTTTGATATTTTTCATTACACATTAAACTATGTTTAGATTTTGTTACATGAAACATCAAGTTTATCTTATGTTACAAATAACACTGAGTGTATCTTGTATTGTTACACACACTGAGTTTATCTTGCTTTACACAATTTTTTATATAAATAAATTAAATAAACCACTTTTAAGGAACTATTTATTTATATTTATATATTTAAAATTAAATAATTTTTTTAACATTTATCATATGTGTTTTATGTCAAGAGTTAGATATGAATCACATTTTATACTTAAAAATAGTATTTTTCTAAAAAAATGTTTTGTCTCCATTTGTACACATGTTTTAAAAATAATTCATCAAAATTATAGAAAATTTATTTTCAAATATTAAATTCATTATTGAAACCATAATTTAAAAGTTATATTATAGTGAAATTTAAGGAAATTACTATAAAGATAATTATTTTTGATGAATTGTGATAATATTTTTTTTATTATGAAATGTAAATAATTTTAAAGCATTTATGAACTTATAAATTATTATATATTTTTTAAAGGTAAAATTAGTTCATTAATATATATTTTAATCTAATTTATTTGATCGAAATCATTTTTATAGAATATTAAAAGAAAAATGTTTTATAATTTTGGAAATTTTATCTTTGGAAAACTATATACTCATTACATCTATGAGATTAATTTAAAATTACAATATTATGATTATATAAAAGGAAAATGGAAAAATAAATTCCATATTTTTAATCAACATAATTATTATTAACTATCAAATTTAAATTAATTTTATACCATAATAAATAGTAAAATCATTAGAAATTATTTATCATGGTTAAGGGGAAATGCATTTACCAGGGGTTAAACTTAAAGGGTAAGGGTT
The DNA here is from genome assembly GCA_963277665.1 of Viscum album. Taxonomy (NCBI): domain Eukaryota; kingdom Viridiplantae; phylum Streptophyta; class Magnoliopsida; order Santalales; family Viscaceae; genus Viscum; species Viscum album. Next base: position 469,945,066 of record OY728148.1, read on the forward strand.
CTATATGACCTAAAAAATGTCCAAAAACCGTTTTAAGTCCATATTTAAACATTATATATTCTAGGATCTGTAGGGACTAATTTATTATGATTTTGAAATGTGTAAAACATGGGTAAATCATTTTCTTTTCAAAAAGTACATGTTTTTCAGCTACCTTGCATATAGAAGGTCACCCCCTCTCATATCATTTTCACATTTAAAAAACCCATAGATTGATGTAATAAATAAAAAAATCATTTCTTAACTCAAATAACACAAGAAACATATGTTTTTCCTAAAACCAAACTATGAATCATTTTGGTGGAAACCAATTTTTTTTTTTCTGAAGCAGGGTTACCGTCCCTAACCATGAATTTTATTTTATTTTGTCGTAAACACCCTTCAATTATAATTAAATATTTATAAAAGAATATCCTTGTTATATAAAATATAATTATTTATTATTATGTTAATATAATAACTTTAATTCTTCTCCTCTTCCATGAAATATGTTATGAAATAATAATTCATGTGTATAGTAGACTACCACCTTCTAAACCAATTTTTTCATTTTCCATCATATCCTCACACCAATAGATATAATGACAAATTTATTATTTTTATATAATATTTATGATATTATTATGATTACATAATCATTATATTACATCTTCCTCATTACTTTATATTCATTTAGAATAATATAATGTCGTTCATGTGTACGGTGGACTACCGCCTCGCGAAGCGATGTGATTTGTTCCCACATTACATGAATGGAAATATTGACTTGTTTAACTAAAATATGTGATATATATTAAATAAAAATTTATATTTAATGTTAATATATTATTTACCTTTATTTACTATTTTCCTCATGAAAATAAAAACAACGTTCTTGTTTACGTACGACCTACTATCTGCATGAATATTGTATATCATTTTATATATATAAAATTAATGGATAAATATATATTAATATATAATAAATATATATGATATTTATATAATTTATAAAATTATAGAAATTATGGAACGCTGATCAATGTTATAGTACAAAAAATGACAAATCAAAACTGACATGAACAACAATGTATTTATTTCCCGAAACATGATATCAACATGGAATTATGAATATAAGACTAACAAAAGGTCATAAGTAAATAATATATAGTATAATATATACATTTATTATTCTTTAATATATGTATAACAATCTTATATTTATTATACAATAGTTTCAAACATGTATAAATTAATTCGAGACTTATGACATGTGATTTCCACAACTTATTTATATTATTTCGTCTATATAATACCCATTAATGTATTTTATTATACATAAATTTAAAATTAATATGATTTACATATCCATTTTAGGATATATTTTTTATGGGGTTTCTGTTCCAAATAATGCCAATGTAGTAAATGTTTAAAGTTACTACATCATAATTTATCGGCATTGTTTATGATTATGTTGACATTATTAAAATCATATGATACATATCTAATTAAAATAATTAATTTTATTATATTATAGATATGACATTGAACTATATGTTTTCTAATAGTTTTCTTCAATCTATATACTTATGTTGTCAAGAAAATATTTTTTTGAAAAATCTTTTTTATTTGTCTCTTCAGTAAAAAATCATATTTCTTCCAAAACCATGTTTTATAAAATTATATAAAAAATTGTTTCTATCATCATATAAATTATATATTAAATTATTTTTAAATGATTTATTTAATTTTTGAATTTTTTTAAAGAAATAACCATATCAGTTTCAAAATAAGGACCATTTTTATTTTACAAAAAATGTGAAATGAGGATTTGTTTTAAAGTTTATAGAATGAATAGAATTTCACTTTTTGAAAATAATTATTTCCTTTAAAGATTAATTTATATTTTTTTTAAGGTTATTTTCAATGAAAATAATTTTCAAATTATTTTATGTTTCTAAAATGTTTTTTATTGTTGAAATTACATTTTTCTAAAATAATTATATTTTTCTAAAATATTCCCCTATATGTTTCCAAGTATATTCTTATTGAAAAGGGATTTAAAAAATTTGTTATTTTTAATTTTTTTTCTTCAACGTGTAAATTATATATTCTAAATTAACTATTAGAAGCGATCTTTTCAAATCATCTACCATTAATGATGAAATCATTTGATATTACTCACACTTTACTAAAGAAAATATTGAATGATTCCCTACTTATTATTTCTTTATATGGTTAATGTTTATTCTGATGTAATATTTATTAATCCCATTTATTTATCATGTATTATAATATGGTTAAGTGATTAAGTGTCTATGAAACCATTTTTTATTACATGGGTTAAGATATTATGATTAGAAGGGTGTTTTATGATATTATTTCACACATATTTATTATTTTCATTATTGGATCTATGAAAACTATATATCCCTCCATTGAATTCGGTAAATATTTTAAAATTATGAGATAAAAATGTGAAACAATTTGATTATATTGATAGACTATGGAAAACATGTGAGTCCTGACCAACTATGAGAAATAGGTATATCTTAATCCAGAATAGAAAATATGTGCCTTCAGATCCCCAATAAGAAATAAGTGATAATCCCCTATCCACTATTTTTATGGTCTTTTTATTTAACCTTGACATATTAAATATCTATATTTTTTATGGATCCACAATTTTAGGACACGATCTTGTGGTTCATGATTGATTTAAAATGATTTCTCACTATTATGGGACAAATTATCTGAAATGATAATGTTTTAAGCCATGGATCATGCTTTTTATCTATGAATGTTTGGGTATAAAAATTTTATGTTAGCTTCACCATCATATAAGCTTATTTTTATCTAGTTACTTCATTTTATTATAGATTTATATCTATTTTTTTACCCTTATTGGGAATCTGGACTCCCTTTTTCTTATGTTTTATTCCCTAACATATGAAGAATGGTTTACGTTTTGAATTCCTAAAAGGAGTTATATGTTAGAAGATAATTATTGTAAATTTTGAAGACCATTCATTAAATATGAATATTTTATTTCATGTCTCAAAAGACACTAGAATATTATTGTCATTATGTGAGAGTTTATGAAATTAATTGTAAATTTATCTTAAATTTTGTGATGTTAGGTATAAAATCTGAGGATGTTTTATTTTTTATTAGAGGAATGGATTTTTATTAGAGAAAATTTAGTGATATCCCTAGGGATATGTAAATGTATATGTCTTGGGACATTTCTAGGGATTTATTTTAGTATAATTCAAAGTATATTTACAAATATCATAAAATATCAAGGAAATTTTGTCAATTATAAAGCAATGGATTTTTTAGAAATTTCATCCTTGTATGGATTCTACAATTGGATGTGGCTCTAGAAAATAGCTTCCAAGGGGTAATAAATATGAAAATTTAACATTAAATCAGACATGATCATCACATAGTTTCAATAGGCCCTGATTCACATCTAGTTTGACACTCCCCAAAAATATTCTTTGTAAATTCAAAAAATTTATGAACCATCATTAATGATTTAAATAATGGTAATGAATAACCTATTTTATGCCTAAGGTGTCATAGATTTAAAATATGATGTCATTATTTTGATATCCTATTAATTATTTTTCCTGATTATATTGATTTTGAATATGATTATAGCTTCTCACACTATGATTTATGGTTTTAGTTAATGGATTGACCTAGAAGAAGTCGTTTTAATGCTGAGTATGCAGGAAAATGTTATGAGTATCCTCTTAAAAACAAATGTTTTCTGAGATGTAATAGAAATATTATTTATTTACTGATTTTTTAAATATTTGTATCATGAGTAACTTTTAAATGATCAAAGGAGGTAACGATGTTCTACTGAGTCCTTAATGAGTCAATTCAACTTACTTTTAGTGGTTTAATTGATATACGAGTCTATAATAAACATATCATTACCAAATAAAATTTCTTTTCCATTATTTAGTTTTTATATAATGAAAAATTAATTTTGAATTATCATAATTTGAAATTATAAGAAGATCAGTGGGGTAATCTTATTCAGATCATAAGTGAATAATTAAAAATTTAATATATGGAATGAGAAGAGTTTAAGAGGATATTTATTAGTAATAACATACCTCATATTCCATGGGAAATGATAGAGAATGAATTTATTGAGTATAAGAAAAAGGGTGATGTATCTATTAGTACTTGTTATGAAAAGGTTTCAAGGATTGCAAGGTATGATTTAGAATTAGTTATCAACCCTGAAAGTGAAATTGATTGATTTTTTCATAGATTAAAACATAGTCATAGAAATGTATTATGATTTATATAAATTAGTATCTATACGGAATTTATTCAATCTGTATTGATGGTAGAAATTTAAATTAGATATTACCAACATTTATATAGTTTTTATAAGAAATTTATGATCAATACACATGCAAAATAGAACGATGGAACAAAATTCCATCCATCTATAAATTACAATTGTGGGAAATTATCATGGGAATTTTTTAAATCGAATGGGAGGTTCTTTAAATGTCTAATATAAGTTGATAATTCCTATGAATTTAAAAATTTGATTTATGGGACAGTTAATGCAATGGAGGTGAATTGAATTCTAAATAATACCCCAACTACACTCTAGTGTTTCAATTACAAGGAGTTTAGAAATTATGTGAATCAATTCCCCAATCCAAGGGATAATGTGGTTGATAAGCCATAAAAACCTCTAAAGAAAAAGGAAAAATGGAAATCTTATGAAATCACAATTTATGAAAAAAAAATTATATTAGGGAACAATTATCCTCCCTTTTGTATTTGGGAATTTCATGATTGATTTTGTTTGAATGATCCTAAGGAAAATATTTTTGTTCCTCATTTAATAAAAAATATTCTAATTATATCCCTCTACATGGATTATGGAATAATGAAATTATAGATGATATTATTTTAGTACACTTATATACCCATGATTAAAACTAATTTTTTTATATAATATGAGAGATTATATATAGAAGAAAGGGTGAATTAACTTTTGGAAGTGTATATGTATCCATGAAAAATAAACATAAGAGTTATAGATACCATCATGGTTTTATGAGTATATGGTTGATCATATGGTCAATTTAATTGACTCCCATTTTTATGTTTTATATGGTGAGAGATTATTAAGATAAATGATATTTTAAGAGAACATTATTGAGATTAAATACATTAGGTTTGTATATATTTTATTGAAAAATTTATTTCTGAATGAATTCCTTTAATCATTTAGAAAATATGAATAAAGTCATTAGTAACCATTCATGTTTATCTTAACAATGATGTTGAGTTAATTTTGGGTTGTATTCAATAACTTTATGATGACTAAACACTTCATTATTATAAGGACCTGACCTTATTACATACATAATCTTGAATTTAGACAAGAAGAAAAACTTCCTTTTACATTGAGGATCTTTTCAGGTTTAGATCTTTAGAGAATTAGGACAAAACATTCATAACATTACACATTCTTACATAGTGGAATCCATAAAAATAGTTTCCATTTTTTTCAAATTATAAAGCATTAAAAATTCAAACAAGACTCCTTGACAATTCTTCAACATTTAAATTGTCTTCCTTCCTTGTATTACACATCCATTATCCTGTGAAAACTCATTTAAAAACTTGGTATGAGCACAAAATCTCAGTAAGGTATGAAAAAGAGAGAAAGAGCAGATTAATCCAGGAATACTCATAACGTATGAAAACATTTTAAAAATACATGCTTGTCACCCATATATACTTACTTTGTGTAACATGTGATTTAAAAAAAATCCACACTAAACATGAGAACATTAATATAATCATAAAGTTATCTATGGTCCTTACTTACATAATCTTGTAACCATTCTTGGCTACCTTACAATTTGAAACCGTCACAACAACCTTACTTTGTGTAACCATCGCTGTTACACTTGGAGTAACCATATGACTGACCTACAACTTAATCATAACCTATGAATTGGAGGGAGATATAGGTCCCACCCTTCATCATAAATAATTTCCAAGAACCAAAACATAATCATACAACATTAATAATTTTATAAAATCATTAGTTTGGAATTTCATAAAACCAAATTATAAAAGAGTATTTTTAATGAAAAGACCCTTTTAAATATCATAAAATTGAAGAGAGACTTAAAAGATTGGATGGAGTTTGTATATATATTAAAACATAATATAAACATAACCCATCACACAAACAATTTAAATAGAATATAAATAATGAAGTAGAAGGATAACCGAATGAATGGAAGTCAGGTTAAGAATTCCCTTACCTCGGGTTTGTCTTACTTAAAACATGGTTAAACCTCATGTATAATGGTTAAAAGAGTGTTATTAATATTTTATAGATAATGTTTCATGTTTATAACATCTTTTATGATCATTTTATAACAACTTTTCATCCTTAATTGTTAGTATTTTTCCCTTGCACTGTTTTTGGTTGAATTCTTTACATGATTTATATGATTGGTTCATGGTGGACATTCTTGTCGATTGGAAGTGAAAATCCAGAATTGGAATGGAGTAGTGTTTTCATATAACCAGTAACATAAATTATTCCATTTATCATTTTTAATTCTTACATGAGGATGATTCATAAGTAAGAACATTAATGATGTTCTTTTAGATTCTTTTAGTGGTTCTTTGATAATAACAACCTCATGTTGTATTATAAATTAGAACCACAAGTAAAAAAGAATTACAGAACCATGGGTGAGTCATAAAACATATATAACAACTTGGTTCAACCATATCAATGGTTTCGTGACCATACATGAAAGAATTAATGGAAATTGAAATCACATCGTCCATAGTGTCGATAATTCAACACAAACAGACAATGTATTTATTCTTTAAAAAAATTGGGAGAGAAGAAGAATAATGATGATTAATTTTTCATAAACATGATAAAATCCAGAGTATAAATGATTTATGGATATTTCATGCCTCTTGGGTAAGGACATATGAAGAACGAATAAGGAAGGAACTCTAAATAAAGGAAAAAGTGAGAAATCTCTTACAAAAATTCGGCAGCCTTAATGGCTACACAACATGGTTTTAGAAAATATTAAAAAGGGAAGGTATAAGGGTGACCCATCCAGAAATGAATCATAATATAGATAATATAAATAATAAGAATGGAATAATAACTTGGTATGGATACTTGAAAATTATACCACATAAAAGAGATTTTGAATGGAAAAAGAAAGAGATTGAAAATTTTCTTACCTTGTAGAGTAAGCCTTAGAACGTGAAGGTTGGGACCTTGGGGGCTTGAGGAAACCTTGGGAGGAATACTATGAAGGTAAGGAGGCCGGATCATTGTTGAGGGAGAATTTGTAATGAATTCAATGAAGGGAAGAGTTGGTATTCATTGGAAATGTGAGGGATTATTTTAATAATTTTCAAGTGACGCCTCATGAGTGATATTTACAAAACCATGGGCTTTCCCATGGTATAAGACACTTGGGACACATCACATATTATTTTACTATACACAAGTCGACCAGATTTATTACATCACTATTATATCATTAATGATGTCATTAACACACCGAAACTAAAAACTGTATTTTTTACTATTCACCGAAAAATCAACTGTTGTAGAAAAATTCCCAAAATTCACCCTTACCATTTATCGATGTGTAGATTTCAAAAATGAAGTCCATTTTATGAAAATAATTTTTTCAATATTATTAATTTAATTATTAAATAAAAGCATACTTAATTCAAAAATTAACAATTCTAATTCTGTAACTACTTCTATATCATAATGAAAACTTAACCTAGATGCTATTATCATAAAGCCTTAATAAAATTATATAATAATAAAATTTACTATTCATTAGTGTCATATCACTATTCAAATTACTATTCATATTGGTATGTTACTATTCACTAAAAAACAAGTTGGTTCCAATAGACTCCAAATAACATACTGAACACAAAAGTAGATGAGAGTTTCTTGATATTCAGAACATAGAAGTAGAAAAGATATGTTTTAAAGGCTAATTAAAAATATCTATTTAAAACAAAGTTTCATGACTTTCTATTTAGTTTTAGAAAAACATGGGGTGTTACATTATCCCCACCTTCTTGAAATTGCGTCCTCACAATTTAATTTAGTTATTAAACAACTGAGGGTATTTTTACCTCATAGCAATTTCAGACTCCCATGTTTCTTCTTCAACCATGTGGTTTCTCCCCAAAACCTTTACGTGGTGGATTAACTTATTCTAAAATATCTATTCACTTTGATCAGGAATCTGAACCAGTTTCTCTTTATAAGAAATGTTCTCTTCCAGCTGAACTGCTTCTGGGCCCAAGACATGTGATTAATCTGGCACATAATTTCTCAACATCGAAACATGAAAAACATTGTGTACCTGAAACAAACTCGGAGACAAATCTACATGGTATGAAACTGTTATGAATTTCTCCAAGATTTCGAACAGTCCGTTGAACCATGGACTTAGCTTTCTGTTCTTACCAAAACACATCACTCTTTTACAAGGAGACACTTTAAGGAAAACATGGCCACCTACCTCGAAAGAGATGTCTTTCCTTCTGTTATCTGCATAAATTATCTACCTGCACTGAACTGTCCTCATGTGCTGCTGCATCATCCTCACTTTTTCAACCACTTCTTCAAACAATTCTGGCCCCATCTACTTTCTTTCACCAAATTAATCCCAAAATGTAAGAGTCCGACACCACTTTCCATACAAGGCCTCAAAAGGTGCCATCTGAATACTAGAATGAAAACTGTTATTATAAGAAAACTTAGATAATGAAAGATGTTGAACCCAACATCCCTAATATTCCATTGAACAAGCTCAGATCATATCATACATGTTTTGAATCGTTCATTCTGACTGCCCATCTGATTGAGGATGAAAAGTAGTACTGAAATTTAACTCTGTGCCCAATGGCATCTGAAGTCCCTACCAAAAGTTATAAGTGAACCTAGGATCTCGGTTAGACACAATGGAAAGAGGAAATCCATATAACTAGAAAATCTTCTTGATGTAGAATCGGAAAAGCTGATCCAAAGTCATTGTATCTCTAATAGAAAGAAAATCTCCAAACATTGTTAGCTGATCAACAATAAAACAAATCGCATTGTTACCTCGAGAAGTCGTTGGTAGTACCACCACAAAGTCCATGGATACATTCTCCCATTTCCACTCTTGCACTGGAAATAGCAAAAGAATCCCCTTCTATAATTGCCACTCTACTTTAACCTTTTGACATGTCAAACATTTCATGGTAAAATCAGCAATATCTCATTTCATTCCATCCCACCAATAATACGCCCGAAGGTCTATGTACATCTTAGTACTACAAGGATAAATAGAAAATGGAGAACTATGAGCTTTGAACAACAAATATTTATTCAACTGAGAATCACTAGGCACACACAAACTTTTTAAAAATCTTAAAACACTATATTTATCAAGATTAAATTCAGGAAACTTACCCATTTCAACCAATTGTACCTTTTTCTAAAGATCATGATCATCCTTTTGTGCCTACTTAATTCTGTCTAACATTAAAGACTGCACTAAAACATGAAACAAAACAGAGGTATTCCCTACACCAATAACTTCTAAGACAAAATTAATCAAATCATTAATCAAGTGATCATGTTCCAAATGTATCATGGTTAATGATGCATGATGTTTCCGACTTAATGCATCTGCTACTTTGTTTTCTTTTCCAGGATGATAATTGATCGTGTAGTCATAATCCATTATCAGTTTTATCCATTTTCTCTAATTCATGTTTAATTCCTTCTGAGTGAATATATAGATTAGATTTTTATGGTCAGTATATATTTGGCATTTGGTTCCATATAGCTGATGCCTCCAAATTTTTAAAGAAAAAATCACAGCAGCCAATTCCAAATCTTGTGTGAGATAATTTATCTAATGAGTTTTAAGTTGTCTCAAAGCATAGGAAATTACCTTGCCATTCTGCATATAAGGCCCCAGCCTTAAACCTTACTTAATCTTGAGTTATTACAAGATTGCACATTGAGGATCTTTTCAGGTTTAGAGTTTTAGAGAATTAGATCATGAAACTTGCATTACATTCCACATTTAAACAAAGTGGTTACATAAAAGAAAATATTCATTCTTCCCATCAATGGAAACATATTGAAAATAAAACATGGATTATTTGTTGACACATCCTTGACTCTATCACCACATCATGTACCTTTCCCTTGACCTGTGAAAAACATTTCAAAAACTTGGGATGAGCATAAAATGCTCAGTAAGGGTTATAAAAATATGGAAAGGAAACATGAGTTCATATATACATAAGAATGAAATCAGACTTTACCCATAAAACATAGGTACTTTAACATACCTCATCAAACCATGAATAAATCATAGAAAACATAAGACATAAAGGTAACTTGAGGCATTCATAACATTCTTACGTAGGGAGTAACCCTCTTGGTTACGGTTGGAATACCCATCATAGTATATTCCCTAAATCTCTTCGGAGAAACCTTAACGTTTCACTCCTTCGCGTTACCCAATGCATTGGAGAGCTATATCGGGATCACCCGCCATTAGTTTATCACAGAACCACCCGTTTTCATAACAATGCCCAAGAACCATAACATAAATGTATCACATAAAACATGCATAAAGGAAACATAACATTTCCACATTTCAATCACAATATAACATTTTAGTATATTGAAATAATGAATCCATTCAAAAAGAAACCATTTCCAAAACCATTTAAAACATTTAATAAAGAGATTTTTGAATCAAAGTGTCCCATACCACCTTGAAGCTTAAAATTTTAAACCATTAATATCCATATAAATAAATCCTTAAAACCATTTTGAAAACATGTATATTAATAAGAACAAATTATTAAAACATTTCAAATGATATTTTGGTTAGAGGGGTTTTACCAAAATTAGAGTCACTTGAATACAATAATTGAGGAATAACATTTAGTCAGAACTTTATAATATCATGAGAATAAATGGATTCATGATATAATACTCTAAAGGATAGTATATACACCATATAAGAGTGAATTGGTGCATAACAACAATTAACCCTTAATGGAAATGTCAAATGTGATGAAATCCCTTATAGAGAAAGTATCCTTAAATTAAGGACAAATCAATCTCAAAAATATGTGTGAAAAATATAAGTACACCCAATATAAGTGGATATTAAGTGTAAAACAATAAAAGGTCATTCACACATATTCAATGGATGACATATTCAATGACTACATGTTGAACCCAAAGAAATCGAAATTGGGTTAAAAAGTTCCCTTGACAGCATAACGGCATCACATCAAAATCAGTTGATGAGAGATAAAAAGTGTATATCATCACTTGGACATAAAATTTACATCAATAAGGATATATGAGAACATATCCCAACATAACAATATGTAAATTAAAAGACCTAAAAAAAGAAGTCTTTTTAAAAAAGAAGATTGTGAAAGGTTCCCTTACCGACTTGGGTATCTTTCAAAACATACACCCCATGAAAGAAGGACAATAGATCATTGATGTAAATACTCATAAACGAAAGTATATTACACAAAGAGTAGAATAATGGGAATTACATGCACCACTCAATGGAATTTGTGGCAAATGTAGCATAAATATCACGAGAATAAAAGTGAGATGAAAAATCCCTTACGAAAAACTCGGCAGCCTAACAGCGCCACATAAAACTTCCGAATATGGATTGATGAGATCAAATAGGGTATCTCATCACATTAAAATAAAATTTACAGAAAGAGGAATATAAAAGAACATCCCCCAACATTATAAAGAGGAGCATAAAAGAAGTGACATAAAGGAGAGTACTTAAAAAGAAAGAGAGAGGTTAGATCTCTTACGAAAGTTCGGCAGCCTAACGGCGCCACTCAAAACTTCCAAAATAGATTTATGAGAGAGAATAGGGTCTCTCATCACATGAACATAAAAATTACAGTATGTTTAATAAAAAAGATCATCCCAATAACAAGAAAGATGAGCTTTAAAAGGAATGACATAAAAGTGCGTACTTAAAAAGAAAGAGAGAAGTAGGATCCCTTACCTCGGGTCCGACTTGACTCGATCGTTCTTTAATCTCCTGAATAATAAACTTGAGTTAATTTATAATTCCATAAGAACCTTTTTCAAGTTCATTATTCCTTTTATATCACTTATTACCATGTCATAAACATTATGTAATCATTTAAGTTAATAATATTTGTTTTGCCGATATTTGGTTCTTAAGTCGAAAGTGGACTTCTTACAAATACATGTTGTTCGTGTGGCCAAATGTTTATTATATCCAGAATTGTATTCATGATGTAGATATCATATATTTCATATATATACAGTAAATTCATGCATTTATAACATTACATAATCATTTAGAGGTAAGAATTGAAATGCACCGTTCATGGAGACGGTAAGCCGTACGTACGCATGAACGCTACTTTCATTTCTATTTCGTATTTTATAGAATGGAATCATAATGATATAAAGTTATATTATAATTACAGTATAATAACATATATAATATCATAGTTCCATCCTTTATACGTCCCACATATGGTATTTAACAAATCAAATCACTTTGAGGGGGCAGTAGTCCGCACTTCCTTAAATAAAGATATCGCGTTTACCCATAATGGAAACAATAAAGGTATGCACAAAATGAAAAAAAACAGAAGCTTAAGTTAAACATAAACATATTATATATCATATATAAAAATAGTGACATCATAATGGCCACCTTTGAAGGTGTTAAATGAGTATTGAACAATCATCGTTTCGGGAGGCAGAATTTCGCCATCCACGGAAACCGTATGTTCTTTAACCATTTGATGTAGTTGTGTGAGAGTGTAGCTCGATTAAATCTTATAACAACATCCTAGTATATTTAATATACTGGTTTTGTTACAAAAGAAGTAAATAAAAAGATTTTAGGGGGGTGGAGAAGCAAAATAAAACAAATGAACATGAGAGAAAGAATTACCTTTAAAAGTGTAACTCCTTTTGATTTGAGCCTAAAGGCTTCTTTTGAAAGGATTATGCCCAAAGGTAATCATCTTGGATGAGGAGAGGGATGTGGAGAGAGTAAATGGGCAGGTTTTGGCCGAGCCAAAGGCTTGAGGAGTGTGTGAAATGAGGTAGAGGTGGGGGCCTTTTATAAGAGGAGAGGAGGGACACTTTTGGAAAGTAAGAAATATTACTTTATTTGAAAATGTGTTTCGGTTTTAAAGGGTCCCACATTGATATAATTCATGGATAAGGTGTTAAGGGTTCGAAATCCACCCATACAATAAGTTTTGGACATGTTTAGTTCATAGATTTTACATTATCCTTCTATTTTATTTAAATCGTTAAATAATGAGGCCATCGCTGCATCATCATGATGTCAAAAATAATTTAATTTATTTAGTGTCTAAAAATTATAAAAAAATACTATGATGTAGGAAATATTTTTAGCTTTCGAATTACTATTTATAATAAAAATTCTGACTTGTATAACCCCACTTAAAAATTGTTTTTGTAAAACATATCATGTTTGTGTCATTTTTACTTTTACATTAAATAAAACGTTATTTATGTCTTTTCTCAACCCAAATGGCTCCATGGGGTCCCCAAGTTGACCCATGGCTTGTCTTGGTCGGCCATGACACATCCAATGAGGTTAGGACATTTGTCAAGTTCATTTAATATTATTAAAACATTATTTTTACCTTAAACTACACTAATTACCTCTAATCGCGATTAAAAACTTAATAAGTTACTATTCAACAAAAAATTATTTTAATCCCATTGAACCACATTTTACATAATTATGAAAACAATGTATGTAGGATTTTCAAAATTCAAAACAAAAAGATGGAAAAATTTTATTTAAACAGAAAAATCAGTTTTTATAAGTACCACTTAGTGGTTTCACTATTCATCAAAATTGAAGTTTTTCTGAAAAATCCCAAAAATTCACCATAAGCTATATTTGATATTCTGAATTCAAAAATGAAGTCTATTTTACAAAATTCAAAACATATAAGTCAGATTAATTAATTTAATAATTAATTCCCGCTGTCAGAGCAAATAGCGTGTTTTTATGAAACAATAAGTATCAAAAGATTGACACTAGTTTAAGTCTGATTTCAAAGTGAAATTAATTACAACGACCACTATTGGATTTAATGATAAAAATATATTCTAATTTCACTTTAAAACCAATTCAAAAGATAATCTAATCATATAAATAAATTATATTAAAAATAGGTTTTGAATTAAAATACAACATTTTACACTATTCATTGAAAAAAATGAACATTATTAGAAAAATACCAAAAATTAACCCAAGGTAAATTTCGATGTCCCAATTATTAAGAAGAGTTTTATTTGGTCCAAAAGAATTTATAAGAGTGATCAAAACTATATTTAATGACGGTTCTCCATCAAAAGGTGATAAGTGAACCTTTAGTGAAAACTAGGGCATATACGCCTAAAATTGAATTCTTTCTGTATTTTATGCCTTTATCTTTTATTGGATAAATGTAAAAATATTTAAAAACATATATACTAATATTTCAGTTATTTCTATCCATTCCCTCCAATACAATGGCTACATGTTAACTACCATTTAAAATAATATAATTTTATTATTAGAGTGCAACGTAAGATTCCCAAGAAACTCATTGTTGCGTGTTGGGTACGCCATCGAGCATAGCGTCCCCTTTAAAGACATATTAATATTTTATTCACAAATATGGATAAATATAAAAATATCATATTCTTTATTTACCTGGGGTGTTACACTGCATCAAAACACAACCAAGTCCATTCAAAGAAGCATCACTATAGATAACAAACTCACCATTCCGGGAAGGTAAGGGCAACACTTGATCATTCACCAATCTCTTCTTCAGTTCCTCAAAACAAACATCATATTCCTCTATCCAAACAAATTTAACCCCTTTCCATCTTAACTTAGTTATCGGGATAGATAACTATGCAAAGTTCGTAAAGAACCGTCAGTAATAACTTGCTAAGCCCAGAAAACTAAGAATCTCAGTAACATTTGTGGGTCTTGCCCATTCATCAACTACTTTTGTTTTGGCAGGATCAAATGTTATTCCATCCTTATTTACAATGTGCCCATGAAAAGCAATCTGTTGCAACCAAAAATCACACTTGATGAATTTTCCATAGAGTTTCTTTTTATTTAATATTTGTAAAACAACCCTTATATTTTATTAACGCTCCTATTTATTTTTAGAAAATACCAGAATGTCATCAATAAATATAACCACAAACTTATCCAAGAACTCATTAAATTCTCTATTCACAAGATTCATGAATATAGTAGGTGAATTAGTTAATCCGAATGGCATAAAAACAAATTCATAATTCCCATATCTAATACTAAAGTTTGTTTTCGGGATGTCATCCTTTTTCTCCTTTAGCTAATGGTATCCAAATATCATGTCAATCTTGGAAAAGTACTGATCTCCCTGAAGCTGATCCTACAAGTCATCAATATGAGGCAAAGGATACTTGTTTTAACAGTGATGTTATTCAAATCTTTATAATCAATGAAAATTATCATGGAACCATCTTTCTTTTTAACAAACAAAATAGGGTCTCCCCATGGTGAAGTGCTATGATGAATAAATCCTTTTTCAAGAAAATACTGCAACTGATTTTTCAATTCAAGAAGTTCTATTGGATCCATACGATATGGGGGTTTTGAAATTGTCTTAGCATCAGGAACTATGTCAATTGTGAATTCGAATTCTCAATAAAGTATGACACCGGGTAACTCATCAGGAAGAACATCATGGTATTCATTTACCACTGTCATATCATTAATTAGAATATTTTCCTTGTTTTCATCAATATGAGCAAGATAACTTTCATTTCCGTATTTCAAAAGTTTTTCTGCTTTCTGATATGTTATCAATTGTATGGGTTAATTCCTGTATAAAAACTAAAACTCTTTCTGAAAAAAAATTCTTTATCTGTACAGTCAATCTTAGCATGATAATCAGAAATACAGTCCACACCTAGAATAACATCAAACTCGACTAAGGGTAAAATAATAAAGTTTGCAGGTAATGTCTTTCCACAGACCACAATAGAAAGATTTTTATAATTCCTATTTTCTATAACATTTCCCCTTAGTGTATTAATAACAAGTTCGGATCTCATTTGTTGTGGTGATATTTCCAATTTACCAGAAAATTTCTTAGATATGAAGGAATGTGTAGACCTAGTATCAAACAAAACTTTAAAAAAATCTGAGTGAAAAAACAATGTACCTGATACAACATCATTGGATGGCCTAACATCTACTGACGTAGTCCAAAAGGATCTCACTAAACCTTTCTTCTTGTAGTCTGGCTTCTTTGCATCATTCAAATCTCTCTTTGGGCAGAGGTTTGCATAGTGACCCATCTCACCACATTTCAAACACATTATAGTTTTCTTATCAGGATTATTCTTGGGATCATTTTCATTGTAATCTCAGGACATATTTCCAAGCATACCACATTTCAAACAATTCCCAGTTTTTATAATACATTCCCATAGGTATTTCTTGCCACACTTTTCACAAATTGGAAATTCAATTTTCTTACCATCAGATTTATTTGGATGATTCTTACCCATTGCTTTCCAACTGGACCTCTTCTTCTATTTTATTACAAAATGCACATGATCATCAGAAAACTCCATCTCTACCCTCTTAGCACATCAGATACGTTTCCCATAACATTTGAATTCACAGGAGGTCAACGCCCTTCGATACCTTGGCCTCTGTCCTGAGTAAAAGAGGTTGATATTTTTATCAAGATCCAGAATAAGATTTGGTGCATACCTTGCCATTCGGGTGAAGTTCGATTCATACACAGCCACTGAATCTTCCTCATTCTGTTTCAATTCAAGGAATTCCTTCTCCATTATAATTCTCACCACTATAGGAAAATATTTTTCAAGGAAAAGGCTTTTAAATTCATCCCACTCTAAGGCATCAAAATCCTCTCTACCCTTGATATTCCTTACCAATGTCCACCACTGATCTGCTTCCCCCTCAAAATGTTAAATGGAAAGACTTACCTTTTGATTTTCTAAACATCCCACAACATCGAATATCTTTTCAAGGGTTTTGACCCATCCTTGAACTGCTACTTGGTCAAAAGATCCATTGAATGCAGGAGGATGTTGTCTCATAAAATGTTCCACTACTATCATGTTACGTTGTGGTGCCTCTATTGGTCCTCTTGTATGGATGACACCACCATTTATTTCCCGCGTTAACTAGGCCATTACTGTCACAAACTGCTCGGTTCCAATCCGTACCATTCTGGGATGTAGTTTTAGAAGGATGTCATTCTGTCGGTGCCTCTCCTCTTAATCATCCCTATTCCTTCTGCATACAACCATTCTAAAAAAACATATCTAAGATGAAGCAACATGGTAATATTTAAATGCTATAACAAAATAAACATAGTGTGAAAATCATTTATGGTATTCTATTAACATCACCATAACCCAAAAAGTTATCTAAACCATCCTCTGATACCAACTATAAAGACCCAAACTTATTATATACATAATCTTGAATATATTCAAGAAAAAAATACTTCATTTTACATTGAACATATTTTAATTTTTAGAGATTTAGAGAATTAGGACAAAACATTCATAACATTACACATTGTTACAGAGTGGATACCATAAAAATAGTTTCCATTTTTTTTCAAATTATAAAACATTAAAACATAAAAAAAGACTCTTTGAAAATTATTCAAAATTTAACGTGTCTTCCTTACTTGTATTAAAAATCCATTATCCTGTGAGAAATCATTTAAAAATATGGGATGAGAACAAAATCTCAGTAAGTTATGAAAAATAAGGAAAGAGCACATTAGTCCATGAGTACTCATAACATATGAAAACATTTTCAAAAGACATGCTTGTCACGCGTATATAAATAATTTGTGCAACATGATATTTACAAAAAATCCACATAAAAAATGAGAACATAAATATAATTATAAAGTTATCCTTGTAACCATTCTTGGCTACCTTATAATTTTTAACCCTCACGGCTACCTTACTTTGTGTAACCATTGCAGTTACACTTGGAGTAACCTTACGAACGACCTCTAACTTAATAATACCCAATGAATTGGAGGGAGATATAGGTTCCACCTATCATCATATATAATTCCCATGAACCAAATCATAATCATACAACATGAATAATTCCATAAAAACATTACACTGGAATTTCGTAAAACCAAATTTTAAAAGATGATTTATAAAGAAAAGCACCTTCTAAATATCATAAAATTGAAGAGAGACTTAAAAGAGTGGATGGATTTTTTATATATTATAAAACATAATATAAACAGAACCCATAACACAAAAAATTTAAATAGCACATAAATAATGAAGTAGAAGGTTAACCCAAAGAATGTAAATCGGGTTAAGAATTCCCTTACCTCGGGTTTGTATTACTTCCAAATATTTAAAACTCCTGTATAATGGTTAAAAGAGTGTTATTAATATATTATAGTAACATTTTAATGTTTATAACATCTTATATGATCATTTCATAACATCTTTTCACCCTTAATTGTTACTATTTTTCCCATTGCACTGTTTTTGGTTGAATTATTTTCATGATTTATATGATTGATTAATGGTGGGAATTCTTGTCGATTGGTAGTGAAACTCCAAAATTGGAATGGTTTTGTATTTTTATATAAATAGTAACATAAATTATTCCATTTATCATTTTGAATTCTAACATGAGGATGATTCATAAGTTAGAACATTAATGATGTTCGTTTAGATCCTTTTAGTGGTTCTTTGATAATAACAACCTCATTTTGTCTTATCAATTAGAACCATGAGAAAAAAAGAATTAAAAAACAATGGGTGAGTCATAAAATATATATTATAACCTGGTTCAACCATATAAATTATTTCAGGACCAGACTTGAAATAATTAATGGAAATTGAAATCACATCGTCCACGATGTTCATAATTCGACACAAACGGAAAATATTTTTACTCTTTAAATTAGTGGGAGAGGAGAAGAATAATGGTGAGTAATTTTTCATAAACATGATAATATCAAGATTATACATGATTTCTATAGATTCCATGCCTCTTGGGTAAGGAGATATGAATAAATAATAAGGAAGTAACTCAAAATAAAAGAAAAAGTGAGAAATGTCGTACAACTAATCGGCAGCCTAACGACTACACAACATTGTTTTAGAAAATATTAAAAAGAGAGGAGATATTGGTCAACAATACAAAAATGAATCATATTATAGAAAATATCAATAACAATATCGAAATATGAACATGGTATGAAAACATGAAAAGTATACCACATAAAAGATATTTTGAAAGGACAAAGAAAGAGATTGAGAATTTTCTTACCTTGTAGAGTAACCCTTAGAACGTGAATGTTGGGACCATGAGGGCATGAGGAAACCTTGGGAGGACTACTATGAAGTTAAGGAGGCTAGAGCTTCGTTTAGGGAGAATTGGTAATTAATTCAATGAAGGGTAGAGTTGGTATTTATAGAAAATGTGAGGTATTATTTTAATAATTTTCAAGGGACACCTCATGAGAGGTATTTACAAAACCATGGGCTTGCCCATGGTATTTTCCAATGGTATAAACCACTTGGGACACCTCAAATATTATTTAACTATAAAAAATTCTACCAGATATATGACATCATTATTATATCATTAATAATATCATTAACACACCAAAATTAAAAATTGTATTTTTTTTTACTATTCACCGAAAAATCAACTATTGAAAAAAAATTCCCAAAATCCACCCTAACCATTTATTGACGTGTGTATTTTAAAAATGAAGTCCATTTTTTGAAAATAATTTTCAAAATATTATTAATTTAATTTTTAAATAAATGCATACTTAATTCAAAAATTAACAATTCTAATTCTGTAACTACTTGTGTATCACAATGAAAAATTAACCTAGATGCTATTATCTTAAATCCATAATAAAATAAAATAATAATAAAATTTACTATTCATTAGGGTCATATCACTATTAATATTACTATTCATAATGGTATGTTACTATTCACTAAAAAACAAGTTGGTTCTAATAGACTCCATATAACATACTAAACACAAAAGTAGATGATAGTTTCTTGAAATTCAGAACATAGAAGTAGAAAAGTTATGTTTTAAAGGCTAATTAAAAATATCTATTTAAAACAAAGTTCCATGAATTTCTATTTATTTTTAGAAAAGCATGGTGTGTTACAATTATTATTAGAGAATATTTCATTATGAATAATCATTCCAGAATATAAATTAATTATGTGGAATGATTGACTTGAGTACCACGTTAAATTGAATATAAAAAAGATCAAAATATTACCCCAACATCGTGGTGATGTTTTTAGAAATCTCTAGATACATAGTTGACTTTCACCACTGTGAATTCTCTTCAGAAAATAGTCATTATGAGAGAATAATTCCAACCCTATGAGAAATGAAAATATGATTTTCCATGGAATTAGAAGGTGGTTTGTATTAACACCTTTCTTTTGTGGAGTTTTTTCAATAATAGATTTCAATATATCATTCAGATGGTTCTTGATAAACACCTTTATTGAAATGTGTTTGGAACTCCAACATACTAGAATGATGTTTCATAATGAAACCTATTAGGTCATGATAATATTGATGAAATGGTAGAGAAGATTAGATTCAATCATAAGAACATAAGGGAAAAATTGTGAGAAATATTCTGAGGATAATCATTACCCCAGAATAGAATTTTATGTTGGGGATATGGCCATTTGGTAAATTTATCAGTAGATGAAATATGAAAAAATTAATCCCTATGTGTATCTACCCCTTTAGAATACATGATCATATTTGAACCATATATTATTTCTTGATTCTTCCACAAAACCACTATCTAGTTCATGAAGTCTTCCATGTAACTCCCATTAGGAATTACAAACCTAATCTATCACTTGGAATAAACTAAGACTTTGTACTAATAGAGCATGATCTTTCTTATAAGGAAGACTCTGTTGAGATTCAAGATCATACATAGAGTGTTTTATAAAATAAGACCACTAACATGGTCAGTGTTTTCTAAAAAAACATCTAGCTTGGGTAAGCTACGTGGGAACATGAGAATGAAATGAGGGAGAAGTATATTCTTTTTTTTGTAACGAAGTGATGAACTTAATGGGAGAAATTAATTTCATGGGGGAGAATGTTACACCCCTATATTTTTAAAAATATATTTTTCAAATATATTTAATATTGTCAATATTTTCCATTACAATAATTATTGAGTATAACTTATGTTATGTGAATCACAAAAATTAGATTTCGTTACACATATAATGGAGTTTATTTTTCCTAATACACCACATATGTTTTATCTTATGTTTTAAACAACATCAATTTTAAATGAAACATGTAATACTATTCAAATATAATCATTTAATATGATTTTTTTTTCACATAGGACTTGAAATAGTATTTATAAATATTATTTAATTCATTATGAAAATATATTGTTTGCACATTTATATATAATTAATTAATTTGTGACTAATTAATTAGAAATTAAAATAAAAACCATTTTAAAAAAAGATAGTCTATTTCTAAAAAACTATTTTTACGCACAAAAACATGTTTTACCACCATATATTAAATAAATCACTTTTCCTAAATGATTTTATTGAAAATTGTATATTCTATATTCAATCAAATGTTTAAAATTTTTCTTATGTGTTTTCAACAAAAGTGATAAAAATATATCAAAATTTTCCTTTTCAATTGTATTTTTCAAAAAAGTAGGGTTTTTTATTTTGCGAACTTATTTTAAAATTTGTTTTTCACGTTTTATGAAATTTATTTTAAATTTTATTATTCATTTTTAAAACTAGAATGTCAAATTATTTAGGGTGAATATTTTAGAGACTTATAAAAAGATAAATTTTATATTAATTGTGAAAATACAAGTTTTATTATGTAATAAAAAAAGATAGAATTGTCTTCATATGGTATTAAAGGTATCATTAGTTCAAAATTAATTCTAATAATATAGTTTTTTTACATTTTAATAAATTTCATATTGCTTATTTTTATGAAAACCATTGAAACTTTTGAACATTTTCTCTTTAGAGAACTATTGCCTCCTCACGTCAATAGGATTAATTTTAAATTAAAATTTTACACAGATTTAAATATACTTTGTAAAAATAGATTACATATTTGAAATAAAAAAAGTATATTATATCATAATTTTCTCTTACTTATTGACCATAATAAATATAGTAAAAAATTTAAAGTATATAATATTAAGGAAAAATGGATTTACCATTGGTTAATCTAAATAGATAAGGTTTAAAAATCAACCTAAATATGTAAAACAACCTTTGGATAGAAGAATTTATAAATTATGTCTTATATTATTTGTAATCAACAAATTTTGTGATTTGTTTCATGTGGCACATGTTGTTACACTTTATTATTTTAAAATAGTGCAGGTGTGCCACTCACCTCAGTTATAAATATCCATCCACTGTCCTCTCATATTTAAAGTTCCAAAAAATTTGGTTTGGACAATACCTAAAAAAATTAATTCATTAGTTCCCTAATATCACCCTATATGGATTATTTCTTTCATAAATCCATTCTAATAATATTTTTGGTGAAAAATAAAAGAAGATTTTTGAAGAATATGTAACAACCATAACTGATTATTTTATTTTATGTCTAATTGTACCTCATTAAATTATTATTAGACCATTATTATATAAAAACAATTGAATATAAAATATACTGAGATGTTCTTATGTTTATGGAGTAACCTAAATCCATCTCATGTTTCATCAAATGGGTTACAAAATCATAATTCTTGTGTACGACCAACCACCGCCTCAGAAATCGATGGTATTTGTTTTCCATTACAGTCAGGACCCCCTCCCCATGAAGAGTACCCCTCCTGGGCTGACAATGGGAGAAGGGATATAATGACCCCTGATTCCAACCACTAGTAGGCCCCAGGTAGGCGACTAGAACCAAGGGTATAGAAAACACCCAAATGGGAGGCATTACCCTCTAAGAGAACCCATTCGAAAGAGAGAGATAAGATAGACACCAACCAACTCCAACAAAACAAGTAAGATAAAATAAATCTCAAGTACACATTTAAAATTTCATGAAACACTACTACAAATGAAAGGGAAAAAACTATAAGTACCCAAAAGAATGTAAAAAAGCAGCAACCATAAGCCCGAACAGCTCCTACAACCACAGGCTAGAAGTAACTAGCCTGATCTCCAACCTGATCCAAGTGACCTGAAAAATAGTTTATATAAACATAGGGTAAGTATACTAGTATACTCAATTGGATCCTCCCTGAAGCCTCTCATTCAAAAGTAGAGGAATCATGCTAAAGAATAGTGAACAACAACTGAAACTAGCTCTTCATCTAAATAGGTATACTATGTTCCCAGCCTCACCATGGCTACTCTCACCAATTAATGCACACAAGATTATATAATATAATAAAGAATATCAAGGGTACAATTCTACTACTTCCCCACTGGTTTTCCACTCTGCCCCAATGTCGTACATCCTAAGTATCTCTCTCCAAAAAGTCTTTCCCACATAATCTTGTAAGAATCGCCACAACATGCACCTCATGCAACACAACCACTACGTCTATGTAAGAAAAGTAACCAGGCTGTTTCTGGGATCCTCTGCAACTCGTATAATGTGTATCATACGTCGGGTATTATACCTTAAGCCATTACTACCCATACACTGAGTAAGGATCCTCAAGCCATCATAGCCTATACACGTTACATCTATAGTAGTCCATAGGAAACTATATCTAGAATATATGTGTGGGAATAACCACAAGCCATTACAACCCTCTAAACACATATATGGGGAAAACTAACCGTTGTGCCTACCAAGACCAATAACTACCATGAGAAGAGAGCGGGGCCAAAGGGGGTAGTCAGCCATTCATCCTCCCACCATAATTTTGGGAAAAACACCCCCCAGGGATCATAATCTCTAGGGTGTCAGTTTCCCTTACTAGCAGGGTGGAGTAGCCTATAGGAAAGAAAAGTACAGAATATACTATACCTCACAACTACACTATGGGCATAACCTAGTCTTAGACTCAACTACAACTAACATCTCTCGGACTACAGGCTGCTACTTCTAAGACTAGGTATCCTATACGCACATAACAATTTAAATAGAATTAATAAATTATTTCATTCCCTTTTTATCAGTTACACATTATGTAAATTAATAATTTAAACATTAATTAACCAATAACAATTCCATATTAAATTTCATTCGCATGCCACCCAAAGTCCACTGTACCTTTAAAACTACAACCCCATCATTATGTTCTAGAAAACTCCAACCCCATGGGTTAACATGATTTATTAAATTATTCATTACAGAATTACTTTCCCGTATTCCCTAGAATCTAGAAAACAATCTATTCTACTAAACAAAAGGCTCTCAACACGGAGAGAAGATGTACTACCCACTGAGTTTTTCTTCTTATAGAAAGATCATAGACTCATCCTCCCCTGAGAAGATAAACACGGAATGATGTGGCATAATCCATGCATCTTCTCCTCTTTCAGAAGAAGGGTAAGTAAGACCAACTGCCTTGTGTAGTGGAAAAAATTATTGAAGATAATCAATAAATAAGAATCAGCAAGCATCCAATAATCACATCCATCTAATTCCATCATCACCGATGACCTCCCTGACACCCACATGCATAAACTGATGCATCATGCCACTCCAGGCGTCATATTCTTCCACAAAAAAAGGTCTCCATGCCCCCACCTATCACAATATCCCTCCATGCTCTCATCACAACACAAGTAGCATGAAAACAAACATCATAACAATTGGTATAATGGCCCTTTAACAATCAAGAGGGTAATTCAGAACCCTTTAAGGAATTATCAAACAAAAAATACGTTTTGAATTAACCGATTTATTATACGTAGGTTCCACATTTGAGAAACCTAAATAGTAAGAAATCACAAATAAATTAAACTCTCATACATGACCATTTTTATTAACATCAAAATTACAACAAGATGTATGACAACCCTGCTTTTATTACAAACTTAAACATGAATTATTTCATAAAAATTCACTTGATACAAAAAAGAAGATCGAGAGGTTTAATGTCTTTAGGGATTAGGAACATTACATAAAACTTTAAAACATTAAATACAACTTATTTATTGAAAACATCCTTTACATGACCACTACATTCCCTCGTACTTAGCATTGCATGGGACAACCTGAGGACATGCATAAGAAAAGGGTGAGCTATAAAGCCC
The DNA here is from genome assembly GCA_963277665.1 of Viscum album. Classification (NCBI taxonomy): domain Eukaryota; kingdom Viridiplantae; phylum Streptophyta; class Magnoliopsida; order Santalales; family Viscaceae; genus Viscum; species Viscum album. Next base: position 469,970,531 of record OY728148.1, read on the forward strand.
AGTAAGGGAGTACACATGGAATAAGATGAGGAGTAAAATACAAGTTAGAAAATAGGAATATCAATAGAGAATAAAATAAACATGAATATAAAGGCATGATAAAGCATGATAATCATAACATGGAAATGTGGTAACAACACTTAACATGGAATTAGCATGATCCAAGGCTCGTTGCACATAGAGCATGAGTAAATCCTCATTGCACATAAAGAAAGAGTAAACCATTGTTTCACTTGAATTATCATGATTCAACACTCATTGATCATGACGTATCATGATACTATACTTTACCCAATGCATTGGATCACTATAATGGAACACCCTTCTTGAACATTTCATTTCATGCATAAGTGTGCCACATGGATCATAAAACATGGATTCATAAAACATAATCATTTATTCCATGATAAAGTAATGTGGAATTCATACATTAAACATTGTAATCAACATGAAAATGTTCATAAAGTTGAATACCCTTGATGGAGAAATGGGCATGGTATTCACTACACAATGACATTGGCTTAGAAAATCGGTGCGATTTCAGCAGCGTAACGACGTGACGTAAGATTTCATAAAAACGGTTGATGAAAGAAAAAGGGGTTACTAATCATATTTACATGCAATGGACAGTAAGGAGGTCATATAGATACATGTCCCAAATATTGTAATCGAATTTAGATTCATGATACAAAAGTATTACATGAATGTTAATGAGGAGAGAGAAGTTCCTTTCGGAATTTCGGCATAGAAATGGGTGTACATGTGAGGCATATAATGAGAGAGAAATGAGTATCCCATCATTCAAACATATAGAGGGCGGTATGAGGTAGGTGAAAAACCATACCCCAACATTAATAATTGAAATTAAAAGAGTAAAAGAACTGAAAGAAAATTGGACAAAAATGAAAAAGGAAGAAAAAACCCTTAATTGGAAGTGTGCTTCCAAAGGATAGAGAGAGGCTTGTGAGAGGCTTATTGGGAGCTAGGGGTACCTTGGGAGTATTATAGAGAGAGTAGGGAAGAGGTTGGATGAACTCCAAAGTCTTTGAGTGGGGAGTAAGTGGGAGCCTGGGTGGGTTTAGATATGAAAGGTGAGAGAATTCATTATTATTTAGGTTTGGGATCCCTTATATTAAATTAATCCAAACCACAAACCATACCATGGTTTTTGCCCATGGTTTTTGGAAAAGGGAAGAGAAAAAAAATATTTTATAAGGCCAAAGTCCGATCCTCTTAAAATAATAAGGTTTCTTAGGTGGAGGTGAGTCACACTCCGATGGAAATTAATTTAAAAAGACAAGGTGTTTAATAAGTCTTGAGGGGTCCATTGATGCTTTGAAAAGTAAGTCAAACAAACCCAAAATAACATTTTTTTAATGGTAAAACATATATTGACTGAAAATAAAGATTATAGTATTTTATTACATCACTATTGGGTCATTATGATGTCATAAAACACATTATATATTTAAACGATATTTAATTTTTACCCAAAAATTTGACTGTCTCAGAAAATTATGAAAAATTCACTGTTGGATAATTTTGATGTCCTGATTCCAGAAATAACATTTATTTTATCTAAATAATTTTTTAATTATTTTAATTTTCACTTTCAAAATAAAACCTAACATTTATAGAAAATTCAAGGGTTTTGACAGAAATGGATTTCAAACCTTAATAAAAATTATAATTGCACTCATAAAATTATAAAATAATTTATATTTAATAAAAATTAATTTAATAATAATAATATTTTTTTAAAATATTATTTAATTCAAAAATCCCTTAATAAATAAAAATAGAATTCTTAGTTAAATAACAACTAAAAACAATATTTTTACTTTTAAAAATTATTGACAATGTATCAATAATGACTAGAAATTATATTCAATATTATATAAAAAAATAATGTTCATGAACATAGTACTACTTATTTCTTACATAACCCCTTAAAACAGCCACATAAGACCTAAGGGTAAGGTGTTGATGGTGACAGACTCTTGGACCGGCTCGGATAACATCGCTCGAGTGGTAAATTCTATCAACTTCCACTTATCCCGTAGATGGTCCCGTTCGAGATTGACATGATGAAGCTCATCTTGGGCTTGGTCAAGAGCGAATCCCAGAGATTCCACCTCTTTTCCGAGCTCCGAAAAATGGGCTTTGTATGGAGCAATTCTACCGGATGTGGCCATCTCTTCCTTTGTCTGAGTAAATTTGATTTGTTAAAGCCCTATATTTATACTAATCATGTGATCACTATTCAATGGATATATTAGCAACGGTCAAAATTATTAACATAAAACCAAAGAAGTTGAAATTTTATATAAACATAAAGAGACATTTAATTTGATGAAGAGGGATTTCCATTAATGAAACTTTGGGTTGTTACAATATTCCCCCCTTAAGAAATTTCGCCCTTGAAATTTTCCTTTTCCCACACTAAAACAGATGTGGGTAACTCAACTTCATCATTTCCTCCGATTCCCAAGTCGCTTCTTCAAACTTGTGGTTTCTCCACAACACCTTGATGAGGGGCATTGTCTTATTTCTTAGAACTTTTTCTCTATGATCTAATATGTTCACTGGTTTCTCCTCATAAGAAAGATCATCTTCTAATTGTACCACCTCAGAAGAGAGTGCAAGTGAAGGGTCCATTATGTACTTCCATAAGAGGGATACATGAAAGAAATCATGTACTTTGGCCATGGTAGGTGGACGTGCTAGTCGATAGACCATAGTCCCGACATGATCAAGAATCTAGAAGGGGCCGATCTACCTTGGACTTAACTTCCCTTTCTTTCCAAAACTCATGACCTTCTTCCACAGAGATATGTGTAGAAAAACCATGTCTCCAACTTTAAACTCAATGTCTCGTCGACGATTATCTGCATAACTCTTCTGTCAACTCTGGGCTGCCTTGATATGCTGCTGAATGGTTTTCACCTTCTCCACCATTTCCTCGACCATTTCTGGCCCAAGAAGCTTACGTTCACCGACCTCATCCAAACATGCCGATGTTCTGTACCTTTTCCCATACAAGGCTTCATATGGTGCCATTTAGATGCTTGAGTGGAAACTGTTATTATAAAAGAACTCAACCAGAGGAAGATGTTGATCCCATCCTACTTTAAATTCCATTGATCATGATCTCAACATGTCCTCAAGTGTTTGGATAGTCTACTTGGATTGGCCGTCAGTTTGAGGATGATAGACCATACTGAAGTTCAGTTCAGTATTCAGAGCATGTTGAAGACTCTTCCAAAACATAGAGGTAAATCTTGGATCTCGGTCAGACACAGTAGACAGTGGTACTCCATGCAACCTTACCACTTATCTGATATATATCCGTGCTAGTTTATCCATAGAGAAATCCTACCGAATAGAAATGAAGTGTGCAGTCTTTGTAAGATGATCCACAACAACCCAGATTGCATTGTTGCCTTTGGATGTCCTTGGAAGTCCGGTGACAAAGTCCATGGTGATGTTCTCCCATTTCCATTCTGGTATGGGAAATGGTTGCATCATCCCCTTATAATTCTACCTCTCTGTCTTCACTTGATAACACACCAGGAACTTTGATGTATATTCCCCGATCTCCTTCTTCATATTGTCCCACCAAAAGTTTTCTCAGAGATCTCGATACATCTTTGTGCTCCCTAGGTGAATAGATAAATTTGAACTATGTGCATCATACAAATGTTCCTTCTTCAGCTCTGGACTTGATGGAACACATAGTCTTTTCCCAAACCACACAATTCCTTCTTCATTAACATTAAACTCTGAGGATTGGCCCTTTTTGATAGCTTTCACATTTTCCAGAATTCCCACATCATCCTTTTAAGCATCCTTTAACATTTCCAAAAGAGACGGTTGAGAAATCATTTGGGAAAGGATTGATGATGTTCCCTTCTCTATGATTCCCATGTCTATCTTCATCAAGTCTAAGAATATTGGATCCTTCTCAATTCTCATCATTGATAGAATTTCTGGGTCCTTTCTACGTAGGGCATCAGCCACCTTGTTCGCTTTCCCAGGGTGGTAATGGATTGAACAGTCATAATCCTCGACGAGCTCTATCCATCTTATATGGCGCATATTAAGCTCTTTCTGTGTGAATATATATTTAAGACTCTTGTGGTCGGTATATATCTCGCATTTCTACCCATATGGATAATGCCACCAGATTTTCAAGGAAAATATCACTACCGGAAACTCTAGATCATGCATTGGATAGTTTTTCTCATGGATTTTCAACTTCCTTGAGGATTAGGATATCACATTATTATTCTGCATCAGCACACATCCTAAGCCCTTCTTTGAAGCATCACTAAATACCAACAAAATTTCCCCACTTGTGGTTAAAGTTATCACGGGCGCAGTGATAAGCCTCCTTTTCAACTCCTCGGAGATTTCTTCGCATTCATCTTTCCAAGAAAACTTTACTCCCTTTCGAGTTAGCTTGGTTAGAGGGTTGGAAAATCGTGAGAGATTTCTCAGAAATCATCGATAATATCCAGCTAACCTTAAGAAGCTACGGATATCCGTTACCGATGTTGGCCTCAATCATCCCTCAATTGCATCAGTTTTGGAGGGATCCATAGATATCCCATTGATTGTGATGTTATAGCCCAAGAATGAGACTTCCTTCCACCAGAAATCAAACATGTTGTACTTTTCATAGAGCTTCTCCTTGCGTAAAGTCTCTAGTACAGTTCTTAAATTCTCCTCATGATCCTCCTTTGTTTTGGAGTATATTAGAATATCATCGATAAAGACTACCACAAATTTGTCGAGGTAATCTATAAAGAATCTATTCATTAATTCCATGATGATTTCTGGGGCATTGGTGAGTCTGAAAGGAATTACTATGAATTCATAGTGCCTGTATCTTGTGTGAAAAGCAGCCTTGGAGATATCTTCCTTCTTCACCCTTACTTGATAATATCCCGACGACAAGTCCACCATGGATAAGTATTGTGCTCCATGTAGCTGATCAAACAAGTCATCGATCCGTGGCAGAGGATACTTGTTCACTATCGTGATTTTGTTAAGTTCACGATAATCGATGCAAATCCGCATTGACCCATCCTTCTTCTTGACGAAGAGGACTGGTGCACCCCATGGTGAAACACTTGGGCGTATAAACCCTTTATCCATATTATCCTATAGTTGTTTCTTCAGCTCTTCAAGCTCAACAACAACTATTATATATGGAGTCTTGGATATTGGTAATGACCCGGGTATATGTTCAATTGAGAACTCAACATATCTTCTAGGAGGAAGACCACACAGTTCCTCGGGAAACACTTCAGCAAATTCCCTCACAATAGACATTTTCTTCAAGGATGGTTTCTTCCTTGGACATAATCATCTGAGCTAGATACACATGCTCATAGGGCATTAATATCCACAATTGAGATGATGGAGCTAAAGGATATTCATCTTCCTCCTTACACTTGTAAATAATCGGGGGTCGATTCTCTATATGGAGTGTGATTTCCCTATCCTGACAATTTATGTTGGCTCTATATAAGGAAATCCAATCCATGCCAAGAATTGCATAAAATTCCACTAGAGGGAGTATGATGAGGTTAGCCGGGAAATTCACTCCACAGATTATAACATGGGAGGACTTATATTCATGGGATATAATGATTTCCCCATTTTCCATACTCACTGACATCTTCACTTCGTTGATTTGTGGTGGTGCTAGGATTGTTCTACTAAACTTTCTAGATTTAAAAGAATGCGTAGAACCTGAATCAAAAAGTACTTTCACTATTATTTAATGAATAACTAGCGTACCTGTCACCACTTCGTTGTCAGGGTCCACTTCGGCAGAAGTGATGGAAAAAGCTCTTCCTTGCTACCTTGGAGGTTATTGGTCACCTCTTAAAACCCTCGGATTGGGGCACTGATTTGCAAAATGACCCGGTTCTTTGCATTTGTAGAATTGAACAACGCGTTGAGGTTCGAACGGAGCGTTCCTCTCCTCTATCGTAGCCGCAAGTCTTTCTTGCCGACAATTAACAGCTAGGTTACCTTCTCTTCCACACCTAAAGCATTTCCTCGTCCCCTAAAGGCAATTTCCAGGGTGCTTCTTCCCACAATTTTGGCAAGTGGGGTGCTGGATCTTCTTAGCACCATTGGATTTATCCATCGGACCACCAGCATTGAAGTCCACCTTACGCTTCTTGTCCCCATGATACCCATGTGATTCTCTGATCTCCATTTCGACATTGAGGGCACATCAGACAATTTCCTCATAGCTGTCGAAGTCACGGATTGCTAATGATTTCCACAATCTAGGATTCAGCCCACCAAATAAGCGGTCAACATTACATTTGGGGGTAACGACAAAGCCGAAAGCATATCATTAAAACCTTGTGAAGTTTTCCTCGTATGCTCCAACAGATTCTTCATCTTTTTTCTTGAGGTAAAGGAAGTCCCTTTCCATCTTAAGCCGGAGGGTGCATGGAAAATATTTATCGAAAAACATCTTCCGTAAATACTTCCATTCCAATGCCTCGATCTCCTCCTTAGGATTCGTAATTTTGATCAACGTCCACCATTGATCAGCTTCACCCTCCATACGATAAGCATCCAGGAGAACCTTCTCTTGTTCAGAACATTGACGGATGGAGAAGATCTTTTCAATGGAGTTAATCCGTTGTTCAACGACTGTGGGATCAAATGATCCACCAAAAGTAGGAGGCCTTTGTCTCATGAAGCTCTCGATAGAGACTTGTTCTTTATTAGGGGGGGTTGAACACATCTCTTGACCCATGTTTCTATTCAAATCTTGAGTAAGCTGAGAGAGAAGCGTGACAGAGTTCGTGATCCCCACTCCCATTGGATTGGGAATCTCATTAGTACATTCATCACACTGATCTTCACATCGGTTGTTATCCCGAGTCCTCCTATTACTAGTCATTGGCTGGAATAAAAGGAAAGTTAGGGGGTAACACATAAAGGGTAATCCAAGGAAAAAAGTTGATGAATCATAAATAAACATTTATTTCCTTAACTCATGAGTCTATAGGCTTCAATCTAGGATTTACATGATCAACTTTCTAACATATATTTTTAGGGGAATTTTTTTTATTTCCTTAATAAGGGTTAATACTAAGCTTGTGAATTTACCAAAGCATATCACTCGGGAGTGTTTTAACCAAGTGTGCAGCAAGGCCCATTGTCGTGCATCAGTTCCTGTTTGAGTCTAGCTCAAAGCGGTGTTTTCGGGTTTTACCCCTAGGATACATTTGTGCCAGAGCTGCCTCTACCTGCTCATATCTAGACAGGGATGTATTTTCTTGATAGCCCACTTACTCAATACTCACCAAAACATAAGGATGTTTTTATTATACTTAGTCATGTCTCTAAGGCCTTACTAGGGTTTTCTAATCATCATCCCAAAAAATAACTAAACCTATCCTCTGATACCAACTTTGACATCCCGACTTTTATTACAAACTTAAACATGATATATTACATAAAACTTTACTTGATATAACAAATAATATCGAGAGGTTTATTGTATTTGGGGAATAAGAACAATACATAAAAACTTAAAACATGAAATATAACATCTTTATTGAAAACTTCCTTTACATGACCACTACATTCCCTCATACTTAGCATTGCATGGGATAACCTGAGGACAGGCATAAGAAAAGGGTGATCTATAAAGCCCAGTAAGGGATCACACATGGAATAACATGAGGAGTACAATAAATTTTAAAAAATAGTCATATTAATAGAGAATAAAAGAAACATGAACATAGAGGCATGATAAAGAATGATAATCATAACATGGAAATGTGGCAACAACAGTTAACATAAAATTAGTATGAGCCAAGGCTCATTGCACATTGAGCATGAGTAAATCCTCATTGCACATAAAGCATGAGAAAACACTCATTTTACTTGAATTAGAATTATTCAACACTCATTTCACATGATGTATCATGATACTATACTTTACCCAATGCATTGGAGCGCTATTAGGGCGCACCCTTCTTAAACATTTCATTTCATGCATAAGTGTTCCACATGGATCATAAAACATGGATTCATAAAACATAATCATTTATTCCACGATAAAGGAATCTGGAATTCATACATGAAACTTTATAATCCATAAGTAAATGTATATAAAGGTGAATACCCTTGATGGAGAAATGGGCATGGTATTCACTACACAATGGCATTGGCTTAGAAAATCGGTGCGATTTCGGCAGCGTAACGGCGTGACATAAGAATTTATAAAAATGGTTGATGAGAGAGAAAGGGGTTCCTCATCATATATACATGTAATGGACAGTAAGGAGGTCATATAGATACATTTACCAAAAAATTGTATTGGAATTTAGATTCATGATACAAAAGTATTTCTTGAATGTAAATGAGGAGAGAGAAGTTCCTTTCGGAATTTCGGCATAGTAACGGGTGTATATGGGAGGCATATAATGAGGGGGAAAGGGGTATCCCATCATTCAAACATAAAGAGGGAAGCATGAGGGAGGTGTGAAACCATACCCCAACATTCATAATTGAAATTAAAAGGGTAAAACATCTTAAAGAAAATTGGATAAAAATGAAAAAAGGAAGAAAAAACCCTTACATGGAAGTGTGCTTCCAAAGGCTAGAGAGAGGATTGTGAGAGGATTATTGGGAGCTTGGGGCACCTTGGGAGGATTATAGAGAGAGTAGGGCAGAGTTTGGATGAACTCAAAAGGATTTGAGTGAGGAGGAAGTGGGAGCTTGGGTGGGTTTATATAGGAAATGTGATGGAATTATTTTTATTTAGGTTTGGGACCCCTTCTATTAAATTAATCCAAACAACAAACCATCCGATTGTTTTTGCCCATGGTTTTTGGAAAAGGGAAGAGGAAAATAAATATTTTATAAGGCCAAAGTATGAACGTCTTAAAATAATAAGGTTGCTTATGTGGAGGTGAGTCACACTCCCATGGAAATTAATTCAAAAAGACAAGGTGTTTAATAAGTCTTGAGGGTACCATTAATGCTTTGAAAAGTAAGTCAAACAAACCCAAAATTACATTATTTTAATTTTAAAACATATATTGGACGAAAATAAATATTATAGTATTTTATTAAATCACTATTGGGTCATTATGATGTCCTAAAACACATTATATATTTAAGCGGTATTTAATTTTTACCCAAAAATTTGACTGTCTCAGAAAATTAGGAAAAATTCACCGTTGGATAATTTTGACGTCCTGATTCCATAAATAACATTTATTTTATCTAAATAATTTTCTAAATATGTTAATTTTCACTTTTAAAATAAAACCTGACATTTATCAAAAATTCACGGGTTTTGATAGAAATGGATTTCAAACCATAATAAAAATTATAATTTCATTCATAAAATTATAAAATAATTTATATTCAATAAAAATTAATTTAATAATAAAATATTTTATTAAAATATTATTTAATTAAATAATCCCTTAAAAAATAGAATTATTAATTAAATAATAACTAAAAACACAATTTATACTTTTAAAAATTATTTACAATGTATCAGTAATGAATAGAAATTATATTAATTATTATATACAAAAAATAATGTACATTAACATAGTACTACTTAATTGTTACATAACCCCTTAAAACAACCGCATAAGACCTATGGGTAAGGTGTGCGATGGTGACAGACTCTTGGGGTGGCTCGGATAACATCGCTCGAGTGTTAATTTCAATCAACTTCCACTTCTCCCGTAGACGGTCCCGTTCGAGCTTGACATGATGAAGCTCAGCTTGGGCTTGGTCAAGAGAGAAGCCCAAAGATGGCACCTCTTTTCTGAGCTCCAACAAATGGGCTTCGTATGGAGCAATTCTATTGGATGAGGCCATCTCTTCCTTTGTCTAAGTAAATTGGATTTGTTAAAGCCCTATATTTATACTAATCATGTGATCACTGTTCAACGGCTATATTAGAAACAGTCAAAATTCATATCATAAAATCAATGAAGTTGACATTTTATATAAACATAAAGTGACATTTAATTTGATGAAGAGGGATTTCCATTAATGAAACTTTGGGTCATTACAAGATGAACCAGATTAATTGACATTCCTCTTTATCTTTAGCCAAACAATTATCAATTAATTTCGGTTTACATTCTTTACCAATTTACATCAAGAACTAACAGCTATACAAAGAAAGCATAGATATCACACTATCTATAAAAACAAGAGGCAAAAAAATATGATCGATATAAATTTGTTTATCTAGTTCAAATATTTATTATGTCAATTCCATTGTCATCCAAGGAGATGAAACATTATAACAATACAATTTTAGGTAAAAGAAAAGAGAAGTTATGAATCCCCTTCCTCAAACAGTTCTTGATATTCATTATCCACACAAAGAGCCACAATCCTCCTCTCACGAGAACTGCATCCACCCGAGGATGCCACTATATGACCGAAAAAATGAACCCCAAGAAAACTCCATTAGAAGCATGGAGATTATATGCTATAAAATGGAATGGAGAAACGGGAGAATATAAACCCCAAAATAACGATGATAAAAAATACCTTATATCCAAGATTGATCGATACTGCTTGGTTGCATAAAAAAATAGCATAACTAATCCTAGGAGTACGTTAAATTATGCAACTCCTACCGGATAGAATGAAAGGTTCTAGCATCTCATAGCCGATAAAAAAGGGGAAAAATTTGGAAGGAAGATATCCTGTCCCTTTAGAATATTTAACAGAGCGATAGTATAAGATACACTTGATTTCCCATTAAAAGAGGATCATAATAAACCATGTGGTTTGACCAAGTGAAAACATCCCAAAACATAGGAATAATTAATGTAGTAGTAATGGCCCTGGAATCGACCTTAGAGTTTTTAAAATGAGTCTTTAAATGTATTTTACGTCTAAGGAAAACACTAAAGTGGCGAAAATGTAGGAAGTTGGAAACACTTCTCATGAACTCAAAATTTGGCAAAGGAAAAACACTATTCATGAACCTCACTATTAGAACCTCACCGATAGAACACTATTCATGAAACTCACCAATAGAACATTGTTCATGAACCTCACCGTTAGAACCTCACTGATAGAACACTGTTCATGAACCTCACCGATAGAACATTGTTCATGAATATCACTATTAGAACCTCACCTATAGAACATTATTCATGAACCTCACTGATAGAACACTTTTCATGAACCTCACCGTTAGAACCTCACTGATAGAACACTGTACACCAACCATTCTAGAAACACTGTACACCTACCATTATGGAAACACTGTACACCTACAGTTCTAGAAACACTATTCACAGAACTCAAAATTTGGCAAAGGAAAAGGAGGTTACCGTTAGTGGTTACCGATAGAACTATTCATTGATAGAACTGTTCATAAAATTGGAAATTTGGAAAAGAAAAGAGAGGTTACCGATAGAGGTTACCAATATAACTATTCCCCGATAGAAGTATTCATAGAATTAAAAATTTGGTAAAGGAAAGAGAGGTTACCGATAGAACTGTACACTGATGGGACTGTTCATAGAACTAGAAATTTGGAAAAGGTGATAGAGGTTACCGATAGAACTGTTCACTGATGGAAATGTTCATAGAATTGGTAATTTGGAAATGGAAATAGTGGTTTCCCTTAGACCTCAGCGATATAATTGTTCACCGATGGAACTGTTCAGAGATGGTTACCAATGACACTGTTCACCAAGGGTCACCGATGATACCATCACCTATGGTCACTGATGACACTGTTCTCCTAAGGTCAGCGATGAACTATTCATAGAAGGTTACCATTTCACTATTCACAACTGTCTACCATTGTAACTATTCACTGAACTGAAAAAATTGGCTAGTGTTGGGGATAAGTCACCTTGACCTCCCGAATCACCTCAGGCACCCGATTTTTGCAAAACAATGGACCAGAGAGATCTGGGATATTACATTAGATACCTCTCAAAACATTCTCTTCCTTGAGAATTCAAAACAAATATAAAGTGAAAATGAAATGGGGTCCGAACAACCACCCATTGAGATACCTATCAAAAGAGAGCAAGCCACAAAAGAAACAAAAGGAAAAAATCTCATAAACATAGAAGGTTTATATCCACAATGGATACATCAATACATGAATAAAGTGAAACATCAAAAAACTCTGGGTACTGATCATGTATCTCTCACTCACATTCCCAGGTACTCTCCCTTATGCCACCGTGTCACCACATGACCTGAACCAAGGGGAAAGAACGCCGGCACAACCCATTCTCCTTGCGATCATGGATCTCCACAGTTCCCTCCTTGAAGGTCACATAATCCTGAACATCAATCTTACCCCAGTCGATGATGTGCGAGTCATCATGAAGACAACAAAAGAGCTGTGATACATGGAATACATCATGTAGTCGACTCATCTGTTGGGGAAGTGCTACTCGATAGGCCACATCTCTAACATGAGCTAACACCTCGAAAGGCCCAACAAATTGGGGATAAAGATTACTTCCACGACCAAACCATCACTTCCCATGATGGGGAGCCACCTTTTGAAACAAATGATCCCCAACATTAAACTCTAAGGGTCTCATTCTTGGATCAACATATGATTTCTGAAAATCTTGTGCTGTCTTAATCCTCTCACAAATCACTTTAACCATCTCTGTTGTATTATGCACTAGGAATGATCTGAGAATTGCTGACTCTCTGACCCCAATCCAGCACACCGGAGAACTGGAAGCCCCGCCATACAAGGCTTCAAACAATGCAATACTGATGGTGGAGTAAAAACTATTATTTTAAGAGAACTCCACCAAGGTTAAGTGCCTCATCCATGAACCTCCAAAATCAAGAACACAATAGTGTATCATGTCATCAAGATTCTAGATGGTTCGCTCTTTCTGACCATGCGTTTGAGGATGAAAAGCAGTGCTAAGGCATAGTTGAGATCCGAAATCATGTTGAGGACCACACCACACACTGGAGGTAAAACAAGGATCTCTATCAGAAATGATCATCCTTGTGAAACAATGAAGTCTCATCACCTCCTCTAGAAACTTCCTGGAAAAAACATCCACTGAGCTCAACTCCTTGATCGCTATAAAGTGGGCCGATTTTGATAAACGGTCCACTACCACCCAAATAGCATCATGTCCTCTCGGAGCACGAGGTAAACCAGTAAAAATGACCATTAAGATATCCTCCCACTTCTACTAAGGAATCTTTAATGGTTGGAGAAGACCACTATGAACATGGTGTTCAAGCTTCACCTTCTTGCAGACCAATCATTGAGACACAAAATCCTCAACAGAACGCTTCAGCCCAAGCCACCAAAAATGGCTCCTCAAGGCTCAATACATATTTTTCATGCCAGGATGCAACACTAAAGGAGATCTATGAAACTCTCTGATAACCAACTCACACATTTCCAAAGGAACAAAAAGCCTTTTGTGATACAACACTCGATGTTGTTCATCCTCAGACTACCCATCAGGGGCCTTGCCACAAACAAAACTGTCTCTCTAGACCTCCACCTCTAGATCCCCCAACTGGGACTCTTCCAACTTATGCACCGGGGATGCCTGTACCATCATCTCGAAAATACAAAATCTTCCCCCAACATCTCCCATATCAAGATGTAATGCTGAACGTTCTTCCATTACTCTCTAGAAATTACCAGATTCATGCACAGAATCACTACGTGACTTTCAACTCAATGCATCAGCTATAAAATTCCCCTTTCCTTGTGTATATGATATCTCGAAGTCATATTATTACAAGAACTCCATCCACCGACACTATTGTAAGTTCAAGTCATGCTGGGAGAAAACATAACTCAAACTCTTATGATCAATTACAACCACAAAGCACTCAACAATGAGGTAATATATCCACAACATCAGAGAAAACACCATAGATGCCAACTCAAGATCATGGGTGTCATAGTTACGCTCATGGGGACGCCTCTTCTAAGACCCATAAGAAACAACTAATCTCTACTGCATCATAACACAACCTAACTCTAGATGCGAAGCATCGCAGAAAACATCAAATTGAATCCCCTCAACTGGTAGACAATAAAATGGAGCACTTACTAACTTCTCCTTCAAATACTTGAAAGCTACATGATTCAGATCAGTCCAAATGAATGTCTAGTCCTTGTCAAAGATTTCAGAGAAGTCGCAACTCATGAGAAATTGGCTACAAACCTCTTTTAATAGCCTGCGAGACCAAGGAAAATTCGCACCTCTGACACTATCTTGGGGGATGTACAAGACACAACTACTTATATCTTCTATGGATCCATAACTAATCCCTACTGGGACACAACATGCCCCAAGAAACAGACATCTCGAGCATGAAACTGACACTTCGACAACTTCCCAAATAGCTGATGTTGACGAAGAACTCCCAAAACAGTATGTAGATGCTCTACACACTCCTCCTCAGACGTAGAGTACACAAAGATGAAATAGATAAAAACTACCAAAAACTTTTCCAGGAACTCATGGAACACAACATTCATAAATCCCATGAATATAGATAGATCATTCGTCATGATGAAAGGAATTACAATGAACTCATAATGCCCAAGATAACAATAGAAAGTAATCTTCGGGATATCATCATCCTTCACATGCATCTGATGGTATCATGTCCACAAGTCGATCTTTGAGAACAAACATGTACCCTTAAGTTGATCGAATAAATCATCAAACCACAGAAGAGGATAATGATTATTTATTGTCACTTTGATTAAGTAACGGTAATTGACACACAACCGAAAAATTTCATTAGCCTTCTTCACAAAGAAACTAGTGCACCCTATGTTGACACACTTTTCCAAACAAAACTGCATTGTAATAGACCATAAAGATGTATACGTAGCTCCCGTAACTCAGAAGGGGACATGCTATATGGATACATACAAATTGGAGACGCTCCTGATTATAGCTCGATCCCAAACTCTATATCTTGTCATGGGGGTAGTTCTATAACCTCTTCTATAAAGACATCAGGGTACTCTTCTACAACCCTAGGAAACACCAACTGTTGAATCTCTGAAGAACTCAACATCATATCATCCATTATGGATGATAAGGATGGAACACAACTATGACCCATCTGAGGAACTAGCACACTAACAAACACCCCTAACATTCAATCCGCACCAAAGAAAACAACATTCTTTCTAAAGAAATCCACAATATCCTGCAGTGAATACAACCAATCCATGTTGATGATGACATGATATGTTTGTATTCGTAAACATAAGAAATCTCCCCAAGAGCGGTACTGCCCCAACACAATCTCACAATCTCTACATACTTCAAACAAGTCAGCTCGACCTCCAACTGGTGTAGTCAATGCCAAGGGCACTTGAAGCATCCCTAACTCAAGTCCCAATGCATGGACGAGGGTAGGTGATATGAAAGAGTGTGTCACTCTTGAATAAAACAAGGCATAAACCACAGTAGAAAACAAGAAAAGGGTACCTCAAATGATGTTTGGCTCACCTGGCACTGGCATTGCTAATGAATGAAGCTGACCAGGACCACCTCCACGGCCTCTCTGACCCTGATGATGACCACCACCATGGCCGAACTCTACTATCTAAGGATGGGGTGCATCACAGGGCTGTCCTCTGACTGCCCTATCTACCCTCTATTGAACTAAATATGGTGCAACCTACTACTACTGCCTCAGCAAGAAATGCCTCAACGGAGGAACCTGGAGCAGAACACCTGGCGCACGATGACTTCTCTGAAGGGTCGGGCAATCCCGCTACTTATGACCATGACACATACAAGAAAAACAAGCACCTGATCCCTTGGAATAGGCCTGAGAGTTTCTTCTTCTGGAGAACCGAGATGTGAAGTGCCGGGACCTACCCATGGATGAATGAAAACTCTTCTTCCTTGAAAACTGGAAACCCTAGACCACAGCTCTGTTTCATGAGGAATCATGACAATTCCCATCTCTTGGTGATCCGGTCCTGGAAAAAGTCTCCTCGATAACCTCTTCCCTCACCAGCACCTCATGATATGTATTCAGCATAAATTGGGTGACCTGGCGCTAGATATTTGGACACAAACCCTCCTGGAAATGCCTCACCCCAGCCTCCGCATATGGCAGTAGGTCCGAAGCATATCGTAAAAGGTTCCTAAAATGGATTCCAAGCTCTCTAACACTGGATATCCCCTATCAAAGGGTAAGAAGATCATAGAGACTGGACGCCTTTGTAGTTGAATAAAGAAACTCGACTCTAAAAATGTCTTGGAACACCTCCCATGAGATCACTGACTCCTCACGATCCCCGAGGAACAAGAACCACCACTGCCTCGCTGCTCTATGCAACATCATCACAAACAAGGACACCTAGTTCTATTTTTGAGAATGGATCAAAATGAAGCATATCTTGACCTCCTCCAACTAGTCTTCTGTGACTACATCTAAAACGGATCCCTCGTACTTCTGCAGAATCTGGCACTAAAACTCTTGGAGTGTCATTATCTAAGTTTCTTCATCATCAACCTCTACCTTGTGGCGATCTCCTGGAATAGGCTGATGGACATTTTCTGTAAAAACCTGATGAGGATGTCAACCTAGAGCCATACCTATAAAAAAACAAACCATTAGATCTCCTAATCCTAGAATATGGAAGACTCCACATCAATTAATTAGTTAATTTCTTTCATTGATTTTAGGTAAACCTATCCCAAGTTTTACCCATTCAAACATAGGCATAACGACGAATGATCCCTGATCCCTTTCTAGGTCTCTACCCTGCAACTAGTATCACCTTGTTTAGTAGCCATTGTAAATGTAAAGGTCTGTACATCATATCATAGGGGTCCCTAAACGCCCATGTCTTAGCTAGTCTCTGGTGTTTACATCACTTGATAAACATGAATGACATTGTTGCCCTACTAACCCATGCAACCTCACATGTGCCTAACTCCAAACACCATCCTATCCCTCAACCTCCCTCTAATACCACTATGTCAAGACCCCCTCCCCACAAAGAGTACCCCTCCTAGGCCGACAATGTGAGAAGGGAGATAATGACCCCCGAGCCCCACCTCTAGTTGTCCCCAAGTTGGGGACTAGCATCGAGGGTATAAAAAACACACAAATGGGAGGAATTACCCTCTAAGAGAACACTTACAGAAGATAGAGATAAGATAGAACCCATCAAACTCCAACTAAACCAATAAGAAAAAATAAATCCCATGTACAAAAATGATATGTAATGCAAAACTACTACAATTGAAAGGGAAAAAACAGCAAGTACCCAAAAGAAAGTAAAACAGTAGCAATCACAAGCCCGAATAGCTCCTGAAACCACAGGCTAGTAGTAACCAGCCTGATCTCCATCCTACTCAAAGTGACCTGAAAAATAGTTTGTATAATCATTGGGTGATTACAATAGTATACTTAGTAGGATTCTCCCTAAAGCCTCTCGTGCAAAAGTAAAGAATGCATGTTAAAGAACAGTGAACAAAAACTGAAACTTACTCATCATCTAAACATGTATACTAAGTTCCCAACCTCACCATGACTAATATCATCAATTAATTTATACAAGATTATATAATATAATAAATAATATCAAGGGTACCCCACTTCTACTTCCCCACTGTTTTTCCGCTCTGCCACAACATCATACGTCCTAAGCATCTCTCTCCAAAAAGTCTTTCCCACAGAAACCTGGTCAATGCACCACAACATGCACCTCGTGCAACAAAACCACCACATCCACGTAACCAAAGTAACTATGTAGTTTTTGGGTTCCACCACAGCTCGCATAATGTGTATCATACATCAGGTATTATACCTCAAGCCATTACAACCCATACACCGAGTAAGGATCCTCAATCCATCACAACCTATAAACGTTACACCTATAGTAGTCCATAGTAAACTATATCCATAACATATGCATGTGAATAACCACAGACCATTACAACCCTCTACCAACATATTTGTGGAAAACTAACTGCTCTTCCTACCAGCACAAGTAACTACCAAGAGAAGAGGGTAGGGCCAAAGGGGGTAGTCATCCATTCATCATCCAACCAGATTGTTGGGGAAAACACCCCCCAGTGCTCAGAATCCCTGGGGTTTCAGTTTCCCTTGCTGATAGGGTAGAGTAGTGTATAGAAACAAAAAAAGTACAGAATATACAATACCTTAAAACCACACTATGGACATACCCTAGTCTTAGACTCAACTCCACCTAACGTCTCTCGGACTCTAGGCTGCTACCTCTAATACTAGGTATCCTATATGCACACAACCATTTAAAGAGATTTAATATATTATATCATTCCCTTTTTATCAGTTGCACGTTACGATAATTAATTCTTTAAACATTAATTAACCAATAACAATTCCACATTAAATTTCATTCACAACACACCCAAAGTTCACTGTCCCTTTAAAAGTACAACCTCATCATTATATTTCAGAAAACTCCAACCCCATGGGTTAACATAATTTATTTAATTAATCATTACATAATTACATTCCCATATTCCCAAGAATTCTAGAAAAAAAATATATTCTATTAAAAACAAGGAGCTCAACATGGTGAGTAGATGTACTACCCATCGAGTCTTTTCCACTTATAGCAAGAGCATAGGCCCATCCTCAATTGAGAAGTTATGAACAGAATGCATATCGCATACCCTGCGCGTCTTCACCTATTTTGGAAGAAGGGTAAGTAAGACCAACTGCCCTGATTAGTGGGGAAAAGTAAAGTAGATAATCGACTAATAAGAATCAGAAAGCATCCAAAAATCACATCCATCCCATTCCATCATCCCTGGTGTCCTCCCCGACACCCACATTCATAAACTGATAAATCTAACCACTCTAGGCATCATCATCTGCCACAACCAATGGTCTCTATGCCCCGAAATATCACAACATCCCTCCATGCTCACATCACAACACAAGTAGCATGAAATCAAATATCTATAAAATTGGTATCTTGGCCCATTAACAATGAAGTGGGTAAATTAGAACCCTTTAAGTAATTATCAGACAAAAAATCTGTTTTGAAATAATGGATTTATTATACATAGGTTCCACATTCGGGAAACCTAAACAGTAAGCTATTAGAAATAAATTAAACATACTTACAACACCATCTTGATTGAAATAAAAATTATAACAAGAAGAACCAGATTAAATTACATGCCTCATTATCTTTAGATAAACAATTATCAATTAATTTTAGTTTATGTTCTTTACCAATTTCTGTCATGAACTAATAACAATTCGAAGCTAGAATAGATATCACAGTATCTATCTAAACAAAAGGCAATAACATAGTATTGATATCAATTTATTTATCTCATTCAAATATTTATTATGTCAATTCCATTGTCATCTAGTGGGATAAACCTTACTAACAATATAGTTTCATGTAAAATAAAAGAGATGAAATGAATCCCTTAGCACAAATAGTTCTTGACATTCATTATCCACACAACGGGTCACGGTCCTCCTCTCGCAACAACTGCATCCACTAGAGGATGCCATGGTATGACCAAACCAATCGACCCCAAGAAAAGTCCATTAGAAGCATGAAGATTACATGATTTAAAATGGAATGTATAAACCGGAGAAGATGAACCCCACAAGAATGACGATAAAACATACCAAATATCGAATATTGATCGATACTGATTGGTTGCATAAAAAATAGAGCAAAACTAATCCTAGGAGTAAGTTTGATTATGAAACTACTATGCAATAGAATTAAAGGTTCTAGTGTCTCATAGTTGAGAATAAGGATGTATAAATAGGGATGAAGATACCCCGTCCCTTTGGAATATTTAATGGAGAGGCAGTTTAAGATACACTTGATTTCCCATTAAAAGTAGATCGTATGAAACCATGCAGTTTGACCAAGTAAAAACTTACTGAGCCTTAGGAATAATTACTAAGGGAGTTATGGCCTTTTAACTGGCCTTAGAGTCCTTAAAATGAGGCTTTAAATGCATTTTACATCAAAGGAAAACACTAAAGGGGGGAAACTATTGGAAGGTAGAAACACTTGTCACGAACTCAAAATTTGGCAAAGGAAAAACACTATTGATGAACCCTACTGTTAGAACCTCACTGATAGAACACTATTCATGAACCTCACCATTAGAACCTCACTGATAGAACAATGTTCATGAACCACACCGATAGAACACCGTTCATGATCCTCACCATTTTAACCTCACCGATAAAACATTATTCATGAACCTCACCATTAGAACCTCACTGATAAAACCTCACCGATAGATCACTATACACCTACCGTTCTGGAAACACTGTACACCTACAATTATGGAAACACTGTACACCTACCATTTAGGAAACTCTGTTCACAGAACTCCAAATTTGTAAATGGAAAAAGAGGTTACTGTCAGAGGTTACAAATAGAAGTATTCACAGGTAGAACTGTTCATAGAATTGGAAATTTGGAAAAGGAAAGAGAGGTTACCGATAGAGGTTACTGATAGAACTATTCACTGACAGAACTCTTCATAGAATTAGAAATTTCGTAAAGGAAAGGGAGGTTATAGATAAAGGTAACCGATAGAACTATTCACCGATGGAAATATTCATAGAACAGAAAATTTGGAAAAGGAGATAAAGGATACTTTTAGAGGTTACCGATAGAACTATTCACTGATGGAACAATTTATAGAATTATAAATTTATCATAAAAAATAGAGGTTACCTTAATACCTCACTGATAGAACTGTTCAGTGATGGAACTGTTTATAGAAGGTTACCGATGACACTATTCACCAAGGGTCACCGATGACACTGTTCACCAATGCACATCGATGACACTGTTCACCTAAGGTTATTGATGTAATATTCATAGAAGGTTACCATTGCAATATTCACAACTGTCTACCATTGGAACAATTCATCGAACTGAAAAAAATGGCAAGTGTTGGGGATAAGTCACCTTGACCTCTAGAATCACCTCATACACATGATTTTCACAAAGGAATGGACTAGAGAGGTCTGGGCCATTACAATTACCAACTCTCACAGATCAATATAATGATAGATTAATTATTTATATATTATATTTATGACATCATTTTTCATTATTAGTTATGATATCACATGTGAATTATTACCTTCTATTCTGTGGTAATATGATAATGTCGTTCTTTTTTAGGATGGACTACCATCGCATGAAGTGATGTGAATTTTTCCTTATTTAAATTAATGGTAATAAGGAAGGTTTTAGTAAAAAAATTATATACATATATATAAATATATGAAATAAAAATTATTCTATACTTGAGAAATATTTTTTTCCTTTCTTTCTAGCTGTCCATTATGAAAAAGGAAACTCTATTTATGTGTATGTACAACCTACCATTTCCATGAATAATATTATTCATTTTATTTCTATAACTTTTATGGATCACTATAAATAAATAAATAATAATAATATATGATATTTATATCATGGGTAAAATTATGGAGGTTATGGAACCATTATCATTATAATAGTTCCTAAAATAAAAAATCAAAACGTACATGAAAACAAAGGAGTTAGTACCCAAAACATGACTTTAAATGGAATTGTTAATAAACAGGTAATATATTTTAATTAGTAAATATTATATGGAATGATATATAAAATTATGGATATGTGATATATTTATAGAAAGAATATAAAATTTATTTAGGATTTTCAAATGGTAACAAAATATTTTAAGACTTCTCATAAATTATTTCAATATAAAATTTTACTTCTGTTAGAAAAAGACCATATACACAACCATTTTGTTATGTTGTGTATATACCTCTAATGAATGTATTTTATATTTATTATAATAAAAAATATTATGATTTTAATATCTATTTGATTATATTTATTTCATGGGGCTTATGGTTCAAAATTTATGAAATTGGTAAGGGTTTCATGTTACAATATCATTGTTTATCGAGATTGTTTATGATTATCCTTCCAAATATGATATATTAGGATATTTATCTCAAGTATATGATATTTTTTTTAACTTTTTAGGTTAATTCCAGGAAGTTACATGTATCGATCGGAACTGACGATGTGTCGATTAGGATATTTATCTCAAGTGTAATATACCGAATCGACCGCCTCGATCCAATGATCCCTACGCAACTGACGATGTGTCGATCAGAAGCTCTTAGCCCATGATATGGGCGTTTGAATGAACCTTGTCCGAAAATAGGGGTTTGGGCCCGGTCCGACCCGACCTAATACCCCTATGTCGGCCCGAAACGGGTCGACCCGACCCGGGTCCAGGTCCGGACTGACCCTGCTCAGAAGCCGGCCGCGGCTCGGCTCGCGGTCGAGCGGGGCGCAAATGGGGGAGCCGCCCCCTTGATTCTGATACAGCGGACCCTATGGGGTCCGCCCTAAGTGTTGGTCGGGGGTTTCAACCCCCCGGTTTTTCTAGAAAATGATCGGACATTATAGCCTGCCGGTTGAGCCACCGAGGGACCCGTGGGGGTCCCGCCTCCCGGAGCGCGGGCGGCCGGTTTTCCGGCCCCCCTGCTGGACTGCCGTGACCTTAGGTCGCGTCCCTTCTTTGACCGTCGCAATGCGATGGCGCCACGCCCCTCTAACGCGGCCCACTCCGGCCGTGGCCTCCCTCAGGTTCTCTGGTGCGGCGTGACGACGTCGTGCACCACCGCCGCGGCCCGCTCCGGCCATGGTCCTCTTACTCCCCATGCGGTGCAACAGAATCATGCCACCTTTGCCTCGATCGACAACGTTGATCAACTAGAAAATGGGGAGGAGAAATCAGCTGTGTTTGTGCAGTCCGATCTTCTCCCGTTACGTCAGTTACAAGTGGCCAAATTAATCAGTGTTGAATGTTAAATTTAACTTGAACGAAGATAACCCCTACCTCGATTTAATTATGTCATTTTATGGAAACGTGAAAGATGGCATTGTGTGGTGAGGTTTCTAAGACGGTGTTGGAATGAATCCAAGGAGGGGACGATGTCTCACACTAACTGCGGAGAGATGAAGGTATGGAACAACTTCTCTCCTTGTGGTGAAGGCGTTCTTCGTCGAAGGGTGACGTTCTTCACAAAAGTATGATGTTCTTCCAAAGGAACTAGAGATCTCTCCTCCAATCCTCAACACAATGAGCCAAGCCCCCCCCCACATATAAAATAAGACTCCTCGTATTTTATTAAAGCATAACATGCATCTAAAATTACAAAATTCAAAAACAATCACATAATTAATTAAACATGAGTTGTCTAATTAATTATGTGTTAAGTTGGCAAGCCTTAATGAGGGAGAGAGGGAAGTTACTCAAATAAAGGGGGAAGTTATGGAGTTAGGGAATGTGAAGAGTTGGGGCTCGTGTGGGCCCCACCTCACCTTTATCCTCTAAAGGGTAGTTAGTAACTAGGGGGTACCACACCAACTCCAACACCGAGGATATAACAACCTAGAATAAAGAAATAAAATTTTAATAGAATTTTATTTTACTTTTCATTTAATCCACATTTTTTACAACTCCTCCAAAGTAAATGCACCTTTGGTAAAGGTCCTCTTAAGAAAATACCAGTGCTGTGGTTCCATCAGTGCCCTCAGATTTCAATTCTGAGCATCGGTTCAAAAGATAGAAAAACCCAATCGTTCGTTCACTGAACGTTCCTGAGCTAAACTTCGGAAATTGATTCTGGGCACACAGGGCCTCAGAATCAGGTTCCGTCAAACACTGCGTACTCG
Organism: Viscum album; assembly: GCA_963277665.1. Lineage (NCBI taxonomy): Eukaryota > Viridiplantae > Streptophyta > Magnoliopsida > Santalales > Viscaceae > Viscum > Viscum album. The sequence continues at coordinate 469,994,313 of OY728148.1, forward strand.
TAAAATCCCAAAGAAATTAAAGAAAAAATTTTCCTTGAAATTTACGGGTCTTTACATTTCTCCCATCTCAGGGCTTTAAGTCCCCGTAAAGATACATCATAAACTAGGGAAACAAATGAGGGTACTGTGAACGCATCTGAGCCTCCCCCTCCCATGTGCTCTCCCAGAGGTTCCCGTGCTGCCACCTAATGCGCACTAGAGTAATTGACCATCCACGTAAGACCCGCTCTTATCGATCCTCGATCTCCACCGAAAGCTCCAAAAATGTCACCCCATCATCGATGTACAGCTCCCCCTGATCAATGATATGCATTTGGTCGTGCACATATCTCCTTAGTTGAGATAGGTGGAGGACGTCGTGCACTCAGTGCAACTGAGGTGGAAGATACATGCGATAGGAGACCTCACCTATCCTGCTGAGAACCTAGAATGGACCTATGAAGCACATAGATAACTCGCCGCCCCGAATAAATCTACGTAGTCCATGTCGAGGCGAGACCCGTAAGAAAACATGGTCACCATCCTCGAACTCTAGTGGTATCCGCCTCCTGTCAGGATAGAACTTATGTCGGCTCTAAGTAGTTCTCATCCACTCCTGGATGATCTGTACCTTCTCCGTCGTGGCCTGGACCATCTTTGGTCCTACAAGTGCTGACTCCCCAGGGTCTGTCCAGCACAGAGGTGAGCTGCAAGGTCGGCCGTACAATGCCTTGTATGGTTCTATTCCGATGGTGGAGTGGTAGATATTATTGTAAGAAAACTCCACCAAGGGTAGGTGATCCTCCCAGCTATGACCAAAGTCAAGGACACATGCACGGAGCATGTCCTCGAGAGTCTGAATGGTCCTCTCCGTCTAACCATCCATTTGAGGGTGAAAGGCTGTGCTCAGGCATAGCTGCGACCCAAATGTGTCTTGCAACCCCTTCCAAAGCCGAGATGTAAAGCGAGCATCTCGATCGGAGATGATAGATGATGGAACACCATGAAGTCGTACAATCTCTTGGACGTAGAGGCATCCAAAGCTCTCCACTGAGCCCTGCTCTCTGATAGGTAAGAAGTGGGCCGACTTAGTGAGTCGGTCAACAATCACCCAAATTGAGCCATGTCCTCTGGAAGTACATGGAATACCTATCATGAATTATATAGATATTGCATCCCAATTCCACTATAGAACCTCTAAGGACTGTACCAAGCCTGCTAGTACTTGGTGCTCCGCCTTCACCTGCTGGAAGGTGAGGCATCATAAAACGAACTCTGCCACAACCTTCTTCATACTCGACCACTAGTGCTGTTGTCTGAGGTCCTGGTACATCTTCGCTAACCTAGGATGTACCGCTATATGGAAAGTGTGTAACCCTCTCATAACCTCCTCCTGTAATGCAACTGGTACCATGGTACGTCTTCTTAAAAGGATGACGTGCTCTCCTCCTATAGAAAAGCCATCAGGTGCATGTCATATGGATATCTTTTCACGTCACGTCTCACAGTCAACGTCCCCATGATGTGCCTATCTGACTCACTGAATTAGTGGAGGAGTGATTGTGAGAGACAGTAGAAAGGCTGCTCCATCTCTATCCACAACGGAAATCTGCAACACGGCTAGCTGCTCTGTCACCTCTCCAAGTAGATGAATGCCCGACCTCCTGCTGAGAGCATCAGCTACTACATTCCCCTTCCCAGGAGTATACACTAACTCAAAGTCATAGTCCTGAATGAACTCGAGCCATCACTGCTGTCTCAGGTTCAGTTTCTTCCATAAGAAGACATAACTAGGACTTTTGAGATTAGAGTAATCCATAAACTGTTCACTCAACAAACTATGGGTGCGACTAGCCATTTGAAAAGAACTCGACTACACCCTTTTATCACTTACATCCTTCATGAGCTTCAGATATTTCTCTTCTCCCGAGAAGAGAAATCCAGTCTCATCCCATGGATGAACAACGTTCTTTGCCTAATACAGTCAATCCTGACATGAACGGTACTATTTCATGCCATGGACGACGTCGTAAGGCCTCGACTCTACTAACAAGAGATCCAACCGTTACTCTCGCCACCAAGGGTCGAGTTACACTGTCGGTTGCAGCGTGTGGTCATTGGGTCTCCTCCAGTAGTAATATCGAAAGTGAGGGTCAAGTCAATGGTTCAATTTGGAACCTCTCAGTATCAACCATACAAAAAGGCAGGAGTACAAACGTCACAAGGAAAAGTGTATCTTATTACTACAGCTCAAAGTACAAAGACACAAATAAACTACAAACAACGACATCAAGAACAAAAGTCTCTATTACTGAAGCTAGTCTCGCTCATGTCCACCTGCTCATGGAGCATTATGATCGTAGGCCTCAAATGCCTGAAGCTGAGTTCTCCCCTATCCACCCATTCCCTGGGGTCGGGGTGGTCCTCCCGATGGTTGTGGTGGTATAGCATCATAGCATCGACCACCACCCTCTTCTTGGCCAGCTCCTCTTCCTCGTCCGCCTGCTCCCCACAGAACACCATGGTCGAACCTCTTCCTCTGCCTGGGTAGTCCTCAACCATCTGCTGCTCCTCTACATGGCAGGTCGGGCAGTCACAAGCCATGTGGCCCTTCCTGCCGCATGCATAGCACTGCCTGCCTCTCATATGACTGGGTCTACTACGTGTTCCTCACACATCTGAACTAGTATCCTATGGTAGCCTAACTGATGGCCTGGTCCGTATGGACCTTTGTGACATCTGCCTACTGCCGGCTGCAGTAGACTCTACCATGTGAAACCCTACGTTAGGCCTCTTTGCTGGCGTAGGCTCAGCAAGGAAGCTCTCCACAAGTAAGGCTCAATCCAATACTCTTACCTACGTCAGAATGCTGAGGGAGATCATTGAAGGTCTGATCTCATGTCTTAGTCCCTACTCGAAGGTCCGGGCTCGGAAGAATGGGTCCCGTACTATGTCTGTGGAGTTTCACGAGAGATCAGTAAATCTCGCCGAATACTGGGCTACTGTCATGTTTCCCTACCGTAGCAGTATTAACTCTTGGATGCACACGACACGGAGGGTGGGTAGAATAATCATCGAGCGGAAGAGGCTCTCGAAGTCCATCCAATGTAATGATGCCTCGTCATGCACCTGGAGCATCAGGCTCCACTATCTACCTGCTACTTCGTGAAAGAGACTCGCCACAAGGATCACCATGAGGTCAGCTAGTGTCCCTACTAACCTAATGACTTGGAAAACAGCCTCCAGCCAATCCTCGGCTACCTTATAGTCCATCTCTCTGCGGAACCGGGGTGGCCTCTGACGCTGAAACTCAGGCAGTGCACTCAGGAGACGTGCACTCTCGACTGCTGGGGCTAGTGGAATCGCTGGCTCAGCGGGTAGAGGTACCGCTGGTGCCTCCGCTATAATGGGGCCCTGCCTGAGGCCTCGTCGCTCGGTAGGGCTGCCATCTCGCACAAAGCTCGGAGCCCTCACTGGCTACTGTCGTGGGGCCATCCTAAAAGAAATAGGTGCGCCACGGTTAATAAAGTATACCTAGTGAGCTGAATCAAGTAATCACAAAGAAAACTTCTTGAAAGACTCACGCAATTAGTGTTTTCGTGTACTGAGTTGGAATTCAGAGATCACGGTCTTTGTGTATGGATACGTCGGCTGCCACACCAACTCTGGACTCCCTGGACTGAAAACCACACCCAATAATCTTAACACTATTTCTTCACATAGAAGAATTTATCAAAGTCCTGAGTTTTGCAGTAGAACCAACTCCTTTGATACCAATTTGTCACGACCCATCCTCGGGGCACGTGCCGTGACTACCCCAAGCCCGCATTCCATATGCCAGGGGCTAGCGACTAGAACCAAAGGTGTAATTCCTGATAAAAGGGAAGGAATTGTATTTACATAAGTAAAAAAACACACAACGGAGTATGCAAACTGAAGTAAACACTATGTAAACTAGGAATGAAAGTAAGTGCTGGAAGTAAATGGGCTAGTATACAAACACAACTGAAAGTACAATACAACTGATAAAAGAAAGTACAATAGATGAAAAGTAAATCAGCAACCACCAATTCGTCCTCCGAAATTCCCACCTAAAGGGTGTGTACAGATGGTCCCCTCTACTCCTCAAATCCGTCCATCTGCAATGCGTACGTCCCGCCAGATAGTCCACCACCAGATATTGTCCCGCTTCACAAGCCTTAACCACGATCAACGGTGTCCGTCATCTATATTAAACACAACTTAGTGTGGGCATAGCTCATGTAGGGATGAGTATACAATACTCAGTAGGGACCGTGAGACTCCCGAAGGTCTTCCAGAATCCACAAAGGAATATTCCACAAAGGAATAAGACAAACTCAATGTATCAAAAAACACTAATTAGGTATACGCCCAGACATATACCTAAGTCATAAATTCCAGTTCATCTCCAACTCCCGAGCCCATGTTCAACCCAGTCCACACAGGAATGTACAACTCAGTCCACACAGGAAAGTATAACTCAGTCTACACAAGAAAGTAAAAATTATTCCACATAGGAAATCAATACAATCATATCGAAGATAATGATTGAATGTCAAGACTCATCTCACACAAGTATACTACTCACGAAGAGGGGTGGAGATGATTAGATGTAGCCTCTGAATCATCTCCTCTGCCGAACCCACGTAGGATCCCAGTACAGAAGTTTTCATTGCCGAACCAACATAGGATCCTTGTACAGTAACCGTCGCTGCCGAACCCACATAGGATCCAAGTATAGTCATCATCACTGCCGAACCCAAGGAGGATGCAAGTACAATATTAATCACTGCCGAACCCACATAAGATCCATGTACAGTCAACAATGTCGTCGAACCCACAGAGGATCCAATCACAGTAGTCGTCGTTGTCGCAGCCATCTCTAGGGTTCCCGCACACAACATGCTTGATTATGGGAGGGTCCACACCACGAGCCATGGGGTCAATACATCAACTATCACGAAGTCCAGAGTTGATGTATCACAATGTTCCATCTCGTTAATTGGAACTCAACGCGATAGACAACGATTCAATCAAACGCCCAGTCTGAGAGTTATTGGTTTTTCCGTCCCAGGGGCCCGGTTGGTTTCTAAGCTAAAACCAATAGGACCGTACTCCATCTCTGTCCAAACCTCAAGTGTAATAAGCCAAAGGAACCATATGACTAAGAGGAAAACAACTTGATTGACGACACGTCATTCGGATTTCCGGTCGTTAAGTTTTAAGCGTTTCCGCTCTAAGGGCCCGGTTGGTTTTAGGTTCGAACCAACCTGGCCGTACCCATACTACAAATGCATTATTTATAATGGTAAGGTGATTAATTTTTGTATATTCTTGTGTAAATTAGTTTAAATGGATTAGGCATGATCACTATAATCTTGAACTACTACTATAATCAGTTTTGGGAATTATTTTTTTTGTTGAATATCATCCTGGCATTGGTCAATGGAAAATAATTTGGATAATATCTACCCCAAATGCATCCAAATGTGGGAATTATATGGAATGATCCTACTGGGTGATTCCATCACTTCTTCTATTTGGTCCAATTAGTCTTTATCATAACCTTTAATATATACTACTTATAACCATAATTGTATGAATTATATATTGTAAATGGTTATAATTCTTAATTTCCATTCTAATATAACGTGAAATATTTTATAATCTTAAAAAATAACCAATGAACGGAATGTCATTTATAAAAAATCATTTTTTTAATAAGGAATTTATTCATTTGAAAAATGAATTTTTTTCATAAAACATTAGGTTGTGACAATGAAAATGGGTTTCAATTCATTTCAAAACGGTATCACCGAAATTATACTAAAACGTATATGGTAGGTAACCAACTTAAATTACCCCAAATTATTATTTTAAAAGTTAATTTAGAGGTTAATTCATGAAAAATAATTTATATTGAAATAAATTATTTAGAAATATAGAGGAAATGTTAAAGAAATTATAATAGGTTATTAAGAAAAATATTTTATCTTTGGTGTAAAATATGATGTTATTTATACACAAAAAAAATATTTATTAGAAAAGTTAAGTGGAATTTTTTTTAAAATATTTTCTTCAAAAATTACCTTTCAAAATTTGACCCAGAAAAATACATTATCGTTTCAAAAAGGTGAGGTGAAAAAACATTTGAAACATTCACTTTAAATAGAACCTTCAACAATGGTACGTTGGAAATTATTAAAATGAACCAAGAATGTGAAGTGAAAATACATTGAAAAATTATAAATTTAATAATATTAATCTGTAATAGTTCATTAGAAATAAATAATTGTTATAAAAAATTAATGTTGAGTGGAATATAAAACAATTTATTTTGAAGGGTTGAAATACCTTTTGAATAATTTTAAAAAGGATTCTCAAAATCCCGCATCATAACAATAAAAATAACCTATCCTTTTTAGAAATGAAAAAGGAATATATAAAGTTCCTATGAGACAAAAAAATTAAATTTCCAAATTTAATGTGTAATATTGGAAGAAAAGGAAAATATAGTCATGTATGGGGAACCATTGTTAAGGTTGATGAGAAATATTCTCTATAATGATATAATTCTTATGTTGAATAAATTCATCAAGGAGGGTGTTTTGAATAATTAGTTTGGTTTACCTAGAGTGAAAGGAAAAATAAAATGTGATATTATAATATGGACAAAGCAATCAGTCTTGGAAGAAATTACTTCAAGGGGGAGGATTATGATAATTTTTAGCAAGTTGAGTTTACATAAACCGATACGTTAATGGAAATGAATAAATCCTAAAATATAATATGGATTCCAAGAAATTGAAAAATAAAATATAATTAATTAAATATATTCATTATAATTTATGTGAATTGAGTATTCAATACACCATAAAATATAAATGTTAGATCACAATAACAAATATGTCTAATGGGTTTGAAAATGTGATAAAGAAACCATTGCCTGAATTCATGACTCCCACTAAACCACTTGAATATTACGTAAAAAAATATGAAAAAATTAACCAAAAAATCATAAAATAGTTTTATATCTAACCTTTTATATAAATTATAACTATTATCTACAATTATATTAGTTGGTTAATCTGTATTTTGAATATCAGGTTTGAGTTATCTTCATTGTTTTGGAGCAGTTTCCTATTAATTGGGCTGTTCTTATCTATTATACTATATTTCATCAATATTATATAATTTAAGGAACCTTAATAGATAACTAATAATTATTTACAAAGGAATCATCTCATTCTACTAGTTTTTAGTTATGTATCTGAAAATGGAATCAGTGTGGACGTATTTTATAAAATTTAGTGATCTATGATGATATTTTAATAACAATTTAAATAAGTAATATTACATTTTGTGAAAAATAATTCCATAAAATTATGTTAATTAAAATTCATTAATATTTTCATTTTATATTCCCTTAGTAATTCATGATATTTTTTAAAACATTATTCATTTTGGTTTCTACACAAACCCACTCATGAACAAACCATAATTTGATGTGTGGGTATGGTTATTATATTGGTTATTTTTTACTAAAAAATATAATTTAATTATAATTACATATTTAGTTTTTTATGTTATATAGTAATATTTTACGATTTATGGAAAATGAATTAATATTAAGATGAAAAATTAAAAACATTACATTAGAGAGGTAGTAGTCTACACCACACCTCAATAATGTTCTCATTTTAAAACTACTGGCAGTGAATTATGGTAGATTCTAATTTGAATATTTAAAATAATAACTATATTATATATTTCAATTTGTTTATAAATCACCATTATATAACTAGTGAATAGGTTCTGTTGTTGAAAGTGGAAGACACCACTTTGTAAAGGTGGTAGCTCTTAGAAATGCATGATCGACAATTTAGAAATGTTTTATGTTGATGGAAACAAATAAATAATGTTATTTCAATTATTAAAATATTGAATTAATATAATAAGGATTTTTAGGTCATTATATTGCAATTTATATGGTAGTTTTGGAAGAGAGTGATTAATAAGAAGATGATATGGATCATGTAATAATCAAATTGGTACCTTGAACATTCTCAAAAATGTCTCCTTTGAAATCAAGGTATTAAGATAAATAATTGATACCAAAGGTTTAGGAAAAGAATATAAAAATATAATAGGAAAAAATTTGGTAGTTTCATGAGTAAATGTCACAAACTAGGTCGGGATACCATTCAACCCGACACCTAACCCAGTCCAAAATAAGGACCGAAAAGTGTTCCTGATCCTATCGGGCTAGCAACTAGCACCAGTCAACAATGATAAAACAAGTGGGAATGATTTCACCCATAATAAATCTAGGGTCTAAAATACTAGAACATAATATGTGCCAAGAACTAATAATGACTATACAACAATGAGTATACAAAACAATATTGATTCAACAACTACTTATCAAAATAGAAACTGAATACCAAACTAAAACCAAACCAGAACAAAATGATTAACATGTGACCTATTGGTCATCACCAACCATAAGACACTACGCATTCAAAATAGAAACCAAAAACCAAAAATTATACTGGGTCAATCAAAACCAAATAATTCATGTAGGGTGTGATCATAAACATCACAATTGGAAATGAACTCAAAATTCATGCAATTATTTTCAAAAAATAGTCCACAAAAACCTGTTTTAAAATAAGTAAAAAAATGGGTTTTTATCAATTTAAAAACCTATCACAGTTTTCCCTGTTTAAAATAACACACACTGCTTTTGTTTTTTAAACAATTTTCCATTTCCAACATCTTATTTATAGAATGGAACCCAATTTGAGTAATCCACCATGAGGATAAAGAGGCTATGATACAAATAAGAGGGACAACACAAACACAAGTATAAATAAAAATAAATCAAGGAACCATATACTAAAAACATAAATAGAACATACCTACAAATAATCATGGTTGTTTAATAAATATTTCTTAAATAAATCCTTAGATGCACTCAGTTTAGAATCTCCTGCCAATGTCTAGTGAAGCTCCTCAGCCAATAACCTAATAGCTTCTCTAAACTAGACAAAAAAGTTGAATGTCCCACCAGGCCCATCTATAATTCTATGGGGGTACCAACCCATCAAATCATGGTAATTAAAAAACATTCACTTGAACCTCCAAATGACGCCCATGAATCCTATAGTAACAGTACACAGTGTATGGGGAGGCCATCACATGCATGGAAAAGAAAAACCATCTATATCCATCATTATTTTCTATCCCAAACATCAACACATCCTATATAATAACCCTATCCTCATAGGTCCCACGAAAGAGGTTACCATCAAACATCACATCATCCGACATTCCATCTAGGACTATATTTCGCATGATGGTCAAATCCAATAATCAAAACATCTAAATGCACTGACTAGGATATCACATAATATGAGTTTCAACACTACATTATGAAACATTATAAAATTCATACGGAGACTATAAACATTTCAAAATCTAATTATAGTTCCAAAACTAATTCCATACCAAGGAAAAATTATATAGAAACAAAAACGGTTCCAAATTTCCCATCACACTATTTAGAATCCAAATCATTTTCCAAAGTACCAACTATGATAAACTTTTTAAAGAAGAATTTTAAAACAACATTTGGGATCATTTAGGAACCATTTTATTAGAGGAGGATTAAGGAATGAATTAATTAATAGGGAAAAGAATTAGTAATAATTTATTAAAAATGAAAATTTATTTATAATACCATATTATTTTTTCCCAAACCATAGGTTAACCTCTTTCACATATGTATATGTCCACATCTAATGGAACATCCAAGGTGTACCATAAAAACAAACAAGAACCCATTTATAGTGTCACCACATACATCACCACCCACCAAACAAGCACTAAACTAAACAAAACCCAAACATCAAGTGAATTTTTTAAATAAAAATATTACCACAACATATAAAAGGCTAACAATAACCCATAAAAATAGTTTTACTTATAATGTGAATTTGAAATTTTATTAATTATATTTTATACATAAATATATAAGAAGGACCTTATAAATCACTTTGAATAATATTTATACCAAATTACCACCAATGAAATACCAAAAAAATTACACTAACAAATCAAAAGTATGGGAATTAGATAGATACATCATTTATAAAATCTCAAGAATTGAATGAAATTTGTAAGAAAGGAAATGGACAAAAATCCTACCTCAATAACGTGAACACACAATAAGAGCTTCAATGAGGGAAAAACTATGTTTGAGGGATGATATACACACCCTTAACTCAATGAAAAACAATACACAAATCAACTCTATACCTTATGCTTCTTATAATATTAATCCCTAGCAAGAGAAACCATGGACTCAAGGGGGAAGGACATAAAGAGGTGAAAATTGGCCAAAAATAAGAGATATTTTAATTAAGAACATGAGTGGGCTATAATGGAGGAAAATGAGGTATAGATAAGGTTTTATGGGAGCTACTAATTTAACTAGGTTGTGAAAAGGACTATAAACTAAAATTTGGGTTAAAACATAAGAGGAGAAATATGGTAATTTCATTTTTTAATGACCTAGGAAAGTCTCGATGTATTGGTGCAAGGTTTTCCAAACCTTGCTCTAACTATGTGTACCCTACTTTGGAATTGGGATATAACTCATGGTTTGGACACATGTGTTGGGAAACCATGCACAAACCATGTTATTGGGATCTATCAAATTGTAGCGCCTCTTTGTATAATTTTCATAAGGTTTATCATACCATGTATAAGCAATGCACCATGTCCCAAACACATTTCTCAAGCCACACAATTTCTCTTAGGCCTCACATGATTTCACCCAAACCATTGGAAAACGATGAAAATAAAATCATGAGTCAAAAAATTGAACTAAAAACAACTTCTCCCTTAAAAGGATGAAAAAGTTCCACCTAATCCATGCACAAAAAAAATGTTCATCTGCCAGGATTCCATAAAAAACCCAAAAGTATTCATTTTAAACTAGGAACTTGAACCAAACCTCAACTAAATGATAGAGTACAATGAAAGGAATAAAAAATAAAAATATTTGTTATGGTGTGGAAAATCATTCCCCAGAAGAAAAAATTTCCACCTAGAAAGTCACCAAGACAAATGAGGAATAAAACATGAGTTCAGAACTAAATGAAACCAACCAATGCCACATACTTAGTGTGATATTCAACTAAACATTTCACACCTAACGAACTCTAGGGGAAAACCACAATAAGGATAACCATAGAGATTGTTCTACCTACAATAAGAAACCAACTTACATCATTACAGTAGCCCTAGGAAACCCAAAACTAATTAACCGAAAAATTATCTGAACATGCTAAAAAACATAACCCTTAGAACCATGAACTCCCAATCCAAACCCAAAAAGGATTCGAACCCCAGTTTATCCCTTCCACTAGCACTAGTCATCTATATAATGAGAAAAATTAGAATCCAAATCCAATCCACAATGGAAAAAAATTTAAGGATCCACATTGTAGATCATAAATATAGAATTACATGAAAATAAAACCAAAAATACCTCTAAAATAAAGAAATACATCAAATAGATAAGAGGGCTAAAAACATAGAATTAAAACTGACTCAACTCTGATATCAGAGAAAAAAGTCTGGCTAACTACTCAACGATACCCACGACTCCTAACTATGTGATGATACTCACACTGAAGCATATGGATGGAGCCAGGATGTCCTAAGTCACATGGGACCGTACATTTAAGAGATGAAATAATTATATTAAGACTACTTCTTGTAGTGACGTTTCTCATAGAACTTATATATAATACCCAAGAGGCCACATCATCAACAAGACTTAATATGATTATGACAAGATAACATTGAATGAAAAATCTAACTATACTAAAATAAGACATGCTAATAGTTCAAAGAATGATAATCTAAAACTAATGAAATAGTGTCATTAAAAATATACATCCCTAGAACAAACATTTCGCTAGATGTGATAGCTTTACGAGAACTGAGAAAAATAGGTTGGTTAACCCCCACTAACTGCCTTCTAGGAACCAAATAGGTGATGAATGCCCCATGAAACAATTTATCGGACAAAACTTCAATGGTTAAAAGAAATAAATCCTTGATCTCTAGATGATATCCCCACACTAGAAGAGGAACCTTAAAATAATCCAATGATTCTACCTCTAGAGAAATATAGAACATCTCTTTAAACCAGTTGACATAATCCTTCATTGTACGCCGAACTTATTGTAAACCCAATAGATTCACCACTTTCCTCATCTTCACCTCCCATTGTACGAACCATCAGATGAATGTGCTATTAAAAACCTCCAATGTCATCATAACATTAAACAATGTTAGAATAATCAAATTCCACTGATCCAAACTTGTACCTTCGAATGAGATTTGAAATGAATGCACTCTCATAACTTCAAGAGTTCACAACGATCCGAAGACATCCTAAAATTAGTCAAGACATTCAGAAGCCTCAAAAGGCCCTGATCACCCCAAAATTACAGTACATGAAAGAGAATAACTAGACTTTTTTACTCCACATAGAGTCTATGTAGGGATGAAAACTGGAAGAAACTCACTAGAAAACTTGGAGGACATTTTGGGAGACATACTTTATACAATATAAAACATAAAATAAAATCAACCTTCCAATCAAATATCAACCAAAAAGAACATCCCAAACCAAACACCAAACACAAACAAAAAATATCCCATGAGAAATCCAAAAATACTCATTCTCAAGTCATAATTTCATTCCAGTTTTATAACTCTATTATTCCAAAGACACATTTTAAAATTACAGACATACCCTCAAATTCAATATAAAAACACCCAAATAACCACTTTTAAAATAAAATGAAAATAGAAGATGGGTTTCAATTTTCAAATCTTTTTTCTAAAAAAACCATTTCCCCTTTTCCAAATCCACTCATACTTAAAAAAATAGAACCAAAACACTACTCACACTAAACAAAAGGGATGCAGAACTAGTGATCTAGTATAACTCGATGACATAGTTAGTAGGACAAACCCAAGAAACAACCAACCACAAACATGTCCTTGAACCATGAAATAGAACTCCTCATGAGTCATTACTCCATGTGATATCCCATCCTGACACTAGATCACCTCTGTTTTCATTCCTCATACAAACCCCAAAAACCAAAACCAAGGAATCAGATAATAGACAACCCATGGAAACTAAAAGATCTGTATGAGCTCGAGTTCACAACACTCCTCCCACACAATCCCACTGAGTCCTAAATATCCTAATCTATAGTATACCTAATTCCCTAAATATCAAAGGGATACCCTGATACCATTTTTCTATTAACTAAGATATGATTCCATCCAAATTGACCCCTAACCCGATCTACGATGAGGATCCATATGCGTTCCAAATCCTCCCAAGCTGGAAAATACTGCCAGAAATCAATAAAAAATTAATTTGGGATGATTTATCCCATTAAATAACCATGGTCTAAAATAACAATATAGAGTATGGAATAATAAATAATAATGATTGAAAAATAATTAATATACAAACCAATATTGATGTGACAAATGCTGAACAAAGAAGAATATGAAAACAAAACTAAAAATGAGTAGAGACCATCCAAATATCCATGGGACCGATTCCTCACCACAAACAAAAATAAAACAGACACTCAAACTAGAAACATAAACCTTCAAAACAAATTGGGTTTACAAATTTTGAGTGAGACAAGTAGGGTATGATCATGAAAAGCTCAGTAGGTAATCATTATAGTCTCATACTTTTACATTTCTAAAATATTCCACAAAAATAGTTTTAAAATATATATAGAAAATATGTTTTTTATCATTTTAAGAAACATATAAATTATTACATATTTAAAACAACAGAATCTTTTTATCCTTTAAAATAGTTTTCCATTTAGAAAACACAATTTAGGGGACCAAAAACCAAGTTAGAGACCCAGATAAAAGATAAATAGGTTATTCTATAAATATTTGTAACAATAAACCAAGTACAAAAAAATAAAATAGAATATTGATATAGATAATCATTGTAATTTCATAAACATATCTATAATAAATCCAAAGATGCACTTTATTCATACTCACCATTCAGAGTATTGTTAATCAACATAGTCTATAACTAGCTAGCTAATCTAAAATAGAAAATCTTATGGGAAATCTTACTAGACCTCATAGAAAATCCAGCAAGCACCAACTTGTTTAATCGATGTCGGTAAGGAACTATTAATTGAATCTCATGATGATATCAATGAATCCAAGGATAATATTACACAGTGAATGGGGAGATCCACACACATGGAGCTCAAAAAATAACCCACTGCAACATTGATTTCCTAGACCAATCACTGACACCACCTATGCAATGAACAACTAATAAGAGGGTACACCATAGATGTTCCTATCAAAATTCACATCATACTACATTTCAACTGTACCTACATGTCACATGAGTTTCAAAAACATTTCTAAAAATATCTCAAGGTAACAACTATGCCTTCACATCATATGAGTTCTACCAACACAATCCTAGACATTATAAAATGGGAACTAGGTATTTAAATATTTTCAAATACAATTCTAAATCTAAAAACAATTCCAAACCAAGGTAAAAACATACAAGAACACTAAAGACTTCAAATGGTCCATTACACAATATAGAAACCAAAACATGTTCCACACTATGAAATGGTGAAACAGTTTTAGAGAATAATTAATAAACCTACATTGGTATCATTTAGGAACCATTTTATGCAAGGAGGATTAAGGAAACAAAGAAAGAAGAGGGAATGTTATTTAAAATACAAGATTAAAATTAAAATTTATTTAGAAGGACATCTTAATTTGAGTTCCTTTCCATAGATTCACATCTTCTACCTATGGATATTCCCACATCAAACTTATTATCTAAGGTAACCCATAAAAACAACCATAAACCAATTTAATGTGAAACCACATACATCAAAACCAACCAAATAAGCACTAATCTGAAAAAACCCATAGATCATTCTTGTACTACAAATAAACCAAATTACCGAAACATATCAATGGCTAAGAACAACCAAAACAAACACAATTTCACTTTTAAATGGTATATGTCATTTTATCAAATTCTTTATATACAAAAATCTATAAGTAATACATTAGAAATTATATTTTACTCCATTTACCAAAAATCATAGCCAATTAAATACGAAAAAAATTTACACTAACATGTAAAATGAATGTTATTCCTAAAAATAATTTATTTAGGAAATATAAAGCATTGAATGGAATGTTCCAGAAATGAAATCGATAAAAACACCTACCTAAATAACATTTGAACACCATGAAACCATTAGGGAAATAATAAATATGTCGAAGAGATGATTAGCACACCCTAACATCAATGAAAAAAACCACACAAAAACCCTAACCATTAGGGTTAAACAAAGAGTAACCCCACCCAGAGAAACCATGAAATCAATATGTAAGGAGAAGAAGAAGATAAAATTGGCTGACATCTAAGATAAACTCACCATACGAACCATAGAGGGATTTAATGGATGAATGAAAGAAAGGGAGAAGGGTTTCAGAGATACCCCTAATGTTCCTAGGTTGATAAAAAGTGGTGGGACCTAATTTTCAGTTAAAAAATAAGAGGAGAAAGAAGATACTTTCATTTTTTTAATAACTTGGGTAAGTCTTATGGGTTGCAAGATGGTTTTCCAATATATTGTCCAATAAAACACACACTACTTTATAAGAGGGACACCCCAAATTGTTTGGGAAACTATGTTCCCACCATGTGATTTGGATTTGTAAAATTATAGATCTTCCCTGTACACTTGCTGCAAGGTTTCTCTTAACTGTGTGTAATCCATACTCCATGTCCCAGAAAACAACCCCAAGCTACTCTGTTTCTCCTAGTACATACAATGTATGACCCAATAATATGAATTCCATGTAAAAAAATTAATTGAAAAAATAAAATTAACTGAAAACACCTTTTCCCTTAATAAGACAAATTATTTATGCTTAAACCATGCACATAAACCTTTCACATGCCAAGTATTTCCCAAAAACACTAAAAAAATATTAAACTGAAAACTTTACTCATATGATAACCAAAGGACCAAGTACCTAGAAAGTGAAATAAATAAAAGGAAATATGTGTTTAGGGTGTGATAGTAAATTATAATTAATAAATTTTTTATAAAGTGTTGGTGGTTATCCCAATTTATAAGTAAAAATGTTTGAACATGTTTGGTTACATAATAATTTTCAATAATAGATTTCCACTATTCAAGGTTTAAAGCCTCTAAAATAGATAAATAACAAAGTGTGGGTTTTAAAATACCATTAAATCCTCAACACCTCATTTAATCACATTAATTAATTATTTTTCAAATCATGACATTATGTTTTTACAATTCACTATTTAGGGTTTTACCCTTGAAAATAGTTTTTAAATGATAAATATAAGTTTCACTAAAAATATAAAATAATAATATAATTTATTTATTGTGATAAATCTAAATTTGACTAATATTTAAATCAATTAAATTTATAAATTTGAAGAAATTAATTTTTAGGATTTAAATTTATTTATATATAAAAACTATTCTATTAAAAAAAGTGTTCATTAACATTATGTGATTTTAATATGTTTTGGTATTGGTAATAAATAATATGAATAACCATATATTTATATATGGGTTTAAATAATATAATAAATTCATCTTTATAAGTGATTAATTTATTTTATAAGATAAAAAACATTATATTATTTAAAAAAGTTATTAAAATTTTCATTTTCATCATTATTATGGTTATTAAATTTAATATTATATATGAATATTTTATATCCAAAAATGAAAATGAAAATATTAAATAACATGATTAATTTAAGGTAAAATATAAAATATATTTAATTATTTTTAATTTCAAATTTTGAGGAAAACAAAAATTTTAATTAAAAACATTAAATACATTTGGTGGAGGGAAATATTACTTAGGTTTCAAATATTTTACATATGAGTTTGAGAAATTTTGATATTTTATTTTTAAAAGAAGTTTTCAATTATAAATTAATAAATATAATTATATATATTTTTTAAATTTATTCATGTATTTTGATAATGTCATAAAAATGACGATATTAAAAAATGTTTCATTCAATATTTCCTAAAAAAACTTATTTTTGAAAAAAGTAAAAACATTAACCATAATTTAATTTTATTACATTGAACAAAAATATTGTTTTCATTTTATAAATTTTTAGTTCTAAATTTTATAAATATTTCATTTAAATGAAAATTAAAAATATATAGTAAAATAATGATTTTATTGAGTATTGTACTCTTAAAACATTAAACATCTTCAATAATATTTTTAGTGAAATTTAAAAATGATTTTAGTTTTTTAATTACTTGATGTATTTTTATTACTAAATCTTAATTATAATATTTAATTTTTGGCACAATTTAGTTTACTGTTACATGTCCAGAACGCTATGAAATGTAGTCTAAATTTAAATGACCCAAAATCCAGGGTCTTTACATGTTACCCAATTAAATAAATTATTTTTTTACAATTTTTTACTTTCCCATGATCAAATCAGGTGAGGGTATTCTTAACATATGTAACATTTGGGATATAACATCTAATATGAAATCTAGATTACTCTTATAGGTTACATTATGTTATATCTATTTCCTCTAACAATATTAATCATCCATTCAATGATATATTTAAGTATATATATAAATTAAATATTTTTTCTTTGTAAAATACCTTTCCCAAAACATATTGAATCACCATGAATGTGACATCATATCACAACATTTACATATTCCTAAAAAATATTTTTAATATTTCATTCACTACACTTCATTTGGGGTTGTATTAGGTTGATGTTTTAAATTTTTTAAAAATTACATGCTTGTGCAAGGTTGCCAGACAGTTTACCCAATCCACGTGTCCTTTATTGCCACACCTTTAAAACAAAATAAGTGGAATTTTCCATGATTGGAACATGGTTTGTCAAAATATGAACCCTATTAGGAGATATTGTGCAACCCATTTAAAGGGGTACCTATCAAGGCCACACGGTTCAGTCGAACCATATAGATATACCTAGCTAACCATGCTTTACATTTAATTAATCCATAATTCTAACTTAAAAATTCTAAAATAGTCAAATTAAGTGCAGGACAGACCTAGAACGACCCCATAAGAATTATAATTCCTTAGGAGCACCCAACTGTAGTTCAAGGACACTCTACATCCTCCTAGAAGTTTATTGAATCCAGGAGATTTATTGTCGATCTTCACCCGGTAGTTTTCCTCGTCTCGTTCACTATCTCCCATTATCTCTCTTCTCCTCCCTAGATTTAAGTTGATCCCAGTGTTTATTTTTGGAATTAATACCCTCTATTTTTAGATCTTAAACCAAGTATTTATCATTGTTTCCTGGATTCCATGATCATCATTCTTCATTAACAATTTGTGGTAAGGGTTTGGTGAATCGATATCCTTTGATCCTGAGGTAGGTAGTTCCGCCATGATGCCTAATATTTTGTTATCCCAAAATATAAATATTTAATTTCAATTTATTGAATTACATTAAATTTATTTATTTTAATTAAATACATTTCATTTAGCTTGTTTGAATAACCCAATTCCATTGAACTGGGGTTTTAAAATGGAATTTTGGCACTAAATTAAGATAAACTCAAATTTCCTTAAATTGGTGTGTAATTATAGAAATTTGTGTAATTTAGAATTTTTACTTTAAGTTGTTGAATTGGTTTAATATAAAAATAGTGCAATCCCCAAATTTATTTAATTGGTGGTTATTTGTGAAATCTATATAAATTTGTTGATAATTAATTATGAAAGTTAATAGTGAAATTTTATTATAAACTAATTTTATATTTATATTTACAAAAAATGGATTAAAATTATTCTTAGAGACACCTTAGTGTTTTATCTTAGAAAATTAATTATTTCTATTAGAAAACTAATTTGGTTTCTAAAATGAAATTTTCATATATGAAATTAGGGAATAAGATTTCATGGTCTTTTAAGGTTTATTTATTTAAATATCCCATCATTTAACTATAATTGATCACATTCAAGCCAATGTAATTAATGAGTTATTTGAAAAAACAGGGTGGGTCCGAATTTCAATGGAAATTGAATGATCCTTTAAAACACTAATAAAGTATTTGATAGAACATCTTACTTTCCCTTTGGGACAGAGATGAGTCTGATATTATCAGTGTAGAGGTACATGTGTACACATTGTTGTTTATCACATGAGTGTGTGATCATCCCATAACCAGGAACTATCGTACGTATTAGAAGAGAACCATGTTTCTCAAACATTTGTATATGAGATATAAATGTATACCTTTTTTTAACCATTTTAGATTCCATGTGAATTTATATAAACTAATTTATATAAAAGTGATTATTTAAGCCATATGTGTATTGATTTATTTTCTTAATATTATTTCCATTATTTGAAAATTATTTCCATCATTTGAATTGTCAAGCATGATTTGTTGTGATATTATCTTAGAACACCGATTTTTTTTATTAAAAATATCAAATAACATTATTTGGTTAATTATATATTGGCATATTATTATGGAATCCTTGGTGAGACCCTACTGAAATTTTTCTCACACCCTATCTATGACTTTGGATATTTGTAGTTTTCATTCTTCCATGTTCGAGAAAGGGTTAAGCACCACTTGGAATTGGTTTTAACTATTGATCCATTGAATTGTAGAGTTGAGTCTGTTGGGTATTGGTCTATTTATCAATATGGGTTTTTCAATACATTTTTGTACTACTTTGGGTTTTTATACACATTAAAATTCAGTTACACATCTCCCAGAGGGGTTTCTTTTCTCTGCATACCGATTTGTTTTCATGTTTCTAGAATATTTATGGAATATTCATTACCACATTCATTTGGTATGATGGAAGTTTATAGTATCTAACCTATGTGGTTCAAGAATTCGATTCATGATACATCAGTGTTAGCTTGGTTATTAGGTTACCTGGTTACCTGGGCTTATTTGTGATAACTTGGAATCTGAGCGAGGTTGAGCTTATTGTCTTGAAGTCAGTATGCATTGTGAAATCTTGTTGAGACATAAGAGGAATTTTCAATTGAGAACCTAGAAATCTATCAATTAAACAAACTTTATTTCAGTAGTGGAATTTATGGAATGACATATTGATGATTAGTTCTATTCTTTTCCCTGATTTTTATTTGGATGGAATTGGAATCCAAATGTTGTTTGGATATTTAATGAAATTTATTTCCATATTATCCCTATTTGAGTTTTAATCTGATTTAATTATTTTTGTTTTTTGATGTTGTGTAGCATCATTTCTTCAAGAAGATACATTAATCGGATCTAAGAGTAATTTATTTTGAAAACATAGTGAGTGAATCCTCTAGTGAACATGATTCTATTTGAGGTGATTGTGTGTAGTTTCCATGATTTGGCATAGGCACCACCACAATTTCCCATTATGTATCTTACTATGCAATCTCAGAGGGATGATCTTTGAGTTTTTTATTAGGAACTACTTCATCAGAATAAAAAACTATTCAAAAGGTCAAATATTCCTCAAGAGGTTAAGGAACGGTTGTGAAGGATGGAATGATTTTTTGGGTTCTTAGAGACACATGGGAAAATAAATGTGAAGTGTTCCACCATTATGATAGAAGGATCTAGAAGAAGATGGTGGGATACTAGGATGATTGATAAGAAGCATAATGGATTAGAGTTGAATGAATTCAATGTTTTTTCACTCACTTGTTCTATCTAGAGTTGATTTTGTCAGTTTATGAGATGGAATTTTCCATTCTTGAGGAGGTTCTTAGAACCATGAAAGCGTATGAAACCCTTTTTTCTTAGCATGTACATTTTTTAACTGAGATTATATTTTATTATAAGAGAAAGACTCAATGTTTTGAGTTAGGGAATCATTTAGAAAAATTTTCTTTGGATTTCATTCTAAAGATTCCTACTTATACAGATGTGCTGGATAGAGCATTGATGGTTAAAATAGTCCTAGATAAAAAGTAAGGGCTGTTGATATTTTCTTTATCCCCCTGAGGATGTGTAGGTTACATCATATAAAATCAAAAGTGTAATTATTATCATGTTATTTCTCTATATAAGGGACATTATAGACCTCCTTCAGTGCTTAATAGAGGTTCTATGATTTTCTAATAGTGTGGAAATCCAAGGCATTAAAAGGGGGGTTTCACTGATGAACCCAATATATGTGGTTCCTCTAGATGCTCATGACACTAAAATAAATTATTCCATGTTTATGCCACTCTGAATTGTTACACTAGATCATAATCTCAATCTAAAACTATAGGGAAATAATATTCTTAAAGGATAAAAGTTTTTAAGCCACATATATCTATAATAAAGATTCTTCATGTTGTGTATGTGTCTCTAGAGGAAGCAGATACATGTCCAATGACTGTGAGAGGATCCATTAGTATATCATCATCTTTAGTACATGATTTATTTGATACTCATACATCTCATTAATTTATTTAAACATGTGTTGTAAATCTAATAAATATCTTAAAAAAAGTTTTATCTACTGTCAAGGATATTACTACACCCCATGGTACAAAGAGATACCATGGTATAGATATTCCAGACTATGTTTTCTCTCACTCAGATGTCGATATTTCATAGAGTTTTTTGGTTCTTGATATGAAACCACATGAAATATATTCTTTATTGATTAGATTATTTCGAATAAATTATTGATTTATATTTATCTTCGATTGGTCTCCTTTACTATACCCAATGGTGTGTGCCATGTCTTTCAAGGAGAATGGGGCCCAAGTATGTGTAGAGCTTTACCATATTATTTGGATTTGGTAATGTAATATTAGTGTTTATTTTTGACCTGGAGTGGGAATATTTGAGTGCTGATATCCCTCTAGTTTTTTCCAAGTATCCCGACATGTTTCCTTCTAACATATACAGGTTTCAGTTGGTAAAGGAAGTAGATTTTTCTATTGATTTAGTGTCTGGAACTCAGCAAGTATCAATTTCTTCTTACATCATGGCACCACCTGAAAGGAAATAGATGAATACTCAGTATAAAGATATTCATGATAATGGATTTATATGTCTAAGTGTGTCACATGGGGTATCACCAATTATATTAATAATTAATGGTGATTGTTATCTATGCCAATGTGTTGATTACTAAAAGTTTAATTGAGTGATGGAAATTAAAAAGTATCTGTTTCCATGGATTTATGATATATTTGATCATTATAAAGGGGAAAAGATTCTCTCAAAGATATAACTTTGAACTGGTTTCCATTAATTAAAGATAAAAGAATCCTACATTCATAAAATATTTTTTTAAGTTAGGTATAAACATAATAATTACCTTGTCAATCCCTTTGGTCAGACCAGTGATCATATAGACTTTATGGATTTAATGAACATGATTTTCTAGGAGTATCTTGATAATTTCATGGTAGTATTTGTGGATGAATTACCTATTTACTCTATGTATGAGTAGGATCATGTGCTTCATGTGAGTATATTTTTAGAATGGTTTAGAAATCACTAACTTGTTTACAAGCTTTCAAAATGTGATTTATGGATTATGAAGTGAATTTAATTAGTAGCATTCTATCAGAACATGTAATATCTATTGAACCTAAGAATGTGAAGTCCATTATGGCATTGGAATTCCACATAATGTTTTTGCATTTCAGAGCATCCTATTTGTGGCCAATTTTTATCACTAATTCATTAGGTACTCCTTAAAGTTGTATTTTCTGATGAGTTCTATAATGTAGAATAGAGTAATGTTTTCTTTTGATGAAAAATTTCATTTTTATTTTGTTTACATGAAGCATATTTTGATTACTACCTTAGTGCTAACTCTCACAGAGGCTAGGCAGGGCTATCTAGTATTTTATGATGCATCATGTTTAGTCTTTGACTATGTTTTTTTATTATGGTGACAAGGTCATTTCTTATAGCTGTCAATATCTTAGGACTATTGAGAAGAATTATCTATCCCTTGACCTTGAACATTGAACTGTGATGCATGTAATTAAGAGTTATCCCCATTAACATGAAGGATAAATGTTTATCATGTTTTAAGACAACATAATCATGAGTTATATATTCTCTAAAAAATATCTTATTATCCCCCAAAGGCATAGAGTAGAATACAAGAAATATTTTTACATTGACAATGCATATACCCTAGAGTAAGGGAATGTCATCACAGATACCTTGAGATAGAGACATAAAACTCAATGCATGAAACAATATTAAGAGGATTGGAACTTGATTTATCTCTTTGTAGAGTTTCATACAAATTTCCATGAATCAGGGGGTAAGGATTACTTTTCAAGTGTTTAGTTATAATCTTCTCTTCTTGGGATGTTTCTTTAGAAAAAAGAGCTTGATGATTAGGTCGATAGTATTAGAGACTATATTTATTATGGGGAGACCATTGCTGAGTGGTCGTTCTCTGAAGATAGAATTCTATGGAAACAAAATTATTTCATTGTTCACTTTGTGATAAGAAATGCTGTGTTGGGGGATTTATATAATTCTTAGTTTGTAGTGAACCTAGGGATGACATAGATGATCTATGACAAGTTGCCTCAATTCTAGTGGCCAGGTATGAGATGAGACATTGATGATTTTTTCTCTCATTGTTATATTTTCCAACCAGTCTTGGTCGAACCCCAAAAACCTTCAGGTTTACTTTAGTCACTTCAAGCCTATAATTGCAAGTGCGTATGAGATCTCTATGGACCTTTTAATTGGGTTTCTGTGTACCGAGAGAAAAAAGATATTGATATGGGTTGTGATCGTTCAAAAGACATAATAGACTCAATGTATACCTATTCATAACACAATACGTATCTGATTATTTTAGCAATATATACATGAATGATATTATTTTCCTACAAAGAGTTTCATCTGTTGTAGTCACTGATTGGGATCCATAGTTCACTTCTCATTTGGGAGAGGCCTTTAGGAGACATAAGGATCTCAAATTCAATTGAGTACAATATACCAACCACATTAGGATGATTAGATGGAAATATCAATAAATATTATTGAGTATATTCTCTTAATTTGTTTTCTCAACATTGGTGGGGGCTTGGGATGATCATTTTGGGCTTATTGAGTTTTCATATATCAATAGTTACTAGTCAGTGATTTGAATGGATCATTTTGAGGTCTTATATATCTGACCTTATAGATCTTTGTTTTTTTTTGTTTGAGACATGTGAATGTTTCTTGGATAAACCAAGTTTGGCTGAAGAGAATGAAAAAAGATTCATTTCATTCCCCAGATAAAGTTTACAACATAAAGACACTAAAATTCTTATGTTGATCATCATTAGAGAAAGATATAGTTTTCAGTTGGTGAGTAGGTGTTGTTGAATGTTTCGCCTCAGTTGGGTCATCAACGAAATGGAAGGAAATAAAACATTTATCCAGATTTTGTTCGACCATTTGAGCTTGTTAATAATGTGGGAAATGTTTATTACCGTTTATAATGTCCATTACAACTGGTGTCAATATGTAACTTCTTCCATGTATCATAGTTGAGAAAGTATCCATCTAATCTCTGTCATATTCTGTGATGAAATGATGTTGAGGAAAAACATGATTTATCAGTGAACGAATGACTAGTCAAAATAGTTGATTCTGAATAGAAGGTACTTTATGGGATGAAGATACCATTGGATTCAATTTTATGATAACACAGTTATGATAATCATGAGAAATGTGAGATGGATGAACTATTGAGAGAGAAGTGGCCTCATCTTTTTGACGTAGAAGCCTCTAAGTATAATTTTTGGGGATATAAAATGTTTATAGCGGGGAGGTTGCAACACCATATCACTGTTTTAGGTATTATTAAACCACTATTTTTAATATTTTTTTGGTTGGGGTGCATTTGGGGCTATCACAAGTTAAATTTTAAATGATATAAAAATTATAGGCTTGTGAATGGTGGGACATAGTTTTCCCAAACTGTGCACCCTTTCAAGAAAAACCTTACAAAAACAAGAAGACATGTTTCAAATGGGTGGTGCATGGTTTCTTCAAAATGTGTTCCCTCTTAAGAGAAAATTTGTTTACCATTTAATGGGGTGTAAGGACAGGACACATGAATGGGCCTACCAGTTCAGATCTACCAAGCTAACCATGCATGAATTTTAATTAATTCGAAAATCAAACATGAATTACAAAAACCCGCACTTTAGGTGCGGTAAAAACCAAGATACACCACATAATATTTTATATTCCTCGAGAGCACACAAGGAAATTTCATTTCACCTATACACACCCGGGACGTCGATCAAATCATGAAGAATGCCTTTTGATCTTAACAATGAAAGTTTCCTCTTATTTTTCTTTATCTCCAAATTTCTATATTCTCTTCATAGGGTTTCTTGGATCCCTAGATTGATTTCTAAATATAATAACCTCTGTTTTCAGATCATAAACCTAGTTTTTATCCTTATTTTCAAAATTTCATAATCATTGTTCTCCATTGAAAAATCACATTTATGGTTTGCTGAATTTATATCCATTGATTCTAAGGTAGGTGGTTTCATCATGATGACAAAATTTTATTAACACTAATTATTTTATTTAATTTAAATTGTTTGAATTAAATGTAATTTTATGAATACAATTAAATTTCATTTAGTTGGGTTTTTGGTAAAAACATATTCCATTAACTAATTGATTTAAAATTATATTTTGGCTTGAAACTGGGAAAACACCAATTTTATTAAATTTGGGTGTTTTTGTAAAAATTGGTGAAATTTATATTATGTGATGGTTTTGATGGAAAATTTGAGAAAACCCCAATTCGATTGAATTGAGTTTTTATTGTCAAATTATTGGAAATTATTTGAAACTGAATTATTGAATTTAATTGTGAATGTGAATTGTGAAATTAAAATGTTAATTCCTTTCAAATTCCTATTTTTAAAAATGGTTTAAAATTTATATGATAGAAATCATATGGTTTTATATTCTAAAAATGAATTTCATTGATTAAAAAATGTTTTTATTTTTAAATGTAAATTGGAATTTTTGAGATGGGAGAATGATATTTCATTATATTTTAAGGTTTCATAAAAATAAATCTCCCATCATTGAATTGTACTCGATGACATGCAAGACAATGTAGTGAGTGATTTATTGGTACAAACAAGCTTATTTTCAATTTCCATATTAACATATTGACACTTATCAACAATAAAAAACTATTTTTTATTACATATTACATCCCCGTTGGGTTAAAGATGAGTCTTATCTTACCAATGCTAAGGGACTTCTGTACACATTGTGATTTATTACATGATTGTGTGAGGATACCACAACATGGAACTATCATACCTCTTAGAATATGACCTTGTATATATCTTGTTTATATATGAGATATAAATGTATTCTATTGTTGTAATTTATTTATATGCCTTATGAATTTATATAAACTGGTTTATATAAATTTTTTTATTTAATCCAATTGTGTAAATTTCCATTTTAATAAAAGTATTTTCATCATTTGAAATGTATTTCCATCATTTGAATTGTAAGTCATGATTTTTTTTGTGATATGCTCATAAAATGAATAAATAGATTACCATAAAATTTAAATCACTTAATTTGGTTAATTTGGTATTTTCATCTTATTATTTAATCCTTTGTGAGACACTAATGGAATTTTAGCTCACACCCTAACTATGCCTTGGGGTGTCTGTAGCTCCCTCCTTACAAGTTCAAGGAATTGTAAAAAATCACTTGTTGTTGATTTTAACTATTGATCCATTGTCATGGAGATGTGCATCCATTAGGGATTGGGCTATTTATTTGTAATGTTTTACAAGTACATTTTTATATTACATTGGTTTTTCATACCTATTTGACTTATATACATATCTCCCAATATAGTTTTTTTGTATTCATACTGATATGTTATCTTAAATTTTCAATTTTTAGGGAAAATTTATTTTCACATTCACATTGTATCATGCAGGTTCTAGTATCCAACCTGTAGGGATTAGGAATACCCATTATGTTATATTATCATCATCTCGACTATCAGGTTACTGGGGTACCTATGCTAGTCCGTGACACTGAAGTTGTACCATAGTGAAATAATATAATCTTATATAATTTAAATCAATCATTAAAACTCAAATGGTATTAATCGCCAGGTCATAAAGTCATAGAGAAGGGAATTTATACAAAATCATAAAATTGAGAAGAAATTAAACAAAAATATCATTTATATTATTTTTATTACATAAATATGAAATTCCAGAATAGTTAATATAATATGACTAACTTTCCTGAAAATTATTCTACTATTTATTATCAAAAAAATTTATTTATTTTAAATCATTTTCTAACATATCCTATAATCATGGTTTTTGAAATAGTTATCACCAATACTAAAAAATGTCAAAAAATAGATTTTATAGGTTATTTATACCCTTTAATACATAATTAATAAATTTTAGAGAAGGAAAATTGATGAATAGAAATTCTATGTATCAGAAAATAATTTTAACTTTTATATTCAATAATAATATCATTGTGAAATGTCAATTACTAATAAAAATGATTAAGAGTATGAATAATTATTTTTTGTTAATAAATTATCCTAACTATCTTAGGAAGAAGTATGAATATCACGTTTTTCCATCATAAAATCTATATAAAATAATTACCATCAGCTTCTATATGATCCATCATTCAATCATAATGAATAATAATTTCGTGATACATAACATTCAGAGTTACATTTCCATGATCCAATTTCATCAAAAAAAACCAAAAGTGTTATTATAATATTTAAAATTTTTAATTTGAAAAATTATTTTGGAGATTTATTCTATTATAAAACAATAATTTTTAACATATTATAATTTCAGTTCAACATATTCTTCACATTGTTCAATTCTTGGTTATTCATGGTAATTTTTTTTCATGGTTCTATAAAAAAATTATTTAATATCATACTCCAATCCTCCACAATGGTTCATTAATGAGAATTTGAAATAACCCTAGAATAACCAATTGATGTGTCTAGTTTTGTGTTATGTAATTGGCCCACTCATGGTGCACCAGATTGAATAATGAGCTTATACTCAACTGGCCTTTTGTATTGATTTCACCAATGTGCATCTATTCTAAATCTGTATACAATTTCTAATGTCACGAGGTGGATATAATAACTAGAATAATGACACAATATATAATTTACCAAATCCTCATCACGTTATCCTATACATATAAATATCCCATATACTTATCCCTATGGTTCTACCTAATGTTAACCTATCCTAATAAATATAACTAAAACAATAACTAAAATTAACCAAAAAAACAATTGATACAAATTGTGGAAACCCAAACCCATACTCCTAGATCTATTGTTTGCAAAAAATTATTTTAAAAATTAACATTGATGACAAGGCAATTGATCAATGTATGAAATGATGATTTTCTAAACTAGCCTTATATCCCTGAATAATATTACAGTACTAAGATATCCTCTTTGCCTTATTGTCTTTGACTAGTAGATACATAAGAAATTTATTATGTAACATAAGTGTAATTTTCCACATAACCGAACACATAAAAACTCTCTTATAAACTACAAAAAAGTTATAACTATATTCATAACCTTGGTAAATGGTTCATATAAAATGGTTGATCTCAATTTCCCAGTAAGGGAATACAAATCAACATGTTATCAATTGTTAGATCACAAAAATACAAGAAAACACTAGCATAATAGAAATTTTCAATATAATATAAAATGAAAAAATAAATGTAGTATACAAATCACTATTTAAGGACATGTATCTGAAAATGTTAATATATTCATCATGGAAGAGGGGGAATGAATCACTAATATGATAAACATGAGGTGTAGAGAATAATCATATTCATATTTCAAGGAAAATGAAGAAATATGATATCATATATATTTATTACACATTTATAGATTCTTATTCATTACATTTCACAAAAAAATTGTTGTGGATCATTACAATTTTGGGAATTTGGAATGATAGTAACATAATAAACCATCACATAAGTGAACTAGATCATTTCCCAGTAAAGTCCACATATCCAGAACCCTTCATTGTAATATAATACACAGTACCTTTATTTATAACATTGGGATATGAAACATAAGAAAAGGTTATCCAAGATTCTCAGAATGGGTAAGAAAGGGATATATCTATATAATCTTGGCATATGGGTATCAAAACATAATAATAACAGTTGATACCCATATCCAACATTTCATAGATCAGAAACATGAGTCAATTAATAACTCTTTGAAATCCATAAGACATAAATCATGATGGAATCAAAGATCAACTGACATGAGATATTACCTTTCGATTAAGAAATATTATTTAGGGATCCAAATAAGCTAATAATGTAATACAACAATTTTTTAATAGAGAAAACTATGTTTGATATCGTATATGACACACAATAGAAAACCCAACGAAATAATTAATATTTAAATATTACTATTTTAACATTTCCATGAAATTTTCTGATATGATTAGGATTAACTAATTTATGAATTATATATTTATGTATTTCCTAAATATATTGATAAATTATTAGTAAATAGTCAATCAATTTTTCAGAATTTATTTGTGTTCTTCAAAATATGCATTCATCAAAATTAATTTTTATTTATTTGTATGAATAATATATTATAATTATTTTCTAAAACATTTATAAAACTTATTTTATATAATTAACTCCATTTTTATATCATCATATCTAGATTAGCATATGGTAAAATTTTGGGATGTTCCTAAAGAATAGATTTTCCAATTAATTGTGAAAAATACAGATTAAAATTAAAATTAAAATTTATTTTGATAAATTAAGTAATATAAAAATTCCATTACTATTTATAGATAAAATAGGTATTATTTAGTAATATTTAATTAAATTAATTACATTTATACCATTATTATACCAAATTTTAGTATTTGTTTCTTTGGAGGAAAACAAATTCTAAAAACTTTTTAAAAAGACATAATGTTTCTCAATTATAATTCATTAAAATATTAAGTAATGAGAAATGATTTCAATAAATTTCTTAGATAAGATATATATAATTATTAATTCTAATTAATATAATTAATTTACTAGTTATATAGTTAAATTAAAATAATATTTTTTTTAAAAAGCCAATTTTTTGGAATACTAGTATCCATTGTACTTGTGGGTTTTGTTTTAAATTAAATTATTAAAACTTTGTAATTTCATTCTAATAAATACTATTTCATATTTTTAAGCATTATAATTAATTTTTGGATATAATTTGAATATACCTTTTGTACAATATGAATAGAAACTATACTAAATATTTGTTTCCTTGTTAAAATGAAAATAAGCTAATTAAAGGAAATATAAATTAAGAAAGACTATAAAAAATTAACATTAACATTATGAATATTTATATTTTATTTAAATTATCATTATATTTGTTACTTATTATTTTTAATATATATATTATTTAGTAATCAATTTGACAAAAATTATGTTTTGATACAACAAAACAAAACTTGTATTTTGGGATAATATTGAAATTCAATCAAGTAATTTATTTTGATGAATTATTGAATTTTTTAAATTTATAGTATTTAAATAAAATTTTATTCTCAAATACGTTTTATTAAATATAAATGGCCATATAGTTGGTTTAATGTCAAATGTAATTTTTATAAGGACTCAAAAACTAGTCTTTTGAAAAAAACCAAAGGTTTCATAATAAATATAGATTTTTTTAAAAGTGAAAATTAATATATTTAAAAAATTATTTAGTAAAAATTCATAAGAATTTTGGAATCATAATGTTGAAAATATTAAATAGTGAATTTTCTATAATTTTCTGAGACAATTGAATTTTTATGTAAAAAATTATATACCGTATAAATATACATTGGGAATTATGGCATCATATTGACCCAAAAGAGATGTAATAAATACTATAAAAGGTATAAACAACCAAATATATATTTTCAATTTAAAATATTATTTTTTTATTTTGTAAATTTTATAAAGCCTTTAGGTATCCTCAAAAACAATAATTTTGTATTTAGTCTTTAAAATAATTACATTAAGAGTATAAATCACCTCCATATAAGAAATGGAATTATTTTAATAATTTCACAACATAGTATTATAAAATAATGGAATCCACTCCCATTTTTCTAAAATCTTGGGAAAAACCATAGTATGGTTTTTTGGTTTTGGTTATTTTATTATGTAGAGTCCAAAAACTAAATAATAATTAAATCACCATATATTTCAATTTAAACCCACCAAATATCACATTAATAATCACTCAAACTCCTTGTATAATGTAAATACTCTTCCTTCCACTATATATAGTCTTACTTCGGTTTCTATAAGATCTCAAAAAGCCCAACCCATACACTTGGAGTCACAAACCCTAGCAAGGGACCTTCCTATCATCCTTTCAATTCAAGAAACATCTTGGAATTTTTCTTCTTAATTACAATTTTTTATAGTTAAATTTATTTAAAAAGATTAACTTAATATTTATTTGATGATATTTTAATTATTTTCCATATTTAATTTTCCAATTTTACCCTTACCTAATCCATTACAATGCATAAATTAACTTATGGAGTTTCCTCTTCTCATTTCCATTCAAGAACTTCTTTAATATTGTGTAACTTAAAATCCATTTTATTATGTTGGGATATGTTCTTCCTCAAACCCCTTAATTTCCACTTCATTCATAAATAATTGGACCCCTTTCACTCTCATTAATCCTCCCATGATCCTTTATGTACAACTATTACCATGCTGAAATATAATTATGATTATTTTAATTATTCATGTTTATTAATTTATTTATGTATTATATAACCAATTTATAATTTAAAGATATGTTTTTAAATGTTTATATTACTTCCCAGTATATTTATATTTTATGAGATACACCATTCTATTTCATCAACTTATTTTTATGAATCTTTATGCAATGTTCTTATACTGATGAATGTTCACTGTGATTTTTCAATGCCAAATAAATTGAATAGTGAATACCATATTCATTTACAATCAGATTTTCTCAACTTTATACAAATATACTTATTTTTCAGGGGACTTACACGTATTTATTATACACTACATAATCATAGAATAATATTTTACGGTGAATGAATCCATGTTGTTTGATCGATATGGACCACTTAAGCATGAAAATGAAATGAAAGTGATGGGTGATATCATAATTATATATCATTCCAATGCAAAGGGTAATGTTTAGTATCATGAGGAATCATGTGGGAATATAGAGTAAACATGATTATATTATGGTACTTTTTACAATAGGATGTTTGGTGGTATAGCCTTGAAATATGTTTATGATGAAGTGTTTTGATTTGTTACCCCCATTGATATGATTATTTTTTAACATATATCACCTT
The DNA here is from genome assembly GCA_963277665.1 of Viscum album. Classification (NCBI taxonomy): domain Eukaryota; kingdom Viridiplantae; phylum Streptophyta; class Magnoliopsida; order Santalales; family Viscaceae; genus Viscum; species Viscum album. The sequence goes on from OY728148.1 coordinate 470,026,921, forward strand.
ATTATTTATTTATTCAATTACGAGGTTTTATTGATCACCCCTTTCATATATTTTTCCAGAGATTATCTCATGATGTTTTAAAAGCCATGGAATTTTAGAAGCATGTTATTGGAGTTATTAATAATGTTGTTGTATCCCATGATCAAGATGTTATGATATGTACAAAATTTCTAAATACACTAGACATATTGATCTACTAGTTTATTTTATATGTAATTTTATGTAAGAAATAATAAATTTATATGTTATAAATTAAAGGTTTTTTTATAGTAGGTATTAAAGGAAATGTATAGTTATATTTGGAATTAGTATTAGAAAATTCTAGAAAACTCCATACGGATAAAACTATGTATTTGAAAACATCCCCAAAAATGTTAATTATTGATTTGGTGGATTATTATGAAAATAAATTCCTTTATGGAGACTAAAATTAGACATTCTAGAAAACATATACCTAGAGTTAAAAAAATATGACAATTTGTTCAAGGCCTCTCATTATGTAACCAGGTACATGATAACAAGCCTTACTGGGTAGCTAGTTTGACACTCATGGGCGATATAATTTGTAAAATTCATATACTCATTACTAGACATTATTAAGGGAACAAAGAATACCCATAATAATGTATGTTTATAGATAGATAATGGATAACATTAATTTAAGCCAAAAAATTTATAAGTTAAGGAATACACATTATTTATAAGTTATGCCTTTATAATATTTTCCTATGAATTGATTCTATTATCACCCATCATATATTTATAGTATTTTAGTCATTGAATTTCTCATGACCATGTTCTATACCAATATAAATAAGTTATTTGGTGTTATATTTATATTTAAATTGTATGTCTTCATTTTCCAATATTGTTATCCTATTGGGAAAAATATTTCAATGGAAACCTTCTAAATTCCATTTCCTTCTTTTCAAATAGATATCTTATTAAACCATTTTACGATGTGTCTTTTCAATTGACTTATTTTGATGTGTCATAAAATTTCTTACCAATTTTATGTTTAAATGTTGAGGATTCAATTTATTAAATGGGGGAAGATTGTAATGCCTCATGTTTTTAAAGATAAAACAATGTGCAATAGTGTAAGCAAAACAAAACAACAAAACAAAACAAACAATCATTATTTAAATATGAAAATCTTAACTTTTACATTAAATTTAAAGGAATTATTTGGATTAAATATATTATATAATATATTTATATATATTAAATATATTGATAAATGATTAGTAAATAATCCTTCAATGTTTGATAATTTGTTTTTTTCTTCAAAATATGTCTTCATAAAAAACATTATTTATTTATATTTTTGAAAAAAAGATTACAATTATTTTCTAGAAAACTTATATAATTTAATTTATAAAAATAAATCCACTTTTTTTATAATCATATCATGTTTATCCTTGGGTGAAAATTTTGTATTTTTCGAAAATATTGATTTTCTAGTTAATACTGAAAGGGAAAATTTTAATGAATCTTGTCATTTATTTTGATAAGTTAAGTAATATAAATGTCCCAATATGATTTAATTTTTATTAAAAGGTAACATATGTATTATTTAGTTAAATTAAATTAAAATAATTACATTGAAATCATCGTTATACAGTATTTGAGTATAAGTATATTTTTAGGATTGAAAATGAAATTTTCTGAAAACTATTTTAAAATACGTAATATCTCTATATTACAATTAATTAAAAAATAACTTAATTTTAAATGATTTAAATGAAAATTTTAAATCATATAACTATATTTATTTTTTTAAATTAATATAATCAATGTTACAGGCTATAGTGTTAAAATATCATCTTTTCATTGAATAATGTATTTTCACGAAAACTAATTTCCATTAGGCATATCGGTTTTATTTTAAATTTAAGTATAAGTCCTCTATTAATTGATATTGATAAATATTATTTAATATTTTGAATCGTTATAATTAATATTATGTAATAATGAGAACTTATATTTTGAGCAATATGAATAGTAAAAATGGTATATATTTATTACTTGGGTAAAAGGAAAACATGTTATTTAAGGGTAAAAATAATTTATCAAAGACTAGAAACTATATAACCCAAATACTATGATTATTTATATATAATTGAAATGGTTACTATAATTATTCCTTATTTTTTTAATTTATGGATTCTTAAGCAATAGGTTTGATAAAAATTATATTTTTATAACAAAACAAAAATTGCATTTACAGGTAATATTAAAATTCAATGAAGGAATTTATGTTGATGAATTAATGGATTTTTTAAATAGAAAATATTTTATATAAAATATTAATAATAAATAATTTGTATCAAATATAAATGAACATAATATTTTTATAAAGTAAAATGATAATTGAAAAGTGTTCGAAAACTGTTATTGTAAAAACCACAAAAATTATTAATAAAAGGCAATTTTATTTTAAAAGTTAAAATTTACATAAATATAAAATTTTTTAGAAAAAATGGATTTTATTTTTGGAATCATAACATCAAAATTCTCCAATGGATAATTTTCCTTAATTTCTTGATAAAATCAAATTTTTGGGAAAAAATTAATTACACTATAAAAATATTTTGTGTATAATAACATCATATTGAAACAAAATTGATCTAATAAATACTATAAAAGGTATCCATGAAAAAATATGTGTTTTCACATTAAAATGATGTGATTTTATTTATATTTATTTAATTTTATTAAGATGTTACGAATCCTCCAATCCCATTAATATATTTTATGAGTTGAAAGTCATTTCTTTAACAATAAGACTGAACTCCACATAATAAAAGAGACTTATTTTTATAATTTCATACATTTTACATATAAAATAATGGAAAATAGTCATTTTTGGTAGAAACCATGGAAAAAATAGAGAGATGAATTGTAGTTTTGGTTATTTTATTATGTATATTCCAAAACATTAGTAATAAAGAAACCCCCTCCTTTTCTTATATAACTGCACCGAAGATCACATTTATATTCATTAAAATGCCTCGGATCATGTCCATAATATGTAATAAACTCTATATAGACATGCCAAGGTGACTCCAAGATCTAAAAAAGACCCTTATAAGAATTTGAAGTCATAGAACCAAGTAAAGGACCTTTGTAGCCTCTCAACTGAAGCACCTTCTTTGGAATTTGTCTTCTTAATTGAAATTTTTATATATTAATTTATTTATAAAAAGTAACAAACTATGAAACTTATTTTATTATTATGGGAAACCATATATCATCTCCCATATTGACCATTATATAATCCATTACGATGCTGAATTAAGTAAGGGATTTGTATCTTCTCATTACTATTCAAGAACTTCATTTGTTTTATGTCTCTAAAATTCCATTAGCATATATTGGGGTATGTTCTACCACATTAACCTTAATGTAAAATTAATTCAAAAAATTTTAGATCCCCCTTTCACTCTCATTAACTCTTTAAGGATCCTTTATATACACCTACTACCATGTCGAAATATAGTTGAGATTCTTTTCTTTATTCAAATTTATTTATTTTCATAGAAGTTATATTCACAATTTCAAATTATGGGATATGTTTTTCCCTATATCTATTACATAAAATTAGATTTATATTTTATGAGTGACCCCCATATCTCTAATGATCCCATTTTTATGAATCTTTATGTGATGTCATTATGCTGCCAAAATTTCAACATGATTTCCCATACCAAATCAATTGTGTAGTGAATACCATACCCATTTCTTATCAAGGGTGTTCACCTTTATAAAATTATAAATCATGGAAATGGGACTTTAATGGATTTATTTGAAACTACTTAATCATGTAATGACATATGATGATGAATAAATCATTTTTGTATGATATATAAGGTACACTTGAGTATAAGATTGAAAAGAATGTGAAGGGTTCAACTTAAATTTAATTGCACTCTAATGAATTGGGTAATGTTTAGTCTTATAAGACATAATTTTGGGACATTGAGTGATCTTGATTATTTTACGTTACATTTTCCCCTATTATTTTTAGGTGGTTTTACCATGAATTATGTTTATGATACTGTTTTGTACGTTGTTTCCAAATTTCCCATGTTATTATTTTCATCCAATATCATGTCTCAGTGTTCTTGTTTTTTATTCCTACAAATTTTATGACTCATTTATATGACTATTTTAAAACACGAATGACCTCATTAGATGTTTATTATCTTACTAGGATTTATATATCACCCTTATCTTAGGTTTGTACCCTGGTTTTCCCATGCTATTTTAAAAGCTATGGAATTTTCGAAACATGTAAATGATGTTTTTAATTATGTTATGTTATCCAATATTCATTATGTTATATAATGTTCCAAATTACCAAATACACTAGACCTATCAATATTATGGATTTTATTATGTCTAATTTTAGGTTATAAATCATGAATTAATCTGTAAAAAAGAGAAGGGTTGTTATATACAACATTGTAAACATTTTGAAATATTTATTGTTTCACTAGATAAATTAATGAAATTAGATAAAGATATTTTATGAACTTATAGAAAAGAAATTTAACACACACTTGATATTACTAATGTGAATTAGGTATAGTAATAACCTTATATATATGAAATAAGGACCACATAGAACTTTATTGAACTGAAATCTAATCCATGAATAACATTGTGAAAATGAAGTGAGGTTCAAAAATTACATAATTAACTCATGAGATATCCATTAATAACTATTGCATTGGATAGAGATATAGGTTCCACTCATCCTTTGTTATAATATTATTCCAATTCTTTCTTATCACATGATCACAATTCTTGGTTATAATGTAACAAAATTATAATATTACAAACCAGACTAATGTTTTCCAAAATATCATAAAACATTCCTCATAACTAAACCCATGATATGTAATGGTTTTCATAAATATTTGTCATTACATAACCCATGTAAAATAAATGGGATTCATAATCTATTCAATATTTCATCATAACAAACCCCTACAAAAAAAGATTGTGATTTGTAATTTTTTTTATCATAAATATAAAAAATATAGATAATGAATAATAGATGTATAAATTCATTATGTCCCAATTAATTATGAATTTTCATAAAATTATATCATCTTAGATAGAAAATTAATTTGAAATGTGATTTGATATAATTATTATGAAGAACAACCTTTCCAATTTAAAAGTTTTCATTCAAAATTATTTATTTTAAATAACTTTTTGGGTGTTATTTCAACTGAAAATATCCATGAAAACATTTAGTGGAATAAATAAAACATAGAGTGGTCGTCATAGAGGAAAATATTGTTAATTCCATACATGTTAACACAAATATTCTTTTTAAATCTTACGAAATATCAAAAGTGAATCATTTGGAAAATAACAAGAATAATCATTTATATACATTATGAAAAAATAAAAAATAGTAAAAAAATATTTTATACCATAGATTTAAAATAGTTAAAACCTTCTACAATTTTTCTTTATAAAACATTAAAAAAGGGGAAAAACAATTTTTGACCGAAGAGTAATTTTTTTTAATTAATGTTTTTGAATTTTCAGTACATAAATAGAATATAATTAATGGAAAAATTTTATTTTCTTGTAATAACCTAAGTATAGAAATATTAATTAGCATTTGGAGTGAAATATATTAATATTTCATAATATAATTTATAATCATAAACAATCACAATAAATAAATAGATTGTACCCTGAAAAACTATCCACTTTGGTAAAAATTTAATCATGATCCATATTAAATATTAAAATCAATTTAAACATTAAATGTCAATAAAATATGTAAATTAACTATATAACATAACAAAGTGGTAGTATTTATACCATATAAATGAAATTAGTTGTAAAATTGGCATAAGTCGCCAAGAAATAAAAGTGATACTACAAATCTGCTACCTTAATTCTCAACCATCACTAAATGAATCTGACCATCTATAATAATAAATATATAGTCATTCTATGTCTATTATAAATACATTATTATACATCTCCTTCCATATAAGATCTATGCATGACCTTTTATTACCCGTTTATTAACTATTTCTTATTAAAATCACATTTCAAGTAATAAAACAAATTAGTTTTCAATTTGTATTTTGTTTTTTTATTTTTGATCATTTTAATTTTTTCATGGATAAAATATTTCCTGAACTATAACCATTATATAAATATAATATATATTAATTAAATATTTATTTATAGTTATCTATTAAGATTAAAGATAGTAAATGAATTATACTGTTCATGGTTTTGACTGCTTGTACGTATGAATTAATGTTGTTACCATTTTCTCGATGCTAAGAATAATGGAAATGTAACAATTAATTCACAATTAATAAATATTAGGCTTTAATATATATGAAATATATTAATTAAATTTATCATTTTTACATTTCATTTAAATCATATGTGAAAACCGAATCGTGTCACTTTATGGGGCAGTAGTCTACTGTACACATGAGCGATATTAATGTATTACAAAATAATGGAAAGTAAGATATTATATTTAATATTGTAATTAAAATACTAACCTTATACCATAAATATTACATAAATAAGTTAATACATCATTATATCTATCCATGAGATGTGTTTATATACAGCGATTTATATCGGCTCGTAAAGAAGTAGTCTACTATATAGACAGCTGTTGGTTTTATATTCCATTTGATTGAAGTCGTGACTGATATTGGTTATTAAATGAAAATACCAACATATTATTATATGGTATATATTATTTTTTAAACTATATTTTTTATTACATGAATTAATTTAGTAAGATAATAAGTAAAAAAGAAATAGGATATTGAAGAAAATTACATTTTCAAAGAAAAATATTCTTTGGATCTTTATTTATAGACCATACGGTAGGCCTTTTGAGTTGCAATATGATCTAAAATATATATAAGATAATTTAATAGGTATTTTTTAGTGTTTGGTTGATATATATTCATTATGAGGTATGAGGACGTGAGAGGAGGAAGCATCATTTTATAATTGAGGAGGGGTGCCATTTTTCTAAATACCCAAAACTATTCTAAAATAGGATGTCAGTCTCACCACACTTGCCTCTAAAATTGTTCAATAATGAATTAAAGGGATGATATGGTCAATAAAAACCTCCAAAATATAAAAATTTGTTTTATAAACCATTATATTTCTTATCCTTTATGTTTACACACTTTTATAACTTTTAGTTTTAAACATTGTAATATATTTTTTGTTAATTTACCTAGATAATTAAAATGTTATGACTAAAAGTAATTTATAAATATAATATATTTATGATCCAATTATTATAAATAATAATTCAATTTTATAAAATAAATATCATTCGATCATGGAAAATAAAATTTAACATAAGCACACTAGGTGCATAAAACAATTTTTAACCATCACCATGTAAATTAATTTTTATTCATTATAAATAAAAATTAAATAGTCCATATAATATTATATTAATTTAGAGAATTAAAAATATGAAAATTATTTTTTACAAATTAATTTCATATATATGAAAAAAATGTAATTTAAAAATAAACAAGATGATTCACAGAAAAATTAGTTTTCCAAACTAAAATTCTTATATGTATAGAAATATTTCATATCAAAATTCAATAAGAAATTAATTTAAATTAAATAAAATGGATTGAAAAATATATTATTGACTAATTATCATTTTTAAACAACATATATTTTGTTCTAAATACTTTAATTAAAAATTATTCTTCTTAACAATAACCACTATATTTTACATTTTATCGAGAAATTTATCTTTTTAGAAAATTTTTAAATAATAATTCTCAGATAATTTTAAAATAAATATTTAAAAAAATAATTTTATTTTGTAATATAAATTTTATGAAGGTAGAAAATACTAATTTCAATATAATATATCCAAACATTAAAAGAAATATTTTAAAAAACTAATGTTTTTAAGCATAAAATAAGATTTATTCTGATCTCATACCTAAAAAATATATAAGATTAATATTAAAATTTATATTTATTTTATAAAATATAAATTTCATTATAATAATTTACCAAAGATTATTTATTTAATTTATTGTGATAAAAGGCATTTTTTTCATTGAAATACTTTTTGAGCAATAGATATCATTAATTTTAAATCTATTTTTTTATTTATAATTAATTTTTTACCAAATAATTAATTGTATATACATTGTTAATTAATATATTTAATAATTTAGTGGTTCCTATTCAAGACGAGTACTCCAATGGTTAAGCATTAATTATCATGTAAACTAATAATATTGTAATAGTATGATGCGTTATATTAAAACACAGTTTTGAATGTTACACGTGCTATAAAAGAAACTAAATTTATTTGAAAAAATGAATTTCAAAACATATCATGGTGTTACATTCTATTCCCATTAAAATTAATTTTTCTATTTAAATTATTTCACCCTTAAGTAATCAATTGAAGATAATTATTCCTAATTATAACCTTTGGTTCCCTCATAGATACTTCAAATTAGTGGGTTCACCATAATGATTTGAAAGGGTGTGTCATCTTCTTTCATATCACAATCCCTCTATAATCCAAAATCTCCATTACTTGTTCATCATGAGAAAGATCATGTTCCAATGATAATTCCTTTGATTTAAGTACACATGGATGATCTTGATTGTAATTCCTCTGACGATATACATAGAACACATCATGGACATTATATTGGTCCAATGGAATAATCAAGAGATAAGAATCCTCCCCTGCTCATTCAAGAATTTCAAAGGGAATGATATCCCTAGTGATTAGTTTTCCATTTCTGGAATCACATTAAATTATTACATTAATAAATTTATAGAAGTACCTTCTCACTAAATTTAAATTTAATATTACGATGGAAATTATCAATTTAACTTTTCTACAGAAATTTTTATTCCTTTATGAGTTACTAAATTGATATAACATTATCATTCATTAACATAGCTATCATAGATTCCAACAGATTTATTTCTCTAACATCATCATATTACATTTGACTTCAACACATCTTTTCATAGAGGGATTTACAATGAACCATCTAAATTTCTCCAATGAAGTATACTGATTAAATAAGACTTAACTAGAGGAATGTGTTAATCACAAACATATTTTATATAATGAGAAAAATTAATCAATATACCCTCTAAGTTTTAATTTGATCACTCAGACTGACCATATTTCTCTGGATGATAATCAATGACAAACCCTACTTTCATATCTAGGTCCTAGTCAACACATCACTAATACTTTGAGGTAAACCAATGATCTGATCATATAAATTAAAATTTGGTATTCCTTTCATCATAAAGACTTTTTTAATGTAAATATTGGTAAGATAATCTAGAGAGAAATCATCTCTGATATTGATTAATAGTGATTACTTTGTATGTCAATCTAATATAACCCAAACAATGTTATTCACTTTAAGAGATTTGTTGATCTCAAAGGAAAACTCCATTATGATTTTTTACAGTTTCTATTCTAGTATAGATGATAGTTTTGAAAACCCCTTATAATTTTCCCTCACATTAATAACTTTATGATATACTATGAATCAATATACATAATCAGAAATGTCTGTCTCTTCATTTTACAATTATAAATACTCTCCCACAAATGAAAATAGTAGGAACAATACATTTTCCATCCATTAGTTGTGGGTTTATGCCGAACACACTTGTTGGTTTTGATAAGTTGTCACCTGAAATTTGGGTTTTCCTTTTTACCAAAACATATTTATATAATTACTTAATCTTAATAGCCCATAGTTTCCTTATGAAAAAAGAAATTATAAACACTACAGTCTATTAATAACTTTAATCATATGTCCAAAACAGAAATTAATCCCTCCGATGATAACTTTTTCACTAAAAAATTTACAAACCAAAAGGGTTTTATTTCAATAATTGATTGAAAAATACAGTTACTATTTATAAACACCCACCACATAAAACCTATGTAGGGGTGTCTAAAACCTATGAAGGGGTGTCTAATACTATTATATCAAGATCAATTGTAAATTCATAAATCCATTATGGTATCCATAACTCTAAAGTTAATATTAACCAAATATATATATATATATATATACATACATATACATATATATATTTTTTAAAAAGAAAATTTATATTCATTAAATAATCTATTATCTTATATAGATTATTTATAATGGAATAATGGGTCCATTATTTCATTTATATAATTTTAAATGTCATTTTATTGTTACAAAATCTATATAATGGTAGATAATAATTTCCTATAATATTATCATGTTCCTATTAAGGTTGAATGGTAATATTTTCTTTATAATCATTCAAAAAAAAATAAAACATGGAAATAATAAATAAAGATTATAGTATAAGTGTTCCATAATTATAATTATTAATATAAACTACAATAATTTCATAAGAATTCCATTTTTTACTTTAACTATATTCTTTGTTGTGGCTAATCATCCTCATTATCCCATGTATTTTTAAATTGATTCTTATAATTCCCATTACACTATCATTTAATGAGTGGGATTCTCATTTGATCCTTTTTTAAAGACTCTCTCTATATATCCCATAATATCAATTATTCCAATCAAATTGGAGTTAAAAAACATGATGAACTTCCATTCCACACATAAACATTAGGTACTCCCCCTAAGGCATTTTCCTCCAAATTTCTTTCCACCTGGAGCATAAATGAATTTTCATCTTCTTTTATCCATGGGTTTTAGTGTTTCACCTGAATTTCATTTTTCTATTATTCTCAAATCCATTGGATTAATGGGTAACTCATATATCAATTTCCACCTTTATAGAACAATGAATTATTTCTTTATAGCTAGAAATGTTCTTTATGGTAAAATCTCTTTAGAGACTTTTCTTTAAGGAAATGAAGAATCAATGAAGCATATATTCAATGTGGATGATAACACTATAATCATACATCTGATGTCTTGTAAAATCATCTGTATAGGTAATGATAGATTTAAAAAATTCTTGCTTGATCATGGTAAATTACTTATATATATATATATATATTATAATATATGTAAGTAATTACTTAATAATATCATCTTAAATTCATCAGATTCAATTTAATAGTTTTCCTTCAGTTAGGTTATATTATTATCAGGGTTCTATAATAAATCTTCATTACCATAAATAATCATAGATAAAAAATGAGTTTTCATGATCTTATCACTAGAGAATAGAAAATAATTTATAATGGTACTAATCCATTTCTAAATGTATAGAGGTCTCGTAGATACTCTTAAAAGAAAGTAGACATTTCATTAAAAAGGACTCAATAGAACTTTGTTCCCTTATTCTGTAGTTTGGATGTTTATCATGATCCATAACTTGTTAATGCTTTGTGATCATAGAAATGTGTTTTTTTATTCTAACTATAAAATATTTGTTATTTTATAGGAAAATCATTGCATTATCTATTGAATTCATAATTAACATGGTTGCTTTAGGTTTTATCCATTGACTCAATCCAATATGAATAGTGTGGGAAACTATAAACATAACATAAAATCACATAGTCATGAAAAATAATGTTTAAGATTTATAAATAATGAAAAATTTATTCCAATATATCACACCTTAGGTTTATCCTAGTTCATCTATTATTATTATTTTCTATTCAAGTCCATCATAATGGTTCATAATGAAATTGTATATTAACCAAATAATATCCCCAGAGTGTGTCAAACTATGTGAATACTATGTGAACACACTATATGATGGAGAATTATGGTTGATATATACGCCAGAAACTATATTTAGGGTTATAGTCACTATAAAAATCTCTTAAAAAAATCACATTCACTTATAGTATCTAAAAGGGGACATATTTCTAGAAAAAACAAATAATATATTCCATAAAGAAGCATTATGAAGTTATCAAATAGTTAGTATTATATTAAGGGTTCAAAAAAAATATTTATCATCATTGTTTCCAATGGTTAACTAAACCTATCCAATGATACAATCATTAATTGTTACATATCAATATTTTAAGAAGGAAACCATTTTGTTTTTTATCAAACAAGATACGCCACATTGAACTTAAATGAATAAATATATATTATTATTTAAATGTCACCATTATATCCCTGTAATTTGAATGGTAGGTATAAAGATAATTAACTGATTTATGAAAATATTGTTTTCACATGTTTATATAACAATTCCTTTTATGACTAATTTATTATAAATTAAAAAAAATTATTTTTCAATTAAAAGGAAATCTTTTTATGGAAAACTATTTAAATGCATACAAGTGTGTTTTATACCAATAAAATAAAAAATTAATATTTTTATATTATATTAATATATTAAATATAATTTATAACATTAATCCAATGTGTTTTCTAGAAACTATATGAAAATAAAAACATATCCAATTTTAATCCTAAAAACTGTATTTTTTTTCTAAAGGTAGTTCTGCAACATTATGAAAGAAAACATGTTTCAAAAAAAATTTGGAAATTTTTATAACTTTTTTATATGAAATATAACTAATTTATGGAATTAATAATTTCAAAATTCTCTTGTTTATGATTTATTATTTTGTTATTCTTTTGGTGCGTTTCATTTTTTGATATATGGTGAAAAATAATGCATTTTAATTGAGAAATGAATTTTCCCCTAAATAATTCATAAATTTAAATTATATTTTCAATTTTTTTTAAAAAAACATTACATCAATTATTCTTATATTAATACAATGCAGTTCAATGGAATCACTTTCATATAAAATTGGATATTAAAAAATTTCAATCTTTTGGAACCTTTTTATTTAAAAAATCTACTTTCACTTCACCTACGGGGGTATAATTTTAAATTTAATTTTTTTAAAATTATGTAAATTAGATTTGGTGAAATGGATTGAAAATTTGGAATCCAAATATCTAAATTTATTAAATCAGTGTGTTTTATTTTTGGAAAACAAGAATATTAACTTCAGTAATTTTTGGTACCATGATAACTTGTAAATCAAGAAATTAAGGGTAAAAATAATTAAGATAAGTATTAGAAATATTACCCTTTGATTTGTAGTGATTTTATTTTATGAGTTATTTTAGAAAAAAATCATTATGTTACCGAATTTATGACTACCTAAAGACACTTGGATTTGTTTTATACCCTTATAGTAACATCTTTTATGAAATTTCAAATTTGCAACACTAATTTTTTAATAAATAAAAAAAATTTAATATGTTGTCTTCCAAAAGATATTTTGTACCATAAATATTATTTTGAACAATAAAATATTTATATTTATAATAGTAATTTATTATTAATTTCTAGGTAAGAAATAATTATATTAATTGTTTGCGCAAGGATGATGCAATAATTGTTTAATTAAAGGAAATATCAAATAAATGATATTAAAAATATAGAAATAAGGACAATTTGACATACTTTAATGTCATTAAATAATTTTATAAATAAATGTTACATTTTTGTGTTGTTTTACATGACTTTTCTTGTTTATATTTCTCATTAGATATTTCTAAATGTCAATGTGTTGAATAATGTACAATTCTTCATTAATGATATTTTAAAATAAATAATATATTATTGAAAGATATAAGATTACTAAAAATAATAGATTTTACCAAATGGTTTAGATAATGTTTAAAATTTTATTTATGATTAGTTTTTTGTCATTTAAAATTTTATAGTCCTATATTAACTCTTAAGAAGTAAAAATCCATTTTGTCACGGTAATTATTAAAGGGGTTAAATAAGGGTTAAAAAAATAATAAGGGTAATAATGTGAAATAAAAATTTCAAAAAATCATTTTATGAAGGTATTTAGACCCAGAAGATTCCTATATTGAATAAAAATCATTTTATGCCATTTCTAATTGAAAATAAATAAATAAATATTTATTATTTTGAGAAATTCTAAGAGTGACTCTCCCCATTCTTATAAGAGGTCACCTATTTTTCTATATTTTTTAGTCATAAAAAACTATTAGGTTTAGAAAATAAAAATAATAATAACATTCTAGAATCCGTACACACATTATAGATGTCTTAGTTTTTACATAACCCCAACCATTGTGGTATTATGTTTTATGAAATAGAGGATTTTTAAAGAAGAGGTATCATTTTTAATTATGAGTTTTCATTTTGTTTCTTATTCCAAATCCCACAAGACTAAATCACCCATGGAAAAATAATATATAAAATATAATTATATTTTATTATGTTATATTCATGATATATATCTATCTACACATCCATCAAATGTGAAAATAGTTAATTATTCATGTGTAAGGAGGACTATCACCTCACGAACAAATGAAATTTAATTTCCATCAATGTATCTAAATAACTGATACAATGATGGGATTAAAAAGTTTTATGTTATAATCATGAAATATGTATAATTATTAAAATATAATATAAATTTTACATTCTTACCATTCCATGCATTGAAAAATTATTGCATCGTTCATACAAATATATGAATTATCATCTCCGTAAAGCAATGCGATTCATTTTTCATAACCACATCACATGGATGATATATAAAAGTATATTTAAATGATTAAAATTATATTAATTATATTTTTATAATTATATATATATATAAAATAATACCTACCCTTTTCCATAAAGATAATTAAAAAATTGAAAAGATGCTCATCCATATATACCACCCACCATCTCTAATTTGTAACACAATAAATTTTTCAAATACTTATTTAATAGATGGATTAAAAAGTATAATTTATTCATAAATGTGATTATTATTTCATGATGATTATTATAGATATTATGAAATAATGACATCTTTGAATTTATAAGTCATACCAAATTAATTTTTGACTCAAGTAGGAAGTATCATCAAAAGGTCCAATGTAAACTTAAATAATTTTTTAATTTTTATAAAATGGTAATAAGTTTTATAAAAAGAAAATATATACTTGGAAAAGGTTATGAATTTTTTAAATTAATAATAGAAATTTATTTTTCAGGAGTATAATGGACATACATGGAAAATCAGACATGAGGTAAGAAAATTCACAACTCAATTCTCATTGATTACGTTAAACATCGACTTCATTGTTCAAATCACAATAATAGTATTTGTGAAATGATATTTTATTACGTTATATTTTATTTATAGTTGTTTAATATGTATTTATCTAGAACACACAAAATCAATTCATTTGAATAATTCTCACATCAATGATGTAATATTCTCAAGGGTGTTTATTTTTAAAAATATTAATTTATTTTGTTTTGACATGTAAAAAATGAGTTTTACTTATAATTAAATATAATTTTTTTATATTGATGATTATTCATTGATTTTATTCATATTTTATAAATTTTTATTATATTTACAAATAAAATGGAAAGGTTATTCCAATTTAAAGGGTTTTAGGGGTTTTTTATAAATGGGATGCTCTATTTTTCAAATAAGGGTTTAATTTTTATTATTATTGAATTCGGAGGCTTTATTTGATAAAAATGTGTGTGGGTTTTCTATGTGAAAATGTTCATTTTATTCTATTAGAGATCATTAAATTGGTTTTCAGTTTTTTCATTAGAATAATGGTTTCCACTCTTTTATGTTCCTTATTGATTTTTTTCTCATATCATGTTCTGAAATGTTTTTCATTGTTTTCAATTGAGATTACGAAAAATAATGATTTCATGAAGAAAATGACAATGATTTATCATAATAAATCGGTTTTTATTTTAAATAGTATTGGTTTATAGAAAAAAATATATTTTATAGAATTGTTCATTTGTAATGTATGATTTTAATATGTAAGTATTTGAATTATGTATCTAAACATATAAAAACAAATTGTCAGGTGGAAAAGAACATGATTTCAATTTTAAAAATAACACAAATATGTGTTTTTTATGTTCAGGTCCTTAAAGTTGATATCCGAGCAAGGGTAAGATGACATGGAGATGAAGATGATTTATTGAGAGGGTTAATAAGAGTTATCGATATAATCATGGGTTAATAATTTTTAGGTTAATAATAAGTTTAGTGCCTTATAATCCCCTTTTTTGGATATATGTTTGAAAAATTTAACATGACTAATGGTAATTATAGAGAAATTAATTTTTGAGATAATTATGAGTTTTAGAATTTTGGGATAGAAAAATAATGTTATGAGATAAAATTTGTGGTTAAAAAATTTTAATTTTATTTTAGAGGATGGTTATCGAATATTTGGAATTTTATAAGAATTATAATAACATAAGTTTATGAAAAAGACATCCCACATGATGGGATACAACCTTTCACTTTCAGTGTGGCTGTGATAATTGAACTGACATTCAATGAAAAACAAGGGTGCATCACATAACACTTTCCAATATACTGTCCTGGTTAGTATGATTTGTTTTAGTTAAATGATTTCATGAATGAATAATAATATGAAATTAAGAAACATTTATTTTATAGAATATATATCCATGGTATCAAAAAATGATTTGGCGATTATGTGAATAACGATATTTTATAATACATTATCTAATTTTTTAATACTATAAGAATAAGGAAAATTGAATGTAATCGGTTATTATTTTAGGAATAATAGTTGAAATATTTTTTGGGATCATCTATGATTTTATTTTGTATTTATGGTGATTTATTTTTTTATGTAATTTGTTATCATATCTTAGATATTATTTGATTAGGGAAATTACATTTTGGTATAAGACTTTAATAGTGAAATATGTTATTTAGAGATAAATATTAGAATTATTTTTGAATAATATGGAATCAAATCATATTTTTTCATTTAAATTTTATTCTATAATATTTTTGATGAATATTAAGGGTAGTCATTTGATTAATGATATAATTTTTACTTTTAGAGTTATTATTGAAGTTTGAATATTAAATTATTTTTTCTTAGTATGAAGGTGTTCTCATTTTAGAGAAATTATCTAATCTCATACTAACAACTTTGGTTGGATTAATTTATAAAAATAAGATAAATATATTGAAAATATTTTTTGAATTATTTGATTCTTTAGAAGTTGATTCTATTGAATATGGCATGAAAAATTCATACTCCTAATTTACAGGGAAACAATTAGTATGTGGTGAAAATTAATTAATTAATGAAACTATAATAATCATGAATGTATGTTTCCTTATGTTATTAGCCTATGTATAAAAGTAATTCTTCAACTATATGAAAATTTTATTATAATACATTATCCTTTTACTTTTTTTATTGATAAATACTTTTCATTTTCATATCAGGAAATAAATTTCCTATTAAAACATCACAGATTTATGGTTTTGTGATAACTAACTTTATAATAACAGTTTTCCCATTCACTCTCTATTAGAACATGATATTTAGTTTCCTCTTCCAAGTTCATTTTTCCCATTATGGAAATCTAGTTATGTGTTATTCCAGATGAGCTTCATACTTCAAAACAATTTAATGTGGATTTTTTATTAATACTTTTTCCAATGTGGGATTTTAATAAAGGTATATTGAATGATCAAAATCTGGTTAAAAAGCCCAAGAAAAAATTGTAATTTTGGAATTTATTAATGGGGGTTAGAACATTTCATCCCAGGGTAATAATTTGGAAATAATATGTTTTATTTCATACATGATACACCACATCAAGCTTAAAAAAACTAATTATTATCATTGAAATGTTACCATTATTAACTAGTCATTAGTATAACGCCCCGACGCAAGTTACCCAGAGTCGATGCATTATTACGTATCATTGGGATGATCATAGAAGATAAAGTCTCGAAACACCTATTAGTTTAGTAGCCTTGGAAGTACTAGATACGTTCATAGGTCATACATTACAAGATAATGTGAAACACTACAACAACATAGTCTCCATATTACACACTCATATCCCCTTAGACTATCCCTACAGGTCAGTCATAAAATACTTCTTCACTTCCAAGGAAAAATAAAACAGAGAAAGGGGTGAGGTCAGATGCTCAGAAAGGATAAAAATATAGTGAAAACTTTCATAAGTAAGTATAAATATTTAAGGCAACGTATAACTAAAACAAAAGTATTTTAAACTTGAACTTCAACATAATATGGAAAAAATGAAATGAAATAATGCCATTTACTTATTATAATGGATATTCTACTAGTCGAATAATCACATTCAATATCAATAACCACTTTCATAATGATGGAATGCATAATGCCAGACTTTCATAACCACATAGTCAAGGCCATGTGCCAAGACTACAAATAAGATTTTGTCAAGGCCTTGTGCCAAGACACTAGTTTGTCTCATGAGACCTACCTATGCATTTAGGAGCTATAGCGGGATCCACCCATCACATACTATGTCCAATTCACTCCTCATATGAAATGTTTTAAACGCAACATAAACAATCTTATTAAAACTAGCATACAGAATGTGAATACATTATCCAAAAACCATGAATTGTATAAAAAAAATCCCATCCACATTCAAACATAACTCATTTGATACAATATTGAAGATTTTATTGTATCATATTATCCTCAATCAAGAAAAATGAAGGATATTGACATAGAATAAAATAATCCTCAAAACTATTAGAGAGAAATATTTCCCTTTTTCTTGAAGTCATTTAAAAGTCACACTATTAGTCCAGAAGCCATTTAAAAATATATTTTTGAATCAATGTGTCCCATACCAAGTTGAATATTTTAAAAGGAATTTTAATTTTAGAACATTAATGTCTATATATATAAATATTTAAAAACATTTTTAAAACATGGACATTAATGATAATGATTTAGAATAATAAATCTTTACAACATTTAAAATGATATTTTAGTTAGAGTTCTGAACAAAAAGAGAGACACTTAAATTAATATAATTGAGGTAATAAAAACTTTATAATATCATTAGAATAAAGGTATTTATGATATATTATGTCAATGTACATTATATACACCATATAAAAGTGAATTTGTGTACAACAACAAAGAAGTTTCAATGGAATGTAAATTGAGATGAAATCTCTTAAAAAACCATATCCTTAGGTTTAGGATTAATCAAGGACATAATTATGTGTGAAAAATAAAAATACAATCAATATGATTGGATGTTCAGTGTAAATCAATTTGAGGACATTCACACATATTTTTGTAAAAACAACACCAGTGAATTTGATATTTAACTCAACAAATGGAGATTAAGTTAAAATTACACTTATAAAGATCATATTTATGACTTCAGAATTTTTCAATGGACTGATTATGTGTATCAAAAGTATATCCATAGAAAGGGGAGTGGAAATTCTGACATAACAAAATTAATTTTGATTCCACACATAATCTTGCAATAAAATAATCAATGAAGTATGTGTAAAGCCAAATGAGTGGAAATTGAAATTTCAAATCCCTTTATAGATTTAGTAACTCAAGAAACATACACCCATGAAAGAAGGAACATAAAAATATGATTTAGTTATCCATAAATTAAAGTATATTCCATAATTAATACAGTCATGGGAAGTACACACACCACATGCAATAAATAAGTGGTGAACAATGAAAATCTCACAGAATTAAAAGTGAGATAAGAAACCCCATACATTGTACGTTTTCCTTGGTCGAGGGTAGGTTAACATCATGTATAATGGTGAAATTATTGTTATTAATTTATATAATAATCATATAAATTAATATGATATCATATATGACCTTTTAACATTGCTTTGTTTAAAATATCTTAGTATTATCGTTGTTTCAGGTGTTAACAGATTCATTTTACTTTATATTATTTGTTATGTGAGTCATATGTTAATGGATGGGATGTATATTATTCATATCCAGAATTATATCATGTCTATAAACATTATTTGTAATCACTAAATTAAATTTAGTCTTGAATGGATATGATGGGGAATAAATCTCATCGCGTTCGTGGAGACGGCAATCCGTACGTACGCACGAGCGACTGTGTCATTCTTTTGATATTAAAATAATATATAATTAGATGGTATATAATATATATAGAATCATTATAATTTTATATTTTATTATTTAAATTAATTACACATCATTATCATACCCAGCCAAATAATAAAGTATTGAATAACAATTACCCTACGACGGGGAGACGGTAATCTGTACGTACGCACGTTTAGTGACATTTCATTCAGTGGATGGATAGTATAATGAATATGGATGTACCATATTTATAATAACATAATACTAATAGAATAAACTGGAGTTATTATTTTATATTGGAACTGACAAATAAAGAAGAAGTGGAAAAAGAAAAGAACTTGAAAGAAGGTGGTGAAATTATTACCTCTTCTTGGAGTTCGTCCTTTTGATTTGATCAAAAGGGATCCTTAATTTGGATTTATAACCAAAAGAGGGCCTCTAGAATGAATTTAGGGAAGTTGAGAGGATAGTTGGGTAGGGGTTGGATGATAAAAAAGGCTTGAAGGTGTGAATTAGAGAGAAGGGGGAGTTCACTTTTATAAGAGGGGTGAGGGGAACCTTAGGAAAAACTTAAAATATTATTGTATAATTAAATAATTTTCTGTTTATAATGGCTAAAATGTGGATTATTTAAAGGATTAGGTGGGTATGGGTTGAAAACCTCTCAACCAATAGGTTTTAGACTGGTTTGTGTCACTATATTAACCTTAGTTTTTTAGATTTAACTCTTAGTAAAATAGTTTGACATTTACCATGTCTCTTTGTATTTTTTATATTATATGGTTAATAAACTTACTATATACTTCTAGAATAAACCCAAGTGGATACTTAATGATACAACTGTCATTATATAGGTCATTTGGCCTAACCTTAGATTTTTAGGAATATAATATCAATTAATAATAGAATATTTGTTGTAAAAATTTTTTTATAAAAATTTAGACACTATTTGGTATTTTCTTTTTGATAAATTCATAAAAAAATTATTAATTTGAATAAATTATTATATACAACCCCAATATGTCATATTAACCTAGAAACTTATTGGAATTCATAAAAAGTCTAAAAATACTTTTATCTTGGTATTTAAAATATCAGTTATTTTAATATTTCATTAAAAAGGTAAGTATCCGTCACCATTTTGTCATAAATAAATTAAATTATTTAATTTCTAAAAATTATAAATAAAATACCATTACATAGGAAATATTTTTATATTTCTAATGTATATTTATAATTGAATTTATCTTATGTGTAACCCTATATTAAATATGTTTTAGTTATTAAACTTTGATTTTAACTCTTTTAACTATTCTTTGAATTAAATAATAATAAATGTCCTAATCTAGTCCAAGTGGACCAAATAGGTTCATATTTTATTCCTAAGTTTATTTTTTTGTTGAATTATACTTATCCAAAAGAATTAGGAAATGTGTTAGGGTAATAATAATATCATTTTCACCCTTAATTACTATAACTACTTTTAACCGTGGTAAATAAAAGTAAAAAGTTACTATTAACCAAAAATTATTTTCATCTTATGGAACCAAATTTTACCCCTTGATATTAAACATGTCTCTTATATTTTAGAAATTCAACTCACAGAAGCTGTAAATTTATGTTTTATGTAAATTTGCGAAATCTCATAGGAGGTGGGTAAAAGACGGTGAAAAGTTCAATAAAATTTTTATATATCTAAAATTATTATAAACTAATTGCAATGAATTACATTGAATTTATATAGGTATTATATATATATTTCTACCAAAAATAAATTTAAATAAAATAAATAAGTATTTAAATTAAAATTCAGTTTTAAACTATAACTCAGTGTTTTTTACTATTCATAAAAAATTGAATGTTTTCAGAAAAATACCAAAATTCACCTTAAGATAATTTCGATATTCAGAATCCAAAAACGAAGTCCATTTTGAAAGATAAAATTTATTATATTTAACAAAGTGGGTATTACTATTCATAACAGCTAGTTTGATTTATTGTTGTGTGTTAGAACTCGAAGTTGTGTCAACACAAACTACTTTATTATTCAAAGTGAAGCATACCTTGGAAGCTTGGGGTGTTACATTCATTCATCCTTCAATAAATTGAATCCTTATAATTTTTAAAATTGGGCTTGGGAATGTAATTGAAAGTCCCACATCATAAAAAGTTTTAATTAAACTATTACTTTAATAGAAAGAAAGAGAAATACAAAGGTCACCCGAGATAACCCATACTGGGATTCTATGTAGGAAAACATGGATATGGAAGATAAACTAAGTGTCAAGTTCTGATGGAGAGGGATAAAATACATGATCAGGATAATGTTAACAACAAGAAAACCACAAACTTATGATGGGACAAATGGTCATTAGTTTCCATGTAGGAAAAGTATACAGACAACATTTTTTTAAGTTACATTTCATTAAGATGAAGAATTTATTTATGATTTTTACCAAGAACATAAAGTGATATACCTAATTTTTATATAGAGCTTCATTCTTTAATAAATTTATACTTCTAACTCATTTTTTAAACGATAAATATTCAAGATGACTTGGTCACACCTGAAGATGTAGAATAAACCTATAGAGAATCACATGATTAACAAAGGACAAACTATATATTTACCTTTTCTTTAGTGATTAATCAAAATAAAAACGGTTAATACAAGATCAGATGATCCCTTAAAAGGATATTCCTTTAGAGAAATAAACACTAATATTAATTTCTAAAATTTAACCAACAATACCCCAAAGTTAAATAAATACCATTCAATAAACAATGGTCCTTAAAATACTTCAATATAATCCAAAATAATATTGAAACCCAGAACTTAGAAGAATTTTGTTATGTTGTCTTCCATGTTAAATTGTATTTCCAAATGACATCAACTACTCTTAATGTCAGATATATAAAAGTAATAAACCTAATATAATATTCTATTTTATAGGTTAATAATTTCCATAAATAACCAAAATCACTATAAATCCATAATAAAAACATAGATAAAATCCACCATTACTCCTTAAATGAAATCCCATAGTATTCTATTTTCATTGGGTATATAATATTCCCAACAAAGAGAATGTCTTCTAAAATAACATTTATCACGTAATCACCAAATCATTTTCCTATACTAATGGTATTCATTTTATAATACATAAGATCCTAAATCAACTTATTATTGATCAATAAAATCATTTAACTAAAAACAATTAGTCACACTAACCAAGGACTTCACCTAGTCTAGTGGTAGCCGATTAATCCCAATCGCACTCTGGTTGGGGGTTCGATTCCCACAGCTTTGTCTGACGCGGTGGGTTGTCACACGTTCTGTGTGTTGTCCTTCTTCAAAAACTATATTTTATAAAATTACCATAATGAGATAAATTTCTTAAAATAATGATAACATAATTTAACTACAAATATTATCTCATACCTTGCATTTTCATCCCAAAATATAATAACTTGTAATTTCCTCAAACTCAATGATCATATAAAACAAAATGGTTATTTATAACTATATCCACAAGAGAAAAGATAAGTCTGTAGGATCGAAATAGTGATGTTGATGCTCAATTCACAAGAGGGGGGGGGGGTGAATTGTAAACTTTAAAAATTCCTTTGGAACCTTTAAAGTTAGTTACGAATAACTATGTTTTCCTTAAGCAAAGGAAAGGGCTAAGTTTAACAATGTTAAACTTAAGAAAATTCACAACACCTCTAATACCAAATGAAATCTTGGAAATAGATTCCAAAAGTAGGTTCCGGAAATATGGTTCCGGAAATTGAAACTTAATGAAAGATTACAATATGAGATTCTACCTTAAAGCGTATAGAATCTAAATGAAACAGAGTATAAGTAAGAAAGTATAAGAAAGTTATACTTTCCTTACAATACAATATGCAGCAGAAAATAAACAATTAGTTAAACTACAAGTTACAAGATATAGTTCTTTTAACCCAAAGAGAAGGGTATCCAACAACCTTGGATAAAGGTCCCTTGATTTATACTTTCAAGCAAGTCTATCTTACTCACACCAGGGTAAGCCCTCAATACGAAGATCTGAGTCTCTGTCTTGCTATCCCCGCAAACCCTCAACTTCAAGGTAGTTGGCGACCTCTGTCTTTCTCAGCAAGGAAGCCCTCGAACTTCAAGGTAGTCGGCACCTCTATCTTCCTATCCCCGGAAGTCCTCGAATGTAATCACCAACATTCGGAGTCACACGAAGCTTTGAGAGTTAATAAGAGCCTCTCTCTCTAGGAATAACTTCAAGCATGTAATCACATGAGTTTAAGATCATTCAGCCTCTTAGCCCTGATCTCTTTCAAATGAGCTCCTATTTATAGGTTAGGTCGGCTCCTTCTCCAACGGTCATATTTTCCTTAAAGATCAGAGGGACCTGTACACGTGTCACTTAGACAACGGTTAGTTTATAACAAAATAGACGACATCATTTTATAACAAAACAAGTGTAACAGAATGTACGACATCGTTTTAAAATCTAACTCAAAAGTTCGGAATGAGAAATTCGGAGTGAAGGTTCGGAGTTTAAGGGAAATAATAAAGAGTAGAAAAAATATAAAGACATAAGTGAAATGGAAGTTCGGGGTGAGGATTCGGAGTCTGAATAAATTCAGAGTGTATAAAACAAAGATGATCATATTGTGTTTAATAGATGAATTTGGAATGTGAATTTGGAATGGGAATTCATCATCAGAATTCGTAATGAGAATTCTTTATCAGAATTTGTAATGAGATTTCTTCATTAGAATTCATAATGAGAATTCTTTATCATAATTCGTAATGAGAATTCCTTATCAGAATTCGTATTGGGAATTACTCATCAGAATTCGTAGTGAGAATTCATTATTAGAATTCGTAATGATAATTCATCATCAGAATTCGTAATGAGAATTAATCATTAGAATTCGTATTGAGAATTCATTATCGAACTTCCTAAGAATTTGTATCCTGAATCTGGATTAAAACTGTATCCGGAATTCGGAATGAAACTTTATCCCAGTTCTCATTCTGGATTTCGGAGTGAAACTTTATCACAGTTCTTATCCAGAATTTGGATCCTAAAACAGAATACTTCATATCAATGTTTCAAGTAATTCCGAGAAAATTGAAATGAATCCGAATCTTATACTTAAAAAAAATCTAGATGAAAATATGATAAGGATAATTTTTCTTATAAAAGTTATTTTCCTTATAAAATCAATTTTCCATAAGAAAACAATTTTCCTTATAAAATCAATTTTCTTTAAGAATAAGGTGTTTGTGATTTTCAAAACAATACGGAATGAAAAAAGTCATAAGGAAAACCTTATTGACTCAACAAAGTCTTACTCAAATATCATTTTCACATGAAAAACTGCATAGTTACAAATACAAGAGAAAATTATTCCAAAGTAATCCCATCAACAAGGAGCACTAATACTTTTAAACATTTCTCCAACCATTTATTTCCACATAGAATCTTCTTTGACCAAGATAATATCCTATAGAATAGGGCATTCACTCAGGTAATGGATATGTCCCCTAAATTTACGGAAAATGACTGTAAATGTATTCTTGGGACCGTTTTTATTTTCTTCCATAGTAATCTTCATTTTTCCTCCACAATTCCTCACTTTTTTTCCTTCATTCCCACACGTAAAGCATTTATTTGTTCCATCAAAACACTTTTTTGGGTGTCTCCTTCCACATTTCCTACATGATGAAAATTGAGGACTCTTTTCACCATGGTGTCCACTGCTGGAGCTCTTATCAATCATTACCTTTATCTTCTTTGTTGAGTACGGGAGTTGGTTAATATATATGTTTTTCATCATATTTTTGGAAAACTGATTTGGCATGAACATGATATCTTTTACACCTATCAACATTCTATTTTTTTCTCATTTCCACCACCGTTCAAACCTTTTACATCATGATCAAAGTTACTATGAATTTCCTGGAATGCAGCCATTGACTAAAACTAGAAAGCATTGTGTGAGTAATAGTAGTCACAAAATCATTTAGATAATATCATGACACCATATTTTCATTTTGAAACACCTTAGGATTAACCAAGGTCATTTATTCTGATTTTATATTAAAATAATTCAATTCATTTTGTAATAAAAATGTAAATTATGCAATGCATATCCCCCGGGACTGTCGTAACCAAGAGTGAAACAGGGACCGTTGTCGTGCACCAGTGCCCATTCGAGTCTAGATCAAAATGGTGCTTTCGGGTTTTACCCCTAGGTACATCTGTTCCATAGCATCCTCTACCTGCTGATATCCAAACAGATATGTATTGCATTTAAAACTCACAAAATCTATACAATAACAAAATTTTAGGCAGTTCTTCTATAAAAATCCTTAAAGTCTATCTTAAGGCTATGTGCTCCAATCAGAGTTTATCTAAATCTAGTTTCCAAGGTTTGTACTAAAACTTCTCTAATACCAACTGTAACGCCCTGACCCCTGCTACCTAGAGTCGATGCATTATTACATATCATTGGTATAATCATAAAAGACTAGTCTCGAAAGACCGATTCATTTAACAGCCTTGTAAGTAATAGATACATTCATAAGTTTTAAATTACATGATAATGTATAAAACTAGAACAACATAGTCTCCATATTCCACACTCATATCCCCTTAGACTATCCCTATAGGTCAGTCATAAAATACTTCTTCACATCCTAGGAAAAATATAACATAGAAAGGGGTGAGCTCATATGATCAGTAAGGATAACAATATTGTGGAAACTTTCATTGGTAAGAATAAATATTTAAGGCAATGTATAACAAAAAAACCTTTTAAACTTGAACTTCAACATAATATATCAAAAATTAAATGAAATAATTCTATTTACTTATTCACATGGACATTCTACTAGTCGAATAATCACATGAAATATCAATAACCACTTTTATAATGATGGAATGCATAATTCCAGTCATTCATAACTACATAGTCAAGGACTTCTGGGAAGACTATAAATGATATTTTTTCAAGGCCTTGTTCCACGACACTAGTTTTTCTCATGAGACAAACCAATGTATCGGGGAGCTATAGCGGGCTCCACCCGTCACTTACTAATTCCAAAACATTCCACAAATGAAAAGTTTGAAACATTACATAAACATTCGTATTAAAACTAGCATATGAAATGTCAATACTTTATCCAAAAACCAAGAATGGTTTAAAAATTGTACATCCACAGTCAAACAAAAGTCATTTAATACAATATAGAAGATTGTATTGTATCAGATTAACCTAAATCAAGAATTATGAAGGATATTCACCTAGATTAAAATAATCATCAAAACTATTAGAGAGAAATATCCCCGTTTTTCTTGAAATAAAAAAAGTCACACTATTTGTTAAGAAGAAATTTAAAAATAGATTTTTGAATCAAAGTGTCCCATTCCAATTTGAAAATTTTAAAAGGAATCAAAATTTTAAAAAATAAATGTCTATATATATAAATCCTTAAAAACATTTTTAAAACAAGGACATTAATGAGAATGATTTAGAATACTAAATCTTTAAAACATTTAAAAAGATATTTTAGTTAGAGTTCCTAACCAAAAGAGAGAAAATTGAATAGAAATAAATGAGGTAATCAAAACCTTATAATATCATGAGAATAAATGGATTCATGATATACTATGTCAAAGTATATTATATACACCATATAAAATTGAATTGGTGTATAACAACAAAGAAGTCTCAATGGAATGTAAATTGAGATGAAATCACTTATAAAGACCATATACATAGGTTAAGGATAAATCGACAACATAATTATGTGTGACAAATATAAATACACTAAATGTGATTGGATATTCCGTGTAAATCACTCAGAGGACATTCACACATATTATTGTCAAAACAACACCATTGAATTAGATATTTAACTCAACAAATAGAGATTGAGTTAAAATTACTCTTATCAAGTTCATATCATTGACTTCAGAATTTATGAACAGAGTGATTATGTGTCTCAAAAGTATATCCACATAAAGGGGAGTGGAAATTATGATATAAGAAAATGAATAGTGATTCCACACATAATCTTAGAGTAAAATGGTCAATGAATTACGTGTAAAGCCGAAGGAGTGGAAATTGAAATTTCAAATTTCCCTATCGATTTGGTAACTTACGAAACATACACCCATGAAAGAAGAAACATACAAAAATGATGTATATATATATAAATAAAATTATATTACATAATTAATACAATCATGGACAGTACACAAACCACAAGCAATAATAAAGTGGTGAACAATGGAAATCTCACGGAAATAAAAGTGAGATAAGAAACCCATTTATTTGTAATTTTTCCTTGATCAATGGTAGGTTAACCTCCTATATAATGGTGAAATAATTGTTATTAAATTATAAAATAATCATATACATTAATATGATATCATATATGTTCTTTTAACATTTCTTTGTTAATAATATCTTAGTATTATCTTCATTTCGGGTGTTAACAGATTCGTTTTCCTATATATTCTTTGTTATCTGAGTCATATGTGTTATGGATGGGATGTATCTTATTAATATACTTA
Organism: Viscum album; assembly: GCA_963277665.1. Classification (NCBI taxonomy): domain Eukaryota; kingdom Viridiplantae; phylum Streptophyta; class Magnoliopsida; order Santalales; family Viscaceae; genus Viscum; species Viscum album. Next base: position 470,055,485 of record OY728148.1, read on the forward strand.
ATTATATAATGACTCTAAATATTATTTTCAATCATAAAATTATATTTAGTCTTGAATTGATACAATGGGGAATGAATGTTACCGCGTTCGTGGAGACGGTAATCTGTACGTACGCTTGAGCGATAATATCATTATTTTGATATTAAAATAATATATTATTGGATTGTATATCATATATAAAGAATAATTATCATGTTATATTTTATTATTTTCATGAATTACACATCATTATCAAACCCATACAAATAGTAATGTATTGAATAACAATTACACCACGACGTGGAGACGGTAATCCATACGTACGTACGTATGGTGACATGTCATTCAAAGGATGGATAGAATAATGAATATTTTATTAACCATATTTATAATAACATCATAGTATATAAAAGATTCAGGATTTATTATTTTATAATGAAAATAACAAATAAATAATAAGTGGATATAGAAAAGAACTTGAAAGAGGGTGGTGAAATTATTACCTTGCCTTCAGGTTCTTCCTTTTGACTTGGTCAAAAGGGCTTTTTAAGTTGGATTTATGAACAAAGGAGGACCTCTAGGATGAAGTGAGGGAATTTTAGAGGATATTTGGGAAGGGTTTGGCCGATCCAAAAGGCATTGAAGGTGTGAATTATAGAGAAGGGGGAGTGCCCTTTTATAAGAGGGGTGAGGGGCACCTAAGAAAAAAAATAACATATTATTTTATAATAAAATCATTTTCGGTTTCTAATGTCTCAAAAGTATATTATTTAAAGTATAAGGTGGGTATGGGTAGACAAACACTCATATAATAGGTTTTAGACATGTTTGTCTCACTATATTGACCTTAACCTTTAGATTTAACTCTTAGTTAAATAGTCTGACATTTTCCATGTTTCTTTGTATTTTTATATTATATGGTTTATAGAAATACTATATACTTACAAAATAACTCCAAGTGGTTCATTAATGATAATAAAATAAATATATTAGTATTTTGGACGAATCTTAGATTTCTAGGAATATAATATCAATTAATAATATAATATTTGTTTTAAAAAATTTTATATGTCAATTTTGCCACTATTTGGTATTTTGTTTTTGATAAATTCATAACTGCATTATTACTTAGAAAAAAATTAATATAAACATCCATAATATGTCATATTAACCTATAAAATTATCATAATTCATAAAAAGTCTCAAATTACATTTATTTGGGTATTTAAAATATCAATTATTTTAATATTTATTAATAAGGTAACTACTAAATCATCATTGTGTCCTAAATAAATCAACTTATTTAATGCCTAAAAATTATAAATAAAATACCATTATGTTGGAAATCTTTTTAGCTTTCCAATTAATATTTATAATATAATTTATCTTATGTGTAACTCTATATTAAAAATGTTTTAGTTATTAAACTTTGATTTTAACTCTTTTAACTCTTCTTTGAATTAAATAATAATAAATGTCTTAATCTAATCCACGTGGACTGAAGAGGTTCATATTTTATTAATAAGGTTTTTTTGGTCAAATTATACTTAGAAAATATAATTAGTATAGGTGTTAGGGTAATAATAATATCATTTTTACCCTTAATTATTCTATTTACTTTTAACAATGGTAAATAAAAGTAAAATGTTACTATTCAACAAAAATTATTTCAATCTTATTGAATCACATTTCACTGTATGATATTAACGATTTTACTTGTATTTTATAAATTCAACTCACAGAAGCGGTAAAATTATGTTTTATGTGAATTTTCAAAATCTCCTAGGAGGTGGGTAAAAGACGGTGAAAAGTTAAATAAAATTTTTATATATCTAAAATTATTATAAACAGACATCAATGAACTGCATTGAAATTATATAGGTATTATGTATCTATTTTGACATAAAATAAATTTAAATAAAATTAAAAATTATTTAAATAAAAATTCTGTTTTAAACTATAACTCAGTGTTTTTCACTATTCATCAAAAATTAAAAGTTTCAGAAAAATACCAAAAATTCACACTAAACTAAATCCGATATTCTGAATCCAAAAATGAAGTCCATTTTGAATGATAAAATTTATAATATTTTTAAAATAGGGAATTATTATTCATAATGGTTAGTTTGATTGGTTGTGGTGTATAAGAACTCGAAGTTTTGTACAACACACACTACACTATTATTCTAAGAGAAGTGTACTATGGATTCTTGGGGTGTTACAACTAGAATGTTTGATTTGAAATGTATTAACTCAATTATGAAAATATTTTTTACAAAATTATGAAAAATTATTTATTTGGTAACCAAAAAACAAAAAATTAAAATATAGACCTTTTGAAAATAAAAGGAAATAATTTTATGAAAAACTATTTAAATGTGCACCAGTGTGTTTTATACCTACGAATTTAGATGGTGTAGCCTAGATAGCACTAGAAAATCCCATTACTTCAAAACATGGGGTGTCCTCGATAGCACCATGAAATCCAATTATAGATTAACATATGGGAGAATAGATAACTATAAGTATCCCCATTATAACATAACATGAAGTGGCCCAAAGAGAGCCAGTTAATCCCATAAAAGCTTAATAAGGTAACATAAATTTTGAAAGTTGGCCATATGGTTAATAAAACTAAATTGGTTTTGAAAGTATTTTATGAATGTGATTCTATATGCTTTTAAAAAGGGTTTTATTTTTTTTTGGTTATGGGGTTAAAATTCATTATTTGATAAAAAATGTGTGTGTTTTCCATGTGACGTTTTTTTTTTCATTATCATAAAAAATTTAAATGAGTTTTAATGTTTTAACTAGACTGATGGTTTACTTTCTTATTGTCCCTTATTGTGTTTGATTGTGCTCGTCTAAAGATATAAATTGGGTTCCCTAGAGTTTAAGAGAGTGTAATAATAAGGATGTGGTCATGAAGAAAACTATAAATATTTATCATAATAAACCACGTCTAATTTTAGAGACTATTGTTTTATGAAAAAAATAGGTACTGTACAATGGTTTCCACTTTTAATGTAAGAGATTATTATATATGTTTTTATCATAATTCTCTAAAACTCTAAACATAAAATATTTTTTGGAAAAATATAGGTACTTCTTGTTTTAAAATAACTATAATACGAGTTGTTTATGCCTGATTACTTAATATAATGACACATGAATTAAATTTTAGATTATATATTTTAAAGATGAATATTCATAACATTACATATTTACATGCCTGAGGATCATAAAAGTTTACTGTGTTGTGAAAATTGGAATAAAAAACAACTATTTCTTAACGAAACTACACAAACTCCCACTAAATTATTCTTAACTATAACCCTTAAAAGAAAAATTATACTTAATATATTTCTTCATAACATGGGGAAATAGAACATAATAATGGGTGACCAGAGAAGCTCAAAAAGGGATATATCAAAATAAATAATTATAATGGTATGAGAAAATGAAAATAACCTTTGATATCGACAACATACTAGTCATTGATTACAAACATGATTCCTAGTATAAATCCTTCCAGTTTATAAGGCATTGATCATGAAGGAATCAAAGGGACTGATCTGTGAGAGTATAACATTGGAATAAGAAAAATAATCTAAGCATAAAAACAATCTTAAAACCTAGTGAATCTTTTTAAATAAAGATATGTTAAGTTATTTGGTTATGGACTTGATGAATGGATCATATATAAACAAATGGAAAAGATATAAGGTCCATTCATAACATCGTGGTTCTAAAAATAGGTCCACAAATGAACATATGAACAATAAATAAATCCCACACATAACCTCATGGATATGAAAGTGGGTCCACACATTTCATTATGAATTTAAAATGAGGTTCAAGCATAAAAAAATTTACTCATGAGTTATCCCCAATTACCCAATCTATTGGAGGGAGATATAGGTCCTACTCCACATGGTTATAACTTGACCACTTCCCTTGGTTATAACATATCAACTATCCTTGGTTATAATATAATAACTGTCATTGGTTATAAAGTAACCACCATAAAATAATACAAACCATCCATAAGTGTTACACAACATTATAAAACAAGAATCATAATATAAATCATGACATGAAATTGGTTTCCTATGAAATTCATCGTAAAATTAACCTTATAAAAGAAATATGTTTTGTTAGAATTTCATCATTTCATCACAACATAACCCTTGGAAATATAAAATTTTATTAAATAATTATTTTAATCATAATCATATACAATACGTTAAAAAAAATAATGATATCATTTGAATATATCCCTAGTAAATCATATATAACCTCAGTTGATGTCATCCTAGATATAAAATTATTTTGAATTATCACATGGAATTTTTTTTTGGGAAAACATTCTTTACTATATGAAAATAACCTTGTAAAAACTAAAATTTCACTTCATTGAAAATATCTGTGGAAACTTATAATGGAATTTTAAAAATTGAGTAGTCTTGATATAAGAAAATAATGTTCATGATGTATAATTTAAAAAAATGATCCCTTTCAAATTTTAAGTAAAATAAAAAGTACTTCATTCTAAAAAATAATATTCCATCCAATTACTTTTTTATAAACTAAAATATGGTTACAAATGAAGTTAAAAAGTATTTATATAATGTTAAAAATATTATTTATTACTTTTTTTTATGAATAGTTGGCATAACATAAGAAATAATTATGACCAAAGTGATAAATTAAATCTATTTTACATAAGAACATTATTTTAGGACCATGAGTTCATAAATAGAGGATAATAAAAGGAAAACATGTATAATCCTTGAAAAACAGATATTAATAAAATATAACTCTATCATGAGAGATATATCAAAAGATTTTATAATTGGATGTATAATAATAAAGAATCTCCATAAACAGAGAGAATGTAGCATAAAACCCTTTCAACATTCGTATGCTTTGAATCATAACCCCCATAAAACACAAAAAAAAATAGAAATTTTATATATTTGAATATTGTATATTAATGAAATAAAATATCCATGTTTAGTATATATACAACCGTAATGAAACAAAAGCTAAATTTTTAATAAGTGTCCGAAAAATAAAAGAGGGACTGTAAATCTCTATCCATAAGTCTTGACATCCTTCATACATGTCTAAATGAGCATTATAATTAATATAGTATTATTTTAATTATGATATACATCCATGTTTATATATATCACTCAACATATGATTTACATATGACCTTTTATTACCCGTTTAATAAAAACTCTTTGTTAAAATCACATTTTGAGGGGAAACTACTTCATTTTTCATATGTATTTTTTAATAGTATATTATTTCCATTAAATTTGGTTATGATTAAAGTATCTCTATATTTTTAATCATGATTTAAATATCATGTATATTCTTTATATATTTATTTAAGGAAATCAATTAATTATATATATAAAAGATGATTTACATTGATCATGTTGACGGTAGGCCACAGGCACACATAAACACTGCTTCCATTTTCTCTATAATTAGAATGATGGAAAGGTAAAGAATAATTTACCTCATAAAAAATTATAATATCATTTATATCATATATAGTCATTAAATTTTTATTTATTATGTTAAATGTAATGATGGATTGAAAATAAAATCACAATGCGTTGCAAGGTGACTGTTTGAGATACACATGATAGATATTATCATATTCACACAGAATAAACAATAATAAGGTATGTGCTATATGATAGAAATTTTTTTAAATACACATCGAAAATATAAATTTAAAAATACATTTAAAAAATCACTTGAGAATGAAATATATGATCTACCACTTTAAAAATTTATAAGATCTGAAAATATTTCATTTCACCAAGCATGGATATTTTAATAAATTTCATCACATTTAAATAAATATCTTCACTGAATAATTATACACTTCTAGAAGAAAATGACATCATAAATATAAATTTATTTAATAAGGATGACCTCTATATAAAATTGAATACTAATTGAAGTACACACATCATTTTTTGAAACATCAATAATTTAAGAAAAAACCTAAAAAGGAATAAAAATCACTTTTACCTTTCTTTAACCAATATAGAACTTTATTCAACCAATAAATATTAATATTCCAAAAGAAATAAATTATAGGGTTTCTAAATATATACCTCCTCTTAAATCCCACCACCGAGGAAGTAAAACGTAGCATCCATTTGGAATTCCCTAAATCCCATCTATTCTGTAATAATAATAAATATCCAAATGATATATAGTCCCACAAATAATGTAAAGGTCCCACTAAAATCAATTCCTTTAACATATAAATCCCTCACACCCCAAATTATTACCATGTTCTGAACAAATAACCCATTTCATTTGGAGTTATTTCTAAATTCCATCTATGTTACAATAACATTATTGTATTCTAGTTTCAATACAAGATCACTAATTTTAATCCTATCAATATAATTTAAATGTTAATTCTTAGAATTAACATACACTAGATTCTATATTAAATCATTTAGGTTTATTTTATTAATATTATAAAATAATTAGGTACGTTTATATTTACTCAATGTTATTATAGTTTTAATTTATTGTTATTTTTCTGTAATAATATTTATTAACTCCACATAATTTTGCATTCTAGGATCATAAGGGAATGGTTTATCTCTATCAATAGAATATGTTTAATTAAGTTGTTCTTTATTCAATTTTATTGAAAAAATTTATATTTATAAATTTAATTTTTGTTCACTGGAAACATCATTTTAATCAATATTGAATTTTTTTAAAAAATTTTTGTTAAAATTTTAAAAGTGTTTAAGATCAGTCACATTATTTGTGTCCATAATATCAATATTCTCACCTTGGAAACAATGGCATCGTCTTCGATGTTGAGGATATCCAAATAATATACCATCAACACCTAACCTGAACTAAAAGATAATTTTTTTTACCAAAACACTATTATGGAAAAGTGAAAAACCCAAGTTCACCTGAGTAAAAAACTAAAGTAAAGCACATTCATGTTGAAAACTAACTTGAGACTAACATATTAATTCTACCTATATACTATCCATGAATATTATGATACTTATAAGTGTGGATCCTCTGTTATTTGATCATCAATGTGTGATTTCAGGTAATTCTATGCCTGCATGTACTCATCTATATTGATATTCCCTTCTTTAATGCCTATGATCAGGATAAAATCTTACCTATCAATCGATTAACAATACTCGCTATTATTGTCCAAACATATCAAAATTCCCATCATCCTTGCTGCTTCCTCATTTGTGGCCTTAATCATAAGAACATTCTCCATTAATTCTTCTCATGAAGGCATATGAATTTTCAAAACTAGTTGAGGTTCTATATCAGCCTCCCACTTCTTTCCATTTGACAGGACTGCAGTATTTGCAACCTCCTCCTCCAACAACACATCTTAATACCACAACGAATTCCCCCTAGTAGGGTTCCTAGATTTCTTCTCTTCAACCCCCTTAAGAAACCACTAGGGTTTCCAATATATCATCCCCCTTTGTAACCGCTTTGAATTCACATATTGGTCTAGGATTCTTCTTGCTTCCCTCCACTACCAGGAGATCTTGATTCTTATTGTTACCATCTTTTTTAGCCAACCACATCTCCATTGGTTTAGGAAATCCTAAGTAGTCTTTACGACCCTTAGTTTTCTTCTTCTTCTTGGGAATGAAACTCCCATTAACCATATTTTCCTTATTTTCTCCCTTCCTTATTGGGGTATGTAGACCCTTCACAAAATCATTCATTGCATTATCATATGAGGTTTCCTTTCCTGACCCTTCTTCGAAGAGACCACTATTGATTCCCTCAACACAACCATCATCACTAAGGTGATCATAGTGATTATTCATGTTAAGATAGGACAAGAACCTTCTCATTTAGTGTCCCTATTTATCTTTCCTCAATCTGTTGGATCTAAGTCTTGGTTCTACCCAATCCTTTCCATCCATTGTGCTTACATCCCCATTCATTGTTGACACTCCTTCAACATTTATACCATGACCTTCTTGCATAAGTAGTGCATAAGTGCCATGGCTGGAATTCAAGGTGGCATCCATGCTAAGAACACAACTTTCCACTAAGCCCAGGGGGTGTTTCACAGCAACATAAGGAGCTCCCAGATCCTTCCTCAAGCATTTGAAAATATCTTCTAGCTTTGGGTAGTGTATTGTTCTCTTATGATATAACTTTCTTGCCTTAGGTTGGTCCCTAGAGGCACCCAATAATGATTTCCCCATAGACCCTTCTCTAAATCCAGCAGCCAAACTATTATCACTTCCTATAGAACTAGTATTTAACCAAATTCCATGCCTGTAAATTGTCAAAACATGACCCATTTTTTTCACATAGAGAAATAATAAGACCACTGTTTGAAAAAAATAGGATGTTTCAAATAGAATTATTCCCCAACTTTAATCCACACAAAATCAGCAGACCTTATAGAAATATCCACTTCCACACATATTCTAGGAGACAAAAGATGACATACTAACCTAGTTATACTGTCGGAGCATAGATATCTTCCACCCATGTTTCCTAACATGTGAAGTATCGAAGAATTTTGAAATTGTAAAGGATATTCAGGTTGACTAACCCATATTTACATTTTCAGGACATCACACTTCATATTAAAGTCGAAGGACCACATAGACAGAAATAGAAGGGAACCGTTGTATATGGGAGGAGCATTGGATGATACCTTGATCAAATCGTTGTAATTTTAAAAATGAATCATGATATATTTGTTGTCAAGTAGGCCCACCATTGAACAATCCTGTAAATCCTCGAATTCAAAAACATAACCATCAAATACATCAACTGAAGGATGTTGTTGTTGGAAATGTGATATCAGAGTAAGATTCAGAAGAGAGGAATCATCATGATACTCGGCATAAGAGATTGTAATATTATGGTATCTTTTTTATAGATATGGATATTTTGGGTTGATATTAATCTGGGGGACGATTGGAAGGATATTGGGGTCAGAGAAGGATAAAATGAAGCGTGATGGATCGGTTTGGAGTGTCAAGGGTCACTCCCCCTTGGGGGGGACCAACATGAATGCCATTAGTGCTTCTGAAAATCTCAAAAATCTACGCCCTAGTGAGATCTCGTGCTTCTATACACCATCTACAACTCTCTTCTGAAAATTACTAATATTCACACATTTCACATTATTATAATATATCTTCCAAACTCCCAAAAATATTTTAAATAAGGTAATTTATTATAATACATATAATATATTAGATACTTATAATTTGGCCTATGAAAATAATGGTTCTGAATATGAGCTACAACACCAATAACTTTTTTCCACAAATATGGATAATTATCTTGGTTAATCAACAATGTGATCCATCCCCACTAATTTTTTTTATATTTTTAGAAACAATATTTTTGTTGTATAAGGTCCATTGAGATAATTATTAATAGAAAAATTAATATAATAATCATTTAATAATAAACTACTTTATTATGTACAATTATCAATCAAGGTATTATTTAGGAAGTATTTATATATTTTTAGAATTTTCCCAGATACACTATTTCATTTTATGATAAAATATGTATATAAGCAGGTATTCATAATAGTGACATGATTAATGTAAAAAACAATGAAAAAAATAAATGTCTATATTTTATGATTACAATCACACAGTCCCAAAAATGTTATAAAAGACTAACATCAATAGATGATATATTTTAATTCAACTTTCTTGTGAGTAAAATAAGTAATCATCAAATTTTGATATATATATATATAGGACACATAATATTTATATATCCTTTTATCATATGAACGTTATGCTCATTAGAAATTTGTGAATTCTTTATCTTGTTCATTTATCCAATATTATAATTTCTTCGATGCCACATGTGATTCTGTTCTTTCAATTTTAGGTAGTATGAAAGTTCATCATCTATAACCCGAAACAAAAATAAACATGTTCAATGTAATATTGTAAAAATAATTCTATATTTGACAAAAATTAAATAAATTTTTTTTTAAGAAAATAGTTAATCGTCACATGGATTAGATACACATAAATTAATATTATTCATCCATTAACCATATAAGGTTTTCTTGGATTTAATATTAACTTTTATAGTCACTATTGAATGAAAAACATGAATTTTAAGTGAAAAAAATTAAAAAAATTCCCCAAATATTACATTGATTTTATCATACGATTTAACATCATTTAAACTCATTTTTGGTGTTACAAAAATTTCATATCCACTATCCACTGAATTTCCCCATCCAAAGCAAGAATTTCAATTAAGACAACAATATATATTTTATCCATGTTATCCTTAAAAATCAATAACATTAGAGTATTATGAATCATAAAGAACATGGATGGTAAAGAGAAAATATATTATTCTTCAAGGTGACTAATCTAGTCACATTTTATAGAAACTTAGTCAAATAGATTAAATTTAATTTCAATATCCAGTTATGATTCTCTTGGATTCATGTGGTTTTTTCCCACAAAAATGATAAATTCACAAATTATTCTACCAATGAATCCTCAAAGACTCCCAATAATGTAAATAATTAACCAAATATTACATTCTATTTTCCCAAATCCATTAAAGTTACAAAAAAACATACAAATAAAGTTTTTTTCCCTCTATATGTAGTTTTCTAGCAAGATATTGACAACATAAAGTAGTAATTCTTTTAAAAAACATTTATTAATTTTTAAATTCAATAATTGTATTGAGTCACAACATAATTTTTATGATGCATGATTATTTTCAGATTTTAGAACAATAAAATTTAATGAACCTTTTGGGTTCTTTTTTATATTCACATTTTTTCGTTAATCCATTGATTAATATTATTTTTTTAAAATCAATCATCCTCAACTATATCATCAAATATAACTTCCCCCAAAATATTTATTATCAATTTCACATAATGAATGTGATAACTCTTAGAAAACATGCGTAATATAATCCATTGAATCATAAACACCATTCAAAACCTTCTTCTTTGATATTTATCTATCTTCATGAGTATAATCCTAGATATTTGTATTAATTTATTTTCTATTTCATTAAAATATATGATCAAAATTAGTTTTATACTATCACATTCATTCTCACTATATTAAATTTTTATTTCATTTAAACTATTTGTTTATTCTCTTCAATTGCATATTTCTTCTTATAATCAATTAATTTTAGAAAACTTTTTTATTTTTTACTTGAAAAAATTATTTATTACATAAATATTAATTATACATATTATAAATTTTAATCTCCATTTCTAAAATAAATATCATGGAATGAAACTACTTGAGTTATCAAATAAATAAAAAAACACTTTATTCCTCACACAAATGACCTATGCATTCATAATTTGTGAATTATTTTTCATTAACATTATTAATCACATGTTTTTCATCAACTTCTTATGGTGTCCCAATAACCAAATAACTAGTAATTCTCTAATCACCATCAATCATAGATTAAAAATCTATCTTTTTATATTTATTTTAATTATTACACATTCCTATTGAACAAAAGTTTTATTTTTACAAATTTTATTATTTTATTATTAATGAATCCGATTAACCTTTAATTACTATATTCACTAAAAAATTATTCTATAGAACTTTTAAATTTATCTATGAAATCATTAGTAGATCAATACATATAGTACATTAGTTTTATTATTACCTAAATTAAAAATTTTGCACATCTCTTAATCAAGATATGAGTGAAATATGTTTTTCATAAATATTTTCAACATCATATCCCATAATATATTTATTTTCTTCTATAATTTATTATTCCTTAATCTACATGAATCGTAAGGATTTCATGAAGAATTCCTTTCCGCAGTGGAAAATTTATGGAAAATAATTCCATTTCTCATTTCATATGAAATAAGGATATTGTCTATATCCCCAAAAGTATGTCTAATTGGAGCATGATCATAATGTTCCAACACATTATTATCAATATTTCTTGGGATATATTAAATTTTATAAAATCATTATATCATAAATTATTTTTACTAAAATTTTAAAAGTAGAAAAAATATCATTAACACAAGTGTATAAATACAATATTGTTTTATCTTCCAAAAATCCATGGTCTTCATAATCCAACCAAAAATCTTTTAGATTAGAATAATTCATATTTTTATTATCTTCCTAGATATTTTGAAATTTATCCTACCTGCATCTATATTTCTAGATACATTTATCCATCATAAATTATTTCATTTAATGAGATGACAGGTTGAAAATGTTAACTAATCAATAACTATCTATATTATTTCTTTTAGTTTCTCTCATATAAGATCCCACCATATGTTGAAAAACTATAATAGTTATATCACCCAAAAAAATCAAATTAATATATAATAAGCATGGAAACATAAAATGACTCTAAATAGAAAAATATTTCTCCATAAATATTTTATATACCCATGTTGTTCATGAAATTTATGATTTCTATATTAATATAAGAAATTGTGTACTAAATTCTTCAAAAAATAAGAAAATTTTTCAGTAAACAGAAAATAGTCAATCAACCTTAAAATAAACCTTACCATGTATAAAAACATGGAATGTATCTTATAAATAATGGGAGATTACTGAGAGAGTGTTTAATTTGTTATTACAATATCTTTTTTTAATTCTTTAGCATGAAATATTTTCCAACTAAAAAATTGATTTTATGATATTTTTCATAGCCACAAACAAACAGACAAGGGTAAAATAATATTATTATAATTTTCACCTCTTAAAATAAAATGGATAATATTTAATATGAATCTGATTAAACTGAGATTAGATATGAGACTAATATAATCAATTGTATTATTACTAGTAAGGGTTATTAAAGAACTATGGTTACCTCAAATTCATCAAACTATGTAATGATTTATTCAAACATAGTAAAAATGATATAAAATAACTTAATACCATTTGACACTTACTTATAATAATAATTTCATCATGTTTTCATTGTAAGGATTTTACATTGTCTTCTTCTTTAACTTTAAATAAAACAAGAAGATTCATATTTTAATTAGTTTATCTCTCTAATATTATCTCCATATTTTTCTCTTCATTTATTTTTGATATAAATATATATTCCCATATCTTTGTAAAAATTTTCTCCTTTTTCAACCATGAGTTTACCCTAACAAATTTCAAATAAGAAATAAAAAACATAGTGAAAAAACCAACTCTCAATAATATTTGACTTCTTATTCCTCATCCTGGTTATACATAATAGTTTATTCTTATTTTATCAATTAATCATTGTAAAAAATAAAAAACTGTACCATGATTGATATTTCATTAATAATTTATTCTCTCTTCCATAGTGAAATATCTTCATTGACAACATGAACAGATCTCTTTGTTTTTCATGAATAAAAAAAATCTCCATATGATATTTTACCAATGAAAGTATATCTTTATCATTATACAATTTATTTCTCCTATGATTTTTTTTCTGAAATATCATATATTTTTATTCTCTAAAAAATATATACATTGATAATGTATTTACATATAAAAATTCAAAATTTCCCATATAAGATATCTATTGTCATTACTATATTAGTATGATCCTTATAGAGTAAATGATATAACATTTTAAATCACAATGAAACATACAATGATATGTTATTTCTTATGAAATAAATTAGTCTCTTCCCATTTCTGAATCACACTAAAAAATCTACCTTATAACAACAATTTAATAATTTAAGCGACCCATACATAGTAATAAATAAACCATTTGAAATTATATGTTCAAACACAATAATTATGAATAACACTAATGCAATGTTACATATCTATTATGAAGCCATAAATTTTTCATATTTTAAATATTAGTTTTACTAGATGATTCTTATCATATGATGAAATCATCATTATGAGTTGATGGAATTCTATGTACATAGTGTGAATGAAACTTATAGAGAACTTCTGAAATTTTAAAAAATACCTAGGAAGCCTTAATAATCGAAAGAAGAAAACATTATAATGTCAGTATGAACCATAAGAAGTCAAAAATGTGTACTTATTTTGATAATTACAACACTAATAAGTCACAAGAAACATATTAATGATTTTATAAAAGACAATATAAAATTACAATTGTTTTGTAAATTTATATTATAAACTACCTGATGAATCTATTTTTTTAATTGAATCTATAGAAGGTTATGGCTGAAATTTTTGAAGTTTAAAAATATACTCCAGGTAGTTCATTAACATTAAATTTTCATATAATTACTTCTCAATTCAATCATTAACAAATATGGCCTAGAATATACAATTATAACATATTATTTTTCCAATTTTTAGTCTATTCCACAATATATAATTTCTAATTATGAAAAAATAAATCTTGACCATTAAAAATTTATCTAAAAAAATTATTATATAAACTCTTAAAATACATTTTTTTTCCACGTGTCTTTGAATATGACTTATGAATTGAAAAACATCCAAATAAACAAACATGCCCAGTTTAACACCTCTAATTTTCTATAGTGGGAAAATATTTTTTACTAGTTGAAAATGATTTGATTTCATATTATAAGAAATTTTCCCTAGAATCTAATGAATATCCAAAATGAATCACAAAATTATAAAACAACTTTTAGTCTCTTCATAAATAATTTTTTAGGAGGTTCTATATATATAATGATTATTGACTATATCAGTCCACACATATATATATGACCAAACTAATAAAATCATTTAGGTTGTCAAGGATATATTATGGGTTTCCATGTATTATATGGAATGATTAATTGTCATTAGTTTTGTCTTCTTAAAATAGTAGTTTCCAATCCATAATTGGCATGGATATTTTTAATTGTACTATAATAGAGGCATTGAGGGTCACCCCATTGTTAGATATAGATTTTTCTATCAATATTATGGGGCCTAATATTGTGTGGTTGATAAGGGAGAAGGTATTGGTGGTTAAGAGGTACATAAATTTATCACAGGTAAATCAAAATTCTTATTTATAGAGAATTTGGAGTACTTTTATTATTGAGGATAAATATATTATATTCTTATAAACTTTCATGAAATAGTTTGAGAAATTTCATCAAGGAACCATTCGATCCTCATAGTACATTGAGCACTTAGAGATACATTATATAGTAACATTTATTTATAATATACCCTATAGATGGAATGAATGTAAAATTTATTCCACAAGTCATATCTAGAAATATATCTCTATGACCATTCACACATAATCATATTCGTTGAGTTGTAAAGTAGGGATGATATTTCCATTATAGAAAACAATGTGGATATTAGTAATTAAAATATGATAAAAATCATGTTAGTATAATCCCATTATTTACCTTCATGATAATGTATTATAATCATGATAATAGTACATGGGAAGATGTGAAATATATGTAACCATAGTATAGTCACATATTAGTGATAATTTCCTATAATTTTCATTAAACTCCTAGGAATATTTTTTAATATTTAATACTTTTCTATTATATAGATTCATTTTCAATATACTGTCGGCCCCTAATTTTTTATAATAATTTTAATATTTCTTATCTTAAAAAAATCAAAATGTGAATCCCGAGATGGAAATTTACAAAATTCAATTATGTTTAGAGTGGTGAGAATTTTATAAGAGAAATGTTATTTTTATTAGGATTAGGGGCCATGTATATACATATTCAATCATTTCCAAAAAACCAAGAATATTTATGAAAACCAATACACCTCATATAAATTTGATATCATTTAAATTCAATGAGGTGGATTTATTCGTGGTGAAGATGATTGTTATAGTAGAATTTGGTGGATATATCTCATTCCTTTTGTATTTATCATTGATTTTCACAGACTAAGACATATTTATAATGATTTGGTAAATTTCCCAAAAAAATTGGAATTTCTTATATATTAACTCAACTAATTCATCAAGAAAATTTTTTCTATAATGTTTAAAGTAATCAATGCCTCATGAATATATCAAAGATAAAATCATTGAATATTAATGTCTTTAAATATTCATTATATATATTATTATTAGTTTAATAAATAAATGACCATACTATGTGAATTTTAAAATTAACCTTCCACTTTTGTTTTTCATTACATTCTTATTGAATAATATGTTATTTTACAATAATAATTTTGATAATATATTGGTTGATTAGAATCACTATAAATTATGAACTGCTACCTAATTTTTTCCAACTTATCAATCATAATTTTGCATAAAATTTAATCAAAACTATCAAACATCTTGGTATCCATCATTTTAATGACGGTGTTAGTGAAATGGTGCACACGAAATAATAGTGAGATGGGGTAGAATTTTTATGATTAGGATTTATATAAATGAATGTGGGGAGTTATAAGGGGATGTATTATGTAGTGAGGTGTTCATAAAATCTATTAGGAGATCAAAGTATAGGATATGTAACTAAGGTGATGTTAAAAAATAATGACTTGAGATATCTTGTGCATTTAAAAGTATTTGAAAGGATAGTGTAAATGATTTCATTATTGTTCGTGGAACAACATCCAAGAGTATAGGTGTTATGGACTCGTAATTCAAAATGAAATTGTGAGTTTTCAATAAAACAAAAACTATGTATCTTTCCCACCGAGAGCTATAAATTCGATGGAATAAATAAATTTCAAACATAATATTACAGAAAGGAACCTAACCAATTTCACGTACAAAAATAATTAATTACCAAACTCAATATGATTTTTGTAATTTTAACATCTATGATTCAATAGTAATATGCATGTTTTCATTGAAAATATAATATGGAATATTTCGTATATATTTATTAAAGTATTTTATGAAAAAATAAATTTTAAAAATAAATATATTCAATATAGTGATATGAATTTCAATTTTAATTAATCAAATCAGAAATCAAGTTGGGTAATTTTTTAATGATTTTATTTAAATAGTTGCTTTTTAGTTGAGTAGTGAAGATAGAGATTTTAGAAAACTGTAAATTTTATGACACTATAATGATATAATAATAAAATAAAGGTTTATGAGAAAACATTTTTATACCAAAAAAATATATAATATATAAAATATAATATAAGGTATATAAAAATATAATTTTGAAATATGAAATATGCAATCACTATTTTTGAAATCTACGATATGTATTTATTCAAATAAGAAAAGTTTTTATTTATTCGAGTTAACAAAGTATTTATAAAGATTATTTAATTTTTATTTTTTTATGAATGTGAAATATTTTACCCAATATTTATCCTAAAAAAAATTTATTCAATTTGAATCATTATTATAAATTATATTTTAATGAATTGTTTTTATGATTAAATGCTTTTTTTCTAAAACAGTTTTTGTTGTGTTTTACTAACATATTTAAAAATTAACATCTTCCACATGGAAGAGTTGAATAATTTAAAATTTACTCAATATATGTAATTATAATAATTAATTTTAGATAATAGAATAAACATAATTTTTTTCATGATTAATAGTAACCATGATATATGTTTATCACCTTTGTTATGGGTAAAATGGTTAAATATAATGTGATAAGGCTTTAGGATAACAAAAAAACGTATATAATCCCAATTTTTTTTGTTTTTATTTTGAACATAAGCCAATAAAGTTATAATATGATTAATTTTTTAGTAATATTTAACTTATAAAATATTAATATTATATAATCTTTTGAAAAATTATAATTGTGTCCTCTCCGTCATGTATAAAAGGGCCCCACTTTTACATTCTTCTTAAAAAATCAAGAACCTCTTATCTTAGGAATAATCAACCCAGATACAATAATAAATGACCTCCAATATTCATGGAGGTTATTTATTTATCATAATACCAACATTTAGAGATAAAAGAGAACTCCAAAGAACATTTTCTATGAAGAGGTATAATTCTTAATAGAATATTTACATATTATTTTTTCATTTACATACTAAAAATATATTATAAAAAATACAGTATAACAAAATCTATATCTACCATATTTTTATATGAAATTATGTCAACGTAGAAACCTTTATTCTTCACATTTTCCAACAAATTGGAATGAAAAGCATAGTTCAAGAATATATAAAGATTAATGCCACAAAAAGTGATATATTTATTTTTTCATAAAAGACATTAATGGTTGCTTATTATTGTGTTCATATATATATATACTATTTATAAAATAATTATGAATGTTTAAATATAACATTTCAAAAAATTTCTTTCCTACCACCCCGTTAAAAATTGACAGTGTTACCCATGTGTATGTGTGGACTACCACCTCTATGAAGTGTTAGGATCTAATATTAATGAAAAATTTTAAATGTTGACTATAAATCTGTATATAATGAATATATATTATATTTATATCATAATTAAATTCTATATATGATCTAATAATGTTAAATTTTCTTGGAATGAAATTATATAACCAGAATATACATGATAACTGACATAGGTAACACTAAAAATGACAATTTTAAGAAGAAATTATTAATAAGTGGATTTTTTATATGGTATGTATATTGAATATGATATTTTATAATTATTTATGGTTATAATACATAATTATAATAATTTTCAATTTATTATATATTTTGTTTAATTTTATTATAAGGTACACTAAACATTATTTTTGGGATTTATTTTATAACCTCATTTCATTTTGGGATTATTTATGTTCAAAATTATAATGGAAAATTTATATGATACTAGTATTTAAAAACTAATAAAATTTCATTCTCCTATGGTTATTTTTTGGGTTTACATGTTTATATTCCATTAATTTTCTTTTAAAATCAAGAATCAACAAGAATGATAAATATAAGAGACTTTGGTTTAAAATTCATGTTTCATTGTTGTCCTTCGAACTCATTTTATTCAATGTCATTAATTCCTTTAAAAAACTATTCAAAACATATTTTAGTATTTAAATATTTACTAATTTCAATTTTCCCAGGTTTTACTGTATATGAATTTATTTCCAAATGAACCATCTAGTCATTTTCAGTACTACATAATTTTTACCAATGGTGCAGACATGACATTTGTTTTAATGTTCAAAACATAAAAAGTTTTACACACCATCACAAATACTCATTAAATTTTGGATTTTCATACTTTTACCTTTTTTTATTATAAATAATATTTTTTTCCTTAATATTTAATAATTTTTTTAATTAGTTATTCCAAAAATTAAAATGGTATTTTATTCAATAAATATTCTATTTATATTTTAATGGTATTTATATATGTGAAAACCCCAATTAATGTTTCTAGGGAAAATGATGTGATGATTAAAATTTTATAATTTTTTTGGTTTATGATTATGTTGATGAAATTTTGTTGTTATATGTTCTTAATTCAAAATGGGTCATTGATGACTTATAATTAATTTTACGAATGAATTGAATTTACCATTATAAAAAGAGTAATGAATTTAAAGTGAAACTAATGTGTATAGAACATTTTTAGTGTTCTCATCGATGCATCAAATAACATCATGAAAAAAATATTATGAATTCTATATTATAAGGGAATTTAGTTTACCCAAATGTTCTTATTAGTAATGATGTCTTGGATGAGATTATTTTGTGCTAATATTCTAGATATTATAGTTGAGAGTAATTAACCGTAAATTTGTAGAATAATTAACCTAGATTATTAATAATTATTATTACTTTATCCATGTGGTTGATATTTTGATATTATAAATAGATTTTGATTGAAATACATACATCAATTTAAAGTATTTTGTTTCAATTTCCCAATATTTTATATTGATTTCTCCATAATTTCTCATGATATATTACCCATTATAAAACCTGGATGAAGCATCAGACCAGACTCATAATTTGTTTTCCATTCTCTATGATATTCATTGGGATATTATGAATGACCTTAATAGTGAATGAATGTTTTTCATTCTACATTTCTAGATTTCAAATTTAATATAATAATATTGTATGTTTCTAGTTAAGAAAGACTCATAAAATGATTGATCCTCCATGGTGTGGTCCCTTGTATCGTTTACCTATATAATAATGTGAATAATGGATCAGGGTTACTAGAGTTAGAATGTTATAGTTAGTATCAGATGGAGTTTTTTAAGAACTATAAGAATTTTTTTCTGAATGAATATATCAAAAATTAGAATAATTAATATCCCTTAAGATATCTAAGAAAATTTACCATTATAGGTATATTAATGTTAATGGTAAGAATTATTAATAACTAGATAAAACTGATTGTGTAACATTATTCCGTGATTTATCCTTGTAGGAGGAAGGAAGTCAACACCCATAGAAAATGTCGGGATTTCTCTGTTGAGAAATCCAATATGGGTTGTGTTGAAAATATGAAAATCATAACCATATTTGAGAAGATAAAATTTATTATAATGAATAACCTTTCTCTAGTTACTAAAACCATGGTTCCAAAAAATATTATCCTGTGTTGGAACACATCTTGTAATACAAGGCACCATCATTAAATTGTCTGAGTAATCCATTTGGAGATGAAACATGTATTTAGTACCGTGAAATCATATTCCTTGACTTAAGATGTAATGAAAGGGAATGTGCTATTATTGTAGTGTAATTACAAATTGGAGATACTGATTAATGGTGTTCTATGATCCATCATACTGTTTATGTTGGCCAAATTTCGTGTATGGATTATATAATTTTTAATTTTATATTTTTTATGAAATAAATTTCCCAAGAACATCAAGATAAAATAGAGAGGAAATTTCCCACTTATTGGAAGAAATAATAAAAAGGTGTTAAAGATGACATGTATAATCCTACAAGATAATCTAGGCATTTTGTATAAAATTTACATAATATCAAAATAATTATTGATCAAGTATTTGGTAGGCTTAATTTGAATCTATGAAGGGAACACATTTCTCAAAAAAATTCATTATATTATGATATAGTATCAATTTATTATAATCTAGAGATTGAGATTTATTTCCTTTACATCTGTAATCAGAATCATGAAAAGAAGTGGTAAACTATGAAATAATAAAATGAAATGTTTCAAAGTATATGAAATGTAGGATGTGACTTCAGACATGTTTTAAATATTGAAATTTACACCCATGTAATTTCATATAAGAATGAGGGATTTTTTAAATTATGGAGAATGGATCATAAGGATATTGAATCCAAGGAATGTATGTAAACAATAGTTATGTAGTGTTTAAACTATAAAGGGGTGGATATTTAATCAAACAAATGTCTCATTCAACAAGTTAATCTCTGATTGAATAATCTATATGGGGAAGGCTCTGTTTATACAATTACTATAGATGTGGTTGATGTTACCAAATATGTAGTGTATGGTATGTTTATCATAAAATAAAATTTAGCTACATATTTATATAAATATTTATCTTTTAAATCTTTAAAATCATCCATGTTTCCCAAGACAGTTATATATTTACAAAGAACTCAAGTAATGGATTTATCAATAAATAATCAAATTTGAAATATTCTATCGACAAGGGTGTGTTAGTTAGTTACAATTATAACACACAGTTAAAACCTATTTCTAAAATGGATTATTATTTAAATTAATAACTTTTATATAATCCTTGGAATGGATTTAATTAAAAATTCAAAATATAAATAATTATAATAGAATGATATTGAGATTCATAATGGATATGTGGAATACCTTCTCTTTAGTGTGAAGTGTAAATCATTTGAATAATTTCTAGATCCATCTATAGCAGATATTCATAATTATAATCATGATTAATGAAATTAGTCACAACCTATAAATTAGAATGTTTTCATTAATATAGATGATTCACTTATTGTGAAATAATACATTGAGGTGTTTCATGAAGAAATACCATGACACTAACCTAGGGATGAAGTTAACATTCTTATTGACCTCATCCCTAAAGAAAAATAAAAACCTAATACAACTTATAATATGACCATAGTTTAAATAGAGGAATTGAAAAAACCAT
Organism: Viscum album; assembly: GCA_963277665.1. NCBI lineage: Eukaryota > Viridiplantae > Streptophyta > Magnoliopsida > Santalales > Viscaceae > Viscum > Viscum album. The sequence continues at coordinate 470,077,494 of OY728148.1, forward strand.
TATAGGGGTTTTGTAAAAAATGATTTATTTTCATTAGTGTTTCACAATGGGTACCCCCACTCTTTTTTATAAAGAATGGTGGATAAATGAGTTTGTGTGTTAAATATAGGGGAATCAATGAAACTTTAACAATGAAAAGTAACCCTATAAAATATATAGATGAAATATTTGAACAGTGATATGGATATCAGTTTATTTGAATGATTTATATTCGTTATGGTTATCATCTACTGTAAGTAAAGAAAGACTATCTTCTAAATAAGAACACTCAAACGAGATATGGACAAAACAAATTCACTAAAATTACCTTTGGATTGAATAAAATAAAATCTATTTTATTTATTGAAAAACAAATTATAATATAAAAATACAGATAATTTCAGTGTTTTTTATTTATTAAATATTGTTATACTCTAAAAGATATATTGAGAATTAGAGTCGTCTGTGAATCATTCATAAAAAATTTAGAGAGATGTATTATATGGAATATTAATAAAATTAAAATTCAAGATTTATAAATATTCATTTCATTGAAATATGTCTTTTAAATATATAATATTAGTGGATCCTTCAATGAAATAGGTACTCCTAAAGTTCACAATGCTAATAAATATAATCAATTGACATAATTTCTTTGTAATAGTAGGATATTTTTGATATTTTGCTGAAAAAAATTATCGATTTTCAAAACCATTATCCAATATGACATAAAATGGGTTTTGATTATATAGTAAAAAATATGGATGGAATATTTTTAGGATTTATATAGGATACAATTCTGGTCATCAGTTTTTACTTAACTAATAGGACTGGATGGATTTGGGATATATTTTAATGTAACAAATAATGGACTTTTATGTTTCATTATATAAAAGGATAGAGTCATTTCACATGTATAAAGGTAGTTAATGATTGATGAATAGAACATTCAAACCCATCACCCTGAGTTGGAATCTGTAATCATTAAATTAATGGTATAAAATGATTTCCTTTATTGTGAAAAATGTAAACTATATACAGATCATAGATGTTTGAAATAAAAAATATCAACAAAAATAGCTCAACATGGGGCAGTGTTGATAGATGCATTAAAAAAGTATTGAGATTTATAAATACACAACCACACAAGGATGGAAAATATGGTGGTTGATGATTTGAGTTGAATGATACATAGTATTTTGACTAAAATTAGGTATGAAAAAGATCCTATATTTAAGGATTTTGAAATGTTGGATTGGAGAAACCTTAAAAAGTGAGAAACATCAAATATATTTTGAATTATATCTAAACGATTTTAATTAGTGAAAATAAATGTTTCATAGATTTATCATAGAAATACTCAAAAAGAATATCAAATCCCTAAATGAAGGGTAGTTGGTAAAAATAATCTATGATGTTGGAATATTGATGTTTGGGATGTGGCTATGTGTTCCACCAATTCATATTCTAAAAAGATAACTATTATATTATGTCAATTTCCCAAATTTTTATACACATATTTTTATAACAAATAATCATTCATGATTTGAAGGACTTTTTTTAGTAGGATAATATTAAAATTGTAATAGAATATTATATATCTTGACACTTGGTTTTTAATTAGGTAAATGTAATGAGTCGAAATAACAAAGAATCTATGAACCCTACCACAATTCTTGTGTGGAAATGCGGTGACATAACTGGAAACCTTGTCATTTGATTTCAAAAGACATAGCAAAGGAATGATACCATATGGGTTATTATTTACTACAATAAATAGTCAACACATTTCCAACGGGGAACCTTTCGAGTCACTAGTATATTAACTATTTATCTTTATTTATTTAATTGTGTAACCATATAGTTTTTGGGTGTCTGGGTATACAATGAGAATTTTTGGGATGAAAAAACCAAGGTGAATGGATAGTGAAATATTTTCATACCCATGTAGAAAACCCCGAGAGTGTACTGTAGGTGGTTATAATGTGGGTTTTTATAGATCAATATGGTTTCCCAACTATGATACTCCTAGGGGGTGAACATGTCACATTTTATTTTGAGGATACTATTATCCCATAGGGTTGGCACATTGTTTTCCTAATTGAGAATCCAAACCCTAATCTTTTTCCATGTTAGCCAATAAATCGTATTTTAATATTGTTACTATTCAAATTTATACCCATTTATCCAAAAATTTTCTAACCCATAATTAATATAAAATTCCACATGGTGGTGGAGATTCCCATCTCCTTTTGGGGGGATTGTTTTGAGATATTGTATTTGTGGATAAGGGTATGTCAATTTATTCTAGGTTTCATCTTCTATAATACCTTCTTAACCATGTTCATTTATTTCCATGGAGATGTGTAACCACATAACGAGTGTTGTATTAATATATGACAAGTAATTTTTGTAATGGATTGTTTTTCATAGCTTATATTATTAGGTCCTTGATCTTCCTTTTATAGGTAGTCTTCATTGAAGGTGATGAGGATGGGAATGATTCAAAATTCTGCATCCATATTTCAAGGTGTTTACCAAGGAATAAATTTTAATTTATGAACTACCATTGGTTTTTTGTTTTTATTATTTTCATTCAAATGATTTGTGAATTAGTTTTATAAACTGTATGGATTTATTTTTATTTCAGTTTTAAATCATTTTATTGAAGGTGTTTATCTAATTGGTAGGGGAAAACATGCACTCAATTTTTTTTGTAAAATGCTCAAATATGTTTTATGTCTTAAAAAGTATTTATAATATGTTTCTATAATTGGGTTTACCTTATGTAATTTGGTTTTATATAATTGGTTAACATGTTTTTGAAATTATATTATGAGATATATTTTCATTTATTGGAACATATTGATATTATGTTTGTACGTGGTAGAACATGGGTTAACCAGGGTTTGGGCAAGGGGTTTCGGCGGTGTTGTGGGATCCTTTAGATAATATCACTTTGAGAGCATCCATCATGGTAATTGGGAGGCTCTGAGAGCTCTTGTTGAAGGGATCTAGGAAGACTGTGAGATCTTTCATGTTGCGTAGCTTGCTTGCATACATTGTTTAGACTCAGACACCATAGAATTTAGTAGATAGAGATTCTATGTGGACATATTTATACTGGATGGGATATTATGATCTTAAGAATTTTGATTGAGGGATGCTTAATTTGATTAACGATATTATTCCCATATTAATTTTTAAATTCGATGATAACACTTATTATTACCTTGTTTAGGCCTTATATAGTATTTTTTATGGGAATTTATTATCAGGTTTCCTTTATTATTTAATTGATCTATGTATGAAAGTGATTTTTGCAGAACATTGTTTTTTTTATTAAAATTAAAACCAAATATATTTCAATGTATTCCATGCAAATGAAATATTTTCAAAGAGGTTAGTGTAGAAAAGTGATATTAGAATTTTTTATTGGATTTCAGGTGAAAAATAATTAAATATATTAATGGTGGTATCCAACAATGAAACATTACTCAGTCAATATATATTCCTTTTGGTATATGTAGATTTTTTAATGTAGCACACATGTAAAGGAATGAAAACTATGTACATGGGTAGATAATAATTATTGCTGTCATCCAGGTTTTGTAGATTGGAATTTATCTCATGGACTTGGATTATGATGAGTCCATTTGGGATTTTGTATCCATTGGGATTTATTTGTAGGTCTTGTTTAGAATGGTTTCTATATTTATGACTTTTGGGGTTTTAGTTGTGATACCATATATATTGGATATTATGAAATGATTTATATATTATATATATTGTTTTTACTCTTATATACCTTTCTGTATATTATATATTAATGAAATATCTATTAAATTACATTTTACTAATAAGTGAATCCAGTTTTTAATTAGAAAAACCATTCCCAAGCGTATTCCGATCTTGCTCAGTTCTTTTCAACAGCACGTGGAAATGGGAACACACTTTAGGCCTTATGAGAGACTAGTTCATGATATGGGTCAGGTTGAATCAGGTGTATTTGTCAAAAAAATAAATAATAGTAGTTTTTTTATTTAGTAGTTAGTGGGTGAATGGTTGTATGACCATAAAGTCTCAGGAGCTAGGAAATAGGATGTGCATTCCATCAATTATTTATATAGAACCAGAATATTCCGTGGGTGGTCTATGATTTTGGTAATGTCCTGAGTTCGGTAATGGGTCCTTTAAATGATATTTGGTGGAATTTTCCAGTTGTTACTGAGTCCATGGATGGTACACGAGTTTTTTATATAATTATTTGTTGTCAAACAGGGAATACTATAGGAGGTTCACCATCAATGCACATTGTTAGTAGCAATAATATGTAGCCCATACATGTTTGTATGAAACATTCTTGTGACACAAGTATGATTGATACATGATTCCAAAAAAAATTATGTCTAGATCATGAATAATGTTAATTAATTGCAATTTTTTATTCTTTTTCTCCTTTTTGGTTAGATTTTCTTTTGATGTCAACATTTTTAGTAATAATCCAATATGAGGGGGTTTTTATTCCTTTTATTTGTTGTTGTTTTATTCTGGATGAGAGTTCTATTCACACTCCCCAAAATATATTTTCCCCATTTTCAAAAATCCTCTTCAAAGATTTGTGAGAAACCATAAATATTAAACAAAATGTTGCACTAGATTCCACAAAATTAGATTCAAAATTTCAACTTTCAAAAAACATCATTACCCATCTCGGTTCACATAAATATCTAGTCATACACCATCTTCAAGTCTCACACCTATCACATCAAATGTCATATCATTTCACCTTCCCATCATCACTATACTGGTGATACCCACAAGAATCCCCACCATCAGCAATATCATCTTCACTGCCATATTATAGAGTTCCACATTTTCATCATCACTATCATTGACACTGATCCAATTCCACTATTGTCATCATAGTCCAAACACCACCCCAGTCTTCTTGTGAACATCACAGTTCATAGAGCCATCGACAAACATAGAGACTTTCTTGCAACCCTCATCACTCAAACATATAATACAGCCATGATACATCATATTAAACAACATTGACGAAATCCATAGAAACATATTCTATTATTGAAAGAGAAATCCAAAAGAATACCAAAACTAGATAAATACACCATATGTTGCATTACAAGATAACTCTTAGCAATCCTCAAAACATCCCAAAAATCCCTTGGTATCCGATGAACCCGGCTGACCTAGAAAGAAGTAAGGGACAAGGGCACCAATGTATGGAGGATAAGAAGAGATGGGGAAAGGCCAAACATAAAATATCAAGTAATGTGGGATTAAAACACTAGGAATGAGACCCTAAGAGAAAATAAAAATTGTTACCCATTCCTGAAAGAAAGGGGATAAAAGAAAAGTAAATTTGTATTGAAATATAAATTATAAATCAAGACTGAAAACATAGATATAAGACCTAAAAAAGATCAATAGAAGCAATTTAAATAGAGAATACTGCATTTCCATTATATCCTCCACAATAGCCAAAACCGATATAAAAATCAACACACCCAACCAAAATGGGTTTGTGCTTTCTGGGACATACTGGAAGAGTAGGGATGTAAGAGTGGAATATAGGACAGATCCATAGAACCCAAAGAGAATAAACCTTATCATAAAAAGCCTAAAGAACTTGGAGAAGGATAAATGACCCATCTGCTCCAAGGAGTGATCCAAAGGATGAAGAAGTCGATAAAGGAGGAGCGTTCCATCACTATGGGGAGAATCATAACCCTGGGTTAAATGATAATGACATAAAAATATGTAGCTAGAGTTAGGAGTGTAGCTTAGCGGGTGAGGAAAAATTCTTATATTCAGTGTCTTTTAGATGATTCCTACCAAAATAACATAAACTATTAGTAGAGACGGTTCTAAAAAGGATACCATGTAGGAGAAACCTCCTATCAACTGGATTTGGTGGATTCATAGAAACATATGAAAAAATCATTACATCAATTGGCTTCTTAGGAGCAGAAATGGATAATGTGCTTTTCATAAGAGTTTAGAAGGATATTACACTAGTGTTAAATGGTTAAAACAGACCCAATGAGCCCAAGGAATATATGGTTCATATCGAGTGAATCATTGATTTTTTGAAAATGCTTGAGACCTCAAATGATGTATTTTCCATGTACATGCTTGATGTATTGGGTAGGATGTAGTGGGAGTTGGTGGTGCATTTGTGTTGGATGAGGATTTGACATGAAAAAATTTCAATGATTATTTTAGCCACATGTTTTAGCCAGATATTTTGATAGTGGAAAAATCTATTGATCTCACAATATTGGAGAAATTGGTATATTTTGTGGTGTAGTATGATGACAAATTTAACTAATTGGGTTTTGTTTCACTGAATATACCTTTTTATTAATACTTCTTGTCTAAATTTATTGATATGGGTTTGACTAAAAAGATCAATTAAAATATTATTATAATGTGTTTAATAACCAATTATTTGGTGTGGGAGAAGTAATTGATGACATAGACTGAGTTGACTAGAAATATAGGTCTCAAGAGTTCATTTTATGTGGGTGGAAGATAGATTTCTTCATAATTTAAGAATAAACGTAGTACGAATCTTAGTACAATAAGGGAAATTGGGTTTCATAGTCATCCGGTATATCTCAAATTGATGCAATGGGGTGTAGGGAAAATTTCCATTATTAGTATGGTAAGGGAGAACACACAATGCTTCATTTTATCGACACTCTAAGGTTTTTCCTATAGTATGGATTCCTTGGGAACGTTGATTTCTTCAATAATATCTATTTCAGGGAAGATTTCGTTGTCCGTGAATTTTGGAATGTCTGTAAGGATCAATCAGATGCTTATAATGATGGATGATATCTCCCTCATGGTTAGGGATATTAACCCCACTGGAAGAAGTCTCAGGGAGAGTCTGATCCAAGTAATCTCATTGTAGTAGAGTTCAGTAAAGATGACTTGACATTGGATCTAACAACTACATGAGTTAAAGTGTATATTTCATCTTCCTTGTAATTATATTTATTTTATATAATCAAATATCATACAAAAATTTCACTAATATTAATTGATGATTTGGATTTTTAAGTTGTGTTTATAGAATATGTTATTGATTTTATAACCTTATTTTGTTGAATGAAGGATTCAGGTTCTAAGTAAAAAGAGTTCCTTGTGCTTGTGGATAATTCAAAGGCTATTATTTCTAATATTCATGAATTTTTTGACTTTTATCACCCTAACGTCCAGTTCCATATTCTTTATGGGAACACAATTGTTATTTAGGGTGTGTGGGATTTTCCATAAAAGGTATAAAGACCTATTTATTATGAGTTGATATTGATATCATTCCAAATATCTTGGTTTTTCAAGAAGATATTGAGAAGTGTTTAGGGGGTGGACATCTAGTAATCATGGCAAGGAACCCAGATGTTTTTCTAGAGGATTTTTCCGGATTACTTTCCCATTGATAGGTTGAGTTTACTATCAATAATGATCCCCAAGATGATTAATGAGGTGATTTTTTTGGGATGAGATGTGCCAGAGTACCTTTGTTCAGTTGGAGATCCATTTTACAACTTCACCAATTTGGATTTCTAATGATAATATTATATATTATTCCTTATATTTTTATCCTTTTGGTGAAGGTTAGGGGAGTGTAATAAATTTGGATCCTCATTTAGTGGCCTATATCTCATGATAGCTACAATCCCATGAAGAAATTATATGAACTATGAACTCAAATTAGTATCACTGATGCACATGCTAAATATAAGGAGGGATTTAATCTATAGAGAGCATTATACAGTGTACTAGGATCCTGAAAGAAAATTTTTATCTTTACCGAAAGAGACCTCACCATCACATTTAGAATTTTTTATGATAACATTAGTCCTTTTATTTTTATATTTCATATATACCCTATAAGGGGAATGTGGTGGCAGACTCACTATGATATAAGAACATAATATATACCATTAAAGAGTTAATGTATTAGTGGGTTATGGTGTTTTTTCTGATATGAGTCTATAGGTACATAAGGATGGGGAGAATTTTTTCTTGGAGGTTATATATTTTATTCCCATATAATAGATAGGTTTAGGGGTGATAATGTATCTGAACTCAAGTCATAATAGGCTAATAATGCCACACATAGTGGGGAGACCCTGGGTTATTATTATTAGTAACTTGATAGTTTCCCCATCTTCCAGAAGTGTATGGTTGTTACTTTGAGATTATGGTATGATGTTATATGAGAGGCAAATAATTCTAGTTGTTCTATTCACCCATTAAAAATCAAGATGTTCTATAACTTGAGGGATCATTATTTTTTGGCAAGGATGAGATTAGCAATGGCATATTTTTCCTCAAGGTTCATATCCTTCCTGATGATCAATATCTCATCATTATAGACCATCCATATTGTTTTAGAATATTCCCATTAAATGTTTGATGATTAATGGGATATATATGGATTTTTTGAATTTTCTACCACATTCTCTAATTGGGTGGGATATTATATGGGTGACATACAATAATTTAAGGAAATCAAGTCACTTTATTTCTACCATAGAGTTGATTAAGGTAGTGAACAAAAAATTCATGTATATTTGAGAGATGGTTCAGTTTCATGGGGTCCTTCAGTGATATTTTTATACTAGGATTACTATTTATCTTTTTGATTTTTTAAGGCAACTGTCACACTTAGGGATTTTGTGAAATATTTTATCAAATTAATTTAATTGTTTGATTTTTATCTATAAATTGTTTTTTTATATTAAATAAAGAAGTTTAGATTCTTGTATACATAAAACAATTTAAATAATGTACTATACAAACCCTAATGGCTATATTTCTCTATATGGAACACCAGGGTTGGCTTATGTTACAAGCAAGACTGACTTTCCTTGATGGCTTGTGAAACACACAAGATCGATTTTTACCAAACAGTAATATATTATTCAAAATGTTCTTATTATATGATATAACATATCAATTATATTAATAATTATAAATAAGGTCAAATGAATTTTTAATATCAATGGTTTACATAAATTAAAAATAAATTTATTGGTTTCAAATGAATTATAAATGAATATGAAAACTTAATGAATATAAAAAATATTATTATTTTAATTAGAGTAAGCTTTTGACACTTAATAAATTTAATTAATTTCATTTAGAGAGTGATATGAAAGATATATATATCATATATTCAATAAAATAATTTTTAAATTCATCCAATAGCTTTGATATAATTAATATAAAAAACCCAATTTTATGCATAAAATACTTTATTTGTATTTAGACTTTTTTATTACCTATTAATATGAAACCAATTATAAGTAAATTTTTGAAAAATTATAGATTATATGTGATAAAATAAATTTCATATTAAAATGATAAACATAATAATTAGGTTATTTTAATTTTTTGGTATTTTTCTATGATGTTTCATTTTTAAGGAACTTTGAATAATTCTGAAATTTAATTCAAAAATACTTTTCCCTATAATATATTTATAATGTGAAAATATATTTTAATTTTTGTAAATATTAATTATAACATATGTTTTTGAATAAATAGAATTTATGTAACTACATTCAATTTTACATTGAAATTTACTTTCAAATCATAGAAAACATTTGGATGTTTTTACTTTAAGACTTGCTTTGTCGTCCCATATGTGGGATTAAATATAAATTAATTTATACCAATTATACAATTTTAATTTTTCTAAATGGTTTATTTTTTTGGAATAATCAAAATTTATATTTTCTAATATGGATAAATTCATTTTTGACCAAACATATTAGTAAAATTAATCAAAATTAATTACACTGATGAAGGAAAAAGTAAGCTTAACGAGGGATTATTCCTTAATAATAATGGCCAAAATGTCATATAAAATTTTAAAAAACCTATTTTATGAAAATATTTTATCCATGAAACATCAATTATAGATATATTTTTTGTTTTATGATGAATTATTTTAGATAAAAAATTGGGTACACCAAACTTTTTTTCATAAATGCTAGGTGTGTCCCATATCTTCATTATAAATGGCAACAACATCTCCCCTTTCTTAAAACCTCTCAATAATCTTAGGTTTGGACAATATATACACAATAAAAATTCCAAAATCTCTCTATTACTCCTTGAATATTATATTGGTAATGAAATTAATCCATGGAATCCCATTGATGAAAACCAAAAGGAGTTATCTACAAAAGTGGTAACATCCTTCCTCACAATCCTTTCTTTTAATTTACATTCACCAATCTTATAAATCTTTGTATTGTATTATTTTATAAATGAAAAATTATAATAAATATAAAATGATTTTTTATTCTATGGGTTATACCTATATTTACATAAACTACCATCTAATGGGTAACAAACATATTGTTTAGGTGTATGGAAAACAACTACCTCACGAAATGATGATTGTTCATTTTTCCTTTACCACCTATCAAAATTGAAATTTTGATGTAAAAAATATTTATATAAGATATATATGATATTTAAAATGTATTTAGTCATCTTTAAATTTTATTTAGAACATACCATTATAATTTCTATCTTGTGTAAATACGATAATTTAATTTTAGGAAGTGTGGACTACCGCCACCGCAAAGTGATGTGATTCATTGATACGCTACATGAATGCAACAAGGATGTGTTTAGTGAACATATATGATATATATGAAATTGAAATTCTACCCTAATTATATTATATGCATATATTAATTTATTTCATTTTCTTTCGTTCTTTCTATGTGGTAATAAAATGGAAACAATGTTCATGCATATATACAACCTATCACCTAAATGAATGGTTTATTCCATCACCTACATATAAATATTATATATATTATTATCATAAAAACATAATGAATATATAATATATTTATATATGGTTTTAAATTATATAAATCATTATATAATTATAAGAACCAATGATATAACAAATTAATACACATGCGGTGAACAAAAAAGATATTACCTGAAGTTAAACCGTAACATTGAATTGTTAGAAAGAGGGTAACATAAAGTCATAATAAAAATATATATGATATTATATATTTGAATATTTTTTATTTAATATATTTATATTAAACATGAATTTAATATATTTGATTCTTTAATGAGTTTGACGATAGTCAAGACACAAGGTGATTAAATTTCATCTCACTTTTTATTTATGTGAGACAATTTCTTCATTAACCACCCATTAATTTTGGGTGGTGTTTATACTTACCAGTGATGTATTTTCTGATTATTATTTTTATTTTCAAAGTTATAAGAATATATATTTGATGATATTTATTTCATAAGGATAATGTTTCAAAAGTTTTCAAATCTGTAAAGAAACATTGTCTCAATTTTTCTTATTTGAGACACATGCAATATCATGCACCTATATTAATATAAGAGATGTATATACTGAATATGAAATTTTATATCAGGAGTGAAATTATTTTCGCGATATTTAAGCTTAATTTAATTTTATTCTTTCCATATTTAATTAATGTTTCCAAAATTATAATAGTTAATTTCTATAACCTCATCATTTATCAAGATTGTTTATTGTTATTCTTCCATTGATGAAATATTATGATCCATATCTCGAGAATTATAATAAATTTTTTTAACCTTGGAATATTCATCTTATATCCATATAATGGTACCATATTCCACTCTTTGGATGTTATGATACTTAAGAATTTTTTTTATGAACATTTGACATTACCTCTCCTTTCTATCTAAATATTGTGTTCTTTCAAAAACATGAATTCTAAAAAATATTATGAATTTTTTTTACTTTTCTCATATGATATTAATGTAAGTTTTTTCCAATGTTTTAAATTTAAAAATTCGTTTTATAAGGAATCTTCTCATGATTTTTTGATCAAGATGATTTTATGAATTATTTAGGTAAAAATAGAATGTTTATATTTTATGAACATACCCACAGTCATGACCGTAATTTCCATGGTGCATCCATTGTATGTTTAGCAGTTTATTTTTAGTAAAAAATATTTTTCTCAATATTATGTATAATCATTTTTTTAATGTGGTTTTCTGCAAAATGTTTTTTCTAATCTGTTTTATGATTATTAATGAATCCTTTAAATGATTTCAAAAATATTTTAAATGAAAAGGGTTTTTAAAAAGGTTTTTGGTTTTTGAAAATTATTTCAAATTATTTCAAAACATCTTCATACATTTTAAGTTTATTTTCAATGAATTTATTTTCAAAATTTTATCATTATTTTTTTATAATATTTAAATGAAAATGGTTTTCAAAATATTTTCAAGCTCTCTTTATATGTCATCAAAGAAACCTTTTTCAAAAAATAATTTCAATGATTTCATTATAAGCTTTCATTTTTATTTTAATTAAGATGATTTGCAGAATGTTTTAATTTTTAAAGTTCCTTTTCCAAAGAAGAATGGAAATTAGTAAGAAATGTTTTTAGAGGTTATTTGAAAATTATTTTACAATTAAGATGACATCCATTGATGATACTCTTTCATTTTTGGGGAAATAATACAATGGTACCATTAATATTTTTTATATAAATGGTTTATGTTTTTATGGAATGATGTTTATGGAGCCCTTTTTTGTTTCAAAAGTTAAATTTGTATTAAATAGTTTCCTCTTCAAAGAGTTTTATTCTTTTGAAACCAACTTCTTTTCAATGGTTAATAATTGATTAAATGATAATAATACATGTCATTATCCAAATTTTAAGATATGATTACATGATTATGACACCCATTAAATTTAATGGTATTATAATATTATTTTTATAAAACCCATATCATTTTATGGAAAATTTTGTAATGAATGTTTTAATACATAGTGAAATATGTATGAATGATTTTATAATGAGATGGATGAGACCTATATATCTCTTCAATGAATTAGGTAAAGATTTATATCTCATAAGATAATGATGTGAATCATGTTGACGGAATTGATCTACAATGGGAATATGGAGAGGCCCTAACCCTTACTAGGAAAGGAATGCGACTGGGGATGGTGGTGTGTCTCACCGAGTAGATGTAGTCACCATGACGATGGAAAAAAGAGAAACCCAATCCACTATGAGAAGATAAGGAGACCTAATCCCATAAAAGTAAATGACTGCGACTGGGGATGGTGGTGTGTCCCACCCAGTAAGTTTAGATCCCATGAAGTGCCCTCATGTATTCTAGCAATACATATTGATATATAGTGAATGATATCACATGTTCATATATTCAAAAATTCCATGTATTATTTCTATAATATGGTTTAATGACATACGTTATTTATTTTCTTATGATTAATTCCTTATGAACTACCAATAATTATTCCATTATTCATTTTTAGGATCTTTGATATCAAGGGTATGATGTTCAATTATTATGATCACATCATCATAACCATATGATCATGTTTATGCAAACATGTATCCCTTGTTTAACCTTAATGTGAATATGAGAAAACCCTTATTTATGTTTCCTTCCCCATGTTATGTTGATATTTTTTATTTATGATGTGTCTATGAAGGTTTATAGTCATTTGTAACCTAGTGGGAGATAATTTTAATTAATTATTTACCATTGTTTATGTTTCTATGATTCAAATGGAACTAAACTAATACACTCTTTTTGAGAATTATTGAATAATGTTTTAAGTATTCCAAAAAACTGATGTAATGTCTTTATATGTAATGAACGGGTTTTTATGGTTGGTATCAGAGTGATGGTTATTTCAATAATTGGAAACTATGTTGTGAAACATTATTAATACCTCTAGGTATATTTCTAAGTATATGTGAGGGGATGCATATAAGGATAATTATAAGGATGAACTAATGTTAAGAAAAATTTCCTGGAAATTTGGTAAAGGATAGAATGATTGGTTTCTGATAAATAAATCCCTATATAGATACAATAAGTGGGAATGGATCTAGCACAAATATACCTCGATGTAAGAACTCTGACAAGGTCTATCAGGCTTGACTCCACATAACCTTATACACAAAGAAAGGGCCTATTACAAAACTGATTTGACACTCCATGAGAATATTCTTTTGAAATTAAAAAACTAATTACAAACCATAATTAAGGATTTATGTTTGATATGACTGTGAATAACCTTGGATAAACCATAGGTTTCATTGATTAATGAATAAAGATCCATGATTTATATATCAAATAATTGTTTTTATGACTATTATGTGATATGTTTATCAAACTATGATTTCTAGTTTTATTCAATCTAACTTGAATAACATTTAATGTTTTAGATGTGGAAACTATGTGAATTATGAAATTCATTTTCCTAATTAGAAATCTCATAAAGAGAATCAGTAATGTTGAATGAGTGTTGGATATACGTATGAAGATGAGGATATTGCAAAGGAAATTTGAATGGTATGAAATGTTCTTCCAGTATTGTTTACATTAAATGAAAGAACAATTATTTGTTTAAGTTTGAGGAATATGAAGACCTGATTTAAATGTCATATTCTAAGAAATTGGTATTAAGGAATAATATGATGATCCATGGGTAATTGTTCAATAATAAATTTATATGAATGAAATATTTATGTTATTTAATTCAAATTTTATGCTTTATGAATAATGAAATATATATGTATTTTCAGTATACGATTTTCATAATGTATTGAAAATGATATAATTAATGGTGATGAATATATATAAATGTGATTTTTTTATTAAGTAATGATAACCATTAATGCATTAATGACATTGATAAAAATATTCTTATCTTGGATAAAGAGAGAATTGATCAAGATAATGTATAGCAGATAATATAAATGACCATAGAAACCTATATGAGTTTTTTACAAGGTGGTCTATGGAATATTGTATGATGCTTAAAACATCCTTGATTCATGGAATATATCTAGTAAACATTAGAATAAGGAAGAATGTGTTTATTCCAATAGTATTTATGGTAATATAGGTTATTACCATGCTTTATAGGGATTTATTATGAGAGTATTCACATGTTTGTAATGTGACTACCAAGAGATAATTTGTGATATATGGAGGATCAATGTTAATCTGATTATGTTAATTTAATTCTATAATATTGTATTTTAATCCTTCATATGGGTTATATGGTTACCCATTCATGAATAGTTTAAGTCAAACTTCCAAGTATGAATTCATTTATTGAGATTGTATTGAAAACCTTTGTTAAAAAAAACATTTAGTGACTCAACTTATTTCAATAATTCCAATAAAATTCATTTGGGAAACAATATTAGTGTGGTTTTATAAAAGGAAAAAATGAATGATGGTTGAAAACATTTCAATTCTAGAATGGCCACAAGTCTTTAACCCATGATTGAAGAATGATAAGGGTTTCATACCTACCACCGGATATATGATTTGTAAGTAAAGGTGTAATTATATCCGACAAATTAATTTTAATGTGGAACAAATAGAGTTACAATATGTTTGGATATTAATGTATTAATAGTATAGATTTTGAAGAATAGTTAGAGACACATAGTTATATTAATCATTCTTTTAAGGGCTTTACAATCTTCTAAAATTTTAATTCAATACTTTAAGTATGAAAGTCGATTTTTGGACTCCTATATTTTGATGTAATGGTTGAATTAGAAATTGATAATAGCATAACCAAATAATGTAATTTATTTTATAGAAATATATAATATATTTGTATTTCCTTATATTCTTGGTTGATAACATAATTACACAATATTAGGAAAATAGTATTTTTTTTCTAATACCTTAATTTTTGTTGAAATGATTCACTTTTAAATAGTAACATTTTTATGAATATGGGGAACTCAATACTTCATTGATAATTAATATGTTTATGATTGATAACCTCAATCACCCTATATAAATATTTAGACTTTTCCTTTAAGTTCATATTTCCAATCTACACCTATGTTCTCTTATATGTAAACCAGGTTATATTTCCATTTGGGTAACCGTAATTTTTCCAAATTTCCCTTTTAAAAAGATGTTTTTGGATTAATTTTTTTAATGTGGGTTTCTATGAAATGAACTTTAAATTATAAAAATAATGATAACTAATATGAATTCGATTCCAAAATTCATTTTAATTGGGGTAGAATGTAACAATATGATATTTTGTGAAATTTTTATAGAAAATATTTTAGTCATTAGATATTTTTTTATTAAAATAGTTTTCTATTTATAATAAAGAACTTATATTGGATTGAGATATAAAAAACAAAAAGTTAATCATGCTATACATGGAACAAAAATGATATATTTCAATACACAGAACATCTAGTTATCTTTTGTTACACGTAAGACCGACATTACTTGATTGTTTATGTAATATGAAGACTGAGTTTTATCAAACAACAACATATTATCAGAACTATTATTATAATAAGATACAACATATCCATTGAGTTGAATTTTATAAATAGTGTTAACTAACCTATAAAATTATATGGTTTACATAAATATAAAATGATACCAAAGGATACAAAATAATTATACATGAATATAAAAACTGAATGAATATAAAAGAAAATATTATTATCATTATTCCCATAAAGCTATTTTACCCTAATGAATTAAATTAATTACAATTATTGAGTTCAATTAATGTGATATTTATATATATTATACTAAATAAAATAGTTTTTATATGTAACCAATCGATTTTATTGTTATAAGATAAAAAAATACCTAATTTATGCTAGAGAAATAAAAAAATAGTGTATATTAATTTCCGAGTATTTTTCTGTGAAGTATTATTTTTTTAATGAATAGTATAAAAATAATAAATTTTAATTGAAAAAAACTTTTTCATATAATATATTCAAATGGATAAATTTTATTTTAAATTAGTTTAAAAGTTTAATTAGATCATATTTATATCAATTAATCTAATTTAGGTCATTTTAGTCAATTTTAATCTAAAATGAACTATAAAAATATAAAAAAACATTTAGAGGTTTTTAAATTAAAACCCATATTTATCATCCCGTATACAGAATTGAATTAAAAAAAAATTCATCCACTTATGTGGATTTTATAAAAATTAATTCGATATTTAAAATCATAATAATTTATAATTTATATTATGGTCATATTATATTTTTTTTAAAAATATTAGTGAATGTAATTAAAATTAAATACATTGATTAAGGAAAAATTAAGCTTGGAAAGGGAGTAAATGTTAAACAGAAGGGCCTAAATGACTAGGAATGTTTTCCAGTACCCATTGTATGTCTCTATTATGGCCATAGACCTTCAATTATGGATGTTTATTATTTATAATGATTTGTTTGGTAAAAAAGTGGGTACACCTAAATCGTTTTCAGAAATGATTATTTTTTCCTTTCCCTCCCCAATAAAAGGACACCACCTCTCCCTCTCCATCACACCATTGAATCCACTTAGGTTTGGACAATATGATCCCAATAAACTTATCAAAGTACCTCCATTAGTCCATGAATCCTCTCTTTTGGATGAAAGCAATCCAATGAATCCCTTTGGTAAAAAGTAAAAGGAGTTACCCAAAGAAGTGGTACCATCTCTCCTCAAGCTCATTTATTTAATTTTATATTCTTGAATCCCTAAGATATTAATATTACATTATTATATAAAAAAAATATTATAATCAATATTCTAGGTTTTTAAATTCTATTGGTTTTACATACACATAAAATCATTTTCATCTAATGGGTAATGAGCATACTGATTATGTGTGTGAAGTACTAATACCTCATGACACAATGATTGTTCATTAGTCCTTTATCACCAATCATGGTCAAATTTTTTATGGAAACTATATTTACATCTGATATATATGATATTTATATTTTATTTATTCTTCTATAATTTTTATTTAGAACATTTCTTTATACTTTTTATAAAATAAAAATATTAAAATTCTGTTTGAGGAAGTGTGGACTACAGCTCCTCAAAGCAATGTGATTCATTCACAATCTATATGGAATGTATTATGGATGTGTTTAGTGAAATTATATTATATATATGAAATAATAATTCTAATTTAATGTTATAATATACATATAAATTTATACGTAATTTTCATTCTTTCTTTTAATAGAATAATAAAATGGAACCAACATTCTTATGCACATATGAACACCAATCTCCATGAATGGTATATTTCATTACATTTTTTAATAGTTATATAGATTATTAGAATACAAAAATAATTAATATAAATGATATTTTTATCTTTTTTAAATTATTTTAGTCATGATATATGCAAGGGAAAAATACATAACAAATGAATAGTCATGCAATGAACAAATAAGATATTACTCGAAGTGAAACATCAAATAGATTTTTTTAAAAATAGGGTAAAATTAATTCAAAATCATAAAATATATAATATTAGATAGAATAATATGGTTATTTAATAAATTAATATATAATAAACTTACATTTTCTAATCATGATGTTTGAATGAGTAAGATGAAATTCAAGACACAAGGTAAGAGAATTTCACCTCACATTTTTATTTAAATGAGATACATTCTTTATTTACCACCTAATCCTTAGTGTGTATACATCCCATGGATGCATTTTCAAATTATTATACATAATATGATGGTTATTTACATATCCATTTGATTATATTTATTTCTGGAGGGTTTTGTTTCAAAAGATATCAAATATGTGAATTAACTTTGTCATAATTTTCCTTCTTTGAGACACATTCCATGTCATGCACCAATATTAATATATTAGGTTTACATAATGAAATTAAATTTTTTTATCACGAATAAAATTTTTTTAATTATTTTTTAATCTACACATAATGTAATTATTTCCTTAAATAATTACTGATTCCAAAATGGCAGTAGTTTACTGCAAAATTCTCTTCGTTTATCAGTATTTTTTATGATTATATTTCCATTGATGAAATCATATGATCATTATCTAATGAAATATCTGGAAAATTTATTAAACTCTAGATATTCATGTTATATCAATTTAATGTTACTATTTTCAATCATTGGAATATAAGATTGTTTGGATTTGGTTTTATGAAAATATAACATTATATCTCCTTTCAGTCATAATCTTAAGTTATTTCAGAACCATAATTTATAAAAATAATTTAAAAAATATTTAATTTTATTATATTACATTAATGTAAATTGTTTCCAATGTTTTACCTTTAATAAATTGTTTTTTCTAGATTTTTTGTTATTTTCTAATCAATACACTTTTATAAAATTTTAAGAAAAAAAGGAATGTTCGGCAAGCACCGACATACCCTCCATCATGCCCATAATTTCCTTGATGCCTAAATTGTATGTTTACAAGTTTATTTTTATTTAAAATTGTATTTCTTAATATTTTGGGAATTCCTTAGTTTTCATGTGGATTTAAATGATAAATATTTGCAAAAATGTTTTATATTCATCAATGATTCGTTTAAATGTTTTCAAAGATATTTTTAAAGAGAAAGTATTCCAAAAATGTATAATATTTTAAAATGATTTTATATATTTTCAATCCTTATTCATAATTTTTAAACATATTTTCTATGAAATGGGGTTCAAAACGTTTTCATGTTTATTTTATATGATTTCAGGGAAAATACAATTCAAAATGTTTTCAATCTTCCAAATGTTTTTTAAAGATAAAGGATTCCAAATGATTTTTTAGGAATTATTTTTAAGAATTAAATATTACTTTAATGAAAATTATTTTCAAAAGGATCTATATTTTAAAGACCGTTTTCAATAATGAAAGGATATTTTTTCAAGAAATGGTTTTAAAGGATCTTTTAAAACCATTCATATTATTTCTATGAATAATTTATGTTTTGATGTTATGATTTTTATGAACCCTGTTACCCTTTCATGTGTTATCTGTTTTATAAAACCCATTCCTCTTCCATTGGTTTTATACTTATGAAACCATATTATCTTCAAGAGTTAGGATTTGATGAAATGATTTTGAAGCCTATATTTTTGATGAGGTTATGATATAATTTGATGTCTGTGACACACATTTCATTTCATGGGATTATGATAGGTTATTTATAAAACCCATATCATTTTATGGTTCAAGATATGATTAATGTTTTATTAACTTCGGGAATATTTATGAATGATTTTATAAAGAGTTTTTTGGGTCCTATATAAACATATAATTCATTGGGTACTTATTTATATTTCGTGAGATAATTATGTGAATGAATTTAAAGGGCTTGATCCACTATGGGATGATGTGGAGACCAGATCCCTTAAAAGGAAAGTACTGAAACTGGTGATGGTGGTGTGTCCTGCCCAATATGTGTAGATACCATGTAGATGGTACATGGGGAAAAATCCAGTATGGGATGATGGGGTAACCAAATCCCATTAAAGTAATGTATTGTTCCAAGGGATTGTGTAATGTCTTTCTTAGTTGGTGATGTTCCCATGAAGTGCCCTGATATGTTCCTAAAATACATATTGACTAATAAGGAATGATATAACATGATTATATATTCCAAAATTCCATGTCTTATTACTACAACATGCCTTCATGGATTATGTTCATTATTATCTTAGGATTCAGGTCTTGTGAACTATAATGTGTTATTAAATTATTCATGTTTATGATCTTTGATATGCATAGTATGATCTTCTAATGTTATGATGATGTTCTCATACCCCTATTCTCATGTTTATTATTACATGTCTACCCTGTTTACCCTTACCAAGCATATAATCTCACCACCTATTATGTTTCCTACACCATTTTATGAATATATTTATTGTTTATGATGATTATAAGAAGGGTAATAGTCATAAAGATGATACATTGAGATAATATAGCCCACTATGTACTAGAGTTTATGTTTCCATGTTTCCAAAGGCACCAAACTAATACAGTCTTTGGGAGACTATTTCAATAATGTTGTAAGTATTTCAAAAAATTATGTAAAGTATATGTATGTTATTACTGGTTTCTTATATCACTCTAAGTGGATTTGGGAATCGATATAAGGTGGTGCATAAAATATCACTCACATTTGGATGGTCTGTTTCAGTGGACCATCTAACATATCAAAGATATATTTTGAGTGAATGTGTTTCATTTTGTAAGTTTAGTGGAAATAAATGTATTGTTGGATTAGTTTTCATGTAAATATATATGTCGTTCCTCAATATATACTTACCCATTTGAGGAGTTATATGGATTTTCATTCAATTCTTGATTATGTTGGGAAAAGGTGGGTGAGTTTTCTTTTTTGTTATACTAAGTGTCATATAAATGATTTTTGAGACAGTTTTATATATTCATATATTTTATGTGAATATGTAGAGTACCCAAAATTCATATTTCAACCCTCTTTATCCCTTATTATAGTTTTCGGTTATTGATCATGAGTGTTTTTTTGGTATCAATTTAATAGGAGAATCATCACATAGAATAGATTTGAATGAAAAAACCATTATGTTTTTCTATTTCATGTTACGGGTAATCTCTAGAAGGTGGAATGTTGTTTGGATTTTCCACTATAGGTGGACTTGGAATATTATGTGTTATATATTTCCATGTTTAAAAGATACCATCAAATCCCATCTTCTGTGTCAGAGTGGGACAATGATTAGCTTCAACCTGATACCAACATAATTGAGTAGCCAATCATTGTTTTGTATCATTAAAACATTGTCATCTGAGGTATAATTGTCTTTTTAATCAATGTTCTCTAGAAGCATGGTGGTAGTATCCAAGAGAAATGGGAATGAGATTCTATGGTTAGGGGGGATCAGTCCCTACTTGTTACCTTCTGAGGTTTCCCGAATTATATTTGGATGTAGAAAGTGATATGATGGGGATTTGTTAAAACCTATCATTTCATTAGTACTTCAAATATAAACTTTTATTTATCATCAAGTGTATTAATATAAAACCCTGGTGTTTGGGGTCAAAAATAGGAATTTTATGGAAGAAATACCACAACACATAGTTTTCTTTCTAAGGTGGCTAAATTTGTTGTACCTATACATGGGGTGACAGATAAGTTTCCTATGGATTGATCATGGTTCTACAAAACATGTTAGAGATATGGGTAACTAGGAAACACATATTATGGGTAGTTAATAGCCCTTCTTGGTTGGTCAATGGTTTTCCTGACCAAGCATCAAAAGTCTACAACCAATAAAGGTATCCTAAAAATTTTCATATTACCAATATTCACCTGTTGATTTTATAAAACATTAGCCCTAATTTTTCTGTCCATCATACAAAAACTCTTCCCCTTTGTGGTGGATCTTCCCCTATCCTTTGGTGGAGGATTATCTATGGGAACAATTTTTTTTATCTTGAGGTAGGTCATTTTCCTCATTATTTATTATTATATTCCACCTTCATACACTTTTTTATTTCTAGGGAGATTAGAAACAATAGAAGTGGTTAGAAATTCTTTGGAGTTTTAAATTTGTAAAATATCCTGTTTTTTTGTGGCTCGGGTACAAGACCATTATCTTGAATTCTTAGGTGGTCTCTATTAATGTTGATGATGTTAGCACTGATTCTATAGTAGGTGTCCCTATTTCATGGATTTTCAATGGCTTACCTTAGAATTAAATTTTCATATGGTTTGTTTTCTAAACTACGTTTAATATGAATAATGATTGAGTTTTATACCATGTTTGGCCGGATTAATTTTTGGAGTTAACAATTTGATTTTTAAAGGGGTTTATCCACATCGGTGTGTCATACATGCAGTCTATGTGTCTGAGGAAATGTATCAAAGGTGTTTTATGATATAAAATGGAGTTATAAAATATTTCATGAAATAATTTTACCTTATTAAAATTATTTGAATTAAATGACTGTATTGGTTTCAAAAATTGGATTCTATGATGAATTTTCTGGGATTTGAACATGTTTTTTATTATATTAGTATGGAGTGGTGAACGAGGTCACCAGGGTGTGAGTAGGGGGGGTTCAAGATTCTATGATATAATATTGGTAAAAATTACATCATATCATAATTTTGTGTTCCTAATAGATATTTGAGAGATCTCAGAGTTGGCCTTGGGGAATACAGTTTGTCACGAACTAGCTCAGATGTATTGGTATGCTGATAACAATGCTAAATTTAACATGCGCCAATGAGTGTTCTCAATCATAATGGGTTGTATTGTAGCACATGTTGTCTTATATGTTTCAATGAGAGTTATTTTTCATAAAATAGAAGTTAAATGATATAGGTTAGTATGCTGCCACTCTTTAAAGAGAAAGTATTAGAGAAAAATAGGTACAAAATTAACTAAAATAACACATCCTAATAGTATATAACATCTCCCAAGTTAAAAGCAAAGACATATAATCTATAATAAGTGGAACTAATCTCCACTGATCACCTGCATAAATCTAGTCCCTAATTATTATGAATATAAACTTCATCTATCCAAATCATTATCTTTTCTTGGATATTGTTTAAGAGAACATACAAACACCCAAAGTTAAAGGTAGGTTGTATGCCAAAAATCCATATAAGGTCTTAGAAAGTGTTATCTAAGAAATGATGTTGTAAAAAAAATATAATTTTTTAATTTAAATAAATCAAGTAATGGAATGACATTTTGATATTTTCAACAAAAGATGCTTCCAAAATCCAAAGTGTGGACGATTTTTCAGAACATGATTAAATGATAATTATAAATAATTTTTTTATAAAGAAGTTAGAAATATTAAACATGTTTAATAACTAATGGAGTATAATTATAAAATAAAATATTTCATAGAAACAAGTAATAATACCTATGGTATATAAATTTTATAGAAATATGATTCTCCCACTACTTAATCAATGACCCCAGCTAAATGTGTGCTCCCATCCCTCAGCTCGAACTGTAAGAATCACATCCCCATCAAGAAAATCCTGCAATGTTATTTTAATAAAAATATATTCAATTTGTAAACCTTTCCAAGGGTATGAGATAATAAATTTATTTTTCTAATTTCAAAATAATAATACATGTTTAGATGTGATTCAGTCAACCAACCAATTAATGATTCAAAAATAAAACATTTCTAATAAATTCAAAATACAATTTCTCAAACATGATTTAAATAATTAATTTGTAAGTTTAAAAAAAATAATTTTTTCATTAATTAATGAATCTTTAAATCATCATTCAATTTAATCCATTTCTCTCAATGTTCAACATCATATAATATTATCGAATCAATTTCCAAATAAAGCCATATTTTCTTTTACAATTCACCAATAAATTTAAATTCCATTTACATTGGAAGGTTTTTAAAGTTAACTTGATTTTTTAATAATAAAAAATCATTCATATCAATTTAAGGATTAAAAATAGATTAAATAAATTTCAAAAGAATAAAGAAATTCATAGTTAGAATTATAGGTAAAAATATTATAGAACCTCATAACATTAATTAGTGATCAAATGAACACTCACCACGGGGAAACACCAATGAAGAAGAGTGTAAAAAGAAATCATCAAATAATTCCAAGAATATGAATCATCAATGAAAAAATAAAAATCAATTAGAAATCAAGATACCACTCTGAAGCCAGATATGGGTAGTGGGAGGTGGAAAAACCATAATGAGAAAACTAACTAAAGTTCATTCTGAAAAATATGACATGTAAAAGGGTTGGAGTCACTTACTACCCATGGGAGGATGTCTGGGGTTCATTGTAGGGGAACCTAAAATTGAGAAATAAATTATAGAATGAAAATCAAATAAAATCCATTGGCATTAGAAAGTTATATTTTAAATGATGTGTTTATAGTGTAAATGCAACATGATTCCCATACTCCGACTAAAGAAATAACTAATGTTGAAAATCCCTATCATTGAATTTATGGTGTAAGTTTAACTTTTAAAAAATAAATAATTTTAAACATTATCCATTAACACAACCCATGGTGAGTGAAGAATTTATATCTAAAAAATGGATTTATGGGGTAAATATCATTTATAGACTATTCCTAGAAATAACGCACTACATAACCACTCATAAAAAATCCAATTAAACCCTATAACATTGTTCTACCTTTGTATAATTTGATACATTTATAAATGGAATCCATTATTCAAACACATATACATCCCTGGATATTTGGACAATTTCCTGGAATGAATTAAATCAATCCTCTTACGGCCCAAAACATACCCAAATAAAAAGAGTATCAAAAATAGAGTCATGATGTTCATGAATGAAGATAATAGGATGTAACAACCTCTAAAAAATAATCATTTTCTATCCCTATAAATCATGTCAAGAAGATTCAATGTCAAATAGATGAGTCTACTCACTCATACTTGACTCACACCCAATTCTATAATGAAAATCAGAAACATGTCTATATTGAACAATGAATAAAGGAATAATCATCCATTGAAAACCCATTGTCATATAATTAACATTGCTAAATGGATTCTAAATCATGAATAAATATGTATTAACATATATGTAACGTCTCTCCCCTCACCAATTGTATTGGGAAAATCCATAGTGTTTTTATAGGCCTTAGTTGAAATACCTAGGACACCATATGCTTGAAATAAATTCCAAGGGATTCATAAACCATTGGGGGATAATTTTCCATTGAAAATAAATCAATTAGAAAAGATGATAATAACCTGAAATCCAATATATGGAACATGAGTATAATATAAAGAATCTCAGAATCATAACCAGATGACATAAAATCACTAAAATGATGAACCATATCAGAGTAAATGGTGGAAACTAAAAAAATCAATGATGCATGTGAAAAAAACTCAATGAATCCAAACCTACTCCAAGATATTATTCCACAATCCATTCCCCTAGTATCTCAATGCATCACTGCATAACTTGGATTCGTTTCCTTTACCCGTGTCTTGATATACAATATATTTAAATTGGAAAAATATCCCAATCTCGGTGTTAGTCTAAAACTATGTTCAATTTCCCCATTTACATCCATACTCATTACACTACTCAAGAGTATTCTACAACATTTATATAAAATAGTTTATATCAAATTAATTCTTTTTATATTAAATCTGTTCTATTTTCTAGACCAACAATAATTTCCAAATAAACCAACCAATCATGACCTTAAAACTATTTTCAAAATAAATTTATAATAAACCATTTCATTCCACACAACCACACATGCATGAAAATAGATATCTCCATACTCAAGAGTGGTCTTTTGTTGATCTACCATGTCATCACATGGTAACCATATATCGAGATCCCCAATAGAACATTCCCCATTCATAGGGCCACATCAATGAAAATGAACACTTGAAAACTATTTATGCCAATTAACAAACCAAACCACAATTCCAATTAAATAAAATGTAAAATTTCATTTATTGAAAACATTTCTAAAAAATAATTTTCATGAATTAAAAAAGCTATATTTTAAAATTATGATTTTAAAATCTCATAACATATCACTTTTCACAACAATAAATTTCCAAAACTTTTCAAACCATTACTAAAGAGGATTCCTATCAAGATTTTCATATCAATTCCAGAATTATATTCAAGGAATTTAATAAATTTTAAATTAATACTTAAGTTTCTAATAAGTGGATTCTAGAGTAATTCCACCTACCTTGAGAACTTTGGTGAAAATGAAGGACATCACATGATCTTCAACAAACCTGATTGAAACTTCTTAAAATTTCTGTAGATATTTTTACCCTTAAGAAAGAAATACATATCATATTAATTGGAATCCAAAAAATGAATTTATCCCTAATGAATAACATCCATGAATACAAGAGATGGGAGAAGAATAAAACTAAGGGAAACCACTATGAATAGGAAGTTAACAAGGAATCTGGTCCCCAAAGCATCATGATTCCCCAATGTATTACTCTTAGATCAAGAGGAAGGGTCTCCAGAGAATTGGGATAGAGATAAAATCAATATAGAGTTTAAATAAATGAATAAATGAGGAATTAAGGGTGTAAAATGAAATAAATTAAAAAAATAAGGATATAATTATTATAATTGCATGGTTAAGAGAACAGTTAGGAAAACATTATACTCACCATGTGCTAGAAACTACATCATAGAACACATCATATGATTGTTTTTCACATTTTTAAAGACTTTGCAATAACAATGATATAACACTCTATCCAACATAAAATAGTTTCTCCTAGGTGGCCAAACATTTGGGCTAAACCATGTGCATGCCGGGTTTTCCTATTTCAGTTGAATAGTTTTCATGGAGTTGTTTAATGGTTTATATTAACCTTGATCCAATTGTGAACCTATAAAAAATCCTCCCAATTTTTTTTCAAATTCCTCTAAACCATCCCAAACAAAACCCAAATTGTTTATATACTTAAATGCACATATAGATGGTAAATCACATGAATCCGGGTTGTGGGGGTGTAAATTATCCACACCATTGGTCTTTTCATCCCTATAATGTTGAAAAAAACCATATTCTTAAAATAGATCGGGATATAGCTTGACCATTTCCTTCTCACACACCCAATTTCCTTTCCAAACATGTATATGTTTACAAAAAAACTTATAGTAGACTGATTATTTTTTTAGACAAGACATTCTATTTCCTATCGACAATCGACACTGGCACAAGAAATAACAAATCTTCTAGCTCTAGGTCAACATGATCCCATCAAGTCAATTTGTTAAGATTAGGTAGATAAATTTTCTATTGAGATAGATGAAACAAATTATGCACTGAAAATGACCTTGGTGGTAAATCTATATGATATACCACCACACTAACCCGTTCAAGTATTTCAAAAGGGCCAATGAATCAAAGTAGTAGATTTTATTTCATTCCATAAAAATGATTCCCAATCATTCGATAGATTATCAAGAATAATTATCACTCCCATAGAATAAAAATGGTCATCTATGATGATTTTTATATGATTTATGATGACACTAAAAATCAAAATCATTTTTTAATCAACTTGATCTTCTCTATTTTCACTTACACAAGGCTTGTTCTAACCAGCGTAGTCTCACCTATTTCATATAAAATGTGTATAAAAAAGGATTTCCATACAATTATTTATAATGATACCCATGTATCAAGGCTAGATAAATCATTTTATATTCGAAATCCACTAAGGGAATGTGCTCCTCCCCCGATCTGGAAAAATATATTACACAATTCAATAACATGACATCCAAAATTTTCACCATACTTTTTAATTCTTCATCCATCTATTGATGATATTTAATGTTAATGTTAAATTGAGACCCAAGGGAATGCTATAAGGATTTCCATAAATGGGAGGTGAACCTCAATTCTCAGTATCATACATTCGAAACTACTATGCATTGCCTATTTAGCACATCTTGGATGTAGATTATTGGAATGTATACTATAATATGAGATTAATGAATAAGTATCAAATGTGATGACTTTATAGGAACTCCAATATCACCCATATAGAATCATGTTTCTAAACCGAACATGGGAGACCTGTTAGAAAATCCTGGGAAATGTGATCCCATTTCAAAATTGAAATAGGTAAAAAATGCAACATACACATTGGCCAATGAAACTATACATTGACCTGCAGACATGTGTGGCCTCGCATAACAAACATACACAAATATGTTTCCATTAAACCCAAAAAATGTGATTTCAATGATTTAATTTTTTTTAATCTAGTATTAAAAATTCAACATATATTATTGTAATAATGGAGAAGTTGTTCTTGGAAAGCCATATTTGCAGTGATCCGGTCTAAAAACACAATATTGATCCCTTGTCAAGATCAAATCCAACAATGGTCTTCACAAAATTGAGTTTTTACAACATAGAAACAGATTGTGAGTCATATGTAAATTCCAATTTATCCATCTCAACCAAATGAAGAACATCAGATATGGAAAATAAAACTACAACACAACCTCTATCCTCACAATCGAAGCATATGTCGGCTGTCATGAAAATCAATTGCCATTGATATGAGGAATCTTTTTCGAAATAACTATATGAATTACTACTTAATGAATCCACCACCAATACACCTTTAAATGTTGTATAAAAAATTCAATGTTAAACATTTGGTGATACTACCCCTATCATCCTTGTTATATGTTGAAATATCAATGAGAAAAAATGTGTTTCAAACTCTTATGATATATAAACATTGTAAAATATTCACTACAGTTGTAATGAAATAATGTTTCAAATTCATAGGTTAAAAATACTAATTACAAATCATGTGTTGGTTAGTTCTTCTCCTTAAAATATAACTTTTTTAATGTATAAGAAACAAGATGATCGACCTCCATCAAAACACTTCCCATCCTAGATATTGAAGCATCACAATACGCGATATAACACTATCTAGATTCTTGAAATATCATGATCTATACTGATGTAAGGTGAGCTATAAAATATTGAAATTATTTTTATAATTATTAATTATTTTATATTGAATAATTATACTTTTTAAAATATATCATTGGTTAATCTTGTTAGGAATATTAATGATCATAACTTCCCACATAACCATGCCGGCCAATGAGACTGCATATCTCAAAGACATTCATTGGACGTTTCTATGAGAGAAAAACATATATTTTCTTTGTATTAACAAAAACACCATTTTGAGATTACATGGCCAAGGAATCATACAACCTATACCAAAAAATAAAAGTTTTAAATTTTATCATTCAAATGATGATCCCAAAAAATACCCAATAATATTGGAAATTATTTCTCATGCATAGCCATTTTCGTTGAATTCACCAATAGGTCATCCAAAATCACCAATATAAAAGAATATAGACACCTTTGTGATATTTGAGTCGTTGAATCCAAAAATAAATATGGTGATTTTGTAATACCGATTAGAAAAACAACATACTTATAATGTTTATATCAACACCTGAATGAAGTTTATGAAATTTACACCTTATAAAACCACAATTATTGATATCATGAATAGAATTAAATTTTATAGAAAAACTAGTCGACCCTAAATTAGGAAAATAGATCTTAAATTCTTAGAAGTGGATACTGATTCTTTATCATAACTTAGTTACAATTATGATAATCCTCACATAGCCATAGAGTTACATCTTTTTTTCACAATCAAAACCAGTGCTACCCACAAAGATGTAATAGGTCGAACGAACCATTTTATTTCTAGCTCTCCCAAATAGACATTAGATTAAATTAATTTTTTTGGTTCCTTATTATATAAAATAAGATAGATTTTACTAGTCCATGATAGGAGATAAATCAGAAATTACACTTGTCTTATGGGTGGATACTCTTAGAAATTCTCATGAAAAATATCCAGAAATTGATCAAAAATTATTGAAAAAAATGTTATTCTCACTCTAATCCACTGATTCCAAAATTAATGCTACCAAATGGTAAGATATAGTTCTAACTATAGGATCCTACAATCCTCTTTCACATTTCATTATATTCCTGTCTCCTTTAATGACATTTTTGACACTATCATGGGTTGTAAAACAAAACTATCATGTATAACATTTGATGTGAATTTTGAAAATTATCAACCAATCCATACCTAGGATTTTATCATAGAAATTCCTCTCACGTAGGGAAAAATACCGTATCAATTATACCCGATTGATAGTTATAGATCATTCTCTATACATAAAGGCTGAACATTCTCCCTGAACAGGAGGATTTTAATGCTTCAAAATGTAATGCATCATCTAAGAAGGTAAATCCCATGGAGAAAAAAAATGATAAGAAGTAAATCTATGAGATTACCATGTATCAAATAATGATTCCATAAAGGTAGAATTCAAAATAATTATACTCATAACCATTGATGGTCCATATTGGTTATCCAAAATCACTTTCATAGCTCCATACAGTAACATACTCACTAAACATTGTTCTTTATTACAATGATGATATTTTACTGGTTGAGGAGTCAAGATATTCCTAGAATCAACATGAATATATTGGTTTTTATGATGATAATTATGATTCTACCCTCATCCCATCGAAGAATATGATGTCTTCGAAACATGACATGTTTACGAGAACACAACCTTGGAGCACTGGAAAGATAACACTAAATATGTTCCTTATTGTTTAAATTATTAAATTCATTAGGTTAAGGTGGAATATATTGCATAATTTGATAAGAAGGAAAACACTAAAAAAAATTACTATTTTCTCTTGGGTTTAGGAGGACGATTAACTAATATAATTGTATAATTCGAATTCAAAAAAATCATTAGAAATAGATTTCCATATTCCTCTTGTTCATAGTATTTGAGTTCCCACCATGTTTTGAAGGTATAAAAAATATTCCTAAACCTCTATTTCCCACTATCGACAACATAACGATTATGGAAAATAATATAAAAAAGCTTTGGGTTAACCAGTACCTCAGGTTCTACAAATTTATCCACAGACTCTTCTGGTTGGTTTTTTCTATGTCACCCTGGTTCTATTTCTATAATGATGAAAAAGAACAATTTATTCTCATAATCCAGAAAATGTAGGCTCAACAATTTTAAATTTACCACATCACATATATAATAATTAAGAATTCAATATTTAAACATTTTCTCACTTCAAAACCATTTTTGAATATTACTCCTTATTTTTTTGAAAATGAAATCATTTTTAATAATTTTTGAAAATCATCTTTTTATTCACCATGAGATATTAAATAATTACTAAAAATAAAATATTCACCCATAGTGGGAAGTTATTTCTAACAAGTCATGTAATGAAATTCTCATTGGATAAAACCCTGACAATGAGGTATAAAATCAGTGAAGTGATTCAAAACACTCATATACCCAAACATTATTGTATCTATGGGTTTAACATAAATATGTTATCTATTCCTCTTTATGATATACAAATCATGTGTAGAAGATACTATATCTATTAACCCACTCCAACTGAAGGACTAATCCTGAATGAATTTAAACACTATGACCCAAAAATTGATACTATATATACCAAAAATGTATTTGTACTAACCATGAATGATACCATTTATAACATCCCACCCCTCAGCCATGGTTTCATGAAGAAGTATAGTGTGTTATTAGGACTTATGTGACATATACAATACACAAAAGGCTATAAATAAATGAAAAGGTATTCCTAAATTATTTGTGGATGATTTTCCCATTAAAATAAAACAAACAACCATGATAAGAATAACCAAAGAGACACTATATGATTCATGATTACAATGTAATAAAATTCAAAAGTATAACTATTGGGAAACAAATCTCACTAAAACCTTTATCCATATCAGTGTACATACTGGAAACTAAAACCATCATAACATTTAGATGTAGAAGAAGACACATCATCATCTCCCAACCTGATCCACACTCCAACTTAATAATCCATTACCATGGCATCACAATTCATCTTTAAATAACCAGGAAACCTTTCAATTACATTTTTCTTCATATAACATATTTATAAACACACAAGAGTCCCAGAGAATTGGGTTAGTCTAAAACATAATTGGATTTTACCAATAACTTCCCTACTCATTCTAGTAGGAAAAAACATGTAATCACATTTATATAAAACTATTTAAAATAGTTTGTATCAATCTAATCCATATTCCAAACCAAAAAATTTCCAATGAATGAAAAAAGTCATTTTTTTCCTACCTATATAAAAATTCAATGGGCATAACCCATTCCATTACACACAACCATATATGCATTCAAATTTGAATTTTCCATAATCATGATTATTCTCTCATCAATTTACCAATTCACCGCATGGTAACCATATTCCAAGGCCTCTATGGAATATTCCCCTTCCACATGGTCATGCTAAAGAAAATGAACACATCCTAACCATTTAGGCCAAATCACAGGAAAAACAAACAATTAAAATCCATTTCAGCTTTATTTATATTTAAAATATTTTTACCAAATATTTTCCATGAAAAAAGCCATGTACTATAATATCTTGAAAGAAACACATTTCACAATAAAAAATTTCCACTATTTAAAAAATCATCCCAAATCTGTCATTCAATGAAGATTTTGACATCAATTTCATAATTCAATTCAATAAGTTAAATAAATTTCGAATTAATCCTTCATGTTTCAATAAGTGGTGTGAAGAATGAATCAACATACCTATCAAACACAAGATAAAACAAAGACTGAAACAAAACCACTAAAAAATGGATTGAATCATCATAAAAGGTCCCCAAATATTGTTACTATTATACAAAACAAAAAAAATATAATATTAAATTTAATAAAAAAAGAGGAATATTTTCCCCCACATTGTAGAAATGTGAATCCCATAGTTGTATGAAGAGTAAAACAAAGGAAAATAATATGAATGGGATTTTACCAAGGAATATTTCCTCAAATAAACCATGATTCTCCAACAAAACACTATCGGATTGTGATAAAGAGTATCCATATAATTTGTAGGCATACTAATCCAAGTTAGGGTATTATTAATTAAAAAAGGTATTAAGGGTTTAAACCAAATTAGATCCATAGAATATGGATTGAAATTTCAATGTTGCACGGTTATGGTGTATATTTAGGAAAACCATGCACTAACTATGTGCCAACCATATACTCTATAAAACTCTCACATGGTGGGAATTATTATTTAGAAAAACAATGCACCAAACGTGATAAAATATAATATCTAACACCACATGGGTTTTCATGGGTGGTTGTATGGTTTGGGAAAACAATGCACCTAGCTATGAACTTAACTACTAACCACTATTTTATTAGAACGGTCTCCTCATAGGTGTTTCAACGTTTCTAATAACTACTCTCAAAACATGGACCACTCTAAAGTGACCAAAAAATTGTCAAAATTCTTCCAAATTATCATAAAAATTACCAAATTACTTTAATTTCATTAATAATGGGTTAATTAGCTAATCTCAAGGGTGATAAAATCGTGATCTTCCTATATTATGAAATTTTATGTTTCAAGAATTTAATTTTGAAGCTTTGATAAATGAAATTTTATGTGGAATAATGTCAAATGTTTTGAATGTAAAAAATGGTATGTCAATTTTCCCACTCGCTCAAGAATATCAAAAGACCCAAATTCCATAGTGCATGACATCCCTATTTCTGAAGATATTGGTTACCCAAATGATGTGAAAATCTAAATAACATGTGGAAACAAACTAGAAACTTGAATTTTTATAAAAAATGATGAGTATATGATTTATAATTATAGTTTTCCTAAAACAATCTATGAATAATAATAATAATCCCCTCGATCATCTATTGTAAAAAATGTGGGTAAACTACTAAATATTCAACAGGATTTGACAGGGAATATGAAGCTATAAATGCTCAGCTATACTAGGCCCCAAATTCATCCATTTTGATATAATAAGAAAACCTTTTTTGAATAAAAAATCATTCTGTTCCAAATGGTTATCTCAGGCACCCCCAAATTAATGATCACAAATATATATAATTTCCTCAAGAATATGTATAACATGTTGTATTTTTTCATGCATTTTTAGAGGATAATCCATGATTAAATGTACGTCTGACACTAGTTACTCATGGAGGCCTCTAAAAAATTGAGAAGTAAAAGAGGAGAACCCTATCACATATTATAGTCAGAAGAACACAATAAATATAGAAAAAATATTTCACAAAGAGACTTCCAAAACATTATACATTGGTTTTATCTTTCATTGTTAGTAGGTGATTCAATCTGGCTAGACAATTCATAAATAATAATATCCTATTTTTTCATCTTTATTATGTGAAAAAAATTTAATTTCATCCATAGTATTATTATCCCACATTGATGTCAGCACTGAATGTGTATGTAGAAAACACAATGGTCACTAGTGCTTGTGTTTGACCTATCCCTATATATAATAGTGATAAATGTTTTAGTGATTTCATTCAAATTCCTAGAAACAAGGATAATAACCTCATGTCAGATAACAACATTATGGTTCCATGTTATGAAATCCACTGTGAATTATGGAAATCATCCATTACTGCCTTCCACATAAGAAAATACATGAAACACCTATTTTAAAACACAATAAACCCACTAAACAATATTTCCACTCATTGTTGATATCCCCAACATAAATATAATACCAAATTCTATAGATTTTGTCATAAAAACACTACTCTAGTTTAATTATCCAAATAAGAGAGGAGTTCACATCCATACATTCCAAAAAACCACAAACTTATTATCCTAGATTACCAAATGTAACTATGAAAAAAGATCCCTTGTAATCAATGATTTTAATTATTCTTTAATATCACGTGTTAGAAGAATCATGGCCATCTCATAAGCTACGAGATTCCCCATTCTAGGGGTATAGGTAATTTCAAAATTAGTATATTGTATGTTTTCAAACCAACAACTATATCAAATATTCAAATATTTTTTTAGAGAAGACATAAACAAGATTTTGTCGTTTGAATAAAAATAAAAATTTTCTCGAAAAAGGTAATGGTAATAAATTTTAATATCATTCACCACAAATGTAAGTTATTGGTAATGGGTAAGAAAACTCATCTTATGATTCCTACATTGTTCAGAACTAGAGACTATCAATTCATAACCCTACATGAGGATGTACCCCAATCCCAAAATATACTGATCAAGAAAAGACCACATATCTCTACAAAGACTCTAAAAGAGTAAATCTAGTGTAGTATTCAAGAGATATTTCATCTAAAAAATTATATTTATCATCATATAGGATCATAAATCATTTTTGAGTGACATTTTTCATTTGAGAATCCATATTTTAGAAATATTTATAGAACATGCGGCAATGCCCCTCCAGGACCATCAATATATATATCTAAAAAACGAGGTTTCTACCATGTCCAAAAAAATCATTTTTGGTTTCAATTGAGATACCATGTTTTGATATTGTGTATCCCAATTCATTGCATCATAAATTCATAAAATTAAATATAAATTTTTTTATGTGATGTCATTATTTCTTTAAATTTTCAAGAACTGATCTAAAATGACGGACATTATCCTCCCCGATCTAAGATTAAACAAGGATTCCTTCTACAAATACCACCATGATTGAGTCAAGGTACTAATGAAACCTCATGTTTAGAAAATCCATAAAATCTCTATGATAATTTTATCGACCAAATGGAATAACAATATATTCATAATTACCACACCTACACCTAAAAGAAGCATTCTAAATGTAATATTAATTAATTCAAAATTAGTGATTACCAAATTGAAGATATAATTTCAGAAACCACTTATCCTCTTTCGTGTAGTCAAACATATCATCAATCTACGGTAACACATAGTAGTTATTCAATGTAATTATATTGAGTTTGTAATAATAATAACATTGGTGAAGTGTTCCTTTATATTCAATTATAACTAGAGTATGTGCCTCCAAAGGTATATACATGGGCATATAAGTCCATCCACTACTAATTCATACAATTGATATTTCCACTCATTCAACTCTTTTAATTTCATATAGTAAGAAAAAATAATCATTGACTGATTACCAGGTAATAAATAAATTAAAAAATTACCTATAATATTATTTTAACCAAGAGAAATATAAAGGAAACCCATTTGGAAACATGAAGATGGATTAATGGACCTCATTAGTCATATATTCCAACACCAAGCCTTATTAAAACTCTAATTTTAGAAAACTCAACTCTGAAAATGGATTCCTTGTTCAACTCCTCCCCTTGTCAAATTATACTTGAATAACATAACACACACCATCGAGTTCAGTAAAGTTGTCACATCTTGATGATTGATATTACTTTGTTTAATTATTTTATAGATTTGGATCATTCATTTGAGGTTTGGCTCTAGTTGTTCTTGGAAATTTTGAGTTTTTTTTCAAAATATTATTACATTTGGATTTTCAGTAAGTGGAGTCCATGTATTGCATGGTTACTAGGAACCATGAAGATTATCATAGGTAACCGTGTGACCTATTTTTTTTGTCCATTGGTGAGATTTAAGGGTTGCGTACGAGTTAGGAAACCATGTGGCAACCATGTGGTATTCTTCTAGAACTAGAAAAAGGAATTCAGTATTTTTTCCACATGTTTTAATGACCATGCACCCTGATCATGTGGGGCTTCCATCTTCTCTAGTATATGGTGCTTGTTTGGAGAATGGTTTGATCAAATAGTGCAACAAAACTATACAAGTGCCCTAGATTATTAAACTATTGAAATTCCAATGATGCCCTCAAACGTTTTAAAAAAAATCAAGCCCCCATAAACTTATGTTATTATTAGTTCATGAAGGGGTCACAAAAACTATCTCTCATTGGTTATCCTATATTCATGGACACATCTCTAAGTATCCATGGTGAGTTTCTATGGTTTTGGCCATTTATTTTATCATTCTTCATCACGCATCCCTCCTCTACTATGTTATTGGTTATTTTTATGGGTTCCTCTCATTGAAAAACCTTATGGTTAGGATTGGATGATTTTGGAAGATGTCATTGGTTATAGGATGTGTTCATTGTTTGTTGGGAACAGTTCTTTTTTCCTTTGATGATTTATCACCTTGACACGTTGTTGAGGTAGGTGTTTCAATCAGTTTCCTTTTCAATACATTCTATTTGATTCATGGTTATTTTTAAATAATATATAAATGTGTATCACAAGTTTGTGGTGTGTTTTCGTGGATTAGTATGGTGTTATTGTGTAAGAAAAAATTAGTGGAAGTGGTATTAAATGGGGATTTCAATATATGTTTTATATTGATGCACATATTATGTTTGATGAAATGAATATTAGTTTCTTAAACTGAAATTGAGATATTTTGATAATGGTTAGCCTTGGTTTTTATTTTTTGGAATGGTTTTAATTATGATCGGGATATGTTGTGTTATTTTGGAGCCTATTTATGGTTTATGAAAGTATGGTAAACTTATTTTAAAATGTTATTTTGGTTCTTAAATTCTTATTGGTGATTTTGGAATTGTATGATATGTTTTTTTATTTTGAGGGAAAGTGGAGTTCATTAAAAAAATTATTTTTAATGATTTCATGGAAATTCAATGTCTGTCATTGTATTTTTCAACATCTGTGGGTTGATGGGGTTCACACATGGATTTGAATTTTGATGATGAAGAAAATTAAGAATGACCCTCTTTTTCTTAAAATGCCTAATTGGTTTCTTAATGTTACATTGGTTCCCTTTTTAAATTTTAAAGAAAAATAAAATGTATTCCTAAATCCTTATCACATTTGGAATCATAATTTAATCTTTGTTCAATGTTTAGCATAAAGGTACATTTTTTACTTTTCATATTCCTTCCTGTTTCACTCTAGTTTGGAAAATGATTTTTAAATTTTTTATTATGGGAAATCATAATGTTCTATTTGGAACATGTGATATTTTGGAATGGAATGATTTTATTGTAATGTGATGTGATTTATTGGATGACACTTTATAGTGTTATGGAAGTAAATATTTGTTTTTGATGTACAAATACTTGGTTTTAAACATAGAATTCCTTGTGAAATTGGTTAAAATCATATGTGATATGACCACCTAGTTGGCACATGTGTATGAATTATTGTGGAATAAGAATACATACAGAGGATATTCCCATGTTTTTTATCAAATGGGTTATGTCAATGCTTAGGTTAGGCATGATTGGTAGAGGTAGGCAAGGTGAGTCACGCGTGCGAGGGCCACCAAACTAGATAGTGTACTATTACCATGGGTTTATAGGGAGTGTTTTAAAGAGTTATGTAATGGTTTCTTATTGACCCCAATAGTTTGGGTAGTTACCCCTAGGATGATTTAGAGGCTATGAGGGTTGTTCCACTAGATTGGAATATAGAATAACCAATTGGTTTCTATATATGCTTGTTTATTTTTCCCTTTTCAATTTATTTTCTATTCTCTATTGCGTTCTTTCATTTTAAGTTTATCCTTGTATTACTTTATCAATATTCATGTTTACAACATGGTTTATAGAATGGAAATCTTTTTGGAAAATGGTAATGTGGCATGTCTATTTGGATAAAGGGAAATCTATGTTTCATTATCAAAATTAGAAAAATCTGTTTATATATATGTATTTAAAAATAGTGTTAGTGGAATGAATTTAGGAAAGGAAATATATGGATCCAGTGGTGGTTTCCAAAAATACTATTAATCTCACACCATACATGTTCCATTCAGTGTTCGTAGAACTAATCAATTTTGTAGAATCGTGAATCTAGTTTATGTGCTAGTTGTTGATGCATTATCAGCTTATGGTTTGGGGTGACCAAAAGGACACTTGGAGAACATGTTAGTGTGTTAGGTCTCAGTTATTAATTTTTTTCTATTTTTTTTTTCATTTTTCGTATTTGGATCAGTTTATATATATTTATCAATGTTCAATTTTTTAACCATTTCTTCTTATGAGTTTATTTTATTCATCTGAGTTTATTGTCAGAAAATCCTTCCTAGATTTTTACATTGATGCCTGGGACTACTTTCTATCCTCTAGGGAACAAGAACGGCCTCTGAGACATGTTCCAGACTCGGTCAGATGTTGTGTCGGATGGTATCCCAAATTGTTTCCTCACAAAATGGCATTATAGGAGGCCCTTTTGTATTTGGGGTGTCATGTAGAATGAGTACTAGGACTATAGAGACTCGATTGGTAGGTAAGGAAAGAGTATCATGAATTCATTCTCAATATGATCCTTGACATTCCAGGTGTAATTTAGGATTTGATCCTTTTTTCCTTTTCATTGGATTGAGGAATTGTAAGGGAGGTGAGCCATTGTGCTGTTAGGATATCACATTGATAAGTGACCCATGTAAAGACCATGTTCATAGTTCAAGTTATTTTTACCTGGTAATTCTTACATGGTGCATGTCTCACTAACCATATTGCTGAGTTCGGAATAGACACAAGTTTTTCATTTTGTTTGATCAATGTAAATTGTACATTTGGGTTGGAATTGTTGGCATGTGTTGTGTTTTTTCTGGTCTTGGTTTATATGACAATTCATTTAAAATGAAAACAACTTTTTATAATGAAAAATATTTATTTTAGGTGGTATTTAAATGGGATAGATTATATTTAAAGGAATGGTTTTTTTGTATTGAAAATTTTGAGAAATCTTGAGGTTTGATAATGAAATGTTATGTGGGACACTTCAAACTCATTTGGAATGATCGCATATGTGTGGTCATGTGAAGAATGTGAGGGTGGGCATATGTGAATGGTAGATCTAAGTGGAATTTGAGGGAAACATATGAGATGGTTTGTATTATTCCATGGGCCAGTATTTGAAACCAACAACTTGACATGGGACTTATAAAATACATTTTTACTGGGGGAAATTATTTTCAGAGATTATATTGTTTTTAAAAAATTATTTAGATTATAAAAAGTTTTCTTGGAAGAAGGTGGTTAAGAAATTGAAATGAAATTGTAATTTTTTTATAGAGGTCGTCGGATTTGTTTGTATAATCCTGGATTGAGATCGTATTGTCTTGGACTTGAGGTGTACTTTTGGTATTGTTTTGATTCGATGTTGATGATAGTTTTTTGTTTCATTAGTTTTCAGAATATTCCACCAGTAATGGTCCCAAATGTTTCTAATGATCCAAATTTTTTTTGGGTTCTTATCGTGTTTTTTTGTCTATCTTGTATCAATGTCTTTTATAGACAGTGGAATTTTTAGAGGAAGTCGAGAGTTTCATCAAATCCGTAGGAACCCATTAATTTTTTAAAGTCTGTGTTGTTCTGGGTTTTTTTAAGAGTCCATATTTGGATGAATGAAAGATGTTTTCTACTATGGCGATGAAATTTTGAATGATGTGGGAAGTGATTATGTCTATTCACATCAAAATGTTTATACCTGAGGAGGTGAAGATAAAGAATGTGTAAGTGATAATTATTATGGGAAAATACTAGTGGATAGTGAATGGTTATGTTGATGATTTTAAGGATCTGGGTTCCTTATCATTTGAGATAACATCAAATGATCAGTTCAATGCATCACTTTTCATCATGGGGATTTCCCCATAGATCAAAGAGTGGTCCCTCTCATCCATTGAAGTTATATTTTATAAGTTAGTAAAAGAATCCTTTTTAGCTGATTTTGTTTTTGGAGCATAGGTACCAGGAAATGTAGTGTCTCTTATTGCTCGTAAAGGTCCCTTATCTGGAAAGAAGTGTATACCAGATGAACCTTTTCTTGTTAAGCCTCCCTTTTCAGTTCTCGCTTCTAGATGGTGAAACCATTCACTTGTGTTCCCCTAGTGTGATTGGTTCGAGCATTCACTATTATCTTGTCACAATACTTCAAAGAACTATCATTATTGTGTCCATCTAAGTCATCTAGAGATGTTTTGTAAGAAAAGTTTCTCAAATAATAATCTTTTAATGGAGGATGTTAGAAATAGATAGTGAGGTGATGGATTCATTAGTAATCTGACCTCAAGCTACAATCCACGATGTGAACCTACCACATATTCAAGAATCACCAGGATATATGTGGGAACCCTAGCTCAGTTTTTATCTCCTATTTTGGGGTCGAGAGTTCTGAGGTTTCCTTTTTGTAGTCTTAGCTGTTGTTGTTTGTTCATATTTGTATTCTAAAAGTGTGATGAACTTGAAATTTCATAACCCGATTGGTTATGTTTATCAAAATATGGATATTAAAATTATTATCCATTCATAAATCATGTTTTTCAGTCATTCTTGTTTGGATATATATGTTTTTTATAAAATGATGTTTGTGGCATATACGTGGGTTCACTATAGGGTTTGATTTACTTTCTTGTGTTTCCCTAAGTGTTATGGAATTCAGTTTTTGTGGGAAGTTTCTGGTTCTACTGGTAGTGTTTTTTGGTTTGTGGTGAGAAGTTTCATAAGTTCGTGTTATATGTTCCTGTATTGGATGACCTCAAGATCCTTTTCTATGTTACTATGTTGAGAGTTTTAATGTTCTTCATTTTTGTTTATTTTTTTAGTGGGGACAACCAACCCGTGTTCTCCCCTTTATCATTGTGTTGTTGTTTCCTGTCGTATTGGTAGGGTGTGACTTGTGAAAAAAATTTCACCCTAAGGTTTCTGGTTTTTTAGACATATACTAAAATTGGGATGGAGTTATGTTTTCCATTTACATTGGTGACATTCTGGTGGAAGAAGGTTTTTTTTGGTGGGGAGAATCGTCACACTACGACCATGGATATTACTCTGTTTTATTCTTTTTAGGATTTTGGATCCTATGGTAGAGGTTTAGGTTGACTCCTGGTTTGAATTTTTTCGTTTTGGATGGGAAATTATTCTTTTGGGCATGGATGTAAGGGGAACACAAGAAGCACATGGTTAACAGGAACCATGTAGCTTCACCCAGGTAACTATGTGGCCAATTATTGTTGTCCAATGGTGAGGCTCATAGGTTGTGCATGGTTTGAGAAACCATGCAGAAATAGGGAGGTTTGGTATTAAGACATGGTAGAGGATTTTAGCATGGTTGGTTCATGGTTCGGTGACCATATTTCCTGCTCATGAGGGGTTCCATCTTGTCCTTTAGCGGGTGCACAGTTGGTGCACTATTTACTAAACAGTGGGGATGGACCGTGCCGGTGGCCCAGATTCTCAAAATGTTAAAATTCCAATTGTTCACCTATCATGTTTTAACCCAAATCAATTCCCCCTCCCCTTGAGTCGTTTTCAGGGAGTTAAGGGGTCCAAAACCCGTCTCCATTCGGTTCCCCTCTCCCCATGGATTCACCAACATGTTTCAAAGGTAATTTTCTACTATTTTTTCCATTTCCGTTTCATTCCAATTTTATTAATACTCCCATCTTATGTTCTTAGTTATTTTTAGTGGGTTACTCTCTTGGACAAACCGTATTGTTAGGGTTGGCTTATTATGTTCAATTTATTTAGATTTAGGTGTGTGGATTGTCTGTTAGGATAATTTCATATTTCCCGTGAATCTTTGTCGAATTTTCCCATCATTGAGGTAGGTGTTTCTATCTATTTCCTCTCTAATTCATTCCATTTGAGTGTTGGGTTTTTTTAAACAAGATAAATTTTTTTAGCAAGTTTGTGGTGTGTTTTATTATCATAGTGTGGTGATATTGGGTTGGAAACCATTTGTGGA
This sequence comes from Viscum album, assembly GCA_963277665.1. Classification (NCBI taxonomy): domain Eukaryota; kingdom Viridiplantae; phylum Streptophyta; class Magnoliopsida; order Santalales; family Viscaceae; genus Viscum; species Viscum album. Next base: position 470,120,608 of record OY728148.1, read on the forward strand.
TGTAGTTTTGAAGGTTTTCTCTAAGCATGATATATAGTTATACACATAAAGTGTTTTTTAAAATTTATATTAGTTTGTTAATATTAAATTTATAATTTTTAGTAATTTATATATTTCTTATATTATGTAGAATGTTTAATTACAATTTGGGTTATTTGTGTAATCATTGTGGTTTATAAAATTATGGTTAAAGGATTTTAATGGGTTCTATTGTTTGTTAAATGATTATTAGTGATTTTGGACTTGTGTGAATTGTTGTGCTTGTTATAGGGAATGTTTTATTTCTTAAAATATTTGTTTCTGAATGATTTCAGTGACACTATATGTGTTTCATTGGATGTTGGAACATCTATTGGTGCATGCAGTGTAGACATTGATGTGAATAAAAATATAAATAATACTTAATAGTGATCCCCTATTTCTCAAAATTAATCATTTTTTTCTAAAAGTATTGTAGGTTCCCATTTTAATTTTAATTTAGATTCAACTTTTTTCATTGAATCATAGTCCATTTGGAATATAAAGTTATTCTTTGATGAATTTTTGTCATAATAAACTATTTGTAAATTTTAGTATTGTTTCAGGTTTCACTCTAGATTGGAAAATGATTTTTAAATATATTGCGATTAGAAATCATAAAGGCCCACTGGGTACTTGTGATATTCTAGAATGGTTGGGTTTTAACGTGATATGATGTGATGGGATGGTGTGAACATTATAGTGTTTTATAATTAAATTGTGGTTTTGGAATTACAAATTCATTGTTGGAATCTTATCATGTTTTGAGTAATGGTTTGATTTATTGTTTTATATGAAAATATGGTTGGAACTTTTTTATTTTTTATTTTTGAATGGGAGCACCTAAAGAGTATTTTCTAATGTGTGTTGTAACATGGGTTATGTTAGTGTTTGGGGAATGCATGTTTGGTGGTTGTAGTTAAGGAGATTCATGCATTATAAGGCCTCATAATTACATAGTGCACAACTACCATGGGTTTACTAGGTAACTTTTAGTGGTTCAAGTGATAGTTTCATATCAGACCCGATTAGACTAGTTTGTACACCTTGGATGTTTTAGAGGCTATGTGGGTTGTTCCACTATATTAGAAGTTAGAGTGACCAATTGGTTATAAACTATAGAGAAACATTATACACTGATAGGCGAGTCTGACCCTAGTACATCCATCGCTCACTCTCGGGATGTTTAAGAAATTCCCATGGTTTACTATCTTTATGTGTTTATTTAGTTTATATATTGAACCTGATTGCCTATATGGTATCGTGTTATTTCATTTTTGTTGAGCCTTGTACTACTGGATCTGGATTAATGTTTGGAACATGGATTTTAAAATGGAAATCTATTTGACAAATGGGAATGTTATGTATTTGGTTTGAAAAAGGGAAAACTATGTTGGTTTATCAAAAATAGAATAACCTATTTTTAAATATTTTTATCTAACTAGTGTTAATTAACAATTTTTTTGACAGAAAATTTATGGATTCTATGGTGGATTCCTACTGAGTTGTAGAGATCACACCATAGTTATACCATTTAGTGATAAAACCAAGTAATTTTTAAGGTTCATGTTCGTGGTTTGTGTGCTTATTGTTGGAGAAGTCTGGTATTTTGGTTGGAGGATACGAAGTGGTCTCTTGGAGATCATCATGGCTTGTTAAGTGTCAATTGGTACTTAGTGTCTATTTTTTAGTTGTTTTATTTCGACAAATTTTTAAATATTTATCAATTTTTTGTTATCATTGGCCTTTACTTCTTAATAGTTTAATTTGTTAGTCCATGTTTATTGTGAAAAATTGTTTTTAAGTTTTTAATTTGATGAATGAAACTAATTTCCTACCCATGAGGACTGAGAACTCCCTTCATGCCATTTCTCAGACAAGGTATGATGTCTAGTTTGATGTCATCCCAATATGGTTCGTGATAAAAGGAGAACCTCCAATGGTATAAGTCAACTAAAAAATAATAAGAAATGAGGCAATCAGTCCTATAAATTATGTCATGTGCTTTCATGTCAAGAACTAGAAAATTCTAGGTATTCTAAATCTCTGATAAAACGAAAACAAAATTAGGTATCCAAAGACCTTAAACTCTCATTTTGCCATGGGAAATAGTAATATAAATAATATAAAACAAAGTATCAATAGGGAAATTAATAAAATACAGAGTAAGGGATTATATAAATGATTGAGATGTGAAATTTTCAAATATGATAGTCACTAATGATTAATCTATAATGATGGTTCCTCTAACATTCACTGGACCTATATATTCTTCCTCTTTTGACTATTTTCATGCATACAGAAGCTTTATCCTTAATTTATATAGCTATAAACCCTTATTTTATGAATCGACTGATTTTACCAGAGAACATTTCAGTGCTCATGATCATGTTACCCTTAATAAAGAATAAATATTTTTGGAAGAATATTTTTAAGTGTCTTGAGTGAGTTCATGTAGTTTAGATCTTGGGTTCCTCAGTGCAAACCTATTTTGAATATCCAAACATTTCACATAGAAATCATTTCAAAGGGATATTTCCATGAACATGTAGAGGTTTGGATGAAACCTATAGTCCTGAACCACATTGAGACTCATCAAAATTTCTCTTAACATTAATGGAAATCATAGAACTAACAATCCCATGAAAAAGAATTGCCACAGACCCTGACAAATGAGCCATTTCAAGATCATTCATGAAAACTCTATCTAATACATCAACATATTAATAGATATTCCTAAAAAAACATGATCCAATATTTGTTAAAATATCCATTTAAAACCTTCCATCCTATATCATCTCATTGGTTACAACCTCAAGAAAAAATTGAATAATCTTAAATTTTTTCATGTTGTGTCATTATTTTTTCAACCTTCGTGTTGTTTAGAATGCCCATATTATTTTACTAAACCATATATTAGTGATATAAATAATAACTGAAAATTAATATAAAGACATTACACTCTAAATTCTTTTCAATTTTCATTGTACCAATTGAATGACACTATCTTAAATAAGGACAAAAAAGGTTAAAGGTAGAACATTTCACCATCATTTCCACTAATGTTTCCTAGAACTGAAAAACTAGTTCATTAATTTCCAAAAAATGCATATCTTCTTGTTGATCCTTTGAATCTTGGGAATATAGTGGTATTAGATGAAAAACTCATTATCATGATCTCTACATTCATCCCATTAAGCTTGTACTAATGGATCTTGACCATGAATAAGTGAAGGTTCCTTTTCCAAATTACGGACCACACACCACTATCCGTAAAGGATTAGCTGCATAGGAGGAATCACATATTATTGTTTACCATAAGATTCCTAATTTATCTTTTTCAAAAATCTTCTTTCGGAATTAAACTACACACCATCGATAGAAGACAACAAAACAATATCAAGGATATTAATATCAATAACTCAAAAAGATGTATATGAATATAAATTCCATCCAGAAGATTTCAATATAAAGCCTCAACCCTAGTTACCCAGAGTCAGTGCATTATTAAATAACATTGGCATGATCACAAAAGTTCAAGTCTAAAAAGACCGATTAGTTTAGTATCCTTGAAATCACTAGATACATTCATAAAGATTACATTACATCATAAAGTGAAAACTACAACAACATCTTGTCTGCACACTCATATCCCCTTATACTATCCCTATAGGTCATTCATAAAATACTTCTTCACATCCTGGAAAAAATAAAACATAGAAAGGGGTGAGCTCAAATGCCCAGTAAGAATAACAGTATAGCAGAAACTTTCATAAATAAGAATAGAAATTTAAGGCAACTTATAACCAAAACAAATGCCTTTTAAACTTGAATTTTAGCATAATATGGAAAAAATAAAATGAAATAATTCCATTTACTTATTCAAATGGATATTCTACTAGTCTAATGATCATATGCAATATCAATAAACACTTTTATTATGATGGAATGCATAATGCCAGACTATCATTACCATATAGTCAAGGCCTTGTGCCTAGACCACAAATTAGAATTTGTCAAGGCCTTATTCCAAGACACTAGCTTGCCTCATGAGACCTACCGAGGCATCGAGGAGCTATAGCAGGATCCACCCATCACTTACTATGTCCAATGCATTCCACATATGAACTGGTGTAAACATAACATAAACATTCATATTAAAAATAGCATACAAAATGTCAATACTTTCTCCATAAACCATGAATGGTATTATAATAACACATCCACAGTCAAACATATCAGTAAACCTTCAATAAAATATGGATGTTTTTTATAATAAATCACCTTCAAATAACCTTAAAATCCATCAAAGGATGTTGATATAGATGAAATCAAAACTATTTGAGAGAAATATATATTTTCTTGAAATAATTTAAAAGTCACGTAATTATAAAAGAAAAAATTTACTTTGAAAATATTATTATAAGCATTTAAGGGAAGCTTCGACAATTTTATAACATCGGAAAATAGATGCACCCACCGTATAAGTTAAAAAAATACATTCTTACCTCAATTATGTCCAAAAGGTTAAAAAGGACCTTTTTTGGAAAATGGTGGAAAGATTCCTTTATAAACAACTTATAAAAAGTCAAAAAAGGTATAAATTACATTAACCCATATTCTGTAAAATTGTAAGAATGTTTTTAATACATTTTTAAGAAACATGGATGTGGATGATAATGAGAAACCAATAGATAATTACGTATAACCAACCTTTAATAATGAAGAGATTGTGAAATAAAACCTTACCTTGTACTTTTCCTTGGTCAATGGTAGTTTAACCTCTTTTATAATAGTTAAATCATTATTATTAAATTATAAAATAATCATCTACATAAATATGATATCATATATGATCTTTTAATATTACTTTGTTAATAATATTTTAGTATTATTATCCTTTCAGGTGTTCACTCACTTGATTTATTCTATATGTTTTGTTACATAAGTTGTGTTTGGTATAGATAGGTTGTATCTCATTAATATACAGAATGATATAAAGTCCTTAAATATTATTTTTAATCATCAAATGAGAATTTTACTTTCATGGATACGATGGGGAATGAATCTCATCACGTTCATGGAGACAGTAGTCCGTACGTACGCACGAGTGACAATATCATTCATTTGATATTATAATAATATATAATTGGATGGTATATCATATATAGAAAATCATTATCTTGTTATTTTTAAAATTGACATCAATTACACATCATTATCATACCCATCCAAATAATAATGTTTTGAATAATAATTACACCACGACGTGGAGACGGTAAGTCGTACGTACGCACGTATGGTGACATGTCATTCAAAGGATGGATAGAATACTGAATATGGTTGTACCATATTTATAATAACATCACATTATATATAAGATACTGGATTTAATATTTTAGAATAGAAATAACAATGAAAGAAGAAGATGAAGAAGAATGGAACTTGAAAGAGGGTGGTGAAAACATTACCTATTCTTCGGGTTCTTCCATTTTATTTGATCAAAAGGGCTATGTAGGTTGTCTTTCTGATCAAACTGAGGCCTTTAGGATGAATTTAGTGAAGTAGAGACAATATTTGGCTAGGGTTTGGTAGAGCCAAAAGGCTTTGAATGTGTGAATTAGAGGGAAGGGGAAGTTCCCTTTTGTAAGAGGGGTGTGGGGCACCTTAGGAAAAGCTAGAAATATTATTTTATAATAAATTATTATTCTATTTATAATGGCTCAAAAGTGTATTATTTAAATTTTAAGGTGGGTATAGGTAGAAAACCACTAACCCAATAGGTTTTAGACAGGTTTGGGTTACTCTATTAACTTCATATTTTTTATTTAACTCTTAGTTAAATAGTTTGACATTTATCATGTCTCTTTATATTTTTATATTATTTAGTAAATAAACATACTTTAAACATCCAAGTGACCCCCAAGTGGTCCATTAATAATACAATTATCATTATATAAGTATTTTTTCCGATCCTTAGATTTTTAGGAATATAATATCAATTAAAAATATAATATTTGTTTTAAAAACTCATTTTTCCAATTTTGACACTATTTAATAATTGATTGTTTAAGTCGTAAAATATTTATTAATTAGAACCAAATTCATTTAAGAAATAATAATATGTCATATTAACCAATAAAATTCATGGATGGCATCAAAACTTTCAAATTATATTTATTTTAACATTAATAATACTAATTATTTTATTTTTTCATTAATAAGGAAAATACTGAATCATTATTGTGTTATAAATAAATTTAATTATTAAATGTATAAAAATATTAACTAAAATACGATTATGTAGGAAATATTTTTATCTTTCTAATTAATATTTATAGTAAAGAATATAACATATATAACCCTATTTAAAAAATTGTTTTTCTAAAAGATATATTCTTATGTCATTTTTGTATTTATTTTAACTTAATTAATATAAACTGTCATTATCACTTACAAGTGGATCCATGAGGTCCCAAAATCGACTCAAAGATGCCCATGGTCAGAAATGTATCAAAAAAATAGGTTTAGGACACATTTTAGGTTAATTTATTAGTATTATAATTTTATTTGTTTATCCTTATTTACTGGATTTACCCTTTAACCATGGTAAATAAAATATTTACCGAAGTAATTATTCAAAATGTCTAAAAATAAAATATACCTATTTACAAAATTTTGAACTACTGATTCTAAATATGGAATCCATTTTTATAAATTAAAAACATATAAGTGGCATAAATTAATTTATAATTAATATCCGTTGTCAAAACAAAAAAGCATGTTTTTAAGAAATAATAACTATCAAAAGATTAACACTTCATTATGTCTAGTTTAAAGGTGAAATAATATACGATGACCAAAATTGTATTAAATGGTAAAAATATATTCTAAATATACTTTAAAACCACTCAAATTCATAATTTATCACTATTAACTATTTTGATTAAAAAAATTTGTTTTTAATTAAAATTTAGTAACTTTCACTATTCATCAAAATATGAAAGTTATCAGAAATGTACCAAAAAATCACCCTAAGATAATTTCGATATTATGAATCCAAAAATAAAGTTCATTTTGAAAGATAAAATGTATAAAATTTCAAAATGTGGGTATTACTATTCATAACTGCTAATTTGATAGGTTGTGGTGTGTGTTAGAACTCGAAATTGCGTACAACACACGCTACTGTATTATTCAAAGAGAAGCATACCGTGGAAGCTTGGGGTGTTAAATTATCCTCTATATAAAATAATTTCATCCTCGAAATTTCTAGAATACTAATGCATGAAAAGACTGGAGTGGTACTTCATCATAAGTTCATCCGGTTCCCATGTTGCCTCTTCCATCTTATGGTTTCTCCATAGAACTTTTACCAGACGAGTCGTCTGGTTTCTTAGCACTTGTTCATTCATATCAAGACTCTGGACAAGATATTTCAAATAAGATAGATCAGGTTCTAGTTCTAATTCCTCATAGGTGAGTACATTCGTTGGGTCAGGCATGCATTTTCTCAATAGTGATATGTGGAACACATCATGATCATTGGATAGACTTGGCGGTAGTGCCAAAAGGTAAGCTACAGCTCTAATTCATTCTATAATTTCGAAAGGTCCGATGTACCTAGGACTCAATTTACATTTCTTACCGAAAGGTATAACACCCTTCCATGGAGATACCTTCAGGAAAACATGATCTCTTACTTGAAATTCAAAATCCTTCCTTTGGTTAACGACATAGTTCTTCTGCCTACTTTTAGATGCTTTGATGTGGGTTTGGATTATCTTCACCTTTTCCATCGTTTCCTACACCAGTTCTAGGCCTACATGTTTTGATTCACCAACATCATCCGAACAGGATGGTGTGCGATATCTCTTTCCATATAACACTTCATATGGGGCTATCTAAATACTCGAATGGACGCTATTATTATAGGAAAATTCTTCCAGAGGTAAAAATTGATCCCACATACCCTAAAAGTCAAGTGAGCATAATCTCAACATGTCTTCTAAGGTTTGAATAGTCCATTCCGATTGTCCATCAGTTTGGGGGTGGTAATTAGTGCTTGAATGAAGTTCAGTATCCATGAATTTCTAAAGACTTTTCTAGAATCTTTGATGTAAAACATGGATAACAATCAGAAACAATTGATAGGGGTACTCCAAGAAGTCTCAAAACTTCATTAATATATAGTCTGGCTAGACGTTCAAGTGGTAAATATTCCCTTATAGCATGAAAATGTGCTGACTTGGTAAGACGATCAATTATGACCCATATTGCATTGTTCTTTTTAGGAGTCTTTGGTAGTCCCATGACAAAGTCCATTGTGATATTATCCAATTTCCACTCAAGTATGGTATAAGGTAGTATGACTCTTCTAGGCTGTTGCCTTCCAGCTTTCACTTTTGGAAAAACCATACATCTTGACACAATATCATCAATCTCCCTCTTCATGTTTCCCACAAAAACGTTCCTTCAAATCCCTATACATCTTAGTGCTCCAAGGGTGTATAGAGAAATTGGAACTATGAGCATCATCCAAAAATTTCCTTTTTAGATCAGGTGTATTGGGAACACAATGTCTCTTCCCAAATTTCAAAATTCCATCTTCATATACAAAGTCAATAAATCTCCCATCATTCATAGATTTAATCTTCATTTGAAACTCTTTATCATCGGTCTGAGAACTATTTTTCCTTTCTAGTAAATATGGTTTGGAAACCAATTGATAAAGCATTGATGTTTCACCTTACTTGGTGATTCCCATATCCATATTTACTAGATCGATGAAAATAGGATCCCTCTCAACTCTCATTTTGTTCAAAACTCCATGATCTTTTCTACTAAAATCATATGCAACCTTATTTTCCTTCCCCGGGTGGTAGTGTATCTTGAAATCATAATCCTTGAGTAGATCATGCCATCTCCTTTGCCTCATGTTGAGTTCTTTCTGTGAGAAAATATACTTCAAAATCTTGTGATCAGCATAAATCTCACATTTCTCATCATAGAGATAGTGTCTCCAAATCTGAAAAGCAAATATTATAGCTGCTAACTCAAGATCATGAGTAGGATTGTACTGATCATGAATTTTCAGCTGTCGTGATACATAGGCAATAACCTTAACATATTGCATAAGAACACAACCAAGTACTTTCATTGATACATCACTATAAATAACAAACCCATCATTCCCCGATGGTAGAGTCAATATAGGATAATTGACTAATATTTTCATCAGTTTTTCGAAACAATCTTCACAATCTTTTTCCCAAACAAATTTAACCTCTTTATGTTTTTTGCTTTGTTTATGGGTTATCCAACTGGGAAAAATTCTGAACGAAATGTCGATAATAACCTGCAAAACCAATAAAACTGTGTATCTCAGTTATACTCAATGGTGTTTGCCATTATTGGATTGTTCTTGTCTTAGAATGATCAACCGAGATTCCATCATTAGAGACCATATGGCCCGGAACATAAATCTCCTGAGGCCAGAATTCACACTTGCTAAACTTCCCATATAATTCATGTCTTCTCAGAGTCTTCAATATAATGCGCAAGTGATTTTCATGATCTTCATAGATTATTGATTATACCAAGATATCATTGATAGATACCACTAAAAATTCATCAAGTTATTCCTTGAAAACTCTTTTCATTAGATCCATGAAACAGATGGTGCATTAGTCATCCCAAAAGGCATTACTGTAAACTCATAATTCTCGTACCTGGTTTGAAATGTTGTCTCCAGAATGTCTTCCTTCTTCAGACACAATTGATGATATCCAGATCGAAGGTCAATCTTTGAAAAGTATTGAGCTCCATGCAGTTGGTCAAATAAATCATCAATGCGAGGTAGGGGATACGTGTTTTTTATTGTTGTAGCATTAATCTCCCTATAGTTGAAACATAACCTCATAGATCCATCATTCTTCTTAAAAAAAGGACATGGACTCTACATGGGGAAAAACATCAGAGAATAAATCCCTTATTAATCAATTCATCTAGTTGTTTCCTTATATCATCTAATTCCATAGTGGCCATCCTATAATTGGTCTTCGATATGGGCCTTGTACCAAAAATTAAATCAATGGAAAACTCAATTTCTCATTCTGGAGGATGTCCAGGTAAATCATCAAGAAAAAAAAATATATATTCATTTACAATTGGTACATCATATATTTTAACATTCCTTTCCTTACCCATAGTTATTTCATTCTCTTCCTCCTCGATAATTGAATTTAGTTGAGCTAATGGGGTGGATCAAGATAAGAATTAGGTGGTGACGATTCTTCTCTAAAGATAAGGTGTTCTTTATCATCATCATCATCAAAAATCGTATCCTCCTTCTTATAATAAATCTTCGCATCATGGTCTAAACCCCAATCCATACCAAGGATTATATCAAATTCAATCATAGGTATGACGATGAGATCAGCAGATAAAGAACATTTTTGTGCTCTAATGTGGACTGATTTACAAAACATTGTTGTAATGATACTTCCCTTAATAGTTTTAACTGAAAATTACCTTGTTAGATCAAATTTGAAATATCTAATTTTCATAGAAAACTGGGATGATATGAAACAATGTGATGATCCAGAATGAAATAATGCATTTTCTAGACTTGAGGAAACCATTAAATTACCTGCCACCACGTCTTTCAGAGCTTCTACCTCTGCAGTAGTGATAGCATAAGTTGGCCTTCATCCCTTGGGATTTTCTGAGGTAAGTTCCCTTGATTCTTAGGACATTCATTTGCATAATGTTCCATCTCCCTGGAGTTTTAGCATTGAACATCAGTGTCTTCTTTCTTCCCCTTGCAATCACGATCTTTGTGGAATATTTCACCACACTTATAAAAGACTCCCATTCCTTTCAAGAAAGTACCAGTGTGTTTCTTCCCACATTTACTGCAAGATAGATAATCAATTTTTCTCTTATTCCCCTTATTTCCATTTCAAGAGTGGTCAGCAGATCTATTCTTCTCTTTCTTTACATTAAAGTCATAAGACTTAGAGAATTATTTTTCTGTCTTGATAGTGTATGAGACAATATCTTCATACAACGAGAAGGTTTGTGAGACTAATGCTCAATGGAGATACAGTTCTAACCCATAAAATAAATGATAAATATTTATTCTTGGGTTACGTATATAATCTACAGCATACCTCGCTAACCTTGTAAAGTTAGCCTCATACTTTGCAACATTCTCATCCTCCTTTTTCCTCAGACTCAAAATTTGCCTTTCCATATCTGCTCGATGGTCACGAGGAATTTATTTTTCTAATAACATATCATTGAACTCCCTCCATTCCATATTTGATACTTCATAATCTTCCATCGTGTTTTTAATCAACGACCACCAACGATCAACATCTCTAGTGAGGTGGTAAACTCCCATGATAACTTTTTCGCTTTCACTACTCCCCTAGGCACGAAATATTATCTCTAAGGAATTTATCCATTGCTTAGATACTATTGGATTTTTACTCCCAATGAATGTTGGTGGTTGTTTCCTCATGAAGAGATCTAACATTGATACTCCATGCTGTGGATCTAGGTGCTCCATACAGGAAAGGTTATTATTCATAACCTGAGTGAGTTGTCCCAGTATGGTGATTAGCTGATCAACACCAGTTGCATCCCCAGATCCACTATAATTATCTTGAGAAGGAGGGAGATCCATACATGGAGTGCGTGCATTGATAAAATTTCCATTTCTTCCACTAGGTGCCATTTATAAATAATGGCATTCACTAGATTAGTTTATGAATCAAAATACATAAATCCGAACTTGTAAAACACTTAACATAAATTGAACAATTTAAGGTCATAATCCATAATCATTAAAATGTTTTCATTAAGGAAGTATATACTCATAAACCCTTCATAATGGTTTGTAACGAAAATGAGAATTATCCTAAGCATATACCCCGGGAGTGTCGTAACCAAGAGTGAAGCGAGGCCCATGGTCAGGTACCAGTTCCCATTCGAGTCTAGCTCAAAGCGGTGTTTTCAGGTTTTACCCTTAGGTACATATATTCCAAAGCCGCCTCTACCTGCTCGTATCCAAATAGGGATGTATTGCTCAGAAAACTCACAAAATCTCTACAATATCAAAATTCTTGGAAGTTCTTCTATACTAATTCTCAAAGTCCATATTAGGTATACGTTCTCTAATTAGATTTTATCTAAATATAGCTTCCATGGTTTGTACTAAACATACTATGATACCAACTATAACACCCCGAACCCAGTTACCCATAGTCGGTTCATTATTACATAATATTGGCATGATAACAAAAGATCACATCTTGAAAGACCGATTAGTTTAGTATCCGTGAAATCACTAGATACATTCATAATGTATACATTACATCATAAAGTAAAAACTACAACAACATATTGTCTCCACACTCATATCCCCTTATACTATCCCTACAGGTAATTCATAAAATACTTCTTCACATCCTAGGAAAAATAAAACATAGAAAGGGGTGAGCTCAAAATCCCAATAAGGATAACAATATAGAGGAAACTTTCATAAATAACAATAAAAATTTAAGGCAATGTATAACTAAACCAAAAGCCTTTTAAACACGAAATTCGGCATAATATGGAAAAAATAAAATGAAATAATTTAATTTTCTAATTTACATAGATATTATACTAGTCTAATGACCACATGAAATATAAATAACCACTTTCATAATGATGGAATGCAAAATGCCAGGCTATCATAACCACATAATCAAGGCTTTGTGCCAAGACCACAAATATGATTTTGTCAAGGCCTTGTTCCAAGACAGTAACTTGTCTCATGAGACCAACTGATGCATCTAGGAGATATATAGAGCTCCACCCGTCACTTACTATGTCCATTGCATTCCTCATATGAACAGGTTTAAACATAACATAAACATTCATATTAAAACTAACCAACGAAATGTCAATACTTTCTCCATAAACCATGAATAGTATAAGAATAACAATCCACAATAAAAAATATCACAAAAACATTAATACAATAAGGAAGTTTTGTATAATAAATCAACTCCAAATAAGCTTAAAATCCATCAAAAGATGTTGACATAGATGAAATCAAATCTATTTGAGAGAAATATCTCTTTTTTTGAAATCATTTAGAATTCACATAATTATAAAAGAAAAAATTTACTTTGAAAAGATTCTTATAATCTTTTAAGGGAAGATTTGACGATTTTATAATGGTGGAAAATAGCTGCACATGCTTTATAAGTTAAAAAAAATACATTCTTACCTTAATTCCGTCGAAAAGGTTAAAAAGGACATTGTTTGGAAAACGACTGAATGAATCCTTTAAAAAATCTTTATAAAAAGACAAAAAGGGTATAAATGACTTTATCCTATATTCTATAAAATATTAATAATGTTTTGAAATACATTTTTATGGAACATTGATGTGGATGATAAAGAGGTCCGAGTAGATAATTACGTATAAACAACCTCAGATAATGAAGAGATTGTGAAATAAACCCTTACCTTTTACTTTTACTTGGTCGAGGGTAGGTTAACATCCCTTATAATAGATAAATCATTTTTTTAAATTATAAAATAATAATATACCTAAATATGATATCATATATGATATTTTAATATTTCTTTGTTAATAATATTTTAGTATTTTCGTCGTTTTGGGTGTTCACTTACTCGATTTCTTCTATATGTTTTGTTACATAAGTGGTGTTTGTTATAGATAGGTTGAATTTTATTCATATATATAATGTTATCAAGTCCTTAAATATTATTTTTAATCATCAAATGGGAATTATACTTTCATGGATACGATGGAGAATGAATCTCATCACGTTCTTGGAGACGGTTGTCCGCACACACGCACGAGCGACAATATCATTACATTGATATTAAAATAATATATAATTGGATTTTATATAATATATACATAATAATTATCATGTTATATTTATTATTTACATAAATTACACATCATTATCATACCCATCGAAAAAATAATGTTTTGAATAACAATTACACCACGACGTGGAGACGGTAAGCCGTACGTACACACGTATGGTGACATGTCATTCAAAGGATGGATAGAATACTGAATATGGTTGTACCATATTTATAATAACATCAATTTATATACAATATACTAGAGTTATTAATTTATAATGGAAATAACAATGACAGAATAAGTTGATGAAGAAAGGAACTTGAAAGAGGGTGGTGAAAACATTACCTCTTCTTTAGGTTCTTCCTTTTGATTTGATCAAAAGGGAACCTTAGATTGGTTTTCTGATCAAACTAAGGCCTATAAGTTGAATCTAGGGAATATTATAGAATATTTGGGCAGGTTTTGGCCAATCTAGAATTCTATGAAGGTGTGAATTAGAGGGAATGGGAAGTTCCCTTTTGTATGAGGGGTGAGGGGCATCTTAGGAAAAGTTATAAATATTATTTTGTAATAAAATCTTATTCGGTTTCTAATGGATAAAAAGTATATTATATAAAGTTTAAGGTGGGTATAGGTATAAAACCACTCAACCAATAGGTTTTAGATAGGTTTGGGTCACTATATTAACTTTATCTTTTTTATTTTACTCTTAGTTAAATAGTTTGACATTTACCATTTCTCTTTGAATTTTTATATTATATAGTCAATAAACTTATGATAAACTTCCAAGAGACCACCAAGTTGTCCATTAATAATAGAACTATCATTATATAAGTCCTTTGGACGATCCTTATATTTTCATGAATAGAATATCAATTAATTATATGATATTTGTTTAAAAACCCATTTTTGTCAATTTTGTCACTATTTAATAATTGATTTTTTTAAAGTCTTAAAAACTTTATTAATTAGAACAAATACTTTAATAAATAATAACATGTCATATTAACCAATAAAATTCGTTTATGGCATAAAAAATTTCAAATTATATTTATTTTAACATTTATAATACTAATTATTTGATTCTTTCATTAATAATGAAAATACTGCATAATTATTGTGTCATAAATAAATTTACTTATTCAATGTCTAAATTTTTTAAATAAAATACCATTATGTAGGAAATTTTTTTATATTTCTAATGTATATTTATAGTCTAAATTATAACATACATAACCCTATGTAAAAATTGTTTTTCAAAAAGATATAGGCTTGTGTCATTTTTGTTTTTACTTTAACTTAATTAATATAAAGTGTCATTATCATTTACAAGTGGATCCATGGGGTCCCAAAATCGACCCAATGAATCCCATGGTCGGACATGTACCATCCAATTGGGCTAGGAAACATTTTAGGGTAATTTATTATTATTATAATATTATTTTTTACCCTTTTTTACTAGATTTACCCTTTAACCATGGTAAATAAAATATTTACCGAAGTAATTATTCAAAATGCCTTAAAATAAATGTTACATATTGAAAAAATTTGGACCACCTGATTATAAATATGGAATCCATTTTTCTAAATTCATAATACATAAGTGGTAGAAATTAATTTAAAATTAATTCCCGCTGTCAAAACAAAAAGCGTGTTTTTAAGAAATAATAACTATCAAAAGATTGGAACTTCCTTATGTCTAGTTTAAATGTGAAATTATTTCCAATGACCAAAATTGTATTAAATGGTAAAATTATATTATAAATATACTTTAAAACCACTAAAATTCATAATTTATCACTATTAATTATTTTGATTAAAAAGTGTTTTCTTAATTAAAATTTAGCAGTTTTCAGTATTCATAAAAATATGAAAGTTATCAGAAATGTACCAAAAATTCACCCTAAGATAATTTAGATATTCCAAATCTAAAAATGAATTCCATTTTGAAAGATAAAATGTATAAATTTTCAAAAAGTGGGTATTACTATTCATAACAACTATTTTGATTGGTTGTGGTGTGTGTTAGAACTCGAAGTTGCATGCATCACACGCTACTGTATTATTCAAAGGGAAGCGTAACATGGTAGCTTGTGGTGTTACATTAAATATATATATTTCTGCTTATTAAGAACATAAAAAGGGAGAATAATAGAAATCATGTAAAATTATTCATCATAGACCATTTTTTTACAAAAAAACCAATGTAACTTAAGGATTATTAGGATGAGAGTTGACTGGGAACATGGTTGAATGATAAAAAACCTACACAATGATTCCACATTGTCCCATACCATCCTAGATACTATGGTATGCTGATATTTGATCCAGATATAACATAGCCAAAAGGGAATCCCATATTTCAATGAGATTTCTTATAGCTATTATCATCAAAATTGAATAAACATGGATCTATTTGTTCAAATAAAAATTAAAAGATAAAATTTAAAAGTATGGTAAGTCAACATCCATGATAAAAGAAATTACTAGAAATAAATATGTAATATGACACCGAAAAATAGACATCATCAATTCTCACACCATATTCCAATGAAAAAGCTGTTACATATCCGATATAATATGTGGATTCATTCTCCACTAGTCACCTCCATCATTATGGTTCTCTAAGATCAATAACATAAACCACCTATAAGTGAAAAATTCTCTTTTCTTGGAACCCTCTTAAGATGATTTTCAAACATCTGAAGGAAAAGGTAGGATTTCAGAAAAAAATACCACCATGTTCTCTCATTTTGTTCTATAAGAAATACCATAATAATAAATGATTATTTATTTTAAATAAAAAATAATAATTTGATGACGTTAACATATTTTTAACAAAATATTCTATCTTAATCAAATGGATAGTGGATATGTCATAATAGGAATAAATGAACATTATATTTTAAAGAATTAAATATTTTGGTTGGGGTGAATAAAATATTTTCAAAATAAATGGTATCTATTCATTAAAAATATCCTCTCCTTGAACCATAATATCAGACCTTTTATGTACTATCTATAAAAAAAGTATCTCCACACTACTATATTTGTCACAATAGCTCAAATTGATCACACGTAACCCTGCTCAAGCATTCAGGAATCATATTACGATCAAGGAAATCATTACGCAGTAGATTTACATTAATGTTTTCATCAAAAAACCATTTAAAGTGCGATAAATCCTATGAAAAATATCAAAATTACTGACTTTATACCTATGTTCACATATTCTTCAATCAATAAATTAATTAATAATTGTAAATAACTCATTTCAAATCAATTAGAAATATAATTTCCCAATTTTAGTTTTGATAATTACTTTTTTATTTCAAATTCAAATCAGTGGGTTTTCTCCATTATTTCCTTCTTGTACCCTTTTTGAATTATGTATATCTATCTCATCATTTACCATAAATAATTTTATCAATTAATTTTCTAAATAATTCTAATTTTTTCTAAAATCCACCAAAAAATTTCATTTCTATTTAAATTGGTATGTCTTTTAAATAATTGCATTCCCATTTTATAATAAAAAGTCAATAATAAAAAATACAGCTTATTGAAACCTTTAAAAAAATATTTTCTTGTTAATCATAAAACTCCATGATTTTGTTTTTCATAATAATCAAATGGACGAGCTACCTTTTATCAATGATCAAATCAATACCTTCTGCGGGGAAACAAAAATAAATAATGAAGGAGAAGGAGATCAAAAAATAATTACAAGATCATTATTCATCAAAACTAAACTCCCATTGAATAATAAATCAGGATATCACACCTCTACAAATTTAAGTTACAAAATAGAAATTGAAAACCCTAATAAGGAATCTCAATAAGGTTCAGACAATAAATAAGATGTTTAGTTTGGTTGGAGTCTCCCACTAGGCATGAGAGGAAATATAGGGTTCTAAAGAGTATTTCTTGGAAATTAAATATCATATCTAAAAATTTGAATAAATAAAATCACTAGGAAAGAGGAATTTTGAATGAAAATGATTGGTTTATAGAATACATTGATCACTTTTCACATACTATTAAAAATGAGTTTCTTCATGGTAACAATAATGATCAATGAATTTACTTCTTAAGAGCATATTATGTAGTGTAAATAATTTTATTCGATAATCCATTATCACTTTTTGTGGACAATGATCAAATTACATTATAAAAAATGCATTTAAAGTGTAAATTCATTCTAAAGAAAATTCATAGAAGTATAACCCTACATATCTACCCTTAAATCATCTAATTCAATCGAGACCCCAAGTGGACCCTTGAAAACACTAGACACATTTATACATATAAATAATAAATTCAACCATATATACATCCCCAATATTTAGATCATTTTCGATGATAATTTAAATCCATCAATGATTTGTGGAATTTAACCCGAACGAAAATGTTCTCAAAATAGGATCAGGAATTACCTAAAACACGGTGACAATATATTACATTATGTCATATTCCACTTATCTTAGTTCGCGATCCTATTTGTTTTACACTCACTCACTTAATACCATATATGTTTGAGAACTGTGTTTATTACTCATGCCAGATTGGTTTATATACCTTTTTAAATATTGATAGTTCGGTGCTTGATGTGATTATTGATGTCATGAACATTTTCATTATTGGATATTGGGTTAGAACTATTTCTTACATTGGTTATTTTTTATTTTTAAATTATAATAATGTGTGTCTATGAGGCCCTATTTATATACATGATCCAACTTTGGTAGTGTATTCTTGGGAAAACACAATTTTTTTATAAAAATAATCCCAATGGGATTTCAATGTAATCATTTGAAATAAAATGTTATCAATGAGATTATTTTTGAAAAATTATTTTAGAATTGTTTAGTAGTTAGGTTGTATAAAATACATAAATATATTGATAGTGGTATAAAACTAGGCTAGGTTCCCTGCAAAAAATATATTCCTTTCAGAATATTTATATTTCATCTTAGAGAACAATTGTAAATTTAGGGTCACCATGTACACATATAAACATCATTTATATTTTTATGTTATAAACAATTTTCCCACATTATTTGAAAAACGTTCAATGTATTAGTGGGTTCTTATCAACGGATTTTACTCATATAAATAAGGATTATTTATTTAGAACATCTCAGAGAGGGATGTTTTCATATGGTATTCATAAGAAATGTACCTATTGTAAATACATTCAATGAATAAAAGAGAAAACATTTATAGAAAAAAAATGAAATTTAAAAAAATTATTTTAAAACTATACATCAAATATCATTCATGGGAATTCATGAGCAGAAAATATCAATTGAGATTATGTTGATTGTAAATAATTAGAATTATTAATGAAATGTAAAATCCATTAAAACCTTTATAAAAACCATTATAAACATCAATTGAAAATGTTATATTTCCCCATTTTCTCTAATTATTACCAATCATGAAATATCTTTACATAAAATAATTAATACATTTATCAATGATGGATGGAAGTATTATTTCAATATCTAAAACATTGTATTTACTAAGATATAATAAAATTTAAATATATTCATGTATAAAATGTTTTAATAATCTAAATTTGATAACATAGATCCCCATCAAGGGAAAAGAACATTAATATATTCGTGATGGTGAGTCTATTTAATAATTATTTTAAAGATATTATAATATGAGATGAATCCCAAATGAAATACATTATGTGGTTGTTATTTTCGACATTTTCCACAACTTGACCAAGGATTATCTTCATAAATTCATATATTTTGAAGTATCAAATATAAGATCGAACGATTATTTTATCATCTCCATCAATTCTGTATCGAATTTTAAAACACACATTCATTTTTTGGATCTCCCCATAAAAACATAATTAAAAATAAATTACTTATTTTATAAGAACATATAATACAAAAAAAATGATACAATGGTATAAGGTGAATTTACATGTCCCTTAATTATAATCGTAAGGTTGAGATGGTTTTCTAAACCATTTTTTATTGTCTATCAAGGATTAATGCTTGAAAAATTTATTTTCAAATATCATTTAGACATTAGAAGAAGGGATCTTATCAAACCTATAATTCCATTATCCGATTTGGTTATTCTCTCTTTATCTATCAAATCATATGAATCTCAAGATGCATGTATCATTTTAATCAATGATTATTATTATATAATAATTTGGATAATCTTCCTCTTGAATTATGTTAGTATTTATTACTTCTATAACTTAAAATGTTATCCATACAAGATTAGTCATCTGTTGATAAAATATCATGCAATTCATTTCAACCTGTGAATTTTTCATTGAATGATTACTACTAACTTTTTCCTTTGTTTCTTCTAACTTTCAATCCATCCCCAAATCAGAAAAGTACAATACATGTCTTTAGTAATATTGAAAAATTGTTTTTCATTTTACACATATATTTAAATGTGTCATTTTATTAAAATATTTTTTTTAAGGATGTAGTAAAATTTCATAATCTATTGGAATTTATTTTCTTCTTCTGTTCGTTATATATTATGTCCACGTATGAAATCATCCATAAATTCCAAAGAAAATTTTTATATTTTTAAACGTTTCTAAATTTTGACTCTCGGATTTCTTTTATTTGGAATGTTGTCTTATATTCCCGCTATTACTTGATACATGTTGAGATGTATATTTATCACATTTGTAACCAATTTTGTTGTATAAATAACAGATATAATATAGAATCTAAAATTTATAAAAAGTAAATATTTATTTCTATGATTATTACAACATATTATCTAGGTTTCTCTCGCTTCATATATGCTTCCATTTTTTTATAATTTAACATATTTTACAGAAAATTAAATATAGAATTCATGAATCTATTTCAAAACCATCATTGACCCAAAAACCATGATCATCATATATTATCGACACCCTTCTTCAATTTGGAGCATTATAAGAATATTGTATTTTGATATTCTTTACAATATGTTATGATCTTAGTGAGGAAAAGGTAATTATATAAATTATAATATCCCTCAAATAAATTGTACATGTACCTAATCCATTTATCAATATCCGTATTAGTATAAAATTTCAATTAAATCCAACACATTTTAAACTAATATATTTTGTAAAATAATTAAATTTACGGTTGGTTTTTACCTCATTAATCATAAAAATTGGGAATGATAATTAGATTATGTACTAATCGTTATTTCATATGATGGTGGTCTAATGTGAATAGAAATAATCAAATAAAATTATGTGGAATTGTTTACATCCATCACCCAAATACAATGAATCTATTCCTCACGATCCATGACACACATGTTTTGGTCCACTAGAATTAAGGTCCCTGATATACATGCCCAAGTAGACCTTGTATAGGGATTTTATCTCAAATGTAACCATGCAATTCATTTGAAACTCCACTCCTACTTGGTTCAGGTCTACCTCCCATATTTGTTTGATTGGTTTAGGCCATATAACCACTATGGATTTCCATAAGTTTTTGTATCATCTAAATAAAAAATACTTCCATTAGATACTCCTTGTGTAGAATAAATTCTCTATCCAATTCATCCCCACCATCAAATGACATCATCATCATTAAAATATATAACTATTTATTTTCATGCAAGCCCTTTTAATTATCATGAAATAATAGCACCATTGAATTGAATTACATTATATCCTCTTGAAAATCAATATGTAAAAGGTCTTCTTCATCTTCATGTAAATGATTCCATTGATGATCAGCTCAATCAATCATCACATCAATACATGGTTAATTTATGAAGAAAGAAATCCTATATCATTAAGTTATTCCAAATCAATTCTTGAAGCATTATCACTTCATCTTCCAATATATATGGATTGATTCAAAAAAATAAAACTTCGGAACAACAACCTCTATAATATATATGGTATGTATTTATAATACCATGAAAATGTTATTGAAACCTTATGTTCATATAATACAATGTGATCATTAATGTTTCCCTTGTTTACCATTATGGAGTATCAAATAAAACCCTTTATTATTTTACCTTTCTACAAATTATGTTGAATTATTTATGAATGATATGTTAATGAAGGATTTTGTTTATGATGAAATTAGTATAATATATTGTAAAGATTTAATGTAGCATATATTATTTTTCATTATTTTAAAGTAACAAGAATTATATCATTCTTTTATTTATTTTTATGTTATTTAATGTATATTTATCTTCTAATATGTGATATCCATATATAGAATGTTTTGGGTTAGTATAGAAATAAAGAGGGTTGTGTAAACAAATACCAAAAACAAAAAAAAATAATCCCAAAGGCATTATATACATAATGTTCTCTGTTAAAGATGATAATGATAGGATCCCTTACCTTGATACTTTGTAAAACCCCCTGACACAATGATATATTAATTTTAAAAAAAAATTAAAACATTTTCTAGATTGTGATAAACAAAATATCGACTCTAAATGAACCATAATAAAGTGTTCTTCTAAAACCTTGCCAATAATTTGTAAACTATGAAAATGGATAACTAAATAATGAAAACTAATTGATTTACAAAGGCATAAAATAAAATCTTTTTATATTAAATTTTTATTAATAAAAAATATTCAAAATTAATTTTAAATTAAAAGAAACATTTCTCCAAAATGTTGTTTTTATTCAGGGAGTGTTTTAATATTAATAAAATATTTTTTCTAGATATTAGATTAGAATGAACCCAATTTTATTATTAAAAACTGTATTTTTCTAAAAATGTGTTCGACATGTTTTTTGACCATATATTAAAATAATTAATTTTACACTCTTATAAAACTCAGTTGAATAACTGATCATAATTTATAAAATAATCATTTATAATTTCTCATAGTTTTATTAATTTATAATAATCCAAGAATAATAGAATTATTGATAAATATTGAAATGTAAGGATTTTAATTGAAAAATAAATTTTAATTTAATTAATTTAAAAATATATATTCTGTTTTATAATCATTTTAAAATTTTATTTTCTTAAAATATAAAATAATTATTCCTTGTTATGTCATTGGATTCAAAGTAATTTTTAGTTTTGATAAATAAAATTATACTTGTGGAATTGTTTTCTTTGGAAAATCGTTCTTTCATCGTGCTTACTGGTTCAATTTTAAGAAAAATTACACATCACATATGATTTTAAATTAAAAAAACAAGACTAAATATTTTTAATATTAATAAATTATATTATTTAATGTGGTTAATTAAATTTTTTTAAAATAAATTTATTTTAAAAACAATACAAATTAATTAACACATTTAATGATAAAATGAGTTTATCGAGAGTTAAAATAAATTGAAAAGGGCTTAAATTTCCGAAAATCTTGAATTTTATTGATTTAATTGATATATATATATTAAAATTATCAAATCCATGGTTTTGTAAAGGATGATATTTGATCTATTTTGGGTTTATAAAACATTATTTTAGTTTATTATTTTTAAAAACTCATTGTGCTTCCTCTCTCCCACTTATTAAAGGACACCACATATACAATATTTTCTAGACATCAAGAGATATTTATTTCATACAATAAATACAAAAAAACAATCATTAAATCTCTGAAAATTAATTATAGTACATTTTTTATCATAATATAAATTTGGGAAGGATTTAGGTATATCCCTATAGAGGTTGTTAGAAGAAGTGGTGTAGTTCCTGACCATGAGTTTTCATTATATTTGACCATATAACTCCTTGAAATCCCCATAAATGATGAAAAAACAAATATAATAGTACTCAAAAAAACCTGACATGTAATTATTATAATTAAATAACAAATACCCATCTCTTCTCCCTTCAAAAGGGGAACGAAACCATTGATCACGTGTACAACAAACTACTACATCTTGAACCGATTTAATTTTCCCTCACCACCTCTCAAGAATTGATATAATGTTGTATTAAATGTATAAATATGATATTTATGAGTTAATTAATCATATTCAACTAAATTATTACATCTACATTCTTACCTTCTAGCCCATTAAAAAATATAACGGTGCTCTTCAGTACATGTGGACTACCGCCTCCATGAAGAAATTTGATTCTTTTTTTTTGATTATTTTGACATGGAATGTCATAAGGATGTATTTTAATAAAATCTATGATATAGGTTTCATAATTAAAAATTTTATTGGAATATTATTATTTAAAATTCTTTTTCTTCATCCATTAAAAAATTGAAAACATTATAATGCCTATTTAGGACTAACCATCTCTATGAAAAACGTAACACATTTTTATGTCTTTAAATTTAATGGCATATTATAACTAAATATATAATGAATATATACTATATTTATATCATGTTTATAATTTCAGGGACAATGATACCATGATCAGTGAATAAAGGGAAAAACTTCCAAACCAAAAAATGAATGAAAAAATATTCTTTTATTACCCGAAACAGTGACTTTAATGAAGTTTTGTTAACAAAGAAGATGAAAAAATTTATATTTATAAGATGAAATTTTATCCATAAATGATTATATTTATTTTATAGATATATAATTAATATATATTTATTATACATATCTTTCAGACACACAAAAATGAATTCAGACTTTCGGTAATGAATTCTCATATCCCAATTTATTTTTGTGGGAAACATGACATATTAAATAGTTTTGTATTATTTTGGTGTATATAATACTGATGAATGTGTATTATGATTATTAGCATGAATATATTGGGATATAAATACCAATATTAGTTTATTTATATCATTGGGATTATGATTAAATGTTACTAAAATGGTATTTTTTTCACAATTGAATCATTATTTGAGATTGTTTATGTTTGTGAATAGTTTTGAGGAGTTATTTGATATTACTTTGTAAAAAATATATTTTTTCTAATATGTTTATTTTTGAACAATATAAATTTTCTATTCAATTTAATATTTTTATTTTATAATGTGTTCAAAATATTGTTTTTAATGAAAAATAGAATTTAGATATCACTTTGATCAAAAACCATTTCACCTCGTTATCAATATTTTCTAAATATTATTTAATGAATTTTTTTAATATTA
This sequence comes from Viscum album, assembly GCA_963277665.1. NCBI lineage: Eukaryota > Viridiplantae > Streptophyta > Magnoliopsida > Santalales > Viscaceae > Viscum > Viscum album. Next base: position 470,145,605 of record OY728148.1, read on the forward strand.
TTTAACAGTCATTTAAATAAAATTTTACTTATTCTTTTATAGTTGTTTTATAAGAAATATTTGTTTCATTTTATGAAGGACAACCACAAGACTTTTTACTGAAAATGAGAAGAGAAGAATTGTTTAAAAATAACTGACAAAAACAAAATTCTCTTTCGTCATTACGGATCAAATATATAATACCTACATTTTAAATTTACAAGACCTTTTTCAATGATTTTTTTACTAAATATTTAATATGTTGTTATATTTTATAATTTATTTTTATATGTTAAAATGATCTATTTTGGTAGAATGTGTTTAATTAAACATTTATAGTATTTCTATTAATCTTTAAAAAACCCTTATTTTTTATATTCTACATTGGGGATATATTTTAATTTTACCATCCTTATTATTTTTTATGTGGTTTATGATTGGTTTGGCTGGGGATGTTTTATTTTGATCACATTAACTATATTACACTAGAAGGTTTTTTATTATGTTTGTCATTTAGGGAAATTATTATAAATTTTTATACTACTTTTCAATACTATTTTTAATATTAATTAGGGTTATACACATTCATAAGTGTAATGAATTTGATATTTTATGTGATTTTAAGGGAAGAAAATATCCACTTGCTGTATCAACAGGTTTATCAAACAAACTAACTTGGGTATTTCACTTAGTCCTTACCCATTTATATAAGATTTTTTGGGACGTAAAATTCATGATTTATTTTAGGTGGTAGTTTTAATGAATTAAATCATTATGATATTATTAATCTATGTCCTTTTGATTATTTTTTTAGTTATGATATCCATGGATATGTTTCATGTTAATGGGATTATATTTGTGGCATTATTTTTAAATCATTTATTCCTTCCATATTATTAGTTTTTTTCGTATAATTAATTAAATAGAATTTATATTCAATTATTTACATTCCAAAATTGTCTATTCCTTATATATTTTTCATTACATCTAATATAAGTATACCAATAATGATCATTTGAGGTCACCATTTTCTTATGATTCCATTCCCCAGGATTCTAGGAAATGTATTATGATAGATATACATTAATATTATAAAGGTAATAGTGGTGTTATCCAAAATAATAGTAGAATTTATTTTATATTTTAAAATATAATAAGAAAGAAATGTATGTATCTAGTTTCACAACACTTATAAACTATTTATTCAATTTGAATGTGATCGTTTGTATCTTTATGCAATGTAATAATTTAAACATCGACTATAGGATATTGGGGTAAGGGTGTTTAATGAGGGAGATTCTAAAATCATGGGAGGAACGATTTATGCTCATTGGGGATCCTTTGTAGTGATATTTATAGGTAAAGTATGTTTATCATTTTTCCAATGGGGTTTTAGTGAATTATAACTGTGGTATGGGTGTGTTTTTATAGAAAACGTTATGAAAATTTGTTGTTAATTTATAAAAATTGGTTTTGGACTATATATAATATAATAATGAATAAAAAAACATCGCATGGTGTCAAAAAATAAGCGTTGTTTAAAAAATTTGATAAGGAGAAGAAAAAAATATAATTATATTAATATCTTGAATATTTTGGAAGTGAGTCATGTTTATAAAGAATATTTTTTAAAACCATAAAATATAATATAGGATTTGTAGGATTCATTGTGGGTCTATAAAATTAATCAAATAACATCGCTAAAAAATATTTTAGAGTTAAAACATAAAATTGATTTTATAATTTCATTATTATACAGATTATATGACTTTCGGGAAATTATAGTGTTACTATACATATTCTATATTTAATCAAAATTTATTTTTACCAAATCATTACACTATCTCAGAAAATTTTGCAAAAATCACAATTTTTTTTTATATGATCATTTTAAAAATAATATTTTGTTTTGTCAAAATATTCCCCCAAAAAAATGTTATTTTACTTTTAAATTGAAAAACATACTTACTATGAGCTACTAGTTTTTGTGACGTTAACAGTTCTATAACCCTTAGAAAAATTATATTTGACTTTCTTAAATTATTATATGTTATATAAATTTAAAAAAACTGATATATAAGATTATTTTATTAAATTTATTTTATTAAAAAATTTAATATTCAGAAAAAATGAATTGAATGGAATTTTACTTTTCCCAAAAATACAATTTCAGTTACATCATATACAAATATAATTTAGGTAGTGAACCTAGTTGAGTAAAGGAAATTATGAACTATGATATTCGTGTGAGTTATCCTTGGGGACATCCTTGTTATGGGGAGTGAACCCATTCCCCTAGGATAGTCTTGGAAATGATCCTTGACTACTTCGTAATTTATTTTCAAAAATTATGAATATTTCATAAATCTATTACTTATTCCAATGTAAGGATATTATAGAACATGTTTTCCAAATTCATTACGATTTATATCTTATGAACACCCAAATATTATGTCATTCCTCAATATAATGATATAGAGTACCCCAAGCAAGATTATCCACTCTGACGGGGGGGGGGGGGTGAATCAGTGTCTTACATTTCAGAAATTCATTTTTTAGAATTCAAATCCATGAACATATTATAGTTAAAAATACAATATTTTATATTTGAAGGTCTCACATCATATATATAATAAGATAGGGATCAACAAATGGTATTTAAATTTTTCAGTACAAATTCATACTCCTTGTCATGTGTGTTATTCAACCAAACATGGATTCATCCCTTTGATCATACAGATGATTATAATGGTTATGAAGTAATTTTTTATACAACCATGTAGTTTTTCCTCCATTGGACCATGTTTATAACCACCTGTATTCCATCTCTCATAACTCAGTTGGTTGTAATCTTGAATTATGTTATTCTCCAAAAGACTCATTAGTAATTGGTAATTCCCCCAAGTCAATAGATCCTTCTTCTATTCTATCTAAAAACACTATACCATGATCTATTGACCATAATCCATGATATTTCTCGATCACACTTTCCAAGTTTTCTTCATGTTAACTTAAAAATAATATAGTATTTCTCAAATATATCTGATAACCTATATAAGATTAGTTTCTTAGTAAAAAAATTTCTTGTGATGCGATTCTTTATTCTGATGAAGTCCACATGAAAGTCATATGAGTGCATGTGGTAAACAAAAATTCATCATTATTATTTTATGTAGGAATTATATACTCTCAATATCAATATTAATTCACGAATTCTCAAGTCACAGTAAACATAAAATATCTATTATCTTCTTCACTGTGCATATATGTATATATATGTATATTTGAGAATACAATTTTCTTTTCATTTTGTCAAGGTTATTTTTGTATAGAACTTAAATATTATGGTATTATAAATCCTGATGAAACTTACTATATACCAACAATAAGTGTGTGCATGATCTTCTAGGTTTCATGATAATGAAAAAATATCATTTTTTTTGTTATTAATGAATTTTATGTATGGAAAATGGATTTCTCTACATCCTTCACATGACAAATTAATGTATGTGGTTACATATCTTGTAAATGGATCTCATGGGTTTCCTGATACACCATATTTTTTTTTGTATTTTCTATGATTTTTATTAACCAAATCCTTACCTCGTACCTACAGTCTATATTTTACATCGATTGTTTTTTCACCACCCCACATCCATTATTCATGAAGAGTGAAGGAATCCGGAAAGTCTAAAATTATTATTGAATATATAAAATCACATTATCCTAATATAGTAGACTAGATACAAAGTTTCCATGATCACTCCTCACAATATGACTATGATAACATAAGACATCATATCTAATCATTTATATATAATTAAATTTATTGACATAGGGTCTAAAAATCTTATATTCGGTAAGTATAATCCTAATGAACTGTATGATACATACATCCAATTGAAATTTTTATATGAATTAAACCCAAACCCATTAGTATAAATCAGCTATGTGAAATGTTAAGGTGCATCAACAATAACCAATGAAAATATCTTCCAATTACATATTCATGGAGATACAGCTACATGATTTCCATTTCTCACAATTTACCAGGACATTCCAAACTCAAAAAGTTAGATTTATTTATTTCCCATATATATAAAATCTACTAGGTAGACTATTCCTTCAACATAAAAATAAACTTATCAATATTATTCATTATATACTAAATGTGACTAATAGTAGATTCATAGATGAATATAGAGATATTCATTTTATAACTATATGAATATGTATCCGAGTGAAAATGAAGTAATATTTCATATTAATAATACCTACGAATAAAAAATGAGTTTCTCATTAGAAAAAATATCAATTACTACTTTTTTGAATCACTATGGTAGAACACTTATTCAAGGATCTTGGATAAACAACATTACTTGTATCCATAATTTGATGATAATTTTTGTCACTAAAACATGGAAAGAAAATCAAAATCCTTAGTGGTGTGACATGAATCACACATCATGAAATGATATGATCCTCATAGCTAAAAAATAATAGAATAACCCACACTACAAAACCGTTAATTATCCAAATTTAGAAGATAATCACCCATAATAATTGGGAAAATTATATCAACTCCCTAAAATGGTCTGTGATACATGAATAACTATTTAACACAGAGAAACTATGATATAATTCCCTGTGACCCACACAGATCCTGAAATCAATTTATGAGTGCTTAATAAATAATTTTGTGTATGAACCCATTTGATTTGGTAGTGGGGGATTATCTCTTGTAAAAACTATACCCATTCTCAATGGGATAAGGCATACTTATGCTAGATCATAATAATAATGGATCAAAATATGAATTCTCTTATGGGACATGGTCATTGTCCTTCACATACCTTCCACCATATGGGATGCATGGAACACCTCTCCCATTTGGATATGGTGAGCCTATCACATGGGTGGGATTAATATAGGCATTTTTATCCTCCCAGGGTAGCTATAATATTTCTTGAAACCATAAAAAAGATATTTTCAGGATATTCTATTTGTGTAAAATATAATTTTATTCCTCTATATACTCACTATAAAATACCTTCATCCCCATGAAAATATATGAATATATATATTTTTTCAGAAAAACCATTTAAATTATCATGAAATAATAAAATTATTACACAAGCATATTTTAAATCCACATTCAAAAATATATATCTATGGTCTTCTTAATTTTGAGTTAAATGAATATATTGATGATCAACACAATCGATCTTCACATTTATACATTGATAATTTATTAACAATGAAATCAAATTCCATCATTTGAGTCAATAACAATTCTCTTTGCACCACAACATTATCCATCAATAGATATGAATTTATTAACAAAAGAGGAAACTTGTGATCATTAATCTATTGGTTTTATTTTTATGCCTATATCAACACATATACATATCATACAAATCAATATGTAATAAAAATATTCTCTCCCTTATTAGTAATCAATTTAAACCTTTCATACAACAACAAATATTGACATATGGATAAAAAATTCATATATATCCTAATAATCTATCCCATTGTATTTTTTGTCAATATCGACACATATAAACATCATAAAATTTTTTATGTTATAAAAAAATTTCCCACATTATTTGAAAAAAAATAAATGTATTAGTGGGTTCTTTTCAAAGGAGTTTACTCATATAATTAATAATTATTTATTTAGAATATCTCAGAGAGGGATGTTATCACATGGTATTCATAAGAAATGTACCTATTGTAAATACATTCAATGAATACAAGGGAAAACATTTATAGAAAAAAATGAAATTAAAAAAATTATTTCTAAACTATACATCAAATTATCATTCGTGGGAATTCGTGAGCAGAAAATATCAATTGAGCTTATGTTGATTGAAAATAATTATATTTAGCAATGAAATGTCAAATCTATTATACACTTTATAAAAAACATTATAAAAATCAATTGAAAATGTTATATTTCCCCATTACCTCTAATTATTACCAATCATGAAATATATTTACTTAAAATAATTAATACATTTATCAATGATGGATGAAAGTATTATTTCAATATCTAAAACATTTTATTTACTAAGATATAATAAAAATTCGATATATTCATGTCTAAAATGTTTTAATAAGCCACATTTCACAACATAGATCCCCATCAAGGGAAAGGAACATTAATATATTCGTGATGGTGAGTCTACTTAATAATAAATTTCATTATGTTATAATATGAGATGAAACCAAAATTAAATACTTTATGTGGTTGTTATTTTCAACATTTTCCACAACTTGACCAAGAATGATCTTCATAAATTCATATATTTTGAAGTATCCAATATAAGATTGAACCATTATTTTATCATCTCCATAAATTCAATAATGAATTTTAAAACAAACATTCATTTTTTGGATCTCCCCATAAGAACATAATTAAAAATAAATTACCTATTTTGTAATGACAAATAATACACAAAAATGATACAATGGTATAAGGTGAATTTACATGTCCCTTAATTATAACGGTAAGGTTGAGATGGTTTTCTGAACCATTATTTATTTTTTATCAAGGATTCAGGCTTGAAAAATTTATTTTGAAATCTCATTTAGACATTGGAAGAAGGGATCTTATCAAACCTATAATTCCATTATCCAATTTAGTTATTCTAACATTATCAATCAAATTAGATGCATGTCATTATGCATGTATGATTATAATCAATGATTATTATTATATAAAAATTTGGATAATCATCCTCTTGAATTATGTCATTATTTATTAGTTATATAACATAAAATCTTATCCATAAAAGATTAGTCATCTGTTGATAAAATATCATGCAATTCATTTAAACATGTGAATTTTTCATTTAATGATTACTAATAATATTTTCATATGTTTCTTCTAAAATTCAATTCATCCCCAAATCAAAAAAGTAAAATATATGTCTTTGGTAATATTGAATGATTTTTTCTCATTTTACACATATATTTAAATGTGTCATGTTATTAAAAAATTTAAGATGTAGTACAATTTCACAATCTATTGCAATTTATTTCTTTCTTATGTTCGTTATATATTGTGTCCATATATAAAATCATGCATAAATTCCAAAGAAAAGTTTTATATTTTTAAAAGTTTCTAAATTTCGACTCTCAGATTTCTCTTATTTAGAATGTTGTCTTATATTCCCACTATTACTCGATACATGTTGAGATGTACATTTATCACATTTTTAACCAATTTTATTGTATAAATCACAGATATAAATTAGAATCTAAAATTTATGAAAATTACATATTTATTTCTATGATTATTGAAACATATTATCTAGGGTTCTCTCGCTTTATATATGCTTCCAATTTTTTTTATAATTTAACATATTTTACAAAAAATTAAGTACATAATTCTTGAATCTATTTCAAAACCATCATTGACCCAAAAAACATGATCATGTTATATTATCGACACCCCATCTTGAATTTTGAGAATTATAAGCATATTGTATTTGGCTATCCATTACTATATATTATGATCTTATTGAGGAAATAATAATTATATAAATTATAATATCCCTCAAACAAATTTTATAAGTACATAATCCATTTATCAACATCCATATTAGTATATAATTTTAATTTAATCCAATAAATTTTACACTAATATATTTTGTAAAATAATTAAATTCACAGATGGTTTTTACCTCATTAATCATAAAAAATGGGAATGATAATTAGATGATGTACTGTTCGTTATTTCATATGATGGTGGTCCTATGTTAATGGAACCAATCAAATAGAATTATTTGGAATCGTTTACGTCAATCACCCAAATACAATTAATTTATTCCTCATGATCCATGCCACACATGTTTTGGTCCACTAGAATTAAGGTCCCCGATATACATGCCCATGTAGACCTTGTATAAGGATTTTATCTCAAATGTTACCATGCAATGCATTTGGAACTCCACTCCCAAATGGTTCAGGTCTACCTCCCATATTTGTTAGATTGGTTTAGGCCATATAAACACTATGGATTTCCATAAGTTTTTGTGTCATCCAAATAAAAAAAATACTTCCATTAGATACTCTAAGTGTAGAATAAATTCTCATTCCAATTCATCCCCACCATCAAATGACTTCATCGTCATTAAAATATATGAATATTTATTTTCATGCATGCACTTTTAATTATCATGAAATAATAGAACTATTGAATGGAATTACATTATATCCTCCTAAAAATAAATATGTAAAAGGTCTTCTTCATCTTCATGTAAATGATTCCATTGATGATCACCTCAATCAATCATCACATCAATACATATTTAATTTATCAGGAATGAAATCCTATATCATTATGTGATTCCAAATCAATTCTCGAAGCATCATCACTTTATCTGCCAATATATATGGATTGATTGAAAAAAATGAAACTTTAGATCAACAGCCTCTATGATATATATGGAATGTATTTATAATACTTTGACCAGGTTATTGAAACCATATGTTCATATAATACTATGTGATCATTAATGTTTTCCTTGTTTACCATTATGAAGTATCAAATAAAGCCCTTTATTATTTAATCTTTCTACATATTATGTTGAATTATTTATGAATGATATGTTTAAGAAGGGTTTTATTTACGATGAACTTAGTACAATATATTGTAAATATATTATGTAGCATCTATTATTTTTATTTATTTGAAAGTAATAATAATTATACCATTCATTAATTTAATTTTATGTTATGTAATGTATATTTATCTACTAATATTTGATATCAATATGTAGAATATTTGGGTTATTATAGAAATAAAGAGGGTTGTGTAAAAACATACCAAAAACAAATAAATTTAATCCCAAAAGAATTATATAAATAATTTTCTTTATTAAATATGATAATGATAGGATCACTTACCTTGATACTATATAAAACCCCATAACACAATGATATATTAATTTTAAAACAATTTTAAAACCTTTGATAGATTTTGATAAACACAATCTCGACTCTAAACAAACCCTAATAAAGTGTCCTGCTAAAACCTTGCCAATAACTTGTAAACTATGAAATTGGATTACTAAATAATGAAAAATAATTGGTTTACATAGGCATAAAATAAAATCATTTTATATTAATTTTTTATTAATAAAAAAGATGAAAAACTAATTTTAAATTAAAAGAAAAATTTATCCAAAAAGTTATTTCATTTAGGGAGTGTTTTAATATTAACAAAATATTTTTTCTAGATATCTGATTAGAATAAACCCAATTTTATTATTAAATACAGTATTTTTCTAAAAACTATGTTCGACATGTTTTTTGAACATATATTAAAATAATTTATTTAACACTCTTATAAAACTCAGTTGAATAACTGATCATAATTTATAAAATAATCATTTATAATTTATCATAGTTTTATTTATTTATAATAATCCAAGAATAATAGAATTATTGATAAATATTAAAATATAAGGATTTTAATTGAAAACTAAATTTTAATATAATTAATTTAGAAATATATATTATATTTTATAATCATTTTAATATTTTATTTTCATAAAATATATAACAATTATTCCTTGTTATGTCATTGGATTATCTATAATGTTTAGTTTTGATAAATATAATTATACTTGTGGAATTGTTTCCATTGGAAACCCATTCTCTCATCATGCTTGCTGGTTCAATTTTAAAAAAAATTATACATCACATATGATTTTAAATTAAAAAACATGATTAAATATTTTTGATATTAATAAATTATTTTATTTAATGTGGTTAATTTAATATTTTTAAAATAAATTTATTTTAAAAACAATACAAATTAATTAACACTTTTAATGATAAAATGAGTTTATCGAGAGTTAAAATAAATTGAAAAGGGTTTAAATTTCCTAAAATCATGACTTGTTTGGATTTATTTGATATATATATTAAAATTATAAAATCCATGGTTTCGTAAAGGACCATATTTGACCTATTTTGGGTTTATAAAACATAATTTTAGTTTATTATTTTTAAAAACTCATTTTTCATTCCTCTCCCCCACTTATTAAAGGACACCCCATATACAATATTGTGTAGACATCAAGAGACATTAATTTTATACAATAAATACCAAAAAACATTCATTAAATCTCTAAAAAGTTTTTAGTGTACATTTTTTATTATAATATAAATTTGGCCAGAATTTAGATATATCCCTAAAGAGGTTGTTAGAAGAAGTGGTATAGTTCCTAACCATGAGTTTTCATTCTATTTGATCATATAACTCTTTGAAATACCCATAAATGATGAAAAAAAAAAATAATAGTACTTAAAAAAACCTTATATATAATTATTTTAATTTAATAACCAATACACATCTCCTCTCCCTTCAAAAGGGGAACGAAACCATTGATCATGTGTACAACAAACTACTACCTCATGAACCGATTTAATTTTCCCTCACCACCTCTAAATAATTGATATAATGATGTATTAAATGTATAAATATGATATTTATGACTTAATTAATCCTACTCAATTGAATTATTACATCTACATTCTTACCTTCCAGCCCATTAAAAGGTATAACGGTGCACTTCAGTACATCTGGACTACCTCCTCCATGAAGCAATTTGATTCTTTTTTTGATTATTTTGACATGGAATGTCATAAAGATGTATTTTGAGAAAATATATGATATATGTGACATAGTAAAAAAATTTATAGGAATATTATTATTTAAAATTCTTTTTCCTCATCCGTTAAAATATTGAAAACATTACAATATCTATTTAGGACTAACCATCTCTATGAAAAACGTAACACATTTTTATGTCTTTAAATTTTATGGGATGTTATAAGTAAAAATAAAATGAATATATAATATATTTATATCATTTTTATAATTTTAGTGACAATGCTACCATGATCAGAAAATAAAGGCCAAAACTACCGAACGAAAACATGAATGAAAAAAGATGCTTTTATTACCCAAAACAGTGACATTAACGAAGTTTTGTTAACAAGAAGATGCAAAAATTTATATTTATAAGATAAAAGTTTATATATAAATGATTATAATTATTTTATATATATATATAATTAATATATATTTATTATACATATCTTTCTGACACACAAAAATAAATTTAGACTTTTGGTAAAAAAATTTCATATCCCAATTTATTTCTGTGGGCAACATGACATATTCAACAGTTTTTTATTATTTTGGTGTATATAATACTAATGAACATATATTATTATTATTACCATGAAAATAATGGGATATAAATACCAATATTAGATTATTTCTATCATTGGGATTATAATGAAATGTTAATAAAGTGGTATGTTTTTTTCACAATTGAATCATTATTCAAGATTGTTTATGTTTGTGAATAGTTTTGAGGAATTATTTTATATTACATTGTAAAAAATATTTTTTTATAATATTTTTATTTTTGAACAATATAAATTTTCTATTTAATCTAATATGTTTATTTTCTAAAGCGTTTAAAATATTGTTTTTAATGAAAAATAGAATTTAGATATCACTTTGATCAAAAACGATTTCACCTCATTATCAATATTTTCTAAAAATTATTTAATGAATGTTTTTAATATTATTTAATAGTAATTTAAATAAAATTTTACTTATTCTTTTATTGTTGTTTTAAACGTAATATTTGTTTCATTTTGCGAATGACCATCATTAGACTTTTTACTGAAAATGAGAGGGGGAAGCATTGTTTAAAAATAACTGACAAAAAAAAATGTCTCTTTCGTCATTACGAATCAAATATATAATACATACATTTTAAATTTACAATACTTTTTTCTATTATTTTTTTACAAAATATTTAATATGTTTTTATATTATATAATTGATGTTTATATGTTAAAAGGATCTATTTTAGAAGAATGTTTTTACTTAAACGTTTAGGGTATTTCTATTAATCTTTAAAACCCCCCTTATTTTCTATATTCTACATGGGGGATATATTTTAATTTTACCCTCCTTATTGTTTTTTATGTAGTTTATTATTGGTTTGGATGGGGATGTTTTATTTTTATCACATTAACCATATTACACTAGAAGGTTTTTGATTATGTTTATCATTTAGGGAAATTATTATAAATTTTTATACTACTTTTCAATAATATTTTTAATTTTAATTAGGTTCATACCCATTCATAAGTGTAATGAATTGGATATTTTATGTGATTTTAATGGCACATAATATCCACTTGCGGCATCAGCAGGTTTATCAAAAAAACTACCTTGAATATTTCACTAAGTCCTTACCCATTTATATAGGATTTTTTAGAAGGTAGAATTCATGATTTGTTTTAGATGTTAGTTGTCTTGAATTAAATCATTACGATATTATTAATTTATGTACGCTTGATTATTTGGTTAGTTATGATATCCATGGATATATTTTATTCTCATGGGATTATTTTTGTGGCATTATTTGAAAATCATTTATTCCTTCCATATTATTAATTATTTTTAATATAATTATTTTAATAGAATTCATATTCAATTATTTAGATTCGAAAATTTTCTATTCCTTATATATTTATGATTAAATCTAATTTAAGTATACCAATAATGATCATTTGAGGTAACCTCTTTCTTATGATTCCAATCCCCAAGATTCTAGGAAATGTATTATAATAGATGTACATTAATATTATAAAGGTAATAGTGGTGTTATCCAATAAAATACTATAATTTATTTTATGTTTAAAAACATAATATGAAATACATGTATGTATCTATTTTTACAATACTTCTAAACTATTTATTCAATTGGAATGTGATCGTTTGTATATTTATCCAATGTAATAATATAACCATCGACTCTAGGATATTGGGGTCAGGGTGTTTAATGAGGGAGATTCTAAAATCATGGGAGGAACCCTTTATGATCATTGGGGATCCTTTGGAGGGATATTTATAGGTAAAGTATGTTTATCATTTTTTCAATGGGGTTTTAGTGAATTATAACAGTGGTATGGGTGTGTTTTTATAGAAAACGTTATAAATATTTGTTGTTACTTTATAAAAATTGGTTTTGGACTATATATAATATAATAATCAATACAAAAATACATCAAATGGTGTCAACAAAATTCGAGTTGTTAAAATAATTTGATAAGGAGAAGAAAAAAAAATATAATTATATTAATATCTTGAGTGTTGTGGAAGTGAGTCATGTTTATAATGAATATTTTTTAAAACCATAAAATATAATATAGGATTTGTAGGATTTAATTTGGGTCTATAAAATTAATCAAATAACATCGCTAGAAAATATTGTAGAGTTAAAACATAAAATTGATTTTATAATTTTATTATTATACAGATTATATGACTTTTGGGAAATTATAATGTCATTATACAGATTTTATATTTAATCCAAATTTATTTTTACCAAATCATTCCACAGTTTGAAATTGTTTTTCAAAAATCACAATTTTTTCTTTTTTACATGATCATTTTAAAAATAATATTTTCTTTTGTCAAAATAATCCCAAAAAATTGTTTTTTTACATTTAAATTGAAAAACTTACTTACTATGAGCTACTAGTTTTGGTGACGTTAACAGTTCTATAAACCTTAGAAAAATTATATTTGACTTTCTTATATTATTATATATTATATAAATGTAAAAAACTTGATATATAATATTATTTTATTAAATTAATTTTATTAAAAAAAATTAATATTCAGAAAAAAAGCATTGAATGGAATTTTACTTTTCCCAAAAATACAATTTCAGTTTCATCATATACAAATATAATTTTTTTCAAAATAATTTTTTTATCTTATGTAAATTGATAAAAAAAGGGACACATATAATCATTACTTTTTTAAAAAAATACATATACAAAAAATGATTCTTCTAGGGTCTAAAATCAAAACACCTTGTTAAACCATCCAATGAACCAAGCGCAAGGTTTAAAATAATGACACATTCATGGGGTGGAGCAGTTAATATGGATTGGGTGGTGAATTGAACGTGCTCAATATTATCTAATAAAATGGGTTATACGATGAATTAGTTATTTAATTTTTTCTTGGTGGTGGTAAAGGGTAATTCCCAATTATTCCATCCCCATCAGAATCACTAATAAATTTTCTTTATTTGGTATTATCGTATTTGTCGATGTCATCACTTCTTCCATATGTATCAATTTTTATTTATCATAGTTCCTAACATATACTATCCATAATAATCACTTAAAAATGAAAATATAATAATTTTTTATTATGCTAATGGTCATAAAAATATGACAAGATATAACATATAATGATTCAAAACAACCAACACGATGCTTATGTTTTCTATAACATCATAACATAATAAATATTTTATTTATTTATAATGGAAATTTTATTTATAATACAATGGATGATTATTGGTTTCTATTAAAATATTATAAGAATTATTATATTTTTCTTTATCCCATTAATATTATCAACCACATAGAATAATATGAACCCATTTAATATGATGAGTATGGAGAGTATTGAAATATAACGTGATCTGTAATCACTTTTGGATTTATTTTTATGATCAAATTTTACTCTATATGTGTAGTGAGATGTTTTTTAATTAGAGACCAATGATATATCATATAATATATGGTTGCAATAAAGTATTTACAATCATTCCACAATTATATTTTATGACGTAATTTATGTAGAGAATTTATATATATCCAAATTTTATTTTGTGTGTACTCCATAAAAGTAATCCTGTTTGGGGGAACCATGTATATTTTCTTTCCTGATCTCTAAAATATCTATGGAGGATGAGAGGTTTATTCTATAAAATTAATTGGGATATTACATGATATTATTATCAAATAAATTTACAATTAACTGTATCTCATTTATCAACATTTTAAAATTGTGTATCCGAAAATGATCTTCTAAAATAAGATAATTTATATATTAATATTACATAAAAAAATTTAAATATAATAAAACATTTATTTAATTTATTAAATTTAAACATTGTAATATTTTAGGGCTAGGTATCTCATAATTGGGCCCTATATAAGTGTGAACTCTTACAATATAAATGAGATTTTGAAAATATAGTTCTCATATATGAGTGAACTATAGGGATTCTCATCATTAATACAATATTAAATGGTTGTATAAGATATAAATGATATTTTTGTACAATGAAAAGATTTTGAAGAATAAAATTCCTTGAATGTAGTGTTTTGTGATAGTTTTTAATAGTTTCATCTACTAGGTTTATCATCATTAATTGATAATGAGATAATTATATATATGAAACATGTCATTGAAAAAATTACATAATCATTTTTTTATATGCATAGAAAATCGTACATAGAAAATAAACTACTTTAACAAACTAAATAGTCCCTAGAAAAAATAAGAGAAAACATATTCAATAAATCATAATAAGTGTTGAAATAAATGAAATTGGAGGTGAAGATGACGAAAGACTAGAAAATAATGAATCCAAACATATTAAGGCATTATTTTGAATTTAAAGCATGTTATTTACTCATAAATGAATCCAAAATAATGGCATTTTATTATTCCATTTTAATTTCAATAGTGATTATATTGAAAGAAAAAATAATGGATTTTATTATTTTGTAACCACTAGATTAGATTATTATTTTTTATTAGTACATTTACAATTTTATCAGTATTCTCTCACTTTTATAATTGTACATCCATCAATATAGAGTGAGTAGTACATGGTCTGTAATTTTTAAATAGTTATACCTTTTTTTATTAAAATAATTTATATAATTTACTAAAAAAGTTTTTTATTTCAGTACATATTTTATTTATTGGATGTGGTATATGTATGGAAGTGATGATCATTACTCTACAACTATTTTAAAAATCTAAATATTCCTTTTCTTATACAATAATCATAGTATAAAAATTTGAAATAATTCTTAATACAATATAGATGAAAAATTATATCTTATATAAATATGAGAATTAATCATTATTAAAAAACTTAACAATATAATGAAACCACTACCATTGATCATGCCACAAAATTTAAATCATTAATATATAAAATGTTCTCACTTTATTTTCATGTTTGATTGAATTTACAATAATGTAATAGAGGATCTTAAAATAGAATTCTTAATGAAATTTGATATTAAAAATAATTATAGATAGATTCAAGAATTTATTAGACCTAAATAATATTATGGTAGTGAAGGTAGATAATTTACAACATCAAAGAGGTGGCCATCGTATGTAGTTTTTTTAGGATAATTGTAAAAATATTTTTGTGAATAAAATAATTATGATTTAGGACAAATAAATTTAAATTGATGAAGTCCTATAATATTGGGAAACTACAAAAATTGAAAATATATCATTAAAGATGTCATGGAATATAAGGATACTAAAAAAGGAAAACAATCATTGAAATGGAATCAACCCCCAATGTGTAGTTACATAACTGAAGAAAATCACATGATAATAGAGGATCAAGATAGTTACAAATCCATTAGTATAACATTATGACACCATTAACATTTTACTTTGAGAATAAAAATAGTTTAAGTATTATCTTTAGATAGTTTCATCTACTAATAGTGAATTAATAGGTTTTATAAGATAATTATAATGTAGAATAGGTAAATAGGGTAATGGTATGGATTGAAGAATTAAATCCCACATTTTATTGAATAAAAACTCTACCAATATAGTTTTTATAGAAGTGTAAATGGTTTTAATAAAATAGATTTTTTGGAACACCATCTTTAGTAATAAAATATGATATTACCAAAATATAGTGGGAAACATAGATCATAGTGAATCCAACATTTTTATCAATGAATATACCTTATATAAAATCAACCTAAATAAATATAAAACCTATCAATAAATGGAGGGAATTATAATTTTTTCCTCTATAGAAATCAAAAAGAAGAAAGACTAGAAAAATAGATAAACCCCTCACCCGATGTTGGGATTGTTCTATATATATTTTATCTCACTAAGCTAACTATAATGATTCACCTTCTATGATTGATGAATTATATAATGTTTTTAAATATATAATGGTGGGGTATATTCATGATCAAAACCATTTGTTATAGTTTGAATTAATTTCTTCTAAATAACTAATACATAAAACACCTCCTAATGATTTATTTCAATTAGTGGAATCCAAGGTCTCTCAAATGAATATTCACATAATGGTGTTTTTTGGTTGATCATTTTCAAATATGGGGTTTTAAATTTTTTCATATTCAATTATAATAAAAATGTTTATAAAATTGACATATTGAGATGTGGTTTATAGTGAGACTTTATAAACCGGGTGAATATTATTACATGAATCAAATATATAAAAAATAAGTATATGGAATCAAATAATCAATAAAAGACAATAAATTTACCCCAATAACACATTTAAATTCTATTCTATTGTTATCTTCGACTGATTCATAATATTATAAAACCATTAAATTCATTCCATGTTTCTAAAAAACGAAAAAAATATTTAAAATGATAGTAGAAGTATTTATTACAAATTTATATCACAATATGAGAATTTTCAAGATTTATACTATATATTATTAATTTAGAGAATTCTAAAATATTATCTTCTGTTCCATGCTACCTCATAGAAAAATATGTGTTCTCATATATGAGACATAAATAAATTACATATAGTTTTTTTTATTCTTCTCCATTGCATTTTTATTCAATTAGTTTTATATTCATTTTTACTATATTGATTCTTCATAATCCACATTTGTAATATTGATTTAAAAACCAATTCAAAATTAGTAACATGTGTTTATAAAACAGACACATAGATCATGAAATTTATGGATTAAATAAAAAATAATACTAAATCAACCTTGTTACACAATGAAAATAATCATTTTATACTAAACTATTAGGATGATAAATAACATCAAGTGTACCACTACATATAGGAAGAGAGATCATGTTACAACCATCGATAGAAACCACTATCAATATATAAACATCAAAAATGATGATGTGTGAAACTATTTATAAAATATAGTGGAATTTAAATTAAATACAATTTGGATATAGGATATTCAGGTGGAAGTGAAATAAATTTCCTCTACTATTCTATATTTCATTTTAAATGTAACAGTGAAATTTAATGAACCATTATATGATGAATTGGTCCCCCAATATTTTTTATTTAATATGAAAAGGAGAATAATTAATAATATAATCCAATTATTGGAAAAATTATTATTCTATAATAGTATGTAAATGAGTAGAAGTAAACATTAGATACCACATTTTAGGGAGATAGAAAACCAAGATATGTAATGGTGTAAATTTAGAAGAACTTCAATGTTAATTAATATTATTGAGTTCATTTGTATATATTTTTCCTGAATGATGATTTATCATCTACACGAAATAGAATATTACATGCATAAAGAGACTATTTTGGATGAAATAATGAGGTAACTGGTTTTACATCTCGATAAACAGACCACATTCCAAAG
The DNA here is from genome assembly GCA_963277665.1 of Viscum album. Classification (NCBI taxonomy): domain Eukaryota; kingdom Viridiplantae; phylum Streptophyta; class Magnoliopsida; order Santalales; family Viscaceae; genus Viscum; species Viscum album. The sequence continues at coordinate 470,164,109 of OY728148.1, forward strand.
TGTAGAGTAAATTTTTTTGTTTATTCTTTAGTTGATATCCTTTTTTTCTATATGTTTTAACCATATAGTAAATAGTAATCTTGTTGTCTAATATACATGAATAGTCGACCCAACATGATCCCGATGAATATTATTTATATTTAGATAATTTTAATTAATCTAACATTATTATTGTTACCTTTAAAATTTTTGTGCGTTGATTGAGTGATGACTTCGTAATTATCAAGTTTATTTTCGTATACAAATAATGATTTTTTAGCATATAAATTAATACTTCACTTCACTAGGATCATTCATCACAATATATAGTTGGTTCATACATGTAATGATTGATATGTGGCCAGATCATATGTACAAGGGAACAATTTTTGTGATTACACTACATGATAACTATTCCTATAAACATAAAACACTTCATTTTATGGGACTAATATTTACATATAAAACAAAATGGTTATTATGTTAATGAGAGTAGTTCACATTGAACATTACATTATTTATGGAACTCATTGATCATAGTGATTTATAAACTATATAAAAAAAACATGATCATATATAATGAATGAATTTATCAAAAAATATTAGGTTATGATTTAAATACTCAATAAGAAGTAAAATTAAGGATTGATCCCTAAAAATTCAATGAATATCACCTCTATTTCAGAATGATATTTTTTCTTACATTCAGTTTTTATCATAAAAACCCAATAATTTATGTTTATTTTTTACCTATTTAAATTAAAAATTAAAAAATAATTTTTGAATATAAATATAATGTCTAAATAGGAAGCCTCATTGAGATAAAAAAATAGCTTTTCATTATTTTTATCTATTTAGAGTAATAAATAATTTTTCAGTTAAGAAAATATTCTCTATTATAACATATTCAATATTATTCAACGTACATATTATAGTAAAAAATAAATTTACCCCTCATTAAGAAAAATAATATGTTTTATAAAATTTAGTTTAAAATAAATAATATATATGGGAATTAAAAAAGAATATTAATTTCATATTCAATTTAATAAAAACTTATCTAGAGATATACATATTAATTAAGAAATATTAATTTTTTATAAATATTATTTTTTAAAATAATTAATCAATTTTAATTATTAGAATGTAAAACAAAATGGCTTTTTATAACCCCACAATTAATATTACCTTTATAATACCCAACATTGGAAAAACCCATGGCATTTTGAACATTCCTTGAAAATTAGTGGATTGATACTTATGTATATCATTATTATGCGATTTCCATTCAAATAAATTAAACTCAACATGCTAAATGATTTTTTTTCCAACAAAAAACTTTAACCAATTTTGAATTCAATTTAATGTACAACATGGAATAATGGAAAATAAAAGTTTAATACTATAATGACACTATAAATTAATAAAAACTTAAATTTTCACTTCACAACTTTGGATACTCAGAATTATATATTGTACAAGAAACTGGAAAATTAAATTTCACTCCTCCATAATAGATTATAGTTTATATTAATGATGATATTGATGCCTTTCATTTTCCTCATTAGAAACATATAATATCCTCAATCACACTAATGTTTAGAAGTCACTTTGACAAAAATATTACAACGTAACAAAACCAAAAAAAATGTTTTGTACATTCCCTTCTACAATACGTCTTATATTTATAAATCATTTAAATTTTTTAAAATAAGTATCCATATTCAATTTATTATTATAAAAAAAGAATATAATTCGGAGAAAATATCATTTAAATAACAAACTCACTTGTTGTTTTAGGAAAATTCTAACCATAATCATTTCCCCCATAACACTCTATGAACCATAGTTAGTATTAAACCATTAAATAAAAATTAAAACATAATAAAATTTTATGAAAAATCATTGAAAACAATTTTCTCAAAAAAACATTTAAAAATGATCCAAAAATCACTTGAAATGATTTAGCATCAATTTTGGGGGAAAAATTAATAGATTTTCTTGACTATCATGTGGTCCTTCATTTAAATAAAAAAATAAAAAAACATTTACCCAACTATTTTTAACATTTATTCAGTTCTATATTGTATATAATTCTTTAAAAAGTTCATATATTATTTTCATTCATTTTTTAAAAGCATTGATATTTATAAAATAATTTCCAAATAAATTCTATATTAATCCATTATATTTACCATTTATTTATAAAAAATATTATATTTAAAAATCAAATTTAGTGTCTTAAAAAAACAAGATTTAAAATATATCCATTTTAAGTAAATTTTTATTTAGATGGATTTTTTAAAAAAATTATGTGTTACTCCAATGTGAGTGGAATTATAAAGATACCACGACATTAAAATATAAATAGATTATTTATTATACTTAAATTAATGATTAGTATAAAAATAAAACATTTTTTCCATGATCAAAATTTTTTTATTAGTCAAATTAATTTATGAAAATTTATTTTATAGACATGATAAATATTATTAGATAGAATAAAACATTAATAGACTTATTAGAATATTATTACCACCTTAAAAATAAAAATCTCCATATACATTTTGGAACAATTCTAGAATGCCTTAGTTTTCTTGATCTAGTGATGTGATTTTTAATTTTATCCATTAGTAATTATAATTAATCAATTAACATTATTTTACATTGGTGTCATACCAAATTCATACCAAAAAATGTTTTTAATATAAAAAATATAGATATAATAGAAATATACTTGAATAAAAATGATTTAACATCTCTTAAAAATTTTCTGATGTCTCTCTACCCCATCCTCAAGAGTGATCTATAATTCTATAGTAAAATTCCTTTAAAATAACACGTGATATGTCATTAAACTTGTCGATAGATGTTTAAGAAATTATGCGTGGTAAATTACGGGAAAATATTTTGAAAATAAATTTTTATATATTTCTCAAGATGCACAGTAACATTACATTATTTTAAACAAACACTAATATTGATTGTGTAGAAACAAGTAACAGTCATTATAAATGAGCCATACTGTATTTTATATTTAAATATTGTAGTTATAACCCAAATTGAAAATTAGTGGGTATGAGTAGGTTTAAATTAATTATAATATATATATATATATAATGACCCTACTAATGAAAAATGTTTGATAGAAGTTGTTGAAATATAAAATTATTTTTTGTTAAATTCATTTTCTACGTCAAAAATATGTTTTCTTCAAAAGTGGGTTTACTAAGTCTTATGATTAAATTTAATAATTAACTTATTGATATTTTTCATATTTAATTTTATTAAAAACATTTAATATATTAATTCACACATTCAATATTATCTTATGTTTACTTTTTGGGATTTTCCTTGAAAATTGATTTTTAATGAATAATAATGAATTTTGAATTTTGAAATTTTTTATTTATTTTAATTAATTAATGTGATTTAATAGTTATAGTTAATTATAATGTAATAAAAAATAATATAATTACAAATCAAAAAAATTGCATCGGAATCATTATGACACATGATTTTGGTATATACTCATTTTTTTGGTTTAAGAACACATTATTTAAAAAATATTTTCATTATCTTTTTTATTTTATTCTAGTATAAATTTATACCAATTCAAGAAACTGAATATTCAAAAATGAATTCAATTTTAAGAATTTGGAGTTCCAATTTTGTTAAATAGGTTCCTTTTGTTTTTGTTCATTATTAATTTTAATCCAAGAAAATATTTTCCACCTTCGTATGAGTAAATCATGTAATTAAGGTTATGTATAATATGATAAAGGGTAAAAAAATAAGATAAATAAGCATTAATATATTGGATGATTTTTGTTCACCCATCCTCATCCTCGATTTTAATTTAGTGATTTTTTTCCATATTTATTTGAAAATATATTATATATTACTTTCATTAAATATAATTTAAACCATTCATAACTCTTGATTTTGATACATATATTATTTTTTAACATTTATAAAAACAAAATATCTTCATTTATAAATATTTATTAGAAAATTAGATTATATTTTTTATCATATTTATTTTTCTTTTATATGTAGTGATTTTGTAATTTCCATAAATTCTTATTGAACATTCACTAAATTATATTGCATGTTATAGAATAATCATGTAAATTTGTTGAAAAACAAAAAAAATTAATTTTTAGAGTTTAATATAGTGTTAAAAAATAAATTTATATAGATTAAATATTACAGATGTGTTCATGATATATATTTGAATCCATTTTCAATCTTTTTGTTTTCAAAGTAAAATAAATTAATTTAATAAAAAAAAATTCATTAATTATATGCTATAATAAAAAGTAATATGTTAAATTATTTAAAATTTTAGCAACCAGATATTCATACAAGTTTATTATTTATGGATATGTATATATATATATATATCAAATATGTCCCATTTATCGGTCAAATTCTTATTTATAATAACATTTTGTCCCCAAAATATGAAAACCTTTTTTATTGTGGTAATTATCAAAAAAGAATTACGAGGGTTAGAATGAAGAGTAAATGTTAAAAACGCCACCTAAACATGTTAACATTTTATAGGAAGAGAGAATTCATAATAATAATCATTTTAACTATTAATTAAGCAATCATTTTTGGCAATTTTCCAAGAAAAAATAAATATATTAATATAATAGTTTTGGAAATTAAATGAACGACCCTTCCATAACTTATAAAAGGGAACCCATTTCCTCATGTATACACACATAAAGATGCATTTTGTTTAAAAAATACCTTCAAAAATATATTTTTAAAATACATGCCCATATTTGAGTGTTTTTATTTTTTCCTTAATACTTTGTCATGGGGGATTAATGTGTATTGAAAAGTATATTTTCAGAGAAGATGTATAACTTTTAATCAAATATTTTAGTAATATTTCCCGTTATAATTATTGAAAACCTTATTCAGCCACAGGGAAATAAAACCATATTTATATTCCATATATTGATATAATATTTTTTTAACCGAATATCCTTTACCTATGGGCATTTCAATCAAATTAGAAATGAATCAATCATTCTTGTGTATGATGTAGGATTACCCTACTATCAAATGTAATTCAATTTCCTTCACCACCTACAAAATATGATTATAAAGATAGATTTAATGTATGAATATGATATTATATACATATATATCATTATAAAATGAGGATATAACAGTTAGTTTCATACCTTTCCATCCTTTTAAAAATTATAACATCATATATGAGTATGTCTAGATTACCAACACCAAAATACTATAAGAATTATTTTTCAACACTGTATCACATGGAATTTATGTATAATGTATTTCTAGATATAATATGATAATTATTAATTAATTATAATTCTATAAATTAAAATTAATACATTATATATTCCTCATATTTTCATTGAATAATTGAATATGTACACATGAATATGAATTTCCCACCATCTCCATAATTTTAACGTATTATATTTTACATTACCATCTTTCATGGTTGGATTAATTATAGTAATTTAGGAAAAAAAATAATCATTATGTAATAATTATTGTTATATATATTATAGTATAAAAAATACTTTTACCATGGTCATCAAACCAAAGTCAATTTGAAATTATAAATCAATCTTCATAAGAAATGTCTAACATGGATTTTCTGATGAATTAATTAAACATGTCATTTAAATACAAGAAAAAATGGGCTTTTGATAATGTAATAAACCCAAAAATAGGTTTTAACCAAAAATTTTTATTGATGTATATTTATTATATGTCATTTTAACGATATAATTGGAAGGTCTATACTCACGACAAGGGATAATGAATAAATTTTACTTCATTGAGGTATGTTTTATTTTTTTACACATAATTTAGTTTATTTTAGGTAAATAATACCATTTTAAATGTTATAAAATTAATAAATAAATCATTATGTTATTTTAGGTTTCAAATCAAATTATATCATTCAAGTGTATTTGAATTAAATTTTAATAAGTGGTAAAGGTCTTACTAAATCAATTTCATTTAATTTGGTTATACAATAATATCATAAACTATGATATTCTTGGATTATGGGAAAATTTATCTCTATCATTTTTGGTTATTTATTCCTATTAATTTAATTTTTTAATATTTTCACATGATCAAATGATATATAATTTATTACATTAAAAATTACTATATTTTTATGGGTTTTTGTTTTTCTTAACATCATTTTTTGGAACAGTCTTCAATCATGAATCATGATTTTCATATATAGTATAGAAAACCTTCCTTTTTATTGTATACCTATCACATAGATTTAGGGGAAAAGAACATAAATGTGTAATAAAACCATGATCCTAAGGTTTAGTGTATTGAAAAAATTTAATAACATAGAAAACTTATAACTAATAAATCATAAAAATTAATTTAATTCCTTCTTCTCTAGATTTATATTAGCCATCATGTTCTCTATATTAAAATTATTCACCTGAGGATATATATCAGAAAAGGGGAGAGATAAAATCCTAGTAAGAGAATGAAAAAAGTGATATGAGACATTAATGATAAAAATAAAAATAAAAATAATAGAATATAAGGATCATAACAATATTCATCGGAGGAAACATTAGATAATGTATAGGAATGTTGAAAAACAAAATAATGATACAAGATGTCATAGTTATCAAATACCAAAAATAGTTGCTAACAAATATATCATCCTATTCACACATATTTCACTATATCTCATTAGATCCATCTCATCATCGAATTCAATGGAGTGCTAAATAATTCCTGGTTCACCGGTCACATCATAACATTTACATACTCTATATAATTCTATGTGTGCTCATCACGTCATAGCATTTACATGATCATGCGTGGCACATAGAACATAAATCAATCTTGGATATAAAATAACCCATGGAAATGAATGAGTTTCATTTCATAGAGAACACATTCATGAATGAAATTTTGGGTTCTCACATGAAAATGGGAAAACATACACGGTATAAGAATCATCAATTTTGAGTGATATCTCCAGAGAATTAAAAGGTTAATTTTGAAAAAGAAGAATTATTTTGTATTGTTCATTGATTTTTTCACAAAAGAAAATTTGAAATATATATCTCCCTAAAAATAAAAGTGAATGAAAATTTATATATATTTAAGGAAAAATAAATAAATGAACATTCATATTAAAAATAGAGTGAAAGATTGAAACCCTAAAGAAATAGAGCTGGGTTCGATAATCCACTTACCTTATTTATGGATTTTTTATTCACATTAATATCTTAGATAATATAATTAGATTAATTAATTTAAAATTATTAGAGGTTTTAGAGATGAAGTTTTTATTAAGTTCATTTATGGGATTTTGGATTAGTTCTAGAGTATAATTTCATCATCTTTTCATGTTCCTTTTCTTGGTTTTTATGATCAACTAGCTTTTATATAATTATGGATGCTAATGTACAGTTCGAATAATTCTCCAGAATTTAAATTATAGGTTATTAAATATAATAAAATAGTTTAAAATGATATATATATTATTTGGTTATATGGTATGATTATTAATCAATACATAAGACCATAGTGATAATCGTTTAGATTATTATAGCACGTTTTGATGAAAACAAACTCATTTTTTTTATTATTTGGTATTATGCAAATATGTAACTTTTAGAGAATAAAAAATGTTAAAACATAAAATTCAAAATAATTTATCACTATTAAAATCGGTTTATGATAAAACATAATGGTAGTAAGGGAAGTTGAAAAAATATAATCCTAGAAGGTGAAAAAATAAACACCTCACATACAATGCATTCATTTAAAGAATAAAAGGAAGAGGAAAATGGGTTTAATGATAGATTTTTTTATTAGAATTATAAAATTATATTATATATATGTTACTATATTTATTTTTCCATTTTAATGAGGGTATGTGATGATATAATAAGAAAATAAATGAACACAAAATGATATTAAAAGAAAAGAACTTGAAACGAAAGTAAAAGAAGTGAAATTCCATTTTAACTCTTAAACCCTTGTCCTTAAAAACCTACATAGTGAAAATGGTTTTGTTTTTTGATGATACAAAGAGCTCCTAGAAGTGGGGAATGGGATTGAAGATAGCAATTTTTTTAATTTTTACAAGTATAAAATATTTTAGGGTGTTGGGAGAAGAGGTGGTTATGGGTTGTATTTATAGGGTAGAGAGGGATGTTTTCTCATTATTTTATTCATTTGTTTATTATTTAGGCTCAAGAATATGAATAGTTCATGAATTATAACTAAATATATTTATATAATTAAGGGTATTTTTTGATTATGAATCTTACAATAAATATGAATCTTATAATAGTGTATTTAATTTATATTGTTTATATATAATAAATTACTGTATTTTACTATCCTCAAAAAATTCATGTATTTTAGAAAAATCCTAAAAATTCACCCTAAATAATTTTCTACTTTTAGAACTAAAAAATGAAGTCCATTTTATGAAAATAAATTTCCATGTAAGAGAAATTAAATTTTTAATTAATATAATAATTTACCCAGATAATTGTTATTTTACAATTATCACCCATTGTGTACCAATTTTTAAAATTAATTTAAGTCTCCTAAAATTTCCATATAATAATAATAAATTAAAATATTAATTTTGGAATCTATTTTATGAAGATAAATTTTATTTTAAATAATTGTTGTAATTATAAAATTATAAATAAATAGCTATGTTTTATAAAAATACAATCACATAATTAATAGTTTTATATCATTTATTTACTTTTACTATGAGATAATTATATTATATTTTCATTAAAAAATAACATAAATTTTATTTAAACATTCATATATATGGTTACTATTATAGTGAAATCATTAATATTCCTAACGACTACATTACAATTCCATTAGAATAAGTTCCTTAACAATATTGAATACCTAATATACTGTAAATTCATCGGTTGAAATGTTTATATTATGTTATCTAATTGATATTATGTGACTTATACTATAAAAAATAATTATAAAAAAGTGAATTTCCACTGATAAAATATTTCTTCATTACATTCTTCCCCCTTATGAAATTTCACCATTGAAATTTATTTTTTACATACTATGGTGAAAACAACTGAGGGTATATCTCTTTAAACACTTACTCTAGTAACCATGTATCTTATTTTTACTTATGGATCCACCGTAGTAATTTGACTAGGGGATTAGTCATGTTTTATTGAAATTGATCTCTATATCCCAATATCATCACTAGATTCTCCTCACAAGAGATATCATCTTCCAATTGAACCACCTTGGGATTCAGTACATGAATGGGATTCTTTATGAAATTCCTCAAGAGGGACACATTGAATACCTATTTTACATGAGACATGGTTGGTTATAGTGGATGTCGATGGTCCAAAACTCCAACTCAATCAATAATCTCCTATTGTATGATGTATCTTAATGTTAGATTTTATTTATTCCCAAATTTCATTATCCTATTGCAGGAGATTTGTGGAGGAATACCATTTCCTATAATTTAATCTCAAGGGATCGTTAATGATTATATCTATATAACTTTATTTGACTTTGGGATACCTTTATATAATATATAATGGGGTTAAAATTTTCTTCCATTTAATTGACTATTTGAGGCCATAACAATATACATTCACTGAATTCATCCCATCATGTTGGGGTTTTCCCCCATTTTCCATTATGGGATTTAGATGGACCAATTTGGATTCTCATGGGGAAATAATTATAGTAAGTGAACTCATCAAAAGAATTATATTAGTCACATCCTCTATTGAATTCAATATAATAATCCCTCAACATGTCTTCCAGTTTATGATTAGTTCATTCAGATTTCCCATATGTTTGAGGATGATAATACATAGTGATGTTCAGCTTGGTGTTTAGATCATGTTGAAGAATTTCCAAAAAATTATAGTCGAATATTGTATTTTGATCAGTTATATTTAATAGTGTTACATAGTGAAGCCTTAAAAACTTTCTAATTTATATATGTAAATGTTTATCAATCGATTTTTCATCTTCAATTGTGATATAGTGAGATATATTTGAATGTAATATCACAAAAACCAATATAGAATTACTTCATATGGATGTCAGTAGAAGTAAAATGAAAATGTCCATGGTAATATTATCCTTTTCCCATATTGACATGAATAATGGATGAATCATACCTTATAATATTTTCTTTTAGACATCACATGTTGAAAGATGGGGAATTTTGATGTATATTCAGTGATCTCATTTATCCTATGGTACCATGAACAATTCTCTTAGAGATCTCAATACGTCATTATGATCCCTAGGTTAATAGATATGTTTTCTCTATGTGCATCATCCCCAAAATATATCATTATCTCTAAATCATATGTTACACCTAATTATTACCCAAATCATTCATCTCCTTTCTCAAAAATTTTAAAAACATTGTATTTCTGGTTTTTCATAGCTTCCACCTTCTTCTGAATTTACACATCATTTATTTGAGTATCCGTTATTTTCTCCAAAATGGATTGTTGATAAATCAATTGAGATATGATTTATTATATTCCATCAATAATTATGACAATTTTCATTAAATGATAATATAAGAATATTGGATACTTTTAAATTCTCATAATTAAAAATGATGTAGGATACTTTCTACTTAGATCATCTGCACCATTATTTTCCTTTCTAGGATGGTGGTGGATTGATGTGTCATAATGAATTATGATCTCTAACAATCATCATTGGAGAATATTAAACTATTTTCTAGTGAATATATATATTGGAGTCTCTTATGATTAGTATATATTTCACAATTCTCCATATAGAGATTGTTCTTCCAGATTTTTAATGCAATGATCCATGATTCAAACACCAAATCTAGTGTAGGTTAGTTTTGGCCATTAATTTTCAATCGCCTTGATGTGTAGGATAATTGTTTTTATTTTTTAATTATTATACATCCTAACTCGTTTTTTGAATCATATCAATATAGTAAAACTATTTCCCCACTTATCATAAGTGTGAATACTGGGGTGGTGATAATAAACTTTTTTTTTACTCTTTGAGGTAGTCTTAAAATTCAGTGTTCCAGATAACCTTTTCTCTATTTTGAGTCATCTTGGTTAGTTTATTTTACTATCATGTGATGTTCATGAGAAACTTATGATAATAATAAGATAGACCAAGGAATCTATGGATCCCTTTTTAAGTATTTGGTCTGGGCGGCTCCTTGATTGACTTTATCTTATAAGGCTCAACAAATATTCATTTCCTATTGACAAAATTACCCAAGAATGAAACATCCTCACTCTATAACTCACATTTACAATAATTTTCATAATTTTTATCCATTACCAATGTCTTTATCATAATATTATGAAGCTCCTCATGTTCCTCCATTGTCTTTGAGAATATCCAAATATCATCAATAAAGTCTACCCTGATTTTTTATGGTAATCAATTAATTTTTTTATGTCCATGAATATTTAGGGAGAATTAGAGAGTCCAAATGGAATCACTATGAATTAATAGTGTCCAAACCCCATTTTAATGGTTTTCTTGGGAATAAATTTATTCCTCACCTACAATTATTGATATCATTACTGAAGGTACACCTTAGATAAATACATAGAACCACACAGTTGATCAAACAAGTGATCTATCAATGGAAGGGGATACTTGTTATTTATCGTGATTTTGTTGTGATAACAATAATAAATAATGATGTACGTTGAACAAATATTCTCCTTGACAAAGAGAACCAGTGAATCCCATGGTGATGTAGTCACGTGTATAAACTCGTTGTCTAGATTCTCTTTTAACTGCATCTTGAGTTCTTCCAAATCGATGATGGTCATGCTATAATGTGGCCTTGATATAGTTATAGATCTAGGAATATATTCAATTGAGTATTGAACTAATCTATGATGAGGAATACTAGAAAATGACTATGAGAACACATCAATGTAGTGACTCACAATGGGAATGTATTCGATCGTGATTCTCTTTATTTTTTTAATAAATGGAGTTAGATAATAATTCTCATAAGGAAATAATATCCATACGTGAGAAGATGGATCTAAAAAAGATTCATCCTTCCCTTTAATATTGTATATAATTTTATGATTTTTCAGGATGTGAAGAGTTATATTCATTTACCTTTAGTTGATATAATATTTTTATAATGATATCTAAAGGGTTCCCAAAATAGAATATAACTCCACCAAAGGAAGTAATACTAGATTTTTTGGGACGTTCATTACATAAAAAATAACTAGAGATGAGTTATATAATTTGGATTTTTTTAATTCTTCCATTTTTAGTTCTCATAGAAAGCTTAACCTCTATATTTTGAGGTTGTGTTTGAAAAGATATACTAAACATGAAATATATAAAAGAAAGCATTGTACCAAAATCAAATAGTATAGTCACTATTCCGGAATGAATTACAAGAATACATGTGACAACATTATATTCAAGATCCACCTGAACATCAGTGATAGAATTATCCTTCCATTTCTCCATTGGATTTTGTGGCTGATGACACTAATTACCCTTGAGGACACAGTGTTTAGAACACAAGCTTTCATAGTGGCCTTGCTCACTATATTTGAAGCATTGAACCATGTGTTTTCTATCTTTTCTTAAACCAAATTTCATGTTTCTTTGTGCCTATTAGACATTAATTATATTGGTTTCTTTCTCTCCCACACCTTTTGAAATTTCCCATACCATTGAGGAAATTTCCATGATTCTTATTACCATATTTTTTAAATGTGGGGGTTGAGTTTTATTCACATATCTCATTATATCCTGCATCAGGAATCTCTATATTTTGTTTCTTATCAAAATATCCAAGGGAACATTCTCTAAACTATATTTCCAATTTGAGATAATATCGAACATCTTCTTTGTCACTCCAAAAATAACAAATTTCCAGAGGGTTTTGATGGGATTTTTGTTAAACCACTAAATAATATATCAATATTTATGTCATATTTTATATCCAAGCACAAAGCTTACCTTGAAAGGATTTATAAATTTGTCTCATAGGATAGAAATGTTTCAACTTTATTTTTACTCATATATATGAAATATATGTCTATATCAGTATAAATATTTATCCTAAATGAAATATTTTGATACATTATTAAAAGTATTCACACTTTATGTATTCAATTTTTTCATTGGGCTTGGTGTACTTAATAAATTACCCCTTTGGTCTTCCTTTCCATATAGATGATAAATAGTAAGAGTAACCTTCTCTATATCAGAACAAAATGTACAAAAAATAACAGATCCATAGAATTATCCCACAATTCATTAACTAGTGAATTATAAGATCCACTAAATGTTGGTAGTCATTTCTGTATAAAATACAACATTTCCAATTTCTCACTTTTTTTGTAATAGATGATGTTTTGCATTATTCAGGTTATTGTTCATAAACTAGGAAAAATTAGTAAGAATCACCCCTTAAATTTTAACTCCAACTCTTAAAGAATTATAGATGTCATTCAGGAAACCACTTCATTATCCCTCACATGGGTTGTTGGATGGGGTTCAACTAGTTCACACAATTTTATAAAATATAAAATCATAGAACAAAATAGAAGACAACAATTCATGAATAAATAATTTATTCAATTTTGAAATTACCATTAAAGGAATGTATTATAGGATCCCATATGTTTAGAATTTCCCTGAATAAAAGTATCTTGTGTACATACATGCACTTAGTCTCATTCTAATGGCTTTAACTTAGGTTCTCTAATAGTAATTCCCAAATTAACTAAATTGTTTTTTGATTCCAACTATATAGACCATGATTTTTCTTACAAAATAATTAAAACATTTTAATAATAAAAAAATAATATCATTACACAACTCAGATTTAATGTTTTAGCATCCTTGGAAAATTTTAACCATACACTACTTTTAAAGAATAATATATAAACATTTACTTAATTCTTTCTTCTTTAGATTCTTATTTTCCCTTATATTGTTTTTATTATAATAATTCACCTATGGATATAAATTCTAAAAGGGTGATATAAAATCCCAATAAGAGGATAAATAAGATACATGAAACATTATTGAGAATAATAATAATAATCGTAATATAGTAAAATTATCATAACCATAATCATGGGAGGAAACATTTGTAAAAGTCATGGAATGTGGAAATTCAAAAAAATGAAACATCATGTCTTTGTGGTCAAATACCATTTATAGTTGTGAAATAATCTAGAATCATGATAATGAATATTTAACATTATCTCATGTGACACATAACATTACCCAACACATTGGATAACTCTATAATTTCGGGCACACCAATCATATCATGTAATTTATATGAAATATCTAATTCAAGCTGCAACCATTACATCATAACATTTTCATTATCATGCATGCCACATAGAACCTATATCAATTGTGGATAGAAAAAACCCGTAGAATGGAAAGGGTATCATTTCACAAAGAATAAATTAATGAATAATATTTGGGGTTCTGAAATAAAATGGGGAGTAAGATACTTGTAATAAGAAACAAAAATCATTAGTAAAGAAGAAAAAATATCATATGACGTAAAACTGTATTTTTAGAAAGAAGACTTATTTTCAAAAATTATTTGAATTTTTTATAAAACCAGATTAGAAACATGTATATCCCAGAAAATCTGTGTAATGAGAAATAAAATGACGTTTAATGAAATTATAATTTAATAACCATACTAAAAATAGAGTTAAAGGTATAAAATGGAAAGAAAGAGATTTGGGTTAGAGAATTCACATACTATATCCTCAAATGAATTTCCCATTCTTATATCCTAGATAATAAAATAAAATAAATTAATTAACAAATTCATGACCTTTTATACATTAATTACTTTTATTAAAATCATTTTTTTATTTTTTATGAGTTATAGAGTTTAACTTCGTCATTTGCAGGTGTTTATTTTTTTTGGTTTTCATGATCAGTTCTATTGTAAATAAGTATGGATGTTCATATATAATTGAATTAATTCAACAGAAATAAAATTATAGAGTAATAATGATCTTAAAAAATATTAAATGGTTATATATAAAAAAAATTATATGTTATGAGGAAGAATCATTAGATAAGACATTAGTTATTAAAATTTAGATTATTCAGGTGGTTTTTGATCACCACAATCATGTTTTTTTGTATCATTTAGAATGATGTAAATGTGATACTTTCAAAAAATATATAGTGTTATAAAATATATATTAAAATATTTTTTACCAGTAAAATGGTTTTATGTCTAGTTTTAAAGTTTGTAATGTAAAATGAAACATTTTATTCTTAAAGGTGATAAATATACACCTCATTAAGGATGCTTTCATTTTCAGAATAAAAAATCTAAGAGAAGGGGTTTGATGGAAAATTATTGCATTAGAATAAAATAAATACTATTATATGTAAGTTTCATGTTATATCATTGTATTTTGATGAGGGAAGGTGAAGATAGAATATGAAAATAAAATAACATGAATCAAAATTAAATGAAAAGAATGAAGATTTTACCTATTGAATCATTCTTCTTGAGAACCACCATAAGGAAAATGGTTTGGTATTTTGATGAGACCAATAAATCATGTACATTAGGGGGGTATTGGGAAGAGTATTGGGTATAATTGGGGAAAGGATCAATTTGTAGAAGGTTTTAGGATAAGAGGTGGTGAGGGGAGGTATTTACAGGAGGAGATGGGTGTTTTCTTATTATATTATTCATTGCTTATTTTTTTGGATCAAGACTATTAAAATATTGAGAAATATCACTAAATACATTATAATAATTAAGGTTATTTTGAGACTATGTTTATTACATTTGTGACACTACAGTAATATTATATTTACAATATAATACATTTATACTATAAGTTATCATATCTTACTATTCAGCAAAAAGCATGTATTGCAGAAAAACAAAAAAATCACCCTTACAATTTTCATATGTGAATAATTAAAAAATGAAATCAATTTTATTAAAGTAATTTTATAAATATGGGAAATTTAATTTTTAATTTAAATAATCATTTAATCATAAAATAAAAATTTCAAAATTATTACTCATTTTTTAACACTTTGAAAAATTAATTAGAGTCTCATAAAATTATCATATAGTCATATTAATTTTCTTTTGTAAATTTAATAATCAATTTTATGTAAATATATATTTTAAAATAATTATATTTACTTTAAATTTTAAAATAAATATTTATGATTTAAAAAAATACCAACACTTAATATTTTTTAAAGTATTTATTTACATATAATTTGAAATATTTATATCACGTTATCACTTATGAGATTATGAAATTTTTTTTACATTTTCAAATATGAAGTTTCTATTATATTGGAGAAATTAAAATTCCTAATGGTCACATTACTACGCAATTGGTATAGGATCCTCAACTTATAGATATACATAGTATACCATTCATTCTTCATTTACAATGTTTGTATTATGTTCTCTATGTGACTTTATGTGATTCATTCTACATGATATAATTATAAAAAAGGAATTTCCATTTATAACACTTTGGGTCATTAAATATGGTTTATTTACATTCTCCAAATAGAATTCACAAATATTACATCCCGAAATTAATGGGATGTACAGACCCTTAAAATATTTCTTCTTCAATTAATCTTGTTTTAAAAGTTACTAAATTAGAAAAGGCATTATATTTAAATATATATTTTTTGATATTATTTATGTTTATGGATAAATTTGAAGGAACAATATTCTCTTATTTTTATTTAAAACATCAATATTATTCTAATACATTTTAATGTTTTTAAAAATATTTTGTTCGTTTTTCCTCACTTATTGATTTAGTTAACATCATAAATGATGTTTAAATGTGACACCTATCATTTAATTTATTGATTGAGAATTTTTGTCTTCCAAATTAATATTTTATAAATTTTTTCAAGAAAATTCTTTTATAATATTAAACGAGTTCCATAATTAATTTTTCACAATATATTACATTGTTTTAAAAGGAAACTTTTTACCTTTTTTCATATTTAACATAGTTGACTCTATTTATAAATGTTTAAATAGAATGATTATTTTTTACAATTATATCAATAAATAATTTTTATTCCACCAAGAAAATTAATTATCTTTATTATTATTTTAAAATATTCTATGTTTATTTTCATTGAATAATACTATCACAATATTTTGTAAATTATTTTTTTAAAATTTATTTTCAATGTCAAAAGAATTTTTTACTGGAGAATATTTTTAATGATATTTTAATGGTATCTATATTAATCTATGATAATTAACGATATTGTTACTAATACTCCACCCATGATATTTTTTAATGATACCATCCATATTAATTCTTTTGAATGATTATGGTTGATTAGAAGAGTTCATCATGGAACTAAGTTCTTTTCCACTGGTTAAACATTTAATAAATGGAATAATGGTAGTTTAAAAGAGTTATATAATTAAATTCAATCATTAAGATCATATTTAATGTCCAAGGAAATTATAGATGATGTTGGATGAGAATGAAATCGATTTTATGAATGGGTTATCCTAATATTTCCTAAATGAATGGGTGAGAATGATACGTTTTTCACTAATGGGTCATCGTAAAACAACTTATTGGAATGATCAAGCCCAATCCAACTTATAATGAAAAATGATACATATATAAATATAAAATAAATTGGGATATAACGATAGAGTAGAGATAATATATGTAAATAAAAATAGATTTTGGATTTAACTAATTAATTATTAAATAATAAGAGATAACGAGTATTAACCAAGCGAGGATATCCCATCATTTTGGATTCTTGTAAATGTTATGTGATGTTAATTTTTGAGGATACAAAAAATATTTATCAAATTTTTATATGCATTTTTTGGGAATGAATTTTAATATTTTATTCCCATGCATATGGATTATTTAATTCTAAAATTATACTGATATTATGACCATTAATGAATTTTAATTACTAAATATAATTTTTTACCTTACTAAGAGTTTTATCTAATCCCTCTTATATATCCTTTTACATAGGTTATAAATAATGTTTTAAAAATGATAATATGAATATGGTTTCTATTTGTTGAGAACTTAGTGGGGGATAACATGATATTGTTTGAAAGATTAATTTATGTATCCATGTTCTTAGGAAATTGTTGTAAGTAATTATTTAAAACTATAAACCTAAAAATTACATAGGTATATAAGATTTCCATTATTTCCTTTTTAGCATTTATTTTATGTATGATAGAAATTGGGTAAAATTAACATATATCAGACCCAAAATATATGGATTGTTAATTAATAAATCCATTTGGAAGTTCTGATTTGGGGATATAATTATTTGTATAAATTTAGGGTTTAGTCTAATTAGTAACATGGGATATACAAATGATATTTTATTTTATGTGTTATGGATATTATAATGGGAATATAAATTTAACTTTGATTATACATATAATTAATTAGACACCCCTTATGAGGTTATAAGTCTTGAGATTGTAATATGAACAATGAGCAATAGGGAGAAATTGATTTAGCTAAGATTTATATAATCCTTAGTATTAACATGAATTATTATATATTTAATAATTCCAATAAAATTGGTGGAAATAAAAATAAAGGTAATGTCAAACATTACGGTTTAAATATTTTTTTAAACTAATTTTTTTACAATTTATTACAATTTCACAACATATGATTTATAATATTAATAAAAATGATATTGAAATGTGTTTTTGAGATGAAGTGATTTATGTATATTCTTGAATATGTTAATCATTTTTAGAACCTAATTTGATTAAGGCAAATGGATCTATTTTTGATTTAGATGGGATTTTATTTGGGGAATAATTGTTAAATTTTATTTTGGTATCATATTTGTTTTTAAAAAATCTTTATATGATTTATTTTTCTAAATATATGATTAAAATTTCTTTTGGTTTATAGAATTAGTGAATATACATTATTACTAGTGTTTACGAGTGATTGATGTTATTTGTGGATAAATTGTAAATTTTTCATGGATGATTTTTTGATCCAAACTTCAAATATTTGACTTTGAATCAATATCCAGAATATTTTAAATTAATACATGAATAATTATTTATGGTATTATGTACATTTATCCTTTTGGGATATTTTAAATTTTTTAATATTTATTTATTATTTATTTATTATATGGTTTATTCATTTTTGATACTGTATTTCCTTATAGTAACATGACCGACATTGGTTAATGTCTAAAATAGGTACGTATAGATGGTTATCCTTTGAGAAAATAATTTTATTAGTTTGATGTTGATTATAGTGCATTAGGATTGAGATATTTTGTTTAATACTCATCATTCGGAGTAAAACATGAGATAAACATTAAAAATTAATGAAACATGCAAACCAATGTATGAAATTTTGATTACAAATATGATAAAAATCATGTATCCACATATACATATATTCATAGTGAACACAATAATGAAATTATTCATTTATAGGAATGGGATCTTGAAAAAAATTATTATCCTATCAACTATATTTCGGATGAATAATTTTTTTTTTCAAATATAATTGTTGTAAACTTCTAGGGTCATTAATTTTTTGTTCCTCATTAAATTTACGAGAGTCATTATTCTTTTCCTATATCCATAAATATCTATAAATTACCTTTTCCCTAAACATCCATATTTTAACTACCCAACAATGGTCTTCTATTTTGAGACAGAGTTATGGTTTACTATAGATTGCCTCATTATATAACATTCCTTCTTTGGGAAATTATTTTTTATCCTTTAAACGATGTGGGGTTTCAAAAAATTTAATTTCTGATTTTAAAACCCATATTTCATTGTTCATGTTAAAATTTAGGTGTTTAAATTTTTTAATGTGTGTGAGATTTTAATATTCAGATATTTTGAAATAATACAATGATTTATGGAGTTTAAAACATGCAATAATGACCTTCAATTAGAAATAAAATCGTATTATTTTAATATTTGATATATAACTTAGTTGATAAATTGGAAGGTATGAGTATGAATAGAATCATTACAAAATAAATACAAGCTCATACCAAAATTATTCATAAATTATTAGGGAATAAAAAATCATTAGTTTAGTAAAGTCAGTTTATACTTCAAAAATATATTTTTATTAAAAAAATTATGTATTTCATTTTTTTTTCATATATATTAAATTATTTTTGAATCATCTATAATTTTTATTTCATTTAAATGATATCATTTTCAATTTCATCATGCCAAATTTATCTTATGCAATTTCTTTGTATTTTCAAGGAATTACTTATTTTCTATTGATAATGAAAAATGCATATTTTTGTAAGAATTTCATTGTGATTCGTTACATATTTTCATTTAAAATTACCACTTGATCATATGTTATCATAATTATCGTTTAATTATAAATAATTTTATTATTTATATTGGAACTATAATAATAATGGATTTTTGTATAAGTTTATTTTTATGATTAAAACACATTTTATTAAAAAAATTAATTTTAAAATAAAAAATAATTATTGAAAGTTATGGATATTTATTAATTAAAAATGGATTCCACATATTAATTTAGGTTTAATTTATTTTAAAGTATTTCAATTGTATTTTCATTCATATGAATTGTAAGCGTTGTAAATGTTTTATCCTCTTAGTGGTAAAATGGGAAATTGACATAAAAAATATTCTACGGACTAAAACGAACCATAACACATGAAATTAATATATATATTGAATCAGTTTCATCTATACCCATCCATGATTCTAATTTATGGAAATTTTCAACCAACATTTTAAATGACATAAATTTTATATTAATTAAAGATAAATTAAAAAATGTCACAATCTTGATTTAAATATGTATAATATTTTTTTGGGGATAAAAATTTATATTTAATTCTAAATATTTTTTTAGAAATGTAAATTATTTTTTACTTGGTATTTTATTTTCAATTATTAGTGATGAGCTAATTATAATAAATTCTTACACAACGTCGACTATGAGCTCTTAAAGGCACTAGAAATATTATGTAAATGACTTTAAAAACTATAAAAGATTTTTTGGATAAGTTATTGTATCCCATAAATTATAGGGTCAAATATAAAATAATTTGGATGTGTTGAGTGATTATATTATAATTTCATTGTCATTGTGTTGATTTCAATGTAAAATCTAATAAATAGTTCCAAAAACTACATTAATGATATTTTATAATAAATAATATTTTATTAATTTTTGTAGAATTTATACGAACATTAAATTAAACCAATATAATAGAATA
This sequence comes from Viscum album, assembly GCA_963277665.1. Lineage (NCBI taxonomy): Eukaryota > Viridiplantae > Streptophyta > Magnoliopsida > Santalales > Viscaceae > Viscum > Viscum album. Next base: position 470,185,442 of record OY728148.1, read on the forward strand.
TGGTTGTAAATATCATTTATGGTAATTTTTTGGGTATTTTTACTTTTATAGTATATTTCATGACCATTCAGTAATATTTTATCATTGTTCTGATTTTGAATGGGTTAATCGGGGTTTAAAACAAATATATATGACTAAAAACCACATAAATTTTTCAAAATAAAATATTTTGATATTATTCACACTCATAATCTAGTTAATTATTTTTTTATCATTTTGTATACATTTTCAATGAAAATTAATTTATATAAATTTAATACATTATGAAATTCATGGAATTCCCATTCCCTCACTTAATAATGTGCTCCCCATTTCCTATTCACTCCACACATCATGATATATTTTCATCATAAAATAATGGAAAAAAATCCCTTCATAATATACCTTCCAACATTATTGAGGTATTGGATTGATGATAATACCAATGTTAGAGGGATTAAGTTGTGAAAAAATGAGGATATTAAAATAAGAAGTCTATATTTTATCAAAATGTTTTATTTTAGTTTATTTTCAAACCATTTTTAAATATTCCAAAACCATTTTGGTAAATAAGTTGAATATATTCCATATAATGATTTTGTATTATGTAAATTTGATAATTTATACCATTATACAATTTCATCATATTGTAAATGAATTTATCGTTTATTTCTATAATGGACTAAAACCTGGAAAACTGAAATAATTTTTTTCCGATAAATTTTTTTCATGGATGATTATAGTGATTTATTTAATGTATAAATATGATATTCATGAAATAATTATCATTCTAGGAAGATTCTATATAATCTATTTTTTACATTTTCACCCATTGAAAAACGAAAACATCATTTTTGTGTTTGTGGGTAATACATCCTCTAAGAAGTGATGTTATTTATTTTTCACTACCACATAAAATAGATTGTATATATAGAGAATTTACATGGATTATATAAAATTTATTATATAATATTAATTTTAGAAATATAAAATAATACTTACTTTATTTCTATCATTTTGATTAATAAATGGAAACATTACTCATGTGTACATAATGATAACCCTATCCATTATTGAAACAAAGTTAATTTTTCATATCCATCATTAATGGTTAGGTTTAATATTATAATTTTAGTATAACAATAAAAATAATTTCTTTATTATTATTTTAGTGATTATGGAATAATTACCGCCTGGAACATGGTCAGTAAACCCAATCTCTATAAAAATAAGGAACCGAACATCCAAAGATAATACCATATATGGAATTAACTAATTATATAATTAAATATATCATTTCAATAAACTATGAAATTGTTTAATGAAAATATAATATATTAATAAATGGTCAGTAAGAAATTAAATTATTGTTGTTAGTTTGGTATACATGATTTGAATTACATACATGGAAGGTCTGGATTCAATGTATGGGATTTCATCTCAATTTCAATTCCCTGAGGCATGTCTTAATCGTATACACCAAATTTATTTTTTGTGATGGATATTATGAAATTTGAAAATTTCATAATGAATCATTCCCAATTCAGGGTAAATTATATTTCAATCCAACCCACAACATTAATGGGGAATTTTATTGATTATTAGTAATTGGTAAATGTGTTATTAATTTAAATTACTTTATCATGGTTATACTCATACTTCATTGACATCATTTTTCCATTATTACTTAGGTATTTATATCTAAATGTTTTTTTATATGTTTATAATTTTCATAAAATGATTTAAATTTTTTTCACATAACCTCATCATTGATTAATTATTTCATCAAATGTTAGGATCTTTATAATGGTTTTTATGGAATTAATGTCTTTTTTATGCGACAAGATTCTTATCTCATACCACGATTTATGTGTATCATATAAATACAATTGCATGAATGAAATTAAACAAATTACATTATGAAATTATTTTTATTTACAGTTAGAAATCTCGTTTATGTTTCAATTATTCTTTATTTGAATCATACCAAAGTGGTAAAGGATTTATATTACAATCACTTTTATTTTATTAGATTATTTATTTTCTAGGATCATTTTGAAAGGATTATTGGATCTTAATTTTTTGATACATATATCTATTAATAAACTATTTTTATTACTTTATTTACATTTTTTACCCATTACATCTGTATTTTAAAAATGTAACACAAAGTAGGTTTTTTAAAGAGATAATGATTAATTTATTTTTTAGATCAACAATATTTATATTACTTATATTTGATTTCAAAAATTTTAATAGAATATTGGTTTCAAAATTTATATTCTCTCCTCATGATAATTTACATGATCTGTGAAATTTATAAAATATTTTTAATTAGACTGTTTCTTAATGATTTCTGTAAGGGAAAATATTTATTATCCTTACACAAGATTGAAAGTAATTACTATTTTTAACCTTCACACCATGAAAATATTTTCCCCCAATCATGAAAATTATTTTCATTGAATATTGAATAACATAATTACATGTTAATTTTAATATAAAATTATTTTCATAAATTTTTACACTATTAATTTTTATAAGTAATTTTCTATGTGGAAATGGTATTCTATTCCTGATTATTTATTTTGGTTTTTTAATGTTATTTATATTGATCAATGAGAATGAAACATACAATTAATTAGGATCCACTTTAGATATGTTGAAATGATACCATCCATATTCATTATCGGGATGGAAAGTGATTTTCTCAATGATTCCTTCATAAGCCTATTTATTTTTCATCGGTTAATTGTTTTATGAAAAGAATAATGGTTTCCACTAAGAGTATTAGGATAATGTGTCATTATTATAAACATTAGTTATTTGTGGTAAATGGAAGTTATTGATGATGAAATTTGACATCAATACACGATATTTAAATGGATAATAATCATACAACTTCTGTTGATACATGATCCCAATACAGATTATACAATGGTATGATCACAACATATCTCATAGGAATCAGCATGATGGATATAGAATGTATTAATTTTTTAGGCTGATACGTATTATATAATTAAGTGAGACTGATATATCTATCAAATTCATGGGGTAATAATAAAAGTGCTGATGACATATAAGAAACTCTTAATACAAGGAAAATTTAACTAGTTAACAATTTAATCTTAATAGTTTATGGGAACTATCTAGGCTTGGTTATCCTATTTATAAGGCGTTATACATAAGTTTAATGAAATTAATTTTTTAAGACACAAAAATATATTATCTATGTTTTAAATTATTTTAAAATGGTTAATTCTGATAAATATAAACATTACATATAGAACCCCATACCACATAATCATAGAGTTAGTTCCTAATAAGAATAAATTGGAATAATATATAAGGAATCACATCGCAAAGACCAAACAATGTAGTAGTATTTGAAAATTAGATACATAAATATAAATTCGATAGTTTTCTAATGTATTTTTTCATTGAAATAAATTCTACTAATAAATAAGAATTCAACATTTAAGAAAAATATAAATATAATTTTATTAATAAAATACATAAATTTCCTAAAAAATATCCCACCACTTATTCAGTAATATTATTACTAAAATAAAAAAAATTGGGTAGCCTGCCATGAAAAAGATAATTTAAATTATATACCACCTCTCTCCGATCAGCCATGATTTTAAATTATCTGTTTTTGACCATATAAAAATCATAGAGAGTTTGAGGAAAATAGAGAACAATTTTTAGGTTAAGAAAATGTAATTTGGGGAATGTTATTTTCTAAAAAATTACAAGGTATGTATTTATAAGAGTTTATTTGACCATTTTCATAGAGATATTTAAATATTATTAAAACATTATGGAAATAGAAATTTAAGATTTGCTGAATAAATTTAGATTAATTATAAATTTTATTTAAAAAGTAATTTTATTCACATTTTGAAAATATAATAATCCATAACTAAAAATACATTATTTTAATAATGAAATATATAATAATATTATCTCTAATTATAATCATGTTAATAATAACTTAATTATGATAGTATATTGTTCTTAATGAAAAAAATAAATTTAAAGTAAATATAGAACATTGATAAAAAAATTAGATTTAATTTTTTTTTTATGAAAAGTATTAGATCATGTAACGCACAACCACGTTTATATGAAACCAATACATTGGTGGGTAGAAGTTTACTCATCCTACCTATAATGGCCTTTAATGTGGTAGTGAGTCCAAATGTTTCATCTAAGCATAGTTCCCTCATTGAATGAGAACTCACTTGTATAATCCCTAAAGGTCATCAATAGTTTAGTCCAAAATCCTACTAAGATCATGTATAAGGATCTTCAATCAAAATACAATTAGGTAAGGGGAGCAGTAGATACAAACTATCAACACTCAGATGACGGATTACTCAACATGGGATGTGGATTGTGAACACTATTCACCCATTTTAAAAGGATCAGTTACTTCATAACTATCTAATCCATCACATCTTTACTATTGGATCTCTTCTCACTATTCTACTTCAACACATATACAAATTTCAATGTTGTCCCTTTCCCTCCCACCTGCTGTCATCTTCAACCCCAATAAAGAGATGTCCCATATTAACATGGAGTCTTAAAAAAATATGTGAAAATTTATAAAATAAAACCGATCAAAGATTCGAAATCATTTTTATTCCAGATTTGATTGAAACTAACTTGTATTATATATATATATATATATTCCTTCATAATGATTACTATGACCAAATACTATTTTGAGTATCTTAAAATAATACATAAAATCAAACAAAAACATTATTTCATTCTATTTCATTCCAATTTCAAATCCCCATTTCTACAGGTTAATATTATATATAAATTACATCACTATTATATAAAGATAAATATTTATCCTTCTATCATGATTATAAATAACAAGCATCCGTATAGAGAATCAAGAAGTCGAACCTATAAAACTATCCACTACCATCTCTTTCTACTTTTTAGTGCATTTTATATTTATTATAAGGTTGTCTAATTTCATTTTCTAGTACGAGATTTTGTATTAAAATTTTAATTTTTATTTTAGTTAGGGTATAAATTTCAAAAATATATAGATATATTTCAATTATTAGAGGGAATTATTTCATAAAATTATTGTTCTTTAAGTGAAATGTTTTTAATTTGAAACTTTAAAAAAAATAAAATTCTACATTATTTATTGTGTAAAGTAATAACAATTAATTTTTATTATTTAAAGTGAATTATAATGTCTAGTTTATTTCATTAAAATCTTTTTTTTAACTTTTTTTTAATAATAATTGATATTATTTTATGTAATGAATGAATTTAAATGAATAGATTTTATAATTTTATTAGAAGGATGATTTTTTATAAATGGATGTCATTCATTTAGATATGGTCATTTTTTTTGAATGTTCCTTACATTTCACGGAATTTTATATTAGAATATTTTTTTATTTTTTAATGAATGTATATTTATGTATCTTAAATGTAATCATTTCGTAGAGAAAGGTGGATTTTCCGAAATTATCAATTAGTTTTTAAAAAATTGGGGTTTTGTTAAGATGATAAGTTATTAAATTATTTTCATATATGAAAATAATATATATATGATTTGGAAATGATTTTAATGGATTATGGACAAGAAAATAGTATCATAATATAAAAATGATTTAATAAAATTTGGTACTTCAATCTCAAATGATATAATGGGTAATTTGAAGTGAACCTAGGACCTCAACTAGGATATTTTCCATAAGTGTTATTTCTATCTGGCCACATTTGTTTCATGATGTCTTAAAAGTATAATTTTATACATAAAAGAATTACAATTTTTCAATATATTTCAAATGATAAATTAAACTAATTTTCAATTTGTAGTTTTGAAATATATTTAACAAACGACAATTTTCTATAATTATTTTTGAAAATTAATTTACATAATATATATATTAAATAAATTCCTCTATATATTTTTTTAAAAATAATTTTTATAGGTTTATTATGAATTCTAAATGTGTATGTATCATATAAAGAGGTGGAATGGGTGATTAAAATTAGTTTACTTTTTTACAACACTGATAAATATTACCGTTTTTTCTATTTTTAAAAAACAAAAACCAAAAAATATCATTGATTGTATACAGTAATATATATATTTTTAGATATATTTTATTAGAAGATACACATTATATTTTAGTACTGAATTTTTATGTATGGGTTTGGGACTTTTCATTTGGTATTAGTGGAAAGGTTTAAATAAATTTTTTAAATTGGAGGAATAAAGTTTTTTTGCAATCCTCTTAAGTAAAATAGTTTTTGCCTAATTTATTTTGGAAGGGTGGATGATTAACTCAAACAACTCTTTTATACCAACCAGATGAGTTTCTCAAATAGATAATTATATAGTCCCAATAAAATAATTTTGATCCCTTTTCCTACCTTTGAAAGTATAATAAAAATCATTAATAAATATGTATAACAACAGATATTCCATAATTATTTCATAAAATAGTATTTTTCTAGTTTTCCATTTTAACATCTAACTCCCTTTTTCTGAGAAAAGGGTATTTTATTTTGAAAAAAACATTAAATGTTTTCCCATATCCAATAAATTTTGAATACTTGATATAATTTATAGATGATTCATATGAGTGCGACCTCTACGAAGCTTATATGTGTCCGGAATTATGTTTTTTATATAGAGGATTTGAGGACGATGTAATATTAAAGAGTCTATTAGTCTATTGCATAGGAACTAAGTTCACACATAATTATTAGAATAATATACTACTTATATATCTATCTTGAATACTAATTCATTTTTATATGAATTTAACAAAAAATTATCAATCTTCATATGGTAATGAATGATATTGGAACTTGAAACCATCATATGTAATTTTTTTATTGGAAGAACCCACAATTTTATGTAATACCTAAAATAATGGAGATTCTGGTAAAAGATTGAATTATTTTTTACTACATAAATATATTTTTTATAAATTGTAATAAATTTATATTTATAAGTGCATTATGATTTATGTGAATAAATAATAATTTTATATTAAAGACATAGTAAAATAACCGTTTATCTATAAAAAATAGACTTTAGTAAAAAAAACTTCACAAAAATAATTCATTAGACTTATTTAATGGTTCAATAATAGAATTGGAACAAATATGATAAAACAAATAATTCCAAAATTATAATAAATATCTCTCAATTCTAGAATGATTAGAAAATATCTAGCACCGATTATATAAAAAATACATATAGTAAGCGGAAAATTGATTACCATTTTAAGAGTAATAAAATGGTCTTCAATGAATGTGTTTTTAATAGAATGTATATGTTATGTATTTATAGGGTTTCTTGTTTTTGATTGTTGTCAAATAACCATAGAAATTTTATTTAAACTATATGAGTTTGGCCACATAAGATTATATGTATTAATTTAATGTAATTATAATTATTTTTAAAGGAAATATAATTTTGGAATTCATAAAATATTATAAGTCTTAAGATACATTTTTAATAATGAAACATATTTTAATATTAATTTTAGTTAGCTTTAAATTAATACATTTTTAGTTAGGATAAAAACATGATTTAAAATAACATTAAAAAGAAAATAAATTTAGAATAATGAAAAAAATTATTTTATTTATCTTCAATCAAAATTTTTTTAAGAACAACCAAATGGAATCTATTTTCATTTGAAACCACGTCTTATTTAAGAAACAGTGCACTCATCTATCACACTGTGTCATTTGGTGAGGCAATTAAACCCTTAGTTTCTTCTAGACATTTTTCACATAGCTACTGAGTAGGCCATTGTGTATAGACTGTGGGTCCTGAATAATTTAGTCCAAACACCTATTAGAACCTTATATAATTTCCATTACTTTTAAACAAGTTATTTCTAGGTAATTTTTCATAAATATCAGTGATGTAATCCTTGATTTATCGATGCAGGATGTAAGGTGAGAACAGTGTTCGTCTATTTTAGTAGGATCAGTTATTTCATAACTAACTAATTTATCTAAACTCAGTTGGTGTAACTATTTCCATTATTATTCTTAAACTCAAAACTACACCCTATATGTATTCACATTCCATCCCACAAAATACCATCTTCAACCATGATGAAGACCTTCCTAAGACGATATTGAGTCTTCTAAAATGGAAAAAATAATTTATAAAATAAAATGGACTGAAGATCGGATATTATGTTCAACCAGATCATCCATAATGCAACTTCCATTAGATATGTATATATATATATATATATTACTTCAACTCGAATATTTTAACCAATGTGTTTTGGAGTATCATAAGATATTAAGTAAAAAGAAATAATTGCACTGTTCCATTTTTTTTATCAATATTATAAACCCCTATTTTTGTTTGTATATATAATATAAATATAATTTCTCAATTATTTCGATATAAATATCATTCCTTATATCATGATTATAAAAACAAAACATCAATTATTATATTTTGGAAGTATCAACTAGACAAGTATCCAATACCATCTCATTATCCATTTTTCATGTGTTTGTGGTTTAGAAGAAGGCTTCCCAACATCTTTTTTAGGTATGGGAATATGTTCTCCAAAATCTGTTATGATTTATGTGAGTGTAATAAATTCTAAAAATTATAGTAATTTTAAAATTATCTAATGGATATATTTCCAAAATTTATTTTCATGTAGGGAAAATATTTTCATATCCCAAAATTTATTTTTTTATTACAAAAGATCTTATTATTATCAACAATGTGAAACAATAAAAAAATGTTTTTTTATTTTTAAACATTATTATTCATACTAATTCCATTATTTAATCTCTATGTCAATATTTTCATATAAAATTATTATATTTTGTAAATAATGATCATTAAATAACTATAATATATCCATTTATGTGAAGAATGATTTTATTTATTAGTGAATGTAATTTTTGATGATATTTCCATATTCTATGCATGTTATTGACATTTTATCCACCCTAATACATGAAATGATTCTAATTTTTATAGAATCAATGTTTTTTTCTTTTAAATGTATATATTTCTTAAGGAAATATGGAAATAACCATACTCTATTGGGTTTTATGTAAATCAATGTTTTCTCATGATGATAAGTTATTAATTTTTTGTCTTCTAAGAAAAAAATATATTTATGATTTCCGAATAGTTTTTAATATACTATAAATGATAACAAAAGACCTTCCTCTAAAAATATTTTTTCAAATTTCATCACTTTCAAAACAAATTAGATAATGATAAATGGGGAGTGAACCCACAAAGTCAACTGGGATGTTATAATACACGTGAAATTGATTTTTCTCTAAATTGGTTTCATGGTATGTGTCCTATATCGTATTTTTTCTAAAAAATAATTCTTATTTTAAATATTGTTTTAAGGAAAAATCCTATAGATTTTAAAACTGTATTTTGAAATTGATTTTCAAAATGATTTGTATTTTATAAAAAAAATGTATTTTATTTATCATATATATATATATATTTGATATAAAACTTTTTAAAGTGTTTTAAAATAATTATTTTTAAAATAATTCTTCACTATATTAAAATCCCTTTAAGGGGAAAATTTTATCTCATCCTCTTATTACAAAGATTTTCCACATGAATAATAGAAATTCCAATAATTATTGTATCATATGTTGAATTAATTCATGCTATAAATATTATTAAATATTAACACAACATTGATTGATTTTATAGTGTTTTCTATTTCTCCAAAAACATGATATAACAGGTTCCTCAACTATATAATATACTAATTATTTTATATATATCTTTTTTCTCAAAAAATACAGAGAATGTTTTAGATCTAAATTTGGAACAGAGGGTTATGGTAATTTAAATACCTGATTCATTTATTATATATGGAATGTACAAATAAAAAATTTTGAATATAACTATATTTTATCTAGATAATACGTGATTATAAGATATAATAATCTAAGCGGTCTCATGGGGAAAGGAAACAAATTAAAGGAGAGACCAAATGCTCAATAAGGGATCAATATAGAAAGAGATATCATAAATCAATAGTAAATAATCGCTATATAAAAACAAATAACTGAGAACATATGAAATTTAAATAAAATCATAAGGTATAATTAATATGAAATGTTAAATAATATAAAAATAACCCAAATATCTCTATTGAAAAAAATATGGATTTATTAATATTTTATCAAATAATCAAATAACTTTTTATTTAAATACCATATGTAATAATGGTATAATTTTATGATAATAATCATATATATGATAAAAAGTATTGATATTTATTGTAATTATAAAGTTCAATGATAATAAGAAAGCGAATAAGTCAAGGATAAGTAAATAAATAAATAAAAGACTCCTCAAAGTGAATTTCAACATTATCATTAGTAAAAATAATCATATTCCATCTATTGGAAGTAAAATAATGACATCAATATGATGTGTAACCACTGAACTATGAATTTGAGTTATTTTTGTTGATGAAATAAAATTTTATTTAAAAACACTATTGGAGAAAATATGATTTTCATTTTGAAAAAAATTAATAAAATAATATTATTTGTAAATTAAATGTAAAAGTTTTCAAGTAAAAATATCTTCATGAACATGGGAAGGTATAATAAATAACATATGACTGGTAATTCAGTATATGTCATATAAGGAAAAATAACATTCTTTTTTCATTGTTGAAGGTTTATAATGTACATTGTCAGGAAAATGCAAGAATATTCTTTTAAAAAAATATTAAAAGAAAAAATGTGTTAAATTTTTTTAGTAAATCATTTTAGAAAGGATATAAAATTGAAAACATATTTAGAAATTTTTATTAATGAAAACAGATTTCAAATGGAAGATAGATATGATGTTGAGTTTTCATTATAGAATTTTATAAAATGTTTTAAGTACAATAGAGCGGTAAAATATTAATAATAATTTTAAAAAATAAATAATAATAAAAGGATAATAAAATCAAATGGGTTATTGAACAATGATCTATCAATTTCCCTCAATGTAAATTCAAGAAAAAACAATAGGGAATAAAACTAGAGCGTGATGTAACCCTTTACAATGATAATAATGTTTATGTTACAAAGATATAATGAATCAATTATATTTATAAATTATAAATCTATATATATTTTTTAATTAATAAAATATAGTTTCAAAATAAATTATACATAAAATCATTTAATATTAACGACAATGATGATGTAATTTGACCTAATGAATAAAAGTTGAGTTATAGAATTCTTTACCATAAGGTATCTTTTAGTTAAATTACCCTTATAAAAAATAAATAAAAATAAAAATAAATATACCATGATAAATTAATTATTAATTATTTTACAATTCATGGGGTAGTATATACAGTGTATAAATTTAATAAGTTTCATAACATTACAATATGCCTCATGGAAATTAAATTGAGAAGAAATACCAAACCTCGGTCATTACTTTTGTTCATACATAATTTTAACTCCTATATATAGTCTGTAATAAATTTATTAACTAATTTAAAGACTATATAATTAATTATTATATCATATATTATTATTTTATGACATATTGTTACATGTTCACTAGTAATCCTCGATAATTTCATTATTTGTTGTAATAACCTGTTTTTTGAGTAAGTTTAGACCTGTTATTATTTTGTACATATTAATTAGATCATTATATAATCTTCTAAATAATTTAAAAAATAATTTAGATATCATTTAAATTCATTATATAGTCTATTTAGTTAATACCTAAAATTTCAAGACATAGAAAGAAATAAAATATTATTGGATATGGTAGGTCATATGTACGGATGAATGTTGTTTCTATTTTCATATCATATTGAAAGATAGAAAAGTAAATTATATATATATATATATTATCATTATACTATATATTTTATTTAATATTTAAAAAATGTTCTTATTAAGCCAATCCATAATACATTCCTTATAAAGCGTCAATGAATCACATCACTTCATGGGGAGGTAGCCTTTTGTATACACATGTAACTTTATCAATTTTAATAAAATTTAAATCCTAAAGGTATGTGTTATATACTATTAAATAATAATAATGTCATAATAAATATAATAAATATAATATTAAATTGTATTCCATCATTATACCCATCCTTGAAATCTGGTTATGTAAAAAACAAGCGACATAAGTTTGTGAGGGAGTAGTCCACCATACAGATGAATGTTTGTTTCCTAACCCATTTGATGGAAGGGTGTCTAGTATTAGGTCCCACCCCAAAATAAAAAAAATTAATTATATTTATGTTACTTATTATACTATTTAATCATAATATAACAGGAGTTGAATGAGGTGAAGAAGGAAATAAAATTAAAACATTTTACGAAAAACATTATTCTTCTTTGTTTATCCTTATTAGGTTGGGACTAATGACATATTATGATGGATTTTATCCCAAGAAAACGATTTTATGATGGGTTTAGGTTATTTTAGAGGTTATTTTTCATGTATTTGTTTTTCCAAAGGTATTGATTTGTGTATATAGAGAAGGAGATGTGAATGACTTTTTAAAGGGGTTAGTGTGAAATGATTAATGTTTTGATATAGTGATTACCATCCATGTGTTCACATGTAAAGATGATAAAATAATAAAAAAAATATGGTTTATTTTATAAAGATGTACATTCAATAGGTTTTGCAAAAATTTATAGGTAATTTGGCTCCATATGTTTAATGTTTAGTTTCCTAATAAACTCATTTTACTCTTAATTGGTGCAAATAATTTTACCTAATTTCAGTAATCACTTTGTTAAAAAAAATTATGAAATAATATAAAATATATATTATCATGATTAAAAATATTAAATAAATTTTCCCACATTCCATCCTTATAAGTGGATGAAATTTATTTAAAATGAATCCCAAAGACGAAATGAGAAATCAAGGTTTTAAGAGAAATATATTTCAAAGATTGCAATGTTTTTATAGATAATTTCCAAATTAAATTGACTAAAATTACATAAATTGAATTAATAAGTTTATAATTTAACTAATGTGACAACCAAATTAATTAAAAATATAATATATCATCATAAATTATTTATGGGAAAAATAATATATCGATTAAAATTTGGTATTTTCACACTTCATTAAAAAAGAAACATTTCAGAAAAATAACTAACACTCACCCTATCCTATTTAGGAACCTAATATTTTTAAAATTTACATTATTTAGTCCAATTAGATTTATAAAATAGCACTAATTATTTTTTAAAACAACCACTACATTTAATGGCAGAAAACCCAACTTTATAAAATTACATCTTTTTATACATATAATTTGATTTATACTTAATTAATGACAATAAAATATATTGGATCAATATAAAATAACATTATTTGATATCTAATAATAAAATTTCAATAATATAATCCACAAATATTATATAATTAATTTTATTAACATAAAATTCCTTTAGTCGTATAAAAATGATTTCTATAAAAATATTTTCTTTTATATTCAATTGGTTTATATATTCATTGTTAATTTGATATTAAATATAGAATTAAACTATAAATATCCATAACATAGTAAATCCTATTTATAACTAAAAATTTAATTGTAGTGGGATTATTTTCAATTTAAATAATACAATTATTAGTATTTGAAAAAGATCGGTCTTACATGAATTGAAAACTATCGATGAATGTTATTGTTGTTTGCGATAAAGGAAAACTTATTGTTTCATGAATTGGAATATAGATATAATTTTAATTTATTTAAAATTGTAAATATATCATAATTTCTCAGATTTTTTTATTCATTTCTATTCTTGGTGTTGTGTGTCGAACACTCTATCAAATAAAATTTTATTCATTTATAATATTTTGTGGATAAATTCTCCCCACCTTAAATAAAAAGTGACTTCAAATTTAAATGGTTTTTATGGAATCCAAGCGTATGAAAATTAATAATTATTTGTTAAAATACCATATTTTAATATATTTTATAAAAATCCATTTTAATAATAGAGAATAAAATGTACAGTGTTTATAAGAAATAATATAAAATATTGTTTCCATGTAGGATAACATCGGTTCCATGCCATGATATGATTATATAGGAGAAACATAAATATTTATAGATATGATTGATTTCTTGTAATTCCCTGACCATAGAAGACCAGATTCGTTGCATTATTACGCATCATTGGCATGATCACAAAATAAAAAGTCTTTAAAACCCGATTAGTTTAGTAGCCTTGGACATTCTAGATACATTCATATGGTTTACATTACATCAAAAAATGGAAAACAACAACAACATTTTTTCCTTGGACAACACTAAGATCCCATAGACTATCCCTACAGGTGAGTCATAATATATTTTTTTAGCATCCTGGGGAAAATAAAACATAGAAAGGGGTGAGCTCAAATGCTCAGTAAGGATAACAATATAGCAGAAACATTCAAAAATAAGAATATACATTTATGGAAATGTATAAAACTAAAACAAAACAGTATTAAACATAAACTTCATCAAAATATGGAAAATATAAATCAAAATAAATCCATTTACTTACTCACATGGATATTATACAAGTCAAATAATCACATGAAATATAAAAGGCCACTTTCATAATGATGAAATGCATAATATCATACATTCATAACCAAATAGTCAAGGCCTTGTGCCAAGACTACAAACAAAATTTTGTCATGGCCTTGTTCCAAGACACCAATTTTCCTCATGAGAACTATAGATTCATTGAAGAGCTATAGAGGGCTCCGCCAATCACTTAATAAGTCCAATGCATTCCTCATATTAAAAGGTTTAAACACAACATAAACATTTGTGTTAAAACTGGAATACAAAATGTCAATACATTATCCATAAACCATTAATGGTATGAAATAACACATCCACTATCAAACATATCACAAAACCTTCAATACAATATGGATGTTTTGTACCAAAATGAATCAACTTCAATAGAACATAAAATCCATCAAAGGATGTTGAAATAGAAGAAATCAAACCCCTTTTAGAGAAATATCTCCTTCTATTTTAAAATCATATAAAAGTCACGTAATTATAAAACAAAATATTTATATTTTACAATATTCTTAAAAGCATGTAAGGGACGCTTTGACGATGTCATAATGATTGAAAATTTCCGCACTCGCTGTATAAGTTATTAAAACATTCTTACCTTAATTTTGTCAAAAAGGTCATAAGTTACCTTGTTTGGAAAACGAAAAAAATAGTCCTTTCAAACCATTTTATAAATATCCAAACAAGGGTATAAATGACATTAAACCATAGTATAGTAAATATTAAAAAGGTTTTGTAATGCATTTTTAAGAAACATGGATGCGGATGATAAAGAGGTCCCAGTAGATAATTACGTAAAAACCACCATGGATAATAAAGAGATTGTGATTTAACCCTTACCTTGTACATTTCCATAGTCGAGGGTTGGTTAAAATCCTGTATAAAGGTTAAATAATTGTTATTAAATTATACAAGAATCATATACATTAATATGATATCATATATGATCTTTTAACATTTCTTTGTTAATAATATCTTAGTATTATCATCTTTTCGAGTGTTAACTAAGCCGTTTTCCTTTATATTCTTTGTTACATAAGTAATTTTTTTTGGGATAAGATGTATCATATTCATATTCTAAATGATATTAACTCATTAAATATTATTTTTAATCATATAATGAAAATTAGTTCTGAATGGATACGATGGAGAATGAATCTCATCGACTTAATGGAGAAGGTAATCCATACGTACGCAGGAGCAACAATATCATTGTATTAGTATTACAATAATATTTAATTTTATGGTATGTAATATATAATGAATAATTATTATGTTATATTTATTATTTAAATCAATTACAAATCATTATAAGCCCCATCCAAATTATAATTTATTGGATAACAATTACACCACGACGTGGAGACAGTAAGTCGTACATACGCATGTATGATGACATTTCATTCAAAGGATGGATAGAATAATGAATAGGGTTGTACCATATTTATAATAATATCACAGTATATATAAGATAATTTAGTTGTTATTTTAAAATGGAAACAACAAATAAAATAAAAGTGTAAGATTAATGTAAATTGAAAGAGGTGATGAAATATATAACTCTTTTCCGGGTTCTTCATTTTGATTTGACAAAAATGGATCCTTAGGATGGATTTATGGCTAAAGTAAGGCCTCTATGATGAAGGGAGAACTGTTGAGTGGGTATTTGGGAAGATTTTGGCTGATCCAAATGGATTTGAAGGTTTGAATTATAGATAAGCGGGAGTTCCCATCTATATAAGAGGAGTGAGGAGAACCTTAGGAAAAACTAGAAAAATTATTTTAAAATAAATTAATTTTTAGATTATAATGGCTCCAAAAGGAATTATTTATAAGATAAGGTGGGTATGGGTCTAAAACCACTCATCCAATATGTTTTAGATAGGTTTGGGTTACAATATTAACCTTATCTTTTAGATTTATCTCTAAATTAAATAGTTTGACATTTACTATGTCTCCTTGTATTTTTATATTATATGGTTTATAAACATACTATAAACTTCCAAGATAACCTCAAGTGGTTCAATAATGACATATATAGTATTATTTATGTCCTTTGGACGAACCATATATTTTTAGAAATTGAATATCAATTAATAATATAAAATTTTTTAACAAATATTTTATGTCAATTTTGATAATATTTGGTATTTTGTTTTTTCTAAATTTATAATTTCATTTTAAATTCTAAAATAATTCATCTAAAAAACACTAAAATTCCATATTAACCATGAAAATTAGTGTAATTCATAAAAATTCTCAAATTACATTTATTTGGATATTTAAAATTACAATTATTTTAATATTTAATTAGATAGGTAATTACTTCATCATCATTGTGTGATAAATAAATTAAATTATTTAATGTATAATAATTATAAATAAAATACGATTATGTAGGAAATATTTTCAGATTTCTAATTAATATTTATAGTCGAATTTATCTTATGTTTAATCCAATATTAAAAATGGTTTAGATATTAAACATTGAATTTAACACTTTCTACTCCTCTTTGAATTAAATAATAATAAATGTCCTAATATAATCCATGTAGACCAAAAGGATCATATTTTATTCCTAAGGATGTTCTTGGCCTAATTACACTTATACAATAGAATTAGGACACGTGTTATGAGAATAATAATATCATTTTTACCCTAAATTACCCAATTTACATTTAATCGTTGTAAATAAAAGTAAAAAGTTACTATTCACCAAATCTTATTTTCATATTATTGAACCACATTTTACTTAATGATTTCAAATGTGTCTCTTGGATTTTTGAAATTAAACTCATAGAAGTGGTAAAATTATGTTTTATGTAAAATTTCAAATTCTCTTAGGAGGTGGGTAAAAGACGATAAAAAGTTCAATAAAATTTTTCTATATCTAAAATTTTTATAAACTAACTCTATTTAATTACATTGAACTTATATAGGTATTATGTATCTATTTTGACCTAAAAATATTTAATTAAAATAAATAATTATTTAAATAAAATTTTGGTTTAAAACTATAACTCAGTGTTTTCACTATTCATCAAAAATTGAATGTTTTCAGACAAATACCAAAACATAACCCTAACCTAATTTTGATAATCCGAATCCAAAAATGAAGTCCATTTTGAATGATAAAATTTATAAAATTTTAAAAGCATGTATTACTATTCATAACGGCTAGTTTTATTGGTTCTGGTGTTTTATAACTCAAATTTGCATACAAAAAACGCTATTATATAATTCAATGAGAAGTGTACTATAGAAGCATGGGGTTTTACATTCTACCCTCCTTCCAATAATTTCATCCTAAAAATTTCTATAATATTACTACCTTAAATGACGCAGGTGGTTCTTGATCATAATTTCCTTGGGTTCCCACATTTCCTCTTCCATCTTATGGTTTCTCCATAGAACTTTTTCAAGACGAGTCATCCAGTTTCTCAACACATGTTCTCGTGTATCAAGAACCTTAACATGCTTTTTTCAATAAGACATATCAGGTTCCAGCTCTAATTCCTCATATGTATATGCATGCATTGTTTCAGGCATGTATTATCTCAACAGTTATATTTGGAATACATCGTGAACTTTGGAGAGACATGGCGTCATTTCCAAATGGTATGCTATAGCCCAAATTCATTCAAGAATTTCTAATGGTCCGATGTTCCTGGAACATAATTTTCCCTTCTTACCGAAACATATAACACCCTTCCATGGAGATACCCTTATGAAAACCTAATCTCCTACCTGAAATTAAAAATTCTTATTTCGGTTATTGGTATAGCACTTATGCCTAATTTGAGCTGCTTTGATGTGGTTATGGATTAACTTCACCTTTTCCATCGTTTCCTCCACCAGTTCTGGGCCTACAAGTTTTCATTCAACAACATTGTCCCGACGTGTTGGTGTGTGACATCTCTTTCTGTATAACGCTTTATATGGTGCCATCTGAATAATTGAATGGAAGCTATTTTTATCGGAAAATTATACAAGATGTAAATATTAATCCCACATAACATGAATGTCATGTGAGAATGATCTCAACATGTATTATAAGGTGTGAATAGTCTGTTCTGATTGTCCATCAGTTTGGGGGTGGTAGTCAGTGCTAAAACAATGTTCAGTATCCAGGGATTTCTGAAGACTTTTCCAGAATGTTGATGTAAAATAGGGATAACGATCAGACACAATAGATATGGGTACTCCATGAAGCCTAACAACTTCATTAATATATAGTCTTGCTAGACGTTCAAGTGGTAACTCTTCTCTTATAGCAGGAAAATATGATGACATGGTAAGACGATCAACGATGACCCTTATTTCATCATTTCTTCTTGGATTAATTGGTACTCCCATCACAATGTTCGTTGTAATATTATCCCATTTCCACTCTAGTATGGGAAGATGTTTAATGACTCCTCCAGGATGTTGCCTTCCAGCTTTCACTTGTTTAAAAACCATACATCTTGGCACAAAATCAGTTATCTCCCTCTTCATGTTGTCCCACCAAAAATGGTCCATCAAATCTATATACATCTTAGTGCTCCCAGGGTGTATAGAGACGTTGGAACTATGAGCGTCATCCAACAATTCTATTTTTAGATCAGTTATATCGGGAACACAAAGTCTATTCCCAAATTTTCATATCCCATCTTCATATACTATGTTACTCAATCTCCCATCATTCAAAGCATTAATCTTCTTTACAAACTTTTCATCATCACCCTAAGAACATATTATCCTTTCTAGTAAATAAGGCTTGGAAACCATTTGAAAAAGTATTGATGTTTCCCTTTCCATGGTTATTCCCATATTCATCTTTTCTATATCCATGAAAATAGGATACCATTCAACACTCATCTGGTTCAAAACTCCATGTTCCTCTCTTCTCAAAGAATCTTCCACCTTATTTGTCTTCCCAGGGCGGTAGTGTATAGTGAAGTCATAATCATTGAGTAGTTCAAGCCATTGTCTCTACCTCATGTTGAGTTCTTTCTGTGATAAAATATACATCAAACTCTTGTGGTCAGTATATATCTCACATTTTTTACCATAGAGATAATGTCTTTGTATATTCAAAGAAAACATTATAGCTGCTAAATAATGATCATGAGTAGGATAGTTTTCTCATGAATTTTTCTCTGTCATGATGCATAGGGAATAACCCTATCATTCGACATAGGGACCCAACAATGTCCTTTATTTGATGCATCACTATAATTAACAAACACATAATTCCCTGATGGTAGAGTCAATATAGTAGAATTTGATAATCTTCTCTTTAGTTCTTCAAAACATTCTTCACACTCTTTTGTTCAAACAAATTTAATCCCTTTTTGTGTGAGATTTTTTAATGGGATAGCCAAGCGGTAAAAATTCTAGATGAATCGTCGATAATATCCTGGTAATCCTATAAAACTGTGTACCTCAGTTATACCCATCGGTGCTGGCCATTCTAGGTGTGCCTTCACCTTAGAAGGATCAATAGAGATTCCATCCTTAGAGATAATAAGGCCCTGAAAAGAAATTTCCTGATGGCATAATTCATATTTTCTAAACATCCAATATTATTCGTGTCTTCTAAGAGTCTTCAGGGTAATGCATAAATGATTTTCATGATCAGTGTAGCTTTTGGAGTATACCATGATATCATCAATAAATACCACTACAAAGTCATTAAAATATTCCTTGAAAAATATATTAATTAGATGCATTAAGATAGAGGGTGCATTAGTCAATCCAAAAGGCATTACTATAAACTCGTAATGCCCATGCCTAGTTTTAAATTCTGTTTTTGTAATGTCTACATTCTTCACACACAATTGACGATATCCAGATCGTTGTCCAATCTTTAAAAAGAATTGAGCTCTCTGAAGTTTGTCGAATCAATCATCAATGCGAGGTAGGGGATACTTGTTATTAATTGATATAGCATTTATCTCCCTGTAGTCAACGAACAACCTCATAGATCCATCTTTCTTCATAACAAAAAGGACAGGGGCTCCCCATAGAGAAACACTACGGGGAATAAATCCCTTATTACTCAATTCCTCTAGTTGTTTATTTAGTTCCACTAATTCCATTGTGGCTATTCCATAAAGGTTCTGCGATATGGGCCTTGATCTAAGAATTAAATAAATGGAAAACTCAAATTATCATTCTAGAGGATGTCATGGTAAATCTTCTAGAAACACATCATCATGTTCTTTCACAATAGGTACATCCTCTATTTGAATATTCATTTCCTTACCTAGAGTTATTTATTTTTTCTTCCTCCCTAATAATTGAATTTAGTTGAGATACTAGGGGTGGATCTAGATAAGAATTATGTGGAGGTGATTCGTCTTTAATGATATATTGTTCATTATCATCATCAAAAAAATAGTATCTTATTTATTCTTATAATAAATTTTCTCATCATGGTCCGAAATACAATCCATACACCAGATTATATCAAATTCAATCATGGGTATGATGATGAGATCAGTAGATAAATAATATTTATATGCCATAATGGGGATTGATTCAAAAAACATTATTGTAATGATACTTCCTTTAAGAGTTTTGACTGAAAACTACCTTGTTAAAAGAAATTTTAAATAACTAATTTTCATAGAAAATTGGGAAGATATGGAAAAATGAGATGATCGAGAATCAAATAAAGCATTGGCTAAACTTGAAGAAACCATTAAATTACCTACCACTACCTCTTTCGGAGCTTCAACCTCAGTAGTAGGGATAGCATAATCATTGCCCAGATCCCTTGGTATTTTCAGAGGTAATTACCCTTGATGCTTAGTACATTTATTTGAAAAATTCCCCCATTATCTACAATAGTATCATTCAACATCGACAACCTCTTTCTTCCCCTTTCAGTCACGAGTTTGGTGGCCTTTTTCACAACACTTGTAACAGAATCTCATTCCCTTCAGGCAAGTACCCGGGCGTTTCTTCCCACATTTACTAAAGGATGAATATTAAACATTTTCCTCTTCCTCTTATTTCCATTTCTAGAGTGTTCAGAAAATTTATTCTTCTATTTCTTTTCTTCAAAGTCGTAAGACGTAGAAAATTATTTTTCTTTGTTGATATCACTTGAGACAATATCTTCGTATGACGAGAAGGATTGTGAGACTAATTCTCGACAGATAAATGGATTTAACCCTTCAAAGAAATGATCAATCTTACTTCTTGTGTTACGTATATAATCTGCGGCATGCCTCACTAACCTTGAAAATTTAGCTTCATACATTGTGATATTCTCATCCATGTTTTGTCTCAGACCCAAAAATTGTCTTCCTATATCCGCTCGATGGTCACGAGGAACATATTTTTCTAAGAAAATATCATTAAACTCCCCCCATTCTATATTTGATATTTCATCATCTTCCTTTGTGTTTTGAATCATTGACCACCATTGATCAGCTTCTCTAGTGAGGCAGTAAACCGCCATAATGACTTTTTCCCTTTTGCTACTCCCCAAGGTGTGGAATACTTTCTCTATGGAATTCATCGATTACATAGATACAAGTGTATTGTACCCCCATTCAATGTTGGTGGTTGTGTCCTCATGAAGTGATCTATCATTGATCCTCTATGCTTTAGATCAGGGTGCTCCATATGGGTAAGCCTATTATTCATGACCTGAGTGAGTTGTCCTAATATAGTGATAAGCTGGTCAGCACAAGTTGTATCACTAGCTCCACTATAATTATATTCAGTGGGAGGGAAATCCCTATATAAAGTGCGTGAATTGATTCAATTTCCATTCCTTAGACTAGGATCCATTTCTAAACAATGGCATAAACTAGATTAGTTTATCAATAAAAATACATAATTCCATACTTGTAAAACACTTCACATAAATTGAACAGTTTATGGATATAATCCATAATCATAAAAAATTTCATCAAGGATGTATATACTCAAGAACCCTTAATAATGGTTTTCAATGAAAAGGAGAATTATGCTAAGTATATCCCCCAGGAGTGTCATAACCAAGAGTGTAGCAAGGACCGTTGTCGTGCTCCAGTTCCCATTTGAGTCTAGCTCAAAGAGGTGTTTTCAGGTTTTATCCCTAGTGACAACTATGCCAGAGCTGTCTCTACCTACTCGTATCCAGATAGGGATGTATTTCTTGGAAAACTCAAAAAATCTCTACAATACCAATATTATAGTAAGTTCTTCTATAATAATTCTCAAAATCTATCTTAGGGCTATGTGCTCTAATCATGTATTATCTAAATCTATTTTCCAAGTATTGTACAAAACATTCTTTGATAACGACTGTAACACCCCGATTCATGATGCCCAGAGTCAGTGCATTATTACATATCATAGGCATGATCACAAAAGATCATGTCTCGAATGGCTGATTAGTTTAGTAGCCTTGCATGTAATGGATATATTCATAATGTTTAATTTACATCATAAAATGGAAAACTACAATAACATTGATTCCATAGACAACATTGAGATCCCATATACTATCCCTACAGGTCAGTCATAATATACTTCTTCGCATACTGGGAAAAATAAAACATAGAAATAGCTGAGCTCAAATGCTTAGTAAGGATACCAATATTGTGGAAACTTTCATAAATAAGCATAAACATTTAAAGCAATGAATAAAACTAAAAAACCATTTTCAACATAAAATTCATCATAATATGGAAAATATAAATCCAAATAATTCCATTTACGTACTCACAAGGATATTATAATAGTCGAATAATCACATGCAATATCAATAGCCACTTTCATAATGATCGAATGTATAATGCTAGACATTCATAAACCCATAGTCAAGCCCTTGTTCCGAGAATACAAATAAGATTTTGTCAACACCTTGTTCCAAGACACTAGTTTGTCTCATGAGACCTACTAATGCATCGAGGGGCTATTGTGGGATCCACTCGTCCCTTAATAAGTCCAATGCATTCCTCATATGAAAAGGTTTAAACATTACTTAAATATTTTTATTAAAATTGGAATATGAAATGTCAATAATTTTTCTATAAATCATGAATGGTATGATATAAAAAATACATAGTCAAACATATCACAAAACCTTTAATACAATATGGAAGTTTTGTATAATACGAAATCAACTTCAAAAAAACTTAATATCCATCAAAGGATGTTGACATATATGAAATGAAAACCTTTTTAGAGAAATATCTCTTTCTATAGTGAAATAATTTAAAATTCACATATTATAAAAGCAAACATTTATATTTGAAAATATTATTCTCAGATTGTATGGGATGCTTCGATGATGTTATACTAGCAGAAAATAGCAGCACCCACCTTAAAAGTTAAAAAAACATTTTTACCATAATTTTGTCAAAAAGGTCATAATGTACCTTGTTTAGAAAATGAGAGAAACATTCCTTTAAAACAATTTTAAAAATAGTAAAACAAAGGTATAAATTATTTTAAACCATATTATAGTAAATTGGAAAATGTTTTGGATTACTTTATTAGGAAACATTGATGTTGATGATAATGATTTCCCAGTAGATAGTTACATAAAAACAACCTCGGATAATAAAAAGATTGTGAAATTATCCATTACCTTGTACTTTTCCTTTGTCGAGGGTAGTTTTACATACATTATAATGGTTAAATAATATTTATTAAATTATACAAGAATCATATACATTAATATGATATCATATATTATCTTTTAACATTGCTTTGCCAATAATATCTTAGTATGATCGTCTTTCGGGTGTTAACTGATTCTTTTTACTTTATAAGAATTGTAACATAAGTAATGTTTGTTATGGATTGGATGTATATTATTAATATTCCTAATGATATTAAGTCATTAACCATTATTTTTAATCATCTAATGAAAATTAGTCTTGAATGGATACGATGGGGAATTAATCTCATTGAGTTCGTGGAGACGGTAATCTGTACATACACACGAGCGACAATATCATTTTTTTGATATTAAAATAATATATAATTGGATGGTATATCATATATACATAATAATTATCATGTTATATAAATTATTTACATCAATTAAACATCATTATTATACCCATCCAAAACATTAATGTATTGAATAACAATTACACCACAACGTGGGGAAGGTAAGCCGTACGTATGCCTGTATCGTGACATGTATTTCAAAGGATGGATAGAATAATGAATAGAGTTTTAGGATATTTATAATAATATCACATTATATAGAAGATATTGTATTTATTATTTTATAATGGAAACAACAATGAAAATTGAAGTGGAAGAAGAATGGAACTTGAAAGAGGTGATGAAACATTTACCTCTTCTACAGGTTCTTTCTTTTGATTTTCCCAAAAGGGCTCCTTAGGATGGCTTTCTAACTAAAGTAATGACTAAAGGATGAAGTTTGGATATTTTATAGGGTATTTGGGCAGGTTTTGGCCAATCCAAATGGCTTTGATGGTGTGAATTAGAGAAAAGTGGGAGTGCCCTTTTATAAAAGGGATGAGGGGAACCTTTGGAAAAGCTAAAAATATTATATTAAAATAAATTCATTCATAGATTATAATGGATGTAAAATCAATTATTTAAAGTCTAAGTTGTGGATGGTTCGAAAACCACTCAACCAATAGGTTTTAGATAGGTTTGGGTAGCTATATTAACCTTATCTTTAAGAATTAACTCCTAATTAAATAGTTTGGCATTTTCTATGTCTCTTTCTATTTTTATGTTATATGGTTAATAAACATACTATAAACTTCCAAAAGAACCTCAAGTGGTTAATTAATGACATATATAATTTTATTTAATATTATTGGACAAACCTCGGATTTGTAGGGATATAAAATCAATTAATAATATAATATTTTTTAAAAACTCTTTTATGTCAATTTTGATACTATTTGGAATTTTATTTTTTATAAATTAATAAAAACATTATTACTTCTAAAATTATTCATCTAACCAACAATAAAATAACATATTAACCTATAAAATTTGTGGAATTCATAAAAAGTCTCAAATTACATTTATTTGGATATTTATAATATCAATTATTTTAATATTTTATTAATAAGGTAATTATTACATCATCATGGTGTCATAAATAAATTAAATTATTTAGTGTCTAAAATTTATAAATAGAAAACCATTATTAGGAAATATATTTAGATTTATAATGTATATTTATAGTCGAATTTATTTTATGTTTAACCCTATATTAAAAATGGGTTAGTTATTAAACATTGAATTTATCACTTTTAACTTATCTTTGAATTAAATAATAATAAATGTCATAATCTAATCCAAATGGACCTAAAGGATAATATTTTATTTATAAGGTTGTTTTTTGTCGAATTACACTTTTCCAATATAATTAAAACATGTGTTACTGTAAAAATTATATCATTATTAAACTTAATGACCCTATTTACTTTTAATCATAGTATATAAAAGTAAAAAGTTAATATTCACCAAAAAATATTTTCATCTTATTTAACCACATTATTCATATTAATATCAACCGTGTCTCTCTGATTTTTTAAATTCAACTCATAGAAGCGTAACATTATGTTTTATGTAAATTTTCAAAAGCTCCTAGTAGGTGGGTAAAAGACGGTAAAAAGTTCAGTAAAATTTATATATATATATAATTATTATAAACTGACTCCAACGAATTACACTGAACTTATATAGGTATTATATATATATTTTTTACATAAAATAAATTTAAATAAAATAAATAATTATTTAAATAAAAATTTGGTTTTAAACTATAACTCAGTGTTTTTAACTATTAATAAAAAATTGGAATTTTTCAGAAAGATAATAAAATTCACCCTAAGAAATTTTTGATATTCCTAATCCAAAAATGAATCCCATTTTGAAATATAAAATTTATTACATTTCCAAAAGTGGGAATTACTATTCATAATGTATAGTTTGATTGGTTGTGGTGCGTTAAAATTCAAAGTTGCATACAACACACGGTATTGTATTATTCAAAGTGAAGCATACCATGGAAGCTTGGGTTGCTACATTTCATTGATTAAAATTAGGTGAATTATCAAATTATAGTTTAGGGGATGAAACCCTTAAATCCAATTTGTGTAAAATAATCATTGATAACATGAGAAATTATTGTAATAAGATAATATTTTATTTCAAGATTCAATTTATAATGTTTAAGGATTATTTTTTCTATATATAAATATATGGAAATAAACTTGATATATTTTTATTTTATAATAAAAATATCATCATTTGGTTATTCATTGACCAATTTCAGATTAATCTTCTATTCATTGAAACAAGTATTAAAGAATGATTTTTTTTGCATATATGATCACTGAAATTCACATCTAACTAATCTATAAAATATTGAAAATTATTTTTTGTATATATTCATGTATTTTGATAAAGAAATATGGTTGATAAATAAATTTATAAACCATAAAAGTTATATTATTAGTTTATCATTAATGTTTATTATTCAAATTGTTAAACTAAACGAAATGACACATTAAGCTAGACAATATGATTGCAAGTGGTAGGCATAAACCCTTATCATCCTTCAACCATGTCTTTACGACTCTCCCTTTTACCAAACGTGATTTTTTTTCAACTATCAAAGTGATTTACCTTTTTCTACAATTTTATTAACATTATTATAATAATGTTCTAAAAAATAAATAGAACATACATCCTTGAAATAAAATTATAAATTAAATGATTTTTTTAATAATTAAAACAAATATTTTTTATAATGTCTCATAATCAAATTTGAATATTATGAAAATTTAATTAATGATAAAATTAATAATAATTTATTTCAATACCATTAATCTTATGTCTATAATATGTAAAGGAAATATTCCTCAAATTAATTTTCCACTCGAACATATTGTTTCCATAAATCCTCCAAAATGCCTTATTCCATAGTATATTTCTATTAATATGTATTTATGTCTTTTAACGTATGATAAATTTTAATATTATTAAATATGATGGTATCAAAAAATATTATTTTATTTAATACTCAATTGATTCTAACATTTAACATAATCTATTAATGGTTCACGATTATTTTAATAAAAATATTATTTGTAAATGGAACCATAAATTTATTTCATGAATCACTATAAATAAGTAAATCATTCCCTTTTAATCTACATAGGTCTTTCAAAAAGAATATGGGCTACAAATTATATTATAGAATTGGCTCAGGTGGTGACTAGGTTCCACACATTTAATTTAATGAACTATAAATAGATCCTTAGTATGATATTTATTTTCATCCATTATACTCTTTATTTTTTATTAGTTTTTTTCCTTATTCTCTTATTTTCCACACCTACATTATTTCCTCATTCAATTTAAACACTTTAGTGGGTGAATTCCTCCACATCCCATTCAATATGTAAATGTAGCATTAATTTCTCTATGGTCTCCACCACTTGATCGCTATGAAAAATCAATTAATCTCTTATATAATAAGTTTGAATGTTTGATGAGGTATATAATGT
Organism: Viscum album; assembly: GCA_963277665.1. Lineage (NCBI taxonomy): Eukaryota > Viridiplantae > Streptophyta > Magnoliopsida > Santalales > Viscaceae > Viscum > Viscum album. The sequence continues at coordinate 470,213,547 of OY728148.1, forward strand.
TAATCATATTTTGTGAAGAATAATTACAAGTAAACATGACATGTTTCACTCTATTAAAAATACCATTTAGTTTCTCGTTTTCACAACCATGTTCTTCATGTTCAATGTTAACTTGATTATTTTGGGTTCAAGCGATTGACCATAACCGAAAAGCATAGTGTGAGAAACAATTATCATATCATGAAGACAATATAATCCATTATATGATGTCTTAATATTGACACATTAATTTCAATCATAGGATCCACGATGTTAAATGAGATTTTTCATTTTCATTATTAATTAAAATTCTTCGTTGTGGTTTGTAAAACAAATGTGCTTGTCCTTTGCATATCCCTTAAGAGTGTCAACCCAGGGGTGTGATAAGGCCTATTTTAGTTCACAATATTACATTAAAATCATCCAAAATGCACAGTTTTTAGAATACCGCTCTATATATCTATTCTAGAAAAAAAATCCACATGTAGTATCCAGACATTGATGTATTTCAATTAAAACTCCAATAAATTCTATATTAAAAAATTATTATGTTCACCAATACCCAATACATATCCACAAATTCAATCCTATTATTGTGTTCATTAATCAATGTTTTTTAAATCTACTTCCCATTGTAATATGAAAATTAATATGATTCTAACTATAGTGACCCTATCCTAGGAATCCCAGAGCTAGTTCTTTCTATAATTACAATGGATTATGATATAAGGAATAAAATCCCAAAGGACTAATGAATTTAGTAATCATAAAAAACTTGATACATACATGAGTATTAAATTAAATTTTTATTTCCCAATTACTACATAATTGTTTAAATATCATAATTATATCTAAAAAATATTGTCACATTAGTAATAATAATCTTCATATAATCCTAGGAAAATAAAAAAATATTAGTGATCCCAAATTCATAGAAAGGGTTATGTACATCATGAGCTATAAGGAATCAATAGTGGATAATCAATGGGTAATGGTAAAAAACTAAATACACATTCCATTTAAATAACTGTAAAAGGTACAATCAATAAGGAATAGTAAATAATTTAAAAAAATTCGATTTAATTAAATAAATAATGCACAATAAATATGGAAATGGAAATAACTAAGGTCACCTTCCATTTAATTAATAAATCAATAATTAAATGAATCGATAGATTTTTTCATAGTAAAAAAATATTGGATAGTAATAACTGAATTTGAATAATGAAATTCTTAATTATTGTATTCCAGGTTTACTAGGTACAAAGAACCTTTATAGTCATTTCATTATTAAATATAGTTTAAAATGGATGGGTAGAAACCCATTACAAAATCTCTAGCCAACTCATTCGTCCCATGAGACTATCAATGAATTCATGTGATAAAATTAAATGATCCAAAACATATTCTATACTATTCCAATGCACTTCGTATATATAATATAATTGATTTAATTCATAAAAAAATATGACTTATCAAATATAAAAATTGAGTAATTTTTGGTGTAGAATGTCCAATAAAAGTTACCAAAACCACCATTTTGAGAATCGAAACAATCATATCACTAAAAGTATCATTCTAAGAACAATAATAGTGGCATATTCATGTTTTAGTGTGTGAATGAAATATGTAATTCCCTGTGTATTAACATTTATTTCCCAATATGATGACATATCTCATTCATTCCCCAAATGTTGCACGAATGGGAAAGGAAACTGTGCACAAAATCACAATGATGTGAGCAAGTAATCCACATCCCCATGCAATCATGTTGGGCACAAAATGTGAGGTCAAACTATTCCATTCCATGAATAGTTTCCAAAAAATTGGTTGATTTTCATGTAATACCTCTTCCATGATTGGAATATTTGATTCCCCTCATTGATGAATTGAATTATGAATAGAATATCACCACCCCTTTTTCAGGGTAAGTCTTTGGAAGACAAATCATTTCTCTACTATGCATAAGACTGATAGTCCATGACGTCACAAAATCATAGAACCCCCATGGGAGAAAATAATGAAATACAAGATCCTTATCAGTCCACCACTGAATCTGAAAATAGTTATGTAGTCCCCACCTAGAATTTTTCATCCCATGTTGGGTGCACCCAAATGCTCCCATTATGCACAACCAAGCCTTTGTTTTCAGCCCCATATCTCACACACATCACTTATTTAATGATTAATGGCCTACCCTTTTGATATAGATCCATTATCAATCCACTATTTCATGCAAGACCCATTATATGATAACACCTCTTGAATGACCCCCCCCCCCCAATATCATTTGTAACAATTTCGTGGTCCCTCACAAGTTGCCTCTAGTACATTTGTAACATTTCCTATTACTTCTCAACATAGGATTTATAAAAATAATTCCTTATCAAAAATAAGTATGCTAATGTGGACCTTAGTTTGGACCACACTCTATGTCATCATAAACTTGCATTAAAAAATCTATACCCCTCCTAGAGGTTCTTGAGTTATGGTCATGTCAGTCCAAGGACTGAGGAGTGAGTCCCCCACATTCCAGTTGCAAGACATAAAACTTACTCATCCAAAAGTCCCCAACACATGTTGTTAAACTATGGATTTACACTATAAATTTAGCATAGGATAAACCATGTGTGAGTGTAATGGGATGGTAAAACACCTCCAACCTCCATAAGGAATGAGATACTCTTCAAATGGAATGAAATACTTTACAGGAATCTTCCATATATAAGCCTCAAACCGTCTCTTGTTGACAGTCATTAATGAAAAAAGTGTTAGGTTGGTAATGTCCTCTTGTTTCTAACACCGCGAATGAATCATTTTTTCTTAGAGTTTAGTAGAGACCACATAATCTTCTCTGCATCCCCTATGACCCTTATCCATATATATAAGCCCCAACCTCTACTCAATTGGGAATCTTCCGGGGTGTAATCCCGAATAAACATACTCTACCTATTGGTTGCTTCCATGAAAAAGACCCAACCACATGTTCCATTATGCCCACTCCTTATTTATAATCCCATTAAATTTTAGACAACATGTTATTTTATTCCCAAATAATTGGTATATGTTGGAATCCTCCCATGAGTTCCAATCCCATCATCTACATCCACCCAGATTTTATCTAGGCCATATCCCCGGTAAGATCATTCCCCCCACCCTAGAGAGAACATTTACTCGAGGTCTATCGGCACACCTACATGCATAATTTTTACACCATCCCTCACTTACCCTCCATTCATTGAATAAGTGACCTTACTAAATGATGTTAAATAGAATGGACCAGTCCTATCACATGACCATAAAACTCATCACCGAACTTCATTTGTTTGGGTCACTGTCATCTAAAAATGGAATATAGGATGACTATATGAGGTTTAATCCCAACCAATGATAAACCATGGTTCTCCCTCCCGAGGATATACCACCATTATCCTCGTACAATGGTGTTCTAGTCATTATTTATGGTGTGGAATATTCCCTTTATGGGACACATCTACGGGATTCACACTTATGGGTGTTTCGATCTATCCATCGGTAAACTATTCAGGTGATCTCTCATAGGGATGTACATCCTTTATCCACATCTAGGGGTGTTCAGATCAGCTATCAGAGTGTAACCATATCCCTTTCTGGGATACACATTCAAGATCCTCTTATATGGGCTTTTCTAATCCATCAATCGGTAAAAATTTCAGGTTTTCACTCCTAAGGATCCACTTCAATGATCCACCTTCTTGTTGCATTATAATAAATAAAATTTATATCCATAAGATCTTAAAATAATTCCCTAATACATAATCTTTCGAACCATCTCCATAAGAAGATAAAATTATGATCACAAATACATACCTCATTCAAAACATGGGATGCCTTTGGTAAAATCATTTTATGTTATGTTCCTATGGCATCAAATACCCCATGAAAAACATTGTATGTCTATATATAATTCCATGAAATATATAAAAAATCAACATTAGATACCTCATGACCTAAATAATTTTACTTGGTTTATACATCTTTGATACCTCTAGGAGTTTCCGTCCTATGTGAAAAAATACAGGTGACTGATGTTCCTAGAGTTCAGTGATGCCAAACGTGACTAATTTATATATTAACGGATGGTTTTATGTCAATAAACAGTTGATTTTATTGATTATAACAGTGTAATTAACTTGAATATATAATTATTTTACACTAAGAATGAGTTTCACAATCATGAAGGCACTATACAAGGGAGTCAAAGACTAGGGAACATGTTCCAAAGAGGAATTCACAGATGGGGAATCTGAAATACCATCATCCAAGTTATATCAAGTTGAATAAATTTCTATTTAATATGATGAAATTTTCTTACCATTTGAAAGAGGGAATTCGAAGCAACTAGTACACCAGCATAAATAAACATGCACAATGGTGGACCTAGTAAAATCATATGAGATTGAAATGGATTACCTGACATCATACTCTTATCCCCAATATAGGGTCTAGTAGGTTTTGAGACATCAACAAATTAGCATGTCACCAGATCCATCTATCCAACACCAGGACCCACAAAAAAATTAGCAATGGTATGTAATTCACCAAAAAATGGGTCAATTAAACATTGGGAATTCTGGTCGGTGAAATTTTCAGCAGATTTATTTCACTCCATCTATGATATATTGGACGACATTAGGTTATTGGTAATTTCCGTCACTGTATCCATAATGACAGAAGAAGCCAGCTTCTTGATACGACCCAATATTTAGGAAAACAACAACCCAATATCCCCTAACACAGGAGTAGGAGAAATGTTAATGTGACAATTCCACATGACACCACCTCTACCAGGACCTCCTCTATGACTAGAAATACTGGTTTCACATACCCCATCTCATCTATTTGGGATCATCGAGAGGGGGATAATGGATACCCTCGTACATTAGAATGATGAGGAGGGGGATAGTACATTAATGGATAGGGCCATTAAGACTGAGAGGCTTCAATGCCTTGCTGAGATCACTTCCCCAAAGGCCATATTTGGAGGAATTCTCTCCATCCCAACAACGATGCAGTTCTAAATCCACTACCCAGACTGATTTTATGACTCGATACCCTACATTAAAGAGGTAGAGGATACCTGAGTGATGAAAACTATGACTATTACTAGGGAACCACTAAGAAGGGATCCCAAAAATCCCCATTAGTGCAAAAAAATTTCCAGTCCTCATTTCTAATGAACATATATAATATAGATGTGCTCCATTGGCCCTGGTCCTTACCTCCCAGCATCAACGTCATGCACAAGATTTGGAAAATTATTAACAAAGGAATTTATCTTCCATGACTCCATGGGTCTCTTACTCTACGAGAAAATTCTTCAAAATTATTCTTATAGGAGAGTAGTGATCCATCTATGTCGAGTTAGTATTGAATAGTAAGACTTTCTCATGAAGATTCGACTGACTTTATCAATAAATGGCACATCCATCAATCATTATGAAAAATAAATTATGTTGAGTTTAAGTGTGGAGGAATTTCCCATGCCATCACCAACCCATGGGGAGGCCCTCCCCACAATCACAATCACTATGAAGGTCTTCGTCATGAAATTACTATTTGAAATAGAGGTCCAACCCACATTGATATATTCTATAGAGCTCCTACCTATTTCGATACCACTAGTAATCATAGAGGCCCTCCCTATGATATATCCATTCAACATGAAGTTAATACAAATTTTTTTATAGAAAATTTAGAGGTTTTCCTCACTCTAGCATCAATATAATAATTATCCCTCCCTTCTTTATCAACAATCATTATGGAGGTCCTCACCATTCCATCACCGCCACCTTAAACAAAAGTCCACCCCATGCCACATAAAATGATAATGGAGGTCCTCCAAACTCCTTCAATAGTCCAAATGTAGGCCCTCGACCTATTCACACCTTTCAAAGTGGAGGTCGTCCCCACGCTTTCAAAAACTTGTTTAGAGGTATTCTCTTTATTACATCTCATCAAAAATTTTGTGTTCCCCATTTACATTTTCATCAGAGAGATGGTCCTCTAAATGCATCAACTATACAATAAAAAGTCCATCTCCATTCCATCAATACCTTTCTATATGAGGGCCCATCCAATGTACTTTCTATCCAAATAATAGGTCATCCCTTCGTCATCAACAAGTAGATTTGAGTTCCTCCCTACTCCAATACTAGTTAACATGGAGGTCATCCATGATCTGAGAACAATTGATACGAAGGCCCTCCACATATACTAAATAATCAAAGAGGATATACTCTCTATGTTATATCCAACTAGAATATAGGTCCTTACAATTAAAATAAATTACCATGATTTGAATAGAAATTCTAAAGTTCATGGAAAAACCACCACCGTGGATGGAAAAAATTGGAGAAGCTCCATGTCACTACCAATCCTATTCACCTATAATATTTTAATGTAGAATGAAATTTTCATGATCGAACATTCACCCCCATTAAAAATTATCCGAGTATATGAATGGAACGTAATAGGAAAGAAAATTTCTCCTAAATGGTGGTATCCAAAGAATCCCTAAATCAATATGTTGGTACATGAATGAAATGGATGATTGGGAACCACTCTGGGGACACGTGGTACAACTATCTCAATCATCACATGTTTCCACTACAACTCTACCAAGGTCCATAATGAATTATTCTGGAATAGGATAGATGAATATAATCAAGTTGAGCCATCAAGGAGTGTTGATTCCCTTAATAACATGGTTGTGGTGAGTACCCACTCCAATAAGGATTGGGTGATGTGGTTGGAAATCCATCCGAGAGACATACCAGCATGAGGTGAATAGTTGGATCACACAATGACTCATCCACCACACAACCAATCAACATATCAATCTACAATAGCTCCACCACTAAACTCTCTATAAGAGATATCTGAATCTTTGGAAAATCATGAGATGGGACCCACTTATAATGAAGAATGATTATGGGAGACTATTGTGTCTGATAAAATGTTCATCATCTTCTTTCCAAATGTTACTTCATAATTAAAAATTCTGTAGTCCCTCACTAAGGGATATGACTCGTATTTCTTCTTGACCATTCGAGTGATGACTCATCAGCATCATGGACATCAACTGGTTACCCATGATTCGATTATCTCTTTGATGAAATTGATCAGTAGTGCTGAATGGTCAAGTTGGAAGAACTCCAGGAGGCATAGAAGAATACATCACTCAGCTACCACTAGTCCCTCTAATAGTTATTTTTTAAGAGCCTCATAGTTCCCTGTAGATTCAGGGATGCATATTCTCTTCACGTGAAGATCTGAGGATGGGGAATGTACAATTCCCTCCACATAATCTCTATCATGTAACAATTAGACCTACCTGTTGATATTGAGTAAATTCATATGCTTATCATTATGTTAAACATTGTAGTTCCTTCAGTTTTATATACATGAGAGCATCAAAGTGGGTTCTGAAATATAAAATCTCACATCCAATGGTAACAAAATATCATACCAATCCTCAAATAATTATCCACACATTTCTATTAATGTAGAAGCTCAACCTCAAATATCTTTCTGCAATATTTATTTTCCACTGGGACATCAATAAAGGAAATGGACCTCTACAGCCCTTTGATCCATCTAAAATTTCATTGAAGATATAGATCGATCCCATGGATTCCTCCTTTCTCCATTAGTTCTTATATTACAAAATGATCCTTGAAGAGATCCTTGTTGAGAGTCACTTGTAGGATTTTTCTCATTGATATGACCCTTTTACACCTTTGTACGGTTACCCTCCAGTCATCCTCCGAAAGTTGCTCCTAGTTAAGCCAATTGATCTCATGAATCCTTAATGAAGATATGATGGTGGTTTTGGAACTATTACATGATATGAATCATTAAATAAATTTGAGTAGAATAATAAAATCCAAGGGAACCAGATCGAGCCTCACCATGAGTAGTTAAGACAATTGTTTTTATTCATAAAAAATACTCTATTTATTCTGTACAATGAAAATAGATGAGAAGCATGAAGATCCATAAAAATGTATTGGGGTCTAAAACAATGATTAAACTAATCATCTTCCCAAGAAAAGTTAGTGCCCACTGGGGGAAACAGCTAGGACTAGAAAAGACAATGATCTGATCACTATGGGGTTCATTAAAAATGAAATATACGCAAGATCATTTCATTATTTCTCACTGTTAATAATGGTCCAGATATTTTACATATTCCACTCGAATCATTTGATCTTATATTCAATTGACCAGGGAGAGGGGTCGTTACATGAGAATTCATTGATAATGAAACATGAATTATTCTCAATATCCCAAATAGAAATGTTCTTCTAGTTTCAAAGGAGGAGCCTTGTGAACATGGAAAGAGATTCTTCTTAAAGAAAATCCTTAGTCACAGTGAATGTGTTGAAATCAACATCAAATAATCCTTTGGGGACTGTAATAGCTCATACCCCGTGCATATACCATATACCATAAGTCCAATCTATTATTACTTTTGACCCTATGAGGGGTGGATTTCAGCTGATCCATTATTCATTGGTGTTAGTAGAGTTGATGTGGAATATGTTCAGGGGAAGAAGAGTCAAGATGGAGTGTTCCTTAATAAAATCATTAAACATCCTAGAGAAGTCCATAATTACTTTTTTGGTTATTAATATGATTAATGTAATGAATTTCATTGAAAATGAATCCTTTTACCATTTTTTGACTGCCAGAGAAACTGACAACCTACTGGGAAGATTAGCACCCTATCCCTTCCCTCTACAACATGTCTTTCTACACTATGAAATAAATTTTAGAGGAATTTCTCAGTTGAGTACACATGATCAGACCATATGGTGAACTGAAAAAACACACTCCATGCAACCTTTTCTGTTCTACTGCTAGAGAATAAATGGCCTGTAAATTCCGATCCTGTCTCAATACAACATAAACATCTCAATGAAAGACAAACTCCACACTGCCAAATATTCTAAATATATGGAAATGAATTGTGCCAGTTATTAAATATAAGGAAAATAATCCTCATGAGATGATCCGTACTCTATAAGGACTCCCCCCACTAATAATGATGAAAAGAGACATATTGGATTTTAATAATGTATCAAATTGAAAAAGTACCACCTTTAGAAACTATGAAGACCCACTTATTCGAGTCACTGGACATATCAATGTTGTCAAAGAGACTATTTTCTTCATCATAAAAGGTGGCCCATATAAATATTGGATTCTCACTAGCCTCCATAAAGGTGATGTTCAATGGATGAAAATTCATGAATTTGAGGAAATTCCCACACCAGTTGTGATGCCAATGGGTAATATTCATTTTTTGAATTATCTACCGAGTATTCTATTGAAGGGAAGGAATATGAGACTTAATCAACTTCTAAATATTATATGGTTCGAACCATGATGATGTACCTTTCATGAAATAAGTGCTCTGCATGTATTTCCCCCATTACTTTTCTCCTCAAGAATCTCCCAAAAATGTTTCGTATGAAATCCATTTATAGTACGAGATACAATTCTTGGATTTGGAAAACCCCTCGTATATGGGATTAGAATGTTTAACCTATTAAGCCCATTGTGTCCTACATTGAATGTGGTTGTCCCATAATAAGGTGATTAGAGTATGCTGAATGTTAGAAATAACCTTCCATTTAACCTTCATGGTTGATATGATATGAATAAGGATGGAGGATATAAATGATTTGATCAATTCAATTCTCCCTGTAATGGAAATGAGCATATTTGTTTTCAATTGGGAATGCATCCCATGATTAATTAAAAACCCATATCAATATGTTTTATGAAAAGGGGGTTAGGGGAAATAATTTTACCCATGTATATCACAAGAAAAGTACCCTCTTCTCACACCTATAATAGTTTACAAAGACATTATCCACCTCTTCAGGCATCTGTTACGTACAAAAAAATTATGGACTCTATTAGTAAATTTATTTTAAGGGATACACATCATGATACAAACCTCTTCAAACATGAATTGATAACTTCTCTCACCATTCAACTTGATGTGCTTGAGGCATGAAAAGTAGAAATCCAATGTGAAGACAAGTCGTACTTGGGATGAGTGGATGATAAGCGAGTACCCCATGATTTTGGGAACCCAAGATTCTCCCATTTCAATAGTATGAGTAACATGTTTCAATATTTTCCCTCCTCATCTCAAGATACACACCTATGTTGGGAAACCTAAAGATGAAGTAGACTACCAAGATCCGATTTTTCATACATATATTAGAAGGAACTACATTATTTTCATATATGTAGGTCCCATTGGGTAAATCACAAGTTCAAAAGATCATCCTAGGCAGTTTTTCAAATAGGTATACTTCACCACATGAATGAAAATAATTTTAGACTACATCATGTGCATGAAACTACATGATGATCATGTCACAAATTTCTTTTCTAGGTGGAAAGGCCTCACATATTCACTCAATGTGCCACATACTCATGAGATGTTTCATACCATGTGCATGGGGAACACAAAAAATGAGTTGTTCCCTCACCTTATCACTCAAAAAATCCTAGGCGGGTATCAAGATTTCTCTAAAAAGACCCAATGCATGGAGAAATCCTTACATGATGCTAAGAATGTGTGCTTATCACATCTATAAATTCATATTTGAAGGGATACCAAAGCTGATACTATCCATGATATACATTTAGAGTCCAAGAATCTACTAGAATTACTACCATTTTTTTAGTAGATAATTTCCAAGTGCATAATATTCATTATTCTCAGCCTTTTGTATTACAAAAGCGGTAGTCACTTCCTTACCATGGGAAACCGCCTAATAAAGTGAATGTTGGTAAATAGACTTGTCATGATCCTGACCATAATATAGGATATCCTCCCAAATATCCCTTCCTAGATATGAGAAACCATAAATATTCTTTAAAAATGAACATGTTCCAATTTATTTTCTCAGTACCCCAGAACAAAGGATTTTCATGTTTCTAGAGTGAAAGAATTTCCATGAAGCTAGGCATACTGATCCTCCTAACCATTTAACCTACCACATAATCCTAGGACAGAGTATTAAAGAATGATATTTCTTTGTGGATTCGATATAGTACCCATTAAATAATGGGTTGATCTTGTTTTGAAAAATATCAGTATAAATTGGATACACCACATTTGATACTGAAAATGATAGTGAAGGTAAATGGATGTAGTTTCCCAACAACATGACTCAGAATTATGATGACTAGTTGGCTCCTACAGTAGTTACATAGGCCAATGGTGTCATCACTAACCACTTAAGACAAAACAAATCTCCTAATGTCGGATCTCTCCTTCTAAATGATGCTTCCATGTCCACATAATTATAACATAAATATTAGAAGATTAGATTCCAATGGCGTAAAAATAATCAATTTCCCCCATAAGTTCCTAACCCATATATTACCCTCAGTGATTTCAACCCACTAGGGTTGAGAATAACCCCTTGGGTTCTCCAATCATTGGAGGATTCCTATGATGATGATCTGGAGTAGGCCTCTGTAAACACCATCGAGTTGGTGGATCCATATATGGCCCTTGGTGATGAAGAGCACCATGAAATCTACCAAGGTGACTCTAGACAATTCGATAAATGGAGTATTTTTAGGCATTCCAAATGATAGGATTATCTAGTTATAACCTCAATCTAATCCTTGAATGCTATGAATAATTGAAAAAAAGTTATACACTAATCTCAAAGAGAATATACCTCCTGGCCTACTCTATCAAACACATAACAACATTCAACTATGCTAATAGACATTGTATAATTGAAGAAATTGCATCTAGATTAGCCTTATCCAGTTAAATCTAGGCATCATCCAACCAAAAATCAGTCAGTAAAGGCTTTGGGTAAGCCAAAAATTATAAATTAATAAATTACCAACACCATCCAAAACTATCCATACGCCTATCATTAGCTATTATGCCTCCAACCAAAGGGGGGACCATTTTAGGATGAAATGTACATCTAGTGTATCTGTATGATGTGATAATAAAAATTTACAGCATAACTACATGGATCATTATTTTTGAGGCAAAAAATTATCTAAATAGATACAAAAATCTCTATCCAAATACCTGAAAAGACCCATCCATTTCAAAAAATGTAGCTACTAAAGAATCCTACTAAAACGAGGAAGTTGGAAAAGAATAATTCCAATTAGTCATATCATTTTCTTAGTAATATAAGCGCTACCTTTTCTAGAGGTACATTCTCCCATTGTACATCACATTATAATATGATGTTGTGAAGATCCATCACTATCCGGTGGACATAGGTTTTGGGATAAATCTCATCACAACACAGACACTCCAAAATCTAGAACTGAATGAAGAATATTTGAGTCCCACAGACATGAAGATTCATGGTTATGGTAGGAATGAACAAAGACCGTGTGGTGGAATCTGATTGAAGGCTCTATTTGGAGGCATGATGGTAAGAGAAAAATTCATGGTTGACTCACAAGATACCAAATAAAACATGTAAATGTGTAGTCCAAGTATTCATTTACATGTAGTAGTACCCTCTTGGTATCACCATTTCCTCACCTATTCCATCAATGGTCAAGTCGGAATCCTTATAGGTGATGTCACCCCATTTGACTCTTATAAAACCCTTGAACTTGATGCTACCTATTACAAGGTCAATGAAAAATAGACTTAGACCAATGAGGATGAGCGCACCACTATTACATCCAACTTATTGGATTATTTGAACAATTATTTCATCCACCTAATTTACTAGTTGGAATCCATAACACCTTACTTGGGAATTCTCTTTTTTGATTCCTAGATGAATGGTATCCATGTCCCTAAGTAAAAAAAATTCCATTATATTACCTTGTATTCATAAATATTCCAGGAATGGGTGATACAAAAAATACACTAACCCTATTAGGTACTCTGATGTTCACCCCACAGTGGCCATTTTATGTCAAACCCAACTATTTTTTTGAGTGGAGTTGAATTGACCAAGGATGATCCTCTAAAATTTATTTGATATAAATACTGGACCCCACAATGACTGGCATGGTTATATTGGAATGAAATCCTATGTTTCTATGGTCTCAACAGAGTCAGAGTTCCCCATTGAGGATTCCATATCGACCAAAGAACCCATTAATGTTGCCCATAATTAGTCATCTTGGTCGAATCACCTCCTCCAACCCCTTCCTATACCTCCAAATATAAATATAATATGTAAAAATTTTATCTCTCTTTTTAAAAAAATGCCTTCCACAATATTGATGAGTTTGTTTAGGTGAATATCCATAATAAGATAGATCAAACACAATCGTTGATCAATGGTGCTATGCCTTTTCAGAAGTGAAAATTTATTATGGAATTCAAAAAGTGACATCATGATGTTTTTTCCTATATTTTTGAAGATATTATAGGACTAGACCCTTAGGGTGATATCTACCATCTTGGTCTCCTGGTGAGTCATGATGGGTTTAAGCAGCCTTCTAGGAAAAAAAAACTACTAATGGTGCAATGTTGAAATCCAAAGTTGATCAGATTATAATATCTAACATCTTGAAGTATTTCTAATAACAAAAATATCTTTACAACATTATTACATTCATAAGAATTAATGGGAAGATCAGAATTTCTATAAGCATTTAGGAACACATTATAAATTGTATGAAGATTGATTTTTTTACTTCCATTGATAGATCTATCGATCAACACCCTCGATGGGTTTTGGGATATCTTCATTATGGATAGATAAATTTATTTCAATTATAAATACATGGACTTAGAAGACGATGAGTCTACCAATTTAATAGTTCTTTAAGAGACCCTATGCTATCAGATAATGCCTTTTGGTCTGAAGAATATAGGTTCCACATATCAGTGAGCCTTGAAACACTTCTAAAAACTATTCTTAAGGATTTTAGTGGAGTGATCTGTGGATGATTTTGTATTAAAAATCACTTGCATCATGATAATCTCATAGAAATTAATAAATTTTTTGGATTCCTCCTCCATCATCATCTAATGATGATCCCCTTGAATTGTGTCATTGGGGTTACCTCTGTGATGTTTGAAGACATCATCGTCAAAGACAAGGGCATTGAGATAAATCCATACAATTTCAAGTCCCTCAACTAGATTCCTCTTCTATAAAAACAATGGGAGATCCGAGTCTTTTTTGGAAACATAGCCTACACAGGCTGATTCATTGTGAATCTAGCTATAAAGTGTAATCCATTTTCTATGGACAAAAAATAAATGTAAAATATAGAAGTGTGGTGAAGAGTTCTAGGATGCATTAAAGGAATTTAGGAAGTATCTTAAGTAATCAAACACATTTATTCCACTTGTATCTATGACTCCTTTGGTCCTATATTTTATGGCCATAAAATGGTAACTTGGCACCCTTGTTGACCAGAAGAAAAATTAAAGAATAATGAAGAGTTTATATTATCTCAGTCACATGCACCTCAAAATGGAGACCAGATACATTGATATCTTGAAGAGATACCTCACACTAGTTTTCATAGTAATGAATTGTGGAATTTCCTATAGCATAATGATATGTATATGGTGTCTTGACCAGATCGACTAAAGTTTATACTGCATTTCCTGATGTAGATAGGACATCTATAATGATGGGTAGTTATCCTTCTGTAGTTTGACCGTAGAATGGTATTGTTGAAAGATATCAAAGTTAAGGTGTTGTCTAACTATATGGACACACATCCTGATCATGAATACTTTCTTAGGGATATTAATTTCTTTGATGATCATATACTCTCCAAGGATCAGAACATGACATGGTTGAAAATTCATTCCTATAGTGCCTCCAAGAGGCCAACATGTTGAAGGCTCAATAATCCCATGATCAATATAGTAGTCATGGATATTTTCTTCAACACCCATTCACAAGATGTTCTTCCTTACAAATTATTATTATTATAAAGAATCACCAATAATGGATGTAGTACATAGCTCAAATTACTCATCTCAACCCGGCCCCCATGGTTGATGTCCCACACTTGCATGTGAAGGGATACATAGATCTAGTCAATAAAAATTTCTATGGTGACAATAAAATTATGAATACAGAGCTCATTTCCGTACTGTATCACACATTCTAGATGAAAAACCACTTCCATTCTATATTGAAGGTTACAAATTTCCCCAGGATTGAGCATGGCTAAGGAGATTCCATAGAGAGTCTAGCCACTCCACTTGATGATCCTGACAAGGATGATATGTTCATTTATGTAGCTCATCAGAGAGTAATTTATCCCATATTTCTATATGATGTCAGTAGTCCAAATTTTACCCATAAGGTTGTTGATTCTACTACATAAGGACATCCCCCCCACAAAAGAAGAAACTAGTAACCGGAAAACCCATTTAATAGAGTATCTCCTACATGACATTGTCCCACCAGATCGAGATGAATGTGAGAGAATTTATCATCACGAAGCAAAACTCACCTTATATAGTAGTCCTAACATATGGTATACTCTCTACATATGTGGGATTTATATAATTATTCTCTAATTAAATCAAGGAGATGAGATTTCCCATGTTATGACAGATATTCATTCCTAGTCATGGGGTGCCATCTGTAGGATTGAAGCACTCCGGCCATATTATGAGGTTAAGAAATTCACGGAACCACATGGTACATGCCTACATCGAGTATGAATAGTGGTTTCATGGATGTAATAAAAATTCAATAATTTTTTATCTACTACCAGATATTCTCCAGAAAACCATGTATTATGGTATTTATTTTCTATGGGTACTCGATGTTTTGGGGATGTACCCACCTGATAAAAATCACTATTGTAGTTTTATTCAGACTAGGATAGATGTCATCACCATGTTGGAAGAAAAAAATTAATATCATGGAAGTCAAGTCCATATCCATGATCGAAATTGTGTTCTCCCACATCGTTAATCGATTTAGAGTTCCTCATTACATTAAGAACGCTATAGGATCCAACATCTTTTCTTTAGAGTTGAATTTTTTTAATTCCAATTATAGTATCCCATACCACCATACATCCTTATAGAATCCACAAGAAAATGGATATACTGAGGAATTAAATTTTAAACTGACCTCTAAATTCTATAGAAGATATTGGGATATAACATGAAGAGTTGGATGCGTAATCTACCCAACACCCAATGGACCTATCAGACGATGACTCAAAATTCCACCTAAGGGACTTTATATTCTATGTTTTATAGAACTGAGGTAGTTTTTCACATTGAGAATTAGTTTCCATCGCTCCAGACAGATGTCTATGACCTGAAGATACCCAAAAGGGTGGACTACGTATAACTTTATAAGATAGAATCCCTTGATCAGAATAGGCTCTAATATTTGCACAATATAGAGTGGGAGTATAATAATATAGAAATGGAATTCAAAAAGAATGTTCTTGACATCTGTTTTCTATAAGGTGATATAGTACTCTCCTTTGGAATAAAAATGATTCCTGGAAGGAATCTCCCAAATTTGGATCCTCAGTGGTAAGGTCCTTACAACATTAATAATGTCTTTTCAAATGGTACATACTTTTTGATCATCATGGACATAGAGAACATTACTCCTCCTACTAATTACATGTTTCTCTAGTTGATAGTTATGTGAGGGTCCACCATTGTCATAGTTTCATGATGTGAAACTACATAACAATCAAGGTTCCAACTAAATAATTATAAACTTCATATCACCCTCATCCAAGTTGCATGGTGTGAAAAGATGTAATAGCTAGAGTCTCGGATGTATTACAATAAATTTCATAAAACCCTTATCCTTGGTTCATGATGATAAAATATGTAACATCTAGAGTCCCATTCAAACAATGCAAAAAATTAATAGCTCCATCATCTTCGTTGCATGACATTATAGCACATAACATTGGTGGACCTCTCTACAATGCCTTAAAAGAAACATTCAAGTGTCCCAGCCAAAGGTTGATGAACTATATAGCAGCAACATCCGAGTTTCATGTCATTAAACTATGTATAACCTATTGTACATACAATATCGCTTTAAACTATGTGTCTACTTCCCAGGGTGACATTGTTATGCTAGGAACATAGTCCACACAATATGAGCATAAACTAAGATCCTTAGTGGTCTGAACATTAATTCATTATACTAATAGCTATCCTATGGTCTATAAAACAAGACCATAAACCATTTGAAAAGGGTCTACGTTATATTACCTTAAAATAGGAATCATAATTTTAAAATAATGACTTTAAACATTACGTGAGCCTTCTTGGGGGAGTTTAGTTTGTCATAGAGACTCATAGTCTCTCATTCACATAAGATTTTTCACTCCACTATTCCACATATTCCCATTTTGGGAAGCCTTATCCATAATTTCCACAATATATGAAATATAACTAGGAACCTATGTTCCATGAAAAATGACATTAAATAATTGGTAAAATTCCTAATCATTAAGTATTTAAAATATGAATCGTATTCCAATGATCATAATTTAAACTAATGGTATATTATCTTCAGGATTTTCATGTGGTGGTGGGCCAAATATTCGCTCACTCAAGATAGGCTTTTTAGTCCACCGCCCTATGAAATTTACCATTAAGCCACCACATCTATGGTCTAAATGAAATGAACTTTATATGGGATGCTATTTTCCATACATTATCAATCAAAACATTATGCAATTACCTTCAATGTTTGTAGTGTGACGATTTTACCCTTGGCCCCAATTCATGGTGGCAGGTCACAACACCACATAAAACATATCCCCTTTAGGGAATATCTTTTTTTTGGTCCCTGAATTATTAACTTAAACTAATCAACTTCCTATAGTCCATGAAATATGACCTAAAATTCCTCATAGTATATCCATGAATCATGAATTTCAACTGCATATGGGTTTCCATCTAGACTGTTTTGCAGGGTAGTGAGTCTCATTCAACCTTATTCCCATAAGGTTCTTCATTCAATCAAACGAATCATGTTCATTTTGGGTGCCTAACCACATAATTATAAACTATATGACCATAAAATAAAATTTATATTCTTATTACAATATGTTATACTGAAATATTACCCTATATTAAATTGGGATTCCACTTAAATCAATATAAGAGAAGATGTTTTAGATATTTTAAACTAGAATGCATCATGCAATAAGAATGGGATGGTTATGAAATTCTACCCCATTTTCAGAACATGGAATGACCATGATAACCATGGGATGCCTTGATTTCCCCTTTTATAGAGGATCACCTCTACCAGCACAGACTCTTACTACATCATGTCATAGAACTATATGTGTCTTGATTAAAATACTTATGGGATACATAGTGACAACCATACTTATTAACTTCAACATTATCTAGAGATTCATTAACCCTTTTGACCATGTCCTCAGTCAAATTCCATGGTTTTTGTCCTTAAACTATATGCAGTTCATTTTGATATGTGCATGGTGTACTTGAGCCTTCATGGAATCCTTTAATTTGGGTATTAACTATGGTTTTCAACATATATGTCATTAGAGAGAATGTTTTCCATATTCTCTAAATGATATGAATCTAATCTGTCCACCGTGGTCCAGACCGTACAACCTTAAACTATGATTGTTACATTCGATAACTACATTTTCCTTGATTCCAATAATTATGGGATATTTTGGAATGCACAACCGTTTAATATTTAGTCCCAACAAAAAAACCAATAATTCATTTAGGAAAATGTCCCCATCATGGTCTGAACATTAATACCTTAAACTAATAGCCTCCCTCAGTCCAAGAATCATGACATTAAACCACAAAAATGACTTCATAGGAATGCATGATGTGCTGTTGTCCCTCATAGGGCACCATTCTTGTTAGGTTTTTCATTATTCCATTCCATTCATCACTCATTCTTTGAAATTACTTACATTGAAGACATTAGGACCTTAATCTATGTGCACATGGTTTGAGATCTAAGACCCAAAACTAGTATTCATGGTCTATGCAATAGGACTTTAAACTATTTGAAATATATTTATTTGAATACCACTTACTAATATTCCACTTACCATAATTTGAGTCCATCTCTATTAACATTCAATCAATATTCAAATATAGATGGACCCATTAATGGTGATGGTGTCATGCAGTTTTTACTCACCTCTCATCATTTTCTATTTCCATATTGGATCTCTAGACGAAAAAAACAGAACTCGTGTTTCGAACATTGTTGAATTTAATCTCGGTGTTTCGAAAATGGTCAAACAGTTGATACTTACTAACAAGTTTCCCCATTATATATTGAGTCAATAAGGTTTTTCCTTATGACTTTTCCATTCCTTCTTGTATTGGAAATCAAAAACACCTTATCTTTAAACAAATATTTTTTATTCTATGATTTTATTTTATAAGGAAAATTTCATTCTCTAAGGAAATTTATCCTTACCATATTTTTATTGTTCATATTTTTACTAAGTATAAAATTCAGATTCATATTTTTAAACTTTAAATCCTATAAATACTTAGATAGGATGATTTCTGTTTTAGGATCTGAATTATGGATGTGAACTTTAATGATCTTCAACTCCGAATTCTAGATGTGAACTGTAATGAAGTTCCACTCTGAATTCTGGATGTGAACTATAATGAAGTTCCACTCCGAATTATGGATGTGAACTATAATTAAGTTCCACTCCAAATTCTGGATGTGAGCTGTAATGAAGTTCCACTCCAAATTCTTGATGTGAACTGTAATTCAGTTCCACTCCGAATTCTGGATACGAACTATAATGAAGTTCCACTCCGAATTCTGGATATAAACACTAATGTAGTTCCGCTCAGAATTATGAATACGAACTCTCATATAGTTTGAATCCGAATTCTGGATACGAATTCTCATGTAGTTCGACTCCTAATTCTGATTACGAACTTATCTATGTTCTGACTCCGAGTTCTTTGAATTCAGACTCCGAACTCTTATGAGTTCTAACTCTGAATTCCCATGAACACTGACTCTGAACGTTGTATGTTCGGTTTCCAAATTCTGAAGAAACCAGACTCCATATTTCTACAGAATTCAGGTTCTGAATTCCTATAAAACAAAATACGAATATATCATTATTATAGACTCTAAATTCTATTTTGGTTAGCCTCCAAACTTTTATATTTCTTACATTACAAACTTTTTACTTACATTCTGATTGGTTAACTGTTATAAAACAATGTCATGCTTTCAGTTACACATGATTTGTTATAAAATGATGTCATCCATTCTGTTTCTAACTAAAAATTGGTTTAGTGACATGTGTATAGGTCCCTCTGAAATTTATGGAAAATATGACCGTTGGAGGAGGGAGTCGGCCGTTTCATCCGAGCTTATAAGTAGGAGATCATTTGAAAGAGCTCCACACACATTGAACAAGTTGATCAGTCTAGAGACCACATGCTGTTAAGGAGATTTATAGAGAGAGAAGCTTTTCATGCCTTGTGCATACTGAACTACTCATTCATATTGCTTCGTGCGACTCCGAATGTTGGTGATTACATTTGAGGGCTTCCGGGGATATGAAAACAGAGGTGCCGACTACATTGAAGTTTGAGGGCTTGCGGGGATAGCAAGACAAAGACTCTGATCTTCATATTGAGGGCTTACCCGGGTGTGGGTAAGACAGAATCTCTTGAAAGTATAAATCAAGGGACCTTTATCCAAGGTTGTTGGATACCCTTCTCTTTGGGTTAAATGATTAATATCTTGTTACTTGTTTTTGTTACAAGTTTTTTCACTGGATTTTGTATTGTAATGAAAGTATAACCATCTTATATTTCCTTACACTTGTACTCTGTTCATTTTGATTCTATATGCTTTAAGGTAGAATCTCATATTGTAAACTTTGGTTATGTTTCAATTTTCGGATCCATATTTCCTGAACCAGTTTTTTAGAATCACTTTCTAGATTTAAGAAAGTGTATAGAACTAGAAGTTCGTAACATCATACATTGTTCCAAAATTTCAATTGGTTAGAGGTGGTGTGAATTTCTTTAGTTTAACTTTGTTAAACATATATCTTTACTTGTTTAATGAAATTTTTAATGTGTACAATTCACCCCCTCTTGTATATTGAGCATCTAAATCATTATTTTGATCCTAAAATTCGTATTAGAGCAGGTCTATGAAATAATTATACTCACATATATTTTTTTCTTGCTCGGTTTTTCATTGTTCTATATTTTCCTTGCTTAGGAATATTCTTCTAGAATCCGAACATTTCTTATGAACAAGTTTTTATGTAGAATGATTTTTAAGATGGCAGGAATCAATGTTTGTTCCATCGACAACTCAAATCCTACAATACCACCAATTTTTGATGGTCTAATTATGAGTATTGGAGAGATCGAATGAAGAAATTCATTATCAATGCTGGAGTAGAAAACCTTGTTATGCTTACTGGAGGTTATCAAATTCCTGATAAGGAAGTTCGTACTTTCACAAACCAAGAGAAGCATGATTATCAACTAAACTATAAGGTACGAAACACTTTACTTTGTTTAGTGACTAGGAACATATATAGCCAAATTTCTTCTTGTGAATCAGCAAACTGTATATGGATTAAACTTGAAGTTACTCATTTCGGTACATCTAAAGTGATTGAGAATAGAAGATCCATGCTTAGAGCTGAGTATCATGGTTTTATCTTTCCTTATGGAGAACCCATTTGTATGGTGAAATAATGATTTATGAATATCGTAAATATCTTACAATATATTGGAGAGAAAGGTATAAATGATTAATATCTTGTTGAAAAGATCATTGATATTATGACCAATGAGTGGGAATCAAAGAGAACAAAAATTGATGAGAAAAGGGGGGTTACTCAAATTTCCTAAGATGAGCTGTTTGGAACTCTTCTCAAACATGAATCAAGGATGAAAAGATATGCTGACAACATCAATAAGAAGAATGGGAATGGTACTCTTGCTTTTATTACTTCATCAAATCACATGAAAGTTGAGACTCGTGAGAGAGTAACTAGATCCAAATCTATGAAGTTTGTTATCCAATCCAAATCTAGTGATAGTGAAGTCTAAGAGAATGAGTTAGAAAATATTGCTCAAATGATGAATAAGATATCTGGATAATGAAATTTCCAATCCAAGTATAAGAAGAAAGAATGGAAAGAATAGAAATATTTATAAGTCACATGCTACGAATGAAGAGATATGGACACATAAGATCTGATTTTCATTTTCTCAAGAAGCAAGAGGGAAAAGAAAGGAATTCTGAATGGAATAGAAAGAAGTATAACAAGTACAAAGCTAATAATGTTCTAAAATCTAATGATACTTGGAGTGCCAGTGGTGGTGACTCTTCAGATGAATCTTCAGATTATGAATCTTTTGGATAGAATAATATTGGTCTTATAACAAGATTACCCATTGACAATCATTGCTTTATGGCTAAGGTACACAATGCTGAATTGTTGACCAATGTTTCTTTAAATTCTAATGATAGTAAATATTATAACTTTTCTAATGAATAATCCTCTTCTGATGAAGAAAATACATTACCTACCTAGGAAAACGTTTCTAGGTTTGCTGAAATTCTTGAGATTGAGAACTCAAAACTCAATAAAAAACATGATAAGGAAAACTCTAGGAATACTATTCTTACAAAAGAAATATAAGATCTTTCTAAAGATCTTGATAAAAAAATTGGTGATTATATAAGTATTTCAAAAAGTCTTGAGGAAGTAAATTCTGAGAAGAATAAACTTTCTAATGATCTAGAAAAAATAATTTCAAATAAAAGTGTTTTAGAGCCTAGATCTAGTTCCAAATCTAATGATCTTGAAGATAAAAACTTGGTTATAAAACTCAAGTCCGAAATATGTTCCTTAAATAAGTGTTTGTCGAACATTACCTTAGGTAAAGAAAATTTTGATAAGATGTATTCACAAATATGACGTTTAAGAAACAAATCCGGATTTGGTTATACACATCAAAAACCAACTTTTAGTAACAATTATTTTGTTACCCATGGTGCCCCATATTGTAAAAAATGTCAATGTGGTGGTCACTAGGCAAAGAACTATTCTATAAAAAGAACCCAATCTTTAGTTGTTAATAAGGCTTATATTTCTAAGAAGATGTGGGTGCCCAAAATTTTGTTATCTGAAAATCTCAGATCCAAACAATTTTGGTTTCCAAAAGTCTGATTCTTTTCTTATTTATAGGAATATAAAGGAAGTACCAACAACAATACAGGGTACATGGAAAGTGGATGTTCCCGACATATGACTGGTAACGAAAACTATTTTGAAAAGATTATCAAGATGAAAGGAGGGAAAGTAACTTTTGGAGAGAATGATCAGGGAGATATTTTTGGAATATGTAACATTTTTCTTCTTGGTAAAACATTGATTTCAATCATTTTGTTTGTTAAGGGTCTTAATAACAACCTCATTAGCATAATTCAATTATTTGATGAAGGTTACCTTGTGAATTTTAGGAATGATAAATTATTAGTACACAATTCTAAGGAAGAGTTTATTCTTTTTTCCAATAGGCAAGAGAATGTATAAACTTTAAACATAGAAGACCTTATGAGCCAAGACTTACCTTGCCTAAGTGTAATGGAATATCACTCTTGGTTATGGCATAGAAGACTAGGTCACCGTAACCTTAGAAACTTATGTATACTCTCTATGAAGAAACTAGTTAAGGATCTACCAGATCTTAGATTGGATTCTTCTAAAGTTTGTGATCCTTGTCAATATGGAACACAACATAAATATTGTTTCAAATCAATCGGTGTAGTCTCAACAACTGATGTGTTACCATTGGGGCACATGGATCTTTTTGGCTCTACACAAACTGGAATCATTGGTGGAAAATATTATGTGTTTGTTCTAGTTGATGATTACACTATATTTACAAGGGTCTATTTTCAAGAAAATAAGTATGAATCTTTTTCTTATTTCAAAAGTTTTAGAGCCCAAGTTAAAAATGTGAAAAACCTTCCATTGAAAATTTTTCATAGTGATCATGGAAGAGAATTCCAAAATTATGATTTTGAATCTTTTTGTAGTAGAAAAGGTATTACTCACAACTTTTCAGCACCCAGAAAACCTCAAACAATGGTGTAATTGAATGAAGAAATAGAATTCTTCAAGAGATAACTAGAACCATGTTGAGTGAAAATTCTATAGTTATAAATTTCTGGGATGAAGCTATAAGTACTGCTTGTTATACAATAAATCATGTTTTGATTAGACCTTTTCATAATAAAACTCGTTATGACTTATGGAATGGTAGAAAACCTAGAAATTCCATCTTTAAGGTTTTTGGTTGCAAGGTATTCATTCTGAACACCAAAGATAATTTACAAAAATTCGCAGCAAAATCTGATGAAAGAATATTCTTAGGCTACTCCGCAACTTCTAAGGAATATAAGGTTTTCAACAAAAACACTTGTACTATTGAAGAAACAGTACATGTTAAATTTAATGAAACTGATCCTTTTGTTTTTAAATCATCCCAACCTACATCCTCGGATGTGTTTTCAAAAACTGATTATCAACCTGTGTTAGATGATCCTTCTGATAAGGAAAATGTGCAAGAAAACAATTCTGAAACATTTACCCCAGAAAACATTCTACACTATATTGATGAACAAATTTCACAAAACCCAAACCAATAGTTTCTTATGAATCATACTAGTGATAATATCATTGGTGATGTGAATCAACTTGTAATGACTAGAAGTTCCTTAAAAAATGAAGTAGAACATATAGAATTTCATTCCCAATTAGAACAAAAAAGAACTGATGAGGATTTAGGTGATGATGGTTGGATAAAAGCCATGAAAGATGAACTAAATGAATTCTAAAGGAATAAAGTCTGCACCTTGGTTAAAAGACCTAAAGAAACATCTATTATTGGAGTAAAATGGGTCTTCAGAAATAAGTGTGATGAAAATGGATTCATTGTTAGAAATAAATCTAGACTAGTTGCTAAAGGCTATAATCAGCAAGAGGGAATAGAATATGATGAATCCTATGTTTCAGTAGCTAGACTTGAATATATTCGTATCTTACTTGCCTTTGTAGCATTCTTAAATTTTAAACTTTTTCAAATGGATGTGAAATGTTCTTTTTTTAATTGTTATGTTAAAGAAAAAGATTTTGTTGAACAACCACTTGGATTTGAAGAAACAAAACATCCTGATCATGTTTTTAGACATACCAAAGCTTTGTATGGCCTTAAAGAAGCCCCACGAGCATGGTATGATAGACTTACATGAATTTTTCTTCAAATTAACAATGTTAAGGGAAATTCATATCAAACACTTTTTATATAGAAAGATAAGAAAAATGTTTTTATTGTTCAAATTTATGTTGATGACATTATATTTGGTTCAACTCAGCAATCATTAACTGATTCTTTTGCAAATATAAGGAAATATGAGTTTGAAATGAGTATGATGGGTGAGTTAACATTTCTCCTTGGATTTAAAGTTTCTCAAAAATCAGAAGTAACCTATATATCTTAACAGAAGTATATTAATTATCTTCTTAAAAAGTATGGATTTGACAGCACTAAAAGTATTACTACTCCTATTGGTACCTCAAATGTACTTGATCTTGATAATACCGGGAAACTAGTGGACCAAACATCTTTTAGAGGTATGATAGGAAGCCTACTATACATGATAGCTAGTCTTCCAGACTTAATGCATTCAGTATTCTTATGTGCTAGATATCAATCCAATCATAAGAAATCTCATTTAAAGGCAGTGAAAACAATTTTTCGCTACTTAAAGGGAACCATGGATTTAGGACTCTTTTATACTTCTAGAAATTATTTTGTTTTAAAAAGATTTTTGGATGATTACTTTAGTGGGTGTAGAATGTATATAAAAAGTACATCTAGAACTAGTCATTACTTAGGTTATTCATTAGTTTCTTGTTCATGCATGAAGCAACACTCAGTAGCACTTTCAACTGCTGAAGCTAAATATGTAGCAGGTGGAAGTTGTTGTGATCAAGTGTTGTGGATGCAACACACACTCACAAACTATGGCTTGAGCTTTAGTAAGACTCAAATTTTGTGTGATAACACAAGTGCCATTTCCCTTAGTAAAAACTCTGCACATCACCCTTTTGCAAAAAACATAGATATTAGGCATCACTTTCTTAGGGATCACACATTAATAGGAGATATCATTCTTCAGTTTTTCGGAAACCAAGATCAACTTGCTGATATTTTCACAAAATCTTTACCTTATGATAGATTTGAATACATTAAACAAAATATAGGAATGAGAATCATAAGGTAATATTTCTTCATTAACTCCCTGTAGAAACAATCTCCTTACAGTAATAAACTCCTTTTTATAGTGGGAGTACATATGTTTGTAATCCTTTGAATGTTTTTTCATAATGTGCTTTTAAAATTTTTCGTAGTGAGTTTTTAAAGTTTTTTCGTAATGAGCCTTTGAAATTTTTTTCATCGAGTCCTTTTGAAATAATTTGGTAATGAAATTTTCCTACTGGGAATTTTCATAATGAAATTTTCGTACTGGGAATTTTCGTAATGAAATTTTCATACTGGGAATTTTCGTAATGAAATTTTCGTACTGGGAATTTTCGTAAAGAAATTTTCGTACTGGAACTTTCGTAAGGAAATTTTCGTACTGGAAACATTCATAATCAAATTTTTCATACCGAGCACTTTCGTATTGAAAATTTTCGTACTCATGTTTTTCGTTGTAAGATTTTAGTAGTCAAATTTTCATCATGAAGAATGTAACCTATTTTGAACAATCTTCCTAGCTAATCTGAAAGGTATGATTTCCTTACTCAAGTTTTGGTAATCATATTTTACTTGCTGTTATTTTCTTATGTGTTATTAAATTTCTCGGATTCTAGTTTTCTTAAATCCGAATTTTTTTCTTAAAATCTCAAAATACCAGAGTCAAGTTTTCCTTGCGGCTTGTTTCTCAACCGTCAGATCAAATCTTAATGAATCTCAATCATTTGATCAACCATGGAAGTTGAACCGCCACCTCAACGCCTATATAAAGGGGACCCTCGAGGGTCATCCCACATCAGTTTTCCAAAGCTCTCGCGTCTCAAATCCCTGCCTCTCTTCTTAAGGTCGTTTCAATCTTTGTTAAGATAGTTCTTAATTCTTCGGAAGCATTCAATTCGGAATGTCTGTAGAAGCCACCTCTAATAAAATTTCATCTGTGAAGCCTATATCCAAGTGGTTAATTTACAGAAATAGGTTGGTGTATCCGAATTTTTATAAGTATAATTTTCTTATTTCCAAGAACATCAAGCTCAACAGATGGGAAGATGTTTGCATATCCAAGCCAAGGGATATGGATCCTATCTATTAGGAATTTCTTATTAAGTTCTATAGGTCTGTTTCCTTCTGTGAGGAAGATGGCAAAGGGAAGTTTTTGTTTAAGTCTTATGGTAAGACCTACACGCTTTCTTACACAAAGTCTGCAAGCTTGGTGGGTTTATCTTATGAGGGAGATGCTGAGTTTTTCTCCCACAAGCTGCCCAATGAGCAAGGATGTTTCAACAAACCAAAGGACATGGAATTCCTTGGACTTTTAGATGATGTAACAGAAAATATTGCTCATCTCTCTTCTAATAATCGGTTTCTACAACTTTTGGTGAAAGGGTTTTTCGTACCGAGAAGGGGAGACATGGATAATCTCCGCAAGAGTGAAATTTACATCATAGATTTATTTTGTAAATCTAAGGAGGATAAATCTGATGTGGCATATACTTATTACAGCTAAGAATATCAAAGAAGTTAATTTGAAGGCTCAAATCATCATGTATCCAAATTTCCACTCAATGTTTATTGTTCAAAGTCTTGATTCATTCAGGATTGCTTGAAATTCCAAAAAAAAGGAATTGTAAGGAAATTATTATTAGCGATGACACATTAAAATGGATGAAAATGAGTTTTTCAGCTGAATCCAAATTATTCTATCTTTTACCTGAGGAAGAGATTGAAGCTGCTAAGAAAGAGAATGAAATTCTGGTATCTTCTAAGAGGGATGAGAATAAAAGGAATTTGAATAATGTGGTTGAGGCTGAAAAAACTTCTCAGTATAAGGAAATAAATTCCGCACCTCCCAAGCCGAGGAAACAAAAGTCATATCCAGATGATGTGGTTTCCATGTGGAGGTAGGAATAAGAGAAACAGAAAGAACGGGAGCCATAGTTTGGCTTCGACCCTGCTCAGGAAAAGGCCCTAAAGGAAAAAGCTAGTGAAGAACTTGAAAATCAAGAAAAAGAGGATAAATTGAAGAAGAAGATGTCTGAAGCTGAGGTTGTTCAAACGCTTTTGAAATTCACTGAAATCACTACAGATAATATTCCCGTTCCAAAATCTTTACAGGTTTAATATTTTCCTGAAACTCCACGAATTAAGACTCTGGAAAATTTTCAACAGATAGATCATGAAGAAATGGAAGTTGAAACTGATGCAATAGTTCAGGAAGTTGTGGAGGAAGTCCAACAAGCTGAACGGAATGGAGGTTCTGATGATATAATAAGGCAAATCGATGATTATCATGATAAGGGAACTCTATAAAAGAAAATTTCACTCTGGACATCTCAAGACGAATCATCCAAGTTAGCTACTCTTGTAGATGATGAGAAAGGTCATGAAGAAGTCAGCAAGCCTTCTGAGGAAGATTGTTCTGATCATGATTTCCTTGAAGGAGCTGAAAAAGAAAATTTTGATGAAGATAAAATATTTCATGTGTCTGACAGTGAGAAAGAATCTCCAAATGAGACCACCAATTTCTGATGGTAATGATTATGAATATTGGGGAGATCGAATGAAGAAATTCATTATCAATAATAGAGTAGAAATTTTTTTATTTCTTACTGGAGGTTATCAAATTCCTGATAAGGATGTTAGTACTTTCACAAACCAAGAGATGAATGATTATCTACTCAACTATAAGGTACAAACCACTTTACTTTGTTCAATGACTAAGAACATATATAGAAAAATTTCTTCTTGTGAAGTAGCTAACTGAATATGGAAGAAACTTGAAGTTACTCATTTTGGTACATCTAATGTGATTAAGACTAGAAGAGACATGCTTAGAGCTGAGTATCATGGTTTAAACATTCTTTATTGAGAACCCATTTCTATGGTGCAAGAACGATTTATGAGTATCTTAAATAGCTTAAAATCTATGGGAGTGAAAGGTCTAGATGATGAAGCTCTTGTTGACAAGATCATTGATATTATTCCCAATGAGTTGGAATAAAAGAGAACAAAAATTGATGAGAACAGGAAGGTTACTCAAATTTCCATAGATGAGTTGTTTGAAACTCTTCTCCAACATGAAATAAGGATGAAAAGAGATGCTGACAACATCAAAAAGAAGAATGGGAATGGTACTATTGATTTTACTACAACATCAACTCACATGAAAGCTAAGACTCCTGAGAGAGTAACTAGATCCAAATCTAAGAAGGTTGTTATCCAATACATATCTATTGAGAGTGATGTCTTAGAGAATGAGTTAGAAAATCTTTCTCGAAGGATGAATAAGATAGTTGGACAATGAAATTTCTAGTCCATGTATACGAAGAAGGAAGGGAAAGATAATGATGATTTAGAAGTCACATTCTATGAATGCAAGAGCGCTGGACACATAAGACCTGATTTTCCTTTTCTCAAGAAGAAAGAGAGAAAAGAAAGGCATTCAAAAAAGAATAGAAATAAGAATTTCATGTCCAAAGCTATGAAAGTTCTGAAAGCTAATGATACTTGGAGTGCTAGTGGTGGTGACTCTTCAGATGAATCTTTGGATTATGAATCATCTGGACAAAAGAATTTTGGACTTATAGCCAGATTACCCATTGACAATCATTGATTTATGGCTATGGTACTCAATGTTGAATCATTGAGCAATATTTCTTTAAATTATAATGATAGTAAAAATTATAACTCTTCTAATGAAGAATCCTCTTCTTATGTAGAAAATACATTACCTACCTATGAAGAAGTTTCTATGTTTTCTGAACTTCATGAGATTGAGAATTCAAAACTCAATAAAAAAATTGATAAGGAAAACTCTAGAAATACTATTCTTACAAAAGAATCATCAGATCTTTCTAAAGATCTTGATAAAAAAATGCTGATTTTAAAAGTCTTTCAAAAAGTCTTGAGGAAGTAAATTCTGAGAAGAATAAACTTTATAAATATCTAGAAAAAGTAATTTCTTTGAAAAGCATTTTCGAGCCTCGCTCATGTTCCAAATCAAATTATTTTGAAGAAAAAAAACGGATATAAAACTCAAGTCCGAAATATTTTCCTTAAATAAGTGTTTGTCGAACATTATCTTAGGTAAAGAAAATTTTCATAAGATGTAATCACAAATACGTCCTTTAAGAAACAAATCTGGATTTTGTTATACCCATGAAAAAACAACTTTTAGTAACATTTATTTTGTTCCTAAAAGTGGCCCATTTTGTAACAAATATCAATGTGGTGGTCACTGGGCAAAGAACTGTTCTTTAAACAAAACCCAATCTTTAGGTTTTCATAAGGCTTATATTTCTAAGAAGATTTGGGTACCCAAAATTTTGTTATCTGATAATCTCGGATTGAAAAAAGTTTGGATTTCAAAAGTCTAATTAATTTATTATTTTTTGGAAGATAAAGGAAGTACCCACAATAATACATGGTACATGGATAGTGTATGTTCCCGGCATATGACTGGTAACAAAAACTATTTTGAAAATATTATCCAGACGAAAGGAGGGAAAGTAACTTTCGGAGACAACGCTTAGGGAGAAATTGTTAGTATATGTAACATTTTTATTCTTGATAAAACATTTATTTTAAATGTTTTGTTTATTAAGGGTCTTAAGCACAACCTCATCAGCATATGTCAATTATGTGATGAAGGTTACCTTGTGAATTTTAGTAATGATAAATGCTTAGTACACATTTACATGGAAGAGTTTATTCATTCTGCCAAAATGCAAGAGAATTTATACACATTAAACATAGAAGACCTTAGGAGCCAAGACGTACCTTTCCTAAGTGCAATGGAAGCTCACTCTTGGTAATGGCATAGAATACTATGTCACTGTAACCTTAGAAACTTATGTAAACTTTCTAATAAGAATCTAGTTAAGGATCTACCAGAGCATAGATTTGATTCTTCTAAAGTTTGTAATCCTTGTCAATATGGCAAGAAAAATAAATCTAGTTTCAAATAAATCAGTGAAGTCTCAAAAAATGATGTGTTACAGTTGGTGCACATGGATCTTTTTGGCCCAACACAAACTGGAAGCATTGGTGGAAAATTCTATGTGTGTGTTCTCGTTGATGATTACAATAGATTTATATGGGTCTATTTTCTAGCAAAGATGTCTGAAGATTTTTCTTATTTTGAATGTTTTAGATCCCAAGTTAAAAATGAAAAAAACCATCCATTGAAAACAATTCATAGTGATCATGGAGTAGAATTTCAAAATTCTCATTTTGGAGCTTTTTGTAGTAGAAAATGTATTACTCACAAATTTTCATCTCCCAGAACACCTCTGTTTCGGTGCGAATGTGCGTCGGGTTACGCTGTTCTGCCAGGACGCGTTCGCGCGTGCACCCGTCGACCTGAGGGGATGGGCGCGCGGCTTGTGGTCCCGTAGTCCCGCTTTCCAAGGGCGGGCGGCATTCGTCCCTTATTCAGGGGCGTCTGCTCCTTGATCGAAACCGGGATGATGGGATGTCGACTCCTCCTTCCGTGGACGTCTCCTCGGAACTCGTCGCCTAATCCGGGTCTCCCTCATAGATTTAAGAATGTTCGTGAATCTCATTCCCGGCGCCATGTCTCCATGGACACCGGTTAATTACGCTGCTTCCGCCCGGACCCTCCAAGGAGTCTGGTCGGGGCAGCAACCTGCGGTGAGGAGACCGGGTGGCTCTGGGTGTCGGGGGCGTGCCTTAACACTGCGCCTCTGCATGTCTGCCTTCCGTCCCTAATAGGGCTTCTCGAAGGTGTGATGACCTGAGGCATCCCGCACTGGGTACGGGGAACTGCGTTGCCTGAGGTTTTCCTCAGCTTCCCATGTTTAACACGGGGTATGCCGCGAGTTTAACGTCCAGCGGGGACGGCATCAGACTGATCAACACGAGGAGTGGATCAGATGTCAGAACCCCTTGCGGGGAACCTCCGACGCTGGGGCCAGCACATGGGCGGCTCCCCGAGTGAAGTGGAGTGGAATGAAATGGCATGACCCCACCGGGATGTGGCGGCCCGGGTAAGGATCAGGATGGATGATGGAGTGAAGAGCTTGGACCCCGTAGGGGCTTCCTACGTACCGCGCGTTAGCGCGGATCAAAGTCAGCGTAGTTCGGATATACAGTTTAACGTCATGCTGGACATCGGCAAGCCGACTCACGAAGAGATCGAGGCCGCCGGGCGGAGGATTGAACCGAACCACCTCGCACAGAGGGGGATGGAACGGCCGGGTGGATCACAGTTTTACGTCATGCTGGACGTTGGCAAGCCGACTCACAAGGAGATCGAGGCTGCCTGGAGAAGGGTTAAACCGAACCACCTCGCACACAGAGGGGGATGGAACGGCCGGGTGAACCACAGTTTTACGTCATGCTGGACGTTGGCAAGCCGACTCACAAGGAGATCGAGGCGGTGGGGAAGCACAATGGAGATACACACGTGCAGTCCCCCACAGAGGCGGATTCATAGGTGAATCAACGCAAGTGTGAACCCGGGAGGGGTCCACTGATGGACGAACCGACGTAAATACGACCGGGACGACCAGGTGGTGGGCTTGAACCTCGGAGAGGCTTCCTACGTACCCTGTTTAGAAGACAGGGATCAAAGTCCACGTAGTTCGTTCTGTTTGCAACACTCTACCCCCGTGGGCGAAGGCCACTCCAATCCCGACATCCCTGCAGAAACGAGCGGGTGGGGGCCACATCCAAACCGGGGGGACCCTGCGTGCGAGACACGGGATCAGGTGATGCGGGCGGTTTAACGTCTTGCCGGACGAAGTACAGTTTAACGTCGTGTGTTGAGGATGAAGGGGACGGTTTAACGTCTTGCCGGACGAAGTACAGTTTAACGTCGTGTGTTGAGGACGAAGATGCTTGGCGGTTTAACGTCTTGCAGCGCGGACGGTGGTGCAGTTTAACGTCGTGCGGGACGTAAACGCCTGGCAGTTTAACGTCTTGCAGCGCGGACGTGGCACAGTTTAACGTCATGTTGGACGTATGCAGTTTAACGTCGTGCAGGACGTTGAAGCCGCCGATAGGTCCGTGTCACTTCGCGCAAGCCTGGAGGGCCGCACGGAAAGACAACGCACAGTGCGGGCACCCGGGATGAGGGTCATCGGGCGCCACGCAGGCGTGTACCCAAAGGGGGTCAAAGGGGGCGACCCTGGCGGTTTGCGCGCAAAATAGGAGCTTTGCGCGCAATACCGCGGGTCGGCGCGCAAATGGATGGGCTGGCGCGCAATTGGGCCAGCACATTGCGCGCGAATGATAGAGATTGCGCGCACCGGGCTTCGGATAGCGCGCGGGGGCAACGGATCATTCTTTAATCGAATGGCCACTTTGAAAATGGGGGGTGCGCGCAATCGGGTTGGATTGCGCGCACCCGGGGGCAATTGCGCGCAGGAGGCTTCTTTTGCGCGCGAAGGCCTTTGGGTGAATATTTATTCAAAGGAAAGGAGCCAAAGGGATTGCGCGCGAAGGAAAACCCCAAGGCTTTCTTGCGCGAAAGAAAAGAGGTTACCTGAAGATCGGTACTGCGCGCGGAAGGGGTTGGATTGCGCGCACGAGAGACCTTTCGAATTCTGGCAACATTCAAAACGTCGGGGGTCGCCTTATATTTATAGGCAACCCCGGGCGCGGAATCCAGTTCGCGGGCGCGAAATTCTCTTCGCGGGCGCGGAATCGGGACCGGCGCGCAGGGGAGTCGCGCGGGCCACGGGCGCGCAAAATTGCGCGCCGGCCCAGCGCATTGCGCCCATCCCGGGAGGTTTGCGCGCGGCTCATCAACTTTGCGCGCAGGTCTCCAAAATTCCGCGCAAGGCCTCCGGGCCCTCCGAAACATGCTTCCGACTCCAAATATGACCTCGCTTTCCGCATCCGGAGCTTCGTTTGGGAACAACGGACTTTTCTGGCGTCTACAACCTCAAAAAAATGGTGTAGTTTAAAGAAGAAATATAATTCTTCAAGAGATAACTAGAACCTTTTTGAGTGAATATTCTATAGCTAGACATTTCTGGGATAAAGCTGTAAGTACTACTTTTTATACTATAAAACGTGTTTTGATTAGACCTTTTCTTAATAAATCTCTTTATGAGTTATGGAATGGTAGAAAACCTAGACTTCTCTACTTTAATGTTTTTGGTTTCAATGTATTTATTCGGAACCCCAAAGATAATTTACACAAATTATCACCAAAATACGATGAAGGAATCCTCTTAGGATACTCCACAACTTCTAAGGCATATAGAGTTTTCAACAAAAACACTTGTACTGATGAAGAAACAATACATGTTAAATTTGAGGAAACTGATCCATTTGTTTTTCAATCATCACAACCTACATCCTCAGATGTGTTTTTAGTATGATTATGTTCTAGATATAAATCCAATCCTAATGAATCTCATTTAAAGGCAGTGAAAAGAATTTTTCACTACTTAAATGGAACCATGGATTTAGGACTCTTTTATACATCTGGAAATGATTTTGTTTTAAACAGATTTTCGGATGCTGACTTTGGTGGGTGTAGAATAGATAGAAAAAGTACATCTGGAACATTTCATTTCATAGGTTATTAGTTAGTTTCTTGTTCATGCAATAAGCAACACTCAGTAGCACTTTCCACCACTGAAACTGAATATGTAGCAGCTGGATGTTGTTCTACTCACGGATTGTGGATGCAACACACACTCACAGACTATGGCTTGAGATTTACTAAAGCTCAAATTTTCTGTGATAACCCAAGTTCCATTTCCCTTAGTAAAAACCATGCACATCACTCTTGTGAAAAACACATAGATATTAGGCATCACTTTCTTAGGGATGCACACACTAAAAGGAGATATTATTCTTCAGTTTATCAGAACGCAAGATCAACTTTTTTATATTTTCACAAAATCATTAACATCTGATAGATTGGAATACGTTAAACAGAAGTTATGAATGATAACCGTAAGGTAATATTTCTTCATTAACTCCCTGTTAAAACAATTTACTTATAGTAATAAACACTTTTTTATAGAGGGAGTACTTTTTTTGTAAGCCTTTGATAATTTTTTCGTAATGATCTTTTAATTTTTTTTTGTATTGAGATTTTAAAGTTTTTTCATAATGAGCCTTTGAAAAGTTTCCATAGTGTCCTTTTGAAAAAATTTCATAATGAAATTTTCTTACTAGGAATTTTCCTAATGAAATTTCCGTACTAGGAATTTTTTTAATGAAATTTTTGTACTGGGAATTTTCGTAATGAAATTTTCGTACTGGGAATTTTTGTAATGAAATTTTTGTACTGGGAATCTTCGTAATGAAATTTTCGTACTGTAAATTTCGCAATGATATTTTCATACTGGAAACATTCGTAATGAAATTTTTGTACTGAGATCTTTTTTAATGAACTTTTTCGTACTCATGTTTTTCGTTGTATGATTTTCGTAGTCAAATTTTCATCAAGAAGAATGTAACTTTTTACGAACAATCTTCCTATCTAATCCAAAAGGTATGATTTCCTCACCCAAGTTTTTGTAATCATATTTTACTTGCTGGTATTTTCTTATTTGTTTTTAAATTGTTTGGATTCTTGTTTTCTTAAATCCGATTGTTTTTCTTAAATCCTCAAAAGATTGGAGTCAAGTTTTCCTTGTTGCTTTTTTCTCAACCGTCAGATCAAATCTCACTAAATCTCAATCGTTTGATCAACCATGGAAGTTGAACCACCACGTCAATGCCTATAGAATGGGGACCCTCGAGGGTCATCCCACATTGGGTTTTCAAAGCTCTTACATCTCGTATCCCTGCCTCTCTTCTTAATGATGTTCCTATATTTGTCATGACAGTTCCGAATTCTTCAGAAGCATTCAATTCCGAATGTCTGTAGAAGCCACCTCTCAAGAAATTTCATATGTGAAGCCTATATTCATGTGGTTAATTTACAGATAGAGGTTGGTGCATCCGAATTTTCATAAGTATAATTCTATTATTTCCAAGAACATCAATCTAAATGGATGGGAAGATGTTTTCATATCCACGCCAGGGGATCAGGATCCAGTCTATTCTGATTTTCTTATTGAGTTCTATGAGTCTTTTTCCTTCTGTGGGGATGATGGCATGGATAAGCTTTCATATAAGTCTTATGGGAAGACCAAAAATATTTCATACACCAAGACTGCAAGATTGGTGGGTTTATCTTATGAGAGAGTGGCTGAGTTTTTCCCCCACAAGCTTCCTTGTGAGCATGTAAGTTTTATCCAAGCAAAGGGAATGGAATGCCTTGGACTTTCAGATGATGTAATAGCAACGATTTCTTATCTCTCTCCGAATAATCGGATTCTACAACTTTGGGTGCAAGGGTTTTTCGTACCGAGAAGGGGAGACAAGGATAATCTCAAGAAGAGTGACATTTACATCCTAGATTTCTTGGTAAATCCAAAGAAGATAAATCTGATATGGCATATTCTTATTATAGTTAGTAATATCAAAGAAGTGAATTTGAAGGCCCAAATCATCATGTATCTAGATTTTCTCTAAAATTTTATTGTTCAAAGTCTTGATTCATTCAAGATTGCATGAACCTCTAAGAAAATGAATTATAAGGTAATTCTTGTCAGCGATGACACATTAAAAAGAATGAAAATGAGTTTTTCAGCTGAATCCGGAGTATTCTATCTTTTACCTGAGGAAGATATTGAACTTGCGGAGGAGAAAGAAGCTCAAGAATCATCTATGAAAGCTGAGAGGAAAAGGAAGTTAGAGAAAGTGGTTGATGCTGAAAAAATTCCTAAGTATAAAGAAATCCATTCCGCTCCTCCCATGACGATGAAACAAAAGTCTAATCCACATGATGTGGTTGCCATGTGGAGGGAGGACAATGATAAAAGAAAAGAAGGGGAGCCACAGTTTGGCTTGGACCCCGTTCAGGATAAGTCCCTAAAGGAAAAATCTAGTGGAGAACATGAAAATCAATAAAAAGAGAAGAAATTGAAGAAGAAGATGTATGAAGCCGAGGTTGTTCAAAACTTTAAAAATTCACTGAAATCACTTTAGAGAATATTCCTGTTTCGAAATCTTTTTTGGTTGAAGATTTTCCGTGATACTCCGAGAAACGAGACTCCAAAAAATTCTAATGAGATAGATCATGAAGAAATGGAAGTTGAAACAGATGCAACAGTTCAACAAGTTGTGGAGGAAGTCCAACCAGCTGAAGGGAGTGGAGTTTCTGAAGATATTATAAGGAAAATCGATGATTATCATGATAAGGGAACTCCATCCGAGAAAATCTCACTCCGTACTTATCAAGACGGATCTTCCAAGTTAGCTACTCCTGCAAGTGATGAGAAAGGCCAAGAAGAAGTCAGGAAGCCTTCTGAGGAAGAAGTTTCTCATCATGATTTCCTTGAAGAAGGAGCTGAGAAAGAAAAATTTGATGAAGGTAAAATAGTTCAAATGTCTGACAGTGTGCCAGAATCTTTAAATGAGGAAGAAGTTCCGAAAGTTGACAAGGAAAAAAATGTGATTTCTGTTACACCAAGAAAGCTTAATGTAAAAGAATAATACATTTACTGGTTCTTCTAAAAGAATGTTGGATGAAATAGAGGAAGAACTATCTCCTACCCATCTATCAGATTCAGAGTCATCAGTCTTTGGACATGAATTTGTGGAATAGTTCCTAAATAATCTAGTGGACGTCATTCCAATTTTACCAGCAATAGAATTCAGATGCCAGATGCCTCATCATAGAATAAATAAAAAATCAGACTCTGTATCCATGGTGATGGATAAATGTGCTAAGCTTGAGGTTGATCATAAATACTTTCTTACCAATTATGATGCTCATATATTTTCTTGCAAGAAGATAACCATGTGGTCCAAGAAAGTTGTTCAAGACATGGCCTATTTTGATCAATTTCATGTTGATGTTAAAGATGCTTTTGGTGCCGAAGACAATAAAATCAAGGATCTTACAAATTCTTTTAAGAATAAGTTATCTCTTGAGCAGGATGTTCAAATGGAGGAGGTTAAAGATCTGAATGGGAAGCTATGTTCTCTTGTCCAATATTACAGAGAAGAAAAAGATCTTTGGATTCAGGTGGAAGAAAAGGTTATAAAGCAAGAGGTAACTCATAATGCTTAGGAAGTGGCAATAGAGGCTCAGGATACAGGAATCATTTCTTTAGAGAAGCATGTTGAGGAAGACCTTAATGAGCTGAAGAAAATGAAGACCATTCTAAAAAGCATGTTATCCAAGGAAAAAATAAGACAAATAGAATCAAACTCGATATTTTGTTGTACTGTTTTCCGTGCACTATGTCTTTTTAATAGTAATGAAATTTTGGTTACCTGTCTAATTGTTGGTTCCATGTACTATTATTTCAGGTACTTTATTATCTTTTCCATTCCCTCAAACACTTTTTGAAAATCAGAAAGGGGGAGAAGGAAAATGATTATAAGGAGATAGAGGAAAAATTCTAAAACATAGAATAAAATTTCTCAAGGGGGATTTTATCTAAGGGGGGTGTTCATTAAAGAATATTTCCACATTTATAAAGAAAAATCCATTGCGGAAATCCAAAATACAATCCTTATAGTTCCAAATCCTAAGGGGGAGTTGGTTGTATTCACTATCATCCATAAACAAAGGGAGATAAGCTTTAATTTCAAAGTCTAGAAATTTATTCTATGTCCTTATATTCTTTTTGAAAGAATTTTTGTGATTTCCAAAAAGGGGGATATTGTTGAGTCAACAAAGTTTTTCCTTATGACTTTTCCATTCCTTCTTGTTTTGAAAATCACAAAAACCTTATATTTAAGCAAATCTGTTTTATTCTATGCTTTTCTTTTATAAGGAAAATTTCCTTATCTAAGAAAATTTATCCTGACCATATTTTCATTGTTCATATTTTGACTAATTATAAAATTAGGATTCATATTTGTAACCTTGAAATTCTATAAATACTTAGATATGAATCTTTATGTTTTCGGATCCGAATTCTAGATGTGAACTGTAATGAAGTTCCACTCCGAATTCTAGATGTGAACTGTAATGATGTTCCACTCCAAATTCTAGATGTGAACTGTATTGAAGTTCCATTATGAATTATGGATGTGAACTGTAATGAAGATCCACTCTGAATTCTGGATACGAACTATATTGAAGTTTCACTCCGAATCCTGGATATAAACTCTAATGAAGTTCGACTCCAAATTATGGATACGAACTCTCATATAGTTTGACTCCGAATTCTAGACATGAATTCTCATGTAGTTCGACTCCGAATTCTAATTATGAACTATCTTTGTTATGACTCCAAGTTCTCTGAATTCAGACTCCGAACTCTTATGATTTCTGACTCCAAATTCCAATGAACTCTGACTCCAAACATTTTATGTTTTGTTTCCAAATTCTGATGAAACCAGACTCCGGATTTCTATATTATTCAGGTTCCCAATTCCTATAAAACAGAATATGAATATCTCTTTATTATAGGCTCCGAATTCATATTTTGGGTAGACTGTGAACTTTTATTTTTCTTACATTATGAACTTTTTATGTACACTCTGATTAGTTAAGTGTTATAAAACTATTTCTTGCTTTCAGTTACACATGTTATGTTATAAAACGATGTAGCCCATTCTGTTTCTAACTAACCATTTGTTTAGTGACACGTGTATAGGTCCCTCTAAAATTTAAGGAAAATATGACCGTTGGAGGAGGGAGCTGTCCGTTCCAACCGATCTTATAAATAAGAGCTCATTTGAAAGAGCTACACACACATTGAACAAGTTGATCACTCTAGAGACCACACACTGTTAAGGTAATTTCTAGAGGGATAAGCTTTTCATGAATTGTGCATACTAAACTGCTCATTCAGATTGCTTCGTGTGACTCTGAATATTGGTGATTACATTTGAGGGCTTCAGGTGATAAGAAGATATAGGTTCCAACTACTTTGAATTTCTAGGGATTCCTTATTGAGTAAGATAGAGGTTCCAACTACCTTGAAGTTGAGGTCTTGCTGGAATAGCAAGACAGAGACTCCAATCGCCGTATCGAGGGCTTACCCGGGTGTGGGTAAGACAGACTTTCATGAATGTTTAAATCAAGGGACATTTATCTAAGGTTTTTGGATACCCTTCTCTTTGGGATAAAATATTTATATCTTGATAATTGTTTTTATTACATGTTTTATGCTACATTTTGTATTGTAAGGATAGTATAACATTTTTATATTTCCTTACACTTGTACTCCGATTATTTTAGATTCTATACTCTTTAAGGTAGAATCTCATATTGTAAACTTTGGTTCAGTTTCAACTTCCGGATCCATATTAACGAAACCAGTTTTTCAGAATCACTTTCCAGATTTAAGAAAGTGTATAGTACTAGAAGTTTGTAACCTCATACTTTGTTCCAATATTTCAATTGGTTAGAGGCGTTGTGAATTTTCTTTGTTTAAGATTGTTAAACATAGATCTTTCCTTGTTTATGGAAATTTTTAAAGTGTAAAATTAACCCCCCTCTTGTATATTAAGCATCTACACCATTATTTCGATCCTACAATTTGTATCAGAGCAGGTCTCTGAAATACTTATACTCACATATAAGATTTTCTTGATCAGTTTTTCATTGTTCTATATTTTCCTTTCTTAGGAATATTCTCCTTGAATCCTAACTTCTGTTATTAAAATGTATTTGTGTAGAAAGATTTTTAAGATGTCAAGAATCAATGTTGGTTCCATCGACAACATAAATCCTACAAGACCAATAATTTTTTATGGTACTGATTATGAGTATTGGAGAGATAGAATGAAGACATTCATTATCAATACAGGAGTAGAAAATTTTGTTATTCTTACTGGAGGTTATCAAATTCTTGATAACTAAGTTAGTACTTTCACAAACCAGGAGAATCATGATTATCAACTCAACTATAAAGTCTGCAACACGTTACTTTGTTGAATGACTAGGAACATATATAGCCAAATTTCTACTTGTGAAGTAGCTAAATGTATATGGAAGAAACTTAAATTTACTACTTTTGGTACATCTAAAGTGATTGAGACTAGAAGAGCCATGAATAGAGCTGAGTATCATGGTTTTAACTTTCCTTATAGAGAACACATTTCTAAGGTGCAACAAAGATTTATGACTATCATATATAGCTTACAATATATGGGAGAGAAAGGACAATATGATGAAGCTATTATTTACAAGATCATTGATATTATTCCCAATGAGTGGGAATCAAAGAGAACAACAATTGATGAGAACATGAAGGTTACTCAAATTTCCTTAGATGAGCTGTTTGAAACTCTTCTCCAACATGAAACAAAGATGAAAAGAGATGCTGACAACATCCAAAAGAAGAATGGGAATGGTACTATTGCTTTTCCTACAACATCAAATCACATGAAAGCTAAGACTCCTGAGAGAGTAACTAGATCTAAATCTAAGAAGGTTGTTATCCAATCCAAATCTAGTGAGGGTTATGTCTCTGAGAATAAGTTAGCAAATATTTCTCGAAGGATGAACAAGATAGCTGGACAAAGAAATTTCCAATCCAATTATAAGAAGAAGGAATGGAAAGATAAGAATGATTCAGAAGTCACATGATACGAATGCAAGAGATCTTGACACATAAGACCTGATTGTCCTTTCCTCAAGAAGAAATAGACAAAAGAAAGGCATTCTGAAAGGAATATAAAGAAGTATTACAAGTCCAAATATAAGAATCTTATGAAAGATAAGGATACATGGAGTGCCAGTGGTGGTGACTCTTCAGATGAATCTTTGGATTATGAATCTTTTGGACCGAAGGATCTTGGTCTTATAGCCAGATTACCTAGTGATAATCATTACTTTATGGTTAAGGTACAAAATGTTGAAACATTGACCAATGTTTCTTTAAATTATAATGATAGTAAATATTATAATGCTTCTAATGAAGAATCCTCTTCTGATGAAGAAAATACTTTACCTACATATGAAGAAGTATCTAGGTTTGCTGAACTTATTAAGATTGCGAATTCAAAACTCAATAAAAAACTTGATACGGAAAACTCTAGGAATACTATTCTTACAAAAGAAATATCAAATCTTTCTAAAGAACTTGATATAAAAAATTCTGATTTTATATGTATTTCAAAAAGTCTTGAGGAATTAAATTCTGAGAAGAATAAACATTCTAAATATAAAGAAAAAGTAATTTCTATGAAAAGTGTTTTCGTACCTATCTTTAGTTCCAAATCTAATGGTTTTGAAGATAAAAAATTGGTCATAAAACTCAAGTCTGAAATATTTTCATTAAAGAAGTGTTTGTCGAACTTTACCTTAGGTAAATAAAATTTTAATAAGATGTATTTACAAATACGACCTTTAAGAAACAAATCCAGATTTGGTTATACCCATGCAAAACCAACTTTTAGTAACAATAATTTTGTTCCTCAAAGTGCCCCATTTTGTAACAAATGAAATTGTGGTGGTCACTGGGAAAAGAACTGTTCTTTAAAAATATACCCAATCTTTAGTTTTTCATAAGGCTTTTATTTTTAAGAAGATGTGGGTGACCAAAATTTTGTTATCTGAAAATCTCAGATCCAGGCAAGTTTTGATTCTGAAAGTCTAATTCTTTTCTTATTTTCAGAAAGATAAAGGAAGTACCAACAACAATACATGGTACATTGATAGTGGATGTTCCCTACATATGACTGGTAACAAAAGCAATTTTGAAAATATTATCAAGACGAAAGGAGGGAGAGTAACTTTTGGAGACAATGCTCAGGCATAAATTGATGGTATAAGTAACATTATTCTTCGTGGTAAAACATTGATTTCAAACGTTTTATTTGTTAAGGGTCTTATACACAACCTCATTATCATAAGTCAATTATGTGATGAAGGTTACATTGTAGATTTTAGGAATGATAAATTCATAGTACACAATTCTAAGGAAGAGTTTATTCTTTCTCCCAATAGGCAAGAGAATGTATACAATTTAAACATAGATGACCATAGGATCCAAGACATACCTTTCCTAAGTGAAATAGAAGATAACTCCAGGTTATGGCATAGAAAACTAGGTCATTGTAACCATATAAACTAATGTAAACTCTCCAAAAAAATGTAGGTAAGGATCTACCAGAGATTAGATTTGATTCTTCACAAGTTTTTGATCCTTGTCAATATGGCAAGAAACATAAATCTAGTTTCAAATAAATCGGTGAAGTCTCAACAACTGATGCGTTATAGTTGGTGCACATGGATATTTTTTTCCCAACACAAACTGGAAGCATTGGTGGAAAATACTATGTGTTTGTTCTAGTTTATGATTACACTAGATTTACATGGGTCTATTTTCTAGCAAATAAGTCTGAATATTTTTTTTATTTCAAAACAATTAGAGCCCAAGTTAAAATTGAGAAAAACCTTCCATTGAAAACTATTCATAGTGATCATGGAGGAGAATTTTAAAATATTGATTTTGATACTTTTTGTAGTAGAAAAGGTATTACTCACAACTTTTCAGTACCCAGAACACCTCAACAAAATGGTGTAGTTGAAAGAAGAAATATAATTTTTTAAGAGATAACTAGAACCATGTTGAGTTAATATTCAATAGCTAGACATTTTTGGGCTGAAGCTGTAAGTACTGCATGTTATACTATAAATCGGGTTTTGATTAGACCTTTTCTTAATAAAACTCCTTATGAGTTATTGAATGGTAGAAAACATAGACTTTCCTACATAAAGGTTTTTGGTTGCAAGGTATTCATTCTGAACACCAAATATAATTTACATAGATTCACACCAAAATATGATGAAGGAATCTTCTTATGCCACTCCACAACGTCTAAGGCATATAGATTTTTCAACAAAAACACTTGTACTGTTGAAGAAACATTACATGTTAAATTTGATGAAACCGATCCTTTTGTTTTTAAATCATCCCAACCTACATCCTCAGATGTGTTTTCAAAAATTGATTATCAACTTTTGTTAGAAGATCCTTCTGATAAGGAAAATTTTCAAAAAAAA
This sequence comes from Viscum album, assembly GCA_963277665.1. NCBI lineage: Eukaryota > Viridiplantae > Streptophyta > Magnoliopsida > Santalales > Viscaceae > Viscum > Viscum album. The sequence continues at coordinate 470,257,868 of OY728148.1, forward strand.
ATTCTGAAACATTTACCTTAGAAAATTTTCTACCCTATGTTGATGAACAAGTTTCACAAAACCCAAACCAGTCATTTAATAAGAATCATCCTAGTGATAGTATCATTGGTGATGTGAATCAACCTGTAAGGACTAGAATTTCCTAAAGAAATGAAGTAGAACATCCAACATTTCTTCCCCAATTAGAACAAAAAAGAACTGATGAAGCTTTAGGTGATGATGATTGGATAAAGCCATGCAAGATGAACTAAATGAATTCGAATGGAATAATTTTTGGACCTTGGTTGAAAGACCTAAGGAAACTTCTGTTATTGGATTAAAATGGGTCTTTAGAAATATGTGTGATGAAAATGGATTCATTGTTATAAATAATGCTAGACTAGTTGCTAAAGACTATAATCAACAAGAGAGAATAAACTATGAAGAAACCTATGCTCTAGTAGATTGACTTGAATCTATTTGTATCTTACTTACCTTTGTAGCATTGATCAATTGTAAACATTTTCAAATGGATATGAAATGTTCTTTTCTTAATGGTTATGTTCAAGAGGAAGTTTTTCTTTTGAACAAACTCTTGGCTATAAAGACACAAAACATCCCGATCATGTTGTTAGACTTACCAATGGTTTTTATGGCCTTAAACAAGTCCATGAGCTTGGTATGATAGACATAAATTATTTTTTCTTCAAAATATCTATGTTAAGGGAAATGCAGATTTAACCCTTTTTATAAAAAATGATACAAAAAATGTTTTTATTGTTGAAATTTATGATGATGGTATTATATTTGGTTCAACTCAGCAATCATTAACTGATTCTTTTTCAAATCTAATGAAATATGAATTTGAAATGAGTATTATGGGTGAGCTAACATTTATCCTCAGTTTTCAAATTTCCCCAAAACCAGAAAGAGCCTATATATCTAAACATAAGTATATTAAAGATCTTCATAAAAATTATGGATTTGACAACACTAAAAGTATTATTACTCCCATTGGTACATCAAACGTACTTGATCATGATGATGCTGGGAATCCAGTAGATCAAACATCTTTTAGAGGTATGATAGGAAGCCTACTATACTTGACAGCTAGTCATCCAGACTTAATGTTTTTAGTATGCTTATGTGCTAGATATCAATCCAATCCTAAGGAATCTCATTTAAAGTTAGTGAAAAGAATTTTTTGCGACTTAAAGAGAACCATGGATTTAGGACTCTTCTATACTTTCAGAAATGATTTTGTTTTAAAAAGATTTTCGGATGATGACTTTGGTGGGTGTAGAATGGATAAAAAAAGTACATCTGAAACTTGTCTTTTGTTAGGTTATAAAATCCAATTGGATGAATTTAAAATAATTTAATTTATTATATAATATATATTTTTCATTAATATAATCCAAAAATTGAAATTAATTTTAATTAATAATGATAAGTAACTATTGATATCATTGAAATGTATTGTGTAAAATCATTTCCATTATATTAAATTATTTTGTATATTCATTTATAATTATTTTTCAATGAATGAATTACACTATATAATTTTAGAAGTTATGTAATCATATTTATAACTCCCTATTTATAAGAAATATGATAATTACTATTTTAAATAATAATACTAATAGAATTTAGTAAAACTAGATCATTCATGTAACATAAGAAATAAAATGTTTCATTTGATGCAAGGTAACTCTGTATTATGTGCATTTCATGCTACAAAATTGATTCAATTTATTTAAAATAGAAAATATATAATAATTTCTTTAGAGGGAATATTACTTTCTATGTTATGTGTTGAGTTCTATACACTATTTTGAATAAAATGCTATTCTTTTTGAATTATTGTGGTTTTATGTTACAGGTTTTGTTATTATTAATTATTACCTGACACATGTATTATGTTAAAAATGTATTCCATGTATCATATTTTATGATATCGTTTTTGATTGGTATGAATTATCATTCTTCATGACCATGAAAATTGATTATGTGAACATAACATTTTTTTCATCTCATGATGTCTAGTTAAATGGAATTATTAATTATTTTATTTACCCATACTTAGAATTTGATCCCACCCTTCTTAAATTTTATTTTCTGCATGTTTTGAAGACGTGTTTTTATAATTTTATTCCCAATAAGGTAGCTAAATTTCATAATCATAGTAGGAGACGGTGTAAATTTTAATTAACAAGTTTTGTTTCTATATACATGTTTTTAAGTAATGGTTTTTTCATAATTCTATAAAAGATTAAAGTAAATTAATAATTATATATATATGAGATTCAATATTTCTACTTGATTCAATATTTTTTCGATTATTTATACCAGGTCGTGTTAATCAGTATTAATGTAGAAATTTGAACTATATGTTTTTAGAATTGGATCTCAGAGTATGAGCTTGAGGCAGTTTTATACTTAGTTAAGATATATAGTAATTTAAAGTTGATAAATAATCATTAATTCCATAATGTCTATATTTTACAAGAATTAATGGTAGAAAATGCAATGTTTCCATATAATGAACTACACTATCATTTCCCCACTTTTTAAATTTTATTGAAATTCATATTTAGGCTATATAGTTTTAAATTAGTTATCCTTGAAAATTATTCCTATAAAAAATGCATAAATAATTATTTTAAAATTAAATCCTTCAAAAAAATTAAATTCATACACATGATACATATGGTGTAATAATTCTATATTTCAGAAGGCTTTCAACAACTGAACATTCATTAGGATCTATCTTCCTTACGTATATATAATATTTTTTGTTACATGTTATCTTATTTCTACCAAGTCTTTTCTTAAAATTCATATGACATACACAACCCTATAACATTCAAGATTCATCATCCACTGAAAATATATTTTCTCCAATAAATATAGTAAATTTATATAGAAATATATGATAATATTTTTATAAATTCAATCATCTCTAAATTGAACACATGATATAAATATAATTGATATGTATTTTGTCGAGAAAAAATATTATAGAAATACTCACTAAAAAAATTTAAAAATATATATAAAAAATATATATTCATTGATTAATTTATATACCCTATTGAGGTCCCATATATTATAGATATATCTTCCAAGAATTCATGAGTTATTATTTATCAAAAAAATAAATTCTTACAAGAATAATCACCATTAACATAAAACCAAAAACTTTTTCCCTAAATATTCTTTCAAAACTCAATCATTACAATATGATTCATAATCAAATATATACAATCGATAATATCTACTGATCCCTATGATATCCTTTTTTCCTATCTATTCCTAAAAAATCATATATTAACATGGTATACTATAAAATTATTCTTAAGTTACCATATGAATTGATTCTTATATATTTTTATTACAAGGTTATTACCCCAAATAAAATAAAATCCTCTCATAATCACTAAAAATTATATATATAAGATCAAAAAATTTAATGAAGTATTGGTGTGTTCTGGTATAATATCCCATTATCTTAAGGATAGTGGTTCATAGATATCTCCCATCAGGTACCTAAAATAATTCTAAATTTCTTTATAGGAACATGATAGGTAATAAAAAATATAAATTTCATATTACAAATGTCATAATCCCATCTATACTGATATCATATTTCACATATATCATTCCAAATTATTCACTTAAAATGATTCTAAAATGAGTAATAAATGAACAAATTTTAATTTCAGTCAATAATAACACATTATTCAATATATTTTTATGTCTATATTGGAATACGAATAAAATATTTTTTACATGTTCTCTTATTTACATTTTAGAATTTATATTTGATTAAATTAAATAAAAATTCATTTTTTCTCAATCATTTTTAAGTTGAAAGAAAATTGATTAAAATAAATATAAATATTTCATTTATCATTCATAGCAAGGAAAATTATTTCTTCATATCTCCAGATATAAAAATTATTGACATCCTCTTCACTCAAACATAATTAAAGAACCATTCTATATAATAAATTGATTTTTAGTTGGATTTTATATATCATCCACCAATAATAAATTTAATACATAATTCTTCTATTATTACCGAACATTATAAATTTTATTATTTTCCCAACTATGCATAATTGTTAATCCAAGATGTTCTATTAATCCAAAAATATATTATATGATCACTTTAACCGCATGTATTAATATATTAATTTGTTAAAAACCATTCAAAAACCATTTTATTTCCACTTACATTAAAAAATTTCTTTGAGAGATACAATAAAACACATATTCTATAGATTTATATTTTCAATTTCATTTGATTATTTAAATTCAAAATAATTATGATATTCATCCCATATTTTCTATATGATGTTAAATCACTACAAAGAGGGTATTTATGGGGAATACATTTATCTTAATATAAGAAACATAATTAGAAAATTATATAAATTTTTATAAGATAAAATAGTTATTATTATATCCCACTGTAGGTTATGCATTGCATAGTCCGTCTCATGTGTTCATAACTGTCATAATCGATATGACATAATATAAATTACTTAAATGATCTTTGAAGAAAATTGTATTCATATTGGTACTAATATCACTTGAGAAAAGTTAGTTCCTCTTTTTTTGTTTATCATAATACTCTTATAACATCTTTTAGAATAAGATATTCAAAACATTTTAGTAAAACACAGACATTGGTTATATCAACCTCTATAATTTTGTCATTAAATATTTTTAATATTAAACATTAAAAGAAAATATCTAAATCTAAAAATTATTAATGAATATTTTTAAATACATTATGACCTTTAAATTTTAATGATAAATGATTTTTATTCCCTAGATATAAAATTATTTTAAGTAAAAAAATTTAATTGGTAATGTAACATGTTCCAAATATATTTTAAATACTACTGTTCATGTAAATATCACAATAAAGATTCAAAATATACACCATATTCCAATAATTATGTAAAATAAATCATTATATTTTTCATGGACACTATATAAAAATATATAATATATCTATGAAATGTTGGATTCATAAATATTTAGTATATAATTGAAACATAAACATAAAAATGTATTTCACCCACACCAATATCTACAGATATCTCAATATCATGTCAAGCACTAAAAAAAATTTATCCCCTTAAAAAAGACAAAATATTACATTTTCACTATAATAGAAACAAATTAATCTCATTCACATTACTGTTCATTACATAGTAAGTACATAAAAAATTTCAATTTTTGGATTTATTGATAATAAAAATAGAGCAACCTAAGATGAAAAGTTAACTGGATAAGTCAACTCTCAGCAGGTTTATTATAATATGAATTTAACACTCAAAACTATATTGGAAGTAATTTATAATAAAGAAATAATAATATGATTTTTGAAAAAAACTATTTGATATAAAAATATATTTTATGTTCTATGATTTTGATTTTTTAATTCTACAAGAAACATGAAATAACACATAATATTCATTACTACTAAATCATGTAGATATATAGAATCCACCATTATTGAAATAAAATTCGTGTCATATGATAAATCTATTGGGTATCATGTGAAATGGATTAATTAACTTATATTAATGTCTCACTATCATTAGAATTTATGGATTATATCATCATAAGATACTAAATAAACACTATGATGGAAAAAATTAATATGATCCAAAAATATTAATGGATGGTATATTCTAATGATGAGTAAAAATGATTCTATACCCTGTTAGGAAAGTAACATGTTAATTTCACATGGACTTACATGCTCAAAAATGGTTTATATTTGAATCATAAATCAACTAATTCTTCTAAATATTTGATAATGATCATATAAAATGATTTCAATTACACATGAATGCCAAATTGATATATTAATCCTAAACTTTTTAATAAATAGGTAGTACCCATACCAAGATATGATAAAATTAATTTGAATAAATTATAAGATAACATTTTATTTCAACAATGAAAACCTCGAAATCTTTTGATACATGATTCATAGGGAACAACTACCCTTGATTCACCAATATCTAAAAATATCAAGGGTTATTACATTTAATAATCACATAATATTCTATAGACACTATAAATACGACGAGTAACTCAAATGGACCTTGTATAATATTAGAATCACCAACACTGGAATCCCATATTGAGAAGGAAAAATATCATGTGATTAACTAAAATAAAATATTGAAGACATGTTGTATTATAGTGATCCTAGTACAATTTATCTCTATGATTATATACATATTTGTTCATTTTTTCATTACATTTAAGGATTTGGGATGATTTGAAAAAAATTAATAATGAATTTTCTAATATTTGAATATTATTAATGAATTTAAATAAATTTATCTTTGATTATCCATATATGTTATAGAAATTCAAATTTTAAGATATTTGTTTTAATATTATTTGTATCTGATATTGATGGTTTTAGGATGCATGATTTTAAAAAGGTCTATAAATGCTCATTCTACACAATTTATATCTGTATTTGTTTATATATGATTTTTTTAAAATACCAAAAGAAAAGTACTGTTATTAAAATTAGATATATTTCATTATAATTATAAAGGAATTTTAAAAATTTTCATTGAGGTGTCACTCTATTTGGCAGTTTTTAAAGAGAGGGTGGTTGGCTATGATAATTTTCTGGAGGGTATATTTTTAGATGGATACATTTTATTTATCATTAGTATCAATGATTTGATATATATGGTTGGTTCATAGATTAAATTTTATTATATCATATAAAATACCATATTAATATCACTAAAATAATATAAATTCATATTATAATAGTTCTGGATATATTTTATGGTAATTTTTTAATATTAATATTCTGTTAAATATTTTCATATTTTTCGAATGCTTCTTTTTTTATGGAAGAGAGAAGGGTTGATGATCTATGTATGAAATATATGTTATACTTTGTACAGTCCTTTACATAATAAAAGTTTTGTATTTAAACAATATTATTATTAACAAACCAAACTTACTAATTTTATTCCCATTTTTAGGGTTGTGACATTTTTGAAATTTCACATCTTGATTGATATATGTTTATGACTTCAATGAAACCTATATTGTCAAATGTTTCATAGAATTTGGTATAGGTATTGAGATTTTTTTTATATAGTCAAAGTGATAATATCATTATAATGGATACTGACCCTCTATCTCATTTTTATATGAACAATTATATCTACTAATAAGAGGACAATACATCTAAATGAATGATTATCAATTTTTATATCCTAAGTTAAGAGTTAAAATACTGAATATTTCATGGAATGATTTCCCTATATCGTATAGAAACTATAAATATGTATTTATTTCCTCTTGACTTATTAATTCTTCTGATATCTTTTACAAGATGAAAAGTATTTTTTTATAGAATACCTTGTTCAATTTATTAATTTTTTTATAGATGATATTCCTATATACCCCAAAATCAAGGAACTTCATGAACATAAAATATAGATCATGTTCATGAAAATAATAAATGATAATTCTCATCCCCAATTTGGAAAATATGAGTTTTTTATACAAAATATGTATTCTATAAGCCATGGATTCACAAGGAATCACATATGAGTTTATCCATCCATGATAGATTTTATCAAGAAATGGATCATACCAACCATTTTAATTGAGATTTTTATTTTTTATAGTATATTAGTATATTAATAAATTGTATTTATATATATCTCAAGGATATCAAAGAAAATAACAAAATAGACATGAATGTGATTAATGTTTCTTTGGATAGAGGCATGAGATAAATCATTCAAGGAAATAAAAAGTTGTTGGTAATAACTCATGAGGTTACATTAACCCTTAGTGGGGAAGGGTTTATAATATATAGTGAATATTCAAAATATTGTTTGTGTTTTTATCATTTAAAATGATAAGGTAATTTATTTTGATTCACATAAATTAATGACACTTAATCAAAATTTCTTAATGCATGATATAGATTTGGATGAAGTGATCATTGAATATATGATATGGTGACATTATTTTTATGGAGTGATGTTTAATTATATAATAAAAAAATAGAAGGAAATATATATTCAGGCATAAGGAATTGATAATGCTCTAACAGAGATGGTTGGAATTGATTACATATTTTGATCGGTAAATACATTACCAACACGGAATGGAATATAATGAGGTAGATACTTTAATTAGCAATGACCATACTACTGTATCCAAGATGAGGAATCAAAAAGAAAAAAAATATATTAATGGTTTTTAGAGGATAATTCATAATTTCTTAAATGGGTAGACAAATCATAAATCTGAAAATTGAATACTTATAGATCCATTCATGTAATCATAAATTAATCCCAAAAATATGATGCAATCAATATAATAAAGTAGTGAATATTCCAGAGTTCGACATTGATAAATATTGAGTTCTTAGGATTATAACAAGGATATGTTTCACATAAATAGTTGAAATGAATAGGTATTATTTTGATGATTCAAATAAATCATCCTTATCAATACATATAGATTTTAAGATCATTCATAGAGGAATACAATATTTTTTATGGGGTGGAATGAGAAGAGAAATTGTAGAATTTTTTTCTAGATGATTGTTAATACAACATGATATGTATGAATAGAAAATGTATGAGGTAATATTACAACCACTAATGATTCAATGATTTAAAATTAAAAGAATAACCATTGAAATCATCATATTACTTTAAAAAAATGTAAATTCCATAATGTTTTTTGGGTTATACTCATTCACCGTACAATGTCAACATGTTTTTTCTCTATTAAAAAAGATATATCGATTGAAAAAGATACCAATATATACATATTGGATGCTATATTGATGTATTTAATAACATTATCCATTTTATATAATAAATAGCTATTGATTATATCGAGGTTTTTGAGATGCCTATAGAAATCATTTAAAAAATAGATATGATATAGATCTATATATCATCTATAAATAAATTACAAGTATATGGGGGAAAATTCAAACTTTAGAGGTTATTATGAGATCATCTTCGATGGATTTAAAAGGATTTTTGGATTAACACCTCCCCCTAGTAGATTTCTCATATAACACAAGTATTCAATTTGGCATAAGAATGGAATTATATAAGGATTTTTATTAGAGAAGATAATATTCTCGGACATGGTGGGATTAAGTTGGAGAGAGGATGATGATAGGTCCTGATAATCTCTAGGAAAAATTGGAGAAGGTTATACACTCCATGGGTTATATAAAAGTAGAAGAAATTAAAAAGAAGATTAATAAAGACCATATTTAATGGGATCTAGAGTGTAAAGATATTAAAATTGTGTTCCTTCTAATATATACATTGATGTGAGTTATGAGATTTGAAAAATGGGATGGTTTACCCTAAGTATATAGAACCTTTAGTGATCATTGATCTTGTCATGTATATAGATTATCTTTTAACTCTCTTTATTATCCACTCAAATGAATATGGGTGGATCAGTGACTATCTTTTAAGGAAGTAAATAACAAACCATTCATATGTAAATAAATCAGAATTCATATGAATTTTACAAGATATCTCATTCCAAAAAAAACAATTATAAAATGTAGACTGAATAGATAAGTAATTATGGAAAATAGTAAGTCATATTGGTAAATCTATAGGGAGAAATCATAAGATTCAATAATATATATGAGAACCTATGAATTTATTGAGGAAAATGTACCTTTCTTTCATCTTCCATGTAATGAAAATTGGAGAATGTAGATCTTGTTTTTGGTGATAGAATAAAAAAATAATGTTCCCCATCATTAAATAAATATTGTGTTTGATGGATTTATCCACATTAATAACTACAATAAATCTTTTATATCTCAATTCTAGGTTTATATAATATTATTAGGTATGATTAGTGGTAACATAAATATGAAACATATTTTAGTATATATATATATATATATTTATGTATAAGTAAAAGAAACGAAACCAAATAAAATACATTTTAAACATATAAACAATTATTAAAACTAAGAAACAATTAAAATAAATTTTTTAGATTAAAATATTTTTTATAAAACAGTTATTTTTTATGTTTGATATATTTATGATTGATGTAATTTTAGAAGATTTGTTCATATCCAAAAAAATTATTTCAAATGATAATTTTCTTTGTTAAATATATAAATTTTAATATGTGAATTTGAAAATACTGAAATCATGTTTTGACTTATCTTATATATATATATATACATAAGATAAATTTAGGAGTGTTTTCTCAAAATATTATCTTTAGGTTGATAATGTAAAATACTATATTTTAAAAAACACAATTTCAAGACATTATTGTTATACATGTATGAATTAGAAAAATATTAATTTTTTTTATAAATGTAAATATGTATATTACATGTTAATTCATAATTTTTAAAAATATAGATTTAATTTATGAACGAATATGTGATATTTTATAACTGGTGTTATATTTAAATTTTTTTTAAAACATTATAAATTTGAAAATTTAAATTTTTTTATGAATGATAAAAAATGATTCAAAAAAATAAATATCAAATATGGAATCATTAGGTTTAAATTGAAAAAAATGTTTATTTATCATGTTAAATGATAATTGAACAACGTAAAAGCTACTTACTGTGGTGAAAATTAAATGGTAAAAATTAGTATCCTATGTGGTAAAGTGGATAATTGTTTTTCTAAAAAATAATATTTTTGTTTAGGAGTATTTCTTGACATTATCTCCTATAGACTACATTATTAATCAAATTTAGATCCACCTTTCAATTAAGTGTCTTCCCATTATGGAAACCTTTTGGATATTTCACAAAATAATCCATACCTTTTGAATTTTAAATATAGAACTCCTATACTCAAATCCCCTCACACCAACGTGTCATAGTCACTACAAAGAAAATATATGCACTGAACTATCATTAAAACTCCAAAAAACATAAATAGGTTTTGTTCATCTAAAAATGCCAACTATAAATGGTTTAATCACCATCAAAAAATGAAATAATCAAAATTTTAGGTATCAAATTATAGCATCCAGTTCTATTTTATATTTAATTATATGCTTATCCACTTCCTAAATGTTTATTTAAACCTCTTGAATTTTTAATATGAGTATCATTAATATAATTTTATGTTACTATGAAGATGGTAAAATAATCATCAACCTTCTAACAGTCCATTAAGAAAAAATAAAATGTGAATAGTTCATTGTATGCACTACCTCCACAAAGAATAAATTTCTTACTTTTCTTATCACATCCAAACAAAGATTTTTATTAGCATTAGTGGATGAAAATATATTTGAAATAATATATATAATATTTATATAATTAATATATATAATTAATATGTTTCATGGTAGATGAAACATAATGAAATTATCATTATAATGTAATTTTTCAAAACCCAAAAATAACCCAAAACTAGTTCATCTTCATTTTAATTTTCGTGAAAAATATCTATATAGGAATTCTAATTATATTATTAAATAATAAGTCTTCTTAAAAATTAATTTAAATAAAATTTAATTATTTTTAAAAAGATATATTTTGAGAAAATTAAAGAATAACAATGATTTCATAGACATAGTTTAAAATAATAAGGAATAGTAATGCCCAATGATAAAAAAATATTGGAATAATTTAATTCATGAAAGGAATTGTAATTAATGAATAGTAAAAATATAATTTCATATGGATAATGTTTTGAAATAGGTAATTAATATGTTCATATTAATGATACATTGGGTTAAATCACATGCATGAATGTCATGGATAATGGTAATGGTATTTGTATCTTAAACTCATTTACTTGAGTTATAGATTTTCTTATTTAAACATAATTTCTCAAGTACCTTCCAATTTAAATTAATTTATCTATTTATTTATACATAAAAAGTGTTTTTGAGCCATTTCCAATTTGATGAAATGTTTTCATCTAATTATTCTTCAAAAAAATGAGTCATTTGGATGAGACTTGAAACATAGAATTTTTAATATTTTTTATAAACTAATTTCAAAAATTACATTGCATGATTTTTTTTCATTATAAAATATATATAATGGTATTATTTTCTAGGTTTCAAACTACATTTTAATTAATTATTTAAATTTTTGGTAAATAAAGTTATTTTTATAAAATATTTTAATTCATGATGAAATTTTATACAATTATGCAATAAAATATATTTTTATTGGTTATTTATGATATATGAATGATTTACTGATGAATGGTTTGTAAAAAACTACATTTAAATGAATTATTTATGAAAATGGAATCATGTTTTATTGGTTGATTTGTGATACCCATTTTATTTCTATGGGGTTTCTATGAATTAAAAATTTAATGTTTTTTAACTAGCACACATGTATATGAATGAGTCATTGGTGTTTTCATGAGAAACCAATGATGGATTGATCCATTATAAACCAATGAAGGGTGGTACCATTATAAAACACATATGGGTGGTTACATAATAAAAATTATATCTATGGTTATTTTATAAAATTAAATGAATTGATTAAGAGATTTCTATCTCATGAAATATGTATTTTCATGTATATTTTAATTTCTCATAATCATTGGAACTTATGTCCTTCAAAATGAAAATAATTTCTCATCCTGATATTTTTCTAAAATAGTTAATGGATATTATTAATTTTAATCATAATCCATTATCATTAATGGTTTATGTTAAATCAATTAAATCCTTGTTTTAACTATTTTGTTTTATTCTTATATCTTTCATTTTAATGTTTTTTATTCCTTATATATGGAAGAACAATTCTGTTTTATGGGTATCTATCATATTGGTATGATTTTTCTCAAATTATTAGGATCTTACAAATTTTTATAAACTCGTCAAAGGTCAAATATTTATTTACCCCTTATAAAGAATTTATGCTCCCCCATTTCTTGTGTCTTCATTACTAAGGTTATAAGGATGGGTTTTACTCATGATATTCTTATATGATGGTTATGTATAGTTCTATTTTCTATATGTAATGTTATTTTAAAAATAAACAGATTATGTAACTAATATCCAAATACACTGAAACTTTTACTCCTTAGATATTATTACAGATGAAAAATAACTTATATTGTAGGTAAATGATTTAAAATAAAGGAATTTTTAGATTTCATACATATAGATGTATCAAAGAAAAGTTTTAGTTATGTTTGAATATTAGAGAAACTCTTTTGAGAATTAAGGATAGATAAATTTAATGTAGAACCTTAAGACTGGGGAAACATATATGATAATGTATTGAAATATTGTAAATTCTTTTAGTAATTAGTTTTCCCATGTAATAGATCTATATATGTATTATACAAGAGTAATTATCAATATAACATGAGATCCAAAGGGTAATCATCACGAGAAGAGTTGGTTGAGCAATAACTCAATCATCACAATGATGCCTTGTGAGTGGACCCATGACTACACACCTTGTTTGATGGACATGAAGGAAAATCTCTTGTTTATCACATTCTCTATATAAACCACTATGAATGATTTATTACATAGTAACATTTATGAATTAGGTTTTTAATTATGAGAAAAATCAACCAAATAGTTATCCAAGATTCATATAGGTTTAAATGGAACAATTTTATAATAACATGGTAGTGTCAAATAATAATAAAATTTTATTTTAAATTACTTTTATTTTATTAATTTTTAAATTATGTTTATTATTCATTACATTGGCCAACATATTTTTTGTTTTAGTAGTCTATGAAATTGGATGGAATTTGGATAACAATGGGTGTGATGGGTAGTGTTAAGATTCCATAATGAAGAACCTTATAGAGTTAGATCAACAATGTGTGACCTTATAATTATATCAACAGAATAATATCAAGATATAAATAATTTTTTAAACTAAATTTAACCTTTTAAATAACCATGTAGAGAGAATATTGTTATTGTAACTTTTATAAGGAAAAATACACTGTCATTCTATGGCTATCTAAATACAATTTTTTCTATGTAATGGATCAATCCAATGGAAAATAAATTTTATATTCTATTTTTTCCAGAACATGATAATGTTTTCTTAGATATTTTAAATTTTAAATTTAATGATGAACAATGATACACTCTTATTAATCATCCAATGAGGAAAGAATAAATAAAATCAAATTAATGGGAATAACATTAGAAGGGATTATATACCAATTATTTTCATATGAATCATCTCTTGAAGATAAATAATAAATTCATAGAGTTGAAATAAAAGGAATATGAATTCATAGGGAATTATGATGAATGTATCATGAAAAAAGAAAGAAATAGATTATTTTGAATTCACACATTGAATGTCAAACTTATATTTCGACAATGGATTAATACATAATAACTGAATGGATTTTACTAAAAAATACATTGGAATCAATGAATATAAAAAACCATACCCGGATACCCTCTCAATACTAGTACCCAATTTGATCTTCCACATACCTAATGTGTGTTACCGATCTACTTGGGTTTTTGAATTGAAACTAGGAATCAAACAGCATCCATAGCGAATGATATTTTTTCAAAATGAAACAATAACATGAAATTTATACATTTATAAGATGGAATAGTAGATGATAAAAATATATTCCACAATAGATAAAGAATAATTTAAAAGATAAAATTGAAAATATAGAAAACAATCTCAATAAATAATGTCTAAATAAAATGGATAAGAAAATTAAAATAGCTACTTCAATATCAATAATTTAATGCAGGGGATAACTCATACAATATCAAAATTTTCTACCAAAAACACGACTAAAAAACCATTCCACCTCACTATAGATCATTTATCGTTCTGACTATGAAATACGTAACTAGGTCCACATACTGCCGAAGTGGTGTGTAGGGTGGGAGAGGGTAGGCTCAATTGGATATCTCATAGTTTTCCGTTAAAAACCCATTTAAAAATATCTAACTATGCAAAAAATTTATGAAAACAATGCATGCAATACATTTTTGCAGTCTTAGATCAGAATTATGTAAAAAAATTACAATTTCCCACATTTCCACAATCTCTAATAAAAAAGGCAAATCAGTGAATAAAATTTCATATACATATATACTATAAAATATATCAAATTAAAGAATATATGACATATAATATAAATTACATAGTAGTATAATAAAAAAATTATTGAAGCCAAAGCATCATAAACCATCCAAAAGTATAGGTAACATCATGCTAAGGCTCACACTAAGTCTTGGTAGCTATGAAAATTGTTCCTAACAATGAATATCAAGCTTGTATCATGAATATTGACATATAAATCATGTATAGTGATTAGAGGGTCTCCATATATAGTTAACTCCACAATTGGTCTGGCAAGTCCCTAGAACAATTGGCATAATGCTCATAAGAAACGTCCATTAGAAAATAATTTCATTGTAAACGAGGCCTATTATTACATATTCCACCTATGTACCCAATGATTCCGATGATATATATTTTCAAACTATATTTTTCAAACCATTTTTATCATATCATTCATTAAATTTTTTCACAAAACCCTTTTATTAATTATGTGAAAAACTACTTTTCAATTACCAAGACAAGTGGAAACCCATATTTTTATCAAAAACTCTTTTCAACATACATAATTCACATAAAAAATTAAATACATTTTATTTATAAATAATTCTATAAAAATAATGGGAATTCAATTCAACATCATAGGCTTGAGATATATCTAATTACCTCCAAACATAGGGCACACATTCCCATGACGGGATCCATCGACAAGAAAAACCACAAAACACCAACAGAGGACTTAGAAAAAAATAAAAAAATATTATAATTGATTAAATTTATTGAAAAGAATAAACATAGAAGTGGAAACAAAACATACAACTTGAACACACACACACACACCACACCAAAAACAATAAAGTATCATCCACTGAAACAAGATCACACAATGGATACAGAAAGGAATAAAGAGAATCATCACCATAGGTCAAGTGATCTGATAGCAAAATATAATTTTTCTACCATGATCAATGTTAATGTATAATATGAAAGGGTTGTTCACTAAAAGAGATAAAAAACAAACCACAACAGATATCTATTAGTGAACAAACATATTTTTATGGTGTATAGGTCCCCAAAATTTCTATAGAAGAAATCTTGGTTGAGAGTGTAGAGGGATGCAAATGAATCAAATAATAATAATCAGTGCAGTTCCCTAATTCAATACATGACACTGTTAGAACTTATGTAATCCATTTACATAAATTTTAATCCATATTGGCTATATACATTGGAAAACACATTTGATTTTTATTAATCTCTTATTTTTATCCTTAAATTGTGTGTACCATTTACATGGAGTGTATTCATTTAAAACTATGTACCGAGTTCAGAAAATATTATGTAGATAAAGTATATGAAACTTCATACCATTACATATTGTGTAATTCACCAAGAAGTGCTCAAAGTATATTTTTTAGCCAAAAATCTGTAACCACTTTTTTAATTGTCCGGTCATGGGTATAACCAGACAATGGAAATACACATTTATACATGTGTTCAAATAACTCAGAAAAACTCACATTCCTACAATTTATGAAACCTTCCAAAAAAATTCCTACATCCTAAATATTCCCATAATGAATCAAATTAAAGAAGAAAACTGTAATAAAAGAGTAATTACCTAAATCATAGTCAAAGGATGATACAAAATCTACAGAATAGAAAATTACATACAAAAGTAGTCTTGAAAAATAATGATATTTGGAAAAGAGGTGAGGGTAATAATCCCTAATCAATGTTTTGTGCTCACATGTATGAGGATAATTTAGTATGTGCTTCAATAACTCCATGAAGAATGGAATCATTATCCCACATAAGACTTTTAATTGAGATTAAATGATCTATACAAGCTTCCCAACAATAGAAATACCCAGACCTAACTCGATCTCTTCCATACTCAGATCATGTTAGTGGTTTGGATCATTTTTCCCTAGTGTCAATATGTAGAAACCATCAATAATTATTTTCAAGTGAACATGAATATCCAACCAATAATCTACCATACCACGAAACTCATGAACTCAAACAGTCAAATATATCTCGAAGGAAACATTCCTTGTTTTACAATCTAATGGTGACCAAACAGAGGAGACAACATCAAGAAAATGAAGTCACCTATGGAAAAAATCCAAATGATTATTCCATTAATCCACACAATAATTATGAAAAAATTAATCTGTAACTAGATTGTGATTTATATATAAAATTTTAACTAATATCTCCTATAATAACCATTGTCCCACTAAAGAAGTTTTACCAACATCATCCCAAACTAAGAGGATAAGAACATAAGAAACCATACAAATCATTGAATTAGACAACTTTTATCAATGAGTAATAACTATTTTTTTATAAAAAATCAACTAATATAAAATTTCAATCACAATATAAATCCAAATGAAAGAGACCTTCTCAATTTATATCCTCTAGGATATGAATAGAATTCTTTATATTCCATTTATATATGGATGATAAGTCGTACTCATCCAGACCACAATCCAAATTTCCTCTCAGAGACTCCTCTAGAACCTCAATGTAATCCAAGATCATGGTCTCAAACAGTGACTGAAATAACCCCATATAATCTCAAAATCTCTTACATAAATATATTACACACTAACCTTTAACATTTATGGTGTACTTGATGAGAATGAAATGACATGAATTTTTCAAACAACCAATCACAAAAATGATTGAATACATCCCTTTGGAATTCAATGTTAATCCAACAACAAAATACTTGGATACCACATCCATTTTAGAAATTAGAACCGAATGATGATAAAGAAAATAATAATAATTCAGATTCACTACAATTATATGTTTTCTTTTTCAATAGCGCGAAACATAATTAGAAATTTCACACTTCATACCCATCCACCAGAATAATCGTCTCATGTCAAGATATATATATTTGTAGCTCTTAGATGAATGACCCTTGATGAAAAAGGACAATAATAAAATCCAGGATTCTCTCGAATGCTGAGATAATGTATTATATAGAAAACTAATAATTTGATTCAACGAAGGAGACATTGAAGAAATGGTGTCCCCACAATAAAGGGTTTCTAAAATTCATATGAATTTTTCATCCTTCCTCTAATGATATATTATAAACCTAAGGTGAGATGACTATAAATGTTCATTTTTTAAGAAACATACAATAAATATCCTCCAAATCGTCTAGACACAATTATGAAAAAACCCACATCAGGATCTAGTCTTCCATTGATTCAAAAACTGCTTATCAAGGAACATTCCTATAAAGAGTGTCTGGAACAACATTTTCCATCCCCTGGGTGTTGGTGATATCAAATTCAAATTATTAAAGGTATTAAACCAAACTCTTATATGTATGGTTCACATAATTCTATGAAAATATATATCTTAAACACTTATGGATATAAATACTATGAATATTTTCGAAAAATATAGTGCCTCCCACAAATGAGTCCATCCATAAACACAACATGATCTGAATCTTGGGTGGGAAAATTATTCTGATGTAGGAAAATATGACGAGTGTCATAAGCCATGATATGATCATCCTACATTAGCAAACAACCTAAACGTGTTCCATAAGAGTCATAGAAAACCACATTCCCTTTACTGGGATCTAGTAAGATTTGAATCTAAATTTTTTTCAAAATTATTTTCATATTATTGATATATGTCCAAAAAAAATCATTTGATTTGAATTTCACCCCGTTCATGGTAATATCAGTAAAAAGTGACGGAAACATTGATAAATCCTTAAAAATCCATTGATAGTACCTATAATGACCAACAACGCCCAGAATCTCAAATACAGATCTTGGTTATTCCCATGAATATAAAACCTTCAAATTCTTAGGATCAATAAATATGCCATTCCCATAAATCAACATCCTAACGAAATAAACCTAATTGAACCAGAAATTTCATTTGGAAATGTTTACATATAAATAGCGACTCATTGATATTTAATGAACCAAAACCAGATAGTGCGTGTTATCATGCTCACATCCTAACTAAAAAAAATCTATGAACAGTATAAAAAAGTTCCAGGAAAATGATAGACTATATGATTCACAATACCCATAAAAACTATAGGAGCATTATTTAGACAGAACAATATAAAATTATTTTCAAAAGGGACAAACCTTTTCCAGAAATTTGTGGTTAGTATATGATAATCTCGAACTCTGGCCAGATGTTAACCCAACTGATGATGAATCATCAAAACAACTTTCTCTCTTTAACTAATAAAACTAATGATCCACAAAGGGAAAATGATAATTTTTCAAAACCATAACTCAGTGCATTTCCCATGAATCCAAACACAATCAGAGTGAACCATTTTTAATTTTATGAGTGTGTACTTGGGATTCCAAATGAGAAAAAGTAAAGAGAACAAAAGATTTTATCTATTCATCCAATAAAATCATGGGATCTTTCATCTTCACTGGTTTCATATTTTACAAAGTTTTTTAAATTGGTTACGTACCTAGAGCCTAGTCGATCATAAACACTATCTCCCTCACTGGAGGATTCTTGGAAAAATATTATGGGAAATCATTAGTAATGAAATGAAAAATAATGGAAGGATCTATTTTAGATTAAATTTCTTTGGGAACTACTACTATAATATACAAAATTTCTTAAAATCTATTGAGGAATTTCCTTTACGTCTAGACCTCAGATCACACTCTCAATTAAAAACCCATGAGCTCCCATCAACCGAATATAATAAGACATGAAAATGATAATAATCATATTCTAGAATACTAGAAAAATTCAATTATATCTAGATGTTGATTTCAACATATATAGACTGAGAAAAAGAGAATATGGGACCAACTATGAGTCAATTATCTATACTGAACATGAAGGACACCAAAAACAATTCTCTTTTTTTCAAGAGCTTTTTCCATCTCCATAACCGAGGACATGAGTTTTATTAAGTATTTATGAATATAAAAAAACAACCAGATTTAAACAAGCGGGAAGTTCCAATATCATATAATGAAACCTTAATAAAATATTTTGAAAAATTTTACCGGAACATGACACCTGATCTACATCTACCAATAAGGAAATCTTATATACTTCATGATGATTCTTCACTACAGAGTCTTATAGCTATATCCCTGTATTGTATGACGTATTTCACTACTCTACTACATTATTTGGAGAAAAAAATACCTCCCCTTATTATAGAGAAGACATAGACTGACATAAATGATGCAACTAGGTGATTTGAAGAGGCATACCACTGGGAACCACCTCCACTACTCATTTTATAAACTTTTCACTTCCTCTTCTTCCATAATATACAACTATAAATACCACTAGGTGGTAGATAAGAGGAATAATTTCAAACCATTCATTATATATTTATATCAGGAATATAGACCAAGTTATCATCTCTAAAAATTATAATGATTCAGCATATGTTCCTTTGATCTAATTTTCCATCACAAGCCCTATAGGTACATTTGTGAATTCATCGGGTCATCGTTTATTGCATTTATTATGAAACAAACCAGATCCTCTAATTGATTGTTCTACCATGACACTGAACAAACTCCCAGATGCAATGAGAGGAACTCCAAACTCTTATCCATCACAAGTGACAATAGAAAAAACATTTTCAAGAAGAGATTATTGATGAAATTATTTTCAAATTCCAGGTTTTTATCCACATGTATCATGAAATAACACCAACACTTACTCATACCTTATATCCTAATTGACACACACTTCACCGAGTTACTCTCATATTTTTATAAGAGCTCAATGATAAGATAAATCTTTTCATGATGGTCATCTATCTCGTATGGTACACTCATACCCTTAAAGGATGGTGGTATCTATTTAAGGAACTCCCTTGATTGGTCTATTTCTCCTCAATTTCTTGTACACACGCTTAGAACTGCATTACTGACTTGTGTTACATTCTGATATGCAATATGAATTTTTCCCATGATAGCCTCTATAAAATTATATCAATGGGTGGATTCCATAGAGATGTATCAGTTTCACCCTCCTGTGGAACTCTAGGAACACATATATTAGGAATAAAACTGCTCCCCAAAATGGATGAAATTATCAGACATAAAAAAATCATAGATCAAATAATAAATAGCAAAAGAATAAACTAATATTAAAATCAACCCCCAAAACAAGATATATGAATCCAATCATCCCATGGTAACATGAGTCTCATTATAGAAATATATAACAATTGACTCAACACAATCTACCCCTCAAGAACCTAAAATATTTTATATAGACTACGAAACATCCTAAAAAAGGACTTTTGAGGTTAAAGAACCTCAAGTTAACTATGAAAAAATTCTGAAATAAATCGATCCAGATATCCTCCCTTTACTATAACCTGACCATATCCACAACATACATAAATCACATATCCAATCCCTATGGGATGTCGATTAGCACCAAATCCTTAAACAATAAATAAAGGTAATTATTTCTCCCATCCCAAAGAAGCAACATGGACTTTATGCACATAGCATAGAGGACATTATAAGATAAAAATATATTCAATAACATATAAAGAACAAAAGTAGAGATACCATTAATAAGGTATAAAAAAATCTTCTTGCGACAAGTCTAACTATTTAGGATTGAAAAAATATAATAACTAACCCAACAACTCTATGGGATAGAGTTTAAAAACATTCACAATAAAACCACTAGCTATAAAAAACCCAACCGATAGAAAACCATCCCATGAAACTATAAAAACTTAACTTTCCCAACATCAAAATACATTAAATGTTATATACATCATCGAATAGATACACTTTTGGTTAGATAACATGATAAATAGGATCTCAACAAGGTGTGAAATAACATGACATTGTACTATAATTTTAGTAAGCTATACATCTATAAAATAACAAGACATGATATTGATTTTAATATTTTTATATCAAAATCATAAAAAAATATTTAATTTACCCATTTATCATATTTTCAAATGAAGTAGGCACATGAGCTTCATGAATTCCATACGCATATATAATAGTTGATATATCAAATAAAAGATAGTATTACAGAACATATCAATTCCTAAGTAGTAAACCAAAATAATACAATCCAAAACAAAAAAAATCATCCAAAATCATAAGAAACAACATTCCAAGGAAAATGAAATTTATGGGAAATTGGGACACTCATACCTAATATAGAAAATCTCACTCACATCATGCCTTTTGACATATGTAGCTTGTCTATAATATCGTGGAACACCACATAAATTTAACCACAAACTTATTTATCAAATCTCTAGAACAAATGGTCTATGGAGTATAGAAAAGTCCGTTGAGAAAACCCCCTATAATGGATCCTGACTATTACTACACCCTCCACCAAAGTACTGAAGACTTACCATGTTCCCTATTTCCCAAATAAATTATTCAATCCTTTTTAATTAAATGATTCATTGAAATTAATTTCTAAAAATCTATTCCACAATGCATTGAAAATAACATTAAATTTTACAAAACAAGAAGAAAACCATCTATCTTGAGAAAAACGTTTTTATAAACAACATTCAAATAATAACGTCATAAAATATAGTTTCAAGAAATCATTATCAAATATAAATAAATTTCATTAACTAGAATAGTATAGAGGTAGAACCACCTACATCCCACTCAGGTCACACATGTCCAAAACATGATCTACTAATAATTAACACATAATGAAAATAGAGGTATTATAACCAGTAAAAAAATCTATTAATTTATTCAAATTAAAAAAATAATAATAATAGGAATAGGATACAACACATACCTCAAGAATTCACATCTGTCACAATGTGAACAGAGGACCATTAAACAACATGTACTCCATGGGGCCCATATATGCTAGAACCCATAACTTTTCATTAATAAAAATCATATTTTAATCCTTATGTGGATTATAAACATTACATGGTGTGTACACCTTTCACACTTTATAACAAGTTCATAGAATCCTCATTATAGATATTACATGAAAATAATTATGATTACATGAAGAATATTTATCTTGTAGGCTGCAAAATGTCTAGTTTTCTATTGAACACCCAAAACAACCTTCACTATTATCTGAAATCAAGGATTAACGTATACAAAAAATAAATATTTATACCTAGAATGCATTAACTCAAAAATATCATATCCCTTAAAATTAATAAATTTTCCCAAAAAATATCTCTATACTAGGGAATCCAATGATGCACCTAATTATATATGAAAACAAGTGAAAAAGGGAATTACCTAAAGTAATGTAATGTGATGTTATAATGAATATATAGTTCCAAATTTTCTAAATTTGGATGTGGAGTCTATAGTTTCTAAAAACTATAAATAATAAAAAAATGTGTAATTCCAAGGGATATGTAATTGTATGTAACATGGAAAGAGGAAATTACAACAACATACATACCAAAATTAGTGGATAAAGAACCATAGTAGTTTTCATTAAAGTTTATGGAAGGGTTTTAAGTTTAGTAAATTCATATCTATGCATGAAATGATTCAGGTGTAACGCCCTGACCCCAGTCACCCAGAGTTGGTGCATTATTACATAACTTTTTCATGATTACAAAGCATCAAGTCTTGAAAGACCTATTAGTTTAATAACCTTGGAATCACTAGATACATTCATAAAGTTTACATTACATCATAAAGTAAAAAATACAACAAAATAATTTCTCCACAATCATATCCCCTTATACTATCCATGATGGTCATTCATTATATACTTCTCCACATTCTAGGAAAAATAAAACATAGAATGGGGTGAGCTCAAATACCTAGTAAGGATAACAATATAGGGGAAACTTTCATAAATAATAATAAACATTTAAGGAAATGTATAACTAAAATGAATGCCTTTTAAACTTGAACTTCAGCATAATACGGCCGAAATAAAATGAAATAATTCCATTTAATTATTCACATGGATATTCTACTAGTCGAATAATCACATGCAATATCAATAACCACTTTCATAATAAAGGAACACATAATGCCAGACTATCATAACCACTTAGTCAATGCCTTGTGCCAAGACTACAAATAAGATTTTGTTTAGGCCTTCTTCCAAGCCACTAGTTTGTCTCATGAAATCTACCGATGAATCGAGGAGCTACAGCAGGATCCACCCGTCACTTATTAAGTCCAATGCATTACTCATATGAACAGGTTTAAACATTACATAAACATTCGTATTAAAACTAGCATAAAAAATGTAAATAATTTCATTATAAACCATGAATGGTATAAAAATAACACATCTACAGTCAAACATATCACAAAACCTTCTATACAATATGGAAGTTTTTTATCATAATAAAGCAACTTAAAATATTCTTAAAATCCATCAAAGGATGTTGACATAGATGAAATCAAAACTATTTGAGAGAAATATCTATTTTTTTGAAATAATTTAAAAGTCACATAATTATAAAAGAAAACATTTACTTTTAAAATATTCTTATAGTCTTGTAAGGGAAGCTTCAACGAGTTTATAAAGGTATAAAATAGCCACACTCTCTCTATAAGTTAAAAAATACATTGTTACCTTAATTTTGTCAAAAAGGATAAAAGGACCTTGTTTGGAAAAAGATGGAAAGATTACTTTATAAACATCTTATAAAAAGTCACAAAAGGGTATAAATGACTTTAACCCATATTATCTAAAATAGTAAGAATGATTTGAAATACATTTTTATGTAACACGGATTTGGATGATAAAGAGATCCCAGTAGATAATTACGTATAAATAACCTTGGATAATGAAGAGATTGTGAAATAAACCCTTACCTTGTACTTTTCTTTGGTTGAGGGTAGGTTAACCTCTAGTATAATGGTGAAAAAATTGTTATTAAATTATACAAGAATAATATACATTAATTATTATATCTTATATGATCTTTTAAAATTTCTTTGTTAATAATATCTTAGTATTAACGTTGTTTCGGGTGTTAACTGATTTGTTTTCCTTTATATGCTTTGTTACGTAAGCCGTGTTTGTTATGTATAGGTTTTATCTTATTCATATCCAGGATGATATAATGCCCTTAAACATTATTTTTAATCATCAAATGAAAATTATTCTTTAATGGACATGATGGTTAATGAATCTAATCGCATTCATGGAGACGGTAGTTCGTACGTACGCACGAGCGACAATATCATCATTTTCATATTAAAATAACATATAATTGGATGGTGTATCATATATACAGAATAATTATCATGTTTTATTTATTATTTACATTAATTACATATCATTATTATATCCATCTAAATAATAATGTTTTGAATAACAATTACACCACAATGTGGAGACGGTAATCCGTACGTACGCACGTATGGTGGCATGTCATTCAAATGATGGATAGAATACTTAATATGGTTGTACCAAATTTATAATAACATCATAGTATATGTAAGATACTGGAGTTATTATTTTAGAATGGAAATAACAATGAAATAAGAAGTCAAAGAAGAAAATAAATTGAAAGAGGCTGGTGAAAACATTACCTCTTCTTTGGGTTCATCCATTTGATTTGATCAAAATGGATCCATAGGTTGTCTTTCTGACTAATTTTTGGATGCTAGTTTGAAGTGAGGGAAGTGTAGAAAATATATAGGTAGGGTTTTGCTGAATCAAAAGGCTTTGAAGGTGTGAATTAGTGAGAAGGGGAAGTTCCCTTTTATAAGAGGGGTGAGGGGAACCTTAGGAAAAGCTAGAAATATTATTTTATAATAAATTCATATTCGATTTCTAATAGCTCTTACGTGGATTATTTTAATTCTAAGGTGGGGATAGGTATAAAACCAATCATCCAATATGTTTTAGATAGGTTTGGGTCACTATATTAACCCTATATTTTATTTTTAACTCTTAGTTAATTAGTTTGACATTTACCATGTCACATTGTATTTTTATATTATATAGTCAATATACTTAATTTAAACTCTCAATAGACCCCCAAAGTGGTCCATTAATGATACACCTATAATTATATAATTCCTTTGGCCGAACCTTAGATTTTTAGGAATAGAGTATCAATTCATAATATAATATTTGTTTTAAAAACTCATTTATGTCAATTTTGACACTATTAAATAATTGATTTTTGTTAAAGTCTTAAAAAATTTATTATTTCGAAAAAAATTCATTTTAGCAATCCTAACAAGAAATATTAAACAATAAAATTCGTGTATGTCATAAAAACCTTCAAATTATATTTATTTTAACATTTATAATACCAATTATTTGATTCTTTCATTAATAAATAAAATATTGCAACATTATTATGTCATAAATAAATTTAATTATTAAATGTCTAAAAATTATAAATAAAATATCCTTATGTAGAAAATATATTTTTCTTCTAATTAACATTTATATTTGAAAATATAACATATAAAACCCTATGTAAAAATAGTCCTTCTAAAATATATATGCTTATGTAATTTTTATATTTACATCAACTTAATTAATATAATGTGTCCCTATCATTTACATGTGGATCCATAGGGTCCTAAAATTGACCCAAATATGACCATGGTCAGGTAGTTATCAACCAATAGGGTTAGGACACGTTTTTGTGTAATTTATTATTATTATAATATTATTCTTTACCCTTATTTACCGAATTTACCCTTTAACCATGGTAAATAAAATATTTACTGAAGTAATTATTCAAAATGTCTAAAAATACGAGTTACCTATTTACAAAATTTGGTCATCCTGATTCAAAATATGGAATCCCTTTTTCCTAATTCAATACACATAAGTAGAAAAAATTAATTTAAAAATAATTCTCGTTGTCAAAACAAAAAGCGTGTTTTTAAGAAATAATAACTATCAAAAGATTGACATTTGTTTATTTCTGGTTTAAATGTGAAATTATGTCCAATGTCAAAAATTATATTAAATGGTAAAAAAATATTCTAAATATAATTTAAAACCCCTAAAATACATAATTTATCAATATTAAATATTTAGATTAAAAAAGTTGTTTTTAATTAAAATTGAGTAATTTTCACTATTCATCAAAAATTGAATGTTTTCAGAAAAATACAAAAAATTTACCCTAATATAATTTCAATATTATGAATACAAAAATGAAATCCATTTTGAAAGATAAAATGGCTAAAATTTTAAAAAGTTGGTATTAATATTCATAACGGTTAGTTTGATTGGTTGTGTTGTGTGTTAGAACTCGATGTTGTGTACAACACACACTACTATATTATTCAAAGTGAAGTGTATCGTGGAAGATTGGGGTGTTACATTGTCCCCTAATTCAAATAATTTCTTCCTCAAAATTTCTAGAATACTACCACATGAAAAGACTCGGGTGGTTCTTCATCATAAGTTCCTCGGGTTCCCATATTGCCTCTTCCAACTTATGGTTTCTCCATAGAAAGTTTACCAGACTAGTCGTCTGGTTTCTCAGCACTTGTTCTCTCGTATCAAGAATCTTAAAAGGATCTTCACAATAAGATAGATCGGGTTCCAGTTCTTATTCCTCATATATGAGTAGATGCATTGGTTCAGGCATGTATTTTCTCAACAGTGATACATGGAACACATCGTGAACTTTGGAGAGACTTAGCGGCATTTCCAAACGGTAAGCTACATCTCCAATTTGTTCTAGAATTCCGAAAGGTCTGATGTACTTGGGACTCAATTTACCTTTCTTACCGAATCATATAACTCCCTTCAATGGAGATAACTTCAAAAAAACAGGATCTCCTACCTGAAATTCCAAATCCTTCCTTTGGTAATTGGCATATCTCTTCTGCCAACTTTGAGCTGCTTTGATGTGGTTTTCGATTACCTTCACCTTTTCCATTGTTTCCACCACCCATTCCAGGCCTACAAACTTTCTTTCACCAAAATATTCCCAACATATTGGTGTGTGAAATCTCTTTCCGTATAACGCTTCATATGGTGTCATCTGAATACTTGAATGGAAGATATTATTATAAGAAAATTTCAGTAGAGGTAAATATTGATCCCAAATACCCTGAACGTCAAGTGAGCATGATCTCAACATGTCCTCTACGGTTTGGATAGTCCGTTCTGATTGTCCATCAATTTGACGGTGGTAGGCAGTGCTCAAACGAAGTTCTGTATCTGAGGACTTTTGAAGACTCTTCCAGAATCTTGATGTAAAATGGGGATCACGATCAGAAACAATCGATACAGATACTCCATGAAATCTCACAACATCATTAATATATAGCCTTTCTAGACATTCAAGTGGTAAATATTCCATTATAGCAAGAAAATGTGATGATATGGTAAGACGATCGACAATGAACCATATTGCATCGTTCCTTGTAGGATTCTTTGGTAGTCCCATGACAAAGTCCATCATGATATTATCTGATTTCTACACAGGTATGAGAAGAGGTTGCATGACTCCTCCAGACTGTTGCCTTCCAGATTTCACTTGTTGAAAAACCATACATCTTGACACAAAATCAACAATCTCCTTCTTCGTGTTGTCCCATCAAAAATGTTCCTTCGAATATTTATAAATTTTGTTGCTCCGAGGGTGTATTAAGAAATTGGAACTATGAGCATCATCCAACAATTCCCTATTTAGATCAGAGATATCGGGAATACAAAGTCTCCTCCAAAATTTCAAAATCCATCTTCATACACAATGTAACTCAATCTCCCATTATTCACCACTTTAATCTTCTATTTAAATTCTTCATCATCGGTCTGAGAACTCTTTATCCTTTCCAATAATGATGGTTTGGAAACCATTTAAAAAAGTATCGATGTTTCACCTTCCATGGTAATTCCCATGTCCAGATTTACTAGATCCATGAAAATAGGATCCCTCTTAACTCTCATATTTTTCAAAACACCATGATATTTTGTACTCCAAGCATCTGCAACCTTATTTTCCTTCCCCGGATGGTAGTGTATCGTGCAATCCTAATCCTTGAGTAGTTCAAGCCATCTCTTTTGTTTCATGATGAGTTCTTTTAGTGAGAAAATATACTAAAAACGCTTGTGATCAGTATAAATCTCAAAATTCACCATATAGATAATGTCTCAATATTTTCAAAGTAATTATTACAGCAGCTAACTCATGATCATGAGTAGGATAGTTTTCTCGTTAATTTTCAGCTGTCGTGATGCATAGGCAATAACTCAATCCTTCTGCATAAGGACACAACCAAGTCCTTTCTTCGATGCATCACTATAAATAATGAACCCATCATTCCCCGATGGTAGAGTCAATATAGGATCATTGAATAATATTCTCTTCAGTTCTTCAAAACAATCTTCACACTCTTTTGTCCAAACAAATTTACCAGCTTTAGGTGTGAGTTTCGTTAATGGGTTAACCAATCGGGAAAAATTCTGGACGAAATGACGATAATAACCTACTAAACCAATAAAACTGCATACCTTAGTTATACTCGTCAGTTCTGGTCATTCTTGGATTTCTCTTGTATTAGAAAAATCAACGAATATTCCATCTTTGGAGACAATATGGACAAGAAATGAAATCTCCAGAAGCCAGAATTCACAATTTCTAAACATCCCATATAGTTCATGTCTCCTTAGAGTCTTCAGGATAACGTGCAACTGATTTTCATGATCTTTGTAGCTTTTGGTGTATACCAAGATATAATCAATAAATACCACTACAAAATCATCGAGGTATTCCTTGAAAACTCTGCTCAATAGATCCACGAATACATAGGGTGCATTTTTCAATCCAAAAGGCATTACTGTAAACTTGTAATGCCCGTAACTAGTTCGAAATGTTGTCTTAGGAATTTCTTCCTTATTCACACACAACTGATGGTATCCATATCAAAGGTCAATCTTTGAAAAGTATTTAGATCCATGAAGTTGGTCTAATAAATCATCAATACGAGGTAGGGGATACTTGTTCTTTATTATTATAGCTTCGATTTCCCTGTAGTCAATACAAAACCTCATAGATTCATCTTACTTCTTAACAAAAAGGACATGGGCTCCCCTTGGAGAAACACTAGGGTGAATAAATACCTTATTACTCAATTCCTCTAGTTTTCTCATTAGTTCAACTAATTCCACAGTGTCCATTTTATAAGGTGTCTTCGATATAGGCCTTGAACCAAGAATTAGATCAATAGAAAACTCAATTTCTCGTTCGGGAAAATATACAGGTAAATCATCCGGAAACACATCAACATATTCTTTCACAATAGGTACATCCTCTATTTGAACATTCCTTTCCTTACTTATAATTTTTTTATTATCTTCTTCCACGATAATTTAATTTAGTTGAGCTACCAGGGGTGGATATAGATAAGATTTAGGTGGTGACTATTCTGCTCTAATGATATGGTGTTCCTTATAGTCATCATCAAAAATTGTAACCTCCTTCTTCTTACAATAAATCTACTCATCATGGTCCGAAATCCAATCCATACCGAGGATTATATCAAATTCAATCATATTTATGATGATGAGATCAGCAGATAATTAACAGTACTGTGCTCTAATGGAGGCTGATTCACAAAACATTTTTGCAATGATACTTCCCTTAGGAGTTTTAACTGAAAACTTCCTTATAAGATCAAATTGGAAATATCTAATTTTCCTAGGAAACTGGGAATATAGGAAATAATGCGATGATCAAGAATCAAGTAAAGCATTTGGTAAACTTGAGGAAACCATTAAATTAATTACCAAAACGTCTTTCTGAGCTTCTACCTCAACAATAGTGATAACATAAGCTCGGCCTTGATCCCTTGGCCTTTTCTGAGGTAAGTTCCCCTGACGCTTAGGACATTCATTTTCATAATGTCCCATATCCATACAATTGTATCATTGAACATTGGTAGCTTCTTTCTTCCCCTTGCAATCTTGAGCTTGGTAGCCTTTTTTACCACACTTGTAACAGACTCTCATTCCCTTCAAGCAAGTACCAGGGTTTTTATTCCCACATTTACTGCAATATCTATATTAAAATTTTCCCTTCTTCCCCTTATTTCCATTTCAAGTGTGATCAGAAGATCTCTTCTTCTCTTTCTTTGCTTTAAATTCATAAGACTTAGAGAATTATTTATCTATTTTGATAGCACATGAGACAATATCTTCATAT
This sequence comes from Viscum album, assembly GCA_963277665.1. Lineage (NCBI taxonomy): Eukaryota > Viridiplantae > Streptophyta > Magnoliopsida > Santalales > Viscaceae > Viscum > Viscum album. The sequence goes on from OY728148.1 coordinate 470,289,088, forward strand.
AACGAAAAGGTTTGTGAGACTAATTCTTGATAGAGAAATGGTTTTAACCCATCAAAGAAACAATCAATATTACATTGCAGGTTATGTATATAATATGCTGCATTCCTTGCTAACCTTGTAATGTTAGACTCATACTTTGCGACATTCTCATCCTCCATTTGTCTCTGACTCAGAAATTGCCTTTCCATATCTGCTCGATGGTCCCGAGGAAAGTATTTTTCCATGAGAATCTCTTTGAACTCCCTCCATTCCATATTTGATACTTAATAATCTTCCTTTTTGTTTGAATCAATGACCACCATTGATCAGCATCTCCAGTGAGGCGGTAAACTGACATGACAACTTTTTCCCTTTCGCTACTCCCCAAGGCATGGAATATTTTCTCTATGGAATTTATCCATTGCTCAGCTACTAAGGGATTTTTACTCCCATTGAATGTTGGTGGTTGTAGCCTCATGGAGCGATATAACATTGACCCTCCTCACTATGGATCTGGGTGCTCAATATGGGTAAGATTATTATTCATAACCTGAGTGAGTTGTCCCAGTATGATGATTAGATGATCTACACCAGTTGCATCACCAGCTCCACTATAATTATATTGAGTAGGAGGGAAATCCCTACATGGAGTGCATGCATTGATATGGTTTCCATTCCTTTAACTAGGCTCCATTTCTAAATAATGGCACAAACTTGATGAGTTTATGAATCAAAATACATAATTCTATACTTGTAAAACACATAAAATAAATTGAACTATTTATGGACACACTCCATAATCATAAAAAAAATTTCTTTGATAAATTATATACTCATAAAACATTCATAATGGTTTGTAAAAAATTGAGAATTATCCTAGGAATATACCCTGGGAGTGTCGTAACTAAGAGTGAAGCAAGTCTCGTTGTCGTGCACCAGTTCCCATTCGAGACAAGCTTAATACGGTGTTTTCGGGTTTTACCTCAAGGTACATCTATGCCAGAGCTGCCTCTACCTGCTCGTATCTAGATAGGGATTTATTTCTCAGGAAACTCAAAAAATATTTACAACACCAAAATTCTAGGAAGTTGTTCTATATTAATCCTCAAAGACCATCTTAGGCTTATGTGCTACAATCAGAGTTTATCTAAATCTAGCTCCCAAGGTTTATACTAAACTTACTCTGATACCAACTATAATGCCCTGAACCCAGTTACCTAGAGTCAGTGCATTATTATATAACATTGGCATGATCACAAAAGATCAAGTCTCGAATGACCGAATAGTTTATTAGCCTTGGAATCACTAGATACATTCATAAAGTTTACATTATAACATAAAGTGAAAACTACAACAAAATCTTGTCTCCACACTCATATCCCCTTATACAATCCCTGTAGGTCATTCATAATATACTACTTCAAATCCTGGAAAAAATAAAACATAGAAAGGGGTGAACTCAAATTCCCAATAAGTATAACAATATAACGGAAACATTCATAAATAAGCGTAAACAATTAAGACAATGTATAACTAAAACAAAAGTCTTACAAACTTCAGATTCCGTATAATATGGCAGAAATAAAATGAAATAATTCCATTTACTTATTCACATGGATATTTTACTAGCCGAATAATCACATGCAATATCAATAACCACATTCATAATGATGGAATTCATAATGCCAGACTATCACAACCACATAGTTAATGCCTTGTGCCAAGACTACAAATAAGATTTTGTCAAGGCCTTGTGCCAAGATAGTAGTTTGTCTCATGAGACCTATTAATGCATCGAGGGGCTATAGTGAGCTCCACCCATCACATATTAATTCCAATGCATTCCACTTATGAATAGGTTTAAACATAACATAAACATCTGTATTAAAACTAGAATACGAAATGTCAATAATTTCTCCACAAACCATGAATGGTGTAAAAATAACACATCCACAGTCAAACATATCACAAAACCTTCAACACAATATGGATGTTTTTTGTCATAATAAATCAACATCAAATAAGCTTAAAATCAATCAAAGGATGTTGACATAGATGAAATCAAAACAATTTTAGAGAAATATCTCTTTTTTTAAATCATTTAAAAGTCACATAATTATAAAAGAAAACATTTACATTGAAAATATTTTTATAAGCTTGTAAGAGAAGCTTCGAAGAGTTTATAATGACAGAAAATAGCTTCACCTACCATATAAGTTTAAAAATACATTATTACATTAATTTTGTCAAAAAGGATGAAATGACCTTTTTCGGAAAACAATGGAAAGATTCCATTATAAACATCTTATAAAAAGTCAAAAGGATATAAATTACTTTAACCCATATTGTATAAAATAGTAAGAATGATTTGAAATACATTTTTAAGAAACATTGATGTGGATGATAAAGAGGCCCCAGTAGATAATTACGTATAAACAACCTCGGATAATGAAGAGATTGTGAAATTAACCCTTACCTTTTAATTTTCCTTGGTCTAAGTTTGGTTAACCACCTGTATAATGGTGAAATAATTGTTATTAAATTATAAAATAATCATATACATTAATTATGATATCACATATGATCTTTTAACATTTCTCTGTTAATAATATCTCAGTATTATTGTTGTTTCGGGTGTTAACCGATTCGTATTACTTTTTATGCTTTGTTACATAAGTCGTGTTTTTTATGGATAGGTTTTATCATATTCATATCCAGAATTTTATAAAGTCTTTAATAATTATTTTTAATCATCAAATGAAAATTATTCTTGAATGGATACTATGGGGAATGAATCTCATCGCGTTCGTGGAGACGGTAGTCCGTACGTACGCACGAGCGAGAATATCATTGTTTTGATATTAAAATAACATATAATTGGATGGTGTATCATATATACAGAATAATTATCATTTTATATTTATTATTTATATGAATTACACATCATTATTATACCCATACAAATAATAATGTTTTAAATAACAATTACACCACGACGTGGAGACACTAAGCTGAACGTACGCACATATGGTGACATGTCATTCAAAGGATGGATATAATACTGAATATGGTTGTACCATATATATAGTTACATAATAGTATATATAATATACTAGATTTTTTATTTTATAATGGAAATAACAAAGAAATAAGAAGTTGAAGAAGAAAAGAACTTGAAAGAGGGTGGTGAAAACATTATCTCTTCTTCGCATAATTCCTTTTGATTCGATCAAAAGTGATCCTTAGGTTAACTTTATGACAAAATGAAGGCCTATAGGTTGACTTGATAGAAGTTTAGAGAATATTTGGGTAGGTTTTGGCCTAAGAAAATGGATTTTATGGTGTGAATTAGGGAGAAGGGGGAGTTCCCTTTTATAAGAGGGGTGGGGGGAACCTTAGGAAAAGCTAGAAATATTATTTTATAATAAATTCATAATCGGTTTATAATGGCTCCAATGTGGATTATTTAAAGTATAAGGTGGGGATAGCTCAAAAAACACTCAACCAATAGGTTCTAAAGAGGTTTGGGTTACTATATAAACCTTATCTTTTAGTTTTAACTCTTAGTGAATTAGTTTGACATTTACCATGTCACTTTGTATTTTTATATTATATAGTAAATAAACATACGATAAACTTCTAATAGACCCCAAAATGGTCCATTAATGATACAAATATCAATATATAAGTCCTTTTACTAAACCTTATATTTTTAGAAATAGAATATCAATTCATAATATAATATTTGTTTTAAAAACTCATTTATGTCAATTTTTACACTATTCAATAATTGATTTTTGTTAAAGTCTTAAAAACGTTATTAATTCGAAAAAAAACATTTTATAAATCCTAATAAGACATGTTGACCAATAAAATTCTTGGATGTTGTCAAAACATTCAAATTATACTTATTTTAACATTTATAAGACCAATTATTTGATTCTTTCATTAATAAGAAAAATATTGCATCATTATTTTGTCATAAATAAATTTCATTATTCAATTTATAAAAATTATAAATAAAATATAATTATGTATGAAATTTTCTTATATTTCTAATGAATATTTATAGTCTAAAATTGAACATATATAACCCTATGTAAAAATTGTTTTTCTAAAAGATATATGCTTTTGTCATTTTTGTATTCACTTTAACTTAATTAATATAAAGTGTTCCTATCAATTACAAGTGGATCCATGGGGTCCCAAAATATACCCAAATATACCAATGGTCGGACATGTATCAAACAATTTGGTTAGGTCACGTTTTAGTGTAATTTATAATTATTATAATATTATTTTTTACCCTTATTTACTAGATTTACCCTTTAACCATAGTAAATAAAATATTTACTGAAATAATTATTCAAAATGCCTAAAAATAAGAGTTACCTATTTACACAATTTTTACATCTTGATTCCAAATATTGAATCCATTTTTCCAAATTCCAAACACAAAAGTGGATGAAAGTAATTTAAAATTAATTTCTGTTGTCAAAACAAAAAGCGTGTTTTTAAGAAATAATAATTATCAAAAGATTGACACATGTTTATGTCTGGTTTAAATGTGAAATTAAGTACAATGAACAAAATGGTATTAAATCGTAAAAATATATATTCTAAATATACTTTAAAACCACTCAAATTCATAATTTATCACTATTAATTATTTCCATTAAAAATTTTGTTTTAAATTAAAATTTAGTAATTTTCACTATTCATCAAAAATTGAACGTTTTCAGAAATATACCAAAAGTTCACCTGAAGATAATTTCGATATTCAGAATCCAAAAATGAATTCCGTTTTTAAAGATAAAATGTATAAAATTTTAAAATTGGGTATTACTATTCATAACGACTAGTTTGATTGCTTGTGGTGTGTGTTAGAACTTAAGGTTGCGTATAACACACACTACTGTATTATTCCAAGTGAAGCGTACCATGGAATATTGGGGTGTTACATCAGGTAAGGTATATAGGTCAGTTAAAAACTAGTGTACAATAATGTCTATTCTAGTGATCTATTAGAAAAACAATTATTCATGTGTAAGGACTTTGGATAGTATGGGAACCGATTAACCAACCATTGTGACTCTAAATATAATAGTACCCATCCATCTCTATAATAGAGTGAATAAGGAAGGGAATTTAAAATCAAAACTATGGAGGTATATCCTGACAAGGAAATTATACAAGGCACGTTTACACTTTATTCTTGATATATATGAAAATTATTTATTTATGGTTCATTTCATTCATACATATAAAAAAAATCTAGTAATCTTCATTCACTATTTCAAGTTATGGATATCGAATTATCCATGAAAATTACTGGTGGTACAAATAATGAATGTATTATTTGTAAGAAAATTGATTGATATTTATGCGATATTATTTCTATAAAATACAATTATTCAACACTTGGATTAATTTAATGTGATTTGGGGTATGGATTGGATATCCATATATATACCCAATATCAATTTTTAGGATATGTATATCCCATTTATTATTCAAAATCACCCAACTCCCATGTATGAACATAAGATTGATTTATTCTTATGTGAAAATTCTACAATACGTGTTCTAAAACCCAGTCACAATGTAATATGGACTCAAATGATCAAAGAGTGAGAGAAAATTATTGAAATACCTCTTATAAATTAATATGATGATGGGTTTTGATAAAATGTTATAATTAGAGGGGACCTATCATGGTTCTAAATAGATTTTAGTATATAAAGCATAATGCTTTTAACGGTTAGAAGTGTGGTGTAAATGTTAGTTAAACATTTATATAGATTGAAGGAGGAAACCATTGAATTTTAAAACAAGGTATCAGGTGGTTTTTCATTTTTACCTTATTGTGATATGTTATTATATAGAGTTAAATTCTTGTTTCAAATAGACATATTACCACTTTTCAAGTGTGGGAGTATGTTATCGATATTGATTACATTTCAGAACTACCATAATGTTTATACGGTGTTGATGATGTGGTAATTTTTTCTAAAAAATTACCACATTATTATAATCCATTATAAGTGATGGAATTGACTAATGTGAATATTGAGGATAATAGGAATTTTATTTTCATTATATGGAAATTCATTGTTTTTCAAAAACATTATAGTGGGGTTATGTTATTCCATTAGAGCATGTTATTGTTCAATATATTGTATAAGAGGAATGTACATGGGAGAGGTAATAACAAATACCTGTGAAATAGCATAAATTATTTTAAATCTATAGTTTTTTAAATGATTTGAAACTATATTGTATTGATGAATGTTGGATTATAGTAATTTGGTATCATTTTCACCTTTTTTGATAGTTCTGAATAATTTATTTGGCAAATAATTATAAAGTGACATTGTTTTATACCAAAATCTCTAAGGTACCCCAATATATGTGATGTCTATCATAGATATTTTTATAGATTATAATTCCACATAAATATGATCAAAAGGGAGATTATCTTGTGATGGTGCATAATGCATGTAGGTTGAGATATGGGGAAGTCATATTCATCGCAAATCTTAGATGGGATTAATACATGTTTGTGGAATCTATTTTATATTCTTTGTGATTCTATCACAATTCTTAGTGTGGGATTCGTTCTACAAAAAATTGTGGTTTTTTGTCAATGTGTATCTATGTGAACATTTGCATGTATTAGTGGTTATAAATCATTGTTCATTTCTAATCACTGATATATAATTTTAATATAATTTAGTTTAAATCCTTGTATATGTGAAAACTGTAGCTTTTCTCTATCTTGGAATGAATTATATTTTGGTGTTATTGGTATTGGGTCCCTGAAAATGGTAACGTATATATATCCTAAAAACGGAATAAAAACTTAAGTTGTTTGGTAAAACATAATTGATCTTGACATAACTCATAAGGTCATGTGAGATGTAATTATCCATGAGTGTATTTATCAAATGTATAATATTATATATTGATGTTTTATTATAAATTTTTCTTGTGAAACTTATGCATGAGTGTGTCTTTTTGTTTTACAAAAAAGGGTATTGAAATGAATGATTTAAATTAATGAATACTTGATCTGAATATTCATTACAATATATAATGGATGATCTCATTTTTGAAGTAACCCAATGATAAAGATATGATAATAAATTTAAATAATATAGATAAATTTTAATGGATCCATATTTTAATCTATATAATAATCTAATAAGGGGACATATGAACATATTGGGAATGTTCTTTTTATAGATAATACATTTTTTACAAGGAATATATATGTGGATTTGGATGGTGGGTGATAATGGGTTTGAACTCTTCAAATATATCATACAACTCATGGTTAAAAGGAGTCAAATACTGAATAACTAAATGTGTATATTTTTTTGGTCATATTATCAGATTTCACCATGTAACTTAACATTATGTGATAAGGGTGATCTCATATTGTTTTACAACACATTGCTAAGACATTTGAAAATAGTAAATAACCAAGGTAATAGGATATCTGTGTCGTTAAAGATGTGTAAATAAATGATTGAGTGTGTCTTATACATACGGTGATGCACTTGGTTGGAGATTAGAAACATTATAGCTAGTAGGAGGTCTCTATTGGAATAATTTTAGTTTTTTACTATATATTCCGCTCAAATATCAAAACCCATGTGAGTCATGATTATTTTATGAAACTAGATGCAAAATAATATTGAGAATACTATATGATTAATATAACTAAAATTCAATGGGGTTTAGACACTGAGGCCTCGTATTTTGAGAATCCTTGTTCAGTTGATTATATGACCCATGGGAACAATAAAGGTTTTTTAGCTGAATGGAAATACAATCCTTCCATAATCCGTGCCATTGATTGTTGTTGTGGAACATACTTGTAGGAGGTGTATTATATTTGGAAAGGCAAAATCTAGGTTTAATCTCTGTGGAATTATTGAATGGTAATGCAATCATTTTGGGGTAATATGTCTCGAACAATTCTTTATAGATTTAATTTTTAGAATTCTATGTTTTATTAAGTTGATATGAAATACATTATTGGTCTAGGTTAGACTTATCTAGATTCTTCCATTTTAATAACCCTATTATTTAAGTAATACACAATTATTCTTCCCATGAGGATTCTAACTATCAAGTAGTATAATTACAAATAATTTATTAATAAATGGAACACATGATTGAAATGATGGAGACTAATATCCATGCGTAAATCCTATGGATCTTGTGTCATCTATGATGTAATTAGCTTATATTTTTATGAATATCATAAATATAATTGGCCATAGGCTAGATAAACACCCCACACATAGGAAGGGTTAAAAGGTGTGTCTCATGTACTAAAAAATGGTCATTTTATATTGTATATAAACCGATGTGATCCATATATGAGATTAAATAATGGTGAAAGAAGATTTAATCAAGTGGAAAATGATAGTGGGAGTACTATGTGGTTTTTTATGGTGGAAACTATATAATATTGTAGAATGTAATTTAGTGCGTTGATATTCTAGGGACATTTTTGTGAGATGATAATTTTTTATTGTTTTTGTAGAGGGATTATCCCACATCATTGGTAGGATTGGGAATTGTCAATCCATGAGATTAACGCATACCTACCTAAAAGGTGGATAATGTTAGGTTAGCCTACAAGGGAGAAATGGGACTAAGGGAACAATATATCGATGTTATTGAGGAAAGTACTCACTCAATTGGATTGTGATCATACCTTTATAATATATGTTTCATGGAATAGTGAATTACATATGAATTGTAGCTTTTGAGAACTACCCTATAAATGATGTTTCCAATCAGGATCTTAGTATCACTGAGTGGGGGAGGTGGTGAATCAGTGATATCTTTTTCTTTTTACGTTTCATTGTTTTTTGAAAAAACCTTCGCCTCCTACTAAATATTTCCTACCCTGCTAAACACACACAACAACCAGAACACAGAATTTACAAGGTTCACTACTCAACAACAGTAGCTACGTCCTTGGTATGGTATGAATATTATCCAATACCACACAATCCACAACAAAATAATCATTTGATGTGAAATAAAATATGTAGGATATACCCTTAAACTAGTGTAGTACTCAGAAAACAATCCACAAGAGCTTGTTCACCCTCTTAGAACAAATAGTGAATTATAGTATTTTAATACTTATTTATGATGCAACTAGTCTAATTTCTAAAGTACAACTCTTAACATTATTACTTAGAAGCAGGTAATAACTCCCATGCCCACAACTGAACACGTGCGAAGACCAAAAAAATTTCACGCTCCATTAGTGTACCTTTTGCGCTATTCAAATGACTTAGGTAGAAAGATACCTTTTTGGTGTGGAAAATAAATTTCACACAACTTCCTATTTTCGCAAAACTTTTCATTTTTTTGTACAACTTTCTTTTTCGCGCAAACCTCTTTCTTTTCACGCAACTGAATAAATAAATAATTTTATATGATTGCGTGCTCAAGATTTCTCTAAGATTCAATCATTAACAAATAAGAGGGGGTCACCATATGTTTATAGGAATTTTTGACCCTGTGTGAAAAACAATTATATGCTCGTAAATTCCTCTTCATGTGCGAAGAAACTCTTTCACGCAACATATATTTTTCGTGCACCTTCTTGAGTTTTTTTCCGAATTTCATGAATTTTTCATGTTTCTTTGTTCTAATATCAAAACTCTAATTGTGAAAAATAGTTGTAAACAATGGTCCATATTGTACAAAAACACAATCATTCATGAAAAATCATTTTTCAGGCACATTTCACAATTTTTGGAGCACTACATGCATTTTCCAGAATCACATTTCTCCATTTTCTTATTTTCATGCCTAAAACTTTGGAAAAAACATGAAACTAGTGCCACCTTAAAACATTAATTGGTTCTGCCTCTAAATCACCTGTTCCATTTTCATGTTTCTCTTCACTACATTACATAACCATTCATCATCTTTCATCACAAACTCCTCTACTGTGATATGTATCCCTTGATCAAACAACTTTAGAATCAATAGTTTTTCCATGGAATGTATTATAACATCCCTGTTATCCACCAACATCTGTCCTTCCAATTGAAACTATATACAAATGGAATCTCCTTTACTCCCTCTTTCTGTCATCAGGATTTCATCATATGTTTTCTTAACTGATGTTATTTTTTAAATACAAATAATAAAAGTACCATGTGATTTTCTATGTCCATTAAAAAGTAAATTGATTTATCTTTTTTCACTAAAAAATAATACACTATATAACATCACACTGTTATTACTTACTTCTACATCGATATTGTCCCATAAATAAAGAATTTATTTATTTATATTCTACATAAGTATTTTTCCCGTCTTCCATTTGGGCACTCCTTTAATAGAAACATATTTCTTTAAAGTTGTCATAAAATATTTCTTAAAGTAGGTGGTCATATAATAGGGGGTGAGAGAAAAACTGGGGGTTCTTCATATTATCATGATATTGGAATGATTTTCCAATTGAGAACATTGTAGAATGTAATAGCACATTATCTTGGTTCATGATCACTAGTGTAAAAATATTTTATGGAAATGGATGAAATGTATGACCAATTAATGTAAAAACAATCTACCATATCAATATTATAATTAATTATAAAAAAATCTAGATTTTAAGGTGTGTACTTATCTATTTTCCTTATGAGAGGCCATACAAATAGCAAGGATATATGGGAAGATCATATTTCACTTATATATTCACTTTAGTTTTAATTATATTTATATAAATTTAAATGAATTTTCATTACCCAATTATAACTGTTCACATCAACAAGCATCTGATGGTTGCATGAACATTTTGGGTAATGATGACATGGGAGGATAACAATGTATATGTAATATTGTCTATTAACAACATCACGAAGGTACTTATTGTAAGGTAAAATGAATCATATATCGTCACATATCCATAAATGAAATTTAGATATGAAGTAAAGAACATAAAGGGCTTTTTTTGGTGGCTACAAGTGAAGAAGCATCAAAATAGTGGTTGATGTCACAATTTCATTGAAGCTTATATGTCAAATACTAGATGTGGAATAAAATACGAGGAAAAATGTCACAATGATAGGGTTTTAACCATCCCAAATTTTAATTTAGCAATTGAAAAAAATAGATGAATCACCTTTAGGATGTGAAATAGTTATCACTCAATCCATTCAATCTAATTAAAAATATCAAGACTCCTTGAAGATAATGGGATACATGAATTATATCTAAATATATGAAAGAGGTATGAGATACGATCCATTAAATTGACATTATTCTGATGGAATTTGAATCAAGTTGGTCGTTACTAATGCCTATTCTTTATATTTTCCAAAATTAGATAAATATTATATCAATAATAAACAAGTAATTATCAATTTAATGAAATATTTTCTGTATAATTTAGAATAATTGTTAGATATTCGAGAGACACTGATAAGAAATAAGGGTGATGAATGTGACCACAATTTATCTCAGGAAGTGTTATGAAGGATATATCTATTTCAAAATACAATTCTAAAAATTTCATGGTCTTGATATTAATTGTAAATTTTTCTTCTATAGAATTCATATGATGCTTCATTTTCCTTCATCTCCGAACTATAAAATATTGACAATTACACATAAGTTGTCATCACTCCTTCGAATAATAGAGGTGATGGAGGAATCTTCTCTTAAAAACAAAAATAGAACATATTTAAGACAATTTATATACCATAGGTGGTATTTCTAATACCTATGAATAATTCTGCACCTTGATGTATGGTGATTGATGGTATCCAAAAATAGAAGGTGTACAAGTCATTGGAGAATCAACTACTCCCAACTATGGTAGGTATATTCTATATTTAGCATTAGTTATTCACACACTTCGATATATCCTAACAAATAAAAAATGTATATTGATATTATTACATGCTTCTAAATCCATTAGAAACCAACATCATTGGATAATCCATTAGTTTCACCTCCATGGGAAGCATCAATAGAATTGGAAGCTGAGGTGCCATGGACTCGCTCTATTGATTACAATGCTAAAAATAATGTCCATAAACAGTAGATTTCAAGAAAAGTGATATGGTCCAATAATAATTTTACAAATAAACCATATGATAAAAATTACATCTCACTATAATAACACAATCCATTGATTGACAGGATTATTTCATTAATGACCAGCTAAATAAGAAATATATTTTTCTATATTTGTAAACATTTCCCAATAAATAAACCATGCTTCACTCCATTCTAGAATTAATATAGATTGTAAAAAAATTATAATCAGGAAATGGGTATATAATAAAGTGGTTATATCAAATTATTAATAAATGAAAACATATTGTCTTTCCAATTAGGTGTTGATTATAAAAATAATAGAAATTTTTTGGATTGAAATAGTATATGTAGATGCTCAAATACAAGAGGGGTGAATTTTAGGTTTAAAAAACAATCCCTATTATGCCTAAAAGAAAACTTATGTTTAACAATGTTAAACAAGGTAAATTAACAAATCCTTTTTGGTTCCAACTCAATGGGTTAATTATATGGTCTCGGGTCTAATTGTAATAAATGTCAACTTAGGCAAGTTAAAATTTAGAAAACATAAGAAATCTTATCTTAAGACAATACCCTGCCTTAAAGTGTATAGAATCATATTTATCAGGGTAAATATAAGTAAAATAATGTATAAGAAAATTATTCAATGTTTATATAAAAAAGTACAAGGGAAATTAAACAGGAAACAACAATCAAGTAAACATGTTGGAAATATTATAACCCAAATAGAAGGGTATCTAATAACCTTGGATACATGTCCCTTTATTTAAAATTTATAGAAATACTGTCTTACCCATAATAGGGTAATCCCTCAATAATTTTATAGTAGTCTGTCTTGTTATCCTTGAAAAACCTCTAACTTTACGGTAGTCAAAACCACTGACTTCATATCCCTTGATGTCCAAAAATATTGTGCTTGTCATCACCTATGTTTTCATATAACTAAAAGTCCATGAACATTGTGGTAGTCGAATCCCCTTTCATCATATCCCCATTATTCCTTGATTGTACATAGAGATAATCAGACTCACACAAGTCAAGAGTAAGAAGTTGTTCACAAATAAACCCGATGGTTGTAAATCGCACAAGGAATAAGAGTCTTTATCTCTATATAAATCATTTGAAAGTATATAATCTCTAGGATCATGAATTGATTCAACTAATTGGAACTCATTCAAATGAAATCCTATTTATTGGTAATTCTTCAACAGTCTTCTCCCACCTCTAACAGTCATATTTTTCCTTCAATCTCATAGGAACCTATACAAGTTTCACTCAACAAATTGTACATTATCATTTCATTTTAACAAAATAATGTGTAAGGAAATTGTATCATTTAATAAATACAATTGCATCTTCTTGTAAAATAGGATATGATAAAATTGGAGAAATTGTTTTGAATGTAATGTATCATATTCAAATATAAATAATTTTATCTAATAAATATAGAATTTAGAGTATATATATATGTATAATTAGATTCTAGAAAAAAATCTTATTATTTTTAAAAAGAACTTTGAGTCTAAAATAAATAGATATGGGAGTTTGAATTCCATGGAAATTTTTGTCTAAATTTTGAGGAATTCAGAGTCAGAATTATGAGAAATATAGAGTATGAATTTAAAATAATTTGGAGTCTTCAATTAAATTAATTTTTGGACTAAATTCACGATAATTTTGAGTATTTATTTCATAGAGTTGAGAATCTAAATTTCAGAGAATTCAATGTCTAAATTTTACAGAATTTGGAAAATGCATTTCATAGATTTTAGAATCTGAATTTCAATGATATCAATGTATAAATTTTATAGAATTTGATGTCTAAAAACATTAAGACTCGGTAACTATGGAACTCTATGATTATGATGTTTTTGATAAGGATCCTAATTTTTTATTTAAAAAAGTAGACTAGGTTTTGAGAAGATATTAAATAAGTATTTGAAAAAATGGAAAGGATAAAATGGTTCCCAAATCAAAGAAACATTTCCATAAGAAAATTACTCTAAGATAAATATTATTTTCCATTGGAAAATGTTATTTTGATTTACCAAAAATAATGGAATGAAAAGTCGTATGGTTACCTTATTTTATCAAAAATCTGCCCCTTTTTTGAAATCACAAACAACCTTTCAAAAAATTATAAGGAGTAAGAATTTTTCTTTTTTGAACATCAAAAGAAATACTTATCCCCCTTTAAATATAAAACATGATGAATATGACCAACACCCCCTTAGGTTTTGAAATTCATATGAATTGTATTGTGGTCTTTATTAGAGAATTTTCTTTTTCTTTCTTATAAATATATTCATTATTTAGACTCCCCTTACATAATATTTCCATTAAAAAAGGGATTATCTTATTTTATACATAATATTAAATTGATCATTATTTTGAACCCATTTTTTATTTAAAAAAGGATTGGAGGGAATAAAAAAAATACACTTAAATGATTACAAATATACAAGACAAAAAAATTACAGTAAAAGTTCATTATTTTAGGAAAAATTGTTACAGGGAAAAAAATACATCAAAAGATAAGATTTTTATGGAAATAATTAATCCATATTAACCTTTGGAATTAACTTTAGAAAGGATTCCTTTACTTTCTTCATATCATTTTTATCATCCTCAAACCCTTTATGAAACAGATCCTGATCCTAATTCCTCATTGCAAGAGTTTAGTTGTTTTTTCTTCTTGAGACATTAGAACTTATTCCAAGGACATTATAACCTCTTCTTACTATTTTAATTTTTCTTCCAACCCTTAACTATGTTTCATTTGTTTCTTTAAATTTATATCAAATGAATTTAACATTCTATTCGTACCTCATTCCTATTGCATCTAGGCAGCATAATTGAGATTCAGTTTCTCGGAAAAACGTTTTCTATGGTTTTCCATTTTATCATCTTAATTTTCAATAGAATCGTTATTGAATATAGAATTATGTCCAAGATTTTCATATAATAAACCATTTTATTAGACTAATTTTTTATTTCCTTACATGATATCCTATTAACATCATAACCAATATGGAAAATAATGAACTTCATTTCACTTTTGAAAACTATTTCCATGAGAATTATTATAGAATCTGACTTCAAATTGGAATAATGATTATGTAATTGACAATTTGTATCGATACTTGTGAATAAGTGTATTTTATTCACTAACTTATTCAATTATTGAACAATGAAATCCTAACCCATCGACGATGAAAATTCAAAATCAGATTCTTTTATTGGTGAGAAGTATTTATCTTGCTCTTCAGCATTCATCTGGGATGTTCAACCAACAACTTAATTAGCTTTCACAATAACAGATTTCATGAGAAAATCCACATCAAATTTTTCCTTTATCAGATATCGATACTACCTTCCCAACATTCAGAGTTTTAATTTCAGTATCTGTGAGTTTGATTATCTTATCTTCATAATCATCTTCTTCTTTTTATGCCCATTCTTTAACATCATTAGGATGAATGATATCATGACTATTGTTATCATCATCAATAAGTTTATCAACATCATCTTATCCACCATCATATTTCCATTAAGAAATTATTTTGGTTGATTCAACCAAGAATGATCTGAGCATCAACTTGTTGTAAGGACTTTTGTTCTCATGATATTCTTCTACTTGTCTAATCACATCCTTAACATCATATTTTTCCTATTATTATTCTTCAACTTCTTCATGATGAGATATATTTCCATCCACAATGTGTTTTGGTAGAGAATATTTATTTCCTAGGGTTTATAATAGAACAGAATCTTAGAGGAATGATTCTAGTGCCTAAAACTTTTTAGATGCTTTATTAGTATACTTATGAAGGTCTTGAACAATATCATCTTCTAACATTTTCTTATTTAACTTCGTGTATTTTGCTTTATTTTAATGTTCTTCAATAGAATTAATCTTCTAGGTTTTTACTTTGCCTAATCTAAACCAATGATAACTTCACCAACTGTCTTCTTATTTTTATGCTCTATCTATTTTGCTACTACATAAACAAAAAAAGTCTTTTTCCTTTTATGATTTGATGGAGATGAGTGGGTTTTTAGAATGTTTTCTTTTTCATTGACTTCTAGTTCATTCTATTTTCTCTACATTTGAGGTTTCATGCAAGTTTCTCCTACTTCCCCTTTCTTTATTAATTCTTGGACATCATTTTCAAATAGAACGTAATACTCACTTTATTTTGTATTGAAACCAACATTCATCCACTTAAGAGAGTCAAAATTCAACAACATAATCTTGAAGGTTCTTTGTTTTTGAACTCTATGGGATTTTGAAAGAATCTAAATAGAGAACATTGTTCATCAACAAGATCTCTAGGTACGTGATAATCTGAGATTTTAGGCTTCCGTTATTTCTGTTAGTGATTTTGAGAAGGATGTACTTGATCAAGTTTACCATTATCAGATTCACAAAAATATTTATCAAAAATATATAACACTTATTAAGAGTGTCCTTATCTCCCTTTATGATAATAATTAATCCTTACAAACCCTATGCTAACAACATTATGTTTGTTGAAAGATTGTTGATATTTGGTGACTTTTCACCCTTGATTCCAAGGAACCCAATAACCTCTTCCTTCTCAAAATGGAATACCATTTCTGGAAGCATGTGAGAGAAGAAAATTTATTCACAATGATAAGGAATACCATGAATGATTGTAAATTTTCCCATCCTTGATTTACTTATTTGACTTCAACTGATTCTTCTAGGTAACATTAACAGACTTATAGAATGAAACGAAACATAAAAGATATGAATGATTGATATGTAGTGGCATAGAGAATAATTGAGAATAGTCTTGAAAAATATATGTGGGACATAAAATATAGGGGACTTTATATAGGCTTCATGATGACAATTCAAATTATTGATTCAATCGAAATTTTGATATAAGTTTGATCAAATCTGACAGTTGAGATAAATGTAAAAGGATTGGGTATTTTCCAATCTTTTAAGATTTTAAGAAATAATTTGATTTATGAAAAGTGAGTCCAATAGTGTTTTCATAAATCAAGATAGAACTATAAACAAGTAAATAATTTAATTATGATGGTTTATGTTAATAAAAATACCTTTTATAATTTCGTGAAAGAATTTTCAGTATTGATAAGGTTGTTCTAAGATTCCAATTTTTTTAAATAAAAAAAATCGGTTCTGATAAAATGTTTTTAGAAAAAATATTATGCTCAAAAAATGTTTGTTAATGTAAAAGAAAAAACTGTGAGTTTTTGAAATATTTTTTTAGAATCTGTTTTAAAGAAAAAATGTACTCCACCTCTGAAAAAGAGTATCTTAATGTAAGGATAAAGGTTTTAACAAAAAATATAATACTGAATATTTCAATAGGTTTATCATTCTTAATATTTTTTAATGTATTGAAATCTATCTAATGGTAAATATGTTGAAATATTCTCAGCCAGTTGAATTTGCGTTTTGATAAATTGATGAATGATATCTCCTTTATGTGTGTGATCACTAAGAACATAATGCCTAATATCTATGTTCTTTTCAGGATAGTGATGTGCACAGTTATTTTCATAGGGAAATTGTACTTTTATTCTCACAAAATATATCTATCAAGGTTAAACTCATTCCATAGTCTGTTAGTGCATGTTGAATCCACGACACATGAGCACAAAAACATCCATCTACTACATATTCAGCTTCAGTTGTGAAATGTTATACTAAGTGTTGATTCATGAATGACCCTAAAACAAACTAATCTCATAACAAATGAAATGTTATAGATTAACTTTTTCTATCTATTCTGCAACCACAAAAAATATTATGAAAAAAAATTTATAACAAAATCATTTCTAGGAGAATACACAAGTCTGAAATCCATGGTTAGCTTAAAAAAATTGATTTTTTAACAAAAATCATGTAAGACTATAATTCCATGCTCTATGGGATTGTTTATTTCAATATAAAGATTTTTTATGTTCAAAAACATGATCAGGAATTATTGTGTCTTCAAATACAAGTGGTTGTTCAACAAAAACATCATCTTGAACATATACATTAATAAAAGCTCAGTTCACATCCATTTAAATAATATTGAAATTAAATAATTCTTCCAACGAAATTAGAATACAAATAGATTCACATCTTGATATGAGAGTGTATGTTTCTTCATAGTATATTCATTCTTGTTTATTATACCCTTTTGCCACTAATCATGATTTATTTCATACAATGATTCCATTTTCATCACATTTATTTCTAAATACCCAATTTACTAAAATTATATAAGTTTCCTTATGTGTTTTAACCAAGGCCAAGACTTTTTTCCTTTATAATTTATTTAGTTCTTCATTCATAGCTTCAATATAATAATCAACAAATAAAGCATCATTAGTTCTTTCATTGTTCTAATTGAGAATGGAATTCTAGATGTTTTAATTAATTTCATAAAGAAATTCTAGTCTATAAATGTTGATTTACATTAAAAACAATTCTATCACTTGAATGATTTTTAAGAAACAACTGATTTGAGTTTTAAAAAACATGTTCATAAATAAAATGTAGAAAATATTTCAAGGTAAATAATTAAGAATAATTTCTTGAGTGTATTTTTAGATATATATTACATAAAAGGTTGATAATTAGTTTTTGAAAACACATCCAAAGATATAGGTTGGGGTAGTTTAAAAACAAAAGGATTAGTTTTATGAAATTTAACACGTACTATCTCCTTAAAAATAAAATAATTTTTGTTAAAAACTCTATAATCTTTAGTAGTTGTGGAGTAGCATAAGGATATTCTTTCATATAATTTGGGTGAGAATTTATATAAGTTATCTTTAGTATTCAAGATGAAAACATTGAATCCAAATAATTTGAAGTAAGAATGTCTATGTTTTCTCCCGGTCCAAAATTCGTAAGGTGTTTTATTAAGAAAATTTCTGATTAAAACACGATATATAGTATAAAAAATAGTATTAAAAATAATATCCCAAAAAAATTTAGCAAATTGAATATTCAATCAACATGGTTCTAGTTATCTCTTGAAGAATACAATTTCTTATTTCAACAACACCATTCTATTAAAGAGTTCATTGAGATGTGAAATTATGATTAATTCCATTCTTGCAAAAAAAGTACCATAGTCCGAATTTTGAAATTATCCCCCATGATCACTATGAATAATTATTAATGGATGGTTTTTAAAATTTTTGATTGATCTCTAAATGTTTTTTTAAATTTGAAAAGTCTTTAGATTTCTTATCTACGAAATAGGCCCATGTAAATTAGGTGTAGTCATCAACTAAAAAAATACATAGTACTTCCCTCCAATACATCTAGTTTGTGTTGGTCATAAAAGATCCACATGAACTAGCTATATAACATCAAAAGTTGAGACTTCACCAATTTCTTTAAAGCTGGACATTTGTTGCATTCTATATTGACAAGGATCACAGTATTTTGAAGAATCAAATAGATGCTTCGGTAGATCGTTAATTTTTTTTACTTTTATAGTATTCATAAGAACATAATGATACACTGTCATAGTTTTTTATTCAATAACTATGAATGATCTTTCCTTGCAAAAAGGAAAGGTTGATAATTTCTTCTAAGGAATTTTGAGTTCATTATATAAACATTATCATGCCTAACAGATGAGAGAATAAACTATTATTTGGAATTGTGTACTAGACATTTCTCATTCCTAATATTCACAAGGTAAAATTTCTCAAATAATAGGATTATTCATATAATTTTATTTCTTATGACCTTTAACAAATAAACCATTTGAAATTAAAGATTTTACAAGAAGAACAACATTACATATACCAACAATTTCACCATAAACATTATCTCTGAAATTTAATTTTCCTCATTTCATCTTGATAATATTTTCAAAGAAGTTCATGTTACCCATCTTATGATGGGAAGATAGACTATGATAGTATAATAATTTTTTAGCACTTCCTTTAATTTCCTAAAAATATAAGAGTCAGGCATTCGAAATCCAAAATTATTTGGATCTAGAATTTTTAGAATGAAAAATCTTTGGTATCCACATATTCGTTCAAAAATACGCTTTATGAGAACTTAAGGATTGAGTTTTATTTCATGATTAATTTTTCTACCAATGTCCACCACATTTATAGTTAGTGAAAAAGGGACCACTTTGGGATAGAAAAATTGTGATTAAAAATAGGTTTTGAATGAGTATAACCAAATCTAGAACTATATATTTGTGCCTGAAATAGTGAATACATTTCTATCAAATTCATTCCTTCCAAAAGTAATATTTTATAAAAGTTTTCTTATTGAAAATATTTTAGATTTTATTATGATTTCTAAATTCTCATCATCATAGTCATTAGTTTTAGAATTACTATTATCATTTTAAACATTTTTCATAGTAATATAATTTTAAAGAATATAAGAATGTTTTTAATTGTTAGCATTAATATCTCTAAGGTTTCTAGAAATAATTTTTTAATCAAGTATTTTCTAATCAAGATATTTAGAATGTTTTTATATATATTTTGTTAAAACAATAATTCCATAAATTTCATTCTCTAGCTTATTTTTAATCTTATAGTTCTCATTCTCAAATAATTTTGAAAATATAGAGACATATTTAAATTACGGTAATGTATGATCTTATGATTATGAATATTCATCATATGAATATCCATAATATTCTTCAATAGAAACATTTTATTTTAAAGGCATATTGGTTAAGGATTCAGTTGTGTGTACCCTACCCCTAGGAAAATCATTTTCAATAGGTAATCTGGCTATAAGACCAATATTATTTTGTGTTGAAGATTCATATTCATGTCACGACCCGTCCTCGGGGCTCGTGCCGTGACTACCCCAATCCCGCCTCCCATAGGCCAGGGGCTGGCGACTCTCACCAAGGTGTAAATCTCAACAAAGAGGGAAGGCATTGCCTTTGAAAGTAAACAAGCACCACAGAATAAGTAAGAGGAAAAGTAAACACTGAGTAAAAATGGTACAAGCTGTGCTGCAAGTAAAAGGGGCCGGAAATACAAGCCCAACTATAAAGTACAACTGAAAGGAAAAACAACAACTGAAATGGAAAACTGCAGCGTCGAGCTGTCCTCTGGAAGTCCCACCTGAAGGGTGGGTATAGATAGCCTCCACTGCTCCTCGGGTACACCTGACCGCTCCGAGTACGTCCCGCCCAGTGGTCCACCTTCAGGTACCGTCCTGCTCTGCACGCCTCCACCACGATCAGCGCGGTCCGTCGTCTGCAACCAACACAACGTAGTGCGGGCAAAGCCCGTGAAGGGGTGAGTATAAGCTACTCAGTAGGGACCCCGAGACCCCCGAAGGTCTCCCAAAATACACAAAGGAGAATCCACAATGGAAAGATACAATCACGAAGTTTCATCTAACACGGCTTAGGTATATTCCCATACATATACCTAAGTCATCAATTCCCGTTCGGCTCCAACGTCCGAGCCCAAGCACAACCCAGTCCACACAGGAATGCAACGTATACCCACACAGGATAGCACAACGCAATCCACAAATTAGAGTAAACAGTAAATCCACACGGATAGCTCAACATAATCTAAAAATGAGAGTAAACAGTAAATCCACACAGGATGGCTCAACACAATCCACAAAGCAGAGTAACACAAGATTCAACTCACACAGGTATACTTTTTCGGATGACGATAAAGATGATCACTGAACCATCTAAGTCGTCAGACCCATGAAGGATCGATAGGTACTAACCCCGCAGTGACCCACACAGGATCAGACCCACACAGGATCGGGCCCACACAGGACCTGTAGG
Source organism: Viscum album (assembly GCA_963277665.1). Lineage (NCBI taxonomy): Eukaryota > Viridiplantae > Streptophyta > Magnoliopsida > Santalales > Viscaceae > Viscum > Viscum album. Next base: position 470,310,960 of record OY728148.1, read on the forward strand.
CGCTGGCTCACACAGAACCGCTGAGCGCTGACCCACACAGGATCAGACCCACACAGGATCGGTAGCACTGATCCATGTAGGATCGCTGAGTACAGTAGTCGTCGTAGTCCACTGAGGATCTCTGCACAGTCTTCGCCGCAGTCCACTGAGGGTCTCTGCACGGTCGTCGTCAGAGTCCACGGAGGATCTCTGCACGGTCGTCGCTGTCGAAGAAGCAGTCGCAGCCAGCACTAGGGTTCCCGCACACAGCGAGCTCGTTCGGGAGGGTCCGCTCCACGAGCCGAGAGGCTGATACATCAACTGACACATGGTCCGAAGTTGATGTATCCAAAAGTTCTGTATCGCCAACAGGAACTCAACGTCGCAGACGGCGCGTCGATCGGACGCCCGGTCTGAGAGTTATTGGCTTTTTCGTCCCAGGGGCACGGTTGGTTTTTATGGTAAAACAAAACCAACCGTACTCCACATGCGTCCAAACCTCGGGCGGAGTATGCCAAAAGATCCGTCTCACTTAGAGGAATTCAACGAAGCTGACGACACGTCAATCGGGCGTCCGTGGCTCAAGATATGAGCATTTCCGCTCCGATGGCCCGGTTGGTTTCGTGTATGAACCAACCCAGCCGAACTCAAGGTATTTTGAAACCTTGAGTCTGATATACCAAAACGACCGTCTCGATCCAAGAATCGTGTTGCCACTGACGAAGAGTCGTTTGGAGGCCCGTAGCTCAAGTTACGGGCGTTTGAACGAAGACCGTCCGAAGACGGGGGGTACGGGCCCGTGCCAACCCGGCCCGACCCCCCCTGGGTCGGCCGAACCCGGTCCGACCTGGTCCCACCCGGTCCGACTCGGTCGGACCGGTCTGGCTCGGCCAGGGCCGGTCCTGCTCGGATTGGCCGAGCGGCCGAGCGGCCCGATGCGGGGGGAGCCGCCGCCCCGCGTGGCACCCCTGCGACACCCACGGGGTGTCGGCCGGCCAACCGGACGCGGCTGAAGCCGCCTCCCGGGTGACGCGGGGGGGTGCCGCCGCCCCCGCGTGACACCCGCGTGACACCCGCGGGACAACCGCGGGACACCCGCGGGGTGTCTCCTGGCGCCGGACGCGGCTTCAGCCACGTCCCGCGTGCACCGCCGCCGCGGCCGGTGCCGCGGCGGTCTCGTCCAGTGGCGCGCCGGGCGCCGCCGCATCCGGGTGCCGGCACCGCCGTGCCGGCGACCCGCGCCGCCGCCGGAGTCGCTCCGGTGGCCCGATTTTCTTCCCGTCTGCGCCATTGCTCCTCCCGGGACTCGTTCTTCACTGCGGGATCGTCAAACGTCTGTTGCGGCACGCTCCGTCGTCGCCCGTCAAATCCGCACAAAATGAAGAATGGCGGAGGGTCGTCGGGACGTGTTTGTTTGGCCCGCACCCTCAGCGTTAGAGATAAACAAATGGGAGAATTTTTATTCCATACAGGAAACAACAATTTTAAAATTTTTCACAAAACCGGTTCTTTACTTTTTAAAGAAACAATTACGGGAATATAAAAAGAAAAGGGGTAATTCCCAAAATAAATCCCTACCTCGTTGGTCGTCGCGCGTGAGCGTTCTTCGCGGAATTGCTCATCGCGGAAGGTGGAGATCATCACGTCGTCACGGAAAGGCGTCACGTCATTGCGGAACACGGCGTTGAGACGGCGAACTCAACGCACCATGAAACAGCAGATTTAAATTATAAATAATTAAATCTGTGTTTCGTTTAAAACCAAAAAGAAACTTTAGAGGAAACCTGAAATCACTCACCTCAAACGGTTGGTGACCAGAGATCGGGGCGGGGAAGAACGTCTTGGATGGGAGCGTCGTCAATTTTCGGGTTCGGCATTCTTCGCGTTCTTCGCGTTCTTCGCGTTCTTCGCAAGGGAGAGAAGAAGATACAAGGGTCCTCTCAAATCTTCTCAACGCACAAATAACCAGAGGTCGTGCATTGGCCTTATTTTATTATTACGCCAAGGAATTTGATAACTGCTTAAGAAATGATTGAATTAATTCGTTGAATTAATTCGACAATAGAAACTGCCCATTTAATTCATGAAATAAAACGCCCAATTAAATGGTCTGTTAAGATTTTAAGAAACGCATCAGTTGACTTTCATAAAGACGGGTTTTCGCGGGTGCGTTTCTTAGCGGAAAGAAACTGCGGGGCTCGTGCGGGCCCCACCTCACAAATATCCTACCAAGGGGGTAGGATATTTCTGGATAGCATCCTATCCGGGTTAACTCAGTTCAAGCTGCCTTTAAATGGCTTCTAGTGGCTTCCAAGTGGCTTAAGTGAAATAAAATAAAGTTGTCGCAAAAATATTTTATTTCTTAACTTAAAGCCCGAAAATTAAAAACCACACCTGAGCAAACGCAACTCCAGAAGAGGCTTTTCTAAGCGAATACCGGTGTTGTGATTTCATCAGTGCCCTCAGAATTCGATTCCGGGCACCGGTTCAAAAGTTAGAAAAACCTGCTTTTCTGTTCACTGAACGTACCCGAGCCAAAACTTCGGAAAATGATTCCGGGCACACCGGGCCTCGGAATCAGGTGCCGTCAGAAACTGCGCTCTTGTAAAATTCCAAAGAAAATTAAGAAAATAATTTCCTCGAAATTTACGGATCTTTACATTACTACCACCTCAGGGCTTTATGTCCCCATAAAGATACATTAAAAACTAGGGAAACAAATGTGGGTACTGAGCACGCATCTAAGCCTCTCGCTCCCATGTGCTCTCCTGGAGGTTCCCGTGCTGCCATCTGATGCGCACAAGAGGAATCGACCGCCCATGTAGGACCCGCTCTTGTCGATCCTCTATCTCCACCGGGACCTCCGCAAAAGTCTCCCCATCATCCACGTCTAGCTCCCCATAGTCAATGATGTGCGTCGGGTCGTGCACGTATCTCCTCAGCTGAGATACGTGGAAGACGTCGTGCACCCGGTGTAACTGAGGTGGCAGAGCCATGCGATAAGCCACCTCGCCAACCCTGCAGAGGACCTGGAAAGGCCCTATGAAGCGTGGAGACATCTTGCCGCCTCGGCCAAATCTCCGCAAACCACGTCGAGGTGAGACACGCAAGAAGACTTGGTCGCCATCCTCGAACTCTAGTGGCCTCCGCCTCCTATCAGCATATGACTTCTGCCGGCTCTGTGCTGTCCTCATCCGCTCCTAGATGACCTGGACCTTCTCTGTCATGGCCTGGACCATCTCTGGTCCCACAAGTGCTGACTCCCCAGGGTCTGTCCAGCACAAAGGAGATCTGCAAGGCCTGCCGTACAATGCCTCGTAGGGTGTCATCCCGATGGTGGAGTGGTAGCTGTTGTTGTACGTGAACTCCACAAAGGGTAGGTGGTCCTCCCAACTGCGACCAAAGTCGAGGACACATGCACGTAGCATGTCCTCGAGGGTCTGAATGGTCCTCTCCGTCTGACCATCCGTCTGAGGGTCAAAGGCGGTGCTCAGACGTAGCCGCGTCCCGAATGCCTCCTGCAACCCCTTCCGAAGCCGGGAAGTAAAGAGGGAGTCCCGATCGGAGACGATAGTCGATGGCACACCGTGAAGCCGTACAATCTCTTGAACGTAGAGACGCCCCAAGCTCTCTACTGACCCCTACTCTCAAATTGGTAAGAAGTGTGCCGACTTGGTGTGTCGGTCAACAATCAACGAAAGGGAGTCGTGACCTCTGGAAGTGCGTGGAAGTCCAGTCACGAAGTCCATAGATATCTCGTCCCACTTCCACTCCGGGACCTCAAAGGGCTGTACAAAGCCTGCTGGTACCTGGTGCTCTGCCTTCACCTGCTGGCAGGTGAGGCACCGTGAAACGAACTCTGCCACAACCTTCTTCATGCCCGGCCACCAGTGTTGTCGTCTGAGATCCTGGTACATCTTCGCCACTCTAGGATGTACCTCCAAAGTAGAAGTGTGAATCTCTCTCAGCACCTCCTCTCATAAAGTGACTGGTACCAAGGTACGTCCTCTGAAAAGGACATCGTGCTCTACTCCAAGGGAGAAACCATCAGGTTCCTGTCCTGAGGATATCTGTGCACACCGTGTCTCACAGTCAGCGTCCCCACGCTGTGCCTCTCTGACCCGCTGTAGAAGTGGAGGAGTGACTATGAGAGACTGAAGGAAGGCTACTCCATCTCTATCCACGAAGGATATCTGCAAGGTGGCTAGCTGCTCTGTCGCCTCCTCAAGTATGTGGATGCCCGTACTCCTGCTGAGGGCATCGGCTACCACGTTACCCTTCCCAGGAGTATAGACTATCTCAAAGTCATAGTCCTGGAGGAACTCGAGCCATCGCTGCTGTCTCAGGTTCAGGTCCTTCTGAGAGAATATGTACCTGAGACTATAGTGGTCAGAAAAGACTGTAAAGCGCTCCCCATCAGATAGTGCCGCAATGTCTTCAGGGCGAAGACCACTGCTGCTAACTCCAGGTCATGGGTAGCGTAGTTCTGCTCATGTGTCCTCAACTGACGTGATCCATAGGCAATCACAGCCTGCTCCTGCATTAGGACACACCCAAGTCTGGTCCCTGATGCATCGCAGTAGACTACGTATCCAACTACCTCCTCAGGAAACCTCAAGTTAGGTGCGCTGTTCAATCTCTGTCTCAGCTCCTGGAAGCTCTGCTGACATCTGTCTGACCACACGAAGGGTTTCCCCTTCTTTGTCAACGCTGAGAGAGGGGCCACAACTCTGGAGAAGTCTGGCACAAATCTCCGATAGTATCCGGCTAGGCCCAAGAAACTCCGCACCTCTGTCACGCTCTTGGGTGGCTCCCAAGCTAGCACTGCCTCGATCTTCACGGGATCCACTGCAACTCCCGCCTCAGAAATGACGTGCCCCAAGAAGTGGACCTCGCGTAACCAGAACTGGCACTTCGAGATCTTTCTATAAAGCTGGTGCTCTCGGAGTGTGTCTAGTATAACCCGCAGGTGGTAGGCGTGCTCCTCCTCGGTGGTCGAGTACACCAAGATATCGTCGATGAATACTATGACAAATCGATCGAGGTATGGCTGTAAGATCCTGTTCATGAGGCTCATGAACACTGCTGGAGCATTGGTCATGCCGAAAGGCATAACCAAGAACACATAGTGGCCATACCGACACCTGAAGGTCGTCTTATGCACATCCTCGTCTCAAACTCTGAGCTGATGATAGCCTGACCTGAGGTCTATCTTCGAGAACCACCGTGCTCCCTTGAGCTGATCGAAGAGGTCATCAATCCTGGGTAGCGGATACCTGTTCCTCACTGTCACCTGGTTCAGGCGACGATAATTGACACACAATCACAAACTCCCATCCGCCTTCTTGGCAAACAAAATCGGGGAAGCGCAGGGTGAAACACTGGGTCGGATGAACCCCTTGCCCTGCAAGTCCTCCAACTGTACCCGTAGCTCTCGAAGCTCAGCGGGGGCCATACGATATGCTGGAGTGGATATCGGGGTTGTCCCGGGGTACAGGTCAATATAAAAGTCTACCTCTCTGTGAGGAGGTAGTCCAGGAACGTCGTCGGGAAAGACTTCCACGTACTGATCCACCACTGCAGGAAAAATGGGACTCCGCACGTCAACTGCTCCCAGGATGAGGCTAGCCAACTGATGAGTGATGGGCTGACCTCTCTTCTGCGTGAGTGCATCCTGTGCTGCTAAGGCTCCCTTATCACCGGTGAAGGTGAACCTGCTCCCGTCGGTGCGCACACATCGCACCTTGCACCTAATGCAATCAATCTGATCGTGGACCGTAGATAACCAATCCATGCCCAAGATGACATCGTAAGGCCTCGACGCCGCTACAAGAAGATCCCATCCGAAGCTCTAGAATCCTAGAGTAAGCTCACACTGCCGGAACCAGTGCGTAATCGTCGAGTCTGCTCCCGTAGGAGTCTCTAGCCGTAAGGATCGAGCCAACGGCTCTGTCGGAATCTCCGAGCTCTGAACAAGGGCAGTGGCTATGAAAGAGTGACTCGCTCCTGCATCAATCAGAACTACAGCAAGGGTGGAATAGACACATATCGTACCTCGAATCATCTCTGGCGCGCCATGATCGTAGGCCTCCGCTGCCTGGAGCTGAGCCTGTCTCTGCCCGCCAGCTCCCTGTGGTCGGGGAGGGCCTCCCGGTGGTGGTGGTGGTAGAGCCTCAAAGAGTCGCCCACCACCTGCTCTTCGGCCAGCTCCTCTGCCTCGTCCGACTCCTCCCTGCGGACCGCCTTGGTCGACCCTCTTCCTCTGCCTGGGTGGCCCCTCCACCGTCTGCTGGCCCTCGGTACGGCGGGTCGGACAGCCACGAGCCATGTGACCCCGCCCATCGCACTCGTAGCACTGCCTGCCTCTCAGAAGACTGGCTCCGGGCTGGGTGCCCTGCACTACTGAGCCAGTGTCCCGAGGTCGTCTGCCCGAAGGTTTGGTCCTCCTGGAACCCTGAGTCATCCGTCGGCTACCTGCTGCCGAAGACTCCGCTATCTGCCGCCCTGCGGTAGGTCTCGTTGTGGACTCAGCAAAGAAGCTCTCGATCAAGAGGGCTCGCTCCAGTACTACTGCCTGGGTCGGGATGCTATGGGAGATCAGCGATGCCCTGATCCCGTGTCTCAATCCCTGATCGAGGGTTCGGGCCCGGAATAAGGGGTCCCGTACTATATCTGTCGAGTAGCGAGAAAGATTGGTGAACCTCTCCGTGTACTGAGCGACCGTCAAGCTGCCGTGCCGCAGCTGAAGAAGCTCCTGAATGCGCACCGCACGGAGGGTGGCCGAGACGAACTCTGAGCGGAAGAGGCCCTCGAAGTCCATCTAGATGAGGGTGGCCTCGTCGTGTACCTGGAGCATCAGGCTCCACCATCGCCCTACTGCTGCGTGCAGTAGGCTCGCCGCGAGGATCACCATGAGGTCTGCTGCTGTCCTCACTAGCCTGAAAACTCGGACGACCACCTCTAGCCAGTCCTCGGCTGCCTGGGGGTCCGACTCCCCACGGAACCTGGGTGGTCGCTGGCACTGGAACTCGTGCAGAGCTCCGAGGTGTCGTGCGTCGTCAGCTACCAGTGCTTGATGCATCGGGGGCTCGGCGGGTAAAGGTACCTCCGGTGCCTCTGCTGTCAACGGGCCCTGTACTGAGGCCTCGTCGCTCGGTGGGCTGTCGTCGCGCTCTACTCTAGGAACCCTAGCTGGCTGCTATCGTCGGGCCATCCTGAAAAAGGAAACAAGTGTGCCATGGTCAGAACAGTATACCTGGTGAGCTGACACAAGTAATCATGAAGAAAAATTGAAACACACATGCAATCAATGTTTTCGTGCATTATGTCGGAAATCAGAAGTCAGGGTCCTGGTGTACGGATACGTCGGCCGCCACACCAACACCGGTCTCCCTGGACTGATAACCACACTCAATACACTAAACACTATTGCTTCACATAGAAGAAAGATCAGATTCTGTGGTAGAACCGACCACCTCTGATACCAATTTGTCACGACCCGTCCTCGGGGCCCGTGCCGTGACTACCCCAAGCCCGCCTCCCATAGGCCAGGGGCTGGCGACTAGCACCAAGGCGTAAATCTCAACAAAGAGGGAAGGCATTTCCTTTGAAAGTAAACAAGTACCACAGAGCAAGAAAGCGGAAAAGTAATCACTGAGTAAAAACGGTACAAGCTGTGCTGAAAGTAAAAGGGGCCGGAAATACAAGCCCAACTGTAAAGTACAACAGAAAGGAAAAACAGCAACTGAAAGGGAAAACTGTAGCGTCGAGCCGTCCACTGGAAGTCCCACCTGAAGGGTGGGTACAGATAGCCTCTAGTGCTCCTCGGGTCCACCTGACCGCTCCAAGTACATCCCACCCAGTGGTCCACCTCCAGGTACCGTCCTACTCCGCACGCCTCCACCACAATCAGTGTTGTCCGTTGTCTACAACCAACACAATGTAGTGCGGGGAAAGCCCGTGCAGGGGTGAGTATAAGCTACTCAGTAGGGACCCCGAGACCCCCGATGGTCTCCCGAAATCCACAAAGGATAATCCAACAAAGAAAGATACAATCACGAAGTAAAATCTAACACGGCTTAGGTATATGCCCATACATATACCTAAGTCATCAATTCCCGTTCGGCTCCAACGTCCGAGCCCAAGCACAACCCAGTCCACACAAGAATGCAACGTATACCCACACAGGATAGCACAACGCAATCCACAAAGGAAAGTAAACAGTAAATCCACACGGATAGCTCAACACAATCCACAAAGCAGAGTAAACAGTGAATCCACACAGGATGGCTCAACACAATCCACAAAGCAGAGTAACACAAGATTCAGCTCACACAAGTATACTTCTTCGGATGACGATAAAGATGATCACTGAACCATCTAAGCCGTCGGACCCACGAAGGATCGATAGGTACTAACCCCGCAGTGACCCACACAGGATCAGACCCACAAAGGATCTGGCCCACGCAGGACCAGTAGGCGCTGGCTCACACAGAACCGCTGAGCGCTGACCCACACAGGATCGGACCCACACATGATCAGTAGCACTGATCCACGTAGGATCGCTGAGTGAAGTAGTCGTCGAAGTACACTGAGGATCTCTGCACAGTCGTCACCGCAGTCCACTGAGGATCTCTGCACGGTTGTCGTCAGAGTCCACGGAGGATCTCTGCGTGGTCGTCGCTGTCAAAGAAGCAGTCGCAGCCAGCAGTAGGGTTCCCGCACACAGCGAGCTCGTTCGGGAGGGTCCGTTCCATGAGCCGAGAGGCTGATAATCGACTGACACAAAGTCCGAAGTTGATGTATCCAAAAGTTCCGTATAGCCAACAAGAACTCAACGTCGCAGACGGCGCGTCGATCGGACGCCCGGTCTGAGAGTTATTGGCTTTTTCGTCCCAGGGGCCCGGTTGGTTTTTAAGGAAAAACCAACCCGACCGTACTCCACCTGCGTCCAAACCTCAGGCGGAGTATGCCAAAAGATCCGTCTCACTTAGAGGAATTCAACGAAGCTGACGGCATGTCAATCGGACGTCCGTGGCTCAAGATATGAGTGTTTCCGTACCGAAGGCCCGGTTGGTATTGTGTACGAACCAACCCGGCCGAACACAAGGTATTCTGAAACCTTGAGTGCGATATACCGAAACGACCGTCTCGATCCAAGGATCGTTTTTCCGCTGACGGATAGTCGTTTGGAGGCTCGTAGCTCATTTTATGGGCATTTGAACGAAGACCGTCCGAAGACGGGGGGTACGGGCCCGGGCCTACCCGGCCCGACCCCCCTGGGTCGGCCGAACCCGGGCCGACCCGGTATGACCTGCTCCGACCCGGTCCGACCCAGTCGGACCGGTCTGGCTCGGCCAGGGCCGGTCCAGATCGGCTTGGCCGAGCGGCCGAGCGGCCCGACGCAGGGGGAGCCGCCGCCCCGCGTGACACCCCCGCGACACCCGCGGGGTGTCTGCCGACCAACCGGATGCGGCTGAAGCCGCGTCCCGGGTGACGCGGGGGGTGCCGCCGCCCCCGCGTGACACCCGCAGGGCACCCGCGAGGTGTCTCCTGGCGCCGGACGCGGCTTCAGCCATGTCCCGCGAGCACCGCCGCCGCTGCCGGTGCCGCGGCAGTCTCGTCCGACGGCGCGCCGAGCGCCGTTGCCTCCGTGTGCCGGCGCCGCCGTGCCGGTGGCCCGATTTTCTTCCCGTCTGCGCCATTGCTCCTCCCGGGACACGTTCTTCACTGAGAGATCGTCAAACATTCGTTGTGGCACGTTCCGTCATCGCCCGTCAAATCCGCACAAAATGAAGAATGGCGGAGGGTCGTCGGGCCGTGTTCATTTGGCCCACACCCTCCGCGTTAGAGATAATCAAACAGGAGAATTTTTATTCCACACAGGAAACAAAAATTTTAAAATTGTTCACAAAACCGGTTCTTTACTTTTTAAAGAAACAATTACGGGAATATAAAAAGAAAAAGGGTAATTCCCAAAATAAATCCCTACCTCGTTGGTCATCGCGCGTGAGCGTTCTTCGTGGAATTGCTCGTCGCAGAAGGTGGAGATCGTCGCGTCGTCACGGAAGGGCGTCGCGTTGTCGCGGAACACGGTGTTGAGTCGGCGAGCTCAACGCACCATGAAATAGCAGATTTAAATTATAAATAATTAAATCTGTGTTTCGTTTAAAACCAAAAAGAACCTTTAGAGGAAACCCGAAATCACTCACCTCAAACGGTTGGTGATCGGAGATCGGGGCGGGGAAGAACGTCTCGGATGGTAGCGTCGTCGATTTCCGGGTTCGGCGTTCTTCGCATTCTTCGCATTCTTCGCGTTCTTCTCAAGGGAGAGAAGAATATACAAGGGTCCTCTCAAATCTTCTCAATGCGCAAATAACCAGAGGTCGTACATTTGCCTTATTTTATTATTACGCCAACGAATTTGAAAACTGGTTAAGAAATGATTGAATTAATTCGTTGAATTAATTCGACGAAAGAAACTGCCCATTTAATTCACGAAATAAACCGCCCAATTAAATGGTCTATTATGATTTTAAGAAACGCGTTAGTTGACTTTCATAAAGACGGGTTTTCGTAGGTGCGTTTCTTAGCGGAAAGAAATGGAGGGGCTCGTGCGGGCCCCACCTCACAAATATCCTACCAAGGGGGTAGGATATTTCTGGATAGCATCCTATCCGGTTTAACTCAGTTCAAGCTGCCTTTAAGTGGCTTCAAGTGGCTTCCATGTGGCTTAAGTGAAAAATAAAATAAAGTTGTCGCAAAATTATTTTATTTCTTAACTTTAAGCCTGAAAATTAAAAACCACACCCGGGCAAACGCAACTCCGGAAGAGGCGTTTCTAAGAGAATACCGGCGCTGCGATTTCATCGGTGCCCTAAGAATTCGATTCCGGGCGCCGGTTCAAATGTTAGAAAAACCCACTCGTCCGTTCACTAAACGTACCCGAGCCAAAACTTCGGAAAATGATTCCGGGCACACCGGGCCTCGGAATTAGGTACCGTCAGAAACTGCGCTCTTGTAAAATTCCAAATAAAATTAAGAAAAAAATTTCTTTGAAATTTACGGGTCTTTATAATTCATATGATTGATCTAAAGAGTCAACACAACTAGAAATCCAGTTGTCATTAGATTTCAGTAGATTAATCACCTTATATTTGTAGGACATCATTCTGTTCCTTTCAGAATGACTTTCTTTTCTGTCTTTTTCCTTAAGCATATGACAACTAGGTCTGATATGTCCTGCCATTTTACATTCATAATAGGTTTCTTTAGAACCATTCCTGGCCTTATTTCATTCTTTTTATATCATTAATGATAATACTTCTTTCCCATAATATTTTTTCACCATTCGTTCATGATATGAATGTTCATTATCATAAAGAACACCATCACATTAATCAAATATATCAACATCGTTGTATTCTTTAGATCTACTTACCCTTAATGGATTCTTATGTTTATATGCAGTAGTGAATGATACACTTCCATTACCATACTTTTTCTTGTTGAAATCTACATCTCTTTTCATTCTTATTTCATGCTGAAGAAGTTCTCTGAATAACTCATCAAGAGTAATGATATATACTTTAATATTTTCATCAATAGCTATCCATTTTGATTCTCATTCATTTGGAATAATATAAACTACCATGTCTATAAAAAAATCATCATCAATTGCTTTCTCCCGCACATATTGAACATAGATAACAATGGTCATAAATAATTTTTGTAAATTGAAAACAGGTTCTCTATAAAGAAAGAAGAATCCATGATATTCAGCTCTCAATATAGCTCTTCTAGTTTTTATCACATTTGAGGATCCAGAATGTCTAAATTAAAGTTTCTTCCAACTATAGTTGGCATATTCAGACGTATATATCTGAATATATATATTTGTAGTCATAGAACACAACAAAGTACTATTTACCTTATAATTTAATTAATTTTTTTTTCTTCATTGGTAAATGTTCTAACTTCCTTGACTGGAATTTTATAATCTCCAATAATCATAACATAATTATCCAATATAGTATTAATAAAAAATGACTTCATTCTATCTCTCTAATACCAATAATAATTTCCATAAAATAATGGTGGTCTTGTTGGATTAAGGTTGTATATACATCCTACATTCATACATTCCATTCTCTAAGAATGTATTTTTTCCGAAAAACATTCTAATAGTAAATTCTTTTATGAAATGACAAAAATCTTTAAGAAATTATTGAACAAGAAATGTTAATCCAGAAAATTTAGAGCTATAAAAACACACTGATGAAATATTATACGTATGTATAAGTATTTCAAATTCCTCCTATGATACTAATTTTCATATCAAAATAAAATATGTAAATTTTTAATTACAAGAGTGGGTCAAATTTAGGATTAAAAATTCGTTACCTTTTATTTTTAAAAGGACTCTTATGTTTAAAAAGGTTAAACAAGGTAAATGCACAAATCCACATTGGTTCCAACTCAACAATTTAATTGGAAGTGCCCAAGTCCTATTATAAAAAACCTAAACTTAAGATAGACAAACTTATGTAAACATATAAAAGTTTATATTATGGAAATATTATAACTGAAACCGTATTGAATCATATTTATTATAGTAAATATAAGTAATAGAAAGTATAAAAAATGTTATACTTTTTTTCATTAACAAAATATAGTGGAAATAATACTTGAAACAACAATTACCTAAACAAGTAGAAAATATTTTACCCTAAGGAAAAGGGTATCAATCATCCTTGGATAATGGTCACATGATTTACACTTTCTAGAAAGAATGTTTTACCCACACTAGGGTAATTGATCGATATGAATATCAGAGTCTTTATTTCATTTCCCACAAACCCTCAAACATGAAGATAGTTGACACCTCTTTCTTCCGATCCCTAGAAGTATTCAAACCTTAATGTAGGCAGATACTCTATCATCCAATCCCTAAAATTCTTTGAACCTTAAGGTAGTCGACACCTCTATCCTCTTACATCTAGAAGTCCTCGATTATACTCATCATCAATTGGAGTTTCCTAAATAAAGAAAAATCAGGTTTTCTCGTCCGAAAATATGTTTATAAATTATACAAGGCACACTAGTATTTTTCTCTCTAGAAATCACATCATTTCATGTAATCTCATGGATCTTCAGTCGATTCATTGATTTTGATCTCATTTGATTGGGATCCTATTTATTGGTAAAACATTAACGGTCATATCCCTCCTCCAATTGTCATATTTTTCCTTGAATCTAGGAGGGCCATTTACACATGTCACTCAACCAATAGTTAGTTGGAAATATATTATAGAACATCATTTCATTATAAAAAAATCATGTCTAATGAAATTGTATCATGTAAGAAAAACAATATTATGTTTAATTGAAATAAGATCTGATAAAATTGGAATAATAAGATATGAATGTAAAGTTGGTTAAACAAATATGATTAATCAGAATCTAGGAAATATTGAATTCAGAGTCTAAATATATGAACAATCAGATTGAAGAAATAAATGAACATTGGGATAACATTTTACAATGAATTTTGAGACTAAAATCTATAGATTTTGGAGTCTGAATTCAATGGAATTTGGTGTCTATATTACAAGAAATTAAGGGTCTGAATGATGAGGTATTTGGATACTAGATTTTGAGGAATTAAAAATCACGATTCGGAGTAATTTAGATTCAAAATTATGAGGAATTCTGATTCTAAATTATGGGAAATTAAATGTCCAAATTTAGAGGAGTTCAGAATCTATATTTCAGAGAATTCAGAGTTGGAATTTCAGAGAATTAGTCATATGAATTTTTCATAAATCAGAGTTTGAATTTTATATAATTCAACGTCATACTTTTAGGGAATTCGTTGTCCAAATTTTAGAGAATTTGGACACTGAATTTCATATAATTATGATCTAGAATTTATGAAAATTTGGAGTCTAAATTTCAATGAATTTTGGGTCTACAATTATTAAGACTCAGTAGATTAGGAGTTGTGAGATTACAATATTTTTTAAAAGGACCCAGATGTTTGAAAAAATTAGACATATTTTTGAGAAATATTGAATATTTTATTAAAAACCAAGGTATGGATAAAAAATTACTTAATGAATGAAAATTTCCTTATGAAAATAATTTTAAGAGAAAGATAATTTCCCATAGGAAAAGGTGTTTTTGATTCTCAAAACAAAGAGGAATGGAAAATTTATAATGAAACCTTGTCGAATGAAAAATAATATGATCATGCGAGAAATATCTTATAAAAATAATATCTGAAAATAAATGTTTCCTATAATTAATGATATGACTATATATTACATCAAATGAAAAAAAATCTATTCTAAGTAAAATTATTTCATAGTAATGTTCCACTAAACCTGATCCATGGATCTTATCATATTGAAAAAAACAATCACATCAGGGTCTGGAATAAAAATGATCATGGTAATCATATGTAAAAGGTACCTACCTAGATAATCATCTCCTTATAAGATTATCCAAACCACATATGTACCTTCATGGGAATGGTAATACCACCCATTAATAGTTCCATGATCTAAGATAATCTTATCTAGTATCCATTTGCTTAGGAAAATCCCACAGTCTACCCATTAGACACATTTTCAAGAGATAATATTACTACGAACACTTTATCTTTGTATAATATACTCATGTTCCATTAAGATATCATGAGATAAAAAAATTATAAAATCATTAAATGGTTATATAGGACCCATACATACATTATAATAATTTTACATATATATATTTCAACCACTAGATCATTAGAACTCAAACACATTAATCAATATTTAATTATCTTATGGAAGAGGAATGAATTTCACTTGTTACATTCTACAAGCCCTCTAGATAAATAGATGGAAAATTTATAAAAACTAAACTCCCATTTTAATGTAATTAAAGTAAGAGGATTTTTATGTTTATTAAAAAATAAAATTTTAATTTATTGGAAAAAATCACATAAAAGATAGAATGAAATATCAAATTTTTAAATACATGAGAACTCCTAATTTTTTTTCCTTAACATGAAAAAATTATAACAAGATTAAAAATTTTAAATTTTAAAATTTAATACTCAATAATGTTTTTAGAATTTTTTATAAAATTATATTTCCTTCAAAATCAATGTGGAATCTTTTCAAAAAAACAATCCATTTAAATACCTTTTTAAAATCTTGAAGTACATCAAAAATAAAATATTTAATTTTGATAATTATAAGAATATTTCTTATTATTTTAAAAATAATCAAGGGTAAAATTATTTCTAATACATTATTTATGTTCCGTTAATGTAATCCTCTTAAATAAGAATTATTATATGTTCAGATAAACTACAATAGATATTTTTGAGAAACTTATTTCCAAAATAATAATAGTTGGTGATATAGTTTACGTTATAAGGTTATTTAAAAAATACGAAGTGAGATTTTTTTAGAAAACTTACTTTTTAAAAAAAAATTAATTATGCCTGAAAAATGTAATATTTTTTGGAGTAAATATTAGTAGACGATAACACATTTTATTATTGAAGGAATAAAATATTTTGAATATATTGATATACCTTTGTTGAAAGACAATATTTTAAAATACTAAAATTTATTATAATATAAAATAGGGGAAAAAGATATATGATTGTAACTGATGATAACACATAATTTGGATTCAATATTAAAATGAGAACACAATAAGGAAATGAAAATATATACAATGAGTGGAAACTATCTTTAATGTATATGATAATTATACTGAACACTAATTCCCTTTTTAGAATAAATTTTATGAATGTAAATATTATAATCATAAATGTATTTTTGACAATATATATAATTAATTATAATATTTTTAAAATAAAAAATTAAAATCATGTTAAAAACAGAAAATAATAATAATGACTCTTGAAATGGTCTTATGTAGATAAGAACCACATATGTATTAGAAAATAGATTAATAAAAACCCCTTGAAAATGTTTTCATAAAATTTAAATCCAATTAAAATAAATTAAATAAAATTTTCTATATTATAAACAAATGGGTATTATAAACTGTACATAAATTAAATTTGGTTCATAAATCAAAACTTGTGTAAATATAATAGAAATTGATATGAAACAGCCTTACCGATAATTCCACTGCAGAAAATGTGATCAAACATCATGTTTAATAAAAATAATGTTCCTAGTAACCAATTTTAGAACCATATTATTATAAATATTAATTAATTAATTATATTATAAACTTCTTTTAATTATATTGGTCTTTTATAGTTTATATTCATCGTTGAGTGGTAGAAACTCTTATAGATTATTCTATACATGTTCTTAATTGTTCTATAGATTAATGTTTGTTAACAAAAATTTCTTCATTATGATATTATCTAAAAAACTAGAATTTTATTTTATTTCAAATATTCATCACATCAAATTTTAAAATGGTTAAAGATAAAGGTATGGTTTATAATGATTAAATGTGTGAATAATGAAAATTTATGTGTTTAAAAATTTAATGCTAGTATATTAGCAATTGGGAAATTATCAATAAATTAGTCCCAACATCATTGAATGATATTAAATTCTTTAATAATATATGATATAAAATTAATATATAAATCTTTAATCATTATTTATATAAACATTTTATCATTTTCAATTAGGTTGTAAAATGAAAAAAATGAGAACTTATTCGAATGAATTAAAAAGTTTGGAGATGTTTTTATATATTTTTAATATAAGAATTTAAAATATTAAATATTGTTTAAATTAAAAATAAATATATTAATTACCTTCCTAGAATATTTAATTTATATTGGTGGGGAAAAATGAAATTTTATGTTGGTGGATGCGGTGGTCTGTAAGTAAACATGATTAATGAATCCATTTATCAAAAAATAATTCTTAATGGATGTATATGATAACAAATCAATTAAACTTTTTTTCTCAGATTATTAAAGATATTAATTTATAAAATTTATCTTTGTAACTAAACCTCAAATGAAGTGATTAAAATAGAACAAAATTGCTTCTTGGAGACGGTACTGTATATGTATGAACAATTAATGTTATTTTTTATTAATTTAGGGAATGTATAAAATATTGTTTTTTCCATTAGAATAATAAAAATATATTATATAAATAATATTTATGTAACTATATTATGTATTCTAGTAATTGTTTGTAAGAGGAATATTATTAATAAAATTATATGGTGTTATAAATACCCAAGCTTCAATCAATCCAATTCACATATTAATCTCTATGATAATTAATGTAATAAGAAAAATAATTGAGACCAAAAGATTTACAAATGGAGGTATGATTATGAAATAGATATTTGTTATATTTCGAAGATTAAATTATAATCAATAGGTGTAGAATTATTTTGTTGATGTGTTCACCATGTATATGTGAAGATAATATGAATTTTAAGTACTCATTAAATTTGAATAATGTCATGACATCCTTACTGGGTATATAGATAAAGAGACATAATATAATAGATACCAGGTGTTTTGTATCATCCACCTATCATACTCCAACATATAGTCTTATTTATTTAATGTTTTTGGTTATAAAACCTTAATTATACACTTTATACAATTTTACTTTTTAATACATTAAAAAATATTTTTAACAATTGTTGTCAATTTTTTAGAAAAATGATACATTTATATTTGTTTCATTTTTTAAAAATTCAAAATAAAAATATGAAAATAATTATATTGAATAATATTTATATGTTTTAAAAATACCAATTTAGTAATTAATTTAAAATATGTGTCAATATAGACTCCTATAAAAATATTGGAAATATGCTGAAAATTAATATGCAGAATAAAATTTTAATTAGTTTTTATATTCATGGTATAAGTTTTTTTATTATAAGAAAAATAAAATTTATGTGTTTTACAAAGAAATCCATTAACAATATCACCTTTAAAATGATAAATTAAAATAAAATAACAAAAATATTTTTTAAAATTTAATAAATTTTTACTGATGTTCAAATAAATTAAAATGAGTTTTATATGTTAATAATATATAAAATTCATTATTCTAATACCCAAATAAAATATTGACTAAATAAAAATTTTAGTATAACTTAAAACATTTCCAAATAAAATATAATGTCACAAAATTAATAGTTTTGGTAAAAACAATTATATTCTCAATTCCATGAAAAATCGATGTTTTAAAAAAACATAAAATGTAATTTAATATTGGTCATCATGAAAAAATATGTTAATTTAATTTAAAAATAAAATTTATAAAATTAATAAATATTTTTATATTATAATTCATAATATATATGGAGATAACATTTATAAAATGATTAAATTTTTAATATTGATAATTCATTAATAACATTTCATATGAAATTATAAATCATTTCTTATCGAATTATTAATTTATGAATCAAAAAATTTTCTTTTATATTAATGTTTTAACATTGACCAATTTCATATATTTTTGTAAAAATACATTTTTAAATGGGTTATCAAAAGGCATCATTCTTAAAATACTAATCAAATCAAAATTAAGAATATCAAATTAATTTTGTTGACTATTATATTTTCATTTACTAATTAATATATTCTTCATATAATATTCAATATTTCATGAGTCATATTATTAGTTTTTTTTATGTTTATGTTGTATGTGAAATATGTTATTGAAAATAATATTAATTTAAATGATTCAATACATTATGTTGTTATAAAAGAGAGAGGTCCCCATAATAAAATTTAAATAGACTATATCTTGGTTCATATTGTTATTATCCCCACTATGGGAGGAGGGGATAGATTAGGCAATATGAATGATCTCTATTGTAATTATTGGACACATCTACATAACTACCTTATAGTAAAAGGGGTTATTTCATTATATTAAGATGAAACAATGATTGTTGAGTTATTTTTGCAAGTTTATTCCCAAAATACCTACATGTGTATGATATATTCAATAATTATCAGCAATGAAGTAACTATCATTCATTTATATTTCATTATTTATTAAATGTTTTTGAACATAGAGTCATGCTTGTTTTTCCATAGAGAAAAATTTAAATATACTTTCCATGTGAGAGATAATAGTCCTTAATACTATTTCAATAGAGGCATCAAAACCCCAACACAATGAGATAATGTATCCCTAATTAACTAAGGAAGATCCCAATGTTCCATGAGATTGTTTTTTTTGTCAGTAAACTTACAATGCAATGATTAATGAGGACAACAAGAAAAGGGTAAATCTTATTCCTCCCACTGATCTAGCTATGATGGAAATCAGTGATACTATTATAGAATTGATAAATAATATAGTATTGGTGATTATATTTATAAATATTATAGATAGTGGAACTCTAGATGGGTAATGTAAAAGTATACTAATCTTCCAAAGGATTTAGACACTATAAATTAAAAATATTTAGTGTTTTTTAGTATTTAATGAATCCTCAATTTTCTATTAGAACTAATAATTCTTTATAGAACAATTTTTTTTATCATTAATACTAACATTTGGTATTGGATTCACCAAATAGGATAATGTTTTCTTGATTAATCAATCATTAAATGTGTTCATCAATATTTCCATAAGAACAACCACCTATATTGGTGTACCACTTGCGTTCTTCTAAATATATTTGGTCATCCTACAAGTTGATCCTCTTGAATGAAGATTAGAATATGAGGAAGTGATTATAATCGAAATAAAAACTTCACACTAATATATATATAGATCCATTAGAAAGATGGTTGTAAAGACTACTATTATATATCTACATGTGATACTTTATATACTTTCTTCTATTTTTGAGATGATGATATACAATTGGTAAGATTACAGAATTGGTCATTATATCATCAATGACATCCTTTGGTGTTGAATATATGAATAATAATTGTATAAACAACCTATGAGGGAAAGATTAAAATTAAACACTACCAATATCGAATATGTATTTTCCCAAGAAGAGTTTCTTTATGTAATATTAGATATGGAATGATTACATCTATATAATGAGTTAAATATTTGATGAATTGGATTGAATAGTTATTTTATATCACTATAAAAGTGTCGTCTATGAAATGAAAATTACATGAAGATACTAATATTACAATGATAAGAATAATTTTGTTGATATATGTCCAATTCCATGTTGATGACATTATGGATTGAAATTTATCCATATAAAAAATATTAGGCTTAAATAATAATTTTTATAATTTAATATAATATTTATTTTCAAATTTTTATAGTTTTATATCTTGAATAATGATTCAATACTATGGAATCTCCTATTCCACTTTTAAGGAATCAATATGAACAATGAATATGATTGAATCATGTGAATCATGATCATTGAACACATGAATAATAATTAATTCCTCAAGGGTTTGTCTTATACATAGATATATAAATGAATACTATCATCATAAAATAAGAGTTTGTTCATTTTTATAATCAATTTTTATACAGGAATAGATCACATATCATTATAGGAATCACAAACTTCACTAAAATACTATTTACAGTCCTTTTTTATGAATGTTTTTATCAATTCCAAGGAAAAAAGGATTATAGGGATGAATTCCATCTAAAAACACAAGAGTTAGTCCATTTTGATGAATGATTTCCTCTTATGTGTGGACTAGGAATTTATGTAGAATTTAAATACATTACTATAACATTTGTATTTTTTATATTATGATTAGTAATTTACAATTGGGAATGGATCATGTATGTGTATATACATAAGTAAAATATTCATTAAAAATAGTTAGTCCACATTGATAAATGGTCTCTCTATGTCATGCCACATAATAGTGTGTATGGATAAATACCACCACAAAAAACAAATGTTTTTCAATTTGGTTAAATTATTTCCTCCCTGGTATAGATCATGGATGGGTAAAACCGTAACTACCATCATTAAGACTCTATATTTTTTGAATATTGATATATTATATTACTCAATGTGACAAGAATACAAACAGGAAATTTGGAAGGAATATTATAATTGTCAATGTGGACCATAATTCTTGATGTTATTTCAGGAAAATTCCACGTTTATCTAATAGAAACATATACCATAGATATTTAAATAGGAGAATTATTTAAAAAAAATAGAAAAAGGGTCCTAGAAGATATTTCATATATTTGTCTTGTTCTATGATGAGAACCACTCTAGATTTGTGATTTTTTATTACCATATTTTTTTCAAATACTATTATGTGGAAGAGTTAAAGGGTTGGAAGTGGGATTTTCTAAGGATATCCATTATAAGACTATAAACAATTTATTTTATAAATTTTCAATTTTAAATACTCAAATACTCCATGATCGAATAATATATGTATCTATCCCATAAATAATTTACTTTAACCTTGGGTACACTTTGGTTCTTCAATGTGGAGTGTTTTTTTTACTATTTCATTGGGCAATTTTTGATCGTGCAAGTGAAAACATCGTAGATGATTTTTATATTCAGAAAACGTTGAAAAAAAAGAAAGGTGATGTGAACTATGTTAATCAATTTTAATGGAAAATTTGGAATTAATTGGAAATTACCAACTCCATAAAATAATGAATGGTGCATGTAGTCGGTGCTCTTATTTCTATGATTGTGAATCATTGGTGTTTTATTTTGAATGGACATGATAAAACATTGATCAAATATCAAATGTTTTCACATAATGTGATTTGGGTGAGGTATACAAAATATAAATTGAAAAAACCTAATTTCACACATATAAATTAAAATTCAAATTGGTACATCCCAATGAACTCAATTAGATTGACAAAATCTTTCATAATAATTCTTAGTGATATATATAAAATCAATCAGGGTGACCAAAACATTCAATGACAGTGGAATTATAATCTATTTGAGTAAATTATATAATAATTGTGATATCATTTTTTGTGGATTAAATTAATTTATTATTCAAGGAAAAGTTTTACCAGATGTTGTCCCCTCTTTTTCCTAAGGGTTGTGGTTAAATTTAATCATCAACTACAATGGAATTTCACAGAACTTGGTTTATTCCCATGAAGCTCAGAACAAAATTTTATATGGTTATGGATAACATTAAGGGTCATATTTAGTGCTTCATATTATTGGTGGTGATTCAAATATATGAAGAACACAAGGATCAAAAAATGTGAAATATTGTTGGTACGAAATAAAGAGTAATTTTTAAATTATATATTGTGTTAATCATTTCTCCTGAAATTTAAATCAAGGATGATTGGGTATGATACATATGTAAGTAATGACTATTAACAAAATTATAAGGAATGGTTTTCTAAAAATCAATTATGTGAATAACATTATAAGAGGATCATACCATTAAGATTTAGATTTCACTAATAGAAATTCCACAATATGAAAATATGTTTAGAGCCATATTGTTGGAATGTGTGCAACATCAAGTAGAGATTTACTTTTTAATCAAATATGATCATTACTAATACCGGTAATGATTTTTAGGTTGAAAAAATTTATGAAATTATGTATGTTTATGGTAGAAAATGGTATTAAAATATGGGTTTAAAACCCTAAAGGTTGCACCATATTTTATCGAATAGACAATTGATTTATAGAGATTTTATACCTCAACAGAATATAGAGTTTAAAGAATTAATGTGCCTGGTTCGGATGGATTAAATTTTTATAGAGATGTCCAGTTGGATCTACGATGATTATTCAATTTTATATTTTCTCTATAATTTGTTTATTCCATAACAATTGGTAGATTATAGAGTAAGGAATTTATTTTTTCATAGACTTCCACTTATAATTTTTCTATATGAAATGATTTTCATATTTTCACCTTTAGTTTACGGTTTTTTGTCTTGGACCAATGAGGAATCGATAATGAGGGTATTGGTGTTGATACAAAATTCATATTTGTATTCTGTAACAGTTTCGACCAATGAAAATGAATATCATATAATAAAAAATATGAAAAACATGATGTGAATGGGCAGTCCAATGTGAATATATATTGTATTATAGAAAATTAACATAGTTCATGTCCATGGTAGATGGACCCATGGGTGATAATTACAACCCAAATGGGGTATTATAAACTAATAATTTGTCCGCATATTTCAAAATTTTCATATCAATTCATAAATTGAAACACTATTTTTTTATCTGTAACAATTGTATAGAAATGGTACATAATGAATAATGGTTTCCCACATTAAAATAATGGGTTACATTGCGAATGTTTTATGGAATATTGAAGTTATAGGATTCATATATATCATTAGTATTCTTGTTCAAATATATGATAGGTATCTATATGTTGTATATAAAGGTCTATATTGATTGATTTTATGCATAGAAAAGAAATATACCCATTAAAGACAATTACATGTACTAATAATACTCATTAATGTTTTACAATGATCTAAGACCCATAATTCACGTTGTGATAAGAGATAAGATATTTGGGAAGGATAATTTTAGAATATTAAATTTTATAATACAATGAATATGTTACATTCCATTACAGAAGTGGAGATGAATTATTATTCATGGGTGGTTATTTAAAATATGGTTTAATGATCACTACTTATATATAGAATTTTGGAAACCATCAAAGCATAGTTCTAATATTCGGGGGGAAGTTGAAAACATTATTATAGGTAATGGAAAAAGGTCTATTTTCTCATGATTTTTTGGTAAAAAAACCAATTTCAGGCACCCATACATGTATCTGGATCTCATGTATGGGTATGGGACTAGAATGAAAATCCGCTTAAATATTTTTAATGTCATGTTGTGTGGGAAATATGGTGTATAGTATAACATCCGACAACAAGGACTCTAATTCCATATAATTTAAAGTAAGGTAATGAGGGCCTTTAAATAATGTATTTAAAAAAATGGTTTCCATTCTAAAAATTTAAAATGGCCACATTATTAATCAAATGAATAAAAAACCCAATTAAAATGAATAATATAGAAAATTACTAAATTTTAGATGTATGAGTGTTATTTTCAATTATTCATAGTATAAGAGATTTGAGAATCACTACATATCTAGGGATTATAGGAATCAAGAAACATATAGTTACTATTTTTTAAGGAAAGTATTCTATCCAATATTTTGAAAACCATTATATCATGTTCGACTAATATAGTCACAACCATTGTATCCCTTTTGGGGGATATAAACCCCATATTTATTTCATGCTTTTTCATAGTGGAGAGGCATCATGAGCAACATAATCCATGGATGGACCTATATTTGTAATTTCTACATAAAAAATGCTTCTATATTGGACATAGAATTTTTATTCATCAATATGAGAGGCTTTTTCTATACAAAATTAATTTGTAAGACGAGGATGGAAGTCGGGCCTCACCATATTGTTGGTCTAAAAACCAAAAGAGATTATTTATTATTATAAGTCATGGATTAGACATATTATATCGATATTGGAATCACTATATAACATGTGAAAACATAATTCATTCCATATGTATTTAATTGAAGATGAAATACCTACATTAGTCAAGATCATATGTAAATAAATGGGGAATCATTTTTATTTATGGTTGGAGTGTGATAATAGGTATATTCAAAAATACATATCTTTTTAGGATTGAAATCAAACAAAAATGTAGATCTTTAATTATACCATAAACTAGATATTCACTTTAAAATTGGTGTGGAATTTTTATTCATTTCAGCATGGGTTCACTAATTTAGAACTCCAAAATGAAGTCTCCTACATATTTTTTTTATATAAAGGGAATAAGGCATTTTCTATTGTAGTTTGAGAAAACTATTACATCATGGTTGTCAAGTATGGATATAACCATTTAATCAAATAAAAATTGAGAAAATTAGGATATGTACATTGATTTATTACATCGAGTGAGGGGAATATTTAATTGCGGATGGTCCTATGATAATGAATATAGACATTATGACATATCATAAATTAATTAGAATAAAGAAAAATGATCCTCTTATAGTTAAATTATAAATATAGATAAATCGTATATATAAGTAAAATGTAATTTTATTATTTTTCATTTGGATTAATAAAAAATATATTTCATATCTAATCATTTAAGGAAATTAATCAATCCACACATAGATCTTACAAGTATCAACTATGTTGATTATGGTGTTGAATAATGATGATGGAATTAATACCCTTCTAGTCATGAATTTTTCTTAATATGTGATTATATATAGATCTGTATCATATATTACGATATTACGTTATCCATAGTAGGATAATCTAATAAGTTTATGGAAATTTAAGTTAAACTATGTTATTCAACATTTTTAGTCACAATTCTCTATGTAATGCTAAATAGAGCAATCAACTAAAACCTATAATCATAGATGATTCATTCTTTGTCTAAGAAATATACTAAATTTATAGGATTTTCCACCCTAATTTAGATCACATTATATGGTAATAACCCACCCAAAAAATGGAATTCATGGTGTGGAAGATATATTCATTTTAACATCTTGTAACCTAGACGTTCACTATGTAGTTTAATATTTTAAACAATGGTAATTAACAATTTTTCTTAATTTCATTTTGTGATAATGTTTTCATGAAGTTTTAAATAATAAAACTAGTATGATTTCATGAGGATTAATGTTGTTGGAAAGGGATGTTACATTATGTTGAATAAATCATTGAAGTTATGAATTTTGAATCGTAGTGTAATGTGATTTAGTAGCGGTGTTTGTGAATTGATATGAAATTATGAAAAGTAGTTTAAGGAAAGTTAATTGGTGAGAGGTGAACTATGATTAAAAATTAGTAAGATCCCTTTATAATATATATTGTGTATAAAATATGTTCTTCCTCGCTTTGGTTTAATCTTCAGATGATTTTTCCCTAATATCAGTAATGTTATGGGAATATATAACACCATTCCCTAGAAGAATAAGTGGAGATGAACATTGTTATTTAAATATAATTTATCTCGGTTATAATGGAATTTAGAGTTTTGTATGAGACGTGATTTCATATTATGGAGTTGTCTAGATCATCCAACCACAAATGACACTATTCGACATTAGATAACTAGTTGAACATGGAAACGCGATATGTTTGAAGTTGAAAATAAATGTGAAGGACCTCCACTATTCCATATTCAAATAATTATTTGGTCCCCTATATAGTAATATTTTGTGTGGTGTGGTAAGATGAAAAATAATTCATTAATTTATTAGGTTAATAATTATAGTCTTTATACACTATTAAATGAAGTATTTATGATAGATACTTTTTATAAGGATCAATCTTTCAAAATTCCAATTAATGGGACTAGGATGAGTGGTTATGCTAAATTACATACTACAGATATTGCCTTATCAACTAGTAACAGTAAATTCCATTCCATTATATGTTAATATTATAGGAGGAATAAAAAAAATCTATAAATGATATTAGACTTCCCAAAGTTTATGATATCCATAATCCTATGTAATTAGAGGGATAGATAAATTTCCCACCTTGAAAATAATTCAACTATTTTATGGACGTTATTACACTATATAGGTAATTCTAGGATATATGTACAATAGAAATAGACCCAGACAACTAAATATACTATTAGCATCATTCTTCATTACTTAATGGATTTCATACAAACTTAAGCAACCCAAAAATAAAATAACATAATTCTAATTGGAGTAAAAATATAGAATTATGAACATATTAATTCCTTTTACGAGTATATATTTTAAGATAATTATTAAAAACCCTACATATTACAAAAACCATGTCTATCTCATTAATTTAAGGATTTAAAAATTTCAATAGGGACATATTATTTCATAATAATTATTTTATATCAATAACAAATTTATTCACACAAGACATGCTAATGGACATATCATACATAATATAAGTCTTTATATATTAGGGAAATGGAACCATAAAAAGGGTGTGTTAAAATTCTCGATATGGGCAAAACAATGCGATGTTAATCAATGATCATAAGTGAGAATAATATAATAATAAGGGTATGGGAGAAAGATTATATCATATAAATTTCATAATAAATTATTTATATATGATGGATAAAGATATAATTTTTAAAAATTCAATATAATAAAATTCTAGATCTATAATATGGTAGAATAATAAATAATAAATCATAATCCGTGAGAGAGTAAAATAAAAATACGAACATGGAATCGAAGTGTGAAACATAATAATAATCTGGGAAAATAATTTTATTATTTGATACTCACGAACAGGATAATCAAAACATGGTTTATTGAGTTCTATATTATAATTGGTTCACTCCCCCTTACCATAACCATTGTTAATAGAGTCTCTCAGTAGATTGGGATTTCATTATATTTCATTTCATATTATCTCATGATATAACAATTTTACAAAATATATTGATTTTATATATAATTTTATCCACACAAATAACATAGTGAAAACTATAAAAATATGTGAAAATGATAAAAATAACTCTCATAATTTTATCATGGCATAATTAACATATTTTAGAAAATTATTTTTCCTTAAAATATATTTTAAAAATCATATTAATATTCCAAAAACTAATAAAATATATATTTGACAATAATAGAATATCCCCAGTGAATCAAAAAATTCCTTATATTATGTTCAACTAGTCGAAAATTAATTCAATAAATCATATGTTTTGATAAACATGAAGAAATACAGTTTTATATTTAAAACATCTAAAAATAATAATGAATAATTAGAATAATATTTTATTTTTAAAACCATTGAAACTTTTAGATGAATCATGATTATGAATAATAGTCATTGTGATGGTAAAATATAGTATGGTCTGTGATATTAATAAAAAATTCCTTTCATTTTTTTATAATATTTAAATATAAGTCACACTAAAAAATATCATATTATTCAATTTAAAAATTTATAAAATTTTCAATGTTATAAGAAAAATAAATTTTGAAGACATTTACATGTTTATATAAACTTTTAAAAAAAAATTTGAACATGGATGATTAATGGAACGACTACCAACTATTAGGGGGAATAGTGATATCTTTTTACAAAAAAAAAACATTTTCTTTTCTTTAAGATAAAAATTGGTATAGAATAGGATATAATTATTAAAACCCCCATAAATAAAAATAATAGAAGATAATTGTAATGGTTTAAGAGATATAATATATAATTACTCTCACTGGATATGTATACAAAAAATACCCATAAAATGTGAGCTTCTATTATAAACCCTAAACACATTAGTAATCATTGAATTTAAAAAATAAAAATGAAATACAACTTGATAAATTTTTATACATAAACAATATCCATGTAAATTATTATAAAATACATTCATGGTTTTTAACCACTCCAAATAAATAAATAAGTTGTTAAATATAGAACATATCTTATTGAAGAGATATTGAAAGGACAAAACCTATACAATATTAACATCCTTCGATTCAAAATCCCTTGATTGATAGAAATTTATTTAGGTTTTTGAATAAAATTATTTTCATGAATGTATGATAAAAACATTAATATAGTTGAATATAAACCACACATAAAAAATTAATTAAGGAATATGGATATATTTTGAAATAAATACAAGTTATATGGGAAACTATAAAATGAAGACTCGATATACATCATACGAACATTATCTTATTGAATAATAAATTTGAAAAATATTATTAACCTATACCAAAATATTATTCAAACTTTTCTTCATATATATAACTCCATTATAATTTTTTATATCTAAATTAAAAGAAATAATTTGTTAACATCTATATTTTAATGCAAACTATTGAGTTTTCCTCGCATGCTTTGACCAAAAGGTTCTGGTCCTTTCACAATGATCATGATTTCATCATATCGATAATGATAATGAAACAAAGAAACCATTATTTATATATATATATATATTTATAGATTCTTATATTCATTTTATGAATCCTATGTTAACAAATAAATTTGAACAATTAATGATTCTATTTTTCAGTTATCATTAAATTTATATATGAATTTATGTTATAAGTAAATATAAACACTATTATTACAACACGATAATTTTTAAACCAATATAAATTCATCATTACTATATAATATTACAAGTGTAAAAAATTCATTTATAACTTAGGATATTTTCTTTATAAAAATATTTATGTTGATGGTAAAACTAACCTAAACAATACTAACTTTAAATAGTTGAATATGATATAGAATATTATTATTTAATGAAATTTCACATTTATAGAATAAAAATAATATTAAAAATGTAATATTTACTTATTAACATCATCATCATAATCATCCATGTGAGAGGATAATGAAAAATGAAATGAATTTCACATGGTGGTGGTAGTCCACACATACAGATGAGAAAAGATTCTATTTCTCAATGGATGTTTAGGTATTATCGTAGGAAAAATATTCACTTCATATAATAATAATTATTTTATTAATATTGTATTTATTACCATCCATGTGAGGTGATGTTTAAAAATGAAATAAATTAGTCCGTATAGGTGGTTTTTCCCGTGTACACATGAGTGGTGTTTAAATTTTCAAATGAATAGAAATGGGGTAAAAAATATTTTTTAGATAGGCATAATAAATTTATTCTATATTTAAGATATTAATGTAATTATATTAGTATAATTATAATATAATTATAGGATTATTAATATGTAATAAAGATTAAATCATTTGGTTATGACTTATACCTTCTCCAAGATATCAACTTTCAGCTAAAAAAAAGGTTTACAAGATTTTCCTTTTGGAGATTCCAAAAACACTAATATATTTGGAAGATAGTATAAATGGTATTTTTGAATGTATTGGTATATATAGGATTCTCAATGTGTGTTTATCATTGAAGAGAGAGGGTTATATTTTGTAAGTAATGTGTGCCACACTTGTAGATATTAGGGACGTTAAATTATAATAATGAACATTATAAAAAAATTTGGCTCCAATATAGTCTATTTTGAATTATATGGAAATTTATTGTCATTATAAACTCATAAAATATTATTTAGTCTATCATTAAGAAATTTGATGTCTTGTCTCTTAGTATAATCACTTATTTTGAACACGTTTTACCTAAATTTAGATGAAAATATTTCACCATTATAAATATACAATATGAAAAAAGTAAATTTAATGCTTATAAATTGAAAATTCTAATTCCTAATATAGAATCAATTTTTAATAATCAATTTAATTTTTTTAAAAAGAAATTAATTTTAATACTTGTACTCATATCCCAACAAAAATTATATTTTAAATAATTCCCTTTTAAGCATAAAAATAATTTTATACAAATATAACATATATTTCAAATTCCAAATGAATTTCATGAATAATTATTAATAAAAATAAACTTTTTTACATTAAAATCATGAAAGGAACAATCTATATTTTTTAAAAACATGAATAAAACTAATGAAAAAAATTATTTTACAAAAAATATTTCAATGATTTCAATAATTTAAAACATAGATTTACTAGATAAAAAATAAAAAATTTAATATATTATATTATATATAAAATTTATATTTATTATTTAAAAAATATTCATAAAATTTTAATCTCTGATCATTTATTTATAATGTCATAAATATGTTAATTTTGGAAAAATCGTTATTTTTTAGTATTCATTTAAAAATATCCCAAAAAATCACCTGAAAATAATGTGGACATAATAATATAAAAACTTTAAATTAATATCATCAAAATAATATTAATTAACCCATAAATTAATCTTTTACATGAAAAAATTCGTGAAAAACAACTTTCTATTAAAGATAGCCCTTTTAAACAAAAAATGATATTAACCACATTTCGTATCATTTGAATATGAGTATAAATTTATATATTTTAATATTTAATAATAATTAATTAATATTTTATATTCATTTTAATTATATATTATTCAATTTATTCCTCTTTTGGTTCTGGGATATTTTATTCAATTAGAATATTACATAATGAAATACATAATAAAATCTAAGGGTTATACAATATGGATCCCCAAAAAATACTTCCTAGAAGATTAAATAATTATAATATATATATATATATATAGATATGGATTAAAACGTGGATTTATTTATTAAATTTTCATGTATCATGAATGAAACAAATTTATTAGTGTATTACACCAAATTCAGATTCATTTACGGCCAGAATTATCCAACGAGTCTGATAAGATAATGATTTCTATTTGGGGAGAACCATGATCATTAACATATTA
Source organism: Viscum album (assembly GCA_963277665.1). Taxonomy (NCBI): domain Eukaryota; kingdom Viridiplantae; phylum Streptophyta; class Magnoliopsida; order Santalales; family Viscaceae; genus Viscum; species Viscum album. The sequence continues at coordinate 470,342,223 of OY728148.1, forward strand.
TTAGAGTATAAATTTTATGGAGTATCCTAATTCTATACATATAATGAGGTATTCATCATATACTTGTTTATAGAGTAGTTTATAAAAAATTACACCGTCAGAGAGAAAGAATTGTATAGCCCATCATCAAAATTGTTTTACTTTTGGGATAAATTAGATGATATAATTCATATTATAGATAATACAATATGGTGGATATAAAAACAATGGATGAAATATTTTTCAAGTAAAATGGAACACCATATTCATATGTGAATTTTAAATTCTTATACTACTCAACATTTCCACAGATAAATGTGGACACCACCCTATGGTGTTTAATACTGTTGATTGTTTTTTGTTTTAGGGATATGTCAATGTAGTTGTTTCAAATAAAAATGAATATCCATTGGATATTTTTGAACATGGGGTATTAAGAATTATAGGATCATGGGAGAATTATACCATTACCCTTTTTATATTATTTATTATTGGTATTTATTCTTATTTCATAATATCATGTTTTCCAATAATTTTCTTGATTAAAAAATCTCAATCACCATTGATGTTTTGTTGGTATACAAATTTATATATAAAAATTTACAAAACTATTATCATATAAAGATATTATTTATCAATTTATTGTATCCTTCTTACATTATAATGTAGTATGAGAAATATTTATTTGAAAAATTATTTACAAATTTCCCTTAATGTTTTTTTTCATTGTTTAAACTATGTAACTCTTTTTATCCAAGAAGTTATATAAAAAATAAATAACAACTATATTCAAAATGTAACTAATAAATATTTTATTTTAACCAATAAATTCTTTATCCATTGTAATTTATTCCGAGTTAGAGTATAATATGATAAAATCCCAAAATTATTCTTATTGAAAACCCTCTATCACATGAAATGAATTTAAATTTTTTGTAAGATGCTGTAACCCCATTCCAGTATTCCAATAAACATTTTATTAATAAAAATATACATTGTTGGGTGAGAAATATAGGCAAAATGGACCATGTGATTTTGTATGTTGTGCCTCAACTTATGAATAAGGAATATCATTACATCCAAATTCTTCTTAACATAAAAATATTTAGTCATAGTGTCATACATTGTCTTAAGAAAATAGTACAATGACTTTTTTACAAAATCAATAATCTATATGATAAATGAACCACATTATTACTTTAATGAATCCATATAGATAATTCCATTAATCATCAATATTTGTGGACACAATAAACATTGGATGTTATTTTTGAAATATTTTAGACAAACATTGATTGTTTTATTTGATAATACATTTTTATTGAGGATTATAATGGATATTCAATGATATAAAAGGTCATTTATAATTCATTTGATGTAAGATAGGTTATAGTGAACCCCCCCCCACAAATCGTTGAGATTTTGGTAAGGTGAAATGTGAGGGATTGTATTATTTTTTTAAGGTCAACATTTATTTTGTTATGTCATACTAAAAATAAATTAAAATTTGTTGATGTTAATGGATATGTGAATTTTAGGGTCTTCATTTACAATGATATAACCATATATGTTTTAAAATAGTCATGAAATCCACAATATGATCATAGTTATATTGATATTTGAACACACTATCATACATATAACAAGCCATTATATTCAAAAAATGGATTCAATATATTATCCATAGAACAATAATATTTACCATAATTTTTTAAACAAATTAGGTTCACTCAGTATAAATAAAATCACATATTTTACCTGAATGTATTGAGTCCCTCATAATCAAAAGTTGTTTTTAGTTTGTAATAACTAGGAGATTTTTCTATTTAGGAGAGTGCCTAAAATTTGTTTATACTGATATTGAAAGAATTCATCATTGGAAGATGGTATTATCCATTGTGAAAATGGATATATATGTTTTTAAAATTGATGAAAAATATAATATTTTAATTTTTCTCCTTTATAACGATGATATTGGTGATACATTTTGAATTTTTAACCACTTAAATGATGTTGGGATTGATGAAATTAGAAACATAGGCTTACACCATAGAATAATGAGTTAGAGGAATTCTCTTAGTCTTTTAATTATAGAAATGATGGTCTCTAGGAAAATTTATATAATAGATGGCCATATATAGAACATGTCTAAAATATTTCTATATAATTTCATATGTTGATGTCTCAATGGTTCTTTATGAAAGTTATGTATGACATTAAATCATTTGTAGAAATAGTGGAAACAATCACAGTCAGTTGTTAGTGTTCCTTTATACCCAAATTAAATTTCTTAAAGTCATAATTTTTCATGGATATGTCTTAATCAAAATATTGTGTTTTATCTATAATAAATTCATCTTTTTCATCCATATCATCATTTACAATGAGAATCAATGATGATGTAATGATAGAGAATAAGGAGACAATGTGAGGGAATATTTTTCATTTATGAAATATAGGGATTCATATTTGGGTCCAATGAGTACTAATTTATGATCACTATTTTTTGAGATATTTATATATATAATCTCCATATTTTCCAAAAAAAGGTATAATTTGTATTGAAATCATTTTACTTATTATATATCTATAATAATAATGTAAATTCTAAAGATTTTGTAGGATACTTTTTTGATCTAAAAATTAATGCAATGATCTACTTACAACATTGAGAAAAGGGAAGGTCATTTTAATTTAATGAAGCATTGGAATTTATGTGATTTTATCCTTTATTAGTTTAACTATATTAAATAAATTAAACTAATATATTTACAATGGAGTAAAATATGTTCAATCCTCGACACTCCCATATTATTTTTGGAATAACAACCACATGGTTGAAGAATTTTTCCTCTAATAACTAGGGATGAAGATAATTTGGTTCCAACATCATTTAAATATAATAAGTAATGAGATTCATATGTATATATGGTATGAAATTATTCCCCCATAATATAGATGCTTGATTTGGGACAATTTATCCATCTTATCATATAATAAAAAGGGGGAAAATACTCCATCAAATTAGATCAACTTCATATTACTGGATGGCGCAATTGATCTAGAGTTATTTATTAAATTATATTTTGAGGAAACACATAATTATCATTGAGTTCATATAATGTATTTAACGGGTCATATCCTAACTATAAGAATAAATGCATAAGAAAATATCACATATTTTTGGTTGTTTTCCATCCCATTAATAGATCCATGAATCTACCTATTAATATATGATGGATAAAAATAGAGAAACATAATTATACATCACCCCATCCTATAATTCAATATAGTATTAATTCAACCAATGTTTTATGGAATGTACCACAAGTGAATAATTATATTGACTTCACCATAGGACATTGGATTCCATATCATGATGGAAAAAATCAACTCAAAATCAAATACTGTGTCTCAAAACAAGTCTATAATATTAATTTTAACTAATGGATTTTTTCTTTTTGTTATCAAAATATAATTTTAGTGAATAGGGATAAAAATCTTCTTCACATTGTCCTATGAATTAAAGCATCTGGATCTGTATGTGTTTAATTATAGAACCTTTATTGTTGAGGTCTCCAGGAATGTCAAAATCATATTGAATCCTATATATATATAGTGGCCCAATATATTTCCATACTGTGATCATGCAATCCTTCATTGGGAATAATACAAATATATAGAGCTAAATAGAGTTGGTCTCTATGTGATATATTTGTATATTTTTACCTAATATTCAAACATATGAGGACATGAGAGTTCATTAATAAATAATCCCCATATCAGTATTTAATATTAGTGAACATCAAGAATTTAATTTTTATCTGGTAAAACATAAATATAATTATATATTTCATATTTATATGACATAGGCACATGCATACCTACATGGGTATATTCCTTAGTTCTTGGATCAATAGGTGAGAATGTTTTTTCTTATGTGTTACTCATAGAATCCTAACATAAGGGAATAATTGTCATGATTAGGTTAAGATGATATGACAATAACTAATTATAACATTGATGAGATAAATATTTATTTTGTTACCATTTATTTAGTATAATTGTTCTTTAATTATCCCCAAATGATCCTCAAGAAGGCTTGTTTTCATGATTATCCTATTAGAGTTTTATTCTAATAGTTTTCAAGTCCATACAGCCTATTTATAGGTAATAACTAAATGTTGAGACCAGTGTAGACCTTTTCCCCTCTGAACCCACTATCCTAAAAGACATATTTTTTATTCTCCTTAGTTATGAGAGGGGAATTAGAAATAGTTTTCCAAATGTCTAATTAATGACAATTTTGAGGTCACATGTGTACGAATAACTCCCTAATCGTATTTCGTTTCTATGGAAGTGATGTTGTTAGAACTATAGGATTATAATTAACAAATTATTTTAATATTCAGTTTTCCATAGGGGTTTTTCAATTATAATTTTAATATTAAAATGTATTAAATTTTTCATGCTCATTTATATTTTTTTTAAAATTTTCAGGTGAAATATAATTACCTTAATGGTTGTAACGACGACGATGTAGAAATTAATTAGTTAATTAATAAATAATATCATTAATAATAACTATATTAAAATAATTACAATTTATCTTAATTAATTAATCAAGGGAATTTTATAGATAACATTGAACCCATAGGAATATAATTAAATACTTTTTTATATGTTATAATGCTATCTTGATATTTAAAATTCCCATAATTGAATAGTGTCAAAATTAAAACAACAAATATTTTAACAAAACAATGATTCTTTAAATTATTTGAAATAATAATCTATCTTTAACAAACCGAGAAATATAATAAGACCTAAAATTATCTAAATTATTGATTTATGGACAAATTTAAATCAAATAAGTAAAAATTATACTATTATAGTATTTGAATATATCATACCCAAGTTAAAATTGATTTATGTTAACAAAGGGTTAAATAAAATGTAATTGTTTAAATTTATATAAAAAAATATATATAATTTATTTTATGATTATATTAAATCCATATCTTATCTAGAATTATTTAAAATGTCATTATAGAAGTTTTTATGAGGAATAATTTATTATAAATTCATATTTTTAATGATTCGAAAAGTTCCACCTCATAAATGATAAAAGAGAACCTCCTCCCTCATTTATTCACAACTCACTAAGCCTTCAATCTCATACATAACCTAAAAATTAACTTCTCTACATCCTTATATAGGATCTTTATGGGGTGTATTCTAAAAATACAAACTCTAGTGTCCATAAGAGGAGTTCTAGAGGGACCTCTCCAAAGATGAGGTAATCTACTTTACCAACTCTCTCGTGATTACTTATTATTTTACATCCCATTACATTGTAATCTCTATTATACAGTAATAACTACAATATAAGCTATATTCGACGATTTATTAGGGTTATTTAGAAATCATATTCAACCTTCAATCTATCGTATAAAAAACGATTCGCTACGTGTGTGTATATATAGCCTACTATCTCTATGTTGTGGTGTAATCTATTTTCCATCACCACATTATTTGGATGGATATAATGACGAATGTAATAGATATATATATTTATTATAACATGATATTGATTCTGTGAGAACATAAATTTACCATCAAGTTCCATGACTTTTTAATATTAAGGAATGCTACTGCCGCTCATGAAAATGTGTGACCTACCGTATTGATGATGTGATGTAATTAATTCTCCATGACCACCATTAAATACTTATTATATAAATGTATGTAATTAATATTATGATATATATTTTCTTAAAATAAATATTTAAATGAAATTTCTATATTCTTTGAGCAAGAACATGAACTTATACAACAAAAAATGCATATGAAAATGAAACAGCTAACACCCAAATGATGCATTATAATTATAAATTATTAAATGGGTGTTAATATGATCATATATGATATTATAAATATAAATATGTTTCTTCAATAAGTTAATAAAATTATTTATGCAAGTATACCATAGTTTTGTATATGTATATAGGATCCCAAACCTATGGTAATGGATAATTCTGTAATCTCATTTGTTTCCTGATATTTTTTACATATATGTATTTACGAGGGTATATATTTATCATCTATTTACATGATACCTAAAAATGTATTAAAAATATTATTATTATTATTCTAAAAATTTTAAGAGACTTTTTTCAAATATTTATATTTTTAGTAACATGTATGAATGGTATCATTATTTAATTTTCCTAACAATGTACCTTTTGACATATCTAGGAAAAGTATGAGAACAATGTTTTATTTGACCACAAATCACATGAATGCAGTTTTACACTTCTAAATTTCCTTATTCCTTTTAATATTATCATAAAATATTTCAAGTTTATATTTGTAGGACAGTTATTCGTTTAATTTTGCATTCTATTTTAATAAATGAAAAAATTTTCAAAGAAGAAATGATATTTTCCTTTGTAATTGTTTTCAACTAATATCTCAAATATATTTTTGTTCTAAAGTAATATTAATTTATGTTAAATACGATTTATGATAAATATATTTCAATGATATTATCTCAATTATTTATATAGTTCGATTATATTTATGATGGAATGATATTTATCAAACCCATGTTTTTTACATGAGTTATGATATAATATAATGATGTTCAGTAAACCAATTTTCTTTCATGGGTTATGATATGATGAATGATTTAAGTAATTATGGTACACATATGTATGTTTTCCATAATATGATGGGTGAGACTAAATCTCACTTCAATGCATTGTGTAATGATTTATATCTCGTGAGATAAATAGGGCCAGAGAAGAACTAAACATGGTTCTGTAATACAGGGATGGAATGAGAAGTAAGTCCATTTCAGTAATACAAGGCTATAATTAAAAGTGAAATCGATTCAGTAAAGTAACTTTTTTACCATCATGGTCTTGGAAATAAGCCTTGATTAATATTTAACTGGTCTTTTATACTTGGGTTTTCCATAATTTCATTTTTTTGTGGATGATATTTTCTAATGTCTTGTATTACATTATCATTTATGACTTATGAATTTCTATAACTTATTCCTCGAAATAATATTTCGATATATTATTAATATGGTATGATTTGAAAAAATTATTTAAATGTTTTCACAATCATAGGTTCATGTTTGGTTTGATATTTTCATTTTTACCCTCACAAAGCTCTGGATCTCACCCTTTTCATTTTTTTATTCTTCCCATGTTATAAATAATGATTTTATTTTGGAAAAACTGAAGGGTAATATCTTTATGAAGATCTCTCACCAAATTAAGAAGAATGTGTTCCATGTTGTCAATGACACAAAACTAAAAGTTTCCTAGGTATTTTTTTGTGTTCCTAAATTATGATTTAATATCTATTTATGTCAATATTGGGTCGTTATAGTAGGTATCAATGGGATGGTTTAGTCAACCTATGGAAACTAGAATCTGAATATATAGTGAGATTTGTGGAGATGTTTCAAAAGATATTTCTAAAGATGTTTCTAAAGATAAGTCAAAGTATAGTTCATATTCCTAGAATTTTTGTAATGATATTTGAAATCCTTGGATTAAACCTTAGATGTTATAAAATGAATGTAATTTCCAATCAGTATGTTGTTTACTCGTTTTTATTATTCCCACTAACATTATTATTTTTTATGTAATAATTAAAACTTAATAAAACCATTTTATTGTTAAAAGTAATGTTCAATGTAATAATTTTCCTCATAAAATTCCTAATGTAATGGGATATGTAATGAGAAATATAATCTCTATACTTATGAAAGCTATTAATCATTATGTACTTCCCAAAGAGAAGGTAAGGGAGTAAATTTTTGTTGTTTCCTTCAAGAGGCAGAATCCACATTCTTTAGTGGGTATTCTGATCAACTTGTTGTTGAATGATGGATATGATCCATTGAAATGATATATTCCATCCTTTATTATTTGAAACATGAAAATTTTGATTATATGTCTATAATTTAGATAGATAAAAGGAAAATTAGTACACTCTAATGAAGAAAATGAGGCACCATGATGAAATTGAATCTTTTTAATTAGGAATGTTTAGGAACATATTATTCAATAAATACTTTATTCATATTATCTTTACTATGATATAAAAGTATTTTCATGAGTTTGAAAAAAGTATTATGAATCTTTTGGTACTTATGAGGAATATTTTAAAAGACATGCAATATATCCTTCTGGAATTATCAGTGAAACTAAATGTTATATTTATCAACTCATCAGAGGATTAAAACCATGTATTTGAAATGGAATTATCCCTTAAAGAAAATATTAAATTTAATAAGGTTTTTTATTGTGATATCAAGGTAGAAAATGAGGTTGGAGTTACATAACTATCTCATGGTTTTGAAAAGAATCAAAATATGGAGTTTATAAAAATATATAAAAACTATGTTTAAAAGAAGGTCATAATTACTTTATACTCTTATTGTGGAAATAATAATTCTAGAGTCATTCATAATGGGACTAGTAAATTTTTGATGTGTGCTAAAAATATTCATCATGAAATTGACTGTAGAAGTTGTGGGAAAATAATAGATAATATAAAAAATGATACATTAAATACACCACCCAATATACAGTGATTTAGGAGAAATGATCAAGGGAATTATGCTGAACAGTACCTAGATATTAGTGAAAATTATGATTCTCAATGTCATCAACCTCTTATGGTTAATGTAAAATTGAAATCTCATGCGACCACTACTGGTGTTGTGGTGTATAAAAAAAGTTGTCTAATGATGGATTATTATTGCATTTAGAATGAAGAATAATTTTATAGAATTACATTATGGTATCAGGGAGTAATGAAAAATAAATGGGTCGATTCATTTTATTTTTTCAATAAATATTTAAAATACTACACTAAATGATACCGGTAACCATGAAAAGGGATCGAGATATTTATTGGAAAGAAATTATTAAGGATAAAAGTTAATATTTCCACAATGCGATGCATTCATTGTCAATGATAACCATTAAAAAAGGATTATATAAATGTATATAATAAATAATATTATATATATTATGTTAATTTTATTATTCAAATGGTGTAACAAATATCTATGTTCATGAAACTGATCTTAAACAACAAAACGTGTGTAAGAACATAAAGGAGTTAACACCCAAAAGAATCCTAATATTGAATTGTTATTCAATGTGTGTTTATATGATCATATGTGATATTATAAATAAAAATATGGTTCTAAAATAAGTTAATAACATTATTTAATCATTTATACATGAGTTTATGAAATGAACATAAGATCCTCAACCTAAGGTAAGTAAATATTTAAAAATTTCCTTTTATTAATTATTGTTTATAAATTAGTATTTATTGGGGTATAAATTTATAATCCATGTCCATGTTACATTAAAATATATTCATATATATTATTATAATTATTATTTAATAATTTAATGAAATTTTTAACTATGTTTATGTTTTAAATAAGTTGTTTGAAAAGAACAATTTGTTGTTTTGCACACAAAGTAATTTTTGACTTATTTTGAGAAAGTATAAACACAATGTTTTCTATTAACATATACAGCCTGAATGGGTTATAATTCTTCCATATAGTCTTATTTCAATTATTTTTCACTTAAAATATTACACAGTAATGTTCAAATAAATTCTTTTCCTTTAATGTAGCCGAAAATTTTATAAATACATTTTCAAAGAAGAAACAATATGTATGACAATAATTATTTTCAAGTAATATCTCAAATATAGTTTTTATCTATGATAATAATATATTAAGTTATATATATATATATATATTAATAAGGATATTTTCATTTATATTATCTATTTTATTTATATAGTTGGATTATGTTTATGATGGAATGATATTTACGAAACTGATATCATCTCCATGAGTTTTGTTACGATTATATGATGCTTATGAAACCCATTATATTTCATGGGTTATAGAATTATGACTGATTTTTGTTATTTTGGAACAAATATGTATGGTTTTCATTATTTGGTGGGTTTTACCTATATATCCCTCTAATGCACTGGGTAAATATTAATATCTCATGAGATTTGCAGTGCTAGAAAATTTGTAAACTCGGTTCAGTAATACCGGGCTAGAAAATGAAGAAATTATGGTACTATAATACAAAGATTGAATGAGGAGTGAACTCAGTTCTGTAAAGGAATTTACCACTATTATGTTCATAGTAATGATACTTGACTAATACTGAAATTATTATCTATTCTTATTTATTTTACATAATTTTAATTTTTATGACGATTCTATTTTCTCACATATCATGTTCCTGTAAGATTTATTCATAATGAACAAATTAGATTTTACCAAAAATAAAATGTTGATATATGGTATATGTGGTATGATTTTAAATTGTTGTTCTCAGGTATTTACTATTTTATGTTCATGTGTTTTTGATATTTTTCTTTTGTTACCCTTACTAAGCATCAATGCTCACCCATTAATTCTCTTTTATTTTCTAAAGGATATAATTTTTTTAAGGAATGATATAGGGAATGTTATTTATGTGATATGTTGAAGATCGTTCACAAAATTACAATAATGTGTTACAATTTCCCAAAGGCACTAAACTAATATGGCCTTTGGGGATAATTTTTGTGTATTTTTAAAAATTATATAATATCCACGTATATTATCGATGTGATGTTGTACTCATAGTGTTGATGGAATAATGATTGAGAATGTGTTATATATATTAAGAAGTTTAATGTCTTTTTTTTGTGTTCCTCAATTCAAACTAGTTGTGTTTGATCATATAATACTGGATCTGAGAGGGTTGTTCTACAATAGATGATGACATACTTTTCATTGAGGTACCTCGAGTCAGAACTGGTTGATTTAGATACACCCATGGATATAATTTCCTCATATTATTTTCTTTATTGACAGATTATCAAAAAAAATCTATAAAACCATGTTCAAGGGTTCAAATTATTCCCCTTATTTATCTGGGATGGAAGAAATAAAAGATACTTCTTTTGATGGAATGAAAAATTTTACCTACCAATAATAAAAAACCCTTTAAAGTAATTCATTAATGTTAATGATTACATTAATGGAGTGTCCCAATATTTATTTTATAATAATAAAATTTAAATGGTCTTTGAGTGTAACTCGATAATGATTTTTAGGCTATTGATGCTTTAGAAAATTGTTATAATAAGTTGTGAAGACGAAAACAATAAAATTTATATTACAGAAATAATAAGACTCATTCTTATTGGGATAATATGATTAGTTACACAAATATGTTCTCCTTTCTTGTTGAGGGTATTGTTTTTTTTTCAATTAATAATGAGGAACGATTTATTATTCCATTGAAATGATTACTATAGAAATTGTTGTATATTAATTTATCATTATAGTTAATGTTTCACCATTTATAGTCCAATACCCTTTGTTGTTAGTGTTCTATAGGACTAAACATTCTTCCAATAGTTGTAATACTCACACCTCTTAGAAATCAAGGGAAAATTTAAAAATACACCCATATATTTAAATATAATTAGTTGAATTTCAATATCATTATTGATAATTATTTTAGATATTAATATATTATATTCTAAGGGGAACAAAAATATTAAATAGAATTTAAATCCTTTCTATATTGATATAATTGTTTTCTTATGATTATCAATTTTCAATTTAATGAGAGGTCATGGAGAGTACCATCTTCGCATTGAACTGAATTGGTAAAAAACATATACTGGAGGAAATCATATCTAGTGATTAATCAAGAATGATTAATGAAAAAATATAAACCATTGGTCCATAGAGAGTCTTATAAATTATTCATATCATAAATACATCTTACATATCAAGGTTTACCATCATTGGACAACATTTTGAAAAAAATGTTCAATATGTCACTCAAGGTAACCAATGAAATATTTAAAAAATTAATGGAATTATAATGTTCCCTTTAGTAAGAGTCATATCCAACCATCATGATATATTTTCCTCTCAATTTAAAATAGTTATTTCTACCCTTCAATATCATACACTTATGCATAAATATATTAAATAGAGTTAATGAGTTTAGTTAGGACAGTTAGCTAGCTTGAAACGTAAATGGAGGTTATAGGTATATCCTGTTATGGTGAAATTTCAGGTGCCTGTAATTGATAACTATATAGGTCAACCTAGGTATCTCATGTTGAACTATTCTAGATGCCACCCTAATTATGGTATCTCATTATATCACTCTTTCATGGGGAATCAATAATTATATTTCCTAGGATCATATATTTGTCATATTTCCATATTCTATTTTAATCTATATGGGGGGCTTATCATTGTTGAGGGAGATTTACTAGAGGATAAACATTATTTTATTACTAGGAAATAAAATTAAAATGAATATTTGGCTTTAGTAACTCAATATTGGGAAACATTAACTCCACTTATCTTTAAATCATATAGGTTTAACCATTCAATGATAATAGTATGAATATCTTCATGAGGTGATAGGTGGCCTGCACCAACTCTCTTCATATTTTTTCAAGGAACAATGAGGTAGTCGTAAGTAGTCATTTGAGGAATTTGTTTAATTTTTCAGTTTCCATTGATAAATGGTATATAAAACATCATTGATAATTTTTGTGTGGTCCTCTTTTTAGATTTAAACATTGGAAAATTTCAGTTTTATTTTAGAATCATTCTCTAGATTATCAATGGAAACATTGTTGATGATATTTAATAATGAGAAACATTCTTCCATATTATTTCTCTCATCAAATTGGTGGGGAGGATTGTTATCTCTAAAATACCTATATAGGCAAAATTCATTTACATCTTTAGTATTTTATTTCATAGAATTCTATTTCATCTTGTGGATTTTGGTGTAATTTACTTCTCCATCCTACACTACAAGAAATTAAATTATAATGGGTAATCATGAGAGATCCATGAAAATCCATTTATAAATATTTACCAAATTAGATAAATGTTCCACTACATTAGTGAAAAGATGATTAAAATTTATGGTACATTTCTTATAGTCTTTATGAGGATAAATTCTATATTATAGGTGGTATTTATGATAAAAATTTACATAAATTAATGGGTTGGTGGTGATATTGTTCAACTACCATGAAATATTTTAATATTATTATATTTAATGATCCTTTAAGAAGAAATAGTTGAAAAAATTCACCCATGTTTATTGAAATTTATTCTATATTAAAAATACATTTTCTATTACAAATGCATTTATTATTTTGACGTATTTTTTTCAAATAATGATCTTGATATTGTGTATTTCATATCATGAGTTCCTCACAATTGAATTTAAATATTTAGAATAGAGTATTTATAACCTAAAAACTTAATCATTTTAAGCATTAAATATGCCTCATGTTGGAGTCCCTATGTTGATTATTCTTAACAAAACTCTATATCTTGGATTTTATAGATACATGATCTTGTTGGATAGGATATAAAACATGTGTAGACCTATGAACCGAGATTTTTCTGGAATTAATGGATTTGAATGACATAATTCTTTATGGGCACTAGTGAATTTTTATTAGAGTGGAATGTTGTGCTCTATTTTAATACACCCAATTTTTTTTCCTTTTAGTGGGAGTGTTACTAACCAAACTACACTAATTCATTAAATAATTAACGAATCCATTAATCATATTTTTATATTGATTTCCTAAAATCATTTTTATTACCAAAAATATGATAGAAAAATCAATTTGATATAATATTTCATCAATTACCATGTAATTTTAGGAATATTAGACATGAATTAAAGATTTTTCCTTCAAATGAACAATATTTTTCAAATTATTTTGATCAAGATGGTGTGTTCATTCCTTACCTATATTTAGAAAAATATCATTCTAAGACATATAATTAGTAAAAAACTTGATATATATATTTTCATGGGAATGTTATTTCCACATTATTAAGGAATATACATCTTTATTGATGAGAAACAATTATACATGATTTTACTAAAGTAGTTATGTCATATCATATTTACTATGAGGATAATTATTAGTTTGAATACCATTTGATTTATTTAATTATACGAAATATGATGGTTGTATGAATAATTACCTCAAAAAATTCCATGATATGTTATGACTCATCAAATATTGGGTTCTTAGTGTATCTGTACTAAATCTACTGAGAAACTCTCGATACGATGGCTCTCTTATAGTTTTATTAGTACAGGGAGGACACTATGAATTGGATTATTTTTTATGGGGAAGACAATTATAGATTATTCGACTTGGTATAGGACATTTATCATTGATTAATATTTAGCCACATGGGGTATTCCTAATGTCTATTTCTTATTGGTGAAATTCTATGGGTATCGATTTTTATATAGCTAGGGGAGGACACTCTTTATGATTTTTCATCTGGTTAAAGGGATGGGTTCTATAACTATCCCAAGAGAAGAGTTCCCTAGATTGATCTTGATATTTCACTTGGAAGGGATATCATAGTGGTTTATCTATAGAGGACCGATAAAGTATCCAATAGAAATATTTCAAGGATAAACATTAAAATGTAGTTGAATCCTTCGTAGGAAAAATAGTAATAAGATTATTGGGACATAATATGAATATTCATATGGAAACCAGGAAGTCCAGTATTTAGTTGAGAATGTATATAAGCATGATCCTAACCATTGGTTACTACTACTGTAAATTTCTACTAGATTTTCTTTGTTAAGTGATTGGGTTCATTTTTTGCCAAAATAATTCAAAAAATGGTAGGATTTTTATTACAATATCATGTTTCCTGGGATATTTAGTTGATAATTATTATGAATGGAAGCAATATGAATTGGCCTGAAGTGGGATTTGATGTTAGATGACGACCTCTAGTTGGAGTGGGGGATATGTATGTTCATTTTTCCATTTCTCACCAATATTTGATGATGCACCTCTAAAATTATATTAGAAATATTTTCCTACTCCCATGTATACCTTGAATCTTGTTTGTGACAATTTTTATGGGTAGCGGTGGGAATATTTATGTGCCCCATGATTGTCTATTGGATATGATAATGAACGAATTGTTCTCCAATTATCTTGATATGATATTGGTTTATTATAATGTTATAAAGGATATAGTAATTAATATCCATTTATTTATGGTTATGTTGATGGGATTATATAGTATGAATTGTTATATTGTCCCATTTTTTTGTATGAGGGTGTATGTGGGCCTTCCCTTCTCAACGTACAATTTATTGAATATGATAAGGAAATTTATTTCCTTGTGAGGTAATATATATCTACCAATTTATTTCAATTTTGATATGTAAGCATTTTTATTTTGAAATCTCCAGATCCCCGATAGTACCATTCAAGAAATACTCAATATATATTAAATTTTTTAATTTTCCCCAATGATGCTTCTTTGGAAATATTCACATCTGATTCCCCATTTCTACAATGGAAAACTATAATGTTCCCAGGTGTCCATGGGGGTTCATGGTGGAAGGCCTTACAAGCATTAAATCAAAATATAAGGGATCATTGGGTTATTTTTTCAATGACTCATTAAAATGTGAATTGTTCAAGATTATGGGAACTTAGGTCCATCCTACCATTTTTTTGATTTTCATCTACTCATATAATATCGTTTTGATTTAATATTATATTGGGAATCCTTCCCAAGTATCATTTTGGTACTAGTTTCCCTAATGCTATCATTTTTTCAGTAACATGTATTGCTGTGAGTTGAAATATGTATTGCACGTTTCCATCTCATACAATTAATAAAGGGCTATTCTTAATTTAAAGGGATTTCAGATTAGATAAACACTTCATTAATTATATATATTATATCCCTGAAAAAAGAGGATGTTGTTAGGGGTATCAGGAGTGGGTCCACAAAGAAGGATTATTATGTATCCTCGTGAATGGAATCTGAAGAGTTTAAGTGCAGTTATACTTTATGAGACATTTTATTCCTCTTATTATCATGTTAAATGGAATGATCAAAAATTATTATCATCATGTGGTATATATGATTAATTATAATGTTCATAAAAATGTTTAGTGATGGAATTATGAAATAGTGTACCATTTTGGTTAGCAATGAATGGAATAAGGCCCTTGGGGGTGGTAATTAATGCATACATTAAGATAATATGGCTATTTAAGTAGAGGATGATCTAATTTAGAATATGGAACAATGAGAATGATATTATAATTTTTATGGTGAATATACATCTTAGAGAAAAGTCAGTAAACTAATTGAGAAAATGATGTAATGGTTGTATTTTTAAACCTGTGGGGAATGTGGATGGACGAGAAAATATATCAACAACATTATTAGGAATACGGCCCCATGAGGGAGGATATGGACAATATTTGTTGTGGGGTATAAAACTATGTGATGAATAATTTGTATACTACATCAAAATAAAATATTTCCATTTGGTTTTAGGTACAAGGATTTATGTCATCTAACAAGACCATTCCATTCTTTTTAACATAATATGGTTTGAATGTTTTCATATATTTTTAGATATTATGAATTTAAATTTGTACATTCCAAATAAATTAATGATTTTAGTAGTTTTTTGTAATTAATGTGGTGAAAATAGATGACACATTATGTCTAAAACATATAAGGTTCTTATTCAATTGATAATTGGGGCTTACACTTTCTGCGTGACCTATATTAGGGGAATTTTAGTTATGATGAGGGTAAAATAAACTCAAACATATAAGACCATGTGATTCATTCTCATGGTGAGAAACATGAGGTAATAAAATATTGAGCACATTAAATTTGATTTCACACAATTATATAAATAAGACTTATGCACTAAGGATTCCTACATTGAGCATCCATAGTTAGTCGATGATATTTCTAATGGAAACAATATTGGGTCTTATCATTTAATTAGATACCATTATCCCATATTACTACCTATTGATAGGTTGTTTAGTATATATTGGTATGTGATGTTGGGAATTAAATAGGAATGAAAATAAGTTTACTCTTGGAAGGACTCATAGAAAGAAATATGACCCTTTAAGGGTGATATTATGGGACTTGTACATTTGAGAAAATGTTTTTTCATGCCATGACGTATTGTGCAGAGGATATAAGCATAATGGATATAGGAGAGACTTATATATTTCATTCAAAATATTAACCTTCATTATCATGGTATTTAATGATGGTCCTTACACATGTTCTCTATATATTTTGTATGATAAGCCTCGGTCCATATTTTATCAATATAATCCATGATCTTAGGAGTGCTTTTGACTATGAATTTCATGAAATTGTGCATCTTATTGATTTATAGGAGGAGTTATCGAGTACATCTCTAGGAATAAATGGAAATAATGGGATTTATACTAGAAAAAATCCACCCATAGTCATTGACAATAATAGTGTATAAATAGCCCTTAAACAAAGTTTAAATACTAGTTAGGTTCATACAAGTGTCTAGTCCATATGGTTAGGTTGTGGTTGAGGTTATTTTTTCAAGTAGGTTTGTGATGTAGGGTGGTCCATTTTTATTTAATATGATAGAAACTACCACATATGGTAAATAGGTATGGAGATGGAATATCCATCAATGGACCATATAAAGGACTTTGATCATAAAACTACACATGTTGAGGGATCATTCCATGTGGTTGGAAGGAATATAATATTTTGATCCATCTGTAAACATCATGGGGTAAGGGAATCCAATTTCAAGATGCATTATAGTGGGCCAATATTCCTAGTATATGTTTAATAATGGGAGCATTTCGTGGATGTGGAGAGGGAATGAAACCACTATGTAGGATAACAACTTACCCAATGCAAATGATGCTTCAAGAGGAATGAATATTTCAATTCTCATGTCTTTTGATAATAATATTTTGAGGAACTAATTTCTCTTGTTTTCCTTTTACTCTCATTATATTCTTTTATTTGTTCAATTAACTAAATTTACAACTTTTTTTATTTATGGGTGGGGCTACATAATCTATTTCCCCAAATAGGTTGTTGTGTAGTAAGTGGTGTGTGACTACATATTAAATATTTAAATAATCCATGTGTTAGGATGATTCACCAAAAGAACATGATTTGGATGAGTTTAAAATGGTTTTATGTGGTTTCTTGTTTTCCCCTACGTAACAATGTTCTATATCCTGGAATAATGTGGTTGGAATCAAAATAATGGATCGATTATTAGCAACCTAGTTAATGTGCCGTAGTGAGGTTCTCCATTATGAAATCAGGTAGTTGGTGTGTAGAATTGTTTTCAAAATATGGTTTTGGAATATGGATATGTGATTTCTCTTCTCTCAATATTCATTTTGGAGAGTTCATGAGAGTTAAAAATATGTTTTATATAGACACGTCAAAATTTAAAATATGGGAGTGAGTGAAATTTTTTATTTTATTTGTATTTACGGGTAATTGGATAGTGTTATGGTCAGTAGGATGACATTTTCGGAATTCCATTGGGTTTATAAAGTTATTCTTACACTTTGGTGGTAATTTAATATTTTTATTTGTTATTGGTTTCCCCATTAATTTCTGGTGATGATAGATTTTTATTAACTAATTATTATTTAATTATTTATTTAGTTATTTAAATTTTTCTATATAATTATTTAAAAATAATTATTTCTATTTATTGTGTTAGTTATTATATGGAAATATTTAACAATGATAAGCAAAATGTTAATGGTCATGTCAATAAAATTTATTTGATTATAAATGGTGGTCATAATTGAAAATAATCCCAAATTATGTGGAAAGTAAATATTTTTCATGGAATGGTATAAAAGGGTGACTCAGTTCTGTTGAATAAACATGATTCATTATAGAATTTCAAAATTATATAGGGAATTATCTATATTATTTATTATATCATTAAAAATTACTTAGTTTCTTAGTGTCATAGTAATGATGAATAGAATTTAAATTGATGATGCTGGGGATGAATAAAAGAACCATAATTTTCATTCATTATGGAATCAAAATGGCGGAATCCAAGTTCCAATATATATAAATAAAAATAAAAAATATATAATTATTATTGTTTTTTTATCATTATATACTTTAATTTATTATTAGATTATGAATATGTGAAAAAATGAGTTTCACATAATAGATGTAATTGAATGTTTTGGAGTTAATAATAAAGATGAATTTTTGTTATGTTTGAAAATTTTGTAGTGAATGATTATTAATGGGATGGGATGAATTGAGAAAATGAAATTTATAAATATATTTCAAATATAATTTTACAAAACTATAATATAAAATGTTAATTTTTTGGATTAATTCTGCAAAACAAATTATGGTTGATATGTATATAAAAATATTTATTTTGTGTTTATTACCTCTTAAATCAGATGTATGAATTATTTTTCAATTTTTTATTATATTTTAATTGATAAATATATAGTAATTATTAGGAAATATTATATAAGTCTCTGAATTCTATTTTTATATTAAAATAAATAATAGTAGTGGACAAATAAATTTAGATGCTAAATGTATGGCCTTTTCAGACAGGTCATTCAGATTCTGTATTAGGGCCATGCAACACACTAGAAATTACTATTGATGGTCTAATGATGATAATGGTATATGTGTTAGTGATTTATAAATTGGATTTTACATATAGTCAAGGCTAAATCATAATTAGGAGTTCTATGATTTTTTAATATTTAACATGAGGTGGTGTGGTATCTATAAAACCTCTTCCAATATATAATGGGCTAATCTCATAACTATCTCTACTTACTAAACTAAGAGCATATGGTTTCTGTTAATATTTGTCTGAAATGACTATTGTGGTGGTTCTAAAATATAACATGACACCCTAGGTTAACATCTATATTATTAATAAATAGAGGTTATTATATTGGATGGTTTAGTGTATGATGTGTTTTTGGTAGGAGAATTTTATTAATCCTTGGAAATGTGATGATGTTATTAAAATTTTATATGACCAAGGTATATAAATGGTAGGATATGTAATAAAACACAATATGGAATATTAATTGATGTATAACTATAAAGTATTATAGTATATATATATTGTATGATTATATTTCTTAGCAACATTATATGTCTGATAGCCTGGGTGGGAAAATAAATTGATGTTGGGTTTTTGAATCCAATTGAAAAAACTGATAACAATTTGATTATTTGAATTGTTATATGATAGTTTTTTTGAAACGTGATTATAAAGACTATGATATTAGTGATGAAGAAAAATATGGTGATGGTGATGGGGAGGACAATCTGTCTAGCCAATGTTGGTTTGTTTTGTACTGTAGCTGACTATTGTTAATGTGTCTAGACTCTTTAAGAATGTACATATGAGATTATATTGGGAGACTTTGTGGGTTTATTGATAACTATACAATTTAATTATTGGAGGTCGACGTGAGGGCGGATACTAAGTACATAATGAATATTTTTAGTTGTGGACTTGGGATTAACCTAGATGTGATGATGATTATCAAGTTCCTTATTAATGTATAGAGACTAATTAATATATATAATTCTCTTGTTTTAGGTGGATAAATACATAGTGGAGGTGAAATTATATTATGGTCCATTTAGGTTGATATATTTTACATGATATTAGAGTTAATACTATATAATTCAATTGTTTCAAGGTACATGGATGAGGATTGGTGGTGTTCATCATTATAGTGGATTATTTGTGGTGTTGTATAATGTTGAATGTTATGTTTTATAGAATATGAGATACCTATGTGTTATGTGGTGGTTTTTTACATGTTTTTCACTTTAGAGACGAATGATGATTGATTATATTATTTTATTTACTCTATACATAGATTCATAAACATAGTTTATTCTCATGGATAGATTATATTTTAATGATGAATCCTTCTTGCAATAAGTATATTATCATATATTCTTTGTACATGATTTTTTTCAATATTACATTGATAGAGTTGGTGGTGGTATCCATCAACCCTGGAAATGAAGAAAGGGACCTTTTGTTCAAAGATGATTTCATTATACCTTAATTGATATATAAAGGACACATTATACGAATGTATATTTTTCCTTTTTTTTACTTTGACTTTTAATACATTCAATGCAACAATAAAAAATAATCACATACTAGGGATTGAAAATGGAAAATATAATTCATACTAATGTATATTTTTCATTTATCAATAGTAATTATTTATATATATGTGTAAGGAAATGCTTGTACTTCTAGTCATTATCCTCTATCATATTGAGATAATACTTCAATGTCCACACTCAAAATCATTAATATCTCAGGAGGAGGAGCAGTAGAGCTATTTTATGAAGAGAAAATATAAGTGGGAGTAAAATCTCACAATTGGTGGATTGTATACTGAATAGATAATAAGTGTAGAAATATTTTTTTGATATACAAATAAATTCATTCATAAAAAATTCATGAAATTATATAAATACATAGAGTTGAATGCTTAAAATGATTACACATTACAAAATAATCAAAGAATAAATATCTTATAAACAATCATACTTTGATACCTCTAATACAATAGCCCTGATGCTCAATTATTTAACAATGGATGACTATTATAGTGACGCCGAACCAGTAAGATCAATGCCAGTGTCATCTAGAAATACATTATCATAAAATACAAGAAATCGAATCACGAATGTACAAATAGTTTATTAGTCAGGGTTACGTAGATTTATACATGAAACACATTTTCTATTTGTATACCCAAATTACAGAACATTTTTTCAAGAATTTCATTATTCCCTCTAGAATATTCTTGCATATCATTCATAGTAACCATCCTAGAATATATGGGGAAAGAAAATCTAATAAGGGTGATCTTAAATTCCCAACAAGGAATAAGTACATCTGATGATTTCATGAATCAATTAGATTTATCAATACAGAATTGTAATAACTCAACAAACATTCAATATAAATAATAAACATTGAAGTAATTGCATTTAGATATATTATAAATGTTAAAATATCAAGGATAATAATCAATATTGGTATGTAGATAAATTAAACCAAATTTCATTTAAATAACATGTCTTCATGAAAAGATAAGGCATAATCAATTTTTAATATTGAATAACTAAAAAAATTACATTTAATCAATAACTGTTTATGAAATGCATCAAGAGATAATTTCAAAGTGAAATCCCAAAGATAATAATTATAAATTATGTGATGTAAATGACTAATATTCATATGTTTTTTCCAAGAACATGATAACTATACCATCAATGTCTATATTCTAGACAGTTTAAAACATACCTAAAAAGAACCCATTTAGAAGAGTCTATCAAACATATTCGTCCCATGAGACTACTGATTCATCGATGGTGTTACATCAATGAATCCCCAATACATTTATTTTCTTCCTAATGAATTCCACATATATCAATTAATTGAATTAATTAATTAACAATATGGATTATCAAATATCCAAATTGAGTAAAGAAAAACAAAATTTTGACTATTTCCCCAATTGGACATATAACATTTAAAGTAAACCATGTATGTTAAAATGGTAAATGTTTTAGGAAATAATCATATACATGATAAATTATCTGGACTGTTTGGGGAAATTATATGTTTGATGATAATAATAATGTTAATAACCCTATGGTATGTAAATGAAAATGAAAATGATTGAAGGAATTGAAATTCAAGATCATCCTTGGTCAAAAATAATATTAATCTATCTAGTGAAATAATATGAATGGTTTAAGTAAAAAATTTTCCCATTAGAGTAAGAATAACGGGTTATTACGAATTTAAAAAATAGAAATTCATTTTTTAAAAAAATCATTTTATTTATAAAATCAATTTGAAAAAAATACTGAAAATCCTATTCATGGAAAATAGTGTATTAAAAAAATGAATTACTAAAATATTAAAAAATTAATTTCTGTCATTATAACCATTTAAACGATTAATGTAATCCTCAGTGAAATAACATTTGGAAATTCCCTATATTCTAAAAAAAGGTAAAAAGAATAATAATTTTATATTGTAAAGAGTGTAGAAAAGTAATGTATTTGGACGATGACATGTTATTTCCTTTAAATAAATGCAGTGAAAGAAAAAATGGGTAAGAAATAATTTAATAAATCATTTTGAAAAAGGATTAAAAAATTTTGATTTTTTTTTGAAAACATAGTTTTCAAAGAAAACTAGTTTCTAATCGAAGAGGGAAATGAATATGGGGTTTCAGAAAAGAATAATTTAAAACATTTTATGTACACAATGACTGGACAAATGGTACTATAACAATAAATAATAATTAATATTAAATGAAAACAAAACATAAATGTCTTATTAAATAAGGATCAATAATTGCTTCTATGGGAAATTCAGGTGTTAACAATCCAGGATCAAATAAAATTGTGATGTAAACCCTTGAAAAGATCATAAAATTGAATTGAGAATAAACCAATGAATCAATAATGTATTTAAAATTTTAATCCACATAAAAAAAGTTGAAATATAATAATATATATTAAAATTTCATTCCATACATAATCCTATAATATTAATGTTTATGCGGATATGATATCACCCAATGAAAAGAAATTGAGGTATCAAATCCTTAAAAAAAATTAACTAATTAAAAAAATTGAAATAGATAAAAAAATTAAAATTGAAAATAATATGATGGATAATGAAATGTTCATGAAATTAATTTTCAAATGGGGAGAAAATAAACCATATGAAATGGACATGGTGAATAACATTACAATATGCCTTAATGAAATGAAATAGATATGAAATCCCTTTACATATGCTTCATTTTGTATGATCATGCCTTAACCACAAATAAAGTTGTTTTAAACATGTTAGTAACTTATTTCAGAGCAATATTAATATTTATAATTTCATATATGATCCACTTATAAAATTTTATTACCATTTCATTAATAATATTTAATTGTCTTCATAATTTTATGTGTTAATTACCATCTTTTTCTTATAGGTGTTTTGTTATGGAAGTTCCTATTCCCGCTCATATTATATATTTATTCTGTTTCCATAATAATAATAATAATGAAATAATTATCAAATTTTAGAAATAATTTACTTTTAAAACCAATCATCAATAATTGTTATGAATAAATTGTGTATATTCTTAAAATTGAGATGGTAGGCCAAAAGTAAACATGAGTAACATTTTCCTTTTTAAATGATCAATATAGAATGTTGGTATGTAATATTTTACCTTTAAATAATTATTATAATATAATTAATACCATATTATATATTTATATATTTCATCCATTTGGTGTGATGATGATAGGAGAGTCACATCGCTTAATGATGGTGATAGTCCACACGTTCACGAATGTGTTATCATCATTAGGTGAGTGAAATGAAAAGAAAGAAAATTATATATATATATATATATATATATTATCTTCCAATAAAGATTAATACGCCATTAATATCATTATTATATTATTCATATCACATATAATCATTAAATATATCATTATTAAATTTCATGTGAGGTGTTAGTGAAAGACGAATCACATTGCTTCAAAAGACCATAGTCTATTGTACACATGAGAGACATTGTAATATATTCAATAGAATGGTAGGTGAAAAGATATAAATTATATAAATAAATTATAGGTATTAATATGTATAAATATCTTATAAATCATTTTTATCCTACATCATACTCATACTTGAGAGGTTGTAATATAAAAATTAATGACATCCGTTAACAAGGCGGTAGTCCACCAGACACACTAAGGATGGTTTCATAACCTATTTGAAGGAATTGAGTGTTATTTTTAGAAGTCCCGTAATCATAAAAAATATATCAATATATATAAACTAATGTGTTTATAATATCTTATATTTTTGAAAAGTATTTATAGAGGTTGAGAAGAAAATAAAATGAAGTCGCTTGTTGAAAAATATTTCTTCTCTTCCAGGTGTACTGGTTAGGTTTGTATTAAATCCTTAAAAGGATCTATTCATGCCAAGAATAAATATTCTAATAATAGGGTAGCATGTTTTTGATGTGAAATGGTTATTCATTGGATGAAACAAAGTGGTTTGAAGGTTTTATGTCGAGTGGAGAGTGGGAGGAATTCTATTAGTTAATGAGAGGACACACCTGTTATTTTTTAGAAGAATTGAGTGCTCCAACATTTTTAATTTCCCACAATGCTATATAATACATAGTTATAAAAACCTAGAAGATTTATTATATAATTATTTCCATAAAATAGTATTTATACATGTTTTGATGTAACTTTTAACAATTTCTTATTAGTTTTACTATAGGTAAGTTTATTTTCACGTTATCAGTAGTAATTAATTTTGATGACATTCAATATTCATTTTGGTACAATTTAATTCAACTGAAATAAAAACTCAAAATTATTATGATTCCAAATATTTAATCCATCATTGAAAATTTAATTCATTGATTTATAAAAATTAATTTACAATTTAAGCATGATACATTGTCATAATGTATGGTTTTAATGTGAAATTTAATAAAATATAATAATAGATATATATCAAAATTCAACATGAAAATCATTAAAATGGCCTAAATTTTATTAATATATGTATAATAGATTTCTTATTCTTTTAAACCACTTTATAATAAAATTTACCATTATAAATTAGTTACACAAAATGCAGTTTTCAATTAAAATCCTATAATTTTTATCTATTAATGAAAAAACAAATATTCTCATAAGAATACCAAAATTTCATCCAATTATGATTTTTTATTACAATGAAAATATTGATGTATTTTTAATATAATTTTCCTAATGGTTCTATAAAATTAATTTCAAATTATTTACGCGAAGCATGATTAATAAGACTTTCAAAAAAATATTTATTTCCAAAAAATGTTTATTATTATTCTAAATGACTTTTATTATTATTTATAATCCTTAGCTTTCCAATAAAATATTGTAAAACATATATTTTCAGAGGTTATATAATCGTATTCAAACCCACCACTCCACAGGCTAATAAAAATCTAATAAATTTAATGAAAATAATCATAGTGTATTGTTGTTCTGTAAAACATAGTCTAGCATATATAAAACTATATCAAAGATGCTCATTGTTATGTGTCGAAAAAGATAAAATATATGTATTTTTAATTGAATGATATATAATGTTATCATTTTATTTCATATATTAAATATTGTTTAAATTCATTGGACATAATAAATTTTTTTCTATAATTGGTTTTTTGTGTTACATTGTCATTTAAATAAAATGTTATTATTTTAATATTTCATGGAATTAAAATCTCTCCGCCATATATAAACTCTGTGCTAGAAATTTAATCTTGATATTGGAAATCAATGGTTTGATATTTAATATTACCATTATTGAAAAACCCACATCATAAAAGTAGTTAATAAAATATCCTCTTAAAAAGAAATGAATAGAAGAATAAAGGTCATCTAGAATTACACATAAAATGGTTTATCAGTAGGATTCCATTAGTGGATTGTGATGATATGGACATGAAGGAATTGTGTATATATATATATAGGGTGACATTGGTCATTGAACATAGGAAGGTGAATGATCAATGGAATGGTAATGGTCTCAAAACCATAAATCATTAATGATTATCAAGACCATTTCATTCATTATATATGAATATAATATTAAAAATTTATTTTATCGATATCATTATATGAATTTAATTGTATTTTTTAACGTCTAATAATATAATTAAATTTACCTGCTTGAAAAGTCTTTTTTTCATAAACACACTTTCTTATTTGGGTTGTTCATCGATCCGATAACCCAATAAATAAATATTCCAAAATTATATTTTGCAAGGAAGTAGTAAAATTAACTTTTAATATATCATATGATCTATAAGGTAGTGAATTGTCTTCTGGATTCTCTGTAATAAGTTATTATACATACATGGTCTATAAATTAATCTCTAAACCACATAATTAGTACCAATGAATTATCATTAATATTTTTCCATCATATTATTAACATAAAATAATTATATATTAACCAGGCCACCGCATTGGACAGTGTTGGAAATGAAACCATTATCATACATTGATCCTTAGTTAAAGTCATAGTTCCTTTCGAAATGCAATAGGTTCTTACCTATCATACTGCATTCCTTTTTCTAAAAAATATGAATATAGTTTCTAAAACATTATCAATAAAATAAGATGGAAATAATTGAAATAAAATTATTCACTAAAAAACCATTATAAAAACTTTTTAGTACATCCATTTTTTAGAAATGATAAAAATATTATTTGAAAAATATTATAATGAAATTAATGATCATATTTATAATGCCTTAAAAAATCTAAATGAAAAACATTTTATTAAATATAATATATGAAATAAAATTCCATAGATAGAATAGAATATAACTTATCAAGAAATAATGACATATAAAATATTTTAGATAAATTTAATCAATTTTATAGTTTGTAATTCATGGAATACTGGGTCATATTACATCGTACACAGTAATGTGTTTCTTCAATAGTTTATGCTACATATATGTCTAGGTTTTACCAAGTACTTTAAATATTGTTAATTAAAATAAAAATTATATAATTTCCCTTAAATTTTTAGTTATAAATTAGATTTACTAAATTATGAAAATATACGTTTTTATTGTTTTTTACCAATTAATTTTAATTTAATATAAAAAAATTGATTATAAAGAAACTATTTATAAAAAATATATTTTTATGGTAGTAAACGAATTTTAACATAATAAATTAAACTATATCTAATAAATTTATGGTATTAATTAAATTTAAATATTTTATATTAAATAAAATTATTTAACATTCATATAATTTATTTCACCGGACCATGATAAGAACAAATCCAATTTCATTCATAAAAAGATGTATTTCTCTAAAATCATTTTTCCAATTTATAATTTGGAACTTTTTTTAAATTTAAAATGTAAAAATATTATATATTTTATTTAAAATTATTAAATTAAAATAAGAAATATAAATTTAATTTTTTTATGTTGATTTTTTGATATTTTTCAGAGAATTATAATTTTTAATGAACTCTGAAGAATATTTCATTTTAATTACAAAATATTTTTTCATATAAATAATTCATAATGTTAAATTATTTTTGTAATTGATTTCAAATTTAAAAATGGTTTAATTATACATCTATTAATCCAATTTAGGACATTAAAATATATTTTTTTATTGAAATTTAATATAAAAACACTATAAACAGCTGAACATTTTCACTTTTAAAAATATCTTTCTTATTTTCTCCACAGGATGAATTTTAAATTAATTTCTAACAATTCTATATTTTTTATTTTAAAAATTTTATTCCATATTTGGAATTATATATTTTTAAATTTATAATACTTTTATCATAAATTTTTACCCATGTGATTAATCAATGTAGTGAAAATTAATTTCATTGATTAAGTGAAAAATGAGTTTACTAAGGGACCAAACATTAATCATAAAGGAAACAATGACCATTAAAAATTTTTAAACCCCATTTTATGGACATATTTAAAAAAATATATCCTATATTATCTATTTTATTTCATTATTAGATCAAATTTTCATGTAAAATACATGGGTGAAAGTCACTCTTTCCAATATTTATATGTTTTCCACTCACCCCTCTTATAAAAGGGTTCCCCCTATACACCTATCATCACGCATATAAATCAGGTTTTCTTAGCCAATACCTATAAAATATATATCCCAATTACATCCCATCATATTCTAATAATTATACTTGAAATAAATCCAACACATGAATGAATTCGTAAAAACTAATTGAGGATACCTGAAGAAAATGTAATATTTTTTGGAAACCATTTTTATTATATTTAATTGTCCTCCTCATTCAATTACTCAAAAAGAATTATTATATAATAACCTCATTATTTTAAATATTTTGATATTTTTTTAATTTTATGGTTATTATCTACAACCACACACACCACCATCAAATGGGTTATGAAATCATTATCCATGTGTGTGGTGGACTACCACCTCGCAAACCGATGTAGTTCGTTTTTTACATTACCATCATTCATGATCAGGAATAGGGATAGAAATTCTATTTATATAT
Source organism: Viscum album (assembly GCA_963277665.1). Lineage (NCBI taxonomy): Eukaryota > Viridiplantae > Streptophyta > Magnoliopsida > Santalales > Viscaceae > Viscum > Viscum album. The sequence continues at coordinate 470,371,349 of OY728148.1, forward strand.
GATATTTTTTTTATTTATAATTTCATTATTCATATATAAATATAACATGAAACATATTATCATGCTTTCCAGTTTGTGGGAATATGATAACATCACTCCTATGTACAGCTGACTACCACCTCATAAAGAGTTTTGATTCATTAATGAATTAAATGGGATGTGTTTATGGATGTGTATAATAAATAAATGTGATATAATTGATATATAAAATGATACTATATTAATAATATATATATAATTTAATTTTTATTCTTTCAATATAGTAAGAAAATAGAAATAAATTTCCAACGTACGTACGACCTACCATAGCAATGAATGATGTTCTTAATTTCATATAATTAAATTTCCTGGATTAATCAAGAATAAAATATAGTAAATATATATGATATTTAAATAATAATTTCAATTCATTATAATATTAAATCATTAACAATTTAATAACAACTAAAGATAATAGGTAAAAACAAACTCGAAAAACAAATCAAGTTATTACACAAAATGATTGTAACCATGAATGGTTATTGACAAACGGGTAATAAAATATTATAAAATTAACATAGAACACATAATAAAAGTTAATATGTCTCTAAAAAATTAATAAGATGATTAAAACTACTATACAAGATGTCGAAGAATGTACAACAAAATTAAAATTGTATGATAATTGGTTTTTTTCTCAATTTTATTTCATTGAAGCATATTATATTATAATGCATCCAATTTATTTTATATGATGTATATATATCTATTTTGACATATAATAAAATTAATATTTAATTATTAATATTTTTTATGTTTCAATTTTAATTATTTTATCTAATGGTATTTGAATTAAATGTTACCAATGGGAATGAATTTCATAACACAATTTTTGTTCATTGGGTTATACTCCCTCTTCATTGATTGTGATAATATGGGATTACATGTATAATGAAATTTTAATATATATTTTCTCATTTCAACTTGTTTTATTAGTATTTATAGTTGATACCTATTATTAATTCAATAAATAATTATCAATTTAATTTTATGATCATTTTAATGGATTATTCCACAATCTCTTTCCAATCATGATTGTTTATTCTTGAATTTACATTAAAGTAAAGTATATGATAATTATTATTAATGGTCATCAATGTTATGGTAAAAACAATTCAGTCATTATTACATTAAATTATTTATAAAATGTTTTTAAGAATACCAAACATCATTTTTATATTTTTTTGGAAACACATTTTCATCTAAAACCATGTTTTCTAAAAAAAAATTTACCTTTTAATTTATTATTATTAAATAAATTATTTCCCAAATAGTAATTTTTTTAATAGAATATCGGTGTATATTTCACTAAAATTATTTTCTCTAATAACTTTATTATGTAAATGGGAATTACTTTTCCTGGTATGAAAAGTGTGTAATTAACCACCACCACTACATTGATGCATCCTCTGAAATATGACAATGATATATATGAAATTTTTTATTAAATTTTTATTTCCACGAATATGATTTTGAATATTCTTCATCAAAAGGAAATGGTTATTTTTCTAAATAATTATTGAAAATATTTTATTATTTCATCAATGATAATAACCATTATTCTGACAGTAATATATAAACATTATATTGATACATTCCTCATTATTCATCTCACTAGATTATAATTATTTTGACCAAGAATAGTATTGAAACTCACATCATTGAATTATTTATTATTGAAATTAAGTTACCTTTATTTTATTCACATTTTAGTGAACATTGAACAATAAATATCTCCAAAATATCCACACAATTTATCATTTATATGAGTATTTCTGAAACCGTATAAAATTTTTACATAGGTGGTTTACATTGAATGTAAAACGATTAAATGGGTAAATATTGCTAAATATGTATTATTTACTCAATACATATATTTTATAAGGTAAATTGAATATGAATTAAATAAAATATTTGATATATGATGAATTATATAGCCTGGAATGACACAGGTGGGTAAATGTTTAAATTAATCCACTCGATGTATTAGTTGTATCATGGGATGAATCAATATACTAGACTAATTTAAATGTGTTTTTACCCATATATTTTAAATAATCATGTGAATGGCCTTTCCGGTTATAGTTATATATAACCTGGAAAAAAAATTTCAATAATTATGAATTTCATCAAACAGATTCGGTTATTATTTCTCATGATATGTTCACTATAATAAAATCTATGGATACATGTTATTCTCAGTTTAATGATTATATGGAACATTTTTTTGGTTATTTAAATTTCCATATTGATTATTCTATATCCAGTTATTTAAATGGTATGGGTTTTTAGTAATTTACCTTTCCATATTTATTATGCTTTATCCAATTATTTCAATTAAATGTGTGTTCATTTATTTATATTTACTTATTGATTAATCATTATTGATTAATTATTTGTCCCACTACACTTAACCCGTATTGATCATATGAGGTCAACCATATTCAGTTCCACAGGGAATCCACAATGTGTTACTATGAATGATATTAAATTATTATTAAGATGGAATAAAAATTATATTATAATTCATAAATATCAAATATAATGTATGATTCATATATACTTCTAGTTTACCAAGAATACTAAACTGATTAATAATTTATGATGTGATTCCATGTATATTATGTAAATATAATTGTATTAGGCATTTACTCTAGGCTTCTGGGATCTGGTTCAATATTGTTCCTATTAGAGAATGTTTAGTAGCCACCATGGGAACAAGATATATTGAATCATAGAAAATGTAACATAACAATATGATATAATTTGAGGAGAAGTAAATGTGAACATCATAATGTTTCATTAGATAGATATTATGTTGGATTCATTATGAATACATCCCAATGTGGATACTACAAGAAGAAGTGGTTTTGGAATAGATGTACTTAGGGTTAATTAATATGAAAATGGTGAAGTGGTCTCGACCTGATCATCACCTAGTGAATGAAAATTGTCCTCACATTGTACCTCATTTGACAATATTAGATACATGATTATGTTAATTCACATTTCCCTTACATAGCATTTTGATGTATTAGAATAAATAAAGAAGACCAATGGCCTAATATAAATACAATGTGTCTTAAATTGAAAATAATTTTTAAATATTTATACATCTTATGAATAATTATAAGGCCATCCTAATATGACGTTTCATGATCTCATTATGTTTTTTTGATAAATTCACTATCTCTGACTTGAAGTATTCTTATTAACCATGAACTTAAAGGGAATTGTGTTGACTATCACGAACCCACCAAGTCCATCACTGAACTAGTTACCCAAGATGGCCCATAATAATGGACAAGAGACATTTTAGATCCACTATGCCTATTAACTAGACACAAACATCATGAATACATTGTTTGGAATGATTTATCATTGAAAAAATTTGAAAATAAATAATATACATCCGAAATTAAAAATAAATATAAAAAGACTAAATAAATATATTTTTACAGATTAAAACAAATGACCTTAGGGGTAACCTAAAAACATAATATCTCACTTTCACCATTACTAAACCAAAGAGGAATGTAGCACCATGAGCTAAAAAACTAAATCCATAGGAGTAGTTATTAAAACTCATTTGGTGTGTCTGAATAAACATGTCCTTGTGCGATATTATTAAATATAAAACCATGACATGCAAGTTTGACAATAATAAAAAATAAAAAGAATGTTTTCTATTTTTTTAGATTCATATAACAATTTTACATTTCTAAGAAGACCACCTATTTTCTACAAATTTAAAAAATAGTTTCTAAGAATGGAGAGGTCTATCAAAATGAATGGAAATAAAATTTGAATAAAACATTGCTTCCACAAAATAGAAATGAAGCAAGAGGTAGTTGAAAAGGAAATTACAACACATGAATAATGATAAAAATCATTAAATATAAGATAGTTTTTTCTTTAGATCCCCATATATAGTTGATAAGAAAAACCAACCAATACCACAATGTACTTGTGCATGAGCCACTAGAGGGGAACACATCCAAAGGACCAGTGGTCTCCGATCATATTCGATAACCAACAACTTCATCATGCATAATTAACTAGAGCGGAACACATAACAATGTATATAGGATTCCCATCATCATCATATGTATAATATGTGATGTATCATCAACCCTTATAGAAGAAACATGGCCTTAGACCCACCAATCAAACTATTGTTCCAGTCCTAGTCCACCCACTTGGGTCGCCATGGATTCCACAGTGCTATGTTGCATATGGAAGTAATTATTATGTAGATCCATCCATTTTCCAAATGCATGTATATTAACATCCACTTATATGCATAGAATCCTCACATTAGTGTTTATATTTTCATGGGAAAATATTTAAAAGGGGGCCCTTACACACAAACTTATAGGTGAATATAACCATTTTCACTTACACACGTATGAATTTAAATATATATAGAAGAATACCTATACCCATCATATATATATATTCATCCTTCCATGAATGAATATATTTCAAGTAGGATCATATATATGTACATTCCTATCCATTAATAAACATGTGACCCTTCAATGGAAATGACTCGAATCCATCCCAACAAAGACTAAAATGCACTAATGGAAAATACAAGAAACACCCAATGTCATTAAAAAGGAAACAATAAAATTTTGATTAAAAACGATGGAAAATAACACAAAACAAAAACGGCGATGGGTGATCCAAAAAGAACCATACCACATCACCTTTGGAGGTAGATTCCAAAATATTAACGAGGTCGACTTGAGAGAGAAACTGTATACCCAAACAACAAAAACAAAATCTAATCAACTATAACCCTAGGGTTTATCTGAAATGAAAGGGGTGAAATAAAGGAGAAAAGTATCCAGAATAAGGGAGTGTGAGGGAACCATAATTCATACCTAGAAGAGTCCAATGAAAAATTGTATGAAACCTAGTGGATTTCTACGGAATAAGAGGGACAGGATGGATAAGAGGCATGCGACCATAGAAGATGGGAGGTGTAGGTCACATGACACATAGGTTACACAATGTATTGAAAAATGAGAGGAATGAAAATGGAAGGGAAAAAAATTAAAATCGACATTCTTAAATGAGTTAATCTACATGGTTTTTTCACATTTTTACAAAACGTTCTCCAATTTATAGCTAAGAGCCTCCTGGACTAGGAAACCACACACGATAACTCTTAAAAAATAAATGTTTTGGAAAAAAATGATCAAAATATTCAACTTGGAAATACGAAATCATAGATCCCAACTGCACATGTTCCACAAAAACATTGATAAACAATGTGAAAGTGAGAGAACAACAACAACAACTCACCTAGGCACCCACACTGGAACCACACAGTTACTCCTAAAAAAACTAGGATAAATGTGATTCAGCTAAAGAGATTCCATGTAATCTAAATTTGACATTCCAACTAATTGAATTCAAAAGTGTGGCTCAAAATTATTAAATAATTTCAATTTCATATAATGACTCAAAAAATCCATGTAAAATCATTAAAAATATTTGGGAATTTTAAGAGTCTGTGGAAATTGAAGTTGTATGATCTTGAGTCCCGGTGTGTCCGGAATGAATATTTGATCATTTTTTTGTAAATTCAAAAATATTTTTGGAAAATTTTTCTACAATTTGAATGGGTGATAAAATTAAAAATATGAGGGCACCTATGATTCCGCAGTTTTGGGATTCGCTTAAGGGAAGCTTCACTGCGACTGTAGTTGGCCGGGAGAAAAATATTGTTTTTGCGGCTTTTTGAAGATATAATAATTTAATATAAATTGTTCATTTATTTATTTATAATTTTACAACCACTAATTGAGCAGTAGTGGATGTAACAACAGAGGTGGTAAGACCATTAATTATGGGGAGTTAATTGCACGGTTACACTTAGGTTGTGTAACTACCCCTATCGTAATTACTGAGACACTTTAATTACACCAATTTATAAGGCTCATTAATTATGTCAATTTATGACCCTCATAAACTCTTCAAGGTATTGCCCGACTTTCCCCATCCTATTTAAAAGGAGCTTGTTAGTGTGGTTTTTTCAAGGCTTCATCAAGTGAGGAACCCTGATGAAGTGATACCACACCTTCAACTAACAGAGAACAGAGAATTGATGACACCCATTGTTGGATCAATCTGATGGTCGATGGATGAAAAACGCCAATGACTACAACATCCCCAACAAATAATGAGGTAGGGGTTTTTGTACTTTGATGTTTGATCACTTCATGTTCTGTAAAAATATAATGAACGCTTACCAACTGAATAATGGGTTGATCTGGGTCTCGTTTAATCATGCGGATGGTAGTTGTGAGATATTAAACCCAGGGATTATTTTTACTTTAGTTATTATGAATTTTTTATTATTTATAGCACGCTAATGCATATGGAAAAGGCCAAAACCCACAAGGACCCGCCCCTCCACTAAAATTTACTTGGAGAATTATTTGTGACAGAGTAATGAATACGTCAACAAGGAATTTAAGGGAAGCAAAATGATGGAAAAATTCTAGTGGAATGTTGAAACAACCACTGGAATGCCACGCCGGTGGTGTGTGGATGAGATCCATGAAAAGCAATCATGGGTGCTGGAAGGCGGAAATCCATCGCGCTCTGATGTGGCTAGAGGCAGCCAGCCCATGCCAGTCTCACAGGCGACGGCGGCGCCTGCAGGGGCTACCGGTGGTAAAAGCCGCAGCCAACGGGTTCTGACAGGAGGGGAGCGGTATGGACCCCACACCGTTCCACGTCTCACAGAAAAAGACAACCTCGCTTCCATGGAGAAAATTGGGTGAAGCGGTCCACCTTAATGCAGACAGGGTCAGATGTAGCCTGGAAGAACGGGTAATACATGTGGCCCAGTAGGCCAGTGCGGGTGGGCCCAAAAACCAGTCAGGCCGACCATGATGGGCCGGACCCCATGGAATAGGGCGACCTTTAATTGTTTGGACCCATGCTGGGTCAGGTAGACCCTGGGACCCATTGTGTCGGGCTATCCTGAACAAGTCAGACACGACCCGGACCCAACCTGCCCCTAAATAAAGAAACATACATAAATAACGAATTGGGTGCCCATTTTACGTGTCATAAGTGGATTTGGGATCCATTTGTGGAGCTTTCCCTTAGTCATATTCTGGAAAGCATGAACGAGTTGGGCCGGACTGAGGTGCGAACACCCTCGTTTCATTGAAAGGGGCATAACTAACAGATCGTGCGTCTGATCGACTCACTATCTTTGGAAGAAGGACACTTGTTAGAAGGAGTTCCTTTATATATACTATAAGAGTGTTTTTTTGAGTTTCATGTTCAACCTGGGTTGTATCATACTGGAATACAACCTATCTGTTTTTATTAAAGTGCCCATATCTCACAAACCAGGAGTCCTATGTATGCATCGTCTTTCATGATGTGAAACTATGAAGGGATGTCCTTCTGGTATGAATTTTGCAGAAGATCGTACTCGTTGAAAAAGGACTGATGGCTTGAGGATCATAGTCTTCCGGAGTTCATGCATGCTTTGTGCGGGAATCCATTGGATGCCTGCGACATGAGTTAGAAGAGCGAAAAATGTGGGTCAACATCAGAGACTCCAGTGTGGGATAACCGAGTTGTATAAAAATCACCCCTATGTCTACATCAGTGAAAAAGATGATTCAGCACCAGCGAGCAATACGAGTCAACATCATCGACCAATACAGGTCATCACCAGCGACTAATACATGTCATCATAGAGCTACAAATAAGGGTCATCACCTGCGACCAATACATGTCAGTAGCTAGCGACCAATACAGGTCATCATACAGTGAATTATATGAGTCAAAAGTGGAGTTACAATGGATAAGATGGTCTATATTTGTGACAAGTCAACCCTATCGTAGTAACCATGATGTTATACTGTGATATTGAGCAGTCTATTTTTCTTTGTGCATCATTTTGTAGATCAAGCACGAGATATTACCATTGTGTTATTTCTTGTGATTTTTTATTATTTGGAGTATTTAATGACCTTAGGGAGTCTTGGGGTCCCCTTCTGGGTATTGTTATACTCACCCCTTCACGGGTTCTGCTCGCACGTGGGCATCTGGTGCAAAATACTAATGCTCCAAGGCAGACTTTGATGTTCAGGAAATGGTGGAAGTTGATGCGATGAGAGCAGTGGAGACCCTATTCTTCAACATCGTACCTACAATTACCACCCTCATGGTAGTGTTCTAGGGAAACATGGCATCTTTTACATTCCATCATTTCCATGTGCTTTTATTCCATCCAACGATTTTCAGTTTATAGTTGTACTTCTGGTTGTACCTTACTTTTATTGGTTGATTACATCATTTTCTCATATCAGAGGGAGGACAGTTCTACCAGAAGAACTAAAAGTCTAATTTTATTATGGAAATGTTTTAAAATTACTCGGGGTCAGTTTTTAGTTTGGAAAGTCATGTGTTTGTCTGGTGGCCGACGTATCCATACACTAGGACCCTAAATTCTGTTTTCTGACACGGTACATTAAAACACTGGTTGCTATTTTTTTGAAATTCTCTCATGATCATTCTTGGGTTATCTTACCAGGTATAAATAATTTATCGTGGCACATTTGTTTCTTAGAGGATGCCTCCATGATGACAGCCCGCCAGGATCCTAGTCAGATATCATGACGGTGGCCCACCGAGTGACGAGGCGTCGGTATAGGGACCAATCAAAGTGACAGAACCATCAGGTGGTGTACCAACATCACCACCACTCGTTGAAGACAAGATCCTCTTAGTAGATCATGCATATATGCTGAGCACATTGAATGAGTTATAGAGATAAGAGACGACACGGTTTTGAGGCTATATTGACCCCAAAGGAGCAGAGGACCAGATTGAGGATGTTTTGAAGGTGTTTAGGATAGAAGAGACACCCACTAAATAGATGTCGAATTTGGATGCTAGAATTATTTAGGGATAAAAAAGAATGATGGTGGAGCTCAACGCTCCAGGTTCATGATGATAATACCCCCACATTGACAGAATTTGAGAGTGTTTTCTACGCTATGTTCGTTCATGAGACTCTATGCTATGTGCATATTCATGAGTTGCTGCATCTGTAGAAGGAAAGCCAGATGTGGCATAGTACACGGCGAGATATACTGACCTCTCTCGAATCCCCACTGATATGTTATGGGACCCTTAAATTTGGGATCAAAACGTTGATCAGGGGCTCTGACGAAATATTAGAGCTACAACATTTTATCTCAGCATCCCAATGCTGGCTAGTGTGCTAGGGTGAGCTATGATGATGGAGAGATTCCTTTCCGAGCAAGCACCGACAGTGAAATGCACTACTAGATAACATGTAGTAGAATCATCTATAGCTGGAAGTAGACAGATGATGCAGAAGTCCAAGTGAGTTAGACATTCTAAGGGATGACCTTGGGTAATAGGGTCAGAGGTGTGAGGCTCGAGAGGCCTTTAGATCCCCCAGTGGCACATGATCTATTTTTCATACGAGGGATAGGGTCATAGAGCTCAAGAATATCGGACTTCCCATGCGGATGATCGAAAAACTGTGGAGGGTCTTCCAAGGTAGCAGCAGTGTCAGGAGAATGAGCAATAAAAAGGTGGTGTATATGGTAGGGGAGCAGGATGTGCAATGAGAGGTGTTTGGGGTCACTTGGTACTACCACCACCACCCCCCATGAGGTCCACCGGGAGCTCAAGGAGTAGGTGGATGGGGACAAGACTTGCTACAGGAAGTAGAGTCTCATGATCATGACATCCCTGAGATAATACAAGGTACGATCTGTATCTTCTCAACATTTGTAGAAATAATTAATGACATAGGGGATAGACATTCATTCCATTCTGTAGACATTGTTTTGGACTCTGAGATTCTGACTGAGCTTCTAGCTCGACCATTGCATTTGAATAATCCTATAGGAGGAGATTTCAGGGTCACACACTAGTGCCGACAGTGTGATCTTACTCTCATAGGATAGAGTTTTAGATGGGATCTTCAAGTATTGGAGATGAAGCTCAATGACTTCATTTTAGTAATGGACAGACTATCTGCAGTTCACATCCAAATTGACAGCTTGAGACACATAGTGTGATGTACGCGCAAAGATGGAGTCTATTTTTCCTCTTTTTGTGTGAATGACAATAGAGAAGCACGAGATGGACATGCACTCATGAGGGTGCTACCGATTACATATCGACTGGATTGCATGACCGTCTTCATAATGGATGAGGCGATTCCACAGTTTCTAATGGTGCTGGATGAGTATAAAGACGTATTTCCAGAAGGATTCCTAGGACTACCTCCTCATAGAGAGGTAGACGTCCACATTGTCTTTCACCTAGTAACAACACTAATATCTACCCTATCATATCATATGGACGCTGTGGTGCTCTAGGATATAAAGATATATTTGGAGGACTTAAAGATGAAAGGGTTCATAAGGCCTAGTGTTTCCCCATAGTCATCCATGATGTTGTTTCCTAAGAAGGCAGATGGATGTTTGAAGCTATGCATGGACTTATGGTGCCTAAACAAGGTGACTGTGAAGAACAAGAATCCTCTGCCTAGGATTGATGATCTATTTAATCAGTTTAATGGTGATCATTGGTTTTCAAAGATATGCATTATATTAGGCTATCACCATCTCCAGGTATGAGATGAGGACGGACCGAAGACAGCTTTCAGACGTCGGTATCACCATTAATAGTTCATGGGGATTCTTCTTAGCATGACCAATGCTTTAGAAGTGTTCTTGGGGATCATGAAAAGGATTCATAAGAAATACCTCAATCACATTGTGGTGGTCTTAATCGATGGAATCTTGGTGTACTAAGTGTCCGAGGAAGATCACACTTTACACTTAATGATAGTTTTGGACACACACTAGGACCACAAGTTATATGGGAAGATCTTGAAGTGTGTGTTCTGGATATGGAATGTCCACTTCATGGGACACATCATCTTAGAGGTTGTAGTTGCATAGGATCCAGTGATGATCGAGGAAGTACTTGCATGATAGCCACCCATTAGTTTTACTAATGTGAAGAGATTCCTTAGATTAGCCTACTACTATTAGAGGTTCATACCCAATTTATTTTCAGTAGAAAGACATATGAATGACTTGATGAAGAAGTGGATACCCATTCTACGGTTAGAGAAATTCCATTATAGCTTCCAATAACTGAGTTAGAGCTTAAACAGTGATCTCATCCTGAGGTTTTCCGAGGGAACTGATTACGTGGTTTACAGTGATGCGTTAGGGACCAGAGTCGGTTTACTTCTAATGTAGGACGATGCAGTCATTGCTTATGTCTCATGACAATAGTGGCCTCATGAACAGAATTATGTCACTCATGACATGGATTTGGAAGTGGTAGTCTTTGGACGAATGATTTTGCGACACATCTTGATGGGAAAGTATATCATTGATTACTCAGACAACAAGAATATCAGATATATCTCCACATAGATAAATATGAATATGAGGCCTCGAAGTTGTCTCGAATTCCTCCAGGGCTATGACATTGATATATTTTATACTCCTCGAAAGGGGAACATTATGGAAGATGCACTTGGCCGGAGATCGAGTTCGCAAATACTAAATGAGGCTTCAGAGTAGTTGGCCTTTCTTCCAATATCCTATGTGGATAGAGATGATAAAATGTACCTCAAGTTGATGGTAGTTTCCCATCCACTACTTCCATGAGTCAGGGAGGCGTAATTCAGAGACAACAATTTTGAGACTACACATGATCAGATATCCTCAGGCCATGAACCTCATAGATATTATGAAGGTGGTGAGCACATTATCCTTTTCAAAGGACATACATTTTTACAAGGGGCTCTACAAGAGGAGGTTTTGATGGAGTTCCATACATCCCACTTGGAAGTACATCCAGGCTTGATGAATATTTATCAGGACCTCTGTCATTATTACTGGTGTCCAGGGACGAAAAAAGAGGTGTTACTGTTTTCTTCTTGTGTCTCACTTGCCATCAAGTGAAGGCCGTGGATCTGGTACCTGTAGGCTTGACCCAACCCCTTGAGATACAAGAGTGGATGTGGGAAGGGATATATTTTGAATTATTTACAGTGTTACCACGTACGACGAGAGGGAACGATACCATCTAGGTTATCATTGACCGACTTGCCAAGCTACCCCACTTCCTTGCTATTTGAAGGAAGTGTTCAATAGAAAGATTAGGATATATCTACGTTCAGGTGATCGTGTAACGTCATGGGGTACATTCAATGATAGTCATAGACTATGATGCATGCATCACATCCCGACCATGGAAAGGATTTTAGGAGGCTTTCGGGACTCATCTTCGCTTGAGCACATCATTAAATCTGTAGACCGATGATCAGACTGAGCAGACCATATAAACCGTGGAAGAAATGCTTCATGCATATGTCATCGATTTTGGTTATAGTTTGTAAGAACACTGTTTCCCTCTTGAATTGGGGATGACCTTGTTGATTGAAGGTTCAAACATTCGAATCGGATTCTAACGGGTTTGTTCATAGAACCGGAAACATCCAATGACTCCATATCCATTTGGACCTACTTTCCAAAGGTAGGCGATCATTAGTTGTGGATTAATGAGGCTTAGGAATTTGTATTGGTTGAGAGGATAGGAGGTCGGACTCATCACACCATTTTGAGTGGAATTATTGTCTACTCCGGGACTCTCTTTATAGATTTAAGTTATATTCGTGAATCCTTATTAAATTACCAAGTAAAAAATGAGTTTTCATTTAGTCTGACAATCAATGAGTGATATGTAGGAAATTCAGAGAATCTTTTATATGTATTTGAAGTTCTTCATCAATGGAGAATCATCTGAATTTTTTATAGATTCTTAGTCAATGGTATCCTTGAATACATAAAAGTATCTTGGTCATTATGATGACCATACTGGTTTTAAAGCCACATAGTAGGGCACTTGAATTTTATTGTCATTCATAAGTACATGAATTATTTCAGAGTTGGGATCATACCCGCAGATGGGAAACCTACATATCCTTTTTTTAGAAAAGGAATCAGAAACCACATAGTTCGAGAAAGGGAGTATGATGTTTATGCACAATTGATGGCTCAAAGAAAGATTTCATAATTACTTTTACACTCTAATCTCACGTGAGTCTTTCTCGGTGTGAGAAACATGAGGTATTGGTAAAATCAGACAACTATGCCATGAAATATGCAATCATGAGAAATGATGTGGATCTTATGTATGTATGACTGCCCAGAATAAATGAAGATTAAGAGTTACTTCAGGGAAGAAATACAGGAACATGGTACATAAATGTATATGTGCTTTTTGGAGATTTTGATACTCTAATCTTGGGGCTTACCCCTAAGTAAGATGCCCAAATTAGGAGGGGACTTATGATTGGGTTTTACTCCGGAGAAAGAAGACCAGATCAAAAGTAAATTAGGACCGGTTAAGGGAAATTAATACTCAGGCTTACTCTTGAAAAGGAGTTCTAGGTTAAAGGGATTGGACAATTAAAGGGATTTGTGGCTTACTCCTGAGAGGATGTCCATATTTGAGACTGGGGCTTACTCCTGAAAAGGAAGACCACGTTAAGAGAATTATGGTTGGGGATTACTCCTAAGGAGGATTCCCATATTTGGGAATTTTAAGAGTGGGGATTACTCCTGAAAAGGGTGCCCATATTAGAGGATTTGGGGCTTACTTCTAAGGAGGATGCCAAAAATTAAAGGGAATTATGACTAGGGCTTATTCCTGAAAAGGAGGCCCAGGTTAAGGGGTTCTCTCATCTTAAAGTATGAGGTTGAATGAATGAATTCTCAATATTTAGTGACATAAAGATGTGTAAATCACTAGGTTTTGAGAGATGTTCCATGGAGTTCCTTTTAGATATGGAATTAAAATCATGAAATGATGCCATAAATGGCTTTGAAAAGTGTCTTGAATACTGAATCTTGAATAGGAGAGGTGGAATGGAATAAGAGGGGTAAAATAGGTAGGAAATTCACCCAATAACATAGGGGCACACAAGTCCAGGAAGGAGCGCAGGTACTGCGTGGGTGTGAAAGTCCTTGGGAGCGCAGGTATACCTGCGCGGCACATGGGTAATTGCGCAATTTTCAGCCCTTAGGGTAATACTTGGGCGATACTTGGTTCAAACCCATGGTATTATCCCTAGAGGCTTTCTAGAAGATGGCGTGCACGTTCTGATGAAGAAGTAGGGTGGCACACAAGTGTGTCCATTTCACTAAAGGGTAAAACACTTAGGCGCACAAGTGTTAGTGAATTCTAACACTTATACCTTACTCCTCATGTTTAGACCTTCCATTCTAGGTAACGAATTACCATATAAGTGTTTGGAAGATTGAAGAAGAGACTTGGGCGTTCAGAGCTCTATATCTGAATTTTGGAAAAAATTCCTCCTCAAATGGGGGGGGGGGTCCATCAGGGGTATTTATAGGCTGGGGAAGACCCCGGGAAGTTATCACTTAGAGTGCTCAATTCACCTTCATGACCACTAGGCGGCGCACAAGTATACTTGCGCGATAGTAAGGGAACATTCGCGACCCAAGGTCCTTTGACTCCTTTTCCATTCCTTTGTTGATTTTTGATGTTTTCTTCAAAGGTTGAATTAATTTGTGCTAGGTCATTTCCCTTTCCATTATTTTATACAATGTGACCAAAATGAGAATCAACAAATGTCTCCCCTCAGAGTTGGATCTGAATGAATAAGGATGTGACTCTGAGGAAAAGAAGAAAACCAAAGGGAATGAGGTGCGCAGGTGTTCACCACGCAACCATCATCGCGCAGGTGCGAGTCGCGCAGGGATGGAGCACGCTGGCTGTAGGCGCGCAGGTGGCCGGCCTGGCCTGTATATATGCGCTCATTTGTCACGCATTGCACAGAACTTCTGATTTTTGATCTCTGGTTATGCATGTCATCTCCGCCGCACAAGTTTCTCTCTTTTCCGCTTTTCCATTTTTGTCGCACTACTGTCAAGGTATCTGGACCTGCGCGGTGATACTTTCATTCCAAATACTTGCGCAAAACATCCACACTTTCATTCCATGTTTTATACTTGCACACCTTAATGCATTGGCCATTTTTTCTGAATTACTTCACATATATTATAAAAAATCAACTTACTTAAGAGTTAATTATTCAAATTTTGTGCGGAATCAATGGCTCTCAGGAGAATTAGAATAACTGATGAACTGGAAAGCAAACGCCTTGATGATATGATGGATATCATTGGACACGATTATTATACCGTAAAAAATAGCACTCTTCCAGATTTGGCTAAGTATCTGAAGAAATATCACTTTGATTTCCCACAAAGCACTTATCTGCCTTTGTATGGCTATAGTCATCGGCGAGAAGTCACTATTCCAGAAGAAAAGAACTATCTCCAATTTTCATGTTTTCATTATTACACCAACTTTGCTTCAGCAAATATCTCATGTGGAGGTGGATTTATAAATGCTGGAACAGTGGAGAAAGCCCACATGATGAATCATAGCCCTTGTACGATAGATTTGAAACCTCATAAGCATGTTCTGCAACCACATTGTCATCATTTAATATTCTGAAATACCCAGATGGATCAATCCAAAGGCTGGCAGAAAAGTTGGGACTTCCGTCTTGGGGGAGGTGTAACGACAACTAGGATGTGGGAATAATGGGTGTGACAAACCTCCTCAGAGTTTTTCGAGGATCTGAAATAAGTGGAAATATACGAAGCTGTTTGGGTTGGGAATACATATGTTTACAAACATGATAATTTTGTGCCATAGATACTCAGCCCCGGGAGCCTAGAAAATAATTCTTTCCATCTGACTCCTGGAGAAGTAGGCATCAGTCTGTGGGATTTCCAAAGGATCTTAGGGGCTCTAATTTTGGGTGACATGTATGATGAATTCATTCCTCCCAAGGTGACTTGGAATGATTCAGAGAAGACTCCTGCTTTAGCATTGGAATTATTTAAAATCTTCCACAGGCTCAAGAGTTCAGAGACCTCGTTAACTCACTCGAGAAAGGATATTCATCTAGAGGAGTGGATGAATATATTTCTTATTTATAAAAAAGAGAAGGATCTAATGGAGAAGGAGCCGAAGGAGAAAGGATCCAAGAAAAAGAAATCCAAGGATAAATGGCCCACTCGTCCTAAAACCTGCCCAAAACCTGAGAAGAGGGGTGCTCCTGGAACATTCTGGCCAACACTCGAAGTAGGAGAGTTTGAGAAATGGATATATGAGGTGAATCAAAGGATCCCGAAGAAGACTCATCTGGAGGGCTTCTTGGATTTGTGGCTTAGCGTTTATCTCTTTCCATTCAGGGATTCTAAAGGAGGCATTAGGCTAGGGACCTTATTCATTGCGGCAATGTTGGATGAGGGAAAAATGGTTGGGTTGGATACCCCCATTTTATCAAATATTCACAATAGTTTACTTCATGTCTTCATGGGTAAATCTCCTTTAAGAATAGTGGGACCATTCCATGTTTTATGGGGATGGATCGCCACTCACTTCATGACTTACAATGTACATAATGGATTAAAAATTTCTGGAAGTTCTTTCAGTCCGTCAGTGAAAGCATTCTCTGGAGTTGCTCTATTAGATCTTAATGCCCATGACATGAAAGTGAGGCTGATCATGTTTAAGGAATTGAACTTCATTCCATATGGAAATCCACTAACCGGGTGGTTTTATGATGATGGAACAACCCACATGGATTTGAGGGAGTACATGCTAGCTTGCAGAGATGGTGTGCTAGTTTCCAGGATTGACAAAGAAATTATATGTGGAGCCTATGCTTCATATAGATTTGCACATCAATTCAAGTGTCTGCAACAGATTATTGTATCTCCCCCAGTACATGTCAGGTTAGTGCAACATCTGATGGTTTATCGACAATTGTGGCTACTGACGTCAAGGGAGAAGACTGGGGAGCTATTTGATCTACCAGTTGAAAAAGTGGAACATAACATGACTACATGGTATGCCGAGAACTGGATAGCATCATACCCTAAAGGGGTGCTGAATCACCCCGTTTATCCGGTGGGGAAAAGGAAGAGGACTGTAGATAAATAAACCCTTCCTCATGAAGGTGATGCTTATCCACCTGAAGATGATTCTTGAGATTCCTCCTCTAGGACTGATTCATCGGATTCTAATGATGGGGACGAGGAGGCACATCAAGTGGCAAATCGGCCTCGTGCCCGATATAATCCTCCAGTTAGAATCACGAGACCTACTCAATCAACTCCTGGTGAGTTACTTCATTCTAGTAATTAATCAATACTACATTATAAAGCAAGATGTATTATTTTATTATTCTCTATCTGTAGTTGCAGTATATGGGAAAAAATTGAAGTCAAAAATTGTAGGACCTTCCTCGCAGCCTTCATATCTAAGACCAGAGGCTGTCCGGACATGGCAGAGTTTATACAGTGGTACTGATACCGCTTGGCCGGATTTGTGTGACGACCTAAAACTTCTTGGAATAGGGAATATTCTGTCTTCTACAGATATCCAATATGAGGATAACCCCAATGAAGTGTGGGCTTACATCAGAGAGCTGTAAATGATCCTATATGCCACTGATGAGTACGTTTCTATCACCAGGCAGGTGAAGGAAATAATTGATCGCAGCGCCACTGAGAGGGCTAGTGGTTCTGGATATGAGGAGTGTAACGATTATGTGGCTCCTGAAGATGTAAGTTTTCTTTCCTTATATTCTTTGAAACTTGATTCCAGTTGAAGCCTTGTTAATTAAGGATGTTATTTTCTTCATCTTGAAGCATGCAAAGAATGGAACTAATAAGGTTCCTTCGCCATAGTATAGCCCTAATGGTACTGCCATCGGGGCTGCTGCTTAATCTTCTCATGAACCGGGCGAGATATCTCAAGGCCATGAACGAGGATATGGACATGGCCTTCCATTCGCCAATTCAAGTGCCAATAAGTGAGACTACCAACACTCACAAAAATCTAAAAGGAAAAAGGTGATGATTGAGGAAGTACACCGCTAAACACTTTATCAGTAGTGGCAAGTCCTTCGGATAATCCTGACTTTTAAACCATAAAAAAGATTTCTCATATTCCTTAGTATTGCAGGGGATTCTTCAATTTCTCCCCTTAGGGAAAGGACTAATCCTACTGTAAGGACCACAGAGGGTACTTTGGAAGAAACGCAAATTCAGGATGACTTGGATGCTTCTGAAAAAGAGCCAACATCATTTCCCAGTACTTCTCCTGCTGCTGTTACAAGTAGAAAAGAACCTGCACCAGAATCATTGGCCGCCGCAGCAACTGAAACTTCCATCCTTCCTGAAGAAGCTATCCAGGGTCAGGGGCTATAGAATTAGGGTCTCCAAGAGGACACATCAAATGCTCCCACTGGTGATACTAACCATGATTCTGAAATATCATTGGATGAAATGATGAATCGTGGCATGTATTTCAAAGAATTTTATGATCATGCTATGTTATCATCTGATTTAGAAGACCTTTGGAGTGAGTGTTATCCTTCGTTCAGTAAATTTTCTTATAATTTACACTACTAATCATGACTAAAAATATTATGCAGTTCCATCCATAGAAGCTGTTGAACTGCCAATGCCTGAAGAGGGTGTGGACATTGATGTCAACCCTACCATTGAAGAAACATTAGCTCAAGTGGAGCTAAGCCCAACAAACCCTCCTAAGACCCATCTTGAAGATCTTCCTAAAATTGAGAAATATGGGGAGGAGTCTTCTAAAGATGTTTATTTACTGTTAAGTAATGATTGTACATAGTTTTCAAGATAGGAAACCAACTTCCATTACTCTTTGAAACAAACCATACTTTTAATTGATCAAACAGGGTTATAAACATCAATGTCTATATCTAGAGGTGAAGTCTCAACCTCTGCCCAAACAGTAGTAGAAGGTGAAGCTACCAGGGTCAGGGGGGAAGGAGCAGAACAGGGCACTTCCCTAAGTGCATTAATCTCGGATTACATTCCCCCCTATGATGATGATGCCAAATCAGACCCGGAAGTTCTTTAAGGCGCTCAGCATTTCACGATGCAAGGCATGGAACAACATATGGAAAATCATATCTGAAGTGCCTCTTGACGAGATATCATCAAATATTTCCCATTTGTCGTTCCAGTTCGTTATGCTATGACTTGGCGGTTTTGGATACCAAGAGATCCATACCGCAGTGATACACGTCATCTTAAGAAGGGATCAGGAGCAAAAGTGCCGTGAATGTAACGCCCCGACCCCAGTAACCTAGAGTCAATGCATTATTAAATAACATTGGCATGATCACAAGAAAGATAAAATATCGAAAGACCGATTGGTTTAGTAGCCTTGGAAACACTAGATATATTCATAAGTCTTACATTACATCGTAAAGTGAAAAACTACTACAATAACATATTGTCTCAATATTCCACATCATATCCCCACATAATATACTTGTAGGTCATTCATAATTTTCTTCTTCACTTCCTGGAAAAAATATAACATAGAAAAGGGGTGAGCTCAAATGCTCAGTAAGGATAACAATATAGCGGAAACTTTCATAAATAAGAATAAACATTTAAGGCAATGTGGAACTAAAACAAAATCCTTTTAAACTTGATCTTAAACATAGTATGGAAAAAGCAAAATGAAATAATTCCATTTACTTATTCACATGGATATTCTACTAATCGAACATTCAAATGCAATATCAATAACCACTTTCATAATGATAGAATCCATAATGCCAGACTATCATAACCACATAGCCAAGGCCTCGTGCCAAGACTACAAATAAGATTTTTCCAAGGCCTTATTCCAAGACACTAGTTTGTCTAATGAGACCTACCGATGCATTGAGGAGCTATAGCGGGCTCCACCCGTCTCATATTAAGTCCAATGCATTCCAATATGAAAAGGTTTAAACATAACATAAACATTCGTATTAAAACTAGCATACGAAATGTCAATACTTTAACCATAAACCATGAATGGTATAAAAATAGCACATCCAATGTCAAAAATATCAGAAAACCTTCAATACAATATAGAAGTTTTGTATCATAATAAATCAACTTTAAATATGTGTAAAACCCATCAAAGGATGCTGACATAGATGAAATCAAAATTCTTTTTAAAGAAATATCTCTCTCTATTTTGAAATAATTTAAGAGTCATATATTTATAAAATAAAAAATTTTCATCGAAAATATTCTTATTATCTTGTAAGGGAAGCTTCGAAGATTTTATAACGGTGAAAAATAGCCGCACCCACCATATAAGTTAAAAAACATTCTTACCTTAATTCTGTCAAAAATGTTAAAAAGCACCTTGTTTAGAAAACGACTGAAAGATTACTTTATAAACCTCTTATAAAAAGACAAATAAGGGTATAAATGACTTTAACCCATATTCTAGTTAATAGTAAAAATGTTTTAAAATTCATTTTTAAGAAACATGGATGTGGATGATAAAGAGACCCCAGTAGATTATTACGTATAAACAACCTCGGATAATGAAGAGATTCTGAAATAAACCCTTACCTTGTAATTTTCCTTGTTTGGGGTAGGTTAACCTCCTGTATAATAGTGAAATAATTGTTATTAAATTATACAATAATCATATACATTCATATGATATCATATATGATCTTTTAACATTTCGTTGTTAATAATATCTTAGTATTATCGTTGTTTCGGGTGTTAACTTACTAGTTTTATTTTATATGTTTTGTTACATAAGACATGTTTGTCATGGATAGGTTGTATATTATTCATATACAGAATGATATCAAGTCCTTAAACATTATTTTTAAATCATCAAATGATAATGATACTTGAATGGATACGATGGATAATGAATCTCATCGCGTGCGTGGAGACGGTAGTCCGTACGTACGCACAAGCGACAATATAATTCATTTCATATTAAAATAACAAATAAATGGATGGTATATCATATATAAAAAATCATTAATAGGTTATATTTATTTTTTCAATGAGTTACACATCATTATTATACCCATCCAAATAATAATATATTGAATAACAATTACACCATGACGTGAAGACGGTAAGCTGTACGTACGCACGTACAGTGACATGTTATTCAAAAGGGTGGATAGAATACTGAATATGGTTGTACCATATTTTTAATAACATCACAGTATATATATGATACTGGAGTTATTATTTTAGAATGGTAATAACAAAGGAAGAAGAAGTGGAAGAAGAAATGAATTTGAAAAAGGGTGGTGAAAACCTTACCTCTTCTTCGGGTTCTTCCTTTTGATTTGATCAAAAGGGAACCTTAGGTTGGATTTATGATCAAACTAAAGCCTCTTGGTTGTATTAATGGAAGTTGGGAGAGTAATTGGAAAGATTGTGGCCAAACCAAAAGGCTTTTATGGTGTGAAGAAATGAGAAGTAGGAGTTCCCATTTATAAGAGGGGTGAGGGCCACCTTTGGAAAAGCTAGAAATATTAATTTATAATAAATTCATAATCGGTTTCTAATGGATCCAAAGTTGATTATTTAAATTTTAAGGTGGGTATGGGTTGAAAACCACTTAACCAATAGAATTTATTCAGGTTTGGGTTAATATATTAACCTTATCATTATGTATTAACTCTAAGTTAATTAGTTTCACTTTTACAATGTCTCTTTGTATTTTTACATTATATGGTTAATAAACTTACCATATACATCCAATCGACCCCCAAGTGGTCCATTAATGATAAAAATATCATGATATAATTCTCTTGGCTGATCTGTAGATTTTTAGGAATTTAATATCAATTAATAATATAATGTTTGTTTTAAAAACTCTTTTGTGTCAATTTTGACACTATTCAATAGTTGATTTTTGTGAAACTCATAAAAGAATGATTACTTAGAAAAACGTTACTTAAAGCAATCCTAATATATCATACTATCCTAAAAAATTATTTTAATTCATTAAAAGTCTCAAATTATATTTATTTGGGTATTTATAATATCAATTATTTTAAATTTTTACTATTATGGTAATTACTGCATCATTATTGTGTCATAAATAAATTACATTATGTAATATCTAAAAATTATAAATAAAATATCATTATGTAGTAAATATTTTTATATTTCTAATGACTATTTATAGTTGAAAATCCAACATATATAACCCTATGTAAAAATTGTTTTTCTAAAAGATATATGCTTGTGTCATTTTTCTATTCATTTTAACTTAATTAAAATAAAGTGTCCCTATCACCTACAAGTGGCTCCATGGGGTCCCAAAATCGACCAAAAGATGCCTAAGGTCGAACCTGTATCATCAAATTAGGCTAGGACACGTCTTAGTGTAATTTATTATTATTATAATATTATTTTCTAACCCTTATTTACCGGATTTACCCTTAACCATGGTAAATAAAATATTTACCGAAGTAATTATTCAAAATGTATAAAAATAAAAGTTACCTATTTACACAATTTGAACATCCTGATTCCAAATATGGAATCCATTTTTACAAATTCAAAACAAATAAGTGGTAGAAATTAATTTAAAATTATTTCCTGTTGTTAAAACAAAAAGCGTGTTTTTAAGAGATAATAACTATCAAAAGATAGACACTTGTTTATGTCCGGTTAAATTGAAAAATCATGTACAATGACCAACATTATATTAAATGGTAAAAATATATTCTAAATATACTTTAAAACCAATCAAATTCATAATTTATCACTATTAATTATTTTGATTAAAAATGTTTTTTTAATTAAAATTTATTAATTTTCACTATTCATCAAAATATTAAAGTTATCCGAAAAGTACCAAAATTTGACCTTAGGCTAAATTAGATATTCTGAATCCAAAAATGATGTCCATTTTAAAAAATAAAAATATATATAATTTCAAAAAGTAGGTATTACTATTCATAACGGCTAGTTTGATTAGTTATGGTGTGTTAGAACTCGGTGTTGCGTAAAACACATGCTATCACATTATTCAAAGAGAAGCGTACCATAGAAGCTTGGGGTGTTAAATTCTCCCCTCCTTCAAATAATTTCGTACTCGAAATTTCTAGGATATTATCGCATGAAAATACTCGTGTGGTTCTTCATCATAAGTCCCTCGGGTTCCCACATTGCCTCTTCCATCTTATGGTTTCTCCACAAAACTTTTACCAGACCCGTTGTCCATTTTGTCAGTACTTTTTCTCTCGTATCAAGAATCCTGACGGGCTCTTCACAATAAGATAGATCGGGTTCCAGTTATAACTCCTCATAGGTGAGTACATGCGTTGGGTCAGACATGTATTTCCTCAACAGAGATACGTGGAACACATCGTGAACTTTGAAGGGACTTGGCAGCATTGCCAATCGGTAAGCTACATCCCCAATTCGTTCTAGAATTTCGAAAGGTCCGATGTACCTGGGACTCAATGTACCTTTCTTACCAAAATGTATGAATCCCTTTCATGGAGATACCTTCAGGAAAACATGATCACCAAATTGAAATTCCATATCCTTCCTTCGATTATCGGCATAGCTCTTCTGCCTACTTTGAGCTGCTTTGATGTGATTTTGGATTACCTTCACCTTTTCCATCGTTTCCTCCACCAGTTCTAGACCTACAAGTTTTCTTTCCCCAACGTCATCCTAACAGGTTGGTGTGAGACATCTCTTTCCGTATAATGCTTCATATGGTGCCATCTGAATACTCGAATGGAAGCTATTGTTATAGGAAAATTCTACCAGAGGTAAATACTGATCCCACAAACCCTGAAAGTCATGTGAACAAGATCTCAGCATGTCTTCTAAGGTTTGAAAAGTCCATTATGATTGTCCGTCTGTCTGAGGGTGGTAGGATGTGCTCAAATGAAGTTCATTATCGAGGTATTTCTGAAGATCTTCCAGAATCTTGAAGTAAAATGGGGATCACGATCAGAAAAAATCGAAGGGGTACTCCATGATGTCTCACAACTTCATTAATATATAGTCTGTCTAGACGTTCCAGTGGTAGATCTTCTCTTATTGCAAGAAAATGTGCTGACTTGGTAAGACGATCAACAATAACCCATATTTCATCGTTCCTTTTAGGAGTCTTTGGTAGCCCCATGACAAAGTCCAACGTAATATTGTCCCGTTTCCACTACGGTATGGGTAGAGGTTTCATGACTCCTCCAGGGTGTTTCCTTCCAACTTTCACTTGTTGAAAAACTATACATCTTGACACAAAATCAGCAATCTCACTCTTCATATTGTCCCACCAAAAATGTTCCTTCAAATCTCTATACATTTTGGTGCTCCCAGGGTGTATAGAGAAATTGGAACTATGAGTATCATCTAGCAATTCCCTTTTAGATCAGATATATCGGGAAAACAAATTCTCTTCCCGAATTTCAAAATTCCATCTTCATAAACAAAGTCTCTCAATATCCCATCATTCACAGCTTTAATCTTCTTTTGAAATTCTCCATCATTAGTCTGAGAACTCTTAATCCTTTCTAGAAAAGATGGTTTGGAAACCATTTGAAAAAGCATTGATGTTTCTCCTTCCCTGGTTATTCCCATGTCCATCTTCACTAGATCCATAAAAATTGGATCCCTTTCAATTCTAATCACGTTCAAAACTCCATGGTCTTTTCTGCTCAAAGAATCTGCCACTTTTTTTTCATTCCCTGGGTGGTAGTGTATCACACAATCATAATCCTTGAGTAATTGAAGCCATCTCCTTTCCCTCATGTTGAGTTCTTTTTGTGAGAAAATATACTTCAAACTCTTGTGATCAGTATAAATCTCACATTTTTCACCATAGAGGTAGTGCCTCCATATCTTTAAAGAAAACATCACAGCTGCTAACTCGAGATCATGAGTAAGATAGTTTTGTTCATTAATTTTCAACTGTCGTGATGCATAGGCAATAACCCTATCATTCTGTATAAGGACACAACCAAGTCCTTTAGTCGATGCATCACTATAAATAACGAACCCATCATTCCCCGATTGTAGAGTCAATATAGGAGCATTGACTAATCTTCTCTTCAGTTCTTCGAAACATTCTTCACACTCTTTTGTCCAAACAAATTTAACCCCTTTACGTGTGAGCTTCGTTAATGGGTTTGCCAATCGGGAAAAATTCTGGACGAAACGTCGATAATAACCTTCTAAACCAATAAAGCTACGTACCTCAGTTATACTCGTCGGTGCTCGCCATTCTTGGTTTGCCTTAGTATTAGAAGGATCAAAAGAGATTCCATCTTTAGAGACAATATGGCCAATAAAAGAAATCTCCTGAAGCCAGAATTCACACTTGCTAAACTTCCCATATAATTCATGTCTTCTTAGAGTCTTCAAGATAATGCGTAAGTGATTTTCCTGATCTTCGTAGCTTTTTGAGTATACCAAGATATCATCAATAAATACCACAACAAATTCATTGAGATACTCCATGAAAACTCTATTCATCAGATCCATGAATACAGAGGGTGCATTAGTCAATCCAAAAAGCATTACAGTAAACTCGTAATCTCGTACCTGGTTCGAAATGCTGTCTTCAGAATGTCTTCCTTCTTCACACACAACTGATGGTATCCAGATCGAAGGTCAATCTTTGAATAGTATTGAGCTCCATGCAGTTGGTCAAATAAATCATCAATGTGAGGTAGGTAATACTTGTTCTTTATCATTATAGAATTGATCTCCCTGTAGTCAATACATAACCTCATAGATCCATCTTTCTTTTTAACAAAAAGAACAGGGGCTCCCCATGGAGAAACACTAGGGCGAATAAATCCTTTATTACTAAATTCCTCTATTTTTTCTTTAGTTCAACTAATTCTTCAGTGGCCATTCTATAAGGGGTCTTCAATATATGCCTTGATCCAGGAATTAAATCAATGGAAAACTAAACTTCTCGTTCTGGAGGATTTCCAGGTAAATCGTCCGGAAATACATCTACAAATTTTTTCACAATAGGTACATCATCTATTTAACATTTATTTCCTCACCCATATTCATTTCATTCTCTTCCTCCCCAATAATTGAATTTAGTTGAGCTAATGGGGGTGGATCTAGATAAGAATTAGGTGGTGACGATTATGCTCTAAAGATAAGGTGTTCCTTATCATCATCACCACGAATCGTAACCTCTTTATTCTTACAATAAATCTTCACATCATAGTTTGAAAGCCGGTCCATACCAAGGATTATATCAAACTCAATCATAGGAATGACGAAGATATCAGCAGATAAAGAACATTTATGTCTTCTAATGGGGACTGATTCACAAAACTTTCTTGCAATGATACATCCCTTGGGAGTTTTAACTGACAACTCCCTTGTTAAATCAAATTGAAAATAACTAATTTTCTTCAAAAACTAGGAAGATATGAAACAATGTGATGATCCAGAATCAAATAATACATTTTCTAAACTTGAGGAAACCATTAAATTACCTACCACCACATCTTTCGGAGCTTCTACCTCCGCAGTAGTGATAGCATAAGCTTGGCCTTGATCCCTTGGCCTTTTCTTAGGTAAGTTCTCCTGACCCTTAGGACATGTATTTGCATAATGCCCCATCTCCCTGAAATTGTAGCACTGAACATTGGAAGCTTCCTTCTTCCCCTTGTAATCTCGAGCTTGGTGGCCTTTTTCACCACACGTGTAAGAGACTCATGTTCCCTTCATGCAAGTACCGAGGTGTTTCTTAGCACATTTACCATAGGATAGATATTCAACCTTTCCCTTCTTCCCCTTATTTCCATTCCCAGATTGATCAGCATGTCTCTTCTTCTCTTGCTTTTCTTTAAAGTCAAACGACTTAGAGAATTCCTTTTCGGTCTTGATAGCACATGAGACAATGTCTTCGTACGATGAAAAGGATTGTGAGACTAATGCTCGACGGAGAAATGGGTTTAACCCATCAAAGAAATGATCAATCTTACTTCTTGGGTTACGTATATGATCTCTAGAATACCTTTCTAACCTTGTAAAGTTAGCCTCATACTTTGCGACATTCTCATCCTCCTTTTGTCTCAGACTCAGAAACTTCCTTTCCATATCTGCTCGGTGGTCGCGAGGAAAGTATTTTTCTAAAAACAAATCTTTGAACTCCCTCCATTCCATATTTGATACTTTATCATCTTCGTTCGTGTTTTGAATTAATGACCACCATTGATCAGCATCTCTAGTGAGGCGGTAAACATCCATGATAACTTTTTCCATTTCACTACTTTCCAAAGCTTGAAATATTTTCTCTAGGGAATTTATCCATTGCTCATCTACTAAGGGATTTGTACTCCCATTGAACATTGGTGGTTGTTTCCTTATGAATCGGTCTAACATTGATCCTCCACACTGCGGATCAGGGTGCTCCATACGGGTAAGGTTATTATTCATAACCTGAGTGAGTTGTCCCAGTATGGTGATTTGATGATCGACACCAGTTGCATCACCAGCTCCACCATAATTATCTTGAGCAAGAGGGAAATCCCTACATGGAGTGCGTGCATTGATACGGTTTCCATTTATTCCACTAGGCACCATTTCTAAACAATGGAATAAACTAGATCAGTTTATGAGTAAAAATACATAATCCCATACTTATAAAACACTTAACATAAATTGAACTATTTATGGATATAATCCATAATCATAAGAATGTTTTCTTTGAGAATGTATATACTCATAAACCCTTCATAATGATTTGTAATGAAAATGAGAGTTATCCTAAGCATATCCCCCGAGAGAGTCGTAACCAAGAGTGCAGCAAGGACCGTTGTCGTGCACCAATTCCCGTTCGAGTCTATCTCAAAGTGGTGTTTTCGGTTTTTACCCCTAGGTACATCTGTGCCAGAGCCGCCTCTACCTGCTTGTATCTAGACAGGGATGTATTGCTCGGTAAACTCACAAAATCTCTACAATACCAAAATTCTAGGAAGTTCTTCTATACTAATCCTCAAAGTTCATCTTAGGTCTACGTGCTCTAATCAGAGTTTATCTAAATCTAGCTTCCAAGGTTTGTACTAAACATCCTCTGATACCAACTGTAACGCCCCAAACCCAGTTACCTAGAGTCGGTGCATTATTACCTAACATTGGCATGATCAAAAGAATGATCAAATCTCGAAAGACCGATTGGTTTAGTAGCTTGGAAACACTAGATATATTCATAAGTCTTACATTACATCATAAAGTGAAAAACTACAACAACAACATATTGTCTATATATTCCACACTCATATCCCCACATAATATCCCTACAGGTCATTCATAATTTACTTATTCACTTCCTGGGTAAAATAAAACATAGAAAAGGGGTGAGCTCAAATGCTCAGTAAGGATAACAATACAGCGGAAACATTCATAAATAAGAATAAACATTTAAGGCAATGTGTAAATAAAACAAAATCCTTTTAAACATGAACATCAAAATAGTATGGAAAAAGAAAAATGAAATAATTCTATTTACTTATTCACATGGATATTCTAATAATCGAATAATCACATGCAATATCAATAACCACTTTCATAATGATGGAATGCATAATTCCAGACAATCATAACCACATAGCCAAGGCCTCGTGCTAAGACTACAAATAAGATTTTTCCAAGTCCTTGTTCCAAGACACTAGTTTGTCTCATGAGACCTACTGATGCATCGAGGAGCTATAGCAGGCTCCACCTATCACATATTAAGTCTAATTCATTCCCATATGAAAATGTTTAAACATAACATATACATTTGTATTAAAACTAGCATACGAAATTTCAATAATTTCACCATAAACCATGAATGGAATAAAAATAGAACATCCACAGTCAAAAATATCACAAAACCATCAATAAAATATAGAAGTTTTGTATCATAATAAATCAACTTTATATAAGCATAAAATCCATCAAAGGATGTTGACATGTATGAAATAAAAATTCTTTGTAAGGAAATATCTCTTTCTATTTTGAAATCATTTAAGAGTCATATATTTATAAAATAAAAAATTTTCTTTGAAAATATTCTTATAAGCTCTTAAGGGAAGCTTTGAAGATTTTATAATGGAAAAAAATAGCCGCACCTGCCGTATAAGTTAAAAAAACATTCTTACCTTAATTCTGTCAAAAAGGTTAAAAAGCACCTTGTTTGGAAAACGATGGAATGATTCCTTTATAAACCTCTTATAAAAATTAAAAAATGGGTATATATGACTTTAACCCATATTCTAGTAAATAGTAATAATGTTTTAAAATTTATTTTTAAGAAACATGGATGTGGATGATAAAGATATCCCAGTAGATTATTACGTATAAACAACCTCGGATAATGAAGAGATTGTGAAATAAACCCTTAACTTATACTTTTCCTTGGTTTGGGTAGGTTAAACTCCTGTATAATAGTGATATAATTGTTATTAAATTATACAAGATTCATTTACATTCATATGATATCATATATGATCTTTTAACATCACTTTGTTAATAATATCTTAGTATTATCGCCGTTTCGGGTGATAACTTACTCGTTTTCTTTTATATGTTTTGTTACGTAAGTCATGTTTTTAATGGATAGGTTGTATATTATTTATATAAATAATGATATCATGTCCTTAAATATTATTTTTAAATCATCAAATGATAATTAAACATTAATGGATACGATGGAGAATGAATCTCATTGCATTCATGGGGATGGTAATTCGTACGTACGCACGAGCGACAATTTCATTCATTTGATATTAAAATAATATATAAATGGAT
Source organism: Viscum album (assembly GCA_963277665.1). NCBI lineage: Eukaryota > Viridiplantae > Streptophyta > Magnoliopsida > Santalales > Viscaceae > Viscum > Viscum album. The sequence continues at coordinate 470,401,147 of OY728148.1, forward strand.
GGTATATCATATATAAATAATCATTAACATGTTATATTTTTTATTTACAAGAGTTACACATCATTATTATACCCATCCAAATAATAATATATTGAATAACAATTACACCACGACGTGGAGACGGTAAGCAGTACGTACGCACGTATGGTGACATGTTAGTCAAAAGGGTGGATAGAATACATAATATTGTTGTACCATATTTATAATCACATCAAAGTATATATATGATACTGGAGTTATTATTTTAGAATGGTAATAACAAAGGATGAAAATGTGGAAGAAGAAATGAATTTGAAAAAGGGTGGGGAAAACATTACCTCTTCTTTGGGTTCATCCTCTTGATTTGATCAAAAGGGCTCCTTAGGTTGGCTTTATGATCAAAATAAGGCCACTAGGCTGTAGTAAGGGATGTTGGGAGAGTAATTGGGAAGAGTTTGGCCGATCCAAAATATATTGAAGGTGTGAAGAAATGAGAAGGAGGAGTTCCCTTTTATAAGAGGGGTGAGGGGTACCTTTGGAAAAGCTAGAAAAATTAATTTATAATAAATTCATTTTCGGTTTCTAATGGCTCAAAAGTAGATTATTTAAATTTTAAGGTGGGTATGGGTCAAAAAACACTTAACCAATATAATTTAGATAGGTTTGGGTTACTATATTAACCTTATCTTTATGTATTAACCCTATGTTAATTAGTTTCACTTTTACAATGTCTCTTTGTATTTTTATATTATATGGTTAATAAACTTACCATATACATCCATGCGACCCCCAAGTGGTCCATTAACGATAAAAATTTCATGATATAAGTCTCTGGGCCGATTGTTAGATTTTTATGAATTTAATATCAATTAATAATATAATATTTGTTTTAAAAACTCTTTTATGTCAATTTTGACACTATTCAATAGTTGATTTTTTTGACACTCATAACAGAATGATTACTTCGAAAAAAGTTAATTAAATAAATCCTAATATTTCATATTATCCTATAAAATTATTTCAATTCATTAAAAGTCTCAAATTATATTTATTTGGGTATTTATAATATCAATTATTTTAAATTTTTACTATTATGGTAATTACTGCATCATCATTATGTCATAAATAAATTAAATTTTGTAATCTATAAAAATTATAAATAAAATATAATTATGTATGAAATCTTTTTATATTTCTAATTACTATTTATAGTTGAAAATCCAACATATATAAATCTATGTAAAAATTGTTTTGCTAAAAGATATATGCTTGTGTCATTTTTGTATTCATTTTAACTTAATTAAAATAAAGTGTCCCTATCACCTAAAAGTGGCTCCCTGGGGTCCCAAAATCGACCCAAAGATTCCTATGGTCGAACATGTATCAACAAATAAGGCTAGGACAAGTTTTAGGGTAATTTATTATTATTATAATATTATTTTTTATCCCTTATTTACCGGATTTACCCTTAACCATGGTAAATAAAATATTTACTGAAGTAATTATTCAAAATGTCTAAAAATAAAAGTTACCTATTTTCATAATTTGAACATCCTGATTCCAAATATGGAATCCATTTTTCCAAATTCAAAACACAGAAGTGGAAGAAATTAATTTAAAATTAATTCCCGTTGTTAAAACAAAAGGTGTGTTTTTAAGAGAGAATAACTATCAAAAGATTGACACTTGTTTATGTTCGTTTTAATTGTAAAATCATGTAAAATGACCAAAATTATATTAAATGGTAAAAATCTATTCTAAATATAATTTAAAACCACTCAAATCAATAATTTATCACTATTAATTATTTTCATTAAAAAGTTGTTTTTAATTAAAATTTAGTTATTTTCACTATTTATCAAAATATTAAAGTTATCCGAAAAGTACCAAAATTTCACCTTAGGCTAAATTCAATATTCCGAATCAAAAAATGAATTCCATTTTAAAAAATAAAAATAGATATAATTTCAAAAAGTAGGTATTACTATTCATAACTGTTAGTTTGATTAGTTATGGTGTGTTAGAACTCGGTGTTGCGTACAACACATGCTACCACATTATTCAAAGAGAAGCGTACCGTAGAATCTGGGGGTGTTACAATGAAGATCTGACCTAGGTGAAGCTATCGGTCCGTATCAGTGAATTTGAGGCTGTGTTATCCCGAGCTGAGGCTGACTATGCTGCCAAGATGAATGAGATGAAGCATAAGATCAAGGAAAAAGTCGTCCAGTAGGTGCAGCGCCAGCAGCAGATAAATGTTGTTACTGGGGAACATGACCAGATCAATAATTCTTTGGAAGGATCTCAAATGAATGGTATGACAGCCATTGCAGATTCCAAGAAGGTACTCCCTCAAGCTGAGAAGAGTGATGCTGGTCCAGTGCACGAGCTTCAAGTAGCTACTGATGAAGCTCAGGATGTTGTACATCAAGTGAAGACTTATGTTGACAGTCTTTTGTAATTTCCTGAAAAAGATAAGAGGCCCCAATCTGTGGATGTCCCTCTAATTCCTGTGCATCAATGGAGAGAACTTTTATCATTAATCATTTATGCTTGTATTCATTCGCTCCCTGCTTTAATGTTTACCTAAGCCAATGGGCCTAGTAAGCATAGTTTTACTTTTTTAATAGGATTAATGTAAATAACCATACAAACATTGAATATTTTAATTACTCAATATTACCTAAATCATACAAAATGTATGTTTAGTGAGATGGAACTTGAATTTTATTTAGAGTTCCATTATCTTTTGTGGGAAGTTTAAAGTCATTCACGTTGGACATAAAGAGGCTAATGTTTAATTACGAAATAGCTTTGACTGAAATGGATTATAATTGACTCAATTCCTTCACAATTTATCTGAAAACATATTACCATACTCAAGTATGAGTGAAAATACGTAAACTATGAATTCAGAATATTTGAATCTGAGGAATGATATGAAAAAGAGATAAAAGGAATTAGAAGATGTAGTTCCCAATAATGAAGTTACCATTATTTAACAAACCCGTTAGGGGGATTAATTATGCAGGGCCACCTAAGGGAATTGGTTGCATAGTCAAATAAATAGAATCTTTTGGATGACAGGTCCGTTATGTAGACTACTTATTCAAGGCCACCTAAGGGAACGTGCTGCATAGTCAGGAAAAAGAACTCTTAGAAATTTACATTCCTAGTGCTAAAAATCCAGTGAAAGTTTATGAAGATTCAAATTTTCCAAAGTATAGAGTTTTTTGTATGGAAAGAGGTACTTGAATATGGAGAAGTTATTTCTAAACAATATTATTGACGAACTAGATGGATATCACCCTTACAAAGGCATGACCCAAACATTGGGAAGGAGAATATAAACAATAGACTTGAATACTTTCAGATCATGAAAAGGATATGGGAAAAATATGTTAGGGATGGCTATTTTTGTGGATCCCTATATATTATCAGGAAAAATAAAGACAAAAGATGTTTTCCTCCAAAGAATTAAGTTACTACTATTTAACAAACCCGTTATGGGGTTGAATTATGTAGGGCCACCTAAGGGAATTGACTGCAAAGTCAAATAATAGCATCTTTTGGCTGATAGGTCCGTTATGTAGACTGTTTATGCAAGGCCGCCTAAGGGCACGTGCTGCATGGTCAGGACAAATAACTCTCAGAATTTTAGGCCTCATGTGATTAGAAGTTAAGAAAAGGGTTATGAATATCTAATAATATTTAAGGTTAGGATTATGACACATAACATTGGGTATTTTCCAATGTACGTAGAGATACATAGATCAATGCTAACCATAATCCTGTTTTGGCTGGGTCCTGAATGGAAATGTTCGACTACACTACGTATCGCATAAGGATGGGAATCAATCCATATGTAGTTCTTGAACTATAGTTTAACATCGTGTGGTACAAATGTATTAGAGATATTAGTTTAGGGTGATAGAGCTTGGACCATTATAAGAAATACACAGTGTGTGTTTTCATGGGGACTTTTCAGCCAGAGGACTGAAAGAGGAATTTGGGGTTAGTCCTAAAAGAATTTGGGCTAGATTTGAGGGACACGCGAACATTACTACGTATCCCATAAGTATGGGAATCAATCTCACATAGTTATACAACTAACCTATGTAAAAATTTGGTCCGTACATGTTAAGGGTGAAAGGGTATTTTAGTGCAATGATGGTTTAACCCATGATAAAAGGTTCAGGTATTTCCATGTATGCACGTAGTCTTTTAAATGAAACATGATTGAAAATAAATGTAAATAATGATTCCCTCTCAGGTGAGTGTATCAAAGAATATTTTAGTTTATTGTCATACTGTACAAAAGTGTTGTATAGTTTAACGTCGTATAGAAAGGATGAAAGTGAACCATTGTAAAGATATTGATTCTAGGGGAGGTTTCACGAATCAACATCATATGAGATGGAGGTGAACCGATGTGAAGAGATTGGGTTTCAGCTTTATCAATTAGAGGTTTCCTATGTACCCAGCCTAGAAGGCAAGGATCAAATTCCGCGTATTTCAATTAAAGAATGAATTAGTGATCAAGTTATCCTTGCGGACAACGCCCTAAAAAATAGTGTTGGGACTTACACATGGTAAGTAGCCCAGAGAGAGTGTTATGGTTGAATTTTGCTCTAATCTCACGTGAGTCACACTCGGTGTGAGAAACAAGAGGTAGCAATAACCCTAACGATGCACATCTTAACGTCATGTAGGACATATAATGGGACTATGAAGTTTTAATGTCACATTAGACAAAAGGGGGACTATGCAGTTTAATGTCATGCAGTGAGGACAAAAGAGTACACCATTTAACGTCATGCTGGATGTATTAGGGACTTTTTTCACAGTTTAATGACATGTTGGAAGAAAAAGGGACGATACAGTTTGGTGTCATGTTGGACGTAAGTACCAATAGTTTAGGGTCATTTTCATGGACCGTTGGTTATGCAGTTTAATGTCTTGTTGGACGTAAGGGTCTTCTATATAGTTTAATTTCATATAGCAAGGATGATGAAAGGGGTACAGTTTAACGCCATGTTGGAAGAAAGTGGGAATAGTTTAAGGTCATATGAATTGACCCTAAATGGTGCAGTTTAACATCATGCTGGACGTAAGGGACATGCAAATAGTTTAAGGTTGTATGCATGGACCGTTGCTGTTTTTTGTGTTCATACAAACTATTTCTTCAGAAATATAGCATTGGTTGGAGTAGTGATCAGTTCTCCATCCATTGAGATTAAAGAATAAGCTCCATTGGAGTAGAACTTATGTATTGAGTAAGGTCCTTCCCATTTTGGCTCATGCTTGGGAGGTTTCTTTCCTGGTATCATTGGACTTCTGAGAACTAATTACAATTCTCCCTAAGTGAATGAATGAAGATGAACTTTTTTTGTTGAAAGCTTGTGCTATTCGATTCTGATAGACTTCCAAGTGGTGCAATGTGCACAATCTTTTCTCATCTAACCGTTCCAATTCATCCAATCGCTTTTGAGATTTTTCATCTGTAGATGACTGATCAAAAAATGGCTACTCTGAGCGAGGGTAGTTGAACTTCAGTGGGAAAGATGGATTCTGTTCCATATACCAGTGAATATGGAGTTCACCGCGTTGCAGTGCGGGTGGTAGTCTGATAAGCCCATAAATAATGAAAGAGTTTATCAGGCCATGAATTCATATCTTTATCCACAATCTTTTGCATTATATTTGAAAGAGTCTTATTGAAGGCTTCTATATGGCCATTGGCCGCTGCATGATACTGCGATGAATGATTGTACTTGATGTTGTATTCTTGATACAACTTCTTCACCTTGAATGAATAGAAGTTGGTGCCATTGTCCGTCAATATGGTATGAGGGACACCAAATCTGGTGATGATGTTAGACTTGATGAAGCTAACAATGCATTTAGAACTAACTTCTTTATAAGGTATTTCCTCTGCCCATTTGGAAAATAAATCAGTAGCAGTAAGAATATACCTAAACTGCATGGTCATAGCTGAAGGGTAAGGTCCCACCACATCCATTCCCCATGTGGAAAATGGCCATGAGTATTTAGCTATATGAAGGAACTCTGGAGGTTAATGAATGAAGTTTTCATGTACTTGGCATGAATGACGCTTCTTTGTGAAATCTACACAATATGGTATCATTTAAAGGCAAAAGTATCCAAGCCTTCGAATCTGATCAGATAGTCTATGTCTAGACTAGTGGGAACCATAGACTCCTGCATGCACTTATTTCATGATAGCCATTGTCTCTTCACCATCAATGCATCTGAAGAGAACTCCACAAAAACCACGTTTGTAGAGAATTTTCTCTAGGTGATCTGGGCTATCATATAGAGTAAAATTGACCACATTTCGCCGGATTTGTTCTTTCTCGGCTCTATCAGGTGGAAGTGTTCCATTTTAAAGGTAATCCTGGATAGGTTACATTCATCCTGTAGTATGACCATATGGTTCAAGAATGGGACTAATTTCATTAATTTCCTCTGTTCTGATTCGAACATAAGTTGAAATTGCACGATGGTGGGAAATACTGATGGTTGTATCGTCCCGATTTGGATCTTCCAGAGTTGTGGCTATATTATCCAGTGCATCAGCTTGAGCATTTTGTGATCTTGGGACATAAGAAAATGTTGGTTCTGAATGGAATTCCACCATTAACTATTTGACATAATCATACAAAGGGATTAGTTCTTCTTTTCTGATGGAAGAATCTCCATTGACTTGTTTGATTACCAGGTCTAAATCACCTTTCACCATTAACTGATTCACCTATTCTTAAAGTGCCAATTCAAAGCCTGCGATGAGAGCTTGGTATTGTGCATCATTATTGGTACCACCTTCCCACAATAAGAAAGAATAAGGTAACACTGCCTTTTCAGGAGAAATGAGCACAATTCCTAAGCCGACATTGTTGAATTTAGGATTTTCCATTTTCCATCCTATTGGACGTCTGGAAGCACCATCAAAATACATTTCCCATTCCTGATGTCTTTCTTGAATAGAGAAGACTTCTTCATCACGAAGTTCAGTATCTGAAGATGTGTCTTCCACTGAAGGGTGTCCAGCCAGGCAATCAGCCAGCACTTGGCCCTTTATTGCCTTTTGAGACACATATTGAAAGTCGAATTGCTGCAAAATAATTTCCCACCATTCCAGACGTCCTATAAGCATTGGACGACTAAGGATTACCAATTGGACCTTGTGATGTTGCAGGTAGTGTCTCAACTCTTAAACTGAAAATATTAATCCTAGTAACCACTTCTCAATACTTGAATACCGGGTTTCTGCTTCAAGCATAGTCTGAATGAGGTATTAGAGGCTGTTTTCATTCCCATAATCATTATTCTGAGCAAGAAAGACACCCAATGATTGCTCTAAAGTTGTCACGTAGAGGATAAGTGGTCTTCATTCAACAGCTGGAAAGAGTACTGGTGGACTGAAGAGGTATTTCATGAGAATATCGAATGCTTCTTGACATTCTTTAGTCCACTGGTAAGTGAATCCCTTCTTCATCAATTTGGTGAAGGGTAAACTTTTTCCTACCAATTTGGCGATGAAACGCCAAATATAGGCTAAGTGTCCTTGAATTCCTCTTAATTATTTCAAATTTCGAGGAGGTGACATACTAAGGATTGACTTTGTCTTCTCAGGATTGACTTTAATACCACGATGGCGTACAACAAAGCCGAGAAATTTTCCTGAGGTTACCCCAGAAGCACATTTTAATGGGTTCATCTTCAAATTATGTTGTTGAATCTTGTGAAATATGACTTCCAAATTAGCCATGTGAATAGAAAGATGTTTGGATTTGACCACCAAATCATCCACATAACATTCAACAAACTTCCCTAAAAAGGGATTGAAGATGCGATTCATTTCACACTGATATGTTGTGCTTGTATATTTTAAGTCAAAGGGCATTATCCGGTTGCAAAACACGCCCTGAGGGGATTTGAAGGATGTGGATTCCTCGTTTTTGGGGTCCATTCGGATTTGATTATATCCGAAATATCCATCCATGATGTAAAGTGCTTCATAGATAGCTATTGCATCGATTAAAAGTTCTGTAATCAGAACTGGGAAATCATCCTTCGGACAATGCCAATAAAGATATTTGAAATCGATGCAAACTCCAATTTTTCCATTCTTCTTCATAGGGACAATATTATCCAACCACATGGGATATTGAACTTCCCTAAAAAATTTAACTTTGAAAAGCTTATCCACTTCAGCTTCAATTTTTGGAAGCATAAGTTGGGTGTGTTCTTCTCGCGGCTTTCTTAAATCCTCGATGTTCTTCTGGGAAACCCAAATGATGAGTAGCGACATCAAGATCAAGCTCGGGCATCTCTATATAGTTCCAAGCAAACATATCTCGATTTTTCTTTAAAAAGGATATATAAATCTCTTGTTCTTCAAGTGTCATGTCCGCACAGATTAAAGTTGGCCGTGGATCTTCATCTGTACCCAGATTTATTTCTCTGAGTTCATCCATGGTGGTAGAGATACCCTCTTCAAATGTTGGAGGAGTATCTCTGAGTTCTTCCTCTTCTTCTTCATCAGGTGTTATTTCATCCATTTCTACATGCTTAGTAGATGATAAAGCAGAATTTCCATGCGTAGAAGAGATGTTAAAATTTTCACATCATGAAGAAGAAGCTTCCATTTCTGACCCGATTGATGATGAAGGGTCTTCCATGGGAAATAAAGAGGAGATGATGGATTGAGAATCAACACATTTTTTCAACTCCAATGTTGCTATAACTTCTTATGGCCTGATTGGTGAAGTATAGAATTTCAGGATTTCAGTAGATGAAATGAAAACATCACCATTTGGGCTTTTTTCACTGATTGGAGGATCACCAATTTCTCCCATGTTGTCTGGCTCGATTTCTGTAATTGACATTATGGATCATTCCATAAGTGCATTTTGATTTGGGTCTATCTTGTCAATTTGACTGATAGGAAACACATAATATATAATCACATGTGTAAATGGATTTACTAGAATCTTCTCCAAACCATATGGAGCATTAACTTTGGTAATCTCCTTGGTTGTGGATTTATCCTTTTCCTTCATGTGATAGAATTCTGCCTCAATGTATTTAGACTCGCATGTCTTAAATGGGGCCTTATCACCATACAATGTCCCAACCTGACCATAAAAATAATATTTGAGACATTGATGGTATGATGAAGGAATAACCGCTTATTGATGTAGCCAGGGTCTTCCAAGAAAGATGTTGAAGGCTGAGTCTTGATAAACAACCATGAAATCTGAATTAGATACAAGATATCCAAACCGAGTTCTGAGTGTAACGTTACCTAGTGGTTCTTGTTCATTTTTATCATATCCTTGTAAAATCATGGTAGAAAGAGATATATCAGATTCCGTGAGGCCCAATCGACGAAGTGTACGAATGGGCATGAGGTTGACTCCTGAACCATTATCAATGAAAGCTCCTCGGACGTCTACACAATTGAACTTTCTAGATTAGTACAAAGGTCTAATATGTCCATGCACGATATCATATTCATCTTCATCAGTAAAAGATATTACTATATGGAATTCTGTAGGATTATTCTCTATATGATAGACCTCAGCTGTAGAAATTTCAGTTTCAAACTCTTGAGGACTTAAAAAAGCCTCAATAAGTGCTTCCCAAAGATCCTTTGATAAATTCAAGGGATCCAGAATTGATAACGTGGCCGGTACCTGGGCCAGGTGTTTCAATATATCATTCTTTTGATCGAATGGGCTGCATTTCCCAAAAAGAACATGGGGTTTAGAATTTTTCTTGGAAGTTGATGCATATTGTATCGGGATTGGATTTGTAAATATTCATAGCTATGAAAGATTAGACTAATTAGATCCATTTATTTCTTAGAGAAAGAAGATGGAACCTTCAACCGGTATTCCATAATAACTCTTCCAGGACTGAATTTGTTATTGGTGGATGAATTTGTTTGTTCTTTTTGAGCTCGCTGAAGGGCTCTGCCATGAGTTTCTGCTGCATAGACAGTTCTAGGAGGGGTATAATTGGAATAGTGGCTTATAAAAGATCCACGTCTTCCCCTACATCCCGAGCCTCTAGAACTTCCTCTGATGCCTCTATTTGATACAGTGAATCTGGTCTCATCAAAATTGAAACTGAAACTGGAATATGGACCGGTTAATTGAATAATATTAAAAGAACTGAAAATCAATTCTTCATCTGATGAAGAATCTACCTGATTAACCTGTTTAGACTGTGCCGTTTGGTGGGACGGTGCCCGTTGCTTTGAAGTAGATGGCATGAAATCTTCTGGATTCAAAGACAAATTAGGCTTTGACAAATACTCATCTTCTTCTTATTGTTCCTCTTTCTTGGAATTATGACGTTTCTTTGAGAATTTTCCCTCTGATAATGAGGATTTTGCTGCGACATTCATGGTAGAAGGCACAATTGGTTTCTTCAATTGTTTTAAAAAATAGAATGAGTTCAGTTAATCGTCTTTTTGACCATCCAATCATCATATTTTTGTGCATTTTTTCTTTTTAATTATTGCCACTCGCCTTCCTCCTTTGGAACTGTAGCAGTAACACATGCTCTCTGGGCTGAAGAGCCTTTTAGTTTGACTTATCCCGAGTCAACCATCTTTTGCAGGAGGTCCTTGAAAACAAAACACTCTTGAATGAGATGCCCTAACATCTGGTGAAATGGGAAATAGTTGGGATGTTCTTCATCTCTTTCCTTGTTTGGCCTCTTGGGCCTTGGCAATTGAACCAAATTATTTTCCAGAGCCGAAATGAAATAACCAGGAATGTTTTAATTTTAGAAAGTGTAAACATTGCTTTTCAAATCCTCAAATGGTTTTCATCTTTGATCTCTTTGATCATCTTGACCAAACGAACTCTGTTGTTGATGCTCAGGAGGTGGAGCCACTTTGGAAGATGATGGTTTTGAAGTATAAGTTGGTACAGGTTCTTTCTTAAGCATAACTGTAGTAGTCTATGCTTTACCCATTCTCCTTCCAGGAGCTGATGGAATTACATGAGATTTAGCCTTAGTCTGTATAAGAGAATCTTTAATCTATTGAGCGATTGAAGTAAGGTCTCGAAACCCTCCTGTGTATTTCACAGGGATCAGCGGTGTGTGTAATTTTTCATATAAGTTTTCAACACAGATTGGAAAGAGTTCCTCCTGAGGGAGTGCTAAGCTTACGGAATATGTTAATCCCTTCCAGCGAGAAATGAAATCTGAGACCCTTTCATTCTAACTTTTCTTACAGTTTGTAAGATCAAAAACTGTTGTCTTTGGCAACATTGAGTTGAATTGGAGAATGAATTTTTGGCGAAGATCCTCCCATCTAGTAATTGACTAGGATTGCAAGCTTGTATACCAGAAAAAAGCTGGTCCTTGCAAGGTTCGCACAAAGCATCTGAGTTTCACTGCTTCTTGCTGCTCTGGAAATCCCATCATAGGATCGCAACAAGACATGTAATCCGTTAAATGCTGTTCTGTATCACCTGATCCATTGAAAATATGGAATACATGGTTCCCAAAACTTGATGGGGGATGGATAGCATCAACCCATTCAGGGTAATATATCATTTCTGGTTGAACCTACGCACGCTTTCCCTCCATGGTTTCCAACTGAGCTATTAATGACTCAATGGTAGTTATTAACTTTTGAGAAACATCTGGTTGAACATGGACTTGGGCAGGTGTAATGACCAGAGCTTGGATAGGTATGGAAGCTAGTACTGCAAGTGATGGAAGCACTACTAATTCTTGTTGCACTTGACCCATAGGATTAGACCTATGAGGGTGTACTGATAGAGGATGGTATACTTGATACATCTCAGTAGCTGTAACAAATTCCCTTAGCTGACTGAATCCAGCATGATTAGGAGGAAGACTACCCTGAAGTAGTTATGCATTCATCCTCCTCAATTCCTTCATTTCTTCCTCCTGTTGTGCAAATATTTTCTCTAGTGAGAGCGATTGGCCTTCTCTAGAGGAAGGATATGTATCCTGATTCATTCTCTTCCCCTTCATTGGAATATTTCAGAGAGGGGGAAGTGGGTTATTTGAAGGAACACCCAGATTTTGGGTAAACCTTTGATTTCATGTACACACCCCTTCTTCATTTGGGTATGTGCGTATAACTTCAGGAACATAAACCTATTCATCTGATCCCTCTATGTTAGCCTCATATGGTGGATCAACAACTACGGTATTGATGAAATTAATTGATTCATAAAGCATTTCATCCCTTCCATCAGCATTTCTATGATATTGTCTTCTGCCATGCCCCTGAAGAGACATTTCTTTTTGTTGGTTTGATCCCTCAGGAATGTCTTGACGAACTGTAATTTGGAGATAATATTCTGATAATTTTTCTCTTTGTTCCACTTGAGGATTCTTACCCAATCGAGAAAAGACAGAATTTCTATGAGGAGGGGGTTGTTGATTTGAAAAAGTCCCCAGTCCGGTGGAATGGGGCTGTTCCTGCTATCTTTGATCAACTCCTCGAATCCTATTCGTTGATTCTGAGGGTTGGATTAAAAGAGTCCCCAGTCTGGCGAGCTGTGGTGGCTCTTGACATGCAATGACTGAGACTTTATTAAAACCTCTCCTGATCTTGCAGACCATGGTCTGAAAATTAGCTAGATGCATCAATCGACATCCACTTTTATCACCCATTTCAAAAGACCATTGGATTATTTTTGACACATCTATCACTTTATGATGTGTTTTCTCCATACGAGAGGCATGTTAAATATTCTAGTTTTCATGATGTAGGATTAATTCAACAAATTGTTATCTGTATTCTTGATTTTGAGAAGAACTAGATGAGGCATATTCTTGGGAAATATTTTGATTACAAAAAAAACCCATTGACTTTGGTTGTCCATGAGCAATAACATTACATGAGACCATTTTCGGTGGACTTTGCTGACCAGAGAGCACAGTGAAATATAGTGCTCCATGAACACCCCATCTTCTGACATGAATACCAGATGGGGCATTGTCAATTAACTGGTGCAATCTTCTTAGTGCACCAAGGCATGAACGCTGAAGGGCTCTCTGCTGCTTTTCAGCCTTCGGATATCGAGAGACTGATAGAGATGCCAAATGAATCTGACATTATAACCCTTCTATTATCTTAACATGATTTTCATATTCATCATAAGATTATACTTTATTTTTCAACTGAAAAAGATTTTTCCATATGTTGAGATGAATATCATGAATTCCTTCTTCCATCAACATCTCTGGAATGTCATACTGAGAGTCATATAGAGGCCAAAACATGACGGGAACTTCACCTTTCTCCAGTTGTTTTCTCATGTTCAACATTTCCTCTATATCTTTCAATGAAGATTATTCTACCTGATTTGACCAGAGCGGGTTCTTCCTTGTTTCTTCATCAGATTCAACAAGTTTGGTAGAGAAATCACTGATCAAACTAGAAGATGCATGACAGAGGGGTGGTTCAGAGAATGACCTACATCATGGGATATCTTTATATTGAGAAAGTATTTCACCTGTTAGCGATGAAGCATCAGACATGACTGGTTTCATATTTTCAAGTGCCTCACGAAAAGATGGATTTCTCAGCACTACATTGTCCACTAGAGCATTTTCCGAGATATGTGCATCACTACTGTGGAGAGGACTTTCACATCAAAATTCATCATTATGGGGAGGACCACCATGGTGGGTTACAGCAAAAGATGAGATCTCTTGCTCCTTGGTATTCTGACCACACAGAGGGTTCATGTGGATCTCATCTGATGATGAATCTTCGAGATCAACCGAATTGTCATGATGCAAGACTTCATGAGGAAGTGTCTGTTGAAGACCTTTGGAATTAATTTTTCCAATACTGGGAAATGAGGGAGTAGAATCTTGAATTCCAACAGATAACTGTCTGAGGACTTCATTAACTCTAGCATCGAGCAAGGCCTTGATAAGAATTGGCTATTGATCTCTTTACTGTGCTGGAAGGGTCTTCTTCTTAGATGCATTCTTACTCGCCTTGGAAAACACTTGTTGACGAAAGTGGCTGCTCTGAGCAAGTGTATGTGCCTGATCAGGAGATATGGCTAGGTTAGGCTGACGATCTCTACTCAAATCAGGTGTATGTGCCTGACTTGGTTGTCCGTATGATAAGGGGGAGTATTCCCCACAACCCTCTTGGACTAAAACAGATGTGTGTATCTATTCCAGAGTGAACTGTTGATGGGTCACTCCACTGGTAGGGAATGATTTATGTGTCTTTCCCTGAGATGTTGCTGAAGCTGTTATAATATCCTGGAAAGCATCTAGAATATGAGTATGGATTTTCTTCTGCTCTTTCACCATTGATAGAATATGCTTGGTGACAACAGCGGCCAGAATGGGGATATACGTCCATTCTGTGCTTGGAGTAGGTGTATGTGCCTGCTCCTGTCCTCCTTTTCCTGTAAGTGAATCCCGACAGTACTCAAGGCTGGGGGACGAAAGTTGAGTCTGCCTCCAGTTTTCCATCAGAGCATTCCGACTGACTTCTCTGTGTGCTACCAAGAGAGACTGTTGGTAGGCCTAATCAATACTAGCAGGTGTATGTGCCTGCTGATTTCACTTCACCGAACGTGGTTGATGAACTCCATCATATGTAGTCAGACGAGCCTGCTGACTTGATGATGATGTATAAAAAGGTATATGTTCTTGCCTATAGTACTCCGCCGGAATTGCCTGACGGGATTGGCGTGATGCTGCCAGATGAGTCTGCTGGACAGCGGAATCAAAATGGTCATGTGTGTGTTCCCGCTCATTTCTTGCCACCAAGTTAGGTTGGTGGACTTCTCCAGAGATGAAATAAATGAGAACCTGCTCACTGTTAACCGTATTTCACCTCTGGCGATTCATCTTGAATGCTCGGGTTCTATGAACCTGAGACGAACGCATGGAGTCAGTACCCTCATCATGTTGAGGATGCACTGCCACACGAGTCTGGTGGTGATTGTTAATGGGAGCCCTTGGGAAGGACTCATGTATCCTCGAATTATGTCCCTGAGGGACGTGCTCATTCACCTCCTCAAAATATGGGAGTGAATGGTGATTGCATTCTAGGGATGACAACCAGAAACTGTGGGAGACATTGGTTACCACCACCTCATTCTTGATCACTGGTTGTTGCGGTCCAGACAACCAAGATGAATTGTTCACTTGGAGGGCTCGTCGACCAGCCTCCAGAGTTGGAATAATACTGTTTTTATGGTACCCCTTAACCAGTGCATTTTATACCCAGCTTTGAAGAGGCTGAGTAGGTGATGTCATCCTTAGAGCAAACGACGATCCAATAGGAGTAGCAGCAGTGGCATTCGCAGTAGCGGTATTCATAGTTGTGAACATGAGAGCAACCATTTCATAAAATAAAGAAAATCATGGAAAAGAGTGCATGTTTGATATAACTGATGTAATCAAGATAAATTCAGCCACTACATCTTTTGTATGAGAACATATGTCAATGATTTTTTTTCCCACTCATTGAGTTTTAAATAGGGGCCTATAAAATATTTAAAACATAATTTTAACTTATTTAAGGATTCACATTGGGTTGAACATTTTTTTGTTTCCCTCTAGAATTGGGGATGACCTCGTTGATTTAAGGTTCAAATATTCCAATCAGTTTCTAATGGGTATGTTCGTAGAAACAGAAACATCCAATGATTCCATATCCATTTGGACCTAATTTCTAAAGGTAGGTGCTCATTAGTTGTGGACAGATGAGGCATATAAATTTTCATTGGTCGAGAGGATGGGAGGTCGGACTCATCAAACCTTTTTGAATGGAATTATTGTCTACTCCGAGACTCTCTTTATAGATTTAAGTTATGTACGTGAATCCTTTTTAAATTACCAAGTAAAAAATGAGATTTCTTTTAGTCTAAAAATCAATGATTGATATGTAGAAAATTCAGAGAATATTTTATATGTATTCGAGGTTATTCATCGATGGAGAATCATATGTATTTGTTAGATATTATTAGTCAATGGTATCCATCAATACATAAAAGTCTCTTGGTCATTATGATGACCACACTAGTTTTAAATCCACTCGGTGGGGCTCTTGATGTTTATTTCCATTCAGAAAGACATGAATTATTTCAGAGTTGGGATCGTACCCGCAGATGGGATACCTATGTATCATTTTTTAGAAAAGTAATTAGAACCCACGTAGTTCGAGAAAGGGATTATGATGTTTATGCACAATTGATCACTCAAAGAAAGATGTCTTAATTACTTTTACACACTAAGCTCACGTGAGTCATACTCGGGGTAAGAAACAAGAGGTATTGGTAAAATCAGACAATTGTTCCATGAAATATGCAATCATGATAAATGATGTGGTTCTTATGTATGTATGACTGCCTAGAATAAATAAATATTAAGAGTTACTTCAGGGAATAAATCTAGGAACATGGTCCATAAAGGTATATGTGGTTTTTGGAGATTTGGATACTCTAATCTTGGGGGTTACCCCTAAGGAAGATGCCCAAGTTAAGAGGGCACTTATGATTGTGTTTTACTGATGAGAAAGAAGCCCAAATCAAAAGTAAATTAGGACTGTTTAAGATAAATTAAGACTGGGGGTTACTCTTGAAAAGGAGGCCCAAGATAAAGGAATTTGAAAATTAAAGGGACGTGGGGATTACTCTTAAGGAGGATGCCCAAAATTAATGGGAATTATGACTGAGGCTTATTCTTGAAAAGGAGACCCATGTTAAGAGGTTCTCTCATCTTAAAGGATGAGGTTGAATGAATGAAATCTCAATCTTTACTAACATAAAGATGTGTAAATCACTAGGTTTTGAGAGATGTTCCACAAAGTTCATTTCAGATAAGGAAGTAAAATCAAAAAATCATTCCATAAATGGATTTTAAGAGTTTCTTGAATACTAAATCATGAATAATAGAGGTGGAATGGAATAAGAGGGGTAAAATGCGCAGGAAAGGCACCCAAACAGATAGGGGTACGCAAGTCCTGGAAGGCGCGCATATACTGCATGGGCGCGCAAGTCCTTGGTCGCATAGGTATACCTGCGCGACACATGGGTACTTGCCCGATTTTCATCCCTTATGGTAATACTTGGGTGAGACATGGTTCAAGTCCTTGGTATTATCCCTAGAGGCTTTTCAGAATATGGCTCGCAAGTTCTGGTTAAGAAGTAGGGAGGAGTGCAAGTGTGTCCATTTTCCTTAAGGGCAAAACGCTTAGGTGCACAAGTGTTAGTGAATTCTAACACTTAGAAATTTCTACTCTTGTTTAGACCTTCCATTATAGGTAAATAATTACCATATAAGTGTTTGGAAGACTTGAAGAAGAGACTTGGTCATTCAAAGCTCTGTATCTGAATTCTGGGAAAAATTCATCCTCAAATGGGGGGCCCACCGGGGGTATTTATAGGCTGGAGAAGACCCCGGGAAGTTATCAATTAGGGAGAGCAAGTCACATGCACGACCATTAGGTGACACACAATTATACTTGTGCGACAGTAAGGGAACTTGCGCGACCCTAGGTCCTTTGACTCATTTTTCATTCCTTTGTTGATTTTTGATGTTATCTTCAAAGGATGAATCCCTTTGTGCAAGTCATTTCCCTTTCCATTCTTTTAGACAATGTGACTAAACAGAGTGTCAACAAACACCTACCCTTGTGGGTGTTCGCGTACAACAATAGGTATCAGTCCCCTATTGGAATGGACCCTTTTGAGGAGTTGAATGGATGGCTGTGCAGATTGTCCTTGTCCTTGATGGATCCTGGGGATCCAGCACTCGTGGGCCCAGAGATGTTATAGGCTACAACTGAGATGATGCAGGTGAACTGAGATCGGATGAAGACTACATAGAGACGATAGAAGTCCTATTCTGAAAGGTGAAAAAGACCACATGAGTTCTAGGAAAGGGGACTCTTATTATTGCGAGTCTTCCCTCAATAGGGTCTACTATGATTTGGTCGATGTGGAAAAATATCACCGAGGGTTATCAAACTATTTATTATTTTTCGGATGATTCGCAAGGTATAGTACCTATTAGAACTACCACCGCAATTGGAGAGGGTGAACAACATCTCCCATGTATCCCAGCTGAAGAGATATGTGGATGAACCATTTCCCGTCATCGACCATGGAGAGCTGGAGATTGATGACAGTTTGACTTTTGCAGAATTCCCAGTGGGAATAGAGGATCGACAAGAGCATGTACTTTAATGGTAGTCAATTACTTTGATGCGAGTTAGTTGGCAGAATGAGAATCTCTAAGAGAAAACATGGGAGCGAGAGACTCATATGCATGCCCAGTACCCATCTTTTTTTGTGAAGCCTTATTTTAATTACAGGTCAGTAAATCCCAAAGGTGGGGAAAATTTGAACACTTAAGAATTCTTTGTAATGTTTTTAATTTTTTTTTTCGATTTTTATGAGATTGAAAAAATTGACGGTGCATGATTCCAAGGCCCCATGTACTTGGAATGAATTTTTGAACATTGTTTCAGTTATTTTGAGTAAACACACATGTGTCATTTTCATTCTTTAGAACCAGTGCTCAGAATAAAAATCAGAGGCCACCGTTGAATCCACAGTGCTAGGATTTATTTAAGAAAAGATTCACTTTGACCACAGTTGGTAGAGAGAAAAGATAGATTTTGATAATTTTAAAGGAATAATAAAATAACATAAATTGTTATTTTATTTCATTATTTTCTTAACACATTTTGAGCGATAGTGGTGGGGATCATGGAGATGGTCAGACCATTAATTACGGGGTGTTAATTTCATGGCTAAACTTTGGTTGTGTAACCACCCCTTGCGTAATTAATGAGACAATTTAATTACCTAAATTAATGAGGCA
Source organism: Viscum album (assembly GCA_963277665.1). Lineage (NCBI taxonomy): Eukaryota > Viridiplantae > Streptophyta > Magnoliopsida > Santalales > Viscaceae > Viscum > Viscum album. Next base: position 470,420,017 of record OY728148.1, read on the forward strand.
CATTATTGACATAAATTAATGACCATCATTAATTCCTCAATGCATTTCTCGCCTTCCCCCTTCCAATTTTAAGGGATCTCGGGGTTTGGTTTTGGCATGGGTTCATCATGCGAGGAACCCCTGACGATGTGACGCCACGCCTTTAACTGACGGAGAATGTAGGATTGACGACACTCGTTGTTGGATTGATCCGAAGGTTGATGGATGATTAACACCAATGACTGTGATATCCCCAATGAATCATTAGGTAGGTCGTTTATGTGCTTGAATGTTCCCTCTCTTCCCATTCTTGAAAAATATAATGAATGTATACTATCCGACTAATGGGTTGATATAGGTCTCTTCTAATCATGTTGATGGTTGTTGCATGATCTTAAACAAAAGTATTATTCTTCCTTTTGAAATTACTAATATTTCCTCAAGTTTATAACACTAACACTAAGTGCGTGGGCCGAAACCATCAAGGCATGTACCCTCTGCTAAACTTTTCATTGGTGTGTTCTTCATGGTGGAGTGATGTAGGCAGTGGAAAGGCGTTTCAGGTCGGTGAAACGACGGCGGCATTCCAGTGGTTCGCGGAAACAACCGCCAGTGCACTATGCAGGTGGCGACCGGCAGTGTTCGGAGGAGACCTGAGGCAACCAGCTGTAGGCAGGGGATGTTAGTGCGCCATCACACACTATGGTGGCCAGAGGTGGCCGGATCGAGCCGACCACATAGTAGATGGACAACTTCCATTATCGTCGTTGGAGGTATTAGCCGCAACCAGCAGGCCAAGGCAGGAGGGGCTGTGCAGACCCCGTGGCATTCCTCGTCGCACTAGATGAAATGGCATTGCATTTTCAGGGAAAACTCAGTGATGTGGTCCTCCTTCTGGAAGATGGGGTTAGATACAGGCTGGCTGAAAGGGCTGGACCTGCCCAGCGTGCCCTGCTCTAACACCCCGAGATTTTATGAGAATTATTCTTTTTTTTTTCTTTATGTCCTTTTTTACACTTCACCAAGATTAGATTGCGCTATATGAAACACCATATTATCTTGTAGTATACGCAACACTAATCTTGGCTTCTGATGCACACAATGTCAAGTACTGTCGAATAAAATTCATTTTACACAACACCAATTATATATTTTGATCAATGTATAACTGAACTATATTTTGAGTATGTTATACGCAACACCAAAGGAAACTTTCCCAACACGCAACCCTGACTTGCCTTGCATTACACCCAAGAGCGACCTTCCTCGATAGCTTGCGTTGTACACAATTCAGAGTTTCACTAAACAACTATATGTTATTGAATTATTATATAAACGAGATATTATGAATAGTAATACCCACCTTTTAAAATTTTATAAATTTTATCTTTGAAAATGTACTTCATTTTTGGATTCGTAATATCAAAATTATCTTAGGGTAATTTTTTGGTATTTTTTCTGAAAACTTTCAATTTCTGATGAACAGTGAAAACACCTGGGTTATCGGTTAAAACCGACGTTTTAGTTAAATAATCATTTATTTTCTATAAATTTATTTAATGTCTAAATAGATATATAATAGCTATATATGTTCAATTTAATTCATTGGAGTCATTTTATAATAATTATATATATATAACTTTTATTTAACTTTTTACCTTCTTTTATCCACCTCCTTGAGGAATTTGCAAATTTACATAAAACATAATCTTATTAATTCTGTGAGTTGAATTTTGAAAATTCAGGAGACATGGTTAATATCAAGGACTAAAATTTTGTTCAATAAGATAAAAAGTATATTTGGTGAATAGTAACTTTTAAATTTTATTTACCACGGTTAAAAATAAATTGGGTAATTAAGGGTAAAAATGATATTATTATTACCCTAAAACAAGTCCTAATTCTATTGGATAAGTGTAATTCTACCATAAACAATCTTAGAAATAAAATATTGCCCTTTATTTCCTCTTGGATTAGATTAGGACATTTATTATTATTTTATTAAAAGAAGAGTTAAAATAGCTAAAATCAATGTTTAATAACCAAAACATTTTTAATATAGGGTTACGCATGAGATAAATTCGACTGTAAATATTAATTAAAAATCTAAAAAATTTTCTTACATAATTGTATTTTATTTATATTTTTTATACATTAAATAATTTAATTTATTTATGACACAATGATGATGCGGTAATTACATTATTAACGGAATATTAACATAATTGATATTATAAATAACCAGATAAATGTAATTTGAGACTTTTTATGAATTAAAATAATTTTATAGGTTAATATAACAGATTAGGGTCTATTTTATGAATTTGTTTTGAAATAGTTATGCGGCTATGAATTTAGAAAAAAATACCAAATAGTGTCAAAATTGATATAAAAGTTTTTTTTAAAAAAATTTAAATTATTAATTGATATAATGGTCCTAAAAATCTATGGTTCTTCCAAAAGACTTATGTAATAATATATATGACATTAATGAACAAATTAGGTTTTGATTGGTAGTTTATAGAATGTTTATTAACCATATAGTTGATGAATAAAAGAAGACACAGTAAAAGTTAAATTATTTAACATAGAGTTAAATCTAAATGATATGGTTAAAATGGTAACCTAATCTTGTCTAAAACCTATTGGTTGAGAGGATTTCAACCCATACCAACCCTATCCTTGCAATAAGGCACATTTGAGCAATTATAAACCGAATATGAATTTATTATAAAATAATATTTTTGGTTTTTTCTTAAGGTGCCCCTCACACCTCTTATAAAATGGGACTCCCCCTTCTCTCTAATTCACACCTCCAAAGCCATTTGGCTCGGCCAACCCCTGCCCAAATACCCTCTATATTATCCTCCCTTTATACTAGAGGCCTTTATTTTGTCATAAAGACAACTTAAGCATCCCTTTTGATCAAATCAAACGGAAGAACCCGAAGAAGAGGTAATTATCTCTCTACCTATTTCAAGTTCCTTCCTTCTTCCACTTCCTCCTTCTTTGTTGTTTCCATTATTAAATAATAAATAAAGAATCTTCTATATATGGTGATATTATTATAAAAATTGTACAACCATATTAGTTATTTTATCCATCCTGTGAAATTAATAGTCACCACACGTGCGTAGGTACAGCTTACCGTCTCCACGTCGTGGTGTAGTTTGTTATGCAAACCTTTCATCATTTGGATGGGTATAATAATGAGTTCAAATGATATAAATAATAAATATAACATTATGAAGATTCTATATATATGATATACCATCCAATTATATATGATTTTAATATCAAAAGAGTGATATTGTCGCTCGTTCGTACGTACGACCTACCATCTCCATAAATGGTGTATTTCATTCCATTTATCGATCTATCATATATATTTTTATGATGAATATATAATATATATAAATCATGTTATAAATTCTGAAATTAAATAAATCATGATAATTTTAATAATATCTTGAACAACATGTCAAAACACGTAGGATAAATGAAACGATTTTACCTAAAACGCTGCTTTAACATGGAATTGACTAATTAACGTGTAATATAAAGTCGTATATTAATCATATATGATATTATAAAAGTTATTATGGTTCTATTACAAGTTAATAATATATTTAAACCCACTATACAAGATATTCGGAAAAATACAGAAGAAATTGGATGTAATGTAAGGGATAATTTTGCAATCTCATTTTTATCCGAGATTGCTTACAGGTAAGTATTTACTGGGGTTATATTTTTCATCCATGTCCATAAATATTTCTTTCAAAAAGTGTTTAATATTGTTCCATGTATGTTTAAATTCATCAGTACCCCTATTTTAATTTTACTTTGTGTTATGGAAGGAATCTTTCTTCTGTTTACCATACTTGGTACTATTTGACTTTTTCTGTTAAAAGTACGAGGATAATGTTTTTTTCAAATATATGGCATGAACAGATTTTTACAGTTTATAACGCCTTATTTCCATTAAGCATACTCTGCAAGATTTCATGATTATTCTCAAAAATTCCTTTTCTTTCAAAATTTCATGGAATTTTGTGAAAACAAAATGATTTTGAAGAAGAAAAGATATTTTCCTCAATAATTCATTTCATGTGTTTTGTCAAAACTATTTTCCATCTAAGATTCCATTATTTAATATGTTAATGTTTCAAGTATAATGCCTCTATTATTTACAAGGATTCATTTTTCTTATGAAGAAATTGTATCCATTTATTCTATATGGATTATGTTATGATGGGAAGATGTTTATGAAACCCATATTATTCTTTGGGTTATGATGAATGATTTATGTTTATTTTTTGGTACACGAATGAATAATTTCATTATGAGATGTTTGGGACTTATATATCCCTCCAATGCATGGGGTAAATATTTTTATGTCATAATATAGACATGGATAGAACAAAAATTGAATCTGGTTCAGTAATACAGGGTTGGAATGGAAAGTAAACCTGGTTCAGTTATGGACTTTATTAACTATGATGGTCTTGGATGCAATGCCTTAGAAACTATGGAAATCATAACATGTGGTTAATGGTTTCCAAAATTATATGTTTTATTCCAATTCTATTTTATAATGGTTAATGTTCCTTTATTATCTACACCTTATGTACTTCCATGATTTGTGTAATTGCTCAATATTTTGATGTTTTATGTTCATGTTATTACATTCAAATGATTATAGATTTTTTATGTTCTCCATGTTTAACTTTTCCGAGAATTTTAGCTCTCCATTTTTATATTTTCTTTTCCCTAGGATATAATTAAATGTTTTAGGTATGAAAAAAAATGAGAAGATATTTATGGGAGATGTTGAAGATAATTCACCACGATTAGAAGATTATGTTATGAGTTTCCAAAGACACTAAACTTATACGGTCGTTGGAAATCTGTTTTGGTTTTTTATTAAGTATTCTGTAAAAGTAATGTAATGTCTATGTCATGTTTGGGTCTTTACAGTTGGTATCCGAGTGAAGGTTTAGTTAACATTTGGAAACTAGGATGTGATAACTTTAGTGAAATCCCTAGAGTTATTGCTAAGGTATGTCTAGGTATGTCACTAAGTTTAAGTATAAGAATAGGTTATAGTTCTAGAATTATGATAATGATCTTATAATTAAGCCTAAGATGTTATATATTGAAGGTACTCCACATTTATTATGTTGTTTTCCTAGAATGATTTTTTCCTCTCACGCTATTCTTTTTGGGTTCTAGATGATGGCTGGATCCCGAAGAAAACATGATGATCAATGTAATGGACAATGAAATGATTGTCCTCCTGAACATTCCAATGTTATGGGAGATGGAGTGAAAAATCATATTTCTATACTTACACAAGCTATAAATCACTCTGGACTTCCAAATGAGAAGAGAAGGGAACAATATTCTATTGATTCCTTCATAAGGAAACATCCACCTTCTTTCAGTTGGTCTTCTGATCAACTTGTTGGTGAAAAATGTATCAGTACAATTTAAAAGATATTTTCCATACTTCGCTGTTCGGAACATGAAAAAATCATTCTGGATATTTACTATTTAGAAGGTGAAGTAGACCAATTGTAGACCCTAATTAAGAATACAAGTCCCCAATATGAAATTGAATACATGGAATGGGATGAGTGCAAGAACTTATTATTCCATAAGTACTTCCCTCTTATTCTTCAAAAAAAGATTGAAAAGTAGTTCCTTGAGCTTAAAAAAAGGATGATGAATCTTTTGGTATATACATGGTGATTTTTACAAGGCATGAAATGTATGAATCATGATTTATCATCCACCCTAAAAGTAAAGTTGAACTACTCTTCAGTGGCTTAAAACCAATTATTTGAAGGGAATTAGCTATAGGAGACATCAGTATCTATGAAGAAATTGTGCATTGTGCTATCAAGGTAGAACTGTATGTTGGTGTTACATATCCATCACATGGTTTTGGAAAAAAACGAACAATGGAGTTCAAGGAAAAATCTTAGAACAATGGTAAAAAGAAGGTGATTGTTTCTTCATGCTCAAAGTTTGGAAAGAAACATGGTGGAGATTGTCTAAAAGGTACTAGAATATGATTCAAGTGAGGAAAGGAAGGTCATCGAGGAGCTGAGTGCCGAAGTAATGGGAAAAAGGATTCTAATGACACGAATAGAGGAAAGACTAGAGAGAAAGCTCCACCAACACTTTAATTCATCAAGTGCAAGGAAATGGGGAATTATTCTAATCAATTCCCTAATCCAAGGGTTATTGATGATTGACATGGTAAACCACTTAATGAAAACGAAAAAGGGAACTCGCATGTGTTCACTATTTGTGTTGTTGAGTATGAAAATGATGTTGTGGGATGAGTAAGTTTTTTTCTAAGGGGATGCCAAAATAGTATCATGGAATCTCAATTACAGTATCGCGGAATTTTGGAATATCTATGTTTTGGTTTTCAATAATTGTATGGTACCAGTAACCATGAAAAGTGATTGAAATATTTTTGGAAAGAATATGATATTCACATAATGAAGGGAGAAGGAGAAAATGAACTATTTGATAGTATTAATGAGATCATGAGTTATATAAAGACAAAGTTATATCATGGTTTGAGTATATAGAAATTTTGGGATTTTTGTATGTGGACAAACTTAACTTTTGACAGCATTCATTTTTTCAGTAATGTTCAATGGGTATTAATTTTTCAAGAGAATACCTGATTAAGGTATTCATATATTTGGAATGTGACCAACAAGATATATCTTATGATATACGGTAGATAAATGATGGTATTCAAATGCTTGGTAGGTGACCATTCTAGTAATCATTTTCATTATTCTATGAGCTTGGAATGAATATTATGGATAAGCCTAAAGATTGGAATGAATTAAGATAGACATAAGATAGTATTGTTTAAGGCTATAACTTTTTTCGATAGTATTTCATGAATTTTATAATAATGTTGTTTTAGAAAAATTTACAACCTGTAGGATGGGTGATAACTCGTCACGTCGGACAAGGTTGCAGGATTCGAACCCACAACCGAAGTGTGACATGCCTTTATCACCTACCTCTGGCCTACAAGAAGTCCTTGGTTAGTAGAAACTAGTTTTATTTTATTAAGAGGTATGATAGATGAAGTATAAGTCCATTTTTGGAACCATATATGATTAATCTCACCATATTATGGACTTATGTATATAAATTTTTCTAACCTTATGTTTGAAACAGATGGAATGACATATCATTCTATCGCATGATCTGTTAACACTTCACGGAAGACAAATTAAACTTTATTGCTTTAAGAGGTGATTTGGAAATTGTTCAAGGCAGAAGAAGAAGTGAGATTGTACAAAAACCAAATAAGTATTTCATCTATTTATAAAATTCTTCAAAATTAGGGAAATGATATTGAAAACCAAAAATGTTTTCATAGTTCCCCCATATCCGATGAATTAGATGTTACCTTAGATCATCACAAATTCATGGCTTTGTGATTGTTTGATTCTTTATAGCCATGTTCTCTACCACTCATCATCAATACATGTTAGTTATATTTCTCTTCCATATACATATTTTCACCTATATTCTCCTATGAGGAAAACCAATGATGAGTTACTTTGGGTATCTGTTATGTTTCTAATGTTCCTTTTTAAAATGATGATTGAATATTCCTTTTTACGATTTGGTTTTCTATGAATGGAACTTTCAAGTAGAAAACCATTTATAACCCTGACGAATTTCGAGGGCGAAATTCATTTTAAGGGGTGTAGAATGTATCACCCTGAAATTTTATGAGAATTATTATTTTTTATTTCATTGATGTATTTTTTTGTACACTACACCAATATTATCTTCTGCTATATGAAACACCGTATACGATTTTAGTATATGCAACACTATTCTTGGCTTGTGATGCGCACAATTTCATGTTCTTTCGAATAAAATTCATTTACACAACAACAAATACATATTTTCACCAATGTATAACTAAACTATATATTGTGTATGTTATACGCAACACCATAGGAAGCTTTCCATACACGCAACCCTGAAATTCCTTGCATTACACACAAGAATGACCTTCCTCAATAGCTTGCGTTGTGCGCAATACCGAGTTTCACTAAACAATGATATGTTATTGAAATATTATATAAACTAACCATTATGAATAGTAATACCCACTTTCTGAAATTTTATAAATTTTATCAATAAAAATGGATGTCATTTTTGGATTCGGAATTTCAAAATTAGTTTAGGGTGAATTTTTGGTATTTTTCTGAAAACTTTCAATTATTAATGAATAGTGAAAACACTGACTTATTTGTTAAAACCGACTTTTTTTTAATAATCATTTATTTAATTTAAATTTATTTTAGTTAAAAATAGATATGTAATACCTATATATTTTCAATGTAATTCATTGGAGTCATTTTAAAAAAAATTTAGATATATTAAATTTTTATTGAACTTTTTACAGTCTTCTAACCACCTACTAAAAGAATTTGAAAATTTACATAAAACATAATTTTACCAATTCTGTGAGTTAAATTTAGGAAATCCATGAGACACGGTTAATATCAAGGAGTAAAATTTGGTTCAATAAGATGAAAATATTTTTTGGTGAAAAGAATGTTTTAACTTTTATTTACCATAGTTAAAAATAAATTGGGTAATTAAAGTTAAAAATGATATTAATATTACTATAAAACATGTACTAATTCTATTGTATAAGTTTAATTCGATCAAAAAACAACCATATGAATAAAATATTACCATTTAGGTCCACGTGGATTAGATTAGGACATTTATTATTATTATTTTTAAAGAAGAGTTAAAATAGATGAAATCGAAGTTTAATAAGTAAAAAAAATTTAATATTGAGTTATACATAAGATAAATTCGACTATAAATATTAATTATAAATATAAAATTATTTCCTACATAATTTTATTTTATTTATATTTTTTAGATATTAAATAATTTAATTTATTTATGACACAATGATGATGCAGTAATTACCTTATTAATAAAATATTAACATAATTGATATTATAAATAACTAAATAAATTTAATTTGAGACTTTTGTTGAATTTAAATAATTTTATTGGTTAATATAACATATTAGGGTTGGTTATATTAATTTTTTAGAAATAATAATTATGTTATAAATTAAAAGAAAACTAAATAACAAATAGTGTCAAAATTGACATAAAAGAGTTTTTCAAAAAAAAAATTATTAATAAGTACAATGGTCCTAAAAATATATGTATCGGACCGAAGACTTATATAATAAAATTTATGACATTAATGGACCAATTATGGTTCTATTGGTAGTTTATAGTATTCTTATTTACCATATAGTGTAAAAATACATGAAGACACGGTAAAAGTTAAATTATATAACTTAGAGTTAAATCTAAGTGATAAGGTTAAAATGGTAACCTAATCTTGTCTAAAACCTATTGTATTAGAGGCTCTCAACCCATACCTACCTAGTCTTGAAATAAGACACTTTGGAGCCATTATAAACCGAATATGAATTTATTATAAAATAATATTTTATGTTTTTCCTAAGGTGCCTCTCACCCCTCTTATAAAAGGGCACCCCCCCCCTTATCTGTAATTCACACCACCAAAGCCATTTGGCTCGGCCAAACCCTACCCGAATACCCTCTCCACTGTCCTCCCTTAATCCATGAGGATTTACTTTAGTCATATGGCCAACCTAATTTGCCATTTTGATCAAATCAAAAGGAAGAACCCGAAGAAGAGGTAAATATCTCACGACCTATTTCAAGTTCCTTTATTCATCCACTTCCTCCTTCATTGTTGTTTCCATTATAAAATAATAACTACATTATCTTTTATATACTTTTATGTTATTATAAAAATTTTACAACCATATTAATTATTTTATCCATCCGATGAATGAAAAATTCCCCACACGTTCCTACGTACGGCTTACTGTCTCCACATCGTGGTGTAGTTTGTTATTGAAACATTTCATCATTTGGATGGATATAATAATTAGTATAAATGATATAAATAATAAATATAACATTATTATTATTATTTATAGATGATATACCATCCAATTATATACAATTTTAGTATCAAAAGAATGATATTGTCGCTCATGCGTACGTACGGCCTACCGTCTCCATGAACGGTGTATTTCATTTTATTTATTGATCTATCATATATATTTATATGATGAATATATATTATACATAAATCATATTTTACAGTCTTGAATTATTTAAATCATGATATATGTAATAATATCAAGAACAACAAGTCGAAACACGTATGATAAATGAAACGATTTTACCTGAAACTCTGCTTTAACATGGAATTGACAAATGAATGGGTAATATAAATTAGTAATTGAATCATATTTGATATCATAAATATTATTATGGTCATGTTACAAGTTAATAATATTTTTAAACCCACTATATAGGATCCTTGGATCCATACAAATGAAATTCCACATAAGTTAAGGGATAATTCTGCAATCTTATTTTTATCCATGATTTCTTATACGTAAGTATTTATTGAGATTATATTTTTCATCAATGTCCATAAAAATGTATTTCATAAAGTGTTTAATATTATAACATTTATGATTAAATTCATATTTACCCCAATTTGAAGTTTACTTTGTGTTATGGAATGAATCTCTCTTTTTTTTACCATACGTGGTACTTTTTGACTTTTCTATTAAAAGTACGTGGATAATGTTTTTATTCAAATTATACAGAATGAACGGATTTTTACAGAATATAACGACTTATTTCCATGAAGCATAGTCTAAAATATTTCATTATTATTTTCAAAAAAAATCCTTTTCTTTAAAAATTTCATGGCATTTTTCGAAAAGAAAATGATTTTGAAGGAGAAAGGATATTTTCCTCAAGAATTCATTTCAAGTGTTTTGTCAAAACTATTTTCCATCTACAATGAAATTATTTAATATGTTTATGTTTCAAGTATAATATCTCTTTTATTTAGATGGTTTCATTTTTCTTCTGACGAAATTATATCCATTTATTCAATATGGATTATGTTATGATGGGACAATGTTTATGAAACTTGTATTATTCTTTGGGCTATAAAGAATGATTTATGTTTATTTTGTGGCACACGAAAGAATGATTTGTTTATGAGATGGGTTGGACATATATCTCCCTCCAATTCATTGGGTAATGATTTATATCTCATGAGATAAAAATGGATGGAATTGAATGTGAAACCGGTTCAGTAATATAGGGACGAAATGACAAGTAAACCCTGTTCGGTAATGGACTGTGTCCTCTATGATGGTCTTGGTAGAAATGCCTTGGCTACTATGGAAATAATAACATTTGATTAATGGTTACCACAATTACATGTTTTATTCCCATTCTATTTTATCATGGGTAATGTTCCTTTAGGATCTATGCATTATGTACTGCCAATATTTATGTCATTGCTCAAGATTTTGTTGTTTTATGTTCATGTTTTTACTTTCAAATGTATATGGATTGTTTTTATGTTCTCCACGATTACCCTTACTGAGAATTTGTTCTCACCCTTTTTATGTTTTATTTTCCCTAGGATATAAATAAAGGTTTTAGTTAAGAAAACAAAAGGGGAAGATATTCAGGGGATATGTTGAAGATCTTTCACCACGAATAGAAGATTATGTTCTGAGTTTCCAAAGACACTAAACAAATAATGTCATTAAGCATATGTTTTTTTATGTATTAAGTATTCTGGAAATATAATGTAATGTCTATGTCATGTTTGGGTCTCTACACCTACCAGAACCACGAACCAGCGCCTCGGTGGGCCGTCATGGGTGGGATGAGCCCCGCCCGATGTGCTGGGACAACTGCTCCTCGGGCTGGAAAGCTAGTCGGGATGACCCCAATGGGTTGAACCCAATTGAACTGTGACAAATGTTAATGGTCCGGAACCGTGTGGGATTAGGTAGAACCTCGGACACGTTACGTCAGACGACCTCTCCAAGTCAGACCGGGCCCAGACCCAACCAGCCCTCGAATAATGAAATGACCGTAAATGATGAACCATGTGTCTGTTAGACACGCATTCCATGGCGTTGGGACCCCTTTTGGGAATTAATCTCTTTGGCATATTCCAACGGGCCCAACCAAGCTGGCCTAGATGAAGGTGCAAAAACCCCCATTTCAATGAAAGATATCTAACTAACAGACCAGGTGTCCGATCGACGTGCTATCTTTGGAATAAGGAACCTTCTGACAAAGCATTCATTTTGATATACTCTTTGTGTGTTTTTTCGGAGATTGTTGTTTGATCTGGGCTAGGTCAAACTTGATTCCAACTTGTCCATTTTTATAAAAGTGCCCATATCTCATTGGTCGCGTGTCCGATCAACGTGCCATATGACACGTTGTGACCCCTATGATAGGTGCCCCCTTGGGTATTATTTTTGAAGGACACCATAACTATAGAAAAAAGATTGATGTATTGTGTAGTGGAGTCTTCTGGAGATCAGGCGAGATTCGTGCAGGTATCCAATGGCTAGATGTGACGTGAGGAAGAAGAGCGACCAATTAGGGTCAGCATCAAAAACACCAGAGTGGAATGATCTAGTTGTACAAATAACCACCACTACCTCTGTATCAGTGACCAAGATGGGTTAGCACTAGTGACCAATACGACTTAGAACCAGTGACCAATATAGGTTAGCACCAGTGACCAATACTGGTCTGCATCTAGCAACCAATACGGGTGAACAATAGTGAAAAATACGGGTCATCATCTAGCATCCATCATGTGTTATCTTGGAAGGACCTATACAGGTCTGTAGTAGAGTTACTCTGGATTGGATGATCTTACTTTACCACTAGTCATCCCATTCCCTATGACGTTGATGTCATATCGTTAAAGTGAGCTGTCTCTTTTTCTTTATACATTAGGATTTAGATCATGCTTGTGATATTTCATTTAGGGGTATTTCTTATTATGTTTTCCTTCATGGATTAATGAGAGACCATTGGGGGTCTCGGGGTCCCCTACTATGTATTGTTACACTCATCCTGGCATGGGCTACACCTGCATGTGTGTGTCTAGTGCATACTACAAACTCTCCGAGGAAGAATATTGAGGTTCAGGGCTTAGTGAAGCTTGGTGTGACCAGAGTAGTTGAGACCCACTTCTTTAACTTCAAACCTACAGATACCACCCTCTAGGTAGATCTACAAGGAAAAAAAAATACCTATTTACCTTACATGATTTTATAGGGATTCTATTCAAGCCTATTGTTTCGATTTTACAGTTGTACTTTTGGATTTTCAATACTCTTGTGGTTGTACCTTACTTTTATTGGTTTTTTAAATCAGTTTCCCTTTTTTAGTGTGTACAGATCTATAATGCAATTCTTTCCCTATTCAGAAAAAGCCTTCATGTGCAAGTTACCAACCCGTGGCCTATGTAAGGGAGAATTGGGGTAGTCAAGTCCGGGCCCCGTGGGATGGGTCGTGACATAACCAATCCTTTATGGTTGGGGTGTGATAGTGACAATGAGTAACCACATTGGATGTCAATAGGAGTCAATGATATCTTGTATATTCTTAATATATTTTAATAAAAAATTTATGACTACATATAACTTAACCAAATCTTTGACTCATCATGAATGATAAAAATATAGATTTATAAGATCTTGAGTGGTGGAGACCCTGATGAAAATAATGCTCAATTTTTATTATTCAAGGATTGGGGAAGGAAACCCTAGCAAATTGACTTAATGGAATGTGAAATGATTAATGTGTGAAAAAAGGGTATAATTAATTCAATTTCCACCAAGAAATGAAGATTATGATGAATTTAAATATAACTCATTCTTAGTATCCATTTATAGTTTGTTGCATTCAATATGGGGAATCTGGGATCTACTCGATAAATTCCATCTAATAAAGGGTAAACCCTAGACCCTTTATAGAACTATGTGTAAATAAAATGAATGAATGAATTATGTATTTTAATTCAAGAAAAAAACATTTAATGCAGCTTTCCTATAATATTTCAGTTATTAAATTGATGAAACATCCACTATTCCAATAAATTTTAGAAGAAATTTTTTATTCAATAATACTATTATTATGGATAACAACATAATTAATGAATTAATAATTATTCAAACATTGAAAGTCATAATTATCTATTCTTAGGAATCTACCAAGACTAATGAATTTTTTCAGTGATTTTTAGAATGAATATGTTTTAGCAGAATTGTTATTTGGGGAATAATTCATATAATTTTTTTAGAAATAATTTTAATGATATTGATATTTTTTATGGTTGAGATGATCATTAATAGAATTTTAATAATAGTTAAATTATATTATTAGAGTTGGTAAAAAAATTAATTAATTGGTATGAAATAATTAATAAAAAATTTATTTAATGATTATATTTATTTCATGTATGTCAATCCCATTATTTGGGAACATTATAAGAGTTATATTAAAATAGTTTAAAAAATGAAAAACCTGAAAACCATGTAAAAAATTAAATTATGGAATGGTGGTGGGGTTATAACATAATGCCAAAGGATGATAAGGGTTTCACACCTACCACTAGTATACACGATGTAATGTTTAATGTTTCATTGATTTTAGTTATCCAATTTGATGAATAAACATTAATGATGAAATGGTAGAATTACAATTTTCATTTTGACATTAATTTATCAACTATATTTTTTTGGAAAATATTTTGAAAGAGAAAAAATGAGTTGTCACACTTTTATGGAAATGTAAATAGTGAATTTTAGTGCTTTATGAATAACATATTTCTTTTTTTGGATACTAATTTATTTAAAAAATAAATGAATTATAAATTGATCGAAACACAACAAAAATAAAAAAAATTCATTATGAAATAAAAATATATCATATAATTATATATCATTATATTATAATATCTTAAAATTAATCATCAAATTTATAGAAATTATCCAGAAATAAAATTTTATATTATTACCATTATTTATAATGATAGCAATGAACTTTTCACACATATTAGTCTTCTAGTTTTGAGCCCCTCCACTTTACCCTATTAATTTAAATACATGTGGACAATGAACTCAATCATCATCTAGAAATATTTATTATTTTCCTTTATGTATATGTATTCTCTTTCCAACAATATTTTTTACATGGAAACCCAGTTATGCCTTATTTTATTTGACTTATGTAATTCTAATTCTCCCTTATTAGGAGGATACATTATTAAATATGGTACGATGTGGGATATTAACAAATTAATTATCAAATTTCATACCCTTTGTTTCCTGGAACAATTTTAAATTGTTTCATTCAATTTATTTAATGCGGGGAGAAATCAACACCAGAAAAATTAAAAAATAATAACATTTTATTTGATAGATTGTATACCACATAAATACCTTCATAGAAATTAATATATCATATATAGAATTTATGATATATTTAATATTTTAAATAAATTAAATCTATATTTTTTTCTTAAAATTAATAATATACAATTTTATCATGCATCACATATAACAACATGTTTCTTCAATAGATTGTGATACACAAAGGACTGATTTCAACTAAATTATAATAATATTATTATAAAAAATGAAACTAATCTGATAGATACCATGTTGGAAGTGATAAATGGGATTATGTAACATGTCAATATATATGGTTGAATTCAATGGTTACAAATTAATTATAAATGAATATAAAAATCAATTGAATAAAAAAGGTGATGTTTTTATAAATACTATTTATATGCTACAAAAATAAAATTTCTGTTAATAAATTATATTTATTATGATCATGGATGGTATTAATTAAATTTTTATATTATATATTCAATCATTTTAATTTAAATTAATCCAATACCGCTTATTTGAATAATTTAAGACAAATTACTATTTATTTCACAAGAAGATGTATTTTTCTAAACGCAATTATTTCAATATTTAATAGAGAAGGTGTTTTTAAAATAAATTTAGAAACATTTATAATTTATTTTGAAAAAATTAACTTTATTTTTGTATAAATAATTTGAAAATAATATTTTGGAATTTTTTAGAATTTTTTAGAAGCTTCATTTTTTTAATGAATAGTGAAAAATAATGAATTTTATTTGAAAAATAATTTTTCTTCTCAATAACTAATATTGATAAATTATATTTTCTTATAGTTTTAATGTAAATATAAAAAAATTATATTTATATTAATATAATATAGGTCATTATAATCAATTACTTATTGAAATTGGATATTAAAATATTGTAAATGTATTGACATTTTCATTTCAAAGACATGCATCCTCATTCTGTCTATATGATTTTTTTTTTGAACTCATTTGGTTAGAATTTTTAAAAATGTATTAAATATTTCAAATAACTATAGTTTTTATTTTCTAATATGTATAACATGAATTTTTACCATAGTGATTACTGAAAGAAGTTAAAATTAATCACAGTGATAAAGAGAAGAGGAGGTTTACTAAGGGAATAAACAATGAAAAAAAGGGGCCAAAAGACATATAGAATTTTACAACACCCACATTATGAGTATATTTATTCCATATGAATTATTTTGTAATTTTTTTAATTATCATATCCAATTTACATAGAAAAATAATGGTTGGAATTCACCCTTTTTAAAATGTATGACTTTCTTGTCACCCCCCTTATTATTGATCTCCCCCTATCCTCCTCACTTCAAACCTCTTAGGCCCTTTGGAATGGAATATCCACTCCAAAATAACTCCAAAACATCCCTAACCTCACTATATAATCCCTATCATGAGATTAAATCCCACATTGGAAGGTATTTGTAAAAAGCTAAGGAGGATACTCAAAGGAAAGGTTGTGATTTTCTAGAAATGTTTTAAATTACATTCTTCTCCACCTCCTACAATAATTTGTGTATCACAATTATATATTAGTCATAGTATATTAAATATGATGATATTTTTAAAATTAATTTTATTACCTACAAAAATACATCAATCAAATGAGATACAAAATCATATTTCTTGTGTACGGAAGACTACTGCCTGACGAACACATATCTTTCTTTTTTTAATTACCACCATTCATAATAGGGAATAATTTTGAAAACTATAATTAAATATTGTAACTTTGAACTTTATTATTCCTTCATTAATTATTAATTATTATATAATACATACCTATTGAATTTATATTTTTATAGAACATGAGAATGTCGCTTGTGGGTATAGTGGACTACTACCTCACAATGTGATTTGATTCATTAACTATTTACATGTAATGTAATAAAGAGTGGTTTAATATACATATTATATATATATATGAAATAATAATGAAACTCTAATGATATTATATATATATAATATACTTTTCTTTCATTCCATATGATTTGAAAATAGAAATAGTTTTCACATATACGTACAACCTACCATCCCCATGAGTGTTGGATTTCATTTCATGTCAGTAAATTTAATGGATTTATAAAACAATTTATAAAATATATATTTTTGATATTTATATCTTGATTTAAATTCATCATATTCAAAAATAATAATTTGTGTATTAGGAGGAAAATAAAGAATCTAAATATACTCAAAAATAAAAACAAAATATTACCAGAAAATATCAAAATAATACATTATTATAACCAAAAGGAATAATATGTCATAAATGGATCATATATGATACCCTAAATATTATTATTTTTTAAATATTTAAATTACATGTTTAAAACAACTATATAAATCTTTAAAAAGGTATGTCCAAAAGAAAAGTGCAAGGAAAAGGTTTTCATCCCAATATCCTTTAATTGAGGCAAATTGTATTATTATTTACATAATTTCTATTATATGAGTAATATATTTTCCATTTGTTATATTATAACATTTATAATTAATTGTTATTCGTATATTAAATTTCAATTTTATTTATTTCAATTAATTAGATTTGAAATAAATATTCTATGTTGTAACATAATTTTTTAATTAAATTTTTGTTCATTGGGATTATTGTTTTCATAATTGATTGTGATATAAAATGATTATGTGTATAATGAAATTTGGATTTATAATTTTTTATTTCCATTTTTATGTGGATTTATAGTTTACACACATAATCTTGTCTTTGATTATTTTCCACTTCAATGCTATGATCATTTTATGGTTTCATTGAACAATTTCATTACAATAGAGATGGTTTATTATTAAATATAAATTAATGGAAAATATATTATCAGTTCTATTCATGTTATTTTTATATAAATATTTTCATTTTTCTAATCACTGGCACTTAAAAAGCATTATGTGTTTTTTAAGAAAACCCAACTTTATATCCCTCTTCATTCAAAAAACAATTTTATTCTAAAACCTTGTTTTCTTAAAATGTTTTCAATTTTTTTTATGATTTTCAAAATAATATTTGAAAGACCTTTTTACACATTTTTTTAAAATATACTTTGAATAAATCTTCTGGTTTCATTATATAAAAGTTATTTTCTAGCATTTTTTGAATGTAAAAGAAATATTATTTTACCATGTATAAAATGTATTGAATTATACATAATCATTTATTTTAATATTTTATTGAATTATCATGAATATATTTTTAAATAAATGTTTTTATAATTTTATTTTAAAAGAAAATAATTTTCAATTTTTTTTTAAAAACAAAAATGAAAGTGTCCTCTAAATTATTTTTAATGATCTATTTATTTTATCAACTATTTCATCCCTTATTCTTACTCAAATGTTTTTATGTAATATTGATTCCATCCTTATTATTATTATCGGAAGATTAAGAATATCTTGACAATGTTTTGAATGGAAGTTATCTTACAATTATCATTTTTTGTGGTCATTAACATCGACATTAGTTTTTCACTTTCTAATGACCAATAAATATTAAATTTCCCATATATATCCACATTATTTACCATGGTTTAGGTTATTCCCTGAAATTTATTCATTTTTTTCTTATGTATTTACATTGAAATTTATTTGATTATATGGAGAAATATTGATAAATTCATATTCATTACACAATATGGATATTTTATTTGGTATATTTTCCATGAAATTAATCGATTATTCAATATATGATAAATAATTTGGGAATGTATGACATGAGATGGGGACCATTTAATTTATGTCGTTAAATAATTGATATTCTGATGGGAGAGAATTGTTTTCTAGTATTATCTTAATAGGTTTTTACACATCAGTTTTAAAAACACATTTGAATGATTTTTATGGTAATTGTTTTATATTACTTGGAAAAATTACGTCTAATAATTAATATGTTCTTCATTCATATTCAATTATTATTATTAGTGATATTTCCACTGTGAGAAAATATAATGAGGAATTTCATTCTCAATTTAAAAATTAAACGGTTGTGTATTTATTTATTTAACATTCCGTATTGATTATTCCTTATCTAGATGTTGAATTGGAATATTTTTATATTATTTACCTTACGATATTGATTATTCATTATATTATTTTTTAAATGGTATGTGTTTTCAATTATTTACCTTTCTATATAGATTATGCATTATTTAATCATGATAAATACCACTATACCTAACCCTTACTAATCATTTGGGATTATCCCTATTTTATTTCATTTCCCTAGGAATCCATCAAGTTTACAATGGATAATATGTGGGGATTATCTACATGGAATCATGTAATATTTAAAAAAAATTATGTTGTAATCTAGGGATTATTAATGTATTGTAGTACTCATGTAATTTTCCATTTTGTAGATAATACTAAAGTTATTGGTCCTTTGGGATTATATTTGTTGTATCTTATGCGAATATAACGGCAACTAACTCCAGGTTTAGGATTCTCATGGGTAGGTCACTATATTATTAACCCTAAGGTATATCAATAACATCAAACATATGTCTATAAAATGAAATGGTAATATTCCAAAAATAAATTTTGTACTAAAACATTTTTTTTGTAACATTGACAAAAATATCCTTAGTCATGGTAGATAAATAAAAAGTGTCTTTTAATAATTTTAACATATAATAAATCTTAATCTCATAAAACATGTTGTTATTCATAACTATTATGTTAATGAACACATTCATGTTTTTTAAATTTTCCAAAAACCTAAGATGTTTCATAGTTTATACACCAAAGTACAATTGTAAAAAATATGTCTATAATTATTATTCATTGTTTAATTTTATGATATGTCCTTTTCTGGTCCAAGGATTGACCATAAAATAATTTATAATATTTTTAAATAATTAACCTATATGTTATATATAATATCCATTCGGTTTAAACTAGGCCATTCATTTTTCTTATCTATTCACATGCTTCATAGTAGATTGTAATGAAAATGTGAATTTTACTAATCATGTCACATATAACACCCCAATAATTTCTAAATATATTTAGTATAGAATTTGTGAAATAGTGAGTCTCTACTAAACACCTCTTTGTTATAATATATCTAAATAAACATAACTTCTCCACCTTTGTGATTTGAATTTTGAAGAACTGACATACACGGTTGCTATCTGTAAGATATTTAGAGTATGATAAGGAAGACTAATTTTAGTGGTGAATAGTAACATACCATTATATGTTGAAATACCCTTATTAAGAGTAACGGATTGTAAATAGGCCACAAAATTTAAACATCACCCATGAATTTATAAAAATTATTGACACATCATAAAATTCAAAAAATGATCATAGTATAAGTTTTCATATTTTTGTATTTTATAAATATTTTAATTAAAAATTTGTGATTAATTTAATAAAAAAAATCAAAATATATTTTCATTTAATGTTATCATAAATTGTTACTTTATTGTCTTATGGTTATATGAAAATTCAATGGGACCTTGATTAATTTCTCAATGTGTTATAATACGAGTTATAGTTTTAATGTTGTTTTTTTGGAATAAATTATGTATTTATTTAAAAAATTAAATTAAAAATATTTAGGATAATAATTTCAGAAAATGGATATCATTTTGGAATTATACTCTTGAATAAATGTTTATGGTTATTTTTAGGGATATTTATGAAAAACTCCAATTTTTTAAGAATAGTGAAATTTGTAAGATAACCTATGTACATATTATCATCTAAACACACTATTTATGACATCATGAGTGATTCAAGGCCACCTGTTTCAATCCCACATGAACTTATCTCATTTATAGGTCACCTGAAATAACGATATTGGGTGTCTTTATGAAAATAATAAAAGAATGAATAAAATATTCAAAATTTACTCCTCCCTTCCACAACAAAAGCCCACTCCCTCCATATTATGCACACTCCTATATGACTTGAATGTCTTCAAAGTTATTAATGAATACCCTCCCCATGTTACTATTCATTTCCAAGAATCTCTAGGTCTTTCCAAAAGACTAAAACCTCTTCCCTTAAAGGGATTCTCAAGGAGGTGGATTCAAGAGGTAAATTTCTCTTTTCATTTCTTTTATTTCATGTACTCTTTTATGTGGTATATAAATCACGTTCTCATACCATGTTATTATTTTCACATTATTTGTTTAAATAATATTTCATTAGTGTTATATTAATGGTTTACCCCTTTCAAATAAATTTTTAATGTTTTCTAAAACCATGTTGCATAGCCGTTATGTAGTAGAATTTTTGTCTCATGATCTCTCTCTTTTTCAAGCACTCTTATTATGTTATTAACTTATAATTTCAATTGTATTAGGTTGGGATATTTAATTTATTATCCCCATTAATTTATATATAATTTAATAATTTTGATATACCATTTTTATCTCATCAATTTATTTTATGAATTTTTAAGTGACGCTGTTAGGATGCATGATTTTCGTAATCGATTTCTGCACTTTTCTTTTATTTTGAGTTCCATTTTTTCATTACTCTCTTCATTTATTCCAAATTTTGTGATTAATCCTATATCATAAATGTTTGAAAATGTTTTCAGTATAATTGAATAATTTTTCATTATATATCCTTTCTCATTATTTTACACTGTAAATGAAAACACCACCCGAGTTGTGCTAATCTACCACATTCAAGGATGATGTGTTTTAAATTTCATTTACCACATTTAACTATGGTCATGAAACCATTATTATGGATGATATAGACTATATTATATGTATTATGTCTCATATTTGATTCTGTAATCTTTTTTTGAAATATTTTTTATTTATAATGAAAATTCATTTTGTTGTATTCAAAAACTACAAATTAACCCAAATAGTTTTAATTAAATTGTTTATATAATTATTCATCATTACTCTAAGTAACCTAAGGAAATTTAAAACCATGAATCATTTTTTATATACACAAATAAAAAATAAAATTAATTCTGGACAACAATCCTTATTTTATATGATTCTTCATTAATGTATATAAGTATACCAATCATTAAATAAACAGACCCGAATAATCAAATTTAACAACTTAACCAATAAAAAAGTACGTGAATGAATTTAAAGTTTATGATAAATATACTAAATTTATAATATGTTCTGGGAATCTTAATTAATGAATTTAATTTGGATATCCAGGACACTAATACCATGTGAATAACACCATCACACTTAAGGTATGGGTTTCTTCGTCTCACTTCCTTTTTTGTGAGATATTCGGTATTCACAACAACTACATGTGTCTAGTGTATTTATATTGACCATTGATGTTTAATATCATTATTAAATTTATTTTAATGATATTAAATGTTTAATTTAATTATTTTATATTTTGGGTCATATTATTCAATTGATTGCAATGTTACAAGTATTTTCTACTAGAACGTCTATTTTCATCATTGTTTCTCATATTCACTACTAACTTCAATGATATTCTATTCTTATGTACTCCATATAAATTTATTTTAATGTTCTATATATGTGTACCAATAAGAATCCAACTTTAATTTAAGGGGATTTCATGTTTTAATGGTGTCTTTCAGAAATTCTCCCAGAAAGTAAAAATGTCTTTTCAATTTAAAATATATTTAATGAATTTCGTAAACCACATTAAAATGATTTAATTCTAAGGATCATTAAAACCCCTTCTTACACGATTTCACTTTAGTGGGACATCACTTGTGCCTCAAATGTATTATCAATGTACATACCTTTTCTTTTCTCGGATATAATTATATAAAACTAGTTTTACAAATAATACAAATGATTTTTTAAGTAAACTATTCTTTCAAAAGTAAAATGGGTTTCTCCAATTTCACATTATTTTTAATGAGATATAAACCTTGTTCGCTACTTCTTCCCTATATGTGGTGTATGTACTACCATTTGGTATATCATATCAAGAGTCATATTATTGTCATGATATTATAAGGGATTATGAGTGAAATATATCATGGTGGTATGGGACACTTTGGAATGGCTGAGGATTATTTTCTCAATAAATTTTCAATGGTATCATTTGAATGCATCTTATCTATTTTAACTTTCATTTGGAATCATGTACTTCATTGATTATTATCTATTATAATATCAACTTCCATGTTTAATTTTATGGATTTTGATGAGTTTGACTGTGAATGAGCTATATTACAAGCATTCACCAATTTACTATGAATGGTTAGTGTGTAGGGTTACTGCTCGTGAAAATTTGTTTACATTTCATATATTAGATTCAATATGAATGTTTTGGTTATTTATGTTTATCCCCATTTGTATGAGGAATGAATTGGGATTATTAAGAGTGGGGTGTGGTCGGAAATAGTCCATATGTGCATTAGTAGTTCTCCTAAGACAAAATATGGTCTCGGGTCAAGGCCCTCCCAAAATGAATATTTATGGTTTTGGCCGAGGGATAAATCATTTTTAGATTTTTTGTTCGAGGCCTTGGTGGTATATATAAAAATTTATGGCATGTGAATTTCCTTCCTTATGAAGCTAGTAATAGAATGTTCATGTGGTTATTCAACTAGTATAACACCCATGGTTATGTTTTATTATTGCCTTGTTTACTGAGAAAATATTCCTTCTGTAATGTGTTCAAGATTATTATTTGTAGAGGCATGTGTTTTCAATTAGTCACCATGAATATTGTTTATGTATATGATATTTTATGATGTATTTCAAAACATTACAAAAAATTGGAGGTTACCCCTTTCCTATGTTTCTTTTTCTTAGGACATGAACAAGTTTTTTTTCAATACACCTACATGGATAATATTATAGTGGTGGATGTTACCAACAATACTAATATGTTGTATTTATTTTCATGTTGTAATGTGGAAATTATGAATTTATTTGGATTTCAAAAACTACTTAACTACTCTATCCTTTGGGATTTGATTATTGGTAATCAAGCCAATGTATTAAAATAATGATCGAGCTCTAGGTTTCTGGGGTTGGGGTATTACAAGGGGTATCAATGGATGTTTATTAGATAACATTAAAACTAGATTTCAAAAATTTATATTAGGGAACAAACACCTAAGATAGTGTATGAGGATTAACATACATGAACATCCCGAAATCATGTTAAGGAATAGATTATTTGGATGTTATAGGAAAATACATTCATGTATTGTTACTACAAGTGGATGTGATTTGGGCACATTTTTACCTTTGAATGAAAACTACGACAAATAGTTTTTAGATTTACCAGGGGTATCGTAGTATACGACAATAATCCTTATTGCGCACATTTTTTCACAATCCTGTGGGATTTTATTAGAATAATTCACATTTTATATACCCACTATTATGAATGATTTATTCCTCCAATGTATCCAAAGTATATGGTCCTAGGATTTATGATTCATATATTATTTCTTTGTGTTATACCATGTATAGAGTCATGTAGAGTTCATAATGTTACCAACTAAAATACAGTATGGAATTTATTTCAAATGGCACCTAGTAGAAGGAATTAGAACTTCACCAATGCACATGAAGTGTAGAGTAAAAAGGATCATATCTGTAATGGTCCGAAGCCATCATTTCTAATAATGTTTTTCTCCCTAGTATCCTCATTATATAAGGATATATTATCAATTATATACAATGTATTTAAATACTTCTTTGAGTCCAATGGATTTGAAGGGAATGAAAAGAAGAAGGGGTTGGAAGGAAAAACATGTAAAAATGGAAGAATGGAAAGATTTATCTTACCACATGTGATAATTGTGGAAGGAAAAACCTTGGTGTATAATAGAGAGGAAAATGAGTTTTATTCAATTATGGAGAAAAAGGCCTCCATGCTAATAATTGCAGCATAAGAAAATAATTTTTCTATATTCAATGCTTCAAATACAAGAAGATGTGAACTATGAAAATCAATGTCCCATGCATCCAAGGAATACACCCCAAAAAATTATTTTTGAAAATGATCAAGTTATGATGCTACTGTATATGAATTATAATGATTAGTATTCATAGTTAAGAATCATGCCATTAGAATATTTTTTAGTAATATTCTAGTTGTATAAATTATTAGATATATAAGGATTGTACTACAATACTATTTCATTAAAGATTTGTGGTCGTATGATTAATGTAACAATAGAAAAGTGATTTAGATGAAAGTAGAACGTATTAGAAAAAATATATTATGGTGGGAATGACAACCCTATATATATATTTGATGTTGAGATAATGATGAGGAAATTATTTATTTCGATAATACAGTCATCCTTGGAACTGATTATTTACATGTCGAGAAGTGGTTTATGCTATCATCAATGTAGATTAGAAAACATTGGGATTTATTGAATATATCCAATATAATATTTCTTAACTATGTAATATGGATGAATTCATATTTTTAATTTGGTTTTTACGGTAATTAATGTTATGTCCATAATTAATGTTATTGAAGTTATTCACATGTTTGGAATGTAAAATTTAGAGCATGTTATTTTTTATTAAGGTTTAATGATATGTACATCATGTAAATCTAGTTAACATTATTAAAATATGTTAAATAATTATATTTTTGAATTTTAATAATTTATGAAAATGTTTAAGTTGATCATTGTATGGGGTTTTAGAGTCTAATGTCACTACATGATGGTTTGATTATTCTTCCATGACCATGATTTCCTATTAGAATGCGTTGTTTTGTAGTAACTAATGAATTTATCATTCCTATTATTGATAAGATATTTTAACCATATTCTCAATGTGTGTATCCCACATGAGAATTTTCAAGTATCAACCATTCACTTTTGACATTCAATTTAAAATTTTGAGGATGAAATTTTTGTATGGAGGGGATAATATAACACCCTGAGAATTTTCAAATAGATTTAATTCACAATGCAAGAAACACTGAGTTTATATAAAAAAACACTTTGTTATAACCTGACCTAGTAAACATAAATTTTTCAACTCTGTGATTTGAATTTCGTAAAACTGACATACACAGTTACATTAAGTGAGATATTTAGATTTTGATAATACAAAATTAATTTTTGGTGAATAATAACATATCTTTATGGGTATTAACATACCCTTATAAATAGTAATGAATAGTAATGAATATTAAATATTTCAAAAAAAAACAAAAACATCTTCTATTATTGTATAAAAATAGTTTAGATATCTTAAAAGTGAAAAGAAATACACAGTGTATGTTTCTGTATTTTTAAAGGTAGTAAATATTTTAATTACAATTTAATGATTAATTTAAAAATATAAAATGAAAATTTATATTCATGTAATGAAATCCTAAATTATTAATTTATTTTCATATTGTTATAAAATAATTTTATGGGACCTTGATTAATTTCTCAATGTGTTATAAATCGTATTATAGTTATAAAGTTACTTTTTTTGAATAAATTTGATTTTATTTTAAAATTAAATTATAAATATTTTGATAATAAATTTTAAAAAATGGATTTTATTTTTTAATTATACACATATAAAACTAGTCAGGGTTAATTTTTTGGATTTTTCAGAAATACATGAATTTTTTTATAAATACCGAAATACTGTAAGATACCGTATAATCAAATTATCAATTAAATACACTATTAATGACTTTGTGTGTGATGTAGGAACAATTGGTTCAAAATAAAATGCAATTAAAACTACTAGTAGTCACATGAAGTAACAATATTGGTTTTAAGGATTTAAATAATAATATAATGAATAAAATATTCAAAATTCACACATCTCCACCAAAATAAACACCTCACACTCTCTTCTACTCACCCATATAAGCCTTGAATCTCCTCAATGTTCTTCCCAAATACCCTCTGCTAGTCACTCCCCAAATACCTGAATCTCTTTGTCATTCCAAAAGACTAAAACCCCTTCCCGTAATGGCATTATCAATGAAGTGGATTACAAAGGTAAATTTATTTTTTCACTTATTTTATTTGAAGTTCTCTTTTATGTGGAATGTATTTCATGTTTTCATACCATGTTCTTATTTCTATTTTTTGACACACTACTATTCTATAAGTCTACTATGAATGTTTTAAACTTTTTTCTCTATTTTTAATTTTATCTAAAACCATGTTGCATAGTCATTCTACTATAGAATATTGGGCTAAAAATATCTATCTCTTTCAAACACTATTATTATGTTATTATCTTATAATTTTAATTTCCTTATGTGGGGATATATAATTACATGTCCCCATACTCTATATATTATAAAATAATTATGAGATACCATTTTTATCTCATCAATATATTTTATGAATTGTTAAGTGACACCGTTAGGATGCTGGATTATTGTAAGGTATTTCTCAACTTTTCTTTTATTTTGAGTTCCATTATTGTTCTTTCTTATATTATATTATTAAAAATTATGTGATGAATCCATTATCATACATGTACGGTATTTTTTTAATCAAAAATCAATAACTTTTCATCATTTTTCCTTTCAATTTCTTTTATAATAGAAATGTAAACACCAACTAGGATGTGATAATCGACCACATTCGAGGACGATGGGTTTTCAATTTCCTTTAGAATATTCAATTTAGGTCATGAAACCATTATTATGGTTGAAGCAGACTATAATATATTTATTATTCCTCATATATGGTTCTGGAATCTTTCTTTACACAATCTTTTTATTTATTATTAAAAATGAGTTCATTGTGTTCAAAAACTGCAAATTAACCCAAAAAATTTTCATTAAATTATTTATGTAATGATTCAACCTCACTTCATGTAACAGAATGAAATTTTTAACCATGTATCATTATGAATGTTCACTAATAACATATATAATCAATTATAGTCAACAATTCTCATTTTCATGATTCTCCAATCATGTATATAAGTATATTGATAATTAAACATATAGACCAGAACAATGATTTTGATGTTCTTAACCCATGAAAAGGCCCTGAATGAACAAAAAAATCTTATAATAAATCAATTATATTTATAATTTTTCTTTTAATATCAATTAATTAACTTAATTTGGTTATCTGGGACACTGAGACAATGTGAAGAACAACATCGGACTTAAGTTAAGGGTTTCTTCATCTAACATCCATTTTTTTGAGATATTCTGTATTCACTAATATTACATGTGTATGGTGAATGTATACTATCCAATCATGTTACATATACTGATTACATTTATTTTCATGAAATTCGATGTTTCATTTAATTATTATTAATTTTGGGGCATACAATTCAATTGATTACAAAGTTTCAAGTATTTTCTACCAAACACTCCTTTTTTATTCGAGTTTCTCTTATTCTCCACTCACCTAAATGATATTATTTTCTTATTTACTCCAAATAAAATCTATAATAATTTTATATATATGTGTACTAATCTGATTCCTACTTTATTTATAGGGAGTTATATTTTTTAAAAGGATCATTCAAAATTTCTCCCTGAAATACAAGCTCGATTCAAGGAAGTTCTCGGAATCATAAGTATTTTGAAGTTAATTATATAATCTCTTTTAATCCATATTTTTATTTATAATGTCAAAAATGCTACTATGAAAAATATATTTTGGTTAATTTCTTGTTTTATGAAATAAAACATTCCTTTTTCTTTAAAATATCTTTAATTAATTTTCATAAACCGCACTGAAATGTTTTAATTCTAAAGCTTTGTTAAAAACACTCTTTACACTATTTAACTTTAGTAAGACATAACATGTTCCTAAAATATAATATAAATTTTGGTACATTTTCTTTTGTGGGATATAAATGTTTAAAACCTGTTTTATAAAAAATAAAAAAATTTAAAAGAACTCTTCTTTCAAAAGTAAAATGGATTTTTATCATCACACTTTAAAATGTATGAGATATACTCTTTGTTCACTATTTATTCCATGCATGTTTTGTTAGTTCTACCCATTGGTATATGATATAAATAGTCTCCATATTATCATGATATTGTAAGTTATTATTCTTTGAATATTTCAATGTGGAATGGGACACATTGGAATTTTTATGGATTATTTACTCATGAAATTAGCAATGGTGTATTTTAAATGTATCTTGTCTATGTAAAATTCCTTGTTGAATATTTATATTAATGTTTTTATATCATATGATACCGTTATCCATATTCAATTAAATTGTTTATGACTAGTTTGATTGTCGATGTGCTATCTTAAAACCATTCCCCAATTTACTTTGAATGGTTAGTGTTTATGATTATTATTCAGGGTATGTTTCTTACATTTCATATTTTAGTTCCAATATGAATGTATATGTTATTTATGTTTATTCCCATTAATATGAGGAATGAATTGAACATATTAAGTGTCTTGTGAGGCCCACTATATCCCCTCGGTACATCGGTTGGTCTCATGAAAGAAACTAAGGTCTTGGATATAGGAAAATGCAAAATGAATATGTATGGTTTTGGATGAGGCCTTAATCATATTTAGACATCTTGGTCGAGGCGTTGATGGTATAATTTAGAATTTCTGACATATTAATTTCCTTCATTATGGGTCTATTAATTGAAATTTCATGTGTTTATTTTACTAGTAATTGGTGATGTTTTATTATGGCATTATTTACTCTGCTAATATTCGATCCTTAATATGTTCAAGTTTATTAATTGTAGAGGCTTGTGTTTTCAATTATTCACCATGAATATTGTCATTTTTTATAATATCTTATGCTTTATTTCTTACCCTTACTAAGGTATTTAGATCATCCCTTTCATGTGATTCATTTTATCAAGACACGAAGTTGGTTTTTTATGATTAACCTACAAGGATAATCATAGAGTGGTGGATGTTCCCAATAAAACATATATGTTGTATTTATTTTCAAGTTATAATGTTGAAATTCTGTATGTATTTGGCTATCCAAAACTACTATACTACTCAGTCCTCTAGGATTTCATTCATTGTAATCATGCTGATGTATTTGAACAATGCACCAGCTCTAGGTTTCTGGGGTTGGGGCATTATATCACCCATGACTATAAAACTAGTTATGTATATATGTTCATTGTGTTTTACCATGTTACTCTTGAGTCATTCCCGACATACCCCTTTTTGGGTCATTACCACTTGGTACATCTGTGTCAGAATCACATCCACATGTAGTATCATGAAAGGGATGTATTTCAATGAAAACCTACATAATCTAAAACATATCAACACATTATGATGTTATTCAAAACATATACTCACTATTTTTCATAATATTATGTTCCCTAATCTAGTATTTCCTTAAAACAGTTTCCATGGGTTCTACTATAATTCATATGATATAAAATATAGACACTTGGGCCCCAATAATCCTAAAACTAATGTCTTCTATATTTACATTGGCATAAAACTCATAGAATCACATTTGGAATGACCAAATATTTTATTAGTCTTAGTAATCTATATACAAACATGATTCACATATTACATTTGAATACACAATTTAAAGAATAATTTTAATTGGAGAATATCATTATTCTCTCTAGAATATTCTTTCAAATCATTCATAGTACCCTACATGGAATCCTAAGGAGTCAAAAAAATTTGGGTGAGCTAAAATTCCAAGGGTTATGTATAGGGGATGAATTCATGAATCAATAATAATAATAAATACAAAAGGATAATATCTGAATATAGATTTTATAAAATAAATTCAAAAATAAGGAAGTTAATACAAATATAATAAAAAAAAAAATATATCTATGAGAATAATGAATATGAAAAGATATATAATTGAAACCAGACTATATTAAAATAAATTGACTGCATGAATAGATAATGCATAATAAATATAGAATGGTGAATATCTATAAATAAATTTAATTTAATCAATATTTATCTGTGAAATATGTATATAAATATTTTCATTGTGAAGATATCATGGATAATAGTACTAACCAAAATGATTTCAATGACTAATTTTGAAAATTCATGTTTCCCAGACACATGATACATTTACCATCATGATCTATCCTATATATATTTTAAAACATATTGGTTGAAAACCCATTTAGCTAAGGATAACAAAATAATTCTTCCAATGATACAAACTATTCATGGGGGTATTATATTTACCCATCCAAAACCCTTGTATTTCATGTTCAGATCTGTCCATATATATCTTATAATAAATTTATGTTATAAACAACGATCCTTATTAAATATCTGTATTAAGTAAAGGATATTGATTTATCAATATTTCACCAATTAATCTGATAACCATAAAATTAAACACCATGTGTAAAAATTTGATATTTTTTTGGAATAATCATATTTATGATAAATTATATGGATAATTAGGTGGTATTTAATGTTCAATGATCATAAGAAAGTGAATAACTCAAGGAGAAGATAATGACTATGAAAACGATTCGAGGATGCGAATTTCAACACTATTGTTGGAAAAAATCATAAAAAATCCAATGGAATATTATAATTTTATAAATATAGTGGATACCCATTTTAGAAAGAAAAAGGCTTATTTTCAATGGTGATATAAAAAAATATCTTCAAAAATATTGTTAAGAAAAATTTATATTTCATATAAAATGCAAGTATTTTAAAAATATATCATTTTGAAAATATTTTACATTGAATTTTTAAAAAATTAAGAACAGAATATCCTTAAATAATATAATTGTAAATAATTAATGAAGCCAAAAAGAAATGGCAGCAGGTAATTAATTACATTCCATTCAAGGTAAATAGAACATTCCTTCAGCATTGTAAAAAATATTAAAAATATTCTACTTTTTCAAATGAAATTAATATTTCATTTAAAGAATTTTCTAAAAAGTAAAAATGGGTAAAAATATATTCAATAAATCATTTTTAAATGGTTAAAACCATATTGATGTATATTCTTTAAAACATTTATTTTAGGAATACAAGCTTCCGCCCGAAGAGTGAAATAATGTCAAGTTTCGTTAAAATCCTTATCTAAAATATTTTATGTATCCAAAGAGTGGGAGAATTTAACTAAAAAATTAAAATAATTATTAATTACCTGAGGATAATAAATTTAATGTTTTAATTCCATATTGATCAAATAATTTATTTTAATTGAAATTGATGTGTAAATAATCTCAAATAAAATGTGATTGGGAATTAAACCCATGAAATTATTTGAACATTGAAGTGAGAATAAATCAATGAATAAATTATATATTTAAAATTTAAATCCCATATAGTATTTGACATAAAAAAAATATACTCAAACTTTATTAAACACATAATCCTGAAATAATAAAGACAATGATAAAGAAATGTATTCAAATGAAAATAAATTGAGTTATGAAATTGTTTTCAAAATTTTAACAGTTTATTAAAATCCAATAAGATAAAATATTTAAAATAATAAAAAAACACCAGGAATAATTCAGAATATATGGAATTACATGTCAAAGGGACAACATATACCACATAAAAAGGAATTTTGGATCATAACCTTACAATATGTCTCATTGAAATGAAATGGGGACGAAATCACATAACTTACACACCATTTATATAGAACATGATATTACCACTAATATAATGATTTAAAACCAATTATTAACTTAATATAGATTGATATTATTATTTATTATATCATATATTATCCTTTAGTAACATCTTACCACCCGTCTATTAATAATCAATCATTATTTTAATCTCTCTCTGTGTTAATTTCTGTGTTTTTCATATTCGTGTTTTGTTATGAATGATGTAGTTCATTCACATATTTTATTTTTCATCCCTAGCCTGAATGATAATAATGAAATAATTATCATATTTTTTGAAGAATTTTTACTTTTAAAACCAATCATGAATGATGATTATGAAAAATTAATTACGTTATGATCAATGGATATAGTAGTACATTTGTTCGTATAAGTAACATTATCATTTATCAATGAGGAATATGAAAATGATGTAAGATTTTTTTTTAAATTAATATAATAAAAATTATATCATAAATTCCATATTATATAAAAATATAATTCAATCATGTTGTCTGGTTATGAAAAAAGAGTCATATTGCTTCTTGAAGTCTGTAGTCCATACGTACATGAATGAATTTTTCATCTTTTTGTCAGTGAAATGGAATGAAAGAGAATTACATATAAATATAAATATCTATTGTATTTATGTAATGTTAATTATTTAATTTATATAAATATAATTTCATTTATATGACATATAGTTTTTTACATTATGTTTATCAACATCCAAATGAAGAATTAGTGAAAGACGAATCAGATCGCTCTATAAGGCAATATTAAGCCATAATCATAAGTGACATTATCGTATCTATTATGGAATGGTAGGTGAATATATATATATATATATATATATCATATAGTGAATCCAAATTTATATTTATGTAATAAATATCATATATATAAATTATATCCATTATCATACCAAACAATAAGAGGTGGTAACGAAAAAATGAATGACATCAGTTCGTGAGGCGGTTGTTCTCCATATAAACGAATGATGATTTCATAACCCATATGATGGATATTCATGTGGTTATATTTATTAATCATATCGTAAAAAATTTATTTATATGAGAAATATTTCAGTTATAATACCAGTTTGGTTTTAATATATTTTATGGAGGTGGAGAAGAAGATAAAATAATGACACATGTGTAAGAACAATAGCTCTTATTAGGGTATCCTATATATTTTTTCACTAAATCCATCAGAGGATAGGTTTATGGAAAAAATAAATTTTCTCGGATTAATGCATGAAGGTTGAGAAGTTGTTTTTTTCATGTCTTGGCAGAACCAAAGTGGTTTTATTGTGTGAATAAGAGATGAGAGTGGGTGGCCCTTTTAATGTGGGGGAGAAGACACACTTATTATTTTTGAAAGGAATTGAGTTCGAGCACATTTTTAATATGGTAAAAGAATATAAACGGGTAAATTATTTAAAACTATAGATTTAATGGGAAAAATATTGTAAAATATTTTTTTTAATTTTAATATGATATTTATAACACTATATTATTAGTCTTCCCCCCTCGGGGAAACATATTTTTACCTCAACCTTGTTAATTAATTTTTACATCATTAATTATAAATTTTGGTTAAAAATATTAATATGAACATATTATAAATTATCAAAATAGTATTATTACCAATATGAATTCCATTTTATTTAAATCAATTCACAGATGTGGAGAATTTAATTTACAACTAATGCAATAGACATCGAGACAAAAAAAATTTAAACAGAAAATGTTCAAAATATTAAAATGATTTTATAACAAAATTAAATATGAAATTTTTTAAAATAACCTAAATAGAGTTAATATTGGATTAATTTAATTATTTATACTTTTAAAAAAATAAAAATCTAATTTAACATTTAAAATTATTTAGATAAAAATATGATTTTCATTTGAAATCTACAATTTTTCATTGTTCATCAAAAAATAAAACATCTTAGAAAAATACCAGTAACTCAGCCTAAGATAATTTGGGTATAAAGAATTCAAAAATTAATTTTATTTTTTATATAATATATATAAATTCAATAAAAATTATTTTTAAATTTCGTTTTTTAATTGTGATTAATTGGCCTTTCTGAAAAATATAGTTTTTCTGAAAATATTTATTTTTCTTTTAAATGATTTTTTTGTTATTTATAATCAATAAGTGTCCAATAAATTTTGGAAAAAAAAAATATTCATTACTTAGTTAATACTATTCACACATTCATTTTCAACGGCCATGTAATAATTATTTTTTTGAAATATAATATTAATAGTATCTTGTTGTTCAGTAAATCTCATCCTGGCATGTATTTCAATTTATGGAAGAAAATAGTTATTCTATATAAATAAATAAAAAATATGTGTTTATTTCCATTACTGATATAAAATTTATTTAATTTTTCTAAATAGTATTTATATTGTAATGTTTTAGGATGTTATATTTTTTATTGATGGTTTGGCAGGTCATATACTCTGTTAAATAAAATGTTATTATTTTTGAATTTAGGTTTATTATGTCCATGTTTTAAATCATGTAATCAGTTGATTTTAAAAAAAATTATTGTTTTTAAATTTAATAATTTTATGAAATTTTATCGATCAATTAATCCACATTATTAAAATCCTAGTGAATTTTTTTTGACTCACATGTGATGTTCTTGACAATTTGGAAGAATGATATCAGATTTATTTATTTAATCCAATCAAACTGTTTATGTAGAATCATGTAAATATGATATAACTTTTACTGTTTTGAATTTTTTATGTCCACTGATAATTATATTTCTTAAAAAACAAATAAAAAAAAATTTACTAAAATTAAAAGATATACTTTTGTTGGGGAACATGTTTATGTAGTGTTATTAGTGTGACTAATCCTAATCATCCTAAAACCCAAGATATATTCAGTATAAATTAATTTCTACTATATTATATTGTTTATATAAAATTAAATATATATATATTCAATTTTTTTCCCATAATAAAATTAGAAACAGGATCACATAGCATTCCATGGAATAAAGATTAAATTTTGCACGTACCGTACATCCTAGATCAATGATATTTTAAATTATTCCATAGTTTCAAAATATATAAATACCCATGAAGAGTTATAAATTAATTAATTATTTCTATAATTATTTAGTGAAGTTTTTATATTAATAAAAAATATACACTAAAATATATATCATAAAAACCAGAGAGGCTTCTCACAATGTTTTTTAGAAGGTATTTTTTTACTATATCATGTAATAGTATCCTTATTTGAATGATATGTGATAAAATTTTACCAACTATATTATTTTTATATTATTTTTCCTTTAAATTTTGATATATTATATGATTCTATATATATGGATTATTGATTAGCAATGGAGTTTAAAAATTTCATCATTTGATGATGTATAGTTACAAATAATTATATCATTGGTGCCAAATTCTAGTCTTTTCATATCATATAAAACACCCTAACAAAAAAATGATACACTATTAAATGGATTTATATAAATTGGGTTTTTGGACCTGATATTGTTTTTAAGGAGTTTATTCTATTTGATATAAATATATTAGTAATTATTTACTCTTTTTATTTATTTTTAAATAGTTATCCACAAAATCATGTCTACTATGAGGTCTTGAAAATGAATTTAGTGATTTCAGTTGTTGAATGTTATAATTTTAGGTGGTAGCCCATTGGTTATTTCTGAGGAAGGACTCTTTTTTATGGTAATACCATTTGGAAAATGAGGTACTATTTCTTTTTTTTATCATTTCTTTTTATTGATTTCTCTATTGAGAGATATTTATATATGTTTTTTGATTATTTTTTATGTTTAGAAGAATCATGATGTTTAATGAAAAAAATTTATTCAATATCTAAAAAATAGATTTATTAAATTAATATTATAATATAATGGGATAAAGAATTCCAAGAATCATTATATTAATGAACAACAAAAAACTGGTTATTTTAATGGACAAAACATTTTAGAGAATACATATTATACAAGAAATACTCAATTAATATTTTGGGACTTCATGAAATTAAATCTATCATTATAATGATGAAATTTATTCAAAATTATTATATTAAAATTGGTTAACATAAAGGAAATGATAATTTTTATGCTTTCTTATTATGATAAAGTTATTATTACTCTAGTCATATAGAATATTAATAGATAATATTTCTAGTGGGGGGTATTTATCAAACAGTTAAATCCAATGGATGATATAAAATCAATGGAGTGGGATATTTTTTAGGGAAATAATTCAATATAAATATTTTACATTTAATATTTTTATGAAAATATATATAAAAAATTATAAATATTGATGAAAAAGTGATTGAATATTTTGTTAGATATAATGTGAGTTTCAATAAGCATGTATGTATTGTTTTTTGTTTTTTATTAATATTTAATGTAAATTTAATAGATTTTATTAGTCTAAAACCACATATCTTGAAATCCTCAATTACATGATAATCTATGAGTTATAAATAAGTAGTTTATTGTGAATTAAATTATATATATTTTGGTTTTTTATACTAGTGGATAAATTTAAAAGGTACATATGCTAAAGAATATGAATCCAAAAAATTTATCAAAATAGAGGAAATCTGCCGTATAGTGTCCATATAGAAACTAATGCTTTCCATATATGTGTAAAATATGGGAAACAATTATATTTTGATGGTTTTATATAGATAACACACATTATGATGGATTAATGGATTCCACTAAAAAATGAAACACCCAATGTCATATTTTTATACAATAGAAATACATTCACTGTATAATCTCATGTAAAAACCACGGTTTCATGATAATAGTCGATGTTAGGGAAATTAAAAACCAAGGTATCATGGATGATCATAATTCATAACTAGGGTTAATTATAATATATCAATGTATTGGGAGAACATTTATACTTTGTTTTAACTATTCAAAAAAACATTTTATGTTATTATGTTCCTCAGAAAGGTCTCAGGGATCTATGATTTTGTTTTAGATATTTTTGGAGGGATTTATTTAGTTTCATTATTTTCAATGGGTTATGGGATATTGTGATGTACACCTTATAAAAATTGTGTATCGTATTATGATATAGACAATTATTGGTATAATATTGACACATTTTTAGAGATAATTATATAGAAATTTTAATAAATCAGGGGCTAAATACGAGTGTTAGATTATTAATTGGTGTTTGATTTAAAAAATCATTTAGGTTCTCGGGAGAATTAAAAAATATTTTGTGATTGGTGCACAATTTTAATAACCATTGGTACTAACCATGTGCGAGGTTCAAATTAATATTAACATTTGATCTTTAGAACAAATGTAATTAAAACCCCTTTTCATTCCACTAAATTATTTGTATTTGGTACCTATGTAATCCATGAGTTCTTTTTAGTGCTCCCTTTCCTTACATACTCTAAATATAAATGATCTACAGTGTTCACTAGCGTGGATTCAAGGTAATATGTAATTATTTCCTTCAGTATTTATGTATATCTATGATATTCTATCTCTTTATTGAGAATAATCATATATCCAAATTATGCTTTAGAGAACTATGGATTATTTCAATGTCAAATGAATAATACATGGTTTTTTCTTAAAAAGATTCCATATTAATATTTTTTCCATCTCTTCCTTGAGTGGATCTTCAAAAAAAATTTATGGTAAATCACTATTGGTAAATTGAAATGAATCTCAAATCATGGAATGATAACTTCCCTGAATATTAATTATATAAAATATTTTATTATATATTATATCTCGTTCTATTGCTTTTTCTCAAGGGGCATTATCTGGGTATTCTCACTTTGGGGATGATGAAAAATTCCATAAATGTGGATAAAAGGATTATATTAACATATTTTATCTTTTTATGTAGGTGTTTTACATGCTCTTCTATTTTTTATATACATTGTCTAGAAACCCGTCTAGGATATAGTGTATTAGAATTTATTGGTGTCCTCTAAGTCCATTATTGGGTAAACTAGAGTGCAACATTCCATGCCATAGTTTATATTAATTTATTTCTTTGCCTCAGAGCATTTGATCTTCCATTCATGATCCTTGATATGTTAAACCTTGATTATACACATTCAAATACTCTATGGAATATTTATTAAGATAAATTCTTCCTTCATATTACATACTATATTTTTTATGGTGTTTCTCAAATAACATAATCTATATTTTAATTCCTATATTAAAATTTATCTTTTAAATATATTTCAATCCCCCTAGAATTGGATCATAGATGTCATTACTCATATATTGTGGCTCTGTATTTGTATGGGTAGTTTTATACCATGGAATGCCACTACCCCGAGTGGAGAAAACACCATAATCTATTGGAATAGAGTCTATAGCAAGCATTATGTGTCTATGGGGAACATCATTCAGTATATTTACAGTTCCATTGACTCAAGTGTAACAATAATGTGTTCTATTATAAGAGAGTTGGTGCACATGATTTCTTGGTGTATATATATATTAACAGTTAGAGTTGAGTTGTTATTTTAAAGATGAATGAGTATTACTAATAATGATGGATAGAGTAACATAACATAGATTATGTCATGCACTGACCACCTATGAAACTCTTCCTATATAAGACCAAATAAGTGAATTCCAGGGATCATGGAATCATGGTTTGCACTTGAATTATCTATATATGATGGTTTGAATTATTTTAGGGGATTTTACTATTTCATCTTGAAATATACCTCTATATACACGTGAAAATGTGTGAAGGAAATAATGGTAGTGTCCAAGTAGGTTTGTAATGACATCTACTATAGGCATCAAGGAGATTGTGCAGGCAATATATTCAAGAATTTACAATTGGTAAAGGCCAATAAAATGAAATAAAATGTTCTCAGATTTCAAAGATGAATGTGGTATAGAGGGTGACTCGGAGTTGTTACCCAACACCGACACTAAATGAATTCCTGTTGTACAAGTTATAATTTTTTTACCCACAACATTGGGGATTTTTGGTATGATTTTTTAGGACCTAACATGAAATCTATTATAAAAACATCTTAATGTTATATTTCATTGTGATGTCAAGGGTTTTATTTTATATTTTTCAATATTTGGTGTATAGATAGGATTATTAAAGGTATATTCTCCCTATGGTATCTCTAGATCCTCACCACTAGTAGATAGCCTTTTGAATATTGGGTGGTTTTCATGATGTAATGTGTGGAAATGAATTTGGGTAGTTTGTAGAAAGTATACTGTCTATTTTTACATCATTAAAGGGGATATCCATGAGCCTCACCAAATATTGTGTAATTCATGTCCGAGTTACCATGAGGGGATTTCTATTATTGTTGTCAATTTATAGTTTGATGATGATATCTTGTATATTATGTGGTTTCAATTAATGGGATTATTTGAATTCAATAATCATATATAAGAACATATGATAAAATGTGATATATATATTTTTTTGTAGCAAAGTAGTTCTTAAATTAAATATATTGAATTGTGCTACATTTTCTGGATACATCGGAATTCCATTCTGTTTTGATTTACCTATATTTGAATTTGTTATTTTATCATTTTTATGATGTTAGGTAGTTCATATATATAATTTTGGATAACAAGATGGTATGGTGGTCTAGTGTTGTTACTTGGGTAGAACTATGAGGGTTATACAATATGTGTGGAGAAGTTATAGGGTAAACCATCCAACATAATTCTCATATGTGTTCTATATAGATACATAGATTTTACTAGTATGAATGATACCATAAATTTTATAAATCTTAATTTTTCATTACTAAAATGCCACCCTTGAAGATGTTGGTTGTACCCACATGTCCAAGCATGCCGGAATTCTCCTCCAATGGATGATTAACATATGAATTCCATCTTTCATGATTTGGTGGTTAGGGTGCTTACTGCACCCCCTCTTAGAGTCATGATGATTACTACAAGATCATGTGTTATGGTGTTAAAGATGATGGTTGAATATGAAAAAAATTCACACTCTAATATTATATTGAATTCTACAGAACTAGTGGACCTTCATATTTTGATAACTATATTACCAATACAAAGGTAATCATCAATCTGGATGAAATTAATGTGAAAAATAGGTTAAATATGGTATGATTTTTTATTTAATGACCTCCTATGAGGTGGTAGTGAATAATAGGATAAGATGTTAGTCATTTGGTTATTAATTTAGATGCAATCAAAATTATATTCTTCAATGAAATAGTTCTCAATGTACTGAATTATTAGTAAGAACATTAATGTATATTTCTCTATTAACAAACAATGTTATATTTTTATTACTCGTCTTATTTTTTTATGATCCTATGTTATTATAATAATTTTTATGAATGATTTATAGAAGGATAGAATATTTTAAATTGTACGTCATTCAAGTATTATAATTAATATTAGAAGATTCAACCTATTTAAATACACATTGATATCACAAAAGTCAATGACAATTTACAATGGGCTATATGAGGAAAGGCTTAAAAACATTATATTCAAATTAATTTTATTTAATTGTATGAGATAACACAATTTAATTGAGTTCCTATTTTGGTAATAGTAGGAGTAATTATAAGTACATTCGACATACTAAAAAATTGGACCAGAGTTGGTCTTCTTATACTCCATTAATGGGATGGGGTTCTGCCTGGTCTGACAAATTGGGATGAAAATGAAATTTTATTACATCATGCATAATGCCCAAAATAAAATTTCACTAATTTGGTGTGGTGGGTAATGTACTAAAAGCATTTCTAAGGTATCATGCCAAAAACCATGGAGAATAAGTTAGAGTGTGTGAAGGGGATCTCTGTAGTATACTGAGGAATCATAAAACCTAGTGACTCAAGTGATTTTTCAATACATAATGAAGGAGTTACTTCATTGGAATGTAGGATGTGTTCAATGGATGAGGTTCCAATCATTGGTTTATTGGGACCGCCTAAGGATAAGAGTAATTGTTTTTATTAGCTCTATTATTTTTACTTATTTTTGTGATATAATATCTTCCCATTGTTTTATATCAACACAAATTTTTATTAGTCTATATGAATGACATATTTTTTATTTTGATTTAATATTTTATGTTATTTCCTCCAGATAAAAATTTGATCATCAATTGTGACATATTGAGTGTCTTGTAGTAATTTTGTTCTATAGATATATTTGTGATTAATGATGTTGACATGTCAATTTTTGATGTTATTATACAAATGTATTGGTTTAACAGTTATCAAACACATATCAACAACTACAAGATACTTGTATCTATCACCTCATATATAGAAGAGAGGATACTATTTTCCATTATGTGATATATTAGAGTAGGTAGGATTGGACATGATGTCACGACCCGTCCTCATGCCTCATGTCGTGACTACCCAAAACCCGCCATCCATAGGCCAGGGGCTGACGACTAGCACCAAAGGTGTAAATACCAAAAGAAGGGAAGGCATTGACCTTATTAAGTAACATACACAACAGAGTACGCAAGTCATGTAAGCACTATGTAAAAATGGGTACAGGATAAGTTCTGAAATGTAAATGGTCCAGTATACAAACCCAACTGAAAGTACAGTACAACTAAAAGGAAAGAATAACAACAGTAAGTAAAACAACCACAGCCAATCGTCCACCAGAAGTCCCAACTGATGGGTGGGTATAGATAGCCTCCTCAGCTCCTCGGTACGGCGGTCCCCTCCCTATACATCCCAATAAGTAGTCCACTTCCGGGTACCGTCCAACTTCACAAGACTCCACCTCGATCAGTGATGTTTGTCGTCTTCATCCAACACAATGTAGTACGGGCATAGCCCGTGCAGGGTTGAGTGTACGATACTCAGTTGGGACCCCAAGACCCCCAAAGGTCTCTCAGAATCCACGTAGGATAAACCACAAAGGAAATATACAATCACGAAGTATCAAACAACTCTACTTAGGTATATGCCCATACATATAGCTAAGTCACCAGTTACAGAATAGCTCCAACTCTCGAGCCCAAGAACAACCCAGTTCACACAGGAAAACACAATCCAATTCACATAGGAAAGCAAGACAATCACAAAGATGATAATGATTGAGAATCAAGACTCAGATCACATAGGTATACACTTCGTAAGTCGATAGAGATGATCAGATGTAGCCACTGATTCATCTGAGCTGTCATATCCACATAGGATACAAGACTAGCTAAGCTATCAGACCCACAAAAGATACAAGACCAGCTACTCTACCAGACCCACATAGGATATAAGTAGAAAGTCAAATAATGTCGGACCCAAATAGGATACAAGAGCAGTAGTCATCATCGTCAAACCCACGGAGGACTACAGTACAGTCATCGTCGTTGCCAAACGCATAGAGGATCCAAGTGATGCCTTCATCATCGTAGTCGTAGCCAGCTCTAGGGTTCCCTCACACAGCATGCTCGATTCCAGGAGGGTCCGCTTCTCGAGCAAGAGATATTGAGATTTGATACATCAACTCTCATGAAGTCTATAGTTAATGTATCCCAAAGTTCTGTCTCATCAAAAGAAACCCGATACGACAGATGGTGCGTCAATCGAGCGCCCGGTCTGAGAGTTATTAGATTTTTCGTTCCAGGGGACCGGTTGGTTTTTAAGCTAAAACCCACCCAACCATACACAAGCTGAGTCAAAACCTCAAGCGGAGTAAGCCAATAGGACCGTCTCAACAAAATTATCCCAATGCAATTGATAGCTCGTCAATCAGGTGTTCGGTCCTTAACATATAAGCGTTTCTACTCCAAAGGCCCTGCTGGTTTCCATTCTAAACCAACCCTGCCATCCCAAAACTTTGTCAAAACCTCATGTATAATATACCAAAATGACCGCCTCAATCCAAGGATTCATATTCATCTAATGCTGCGTCGATCGGAGGTCAGTAGATCATGTTATGGACAAAAGACCGAATACGGCCCAAAGTGGGGGTCTGGGCCCGGTCC
The DNA here is from genome assembly GCA_963277665.1 of Viscum album. Classification (NCBI taxonomy): domain Eukaryota; kingdom Viridiplantae; phylum Streptophyta; class Magnoliopsida; order Santalales; family Viscaceae; genus Viscum; species Viscum album. The sequence continues at coordinate 470,463,907 of OY728148.1, forward strand.
GACCCGGCCCTGCCCCCTGGGTCGGCCCGAACCAGGTTGACCCGACCCGGGTCCGTGTCCGGCCAGGGAGGGCACGACCTGGAACAGAGGGGCGTGGCCTGGCCCGGTCCGCGCGACCCGCCCCAGCCCGGCCGGTGGGTGCGCTGGTTCGTCCATCGTGCCAAGTGGGGGTGGGGGGACACGGTGCCCCCATGTGCACTCCGTGGACGCGGCGATTGGCGTCGTGTATCCCCAGGATCCCATGCAGCCGTGAGATCCGGCCTCCACCACAGTGACATTAGCCACGACTGGCTTCTGCCGGAGGCATGCAGGGGTGTCGCCGCCTCCTGGCGGCCGGTCGGTACCAGCCGCCGCCTCTGTCTGTCGGCGCTGCCGCGCCGACGGGGCGCGCATGTACTGTCTTCCGCGGACCCCCTGACATTTTAAAGTCGTCCAATTTGCCCGTAGTCTACTCATGTGGCCCTCTCGGGACCCACACTTCATTGCGACAGCTTCCACATGCCGATGTGGTCCCGTTTCATTGCCACCCATCCACACGAACACAAAAAAATAATCTGCCGAGGGTCGTCGGGCCATGTTTTTTCGGCCCACGCCCTCTGCGTTAGACGATAACAATTTCCAATGATAAATAAGGTTTCCCATTGTATGAAGAAAAAATTAACCAATCATTTATCTACAAAACTCAATTCCCAACCCACAAACGAATTCATTCATGGATCAACTTTCTAACGAGTTGACCCCCATTCTTTGTTTTAGAAGGGATGAATCATAGGAATATAACATGCTCATAAATAAACCCCTTCCTCAACATGGAAGGTGATCATCGGTGTTGCCAGGGAAAGGATTGTAGGAGTCTTCTGGGCGGGTCGAGGAGGAAGTTGCATCTCCTCCTTTTTCGGGGAGAAAGGTAAGGGTGGCGTGTCATCAATCTCCGTGGAACCGTCATTCTTTGTCATTCTTCGTCGGAGGCCGGTGTTCTTAGTCGTTCTTCACCTAAGGCTGGCATTTCTCCTCGCACAACGATGATCTCCTCCTTAAAAAAAATAATAGTTTCCCCTATTATTTTATTTTACACTCAAGGAAACTCTCCCATAATTAATTCACCACACTAATTAAAATGTGTTGACATTTAAATAAATAAGGGAGAGAGAAGGTTCCCCTTTAGTAAACGTGTTGGATGTTAAATTTAAATGAGGAAAAGAGGAAGGTTCCTCATTAAATTATGGGTTGACATAATTTAATGGATTGTGGTGACATTAAAAAGAGGTTGGTCAAATTAATGGGGGTTCTTTAAGAGATTTAGAGGAAATTAAATGGTGGGGCTTGTGAGGGCCCCACCTTTGTAAAATCCACACATTGTTAGTTAAGTGGTTGTGGGACCCACCCTTAACTCCCCATGTTAGGAAAAGCCTCCTCATGAAATACTAAAAATTGTACTGATAATTTTTATTTAATTCTTAAACAATCCCCCAAAAATTATCTTCTCCTCTTTTGAGAATGCATCTGCGGTAAGTGTCTCTTTAAGAAATTACTGGCGCTACGAGTTCATTGGTGCCCTCTGATATCAATTCCGAGCTCTGGTTCAAAAGTTATAAAAACCTATTCATTCGTTCACTGAACGTACCCGAGCTAAACTTCAAAAATTGATTTCGGGCACACCGGGCCTCCGAATAAAGTGCCCTCAAGAGCCACATACTCGTAAAATTCCAAAGGATTAGAAAAACAATTGGTGAAATTTTCGGGACTTCACATTACTCCCACCTCGAGCATTACATACCTGTAAAGCTACAACATAAAACAGGGGAACAACAGAGGATACTGGGCACACATCTGAGAATCCTGCTCCCATGTGCTCTCTTGGAGGTTCTCGTGCTACCAACGAATGCACACCAGAGGAATCGACCGTCCACGTAGGACCCGATCCTGTCGATCCTTGATCTCCATAGGGAACTCATCAATATTCGCCCCATCATCAATATCCAGATCCCCATGGTCGATGATATGTGTTGGGTCGTGCACCTATCTCCTCAGGTGAGATACGTGAAAGACATCGTGCACCCCGTGCAACTGAGGTGGAAGGGCTAGGCAGTAAGCCACCTCGGCTACCCTTCTAAGGACATGGAAGGGTCCAATGAAGCACGAAGACAACTTTCTGCCGCAGCCAAATCTCTGTAATCCATGTCGAGGTGAGACCTGTAAGAAAACGTGGTCACCATCCTCAAACTCTAGTGGACTCTGGCTCCTATCATCATAAGACTTCTACCTACTCTATGAAGTCCTCATCTGATCCTGGATGATCTGCACCTTTTCCGTTGTAGCCCGAACCATCTCTGGTCCTACGAGTGCTGACTCCCCAGGGTTTGTCCAGCATAGAGTTGATCTGCAAGCCCAGACGTACAATGCCTCATATGGTGCCGTCCCGATGGTATAGTGGTAGCTGATGTTGTAAGCAAACTTCTCCTAGGGTAGGTGATCCTTGGAACTACTAACAAAGACAAGGACACCGGCAAGAAGAATTTCCTCGAGTGTCTGAATGGCCCTCTCCATGTGGACATCCATCTGTGGGTGAAAGGCAGTGCTCAGGCGTAGCTACGTCCCAAAATCCTCATGTAACCCCTTCCAAAGTCGGGAAGTAAATTGAGCATCTTGATCGGAGATGATAGTCAATGTCACACCATGAATTCATACGATCTCCTAAATGTAGAGGCATCACAAGATCTCTAAGGAGCCCTGCTCTCTGATAGGTATGAATTTGGCCGACATGGTGAGTCGTTCTACGATCACCCAGATAGAGTCATGTACTCTTGAAGTATGTGGAAGCCTCATCACGAAATCCATGGATATGCAGTCCCACTTCCACTTAGGGACCTCTAAGGGTTTTTCCAATCCTACTGGTACATGGTGCTCTGTCTTCACTTGCTGACAAGTGAGGCACCGAGAAACGAACGCTGCCACATCATTCTTCATACCCAGCCACCAGTACTATCGTCTGAGGTCATTGTACATCTTCTCTACCCCAGGATGTACTACTAGAGGGGACGTGTGGAACTCCCTTAGCACCTCATCCGGTAGAGTAACTGGTACCATGGTACATCCCTTGAAGAGGTTGATGTGCTCTCCGCCTTCATAAAATCTATCGGGTGCTTGCACTGAGGATATCTATGCATCGCGTGCCTCACATTCAACGTCCCCACATTGTGCCTCTCTGACCCACTGATGTAGTGGAGGAATAATTATGATAGACTGAAGATAGGCTACCCCATCTATATCCAAGAAGGATATCTACAAAGCAGCTAACTTCTATGTCGCCTCCCCAAGTAGCTGAATGCTCGATCTCCTGCTGAGAGCATCAGCCACAATGTTCCCCTTCCCAGGAGTATAGACAATCTGAAAGTCAAAATCCTGGAGGAACTCAATCCATCGCCGCTATCTCAGGTTCATGTCCTTATTCGAGAAAATGTACTTGAGACTCTGGTGGTCAGAGTAGATTGTAAAGTGCTCGCCCATCAGATTGTTTCGCAACATCTTCAGGGCAAAGAAAACTGCTTCTAATTCTAGGTCATGGGTAGTGTAGTTCTGCTCGTGCTACCTCAACTATCGTAAACCGTAAGTGATCACTGCTCACTCCTGCATCTGGAAACACCCGAGTCCGGTCCCTGATGCGTCATAGTAAAATACGTACCCCACACCTTCCTCCAGTATCCTCAAGATGGGCGCACTGGTCAATCTCTTCCGCAGCTCCTAGAAGCTCTACTAACATCTATCTTACCACACGAAGGGTTTCAAATTCTTCTTCAAGGCTGTAAGTGGTTCTGCAACTCTGGAGAAGTCTGGCACAAATATTTGATAGTGCCCAGCCAGACATAGGAAACTCCGCACCTTCGTCACACTCTTGGGTGGCAACCAAACAAGTACTTCCTCGACCTTCATGGGATCCGCTGCAACTCCCACCTCTGAGATGACGTGCCCCATGATGTGAACCACTCGAAGCCAGGACTGGAACTTCGAGAGCTTACCATAAGGCTGGTGCTCTCGGAGCGTATCTAGTACAACCCGTAGGTGGTAGGAATGCTCCTCCTCCGTCGTCGAGTAAATTAACATGCCCTCAAGGAAGAGAACGACAAACTAATCGAGGTAGGGATAGAAGATCCTATTCATGAGACTCATGAACACTGATAGAGAGTTGGTCACACCGAAAGGGCATGAACAAGAACACATAGTGGTCATACGGACACCTAAAGGCCGTCTTCGGCACATCCTCATCCCGAACACAGAGATGATGATAGTCTGACCTTAGTTCTATCTTCGAGAACCAACGTGCTCCTTTGAGCTGATCAAAGAGGTCATCAATCCTCAGAAGCGGATACTTGTTCCTCATAGTCACCCGGATCAGGCAATGGTAGTTGACACACAGTCGCAAGCCCCCATCTGCCTTCTTGGTGAATAGAACCTGAGAAGCCCATGGTGAAACACTGGGTCTGATGAAACCCTTCCCCTGTAAGTCCTCCAGATGTACCCGTAGCTCACAAAGCTCGGCGGGAGCCATCCGATATGTTGGAGTGGATATTGGTGATGTCCCGAGGTACAAGTCTATTTATAAATCTACCTCCCTATGAGGAGGTAGTCCTAGAAGATTGTCAGGAAAAATGTCCGCATACTGGTCCACCACTACATGAAAACTCGGACTCTGCAGGTCAATTGCTCCGAGGATGAGACTATCCAACTGATGTTTGATAGGCTTCCCCCTCCTCTGCTTGAGTACATCTTGTGCTGTGAAGGTTCCCTTCTCACCGGTGAAGGTGAACCTGGTCCCGTACATGCGGACACACCTCACTTTCCGCCTAATACAGTCGATCTGAGCATGGACTGTAGATAACAACTTCATACCCAAGATGACGTCGTAAGGCCTCGACACCACTACAAAAAGATCCCAGCTGAAGCTCTCGCCTCCTAGAGTAAGCTCACACTGCCGGAACTAGTGTGTAATCATCGAGTCTACTCCCGTATGAGTCTCTAGTCGTAAGCATCGAGCCAACGGCTCCGTCGGAATCTCTGAGCTCTGAACAAGGGCAGCAGTAATAAAATAATGACTCGCACCTGTTTCTATAAGAACTGCAGCAAGGGTGGTGTAGGCATAGATAGTACCTCGAATCATCTCGGGTGCGCCGTGGTCGTAAAACTATGCTTCCTGGAGTTGAGTGTGAATTTTCCCGACAGCTCCATGTGATTGGGGTGGACCTCATGGGGGTGGGGGTGGTAGAGCCTCGAAGCGTCGTCTGCCACCCACTGCTCGTCCAGTGTCTCTACCTCGTCCGCCTTCTCCCTGCGGACCTCCACGATTGAACCTCTGCCCTTACCTAGGAGGTCCCTCCACTATCTGTTGATCATCTGCATGGCAAGTTGGGTAGTCACGAGCCATGTGGGCCTGCCCCGCCGCATGCATAACACTGTCTACTCCTCATAAGGCTGGCTCTGCACCGTGCACCCCACACAGCTGAACCCGAATCCTGGCATTTCCCACCTGTCGGCTCGGTTCACTTGGACACCTACATAATTTTTTGACTGCAAGCTACAGAAGAATCTGCTCTGTGCTATCCTACAGTGGGTCTCGCTGCTGATGGATGCTCGGCAAGAAAGCTCTCCACTAGCAGGGCTCGCTCCAGCATACCCGCCTTGGTCAGGATGTTGAGTGGAATCTTCAAATCTCTGATCTCATGCCTCACCCCCTTCTCAAAGGTTTGGTCCTAGAACAATGTGTCCCTTACCATGTTCGTGGAGTAGCACGAGAGGTTGGTAAATCTCACCTAGTACTGGGCTACTGACATGTTGTCCTGCCGCAGCTACAGTAACTCCGGTATGTGCACCGCACGGAGGGTGGCTTGAAAAAACTCCGAGCAGAATAGGCTCTCGAATTACACCCATATAAGATATTCCTCATCGTGCACCTAGAGAATCAAGATCCACCATCTACCAGCTGCCGCATGCCGGAGACTCGCGGCAAGGATCACCATGAGGTCTGTTGGAATACCTACCAACCTGAAGACTCTAACGATAGCCTCTAGCCAATCCTCGGCTTCCTGAGGATCCACCTCTCTGCGGATACTAAGTGGCCGCTATCTCTGAAAAACATGCAATGCGCTCAGGAGGTGTGCACTCTCCGCTGTTGGGGATGGTAGTATTGGTGGATCGGCTGGTAGAGGCACCGCTGGTGCCTCCGCTATAATGGGGCCCTGCACCAAGGCCTCGTCGCTCGGTGGGCTGTCATCTTGCACAAACCTCAGAACCCTAGCTGGTTGTCATGGTGGGGCCATCCTAAAAAAACAGGTGCACCACAGTTAATACAATATACCCGGTGATCTTACAAAAGGTAATCACAACGAAATTTTTTGAAAATAAACACACATGCAAACAGTGTCTTCATGCACTGAGTCAGAAATCAGAAGTCGGGGTCTTGGTATATGGATACGTCAGCCACCGCACAAATACTGGACTCCCTGGACTGAAACCACCCTCAATACTCTTAACACTATTGCTCCACAGAGAAGAAATTATGAGAGTCATGAGTTCTGTGGTAGAACCGACTCCTCTGATACCATGTTTTCACGACCCGTCCTCGGGGCCCGTGTCGTGACTACCCCAACCCGCCTTCCATAGGCCAGGGGCTAGTGACTAGAACCAATGGCGTAAATCCCAAAAGATGGGAAGGCATGGCCTTTATGAAGTAACATACACAACAGAGTACGCAAGTGAAGTATGCACTATGTAAAACTGGGTACATGATAAGTGTTGAAAAGTAAATGGGAAAGTATACATACCCAGATGAAAGTACAGTACAACTGAAAGGAAAGTATAAGAGCAGTAAGTAAAACAGAAACACCCAGTCATCCTATGGAAGTCCCACCTGAAGGGTGGGTACAGATAGCCTCTTCAGCTCCTCGTTTCGGTTGTCCGCTCCCTATACATCCCACCAAGTAGTCCACCTCTGGGTACCCTCCAGCTCCACAAGCCTTCACCTCGATCAGGGCTGTATATCATCTACATCCAACACAATGTAGTGCACGCATAACCTGTACAGGGGTGTGTATACGATTCTCAGTAGGGACCCCGAGACCCCCGAAGGTCTCTCAGAATCCACAAAGGATAAAACAAAACGGAAAGATACAATCAAGAAGTGTCAATAACTCTACTTAGGTATATGCCCATAAATATACCTAAGTCACTATTTACAGAACAACTCCAACTCTCGATCCCAAGCACAACCTAGTCCACACAGGAAAACACTATCCAGTCCACACAGGAAAGAAAGACAATCACAACGATGAAAATGATTTAGAATCAAGAATCAGATCACATAGGTATACACTTCGTAAGGCAATAGAGATGATCATATGTAACAATTGATTCATCTGATCTGTCGGACCAACACAAGATACAAGACCAGCTAAGCTGTCAGACCCACAAAAGATACAAGACCAGCTGCTCTGCAGGACCCACATAGGATACCAGTACAAAGTCAAATACTGCCGGAACCACATAGGATACAAGAATAGTATTCATCGCTGTCAAACCCAAAGAGGATTCCAGTACGGTCATTGTCACTGCCGAAACCACAGAGGATCCAAGTGCAGTCGTCATCATCACAGTCGCATCCAGCTCTAGGGTTCCCGCACACAACATGTTCAACTCTGGGAGGGTCCGCTCCTCGAGCAAGAGAGAGAGAGAGATAGTTGATACATCAACTATCATGAAGTCCAGAGTTGATGTAACCCAAAGTTCCGTCTCATCAATAGAAACCCAATGCGACAGACGGTGCGTCAATCGGGCACCTAGTCTAAGAGTTATTGGTTTTTCCGTTCCAGGGGCCCGATTGGTTTTTAAGATAAAACCAACCCAACCGTACTCTAGCAGCATACAAACCTCAAGCGGAGTAACCAAAAAGGACCATCACAACAAAAGGATCGTAATGAAATTGACAGCTCATCAATCAGGTGTTCGGTCCTTATGATATAAGTGTTTCCGCTCCAAGTGCCTGGTAGGTTTGGATTCTGAACTAACCCGGCCATACCCAAACATCGCTGAAACCTCAAGTGTAATATACCAAAACGACCTTCTCCATCCAAGGATTCCTACTCATCTTATAGTGCATTGATCAATGGTTCTTAGTTCATGTTATGGGGAAAAGACTGAAAATGGTCTGAAGTGGGGGGTCTGGGCCCGGTTCGACCTGGCCCAACCCCCCTGGGTCGGCCCGAACGGGGTCGATCCGACCCGGGTCCGGGTCCGGCCCGGTTGGGCATGGCCAGACATGGCAGGGCGTGGGCCGGCCCACCCGGTGCAACGGGGCGCGGTCCGACCCAGTCCGTGCGATCCACCCCAGCCCTGCATGGGCTGAGCAGGGGGGGAACACTGTCGCCCCCTTTGCACTCCATGGACATGGCGCTTAGTGTCGTGTCTCCCCCGGATCCCGCACAGCCGCGAGATCCATTCTCCACCGCCGTGGCTTTATCCAAAGGCACGCAGGGGCACCGTAGCCTATGGGCGGCCGGCCGGCACCGGCCGCCGACGCCGCCGTGCTGGCGTAGCGCGCCGAAAATGTCTTCTGCGGACCACCGGCCACGCTCCGGTGGTCCGATTTGCCCGTCGTCTATGCATGTGGCCCTCTCAGGACCCTCTCTTCACAGCGACATCTTCCACACGCTGTTGCGGTCCCGTTTCATTGCCGCCCATCCATACGGGCACAGACAAATAATCTGCGGAGGGTCGTCAGGCCGTGTTTGTTCGGCCCACGCCCACCGCGTTAGCCGATAAAAATTTCCAAGGATAAACAAGGTTTCTTGTTGTATGAAGAACAAATTAACCCAGCATTTATCCGCAAACATCACTTCCCAACCCGCAAACAAATTCATTCACAGATCCACTTGATAACAAGTTGACTCACGTTCTATGATTTAAAAGGGATGAATCCTGGGAATATAACATGCTCATAAATAAACCCCTACCTCAACATGGAAGACGATCGTCAGTGTCGCCAGGGAAAGGATCATAGGCATCGTCGGGGCGCACCGAGGAGGAAGCGGTGTCTCCTCCCTTACCGCTTAGAAAGGTAAGTGTGGGGTGTCATCAACCTCCGTGGAACTGGCATTATTCGTCATTCTTCGTCGGAGGCCAGCATCCTTCATCGTTCTTCGTTAGAGGCTGGAATTTCTCCTCGCACAATGAAGCTCTCCACCTTAATAAAATAATAGGTTCCCCTATTATTTTATTTCACACGCAAGGAAACTCTCCCGTAATTAATTCATCACTAATTAAAATGTGTTGATATTTAAATAAAGAAGAGAGAGAGAAGGTTCCCTTTTAATAAATGTGTTGCATTTTAAATTTAAAAGAGGGACAAATGAAGGTTCCTCATTAAATTAAGGGTTTACATAATTCAATGGTTTGAGGTGACATTAAAAAAAGTGGTTTGTAAAATTAATGGGGGTTCTTTAAGAGATTTAGAGGGAATTAAATGGTGGGGATCGTGAGGTCCCCGCCTCTCTAAAATCCACACTTGGGTAGTTAAGTGTCTATGGGATACACCCTTAACTACCCATGGGAGTAAAAACCTCCACATGAAATATGTAAAATTGTACTGATAATTTTTATTTATTTCTTAAAAAATCCCAGAAAAATAATCTTCTCCTCTTTTGTGAACGCATCTGCAGTAAGTGTCCCTTTAAGAAATTACCATAGTTTTGAGTTCATTGGAGCCCTCAGATTTCAATTCCACGCTCAGGATCAAATGTTAGAATAACCCACTCGTTCGTTCACTGAACGTACTCGAGCTAAACTTCGAAAATTGATTCCGGGCACACCGGGCCTTGGAATCATGTGTCGTCAAAAGCCATAGACTCGTAAAATTCCAAAGTATTTAGAAAAAAACTTCCTTGAAATTTTAGGTTCATTACACATGATATAGGATAGCTTGGAGATATCATGGTTTATTTATATGGGTTGACGCTCAATGTATAATCAGTAATAACCCTCGATGTCTTCATTAATGTGTTGATTGTTACCAGGATTATTTCCCATATAAATTTTTATCTCTTCCTCTTGATAGAGGAATTCCATTTGATATTGAGACTACACATGGATATTTTTTTTATTTATTACTCATTATCAAATATACCCAAAAGTGTTTATAGAGTTTAATGTGAGGCAAATAATTTTGGGGGGAAATCTCATTATCCAAGTGATTACATATCAGTGGTGGTCCCCAATTCTTTTATTAATAAAAACAAATATTATATATATATATATATTGTGTCAACTATAGCAATATAAAACTATAAAGTGTTAATAACATGTAAAAATTATCATTCATTGATGAGATGTATAATAATTTATGGGGATCTATATGGTTTCTGAAGTCTGACATTCATTCATGAAACCATCATTTTTGATTCAAATATTGGGATATTACTAAGATACTATCAAATATTATCTTTATACAGTATGATTATCTTGGAACACCTGTGGGGTAGATCAATTCTTCATAATTGTTCTTGGTTATTATGAACATAATTTTCCATCAACGTCTTAACTAATACATTATTGTATTTATATGTGATATATAGATAAATTCAAGAAATATATAAATGAAGTATAAAAAGAATGATTTTTTTAATGAGTATACATTGAGAACATTGTCTTTTTGAATAATTAGTGAAATTGCACTTTTCAATTTAGAAGGTGTGGTTCTTCATGAAGATAATTTCAGAGGAGGTAATATCAGTGAACCTATAGAAGGTAGAGGTTTTAATATCTTTAAAACATCCCAAAAATTTATTTGGGATTAGTATTTTTTATGATATTATTATATCATATAAAAAAATCATATTTCAATGTTAAAAGTATTGAGAATACCTAAATAAGGTGGAATTATGAGTGGACTTATCAGTGTGATGATTCCCTTATTGAGATGAATAATATATCAACATTTTCCACCATTTTTATTTATTAAGATACTATTATCCGGTATTCGTTGTAATGTGGTGCTTTAGGAATTGGTTGGGAACTGTTTTGATTTATATATATTGATTAGTTCATGTGGGATCCCACTAACTATGATCCCATGAATTAAATATCGTGGAAAATAAATAAGGGTTGGGAGATGTTTACATTTCTCAAAAGAGTTTTTGATATTATGTCATTAGTGAGAGGTTTATCACCGACAAATATATCTAGAGTAAGTGATAATTCATATATAAAATATTTTTTAAAATCAGCTAGTGGATTTGGGTGTATTTCTTTATAAATTAAACTTTAATATTCTCGATACATTTTTAAAATGTAATGTATCTGAATATTAACTGTATAAGAAAAAACAGATATATGGGATCTTATAAAGTAGAATTCAAATGGGGAATAACACTATATGTTTTTTATAGCTAAGTTGCATGTGGATCCATGTTAGGAACTTTTGGTTAGGTCACGTGGACTATTTTTTAAATTATTATTTAGTGGTCTAGTTAAATTAAATATATAATTTAGATATTGAGTATGTATTGAAGAAGGAGAACATATATGGGGGTGATTTAGTCTCTTGGTAGTCTTTAGATGATGATGAGATTGTTTTTTTGGGAGGTTTGAATTTATAACATCCATGATGGGTGAGATGATTATAAAATCTAATGGATTTATGTGGGAAGATCAACTTGTATTTATGATGTTTTACCATGTTATCTGAGGTCATTTTTTGTGGCAAGGAATTAATAGAGACATCACTAGTTTTCTGTCATTATTACTTAGTTTCTAGAGGGTATATTCATTGATTCTACATAACGGGGACCACATTAATGATATCTTGTTCCCATGATTATATTTTATGATTTATTGATGGAAATTATGACAGTGATACATAAAACCCTAAGAGCTATTATTATATTTTGTTGATTGTGGAGTAATTATAAAAATTGGCTAATTTCCATAATATTAAAGAGAACAATTGATTTTATAATTTAACAAATATATACATATTTTATATTTTATACCTATATGATGTTCCATTGAGTATTGTGTAGGATATATAATCATTTTTCACATCACAATTTATGTAGGACATAAAAATTTCATAATCTAACTAGCTTAAATTGAGTACAACCTATCATATATAGACTAACAAACCATTATAGGGGATGATAAAAATATTAGGTGATATGTTTTGGTTAAGAATTCTGAACATTGGTGCTTTATACGTGTAAAAATCCATGTTTTATTTCACATAAAAAACCTTCCAAACATATATTCATATGGATCCCTATGTGGTTCAATATGGATGACTATTTAACAAACTATTATATTTTTAAAAGGCTAGTGAGATCACAGTTCTAGGGATAATCATTTTATAGGAGTCATTAATGAGTGTGAAATTGTTTTAAATATAATTTCTCCTCATTCAATGTAGGTACACGTAGTTTTTAAACAAAAGGATTTAACAATATGAGTACACTTTAGGTAAGAGATTTATCTTGTTAAATAATTTTCAATTAGGGAACTAATAGTTATGGGAGAAAGTAAAGCCACCAATAATATTTTTTTTGTATTGATCGATACTATTGAGAATATCAGTTTAATGGACTACCATTTGGAACATCCTCCATGGTATCAAGGTATGTTTGACAAATTATATATTTCACAACATTAGAGAAACATTTATAATAATTACCACGCATCCTTCATAAAGTACATTAAATGAGATCTATATAAATCATTCATAATGTACATGGTGAAAATCTTATAAAAAGTGACATACTTTTGTGAGGAATGGTTTTGAAACTTCTCAGAGTCTTATAGAAGCATGGATGTTATCAAAGAACATTCTTTGGGAGAAAAAAAATCTAATTTGAATGATTAATAGATTGATTTTATGATAATAAAATCTAGAGTGAAGTCTCAAGGATGAGAATTCACTAGAATGTAAAATTATAGTATTTCATTTTCATTCATATACATTTTGCACAACCGTCTACCCTTATATTTTTTTGAGTTATGATTTTCATGGGGTGAAATAACATTATAGTTTTGGTGGATTTATAACTGTTTAAAATACATTAATGGCATTGTTTCATGGGATTTGGTTATGGGGAACCATGGGGTTCTCCATAAGAAACCATAAATATAATTTTGATATGGACAATGGGTGATGCATTATTGGTTCAAAGTAAGAGGTAACCATGAAACATTCCATGTAAACTGTGTAGTTTTTAATAGAGGTGAGAATAATGATCAGTACATGGTTTACCAAATGTGAGATATTTTTTTTGGTGCCTAGAAGTGGAATAAATCTCCACATTGTTGGTGCACAGTTTTAAAATCCATGGAACGATAATGATCTCATGGTTTTAATTAAACTAAAAATTAGATTATTGTCTTGAAACTAAACCAAAAATCCACATCCACCCTCACACACCTAGGGATATCAAAACAGGAAACTCTAGATGTCTCTCCTAGAATTTATTATCCCTCCATATTCCCATTTGTTTGGAGTTGGATGGTTGGATCAAATGAATTCAATGTATAAGGTTATTTTTTTCATCACTATTCATGTATATCAATGATCTCCTTTATTTATCATGATATGAATTATCAATTTAACATTATCTATAATAGATATATGTATTATATCATAGTATAATATAAAATTATTTTTTTAATTGATGATCTATTGAGAAATTTGGAAAATCAATCTTGAGAATGTTTAAAAATACTATTGATTAAAAACCATTCGAATAAGTTGACATATATTTTACAAGTTGGAATGATCCCGTCCATGAATTCTGAATGAAGAAATTTTTTTATGATATATTCGTTATTGTTCTTTTGAATTTTTTTTCATGGACTTAATCTATGTGTTATCCCTCAATAAATATTTCAAATCGGTATCAAATCAGTTATAGTAGGAATTATATACCATCCTAGGACTTTTATATAGTTTTTGGACATAATTTTATTTTGTGTAATTGACTATTATAGATACAATTTCGTGATATAGTTTTTTTGAAAAAATGAGTCTCATGTTAGTGTATTAATTATATTGGTTTTTAATCAATTCAATATCACACATTATATATAAATATTTTATTTTCATGGTGAATTTTATATTCCATGAATGATCATTACTATGATGCCCCTTCATAATGTAAATTTCAATAGTTTATGAAATTTTAATTGCGATATATCATTATGATCTATTTTATGAATTACATGAAAATTTCTCCATTTACAGTGGATACTCAATTTTACTATTTAGGTTATTAGGAGAAAAAGATTGATTTTAGTCGATCTCTTTGCGGGGGATTTAGTATTAAATGACTCATAGATTTTGGATATATATAGAGGATGTTATTCTCAGGGTATTAGCAATGAAATATCCCATTAATGTAGAACACAATATTTCATTGAAAACAGGTCTATTGGGTGACATGGTGTTTTCATGGGAAATTTACATGCATATGTGTAGCATTCCATTCATACAAGAATGCCATGTAAGATTGGTATCATAAGACTATCTGTATACATGAGTCATGGGTGTGAATTATTATTAGTTTTGAACATGTATTTTTTATTTTAATTTGTAATTTGCATTGTCCATAATAGAAAATATGGTCATAGAGCATGAATTATTTCATGTTATGATAACAATGGACACTCTTCCAGTATATCACCAATGTTAATACATGAATTTCACATAGAAAACTTGTTAATTAATGGGAGCATTTTATATTATTTGTTTTATTATTGTACAGTCATTTTTCTTTCCATCAAGAAATTCACCTTTATGTACATGTTCAATTTTATTAAGGATGAATTTTTTGTTTCAGAAAATATTTGTATCCACTCCATTTATGGGAATATGGGTGCATGAAGATACATCATAATCATCAATGTTGGTATGGAATGTGGCTAAATGGTAGTTTTATGTGATGATTGGAGTCCGAAGAAGGATATTGTACCCGAATAGGCTTCAAACAACTAAAGTAACACCCTTCCCTATTTATTTCTTGTTTTCTTTCCCATACATGTTGAATTTCAATATTCTGGGTATGATGGTTGGATATTTTATTACCATACCTAAAATAAGTTATAACATTTGGTTTATGTTCCACTAGGATTTTATATTTATATAACTATATGTTTTAATATGTTTTTTATTTTTTTTATTAATGACATTATAGTATTCTCATAACACCTCTTGCACCCCAATGCTAATTGGATGTGTCTTGTGTATGTGGAGGCACACAAGACATTAAGAGAAATTTAGAACTTTCTTGATGACTCTAGTCGGGGTTCTAAATGATGGTTTTGAGAAGACCGTGTTACTGATGGTAAACTCATTATTCACCAAAAAAAATCAAATAATACTTATCAAATTCATGTTAAAGGAATTAATTTCTATAATAAAAATTCGATAGATACCTTTTATCTCTTACTATGTAAATTGATTTAATGATACATTTAAATACACTATGTTTTCAAATTATTTTATCATAGGTTTAAAAAATATCTTCATAATTATTTTTATTAATATTATACAAAAAATATGCTAAATCTTAAAATAGAATAATTTAATTTTATATTGGTCATGCATTATTTATCCTTATATAAATATCACAACACCTTTAGAAACAATTAATTATTTGTACATGACCCTAACCATCCCATTTTCTATTAAATTTCTATGATTGTTATGAATCAGTTTTAATAACTCCTTAATTACCATCTTATAATTAAAATTCTATTTCGAAAAATGTTATGAAAAAAAAAATTCAACCATATCATAATTAATATTTTAAAATAATATTATGATTTATTCTCCAAAAAATATTTTATCCGTATCCCAAATAAAGTGGCCAAGTTAATGATAAAAATAATGGATGGTGCAACACCCATATCAAAGAGACCTGATAGATTATAATAGATTAATTATGATTAATAAAATATGTGGGTAAAAAACTAAAAATGGATTATTATTCCAATACATTCCCCATAGATTACACCTACACATATTGTTAATAAGTAGATTGGGATAATGTGACTTCATCGCAATTATTATGATAAAAAAGTTCCCCAAAAAGAAACAATATCCACCACAACATAGTCATGAATTAATAAATCAACCTCGAACATTAAAATACTTTTCACAAATATCACAATTATAAATGTCATTTGATTAATGTGAAAAGATAGGGAATTCAAAAACTTCCTTGTATTATTTCAATGCTTATAACTATTTTCATATTGATTTCATATTAATTATTTTATATTAATTAATATATGGACAAGAACTATCATAAAAGATAATAAAATAAATTTTAATTTCATATAATTATTTTAAATAAATTTGAAAAATATTAATTTATTCTCTGAGTAGTATTTTATGTCACTTTTATGGGAATAGAATAATTTAATGGTGAATTTTATACATATTACATATGGAATATTCTAATTTACTAATTTCTTATTCAATTTTAAAAAATAAATTTTGATTATGGTGAGGTTTAAAATTATGTACAATGTGGTCGACTGTGAGGAATATCTATGGTGTTTATGATTTGGAAAAAGTCACCATCTATTTATACATATGATTTATTATAAAATAGAATAAAATCTATCATGCCTTTAGACATGGGTGAAACATTATAATGACAAATTCAACTATAAAACATATCCAAGAAGTTATTTCTATTGAATTAACCCATTTCAAAAGTCCCAATTATTTTTTTTAATGGAACATGATACCTGAAAAAGAAAATATATATATAATGAGAAAGGGATAGAATAAACTAAGTAATGATGAATTATTTCACTAATACCAATTAGTCCAAATTTCAAAATCTGATGGCATATTGGTAGGTTAATGTATAAGAACCCCTCCTTAAAACAATACATAATCATGAAATAAATGAATAATTATTATTGAAGATATTTTCAGGTTTAGAGTTTTAGATAGATAGGCCATAACTATTACATTATATCTCAAAAATTACAAAGTAAACACTTCTAGTCAGTTTAAATTTTTTTATACAATAAAAACTCTTGAAAAAAAGAGGTGTGTCCAGTTCTATGTTTTAGACAACATTAATTTCCCTTGATCCCATCCTTGACCCTATCCGTCTTTAATTCCTATGAAAAACATTTCGAGACATGGTATGAGAATAAAAAGCTCAGTAAGGGATATAAAACAAAGAAAAAAACATTACTTTATCAATACAAAAATAACATAAGTACTTTAACATGCCTCATGAAATCATAAGATTTATGAATAACACATTGAAATCATAAATAATAAAGGTAACTTCTGGAATCTATATCACGCTTATATTATAGCTATAGCAGCTACGTATGGAGTTACATTTGGAATACCCATCTCAGTATATTCTCTAAATCTATTAGGAGAAACATTCAAATTTTCCTCTGTCACGTTACCCAATGCATTAGAGAGCTATCTCGAGCTCACCCGCCCAAGGATTATCTTGGAACCACACATATATGAAAACAATTCCAATGAACCATAACATATTCATAACATATTAAAAAATCATAATGGAAAGATAACATTTTCAAATTTCAATAAAAATATATCATTTAAATATAATGACATAAGAAGTCCATTATCAAAACCACTTTCTATACAAAAATACATAAAAGTGTATATTGTATTTATTTTCTTTTTAAAAACATTATACCTTTTAAGGATGCCAAAGATCAAATAATAGTCATGGCGGTGGAAAGGTTATTGTCACAGTGCACATTAAAAGAAACATTATTTTTGGGGTTTTAGTAATACTATTTGTTTAGAAATGAATTGTTTTGAATAGAAGTAAAATTGAATGGGGTTTATACACCGTATAAAAAAATTTGTGTATAAAACAAAATATTCCTCAATGAAAGGATATTGAGACGATGTCCCTTACCTCGTGTTCGATTTGACCCGTTCATTCTTTAATCTCATGAATAATAATATAAAGATAATTTCTACTTGATTAAGATCTTTTTTCAAGTTTATTATTCTTTTTATATTACTTATTACCATCTAATAAACATTATGTAATAATTTATGTTAATAATTGTCATTTTGTAAATATTTGTTACTTGAGTCAAAAATGAACTTCTTATAATTACTATTTGTTCATGTGGTTAAATATAAATTATATCCAGAATTATATTCATGATGTAGATATCATATATTTCATATATATCCAGTAAATGAAGTTCCCCATTCATGGAGACGGTATGATATACGTACGAATGAACGCTACATTAATTTATATTTATTATTTTAATGGATTTAAAAAATATTGATACATAGGTATATTATAATTATTGTATGATATAACATATAATATCATTAACTCCATCTTTTATATGTCCCACATATGGCATTAATGAGTCATATACCATTGAGGGGAATATAGTCCACACTTCCTCAAATTAAATAATTGTATTTACCCATAGTGGAAAACATAATGGTATGATATATATGAAAAATATATAAGAATAAAGAAAAAATAAACATAATATCTATCATACAAAAATACAGTGCCATAATAATGGCTACTATGAGAGGTAGTAGGACAAAATTGAACAATCATCATTTCATGAGGCGTTAGTTTTTCATCCATAGAAACATTATGTTATTTACCCATTAGATGTAAGTGTGTGTATGTGTAGTTAGAATAATTCTCATAACAACATCCTAATATATTTTGGACACTAGTGTTTTTATAAAATAATTTAATAAAAAGTGTTTAGGGGTTCGATAAGTAAAATAAAACAAAAGAACATAAGAGAAGACAATACATTTAAATCAGGTAACTCCTATTAGATTGAACCAAGAGTGTTTTTTGTAGTGAATTATACCTATGTTAAGGATCTAGAAAGAGGAGAGTGATTTTTGGTGCTTAACTGGACAGATTTGTGATGATCCAAGGGTCTTGAGAGGAGTGATGAATGGGTTAGAGGTGAGGGCTTTTTATAAGTGGGAGTTGGGACTCCTTTAGAATGTGTGAAAATATTATTTTATTACATAATTATTTTCAGTTTTTAAATGTCCAAAACTTTTTAAAGTAGAATATAAGATCACTAATAGTCAAAATAAAATCATCTAATTGTAATTGGATAGTTTTTGGATATTATTTTAAACTTTTTGATCTTATTTATTTAAATTGTTTATTAATGAGGTAAACACTACATCATTATTTGGTCATAAATAATTTAACTTATATGATGTCTAAAAATTTAAAAAAATTAAGATGGAATTTGAAATATTATTATCTTTGAAAATAATATTTATAGTCAAAATGATAACTTATATAACACTATGAAAAAATTAATTTATTAAAAGATATTTGTTTATGTCATTTTTGTCTTTACATTAAGATGATTAAAATTTAGTGTCATTATCACTCCCAAGTGGCCCCATGGGGTTACAAAATCGACCCAAGGGAGCCCATGGATGGAATTTTACCAAAAAATTGAATTAGAACACATGTTAGAGTAATTTAATATTATTATAGTAATATTTTTTACCTTTATTTACAAGATTTACCAATTTACCAAGGGGAATAAAATATTTGCTGCAGTAAATATTCATAATGTATATAAATAAAAGTTACATATTTACAAAATTTATTCGCATGAATTAAAAATATGGAATCCATTTTTCTAAATCCAAAACACAGATGTGGTAGAAATTAATTTAAAATAAATTCCTGTTGTCAATACAAAAGGCGTGTTATTAAGAAATAACAACTATCAAAATATTGACACTTTTTTATGTCCAATTTCAATGTGAAATAAATTCCAATGGCCAGAATTGGATTAAATGGTAAAAATATTATCTAATTATACTATAAACCCAGGTAAAAATATAATATATCCTTATAATTAAATTATATTAAAAGTCATTTTTGAATTAAAATACTGTATTTTCACTATTCATTGAAAAAATGAACCTTATCAGAAAAATACAAAAATTTCATCCAAATTATATTTTTATGTCCTGATTATAAAGAATAATATTTTTTTATCAATTAGAACATATAAAATGTGTCAAAAAATATATTTAAAATGGTTTCACCATCAAAAGGCGGTAAATCAACCTTTAAAGTATATTATGCTTAAAATTAGATAAAATCGCATTTTAAGCCTCTAATTTTTATTGAATAAATATAAAATTATTTAAAAAACATGTATATCCATGTTTTAGATAGTTCTATTCATTCTCGCCAATAAAATTAATCGGTGTTAAAAACCTTTAAATATAATAATATTATATTATTATTGCGCAATGAAGGATTTCAAAGAAACTCATTTCTGTGTATCGGGTACGCCATCGAACATAGAAACCCCTTTAAAGTAAAATTAATATATAATTAAAAAATATTACTAATTATGAAAATGTATTGTTATTTATTTTATTGAGATTTTGCATCCTTCCCTCCTTTTTGAAATTGAATCATAACAATTTTTATTCACTTATCATATAAGGGGGGGTATTTATCCCTCATTTAATTTTCAGATTCCCACATTGCCTCTTAAACCATATGGTTTTTACACAAAACCGTTTCCTTGTAAATTACCTTATTCCATAATACTTATTATCTTCAGTTATGAATCTGGACTTGTTATTCCTCATATGATGGATTCTCTTCCAATTGAACTACCTCTGGACCTAATTCATGAGATGGATCTGGAATATAAATTTTCAACATTGAAACATGAAAAACATTGTGTATATGGGAAAAACATGGAGGTAAAGCCACAATGTACGCAACTGATCCAAATTTCTCCAGGATTTCATAATATCCCCGGAACCTCAGACTCAAATTTCCCTTCATACAAAAACTCAGCACACTTTTCCATGGAGAAACTTTGTGAAAGACATGATCACCTACCTCAAAATAAAGATCCTTCCTTTGATTATCCGAATAACCATTATATCTACTCTGAGTTATTCTCATGTGTTTTTGAATCAATTGATCTTTTTCTTCCATATCTTCTTCCAATTCTAGTCCCATCTGGATCTATTCCCCTAATTCACCCCAAAAATGAGAATTTCAACACAGCTTCCCATATAATTCCATAAATAGAGCCATATGTATACTGGAATGAATACTGTTATTATAAGAAAATTCAACCGAGGAAAGATGTCAGTCCCAACATCCATTGTAATCATGTGAACAAGCAATTAGTTTATCCTCCAAGGTCTGAATTGTTCGTTCTGACTGCCCATCTAATTGCGGATGAAAAGCTGTACGAAAATTTAATTCAGTTCCCAACGACATATAAAGGCATTTCCAAAAGCTTGAAGTAAATTTGGGATAACGATTTGATACAATGGAGAGGGGAACACAATGTAATCTAACTATCTCTTTAACATACAACCGATAATATTGATCTAGAGACAAAGTATATCAAATAGGAAGGAAATGAGAAAATTTAGTCAATTGATAAACAATAACCCAGATTGCATTATTAACTCGAGATATCTTCGGTAATCCCACAACACATTCCATGGATTTATTTTCCAATTTCCACTCTGGAACTGGTAAATACTAAAGCATCCCATTTGGTAATTGTTGCTCTGCTTTAACCTGTTAACAAGGAAAACTATCCATAGTAAAATCATCTATATATCTTTTCATCCCATCCCAATTGTAATACTCCCGATGACCGTTGAACATCTTAGTGCTACCAGGATGAACTGGAAAGGGGGAACAATGAGCTTCACATAACAACTCATTCTTCAACTGTGAATCCTAAGGCACGCATAATCATTTCCCAAACCTCAAAATAGAATCATTACCCATGTTCAATTATGTAAAATTATCCTTTTGAACCAAGTCTACCTTTTTCTGCAACTCACTGTCTTCTTTCTGCGCTTGCATAATTCTGTCTGAAGAGACGATTTCACGGACACCTGAAACAAAACAGAAGAATTTCCTATACCAAAAAGTTTTATTCTAATGTTCTTCAAATCAAAAACCAAAGGATATCATTCCAAATGTAGCATGGTTACTGAAGAAATACTTTTTCGACTTAAAGAATCATCCACTTTATTTGCTTTTCCCGGATGATAATGAATCTTGCAATCACAATCCTTGACTAATTCTATCCATATCATCTATCTCATGTTCAATTCCTTCTGAGTGAATATATACAATAAACGTTTCTGGTCAGTGTATATTTCACATTTTACTACATACTATTGATGCCTCAAAATTTTTTATGAAAAAAAATTGTACCTAATTCCAAATCATGGATAGGGTAATATAACCCACGAGGATTCAACTAACATGAAGCATAAGAAATTACATGATCATTATTCATAATAACATGACCATGTACTTTAAACGAAGAATCACTATAAATAACAAACTCACCCATTCTGAAAGATATTTCCAAAACTAGAGCATTCACCAATCATCATTTCAATTCCAGAAAACAATCATCACATTCTATTGCCTAAATGAACTTAACACCTCTTCGAGTAAACATAGTCACTGGACTAGATAACCATGCAAACGTTTCAACAAACCTCTGGTAATAACCTACCAAAAAATAAAAAATATAGATCTTGGTTGTATGTGTTGGCCTTGGCTATTCGTCCACAACTTTTTTTAGCAAGATCAACAGTTATGCCATTTTTTTAAACAATGTGACCTATGAATGAAATTATCTGTAACCAAAACTCGCACATGCTGAATTTCACAAATATTTTCTTTTCATTTATGTTTTAAAAGATAACTCTTAAATGAATTTCATGATTTTCATTAATTTTGGAATAAACCAAAATATCATCAATGATCAAAACCACAAACTTATCAAATAACTCACAAAAAATAAATTAATATGATCCACGAATACTGTAGTTGCATTGGTTAAACCAAAAGGCATAACTACCCATTCATAGTGGCCTTATCTAGTAAGAAACGCGGTCATTAGAATGTCTACTATTTTTACATTGCCCTAATGGTACCCCGACCTCAAATCATTATTCGAAAAATACTGATCTCCATAGACCTGATCAAACAAATCATTGATACAAAGAAAATTATTCTTGTTCTTTACAATGATGTCATTTAATTGTCAATAATCAATGCAAAGACTCATTGAACCAACTTTTTTTAACAAATAATACTGGAGAACCCCATGCTGATGTACTAGGTCGAATGAAACCTTTATCTAATAACTCCAACAATTGCTTCTTTAACTCTAAAAGTTCAATTTGTTCCATTTGATAAGGGGGTATTGAAATTGGATGCGCATAAAAAACTAAGTCAATAGTAAATTTAACTTCTCGATCATGTATAATACAATAGAACTCATTAGAAAAAGCATAAAGGATATCACTTACCACTAACACATAATTAATCCGAATAGTTCATTTGTTCTCAACAATATGTGCAAGGTAACATTTGTTTCCATATTTTACTAGTTTCTCAGCTTCCTCATATGTTATCAAAAGTAAGGGTTCATTCTTGTACAGAAACTGAAAATCTTTCGGTAATGAAATTTTTTAGCTGTGTAGTCAATATTAGTATGATAAACAGAATTCCAATCCATACCCAAAATATCATAAAACATTACTATAGGAAAAATAATAAGGAATGTAGGTTTATTCTTTACACATACAAGGATAGAATGGTACATATAATTTATTTTTGTTTCAACATTTGTTCCAGGTGTTTTTACCATAAGTTCAAGATTCATATTTTGATATGGAATTCCCAATTATCTATAAATCCTCTAAGAAATGAATGAAATGTGTAGAACTACAATAAAATAACACATTTGAATAATGTGAAAAACAAAATTCTACCTGATACTACTTCATTTGATGGCCCAACATCTGCTGAAGTAGTGGAAGAGGGATTCACCACCCCTTTCTGCTTGTAGACTGGTTGTTTTGCCTCAGTTGAGTTCATCATTTGGACACTCATTTGCATAATTACCCATTTCATTGCACTTAAAACATTTGACAGATTGTAAATCAGATTTTGTTTAACCGTTACCCTGATCATTTTCAGTTCAATTACAAGCCTTATGTCCCATTTTACCACATTGGTAGAACTTACTGGAATTCAAAAGAAATTCCCCAACAAGATTTTTAGCACAATTTTCAAAACTATAAACATAATTTTCTTACCATTAGACTTTTTTGAAGTGTTTTTTCTGTTATCTTCCCATCTTGACCTCTTATTCTGTTTTTTTACAAAGAACGCTTGATCATCGATGAACTCCATTTCCTCCTTCTCCGCACATCAAAGCAGTTTATCAAAACTATTGAACTCAAGGGAGGATAAATCCTTTGGATTAATTGGATTTAATCCTGATTAAAAATCGTTGATTTTACTATCATGATCTCGTATGAAATTTGGAGGATACCTTTCCAGTCGAGTGAATTTTTCTTCATAAGCATCCACTGAGTCATACTCCTTCCTCAATTCCAGTAATCTCTTTTCCAACTTAAGATGATCCACCTTAAGAAAATATATCTTGAGAAACATACCATTGAATTCATACTAATTAAGAGCATCAATATCCTCACTATCCCTGATATTTTTCACCATCGACCACCACTTATCTGCTCCACCTTCAAAACAGTAAAAAAAATGAGACTGACATTTTCAAGTTATAATCACCCCATAATATTGAAAATATTCTCCAGTGATTTAACCCAAACTTTTGCAAGCATAGGGCTTGATGATCTTCTGAATGATAGGGGATGTTTCCTCATGAAATACTCTATTTCTAACATGTTCCTTTGTGGTTGAGCTAACTAATCTTGTGCATGGATACCACCACCATTTATAGCCTGATTCACTTGTCCCATCACTACAAAAAAACATTTCAGTGCTGATTCCAACCATATCTGGTAGTAGATTTGGAAGTTTTTCTTCCTTTTGTTGTCATCCCAACACAGCAACCATGTTTCCTCTACAAAAACCCATTCTGAACAAAGCAATATTTTAGCCGAAGAAAAATGGTAATCAGTAAATTCTATATCACCTCAATATTACTGTTAATTAATTTATGGACATTAATTTAACATTATCATTACTTATAAAGTTATCAAAATCGACCTCTGATAACAACTATAAGGACCCGACCTTAAAAAATTACCTAATATTGATTTAATTTAACAATTAACATTGAATATATTTTTAGGTTTAGAGATTTAGATAGTTAGGACATAACTATTACATTAATTCTCCATAATTACAATGTAGACACTTCTACTCAGATTCAATTTTTTCATAAAATAAAAATCTTGAAAAAAAGTGTCATGTACAATACCCTAATTTAGACTACATGACATTCCCTTGATCCCATCCTTGACCTTAATTAACATTATGTTCTGTGAATAACATTGTGAGACTTGGGATGAGTATAAAAAGATCAGGAAGGGATATAAAACTAATAAAGAAAACATTAATTCATCAATACATATATAACATAAGCTCTTTAACATACCTCATGAAATCATAAGATATATGAATAACACATTGAAATCATAAATTGTAATGGTCACTTGTAGAATTTTCATCATTCATACATTGTATATATCATAGATACGTAGGAAGTTACCTTTGGAATACACATCATAGTAAATTCTCTAAATCTCTTTGAAAAAACATTCATGTTTACCGCCATCATGTTACCCAATTAATTTGAGAGCAATATTAGTGTCACCTTCCCTAGGTTTATCATGGAACCACCCATATATGTAAACATTTCCCAATAACCATAACATATTCATAACACATAAAACAATCATAAAGGAAATATATAATTTTAACATTTCAATAACAAAATATCATTTAAATATATGGACATAAAAAACAAATTATCAAAATCAAAATCAATACCAAAATACATACAAGTGTATATGGTATCTATTTTATATTTAAAAACATTACAACTTGTTAAGGAAGACAATGATCAAATAATACTCACGACAGCTGAAAGGTCATTGTCTCCACGTACGTTAAAAAAACATTTTTTTTCTTTTTTAGTAAAACAATTAGTAGATAAAATATTCCTTTTTAATAAAGGTAAAAGTAATAGGTGTTTATATACCATATAAAATAAAGTTGTGTATAAAACAAAATAAGCCCCAATGAAAAGATATTAAGACGAAGTCCCTTGCGTCGTGTCCGATTAGACCCTTTCATTCTTTAATCTCTTGAATAATAATATAATGTTATATTATAATTGCCTAAGAACCTTTTTCAATTTTATTATTTATTTTATATCACTTATTAAAATGTTATAAACATTAGGTAATCTATTAAGATAATAATAGTCTTTTTGTCGATTTTTGTTACTTGATTTCAAAATAAATTTTTTATAACTAAAATTTCTTCATGTGGTCAAATATACATTATATTCATAATGAAATTCATGCTTTAGATTTCATATATATTATATATATAAATTATAAATATGTATTTATAATATTACATAACATTTATGGTTAATAAATGAAATGCACAGTTCATGGAGACAATAATCTCTAAGTACACATGAATGCTACTTTCATTTCAGTTTCTTATTTTAATAGAATTAAAACAGAATGATACATAAGTATAATATATATCCAGTATAATATCATATATAATATCATTAACTCCATCATTTATTCATCCCACATATGGAATTAACGTGTCATATAACATTGAAGGGGCTGTAGTCCACACTTCCACAAATGAAATTATCGCATTTTCACATAATGGAAACCTAAAGGTAATATATAAATGTAAAATAAAGAGGAATAATGAAAAAATTAATATAATATATATCATATATAAATACAGTTCCATCGTAATGGCCACCATGAGAGGCGATATGAGATAATTTAACAATCATCGTTTCGTGAGGCATTAGTTTACCACCCACTGTCACAATATGTTTTTTACCCATTAGATAAGGTTTTGTGTAAGTGTAGATATAATACTTCTCAAAAAACTTCCTAGTATATTTGGGATACTGGTGTTTTTATAAAATAATGCAATAAAAAGAGTTATGTGGTTGGATAAGTAAAATAAAACAAATGAGCATAAGAGAAAATGTTACATTTAAACCGGGTAACTCCCTTTTGTTTGAACAAAAAGGGTTTGTTGAAGTGAATTCTACCTTTGTTAAGGTGTCTAGTAGGAGGATAGAGATGTTGGGAGATTAATTGGGTAGAGTTTGGACAAGAAAAGGTGCTTGAGATGTGTGATAAATGAGATATAGATGAGGGATTTTTATAAGGATGGGGAGGGGCTCTTTAGGAAAGTGTAAAAATATTATTTTAGTACATAATTATTTTTGTTTTCTGAAAGTCCAAAACATATTAAAGTCAAATATAATATTAGTCAAGGTTGAGATAAAATCGTCCAATTAAAATTGGACAGGTTTTGGATATTATTTTATTAATTATATTCTTATTTATTTAAATATTTTATTAATGAGGTAAACACTACATCATTATTGTTTCACAAATAATATAATGTATTTTATTCCTAAAAATTATAAATAAAATTAATGACGTAGGAAATATTTATAGATTTACAAATAATATATATATTCAAAATGATAACTTATATAAACCAATATAAAAAATAAATTTACAAAAAGATATTTGTCTATGTCAATTTTGTCTTTAATTACAATTAATTAAAATAAAGTGTCCTTATCAACCTCATGTGGACCCCATTAGATCCCAAAATCGACACAAGGATTCCCATGGTATGATTTGTATCAACCAATAGGATTAGGAAAATTTTTAGGGAAATTTTATATTATTATTGTAATATTTTTTACCCTTATTTACCAGATTTACCCTTTAACCACGTTAAATAAAATATTTACTAAAGTAAATATTCATAATGCCTAAAAATAAAATATACCAATTTACACAATTTGGACCTACTTATTCAAAAAATGGAATCCATTTTTCCAAATTCAAAACACATAAGTTCCTGAAATTATATTAAAAATAATTCCCATTGTCCAAACAAAAGGCGTGTTTTTTAGTAATAATAAATATCAAAATATTGACACTTGTTTCTATCCAATTTCAATGTGAAATTAATTATAATGACCAGAATTGGATTAAACGGTAAAAATTTAATCTAATTACAATTTATAACTAATTAAAAGATAATATATCCATATAAAGATATTATATTAAATTGTAGCTTTGAATTAAAATACAGTCTTTTCACTATTTATTTAAAAAAGAACTTTAGCAGAAAAATTACAAAATTTCATCCAAATTATATTTTGATATCCCGATTCTAAAGAATAACACTTCTTATCAAATAGAACATATAAAAGTGACAAAATATAGATTTAAAAATGGTTCACCATCATAAGGTGGTAAACCAACCTTTAAGGTAAATTATGCTTAAAATTAAATTAATTCATATTTTAAGCCTATACCTTTTATTGGATAAAGGAAAAACATCATTAAAAAATGTATAATCATATTATAGTTAGTTTGGATCATTATCTATAGTACAACCACTAGGCGTTAACTACCATTTAAAATAATAATATTATATTTTTATTGTGCAACGTAAGATTTCAATGAAACTCATTGTTGCTTATCGGGTATGCCATAGAAAAAAATCAATCCCTTTAAAGTAAAATTAATATTTAATTCACAAGTGTTAATAATTTTGAGAATGTAATATTCTTTAATTACGTAGGATGTTAAAAAAGGAAAAATAATATTTTGAGGATGATTTTTTAATGAGATTAGTATCCCATTGATCAAATACGGAGATATTGTAGGTTGTAATTGGATAAAAAATCATATATGTTTCATAAAAAATAGCCACAACAATATAAAAAGTTAATTATTCATATGCATAAATCATAGATATTGGTTAGTGTAAAATATATAATAATTTCCTAGATATAATTTATAAGATAACAGTAATTCACTAAAAATCATAAGATTCACTTGTTTTTATTATACTATAATTAAAATGATATGATGACTTAGGTGAACAATATATATGTATAATTGTAAATCCTTTAATCAATTAGTGTTTTTTTATACATTAGGGGCCACATGGAAGAAATATATATGTTAAATAATCTAGAGAGTAACAGCGTGTATAAAATAAGTGTCACGTGATTTACATAAAAAATTTAATTCATCTTCATAAATAATTTAGCACAACTATTGACCTCATGTCATTCTCTCTAATGGAATGTGTATATTCACATTTCAAAAAACATTAATGTGTATGGTGGGTTTTAATATTATGATTAATCCAAAATGGATGTTTATAAAATGTATTAACTCAAGGAAAAATAATTATAAAAATAAAAAATATTAAACTCTGATTCATGTAAGGGAATACATAAAAATGTTTCGAATATAACATCCTAAAAAAATATCATTTATCAATTAAAATATTAATGGTTCATTTAATTATTAATATAAAATCTAGGAATTAAAATTAAAATCCTTGTACTTACAATAACTGATGAGTTAATATAAAATCTCTTCAATTATAATATATATAAATTACAAGAAAACATCTTTGGAAGCTTGAATATTTCATAATTTATTAAAATATAAATTAAGAATCCATAAATTGTACAGTAATAGACTATTTATTTTTAAAATATATTAAATTTAGTAAATTAAAATTAAAAAGGGATATATTTCAATTAAATAGGAAAATATTTATCCACTAAAACTATAGACTACTAACTCTTATGACTTACTAATAACATGATAACTGATTGAAGAGTAAATAAATACTCTAAACATAATTAATGATTCTAAAAAAAATTACTTAATATAATATACTATTATTAGCTAATGTTTAGATATAGATATAGAATGAAAAATATAATTCTTGATGAAGGAATCCCAAATACATGAAATAGTTTGTCTTTCTAGAACAATACTCTTACTTATTCAATAACACTAATTAAAATAATTCTCATTTCTCTATTGTATATTTAATTATTTTATTGCCATAATTATGGATTTGACCAAAAATACCACACCAATGACTTATATTCAAATATAATATACATTAACACTCATTAAAATCATATTTTGAAATAATTTAGAAAACCTTTATTTTCCTGATTCATTACCTCAGTTATCCTTCACATTTATAGCCAGTAAACCATATTCTAGAAGATTCTGTTGTTTATTAAACATAATTAATTTTAATAGATTTAAATTGTGGTTAATTTATTTAATAGAATAACTATATTATGAGATGAAGTAAATTAATTATTTCATATCTTGTATCAAATTATTAAATGAATGTTTCTGTGCATTTGGTTTTATAACATCACCATTAATTCTATTTTTTGGAATCAATGGTGTAATTTCACATTTGGAACTAATTCAATTTCTTGTGGGAATGTACTGATAGTTATAATATTATGTGGATTTGGTTTAATTCAATATGATCCTTTGATTGACTCACAAAAGTGTGTCTAGATCAAAATTTTAATCTGACATGATCTAATTAATTCTCTCTTATATAATCCTAATAGTTCCACTTCTCCACCTATTTTAATAATTTGGGTGTAATTCCACATGTTTTTTTCTAATATAACTTTTTTTCATTCCTCAAATAAAATCCATACACAAAATCATCAATAATGTACACTAAAATCAAAAATTACTTGCTGATGTGATATTAAACATAAAAATAAAAATTGAATCATAAGATTAAAATAAAACTAAATCAAACATTTTATATTTTTATGAAACTAAAAAAAGGAATATAATATTAATTTGGATATTTTCAATTATATATTTTATTATCTGTAAATAAATTTAATGAGATAAATAATTTAAATAATAATTAAAACACTTTCCTAAATATGATAACTAATTAAAAAATATTAAAAGACTTATAAACTAAATTTTTAACAATTGTAACACCCCTGGAAAATTCATACTTAAAAGGCTAAATGTTAATACCCATGTCAACAAGGCGCACCATTCTTTTCGGGAGCCTAATTGATTAGAACTCCATAGTTTAGCATTCTTGGTCTAGAGTAGTAATAAGTATGGGTGACCTTCTAGGAAGTTACCTAGGGAGTCTATTAGTGAGGACAAAAAACACTGAAAGAACATGTGTTTGCCTATGGGGACAGTCATTAGTCTGATAATCGACCCTAGTGAGTAATAGACTACGGTGTGTTGGGAAGGCAACCGAGGTTTTACAAGAGACCCATGGGGTCAGATGACAATGTTCGTGGCCCGGGGAGGTGGGTTGTGACAAATGGTATCAGAGTCAATACACAGCCAGATGTGCTTAGGCACTCCCTGGGTTTGAGGCATGGGGTCCACAATGAGGGTGTTGTGCTTTAAAGGGGTGGATATTATAACACCCCTGTAAAAGAGAGACTTAAAATGCTAAATGTTATAACCCAGGTCAAAAAGGTGCACCTTTATTTTCTGGATCCTACCTTATTAGAACTCCATAGTTGATCATGCTTGGCCTGGAGTAGTAATCAAGATGGGTGACCTTCTGGAAATTTACCCAGGGTGTGTGTGAGTGAGGACAAAACACACTGAAAGAACATGTGTTGACGTGTGGGGACAATCATTATTGTAACATACTGTTATGTTTTCAGGTACATTTGATATTTCCAAGGACCACTATTTTGGAGTAGTGACCTGGGGGGGTGTTAGGGTGAACTTTTAAGTAAAACAAAAGGGCAATGGCTTTTGCACGTTTTGTGCATGATTTGCGCACGATTTAAAGGGGTGGATATTGTAACACCCCTGGAAAAGTGAGACTTTAGAGGCTAAATGTTATTACCCATGTCAAAAATGTTCACCTTTCGTTTCGAGAGCCTACCTAATTAGAACTCCATATTTAAGAATGCTTGGCCTAGAGTAGTAATCAGGATGGGTGACCTTATAGGATGTTACCCAGGGTGTGTGTGAGTGAGGATGAAACACACTGAAAGAACATCTGTTGGCCTATGGGGAAAATCATTATTGTAACATTCTATTACTTTTTCAGGTACTTTTGATATTTCCATGTACCTCTGTTTTAAATTAGTGACTTGGGGGTGAGTTTGGGTGAAATTTTAAGTAAAATAGAATGGCAATGTCTTGTGCACGGTTTGTGCACAGTTTAACAAACCGTGCGACCAAACCATGCCAACCAAGCTGCACCGGATAGAGAGGTACGCACTGTGTGCGCACGGTTTGACTAACTGTGTGACCAATCCTTGCAGATCGAGCATCTCAGGATAGTGAGGGACATACGGTGCGCGCACATTTTGACAAACTGTGCGCCTCTGCCCAGGTAAACCATGCGCGCAGTTTCTAATTACGAATTTTTCTTTTAAAACCACCCGAACAACCGGGACTTCCATAATTTCGACCTTGGATCATGCATGACTCATTTTTGGTATTTCCAAATCCTCTTAGAGAGATTACAATGTGATCCGAACATCTTTCATCGAGATTGATGGCTTGGAATGAAGATCCACTGTCCTCCCAGTATGTGGATTTCATCCCATTGTGTATCTCGTTTATTCATCTATCTTTCCTTGATCATTTCATAAAAGATTTCCATTGTTTCCATGTATCTAAACCTATGAGTTGAGGTACAGATCTAGGATTGTGAATATAGATCTAGTTATTCGTGATCTTGATCCCTTTGATCTTAATTTTGGTTTTAAGGATTTAGATCCACATTTAGATCGACATCATTTTGCCACTCGGTTGTTGGGGTTTCTCATTGGGTTAACTCCCGTCAATAAATGAAGGTAGGTGGTTCTGTCCCGTCTTTCCAAATTGATATTCATTGTATTTTCTTGATTTAGTTTAATTAATTATTTAAATTCAACTGTTCAAGTTTAATTAAATTTAAATTGATAAAAACTGGATTCCCTTAAATTGAGATATTTGAAATGGTTTTGGCATAGAAATTTGGGAAAAACCTAATTCAATTGAATTGGGTGTGTTTATGGAAAATTAGTAGATTTAAATTGGTTACATTAAATTGTAGATTTGATGGAAATGTTTTCAATTAAATTTTAGAATTTAATTTTGGAAATTAAATTTGTAATGATGGAATTGGTTTTGAATGGATTTCCAACTTACGAAAATGGCTTAAATTAATTTAATAGAAACCCATTGGTTTTATCTTGTGAAAAAAGGAATGTTTTCAATAAAACATGTTATGGATTTATATAGACTGAAGTTGGCACTTTTTAAATGGAAGAATGTTATTGATCGTATTTTAATCATTCTTAAAATAGTTCGCCCATCATGTATGAGCACATGAAAGACATAGGTAGTTAGTGAGTTATTTGGATACACTCTACACTATGACAATGTTTTAAAACATTCTTATGGAGGGTCACATCCCCAATGGGTTGGTGACGAGTCTCCTTTGGCCAGTGTCATTGGGACGTGTGTATACACATTTTTCTGAGTTCACATAGAGAGTGTGGAATCCTACATCAGGTTAATACAATCGAACATTTTGGCAGATGACTATGTTTCTCACCTGTTTATTTATATTTGAGATATAAATGTATGCTAATTCTTTTGAACTTCCTTACAAGCCTCCTGAAATTTATAAAAGTTGTTTTATATAAATTTATTATTTAAGCCATTTTTTTAGAAATATTCCATCATTCTAAAGCCTTGCTTAATGAATTTGTCCAATATCTTGAAAATGCATAGAATTATTTGTTAAAATATGTTTCTGAATTTCCAAACCTATTAGTTTGAAAATTGAAAGCTTTTCTTTGGATAATATATATCTCTAATCTATTATGGAATCTTTTGTGGTATCCTACTGGGCTTAGGCTCATACCCTACATTTTCCATTGGGTGTTTGTAGACTTTCTCCTTCCATGTTTGAGCAATGGGAAGGGATCTTTTAGAGGTGGATCCAGTTTTGGATCTCTTTACTAGGTGAGTTGTGTCCTTTGGGGCCTTGGGACTATTTTCCCTTTTGGTACTTGGGTTGTAGTACTTTGGAATTTTATTCCTCATTGTATTCAGGTACATCACTCCCAGTGGAGTTTCTTTTGTTATTCATACCATTGGTTTTACTCATACATCCACATTATTGTGGAAAAATCATTCCAACATGTATGTTTTATAATTCCAGGTGCTTGTTGCTGACCCGTGGGGATTGGGAACGGCCTTCGGGCTATGTCAGGGCCTGCTCGGTTATCAGGTTACCATGGTACCCGGGAAGGTTTGTGACAAATTGGTATCAAAGGTAGGGTTAAGCATCATTTCATGATGACAGTATGCATTTATGTTTTCTTGTAGGGTCTTAGGAGGTAGTTGTGATTGAGTGCCTAGCCAACTCTCACCACAATGACCCTTAAGTCACCATGGTTGGTTAGGGAAATAAGACTTCTGTATTAGTTCTAGTATTTTCCCTATTTTTATTTGGATATAGTCAAATCCAAAAAAATTTAATACCTTCTATTAAGAATATTTTTCCTTATTACTCGGTTTGGGTGTTAATCTATGTGTTTTTATGCTTTGTACCATCATGCCTCCGAGAAGACGTGGAACATAGATCCAAATAGAGGTTGCCACTGAAACTTATCAAGTGAGTCCTACTGTGGATCCGAGTTTGTTTGAGGTGATTTTTCGCATTGTCCTAGCTGTGGGACATGCACCACCTCTAGTTCATGTTCAGACTCCAGCTATAGATCCACATAGTGATATTCTCCTAAGTCGTTCTCACGAATTATTATGTCAGAAGCTACTAGTTCTCAAAGGCTCCACTAACCCTCAACATGATGAGGAATGGTTGAGTAAGATTGAACATCTGTTTGGGTTCCTGGAGACACCAGATGTGATCAAGGTGAACTGTACCACCTTCATACTGGAGGGACAAGTAGGAGATGGTGGGACACAATGGTGACGGTTGGAAAACATGAGGGTCTAGTCTGAAAAGACTATAGGGGTCTTTTAACTTACCGCTTTTATCCAGAATCAATGGTGTTCGCAAAGTCTATGGAGTTTTACAAGCTTTAGCAGGCCAACAAAACCATGAATGAGTACTCAAATCTCTTTTCTGAGCTGGTACAGTTTGCTCCTGAGAGTGTATCTAATGAGAGGATGAAGGCTCTGTGGTTCGAGTTGGGAATTCTACAAGGTATCTATTCTCTTGTTTTCCAACTAAATATACCCACTTATACTGATGTTATGGATAGGTAAATGATTGTTGAGATGGACTTGGCAGGAAATTCAGGGTTGAAAGAGGTTCTTTTCCTTCATAGTGGCAGTGTTGGTTCCATTAAAGGAAAACATAAGTGTGACTTTTCTAATGGTAGTTCTCGACAGCAGAGTCATCCCTGACCTATGGTAGCACCAGGAGGGGCTTCTTTGACTTGCTAACAGTGAAGAAATCCATGACATTCTAAGAGGGTTTTCACTGAGGCACCCAATAACTGTATCTCATGCGGACGTTTGGGGAACCTACAGATATTCTACCATTTTTTCTCTACTCCGCGTAGTGGAATAGGTTCATCAGAACCTCCAAATACAGCGGGGCAATCACATGATTCATATACAAAAGGGTTCCATCCACATGAATCTGGAACGAAGCTTCTTCACGTAGTAGAAGAGTCTCCAGAGGTAGCTGATACAGGTCTTACAACTGTGAGAGGTACCATTACTATAACTTCATCTTTAGTGACATATCTTTTTTATACTGGTGCATCTCACTCTTTTATTTGAACCCATCTTGTTAATCCGCTTAATCTACCTGTGGAACTTTTATCTTGTGCGATGGATATTACTACACCCCTTGGTATAATGAGAGAGAAGGGTCTTCGTAGTCCTACTTTTGTCTTCCCTCTATCAGATGTTGATCATGCTTAGAGATTCTTGGTTGTTGACATGAAATATTCTGACGTCATTTTTGGGATGGATTGGCTCATTGCCAATAAATCTCATATGGATTGTTATCTTCGACAGGTTTACCATATTACAACCATTGGTGAGCCCATACATTTTTAAGGAGAATGGGACACAAGGTCAAGCAGATCCGGACCCTCTTATCCAGAGTTGGGGAATGTTATATCAACATTTGATTTTGATCTGGAGGAAGATTCAATGTGTGGTGATCTTCCCCCAGTCGTCGCTGAGTTTCCTGACATTTTCTCTTCTGAATTCTCTGGTTTTCCACCAGTAAGGGAGGTTGATTTCTCTATTAACATAATTCCTTGTACTCAACCAGTTTTTATTCACTCTTATCGAATGGATCCAGCTGAACTAAAAGATCTGAAGGATTATTTAGATGATCATCTTGATAAAGGTTCTATATGCCCGAGTGTGTCACCTTGGGCAGCACCTATTCTCTACGCCAAGAAGGATGATAGTTCTATTCTCTAATGTGTTTATTATCGAAAGAACAATCAAATTATGATAAAGAAAAAATATTCGTTAACATGGATTGATGAATTTTTTGATCAATTGAAAGGGGAAAAGTGGGTATCAAAAATATATCATCGATCTGGTTACCATCAGTTGAGGATAAAGTAAGATGACATTCCTAAGACAACTTTTCGGAGTAGCTATGTCCATTATGAGTATATTGTTATGTCCTTCGGCATAACAAATTCTCATACAGTTTTTATGGATTTGATGAACATGGTTTTTCGTGAGTATGTAGATACTTTTGTGGTGGTCTTTGTGGATGACATTCTTGTCTACTACATGTCTGAGGAGGATCATGTGCATGATCTGATAACAGTTCTGAGTCTTCTATGGAGACACCAACATTATGCCATGCTTTAAAAGTGCAATTTCTAGATTCAGGAATTGAAATTCATGGGACATGTCATGTCCGATCAAGGAATATTAGTTGATCCTAAAAAGGTGAAGGCTATTATGACTTCGGAACAACCACAGAATGTTTTCTAGATTTGGATATTTGTGGGTTCAGTAGGATATTATCGGTGGTTTGTTAAATAATTCTCAAAGTTAGCTTCTCCAATGACTGCTATTACTCAAAAGGGGGTGATGTTTTCCTGGAATGATAGATGTCAGAGTACTTTTGTTGAGCTAAAGTTTCTCTTAACTACTGCGCCGGCGTTAACTCTTCATGAGGATGGGATTATTTTCGTGGTCTTCTGTGATGCATCGGGTTCAGGTTTGGGATTTGTACTCATACGGGGTAATCATGTCGTTGCCTATGGGTCTCTTCAGCTTAAGACTCATGATAAGAACTATCCTACCCATGACCTTGAACATGTAGCTGTAATGCACGCACATAAGTTCTGGAGACATTACCTTTAATGAGAAAGGATTACTATGTATTCAGACCACAATAGAATTAGTTATATCTTCTCTAAATATGATTTGAATCATCGCCAAAGGCATTGTGTGGAGTACCTGCAATCTTTCGACATTGACATTGCCTATACCTCGGGGAAAGGGAATGTAGTTGTAGATGAGTTAACCAGGATACTTCCACCACAGGCTGTGAAGGAATCTTCAGAGGAGTGGAGTTTGATGGTCATTTTTTTCAGTTTCATATTGGAGTTCAATTTAATGGGAATGAAGTTTCTTTATCCAGTGTCTAGTTGACATATGCTCAGCTAGAGTTAATTCTTCATGAAAAACAACATGATGATGAATTCCATAGAATTATGGACTCTCTTTATGGTGGGGAGACCGACACTCTATGGTTGTTATCCAAAGAGGGTTTACTATGTTATCGAAACTGTTACATTGTGCCATTAGTGGCAAGGAACAATGTAATGGGGGTTTCCATAACTCTTAGTGGGTTGTACGACCTGGAACAATGAAGATGTTCTATGACATGCGGTGACGGTTCTGATGGCTAGGTATTAGATGAGAAATTGATGAGTTTGTATCTCGTTTCTATACATGCCGGTAGGTGAATTCCATGCACCAAAATCCTTCAGGTTTTCTACAACCACTTCCAGTACCTACATTGAAGTGGGATGAAATCTCTATGGACTTTGTGGTTGGGTTACCTCAAACCCAGAGGAAGTAGAATGTGATATGGGTTGTGATCAACAGGATGAACAAGTAGGCTCACTTTATACCTATTCGAGATACAAAAAAATTTGAGGAGTTGGAAAATATATATGTGAATGAAATTGTTCATTTGCATGGAATTTCGTCCGCTATAGTCTCTGATAGGGATCATTGGTTTACTTCTTGCTTTTGGAGAGGCCTTTAGGAGGCACTGGGATCTTAGGTCCGTTTGAGCATGACTTACCATCCATTGTCAGATGGCTAGACTGAGAGTGCTATTCAGATCCTTGAGGATATGCTTTTCACATTTGTTCTCAACTTTGGTGGTTGTTCGGATCATCATCTGGGGCATGTTGAGTTTTCATATAACAATAGTTATCAGTCTGCGATCAAAATGGATCCTTTTGAAGCTTTCTATGGTCGTCCTTGTAAATATCATTTATATTGGTTGGGGATTTGTGAATGTTTATTTGTAGTACCGAGTTTGGTCCAAGAGATAACACCTAAGATCCAGTTGATTCGTCAGAGAATTCTGAGAAAACCAAGTCGGTAAAAGTCTTATGCTGATCATCACCGTCAACCTTCAGAGTTCTCATTTAGTGAAAATGTGTTCTTGAAGGTTTCACTCTGATTGGGTCGTCGATGGCTGGGGAGGAAAGGGAATATTGCTCCTTGTTTTGTGGAACCTTTTAAGGTTATTGGTATTGTGGGTATAGTTTCTTACTGACTAGCAATACCACCACAACTGTCGTCGATACATAACGTGTTCCATGTATCACACCTGTGAAACTATCTCTCTGATCCATATCATGTTGTGAGGTGCAATGATCTTGAGATTGAACCAGATTTATCTATTACTAAATGACCAGTACGGGTTGTTGATTTTGAGACCAAGGTACTTCGTGGTAAAAAGATACCGCGGGTCCCTGAACTATGGAAACATGGTTTTGATTCTCATGAGACATGGGAAAGGGAGGAACTAATGAGAGATCAGTGGCCTTATCTTTTTGACGTCAAGGTTTCTTCATAGGATTTCTGTGGATAGAAAGTTCTTATGGTGGGGAGGTTGTAACATTCCGTTATGTTTTCAGGTTCTTTTGATGTTTCCAAGTACCTCTGTTTTGGAGTAGTGACTTGGGGGTGCGTTTGGGTGAACTTTTAAGTAAAACAAAAGGGAAATAGATTGTGAACGGTTTGCACAAGGTTTGACAAATTGTGAAACCAAACAGTTCCAACAAAGCTGCACTGGACAGTGAGGTACACATGGTGTGCACCCGGTTTGAAAAATCGTGTGACCAACCGTGCAGACCGAGCATCTCTGGATAGTTAGGGATGCACGGTGTGTGAACAGTTTGACAAACTGTGCGCCACTTCCCAGGTAAACCGTGTGTGCGGTTTCTAATTCCTTATTTTTCTTTTAAAACCACCCAAACCCCCAGGACCTCCACAATTTCGATCTTGGATCAGTCTTGACTCATTTTAGGTCTTTCCAAATCCTCCTAGAGATATTCCAAGGCGATCTGAACATCTTTCTTCGAGATTGAAGGCTTTGATTGAAGATCTGCTCTCCTCCCGGAATGTGAATTTCATCCTGTTGCGTATCTCTTTTATTCCTCTATCATTCCTTGATATTTTCATAGATTATTTCATTTATTTCCATGGATCTAAACCTATGAGGTGAGGTATAGATCTAGGATTGTGAATCTAGATCTAGTTTTCCAAGATCTTGATCCCTTTGATCTTAATTTCGGTTTTAAGGATTTAGATCCAGATTTAGATCGGCATCATTGTGTCACTCGGTTGTTGGGGTTTCTCATTGGGTTAAATCCCGTCAACATATCAAGGTAGGTGGTTCCGTCCCATCATTCCAAATTTATTATCATTGTATTTGAATGATTTATTTCAATTATTAATTTAAATTCAATTTTCTCATGTTGCATTCAATTAAATTGATAAATCACATTTCCATTTAATTGAGATATTTGAAATGGTTTTGGCATAGAAATTTGGGAAAACCCCAATTCCATTGAATTGGGTGTGTTTATGGAAAATTGGTCGATTTAAATTTTTTAATTTAAATTGTGTATTTGATGGAAATATTTTCTAATAAATTGTAGAATTTAATTGGGGAAATGAAATGTGTAATGATGGAATTGGTTTTGAATGGATTTCAATATTATAAAAATGGTTTAAAATGATTTTATAGAAACCCATTGGTTTTATCTTGTGAAAAAGGCATGTTTTTGAATAAAACTAGTTATGGATTTAAATGGAATGAAGTTTTCACTTTTGAAATTGATGAATGGGATTGATCGTATTTTAAGATTTCTTAAAATAGTTCGCCCATAATGTAAGATCACATGCAAGCCTTAGGTAGTTAGTGAGTTATTTGGATACACTCTACGCTATGACAATTTTCTAAAACATACTGGCGGTGGGTCACATCCCTGATGGGTTGGTGACGAGTCTCCTTTGGCCAGTGTCATTGGGACATGTGTATAAACATCATGATGAGTTCACATAGAGATTGAGGAATCCAATAACTGGTTAATACTATCGTACTTTTTGGAAGATGACCATGTT
Organism: Viscum album; assembly: GCA_963277665.1. Lineage (NCBI taxonomy): Eukaryota > Viridiplantae > Streptophyta > Magnoliopsida > Santalales > Viscaceae > Viscum > Viscum album. The sequence continues at coordinate 470,504,519 of OY728148.1, forward strand.
GCTCACTAGTTTATTTATTTTTGAGATACAAATTTATGCCTATGCTTTTGAACTCCCTTACATGCCTCTTGAAATTTATATAAGATGTTTTATATAAATGTTTTATTTAAGCCATTGTTTTATTAATATTCAACCATTTTAAAACCTTTCTTAATGTATTTTTCCAATATCTTGAAAATGTATAACAGGATTTGTTAAAATGTGATTTTAAATTTCCAAACCTGTTAATTTAAAAAAAGAAATATTTCCTTTAGATTATATATGTTTGGTATCTATTATTGAATCTTCGATGGTCTCCTACTGGTATTAGGCTCACACTCTACTTTTTCATTCATGTGTTTCTAGACTTTCTCCTTCCAAGTTCGAGCAAAGGGAAGGGATCTCTTAGAGGTGGATCCAATTGTTGATCTCTGGACTTGGTGAGTTGTGTCCTTTGGGACCTTGGGACAGTTTTCCATTTTGGTACTTGGGTTGTAGTACATTGAAATTTTATGTATTGTTGTATTCTGATACATCACTCCCAGTGGAGTTTCTTTTTCTATGAATACTATTTGTTTTACTCTTGCTTCCACATTCTTTTTTCAAAATCATTCACACTTGTATGTTGTATGATTCCAGGTGCTAGTCGTCGACCCGTGGGGATCCGGAACGCCCATCGGGCTATGTCAGGGCTGGCTCGGTTATCGGGTTACCAGGGTACGTGGGCTGGTTCATTGCAACAATTACAATATTTGATAATGTTTTTATTTTAAATTTCATAAAATTCAAAATAATAACTTAACATAAAAAATATGAAATTAAATTGAACATGTCCGAAAATTTTTTTAAAAGGAATTATTGCCATAATAACCTTTTTAAATAAGTTAAAATTTCATTAATCCTTTATAAATTACTAAATAAATAATACCATGAAAAATTATTCTAAGGGAATAACTTGATCATATAATACATATAATAATAATATTTAATCGATCAAATCTACCAATATCAATTTTTGAGAGAACATGGTACTGATACCATGACTAAGTCTCTTATAATAATGAATTATATATCACCCATCTGGAAAGGTTTTTTTGAAGAAGAATATTTATAGGAAATATTAATTTTCATATGGAATAACTTGTATATCAAAAAAATAATTAAATTTTAAAATATATTAAAATTAATTGGGACTTATTAGAAACAATAAAACAAATAAAAAAATATTAGTTGGAGAGATTATGAGAAACACAAATAAAAAGGTTCTATTATTCAGATATAATAGACATTATGACGATTTATTCACTGAATTGTATTATTTTTCTATTTTTTATGTAATTTTTTTTACAGGCTCAATTAAATTTATAATTTCGATTATGGAGACTTAAATAAGTTTATTTTAGTGGTTTAACATTAATTTAGTTTCGTTTTATTTTTTTTGAATTTGATCTTATTACATAAATTCTTTGTCACTTATTAATGAATAATCAGGGGTATGGTATGTATTTTTTGATGAAAATCATCTTTTCCTCATATTATATAAGTTTAGAAACCATAAATGTGATAGTGGTTGCCAGTAGATGTAGAAAAAATTAATCATTCAAATAAGTGAATAACAAATGAAAAATTAGAATTTATGTTATGCATTAGTGGTATTATATTCACTGATGGTTATTCTTTGTTACTCAATTGAGATCATAGATATATATTATGCATTGATAATCTTGGTTTCATTATTCTATTAAATCGATACTTAAAATCAAGGATTATTGTTTGAATTTTTTACTCGACCTAATATTTTCTATTTAATTTAAAATTTGGAGATATGCGAGACTAGAATAAATAATGTGGCATAAGTAATAAACAATCACATTGTTTATGATATTCATCTAAAAAAGAATCATAAAACAAGGAATATGTTTTCCACCATAAACCAAATAAATTTTACTAATCCTATCTGTCCAATAATCTGGATGACGAAATAGAAGGAATTAATTAAAAACAATAAATCTCAAATAACACTAATTATCCAATGTTAGACCCACCAATATGATTATTATAACAAATACCACTCATACCATTAGTCACTAGATAATTAAAATTTCAAAAAATTATTTTTATCTTTATGAAATCTATTCCCAGTAAAGATTTTTCAAGCACTATCAACCAAAGAGACAAACAACTACATTAAAACATTGAATCGATTATAAAACAATATAGGAGAGAAGAAAAAACATTGTTGAAATAACTTTTTCCAATAAAAAAATATAAACATAGGGATATCAATGAATAAAATGTAAAATTGAAATCTATTGAATGAAGTAGAATATAAGGATACCACATCATTATCATAGAAAATCTATCATAGATTGAACCAAGAGAAAAAACCAGAAAACAAATATCATAATGTTCCAAATTAATTTACATTGATGAAGTGATGCTAATATCAATATAATAATCTTCATGGGTTCAATGAAATATTTTGCGCCATGGTGTTGATATAAATATTAAAGGGAAGATAAAAATATTGAGAGGTACCATTAGACTTGTAAAAACAGAATAGAAGTTATAAATCAAGAATGTGATATATTCTATGAAATTTAAGAGAGGTGGAGAAGTTATATGATAGAAATAATTATTTACTAAAAAATATAATAACGTAAAACAAGAATAGGGTGTGAAACATGTGAGATAACGTCAAACTTATTTCATGAATGAAGTTTCATGGTAGATAGTGTTATATTTCTAGGTAGTAAGTAAAACAATATGAATATATATGGAATAAATATTGATTGAAAATTACACGGTAGTCAAAGTGGGAAATGAGAGTAGTTCATTATCATATGAAATTCCCTAAAGATAATGATGACATGGAATCAAAAAACTAATAGATGTAAAAAAACTACTAAAATTAGATAACAAGAATGATATTGGAGTAAAAAACTATGAAATTTTCCACATTCATTAGTAAGCTTCACTAACGTAAACCTTGTAATTTCAAACAAGAATAGATGACGATGGTAAATAAGTCACCTAGAATTATTGAAATTATACAATAATCATCAATTTAATTAAAAATTATCTAAAATAAAAATATTTTTTTATTACAACATAGTTTTAGTGTCAATTTAATAATATAATGATTATTTAAATTCAAAACAATAATATAATAAAAATAAATACTTCTTTTTTTATATTAAATTCATTATTAACATAATTTAGTTGGAAATTAATATAACTATCACTAGGGAAAAATATCCTAGAATTCCCTATACAATGTGTTGTAGGTGAACCCATATAATTATAGTGCATGATAAAGAATCCAATAATCTTATTTTGTTTCATTTTCAGTTTCAATTAATCGTCATTATTTATTTATTATTTCATTATTTAAAATTAAAAATAATATAAAATTGAAATCATTCGTTCATCATTTATATATATTTATAATTTTAAACCTCAATTATAATAATTTCATTGTATAGATGAGCATTATGAAATTATTTTTTGAAGATATACTACATTTAATTTATTAAATAAATGGTGATTTTATCAAAATACAATTAAATCATAAAATTAAATTTGGGGAAAACATATTTGGGTGGGAATTGACATCATGTATCATTTAATATAAAAATATCGATGTGCAAAATATTCAAGAAAAATTATTACATCCCCATCCCAAGTAGCATAGAGCTAGTGTTTATATTATTAAATTTAATTAATATATAGGGAATCATATCACAAAAATATTGAACAGTTTAGTATTCATGGTAAACTAGATATATACATGATATTTAAATTGCATTTTGAAAAATAAAATTAAAAATGAATTTTCATTGTGAATTATTTTTTTACCATTTTTATATAACTACATATAAAACAAAAAACACTTCATTGTCTCATGGATAAAATAAAAAACTATAAATTGGTATGATCAAATACTCAATAAGTGTTAGAATACCTTATAAGTTATGAATAAATAAGGAATATTTAATATAGAAATGTAACTAATTGAAAATTATTTTTTAAAAAAATATCCTAAGAATATTATTGTTGGAATAAAAGATTACCAAATAAAGTAAAATAATTACTAACATCAGAATGAAACCTAACCCTGGATTTTCTCACAAGTGAAATAATAACATGGAATATCAGTATCATAATTCATAATAATGGTATGCATAATTATGGTCATCTAAAACATTCAATCGAGGATTGTGTCAATAACAAAAATACCAAAAATTATACTTCAATGACATATAAATATATATATGGGAAATTATTTGACATAAACCATATATAGTTTGTATCATGAGACATACCAATGCATTGAAGAGATATATAGGGCCCTTCCTATTAATTATTAAAATTAATTAATCATATTAAATGGGATAAAAATAATGAACATAAGAATTTGTATTTAAAATTTCATACCATTGATAAATACTATTCCCAGCCATAAAACATAATCACAAACCATCCTGAGTAAAATAACGGCATCAATATTTTAAATCTCCAGTCAAAATGATCAAACCCTTTTAGAGAAATCATAATGATGACATCATTATAGTATATCTACCTTAATGCGTAAGTAATATCAGATAATATTTTATTCAATGGAAAATAATTTGGAATAATCAATTGGATAATTTCTTGAGGAATGTATCATTTCCTTGAAATCACCGATTTTATTTAAAAACAAGAAAATTCATAAAATATATTCCAAATATTTGTATTTGAAAATCATTTATATAATCATAGAATTTAAATAATTTATAGTAAAATATTTTCTTTAAAAATAATTTCATAATCATAAAATGAATGATTCAAATAAACGACGATCACTCATGTGGGTAAAACCATATATGCTTTATAAGATAAATGAAACATTCATTTTTCACTATAAAAGGGATAGAAAAGTTCCCTAATCAGAAAATAAAATTAAAATCTTTATCATAAATATTTATATGAAATTCATTCAAGGGAAAAAAAATTTAATTATTAATATATATAATTATAATAAATTTTTTAGATTTTTTTCTAAATATGGATTTACAAGTAAAAGGATTTTCAACCAAAGAAAAAAATAAATTCAGATTTCCTTAAAATTAATTTCAAAATTATTTTATGTATCCAATATAGGTGCAAAAGTAATATGACCTGAAAATGTTTTTTAACTTAGAAAAAGATTTTTTTTAGAGAAAAAATATCAAACAATTTCCCCATGGGAGACAAAAACAAGAACAATCCCATATTTTGATGATATTTTAAAATAATCTCATAACACATATGTGTGTATTGAATAATAATCCCTCTAAAACTTTTTTATTTAAATTATATTTCAAATAACTTAAATATAAATTATTTTATGATAACACTTACAAAAAAGGATGTATAGAGACAACATAAGTGAAATAAGTAGTTAATGGGGTATCTTCTAAGGAATTTATATAATTAGACCTTTCCATATATATTAATTTTATGAATTAGATAGAAATTTTAACTTTAAGGGAACTATGTTCGATAGAGTAACTGACACACAACAGTGGGTTTCTTCAAATTATTTTGTTACACAGTAGGCTGAGTTATACTGAAAAAAATAATATATTGTAAATTTTTTAATTTAATTAGCAGTTATCAACTAGCCATTTTATTTCTATGAATGAAAAAAAATGAACAGAAATATGTTTAAACATTCTTAATAAATATTTTACTTTCTTCCATTAAATTTTAGAGGTATAAAATGAGAATAAATTCAATTGTAAGAATAAAATACTATATTAATTTTTTAAAATCTAGTTGTACAACTATTTAATGAAGAAACGTATTTAAATATAGTTTTTGTGAAATATATATGGTCCAATATGATCAAAATAATTTTGGTAAATGGTAACATTTGTATTTTTTTTATTACAGTTAAAGGTATATAGTGTAATTAAAGGTAATATTAATATTATAATATTATAAAATTTAACTAACACATCTCATAATCATATTGGGCAAGAAATTATTATCCTTCACCATCCATGGGATGAAATTTTAACCTTTGGAAGCCACTTGGGTGTGATTAAGACATTTATACAATTAAATTTAAAGTAAAGACAAATCTGTCATAAAAATGTTCCTTATTAATAAAAAATTGTTATATGGAGTTATGTAAGATAAATATTAGACTATTAATAGTATTTAGAAAGATAAAAATATTAATTAAATCATGGTAATTTATTTATAATATTTATGAATTAAATAATTTATTTTCAATTTGATAAAAAGACGATGTAGTAAGAGATTTTTTTATAGAAATAATCAATCAAATGAAATAAATAATATTAAGATAAATATAATTTGAAATATTTTATGTCATAAAATATTTTTTGGATGAATAATACATGTTTTATTTTGATAATGTAGTTTTTTCAAAGGAATCAGTTTCTTATTAATATTTATAGAATTCAATATTAGAATAGAAATATGATATATTTGCCTACATTTCATTAATTACTCATTAATAGGTATTTGGTCATAATTTAGTAATTATTATAACTCATATAGTATAAATTAATTCAAAAAACAATAAGAGTTTAAAGAAATAAAACAAAACAATGTGATTAAAATTTATTCAAATCCCTTATAATTACAATTTTATGATTTTATTTGAACCCCTAATCATTATACATTTGAACTAAATGATTTTTGGACCCATTAGGAATAGAAATTGAATTTATATTAATTTAATACCTTGATAATTCCAATGGTACCCCTCCCCTATCATATAAAAGGCATCCATTCCTCTATATTACTCACACTTCCAAATATTTTTTTCTCTGTAATGACACACCCAAAATCTTAATAATCCTTACCAAAATTCTTGAATATGTAGTTTAGGTAGAACACCCCCCTTATACGGGTTAATGTTTTAAGAAATGTTCTTATCAGAAGGAATGGTAATGATTTTATTTGAGTATTTATTTTTAAATTATTCTTACAAATCGTACAAATATTCTTCATCCATGATTAAATAAAAAATCATGTATAATAAACATACATATATGTTAATATGTTAATATAATATCCTAAATCCATCAAAATTTAATTCAAATATGAAAGGAATTAATCGTTCTTCTATACGTGTGAACTATCACCTCTATAAACCGATATGATTCATTTTTTCATAGACATCTCTAATGAGTGGTTATAAAGATTGAATTAATCTCCATATTTTATATTTATGACATGTTAATAATTATATGATAATAAAATATCAATTAAAATATTAAATCACATGCCCTTAAAATGATAATGTTCATCGTGTGTACGTGTGAAATATCACCTCTATGAAGTGAGGTGAATCGTTTTTATTCACCATATCACTGGAATGATATATATAATAATATTTAATTTATTATTATGATATTGATAACATTAGGATCACCCTGGAAAGAAAAAAATACTAATTACCTTACTTCCTTAATGATCAATAAAAATGGAAATGTTACTAATTCGTACATATGACCTACCATCTCCATTAATATGGAATTATTCATTTTTTTAACCATAAATAATGATTTTATTTAAAAGTTTATTTTATATATTAAAATTATATTCATTTCATGAATATTATTATAGTGATGATGGAAGTATAACCACATAAACTATTGATGTAATACGATGTTAATTTTCAACTCATCTACTGAATATTGTCCAAACGTCTGATATGAACATAAATAATTGTGTAATTGGAATAACAAGATAATAAGTTATATAAAAGGAACAATGAAAGATAAAAATTTTCTCAACAGAGTAAAAATTAAACTACATTTATTATTATATAACAAAAAGGAACAAACATGATGAATCGAACTCAATGTAAGGGATTTCACCTCAATCTACGTTAATTGAGTCATTTATCGGTAACAAGCACCTATATTTCCTTATGAGGTGTACATACAGACACTATAACATTTAATATCATTATTTTATCTATAAAGATTCTATTTAATATTTTCTTAAATTTATTAATTCATGTATATTATGATTTTAATTTTTAAAGTTGTATGGGACACCGAGGACATTGAAATATTTTATTATCAAATCCAATCATAATAATATTAATTTACATATTACATTTTATTAACATAATTGGTTTATACATTATATCTAATATGTATATGTTAATTTAATTCAATAGTTTTCAAAGGGAATCGTTATATATGAATCATTTAACTGTCACTACAAAATGACAAAAGGAATATTTTTTAACATATGGGGTGAAAACGACTTCTGAACCATTGTAAATATTATTTGATATTTGGCTCCAACTATAATACATATTGTGCATAAAAGGAAAAATAAATCCCTTACTACATTTTTTGGTATTTTGTTATGGAAAATGGGTTTTAAAATTAATTGACTATGTATGTATCTTGAAATTATTTCTTGTGATTGAAAATTGAATTTTAAGAGTAAAATGTTGATAAATAAAAATTTTATGTGATATTAAGATTTAATGTTACTTGGACATTTTATGAATGGTTAAATGACCAAAAAAACTACATGTTGTTATGTGATAAACCAAGAATGGGGGGTTCTATGATAAATCAAAGAAGAATGGTTATATTATTGTCACGGCCTGTCCCAGTGTGGCCCGCACCGTGACTCCCCAAGCCCGCCTCTAATAGGCCAGGGGCTGTTGACTAGCATAGAGTTGGCATATTACTACATGGAAGGAATTTTTTATGAACCTGTACACAGACACACACACATATCTACACCCATGAATGATGAAATGTAAAAACCACTTATGAACGAAATGCACGTAGACAACTAAACACAACCAACAGAGTACGATAGAAAGTAATATACTGAAAGTAAACTACGCCAGAATACAAGCCCACAAAAAACAAGAGTTCGAAAACTGCAAGGTCCAACAAGAAAACACGAAGACGTATTATGAATGCTTCTCGTAGATGAACGGATGCCTCGGCCTATAGGGATCTCATAAATCACGGTCCTACCCTGGTCCTCCCTAGACTCTGTCAAAAGGTTGTTCATCTGCACAACAAACGACACGAGAAGGCAAATCCCTTGCAAGGGTGAGTATAACAATACTCAGTAGAGGTCCCTGAAAAACACAAAGCAAGTACACAATGGAAATGCACAGTTAGATCTACAAAATATATGTCTACGGGACAAATAATAATAGATCACAATCCATATATAATCAGAACCCAGACCCGTAGTCTAGAGACAAGTCACACAACTGCATACCCCCGATAGGGATTCGATTCAATGATATCTACGAATCAATCCTTCTGGGAGAACACACTCCATGAGTCTGGAATCTCGGATGACATCCATCCAAGAAGTATTGTTCTTCGGTAAATGTCATGAGAGGTAGTTACAGTCATTATGGGAGACACACTCATGAGTGGGAAGATCACGATAGATATAATCACTCATTACGGGAGACACACTCTTGAGTGGGAAATATCAGGATACACAGATAAGGATCACTGCCAGGGCAGTGGAGGATACCGCAACTCATCTAGATTCACTAGATAGTTTATTCACCATCTAGGTTGAGGATCAATGCCCGATATATTTGGTAATGTCAATGCTTGACTCTACCTAGGGTCAAGAATGGATAGAGGATATTTCTCCGTGTCTCTTGGAGAGATGCCGACTCTATCACAGAAAGTCCTACTGAAGGTATAATAATCCTGTAGAAGGAAACAATGCCTGATGTTTAGGGGAATGAGAAGAAGGGGATCTAACCCATTGGAAATATGTCCAAGATACTGTGAACAAGAGGACAATGCCATTTTACAAAAAGTACACTGTGTGTAGAAAAGTTACATGACATGTTGTCGGACCCTCGGGTACTGCATGTGTAAAACATCTGTGTTGTAAGGCTGTACGTGTCGAAAAGTAAGTACATGGAATGTATTACAGTGTACACGCCATGTCTGAGTGACTGGGGTTGGCTCCGTGTATGCTGGCCATGTGCACGTACACGGTAAAAAACCCGTGTACTCCAACTCATGTTATCGGTACACGGGGTGACCCACGTTACATGTCTCAGCTCGATGTGTGATGGAGTACATGCCGTGTACGCCATCCTGGGTCTGTGTATCCCCTGGATACAAGCCGAGTTCTGCGTAGCCACTTCTGTCATGCCGTGTAGAGAGTACACGTCGTGTCGTCTGAAGCTGTGTAGTCCAACCCATGTTCTTGTACCTTCCATGATAAAATCCGAGCTTCATGGAAGATCCAGAATGCTATGTGACCTAAATCACATGCCGTGTGATTCATATATGTCGCCTGAAACCCTAACCACCACAGATATGGTCTACAGAACATGTTCTTCGGAGATACACTCCGTGTGTTCTAGAAATATCCATAAACGCGAACCTCTGCTTTTGTGCCATCTATGATGTCCAATTCATCGATCCGGCTGTCTGATCACCATGAAACTTCCAGGTTTTGTCTCCAAGACCCCATGATGCAGTTTTGGTTGTTTTCGGACATCCTATCTACTCTGAAGATAGGCAACGATCCACCCGTGTGAAGAACGCTCGAAGAATGGCCCTTCCTGATCCGGTCTGATTCATCTTTCACCAATATCGTCACACCTATACTAGGATTATGTGGTGTTGATTCGTCAATTTTGGATCATTGCATCACAAAATGGTTGTTCAATGATACGTCGTTCCTTTCCACAAGAAGAACTCGAAGAACACACGAATGAAAAAGTGGGAGGAAAAACAAATAAGAAAATTGAGGAATAAACCTCTCTCATCATTCGCCGTGGTTCAAATCCATTCCCGTTAGTAGTCTTAAAAAGTGAAAAATCAAAAAACAACTATTCATCATGGATCAATTCCTTGAATCATCCCAATAAAATCTTCCTGCAAGAAGGTACGAATCTGCGGATCAACTTGATCGTGGTTGATCTGCATTATTCGTTTAAATTAAAAGTGGGGAAATGAATTTAAATAATATACCCCAACCTCACGAAGCGATTGATCACAGAAAATGGTTTCGTGCCATTTTTGTCATCTAGATCCTTCAACGTTGGTAGCGCAGTGATTCAAAGCTTCGATTTGTCGTCATTCATCATTGAGAGTTTTTTTCCAAAGCGCCACAGTTTTTCCCCAGAGTTTTCACTCAATCATCCTCCAACGATCGACGTAAAATTATAAAAATAAAAGGGAATCATGTCTGGAATTCAAAATACTCTATAGTATCAATGAGTCATGCTTTCCATTCGTGATTCATTATGACGTGGCATTTTTAAAGAAACAGTTTCCCCATTACTACACTGCAACGGATGATACCATATAAAATAAAATAAAGATTGTGAATTTATTTTTATTTTATTGTATTGAAAGTGTCCTAATGTTAAAATTTTCCCTCAACCCATGCCGGTCATGGTTAGACCATATCTTAGGTAAAGTCGTCTTCCCTGATGCAACAGTTCCCTAATATTTTTAATCCGTGCATCCGTTTGAAAACTTCCACAACCGCGCACAAGTGCCGAACCACTTTAATATAAAAAAGTTTGAACCATCATTCTGAGATCACTGGGCCTCAAAATGATGTGTTGTCACTACCCTTGGTAACATAATAATTATATATATTATTTAAAAATAATACATGGAAAAATCCGAGTCATTACATTCTCCCCACCTTGGGGATTTGCATCCCCGAAAATCCAAAACAAGACTAGTAAATAGGATGTGCGTATTGGGCACAGATTTGAGCCTCCCACTCCTACATGCTCTCTTGAATATTCTCGAGCTACCACCAATTGCACACTAATGGAATTGATCACCCACTAAGGATCCTCTCCAGCAGATCATCGAAATCCAACTGGTAATTAGCAATGGTCACTCCATCCTTAATGTCCAACGGGTACACAACTGCGACATGTGGAAGACATCATATATCCAATTAAACTGTGGTGGTAGAGCTAGGCAGTATGCCATCTCGCCAAATCTACACAATATCTAGAAGAATCTAATGAACCTCGGAGATAGCTTGTCGCCCTGGCCGAATCTCATAACCCTTGTCGAGGTGAGACCTGAACAATGATATGAACTCTCTCTTCGAACTCCAGAGCTCTCTGTCGTCTATTAGTATAAGACTTATGCCGGCTCTATGAAGTCTTTATTCACTCCCAGATGATCTACACCATCTCGGGGGTAGCTTGCACCAACTCTAGACCCAGGAGTGCTGACTCTATGGGGTCAGTCCACAAAGCGGTGACCAGCAGGGTCTTTCATACAAGGCCATGAACAGTGCAATACCAATGGTGGAGTGGTAGATGTTATTATATGAAAACTCCACCAGTGGCAGGTGATCCTCCCAACTACAACCAAAGTCCAAGATACATGCCTGCAACATATCCTCCAGAACCTGAATGGTCTACTCCATCTAACCATCTGTCTTGGGATAGAACGTAGTGCTTAAGCATAGTTGTGTCTCAAAGGCCTCCTGCAATCCCTTCCACAACTGGGATTTAAGGTGGGTGTCTCAATATGAGAATATCACCAAAAGGGTGACATTAATCCAAACTATCAAATGCACGTAGATGCGTTGCATGATCACTATGGAACTCTGCTTCCTGATAGATAGGAAGTGGGACGATATGGTAAGTCGGTCAACGATATACCAAATGGAGTCATGCCCCTTGGGGATCCATGATAAACCTATCATGAAGTCGATCGATATTCCATCCCATTTCCACTCTGAAACATCTAGGTTTGAGCTAATACAACATCAACTTGGTTCTCAGCCTTCATCTATTGGCATGTAAGGCATCGGGAAACTATCTCTGCTATAGCCTTCTTCGTACAGGACGGCCAGAACTATCGTCGAAGATCTACGTACATATTTTCCACTTTAGGATGTAATGCCAAGGGGGATGTATGAAACTCACTCAGGACCTCCTCCGTCAATGGTACTGGTACAATAGTGTGTCCCCAGAAAAGAAGTTCATGCTCCCCACCTTGAGAATATCCATCAGGAGCATGTCCTATGGATAACAGAGCATGTAAAGCCACACAACCGACATCTCATAGCTATAGTAATGTCTCGGATTTTCAATGTATTATTTTTAAATATTATATTGAATTATTTTGAGACCGTTCGCAAATACGACACATCATTCCAAGGCCCAGTGAGACTGGAATGATTATTTAAACTTTTCTTAAGTTAAGTGAGTCCACACTTGTGTGCGGTTTTGGCAGTTTCTGAAAGGATGCCCAGATTAAAAACTTGAGGGCATCATTGCATCTGGGATGAAGACTTTACCTATGAATGAGCCTAACGTTGAATGGCACTGGTCGAGAGAAAATGATAATTGTAGGACGTTTTATGTAAAATTAAAAGAAGATAAATTTGAATGTTTATTTTATCTATTTAGGGAAACATCCGCTACAGTGCGACAATGTGGAAACTATTTCCTTAATAAATGGCGCATCATAATGAATCAAGAATGGAAAGCCGGACTCACTAATGTCGCATTGTAGTTTTGAATTCCAAAGCACGTTTCCTTTTTTATTGGGATAATCAGACATCGATTGTTGACGGATGATTGAGAGGAAACACTGGGGAAATCTCTCAGCGACAGGAGATGATGGATCGAAGTTGTGAATTGTTGTTCCAATGAGGTTGGAGGATCATGACGACGACGGTTGCAAGACCTCTTCATCAGGAATCGATCCTTTCTTAAAGGTAGAGGTTTATTATTAAATTATCTTTTCCCAACTTTTTATTTGAATGATGAACGTGGATCAACCCTGAACATGTTGACATGCGGATTCGTACATTCTTGCAAGAGGGTTTTATTTGGGATGATTTGGGGAATTGATCCATGTTTTATTGTTGTTGATTTATGCTCAATTTAAGCCTATTAACGGGAGCAGATCAGCACTGTGACGAATGACGACAAAGGTTTTTTTCTCAAATTTGTTTTATTGTATTTCTCCCCTTTTCATTCCCACGTTCTTTGCGATCTTCACAGGGCGATGAAAAATAGATCGTTGGCATCCTATTTGTGACACAACAATCCCAAATTTAAGAATCGACACCACAACAACCTTACAGAGGTGCGACAAAGATAGAAGAAGACGAATTAGACCGGATCAGGAAGGGTTGCTCTTCAAAAGTTCCTCAGGCGAGAAGATCAATGCATGTTTTTTGGGGTTATCAGAGGTCTGGAAAAAATGGAAGAATCTTAGTGGTATCGGGACGACCAAAACCATTGAGTTTTGTGGTGATCGGACAATCGGATCGACGATCGGGGTAGCACGGGAGGCACGCCGGCAGAGAGCGTCATTTTTTGGAAATTTCCAGAATACACGGTGTGTACTTATGAAGAACACACCATTTAGTACTAGATGTGGTGTCTAGGGTTTTGGGGGCTAGAGAGGAATCACATGGCATGTGACCCTGGTCACACAACGTGCTAGACTTACCCCGAAGCTCGGTGGGTACTATTGGAAGTAGACGGACACGGGTTGGACTACATGGATTCAGACGACACAGCTTGTAAAGCAAGGAAGAGGCGAATACATGGAACTCGGCATGTATCCAGGGGGTACATGGAAACAGGATGGTGTACACGACCGTGTACTCCATCACACAGCTAGGAGAGGCCAGTAACGCGGGTCATCCCGTGTACCGATTACACGGGTCGGTATACATGGGTTGATGACCGTGTATGGGAAAATGTCCAGTGTACATGGAGCCAACCCCAGTCACCCGGACACGGAGTGTCAACCGAAGTACATGCAGTGTACTCAGTTTTTCTAAAAGACCACCCTTACGATGCGGGTCGTTGTACACGGGCAGAACCCGGGGTCAGACAACACGGCTTGTAACTTTTCTACATGTCATTTAATTTTTAGAAAATGACATGGTCCTCTTGTTCACCATATCTTGGACATATTTAGTGTGGGTTAGTTCCTCTTCTTCTCGTTCTCCTGAAGGTCAGGAATCGTTTCCTTTTACTGGAGTATGATCCCTTCCGCAGGACTTTCTGTGGCAGAGTCAGGCATCCATCCGATAGGCCCAGATCAAAATATTTTATCCATTTTGACCCTAGGTATAGTCTGTCACCGACATGACCAACTCCACCGGGTGTCGATTCTCTACCAACCAGGTGAATTCTGGATGATTCGTTGTATCTTCTATGGCCCTAGTAGTGATCCTCAACTTTGTATCATGATATTTCCCACTGAGGAGTGTGTCTCCCGTAATGAGTGCATCTATCTATCATAATCTTCCAACTCATGAGGGTTTCTCCCAGAATGTGTGTAACTACCTCTGGTGACGTTTCATGATTAACAGTACTTCTCGGATGAACGTCATCAAAGCTATGATACTTGTGGACTGTGTTCTCCCAGAATGAGTGCTTCAAGGAATCTTCGAACCGAACCCCTATCTGGGGGTATGCGGTTGTGTGACTTGTCTCTAGACTATGGGTTTGGATTTTGAGTATATCTGGTTCGTGCTATATTTTCTATAGACATATATTGTGCATAGCTAAATGTACCTTTACTTTGTGTACTTCTTTGTGTTTTTCGGGGTCCTCTACTGATTGTTATTAAACTCACCCCTGCATGGGCTTTACCCACACGTGTCATGTCTTGTGCAGACAAGAATCCTTTTGACGGAGTCCAGGGTGGACCAGGACAGGACCGAGCTTTTTGAGTTCCCTACGTCGAGGCGTTCCTCTGGCTACGAGCATCAGTCCCAGTACCCTTTTGTTTTTTGAGGATGGAATTTGTAGTTTTCTTACTCTTGTTTTGGTGGGCTATTATTCTAGCCCAGTTTACTTTCAGTACATTACCTTCTGTTGTACTCTTTTGGTAGGGTTTAGTTGTATGCATGCATTATGTTCCATATGGTTTATTTAGATTTCTGCATTTGTGGGATTGGAGATGTGTGTGTGTGTACATGTGCTTAGGAAATGCCTCCCATGATTGTAATATGCCTACTCGGTGCTAGTCATCAACCCCTAGCCTATTGGAGATGGGCTTGAGGAGTCACGATGTGGGCCCCACTGGGACTGGTCATGACAGTGTGGTATCATATGTGGTCAGTTCAACCTTTGGACCAAGAGTCTATGAGTTTAGTTTGGGGCAATGGTTTTAAGTGTTTCATGCTCGGCTTTCAGCCCTTAGACTCCAGTGTTGGTGTGGCGGCCGACATATACATACAACAGATCTCTAAAAACCTGCTTTTTGACTCAGCACATGAAAACATTGGTTGCAGGGAAATAAAGGAAGGGTACATGAATCATATAAGAATGGATTGTGTTTTCTGTGTCCTTTGTGTCAGCTATCTAGATATACTCATTGACCATTGTACATCTTGTCTCTTTTCCAGATGTCTCTGCGATGCATAACTGCTAGGATTCAGCAGTGCGATCATGAGGATGACCCTCTCAGTGATGAGGCTTTGATACAGGGACCAGTTCCCTAGGCATTGCCACCAGGTGGTGCACCCGCTATGCCACCACTAGTGGAGCAGCCCGTGGTACATGTGGTACCGACCGACGAGTAGCGTAGGCTGAGTGCTCTCCAGGAGTTCTAGAGACAGAAGACCCTCAGGTTCCGAGGCGAGCCCGATCCTCAGGCGGATGAGGACTCTCTTGAGGCGGTGACTAGAGTTTTTTTGTCTAGTGAGGACACCAGCAGACCAGATAGTGACCCTATGAGTGAGCCTACTTCAGGATTGGGAAGGAAGATGGTGGATTCTGACCTCATAGACTCACGATGAGGAGAATCTTTTGTTTATATAGTTTGAGCGAATATTTAGGGAGGAGTTATCTCTGGTTACCCTGAGAGATGTGTGAATCCAGGAGCTTCTTCAGCTCCAGCAGTGTAGTATAATAGTAGGTAACTATTCATCTAGGTTCACCAACCACTCCTGGTACTCTATGGATATGGTCAGGGATCAGTACTTCAGAGATCGGACATTTGAGTGAGGTCTATGATGAGACATCTGATCTAGTGCCATGCTCCTATTCATTTAGACTTGTGCTGGAGTGTTTGAGTGGGCCTTGGTGATCGAGAGCTTCTTCGTGGAGCAGATATAGCCGACGACAGTCAGTAGCAGGCAGAAAGGTGCACGGACCCCGGCAGCAGGGAGCCGATGTCAGGCACAAGGGTCTTGATGCGGGAGGCATCATAGGAGGACCCAGGACAGAGGATCGATAGTCCAGGGTTCCCAGGCTAGATCCAGTAATCCTAAGGAGAAGTGATGCTACACATGCAATGGTAGGGGACATATCTTAGAGATTTCATGACCCATCGAGCTGATGACAGGGAAGCAGTGGATGGACCACCAAGGTAGAGGCGAAGAGTGAAGCAAAGAGACCTTCTAGGAAGAAGTCATGGCATAGGAGTAGGGGGAGCTGCGGGTGGTGGAAGACGCATTGAGTTATATCCACCACCACCCCCAGGAGGTCCGCACCTGGCTCAGGGAGTTGGGGGACAGGGACAGGGACAACTACATGCGGTCGAGGAATACAATCCATGGGCTCTGAGGATGATTTGGTGTACGACCTGTGTCTTTTCTACCTTAGCTTCTATTCTTGTAGACATAGGTGTGAGCCATTCCTTCATAGCCACATGTCTTGTAAAAAACTTCTAGATTCTGGTAGAATAATATACTCATTCCTTCTACATGGAGACTCCTATGGGAGGAGACTCAACGATCACGCACCTTTCCAGACAATGTGATCTTACACTTGGAGGAGAGAGTTTCGGTTGGAACCTCTGGGTGGTTTCATCGAGGCCTTAATACCTTATTCTCGGTATGGATTGGTTATCTCCGGTCCATGCCCAGATTGAATATTTTTGGAGAAGAGTGCGGTGTGTCCACCAGGATGGAATGAGGTTTTCCTTTGTCGGATAAAGGGAATCCCAGGCAACACAGAATGGACATATTCATAGGAGGGTGCAACAGATCGCTCATGAGTTGGATAGCCTAGCCCTCAGAGTAGTGGATGTTGTGATCTCCCTGTTCCCAGCAGTAGTGGAAGAGTATGAGGATGCCTTTCCCAAAGATGTACTAGGATTACCTCCCCACCAGAAAATCGACTTCTACATCGACTTACACCCAGGGAAGACACATATTTCCTCATCAGCATATCAAATAGATCCCATAGAGCTTCGCGATCTGAGGGAGCAGTTGGAGGATTTGAAGTACAAGGGTTTTCTTAGACCCATCGTTTCACCCTGGGCAGCCCAAGTCATAATTTCCAAGAAGGAAGATGGGAGTCTGAGGTTGTGTGTGGATTACCGGAACCTGAACTAGGTGACAGTGAAGAAAAAGTATCCCCTACCAAGGATCGATGACCTCTTCGTTCAGGTACCAGGGGAACCGTGGTTCTCGAAGGATGACCTTTGATCGTGCTATCACAAGTTATGAGTACGGGATGAGGATATACCAAAGACGTCTTTCAAATGTCGCTACGGTTTCTATGATTACTTGGTGATGCCTTTCGGCATGACGAACACCCCTACAGTGTTCATGGGACTGGTGAACCAGATCATACATCCATACATGAACCAGTTTGTAGTGCTCTTCAATGAAGACATCCTTGTGTATTCGACGTCAAAGGAGGAGCACGCGAGACACCTACGGAAGGTTCTAGATGTACTTAGGGAGCACTTACATCTTTTCAGAAGACACACTGTTGTACCAGTGGTGTTGCAGGAGGAGGTCCTGAGGGAGTTTCCTACATCCTCTTTTGCGGTACATCCGGGAGTGAAAAAGATGAACCCGGACCTCCGACAATAGTTCTAGTGGTCATGCATGAAGAAGGCAGTAGCAGAGTTCATTTCTCGATGCCTTACATGCCAGCAGGTGAAGGCTAAGCACCAAGTTACAGTGTGATTAGCACACCCCCTGGATGTTCCAGAGTAAAAGTGGGATGGAATATCGATGGAATTCATGACAGGCTTACCACAAACATCCAAGAGGCATGATTCCCTCTGGGTGATCACTGACAGACTCACCAAGTCAGCCCACTTCCTAGCTATCAAGGAGCAGAGTTCTATAGAATTCTTGGGATGCCTCTACATGTAGGAGATAGTTCGTCTTCATGGAGTCCCCTCGACAGTAGTCTCAGACCAAGATGCTCAACTAAAATCCCGGTTGTGGAAGGGATTTTAGGAGGCTTTTGGGACTCAACAACGCTTGAGAACAACATTTCATCCCCAGACTAATGGTCAGACAGAGAGGACCATTCAGGTTATGAATGATACATTACGAGCCTGTATCATAGACTTTGGTCATAGTTGGGAGGAACACCTACCACTGGTGGAGTTTTCATATAAAAATAGCTACCACTCCACCATTGATATGGAACCATTCGAGGCCTTGTATGGGTAACCCTGCAGTCACTGATTTTCTATACCGACCTCGGAGAGTTAGTAATCATGGGTCCAGGGATGGTGAGAGAAACCACTGAAAAGGTGCAACTCATCTGGGAGAGGAGGAAGACTGCACAAAGCTGGCATAAGTCTTATGCTGACAGATGACGGAGACCTCTGGAGTTCAATGAGGGAGACAATGTTTTTTTGAGTCTCACATCGATGAGGGTAATGGATATTTGGACAAAGTGTAAATCTATATTTGAGGGCCATCGGACCCTTCCAGATACTATGCAGAGTGGGTGAGGTGGCGTACCACATAGCTCTACCACCGTAGTTGCATCTAGTAAACGATTTCTTCCACGTGTCACATCTAACAAGGTACTTGCATGACCCATCACACGTCATCGACTAGGGCGATCTGGTCATCTAGGACGGAGTGACCTCTGCTGGGTAACCGGTGTAGATTAAGGATCTGCAGGAGAGGATCCTTCATCGGTGATCGATTCCCTTGTTGTGCGTTCGGTGGTAGCACGACAATCTTTAGGAGAGCATGTGGGATTTGGAGGCCAAGATCTGTTCCCAGTACCCAAATCATTTTGAGTAGCCTTTGTTTTGTATTTTTAGGGACGTACTGCCACAAGATGGGGATAATGTAATGTCTCGGATTTTCCGTTTATTATTTTCAATATTATATGTAATTATTTTGAGACTGGGCAGGAAGAAGTCACATCATTTTGTGGCCCAGTGAGCCGGAAATGGCGGTTTGAACTTTTTTTAAGTTAATTGAGTCGGCACATGTGCGCGGTTGTGGAATTTTCTAAATGGATAAACGGATTAAAAATATGATGGAACCATTGCTTCTGGGACGATGACGTTACCTACGAATGATCCTAATCTTGACCAGAGATGGTCGAGGGAAAAAGTAAAATTTTGGACGTTTTACGTAAAATAAAAATGAAATAAATTCACAAGTTTATTTTATTTCTTTATGAAAACAGCCCCTGCAGTGCTGTAATGGGGAACTTGTTTCCTTAATAAATGGAACGTCATAATGACTCAAGAATGTAATGATGGACTCATTAATACCACATCATATTTTTTAATTCCAATGAATGTTTACCATTCTATTTGGATAATCAGACGTCGATTTTTTGCGGGTGATTGAGAGGAAACCCTAGAGAAAGCTCTCGGCGACGAGCGACAACGGATTGAAGTTACGAATCGTTGTACCAACGAGGTTAGAGGATAACAATGACAATGATATCATGGCCTCTTCATCAGTGATGCATCCTTTCTTAATAGTTGGGGTTGGTTATTTAATTTTCCTTTCCCCTCTTTTGATTTAAATGACGAACGCGGATCAACC
Source organism: Viscum album (assembly GCA_963277665.1). Taxonomy (NCBI): domain Eukaryota; kingdom Viridiplantae; phylum Streptophyta; class Magnoliopsida; order Santalales; family Viscaceae; genus Viscum; species Viscum album. Next base: position 470,525,261 of record OY728148.1, read on the forward strand.
ACGAACAAGTTGACCCGCAGATTCATATGTTCTTGCGGGAGGGTTTTATTTGGGATGATTCGGGGAATTGATCCATGTGGTATTTTTTTGATTTCTGCTCCGTTTAAGCCTATTAATTGGAGGGATCAACTCTGTGACAAATTACGGCGGATGTTCATTCCTCAAATTTGTTTTATTGGATTTCACCACTTTTCGTTCGTGTGGTCTTCGCGATCTTCACGGGGTGATGAACAATGGATCATTGTGCATCCGTTTTGCAACTCAACGATCCCAAATTAAATAATCGACACCACAACGACCTTGAGGAGGTGCGGCGATGATGGAGGATAATGAATCAGACCAGATCGAGAAGGGTCGTTCTTCGAGCGTTCTTCGTTGGGGAAGATTAAAGCATGTTTTTTGGGCCAATTGGAGGTCTAGAAACACCAGAAGAATCTTTGTGGAGTTAGGGAAACCAAAACCAGGGAGTTTCTGGGTGATTGGACATCCAGATCGATGATGGGGGAAACATGGGAGGTTCACCGACGAAGATCATCGTTTCTGGAAATTTCCAGAATACACGGCGTGTACATCCGAAGAACATGCCATGTAGTTCTGGTGGTGGTGACGTGGGTTTTGGGGGATAGAGAGGAATCACATGGAGTGTGACCCTGGTCAAACGACATGTTAGACTTACCCCAAATCTTGAAGTATACTTTTTGAAGTACACGGACATGGGTTGGACTACACAGCTTCAGATGACACGGCGCGAACCGCATGGCAGAGGCGGCTACGCATAACTCGGCATGTATCCAGGGGGTACACAGACACGGGATGGAGTACACGACTGTGTACTCCATCACACAGATAGGCGAGGCCTGTAATGAAGGTCACCCCGTGTACCGATTACACGGGTTGGTGTACATGGGTTGATGACTCCATACATGCACATGGCCACCGTACATGGACCCAACCCCAGTCACATGAACACGGCGTGTACACCGTACCACACATATTGTACTCAGTTTTTCTACACGACCATCCTTATGACACAGGACGTTGTACACTACCAGAACCCAGGGTCAGACAACACGATGTGTAACTTTTCTACATGCCATGTACTTTTAGGAAAACAACATGGTCCTCTTGTTCATCGTATCTTGGACACCATTTGCTTTGGTTAGTACCCCTTTTTCTCATTCCCCTGAAGTTCGAGCATCGTTTCCATTTACAGGAGTATAATCCCTTGAAAAGGACTTTTTTTGATAGAGTCCGGCATCCATCCTAGAGTCCTAGATCTAGATCCTCTATCCATTCATGATCCTAGGTGGAGTCCAGCATCGACGTGAACAAGTCCACCCGGTGTCGATATTCTACCAAGAAGGTGAATTTCAGATGATTCGTGGTATCCGCCATGGCCCTGGTAGTGTTCCTCAACTGTATATCATGATCTTTCCCACTCAGGAGTGTGTCTCTAGTAATGAGTGCTTCTATCTATCGTAATTTCTCACTCATGAGTGTGTCTCCCATAATGAGTGTAAATACCTCTTGTTATTTTCTTGAAAAACAATACTTATTGGACGGACGTCATCAGAGCTATTAGAGTCATGTAGTGTGTTCTCTTAGAATGAGTGCTTCGTGGAATCTTCAAACTAAACCCCTAGTTGGGGGTATGCGTTTGTGTGGCTTATCTCTATACTACAGGTTTGGATTTTTAGTATATCTGCTTCATGATATATGTTCTATAGGTATATAAATTGCATAGATGACTATACATTTCCTTTGTGTACTACATTTTGGGTTTCATGGTCCTCTTTTGAGTATTGTTATACTCACCCCTACACTGTATTTTCCCACATGTTTCGTGTCTTGTACAGACGAGAAGCCTTTTGACGAAGTCTAGGGAGGACCAAGACAGGACCGAGCTTTCAGAGTTCCCTACAGGCCTATGCATTCCTATGTCTATGAGAAGCAGTTCCAATACCCTTTTTTGTTTACTGTTTGGACTTTTCGGTTTTCAGACTCTTGTTTTGGTGGGCTTGTATTCTGGCCCATTTTACTTTCAATACATTACCTTCCATTGTACTATGTTGGTTGGGTTTAGTTATATGCATGAATTATGTTCCTTAGTGTTTTTTTACATTTCATCATTTATGGGCTTGGAGATGTGTGTGTGTGTGTACAGGATCTTAGTTAATTCCTATCATGTTAGTAATATGCCTACTAGGTGCTAGTCACCAGCCCCTGGCCTATTAGAGGTGGGCTTGGGGTGTTGCAGCGCAGGTCCCACTGGGACAGGTCATAACAGCTTCACCTCCCTAACCTACAATAAGAGTAGATAGGAGACAACCATCCACTGTCGGTAAGCTATATCCTCTCTATCCGTGAAGGATAACTACAATGCGACTAACTGTTGTGTTGCCTCACTCAACAGTTGTGAGCTTGACCTTCTGCTAAGAGCATCTTCCACCTTGTTCCCCTTCCCAAGAGTATATATGATCTTGAAATCATAGTCCAGGAGGAACTCTTGCCAATGCATCTGCCTGAGATTCAGATCGTTCTGTGAATAGATGTACTTGAGTCTCTTGTTGTAAGAGTAGACAATAAACTGCTCGCCCATAAGGTAATGTCTCTACATCTTCAATGTGAAGACTACCACAGCCAAATTGAGATCAGGGGTCACATATTTCATCTAATGTGGTATAAGCTTGTGAAAACCTTAAGCAATCACTTCATATCTCTGCATCAGGACACAACCAATCCCAGTCCCTGATGCGTTGCATAAAACAATGTACTCGACACCCTCCTCCTGTAATCCCAAGATTGGGGCGCTCGTCCAACTTTGTCTCTACCACTCGAAATACTACTGGCACTTCTCCATCCACATGAAGGGTTTCCCCTTCCTAATCAAGGCTATCATTAGTGATGTTATTCAGGAGAAATCAATAATGAATCTCCAGTAATATCCTGCAACCCATGGAAGCCCCACACCTCTGTCATGCTCCGAGGTGGATCTCATGCTAACACAGCCTCCATCGTGGCTGGGTCTACCGCTAATCCATCTGCTGAGATGACTTGTCCTAAAAAGAGAACCTTTGGAATCCAAAATTGGAACTTTGAAATCTTCCCACAAAGATAGTTCTCCCGATGTACGTTTAGAACCATCTGCATGTGTCTTGCGTGCTCCTCCTCTGATGCCGAGTACATAAAGATATCGTCGATAAAGACCACCAAGAACTAGTCCAGGTATGGTTGGATGATCTGGTTGATCAGTACCATGGACACTACAAGGGCGTTCGTCATGCCAAAAGGAATCCCCAAGTATTCATAGTGATCGTAGCTTCATCTGAAAGCCATCTTTGGTATATCCTTATCTCGTACTCGTAACGGGTGATAACCTGATCGAAGGTCAACCTTCAAAAACCATTGTTCCCCTCTCATCTGATCGAATAGGTCATCGATTCTCGACAGTGGATACATATTCTTACCCGTCACCTAGTTCTGGTGCTGGTAATCCATGCACAACCTCAAACTCCCATCTGCCTTCTTAGAAAACAAGACTGGGGTTGCCCTGGGTGAAACATTGGTTCTTACGAAACCCTTGCTTTGCAAATCGTCCAACATCACCCTCAGCTCACGAAGTTCTATGGGAGCTATCATATATGTTGTTGATGAAATCAGTGTTTTCCTAGGGTGTAAGTTGATGTATAAGTCCATTTCGTGGCTAGGAGGTAATCCTGGAACATCTTCAGGAAACACATCCTCGTAATACACCTCTAATACTGGGAACTGAGAGCTCACAACATCTAGTGTTACGAGGGTATGGCTTGCCATTTCATGAGTGATCGGCTACACCTACCTATGCATGATCCCATTATGTGTTTCCTGGGTCTCATTTTTTATGACAAATGAAACCCGCGTTCCATCACTGTGGACACACTACACTCTTCACCTAAGATATTCAATCTGGGCATGGTTTGATGATAATTAATCCATATCAAGAATGATGTTGTTAGGCCTTGACGCTACCACCAACAGGTTCCAACCGATACTCTCACATCCAAAGGAAAGATCACACTGTCTGCAAAGGTGTGTGATCATCAAGTCTCCTCCCAAATGTGTCTCTAAGCATAAGGATCAGGTCAACAGTTCTACCGGAATATCATGGTTTCACACAAGACATGTGGTGATGAAGGAATGATTGGAACATGTGTCTCTATGTATTACAACAAAGGTAGAGAAGACAAAAATCATACCTCTTATAATCCCAAGAGCCCATGGGTCGTACGCCTCGACCACTTGCAGTTGTCCCCGCCCCTGTCCCCCATCTCCCAGAGCCTGGTACAGACCTCCTGAGGGTGGTGGTGGAAGTTAGTCGAAGCATCTGTCACCACCTGCAACTCTACCTGCTCCTCTACCACGTCCGTTGTCTGGCGGGTCTGTCATCTGCACTCGCTTCCTTTTCCTTACTGGTCTATCCACCATTTCCCTATTCACAGCTCGATGGGTCGGATAATCTCTTCTGATATGTCCCCTACCATCGCATATATAACACCACTTCTCCCTGGGATGACTGGATCCAGCCTGAGAGCCCTAGACCATCGATCCCCAATCTTAAGTCCTCCTATTACATCTCTCATGTCCTGATCCCTGCATCCAATGTTGGCTCCCTGCTGCCAAGGTCTGCACACCTGTCTGCCAGCTACTGACTGTCGTCGGCTGTCTCTGATCCTCCAAGAATCTCTTGATCACCAAATCCCTCTTGAGCACTCCAGCATAAGTTGTAATTCATATAGCCACGAAACTAGCTCGGATGTCTCGCTGTAGACCTCTCTTGTAGGTCCGAGATCTGAAGTACTAATCTCGGACCATATCTATCGAGTTTTGGGTGAGGTTGGTGAACATCGATGAATAACCAACTACCATAAAATTGCCCTACTAGAGCTGAAGGCGCTTCTGCATGTGTACGGATGTCAGCATAACCGTAGAGAACTCCTCCCTCAAGACTTTCTCGAACTCTGTCCACGAAATATTCTCCTCAGTGTGAGTAAGTGTGGTCTGACTCCACCATCGTCTAGCCGATCCCTGAAGAAGGCTCACACCTAGGATCACCATCTGGTCTGCTGGTGTCCTCACTAGATGGAAAATTCTAGTCACTACCTCAAAACAGTTATTAGCGTCCTGAGGGCCGGGCTCGCCTTAGAACATGAGGATTCTTTGTCTCTGGAACTCATGGAGTGCGCTAAGCATGCACTCCTCATCAGTCGGTACTGTGGGTACCACGGGCTGCTCCACTGGTGGTGGTATAGCAGGTGCACCACCAGGTGGCAACAACTGGGGAACTGGTCCCTTTATCGAGTCATCGTCACTTAGGGGGTCATCCTCGTGATCATGCTGCTGCATCCTAGAAGGTATTTATCATGGAGAAATCATGTAAGGAAACAAGATGTACCACGGTCAATGAGTATATCTTGATAGCTGACACAAAGGACATGGAAAACACAACCCATTCATATATGATACATGTACCATTATTTTATTTCCCTGCAATGAGTGTTTCCAGGTACCAAGTCGAAAAGCATGTTATCAGAGTCTTGGTGTATGGATACGTCGGCCGCCTCACAAACACTAGAGTCTCTGTCCTAAAATATGTGCTCGAAGCAGTTAACACTATTTCCCCAAACCAATATCATAGAATCCTGGAACTAATTTAGAACTGACCCCCATTGATACCACTCTGTTATGACCTGTCCTAGTGGTTTCCATGCCGTGACTCCCCATGCCCACCTCCAATAGGCCAGGGGCTAGTGACTAGCACCGAGTAGGAATATTACTACATGGAAGGAATTGACTAAAAACATGTACATACAAAAACATATCTAATCCCACATATGCTGAACTGTGCAAACTCCTATGGAACAAACTGAATGCATACAACTAATCCCAACCAAAATAGTATGACAGAAATTAATGTACATAATGTAAACTGGGCCAGAATATAAACCCACCAAAAACAAGAGTTTGAAAATTGCAATGTCCATCCTGTAAACATGAAGAGGTACTGGGAATACATCTCGTTGCCAATGTGATGACTCAACATGTAGGGAACTCAGAAAGTTCGTTCCTGGCCCGTTCCACCATGGACTCTAACAAAAGGCTGCTCGTCTACACAAGACATGACACGTGCGGGAAAAGCCTGTGCAGCGGTGAGTATAACAATACTCAGTAAAAGACCGTGAAAGACAAAAAGCAAGAACACAATGGAAAGTCACAATCACCTGTACACAGTATATGTCTACTGAACATATAATAGGATATCACAATAGAGATATACTCAAAACCCAGACCTGTAGTCTAGAGACCAGTCACAGAATAGCATAACCCTTCTAGGGATTCAGTTCAATGATTTCCACGAAGCACTCATTCCGGGAGAACACACTTCACGAGTCTGGTAGCTCTGATGATGTCTGTATGAGAAGTACTGTTCATTAGGAAACGTCACAAGAGGTAGTTACACTCATTATGGGAGACACGCTCTTGAGTGGGAAGATCACGAAAAATAGAATCCCTCATTACTAGAGACACACTCTTGAGTGGGAAAGATCACGATACACATATGAGAATCACTGATAGGGCCATGGAGGATACCATGACTCATCTGGATTCACCAGCTAGGTGATTTACCATCTAGGTAGAGGATCCATGCCCAGTAGAGTTGGTCACATTGATGCTTGACTCTACCAAGGGTCATGAATGGATTGAGGATCTCGCTCAGGGCCTCTCAGAGGGATGCCAACTCTATCCCCCAATATCCTACTGAAGGGATCATACTCTTATAGAAGGAAATTATTCCTGACCATCATGGGAACGGGAAAAAGGGGGACTACCCCAAACAAAATATGTCCATGATACGGTGAAAAATAGGACCTTTCCATTTTCCAAAAAGTACACGATGTGTAGAAAATATACACACTGTACTGTCTGTCCCCCCGGGTACTGAATGTGTAAAATGGCATGTGTCGTAAGGCTGGTCGTGTAGAAAAGTAACTACACAGTGTATAGTACAGTGGAAATGCCGTGTCCGAGTGACTGGGGTTGGCTCTGTGTACGCATGCCATGTACCCGTACACAGTCATAAACCCGTGTACTCTAACTCGTGTAATTGGTACACGGGGTGACCCGCGTTATAGGCCTTGCCTAGACATGTGAAGGAGTACATGCCGTGTACTCCATCCTGTGTTCGCGTATCCCCTTAACACACACCGAGCCCTGCATATCCTCTTCTGTCATGCCACGTAGAGAGTACACGTTGTGTCATCTAAAACTTTGTAGTCCAACCCGTGTATGTGTACCTTCCAAGATACACATCGATCTTCAGGGAAGGTCCAACACGCCATGTGACCTGGGTCACACACCGTGTGATTCCTATATGACGCCCAAAAACCAATCCATCACAGAGCTGGTCCACAATCTGTGTTTTTAGAAGATATATGCCGTGTATTCTAAAAATTTCCAGAAATGTGAACCTCTTCCATCACGCCTTCCGTGATGTACCGTTCATTGATATGGTCATCCAATCTACATAAAACTCCCAGGTTTTGTTCTCCCTAACACCTTGAAGTTTATTTTGTTGTTTTGGACCATTGATCAGCTCTTAAAATGTGCAACAATCCTCTCGCATGAAGAACGCTCGAAAAACATCCCAACCTAGTCTGGTCTGATTCGTCATCCGCCACTGTCGATGTCCCTACGCAAGGTCGATGTGGCATCAGATAATCTATTTGGGATCATTTCATCACAAAACATATTCAAAATGAACCATTTTCATCACCACATGAAGAACGCGAATAATGCGTTATAGAAAAAGAGGGTGGAAAGTCCAATAAGAAAATTGAGGAATGAACCTCCATCACCATTCGCCACGACATTGATCATCTCCCGTTAGTAGGATTAAATATAGAAGAATCAAACAAAAACAATTCAACATCGATCAATTCCCCGAATAATCCTAATAATTCCATCCCACAAGAACATATGAATCTGCGGATCAACTTGTTCATGGGGGATTCACGTTTGTCGTTAAATTCAAAAGTGGGGAAATGAATTTAAAAAACAACCCCTCCCTCCTGAAGTGATCGATCATTGACAAAGGTATCATGCTGTCATTGTCATCGAGATCCTTAAACATCATTGGCGCATCGATTCATAGCTTCAATCTGTCATCGTTCGTTGCCGAGAGTTTTCTCAAAAGATCCACAGATTTTCCACAGAGTTTTCTCCTAATATTCCTCCAAAAATCGACGTTCAATTATCCCAACTAAAGGGAAATTTGTTTGGAACTCAAAATAATATTTAGTATTAATCAGTCAAACTTTCCATTCTTGAGTCGTTATGACATGGCATTTATTAATGAAACAATTTCCCCATCGCCGCACTGTAGTGGATGTTTCCTTATGAAATAAAATAAACACTGCGAATTTATTTTTATTTTATTTTAGTGAAAACATCTGTAAATTAACATTTTCCCTAGTCCTGTGCTGATCGAGGTTAGAGCCAATCTTATTTAAAGTCATTTTATTGAATGAAACAGTTCCCAAAAATTTTTAATCCGGGAATTCGTTTGGAAACTACCACAACTGCGCACAAGTGCCGACTCACATAACTAAAAAAAGTTCAAACCACCATTCCAGGATCACATGTCCTCTGAATGATGTGTCGTCTCTGCGCTAGGTCTAGTAATAATTCCATATAATATTTAAAAATAATACACAGAAAAATCCAAGATAACACAGTTATGACCTACAATGCATTAGGAATCAATGTTTCCTGTATTTCTATTATATTTCTAAGAGATATATGTGTGGAATGTGACAATAGGGTTATTACATTTTTGTATTATTATCTCCCATGTTACATGTATATATTATATGTGATTCAAAAGGGTTTTATGGTGATGTTTGTATATAATGGTAATCAAGGAGATTATATTTAGTGAAGTGTAATTACTACTTCTTAGAGGTTAAAAGTGTTATTTTATGATAATGTATTTATGCGTTATATTTTTTAGGAAGACTAATAATTTTTCTTCATTGTGTAACCCATAGATATATTTCTATGATCATCCCATTGTTTAGAAATGTTTTCATAGGATTTAATAGATAACATAGTCATGGATGGGATCAAGGAAAAGTGAAGATGATTATAAATGAAATGAACCCATGTTTCTTTTTAAATAATTTTGTTTTATGAAAAAATTAATTGTGTGTAAATGTAAATACATTTTAAAACATGAGTTGTAATTTATGAGATATGGAATAATTATTTAAATAAATCTAATTTATAATATCCTCAAATTTGATATAAGGTCAAATTATTGACTTAACATAAGATAATGTAAAATTTCAGGACGAGGCCTTGTAGTTAGAATCAAAGGTCATTTTTGATAATTTTAATGGATATGTTGTTTTTTTAAGAATAAGCTACATGTTATATAAAACAAAAATTTTATCATTATATAAAGATTCATAGTTATTTCATATAAATTGATTGATTTTTGGATAACATGAATAAGTATATCTTAGTTTTTATCATACTCATAAGATACTATGTTATGATATTATAGATATAATCACACTATCCTATTTGTTATTATAAAATGTTAGGATCTTGAAGGAACCAATGTAACAATGGATGTGATGAAAATATTTTGGTTCTCTGAATAAAAATACAAATGGAATGGGAGATGCAATGAGAACTCTCATGGTTATTGTAAACCAACTATATGGAGTAATTATTAACCAATGATACCTTGGTGTGTTTTTGATGATTGATAAATGATATAAAATAATCCCTATGGAAGTTCATGTATTATTCATAATGGTATTCATATTCAATGACATATTGGTGGAGGATGTGGAATAAAACACCTTATAAAATATTTAAATGGGACCAGAAGATGTTATATATGAGGTAATGAAGGTCATAAAAAATAACCTTCCAAAGAAAATTGAAGCATTTAGATAACTGTGAGAAAGGGAAAAATGTCCTTTCCAAGAAATGAATTTATTTATCTAAATTTTTGGAGTATGGTCATTTTGAAAATCAATTTCCTATAAAGAAGTTTTGAGAAAGAGATATGGAGGACTATAAAAATATCAATGTAGTAATACCAAATTCCATTTCAACTGATGATGAAGAAACTAAAAATGATATATGTAATGCATGGATTATATATTTATTTTTTCGACATTATTGAATACTTGGACATGATTCATGTTTTTTGTAGGAAAATAGTATTATGGAATATGATGGAATATTATTGTTATTATAACATTAGGAATGGTGAGTAATTAATAAGTCAACATATAAGGGATTGGAGAGTTTTTTTAGATCTATAGATGATGAAATGTTTGAAAGTATTAATTCTCTTTTGATGATGGGATTATTTTGGAATAATTATTTTACTATATGTGACAAAAAAATTTGAGATGTTAGAATTCCATTCATGTAAGATATTATTTCAATTTGGTAGACATATTTATAAAGTAATATATAAATATCAGGATTCATGTGATACATTCTTGAGGTAATTAATGTTTACCAAATTTTTAAGGGAAACATTGAAGAAATGATAAATGTTTTTTGGTAAAAATATGTTATGGTTATTTTTGAGTTTTATAAAAGGGGACAACCTATAAAATGGGTGACAACCCGTTGCATCCAGCATGGCTATGAGGATCCAACCCACAATATAAGGAAGAAATTGGTGCATTGCCTACGACTAGCCTACATGAATTCTCCATTTATAATGACTTATCCTTGTTAGTTAAATGATTTTATTAAATAAGAATAAATTGATTTAATGAAACAATGTCTTATCAAATGGATAACATTTATATTGTAAATTGATTTTTGGAATAAGTGATAAATAATATTTTGTAAGACGTTCACTATTTTGGGAACATTATATGATTACGTTAAAGAGAATATGATGGTATCATAATGGAAAATTATTTCATAAATTGTATTTTTGAAGAATATGTGATTTTATTATAGAATTATGTTAATTTAAGTTATTTATAGAATAAATTAACCTAAATAATGTAATATGTGATTAGGGTAATTACTTTTTGGTATGATACATTGAGGGTGATCGATTTAATTTGGATATAAATGTTATAATTTATCTTGGAAGACTATGTGATCAAATACTTTGGAATTTTAGGGTTCAATTAAAGTTATAATATTTTTATATATTGATATGGATAGTTATTTTTTGAGTGGTCTACATTTATCTTTGTGTAATAGTGTTGAATATTAGATATTGAAGTAGTTTTTCATCATATAGTTTTTTTCTTATCAGAATATTATCATATCCTGTACTTAGAATATTGTTTATGCTTAATGTATAATTATAGAAGAAAAAGATATATATTATGTTATGGAAATTGTGATTCTCTATAAGATGATTTATGTTATTCATACCTGAAAAATTCACATTAAATACACATCATTCATTGAGAAAAATTAGTTTATTGAAGAAATTAACAAAAGGATGAAACTCTACTTTTCAAGTATGTAAGTTTCTTTATCGTATTTTCAAGGATGTAAATTAATTCCATAACTCAATGAAATGGATCTTTAAAAATTACTATCTATTTACTTTTCTTTATATTAAATCAAACACCATTTAACCCATCAATAATAATTTTCAATTTCATTGTTATATTTTTCTTCAAAATTGTTTATATCACACTCCATCAGAACATGATGTTTAGTTTTTTCTTCTATATCTATGTTTTTTTAAATGTAACCCTAGTATTTGTTATATCACGTAAACTTTAACATGACTTTAATTATTTTGAAGTGGAGATATTTATTGACTCTTTTTCCTAAATGGGATTTCAATGATTTTTCAAGACAAAATAAAAAAATAAAGAGGATTGAATTTTCAAAAGGGGGAATGGTGTAACATCCCAAGTATTTATAGAATAATAATTTTTCATATTTATTATTATTTTTAATTAGATAGTAATTTTACCTTAATGGGGACTATTTACAAAGTAATACTGATAGGGAACAATGGGTCTCTCCAAAACTGTATGATTCATATAAGGCTGAGATATATAAAAAAAATTAATATTCTTTTATTAAATGTTAGTTATCAACTAGCTTTTGTATTGGAAGGATGGAATTGAAGAAATTATATTAGGTTTAAACATTATTATTAAATATTTTTACATTATTCAAATAAAATATAGTCGTTTAATATGAGAACAAATGTAATTTCATGGACCTATCCAGTCTATCAATTTTTTAAAATCCATTATTTGAGGAGCTCTAGACATAATAATGAATCATTTTGAGAGTTTTCCAAAATTCTGGTTTTTCCGTTGGTAGCTCATCTGATGATGATTCTTCCATCGGTGAGTGATGACTGATGAGTCCTAATGGTGACATGTAGTATCGAGTCGCTCTACTGACTAATAATGGTGACATATAATGGTGAGTTAGGAATGGTAGGTTAGGACAAGTGACTCAAAATGGTGACTCAGTAATGGTGCGTTGTGAAAGTGACTCATGGAATATGGATTAATCGAATGGTATCTCACCAAATGGTGTCTCAATGATTGGTGAATCACCAAATGGTATCTCAATAATTGGTGACTCTCCATCTCTATTTAATAATAAATATATCTCATAGGTTACCAGTCAAACAGTGAGTCACTCAATGCTACCTCAACCAAAGGTGACTCATGTAACACCCTGAGATTTTATAAAAAATATTCTTTTTAATTTCATTAATGCCTTGTGTTGTACGCTACACCAAAAGGAGCTTACACAAAACGCATCCTTGACTTTCCTTTCATTACACGCAATCGAGAACTTCCTTGATAGCGTGTGTAGTACGCAATACCGAGTTTCACTAAACAACGATATGCTATTAAAATATTATTAAAACTAGTCATTATGAATAGTAATAACCACTTTTTGAAATTTTGTAAATTTTATTTTTCAAAATGGATTTCATTTTTGGATTCGGAATATTGAAATTATCTTAGTGTGAAATTTTGGTAATTTTCGGATAACTTTCATATTTTTATGAATAGTGGAAATTATTAAATTTTAATTAAAAACAAATTTTTCAATCGAAATAATTAGTAGTGATAAATTATTAATTTTAGTGGTTTTAAAGTATATTTAGAATATATTTTTACAATTTAATACAATAATGGTCATTGGATGTAATTTCACATTTAAACCACTTATAAACAAGTTTCAATCTTTTGATATTTATTATCTCTTAAAAACACGCTATTTGTTTTAACGACGGGAATTAATTTTTAAATTAGTTAATGAAACTGATATGTTTTGAATTTGGTAAAATAGACATCATTTTTGAGTTCATAATATCAAATATATCTTAGGCCTAATTTTTGGTATTTTTCTGAAAACTTTCAATTTTTGATGAATAGTGAAACCACTAAGTGGTAGTTAAAAAAACTGAATTGATCATAAAACATAATTTTACCGCTTCTGTGAGTTGAATTTCAAAAATCCGAGAGACACGGTTAATATCAAGGACTAAAATGTGGTTCAATGAGATGAGAATAATTTTTGGTGAATAGTAACTTTTGACTTTTTTTTACCATGGTTAAAAGTAAATTGGGTAATTAAGGGTAAAGATGATATTATTATTACCCAAACACAAGTCCTAATTCTATTGGATAAGTGTAATTCGTCCAAAAAAAAAACTTAGGAATAAAATATGACCATTTAGGCCCACTTGGATTAGATTAGGACATTTATTATTAATTTATTTAAAGAAGGGTTAAAAGAGTTAAAATCAAAGTTTATTTACTAAAACATTTTAAATATGGGGTTATACATAAGATAAATTCGACTATAAATATTCATTAGAAAGATAAAAAGCTTTTCTACATAATGGTAGTTTATTTGTAATTTTTAGACATTATATAATGTAATTTATTTATGACACAATGATGATGCAGTAATTATCTTATTAATGAAATATTGACATAATTGATGTTATAAAAACCAAAATAAATGAAATTTGAGACTTTTTATAAATTCAACTAATTTTATAGGTTACTATAATATATTAGTGTCGATTTAATCAACTTGTTTAGAACATATAATTATGTTATGACCTTCACAAAAATCATATATCAAATAGTGTCAAAATTGACACAAAATAGTTTTTAAATAAAATATTATATTATTAATTGTTATTTTATTCTTAAAAATCTAAGGTTCGGCCAAATGACTTAGATAAGGATATATATATTAATAATAAACAATTTGGGGTTCTTTTGGAATGTTATAGTAAGTGTATTAACCATATAGTGTAAGAAAACAAAAAGACACGGTAAAAGTTAAATTATTTACCTTAGAGTTAAATCTAATTGATAAGGTTAAAATAATAACCTAAACTTGTCTAAATACTATTGGTTGATAGGATTTCGACCCATCCCCACTTTAACTTCGAAATAATACCCTTTGGAACCATTATAAACCGATTTTGACTTTAATATAAAATAATATTTTGAGATATTCCTTAGGTGCCCCTCTCCTCCCTTATAAAAGGGCACCTCCTCCCCCTCATCCCCACACCAATTTGAGAACTCAAGCTCGGCCAAACCCTTCCATAATCCCTTCTCCACTTCCCTAGAATAATCCTAGAGGTCCTGGTTTTCTTAAAAGACCAATCCTAGTTCCCTAAGTGGAGGATTCAAAGAGGCGTTTAAAAGAAGAGGTAATATCCATTACCGATCTTTTCAATTTCTTTCTTCTTCAACTTCTTCTTCTTTAGTTGTTTCATGATAAAGTAATAAAATCAGTATTACTTACATACTGATATGATATTATAAATATGAAACAACCCTAATTCACCTTCTATCCATCCTACGGAAAAATGAAATCACCGCACGTGCGTACGTTCGGAATACCGTCTCCACGCCGTGGTGTAATCTATTTTCCACCATCACCTTACAAGGATGGGTATAATGGTGTAATGAGTAACTATATATAATTATTATAAAGTGATATTGATAATTAAATAGTATAAATACACTTAAATACAATTCCACGATCATAGGGACGATATCATCGCTCGTGCGTACGTACGGAATACCGTCTCCACGATGTGATGCGACTTGTTCTACATGATCATCATTACATATTAATTGTATAAATGAATTGAATGAATAAATATGATATATGTTACACTAATACCATTCTGGATATAAGGTTTCTATAACCTTAAAAGAAGAATAAGAATTTATTCGGCAAAACACGCATAAGAACAAAAGGCAATAAAGACCCGAGTAACAAGTAACAATGAAATATTACTAATAAGAAGCTAAGAATATGACCATATATGATATCATATCAATATGTATGATTCTGTAATAAGTCAATAACATTATTTAATCCATTATACAGGAGCTTCGGACACATACAATGCAAATCAGACCTAAGGTAAGGGAATATATCACAATCTCATTTTATCCGAGATTGTTTATACTTTGGTATTTACTGGGGTGTATTTTATCATCCACATCCATGTTTCCTCAATATGTAATATTATTTCCATCCACGTACAATTGTTTAATTCCAATTTTACCCTTCGGTGAGTTTTTAGTAAAAGATATGAAAGGAATCTTTTGTCGTTTTTCGTACGAGGTACTTTTTGACTTTTCCGACAAAAGTACGAAGAATATTTTTTAAACTTATACGGCATGAATGGATTTTTAAAACCTTATTTCTAATAATAATCCTTTAAAAGTTTTCAAGTTTATTTTTAATCAACTTCTTTTAGTTTAATGTTTTATGACATGTTAAGAAAGGAAAAATGTTTTTGAAGAAGAAAGGATATTTTCCTCAAGAATGGAGTTCAAGTGTTTTATCAAAATTATATTCCATCTAAGATAATAAAGGGTCCTGTTTTTATCCCTATTATTACATTGATTTGATTATGTTGTGATGGAATTATTTTTATTAATTCCTTTATCTTACATGAATTGTTTTATGATGTCATGATGTTTAAGAATCCCATTTTTATTGCATGGGTTATGAAATGATGTATGGTTTATGATTTTGTGGCACACATAAGAATGGTATCATTAAGAGATGGGTGGGACCTATATCTCCCTCCAATGCATTGGGTAAAGATTTTATATCTCATTAGATAGACATGGCTGGAATGGTAGGTTATACCGGTTCAGTGAAACAGGACTGAAACGAGGGCCACTCGGTTCAGAAAGGGACTTTGTCCACTAAGATAGTCTTAGAAATGAGTCTTGACTAACAAGAAATGATTCTCTATGATTGTGTGTGTATGACACAAAGTTTCATGTTTTAAGTTATGATTATTGGGGTTTACCTTTCACTACTCTGATTTATCCCATGTTATGAAATTATGTTTTCTTTTGCAGGTTAAGATTTCCAAAAGTTATGTTCTTATGTATATGATGTGAATGACATTTATTTTGTTTACCCTTACTGAGAATTTCAGCTCACCCTTTTATGTTTACTTTTCCCCAGGATATAAAGAAATGTTTTAGGTATAAAAATAGAATGATATTTATGGGAGATGTTGAAGATCTTTCACCAGGATTAGAAGATTATATTCCGAGTTTCCAAAGACACTAAACTATTACGATCCTTGTGTGTGTGTTTTTGTTATTTAATAAGTATACCGCAAATGTAATGTAATGTCAATGTACGTCAAGATACGGGTCTCTACAACTCATAATGATGACTCACCCATTGGGGAGTCATCCCTGATTGTTTTTCAAAATCCCAGTTTTCTCTTGTTTATCCGGTTTGTCCCACCAAAATTATATTTGATAGAAATTTAGATTAAAACCATATTTAAGTATTTTTTACACTGTTTTATTTTCCATAAGTCATATCATCAACATTTCTAAAATCCTTTGACATCCAAATGGATAAATCACACAGTTGTGGTTCTTATTCTGAATTAATGGATTTTGAAAATGTTTCTTATGTGGATTTTGTATATGGACCATCTAAATTCGAGACATCATCTTCCTCGTGTGTTTCCCCATTACTCTGGATACTGGGCATCTCTAAACATTTTATCCCTGAGAAGCTTTGAGTTTGTCTTCCACCCCAGGATCGTGTTTCCCCAAAACATTGCAGACACCCTATTTTGTCCAAGAAAAAGTATACGATCATTTGTTTCTCAAGGTAGGTATACCTTCATCTCACATTCATTTGTGTATAATGTGTGGTGGTTGTAATCATATATCCTTCTGAAAACGGTTGAATCAAAATTTTAAAAAACGAATCGAACCTGTCAAGTAGTCGATGAGACCTATTACAATAAATAAAGGAGGGGTCAGTAGTATGGGGATGATGATCCTATTTTTACCTATTATTTTAATTCATGGTTTGAATTTTATAGGATATATTCCCACTGAATATCATTGCCTTTTGTGTTCTTTGTTTGTATATAGGTGATGGCTTTTGGATGCATTCTATTGGATTTATGTTGAATGACCTAATATGAATAAAATTAATAAACCACTTCCATTAGGTAAAAGAAAATATTCCCCTAGATTATATAGCTTTATTGATCACCCATGAATTATCAAATTGGAACTAAAGTATGATTTGTTGTTAAATATGAACACACATTTAACTATTTCATTTGGCAGTGTAAAATATATGTATTTATTCTGATTTCTATATTAGTGGGGTCATGGGAATGGCTATGTGGTGTCGGATTTGGTCTGGTGGTCTGATGGAATCTATGGTTGAGGGAATGTATGAGAAGTGTTTCACAGTGGGGGTGGGATCTTGTTGTCCGGATATGTTCTTATGGGGTAAATGATAAATGTTATGCCACATTGATTCCAAGTATTGTTGAGCAGTGTTGTGCAGTGGGCCTGCACTAGGTTGTGTTTTATTCTTGTATCTATATGTGTTAGGTTTGGTTTGTTTTTAATATTGGGGCCCCTAGAATATTTGTCATGGAAGGTTTTTCGGGGTATGGTTTTGAGTTAGGGGTATGTTCTGTTGAGGGGATGGATTAGGAAGGATTATAGTGAATAATTATTATGACAGTGGTTGGAATGGGTGTTTAGATGGGAGAAAACATGAAGTGGGTTATTTTAGTATGGTTCTTCTTATTGTATTGTTTAATACTGTGTGGCTTGTTGCCTATGGTGGATGGTAGTTTCCTGGGTTTTAATTGAATGAATATTTGTATTTGTTAATTAATATTTAAGAAAATTAATGGAATGGGTGGGGATTATGAATTTGAGTTTTGGGGGGTTGTATATTTGGTCATATAGAGGATGTCATGTTTGCGGCATTGTGGAATGGATGTTTGATTTGAAAAACCCATAGTTATGGTTGAGTTTTTGATACAAATATATATACTTGTAATTTCTTGTAATTTTTATACACACCACTCCAATGTTGAACAATGTGTGTCGAGAAACCCATTTTACATCGAGGATGATGCCTTACAAACATCACTGTAAGTGGAGGGATGGATGGTTGTTCGATCTTCCATGCTCCCTCTTTTAGTAATTGGTAGTCCAAGACTTTTCTGGGGGGATGTGGTGTGGTTTGTGAGTCCCAAGTGTTTACGTGTGAGTTGTGATTTCCCTAATGTATTTTGGTTTAGGTATGGATGTGGACTAGGTGTATGCGGGCATGATGAGGTTGTTAGTGGTCATGGTGTATGTGGGTGTTATATGGTGTGATTCGTTTTCCTAGGTCGGGGGACTATATCTGACACCTAGGTGTCTATGGGAGGGTTGTGACATGGGGCCTGTGGATGAGTGTGGAAGAATTTGTATTTTCGTCATTAGGGTATGGACCGTTATCCAGTGGGAAGTGGTTTGGGTTACCAAAAACATTAATGTTCATATTATATAAATTTACTAGATTTTTCATTTGTTGATGAGTGTGCATTGGTGAGGATGGGGTGGCATGTACACCTTATTATAAGATATTAGTTTCTGTTGTTTTCCCACAGGGGAATTAATATTCTTCTCCATATGTTTATGAGAGATGTTGGCTATTTCTACTGAGTGTAATCATATTATCACCCTATATATATAATTATTTTCATGTTCCCGGGAGGATTACATAGACTATTTTGTCCCTTACTAACTCGGACATTGGGACAATTTTTGTTATACTACTATGGTTTACATTTTTCTTATTTACATGGGTGTTCATTTGAAATTTCAATAGTTTTACATTTAAACATGCATGTGGAATGGTTTTGGATTTCATTTATATGTATGTATTTCAGTTCTTTTGAGGTTGATACATCTTATGTACCGATCATGTTTACAATAAAAAGATTAATGCTTCTTATTTTGTGAGATTTTTATACCCTTGGGGCTAGTTAGCACACTGGAGCCTATTGGAGGCGAGACTTGGTGGTCATCATCTCTCATTCATGATTTCCAGATCGAGAGGGCAATCTATAGAGGGAGTGGGTCATAAAATAATGGTTTCGAAGCAAGGTGGATGAGACAAATAATGGGTGTTGACCATAGGCCCAACGAGAATTTCCTGGGTTTCTAGGGAAATAATGTTTTGTGATCTTGGTATATTCCACAGACTATTGAAGAATAATCAAAACATAGGATTTTAGCCCCCACAAGATCTAATGTAAGGTCCTTGATCTTATCGAACAATGATGTGAAGCTACATCATTTTTAAGTTAGAAACCCTAATAAAGGCACCTGCATCATAGTGAATTTTTTTCTTATTTGAATTGGTTGTTTTGGGGAATTTGAAATTAATGATATGTTTAGTGAGTTAAAATTAATCTTCAGTAAAATTAAATTCTTATCTGGCTTACGAGTTCATTGTTTACCTTTTCATATTTGGATCCTGGTCTCCATGCACGTGTGGATTATGTGGTTGAGGCTTTGTAGGAAAATTCATCTGATATGTAGGGGGTTGGTCGAGTAGAGGAGGAAGATCAGTGGAGGAAGATTCTACATTATTTATAGTGTTAGAATATGGGAAATAATGAATGTAGTGTTTCTGAAATGGAGATGATGAGCTGGCTCAGGGAGCTTGTGATCACCATCATCTTGATCTGTGCTCCAAAGAAGTACATTGTTCTTTCAGAGGTGATCCAGTTGAGGGGAGATACATGAAAGTGGTGGAAGTTTTACCTAATGAATATGAAGGTGTCTGAATTTTTATGGGTATATTTTGAGATAGAGTTTCAAGAAGAATTATATTCTATGACTATGAAGTATGAGAAGAGGCAGGAGTTACTCTCCCTTTAGTAGAGATGTATGTCGGTATGAGAACATGTAATCAAGTTCTAGGTTCTCATTTGTTTATCCCCATATCTCTTTTTCATATGAGGAGACTCATGTGAGATGCAAGGAGGAGGCACTTCATCCTTATCTCATGTATGTAGTAACTCCCTTTAACATACTGATATACTTAGAGGTCCATATAAAAGTTTAGTTAGTTGAGAAAATTCACTTGATAGGAGACCTAACGTGAGAGGGGAGTAATCGCTGTTCTTATAAGGTTATGGTTACCCACAACAGGTCTCAGGAACATGGGAAATTAGGGATCTAACTGATGGGGATCCGACCTTGTAGTTTTTGTTTCTGCCTTCAGGTCCTCCTAAATCACCATTAAAGATGGGACCAATGTGATTTGATTGTAGATCTCCTGATAACATCAGAGTCAGTTCTCGATGAATATTTGAGAAGATAATGATGAAGGTGGGTAGTCCTAACACCTTCTTCTTATGTAGATCATGGCATCTCCATTTCATAAATTTTTATAGAAATCTCTTACTCCACCGAGGGGAGACAGAGATAGTATAGGCTACACATAGGGTATACTTAGGGACCTAAACCTAGGCTGGGACTGGGAGGAAACAATAAATAGAGGGGACTAGGTGCTGGGTATGGTTAGCTTCACTCCATAGAGGTAGTAGTCTGAGTTAAGCTAGAGACCATTTGATGTAAGATTAGTTTGTTCACTACTATTTCTTGTTATTTGCTTTATTGGCGAGAATAACACTCCTTTGATACACCCAGTCTAGTTCAATCTCATGTAATAGATGTAGAGAGACCTCCCATGCCCCCGGTGTTATGTATTCCATTCGATGACCTGACCAGGTTGATTTATGTGTGCCATGGTAGTAGAATAATGATACGACCACACCAGTCCCTTGGGGAACTCTTCTATAAAAAGATGAAACCATATAATGTCATCCTTGGAATCATCTATTTTTATTTAATTCATGTTTTTATCCACTAATTCAATTATAGATTTTTATATTCATATGTGGATTGGATGAATGTGGATTTCAAGGGTGAGAGGGGATATCAGACGGGAAGTCATCCTATGGAGCATGTTCATTCTGTTTGGTCAGAGATGTCAGTTGAATGGTGTATGATTCAATAGTAGATGCTCATGGGGTAGTATGGGAGTTTATGGATGTTTTTCCCAAGGTGGTTGTAACTCTTCCCCCTCTATGTGATGTTGAGTTCAACGTAGAATTACAACCTAGTGATAGTCTGATTTAGATGTCTCTTTACTAGAGGGAACCTTATGAGTGTTTGGAGCACATAATTCAGATTGATGACCTGATGAAGAAAGGGATCATCTGGCGTAGTGTGTGACTATGGGGTGTCCCAATAATGTTTGTGAAGAATGAATATTGTGTTATGATAATATTCATAGAATAATATGGGTGAATCGAATGATGGAAATGAACTATTACCCTCTCCTAAGGATAGACTATCTTTTCGACCAATTGAGGAGAGAGAGATAGTATTCTACGGTTGACATGCAGTCTGGGTTACAGGAGTTTAGGATGAAGGAGGGAAAAATCCAAAAGAATACTTTCAGCTGTAGTTATGGGTATTTCAAGTTTATAGATATGTAATTCTACATTATGAATGAACCATCCGTGTTCTTGGGGATCAAAAAATCTATTTTACATGAGTTCTTGGACCATTTCATCATGTTATTCCTCAATGAAATTATAATCTTATTTAATTCATAGAAGAAGAATACAGAGAATCTCAGGACTATCTTGAATGTACATCAACACCACCAGCTCTATGGGATTTTATCCTACTGTAAGTTATAGACATGATAGGAACACTTGCATAAAAATTTGGTGTCTCATTATGGTGTAGCGGTGGACTCATGGAAGGTTGATGATTTTGTTTCCTGGGATGATCCCAATAATGTTGCAAAGTTTTTCATTTTTTTTGGTCTGACATGATAATACCAAATATTTGTACCATATTTTTCTCTAGTTTCATCTCTATTTATGGACTTGAATAGGAAAGGACAATATTTTGTGTAGGGAGATAATTTCTATGAAGAGTTTGACAATTTTATGGGGATGTTAGTATGTTCTCTAGTGATCCAGTTTTCAAAGAAAGGGTTGATGTTCAAGGTGTTTTGTGAGGCTTTTCATTGAGTATTTGGACGTGTGCTGGTGTAATAGTGGGGAGTGATATTTTATATTTCTTGGAATTTATGTCCCCCTAATTAAATCTATGGAAACCATTACTTAGAGATAACATCGAACGTGTTTGTGCTGATTTTGTGCTGACACTACCACATTGGGGAGTGCATTTCGGTCTTAACAGATCAGAAGAGTCTGAGGAATATATTTTTGTAGCAAGATCATAACTTGAGATAATATTGGTGGATGGATTTTCTCTAGGACTATGATTTCAAGATCAATTAAACCTCATTATAGGGAAATATCATGGATTATTCTTTGAGAATGTTGTCACAAAAGGAGGGTTTAGGGGGATCTTTATTTTCATTAAAGGTGATTGAGGAGTTGGCCACCTCACACCTAGATGCATGAATGGATGGTGGAACGGAAAGTCTGTTTTAAATGATTGTGTAGTAATATCTGATGTTCCAGGTGGTGGAATCTCAGTGGGGAGTCAAAGAGGGAGAAGTGATGTGCAGTCATGTTGAGCATGATTCTCCTCATAAGGTATGGTCAGAGGATGGTCTAAATTGGATGTTGTAACATGGGAGGCAATTTGTTAAAGTGGATATGAAAAAGGAATCCCTATGTTAGTTTCATAGATCAACATTAATGGTGCACTAAAGAGTTTCCATGACGTACAATGGTTTCAGGATGTAGTTTTGGTGGCCTGAAATGAAGCAGGCATTGGAAGAGATTGAGGATAAGTGCTTTGTGTTCTAACATGTAATGGATTAGAACCATGTTCCGAGTTTCTTGTGGGAGCCTCAAGATGTACCCAAGAATAAGTGGGAAGAAATATTGATTGATTTCCTCATTGTGTTACCTAGGGCTCAGGTAGGATGAGATCAAATTTGGGTAGTACTAGATCAGCTGTTGAAATTGGATCACTTATTAATGATTAAGGAGTCGAGAATAGTGGAATCCAAGGGAATGATGTTTTTGGATGAGGTGGTGCAACATAATGGAGCTCTAAGATCCATAAAATCATATAGGGATGTGTGGTTTACCTCACGAGTATTTAAGGGATTGTAGTATGCTTATGTGCCACATTTACAGCTTGTCACTTCCTTCCACCCTCTGACGGATGGACAAATAGAGTATACCTTCTAGACATTGGAGAAAAAGTATCGGGAATGAATTATGGACATTGGTGGATCTTTTGAGAGAATCATTATATTTGTAGAGTTTTATATAAAAATAGCTATAAATATTCATTTGACATGGCTCTATTGGATTAATTTTATAGAAGACTATTTCAATCACCCTTGTGTTGGAAAAAAGTTTGGGAGGAAGCAATTCTTGGTCCGAACAAGGAGCAGAGTACGACCGGGAAGGTGTAGCTTATTAATGAATATGTTGAAGGAAGAATATGTTAGGAATATGTCAAAGAAAAATCAGAGGAGGTGGCTGATGGAGTTCATGGTTGGGGACCACATGTTCTGGACGGTTTCACCTAGATGTGGGAAATAGTGTTTTAGAAAAGGGAGAATGATTTCTATGAGGTTCATCGAACCATTCAAGGTGTTGGGGAAATTTGGAATGGTGGAATAATTGTTTGTGATGACACATTATTTAGAGAGATTACATGATGTATTTCAACTCTCTCATCTTTGTCGGTTTCGACACAATGACTCCCACTTCATTGGCTAGGGAGAGTTTGATAGTTAGGGTGATGTGGCCTTTTTGGAACGACCAGTGGTGATCTAGGATCATTGAGAGATGGTTCTTCATGGAAAAACCATTCCTACGATTCGCCTCTTGAAATGGCATGATGTCCTAGAGTAATGTACTTGGGATATAGAAGTGCAGATGCCTATCTGTTACCCTGAGTTGTTGTGAGTTTTACCTTGTCCTATTTTACATTGTAATGTGATGTATGAACCTTATTTCCACTGAGATGAGGTGTTTTATTTTTCTATAATGTGATTTAAAATACATACATATGATGTGGGTAATATTTGATTTCTAATAATGGTAAAATAATTATTATACTATTAATCCTGTGTGGGAGAGTCATTGTTGCCCAATGTGGATAATATCTTGACATGGAGGACATGAATCCTTGATCTATGTGTTCGGAAAATGTGGCATGTTTTCTAGTATTTTGGGATTGAAGATATTGGAGGTAGTGTTCTTGTAAATTTAGGTTTAATCCCATATTTTGATCCACACAGGGTTCTTTATCACTGAACATTGCTATCAGTGATGATATTTCAAGTATAGAAAGACCCTTCAATGGTATCTCAATGTTTGGTTATTCAGACCCATCATTTCTTACTGGGATTGGTTTTGAATTCACAATGGTGATAATAGAATGAGAGATATCTGATGCAATGTCCCAGACCTCTCATGTGCATTCCTTTGGAAAAATCTTGTGTTTGTGTTATTTGGGATATAATGATGAATCATGGAGGGAGTTTTCCAAAAATTAATGTTTTTTCAATGGTAACTCATCTAATGGAGAGTAATCCACCAGTGATTCAGGACCATGGATTCACAATGTTGAATCACATTGGTGAATTGAAACAGTTATTTTTTAATGGTAGGTCATGACTAGTGAATATCTAACAGTCAGTCACAACGGTGACTCACCGAACGATGACTTACTTAATGGTAGCTCACATAATGTTGTCCCATCGAAATGTGTCTCCTCAAATGATGACTCACCAAAATTTATCTCCCAAATTAGTGACTTTCCTTTGATATCTTGTCAATTATAGTTCTCACCAATGATTCATCCAATAGTGAGTCACCCAATAGTGCCTTAACCATCAGTGACTCGCAATGCTGACTCACCCAATGGTGAGTCATTCCCAATAGTTTTTCAAAATCCTAGTCTTCTACAAATTTTCCAATTTCCCCATTTAACATTTTATATGATGTAAATTGTGTTTAAAATTATTAATATTTATGAAGTTTATTTATATTCCATATATCATAGCATTTAATTTTCTAAAATAATGAGTATTTTACAGGGCCAAATCATGTTGTCTTGATCATGATCTTCCATTAAATGATTTTGAAAATGTATCTTCCCTTGATTTGGGATCTAGACCTTCAATAACAGTGGCCCATTATTTTAGGCATGTCTCCCCTTTACTCTTGATACTAGTAAACCTTGATCCTCTATTCCCCATTGAGTGGTCATTTTCTGTTCCACCATCATATGATGTTTCTCTAGAGCCATTCACAGCCCTGTTTAGCGTGAGGGGAAGGTGTGATCATCTATTTCTCAAGGCAGGGATCCTTTGATCTCTTTTTAATTTTTATTTCATGTGGGGTGGGTGTACTCTTGTATCCTCATGGTCACATTTGAGTCAAAATATAATGAATATAATCAATACACACAAGAAGTTAATCAGAAATGTTATGATAAATTAAATGAGTGGTTAATAAGATGATGAGTATGATGATGATCATATTGTCTTATATATTAGTTTGATTCTTTTTTTTATTGTATAAGATATACTCATACTAAAAATCATGGCTGTTAGTGGTATTTTTTTCCGCATAGTTTATAGATTGTGTATTCTTGCTATTGGTTTTATGTTGAATGACAATATATTTATAAAACTGATTAACCACTTACAAATTGGTAAATAAAAGGATTCCCCATGATTATAAACGACCTATGAACATCCCAAAATTATCAAATTTGAAATAAATAATGATTGTTTGTCAATTTTAAATACTCCTTGACCTGTTTCATTTGTTGGTGTATAGTCTGTAGATTTTATTTGACTTTTTCTGTAGTGGGGTCATGGGAATGGTTGTGTGACGTGGGCTGGTTTGGATGGTGTGTCAGAATCTAATCTTGTGGGAATGAATGATATGTGTTTCACAGTGGGGTTTTCATAAGGTTATGAGGATATGTGTTAATGGGGTGAATGAGAAGTGTTATTAATTGAGTCTTCCAAATATGGTTGATTAGTTTTGTTTAGTAGGACTGCACCTGGCTGTGTTTTGGTCATATTGCAGGATGTGTTGGTTGTGGTATGTTTTGTGTAGTAGGGATGCAGAATGGTTGTGATGAGAAGTGTTTATATGTGTGGTTGTTAGGATGGGGTTGGTTCTATATAGGGTTTGGTTTTATGTGGTATGAATTTAATGAACGATGATGATATTGGTGGAAAGGATGTTATGTGGTGAGGAAACATGCAGTCGGCTATTTCACCGTTGATCTTCTTCCTTGTGAGTTGTATATTGTGTGTCTACTTATGAGATGTTGTGGGTAGTTTCTATGGTAGGGATATAATGAATAAATGTATTTCTTAACAATTAATAATGGATGATTAAATGAATTTTACAGGGTTATGAATTTGTGTTGTGGCTAGTTGTATGGTTGAGTATTTAGAGGTAACAACAAAGGCGGATTTTTGGGATGATAGATTGTTTGGAAAAAATCATAGGTTGGGTTGAGTGTTGATTACCTTTATATATTATTTTAATTTATTGTCATTATAATATGTATCACAACCTAGTTTAGGACTATGTACCAAACACCCCTATTGTCACGGGGGAAGGTTTCTTCCCAACATCTCGGTTGGAGGATGGATGGATGGATATTGGCCCCTCCCTTATCTCTCTTCTAGAAAGAGGTGTCCCTAGACCCATAGGTAATGTTGTGGTTTGGTTTGTGGGGAACATGTCTATTCAGTTAAGTTATGATGTACATGGTTTCTATGAGATGATGTGAGGTTGTGGACTAGGTGTCTATGGGAAGGATGAGGTATGGTCGTGGCCCAGGTGTTTGCATGCAGGATATGGTGAACTTCATTTTCCTAGGTTGTGGAACTATCTATGAGGCCCATTTGTGTGTGGTAGGGTTGTGACATGGGACTTGTAAAAGATTTTGGAATGGTCAAGATATTATCCATTAGGTTATGAGTAGTTTAGCAGGGGAAAGTGGTTAAGGTTACCAAAGACATTGATGTTCATAACAAATTACATTACATGACTTGTGCTTTTTTAGTGAGTGTGACTTGGTGAGACTAGGGTGTCTAGTATACCTAATTAGGTGCTGTTGGATTCTATTATTTTTCCACATAGTAATTAGTGTACTTCTCCACATGTGCAGTAGAGACTTGGCTACTCTAACTAAATGTACGTGTATGCTCACCCTACATATATAAAACATTTTTTAGGTTTCCAAGTGTATTACAAGGACCTTGCTTCACCATACTTTCTCGAACATTGTGATTGATTTTGTGTCACAACATAGGTTTAATGTTGGGTAATTAATTTTTATTTCATTCATAATTATGATAGTTACAATTTTAAATTGGACTGTGGGATGGTTTTTTATTTATTTTATATATATTTATTGGAGTTTTTTGAGATTGATACATCTTATCTCCTGATCTTGTTGTTGTTATAGAAAGGGTAATGCCTCCCTTATTATGAGATTTTTATACCATTGGTGTTGGTCTCGAGACTAGGGAATATTGGAGGTGGTACCTTGGGGGTAATAATCTAACTTTCTCTATTTCAAAATCAAGAGCGGAATCATTGGAGTGACCATTCATGATAATAAATCCAATTTTAAGCATAAAATACTCTAATATTTATTAAATTGTAGTTTCAACGCCTATTGATAGCGACTCCTTTTAAAATATTTTTAGGTGAATTTTATATGTTATATTTGAAAATATAAACATCCAATTTGGATTTGGGACATGAATATTTACTTTTACTGAATTTATAGATTTTCCTAATAAAATTCATATTTCCATAAATAGTGAAAAATAATCCATTTTAATTCAAAACTACTATATCATTTAATTTTTTTATATTGTATGATTATCCTTTTATATGGTTTTAAATTATAATTAGTTAATGATTAAATCATTTAATCAAATTTATTTCCTTGGATGCACTTTTAAATTTAAATTAAATAGAAAAATAATGTGAACTCTTTAACGTTTTGCTTAAAAATGCTATTTTCGTGATCCATCTACAGGATTAGTGTTAAACCTAATGTAACTAATTTGGTGAATTTAATTTTCAAAAAAATAAATATATGTTGTACTATGAATGAAATTTTTTTTCCAACATGATCAAAATAATTTTTTGTTGAATAATATCTTTAGTATTTTATTTACCTTTGTTAAAGGTTAAAATGTTATTTAAAGGTATAATTAATATTATAATATTATATAATTACCATAAAACAATTAATAATCATATTTTATGATTTATTATTGACCATGACTATCCCTAGGACAAAATTGTGATACTTGGAATCCACTTGTTTGTGATTATGACATTTATGACATTTAATTTAATGTAATAAAAAAAATATCATAAAAATGTGTCTTCTTACTTAAAAATTTAAATATGTGGTTATTTAAGTGATATATTAAACTATTAATAAACCTTATAATTATTATAATATTAACAACATCATGGTAATCTATTTATAATTTTAACAAATTAAATAAGTATTTATATTTATGAGACAAAGATGACGTGGAAATTGATTTAGTAAATAAAAAAGTAAATAAATGATATTAATAAAATTTCAAAAACTATCATATGAAACATTGATGGAATCCAAGAGTTTTATAGATGAATAATAAATTATATTATTGTTTTAATGTAGTTTTTTTTTGTAATCACGTTGTTATGATTTTTTTTAAAAAAATTCAATTAATGAGTAATGTCAAAATAGACATAATTCAGAACATAAAATATAAAATTTGTAATGAAATTATAAAATATTTATAAAAATCCATTATTCTACCATAATTTTGATTCATTTCCAAAAATATCATTAATGACTAATTCATTGTTCTCTTTATATTATTTGGTAATTATTTTATCTCTCATTGTGTAAATTACAAGATAAAATGTTAAGTGTTAAAAAGGGAAAAATGATAGTTATTAAAATTATTTCAAAACAAGTATAATTCTATTTTAATGGTTATATTTTGACCCATAATAATCCTATATTATAAATAAATGAGTTTCAACCCATTTTAAATTGAAATTGTGTTTATATATATATTTAATATGTTTAATAATGCCTAGGGTGACCCTCCCCTCTCCTATAAAAGGCTTCCATTCCTCTCGAGTACTCACACTTAAAAAACCTTTTGGTTCATAATAAAACAACCAAATACCCTTCATATAATACATTACCACATTATTTATCTATTTTTTAGGGAGAAAACCATCATTAGTGTTGTAAAGATGTAATGTAATGTGCTCATCCGAATGAAAGGAAATGTTTATATTTAATTATTTGTATTTTATTTCTTCTTAAACATTATAAGAATATTATTTATCCAAAATGAAATAATAAATTTATTATTATGAATATATTTTGATTTTAATATTTCAACATCATCACCAACATCGATCTCCACGTCCATTAAATGGGAAATGAATTAATCGTTAATGCATACGTGCGAACTATCACCTCCACCAACAGATATAATTGGGTTTCCATAACCGTCTCTAGTGAATGGTGATAAAGATTGAATTAATGTTAATAATTTATATTTATGACCTATTAATCATTATATTATAATAATATATAAATTATATGTTTGCACTTCATGCACATAAAAATGATAATGTTATTTGTGCTTACGTGTTAACTATCACCTCCACGAACATATGCGAATCATTTTTTTCACCACATCACTTTTATGAAATATATCTGTATATTTAAAAGATTATTATTTTGTTAATAATATTATGATAACTCTTTGAATATAGAATAATATTTACCTTATTTACATGATGATTTGTTAAATGTTGAATCGTTACTCATGCGTACATACGACCTACCATCTCTAGGAATATAACATTGTTAATTTTTCATAACCATACATCATGGTCTGAATTAAAAGAATAATTTATGTACGAAAATTATAATTATTAAAATAATATTATTCTAGAGATGATGAAATTATTACCACATGGACTATTGACATCGTACCAAGTTCATTATCAACTCATATACCGAATATCGACAAAATATCCAATATGAACATAAATAATTATATAATTGTCATAACAAGATGATAAGTGATATAAAAGAAATAATTAACATGAAAAAGGTTCTCTAGAAATTGGAAATTAACCTATGTTTATTATTCATCAAGTACACGGAACATACGAGATGAATCGAACTCAATATAAGTAATTTGTCTAAATCTCTTTTCATTTATGAATTTCATGATTATATTCACATTTATTATTTTATTAGGTATATATAAAGCAACGATGACATTTAATAACCATTATATTATATATTAATGTTATTTAATATTTTGGTAAAATAATTAATTAATAGATATTTTGTTTTAAATCTTCATTATGGTATGTGACACCTTGAACATTTAATTATCTAATTATAAAATCTATTCATCATAATATTAATTTATATATTTATTTATATAGATATAAAAGGATTATAAATGATATTTAATGTCTATATTTTAATTCCATTCAATGTTTTTCTAATAGAATCTATTTATACCACAAGTTTAATATTCATTACAAAATGGAAAAATGAACTTTTTTTAACCTATGCGGCTACACCGTCTTCTCCACACTTATAACTGTTAATTGATATTTGGATTTTACGGCAAGACATAATATTTTTAGAAGGGAAAAAAACTCCCACATTCAAATTTTGGGTATTTTGGTATTATAATTGGTTTTGAAAATGGATAAAAAATTTTGATATCTTGAATTGGATTCATGTGATTGCAAATGGGATTTTATGAGTGAAATATTGAAAATTACTATCTTTTATGTGTTATGACTATATAATTGTATGTCTAAATTTGAAGGGTGGTTAATTGATAATATCATGATGGCTGGTTATTTGAAAAACGAAACACTAGTGGTTATGTAAAAAAACCAGGCTGGTTTATAACATTATATCCTCTATTGTATTAGGTATGGAATTCAACTGTATTGCTATTAAATTTGTAAGAGTGATATTTGTAGAAGTTTATGGTATGGATATTCCATTTATTTATGATTATGTACTAAGTTACCATTACATATTATATATTATTTATATGTATTTTTTTTAGTATTTTTATTATAAAAATGTAATCGATGATATTAAATTAAATTTTGATTATTTAATACTTCATAGAGGTGTAGAGTATTACTTTAGGATAATGTATTCATGAATTACATGTTTCCTCATGACTAATATTTTTCCTTATTTATAAATCCCTTTCCGATATTTTTATTCTCATCCCATGTATTGAAATGTTTTTCAAAGGATTTAAGGGATAATAGTGTCAATGATGAGATCATGGAAAAGTAATTATGATTGAATATGAAACGAAACCATGTTTACTCTAAAACGTTTTCCATTTTATCAAATGATAGATAATGAGTAGATGTGTCTACCTTGTAATATTTGAGTTATTATGTGTGAGTTATAGACTAACTCTATAAATCTCTAAACAGGACAAAATCTTCAATGGGAAATAAATTCAAATTAGTGACTTCACTAAAGAATATGTAATTATTATGGTAGGGGCCTTATAAATTCGGATTATGACTCAAAAAAATTTAATCTTATATGACAAACCCTTATCATGAGTCTGAATCATCACGAACATTTTTTATATTAATGAATAATAAAAATATTTTACATATTTGCATGATCATAAATCATTTATAGGTTTTATATTCATTTTATTTAACCTATGACCCCATTATAAATGATTCCACATTAAATTATTCTGACATAAAATATTTCAATGATATTTATTTTATATTTAAAAAATGAACATGATGGTATAGATATGGTAAAATAGTTTTTTATCTATAAATATCAAATGTAATAAAAATGAATTAGTTATCATATTTATTCATAAATTATAATTTTATAACTAATCATTAAATACAGTAATGGCAAGTTATTTACGATATAATTATGGATATGGTATGTCATACATACTCAGGAGTAACATTTCCATTTTTCAAAGATCAACATAGATAATAGATTGGAAAGTTGATATATGTATAGAATTAGGATAATATGAAATATATATATATATATACAAAAAAACTCCATAATTTATATTTTAATATAATAATATATACTATCCAAGTGGTGTAGTGATGAAAAGAGATTCACATCGCTTCATGAATGTGGTAGACCACATGTACACAACCGACATTATCATTTAATATTTAAAACATATTAATATATATTATCACTATGAATGATTAATATATAATTATTATAATACACATTTCATTTATATGACACAAATTAAATATATTTATAATTATAACCTTCCACGAAAAGTGTACCAAAAAGACATATCACATAGCTTCGTGAGGTGGTCGTACATCGTGAACACGAGCGACGTAATCAAATCCCGTAATTAATATAAATTTTAAATGTATATATAATATAATGATTATAGAGGTATAAATTTTCCTTATATATAAAATTTATACATTATATCTCTAATAATAACCATCCTTGAGAGGTGGTAATAGAAAAATGATGACATCATTTCATGACATGATCATCTTCTGTATAGACAAATAATGATTTCATAACCCATTTTATAGAACTAGGGGTCTTTTGTTGAAAAATATTGAAAGATAAAAACATAATATTATATGTATTATTTGGGTATTATATCTAAATTTTATAATAATATTTTATTTTGGCTATAAATGAAATAATATAAAAACATTTATTGAAGAAATTTACATATTCTTCAGGTAATATCCATAGGATTAAAAAATATCCTTCATAGGTTGGATATTTTCCCCAAATATGGCTTATATGAGGAGATCATGGAGGTTGGGAACTGAATTGGGTTGGTGTTGTCTAATCCTAATTGGCTTTAATGTTTGAATAAGATAGTATATTGGGTGAAGTTTTATAGTTTAGGTGAGTGGTACACATGTAATTGTTAAAAAGAAAAAGGTATTATCATGTGTTTCATGGGAAACGGGTCCAAAATGGAGTTTAAAAAATCATCAGTCATGAAATGGTAGTAATATTTCTACATATTAAATTTTATAAATGTTTTTAGGAAATTTTTTATATTTATAGTTTTCATTTTTCACATCATTTAATCTATAATAACCTTAAACATCGTAAATAATTTTTACTATTTTAAAAATTCATTTTAGAAAAAATTCCTGTAGACCATAATAGGTAATATAAAAGTTATGATTTAAAATATGTAATATATTTATCAAAGAAATACATTCATATTTGTAGAAAATTTCAATTTATATGTGACCTAGTAGAATAAATAGAAGGATGGATTTCCAAGAGAAAATGCACAAAAGAAGACTGTGTAGTTTTATAAAATTTTGTATGAAAATGATACTAATTACCAATATTGAATTATTTTATATCAAATTGAAATTTTTAACTTTAAATCCAATAAATTTTTTTTATCCTTTTAAATAAATTAAATGAAAATTCTTTTTTTAAATCATATTCATTATTATTCACTATTCATCGAAATGTGAAATATCATATAAAAATTTCAATGATTAACTACTAGAAAATTTTTATATGATGATTTCAAAAATGAAATGTATTTTTTCAACTACTTTTTATTAATGTTGTAAAGATTTATTTTAATATTTATTTTGAAAAGAAAAACATATAAGTCTTAGAAAATTTCATTTTTTTCAAAATTATTAATTTTCATTTAAAATTGGTCTTCTTTTATTTTAAATAAATTGATTAAATTATTTTTAATAATTTAATTACATATATTCATACCTTCCAATTTGATAGTTAGGTTATAGTTTTATAAAATATTATGATTCATTTCGACACATGGTTGCGTGTTCGGAAAGTTAGGAAAGATATTTTTTTTTAAAAAAAAATAGGAATCTTAGATAATTTATGATGACTCTTCTATTTAACATGCTTTGTCGAAAAAAATTAATATTTTAAAATATCATGGTGTAACATCCTCTAGACCAAAAATAAATTTCATCCAAAAAACATTAATCCTAATCATGAAAATCAAGGGTTTAAAAATTTTAAATACCAATATTTAAAAACATAAATCAAAATGGGTTAGTAAAATATTATATTAATATGAAATAAATTTAAGGTAGAATTTTCATAACTAATAACACAAAATAAGGTTTTTAATTTGGAGATAATTTCTAGCTCATGAATATATGGTAATGGAAAAAAGGGAAATTAATTATTTAGAGTGATTGAGGTTATTGATCATAAAATTTTGAATTATCATTGGAAATTAAGGGCCTAAAAACCATAAATATGTGATGATTTAAAATTACATAGGATTCAAAAGACATGAATTAAAAATTTATATTTTTTTATTCCAAATACACTTCTTATTTTTAATGAATTGTTTTAATTTATTAGAATATAATGAAATATACTAACGTGATAATTTTTAATTCATAAGCCTAATTTCATCCTTAATGGGGCTATAACTATTTTCTAATTATTCCATTACTGTAAGGGTGGAATATGAAAAAAATAATTTCTTATTCATAAAGCATGAGAATTTAATTTAACTGGGTTGTAAGGTCTATAATATAATGAAATGTATTTATGTTAACCTCTAACTATTTTACGTAACTAATATGGTCATCACATGTTATCCAATATGCATAAATATACATATAGTTATGTATTGCATTACTTTATAAAACCTTTTCCAAATTTAACCATAAACTATTTCATAAATTTTTAACCTCATGACTTTCCCAAAATATTATTAGCTAATAAATGTTATATAACTTCAAAAAATTACACAAATGAACTTATCATTAATTCCAAAAACATCATAAAGTATATATTAATCACCACATACAAAACATGTGAATAATTTCACGTTGTATTCTCTTTGAATGTGGTAATACCCCGAATTAACATAAACCATTTTAAAAAGTTTCATTCATCCTTATTTATTAAATTAAACGCAAATTAATAGAAACTTTTACATAAATAAAAAATGTTGCAAACTCCTTCAATGATAGTATAAATTAGTTTTTTAAAAAATAGTTAACATGCTCTATGATATTAGTGAATGTCAAATTTACTTTATCCATATCAATTAATTGTTAATCAAAACATCATTATCTCAATAATATGAATGCATTTAAGATTATCATTCAAATAATAATGTGTTTTCAATTATGTCAAACATACCACTGAATCATTTTTATTGGACATCAGTACCATTAAACAAACTCTTCCAAATTAATAATGAAAGATTAACAATGGACAGTATTTTTATATACTAAAAATTTCATTATTAATATAGTTTTATAACATAGTTTTTGGATACTAATACACAAATATAGTAATAATTTCACATAATCTATTATAATTGAATAAGGATAAAATTGAACCCTTACACCTTTTAAGTTATCATCCATTAACATATGGGAAATTCAAATTCATAATGCCCCATATCCTTACAATGGAAGAATATAACACTAGAAGAATCACTAATTCTGGTACAGTAATGAGCATGGTGTCCTTTATATCCAATCATGAAAAAATCATTTTTTTTGTCCCATCTTCCGAGGTGTTTCCTTCTATAAGTACCATATATTGGAAAACATTTCTTACCCTTCAAACCATTACCAATTTTTCTATTTTATCCTATATTATTATTTACATCCTTTTAACCTATAAGTATTGGAAAAATATTTCTTTTTATTTATAACACATGATACCATTTTATCATATGATGATAATATTTTGGATACTAGTTCCCTTTGGAGGATTAGATTAATCTCGTTAAATGAAATGGTTACTCTTTGTTATCATATTATGAACATCATCTAAAAGATTAATTTTTTACCATTTAATGTTATCCTCATTCATTAAAAAAAATTAGACTAATTTTATAGGGTTAGGAACAATCTATCTATATCCACTTGATTCCCATGATGAATTACATTCCCTTGAGGATTACCCTGAAATCCTTTAACTCTATGCATGCTATTTCATCCACATGCTTTGTGTTTTTAATCAATTTATATAATTTGATCTATATCACCTGAGATACAATAAACTACCATTGATAATTTCTACCTTTCACATAATTATAGAGAAATAAATATCTTTTGAAAGGAACAAATCCAATGAAATGATAAAAAGTAATTTTAGTCCCTTTAAATTATATAGGATTAATATAGATGAATCCACCAAATTTTTATTCATTATGTTTTAAATTATTAAGATTCTTCTGGTGAAAAATTTTAATAATATTAACATGATATGAACACCACAACATGGTTATAATTTGAGAGGTTCTAACTGCATATCTACATGTAGCTTCATTATCTTTATCAAGTGGGAAATCCTTACATGGAATAAATGCACTAATATGTTTCCCATTACTTTTTTGAGGAACCATTTCAATATAATAGAATATAGTATAGTAGATATAATATTATGACACATAACATATAATTCCAAATGTAGTAAAAACCTCCTTCATAAATTGATACAATTATGAATTGGTAATATCATAACTATAAATACTGTTTCATTAGAGATATATCTATATTAAAATCTATCATAACAATTTGTATATAAAATTTGATTTTATCTGATGAACATTCGTAGGGGTGTTCAGACCATGTGTGTAGTTAGGACTATTAACATGCATCGAGTGATGATCAGGTCAAGCCCAATGATCCTATTTTGATGTTACATCCACTAGGTACTACTATACTAGTTCCACTTCAACATTTATTATCTATAATGAGATGTATTATTAGGAAAAACAAAATAATCTCATTCCTATAAAGTAATTAGTATGATCTTTATAGTAATCCGTATTTATTATTATTGGGTTGTCTTCTTTAATATGTGATTTCCAAAATCATGTTCCCAATATTTCTAATAAACATAAATGATATCAAATATAATCTCTCGACCCCATTTTCCTGATGAATCTACCTATATCATTAAATTGAAATATTATACAATGAATAATAACTAACTAGATAGAATAGTTTTGTGGTATTTTAAAACTAGATACTTAAATTGAATTATCATTATAGATTTAAACATATAATACCCTCATAATTTTCATCCATAATTCCATTATTCACATTAGTGTATCCCAAAAAATCAAAGGCAATATTATTCTTTTTATCCTAAGGAAAATAAAACATAAGAAATGGGTGATGTAATATACATAGTAAGAAAATGCATACAACAAAAGATGTGAATAAATAATATAAATTCAATATGTAAGGGTACATAAATGAAACATATTTTATTTAATATATATTCTATGAAAAATATTTAAAGAATAAAATATGATCAAGAAATTCAATATAAATATTAACATGATCATTAAACATGACCATGTTTATTTTAAAGAATCAAATAATCACATGGAATATCAATATAAGATTTCATAATGATGGAATGTGTCACAACTATGCCTCTTATACTTCATTATTTTATTCTATTCGTAGTATTGTTTCTTTTGTTAATGGTTCAGGATTGAGTTCTGAGCAAAATTTTTGGTTTTTGAATTTTTTTGGTGGTTTTCCTAGTGTATCATTATTACCGCATAGTTAGTAAAAACAATCCATCCAAGTTGTGTTTTACGATTAATGTAGAGAGTACCTAATACATGGTGAGCGCACAATCATACGGTAGGTCCCAGGTAACAATTATCTACTACTTCAATGGAGAGAGTTCTCTGTCTGATTACCACTTGGTTCGAAAAACCATGCAGTGTGTCCAGAAATATAAAAACATAATATTCCTATTATTACACTCAATATTTTTAAACCTATTTCACCCGACTATCCTTGTGGTCGACTATGGTGCTCAAAGGATTCCCAAACACCAATTTTTCCATATATTATCCATCTCTAGGGGTGATCCCTCTTCATATCCATGTTGAGTTTCAAGGAGTTTGGGTAGTATTTCTTCCATTCTTTCTTCACCTCCACTAATTCCTTCTTTTTCATTGGTTATAATTATATCTGAAAAATATTAATTCTACGATTTATGTTGGATTTTGTTTCCTAGGTTCTAGGGTTGACTATATATTCTTTGAGGACTAATCATCCATCATCAAGGGTTTCATCACTTTCACACCCATCTGGTAGATGTTTCCATGGATTTTCATCCAATCTCCTTTCATAGAATTCATTGGAGTAAGTAATTAATTCTTTAAACATGTTCTTCATCATTATTATATTCTTAGTTAATTC
Source organism: Viscum album (assembly GCA_963277665.1). Lineage (NCBI taxonomy): Eukaryota > Viridiplantae > Streptophyta > Magnoliopsida > Santalales > Viscaceae > Viscum > Viscum album. The sequence continues at coordinate 470,563,959 of OY728148.1, forward strand.
ATGGTATTATTTTTATTAGTATTATATCTGACATAACATTTTTTAGATGTTTTTCTATCTATTCACATGTGTCTGCCTAGAAAATTGGGTTTGAACTATAATAATTTTCATTCATTTGGTTAAGTTAGATTTTATTGGTGGTATTTTACTATAGAAAAAATTTATAGAACATGTTTTTCTTGTTTGTTTGGTTACCTTTATGAATCCCTGTGTTTTGATGAAATGGATTTCTGTGTTAGTGGGAGGTGTGTATAGTTTTTTCAAAAAACATTTATGGAAAGACCACTTGTGCTATACCTTAATTTGTGAGTACATCCATTGGGGAATATAGTGCAATAATGGATGGGAATTGAAATGATAATGACATCGGGATTGGATTTTTTTTTCAACCATGGTTTTTAAAAAATAACTCTTATCTAGTATCCCCCCTATTATTGATAAATGGTTCAATAGATTCCCAAATAGACTAGGATGGTTTCCCAATTATATGTGAAATTAGGACTAGTTTAGTGTATGATAAAATGTAATTGTTTCTTGAAGTGATTGAAATCCCATTTGGAAACATTGAGTGGTTTTTTCAGGTATTCACCTCAATTTTGTGATAATGTGGATTTAAAATAAACGAACTTTTTGAAATTATGATGTTCTTAGGTGTGTTCTTGGAAATCAAAGTACATTTGGAAAATGCATTGTGAAACTAATATTTTATATTGTTGGAAATGAATTTTTAAGATTTTGGTTTTTGAAATTGTACCCTGGATGGGTAGGACCAAAGGCCCATTTGGAATTTTGAAAAAGATATATGGAAAACCCCTTCTTGGGTTAGGTCACCTGCCTACTTAAGGATCCATGATATAAGAGTGTCCTATGTATGGGACCTCCCATTTGTAATGAATGTTTGATGGCATGGGACAACCCTTGAGGTGGTAGGGGTGGTTTTGATTGAGTGACATATGTGCATTATGTATGAGGCTTGTTTTTTGAATTATATTCACACCCCTTACAAAATTTAACATGGGAACCTCGAATAAAGTGGAATTAAAAGAACATTTTCTAAACTAGTCTAAGTTATTATACTAGGAATTTTCCCATAAAAGATGGATACATGGTTTTATTTCTACATGATCAGGCCCTTTGAACATGATAGGTTCAGAAAAGGGCAGGCATTAGGGTGTTATGATGTAATCTAGTAGGGTATGACTCAAGATGAGTCACATGTAGAGTATTTTACAGTTATCCTCCATGTTCTTAGTATTTTACAAGTTCTTATACTACTAGTACAACTAGATAAATTTCCCTCATTGTATAGAATTTTATTCTCGATACCTATTTTTGGTATAAATTTGTAAAAACTATGAATGTGTGGTTAGTTTGAAAAGGATTTCTATGTGGCTATTTTTAATGGGAAAGCACAATTCACCTTTTTCATATGTATGGCTTGTTTTAATTTGTGAGGTAAATGGATTGTGTTAATATGTCTTAAAATGAATGGTGTGGAAGAAAACACAGTTTTTTGTAAATGAACATCAAACAAGTATTAATGTAATATTTTTGGGAGGGAAATGGCATGGATTCATTGGTGCTTTCTTAATGATCTATTAAATTACCCCTACCTATACAACTAAGTATTGGTACACCCTATCTATTTTGCTGATTAATATTTTTTTAGGTTCCCTAAAGGATTCTCATTGTTGGAGAGTGGATATTCTAGTTCTTAAAGTTGACCAAGAGGTCATGTATAGATCCTGTGGTGGAGGATCAGTTCTTCGGTTCTAATTTTAGTTCTATACATTAGTGTCCATCTGGTAGAGTTGCTAAATGTAATTGAATCTATTTATAATATTTTCTAAGATTCATTTGTGGGATATATTTATGTTTATATTTTTTACTTCATCCGTGTATATTTATGATAACCTCATTCTGACATGTAGGTTATGATGATCGACACTAGTTTCTAACCCCTTGGGATCGGGAATAACATATGGGTAATGTTGCAAACCATGTTAGTGCTGAGCTAGATGAAAAATAGACTTGGTTTGTAAAATAATTGTATCTAAGACGTCCGTTGTTTTTTGGGGTGTCTGGTAGACATATATTATGATTTTCATGACATAGTAGGTATGTGCAGGAATAGTGCAACAATCTATTTCTCTCATTGATCCCCAGGATACCTACGGTAGTTTTGTATTTGAGTATTTTGTGATGACTTTTTTTGGATTGAGGGATGAAACTAGAGTTGAGTCGGTTTCATGATGTGGCCTCACATGGATTTGTGCCCCATTATGATTAAATGGTCATAGTTCAAGGTCCTCTTAATGTTATTTTCTACATAGGGCATGGCTCACTACAATCTTTTTGGGTTGGGAATATATTCAAGTCCATAATTCTGGTTGATCAGTGTATGTTGTAGTTCTTTCTATTCTAGTTGTTGTAAGAGGATTTGAAAATGAAAATAGTTTTTCGAATTGTTTTTATTCAATGGGTTTCAAATTGGAAAATTTGGGTTTGGGAAATATATTAATGTTGAAGATCCTTTCTTCTAAATATTGGTGCTTGTTTTTAATTGAAATGAAATGGATTGGTCAATCCTAATAATTCCTTACGGATGTTTCCACATGTGAGAGTATATGTGTGGAATGTGTGGGTTGGAATGTATGGATGGATATTGATGAACACACGTGTAATGGTTCAAGGGATACCTTGTTAGTGCATTTGAACCCATAGGCATGGCCTTGTATTTTATAAAGGGGTTTTTGAAATGGGAAATAAAATTTGGGATATTTTATTGGGTTTAAAAATAGGGTTTCAGTATTTTTAATGTTTCTTGGGAATGTGGAGATTTTTAAAATAAATATGAAATGTAATTTTTGAAAGGATTTTTTGGTTGTTCTTGAGTTTGTTTGGCATCTAAGCTGGTTGTTTTGAGATCAGGGTGTTTCTTTTCATTCTGTTTTTGTTTAAATATTGTATCAGTTTGTGAATCCTGTATTGATAAGGATGTACCACCATTAATGATTCCAGATGTGGTTAATCAGATATACCCAATTCTTGTTCCAATCGAGTGTTTCCGGTTCATCGAGGCAATCGAGGACTCTTTGAGATAGTTGTTTGATCTGTAGAAGTAGAGATTGTCTTTGGGTTGTTGGGAACTCCTAGGGTTGTTAGAGTTCGTTCAGTCATGGGATTGTTTGAAGGTATATCCTAGGACTAGTGGGAGTTTTTCCCCACCATCAATATGAGTTTGGGTGATATGGGAAATGTTTGAGGCCACTTTTTCCTAAAGGTTCATACCTGAGGTGGGAATGTTGTGGGAGGTGGAAGAATTTTGGGAGGTTTGGTTGGGCATGTGATTTGAATGTGTTCATAATGACCATGTTAAAGAGTTGGATCCACTTTTCATTAGGGTAATTTTTTTATATTAATTGTTTTCCCCTACGGTACATATCTCTATGAAGATATCTCTGTTGGTTCTAACCATTAATTCGTCAAACCGTTCACGTATGTTCCATCAATGTGGTTGATATGGTCATTCTAATCCATCTTATTGCATCCCTATGAAAACATACCACCATTGTTTTCATTTGAATCAGTGGGAGGAAGAAAGAGTTGGGACTGAAGAATTCTAATGCCTGACTGTGTGGTAGAAGATCCTTCATCCATCAAAGCCCAAAAAATAGGTCTTGGTGTGAAGCTCATTCAAATTTAGGATTTTCCAAGGGTTTGTGAAACCATAGTCCAGTTTTGTATGAATAAATGTTATAGAAATACCAATATATTCAATGTTCTACTCTTTTCAACTTTTTATGAAGATTCTTATTGTGGTTATGTGATTAAATCGATCTTCCAAAATCCTAGTGGATGCATCTACTCCAAATGTGTATTTTAAATAGTTAGTATTCCTTGAATGGTGTTAGGACTATGAGTGAAAAAACCCATTCTTGTTTTGGGTTTAATTTTGTCTATGTTATTTAGTGAAATGTTTGCATTCTGTAGGAGACGAGCGCAGTTTTTAGACCCTTTCATAGATTGTGTTCCTTTCCGTAAGTTATTCTATATGGTTGTGAAGTTGTCTAGAGTTAGTAGATCTTAATTCCAATAGTGTTGTTGTTCACCCTTGTATAGTGGGTTTTGGATATTGTAGAGGATTTATTCATTCTATTTTCTCAGAATGATGGGTTTCCCCATTATAGTTTTAATCATAGTGGTTGAGTCATTCTTTTAGTGTTGAGGAAGTGGGTTGAGTTCGGGCTATGAATTCCCAAGTTCCCAGTTGTGGTGAGGGTTTTATTTAATTTCTTTTGGAGATGATGACCTAATTTCATATCCCTAGGTTTCTGGGAATCATTAATAATAATGTGTGTTTTAAGTAAAATGGGTTCTTTTGGTTTTTGTGTTGGAATTTAATGAGTTCATTATAGGGGTTCCCATGTAGGCCTCTCTGTTTGTGGGTGGTGTGTTCAGGTTTCAGGGATTACATGATAGTGGAATTATCTGGTTGGGTAGAACCCCCATGTTTTCTCCCCTCAATTAATTTATATGGTTTTCTATGAATCATTTTGGTGTGTCCTGAGTAGAGTAACGTCATCCCGATATTAACGATTTTCCTTAGTTTAGATTGGGCATGGTCTTGAGTCTTTGATAGCTATTGGCATGGTAGTTATCTGAGGGTATAATGTTTTTGTTGTGGATATAATTGTCACACCCAATCCTCTAATACTACTTTATTAAATTATTGTTAGATATGGGTCATTCGGTTTAGGATTGGGTATTAGTCCAAGAAGATATTTTTAGTTTTTTGAATTTTTAGATGGTATTCCAAGTGGAAAAGGGTTACCGTCCAATTAGTTGAAACCATGTGTCTTATCCATTATGAAATTTGAGTTTGGATAGAACAAAACACATGGATAGTTCACAACCATCTGATAGTTCATAGGTAACCATGCACAGATCCTTCCTTGGTCAGAGAAGTCCACAAGGTTATCACATAGTTTGGAAAATTGTGTGACCAAAATGTGCAGTCAACTGAGAAAAATTAAATCCTAAAATTTGTATTCCACCATAACATATATAATCCTATTTCACCCATCATCTCATGTTCGACTATGGAAAATAATGGGGTCCAAAACCCCCCATTCTCGGCTCCACATCCACCATGGGTGTTTCCTCTTCAAATCAAATGGTTGTTTTATTATTTTAATGTTTTTTTGCTATTTTATCTCCTCCCATAATCTATTTATTGGTTAATCATTGGTTATCCCTATCTTGTAGAACCATAATACTAGGGTTTTTCCTAGTGTTTATTGGATTCTAGTGTCAGCAGTTTCATATTTGAGGTCTAATCTTCTATCTTCAATGATTTCATCGCATTTGTACTCAATGTTTAGCTATTTCTATGTATTTTCGTCCAATTCCAATGCTTATGATACTTGGGATTTCTTAATTAATTCTTGGAACATGTTTTTAATCATTATTATATTCACAGTTAGTTCAAGGTAGTATTTTTTATATGTATATTTGAATAAAAGTATATTTATTTTTTATATATTCCCATATGGATGCCTATCCAATTAGTTTGAAAAAATATAACTTCCTTTTAAATGGTAATGTTATAAATTTTGGTTGGGATTTTCCTAAAGAATCAATTTATATAAATTTTTTGTCTTTTTTATTGTGTTGGATTTATAAAACATTTTGTTTTGATGAAATGGATTGTTGTGTTAATGGGAGGTGGGTATAGTTTCGTTAAAAATGGTTGGGAAAAGACCACTTGTGATATTCCATTATATGTGCGAAGACCCATGGGTTCATAGAGTGTACATATTGATAGGATTTCAAATGATAATGACATTAAAAGTGGTTATTCTTTCAAAAAATGGTATTCTAAAAATATCTCTAATATCCTCTTCCTCACTCTTAAGTAAATGGTTCTAGGGATTAAAAACCGGCTTTTGGTTATTTCAAAATTTTGTTGTAAATTATGAATTATTTGGTGTTTGATAAAAGACAATTTTTTCTTGAAGTTGTTGAAACATTGTTTCACCCTACTGAGTGCATTGTGCATGTTTTCAACTATGTTTTTGTGATAAAGTGCATTTAAAATAATGTCCCTTTTGGAAATTGTGAGGTGTTTGGGTGTGTGTTTTAAACTGAAATGATTTTTTGAAAAGGAATAGGGAAAATGTGATTTTATATTATCAAAAATGTATTTTACAATTTTTCTTTTTTGGTAAATATATCCTGGATGGGAGAAACCCAAGGCTCTTTTGGAATTTAGAAATTGATGTTTGAAAAACACTTCTTGTGCTAGGTCACTTTTAAAGTTAGTGATCCAAGAGACATGACTGTCCTCTGTATGTGACCTTAATTGTGTAATGAATGTTTTATGCGAAGGGACCCCCTACATGGTGTCTGGGGTGGTGCCGGTGGTAAAAAATGACAGTAAAATATATGAGTTTTTTTGAATTTTATGGAATACCCCTTGAGAAACATAACATGAGTACCTAGAATATAAAGTAAGAATTAAATGAATGTTAATTACACCAGTATTGTTTTTTGAACTAGATTATGGAATATAGAAGGTGGATACATGGGTTTATTTCTAAGGGATTAGGCCACTCGACCAAGCCAGGTAGGGAAACAACTAGGCATTAGGGCATTATGATGTCATCGAGTAGAGACAGACTTCAAGATGAGTCCCATGTAACATATATTTTTTCTAAAATGAGTTCCTTGTATTTCATGTGTTCTTCCGTTGTGAGAAATACGAGATCCATTGCCCCCATTTTTTAGACTTTTATTCTCTGTACATAGTATTGGTAATTATTTGGAAAAAATGTGAATGCGTGGTTTGCTTAAAAATAATCTCTCGGTATCCATTTTTACAGAGAAATAAAAATTACACTTTTTCCCTTATTGAGCCTTGTCTTAGATTTTGAGTGCATCTAATCATGATCATTTATTATAAAATGAATGGTGTGGAAGAGAAATCTATGATTTTTTAATTTAATTCAAAATATTAATAATGTAATTTTTTTAGTAATGGAATGGAATGGATTAATTGGCGGTTTCATATTGACCTATTATCTCACTCACTACCTATAACACTCCGTATCGATATACCTCAGTTATTTTTATGGTTTAACTTTGTATGGGGATCCTATAGCCTTATTTCTATTAGAGTATATCAAGACTTGTGGTTGGAGTTGACCAAGAGGCCACATGGTGATCACATGGTTGTAGTTCAATTTGATCATTCTAGTTTAAATTCTTTACATTATCTTTTTTATTTGCATCCTTTAACTGAAACTATTTAAATTGTTGTTTTATATTTATTTTTTGTCTATCAGTATGATAATTTTTTTTTATTTGATCAGGGTGAATTTGGGATTAAATTATTCTCAATTTTATGTTCTGATTCATACCACTAGTTTCCGTCCAATAGTGATGAGGAATTCCCATTGAACTGTGTCATGAATTGGGTTGGATGTCTGGTCGAATGACATCCTGAAATTGTTCGTGATAGAACATATAATATTGTACTCTTAAAACATACCAATGATGAATTTTTAAAAAAATATAATACTATTGATCAATGTTACAAAAAATCTATATAAATGTGTAAGTTTTTACCCAAAACCATATCTATAATATCTCAGGAGAAGAACCGACAAATCAATATTCTATAACTTTCCCCACCCATCACATATTATTTCTAATGTATTCTTCATATGAAAGGGGTGAATCAATATTGACAATAACATTCATATTTAAACAAGAAATTTAAACTTTAATATTCTTAGTAACTAAAAAAATAATCATAAATTATCCATAGTAGATGGAATGGTATCAACATAGTACAACCACTACTAAAATAATCATAAAGCATCCATATAAATAATACGGATTATATCATTCGAGAATATAAACACTAATGAATCTGTAACATCAAAACATATCTTAATAGATAAAAATAATTTTGGTCTCATTTATTTAGGAACATAAAATTTTATTGAAAATAACTATTTTTATATTAAAATGTTAAAATTCATCAAATAATGTACAAATACATTTCTTTGATAGTTATTTATAGAAAAAAATAATTTTCAGAATATAATGGAATTTTTTTTATTTAAAATGAAAATTTTACACCAGAAAATGAATCATAAGTTAAATTTCAGTAATTATTGTATTAAATTCTATAAATTTCCTATAAGGTATAACGAACATACCATTTTCATAGTTAAAATGTATGAAAAGTGACTCGTTTTGAAAACAAAAAATAAAAGATTCCATTCAAATAAATTTGTTTAAAAGTAAATCATTGATAAAATTATATTTAATATACCAATTTTATAATTCAAATAAATTCATAAAAAAATATTTAAAAAAATGGTTATAGTAAAAAATATATTTTTTTTTTCTGAAAATCAATATATAATCAGATTTTCAGAAAAAGATATTATTAATCATTTTAATCACCAATTATTTTATAAAATAGAACAGAAACATCAAAATGATGATGAATAACAATAGGATAATAATATATATGTTTTATGATAGAAATAACAAATATTTCCCTAAGGGATATTTAAACACAATCAATATTGAATAATTATAAGATTCTACAAAAAAAACCTATCCACTATGGAGACATTTCATTTATAATTCTGATGAAATAAAATACAATAAATGAATCTTTAAATAACATGAAGATAATTTTATTCTTTATTTATCACAAAGAATATAAATTATATGCACAAAAAAAAGAAAAATAAGTGGTGAATGTTGCATAGGTCTCACGAAAGTAAAAGTGATATGGGAAACCCTTACCATGATTCAGACTCATCATGTACATTCTCTTGCATTAATAATAATTGATGTATGTTAATTATTTAATTTATTTATAATATTTTACAAGTTTATTATTCCTTTAATTTTACTTATTACCATGTTTTACATGATTATAAAGAAAATAAATTTTTTGTCAAATTTTTGGATGATACCTGGATTATCTATCAAAAATGAATTTTGTTAGTTGAATATAGTCAAAAAGAATTTTCTTTAGACACCTGATGAAATACTCGTTACATAATAATAATATTTATTCCTAAAAAAATACATTTATATCCAATTATTATATATATTTGAAAAATTATTTATGTTACAATCATGGAGACAATATGGAATTTGTATGCATGAGTAACATTTACATTTTTAATGATCAATATAGAAATTAGGAATAAAGAACTTTACCACTACATAATTGTCATAAGATAATATATATCCCATATTATTTCATTTAATATACTTTTATATATCATTAATATGGTGTATTAAAGAAAATATAGTCATATTGTTATGCGACCGTGACAGTAAACATGTACATGTGTGAAGATGCTATATTTCAGTGTAAGAAAAAAATGATATGTTTTCCTTTATAATTATAGGCATGCAATTAATACGATAAAATATTACCTTATATATTATATATTCATTAAATTAATACTTTTTTCCTTCAACTTAAGAAGTTTGTGATAGAATAATCACATCGCTTCGTGATGCATCAATCCACCGTAAAGTCATGTGGCAATATCGTATGTCCAATGGAATGGAATTTAAAAATGTTATATATGATATAATTAATATATATATATATATATGTGTGTGTGTGTTTTAATTATTATTTTTATACTTTATATTCATCATCATACCCATCCATGACAGGTAGTAATGAAAAAAAGAATGGCATCTGTACGTGAGGTGGTAGTCCACCATATACACGAATGATAAGTTTGTTAATAATTAGTTGTTAGTGGGGTGGTTTTAGGTCATAAAATAAAATAAATAAAATGAAAATATATTTAGGATAAAAATATTATTATATTATTAAATTTTAATAAGAATTTATATTGGTGTGTGAAAAAATAAAATATAAACACTCATTGAAGAACATTATCTAATCTTTGGGTATCCTCATTGGTTTTTCCCCAAACCCGTCCCATGTTAGAATTATGAAAACATTTAGGCCTAGAAGATGAGATGAGGGATTTAGGATGATATTTGGACATTTCATTGATGTACCATAATGTTTTTATGGTGATAAGGGTAGATAGGAGTTGGTGACCTTTATTAAGTGAGGTGAGTGAACCAGATGTTATTTTTTGGAATAAAATAGGTGTGCCCATTTTTTTCAAATTCCAAATAGCTCCAAATGGATTGTTCTCGAGAATAATACATGATATGGTAAAAATATTTCCATAAAATTAATTTGATACATTTTTTGGATATTTAAACAGCTTTTTTATAACCCTAGTAAATCAATTGTTACCTTAACCACAATAATGTACATTGATTATTTTTAGTGTTAATTTATTTTAAAAATTAAAATTGAAATTATTATAATTTAAAAATTATTATTATTAGAGATATGGAATCCATTATTTGAAACACATTAATAGATGTGGAGAATCTTAATTTAAAAATAATCTCATAGACGTGATAAGAAAGTTGGTTTTCAAAGAGAAAATGCACTAATTTTTATAATGTTTTTATACAATAGTTCTATATGAAAATACGTAAAATGACCTAAATTAGATTAAATGACTAAAAATTAAACTAATTATACTTTCAAATCAATTTGATATATAAATTATCATAATAAAAAATTTAAATTAAAATGTTGTTTAGAATTATAATTCAGTATTTTGACTCTTCATCAAAAATAAAATATTTTAGAAATATCCAAAAAAAATTAAACCTTAAATTATTTTGATATATTTATTTCATTAATGGTGTTTATTTTTTAAACTAAAATTTTTAAAAGTGATAAAATTAAATTATAAATTTTATGTACAATGTGTGACTAATCTGTCTGTCATAAAAATTATCTTTTCAAAAAACAATAGCTTTTTTATTTTAAATTATACTTATTTCAATTATAATCAATAGAAAACCATAATATTCATATATTAATTATTAATATTTTTAATCTCTAAATTAATTGTTATTAAATAATTTTATACTATATTATGGAACTTTTCAACTTAGTTATGTGTATTTCATAATCAATCAAAGAGGATAAATTTTATAAAATATGTTTTAGGTGTTTTTTGAATCTGGGTCATCGTTGTCACATAAATAATTAAATTTTTTTTTTAAAAATTGAGTGTTTAAACAGTGAACTATAGTAAGGTATTTATATATTTTATAAATCATAAAAATAATTATAATATAATATGGAGGACTAATTTTAAAAATTATGAACTAATAGATACACAATTTTTATATTTTCCCTATTTAATAGTATAACCATAGAGGAACCTATCACATTAGTTGTGACATTTAAATCCAAAATAAAATATGACAAAATAAATTTATTATAAGAATAAGAACATATGACATAATGTTTCCTAACTAAATTGACTGAAATGTATAGGATTGGTAGGTTATTATAATTATATAAAACATTCATTTATATATGAAATAAAAATAAAATTTTATTTACTATTAGATTCTTCCAAATATAAGAGACCATTAATATATGTTTAAGGATAATATATTACATCAAAAGAGAAAATGAAATATTTCCCAATGCTTTATCGATATATATGGTGTTTTATAAAATATTTACCCAATCAATTTCATTCCGCATCATTAGTATAATAATTCAATAATTATTTTAAAATATTTGGAATGAAAATGGTTGATGTAGAAGATAGTGGAAACTATATAGTTAGTATGTTTAAAATTACTTAAATAATTAATAATATGATATAAAAAATTATTTTGAAAAATAGTTAAAGTTAAAGGGGATTTATCAAATAAAGATGTAGTTTCCATAAAAATTGAGTTCTCTAAATATTAAATTGAGAAATCAAATACATATTTATATATTAAATTACCATGAAAACATAGACCATTTTAATACAATATATTATTTAAATATAATTAAATTCATTCTTGGAATATTTGCATGCTTGATAATTCACACATAAGAAGAGAAATTGAATAATATAGCTATATGTAATGTTACCACACATGAAAGCCAAAAAATAAACCAATTATCAAACACATATAATTTGTGGTGAAATAATAACCACAGATTTTCATTGAGTGAATATTTTGATTCAAACATAATAGTTAATTTGGATTGGATGAAAAAAAATACTTCTATAAATGATCTCTTTATAACAATGTTTAAACTATGATTCCTATTACATGATTATTGTTTTATGTAAAATGATAATGGTATGGAAAATGTAAAGGATTTGTAGTAAAAAATTAATGTCAATCATGAATCTTTTGATGAAAATATGAAATATATTATTGAGAATATATATATAAACATTTCAATAGATTATTCAAAATTAGATTTCATAGTACACAAAGCCTAAATGTGATAAATAACCAAGATTTTATGATTTCATAGGTAGAAAATAAATATTGTATAAAAGAAAGAGATATTACAATGAACTATAAAAATTCATATATAATGTGTAATATTAATATAAATATGTTCTGTCATATAGGAAAAATGAAAAATGTCATGAAAACCAGAAAATGATGAAGATAAAGATAGAGATTAAGAATATCTATACTAAACTAATAACAATTAGTAAAACAATAGATTAAAAAATAATTTTAACAAATAATTGAAATTTTTTCATATTTTAAAATTGAATGAAAATAATAATAGAAAAATATTTAGGTTTCTAGAGTATAATTTCATAGAAAATTAAATTTCTAATTTTTCTCATGCTAAGGTACATATAATTTGAAAAGGATATTAATAAATATTTTTAGAAAGTGATAAATATGTTATGGGGAATTATATAAATGTTCCATTCTATAATTCAATATCAATGAATCATTAATATATATAACAATTAAATAATTTGATTTTATATAAATTTTTTAGTGGAATATGTAATCATATCACTCTTAGATAACAGATGTGTTATAATGGAACAGATAATTCAATAAAAGATAAATAATACAATAATTCTCATAATCCCATTTATGTTTAAATATTATAATTAATACACATGATTGGTATATATTCAATATACAATCAACCTCATATTACTCTAAGAATTCATGGAATTGGTAATAGAGGAGTCATAAACCCCCTAATGATTATTTTATATAGATTAAAAGATAAAAATAATATCCATTCGGAATGATTGAATGCTATTTTAACTAATGTGATACAAGCTGGTGTTTTTTGTTTTGTTGTGATTGTTCCATTAATTTTGAAATTCAATAATGTTGCATGATTATTTAGGGATATGGAATTATGGTAATGGAGACAATAAAATAAATTAAAATTCTAATGTATTCTAGGTATTGATAAATTATTTCTATGAATATTTAATGTTATTTATTGACATTTGTAAAAGTTTTTCTGTAAAAAAAATGTGTTTTTCATTGTGTTTAATTGAATTATTTTCAGAGTGATACATATTATGTAGTCAATAATGTGGACATAAATATTTTCTCATGAATGATTGATCACACAGGGATACCTCATTTGAAAGAACAATATGTGAAATCAAATTAGGTATTTTTGGATCACCATGAATGGAAGTATGTGGTTCACATGATTGTACGCAGTCTTATAGAAGAGGTTTTTTATGTCTAGAATAGATCTATGAAATATTGAGTATCCAGTTAGTGATGTCCAATTAATTACACAAATGTATAATGTTAATTCTTATTAAATAAGTGGTGTATACAAATTTTTTGGGTTACTTATTTTGAGAATGTGATATCAAATATATTACTAAAAAATATTCAATATAAAGAAAATAGAAATTATTGAAATAATTGAAATTAATTGAAGGTTTGATGAGGTAATGAATCATCTATGAATTGGGATATACTGGTTGAGCACATAGGTACCAACCCAAAAATTATTTTGTTTAAAGAGGATTTTTCAATAGTGGTTCGTAAGGCATGGTCTATAAAGGTGATTATATGGTCCACTATGTGAATACATATCAGCACCCATGGACTCATTTTGTGATGGAAGGAAACTTATAATGGGTTTGTTAAAAGTGAATAGTGAGGTCCATAAAGGGATGTATTCGGTCTATAAGTATACTACATGGTGAATAGGGTTTTGTATTATTACTTCGTGTAATGATGTTTTGAAAAGCTATTTTCAATGAATACCAAATATGGGTATTTTTTGAGATTGGGAAGTGCATTGGAATATAAAATTAAATTATTCATATAGGAAATCTTATAATACAATCTCAATAATGATGAGTATACATTTAGTTTAACAATATAAAATATAATTCATCAAATGATGTGCACAATGAGGCATAGATTGATGTGATATATGGGAGGGAATTTTTTTTACCTGAACTAATTATAAATTTATTGTTCCTTTCATAGAGTGATAATTTATGATCAATTGTAACAAATAAATTAATGAAAAACATAGTTGGTTATAGTATAATAGATAAATTATCACCGTATACACCACATAATTTCATTAGTGTTGAACAATGTAAAATTATTAGACCCAATTTATTAATATTTTTGTGTGTTAGGTGAATGTGAGTTTAATGAGATATTATTATTGTCTTCCTACCATCATGTGGATAATATCCTTGAAAATCAAAATAACTACACAACACCCTAATTTACACCTCCCCTACCAAGGAATCCAAAAACAAAAAATGTTTTATCTCTGTATAAATTCTATATTAATCATTCATAAAGAATTCTATTAAATATAGAAATATATAAAATATTAATTATTGAAAAATGATTTATACATAAATTACCATTTTTTAAAAATAGAATGACATAATACCATTGATCTATCCGTTTGGATGTGCTATATGATATATTACATGGGATTGAAGTCAATGATGTTCATAGGTAGTTCGTGGAAGATACTAATTGAAAATGGATTGATGATGATACCAATGATCCAAATGAATTATTTGGGGATCATAAAAAATAAAATATATATGAACAAAATTATCTCAACCAGTTTATTTTCATGTTGGATAAATTTTCAATAATATATGAACGTGATATTAATTTGAATGAGGCTAAGCTATAGAGACTATATAGTAGATTTTATTATTAATGAAATTCTATTTTTAAATGTTATTATATTCTTCAATTGTATCACTAATATTTTCACGTCAATTTTAGGAAATATATTTGAGATAAAGGAAATTATTATTTTGAAGAATAGTTTAATATAATTCTTACATTTTTATAATCTAGAAGTCTCAACTCAAGAAGTGTGAGATTTTTTCTCTCACTAAATGACCTATTAAGAATTCAAGTACACTAATATATATATATATATATATATATATATTGAATCCCTAAGGGACAATAATTAATGCAATTTAAGATATTTAATTTAATTCCATGATTAATTCAATGATTTATTAATTTATAAATGGTTAACACAGTGTGGATGGTGAAATTATTTAATTATTTAATAAATTATATTTTGAAATGGAAGATTCAATTCCATGATTCCAGTGGATTGGTTATGGTGATTTAATGTTTGGAGTGTTTTCAACATGTATTCCAATAAGATTATATAATTAAAAATGAGATGTAGAAATTATAAAGTATGCATGAAGAATCCTCCCACCTAGAAAATACAAAAAAATATTTCATTAGCAATAAAATTTCATCAAAATATATTTATGAGAAAAATATTATAGTTAAAAAAATATGTATGAATGTAAAAAGGCATTATAATATTGCAAAAAATATATCATGATAGATATTATTGAGATGGAATAAAATAGACAACCAAAATTTTATGAACTAAATCTATGAATATTTTTTATAAATAATGAATGAAAAAATTAATGATTAGTGTACATATGAATGAATAATTTGAATTTGTGGATCAACATAAATATGTGATTGTAAAAATTTAGTAAGATTAATATAATATAATATGTAGACTTATTAATTCATAAGAAATATCGTATTTCAATTAGAATATTGAAGATGAAACTAAGGTGATCAATGATGATAAAAAAATATAGGATAGTATAGTTAATAACATTATATCCATGAATAATAAGTTGTTCATTACAAGATGAAAATTAATAATCCTTGATATTAGATGATTAAATGAATTATATATACATTGATAGGTTAAATAATAGAGAATTTAGAAATAGGTTCCAGATAATCCATGATAGTGTATGAAAAGTTTGGGTTTAATATAACCCCATATTAGATTGTAAAAGAATATTTTTTTTGTGGTTTCAAGAGAAACATAAAAATAATAATATATTAAAATTGGAATCTAGAAGGTTGGAAATTTTTTCATCAATCCTAGAATAGTAAAAGATCAATCAATTATTGATCAAAAAAATGAAATATAATGATACAAAATATTCCATGAATATTGAAATCTTTTTATCAACAAAGATTACATACAAAAGGTAGGGGAGATATGTAGTAATGAATAATTTGAGATATTTCCTCTTATAAAGCGTTATTTATCTCGATACATTGGAAGCATTATGTTATAACTTAAATTGGAAAGAAATTGTTTTAATTAAGAATAAAATAGAAGAAAAAAGGGATAGGGAGAAATTATAATTTATAAAATATTATAAATAATGTAAATGGATATTGGTTTTATGTTTTAATCATTGAGAATAATGGGTTGTTATGTAATTAAAGATGTAGTTTAAATAGTTCCTATTGATCTAATATACAATACATTAATGATCATCTACAAAAAATATATTAAAAAACGGTACTCTCTATTGGATATGTAACATTAGTATTATCTAAGGTTATATGATGAGGAAAAATTAGACAGTCAGTCTTCATCATATACTCATCCAGGTGTCAAATTGAAGGAAATAAAGAGATATAGAAGGAAAATATAATATATATTTATCTAAAATTAAATTATATCAACTAGATTATCTATAGTTGGTTCTCCTCACATATGATATAAAATGAAAATATATTTAATGATTTGAATGGAAGAGTTAATATACCAATTCATATTGGAACTGAATGAGAATTAAATATCGAAGATAGTAGAAATATACATTTTGTAAATGATAATCTATATACTATTGATATTCTCATTGAAGATTCATTATATAAAAAATCATGTTTGAGTAAAAAATTTGAATCTTTGTCTCGAAATAACATTTCACTAAAAATTCATTTCTTAAAAAAGAGTAAGTAACTATATTATGAGAGGAATGATAACTAATCGTAATTTATTGCTGGTTTATTTTCATAGAATTATGTGACTCCATGAAATGGATGATGAAATAAACATTTGGAATCATTGGTGATGTAACATTCACAAATAAATCATGTAAAACCTATCCATTATAGGAGATATAGTGTATATTCCCTTTTGAAATCATGAACATAAAAAAGTCATTCTTGTAGAAGAGAAAAAATGGAATTCAATTTTTATTAGTCGACAAAATATGGAAGATAATCTTTTTAACCAAGATACATGAATTGATATGGTCTTATGATTATATCATAATCATATAGAGAAATATATTTCCTTATTTTAATTTACATCTTTAGTGTAGTGGGATTCACTATGTATACTAAAATCATGAGAGTGGTTATCTGATGCATGAAGAGGTATCGTAGGAGGGTAAAAATGAATCTTGATGTAAAATTATATAGTATCCCTCACATTTCTAGAGACTAATCATGATTTATTCTATGTACACTATTGTTTAGATATGAGTAATTGAAATTTTTGATATAAATTTGGATGTGTTTGGGTGAAAATTTACAAAACAATGAAGAAAAAGGGGAAGTGCATTATTAGTTCACAATTATGGAAAATAGTGAGCCCAATACTGAAAAACCATAAACCCCTAGACAATGGGGGGTTTCAAAGTTTGTGTATAATTTTTCAAATCATGAACCCCCTTATAAATAATCACGAACCCCTATAAAAGTGGTTCAGTGTTTAGGGATAAGGTTCGGAAAAACAATGCTCACCAACCCAACAAACTATTCATAAGAATTGTTGTAGCACTAAAATTTGTTGTAAATTACACAAAATACAAAATATAATCAAATTTAACCACATTCATCCCTAGTCCTTTTTACATGATTTATGATCTCTTCGAATAGATTTCAAGTATTCTTATCCTCCGTTAATTGTTATTCAAAGCCTAGATTGAAGATCTTCATCCCACCAGGAAAATAGAACCAATAGTTTTGGTTTTCTTCCCCAACATTTCTCTTCTCTCCTTGTGGTTGGATGTTATCCTATATTTTTTACATATAGATCTATATTTTTGGAATGTATATCTTTTATTGTGTATCTATATCTTGATAAAAGAGATATTTAATTATTTATCTTGATTTGTGGTTAGATATCTTAATTTGGCACAATGTTGTTTCTCAATTGAATTATTTAGCATTCCATTCGGTGATCATTCATCAACGAATTGAGTTAGGTGGTCTATAATTAAAATCCTAGAGTTAGGATTTCAATTAAATGTATTCAAATTCTAGTTTTCAAAGGGTTTATTTCCAATTGTATATCTTAGTTGAACTAATTAATTTGGAAAACAAATTAAGCAAGAATTTTGGAAATTGGGATTTGGTGATATTAAATTGATGAATTTATTAAGATATATTTAGTTGTTTATTGAGATAATTAGTCATAGAAATAATTATCATATATGGATATTTTTTATTGGATATACTTAATTGATAACTTAATTACGATATATCGAGATATTACATTCATGATTATTAATTGTGAAATTATTTATAGGATTTTGAGTTATGGATTTTGATTAATTAATTTCTTAATTAATGAAGGGGAATTATGTAATTAAATAATTGAGGAACAAAAAATGGGTTTTTCTGTGATTCGTATATTTTTTAATTAAATATACAAAATTATCATATTTAACAAAAAAATATTTTTAATGTAATGGATATCGATTATTATTCATTGAAATAATTTTTTGATGAATGGTAACAAGTTCATTTAGTTGTAAATATAATAATGGGAACACTTCCATTCTAAAGTTAAAGGTATTAATGATAACCTGGTCATTTAGTTTTGAAATAAATAATGGTAAAATATTAATTCTAATGTATATGGTTTGATTAGTAACAATGTTATTTGGTTGTCAATTAAAGAATGAGACAGTTGTAATTCAACTGTGTAATGTGTGAATGGTAAAATGGGAATTCAAGTATGAATTAAATAATTTTAACAATGTAATTTTGAATAATAACATCGCTTGAGAATATTTTTGGCTCTAATATCAGTTTAAGAAGGGATTGATATATGGGTGTGTTCGAGAATCTAGGGGTTGATGAGGTTAAATAATGATTAATTGATAATTTGATAAATGAGTACTTATAAATTTTAATTGTTTGTTTTCTACATATACATACACTTTTTTTGAATGGATATTTTTAATACATCATTGGTGGTGATCAATTTTGTTTTACTCACACCCTAATCGAGCATCCTAATTTGAATCTAAATATAAATTGTATTTTCTTGATAGGATATGTTTAAAGGAACCCAGATAGTTGGTTGAGTTTTGATGGTGCTTGAATGAGGGAAAATTTGTGGTTCAGGACCCGCATAGGGAGTCATCCGTGTCTTTTTTTGGGTTTCATTTTATATACCTGACACATTCATTGACATTGCATATTTTCTAATTTAGTATGGATATTGAATTTCCAATTTTTTTATTGATGAGATATTGGTAATGATCTTTGTTTCTTGACATGACACGATTTCTTATTTATATTAACTTATGTATTACTCTCATAATAGAGGTTATAGTATTCCCTTGAATAATATTAGACCCATGCAACTAGTCGGCAGACCTTGGAAAATGTGGAGTCGTGCATCATGTCATTTTCTTGACTGGTTTTGGGAACTAGTGTGTGGAACTCGATATTTGATGTGACAATGTGGTATTAGAGTGGTAAATTTTATTTTATTTTATTTTATTTTTTTCATTACTATTTGGGAAGGATATATATGATAATATGAAGATTTGGGTCTTGTTTATGTGATCATGCATGGGAGTAGTTGACCCATATATGAGGGAGAACCCATGTAACCAGTATGGTATTGTTGTTATTACTATTTGGTGTCACTGTTGAATATTATTTATCCTTGGGTGACACATTTGAATTATTATCTGATTATTGATGTTGATATTTTTTTATATTTGACTCATTTCCCAGTAGGGAATGAGAGTTTATTTTTCATGAACAATTATAGGAACTCATGTTTATAGTAACAAGCATCACATTAGGCATGAACCTAAAAATTGGTTATGAGTGAGTTGTTGATCATGAACTATTTTACATTCCTTGTGAAATTGACATGAAAATGATTCGTAACATGAATTTTATAAAGATTAAAAAATTATACAATATGAGAATTATTCAGTTTCTAAATGAGAAACTTGAATAATGTGGATATTTTTTCCCTTCTTAACCATGAAATAGGTGTATAATGTTTGTGGGTAGCGATAAAACCTCAAATATTGACCACAATGAGAGGGTTTGATAAAATACATTATGTATCTTGTGATGGTTCTCTCTTATGTAAATGTGTTTTTTGTAAACTAATTCCTAATGATATTGTTTGGAATTGTAGAGAGTATGACTCTATGATAACACTTCATGAGAGGATGACTGAAGGAAATGGATATGGATGATCCTCAAATATTAGGACTTGAGGAACTTCAGTTGTGGGTCGAATCCATAAGGACGATACATGACCACATCCATAATACTATTGAGAGTGGGCTCAAGATGGACACTTACATTCCTTGAGGATAAGCACTCCACTTTTGATAAATTCAGGGGTGGACTAGACATGATGATTGTATGTTATGGATTGATATTTTGTAATGGTTCCTGGATAAATTTTATCTAGTGACGATGAGGTAGGGGAGTGATGATGATTTCATGAGAATTACCCATGTGAGTATGTCAATGATAGATCATGATAGGGATTTTTTATATTTTTTATGCTTTCAATTAGAATTGGAATGTGTTGAAACAACTACGATATGATGTCTTTCAGATGGGATTAAATATGATATTATTTACAAGTTTAATCTTATTAGATTAATGAATTTTTAAGAGGTAGTTTATTATGATCTCATATATGGGTGAAACATAATGGAGGATTATAATGTAGAATAGGTATTTCTAGCTGGATGATCAGCAGGTGTAGCTTCTAAGAGTTGGAAGAATCATTCTGATATCATTATTTAGGGTTGTGGGAAATAAAGAACCCACACATAGAGATATTTAGAAGATGACCACACTCAATTGAAATTTCACTAGTGTGATTGTAACACCCCAAACATCCACGGTAAGATTCCCTTTGAAAAATGAAATCACTTGCATTGTACGCAACTTCGAGATTCTAACACACCACGCCCAGTCAAACTAGTCGTTATAAAGTGTAATACCCACTTTTGGAAATTTTAAAAATTATATCATTCAAAATGGTCTTAATTTTGGGATTTTTAATATCGAAATTAGATAAGGGTGAGTTATATGTATTTATCTAAAAACATTCAATTTTTGATGAATAGTGACAAAACACCGCGTTATTGGTTAAAACTGATTTCTTTTATAAATAATTATTTATTTTATTTTAATTTATTTTATATCAAAATAGATACATAATACATATATATGTTCAACGTAATTCATTTGATTAATTTTATAAAAATTTTAGATATAAATTTTTTTATCGAACTATTTATCGTCTTTAACCCACCTCCTAGGAGCAATTGCAAATTTGTAGAAACCATAATTTTACCGCATCTATGTGTTGAATTTAAAAAATATGAGAGACAAAGTTAATTTCAGTATGTAAAATGTGGTTCAACAAGATGAAAATATTTTTTGCTGAAAAGTAAATTTTTACTTTTATTACCACGGTTAAAAGTAAATAGGGTAATTAAGGGCAAAAATGATTTCATAATTACCCTAACACATTTCCTAGTTCTATTAGATTAGTGTAATTAGACCAAAAAGAATGTTAGTAATAAAATACAATACCATTTCTTCCACTTGGATTAGATTAGTACATTTATTATTATTTTATTTAAAGAAGAGTCAAAAGAGGTAAATTCAATGTTTAATAACAAAAACATTTTTAATATAGGGTTATACATAATATAATCTCAACTATAAATATTCATTAGAAATAAAAAAATATTTCTTATATAATTATATTCTATTTATAATTTTTAGACGTTAAATAATTTAATTTATTTATGACATAATAATGACGCAATTATTACATTAACAATGAAATATTTAAATAATTGATATTATAAATATATAAAAAATTTAAAATTGGTACTTTTGATGAATTGAAATTATTATATATATTATTATGAAATTTTAGGATTGAAAATATGAATTTATTTCTTAGTAATAATGTTTTTTTGGTCTTTAAAAATAATCATTTATTAAATAATGTTAAAATTGGAATACATGAGTTTTAAAAAATATATTATATTATTAATTGATATAATATTCATAAACGTCTACGGTCCAGAAAAAAGACTTATAAAAGGTTATATATATTAATAATTAACCACATGGGGTTCTCTCGAATGTTTATACATTGTTTATTAACCTTATAATATAATAATACAAAAGATACATGGTAAATGTCAAACTATTTAACTATGAGTTAAATATAAAAGATAAGGTTATTATGATGACCCAAACCTATATAAAACCTATTTTTAAAAAGGTTTTAAACCCATCCCTACCATATCCTTTAAATTATTAATTTTTGGGCCATTAGAAACCGAAAATGATTTTACTATTAAATAATATTTCAAACTTTTCCTAAAATGGTCATCACCTCTTTTATAAAAGGGAACCTCCCATTCTATCAAATTTAGACATTACATGTCATTCAGATCTACCAAACCCCACCCTAATATCCTCTTAACTGTCCTCCCTTCATCCTAGAGGCCTTACTTTAGTCATAAAGCCAAACTAATGATCCCTTTTGATCAAATCTAAAGGAAGAACCCGAAGAAGATGTAAACATTTCATCATCTCTTTCATGTTATTTTATTCTTCCACTTTCTCATTATTTTATTTTTATATTATAAAGTAATAACTCAACTATATTCTATATTCTGTGATTTTATTATAAAAATTGTACAATCATATTCATTATTATATTCATCCTATAAATGACAAAGTCACCATACATGCGTACGTACAAATTACTGTTTCCATGTCGTGGGGTAGTTCGTTATTCAAACACTTCATCATTTGGATGGGTATAATAATGATTATAAATGATGTAAATAATAAATATAACCTTATAATGATTCATTATCATTGATATAATATCCAGTTATACAATATTTTAATATCAAAATAATTATATTTTCACCCGTGCGTACGTATGAATTACCGTCTCCACGGACACGATGAGATTAATTACCCATCATAATCATTAAAGAATAATTTTAATTTTATGATTAAAAATAATTTTTAGGAATATAATATAATTCTATATATGAATGAAATGCATCCTATCCATAACAAACATGTCTTACGTTACCAAGCATATAAAGGAAAACGAATCAGTTAACACCTGAAACGAGGATACTAAGGAAATATCATTAACAAAGAAATATTTGATGATCATATATGATAACATATTAATGTATATGGTTCTTGAATAATTTAATAACAATTAATTTACAATTATAGAGCAGTTTAACTGACCCTATACTAAGGAAATGTACATGGTAAGGGTTAATTTCACAATCTCATTATTATACAATGTTGTTTTTACGTAAGTATCTACTAGGACCTCTTTATCATCCCCATCCATGTTTCTTAAAATATCATTACAAAAAAAATTACTATCTACTAGGCTATGTGTTAAAATCAGTTATTCCCTTGTTTTACATTATATAAAATGGTTTTAAAGGAATATATTCTTTGTTTTCCAAAAAAGGTTCTGTTTAACCTTTTCGAAATAATAATGTTAAGAATGTTTTTAACATATATAGAAGGTGTTGCTATTTTCCGCAATTATAACAACATAAAAGTTTCCCTTTCAAGATTATAATAATATTTTCAAAAAAAATTCTTTTATAATCATATGAATTTTAAATGATTTCAAACTAGAAAGAGATGTTTGTCTAAAAAAAAGTTTTGATTTCATCTATGTCAACATCCTCTAAGGGATTGTGAGCTTATTTGAAGATGATTTATTATGATACAAAACTTCCATATGGTATTAAAGGTTTTGAGATATGTTTGACTATGTATGTGTTATTTTTAAACCATTCATGGATTATGGATACTGTATTAACCTTTCATATGCTAGTTTCTATACGAATGTTTATGTTGTGCTTATACCTTTTCATATGAGGATTGCATTGGACTAAGTATGAGATGGGTGGATCCCACTATAGCTCGTCGATGCATCGGTAGGTCTCATGAGTCAAACAAGTGTCTTGGAACAAGGCCTTAAAAAACTGTTTTTGTATTCTTGGCACAAGGCCTTTACTATGTGGTTATGAATTATAGAAATATGCATTTCATCATTATGAAAGTGGCTATTGATATTGAATGAGATTATTTGACTAGTAGAATATCAATGTCAATAAGTAATTGGAATTATTTTATTTTATCATTTCCAAATTATGATGATGTTCACGTGTAAAAGGCTTCTTGTTTTAGTATTATATTTCCTTAAATGATTATGAATATTTATGAATGTTTCTGCTATATTGTTATCCTTACTGAGCATCTGAGCACACCCCTTTCTTTGTTTTATTTTACCCATGATTAAAAGAATTATATTATAACTAACCTACATCGATAGTCTAAGAGATATGAGTGTGTACTATGGAGACTATGTTGTTTTAGTTTTTCATTTTTAAATATAATGTAAAACTTATGAATATATCTAGTATTTCCATGGCTACTAAATTAATCAGTCTTTCAAGACATTATCTTTTGTAATCATGAAAATGTTATGTAATAATTAACCGACTCTAGGTAACATGGGTCGAAGCATTAAAGTTGGTATAACATGAAGTTTAGTGCAAGCCTTGGAAGCTAGAATTAGAAAAACACTAATTAGAAAACATTATCCTGAGATAGTATTTGAGGATTATTATAGAAGATCTTCCTAGAATTTGGTTCCGTAGAGTTTTTGTGAGTTTTCCAAGCAATACATGCCTGTCTGGATATGACCAGGCAGAGGTGGATCTGGCACAATTTTACCTTGGGGTAAAACCCGAAAACACCACTTTGAGCTAGACTCGAATGAGAACTGTTGCACGACAACATGCCTTGCTTCACTCTTGGTTATGACACTCCTAGGGGATATGCGTAGTATAATTCTTATTATCTTTACCTACCATTATGAAGGGTTTATGAGTATATAATTCCCTAAAAAAACCTTTTTATGATTATGGATTATTTCAATAAACTGGTCAATTTAAGTTAAGAGTTTTACATGTTTGGAGTTATGTATTGCGATTCATAAACTAACCTAGTGTATTACATTGTTTATAAATAGTGACTCATGGAAGGAATGGAAATATTATCAACACACATAATCCATGTAGGGATTTTCATCCTACTCAAGATAATTATAGTGGAGCTGGTGTAGCAACTGGTGTAGATCATCTTATCACCATACCAGGACAACTCACTCGGGTTATGAATAATAACCGTACCCATATGGAGCACCCTCATCTCCAACGTGGAGGATCAATGTTAGACCGCTTAATGAGGAAACAACCCCCAAAATTCAATGGGAGTAAAAATCCATTAGTAGCTGAGCAATGGATAAATTACTTAGAAAAATATTTCATACATTGGGGAGTAGCGAAAGGGAAAAATATTTCATGGAAGTTTATTGCCTCACGGGAGATGCATATCAACGGTGGAAATTGATTCAGAACACAGAGGAAGATGAAGAAGTATCTATTATGTAATGGAGGGAGTTTAAATATATTTTTTTAGAAAAATATTTTTCTCATGACCATCTAGTAGATATAGAATGGAAATATCTGAGTCTGAGGCAAGAAAAGGGTGAGAATGTCGCAATATATGAGGCTAACATTACAATGATATCAAGGTATGTTGTAGATTATATACATAACCCAAGGAGTAATATTGATTGATTTTTTGATGGGTTAAAACTATTTCTTGGTCGAGCATTAGTTACATAATCCTTCTCATCAAATGAAGATATTGCCTTATGTTCTATCATGACAGAAAAAGAATTAACTAGGACTTATGAATTTAATGAAAAGTAGGAGAATAAGGGACCTGCTGAACACTCTAGAAATGGAAATAAGGGGAGGAAGGGAAATGTTGAATATCCATCTTGCGGTAAATTTAGGAAAAAACACCTCGATACTTGCCTGAAGGGAATGTGAGTCTGTTACAAGTGGGGGGAAAAGTCCACCAAGCTCATGATTGCTAGTTGAAGAAATGGAATTTCAATGTTGAATGCTACAATTGTAGAGAAAAGGAGAATTATGAAAATGAATTTACTAAGCACAAATGGAACTTACTTAAAAAATGGCAAAGGGAGCAAGTATAAGCTTATGTGATCACTACTTCCAAGGATGAAGCTACGAATGATGTGTTGGTAGGTAATTTAATGGTTTCCTCTATTTTAGCCAATAATATATTATATTTTTTATCATCACATTATTTCATATCTTCCATGTTTTCTATGAAAATTAGATATTTTCAATTTAAATTAAAGAGGGAGTTGTCAGTCGAAACCTCTAAGGGAAGTATCATCACAACAATGCATTGTGAATCTTTTCCCATTATGACATATAAATATTATTTCATTGCTGATATTATCATTAAACCCATGATTTAATTTGATATACTACTTGGTATGGATTGGAATTCACACCATGATGCAAAAATTTATTTTAAGAAGAAGGAGAATACAATTTCCGATGATGATATTGAGTACCCTATCTTTAGAGTAGAAACACCACGACCTGATTATTATCTAGAGCCACCCCCAGTAGCTATAGTAAATTTAATTATTGGGGAGGATGAGAATGAAATAATTATGGGAGAGGAAAAGAATGTTCTAATAGAGGAATTACCTATTGTGCAAGAATATGTTGATGTTATTCCATAGGATTTACATGGAAATCCTCTAGAACAAAAAATTGAGTTTTCCAATGATTTAATTTCTGGTTCAAGGATCATATAGAAGACCCCTTATAGAATGGAAACTGTGGAATTAGTGTAACTAATGAAACATCTAGAGGAATTGGGTAATAATGGATTTATTCGCCCAAGTGTTTCTTCATGAGGAGACCCCTTCTTTTTTGTTATGAATAATGATGAATCTATGAGGTTATGAATTGACTATAGGGAGATCAATTCTATAACAATATAGATGAAGTGTCTCCTACCTTGTGTTGATGATTTATTTGACCAACATCATAGAGCACAATATTATTCAAATATTGACCTTCGATCAGGATATCATCCCTTGTGTGTGAAAAGTATGACATTCCAAAAATAGGATTTCGAACTAGGTACGAGCATTATGAGTTTACAGTAATGCCTTTTGGGCAAACTAATGCACCCTTTGTTTTGAGGGATCTAATGAAAAATGTTATCAAATAATATCTTGATGAATTTGTAGTGGTATTCATTGATGATGTCCTGATATATAATCCAAAAGCTATGACGATCATAAAAATCACATGTGCACCATTCTGAAAACACTTAGAAGAAATGAATTATATGGGATGTTTAGCTAGTCTGAATTCTAGATTCAAGATATTTATTTTCTAGGCCATATTTTTCCTATGGATGGCAAATCTGTTGATCCTTCTAAGGCAAAGAAATACCAGAATGGCCAGCACCGATGATTATAACTGAGGTATGCAGTTTTAATGTTTTAGCAATTTAGTATTGGAATTTTTTCTAGAATTGTTCCCGATTGGCTACCCCATTAACCGAGCTAACACTAAAAGGGGTTAATTTTTTTTGGTCAAAAGAGTGTGAGGAATTTTTTGAAGATCTGAAAAGAAAATTTGTCAATGCTCATATCAAGACACTACCATCATGGATCAATGGGTTTGTTATTATAGTGATGCTTCACAGAAAGGACTTGGTATTGTCCTTAGGAAGAATGATATAGTTATTTCCTATGCACCCCAACAGCTAAAAATTAATTAGAAAAACGTTCCTACTTATGATCTTCAGTTTTCAGCTATAATCTTCACTCTGATAATATGAAGACACTATCTCTATGGTGAAAAAAATGTTAGATTTATACTGATCACAAGAGTTTGATGTATATTTTCTCACAAAAAGAACTCAACATGAGGCAAAGGAGATGGCTTGAACTACTCCAGGATTATGAATTCCCAATACACTAGCACCTGGGGAAGGAAAATAAGGTGGTCGATACTTTGAGAAGATAGGATCATGGAGTTTTGAACAAGATGAGAGTTGAATGGGATCCTATTTTCCTGGATCTAGTGGAAACGGATATGGGAAAAATCATGGAAAGTGAAAATCAATACATTTTTAAATAGTTTCCAAACCATATTTACTACAAAAGATAAAAAGTTCTAAGTTATATGATGAGGAATTTAATAGGAAGATTAAAGTTGTGAATGATGGGCAATTGAGTGACATCATATATGAAGATGGGATTTTGAAACTTGGGAAGAGACATTGTGTTCCCAGTATACCTGATCTAAAAAGGTAATTGATGGATGATGCTAATATCTTCAATTTATCTATACACCCTGGTAACACTATGACGTATAAAGATTTGAGGGAACACTTTTGGTGATAACAAATGAATAGGGAGATTGCAGATTTTGTGTCAAGATGTATGGTTTGTCAAAAAGTGAAAGCTGGAAGGAAACATCCTGGAGGATTCATGCAACCTCTTCCCATACTTGATTTGAAATGGGATAATATTACGATTGACATTGTCATGGGGATACCAAAGACACCTAGATAAAATGATTCAAATTGGTTCATTGTTGATCTTCTTACCATGTCATCACATTTTCTTGTTATATGAGAAGATTTACCACTTGAATGTCTTACACAACTATATATTAATGAAGTTTTAATACTTCATGGGGTACCCTTATTGATTATTTCTGATCATGATCATAGTTTTACATCATGATTTTGGGAAAGTCATCAGAAAGACCTGGATACTGAACATAGTTTGAGCACTGCCTACCACCCTCAATCAAATGGACACTTAGAATTGAAATTTCAAACCTTACAAGACATGTTGAGATCTTGCTCACATGACATTCATGGTATGTGGGATCAATATTTACTTATGGTATAATTTTAAAATAACAATAACTTCCATTCATGTATTTATATGACACCATATGAAGCATTATATGGAAAGAGATGTCGCAAAACAGCTTGTTGGGATGATGTTGGTGAAAGAAAACTCATAGCCCTAGAACATGTTAAGGAAACAATGGA
This sequence comes from Viscum album, assembly GCA_963277665.1. Lineage (NCBI taxonomy): Eukaryota > Viridiplantae > Streptophyta > Magnoliopsida > Santalales > Viscaceae > Viscum > Viscum album. The sequence continues at coordinate 470,593,491 of OY728148.1, forward strand.
AAATGTGAAGGTTATCCCAACCCACATCAAAGAATCCCAATGTAGGAAAACGAGCAAAGACGATAACTGATTGAAGGATTTTGAGTTTCAAGTAGGAGACCATGTCTTCATGACGATATCTCCATCGAATGGTGTTATACATTTCGATAAGAAGGGTAAATTGAGTCCCAGGTACATCGGACCTTTCAAAATTCTAGAACGTATTGGAGTTGTAGCTAATCATTTGGAAATGCCTCCAAGTATCTCCAAGGTTCAGGATGTGTTCCACCTATCGTTTGGAAATTGATCTATCTTATTGTGAAGAGTCTATCAATATTCTTGATATAAGAGAACAAGTGCTGAGAAATCAAACGGCCTATCAGGTAAATGTTCTGTGGAGAAACTATAAGATGAATGAGGCAACGTGCAAACAAGAGGAACTTATGATGAGGAACCACCCAAATATTTTTGTGTGGTAGAATTAGAGAATTTGTTAGGATGAAATTATTTGAAGGAGGGAATAATGTAACACCACAAGCTTCCACGGTATATTTCCCTTAGAATAATGTAATAGCTTGCATTGTACGCAACATCGAGATTCTAACACACCACGACCAATCACACTAGCTGTTATGAATAGAAATACCAACTTTTTGAAATTTTATAAATTATATCATTCAAAATGGTATTCATTTTTGTATTTAGAATATTGAAATTATCTTAAGGTAAAATTTGGATATTTTTCAGAAAACATTCAATTTTTGATGTATAGTGAAGAAACACTCCGTTATTGGTTAGAACCGATTTTTTATTTAAATAATTTTTTATTTAATTTTAATTTATTTTAGAAAAAATATATATATATAATACATATATTTTTTCCATGTAATTAATTGGAGTCATTTTATAATATGTTTAGATAAATAAAATTTTATTGAACTATTTACAGCTTTTTACCCACCTCCTTAAAGAATTTTCAAATTTGTATAAAACATAATTTTACATCTTTTGTGAGTTGAATGTCAAACATCTGAGAGACATAGTTAATATTAGTATTTAAAATTTTTTTCAATAATATGAAAATAATTTTTTGGTGAAAAGTAAACTTTTACTTTTATTTACCACGATTAAAAGTAAATAGGGTAATTAAGAGAAAAAATGATATCATAATTACCCTAAAACATATTTTAATTCTATTGGTTATGTTTAATTCGACCAAAAACAACATTAGGAATAAAATATGACCCCCATTGGTCAACTTGGATTATATTATGACATTCTTTATTATTTTATTTAAAGAAGAGTTAAAATAGTGAAATTCAATGTTTAATAACTAAACCATTTTTAATATAGGGTTATACCAAATATAAATTTGAGTATAAATATTCATTAAAAATATAAAAATATTTCCTACATAATGATATTTTATTTATAATTTTTAGACATCATATTATTTAATTTATTTATGACACAATGTTGAGGCAACAACTACTATAATAATGAAATATTAAAAAAATTATATTATAAATATACAAAAAAATTAAATTGGGACTTTTGATGAATTTCATTAATTTTATTGGTAAATATAACCTGTTAGTATTGAATATATAAATTTAGTTAGAAGTAATAATGTTGTTAAGACTTTAACAAAAACCCTTTATTAAATAATGTCAAAATTGACATAATTCAGTTTTTTTAAAAAAATTATATTATTAATTGATATAACATTCCTAAAAATATATGGTTCAGAAAAAGGAAATAAATAAGGTATTACATATTAATAATGATCCAAATGGGGTTCCTTTATTAGTTTATATAATGTTTATTAACTATATAATATAAAAATACAAAGAGACATGGTAAATTTCACACTATTAAACTAAGTGGTAATCTAAAAGATAATGGTAATATGATGATAGAAACCTATCTAAAACCTACTGGTTGAAGGGTATTAGACCCATACCCACCTTATACTATAAATAAATAATTTTGTATCCATTAAAACCGAAAATTATTTTATTCGAAAATAATATTTCAAGATTTTCTTAAAGTGACCCTAACGACTCTTATAAAAGGGGACCTCCCCTTCTGTCAAATTCACAACATAGAAGAAATTTTCCTTGACCATACTCTACCCAAATATCCTATCAACTATCCTCACTTCATCCTAGAGGACTTCCTTTTTCATAAATCTATCCTAAGGATCATTTTTTATCAAATCAAAAGGAAGAACACAAAAAAGATATTAATATTTAATCACATCTTTCAAATTGTTTTATTCTTCCACATACTCATTCATTGTTGTTTCCATTATAAAATAATAAATTTAGTATCTTATATATAATAGGATCTTATTATTTAAACCTTACAGTCATATTCATTATTCTATCCATCTTCTAAATGGAAAAGTTATCCTATGTGCGTAAGTACGTATTAACGTCTCCACATCATGGTGCAGTTTGTTTTTCAAACACTTCATCATTAGGATGGGAATAATAATGAGTATAAATGATGTAAATAATAAATATAACATGATAATTATTATATATATATGATATAACATACAATTATATACTATTTTAATATCAACAGAATGATATTGTCGCTCCTGCATACATACAGATTACTATCTCGACGAACACAATGAGATCATTCCCCATCGTATTCTTTCAAGAATAATTTTCATTTTATGATAATAAATAATGTTTATGAACAGAAAATAATTCATCATATTAATCATATACATCCTATCCATAACATACATGGCTTACGTAACCAAGCATATAAAGGAAAATTAATCAGTTGACACTCAAAGCAATGATACTACTAAAATATCATTAACGAAGAAATATTAGCAGATCATATATATGATATCATATTAATTTATATGGTTCTTTTATGATTTAAAAATATTAATTTTAGCATTATACAGTGGTTTATCCTACCCTCGACCAAGGAAAAGTAGAAGGTAAGGGTTAATTTCACAATCTCTTTATTATCTGAGGTTGTTTTTACGTAAGTATCTACTAAGACCTCTTTATCTTCCATATCCATGTTTCATAGAAATGTATTCCAAAACATTTTTACTATTTACTAGACATTTGGTTAAATTCATTTATACCCTTGCCTGACTTTTTATAAAATGGTTTGAATGTAATCTTTCCTTTGTTTTCCAAACAAGGTACCTTATGACATTTTTAGCAAAATTAAGGTAAGAATGTTTTTTAGCACATACGGAGAGCACACATATTTTCCAATGTTCTATCATCATCGAAGATTCCCTTACATGATTATAATAATATTATCAGAATAAATGTTTTATTTTATAATTATATGACTGTTAATTGATTTCAAAATATAAAAAGACATTACTCTAAATAAATTTGATGGCATCTATGTCAACATCATTTGATGTATTATGAGATTAGTTGAAATTTATTTATTATGATACAAAACATCCATATTGTATTGAATATTTTGTGATCTTTTTGTATGCGGATGTGTTATTTTTATACCAAAAATGTTTTATGGATAATGTATTGATATTTCATATGCACGTTTTAATACGTATTCTTATTTTATGTTTAAAAATTTTTATATGATGAATGTATTGGATATAGTAAGTGATTTCTAGATCCCACTAAAGCTCCTTGATGCATTGGTAGATATAATGAGACAAACTAGTGTCTTTAACAAGGTCTTTCCAAAATATTATTTGTAGTCTTTCCATAATTCCTTGAATTGGTGGTTAAAAAGTCTGGCATTATGAATTCCTTCATTATGAAAGTGGCAATTGATATTTCATGTGATTATTCTACTAGTAGAATATCCATGTGAACATGTAAATGAAATTATTTGATTTTATGTTTTCCATATTATACTGAAGTTCAATTTTAATAGTCTTTTGTTTTAGTCTTACATTGCCTTAAATGTTTATGCTTATTTATAAGTGTTTTAGCTATATTGTTATCCTTATTGAGCATATATGCTCACACCTTTCTATAGTTTATTTTTTCCAGGATGCGAAGAATTATATTATAAATGGACTAAATGGATATTCTCTGAGATATAACTGTTTCCTATGAAGAATAAGTTGTTTTAGTTTTTTATTTTATAATTTAATGTAAAACATATTAATGTATCTAGTATTTCCATGGAATTTAAACTAATCTGTCTTTCGAGACTTAATCTTTTGTGATCATGCCAATGTTTGGTAATAATTCACTAACTCTGGGTAACTAAGGTCGGTGCATTACAATAGTAGGTTGGGTCCTATCCAGAGATAGTTCCCCCAACCACCGTCAGAGTTATGATCATTTGGCATGATGAGATGTATATATATGTTCTGTTGGACCTAGCGAAAAACAGGTGGTGGCGGTGAAGTTGGGAAAAATTATTGTGGAGGAAATGAATTTATCAATCCACGTATGTCACCATGGGGTTTATCTATGTTGTATACTAAAAAATTCTGTGGGAGATTGTGATTTTGTGTTCATTACCATATGTTGAACCGCATGACTATGAAAAACTGATATCCTCATCCTTATATTGATTATTTGTTTGACTTGTCAATATGAGTTTGTGTATTCTAAATGTTTTACTACAGATCTTGGTATCATTTGATGAGAGTTTGGACATTTGATTTGCCACAGACTGCATTTATATGTATGTACAACCTTCACGAGTTCCTCATAATGATGTTTGGGTTGGAAAATTGACTAGAAATTTTAATATCTTTGATGAATATAATTAATTATCCAAACCTGAATTAGTTTTTGTATTATATTTTGATGGAATCATGGTATAATAAATGGCTCTTTATGATCATTTACAACATCTTGACATCATCATGTGTACACTGAGAATGAATCATAAATACAAAAAGCTACCTAATTTCCTGTTTTTGATTGATCGTTTACACTTATTTGGACACATCATCTCAGTGGAATGTGAGCCCGATGATCAAAAAAAGGTTCATGTAGGGGTTTATTTGGATAATTACAAGAACATGTATGATATCCATTGCATTTTGGGATTAGTTGGGAATAATTGGAGGTCCATATAGAACTTTTCTCATTTGAAAGATAGGCTATCGAGCTTGACCAAAATTGTGATATGGTTGTAAGGGTCAGAAGAATTTGAGGATGGATTATAGGATATGATGAATGATTTTACAATGATTCGAATCATTATGCATCCTGATCTAGGTGAGTATTACACCTTGTTTTTTTAATCTTTTAGAATTGTACATTGAGCTGTGTAAATGTATGAAGACCGATTTTTGGAGTACAAGTCATAAGAGTCGATGCCAAATGAACAGAACTACCCTACACATGAATTTTAGTTGGATACTATTGATTATGAGTTAAATTATTGATGGAACTATCTTTATGGTGAAAATCTTATAGTGTATACTAATGATAAGAGATTAAGTTACATATTTCTATAGACATACATGAATTTTCATTAGTAGGGATGGGTTGATTGTATGATGTTAATTTATTTTTAGATGGATATACACCTGATAAGGTGAAATAATTTTATCATTCTCAATCCAGGAAAACATAGACTCAATTGGTTAAGGATTCGAGAGTTCAGATGATGATGATGTATTTTCTGGATATGATGCGTGTTGTGGTTTAGGGGAGAAAAGAGAATATGACTTCGTTATCAGTTTCTGTTGAATATAACCTTTTGAGATTGATCAAATGACAATAGCATGAGGATATGGAATGTTTTATCGTAATGAAATCCTTGAAAGAGGAGATTCACCTTCAAATTGGATCATAGATGAGGGAAATATAATTTATGTCAATATGTATGTCGTTGTAACTATGATTATGCTGGAAGAGTTGATGTGTGAATTTGATTTCTAAAATTGGTCAGCACATCAAGCTATGAACAAAATGTATCCTGACCTACGAAAATAGTTTTTTTTGGATGAGAATGAAAATGGAGATAGCAAGGATAATGAAAATATGTGACACTTCTCAGTAGGTGACGGTATATAATTAGTGAAATCAAGGATTAGTACAACAATTTCCCATTATAGAATGGATGTGGGATGATATTACCATGAAACTTTTGGTGGATATCCATATGATTCTTTGTAAGAGATATTCTATTTGGTTGATTATAGATCGATGGGATAATGTACCACATTTAGTGCATATACATGATACTTTCTTAGTGGAGTAACATGGGGTTTTTTTAATTTCAAAATATAGTCTATTTGCTTCGGTTTCCATGGACTATTATTTCCTACAGCAACTCACATTTTACTTCACTCTTCTGGCATGGATTACAAAAGGATCTTGGTATTAAGGTTCTATTTAGTATTTATTTCCACCCACAAACAAATGGGAAATAGAATCATAACATAAATGATCATGAGGATATGATGTGAGCATGTGTTTTATACTGTGGTGACCTTGGGAGAAACACATGGATTTAGTGTATTTTTCTATAATTTTTTTTATGAAAGGATATAGATGGAAATATACAAGGAACTTCGTGTTTGGACAAGTAGGTAACCTTTATGTGGGATCAAGGAAGGTGTGTCTGAGTTGTTGTCACAGAGTCTCATATAGAAGATATTAGAGAATTTAAACCTAATTTGGAAACATATTGATACACCTCATATTAGAAAAAATTCATATGTTGATAGGCATCGATGACCCCATATAGTTTATAGAGGGTGATCATTTATTCCTTTAGGTGTCAGCTAGGTTGGGTCACAATTGGATATGGAGATATGCAATGTTAGCACCTTTGTTCATTGAATAGATTGAGGTGGGGGATAGAATCAGTCTGGTGGATTACCGACTGGCTCTTCCACAAAATATTATTATATGCATTCCATTTTTCATGTGTCATAGAAAAAGTGGTATCAGCTGAACCCATATAATGTGATCGACCTGGATTTAATTGCTATTGTTATATTTGTGTCTATTGAAGAGCAAATTATTCATGTGTTGGATCGTATTAAAAAGGTGGTGTAAGGAATGGTTGTGATTATATATTCTTTATTATAGAGAAATGGGTGTATTTAGGGTGATATAATGAAAAGAGAAGAAGATGTGGGGGCTTAGTGGAGAAATATTTTTTACCCAAAATCATGGACATGTTTGGGAGTGAAACCCAAGGATCAACTTTTATGTAGTGGCAGATTTATGATCATGAACATTTCTTTATAGGGAACATGATTGATTTTTGGTACTCACTTTTTTAGTGTTGAGTACCTTCCATTTTTCTATTACCTGGGGGTTCATTTGGGTGAAAATTGAAAAAATGATCGACAATTGGGTAATAATTTATTGGCACATAGTTACGGAAAATTATGAACCCCATCCCAGAAAACATGAAACCATGGACAATTTTTGTTTTCATGGTTGGTGCACAATTTTCCAAATCATTATACCTCTTATGAGTAATTGTGGAACACTACAAACGATGCCCATTTTTGGGCACACAGTTAGTGAAAATTGTCGTCCACTTCGTAGAAAACCTTCCATAAAAATTATTTTATCATTAAAATTATTTTATTAATTAACCAGACCCCTTAAATAAAAAAAATTAGACATTTATTCGACCCTAGTCCATATATAATTATTTTTGATCTATCCATAATGATTCGAAGACTTTCAAAACTACTTTCTTCATGATTCGAAGTCTGGATCAATGATCTTCATCTCTCCCAGTTAGTGGATCCTATCCTGTTGGATTTATATCCCTAATTATTCATCCTACCCTTCTTTTAGAGGGATTGTGTACTATATTTTTTTAGATCCATATCTTGTTTTTTTAATTCCCTATCTATCATTTAAATAAATATATATATATATATATATATTCATTGAAGATATCCTGAATTTTTTTATCTCGATTTAGTTTTATACACATGAATCATGTTCTACGTCGTCACTCCAATGAATTTTTGGGTGTTTCCTTTGGTTATCATTCGCAAAATATTTGAGGTATGTGGTCTACATTTCAAATCACATTTTTATGATTTTTATTACATTAATAAAAATTGTTGATTTTATGAATTTGATTAACCATTGATTTACTATGTTTATTTAATAAATTTTGGAAATAAATTGACGAAGTAATTGGGTCATTTGTGATTTGGGGACACTTAATTGGAAAATTTGTTATGATTTATTTTGTTATTTATTGATATAATTAGGTGAATAATTAATTATTAGATATAGATATTATATATAGGAGATATTTAATGGTTGGATTATTTATTAGATATTGATATATGGGATTAGAGATGGGTAATTGTGAAAATAATTACAGGATTTTGATTTATAGATTTTGATTATTTCTTTGATCAGTTTTTTAAATGGAATAACATACATAATTATTTTGGGAATTAATTAATGGGTTTTATTTTATTAGTTAAATTTTTATTTTTATAATTCAAATAATTATATTTAACAAATATTTTAATTAGTAATGAAATTGATGTAGAAATAAAATTTTAGAAATAATTATGTAATGAATGGTGACATGTTCATTTATTTGGGACTTAAATATGTAGAACATGGGGGTTCTAATGTGTATGATATGAACAGAATCACAATATTTTTGTTCTAAATAAATTAATTATAACATTGTCATTATAATATATAGTTTATGAATGGTTAAATTGTCATTTACTTTTGAAATAAATATTTAGAACACGTTCATTCTATTGTGTAATATGTGAATGTATACAAGGTAATTTAGGTAATAATTGAAAAATGTTAAAAATGTCATTTTGATTTATAACATCACATTTTAATACTTCAGGATCCAACATCTGCTAAGGAAGGGATTGAGTTAGAGGTTTCTACAATAACATTGAGGTTGATGTGGTTAAATAAATACTAATTGATAATATAGAAAATGGTTACTTTTTAATTGTATTTATTTCATTATATATCTAAATAAATATTATTTTTTGTGGATATTGTTTTAGAAATCATTTGAGGTGGCCTATTATGTTATAGTAACACCCAACATAGGTTCTCTGACTGGTACCCAAATAGAAATTGTGTTTTCTTGACAGGTTACAAGAAAAGCATCAAAGATAGATGGTTGATTTGGGATAAAGCTCAGATATGGGAAGCTGATGTATCTAGAGACTTTCGTGGGGTGTCATTGGTTTCTTTATTTTGGGTTTAATTTTACATAGTCGACACATACAATAACAAGGAATATTATTTATTTATTTTTTATATTGTGTTTCTAGTTTTGTATGTCATGAGATATTAGTAATGTTCATTGTAATTTTTTAATATTAAATTTATTAATTATAAACACTAGTTAACTATAAAAATAATAGATTTTATAATCTCCATAGGACTAATATTAGACCCTCACTACTAGTTATTAGCCTCATCATACATAGAGATGCACTCGAGGTTATCTAATTGACCAGTTTGGGCCACTAGTTTGTGGTACCTGGACAAGGATTTTACAAATTTTGATATTAAATTATACTAATGGAATTGTTTATACATATAATTATCATAATAATTATATAAGAAAACATGGATTTGATCTTGATGATTAATCCAAGGTTAGACAACAACAAAATGGAGTTGTTGAATGATGATATGAAATGGTGAAAAATAGAGCTAATACATGAATCCTTGAAGGACTAATCTCTAACTACTATTAAAAAGATTAAGTATAAGTTTCAATGTATATCCATAATTAGCCATAATAAATCCCTAGGTAATATTATACCGTATATCTAATTTTTTATTGATGGAAGAAATTAAAAATACATTATTATGGCATATTTCCACAATTATCCATTCCCATCAATATAGGTAAACACATATAAAATTATTAAAAAACAAAATAATAATTATTATTATATTTTTTTGAAATTTATACTTATATATATAAATTATATATAGACATAACAAGTCAGATCATAAATAGGATGACTGTGTTCAATTATAGTTACTGGATATTGATTTTAAGAACAATAAAATATTTTTAATTTATCTCAAAAACTATATCCCCTAGAAAGGTGTCAAAGACTATATGATCAATATAGACTATGTCCCATAGTATACCACCTATATGATCCCAATACATAACCATGTATACAACATAAATATCCATTATGGTTCTTGATATAACCTATAAAAATAGGTTAAAGTGATTCAACTATATAGATAGGTCATGGAAGTTGATTTTTTTAGTTATAGAGCGTAGAATTATTTTATTACTAATTTATCATGTACGTTGGAATCAAATTATTTCAATTATTATAGTATAATTATAGAATTCAACGTTGATAATTTTATTGGTTTCTAAATATGTGTAGTTCTATGGTTTTTTACATGGTTAATTATATTTTAAAGATGATAATATCTAAGAAACATTTCATCCAAAAAATCTGATAAATTGAAAATCCAAAATAATATTTTTTGTGAATCATATATTATCATGATAGGTTCTAATCTTCAAAAAAAATTAATCCAAATAAGTAATCAATACCCCCAACTAATTACAATTAGGATTTTTAGTAATAATTAAAAATATATAATGATCATTATTGTGGATTTAATTTTCTAATTTTTTTGGAATTTATGAAATTATATTAAATAATGAAAGAATATCTAAATAGACATTTAAAAGGGATAAAATTGGAAATAAAATATGTTTGGATATTGAAAGTGGGATTCATTTACTTGAGATCATTTATTAAATATGGTAATACCTTAGGTAAAATTGGGAATGATACGTCATTATATATTGTTATTTCATGTCATGGTGTCCCGATGAAATTTATTTATTAGGGAAAATATGATCTATAATCTTCAATGGTATTATAATAAATATTTTTATTTTCCTTTCAGTTACCAAAAATATTATAATTTATTTATGGGGTATATTTTTTATAATAATGCTTTTAAGGGCTTCATTGATAAATATGTGTACAAACACAATAAAATAAAATAAAAATTCACCCCAACACAAACTTAAATACTACTGTTTTTTACATTGAAATCTACAATTTTTTAGAAATCATTACGAAAATAGTAAGGAATTATTATTCACATTAGAAAGAGGGAGAAATTTCATATTAAAATAATACATTTAAAACAATGTTTAAAATTTCACCATATAAGATAATTGTTGGTAATCAATTTCATCAACAAACTGAATTATTTATCTAAAATTTTGATGCTATTAAGACACATTGATGTGAATGAAAATATAAATATTAGAATAAATTAATTCAATGGAATGATAAATCAGATATTTATATTTATATTTATGATATAGAAATAATTTTCATGGAAGTAACACAACATTCTATAACATATAAATTCCAGAAAAAAGTTATTATTATGTATATAACTACAAGTACAATTTAATTCTATATTGACTTTAATTTATAGGATTTCATGTTGGTATGGCATATTTTATGTGTTACTAGTGCTTTTGTCAAATGATCATGGTAATAATTGTAGTAAAAAAAAGATATTGTGCTTATTAGAAAAATGATAAAAATGAATATCAAAGGATGTTATATCCAAAAACCAGTTTTTTTCATTAAAAGACGAAGATAAAGAAATATTTTCAATGATGATAAACTTTAATTAATGTGAGGAGTATCGGGAATAAGGCTGTACTTATATATTATTATATGTTATGTTTTTAATCATTATCAAACATTTGAAAAAATATTTGTTATTCTTGCTTTCAATTTGATAGGAAACGTGCATAAAGTGCCGATGTGGAAAATATTATAATGAAAAAACAAAAAATCCTATGGAAAAAAAAATAAATTAATCCAGGGATAAATTTACCTACACATTATATGTATTCACTTTATTAATGAATTAAAGCATATACTTAATTATTATATTAGCATCTAACATGAATAAAACCTCAATATAATATTGTATATTTTCGAGGGAGTGAGAGTTTTTAACAAAATAAGAGGAACAATTCCCTTTATTTTCTTATAAAACATATAATATTTCTGAGAAGAGATTGAAATTATTAAAATAATAAATTTTCATTATAGAAATTAGTAATTACAGTTAATTCCATAATTGACATAAATTAAATGGAAAAAAGAAGTATAAATTATCATCACTGGTTAATAGTAAAATAATCGAATTTCTAAAATCCATCATTAACGTATGAACCTGGTTTTACTGATAATTTAGAGTATAAAAATCTTATTGAAAAATAATATCAAGAATTGTATGTCTAATTTATGATTTTTTTGGAATAAAAATTTATAAATAAATTATAAAAAGAGTTTTAAATATATTGGGAACCAATACATCCCTTAATAGTCAACTATTGAAAAATATATTTTTTTGTATGTATTTGTTTTATAAAATTATCTAATTTTGAATGAATTTTATTAATATTATTTGAATTACTTAATTTATTCATAACCACTTCTTTTTTCTATGAGTATAATAGAACATATTTTCAGATAATATATCGAAACAAAAAAATAATTGATTAGATTTTAACCATTTTACAAAAAATTCCAAATGAGTCCTATTTATTCTTTCTAAATTAATGATAATGTATAGAGAAATAAATAATATATGTATAAATGATTTGAATGGATTTCTTATATCATGTAATTATATAATTGGATAATCAAAACAATTAAATTGATTTATTGTATTAATTCAATATGTTTTAGGATTTTGTGATATAAGATATCTTTTAAAATTGAAAATGTAAAAAAATTACTAATTAAACTAGGGATATTAGGATTTATTCCCAAAGATGTAATATTATATAAGTTTTTTAATTTCATTGATTAAATATGCATAAAGATTGACAAAATAAAAATAAAGGGAGAATTTTATAAGGAAAAAATTGATTAATATTTCTATATTTTTTTGATATTGATTCCCATAATTAATTAATAAATGTCCTTATTAAGATCATATAAATTAACTTAGAGTTTTACGTATTAAATTTTTGAAATGGACCTTTTAAAATAATAATATTATATTATACATTTGAAAAATGTTTTTTCAATATAAAATATAAATTTTTTAAATTTTTTTTTTAAAAAAAGGTATGTCATGTTTGATTAAATACCATTCAAGGTAAACTAAAAAAAGTATTGAAAATAATGTGACTAAAAATTGTAAACCTCATGGTTCTTCATATATAAAATATTATATAACCATAAATTTGAAATAGATAACTAGTCTTTGATAAAAAATAATCCTTGAATCAAAGACAATAAATATCAAGATTAATTAGAGGAGTTAACTATCTCTTTGATGTAGTCGTCTATAAATAACCTCTCTTTTATTGTAAAATTTAAATATGAAAAAATTATATAATGAGAATCATTCTTTTAAATACATTACACACATAATAATCATGTAAATATTTGGAGGGACATTCAAGGATGGTTGGACTCTAGGCTGAATGACTTGTCGGGTGTGAGCTCTATTGAGGCGGACATTGAGATGTTGGAGGAGGAGTTGTTGGACAATTAGAACAACAGTAGCTTTACGGTCCTATCTGAAAAGTGCAGATTTCTTGTGGAGAATCTCATGGAAGGTGAGAGAGAGAGTACAAGCAGTGTTTTCAAGTAAAATGGTTGAATGAAGGGGACCACAATAGTGGGTTTTTTTTCATGCGTGTTTAAGAGAAAGGAGTAACTTGAGACTCAATATTATTCTGGGTAATGGTGTTTTTTCTTCGGAGGTGGATGTGGTGGGGCAACTAGCGCTGGAGCATTTTGAAGACCTTTTGGTAGGAGGGATCCCTTCTAGATATGAGGAGGTGGAGGATGGGTCAGCATAGCTGGGGTTCTGGGAGTGCATACCCCATTTGGTGAAGGGTCCTGATAATGATTGTTTGATAGCTACCCCAAGCAAGGAGGAAATCAAGAGGATTGTTTTTGTGGTCTCCCCTGATAGTGCTCCTGGTCCGGATGGTTTTCTGGGGGCTTTCTACATGGATTCAAGGGGTATTGATGGTCCTCAGGTGGTGATGGCGATTCATGACTTTTTTCAGGGTGGTGCGCTCAATCAGGGGGTTGCTGCGTCAAGGGTGGTGTTGATTCCAAAGGTTAAAGAGCCCACTAATATCACCCATTACAAACCCATTTTCCTGTGTAACATGTCATCTGATTGGAGATAGGTTGAACCAGGTCATACCTCTGTTGGTGTCTATGGAGCAACATTGGGTTGTCAAAGGTCGTAGTATTCAAGGGGTGGTGGCGATTGCTAGCGAACTAGTTTATGATATTAATAGGAAATCAGTTGGTTCTAATGTCATTTTTTAGGTGGATATGACCAAACCTTATAACAAAGTGGAGTGGATTTTTCTAATTCGTGTGATGAGACACTTTGCATTTCACGATTGGTTTTGTGACCTTTGATTCAGGTGCTATTCTTCCCCATGACTTACTAGCTCTCCCAAAGGAAAACGTTTTGGCTTCTTTAAATCGGTCTGTGGAGTAAGGCAGGGCGATCCACTTTCTCTAAGCCTCTTTATCTTGGCACAGGAAGCCTTATCTAGGAGTCATCATAGTGGAATGGAGAGAGGAAGGATGGATCCTTTTCTCAGTATGTATGGAAGGTAAGTAGTTTCTCATTTGATGTTCGCCGACGATATTTTGATCTTCACTAATGGAAGGCGACGATCGTTGAGGGGCCTCATAGAGATTCTTGCCATGTATGGGCGCTTGAGTGGGCAATGCATCAATTCTTGGAAGAGCCATGTTTTTATCTCTAATAAATTCCTAGGTAATCGATGTAAGACTCTCCAAAATATCATGGGTTGTCCAAAACAACAACTTCCTATTCTCTATCTTGGTGTTACACTTTCTTGTGGACACATCAAAAAGTATTTATTTTATGATTCCATTAATCGGTTTATGGGGCTGGTTTTTAACAGGATGAATTGGTTGTTATATTTTGGGGGAAGGATGCCGTTGATTAATAGCATGATATCTGCCATCTCTATGCACGTCTTCCCGGTCCTCCGACCTCATAAAGGTACCATTACACGGATGGAGATTGTTCTTAATGCTTTTCTTTGGGAAGCCAATCACGCAAGTCGTTCCCATTGGGATGCTTGGTCCCGTCTGGCCAAACCGATCGAGGAAGATGTAGTAGGGTTATGTGACATTAATGATACAATGAAGGGCATCAAATCAAGTCTTGCGTGGGAAATTATTGCAGGGGATTCACTTTGGGCCTCCTTTTTTAGAGCCTGTCATGGGGAGCATTGGGTGGCCGCAGGTCCCCACATGCCACTGTTGACTGATCTTGCAAGGCGCATGTACTCATATATGGATGTTCTTCAGGGTTCGACACAGTGGATTATAGGGAGAGGTGTCATTATTTTATGGAAAATCAATTGGTCAGGTGAGTGTATTTTCTTCCCTGGTTGTCCATCCCCGGACATTTCCTTTAAAGAAGCGAGCAAAGACCTGGCTCTTCTTTAAGTAGTTCTCTGCAGGGAGCAGCAGAAGATTTATAAAGAGATTAACATGAACTCAGAGGTGGATAAGTGATACTTCACTGGCTCGAGATCTGGTGTATTCTATGGCCAGGATTACATGAGGTTGTCTCAGAGAAGCCGTTGTTGGACGAATAGGCCTCGAAGAGATCATGCAAATAAATCCCCATAAAAATGAATTTTCTAGTTTGGGGCATCAAAAATAGAGCATTTCCAATGGAATGTAGCTTCAAGAGGAAGGGTGTGCATTTGGCTTAACGCTATTTTTTCTGCATGAATCCTCAGAATGAATCTGCGCTTCACCTATTTTGCCCGAGTGAATGGGCGGTGTTATTTTTGTCGCACTTTATTCCTCTCCCACATTATTTTCATTTTCATAATTCCTTCCATGAATTTTTGGTGGCATGGCTTCAA
This sequence comes from Viscum album, assembly GCA_963277665.1. Classification (NCBI taxonomy): domain Eukaryota; kingdom Viridiplantae; phylum Streptophyta; class Magnoliopsida; order Santalales; family Viscaceae; genus Viscum; species Viscum album. The sequence continues at coordinate 470,609,364 of OY728148.1, forward strand.
GGTTTGGAGGGAAGGTCAATGGGAGGCAATGAAAGGTGTGTTATTCTCTCTTCCATTTGTTGGGTTATTAGGGTGGCACAGAATCTGTCTCAGCTGGGCGACAGAATATCTCTTCATTTTCTGTGGGTCCGGTTAAAATCACTCATCTTCAAATTGGGCTCTTTGCGGAAAGGGGGTCACCAATTTCAGGGTTCTTGTGGTTCGCTGGTTTCACCGATGCCGGGCGGACAGGTTGGCCGATGGATCAGATGGTCTCCGCCACTCACAAGGGGTTTAAATTAATGTTGACGGCTCGATGATTAATGGGATCATGAGGGGTGGTGGGGTCCTTCATGATACTTCTGGCTCGGTGTTTCTGGCCTTTAGTGCATTCTTTGGTTATAGAAGCTCTTTGGGTGCAGAGGCAAGGGCGCTTCTCACAATAATCACAGTTTGTCAGAGGGGTGGTTTTTTGGTTGATGAGGTGGAATCATATTCTGATGTCCTCGTTAGGTCGGTGCGTGGTGTTTATGAACTAGCCTATGATCTGGTGTATGTGATCCGAAGATATGCACTAGTAACAGATCTTGGGCGGACAATTAAGCAGAGTTGGAGGGAGTCTAACTTCGCGGCTGATGCGCTTTCACAGATTAGAATTCAGAAAGATGAGTTGGTTCTTTAAAATAACTTAGGATCCCTTCCCATGGAGTGTTTGTTTTTTGTCCAGGGATATGCCCTTGGTTTACACCACTTTCTCCCCCTTGATGTCTTTGCGAAGGGGGGTGCTTTGTAACCACCTTTATGCCATATAATAAAAAAGCAATGTTCATTCCAGTAATGATAATAGGGGTGGAATTTAAAGGTAAATGAATAATTCTTATACCATGATTATTTCATCATATAGAAGGAAAGGATAATGATTGCATCTAGATAAATATAACACCACAACATAATTCTAAAATAGAAGGAGATAATTATGTCATTAAATATTATAGGCAATTATATAATCATAAATTATTAGATGATCTTATCAAAAAATAACAATGATAATCAATATTATATGAACAAAACCATATAAAAATATAAGACTATGATATTGGAAAATTAGTGGAAACCACATATAAATATGTTTATTTTATTAATAATATATGAGAATGTAAACGAATGTTAAATAAAACATTATTTTTGATTTCACTATAATTAAATATATTTTATTATTGAAACAATAATACTATCATAATGAAGATGAATAAAAAATATCCATTGATACAAACATTTTTCTATTTATAAGACATAATTATGGTCCAAAAATAATATTGATATTGTAATAAGATCAAGTGATAGATATAGAAACACTATTTCATGGATTTTAGGATAGAAATTTATATTTTATAGATTATGGTATGGATAAAAAAACCTATATTATTTCAAATATTACATAATAATTCATCCACATTGAGATATCATTATGTAAAAAAAATATTTTATAAAAATTAAAACAGTTTTGTGGATATCTATGTGAAATTTTTTAATTAATTTCAAAAAATAAAATTCACTCAAATTTAATGGCACTAATCAAGAAAATAAAAATGTGGTATAAAAATTGAATTGTATATTATTTAGGGAATATATTGATAAGAATGACCTATATGTTTGGTCATATTATATATTTAATATATTAATTATTGAATATCATAATGCACATAATTTGTTTATTTATATAATGTGAAGTTTCAATAAGTTTCGTATCATTATATTAACAACTTTTTATTTAATTTTCTGGTGATATACATTAGATGCCTTAAATTGTGGATCATAGTTGAAGTCAAAATGATCAATTTTATGTGAATATAATCTTTATCTAAGGTTTATATTTTATATTTTAATAATAACAAGTAGTATTTTTTATTCCAACATCTATAAATTGTTCCAATTCATTATAAAATAGATGTTTTATTAAAATTTAAAAAATGCATAAATTACTATAATTATTTGAGAGTTATTTCTTATAATTAATTTGTAGTGGGGATTTTCATATCGATGAGTTTGATGTGTTTCATTATAATTCTCTATGTTTTTAAATGTTAATAATTAATTAAAATCCATGGTGATCGCTTTGATAATTTAAATGGGAATATTTATCATTCAATTATTTAGTTTGATGATTCTCTAGTGCTAGGATTACTATTGATACAGTAGATTTAATTGGTGCTTAGGAATTGATCTTTCTACTTATAACATGTTTTTTAATGTTTCTAGGAGTGGAATATGTATAATAGAATAAGTTTTTTTATAGATTCTATGTTTGTAGTTAAAATTTTTGGATTATGTTATGATCATTGATTTTTCAAGATTAGATCATTTTTACATTATATCTATTTAACAATGCTCTTACAACATTGGGATAAAAGTAAAGAGTTACAATGATGGGAACTATTATACCAAAGGAAATAAAACTTTTATATATTATAATGCATTATTTTCCCCAATAACATTAATTACTTATTCATTATTCATATATTCAAATTTTTTATCATATTATTTTTTTACATCCAAAATGTGTATGGTCTAGTGTAATTCATTATTTATTATACTATAAAATATATGGAGATTACATATCAAAAAAATTCTAATTTCATGAGTTGGAAAATTTTGTGTTTACTTTTTTATTTCATTTAACACACCCTTAGGAATTGAGAGCAATCCTATAATCTATGGAAACAATTAGTATTATATATAGCCTCCCCATATTTTTACAATACACCTGTTATTAGAGTATCTTGAATTTTTCATAAAATAACCACATTCTATAGTTTCTTGAAAAATAATGTATTATCTAGAATATTACGTGTTTATAGTGTAAAGAAAACTATTCTTTCTAGGAATGAAATACTAATCGAAATAATGGAAATGTAAAATATGAGATGTGCACCAATTTTTTATTTATAAGACTATGAATATGAGCATGATCGAATATTGTCATTTTTAATTAATAGAACAGTTGTTCAGTATTTGATGAAAACAAAAAAAAATATTCCAAAGATGAAAAATTATTCTTGTACTCGTGAATAGAATATTTAGTATCAAGGAAACTATATTGTTTATGAAACATTATATAGTTCAATAATGATAAATATATATAATCATATATTGTATTGTGAACTAAAAATTGAATGTGGATAAAATTTTAAATAACAAAATATAAAAGATCTGTGATTATAGAAGTTAAGATACTTATTTTTTAAGATTATTATCATTAATTTTATTTAATTCTATTTGAATTAGATTCATAGATGAATCAATGATTTATAACTATTTTGAATAGAATGATATAACTTGGTGAATAAGAAAATTATTGACATAATTATTGTGGATAAAATTATAGAAACATTTCTGAATGCATGAAAATCAATGAGAACATATATTGATGATAATAACTATCATAAAACATATAATATTTTAGGTTCGTAATATAGCTATTATAAATTATGATAATAGCTTAAATAAATATGTTTAATCGGAGAAATTGACTTATAGGGTAGCATTTTAAAAAACTCATGGAGTTATATCTTATATATTTAATATATAAAATATTAATAAAAATAAGGGAACTTTATACCATCATTAAAATCATATTTATTCAAAATTATTCAGGGGAAAAATTATCAAAATTCATGTATTTTAATAAAATCGTTAAAAAAATTATTAGAAAAAATTTCATCAGAAGTACATAGAATATATATACACGAAGAATAATTTTATGGATGTTTTCTTCTATGAATTGAAGACATTATTAATCAATATGCCTGATAATATAAAGATGAAAAAGTATGATATAGATTATATAAGATACTCAACAAAAAAATGAATAAAATATTTTTGGGTTTTCACTACCACTCGGTTTCCTTGTGATGATCCATTATCACATATACATTTTTTGGAATTAGATAAAATTTTTAAGATAACAAGATCATATCTTAGTGCTATGGGAAATGATATTTCTTCATTGGAATGGTATCTCTTACAACAATTTCATTTTTATCTTATTAATCTAAATTTTGTTTTTTGTTCAATAATGAATATAATACTCCATCCATTGTGGAGATAGATAGATATTTTGATTAACTAGAGAAAAACTATAAAAAGTTGATTAATTAATATTATTTTACTATTTCATAACATATTATGGATAATGATTTTTTTCTAAAATGAATTATATTGATGATAAAAATTTAATTTCAATTTGGAATCATGATTATTTGAACTTTGTATTATAATTCCATATAAAGACATTCAAATTATAAAAATATTAGTTCTAACATTACTTACAACATGGTGTATTTTGAAACAATTTCTATTTTTATGAACCATTCTAAAAAATTATCCAATTAGTTTTTATCAATAACATTATTATACCCATGTATATTTTTTTTAAAAAAAACAGACTATTTTATTTCCAATGAATAGTTTATATAGGAATATACCAAACACTATCTACACAGATTGTGGTAGTTATTGAAACATGAGAAGAAAAAATCCTACTCTCAAAATTTAAAAAATGTTAAGGTTTAATATATAAAATCCATGGAAAAAAACTGGCGATGGAGTTTTTGAATTTGTAATGTTTTATTTCTTATTACAGTAAAAAATTAATATTATATTAATTTTTAATTACATAAAAACAACCTTATTAGTGAATTATTATTATGTGATGGGGGTTACTCTATGACCATTGGGGACAAAAAACTAACCTTAACATTTTTGTAAGGAGTTCATATTTTTTCTATACCTGAGCATGAAAGTTATTTCAATATTTACATTTAAGACCTTACTTGTAGAAATATGCCTTGTCTTATTGTCGTTCAGAATAAATCACCGATTTCGAAAATTTATCCTATATACTGTAATGCATTAAAAATAGATAAGAGTAATAAAGGTGAAATTTTGAATGAACATATATAAAAAATGATTTATTTATCTAGATACTATTATCCAAGAACATATGGTAAAAATATTTAGTCATTCATTAAAAATTATTATTAAATATAAAATTTTAAAAAATTACTATTAGTGCATGTACACATTTGTATACCAATATAAATTGGAGGTTCCAGAGGAAAAATAATACATATGTATCACTTGGTGATTATAATAATTTATCATAGGTTTAATGTATTTCAACTAAATCAAAATCACTCTAGTGATTCAAATTGTTTTTCTTTCTTATTTTATATTTAATAACTAGACTATTTTCACTAACCAAATTGGTCATGGTGGAGTTTCTTTGAATTACTCATTGGTTATTTATGAGTAAAAAATTTAATTAATATATCTTCTTGGAACAAATATGTACACAAGAAATGGTGTTTCTAAAATGTAGAATATAGAACTATTGATAATTACATGTACATTATTTAGTGAATATTTTTTTTCTATCCATTCTCAGGATCATGATTTTATTACTTCATACTACACTATATGTTATTTTATACATCCCTTATAATTTGTTAAAATGAAATAGAAATTAGAGAATGGTGGGATGAAATAAAATTAACTAAAATATTTTTAAAGAAAACATTTTGTCTTTATTATTAAAGATAATTTAGATAATTTTTTCCTAAATATAATGGTTTTATTTTTTTGGTACTCTACCATATATAAGTATTATCATGTTATTTATTTATTTAAATATATTTTTAATGAAACTATACATGTCAAACATGGCGAGAATAATCCTTATGTAAATTTAAGACATTTAGACTATGAATGTAAAATGTATTGTATTTTTGGAACCCCATCTATCATAGATATAAAATTTGAACCACATAATTTATAATTTATCATACTAGAATCAATTTAATTAAAAAAATTCAACCTCTATGTAACTAAAAACCATAATTTATAAAAAGAACCATGATTTTTTTGAATTATCTCCACTGATAATTTCAATTGTTAGGTATATTGAAAAATTTAAAACAAAACTACATTAAAAATGACTATGAGAATATATTTTCTGATCCCAACCAAAACCTAAAATTTTATATTACATCTTTTTTTATAAACTTAATACAGTATATATGCATTTATATTATAATAAATTCAATCATAATAGGGTTTTGTAGTTTATTATCTATTTGAAAGGTCAAATAATTATGAGAGTGATATGTTTCATCCAAAAAAGTATAATGATTAAGGACTAATTATTTGGAATTTGGTAAGAACAATTATTATTGGTAATAATTAGGATGGGGGGATTATACTATGTATAGATTTTTACTCTTCTACCTATGGTCAAATTTATCCTTAATTTTATAGCCTATGTAATGCATCTGGATTTTAACCAATTTCAATATGTTGTCAAATGTTATTTAATTAATTATTATGTAAAATAAGAGCTTTATGAATAAAATGCTCTATAATTTAAAGATATTTTTATTCTATAATTTTTATTAAACATACTCTGAATATTTATAGACATTAACAATATATGTGAGCCTAATATGATAGATTTTTTATATTTGTAATTGAAAATAAACTTATTAAAGGTATTATAGATCCCAAATTTTTTAATAAGTATTTTTACAACCTATTATTTCATAAAAACTGATAAAGATGAAATAATTTTGTGTTCTTCCAAAAAATCTCATGGGGACTACTTTTCGAACTATAAAAAATGAAATTCTATATTAATATGATGAGTAAAGATAATCGATTTATTGGATTATATAATTCATAGATAATTAATGGAAGTATTTTATCTTAGTATATTTAGATTATATATTCATATAAATATTTTTGTATAGATAGTAATTCATGTCTATGTACACTACTATGTACCTCATATAAACATCATCATGATTAATCTAGTAAACATGTTGATCTCAACTATTTTCTATGGATAATCAAAATTTTATTTACCTAATAGTCAATCAATAATATATTATATAATTTGTCTTCTATTGTGTGTGATTAAATTATAATAAAAAATAGTACAATTTTTAAGAATAAAAATTGAACATCCTTTATCTAAAATGAATATTAAAACCCGGACTAATGTATTTTTATAGATACTCGTTAACTTGTAAGATTTATTCTATATCTAATTTATAATGTTCTTGAATTTATTACCAGGTATCTTATAAAACTTTTCATATCATTCAGGGGGAATTAGTTTCCTGGTATAGTGAAAATAAAAATTTCATTTCACTATCCACTTGTGAGGCTATATATGTGGATGTTGTTAAATTTTTTTGTATATTATTATCGATTTAGTAAACAATTAGTTTATCTGGAATATTTTTTTATAGGAATCTAATTATTTTTTATAAAACCACTTTAATTAGTTTGACTATAATACCATCAAAAAATTCATTTGGAAACCATATAGATATAAGACACCACTTCATGTATAAACTCAATATAAAAGGAGTTGTTATTATCAAATTTATCCAAACTAATGATAATATTTTTTTTATTTTCATTAAAAATTTAGGTTTTTATATATATTAAAACATTATTAAAAGTATGGTTTTGAAAACTATTCAATTATAACATTCCTCTAATTTTTTATGTACTCAAAAAATTAAATCTCCATAAGAATAGTAGAAGAATTATATATTTATAAAAACAATAATAAAATTTTCTGTATGTAATTTATATATTTTCAGAGAAAATTGAATATAAATTTTATTATGGATCATATTAATCTTATAGAACTAAATCTAAGATAATTTAATATATTTATAATACTTAACGGTATTTATCTTTCAGATAAAATATTTTATAGTATGATTTCTATCATAAAGTTACATTCATGAGTAACCCCTCATAATGTTATTCGTAAATATGATTTTAAATTTACTCCAACAATAGTTTGTAAATTTAATCTTATGTACTATTTCTAAAAAATCATATACCAAATATAATATGTTTTTTATAAATAGTGATATTATAAAATACATTTATACTTATTCTAAAATTTACATTTACGTATGATGTTTAGTTGTAGTATTATAATATATTTTATATTTTTATTTAAATTTTATTCATAATATTCTGACAACAACATTCAGATAAGAGGTGTTTTCTTATTACTCATGCAGAGAACGTAATTATTTTTTAAGAGTGTATATGAAACATAAGTAGATGTTTTAAATTAAATATCATTAGTAAAATTGTTTATAAGAATTCCAATTGTATATATCAATATATAATGTCTAAAATGTCATTAATTATTTTTCACAAAACACCATGGCCTCCACATCTAATTTCATTTATTGTTGTATTCATAATAATCTCATGAGAGGTTAAATATTTTTTTATGATTTTTTACAGTGAATAATGTGTCATATTTGAGGGAAATTTTAATGATGGATTAATCTATGTAAAAAAATAGAGGATAAATAATTTTAAAGTACCGATGATTTTATTATGGATGGGATACATTATCCCATTATATCAATGTATAGTGAATTGTGTGTATTATTATTAGAGTTGTGATTTTATTTCATAAATAACTAAAATTCATCATTTTTGGTCAAATTTTTGAAAATTGAAACGGTATTGACATTTGGGATTTTGGATAATTCGATATGTATTCTATTTATAATGTGGTGTATTTATGTTAACCTTTTTTTATTTTCCAATGATTCTTATTTTCATAGTTTTATATCATAGTGTAGATTAAAAACTATTTTTAAAATGTTCTAATTAATTAATTAAGCCAAACATAAATTTTATAATGTGTATATTCATAATAAAAATGGTTGATAAAATTGAGTCAAATGATTATATATGTGTTTTTTTATATTCATAATTCAAATCATTTTATTTGGAGAAAATTTGATGTTTTAATATTTTTCATTTTTATAATGAGATAACATTCAACTTTATCTTCCCGTAACCTGAGTATAAAGAATTAAATTTTCGATTATAATGAATGTAAAACAAAACTATTCTACAATATGACAGAGATAAAATTCTTATGTTGTATAACCGCACAATAAAGGGGTTTTAGACCAATATCATTAAATCGGTACATTTATTTGATGAATAGAAATTTCATATCACATTAAATATCCCAATATGTTAAATGAATGCATTTACAGTTCTAAAATATATCAATTTATTATGGTTGAAAAGAGAATATGTTGACGAGTATCTTATTACTAAATATCTTTTATTTCATCTGTATCAATTCCATTTTATTTATATACATTTAAATTATTCAACAAATAATAATTTAAATATTTTGAATTCTACATTAGAGAATGTCCTTCTGTTGGACATACTTTTGATCAGATTAATTAAATAGGAGATATGGTGTAGAGATTTAAGGTGGGAATATGATTTTTAAAGAGGTTTTATGTGTGTGATCACTACCCATTGATAGATTTATCAATGTTTTAAGTATAAAAGCTGAATTTTTTTTCAGGGTTTGATAAATGATGTTTTCGAATAATAACAGGTATACCTTGAATTTTTTTGTGTATCCTCCTAATACTTTATGATAAAAGTAAATAGCTTCCCAGATTGAAATAATTAATCTATATAATATATCATTTAAATATGTGTAAATATAACTCATGTAAACATGATTCATTATTTTTATATAATTGTAGACTTTTTTTTGTTTACTCTGTTTAGATATTATCTTCTACGATTATTATTTTACATTTTATGAATTTTTATTATTATACACTCATATAATTGTAGTATGTATCGTTCCAATAGTATACTTTTGTGCAGTGGTAAATTTGTAAACATGTTTTTAATATTAATATACCCCTCTTATATCATACTTACTCTTATTATATTTGACTACATAAAAACATACGATAAAAGTATCAAATGATGACTTATTCAAAAATTATTTATAATTTTAATTTGATAATAATTTTTTCTTGTTGATGCAATGACTAAATCCATAGTAAGGATTAAGGTTCAGTAAGTATTTTTTATAGTATGTGGTAAATACTTTTTTACAGTAATTTATTTATTCTTAATCTATAAATTAATTGATTACAATTTAAATGATCCTTCAAATTGAATGATTAAGTGACTTGATAATATCATCTTATACACTATAAAGATAATTTTTTCTACAACCATGGTGGCTGTGAAATAGCGGATTTTTATGGGTATTAAACCATCTATAAAAATCTATTATATATATATATATGAATATTAAATGAAAGTTTTCAATTTTATAGAGATCTATATTTTTTGATTGAATTTAGATGTCAGACAATGGATGAAAGATTTAAAATATATTCATTAATTGTATAGGGTCAATTTCATCAAAGGAAAACTAAAAAATATGTGGTCAAATATATATTGATATGTTTGTATCTAAATTTATTTGAAATGATTTATATCAACAATTGGAAAGTAAAATCGAGGTTGCGAATATAATATTATGTGATATAAAAATGTATGTTTTTCCTATATATGATTCAACTTCTTATAAGTTACACAATAGTAGAGTGGAATTAATATATAGTGAATACGAAGTAAAAAAGACTCACATTACCCTATCAAATGTTATTAGATTGTATTGAAATACTACATTTTATTTCTTGAATTGTCTCTAATATCTCCCATGGATATACACTTGATACCATGAATCCCTATATGGATTTGTGTGAATATCAATATCTCAAATTTAATTGTGTTTTGGGTTATAAGAATATTAACTCATTGGTAAATATTGTATCATAGATGAAAATGTAATTAGTAATTACTATTAAGAATTAATTCAGTTGTTACTAATCAATGAGGTCATAGAAAGCTACCTGGACCCTATTAGCCCAGATATGGGGTCATTATTTATTACAATAGCATAGATATGTTGGGATGAATCCCAAGTTAATGAATAATATAGTATTCTCGGAAAATATGATACATACTTGTGTCTCAAAAAACATTTGAATACACAAATTACAATTCATTTTTTAGGCATAACATTATTTCCTCTAGAAAAACTTCTTATATAAACCATAAAATCATTGTGGAAGCCTAGGAAAAGGAATAAATATAAGATTGGTCTTTGGTTATTAGTAATATTTATTACCACATAATATAACATGAATCAATAAGAAAAAAAATAATGAAAATGTTATTAACTGAACACAAATTACATTTAAATAACATTAATATAATGGTAAAAAAGAAATATTCTAAATTTGATGTCAAATAAAAGAATACATATTAAATTTAGATTATCATTTGGGAAAATTAATCCATAGATAATATAATATTTAATGTAAAATGGATAATGAAAATAAAAAATGAACTCTCAATGAACAAAATTATAAATTATTGGTTGTAATGTTTCCCAAAAACATGATACGATTGCCATCAAATCCATCCTATAGAAACTTTGATTCTATTGAGTAAAAACAAATACAACTTGGCCAACAATATCACAATCATTTTGATATACCATAATGATATTTTAAAACTACTAAATAGAAAACAATATTGTTTGTCTTACCATATCCCTATGGTCAGGATCATTCCACAACACATTTTAAAACTAATGGTTACAACAGTATAGGGTTTGGAAAAAAGATTTTGTCTTGTGATGCGTGATGATACATCAAAGGGATATATAATGTGGGCCCACCCATATCATCACGTCCATAAAATTACACAACTACAAATTAAAATAGTTAGTTCATGAAAAATGTACATTATCAGCAAATATCTTTATTGATTAAAGGATATAAAATTATCAGTAGTTCACAGTAAATAAAAAAATAGTCAAAGTAAACACAATATATAAAATTGTATGTGGTATAGGAAATAATTATAAAAAATATTCAATATTATTTATATTTATTAGAAATTTACTATCCAATAAAACATTATTACTTAAATTTTCATTTTTAAGAGAAAGTTAAGAATATGAAAATAAATTGATATTGAACAAAAAAATTTACCACGTTGTAGTTTTTAAGTTAAATTCCCTTGTATGAGATAATTTAAAATCAATCATAAAAAATGATGTGTGAATATATAATGATATATCCATGTCTATGGGGATGTATATACACCACAAAAAATTCAATTGGTTCATAAAATCTAATATATCTCGATGGAATATAAATTGGGATGAAATTCATCTTCTCACACTCCCTATTATATTATTTTCATTTAACATCATATACAGGGGTTTTAAGCATGTTATTAACATATTTAATAAAAATATTAAAATTTATAACATCATTTATGATCATTTCATAACATCTTATTAACTATTCGTTAATAATATTTCATTATATTCATTATATTGGGTGTTAATTTCCCTGTTCTCTCATTTGTGGTTCATCATGAAATATCATATTCCTATAAATATTAGATAATTATATAAACTAGAAAATAAAAATCATGACATATTTTTCATATTTTACATCAATTTATAATAAATCATGATTGATGTTTATGAATTTCTACATGTGTTATAATCATGGGAACATAAGATTGTCCATATGCCTGAGTAATGGTTTCATTTTTCAGTGAGAATTTTTGAAAATATTTATGTAATATTTTACACTTTCATGATTATAATAATATCATGAATAAAATATTATTTTAAACAATTAACATATATATTCCATCCATTTGGTGTGGAGATGAAAGTAGATTCAAATATTATTATGAAGGTGATAGTCCACACGTACACAAACGATGATATCATCATTATGTGTAAAAAAATAAAATCACATACTATGATTATGAAGTAATAAATATTCAAGGAATATAATAATTAATTCATTTATATAACATATACTCATTAACATTTCTCTTTATAACCTAACATGTAAAGCGTCAGTGAATGATAAATCACATTTCATCACGAGGTGATTGTCTGTGGTACACATGAGATATGTTATTGTGTCTCCAATGAAATGGAATGTAATAAGGTACATATTATATAATGAATAAATATGTATTATTTTTATATCCCTTATTTTCCAAATAATTGATAAAAAAAATTATGTAGACTTATTTTTAGACCATATGTTGAGAGGGAATGCGGTTTCGAGGCCTGTAGTGCCTGGAAAGATCCATAAAAAAATATTTATCTTTAAACAACATGTGTGAGATATTTTCATGAAAAAGCGGGATAAATATTAAATGTGTTCCCAAATCAGAAATCATTGGGCACCATTGCGTTCAGGATGCCAGGTTTACCTTAGGCATGACTTAAGTTTAGTCAGCACAACACCCTAGTGAGAAAACCTATAAAATGCATAACCATAAATAAAATTATTAAATAAAATTATTTTATTTTTTTAATTCTTATAACCCATGAACAGTGACTCAGATTACAAATATGAGACTACCAATGATCCCATGAGGGTATTCATTCCTTAGGAAGATCCTAAATTTGGTTGGTGCTATCCAATGATGGAAGTTAGTATTTTGATATATATAAAATAATTAAGTATCAATTATTTTATTTTCAAATCCTTTTATGTCATAAACAGTAACTCAGATTGATAATCTGGGAGTAAATTATATATCGTGAGGGTGTGTTCCCATTTGGCAGAGCTTAACCTCGACCAGTGAAGGATGAGGGTGATAGTTAATTTTTTAATTTTTTTATGGAATGCTCAGTAAACGTGCGAGCATGAATTTATTAATTTTGAACCGGTTCTTATATAGAAAATATGAGGGAATTGTAGAACGTAAAATGATATATTCACCTAGATTGGACTTAACATTGAATGATAAGGTTCAGATAGAAAATTTAATTTTCAATCATTTCGGATTATAATAAAATATCCTAAAACGTTTTTTCATTTTATTTTATCACCATTGAATGGCGGATGGTGGTGCTGTGGTGCGGTGACCAGGAGACGAAGCTGCATATTATGTGAGGATCTATATTGGATCATTGTAAAATTGTAACGATGCATCGTTGCATCGTAACAGAAATGCAGTGATGTATTTCTTTTAATTAAACAAATTCATTAGAGAGTTGAAAATTAAACCATGATCAATTCAATGAAGAACCACTGGAAGGATTCCACTCCAATAAAGAATTAAAAACAATGAATGTCGGTGGAATGGCATATACTTCGACGTAACATGAAGAATGAATCAGGGAAGCGACGAACGACATAGACCTCTTAAACCATTAAGGAAGAAACACTACTAAAAATCATGTAAAATGAGTTAAGGTTTTTTTATTCATGTTTTACTTTTTCTTTTTATAAATGATAAATGCCGATCAACCCATGATTAGGTCGATCTGCGGATCGTCCGTTCATGTAGGAGGGTGATATTTCTGGTTATTATTTTTGGGAGTGAAGTATTGTTGATAAAACTAAAATCCACATACCTCTTGATGTTTTTAAACAAATAATGCAGAGGGCCTGGGACGACAGGAACATGACTTGAGCCCCTCTGCTTGTGTGTTCTTCTTGGGTAAATTCCCTACATGATTTCATGGCTAGTTCTAGGATGTGATAGTGGAGGTGGAAGATATAAAATCAAATAGTGGCAGATGGATCGAGAAATGAACAACCAGAGAAACTCTGGTGGCAAGAAAATGAATCCACTGGGGCTCCGGTGTTGGCGGCTTATAGTGGAATAAAAGGTTATAGGGAGGGAACGCACATGTCGGTGTGCCACAGAGGAAGAGGGTCGCTGCGGTTTGGAGGTGTGGTGCTGACCGGCACTACCAGGAGGTGGAAGCCCACATCCATGCCACATGTGATGGAAATGGAGTCTGTGACCACTGCAGCCACGACATTGGAGACTCGAGATACCATGATAGTGCTTTTTTGACCTGTTCAGCCTGCGAACTTGATCCACATGTAACGTGGAGGGTGCAGCCGGTTTGACCGATAGCATGTGCTAAAGACTGCACACAACTGTGCAGTGTTCGTATAGAAGAGTAAGCTGGAAACAGAGGGAAGGGGAAAACCAGTTGGCCGAGCATTACCCATGGCATAATAGGTCATGTCCATGATGAACATGATCCGGGTCAAGTCGGTTCGACTAGGTCGGCCCAGAGATAGACCCAACCATCCCTCGTTTCACTAAAAATCCTTATATCTCTGAAACCCGACATCTGATTGATGCACTATTACTAGTGTTGGAAACCAAATATTGAGATGGTTATTCTGAGATACACTATTTGAGTTTTTTGAGAGGTTTCCGTATGTTTGGGTTAAATCAGATTCAAATCAGAGTAGCCCTTTTTACAAAATTGCATATTCTATACAGACCACGCGTCCATTCGACACACCATATATTGTGTTGGAACCCTTATGACGAGATAAACCATTGGGTTACTCTATGTGGGACTTAGTGTCAATTTAGTAATGACTGATGGGATTAGATATAGATCCTCCTAGAATCAGTCATGCTAAAAGAAGGAATATAGTTTCTATCTATGACATGAAGAGTGCCTAGCAAGCCTGTGTGAATCAGCACCTAGAGAACCTTTGTGGATCAGTTCTTAGAACCCTATATAGATCATCACATTTCAACCATGTGTGGAGCATCACCTTAGTGACAATATGTGGATCAAATCCAACAGAACTATGTGGATTAGCCACTAGAGACCCAATGTGGATCAGCACCAGGTGACCCTATGTGGATTAGTGCCTAGCGACCCTGTATGGATCTGCGCCTAGAGAACCTGTGTGAATCAACGCCTAGCGAACCTATGTGGATCAGCTCCTAGAGACCCTGTGTAGATCAACAGCATATCCTTTCAATATAATTAGATGATCTATATATATAAATATGAATCGTCCTTTGTGTACGTAGGTTATACAATGTTTGATCTGTGTCTTTTGATTTTTTTTTACATTTTGATAAAGATTTTTGGTATTTTCTTTGTGGATTTCAGAGAGATCTTCAAGGTCTCGAGGTCCTTATAGATTATTTTTATAATCATCATGGCAAGTCCTTCTCCCAAACTAGTTTTTCTTCTGAAGATGATAGATATCTTTGACTAAGACATTGTGGAGCCATGGCTAGACGACGCATAGAGGTGGTTCGATTGACGTGGTGTCCAACAGTGAAATCCGATAGTGAGATGTACCTACCCATTATATAGGATCCTTGGAAGATGACCTGTAGATATTTTACTTATTTTTTAGTACATTCCAATCAGTTGGCTTGTATTATGGACAATATATATTCAGTTTACACCTATTACTCTCAGTGGTCGTACATTACGGTGGCTGTACTTTTTTTCATTCCTTTGTGGTTTCAATTGTGAAAACTTCAATGTCTATGTATGTAGAGGTTTATAAGAAATGCATTATCATTCTGGGATATTCCAATTTAGTGATATTCACCAGCCCCTGGCCTATCGAATGAAGGGTTGGTGTAGCCACGGAATAGGCCCCGGGGGACGGGTCGTCACAAAGTGCTATCAGAGGGCGGTCGGTTCTACCAGAATATCTAAGAGTATATATTTTGGAGGAGGGTAGTAGAGTTATGTATCTTGATATCAGATTTCAGTCTAGGGAGTACAGTGTGGGTTCCATGGCTGAGGTATCCATACACCAAGACATTGAATACAATTTTTCGACTAGGTACACAGAATCACTGATTGCATGTCTTTTGGGAATTTTTTTCTCTTCATCACATTGGTGTCATCTCAATAGTTATATATTATTGACAATGCTTCATCTTGATTCTATTTGAAGATGCCTCCATATAGAAATCCACCAATATTCTAGTGTGTGACTATGAGGATTGATCACCAAGGGATGATGAATTGGTATAGGGACCGTTGACCGAGATGGTAACTCCGGTCGGTGTCCTAGAAATACCACTAGCCATTAGTAAGCTATTCTTACTAGTGCTACTAGTATAGAACACATGTAGGCTCAGTGACTTTCATGATATTTAGAGATAGATAGACCATAGATTCCCTGGCTACCCAAACTCACATGAGACTATAGATTGGCTAGAGGTGGTGACTGAGTTTCCATTAAACTAGGGAATCATTAAATTTGATGGCATTCTTGGTAGTGAGCGATCTACATGGCTCAATAGGGCGATGAAAGGGTTTATATTTCTCAGTTATTATGATGATGTTTCTTTAACATGTATGGAGATTGGGAACTATTCTCAGAAAAGGTGTCTATTTTAATTAACAAACTAGGGGGTATGTGTCCTTGAGAGGTTCTATATGTTTGGAAGGATGACATGTTAGTAGATGAGTATTCATCCAGGCATTCTGAAAATTCTAGGTACATGATTAAAATGATACAACCTATTCGTCAGGGCTCTAACTTCCGAGCGAGATGTGTTTAGGGACATTCGAGCGAACACTATTCATCTGTGAATTCTTACTCTATGTTAGGGTGCTAGAGGGAACCTTTGTATTAGAATGTTATTTCACTGAGAAGATAAAGCCAGGGACTGTCATTAGTGGGGTATTAGGAAATTGAAATTATTCGTAATGAATTATATGTTTAAAACGTTTTGGAAGGAGGTAGTGATTGGGATAGATGAATCTGGAGGGAATTAGATATAGAAAAGGAGCTAACAGATAACTATGAGGTCATTCACATTTCGATAGGATATGACCACCACCCCTATGTGGTCTCCACTAGGCTCACAGAGATAGTGGACAGAGAAAGGGAGTAGCTACATGTGGTTAAGGATTTTTACCCATGGTCTCAAGGAATGATTTGAGATACTATATGTTTCTATTAGTAGTTGTTGTATTAATTGACATACGTATGAATCATTCCATATTGTCATGAATCTAGTTCAAGATGTAGTGTTTTCAGTGAAACCATTTACATGATCATTACATTTGGAGATTAATATGTGAGGATAGTCAATAATCAAACTTATGATGATGGTGTGATCTTAACCATGAAGCAACAGTTTTTTTGGAAACTCTCGGTGGAAGCGTCGAGTCCTTACGACATTAGTTTGGTTATGGAACAGTCATCCACAGTTCATGCTCAGATATACTTTTTTAGGCAAAAGGATGTGGTATATCTTCAGTGTTGTAATGGGGTTTTCATTGGTCAGTGATAAAGGAATCCTATGTAGCATGAGATAAACTCATACGTATGAGGGTGCATCAGATCACTCTGGAGTGGGCCAACCATACCACAGTGGCACCAAATGTTTTGAGATTTCATTTCATAATAGTAGTGGTAGAGTTCCGAAACGTCCTTTCAAATGATATATCTAGGATTACCTCCCCACATGGATAGGGAGGTCTCCATTCTATACCCAAGAGAGCACTGATATCATCATCAGTATATCATAGGGCTTTCGTAGAGCTTCTCTAGAAGGGGTCGTATGTAACGACACAACGATTTCATTGGAAATTCCATCCTATAAATATTTCATATAATAACATGAAATCACAAAAAAATGAACAACTATGTACAATGTGACCTTGAAATATATGTTTTTCACGTTTGGAATTTTGAAAATCTAAAATACACAGTTGAGATCAGTATGTTATTTCGAGTCTAATATGAAAAAATTAAATTTTAGTTAATAGTCACATAACCTTATGAATATTAATGTTACCCTTATGAATAGTGACATATCCAAATAAATAGTAAACTTACTAATGATATTATATAAATATTATTCATTTGGGAGTATGATATACCAATAATTTAGAATAAGAAAATAAATGTTTTAAAAGACTTATTTTCGAATAAATTATGATATTAATTATATATTAAATTAATCTTATTTATAAAAGTATTTTTTAATAAATGATTTAATTTTCCATTTTACTCATAAAAAATTGATTATGGTTAATTTATTGGATTTTTTAGAAATACAAGAATTTTTGGTGAATAGTAAAATATATTAATTTAAAATATAAATTCATTATAATATAAATCCATTATTTCTAATATCATAATTGATGTAAGAACTAAAATCTTGAAATCACATGCATTTATTACTATTTTACGTCATGGATTACTCACTATTTTTATCTTGATAAAAATAATAAATTAATGGTTATAATATTATGAAAACCCTCTTCCCCTCTACTATAAATACCACTCATCCATACCATGTCTCATCAATCCTCTCAAGCCTTGTGCCTTTCCAATATTATGCCCAAATCACATAACTAGATCTTTCCCCATGTCCAACATCCCCTAGTATCTTAAATTTACCAAATCCACTCCTCTTAAGAAGATCTCAAAAGAAGGTAAAATCATGTGGTAAATTCCTCTTTCCAATTCATTTATTTATTTAATGTTCTTTTCTTTTCTTGTTTTTCCCTTACCTCCCTTCACCCAAATGGTATGATAACTTGAGAAACATAAATTTAATGGAATTAAATTTTTATAATCAGATATTTCTTCATCTTTTATCCTTTCCGGGTCATTTATTTTAATGAAATGAAAACACCATTTGAGATGTGTAAATTTAGCTCAATCCAGGACGAGAGGTTTCCAACATCAATTACAAATCTTAATTCTGGTCACGAAACCATTTTCATGGTTTAACCTGACCTTAATATATGTATTAATCCTCATCTATGGTTCTATAATCCTTTTTTACACATGGTTTTGGTTTAGAGAACAAAATGTGTTCATTATGGTAAAAACCCGCTAATTATCACAAAGGGATGTCATTAATGTTTTATATAATGATTGATCTTTAGTTCAAATAAACAGATTAATTTTTCAAGCATGTATCATTATTAATGTTTGATAATAAAATATTACTCAAATATTTTACAACCACCATCATCATACATGTTTATCCGAACACAAACCAATGATTAAAATCAAGCATCCAAACAGACCCGAACAATGAAATTGAACCTCTTAACCAACCAAAATGGTTATAAATGAACATAAAAAGGTTATAATATTTTTTTCATATTAAATAGGTTCTATAATAAATAATTAATTAACCTAATTTTATTTTTCAGGACATTATGTTCAATAAAGGTCACCATCGGACTTAAGGTAAGGGATACTCTCCATTTCAACATTATTGAATAATGTCCTACAAGATATGCCATTTTATGTGTAACCCCTAATAATAGGGTGTGATTTTGAACCTCCCCTATAATTCCATCATGATTTTTAAGTGATGATAAATCCTGTTCTCTCTCATGAATCTATCTTATGTATACCTGATACCATGCTGATAATCAATATGTAATTCTACCCTTACTGTCTTTATTCCTTCTGGTTTCTCTATATTTGTTTTCACCCAAATGAAGATATTTTTATTTTGATGTACAATTTATACATGATATTTAAATCCTCCAAACTCATGATTTAATAACCATCCCTCATTCTCTTTTAGGGATATATATGTTTTTATGTGAATACCTCCTCGATACTTCCCAATAAGAAAACAACCTTTAAGGGAGATTCCCAAATTTATTCTAAACAAAAAGTGCACTTTATCCTCTATTTTAAGCCAAATGTTTCATTTTTATTCTTAAAACATTATTGGTACAAATTTGGTTTTATAAAAAATATTGTTCCCTTTTCATTTTTGAAATAACTGTAGCACTTTCCTTAAAACCGATCAAAAATGTTATAAATGCTAAAATTTCTCAAATTAATTTCGTACATGTTTTCAAATCAATTTAACATCACATTCTAAGAAATTTTCCAATTTTACCATATCAAATTCCATTTATGTTCTAATTCTTTTTTTCATTTACACTTTCATGATACACCCTTTTGTTATGATTTATGTCAGGATTATGGTACCCACTTCATTCCATGGGTAACACTTATGACTATATAAGATTGATGATGTATAATTTTTTATTTGAGAAAGGTATTATTGAAATTTATTATGGGTTCTCATAGATTATGCTCAAACTAATTGGTTAAATTTGAGACTCATGAGATGTTATAGGCAACGGTCTTGGCGGTAAGCATTTACATGTGCTACTATGTTCAACAGTCATGATGGTTAGCCATGGCTGGTGAATCATTGGGAAATAGTATTGGTAGATTTCCTTGGATTGTACTACAATAATGTTAAATTTTTCTTCCATATTTAAATGATACCATGTGTAAATGATCCCATGTTCATATGTTATGATATGTTACATGGATTTTTATATCATCATGTCATGATTTCTATCCAATGTGCCAATGCATCGTTCTTATTGTTATTCCCTTACGGGACTATTAGCACATCCTTTTTTTCATGTTATCCATATGTTAACATATAATGATGTATGAGAAGAATGGAATACAAGAGCTCATTATTGTGATTAATAAAAATGTTATTATATTGTTTTATTATATACCAAGTCCTCCACGAAACTAGACATTACAATCCTTTGATCGTACTCTGAAGTATAAATATGCTTATAATAATATAATGTGATATATAAAATGTTAGAGTCATTATAGTTGGTATCATAGGGTAGTATAGTAATTTTTGGAGATTTTATTAGATCACATTAGTGAGATCCATAAGGGTGAGATGAAATATAATAAAACGTCTAAAATTTTTGGTATGTATATAGTAAGTTGTTTATCAAGAAAATAAATCCATGTTTTGATAAAACTGGTAGAGGTGGAACTGGAAGATATATACCTAGGAGTTAAAACACCAACTAGGAGTTTCAGACTTGAACTAGGGAATCCTAGTACATGAAAACTATCCGGGCCGCACTTTTGGTCGGACACTCATAGGGTATATGCCTTGGGAAATTCAAGAAGTTTGTACAATCCATTATTAAGGGAAAAAAATTTCCTATATGAATATATGTTTGGAAATATATTTAGGATAACAGATATTTAAACCTATGTAATCCCATGTTTGGTTATACTAATATTATACATGTTTATCATTTTATGTTTGGTGCTTAGATTTTATTCACAAAAGCTATTTTTTAAATACATTTAATTTTATGTTATTATTCGTAGTTAAAAGTGGGAAATTGAAGAACACATTACAACAAATAATGTGATAGGAAATGTGAAGATCTCTCAAGTGATATGATTGATATAATTGGAATAGGTGCTCAAAATAGTGTGGTAGTACTTACTAAGCTGGCCATGAAGACATTATCCATTGAAACTATGTTCTTTATCCTCTAGTGCATAGAATAAAAGAAAATTGTATATGTGATCTATTTTTTTAATGGGGATGTTGATCAGTGGCGGACACTGATCAACAATACAATGTCCCAAGAGGAAATTGATTCCATGGATTGGGAGGGATTCAAGAAGATTGTTTTCAATAAATATTTTCCTCGAACCCTTCATTTAATGACGGAAAGGGAGATCCTCAGACTCAACTAGAAAGAATATGATTCAATCATATCATATGAAGAAAAAATTACAAGACATTAATGGTAAACCTCTAGATTTATCATGAACACTGAAAGCAAGGTGGATCAATTCATTAATGGGATAAATCTGATTCTATAGATGGCCTTAGCGATGAGTGACTTTGAATGTTAGGAGGAGATTGTTTTTTGTGCCCTCAAGGGTGAAATGGATATTGAATAATATAAATGGTATTGTGGTCCATATGAAAGGAAGAGAAAAATAGAGAAGAACATGAGTTTTTCAACAAACATATCACATGCTTGAAAGAAGAATGAATTTCCCACATGTAAATTTTGTATAAATAAGCATCATGCGAACTATCTAAAGAGAACCAAGAGTTGCATCAAATGTCTGAAGATGGGAAATTTGGCCAATAACTACAAAAGGGATATGAAATGTCCCACTAATGTTGAAAAATAATTGATGGATTTGATCAATTCTCATCTAGTGGTGCAGTGTTACAACTCCAAAAAGTATGGGAATTCGGAAAACAATTTCTTTAATCCAAGGGTAGTCATAGGAAATCAATAAGACCATCCACGGAATCATGGAAGATCTTATGTTATCACTACTTCTAAGGTGGATCTGAAAAACAATGCAGTGATAGGTATGCTAGTTATTCAATAATGAATAGTGAATGTACTATATGATTCTAGTTATACAAGTTCTCTTATATATTACATGTTTGGTAGAAATATTCAAACACCACCTCAAAATTTTGAGGATATGTTATATGTGATAACAATGAATAGAGAAATTATTGCATCCAGGGTTTAAAACACATCCCAAGTTAACGTTTGTCGACTGAACATCACCGAAAATCTCATCATAAATCCTTTATTGGATTTAGAATAAATATTGGGCATGGATTAGATATCATTATATAATGAAAATATCCATTGTTTAGAAAGGGAAATCACTTTTCACATCCAATAGAATCCTACAATTCTTTTAATGTGTAAGGTAGAAGCTGAATTTTAATTATAACCATCATATCAAGTGTGGATATTGCTTCCTTATGAGCATTCATGTATAACTCAAATGATTAGGAGAAAGGAGAGGGTAATGTTTGAATAGATTTCCCTTCGTGAGGGATTAAACTGATGATTTCCAGGTAGTTATTACCGATATTACTCATGATATATAGGTTGAGTTTTCAATTTAACTTTTTCCTGGATCTCTACCTATATCAAAGAACCCTTATTGAATAGAAACATTAGTGCTGGAAGATGTGAAGAAGAAGTTATAGGGGAATTTAGAGAAGATATTTATATGCCATAGTGCATCCACATGGGCTGTAGCAGTCCAATTTGTCATTAAAGGAGGATCAATGTAGCTCCACATTGATTATTGTGACCGAAATAAAATCACCATAATGAAAACGTATCCCATTCCTCGGATAGATGACTTGTTTTATCAGCAGTGTGGGGTGTATTATTTCACTAATGTGGACCTTCAATCGAGATATCACAAATTAATGGTGAGGAAAGAATATATTTAAAAGGATTCCTTTTGAATATGGTATGGACACTATGAGTTAATAGAGATGCCCTTAAGACTGAATATTTCACTAGATTTTTTTTATGAATTCTATCTTTAGAGATTGCATTGAAAAAAATTTGGTAGTATTTATTGATGATATTATGATTTACTCCATGAGAAAGAAAAACATGAGGTGAATTTGAATACTATGTTAGATACAATTTTAATAAAGAAGTTGTATGAAATGTGAATTAAATATGAGTTCAGGATGGTGAAAGTATCATTCATGAGGCATGTTATTACTATAAAATGGATATATGTTTACCCTTACAAGGAAAAGGAAATTGAAGAGTGGACCAAGACAACATCTGTAATGGAGATCCACAGATTTCAAGGTCTAGCCTAGTGTTACAGATTAATTTTGAATAACTTTTCATGATTATTGAACCCAATGACTAATCAGACATGGAAGGGAGTAATGTTTTGTTGGAATCAAGCATTCAAAGACTGTTTTAAGGAGTTGAAAAAGAGTCTTATCACTACTCCAGTACTCATAATCCCAACTAGTGGAGAACTCTTTTTTTTGTATAGTGATTATTCAAAGAAGTGAATAAGTTGTGTGCTAATGAAAAATGATAACGTAATAGCATAGGCCTCATGTTTTCTAAAAATACATTACAAAAACTACCCCACACATGATATAGAGTGTGTGGCAGTGATCTTTACATTTAAAATCTGGTGGCATTATCTCTATGCTGAGAGGTGAAAGATATATATTGGCCAAAAGAGTCTCAAATACAAATATTCGCAAAAAAATAACAAAATATGCACCAATTATGATGGATAGATCTCATTAAGGATTATGTCTACTCAATCCACTACTATCTTGGTAAAGAAAATATGGTGGAAAATAATATATGTAGAAAGGATCCAATATCCTTATCAATGATGATAATTGAAGAGGATCAGATCTTCGTAGATTTGAAGAGGATGGAAAATGGAACCATTAAGGTGGGAACATCATCAATAATTTATCAAATGATTACTCAACCATCCCTGATGGAGAAAATAAAGGATGTTCAATGAAAAGATGTGGGAATTTTTAAAAAGGTGGAATCTATCAAAAATGAGAAATCCTCAGAGTTCAAGATTGATGAGGAATGAGTTATTTGATTTTGATCAAGATTATGTGTAACATATTATCCATAGATAATGAAGGATCTAGTAAATGATGCACAGAACTTGACCTTTGCTGTCCACTGGGGGAGAAAAATGATGTATCAACATATCAGAGAAATCTTTTTGTGGGACAACATGAAATGAAAGATTGCTGGATATACGTTATTGTGCCTCGTATTTCAAAAAGTGAATGTTTTGAGGGAAAAGTCTAAGGGGATGATGCAACCACTACCCATACTAATATGGATGTGGGAGACAATTCCACAGACATTGTTATTGGACTTACAAGGACATCCAAAGGAAAAGATGCTATAGGGGCCATTGTGGATCATCATATGAACACAACTCACCTTATCAAAATTTGAGAAGACTTCTCATTGGATTAACACGCACAAATTTAAATAAAAGTGGTGAGTCTACATGAATTAAATCTATATATTGTATTCGATCGTGATTTGATATTTACCTCGATGTTCTTGAAAAGTCTCCAACATGCTCTATGAAATAAACAAATGTTAGTATAACCAATAACCATCAAACTGATTTCCAATCTGAGCGAACTATTTATAAATATGTAGATATGTTGGGATAATGTTCTGTGGACATCAAAGGGAGATTTTACCATCATCTTCCACTAGTTTATTTCTCATGCAACAGTAGTTTCCACTCGAGCATCTCAATGGATCTATATGATGCACTTTATCAGAAATGATGAAGAATACAAGCGGGTTGGGAAGATGACGGTGAGCGTAAGACACTGGACCCTGAAATGACAGAAGAAATAGTGGATAGGTGGAAACTATTTTGTTGCACGTCATGACTACCCAAATTTAATAGAAGAGTTATGGAGAAAATCACTGACGAGACATTGAGTTCAAAATTGGAGACATGGTATTTCTATGTATATCACCAGGGAAGAAGGTCATGAGTTAATGAAAGAATATTATGTTATGTACTACATACATTGTCAACTTTGTGATCCTTGATCTAGTAGGAGTTTTGAAATATCGACTGGAACATCATCCTACCATGTCCAAAAAACATCATGTCATTAATGTATCCCTCTTATAGAAGTACATACCAGATACTTCCCATGTAATCTCTTATGAGGTTGTAGAGTTAAAGGATGACCATTCTTACGAGGATTGGATAGTGAAGATCATGGATCATAGAGATAAAGATCTACATAATTAGAATACTCACCTAGTCAATTTAAAGTGGCATAACCCCAAGTACAAAGATGAAAAATGGGAAATAGAGGAGGCAATGAAGGAAAACTACCAGCATTTGTTTATGTACTATAATGAAAAACTAAATTTCAAGGGTGAAACTTCTTAAGGGGGATGAAAATAACGACCCTATGTTTTGAATGGAAATTCCTTCTTTATAAAAATGTCATATAATCACATGAAATCAGATCAAGATTAACTGCAATGAACTATGGGTCCTTTAAATATATGATATCTCTTCTACGTTTGGAATGTCAAAAATATGACACACACAGTTGAAATCAGTAGTTTATATTTAACTAATATGAACAACATATTTTTTATTCAGTAGTAACATTTCTATATGAATAGTAATGCTACCATTATGAAAAATACCCTTACCTATGATAGTATATAAATAAGATTCAATTTGGTTTATGATATACCTATATCATATAATACTAAAATAAATGTTTTAAAAATTTCATTTATCGAATAAATTATTATTTTAGATAAATATTAAATTAATCATACTTAATAAATTTTTTTTGAAAAATTGATTTCATTTTTGGATTCTACACGTCAAAATAATGTTAGGGTAAATTTTTGGGATTTTTCTGAAATACTTGAATTTTTGGTGAATAGTAAAATACATCAATTTACTCCATAAATACATTATTATTTAAATCCACTATTCCTAACATCATAAGTGATGTAAGAATCCAGATATAAGACTAAAATGCAATTATTCATATTTTATATCATGGAATACTCTGTATATCTTTTCTTGAGATGAAATAATAAATTAAGGATTATAATATTATGAAAGCCCTCCTCCATTCCACTATTAATACCACCCATACTTACATCTTCTCTTCAATCCTCTCATGCATTGTCACATTCCAATATTAAGCCAAATTTCCTTAAAAATATCATTTCCCACGTCCAACATACCCTAGTCTCTTCAATTTACTGAATCCACTCCCCTTAAGAGTCTCTCAAGTGAGGTAATCTAATGAGTTAAATACCACTTTCCAATTCATTTATTTCTTTGAAGTTCATTAATTTTCATGTTTATTTCCTCATATCCCTTGACCAAAATAGTATGATAAATAAATAAAAATATATTTACTAGAATTAAGTTATTTATATGGTATAATTCATTAACTAATCTCCTTTCCCCATCTTTTATTTGAATGAAATGAAAACACCATTGGAGATGTGTTAATTTATCACAATCAAGGATGTCATGATATCAATTTCCATTATAGTCTTATATTATATTCATGAAACTATTTTCTTGGTAGAACCAGACCATAATATATTTATTATTCTTCATCTATGGTTCTGGAATTAATTTTTAATACATGGTATTGTTTTATAAAACAAAATGTGTTCATTGTGGTAACAAAGACATCCAATTATCCCAAAATGATGTCACTAAATTTTTATATAATGATTTTACATCAAATAATTTAACCAAATTATGTCTTCTACCAAGTATAATTTTTTACATTCAATAGTAAAATATAACTTCAACACTGGATAACCACCTTCATCATACATGTTTATCGGAACACAAACCGATCTTTAAAACCAAGAAAGAAAACAGATCCGAACAATGAAATTAAACATCTTAAACAATAAAAATGGTTATCAATGAACATAAAACGTTATAATAGATTTTTTAAAAATATAATAGGTTCTAGAATTATTAAATAATGAACTTAATTTCATTTTTCAAGTCATTAGATTCAACAAAATACCACTATCGGACTTGTGGTAAGGTATCCTCTCCAATTCACTTTTATTAAAGAATGTAATGTTGGATGTTCCATTTAATATGTAATCCATAATGATAGGGTATAATTTATAACCTACACCATACTCAACTAATTATGTATATGTGATTATAAATCAATTTATCTCTCATTAAGGCCTCCTAAGTACACCCTATACCATGCCGATATATTGTGTGGAATTTTACTCGAACTGCCTTTATTCCTCCAGGTTGCTCTATCATTTTTTAACCCAAATTAATTTGTCTATTATTTTTGTTTAAATTTTATAATTTATATTTATATTCTCTCAAAAAATGTTTATATAACCATTCCTCATTCTTTTTTTGTGATATGTATTCTTTTAATTGAATCCCTCTTAGATAAATTCCAAAATGAAAACTTGTTTTAAGGGGGGTCTAAAATTTTTACCCAATTTAATGTGCACTATATTCTTAGTTTTAATCCACCTTTGTATTTATAAATTCATACATTTTATATTGAAAACATTATTCATAAAATTCAGGTTTTATATAACATATTCTTCCATTTTCTATTTTGAAAGCTCTATTGTATTTTCCTTAAAACAACACAAAAATATTTTAAATGATAAAACATATCAAATGAATTTTGTACATTTTGTCTCATATTTTTTCATAAATTACCATTATATATTCCTATTTTACCTAATTAAGGTCTTTCTATGTTCTAATTATTTTTTTGACAAACACATTCATGATACGCCCTTCAGTAATCATTTAGGTCATGATTATGGTACCAAATTATTTCTTTAGGTAACCCTTATGGTTTTGTATGATTGAGTTTTTATGATTATTTATGTGTAAAAAATATTCATGAAATGTATGATGGGTTCCAATAGATATTTCTCCAATGAATTGGGTAATGTTGAGTCCCGTTAAACGTTATGTGTGACGGTCTTGGCGGTTATCCTTGGCTAGTGCTCATATGTGCAACAGTCATGATGATTAGCCTTTGCCTTTTATAGAATGGGAGACGTTCTTGGAATTTAGACTTGACTTATACTAAATTAATGTTTTATGTTTCTTCCACATTTCTATGTAATTATGTTTAAATGATCCCATGTTAATATGTCATGATATGTTACATTTCTTTTTATATCATAATTTCATGACTTCTATCCTATGTGCTAATTCTTTGTTCTAATTGTTTCTCCCTTACTAGGATTTTATCTGATCCATTTGTTCTTGTTATCCCTAGGTTATCCTATGTATATTTATGAGGACTATGGATGATATAAGATCATTATGTAGTTTAAATAATTTTTTTTAATAATTTTTGATTATGTACCTAGTCTTCCAAGACACTAGACTTTACGATCCTTAGATTGTACTCTGATGTATAATTATGCATAAAATCATGTAATTCTATTCTTAAAAGGCTAGGGTAATAGTAGAGTTGGCGGGGTAATTGTAGATGAAGGGCTTCATAAGAAATAGAGTTCAAGGATATGTTTGGATTACCGGACCTATAACCATGTGGATATAGAATATGATTTCCCACTACAAAAGGGTCGAGGGGAGCATCAATCAGTTAAAAGGGGGTAGCCTTTTGTGTGGATGGAAAGGTTACCATAGGCTTTTCAGTAGTTGAAACAATGGTAATGGATGAGGTTCCTCCTTGACTATGACTTTGAGATAGTCTAGACTCTTCGGAAGTGGAACACGGTGGCAGACACGCTCAGTAGGAGGTCTGGTTTACACTTGCTGAGTGAGGTGAAGAAGCAGCTAGCCTCGATGCAGATATCATTTGTAGATGATTATATTATCTCTTAACACATGTCTATAACTATAACTCCCACCCTCCTTTAGTGAATTAGGGAGGCACTACATGTGGATGTTGATGGTGAGGCCTAACGTGATCAGATATCCTTAGGATAGGATCCTGGGGAATTTTTGATAGGCGGGGAGCTCATAATCCTTTTTAGAGGACGCACCATGGTACTAGTGATGTCGCAGGAGGACGTGTTTAAGGACTTCCATACATACCCTTTGATGGTACATCCTAGTGTGGGAAATATATTCCAGGACCTTTGATATCAATATTGGTGGCTAGGGATGAAGAATGTAGTGGGAGAGTTGTTTTCATGATGCCTCACTTATCATCAAGAAAAAGATTAGAATCAGGTTCCATCATGACTGGAAAAACCACTTGAGTTACTAGAGAAAAAGTGGGATGGTATCTCAATGGACTTCATGATGATATTACCACACACAACTTGGGGCGTTTACACGATTTGGGTAATCATGGACTAACTCACCAAGTCTGATCGCATCCTACCCATATGAGAGAATGGATCAGTAGTTGGATTGGGACACCTCTACGCCATGGAGATCATGAAACTTCATGTGGTGACAATAAATATAGTATCCAACCATGATGTAAGATTTATAATCCTATTGTGGAAGGGGTTCCGAGAGGCATTCAGGACTAAACTATGCTTGGGAACTGCTTTTTATCCCTATATAGATCTTCAGACAGAGCAGACCATACTGAACATGGGGGACATTATTAATTTTTGTGTCCTAGATTTTGGACACATTTGGGGGGACCAACTAATACTACAGGATTTTTCGAACAAAAATATCTATCACCACATAATTGGCATGACACTATTTGAGGCCTTGTACGGGTAGTAATGAAGATCACATCTAGGTAGGATAGACCTAGGGGAGTCATCACACATGGGTCCAGAGTTGGTATGGGCTACCATTGAATAGGTAAAGATAATCCAGGAGTGGATGAGGTCTTCACATAGTAGATATGAATGTTTTTACAACTGGAGACAGAGACCCTTGGAGTTTTAGGAGGGAGACCATTTTTTCATTGAGTATTACCCCGATAGGGATTGCAGAGATATGGCAGGGGAAGAAAGTTATCTTTGAGATTCATCGGACCACGACATATCCTCAATAGATATGGCGTGGTGGCATACCACCTAGATCTCCCCCCACAGATACAGCAGGTGCACTATATTTTCCATATTTTTTATCTGAGGAGTTATGTGCATGGTTCATTAAACTTCATCAACTCGTGAAAAATAGAAAATGATTTTGGGGATACATTATTAGAGTTCATGATGGAGATAATGGAACAATGGGAGTGGGCCATTCATGGATGGTTGATTCCTTTAGTCCTCGTTCGGTGGTAGCATGTGAATCTCCAAGAGACCACATGGGAGTGCGAGGCTCATATTCAAGCTCATTACCCTCACTTGTTGATTCTACATTGTTTTGGATTTTTAGGACATATTATCCAAAGGTTGATAGAATGAAATATTCCGTATTTTCAATATATTTATTAAATTATATGGAATTATTTTGAGACAAGGTGTTGAGATGGCGTGCGATTCCGTGTCCTGGAGTTCATTGAATGATCAGTCAAAAATGATAAAACATAAATAGTGATCATGAGTGGTTTTCCTAAAAAAGTGGGATACGTCTTAAACATGATCATAGATCATAAATATGGGGACAGCATTGTGTTCAAGATGGCATGTTTACCCTAGGAATGACTTATGTTTAGTTGGCACATCTCTCTAGTAAGAAAACCCAAAAATGGTATAATCGTAAATAAAATTATTAATTAAAATGATTAAATAAAATTATTTTATTTTTTAAAGTCTTATATCTCAATAACATTGTCTTATATTGAAAAACTGGAACTACCTCTGAGCTCGTGATAGTATTCATTCTTTATTAATATACTAAAATTGGTCGGTGCACGCCTATGGTGGAACATAGTTTTTTTCCATAAATAAAATATTTAAGTAAAATTTATTTTGTTTTCAAATAATTATAAATCATAAATATTAACTCCAATTAAAAATCAAAGAGTAAATTTGAGCTCATTTAGATTTTCCCCCTTAGATGGAACCTAACGTCAACCAATGCAGGTCGAGGGGGAAGGTTAATTTTTTATCATTTTTTAAGGTATGTTCCATAAACATGCAAGCTCGATTTTATAACCTTGGAAATGGTGGTTGGATATAAAATATGTGGGAACTATTGAACTCAGAAGGTCATCAATAGCATAGAAACAATATAACATCGATCGACAAGGGTCATATAGAAAAGTAAATTTTCAATCTTATTGGAATGTAATAAAATTTCTCAAAAAGATATTTTATTTTATTTTCTCACTATAGAGTGGCGGACGGCAGAGCTACAGTGTTGTGACGAGGCGATGAAAAGTTGCATTAAATGAGGATATTTAATGAATCATTGTGAAAGCGTAACTGCAATGCTATTTCATAAATGAAATAGTGTAATGATGAAACATCACAGCATAGAAGAAATGTTGCAACATGTTTATTTTAATTAAACCAACACATTGGAGAGTTTAGATTTAAAACACGATAAATTATTTGATGATCATTCAGTGAGATTCTTCTCTAATAAATATTAAATAACACCAGCGGAATGGCATCGACTTCGATGTACCCCAAATAATGAATCTAGAAAGTTAGGAATGATGTCTACCTCTAAATTCTCCACTACGGAACGCTACAGAAACAAATACCAAACAATGTAGGGTGTGTTTATGATTCATGTTTTGCCCTGTTCTTGTTATAAATGATGTACGTGGATCAAACCACGAAAATGATGATCCAATGATCATCCATTCATGCGAGAGTGTAATATTTATATGTTTTATTGTGATTTATGTATTTTTTATCTAACTTAAATCCCAAAACCTCAACATGTTTTTAAACTTCTAACGATGATGGTGCATGATAACACGAAAAATTCCCGAGCCCCTCCCCATGCACGTACATCATGGATAAATTATCAAAATGGTTGAAATTATAGTTTGTGGACATTAATGTTATGGTGGAGGCTTTATGATCTCATAGGTGTAGAAGGTTCAAGAAATTGAAAAATTGAGAAACATCAGTGGCATGTAGAAGAAAAAATTGGAGCACCGGCGCCAATGACCGATGCCGACGGCCACAGGTTGAGGGAGGTGGTGCGCTCGTCAGTGGGCCATGGGGTATTGGAGGTGCGGTGCCGACCAGCACTGCGGGGAGGTGCTGGCCCGCATCTGGGCCACCCGGGAGAGCGATAGAGGCCGCTTCCCCTAGAACCATGGCACTAGATACTTGCAGTGCCTTGCTGACATAGCATTGACCATGTGAACCCATAGACTTGGTGCACAAGTGATGTTGAGGAAGCAATTGGTTTCACTAGACGCGGCTATGCTGCATTCCGATGAAGGATTTGGAATGCTATGGCGGGATGGGGAAGACTAGTCAGTTCATATGGACACGCAGCCCAATGGGGTATTCCTAAGATATACCGGATTTGGGTCGGGTGGGTTTGATCAGGTCAGACCAGACCTGGTCCCAACCCACCCTCATTTTGCTAAAAAGTCTCGTATCTCTCAGAAAAGGCATCTGATTGATGAATCGTCGGGGGATTTGGGAACCTTGTTGTGAGGTGTTCCTTTTGAGATTATATACATGAATTTTGAAAGATATTGGCATATGTCTAAATTGGGTCAGACTAGAATACAATCAGGCCTTTTTTGAAAAAAAGGTCATATCTTACAGATCAGGCATCTATTCAACACGTTGTCTATTGTGTTGGGACCCTTATGATGAGATGGTACTTTGGTTTACTCTATGAGAGAGTATATTAATGTTTAGATATTACCGATATATTGAGGAGTGGAACCTCTCATAATCAATTGTGATATGTGCGGGAATCCGGTGGTTGGATGTGACGTGAAGAGTGGCTAGCACCCATGTGTGGTTCAACGCCTATAGATCTTATATGGATATGCAGATAGAGATCCTGTGTTGGCCAGAACCTAGAGACCCTATGTGGATTAGCATATAGTGACCCTATTTGGATCAACATCCAGCGACTCGAGGTGGATCTTCCCCTAGAGACACTTTGGGGATCATCACCTAGCGACCCTATATGGATCAGCGCCTAGAAACCATCTATGGATCAGCACTAAACAACCATGTGTTGTAGTTTACTGCCCAGAGAACCTGCGTGGATCAGATCCTAGTGACCCTTTTCTGATCAACAATAGATCCTCTCAACAGAATATGATGAAATAGATTAACAATTAAGAATAATTTTTTTCTTAAGTTATACAATGTGTGAGCTATGTCTTTTTCTTTGAACTTTACATTGAGATATTTCTTTTTTTATTTCCATTAAGGATTTTTTAGATACCACCGGGGGTCTATAGGAGGGTATTGAGTAGTTTTATACTCGCCCTTTCATGGGCTTCTCCTAGACCTGTTTTATCTTGTACAGACGATGGACAACTTTTATTTGGACTTTGTTGGGCTAGAAGCTAAATGGTGCTCAGAGGTGGATCGATGAAAGGGGTGTTCTAAAATGAAATCCAAGAGTTATTTTCAACTTCTCTTAATGTAGGATCCTTGGATAATGACATTGAGATCTTGTACATCTTTTGATGTACTTTCCATTTAGTTGGGGTTGTATTTATTCCGCTTTACATTCAGTTTGCACCTTTTACTCTCAATGCCGGTACTTCATGGAAGTTGTAAAATTTTTCTTTCAATTGTAATTTTATTTGTGTATAATGTCCTATATATGTATTTATATGTTTAAAATCATTGTTACCCCTTTTATGGATATTCTGTTCTGGTGCTAGTCAACTTCCCTTGGCCTGTGGAAGGTAGGCTAGGGGTAGTCACAACACATGCCCCGGGGGAAGGGTCATGACAATAATTATGATATAGATATCAAATATATAATTTATATACATCATAATATCCACAAAATAGTGGAATTAATGGAAAATGACTTAAATGAGGTCATGTGGTAGTAGTTTGTGGTTCACACGAACAATGATTTCATAACCCATTGTGTGGAAGTGGGGATTGTTTTTGGTAATTAACATATTAAAACAATATCCCAGTATATTTATGATAATTATGATATTATATCATAATGGTTTAATAAAATATTAAATATGTGGAGAATGATTTAAAATAGAGATGGTTGTTGAACAACATTATAGCTTGTTCGTGTATCCTTATTGGGTTTGTAAGAAAGGGAAACTAGGTTGGATTTATTCCAAATATATGTCATTTAAGATTATTTTATGTATTTTTTGATGTTAATTATTCTGGTTTTTATGAGAAAAATGACATGAGAGGTTTGAAAAAGTGAGTTCTGTGAGTGCCCATTTATAATCAAGGAGGAGAGACACCTTTGTAAATACACAATTATTTACAATGTGGAGGTCAATATAACCTAAAGTGAATAAATTTTTGATAATTAAATTTTTTGGTGGAATGCATGGTTGATCCACACTTACAAAATATATTAATACACATTTTTGAGCATTTTATTATTTATAATATCTATTTAATTTTTTTACCATTTTGGTTTTTCAATATGATAACTATTTTTTAAATAATGTAATATATATATTAATGTAAAATTAATGTGAGACATATTATACTATTTAATCACACTAATTATAAGAATGATATATAATTTAAGAAATATTAATCTATTGTTTTCTAGTAACTAACATTAACAGAAGCACATCTAATGTGAAAAGACCACATTAACCTTAACAACATTAGTTTTGATTTTAATATTCAAGAATGAATATTTTCAATATAAAAGATATGTTGTTATATGAATGATAAACATTTAATATTAATTATTATTTTAAAATCACATGGTATAACATAGTTTATTAGTAATTTTAAAACATTGTGTAAAAAATTATTTATCATAAAAAAACATTAATGTCAATTTTGATAGTATTAATTAAAATTGAATTTAAAATTTTCAAATTATATTATATTCAAATATATATAGCCTGATATATTATTATAATAAATATTTGAAAATACAAAATCTTTTAATTTTTTAAAATTGTATTTCTTATTATCAATTATTAAATTTTTTATTAACTAAATAATTAATGTGTTGGAATATCCAAAGATGATTAAGTAACTAAGTCACCTATAAAAATATGGATAAAATATTATGTTCAAATTGACGCATTAATATTTTAATATAATATCTATAACTGAAAAAATGATTCGATTCCCTAGATCAAAATATTATAGAAAATAAACAGATGTAACGATTCTTTTCTAATATTGTTCTTTACAGAACTTATTAAATTGGTCTAATTCAATGGAATGTGGAAAAATGTTTGACTTTTTATGTGTATTATATGTATAATATGGAAATAAACTCATTATATAAAATTAAGATATCATTTTAGGTCATTTTCACAATTATTATTCAAGTTAAACACCAACTAATTTTATTACCCCAACCACAATAATAAATCATCAGTGAATTCACTATTCATATTGGTCCAAAATAATTTTGTGGTTATCTAAAATTGTAAATTATTATGATTCCAATTATGGAATAGATTATTTTAAAAAATAAATTAATAGAAAGGTAATAATTTAATTTAATATTAATACCATTGATGTGATGGGAATTCACGTGTTTAATGTGTAAATGAACAAAACTTTGGAAATATTTTATATGTTAATTAAATTTGAAAATGATACTGATGACTAAATTGATTTGATTAAAATAAAATTAATCATATGTTCCATTAATAAAAATTTAATACATTTTTCACATTATAAATTATAAAATAAAAAATGATGTTATTAAATAAAATTTATACTTTTCACTATTAATCAAAAAGTGAAATATGTCAGAAAATCCCAAAAAATCAACATAATATAATTTCAATACTGTAATTCTGAAAATGACGTTTATTTTCATTATGTAAATTTTCTAAATTTAGTAAGACTATTTTATTAAAAATTATAAAATATGTGAATTTTTTTATAAAATATATAACTTTGTTGAAAAATATTATTTTTATTTTAGAGGATTGATATTTTATTTATAATCGAATGATAAATGATAAACTTGTGAAAGCCATATATTTTATTATGTTAATTTATATTATTACTATATTAAATTCTAATGATTGTTTGATAATTAACATATTTTAATATTAATATTAAATTTCTGTCTGGTAAAACATTTTCATATGTGTAATGTAAGGTTTCAAGGAAACTTATTGCTGCATGTTATATAAGCTATTGAAGAAAGAAATTTTTTATAAAAGAAATATATTTTAATTTTTGTGTTTTTACATTCTCTCTTCATTAGTTAAATTGTATCCCTATAATTTAATCCAGATATTTGTAATTAAGGGATTGAAATTTGGATATTCTATTGTTTTAAAACCATTATCAATGAAGGGTTAATAAAACATCCTCTTAAAAGAAGAGAAAAGTAAGTAAAAACTTTTATCAAAAGAAAAACATAACATGGCTTTAAAGTATGTTAACATCAGTGAGAAATGATATAATCTACCTGGAAGAGAAAAGTAACACCCAAATACTGGTGGATAGTGATGATATCTTTGATCACAAGAATTTGTGTCATCCTAAGAAGGTTAACAACCAAAAATCCACAAATAAATCAGAGTTCCAAGTACATTGATATCTATATAAAATATTGAATTAAGAAAAATGTTTTTTTCATATCCTTTTCATAATGTTTAATAACATTCATGAAAAGGTCTACCTAATTGATTTCATTCAATTTTATTATAATAGTAGAATCCTTTGGTTTTACATTGTATAATTTCCACATCATCTATTTCACTAATAATTAAATATCCAAAATGAAATTTCTATTGCTGATGAACTATAATTCATATTTAATAGATCTTAACAACTATAAATAAGTGACTTTGTTTACTTAAATCTCTAACTATTTTCCGAATCCAAATTTTTTGTCACAAGTTATCTATATACAGAAATGTTCATATAGTGATGCAATACATTAATCTTTAAATCCCCGTCCAAATAGAAAATTAGTCCATTTCATAAGTGGATAACCCTATGAAAATTTCCACTATATAAATACCTAAAACATTGTAATAAATATCAATGGATTTAGAAAATTATTTTACCATTAATCAAGATAACATGATGTTTCTATTAATCACCAAACACTAAAAATGTGTACACCTTGATCACTTATTCTATGAACAATGGTAATGACATGAAATTCAATAAAAACTTGTTGAAATCATGTATTACTCCTTCTTCTATAAATAGAACATAGATTATTGGAAATATTTATCTAATATAAAAATGTTTTAGACTCCATTAATGATATCCTAAACAAATTTTTCAATAAATCATTAACCAAGTTTAAGATAGTCAGTACTATCAAAATTATATTATCATCATCATTCATATCTTTTTCCCAAAATCATAATATCAGTATCATGAACATATTAAGGGGTATATTTTCATTAGTAAGATGTTTTTCATGTAGTTCATATTTCCATTGAATCATTTTTATTGGACATCAGATAATACTTAACATGTTATATAAAATCTATAATGAAATAGTAATAGAGTACAATACATAAATATTTCAAAATTATTATAATGTGAATACCATAAATTATTTTATTATACTATATATTTATTGGACCCAAATATAAAAAAATAAAAATAATTCCAAATTTCTTTTTTCATTAGTAGAATATTATTGACCATGGTCCCATATTTTCTTCTGAGGTATATTTCCTTGACACACACAAAATTAATTTTCATATTAAAACATCTATTTATAGTCGAATAATTAAACATTTGAAACATCTATATTGACCTTAAAATCATAATAATAGTGGAATTTCTCTCCACATTAGTACTAAACTACACATTCCATTCAAGAAAGTGTCAGGGGTGTTTCCTTCAATAATTATCACATGTGGGAAAATATTTATTTCAAATCATTTACATATATATTTATTCTCATTATTACCCTTATTCTCTAGAATCCCTTTGAGTGCATAATTATTAGAGAACTCATTCTCTATTTTGATAGAATATAGAACAATATCATCATCTGATGAAAAATATTTAGAGGCCAGCACCATTTGGAGACTTGGATTAGTCATTTCAATTATCTGGTA
Source organism: Viscum album (assembly GCA_963277665.1). Classification (NCBI taxonomy): domain Eukaryota; kingdom Viridiplantae; phylum Streptophyta; class Magnoliopsida; order Santalales; family Viscaceae; genus Viscum; species Viscum album. Next base: position 470,648,307 of record OY728148.1, read on the forward strand.
AATCATGCACTCCGTGTTGTGTATGTAATCCATAGAATAATTAGATGACCTTGTAATGGTTTATTTATACCCTGCATCATATTCTTCTTCATCTTTCATTATGTGAATGAACATTCTCTTATTCACATTTTGGTGCTCGTGAGGGAAATATTTATTAAATAATGTATCCTTAAAGTAATTTTGTTAAATAGTTAAAATTTCTTATTCTCCCATACTAATAAGAATCAATGGCCACAATTTATTAGAATATAATTTAAGATAAGAAATGGATTTTTAACCTCTTCCATTTCACCACATCTCAATGCCTTAACAATATTCTTAAGATACTTAATCCATTTCTATGCTACCATTGGATTAGTAGTCCCTTTAAATGATAGGGGTTCTATCACATAATGATATCCAACATCGTATAATATTTTTATTGAACATTATTCTCCATTATCGATTGATTATATTAATAACTTTATTATTATGTCCTAATATGTCCATATCATGCTCAGTTTGAATGCAATGTGCATTGGATTCCTCAGCAAGTAAATCTCTACATTGGCCGCAAGTGTTGATTCACATTTTCTATCTAGGATCCATTTATAAAAAAGGGTACATGACGAATTAGACTATAAAATTATGAATTTAAAATCATAATGTGCAATTTCAAAAATATTTTATCAGTTATAATATATTAAAATTTATGAATTGGAAATATCAAAATCGTAAAATTGGATTCTTTTGTGTATCAATATTTAGTAATTATTCATAATGAATTGTAAAAAAATTAAATTATCCTCAAAATATCTCATTGGAATATCAAACCATGTGCATAATAAGTCATTTTTTCATGAACTAGGTGAAAATTGGGTCAAGGACAATTCTCCCTTTTGATAATAATTTCCCCATTATACATCTTTTATATAACCACATGCACTGGTAGTATCCGAAAAAAATGTATTACTGGGAGGACCCAAATATTATCTTCCTTAATAATTATTTATATTATTCTTCAATATTTATCCTCAAAATATATTATTGGGTTATGCTCTCTAATATATATTTTACTAAATTTAGAACTCATTTTCTCTACTTGAAATGGGTCTAAAACCAACTATAGTGACCCCAAACCCAGTATCCTAGAGCCGATTCCATTTTTAATTATAATTTAATTGATAAAATGTGCTTAATCCTAAAGGAATGAATATATTAGTAGTCTTGGAAAACTAAATATATACATGAGTCTAAAATTACACTTTGAATATAAAAATCATAAAATAATTTTTTTGTATAATAACAATATCCCCTCTATAAAATTCTTTCATGTCAATCATAATAGTCTTCTTGTAATCTTGGGGAAAATATAAAAAATTCATGAGAAAAAATTCTTAGTATATGTTAAGAACAACAAAATCTACTATGAATCATTAATGTAACACCCAAAGATTTCATAGTGTGTTATTTTTCAAAATAATTCAATAACTTGCACTACACGCAACACCGAGTTCAATCACACCATGACTTACAAATAAAAATCCATTCAAAATAGGTTATGAATAGTATTATCTAAATTTTAAACTTTATATAATCCTTATAATTTTAGAATCCATATTACGAGTTTCTTAGACATAATGCAAGAACAAATTCATTTTCAGTATTGCACTTTTATCAACTTTTAATAGTGAACCCTTTTTAAATAAAATATTTTAAACTTTTTGACTAAATGGGGACATCATAAATTTAAAATGAAACATCCCAAGCTTCCACGGTACGCTTTCTTTGAATAATACAGTAGTGTGTGTTATACGCAACCTTGAGTTTTAACACACACCACAACCAATCAAACTAGCCGTTATGAATAGTAATACCTACTTTTTAAAATTATATATATTTTATATATCAAAATGGACTTCATTTTTGGATTCGGAATATCTAATTTAGCCTAAGGTGAAATTTTGGTACTTTTTGGATAACTTTCATATTTTGATGAATAATGAAAATTACTAAATTTTAATTAAAAACAACTTTTTTAATCAAAATAATTAATAGTGATAAATTATGAAATTTAGTAGTTTTAAAGTATATTTAGAATATATTTTTACCATTTAATATAATGATGGTCATTGGACATAATTTTACAATTAAACTGAACATAAACAAGTGTCAATCTTTTGATAGTTATTATCTCTTAAAAACACACTTTTTGTTTTGACAGCGGGAATTAATTTTAAATTAATTTCTGCCACTTCTGTGTTTTGAATTTAAGAAAATGGATTCCATATTTGGAATCAGTATTTTCAAATTGTGTAAATTGGTAACTTTTATTTTTAGACATTTTGAATAATTACTGCGGTAAATATTTTATTTACCATGGTTAAGGGTAAATCCGGTAAATAAGGGTTAAAAAATAATATTATAATAATACTAAATTACCCTAAAACGTGTCTTAACCCTATTGGTTGATACATAGTCGACCATGGGCATCTTTGGGTCGATTTTGGGACCCCATGGATCCACTTGTAAGTGATAATGACACTTTATTTTAATTAAGTTAAAATGAATACAAAAATGACACAAGCATATATCTTTTAGAAAAAAAATTGTTACATAGGGTTATATATGGTGTATTTTAGATTATAAATATTCATTAGAAATATATAAAAATTTCCTAAATAATGATATTTTATTTATAATTTTTAGACATTAAATAATTTATTTTATTTATGACAGAATGATGATGCAGTAATTACTCTAATAGTGAAAAATTAAAATAATTGATATTATAAATACCCAAATAAATATAATATGAAACTTTTAATGAATTAAACTATTTTAATAGGATAATAGGATATATTAGGATTGATTTAATTGAATTTTTTCTAAGTAATCAATATGTTATGAGTTTCACAAAAATCAACTATTGAATAGTGTCAAAATTGACATAAAAGAGTTCTTAAAACAAATATTATATTATTAATTGATATTAAATTCCTAAAAAACTAAGGTTCGGCCAAGAGACTTATATCATGATAAGTTCATCATTAATGGACCACTTGGGGGTCGCTTGGATGTATATAGTATGTTTATTAACCATATTATATAAAAATACAAAGAGACATTGTAAAAGTGAAACTAATTAACTCAGAGTTAATACTTACATATAAGGTTAATATAAGTACCCAAACCTGTATAAATTCTATTTGTTGAGTGGTTTTAGACCTATCCCCACCTTAACCTTTGAATAATCAACTTTGGAGCCATTAGAAATCGAATATGAATTTATTATAAATTAATATTTCTAGCTTTTCCAAAGGTGCCCCTCACCCCTCTTATAAAAGGGCACTCCTCCTTCTCATTTTTTCACACCTTCAAAGCATTTTGGTTCAGCCAAACTCTGCCCAAATACTCTCCCAACATCCCTCACTACAACCTAGAGGCCTTAGTTTGATCCGAAAGCCATCCTAAGGATCCCTTTTGATCAAATCAAAAGGAAGAACCCGAAGAAGAGGTAATGATTTCACCACCCTTTTCTAAGTTCATTTCTTCTTCCACTTCTTCTTCCTTTGTTGTTACCATTCTAAAATAATAAATCCAGTATCATATATATACTGTGATGTTATTATAAATATGGTACAACCATATTCAGTATTCTATCCACCCTTTGAATAACATGTCACCATACGTGCGTACGTACGGCTTACCGTCTCCACGTTGTGGTGTAATTGTTATTCAATATAATATTAGTTGGATGGGTATAATAATGATGTGTAACTCATGTAAATAATAATTATAACATGTTAAGGATTCTTTATAAATGATATACCATCCATTTATATATTATTTTAATATCAAAAGAATGATATTGTCACTCGTGCGTACGTACGGACTACCGTCTCCACGAACGCGATGAGATTCATTCTCCATCGTATCCATTCAAGTATAATTATCATTTGATGATTTAAAAAATGATGTTTAAGGACTTGATATCATTCTGGATATGAATAATATAAAACCTATCCTTTACAAACATGTCTTACGTAACAAAACATATAAAAGAAAATAAGTAAGTTAACTCCCGAAACAACGATAATACTAAGATATTATTATCAAATCAATATTAAAAGATCATATATGATATCATATTAATGTATATGATTATTGTATAATTTAATAAAAATTATTTCACCATTATACAGGAGGTTAACCTACCCCAACCAATTAAAAGTACAAGGTAAGGGTTATTTCACAATCTCTTCATTATCCGAGGTTGTTTATACGTAATAATCTACTGGGATCTCTTTATCATCCACATCCATGTTTCTTAAAAATGTATTTAAAAACATTTTTACTATTTACTATAATATGAGTTAAAGTCATTTATACCCTTTTTGAATTTTATAAGTGGTTTATAAAGGAATCTTTCGGTCGTTTTCAAAACAAGGTCCTTTTTAACCTTTTCTACAGAATTAAGGTAAGAATGTTTTTTTAACTTATACGGCGGGTGCCGCTATTTTCTGCCATTATAAAATCTTCAAAGCTTCCCTTACAAGCTTATAAGAATATTTTCAAAGAAAATGTTTTATTTTATATGGATCTTAAATGATTTCAAAATAAAAGGAGATATTTCTTTAAAAAGAATATTGATTTCATCTATGTCAACATCCTTTGATGGATTTTAAGATTATTTGAAGTTTATTTATTATGATACAAAACTTCTATATTGTATTGAAGGTTTTGTGATATGTTTGACTGTGGATGTGCTATTTTTATACCATTCATAGTTTATGTTGAAATTATTTACCTTTCGTATGCTAGTTTTAATACGAATGTTTATGTTATGTTTAAACCTTTTCATATGGGAATGCATTGGACTTAGTAAGTGACGGGTGGAGCCCGCTATAGCTCCTCGATGCATCGGTAGGTCTCATGAGACAAACTAGTGTCTTGGCACAAGGCCTTGACAAAATCTTATTTGTAGTCTTGGCACGAGGCCTTGACTATGTTGCTATGATAGTCTGGCATTATGCATTCCAACATTATGAAAGTGGTTATTGATTTTTGCATGTGATTATTCGATTAGTAGAATATCCATGTGAATAAGTAAATGGAATTATTTCATTATATTTATGTCATACCATGTTGAAAGTTCATGTTTGAAAGGATTTTGTTTTAGTTATACATTGCCTTAAATGTTTATTCTTATTTATGATAGTTTCCGCTATATTGTTATCCTTACTGGGCATTTGAGCTCACCCCTTTTCTATGTTTTATTATTCACAGGATGTGAAGAAGTAAATTATGAATGACCTACAGGGATATTATGTGGGGATATGAGTGTGGATTATGGAGACATTATGTTGTTGTAGTAGTTTTTCATTTTATGGTGTAATGTAAAACTTATGAATATATCTAGAGTTTCCAAGGCTACTAAACCAATCGGTCTTTCGAGATTTGATCTTTCTTTTGATCATGCCAATGTTATGTAATAATGCACCGACTCTGGGTAACTAGGGTCGGGGCGTTACAGTTGGTATCAGATGAAGTTTAGTACAAACCTTGGAAGCTAGATTTAGATAAACTCTGATTAGAGCACGTAGACCTAAGATGAACTTTGAGGATTAGTATATAAGAACTTCCTATAATTTTGGTATTGTGGAGATTTTGTGAGTTTTCCGAGAAATACATCCCTATCTGGATACGAGCAGGTAGAGGTGGCTCTGGCACAGATGTACCTAGGGGTAAAACCCAAAAACACCGCTTTGAGCTAGACTCGAACAGGAACTGATGCACGACAACGGGCCTTGCTGCACTCTTGGTTACGACACTCCTGGGGGATATGCATAGGATAACTCTCATTTTCTTTACAAATCATTATGAAGGGTTTATGAGTATATACTTCCTCAAAGAAAACATTTTTATGATTATGGATTATATCCATAAATAGTTCAATTTATGTTAAGTGTTTTATAATTATGGGATTATGTATTTTGATTCATAAACTAATCTAGTGTATTCCATTGTTTAGAAATGGCGCCCATTAGAAGGAATGAGAACTCTAGAAATGCACATGATCCAAAGAGAAGGAAGGATCATATCTTTCATAGTCTTAAGCTAGAATTTATAATAGAAATAGTCTCCCATGTATTATCATCATATGAAGAAATAATATCATGTGTTGATAAGATAAGTAAAGAGTTTACTGAGTCCTATGGCTTTAATGGGAAGCAAGAGAAGAAAAGGATGGAAGAGAGAAATATGGATAAAGGGAAGAGGGAAAAGAAGAATTTTCCCATATGTGATAATTGTGGAAAGAAACACCCTGGAACTTGCCTGAAAGGAATGGGAGTTTGTTATAAGTGTGGAGGAAAAGGGAAAAAAGTACGTGACTGTAAGGGTAAGAAAATTGTTTCAAATGTACAATGCTTCATTTGCAAGGAGTTTGGACACTACGCGAACCTATGTCCCAGTCATCAGACTATGCCGCAAATGATGCTATTGGATAATAATCAAGTTATGATACTACCACAGATGAAGAGTAATGATTAGAGTTCTTATGTTGATTATGTCAATTGAGTGTTGTATCAATAATGTACTTGTTATAATAATTATGGAGTATATAAGGATTGTAATGCAGTACTATTTCATTAAGGACTTGAGATTGTGTGGAACAAAGAAAAGTGACTCAATAGAAGGATAAATTTTTGGATAATATATGGTTGAGAGAATGATAAATCATAATATAGTTCTAATACTAAGGTAGTGATTTTGGAATAATACATGATTGATTTGGATAAATTATTTTGGATATTCTTGACTACCTTGAAACTGATTAATGATTTGTATATTCCATCATTGTTGGGGTTTAAAACATTTTTGGATTAATGAAGTATATCCAGCATTCTATATGGAATAAGGGAGCATGAATGTAATCAATAAGGAATATGGTAATACATGATGAAGGTATTCATATACTATTACGGGGTAAAAAGGATCTATATTATGTTTACCTTCCTTATAAATGTTGGACTGTGAGTTTGGACAGATGTATTATGGATAGTTCTAGTTTAGATTATTTTGGATTACCATAAAAGGACAACCCAGAGGTCGGGCGACAACCCGTCGCGTCCGGAAAGGCTGCGAGACTTGAACCCGCAACCGAAGGGAGACAAGGGTGTATCACCTACCACTGGCCCACGAGATGTCCTGGATTAAATAATGTAGTTTTTATTAAAATATCTTTTAGATGAATTATAAATTCGTTTATTTTGGAACCCTATACGAATAGTGTAAATAGAATTTTTTTACATTCTATTATCTTTTAGAGTGAAAGATGAGTTTGTGGTAGAAATTTATTAATGGATAAAACTCTAATTATAAAGTAAGTATATCTCCATATGATCTTAGCCAATCTCATAAAAAATTCCTCAATATTAAGAAAAGAAAATTAGAACAAAAATGTTTTCCTAGATGGTACCTTAAATCATCACTAATTTATGGCTTTGGGATTGTTGGCCTTTTCATAGCCATGTTCTCTACCACTCTCCATCAGATAATTGATGGTTAGATTTTTCTTCCATATCCATATTTTACTACATGGAACCCTAGTATGTGTTATTTTCAGTAATCTACATACTTTCGACTCTTTATTTCAAATAGAGGCCTCATTAATTCATTTTTCGATGTGGGATTTCAACTAAGATATTTTGAAACGTCAAAAATGTGTTATCCTAATACCCTATGTTTTGTTGAACCGATGGTATTTCAAATCATCATAGATTGATGAATTTAAGGACCTCAATTTTATACTTGTTTGTGATTGATGACCTCAATCACTCCCTATAAATATTTACGTTTTCCCTCCAATTATATGTCTCTAATTGCCACCAATGTTCTCCTAATTGAGATCATAATTTGGTGGTGACCCTTTCATTTCTCTTTTCCTCATATTAAGACTATATTTTAGTAACCCAATTTCCGATGTGGGGTTTCCCACAAATATATTTTCTATTTTCAACCTTTTATTTTTGATGAACAATTTCAAATTGCGAGAACGCAATTTATTGAAGGAGGGGAGAATGTAACACCCCAAGATTTAATAGTGTGTTATTTTTCAAAATAATTCAATAACTTGCACTACACGCAACACCGAGTTCAATCACACCATGACTTACAAAAAAAAGCCATTCAAAAGAGGTTATGAATAGTATTATCTAAATTTTATACTTTATACAATCCTTATAATTTTAGAATCCATATTATGAGTTTCTTAGATATAATGCAAGAACAAATTCATTTTCAGTATTGCACTTTTATCAAATTTTAATAGTGAACCCTTTTTAAATACAATATTTTAAACTTTTTGACGAAATGGGGACATCAAAAATTTAAAATGAAACATCCCAAGCTTCCACGGTACGCTTTCATTGAATAATACAGTAGCGTGTGTTGTACGCAACCTTGAGTTTTAACACACACCACAACCAATCAAACTAGCCGATATGAATAGTAATACCTACTTTTTAAAATTATATATATTTTATATTTCAAAATGGACTTCATTTTTGGATTCGGAATATCTAATTTAGCCTAAGGTGAAATTTTGGTACTTTTCGGATAACTTTCATATTTTGATGAATAGAGAAAATTACTAAATTTTAATTAAAAACAACTTTTTAATCAAAATAATTAATAGTGCTAAAGTATCAATTTTAGTAGTTTTAAAGTATATTTAGAATATATTTTTACCATTTAATATATTTTTGTTCATTGGACATAATTTTACAATTAAACCGAACATAAACAAGTGTCATTCTTTTGATAGTTATTATCTCTTAAAAACACGCTTTTTGTTTTGACAGCGGGAAGTAATTTTAAATTAATTTCTCCCAGTTCTGTGTTTTGAATTTAGGAAAATGGATTCCATATTTGGAATCAGGATGTTCAAATTGTGTAAATAGGTAACTTTTATTTTTAGACATTTTGAATAATTACAGCGGTAAATATTTTATTTACCATGGTTAAGGGTAAATCCGGTAAATAAGGGTTAAAAATAATATTATAATAATACTAAATTACCCTAAAACGTGTATTAACCCTATTGGATGGTACATGGTCGACCATGGTCATCTTTGGGTCTATTTTGGGACCCCATGGATCCACTTGTAAGTGGTAATGACACTTTATTTTAATTAAGTTAAAATGAATACAAAAATGACACAAGCATATATCTTTTAGAAAAACAATTGTTACATAGGGTTATATATGTTGGATTTTATATTATAAATATTAATTAGAAAGATAAAAAGATTTACTACATAATTATATTTTATTTATAATTTTTAGACATTAAATAATTTATTTTATCTGTGACACAATGATGATGCAGTAATTACTATAATAGTGAAAATTTAAAATAATTGATATTATAAATACCCAAATAAATATAATATGAAACTTTTAATGAATTAAACTAATTTTCAATGATAATATGATATATTAGTATTGATTTAATTGTCTTTTTTTGAAGTAATCAATCTGTTATGAGTTTCACAAAAATCAACTATTGAATAGTGTCAAAATTGACATAAAAGAGTTCTTAAAACAAATATTATATTATTAATTGATATTAAATTCCTAAAAATCTAAGGATCGGACAAGAGACTTATATCATGATATTTTAATCATTAATGGACCACTTGGGGGTCTCTTGGATGTATATAGTATGTTTATTAACCATATTATATAAAAATACAAAGAGACATTGTAAAAGTGAAAATAATTAACTTAGAGTTAATACTTAAAGATAAGGTTAATATAAGTACCCAAACCTGTCTAAATTATATTGGTTGAGTGGTTTTCGACCTATACCCACCTTAACCTTTGAATAATAAACTTTGGAGCCATTAGAAACCTAATATGAATTTATTATAAATTAATATTTCTAGCTTTTCCAAAGGTGCCTCTCACCCCTCTTATAAAAGGGCACTCCTCCTTCTCATTTCTTCACACCTTCAATGCCTTTTGGTTCGGCCAAACTCTGCCCAAATACTCTCCCAACATCCCTCACTACAACCGAGAGGCCTTATTTTGATCAGAAAGCCAACCTAAGGAGCCCTTTTGATCAAATCAAAAGGAAGAACCCGAAGAAGAGGTAATGATTTCACCACCCTTTTCTAAGTTCATTTCTTCTTCCACTTCTTCTTCCTTTGTTGTTACCATTCTAAAATAATAAATCCAGTATCATATATATACTGTGATGTTATTATAAATATGGTACAACCATATTCAGTATTCTATCCACCCTTTGAATAACATGTCACCATACGTGCGTACGTACGGCTTACCGTCTCCACGTCGTGGTGTAATTGTTATTCAATATAATATTATTTGGATGGGTATAATAATGATGTGTAACTCATGTAAATAATAAATATAACATGTTGAGGATTCTGTATATATGATATACCATCCATTTATATATTATTTTAATATCAAAATATTTATATTGTCGCTCGTGCGTACGTACGGACTACCGTCTCCACGAACGCGATGAGATTCATTCTCCATCGTATCCATTCAAGTATAATTATCATTTGATGATTTAAAAAATGATGTTTAAGGACTTGATATCATTCTGGATATGAATAATATAAAACCTATCCTTTACAAACATGTATTACGTAACAAAACATATAAAAGAAAACAAGTAAGTTAACACCCGAAACAACGATAATACTAAGATATTATTATCAAATCAATATTAAAAGATCATATATGATATCATATTAATGTATATGATTATTGAATAATTTAATAACAATTATTTCACCAATATACAGGAGGTTAACCTACCCCAACCAAGGAAAAGTACAAGGTAAGGGTTATTTCACAATATCTTCATTATCCGAGGTTGTTTATACGTAATAATCTACTGGGATCTCTTTATCATCCACATCCATGTTTCTTAAAAATGTATTTCAAAACATTTTTACTATTTACTAGAATATGAGTTAAAGTCATTTATAACCTTTTTGACCTTTATAAGTGGTTTATAAAAGAATCTTTCAGTCGTTTTTAATACAAGGTCCTTTTTAACCTTTTCGACAAAATTAAGGTAAGAATGTTTTTTTAACTTATACGGCGGGTGTGACTATTTTCCGCCGTTATAAAATCTTCAAAGATTCCCTTTCAAGATTATAAGAATATTTTCGAAGAAAATGTTTTATTTTATATGGATCTTAAATGATTTCAGTATAAAAGGAGATATTTCTTTAAAAAGAATATTGATTTCATTTATGTCAACATCCTTTGAGGGATTTTAAGATTATTTGAAGTTGAATTATTATGATACAAAACTTCTATATTGTATTGAAGGTTTTGTGATATGTTTGACTGTGGATGTGATATTTTTATACCATTCATAGTTTATGGTGAAATTATTTACATTTCGTATGCTAGTTTTAATACGAATGTTTTTGTTATGTTTAAACCTTTTCATATGGGAATGCATTGGACTTAGTAAGTGACGGGTGGAGCCCACTATAGCTCCTCGATGCATTGGTTGGTATCATGAGACAAACTAGTGTCTTGGCACAAGGCCTTGACAAAATCTTATTTGTAGTCTTGGCATGAGGCCTTGACTATGTGGTTATGATAGTCTGGCATTATGCATTCCAACATTATGAAAGTGGTTATTGATTTTTTCATGTGATTATTCGATTAGTAGAATATACATGTGAATAAGTAAATGGCATTATTTCATTTTATTTATGTCATACCATGTTGAAATTTCATGTTTGAATGGATTTTGTTTTAGTTATACATTGCCTTAAATGTTTATTCTTTTTTATGAATGTTTCCGCTATATTGTTATCCTTACTGGGCATTTGAGCTCACCCCTTTTCTATGTTTTATTTTTCCCAGGAAGTTAAGAAGTAAATTATGAATGACCTGCAGGGATTTTATGTGGGGATATGAGTGTGGATTATAGAGACATTATTTTGTTGTAGTAGTTTTTCATTTTATGGTGTAATGTACATCATATGAATATATCTTGTGTTTCCAAGGCTACTAAACCAATCGGTCTTTCGAGATTTGATCTTTCTTGTGATCATTCCAATGTTATGTAATAATGCACCGACTCTAGGTAACTAGGGTCGGGGCGTTACAATTAATCATAAATAGTCAAAAGAAATTATTAACTGAAGAGACATTCCATTTAAATAACATTACTATAATCATAAGATACCGTATAATCAATAGTTAATTGATTATGATAGAAAACATGTTCCATTTAATAAAAAAATGAGAATTAAATAACTAAAAACATAATATCATAGTTAAAATCTAATCGATTATAATTAAAAATAGAATTATTAGTTAATTAAATGCTTAATTATTGGATTTCATGTTTCTAAGGAACATGATACATTTACCGTCAAGATCTATCATAAAGAGAATTTGAAACCACTATCTCAAATAGATATGGTTTCACTAACTACATGTATACTATTAAGATCTACACTCAACATATTTTAAAATTAATAGGTGGAAAACAATATAGTCTACCAAACCATATACCTACGAATAAAAACTATCCTCAAGACATCGTACATTAATGGGTACTAATGTATTGGTTTTGGCCATCCAATTTTGTCCCATGTTACTCACTGATGCATCAAAGAGATATATATAATGGGACCCACCAATATCATTATTTTAAAATCATTCCACATATATCGAAAAATTTATTTAATTCATGAAATTTTTGACTTATCATAAAATAAAAGTATTCATTAAAGGATACATAATTATAAATATGTCACCAGTTATTGAAATAACACTCAATGTACACACCATATGTACAAAATTGGGATATGGGTTAGGAAAAATCCTATCCAATATACAATAATATGGATATTGAATATTAATAAAATGTTCAAGGAAAAATTATTACAATAAAGTGATTGTTTAAATTAAAAATTAACAATCACAAAAAAGTGAAATTGCATAATATTTTTAACATGTAGGTTAAGGAAATCCCTGTCAATGAGCTAATTCAATGAAAATGATAAAATACAATGAATTATAAATGAATATTGATAATATATTTCAAAAGTGATGTATATAAACAATATGAATGTGAATGGGTGCACAAAGACAAATATTTCTTAATAGAATGTAATTGAGATTACATTATTTACCATACATTCCCTTTTTATTGAACATGATTTATCCCCATGAATAGTGTTTTTAAACATGTTATTAAAATTATATAGAAACATATTAATATTTATAAAATCATATATGAAAGTCTTATAACATATTGTTACTCGTTCTTTAATAATATTTCATTATTTTTGTTGTTTTAAGTGTTAACTGCTTTATTTTATCACTCGAGCTTCATCAAGAAAGAACCAGTTCTTGTACACATTATATAATTATATCATATATATTAAAAATTAATGGAATAATTATTGTACTATTACATCCATTTTACTTTTAATAATAATAATTCATGATGGTTATGAAAAATGTTGTATGATATGATCATGGGGATGGAAGACCATATGTACACATGAGTAATGTTATCATTTTTTAATAATCATTATCAAAAGGGGTAATGTCATGTTTTTAATTTATATAATTATAATATTATCCTAAATACCATATACATTTTGTGAATATATATTTATATATACTATCCATCTGGTATGGTGTTGAAATGAGAGACACACCACTTCGTGAATGAGGCAGAGTATAAGTATATAAATTATGTTATCATCTTTTTCAGTAAGAAAATATTATAATATATTATCTTCACATAATGAATAATATTTCATTGAACTTATAATTTAATTTATATACATCAAATTTAATAATTCAAATTATTCCTTAGAACCTTCCATGTAATGTGTTGCTGAAAAAAACACTCATCGCTTCGTGAGGTGGTAGTCCATTGTAGACATGAGCGATGTTATTGTGTCTCTGGTGAAATTTAATTTAATGTTGAAACATTATATAACAACTAAATAGGTATAAATATTTTATATTATCACTTATATATGTCTGATATCTATTATAATAAGAAATTATGAGTGTTGGTGATGAAATAAAGAATAAAATCTATCTGTGGGGTAGTAGTCCTCCGTAGCCAGGAATGACGATTTTAGAATTAATTTAATGGGATTCGGGATGGTTTTTGGTAATTATATTATTTTAAAAAGATACCATTATATGGGATTTATTTTGGTCATTATATAATTCTATTTTTTAAAAAAATGAAGGTTGTGAAGAAAGAAGCAATATAAATACGGTTATTGAAAAACAATAAAACATCATTTGGTATCCTTCATTGTGTTGCGCAAAATCCTTAGTATGTTTTATTTATGCCACAAATTATTCTTAGATAATGAGTGTAGTGAATATTATGAATTGATTTTGGTAGATTATGGATAATAAAAATGGATTGATTGGTTTGGAGAAGTGATGGGGGTGAGAGAAACGTTACAGTTGAGGAGGAGTTGAATATATTTAAATACCCAATAGTATTCACTATTTGGAGGAAACTTTTTGTTCATGTGGATAAAATATTGCTAATTAATGTGGCGTAGGGATTATCTGGTTTATTATTATATAAAATATATAATAAAATACATTTTTTATTCATATGTTTCATTAACATCTATGATTCCTTAATTTTTTCATTATGGTTTTTCACTATGGTAACTAGTTTTCTAAACTAGAAAATTTTTACATTAAGACAAAAATAAAGTTATTTTTATTAGATAATTTCTAAAAACTAATTATAAGTGTTATAAAAAATTTATAAAACACAAATTCTCTTTGTTTTTTTAATCTAACATTAACCCGAGTGCCTGTAACATTCCAAAACGATGATTTAACTGTAACTATGCTAACTTGGTTTTTACTATTTAGAGGTAAATATATTAATTATAAAAGAAAAAACGGTCCATTAATGGAACATATTAAATATTTATTATTTTTTCATAATCATTTTTCTGAATATTTTATTTTTAATAATTTTAAATAATTCAATAAAATAAAATTTATAATAAAAACTATAATGTCACATTTGAATGTTTTTATTTAAATTTAATAAAAAATATCAATAAATTTATGGAATCTAGAAATATTATTCTCACACATGAGATACTAAAAAATTAAGGAATTTTTTATGATAATTTTTTTTGTTTAAAATATATATGTACAACAACACCAATATTTATTTTTCTTAATCCCAAAATATTATAGATATTTATAGTAAGAAATACATATTTTTAACCATTTCATTACATAGCTTGTTATAAGTTTCACATTCAATGGAAAGTGGAAATTAGTTTCCATATTTCATAGAAATAAATTTATATGGTTTTAATAAAATCATATACTAAAATTATGATAATATTATATTTCATTTTTACTCTTATCATTACAGTATAACCAGTTAGTAAAATATTTTTTACCCTAACCACTATATTTATATTTTTACCAAATTTAAAATACTTTTGGCCAAAAATTAATTCTAACATATTATGAATTTTAAATTATTTTAATCAAAATATGAAATGATTTTTTCTATGATTAATTTAGGTAATTTGAAGAATTTAATTTAAAATTAATCCCATAGACGTGATGATAAATCAGATTTTTTATATTAAAATGTTAAAATGCATAGAATATTTTAAAAAATAAATTTAATATGAAAATAATTATAATGAACTAAATTAGATTAATTGATTTAAAAATTTACTAACTTTTCGTTTTTAAATAATTATAAATATAATTAAACCTTATATATTATTTAATTGAAAACTATGATTTCAATAAAAATTTCAGTTATTTAATTATTTATAAAAACATGAAATATTAAAAAAAATTCCAAAAAAATAAACAATAATATCATTTATATTTAATGATTACAAAAGTGTTGTTTTATCATATAAATTTTTGAAATGTGGAAAATATTAATTGCTTATAATTTTAGAAATGTGAAACTAATATGTCATTTTTTAATTAATTTTTAAGAAAATGAAGTTATTTTTCATTAAAATGATTTTTATTTAGATTATAATCAATATATTGTTAATTAAAGTGTCTAAAATATATATTTTTACAATTTATTTAATCATATTTATACATAACATTCCAACAACTAGGTGATAAATAGAATATAATTAAATAATTATTATATTTTAGTATGGTAAAACATGTCCCTCTATGAATATAAGAATTACATGAAAATCAAAGTTCAATGTAAAAAAATCTATTAAATAAATTTAATTTAATAGAAAAGAAATATATACTAATGGCCTTGGGTGTTACACCAAAATATATTCTACCCCATGGATCAGTAGGGAATTATATAGTATAAGTATCAAGATAAGTAATTTCTTACTTGTCCACTTGATAGAGTAAATGTACATCAATCATATCCCAATAATGAATGTACAAAACACCTAATATAAATATATGATAAAATATTGAAACAATAATAGGGAAACTAATCGCTCAATTTTTTCTCATGATATATTTTATCCAAATCCACTAGATTGTTTATGTACTTCTTGAGTATAATCTCAACTCATAATTTTTATCTCCTTGACTCAACATTATATTATAATTATGCTTTTATGAATGTTGTTTCCATTTCTCCCCTTGTTATGGAACCACTTGGAACTCTACTATTTGGATATTTTCCAATTATAATAACCTAAAATTAATTTATAATTGTTTTATGTTTATAATGGATCTTACATTGTTCAATATATAACTTATTTGATCAATCTAAGTAGGTAATAGAAGAATCCATGATTATATGAACATTAATTATTTTTTTACAAAGGGGTTTATGAACCATGGTCGTTATCTTCTCATTATCAGTTATATTGTCATATTTGACAATTATATAAAGAATTTACCAAAAAATAGATAATGTATAAAAAAATTCTTTGAACTCAAGGGTATGAATGTAATCCATGTGAAAGATGATGAGATTATTAAACTGATATACCTTAGTCTTTTCAGTTATAAATTTTTCTTCATTCTAAAATAATTATAGATTCTATTTAGACCTTAAACTTATATATATTTAATGTTTGGTGCATTTCATGTGAAGAGTAATCATTTCATTATATATTGATATCACATTGGAAATATTGATTATGTAGTCAATTATTATTTCATCCTTATAAATTAGATGATATAATAGAATGAAATATTGGGTTTAATATTAGGAATGTCAATATATTGATGTAAAATTCTCAAATAGAATAATGGTTATCAATGTTAGATATCATGGGTGTTGAATTCATTTTTCAAAAACGGTTTTTTATACCAATCCTCATTATGTATTACTAATTGGGTTATTCTATTGTAGTTTGGTTAAGATGATATTATCCATCACCCATACCCCCAAACAGAGAACCATGTTTATATTACGATATATTGATATAAAATTTATAATTAATTTCTATTACACTGATATCATAGAAAAATAATCCTTAGAATGTGTAAACCCACTTATTTACATATTCTACATCTTCTAATATTAGAGATTTATAATTGGAGATAGAAATATATGAGTAAAGATAAACCTATCACATTCCTTGAAAATTATATTTTCATATATATAGTCTATGGTCCCACATACGTGGCCAATAATAGATGTTGATTTCCCCATTTGTCTCATTTGACATGTTTTTTAGTGATAATAAAAATTCCATTTTCAATATAAACATGATATAGAATGGATTCCGAATTAACAAAATAAACCTAAATACACACATTAATCTGTTGTCATTTAATTTAAATCATTAATTAAAAAATATTAATCAATGACTTATTTTCATATTTTTTAAAACTTACTCTGAAAAAATAATTTTTATGAACAAAAAAATTTTCAATATTTTTTTGGATTTTTGGATAAATATAATAAATATAATAGTAAATTTTTTAATCAATTACTGGACCACTTAAAAATATATTGGTGTTTTCTTACAATTGGTTCTTCTATGACTAAACTACTATAACAAATCATTTTTAATGCATAAAATTCAACCTTTATCATTAATTTTTCTAAACACTATAATCCTAATGTTTTAGGACTAATATTACAATATAATATTATTTCCTAAATGAAAAATATCAAAACATTGTTTAGTTTCCATTTATATAGTAAATTACCAAAATTACCTAATGTTTTCATTACTTTATTTTTAAACATATTTGAGATTTTTATTAAACTTCTTTTATAATAGAGGTAAATGACCAAGAAAACACTAATTAATTTTTTTTCATGATCTAGTTCACATTTTGTGTATAATAAAAAAATTAACAACATCATACCAAAATTATCTTGAAATTTTGAGTTCTCATTGATTCAATTATGAGTAAGGAACACAAAAAATATCTTTATATGCACTATGAATTGTGTATCTTGGGAATATTTTTACAACATTTTAGTGGTTTTTGTGTGTTATATTATAATGTATTAAAAAATTATGGATGAAAAAGTTTAAGGGAATTATATTGTTTAGAAAATATTTTGAAAAGATAATTTATTCAAAATATTCATAAAGTATGAATTTTAATTGAACCATGTGACATTTGTTTGGGAATGTTACCATTAATTATGAAATTTTTATATATAATTTAGAGGAATATTAAATTAAATTATAAAATTGGATAGTTTTTAATAGATATAGGTTGTATTCATATATTAATTTGGATAATTTATATCCCTCAATGTTAATAGAAAAATTAGTGATGTAGATATATAACGATGAATCAAAAGAATATCTAATTTATTTTGATAATAATTTAAAAAAATATTTTCCTCAAAATAACCACTACGGTAGTTTGGTTTGTGATATAGAAATAAGTCATAAATAATGTATTAGTTTGTTTCTTTTAGTAAAATAAAATGTTATATCATAATCCTCATCATAAGTGAAAATCCAAAACAAAATTTATTCAATTTGTTGCATGGGGTTATCTAAGATAATATTATCATTGAATATATATTAAAATTAATTATAAAAGTGATGTGTTATACATACATATCATAATTGTTTAAATTATATAATCATAGATAAAAAGATGATTAATCATTAAAATTATTCATTATGTTATCCAATGGTTATTACTTCATAATACTACACTATCGTTTTAATGAAATAATAAATTTTAATGATTTTTCTAGAAATGAAAATTATACATTATCTAAGGTCAGAATTATGAATAATCAAATATTCATGGATAAATGAATGATGGGTCTGAAAAACATAATTTCAGGTATAACAGAGAATATTATTTAATTTATTTTCCTAATATCTATTCAATATAAAATCAAGGAGGTTAAAAATATTGATATTTTCTATAACATAAATTTAATTATTTAATGATAGGGACACCACATGAATTT
Source organism: Viscum album (assembly GCA_963277665.1). Lineage (NCBI taxonomy): Eukaryota > Viridiplantae > Streptophyta > Magnoliopsida > Santalales > Viscaceae > Viscum > Viscum album. The sequence continues at coordinate 470,667,739 of OY728148.1, forward strand.
ATGTTGTTAATGAGGGATAAAAATACCTAGAAATACATTATATCTGTCATTAACACCATAGTTATTTAATAATATATTATATAATATATTTTACATATATTTCCCAATATTTTTTAGGATATAGAAATATGTATTTTGAACCATGAGGGAACGTCATCTAGGATAACGTGTGGAATGAAATTTCATAATTAATCTCTATTATGTTATTATTTCATTATGTTATGTAATTTTTTTTAAGACTATGTAGATAATGAATAAATTTATTATTCTATCATAGAAATGTGAAAAAAACATGACTAGTTTTCTCTTGGTTATATATTTGGATGTAATAAATTCGATATAGATTGTAACAAATATGTATAAAATAATACTCTATGAAATACCATCTCGGAATATCTCTCATTTAATTAAATTATAATTATGGATTTCTGTAATGTAGTTAATATGTATGGCTAACCACTTATGAGGAATCTAATTTATATCTATTGATATCCTGAATATATATATTTCGTGTTTGGTAGTAAAATTATAGTAAACACACACACACACAACAAAAAATGTTTGGAATGGTAGGCTAGAGCCCCCCCAGGGATATACCACCCATCAAGCCTTATTTATTCAGTATATGTACTGAAGGCCCAATAAGAATGAATTACATTACATGGACTAGAGGCTCACAAACTGTCCCGAATTCCCATTCTAGCATAATGTCTCCATAATGCTGCCTGCATCATTATGCATGTTTTATGCCTATGTCACGTCCTGCATGTGGAAATTATATTACACTAGGATATAAACTGGGGTTAGATGTAGGATTACTGGGAGCCTTTACCTCTCAAACAAGCTCCCAAATGCATGACATTTATTTTTTATCATATTCTTTATCTTCAGTTGAAAATAAAATTTTACATTGTAACCTATTCTAATAAAAATTATATATTCAATATAAAAGAAATATTTACACACATAAAAAATATTTAGAACTTGCTGTGTGGATTTTGATGATGGATGGAAATACTATATTTCATTAACATTGTAAAATATAATTTTTTTATACTAAATTAATTATATTTAACCATTAAAATAATGATATGGTAATATATTTTGATACTCTAAATAGATGTAATGAAGTTTCTTAGTGGGATTTATATGTATAAAAACCAATATCTGATATTATTGGGAAAAATTAATCTTTTGAATGTCACTCCAGAATAGTGCATTGATATTTTTAATGAAGTTAAACATTGAATATAATTAAATTATAACCGTTTTTGGGTATATAATAGGAATTCATACATACTGAATATAACATCAACAAAATAAAACAATGTTATATAATATATATCACATGTATCTATTATGGAAGTACATAAATGATCCTTCATAATACTAACTGTATTGTTGATATAAAATAACCATATTATATACTATATAGAGAAAACAATAATGATATTGGATTACATGGATAATGTTATATGAACCAAAGAAACATATCATAGTTAAATTATTTAAAAAAACCTTTTGTATGAATAAGGAATATGTGAAAAAAATGATTTATCAAAACAAATCTAAACCAATCCATTTTTAAATGACGATGTGCAAAAAATCTAATGAGTGAAATTTTTAAATGTGGTGACTGAAATGATCATGATTATTCAATAAAAAAATTAATTTTTTACATATATTTTTATAATACATAGGTTTAGTAAATACATTTCAATGAACACAAATATAATGAATATTATAAAAAATTACATTTATGATTTAAAATAAGAAAATATTTATTATTTATTAGGTTAAATTAAAAATATATTTTGTATGATTAATAATGGTGTGATGTGACCTTGAAAAACATAGATAACCTAATATTTATATGAAAATACATGGGATTTTTTGCTGTAGAAATACTCCAACCATCAAAAACATTGTAATAAGCCATAAAAATGAAAAAAAAATTAAAAATTCAATACAAAAACTAGAAAACAATGACTATAAACTTAAAAAACAAAAGGAATATGATATAATGAGGAATATATATTGTGGTATGATTCAATCTGAACAATGTAATATATAATCAAGTCATTGAAAATATAGTGTACTGAATAATAACATAGTCCATGAAATGGTAATGTGGTCATTTTATTTAATTATTCAAGACTATATAATTTAACTAATATATATATATATATGTATATATATAAACGAGTAATATGTAGAAATCATGAAATGAAACTTTGAAGTATTTAATATATATAGTAATCCTTTTAATAATAACAAATAATAGTGTATACCCCTTGATGATGAAAATTAAATCCATATTAATACATACAATGGTCTCTCTCTTCTCTTTTCTTTTTTTTTCAATCTTATGATATTCATATGTTGTGTGTTAGACATTCCAAAATTCCATCTTTTATTTATCTACCTAAAATTCTAATATTTTCATCAAATATATTATAGGTACTACAATATTTCCCTATTCTTTTACCTCTTTAATTGTAACATTATATTCTCATTAATAATATAAAAGGAAATGTTTCAAAATATTCATATTTGAATCCCAAATGAATAGTGTTCTATCATGAATTTCATTTTGACTTGTAATATAATTTTCCAAGGAATAATACAACACCATTTTAAATTAATGGATTTGAATAAATCATTTGTAAATCTATAGAATTATCATATAAATTAAATTATCAAATATTCTTTTATAATTATATAAAAAATATATAATTTGAATACCATTTAGATTTATCTAAAAACCAAAAACCACCTTCTAAATATGTATTAAAACATTCTACAATATAAATGTGATGTATGTGGAACCTTAGGTTACTCGGATCAATCCAAATATTTATATCTTAAGATTTTAAATCACCAGAAAACCAAACATCATATTTATAATTAATATTAGTTATACACATAGAAAAAGTAGTTTATATTTTATCAAAATTTAAATTATTTTATATATTTGATGAAATCATCAATACTCTTAACCCACATCCTCATATTTAGTTTCCTATTTTCTTATGTTAATCTTATGTATATAAAAATTATTTATAGTTATTCACAAATTGCATCAACATTTTTACACATCATTTCAATGTTATTATAAGGTACCTCGGTGAAAATATAATTACAGTTATATATATATAAAAGGAAATTATACATCATCAATTTGATATTGAATATACTTTAAAAATTTATATCCTTGTTCCAAAATATCAAAACTACTCATATTATTTATATATTCTTAAGTTTAACTGTGAAAATTTTCATACATAATATCCATTTTACTCTTATATATAACTATTAATATACAACTACTCTTATATATAGTATGAAAGATATTATGTCCCCTTTTTGATATGTGTCAAATAATCTTATGTATCATTGCGATCATATAATTTCTCTCATATCCTTCACCCACCATCGTTAATGTGTACCTAAGTTATATTTTTCAAATCATTAATCTTGATAACGCAATGATGGATCTGTAATAAAATTCAACCAACCATTATTCATATAATTATAATCCAACTCCTCTAATTATCCATATTATCATTTTATTCCATAATCTACATTCTTAATTGATTTTATCTTTGAATAACCACTTTTTAATTTGAAAAATATATATCAAACTTCAAAACAAATTCAATTGAAAAAAACTATACAATACAATAAAACACCGAGAATAATTTGCATAAAAATCAAATAAGAACCTGTAGTGTAAATATCCTTTATCAATCACGGAAAACTCTATTTAATATATTTTATTATTTTTATATTAGATCCAAAATCATTAAATATAAACACAACATCATTGAATCAATTGTGTCAGAATCATCAACAATTCATCCATGATAGTAACATTGTCTCTTTTCTCAATATACATTACAAACATATTGATGGATCTCTATCATCATCAATTATTGTTTAGATTGAAAACATGTATTATCATTATAAACATCCATTTGTATCTCAATAATCATGAATGAGATATTTAAATTCTATATTTAAATGATATACTTTTTCATTCATTAGAAAATACAATCTCCTCACCAAATAGATCAATTATTTGAATTAAGAAGATCCAATATTGGCATTATTTATTTTTAAATACAAATACATTATAATTAAACTCTATTGACCCATTAATTATTTCAGTTATAATTGATTTTAATAAAAAATTCAATATAAATTTTACGAAAAAATCAATATTTAATTTTCTCAACATTTATTATAATCAATAAGAATTCTAAAACCAATTAGTTGTTATAAATTAATCAAAAAAATGTCAATAAGAGAGATGATTTTTATAAAAAATTAATCTAAATTAGAAATAATTATAATTCTACAAAGACACCAATTATTCCTCAATGTCTTAATATCTCTATAATAAATGAGTAACAAATCTCTCACTCATTATTTTAAAATTAAAATTCTATAAAATTATATGATAATATAATAAATTTAACTCATCGATGAAAAATTATTTCACTTTCATAATTATTAAAATCATATAAAATAATGAGATATAATATCATATTTAAATATATTTGTCATTTTCTGATGTAATCATTTTATTATACCCCTAGAAAATTAATACTGATATAGGAACCAATACGAATCATAACACACTATAATGGATCATTAAATTTTTTGTATAACTAAACCACACATGTCATGTTTTTTCATACGATAGAAAACCATTAATACATATAAGAAAAAATAAAAAATATGATATGGTAATCCAGTATTTTTATCAAAATTATTCAATTTTAAAAACAAAAGTGATAGATTATTATCAAACTAGAAAACCCCTTCAATTAAAATTTGGGTTTTTTGAAACCTCTTTTGGTCTTTCCATTGAAATTAAAACATTATATTATTTAAAAAGTATAATATTATTGTAAATTAAGTATATTAATCATATTGAAATTCAAAATTTTCCATCATTGTAGAACCATGTTTACTTCATAGTACCACATTCAATCTATTTGAAATATAATTGTCTAGAATATGTATTTTTACATTATATTTTGGAGTATTACGATACATATTTCATATAAAAAATGTTTATTAATATTTAATTATTGATAATTTATTTTAATAATTTTTATTATATTATCCATGAAATATATTTTTCATCTATATTATAAGCATATTGACAATGGGTAATCTTATTTCTTTGCCTTCTTGGGAGTGTGTTTTTTATAAAATTTCATTTTCTTACACCTCAAGGTGAACTCATCTTTATTAAATCCTTTATGTATCAAACTTTCTAGTCTTCTATATTAATCAATATATGAATCAATGAAATTATATATTAAAAAATAATATGTATCAACATTTTCACTTTTTTGAAATTCAAATATAAGTTCTCAATAAATGAAATTTCATAATGGATTGATATCTTCACCATCTTTAGTGTGTATTATCTCAATCGAACAAATTTATTCATTATTTAAGAATATTTCTCTATCAATATAAGAATTATATATCCATTATTAATTGAAATATTATTTGAAAAAGTTAATAAACCAATGCCAATATTAATAAGTGCACTAAAAAATAAAAAATCATGATCTTTTTCATTTCGACAAAGAATGACCAGATTTAATTCCTTGTTATTTTTATTCCAAACATCTTCTCATTTGAAGTAATTTAATGAGACCCAATTTTATTATCCTAATAAAATACTAATATGACCATGTGGTTTTATTATCCTTAATTTTCACCCACATCTATGATTTAGAAATTAATTTCGATACATGTGATGGCCATTGAAATAATAGTTGTAAAAACAATAATTTCTTTAGAAATGGAAACATCTTCTAATCATGTGGCATCAGATATATCAATATATGTTTTAAAAATAATTTTTTAAATAAAATGAATAATTTTTTGAATCATGAATATCATTAGTATAACTTATGTTATCACGAATACTCCCGTTTGTTTTGAAAAACCGAACTTATTTCTCTTCCAGAATTCTGATTTTGGAATCCAACCTATGAAACATAATGTTAAGGGTATTTCTATAATCACCACATGATAAAACTCATTATTCTCTTTATCTATTTATCTATTAAATGAAATATTCATACTTCAATGATTTTTTAATTAATATTCATACACTTTTATTCATTCAAAATTTACCTCAATTGAGAATTATTATCATTAATAGTAGATGGATGAGTTTCATCTACTTAATTGATCCTCCCCTCAAATAATTTAATTATCTCATATTTATATTTACAAAAATTAAAAAAATGAAACCACATCCAAAAAATATGTCTATTTATAGAACCCTATATGATACTCCCATGTTTTTAACTTCATGGAACACTGTATTCAGTATTTATAATTTCTCAACAAATTAACATTCTAAAGAAACCACCTATAACAATAATAGTTTTTCTCATCCCATAAACCCATGATAAATTAAAATATAAAATTTTACATTTCTGTATTGTTATTTTTTAAAAATTATATTATTTTTGATTAAAAACCATCATTTTGTTAAATAAGTAAAAACTCTATATACCAGGAAGTAGATTATTCAAGAGGAAAATTATCAATATATATGAATCAAATTTCCCCACATTGATTATATCTACTAGCGGTGAATCATTTTAATACATTATCAAATAAGTGATCTTTCTCATATTTATAGCCACTTGTATATTGTTGTTCATTATTGGTTTGGTAGAAACATCCACATTAGCTAGAGATCACAAATTTATTCAAATCAATATTATATATATAACTATCTCAAAAAAACTAGGAAGAAATATACTCTATAATAGGTAGAATATTAAACTATAATACCACATGAATGAGTTAAATAGAATATATATATCCATAATTATATGGGTAAATAATTCTAAACCAATTCTATTGATTGTTAATATCTCTAATTATACACATTTTTATCTATACCTATGTACCTATTATCACACAACACATTGTATTCATTGTAGTAAATTAATTTTCAATAACACATGGTATTTAAGTTGTTACCACATAATTTATAGGACTAAATCCTTATTTTCTTCAAGTTTTTTCTGACACATATATATCCATCAAATTGAAAATTGATTATAACTAGGATTTTATCATCCGCATCAATATGATAATTTTTATTATACTTTATTATCCATTGGTAATATCTTTATTCCAAAATAATCTATTTGGTAATATGTTTTTCCAAATCCCTTTTGAAGAATATATTCTTCCACACACTAGGATTGTCATGAAATAAAATTTAGATTTTCCACCACAACTAAAATATTTTTTTTGTTAGATGATCAATTGTTGTTGTAGCATGAACTTCAACCTCCTCTTATATTTACAATTATAAATACATCTCCAGTAGAAAAGAATATCCAATTTTTCTTCTTCTGCACTAGTAATAATCATTTGTAATACTAATGATGAAAAATTGACATTTATAAATAAACATTTCTCTCCCTATAAAGAGACAAATTTATATCTCTCTTCCTTTTTTATTCTTCTTCAATACGTAGAATTTATAGATTCGCATGATCTGAATATCTACAATTATCATCTTATATTTTTATTCTATAATTTTTAGAATATTATTCCATATATAGTATTAATGATTTTATCTTTCTTTATTTTATCTCCTCGAATCATTTGTTTATAGACTCATCCAGAAATATGTGGATAATGTTTCTATATTTTGATTTTTGACAACCTCAATTAAAAGTAAGACATCATGATCATTACTAAAACATTTTAACTAATCATCCAAAAAATCCTAATTAATATACATTTATTAGTAGATTATAAATTGTCAATCTTCAATATTTATAAATATCCCAAAGCATATCTCCTAACCTATTATTATTTAATTCTCACAAAAATGTGAACTTATTTTTTTACTCAATATTCCATGAAAACAAATAAAATATATTCATGTTTTCATTATAACATTTAAGAATATAAGTACACTTATAATATTCATCTACATAAAATATATTCCTAAAAACATAAATTTATTGCTTGATTAAAACATTAGAACTCATTATTATTATATTAATTCACAAAAAAACATGAAATCCTAAGATTTCATATTTCACATTCAATAATAAAACATAGTTATTCATATATAATATTTTAAAACATAAAAATATAAATTGAATTCCCTATGTTAATATTTATAATACTAATGTCAAATCTATTGTATAATGATGCTGACTTTAAATATTATGAGAATAATCAAATTCAAAATTATGTATCATCGTGTTATTCATTGATACTTTTATATTACCCTGTTCAAATATGATTACACCTATGTATACTCTATATGATATTTTCAAAAACCAATCAGGCATTAAAAACCCACTGCAAAAGTAATGGTATGCTTATATTTTAATTGATTGATATTATGTGTCATAGAGTGATATCCATGATAGTTTAACACTATTTTATTCGAATAGATATTACATATTACTTTTTGAAATCCTTAACTCCAAATAATTTTTCTATAACATATCCATGTCACCCAAAAGAACTATTTACACATCTCAGCCACATAATAATTTCTCAAAAACTAAAATGAATTCTTGGTTTCAATATACATTAACAAATAACATTAGAAAAATTCATAACAGAAAAGAAGAATATAAAATATAATTATTATTACAAAAAATAAACTATTTTTTGTCAACAATATTACTTATTATTAATTTAATATCAATAAAATTATTAATTTAATAATTTTTAAACAATGAATAACCTATATAACATTAGTTGAAACCCAATTCCAACATGAATTATCACCCATGTACAACTTCCATTGATAATGGAAGTCTTTGTGATCTATCACATGTATATTGATTTCTGTTAAATTTTAATTTAAATATATTTTCAAGAACACCTCCCCAAAATGTGTACCCCTCTTGGGCCGGCAATGTGAAAAGGGAGATACAGACCCCCCTGAGTCCCGCCTCCAGTAGGCCCTTGGATGGAGACTAGCACCGAGGGTATAATAAACACATTGATGGGAGGAATTACCCTCTAAGAGAACACATACGGAAGAGGGAGATAGAATAGAAACCAACCATATCAAACTAAGAACTGAAATATAAATGAAAACCCAAGTTTACATATGTAATATCATGAAAAAGTACTACAGCTGAAAGGGAAAACTACGAGTACCCAAAGGAAGTAAAATAGCAGTGACCACAAGCCAGAACATCTCCTCCAACCACAAGCTACTAGTAAACAGCTTGATCTCCAACCTGCTCCAAATGTACTGAAAACAGTTTATATATAAATGTGTGGTGAGTATAATAGTATACTAAGTGGGATCCTCCCCGAAGCCTCTTTTTCAAATGTAAAGAAAGCATGCTAAAGAACAGTGAATCATAAGTGAAACTAACTCGTCACCTAAATCGGTATACTAAGTTCCCAACATCACCATGGATACTCTCACCAAGTAACGCATACAAGAATATATGATACAGTAAAGAACATCAAGGGTACCCCACTACTACTTCCCCACTCGTTTGCCACTTTTCCCCAAAGACATTCGTCCTGTGCATCTCTCTCCAAAGGATTGCCCATATAAACATGGGCTAAGCTCCACAACCTGCACCACGTGCACTTCAAAGGCTTTCCCGCATACACCCGGGGAAAGTATCACACCATCATCACAACCAAAAGTAACCAAGTAGGTTCTGGGAGCCACCACATCTCGCATAATGTGTATCATATGTCGGGTATTAAACCTCAAGCCATTACAGCTGATACACCGAGTAAGAATCTTCCAGCCTTCCTATCCTAAACATGCTACACCTATAGTTGTCCATAGGATACTATATCCCGAATATATTTGTGTGAATAAACACAAGCCATTACAACCCTCTACACACATATATGGCAAAAACTAACCACTATGCCTACCAGCAAAAGTATCTACCAAGAGAAGAGAGTGGGGTCAAAGGGGGTAGTCAGTCATTCATCCACCCACCGGAATGTTGGGGAAAACACCCCACAGGGCTCAGAATCCATGGGGTGTCAGTTTCCCTCACTGAAAGGGTGGATTAGGGTATAGAAACACAAAACGTATAGAATATATAACTCACAAACACACTATGGACATAACCTAGTCATAGTCTCAGCTGTAGCTAACATCTCTCGGACTCCGGGTAGTTGTTTCTATGACTAGGTATCCTATAATCACAAATCCAATTAATGAACATCATTAGATTACTTCATTACCTTTTTCATCAGTTCCACATTATGTTAATTAACTCTTTTCACATTAATTAACCACGAAATAAACCACATTAAACTCCATGGGAATCACATTCAATATCAACCATTCCATTAAATGTTACAACATCACCATTAAAATCTAGCATCTCCTTCCCCATGGATTGTTAACACTTAATCAAACATTCATTACAGAATTATTTTCCCATATTCCCAAGAATTCTAGAAAAGAATCATATGCTACTATACACAAGGGGGCTTAACATGGTGAGTAGATGTACTACCCGTCGAGTCTTTTCTGCCTATATCAAGAGCATAGACCCATTCTCCCTCGAGATGTTAAACACGAAAAGCACATGGCCAACCCCTCCCGTTATTGCCTTCTTTGGAAGAAGGGTTAGTAAGACTAGCTGACTTGAACAGTGGGGAAAAGTAAAGTAGATAATCAACAAATTAACTGCCAGACATCCAGCCATCACATCCTTCCATGCCATCATCCCCTGTGTCTTCCCTGACACCCACTTGTATAAACTGATGCATCTCGCCACTCTAGGCGTCATCTGCTGCCCCAACCACAGGGCCTCCGTGTCTCCACATATCACAACACCCCTCTAGGGTAACATCACAACATAAGCATCAGGAAATCAAATATCAAATCAAATGGGATCTTGGCCCTTTAACAAGACATCTAGCCTTCATACATAATGAGCACTCATGGCTCCATACACAAGGCATTTGGCCTTAAAAGAATGAGGGTAACTCAGAATATTATCAAGCATTATCATTTATCAACAACAAGATCCTTAATCCCTCTTGAATTAACCAGGTCATTATTGGTAGGTTCCAACTATAGGCAACCTAACCAAAAAGCTATCATAACTGTCAAAATTTTATTAAACAATTAACTGGACATGCCTTCAAACAACATGAACCAACAACTACAACCAGATTCGTGCACATGACTATTTATCTTTAGCCAATTAATTATCAATTAATTACGGATTTATGTCCTTTATCAATTCATCCAGAACAACATGCTAATAGGGAATGCATATATATCAAACTATGTAGCAAATCAGGATGAAAACCGTTATCATGGTACAAAGCAACATAACCGATCAAACCAATTCTTTTAATCCAGTTCAAGAATTTAATTAGGTCAATTTCATTGTCATACAAAGGGCTAAATCAATCTAACTCTACGATTTCACACAAAAATTAGTGAGAAGAAATAATCCCCAACCTCTAGGGTTATTGACGAAAACCACCACGGTCGAAGAATGCTCAAGGAACCTAGGTTTATTCTACCCGCCTTAGATTTATCCTCCTCAAGAATCCGGCTTCGATTAACCAAGAGAAGACTCCAGATCACCTCCAAAATGCCTCGGAGTGGATCTTCTATCTCCAAGGAAAGGTAATCCAAAGTTATGGCCGATTAGGGGCTTAAACGAGCATGATAAAGGCTAAATGGTCAAGATCCTAAAATTTAGGATCATACTTTAAGTCCATGCATGGCCTAGTCGCACAGTTAGACAAACCGTGTGCTAACCGTGCAGTCACCACTGCCTAAGACACTCCGCTCACACGGTTTTGTGGCACGGTTTAGACAAACCATTCACCAACCATGCGAAAGCTACAGGACTTCCAGTTTTCTTTAAAAAGGCCACCCAACGCACCTCCAAGCCTCCTCGATCCCCCGAGACACCTTTAACACCACATTTTCATAGGGTAATGGACCATAGAGGTCCCAAACATTACCTTAGATACCTCTCAAAACATTCTGGCCCTCGAGAATCCAAAACCATCCAAAAGAGAAAATGAAACAGGGTCCGAACATCCACCCACAGAGATACCTCTCAAAAGAGAGAAAGCCAAAAAAACAAAAAAGGGAGCCATATCATAAACATGAAGGTTTCATACCCACACCAGTTACATTGACACATGAAATGATCTAAAAATCAAACAACTCTGGGTAAAGAGCATGGATCTGTGACTCACGTTCGCATGTACTCTCCTCCAAGCCACCGGGTCGCCACAAGACACGAACCAAAGGAATAAAACACTTGCACAACACCTTCTCCTTGCGGTCCTGGATCTCCACAGGTCGCTCCTCAAAGGTTGCATCATCATCAACATTGATCTCTCCCCAATCAATGATGTGAGAGTCATCATGAAGATAACGACGAAAGCTGTGATACATGGAAAATGTCATGTATCCGAATCATCTGCGGGGGAAGTGCTACTCGATACACCACAAATCCAACACGAGCTAACACCTCGAAAGGCCCAACAATCCTGGGAGAAAGCTTACTTCCATGACCAAACCTTCGCTTCCCATGATGTGCTGTCACCTTCATAAACACATGATCCCCAACATTAAAATCTAAGGGTCTCCTCCTTTGATCAGCATAGGATTTCTGACGATCTTGCACTACCTTCATTGTCTCATGAATCACCTGAACCATCTATGTTGTATTCTGCACTAGTTCCGGTCTGAGAATTGCTGACTCTCCGACCCCAGTCCCGCGCAATGGAGAACGGAAAGGCCAGACATAAAAGGCTTCAAACGGAACCATACCGATGGTAGAGTGAAAACTATTATTTTAAGTGAACTCCACCAAGGGTAAGTTCCTCATCAATGAGCCTCCAAAATCAAGAACACATGAGTGCAACATGTCTTCATGAGTTTTGATAGTTCGCTCTGTCTGACCATCCGTTTGAGGATGAAAAGTAGTGCTAAGGAATAACTGAGAACCAAAAGCATGCTGGAGGTAAGACGAGGATCTCGATCAGAAATGATCGTCCTTGGAACTCCATGAAGTCTCACCACCTCCTCCAGATACTTCCTCGACAAATCTTCCACTGAGCTCGACTCTTTGATCGCTATGAAGTGGGCAGATTTTGTTAAACGATCCACTACCACCCAAATAGCATCATGCCCTCCAGGAGCTCGAGGTAAACCTGTAACAAAGTCCATTGAGATGTCCTCCCACATCCACTGAGGAATCTCTAATAACTGGATAATACCACCAGGAACACGATGTTCAGACATCACCTTATGGAAGACTAAACATCGAGATACAAACTCTACAACTGCACGCTTCATCCCAGGCCACCAAAACTGACTCCTCAAGGATTTGTACATCTTCGTCACGCCAGGATGTACTGTTAAGGGCAAAATATGGAACTCTCTAAGAACCATCTCTCGCATTTCCAAGGGAACAAAAATCATTCCATTATACAACACTCTATGTTGTTCATCCTTAGACCAACCATCAGGGGCCTCACCACAAATGACTCGGTCTCTCCATACCTCTACCTCAAGATCACCCAACTGGGAGTCTTCCACCTTCTTCACTGGGGATGACTGTACCGTCATCTGAAAAAGACAACCTCTACCTCCGACTTCTCCCATATCAAGATGCAATGCTAACAGTTCTTCCATTACTCTCCAAGAATCACTGGATTTAGGCACAGTATCCCTACGTGAATTTCGGCTCAGCGCATTTTCTACCCCATACCACTTTCCATGTGTATACGATATTTCGAAGTCGTATTCCTACAAGAACTCCATCCACCGACGCTATCGTAAATTCAAGTCACGCTGGGAGAAAACAGAACTCAAACTCTCATGATCATTGAAAACCATAAAGTACTCGCCAATGAGGTAATGTCTCCACATCTTCAGAGAAAAAACCACACCTGCTAACTCGAGATCATGGGTGGAATAGTTGCATTAATAGGGACATAACTTCCGATACACATAATAAACAACTGACCTCTGCTGCATAAGAACTCAACCTAACCCCAAATGTGAAGCATCAACGAAAGCATCAAACTGAACTCCTTCAGCTAAAAGACAAAGGACTGGAGCACTTACTAACTTCTCCTTTAGATACTTGAATACTCTCTGACACTGATCAGTCTATATTAATGGATGATACTTCTTGTTCAAGAATGTTAGAGGAGTCTCAACCTGTGATAAATTGGCCACGAACCTTCTATAGTAGCCTGCAAGACCAAGGAAACTTTGCACCTCTGAAACTGTCTTATGGGCTGCCCAAGACACAAATGCTTCTATCGTCAATGGATCAACATCTACTCCCTGTTGGGACACAACATGCCCAATGAAACAGACTTCTCAAGCCCAAAATTCACACTTCGACAACTTCGTGAAAAGCTGATGTCGACGAAGAACTCCCAAAACCGCTCGTAGATGCTCTTCATGCTCCTCTTCAAATGTTGAGTGCACAAGAATGTCATCGATGAAAACTACCACGAACTTTTACTGGAATTCACGAAACATAGTATTCATCAAACCCATTAACATATCTGGATAATTCATCACACCAAACGACATTAAAACAAACTCATAATGCCCTTGACGACAACGAAAATCAGTCTTCAGGATATCCTCAACCTTCACATGCATCTGATGATATCCTAACCACAAGTCTATCATTGAGAACCAACATTCACCCTTCCTTTGATCGAATTAATCATCAATCCATGGAAGAGGATAGAGTTTATTTATTTTCACTTTATTTAAGTGATGATATATAACGACCCATACTTTACATACATTGTTAATACTTCAAAATTGAAGCACACTTATTACAACATATGACAAAACCACAAAGGACCGTATAGGTATAGTGTCTTTAGAAACTGGGAAACATAAACAACTGGTTCATAAATCTTCTACAGTGTCTCCCATTTATTTCATCATATCTAGGGTCCCTTTTAGCATATTCTACTTAATATCCATCTTCCTGACCTGGGGAAAAGAAAACATAAAAGGGTGAGCTCAAATGCCCAGCAAGGCAAATAAAGGAAATAAAAATCATATCATATCTTTTTGAAAATCAAAACCTGCAAAAGAGATCATAATATCTTAACATGGAATAAATCATAGAAGTGAAAATGAGATCCCCATAATCATAACATAAAACTTGAAACTTTGTGGCATGCACACATAATCATGGAAAATCATTTCTTGTTAGTCATGACTCATTGCCAAGACTATCTTAGTGGACAAAGTCCCTTTCTGAACCGAGTTCACTCCTCGTTTCAGTCCTGTATCACTGAACCGAAATAACCTTCCGTTCCAGCCATGTCTATCTCATGAGATATAAAGTCTTTACCCAATGCATTGGAGGGAGATATAGGTCCCACCCATCTTATAATGAATCCTTTCTTATGTGTGCCACATAATCATAAAACATACATCATCGCATAACACAAGTAACAAAAATGGGATTCTTGAAACATCATGACATCATAAATCAATTCATATAAGATAAAGGAATTCATAAAATAATTCCATCACAACATGATCAAATCAATGTAATAATAGGGATAAAAATATAACCCTTTATTATCTTAGATGGAAAATAATTTTGATAAAACACTTGAACTCCATTCTTGAGGAAAATATCCTTTCTTCTTCAAAAACATTTATCCTTTCATAACATGTTATACAACATTAAAATAAAAGAAGTTGATTACAAATAAACTTGAAAACTTTTAAAGGAAGCTTCTTTGAAGTAATGTTTTAAAAATCCATTCATGCCGTATAAGTTAAAAAAAACATTCTTCGTACTTTTGTCGGAAAAGTCAAAAAGTACCTCGTACGGAAAAACGACAAAAGATTCCTTTCATATTCTTTACTAAAAACTAACCTAAGGGTAAAATTGGATTTAAACTATTGCAAGTGGATGGAAACAATATTACATATTTAGGGAACATGGATGTGGATGATAAAATACACCCCAGTAAATACTTACGAATAAACAATCTCGGATAAAAATGAGATTGTGATATTTCCCTTACCTTAGGTCCGATTTGCTTTGTTCGTGTCCGAAGCTCCTGTATAATGGTTTAAATAATGTTATTGACTTATTCCAGAATCATACATATTGATATGATATCATATATGGTCATATTATTAGCTTCTTGTTAGTAATATTTCATTGTTACTTGTTACTCGGGTCTTTATAACTTTTTGTTCTTATGTGTGTTTTGTCGAATAAATTCTTATTATTATCTTTATGTTATAGATAATTCATTTCCAGAATGGTATTAGTGTAGTATATACAATATTAATTCATTCAATTCATTTATATAATCATTATGAAATGAAGATCATGTAGAACGAGTCGCATCACATCGTGGAGACAGTATTCCGTACGTACGCACGAGTGATGATATCGTACCTATGATCGTGGAATTGTATTGGAGTATATATATATTATTTCAGTATCAATATTACTTCATAATAATCATATATAGTTACTCATTACACCATTATACCCATCCTTGTAAGGTGAGGGTGGAAAATAGATTACACCACGGCGTGGAGACGGTATTCCGTACGTACGCACGCGCAGTGATTTCATTTTTCCGTAGGATGGATAGAAGGTGAATTAGGGTTGTTTCATATTTATAATAACATATCAGTATGTAAGTAATACTGATGTTATTACTTTATCATGAAACAACTAATGAAGAAGAAGTTGAAGAAGAAAGAAATTGAAAAGATCGGTAATGGATATTACCTCTTCTTTGGAACACCTCTTTGAATCCTCCACTTAAGGAGCAAAGATTGGTCGTTGGAGAAGACCAGGACCTCTAGGAGCATTCTAGGGAAGTGGAGAGGAGAAAATGGCAGGGGTTGGCCGAGCATGAGTGCTCAAATTGGTGTGAGGAGGAGGGGGAGGAGGTTCCCTTTTATAAGGGAGGAGAGGGGCACCTTAGGAATATCTCAAAATATTATTTTATATTAAAGTCAAAATCTGTTTATAATGGTTCCAAAGGGTCTTATTTTGAAGCTAAAGTGGGGATGGGTCTAAATCCTATCAACCAATATAATTTAGACAAGTTTAGGGTATTATTTTAACATTATCAATTAGATTTAACTCTATGTTAAATAATTTAACTTTTACCATGTCTTTTTGTTTTCTTTCACTATATGGTAAATACACTTACTATAGCATGCCAAACGAACCCCAAATTGTTTATTATTAATATATATATCCTTATCTAAGTCATTTGGACGAACCTTAGATTTTTAGGAATAAAATTACAATTAATAATATAATATTTGATTTAAAAACTATTTTGTGTCAATTTTGACACTATTTGATATATGATTTTTGTGAAAGTCATAACAGAATTATATGTTCGAACAAAGTTGATTAAATCAACACTAATATATCATATTAACCTAGAAAATTAGTGGAATTCATAAAAAGTCTCAAATTATATTTATTTTGGTGTTTATAACATCAATTATGTCAATATTTCATTAATAAGATAATTACCGCATCATCATTGTGTCATAAATAAATTAAATTATTTGACGTCTAAAAATTACAAATAAAATACCATCATGTATTAAATCTTTTGAGCTTTCTAATGAATATTTACAATCGAATTTATCTTATGTATAACCCCATATTAAAAATGATTTACTTATTAAACTTTGATTTTAACTACTTTAACCCTTCTTTAAATAAATTAATAATAAATGTCCTAATCTAATCCAAGTGGGCCTAAATGGTCATATTTTATTCCTAAGTTTGTTTTTGGTCGAATTACACTTGTCCAATAAAATTAGGACATGTGTTAGGGTAATATTAATATCATATTTACCTTTAGTTACCCTATTAACTATTAACCGCGGTAAAAAAAAGTAAAAAGTTACTATTCACCAAAAATTATTTTTATCTCATTGAACCACATTTTAGTCCTTGATATTAACCATGTCTCTCGGATTTTCGAAATTCCATTCACAGAAGCGGTAAAATTAAGTTTTATGCAAAATTCAGTTTTTAACCTACCACTTAGTGGTTTCACTATTCATCAAAAATTGAAAGTTTTCAGAAAAATACCAAAATTTCACCCTAGGCTAATTTCGATATTCTGAGCCCAAAAATGAAGTCCATTTTGAAAAATAAAATTTATAAAATTTCAAAAAGTGGTTATTACTATTCATAACGGCTAGTTTTAATAGCATATTGTTGTTTAGTGAAACTCGGTATTGCGTACGACGCAAGCTATCGAGGAAGGTCGCGATTGCGTGTAAAGCAAGCCAAGCAAGTGTTGTGTGGAAAAAGATTCCTTTGATGATTTATATAACATAAAAGTCTCGGGTGTTACATTCTACCCCCCTTAAAAAGAATTTCGCCCTCGAAATTCGTCACTTTGTAACAAACAGATGAGGATAATTCTCCCTCATCATATCCTCAAGCTCCCATGTAGATTCTTCAAGTTCGTGGTTCCTCCATAAAACTTTCACCAAGCGAGTGGTTTTGTTTCGTAGGACTTTTTCGCTACGATCCAGAATCTCTATCGGCTGTTCTTCATAAGAAAGATCTTGCTCCAGCGGTACAACTTCTGAGCTGAGTACATGTGAAGGATCTGGTATGTACTTTCTCAGGAGAGATACAAGGAACACATCGTGAACTTGAGAGAGATTCGGTGGAAGCGCCAATCGGTAAGCTACCTTCCCAACACGATCCAGTATTTCGAAAGGACCAATATATCTAGGGCTCAACTTCCCCTTCTTTCCAAATCTCATAACCCTCTTCCAGGGAGATATTCGTAAGAACACTTTATCACCCACTTCAAACTCTAGGTCTTTTCTTCGGTTGTCGGCATAACTTTTCTGTCGACTCTGAGCTGCTCTTATGTGTTGTTGAATAGATCTGACCTTTTCTGCCATTTCATCAACGAGATCAGGTCCTAACAGCTTTCTTTCCCCAAATTCATCCCAGCAAGTTGGAGTCCTGCATTTCTTTCCATAGAGAGCTTCATAAGGAGCCATCTGAAAACTGGAGTGAAAGCTATTATTATAATAAAATTCCACCAAAGGTAGGTGTTGATCCCAACCTCCTTTGAAATCCATAGAGTAGGCTCTCAACATATCTTCTAGGGTTTGAATTGTTCTCTCAGACTGACCGTCTGTCTGGGAATGATAAGCAGTGCTGAAACTCAACTTTGTATCCAGAGTATGCTGAAGACTTCGCCAGAACTTCGAGGTAAATCTCGGATCCCGATCAGATATAATAGAAAGTGGTACTCCATGCAATCTTACCACTTCCTTTACATATATCCTGGCAAGCTGATCTAGAGAGAAATCCTCTCTAATAGCAATGAAGTGTGCGGACTTTGTAAGACGATCAACTATGACCCAGATAGCATTATTGCCTTTGGATGTTTTAGGAAGTCCTGTGAAAAAGTCCATAGTGATGTTTTCCCATTTCCATTCGGGTATGGGTAATGGTTGTAACATCCCCTTAGACTTCTGTCTCTCAGCATTAACTTGTTGACAAACCAAGCATCGAGAGACATATTCAGCAACATCTCTTTTCATGCCATCCCACCAGATGTACTCTTTCAGGTCCCTATACATCTTCGTGCTTCCAGGATGAATAGAGAATGATGAACTATGAGCCTCATCCAGCAGCTCCTTCTTTAATTCGGGGATGGGAGGAACAGAAACCCGATTCCTGAACTTTATTATCTCATCACAATCAAGGTTGAATTCAGGAACATTTCTCACATTCTTTTGTAACTCGACATCTTCTTTCTGTGCCTCTTTAATCTTCACATGTATAGATGGTTGAACATTCATTTGAGAAAGATAAGATTTTTCCCCTTCCATTATAATTCCAAGATCCATCCTTTGTAAATCCATAAATATTGGATCTTTTGTGATCCTCATCATGGATAAACTAGAATGGTCTTGTCGACTTAATGCATCGACCACCTTGTTTGCTTTCCCAGGGTGGTAATGGATTGAGCAGTCATAATCCTTAATCAGCTCCAACCATCTTCTTTGACGCATATTCAGCTCCTTTTGTGTGAAAATATACTTTAAACTTTTATGATCAGTATAAATATCACACCTTTCACCATAAAGGTAATGCCTCCAAATCTTTAATGCAAAGATTACCGCAGCCAATTCCAAATCATGTGTTGGGTAATTTTGCTCATGGATTTTCAACTGTCGTGAGGCATAAGCTATCACCATATCATTTTGCATAAGAACACACCCCAATCCCTTCTTGGATGCATCACTGTAGATCACAAACCTTTCTCCACTATAAGGCAGTGTGAGCACAGGTGCACTGGATAACCTTCTTTTCAACTCCTTGAAATTCTCTTCACATTCCTCTGTCCAGACAAACTTAACTCCTTTCCGAGTCAACTTGGTGATTGGATTAGATAATCGTGAAAAATCTTTTACAAAACGTCGATAATATCTAGCCAAACCAATAAAACTTCGGATCTCAGTTACTGTTGTTGGTCTTGACCATCTTTTGATAACCTCTGTTTTTGCTGGATCCACAGATATCCCCTCTTTTGAGATTATATGACCCAAAAATGCAACTTTTTTAAGCCAAAATTCACACTTGGTAAATTTGGCATAAAGATTCTCCTTTCTCAGGGTCTTCAATATAATTCTCAAGTGATCTTCATGCTCTTCCTTGCTCTTTGAATAGACAAGAATTTCGTCTATAAAGACTACCACAAATTGATCAAGATAGTCTCTAAAGACTCTATTCATTAGATCCATGAAGATAGCAGGGGCATCAGTAAGACCAAATGGCATCACTATAAATTCATAGTGTCCATACCTTGTACGGAAAGCCGTCTTTGGTATATCCTCCCTTTTGACCCTTAATTGATGATACCCTGAACGACGATCAATCTTGGAAAAGTATTGAGCTCCACATAGTTGGTCAAATAAGTCATCAATGCGTGGGAGAGGATATTTGTTCTTGATAGTGATCTTGTTAAGTTCTCGATAATCAATGCAGAGTCTCATTGATCCATCTTTCTTCTTAACAAATAGGACAGGTGCTCCCCAAGGTGACGCACTAGGGCGTATGAATCCCTTATCAAGATTCTCTTGGAGTTGCTTCTTCAATTCCTGCAACTCAATTGGGGCCATTCTATAAGGTGCCTTTGAAATAGGCAAAGCACCCGGTACGAGTTCTATTGAAAACTCAACTTCACGATTTGGTGGAAGACCCGGTAATTCCTCCGGAAAGACATCATCAAACTCCCGTACAATGGGCATATTATTAATCGTGAGTTTCTCGCCAACCATTTGAGATAAATAACCTTCATTTAGAGGAATCAA
Organism: Viscum album; assembly: GCA_963277665.1. NCBI lineage: Eukaryota > Viridiplantae > Streptophyta > Magnoliopsida > Santalales > Viscaceae > Viscum > Viscum album. Next base: position 470,689,142 of record OY728148.1, read on the forward strand.
TACCCATAAGATGGAAGAAATTTCCACTGGAAGGTTATATTCATCCTTGCATTGATAGACGATCGTAGATTGATCTGGAATATGAAATGTGACTTCCCTTATTTGGCAATTGATATGAGCTCCATGTAGAGAAATCCAATCCATGCCAAGAATCACATCAAATTCCACTAAAGGAAGGATCACAAGATTTGCAGGAAGCACTTTCCCACAAACTTCGATCGGAGAAGAATTATAAACTTTTGATGCGATTGATGTGCCATTAAGTGTTGTCACAGCTAACTCAACATCTAATTGTTGAGGTAATACGGTGATACCCTTAGAAAAGTCTTCAGAAATAAAAGAGTGGGTGGATCCAGAATCAAATAAAACATTTGCTACTTTAGAGTGGATGGTAAGTGTACCTTTCACCACATCGTTATTGTACTCCACATCGCTGATAGAAATTGCATGTGACTTTCCTTTGTCTTTAGCCTTAAGAGTTTGTTGACGTCGACCATCATCATCAACCCTTGGATTTGGGCATTGATTGGCATAATTCCTCATCTCCTTGCACTTGAAACATTGAAGTGTTGTAGGTTCATTCTGTGTATCCCTTCCTTTGCTTGCATCATTAGACATCTTCTTCCCATTATCACGGCATTCAAATGCCCGATGACCTTCCTTTCCACATTTAAAACATTTACTTGTCCCTTTAAGACAACTCCCTCCATGTTTCTTTCCACACTTTGAGCATAAGGAAAAGCTCATCTTCTTTTTCGTGTGCTCTTTAGATTTTTCTTTGAATTCCATCTTCCTCTTCTTATCAAACCCATGTGACTGATGGGTTATTCCAATCTCCATCTCAACTTTGAGAGCACATCGAACGATTTCCTCATAGCTATTGAAGTCCCTTATGGCTAACGCCCTTCGAAGACTTGGTTTTAAGCCACTAAAGAATCGATCGATCTTACTCTGAGGTTGGATAATAATACCAGAAGCGTACCTTGCAAGTCTTGTAAAATTTTCTTCATAGGTACCAACAGATTCATCATCCCTTTGCTTTAGTTCAAGAAACTCTTTCTCCATCTTTGTTCAGAGAATACGAGGGAAGTACTTATTGAAAAATAAGTTCTTGAACTCGTCCCATTCCATAGACTCAATTTCATCCCTTTGCCTCGTATTCTTAACAAGATTCCACCATTGATCAGCATCTCCTTCCAAACGATACACTGCTAGGATGACTTTATCATGTTCAGAGCATTGAAGAACTGAAAATATCTTTTCAGTAGTACTAATCCATTGTTCAGCAACTAATGGATCAGTAGACCCGCTGAAAGAAGGTGGACGCTGCCTCATGAAGGATTCAACAGAATGTTGATCCCTCCTTTGCTCGTTTGGAAATCCTGCATGATTCATAGCTTGAGAAAGTTGTGTGAGCATGGCTACAAGATTTTGCATTCCAGCTCCCAAATTGTTTGGTTGCTCAGGGGGACAATCATTGCATTGCCCATCGCATTCCGTATTAACACGGTTCCTTCGGGTTCCAGCCATTGACTAAAACCAAGAAGAATAGTGTGAGCAACACTAATTATAATAGGAAACCACATAATTCAAGAATAAAATTTTCATGCTTATGGTCTTATCCTAGGTTATTCAAGGCCATTTCTAAAACACTAAGATTGTGTTCTATGCTTAGACTTATCCTTAGGGTTCTTACTAAGGCTTTCACATCTTAGTTTCCAAAGGTTGACTATACCTTTTCTCTGATACCAACTATAACGACCCATACTTTACATACATTGTTAATACTTCAAAATTGAAGCACACTTATTACAAAATATGACAAAACCACAAAGGACCGTATAGGTATAGTGTCTTTAGAAATTGGGAAACATAAACAAATGGTTCATAAATCTTCTACAGTGTCTCCCATTTATTTCATCATATCTAGGGTCTCTTTTAGCATATTCTACTTAATATCCATATTCCTGACCTGGGGAAAAGAAAACATACAAGGGTGAGCTCAAATGCTCAGCAAGGAAAATAAAGGAAATAAAAATCATATCATATCTTTTTGAAAATCAAAACCTGCAAAAGAGATCATAATATCTTAACATGGAATAAATCATAGAAGTGAAAATGATATCCCCATAATCATAACATAAAACTTGAAACTTTTTGGCATGCACACATAATCATGGAAAATCATTTCTTGTTAGTCATGACTCATTGCCAAGACTATCTTAGTGGACAAAGTCCCTTTCTGAACCGAGTTCACTCCTCGTTTCAGTCCTGTATCACTGAACCGAAATAACCTTCCGTTCCAGCCATGTCTATCTCATGAGATATAAAGTCTTTACCCAATGCATTGGAGGGAGATATAGGTCCCACCCATCTTATAATGAATCCTTTCTTATGTGTGCCACATAATCATAAAACATACATCATCCCATAACACAAGTAACAAAAATGGGATTCTTGAAACATCATGACATCATAAATCAATTCATATAAGATAAAGGAATTCATAAAATAATTCCATAACAACATGATAAAATCAATGTAATAATAGGGATAAAAATATAACCCTTTATTATCTTAGATGGAAAATAATTTTGATAAAACACTTGAACTCCATTCTTGAGGAAAATATCCTTTCTTCTTCAAAAACATTTCTCCTTTCATACCATGTTATAAAACTTTAAAATAAAAGAAGTTGATTAAAAATAAACTTGAAAACTTATAAAGGAAGCTTCTTTGAAGTAATGTTTTAAAAATCCATTCATGCCGTATAAGTTAAAAAAACATTCTTCGTACTTTTGTCGGAAAAGTCAAAAAGTACCTCGTACGGAAAAACGACAAAAGATTCCTTTCATATTCTTTACTAAAAACTCACCTAAGGGTAAAATTGGATTTAAACTATTGCAAGTGGATGGAAACAATATTACATATTGAGGGAACATGGATGTGGATGATAAAATACACCCCAGTAAATACTTACGAATAAACAATCTCGGATAAAAATGAGATTGTGATATTTCCCTTACCTTAGGTCCGATTTGCTTTATTCGTGTCTGAAGCTCCTGTATAATGGTTTAAATAATGTTATTGACTTATTCCAGAATCATACATATTGATATGATATCATATATGGTCATATTATTAGCTTCTTGTTAGTAATATTTCATTGTTACTTGTTACTCGGGTCTTTATAACTTTTTGTTCTTATGCATGTTTTGTCGAATAAATTCTTATTCTTATCTTTAGGTTATAGATAATTCATTTCCAGAATGGTATTAGTGTATTATATACCATATTCATTCATTCAATTCATTTATATAATCATTATGAAATGAAGATCATGTAGAACGAGTCGCATCACATCGTGGAGACGGTATTCCGTACGTACGCACGAGTGATGATATCATTCCTATGATCGTGGAATTGTATTGGAGTATATATATATTATTTCAGTATCAATATTACTTCATAATAATCATATATAGTTACTCATTACACCATTATAACCATCCTTGTAAGGTGAGGGTGGAAAATAGATTACACCACGGCGTGGAGACGGTATTCCGTACGTACGCACGCGCAGTGATTTCATTTTTCCGTAGGATGGATAGAAGGTGAATTAGGGTTGTTTCATATTTATAATAACATATCAGTATGTAAGTAATACTGATGTTATTACTTTATCATGAAACAACTAAAGAAGAAGAAGTTGAAGAAGAAAGAAATTGAAAAGATCAGTAATGGATATTACCTCTTCTTTGGAACACCTCTTTGAATCCTCCACTTAAGGAACTAAGATTGGTCTTTGGAGAAGACCAGGACCTCTAGGATTATTCTAGGGAAGTGGAGAGGAGAAAATGGCAGGGGTTGGCCGAGCTTGAGTGCTCAAATTGGTGTGAGGAGGAGGGGGAGGATGTGCCCTTTTATAAGGGAGGAGAGGGGAACCTTAGGAATATCTCAAAATATTATTTTATATTAAAGTCAAAATCGGGTTATAATGGTTCCAAAGGGTCTTATTTCGAAGCTAAAGTGGGGATGGGTCGAAATACTATCAACCAATAGGATTTAGACAAGTTTAGGGTATTATTTTAACCTTATCAATTAGATTTAACTCTAAGTTAAATAATTTAACTTTTACCATGTCTTTTTGTTTTCTTTCCCTATATGGTTAATACACTTACTATAACATGCCAATCGAACCCCAAATTGTTTATTATTAATATATATATCCTTATCTAAGTCATTTGGCCGAACCTTAGATTTTTAGGAATAAAATAACAATTAATAATATAATATTTGATTTAAAAACTATTTTGTGTCAATTTTGACACTATTTGATATATGATTTTTGTGAAAGTCATAACAGAATTATATGTTCAAACCAAGTTGATTAAATCAACAAAAATATATCATATTAACCTATAAAATTAGTGTAATTCATAAAAAGTCTCAAATTATATTTATTTTGGTGTTTATAACATCAATTATGTCAATATTTCATTAATAAGATAATTACTGCATCATCATTGTGTCATAAAGAAATTAAATTATTTGATGTCTAAAAATTACAAATAAAATACCATCATGTATTAAATCTTTTTAGCTTTCTAATGAATATTTAAAATCGAATTTATCTTATGTATAACACCATATTAAAAATGATTTACTTATTAAACGTTGATTTTAACTACTTTAACCCTTCTTTAAATAAATTAATAATAAATGTCCTAATCTAATCCAAGTGGGCCTAAATGGTCATATTTTATTCCTAAGTTTGTTTTTGGTCGAATTACACTTGTCCAATAAAATTAGGACATGTGTTAGGGTAATATTAATATCATATTTACCCTTAGTTACCCTATTAACTATTAACCACGGTAAAAAAAAGTAAAAAGTTATTATTCACCAAAAATTATTTTTATCTCATTGAACCACATTTTAGTCCTTGATATTAACCGTGTCTCTCGGATTTTCGAAATTCCATTCACAGAAGCGGTAAAATTAAGTTTTATGCAAAATTCAGTTTTTAACCTACCACTTAGTGGTTTCACTATTCATCAAAAATTGAAAGTTTTCAGAAAAATACCAAAATTTCACCCTAGGCTAATTTCGATATTCTGAGTCCAAAAATGAAGTCCATTTTGAAAAATAAAATTTATAAAATTTCAAAAAGTGATTATTACTATTCATAACGGCTAGTTTTAATAGCATATTGTTGTTTAGTGAAACTCGGTATTGCGTACGACGCAAGCTATCGAGGAAGGTCGCGATTGCGTATAAAGCAAGCCAAGCAAGTGTTGTGTGAAAAAAGATTCCTTTGATGATTTATATAACATAAAAGTCTCGGGTGTTACATGATAATCGACACACAACATCAAACTGCCATCGGCATTATTCCCGAACAAAATCGGCGCACCCCATCGTGACACACTTGGCCGAACAAAACCACACTACAATAGACCATCAAGATGATTACGTAGCTCTCGTAACTTAGAAGGGTACATACTATATGGAGACATAGAGATATGAGACGCTCCAGGCTGTAGCTCGATCCCAAACTCGATCTCTCATCGAGGGGGTAATGCTACAACCACTTCTAGAAAGACATCATGGTACTCCTCTACGACCCTAGGAAACACCAACTGTCGAACCTCTGAAGAACTCAGCATCATCTCGACCATAAAGGATGATAAGGATGGAATGCGCCTTTGACCCATCCAAGGATCTCTCTCACAAACAATCACTACCTTCTCTCCATCCGCACCGATGAAGATGACCTTCTTCCTGAAGCAATCCATGATAGCCTACACCGAATACAACCAATTCATGCCGAGGATGACATCATATGGTTTTATCCGTAAATATAGGAAATATCCCAAAGAGAGGTGTTCCCCCAACACTAGCTCACAGTCTCTACGTAATTCAAACAAGTCAGCTCGACCTCCAACTGGTGTAGTCAACGCCAAGGGCACTGGAAGCCTCTTTACCTCAAGTCCCAATGCATGGAAAAGGCTAGGTGATATGAAGGAGTGTGTCACTCCTAAATCAAACAAGGCATACACCAAGGAAGAAAACAAGAAAAGGGTACCTCAAATGACATCTATCTCACCTATAACTGGCAACGCTAGGGCATGAAGCTGACCAGGACCTCTTTCACGGCCTCTCAAACCCTGATGACGACCAGCACCACAGCCGCGCTCAGCTCTCTAAGGATTGGGAGCGTCTTGGTGCTATCCTCTTCCTACCCCATCTACCATCTACTGATCGAACTCTGGTGCAATTGGTTGCTGTTGTCTCAGAGGAAACTGCCTCAATGGATGAACCTGGAGCGGAGCGCCCAGTGTCCGATGACGACTCAGAAAGGTCGGGCACTCCCGCTGCTGATGACCAGGACCACCACAAGATTAACAAGTGCCTGATCCCTTGGCATATGCCTCAGAGTTTCTACCTCCAGAGAAACAAGATGCGGAGGGCTGGGACCTACCCCCGGCTGAACGGAAACTCTTCTGCCCTGAAAACTGGGAAACCCAGACCACCGCTCTGCTCCGTGAGGAATCATGATAATTCCCCTCTAGTGACGATTCAGTCCATGAAAAAGTCCTCTCAACAACCTCTGCGCTCGCCAAAACCTCATGATATGTCTTCAGCATAAATGAGATGACCTGGCGCTAGATCTCTGGACACAAAGCCTCCTCAAAATACCTTTCCCTGGCCTCCTAATCGAGTAACATGTCTGAAGCATATCGTAGAAGGGTCCTGAAATGGATTCTAAACTCCCAAATACTAGAGCTCCCATGTCGAAGGGTAAGAAGCTCCTAGCGACTGGACGCCTTCATACTCGAAGAAAGGAACTCAACCTTGAACTTGTATTGAAACTCCTTCCATGAGATCGTTTACTACTCACGATACCCGAGGAACAATAGCTACCACTGCCTCGCTTCTCCACGCAGCATCATCACCACTAAGGACACCCAATGCTCCTTCCGAGCACGAATCAAACTGAAACTGATATTGACCTCCTCCAACCAGTCTTCCACGAATGCATCTAAAACGGAGCCCTCGTACTTCTACAGACTCTGGCGCTGAAACTCTCGGAGTGTCTTCCTCCAAGTGTCATCTTAGTCAACCTCTACCCCGTGGTGACCTGCTGGAATAGCAAGATAGACATATTCTATGAAAAACTGACGAGGACGTTGACCTGGAGCCATACCTACAAAATAACAAACACTAAGACCTCCTCAGCCTGGAATATGGAAGACTCTGCAAAAATTATTTAATTTTTTTCTTTCATTCGTTTTAGGTTAACCTATCCCAAGGTCTACCTATTCACACATAGGCACAAATAAGAATGATGCATGATCCTTTCCTAGGTCTCTACACTACAAATAGTATCACCTTGTTTAGTAGACATGGTAAACATAAATGTCCATACATCAGATCATAAGGGGCTTTAAATGCCTATGTCTCAGCCAACCTCTAGTGTTTACCCCACTTTCTAAACATGAATGACATTGTTTCCCTACCAACCCATGCAACCTCACCTATGCCTAACTCCAATATCCATCCTATCCCTCAACCAGACCTCTGATACAACTCTGTCACGACCCTCTCCCCACAAAGTGTACCCCTATTGGGCCGGTAATGTGAAAATGGAGATAATGTCCCCCAAGTCCCGCCTCCAGTAGTCCTCGGGTTGGCGAATAGCATAGAGGGTATAATAAACACAATGATGGGGGGCATTACCCTCTAAATGACATGAAAAACAGTTTATATATAAAATTTATGTGAGTATAACAGTATACTCAGTAGGATCCTCCCCAAACCCTCTCATGAAAAAGTAAATAAATCATTCTCAAGCACAATGATCCAAAAGTGAAATTAACTCATCACCTAAAAAGGTATATTAGGTTCCCAACCACACCATGGATACTCTCCCCAAGTAATGCGTACAAGAATATATCATATAATAAAGAACATCAAGGGTACCCTGATACTACTTCCCCACTGTATTGCCTCTTTTTCCCAATGACATGCATCCTATGCATCTCTCTCCAAAGGCTTGCCAGAATAAACATGGGATAAGCTCCACAAACTGCACCACGTGCACTACAAAGGCTTGCCTGCAGACACCTGGGTGAATCATCACACCATCCTAACAACCAAAAGTAACCAGGTAGGTTCTGGGAGCCACCACAGCTCGAATAACGTGTATCAGACTTCGGGTATTAATCCTCAATCCATTACAGCTCATACACCGAGTAAGAATCCTCGAGCCATTATAGCCTATACACGCTACACATATAGTATCCAATAGGATACTATATCCAGAATATCTGTGTGTGAATAACCACAAGCCATTATAGCCCTCTACAAACATATATTGGGAAAAATAACCAATGTGCCTATCAGCACAAGTATCAACCAAGAGAAGAGAGTGGGGTCAAAGGGGGTAGTCATCCATTCATCCTGCAACCAAAATGTTGGGGAAAACACCCCCCCCCCCCCCCCCCAGGGCTCAGAATCCGCGGGGTGTCAGTTTCCCTCACTGACAGGGTGGAGTAGCGTATAGAAATATAGAAAGAATAGAATATATAACTCACAACCACACTATGGGCATAACCTAGTCTTAGTCTCAGCTATAGCTAATGTCTCTTAGACTGCGGGCTGCTATTTCTATGACTAGGTATCCTATAAGCACACAACCAATTAAATAACATCATTAGATTCCTTCATTCCCTTTTTCAGCAGTTCCACTTTACGTTAATTAACTCTTTGCACATTAATTAACCATGAACAAAACCACATTAAACTCCATTGGCATTACATTCAATATCAACAGTTCCTTTTAATGTTACAACATAACAATTAAATTCTAGCATCTCCATCCCCGTGGATGATCAACACTTAATCAAACATTCATTACATAATTATTTCCCCATATTCCCAGGCATTCTAGAAAAGCTTCCTATTCTACTATACACAAGGGCCTCAACACAGTGAGTTGATGTACTACCCGTCAAGTCTTTTCCGCATATAGCCAGAGCATAGACCCATTCTCCCTCAAGAGGCTAAACATGGAAAGCACGTGGCATACCCCACGCGTTTTCTCATTCTTAGAAAGAAGGGTAAGGAATACCAGCTTCCTAGAGTAGTGGGGACAAGAATAGTATATAATCAACCAATTAAACAACCAAACATACAACCATAACATCCATCCATGCCATCATCCTCGGTGTCTTCCCCGGCACCCACATTCATAAACCGATGCATCTTGCCACTCTAGGCATCATCCGCAGCCACAACCATAAGGCCTCCCAGCCTCCACATTTCACAACACCCCTCTATGGTCACATCACAACACAAGCAGCAGGAATTCAAACATCACATCAAATGGGCTCTTGTCCCTTTAACAAGGTATCTAGACTTCATACATAATGATCACTCATAGCTCCAAATCACAAGGCATTCGGCCTTACAAGAAAGAGCCAAGCCCTCCTTTTTTGGCCTCAGAATTTTAAACATCTAAATCCTACCAACTGGATGCTAAAAAACAACCCTGAAAAGTCCTCATGAGAAACACATGTCCTTGACTCACATCAGGTGGAGAAGTAGGAATTTATCAAGCCTATGGTGACTCTTGAGTGATTTTGGATGAGAAAAGCCTTGTTCAGCATTTAAATTTGTGAGATGAGAGAAAATTCATGTGAGGTAGGTGTTTTGTGTCCATGAGATAATAAATAAAGTGGAAATATATTAAAATCTAAAATGGAGAACTTGAAATAGTTATTTTTGATGAGGCATGATATCTTTTTGTTTCTTGGAATTGATTTGGTAGATCTCATTGAAATGTGATTTGGATTTGATTTGGTTTGGTTTTTTACTTGTCCAAGAGTCCAAGTGCTAAGTTTGGGGGAATTGATAGAGAAAATATTTTCAATTAAATTATATTGAATATCATTGTTTTAAACCCACAAAAGTGTTCCTCTAAGATGAATTGTTTAATTTTTATGATATTGGTGTTATTTTGAGCTGAATAGTAAAAATTGGCCATTTTGGATTTTTAATAGATTTAAATTATTTCTATAGTTTGGCCATAAAATTAACTACACTGATCTAAATTGAAAAATTCGTTATTTTCCAGATTCTAAACATCCAGGGCTTCATTTACTATTTTGGGACTAAAATCTGAACCGGCCATATGGAAGCTCAAAAGAAGGTCACAAGTGGGAACAGAAAACTGTTTTTCGTTCTACATAGTTTTGGTGTGGGATTCATAACTCATTCATGGTGGGCCCAAATGTTGTGATATACAATGGGTGAAGTCACCAGGTTGGTGCAACAAATAGCTGTGAACCATGTGAAAGAATAACAAGGGCTTAATCAGGTATGTGGTTTATGCTCTTCTAATTCTCATTTAACTGATCAATATCCATAAGTGTAGGGGAAAGAAAGTTGTGTTGCATCCTATCAACAAAGGAAATACTAACTACAAGCCCACCCAGGGTATGGGTTTCAGCAAGAACCAAGCTAGAGCACCTTTTCAGCTGCAATATCAGAAACTAATAGTATTCCAACAACCTGATAAGCTGCCCTTCCAACAACAACAATCTTTCCAAACACCACCTTTCTAGTGGAAGAATTATGAGAAACCATCCACAAGTGCACTGAAAAATGCAGATCAATATCTTAAGACAAGAGTTTTGGGATTATAAGTTAAAATAGACAAGATAACAGATCAATTTAAAAGCATTACGGATGCTCTCACTAATAACCTTGGTAAAAATCCCTCACAAACGATTCCCAATCTAAATGGGAATGTTAGTGAAATCACCACCCAAAGTAGGAAGGAGCTCACACCACCAGAAAAAAATGAGGTGGATGATTCTGGGGAATCTTCTAAAGATCGTCCTGTCCAACAAAAAGATGGAGTAGACAAAAAAGGAGAAAGAACAAGGTTTCATAAGGAAATAAGAGAGACACCTCTTCAAAAAAAAAACAATGGGAGAAAAAGGATATCCCAGCACCATTCCCATCAGCATTGGTTGAGTCAATGAAGGGTGAAGTAGAATGACTTCAACGGGAAATTAAAGAAACATTCCGAAAAGTTGAGATTAATATCCAACAACTAGATGCAATGAAACAAATCCCAAAATATGAAAAATTTATGAAGGATCTAGGTACTAAAAGAATGAGTCCGGATGGTAATGAAATAATCAACTTAGGATGAAGTGTCTTAGCATTGATCACACCACCGATACCGCAAAAATGTCATGATCCAGGGAATTTCTCTATTCCATGCACTATCGGTTCTTTAAATTTTACTGATGAATTATGTGATCTTGAATCTTCGATAAATGTGATGCCCTCTCAGTGTTTTCATATTTGCAGATCGGAGAACTATAACCAACTTATGTGGTGGTACAATTAGCAAACAGATCCACCATTATCCTAGCTGGAGTCATTGAAGATGTACTTGTAGGAGTGAGAGGATTAATCTTTCCAGTAGACATTTATGTCCTTTCCATGGAGTAAGACCGAGCACCAGCCCGATCTCCCGTCATACTAGGGAGTCCATTCCTGAAAACAACGAGGACGATCATCAATGTGCATGAAGGAACACTCACCATGGAGTTTGGAGAGAGCACTGTTCACTTAAATATTTTTGAATCTATGAGGCACCCATCGGATGATCACTCCCTCTTTTCACTCTACTATGAATTTGGTGTAGAACCAATTGAAGAATCCGGTATGGTATATGATTTCTTAGATTTAGGAGAGAGTTCTTCCCTTGGAAATATTATTGAACATGTGGATGCTGAAGATTTTGGATATTTTGACTTCATGTGGGAGGAAGAGGAGTTCAAAAATTTGGAAGTGGGAAACGTCAATTTAGTCTCATCCCTTGATCATCTCCCTGATCTGGAAATTAATCCACTCCCCACTAATTTGAAATATGCATGCCATAGGGAGGGAGAAAAACTACCAGTGAAAATTTCTAATAATCTCTCTAAAATCCAAGAAAAATCATTGCTTGAGCTTTTGAGAGATAATTTCCAGGAAATAGGATGGAGCTTAGGTGATATCCCAGGAATAAACCCAAAAATATGCTCACATAGAATTTTTCTTAATGGAGATTCCAATCCTCTTAGACAGCCCCAAAGGAGACTGAATCCCACCTTGATGGATGTTGTGAAGAAAGAGATCGAGAAGCTTTTGGAAGTTGGAATCATTTATCCCATTTCAGATTCGCAATGGGTCAGCCCTATTCATGTCGTTCCAAGAAAACCGTCCTGACCACTATGAGGAATGAAAAGAATGAGTTAATCCCTATAAGAATTCAAAACAGCTGGACAGTGTGCATTAATTTTAGGAAATTGAACCAGGTCACTCAAAAAGATCATTTCCCTATCCCCTTCATTGACCAGATGTTAGAAAGATTAGCAGGGAGAACTCATTATCGCTTTTTGGATAGATTTCCAGGTTACTTTCTGGTACCCATTGCTCCCGAGGATCAAGAGAATACGACATTTACATGACCATTGGTACTTTTTCATATAAAATAATGCCATTTAGATTAAGTAATTCTCCAGGTACATTTTAGAGGTGCATGGTGAGTATATTTTCTGATCACATTGAAAATTGATTGGAAGTTTTCTTAGATGATTTCACAGTTTTTGGATATTCTTTTGATCATTTTTTGAAAAATCTAGAAATTTTTTTGAAAACCTACATTGAAAAAAATCTTGTTTTAAATTATGAAATGTGTCATTTTATGGTTCAAAGAGGAATTGTACTTGGTCATTTCATTTCCCAAAATATAATTGATGGGGTTAAATCGAAAATTGATGTGATAAATTCATTGCCATACCCAACTTGTGTGAAACATGTTAGATCATTTTTAGGACATGCAGGATTCTACATGAGGTTTATCAAAGATTATTGTAAGATTTCTCTCCCTCTCTCTAGATTAATTTTGAAAGAAGATGATTTTGATTTCAATGGTTCATTTAGGTAATCATTTTATGAGTTGAAGAAGAGATTGATTTTACCACCCAGGATGCAGCCTCCAAATTGGTAAGAACCATTTGAACTACTTTGTGATGCCTTTAACCAAGTAGTTGGAGCTGTCCTTTCTCAGCGAATTGAGGGTAGAAACAAGTCATTTCATATGCCTCGAGAACTTTAGATGTGGCCCAATTCAATTACTCAACAATAGAAAAAAGTTATTTTCATTTTTTTTCTTTAGAAAGAATTAGATCATATCTTCTTGGAACTAAAATCACTGTGTTTTCAGATCATGCAGCTTTTAAGTACATGATGAAGAAAGCTGATGCTAATCTAAGGTTATTAAGATGGATGATACTGCTTCAAGAGTTCAATATAAAAATAAAGTATAAGAAGGTATCTGAGAACCAAGTGGCTGATCACTTAAGTAGACTGCCAAGAACTCCTGTAATTGATGTTCCAGAAAGAGACCCAATGAATGATCAAATTCCAGGAGAGTATTTGTACTTGATAGAAGGAGAAGTTCCTTGGTATGCTGACATAGTAAATTTTCTGGTAACATCTCCGGTCCCATCTCATTTCAATTCTCAGCAAATTCAGAAAATCTAAAAGCCGAATCAAGGTATTTCATTTGGGATGATCCATTCCTTTGGAAGATTTGCAATGATCAAGTAATAAGAATATGTTTACCTGAAAGTGAAGTTAAATCTGTCTTTGATTTTTGTCACACATTAGATTGTGGAGGCCACTTGGGACCTCAATGGATAGAAAGGAAGGTTTTAGAATCTGGAATTTATTGGCCCACAATTTTTAAATATTTTCATGAATTTTTCAAAATATGTGACAAATGTCAGTTTTCAGGAAATATTTCAGAGAGAAATCAAATTACCCAAAACCCATTGAATTTTGGTTACATTTTTGATGTTTGGGGGGTAGATTTTATGGGACCTTTCCTGATGTCCTTTGGAAATTCTTATATCTTTCTTGCAGTTGATTATGTTTCCAAATGGTTGGAAGAAAAATCCACAAGGATGGACGATGCTAAAGTTGTTTGTGATTTTTACAGGTCTTACACATTTTGTAGGTTTGGAGTGACTTGAGAAATCATCAGTGATCAGTGGACTCAATTCTGCAATTGGATAATAGAGACTTTGATAATGAAGTATGGGGTGCATCATAAAACATCAACTCTCTATCATCCAATGACTAATGGGAAAGCTGAAGTTTTCAACAGATAAATCAAAGGAATTTCGGAAAAGACCGTTAATCCAAACAAGAAGGATTGAAGCCAAAGGTTGGAAGACACTTTATGGGATTATAGGACACCCTACAAGACCCTGATTGGAATGAGTCTATATAGGTTGATTTATGGGAAATGTTGTCACCTACCTGTGGACCTGGAGCATAAGGCGTATTGGGCTGTGAGAAAGATGAATATGGATCTTGGATGTTCTGGGAAAGAGAGAAGGTTGTAGTTACAGGAGCTGGAGGAAATTAGAAGAGAAGCATTTGAAAATTCCAAGATTTATAAAGAGATAAAAAGAGTGGCCCATGACAAGCTGATCCAACCCAAAGAATTCTATCTTGGAGATAATCTGTTGCTATTCAATTCCAGACTCATGCTGATACTAGGTAAACTTCATTCCAGATGGGAGGGTCTATTTATAGTTACTAATGTATATCCTTTCGGTGCTGAGCGGATTGTGAAGTATGGAGAGCATGATCCATTCACTGTGAATGGGAAAATGTTGAAGAAATTCCTTAGGACACTGCCATCTGAGCCAGTGGAGGAGATCTCGCTCCTCCAACCTGTCTATCAATAAGATACATCAGGTTGTACCTCTCCTTCACACTTTCTTGATGTTTTGATTCATTTGAAAATTGTCTTACATGTTAAATCCACTTGAATTCATTGAGGACATTGCATCACTTAAGTGTGGGGTAGGGAACCATTGTAGTAGAGGATTTTCATTTGATGTTTGTTTTCATAAATTAAAAAACTAGTGTGTTTTCAAATTTTTGTGTTTATTTTTCTATTTTTGGTGTGTTTCTGAAAATTTTGAGATGAAATTATTATCAATACCATTTTTAAAACCCATTTCAATGAGTGAACCAATCTATTTCGTGTAACTAGGCTTAAATAAATGATGAAAATTACTTTTTTCGAGTTCAAATATTTTGGAATTTCATGAAAAGTACATTAATTTTTGAATCTCATGCCATATTTCATTTTCTATATCTTTGAAATCACTTTCCTGTGAGGGTTCTAAACCATTTTTATCATATTCTTTTTATTCTCCTCCTTTCTTTAGAGAACCATACCATGTTTGCATAAACCAAACTACTGGAAAATAGACCTATACCCACGGTTTTGATTAAAACTGTGGGCATTGGTGTGCCTTATACCCACGGTTTTGGGAAACCATGGGAATAGTTATATATTATATTGACCTATACCCACAGTTTTGGGAAAACCTGTGGGTATATATTTGTTTTGAGGACCTATACCCACGGTTTTCCTAAAACGTGGGTATATGTGTTTCTTTCAAGGCCTATACCAACAGTTTTTTGAATACCATGTGAATAGGGTTTTTTCGAAGGCCTGTAACCACGGTTTTACAAAACCATGGGTATAGCTTTGGATTGGGGGAAAAATCTGCGGGGAACAAAAAATATTTGGAGGGAAACCTATACCCAATGATTATATTAATATATAAATGATATTAAAACATTTTAACACATAAATCTGTAGGATTGTTGGCGAAGCCATTTTCTTTCCTTCTGGTGGTCCACGGATCAAATCTTGTGAAGGTTTTTCCAATACAGCACGATATATTAATATATTATAGTAAATTTATCCGTATTTAAGGAAAATCTGAATGGGTTGGTTTGTTAGTTCCGTTTGATTTCCGGAAAATGGTCCGGGATCGAATCCCGCAGGATACGTTTTTCTACCTGATACATTATTAATTAATATATTTAACATAATACTAATATATATAAACAGAATCGTTGTAGGTTAGTGGTTGGGCATGTTTGCTGTAAGGCGTGCTGTTTACAGAGAGCACGATTTCATGTCCTTCTATTTACAATTTTGTATGATTAATACCCACGGTTTTAAACCGTGGGTATAGATGTTGACAGAATGGAAAGGGCTATTAATATTTTACAGCATGGACAAGAAAGCTATACCGACGGTTTTTAAAACCATGGGTATAGTTCTAGGAGATATCCCGACGCCTCTCCATCCCATGGTTCAAAAAACCGTGGGTATATCCTATACCCACGGTTTCGAGGGCTATACCCACGGTTTTGAACCGTGGGTATAGGCCAATTTTCCAGTAGTTCCAGAATTTGATTAATTTCATTCAAAACATGAGGGTTTAGGGTATCTGTGTTTTTAATTATTGAGGAATTTATTTGGTTTGAATACCCCTTTTCAAAATAATCCTTTTAATTATGGCCCACCTTTACATTTATCCTTCATTGTAGCCCCTAGTAGCCATGAATTTCCTGTTAGGTTAGCCACATTACAAGCCAATTTTCCCTATCCAACCTACTCTTGAAGTGAAATTGCATGATCTAGTTGAACTTAAGAGTGGGGGATTATGTCCTGTGGTGTACTACCTCATTTTTTGATACATTGGGTGGAAAATAAATTTTGGAAGAGATGTGTGAGATGCCGAAAAACTATTCTGTTGAAAGTTGTGCCTTTTCCGGAGCATTCATGATAAGAGAAGTTGTGCCTTTATGGAGCTTCCAATGTAAAAAGAAAGTTATTCCTATCTAGAGCATTCAAAAAAAGCATGTTTGAAAATATTGAAATTTTTTCTATTGAGTTGATTGAATGATGATGGATCCTATTTTCTACAAAGTGGAAGTGATTGAGACCATATTTGAGTGAAAATTATAATTTTTCAATTTTGCTTCAATAAGAGCCAAGCCCTCCTTTTTCGGCCTCAGAATTTTATACATCTAAATCCTACCAACCGGAATCCACAGAACAACCATGAAATGTCCTCATGAGAAACACATGTTCTTCACTCACATTGGGTGGAGAATTAGTAATTTATCAAGCCTATGACTCTTGTGTGAGTTTGGATGAGAAAAGCCTTGTTCAACATTTACATTTGGGAGATAAGAAACAAATCATGTGAGGTAGGTGTCTTGTGTGCATGATATAATAAATGAAGTGGAAATATAATAAAATCTAAAATAGAGAACTTGAAAGAATTTTTTTTGATGAGTATGATATCTTTTTGTTTCTTGAAATTGATTTGGTAGATCTCATTCATATGTGTTTTGGATTTGATTTGATTTGATTTTTATATGTCCAGGAGTCCAAGTGATAAGTGTGGGAAAATTGATAGGGAAAATATTTTAATTTAAATTATATTGAATATCATTGTTTTAAACCCACAAAAGTCTTCCTCTAAGATGAATTGTATCATTTTTATGATATCGGTGTTATTTTGAGCTGAATAGTAAAAATTGGCCATTTTGGATTTTTAACAGTTTTAAATTATTTCTATAGTTTGGACATAACATTATCTACACTAATCTAAATTGAAAAATTCTTTCTTTTCCAGCTTCTACACATCCAGGGATTAATTTAATATTTTTGGACTAAAAGTTGAATCGGCCATATGGAAGCTCAAAAGAAGCTCACAAGTGGGAGAAATAAAACTGTTTGCAGTTCTGCCGAGTTTTGGTGTGAGCTTCATAACTCATTTATGGTGGGCCCATGTGTTGTTATATTCGGTCGGTGGACGCGCAATGAGTTTTGGAGTATCTTGAATGAAGGAAGGGCCGCGTGAATTGGCAGTTTAATATGTCATTTAATCACCCTAATCCGGAGGTTTGCGATTTGGCGAGTCTGAATGGACAGAATAAATTCACAAAGTACAACAGCTATAACTCATGGTTTACATGTCCATATCCACTGATATTTTTAGGGGACACGAAAAAGTTAAATATGAACAACATTCATGAAGAATGGAACGTGTGAAGAGGTCATTTATGGGGTCTACAACGCATAATATTTCGGGGGTCGAATTCTTCCTATAAAAGGAGGCCCTCACCTTCTTCCCAAATCATCCCATTCTCCATCCCATTCCTTCTGGGACACCAAGAAGAAGATCTTTTCAGATTTCATTTTTTTCTTTTCGTTTTCATAGTTTTGAAATTCCTTCTTCATCCCCATTCATCTCTTTTACCCTTACCATGGTGGGGTAAACTTTTGGAGTGATTGGGGAAGGGTTGGTTTTCTACATTGTAATGCATGAGTTCTTGGACGCAATTGAATAAATTTCTTTCTTCATCAAACTTGTTTTCAATTTCATATAGAGGATTTTATAATCAATTGAGATCGTTCTTGAATATTAATTCCGTTACTAAATTTTTGCATTTATAAAATAATCATAATCTCCCTCCACTAATTTCTAGTTTATATACGATGAAATAAACCAGGAATTAGTGGTGAAGTACTTAACGATCGTCAGAACGTGTAAAAGGTGTAGTGAATGTTCTTGATTGTTTGGGATAAATAAAACCAGATTGGGTAATGCCCATTTCATTTAAGGATACTCAATACAAATATTTTTCACATGGAAGGAGAGTTGACCAAACCAAGATCTTGGTATGGTTTTCTCTCACAATAATAATTTCACCAAGGAAGTGAGAGGAAACAATTGTCAAAACTCACTTTAATCAACAAAGAAGAAGAGGTTTGAATTAAATTGAACAAGGATAGAATTATAATTTGGAAACCGACCCCGACCTAATCACCATTTTATTTTGATAGTTTTTCAATCAATTGAATTTCAAATTTCCTTTCAAAATCACAACATTATTACACCTGTATTAAACTGAAAACCCATTTTGTGTGCACTCCTCTTCGAGAGACATCCTAGGTCAACCACATTACTACATTTTAACATAGGAAATAATTGTTTTGCCACGCCCTACAATAGGAGTGCGTGAAACTTAAAAAAAATTCAACGGAATATTTTTCAGAAAACAATTTATCATGAATAAGATTAAAACATGAAAAATTAATAAATAAATCTTCCCTTTCAAGTAATTCAGCTTGGTAATTGATCTCTTTAGGCATGAAAATTTTAAACTCAATCTCAGTAGGTTCATCTTCTTCCTTATCTTCCAAAGCAAGAGAGAGGTAGAAAGTGTCTGATGTTTCATTATCATGTATGAGAAGATCATGTTTCAAGTTATCTTCAAAAAAGTTATTCCACGATTCATTCAAAAAAATGTTGACCTCCCATCAGTGCATATGGTGGAATGTTTACTTTTGTGACCTCCTCGAGCAATGGTTGAGTGCGAGATGATGTGATTATTTCTTTTAGTAGGTCTTTCTCACCCACCTCAGGTTCTTTATGATAAAAAATTATTGGTTAAATCAATTACACCACTCGTTCTGGTTCAGGTTCTGGCTCAGGTTCAGATTCCTCTTGGGATGTGCATACATATTCAGCAATCCATTCTATTTGGCTCTCTAGGTTTTAAGCTTTATCACTAATACATTGAAATTGAGCATCAGGTTCATTATAAACATTTTATTTCACTTGATATTGGTCGGTCCATGCATAATAATCATAATATTAATACATCATGAATGAAGATTTTTTTTTTATTTTTTGAAATTTATGATTTTTTTGTTGTTTTTTTAAATGAAAGGAAAATTAAAAAAAAGTGAATAAAAATAGTGAATGAAAACTACTTGGCTCCCCGGAAATGGCACCACTTTTGATGCATGCCAATCATAGGGCATGTAAAAGAAATTATTTCCTAAGATAAAATTTAGTAATGTGGTAGACCTAAGATGTCACTCGAAGAGGTGTGCAGACAAAACAGGTTGTCACTATAAAACGGGGGTAAAAATGTTGTGCTTTTGAAAAAAAAGTTGAAATTAAAATGATTTAAAAATTATGAAATTAAAAGGGTGATTAGTTCAGCATTGGTTTCCTAATTATAGTTCTATATTTGTTCAATTTAATTCAAACCACTTCTTCTTAGTTGATTAAAGTGAGTTTCCACAATTGTTACCACTCACTTCCTTGATGAAATTTTTATTGTGAGAAAAAAACTTACGAAGATCTTTGTTTGGTAAAATCTCCTTCCATGGGTAAAATATTTGTATTGAATATCATTAATTTAAATGGGAAATACCCGATCGGGTTTTGATTATCCCAAACAATCAAGAAAATTCACTACACCTTTTACATGTACTGACGATCGTCGAGTACTTCATCACTAATTCCTGGTTTATTCCATTGTATATTAATCAGAAATTAGTGGATGGAGATTATGATTATTTTACCAAGGAAAAAATCAGTAACAGAATTACTATTAAAGAACGATTGCACTTGATTATAAAATCTGATATATGAAATTGAAAACAACTTTGATGAAGAAAAAAATTATTCAATTTTGTCCAAGAACTCAAGCATTACAATATAGAAAACCAACCCTTCCCCAATCACTCCAAAAGATTACCACACCATGGTAAGTTTAATCGAGATGAATGGGGAAGAATAAGGCATTACAGTAATATGAAAAATAAAATAAAAAAAGAGAAATCCAAATAGAATCTTCTTCTTGGTGTCCCGGAAGGAATGAGATGGAGAATGGGAATATTTGGGAAGGAGGTGAGGGCCTCCTTTTATAGATAGAATTCAACCTACGAAATATTGCGCATTGTAGACCCCATAAATGACTTCATAACATGTTCCAGCCCTCATTAATGTTGTTCATAATTATCTTGTACGTGTCCCCTCAAAATAAAAGCGCATATGGACATGTATTCCGAGAGTTATATCTATTTTACTCTAAGTATTTATTTTGTCCAGTCAGACTCTCCAAATCGCAAACCTCCGGATTAGGGTGATTAAATGACCCATTAAACTGCCAATTCACATGGCCCTTCCTTCATTAAAGATGCTCCAAAAAACCTGGCATGTCCACTCTCCGAATATCACAACATTCGGGCACACCATGAATAGGTTATGAAGCCGACAATTAAAACATGGCATAACTGCAAACAGTTTTCTTTCTCACACTGGTGAGATTCTTTTGAGCTTCCATATGGCCAATTATGTTTTTAGTCCAAAAATAGTAAATAAAGCCCTGGATTTGTATAATCTAGAAAATAAGAATTTTTAAATTTGGATTACAGTAGATAATTTTATGGCTAAACTACATGAATAATTTAAAACTGTTAAAAATCCAAAATGGCCAAATTTTACTATTCAGCTCAAAATAACACCAATATCATAAAAATTAAAAAATTAATCATAGAGGAAGACTTTTGTGGGTTTAAAACAATGATATTCAATATAATTTAATTAAAAATATTTTCCCTATCAATTCCCCCACACTTTGCACTTGGACACATGGACAAGTAAAAATCAAATCAAATAAAATCAAAAACCCATATCAATGAGATCTACCAAATCAATTCCATGAAACAAAAAGATATCATACCTCTTCAAAAACAATAATTTCAAGTTCTCCATTTTAGATGTTATTATATTTCTACTTCATTTCTTATCTCATGCACACAAAACACCTACCTCAAATGAATTTTTTTTCATCTCACAAATGTAAATGCTGAAAGAAGATTTTCTCATCCAAACTAACACAAGAGTCACCACAGGCTTGATAAATTCCTACTTCTCCAACAGATTTGAGTCAAGAAAATTTGTTTCTCATAATGACTTTTCGGGGTTTTTCTGTGGCTTCCCATTTACAATTTTTCTTCAATAAGAGCCAAGCCCTCTCTTTTAGGCCTCAGAAATTATTACATCTAAATCCTACCAACCAGAAGCCACAGGACAACCCTAAAAAGTCCTCATTAGAAAAACATGTCCTTGACTCACATCGGGTTAAGAAGTAGGAATTTATAAAGCCTATGGTGACTCTTGTGTGAGTTTGGATGAGAAACGCCTTGTTCAACATTTACATTTGTGAAATGGGAGAAAATTAATGTGAGGTAGGTGTTTTGTGTGCATGAAATAAGAAATGAAGTGGAAATATATTAAAATATAAAATGGAGAACTTGAAATAATTTTTTTGATGAGCCATGATATCTTTTTGTTTCATGGAATTGATTTGATAGATCTCATTGATATGTGTTTTGGATTTGATTTGATTTGATTTTTACTTGTCTTAGAGTCCAAGTACTAAGTGTGGGGGAATTGATAGAAAAAATATTTTAAATTAAATTATATAGAATATCATTGTTTTAAACCCACAAAATTGTTCCTTTAAGATGAATTGTTTCATTTTTATGATATTGGTGTTATTTTGAGCTGAATAGTAAAAATTGGCCATTTTTGGATTTTTAAAAGTTTTAAATTATTTTTGTAGTTTGGTCATAGCATTATCTAAATTGATACAAATTGAAAAATTCATTCTTTTGCAGATTCTACACATCCAGGGACTCATTAACTATTTTTGGACTAAAAGCCGAATCGGCCATATGGAAGCTCAAAAGAAGCTCACAAGTGGGAGAAATAAAACTGTTTTGAATTCTACCTAGTTTTGGTGTGAGCTTCATAACTCAATCATGGTGGGCCCAAATGTTGTGATATTTAGTTGGTGGACGCAAAAGGAGATTTGGAACATCTTTAATGAAGGAAGGGTGCATTAATTGGTAGTTTAATGGGTCATTTAATCACCCTAATCCGGAGGTATGCGATTTGGAGAGTCTGACTTGACAAAATAGATGCTCAATGTAAGACGACTATAACTCTTGGAATACATTTCCATATCTTCTGATATTTTGAGATAAATAGGCATGATTATTATGAACACAATTAATGAAGGCTGGAACTTGTGAAGAAGTAATTTATGGGGTCTACAATGCGCAAACTTCTGGGTGTCGAATTCTGCCTATAAAAGGAGTCCCTCGCCTCCTTCCCAAATCATCCCATTCTCCATCCCATTCCTTCCTGGACACCAAGAAGAAGATCTTTTCGGATTTCTATTTTATTTATTTTTTTTCATAGTTTTGTAATGTCTTCTTCTTCCCCATTCATCTCAATTACTCTTACCATGGTGGGGTATACTATTGGAGTGATTGGGGAAGGGTTGGTTTTCTACATTGTAATGCTTGTATTTTGGACGCAATTGAATAAATTTTATTCTTCTTCAAATTTGTTCTAAATTTCATATATTAGAATTTATAATCAAGTGTGATCGTTCATGAATATTAATTCCATTAGAGATTTTTTCCTTGGTAAAATAATTATAATCTCCCTCCACTAATTTCTGGTTTATATATGATGGAATAAACCAGGAATTAGTTGTGAAGTACTCGATGATCGTCAGTACGTGTAAAAGGTGTAATGAATGTTCATGATTGTTTGAGATAAAAAACCAGATCGGGTAATTCCCATTTCAATTAATGATACTCAATACAAATATTTTACACATGGAAGGAGATTTGACAAAACCAAGATCTTGGTAAAGTTTTCTCTCACAATAATAATTTCACCAAGGAAGTGAGAGGAAACGATTGTAGAAACTCACTTTAATAATCTAAGAAGAAGAGGTTTGAATTAAATTGAACAAGGATAGCATTATAATTAGGAAACCGACCCCGAACTAATCACCCTTTAAATTTCATATTTTTTCAATCATTTGAATTTCAAATTTCCTTACAAAAGCACATTATTTTTACCCTCATTTTAAAGTGACAACCAGTTTTGTGTGCACTCCTCTTCGGGAGACATCCTAGGTCAACCACATTACTATATTTTAACTCATGAAATACTTGTTTTTCCATGCCCTACGATAGGCGTGCGTCAAACCTAAAAAATTCAATTGAACAGATGTCAGAAAACAATTTCGCTTGAATAAGATTAAAACATGAAGAATTAATAATGAAATCTTCCCATTCAAGTAATTTATCTTGGTAATTGATCTCTTTAGGCGTGACCATTTGAAACTCAATCTCATCAAGTGCATATTCTTACTTATCTTCCAATGCAAGAGAGAGGTAGACTGTTTTTGATGTTTCATTATCAAGTATGGGAAGATCATGTTTCAAGTTATCTTCAACAAAGTTATTTCCAGATTCTTCCAAAAAAATTTGACCTCCCATCAGTGCATCTGTTGGAATGTTTACTTCTGGGACCTCCTTGAACAATTTTTGAGTGCTAGATGATGTGATTATTTATTTTAGTAGGTCTTTCTCACCCGCCTCAGGTTCTTTAATACAAAAAATTATTGGTGAAATATATTCCACCACTCATTCTGGTTCAGGTTCTGGCTGAGGTTTGGATTATTCTTGGGATGTGCATATATATTCAGCAATCCATTCTATTTGGCTCTCTAGGTTTTTAAATTTATCACTAAGCCTTTGAAATTTAGCATCAAGTTCATTATAAACATTTTCTGGCACTTGATATTGGACAGTCAATGCATAATAATCATAATTTGAATACATCATGAACGAAGAAGATTTTTTTTAGTTTTTGAAATTTAAGATTTTTTTGTTGTTTGTTTAAATGAAAGGAAAATTAAAAAATGTAAATAAAAATAGTGAATGAAAACCACTTGGCTCCCAAGAAACGTCGCCAATTTGGACGTATGCCTGTCGTAGGGCATGGAAAAGCAATTATTTCTTAAGTTAAAATGTAGTAATGTGGTTAACTTAGGATGTCTCTTTAAGAGGTGTGTAGACAAAACGGGTTGTCACTTTAAAACAGGGGTAAAAATGTTGTGCTTTTGAAAGGAAATTTGAAATTCTAATGATTGAAAAACAATGAAATTAAAAGGGTGATTAGGTCAGGGTCGGTTTGCTAATTATATTGATATACTTGTTCAATTTAATTCAAAGATCTTTTTCATAGTTTATTAAAGTGAGTTTCCACAGTCATTTCCTCTAACTTCATTGATGAAATTATTATTGTGAGAGAAAACCTTACCGAGATCTTGGTTTGGTCAAATCTACTTCCATGTGTAAAATATTTGTATTGAATATCCTTAATTGAAATGGGAAATACCCTATCAGGTTATGTTTATCCAAAAAATCAAGAACATTCACTACAACTTTTACACACACTGACGATCGTCGAGTACTTCACCACTAATTCCTGGTTTACTCCATCCTATATAAACCAGAAATTAGTGGAGGGAGATTCTGATTATTTAACAGAGGCTAAAATCAGTAACAAAATTAATATTCAAGAATGATCGCACTTGATTATAAAATATGCTATATGAAATTGAAAACAACTTTGAAAAAGAAAGAAACTTATTCAATTGCGACTAAGAACTCAATCATTACAATGTAGAAAACCAACACTTCCCCAATCACTCCAAAAGATTACCCCACCATGGTAAGGTTAATAGAGATTAATGGAGAAGAATAAGGCATTAAAAAACTATGAAAATGAAAATAAATAAAAGAGAAAGCCGAAAAGATCTTCTTCTTGGTGTCCTAGAAGGAATGGGATGGAGAATGGGATGATTTGGGAAGAAGGTGAGGGCCTCCTTTTATAGGCAGAATTTGACCTCCAAATTATTGCGCGTTTTAGACCCCATAAATTACCTCTTCACACGTTTCATCCTTCATTAATGTTGTTCATAATTATCGTTTATGTGTCCCCTCAAAATATTAGTGGATATGGACATGTATTCCGAGAGTTATGGATGTTTTACTCCGAGCATTTATTCGGCCCAGTCAGACTCGCCAAATCGCAAACGTCCGGATTAGGGTGATTAAATGACCCCTTAAACTGCCAATTCACGCGGCCCTTCTTTCATTAACGATGCTCCAAACCTCCTTCCGCGTTCACCCACCAAATATCAAAACATTTGTGCCCACCATGAATGTGTTATGAAGCCCACAATAAAAACTAGGCATAACTGGAAACAGTTTTCTTTCTCCCACTTGTTAGCTCTTTTGAGCTTCCTTATGGCCTATTCAGTTTTTAGTTTAAAAATATTAAATGAATCCCTAGATGTGTAGAATCTGGAAAAGAAATAATTTTGAAATTTGGATCAGTGTAGAAAATGTTGTGGCCAAACTACAGAAATAATTTAAAACTGTTAAAAATCCAAAATGGCCAATTTTTACTATTCAGCTCAAAATAACACCAATATCATAAAAATGAAACAATTTATCTTAGAAGAACACATTTTTGGGTTCTAAAAATTGATGGTTAATATAGTTTAATTGAAATTATTTTCTCTATCAATTCTCCCACACATAACGCTTGGACTCCTGGACAAGTTAAAATGAAATCAAATCAAGTCAAAAACACATATCAATGAGATCTACCAATTCAATTCTAAGAAACAAAAATATATCATGCATCATCAAAAACAATTATTTCAAGTTCTCTATTTTATATTTTACTATATTTCCACTTCATTTATTATCTCATACACACAAAACACCAACCTCACATGAATGTACTCTCATCTCAAAAATGTAAATGCTGAACAAGGATTTTCTCATCCAAAATCACACAAGAGTCACCATAGGATTGCTAAATTCTTACTTCTCCACCCTATTTGATTCATGGACATTTATTTCTAATGATGACTTTTCAGGGTTGTTCTGTGGCTTCCCCTTTGCAATTTTGCTTCAATAAGAGCCAAGCCCTCCTTTTTAGGCCTTCGAATTTTTGACATCTAAATCCTACCAACCGGAAGCCACAGAACAACCCTGAAAAGTCCTCATTAGAAACACATGTCCTTGACTCACATAGGGTGGATAAATCGGAATTTATCAAGCCTATGGTGACTCTTGTGTGAGTTTGAATGAGAAAAGCCTTGTTTAGCATTTACATTTGTGAGATGAGAGTAAATTCATGTGAGGTTGGTATTTTCTGTGAATGAGATAAGAAATGAATTTGAAATATATTAAAATCTAAAATGGAGAACTTGAAATAATTGTTTTTGATTAGACATGATATCTTTTTGTTTCTTGGAATTGATTTGATAGATCTCATTGATATGTGTTTTGGATTTGATTTGATTTGATTTTTACTTGTCCATGAGTCTAAGTGCTAAGTCTGGGGGAATTTATAAACAAATATTTTCAATTAAATTATATTTAATATCATTTTTTTCAACCCAAAAAAATGTTCCTCTAAGATGAATTTTTTCATTTTTATGATATTGGTGTTATTTTGATCAGAATAGTAAAAATTGGTGATTATAGATTTTTAATAGTTTTAAATTATTTCTGTAGTTTGCACATAACATTATCCACAATGATCCAAATTGAAAAATTATTTCTTTTCCTGATTCTACACATCCAGGGATTCATTTACTATTTTTGGACTAAAAGATGAATCATCCATATGGAAGCTCAAAAGAAACTCACATGTGGGAGAAAGAAAAATGTTTGTAGTTATGCCTAGTTTTGGTGTGGGATTCATAACTCATTCATGGTGGGAACAAATGTTGTGATATTCGGTGGATGGACGCTCAAGGAGTTTTTCAAAATCTTTAATGAAGGAAGGGTCACGTGAATTGGCAGTTTAATGGGTCATTTAATCATCCTAATTCGGAGGTTTGCGATTTGGAAAGTCTGACTAGATAGAATAAATGCTCAAAGTCAAACGGCTATAAGACTTGGAATACACGTCCATATTTGCTGATATTTTGAGGGGACACAGCCAAGATAATTATGAAAAACATTCATGAAGAGTGGAATGTGGTAAGAGGTAATTTATGGGTCTACAATGTGCAATCTTTCGGGGGTAAAATTCTTCCTATAAAAGGAGGCCCTCACCTCCTTTCCAAATAATCACATTATCCATCCCATTCATTCCAGGACAACAAGAAGAAGATATTTTAAGCTTTCTCATTTATTTATTTTCTTATTCATAGTTTTTTAATGTATTATTCTTTTCCATTCATCTTCATTACCCTTACAATGGTGGGGTAAACTTTTGGAGTGATTGGAGAAGGGTTGGTTTTCTACATTGTGATGCATGAGTTCTTGGACACAATTGAATAAATTTTTTTCTTCTTCAGAGTTGTTTTCAATTTATTATAGCGGATTATATAATCAAATGCGATCATCCGTGAATATTAATTCCGTTCCTGTTTCTTTCCTTGTTAAAATAATCATAATCTCCCTCCCCTAATTTCTGGTTTATATACGATGGAATAAACCATGAATTAGTGGTGAAGAAATTGACGATTGTCAGTACATGTAAAAGTTGTAGTGAATATTCTTGATTGATTGGGATAATAAAACCCAATCGGGTATTTCCCATTTCAAATAAGGATATTCAATACAAATATTTTACAATGGAAGTAGAGTTGACCAAACCAAGATCTTGGTAAGGTTTTCACTCACAATAATAATTTTACCAAGGAAGTGAGAGGAAATGATTGTAGAAACTCACATTAATCAACTAAGAAGAAGAGGTTTGAATTAAATTGAACAAGGATAGCTTTATAATTTGGAAACTGACCCCGACATAATCACCCTTTTTATTTCATAGTTTTTAAATCATTTGAATTTCAAATATTCTTTCCAAAAAACAACATTTTTACCTCCGTTTTAAAGTGACAACCCGTTTTGTGTGCACTCCTCTTCAGGAGACATACTAGGTCAACCACATTACTACATTTTAACTTAGGAAATAATTATTTTTCCACGCCCTATGAGCGACGTGCGTCAATCATAAAAAAAATTCAAAGGAAGAGATGTTAGAAAAAAAATTAGCTTGAATAATATTTAAACATGAAGAATTAATAAAGAAATCATCTCGTTCAAGAAATTCATATTGGTAATTGATCTCTTCAGGCATGACCATTTGATACTCAATCTCTCTTGGTGTGTCTTCATCCTTATCTTCCAAAGCAAAAGTGAGGTAGAATGTGTCTGATGTATCATTATCAAGTATGGGAAGATCATGTTTCAAGTTATCTTCAACAAAGTTATTCCATGATTCTTCCAAAAAATGTTGACCTCCCATTAGTGCATTAGTTGGAATGTTTAGTTCTGGGACCTCCTCAAGCAATGGTTGAGTGCGAGATGATGTGATTATTTATTTTAGTAGGTCTTTCTCACCCGCCCCAAGTTCTTTAACATAAAAAATAATTGGTGAAATCAATTCCACCACTCATTCTGGATCAGGTTCTGGATCAGGTTCGGATTCCTCTTGGTATGTGCATACTTATTCAGCAATCCATTCTATTTGGCTCTCTATGTTTTGAACTTTATCACTAAACCTTTGAATTTGAGCATCAAGTTCATTGTAAACATTTTCATGCACTTGATATTGGTCAGTCCATGCATAATAATCAAAATTTGAATACATCACGAACGAAGAATATTTTTTTTAGTTTGTAAAATTTATGATTTTTTTGTTGTTTTATTAAATGAAAGTAAAATTAAAAAATGTGAATAAAAATAGTGAATGAAAACCACTTGGCTCCCTAGAAACAGTTCCAATTTTGATGCACACCTGTCGTAGGGCATGGAGAAGCAATTATTTCCTATGTTAAAATTTATTAATGTGGTTGACCTAGGATGTATCCCGAAGAGGAGTGCACACAAAATGGATTTTCACTTTAAAATGGAGGGAAAAATGTTGTTCTTTTGAAATGAAATTTGAAATTCAAATGATTGAAAAACTATGAAATTAAATGGGTGATTATTTCGGGGTCGGTTTCTTAATTATAATGCTATCGTTGTTCAATATAATTAAAAACTCTTCTTCTTAGTTGATTAATTTGAGTTTCCACAATTGTTTCCTCTCACTTCCTTGATGAAATTAGTATTGTGAGAGAAAACCTTACCAAGATCTTGGTTTGGTCAACTCTCCTTCCATTGTAAAATATTTGTATTGAATATCCTCAATTGAAATGGCCAATACCCGATCAGGTTTTGTTTATCCCAAACAATCAAGAACATTCACTACACTCTTTTACACGTACTGATGATCGTCGATTTTTATCCACTAATTCCTGGTTTATTCAATCGTATATAAACCAGAAATTAGTGGAGGGAGATTATGATTATTTTACCATGGAAAAAATCATTAACAGAATTAATATTCAAGAACAATCACTTTTTATTATAAAATACGCTATAAGAAATTGAAAACAATATTGAAGAAGAAAAAAATTTATTCAATTGCGTCCAAGAACACATGCATCACAATTTAGAAAACCATCCCTTCCCCAATCACTCCAAAATTTTACCCCACCATGTTAGGGGTAATAGAGATGAATGGAAAAGAATAAGGCATTCAAAAACTATGAAAAAGAAACTAAATAAAACGGAAAGCTGAAAAGATCTTATTCTTGGTGTCCTGGAATGAATGGGATGGAGAATGTGGTGATTTGGGAATGAGGTGAGGGCCTCCTTTTATTGGAAGAATTCTGCGCCCGAAAGATTGCACATTTTAGACCCCATAAATTACCTCTTCCCACGTTCAACCCTTAATTAATGTTTTTCATAATTATCTTGTACGTGTCCCCTCAAAATATCAGAGGATATGGACTTGTATTCCAAGAGTTATAGCCGTTTTACTTTGAGCATTTATTCTGTCCAATCAGACTCGCCAAATCGCAAACCTACGGATTAGGATGAATAAATGACCCATTAAACTGCCCATTCACGTGGCCCTTCCTTCATTAAAGATTCTCCAAAACTTCTTGTGCGTCCACCCACCAAAGATCACAACATTTGGGACCACCATGAATGAGTTATGAAGCCCACACCAAAACTAAGCATAACTGCAAAAAAAATTCATTCTCCCACACGTCAGCTTCTTTTGAGCTTCTATATGGCCGATTCAGCTTTTTGTCCAAAAATAGTAAATTAATCCCTGGATGTGTAGAATCTGGAAAAGAAAAAATTTTGTAATTTGGATCAGTGTAGATGATGTTATGGTAAAACTACAGAAATAATTTAAAACTGTTAAAAATCCAAAATGGCCAATTTTTACTATTCAGTTCAAAATAACACCAATATCATAAAAATGAAACAACTAATCTTAGAGGAACACTTATTTGGGTTTAAAAAAATGATGTTCAATATAATTTAATTGAAAATATTTTCTCTATCAATTCCCCCACACATAGCACTTGGACTCCTGGATTAGTAAAAATGAAATGAAATCAAATCAAAAAAACATATAAATGAGATCTACCTAATCAACTCCAAGAAACAAAAAGATATCATTCCTCATCAAGAACAATTATTTCAAGTTATCCATTTTTGATTTTACTATATTTACACTTCATTTATTATCTCATGCAGACAAAACACCAACCTCACATGAATTTACTCTCATCTCAAAAATGTAAATGCTAAACAAGGATTTTCTCATCCAAAATCACACAAGAGTCACCATATGATTTCTAAATTCCTACATCTCCACCCTATTTGAGTCAAGGACATGTGTTTCTCATGAAGAATTTTCAGGGTTGTTCTGTGGCTTCCCCTTTTCAATTTTGCTTCAATAAGATCCAAGCCCTCTTTTTTAGGCCTCAGAATTATTAACATCTAAATCCTACCAACTGGAAGCCACAGAACAACCCTAAAAAAATCTCATTAGAAAAACATGTCCTTGACTAGTATCGGGTGGAGAAGTAGGAATTTATCAAGCCAATGCTGACTCTTTTGTAAGTTTGAATGAGAAAAGCCTTGTTCAGCATTTACATTTGTGAGATGAGAGAAAATTCATGTGAGGTAGGTGTTTTGTGGGCATGAGATAAGTAATGAAGTGGAAATATATTAAAATATAAAATTAAGGACATAAAATAATTGTTTTTTATGAGGCATGATATCTTTATTTTTCTTGAAATTTATTTGGTAGATCTCATTGATATGTGTTTTGGATTTGATATGATTTGATTTTTATTTATCCAAGAGTCCAAGTGCTATGTGTGGGGGAATTGATAGAGAAAATATTTTAAATTAAATTATATTGAATATCATTATTTCCAACCCACAAAAGTGTTCCTCTTAGATGAATTGTTTCATTTTTATTACATTGGTGTTATTTTTAGCTGAATAGTAAAAATTGCCCATTTTGGATTTTTAACATTTTTAAATTATTTCTGTATTTTCCACATAACATTACGTACACTCATCTAAATTGAATTTTTTTTATTTTTCAGATTCTACACATCTATGGCTTCATTTACTAGTTTTGGATAAATAGCCGAATCGGCCATATGAAAGCTCAAAAGAAGCTCACAAGTGGGAGAATGTAAACTATTTTTAGTTCTGCCTAGTTTTGGTGTGGGCGTCATAACTCATTCATGGTGGGCCCAAATGTTGTGATATTCAATGGGTGGACACGCATGGAGTTTTGGAGAATCTTTAGTGAAGTAAGGGCCGTGTTAATTGGCAGTTTAATAGGTCATTTAATCCCCCTAATCCGGAGGTTTTGGATTTTGGAGAGTCCGAATGGACAAAATAAATGCTCAACGTAAAATGGCTATAACTCATGGAATACATGTCCATATCCGCTGATATTTTGAGGGGACATGTCCAAAATAATTATGAACAAAATTAATGAAGGGTGGAACGTGTGAAGAGGTCATTAATTGGGTCTACAATGCGCAATATTTCGGGGGTCAAATTATGCCTATAAAAGGAGGCACTCACCTCTTTCCCAAATCATCCCATTCTCCATCCCATTCCTTCCGAGACACCAAGAAGATGATATTTTCAGATTTATCTTTTATTTATTTTCTTTTTCATAGTTATTTAATGCCTTTTTCTTCCACATTCATCTCGATTTCCCTTACCATGGTGGGGTAAACTTTTGGAGTGATTGGGGAAGGGTTGGTTTTCTGCATTGTAATGCTTGAGTTCTTGGACGCAATTGAATAAATTTCATTCTTCATAAAAGTTGTTTTCAATTTATTATACCAGATTTTATAATCAATTTCAATCATTCTTGAATATTAATTCCACTACTGATTTGTTCCTTAGTAAAATAATCATAATCTACCTCTACTAATTTCTTGTTTATATACGATGGAATAATCCTGGAATTAGTGGTGAAATACTCAACGATCGTCAGTACATGTAAAAGGTGTAGTAAATGTTCTTGACTGTTTGAGATAAAAAACACGATAGGGTATTGCCCATTTCAATTAAGGATATTCAATACAGATATTTTACACATGGAAGGAGTGTTTACCAAACTATGATCTTGGTAAGGTTTTCTCTCACAATAATAATTTCACCAAGGAAGTGAGAGGAAAAGATTGTGGAATATCACTTTAATCAACAAAGAAGAAGAGGTTTGAATTAAATTTAAAAAGGATAGAATTATAATTAGGAAACTTACCCTTACCTAATTACTGTGTTAATTTCATAGTTTTTCAATCATTTGAATTTCAAATTTCCTTTCAAAACCACATCATTTTTACCCCCGTTTTAAAGGGACAGCCCATTTTGTGTGCACTTATCTTCAGGAGATATCCTAGGTCAACCACCTTATTACATTTTAACTTAGGAAATAATTGTTTTGACATGCCCTATGATAGGCGTGCGTCAAACTTAAAAAATAAAATAAAATAGAGAGATGTCAGAAAACAATTTAGCATCAATAAGATTAAAACACAAAGAATTAATAAAGAAATATTCACTTTCTAGTAATTCATCTTGGTAATTGTTCTCTTCATACATGACCATTTGAAACTCAATCTCAGCAGGTGTGTCTTCTTCCTTATCTTCCAATCCAAGAGAAATGTAAAAATTGTCTGATGTTTCATTACCAAGTATGGTAAGATCATATTTCAAGATATATTCAACAAAGATATTCCAAGATTCTTCCAAAAAATGTTGGCCTCTCATCAGTGCATCAATTGGAATGTTTACTTCTGGAACCTCCATGATTTATGGTTGAGTGCGAGATTATGTGATTATTTATTTTAGTTAGTCTTTCTCACCTACCTCAGGTTCTTTAAAATAAAAAATTATTGGTGAAATCAATTCCACCACTCGTTCTGGTTCATGTTCTGGCTCAGGTTTGGATTCCTCTTGGGATTGCGTACATATTCAGCAATCCATTCTATTTGCCTCTCTAGGTTTTGAACATTATCACTAATCCTTTGAAATTGAGCATCAAGTTCATTGTAAACATTTTCTTGCACTTGATATTGGTCAGTCCATGCATAATAATCATATTTTGAATACATCATGAATGAATAAGATTTTTTTTAGTTTTTGAAAATTATGATTTTGTTGTTGTTTTTTTAAAATGAAAATAAAATTAAAAAATGTTAATAATAATTGTGAATGAAAACCACTTGGATCCCCGGAAACAGCGCCAATTTTGACGCACGCCTATTGTAGGGCGGGGGAAAACAATTATTTAC
Organism: Viscum album; assembly: GCA_963277665.1. NCBI lineage: Eukaryota > Viridiplantae > Streptophyta > Magnoliopsida > Santalales > Viscaceae > Viscum > Viscum album. The sequence continues at coordinate 470,723,489 of OY728148.1, forward strand.
TATGTTAAAATGAAGTAATGTGGTTGACCTAGGATGTCTCTCGAAGAGGAGTGCCCACAAAACGGGTTGTCACTTTAAAACGGGGGTAAAAATGTGTTTATTTTGAAAGGAAATTTCAAATTCAAATGATTGAAAAACTATAAATTTAAGAAGTTGAATAGGACGGGGTCGGTTTTCTAATTATAATGCTATCCTTGTTCAATTTAATTTAAACCTCTTCTTCTTAGTTGATGAAAGTGAGTTTCCACAATTGTTATCTCTCACTTCCTTGATAAGATTATTATTCTGAGAGAAAACCATACCAAGATCTTGGTTTGGTCAACTCTCCTTCCATTTGTAAAATATTTGTTTTGAATATCCTTAATTGAAATGGGAAATATCCGATTGGGTTCTGTTTATCTCAAACAATTAAGAACATTCCCTATACCTTTTACACGTACTGACGATCAGTGAGTACATCACCACTAATTCCTGGTTTATTCCATCGTATATAAACTAGAAATTAGTTGAGGGAGATTATGATTATTTTACCAAGGAAAAAATAAGTTCCAGAATTAATATTCAAGGACTATCGAACTTTATTATAAAATCTGCTATAAGAAATTGAAAACAACTTTGAATAAGAAAGAAATTTATTCAATTGCATCCAAGAACTCAAGCATTACAATGTAGAAACGCAACTCATCCCCAATCACTCCAAAAGTTTACCCCACCATGGTAAGGGTAATCGAGATGAATGGGGAAGAAGAAGGAATGAAAAAACTATAAAAAAAAATATATTAAAGGAAAATCCGAAAAGTTCTTTTTCATGGTGTCCCAGAAGGAATGGGATGGAGAATAGGATGATTTGGGAAGGAGATGAGTGCCTCCTTTTATAGGCAGAATTCGACCCCCGAAAGATTGTGCGTTGTAGGCCCCATAAATGACCTCTTCACACGTTTCATCCTTCATGAATGTTGTCCATAATTATCTTGGTCGTGTCCCCTAAAAATATTAGTGGATATGGAGATGTATTCCGAGAGTTATAACCGTTTTACTTTGAGAATTTATTCTGTCCATTCAGGCTCGCCAAATCGCAAACCTTAGGATTAGGGTGATTAAATGACCAATTAAACTGCCAATTCATGCGGCCCATACTTCATTAAATACGTGCCAAAACCCCTTGTGCATCCACCCACCAAATATCACAACATTTGGGGAAACCATGAATGTGTTATGAAGCCCATAATAAAAACTAGGCAGAACTACAAACCGTTTCTTTCTTCCACTTGTGAACTTCTTTTGAGCTTCCATATGGCCGATTCAGCTTTTAGTCCAAAAATCGTAAATGAATCTCTATATGTTTAGAATCAGGAAATGAAAGAATTTTTCAATTTAGATCAGTGTAGATATTGTTATGGCCAAAATACAGAAATAATTAAAAACTAGTAAAAATCCAAAATGGCCAATTTTTACTATTCACCTCAAAATAACACCAATATCATAAAAATGAAACAATTAATCTTATAAGAACACTTTTGTGGATTCAAACCAATTATATTCAATATTATTTAATTGAAAATATTTTCTCTTTTAATTCCCCCACACATAGCACTTGGACTCTTGGACAAGTTAAAATAAAATAAAATCAAATCAAAAACACATATCAATGAGATCTACCAAATCAATTCCATGAAACAAAAAGATATCATGACTCATGAAAAAAATTTATTTCAAATTATCCATTTTAGATTTTACTATATTTCCACTTCATTTCTTATCTCATGCACACAAAACACCTACCTCTCATGAATTTTCTCTCATCTCACAAATGTAAATGCTGAACATGGATTTTCTCATCCAAACTCACACAAAAGTCACCATAGGATTGATAAATTTCTACTTCTCCACCCGATGTGAGTCAAGGACATGTGTTTCTCATTATGACTTTTTAGTGTTGTTCTGTGGCTTTTCCTTTGCAATTTTCCTTCAATAAGAGCAAAGCCCTCCTTTTTCAGCCTCAGAATTTTTAAAATATAATCCTACAAACCGGAAGCCACGGAACAACCCTGAAAAGTTCTCAAAAGAAACACATGTCCTTGACTCAATCAGGTGAAGAATTAGGAATTTATCAAGCCTATGGTGACTCTTGTGCGAGTTTTGATGAGAAAATCCTTCTTCAACATTTACATTTGTGAGATTAGAGAAAATTCATGTGAGGTAGGTGTTTTGTGTGCATGAGATAACAAATGAAGTAAAAATATATTAAAATCTAATATGGAGTAATTGATTTAATTTTTTTGGATGAGGCATGATATATTTTTGTTTCTTGTAATAGATTAGGTATATCTCATTGATATCTGTTTTGGATTTGATTTGATTTGATTTTTACTTGTCCAGGAGTCCAAGGGATAAGTGTAGGGAAATTGATGGAGAAAATATTTTCAATTAAGTTATACTTAATATGATTTTTTAAACCCACAAAATTGTTCCTCTAAGATGAATTGATTCAATTATTTGATATTGGTGTTATTTTGAGATGAATAGTAAAAATTGGTGAATTTGAATTTTTAACAGTTTTATATTATTTCTGTAGTTTGGCCATAACATTAACAACATGGATTAAAATTGAAAAATTATTTCTATTCCAGATTCTACACATCCAGGTCCTCATTTACTTTTTTTGGAATAAAAGCTGAATCGGCCATATGGATGCTCAAAAAAAGCTCACAATTAGGAGAAAGAAAACTATTTGCAGTTCTGCCTAGATTTGGTATGGGCTTCATAACTCATTCATGGTGGGCGCAAAATTCATGATATTTGGTGGGTTGACGTGAAAGGTGTTTTGGATCATATTTAATGAAGGAAGGGCCGCATGAATTGGTAGTTTAATTGTTCATTTAATCACCCTAATCCGGAGGTTTGCGATTTGGCGAGTCTGACTGGACAGAATAAATCCTCATAGTAAAACGGCTATAACTCTCGAATACATGTTCATATCCGCTGATATTTTGAGGGGACACGAACACGATAATTATGAAAAACGTTCATGAAGGGTGGAACATGGAAATAGGTCATTTATGTGGTCTAAAATGCACAATATTTCGGGGGTCCAATTCTGCCTATAAAAGAAGGCCCTCACCTCATTCCCAAATCATCCCATTCTCCATCCCATTCCTTCCGAGACACCAAGAAGAAGATCTTTTCTGATTTCCCTTTTATTTTTTTCTTTTTCATTGTTTGGTAATGTCTTCTTCTTCCCCATTCATCTCGATTACCCTTACCATGGTGGGTTAAACTTTTGGTGTGATTGAGGAAGGGTTGGTTTTCCACATTGTAATGCTTGAGTTCTTGGATGCAATTGAATAAATTTCTTTCTTCTTCAAAGATGTTTTCAATTTCTTATAGAGGATTTTATAATCAAGTGTGATCATTATTGAATATTAATTCCATTACTAATTTTTTCCTTGGTAAAATAATCATAATCTCCCCCACTAATTTCTGGTTTATATATGATGGAATAAACCCGGAATTAGTGGTGAAGTAATCAACGATCATCAGTACGTGTAAAAGGTGTAGTGAATGTTCTTGATTGTTTGGGATAAAAAAAACCTGATCACGTATTTTCCATTTCAATTAAGGATATTCAATACAAATATTTTACACATGGAAGGAGAGTTGACCAAACCAAGATCATGGTAAGGTTTTCTCTCACAATAAAAATTTCACCAAGGAAGTGAGAGGAAACGATTGTTGAAACTCACTTTAATAAACTATGAAGAAGATGTTTTAATTAAATTGAACAAGTATATCATTATAATTAAGAAACTGACCCCGACCTAATCACTCTTTTAATTTCATAGTTTTTCAATCATTTGAATTTCATATTTCCTTTCAAAAGCACAACATTTTTACCCCTTTTTTAATGTGACAACCCGTTTTGTGTGAACTACTATTCGAGAGACATCCTAGGTCAACCACATTATTATATTTTAACTTAGGAAATAATTGTTTTTCCACGCCCTATGATAGGCGTGCATCAGTAACTCAGAACCCTATAAACATTTTTATTTATCAACAACAAGTTATTTAATCCCTCTTGAATTAACGAGGTCATTATTGGTAGATTCCAACTATGGGAAACCTAACAAAAAATCTATCATAGCTGCACAATTTAATTAAACAATTAACAGGACATGCCTTCAAATAAAAAGCACCAACAAAAATAATCGAATTCATTCAAATGACTTTTTACCTTTAGCAAATTAATTATCAATTAATTCATGCTTTACATTCTTTATCAATTCATCTAGAACAACATTCTAATAGGAAAGGAATAGATATCAAACAATATAGAAAATCAAGAGGCGAACCATTATCACGGTACAAAGCAACACAACCGATCAAAACAATTCTTGAAATCTGGTTCAAGTATTTAATTAGGTCAATTTAATTGTGATCCAAAGGGATAAATCATGCTAACTCTATGATTGCACACAAAAATTAGAGAGAAGCACGAATTCCCTACATCAGTGGTTATTGACGAAAACCACCACGGTCGAAGAATGCTCAAGGAACTCGGGTTGATTCTCTGAATCCCCTCCTTTTATTTCTCCTCCTCAATAATTCAGATTTGATTCACCAAGAGAAGACTCTAAATCACCTCCAATGTTCTTGGGAGATGATCTTCTATCTCAAAGGAAAGGTAATCCCGAGTTATGGCCGATTAGGGGATTAAACGAGTAAGATAAAGGCTAAACGGTCAAGATCCTAAAATTTAGGATCTAACTTTAAGTGCCTGCACTGCCTAGTGGCATGGTTAGACAAACCGTGCGCTAACCGTGCGGTCACCACTGCCTTAGCCACATAGCTCGCACGGTTTGGCGGCACGGTTTAGACAAACCGTGCACCTCCTGTGCGGTCTCTACTGCCATCAAGGCCAGCTATGCACGACTTGGTAGGACAGTTTGACATACTCTGTACCAACCGTGTGAATGATATAGGACTTCTAGTTTTCTATAAAAAGTCCACCCAACGCACCTCCAAGCCACCTCGATCCCCCAGGACACCTCTAACACCACATTTTCAGAAGGGAATGGACCAGAGAGGTCCGGGCCATTACATATATTATTATCATTATTATATAGCTTATCAACTTCTTTAGGGAGGAATCATATTGCATAGTCATCATTATCAATGGAATTCATCACAAAACACCAACATCTCATACTCATATAGAATAATATTCATACAAAACGTATTTCTTATGATATTACTTCATAATAATTGGACCCTCCATGAAAAAATATTTTCTACCATCAATAACAACTTCTATTAAACATATCGCTCATTAAACATTAATAAAAGAATCTATTATCCGTGGTTCCATATTTGAACAACACCATAATAATAATATATAAATTTATATTCCTTGAATATATAGTAGTTGCATCATTTATCAATCATAAATGGAAATAAATCACCCATATAGCTCAATATCCTTGTGCATAATATGAATTTAACTCAAAAAAATATAGACACAACCCTTATAATATATTTGATCATCATGTTATATCCCTATATACTTACATGTGTTCTTAAACTCCCCCTTTCACTGAAATATTCCTTCATTCGCATTGAACACAAAATTACTCACCCATTTATTCATCCCTATCAATAGAACCTTCTTATTTTGACATTAATTATTATAGACAGAAATAAGAAACAATTTATTATAATAAATATGAAACATTATAAATAACTATTAATAAGAACTACTAATTTCATTTAACAAGAATAAAGAATTTAATTATTAATAATTTTTAATATTAATGTATTAAAAATGAATTTGTAAATTTTAATATAAATATATAATTAAATTTATTTTAAAACTGTTAATGATAATATGGTTTTTTTGGGTTAACCTGTCCAAATTTGTTATTCATGTTTTCTTTTTATTTATTTGACAAAATTTTATTTCCTATGAATTTGAAATTTAGTTCAAAGCATAAAAAAATTATTGAAATCCAAATATTATTGTCTAAATAAATAATTTATATCTTAATAAATAACCATAATGATAATTTAAAAAATATAATATTTCATTTTTTGTAATATTATTTTTATAATTCATGGAATTGTTTGCCTTACGAAAACATAATTTATATTATCTATGATTGTGTTTTTTAAAAAATATGTCACATAAATAGAAATGTATTTAAGTATATCAATTTAAATACATTATGAAGACATTAAAAAATATTCAAGGTAATTTTTTTGGTCATTTCATCGAAAAATAAATTAATTTGGAAAATATTATTAATTAGTTACTTAATTACATCATCCTTATATTAATGCATCATCTAATATGTTAAAAACACGTAGTTTGATCAAAATTAATATGAAATGTTACTTATTGTCACAGAAAAGATCATTATTTAAAATAATGGCCATTAAATTTTATTATATTCTTTAGTAAATTTAAAATACTCCTCCATGCCACCTATGATTACCCACCTTACATCCCCATCTTGAAATATATTAATAACACACCCCTTTGAAAAAAATAATCCAACATTCTTGTTCAAAGTAATATATATTATCATGGTGTTATTATTGTCTCATAACATCCCAAATATCTATTATTTGTGTAACTTAGTAAAGGGGTGTATACAAAAATTACGTGATATACGTTTACATATTCTGTTCATTGTAGTAATTTTATTGTAATTTTTAATTTTAAACCCATCCATCTAGAAATAATTAATTGGAATGTATATATAATAAAAATTATAATATTTTCAATAAATTACTAATTTTTTAGATGTCAATGTATTCTATATTACTTATATATTATTAGTTAATTTTAAATATCAAGAAACATGTTATAAATTTAATTCACATAATGAATTTATTTATATCTAATCATAACCATTTAAATTATTAATATATAGTTTATGAATTCTCAAAACCCAATCTTTTCTTCATTGTTGAATAATCTAGTAAATACATACCACATGTAACTATCATTAATCCATCACTAATAACTATGTTGAAAATATAATAGATAATTGAAATAAAAAATAAATAACATTGAGAAATGCCAAAATGAAGAAATTACTTTAGAATTCATGGAATAAAAATGTTATAATAATTATTTTCATGTAAGAATAAAAATTTTAAATCAATAATGGAAATACATTTTGAAATTATGTTTAGATAATGTAAATTTTTTATTAGTATATATATATATATATTATACACAATGATTAAAAATTTTTTTAGAGAAAAAAATATGATTTATATGGTCTTTTTTTAATTTCACTTTAGTTTATAATTATTTATCAATATTTATTTGATAATTTTATAAATAAACAAATTTTATATTCATAAATAATTTCTAAAATCCACAAAAACATCAAAAAAATTTATGACATTCGTTTTGTATGTAATTAAATAATAGGATGTAAATATGAAACAATACCAAAAATGATAATTTAATTTGATTATTTATTACTCCATAAATTAATTTTGATGGTAAAATATTATATTTGTAAATTAAATTCTAAAATAGTTCGAAAATATTAAATTATCCATAGAATATCTATTTATTATAATTGTTAATGTGATTCTTGATTTGTTTATCAAACCATGTAAATTCAATCAACCAATTAGGAGGCTAAATCATAATATTTTCAGCTAAAATAATATAAATTGGTTTTGAAAAATGAAATGAATCCATAGTAGTTTAATAAAATTGTGATTTTGAATAAACTAAATTATAACCAATGTTTTGAGAAATTGACTATCATGGAAGAATAAATTATCAATGACTAGGTGGAATATTTGATTCAACCTGAATATTTTTAAACGCAAAAACAATTAATATTAAATATTATTTATAAATTAATAATTAATGATTTGTAGATTATATTGAAGAAATTGGGTATATGATGATACATATTAAAAATATTTAACCATTTCATGTAATTAATAAATAGGGAAATAACATAGATATTAGTCCTGTTGAGAGGAAGGAGAAAAAATTCAAGAAATAAAAAATTCTATGTGTCCCAAAGAGTAAATTATATGGACAGAACTCTATAAACATCATTGATAAAATGTGATTATCTATAAAAACAATTTATTCCCTATGTATCCAACATATAACCCTTATGGAATGTACGATTCATATAAAGAGTGGAGGATTACTTCATAATAAGTGTTGCTTCTTGGTGTATTATAATAATATTAAATACATTTTTCTTTAATTTAGTTCTTCTACAAAAATCATGGCATAATTTTTTGTTCTCATATATCTCTATTATAATCCATTATTATAAATAGGTAAATGTCTATGGTCATTTTGTTGGAGAAATTTGACATACTTATTTAGTTCATAACTTAATATATTAGTTTCTTTTCAAATTCATTTTTATTACCCTACATGATATAGTTGTCAAGTGATGGGTGTGTGTGATAGTTTAACATGATTAAAATTTTATGAAATTAATTATAAAAAATATTTGATAATTTATATATCCATTTTAATTATTTTCAATGATCATATTAGGGAATGTGGTGGTTATGAAGGAAGTTATATATCACAATGTATATGTGAGTATGGGTTTACTAAATGGTATTAAATTTTATAAATTATAGAAATATTTTGAATGAATATTTATACCAGTTAATCATAGTATTCTATTATATACTCAACAATTTTTACACAAATATATACTAAAAAAATAATTTTATTAGATAATTAAATATACTAAATTATACAATGAAATCAAGAAATGTACAACATTATAAGGATTAAATTTATATGAAATAAAATTTAAACACTCAATAAACAAATATAAAACAATGATTAAAAAACATCTAAATACATGGCCAAGTATTCAGAATAACATTTATCCACATTTTAGTTTAATATATTTATTATTATTATAATAATTGACTAAACTAAACCAATTTTTTTTTCATGAAATTATAAAGTTAAATAATTTTTAACTTAAAATGAATATTTCAATGTGATTAAAATTATATTTTATACACAAACCTTTCTTCATCCACTATGTTTTCTTAATATGCGTTTTTCAATATTGTGTGATAGTAAAGACTCTATGAAAATAAAAATAAATTAAACCGTTGCATAATCATTTATAATTATGTAAATAATATCTTCTAATTGTTCTATATTATTTTATTATATTTTTTAATTATTATTTATTATTTTTGTTTCATTACTATTTCATTGGTGAAAATATATAATCAAATGTATTGGATTTTTCATATGTTTCATTTTATTTGTTTTTGATGATATCGACATTATCCATGAGATTTCGGTTAATAAATGTGGATATACTAAAATTATTATATATAAATGGAATATAATAATTGTTTTAATGTTGGAAATAAGTTTATTATTTAATAATCAGAGAACACAAATAAAAACTAACAATGATAAATGCTATAATCATCTGTGCTTCCAAAAGAAAATAAAAATACCCTATAATGATTAATATGAAAATGTAATTATGAATTTTATATATTTTTTACTTGAATAAGTATAGTTAAATTAATGTATAATGAATGAATTTTCATGCTTCATCCTCCTTCAAGATGTTTCTTGTGCCCGTGGGGGAATGGTAGTGTAGTTTTGGATGTGGCACCCAGACCCCAAGGTTCCAGGTTTGAGTCATCGCAATGCTACACATGAGAAGCTAGATTAATAATTACTCATCGACCATGTACCATATTAATGAATTTTACCAATCCCATGGTTTCCCACTTCGGGCCTTGCTATGGATGTGTAGTGTAGCTTGCAAGGCTACATCTATTCCTCGTTACCCATGACTACATGTTATCATGCATGAATTGATGATAGGTGAATTAGGAGTGAGTCGTGGGGATTTTCATCTTGGAAATTGATATTTTCATTAAACCATAATCTATGCTTGAGCATGATATTGTTCAATCTAGAATGGGAATTTTCCTTTAAATTAATTCAATGTTCCTCTTCTAATGGAATATCTAATGGAATTTCCTGATGAAAATTAGGAATTTCATTGGAAAATGATCTATCTTGTATTCAAGATACGGTTAAATCAAATGCTTCCAATCACACTTACATCAAAAAATTGTAAGATGGTAGCTTCTTGGTAGTGGTTGATCCGGACACCCCACAACTGTTATTTAACATATATAGATTCTTAATTATGGAGAGAATGATTATTTGAAGAGGGGATATGCCTTATTAATTTTATGATACTGTGAACCCAATGTCCATATATTATTATATATTCACAAGGAAACTTATTCTAATTGGATAGGGGTTTTTCTATATTGATTTTCAGAATTGGGATGACTTTAAAATGGGTCGATCTAATGGAAATATACATCTCAAACCATTCCTTTTCAGAATCATAGAGTGGGACTGAAAATTCAATCCAATAAATAAGAATCTATAAAATTCCCAAATTTGTATTTGGCTTTATGGTTTAAATTTGGTTTATTGGCATCTAAAAATATTAATGGTTTTCATCTTGAATCACTACCCCTATTATTATGGATCAAAGAATGGGAGTGGTGAGCTTAGAAATTATAATATTATTCATGTTGAGAGAAACATGTCTTCAGAACATATAGTATCAATTTTTTCATGCCAATGATCACAAAATTGATGTTGTGATTTAATTAGAGCACATTACTCTTTTCTATGACTTCTTTAAAATTATGGGTAACCCCATTAAAATATATAGAGTTATTAGAAACAGGTAAGGTAGCCTTCTAAATCCAATGAATGTAAAAGTGAATAATATTAAGAGGAATAAAGGGTTCTTACTTGATATGATGATTTAAAACATGAATATAGAGAATGAGTTATATTCTTTTCCTCCTTCTCTGAGGGACACATGAAATAAGTCATAGGACGATGTGGTAGGGGAAAAAGATAAACTACTTCTAGATCCCTACCCACCCATTCTCCCATTGCTCAAATTTCCTCCATGATAATATAATGGAGATGATATTTTTGATTTGAGAATTTCTCAAGATATTAATGATTTTGTTTTTAGGATTAAATTGTGTGTGGAGGAACACTCACCTTCCAACTACATTTATAAGGAAATCTTGGATTTAGTTACAATGTTGTAATAAAAACATTATCTACTAATTGTAAAAGTGGAAATTAGGACTATGGACCATTTGAGTACAATTAATACTCAAATTGTTTCATAGAAATCCAATTATGTGACCACCCTTGAAACCATGAATTAGGAGACTCAGCCATGTGTTACCCCTCTAATCACTACTAGTAGTAATCCGGGGTAGCATTACCCTTTTATTCATTTGAACATGATCAGCCTGCATGTCATTGTATTTAAAAATATCAAATACCACTCTAGGATTTAATCGTACATTAGAGTGGAACTCTTTGACTCAAGAGATTCTCCTCACATGAAAACTAATCCTCGGAAAAAAACACATCGATTAGAAACGAGTATTAAGGAATCTGGACATGAAAGGAATGAATATACTATCAGTGTTTCCCAATCCTTAGGGAGGGATATACTATCTAAATGATGTAAAATACTAGTTTTAAGGAAGATGAAGCTAAAGGTAATGATTATTCTATCAGTGTTTCCATATCATTGGGCAGGTTTACTACTATCCAAAAGAAGGATAATTAGAAGAATGAAATGCTGGACATTAGTAGATTAATCCAAACTTTTGATATCACCAATAAGAATGTAGAAATTCCCCTTATATCATAAAAACTAATGATGTATATGGGAAGAATATGGGGGGTGTACCCTAAATCTAGTTCCAAATGATGATTTTATTCTGGAATTTCTTGGGCCATGAAAATGATGCCACAGTCAGGTCTCTTAAGTTCCACATTCATCTTTACAGACTTTTTTTTTGGTTTGGTTTGGTGAGCCCAAAAATGTTTTCTAAAATATAATTCTAGTATAGAAAATATGGGATTTATTTTTATGGGATTGAACAAAAGTTTATTAGAGGTCAAAATTTAATGGGTCTTGAATCATTCCTCTCATGATGATCCACTTCTTGTTGGATGAGGTGTACAACATATTACTTCCTTATTTTCTAAGATTAGAGTCAAGTATATTTGTTCCCTCATTTATTATAGTAATCGATATTAAGGTCAAAGATTCATTTTATCTCATACCAATTATCACAAAAACATCATTGAAAGGCCATAGACCATCCTTGGTGAATTCAATTCAGTTCTTAGACCACATGAAACAGTTGTATATATGATGTACTACATTTATTTAAGGGATTTAATAGGATGTATTGAAAATTTGATCTTATTGAAGTCAATATCATTGTTGCAATGTTCACTTGGTATGGAAGACATCTTAGAGGATTGGTTTCTATTAAAATTGAAATTTCTTTTGTTAATGAGTATTCATTATGCTCTTAGGATCCTATTTCTCACATAACGTTATCTCGACTCAACTCTGATAATCAACCTATCATGGTTGATGTCCCCAAAAATGTTTATAGGTCTACATTTCCCTTCAAATTCAATAATGCTAGGTGTTTAAATTTTGAATGTGAAATTCTTGTTCATGATGTTTGGTGCTAGGTGGGTTGAAAGAATAATGTTTTTCATGAATTTTAAAATTAATGATCCTATAGGGTCATCTCAAACATTGGAGTAAATATTTGGGTCTGTAGACATGACATGGATATCTCAAATATTAAATCCCCCCTTCAGTGTATTCAAGGGCAGGGTGCCCATGGTAATCTCACCAGTGGTAGTTTTCTGGAAGCTGATATTACCCTTAAACTCAATAACCTCTTCAGTATTAATGATGCAATGAAAAAAAGGATAAATTCAAGGATAATTTAAAAAAATTATTGGGATTTGAATACAATGTTCCATAACTATCTCCAAAGTGGAAGGAATGGCTATCGGCGTCGTTATTTTATTAATATTGGAGATCAAATATTGGATAATATATAAGACCTTTTTGGGCATATTGCTTCTTATTACAGAGACCTCTTTAATAATACAACCTCAATAGATTATCTTGTGGAAGGTATTATTCGAAATCTTATTATTAAGGAGGATAACTCAAGACTTAAATCCAATCCTTTAGAACCAGATATTATGGTTGAGGTTTTTAGTGTAAAGACTGATAGTTCTACAAGTGATGATGGCTTTATCATCATTTTTTTCATACATATTGGGTGATCATTTTTTATGATGTTTGTAAGATTGTCCTTAACTTTTTCAGAGGTGGATAACATCCTCTCTATTTAAATTTCCAATTTCATGATTTAATCCCTATGGTATAGAATAACAATGAGATCCTATTATTCATGCCTATTTCTTTTATCATCACTTTATAATTAGTTGTTTCAAAAAATATTATCAGCTGATTATCTCCTATATATAGTAAAATTGTATCATGTAATAAATTTGGTTTCTTCAATGGGAGGACCATTAAATATTGTCTAATTATTTCATTATAATGTTACAATCATTTAAAAAATCCTATATATGGAGGGAAAATTTCCCTTAAAATGACCTTAAAAAGACTTTGACATGATGGATTATGAATTTATCTTCCAAATCCTTCTCATGTTAGGTTTGGAGGATACATTTATTCATTGGATCAATATTATACTAGGATCTGATCTTATATTTGTGCATGTTAATAAATATCTAGAGGGAAAATTCTCATGTTCCATAGGTTTTAGAGAAGGTGAACCCCCTTTGGTATTATTGTCTCTATCTCTAATGATTATATTAGTACATTACATTACATCGTGGAAACTAATGGAATGTTTAAGGCCATTAGTGCAGGATGAGGATCTTTTTCTCCAACACAAGTTATTTATTATTATGATACTATTTTATTCACTCATCAGGATAATAAAAACACCCAAAATATCAAGACTCCATTTTATATTACGATTTGGTCTATGGTTATTAGGTAAGGTGGGGAAAATACTATGCTTATTTGGGATGAAACATGTCATATATGAGCACATTAGACATTATTTATGACTTGTAAATTAGATAAGAAATATATACATTAATATATCTTGGTGTGCCTATGTTTTATGGTCATACAAAGTCTTTCCACTTTTTCCTAAATTATTTTTTATTTCAAAAAGAAATTATTATCTTGGAAAGGAAAATCTCTCCCCATGGTAGGTTGTGTTTTTTTGTTTAAATATTTTATTATTTATAAAATTTTCAACTCTTTTATTACTTATAAATGGAATTAATTCATTATCAAATATATTATTGTGGACATTAAGAAAATCATCTGGAAAAAACATATTTTGGAAAGAATATTGTCCACCGTTTCTTGGGACACATTTTGAAAACTATTTTAAGGGGGTGTTGTCTATGAATCAAAATTCTCAGATTTTTTCAGCAAGCATCACATGATTCCTATGATTGGAAACATGTATATGATAACTCTAAATCTATTTCATTCATGAGATCTAGGTTCCTTAAAAAGCTCAAATCTGGGATTTTTAGCCTCATGGACACCTCAGTAAGACCTTCCCTCAAACCCACTTTATCTTTTATTGTCCTTAATGCGTGATAGTCCATTTATAAAGATTCACCGCTTCGGTTTCTATAAGTATAATATTATTATAGCTTGTATATTCAATTCACTTAACTATGTTGTTCATAATATTGACATTTACATAACAATAAAGGATAAGATTATTGACATGGAATCAATTCCAGATCATATTAAGAAGATTGTCAATGAATTATACTTTTCATTTATTGATGACTTATTGGTCCAAGACTTGAACTCATCAGGAATTAATAAATCAAATTCCTTTTATTAATCTATCATATATACTTTTTTGAAATCTATAATTGATATGGAAGTTCAATAGATACATTCTTCAACCCTCTCGGTTTATCTTGATTTGGTGGTCAGTGCATGGTAAACTTCCCATTAATAAATATATATATGATAATGGAATTTCATTATGTTTCATATATATTATTAGTAATCATCATCAGGAAGACATATACAACATATTCTTGAGTGGTGTCACAATATAATCTATGTCGAAGTATCTATATGATATTATTGAAGTCAGACCGCCATGGACTGCTTCAACTCGGGACTTCATTGCATGTATGTAGTAACTTCTGTTTTCCACTCATATTTTGATACTTCACCCGGTAGCTAAAATGGAATTGGGCACCACTCTTTGGTTAGCGAGGAACATGTGTCTCCATGAAGATTTCATTGCTAGAATTATGGATGTTCTGATAAATGTGAATGTCCCTCAAATGATCTATTATTATAATTCAATACATGAATTATTTTTTCCCAAGAAAATAATAATTAATTAAAACATCTCGCCTCCAAATTGTAAAATGGATGTTTTTTGGGAACGTAACTATTTTGGATGAATTAGGATCAATTTTATTGGTGCTTAATGTTGTATCCCTGGTCCTTGAGTTTATAGAGTTTTTTTAGGAAGAGTCTTGGTGACGGGGTTGGCTGGTATTATAGCTCTTTTCCATTGATTCCTCATTAGAAGCTCAGATTCGTGGATTTTTCATTGCTTTAAATCATACTAAATCGAGGTGTCTGATAAATATAGGGTTGGGTTGTGATTCCACCATTATTGTGCATGCTATCAGAACGACAACTACATATATCCTTTGAAGACTTTCTAATTGATTGATCAATTCTATGAGGTTTCTCTCATCATTTGGATATATCATTACAAATGATTATAGAGAGGGTAATGAAATTGTTAGAAGTCTTTCCAATAAAGATGGTGATGGAAATAGTATCATTTAGTATGATCATATTACTTTGGAGGTAATTCCTATTTTTCATAATGATAAATGTAATTTTGATTCATTTAGACTAGTATGAATGGTTGTGTTTTTATTAATAATAAGACCCTGTTTTCTAAAAGGAGATAATCATACCAAAAAATTGTGTTTATCATAGAAATTGAAAACTTTGAAATACTATCTAGATATTGACGGCCCCATCTTCAATTAATTTTTATTAGTTTATATCAATTGAAACAAAATATCTAAATAACTCCCCCTATATTGAATATTAGATTATATATCATAGATGAATTCCCTGAAATAGATGTAGTTAGAGAACATAGATGATATGGATTAGTTTTATGAATGGTTTGGGGATATAAAATGTTTTTCATATTATTATAAAAAGGAGGAGATTTAGAGATTGAAAAAGTTATAAATCATAGATCAATGTAAATAACAAGACCCTATATCTATATATAATGATAATTAAACAAAACAAACTATTCATCCATGAACAATAGAATAATGAGTCATTTACCATCCTAAAACCCCAATATGTAATATTTTTTTCATTAGGACAGTGGAGAACATTAAATATATAGAATAATAGGACTTTTGAAATTCCTATAAATGGTTGTATTTGATATTAATAATG
This sequence comes from Viscum album, assembly GCA_963277665.1. NCBI lineage: Eukaryota > Viridiplantae > Streptophyta > Magnoliopsida > Santalales > Viscaceae > Viscum > Viscum album. The sequence goes on from OY728148.1 coordinate 470,739,943, forward strand.
AATTTATAAGAATATCTCAATATGTGTATGGAGATGTGATCATGTTTTTATGTGAGAATCCAAAACAAATAGAAAGGATAATATTTTCTAATACTTGAAAACTCAAGACCAAAAACACTATTATATTGTAATTTTATTATAATGATTGTGTAATATATCATAATTTAATATAAATGTGTTTATCGGTGATGAAAAAAATTCTACAATATATTATTTAATTTGAAAGGCATTGGGTGTGATGAAAAGTTATTTGATGTTATTTTCAGGTATTGTTTCTACGAATATAATGTTATTTGATGAATTATGATTCAAACCAAAAGGTTACTATAATTTATATTTTTTATATAATTATAATACATAGTCCTATAATTTTTTAAATGTATAGTGAAATTTTCATTTATTGTTTATATGTTTTGAGAAATGATGCATAAAGGAAACAACAGTTTGATTGACCTATTTCAAGGTGAAAAAAAAACAACATGAGTTTTATAATTGTCTCTTATTACTATGTTATTATATTAAAGATATAAATATATTAACTAATATAACATGATAGTTCTGTATTGGTCATCTATACTCGTGTATGGTAGTCAAATTGTTCAAAATATTTTTTATGTATACAATCTAAAATATTTTGTTTACATTAAGGTAAATTATGTTATGTATATTCACTTAAAGATATGTGATCTCGACATACTGATATAGAAATATTGAAATTTGAAAATAGAATAACAGTATGAAACTAGAATAAAATTCAAAATTGATTTTCATGTTATCACTATTAAAAATCACAAATAAATTTTAATGAAGTGATTCATGATAAATGATAAAATTGTGAGTGGAGGAATTCTTAACTAGATAAATAATTTCATGATGATGCCTAAATAATATGAAAAAATGACTTTTACATGGGCCATAAAAACATATTTTAGGATTACCTAGAGTATTCCACCTTGAAAACTAATAGAGAATTTTTATGATAATTTTTTAAAATCAATTACCTTTATAAATGGAAATAGATTGAAGATCACACCATAGTCATTAATATACTGAATATTTTAGATTCACTCCACATTAAGATCATAGAATAATGATTTTCACAGTTGAGGGAGATTCTTAATTTGTTAATAATTATACATGATCACATGATGGAATTAAGTGAATTTATTTCGAGATAAATATATGGTAGAAGCTTTAGTTTACATTTACAAAAGTGCCCATATGGTTAGGAAATTTTAGTGTGTAATATAATTACAATATGAAAGAAAACACTATAATTGTTTAAAGATAATTATTATATTTTTCAGCACTGATTATATTTCAATAATATTTTTGAGAGGGATTTATCTTAAAATGGATCCTCATAAGATAAAATAATTATGAATAATATAATGGACATATTCTTAAAAAATTAATTTTAAAAAATATTATTTTGAAAAGGATGAAAGATAATTCAACATATGACAAATCCAGTTTAATAAAAATTTCACTTGTATATTATCATACACTAAATAAACATTCTTATATGATATTGTGTTTGAACTGAAATAAGTGAAGCATTATCAAGACGAGATTCAGATATTTTTTGTTCAGATGAATATTGAAACACCATATCATTATTGATGTTATCATGGTTAATGATGACATAGTTCAATATTTTGTTAATTATGGTAAAATACATGGAACCCAAAATCATATATAATAAATTATATTAAAACTATGATTATTTGAAAATTTTAAGTATTGATAATTATCGAAAATACTTTCTAGGTCATCTAGAATGTGTAGAATAAATCGACATGTAATCTTATTATTTTTTATAGTTCATATTAATGTTAATTTGAATCATATGAATAATCTAAACATATAATTAATATTGATATGAGAATAATTGCAGTGATTTATTTTTTCAAAATGGGTGTTATTCATACCATTAAAAAGATTAATAATAATAATGATATCTCGGGTTAAAGGATATTTCACATTATGTGAAGCTAATTTTTTTATGAAGAATAGGGGGATACTAACATTTATTATGCTATTAGAAAAATCAATGTTTAAATAGAATAAAAGAGTAGGATATGATACTAATGCCTATAATTTTTTATTATAGAATAAGAAATTAACTAAATGGAAGATAACATTATTATAGTTATTTTCAAAACATGTTTTTCAGGCTCTTGTAGACTAATATCAACTATAATTTTACTATAATTTCATGTCCTCAAAATAGTAAATAATTTATTCTTAGAAGTTATGAATTTATTTTAATACATTAAGAATACCATTTTTGGGTTTATTGTTTTAAGTAATTTTTCATAAAAATTACATAATAGTAATAAAAATTTGAAACAATACACTTCTACATAGCATCAATTTTTTATACAATGTAATATATGTAAAATAAACCGAATTTCATTTTCATGAATAATATGAATAAATTTCAGAATGAATTGATTTCCATTATTCTAATTCTTATAAAATATAGAATAAATTTTTTAAATGTGTTATGAGAAAAAAATGATGAGGTAAAAATTTTGAATAAGATATATATAAAAAAATTTAATGAAAATTTTTAGTCTATTTAAAAATGATGAGATCATATAAGTTATATTTCATATAATATAACAAGGTTTGAGCATAAATAATCCTTTAATTAGACATGAAATAACTTTTACTACAAGATGTATTTAATAAAACTTTCTATAATAATGAATATTTCCAAATCATAATTAGAAGTGTTTCCAGGAAAACATGACAACTCTTCAAAAAACTATGTTCTTTACAAATCTATCTTACAATAAATGGTAGAAACCATCCATTAATATATACATCATTATCATACCTTATGATAAAAAAATTAATAGACATCAAAAATTCATGTAGGTTTCTTTTAACATCATCTTCATAAAAAAACTACAATCCCCCGAAAAGAACCCATATAAATGGAATAAAATACAAAATTAATTCCAAAAGAATTATGAGAAAAAATATTATTTAATGAATATGACTTCTAATTGTATCATCAATATTAATATTCAACATAAAAGTATAAAAATATACATGAAACACAAAAAATTATGGGATTCAATCATCTGAATCATAAAAATATTCAACGAAACCAACATGGGAAATATTATAAATATGGATATATAAAATTCCATAACCCCAATTTAAAAACAAAAATACCTAGAAAAAATGAAATAAGGGATTTAAAATTAACAAATAATGTAGTTCTATATAGGAATCCCTTGATATTGAATATGTTAAAAGATAATATTCCATTATAATTTTTTAATAGAATGTCAAAATTTTCTATATTAATTTACCAAAAGATTTATTTTGAAAATAGTTTGAAGAAAGAAAATAGAAACATTAAATTTACTTTATTGCTTATTTATTCCAATAAAAATACATTCAGAAATGAATTATAATTATATGGATATGGGGATAAAATATTTATAAAATAAATATTAACTAAATTTAAATTCTGGTATATGGGTGAACCACCAATTACCTCGATTATGATATATAATTTACAATAATTATATTTCTATATAATAAAATTATATTTATTATATTTATACATAATAATTTTTAAAAAAAAATCCGTATTACAATTTTCACTTATGTTTATGATATACATTATTTCATAATCAACTATGTTCATGTTAGAAATTCTGATAACATCCAGTTTATATGTCAAAATTTGATTCAATTGGTTGAAAACAATCATGTTAATAATTACTAAAACATTAAATGAATATTAATTATAATATAATTTTAATTTTAATATGTATTTAAACATTTATAGACACCCATGTAATTTTTTTTGGAACATAATTTATTTTACAACATAGAGAATTTAATCTATACATGTACATGGCTAACGTTTCTAGTTTTAACAAACATGATAGAAAGAATTTAGGTATTATAGTATATTTATATACAAATCATTATGTCATAAATACTATAATATTTAATCAATTTTAAAAAAAAAATATTTAAGGTGTAGATGATATATAAAATATGCCGGTTTATTAGAAGTTAGCCTTCATGTACTCATGATAAAGTGTTACATTTTTATTCAATGGTATAAAAAATAATAATATTTATTTATAATTTGAGAACTATATTAGTATTTAATATATAATTTTATTTAATTTGGATGCATTACTATTGAAACAAATAAATTTATTATGATGAAAAGTGTAACAAATCGTCTCGTGAGGTAGTAGAGCACTAGTACCCATATGAGATATTTATATTTATCATTAGATGGACTAGTAAATAAAAAAGTGTCATAAATTAATCATTGTACGAATTTTTCTTGGTATATATTAATTATAATAAATAAAAATATTTAGGCAAGGTTTAATGGAGGATAAAAAAGATATAAATGGAAATCCTTTAATTATTAACTAAAAAACTTATTCGAATAACCTCTTTAGGGTTGTACCTAAATCCATTGTTGGATGTCACTATGACTATAACATGATATGCAGGTTTTGTGGAATGATGTATTGAATGTAGTAGTGTAGGTATTATCAATGAAATGAAGTTCTTGATGTGTGAAGAATATATAATAATGGGAGTCATTTTATGTTGGAGTGAGAGTATAGATATGGAATTTTGTGAAAGAAAAATATATATTAATGTCATACTCCTACTAAATTGGTAAATAATGGAGATTTTTTAAATAAGGTTGGAAATATAGCCTTAATATTATCATAAAATTGGACTTAGTCATGTTAAATGGTAATTATAAGCCTTTATATTTTAGTTTTAATCATTCAAAGCTATTTTATCAAATAATTTGTTAACTGAAATTTGTTACCGAAGTTACAATTTATAATCACCGAAAATAAATTTTAATCATTGATATATTTTGTGAATATAATAATTAAATATAGAGTCCACCTTATTAAATTTAATTTCAATAATATCTAGAATATTTTTTAATATAATCATTATAAATGAAATGAAAATCATTTTAATTGAATTATTATTTTTAAGAATAATAGTTATTTAATTAAAAATTAAATAATAATTTTTTTTAAATGAAAAATATTTGAACATTTTTCCTAGAAAAACTAAAATGATTTTAAAAAACATCCAAAAAATTATAGGATGTTAATACTAAAATGATAATATTATATTCTATACAATTGGTATATTTTCCTATTAGTGAAAAATCATTATATTCAAAAATATACAAAAGAAATCCCATGGAAAGAATTAATATTGTGATTTCAAAAATGATATCTTATTTTAAAAAAGTATACATCTATATTCGACAGACATTTTGAGTACCGTTCATATAAAAAATGAAAAAAATTATTTTTCTGACAATTTATTTTTATCGAATAGAATAAACCAATTCTCATTACTTTTTTATAAGAATAATAATATTAACGAAATTGAAACTAATTGAATATTTCAACTGATTATTTCAATAGAATAATTAATAAATTGTTATAAATTATAAAATTTAAGAATAAAATACAATTATCACATAAAAATGGAATTACGAAAAATTTACCTTCTCCCTTAAAATGATATTATCTATATTTTTAACTAATTAATAATAAATTAAAATTTTATTTTTTATTTTCCAAAGGAATATATATCAATAAAAATTGGTAACATTGTTATTATTCATCATAAAATATATTCCAAAGGCTAAATCAATGTTGTACATTGCAATTTGTTTAATACTGATTATTCATATAAACCATATTATAAATTATATTAGTTATGCAAAATATATTATAAAATCTATTGTGATACATTCTACCCTCTAAATGGAATTTTTCCTCACTATTTAATCCCAATTTTGATATTTGGTTTCACACCATTTCTAGGAACAATTCCAATGATTCGTAGAAAAAAACATATAATCATGAATGAAAATCCGTATTAATATTTAAAATATCGTTGTTGAAATATCATACCATAAAAAAGAAAATATAACAACCCCTTGAAAATATGGAAATGAAAATATGATATTCATCTAAAATAAAATATTATCAGTTTTTAGAATTGTAAATTATTTTTTGGAAATGAAAATATTTACAAGGAGAAAAAATTTTATCCAAGAATAATGAAGACTAATAGATAAAATAATACTGATAATAATAACGACAAGAAAATGAAAGCTTACTATATGATAAAGAAGTAAACAAATTCATCAAAAATGAAGTAATGAAGAAAAAAATTTATTTCAAGAATCAAATTTTATAGTTTCAGGATTGTTTAACAATCATGATAAAGAACCCCTGAAAAATTATGTTATTCATTTATTTTTATATTATGGGATTGATTTTAACTTTTGGTTTTGAATTGATAAATTTGAATTTTGGATTCATCTCTTATAGAAAGAAAAGATTACTAAAGATTTATATATCATGATTAATGCAATAAAATTAACTTTTAATAGATCTGAAGAACCAAAAAGGGATGAAAATATATTTACCACACGTATATATATTCAAAAAACATATACTGTTTATTATAAGGATAGATAATATATAATTTTAATAATTTTATTATTAAAATCACAAGTAAAAACCATCATATCCTTAAAAAATCAATCAACATTTCAAAAAATAATGTACATTAAAAGCCTTCAATTTATTCCTAACAATGTTCAAAACCCAAAAATCAAAAGGACGTGTTCCTATATTTTTCCAAAATAAATTTAAATTTTATCTCAAAACAACAATATTCACTCATAAATTCAAATACACCAAAATATTTATATTCCATAATTATAGTCTTCGAATGATTCTTATAATTCTCATATATAACATATGTTTCAATAATTTAAAAATATAATCACATATACTTATATACCATAATTCAACATTTAATAGTCAAATAAAATCAAATTTTATAATAACATATTTCTGTTTTCTTTAATCATATAATACACCTGAAATAGATATTTTCATCAAACGTATCATTAATAATACTTTCAAACAATATTTTTTGAATATGATAAAACATTTGAAAAATATACAAGAACCCTTTAGTTAAGCATAATTAGAATTTCATATACCTCAAACACTTATTAAAACTCAATAAATATCTCACAGTCTACTCCAATCACATATAAATTCCAAAGAGTTCTAATTCATTTAAATAGATTATCATAGATAATTTTATCAATGAATCATAACTCTCGTATCCCTATATGTAGACACACTAATCATTAAATTTATACCATAATCCATTAACAATTCTTTTCAATCTTATTACTTATTACATCAATCTGATAATAAGAAACATGAATCTTATCCAATCATTCATCAAAATCTATATATAATCCAATATAGATTTCTAAAAAATTATATTTCAATTATAATTTCCTAATATTATACTAATATGGAATAATACATTTATAACCCATAATCTATATTATTTTTTACCACCTTATTGATTTTTCCCTCAAAAATATCCTTTTGATGAATTCCCATACATGTCTCAATTATTATATTCAATTGATTACTTGGAGAAAAATGTGTTCCCTATAATTGATTTATAGGCAAACTTTTTTTTTACTAGATATTTTATTTCTTTGTTCCCCCTAAATCCATATATAACTGATTTATCATGTCCCTTTAATACATTTCATTATGTGATTCATATAACATTCCTAGAACATATGATGTTCAATCATTTAACATTTCAGATCATTAAAACTTGAACTTCCACGAAAATCCATTTATCTCTTATTTTGTGTCTCAAAAACTCACCCTTTTTAGGGTTGTTAATTGTAACATATAATAGATATCTAATAAAAACTATAAGGGATTTTAGTATAACTGTCATTTTATTTTGATACTCATTTAGAAAACAACCACATGGTTTTCAAATCCATTATTAATTTAATTCCTAGTAGTTCATCCATTTACCATAAAAAAATGGATTGAAAGGGTATATTAAAAAAATTATAACAAAACGTATGATGATGTGGATAAACAAAAATATATCATTAAATAAGAACTCTTTTATTTTACCAATTTTATTCATCAAAATCAACCATAATTTTGTTTAACATTCATTCATTTTTTTATTGATGAATTATAACATACTATCATCTGATATCTCCACTTCTATACATATATAAACCCCATAATTTTAAAACCAACTATGAGGAACCCAACCAAGGTACCCCCTCTCAAACAGGTACCCCACTCGAGCAGTCACATACATAAAGGGTATTCTCTAACCCATAATCCTGACTACAAGAACTCGGTCATCAAAAAAATATGAAGAGGGAATGTTTTATCGCAAACTGAAGAAAAAAATAATATAACATGTATGTATATATATAACATAGAAAATATATATTAATTAAATATATAACATATTTGCATGAAGATAGAAAAAATGTAACAGTACAAATATTGATAAAAAATATTAAGGACACATGTCGAAGAACAAAGAAAAACAAAACTAAAATAGATTCCCCAAAACCTCCATATTATAGTGAGGGTAAAGTCCCACCATATCACCACTACTTATCTAGATTTAGTGGATTGAAAACATATCAACCTTACTAAAACAACATTCCATTACCTTTAAAAAATAGATAAAAAGGACTATGTAACACTATTTGGGTACATAGGGTGTGAGAAAATAGGATCAATAAGATCCCACCCAGATATTCAATAAAAATATTTTGAACAAATAATAAAAGAATTATCAACAATAATAATCAAGTCATAACAAAAAAGTCAAATTCTATATTGAAAAAGCCTGAAAAAAATTAATTTCCCCTTTTCAACATTTCCAAATTAACCATGTAATGCATTTTCAAAAAGTTACATACATTAATGTAGTTATATCAATTTAAAACAAATAATTTGTCATATATCATGTGATTTAAAAGCAAAATAGTATGAGGGAAATAAAATATAACATCACACCATGGAACAATCATGGTTGGGCATGGTGGGACCCTTATACTCTAAACATAGACAATTATGTATGCATAAATCCCTAAGATATATTAATTAATTATATGTAGTAGTGGGATACCAAAGAAAGTGAACCTCCCAATAGTTTCTACCATATCCATTGAACAATAGGTAGAGGGAGAAGACAAACCCATGATTCAAATCTCTAATAGTACAAATAAATGAGTCGTATTACTATAAAATCCACCTATGTAACCACAGATTCCCATGACCAAAATCTTCAAAAACCTTTCATTAAAATGATTATTTAAAAAATATCTCAAAAATAATTTTCAAAATTCTTTGATAACTCCATTACATTTTACCAAGCAAGGGGAAATACAGATTTTAAGAAAAAACATTTCTGTAATAAAAATAAATTAATCAATCATTTCATTTTATTCTAAAAAAGTATTTATCAACAGCAAATAATTAAATTGCATATAATATAGGATAGATAGGAGAAAACCTACATCAAACTATGGTCACACATTTCCTCAACAAAAACCACCACCCAATAGGAACCCAAAGAAAAAAACTGTGCCCCTAGAATTAATCTAAAAAACATTGAATATATTTAATAAGTAAAATATTTTTTAAGAAGAGACTTCACAAGATACATCAAAAAATGCACACTAGTTATATCATAACCAATAAATGATTTTTTCACATAGAATAATATCCCATGATGAATCTAGATATGTAATAAAATAATAATAATCCCATATCTACGAATATAAAATCATAGAGAAACTGAACTCTTCTATTAAAGTAAATGAATAATACGTTGGAATAATCTCTTGAAGATATGAAAAGAAATTGAAATATAGATCAATAACATAATAAATCTATTCATATAGATCACATGTTCCCAAAATCCCCTAGGAGATCTCCTCATTCGATATATATTTTTTTGAAATATATAAATAGAAATAATCTGGTTAGAACCCTCTATGAACAACTCACTTAACATACATGGAATTTAATCCCATTAGATATTATGTAATCCGATAATTGAAAGTATTTAGAAAATCCATCACCATTTTATTAATATCTAATTACTATTATTATGTGGTGTGTCACTATTACATATTGATTACTCCTTTCATTCCATGTATCATGTTCACAAAATCAACCCTATCACAAATATATAATGTGTTTCAAAATTAAAAGACATGTATTTAAACAATAGGATAAAAATATAAATTTTTAATTAAAAATACAAAAAAAATCATGAAATCACTATAATATAGGAGAACCCAACAATAATATATTATTTTTGTTTCTATAGTCCATGATTTCAAACCATAAAGAATCTCCCAAAAATTAAAACATTTTCTCAGAAAATGATTTCCATCATTAGGAATCCCAAAACACACCCAAATAATGATTAAAACAAATAAAGGGAATGGTGGTAGTAGAATGAAAGTGATGGGATGTTACAAACTCCCCTACATAAAAATATTCATCATTCAGATGTCATGTGGGATAATTGTTTTTAGAAAATAGTGGAGACGACGACTCCCCCATCCACGATTTTCACTCCCGTGTCTCATGATAATTTAATCCATGTCTCCAAAAAACCTTTAATAATAGAATAAAATTACCACTATGAAAATTCACATAAGATTCAATAGTCTCTACAAGATGCTCGACAATATAAGAATATAGATCTAACTCAATATCATCACAAATATAATTATGAGAGGGATCAGGATGGTATTACTGTAGATGATATATGTAGAAAACATCGAGAATTATTATAAAATGAACTCTAAAGTCCCAATTATAAGAAATAAACCCGAGATCATCTTTCGGTATTCCACAAAAAATTGGAGTGATCCATCTACCTTCTTGGTATAGAGATATATAATCCCCTAATAAAAAATAAAATGTATTATAAATGATTTTCCGTCAGATCATCCAATGAATCAAGAGCACCTTCAGCTACACTGTAGTTATATGATACAATATATTAAAAATAATCGAGATATCCTCAAACCATATAATAGTTATATATATCCACTTTTATGGTGAATACAAGAAAAATAGTTTTCTAAATTTTAAGAGAAATTCCAAAAAATAGCAGTAATTTTGAAATATGAAGAATCATCAATAGGATATAATAAAATAGTAGGCAACAAACCCATATGCTCTTGGCTGGATATTCAAGCATGAAAAGTAATCAGATCCTACTCTCACTAAAACACTAGTGCTCCCATATTGGCCATGAGAATAAATATAAAAAGCAAATGATCACAATCAACCACATCAAGATGAGAAATAAGACAATCCATCCTGATAATGAAATAAAACATATCTAAATAGTGAACATGGAAATCAAAACCTAACTCTACATCAGTTCTCCATAAACAACATGAATGAAACTAAAAACCAAACTCATGTATATTCCTAAGAGGATTCACTAAATGATTAACAATGGAAATTATCTATGTTTTATTTTTAATCATTTAAAAAAATATAGATATAACTGATTGTGACGAACCATTATATAAAAAAGAAACCACTACATAAGATTAAATAATGGTGGATGTTATTATTATCATTGGTCCCACATCTACAACTTATAAAAACACCTCTATTGTACATATTTTATTCACTCATAGGGAATGTGGTTGGTGTCCTATATTTAGGGATGAATCGTTCTCCCTATAGTATCCTACTGAGAAATCACTCCCTAAAGATATTGAGGTGTATGGATATCTTAACAGAACTATATAAATATAATCATAACATCCACAAATGTTTCACATATTTTTTGATGAAGGAATATATTCCCATTATGTATGAACTTTAGAAAATGAAATAATGTAATAGGAATACTTTTATAGGTGATTTTTGGTATAGAGGAGTGGTGCTGCTATGATCCACCTCCATCACTCCATTGAAAATTCCACTTCAACTTCTTCCATTATGACCACTCAAGCATCCACATGGTGGATATTTAGGGTATTAAAAGTAAACAATTCATGACATATTCATCTTATCCATCATATACAATTATAATTTATCTCTTAATATCTAACTCCTCAATATAAATATATACAATTTGGTATTTGATTGCAAAAAATGATGTTTTTTCCACGACTTAAGCTATCTATTCTTTACTAAATATATGGAAAAATAGACCAACTCCTCAAATGAAATTGTGTAATACAAAAATAAATGATCTCTCTTAATAAAGAGAGAAACAATATAGACATCATCATCATTTTTAGTCAATGACTTAACTACTAAAAGAAGAGATTCATGAAACCGTTCCACTCTAAGAACACATGTATGTCCACATGTACTGTGGAATGACAACATATCTTGCATGGACCAGCAATTATGAATTACATGTACATAACCATGATAATAATAAATATATCAATGATTTTTATGATTTAATCGATCAATTAAATTCCTTCCTCTTCTTATTTATGTTCATTTATAACCTTAAAGGTCGGTGGATTTTCATGGATAAAATATTTTCATCGATCTCATTCTCTATAAACTCATGTATTTACCTAAAAATGTTGAATAAAATTATGGAAAATGATTATTTAAAAAAAAAGTTCTTTCAATTTTTAATATATAATATTATGATAAATGGTCATATTTTCTTGAGGAACATCATCTCCATCCTCCCGGGGACATCGTAGTGGAATATTATTACATGAAATTCTATAATTTAACATTATATAAAGATTAATATGAATTCAAACATCAAAATAGTAAGAAATAAAAATATCAAGATCAAGAACACCATGTAGGAGACAAAAATCCAAACATCCCACAATAACTTAACAATAATCCTAGAAATATCTTCACATGAACATACTACAACCTACCTATTAAGTCTAAAAAATCTGATCACTAGCCTACCAATTTCCCAATACAAGAAATCTTGAGAAAAAATCCCATAAGATACCAAAATGTGATGAACATGACCTCAATACCACTTTATGAACTGGTTCCTTACCTAAATCGTAATTTACCTAATGTGAGTTCCTAATCTACACAGGCTGATGACAAACACCCTAAAATCAATGGAAAATTAGATGGAATTACTTTTTTATACCTGAAGTAACAAAAAGAGGAATATAAATATATAATAGATAGAAATAGTTGATGAAATAAATATCTGATAAAACTGAATGAAGATTATGTAAATGACACAACTATAAGGGTTATAAACAATTTCCATTAAATAAGTAAAACATCAATGAAAAAAATCATAAACAAATACTCAAAAATTAATAATGTGGTTATATTGGAAAATTCCCACCATCTCACCACCAACTACCCAATAATAGACACAACACAAAATCAATTCCTTAATATGGTACGTTTTTTTCCTAAATAGAAAGGCATATAATGATAAATACATTATAAAAAAGGTTTAAATATTTTGAGATAACTGGCACATTTAGATCACAACAAGTAATTCCATAAAAATTATCTTTAAAAATAATCTTAGAATGGTCAAAATTAATGAAAAGAATAATTACATAGAGGTTAAAAATTTTATAATAGAAAAAAGGGAAAAATGATAATTTTCACTTTTTGACTTTTCCATATAAAGAAGTTAATTTAGTTTCAAATAATCCTATATATTTAAAAATATTAATATAAAAACAATGATTGTATAAAATGTCATGGAATTGTAAGACAAAATAGAAAAATAAAAATCATAGGTGACATTACACTAGGGATCACACTAGGTCACGCTAGGTAAGACACTCATACCCTCAGCATAAATAATCATGTGCGCATTAAGCCCCTAGACATATTCATTGAATCTAGACTGAATAAGAACACCATATAATGTGAACCTAACAATAGTGTATTCCATGTTCATATAAAAATTGTCATAGGGAGTAGAGGAACTCCCCATGAGTGAACCCCCAAATAGTATTAATAAATGAGGCCTATTATTAAACCATCCAAAAAAGTACCCAAGACTACCCATGTGATCTATCATTAAAACAAATTCATAAAACCCATTCCATGAAAACCATATAAAAAAAATTATTTCACAATGATTTTAAAACACATCCATATTTACAAAAACAAGGGGAAATCATATTTTAGGAAAAACCTATTTCCAAAAAGAAAAATTATATAATCATCCATTCCACTTTATTTAATAAAAAAATAAAAAATAAAATATGTATATTTCCCCCAATATAGGATTGAGATTGAACCACCTACCTCAAACCGGGTGTGCACACACTCACAATAGAATCAACAAACCCAAAATAGCACAATTTTGAAGATGAATGACCTAGAATCAATCTAAATATTCAAGATTAAATTAAAAAAATAGTTATTAGAGAATAAAATTAAAAAAAAGCATAATTAAATATCATCATGTATACCACTAATAACAATGAATCCCCCTAAAAAATATCATAAAATTTATCAAAATAGGAAATGGTAGAATTACCATCCTTGATCAGTAGATCTAAAATTATTGAACATCCTAGCTATAAAGAATTAATTAAATTAATAAACCAATTGAATACACACCCAAAAATATGAAACCCAACCATAATAGAGATCAATAACTGATCGAAGTGATTTATACATAGAAGAGATCACCAAAATTTATAAGAGAGCTCCGAGGTTAATATAAAAATAGTCTCTGTCAAATTAAAATATAAAATTTTTTAGATGAACCCTAAAAGCAAAAAAATCCTAATATATGTGGTGTTTAATACCATTACATGTCATTTAATCCTTGATTCTCATGTATTCTCAAAAACTCGTATCATTTTTACTAAATACACATTTTTTAACAATATAAATAATCTAACATTTACATGACATGAAATCATTTTATGATCCGTTCCATGTTTGTGATATCTTCACTATAGAAATTATATGGAATATAAAAAAATTAAATAGTGTTTATTTCCCATGAAGCCTAAAAAAATACTATAAAAAAACCTAAAATATTTTGTTCATTTTCATCAACAACTTACCTCCGAACATAGGAATACCAAAATGCACCCAAATATTGTGAAAAAGAAATTAAGAGATAAAAAATACCTAAAAGAAGGTAATTATATGTTAAACCAACTACAAAAAATAACCATAAAATATTACATAATTTATATTTTTATGTACTAAAATACAACTTTTCATTCTTAATTACATTTTAAGGTTTATTATTTTAGTGAATTATTATATAAAAATCACATAAAAACACATGCTTTATAAAATTGAAACAACCAATCAAAATCCATATGGAATCCTAAAATACTTTTAAAACAAAAACAAATATTCCTTTAATGAAAACACATCATTATTTTCAAAATGAATTTATTATTTTTCTACTAATCATTATAAGTCTGTGAATTATCTATGAAAATGTTTGATATGAAGAATATTTCTATAAAGGATATGTGAAAATAAAGAATGAAACATTGTAGTCTATTTCTATATGTTCAATGATTTCATAAACATTGATGAATTCAATGATCAATATGTGTCCCCTTTCAAGAAAAAATATTAATTAATTAAAAAATAGGGTATGAACAATTTTATGATTTTTGAAACATTAATGGTAAATATTATGAAGTAAATTTTTTCCTTTAGAACATTACATACCATATAATTAAAATTAATTTTTAATACAACAAAATGGGATGATAGATAAAATAAAACGTTGGTGTGGCTATTTTGGGAGAAAAACTGAAAAATAAAAGTTGTAAAGTTATTCTAAATAAGAAAATCCATAATAAAAAGAATGGAGTGAGATTTTTTATAATTTATTTAATGTAAACTCCATGGAACTCTCTAAATTGGCCGTGGAATTTAGAAATAAAAGAAGAAATCAAAATATATTAAAAGAATCAATTCACTATATAGATGAGTTATTTGTTTCATTTTTCGGAATTATAGAAAAAATAAGTGATTTATTCCCCAAATGGGGGATATATATAATTCTATGTAATAATGAAAATACTAAATAAAATTTATTTATGTTAAGGAATAATACCTTAGACTTTGAAATGACTGATTAATACATGATTAAGGGATGGAAGAGGGTTCATAAAGTGCAACTAATAATGTCAATTAGGTTAGTCTACATGAATAATTCAAGATGTTTTCAAAGAAGGATTGACCCAATGTTGAAGACAATCAATGATAAATTTTATGAAATGTTGTACATCATACTAAAAATATATTTAATTTTTTTCTAGAATGAGAATAAATGATAATTAGAAATAAGACAGATGAGAGACACAATATATTTAGTTAAACTTTAATGGTCAAGTATATCATCCATTTTAGTGCATAATAAATCTTGGAAAAGATAGTATGTTAATGATTTCTATAGAAACAAACAAGTGTGAATTTAAAGTGGATAAAATAATTATGAACTCTAGAGTGCTTATAATTTTTTGGAAAAGAATATTTTGGTTGGGATTAAGGTCCTAGATATTTTTTCAGTTTAGTTGACATGATTTAAAAGTTACTTCTTATTCAATTTCATTTTAAATGAGCTTACATGTAGGTAATTGAAGGAAATATATATTACTGGTTTTAGATGAGGATATTACTATTAGAAATATTGATAAAATTATTATTATATAGTATATAAAATAATATAAAAAAATAATGTGGGTGAATCTCCTGAGGGGTAGAAAAAAATGATGAAATTCTATCAAACTTTTTTGCCTATTGAAATAAAAAATTTAAGTATTTTATAAAAAAACAAAGAGTTAGTGGATTTTCATTTCTATTAAAATTTGTTTTCAAAATATCAAAAATCAAATTTTCGGAATTTAATCATATATATGAGAATTTAGGGCCATGATTGATATCATATTGAAGTATCTATTATTTTCTAAATTTTATTATCCAATGTAAATAAATTTTAGAACAAAAAAATGATTAGATTTATAAATTTTTTTACATATAATATTATAAAGAAAAAAATTTATTCACAATATCGAGATAAAATTATAGTTTTATTATCAATATGTGATGAATGAAATTAGGGAAAATATTTAAATTAGATATTTATGGTGGTATTGATGAAATTTACCCTTGGGAGATTGAGTAATTGTCCTCTAATGATGGTATTTTCAGTCAATATGGATGATATATGATGTTTTAAAATTATTCATAGAGATGTTCTATGATTTCCAGGGAATCTACCAACTTACATGGAAATGAAACTATTTTTTTGTATAGACATTGGTTATATGACATCTTTGTATAGTCCTTTTGTTGTGATGATTGTTCCACATAACCTATTAGATTACACAACTGTTAATGGGGGATGAACTAATTTCTAAAATAATTAATGGTTATTAATGGATTCAAGAATGATTAAAAAAACCTCAATAAATATATTGTGAATTATTTTACCTTTATAAATTCAAATTGTGAATTAGGATACCTATATAAACATAACACTGTAAATATTCCATAAATATATGGGTATCAATAATTTACGTAAATATTTATAATTAATGTCAATGATTCACTAATTATGATTATGATTGTTTAATTTTTGATAAAATTAAATCATGTATCTAAGACCGTTGTCAATGAAAAACAAAAAAAAATTGTTTCGCAATTATAGTATAAACCTAGGAAATGGTATTTTGGATGTACATAAGGGTAACTCACAATACCTATTAGCTCTTCAAATATCATGAAAATAGGTGTAAGAATAATGAAAAAGTACATAAAACTATATATATATAACAAATAATATTAGTTAGTTGTGTAAATTTAATTTTCTGAAAAATAAAATGTCCTCTTTGAGATGTGATATCTATATAATCGTATTGAAATGTTGGAAATTTGGAATGAAATATTCTGATAAAACTGAGAAACAAATATGAGGATACAATATTTGTGACCAAGATTCAAATCCATGACATCGGGGATAATGAATTGAATCAAGATACAGTTTTAATGAATGATGTGTGGAATTCAAAAAAGCATTAATAAACTCAAGATGTTTTGTAAGGAAGAATAAAAATAATTTTTAGGACTTGATTCAATGAATAATGTTGTATTATTACATGTAGTATATCATATTTAAATTATAGTGAGTATTTTGATGATAATTTTTCATTTAATAATTATTTATATGAAAATAGAGAGAGAATTAAAACTATGCTGTTGTGAAGGTAGTGGTTACAATCATTAATACCATTTATGATGATAGTATAAAATGATGAGTAATGTGACACATAGAGTCTTTCACAATCATGAAATTTATATATGACTATATGTTTGGCTTCAGAAAAATAATTTCAAGTAATGTATAGGTGCAAAATATATTATCCACATGCGAAAAATAATAATAGAAATACATTAATGAAAATATCAATGTGTAATATAATTATGATAAACACGATTATCATTACATATTTTTTCAATGTCCCATGTATTTTTTAGGCGGTCTGATATTTCCATCAATATTTTCAAATTATGTTACCCTATATATAATTACCATAAGAAATTTTATTTTCTAATGTTAAATTTGTGATTTCAATAAATAATTAATTTACATAATAATATATTAGGATATCCATAAGATAATTCATCATAGGATAAATTGTTTACATAAAGTAATAAGTCATATAAAATAAACTATTAAAATTTTTCATTAAATAAATTATAAAATGATAAAGGTATAAAGTTGGATGATTAGATAGATGAGATTTTTATATTTATATATCATATGAAAATGGAATCACTAAATATTTAAGGAATTTATATATAGATAGTGATGGAACTGTTTGAGATTTCATGTCTTGGTGAAGAGTCGAACAAATCCCAATTGATTTAGAAGAAATAAGTTTCAATAATTTATTTTTGGATGTTTATAAATACTGAGTATTAAGAAATCTGATATCTTAGCCATGAAGAATGTGATAGAATAAATGATGGGATATTTTTGGTGTCTTTATTATTTAATATTAATAGTTATTTGAATATAGATAATAATAGTCATATATAATGATTATTAAAATGGGATTTGTTAGAAAAAAAAATACTTTTTTCATAAAGTTTATATACTTTTATACGTTCAATAATTTGAAAAAAATAGTTTATTGAAACCGATGATTGTTCATATTATATTAACCAAAATGGGAGGGAGAGGAAGAGAATCCATGTTATTTTGTATGAAAGATAAATCCCATATATATTAAATAATAAATGAATATAATCTAGTAAAACATATTTCTTTATTGGAACCAGTTAAGATGAAATAATTTTAGAAGAAATAAAATCTCTATTTAAATTGTTTATAATCATCATGAACTCGCACGAGGATTAAGAAAAACTAGAATTTAATATCATGGTTATCCTATATGGTGAATATTACTAGAATATAGGTATATTCCATGAACATTATTATTTGGTCGAAGAATATTTTAATGAATTGTAAAGAAACACATATAAAATAGTTGTATAAGTGTAAACTAATCTATCATCTAACTAAAAGATAAATAACTACTGGGAAGAAGTTACTGTCACATAAACTATCGACAAAAACATTATTGATCAGTATTTAACTATTCTAATACAATTTTAGAACACTATCATGATTAAAGGATGCAAAATTATATTATTTTTCATTAATTACTTTCCCAATTATTTGTGATTACATCGGGTCGTGGAACATGAAATGATCAAATAAATGATACAACTATCACATTGTTGTTTAATCATATAGATATATGTGTTATAAAATAATCTTTTGTTATGAATTTTAGAATAGAATGAGGGTTTAGAGTGATCATTAATTCCCTTAATATTAACTAAAACATGGCTTTTATTTTAAGAGGGTATAAATTGAATAAAAAACTCTTTAAGTGATGTGTACTCTTATTCACATCCATCATTTTTATATTCATAATTTAAACATTGTTACTAATACCATAAAAAAATATTTCATATAAAATTCTATTATTTATACTATGATTAATTAATTTTCATATAATAAAAAATCCTTTTATAAAAGGGCATGCTAATTTTCACTATATAACTAAAAATTCATAAACTTATATATTCAATAGCGATTTATCAAATTTTTTTAAATGTTTCTTCTTTTCATTTTCAATGTTTTTTTACAAAAAATTATCAGTTTAAATTCAATTTTTATGATTGTAGGATAATATACGAAGAAAAATATTATTTATGATTTCAACATGAAACAAATAAGTTGTATCTATGTATTTGTTTCTCTTATTATAGACAAATATCATTAATTGTGAAATTTTTAAAACATTTTTGAACTTCAATGAGTAAAAAATAAAGCAAATTTGTGTAAAATATCAACTTGAAAATAGGATTTCTATTTTTAGAATGTTTTTAAAAGATAAATATAATAAATGTCATCTTAAAGAGATAAAAAAGATAGTTTATTTCTCTATTTAATGGTTGTGGGATGATTTTATAATAATATTCCAACCATAGAGGAAAAATGAAACGTTTTTATTCCCTAGTTTAAATTTTTAAAAAATCATGCGAATAACAAATAGAATTGTAGCCTTTAGAAAAAATAACATTTCATATTATATTCTAAATTCGAAAATTTTTTCTAATACTGTAATCATATTTTTTGATTTTTCACTTTCTTTTGGGTCTTGAACTTAGTTAAGTGATGTAGAAAATGTTTTTCTATTTTTAGATGAAAATTAAAATTTCAGGATTATGTGTAAAAAATAATGAGTCTCCATTTTCTAATATCCCTGTGTGGATAATATTATATTACTTTTATTTGAATATAATACATTGTTAATCCTCATCTAATCCATGTATATTTGAAAATTCTTTGATAATATATTCATAATATCCCCACAAATAGTACTCTAGAGAATGTTTCTTGGTCATCCCTAATGACAAGTGTGGGGGTTATTACATAATCATTATGAGATTTATTATTATTAAAATTAAAATTTTTATATGATAAAAATCTATTATAAAATATTGTTCACACTAAATCCTCAATGTAATAAAATGAATCATTTATTAATGAAAAATAAATTAATATAAAAATTATATAAAAATCATGCAATTAAAAGTAAAAAAACAAATAATAAATTAGGAAAATACTACACTATTTTAATTGAGAGTGAATATTTCAAACATAAATATATTAGTAGTGATAAATTATTCTTTTAAAATGATAATTAGAGGGTAAGGATAGTGAATAGTCAATTACTAACCATGAATTATTCCAAAAATATCAAAATATCCGCACCAAAGAATATATTTTTAATATTTCACTACCCACCTTCACCCATAGAAACAAAATTCAAGTCCTAGGAATTTTTAAAATCCATTTTTGGTATATTGATAAAATAAATAAATTTCAAACATTAAATGATGTTTTAATTGATTTAGAATATGAATTACATTGTTAAAGACTATGTTGAGTTAGAGTTGAAACATATCAACAATGTGATTTTATGTTTGGATGGGTGGGATTATAGGATAGAATAATCATAAATATATTGGACAATGAAGTACATGATTTAAGATTTAAAAATTGTATGATATTTGGGAATAAAATTATAGATGAAAAGTTACATAACTTCTATCTAATGAAAAAAGACTTGGTTGTGTCATATTTCATTTGAATATCTATGATTAAATGAAAATTTAAATATTTTAGTAATGAGTAATGTGATTATGAAATTTTTTATTAAAAAAATTAAATTTTAAAAATTCATATAACTCATTCTTGAATTTAGATAATATATGTAATTAATTTTTGTCTTAAAAGATTTTTTTCTGAAGATAATGTAAAAATCATTAAATATTGAAAATATTTTGAATTTTAAATTACATTTAGAATTATTATTGAACGAATAATATTAAATATATCTTTACGACATACTAAATGTGGTAAAATCTGATTTAAGACTAATGAAATTAAAAAAAATTGGTTTTTGGGTGTATTCATGATCAGTTCAAAAAACTAAGACATGTCATTAATCCTAATAAGAATATTATAAATATTTTATTCAATGGAAAATCATTATATACTATTCAAACCAAGAAATTCATTAATGTTTATTTTATATCAATAGTGAAATTTTAGGTAATTTATTGTGGCCATATTCCGTTTAAACAACCAGGAATGACGATATAATTGATCATTATATAAACTAAAACAATGTTTTAACATATCATAGATATTTTTTATCCAAAAAAATTCCAAATAAATGTGTTCGATTTGTGATAGACTAAATACACATGGATTATTTTTCAAATTAATTCTATTTATAATATTTACTTACATAAATATATAACTAAATCAAACATCATCTTAATAAGAATACAAATTTGATATTGGTCCTAGTGAAATGTAAAATGAATTATATTATGTTTAGAAAATTAAAATCCATGAAACCATTAGATTAAATGAGAATTAAATAACTCTAAAATCTTATTTGTCCATAAAACATTATCATGTAATCAACATTTCAAAACATAAATCCATCATGAGTCATAAGATATAATAGGAGAATAAATTAAGAACTGGATGTGGAATTAGGAATAATTTTCCTCTTTTATAGGTTTAAACTCTGATTTTATTAGTTTTTATTTCATTAATATTTTCTATTCTACTCTTTTATAAGTTAGGTATTCCTTTCTCTTTGTTTTAGAATTTATTAATAGGAAGGGATAACAGGTTATAGTTAGATTTCATCGAATACAAGTGTAGTTATTAAATTAATTTAAAAATGTTTTATTTTTTCTTCCATATTTAATTTTAATACTATGAGGATACATGGTGTTCACGGGGGGGGGGTGATAATCAGCCTATATAACATTTCACTATAATTAATTCACATAATACAGCTTTATTTTAATCATACCAATCCATGATCATCATAAATATGACTGAGGAACATGGATTATATGATAATATATGTCTTTGAAATTGGATATATGAGTCATTATACACTTAATTTTATTATTTAATCAATGAATAAATTCCACAATAGAGGATGTTTTGATTTTTTAATAATTTAGAACTTGTAGGGACAAATAAGTGTATAGAAAATTCCACATTAGAGGTTCGGATTAGTGTAACTGTGAAATCAATTGAGAAGCCTTTATTAATGATACATGGGGATTCCCTATATACCAATAATCTAAATTAGATGAAATATATGTATCACTACAAACAGGAAACTTTATTAGAGTAATTATTAATAATTTCAAATGAATAAACAATATATTTACAATAGATTTGATCTGAATTTTCACTACATTCATTTTTTTCAGTCACAAAAACAAGAAGATAATATCCCTATGTCATGCATTAAATTAGAATAAACCATGAATATAATAATTAATAATTTGTATTACTAAGTGGTTTTTATCTTACTTGAGAAAAAAATCATATTATTAGAAAATTTATTACATTTGATAGAGTTTAAAAATCATAATTACATTTAGGTACATTTGAAAATTCTTGTGAATCAAAAACTAAACCATCATCAATATATATTCTTTTATTTACTATAATAATTAAATTTATAATTTATTCATCCATATTTTTAAATTATATACATATTAATATATTTTATTCAGATATTTTTTTGTTAGTTCATACAAATCCATGTTATTATGGGGTCTTATAATAATTTTCTTCCCTTATTATTTTAATTTTTATATTATCTCATATTTTATATTACGTAATTCATATTTTATAACAATTCAATTTTTATTATTAAAAATGATAATGATTTCATTTTTTTAGTGATAACACTTCCAAATCACCCAATTATAATAATTTGATTATGTATTATAGTAAATAAAAATCATATCCTAGAATCCATTAATGATATTGATGACCTAAACCATTATAAAATCAATTAAATATAAATTTTCATTTTTTTGGATCATAATTTTTATTATCACCAAACTAATAGTGCATATTTTCCTAGGTCTTCATCAATTTTTCCATGTAGAACTTATGTTTATTAAATCATAAAATCTATATGTTCTCTTCTTTATTATTTTATATTTTTAAATTATTTTCATATAATTCCTATTCCATTTCTTATATCTTTCTTGAATATTCATGTGAAGAAGTGTTATTCAAATCCTTTACCAAAATATCTAACTCAAAGTGAAATGACATGTCTAATTTAGTATTTGTATCTATACCTTCAACCCATGTGAATGGGTCATTTTTATAAATCACCATGGTATCATCCTCAGTGTAAATTTCTATCTCATATTAATGAGTTTTTTCCTCGTTTGACCAATTTTTATGATCAGTATGACTTTTAGTAGAATATATCAACACATTTGATTAAGATTTATGTATCCAACATTCTTAGATCGATATCTAATATATGATGATGTTTTATGGATGTATCTTTTATGTGTTCCATTATTTAGAGATTTATCGTGTGACTTTATTGTTTGATAATTTAAATTTAACCCAATATATATTAATTTTTGTAGTTTGGAATATCCTTTATAATTTTTTTCTTCCCACTCTTCATAGTGATACATCAAGAGCCGAATCCACCAATTTTACTATTATTTTCACCTGAATGAATGTGTCTTGTAACAATGCAATCTGATTCAAAATCATAAAAAATCAATTTTAATCAACCCCTTAATTGTCCTTATTCAATTTTGTAGATCCGTATGAGCAATATAGTTATGAATACGTTACATAAAAATACATTACTATGGATTTATTCTACTCCCTCATAGACATATGGGCTTCCAATCCCTAATATCCTTCAGTTCCAATGACATCATCAACTAATATCACAAAAATACTTATCATCCACAAATTTACATCAATATCATGAAAACATTAATCCACTAGAAGGTATTTTATATTCAAACATTGAGTAAATAAATATAATAACACAAATATCTAATCCACAAAGCAATGGATGTAGATGGGATGGTACTGGACTCATTCCATACCCTAGTGATGACTGTATGTTTACATTTCATTTTACTAGTATTGGTGTTATACTCAATTGTATATCATTTACAACCATTAGATATTAAGGTTTCTATTTTAACCTAATTAATTTTCCACTCAATTATTAATTTATTTTATATTAAATTCTTTCTTCACTATTGATAATGTGTAGGTCGGTACAAAATCATAACAGCTCTCACATGCCTCTCAGATCAAGAAAAGATAAATTTTAAATTGATTTTTGGGAACGTTTAATATAAAATAATGTATAATAGTATTATTAATTTTAAAATTATGAAGTATTTTTAATAAAAGATTAATTTTTAAAATGAATTCATTATCACACATGTGGATGATAATATAGCTTTTTATAGTAAGAATATTTTTCAAAAAATAATTCAAATTACTTCTTATAAAATTAGTAAAACTCATTAAAGAACCTCTATACAAAATTACTAAACTAGGGTATTGGATATATCAACTTTCACATAGATACAATGTGAAATAGGTTGGTATAATTCAATATATAATAATCAATTATTGATAATAACTCCACTATTTTATATTTCATTTCAGGAATTTTGGGGTTTTACAATTATAGTGGAAATCTAGGTATGTTTACTCAAATATTCATGTAAGTGGGAACTAGTTTAATTTGGTATACATATTTCTTTTTATGAAATGAAATACTAACACCATAAATATTTAGCTAACCCAATGACCATGATAAGTAAATTTTTTAGTTCTATAAAATATTAATGAGAAATTACTGAGGGTCTAGTAACCCTACTGTATAATTGACTTAAAAATCTATCTTTTTTTGGTTAATATGTCAAAAATTCAATTATAAATTATCTACAACAAAATAATTCCACCACGTAAAGATCATTGATTTAAAAATCCCCTGTAAATTTTAAGAGTCAAATATGATGCTATGGATCACAAAAAGAGATTGAAAGGTATTTTGGGAATATAGAGATATGGGGAATGGAGAAATGAGTAGATAGGTTATTGTAAATATAGAAATAACATAAGGATCCTAATGTCGAATTTTATAATTTCCCTCACCCTCTTATAGTGGGAGGTACATTTTGAGAATCTATTATCACCATCAAAGGCATTTCTATTATGAGAGAAATGCTGAGAATCTTCAATGTAATAAAATGTAGGTAATAATTGATTTTTTCAAGAAAATGTATTCACTTACTAGTCATTTTATTTTCAGATTATTTTCCATATCAATTTATTATTTTTACATATAATATGATATTATAAAAAATATCTCCACCTGACTTGTAAATCCATTCCTCCTCTTTTTATATATTTATTAAAAATAATTTTACACATAATGTATTTAATTTGTATTTAATTTTATTTTTATTTTATAATAAATTAAAATATAATTGTTAACCATTTCTTATTTTTTTTCATAAGAAGTTAATAAAATCTTGACCAATATCCTATGAAATATAGTTTCAAGTATTATTTATAAATAAATGACATTCTTATGATTTTGTTGTTATTCATGTAAATACTAATAATTTACATCGATTTGGTAAACCATTATTGTCTCAATTGACTATATTATTCTGAGTAAAAATAATATTATTCAAATGAATCCCATTATATCTTATGTTTTAACGATCACCAACACCATTCTTTTTCAAAAGTATTTTTCTTAAGGAATGAAAATCAATATTTTTATGATACTAAATAATTTTTCATTATTTGTTGTTATCATTTGGGATTAAAAAATTTCATTATGTGTTGAAGTCATATGCTAAAAAAATATAGTGTATATAATAATTTCAATGAATCTATATGATCATTATACATTCATATAGAAATTGTATCATTTAAAAAAAAAATATTCTATAATCTTTTTTATGTGAAAATGTCTGAAATTGAAGACAAATTCATAGATAATTATTTACATTGACGTCTAATGTTTATAATGTTTGAGGATAAATACTTATAGCAAGATTCAATTCACATAGTGATATCCTATGCTAATTCCTTAAAATAATAGTAATTTAAAAAAAATTGACGTTTGAATTATGAACCATGAAGTCATATGAATGTAATGCTAGACTGAAAATGATTATATTTAGATGAAAAATTTTAATGATAATTAAAAATTTATGAACAAATAGATACCTAAAATATGATGAAATATGATTAATATGCCTTTGAAATATATTATTTTGTACATTTATTATATTTAACTAACGTCACTGAATAGTTTGTTAGTATTTTAGTATATTATGGAATGTCACATCCTTCAGTAGTATCATAAATATTATAGATGCCTAAAAAATAAAAAATAAAATTAATTTATTATACAATTTTGTTTAATTAAATCTTTTTATATATGGTATATATCTATAAAGTACACAAGTTTCATATATTTGATTAAAAGTCACATTAAAGGAAAAAAGAGTTTTGTTTTAGGTATTATTATATTTTTTCTAGGATGATTGAATTAAAGGATAAATTAAAATTCATAAGTGATGTTTTTTATATTCCCATGTGAATATATCAGGATGAAATTCATAAAAAACAGGAGAAAACATTATTTTCCAACCCATTATAGATTTTTGACTTTAAAATTAAAAATGAATATTTTGTTTGATTTCATGATACATCCACAGAAACAAATTTTTTTCAATTATGATTTACATGTATAATAAAAATCTAGAGATGCCCGGTTATATGTCCTTTGTTTTTCATGATACGTTGTGATGAAGTTAAAATTCATTTCTAAATACCATTTTAAATAAAGTTTATAATCATTGTATTGAGTTTCATAAAAATTATGGTTCTTGAATATGGAAAATAAATATATTAAAACCAATTTTAATAAGTTGTATTTACTCAAATAAAAAAATTCCATCTTTAGTTAATTCTATTTACTAAACACCATCTCTAAGAACACTCAGAGAATAGTTTATTGATAGAAATAGGGTATTTTGGTTCTCTATTCCATGATAAACAGAATGAGTTCTTATCATTATCCATGGTTCAGATTTCCATTTTCATATCATATTTTCATAATCCAAAATCATTTTTTATACATTAAATATATTGATTTTAGGTTTGAGAAATATATATGAACACAAAATACCCCCTCTTGATTCATTTTGAAACAACACTGTGGAAAAAAATTTGTATTAGAGAAACAAAATATCATGTTATAAACATTTTAAAGTTGATTTTTGAAGATAATTTTCTTATTTATACATAATAGATAATTCCAAATAATGATTATCTATTATTAATTCATTATATATTAATCTAAAATATGTTTGTTTTTGTTGTATCTATTTGAAGTAAATTGAATTTACAATCAATCTAATGGATTTCAATCCTTATGAAATTACCAAGGAGGGACTATTATATGGACCTAGGATTTTCATTAACTGATATCAAAACAATTTGTATTAATATTCAACAAATTTCATAATCACATTTCTCAGGCCCATAATTTTTTACTTTAATTGGAAACTAGAAACCCAAAATTCTTATTTCTTGAATGATATTAAAAAATATCCATAAAATATTTTCTAAAATATTACTAGATTTTGAAATACCCTACGAAATCATTTATTAATATTGCAATGCCCCGACCTCAGTTTCCTAGAGTCGGTGCATTATTAAATAACATTGGCATGATCACAAATGATCAAGTCTCGAAAGACCGATTAGTTTAGTAGCCTTGGAATTACTAGATACATTCATAAAGTTTACATTATATCATAAAGTGAAGACTATAACAAAATCTTATCTCCACACTCATATCCCCTTATACTATCCTTGAATGTCATTTATAATATACCTCTTTACATCCTAGAAAAAATAAAACATAGAAAGGGGTTACCTCAAATGCCCAGTAAGGATAATAATATAGCAAAAACTTTTATAAATAATCATAAACATTTAAAGAAATGTAAACTAAAACAAATGCCTTTTAAACATGAACTTCAGCATAATATGGAAGAAATAAAATGAAATAATTCCATTTAAATTTTCTCGTGGATATTGTACTAGTTGAATAATCACATTCAATATCAATAAACCCTTTCATATTGATGGAATGCATAATTCCAGACTATCATAACCACATAGTCAAGTCCTTGTGCCAAGACTACAAATAAGATTTTGTCAGGACCTTGTTCCAAGACACTAGTTTGTCTCATGAGACCTACCGATGCGTCGAGAAGCTATAGCGGGCTCCACCCGTCACTTATTAAGTCCAATTCATTCCTCATATGAATATGATTAAACATAACATAAACATTCATATTAAAAATAGCATACAGAATGTCAATACTTTCTGCATAAACCATGAATGGTATACAAATAACACATCCACAGTCAAACATATCACAAAACATTCAATACAATATGGATGTCTTGTATCATAATAAATCAACTTCAAATAAGCTTAAAATCAATCAAAGGATGTTGACATAGATGAAATCATAACTATTTGAGAGATATATCTATTTTTTGAAATCATTTAAAAGTCAAATAATTATAAAATAAAACTTTTACTTTGATAATATTCTAATAAGCTTTTAAGGGAAGCTTCGACGAGTTTAAAACGGTTGAAAATAGCCGCACCTACCGTACAAGTTAAAAAAGACATTCTTACCTTAATTTTGTCAAAAAGGTTAAAAGGACCTTATTTGGAATACGAAGGAAATATTTCTCTATAAACATCTTAGAAAAAGTCAAGAAGGGTATAAATTACTTTAATCCATATTCTGTAAAATAGTAAGAATGATTTGAAATACATTTTTAAGAAACATGGATGTGGATGATAAGGAGGTACCAGTAGATAATTACGTATAAACAACCTTAGATAATGAAGAGATTGTGAAATAAACCCTTACCTTGTATATTTCCTTGGTCAAGGGTATTTTAACCTCCTTTATAATGGTGAAAAAATTCTTTTTAAATTATACAAGAATCATATTCATTAATTATGATATCATATATTATCTTTTAACATTTCATTGTTATTAATATCTTTGTATTATCGTTGTTTTGGTTATTAACTGATTCATTTTCCTTTATATGATTTGTTATATAATCCGTGTTTGTTATGTATATGTTTTATCTTAATTATATCCAGAATGATATGATGTCTTTATACAATATTTTTAATCGTCAAATGAAAACTAGTCTTGAATGGATACAATGGGGAATGAATCTCATCACGTTCGTGGAGACGGTAGTTTGTACGTACGCACGAGCGGCAATATCATTCTTATGATTTTAAAATATAATATAATTGGAGGTTGTATCATATATAGAGAATAATTATCATGTTATATTTATTATTTACATGAATTAAACATCATTATAATACCCATCCAAATAATAATGTTTTGAATAACAATTACACCATGACGTGCAGATGGTAAGACGTACATACACATGTATGGTGACATCTCATTCAAATATGGATAGAATACTGAACATGGTTGTAACATATTTATAATTAAATCGTATTATATATAAGATACATGAGTTATTATTTTATAATGGAAATTACAAAGAAAGAATAAGTTGAAAATGAAAAGAACTTGAAGGAGGGTGGTGAAAGCATTACCTCTTCTTCGGGTTCTTCCATTTTATTTGATCAAAAGGGATCCTTAGGATGGATTTATGACTAAAGGAAGGCCTATAGGATTAATTTAGGTAAGTTGGGAGAATATTTGGGTAGGGTTTGGGCGAACTAAAAGGCTTTAAAAGTGTGAATTAGTGAGAATGTGGAGTGACCATTTATAAGAGGGGTGAGGGGCATCTTAGGAAATGCTAGAAATATTATTTTATAATAAATTCATATTGGGTTCCTAATGTCTCAAAAGTGGATTATTTAAAGTCTAAGGTGGGGATAGGTCGAAACCCACACATCAAATAAGTTTTAGATAGGTTTTTGTCACTATATTAACTTTATCATTTAATTTTAACTCTTAGTTATTTAGTTTGACATTTACCATGTCACTTTGTATTTTTATATTATATAGTTAATAAACATACTATAAACATCCAAAAGACACCCAAGTGATCCATTAGGGATACACCTATAATTATATAATTTCATTTGCCTAACCGTATATTTTTAGGAATAGAATATCAATTCATAATTTAATATTTGTTTTAAAAACTCATTTTTGTCAATTTTGACACTATTCAACAATTTATTTTTTTCAAAGTCATAAAAACTTTATTAATTCAAACCAAATTAATTTAATAAATACTAACAAGTGATATTAACCAATAAAATTCGTGTATTTCATCAAAACATTCAAATTATATTTATTTTAACATTTATAATACCAATTATTTGATTCTTTAATTAATAAAGAAAATACTACATCATTATTGTGTCATAAATAAATTTATTTATTCAATGTATAAAAATTATAAATAAAATATCATTATGTATGAAATAGATTTATCTTTATAATGAATATTTATAGTCTAAAAGATAACATATATAACCCTATGTAAAAATTGTTTTCCTAAAAGATACATGGTTGTGTCATTTTTGTATTTACTTTAACTTAATTAATATAATGTGTCCCTATCACTTACAAGAGGATCCATGGGGTCCCAAAATCGACCCAAGTATTCCCAGGGTCAGACATGTATCAACCAATAGGGTTATAACACGTTTTAGGGTAATTTAATATTATTAAAATATTATTTTTGATTCTAATTTACCAGATTTACCCTTTAACCGTGGTAAATAAAATATTTACTAAAGTAATTATTCAAAATATCTAAAAATAAGAGTTACTAATTTACACAATATGATCATCCATATTCCAAATATTGAATCCATTTTTCCAAATTCAAAACACAGAAGTGGTTGAAATTAATTAAAAATTAATTCCCATTGTCAAAATAATGCGTGTTTTTATGAAATAATAACTATCAAAAGATTGACACTTGTTTATGTCTGGTTTAAATGTGAAATTACATCCAATGACAAACATTATATTAAATGGTAAAAATATATTCTAAATATACTTTAAAAACACTCAAATTCATAATTTATCACTATTAATTATTTTGATTAAAAAAAGTTGTTTTTAATTAAAATTTTGTAATTTTCACTATTCATCAAAAATTGAATGTTTTCAGCAAAATACCAAATATTCACCCTAAGTTAATTTCAATATTCTGAATCTAAAATACAATTCCATTTTGAAAGATAAAATATATAAAATTTTAAAAAGTGGGTATTACTATTCATAATGGCTAGTTTGATTGGTTGTGGTGTGTGGTAGAACTCGAAGTTGCGTACAACACACGCTACTGTATATTATTCAAAGTGAAGTGGAACATGGAATATTGGGGTGTTACATTCTCCCCTACTTAAAATAATTTCATCCTTGAAATTTCTAGAATACTACCGCATGAAAATACTCAGGTGGTTCTTCATCATAAGTTCCTTGAGTTCCCGCATTGTCACTTACATCTTATGGTTTCTCCATAGAACTTTTACCAGATGAGCCATCCAGTTTCTCAGCACTTTTTCTCTCATATAAATAATCATGACATGATCTTCACAATAAGATAGATAAGGTTCCAGTTAAAATTCTTCATATTTAAGTACATGAGTTGGGTAAGGCATGTATTTTCTCAACAGTGATATGTGGAACACATCGTGAACTTCGGAGAGGCTTGGCGGTATTGCCAAACGGTAAGCTATATCCCCAATTAATTCTAGAATTTAGAAGGGTCCGATGAACCTAGGACTCAATTTATCTTTCTTACCGAAATGTATAACTCCCTTCCATGGAGATACCCTCACGAAAACATGATCTCCTACCAGAAATTCCAAATCTTTCCTTCAGTTATCGGCATAGCTCTTTTACCTACTTTGAGATGCATTGATGTGGTTTTGGATTACCTTAACCTTTTCCATTGTTTCCTCAACTACTTCCAGGCCTACAGATTTTCTTTCACCACCATCATCCCAAAAGGTTTGTGTGCGACATCACTTTCTGTATAACACTTCATATGGTGCCATCTGAATACTTCAATGGAAGATATTGTTATATGAAAAGTCCACCAGAGGTAAATATTGATCTCACATGCCCTGAAAGTCAAGTGAGCATGATCTCAACTTGTCTTCTAAGGTTTGAATAGTCCATTTTGATTGTCCATCCATTTGAGGGTGGTAGGAAGTGCTCAAACTAAGTTTATTATCTAAGGCCTCCTGAAGACTCTTCCAGAATATTGATGTAAAATGGGGATCATGATCAGAAACAATCGATAGGGGTACTTCATTAAGTCTGATAAATTCATTAATATATAGCCTTTCTATACGTTCAAGTGGTAAATATTCCCTTATAGCAAAAAAATGTGTTGACTTGGTAAGATGATTGACAATGACCCATATTGCATCGTTATTTCTTGGAGCCTTTGGTATTCCCATGAAAAATTCCATCATGATATTATCTCATTTCCACTCAAGTATGGGAAGAGGTTGCATGACTCCTCCAGGATGTTGCCTTCCAGCTTTCACTTGTTGACAAACCATACATCTTGACACAAAGTCAGCAGTCTCCCTCTTCCTGTTGCCCCGCCAAAAATGTTCCTTAAAATCATTATACATTTTGGTGCTACCAGGGTGTTTAGGGAAATTAGAACTGTGAGTATCATCCAACAATTCCCTTTTTAGATCAGGGATATCAGGAATCAAAGTCTCCTCCAAAATTTTAAAATTCCATCTTCATACACAGAGTCACTCAATCTCCCATCATTCACCGCTTTAATCTTCTATTGAAATTCTTCGTCATCGGTCTGAGAACTCTTTATCCTTTCTATAAATGTTTTTTTGGAAACAATTTGAAAAAGTATCGATGTTTCACCTTCCATGGTAATTCACATATCCATATTTACTAGATCCATGAAAATAGGATCCCTCTCAACTCTCATCTTGTTTAAAAACACCATGATCTTTTCTACTCAAAGCATCTGCATCCAAAGTTTCCTTCCCAGGGTGGTAGTGTATCATGAAATCATAATCCATGAGTAGTTCTAGCCATCTCCTTTTCCTCATGCTCAGTTCACTCTGTGAGAACATATACTTCAAACTCTTGTGATCAGTATAAATCTCACATTTTTCAGCATAGAGATAATGTCTCCATATTTTCAGAGCAAATATTACAGCAGCTAACTCAAGGTCATGAGTTGTATAGTTTTTCTCTTTAATTTTCAGCTGTCGTGATGTATAGGCAACAACTCTATCATTCTGCATAAGGACACAACCAAGTCCTTTCTTCGAAGCAACACTATAAATAACGAACCCATCATTCCCTTATGGTAGAGTAAATATAGGAACATTGAATAATCTTCACTTCATTTCTTCAAAACTTTCATCACACTCTTTTGTCCAAAAACTTTTTACCCCTTTACGTGCGAGCTTCATTAATTTGTTAGCCAATTAGGAAAAATTCTGGACGACACGCTGATAATAACCTGCTAAACCAATAAAACAGCATACCTCAGTTATACTCATCAGTGCTGGCCATTCTTGGATTTCTCTTGTATTAGAAGGATCAACGAAGATTTCATCTTGGGAGACAATATAGCCAAGAAAAGAAATCTCCTGAAGCCATAATTCATACTTACTAAACATCCCATATAATTCATGTGTTCTAAGAGTCTTTAGGATAATGTGGAAGTTATTTTCATGATCTTCATAGCTTTTGGAGTATACCAAGATATCATCAAAAAATACCACTACAAAATCATCGAGGTATTCCTTGAAAATATATTTCATTCGATCAATGAATACTGAGGGTGCATTAGTCAATTCAAAAGGCATTACTGTAAACTCATAATTCCCATACCTGGTTCGAAATACTGTCTTCAGAATATTGTTCTTCTTCACACACAACTGATGGTATCCAGATCGAAGGTCAATCTTCGAAAAGTATTGAGCTCCATGCAGTTGGTCATATAAATCAATAATGTGAGGTAGGGGATACTTGTTCTTTATTGTTATAGCATTTATTTCCATGTAGTCGATACATAACCTCATAGATCCATCTTTCTTCATAACAAAAAGGACAAGGGCTCCCCATAGAGAAACGCAAGGTTGAATAAATCCCTTATTACTCAATTCCTTTAGTTTTTTCTTTAGTTGAAGTAATTCCACGGTGGCAATTCTATAAGGGGTCTTTGATATATCCCTTGAACCAGGAATTAAATCAATGGAAAACTCAATTTCTCAGTTGGAGGATGTCCAGGTAAGTCTTCCAGAAAAACATCTACATATTCTTTCACAATAGGTACATCATCTATTTGAACATTCCTTTCCTTACCCACAGTTATTTCATTCTCTTCGTCCCCAATAATTGAATTTAGTGGAGCTACTGGGGGTAGATCTAGATAAGAATTTGGTGGTGACAATTCTTCTCTAAATATATGGTGTTCCTCATCATCATAAAAAATTATAACCTCCTTCTTCATACAATAAATATTTTCATCATGTTCTGAAAGCCAATCCATACCGAGGATTATATCAAATTCAATCATAGGTATGACGATTAGATCAGCAGATAAAGAACATTTATGTGCTCTAATGGGGACTGATTCACACAACTTTGATGCAATTATACTTACCTTAGGAGCTTTAACTGAAAACTACATTATTAGATCAAATTGGAAATATCTAATTTTCTTAGAAAACTCAGAATATATGAAACAATGCGACGATCCAGAATCAAATAAAGCATTTTATAATCTCTAGGAAACCATTAAATTACCTGCCCCCACGTCTTTCGGAGCTTCTACCTCATCAGTAGTGATAGCATAAGCTTGGCCTTGATCCATTGGCCATTTCTGAGGCATGTTCCCCTGACGCTTATGAAATTCATTTTCATAATGTTCCATCTCCCTACAATTGTAGCATTGAACATCTGTAACTTCTTTCTTCCCCTTGAAATCATGAGCTTGGTGGCCTTTTTCACCACACTTGTAACAGACTCCCATTCCCTTCAAGAAAGTACCGGGGTGTTTCTTCCCATATTTACTGCATGATGGATATTCAACCTTTCCCTTCTTCCCTTTATTTCTATTTCCAAAGTGATCAGCATAGCTCTTCTTCTATTTCTTTTTTTTAAATTTTTTAGACATAGATAATTCTTTTTCTATCTTGGTAGCAAATGAGACAATATCTTCATTCCACGAGAAGGTTTGTGAGACTAATGCTCGATGGAGAAATGGGTTTAACCCAAGAAATAAACGATCAATCTTACATATTGGGTTATGTATGTAATCTACATCATACCTTGCTAACCTTGTAAAGTTAGCCTCATACATTGTGACATTCTCATCCTCCTTTTGCCTCAAGCATAATAATTGTCTTTTCATATCTTCTTGATGGTCACGAGGAAAGTATTTTTCCAAGACAATCTCTTTGAACTCCCTCTATTTCATATTTGATACTTCATCATCTTCCTTTGTTTATTGATTCAATAACCACCATTGATCAGCATCTCCAATGAGATGGTAAACTCCCATGACAACTTTGTCCCTTTTTCTACTCTCCAAGGCATGAAATATTTTCTCTATGAAATTTATCCATTGCTCAGCTACTAAGGGATTTGTACTCCCATTAAATGTTGGTGGTTGTTTCCTCATGAAGCGATCTAACATTGATCCTCCACACTGCGGATCAGGGTGCTCCATACAGGTAAGGTTATTATTCATAACCTGAGTGAGTTTTCCTAGTAAGTTGTTTATCTTATCAGCACCAGTTGGATCACCAGCTCCACAATAATTATCTTGAGTAGGAGGTAAATCCCTACATGGAGTGTGTTCCTTGCTAAGGATTCCATTCCTTCCACTAGGATCCATTTTTAAACAATGGCATAAACTAGATTAGTTTATGAATCAAAATACATAATTCTATACTTGTAAAACACTTAACATAAATTGAACTATTAATGGATATAATACATAATCATAAAAAAATGTTTTCTTTGAGGAGGTATATACTCATGAACCCTTAATAATGGTTTTTAAAAAACATGAGAATTATCCTAATCATATCCACCGGGAGTGGCGTAACCAAGAGTGCAACAAAGATCGTTGGCGTGCACCAGTTCCCATTCGAGTCTAGCTCAAAGCGGTGTTTTCGTGTTTTACCCCTAGGTAAAAATGTGCCAGAGCCACCTCTACCTTCTCGTATCCAGACAGGGATTTATTGCTCAGAAAACTCACAAAATATCTACAATACCAGAATTCTAGGAAGTTCTTCTATACTAATCCTCAAAGACTCTCTTATGGATATGTGCTCAAATCAAAGTTTATCTAAATGTAGTTTCCAAGGTTTGTACTAAACTTCCTCTGATACCAACTGTAACAACCCGACCCCAGTTACCCAGAGTTAGTTCATTATTAAATAATATTGGCATGATCATAGAATATCAAGTCTCTAAAGGCCGATTAGTTTAGTAGCCTTGGAATCACTAGATACATTCATAATGTTTACATTACATCATAAAGTGAAAACTAAAAGAAAATAATGTCCTCAAACTCATATCCCCTTATATTATCCCTACATGTCATTCATTATATAATTATTCACATCTTGGGAAATTTGAAACATAGAAATGGGTGACCTCAAATGTCAGTAAGGATAACAATATAGCGGAAACTTTCATAAATAAGAATAAACATTTAAGGCAATGTTTAGCTAAACCAAAATCCATTTAAACTTGAACTTCAACATAATATGGCAGAAATAAAATAATATAATTTCATTTACATATTCACATGGATATTCTAATAATCGAATAATCACACGCAATATCAATAACCACTTTCATAATGATGGAAGGCATAATGCCAGACTATCATAACCACATAGTCAAGGGAATGTGCCAAGACTACAAATAAGATTTTTTCAAGGCCTTGTGCCGAGACACTAGTTTGTCTCATGAGACCTACCGATGCATGGAGGAGCTATAGAAGGCTACACCCATCACTTATTAAGTCCAATTCATTCCTCATATGAATATGTTTAAACGTAACATAAACATTAGTATTAAAACTGGCATAACAAATTTCAATACTTTCTCCATAAACCATGAATGGTATAAAAATAACACATCCACCGTCAAACATATCACAAAATATTAAATAAAATATGGAAGTTTTGTATCATAATAAATAAACATGAAATAAGCTTAAAATCCATCAAAGGATATTGACAATGATGAAATCAAAACTATTTGAGAGAAATATCTCTTTTTTTGAAATCATTTAAAATTCGCATAATTAAAAAAGAAAACATTTACATTGAAAATATTCTTATAGGCTTGTAAGGGAAGCTTCGATGAGTTTATAATGGTTGAAAATATCTACACTCACCGTATAAGTTAAAAGGCCATTCTTACCTTAATGTTGTCCAAATGGTTAAAAGGACCTTGATTGGAAAACCACGAAAAGATTAATTTATAAACATCTTATAAAAAGTAAAAAGGGTATAAATGACATTAAACCATAATCTTTAAAATAGTAAAAATAATTTGAAATTCATTTTTAAGAAACATGGATGTGGATGATAAAAAGTTCCTAGTAGATAATTACGTATAAAAAACCTCGGATAATGAAGAGATTGTAAAATAAACGCTTTCCTTCTACTTTTCCTTGGTCGAGGGTAGGTTAACCACCTGTATAATGGTGAAATAATTGTTATTAAATTATACAAGAATCATATACATTAATTATG
Source organism: Viscum album (assembly GCA_963277665.1). Classification (NCBI taxonomy): domain Eukaryota; kingdom Viridiplantae; phylum Streptophyta; class Magnoliopsida; order Santalales; family Viscaceae; genus Viscum; species Viscum album. The sequence continues at coordinate 470,778,629 of OY728148.1, forward strand.
ATATCATATATTATCTTTTAACATTTCTTTGTTAATAATATCTTAGTATTATCATTGTTTCAGGTGTTAACCGATTCATTTTCCTTTATATGTTTGGTTACGTAAGACGTATTTGTTAGGTATAGGTTTTATCTAATTCATATCCAGAATGATATCAAGTCCTTATACATTATTTTTAATCATCAAATGAATATAGTCTTGAATGGATACGATGGGGAATGAATCTCATCGCGTTCATGGAGATGGTACTCCGTACGTACGCACGAGTGAAAATATCATTCTTTTGATAGAAAAATAACATATAACTGGATATTGTATAATATATAAAAAATAATTATCATTTTATATTTATTATTTACATGAATTACACATCATTATTATATCCATCCATATAATAATGTTTCAAATAACAATTACACCACAACGCGGACACGGTAAGCCATACGTACGCATGTATAGTGACATGTCATTCAAAGGATGGATAAAATACTGAATTTGGTTGTAAAATATTTATGATAACATCACAGTATATAGGAGATAACAAATTTATTATTTCAGAATGAAAATAACAAATAAAGAAGAAGTTGAAGTAGAAAATAACTCGAATGTGGGTGGTGAAAACATGACATCTTCTTTGGGTTCTTCCTTTTGATTTGATCAAAAGGGATCCTTAGGATGGATTTTTGACTAAAGGAAGGCCTCTAGATTAACGTTAGGGAAGTTGAAAGAATATTTGGGTAGGGATTTTCCAAACCAAAATACTTTTAAGGTGTGAATTAAAGAGAAGGGTGAGTTCCCTTTTATAAGAGGGGTGAGGGACACCTTATGAAAAGGATGAAATATTATTCTATAATAAATTCATATTCGGTTTCTACTGGATCTAAAGTAAATTATTTAAATTATAAGGTGGTGATAGATCGAAAACCACTCTACCAATAGGTTTTAGACAGGTTTGGGTCACTATATCAACCATACCTTTTAGTTTTAACTGTTAGGTAATTAGTTTGACATTTACCATGTCACTTTGTATTTTTCTATTATATAATCATTAAACATAAAATAAAATTCAAATAGACCTCCAAGTGGTCCATTAATGATACAGATATAATTATATAACTCCTTTTTCCTATCCTTATATTTTTAGTAAAATAATATCAATTCATAATATAATATTAGTTTTGAAAACCCATATATGTCAATTTTTACACTATTCAATAATTGATTTTTGTTAAAGTCTTAAAAACATTATTAATTCAAAAAAAATCATTTAAGAAATCCTAACAAGTTATATTAACAAATAAAATCAGTGGATGTCATAAAAACATTCAAATTATATTTATTTTAACATTAATAATACCAATTACTTGATTATTTCATTAATAAAGAAAATATTGCATCATTATTGTGTAATACATAAATTTAATTATAAAATTGTATAAAAATTATAAATAAAATATAATTATATATGAAATCTTTATAGATTTATAATTAATATTTATAGTCTAAATTATAACATATATAACCCTATGTAGAAATTGTTTTGCTAAAAGATATATGCTTATGTCATTTTTGTATTTACTTTAACATAATTAATATAAAGTGTCCCTATCACTTACAAATTGATCAATGGGGTCTCAAAATCGACCCAAATATTCCCATGGTCGGTCATGTATCAACCAATAGTGTTAGGACACGTTTTAGGGAAATTTATTATTATAATAATATTAATTTTTACCCTTATTTACCGGATATACCCATTAACGATGATAAATAAAATATTTATTCATGTAATTATTCAAAATTTCTAAAAATAAGTGTTACCTATTTACACAATTTGAACATCCTGATTCCAAATAAGGAATCCATTTTTCCAAATTCAGAACATAAAAGTGTCATAAATTGTAACGCCCCGACCCTAGTTACCCAGAGTCGGTGCATTATTACATAACATTGGCATGATCACAAGAAAGATCAAATATCGAAAGACTGATTGGTTTAGTAGCCTTGGAAACACTAGATATATTTATAAGTTTTACATTACACCATAAAATGAAAAACTACTACAACAACATAATGTCTCCATAATCCAAACTCATGTCCCCACATAATAACCCTTCAGGTCATTCATAATTTACTTCTTCACTTCCTGGGAAAAATATAACATAGAAAAGGGGGTGAACTCAAATGCCCAGTAAGGATAACAATATAGCAGAAACTTTCATAAATAAGAATAAACATTTAAGGAAATGAATAACTAAAACAAAAGCCTTTCAAACATGAACTTTCAAAATGTTATGGCATAAATAAAATGAAATAATGTCATTTACTTATTCACATGGATATTCTACTAATCGAATAATCACATGCAAAAATCAATAACCACTTTCATAATGTTGGAATGCATAATGCCAGACTATCATAACCACATAGTCAAGGCCTCGTTCCAAGACTACAAATAAGATTTTTTCAAGGCCTTGTGCCAAGACACTAGTTTGTCTCATGAGACCTACCGATGCATAGAGGAGCTATAGCGGGCTCCACCCGTCACATACTAAGTCCAATGCATTCCCATATGAAAAGGTTTAAACATAACATAAACATTCGTATTAAAACTAGCATACGAAATGTAAATAATATCACCATAAACTATGAATGGTATAAAAATAGGACATCCACAGTCAAACATATCACAAAACCTTCAATACAATATAGAAGTTTTGTATCAAAACAAATCAACTTCAAATAATATTAAAATCCATAAAAGGATGTTGACATAGATGAAATCAATATTCTTTTTAAAGAAATATCTCCTTTTATATTGAAATCATTTAAGATCCATATGAAATAAAACATTTTCTTTGAAAATATTCTTATAAGCTTGTATGGGAAGCTTTGAAGATTTTATAACGGCGGAAAATAGCCGCACCCTCCGTATAAGTTAAAAAAAACATTCTTACCTTAATTCTGTCGAAAAGGTTAAAAAGAACCTTGTTTTGAAAACGACCGAAAGATTCCTTTATAAACCACTTATAAAAGTAAAAAAGTGTATAAATGACTTTAACTCATATTCTAGTAAATAGTAAAAATGTTTTGAAATACATTTTTAAGAAACATGGATGTGGATGATAAAGTGATCCCAGTAGATTATTACGTATAAACAACCTCGGATAATGAAGAGATTGTGAAATAACCCTTACCTTGTACTTTTCCTTGGTTGGGGTAGGTTAACCTCCTGTATAATGGTGAAATAATTGTTATTAAATTATAAAATAATCATATACATTAATATGATATCATATATGATCTTTTAATATTGATTTGATAATAATATCTTAGTATTATCGTTGTTTCGGGTGTTAACTTACTTGTTTTCTTTTATATGTTTTGTTACGTAAGACATGTTTGTAAAGGATAGGTTTTATATTATTCATATCCAGAATGATATCAAGTCCTTAAACATCATTTTTTAAATCATCAAATGATAATTATACTTTAATGGATACGATGGAGAATGAATCTCATCGCGTTCGTGGAGACGGTAGTCCGTACATACGTACGAGCGACAATATCATTCTTTTGATATTAAAATAATATATAATTGGATTTTATATCATATATATAGAATCATTATCATGTTATATTTATTATTTACATGAGTTGCACATCATTATTATACCCATCCAAATAATAATATATTGAATAACAATTACTCCACGACGTGGAGACGGTAAGCCGTACGTACGCACGTATGGTGACATGTTATTCAAAGGATGGATAGAATACTGAATATGGTTGTACCATATTTATAATAACATCACAGTATATATATGATACTTGATTTATTATTTTAAATTTTTAATAACAACGAAAGAAGAAGTGGAAGAAGAAAGGAACTTAAAAAGGGGGTGGTGGAAACATTACCTCTTCTTCGGGTTCTTCCTTTTGATTTGATCAAAAGGGCTCCTTAGGATGGATTTCGGATCAAAATAAGGCCTCTAGGTTGTATTTAGGGATGTTGGGAGAGTATTTGGGCAGAGTTTGGCCGAACCAAAAGGCTTTGAAGGTGTGAAGAAATGAGAAGGAAAAGTTCCCTTTTATAAGAGGGGTGAGGGGCACCTTTGGAAAAGCTAGAAATATTAGTTTATATTAAATTAATATTCAGTTTATAATGGCTCCAAAGTTTATTATTAAAAGGTTAAGGTGGGGATAGGTCGCAAACAACTCAACCAATAAAATTTAGATAGGTTTGGGTACGTATATTAACCTTATCTTTAAGTATTAACTCTAAGTTAATTAGTTTCACTTTTACAATGTTTCTTTGAATTTTATATTATATGGTTAATAAACTTACCATATACATACAAGATACCCCCAAGTGGTCCATTAATGATACATCTATAATGATATAAGTCTCTTTGCCGAACCTTAGATTTTTAGGAATTTAATATCAATTAATAATATAATATTTGTTTTAAGAACTCTTTTCTGTCAATTTTGACACTATTCAATAGTTGATTTTTGTGAAAATCATAACAGATTTATTTCTTCGAACAAAGTCAGTTAAATCAATACTAATATATCATATTATCCTATAAAATTAGTTTAATTAATTAAAAGTTTCATATTATATTTATTTGGGTATTTATAATATCAATTATTTTAATTTTTCACTATTATAGTAATTACTTCATCATCATTGTGTCATAAGTAAAATAAATTATTTAATGTCTAAAAATTATAAATAAAATATCATTATGTAGGAAATCGTTTTATCTTTCTAATGAATATTTATAATCTAAAATCCAACATATATAACCCTATGTAACAATTGTTTTTCTAAACGATATATGCTTGTGTCATTTTTGTATTCATTTTAACTTAATTAAAATAAAGTGTCATTATCACTTACAAGTGGACCCATGGGGTCCCAAAATCGACCCAAAGATGTCCATGGTCGACCATGTATCAACCAATTGGGTTAAGACACGTTTTAGGGTAATTTAGTATTATTATAATATTATTTTGTAACCCTTATTTACCGGATTTACCCTTAACCATGGTAAATAAAATATTTACCGCAGTAATTATTCAAAATGTCTAAAAATAAAATTTACCTATTTACACAATTTGAACATCCTGACTCCAAATATGGAATACATTTTACTAAATTCAAAACACAGAAGTGGCAGAAATTAATTTAAAATTAATTCCCGCTGTCAAAACAAAAAGCGTGTTTTTAAGAGATAATAACTATCAAAAGATTGACACTTGTTTATGTTCGGTTTAATTGTAAAATTATGTACAATGACCAAAATTATATTAAATGGTAAAACTATATTCTAAATATACTTTAAAACTACTAAAATTCATAATTTATCACTATTAATTATTTTGATTAAAAAAGTTGTTTTTAATTAAAATTTAGTAATTTTCACTATTCATCAAAATATGAAAGTTATCCGAAAAGTACCAAAATTTCACCTTAGGCTAAATTAGATATTCCGAATCCAAAAATGAAGTCCATTTTGAAATATAAAATATATATAATTTTAAAAAATAGGTATTACTATTCATAACGGCTAGTTTGATTGGTTGTTAGAACTTGGTGTTGCGTACAACACACGCTATCACATTATTCAAAGAGAAGCGTACCGTAGAAGCTTGGGGTGTTACATTCTCCCCTCCTTCAAATAATTTCGTCCTCAAAATTTCTAGAATACTATCGCATGAAAAGACTCGGGTGGTTCTTCATCATAAGTTCCTCGGGTTCCCACGTTGCCTCTTCCATCTTATGGTTTCTCCACAAAACTTTTACCAGACCTGTCGTCCAGTTTCTCAGTACTTGTTCTCTCGTATCAAGAATCCCGACGGGCTCTTCACAATAGGAAAGATCGGGTTCCAGTTCTAATTCCTCATAGGTGAGTACATGCGTTGGATCAGGCATTTATTTCCTCAACAGAGATACGTGGAACACATCGTGAACTTTGGAGAGACTTGGCGGCATTGCCAATCGGTAAGCTACAACCCCGATTCGTTCTAGAATTTCGAAAGGTCCGATGTACCTGGGACTCAATTTACATTTCTTACCAAAACGTATGACTCCCTTCCACGGAGATACCTTCAAGAGAACATGATCACCGACTTGAAATTCCAAATCCTTCCTTCGATTATCGGCATAGCTCTTCTGCCTACTTTGAGCTGCTTTGATGTGATTTTGGATTAATTTCACCTTTTCCACCGTTTCCTCCACCAGTTCTGGGCCTACAAGTTTTCTTTCACCAACGTCATCCCAACAGGTTGGTGTACGACATCTCTTTCCATATAACGCTTCATATGGTGCCATCTGTATACTCGAATGGAAGCTATTGTTATAGGAAAATTCTAGCAGTGGTAAATATTGATCCCACATACCCTGAAAGTCAAGTGAGCAAGATCTCAACATGTCTTCTAAGGTCTGAATAGTCCGTTCTGATTGTCCATCTGTCTGAGGGTGGTAAGCAGTGCTCAAATGAAGTTCAGTATCCAGGGATTTCTGAAGACTTTTCCAAAATCTTGAAGTAAAACGGGGATCACGATCAGAAACAATTGATAAGGGTACTCCATGAAGTCTCACAACTTCATTAATATATAGTCTTTCTAGAAGTTCCAGGGGTATATCTTCTCTTATAGCAAGAAAATGTGCTGACTTGGTAAGACGATCAACAATAACCCATATTGCATCATTCCTTCTAGGAGTCTTTGGTATCCCCATGACAAAGTCCATCGTAATATTGTCCCATTTCCACTCCGGTATGGGAATAGGTTGCATGAATCCTCCAGGTTGTTGCCTTCCAGCTTTCACTTGTTGACAAAGCATAAATCTTCACACAAAATCAGCAATCTCCCTCTTCATGTTGTCCCACCAAAAATGTTCCTTCAAATCTCTATACATTTTTGTGCTCCCAGGGTGTATAGAGAAATTGGAACTATGAGCATTATCCAGCAATTCCCTTTTTAGATCAGGTAAATTGGGAACACAAAGTCTCTTCCCGAATTTCAAAATTCCATCTTCATACACAAAGTCTCTCAATCTCCCATCATTCACAGCTTTAATCTTCTTTTGGAATTCTTCATCATCGGTCTGGGAACTCTTAATCCTTTCTAGTAAAGATGGTTTGGCAACCATTTGAAAAAGAATTGATGTTTCACCTTCCCTGGTTATTCCCATGTCCATCTTCACTAGATCCATGAAAATTGGATCCCTTTCAATTCTCATATTGTTCAAAACTCCATGGTCTTTTCTACTCAAAGAATCTGCCACCTTGTTTGCCTTCCCCGGGTGGTAGTGTATCGTACAATCATAATCCTTGAGTAATTCAAGACATCTCCTTTGCCTCATGTTGAGTTATTTTTGTGATAAAATATACTTCAAACTCTTGTGATCAGTATAAATCTCACATTTTTCACCATAGAGGTAGTGCCTCCATATCTTCAAAGCAAAGATCACAGATGCTAACTCGAGATCATGAGTAGGATAGTTTTGTTCATGAATTTTCAACTGTCATGATGCATAGGCAATAACTCTATCATTCTACATAAGGACACAGCCAAGTCCTTTCTTTGATGCATCACTATAAATAACGAACCCATCATTCCCCGATGGTAGAGTCAATATAGGAGCATTGACTAATCTTTTCTTCAGTTCTTCATAACATTATTCACACTCTTTTGTCCAAACAAATTTAACCCCTTTACGTGTGAGCTTCGTTAATGGGTTAGCCAATCGGGCAAAATTCTGGACAAAACGTCGATAATAACCTGCCAAACCAATAAAACTACATACCTCAGTTATACTCATAGGTGCTGGCCATTCTTGGATTGCCTTGTTCTTAGAAGGATCAACAAAGATTCCATATTTAGAGACAATATGGCCAAGAAAAGAAATCTCCTAAAGCCATAATTCACACTTGCTAAACTTACCATATAATTCATGTCTCCTCAGAGTCTTCAAGATAATGCGCAAGTGATTTTCATGATCATCGTAGGTTTTGGAGTATACCAAGATATCATCAATAAATACCACAATAAATTCATCGAGATACTCCTTGGAAACTCTATTCATCAGATCCATGAATACAGAGGGTGCATTAGTCAATCCAAATGGCATTACAGTAAACTCGTAATGCCCATACCTAGTTCGAAATGCTGTCATCGGAATGTCTTCCTTCTTTACACACAACTGATGGTATCCAGATCGAAGGTCAATCTTTGAAAAGTATTGAGCTCCATGTAGTTGGTCAAATAAACCATCAATACGAGGTAGAGGATACTTGTTCTTTATCGTTATAGCATTTATCTCCCTGTAGTCGATACATAACCTCATAGATCCATCTTTCTTTTTAACAAAAAGAAAAGGGGCTCCCCATGGAGAAACACTAGGGTGAATTAATCCCTTATTACTCAATTCCTCTAGTTGTTTCTTTAGTTCTACTAACTATACAGTGGCCATTCTATAAGGGGTCTTCGATATAGGCCTTGATCGAGGAATTAAATCAATGGAAAACTCAACTTCTCGTTCTGGAGGATGTCTAGGTAAATCTTCTGGAAATACATCTACAAATTCTTTAACAATAGGTACATTCTCTATTTGAACATTCCTTTCCTCACCCGCAGTTATTTCATTCTCTTCCTCCCCAATAATTGAATTAAGTTGAGCTACTGGGGGTGGATCTAAATAAGAATTAGGTGGGGACGATTCTGCTCTAAAGATAAGGTGTTCCTTATCATTATCATCATGAATCGTATCCTCTTTCTTCTTACAATAAATCTTCGCATCATAGTCCGAAAGCCATCCCATACCGAGGATTATATCAAACTCAATCATAGGTATGACGATGAGATCTGCGGATAAAGAAAATTTATGTGCTCTAATGGGGACTGATTCACAAAACATTGTTGCAATGATACTTCCCTTAGGAGTTTTAACTGACAACTCCCTTATTAAATCAAATTGGAAATATCTAATTTTCTTAGCAAACTTGGAAGATATGAAACAATGCGACGATACAGAGTCAAATAATGCATTTGCTAAACTTGAGGAAACCATTAAATTACCTGCCACCACGTCTTTTGGAGCTTCTACCTCTGCAGTAGTGATAGCATAAGCCTGGCCTTGATCCCTTGGCCTTTTCTGAGGTAAGTTCTCCTGACGCTTAGGACATTCATTCGAAAAATTTCCCATCTCCCTGCAATTGTAGCACTGAACGTTGGTGGCTTCCTTCTTCCCTTTGCAATCACGAGCTTGGTGGCCTTTTTCACCACACTTGTAATAGACTCCCATTCCCTTCAAGCAAGCACCGGGGTGTTTCTTCCCACATTTACCACATGATGGATATTCAACCTTTCCTTTCATCCCCTTATTTACATTCCCAGATTGATCAGCAAGCCTCTTCTTCTCTTGCTTTGCTTTAAAGTCATAAGACTTAGAGAATTTCTTTTCAGTCTTGATATCACATGAGACAATGTCTTCGTACGATGAAAAGGATTGTGAGACTAACGCTCGACGGAGAAATGGTTTTAACCCATCAAAGAAACGATCAATCTTACTTCTTGGGTTGCAAATATAATCTCCAGCATACCTCGCTAACCTTGTAATGTTAGCCTCATACTTTGTGACATTCTCATCCTCCTTTTGTCTCAAACTCAGAAATTGCCTTTCCATATCTGCTCGATGGTCGCGAGGAAAGTATTTTTCTAAATAAAGATCTTTGAACTCCCTCCATTCCATATTTGATACTTCATCATCTTCCTTCATGTTTTGAATCAATGACCACCATTAATCAGCATCTCCAGTGAGGCGGTAAACTGCCATGATAACTTTTTCCCTTTCACTGCTCCCCAAAACCTGAAATATTTTCTCTAGGAAATTTATCCACTGCTCGGCTACTAAGGGATTTGTATTCCCATAGAACGTTGGTGGTTGTTTCCTCATGAATCGATCTAAAATTGATCCTCCATGCTACGGAGCAGGGTGCTCCATACGGGTAAGGTTATTATTCATAACCTGAGTATGTTGTCCCAGTATGGTGATTAGCTGATCGGCTCCAGTTGCATTACCAGCTCCACTATAATTATCTTGAGCAGGTGGGCAATCCCTACATGGAGTGCGTGCATTGATACGGTTTCCATTTCTTCCACTAGGAGCCATTTCTAAACAATGGCATAAACTAGATCAGTTTATGAATCAAAATACATAATCCCATACTTATAAAACACTTAACATAAATTGAACTATTTATGGATATAATCCATAATAATAAAAATGTTTTCTTTGAGGAAGTATATACTCATAAACCCTTCATAATGATTTGTAAAGAAAATGAGATTTATCCTAAGCATATCCCCCGGGAGTGTCGTAACCAAGAGTGCAGCAAGGCCCGTTGTCGTGCACCAGTTCCCGTTCGAGTCTAGCTCAAAGCGGTGTTTTCGGGTTTTACCCCTAGGTACATCTATGCCAGAGCCGCCTCTACCTGCTCGTATCCAGACAGGGATATATTTCTCGGAAAACTCACAAAATCTCTACAATACCAAAATTCTAGAAAGTTCTTCTATACTAATCCTCAAAGTTCATCTTAGGTCTACGTGCTCTAATAAGAGTTTATCTAAATATAGCTTCAAAGGTTTGTACTAAACTTCCTCTGATACCAACTATAACGCCCCGACCCTAGTTACCCAGAGTCGGTGCATTATTACATAATATTGGCATGATCACAAGAAAGATCAAATCTCGAAAGACCGATTGGTTTAGTAACCTTGGAAACACTAGATATATTCATAAGTTTTACATTACACCATAAAATGAAAAACTACTACAACAAAATAATGTCTCCATAATCCACACTCATATCCCCACATAATATCCCTGCAGGTCATTCATAATTTACTTCTTCACTTCCTGGGAAAAATAAACCATAGAAAAGGGGTGAGCTCAAATGCCCAGTAAGGAAAACAATATAGCGGAAACTTTCATAAATAGGAATAAACATTTAAGGCAATGTATAACTAAAACAAAAGCCTTTCAAACATGAAATTTCAACATGGTATGGCATAAATAAAATGAAATAATGCCATTTACTTATTCACATGGATATTCTACTAATCGAATAATCACATGAAAAAATCAATAACCACTTTCATAATGTTGGAATGCATAATGCCAGACTATCATAACCACATAGTCAAGGCCTCTTGCCAAGACTACAAATAAGATTTTTTCAAGGCCTTGTGACAAGACACTAGTTTGTCTCATGAAACCTACCGATGCATCGAGGAGCTATAGCGGGCTCCACCCGTCACTTACTAAGTCCAATGCATTCCCATATGAAAAGGTTTAAACATAACATAAACATTCGTATTAAAACTAGCTTATGAAATGTAAATAATTTCACCATAAAATATGAATGGTATAAAAATAGCACATCCACAGTCAAACATATCACAAAACCTTCAATACAATATAGAAGTTTTGTATCATAATAAATCAACTTAAAATAATCTTAAAATCCATCAAAGGATGTTGACATAGATGAAATCAATATTCTTTTTAAAGAAATATCTCCTTTTATTTTGAAATCATTTAAGATCCATATAAAATAAAACATTTTCTTTGAAAATATTCTTATAAGCTTGTAAGGTAAGCTTTGAAGATTTTATAACGGTGGAAAATAGCCGCACCCGCCGTATATGTTAAAAAAAACATTCTTACCTTAATTCTGTCGAAAAGGTTAAAAAGGAACTTGTTTTTAAAACGACCGAAAGATTCCTTTATAAACCACTTATAAAAGTCAAAAAGGGTATAAATGACTTTAACTCATATTCTACTAAATAGTAAAAATGTTTTTAAATACATTTTTAAGAAACATTGATGTGGATGATAAAGAGATCCCAATAGATTATTACGTATAAACAACCTCGGATAATGAAGAGATTGTGAAATAACCCTTACCTTGTACTTTTCCTTGGTTGGGGTAGGTTAACCTCCTGTATAATGGTTAAATAATTGTTATTAATTTATAGAATAATCATATACATTAATATGATATCATATATGATCTTTTAATATTGATTTGATAATAATATCTTAGTATTATCGTTGTTTCAGGTGTTAACTTACTTGTTTTCTTTTATATGTTTTTTTACGTAAGACATGTTTGTAAAGGATAGGTTTTATATTATTCATATCCAGAATGCTATCAAGTCCTTAAACATCATTTTTTAAATCATCAAATGATAATTATACTTGAATGGATACGATGGAGAATGAATCTCATCGCGTTCGTGGAGACGGTAGTCCGTACTAACGCACGAGCGACAATATCATTCTTTTGATGTTAAAATAATATATAATTGGATTTTATATCATATATACAGAATCATTATCATGTTATATTTATTATTTACATGATTTACACATCATTATTATACCCATCCAAATAATAATATATTGAATAACAATTACACCACGACGTGGAGACGGTAAGCCGTACGTACGCACGTATGGTGACATGTTATTCAAAGGATGGATAGAATACTGAATATGGTTGTACCATATTTATAATTACATCACAGTATATATATGATACTGGAGTTATTATTTTATAATGGTAATAACAAAGAATGAGGAAGTGGAAGAAGAAGGGAACTTAAAAAGGGGGTGGTGAAAACATTACCTCTTCTTCGGGTTCTTCCTTTTGATTTGATCAAAAGGGCTCCTTAGGTTGGCTTTCCGATCAAACTAAGGCCTCTAGGTTGTAGTGAGGGAAGTTGGGAGAGTATTTGGGCAGAGTTTGGCCGAACCAAAAGGATTTGAAGGTGTGAAGAAATGAGAAGGAAGAGTTCCCTTTTATAAGAGGGGTGAGGGGCACCTTTGGAAAAGCTAGAAATATTAGTTTATATTAAATTAATATTCGGTTTCTAATGGCTCCAAAGTTTATTATTCAAAGTTTAAGGTGGGGATAGGTCGAAAACAACTCAACCAATAGAATTTAGACAGGTTTGGGTACTTATATTAACCTTATCATTAAGTATTAACTCTAAGTTAATTAGTTTCACTTTTACAATGTTTCTTTGAATTTTATATTATATTGTTAATAAACATACAATATACATCCAAGAGACCCCCAAGTGGTCCATTAATGATACACCTATCATGATATAAGTCTCTTGGCCGAGCCGTATATTTTTAGGAATTTAATATCAATTAATAATATAATATTTGTTTTAAGAACTCTTTTATGCCAATTTTGACACTATTCAATAGTTGATTTTTGTGAAACTTATAACAGATTGATTACTTCGAAAAAAGACAATTAAATCAATCCTAATATATCATATTATCCTAGAAAATTAGTTTAATTCATTAAAAGTTTCATATTATATTTATTTGGGTATTTATAATATCAATTATTTTAATTTTTCACTATTATAGTAATTACTGCATCATCATTGTGTCATAAATAAAATAGATTATTTAATGTCTAAAAATTATAAATAAACTATCATTATGTAGGAAATAGTTTTATCTTTCTAATGAATATTTATAATCTAAAATCCAACATATATAACCCTATGTAACAATTGTTTTTCTAAAAGATATATGCTTGTGTCATTTTTGTATTCATTTGAACTTAATTAAAATAAAGTGTCATTATCACTTACAAGTGGATCTATGGGGTCCCCAAATCGACCCAAAGATGTCCCTGGTCGCCCATGTATCAACCAATAGGGTTAAGACACGTTTTAGGGTAATTTAGTATTATTATAATATTATTTTTTAACCCTTATTTACCGGATTTACCCTTAACCATGGTAAATAAAATATTTACCGCAGTAATTATTCAAAATGTCTAAAAATAAAAGTTACCTATTTACACAATTTGAAAATCCTGATTCCAAATATGGAATCCATTTTCCAAAATTCAAAACACAGAAGTGGCAGAAATTAATTTAAAATTAATTCCGGCTGTCAAAACAAAAAGCGTGTTTTTAAGAGATAATAACTATCAAAAGATTGACACTTGTTTATGTTCGGTTTAATTGTAAAATTATGTCCAATGACCAACATTATATTAAATGGTAAAATATATTCTAAATATACTTTAAAAATACTAAAATTCATAATTTATCACTATTAATTATTTTGATTAAAAAAGTTGTTTTTAATTAAAATTTAGTAATTTTCACTATTCATCAAAATATGAAAGTTATCCGAAAAGTACCAAAATTTCACCTTAGGCTAAATTAGATATTCCGAATACAAAAATGAAGTCCATTTTGAAATATAAAATATATATAATTTTAAAAAGTAGGTATTACTATTTATAACGGCTAGTTTGATTGGTTGTTATAACTCTGTGTTGCGTACAACACACGTTATCGCATTATTCAAAGAGAAGCATACCGTAGAAGCGTGGGGTGTTACATAAATTAATTTAAAATTAATTCCCACAATCAAAACAAAAAACTTGTTTTTAATAAATAATAACTATCAAAATATTGACACTTGTTTATGTCCGGTTTAAGTGTGAAATTATGTATAATGACCAAAATTGTATTAAATATTAAAAAATATATTGTAAATATACTTTTCAACTACTCAAATTTATAATTTATCACTATTAATTATGAAAATTAAAAAGATGTTTTTAATTAAAATTTAGTACTTTTCACTATTCATCAAAAATTGAATGTTTTCAGAAAAATACTAAAAATTCACCCTAAGATAATTTTGATATTCTGAATCTGAAAATGAAGTCCATTTTGAAAGACAAATTGTATAAAATTTCAAAAACTGGCTATTACTATTCATAATGGCTAGTTTGATTGGTTGTGGTGTTTGTTAGAACTTGAAGTTGCGTACAGCACACGCTACTGTATTATTCAAAGTGAAGCGTACCATGGAAGATGGGGGTGTTACATATATCCCAGTGAAGGAAACATTAGAAAATATGAGATTTGATTCTTCGTATGGGTAAACTATGCGGATGTCAATTATCATCATATGAAAGAGTATTATACTCGTAAGGTTATGTGATCATGAAAAAAAATTTGTTGTTCATACCTAAACTGGGAAAGATCATAAACATGAATCCTAGAATAACCCATTATTATTACAAAAAATAAATTATCCCTAAGTGTGAGAAATCATCATAAATCAATCATGAACCATATATCTATGTTATAATGTTTGAAACAAACTTAAATATAGAAAAAAATATTATATGTTTTGGTTAAATAAGAATACCATAATCATAGTGGATCTAGAATTTTCACATGTTTTTCATTTTTGATCTATATGAACATGTTTCCCATAGTGGATCAAGACCTTCAACTTTTTTCCAATTGTAATCACATGAGATTTTTGGATTTAATTATTGCATTGAAGGGAGATATTGGTCCCTCCAATATCAAAATAAAATACTTTCTTATGTGTGCAAAACTACCATAAATCATTCATTGTTTAATCACATTATAACCAATTTAAAGAAACAAAAATTAAATAATTTCAATAATTCCCCATCGTTAAACCCATGAAAAATAATTGGATTTCATAAACAGTTAATCGATATTAATATTTACCATAATGATAAAAAATAATGATGGTATCAAAAAATATTATCCCCAATAAAGGATATGTAATACCAAATAATTCTAATAAAGATGGAAAACTATTTTTAAAGAATGGATGGATCATTTTTTAAGGAAAATATCCTTTCCACATTGAAAATTGTTATTAAAATTTAGAACATTTTCAAATTTGTTTTAATTAAAAATTATCATAGAAACTATTAAAGGAAATAATAGAATTATTTAAATAAATTATTAATATAAATATCATCTCCACATTGAAAATCACGGAAAATTTATAAAATATTCTTATAGTCAATGTGTCATGAATTCCTTCTTTTATACTTATTAATTTATGTTCCTATATTTTCATATGACGTATGGATCCTTGAATTATCATTAAAACCTTGTTGATTTTGGATTTTCGATTAAACTCGGACATTATGCCTTTTGGAGGGTTGTTTTCTATTTGAATAGATGGCTCATGTTTGTAAGATCATAGCTAATGTATAAATATATGGTGTAAATTGAAAAATATTGAATATATAAAATAAATGATTTATATTGGTCTGTTAAGACCGTTCTCAAGACGTGTACTAGTCTTTCCCTATTTGGGGAAAACAAGGCAATACAAGATGTGTAAATTTTAAACACCATGAAAATTCCCTAGATTATTTTTGAAATTTTTTTTGCAGGTCATATTTTATTTATAGAACCACATCCCCTATCATTTATATATCATATAAAACCCATTTTAATTATATATCCTTCAACCTAACATAAGTGTTTTTAATTTTTCTTCATCAGATATCAATTCTTCGTTATGTTCATCACATTGGATCTCAACTAGTAAGATCTCCAATATTGTAGATGTTATGATCATTTATCGTCCTAATTATGATGTTATTTTGGTAAAAGATCATATTCGATTTTTTTTGGAATATTCATTTATTTCTATTTATTCTTATCTGGACTGAACAACTGATTGAAACCAGATGATTTCTCTTATACTAATATATATTAGGCGGTCACTACTTTTTCTCTAATGCTATATTTTCTATTTTACTATCACTATTTTCCACACTCCATACCTATAATTTATTTCTCCACAATTAAATTACTATACCTAAATAGGAAATTTCATCGACTTTGGGTCACCTATATAGAACTTAATCATGATTTGAGATAATTAACCTCAACTTGAGTCCCCAATGAGGTTTTTTCCCTAATATGACTTATGTTAAACCTCCCATGTGGGGGTGTCAAATAAAAATCCTTATATTGAGATCCTGTTTGTATTAAAAGAGTTATAAATAAAGGAGAATGCCTTTGTTTCCTTTATATTTTATTCTATTTTAAAATTTAAATGGATGATTATTTGTAGTTGTATATGTGTATGAAAACTAACATAGAGGTCATCATTTGTTATATGACATGATTGATATTGGATATTTTAGTTTTTAAAAGACTTAATATAAATTTATGGAACCAATTACTTTCTATTACGGTACCATCCAATTGTTGAATTATTCAACCAATTATTATAATGGTATAAATATTGAGAATATTAAGCTATGAGACGTAACCAATTTGAGATTGCAGTGAATAATTAGAATATTTTTAAAGATATGACTTCACATTATGGAACTGGCTAGTTTATTGACAAATGAAACTTATGAAGGCTATGTATAATTATTTATAATGTGGGAACATTGAGGTAAATAGAGGTATATAACAAAAAACTTCCATATAATTTAACATTCCCCAATATATATATTTTAGTTATATTCCTTGTGAAATGGACTATGTAGGTCATTAACTCTTATTGCATGTGTCATATGTCATGTCGGTTACTACCCACTGATGATAATTTCTTTATATATATGCTCACTTCTTATATCTTCTTTAAAATATGAATTTTTCTAATGATTTTTCATATTTTTGTTACATTAATTCATACATGTAATACATGCACATGAATATGGTTTATATTCAAATGATATATTTTTTATAGACACTAGTGGTGGTTCCATAGTGTCTTTATGTCACTAAATGTTTGGGACATCGATTTTGACCCATAAAGACTTCATAGATGCCAGTAGGGATAAGGGAATGTGCTTTGTGACCGTTGATGATTTTCGTATCACATGAGAGTGGGGGATAAAAGGACCAAGATATGGATTATTATGCTATCTAAAGATAGAACTATAGTTATTTTGGTTATTTTAATATAATATATATGTAGCTATGATTCAATGTCTTTAGGTTTCATTATTTAAAGAGACATGAAATTACAAAATTTTATATACAGTATTTTATATTTTAATTAATTGATTGATTTCTATTATATGGTGGTTTTATTATATACGATTATCTTACAAGGAGTTGTCATTATTATTACTCTATTAAATTATCCATTTATAAGGGCACCATTATGTGACTCTGATTATTTGGTAATAGTCTCCCAACCACACCACCAGGGACCCTCGCTAGTATGTAGCCTCTTCCAAGCACAGAGACATTTTTGAGACCTTACGGAGAACCATTTTTAGTGGGTTATGAGTGAACTAGTTATAGGGTTATTTATTTCCATCAATTATATAATGACCCTCCAATTCTCATTGGCTTGATAGCTCAATGAGTCATTACTAGGCCTTAAGAGACATCCCCAAGATGCCAAAGGATGGCAATAAATATCGAAGGGTATCAACTACATGTGGGGGAAAATTTACCCTTTAAAATAATAAACCAAATAACCAACCAACCAAATGATCCACTGAAAACGAAAACATGATGCATGTCAACAAAACAACCAAGTCATCCATTACCAAAAGGGAAACACACTATTCCACAATACAACCCATAAACGAATACAACCAACACAAAATAAGAGTGGTATGATGAAGAATAAACCAAGGACCCAAAGTAAACCAAGACACACTCCACAACTCTACATCAAGCTCCATGATCCAAGAACCACCACATCTCTCAAGCATCACCATGAACCACTAGTAATGAGATGCCTTATATTTACCTGTGTCTCGGAATACGATAACTAAAAAATCACCAAAGTTCCAAATTAGGGGTGAGTATAAAACTCAGTGGGTTTTCCCCAATGACTTCCTTACTCACGCCACTATGATAGAAGAGTTAGAAACATTTATATAAAACTATTTCCATATACCATTTTCCCCCAAATAGTTTATAAAAATATATAACAAGTTTCCGAAACCATTCATAACAAAAATTATCCAAGAGAAATTGAAACCATTTTCCCAACAAGTTATTTTTTCCAGAAAAATGACCAAAGAAGCTTTAGAACCATTTCACCATATCCCTTTTTGTCATACCCAACCATTCCACAAACCATGGAACCAACCATGCATGTTGTGTTATGTCAAGTCCATACTCAGGAACAGTTTCTTATCAATCTACCAACTCCTCACAAAGTAATAGTTTCCCATTTTCCATTACACCTTTGGCACTAAGAACAAGGTTATATTTTAACCAATCCTCATAAATATAGTTAACATGGTCCATTAAACATTTGGGACTGAGCACAAGGTCTTATTTCAACCAAGCCCTGCACATGCAATTTGAATACACACCACATATTCCCATCAATCATTCCAAAACACTCTTTCAATAAAAAAACATTTTTATTGAAAACCATTTCCATCAAAAACATTTCAATGCCAAACCATTTCAATTCCACCCCATTTCAATTCCAAACCATTTCAATAAACCTCCCATTTATTGAAAACAAATTCAATAAAAGTCATTTCAATCTCAATCCATTTCAATAAAACACCCTTTTTTATTAAAAACCCATTTTCATCAATCCATCTACAGTTTTAGAAAATCCATAATTTGAAATCATCATTTTAAATTCAACAAGCCAAATCACTTTGCAAAACAATTCACCAAGATTTCACAATATCATCAAAACTATAAATCATCACTAAAGAAGATTTAGTCTATGCTTTTCACAATCAAATACATTCAAATATTCTAATTTTAATCTAATCTAATCAATTCAAACAAGATGAGTTGAGAGTGAAGCCTCCTACCACAAAGGTTTTGACGAAAACCACAACGGTCGAAGAACGCTCAAGAAACCCAAGTCTATTCTCCAAAAACCTGCCTTAGATCTCTTATCCAAGCAAGATCTACACCAAATATCATCATATCTAGAATCCACACACATATTCCTACCCATAACAGGTGTAGATCATTGAAACCAAGAGAATAAGAGAAGTAGATCGAATTAGATCTAAGAAACCGATCAATAACGAAGAAGAACGATCACATACCTCAAGAACCCGACATAGATTTTCCAAGAGAAGCCTTCAGATCACCTCTAGAATGATGGGAGAACCATATATGACCTTAGAAGAAGAAAACTCCCAAGTTAGAGACACTTATTAAGAAAAACGAGGCACTTAGAGGCAAAAATGAGTGAGATCCATCATTATAGGATCATGTTTAACTGGCTGCATGGTTAGACAAACCATGACCTAATCGTGTGTCTGCTACTTCCTCGTCCACCATTCTCGCACGGTTTTGCTGCACGGTTCGAAAAACCATGCACCACATATGTGAAAGCTATTGCCTCCCAAACCATCTATGCATGGTTTGGCAGCACGGTTTCGATAAACCGTGCGCCGTCCGTGCGGCTTCCCCTTTTCCCTCAAAACCTCATTCCAAGTTCACCCGACTCTCCCATTCGTCACCCTTAACATAATAAAGATTAAAAGAATCAAGAAAGGGTTACATACTAGAAACTGGTGGTACTAAATTCTCCCCCCATTGGTCTTTCCGACCTCAGAAAGTAGAAAACCGTCAGCCATTTGGAAGAGTTCCAGCCACAACTCTTTCATTTCCTTTTCACATTCCAAAGTCTTTTCTTGAATTTGACCATGCTGCCATAAAACCCAAACTTGACCGATAATTTTTCCACGAAAGACATTCTCTTGCTGATCCACAATCCATACCGGTATATGTAACAATGAAGCATCTGGCTCTAGGTCAATGTGATCCCATCTGATCACATGGATAGTATTAGGCTGATACTTGTTCAACTTAGATACATGGAAAACAATATGCACCATACTAAAATGTGGTGGTAATGCTATCCTATGTGCCACCTATCCAACCTGTTCTAGTAACTCAAAAGAGCCAATGTATTTAGGAGATATCTATCATTGGTTCTTGAAACAATGTTGTCTAAGCCGTGAAGTGATCATCAAGAAGACATGATCACCGACAACGAATGACAACGATCATCGAAGGTGACCTGCATATGATTTCTGATGACTATGAGCCATCTCCATCCTCTTTATAATCAACTGAATCTTCTTCATTGTTTCTTTTTCAAGGCTCGGCCCAACGAGTGGTGTTTCACCAGTTTCCACCCACCATAGTGGATAACGTCAAGGACACCCATAAAATTCTTCAAACAGATCAATGTTTATCGAGGCTTGATAGCTATTATGGTATGAGAACTCCACTAAGGTCATATGATCCTTCCATGAGCCACAAAAATAAATTACACAATCACGCAACATATCTTCCAAAGTTTGTATCATCTGCTCGGATTTCTCATCCATATGAGGATGATACGCCATTCTCACAGTCAACTGAGTCCCAAGGGCTTGCTGTAACGATTTCCAGAAATGAGATGTGAACCTCAGATCTCAATCTGAGACTATAGGAACTCATACATCGTTCCTCTTTACCACTTCTCAGATATAGATATTTGAAATCTCTTCCACCGTTTGATTTTTACGAATATGGATGAAAAGGGCCGACTCCGTTAGACGATCCACTGTCACCCAAATGGAATCATGTTTCCAGACCATTCTTGGAAGACATTTAAAAACATCCATTGCTATTTGATCACATTTCCACACTGGGATTGGCAAGGATTGTAAAATACTAGCTGGTCTCTGATGCTCTTCTTTAACCTGCTGACATGTTAAGAACCATGTGACGAACTCAGCCACCTTCCTTTTCATAACGCTCCACCAAAACTGCTCCTTCAACACCATGTACATATTTTGGGTATCTGTTTGTACAACTAATTTTGAATGGTGGTAATAATGAAGGATTTATTCTTAAAAAAACCATAGGTACAACCATCAGATATCTAAAAAACAAAAAAAACTCCCATCAAGTTCCCAACCATCAATGGTCTCCCCACCATTGAGATTTGAACTTACAACTACACATTCTGCATCAGATGTTTGTGCTTCTTTGATCATCTTTACTAAATCAGGAACAAGTGTACCTGAAAAGAAAAAAGAAACATCACATCGATCTTCACATTCCAAATGCATTTTTCCTAAGACCAACATCAAATACCATTCACCTGATGCTTCTTTCACTAACTACGCATATTAATTTATACTCAATGAATCCGCCACCGAATTTCCATTTCCCGCTGTGTACATCAAGTCAATGTCAAAAAATATGAGATACTCCATCCACCTCCTTTCCCTCAGATTCAAATCTATCTATGAGAAAATGTGTTTCAGGCTTTTGTGATCCGTAAACACAGTAAATTTATCACTAAATAGATAATGTCTCCATGTTTTCTAAGCATGGACGACTACAGATAACTCCAAATCATGTGTTGGGTAATTCATCTCATGCACCCTCAACAGACTTGAACCAAAAGCAACCACATGGTCTACTAGCATGAGAACACAACCCAACCCTGATCCTGAAGCATCACAATACACCACATACCCTTTTCTTTATTCAGGAACGATCAAAATGGGTGTCGATGTAAGATGAACATTCAGTTCCTATAAAGTATTATAACATTATTCTGTCCATTGGAATTGAGCATTCTTATTTTTCAGATCTATCATTGGTGATGCTAGTCGTGAGAAATCATTCACAAAGTGTAGGTAGTATATTTCTAGACCAAGAATACATCGTATCTCGAAAACATTTTTCGGTGGTTTCCAAGAGATAAATGGATTATATCTTTTGAGGATCAACTGAAACGCCTTCCATAGAAAGGACATGTCCAAGGAAACCTACTTCTTATATCTGAAAATCACACCTTGATAATTTGGCATAAAAATGATGATCTATCTAGATTTGTAACCCTATTTCCAAGTGCACCTCATGATCAGCCCTTGTCATTGAATACACCAAGATATCATCCAAAAAAGCCACAAAAAAAAGTATCGAAATATCTCTGAAATATCTGATTCATCAAAGACATAAAGACCGCTGGTTGATTTATTAGACCAAAATACATGACAACATATTCCTTGTGGACATATATAATTTTGAAAGATGTCTTTTGAATATCCTCTTTCCAAACACGCAATTGGTGATATCTTTATCACAAGTAAATCGTGGAGAAAAAATGAGCTCAACTTTATTGATCAAACAGATCATCAATGAGTTTAAATGGATATCTATTCTTTATCGTTACTTGTATAACATTACGATAATCAACACACAGCCGAAGAGTTCTATCTGCCTTTTTCACGAACAAAACCGGTGATTCCCACAGATATGTACTTGGTCAAATGAAACCCTTGATTTCCAGCTCCTCTAACTGCACTTTCAATTCCTATATATCTATTGGTTCCATCCTATAAGATATAAGGGAAATAGGACTGGTCCCTGGAAGGAGATCAATTGTAAAATCCACTTCCCTTAGAGTTAGTATCCCTGATAATTTATTGGAAAAGACATATGGAAATTCATCCACAATAGCTGGAAAAGTATTTTTCTCAATTTCTTCCATTGATGACGATGTAAATTCTGCCAGTTGGTAAGAGATCGTTCCCACAATTGGGTCCAACAAGATCTTTAAACATTTTTTAACCATCCAGTCTCCTCTGAAGAGATGGTTGATGTCGTCCTCAATCGTGAAGCTAACCGTTCTCCTATAACAATCTATGTGAGACTTATACATTGTCAACCAATCCATACCCATGATTACATCATAGAAATACATTTCCAACATTGAGAAGTCCCATTTCAACTCATCTCCACCAATAGTTATAGCACATGCTTTACACACAAATTCTTGACATTCTCTTTCACCAAGAGGAGTTTTCAATTTCAAAACAGAAGGCATTGTTTCCAGTTTTAAGCATAGAAGATCAATAGAATGAGAAGCAATGAAATAATGTGGTGCACCAGTATCTAAGGGAACTTGCACAAGGGTATAATTTAAAACAATCGTACCTCTCACAATAGATGGTCCACCCTAATCATCAACAATTATCTACTCTGCACCATACAATTGCTTTGTTGGGGCACTGTTATCCTTGTTGTCTTGATGATATTACCCTAGTTAAGGAGTCATGGTATATCAATAATCACCAAGGCTAGCTCTGTTATGCTGATGAGACTGACTCTGTTGTCCTCTTCCATTCGAATCATACGATGCTTGAAACGCCTGAGAAGTGTCCCAAGAACCCGACATAGCAACACTACGATAATAGTGCTCAAGATGTCCCATATTGTTGCAATTATCACATGATCCAAGTTATATCGTACAATCTCGCCTTATTTGGTTACTCAAACAACATTGAATGCTACCTGCTTTGCTCTGGGGTAATGGGGGATGGTTCACTAATCCTGTCATCTAGTTCCGATTTCAACTTGCACCATGGAAATAGGTGTCCCTTTTCCTATTTTCCCAATGGTTGATTTCCCACCATTTTCCATAGGTATCATCATTTCTCCTCCTATAGATCCCGTGAAATCATGTTTAGAAATAGTCACTATGATCACCATATGTATATAATCCGTAATACAGAGCACCATAATCTTCGATCGAATCTCTTGTCTTAGTCCTCGTGCTAAGATGTGTGCCTTTGACGAAGCACTATATGCAACCTCTGTTGCAAAACAAACTAAATTCAGGAATTTAGCCTCATTATCTTTGATAGGGAGACACTCTTGTCTTAGTCTGAAAAGTCAGTCAATTTCTGGATCATGAACGTGTGAGGATAGAATTATTTTTTAAAAAATTCTTCAAAATCCTCCCATGTAATGCCTTCATCCAATTTATCTTGCACCACTAAATCCCACCACTAACGTGAAAGATCCTCGAGCATATACGTCACCATATTTACATCATCTCTGATGGAGTTTGGATGAAATCGAAGTTACGATTAATCCAACATAGCCACACCTCCTCCTTTTTGGGATCAACAACACCCCGAATGTTCGACGGATTCTACTTCATGAACTGGATGGTATGATCCACATTTCACGGCTCATTACATCGGTTCCATGTATCCAAATCATGAAAAGCTTGTAAAATACTCTTAATCATCTCTTGGTTCACCCGTGTTTCAGGTGCAACCACATTCTCTAAAGCTTCTTCGGGTTGGTTCTGAAGACGCCTACCGAGTGCCATTTTCTAAACCAATAACAAACTCTGTCAATCTCACTCTCCAGCAACTGATGGATTAGCATTTAAATTCTATCATAGCATCTATCACAATATTGTTTTTCCAAAAACAATATTTTTCCATGTTCATCCATTTTTGAAAACATTTAGAATGCTTTTTGAAAATCAACCCATTTTCAAAATACACCAAATACCCTGTTTTCAAAATCATTCACTTGAAAACAATATTTGAATTTTTTAAATAATTTCCCCTTATAATAAATCCATACTCATTCTTCACTATGAGATATTCAATCCTAGTGGGAGGTTATTCCTCTACAATTAATGTCATGCTCCTCTCATTGGCTAAACCCTTGATAATGAGCTTTACATCCTTCTAGAAGTGTATCCAAAACACTTATGTACCCAACACCCTTGTAACTTGAAGTTCGTCATAAATAGGTTAGCTACATCCTTTAATTCTATACATTTTATGTTCCGAAAATCCTACTCTTGTATAAGATTTCTACCCAAGGAAAATACAAGAATGAATTTCAACTCCAAGACCAAGAACATCGAGGACCACTTATTAGGCAAGGACCGAACAAGATGATACCATTTTTAATGACCCTCCAATTATCATTGGCTTGAGAGCTCAATGAGCCATTACTAGGCCTTAAGCGACATCCCCAAGACGCCAAACAGTGGCAATAAATTCCGATGGGTTTCAATTACACGTGGGGGGTGATTTAACCTTTAATGAAATAAACTAAACAACCAACCAACCAAAGGATCCACTAACAAAAACTACATGATTCATGTCAACAAAAAAACAACCTCATCCATTACCAAAAGGGAAACACACTATTCTACAATGCAACCAATAAACCAATATAACCAACACAATATTTGAGTGTTATGTAGAAGAATAAACAAAAAACCCAAAGTAAACCAAGACACACTCCACGACTCTTCATCAAGCTCCATTCTCCAAGAACCACCACATCTCTCAAGAATCACCAAGAACCACTAGTAATGAGATGCCTTACCCTTAACTGTGTCTCGAAATACAACATCTACACAATCACCAAAGTAACAAAGAAAGGGTGAGTAAAAAACTCAGTAGGTTTTCCCCAATGACTTCCCTATACACACCACTAGGATAGAAGAGTTAGAAACATTTATATAAAACATTTTACATAAAACATTTTTCCCAAAAGAGTTTATACCAAGATATAAAAAGTTTCCAAAACCATACACAACCAAAATTATCCAACAGTAATTGAAACCAACTTCCAAAAAGGTTATTTTTCCAGAAAAATAACCAAACAATCTTTAGAACCATTACACCATATCCCTTTTTAAAATACCCAACCATTTTACAACCCATGGAACCAACCATGCATGCTACGTTTTGACATTCCAATACTCAGAAGCGGTTTCTTTTCAATCTACCAAGTCGTCACAAGGTAATTCTTTCCCATGTGCCATTACACCTTTGGAACCAAGCACAAGGTCATATTTCAACCAAGCCTCATACATATAGTTACCATGTGCCATTAAACGTTTGGCACCGAGCACAAGGTCCTATTTCAACCAAGCCTTGTTCATGCAATATGAACAAACACTACATATTCCCATCAATCATGCCAAAACACACTTTCAATAAAAACACCTTTTTATTGAAAACCATTTCCATCAAAACCATTTCAATTCCAAACCATTTCAATTCCAAACCATTTCAATAAACCTCTCTTTTATTGAAAACCAATTCCATAAATGTCATTTCTATCTCAAACCATTTCAATAAAACACCCTTTTATTGAAAACCCATTTTTCATCAAACCATCTACAGTTTCTGGAAAACCGTAATTTTAAAATCAACATTTTATATTAAACAAGCCAAATAACTTTGCATAACAATAAACAAATATTTTACAATCTCATCAAAACCATTAATAATCACTTAAAGAGATTTATTATATGATTTTCAAAATCAAATACATTCAAATAAACCAATTTTAATCGAAGACTATCAATTCTAGCTAGAGGAGTTTAGAGTGAAGCCTCATAACTCCAATGTTTTGACGAAAACCACAACGGTCGAAAAACACTCAAGAAACCTGGGTAGATTCTCCAAAAACCCACCTTAGATCTCTTCTCCTAGAAATATCAAGACCAAATATCATCATATTTTACATACACACACTTATAAATATCCATAATGGGTTTATATCTAAGAAACAAAGAGAAGAGGAGAAGTATATCTATGTGGATCTAAGAAACCGATCAAGAACAAAGAAGAATGATCACATTACTCAAGAATATGGCATTGATTTCCCAAGAGAATCCTTCGGATCACCTCTGAAACAATGGGAGAACCCTCTATGACCTTATTAAAGGAAAAATCCCAAGTTATTTCCACATAGGAGTAAAAATGAGGCACTTAGATACCAAAACGTGTGAGATCCATCTTTATATGATCTCGTTGAAGTGGTCGCATGGTTAGACAAACTGTGCGCTAACCGTGTGTTAGCTACTGCATCGGGAACACTTCTCACACGGTTTGGCCACTTTTTTAGTCAAACCGTGTGCTGCCCAAGTGGATGCTACAGCCTCCACGACCAACTATGCATGGTTTGGCCGCATTGTTTAGACACACCGTGCGTCGCCCGTGCGACTTCCCCTTTTGCCTCAAAACGTCATTCCATGTTCTCTTGACTCTCCCATTCATCACCCTTAACATTATAACCATTAAAATAATTGAGAAAGGGTTACACACCAAAACCGGGGTACTACAAATTCATTGTGTGAATGAAAAATGAATCACATTGTTTCATGAGTTAGCGGTCTTTTGTACAGAAGAATGAAATTATCACAACCCCACCCCCCAGAATGGGAATAATGTTGGTATATGTGATATATTTAGAATACATGTGTAATAATTTAAAAAATAAAATATATATTCATTTAATATATCCTTATTACCTTCCACAAAAATCATAAATTAAAAACATATCAGATTAGTTTGTGGGGTGGTAGTACACTATACAAGTATGCAATGTTATGATTATCCATTTAATTGGGAGGGAATATGGTATATGTTATAATATAACTCTATAGGTGTAATAATATCATAAATATATTATAAATCATTAAATTATTCATTAAATATAGTTTTGGGAGGAGGAAATGGAGAAAAAATAACACTGATTTGCAAGGTAGCAGTCCAACACACACATAATAGACATTTTAGTTTCCCATTTTAAAAGAATAGGATGTTTAAATATGTAATTACATTATAATAATAGAATTTAAAATATATTTTTCATATATTTTTCATTATGTTATCATAATTTAATAGGATTTAATGTATGTGGATGAATAAATGAAATACAAAATCTAACATTGTCATGATACATCTACTTCAAATTACATCAATATGTAAGAACTTCACTACTTCAGGGGAATTATTTATTATAAAAATAATGGACATTGGTCATGGGTATCTATTTAAAAACATATATGTGTTGGTGTTTTAAAATTCAAAAGGAATTTATGGTGTAAATAAGAGAGGAATGTGGTAGTATTTTGTATGTGGGGGTGAAGAGACAGTTGGATATTCTAAAATAAAAAATATATAACCACATTTTTATCATTAAAAACATATCGCAGAAAAGGTCCATTCTAGATAAGAGAATATATACCATCAAAATAATCCCGTCCAATGAATTTTTGAAATGTTTATAGGTAATTTCATCCTATATCTTTTATGTTTAACACCCCAAGAAATCCCATTTTCACTATAACATTAAAAATTATTTCAAACAACATTATATATTTGTAATGGTAAAAATATATGTTTATCATTTTAGAATGAAAAAAAATTATGATTTGTGGAAAATGAGACCAATTTTTTGTAAATATGTTCATTAATATTTCTAAAATTATTTTAAAATAAAACCCATAGACATGTTGAAACATGTGTTTTTCAATATGAGAATATAAATAATTATAGAACATTTTAATATAAAAAACTAATATGGAGTTGATGAAAATTAATTAAATTAGATTGAAAAATATACAATCAAATTAATTTTATATTTACAACCATCATAAAATAATTTTTAATTTTTTCAATACTGTAATAAAAAATATAATTCATAATAAAAATGAGTATTTTTTCAATACTCTCTGAAAAATTTATCTTTTTATAATCTCATGAAATAACTCAAAGATAATTTTTACATGATGATTTAAAAAATATATAGTATTATTTGAAATTTTTTATTCTAAATGTTGTTGAAATTACCTTTATTAATTTTTTCAAAATATTCTATAAATTTCATTTTGAGAACATATTATTTTCGAATTGTATAAATAAATATATATGTATTCTAGGATAATTTTATGTATATGAGTTCATTAGAAAAATAATTTTTTAATACTCATAATTATGTGTTTAATTTTCAGTTATAATTTTCAAATTAAAATAATTATATTAAAAACATAAATTTTTTTTGTTGATGATGTTGTTGGTAATACAAAAAACAAGGTGTTTCATGAAAAATATTCTATTAAATATATTTAATTTAATCAAAACCCTCATAAAAACACATGGTGTTTTATTAAAAACCACATAAAAATAATTTCTAAATTGAATTTCATAACTATGTGACAAAAAAATGATGAAATTCATGCCTCATCATTTCATTAGGTTCCCATATAGCTTATTCAAAATGATGATTTCACCAAAAATCATTGACCATGGGAGTAGTATTATTTTCCATAACATTCTTCTATTGAACTAGAATCTATAATGGATATTCGAAATAAGAAATATCATTCTCTTTGAGTATGACCTCTATGTTTAGTATATATGAAGTATCAGCCATGTAAATCCTCTTAAAAGATACATGGAACACATTACAAACATGAGAGAGATTTTTGGTCAATGTAAAATGATAAGAAACAGACCTAATATGACCGATTTTCTCAAAATAATAACTGTATATATGTATCTACATTAACTTCATTCCGAACCTCATAATATTAATCTATTGAATTATTGTCAGTAAAAACAAGTCATAAACTTCATAATTCTAGATCAAGTATGTGGTTTTCTGAATAACATTTATGCTACCTCCGAACAAACATGATGTGTTGCTGAATGTCTCTAACATTATCTTTCATTTCCTCATCATTATAAGACCCTAATATTTTTCACTCTCCAACATTAATCTTGAATGATGGACACTACTTTTCGTAGTGGTCTTCAAAATCACCCGTCTAAATGATTTAGTAAAATCTATTCCTATATGATGAACTTAGTTAGAGGAAGTAATCAAACCCAACCACCTTCTAAATACATTTAAAAAGATATAAACATATAACCAAGGGTATGAATTTTTATCTCAGACTATCTATCTATCTATATATGACATATAGTGATGAAACATAACTCTATATTAAAATAATATTGAGGACTCCTCCAGAACATGCAAGTAGACTTCATGAACTTATCAGATAAAATATAATTTTGAACTAAATTTAATATTACCACATACATAACGTATATATAGTAAATATTATAATGAAAATGTATTATTTAATGAAAATAATGTGTGGTTACTTGGATAGGAGATCGACTATAACTAAAAAAATTATAAACATTAGATATTTTGGGATGTTTAATAAAAAATGATTTGGTGATGTCATCCCATTTCCATTCTTGCATGAGTCATGGTTATAACATACCATTATATTTTTTCCTCTCAACATTAACAAATTTACAAAATAAATAGTAAGATATAAACTTTTCAATATCTATCCACAATCCATCCAACCAGAAATACTCTTAAATATATCATTATATTTTTTTTAATCCATTATTAATAGAAAGTGAAGAAATGTGACACTCCTATTATAAATTTTTAGGTGATGAATTCAACCCAAGGCCACCAAGGTCATATTCGAGGAAAAAGCACCATTTAATTTATGTATGAATTAGGATAATCCAATGCTAGGTACATGTATGATGTAATGTTTTTACTCAAGATCTAAATTTGTGTGAATGTATCATCAATATCTAATATGGAATATTTATATCCATTTCATTATAGGGAAATATAATTAGTCAAGGATGGTCCACACAAGAGTTTTTATTTGAACACAAGATGTGGCATAACGTGTATGGTCATTACAGAGAAATGAGACATCAAATGTGCCTTTATTAATTAATCAAGGCTCACCTATGTGTAATTTTTTTCCACATTGCGAATCATGCTCACTGACACAAATGATTTGACCTATATATTGAAGTCCCCACCAACCTTTTCATTAGGTTGATGATTCAGAAATCAAACTGATTCTCTACTACACGTAAGACTCTTCTTCCATGATAGCACACAATACATGAACTCCTTAGGGTATAATATCTTATACAACATGTTCCCTTGGGGTTCACCTTTGGGATGTCTCATAGTGGATTTTCCTCTCAGGGTTCTTTAAATCCTATATAAATTGCATATAAAATACCCATCTAGTGCACACTTACAAACCTAATTTTTAAACAAATCTATTTCCAAGACCCTTTGTTTGTGTGAATCCCTCCAAACTTTTATTAATTCCTTTCTTCAAGCTCAATGTGTTGCCTACTCAAAATCACCAATTTCGAGACCCTTTAGGATGCAACTCCCAGGTATTCCTTGATCCTTTTCTATGCATCCCTTCATGATTTTTCACAATTATTAATTGGTCCCTTGAGTGGTGTCTCTTATTATGGTTCCTTACCACATTCTTTTCAACGTAGGTATGCTAACAGATTCTTCTTTTTAGCATTATTAGGATAATATAGACCCCACGACCGACCACTCATCCTCACCCTATCCTCTTCACATTGCATATTCCTTCCCTCCCAAATATTTGATGAGTGTTAGTTATATATGAATAATGGGTATGGTGTGAGTCCCCATTGTCTTTATTTTTGTACCTAAACCCTCCAAGTTCCATCATCCCCAGCACATGGCGTTAAATTTTCGCCTCACCCCTTACAATGTACATGGGTTCCTCTACCTTCAAAATTTTCCACACCCACTCATATCCATCATATTGAAATATTCCTCACATGTAATCATATCCAAATCACATTTAATAAAAGTATCATACGATATCATCCATGAATAATCTGCACACCATCCTTCATCAATTAAACATTAACGACACATGAGTAAGGACTACTATTTCCCCTTGTTTCTCACACCGAGAATGACTCACATTGTCTAATAGGATATAAATGACTAGGACATCCCTTTACATCATTGGGCCACTCTAACGTCTAATCCCTAACATCCCTAATGGTTATCCCGAATAATGTCAGAACCAATTTCCACCTTCATGGGTCGTTTCCATTTGTACGCCATTATCCTCTTCCGAACAATATCGTCATTGATTCCCAACTAACTGTGATTCTTAGGAAGCCTCCATGAGTTTCAATCCCATCATCCTCACAAAGTCATTCTATTATTGGGTAACATCATGGGATGGGTTTTCCCTTCAACTAGGAAACTTCATCTCCCCTATGCTAACTTTTTCGCTTCTATGCATAATCCATGTACCATATCCCCCATTCAGAACTATATAGACATTGATTCCCAATAAATTGGGATACATAGGATACCACCCTATGGTTGGAGAACTATAACCCTAACAACCCATCCAATTCATAAATTCCATCCCAGAAATCCCATAAACATAATACATTCCACACTAACTCATTGACAACAATCGAACTTGATTCTTACCATGGCCTCCACTTACTAGTGAGATCATTCTATCCTTATGGGCCTCTCCTACACATAATACCTATACACATCATTTCTACTCCTAGTAGTACCACTAAATATCCCATTTATAACCCCACACCTAAATCCGCACCTTCCAACCTTGAGTAATACTATTGAGACGACATTTTCAATGCATAAACCTCACACCTTCCACATAGTACTAATTGGGTATAGAAACCTGTCTCCAAAAGAAGGTACACAGGATTCCTCCTTGAGGCTCAATCCAGACCAATGGTAAACCATGGTGCCTCCACCTTAGGGTTTTACCCCTTCACTAGGTAACATCTTCCCTTTAGGGGACATCCCACCCAGGGTTTCCCCCCAATAGGTGTTCTTACCCATCCCACAAAAATCCTTGGATCCAACCTCATATGGGTGAACCAATTTAATCCACCATCAATATTTTTATAAAAGAATTCATAGTGTGAAAACATATGATTAAGAGATACACCACCTAGTGTTTGACTCTATAAGAATTTTGATCCCTCCAGCTAGTAAGACATCAATGTACTCCCTCATAGGGATGTACTATGATTATCCCCCTCTGTCAAGAATTATGATCTACCTCTCTCTATCCCCACTAGATGTTAAACTAACATCCTAAATAATGTTAAACATGGTATGTCTGAGGAAAACCTTAGAAAACAAGCCTCTGGAATAAGAGAACTGATGTCCCGAATGGTATTCCATTGGTTTTATACCCTTATGAATCCCTATTATGATTAAGAATACATATGAACAATGATCCAGTGTCCAAAAATGTCAGTGATTTGAAACATGACTACTATATAGACTAAATCATTCTTCCCTATCTGTATCCCTTGTAATTTAACGATAGAAGTAGATTAATGAAATAGTGTCCATAAAGAGATGGAATCATGAATGAGTTTCACAAATATGTATTAATATTTGAGAGAGACCCTAGATAGGAGACAAATATTGAATATGAATCCGTGGAAGGAGGGACAAAAATAAAATCATCCTATTTTTATCAAGAAGAAAAAATCACTTATAAGGTTTTAAATTTCATCCTCCATTAGAATGTGGGATTGCATGGAAAAAAACATGTGCCAACAGATGATGATACAAGTGGTAGCCTGGAGAATGCATTAGAAACAGAAATAGTGAATCCAACATGAAATATTTATCTTAAGAATAGGGATTACTAGCACATTAAAAATACCTATATAATATTGTCACATGATCTAGATATCCAACACTAGGTCCCACCATGAAAATATTTGTACTAGCATTAATATCACCATAATTTGGGGTAGTTTATCATTGGACAGTCCAATCTGTGACACTGTCATCATGTATATCTCTCTCAATCCATGAATGATTGGAGAATGTTGGGCCATTGGAAATTTAATTCATGATATCCATACTTATAATCGAATCATCCTTATTTTTGGGCCCATGATTGATCGCACCATGATTCACTGTATTATTTCACCCTTACAACACTATTTTAAACTGGTTTTGTAATGAATATTACAAATATAATAATAAATTGAACATACTGTTTGATTCAATGAACTAATTTTTATTACTATTTTATAGGGAAATTTTACTTGTTTAAGTGTTTACATTATAGGAGCAGATTATTCGGAGAGCCCGCGATGGAAATCTAACAAAACGGGCCAAACTGTTCAAGGTATTAAGGATTCTTCTGGACATAAATACGCACTTTGGATACTTTTTTCTTTCAATTTGGCTACAAATGCGATTATTAATGTAAATCTGTATGGGATAGATTTCTCTTGAAGACCATGAGGCCCAATTCTCCCACTTAAAGGCCCATAATAGTCCCACAAGGTGAAGCAATTCTAGGTAGGCTAGATTTGATCACCCTTCTGTATTTGGGCCATAACTGGGGCATCAGAAATCCAATTGGGTTGATTCTATCTATCATGGGGAGCTAACGCGATGGACCACCAACCCCACCACATTTCATGGCCTTTGAACGCATTTTGGTTAGTCAACCAGCTGGATAAAATTGGAGAAAAAAGTCTTCCCTGAATAGTGACCTCGTCCATTAGGCACTTGACCTTTTATGTGAAAAGTGTGATGTGTATGTCAATAAAATCACCTCTCACCCTAATTATCTCATTTTCAAGACCAAGGGTAAATTTGAGTCTAAATTTATAGCTCTCTTCACCCATTTTAGTTCTCTTCTCCCCCATGTACTTCTATGATTCTTAGTGATCAATTTGGGGGGGTGTCCATTGTTGTAATCCTGAGATCCACACTTGTAATCTTCGTAAGGTAGTTGAATTTCCAGTTTTTTTTGTCAAATATTCATCATTTATAAATTCTTAATTTTTGTTTATTCTGGTATGATCAAATACAAATAACAGGAACAATAATCCTCATAGTTTCATGCATAACCCAGATCTTGTGATGATTTGAGTGTGGTTGCCTCTTTTCTCACCCCTTCCCTTTCATGAGTGTGAGAATGGATTATGTCAGTTGATAAATTAAAGGAACATTAACCCATGAATATTAATGTTCATATCTTGTGTAAATATTATCATTTACCCAAATCTGGTCATCTCATCACATTTTTGATGTGACGCCTTGATTGAGTTCCGTTTTTACATCGATTAAAGTTTATTGATTTTGAGCAGTCGCGTATAATCAATATCATTGATCGATAAAACCCTAGGTGGTAACCTAGTTTGAACTCATATAATACTGGTTTCACTGTGTATAAAATCACAGAATCAATGATCTTATCCATTCCCTTGAGAGCGATGAAAGATTGATCATCAAGGGGCACTTACCCTGTTGATCACGATTTCTCCATCTTATTTCACTCACTTAGTTGTATAGTTTCAATTCATATTTTGAAATCATAGAAACCATAACCACATAATTTATTTTCATTTTTTAAAAATAATCATATCCTTTTTTTAAATTAATGATTAAAGGCTTCATTGGGAGATGGCCTAGGGTTCCTACTATACTGTAGAAATTCTAGTAAAAACTTAACAAAAATTTGACGTGACTCGACAAAGTTATCAAATTTTGGCACCTTTTCCAGGGAGCCAATATAATTTTTTTTCTTTATTTCCTTTAATGTATTTTTTTTACTTATTAATTAGTAATCCTTTAAAGAACCCACCCCCGTTTTATTGTTTTCTGTTTTGGTTTTTGTCTTTATTTTTTGTTATTTTTAGTGTGTTCTTTCTCTCTCTCTCTCTTCTTCTCCACCTACCTCTCTATAATTCTTTATTATAATATTATATTCTCTTTTCACCCTTATTAAGTGATTTTATCCATATTTATGAAACAGGAACATCAAAAATTACTTGCATGACCCGATATGGTAAAGAAACACTACTTAAATTTGATGATAAAATTAAAAGTCACTTCACACACAAATCAAGGAATCTAGAGAAGGTCAATCCAGTAACATTAAGGAACCCCTTTTGTAACAACATGTGGTCCTTAAACAATCCAAAATTGAACCCAATGAAACCCAAGAAAACATGGCTACAAATAATCAAACTTTAAAAGAACTGACCACCCCTGATGTGGAGTACCAACCTGCGTACATCCAATATCCCGAGGATGTAGCCAACTTTGAGCTAAGATCAGGTCTCATCCACCTTCTTCCTAAATTCCATGGTCTTCCCGGTGAGGACCCTCTCAATCATCTCAAAGAGTTTCACATAGTGTTCTCTACATGAAACCCCAAAATGTCTCTAAGGACCTAATTAAGTTTAGGGAATTCATTTTCTCCTTTGATGGTGTGGCCAAAGACTGGCTATACTATCTGCCTACCACAATTGAGGGCTGAAAGGACCTTAAAAGACTCTTTTTAGGGATGTTATTCCCTGCCTCACAAACTGCATCAATTAGGAATAAAATATGTGGAATTAGGCAATCACAAGGAGAGACCCTCCATGAATACTTGTAGAGATTCAAAAGACATTTCTCAAGATTCCCCCACAAACAGATTAGTGAACAACTATTAATCCAATACTTCTATGAGGAGATTGTTCCCAAGGATCATAGAATGATTGATGATGCAGTTGGTGGTTCCCTAGATGATAAAACTCCTTCCACCACTCATGAATTTATAGCCAACATGGCTCAAAATGCACAACAATTTGGTATACTAGAATTGCACCAACCCGGGGAGTTCATGAGGTAAGTCATTCAACCCTAGAACAAAAGGTAGATACTAAACTTGATGAGATGAATACACTTTTATGGTAATTATCTCAAGCTCATGGCACCTCTCACTCTACTTATGTTCCATTACATTGTGGTATTTTTTCTGATAACCCCCATTTTTCTGACCAGTTCCCACATCATCATGATTCATCTAGGTCTTGTGCATTTGTGTTACAAGGGCGTACTTTTCAACAAGCACCTCCCATCAAGAAAAAACAATTCAGGCCAAATCCAAATCTTGGGTGCCAAGCCCAACCCCATTACTGACAAGGTCGAAACTCAAGCTACCCCAATAAGAATTGGTATCAACAAGGACATGGTATGAAACCTTTTTATCCTTTGACTTCTCCAAACAATCATCATCATCCTCCCAAATCTGAACCAAGCCTCATGGATATGGTGACGAAAATGGAAACTCAGCACCTCTAGTTCCAAAATACCACACAATCGGTAATTGAAGACATACAAACTCAAGTAGGACAATTGGAAAACACCTTTGGTGATCATAAGATGCAAGGTTATGGAAAACTACCATCTCAACCCATTGCCAATCCGAAGGACAAAGGTAATGTATGTGCAATTACACATCGTAGTGGTAAAGATGATTCTATTTCTACTAATTCTACTCAACAGGTATGTCCCCCTCTTGAAAACACTCTTTCTCCAGCCACAAAATATTCCAATGAAGAAAAACAAAATAAAAATGACAATAAAAATATCATTTAGGATTCCCATGAATAATCAATTCCTCTTCCTTTCCCTCAAAACTCTCTAAATCTATGAAAAATATTGATAATGAGATTGAAAATTAAATAATGGATACATTTAAAAAAGTTAAAATTAATATTCCTTTGTGGGATGCAGTCAAGAAAATTCCCCGTTATTCGAAATTTCTTATTGAACTTTTCTCCCATAGACGAAGGCAGAAGGGGGATGATAGAGTCATCTTGGGGATGAATGTCTCAGACTTGATTCAACCAGAAATGCCAACCAAATGCATGGATATGGGAACATTCACAATACTGTGTACCATAGGGAAGACTTTATTTTCTGATATTATGCTAGATTTAGGTTCTTCCATTAATGTAATGCCTCACTCCGTGTATACTTCTCTGTAGGTTGGAGAGCTTCAACCAACCAGAATTGGCGTGAAACTTGCCAACCGGAGAACAACACATCCAACAACAGTGATTGAAGATGTCCTTGTATGAGGGAAGAATCACATCTTCCATGCTGATTTCTACATTCTTGAGATGGAAGATACCTAAACCCAAGGACATCCTCCTCTCATATTTGGGAGGCCATTCCTCCAAACAGCAAAGAAAATCATCAACGTTCACAATGGTATGTTGTCCATGAATTTCAGTGGAGAAAAATTAAGTTTTAACATCATTGAGGCTATGAAGCACCCCATTGAAGAGCACTCCAATCTTCCTATCTATTTGATGGAAGTTCTCTCTAACAACACACAGACACAAAATTATATCCTCGACCCATACTCTAATTTATTTTCCTCTCATTAACCAATGGATGATTTGAGTTTTGTCTCTTCTTTTGAATGTTGTGTGGGTTTATAAAAGTGTAAATTTTGAGTTTTAATTGATGAGTGTGTTTATTCTGAGGTAACCATGACTATTGATGATTCTGCAAATCATATTTCCATACATTCTCTTTCCTTAGAGAATAAACATGAGAAGATAGATAGTTTCATGGACCTCAATCCCCCTAAATCCCCTCCCTCAATCAAAAACCCCTGG
This sequence comes from Viscum album, assembly GCA_963277665.1. NCBI lineage: Eukaryota > Viridiplantae > Streptophyta > Magnoliopsida > Santalales > Viscaceae > Viscum > Viscum album. The sequence continues at coordinate 470,817,391 of OY728148.1, forward strand.
TGTTGGAATTAAAACCACCTTTATATAATTTAAAATATTCCTATCTTGAGGGTATTGACCAATTTCCCTTCATTATTTCCAATAACCTCTCTCAGCAGCAGGAATCAATACTGCTTAATCTTTTAAGAGAGTATAAAAAGGAAATAGGATGGACATTGGCTGATATTCCTGGGATTATCCCATCTATTTGTATGCACCATATACGTTTGGATGATGAGGTTAAGCTCGTAAGTAATTCTCAATTCCATTTGAATCCCACTCTCCTTGAAGTGGTAAAATTCGAAGTCAATAAATTACTTACTGTTGGGATCATTTATCATATATCTGATAGTAAATGGTTCAGCCTAGTTCAAATTGTGCCTAAAAAATAGGAATAATAGTTGTGTCAAATGAATGGAATGAATTGGTTCCAGCGCATGTGAAAAACAGTTGGCAACTCTGAATTGACTACCGTCGGCTGAATCAAGCCACGCAGAAGGACAACTTTCCTCTACCTTTTGTTGACCAAATGTTTGAATGACTGGATGGTAAGTCCCATTATTGTTTAATTTATGGCTATTCAGGTTATTTCCAAATCCATATAGCCCCTAAAGATCAAGAAAATATCACATTTACCTGTCTATTCGGCACATTTGCAATCAGATGAATGCCTTTGGCCTATGTAATGCTCCTGGTACTTTTCAGAGATGTATGTTGAGTATTTTTTTGAGTACCTATAGATTTGTATGGAAGTATTTATGAATGATATCATGGTATATGTTTAATCATTTGATGATTTTTTGGAAAACCTAGGTTATTCCCTCCGTTGCTGCATTTAAAATGAGCTTTTTTTAAATTATGAGAAATGCCATTTTATGGTTGAGCGAGGGATAGTTATGGGGAATGTCATTTAAAATAAGGGAATTCAAGTTGATAAATATAAAATTTAATTAATCTCAACCCTTAAATATCCAAAATTTGTTCACGAGGTGCGATCTTTCATAGTTCATGCTGGTTTTTACCACTGATTCATTAAAGACTTTAGTAAGATTGCACCTCCATTGTCCTGGTTATTGCAAAACGATTCTGAGTTATTGTTTGATAAAAATTGTAAGGATGTATTCAATTCACTAAAAACGAGTCTAAAATCACCTACCATTATCCAACCACTACAGTGGGATCTCCCCTTTGAGGTTATGTGTGATGCCTCTAACTTTGCAGTTAGGGAAGTTTTATCACAAAGGGTTGAGAAGGATCCTAATGTCATTGCATACGCCTCACGTACCCTTGACACTACCCAGGTAAACTTCACAACCACTAAAAAAGACTCCTTTCTATTGTGTTTTCCTTGGATAAATTTCTTTCATATCTTCATGTTTCAAAAGTGATTATGTTTCTTGATCATGCTGCCCTTCGTTTCCTCCTAGATAAACATGAAGCCATGCCCCACCTCATTCGGTGGATACTCCTCCTCCAAGAGTTTGACCTAGATATTTGAGATTAGAGAGGATTGGAAAATGTGGTAGCTGACCACATTAGTAGGATTTTCCCACCAATGGATGATCATGTTGACTCACACCTACCTATTGGATAATTCAACCCTCATGATAAGATTTGGGATGTTGTGGACCCTACCTCCTAGTATGTGGACATTGTGAATTTTCATGCATCATTTAGGGTCCAAACTAATTTTATCACTTCACAATCCCAAAGACTTAAGCACGATTCCCGATGGTACATTTGGGATGACCCATACTTGTGGAGGACTTGTAGTGACCTAGTTGTTCTTAGGTGTGATGCTGACCACGAGTTCACCTATTTTTTGACCTTCTGCCACACATTGGTTTGTGGGGGCCACTTTGGATCTCAAAATCCAGCTCGAAGGGTCCTTGACTCAGGACTTTATTGGAACTATTTATATAATGATTCTCATATATTTTCAAGTCATTTAGTCATTGTTAATTCCCACGGAATATCTCCAATAGGAATGAAATGCCCCAATAGCCCATGTTATTTTGTGAAATCTTTGATGCATGGGGAATTGGCTTCATGGGACCCTTCCCCAATTCATTTGGATTCATGTATATCTTACTAGTTGTTGACTATGTTTCTAAATGGGTGGTATAAAATGCTACTGGGACTGATGACTCTTGAGTTGTTGTTGATTTTGTGAGGTCCCAAATTTTCAGTAGGTTTTGTTTTCCTAGATTCATCATCAGTGATCAGGGTTTACATTTTTTCAATCGTAACATGATAAACTTGCTTCGTAATTATGTGGTTGTTCATAATGTCTCCACTGCATATCACCCCCAAACTAATGGAAAAGTAGAAATATCAAATCAGAATGTTAAATGAATCTTGGAAAAAATGATACAACCCAATTGGAACGATTGGAGTTTCCTCTTGGATGATGCACTTTGGGCATATCGTACTACTTTTAAAAGCCCGATCAGAATGTCACCATACAGTATTGTTTTTGGAATGGCTTGTCTCCTCCCAGTGGAGGTATAAAACCGGGCATATTGGGCCTTTGAGCAATGTAATATGAATCTATCAGATGCAGGTGAGCATAGAATGTTGCAGATTCAGGAGTTGGAAGAATATTGCATGATTCATATGAGAACTCCCGAATCTACAAAGAAAAGACAAAGACAATACATGATGGGATGATTCATAAACGGAAGTTTTAAATTTGTTATAAGTTAATCATGTATAATTCCAGCATAAATCTCTACCCATGAAAGCTTCGCTCCCAATGGCTTAGTCTTTATACTGTTACTGATGTTTACCCTTTTGGTGCAATAAAGGTTTTTCATGAGAAAAGTGGACATAGACTTACTATCAATGGCCAGATGCTCAAACATTACTGTGTAGATTTTCAACATCATCCAATGGTGGAAATCCAACTTATGGATGCCACATATGACACCACATAGTAGGTCATCCCTTCTCCCTACCTTATTTACATGTCTATTTATTTAAATACATTCATTGAGGACAATACCATTCTTAGGTGTGGGGGAGGGGGAAATGTCATAGTTAGGATTTAAAAAAACACCAAAAATATTTATCATAGAAAAACAAACAAAAACAAAAAAAAACACACACACACAAAAAGAAGTTTCATTTATTTTTGTTCAATTTGTGTTTTTAGATAAGCTTTGTTCTTAAAAGAATATCCAAATCAATTTTCATTTTTGAGTCAATTGTATGAAAAGTTCAATTATTTTGGGAAAAATGTTTTTCAAATGAATGTTGATATGAAATAATTTTCTAGAATTTGTATTTTCAAATCATTCTTTAGTGTTAAATGGATTTTTGAAACCCATGCCTCATTAGAACTGGACAATATTTTAATCCCTTACCCGAGAGATATTATAAGACCTTTTTTCCATATTTTACGTTGCAATCAATTTCTTGAGAGTCTTGGGTCATATAGAGAAACTAGAACATTCCTTGATTCTATTTTTAATCAATAAGATTCAAGTCTTCTACATTCATGATAGAGTCCATAATTTATTGAAAAGCCCTTTGTACAATTAACCTCTATTTTTGGCCACCTTTACATTTTACCATTCTAAAGCCATAGAAACCATGAAATTCCTGTTAGGTAGAAACATTACAAGCTAATTTATCCCTACCTACCCATATCTTGTGTACATTCTTGTTTGACATTCAGAAAGTGTGGGGGAGAGGGTGTTTTCATGGAAATTATTGGGAATGATCATTATTTTGGGATGATAGAATGAGTGCCTACATTTTCTTGGGGTGGTGGTTTCACATGCCATATTATATCATTTTATTACAAATTTTTCCATCTTTATCTCCATGAAAATTGTTAAAAAACAATAGTTCATTACATTGAATAAATAATAACTGAAAAATAGAAAAAATTTAGAAAAGGGGAAGATTATTCATCATTATTCACTGATCGGTTGTGACGCACACAAACAGACAATGGGGATAGTGAGTTTTAAGTGATACATTTTGTGAGGGGATGAGGGTGTGAATTCATTGTGAACACTTTCTGAATTTTGAAATGTTTTTTACTTAAGATATTAAACTCTCCACTTCTACCTCGGATTTTTATACATTAAATCCAACCAACCCTTGAACCTCAGAACAACCTGTTGGAAGTCCTCTTGAGTAGCACACTAGTTTTTACTAGTAGAGAACATAGATTCATGGCATGCATATGGTAAGATCTCATGAACACTAGGAATAGAGAATAACTCCACTTTCATATGTTCATTTAGTGAATTGGGAAATTCTATACGTGAGGTAGGTTGCGACATGTTGCTTGGGTGAACAAATGAAGTTGAACAAATTCGAATTTGAGAAAAGAAAAATGATGGGAAAATTGATTTCATAAACGAGTCATGATGAATTAAATTTCAAAAAAATATTGGATATTTTCTCACCATTGATTTTTGAATGATATTTGATTAGGATATATGACTTTTCCCAGGAGTGAAAATGTTTAGGTGTGGGGGTGTGATCGTGCCACGAATCACTACTTTATTTCACCATTACACCACTGTTTTAAATTGGTTTTGTAATGAATATTCCAAATATAATAATAATTTAAAATTATAGTTTAATTCAATGAACTAATTTTTATTACTGTTTAATAGGGAAATTTTACTTGTTTAATTGTTAGTATTATTGGAGGAGGTGATTCGGAGAGCCCACGATGGAAATCAAGAAAAACGGGCCAAACCGTGCAAGGACCCAACCATTCATGTGGCCTTAAATACGTATTTTATATAATATGTGCATTAAATTGGGCTAAAAATCAGTTTATGAGTGTAAATTGGTGTGGGATACATTTCTCTAGAAGACCATGAAGCCCAATTCTCCCATTTAATGTCCCAGAGTAGGCCCATAAGGTGAAGCAATTTTGGGTGGGCCAGATTGGACCTCTCATGGACTACTAACGTGAAGGCCCACCTCCCCACTGAATTTCAAGTCATTTGCACATGTTTTGGTCAGTCAACCAGCCAGATAACAATGGATTAAAAATTCTACCCTGAATAGTGACCTAGTACCTTAGTTACTTGACTTATTTTGTGGAAAATGTGATGTTTATTTCCATAAAATCACCTCTCACACTCATTCTCTCATGTTGAACGGCCAGGGGGATGGGTGAGTTGAAATTGAGGTCTCTTATCACCCATTTTAGTTCTCTTCTCCCCCATGTACTTCTATGTTTCTTATTGATCAATTTGGGGGGTGTCTATTGTTGTAATACCAAGCTCCACACTTGTAATCTTGGTAAGGTAATTGAATTTACCATTTTTTTTGTCAATTGTTCTTCATTTATACCATTTGAATTTGTGTTTATTCTGGTATGATCATATACAAATCAAAGGAACAATAATACTCATGCTTTCATTCATAACCCAGATCTTGTGATTATTTTAGTGTGGTTTCCTCTTTTCTCACCCCTTCCCTTTCATGTGTGTGCGAATGGATTATGTCGGTTGATAAATTCATGGAGATTTAACCCATGAATTTTCATGTTATTGTCTTGTGGAAATATTATCATTGACAAAAATCTGGTCATCTCATCACGTTTTTGATGTGAGGCGTTGATTGAGTTCCATTAATACATCAATGCAAGTTTATTGATTTTGAGCAGTCTCCAATAATCAAAATCGTTGATTGATCTAATCCTCGTGGTAACCATGTTTGAACTCATATACTACTAGTTTTAGTGTGTATAAAATCAAGGAATCAATGATCCTACCCATTCCATTGAGAGCGATGAAGGATTGAGCATCAAGGGACACTTACCCGGGTTGATCACAATTTCTCCAAATTATCTTACTCACTTAGTATTATAGTTTCAATTTCTATTTTAAAACCATAGAACCACCAACCACAGAATTTAATTTATATTTTCTTAACATAATCAGAACCCCCTTTTGAAATTAATGATCTAAGGCTCCGTCGAGAGACGACCTAGGTTCGCTGTTATACAGTAAAAATTCTAGTAAAAACATAGCACTAATTTGACGCGCCTCGACCACGCGATCAATGATATAGGAAACCAATCACCCCACTCGTAGAAATTGTATATGGAGATGTAATAATGATGAGATACGGCAGGACTCCATCACCACTATGACATTATCCATGAAAACATCTATCGGGCACCCACAAAACATCTTACCCCCAGATATCATCTTGATGAGGGTGATGGACACACTGGCACACTGGTATGAGCATGAGGGGGTCATTACAATTATTGAAATGCCATGATGAGACTAGTAGGATTTTGTGACTCACCAATTCTTCCACCTCTATTGTCCATGAACATACCAATTTCTCCCCACTCCAATGACCCATCCCTTTGGGATCCACTTCCCGAAGTGTTGTTATGACTCGCTCTCCAACAATGAGGATATAGAGGATGCCTATGTCACCATGCCAATGACTACCACCCGGAAGCCACAAATTAGGGCTTCCATATGGCCTCATCAACCAACCAATTATTGGTCCCTCATGCCGAAGAACAGGTACTCTACATGCATTCTTCACTAGTCCTGGTCTGGATGACCTAGTTCCATCTTCGAGTAAAGGATCAGGAGGATTCCCATCCCAGGGAATCATATTCAATTGAACATGTGGTCCATGCCACCACTAGTTCGTTACACCATATCCCTACCACTGCATTGTTGGGAAACGTTAGATCCCAATCAGAATCGAGACCTCAAATGTCCCACAGGCATGCCAGATTGAATCATTACCTCACTAGAACCATAGATTGCCATCATGGGTCAACCCATGATGACGAGATAGAGTAAATATGTCCTCTTTGTTCCATTTTCATCCACATTGGAGGTTTTACCCACTCTCACGTGCAACATGGAGGCCCTACCCATCTTCACATCATTGAAAAAATCGGATGTCCTCCCAACATCATCGATATCTGGAACAGAGGTCCCCCATGAATACAAATCTTGATACTGAGGCCCTCCCATGTTATGGACCATCAATGTGAAGTTCCTCATCATTCCATTCCTCCATCAATCAGAGGTCCTCCCCACATTAGTAGCATCCAATGAAAAGGACATCCACACTTCTTCACCTGTAAGAACAGATGTCCTCTCCATAGTACAATCAACCAATGTGGGGGTCCTTCCCACTACCTCAACCACTAGCTTGGACATACTCCTCATATCAATACCACCTCATTCAGAGATCCTCCCCACGCTAGCTATGTTCAAATTAGTGCCCCCCTTGCTTCATCCATGATCATTAAAAAGGTCCTATATATGATATTGAAACCAACCAACATGATGGTCCTTCAAGCTCCATTAGAATAAATCATGGATTTCATTCTCTTGTCTTTACCAACTTATTAGGAGGTCCTCCATAGTCTAGAAATGGTCTATTAAGATTCTTTCTCTGCTTCATCGATGATTTTTGTGAAGGCCCTCCAAATGGAATCACTGCCAACAAACACAAAGTTCCTTCCCATTCCATTAGCATCCAACATGGTGGCCCTCCACAGGTATCCACCACCTCAAGTGGATGTCCTCCTTGATCTTTCACCCACCACCATTGAGGACCTACCCACTCATCAAAGAACATGTACAGAGCCCCCTTCCCCCATAGACAAGATTCCCAACACACACATCTTTCAAATTCCTGATTAGGTATATGTTAAGGATCTCCTCACACCTAAAACCACTCTAGAAGAGACCTTATCCACTGTGAAGACCATCATAGAGGTCCTCCCTATGTTCCTAATGACTAAATCAGATGTCCTCCATAATATGTCAATAGCTATAGCAGAGGTCCTCCCCACTCCTGCAAAATATGTTACAGAGTCCCTCTATGTATACCAAAAAAATCAATGTGGAGCTCATCGTCACTGCAAAACCCACCATAATAATGGTCATCTTCATGACTATGTACTTAAATTCCCTAACAAACATTCCCAAGGAAGAATTTTGAACTATCAATGCTCGTGGAATAAACCAGGGAAACACCAAGTCAATGTTGATCACATTTTCTTCTCAAATTGGTAAGGTGAGGATGACAGGATGATGGATCCTTACCCCTAGTCTTCTGCATCAATGTCGATGGCAGGATCCATAATGGTGATATTTGTCATCCAGGTAGGTGAGATGCACTAGATCATTGAATCCTTTTAATGGTAAATATCGGTGGAAGAATATTTCTATTTTTATAGGGACTCAAGGTTTAGTCATTTTTGTCCTTACCTACTTCATTATTCGGCTCTATAAAATATCATAATGAATATTCATAGTATATGATAGACCATGAGTACTCATTGGATCCACAAATGATCATAGTACCCTCAAACATGTGTAAGTGGTTGGAACCCCATCTTATAGAGATATAATGAAGTGATCATCACCACTTCTTAGAGATGATCTAGCATATAGTGATTAACTAGTTTATGATAAAGTCATTCCATGGGCTCGTCCACCGCTACACCGGTATACATATGTGCCGTTTTCAGTTTACCAATTAGCACACCAATAGGATCCAAGTGCAGTGATGAGCCATGCCCCACTTTCGAACACAAAATCTTGGGGGACACTCTCACTATAGTTCATTTTTTTGATATGTTCTGGCCAATTACAGTTCCCGACATTGATATTAGGGTGGCCCCTCACCAAGGATGATGTTACGTGATTTCACCAACCCATATGGGAAATGCGTTTTTTTTTCTTCGTGGCCATCTGGTGGTGTACTAAAAGATATAAAATAATTTTAATGACATCTATCTATAGTTCCACATGATCTAGTTGGTTGTGTTTCCAATGGATCAACATTTTATGCCACACAGAGACCAGTGGACCCTTAAACACATTTTTTTCATGGGCTTTACATTGCCCTGCATAATTATGGAATAGGCACCCCCACACAGGAAGATCTATTAATGTCTGCAATATAATGCTCTCTATTTTAGACACATCATGATGAATCCGATCCTACATTGTGACATTGAGGATTTTCCATTAGGTGTAGTCATAGTAAATATGTATCATATTAATGCACATAGGGATAAGGACTCCAATTAAAGGCTTGATGAAGAGGCCTCACATCTTAGATAATTGAAATATATTGTGTACACTCATTCCGGTATCCTACGTCTCTAGGAAAGAATGGTACACATCCCTAGAGACCCCTCTACAAAATTTTTTATTGGTAAGAACACTATCTATGGTAAAGGACAAATTGATTCTTCTACAACAATTTAACCATCCATTTTCATGAAAGAGATAGAGGTTGATCTCACTGTAGTTTCAATAACCCAATAAATTAAAAGATAATAGGAGGCTCAATGATGAAATAATTATTGGGAATATGATCATGAAGCATCCAGAATATTCACATCCTGGACACATTCCTATCCCTCCTCCACTGTGGAAGTAGGGAAATCCACAAGTCCTTTTATCAAGATTCATCTAATGGATCTCTACTATCTCATGAATCCTAATATGGTAGTTAATAGAGACTTTGTATAACCACCATAATATGTGTCCTTGAGATGTTTTTATAAGATTGATAATAACTATCTAGATATAGTTTTATATTCTACGGAATCATCCCTATTGGTCTCTTCCGGCATTACTCCATCTATTCTACCAAACTCTCCTTGAGCTAATTTGACTTCCTATCATTTGAAGAGCTTTTCCAAACACTATTAGTTATGAATCCTTTCCATGAATAGAATCACTACCAAGAAGATATGATTATAACTATCACTGGACATATCAAATCCCTGTAGATGGGACATTTTGAAATCCAAATAGATGGATTGCTATATCAAGATTGGGTTTACGACAAGCGAGAACCCCCTAATTTTATGAATCCTATATTGACCCCATTTAACCGAATTGGTGACCCACTATAAAATTTATCCCAATTCATCATATGGTTTGGAACTACGTTAGGAACCCAAGAGAAACTAGTAGAATACATTATCTAATGATTTGTATAGACATAATCAGAGGATGTATATTTCTAGACATCCATTTACTCATTGGGTCCATTTTTAGTTGGGAAGAAATTGACAGGTAGTTTCTCTACCAGTTCAGATCCACTACACACAAGACAAGTATCACCAATCTATTAAACCACAATAAATAATTAGATTATAGTGTCTCATAATGTTTCACCTTGTTGATGGGCCATATGTACTAAGTCAATATTCCATTAACTCAAGAGAAACTGATGATGATGTGTATGGGGAGCATCAAGATAAAATTTATTCTTTTCCTCAACACTGATAATTTTCAAGGTATATTTCAATATTTTAGGGAAAAGACTTAGTGAAAAGAAGATTCCTTAAAGAAGGATTTGAAGTTGCATCTGTTGACTTCACTATCTCTAGTAAGAATAACCTATAATGTAGAGGTTTTTAATCATTCAAATAGAAATCTAAGGCCAATATATTTTTTACCAGTATAGAATTATCTAAAACCTCTATAAGGATAATAGCATCATTCCTAGCCTCAAGCTTAGTAACCCCCATCAACAAATCAGATGGAACTACCACCTAATTCCCCAACACTGCATATAAGTGATAATCAGACATTGGTTCCTTGTTAGGATCCATCCCCACTTCAGAGACATGCTCCCATAGCTCCCTTCATAGATAGGAGAAACTTGACGTACACATTCAATGAGGCTCGGGTCCATTGTAATTTTTGTAGTTCCATATAGTCGGGGGTTCTGACACCAACAAAATGTAGGAAGCGTTAGGATGTTAAGGTCACCAGTCTCCCTTAGTATTTTCATTCTCATAGAATCCTTCTTCATACCATCAAGAAATAATATATGTTCAAGGACTGTCTCTAAGACCAAGTTGATAACATAGTAGTCAGGTTGGTCCCTGCTATAGAACATGTTTCCCCCACCTCTACAAACCAGATAAGTAATAATAAAGGTGAATGTAGTTAGTTTTCATACCATGGGACTCATATTAACATTGATTGATTGTCTTAGTGAGAAGTCTCTCATTCCCATGGTGTTACCCTTACCAAATTGAATCAAATAGTTCCTCTTGAAAACATTTAACTTCCCCCAACTACTAATTCTATATACACATCATAGCCTTCAATTTCTTATAAAAATGGGTGGCGATGGTGTAAGGTAATGTAAAGTCCTCGATGAGTCCAAAAGTCTTTTCTCAATCTCAGAAATTTTATATATCTAGATATGGGAATCTCCCCCATAGTCAACCCTATAGTGGAATACACATATGATGGAAAACAAGTATATTCCTTTATGAATATCATTGATTTGTTGGATTCCAATAAGGTACCCAATGCCGAGGAATATTAGGGATGTTATCCAAATTTCCATAGTCAACGCCATCATCAATGAATCCATGGAGATATGAATTGTTAGAAAACCCAGGAAAACCCATCATTCCAAGCCATTTATTCTAGTGGGACCATGAAACAGGTTCACTGAAGAGCACAAAAAGCACAGTCATCTCAGCCATTCATTTCAGATTCGTTTACACTACTAATCATGATACTTGTCCAAGATGATCAGCTATTACCCCGATGTTATTAGCTATGCCCATTGATGATATGCCTGATACATTTGACATTCATTCAGTAGTGATATTGTGTGGTTCAGCTGATCAGAAATATGATATTTCTAACACCAGCATGAATCCACCAATTCAACTAGAAATTCATATCATTCATGCTTCAAAAGAAAAAACTCCTTTATGTAGAAATGTAAACATAGAATTGATGTATTATGTGATTATGAACCTTTCAAGCATTCCTTCAATTCTCTCGATTCCTGATGCCCTCCATCAATCAATAGAGATGTGACAATTCCTCATAGATGACTTGAATATATCACTCCTTATTGAGTTTGAGGTAGAGTCCTTATATTTTTTCATGTAGAGGATTTTGAAAGATCACAATTCCAATCAATAATTTCATTCTCTAGAGAATATGAAGGCTATCCTTTATAGTAGAAAATATGCTAGGTGTACAAAAATAGCTAGTTCAATGTCATGGAATTCCATCATTGTCTAGTAAAATATGTTCCAAGATCAATCTCATCCTGACCCAGACCCTACACAAGATAGGACTAACAAATGCATATCGAAGTTCCAATGAAAAAAATATTTTAGGTAAAGATAGACTAGGAAAAGGTTGTGTGGATGAATCCTATAGAAAAACTAGTATGATATCGTGGGTAAAAATACTAAATTACTAGTTGTATCATAGGATACCACCTACAATGAACGTATGGGTAAACCATACATCCTTATGCGTGTAACGGTTCCCTCCTCATATCACCAATAACCCTTATAGTCCCTCAACAGTCAAGTGGGATGCTACACATTTTTAAAATCCATTCACATATTTTGAAGCCATAAATTTTGATGTTAGCTTCTATACAATCAATTAATAGTGGGATTAGACCAATGAATATGAGCACACTACCATTGTCTTTGATTCATGAACAAATATGGATGAATCTTTCATCCTCCCATACAATCAATTAGTGACCATAATTCAAGATTTGGGACACTTCATTTTAATTTTTGAGCGGAAGGGAAGACATGTCCATAGGTATAAGGAATGTCAGAATATTTCCTAATACTCCTACATGAGTAATGATGGAGTGTTACAAAACCCCCTACCCTTGTATGGTATCAGGGTGTCCAACCCATTTCTAGGAAATTTATTCTACACTTTCAAATTATGCCAGGCCATCTAAAACCCACATAAACCAACCTTCTACCACTACTTTGACATCAAGAATGAACCCCTTGGACAAATTTCTGGTGGAATCAGAATGATAGATTCTTTCATAATTATTTTTGGTGATCATTAGTTCCAATGTGTGGAAATCTCGTCAACCCATATGTGAATCATTGTTCCTCCAATATTATTTTTATTAGAATAAACAATCTCTAACATTTTAATCCCCTTACTCTAATGATGAAGTAAATCTGAATGATGCTCCGCCCATTTTTAAGTTGGAGTCTCTAGCACTGTCAATCAGTTGGTACAAGTGAATATGTGAACTAAGGAACACCTGAGACCAACATTGATTAATGAATCCATTCATGCTATGTAAAATTAGTAGTTCATGGGTTTTAGGAAGAAACAACATGATGTGTTTTCTTGTACCTATAAAGAGATGCTTGAACTACACACTAAGGTCACTGTCCACTATATTGGTCATCAGGTATGTCATTGTGGGTTCAAGAATCCTATTGAGAAGAAGAACCCCTCTCTTAGTGCCATGGCCTTGGATGATGCTGATAATATCATCAAATAAAATGTCATCAAATATGATCATTACCCCAGATGGCTGACCAATATCATTTCATGGAGGAAGAATAATGGAAACATTAGACATTGTACTGATATCAATGATCCCATTGCCCATTTCCCTATGTATGATTTTACTCTTTTTATGATAGATTAAATGATCAATTCTTCATCTTGGTTTTCATATATATCTACCATGGATAGTTATTGTAGGTACAATCAAATCCATATGGTCCTAGAGGATGAAGACTCCACCATAATCATGCTACAGAAAGTAACCTTCTTTTATTAATAAATAACTTTTAGTTTAAAAATTGTAGGCACTGTCTATTAACATGATATGAACCACATCATTAAAGTGATCCTTTGGATACTCATTGAATGTTGTGTGGATGGTTTGGTTGTCAAATCCAACCAGCACATAGACTACCTCAGAGATCATGAGAAAATGTTTTTATTCCTCTTCTACCAGCATCCAATGATTAATCATTCGATGTGGGACTTTTGGGATTCCTCTTCTATGTTTTTCCGATTCATCATTAGATACAAAGGCATTGAGATTTACTTTGAGAATATCAAGTATATCTACCTGATTCCTCATATGGAAAATCTCTAGGTTCTCCATGGCTTTCAAAGCTGTTTAGCCTATATATTCATATTGATCAAAGATATAGGTGAAAATTTTAATCCACATTACTAAACCATGATGAAAGGTGTCATCTAATAGTGTTATGAAGAGTTCCTAATCATAATTGAGGATATAAAGTAGTATCTTATACAACCTCAAGTTTTGATTCTACCCCTCTTGACGATATTGTTGGGAATTTATGATACCACCTGAGAATCATCCCTGAAATCTTATATCTCTCATAAGAACAATTAATGGAAAGAGAACAGTTTAAAATGTCATAGTTCTATTCTTCCTGACACAGAGTTCAACAAGTTTCCTATAGAGAAGATATTCCTAATGCATGTTTTCTGTAGTGCAAAATAAATGAGAAACCATGCTTTATTTTGAGATAAAAATGGGGTTCTATGTGGATCTTATGTTGTATATATTTAACCTCCCAATGTTTAAATGCCATATACATTGTTGGTTTTTTTGGTTGTTTGACATCAAATTCATTCCAGAGAAGGTTGTAAATTGTCAGGCATTGGATGATTTTATAGCCACCCATCTGGACCCCACAGAGCTGTGTTTGGATCTTGACATTCAAGATGACACCATCCTATTAGTGGACTAAGCTATTCCATGTTGGAAGATTCATTTTGATGGTGAATCCCATAGAAAAACCAATATAAGGATTAACGATCCTAGGATTAATAGTGTAATCCTAAGGATTGACTTTATCATGCCCACACATGTTTTTCCTGCATTGTTCATTCTTATTATAAGAAGGATTTTCCATCATTGATGGAATGTATTAGGATCTATTTAATAGTCTCATGTTTTCTATCAAGATTGATATTTCCCCTTGAACATGTGAAATGTCACTCCATGATAGTCATCAAAAAGATGAGAATAGAATATGTCGTCTGCAAGATAGATCAAGCACCCTTATACGAGTATATTCACCATCTAATTCCCTAGTTACCTTCTCGACCAGAGGTAACTCATGTTCACTAGTCATTGAATGGTTGAGTTGATTCCTTGTAATGTTTACCTACATCCCTTGGAGAGCTAAACCAAGAAGATCTACTAATCTATGTGGTGCATCACAGGGTCATCACTCATGAACCTTCATTCAATGATGAAAACCAATAGGCAAACCACCTATCCATCAATGCATCCCTATCTGAAACTATAGATCCAACCATGGTGGAAGACACCACCAATTGGAATACTCCCTCAATCATCTAACTCTAGCCTGTTAATCACCTATTAAATTGAGCCGAACTTGATAAAATATATTGGAGGGAAGTGGAGGTTACTCTCTAGAGCAGTCACAACCTTTTGAAGACTCTAAAGAAATATATGAATGATTTCATTATCCTCTATTTCATTCATGGAGAAAATATTCCCTAGGATATTAAAGAAATTAATTCCAGTCCCTATAGAGCTTATAAATCAGGGTAGATGCTATCCCACTTGATTCACAAGCTATGAAAATATTTTTACTCCTTGTTCAATGACTGTATAAAGTTCTCCAAGTGTTTTCATACATGCCAAATTCATTCCAATTCCATGAATCGCATACTAAAGACACTCTATGCTACATGATACTCTTAGACCTTTGTATTATGGATACTTGATGTTGTGGGTCCATATCCACCGGAGACATCTCACAAGTGTAGGTTCATTCTGAGAACAACCAATTTCTTATTTATGTGTCCATAAAAGTCCCACTTTAGGATATAATTACCTATGAGTCTTTTTATTATTCACATCTCGTATCACAAATTGATTCAATGTCCCTCGTTACACTCTAACCTACAATGGAACTAACATCTGAGGAGATGAGAAAAATAAGTTGTAATCCATTTAAATCTTCTATTCCAACCACAATTCCACTACCATGCACATAAAAATTGAAATATCAAGGATTTCAATAAAATACTTGTCCTACATTTTGATGAAGATGGTTGGAAAGAATAATAATTGTTGGATGAACAATCTCTATAACTCCCTCTAGTATTATCTTAATACAATTAAAAATTTCACAAATGTGACTCTATATTCCCTAGTGTATAAAACAAAGGCAGTCATACCCATTGATGTTTATCTTCCATTGAATTCAATATCTATCTATGAATAAATGATGTTAGAAAAAATAGCCAAGTTCTATCTAGCTCAGCTATAATACATTGATTAGAATAGGCTTCAGGAATTGGAGATTCTAGAGAGGCACCATAACACGTTACTCCAAGAATTCATGAATAATATATTTCTCCAAATTATTCTTCATTGTGTCATAGTACTAACTATGATGAATCTTATGATACATGGAGGGAATCCACCATTGATGGAGCCCAGAAAGTAGGGGGCCTCTATCATTCACAAGTTCTTTCCCAATGGTGTATATTCTTTGGTCACCAGTGATGGGGAGCACATCACACCTCCAACGAATTCTTGGTTCCTCAAATTGTACTTCACATGAAGAAACTATATCCACCATATTCACAACATGATATTAAAATTTACTAAATTATCCCAGTATCAGTATGATAAATTTCATAAAACATACCATACTAGTCTCATGATGTTAATGAGGTTCCTAATTCCAAACAAAAATTCATTAAACAAGGTTAGGGTTATCCTTGAAAACATTTCATGGGGTTACAAAACACTTTGGTATTCTATCACATATGGGTTTTTTTCGCTCTTTCGCAATGTGAACAACACCTCGGTAAGATTTCACTTTTATAATCCAAACTCTATGAACATAAACTATGATCCTATGGTCAATGATATATGACCATATGAAAGTATTTCAGTCCATGAACCATGACATTAAATTTCAAAAAAAAATATTTTTTAAGATCTGTGGTCTGGCCTCAGACCTCTTTTTCCACATTCATGTTTAGTTTTACCATAGAACCACACAAAAATCTTATTAAAACCCCTATTATTTTCCAAACTCAATGGCATTAAAATATGAGCCTATTTTCCAGGAAATATGGCTATAAACAATCTTTATTATATCTAAACACTGAGATCTTAAACTATTTGAATCCTATTTAGAACCATGCATTGTGATCTTTATATCCATGCATTTAGTATTAAAGTTTTTGTGTGTGGAATGTGGGCCTCTTTGTTCCTAATTAATCTATAGTTTTATCTCCAATGCAAAATCCAAAGACAGAAAATCCTGTAGAAAGTATGAAGAATATTACTTCAAACTATTTTCCACAGTTCATGCAATACAACCAAATATTATTTGCACAACTAGGTTTGCATCTAAATATCTAATACAATCATTCCACACATAGAGGTTTTATTGGATTTATTTTTCCATCATCATTCAAATCCATATGGACCCCTAATGGTTATGGTCTCATACCACTTCGACACACATACCCTCCTAGGACAATTATCTAATAGATATTCGGCAGTAAACAACATATCCTATGTTTTTTAATTTGGTCAACAATTGATCCTGTATTTAATTTCTCCTTTGTTATCTAGTATGGTTATTAACCAACTTTTATAAAAATTTCCAATATTGAATATATACTCATGAGTTAACCTTTCACCCATACAATGATATTGTGGACTTATCTTCCAATACATGCTCTTATTATCACCCGTAATAGGATCTCCCACATTTCGGATAGACCCATATGCCATTCATTGTTTTCAATAAAGATAATATCTCATGAGGTCATTGGAGTTCTTTTTGGGTGTGTATTTATGTGTTCTAACAAAAAATTCTCCCTTTATATTCTTAACAATTAGACCATAAACTAAAATCCCTATATGGAAATTGTGGTATCTTGGGGTTTTCCTCCACTACATAGTATCTTTCCATCTTTTGTAGCCTCCCTCCCATCTTTTCATTATACTAGTTCGGTATAAAAGCCTATTATTTATGATTCACATTAGGTGTATTTTCCCATGAAACATAATTACATAAAATGTAGACAATTATTTATTCCATGTAACATGAAATTAAATAGTTCTATAGGGTCCAAATAGTGCGACCTTAAACTATATTCAATATCCATGTGACATGATGATAAGCTAGGGGATATGTACTTATCACGTGACATTAATATTTATAATGCATATTCCAATTCATATGATATTAAACAACATTTTCATCATCCTTATTTTCAATATATAAAACTATAAAGCATCCAAGGCATTCCCTAATAGATATTTTCAATCATTGTTAGTCATTTACCACATTGTTCATGCCTTTATCTATCACTGGACATCCAAGATGACTCTCCCCTAATTGATATGATTTTCATTTTTTATGACCAATATGTTCAAGAAAATGTCTTCTATGCCATGGGGGCATACCACTAGGTTTTTTGGAATCTATTCGACCATTCCACCACTCCACTTCCATGCATTGAATTCCATTTTATTCAGATCCTCCCAAACTCCCACATTTGAATGGACCCCACGAACAGAATGGTTTTTAGAAAAGGATCACTTACTATCCTAGGTCAATTTTCCTGAAGATTTTGGATGAAAATTCATGATATGTTTGGTGTTCTTAACATAACTCTTAGTTTATCTTCATTTGTTTTTCCCCATTTCATCCGAAGAATTATAGATTCTGTCTTTCGAACATGGTGAAATTTTTTCTATATTGGGATGATGCTCCCATTGTATTCATAATTTGGTATATCATGATTCACACTCTTAATTCCCCGTTTTTGGGTTGATTCTAATTCCCCTAGTGTTATCACATTCTTAAACTCGAGCATGTTTGGAGAAGAAGCAAATTAGCTATTATATGAACTTATTCTCAATTAAAGAACTTTGTCTTATAATATACTTGTGGTTTTTAGTCCCCAATATTATTACTTGAGTCTTTAATGGTTACCTGGATTTATCTTTCAAAAGGAACTATAATAGTGTAATCCCTTGTTTCTCCAACCAGACCAGACCCATGTGGGCTTAGGGATTGGTCATCAGTTGTCTCACGTAAATGACTGATGTTTGGAAATTGAAATAAACAATGAAATGTGTTCATGTGAATTTAAATTTTCCAAATAATGTAAATAAGAATATGAATTTCATGAGTTTTTTAAAACAAACCCTATGGATCATCTACTTCAACCGAGTCCTTTAAATCGGACAACATCTTTCACGTGATCTCAAGGTGTTGATGCACACTCCCAAGATCCAATTATTCAAAAATTGACACTGGGTGAATATTTAAATCCCTTGTCTATGAAAAATTCCACATAAATTAGACACTAGAAACATGAGAAGTTTCATACTTCACTTTTTTGTCAACCTCCTCTGGGTGAACCCTCAAATTGATGAGGATATCTATTAGATTTCGGAGGAAGGATATTTTCTCACCCTCATTCTCATATATTTTTCGGATCTCATCATTGAACCATTGAATATTTCATATGCAATCATTTTTCTCATGGAAATGGGAATCTTCCAGATTTTGACTCCCCTCACACATATTTTCAGTGAGGTAGTCACCAACCATCATGTGCTGACATTGAGCATCCACCCCTCCGACCCAAAAATACTTCTATTAGTGATATGACCAAATTTAGATAACCGATTGCGATTATGGAGTTTTTTACATAAAATGATTCATTATGTTTTGTGCTCGATGACAAATTATGAAATTTTATTCAGCTTCCTTATCATTGCAGTCATGAAGATCCTTAGGATATTTTGTCTCATATTATAGTAATGATGCTAGAAGTCAAGTAGTAGGATCTTCCTACGGCCTCCTCTCAGAGGGTATGTTCACTTGATTTTGGGGATAGTTGTGTCTAAATTTTCTCCTCTTATAGAACCAAACTCTTCCCTTATAATGGAATCATCTTTTGTAACAACCTCCCAATCATATTATTTCAAAGATGAATTTACATGGATAGTCATCTCTTTATGGACATGTTTAATCACTAGAAGAGGAATCATAGTTTCCATGAACTCATTTGGATTTGGAGCCTATAATTTTGGAACAATATATGGGATATCAACTTCAGTCACCTAGATCCACATGTGAATGATATCGGTCTACAAACGTAGAGAAGTATAAGAGATGATAATGATAATATGAAGTTACAAATTCACTATATGAACTTCCACTACTGAAGACCATTAAACTCGTCTTACTTAAATTATCAACACAAAATCTCCTCAAGATGTTTGAGAAGGGACCTCATGAAATAGGCATAAATGTTTATGAAAAAATCTGATAGACCCGATCTTGATTGGATGGCTCATGATCTACTAATACATTAGAGAGGAGGTTTATCAATGGTGAGTATTCTGGGGTAAAGTTCCTCCAATTATGTACACACTGTCTAGGGATTCTGGGAAGTGGATCCCCATGGACAGTTCAATAGTATAGGATTCTGAGGTTGTTGCTCTAACTCTGTTTGTTGGACAACAACTAACTACCTCAGCCGTGACCAGATCATCACCCGGAGTAGCCCCGCGTCCATGTCTAGGGTAATATCTTTATGCATCTATTATCACATTATCACCCCTATGGTGGATGATAAATTCTCATCCACAACATGATCATATAAAAGAATAGTTTAGTTTAGATGATCCATGTTTTTAAATGGAAAACAACAAAAAAAATATAATTTAAGACATAACAAGATATACCTTGTGAGCCCCTCACCAGAGCCTACAATCACTGTAATATCATTAGGTCTCCCTGGATGAGAATTTATCCCTTTAAATCCCCTACCACCAAGATCTTATTCCTCATCCTCTTCTTATATGTATTCTCCCTATGCTTTATAGCCTTCAACTTATTACATGGATTATTTTTCATATTATTATTATTCTTCTCCCATGTCACTATCATCCTCATGTGGAAAAAAATGAATATCCCCACATTCCACATTAAAATAGTTCATTTGTGTTCTGATAAATAACTAAAACCAAACAACATTTTGCGATAAACACTGGTCCCCGTTCAAGGAAACTTAATCTTCAAAAAAACATTTATAAGAATCCTAAATCATAAATACCTCTCTCTAATATAGGACACTATATTATTAACCAAGGTCATCAATGATCATTATTTGTTAATATACCTTATAATGGCACATAATGAAAATTTGTATTAACTAGAGAATGTATCCCTGGAATGTCAAAAATGGTGTATAGTAAGGCCCGCAATTTAGTATTATGAATGTAGAAGAAATGATTGATGTTCCGTTTTCAATGTTATAACCCAAAGGTTCCTCTATGCAAGAACCATGTCCACATTTAGTATCTAAAAATGGATTTATTTCAGGGAAAAATCCATAATATATTCCTTTAAAATAAATTAGTATGTTTTCCTATATTTAGACATATCCCTAGTGTTTTCAATAATTTTTTTCTTATAATAATATCCAATGATTAATCAATCCTTCCATCTAATAAAAAATATACTAACACATGATTTTCATAAATAAATATCCAATGTTTTTATATGGATAGTAAATATATTTAATAAACCCATGACCAAAGACAATAATAGTATAGTGTTTTGGAGACAAGAAACACAATGTAACTATATCATGAATGATATTAAACATTTCCTAAAATTATATTCTAACATAGTACCCTTAATATATATAAATTACATAAACATTTCATCAAAACCTAGTGAAAGAAACATAATAAATTTTGACCTCAGATTTCTAGTAAGGGTAAAAATAAGAGATATCAATATATGATTATAAGAAATAATAATATAATAATAAGGGTATGTGATAAGGATAAAATCATTTTAGGTTCATAGAAACACTATCATCTATCCTAAACATGATTCCTTGAATAAAAAATTCACATTTTATGAATGATGGGTCATAATAATGAGAAATGAGCATTAATCAATCATGAACAGTAAACCCATGCCATCAATTTATATAACCATTATTAATAGAAAAACCTATTTCATATTTCAATGTTAAATACCAAAAAATCTATATATTGGATCAAGTCTATCCCATGTATACTAATGATGATTATGATGAACATATTTCCCTCAGTGGATAAGGGCTTTCATGTTTTCTAGAGTGGATCAATATCGTGGACTTGTTTCCCATTGTAGACTCGTTAGACATGTCTCTTTAACCAGTTAATTAGTAGTACATGTTGATCCCACCCACCACATAATGAAAACTATACATATTTTTTTTGAGAATATCATAATACATTATTCATATTATCACATAATAACCCATGTAATGAAAATGGGTTGCAAAAATATTTCATTAACTCACCATCGCATAATGCATGAAAATTAAATTTTTTTCCTTCATGTTTTATAAAAGTATTAGTAATCAATATATAGAATGTATAATCATGTTATCATTCTATCTTATCCCTAAAAAAGTATAATTAACGTTCATTCATTTAAACATGGGCATAAAATAATTTTTATACATCACATGGAATATTTCTTGAGTAAAATAGACGTTCTAAATTGGAAAAATCATTTTAACAGATACAACATATTCATGAACATTTTCATTGAATATAAAATTGGAAACATTCACTGAAATATATAATATAATTTAACTCAATTCATTATTAATATTTCATTTCCCCAATGTGAATGACTAAATGACAATAATTTTTTTGAAGTCATTTTCGTGGAAAATATATATTAAATAATATAAAGGATTCATCAGGACTCATTTAAAACATTTCAGGATGATAATATCTGTTCTAAATTCCATTCAAATAAAAATAAAAAATATATTTTTGAACTAATTTTTTTTCCAAAATAATCAATGAATATTATAATTAAATCTTTAAAATAATAATTTTTCATGATGGGTGAAATTTTTTTCATTCCATATTCATTAAATTAATGTTTACTTTAACATTTTTACCAAAATGATATGGGAATTGCTTTAAACATTAAATAAATATATGATTAAATTTTTCTATAAATAAATATATGTTTAAAAAGGTCTATAAACAAACATTATATTGTATTAAAATAAATCATCATAGATCTTTTTTGAATCAATTGATAGGGAAGAATAGGATATTTGAAGAATGAGAAAAATATATTTTAATTTTATATACAAATCATTTTAGATATAGACTAAATAATGAGTGGAAAATTAACTGAATGATTTTATTGTCCAAAAATAAATAGGTGGAATAAATTGAATCAATATAGTGAGATATAGATCATAAGATTTCATTATTGGTAGCATAATAATAAATAATAATGATAAATGATTACATTATAACATAAAAGCTTTTCAACATTGGTATCATTGAATCATAATACCCATTAAATAATAACATTAAATGAATCATAAATATTAGAAACATTAATTATATTATTATATTCTTTCTATATGGGTATGTATATAATCCTTATTAATGATGATAGGTTCTTAACATAACATTTTTCCCATAAATAAAAACATATAGTAAACTCCCACACCACAATTGTAATACTTTGAATCATAATTGAAAATAAATAATAACATAAAAGGAAATATTAAATATAATTAAAATGAGGATATTAATTCTATAAAATTTTAAAAGGGATGAATATGCACAAAACAAATTTGGGTTGGATTTCGCATAAGTTTCTCAGATTTAAATGTTTGAATAAATATTACATATCCTAAGTTTTATCATTCATAAAACAAGTACAACCATCATATTTAATAACAAAATAATTATTATAAATCAATTAAATTCACATAATTATATATATCATACCATATATTATATATTTATAAATGTGTATTTTCAACTTATTAATAATTTATCTTTAAAATCACATTTTTGTTAACAACTACTTTCTTTTTCAATAATGTTTTTATTTATTATTTACATTCCTCATTAATGGATAATTGTAAAATGATATCCATATTTATAACCATTAAATAAATAAAATATGTATTAATTATATATCTACTTTTATTAATCAAATAATTAGAGATAAAAAATGAAACATACCATTCAGTGAGATGGTTCTCTATTAGTACAAATTAACGTCGTTTCCAATTACTTGATTGATGAATAAATGGAAATAATATATTACCTTTACAAAATAGTTATAATTATATATATCACATATATTCATTAAATTTACTATGATTATATTCCATTTTTAAATAAGTGATAAATGAATGACATCGTTTTTGAGGAGGAAGTGTGTCATACAGAGGAATAATGTTTTTATATCCACCTTTGAATTAAATGTCAAAAGGTATATGTGATGTAATGTTTTCTGAAGTATAATTATGGTAATAATATAACATATTTTCATTAAATATATATTTATTACTATCCACAAAATATATAAAAGTAAAACACGTCATATCATTTCGTGATGTGATAGTCTACCCTACACATGAGCAATGTTATTGTTTTCCCCTGATTTCAAAGGTAATACAAAATATGTGGTATTATAATTAAATATTTATAATAATATCATAAATACCATATAAAAACAAAAAATCCATTATTATATTCAATCTTTAAATTTGGTTATGTAAAAAAATAACAATGGTTTGTGATGCAGTAGTCCTCTGTATAAGTTTTTGATGGATTTGTTTCCCATTTGATCGAAGTGGAGGTGACAATAAGTTTTTATAATATTGTAATTAAATATTAGTATATGTTATATACTAGTTTTTATATATAAATAATAGAATAATATTCAAATAATTTGTATAACTAAATTAAATAATAATGCTTGATTAAGCATGCTACCACTTTTCCAGGTGTCCTTCTTAGGTAAGATCCATAAGGCTTCTCCACATTAAATTATAATAACATTACAAATTTAGGAAATAGGGAGATAAAATTATGATATTTGGTAAGCTATTATAAAATAAAAGTGATCTAATTTAGTTTTGAGGAGAGGATAGATGGAAAACTTTTATAAGTGGAGGAGAGGAAAAAAATGAAGTTTTCAAAAGAAAAAGGAATACACAGGTTTTTCACAAAAGAAAAAAAGATAAAAACATGACCATTACTGAAACTATAATAAATAATGCCTAAATATATCAATAAACATACAATATAAAAATATTCTTGTGTCATTTTACTCTCTTCATCGCCCCATATTTTCAGCTACCCCCCTTTTCCTTAACAAAACTAATTATTTTTTATGTATTTTACAATCCTGATGGATAGAAAGAAAGATGATATTATTATATAATATATGTAATCATGAATAAAAATATGAGATTCAATTTTCTAAATTTAATTAAATGAAAAGGAGACATATATTTTATATTAATCTTATAGAAAAGATGAAAAATATGTTTCTAAAGAGAATTTTTTTAAATGGTTTGAAAGTTTTAATAAAAAAATTAAAATAAGAATTAATTTTGATGTCATAATTTACAATATATATATAAATTTACAACTTTTAAATTTAATTCTATTTTCTAACTATTTTTAAATTTTCAGATCATTTAAATCTAAAGATAATTCGTAATAAAAACAATAATTCATCACTATTCACAAAAAAATCATAATTTCAGAGAATTCAAAAAACTCTCTCTGAGGTAATTTTAAAATTTATAATTAAGAATTATGTTTATTTTTAAAATAATTATTATGAATTTTTTATTCTTTTATTACTTTTTCACCAAATGAAAAAACAATTTTCTAGGAAATATTATATTTTAATCATATAAGGACTTAAAAAAATATAATACTATTTTCAATCTGTTTTTTTATATAAAATAATTAAAAAAAATATTTAAAATGTAGTTATTACTATACATAACAAAGAATTTCACAATAATGTAATAATTTTCATGAGTAAAATAATAATATTATATATAAATCATGGTTTAATAAAACTTGGTGTCATGTGTCATGGACAATAGGTTCAATGTTACATATAACACAATCAATTAAATTAAATTTATTTATTAAAAAAATATAGTTCAATAAATGAGGTATGATACAAACAGGGACATCAGATGCCATAATACATGTTATATATGAACTGAATAATAAAAAAATAATTTTATCATTAGTTAAATAGATTTTGAAGTGTGTAGTCGTATTTAACATTATGGTAAATCCCATGAAATTTTGTATACTAAGTATTTTCAATATAATGGAATTTAAAATAATTGATATCATAAGTAATACTCAGTCAAGATTAAATTATAAACCTTTAGAATGACTAATTGTTAAAAAATTATTTAAATCAAGGGTAGACTCATAGAAATATACATTGATGTTTCTAATTTTGGAACTCATGTTATAGAACATAATCACAAATTGAATTTTTATTGTGTTTTAACTTCAAATTTTACTAGAATATATTCTAAAAAATGGAAAGGTATAATTGTCAAAATCTACACATAATTGATCATATTTAAAAATTAATGATATAGTTAATGGAAATGAAGGCCGAATCAACTAATCAATAAATAATGAAAATGGAAAATTATGAAAAGAAAGTATCTACTTATAACGATAATAAGGTTTACTGAAATAAAATTACTTCTTTTTCATATAATTATAAATATCTAAGCTACTCAAAATTTGATGAAATAGTTTCCATATTTTCAATGAAATTCAATTTGATATAAAACAATAGAATTTGATAAAAGAATTATTTTAGTAATAGTAATTTTTATGAATAAAATTAAAATGATTTAATAGGATATGGATTATATAATATATGTGCAATTAACCATTATTTCTCTAACATGAATGAAAAAAATATTATAGAAAATTAATGATGACAATTATAACTACAAGAAAAATAGAAAAAATATATATAATTGCCACTTGGAGGAATTTGGAAGACTCAAATAATGAATAAATATATCATTCAAATCATATAAAATCTTATAATAAATACACTACATTATTTATGGCTAAAATATATGTGATGAAATCCATTTATTATAATTCTATGAATTTTTAATCTGAATAAACTTATTTTAAGTAACATGGTGAATATTTCTCAATATTGAAATATAATTTTCTATAATAAATTAAAAAAATGAAAATAATTTTTAAATATTATGAAAATTTCACAAAATAAAATTGACATTTATTGTACAAAATAATATTTTTAATAATATAAACTAGATTCATATACTTATAATTTTGTTTATGTGATAGGAAAATAAAGATATTATTTGGAAATATAGAGTCCCTAGAGAAGATAGTAAGTGTTTTTATCAATGTATAAAATAATATTAATAAAACGTTAAAATTTATTATAAATATAGGAAACAATTTATTCTCTAAATAAATTGAATGTATTAGGGAATCCCCCCAATTTATATAGGTATTACGTTGATCCATTAAAAAATAAATTTTTTAATAATAGTAACGGATTTATTGTGGAATCCATGGTTATAATTCATTGTATTGTTATCTTAATGAACCCCAATTATGTGGTGATATACATTTATTTTATTATTTAAAAAATATCATCATTTTAATTTTGAAATTTTTGAAAATATAAAATTATATTAATTTCTAACTCATTAGTTTCTATCATTTTCTTTGGAATAAACAGTGTTGGTGTGCAAAAAAACCTACCTTGTTTAATACTTTTTGTAAAAATATAATTAGAAAACCTGAAGTAAGTAGAACATTTACAATGAATGATTAAGGGATATGATTTATGAGTTACCAATGCTTCCCTAAATCAATTTGATAAATGAAGGATACTCCAATATTGGTAAAAAACCTAAATGCTAAATAATTGTTGTTGGTTTAGTTGGGTAAATAGATTAAGTGTTGAAAAATATAGTTCAATATATTTAATTGTTAAAATATAATTTGTTATGAATATTTGAACATTATGATATATTTTTTATATTTATGAATATTATAATTTTAATGAAAATTTTATCAATATTAAATTACATAGAACATTAAATAACTACTCTCAAGATATAGCTTCATTTTGTATTTAAAATTTTAATTTATTTTATACTAAATTTCATGAATATATTATTTCTCTTAGATGTTTTAAATATTATATGTTCTATTATTTATGAAAATTAATTATAAAATTAATCTCAGATCTACCTCAAATATAATTGGAAGAAAATAAATTTTAATATTCATGCCAAATTTGATAATAACCTAATCATTATTTAATCCAATTAAGGAGTATTATACATCTTTACCAATGTAACATAATTATATATATCTTTTATGACCATCCACATTATATTTCCTTATAGGAAGGACTTTTATTTATTATTTAGATGATTTCATTTGATTTACAAGGGTTTTTTACCAGGAATAACAATTTAATATTAATCCATTATTATGTATTTTCTGAAGCTTAAATTACGAAAATTGAAATGAAAATAGTTACATTAATTAGTTACCATCTTTTATTGTTTGAGAATCATGAATTAAATTAATTTTTATTTTATATTCTCATTATACATTGATTATATTTACAATGGACACCTCAAAAAGTGTTAACATTTATAAGAAGAATTTGAATTTATATGATCATTGAAGGAAAATACTGTGTGAATATATCACAGCCAATCACCTCTATATTGACCTTATTATAATATCATTTCAAGTTATTAATATATTTATAATAAGGTATATCTTCAATAAAACACCTAATTATTTATGTAAGAATATAAATATAATTTTTTGGTTACTTGAATGTTTTTTTAAGTAATATTTATATCTCAAACCCAAAGGATAATCCTGTAAAATTTTATCCATTGTATGTTGATGGAATCATCCATGGTTACTCTACAAAGTCAAAATATTTTTAATTTTTATATATGAATCCAATGATAGGAGAAAGATATACTTGTATCTAATATGATTTTATTAATCACTTTAATAAAAAAATAGGACTGATGACTCATGTAACTTTTTAGCCATTTAGATTATTAAACCACTAATTGATTACAAAAATTATGATGATGTTAAACGTGATCATGAATAATCAAGTCATAACTGGTTGTAATATGAATCAAATCAATGTGTGATATGTTTAATGAATAAAACCCTATAAAAATAATTTAGATATTTTTATCTGATTAAAGTATGATTCAGTGAGGACTATTATAGGTTTCACAAAACATACAACTTTTTTCAAGATTAATCAGAAAATCAAAGAATAGGTCTATTTTGATGAATGTTTTATAGATTCTATGAATATTGATCCAAAATATTTCAATAGTAAGATAGTATATGAATTAGTTGATAGACCATCTCATTATCTATGTTTTTAGATTAAAAATTTTCTTGAAAAATTAAATTGAGGATCAAGACACGATCAATATAAATAAGTATAGATTTGTGGATGGTGGTTACATCCATGAGGAATGTATAGATTTTGAGGAATAATTTTCATATATATAAAAACTAGAAGCCATCAGGATCCTTCTAACATATATATTATATAGAAAAAATAATCTTTCTCTTATGTTATAAAAATAATCATCGCTGAAATATTTTTAGGGAGGGTGTTTATGTTAAACGACCTCCTTGTTTGGAAGAAAATCATCTTTGAATATATTCATTTAAAATATCCAAATCATTTTTTCGTCTTAAATAGGAAAATATATCAGGTTATAAATGGTTGAGTTCATTTTTTATATGAAATTATTCTTCAATGAGTTTCTATGTCCCCACAATTTCAATAAAACAACCTCAAAATAAATATTGTTTGTTAAAATTAACTATATTGATCATATTTTTCAATAAAAAATCATAATTTAAATTTAAAAAAACAAGAAAAACAAATATTGGGCATGAAGAGTTTGTTAAATATCATTATATCATTTAAATTTTAAGAACAATATTTTTGGAAATTTTTTAAATTAGAAATAGTGAATAAAAATTTTATATTAGATAATTGGACATTAAACTAGTAAGAGTTATTCCACAACTAAGAGATGGAATATTAATTTGGTTTTAACTGAATATGTAAAACTAGTTGAATATAATATATATATATATAACAATAATTGAGATTATCCTTTTTTCTATCAATAACTATACAAACAATATTTTCATGTTATTATATGAAATATTTCAAGAAAAACAGTAGGTGTCACATAGAAAAGATGCTAAAAATATGTAGATATATTTAAAAATAAAATTATAATTATCCATACATTATCAAAAAATATATGATTATAATTAAATCTCATATATATAGATAATTCTTTTGATTGAAATAGATTAGATAATAAATGTAAATATAAAAGCTTCTACCTTATAAGAAAATCATTATCTTCATGGTCAATTAAACAAACATCTAGTAAGTTATTTTATCAATTGATGATAATAAGTACATTTATATTGGTAGTTTTTATTCACATGTTATGTAGATGAAAAATGAATTAATGTATTTTGGATTCAATTTTTATCATATTACAATTAAATAATACAACACTTATATTTTACACACTTCCAAAAATCATGTAGCTCATTCGAGGAAAATAATATTAATTTATAGAACATTTAAAATTGGATCACTCATAAACGTGTAATATTTCCATAGAGTTCATTATTTACAAAAACCAACAACTAATTATATTTACATATATCTTATCAAATTATTTTATTTAAATTAATTAATATTCAATTAGTATTATAAGATTTTAAGATACTTTTTATTACTTTAAATATGAATTATAATTAATTAAATATTATGAGTTATTTAATTCTATGATTACATTGTTAGATAATTATACATATAATTTGATTCACTATTATTAATTTAATATACTTTAATTTTGTTGTTTTAACTTGGTATAGTAAATAACATGTCTAATAACTCTATGTTTCATGATGTTATTTTTTATTTATGAATTATATGTTAAATGGTATCTTAGATCGAACCTACTAATTTCTAAAATTCTGAGCTCTCTATATTCTTTTCCTAAATGCTTACACAACCCACTTTTCTTATTTACATCTCTAATAATT
This sequence comes from Viscum album, assembly GCA_963277665.1. Taxonomy (NCBI): domain Eukaryota; kingdom Viridiplantae; phylum Streptophyta; class Magnoliopsida; order Santalales; family Viscaceae; genus Viscum; species Viscum album. The sequence continues at coordinate 470,848,213 of OY728148.1, forward strand.
CTCAATCATAATGATCTGAAAAATATTTTATGATATACCTTTATGATGTTTATATAATTCATAGAAATACTATAATTAATAGTGAACGATACTTATAGGAGTCATGGAACATGGTCCAATGAATCTAATTAATTTAATGATGGAGAGAGATTATTATTTGAAAAAGAGGGAATGGATAATTAATTATCATAATATATTATCTATGTTTGATATTTTTGTGATATATTTTTATGTGAATTACCATATAGAATTTTCACAATATGGATATTTTTATCAATTCAAAGTGAATAATAAATACATAATAATTTATTCAAAGGTGATAGGTTAGGATTTCCACAATCCCCATGGAGATTAGATTATCTATAATTACTAATTCATCTGTGATAATGAAATTAGTCCAAAATTTATCATTTAATCATTTTATTTTTATCTTATTGATATAAATTAAATTGAAAATATAATTTCTTCTATGTCAATGGTTTCTATCTATATTTTTTCAATCCTTTATATCCCAAAAAATAAAATAATTTAAGAATGAACATTTCGAGGACAACGATTATATGTATATATATTGAATGATGATTATGTGAACATCACAATGATTATTAGTCATTATATTTGTCATTTTTATAAAATATAGAAAAGGAATAAGTATAACCCTAATGGAAGAATAATTATCTTAATTGTAAATAATAATGTTGCAAACATGACTGTTGTAGATGTTTCCAAGGGTCAAAGAAGTCTTACACTATCAATATTAATTACAATTAATATAATGTTATTCTAGAATAATTATCTAAAAAATATGGAAGTTAAAAGGAAAGGTTTTAATGATGTATAAGAGGATCATTATAACTATTTCATTTTTCTTGTAGAGGGGTTGAAATATTTTATGATAGGTCATCCTTCCAGACATTTATGGTTCAGGGGTCAATAGATCGTGAATTTTAGTGGGATCCTATCAGAGAATATGATACGGATAAATTTGATTATATATATAAATAATCCAATATTATTTACAATAAAGGACCAGATGTTATAAAATAATATCATGATATTCTAAAAGAAAAACTATGTTGAATATCATACAAGATATAGAACATTGATATTAATAAAAATAAAAAATATTTTCATATCAAAATTTTGATCATGAAGATAAATTTGTGTGTATTAATAGGATGTATTACAATATAAAATAAATATAATGGTCTTAGTAAATATAATTCATCCGATTAAGACTTATGAAATAAGAACAAAATATTTATTAAAGTCATTTTTTACTTAAAAAATATAGCTTATTTTAAAATTTTATTTTTTTGAAATTTGTGAGAAAAAATCATAAATAATTTAGATAACATTAATAAAAATGTTCTAATAAAATTAATTCGATTTCTGAAACTATCATTTAATAATTTTCTTTAAATTATATTTTTTTATTTTTAGAAAATGTTTGTTTTTTCATTGAAAAGTGAATGATAGTGATTTTCGAGGAAAATGTACTTTGAATCAATAATTCACAATGAAAAATATGTATATAATTAATTTAAATGATGTTTTAGTTCAATTATTTTGTTAATAATCCCATTAAGTATATTTAAATAAAATTTTTGTTAGAATTTGTATTCAAAATTCTTTTTTTAAACATATTTCATTTAATTTTTTAATTATATTATAATAGAAATTCAACCACATTATTCAATTGAATATAAAAAAATATTATCTAATTTTAATAAATAATTCAAAAATATTAAAATAGGTTAAATTTATTTGTATCCACAATAAAACATAATCATAATATGTTTTGTTGACACAATAATGGAAAATTTGGTTATTTATGGTTTAAAATTAATTGTTCAGTACTAAAAAATGGCCCTAAAACATTATTTATTTTTATTTTATGAGTATATATCATCTATATTCATCCAAAATTTAAATATATACTCTTATACTGAAAATTATCCGTGATTTATACCATTATTTTTATATATATATATATAAAAGTCATAAATTTAAATCTATTTTTTACTATATCATAATTATTGAATGATGGATAAACCGATGAAATTATATGTTATATATATTAATTTTAAATATTATTTATTTTTTCAGCTTTATACTTTATTTAAAAATTTTATTGATGAAATAATTATCACAGATTATTACAAATCCCATATAATTTTCTAGGTAAAACAGAAACAAAGACAATAAAATGATTTTAAAAACAATAAAATTTATAATTATTCAATGATTTATAGTTTCCCACAATATATTCAGATACATATATTTTTTTCAATTATTGAATTATAATATTCTTATTTTGTTTTTTACATATTGTTCTTAATGTCAAATTAAATGAATTGTTCCAAATTTACATTGATGATATTTTATAATAAATAGTCATTTAATAATTATTTTAAAATTCATTAGTATCATTTTAATAAATATTTTAAAGGGATATGGATGATGATATTCTCCATGGTTAATTTATGGTCTATTTTTATTTTATATTAATTATATTGACCCCATAATATTAAACAAAATTTGTTTTCTTATAATCAGAAATAGGGTTAAAGGGGGTAAAAAAAGATAAGGCTAATAATATTACCTATATCTGTCCAAATTTTTTTATCAGATTATTTATAAAAATAATCATAATGTATTTGAAATAAAATTGTTAATATGAAATTTGGAATGAAAAATTACTTTTATTTATTTAATAATTAAAAATTAACAAAGTGTCGTTCCCCCAACTTATAAATGAGATCATATCGTTATATTCAAGACACACTCCAAGATCCATTTTGTAAATCCATTACCTAAAAAAACAATGTTATTATCATCCCACCCCTTATTCAAGAGTCATTATTTTGGGCACAATACAAACCAAAGAGGTCTCATTGTGTAAATAAAGAAGGTTGTTCAAAGATGAGGTGTCATTACTTAATCGATCATTTTAGATTGATTCTTCTTATAACACATTAAAATTTTAATCAAACATGAAAAAATACAATCCCCAAAACATTACATATATTGGGATTTTTTATGTTAATTTTATAACCTATATCCATCTCGTATTCCATCAAATCGGTAACAAAACCATCATTTGTGTGTACGACAAACTACCAGATTGTGAGACAATGTTATTTTCTTTCCATCGCAACCTCTAAATACTTTATATAATGATGAAATTAATTATTATAAATTATATTAATCAATTTTATAACACTATTATACCTCAATATATCATAATTTTTTTTCAAATCCATTCAATGGAAAATGATTACTTTGTTCTATGTATATATAGAGACTATCAACTCCCTGTAATGATGTGATTCATTTCTTATCATTACATCATGTGGATTTAATTGATATAGGTAGAGACATTAGTTGGTCACCCAATTCATCCCCAAATAAATTTATTAAATAAAAAGAGTTACAATGCATGTTCAAGGTGAAAAGAGTTTACAACATCTCAAAATCGAAAAGATACGTGAGGGTGTGACAATATAGCTTGATCAATAGATCACAAAGAAGAAAACAGGAATAAAGCATGCTTTCAAGAAAAAGATAATCTCTTGCAGGAGGTACATCAATTTTGCGAGGGATCCATCCAAGTTATCTTGTTCAAATTACTCCAGTGCCTCTATGAAAGGAATCAAGCCATGGAGAGTCTATGCATTGGACCTCTAAGAAAGAAACGTGTCCAGCAAAATTGCATCAACTTCTGCAAATCTCTTAGACATCAAAATATGATGCAACAACATCCATGAAATGAGACACGCTAGAATTACCATGACATAAAGGAGTAAGGCATTCAAAAAACACATAAGAACTGATAATAAATTAGACAGTTTGTTTGGACTCTTTCATCAAATTCTTGTTAAACATTCAACATTTGATGTCGAGATAAGTATCTGTAGAGATTTCACCATTTCTCAGCCATTGATATGTCGTTGTAATAGTCTGGTCAGAGTCATCATTCAGATTCCCCTCATGAGGTGGAATAGAAACAACCTTAATCTTTATAGGAAAATATAAAACAATTTCCCGTGAAGCATCAAAAGTGACAGCAGTCAGATCAACCGCACTTGTTGCTGTTGTAATCTTAGTGTTGTCCTTTAGAGAATCATCGAGTCCTCTTGTCATAATTTTTCGTTCAAGGTTAGGGTAGTCCCTTACTTTCCTTGTTATTTTTGGATTTTGAGTGATGAATCCATTGGCATCCACCATTTGTTTTTTTACCATTTCTAGAGTTAGATTTTAAGAAGTCCTCCTCAATTTGAGTAGCTTTATCTTCAGCCTCGAGAGAGAGAGTTTGCAGGAATGCTGTGTAGCACATGAATCCAGCAATTTACCGAAGACAGTTTTATCACTAGAGGGTTCACCATCCACATCAGCTTCACTGCTCTCAATATTAAGAGTATTTACATCCTGGGCTGATGGCTCAGGAGAAACATTAGAAACAGCTGTGGAAATCAAAACATGGCTTCCCTCAACAATTTTATCAATAGTGTTCTTTGCAGTAGTCCTTTCTACCCAAATTGACATGAAGTGTGGGGGGATAGAAAGAAGTATCCTTTTTATCCACAAAATCTTTCATAATATGGCCTATTTGAGAACATTTTTTTCAATAATATGGAACATTTTCCAATACAACCTATTGAAAAAACCTATTGTCTCCATTTTGAATCCAAAATCGTGATTCCAATTCAAGGGAGATGTCTACTTCAGTACAAATCTGAGCAACTGAAGGTCTGTATAGAGTTGAAGTGGTGGTGTCTAACCTAATTGGGTGTTCGAATAGTTCAGCAATGGGAAATAAAGTGTTCTGTTTGAAGAGATGAAGAGGAATCCCAGGGAAACCAATCCATATAGGAACAGTGGGGGGCGGTTTGTAACATACATCAAAATCAAGAGTCCATTTGAATACATTCATTATAGATCCTCCAAAAGTCCAAGAACCATTGGTCTAGAATTTATAATAGTCATTCTCCGAGGAATAATTAGAACAGAAATGCCAAGAATTCAGTAGTCCAATATGATAATTGGTGAAGCCTATACTGTCCAGTGTTTTGTGCAGAAACACCATTAATTTGAATGAAATAAATTTTTTATGTTTTTGAGATTAATATTTTAAAATTATTTTATGAAATATAATAAATTATGATAATTTATTTTATTGAATTTTATTTAAATATAGGCAATGTATGGACTCGAGTTAGGGAATTACATCTCAACATCCTTTCATTGAGGCTTGTTTTAATTTTCTTTCTCTAATTTATTTTATATTGGGTGTATACATCCCTATTACATGTTATACCATGAATATTAAAAATATAATTTATTTTTATGTTTCAATTTGAATTATTTTGTACTATGGGATTTTATATGAAATTAGTTATTTGGGAAAGTGTTTTTATACTCTATTTCCAATGATTTGGTTATAAATATTATTCAGTGACTTTGTTTTACCATGATAGTGTATGAATTTATCTTTAATTTATTTTATTCTTTATTCACCATTTTTAAAATTTAAATTTCTTACAAATAATTCATATATTTTTTTGGTGATCAAATCATTGATGTGTTCTTTGTACAGATTATTTGTATCAAATCCTATTTCCTGGGGACATAAATTTTTGAAAAAAAACTGTCTATATTATAAAATGTATATATTACTGATTTGAAATGTAATAAGATTAATTCTATTATGATTATGTTTTTTTGTGATTCATTTGAATTTATTCTTTCATAGGTAATCTGGTTGAATATTTTCAATAGTGGAAAATATATAATGATTCAATTTCCTTTCATTTCAAGATTTATTATATCAAAGGTTCCGTAAAAGGAAATCATATTCTCTTTTTTATACTAATCCAAATATAATTAATTATATCTTATTTATTAATGTATATTTCATTTTAATTTTCCAGTCCCTTCATTATTTATTTATGAAACAATATAACAGTTCTTTGTAAATGATATTGACTAAGTTTCTTGTTTTAGATTTGGAGTCATTCTATTGCATATCGATATTTTGTAAAAAGATTTCAAAAAGTGAGAATTTATAAAGAATTTTTTTATAAAATATATTTTAAATTCTCTTAAACATAATTTTTAATGGGTTTTTATGGATATTTATTATATTTTTTGAAATGGGTCACGTTTTATTCTTTTCAACAAATTATTGAAAAAATGATTGTTTTTACAATTTACATCATGAAGAGATTATCCCACTGATATAACCATTATATTTATTTAATAGTAATTTATATTTTTTTATTTTGGTTTTGAAAGGAACGTATTTTCACAATATTTTTTAATTTCATTATTTTTAGAACTGATTTTTTTGGTGGAAAAGGGTACATTCCTGAATAACATTTTAATAAAATTTTATATTTATTCCCATCAATCAATATGAACGAAATATGATGTTACATACACAAAAATACTGAATTTTTTAATGATAAAAACCATATTATTTCTCTAGATGGATTATGAGATTTACATTTATCCATGTTATTTTTTTATGGATGCAAATGGGAAAGAAATATATTACTTTTATTATGTAAAAAAGTTTAATATTTTTAATGTTTTATTTATTAATGGTATATGAACATTATTAATCAATAAGGGTGAACAAGATATAGAATATATGATATTTTTGTCTGTATTACACCTCATGATGGATTTATAATCTTACTACATGTTAGATGGCATGTTGATCTGTATTATAGCTCATATAGATTTGGGGAGGCCCATATAATGTATACATTTGGTGATGCACGTTATAGATCTAAAATTTATTATGAAATGTTTTTTTCTTAATATAATGTAAGGGGAACTCCCATTCGATTTTTCTAATGGATTTTACTAGGTTATAATTATTTTTACACATTTTTAAAATTGGATATAAAGATAACTTTCCCTGATTTGAAAACATTTTTTACTATGATTATTATTTGTATTTAATGATTCCATTAATCAATATTGATAAAAAAATTTCATGATAATTATAACAAATAACAATTTCGATTTTTTAATATTTATATCATATTTCATTAAGGGTGATATTTATATTAATGGGTCTTAATTTTCATTTTTTGTGCTCATGATCTATGAATATTCCATTAAAAAATATTATCCTCTTATTCTAATATATGAAATTAGATTCTAAATACTTATTTTTACCCTTATAGTGAATTATATAACTACCTTTCTATTTATCCGTTTGACCCATTTCAATGGAATGAGGTTAAATGAATTTTATATACATAATTTTCAGGAATATATAATATTTATGTAGATGAAGAAGAATTATTGTGAAATAAAAAAAAGATATATAGTTGGGGGGAAAATAATTTCTAGAATCATGAATGTTGTTTAGGTATAAATTTTACCAAATTCAATGAAACCATAAACCAAAATGGAAAATAGTTATATAAGGGATCATTTATTCCCTTTTATTATTATACATTTTTATAGATAAAATTTGATCAACCCAAAATTTAATGATTATTTTACTAACAATAAATTTGGTTGTGATTGATTCGGTGTATTTCTGTAAGCACTAGAACAGGGTCTAGAAAAAATGATATATTTTTATGTTTTCATATAGGGTTGTTTTATGTTTTATGGATACCATCAACGATTTATAGGTTTTTGGTTAATAAGAATATAAATGTATTAGAAATGAATTATTTGGTTTTATGTGATAGAACATTATTGTGACTAGTTATATTTTGGGTGAAATTTTTCTAGGTTGGGGTTTATTTAATACATATTATTACCATGACATATTGTTTAGAATGAACATTTTTAACCATTTCATGATGTAATAAGAACAACAAGAAATAACAATTGACGTTAATAAATAAATTAATTTTTTTATTTCGAATATTATGTTATTTAATAATGGGAATGATTACATGTCATGGATATTACATGATTATGGTATTTGCATTTTTGGTGTTATTGTTTTCGAGTAATTACGGTTATTTGAATATAAATAATAAATGAATCATAGAAGAATATGTGATATTATTTGTGGTTTCTTTTTATTTGATGATTAGTCAAAATACATTAAATATTTATAATAATATTTATTTAGGGATTGATTTATTTTGAAAATAGATATTCAATTTTTAATTTTATAGATTAATATTTTATTTATCAATATCATGATTTAATAGTTTTTGGAATTATCTTATCCTTCTCTAATAAATTTATTTTTTATTAATGTCTAAAGATATGAGCAATATCATGTGATCCTTTTCCTGATTATATGATCCAATAGCAGTTGATTCTTGTAATTTATGCATAAAAAATTCATATTGAATACCCATAGTTTGATGTAAATGATGTGATTATGTAGGGAATTGATTAAAGAATGAAATTATATTTTTCATGTATGTATACTTCCTTATATTCTCAGTCAATATGGTTATTTAATTCTTCAATACTAGTAAAATGTTTATAAAGAAATTTATCTTATTATGTTTATTTATTATGAATCAATTTTATTTTTCACACCTATTTTGTTTATGGATTTATATTCAATATCCTTTTTTGCATAATTATATTAAATTTTGACCCAAACCACTCAGATCGATTCAGAGTTCCACACAAACTCATGTGCACCTACACATACACTAGTTGATGTCAAATCGGGTTATGGGTTTGAGTTCAATGGTTTGTAGACTATAACCTCATTACCAGGATAGAGTATCATTAATAAAAATATCTAACATAATAATTCATATACATAAATGTGTGGAATAGAATAAACAATTCCATACATGAAATGAAAATAAAACCATCTTTTGAAGTGGCAAGCCTTCCAAGAGAAAATAAAGTTGATAAACAAATAAATGATTAAATGTTCGACCCTCCATTATCCACACTATCCCAAAGTAATCTCTACACTCTTAATATCCCTATATTTCCATATTTCTCATTCCTTTTATCAGATCCCACAATAAATATAAATTCACATTGAAACCCCTGTTGTATGGTGTGAGTAAAAGTGTCTATAGGATTCCATCAATTCTTTTACGACCTAATGTGTTAATGTGTACATAAATATTACACAACGGTAATTAATATGTTACTAGAATAGTAATACACATTCCAAAATGAAATTGTCGTGTACTAACCAGTCTTCCACAAAATCTCTATCATATCTTAATTGGTTCTATTCCAGAAGAAAAATAACGGTTTTAGAAAAATCAATAATTGTTCATGAGGCCCATAAATCATGCTAGACAGCATCAGGTGATCGTGAAACTCTTAATTATCTACGAATCAAGAAATTAATTTTATTCTCATCATTTAGTCATCTTTATATACTCTTAATTTACTAGGAACTAAAAAAATATCCCTTAGAAACCTTTAGGTACCATTTTATCTGATGATATCCATTAAGAATAATTATTTCCCTTGTTTGTGGATAGTTCAATTTTCACCTTCATCGATATTATTACACAATACCCTATAAGGTATAAACATGCTAGGATGGTCAACCATAATTGGGATCCAAGAACAGTACCATAGATGATCAAAATTCAAAAAATCCAACTAGAGAAATCATAGAACAACCTCATAAATATGGTATCAGGAAAATACATGAGATCAACAAGAAACATGAATAAAATGTTAAAAATTATTCAAAGAAAAATTGTCACAAATGGTTTTCAGGGATCCCCACACAACCACATGTGATCATAATCTTGCATGGTCATCGAATATGTCTATGTATAAATCACATTAATGAAACATCTGAAACCAATCAAAAAATGGTTTGGAACTTCCAACCACAAAATTCATTAACATAAAACGAAATGATGAACAAAACAATATGGGTTAATAGCTGGAGTTGGAATCCAAGAAATAAATAGTCCTTCTTCATGGACTTATTATAAAAAAATTGACTAATCAATACTCAAGTTTCATCAAGTGGTTCTACAAAAAATGTATATTTTATTTAAAAAATAAACAAAAAATCACATGTAATAATAACCTCTCATAGATAAATATAGAAATTTGGTTTCTGGAAAATGGATGTGGTCAAAATATTCTTGTCATAAATATTTATTAAACTGTGTTTAGTAATTTATACCACTAAACTAATTAAAGAGCACCTATTTTATTACTTTTATTTAATATTTGATAAAACAATGTAATAATCTTTAATAATTGAGTAATAATATTCTACTAAATTTATATCATTTTCACAATATTTCTCCATTATAAATGCCATGGAATGTTTATAAAATTGTATTCAAATAATTTACCTTACAAATTACTATTTCATAGTAATGTTATGAAAATTTATTTCCATAAATTGTTATTTGATAATTTTAATCATCTAACCTCAAATAAAAAATAATAATTATTTGTGATATATTTTGTTATTTTCCTTGGATAATTAAATGAAATTATTGGTTGGGGAATTTCAAAAAAATATTTCGTGATAATTATTTTAAAATTATATTTATAATATTAAATATTTATTCATTAATAATATGTTACTAATTATTTTATAATTTTAAAAATTATTCCTTTATAATCTAAAAATTATAATTTAATGATTTTATTAATAGTCATTTGTTGATATCTAAATTATCCTTTCATTATTCATTTTAATTATTATTAGATAATTATTTTCAAATATATTTGTATAAATTTAATGTATTTTCCTTTTGATTACTTTTCAATTTGTTTATCATTTGATAATAGGTGGAACAAACCTTTGATAAATTATTTTACATAATTTATAGTTGATAATTCCATTTAAATATAATTTATTAATTTATTATAATTTCCATTTTATAATTATAAAAATTATCTATTTATTACTTTTATAGATTAACAAATGAAAAAATATATATTATCATAATTATTCCCAATTTTAATAAATTTGTATTTCCAAAAGTTATATTGAAATAGATTTTTGAATAATAAAATCAAAAAAAATAAATCCAAAAAATATAAATGTACCTTAAACCTCACATGACACAGAGGGAGACACATGAGACATCTTCTAAATTCCAGTAAACCAATAGAGAATTAAATAGTTCTATGTAAGGGGGTTTTGGTATAACATTTATCAAACATGATTGACTAATAATGAATGAAAATTTTCTCATATATTTTAAATAATACCACTAATTCCTTCCTTTGGACAAAATAATAAATCCATGATTTAATGATAATTTCTGTAGAAAGATAATGGTGGCGTCATTAATTATATTAATTTAATGTGTTTTTGAATTTTTCTAGTTAAAAACATTCCAACAAAACAATTTTAACGTGGAATTCAAGAATCATAGGAAATTTTTTTGATGTTCTAGAACTTAAAAAGAAATTAATATTAATAAGATTTATAATAAAATATACTAAAAATACTATATGACTTTTCTTTGTTATTTATCTAACAAACCATCTGATTTGAAAAAATGTTATGTCCCACCTAGTATAAACAGTTCATTTTGGACATGATTGTGTTCTTAGATTTATCATATGATTTATTTTTTGGGTCATATTCAATTACATTTGAAAATAAATACATAATGATATTTAATAGTTTTTTATCATGTTCAGTCAATCCAAATACATGAGGTGAATAATTATTATATTGTGCTGTAGGTAAACCCATCATTGAATACCAAATGGTGATTTTCATTTTCATAATATGATGCACCTTTCGTTTTATAATAAATCAATTAGGAAAAATATTATACATGTAATATAATATAATAAATATTTTTATCCTATTTTTAGGGCTCAACAGGCTATGGAATCTGATTATATCCCTATCCCTAACTCTTAAAATATTCTAGAGAAAATTTCAAGGTGGTATCTTTGATTTAACACATTTTCAAAGCCTTTTAAATGATCTATTAAATTACTTTCAGTAATTAAACTATATTCCTAGTGAAAAATAATCATATATTATTTTGAAAATATTTTTATTATCAATATAAATTCATAATACTACAACTCTCTACCATTATAGACTTCTAATCCTTGATAATTACATATAGTGGTATTTTTCAAACAACCAATTCCACTAATCATGAACATCAAACTCAAACAACTAAATCTTCTCCTAGATTTTCAATGATATCACCAAATCTAGACTAGTGGTACCATCATTCCTCACAAAACCTACATGAATTTCATATGATCTATATTGAGTGCCCATCATATAACGAATTTTTGTCCATTTCAACATCCTTCCAATCTTCATCACGAGGAATTAAAATTATATAGCATTAAATCTATGAAACATGTAGCCCATAAAAAATAAACAATTGCACGATGTAATGTTCAGAAAATATTTTCTTCTTCCTAACCACATGTGATATCAATGGATCCGAAAAAGTAGGTAGTCTTTCCATGCTTCCTGAGATGTATGTTCCCTTTCCAGGGATTCACTATCATGAAAATATGATCTCCCATAAAACCCCCAATAGTATCCTTCTATGCTATGCATAAGATCTATTTATGTTTTGAACACCGATGAACCTCTTTTATATCAGTTACACCCTATCAGTGTTTCTTAAACCATTCCAAGGAGACGAATATCCCCCTCCCCCATCTCATGGAAATAGAGAAGTGGCAACCACGACCTCCCATAAAGATCCTCAAAATGTTTCATCAGAATCAAATGTAGTTAATAATTTTTGTATGCAAAATCATGAATGTTTATGTGATTATCCCATTCTCCACCAATATCTATCACAAAATCTTGAAAAATACATTATAATATTCATATGTATGAATCAAAATATTTGTTTTTCAAAAAAGTAATTTCAAACTCAATATCAGCTAAGGCGTTAGAAATCTCTGATAACCCTAAAAAATTCACAATGTACACCATGTGTCTCTATCTTAAGAAATTATCATGGTAACTACATATTGGATTATGATCTCAGGGACATTGTATAAAGACCCATATCATTATTAAAAATTAATACATGATTTAATTACATAAAATAACACATAACAGAAACCAAATGATAGATAAGTATACAATGTTTTGTAATTTGTTACATATCCTTACAACATTAAACACAAATCACAACATATTTATAGAACACTTTTTTAACATTGTTGAGCCAAAAATTTCATTGGTTAACCTGGTGGAATATTTATGAAAGAGGAAAAAAATAATGACCAATAAGGCAATAAAAATGGAATAAATTTATTATAATAATTCATGTTATACAAGGAATATTTGTGAGGGATAATGGAACATGAATAAAAAGTCATGATATAACATGATAATCATTACATGAGAAATGTTGCAACAAAATAAAACACAGCATCACAAATAATGGTCAATGAAAAAACCACCCAAAATTAATGATGTACAATATACCACAATGAAATCATGTACACCCATTTACAATAATTATATGTCATGATATTAACATTACCTATTTCATTGGAGTGCAATATAATTATGGCCGCACCCATCACATTCATTTACGTCTTATGCTTAATTGTTCTCCATAGATTATAAAACAAGAATTCATTCCCCATCATATTATATTAAATGATTGAGGAGTGTAAAATATATAATTATATGTTCCAAAAATAGAGGTATATTTTCATAAAATTGAACACCCAATATAGGAATTGGGTATGGTATTCACTACATAATTCGTTTTTCATGAAAAATCATTGTGAAAATTCAGCAGCACAACAGGGTCACATAAATATTCCTAAAAATGTTTTATGAATGATAAATGGTTCAATATAATGACTTGTCTGCACATATATAACTCGAAAAAGGAAGGTCTATGATAATAAATATTCTTGAATAAAAAGAGAAAGAAAAGGATGCTTATAAAATTTCACCATGGTAATGGGCGTTCATGGGAGGGATTAATTAGAGATAAAGGGATATATCATCATTTAGACATAATACGGGTAGAATGTGGGAGGTTTGAAAACATACCACATCATTAGTAATTGAAAATGAATGTGAATAACATGATAATGTAATAATTATAATGATGATAAAGGAAGGAACCCTTACCTGAATGTGTAGATCCAAAAGCATAAAAAGGGTATTATTGAGTGATTGGGAACCATGGTAGGATTATATAAATGCTAGGGAAGATTAAATATGCCTATATGTATTTTAATGATGATAATTGTGTGATTTGATGGGTTTATATAGGAAATTTTATGGATTTCTGTAATTTTTATGTTTTGGATGCTATAAAATAAAATAGTCAAAACCAAAAACATTATAATTTATTTTAACAATTTTTTCTTACAAAGGGTTAGGTTTTTCATTATTCTATTAATATATGGGAATATATTATTAAAATAATTATATTTCATACATAGAGGTGAGTCACCTTTTTAAAATAAATGATTTTAAAACTACGAAATATATTATATGTTTTTGAGGATTCCTAATGGATTTATAAATTAATAATGTAAACATAAAATTACATTATTATAAGGGGAAAACATATATTTGTCAATTTATACCGATTTTGGCATTTATTACATCATTTCTGGGTATTTATATGTTATAAAACACACAATATATATATATGATATTTAAATTTTACTATAAAATTCAACTGACTCAAAAAATTATCAAAAATTCCCCATTGAATAAAATCGATATTATGATTCCTAAAATAATATTTAATTTATCTAAATAAATTTCTAAATATTTTTATTTTATATTTTAAAATGATGTTTTATATTTATTAAGAATTTTTGGGTTTTTACAATAAGATTTTTGAACCCCAAAAAAGTACATTTCACTCCCTAAAAATATATTCCCATTGAATTTGAATATTAACTGAAAATAAAATTTGTATTTAACTGAATAAAAATAAAAACCATAATTAACATAACAATAAAAAATGAAAATAAATTCATTACTCTATAAAATATTCATATTCATATTATTAAATACTTTAATTATATCCTTTAGTTGCAATAGTGTATTCTCTATGAGTAAGGTTTGTTATAGTCATACTACTTTGTGGTCATTTGAAAAAAATGGTTGGGGTTGTGATCTCGATGATCATTAAATTCCAATGTTATTATTTTCTATCATACTTATGTTGTTGTAATTCATATTGGGATAAGTCAATGGAAATCATTTGGATTATATCTCCCTTAGAAACTCAAATACATGGGATTCATATTGCATGATTCTATTGGTTGAGGCCATCACATAATTTTTATAATTCAATTGTATTTGTTGAAAGTACCATATTTATACCAATTAGGTGATCACTATTCAATGACTATATTAGAAATGATAAATATACCTAATTCTATTTTTCTTCCAATAAAATATAACCAAGTAATTGAACATGTCATCTATATTATAATAAATAATAAGTCATGTAATTTTGTTAACCACAAAAAAAATCATTTATAATATTTCAATTCATTCAACAGTGTGGTTTCATACCTACACCACTAAGAGAGTATTTATGATTCATTAATTTTGTGCAGACATTGTTAGATGTCAATAAATCACCCAAAATGAGTCATGACACCTCAATCTCTTAGGTTATCAAGTCACAAATTATATCATGATGTCTAATTAATTTCACGAAAGTATTATTATTGGATTTGAAAACCTACATTAATAATAGTTCTCTATCATAACCATATTATTATATGGGAATTGGAATTCAAATCAAGAATTGTATCCCTTCATCCCAATCTACCAAAACTTCCAGATGAGAATATTGTACTTTTTTATCACACTATGAATTTCATACTCTATATAGGTATGGTAACTCTTCATCATTTACTCTCATAAAAAGGTAAGGAATACAACTCTCACATGTATTATGATTACATCATCACCATTCATCTAACATCAACGTATTGGGTCACCAAAAGCTAGTTTATCCCACACTATAAGACACCTAGATTCAGAAATTAGATTTAATTTTACATTATCCACGAGTGAAGATGTTTTTAAAAATGGAGAACAAGTCATAGAACCCAATTCCATTAAGGTATACATTTTCCTTTCAGTGACTAAACCGATTAACAACTACTTCTCCACATAACACCACTCTCGAACCTCTTACTCAGCTGATTTCTTACACCTAATAGAATCCACCAAAAAATTCCCATCGATGTCTCATACTTCATCTCGAATTATATTACTTGTAGATACTAAACACAACACCTCTATATCAGGTTAAAGACCTTATGTGTGAAGATATAAAAAATGTACTTATGTTCTCTGTAAATGATAAATCTCTCATTGAATATTTAGTGTCTCTAATATTGTATAGTTTGGAATATATCTTCATTCTCTAAGTCATGTGTAGGGAAGTTGCTCACTTGGGTTCTTAGTTTATGGGAACCATTGGATATTATGTAAAATCATTACATCAACAATCCTCCCAAACCAATTCTCGATTCATGATAGTACAATTCATAACTAATCTTAGGCTCATGTAGTTTCATTATTAGAGCATTCATCATCCATCACATTATCTCATGTAAATACTATCCTAGTGGAATTTCCAATAAATTAATGTCATATTATTCTCTAGAAAAAAGGTTTACTAGTCTGAAATACCTCATCTCATAGAAACATGTCCTATTGAATCATTAAGTCACAAATTAATTTCTCATCCTAAATAATATGGGATTCAACATACTCACCACTATATGTATGATCCTTACCTGTTTATCTTGTTGCGAATATAAGATATGGATATACTCGATGAATAATTTTGTTATTTTTTTCTCAAAAGGTGGTGACTTGGTCAAAGACCATGACACAAATTATTTTTAAAAAAAGGGAAACAAAAAAAGTCTAAAATATAGAATTTTGTTACAATCTATTTTATATAGAGGTAGGAGGTCAACTAGAAAATTATCAAACCATGTAACGCCCTGGTTGATATGTTTATTAGCAAGAGCATCCGCCACCATATTAGCTTCACGTTATGTATGAGTGGCAATATATCTGATATGGATATACTCGATCAATCATTTTTTTGTTGAGTACATGTACAAATAGAAGATATTGTTAACAAGGGACATTGATAATAGGTGGCACCCTCGTTAGCATGATCAACATTAAGATGTACTCATATTTTCCACACATTCATCGAAATTACATCTTTGAAACATGCACCTCTCTTGCTCGAAATTAGTAACATCCAGATTGAAGATCAATCTTAGACAAACATTGTGCTCCTAGTAGATGATCAATTAGATATTCAAGCCTAATAAAGGGATATAGTTTCTTCTCATTCACCATGTTCATTTTCTAGTAAACAAAAAATATCCAAATACAATTGTCCACTTTTTTTGTGATCAAAATAGTTTCACCGAATTGTGAAGTTCGATTGATGATATTTTTCACCCTCTCTATGTCATCCATCTGAAATTTTAGTTAATGTAGCGTATTTGTATCTATATGAAATAGTGTTTAAAAATGATTTAATCCATGACTGAGATCAATATATGTTTAACTTTCCATTCCATCAAAGATTCTTCTAGTGGGTAATATTCCCATATAGATTTCAATAATTTCATTATCAACCTGAGAGCCTTCATGACCCTAGAGGAAAGAAGAATAATTGTGTCAAAATGCATAGAATATTCCACTATAGTTCTTAACTCCTATGACTTTGATAATTACTAAGTGAATGATTTTCAGATGTAGTGGACATTCCTTCTAAATCATAGAGTAGGTGAGGGTGTAAGATCATCTGCATTCTCATATAAATCTACTAGTAATGTGTAATCCTCCTCCTTTGAGGTGTCATATTGGAATGATTTACATGTAGTCCCATAAAACTATTTTATGTTGAAATTATCTTCAACAGAAAGGAAAGTATTTCAGAATTTAAATAGATTTTTTATGATAAAAAATTATCAATTGTTTGGATCACATAATTTTTTCCTTATAAAATATATGGGATCCCAAAAACATAACCTTTTAGTCTATCCTTGCCCAAGGGTATCACCCCCCATAAAAAATCAAAATATTCATCACTATATGTTAAAACAGTCCTCATACATATACTAACTCAACAAAATGATTAATTCTTCTAATTATTTCCAAAAAATACATATCACAGCACTATGCACACAATTATATCAGTTAATGAGAAACCATATAGAAAAGGTACTACAAATTAATTCATTTAATTAACAAATTACTATATAGCACAACATTAGGGTGATATATGGAA
Source organism: Viscum album (assembly GCA_963277665.1). Lineage (NCBI taxonomy): Eukaryota > Viridiplantae > Streptophyta > Magnoliopsida > Santalales > Viscaceae > Viscum > Viscum album. The sequence goes on from OY728148.1 coordinate 470,866,434, forward strand.
TTTGAACCATAATTCAAGTTCATGATTTATTAAATAACATGAAATACCATAAATCACATATTAACATCATGTTTATAAAACTTGGTTTTTTTATTCAATAGTTACACCAAAACAATATGTCCCCACTTTATGTAAAATCAGAGTACCACTATACAATACAGGCTAGACACTATCTTATCTCACCTAACAAAATCTCAAACATCCTATCTCACGCATAACCTATCCTAGGCATGGAATAATCAATTTACATGTTAGGAAATCCTAAATACTTTGAATGTATTTTGAAATATTTATACTCGAACAATTAATTTTGAGCTGAAGTGCCACATTACCTCAAGGGGACCTCCCATAATCAAGAGGATTCTGACTAATAGTGAAGATCTGAGTCTGAAATTTAAGTTCTATACCATTAGTATCATGACATAGGATCCATAATAAACAATAACCAATATAATAAATCAACATAGTAAACATGAGGATTAAATGAGTAAATGTAATAAATGAAATGTAAATTAATTCCACTCCCAAAAGTGGAAATCAAATACATGAAAAAATAAATTTATTGAACAATTAAATGTTAAACAAGAGTTCACATTGGTTTCAATAAAATAACACCCCCACTTAATACACCTTAGGTTAACAGTACACTATTGGTATCTTTTCCTTCCCTAGATCCCCCATGAATTCTACAAGTGCACTAAAATGCGTTTGTACGATGTGAGTAAAAGAGATATTAGGACATAAACAATGTGCCCTTAACCTAATGTGATCAATTATAAAAGTGTCTTCCAAAATCATAATAAATTAGTAACAAGAGTAGTCACACACATTAAAAAGCATAGTATTTTTTAGTGAAGTTTCCAAAAAAAACACTGGTCTTACCTACCTTCTCTCCATTCCTAAAGGATAAGCAATGTGTTAAAGGAATAAAAGAGTATCCATATGGTTGATAAACCATGTTACTCGACATCACATGATCATTCAACTGAAAATAATGTAGAAATCTAAGAATTTAGGTTCTAATGATTCACTAGGAATCTATAGAAACTAGAAATTCACTTTGCATCAAGAACATACCACTTAGAATCATCTATGAATATTGTGCATCACACGAAATCCAGAATGAATCCTCATATCACAATCTTGGGAATACATCCATCATCTCAATCATCACAAGTCAAGTGAACTCCCCATCTATGGTATAAACATTTCATGATGGTTCATCTACATTAAGACTCATACAAAATACCATTGAGTCACACATATCATGGTCAGATACATGAGAAATAAATTTACATTATCTTATGAAGGGTTATAAAAAAATACATGTGATCAACATAAAAAATGAATAAAAAAGTAAAAATTACACAATGAATCAAGGGGCATATATGGTTCTGAGGGATACAAACACAAACATATGATAATAATATTTGATGTCCATTAAATATGTTTACACACATATAATATTACAGAAACATGTGCAATAAATCTATAAAAGGAAAGGAATATCATATCTCAAAAGAAATCAATATCAACAGGAAGGATAAACAACCCTATATAGGTCGATTACTAGAGTTGAAAACTCAACAGTCATGAATACCTATTTATATCCCTACTATTTTAATAGTAGACACATCAACACTAGTTTATCATCAAAGATCCCAAGAACAAATAACATGTATTTTATTTCTAAATGTAATTAAATATTGATTGAGATAATACTCAATCCCCTTGATAATTATTAAATTATTATTCCAGGATAAGGAATGCACTCACAATATTCACTATAAGAATAATTATAAAATAACATTCAAAAATTCATATAACACAATTAATTCAAGATCACATGCTTCAATCAATATAATTATTATTTAATAAAACCATGTAACTATCAATGACCATATCATATTTAACCTCTAATAATTTGAAATAATTATTTCTTGATATTCCCCATATGATTATAGCTGGATAATTTCTATTATTACATTACAATAACTTTTACGAAAAATTATAATTTATGAGTTATATTTTTATAATTTATTTCCATAAATTATAATTTTATAATTTGATGGAATTTTCTATTATCAATTATTCATAATTATTTTTAATAAATCATGTAAATTGAAACTTATAATTAAAAATAATTATCATTATTTAAATTTTAATAATTTAACCCTTATAAATTTGTGGAAGTTATCTTTGATAATATTAAAAATTTCTCCATTGATAGTCTATATTTTTTTTTGATAATTATAATAATTATATATTTATAGTATCTCAATTAGAAATTAATAATTCGTTGTAATTATAATTTGATAATTCTAGATGAGTATCTTTTGATAAATTCACAATATTTATCTTTTGATAATTTCTATATTAGTTATAATTTTATAATATTTAGAATTCTCATTTGATATTTTTATAAATAATCTATCCTTTAAAATTCAATGTAAATATAATTTAATAAAATCTTATAATTTTTCATTGATGATTTTAAAAAGTATCCTTGGATAAATTTTATAGATTTTCCAATGAATAATTCAGCGATTTTTTATTTATTCCAACTTTTTAATATATTTTTCAAGAATAAATGATGAAAACATTGTGGATGAAAAAAAATTAGTATAAAATTAGAAAAAGTACCAACCTTTCTTCAATCACACATGTCATACAAGGAACCTCTTAAGAGTGTCTTCATCAACCAAATGACTATTGAGAGTTGACTGGAAGTGCCTAATGGAATTTTAGGTTCCCCTTAATCCAATGGGATCAATTAACTATGAATGAATCTCAGTTATTTTATTTCAAATGAACAGTCATATTCATTTCATCAGTCAAATTCCAAGACCACCGATTTAATCCTTATTTCAACAGAAAAATAATGAATGAATCATTTATTTCAATAATTTAATTTGCTGATTTTTTTTATCATGTCAAAATGATTAAAAATAGGACTAATTAATGGTTTACCTATAAAATAAGGGTTTTTTTATCTTGGTGAAGAAGAACTAGAAAAATACAAGAAAAATTAAATTAATAATAATAATAATATAAAAAAATGGTAAATATCTTAACCATACATGTGGTCAATTGAAAGATCTGACACAAAAAATTTGTATGCCTTATCTAGGATAAACCCCACAACATATACATATCAATATACTCATATTTTTTGTACTAATTACCAATTAGATAATATTTATTTATTTTTAGATATATATATATTTATATAATTTATCTTCATGTTTGATCTGAACAAGAATTTTATACACATAAATATATTATCACACTCATGGTACAACCCTCATCCCAGACCTTACGGGGGTATCACATTTCTTATATAATTCCCCGTTTGGAAGACATTCAATTAATTTTTATAAAAAAATTATATCACATGTAATATTAAATATTTGGTATTTTTATTACATCTGTACTAAGGCTCTAATTGCATTATAATTTGATTCTATATCATCGTATAACACCTAAAATATACGCAAAAAATACTTTAAGGATTAAAATTGGATTTTACCATTTTTAATGAATTTAAATCATTTTTTAATATTTTTTTCATAAAAATTACTTTTTCACAAAAAAATAAATAATACAATACTATAAATGAGGGTTTTATTATAATTAAAAATATAAGATATTACACATTAATATTCATGGGATCAATGAATTCTATCACTCTACAATATTAATTCGTAATTATAATTTTATTTTATTTCCATATTTTCACTTTCCATATATCTTTTCCAATTTACAAAGATAATTATATGTTATTTACACAACTTTTGTATGTATATTTACTTATTTTCTAGATTATAATGTATTAAAAAAATTAATAATTAGATAATTGAAAATATTTTTTTGAAAATTTGAAACATTATATTATAGATAAACAATTAATATTAAAAACATACAATTTATTAATGTGTGAAAATGTAATATACTTCGGTTTAAAAGTATTAATTATTTTTAATAGCATATATAATATTGAAAAATTGAGTTTTAAAAACAATGACATATTATTATATGGATTTCATGATCTATCCATGAAATTAAAAAGTATGGATTTTATTTAAAAAATAATAAAATACATAATTAATGCATATACAATATTATTTTATTTATTAATTATAATTAAATAAACACTCAATAATTATTAAAGTCATTTTATGCTTCAAAATATTGTTTTCTTGAAAGATAGTTTTAATTTATTTAAGAGTTAAAATATTATAATTAATTTCATGAACTTTTAAGGATTCATTTTATAAAAAATTTATTTTTCAAAATTATCATAAATAGTTTTAATATGGTAAATAATTTAAGATTTTATAAAATCATTTATTTGTTAGTGAATAATGAAAAATAATGAATTAATTGAAAATTGTATTTCGTTTCAAGAATTAAAAAATATTCATTTAGTTTTATAATGGTTAAAATTTGTTAATATACATATTATTTAATTTATAATTAAATTATTTTTATCAAACTAATATATTTTTTATTTTTTATAAAACCCCTTATTAAACATAAAAATACATTTTCCAAGAAAACTGATTTTCATTGTAATTTACATTTTAATCATAAATTATTTTCATTTACTAATATAAATTGAATAATTTTAATTGAAATCTATATGTGGAATATGAATTTTCATATATTCTATATTGTTCATATTTATTTACTCCATTTTTAATTGTAATCATAGTAAATTGTTTTATAATAGAGAAAGTAAAATGAGATAATTAGGGTTTAAAATAAAATCATAATGACTAAAAATCGCCAAAACACTAGGATTAATATATGTTGATGATTATATATCATCCATGATGATCCAAAAGTAAAATATATGGAATTTATTCCATTTGGAAAAGATTTTGGCGATTGAAATATTTTATATAAGAAAATGTGAAAACAACATTATCATTTTTTTATTGTGCCTAATGTAATAAAATAGGTGTTAAAATGTATATTTTCTATTCATAATATTCAGAAAAAATAGAAATGATTTTTCATCATTGATAATTATTATTAATGTTTAGTGATTAATTAATTACATAAAATTATAATGTAACACAACCACGGTACTTGGGGAAGTAGTAAAAAATAAAATAAAATGATTTTAAAAACTCTAAAAATTGTAATATTGAAATGATTTATAGTTTTAAAATAATTTTTTATAAAATTTTTATAATTTTTTTCTGTGGTGTGATAATATTTTAATTTGGTTTCTCTCAACTTTTTTTCATAGTCAAATTAAATGAACAGCTTCAAAAATAATTTTAATGATATTTTGTAATAAATGTTGTTTTATTGAATGATTTATAATTACTAAAAAAATTTCTTATCAAATTTGAAATTTATATTTTTATGTTATCAACCATGGTCTATTTATTTATCATTACTTATTTTATTTTAGATAAATATACCCCTAAATAATAAACAATCTTCATTTTTTTGTAATCAGTAAAATGGTTAATACATGTTTAAAACAACAAGATATTAGTTATAAAATCACCTAAATGTATCAAAATTTTACACACTAATTGTATTTAGAGCCATCCTAATACTATAAAGGAAATTAAATACTATGCTTCCATTAGAACAATAATACAAATATAAATTATCCAATACATTATAAAATTCCAAAACTGACCCTCTCCTCAATTAGAAAATGGAACATCCTCAACTCTTTTATACACACATAAAAAACCATTTATTTTGGATAAATCCTTCCCAAATCACATAATTGAATAAATAATTATTTTTATAGGAATTATTTTTGGATTAATACAAATCTTATAGATCATAAGGTGTAAAAATGATCTATTCATAAGAAAATTATAGTTCTTAACTAAGCGTTTTAGTTTCATTTACACACCTACCTTCTTATAATATACTTAAAAATGATTTAATAATGACTTGTGTAAAATAAATAAATTTATACATCTTTATGTTTAGGTATTAACATGTATTAATCTCGTCTTCTATCAAATTAAAAAGGAAACTATCATTTATCTGTTTTGAGGACTACTTCCTTGTGAACCAATGTAATACATTTTCAATCACCTCCTCTCATTGATAGTTATAATGATGTAATTAATCTTTAAAAATAAATGTAAATAAATATGTGTAATTATGAATATAAAATATATCATATATTTTCTTAAAATACGATTCACTGAAAAATGATTATGTCCTTCACGTATATGTGTGGACAACCACCTTTATGAAGGGTCATGTTTTTTTATCATAACATTGTATAGAAGATATATATATATTTATATAATGAAAAAATGTGGTGTAATTGATAAAATTATAATTTTGAAAATATAAAAACAACACTTACCTTATTTATATATTAATCATTTAATAACTGAAACATTACTCACATGTATGCATGAACTACTATATACATGATTATAACATAGTTAATTTAGCATGAACACATTAATGTTTTTTTTCAAAAGAATAAATTAGGTTTAAAAATGATAATAATGTATTTATTATTATAAATAACGTGATCAAAAATTTACTCATTAGACCTTGGTCAACATACCATAGGTTTTTTAACAATTATGAACCAAACATCCCCAAAAACCCAACAAGGACTTAACTACCTATATGATAAAATATTTAACTAAAAAAATTGAAATAATCTGTTAAAGGGTATAAGATTAATCCTTGAAATGTTTAGGAATATATCAAATAAGGGATATGATATTATTATAATGGAGTTAAGGGAAAGACATGGAATGTCTATAATCAATGTGAATGACATAATATGAACATCTTCACATTGGGGAATATTCATATTCTAAGAACTTAATTTATTTTATATTGTTTATATACTACCATATTACAAGTCATATTAGAAATAAATTATAATTCATTCATATTTTAAGTCACTCGTTTAATTTTTTAATTCAGAGGTATTTGACATGAATGTTACCAAGTGGTAATAAGTTTCATAACTTTTTTTACTTTTATAAGGTAACAACTCTTCTTTATAGAATTTTAATGACATTATTATGTGAAAATTGGTCAATAAATTATTTTAATACATATTTCCACATCATTTTGGAATTTAAATTTATTTCACATAATGTCCCCATTAATTAATTCTAACACCCCAATATTATGTGGAATAATTATTTTAAATAAAATTAATCTCTTCAATATATTCTTATGCACGAATCCACGAAATATTAAATAATAAAAAATTTTGTTCATGATAATATACTACATGAAAAACATGATCTTAATTGACCAATTAAATATAATATTTAAATATTGTTGATATAAACAAGTTATTCAATTTAATGGAATGAATATAATATAAAATTTTATAAAATATATTCAAAGGTTGAAAAAATATTTTATTATTAATTTATTAATAATAACTCAATAAAAATTTCATAATGATACTTTGTTCTTGGAAAATATTTTTTTTACTTTTAAAACAAATTTGATCTGAATACTATTTTTATGTGCATAATATTTCTCCATTTTCGGTTATTAAAATAAACCCTAATGCGTGATTATTAAAATTAAATATATAGAATATATATATATAACTATTTTAATGAATAATACATTTCATATAGTTAATATAATATCCTTTTGGGCTAGGAAAATATATTTCTTGATAACCCATTTCGTATTTCAACTAGTCTAATATATTAATAATAAATTAGATTTTCACAGTAATGTTATTTGAGTCTAAAAAATTGATTCAATATTTAGAAAAAACATAACAAATATTCTCTTATATGTTCATGTTACATTTTATTCATAATAAATACTAAAAACATTAAAAATTTATTACTATGGATAATGTTAAATGGGTTTACTGGTGGTTAAACTATGATGATTATTTATATGGACCTACCAACATGTCTATTTTCAACAAAATTGTCAAACATTTTCAATATATATAAAAAATTAAATTTTATGAAATTTTTAATTGTTTATTTTTGGATTCAATTATTTATTTAGGTTTCATTTGAAAACTAACTAATTAATTACTAAAATTTTCCCGTTTCCCAATATATAAAAGGGAACTCCCTCTCATAAATCAATTAAAAAACTAAATTCATATTTAACTAAAAACTGAACTAGTTGCCTCTAAAAAATCCTTAGACACATTTTAGTGTATTTTATACCATAAATTCCAACCCCTTAATTTTTGAATAAGAGATCCAAATTAGGTTTCTCTTAGAGGATGATATAATCATAATTAAGGACCACATTTTCTTTCTTATGTTATGAACTTAAATCATGTCTTAAAATATTAAATATAATAACTCTCAAATAACCCATATATTAATATTTTATTATGTTAATTGAAAAACATATATCTATACTATCATCAATTACATTGGATACATAATCAAGGATTTGGTGAATAACACACTACCGCCTTACAGACCAATGTGAATTGTTTTCCATAAACACCTATAAGGGTTAGATATAATAATTAATTTTATTTATATATATATTTCTTGGGATATAATTATACTTATTTAATATTAATCTAACATATAACTTATAAATTTTTAGTTCGTTTAAAATAATATATCTTCACTCATGTGTATAGTGAACTGCCACCTCGCTATGTGTTGTTACTCATTTTTCACATATGATTTAATGGAATTAAAATAGGATATATTTTTAGGAAATATTTCATATATATGAAATTATGTTAATTACATAAAATCAATATATCACCAAATTATTTTCCCTTCCCCCCATTAAAAAATTACATCACCACTCATGCTTATGTATGACAAGTAATCTCAATGAAGTAATATATATTACAACTAACTAATATGCTAGAATGGTTTAAAAAAAATAAAAAATGATTAATTAAATTTGATTTTCATAACATTAATATATTTTTTATCTTATGGAACTATATCATATACACTTGAACTGAGACGTTCTTATAAGAACAAGTATGAGAAAACAATTCAATTTAAAACTAAAACATTGACAATAAGAAAAATTTTGTATGAAACTTATTGTAATACATTATTAGTGGATAATTAATAAAATTATAAAAATAAATATGGTTATATTATAAATTAGAAACAATATTAATAATATTTTACAGTAGTTTAAGCCACCCTAAAACAAAAGGAAGTATAAGAGAAGTGCTTTTGTCTAAATTTACTTCCATTGATTCATATTGTAATATTATAGCCCTAAAATCTTTTATGTGGGGTATATACATCCCCTATTGAATATAAAATAATGTATAATTTATTATTCATGTTATATTAATAGTATATGTGGTTTATTTCATCCATGTGGGTTTGACATGAAATTTTCCACAGGGTAAAGATTTTTATAAATCAGTTTCATTAAATTGGGTTATATTACTTCTTTATTGTATATTATATTCATAAACTATGTGTGTAATTAATTTCCACTGTATTATGTATTATTTGCACTTTTTTACATGTATTTACATTTTATATTATTGATCGATTGATTTATTAATTATTATTTCTTGGTTATGATTATTGTAAGGGTTTCTCTTCGCAAATTATCTTCATTGATAAATATGCCATGTTTTACACTTATATTATTTTATGAGGTGTATATAGCACCCATATGGTATATTATATCTTGAATCTATTTGTATTCAAGACATTTAATTTTTTATTTTATTTTATTACTTTTATGGGATTTATAAATCAATATATACCAACATTGTATGTGATATATATATCACACTCATTTAAATCAGGAATGTTATACATGAATTTTATTGATGTGAAATACTTCATAATTATCTAAAAAAAATATGCATCTTCTTATCCTATGGTTATTCATTAATTTCTCGTAAAATATAATTATTTTATTAGTTGTTCGATTTCATATAATTGATAAATTTTTTTTAAAAAAATATTATTTCATTTCACTCTTCGGTTAAAACAAATATTTCCTTCAAAAGACTCTTTAATATAAATATTTTTTTTTAAAAAAAATTAAATTAATTTTTTCATTAATTTTTAAAACCATTTATTTAGAAAATTGTATATAATATTACAATAATTTTCTAAATACTGTAGTTTTTCAACATTTCATTCAAAATAATGAGATAAATTGATGTTTTTACCCTTGTTGTCCTAAACAAAACAATCCACCACCATTACCGCTGATTTATCTGAAACATAATTTAAAAATTTATAAACACAATTTAAATTAAAATGATTTTCCATATATTCTTGATTTTTTTTTCAAAATTCTAGTTTCAAAATGAATTATCTATTTTTTGCATGAATATTTTTAAAGAATCATTTTCTTGTATTTCAAGTCACTATTACTAAAAAATAATTTTACAAATAAATCAACAGAAATATGTATTAATAATAAAATCCTTATTCATTCAATATATTTTTAATGATTATATTGACATGGACTACTATTTACATTCAGTTTCATCAATAATTGTTTTTATTAACATTCCATTGTAAACATAATTTTCTTGTGGTCATTTTACATTATATTTATATTAAATATCCATATTTCTTTTATCATGGATTTTTTTTTATTTTTAAAGTGTATCTCATTCATGAATATGGGGTCTCAATAGGAATTTTAATTAATTCGCATTGAAAAATTTATAAATCTCTATTCTCCACACTATATAAATATTTATTGATATTTCATGGTGATTCATGAATTTAATAAATTATATGAGATATGATAAATTAATTGGACATGAAGTGATTTTAGTGGGACATAATTATATAGTCCAATGATTCATCGGTATTCTCACCAGATGAATTTGTTTGATGTATTTATTTAAATGGTTTTTTAGTGTATACATAACCATCTCTTAAGCTATCATATTAAAATGACTAGATGGTAAAGGTATCATGATTCCTGATATGAGGACATACAATATTAATCATTTACTTCATTATAGATTATATTATTATTATTATGCAAGATATTTTCTCATTGATAATATCTCGGGATCCATCCATTATGAGTTTATTGATTAAATGGATTTTTTGGTTATGTGTTATTCCATATTGATTATTCCATATCTGATCATGATAGTCTAGTTATTGATTAAATGAAATGTTTTTTCATATATCAATAATGAAATATTTATTATTTGATTTCTATTATTTTTCAATAAATGCGGAGTGTTTTTCCTTTATGTAATTCATTCAGAGCACTTGAGTTCAGGCATATCATTCCCTTTCTCTAGGATATGATGAATAATTATTGGAATGTGTTCATGGATGCTATATTTTGAACTTCACCAGGATGTATTTCATGTTGCCTAATAAAATTTGGAATTAATATACATATCAAATTTTCCAAGACAACTAAATTATTCCATACTCTGGGATGCAATAACTTTTTTATAATGATAATTTATTAAAGTAACAAATGAATACGGTTTTAAGAGGACAATGTCTTTATAGTTGGTATTATTGTAGTTTTAGTAGGAACTGTTTGAATTTATATTAGGAAAACGTAGATTAGGGAACATCATTATATGGTAGACATTGAATATGAAAATAGATGAACATCCTAATGCTATGTTATTAATGATATTTTTTTTTATATTAATACATCGTATTATAGATACTAAAAGTGGATTCGGTTCTACCATAGTTTTACCTATGTGTAATGTAATGAAAAATTTCACAATGTTAAATAACAATATTTTCACATGGTGCATGAAAATGGGCCTTACTCACACAATAAGAGACACTCCTACGAGATTTCTATGGATAACGTAGATTTACCTTAAAAACCACAATGAATGATATGAATAGATTATGACCGTGATTGACCATGGTTAAAAATAATGTTTCTCAAGTTGATAATATTTTGTTTGATCATAATTTTAATTTCATAAAAAAAAATTAGGCAATATTGTTTGGGAGTTTAATATTATTTTGGATAATTTGGGATGCTTTTGTGGTAACAAATCCATTTGATTTGTTATATGTTTTTGTCAAAAAGTATATAAATGAATAATTAAATTGAATTTTTCATAAATAATATTTATGTTATTTATAACCTTTAGATTAAAGATTTTCATTTATGTTGGGATAAAAGTATGTAATAATTATTATTTTATTTCTTGATTAAAATTATGTTTTATATAAAACCATTGCGGTTAAAACTTTATTTTCTGAGTAATTTTATTTTCGAGGATTATTGCATTGTAGTGAGTAGTTTTATTGAAAATATATAATTTGAACAATCAGTGTTAATTTGGAATTAAAAATTACTATTTCATCATATGAAGGATTATACATTTCTTATCATACATTTTAGTAATTGTTTAAATTAGGTTTGATATTCAATTATTCGCGGAAATAACATATTATTATTTTATGGATTTTATGATCCATAAAAAGATAATTTTAGTGGTTTAGAAAGGAATAAATTAATTTTAATATATTAATTTATTATAGTAGGTGATTATATGAATTTTTCTCGGAACTACTAATTGTTGAAATTATTTTTATGAGAGAAATATATATCAAGTATGTATATTTCCATATATTCACAGACAACAATAGAATTCCTAAAATTTAAGAAAAGGATAATCATACAAACATTATATCTATAGACACCATACATAGTGATTCAATGTCTGTTTAAATCCTCTTAGATTAATTGTTTTGTGGTGGATTACTTTGTCTTGATCATTCACATTTTTTTGGTCAATGAACTCTGTCACTCTTTAAAATTATATAATATTTTCAATAGTGTATATAATTTAACATAACAATAATGTATGTAGGATTAGTTTTGGTTTATAAAATAAGACCTTCACTATACCCTTTACCAATTTTAATTTTATTTTATATTAACCAATTATATGATGTGGGATTTTAAGAAAAGAATTAACAAATATGAAACCCTTTTTTCAGAGCGTATGCTCATGTTTTGAGGTCAAAATTTGTTAATGGTGGAGAGAATGTAACACCCCGCGATTTTATAATATATTTATAATCAATAACATCAATATATTTTATATTTTTCAATACACACGTCCTACTATATAGAAAATAACAACAATATGTTCTACAAAGTTTACAACATGCAACCTCGAGCATAAACAACCCGTGAAATATATTATATAAATATTACAATAATAACATAGTTGTTTAATTGGATTTTATGAATAAAATTAACTACTATAGGACATATATATATATTGGTCCTAATAAATATAAATTTACTGATAAATATGTAATAAATATCAACAAATTTTTTTAAAATGATATTTAATTTTATAAAAAATATGTATCTTTAAATAAAATGATTTTTATTAGTTTTGTAATAAAATATTGAAAATTAATTTTTGGATAATATAAAAATATTATTTATAAAATGCTAATAATTTTTGAAATTATAATATTGACATTAAATTATGTTGAAATTTTTGGATTTTACAGCAGAAAAATATGTTTCAATAAATTGTCAAAATACAGATTATTATTAAAAATATCATTTTTATATAAATTTAGTATAAAAAAGACATGTTATTATTTTAAATTAAAATTAGTATTATTATTTTATATTAAATTCAATTTATTGCATTTAAATCATCATTTTGATTGAATTAACTAAAATCATATTTTTAGGCTTACAAAATCATTTTTATGACAACATTTATAGTATGAATAATGTTTCTTAATTTTAACTATTACAAATAATCCTCATTGAGGAATAATTTAAATAAATATTTATAATATATATATATATGTATCTGTATATGAACTAAAATTTATTTCATTATGATTCATTATTATATAGTTATTATAAGACAATCTTATTATTGAAGTATGCATTTATTGGAGAAACCATTTTCTTGACACACATGTATGTTTAATATTAAAATAAATTCAAAAAATTCTATTAGTTTATTTTAAAAAAATAGATTAAATATTTTTAAATATTATATTAAATATTAATTAATAATTTGAACTTTATTTCTAACAATATTTAATAGTGAAAATATAAAAATTGTATTACCATAGTTATGTTTAAAATGGGATAACAAGTGGTTCAAATAAGAATATAAGGGTTAAAATTACATTAAAAATATGTCTAATATTTTTTATTTGGGAATATAAATAAATCATCCATCCCACCATTTAATTTAATTTCATTTTAAATCATTATTATGGGGAATTATTTTAAAATTTTATTTTCATGGAAATTTCGATGTAATTTCCTAAAAGGCCAATTTTCCTCATTTATAATTGTACACTCTCTCACCTCAAATACTCCCACATATAAATACATTTAGATTAAAAAAAACCCCACAAACACCCCACCCTAAAATTCATATCCCCTTTCTAGAGTTATTTTTTTTTAAATATAATATATCTGTGATCCGTAGTAAGAGATGGAAATGAATATTTTCTAAGCGAAAATAATCACCATAATGAACATCATTTTTTATTTCCTCTATTACAAACATAAATTATTTCATAAAACAACCAAAAATATTACATGAGTATAATTCATATACTAATATTTAATTATGTTAATGAAATAATCTATATCCACTTCATCTTTCATCAAATGGGAAATTAAATCAGCAATTATGTGTATGGCATACTACTGCCCAAGGAACCTATTTGAATTATTCTATATGAAAACATCTCACAATTTGATGTAAGGTCATATTCAATGTGTAATATAATATTTAATATTTAATAATAAATAATTTCTGTTCATATCAAATATACCTTCTTATATTCCATTCCATTTAAAATATTATTACATCGCTCAAGTTGAAGGAGGAATACCACCTCACAAAGTGATGCAATTCCTTTTTCAAACAATCATTACATCGAATGGAAACATTATAAATTTAATGAAAATATGTGAAAAAAATGAATGAAATTCATTTATTAAAATTAATTTATCACCCACTACCTTTCCCTCCCATTCATTAAGAAATTATATCATTTCTTGTTTATATGTACGTCTTACCCTCCCTATGAAGCTATTCATTGAATATTTCCAATGATAAGAATGTTTGTGAAAATGAATCTAATAAGGAAATATGATATTTAATTCATTAATATTGTTATTGTAATTATATATCTAAATCCAATATAGATAAACTAGACCATTAATGAAAAAACACACATCCTAAAACATTAAAATTAATAACCCGTATAATAATAAGACAAAATGATTTTCAATTAATGGATGGTAAGAAGTTATAATAAGATAATATTGTAATTAAATAAACATCTGAAATCCATAACTCTATGAATATCAATTTATTGTGGGGTTTCTAGAGGTTGTAGTAGTTTTTTGAGGAGTTTTCCAGAAAAAAACAAGTTTCACCATTCAATTTCACAAAAATCGTCGCACCGTGACGGTGGAACATCGAGATGTTTGCACCATAATGGTGGAAAATCAAAATAGTGTAACTATGATGATGGCACACAGAAATGGTGGCACTTCAAAATGGAGGCACCATAATAATGGTACACTGAAATAGTGGCACACAAAAAAGGTGGCACCATAACGGTGAAATTTTCATGGTGGCACACTGAAATAGTGTCTCACCCTTTCACGGATATCCAGTTTCATGAGTTTTTTTAGTTTCACTTCTCTTTTGTTTTATTTGTGTTAAAATGAGTTTCAAGCCTAGTTTGGGGATTTTTAAGTGCTTTTAATGTATATTAAGTATATCTTTAATATCCTAACACTCTATGGACTTTGAGATATTCAAACGGCATGATCATGACCATGATCCCATGTTACTATATTTGGAAACTATTAATCATTTAATATATGATCTATCCATTAAAATCAGAGACCTTCCCTTCCCAGTTTTTTTCTCATTCCCTATTAGTGCCCCTAAATACTTCATATCTTGATGAGTCATGCAACTATGCTAGAGGCCCATTGTACCTAGTTTTCTTAGAGTTTCTTGCTACTCGTTTGATCCTCTAATTTGGATCAATGAAAATTTTTGGTCACATGCTGTTTCTGGTAGGGATTATTCTACATCTATTTATATGTTTATTGTATGAGGTGGATGTAATACTAATTCATTATGATGAATTGGTGTATTATTTTTGTAAATGTGTAATAAATAAAAGTGGCGAGTGGTTATTATAATACAGTGGGTAGGGACTTAAATATGGTTTATGTTGTTATTTTTTTATTTGTAATATTCGATTCAATTTATAGTTTGTTGTGGTTGTATGCCTTATGAAAATCATGTATGTTGGAGGTCTTTTCTTACGCAAGAGTGATGTTCTGTTTTTTTGTGATGCATGGATAAATGGAGGTAAAATGATATATACATAATCATGTAAAAATGGTTAAACAAAATGGATGAGCCATGATAAAAACCAATGTGTGATCACCCATTTCTATAGAACTGGATTAATGGAATAGTGTTTACCAATTCATAATACATCATGTTTGATGCTATGGCTGGGTGCTGTGTTTTGTGGGGTTTGAGGCTTGTGTGGGTTGTGGGTACCAGTGGTAGACATAGGGGTTGGTCTGGTGAATGGGTAAGTGTATGTTGTGTTGTGGGGATTCTCTTTGGTGGTGTTCTATTGTGGGATTCCTATATAGTGTGGTACATGAGGGGTTACTGTATCTCATGTTGAGAGATTTATTGATTGTGTAATGGATAACCATGTAGGTAGTGGGACTACCTAAGATTTTTGTTGTGGTCATAGAATATTTTTTAGTGGGGATACATATAGTAAATGGTTAGGTAGGGAGGTTTTAGGAATGTTTTGTGTCATGAATTCATGTTTTAATGTTCTTTGGGTGTGGTATTGTTTTGTTTTAGGGCTTATAGGTTTGGATGTAAGGTGATGATATTGTGTGATTACATTGAAGAATGACAATTCGTAGTGGTTGAACATGTGTCTAAAATTAATGGGGTGGAATGTGGGACTACAATGTAGTTTTTTTCTATTTTTATCAGGATTGGATTTCAAAATTTATATTCTTTACCTTGGTCTATATTCCCTTGTTCAATGTTGGTAGTACCAAAACACGAAGTGGGCTGGTTGTTGGGTGTTTAGTTAATGAGGATCTTTACATTCTGAGAATGGTTGATGATGTTCTACTTGCTATTTTTCCTAGGTAGTGTGGGAATAAATTAAATTTAACCACTCAATTAATGAGTGGAAAGTGGTTGAATGAAAAATGAGTTTGGTTTATGGTTTGTTTGTGGTTGTTTGTGTGGTTTGGCAAATAGGGGTGGAATCAAAAGTGGTTCTAGTGGGTTATATATTTGTTTTTTGTCACTTAGGTCGGACCAAGTGTTTTTTATTTATATTTATAATTTTTTGTTCCTTTTTATTAATATAATCACCCCACCCATTATAGAAATCATGTATTGAACAACCCCATTTCATGGGGAATGTTTCCTTTCACAACATCTCAGTGGGAGGATGGATGACAGGTTACTGACATTCTTCCTCACGCACTCTTCTAGTTATTACCACTTGAGTATATCTATGTAGGCTATAGTGGATTGATGTTTAATATAGAACAAGATTATTTGGCCATGATGAGGATTGGGTGAGAGGCCTTGGTGGGTGAGGGAGAGGTTTGTTTTCACAAACGAATTAATGGTGGGACCATGTCTCTAAGGGCGGGATGTGTGGTGTAGTTGTGATTCAGGTTTCTACGTTCTGGATTTCTATATGGTTTGAAGCCCAAGTGCATATGGTGAGGTTGTGGAAGTGACACTTAATTTGGGAATGGGGGTAGTATCAAGATGTTAGAATATAATAAGTAATAATTAATCAGTGGGAATGTGGTCTGTGGTACCCAAATGTCGATGTGCTTATATATATTATTTACCTGACTAGTGTTATTTAGTGTGTGTCCCATGGTGAGTCTGAGCTAGTTATTATTCCTTGGTAGGTTCATTGATGATCTACTATTCTCTCACAGGGGAATCACTATGTTTCCCCCACTTGTGCATGGGTGTGTTTAGTTTACATACCGGGTATACTTATATACTCACCCTATGTTTGTTCAAATATTTTCTAGATTCCTAGAAACATTAAATGAACATTATGGACTTTACTAGATTGGGAATCAAGATATTTGTTGTACTACTGCTTATTCCCGGTCTTCTGGTACTTTATTTGGCAATTTTGTTGTAATGTTTTCACAGTTTATGCACAAATCATTCATGGGTTGGATTTTAGTTTCATTTAAATAAATGTTTTGTGTTGTATGGGATTTTAACCATCATATCTCCTAATCGTATATTCATTAAAAATGATATTTCTTAATATTTTGTTTTGGAATCTATAACTTTGGTGCAATTTTCCTCTATGAGGCCTATTGGAGGTGGGACTCGTGGTGTCATTATCTCTTCTTAATCATGAAGAAGTAATGTGACATAACTTTGTTGTCCCTTACCTCATCATAAAGAAGTCAGGTCATGATAGAATGGTATTAACGGTAACGATTGAGTGATATGTGGGAGTTTTGAGTTAGGCCTAGGTTGGATTGAATGTGATTGTAGGGAAACAATGTTAGGTAATCATAGTCCATGAAATAAGCCATGGAAGACTAGATAAGAAACCAGATATTATGGCCCCTTGTGATACAATACAAGGACTATGGACCTACTGAATAATCAAATGATGCTACAATGATTTCAGGGTAGACACCCTAGGAATGGTAGATGTGTCATAATGACTTATCTTCTTGTCTGTCATTGGTGTTTTTGGAATTTACTATAAATGAAGAGTAAAATGTACCAAAAATATAATTTACATACTACCCGTGATTAGAAGATCCATGTTCACCCTCTTATATATAACACCAAGACATTTCCCACATTTTTTATGAGCAGTTGAGGCCCATAAGGCTGAACCGGTTTACCAGTGCAGGCTCAGGAGAGATGAGGAAGAAGAATTGTAGAAAACTACAATTTGAGATTTCCAACGACATAACCTTGTTAAATACGAAGCCAATGTTTCATACTCAGATATGGAGGGTTTTCTTCATAAGCTGAGAATCAGTATTTCCTTGATCCGAGATTTGATGGATTATTAGGTTCCCCTCTAGGTAATCCAGATTTTAGGAGTGGCACGTCAGTGGTTAAATCTTTACCTCTCGAAGGGGAAGGTGACCAATGTCTCATGGGATGATTTTAAGAAACATTTTCAATATGAGTACCCTCCTTCGATGATGAATGTTGAGAAGTGGCAGGATATTATCTCCTTCTATTAGGGGAGTATGTCGCTGAAGGAAATGGAGATCATATTCCAGGATCTCCTACAGTATTCTTCAGATCTATTTTCGGATGAGGATTCAAGGGAAAGACCCTTGGTGTAGGAACACCGAACTTATCCTCAGTATGTTCTGACTCCTTTACCCATCCTACAAATATAGAAGATCATTAAAAAGACTTAGTAGTGAAGAGGTTCACTTTCTGGGAGGTGTACCATGAGAGGGGAAGCAGCCATGTTCATCAAAGGGGATGTCAGTCAGCCGTAGGTCTCTGGTGTCAGGACCTTATAGGTGTCAGCCTGTGGGATATAGGCTTCTATAGTTTTATTTCTAATATCCAGTCCCCTCTATTTTCCCATCACCCAAGGATTATGGTTCTTTGTCTATGGTGGCTGTGGATATTTATTGAGATATTTCCAACTTTGAGGTCTATACGGTTGGGGTGAAAGTTTTAGCACCGACATCAGCAGCAACCATTTCTGGTCAGACCATTCCAACAGCAAGGACAATGGGATCCTGCTCCACCAATGGAATATGGTGTTGGATGACTCCAACAAGATGGATCTCTATAGGGACATTGACCATGGTGTGTTTGGAGAAATGGTTGACAATAGAGGAGAAGAGGAGTTGGGCATGGGAAGTTGGATGCCGCTGAGGCAATAGTTTTAGCGGGGCTAGAGGTTATTCAGGATTAGATCAGTCTGTTTAGTACCCATGAATGTGATTTTTTAATTCATGAACTTCACAATCATTTATTGCACAAAGTATAAGCCATGATTTTGGACTAGACGTAGAGTGGAATTCAATGCCCCTATTGTTTAGCACATACATAGGCAGTTATACTAGTTTGTTTGTTGTATTTTGGGGATGTAAAATGATTCTAGTGAAAAATAATTTCAGGAGATATCTTTTTAAGATACATATGTGGGAAAATGATGTCATCATAGGTATCTACTAGTTTTTTTCTGTGCATTCTTTTATCCACTTCTTTTATAGAAGAGTTCATTTTTCATGTTTGTATGGATAGTGTGTAGTTTTCATTAGAGAGCAGAGATATCACGTGGGTAGTCGATGTGTTGATCCTCTTATATCTTTTTAAGTTGATCTATCAATATGATCTGTAGAAATGTAGATGGTGATAGTCTAGGAGTTTTCATGGAGTCCATTGATATTTATCTTGATGATGTTGTGACTCATCCCCCTCAACATTATGTTGAGTTTCGGATATGCTTGCCACCCGGTGCCTATCCAATTTCAATGGATCCATATTAAATGGTGCCTTCTGAGTTTTTGGAGTTTCAAATTCAGGTTGATGACCAAATGAAAAATAGTTTTACTTGACATGTGTGTTGTCGTGGGGTGCACCATTCTTGGTTGCGAAAAATAAATACATTGGATTGAGGCTCTTTATTGACTAACAGAGACTAAATCCTGTAATGGTAATGAAATATTACCCTCTCCCAAGAATAGATAAACATTTTGACTAGTTAATGGTTGGCAGGTTTTTCTCTTAGATTGATCTATAGTCCAGATATCACTAGTTTAGGGTGATGAAAGCTGACAACCCAATGACAGCTTTCAGGTTCAGGATTGGGCACATATAGTCCATGGCCTTGCTCTTTGGTGCTACAAATTAACCAACTGTATTCATGTGGATCATGATCTTTGTCATCCACAAGTTACTAGAACATTTCATTGTGTTTTTCATCAAAAAAAATTCGATATACTCAATGTTAGTGGAGGAGCACACTGAGAACCTTGGGATAGTCTTGGAGGTCCTCTGACACCACTGGCTCTATGGGATGTTTCCAAAATGCATGTTCTAGACACAGTAGGATAACTTTCAAGGACATGTAGAGTCACCAAACGGGATATCATTGGGACTATTAAAGGTCAAGGTGGTTGTTTCTAGGGAATCTCCCAAGAACGTGACTTTGGATCACAATTTTCTCAGTCTAAAAGGCTATTATTGGAGGATCGCACCTGTCTTCTCTAGAGTTGGGGCTCTATTGACAACATTGACCAAAAAATAAAAGGCCTTTGTGTGGAGTGATAAGTTTCAAGAAGCTTTGAGATGCCTGAATGAGAAACTAGTCAGTGGTCTGATGCTTATGTTTCCAGAGGAAGGGGTGATGTTAGAAGTTTTCTGTGATACCTACTGGTTAGGTTAAGGGTGTGAGATGATGCAATAGTGAGGAATGATCTTTTATAGGTATAGGATGTTACATCCCCATGAATGTAAGTATTCCACCCATGATCTAGAGATTTTAGAGATCATTTTTTCAATAACGTCGAAGCAACATTACCTCATTATGGATAGAGTTTTGATCTCCAAGGATAGAATGATCTTGGGATATATATTCTCCTAGAAATTCCTGAACATGCTGCTATAAAGGTCGATGGAATTTCTCCAAGTCTATGATATCATGATCTCTAAAAGCTTGGGAAATGGGAACATGTTTGTCGATTCTGTGATAAGGATGTAAAAAAGGATGTATTTTGTGATTCCACGGATACTTGGAAGGAAATGGTGGAGTTGAGCACTTAGCACCTAGATGTTGGAGAGGAAAATAGAAGGGGTTATTTGTTTCAGATGAATGTGTTGTTTTTCTTGATATGGAAGGTGGATGAGTCTTAGTGGAGAGAATTAGAGACCAATGTTATGCATGATCACATTGTCTATGGTGATTCCCCATATAGATGATTAGAGGATTGTCAAAATGGGATGTTGCTAGGTGGGATGCTATTTGTCTTAGGGGAAATGCATGAAGGATTTCTTCAAGAGTTACAAAACTCACCCTTAGTTGTTCACCCATGAGTTTCTAATATGAACCCTAGTTTGAGAGAACAGTTTTGGTGGCCCATGGTGAATGGAGAAATGGTGGATTTTGTGGCATGGTGCCTAGTGTGTTAGTAGGTGAAAGTTAAAAATCATCTTCCCGACAGAATCTTGTCGCCCTTAGACATCCTTGAGTTGATGTGGGAGGACATATCTATGGATTTCATCAGGTGATTACAAAGGAATTAGACCGTATGTGAATCTTTTTGTGTATCAGTGAATCACTTGATGAAATCAACACTCTTCATATCGATTGAGGAGTCGATAATAGTTGATACCAAAACCTAGAGGTATGGGGATGAGGTAGTGTGGCTGTATGGAGTTCCATGATCAATTTTCTCAGATCGGGATACAAATATTACGTTGTCAGTATAGAGGCAATTACAGCATACCTTTAGCTCTTAGTTACACCTCAACATAGATTTCTACCCCCTGAGAGATGGATAGATATAGAAGACTATCCAAATATTGAATGACATGTTACTGGAAAGTGTTCTGGTCTTTAGTGGGACTTGGGTGCAACATTATACCATGGTATAGTTTTCTAACTATAGAAGCTATCATTGCTCCATTAATATTGTCATGCATGTTGTTTCAATAATACTATATATTTTTATGATGATTTTGATGCTCTGAAACACTTTAATTTGTTATAATAATGATTTTACATTGTGTATATTTCAATAAATTAGTATTCTTTATATTTCCAATTTTGGAATAACATTAAAGAATATGATTTCCATAAAAAAATTTCTTAATGTTCAAGAAGCTATTCAGAGTGTTTTGGAAATAGTATTCATATCATACATTATAGAGTATAGAAAAAGGATTATATCCTATGTTTATTTTATGGGAGTTCAGAAATGTATGGCTAATAAACTTTATGTTGATAAAAATGTATGATAAGGGAACCTTATGATTTTTATATGAGAATAGTATTGATAAAGTACCTTAAGTAGGTATGGAACCTTACATTTTCAACACACAAGTATGGATCATCAACCCTACTTTTGTAAAGAACCTTACATTTTATCAAAAATTATAGATCATATACATTATGTTCCGATGAAAAGAAAAGTATGGGTCAAATACAATACATTTGAAATTCAATGAACAAATTATAGATAATCAACCATAGGTTTTAAATTAAACTTATGTTTGGAACCCGAATTTTGACTTCATCAAACATTAGATATTTGAATTTGAGACTCTATCGTACAATGGCCTCCTACAGAATATTAGGATTATTAGAAGCTCAATTAAAATCCAGTTTTCAAAGTGGATATTTTAAAGATTTAAATCCATCTATATGTGATTCAAAGGATTGATTTATGTTAAGGATTTTTTTCCAATTGTTAATGCAAGTTATGCCTACAATGTCATTCAAGCTTAGTGGAATATTGTGATCCGTCAGGAGAATTTTGTGGATCTAAATTTATGATTAAGTTGTACGCATTTATTTTATATATTCTATGTATTAGAATATTTTAGATTATTATGGAGACACTATATCTCTAGAATTGATGACAATAAAAAAATTCAAATACAAAGATATTTGGGTTTCACAAAAGATAGAGATTCACTAATTCATTAAAAATATATTTTATATATATTCTACTACAAAGAGCAAATAGATTTTGTCTTAAATCAAAAAGAGAAAAGCTGAATATTTACATGTTCTACATTGGAGATATATTGTTAATCTAATGCTGATTTGTTGCTAAATATATTATAGATCAATTGAAACCAGATCGATTTAGAACTGCACTTTACTAAAGAACATCATTTATGAAGATGACAATCCATTTACTATTAGTTTCATACTACATAATCATTGAAGATCAATTTGAATGTACTTTTCTAAAAATACACATTTATTATGATTACTGGCATCTAATACTAAGATGTTTTATTCGTTTTGTGTTTATAACGAGATGGATTTGTTTTATCCATAAACTGCAAAGGTGTCAACGGCCTTCACTAATTTCTAGATGGTTTCATGAAAAGCCAACTAACTAGTGGAAAACACCAAGAACACAGAGAAGAGTGTTGGTGGAGTGGAATGTGAGATATTTTTTTCCCAAAAAATGATAAATATTTGTGTCCCCATATCTATTCTTTCTGCTACATAAACAATATAATATAAATAAAATGACAGAATTGATAATCATCGAGATTTATCAAGATGTTCTGAATGAAACTATTCCCCCCACCCTCTTGATTAAATTTTGTATAACAAGATCCATGAATTGGTATCAGAGGTTGGGAATTTTTGATAAAGTCATAGCATGATGAATGTAAAGGATTATACATATCACTCAGTGGATGATAAATGAGAGGGAATGACAATGATTCGAGCTTCTTATATCAATGGTGAACTCTATGGATGTCGGAAATCGAGGATGATCATCTACATGAATAATTTTGGATGAAGATTCAACTCCAAAATTCAATTTCCTTAAAAAAATCTGGAGAAACCTGAAACATCGAGTGCATATATTAAATAAGAGTGTGACATAAATTCAAAATCTCTAAATTCTATCATCTGTGGTCTAGAAATAAATGAATTTAATCGAGTATATCAATGGATGGATACTTATGGAATGTAGAAGAAAATTGTAGTTGATTATGAAGGAACTGACAATGTCAGACAAATGAGGTATGCAACAACAAAGCTGAAATTTGAAACAATTAGAATTTTTTTAATTTTGAAATCATCACTCAGAGGAATGGATGACTAATAGAGATAGTCAACAACATTACTACATTTGGAGACCCTATTAATCAAGAAAATCAAGCATTTAACATACCAAGTGTAGAGAACTGTAGCCTGACGTACATTGACATTACATTACATTCTCAGAATACTTAATACATAACAAAAACAAAAACACAAAGACCGTAATGGTTTAGTGTCTTTGGAAAATTGGACAAAAATAATCTTCTAATCACAGTGAATGATCTTCAACACCTCCCATAATGATCTTCCCATTTTGTTTTCTTACCTGAAACCATTCTTTATATCCTGTGGAAGATAAAACATAAAAAGGGTTAGATCAAATTCTCAGTAAGGGACAACATAGAGAACATAAAACAATACATAAACATTATAATGAAAAAACATGAACATAAAATCTAAACATCAAAATCTTGAGCAAATACATAAATCATGGAAGTACGTAAAGCATATATCATAATAGAACACCAATCATGATAAAATAGAATGGGAATAAAACATATAATTGTGAATAACCATTAATCACATGATATTATTTCCATAGTAGCCAAGGCATTGCTGCCAAGACCATCTTTGTGGACAAAGTCCCTTTCTGAATTGAGTTAACTCCTCATTCTAGTCCTATAACACTGAACCGGATTAACTTACCGTTCCAGCAATGTATATCTCATTAGATATAAATCATTACCCAATGAATTGGAGTGATATATAGGTCCCACCCATCTCATATTGAAATCATTCATACATGTGCCACAAAACAATCTTAAATCATTCATCATGATCCAATGAATAAAATGGGTTTCATAAACATCATCCCATCATAACATAATACATATAAAACAAATCGATATAATTTCATCATACAAAAATTGAAACCATGTATATCATAGAGACATTATAATTGAAACATACACATATTAAATAATGTCATCTTAGATGGAAATGGTTTTGATAAAACACTTGAAATAAATTTTTGAGAAAAATATCCTTTCTTCTTCAAAATCATTTTCTTTTCAAAAATGCCATTACATTTTAAAAGAAAACGATTTTGTTGAAAATATTCAAGAAAACTTGTTGAAGAATATTTATGTAAATAATGCGTTATGAAATCTTAAAAATACGTTCATGCCGTATAAGTTAAAAAAACATTCTCCGCGTACTTTTGGAGGAAAAGTCAAAAAAAGTTCCTCGTATGGTTAAAAAAAAGAATGATTCCTTCCATAACATGTGGTAAAATTCAAAATAGGGTATAAAGGACATTAAAAATATATGAAAACATTTTTAGAAAACATGGACATGGATGATAACAATAACCCCGGTATATACATACGAATAACAATCTCAGATAAGAACGAGATTGGAATACTTATACCTTACCTTAGGTCTGATATGATTATTACATATCTAAACCTCTTGTATAATGATTTAAATAATGTCATTGACTTATTAAGGAATCATATTCATTGTTAGGATTTTATATATGGTTCACTTATGACTTTATATAACCCTTTCTTTTGTAAATTCCATGTTAAAGTTGTGTTTTTGGTAAAGTCGTTTTATTTGTCGTACGTGTTTGGACTTGTTGTTATTGATATTATTATTACATATATGATGATTTACTGACTTATATAATTTAAATAATGATTTATATATCATATATATTCAGTATATATATATATAATAGATATATAAATTAAATGAAATACACCGTTCATGGAGATGATAGGTCGTACGTATGCATGAATGTTGTTTTCATTTCCTTGTTGACTTGATTTAAAGTAAGTAGATCTCATATATATATAAATATAAATAAATCCAGTATCTTTATAATTTCATATATTTCATTATTATTAATTATATATACTTTATAATCATTCTTGAGTGGTTAACATGGAGAATGAATCTCATCGCGTCGTGGAGAGGATAATCTGTACGTACGCATGAGCGATGATATCGTTCCCATAATTATTGAATTGAATTGGAGAGGTTGATATAATACCTCAGAATAAATATTATGTTATAATAACTATATATAGTTATTCTTTACACCATTATACCAATCCAAGTAATGTGGTGGTGGAAAAACAGATTACAGCACGACGTAGAGACGGTATTCCGTACTTACGCATGTGCGGTGATTTTGTTTTCTGTAGGATGGATAGAAGGTGAAATGGCATTGTTTAATATTTATAATAACATATCAGTATATTATCTATACTTATGTTATTACTTTATATTGAAACAACTAATGAAGAAGAAGTTGAATAAGAAAGAAACTTGAATGAATTAATAGAAGAGATTACCTCTTCTTGGATGAACCTCTTTTAAGCTTCCTCTTAAGGCAAAAGAGTTGGAATTTTGAGGATACCAGAACCACTATAATGTTTATATGGAAGTTTATAATGGAAATTGGAAAGGGTTGGCCAATCTTGAAACCTCAAAATTGTGTACAGAGAAGAGGGGGGAGGAGCCCTTTTATAAGGGAGGGGAGGGGCACCTTAGGAAAGCATAAAATATTATTTTATAATAAAGTAATATTTGGGTTATAATTTCTTCAAATTGATTTATTTAGAAGATAATGTGGGGATGGGTCTAAATCATCTCAACCCATAGGTTTTACACGAGTTTAGTTTACTACATTAACCTTATCATTTTGATTTAACTCTAAGATAAATAATTTATCTTTTACCGTGTGTTCTTTTTTTCTTACACTATATGGTTAATAAACATACTATAACAAGACAAACGAACCCCAAGTGGGTAATTATTAATATATATAAAAATATCTAAGTCATTTGGTTGAACCATATATTTTTAGGAATATAATATCAATTAATAATATAATATTTGTTTTATAAACTATTTTATGTCTATTTTGAAACTATTTGGTAATTGATTTTATTGAAAATTATAACGACATGATTAGTTATAAAAAATTTAATTTAATCAATAATAACATGTCATATTAACCTAAAAAATTAGTGGAATTTATATAAATTCTCAAATTACATTTATTTCGGTTTTTATAACATCAATTATGTTAATATTTCATTAATAAGGTAATTACTACCTCAACATGGTATCATAAATAAATTAAATTATTTAATGTTTAAAAATTGAAAATAAAATACCATTATTTAGGAAATATTTTTAGATTTCTAATTAATATTTATATTCTAATTTATCTTATCTATATCCTTAATTTAAAAATGTTTTAGATATTAAATTTGATTTTAACTATTTTAACTATTCTTTAAATAAAATAATAATAAATGTCCTAATCTAATCCATTTGGATCTAAAGGGTAATATTTTATTCCTATATATTTTTTTGGTAGAATTACTCTTATCCAATAGAAAGAGGACATGTTTTAGGGTAATAATAATAGCATTTTACCCTTATTTACCAAATTTACTTTTAACCGTGGTAAATAAAAGTAAAAATTTATTATTTACCAAAAATAACATTTATTGTATTGAACCAAATTTTACTCCATGATATTAACCGTGTCTCTTAGATTTTCGAAATTCCACTCACAGAAGTAGTAAAATTAGGTTTTATGAAAATTTTCAAATTATCCTAGAAGGTCGGTAAAAGACGGTGAAAAGTTCAATAAAATATTTATATATCTAAAATTATTATAAAATGTCCTTAATGATTTACATTAAACTTATATAAGTATTATGTATCAATTTTTTCCTAAAATAAATTTAAATAAAATAAATACTTATTTAAATAAAAAGTCTGTTTTTAAATAGTAACCCAGTTTTTTCACTATTCATCAAAAATTGAATGTTTTTAGAAAAATACAAAAAATTCACCCTATGATAATTTCGATATAACAAATCCAAAAATGAAGTCCATTTTTAAAGATAAAATTTAAAAAAATTCAAAATGTGGGTATTACTATTCATAAGGGCTGGTTCATAATATTATTATAATAATATCTCGTTTATTGAAACTCGGTATTGCGTACTACACACGCTATCGAGGAAGGTCCTGATTAAGAGTAATTCAATCCATGTCTGGGTTGTATGTTTGTGAATGCTATGTTTGGTGTTGCGTATAAAATAATAAAAACTTATTACATTTATACATTAAACAAAATCTATACTTAATGTTGTGTAGAATGATTTCCACAAAATGAACATGAAATTGTGTGTAACACGATCCAAGAATAGTGTTGAGTATACTACAAGCTAATACGGTGTTGTGTATAGTACAAGCTAATCTTGGTGTAGTGTATAATATAAGACATCAATGAAATTAAAAATAATATATCTCATAAAATATCGGGGTGTTACATTCTACCCCCCTTAAAATGAATTTCTCCCTCGAAATATGTCGGGGTTTTAAATCGTTTACTACTTGAAAGTTTCAATCGTAGAAACCTTTATTGTAAATAGTATAATAAAACTTAATTTTAAAAAGTAAAGAATGAAATTTAACCTTTACCCAGATTAACTCATCACTGGGATTCCACATAGGAGAACATAGGTGGAAATATGGATGTTGAAGAAAAATATAACCATCAAGTTCTGATGGAGAGTGGTAGAGGACATGACTATGAAAAAACAACAATCACAATGCCATAAATTTGTGATGATCTATGGTACCATCTGATTCCTCAGATATAAGAGCACTAGGAAATCATTTTTGTTTTTCAATATCCTTTCCCTAAAGTTGACAATTTTGAATTAGAAGAAATACTTACTTGATTTTGGTACAATCACACTGTTGATTGTGCCTTGAAAAATTTCCACATCATCTCACAAAGAATTGAAGTTGAATTTGTCTTCTATGAAGTGTTAACAGATCATGCGATAGAATGATAGGAAATTCCATCTGTCTCAAACAAAAGGTTAGAAAAAGTTATATACATAAGTCCATATATGGTGAGATTAATTGTATATTGTTCTTAAAATGGACTTATACTTCATATATCATACCGCTTAATAAAATAGAACTTGTTTTTACTAACCAGGGACTTCTTGTAGGCCAGTGGTCGGCGATAATGGCCTGTTGTACTTCGGATGTGGGTTCGATTCCCGCAACCTTGTCCGACGCGATGGGTTGTCGCCCGTCATATAGGTTGTCCCTTTTTCAAAAAATACATTATTATAACATTACAACAATAATATAGAAAAAAGTTCTAGCCTTAAAAAATACTATATTATGTGTAAATTAGTTC
This sequence comes from Viscum album, assembly GCA_963277665.1. Lineage (NCBI taxonomy): Eukaryota > Viridiplantae > Streptophyta > Magnoliopsida > Santalales > Viscaceae > Viscum > Viscum album. The sequence continues at coordinate 470,896,452 of OY728148.1, forward strand.
ATTTAAATCATTATTCTTATCCAAAATACTTCGCTCCACGCTCAATGTATAAAGAAAATGATTACTTGAAAGGTCACATAACAAGCACGTGAATACCATTAGTTATCCCCCATATATCAAAAGATATATCATGCTGATCACATTCCAAACATGTGAATACCATAATCATGTATTCTTTTGAAACACGAATTACCATAGAACCTTAGGGAAAACATGAATGCTGTCAAAAGTTAACTCTTTCCACATACCAAAATCCCAAAATTTCTATATACTCAAACCATGATATCTTTTTGTCCTTATATCAGTCATGAGCTCATGAATAATATCTAAAATTTCATTTTCTCCTTATCCCTTCATTATGCGCATATCATCTACTTTCCAAAAATATTTCAATCACTTTTCATGGTTACAAAAACCATAAAATTATTGAAAACCATAATTGACTAATAGAAATATATTCCAATATACCATAAAAGTACCTCAACAACATTATTCTTGTATACCAATACATAAACACTTCAATCCGTCCTCGTAAATTATTGTCATGGAATAATTCCTTCCTTGATTTAGATGTAACCTCTTAGGTAAGGGAATTGAGTTGGGTGATGCTCATGTTCTCCACAAATAAGACATTGAACTCCATAACAATCTGTCAATCTATGGCCCATTTCTCCACACAGATAACACCTTCCCCTCAATTTGAGGTATTCCTCAAGGTTCTCCTTCCCTTCTTCTTGATATGTAGAAAGCCTCATCTTCTTTCATCTATGTTCCTCTCCATGAGAACATGTGTAAATTTTCATCTTCCTATTATTTGATGACATAGGGATACCACCAAAGTTCACCTTTTTAATCATATATCGCGATGGCTGAATCGACATAATCACAATATCTTTGTCTCTAGGCATTACATGATTTTGTTAATCACAGTCACCAATTTTTCTATTGGAATCAACATTGACTAAATTCCTTCTTGTTTTCTTCTATTGACTTAAACCAGAAACCATAGTGTAAGAAACATTTAAAATAATGAGGAACCACATAATCATTAAAAGCCACTTATGGGATGTCTAAATTATCACACATTCTTTAATCCATGATACCTTAGGTTCACCCTATATTATTCATGATTTTCAACATAACTATTGGACTGTAACCTATAGTTATACTAAACCTTAGGGACATACCTTGACATATCGTAGAAATATCTCTAGGAATCTAACAAAAGTTTTGGAATCCTATTTTCCAAAGGTTAACTAAACCTTTCCTCTGATACCAACTGTATAGACTCATATCCTGACGTACATAGACATTACATTGCTTTTTCGGAATACTTAAAACATAACAAAAACAAACACACAAGGACCATAATAGTTTAGTGTCTTTGGAAACTCGGAAAAAAATAATCTTCTAATCACGGTGAAATATCTTCAAAATCTTCCATAAAGATATTCCCCTTCTATTTTATTACCTAAATCCTTTCTTTATATCCTCAGGAAAGGAAAACATAAAAATGGTCAGCTCAAATTCTCTGTAAGGGAAAACATAGAAAACATAAAACAATCCATAAACATTTGAAAGCAAAAACTTGAACATAAAATTTAAACATAGAAATCTATAGTAATGACATAAATCATGGAAGTACGTAAGGCATATATCATAAAGGAAAGTCAATCACGATATAATAGCCTAGTAATAAAACATGTAATTGTGGAGAACCATTGTGCACATGATATGATTTCAATAGTAGCCAAGGAATTTCTACAAAGACAATCTTAGTGGAAAAATTCCATTTCTGAATCGAGTTCACTCCTGATTCCAGTAATGTAACACTGAACTGGATTGACTTACCGTTCCAGCCATGTCTATCTGATCAAATATAAATATTTACCCAATTGACTTACCGCTCCAGCCATTTCTATCTGATCAGATATAAATATATACCCAATTGATTGGAATGATAAATAGTTCCCACCCATCTCATGTTGAAATCATTCTTACGTGTGCCACAAAAAAATCACAAATCATTTATCATGACCCAAAGAATAAAATGGGTTTCATAAACATCATCCCATCATAACACAATCCATATAAAAAAATGGATATAATTTCATCATACAAAAATTGAAACCATGTAAATAATAGAGAAATTATACTTGAAACATACACATATGAAATAATGTCTTCTTAGATGGAAAATGGTCATGATAAAACACTTGAAATGAATTCTTTAGGAAAATATCCTTTCTTCTTCATAATCATTTTCTTTTCACAAAATTCCAAGCAATTTTCAAAGAAAATGATTTTTTTAAAATACTTGTTAAATCATGTAGATGATTTTTTATGTAAATTAGGCGTTATGAAATCGTAAAAATATGTTCACGTCGTATTAGTTAAAAAACATTATCCTCATACTTTTGCCGGAAAAGTCAAAAAAAGATCCTCGTATGGTAATAAAAAGAAATATTCCTTCCATTACATGTGTTAAATGTTAAAATTTGGTAAAAAGGACATTAAAAATACATGAAAACATTTTTAGAATACATGGACATAGATGATAACAATTACCCCAGTAAATACTTACGAATAACAATCTCCGATAAGAACGAGATTAGAATAGTTATCTCTTACCTTAGTTATGATATGCTTCATATGTATCCGAAACTCCGTTATAATGATTTAACTAATGTGATTAACTTATTAAAGAATCGTATTCATTGTTATGATATCATATATGGTTCACTTATGACTTTATATTACCCGTTATGTTGTAAAGTCCATGATAAAGTAGCGTTTTGGGTAAAATCGTTTTATTTATCGTACGTGTTTGGACTTTTTGTTCATGATATTATTATTACTTATATCATGATTTACTTACTTTTAGAATGTAAATCAGGATTTATATATCATATATATTCAGTACATATATATATATAATATTTAGACAAATGAAATGAAATACACTGTTCATGGAGACGGTAGGCCGTACGTATGCATGAACGATGTTTTCCTTTCCTTATTGGCTTAAGAGAAATTATGTAGATGTCATATATATATATATACATAAATCCAGTGGCTTTATCATTTCATATATTTCATTATTATTCTTTATATATACTTTATAATCATTCTTGAGTGGTTAACATGGAGAATGAATCTCATCGCATCGTGGAGACGGTAATCCGTACGTACGCATGAGCGATGATATCATTCCCATAATTATTGAATTTAATTGGAGTGGATGGTATAATATCTAAAAAGCAGTATTATGTTATAATAAATATATGTAGTTAAAATTTACACCATTATACCGATCCAAGTAAGGTGGTGGTGGAAAAAATAAATTACACCACGACGTGGAGACGGTATTCTGTGCGTACGCACGCGCGGTGATTTCGTTTTCCTTAGGATGGATAGAAAGTGAAATGGGGTTGTTTCATATTAATAATAACATATCATTATATTATTTATACTAATTTTATTACTTTATAATGATTCAACTAATGAATAAGAAGTTGAAGAAGAATGAAACATGAATGAATCAGTAGAAGAGATTGCCACTTCTTCGACGCACCTCTTTTAAGAATCCTTTTATGGCACTAGATTTGGTCTTTTGAGGAGACCAGAACCTCTATAATGTTTATAGGGATGTTATTAAGGGAAATGGTCAGGGTTTGGATGAGATTAAAAGCTCAATGTTGTGTAAAGAGAAGAGGTAGGAGGTGCCCTTTTATAAGGGAGGAGAGGGGCACCTTAGGAAAAACATAAAATATTATTTTATAATAAAGTCATATTTGGTTTATAATAGCTCCAAATTTATTTTTTTCGAAGATAAAGTGGGTATGCGTCCAAATAATCTCACCCAATAGGTTTTAGGAAAGTTTAGGTAACTATTTTATCCTTATAATTTATATTTAACTCCATGTTAAATAACATAAATTTTACCGTGTCTTCTTGTTTTCTTACACTATATGGTTAATAAAATTACAATATCAAGCAAAAATAACCCCAAGTGGTTCATTATTAATATATATAATCTTATCTAAGTCATTTTTCAGAACCATATATTTTTAGGAATAGAATAAAAATTAATAATATAATATCTGTTTTAATAACTATTTTATGTCAATTTTGACACTATTTGGATATTGATTTTTTTGAAAATTATAACAGCGTGATTAGTTTGAAAAAATTTAATTGAATCAATAATAACATGTAATATTAACATAAAAAATTAGTATAATTTATAAAATCTCATATTTTATTTATTTGGGTATTTATTACATCAATTATGTTAATATTTCATTAATAAGGTCATTACTGCATCAATATTGTGTTATTAATAAATTAAATTATTTAATGTCTAAAAATTATAAATAGAATACCATTATTTAGTAAATCTTTTTATCTTTCTAATGATATTTATTGTCTAATTTATCCTATGTATAACCTTATTGTAAAAAAGTTTTAGATATTAAACATTGATTTTAACTATTTTAACTATTAATTCAATGAAATAATAATAAATATCCTAATCTAATCAAAGTGGACCTAAAGGGTAATATTTTATTCCTAAGGTTATTTTTGGTCTAATTACACTTATCCAATAGAATTAGGACATGTGTTAGGGTAATAATAATATCATTTTACCCTTAATTACCCTATTTACATTTAACCGTGGTAAATAAAAGTAAAAAGTTACTATTCACCAAAAATTATTTTTATCCTATTGAGCCACATTTAACTCCTTGATATTAACTGTGTGTCACGGATTTTCAAAATTCCACTCACATATGTGGTAATATTATGTTTTATGTAAATTTTCAAATTTTCCTAGGAGTTGGGTAAAAGACAGTGAAAAGTTCAATAAAATTTGTTTATATCTAAAATTTTTATAAAATGACTCCAATGAATTAAATTGAACTTATATAAGTATTATGTATCAATTTTTAGCTAAAATAATTATTTAAATAAAAAGTCGGTTTTTAAATAGTATCCTAGTGTTTTTACTATTCATCAAAAATTGAAGGTTTTCAGAAAAATACAAAAAATTCACCCTAGGCTAATTTCGATATTCCAAATCCAAAAATTAAGTCCATTTTGAATGATAAAATTGATAAAATTTCAAAAAGTGGATATTACAATTCATAAGGGCTAGTTCATAATAATATTATAATAATATCTCATTTAGTGAAACTCGGTATTGCGTACTACACATGCTATCGAGGAAGGTATTGATTGTATGTAATGAAAGCCAAGTCAGGGCTATGTGTAGTGAAAGCTTCGTTTGGTGTTGCGTATTACATAATCAATACTTATTTCATTTATACATTAAACAAAATCTATACTTAATGTTGCGTATAATAATTTCCACAAAACGAACTTGAAATTGTGTGTCACACGATCTAGGAATAGTGTTGCGTATACTGCAAGCTAATATGGTGTTGTGTACAGTACACGCTAATCTTGGTGCAGTGTATAATAGAAGACATCAAAAAAATAAAAAATAATATATCTCATAAACAATTTGGGGTGTTACACCAACAGTACTACCGACCCAATGGAATGGGATATCAGCAGCCAATATGCAATAATCACATGTTAAAAATCTATCCATGGGAGAATTGATTGGAACCCTAATAATTTATGAATCTGAGATGTAATTTTATTCCAATGAAAAAAATATCTTAATAAAAAGTGAAAATATTGCTATAAAAGATACATCTCATGAGAAGAGAAAAAAGATGAAACTAGAGATAAAATATGATTAATGTCTTGACTTATCTAATTTAGAGATGGAACTAATACAGATGGATAGAATATTCATAAAATAATATAACAAGAAAAAAGGATTCAGAAAATCCTTCAAAAATAATGAGAAATATCCAAAGGAAGTCAGATGCTATGAATGCAAGAAAATGGGTCACATAAGACCTGACTATCCTCCTCTAAAAAGAGAAAATAGAAAGTGGTTTTTCAAATATATTGATTATGAGAAGAAACATAAAGGAAAAATGAAATCACCATGGAGTGTTTTTGATGACTCCAACTACTCATAAAAGAATGACTTCGAAAAAGATGAATCAAATATGAAATCAAACATGTGTTTCATGGCTGAAGATAATGAAGTACAATTTTACTACACTTCAATTTTTTATTTAGACCCTAGCTATTCCAAGTAAAACATATATCCTGCTATCACATGCTAGAAAAATGATATGATTCCTTTAAAAAAATTGTAAATCACTAAAAAATATTAACAATTTATTTTTTGGTGAAAGAAACACTTTTTAAAAAAGCATTAGAAGTTAATTGAGAAATGTAACTCATCTAACATAAACATTTCAAATCATGAATCATAGTTCAAAAAATTACAAAATTAGGTAGAAACCTACACATGTACAACTCATCTCTTTAATAAATAATAAAATACATTAAATTAAATTATTATTAACAATGTTATTAAGAAAGGAAGATATGGAATGTGCATTAATGGTGATAAAGCAAAACTGTACATAAACAATTTTGTTTCAAATTCAAAAAGTGTAATTTCAAATTAGTATAGAACAACATGTCCTAAAACTAAAAACTATTATTTATGAATTCCCCAAATTAGTGGAATTTTAGACGCCTTTATTTTAAATAGCTTATTTATCACAAATTAGTATAGAAAATAATAAAGCAAATCTCGATTCCTAGACTACTACTAACTAACACTGCATGAACCAAGAGAATATAGGTTCCAAAACAAACCACTATTTAAATGCCTTTTCAGGAAGTAGGCCACAAAAGCATAAAAGAAGTATAGTATATGGATAGTGGCTTCTCCAGGAATATGAGTGGAACTCATCAAACATTAAAACCTTAACTCGAAATGATGGTGGATTTTTTACCATTGGGGACAATGCCATATTAAAAATCACTAGTATTGGAATTGTTGGAGATCAATAATTTGAATCGACCAATAAAATACGTTATGTACACGGATTAAAACATAAATTTATAAGTATTTCTCAAATTTTGGATGATATTTATTTTGTTGATTTTTCTAACAACTTTTGTTCTTTTTTAAGATAAATTGCATAAATTTTGAGCATCCAGAACTGTCAATGTTTTTGGCCTGGATTAAAATTCCTTGTGTAAGTAAAAATTAAATTTTTTAAATACTAAATGTTATGAATCCTAAATCTGGAATAGAATACTTTAACATTACAATTTCTTTATTTATATATGTTGTTAGAGAAATAATTAGTTTCTAATTTACCTAGTCATAAATTTGATAGTGAAATATTCATTGATTCATCTCAAATGGGTAAGAAACATAAATCCTCCTTCAAATCAATTAACTAAATTGCAATATCTAATCCTTTAGAACTAATCAATATGGATCTCTTTTTACCTTCACGAGTAGCATGTTTTTCTGGTAAATTATATGTATATGTTTTAGTTGATGACTATTGTAAATTTACTTGTTTATATTTTCTAAAATATAAAAATATGTTTTAATATATTTTAAATTTTAACAAAGAAATTTAAAATGAAATAGATTTCAAATTATTTCAGTAAGAAGTGATCATGGTGGAGAATTTCAGAATCAATAATTCAATTCCTTTTTCTCAAATCAAGGTATTAAACACACCATCACTACACCAAGAACACCTCAATAGAATGGAATTTTTGAAATAGAAAATATAACTATTCGGGAAATGACATGGACTATGCTAAATGAATACAGTCTTCCTACCTATTTCTGGACAAAATCTTTAATAAAAATCTAATATATAATGAATAGAGTTTTAACTAGACCAATTTTCTGAAATATACCATATGAACATTGGGATAACAGAAAATATAAAGTAAAATACATTAAAATTTTTTATGAAAATTTTATATCTTGAACACCAAGGACAATATTTGTATGTTTGTTCCAAAATATGATGGAGGAATTGTAATTGGTATTATGCTACCACCAAATCTTAATGAATTTATAATAAAAATTCATATATTTTTGAAGAATCTGTTCATGTGAAATTTTATAAATATGATCCTTTTGACAAAAGGAATGATCAAGTTGATAAATCTGACCCAAATGATAACATGAGGCTTAAAAAACTAAATGATGATTTTGAAAAAGATATTAAAATTATTCAGTCCCGTTTAGAATGACATGACACTAATAAAACTAATAGTGTTTTACGAAGTTAGTCAATAACTCTAATTAATCACACTTTATACACTTTTATTGGAAACGTAGGCATAGGAAAAAAACTAGAAGAAATATAGGAAATTTAGTTGTCTTTTTGGAATTGTTATCCAAATTAAATCCTAAGTGAATATAAGAAGCATTAGTTGATGAATTTTGTATGAAAGAAATGCAATAAGAATGAAACTAGTTCATAAGAAATGAAGCTTGGGAATTTGTTTAAAGAACAATGAATTATCCCATTATTGAAACCAAATGGTTCATTACAAATAAATATGATGATCAAGGAGTAATAACAAGAAATAAATCATTAATATTATCTAATGGATATAATATGGTAGATGGTATAGATTAAGATGAGGCCTTTGCCTCTTTAGCTATATGAGAATCCATTAGAAACCTTTTAGCCTATGCAACTCATATAAACATTAAATTATATCATATGAATGATATGTATGAATTTATAAATGGTTATTTAATGCTGTAAGTGTATGTTAAGCAACCTTTTGGTTTTAAAAATTCTCAAAAACCAGAATTTGTTAACAAACTAAATCTCTTTATGGAATTAAACAAGCACCTAAACCATGGTATGAAAGATTAAGTTATTTTCGTTAGAAAATTGTATTTACTATTTTTATGGTAGATCGAAAACTTTTAATGAAAATATAAATTCTAAAATTCTATTTGATCAAATTTAGGTTGATGATGTTGTTTTTTGATCAACAAATTAAAAATATTTTCATATGTTTTCAAAGATAATGAAAAAATAATTTGAAAAGTGTATAATGGGAGAACTAAAATTATTTTTAGGACTATATATCTATCAAATATATTTTAGAAATATTTTCTATCAACCAAAATATTTTACTGATTTACTAAATAAATTTGGACTTGAAAACAACATGACATATACAACTCAAATTGGTACTAATATAAAACTGGATTTGGTTGAAACTGGAAAACCAGTAGACAACAAGTTATAAAGTGGTTTGATTGGTAGTTTATTATATCTTACTACGAATAAGCCAGATATTATCTACTTAGTATGACTTTGTGCAAGATTTAAATCAAAGCCTATGTAATCTCGTCTTACAACTGTGAATTTTTTTAGATCTTTCAATTGAATAGTTTTTCAATCTTTTCTATATCAAAAAACATCTAATTATAATTTACTTTCCCACTTGGATGCTGATTTTGAAAGTTGTAGATTAGATAGAAAAAGAACCTCCAAAACATGTGAATTTATTGTAAAATATTTAATGTCATGGTATATTATGAAACAATTCTTAGTTGCATAGTCAATAGCTGAGGTAGAATATATATCTACATGCAGTTGTTGTGTACTAGGTTTGTGGATGAAAAACACTCTTAAGGACTTTGTACTAAATCTTGATAATAAAACTATTTTATGTGATAATACTAGTGATATAAATATTTTATAAAATCATAAAAGTCATTCTATAAATTTTAATATTGATATTTGATATCATTTTTAAGAGTTCATGTTCTTAAAAATGATAAATTTTCAGAATTTATTAGTATTGTATTTCAATTAGTTGATATTTTTACAAAAAAACATATCCCACTGCATATTTGTATTTTATTATTGTGGAGTTAGGATTATTTAATTTTAAATAAAATTTATTCCAAATTATATTTATTTTTAAATATATTTTAATTAATCTTAATTTAATTTTATAATATTATTTTGATTTTAATTTTTTTCTTCAATATTGATCCATGATTTTGTTATTAATCATTTAAATAAGTTATGATTTTATTTTTATTCTATAATAAATGTTAAATACACTGCATATGGTTTAAAGTTTTTTTGGTAGTGATTATTATGTATATAATAAAACAAGAATCAAGAATATGTTAGACCCCATTTCGAATTCAAAAACCACTCTTTTTCTCAAAACCTTTCGAACTACTTAAAAACTTCACCACTTTCATGTTCCTTTTCTTGCACCTTCAAAACACTAGATCCTCAATCCTTTAGGTATTTTTTTAAGGAAATGAATAAATGGAATCAAAGAAGGTGAACTAGTGATATGAAGTGTCAGTGTTCAAATGAATAGAAAATCATTCTGGGAAAAGTCAATGATCTAGAATGGTTGTAATAGATGAATCTGATGCTAAAGAAAGTGTTATCCTTTCAAGGTTTTGAATCTAAATACAGTGAGTTCTACACTAAATTTATGTTTGACGTTGAGTTGAGAAGTTTCATTAAATCTATTCAATTTAGTATGTGTGAAAAAGAAGATTATATTGTTGGAAAGCTCGAAGACAGAGAGTTATTGATCACTTATGTGGAAAAAAATATATCATGAACTTCCCTCAAAATAGAGTTTTTCATTTTCATCTGATGTCAATTCGGGATAATAATCATAAATTTGAAGATATTATGTCTTTTCTGTTTGGTTCTTCTAACATAAAGAAAATGATGGTAAAAAATTTAGAAGTAGATTAGAAATATTTTTCTATGTTTATCCAGACTGGGATAGCCCCAAGAATGTTTGATATGGAGAAGATTATTTTTCCAGATATATATATAATGTTTTTGTTTTTATGTGACATAAAGATGAATTTTCCAAGATACATGATTATAAATTTGAATTACTACAGTTAAACTGAGACCTGAATGAATTTCCATCACTATGGAATATTTATTTCAAAGTTATTTGTTAAGAAATATATGGTAAGACAGGTTTATGTGAGAGTCAGATTCCATCATATTTATGTGTTGAATGATGGAACATTGAAAAAGATCATATTTTTCTGGATTACTGTAAAAGGTAAAATAATGACTCTTGGAGAAGCAGAATATCAGGAATATGGACAAGGGGAGAATCCTGGAAAATCTAATGAAGGTATGGCGAAATCCAGAACATGGGATGTTTCAATGACATCACGAAGAATCATATTTGAAACAGATTATGAATGTACTAATGAAGAAAGTCAGGGAGGACTTCATAGTTCATATTAAAGAATAGTGGGTCAGGAACATACTATAGAAAAAATATATAAAACAAGAGTTCTTATAATATATAAGTTTGTGCGAGAATCTGTTATAGAAGACAGACAAGAGGAAGCAACTTCTCAAGTAGAAGCATATTTTTTGCCTCATTATAAGGTAGAGGAATGAACTAAGGAGGTACCTCATATTGAAAAAACACAATATATAGAAATTATTGATCAATCTATGGATCAGATTAATTTGGTACATCATATTTGAGAAATGATTATAGAAAAAATTTCTCATTAAGAGGACCTATCATAAGATATTAAGATTGAAGATTAACCGGTTCAAGAAAATTTCAATAAAATTTATAAAGTCTTTCTTAATGATTCTTTTTCAGTTGATATTTCTATAGAAAAATTAGTTGATAAACCAGTGGAGTAGGATGAAGATGAAAAATATAATGCTCAATATTTTCCACTGATTGTGGTAAATCCATTTGTGAATCAAGCATAGGGTTCCTCTGATTATTTATCCAATCAAGTTGGGGAATATTTTAAAAATTTTGATATATCCAATGAAATGAATTCTTATTTAAGAAGTGAGTTATAGAAGGAGAATTTTTTTTCCAAATATGAAAGATAGTTTTGTTAAAAATAAATATGTTGTTGTTTTTAAAAATGAATTGATGGATAAAGTTGCAAAATTGAAATTTGAAGATGTATGAAATTAGATATGGTAGAACATAAATTTTTTTTAGAGAAACATTTTGCAACTATCACAAGTAGTCAAACAAATACATTAGGTACTTCACATGATTTGATCAAAATAATCAAAGAAATTACAACTCTAATGAACAACATGAATGATATGTTTCGTGATTTATAGTGTAACAGTGCTACTTTTTCTTTTTTGTCAGAAAATCAGAAACAACATGTGTATCACCATACCTCAAGGTAACCAGGTATTAGAGAATTTTTGATCAGATTCAATGAGATTCTCAATCAGTTTATGGACAATTAAATGATATTTCGTGAGTTTCTCAGAGTGAACCTCATTGAAGATATTTATTTAACTCGTGAAAGAAGTGATCTAATCATTCAGCAAGGAGATGTTGTTATGAAGAGATTAAGGATATAGTTGTTAGAGTTAAAGGATGTTATTCAGAATCACTGAGATACCTTTTTTCTATCCTTTATCCCAACAACCTTTGTTCCAGATCATTCATTTAATTTTATATTATTTTATCAATTAAATTTCTTATTTATCATATATTACGTTTAAAAAAATATGTATATGATAGACTTCCTAAAAAATCCATATTCCATTATTGATAAATAGTTTCTCATAATTTTTCAGTCAAGTTCAGTTCTACATTAAAATACTAATATTCATTAGATTATTATTCACTTTTAAATCACAAAAGGGGATGATATATTGGATAAACACATACTTTTATAAAGGAAGATCAATTTTATTTTAAATAGACTTATTGAATGAAAATTTTAAAATAGAGAACCTTTGGAGTGGAATAGGAATAAACCGGTATTGTATATTTTCAAAGATACATTTGGAAGGAAAAATTAAATATTGTTTTTATCCTTGAAAAATTCTAAATTTAAATGTAAACAATTTTATGGGGATTTTTATCATAATAATGCGGTAGATTATTGAGCATGTTGCTTCTAAAATACTGTATATTTTTATGATTATATTTATTCTCACAATTACTTTTTTTTTATTATAATTATTTTACATTATGTATATTTCAGGGTTTTACAATTCATTATATTCCAAATTTTTTAATAATATTAAAGCATATAATTCACGTGGAATATTTGTTAAAATTATTTGGGAAACTATTCATTGTCTTCTAGAAACACTATTCTTATCATACGTTATAGATCATAATGTATGTATTATTTTCTACATTTATTTTATGAGAGTTTAGAAAATTATGGTTAATCAACAATACGTTGAGAGAGAAGTATGTTAAAATAACCTTAAATTTTGAAGGAACCTTATATTTGTTATATTAGAAAAGTATATAGGAAGATCCTTTCGTATGTATAGATCCTTACATTTGCTTCACAAAAGTATGGATCATCAACCTTACATTGGTAATGAATGTTACGTTTTTTCAAAAAGTATAGATTATATACCTTAAATTTTAATGTAAAGAAAATTATGGATAATATACCATACTCTTGAAAGTATATGAAAAATGTTTGGATCATCAAACTTACATTTGTAATCAACCTTATGTTTTTAATCCTCTTTACATTTGGAACCCTACGCTTGACTTCTTTCAACATCAATGATTTGAATTCGTGACTCTATCATACAATGGTCTTTTGCATAATATCAGGTCAATTTCAAGCTTGATTAAAATTGAATTTTTAAAGTGCATCACTGACATATTTAAAATCTTTTATATTTGATTAAAAGGATCAATTTAATACGAGGATTTATGGTTGATTATTAAGCGATGTTACAACCACATTGTCATTAAATATTTTTTGGTTACTGTGATATGTTAGGTGACTTTTTTGGATCACGATTTATGAATATGATGCTCATTTTTATTCGATATATTCTTTGTATCTAAATTCTATAGATTATATGATTGATGATATATCACTTTTATTCACAATTACTATAAAATTATAATAGGAAGAGATTTGAGTTTCACAAACAATAGAGATTTGATGATTATTTAAATTGATCTTTTACAAATCTTCTACTACAAAGAATGAACAGATTCCATCTTATATCAGAGATAGAAATGTTGATGATTTACTTGTTCTACATTGGAGATATATATAAAACCTACTTCTGATTTGTTTCTGAATATATTTCAAGATCAATGGAAATAAAATCAATTCAAAACTTCTCTTACATAAGGAACATCTTTTCTAAAAAGGTGTAGTGTATGGAAGAGAAGGTTCAGCTTTTCGGTGAGACAATGAAGGCATCACAAGTGCGTTAAAAGATGTATTTCGATAATAAGAGGATTCCTTTGGATTTTGACTTAGTGAACATGTTTTCTTGAAGGTTTACCTTCAATGTGGGTAGCATATGTCTTATTAGAGGGTTGAATCTTTCTATTAAGTTCATTATACCTTTTGAGGTGTTGGGGTTAGTCAGCATGGTGGAATATCAGTTGGAATTTCCCCTACAGTTGGAGAGGAACCACATCGTCTTCCATGTCTCAAAACTCCATCGTTATCTACACGATTACTCCAGTACCCAGAGCTGTTCTATGTTTTGTTTATTGGTTTTACTTTTATCTTTAGTTTAATGATATATTGCTAGACCTTTTTCATTATTTGATGCATTATTATCTTATTCTCAGTTTTGTGTTGAAATTCCCGACACGTGGAGAGGGGAGGACCTATCCCCAATTGGGATGCATTAATGTTAATGTGATTAAAACCATTGGGGTTATTCGATGTCTACCAGAGGAGATAATAACTTCTCATGGAGGAAGGAATTCCACAATACATATTTTTAGGTAGTGGGGGATTATTTTTTGTAATGTTGTTCATGAGATAGCTATAAAGGATGTTTTCTTGGAAGTCAGGGTTTTCAATTTAGTTTTTGAACAAAGCATGGTGGTTTGTCTCTTAGAGGTATCCTATGGGTGGCTATTTTGGACCATCATTTTTTTCTTCATTAATTTTTAAATTATCCAGAATGGGAATAGTTAGAGAGGATTATAATTTAGTGATCTATATTTCCTCAAGACATTCCTTTGAGAGAATCTAGATCTTTTCTTATTCTTGGGATTCATAGTTGTTATTTTAGAGTTTTTCCAAAAAAATCATGTTTGAGAAAACTGATTCATTAAACGCTTTCACCAAACTGGAGGCACTATGACGGTGATACACAAAGATGGTTGCACTATATATGGCACCCTGAAATGTTGGAACACTAAAATGGTGGAATGGTAACGTTGGAAATGTGACAGTGGAACACTGAAACAGTGTCTCACTCATTTCCAAATTTTCAATTTCATGGGTTTTTTTAGTTTCTCACCTCTTAGGTTTTATTTTCATTAAACCAATTTTAAAGTCTTTTGGGAATTTTAAAGGGTTTTTCAAATAATATTATGTATATCATTAATTTCTTAATTCCATGAGGATATTTAAATATTGAAACAACATGATCATATCATGGATCCCATGTTAATGACTTCTAAAACTAATCTTACTTTAATATATTATCTATCTCTTCAATATCAGGATCATCCAATTCCAATTAAATTTTCGTATTCCCTCATGGGGCGCCTAAAAACTACCTCTCAAGATGAGTCGTTCACCAATGCAAGACCCCCCTCCTGCTCAGTTTTCTTATTGTTTCTTATTTATCATGTAATCAAATATTTTGGAGCAAATTGGAGTTTTTGTCGCATGTTGTTTTGGGTGTGGATTCATCTACATCTCTTTATTTGTCTATAATGTGGGGTTGGTCTACTAAAAATTCATTATATTAAATGGGGTAATAATTTTCATAAACTAGTAATAAATAATTATAAGAGTTTAATGATTAAAATATAATAGTTATGGAATTGGTGTTTGATTATGTTGATATTTTTTACTTTATATCTTTGTCTTGTTTTATGGATTTTTGTGGCAGTGTTCCTTCTAAAAATCATGGACATCAACGGACTTCTCTTAAACACTGGTGATATTTTTATTTGTGGTGATGATTTGATAAAATTTTGTAACATTACATCTTCTTAATCTCAGACACTTTGTTAAATTAAATTATTTCCCCAAGAATGAAACACCAGTGGGATCACCCATGTTTATCAAGGTTGATTTAATGAATTGTGATTACCAAATATGAATACATCATGTTTGATGGTGTGGATGTGTGTTATTTTTATGTGGTGTGATCCTTGAGTATGTTGTAGTTACCATTGGTGTATGCAGGGGTTGAACCTATGAATGTGGAAGGGTATATTTTGTTGCGAGGGTACAGTTTGGTTGTGTTTGGTAGTGATATTTGTCTATCGGATGGTATCAGGGGTGTTATGGGATCTTTTTTTGAAGGATTTATTGACTATTCAATGGATAAACTTTAAGGAATTAGGAAAACCATTTTTACTGTAGAAGATGATGTGTAGTGGGTCAGCTTCTGTGTAGTGGTTGGGAAGAAGGGATGCATGAATGTGTTGTGTCATGACATCATGTTTATAGGTGTGTTGGTTGTTGGTTTTTTCTTCAGTGGGGATGACATGTTTTGTAACACCACAAGCTTCTACGGTATTCTTCTCTTTGAATAATGTGATAGCGTGTGTTGTACGCAACACCGAGTTCTAACACACCATAACCAATCAAACTAGCCGTTATGAATAGTAATACCTACTTTTTGAAATTATATATATTTTATATTTCAAAATGGACTTCATTTTTGGATTCGGATTATCGAATATAGCCTAAGGTGATATTTTGGTACATTTCGGATAACTTTCATATTTTGATGAATAGTGAAAATTACTAAATTTTATTTAAAAACAACTTTTTTAATCAAAATAATTAATAGTGATAAATTATGAATTTGAGTGGTTTTAAAGTATATTTAGAATATATTTTTACCATTTAATATAATGTTGGTCATTGGACATAATTTTACAAATAAACCGAACATAAACAAGTGTCAATCTTTTGATAGTTATTATCTCTTAAAAACACGCTTTTTGTTTTGACAGCGGGAATTAATTTTAAATTAATTTCTACCACTTCTGTTTTTTGAATTTAGAAAAAATGGATTCCATATTTGGAATCAGGATTTACAAATTTTGTAAATAGGTAACTTTTATTTTTAGTCATTTTGAATAATTACTGCGGTAAATATTTTATTTACCATGGTTAAGGGTAAATCCGGTAAATAAGGGTTAACAAATAATATTATAATAATACTAAATTTCCCTAAAACATGTACTAGCCTAATTGGTTGATACATGTTCGACCATAGGCATCTTTGGGTCGATTTGGGGACCCCATGGTGCCACTTGTAGGTGATAGGGACACTTTATTTTAATTAAGTTAAAATGAATACAAAAATGACACAAGCATATATCTTTTAGAAAAACAATTATTAAATAGGGTTATATATGTTGGATTTTAGATTATAAATATTAATTAGAAAGATAATAAGATTTAATACATAATTATATTTTATTTATAATTTTTAGCCATTACATAATTAATTTTATTTATGACACAATGATGATGTAGTAATTACTAAAATAGTGAAAAATTAAATTAATTGATATTATAAATACCCAAATAAATATAATATGAAACTTTTAATGAATTAAACTAATTTTATAGGATAATATGATATATTAGGGTTGATTTAATTGACTCTTTCAGAAGTAATCAATCTGTTATGAGTTTCACAAAAATAAACTATTGAATAGTGTCAAAATTGACATAAAAGAGTTCTTAAAACAAATATTATATTATTAATTGATATTAAATTCCAAAAAATCTAAGGTTCGGCCAAGAGACTTATATCATGACAGTTTAACCATTAATGGACCACTTGGGGGTCGCTTTGATGTATATAGTATGTTTATTAACCATATTATATAAAAATACAAAGAGACATTGTAAAAGTGAAACTAATTAACTTAGAGTTAATACTTAATGATATGGTTAATATAAGTACCCAAACCTGTCTAAATTCTATTGGTTGAGTGGTTTTCGACCTATCCCCACCTTAACCTTTTAATAATTAACTTTGGAGCCATTATAAAATGAATATGAATTTATTATAAATTAATATTTCTAGCTTTTCGAAAGGTGCCCCTCACCCCTCTTATAAAAGGGCACTCCTCCTTCTCATTTATTCACACATTCAAAGCCTTTTGGTTCGTCCAAAATCTGCCCAAATACCCTCCCAACATCCCTCAATACAATCTAGAGGCCTTAGTTTGATCCGAAATCCAACCTAAGGAGCCCTTTTGATCAAATCAAAAGGAAGAACCCGAAGAAGAGGTAAGTTTTCACCACCCCTTTTCAAGTTCCTTTCTTCTTCCACTTCTTCTTTCTTTGTTCTTACCATTCTAAAATAATAACTCCAGTATCTCACATATACTGTGATGTTATTATAAATATGGTACAACCATATTCAGTATTCTATCCACCCTTTGAATAACATGTCACCATACGTACGTACGTACGGCTTACCGTCTCCACGTCGTGGTGTAATTGTTATTCAATATATTATTATTTGGATGGGTATAATAATGATGTGTAACTCATGTAAATAATAAATATAACATGTTAATGATTCTTTATATATGATATACCATCCATTTATATTTTATTTTAATATCAAAAGAATGATATTGTCGCTCGTGCGTACGTATGGACTACCGTCTCCACGAACGCGATGAGATTCATTCTCCATCGTATCCATTCAAGTATAATTATCATTTGATGATTTAAAAATGACGTTTAAGGACATGATATCATTCTTGATATGAATAAGATACAAAAAACATGGCTTATGTAACAAAACATATAAAAGAAAATGAGTATGTTAACACCCGAAACGACGATAATTCTAAGATATTATTAACAAATCAATGTTAAAAGATCATATATGATATCATATTAATATATATGATTCTTGTATAATTTAATAACAATTATTTCACCATTATAAAGGAGGTTAACCAACCCCAACCAAGGAAAAGTACATGGTAAGGGTTATTTCACAATCTCTTCATTATCTGAGGTTGTTTATACGTAATAATCTACTGGGATCACTTTATCATCCACATCCATGTTTCTTCAAAATGTATTTCAAAACATTTTTATTATTTAAAATAATATTGGTTAAAGTCATTTATACCCTTTTTTGACTTTTTATAAGAGGAATCTTTCCGTCGTTTTCAAAACAAGGTCCTTTTTAACCTTTTCGACAGAATTAAGGTAAGAATGTTTTTTTAACTTATACGGCGGGTGCGGTTATTTTCTTCCATTATAAAATCTTAAAAGCTTTCCTTACAAGCTTATAAGAATATTTTCAAGAAAATTTTTTATTTTATATGGCTCTTAAATGATTTCAAAAATATAAAGAGATGTTTCTCCAAAAAGTGTTTTGATTTCATCTATGTCAACATCCTTTGACGGATTTTAAGATTATTTGAAGTTGATTTATTATGATACAAAACTTCTATATTGTATTGAAGGTATTGTGATATGTTTGACTGTAGATATGCTATTTTTATACCATTCATAGTTTATGGTGAAAGTATTGACATTTCGTATGCTAGTTTTAATACGAATGTTTATGTTATGTTTAAACCTTTTCATATGGGAATGCATTGGACTTAAGATGTGACGGGTGGAGCCCGCTATAGATCCTCGATGCATCGGTAGGTCTCATGAGACAAACTAGTGTCTTGGCACAAGGCCTTGACAAAATCTTATTTTTAGTCTTGGCACGAGGCCTTGGCTATGTGGTTATGATAGTCTGGCATTATGAATTCCATCAGTATGAAAGTGGTTATTGATTTTGCATGTGAATAAGTAAATGGCATTATTTCATTTTATTTATGCCATACTATGTTAAATGTTCAAGTTTAAAAGGCTTTCGTTTTAGTTATACATTGCCTTAAATGTTAGTTCTTATTTATGAAGGTTTCCGCTATATTGTTATCCTTACTGGGAATTTGAGCTCACCACTTTTCTATGTTTTATTTTTCCCATGAAGTGAATAAGTAAATTATGAATGACCTACAGGGATATTATGTGGGGATATGAGTGTGGATTATGGAGACAATATGTTGTTGTAGTAGTTTTTCATTTTATGATGTAATGTAAGACTTATGAATATATCTAGTGTTTCCAAGACTACTAAACCAATCGGTCTTTCAAGATTTAATCTTTCTTGTGATCATGACAACGTTATGTAATAATGCACCGACTCTGGGTAACTGGGGTCGGGGTGTTACAGTTGGTATCAGAGGAAGTTTAGTACAATCCTTGGAAGCTAAATTTATATAAACTCTGATTAGAGCACATAGACCTAAGATGAACTTTGAGGATTAGTATAGAAGAACTTCCTAGAATTTTGGTATTGTAGAGATTTTGTGAGTTTTCCGAGAAATACATCCCTATCTGGATACGAGCAGGTAGAGACGGATCTGGCACAGATGTACCTAGGGGTAAAACCCGAAAACACCGCTTTGAGCTAGACTCGAACGGGAACTGGTGCACGACAACGGGCCTTGCTGCACTCTTGGTTACGACACTCCCGGGGGATATGCTAAGGATAACTGTCATTTTCTTTACAAATCATTTTGAAGGGATTATGAGTATATACTTCCTCAAAGAAAACATTCTTATGATTATGGATTATATCCATAAATAGTTCAATTTATGTTAAGTGTTTTATAAGTATGGGATTATGTATTTTGATTCATAAACTGATCTAGTTTATGCCATTGTTTAGAAATGGCGCCTAATGGAAGAAATGGAAACTGTATCAATGCACGCACTCCATGTAGGGATTTCCCTCCTACTGAAGATAATTATAGTGGAGCTGGTGATGCAACTGGTGCCGATCAGCTCATCACCATACTGGGACAACTTACTCAGGTTATGAATAATAACCTTACCCGTATAGAGGACCCTGATCCGCAGCGTGGAGGATCAATGTTAGATCGATTCATGAGGCAACAACCACCAACGTTCAATGGGAGTACAAATCCCTTAGTAGCTGAGCAATGGATATTTTCCCTAGAGAAAATATTTCAGGCTTTGGGGAGCAGTGAAAGGGAAAAAGTTATCATGGCAGTTTACCGCCTCACTGGAGATGCTGATCAATGGTGGTTATTGATTCAAAATACGAAGGAAGATGATGAAGTATCAAATATGGAATGAAGGGAGTTCAAAGATCTGTTTTTAGAAAAATACTTTCCTCGCGACCATCGAGCAGATATGGAAAGGAAATTTCTAAGTCTGAGACAGAAGGAGGATGAGAATGTCACAAAGTATGAGGCTAACTTTACAAGGTTAGCAAGGTATGCTGGTGATTATATACGTAACCAAAGAAGTAAGATTGATCGTTTCTTTGATGGGTTAAAACCATTTCTCCGTCGAGCATTAGTCTCACAATCATTTTCGTCGTACGAAGACATTGTCTCATGTGCTATCAAGACCGAAAAGGAATTCTCTAAGTCTTATGACTTTAAAGAAAAGCAAGAGAAGAAGAGACATGCTGATCAATCTGGGAATGGAAATAAAGGGAAGAAGGGAAAGGTTGAATATCCATTCTGTGGTAAATGCGGGAAGAAACACCCTGGTACTTGCTTGAAGGGAATGGTAGTCTATTACAAGTGTGGTGAAAAAGGCCACCAAGCTCGTGATTGCAAGGGGAAGAAGAAATATACCAACATTCAGTGCTATAATTGCAGGGAGATGGGGCATTATACAAATGCATGTCCTAAGCGTCAGGAGAACTTACCTCAGAAAAGGCCAAGGGATCAAGGCCAGGATTATGCTATCACTACTGCTGAGGTAGAAGCTCCGAAAGAGGTGGTGGCAGGTAATTTAATGGTTTCCTCAAGTTTAGAAAATGCATTATTTGATTCTGGATCATCACATTGTTTCATATCTTCCTAGTTTTCTAAGAAAATTTGATATTTCCAATTTGATTTAATAAGGGAGTTGTCAGTTAAAACTCCTAAGGGAAGTATCATTGCAACAAAGTTTTTGTAAATCAGTCCCCATTAGACCACATAAATGTTCTTTATCTGATGATCTCATCGTTATACCTATGATTGAGTTTGATATAATCCTCGGTATGGACTGGCTTTCGGACTATGATGCAAAGATTTATTGTAAGAAGAAAGAGGTTACAATTCTTGATGATAATGATAAGGAACACCTTATCTTTAGAGCAGAATCGTCACCACCTAATTCTTATTTAGATATACCCTCAATAGCTCAAATAAATTCAATTATTGGGGAAGAAGAGAATGAAATAACTGCGGGTGAGTAAAGGAATGTTCAAATAGAGGATTTACCTGTTGTGAAAGAATTTGTAGATGTATTTCCGGAAGATTTTCCTGGACATCCTCTAGAACGAGAATTTCAGTTTTCCATTGATTTAATTCCTGGATCAAAGCCTATATCGAAGACCCCTTACAGAATGGCTACTGTAGAGTTAGTCGAATTAAAGAAACAACTAGAGGAATTGAGTAATAAAGGATTTATTCGCCCTAGTGTTTCTCCATGGGGAGCCACTATTCTTTTTGTTAAAAAGAAATATGGATCTATGAGGTTATGTATCGACTACAGGGAGATCAATGCTATAACGATAATGAACAAGTATCCCCTACCTCGCATTGATGATTTATTTGACCAACTACATGGAGCTCAATACTTATCAAAGATTGACCTTCGATCTGGATACCATCAGTTGTGTGTAAAGAAGGAAGACATTCCGAAGACAACATTTCGAACCAGGTACGGGCATTACGAGTTTACTGTAATGCCTTTTGGATTGACTAATGCACCCACTGTATTCATGGATCTGATGAATAGAGTTTTCAAGGAGTATCTAGATGAATTTGTGGTGGTATTTATTGATGATATCTTGGTATACTCCAAAACCTACGAAGATCATGAAAATCACTTGCGCATTATCATGAAGACTCTAAGAAGACATGAATTATATGGAATGTTTAGCAAGTGTGAATTCTGGCTTCATGAGATTTCTTTTCTTGGCCATATTGTCTCTAAAGATGGAATCTCTCTTGATCCTTCTAAGACCAAGGCAATCCAATAATGGCCAGCACCTACAAGTATAACTGAGGTACGTAGTTTTATTGGATTGGCAGGTTATTATCGACATTTCGTCCAGAATTTTGCCCGATTTGCTAACCCATTAAAGAATCTCATACGTAAAGGGGTTAAATTTGTTTGGACAAAAGAGTGTGAAGAATGTTTCGAAGAACTGAAGAGAATATTAGTCAATGCTCCTATATTGACTCTACCATCGGGGAATGATGGGTTTGTTATTTATAGTGATGCATCAAAGAAAGGACTTGGTTGTGTCCTTATGCAGAATGATAGAGTTATTGCCTATGCATCACGACAGTTGAAAATTCATGAACAAAACTATCCTACTCATGATATCGAGTTAGCAGCTGTGATCTTTGCTTTGAAGATATGAAGGCACTACATCTATGGTAAAAAATGTGAGATTGATACTGATCACAAGAGTTTGAAGCATATTTTCTCACAAAAAGAACTCAACATGAGGCAAAGGAGATGGCTTGAATTACTCAAGGATTATTATTGCACGATACACTACCACCCGGGGAAAGAAAATAAGGTGGAAGATGCTTTGAGTAGAAAAGACCATGGAATTTTGAACAATTTGAGAATTGAAAGGGATCCAATTTTCATGGATCTAGTGAAGATGGACATGGGAATAACCAGGGAAGGTGAAACATCAATGCTTTTTCAAATGGTTTCCAAACCATCTTTACTAGAAAGGATTAAGAGTTCTTAGACCGATGATGAAGAATTTCAAAAGAAGATTAAATCTGTGAATGATGGGAGATTGAGAGACTTTGTATATGAATATGGAATTTTGAAATTTGGGAAGAGACTTTGGGTTCCCGATATACCTGATCTAAAAAGGGAATTTCTAGATGATGCTCATAGTTTTAATTTCTCTATACACCCTGGGAGCACCAAAATGTATAGATATTTGAAGGAACATTTTTGGTGGGACAACATGAAGAGGGAGATTGCTGATTTTGTGTCAAGATGTATGGTTTGTCAGCAAGTGAAAGCTGGAAGGCAACAACCTGGAGGAGTCATGCAACCTCTT
The DNA here is from genome assembly GCA_963277665.1 of Viscum album. Lineage (NCBI taxonomy): Eukaryota > Viridiplantae > Streptophyta > Magnoliopsida > Santalales > Viscaceae > Viscum > Viscum album. Next base: position 470,920,487 of record OY728148.1, read on the forward strand.
CCCATACCAGAGTGGAAATGGGACAATATTACGATGGACTTTGTCATGGGGATACCAAAGACTCCTAGAAGGAACGATGCAATATGGGTTATTGTTGATCATCTTACCAAGTCAGAAAATTTTCTTGCTATAAGAGAAGATCTGCCCCTGGAACGTCTAGAAATACTATATATTAATGAAGTTGTGATACTTCATGGAGTACCCCTATCGATTGTTTCTGATCGTGATCCCCGTTTTACTTCATGATTTTGGAAAAGTCTTCAGAAATCCCTGTATACTGAACTTATTTTGAGAACTGCTTACCACCCAAGCTTCTACGGTACGCTTCTCTTTGAATAATGTGATAACGTGTGTTGTACGCAACACCGAGTTCTAACACACCATAACCAATCAAACTAGCTGTTATGAATAGTAATACCTACTTTTTGAAAATATATATATTTTATATTTCAAAATGGACTTCATTTATGGATTCGGAATATCGAATTTATCCTAAGGTGAAATTTTGGTACATTTCGGATAACTTTCATTTTTTGATGAATAGTGAAAATTACTAAATTTTAATTAAAAACAACTTTTTTAATCAAAATAATTAATAGTGATAAATTATGAATTTGAGTGGTTTTAAAGTATATTTAGAATATATTTTTACTATTTAATATAATGTTGGTCATTGGACATAATTTTACAATTAAACCAAACATAAACAAGTGTCAATCTTTTGATAGTTATTATCTCTTAAAAACACGTTTTTGTTTTGACAGTGGGAATTAATTTTAAATTAATTTCTGCCACTTCTGTGTTTTGAATTTAGAAAAAATGTATTCCATATTTGGAATCAGGATGTTCAAATTTTTTAAATAGGTAACTTTTATTTTTAGACATTTTGAATAATTACTGCGGTAAATATTTTATTTACCATGGTTAAGGGTAAATCCGGTAAATAAGGGTTAAAAAATAATATTATAATAATACTAAATTACCCTAAAACGTGTCCTAGCCTTATTGGTTGATACATGTTCGACCATAGTCATCTTTGGGTCGATTTGGGGACCCCATGGTGCCACTTGTAGGTGATAGAGACACTTTATTTTAATTAAGTTAACATGAATTCAAAAATGACACAAGCATATATCTTTTAGAAACACAATTATTACATAGGGTTATATATGTTGGATTTTAGATTATAAATATTCATTAGAAAGACAAAAAGTTTTAATACATAATTATATTTTATTTATAATTTTTAGACATTAAATAATTTATTTTATTTATGACACAATGATGATGGAGGAATTACAAAAATATTGAAAAATTAAATTAATTGATATTATAAATACCAAAATAAATATATTATGAAAATATTAATGAATTAAACTAATTTTCTATGATAATATAATATATTAGGATTGATTTAATTGACTTTTTTCGAAGTAATCAATCTGTTATGAGTTTCACAAAAATAAACTATTGAATAGTGTCAAAATTGACATAAAAGAGTTATTAAAACAAATATTATATTATTAATTGATATTAAATTCCTAAAAATCTAAGGTTCGGCCAAGAGACTTATATCATGATAGGGTCATCATTAATGGACCACTTTGTTGTCTCTTGGATGTATATAGTATGTTTATTAACCATATTATATAGAAATACAAAGAGATATTGTAAAAGTGAAACTAATTAACTTAGAGTTAATACTTAAATATATGGTTAATATAAGTACCCAAACCTGTCTAAATTATATTGGTTTAGTGGTTTTCGACCTATCCCCACCTTAACCTTTTAATAATAAACTTTTGAGCCATTAGAAACCGAATATTAATTTATTATAAATTAATATTTCTAGCTTTTCAAAAGGTGCCCCTCACCCCTCTTATAAAAGGGCACTCCTCCTTCTCATTTATTCACACCTTCAAAGCCTTTTGGTTCGGCCAAACTCTGCCCAAATACTCTCCCAACATCACTCAATAGAACATAGAGTCCTTAGTTGGATCATAAAGCCAACCTAAGGAGCCCTTTTGATCAAATCAAAAGGAAGAACCCGAAGAAGAGGTAATGTTTTCCCCACCCCTTTTCAAGTTCCTTTCTTCTTCCACTTCTTCTTTATTTGTTCTTACCATTATAAAATATTAACTCCAGTATATCACATATACTGTGATGTTATTATAAATATGTTACAACCATATTCAGTATTCTATCTACCCTTTGAATAACATGTCACCATACGTGCGTACGTACGGCTTACCGTCTCCACGTCGTGGTGTAATTGTTATTCAATATATTATTATTTGTATGGGTATAATAATGATGTGTAACTCATGCAAATAATAAATATAACATGTTAATGATTCTGTATATATTATATACCATCCATTTATATATTATTTTAATATCAAAATAATGATACTGTCGCTCGTGCGTACATACGGACTACCGTCTCCACGAATGCGATGAGATTCATTCTCCATCGTATCCATTCAAGTATAATTATCATTTGATGATTTAAAAATGATGTTCATGGACTTGATATCATTCTGGATATGAATAAGATACAACAAACATGGATTATGTAACAAAACATATAAAAGAAAATGAGTAAGTTAACACACGAAACGACGATAATTCTAAGATATTATTAACAAATCAATGTTAAAAGATCATATATGATATCATATTAATATATATGATTCTTATATAATTTAATAACAATTATTTCTCCATTATAAAGGAGGTTAACCTACCCCAACCAAGGAAAAGTACAGGGTAAGGGTTATTTCACAATCTCTTCATTATGCGAGGTTGTTTATACGTAATAATCTACTGGGATCTCTTTATCATCCACATCCATGTTTCTTCAAAATGTATTTCAAAACATTTTTATTATTTACAAGAATATGGGTTAAAGTCATTTATACCCTTGTTTGACTTTTTATAAAAGGAATCATTCCGTCGTTTTCAAAACAAGGTCCTTTTTAACCTTTTCGACAGAATTAAGGTAAGAATGTTTTTTTAACTTATACGGCGGGTGTGATTATTTTCTGCCGTTATAAAATATTCAATGCTTTCCTTACAAGCTTATAATAATATTTTCAAGAAAATGTTTTATTTTATATGGCTCTTAAATGATTTCAAAAATATAAAGAGATATTTCTCCAAAAAGTGTTTTGATTTCATCTATGTCAACATCCTTTAATGGATTTTAAGATTATTTGAAGTTGATTTATTATGATACAAAACTTCTATATTGTATTCAAGGTTTTGTGATATGTTTGACTGTGGATGTGCTGTTTTTATACCATTCATAGTTTATGGTGAATGTATTGACATTTCGTATGCTAGTTTTAATACGAATGTTTATGTTATGTTTAAACCTTTTCATATGGGAATTCATTGGACTTAATATGTGACGGGTGGAGCCCGCTATAGCTCCTCGATGCATCGGTAGGTCTCATGAGACAAACTAGTGTCTTGGCACAAGGCCTTGACAAAATCTTATTTGTAGTCTTGGCATGAGGCCTTGGCTATGTGGTTATGATAGTCTGGCATTATGCATTCCATCATTATGAAAGTGGTTATTGATTTTGCATGTGATTATTCGATTAGTAGAATAACCATGTGAATAAGTAAATGGAATTATTTCATTTTATTTATGCCATACTATGTTAAAAGTTCAAGTTTAAAAGGCTTTTGTTTTAGTTATACATTTCCTTAAATGTTTATTCTTATTTATGAAATCATCCTCTATATTGTTATCCTTACTGGGTATTTGAGCTCACCCCTTTTCTATGTTTTATTTTTTCCAGGAAGTGAAGAAGTACATTATGAATGACCTGCAGGGATATTATGTGGGGATATGAGTGTGGATTATGGAGACAATATGTTGTTGTAGTAGTTTTTCATTTTATGATGTAATGTAAGACATATGAATATATCTAGTGTTTCCAAGACTACTAAACCAATCGGTCTTTCGAGATTTGATCTTTGTTGTGATCATGCCAATGTTATGTAATAATGCACCGACTCTGGGTAACTGGGGTCGGGGCGTTACATGTTTTGTTGTGCGGGAATGATGGAGTGGGATAACATTGAGGAATGATAGTTGGTAGTGGTTGAACATGTGTATATGAAGAAGGGGGTGTGCAGTGGGAGTGAATTTTAGATTTTATCAATTATTTTTTACGAATGTATGTTAAAAATGAAATGCTTTACTTTTTCATTTTTCCCTTGTTCAGTATTGGCAGTACTGAAGAAAAATGTTGGATGGTTGTTGTATGTTTAGTTAATCAGGCTCTTCACCTTCTGTAAAAAATTGAAGATGTTGTGCAAGGTTGTAGCTCCGTGTAGTGCTGAAATAAATTAAATTGAAACCCTTAATTAATGAATGGAATGTGGTTGAATGAAAAAGGGGTTGGGTTTATGATTTGACAGTGGCTATTTTTGTTGTTGTGAATATAGGTGCAGCAACAAAAGTGGTTCTAGTGGACTGGTTGTTTTTTTTGGATCATTAGGTTGGGATTAGTGTTTTTTACTTATATATTTATGTTTTAGTTCCTTATTATTTCAATATTCACCTCGCCCTTGTTGAGAACTATGTTCTAAACACCCACATTTCATGGGGAAGGGTGTCCTTACCAACACCCCTGTGGGAGGACGGTTGAATGGTTTCTGACATTCTTACTCACACCCCCTTCAGGTTTTTACTGATAGAGTTTATCTGTGAAGGATTTAATGGATTAAGGTTTACTATAGCCAATAATCTTTTAGGCAGGTTGAGGAGTGGGTGAGAGGTCTAGGTTATTGTGGGCCATGTTACTTTCCCATGTGTATTCAGGATATGGCCCAGGTGTCTGCAGATGGGATGGGTGGTTTGGTTGGGGCTCAGGTGCCTGAAGTCATGATTTGTGTGTGGTGTGAGGCTCAAGTGTGTTTGAGAAGATTGTGGTAGTGGGACTTCATTTTGAATGAATGGTAGCATTAAGATGTTATCCATTAGGAATGGGTAGTTATTCAGTGGGAATGTTTTGTGGGGTACCCAAATGTCTAGGTTCTTATAATTCTACATTACATGACATACAGTATTTGGTGAGTGTGCCATGGTGAGAATGGGATTGTCAGTACTCCTTGGTAGGTTTTTTGAGGTTCTACTTTCCAATCATAGAGGAATTATTATTTTTCCCCCGCATGTGCATGGGAGGATTTTTTTCCCTACTGGTTATGTTTGTATACTCTCACAATGTGTGGGAAATTATTTTTAGGATTACAAGTGGACTTTGATGACCATGATGGTCTTTACTACCTCAAGTGTCAGTAATTTTGAAGTGCTACAACATAGACTCTTTATTTGGGTACATTAATTGGAACTTTGGTTGTACTTTTGAGATAGTTTACATTTGAATCATTCATGGGTGGGATTTTGGTATCCTTTATATAAATGTTAGTTGTTGCGTCGGATTTTTACCATCTTCTATCCCGATCATATTTTTTTTAAAGGGTAATGCCTTACATTTTTTCTGATATAATATACCATTAGAGGATGTCGCCACTCAAGGGCCTACATAGGGAAGAATTATGGGGTTATTATCTCTATTTCATCTTCATGAAGGAAGGGTGTGGCACTTTGTTGTCCCTTCCATCATCTTGAACAAGGTGGGATAGAATTTGTTGTTGTTCTTTTTGAAGTTTCTTTTCCCAGGGGAAATATGCAAGGGAGTTATCTATGATATCAATAATTCATCCATCTATAGTTTATCTATGAGTCTATAATATATTCTAAGGGATGGGGTAATAGTTTTGGTTTCTTAGGGTGAAGCGGGCAGTGGTGGAGTTTGTTGAGATGTTCCAAGTCTGTTAGTAGGTGAAGGCAAAGCATTATGTTCCTAGAGGCCTGTTTAAGCCCTTATACATTCCTAAGTGGAAGGGGGATGAAATATCAATGGTTTTCGTCACATGATTTCCTTGGGAGCAGGGAATATATAATGATATTTGGGTAGTAGTGGATTAGTTGTTGATATTAGCTCAGTTTTGAGTGATCAAGTAGTGGAGGGTAGTGGATGATTTAGTGAAATGGTATCTGGATGGAGTGGTGAGGCCGTAAGGAGTTCCCATATACATCATCTCAGATTGGGATATGTGAATTATGGAATGAGTCCTGAGTGGATTGTAGCATTGCATTGGAACTGAGTTGCGCCATAGCATTTCTTTCTATCCTCAGATAGATAGACAGACAGAGAGGACCATCCAAATGTTGGAGGACATGTTGTGGGCATGTCTTTTAGATATCGAATGATCATGGTTATTACACTTTCCCATGTTATAGTTTTCCTACAATAATATCTACCACTCAACTGTTGGCATGGAACTGTTGGAGGCTTTGTATAAAAGGAAGTTTCATTCACCAATATTCTAGAGAGAGGGTGGGGATGCAACCCTTATGGGATTCGGTGTAGTGTAGATCATAATGAAGATGTTTCAACTTATGTGTGAAAGGATGATGGTAGCACACAGATGATAGAAGTCATATACCAATCATAGGATTATTCCTTTTGAGTTCAAGATTTTGGATCATTTTTTTAGATGATTTCCCTTCATCATGTGAAGTAGAGGATTGTTATGGGAATAAAGATTTCTCCCAGGTTCATCGGACCAATCAGGGTGTTGGGACGAGTTGGTGAGGTGGAATATCTGATTGTGATGCCACTATAGTTAGGGAGGATCCTTGTGGTCTACCGTAACTATCAACTCTATCAGTATCTACATGATGATTCATGCATCATTGACTAGGGAGTGTGGAATATTGATGATGATGTGACATTTTTGGAGTGGCATGTAGGAATCGAGGATCACTAGGAAAATGTGTTTCGTAGTTAGAACATTCTTTTGGTATGTGTGTTATATAGGTATGGTGGCCTGGAGGAGATTAACTAGGGACGGGAGTCACATATACATTCTCATTACACATAGCTATTCTAATTTTTGTTTCATTGTTTTATCTATGATCTTCATTTTACGGTGTAATTCATGACCTTATTCTTCATTAGATGTGTAGTTTCCATATTCTATGAATGTATGGGGAAAATCCTTACTCTGGTGAGTGGATGATCTGCTGCCAAATAAATCTATATTAATGTGGATGTGATTAAACCTCTGTAGGCGAGTCTATGCCGCACAATGTGGATAATATCATGACATGGAAGAAGTATATCCCTAATACATGTGTTTGTACTGTGTGAATTATGGTGTTTGTGTGGTTTTGGGGGTAGTGGGTCCATATTGTTTCTACAGTTTTTAAGAGATTGTTTTTAAGGAGTTAATATTAGATGTTAGGGTTTTCACTCATGTTTTAAAACAACGTAAGGTAGTTTTTTCCTGAGAGGTTTTTTTACGGGGTGGTCTGTTTAAACCTCCTTTCTTCTAGATCAGTTTTGAATTACCATGGGTGAGAATAAATTGAGAGGTATTTGAGGTAATAAACCATATTTCCGTAGTCCATTCCATTGTGGGAATACAGTGTTCTAGGATTTCTAGGATGCAATAATGGCTCGTTTAAATAGTTTTCTAAATTTCTAGTTTTTTCATCAGCAACTCGGGGCATCAGTGCCTGCATGTTAGTGCATCTGTGAGTTAAGGGAATATGTATCCACAGGTCGACATTTTTGTATGTCCGGTAATCAGTAGGTCAAGGTGTTGGTAGGTCATGGAGTTTGCATTCCCTGGCATTATTAGGTCAGGGTGTTGGTAGGTCAAGGCATCGATAGGTCAAGGAATCAGTCAGTTCATCGTCAGTAGCTCAGGGATTCAATAGGTTAAGGTGTTAGTAAGTCGAGTAAATGGTATGTTAGGGAATCGATAAGGTGAGGAATTGGTTATTATTTTCATCAGACGATCCGTTTTGGTTGGTCGCATCGGTAGCTCACCCATAGGATACTCTCCCATTAGAGACTCATTTACAGTTCTCACAATCATTCCTAGTTACCCCGTTTTCCCCTCTTATGTCTTATTTTACATAAACTGAATTTAAAGCATTGTTTGGATGTGTTTATGTGATATTATATTACTATAATGTATATAAATATTATCTTAAGGCACTGGGAGAGTTGAGATACCCATACCATGTGATATTGACCATGATCTCATGATTAATTTCTTTTGAAACCATTCATCCTTTAATATTGGATCAGGATCATCAAAGCCTGGATTGTCCCTTCCTAATATGTTTCGAATCCCTATTGGTATGAAAAAAATTCCGTACCATGATGAGTCATATATCTGTTCTAAATCCCCTTCTACTAATTTTTCATGGACTTATTTTCTATAGGTCTTGTGATCCCCAATTCTTGACAGAAAGGTGATCTGGGTTCTCCTGTTGTTTCATGTTGGGATTCTATCACCTATCATCTTTTTCTATATAATACAGGGTGTGTATACCAATGATTCCTCATGAATATTAACTAAATCCAATTTTATTGAGAAGAAACATGTGGGGGTGTGTATATGATAATGATGTTTATCGCCTGTTTTATATGTTATCTTGATCATTATTGTGAATTATGTGACATATTCCTTATGAAAATCATGGTCGCTGGTGGTCATTTCATGCACACTAGTAGTGTTCTATTTTCTTTTGTTATGATGTTTGATTATTCTCCATAAAATTAAATCTACATAATAGATTATACATTGTTAATAAAATGTATTCCCCATGAGCAAACCTATTCATTGATCACCCCCATTATTTAATGTGAAATTAAATAACCCCAATTGGATAAATCTGAACACACTTTTCTTTATCATGTGTAATTGTGCTATGTGACTTTGGGGGTTCCATCCTTGTGATGGATGTGGGTAGAGGGATGGATATAAGAGTTTTTTATATTATAGTGGTTTGTTATGTGTGTGATGTAGGGCATAGGTTTAATGGTAGTTGTTGTGGAAACAGTGTGTGGGGTTGTGAAAGAGTTATGTTCAGATATCTTGTTGAGAGACTAATTGATTTTGGAATGGATGGACTTTTAGGTAGTTGGAAATCCTTTTTTTATCAGTTAAGATCCATTGGGAAGTGGTATTCTAATGTGTTTATGTTCTTATTGTGCAGTTGGAATGCATTAGCGTATCGTTTTGGCAGTGGGGTTGCCAGTTTTCTTGTGAGGGAAGGATTGTAAGATATATTATTGAAGAATGATAGTTGGTAGTAGGTTGGTTGATGTGTGTTTAACTAATTAGCCTCTTTACATTTTTAGGAAACATTAGATGTTTTTCATGGTTGTTTCCTCGAGTAGTGCTATTAAATATTAAAGAGGAACCTTAATAATTAAATGGAAAGAGGTTTAACTAAAATCGGTTTGGTTTACAAATTTTCATTCTCTATTTGACTGGTTGTGGATATAGGGGAAATGGAAGAAGTGGTTCTGTATGGCTGGTATTTTTTTGGGATACAAAGGTTTGGAAGAGTTGTTGCTCACCTATATATTTAAATATTGTTTCCTTGATATATCTATTTGTACCCCACCCATGATGAGGACCAGGTGCTGAACACCCAAATCTCATGGGGGAGGGTTTCGTTCAAACCATCTCGGTGGGAGGATAGATGGTTAGTTAAAAAATGTATTCCTCATACCCTCTTTCAGTTCATACAGTGCATGTGAATCCAAATAGGATGTAATGTCTTGAGGATTACCATTTTTAAAAATCTGTTTTGTAGGTTTGTTGTGTGTGAGGGGATCATGTGTTTGTAGGCTAGGATTTTTTCCTAACTATCTTCATGATGGGGCCCCTGATATTAAAGTCGAGATTTTTGGCGTGGATGTCGATCATGTGTTTTCCCGGGGGGTGTATTATATGTGTTTTGGGACCCAATTATGTGCGTGTATGTTGTGGCATTAGGACTGTGTTTGAAAAAGTGGTAGCATCAAGTCGTTAGCCATTAGGAGTGTGTACTTAACTAGTGGGAAGGTGGTGAGGGGTACCTAAATGTCAATGTGCATATACTATGACATTACATGACTTGATTTGTTTGGTTTGTATAACCTGTTGAGGCTCAGATGGTTATTTTTCCTTTGTAGGTGCATTGAGGTTTTACTATTTTCTAATAGGGGTGTTAGTATGTTCCCCCACAAGGGAATGAGTGGATTTAGTTTTACTACTAGAAATACTTGTATAATCTCCCTCCATATGTGAAACTATTTTCAGTTTTCTAGGAGTACATTGAGGACTGTTACAGACTTTTCTATATTTGGTGTTGGGAGATTTGATGTTGTTGCTTAGTATTTTGTATTGGTACTTGTTATAGTACATTGGTTGTATTTTATTTGTAGGCTACATTTGATCATTAATATGGGAATGGTTTTTGGAATTATTTTTCACATTATATTAGTGTCTCTTGATATTTTACTATCTTATATCCTCGTTTTATTTTAAAAAAAGTGTAATGACTTCCATTTTGTGGGAATTCTTATACCTTTATTTCTAGTCTCCACTCCAAGGGTGACCAAATGTAGTTTTGGGGGTCGTTATCTCTTCTTAATCTAGAAGAAGGAAGGTCATGTCACTTTTTTGGTCCTTCACTTTTCTCAATAAAAGAGGGTTGTGACACAAAATGGTGGGATAAAACTACTCATGATTTATATGTTAGAAATCAATTTTTCAGTATTTGTTTTTTAAAAAACTCACATTGTACCACAAAAAATGATTACATTCAAACCACATTATGAAATGAAAAACATGGGTAAAAATGTAATTAATATTTTTGGGAGACTAGTATAACAATTTTGGAAACATTTTCTGAATGCACAGATACATAAGAGAAATATTCCAAAATGGGATCTCGTACATAGACAATCCCGAATAGTGTTGAGATTGTATAAAAAAGTGATTCCACATTGATAACACTTGAATCATAACCCCAATGAAATATTGAACATAAAATAGGTCATTATTGCATAATATTTGATGTAATAAAAAATTTTATATATAAATTAATATTTTATATCATTACTATTAAAAATGATTATGAAAAATGATCTAAGTTATAATCATAGAGATGGTTGGCCGTAAATTGGAATGAATAAGTTTTCCATAATTGAAAGACAATTATGGAAAAAAGGAATGTATTATTTTATCCTTAAACAATTATAGTCTTATAATATATTTAATATTAGTTCATTTTATATATATATTTATATACCAATGACGTTATATTATGATAAATGAATTACATCACTTTATGGAGGTGGTAGTCCACACGTACACATGAACGTCATTATAATTTTTCATTGCATGGATTGGTAAGAAGGTAAATAATATATTATATTTTAATAATGATAAATATGTAATTAATAATATATATTAATGTTATTTCCCTATTTAAAAAGTAAATTTGGTGACGATTATGGAAATTGAATTACATCTGTTTGTGAAATTGTTTCCAACCGTACACAAGAACAATGGATAGGTCATCCTTTTGATGGATGTTAGAGATGGATATAGGTTATTATATTAAAATAATTTAATACGAGTATATTTATTATATTTATTATATTTTTATATCATGGATTAATAAAATTGGAAGGATATAGAAAAAGAAACCAAACTAAAACAAGTGGATAAAAATTTTAACTTTTATTTAAAAAACCTCTGATCATTAACAAATTTATACTCTTAATGTTAGTGTTATACCTAATATAAGGCCTCTATAATTAGAATAATCATTATTGTAATGACTTCGGGAAATTAATGTTTGATAAAAATGTGTTTTTATGTGAAAAAATTAGAGTAGAATATGGATCCCTTTATAAGAGAGTAGAAGGGAACTTTTGGAATTTAACAAAATAAATAAATTAATAAAAATAAATATCCAATATAAATTGGATCAAAATTAATCTATATCAGCTATATTATGATTATGGGTATTTATCATATATTAAAATAAATATTGGACATGTTTTTACAATATTTCAATGAATATAATATGGTATTAACCCATATTTTCTCCTTTATATCTTACCATGAGAACTTGAATTTTTACTTCTTGAGGATCAAAATACATACAAAAATATTATTAATACCTTTAAATGGACCATTATTTATTTTTAATTCTTTTTCTAATACATTGGGCGAATTTAATAATTTTATGAATTTTATATCATTTAATAATATATTATTTACTATAAATTATACTTAATGTCAATTTTCATTACGATTCATAAAATTTAATTTAATAATATTAATAAAACATCATGAATTCTGAAAAGTATATTTTTTTATTCCTAAAAAATTTCATGGTCATCTATAATATCATTTTATAACATTATTTATGTCAAATTATAATTATTATAATAAATTTAATATCATTTATAGGACAATTTCATCAATTGATTAATTACAACACCATTGGTGTGTAATAATTTGAGGTAATTTTATTATTCCTAAAAACATAAAATAAATTTCTTAGATGAATAGTATAAAAATAATATTTTCATTTAGCTCCTCTATATAACTCAATCTTAAAATTATTTTAGTTATTAAAAACAATATGTTTTCATTTTTGAATTTTCAATAACTAAAATATTATAACATTAATAATTTCATCCATTTTCACCCCCAAAAAGCCAAATTTGACCTTTGTGTGTTTATGGACATGTTATACTCATCCAATTAGATTATTGAATTTGAAATTGTTATTTTAAATTCCTTACCTTTTCATTTTTAACCATTAATAACCTAATTCACCCTTTTCTATAGTAACAAAAATGAAAAAAAAAATTGTTATTCATATTGACCAAAAAATTAAATGAAAATATTAATTGAACATGGAATCACTAATTTCAAAATATGGAATCCATTTTTCAGAATTCAATAGCTCAACGTGAGAGAATTAAGGTTAAAATTAAATAGAGAAAATGTGACAACAAATGGTCATTAAAAATCACTTTTTAAATATGAAATTTTTATATTAAATTCATTTATAAAACAATTTTAAAATATAAATTTAATTATTTTTAATTAAAATTAACTATTTATATTTTATTAATAATAAAAAATATAATTTCGTTTTCTAATAACATTTAAATTAAAATATAATTTTATTTAAAAAAATAATATATTTAACTATTGTTGATTATTAAATCCTTTAAAAAATTGACATCATGAATTAAAACATGAAATTACCTGTTTCTAATATATTTTCATGAACAAATAAAAATTAATTTCCAATATCATTGCTAAAATGAAAAAAAAAAATTTGAAGAATACATTTTTTAGAGAATAAAATGAATTTAACAAAAATTAAGAGTTGATTTAAAAATTATTATTATTTAAATTAATATTGAGTAGTTTGTTTTTAATTATTTTCTAAATCAATTATATATATTAATTCATAAAATTTAAAAACTTCATTTTAATTATCACATTAAAATGTTAATATTTCAATTTTTTTGTTAATGATTGGTGTTGTGTATCTTGTAAAATATTGAATATAGTATTTAATTTTAATATATATGGGCATTTCATCCAAAATAATTTAATAAATTGAATCCTATCAATATTACCTCAGTCTTGTTAACTACAGGTTAAAATGTTCAATATATAATTATTGAAATCCAACATCCTAAAAATAATCATTAAAACTTCCACTAAAAAGAGAGAAATGGATGTGTTAGTGTTATATAGATTAACCCATAACTAGGTGTCACTGTATAATAACATCAATGGTGTGTGAAAAAATGGATATAGATGAGAAAAATAATTCCCAAGGACTAATGGATATTTATACAGAACATGGTCATGTCAAATTTAACAAGGTAATGCTGTGATAGGTTAAATTTCTATTGATTTCTCAGTAATAAAATTAAATGAATATTGTTTTAACATAATTATATATTCCCTTGAGGTGACTAGTTACATTACATATTTTTCTAAGAAGATGAGGAAATGAACATACTTTATATGTATAATTTCTTCTTCTAATCAATTTCATCCAAAATTTCTTCTTTTTCTACATATAGTGATTACATTATATATATTTCAGGCATATAGAACGAAAATATACATTTAGTATAATTCAAAATATAATCAAGAATAAAAATGGATTCCTTATCTATATGAAATAAAAAAAGATAACACAAAATAAGATTATTATAATACTAACCCTTCAAATGTGGAAAAATAATTTAGTATCAAAATTTCAGTAATAATACTCAATGTTCAACATAGATCATTAAATAAATAAGAATCCATAAAATTCCCCCATAAATTCATGTTTAATATTGAATCCAAATAATGGAAATTATTTGATCACTTATACTTCCTAGATAAATTTAGTATTTATTTCCCAAAATGTATTGACCCTAAACATATTTTATTCATGGCATTATTAACATTTATATATATATATAATTAATCACCATAAATATAAAATTACATCATATATTCAACCAAAATAAAATCCATTGTTTATTTTCCAAAAAAAAAATCGATAATATTATTTTTAAAATAATCATGCAGGGTTGCAAAAATAGTAAACAAATTATAACATGACATTGACACCAAATAAATTTTCAATCCTAATTTTATCAATAAAAAAACATAGCTTCAAGAAATGAAGATAAAATTTTTCTATCTGATAGTATAAATAAATAATAACAATGTAATAATAAAAAATAAATCCTAAAGGGTAGTGGTAGTTGATACAATAATATCTCCCATTCATCATTCGTTCAATCCTATATTCCTTGTAATATGCGATAGGTTATCAACTAAGCATGGTTTTTTTATTCTTTTTTCCAAAACTATACTAATATAATGGTTTTTAATTTCCCAAAAATGTAAAAAAATCCTAAAAAAATTGAATATTCAAGATTAAAGAAATGTTTTATCCTCAACTATTGTCTCATAACATACGTTTTTCATCCCAAAAATCTGATCACCAATACATACCTAAAAATTAATTATCACATTTAACCATAAGTTAATAAATAAAATTAAAACATATATACATAATATTTAACACATTCTTCATCAAATTTCACATCTTTTTAAACCTATTTGTTATATATACCTAGCCGAAAATATCATTATTCAACATAAAGTTTCATTACTAAAATGATAAATGTGGTATTTATGAATCTGAGCATGTGGTCAATCTCAATATTATATACCAATGTTTGTATCCATAACTCTTATGAAACAGATCTCATGAATCATACTAATATGCATATATATATAAACCCTTATTTGATACTAACTATGATATCTAAAAACCCACACTTCCATATCCAGTGTTGAAAATATAAACATTTCATTTTTGTATTTAATAAGAAAAATTGTTACCAAATTTGTTCCATAAAAAACATAGAACATAAAATGGATATATTGGATCACTTAAATACTGAAGGAACGCTTTGGTTTATAGTTTTCAATTATTGGTAAAAACAATAACAACATGGATTCGTGATCTATTGGTTCATAAAGATCAATATCACATCCCACCATACCAATCTTTTCGTAATGAATTCTAAGACATCCACAATTCCAAAAAAATTTCACACATATGAAACCTATCTAAAAAAATCAATAATATCATTATTAATAACTGTGGGAAAGGAAACATTAGAATGATATGTTTAAAATCTATGTGAGGATAATCATGGTATATATAAATCAATTATAAAATGAAATCATAATCTAATTGTACTAGTATAAGGTCATTCAAATAATATAAAATGTTTGTATGAAATAAGAAAAAGATCATTAACCTGAGTTATGGAACAAACCATTAACATTTAAATATACATAAATAATAAGAATTAGAAATCACTATATTTCAATCATTTAAAATAAGTGTAATGCCCCCACCCTAGTTAACCAGAGTTGTTGAATTATTACAGAACATTGGCATGATCACAATAGATCGGGTCTCGAAAGACCGATTAGTTTAGTAGCCTTAGAATCACTAGATACATTCAGAATGTTTACATTACATCATAAAGTGAAAACTACAACAAAATATTGTCACCTCACTCATATCCCCTTATACTATCCCTACAGGTCATTCATAATATACCTCTTCACATCCTGGGAAAAATAAAACATTGAAAGGGGAGATCTCAAATGCCCAGTAAGGATAACAATATGGCAGAAACATTCATAAATAAGCATAAACATTTAACGCAATGTATAACTAAAACAAAATCCTTTTAAAATTGAACATCATCATAATATGGCAGAAATACAATGAAATAATTTCATTTACTTATTCAAATGGTTATTCTACAAGTCGCATAATCACATGCAAAATCATTAACCGTTTTCATAATGACGGAATGCATAATGCCAGACTATCATAACTAAATAGTTATGTCCTTGTCCCAAGACTACAAATAAGACTTTCTCATGGCCTTGTGCCAAGACAATAGTTTATCTCATGAGACATACTGATGCATTGAGGAGCTATAGTGGGCTCTACCCGTCACTTATAAAGTCCAATGCATTTCTCATATGAATAGGTTTAAACATAACATAAACATTCATATTGAAACTAATATATGAAATGTCAATTATTTCTCCATAAACCATGAATGGTATAAAAATAACACATCCACAGTCAAACATATCACAAAAAATTCAATACAATATGTAAGTTTAGTATCATAATAAATCTACTTCAAATAATCATGAAATCCATCAATGGATAATGACATAGATGAAATCAAAATTATTTGAGTGAAATATCTATTTTTTTGAAATAATTTAAAATTCACATAATTTTAAAAGAAAAAATTTATATTGAAAATATTCTTATAAGATTGTAAGGGAAGCATCGACGAGTTTATAATGGTAGAAAATAGCCTCACCTGCTGTATAAGTTAAAAATGACATTCTTACCTAATTTTTTTTCAAAAAGGATAAAAGGACCTTGTTTGGAAAACGGCAGAAATATTCCTTTATAAACATCTTATAATAAGTCAACATGGGTATAAATGACTTTAACCCATATTTTGTAAAATAGTAAGAATGATTTGAAATTCAATTTTATGAAACATGGATGTGGATGATAAAGAGTTCCCAATAGATAAATACATATAAACAACCTCGGATAATGAAGAGATTGTAAAATAAACCATTAACTTGTACTTTTCCTTGATCTAGTGTAGGTTAAACTCCTTTATAATGGTGAAATAATTGTTATTAAATTATACAATAATCTTATAAATTATTTATGATATCATATATTATATTTTGAAATATATTTTTTAATAATATCTTAGTATTATCATTGTTTCATGTGTTAACTGATTCATTTTCCTTTATATACATTATTACGTAAGCCATGTTTATTATGGATAGGTTTTATTTTGTTCATACCCAAAATGATATTAAATCCTTAAACATTATTTTTAATCTTCAAATTAAAATTATTCTTGAATGGATACGATGGAGAATGAATCTCATAGCGTTCGTGGAGACGGTAGTCAGTACGTACGCACGAGTGACAATATCATTATTTTGATATTAAAATAACATATAATTGGATGAGGTATTATATATACATAATAAATATCATGTTATATTTATTATTTAAAATAATTACACATCATTATTATAGCCATCCAAATAATAATGTATTGAATAACAATTACGCAATGACGTGGAGACGGTAAGCCGTACGTACACAGGTTTGGTGACATGTCATTCAAAGGATCGATATAATACTCAATATGGTTGTACCATATTTATAATAACATCATAGTATATAGAAGATACTGGAGTTATTATTTTAGAATGGAAATAAAAAAGAATGAAAAAGTTGAAGAAAAAAAAATAACTTGAAAGAGGGTGGTGAAAACATTACCTCTTCTTTAGGTTCTTCATTTTGATTTGATCAAAATGTATCATTAGGATGTCTTTTTGAATAAAGTAAGGCCTATAAGAAGAAGTGAGGGAAGTTAAAAAAATATTTGTGCAGGTTTTGGACAAACCAAAAGGCTATGAAGGTGTGAATTAGTGAGAAGGGGGAGTGCCCTTTTATTTGAGCGGTGAGGGGCACCTTATGAAAAGCTAGAAATATTATTTTATAATAAATTCATATTCGTTTTATAATGGTTAAAAAGTGGATTATTTAAATTATAAGGTGGGGATAGGTCGAAAACTACTCAACCAATATGCTTAAACAGGTTTGGGTCACTATATTAACCTTATCTTTTAGTATTACCTCATAGATAATTAGTTTCACATTTACCATGTCACTTTGTATTTTTATATTATATAGTCAATAAACATACTATAAAATTACAATTGACCCCAATGTGGTCCATTAATTATACACCTATTATTATATAAGTGCTTTGGATGAACCTTATATATTTATAAATAGAATATATATTCATAATATAATATTTTATTTAAAAACTCATTTATGTCAATTTTGACACTATTCAATAAATGATTTTTTTAAAGTCTTAAAAACATTATTAATTCTAACAAAATTAATTTAAGAAATCATAACAAGTCATATTAGCCAATAAAATTCGTGTATATCATCAAAACTATCAAATTATATTTATTTTAACATTTATAATACCAATTATTTGATTCTTTTATTAATAAGAAAAATACTGCATCATTATTGGGTCATAAATAAATTTAATTATTCAATATCTAAAAATTATAAATAAAATATAATTATGTAGGAATTCACTTTAAATTTTAATGAATATTTATATTCGAAAAGATAACATATATAACCCTATGTAAAAATTGTTTTTCTAAAAGATATATGCTTATGTCATATTTGTATTTACTTTAAGTTAATTAATATAAAGTGTCCCTATCACTTACAAGTGGATCCATGGGGTCCCAAAATCGACCGAAATATTCCCATGGTCGGACATGTATCATCCAATAGGGTTAGGACATGCTTTTGGGTAAATTATTATTATTATAATATTATATTTTTACACTTCTTTACAGGATTTACCATTTAACCATAATAAATAAAATATTTACTGAAATAATTATTTAAAAATGTCTAAAAATAAGAGATACCTATTTACACAATTTGGAAATCCTGATTACAAATATGGAATCCATTTTTACATATTCAGAAAATAGAATTGGCAGAAATTAATTTAATATTAATTCTCGCTGTCAAAACAAAAAGCGTGTTTTATTAAAATAATGACTAACAAAAGATTGACACTTGTTTATGTCCGGTTTAAATGTGAAAATACGTATAATGACCAAAATTGTATTAAATGGTAAAAATATATTCTAAATATACTTTAAAAACACTCAAATTCATAATTTATCAGTATTTATTATTTTGATTAAAAAAAATTTTAATTAAAATTTAGTAATTTTGACTGTTCATCAAAAATTGAATGTTTTCAGAAAAATACCAAAAATTCACCCTAAGATATTATCGATATTCTGAATCCAATAATGAAGTCCATTTTTAATGATAAAATTCATTAAATTTCAAAAAGTGGTTATTACTATTCCTAACGGCTAGTGTGATTGGTTGTGGTGTGTGTTAGAACTAGAAGTTGCATACAACACATGCTACTGTATTATTCAAAGTGAAGCGTACCGTGGAAGCTTGGGGTTTTTCATTCTCCCATCCTAAAAATAATTTTATCCTCTAAATTTCTATAATAATACCGCATGGAATGACTCGGGTGGTTCTTCATCATAATTTTCTCAGTTTCCCATGTTGCCTCTTTCATCTTATGGTTTCTCCATAGAACTTTTACCAGACGAGACGTCCGGTTTCTCAACACTTGTTCTCTCGTATCAAAAATCATGACAGGATCTTCACAATAATACAGATCGGGTCCCAGTTCTAATTCCTCATAGATGAGTACATGTGTTGGGTCAGGAATGTATTTTCTCAACAGTGATATGTGGAAAACATCGTGAACTTTGGAGAGGCTTGGCGGCATTGCCAAACATTAAGCTACAACCCCATTTCATTCTAGAATTTCGTAAGGTATGATGTACCTGGGACTCAATTTACCTTTCTTACCGAAACATATAACTCCCTTAAATGGAGATACCTTCAGGAAAAAATTATCTCTTACCTGAAATTCCAAATCCTTCCTTCGTTTTTCGGCATTGCTCTTCTTCCTACTTTGAGCTACTTTAATGTGGGTCTGGATTACCTTCACCTTTTCCATTGTTTCCTCAAGTAGTTCTGGGCCTACAAGTTTTATTTCACCAACATCTTCACAACAGGTTGGTGTGTGACATCTCTTTCCGTATAACGCTTCATATGGAGCCATCAGAATACTTGAATGGAAGCTATTGTTATAGGAAAATTCCACCAGAGGTAAATATTGATCCCACATACCCTGAAAGTCATGTGAGAATCATCTAAACATGTCTTCTAAGGTTTTAATAGTCCGTTCTAATTGTCCATTTGTTTGAGGGTGGTAGGCAGTGCTTAAACGAAGTTCAGTATCCAAGGTCTTCTGAAGACTCTTCCAAAATCTTGATGTAAAACAGGGATCACTATTAAAAACAATTGATATGGGTACTTCATGAAGTCTCACAACTTCATTAATATATAGACATTCTAGACGTTCAAGTGGTAAATCTTCCCTTATAACAAGAAAATGTGCCAACTTGGTAAGATGATCGACAATGTCCCATTTTGCATTGTTCCTTCTAGGAGTCAATGGTAGTCCCATGACAAAATCCATCATTATATTATCCCATTTCCACTCAGGTTTTGTACGAGGTTGCATGATTCCTCCAGGATAATGCCTTCCAGCTTTCACTTGCTGACAAACCATATATCTTGACACAAAATCAACAATCTCCCTCTTCATGTTGTCCCACCAAAAATGTTCTTTTGAATCACTATACATTTTGGTGCTCCCAGTGTGTATAGAGAAATTGGAACTATGAGAATAATACAACAATTCCCTTTTTTGATCAGGTATATTGGGAACACAAAGTCTCTTCCCAAACATCAAAATTCCATCTTCATACACAAAGTCACTCAATCTCCCATCATTCACAGATTTAATATTTTTTTAAAACTCTCCATCACCGGTATGAGAACTCTTTATCCTTTCTTGTAAAGATGGTTTGACAACCACTTGAAAAAGTATTGATGTTTCACCTTCCATGGTGATTCCTATATCCATCTTTACTATATACATGTATAGGATCCTTTTCCACTCTCATCTTGTTCAAAACTCCATGATCCTTTATACTCAAAGCATCTTCCACATGATTTTCCTTCCCTGGGTGGTAGTGTATTGTGCAATCATAATCCTTGAGTAATTCCAGCCATCTCCTTTGCCTCATTTTGTGTTCTTTCTGTGAGAAAATATACTTCAAACTCTTGTGATCAGTATATATCTCACATTTTTCACCAGAGAGATAATGTCCTCATAAATTCAAAGCAAATATTACAGCATCTAACTCAAGATCATGTGTAGGATAGTTTTGGTCATTAATTTTCAACTGTCATGATGCATAGTAAATAACACTATCATTCTGTATAAGGACACAACCAAGTCCTTTCTTCAATGCATCAATATAAATAACAAACCCATAATTCCCCGATGGTATAGTAAATATATAATAATTGACTAATATTCTCTTAAATTCTTCAAAACATTCTTCACACTATTTTTTCCAAACAAATTTATCCCCTTTATGTGTGAGCTTCGTTAATGGGTTAGCCAATCGGGAAAAATTCTGGACAAAACGCCGATAATAACCTGCTAAACCAATAAAATTGCATACCTCAGTTATAGTCGTCGGTGCTGGCCATTCATGGATTTCCCTTGTCGTAGAAGTATCAATAGGGATTCCATCTTTGGAGACAATATTGGAAAGAAAAGAAAAATCTTGAAGCCAGAATTCACACATGCTAAACTTCCCATATAATTCATGTCTTCTAAAAGTATTCAGGATAATGCGCAAGTGATTTTCATGATATTCATAGCTTTTGGAGTATGCAATGATATCATCAATATATACCACTACCAAATCATCGAGGTATTCCCTGAAAACTTTGTTCATTAGATCCATGAATACAGTGGGTGCATTAGTCAATCCAAAAGGCATTACTCCAAATTCGTAATTCCCGTACCTGGTTTGAAATGTTGTCTTCATAATTTCTTAATTCATCACACATAACTAATGGTATCCAGATCGAAGGTAAATCATTGAAACTTTTTAAGCTCCATGAAGTTGGTCGAATAAATCATCATTGCGATGTAGGGGATACTTGTTCTTTATTGTTATAGAATTGATTTCTCTGTAGTCGATACATACCCTCATAGATCCATCTTTATTCTTAATAAAAAGGACAGGGGCTCCCCATAGAGAAACACTAGGGAGAATAAATCCCTTATTACTCAATTCCTCTAGTTGTTTCATTAGTTCAACTAATTCCACAGTGGTCATTCTATAAGGGGTCTCCGATATAGGCCTTGAACCAGGAATTAAATCAATACAAAACTCCATTTCTCGTTCAAGAGGATGTCCAGGTTAATCTTCCGTAAACACATATACATATTATTTCACAATAGGTACATCCACTATTTGAACATTACATTATATACCCATAGTTATTTCATTCTCTTCCTCCCAAATAATTGAATTTAGTTGAGCTACTGGGGGTGGATCTAGATAATAATTAGGTGGTGACGATTCTTCTCTAATGATAAGGTGTTCTTTAACGTCATCATCAATAATCATAACCTCCTTATTCTTAAAATAAATCTTCACATCATGGTCCGAAAACCAATCCATACTAATGATTATATCAAATTCAATCATAGGTATGATGATGAGATTAGCGGATAACGAACATTTATGTGCTCTAATGGGGACTAATTCACAAAACCTTGTTGCTATGATACTTCCCTTAGGGGTTTTAACCGAAAACTCCCTTGTTAGATCAAATAGAAAATATCTAAATTTCATAGAAAACTTGGAAGATATGAAACAGTGTGATGATCCAGAATCAAGTAAAGCATTTTCTAAACATGACGAAACGATTAAATTACCTTCCACCATGTCTTTTGGAGCTTCTACCTTAGCAGTAGTGATAGAATATGCTTCGACTTGATCCCTTGGAATTTTCTGAGTTAAGTTACCCTGAAGCATAGGACATTCACTTACATAATGTCCCATCTCCTTACAATTGTAGCATTGATCATCAGTAGCTTCTTTCTTCCCCTTGAAATCACGAGCATGGTGGGATTTTTCACCACACTTGTAATAGAATCCCACTACATTCAAGCAAGTACCAAGGTGATTCTTCCCACATTTAATACAGGATGGATATTCTACTTTTCCCTTCTTATCCTTATTTCCATTTCTAGAGTGATCAGAATATCTCTTCTTCTATTTCTTTGCTTTAAAGTCGTAAGACATAGAGAATTATTTTTCTATCTTGATAGAACATGAGAAAATATCATCATACAATGAGAAGGTTTGTGAGACAAATTCTTGATAGAGAAATGGTTTTATCCCATAAAGGAAATAGTCAATCTTACATCATGGTTTACATATATAATCTACTGCATACCTTGCTAACCATGTCAAGTTAGCCTCATACTTTATGACATTCTCATCCTCCTTTTTCCTCAGGATTAGAAAGTGCCTTTCCATATCCACTCGATGGTCACAAGGAAAGTATTTTTTCAACAAAATCTCTTTGAACTACCTCCATTAAATATTTGATACTTTATCATCATCCATTGTTGATTGAATCAATGACCACCATTGATCAGCATCTCCAGTGAGGCGGTAAACCGCCATGACAACTTTTTCCCTTTCGCTACTCCCCAAGGCATGGAATATTATCTCTAAGGAATTTACCCATTGCTATGATAATAAGGGATTTGTACTCCCATTTAATTTTGGTGTTTTTTCCACATGTAGTAATCTAATATTGATCATCCACGTTGTGGATCAGGGTGCTCCGTATGGGTAAGGTTATTATTCATGACCTGAGTGAGTTTTCAAAGTGTGGTGATTGGTTGATCAGAACCTGTTGCATCACCAGCTCCACTATAATTATCTTGAGCTCGAGGGAAATCTCTACATGGAGTGTGTGAATTGATACAGTTTCCATTCCATCCACTAGGTTCCTTTTTTAAACAATGGCATAAACTAGATCAGTTTATGAATTAAAATACAAAATTTCATACTTATAAAACACTTAACATAAATTGAACTATTTATGGATATAATCCATAATCATAAAAATTCTTTCTTTGAGGAAGATTATACTCATAAACAATTCATGATTGTTTGTAAAGAAAAAAAGAATTATCCTAATAATATCCCCTGGGAGTGTCATAACCAAGAGTGCAGCAAGGCCCTGTTGTCATGCAGCAGTTCCCGTTCGAGTCTAGCTCAAAGCAGTGTTTTTGGGTTTTACCCCTAGGTATATCTATTCCAGAGCCGCCTCTACATGCTTGTATCCAGACAGGGATGTATTTCTCATAAAACTCAAAAAATCTCTACAATACCAAAATTCATGGAAGTTCTTCTATACTAATCGTCAAAGTCCATCTTAGGTCTATGTGCTCTAATCAGGGTTTATCTAAATCAAGCTCCCAAGGATTGTTCAAAACTTCATATGATACCAACTGTAAATCCCCGACCCCAGTTACATAGATTTGGTGCATTATTACATAACATTGGCATGATCAAAAAATATCAACTCTCAAATGACCGATTAGTTTAGTAGCCTTGGAATCACTGGATACATTCATAAATTTTACATTACATCATAAAGTGAAAAATACAACAAAATTTTGTCTCCACATTCATATCCACTAATACTATCCATGAAGGTCATTCATAATATACTTCTTCACATCCTGGGAAAAATAAAACATAGAAAGGGGTGAGCTCAAATTCCCTGTAAGGATAATAATATAGCAGAAACATTCATAAATAAGAATAAACATTTAAGGCAATGTATAACTAAAACAAAAGCCTTTTAAACTTGAGCTTCAACATAATATGGAAGAAATAAAATGAAATAATTCCATTTAATTATTCACATGGAAATTCTACTAGTTGAATAATCACATGAATTATCAATAACCACTTTCATAATGATGGAATGCATAATGCGAGTCTATCATAACCACATAGTCAAGGCCTTGCGCCAAGACTAAAAATAAGATTTTGTCAAAGCCTTGTGCCAAGACACTAGTCTGTCTCATGAGAACTACCGATGCATCAAGGAGCTATATAGGGATACACCCGTCTCTTATTAAGTCCAACACATTCCACATATGAATAGTTTTAAACATAACATAAACATTCATATTAAAACTGTCATACGAAATGTCAACACTTTCTCCATAAACCATGAATGGTATAAAAATAACACATCCACAATGAAACATATCATAAGACCTTTAATACAATATGGAAGTTTTGTATCATAATCAATCAACTTCAAATAAGCTTAAAATCTATCAAAGGATGTTGACATAGATGAAATCCAAACTATTTAAGAGAAATATATCTTTTTTTGAAATCATTTAAAAGTCACATAATTATAAAAGAAATCATTTACTTTGAAAATATTGTTATAATCTTGTAACGGAATCTTAGGTGAGTTTATAATGGTAGAAAATAGCGGCACCTGCCGTATAAGTTAAAAAATACATTCCTACCGTAATTTTGTCAAAGTGGTTAAAAGGACATTGTTTGGAAAATGACAGAATGATTCCTTTATAAGTATCTTATAAAAAGTCATCAAGTGTATAAATGACTTTAACCCATATTCTTTAAAATAGTAAGAATGGTATTAAATACATTTGTAAGAAATATGGATGTGGATTATAAAGAGGTCCTAGTAGATAATTACGTATAAACAACCTCGGATAATGAAGAGATTGTGAAATAAACTATTGCCTTGTACTTTTCCTTGGACAAGGGTAAGTTAATCTCTTGTATAATGGTTAAATAATTGTTATTAAATTATACAAGAATCATATACATTAATTATGATATCATATATGATCTTTTAACATTTCATTGTTAATAATATCTTAGTATTATCGTTGATTCGGGTGTTAACTAATTTGTTTTCCTTTATATTAATTGTTATGTAAGCTGTGTTTGTTATGGATAGGTTTTATATTATTTATATCAAGATTTATATCAATTCCTTAAACATTATTTTTAATCATCAAATGAAAATTAGACTTTAATGGATACAATAGGGAATGAATCTCGTCGCGTTCGTGGAGATGGTAGTCTGTACGTACGCACGAGCGACAATATCATTCTTTTAATATTAAACTAACATATAATTGTATGGTGTATAATATATACAGAAAAATTATCATGTTATATTTATTATTTACATGAATTACACATCATTATTATACCCATCCAATAAATAATGTTTTGAATAAAAATTACACCACGACGTGGAGAAGGTAAGCTGTGCGTACGCACATATGGTGACATATCATTCAAATGATGGAGAGAATACTGAATATGGTAGTACCATATTTATAATAACAACACAGTATATAAAAGATACTGGATTTATTATTTTAGAATCAGAATAACAAAGAAAGAAGAAGTTGAAGAAGAAAAGAACTTGAACGAGGGTGATAAAAACATTACCTCTTCCTCGGGTTCTTCCTATTAAATTTATCAAAAAGGATCCATAGGTTGGATTTCTGACTAAAGGAAGCCTCTAGGTTGAAGTGATGAAAGTTTAGAGAATATTTGGTCAGGGGTTGGCTGAGCCAAAAGTCTTTGAAGGTGTGAATTAGTGAGTAGGGGGAGTGCCTTTTTATAAGAGTGGTGAGGGGCACCTTAAGAAAAGTTAGAAATATTATTTTATAATAAATTAATATTCGGTTTCTAATGGCTCAAAAGTGGATTATTTAAAGAATAATGTGGATATAGGACTAAAACCACTCAACAAATAGATTTTAGACAGGTTTGGGTTACTATATTAATCTTATCTTTTAGTTTTAACTCTTAGTTAATTAGTTTGACATTTACCATGTCACTCTGTATTTTTTTATTATATAGACAATAAATAGAGTGTAAACATCAAATAGACCCCCAAGTGGTCCATTAATGATACAACTATCATTATATAACTTTTTTGGCTGGTCTTTAGATTTTTAGGAATAGAATATCAATTTATAATATAATATTTGTTTTAAAAACTCATTTATGTCAATTTTGACACTATTCAATAATTGATTTTTGTTAAAGTCTTATAGGCTTTATTAATTCGAACCAAATTCATTTAAGCGATCCTAACAAGTCATAGTAACCAATAAAATTATTTTATGTCATCAAAACATTCATATTATATTTATTTTAACATTTATATTACCAATTATTTGATTCTTTCATTAATAAGGAAAATACTGCATCATTATTGTGTCATAAATAAATTTAAATATTCAATGTCTAAAAATTATTAATAAAATTTCATTATGTAGGAAACATTTTTATCTTTCTAATGAATTTTCATAGTTGAAATGAAAACATATATAACCCTATGTAAAAATTGTTTTTCTAAAAGTTATATGCTTATGTCATTTTTGTATTTACTTTAACATAATTAATATAAAGTGTCCATATCACTTACAAGTGGATCTATGGGGTCCCCAAATAGGACCAAATATTCCCATGGTCGGACATGTATCATCCAATAGGGTTAGGATGCGTTTTAGGGTAATTTTTTATTATTATAATATTATTTTTTAGTCTTATTTAATAGAATTAACCTTTAACCATGGTAAATAAAATATTTACTGAATTATTCAAAATGTCAAAAAATATGAGTTACATATTTAAAAAATTTGGACATCCTGATTCTGAATATGGAATCCATTTTTCCAAATTCGAAACACAGAAGTGGAAGAAATAAATTTAAAAATAATTCCCGCTGTCAAAACAAAAAGAAAGTGTGTATGAAATAATAACTATCAAAAGATTGACACATGTTTATGACCGGTTTAAATGTAAAATTACATCCAATGACCAACATTGTATTAAATTGTAAAAATATATTCTAAATATACTTTAAAACCACTCAAATTCATAATTTATAACTATTAATTATTTCAATTAAAAATGTTGTTTTTAATTAATATTTAGTAATTTTCACTATTCATCAAAAATTTAATGTTTTCATAAAAATACCAAAAATTCACACTAATCTAATTTTGATATTCCAAATCCAAAAAAATGTCCATTTTGAAAAATAAAAAGTATAAAATTTTAAAATGTTGGTATTGCTATTCGTAACGGCTAGTTTGAATGGTTGTGGTGTGTGTTAGAACTCGAAGTTGCGTACAACACACGCTACTATATTATTCAAAGTGAAGCATACTGTGGAAGCTTGGGGTGTTACAATAACTTCATGTAATAAATTTTTATAGAATAATCATAAGAATAGAAATAATTTCTTATGTCTTTGTTAACAACAATGACCAAAACATCTGGAACCATTAATAGTTTACTATAATAGTTCAATAACATCGACTTATTTTAGATAACAAATCAATCACTTTAACATATTTATCATAATAGATCAATCACATCAGATTATTTATCATATATATCTAAAGTGATATAATAATTTACCCAGTTAATTTAGTGGAGATTTATTTTCCACTCGACCTATAATGAAACTCATACATATAGGTTCCCACGGATATTAGATCCACTAATAACAAATGGGTTTAATAAACATTTCATATTTGCATAACCAATGGAAAAAATGGGTTTATTATTAATTTCACCTTTTCTCTAAAAAAATAATCCACATTTGTAATGCCCCAAACCTAGATTCCTAGAGTTGGTGCATTATTGTATTACATAGCCATGATTATAAAGTCACAAAAGACCAATCAGTTTAGCAGTCTTGGAAAATATATTACATACATGAACATTACATTACACATTCTAACATACAACACAAATAAAATAATCCTTTGAGAATGCCATTGATCCCTTTTCTTAACCCTACATCTCAAACAAAAAACACATACTGGGATCCTGGGAAAATAAAACATAAGAAAGGGGTGAGCTCAGGTGCTCAGTAAGGGTTAATAATTTAATGGAAGCTATAAAATTTTAAGGAAAGATGTGTAATAATGAAATATCCATTTACACATAAAATTGAACATAATAAATCATACATTACCAAATAAACCTGCACATGGATATTCTACTAGTCAAATATTAAAATGTAATTACTAATTTCAAAATTAGGGAATTTATTGTACCAGACTATAATTTTTGTGTCGATGCCTCGTTCCTAGACATATGGGAAAACTGTAACCAAACCAAAAACTGGAGAGCCCCTGTAACCGGACTCCATCCTGAAGAGATTCTATAACTAGAATCCAACTCAGAGAGACTCTATTACCATACTCCATCCTGTAGATCCTCTGTAACTGGACTCTAACCCAGAGGGTCTGCTGTAACCAGACCCCAACCTGGAGGGCTTAAATTTACTGGTCCCCAATCTGGAACATACTAGTCCAATACATTCATCATAAGCAAATATTGAAATATAACAAAAACTTTCGTATTAAAACTAGAATACAAAATGTAAATACATTATCCATAAACCATGAGTGGTATAAAAATAACACATCCACAGTCAAACGTATCACAAAAGATTTAATACATTATAGGAGATTTGTTTTATAATAAATCAACTTCAAACGAGTCTTAAATATATTAATGTATGTTGACATAGATGAAAATGTTCAGTAAAATACTTTGAGAGAAATACCCCTTTTTCATAACATCGTTTAAAATTCACAAAATTTATAATGGTAGTTATTTAAAAAGGATTTTTGAATCAAAGTGTCCCGTAACTCATTGAAATTTTTTAAAAGAATTATCATTTCAAAACTTTCATTTCCATATAAATAAATCCTTAAAATCATTTTGAAATCATGGACATTAATTTAAAGGGTTTAGAAAGATAAATATTTAAAACATTTAAAATGATTATCTAGTTAAATAGAACCTCCTATGAATCCCTAAAATATTACATTTGAATTACGTTTTTATAAAATATGGGTATCTATGATATGTATGTACCATAAAATACATACACATGAACAATATTGTATAATAATGAGATTGAGGAAATAACCCTTACCTCATTGTAATCAACATATTTGTATGAAAAATAGTCAATAACCACAATATGAATCACAGAATATCATTAATATAAATAAAATCATGATAATATATATCAAATGGAAGTACACAATACACCACAAGCAATAAATAAGTGGTGAACAATGTAAATATCACGAAATTAAAAATGAGATAAGAAACCCCTTACCTTGAACATTACTTTGGTCGAGGATACATTTAACCAACTTTTTAATGACGATTGTATGTTATTAGATTATATTGGTACCATATTCGTATTTATAATATCATACATGATTCATTTATGACTTTATACTAACCATTTAATAATGATTTCCATGTTAAATTAACTTTTCGGGTAATAATCACATTCTTTATCATACGTATTTTAACTTGATAATTTTACCGTATCATTTAGATAATGATTTAAATACTTCAGGAATAAAATACTTTATTCATATATCATATATATTTAGAATATAAACATTAATAATTGATAGATATATGAAATGGAGAACACCGTTTATGGAGACGGTAGGTCATTCGTACGCATAAACGTTGTTTCTATTTTCATATCATATTGAATGAAAGTAAGTAAATAAGATATTTGTGTGTATATATATATATATCTCAAGTAAAATTATTATTTCATATATTATATACTTATTAGTAATATATATTTTTATAATCATCGATGAATTGTGAACGTGGAAATGAATCTCATCGTGTGGTGGAGACGGTAATCCGTACGTACGCATGAGCAACAATATCATTTCCGTAATGGTTTGGAATTGGATGGTATATTAATTTTAAAGAGACATTAGCATGTTATTTTCATTATTTATATACATATTACTCATTATTATATAAATCCAAATAACATAGTGTTGTATAAAAAATTACACCTCGGCGTGGAGATGGTAAGCCGTACGTACGCACGCATGGTGACATTATCATTCATAGGATGGATAGAATACTGAATATGGTTATGCCATATTTATAATTACTTTGCATTATATATAATGTACTAGAGTTATTATTTTTTATGGTAATAAAAAACAATGAGTAAGTGGAAGAATAAAAGAACTTGAAAGAGGGTGGTGAAATTGTTACCTCTTCTTCGGGTTCTACCTTTTTATTTGACCAAAGGGGCTGTATAAGATGGCTTTCTGAAAAAAGTAAGGCCCATTAGGGTAGATGGGAGGATATTTGGGCAGGGTTTGGCCGATCAAAAATGGATTTTGAGGGGTGAATTGGAGAGAAGGTAATGTTCCCTTTTATAAGAGGGGTGAGGGGAACCTTAGGAAAAACATAAAATATTATTTTTTAATAAATTCATTTTCGGTTTTTAATGGATGAAAAATGACTTATTTCGAGGATAAGGGGGGTTTGGGTCTATCACTACTCAACCAATAGGTTATAGACATGATTGGGTCACTATATTAACCACATCTATTAGACGCAACTCTTAGTTACTTAGTTTGACATTTAACATGTCTCTTTGTATATTTCTATTATATGGTTAGTAAACCTACAATAAACTTACAAGTGAAACTAAATTGGTTCATTAATGACATATATAACTTTATTTAATTCCTTTTTCCAAACCATATATATTTAGGGACATAATATCAATTAATAATATAATATTGTTTTTAAAAAACTATTTTATGTCAATGATGACACTATTTGCTATTTTGTTTTGTTAAATTCATAACATCATTATTACATCGAAAAAAATTCATTTAATAAACCCTAGTATGTCATATTATACTTTAAAATTAGTGTAAATCTTTAAAAGTCTCAATTTAATTTTATTTGGATATTTATAATATCAATTATTTAAATATTTTATTAATAAGGTATTTACTGCATCATTATTGTGTCAAAACTAAATTAAATTTTATAAAGTATAAAAAATATAAATAATCTAATATTATTTATGAAATAATTTTTTCTTTCTAATTAATATTTATAGTCGAAGATATTACTTATATAACCCCATGTAAAATTTATTTATTAAAAGATATTTGTTTTTGTCATTTTTTCCATTACTTTAAGTTAACTAAAATAAATTTATTATCATTCATAAGTGGCTCCATGGGGTCCCAAAATCGAATTAAGGATGCCCATGGTCGGCCATGACACATCTACTAAGGTTGGGACATTTGTTAAGGTAATTTTGTATTATTATAATATTCATTTTACCTTGAATTATCATATTTACCGTTAACTGCTTTAAATAAAACTCAAAAGATACTATTCACCAAAAATTATTTCATCTTATTGAACCACATATTACCTAATTAGATTAACCGTTCCTCTCAGAGTATTGAAATTCAACTCACAGAAATAGTAAAATTATGTTTTATGCAAATTTGCAAATTCTCCTAGGAGGTGGGTAAAAGACGGTAAAAAGTTCAATAAAATATTTATATATATAAAATTATTATAAAATGACTACAATGAATTATATTTATCTTATATAGGTATTATGTGTCTATTTTGACATAAAATAAATTTAAATAAAATAAATAATTATTAAAATAAAAGGTCGGTTTTAACCAATAACTCAGTGTATTTCACTATTCATCAAAAATTGAATGTTTTTAGAAAATTACCAATATTTCACCCTAATAAAATTTTTGTATTATTAATTCAAAAATTAAGTCTATTTTACCAAATTCAAGACAATGAATTTTCATTTGTTAAATTAAAATTAATTCACGTTGTCATAACCAGAAAACGTGTTTTTAAGAAATAATAACCGACAAAAGACTGATACTTGATTATGTTCAATTTCAAAGTGAATTTTTTTCTAATAAATAAAATTGGATTAAATGGTAAAAATAAAAACTATTTATACTTACAAACATTTAAAATGTATAATTTAACGCAACAAATATAGTATTTTTCTCTATTCACCGAAATATGAATGTTATCAGAAAAACCCCAAAAAATTATTGAAAATAAAATCATATGTCCTAATTGTAAAGAAGAAGTTTATTTTTTCAAATTGAATATATAAAATTTTAATATATTGGAATTAAAAAGGGTTCTCCATTAAGATTTTGTAAAATTGTATTTTTTTGAAAAATACTTCTTTTATCTGAAAAAATGAATTTGTTCTTACATTATGTCTATGAAACTCATAATAAGGAATCTAAAATAATAAATATTATAAAAAGTTCTAAATTTAGTTAATACAATTCATAACCTCTTTCAAATGGCTAGTTTGGTAAGTCGTGGTGCGCTTGAACTTGGTGTTCCATGTAGTGCAAGTAATAGAATTACTTTGAAGAAAATAACGTACTATGAAATATTCGGGTGTTAAATTATTATCTCCATCAATAAATAGCGTCCTCGCAATTTGAAATTGTTTTTTGAAAATAAATGGTTGAAAATAAGAAATTCTTTTGTGGGAAAACCCACATCAGAAATTTGGTTAATAAAATTTAGTCTTAATAAGAGGAAAAGGGGAATGAAAAGGTCACCACCAAATTATGACCTCGATTAGGAGAACATTTGTGGAAATTAGTGACATATAATTGGAGGGAAAACATATATATTTATAGGTAGTGATTCAGGTCATAATTCAAAAACAATTATAGAATTTAGGGTCTCAAAGGCATCAATATATGATGATATAAAATATCATCGATTCAACAAAACATAAAACATTAGGATAACCCATTTTTAGTTTTATGATACCTTACCTAAAGTTGAATAATTAAGGTATTCATAGAATAATAGGAGAAACAAATATATACATGGCAAGTATAGTTCCATACATTAACTTATTTCTACCACAAACTCATCTTTCACTCTAAAAAAATAGAACATAAAAAAATATTCTATTTATTATATTCGTATAGGGTTCAAAAAATAAATTTATAATTCACCTATCAGACCCTTTAATAAACTGCATTATAAAATCCAGGGACTTCACATAATCTAGTGGTAGGTGTTAAATCCCAATTTCACTGTGATTGTGGGTTTGATTCCCACAGCTTTGTCTGACGTGAAGGGTTATCACACAGTGTGTGTGTTTTCATATTTATAAAAATCCAAAAATTACCATAACAATATTATCCAATTTTAAACTTAATCTATTCCAACCTTTAAACTTATCAAAAATACTTCAATCCAAATTCATAGTCTATATTTTATAAAGAGGTTAAACACAAAGAATATCCTTTTTAATGACATGTGAACACCTTCATCATGTATTATTTTATAACATGGTAACACAATGAATTACCATAAAAACTTACTGATTACATTCATGCTCCTTTATCCTTTATATAATAATTTATATATTCCTTATATCCAACAATAATGAATACTCCAACAATGATGAAATAAACAAATTGTTAATCAGTTCAAAGGAAGGCACGAATATTCTATATAATTTATCCAAATCAACCGTCTCTTATTCCAAAATGACTATTTCATTATCAATACCATATTAAGGATTACATTTCCTTCAACAATGTATTTTTCCAAAAATGGTAACTTATTATTAAGTAACTTTTCATAGGACCATATTATCTCAAATCCTCAATAAAATAGTAATATAGTACAATCCTTATTTATCTCTATAATTCATATAACCAGTATATTGATGATACAACACACAAATGAAATAATTTTATAATAACAACATAAGATCACTAGTCAATCCTCTTCATCTGAGGTAGTATCATAACATGATTATTATCCAGTAGCATCATATATGGTGTACTCTGATGACTGGGACATTTATTCGTGTAGTGTCCCGATGCCTTGTAGATGAAGCATTGTACATTTGAAACATTTTTCCTACCCTTTCAATCACGTACTTGTTGTCATTTATCTCCACACTTATAACAAACTCCCATTCCCTTCAAGCATTTACCATGGTTATTATTTCCACAATTATCAAATATGCGAAAATCCTTTTTCCCTCTTCCTTTCATCCACCTTTCTCTCTTCCATCCCTTTCTTCTCTTGCTTCCCTTCTAAGCCATAGGACTCAAATAATTCATTACTTATCTTATTGGAACTTGATACTATTTCATCATATGTTGAGAATACATGGGAGACTATTTCCCTTCTAAATGGTGACTTAATTCCGTTAAAGATATGATCATTATTACACTTTCGATCATACATATTGCTGGAGTTCATATTCCTTCTACTGGGCACCATTTCTATAAACTGAAATAAACTAGGTTAGTTTATGAATTGAAATGAATAATTCCAAACATGTAAAATACCAAATGTAATTTGAACAGTTTATGTATATAATTTATAATTATAAAAATATTTTCATTAAGGAGGTATATACTCATTACCCCTACATAATGATCTGTAATGAAAATGAAAATTATACTAAGCATATCCCCTGGGAGGGTCGTATCTAAGTGCGCGGCAAGGCCCAATTCCATGCACCAGTCCTCATTCGAGTCTAGATCAATGCGGTGTTTTCGGGTTTTACCCCTAGTTACATTTGTGCTAGATCCGCCTCTACCTGCTTGTATCCGGGCAGGTATGTATTTGCTTGGAAAACTCACAAAATCTCTACATTACCAAAATTCTCGAATGTTATTCTATACTAATACTCAATGTCTATCCTAGGGTAATGTTCTCTAATCAGGGTTTATCTATATCTAGATTCCAAGGTTATTTCTAATCTTCCTCTGATACAAACTGTAATGCCCCGACCCTAGATTCCCAGAGTTGGTGCATTATTTCAATACATTGGCCTGATTACAAAGAATCAAATCCCGAAAGACTGCTCAGTTTAGTACAATTGGAAAATATATTACATACATGCACATTAAATTACACATTTTAACATACCAAACAAAAAAATAATCCTATGAGAATGCCATTGTTCCCTTAGATTAACCTTGCATATCAAACATAAAACACTACTTGGGATCCTGGGAAAATAAAACATAAGAAAGGGGTGAGCTCAGATTCTCAGTAAGCGTAAATAATATAGCGGAAGATATAAACTTTTAAAGGAAGATATTTAATAATAAAACAATATCCTTTTAAAAATAAATGTGAACATAATAAATCAAACATTACCATATAAACATGAACATGGATATTCTACCAGTATAATATTCACATGTAATAACTATTTTCATAATGAGGGAATATATAGTACCATACTTTAATTTTTGTGTCAAGGCCTCCTACCAGGACCTATGGGATAACTATAACCAGACCCACATCTAAAGAGCCTATGTAACCTGACACCATCCTGGAGATCCTCTATAATAGGACACCAACCCAAATAGCCTCTCTAACAAGAATCCATTCTGAAGAGCCTCTATAACATGACTCTAACTCAGAGGGTCTACTGTAACCAGAACCCAACCCGAAGGTCTTACTTTTACCGGTCCCCAACCCAGAGAAAACTAGTCCAATACATTCATCATAAGAAAAAGTTGAAATAGAACATAAACATTCATTTTAAATCTATCATACAAAATGTCAATACGTTATCCATAAACCATGAATGGTATAAAAATAACACATCCACATTTATACATATCAAAAAACATTCAATACATTTTAGATGATTCTTATCATAATAAATTAACATAAAACATGTTTAAAATCCATTAAAGGATGTTGACATAGATGAAAATGATCAGTAAAATGCTTTGAGAGAAATACCCTTTTTTCATGAAATCAATTAAAATTTTAAAAATTTGTAAAGGTAGTCATTTAAAAGGGATTTTTTAATCATAGTGTCTAATACCACTTTGAAACATTTTAAAAGAATTATCAATTCAAAACATTCATGTCCATATAAATTAATCATTAAAATCATTTTGAAAAAATGGATATTAATTAAAAGGGTTTATAAAGATAAATCTTTAACACATTTAAAATGATGATCTTGTTAAATAGACCCTCCCATAAAACATTAAAATATTCCTTTTTGAATTCATTTTTCTAAAATATGGTTATATACAATAAGTATTTCCCATAAAATACTTACACATGAACAGTCTAGGATAATAATGAGATTGAGTAAATAACCCTTACCTCATTGTAATCAATCGAGTCATATGAACAATAGTCAATTACCACCAAATTTATAATAGAATATCATGAATATAAAAATAATCATGATAATATATATCCAATGGCAGTACACAATACACCACATGCATTAAATTAGTGGTTAACAATGGAAATCTCACAGAATTAAAAGTGAGTTAAGAAACCCCTTACCATTTATGTTACTTTGGTAGAGGGAATGCTTAACCTCCTATATAATGACAATTATATGTTATTTGATTATACCAGAACCATATTTATATTTATTATATCGTACATGATTCACTTCAGGAAAATGGGCCTATACCTACAGTTTTGAGAAAAATCATGGGTATAGGTCAACTTATCCCCATGGTATTGGGTTAACCATGGGTATAGGCCTTTTTTGATATCTTATGCCCATGGTTTCCCAAAAATGTGGGCATAAGCTACCCTATACCCACAGTTTTCTCCAAACAATGGATATATGGTATCAAATAATTTCTATACCCACGGTTTGCCCAAAACTGTTGTTATAAGATGACTTATTCCCATGGTTTTGGGAAAACCATGGGGATAGGTTGACATATGCCCACGGTTTTGGGAAAACTATGGGTATAGTCATCAGATAAAAAAACATATACCCACTGTTTAGACAAACCATGGGTATAGGTTTCCCGTGTGTGTGCGGGAAATTTATTTTTTCCAAGGGAACAAAAAAATTTGTGGGAGTTCAATACCAACGGTTTATTACTCTATACCCACTATTTAAATAAATATATTTAATAAAATATACATATAAATACATATATGTGGTGATGGGGTTGTGGAATGTCCGCTCGTGAATGGAGAAGTGGTCATGATATCAAAACCCATGGGACGGTATTTTGTAAAATATAATATACCCACGGTTTCCAAACCATGGGTATAGAGTTATGACACGGTGAAAAAACCTATACCCATGGTTTTTCCAAACCGTGGGTATAGGTCATAGACATATACCAATGCCACAAATGACCACAGTTCCCCAAACAGTGGGTATAGCCTATACCCACGGTTTTGGTGTCTATACCCATGGTTTTGAACTGTGAGTATAAGATCATTTTCAAGTAGTGATTCATTTATGACTATATACTAAGCATTTAATAATTATTTTCAGGTTAAATTAACATTTCGGGTAATAATCGCTTTCTTTATCGTACGTATTTTACTTTGTTATTCATAACCATATAATTTAGATCATGATTTAAAATCATGTAGAATACAATCCTTGATTCATATATCATATATATTTAGCATATAAAAATTTATTATAGATAGATATATGAAATGGAAGACACCATTTATGAAGGCAGTAGGATGTTCGTATGCATAAACGTTGTTTATGTTTTCCTATCATATCGAATGGAAGTAAGTGAATAAGATATATATAAGTACATAAATACACACACACACACAAATATATATATCTCCAATAGCATTATTAGGTCATATATTCATACTTTTTAGTAATATATATTTTTATTATTGTCGATAAATGGTGAATGTGGAAATGAATCTCTTCGCGTCGTGGAGATGGTTATCCGTACGTATGCACGACCGACAATATCATTTCCTTAAAGGTGTGTTATTGGATGGTATATTAATTTTACTCAGGAATTATCATGTTATTTTCATTATTTATACACATATTACTCATCATTATATCCATAAAAAACATAGTGTTGAATAACAAATTACACCACGACGTGGAGACGGTAAGCCGTACGTATGCACACATGGTGACATTATCATTCATTATATGGATAGAATAATGAATATCGTTATTCCATATTTATAATAACATCATAGTATATATATAATACTGGAGTTTTTTTTATGGTAATAACAAAGACTGAGTATGTGGAAGAATAAAAAAACATGAAAGAGGTTGGTGAAATCATTACATCTTTTTTGGGTTCTTTCTTTTGATTTGATCAAAATTCCTCCATATGTTTCCGTTATGAACAAAGTAAGAACTATAGGATAATGGTAAGATAGTTGGGAGGATATTTTGGCAGGGTTTGGCTGAGAAAAATGGCTTTGGAGGTGTGAATTTGAGAGAAGGGGAAGTTCTATTTTATAAGAGGGGTGAGGGGAAACTCAGGAAAAACTTAAAATATTATTTCATAATAAATTTATTTTCAGATTATAATGTATCCAAAAAGATTTATTTCAAGGATAATATTGGGATTGGTCGAAAACTACTCAACAATAGGTTTTAGACAGGTTTGGGTCACTATATTAACCTCATATGTTTGATTTAACTCTTAGTTAATTAGTATGACATTGACCATGTATTTGTGTTTTTTTATATAACATGGTTAATAAACATACCATAGAAATTCAAATTAATGTAAAGTGGTTCATTAATGACATATAGAATATTATTTAATACCATTTTCAGAACCTTATAGTTTTAGGAATTGAATATTAATTAATAATATAATATTTTTTTAAAAAACTTTTTTATGTCAATTTTGACACAATTTGCTATTTTGTTTTTGATAAATTAATAACTGCATTATTAATTCGAAAAAAATTACTTTAATCAACCATAATATGTCATATTAACCTATAAAATTAGTGTATTTCCTAAAAAGTCTCAAATTACAATTATTTGGAAATTTTTAATATCAGTTATTTTATTATTTCGTTAGTAAGTAATTACTGCATCATTATTGTGTCATAAATAAATTAAATTATTTAATATCTAAAAAACATAAATAAAATTACATTATGTAGGAAATCATTTTATCATTTCAATTAATATGTATTGTTGAAAATATGAATTATATAACCCCATGTAAAAATTGATTTACTAAAAGATAATGGTTTATCTCATTTTTGCATTTACTTTAAGTTAGTTAAAATAAATTGTCATTATCATTCATTAGTATCTCCATGGGGTCCCAAAATTGACCCAATGATATCCATTGTCGTCCATGACTCATCCAATAAGATTATGAAAAGTTTTAAGATAGTTTTGTATTATTATAATATTTTTTTACCTAGAATTACCCAATTTACCTTTTCCTGTGGTAAATAAATAAAAGTCAAAATTTTCTATTCATCAAAAATTAATTTCATCTTATTGAACCAAATTTTAAATACTGAGGTTAACTGTGTCTCTTGATTTTTGAAATTCCACTCACTAAAATGGTATAATTATGTTTTATTCAAATTTTCAAATTCTCCTAGGAGGTGGGTAAAAGACGGCAATAAGTTCAATAATATTTTAATATATCTAAACATATTTTAAAATGACTAAAATTAATTATATTAAACTGATATAGGTATTATGTATCTATTTGGAACTAAAATAAATATAAATAAAAAAATAATTATTTAAATAAAAAGTTGGTTTTATCCAATAATGTTTTCCACTATTCATAAAAAACTGAATGTTTTCAAAAAAAATACCCAAATTTCACCCTAAGATAATTTTGATACTCATAATTGAAAAATTAATTATATTTTACAAAATTCAAAACATAGAAGTTTCATTTGTTAATTTCAAAATTAATTTCCGTTGTCAAAACTAAAAAGCGTGTTTTTATGAAATAATAACTAATAAAAGATTAATACTTTTTTATGTTCAATTTGAAAGTGAAATTATTTACAATGAATAAAATTGGATGAAATGGTAAAAATAGAATCTATTTATACTTTCAAACAATTAAAATGAATAAATTATCATTAAATATTATTTTTATTTAAAATATTGTTTTCACTGAAAATATAGTATTTTTCACTATTTACCCAAATATGAAAGTTATCAGTAAAACATCAAATATTTATTGAAAATAAACTCTTATGTACCAATTATAAAGAAGAAGTTTATATTTTAATATTTAATATATTAAAGTTTCAAATTTTTGATTTTAAAAGGGTTGTCCATTAAAAGGTGGTAAAATTTCATTTTTTGAAAAATACTTTTTTTATCTGAAAAAAATGAATTTTTTACCACATTAGGTCTAAGAAACTCATTATATGGATTATAAAATTAAAAGGATTATATAAAGTTCAAAATTTAGTTAAAAATATTCATAACCTCTTTTGAATGGCTAGTTTGGTAAGTCGTGGTGTGGTAGAACTTGGTGTTGTGTAAGTTATTGAATTACTTTGAAACAATAACGTACTATGAAATCTTAGGGGTTACAACATTGATAAATAACAATTATGTTAACATTATTCTTTCCCCCGAAATATTATTTTTACCCTAAAATGATATTATCATAGATAAATGTTTATTTTGAATGATCACATTGAATAAATCATGATGAAACTATATTTTCTATTTTAAATTCAATTTTATTTTAAAAATGACAAGAAATTATAATTGAATACATTTTCATAGAAAATAAAATTATAAATTTTAATGGATGATTCAAATAAATTTGGTTTCGTGGTAGAAGAATAATATTATAATGATGAATTAGAAAAAGAATATTTATTTCCATGATTCTGTTTGAAAAATACCCACAAACCATGACAAAAAGATATCATAATTTTGTTTTCTAAAATCTAAATTATTGATAAAAATTATTTTAAAACATTTTCACGATAATATAATTGAAATATTCGAGAAGAAAATAAAAGACATGGGAATAGAACCAAAATATTCCCCATATTAATGTTATATATTAACACCCCCAAATAATGATGATATTCTGAAATAAACCCATATCACTTTAGTAGTATTTGAATCATAATACCCATGAATGAATGAAAATCATACATATATCCACATAAACTAACATTCATTATGGAAATCATAAACAAAATTAATCTGTAATATATTTCCCATACAAAAGAAATATGTATCATATAAGGCATTTTCCCCCTAAAAAAAGTCAGCTGAAAATACATTACCTTTTTTTAGATTCTTCACATACAATATTTACTTTCATTGATATTTGTCATAAATTAATTTATAATTTTTTTGAAACTAAATTAATTGTATATTATTTCTTATATTTAAACTATTTTTATTTTATATAATTTTACATAATCCATTATGTTAATATCAGATGTTTTGGAGATATTTGGTTCATATGTTCAGAATGACATCAGTATGTTGATTATGTTTCAAGAAGTGATTATACTATAAAATGAAGAGTAATATTTATAATGAAATTATAATTTTGATATATGAATTAAAATTTTAAATCAAAATGTAAAATAAGATTATGAAAAATGACCTTAGCTAGAATAATAGATATGGTAGTCTATTTGTAGCCATGAATAGTGTTTCTATTTTTCATCAATCATTTTGGATAAAAGATAAGTATTGTGTTATATATAAATAATTATAATAATATCATATTTAAACTATTAATTTTTGAATACAGAAACACACAGATATATATATACATATCATCCATGTGATCTAATGAAAAAATAATCACACCACTTCAGAAAGGTTGTAGTCCACACGTACAGACAAACGCAATAGCAATTTTCAGAAAATGAAATTGTTAGAAGGTAAATGATATTTAATAATTTGAGAATGATAAATATTTCATAATTATTATATATATTCATTATTTACAGCATTCAAATTATTTTTTAATGATGGTGATGGAAAATTAATTACATCGGTTCATGAGAAGGCAATCCTTATACGCACGAATGATGATTTATTCTCCAATTTTATGGATGTTGGAAATGGATATAGGATATTATTTTAATTTAATAAAATTTAATTATATTAATTATAATGGTGTTATTATTTTCTCATGACTTAAAAATATTTGAATGATCTGGAAGAAGAATTAATACAAAAACAGATATATCAAAATTGTACATCATCCTTAGAAAACCTCAATTGATTAACACCCCTAGCCCTCTGAGGAGGGTATAAAAAATAAAAATTCCCTCTATAATGATTTTATGTATATTAGTATTGGATTTTGGTATTTTATTGATAATCTAAATTGGGATTTATGAGTGAAGTATTAGGAAGAACAAAATCAATTTTATTAGAGAGGGAAGGGACACTCATGGATATTTTTTCAAATATTAAATTAATAAAAATAAAAAATTCAATTTAAAACTAGATCCAAATTGAGATTTATCAAATATATTATGAATATAGTTCTCAATAATATCATAAAAAAATTTATTCACGTTTTAATATATTTATACCCATATCATTTTGTAATTAAACATATTTTACCGCTTTAACTATTACTATGACACAATGAATTTAAAGTCTTTGAAGATTACTAAATTTTCATTAAAATTTACAATGACCATTAAATGGTACATGGTTGATATTTTAGAACTTATTTTGGTCAGACTTCCTCTTTTAATAATTTTTTAAATTTTATATAATTTAATAAAATGTAATTTACTATTAAATATTAATAATTTTAGTTTTAGAACTATTAATAAAGTTAAATTTAATACGGTCATGACAACATTTAAAATTAATGAAATATATTTCATTATATTCTTAACATGTCATTATCATCTAAAAAATTATTCTATCACATAATTTATTGAATATTATATTTATTATATATTATTTAATATCACATTCTCTATTTTTTTCATTAATCGAATTACTACTACATCATTGTTGTGCAAGGATTTAATGAAATTGTGTCATCCCTAAAAATTACAAATAAAAACCCAAGACAAAGAAAAATTATTTAATTTTAAAAATAATATTTAATTATATAATGATCTCTATATTAACTCATGAATAAACAATATTATTTATTAAAATAGGTCAGAAAAATATTTGAAATTTCACTAAATAAAATATTATAATAGTCCTAATCTTATTCATATATCCCCAAATGGTCATGAATTAGACCTCGAGAAAACATTGTTTTATATATATAAGAATTCAATCTGATTTTATGAAGTGATAATGTAATTTTATTGTATTTATCATTTTTTATAATGTTTAATTACATTATTTAGAAATAAATTTTTTAACAAATATTACTATGTGTATTATTCATAGATGAAACAATAATAAGAAGTATATATTAACTAAAGGTCCACTCAATAATAATTATTTTTGATGAACAAATTTATTTTAATTAAAATCAAGGTATTATTTTCAAATAATTATTCATTACATATATATTTTTTACCAAATTTATAATTATATCCTAAATTTTTTATTCCTTTTCATTCCATCCAAATTAGTATTTATGTTATAATGTTCAAATTTAAAAAAAATTATTAATTTATTATTGATGGTATGTATAATATATGTTATTTAATGTAATATTTACTTTTAAAATCTTATGATATAACATGAATTTTATCTTTTTATAATAAATAACTACTCTCTACTTAATAATATTACTTCTCAAATTAGAATGGAAGAAATATATTGAGATTCATTATTTTCATGAAACTATAGATTTACCATCCGGGGGTATTTAAAATGGAGTTGTTTTTTAATCATTGAATCCAAAAATAAAATAACACTACTAGAAATACAGTCTTTCCCAATGGTTCTAAACCATTGGGAAAGGGTGCAGAACTGGTGGTATATGTTATACCAATGGTTCTGCAAAACGTAGGGAAGTAAGCCATTGGGAAATATTTTCCCAAAGGTTTACAGCTAACCGTT
Source organism: Viscum album (assembly GCA_963277665.1). Classification (NCBI taxonomy): domain Eukaryota; kingdom Viridiplantae; phylum Streptophyta; class Magnoliopsida; order Santalales; family Viscaceae; genus Viscum; species Viscum album. The sequence continues at coordinate 470,965,317 of OY728148.1, forward strand.
GGGATAGGGTGGGGAAAAATTAACATATCCCAATGGTTTGGCATGTTGGGAATGCCCAAGATGCCTCCTCTTTCCCAACGGTTCATAGAACCGTTGGTAAAAAAACCCAAAGATGCTATGCCAACGGTTTGAAACTGTTGGCATTGCCTATTCTGTACAAATTGCATAGCAGATTGCAATTTGCACAGTAGCTCTGCAATTTTCCCACCAGGTCTCATTTTGTGCATTCCGTCTCATTTTCAATCCAATTATTGTACCTGTAATAAACTAACACACACATATACAATTATTTTACCTGCAATAACCAACCAACACATACATACAGAGAATAAATTCATACACATTTAACATATAATACATCCTTGAACCATACACATCCATAATTAAATTAGAATTCATAACATAATTATAAACATACATAATTAATTTATAATCCAATTAAAAATTTAGATAACAATTATATGTGTAATCCGGAATTCAATTCATAATTTGATCTATTTTTCCTATACCATATATTTTTACCTGAAATTATGGCCATTTTAAACAAAATAAATACACCGGGAGTGATGCCGACGACACCATGCCTCATGTTAAGGCGAGGTTAACTCGTACACGTCAAAAATGACATATTGATCGTTTTCCTAAAGTATCAACATATTCCAAAAGCATTTGATCGGTTTTCCATATGCCAGTTGATGATTTTCATTTAAAATGACGTCATTTGGAAACAAAAGATAGAAACTTTGAGTGGTTTCGGCCACACCGCATCTCAGATTGAGGTGGGGTTAAGTCATACATGTCACATATGACCCATGGATCATTCTCCTAAAGTTTCAATGGAAACCGAATGTGTTTGGTCAGTTTTCTATATGTACTTACAATGTTGTCCATTTTAAACAAAAGAGATCCACTAAAAGTGATCCCGGCCTCACCGTGCCTCAGATTAAGGCAGGGTTGACTCGTACACGTCCTGTATTACCCATGGATCGTTTTAATTAAGCATCAACACATTTAAAATCCATTTGGTCAGTTTTCCGTATGTCAGTTGTTATTTTCACGTATAATCCTATCCATTTTTTAAAAAGTAGAGACACTCTGAATGGTGCCGACCACACCACGCCTCGGATTGAGGTGGTGTTGACTCTTACACGTCACATATGACCCATGGATCATTTTTCTAATGTATCGACACAATATGAATGCATATGGTCGGTTTTCTGTATGTCAGTTGATTTTTTTCACTTAAAATGACGTCCTTTTGAAACAAAAGACAGACACTTTGAGTGGTGTCGGCCACACCGCATCTCAGATTAAGGCGGGGTTGATTTGTACACATCACATATGACCCATGAATCATTCTCCTAATGTTTCAATGGAAACTGAATGCGTTTGGTTTGTTTTCAGTATGTACATAAAATGTTGTCCATTTAAAAAATGAGAGCCACTTAGAGTGATCCCGGTCACACAGTGCCTCAGATTAAAGACGAGTTGACTTGTACACGTCACATATGACCCATGGATCATTTTCCTAAAACATAAACACATTTCGAATTCATTTGGTCAGTTTTTCATATGTCAGTTGTTCTTTTCACTTATAATCCTATCCATTTTAAACAAAAGAGAGACACTGTGAATGTTGTCGGCCACACCGTGCCTCGGATTGTGGTGGAGTTTACTCTTACATGTCATATATGACCCATGGATCGTTTTTTCAAAAGGATCAACACAATCCAAATGTGTTTGGTAGGTTTTCCATATGCCAGTTGATGTTTTTCACTTAAAATGGCGTCCTTTCGAAAAAAAAGACAGACCCTTTGAGTGGTGTCAGCCACACCATGTCTTAGATTGAGGCGGGTTGATTCGTACATGTCACATATGACTCAGGGATCGTTCTCCTAAAGTTTCAACGGAAATTGAATGCGTTTGGTCAGTTTTCCATATGAACTTAAAATGTTTCCATTTTAATCAAAATGGAGCCACTTAGAGTGGTCCCATCCACATCGTACCTCTAATTGAGACTGGGATGACTCTTACATGTCACATATGACCCATGGATCATTGACCTAAAGCATAAACACATTTCTAACTCGTTTGGTCAGTTTTTCATATGTTAGTTGTTCTTTTCACTTATAATCCTATCCATTTTAAACAAAAGAGAGACACTATGAATGGTGTCGACCACACCAGACCTCGTATTGAGGCGAGGTTGACTCGTACATGTCACATATGACCCATGGATCGTTGTATTAAAGCATCAACACATTTCGAATGCATTTGGTCTGTTTTTCGTATGTCAGTTGTTCTTTTCACTTATAATCCTGTCTATTTTAAACAAAAGAGAGACACTTTTAATGGTGTCGGAGACATCGCGCCTCGGACTGAGGCGGGGTTGACTCGTACATGTCACATATGACCCATGGATCGTTATAGTTAAGTATCAACACAATCAGAATCCGTTTGTTCAGTTTTCCATATGTAGTTAATATGTTGTCCATTTTAAACAAAAGACAGACACTGTATATGGTGCCGGACACACCGCTCCTCAGATTAATGATGGGTTGACTCGTACATGTCACATATGACCCATGGATCGTTTTCCTAAAGCATCAACACATTTCGAATGCGTTTGGTCAGTTTTTCGTATGTCGGTTGTTCTTTTCACTTATAATCCTATCCATTTTAAACAAAAAAGAGACACTGTGAATGGTGTCGGTCAGACCGTCCCTCGGATTGTAAAAGGGTTGACTCATACATGTCACATATGACCCATGGATCATTGTGCTAATGTATCGACACAATCTGAATGCGTTTGGTCGGTTTTCCATATGCCAGTTGATGTTTTTCACTTAAAATGACGTCCTTCTGAAACAAAAGACAGACACATTGAGTGGTGATTGCCACACCATGTCTTAGATTGAGGCGTCATTGATTCGTACATGTCACATATGACCCATAGATCGTTCTCCTAACATTTCAATGGAAATCGAATGTGTTTGGTCGGTTTTCCATATTTACTTAAAATGTTGTCCATTTTAAACAAATGGGAGCCACTTAGAGTGTTCCCGACCACACCATGCCTTTGATTGAGCCTGGAATGACTCATACATGTCGCATATAACCCATGGATCTTTTTCCTAAAGCATGAACACATTTCAAATGTGTTTGGTAAGTTTTTCATACGACAGTTGTTCTTTTCACTAACAATCATGTCCATTTTAAATAAAAGAGAGACACTGTGAATGGTGTTGGCCACACCGCGCCTCATATTCAATCGAGGTTGACTCGTACACATCTCATATGACCCGTGGATTGTTGTGCTAAAGTATCGACACAATCCGAATGCATTTGGTCGGTTTTCTATCTTCCAGTTGATGTTTTTCAATTAAAATGACCTCCTTTGGAAACAAAAGACAGACACATTGAGTGGTGACGGCCACACCACGTCTCAGATTAAGGCGACGTTGATTCGTACTCGTCACAAATGTCCCATGGATCGTTCTCCTAATGTTTCAACAGAAACAGAATGAATTTGGTCAGTTTTCCGTGTGTAATTAAAATGTTGTCCATTTTAAACAAAAGGGAGCCACATAGAGTGATCTCGGCCACACCATACCTCATATTGAGCCCAGTATGACTCATACATGTCACATATGACCCATGGATTGTTTTCCTAAAGAATCAAAGCATTTCGAATGCGTTTGGTCAGCTTTTCATTTGTCAGTTGTTCTTTTCATTTTTAATCCTGACCATTTTAAACAAAAGAGAGACACTGTGAATTGTGTCGGCCACACCACGCCTCGTATTGAGGCAGGGTTGACTCTTCCACGTCACATATGACCAGTGGATCTTTTTTCTAATATATAGACACAATATGAATGTGTTTGGTCAGTTTTCCGTATTCCAGTTAATGTTTTTCAATTAAAATGGATTTCTTTTGAAACAAAAGACAGACACTTTGAGTGCTGCTGGCCACACCACGTCTCAGATTGAGGCGGGGTTGATTCGTACATGTCATATATGACCGAAGGATTGTTCTCCTAATGTTTGAACTAAACCTATTGCGTTTGGTCAGTTTTCCATATGTACTAAAAATTTTGTCCATTTTAAACAAAAGTGGGCCACTTAGAGTGATCCCGGCCACACGGTGCCTCATATTGATCCTGGGTTGACTTGTACACGTCACATATGACCCATGGATCGTTTTCATAAAGCATCAACACATTTCTAAGACATTTGGTCGGTTATTCGTATGTCAGTTGTTCAATTCACTTATAATCGTGTCCATTTTAAAGAAAAGAGAGACACTTTGAATGGTGTCGGCCACACCTTGCCTCAGATTGAGGCGGGGTTGACTCGTACACATCACATATGACCCATGGATCGTTGTGCTAAAGTATCGACACAATACGAATGCGTTTGGTTAGTTTTCTATATGCCCGTTGATGTTTTTCAATTAAAATGACGTCATTTTAAATCAAAATACATTCACATTGAGTGGTTTCAGCCACCCCATGTCACAGACTGAGGCGGGGTTAATTTTTACACGTCACATATTCCCAATTGATCGTTCTCCTAATGTTTCAAAGGAATCCGAATGCATTTGGTCAGTTTTCCGTATGTACTTAAAATGATGTCCATTTTAAACAAAAGGGAGCCAATTAGAGTGATCCCGGCCACACCATACCTCATATTGATGCAGAGTTGACTCTTACACAACACAAATGACCCATGGATCATTTTCCTAAAGCATCAACACATTTCTAATGCGTTTGGTTGGTTTTTCATATGTCAGTTGTTCTTTTCACTTATAATCCTGACCATTTTAAACAAAAGAGAGACAATGTGAATGGTGTCGGCCACACTGCACCTTGTATTGTGGCGGGGTTGACTCGTACACATCACATATGACCCGTGGATCTTTGTTCTAAAGTATCGACACAATCTGAATGCGTTTGGTCGGTTTTCCGTATTCCAGTTGATGTTTTTCAATTAAAATGGAGTCCTTTTGAAACAAAAGACATACAATTTGAGTTCTGCTGGCCACACCACGTCTCAGATTGAGGCGGGGTTGATTCGTACACATCATATATGACCCATGTATTGTTCTCCTAAAGTTTCAACTAATCCTAATGCGTTTGGTCAGTTTTCAGTATGTACTTAAAATTTTGTCAATTTTAATCAAAAGTGAGCCACATAGAGTGATCCCGGCCACACTGTGCCTTTGATTGAGCTTGGGTGGACTTGTACATGTCACGTATGACCCATGTATCGTTGTCATAAAGCATCAACACATTTCTAATGAATTTGTTCGGTTTTTCGTATGTAAATTGTTCTTTTCACTTATAATCATGTCCATTTTAAACAAAAGAGAGACACTGTGAATGGTGTCGGCCACACCGCGCCTCGGATTGAGGCGGGGTTTACTCTTACACGTCACATATGACTCATGGATCATTGTACTAATGTATCGACAGAATCCAAATGCATTTGGTCAGTTTTCCATATACCAGTTGTTGTTTTTCAATTAAAATGACGTCGTTTTGAAACAAAAGACAGACACTTTGAGTGGTGCTAGCCACACCGCGACTCAGATTGAGGCGGGGTTGATTCTTACATGTTACATATAACCCATGGATCATTCTCCTAAAGTTTCAATGGAAATCGAATGCGTTTGGTCAGTTTTCCTTATTTACTTAAAATGTTGTCCATTTTATGAGAATCATCATGCATCTATTCGTGGAATGGTATTTACATAAAATATTGTGGACATTCATATAGAATATTTTTATATCATTCTCGGTATCGATTAGATTTTAATTTATCATGATATGAACCATTTCGGAGCTAACAATGTCATTCCCAATGAATACATCTCTTTTATAACATACCAATATTCAATGGTATTGATTAGATGTGTAAATGTGATTTACATTGATTATAATTATGAAAACAAATAAAATATATATTTTAGAATTTCTAGTAGTAAATGAAATCATGGAGGGTGGGGGCTGTATGGTAGGGCTGTTCGGGGGGCTGTCCGGTGGGTGTCCGGGGGGCTGTCCGGGGACAAAGGAGGAGGGTGGGGGGATGTGCGGTGGGGGGGGCTATCTGGGGGGGGGGGGGTTCGGGGGTTGTCCGGGGTCCAAGGAGGAGGGTGGGGGTTGTATGGGGGGCTGTCTGGGGGCTGTCTGGGGTCCAGGGAGGAGGGTGGGGGGTTGCCCGGAGGGCTGTTCGGGGGGCTGTCCGGGGGGGGTGTCTGGGGTCCAAGGAGTATGGTGGGGGGATGTCCAGGGTCCAAGAAGGAGGGGGGTTCCCAAACACACAACCACTAAAAGACAACAACATCCATAAAAATAGATAATATATAAAAATAACTCAACTCCAATATTATACTACGAGTCTAGATAAAACCAACAACTAGAATAGATTAAATATCAAATCTCAGTAATATAATTCAAAAATTTAATGGATCAATTTGTCCCACATCACCATCACCATCATTACCATCATCCCCACCCTCGTCCTCATCCCCATCATTGTCCTTGCCCTCCTCATCTCCCTCCTCCTCGCCCTCACCCTCCTCCTCGCCCTTGCCACCCACCTCACCCTCCTCTCCCTCCTCTTCCGCATCAGAATCCTCACCATCATCATCATCAAGCTGGAAATCATCCTGGCCACCATTATAACTACCACTTGTTGCACCATAAATAGAACGTATCGATGACATATACTCATCAAAAGCTGGGCTGGCCTCTGCTGGAAGTGTTGGACGTAGAACTTCAATAAATTTCACAAATGCACTATTTTCCCTAGCAGACTGTTCTGCAATCTCTATATCCCTTTTCTCAGCATGTTCTGCCTATTCCCTAACTTTCTGCAGCTTTGTGGCACTATAGATCCTACTTGAGGAGGGACAATACATCGTCGGGGCTATCCTAGGTCGGCAGCGTACTCTACAAGGATGCTCCTCTCCCAAAACATGATGTAATTGATCTGTTGGCCCAAAATTGCCGGGTTGTTGGGCATCAAGGGAATCTAAAGCAACCTGTTACAAATAAAAATATATTATTAAGTTACAAAATGGATATTAAAATATAAAATCGACAGATAAAAACTTACAATCTACTGTTGAGTCGCTTCGTTGACCACACTTCAATCCTTTTTTCGTCTACTCGAGCAAAACAGTTTTGCTCGAGGAACACATCCTTCAATATTCTGTATTTGCATCTACAATGATATTGAAAACTAAAGTGATATGAAAAATTTACGAAAATGATAAAATAATTGAGAAAACAAAAGAAAATGTAAGTTGTAAAGAAAACTTATTAAAAATTTCCATACCTGCTTCCTCTCATGATCCAACATCATCATACATCCTAGTGTGTGGAGATATTTTTTTGCATCAATGTTTGTTTTATTTTTTAAAGATGATACATAAATTAAATTTGATAATTCAAACTATAATATTAATGAAAAACATGAATGTTATTATTTAAATACCTCAAATTTAATTCATACTTTAAACTGGGTACTCGTCCAATGAGTAATCATCTGACGATACTGCTCTATAGGACAATCATCTCTGACTGGTTCTGCCCCTAACTTAGTTCCAACTCTAGCATGCCAGCCAATATACAACTCATGCTTGTAGGCTCTCCAAAGCTCGACTAAATCCATTATATGTTCCGCTTGAGCACCCTCGCCATCAGGAAAATTAAATTGAAGTTGACATCAAAATATTAATTCATATAAATACTAAAATAATTCATGGAATTAAATACAACTTATTTTTTACCCATATCTCTACCCTAGATCTATCCATGAACTCATGTGGAAAATTTCTCCATGACAGCGGGCTGACGGGAACGATGTCGGAGTATTTGGAAAGCGTCGCCAAAGAACTCCGACATTGCTGCCCTGATTTCTCAACCATTTGGTTATCTTCATTGTAATCCACCTTAACTTGTGTGGGGAAGTTCCACACTGAACTCATGCGTGTACTCCCCCACCCCCGTCTCTTGTCACTAGATGTATCTATCATGAAATAAAAACAAATATTTTATCAAAACATGTTATAATGAAAATAAATATTCCTATAATTTTTTTTAGGGTTTTATAAATATTCCTATGCCAGTCTGACTTCTGAGCACCGCCGGATCCACAGAAACTGATGGAACACTCTGTGGTGGAACAGGATTCGAAGATGATGGAATATAGAAGATCGGAGTGATAGAAGTAGAAGGAAAAGAAGATGGCACAACAGTATGACCAGATTATGACTGGGGAGTGGGATGTGAAAATGATGGTGCAGAAGATGCCAAAGGTAGCGAAAACAATGGAGACCCAAATATACTGTGTGTCCCTAACGACACACCAGGATTAGAATGTGGGAAGGATGATATGTCAGTGGTAGGGGTAGGGTCTAGTCGGGCATGCATAGCTGATCGTCTACATCTACTACGAACCCTCCTCGTACCACCGGCCTGAGTACTAGGACAAGTACTAGGCTCCTCGTCGAATAATTGTCGACGTATAGGTGGACCCTACAAAAATGATTACCAAAAAATTAATCACATGAAATTATTTATTCATTAAATATATATATATTTGAAATAAAGTACTCAATGTATGCACTAATGGTGGAACACCCATCCCCACCATCTGACGATTGTTCTCCATCATTTTTTTTCTTTCGTCTATCTTCAATTGGTTGTATTTCCTGCTTTTGAAAAAAATATGTAATTAATTAGAAAAAGGAAACTAATGTGTAAACCAAAAAACTAAATATATGAGGGAATATGGGGATTGATTGGTAATTTATCTATCAATTTTTTTAGACGATCTTGAATGATTTTAATAAATCATACAAGTTGTAATGTTCACCAAGTTAGAAATATTGTTTGACTACGTTTTAATACAATTCAATTCAAAATTAGAAAATGCAATTCAAATAAAACAGCAACCAATAAACACTGAAAATTCACATATTGGACAAGTCACCTAAAATATATTTTTGGTCAATACTTAATCAATATGAATATTACCAACCTTAACAACCCAAATCAAGGTAAACCAAAATAATTGAGAACATGGGTGAATGATTCTATATATTTTCAACCACAACTTCAGGTTCACAATCAACTCTAAAAATTGAGCAATTGGAGTCATCAAAAAAAATAAATGGATTGGTTACAATGGAAATAAGGACAGTGTCAATTAAATCATCACCATAATCAATAATATGTCTTGGAATTAATTCAACTATGACACCAAATTCATGTCAAAGTTGATCTTTGACATAAAAAACGTGTTTATCCATTGATTCCAACACATATGGTTCTTCGGTAGCAAGAGTTAAAGTCATATTAATTACTCAAAATCCACAATCATCAATAAATGTTCCATGTATCTTCATCGAATCAATACAATGGAATTTCATCATTGTGACTCGTCCATGAGATTAATAATCCAATATTATTATTTTCTCAACGACTCGATAATAACCCAAATTTTCAAATCGCGGTCTACTATCTGATGCACTGGCATAACAATCTGTTGTGGTAGTAACCATAACACCATCATGTTTCATTCTCATGTTCTTTGCTCGTTCAGTGACAATAAATTAGTACTCATTGATAATAATTGATTTACAGTCACGAACCACGGTATTAAGACGAAAAGCCAAAGCTCTTATTTCCTCAGAGACTGAGTCAGTAAACAAACACAATAACAATAATATAAATGACTATTAATCTTAAATAAATATTGAAATAATTAATTTAAACAGTAATATTTCTACCTTGAATTTTAACCAAGCAGAAAATGCATTGCTATGCATAGTCTCTCTCCTTCTCAAAGATAAAGAATGATGCTTCCTATTTATCATTGTTTTATGTTCCCTGTAGATAAAAATATGAATAGTTTAACTGATATATATATGTAAGATATACATAATCAATTTAGTTACCTAATATAGTCATCGAACAAATCACATTTGAACAAAACTGTGTGATGTGGCATCTCCCGCTCTTCAGGGCTTAATGAATTCAATGTATATGATCCATGAATTCCTCCTGTTTGAGGAAGTGATGGAAAACTGTTTTCAATTTGCTCATATTGTTCTTCTTCATTTCTTATTGTTCTGTTAAATCTTGTAGTAAGATCAGACAAATACATCGAGAACAAATCCATACATTCTTCAGCCAGGTAACCATTCACGATAGAACCTTCGGGATGATTTTTGTTTCAGACATAAAACTTTAATGTGAACATATTTCTTTCAGTTGGATACATCCAACAAAATGAAACAGGTCCTCCAAGAAGTATTTCATTGGGAATATGGAGAGTCAGATGCAGTATGCACGTGAAAAATGATGTAGGAAATATTTTCTCCAACTCACACAAAATTAATGGGGCATCTGTCAACATTTTTTGCAAGAAAGACATGGAGAACTTCTTAACACAAAGATCTCTAAACAAATGGCACAACCGTATAATATCCACCCTAACATTATTGGAAAAAAGATGGAATATTTCTATTGGAAGCAATTCATGCAGTAGAACGTGATAATCATGTGCCTTCAAAATTTTTAGCTTCGTCTCTCTTCTGTTGACCCGTTTAGATATGTTTCTTGAATAACCATCAGGATCTCTAATAGTCTCTAATACTTCAAGAAAATTTTTTTCTCGTAGGTGTCATCACATAAGAAGCAAATGGAAGTTTCCATTTATTTTCACTGATATGCACAGGAAGCAATTCTGGTCTGATGCCCCAATAAACCAAGTCACGCCAGGATCGTAAATAATCATTTGTCTTCCCCTTGACATTTAGAAGAACCAAAAGCAGCATTTAGCATATATTCTTTTCAATATGCATTATGTATAAGAAATTATGTAACAAATTGGTTGACCAATAATGAAAATAAAAATAGATACTCATATTCCTCCAATTGTAACAGGTTTCAGTGGAAACATTCTTTCTCTTTCTAGATTTCATTTGACCCTTCCCGAAAAAAAAACTAAAATGTTTCAATTCATTAAGCACTCCAGTTATAGACATACGCTGAGGTGGATCATCAGTATCTATGGTATTATCAAATCATAGACGATTCATTCTATATGGATGATCCTTTTGCAAGAATCGTCGATGTCCAATAAAACTGAAACTACATCGATGTTTCAGTCATCTGGATCGTGTATTCTTCATTCAAACTGGACATGACAGTTTTCCCTTCGTGCTCCATCCAGAAATCATTGCATAAGACAGAAAATCATTGATCATCCACATAAGTGCATCACACATCTGAAATATGTCTTTAGAACATGCGTCGTATGTTCGTACACCCACATCCCAATGAAGTTACAACTCTTTTATTAAAGGTTGCATGTATATGTCAATATAAATTTCGGGATCAGAAGGACCAGATATGAGTATACTCATGAATGTGAAAGGTTTTTTCATACACAACCATGGTGGAAGATTATAAATGTGTATAAAAACTCAACATGTGCTTTGCGAACTAAGCATCTTCCCAAACGGATTAAAACCGTCGCATGAAAGACCCAGCCTCACATTACACACGTCAGCTGCAAAATAAGGATGTCGAGCATCAAATATCTACCATGAAAATCCACCTACAGGATGAACCAACACATCATTGGTATTTTTTCTATCGGTATCATTCCATCTCATTTTTACTGATATACCATCAGACATAAAAAGAATCTGGAGTCTGGGGATCAATGGAAAGTGCCACATTACTTTCCGTGGAATGCAGGATAGTGTTACATCAGATTTTGACTTCCATCGGGTGTGCCATATTTTATACAATCATTTCATTCAGTGGTTTCCTCCCAGAATAAACTGAAATCTTTTTTGAAAGCAAAAATTTTGTTTCCTGAGAATCCAAGATCCTCAACTAACTTCCATTCCATATAGTGTTTTGAGGGAATATCTGCATCATCTGGGAGTAAATCCTTCAAGAGGGTAAGAATTTAATCGATTGATGTATTATAAATTCCATACATAGTTTTCCTATGAAACAATCAGATTAAAAATTCCATCTTTTTCATTTTATCGCATTGTCTATATATTAGAGTTGTGGAAGCATCATTCAATTTTTACACCCTATCAATATCATCATTTTCACTAGATGTATCAGTTGTCCTCATATTGTTGTCTTCTTGAGTCGAAATCTTTTTTTTCATGATGATGAATAAACGGAAACCGATCCTCTAACAAATTCTCCATTCCAGTCCTTTCATTTCGATCATCACCAATTTCAGATTTCATTTTCTCCCCATTGTGATACCACAAAAAGTAGTTTGCTTGAAAACCATTTTTTGTTATGTGATAGCTGACTTCTTCACGGCTCAACCAAGGTCTACCAACACAATTGGAACATAGGCAGTGTATGTGACCACTATCTAAAGTATTGTGAAATGATAAATCCATAAATCTCTCCAAATTGTTTTGAAAATCACTTGATATCCGATCGATTTCATACATCCAACTTCTGTACATTCTGTAAAAAGAATTTATATAAGTCATTTCGCCATTAACAATTCAATAGGATTGAACTTTAATAGAAAATACATTTAAGTAAATGATTAAGGTAGAAAATAACCAAGGTATCAAATACACATGTGAAAAAAAACATACTAATGTGTTATTGAAAAAATGTAAAACCAACAAGAACTTAATGTGTTATCACATCACATCATGCCTCATCCCATAACCATATTAGTAGGGTATCATGAACATGAATAACATTAACCTTGTTTTATCATCCTACCCTACATGACCCCAACCACATGCCACATCTTATTATATCATTAACACATCGCACCTCACCTGAAAACACTAGGGAAATCATTGTACATCCCACCTGAAGACACATCGACAATCACATCACATATTTCCTAAAAACACATAGTCAATCACTTTTGAAGGAAGATTATGGAAGACATGGTAGCTATCCAACGATATAACCACCATCCTAGATATTACAAAAAATACCCATAACTCAAAACCTCTGATCATTGGTATGTTTATCCAACTCTGGTTGGGAATGTGTAGAAATAACATAAAATACATGATATATAGATAACACCAAATACCCAACCTATGGGTTCACATTAACTACATAATCACACACTTCACTACTACCATACAACATAGAAACCATCACAACCACTTTAACCACTGTATGCAACACACCACACCACCACCACACAAGACACATAGCATTTCCCACTTTCATTTATAAGCCACTTCATTCACACTTACATTGTACATTCATTTAATGGTAAATTAATTAAATCCATTTACCACACATCCATTTCTATTCCATCTCAATTATTTAAAATCTTGTTTTCTTATTTTAACAGAATAATTTATTCCATAGATAACCAGGAAACTAATAAAACCGCCGCACAACAACTCACCATCTCACAATAACCATCATCGCCATGTTACATCGGCCATCCATCTCACTAAAACAACCACATATCACAAAAAACTATTGCACATCACAACAACCAAAACCACCTCACCACATAATATACCACAACCACATCACACAACACCTCCACACGGCACAACACCACCACACATCATCACTATCACACAACTTCACATGTCACATCCATGACCACTAACCATCACATTACAACCCCACATATCACAAAGCCCAACTGGTCACCTCAATCACTATACAACAACCTACAACATACAATGAAACACAACAAAAAACATCTCATAAAAGCAACATACCCCAACTTCCACAATTTATTCAAGGTCTTTTATTACATTACCCCTTTATTTAGCATGGAAATTATAACACAAATGATATTCCATGGGAAAATAATTAATTAACAAAATATTCGTTCATATCCCTATTATTCATAATGAAATAACATCAAAATCCAAACTTAAAACAAAAATATTAAATCAATAACTATAAAAACAAGGTAGCATATGTGTATAGAGAATAAAATACCTGATTTTAGATGATTCAGATGGTTTTTCACTTATTCGATGGGGGAGTTCTCTAGTGGAATAGGGATCCAGATTGAATTTAGGGTTCTGTTGCGAATGGGGGAGAGCAGCAACCCGATTGTATTTGGGGAAAATATTTTCCAACAGTTTTTAAAAACTGTTGGCAAAGGGGTGTTCAGGGTACCCTTTACAAATGGTTTCATAAAACATTTGGGAAAGGGTAGCCAATGGTTTTGTGAAAACAATGGAAAAGGGGTACCCTTTCCCAATGGTTCTAATTAACCATTTGCAAAGGGATCCCTAAACCATTTTACCAACGGTTTAAGCAAACCGTTGGTAAAGAACTGTGGGTAAAAACCACATTTCCAGTAGTGTATTTATGACATTGAATATCATTTCTATAGAATTAATTTTGAAGAATTTAATATGTTTGAAAATTATAATGTAGAGATAAATGAACTCAAGACTGATACTGAAGGAATCTAAAAAAAGTCATCAAACCATATATAAGTATTTAGTCTATAAAAGTGGCATATTTAGTATTATTGAAATGATGTTACATTAGACATAAATTAGTAACAGTAATTTACAATTTTAAATATGTTTTTTTAAATGTTATAAAGGATATAAAATTATACTAATATTAGCTTCAACAATTTAAGTAATAATTTTGATTAAAAGAATGACATTGATTTTCTGAGGATGATCATGAGATCTGATTTTCAATTCAACTTAATTATTCCCACTTCTCAACTAAATCACACCTCCAATTTATATCACAAGGATTTAAAAATAATTATTACAACTTAATGTACACTTCTATGGTTTTATAAAACTATATTTTTTTTATTTGATATATATTAATACATGACAGATTATCATTGAGATATGAATTAAAAATAATTTCATAGGATGTACATAAGATTAGTAAAATGGGTCAATACCTCTATGCCGAGGAAACCATAGAAGAAAATATTCAATAGTTATAAGATATATCACCAATACCGCAATGTAATTGACATATGAGATTAACATTAATTTAAAACTATTAAAGAGATCATAATTAATATACAATAAAAATTTAATGCATTTTTCCTCTATTAGAAATGAGATAATAATGTTCCCTTAAATTATAGTATTTTCCTCAACTAAATTTTTTTATCAACAAATCTCTAAAAATAATTATACATAAATAGATATTTCTAAGGGAATGTATTTTATAATTTATTATGATAAACCATTAATTTTTATATATGTTATATTATATTCTCAGTAGGATTCCTTGAAAAAAGCCGCTAGCAGATTATTCATATCATGAAGGGAAATAAATAATATAGGGTGGTTATGGATAGATATAAATAAATATGGCCATTGAGGTAGTTCTATAGAAATTTATGGTATCATTTAATCCATATATTATGTATCATAAAATGAAAATTATTTATTTCACCCTATCATAGCTTATTAATATTTTGAGAAAAATATAAAAATATATAAATGTTCATTACCTTTCTTCAAGATGACTAAATATAATGGTATGATCAATTATAATCGAAAATAAAATATTAAAATGTCCAAAACATTAATCTTCTCACTAAAACATCATAAATTCAACATTCCATTGAAGGTAATTGTTTATTTTGTAATCAAACTACACATTATAAGAGGAATATAACATTATAGACGATGATTCTTCTGAACCAATAGGGATATTGTTCTATGATACAATTTATATCTGATATAGACATACATTTCCTTAACTCTAAATCATAGATATTTGATATCATATGTGAATCAGTTTTTTTTAATTTATTGTTGGTTATATTACATGGGATGTTAATGACAAGATAAGTGATCATATGGGCTGGAAATAAGGAATTTTGTTTACATTTCCTATGTGTATTGGGAGAGAGATAAATCATTGTATAATTTGATTATTCCTGATGTACTATTTATGGTGTCATTAAATAATACACTTTATTATTTTATCATTTCTATATAATAAAATTTTTTCATTTAAAATAATAAAAATCTATTCTGCCATTTATATGAATTAATTGGGAAATGGTTATGAAATCATTTTTAACTGATTTTTTATTAGATCTTAATAATACAATCTATAATATGACTAAAATAAATTAAATAATCATTTATTTGAATTCCACTAATCATTGTGATTTAATCATATTCTATATGAATAGAAAATCTATCAAATGACTTAATAATTCTGAATTATTAGATATAAATATTTTTTAATAAATTGAAATATGTGAATATAAATTATAAATAGAATGACCAAATAAAATTTCAAATGTAAATATAAATTATTTAATGATTTTATTTATACTCAATCGTACTAATGTGTGTGGTCTTATATGTGATGTATATTAATAAGGAATATAATTTTTCATTTAAACGAATAATGACTTTAGTGGGTATTGATATGCTTATATTATGAAACACTATTATGTAGACATTGAAATGTCAAAGTGATTAAAAAATTTTCTAAATTAAAATATTTACTATAATTGAAATACTTTTATTTGATTGAGGTAGAGAATATTTTACTGAAGAATACCAAGATTAATATGATATTTTAAATAAAAAAAAATTAGTCAAACACATACTCTATAGAGAAATGGTGTCACTAAAATGTGTTACATAATTAGACATGGTATTGTAAATGATGTGTCTTGTAGACCATCCAATTTCCCTTCAGAGTCTCCTTCTTCAAACAAATTTAATTTAATTATATAATTTTATATAAAAGGATATTCAAAAGAGAGAAAATTATATATGAAATATGTACCAAATTGTTTTTCACAAATGATTATATGGGGTTGTGAGAAATATGTGTATTGTAATAGAATAATTAGAAATGCATAATAGTAATATAAATATCACAGTATTTTTTATGCCATATTGACATCATGTTATTATATCTATAGTTTATAGGATAATAAACTATTTATTTCTAAAAGTGTTAAATTAGTAATGTGAAATTTATTTCTAAAAGTATTAATGGAAGTAAATTTGAGTGTGATAATGTTCATAACATATTTTATTACATTTTTCCTCATATAGAAAAGATGTAAAAAGTGTTGTGGAAAATAATCAAACATATTTTACACAAGAACAAATATTGTTTGAAAAAACTCATGATGAATAATACATATGTCTGTATTTTATTTTATTTTATGAAAGTGATGTAGCATTTATAAAATAAAACCCATCATATTATCAAAATTATCTCAAAATTTTTTCTATGATAAACTATTATATGAAATTATATATGATATTAAAATAGTATATTGTAATGTTCTTTGTTAATATTAAAATTTGACAAATGGTTTATACTCATATTGAATAAGATGATATTATTAAGATTACTAACATGGATGGTAGAATATCTATCAATAATGATCTATTTTTTCATAACGGTTATAAAAATAATAATATAATTTACTATAAAGATACACTTTGTCTAGTTGCTATGATAAAACCCATTGAATATTTTTTATCAATTGAAGACCATTATTATTATGGGTAATGTAAAATGGATGTTTAGAATATATTTCATTAAAATAATTTTTTCATGGATTTATATTTGATACAATCTAAATTTTTTAAGATCCATGATATGTTACTAAGGATTTTATGTTAACAATATCGATTTATTGGCTGAATCATGCTTCTCCAGGTTGGAGTAATTTTTTTATTTAACAAACAATAATTTTGAATAAAAAAATGATGATGATCCTTATCTATATTAATGAGTTACTGGGAGAATTGTTTCCTTTCTATTTTTATATGTGGATGAAAATCATATCATTAAAAATTATGTCCCAATATTATAATTAGTGATAATTTTTTTGGGACAATTGTTTTTACCAAAACATATTTTTTTAAAAACTATGTTTTTTGCGCATGAATATATAAATAGATAGATCTAAATGGGTGCACGGTCTTGATCAGATCACATACATTGGTAAAAAAATAAATTGGACTATCATGGAAAACACTAAAAAGGGTTCATTACTAGTGAAGCATTGAATGTGTATTGTAAAACATAGTGCACTTTAAAAAATAATGATCGACATGACAAAATTGATGAATTTTTTCTAAATTTACACTATTGGGTTAATAGTTTATGATACATTAGGTAATCATTTAGATGCATCACATGAATTAATGATGAAAAGTATAATCAACGTGATCCTATTAATATTCATTGGGTATCCCCAAATATTAACCTTAACTACTTGAGAGGAACAAATTTTGTATTTTTAATCTTTCGTGGAGAGGAATAAACTATTATAAAGTTTTAGATCAATCTTACATTTAATGCTAATAAAGATACATTTTAATATCAATCAGTAGTTAATATTTAATTAATTAATGATTGATATTGTTTTTCCAGTAGGATCAATGAAACTAGACTCTTAGTTGGTTGATAATTATGAGTTAATCATGTAATTTAAGACATTTACAACATCTAAAATGTATATTAATTCATTTAATGGATCTATCTCTCTTCCATAAAATAAGTTTTACTTTTATTTACTTTTGAAGTGAATAAAAAAACAAAAGGGAATATTTGTATTTGAAAACATTGGCCACCATAGATGTGGGTGAGTTGTATGGTGGTGGTTGTACCACACACAAACACAATATATTTTATAATAAAGAAAATTTCCATGAAATTTTATAACCTTGGACATGATCCCCATATAAAAACCATTATAGATCATGTTACTACTTTTAGATATCAGTGTATATCACCAAACAAGACTCCTAATAAAATTATAATTTATGTTTTCTCCTTTATTATGTGTGACCAGAAAATTGGTATAGGTATCTATTAATAAAAAATTTCTAATCTCCATTTTCAACTTCTATAAATATCAATGTATGTCTAAAAATTTATCAGACCTTATTATTTAATAATATAATATGATATCATTGTGAATTTTTTAAATTTAAAATAGGATACATTTTGTATGATTTAAATATATTTTAGGTTTGAATCCTTAGATCTACTTATTCAACCTATATGATCCTTTGTAAAAGAAAGTTAGGACTTCAAGAATTTTACAACATCATCAGTGAAAATAGATAATATTCTCACTGTATAATTAAATAACAACATTATCATTGATACAATAGGTTTCTAAAATTAATAGAAATATCATGTCAGTATCATTATTAGTTGACTTAAAATGATATTCATGATAATAAAAACATTGGTTTATCACAACCTCTGTTAATTTTCATCATATATATTCATATAACTTGGTTAATATAGACTCTTTAATATTTGTTAATTCATTTATTATTTATTCATGTTTTCCAAATCACATTAAATAATTAAGACTGAACGTTTCTCCACATGAATTGGAATTTCATAATATCCATTACATATCTAGAATTACGAAAAAATTGACACTCCATTATAATAAGATTTTATTCTCCATGAATTTATGATAACATGTAGCAAATAATTGTATAATAAAATTCTCCCAAAACACCCTCTTCATTGTGAAATAATGAGTTCCCTTCTACCCATGGATTCACTGTATATAATATTATAAAAAAAATTCATCTAGTATTATAGAGATATATAGCTTCATATTTTTTCCTACTTTTTCCACGTTTGTAACAAACTGATATTCTTCATTATACATCATTTAATGGTTTGAATCGTGATTATAAAAAATCAGGATTTTTTAATCTTTTATAAATGCGTTAAGAATAATCTAAAATAATTCTTCTTCTAGAACATGAGCATCCAAAAATTAATATATATTTTTTAATATCATATTTTTCTAAAAATGAATCGCCATTTTAATTTCCATAGATTCATTAAAAAATGTTTAACCACAAACAAGATATACAACATCAAGATAAAAACCCTATAAAATATTATCATTAAAACATATCTATTATGATGGAGTGTATAAAGAGTATTAAACAAATTATAATATATATATATATATATATATACATGTTTCCATAACATAGGAACAAATAGCATGGCCTTTTCTCGTAACAACTTTTCTTTATGATCCAACACATGTATCAGATGGTTTTAAATTGACTCATTGATCTCGAGGTCAGCCAATTCCACAAAAATCACATGGGAAGTGGTAGGGTGATACCTCCATAGTTGTGATGCAATGAAAAACTCATTAATATCACTGAATTTCTATAAAGGGGTTAATTGGGATTCCATTGGACCAATTCTATGCAGAACCTCAAACGGTCTTACAAACCTGGGTCCAACTTTCTTGGCCTCCATATCCTATGGTGACCCAATTTTGAACACACACGATATAATAAATAGTCACCCTCTATAAACTATTGGGGTCATCATCAACTATCATCAAATGAATTCTACCTATGCTGATTTGTAGCCATATGTTTCTGAATCAACTACACATTCTCTGATGTCTCCTAAACGATAATCGGTCCCAATAGCTCTGAATCACCCTCCCTTAACCAACATAGTAGTGATCTACATGGTCGACCAAAAAGTACCTCATATGGTGTCATCTATATATTTCCCTAATAAACTTGTTATAATAGAACTCTACTGAAGCCAAGTGTCTCCCCCAAGAACCCCTGAAGTCAAGTACACATGCCCACACCATATCCTCTAACACTAGTATAATACACTCTGACTACCAATCTGTCTGTGGGTGGAAGCCCATACATAACAAAAATCGTTACATTGTGCCTTCAGTAAACCCTTCTAGAATCATGATGTATTACATGTATTGCGATCTAAAACGATTGTTCATAGCACCCGTTGCAAACAAACTATATCTCACACATTCAATTCTCCTAATTGTTCAACTATAAAGGATTCCGTGATAGGAATGAAAAGTGTTATCTTCATTAGGTGTTCCAAAATGACCTAAATAACATCATTCATCCTAATAATATTTAGAATTCTTACTATAAAATCCACAGTCACATTGTCCCACATCCATTATGGAACATGAAATGGCAGCAATAGGCCTCGAGGCCATTGATGCACTTCCTTCACCTATAGACTTGTGAGAAATCTTATTACGAACCATCTTATCACATTTTTATGTATGTCCTCCAAAACCTTCGTCATAGGTTACGGTACAATTTTCCACCCGAGGATGTACTTCCCACTCGAAGGCATGAAATTCTCATAGGAGTTCCTATCGAATACATGTTGTTACAACATCCAGATTTTTCACAAAGATGATCTCATCCTCATCTATTATCCCATCTAATGATGTCTCCCCACCTTTAAGGGTTTCCCTTAAGGATAAACACATTGAATCCTCATAATTCCTACCCAGTATCTGTATCAATTTTGTATGCTCACCTTCTATAGAAACCATATTCATCCACTCTAGACACTACAAAACATCCACATGTATTTCTACCAGAAAATTCATCATCTTCCACTCTACACTCGACTCATCTACCAACTGAGTATGAGTTTTCCTACTCAAAGCATCATAGACACTATTTGCCTTTCGGGGTGTATATACCATCTCAAAATCAACAGACTATATATTCTCTGCCTATCTTTACTGTTGAATATTAAAATCATGCTGTGAAAATATATACTTCAAACTTTTGTGATCCGTAAAAACTGTAATGTTTTCTCCCAGAAGATAGTGATGAAAACACTTATGAGCATAAACAACTACTTTTAACAAGAGGCCAGGCATAGGATAATTCCATTCATGTGGCATCAGCTGCCGAGATCCATAAGTAATGACCAGATCCCCTCACATAAACATGGCTCTGTGTCTGATCCCATAAGTGTCACAATATAGTGTCTACACCTCACCCGACTCATCTATGATCAAAATTATTTTCGATGTCAAGTGCTTCTTCAACACGTCAAATTAATTCTCGCATGATTGTGTCCATTCAAACATTATTCCTATCATTTTATGTTCTGAATGCAGTGCATAAAATAAGAAAAAGGCTTTGATGAACTTCCTATAATAACCAGTTAAACCCAAAAATCTTTGGATATCATATATATTAATTTGATGCTCCCAAGAAATAACTACCTGCAATTTTTCTAGGTCCACTACCACACCTTCTTCTCGGATGATGTGGACCAAAAAGTATACCCCGTCAATCCAAAATAGAAAATTGAAAATTTTGGCATATAGTCGATGCTCTCTCTTTGTACCAATGAAAATTCCATGATGTTGGGTATGATCATCATGAGTCTTCGTGTAATACAAGATGTCGTCTACAAACACCACCGAAAAATAATCTATATACAAATGAATGATACTATTCCTCAAGGCCATAAACACTACTAGAAAGTTTTCAACCCAAATGGAATTATAAAAAACTCATAAAGGACATACCTACTTCTTAAAGTAGTTCTTAGTATATCAGAATTCTGAACACTCACTTGATGATTCCCAGATTTCAGATCGATCATTGAGAAAACACATGCCCCCATCACCTGATCAAATAGATCATCTATACGCGGAAGAGGATATCAGTTATTCATGGTCATTTATTTCTACTTCTGGTAATATATAGAAAAGCATAATCTCCCGTTGGAATTATTTTCAAATGATATAGGTGATCCCCAAGGCATCATAATTGGACGGATAAACCCTTTATCCGCCAAATCCTCCAACTGCATTTTGAGCTCTTGATGCACTATCAGTGCTAATCTGTAAGGTGTAATAGATACAAGATCATCCACTGGAAAGAGCTCAATAGTGGACTCCTCATCTCTCTCAGGTGGAAACTCAGAAAAGTGTTCTGGAAAGACATCCTGAAATAGTTCTTCTACTGGTGGAAGGAAATCCTTCTTACCACTACAATAATCCAACAAAATACTTACAATGGACTGTTATCTCTCCCAAATGTTGAGTAATTCATCCAGATTGGTCTACGTGGATATCCCATTCTCCACAATTAACACACCAGTCACCCTTAAGAGATACAGTAGTCACTATCATTTGGTAACAATACATGTGGGATCGATTTTTAACTAGACAGTCTATACCCATAATCATATCAAATCCCATTATATCAATGACATAGATATTCCAATGAAAATGATACCCTCTAATCTCTATCGAACATCCCTTGCATAAAAAAAATATCCATAGACCGTATTCCCAATGGTGTAGTGATATACATCACCCCTCCTACTCACTACACCACTAGGCCTGTTCCATTATCAAGGTTTTCATATATAAAGGAATGATAGGCACCAGTATCAAGAATAGTAGTAGCTGAAGTAGATGAAACTAGAATAGTACCATTCCCTATCGATGGACCAACCTCACTCTCCACAAGTTGAAGCTATACTGCATGTAACTATAATATTCATCCTCCATGTGGTTTTTTATAATACCATCTATTAGAACCACTCTACAGATATAGACACTCATAGAATGAATCACCATGTCCACTATGTCTTCTTCCTTTTCCATTAGAACTCCAGCTACTAGAACTATATAGTATAATGACCCCAATTTTATAAGGTGACTCTGAAAAACTACTCCCTTAGAACCAACTTGTCACTTCTTCCAACAAAACTCTTGTAGTTTCCCCATCATTCCAAAAAAGTGGTACTCCATTTGTGGTCGTGGACAATGTGTTCTGTAATTTCCTTTCCCACCGCGATGGTGGAAAAGCACATGAGTAAGATCTGGTGAAACTATTCCTCCTAACTGTCCACATTGTGTTCCACTATCTGGACTAAGGTTCCCATATTTGTGAATCTAGATATAAGTAGGAACGCTCCTAGATCATGCAGTGTTAGCTACATGTCTAGTACTGGAAGACTCTATTAGGTTTTCCTCTAAGATGAGATCCTGATTAACCACTTCTAAGAACATCTTCATCCTAAATATATTCACTCTGGAATTAATTTCAAACAAAAGTCCATCCTGAAATCGGCTTGTTGATGAAGCCTCATCATCCACCAAATCAGGAGACAAATCATTTTAAATCATTGAAATTTCTAGTGTAATCCATTATGGACATGTTACCTTAAATCAGATGGATAAAATATGAAGACTTATCATGTCTCACTGTCTTTGGATAGAAGTTCTCCAAGATATTATAGAGAATTTCCTTCCATAACATATCATCATTTTGTCCTGATCGTATCTGAATCTCCAACCATCATTTCGTTAATCCCCGTATCATATAAGCAGCCAACATAACCCACCTCCTAGAATGAGTCCTCAAATGGTCAAATATCATCCCTATATATTCAATCTGGAATTCAAAACCCTCAGGTCCACCATCTATAGTAAATTTAAGATGGTGATACAGATGAATCTTCATTGTCAAATCAAACATTATTTTCAAAACCCACCATGGGTCTCTCTATGAATTGCATGTAATGAGAATAGATATCTTGAAACGCATCCAAAACATTCTCAGCCTGCACCAATGGCTCCTCAATCTCCCAATATGGATGTTCATTCTAGGCTATACCCATCGGTATCTCTCTCAACAGTTTTCGTGGAGTAATATGAATAAAAATACAAACACATGTCATAGGTATCATAATTCAAACTTATAACATTTAAGTAAGAGGAGAAACTAAAACAATAAGATTAAACATTTCTTTTCCACATTTTTCATTCCATACAGGCAACATTGAGGCCTTGTCACTACCCTTAACCATCCAATTCCGAGGTCTTGGTTAATAAGGGTACATTAATTGTCATTAATTAATTAAAAAATTTATTACTCACATTATCTCTAATTAATTAAATCAGTAATTAGTTAATTAAAAAAATATTTTCATCAATCAAGGTTCTCATTAGACTTCCATTTATTCTAATTTTCATCATAATTTCAATCTCACAAGAAGGAAAAACTATTAATGTTCAAAAACAAAACCATAAACTATTTTCTTGTGAGTTCCTAGAATGATGCAAGTCACAAAAACCCTGAGTGCCTCGAATGATTCATGCAGACTCATGTATCGTGCCTCTTTAGGCTATGAATCAAAATTCAATAATTGTGACAACAAATATCATGTCAGACCACAAGTGCATCCCAAAAGATGAAATAATATCCAACTGTAATGAAAAACATCAATCAAAATAATACCACCCTTAGTACCTAGATTTTACCCTATATATAGATTTATAAATTGCATACAAGAGCTCATTACCAAGCCTCAACTCTTCCAAGTCTCTTGTCTACTTTTCCCAAAACTTCCATACAAAAGAAAAAGAATGAAAAGAAAACTCCTTTGATGGAACTTTGTGATACCCTGACTCAGGAGCCACTAAAAGGTCCCCAGAACCAGTTAGCCACATGCCCTCAAGCGTACCTCCTCATATTCCAGAGGGTGCCGACTGGAAATGAGTGACGAGTGAGTCAGTCTTAGGGTGACTATCCACTCTTTTATCTGAATCAATAAAACTAACAGAAGCTAAAAAAAATAACAAGTGTGAAAGTGTATAAATAACCTGAATAATATGATGTCATATGATAGTAAAATAATAAAATATAATACTCAAATGAAAGGTAAAAATGATATGATAATGCAAGATTCAGGGTCAATAACAAAACTAAATGTAATGACACAACGACTCCCAAAAAGTTCCCAAACCATATATAGTTCCCTCTCCCATCCTCTAATCCCAAACAAAAACTTGTCCCAGGGTCTTGACCTTATACATTCCTAAAATAACTCCACACTATTGCTGATCAGGTGGTCAGAATAGGGTGTCGGTACAACTCAGTTTGATTCCACCAACAATGTATAACTTGAGTCCAGTCAAAATATAGTGAATGTGGTTCTATGAAGCAATAAATACAATGCATAATTAAACAGTTATCACATTGTTATTTAATATTTAAACATAACATTAATCCAAATTTCAATTCATTTTACCTTTGGAATAATCATTAATTATCATCATTCATCATCATTCATTTAGTTTAGGTCATCATGCCTAACGCCCCAAAATATCATTCAGTGTAGTTTTCCATCCTAAGACTCCATATCTAATTTAGTTTTGGTCTTCATTCCTAGAACCCCATAATCTCTTGTTTGGATAACTATTTGGGAGTAATGCCATGTCCATTTCCCAACATCAAATCAATGTGGAACACAATGTCTAGTACAAAAATAATCTCTACTATTTACTGATTTTTTAATTCACTAGAAATTTCTACATAATTAGATTACTAATCCAACAATTAGTTAAACATTTAAAAAGACATTAGTTAACTCAAAAATTAACGAATCACATAACCCACTAATTAATTAATCAAATAATTAATCAATCGACACAATTCTCATTTTATAATTTATACACCACAATTAATTATCCATAACCATTCTCAACTAGTCATAAATAATTAAAATAATTAATTATCTTTTATCAACATCATGGAACATAATTAATTACTATAATTAATTATCATACATAGCTAAATGTCATATCATAATTATTTTCTGTCAATTAATTATCATAAAACAATTGATTTAATTTCTCAATTACAATATCTCAACCAATTACCAATATCTAATTCAAATATATATTTGGGAAACAATATTCGCTCTTATCAGGATTCAATTATTAATTAACCACAAATGCAATCAGAATCCAATTCCCCATTCATATATACTCCAATTTAGGTAATTAATAGTCAAGGGAATCTAGAAAATTCATAAACTCACATCGAAATATCAAATTACTGACTGTGGGAGATTGATTTAGACTACCTACCTTGGTTTAATGATAGATATTCACTAAACATAAGTACCAAAAATCCAAATGGTACAACATCATCGATCATGATTCAGATCGAAATCCCTAAATCAAAATTAAGATCAAATGCATCAAGATCATGAAAATCTAGATCTATATCAATAACCCTAGATCATGATCTCAAATATTATATCCCAGGTAAATGAAGTATAATAAATATTTATATTTATTAATATTTTTGAATTAAAAATTAATTTTAATTGAAAATGATTTCTATGTTCGATAGCATACCCGATACCCAACAAAGGGTTACATTGAAATCTTACATTGCACACTAATAATATAACATTATTATTTTAAATGGTATTATTCTCCTAGCTATTTTAATAGAGTAAATGAACAAAACTAACTAAAATATGATTATAAATGTTTGCTAAATGTATTTACATTTATCCAATAAAAGTTAGAGGCTTAAAATATGAATGAATCTAATTTTATGCATAATTTACATTAAAAGGTCCATTTACCCCTTTCAATGGAGAACCCTTAGTTTTGGTCCCTTAAATACATTATATTTGACCAAATAAAATCCTTCTTTAGAATGGGGACATCAATATTTACTTTGTGTTAGTTTTTGGAATTTTTCCTATAAAGTTTATTTTTTAATGAATTGTTTAAATATTGTACTTTAATTCAAAACAGTGTTTTAATATAATTTATTTATATAGTTAGATAATCATTTTAATTGGTTATAAAGTTTAATTATTATATATTTTTACCATGTAATCCAATATTGGTCATTGTAATTAATTTCACTTTGAAATTGGACATAAACAACTGTCAAAATATTGATAGATATTGTTTCTTAAAAAAATGCTATTTGTTTTAACAATGGGAATTAATTTTTAAATTAGTTAATTCCAATTTTATGTTATGAATTTGGAGAACTAAACATAATTTATTGAATTTGTAATATCTAATATATCTTAAGCTGAATTTTTGTAATTTTTCAGGAAAACATCAATTTTTGAGGAATAGTGAAACCACTTACTAGTAGTTAAAAAACTAAATTTTTCATTTAAATGAAATTTTCCCACTCCTGTGAATTGAATTTCAAAAATCAGATATAAATGGTTGTTATTAGTATGTAAAATTTGGTTCAATAAGATAAAAATAATTTTTGGTGAATAGTTTCTTTTGACATTTATTTACTGCGGTTAAACGTAAATAGGGTAATTCAAGGTAAAAAGATTTTTATAATAATTAAAAATTACCTTAACACTTGTTTTAACCTTATTTTATGATTCATGGACGACCGTGGTCATATTGGGGTCGATTTTAGGACCCCATAAAGCCACTTAGGAGTGATAATGACACTTTATATTAATTAATTAAATGTAAAGGAAAAAATGAAAAAACAAAAATCTTTTAGTAAATAAATATTTATATGGTGTTACATAAGTCGTATTTCCTACTATAAGTATTATATATAAAGATAAATATATTTCCTATATTATAGTATTTTTTAAAATTTTTAGACATCGAATAAATTAAATGATTTATGACACAATAATGATGAAGTATTTGCCTCATTAATAAATTATTTAAATAAATAAAAATATAATGATAAAAATATTATCCATAACGTGTCCAATTCCTATTGGATGATTTTATTTTGACCATGAGTCATTTTATATTCCTCTATAAGGATTTTTGGACCTTTAGAAACTGAATATCATTATATAATAAAATAATATTTTCACACTTTCCTAAAGAGCCCCTCCTCTCCCTTATAAAAGGAGACCACTTATAACCAATTCATCACACCAATCAAGCCTTTTAGCTCATCGAAACTCTGACCAATAAAGTTACCTACATCCCTCTCTTCCACATAGAAGCCTTAACTTATTCATAAGGCACTTCAACAAAGCATTTTGGTTCAAACCAAAGGAAATTACCCAAATTAAAGGTAATGGTTTCTCTTAACTTATTTTATTTTATTTTACTTCTCCAAAACCAAAACTATATTTATTCCTATATTTTATAACAAAAATAGTATCCTAAATATACTAGGATATTTTTATGAAAAGTATTATAACTACACTTACACACACCACCATCTAATTGGTGAAGAACATAATGTTTATGTGGATGGAAAAATATCGCCTCATGAAATGATGATTGTTCAATTACCTCTTACGCCTCTCATGGTGGCCATTATGATATAAATGTATTTAGATATGATATATATTATGTTTATTTTTTCTTTATGCTTCTGTATTTTCCATTTATATCATACCTTTATGGTTTCTATTTTGGGTAAATGTGATAATTTCATTTGAGAAAGTGCGAACTACCGCCCCCTCAAAGTTATATGCCTCAATAATTCCATATGTGGGTTGAATAATGGATGTAGTTAATGCTATTATATATGATATTATACTATCATTATAATATAACTATGTATCATTATGGTTTAATTCCATTAAAATAATATATAGAAATGAAAGTAGTGTTAATGTGTACGTACGACTTACCGTCTCCATGAACGGTTCATTTCATTTCATACCTCCAAATATTATATACTATTATAAATACATGTATATACGGGGTATATATGATATATATGATATCTATATCATGAATATCATTATAGATATAATGGAATATTGAACACGTGGACAACTTGTAAATATAAGGTGTTCATTTTTTACTCAAGTCCCAAATATCG
The DNA here is from genome assembly GCA_963277665.1 of Viscum album. Taxonomy (NCBI): domain Eukaryota; kingdom Viridiplantae; phylum Streptophyta; class Magnoliopsida; order Santalales; family Viscaceae; genus Viscum; species Viscum album. The sequence goes on from OY728148.1 coordinate 470,994,766, forward strand.
ACAAAATTACCATTATTAACTTGAATGATTAAATAATGTTTATAACATGGTAATAAGTGATATAAAACCAATAATAAACATTTAATATTTTTTTAATCAAGTAGAAATTAACTTTAGTTTATTATTCCGGAGATTAATGGACGATCGAGTCAAGTCGGACATGAGGTAAGGGACTTCGTCTCAATCTCCTTTCATTGAGGAATATGTCGATAATATATATGCCTTAGTTGTTTAAATGGTGTATAGTAAAACCCTTTGACTTTGACTTTCATTCAAATGGAATCTTCTTGTACAAATCATTTTACTAAATGAAAAATAGAATTTCTTTAACGTTTGTGGCGACAATGACCTCTCTGCCACCGTAATCGTTATTTGGCTTCCTCTATAAGCCATAATGTTTTCTAAAATGAAATGGAAATACCTTATTCTGTTCATGGGTGTTTTGGTAATGAAAATGGTTTTTGAAATGGATTTATTATTTCAATATCTTTGAATTTTTTCTTGTGATTTCAAATTAAATGTTATTAGTGAAATGTTTATACTTGAAATATTTTATGTGTTATTATTTTTTAATGGTACATGGACATTTTACGGGTGGTTATGTGATAAACCAAATGATGGGTGGTGCCATGATAAACCAGTAAGGGTGGTTACATTATAACATCCAATGCATTGGGTATGGAAGTCGGTTGTATGTCTATTCCATATAGTGATATGTGTGGAAGTCAACGGTATGGTTATTCCATTTAAGTATGCATATGTCCCATGTTACCTTTATATGTAATTTGTTATTTATATGTGTAATATTTTTGTTACAAATGGGTAAGTAGTGATATGTTATTCAGTGAAGAGTATTGACTACATCATAAAGATGAAAAGTATTACTTATGTTAAAGTATTCTTGGATTAGTAGTTGTTTTTTAAAAAAACTATTAGTTTTCCTTCTTTTTTTATCCCTTACTGAGCTTGTTATGCTGATACCATGTTTTTGTAATGATTATCATAGGACATAATTTGGAATAGGGTCAAGGATGGGTTCAAGGAAACTTCATGTTGTCTGAAACATGGAACTAGACATTACTCTTTTTTTCAAGAGTTCATGTATTGTGAAAAATTGGAAACTGAGTAGAAATGTCTACATTGTATATGAAAGGAAATGTAATAGTTATGTCCTAATTCTATAAAACTATAAACCTAAAAAGATCATCATTGTGAATTATTCTTTTAATTCATTATTATGTAATGTTTTTAAGTCGGGTCCTTATAGTTGGTATCAGAGGTCGGTTTAAATAACATTAGGTGTTAGGGTATTGCTAAATTAATATCTATAAAGTAATTTATGTTAATATTGAAATCATATAGCATTTACATATTACCATGTTTCTTTACCTAATATGTTTTTGTGTTCATAATTGTTATCCGCGGAGGAAATTGGGAAACTATGTTGGGACGACATCTGGAGAAGGACAACCTTCCAAATCAGCAGCTTGAGATGGTCGGAATGGGAACTGAACTATTTGTTGTAGTGATGGAAGAGTTGAATCAGGCTATAAATGGTGGTGGTATCTATGTACGACATCAGCCAGATCAACCACATCGGAACATGTCAGTAGTGGAGCATTTCACGAGGCAACATCCCCCATAATTCAGATGATCATATTACCTCATACTAGTAAAATGGTGGATTAAGGAAATGGAAAATATTTTCGATGTCAAGGGTTGTTCAGAACATCAAAAGGTTTTTCTCATTGTTTACCATTTTAGAGGTCAATCTTATCAGTGGTGGTAAATGGTGAAAAATATCAGGGATAGTGAGGAGATTGACGCTCTCTATTGGGATGAATACAAAGGTACGTTTCATGTGAAATATTTTCCTATGTTGTTTTGTCTTATAAGGGAAAAACAATTCCTAGAATTGATTTAGGATGATGACTCAGTGGCTGCTTATGAAACAAAATTCACTTGATTGGAAAGGTATGCTCCAAATTTCATACGAGATATTGATGGTAAAATCAACCATTTATACTCAGGATTAAATCCAAGTATCGAAGGTATTTAACATCTCATGAGTTCAAATGTTATGAAGAACTTGTTCATTGTGCGGAGAATGTGTAAATGGAGTATTCTGATGATCAATTACTCTTTGAAAAAAACATAATAAGAGGTCGAGGTGGAAGGATAAAGGGAGAAAATCTTCAAAAAAAGTCTGATGGTAAGAAACTTAAGTTTACATTTTGTGAAAATTGTGGTAAAAATCATGCAGGGGAATATCTTTTGAATTCTGTGAAGTGCTACTGATGTGGTAAAATGGGACATGAGGCTCATAATTTCACTGAAAAAGATCCGGGTAATTGTTAAACAAAATCTGATTTACAACCAGTAAAATGTTTTCAGTGAAATGAAATGGATTATTATGAAAATGAGTGTCCAACAAAGAACTCAACCAAAGGAAGGTAGCCATAGTAAAAAAAGAAAGGGGTGGTGAAATACTTCGCAACTACTTCATTAGATGTTGGACCATCAATTGAAGTAGTATTAGGTACACTGTTTGTTTTTTTAGATTATGCCATTTTTTTTGATTCAGGGTCTACACACTCTTTCATTTCTGAAGAGTTTTATAGTAAATATGTAATTCCATCTCAAGATATGAATACAGAACTTATGGTAAAAAAACCTCAAGGAAATGTCATGAAAAAAAGAAATCAAAAAATAGTTCATGTCCTTGTGTGTGGAAAGAATCAACCTGCAAACCTTATTGTTTTGCCTCTAGTGGAGGTTGATGTTATTTTGGGCATGGATTGGTTATCTGTTAATCATTCTAATATTGACTGCAGAGCTAAATAGGTTTCATTTCAAAAATATTTACAGTTTATGTACAATAATGATCCCTTTATTTTGATAACATATCATGAAGCTGAGAAACTAGTAAATGATGGAAATGAATTTTACATTGCACATATTGTTGAAAATAAAGGAATTGTTCTGATTAATGATGTGCTAGTGGTAAATGAGTACCTTTATGTTTTTACTATTGAGTTTCCTGGTATAATACATGATCAAGATGTTGAATTTACTATGGACATAGTTCTGGATGCTTAACCAATTTCAAAACCCCCTTATCAAATGACTAAATTTAAATTTTAGAGTTAATGAAGAAATTACTGGAGTTATTAGATAAAGGTTTCATTCAACCTAGCACATCACCATAGGGTGATCCTGTCTTGTTTGTTAAAAATAATGACGGTTCAATGATACCTTTCCTTGATTATATAGTATTGAATAACCTAACTATTAAGAACAAGTATCATTTGACTTGTATCGATGATTTTTTTATCAGCTCCAGGGAGCTCAATATTTTTCGAATATTGACTTGAGAACGAGGAACCATTAGTTTAATGTAAAGAAAGAAGACAATCTGAAGACTGTGTTTCATACTAGATATGTCCATTATGAATTTGTAGTTATTCCTTTTGGGTTAACCAATGCACCTACTATATTCATGGATCATATGAATAGAATTTTATGGGAGTTCTTGGATAACATTGTGGTTCTATTCATTGATGATATATTGGTTTATTTTAAAATTAATGATGAGTATGAAATTAATTTAAGGGTTGTCTTGCAAACCATAAAAGAAAATAAATTGTTTGGTAAATTCAGCAAGTTTGAGTTTTGGTTACAACAAATTTCTTTCCATGGTCATATTATTTCAGAAAATGGAAAAAACGGTTGATCCTGCTAAAACAAAAGTTGTGGAAGAATGGGAAAGACCCATAAATATAACCGAGATCAATAGTTTTATTGGTTTTGCAGGTTATTACAGTAGGTTTGTTGATAATGATTCACGGTTATCTAGTCCAATGACTATGTTCACTCGAAAATGTGTTAAGTTCATCTAGAGAAAAGAATGTCATGATTGTTTTATGGAATTGAAAAGATGTTTGGTGAATGCTTCGGTTTTGGAACTGCCTTATAGAAATGGTGAGTTTGTTCTTTACAGTGATTCTTTATTGAAAGGAAACAGATGTTTCTTTATGAATAATGATCAGGTAATTTCTTATGCATCACGTCAGTTGAAACCACATGTGTTATATTACCCTAAACATGATTTGAAATTAGATGCTTTTGTTTTTTCTTTAATAATTTGGAGGTATCATTTTAATGGAGTAAAATTTGAAATATATACTGACCACAAATGTTTAACGAATATATTCACTGAGAAATAATTGATCATGAGACAGAGGAGATGGTTAGAATTAATCAAGGATTATGATTGCACGATACATTACCATCCGGGAAAATAAATAAAGTGGATGATGCTTTGAGTTAAAAATGTAATGCCTCATTAACCATTCTAGGATTGAAAAGAGATCCTTTGGTTTCTGATTTGATGAAATTTGGCATGGAAGTTATTGGTGCTGAAAATTCATCTGTTTTGTTTCAGGTGTCAGTGAAATCATCTCTATCAGATAGAATAAAGCAAGGTAATTAGGATGAAAATGAGTTGTGGAAAATGTTATAGTTGGATTGGAAGGGTATGTTTCCTGATTTTAATGTTGATAATGATTTTTTTTTTGAGGTTTGGTAAGATATTATGTGTGCATTATGATTCACAGTTGAATAATGAGTTGTTATGTTCATCTGATAGTTCACAGTTTTCAGGTCATCATCGTAGTACTGATATGTACAGAGATTTTCGAGAGCATTACTGGTGGGATGGAATGAATAGAGATATTACTGATTTTACTAATAAGTGTTTGAATTTTTAGTAGGATATAGAAGAGTGGTAGTTTCCGAAAGGGATTTTTCAGTCTTTACCGGTGCCAATATGGAAATGGGAAAATATATCCATGGAATTTGTTGTGGGATTATCGAAGACATCTCGAGGTAATAATGCAATCAGGGTTATAGTTGATCGATTGACTAAATCTGATCATTTCATTCCAATTCGAGATAACTTGCCTCTACATCAACATGATCAGTTGTATGTTAAAGAGATATCTAGGTTGCATGGTTTTCACCTCTTCAATGTATATGATTGTGATCACAAGATTACTTTTATCTTTTGGAAAGGATTTCAAAAGTCGATGTGTTCTGAATTAAATTTTAATACAGCTTCTGATACTCAATCAGATGGATAGTAAGAATGATCAATTTAGACCATAGAGGATCTGATACGTGCATGTTCAATAGATTATAAGGGATGTTGGGACCAAAATATTTCTTTGGTTAAATTTTCTTCTAATATAATTTTTCATTCCAGTATATAGATGGCTCCATTTGAGGAATTATATGGAAAGCATTGTCAAACTCCAGCTTTTTAGGATGAATTAGGTGAAAGGAAGCTGATGGGACCAGAATTGTTAGAAGAAATGGCAGAGAAAGTTCAGATGATTCATAAGCACCTGAGAACAACTCAGAGTAGACCTAAATGTTATGCGGATAACTAGAGGAAGGATATTTCTTTCGAGAATGATGATCATGTCTTTCTCAAAGTTTCTCCTCGTAAAAGTGAGAGGCATTTTGGTATGAACGGAATGTTGAGTCCAAGGGTCATTGGACCATATGAAATCCTAGAAAGGATGGATAAATTTCATACAAAGTTCCTTTACCTCCATGTTTATCCCACGTACACATTGCTTTTCATGTTTTGATGTTGGGAAAGTATATTCCAGATCCATCTCATGTTTTGAGTCCAGAGGTAGTTCAGTTGAAAGAGAATATATCTTCTGAAGAACAACCAGTCCATATTCTCGAAAAAAGAGAGCAACTGTTGCAGAATAAAGTAATTCATCAGGTAATGGTTTTGTGTAAAAACTATATGGTTGAAGATGCAATGTGGGAATCTTAAAATGCTATGAGGGATAAATACACCCACTTATATTGATATGTGAACAAAAATTTTGAGGACAAAATTTCCAAAAGGGGGGAAGGATGTAACATTCCAGGTAAATAAATAATAATATATTTTCATATCTAATTATATTTTTGAATTAAATACTAATTTTTCTTTAAAAGGGTTTCTATGTTTGATAGCATACCCTATATGCAACAACGGGTTTCATTGAAATCTTACATTACACAATAATAATATAATATTAATATTTTAATTGGTAGTTAACTCCTAGTCATTTTATTGGTAAGAGTGAACAAAACTAACAACAATATGATTATACATGTTTGTGAAATTTATTTACATTTATTCAATAAATTTTAGAGGCTTAAAATGTGAATGAATCTAATTTTAAGCATAATTTATATTTAAAGGTCAATTTAGCACTTTTTAATGGAAAACCCTCTTCAAATCTAGTTTGGTAAATTTAATTCATTCTATTTTACCAAATAAAATCCTTCTTTAGAATTGGGACATCCAAATTTACTTTGTGTAAAGTTTTGGAATTTTTTTGATAAAGTCCATTTTTTAATGAATAATGACAATATTATATTTTAATTCAAAACCATGTTTTAATCTAATCTATCTATATTGTTAGATTATCTTTTTAATTTTTTTTATAGTTTAATTATAATATATTTTTATCATTTAATTTAATTTTGGTCCTTGTAATTAATTTCACTTGGAAATTGCACATAAACAAATGTAAAACATTTGATAGTTACTCTTTCCTAAAAAGACACTATTTGTTTTAACAATGAGAATTATTTTTAAAAATAATTAATGACACATTGATGATATTAATTTTGAAAAATAAACATCATTTTTGAATTCGGAATATCAAATATATCTTAGGCTGAATATTTGGTATTTTTTCTAAAAAACATCAATTATTGACGAATAGTGAAACCACTTTGTAGTAGTTAAAAAACTGACTTTTTCATTTAAACGAAATTCTACCACTTATTTTAATTGAGATTCAAAAATTCAAAATACATGGTTGTTATTATAAAGTAAAATATGGTTCAATTGGAAAAAACCATTTTTAGTGAATAGTAACTTTTGACGTTTATTTACTGTGGATAAATGTAAATAGGTAAATTCAAGGTAAAAAGAATATTATAAATATTAAAAATTACCATAACACATGTTCTAAAATTATTGGATGAGTTATGGCAGACCATGGGCATCTTAGGGTTGATTATGGGACCACATTGTGCGACTTAAGAGTGATAATGACATTTTAGATTAATTAATTTAATGTAAAGGAAAAAATGACATAAACAAAAATATTTTAGTAAATTTATTTTTATATAGTGTTATATAAGAAATATTATAGACTGTAAATATTATTTAGAAAGATAAAATGATCTCCTACATGATTGTATTTTTTATAATATTTAAACTTCTAATAAATTAAATTATTTATGACACAATAATGATGCAGTATTTATCTCATTAATAAATGTTTTAAATAAATAAGATTATAATGATTATAATATTATCCAAAACCTATCCAATTCCTATTAGATTCTTTTATTTCTACCAGGAGTCATATTATATTTTAATATAAGTATTTTTGGTTCTTTTTAAACCTAATATCATTATATAATAATATAATATTATCACACTTTCTTTAAGAGACCCTACTCTCCATTATAAAAAAGACCACTTATAACCAATTCATCACACCTCACATGCCATTTTGATCGTCCAAAATCTAACCAATTATTCTCTCTACACCTCTCTCTTCCACCTAGAAGCCTTACCTTAGTCATAAGGCACATAAACAAAACATTTTGGTTAATACCAGAGGATGATACACAAATTAAGGGTAATTGTTTCTCTTAACTTTGTTTATTTTATTATATTTCTCCTACCCATAAACTCTTTTTATTCATTTATTTTATAGAAACACCAGTATCCTCAATATACTAGGATTTTGGTATGAGAATGATTCGAACTATACTTACACACACCTTCATCTAATGGGGGAAGTACATAATGATTCTGTGGATGGAAATGTAACACCTCACGAAACGATGATTGTTCAATTCTCTTCTACCGTTTCTCATGGTGGCCATTATGATGGAACTATATTTATATATGATATATATTATGATTTTTTTTCTTTATTCTTCTGTATTTTCTATTTATATCATTCTTTTATGGTTTACATTATGGGTAAAAGTGACAATTTCATTTGAGGAAGTGTGGTCTACTACACCCTCAAAGTGATATGACTCGGTAATTCCATATGTGGGTTTTATAAAATATGAATTTAATGATATTATATATGATATTATACTGGTATTATAAAATAACAATGTATAATTATGTTTTAATTCCTGTAAAATAAGAAATAGAAATGAATGTAGTGTTCATGCGTACATACGGCTTACCGTCTCTATGAAAGGTGAATTTCATTTCTTACCTCCAAATATTATGTTCTATAATAAATACATTTATATACTGGATATATATGATATATATGATATCTAAATCTTGAATATCATTCTGTATATAATGGACTATTGACTACATGGACAACTTTTAAATATAAGGTGTGCAGTTTTGACTCCAATACCAAATATCGACCAAATGACCACTATTTAAATGAATGATTACATAATTTTTATAACATGATAATAAGTGATATAAAAGGAATAATAAACGTGAAAAAGGTTCTTAAGCAAGTAGAAATTTACTTTAGTTTATTAATCAGGAGATTAAAGAATGATCGAGTCAAGTCGGACATGAGGTAAGGGACTTCATCTCAATATCCTTTCATTGAGGCATATTTCAATAAAATATATAAACCTTCTTCTTTTACATGGTTTATATTAAAACCCTTTGACTTTTACTTTCATTCAAAGGGAATCATTTTCTACAACATGTTTTACTAAATGACAAACAAAAATTTTTTAATGTTTGTGGTGACAATGACCTCTCCAACGCCTTAATCGTTATTTGGATTCCTCTATAATCCTTAATGTTTAATAAAATGAAAAGGAAATCCCTTATTCTGTTTTTGGGTGTTTTGGTATTGAAAATGGTTTTTGAAATGGATTCATTATTTTAATATCTTGAAATTATTTCTTGTGATTGCAAATTAAATGTTATTAGTGAAATGTTTATACATGAAATATTTTATGTGTTATTAATTTTTAATGGTACATAAACATTTGACGGGTGGTTATGTGATAAACCAAATGACGGGTGGGGTCGTGATAAACTAGTCTGGGTGGTTACATTATAACCTCCAATTAATTGGGTGTGGAAGTCAGTTGTATGGTTATTCCATTTAGTGATTTATGTGGAAGTCGACCGTATGGTTATTCCATTTGAGTTTGTTTATATCCCATGTTTCCTTTATATTTTATGTGTACTTTATATGGAAAATATTTTGGTTACACAAGGGTAAGTAGTGATCTTTTATTTAGTGAATATTATTGACTACTTCATAAAGGTGAAAAGTATTACTTATGTTAAAGTATTCATGCTTTAACATTTTTTAAAGAAAACTATCATCTTTTCTTCATTCTTTATCCCTTACTAAGATTTTTATGCTCATCCCATGTTTTTGAAATGTTTTTCACCAGAGATAATGTGGAATAGGGTAAAGGATGAGATCAATGAAAAGTAATGTTGTCTTCAACATGGAACCAGACTACACTCTTTTTTTCATGAACGCTTGTTTTGTGAAAAAATATAGACTGAGTACAAGTGTCTACATTGTATTTGAAATGAAAATTTATAGTTATGACCTAATTCTCTAAAACAATAAACCTGAAAAAATCATCAATGTCAATTATTCATTTCATTTAATATTATGTAATGTTTTAAGGTTGGGTCCTTATATCAACTCATAGGTTTGGATCCAAGGAAATGGTGGAGATCATCAATTAAAAGATAAAGTAATGATAGAGGAATGAATAATAGAAACAATTGGATGAAATAAAATTACATTGAAGAGAGAAGATCTTCAATATGGTCTTTTGATCTTGATGAATGGTGTTAAGACCACCTTGGAATCCCTCTGGAAGGCTCTAGGATCACCTAGAATTTTCCAATCCCGATCCACAGTCGAAATATGGGAGTCTCAGGGGGATTCAGGTGATTTTAAAATGGATTTTCAGATATTAAATTCAGCACTCATAGTTTCTTGGGCAGAGGCACATGTTTAGGGAAAACCACGCACCGACCATGTGGACATATCGGTTAAGGTTTGCATGGTTGGCATGGTTTGGATGCATAGTTAGAAAAACCCTACTCTATCAATGTAGACCTCTCTGTCAGCCCTACTTGGTCTAATGGTATGTCTAAATATGCATCAACTGTGCACATCCCAATTTCCTTTATTTTTCCTTAAATTTTTATACTAATTCACCCCAAGACAAAACTCAAAAAGGTACTTAAAAACATCAAAAAGTACATGAAAATTCACCCAAATGACTCCAAAAAAGGTTGGGATCTTATAGATACCATACATATTCATTATGTTGATGGATTATTATAATTTCTTAAGGTTTATTCTACAAAGCATATTTATTTTCGATGGGATCAATATGATTAGAAACTCTGATAATTTAGGTGATTAATGCATTGATAAAAGGATATAATATTTTTGAAACAAATTTACATTTCACAAGATAAGATATAGTGAATGATTTGCCTTCTTGAGGAAAATATATGTATGAATTTCATTATATGAATGGTGGTATTTTAATTATATATATCTCCAATTACTTTAGGAAATATAGATATATCATGAGATAAACAATACTTGAATAGAGAGTTAACTGAGTTCAGTAAGGGACTCCATGGATAATGTGTATCCTCTTTTTGAATCATTTTTAGTATAATTTGTTGGGGAGTGAAAAAAATCAATAATGATAGTGTGGGTAGTGAGCCCTTACTACCATGGTAACCATTGTTTATTCATTTTTGTATTCCAAAACAATATTTCATAAGAAATTATTTTGATTTCATGAATCATTTTATTCAACTCTATTATGATTCATGTTTTATAAACATCAAATCATTAAACAACATTTCATGATTACAATCTATGATATTAAGGGAATGTTTTTCTAATGCTATGATCATGTTCTGATATAGTTATTCTCATTTTATTATCATGATATCATTGTTGACTCACTTTTAAAATACTTTATTATATAAAACCACTATTTTCATATGTTTCCTTTTTCCAGGTTATGAAGAATGTAAATAACTATGATATATATAAGAAGGGTTCAATTTATAAATAATTTTGTAGTAGATGATGATTTACATTTATGAACAATCTATTTGGGTATCCATGTTTCTAATTACAGTAGACATATAAGATTCTATCATGGATCATAACTTTGTGTAATGATTATTCACCCATTAGGATTTAAAAGCCATGTATGGAGATTAATGTTCACTCTGGTGGGCATCATAGTAATGTTCATTTTTAATTGGAAATAAGGATAAAAATATATTAGACAAAAAACTATTGATAAGTCTAACTATAGTATTATATGCTAATGTTTTAGTATTGATCACAGATGTCTTAGGTCAATCCTATCCTGTCATTATTTGAATTGGATGTGTTTGGATTTAGAAACTATATATATTATTTATCATTATTCCTCACTATGTAAATTGTTTCAAAATATAACATTTTATTTTTTGGACTATAGATGTAAAGAAGAAGATTTTTGTTATCATTGATGGACCAAAAAATGATTATCCTACATAGACACCAAATGAAATGGGAACTTGGCTATGAAACCTTATTATTATTCCAAATAAGATATACCATAATTTTATTAACATTATATGAATATGTGAGTTTTATAACACACATAAAATAGTGTGTAAGCTTCTTGATGACTATATTAGAATGATGATTCAGCTTCATGATTTTCTAGAATTTTTTAATAAGAACAAAAGGTAATGTCTAAAAAAAGAGGGGGATGTTTTATATGTAGAAAATTTTGTTATTTACAATGAAATTATCTAGGAAAAATATATTCAAAATGGAGGAAATTTAAATCCATCATAAGGTTCTGCTTATAGTTAAATTTCTCTTGTATGGAAAATTGAGGAATTATCTGAACTGATTCCCTAATCCAATGGATTAATATAATACCCAGAATGGACCTATGATATTCCGCAACATGATTATAAAGGACTGATGTGTTCTTCTATTGGTATTAAAGAATTAAACAATGATATTTTGGATATAATAATCTTACAACATCAATTGATGATTTTACAATAGTTTACTTTATGCGTCTGAAGAAAAATGATTAATAGTTCCAATAACAAATAATAGTGATTCAGTTTAATGTTGTTAATGTTTATATTCAATTTGTATATCATTTGGTATATTACTAGTCACCTAGAAATTGAATATTTATTTAATGAAAAACTGATTTTTTTAAATCTTTGAAGAAAATTATTTAATATTTAGATTTATGGAATATATGTAATATTCAGGGATGTTATTTGTAAAATATGTATCATATTAATTTTTTGAAGTATTCAAGTTTTAATGTGAGGATAACTTAAAATATATGGATACCATCATGGTTTGAAATGTTCAAGGTTAATTATAATTTATGATGCATCATCACCCAATTTGAGATTTTAGGTGATGGTATTTTGAGCAGATCAGAATGTTGTATGGGGTTTTAGAGTGATTAATATATTGAGGTTAAAATAGAGATTTTGGTTAGTATATGATATGACATTAATTTAATTATGGTCTAACAGATTTTGGTAAATAGAAAATTATGATGGTTATAAAGTGATTAATTAAGATTTTGATATTTGAAAATATATTTATTTTTATGTTATAGATTTTATTTATTGGTTAATATCGAATTTTAACTAATGATATTTTTAGGAATTTAAATATTTACTAGATTATATATTGATTTATCATGGTGATAAATGATATTTTTAGAGATTTTACTATGGGTTTAGTAATATGTAACCCATAGGATTAACTTGTCAATTAACATGAAATATTCTTTGGGATTAATGAAATAATTTTTTTTTGAACATGTGCGATGAAGGTTATGTTAATTACATTGAGATTATAACATTCATTAATGTTGAGTTTATTGAGTTAATTAAAGATATTGAGTTTATTATTTCGTTTATTTATCTAAACGTTAATTCATTTTAGGAAATATTATATATTATGATAAACAATTATTATTTTATTGTAGTATTAAGATAAGTAGAATATATCGATATTCATTTTTTGATCCATTATAAGTTGGATATAGTGATTCCAACATTGGAAATTCATGTCGAATAATAATCCATTGGAATAAAAGATTATATTTTTGTGAAAATTGATCAATGGGTTTAATTATACATTCTAATTATGTATATATAAATTTTTCATTATTATATATTGTAATGTAATTCCTCATCTCTATGGAAACGATCATGAATATTTTTCCCTATTTAATTTTATTCTAATGAATTTGTGGAATTTTCACACCTCATTGATTTATGTTTTTATAGTTGTTATCATTTTATTATTCTTTTAATTTTTGGTGATCATTATTCTATGTCAGTCTACATCAGTATATAATAATTAATTTTTTAGGTTAATATTTTAACTTCCCACGGTTGGACACCTTCCTCAAAACTTGTATATGAATTACTCAGAATGACCATTGTATTTATCATTTAAGATTTCCAAGATGAAGTTATGTAACATTTTTTATGATACAGGTTTTTCAAAAAATGAATTTTATTAAATAAAACAATATATTTTGATTTTTTTAATTATATGTTGAAATTTGTTTATGTTTCTGGAATTTAATTATAAGGACCCAACCTTAAATAGTATGTATTCTTGAATTAAATTTATAATTCACATTGAGGAAATTTTCTGGTTTAGAGATTTATAGAGTGACACCATAACTATTCCATTTTATCTCAAAAACTATAAAATAGAAACTTTACCAATGTTTCCATTTTTTTCATAGAATAAAAACTCTTAAAAATTTCATGTCAACTTCCATGTTTTAGACAACATGACTTTCCCATGATCCCATCCTTGACAGTATTCATCTTTATGTCATATGAAAAAAATTTGAATAATGGGATGACCTTAAAAATATCACTAAGGATTATAAAAAAAGGAAAGAAACATTATTAAATCAATAAATACATACCATAATCTCTTTAACATACCTTATTAAATCATAAGATTTATGATTTACACATAGAAATCATAAATCATAAATGTAACTTCTGGAATCTTTATCATACATAAATTGTAGCTATCACAACTATGTAGGGAGTTACATTTGGAATACCCATAACAGTATATTCCCTAAATCTCTTAGGAGAAACAATCACATATACCTCTCTAACGTTACCCAATGCATTGGATAACTATCTTGGCATATCCCACCATAGATTTATCACACAACCATCTATATATGTTAAAAATTCCCAATGGCTATAATATAATCATAACACATAACATAAGCATAATGGAAAGATAACATTCCCAAATTGCAATCACACTATATCTTTTGAGGATATTGAACATGATATTGGAATAATAAATCCAAAAACAATTTTCAATACCCAAAAATGTAAAGGAGTATATGGTATTTATTTTTCATTTAAAAAACATTACGGATTGTTAAGGAAGCCAAAGATCAAATAATACTCGTGGTAGTAGAAAGGGCATTGTCACCACGCACGTAAAAAACAAACATTATTTTTTTTGACATTTAAAAAAAGGAATCGTAGAAAAATATTCCCTTTGAATGAAAAGAATATTAAATGGATTTTAAACAGCGTAAAAAGGAACATCATGTATTAAAACAAAATATGCTTCAATGAAAAGATATTGTGACAAAGTCCCATACCTCATTTCTGATTTAACCCGTTCGTTCTTTAATCTGCTGAATAATAAACAGAATTTAATTTTTATTTGATAAATATCATTTTTCAACTTTATTATTACTTTTATATCACATATTACAATTTTATAAACATTATTTATTCATTTATGTTTAATACAGTTGTTTTGCCGATATTTGGTAACGTTATTATAAAATGAACATCTTATATTTAAAATTTGTTCATCTGGTCAAATATAAATTATCTCTATAATGATATTCAGGATATAGATATCATATATATCACATATATATCTAGTATATGTATGTATTAATAATAGTACATAACATTAGGAGATAAGAAATGAAATGCACCGTTCTTGGATATGGTAAGTCGTACATACGCATGAACGCTACTTTGATTTCTATTTCATATTCTATTGGAATAAAAACATAATGATACCTAATTATATTATAATTATAGTATAATATAATATATAATATCATTAACTCCATCCTTTATACATTCCACATATGTCATTAACGAGTCATATCACTTTGACGGGGCGGTAGTCTGCACTTCCTAAAATTAAATTAGCGCGTTTACCCATAATGGGAACCATAAAGGTATGTTATAAATTGGAAATACAGAAGAATAAAGAATAAATAAACATAATATATATCGTATATAAATACAGTTCCATCATAATGGCCACCATGAGAGTCTGTAGGAGATAATTGAACAATCATCGTTTCGTAAAGCATTAGTTTCCCTTCCACAGATACAGTATGTTCTTTACCAATTAGAGGGAGGTATGTGTATGTGTAGAAAGAATAATTCTCATTACAAAATTATAGTATATTGAGGATACTTATGTTGTTAAAAAAGATAGGAATAAAAATATTTTATAGGGATGGAGAAGCAAAATAAAACAACAGAACCTAAGAGAAGACATTACCTTTTAATCGGGTAACTCCCTTTGGTTTGAACTAAAACGGATTTTTGAAGCTCCTTCTACCAAAGCTAAACCTTCTAGGAGGAGGAGAGGGATGTAGGGAGATTA
This sequence comes from Viscum album, assembly GCA_963277665.1. Lineage (NCBI taxonomy): Eukaryota > Viridiplantae > Streptophyta > Magnoliopsida > Santalales > Viscaceae > Viscum > Viscum album. The sequence continues at coordinate 471,010,596 of OY728148.1, forward strand.
ATTAGGAAAAGGATCGCGGACAAAGGGGGCCTGAGTGGTGTGAGGAATGGGTTAGTGGTGATGGATTTTTATAAGAGGGATGAAGGCTCTATAGAAAAGTGTGAAAATATTATTTTATTACACATTTATTTTCTATTACAAAATGTCCAAAACTTATTAAAGATGAAGATAATATGACTAATTGGTGAAAAAATTCATCTAATTAGAATTGGAATGGTTTTGAATAGTATTTTAATCTATATAATCTTATTTATTTAAATATTTCATTAATGAGGTACACACTCTTTCATTATTATGTCATAAATAATATAATTTATTTGATGTCTAAAAATTATAAAAAAATACCATGATGTAAGAAATATTTTTATCCTTCCAAAGAATATTTATATTCGAAATTATAACTAATATAAGACATTTTAAAAATTAATTTACTAAAATATATTTGTTTATGTCATTTTTATCTTTACTTTAAGTTAATTTAAATAAAGTGGCATTATCACTCCCATGTGGCCCCATTAGGTCCCAAAATCGACACAAGAATTCCCATTCTCATATGTGTATCAAAAAATAGGATTAAGATACATGTTAAGGTAATTTTATATTATTATAGTAATAATGTTTACCCTTTTTACGAGATTTACCCTTTAACAATGGTAAATAAAATATTGACTGAAGTAAGTATTCATAATATCTAAAAATAAAAGTTACCGATTTACCCAATTTGGGGCTCCTAATTAAATATACGGAATCCATTTTTTCAAATACAAAAAAAATAAGTGGCCAAAATTAATTTAAAATTAATTACTGTTGTCAAAACAAAAGGCTTGTCTTTAAGAAATTATAACTATAAAAAGATTGACATTTGTTTATGTACAATTTCTACGTAAAATTATTTAAAATAACCAAAATTCAATTAAATGGTAAAAAATATAATCTAATAACACTTTATAACCAATTAAAAAGGTAATCTAACCATATAAATAAATTATATTAAAAGGAAATTTTGAATTAAAATAATGTACTTTCACTATTCATTAAAAATGAACTTTATAAGAAAAATACCAAAATTTCATCCAAATTATATTTTGATGTCCTGGTTCTTAAGAAAATTATTTTATTTCATATACAACATATAAAAGTGACAAAAACTATATTTAAAAAGTATTCGCAATCAAAAGGTAGTAAATCGACATTTTAATGAATATTAGTGTATTTATGTTTTAAATCAGATCATTCACATTTTTAGCCTCTAAATATTATGGGATAAATGTAAAAACATTTAAAAAACATGTATAATCAAATTTTAGTTAATTATATTCATTTTAACTAATAAAATGGCTAGGCGTTAAATACCATTTAAAATAATAATATTATATTATTAGTGTCCAACGTAAGATTTCAAAGAAACCCATTGTTGCATATCAGGCATGCCATCAAACATTACAACCCCATTAAAGTAAAATTAATATTTAATTCACAAAATAGTAATTAAAAAAATTATTATTTCATTATTTACCTTGGATGTTACATCATTTCCCTCTTTTGAAAATTGTGTCCTTACAATTTTATTCAGTTATAAAATAAATTGGGGTATTTTAACATCATAGAATTTTCATATTTTCATGTTACCTCTTCAGCCCAATGGTTTTTCCACATAACCATTACCTGGTGAATTAACTTATTCTGTAATACATGATCTCTTTGGTCAAGAATCTGGACTAGTTGTTCCTCATTAGAGAGATTCTCTTCCAACTGAACTACCTCTAAACTTAAAACATGAGGTGGATCTGGCATATACATTCTCAACATAGAAACATGAAAACCATTGTGTACCTATGACAAACATGGAGGTAAAGCCACTCTGTACCCAACTGATCCACCTTTATCCAGGATTTTATAAGGTCCAAGGAACATAAGACTCAACATTCCCTCCTTATAAAAACACATCACACTTTTCAATGGAGAAACTTTGCGAAAGACATGATCACCGACCTCAAAATAAAGACCCTTCCTCCAGTTATCTACATTACTTTTCTACCTATTCTGAGTTTTTCTCATTTGATTTTGAATCAAATTAACTTTTTCAGCCATGTCTTCTACCAATTTTTGTTCCATCATTTTATTTTCACCTACTTCATCCTAAAAGGATGGAGTTCGACACCACTTACCATATAATTACTCAAATGGAGAAAACTTTATACTGGAATTAAAACAGCCATTATAAGAAAATTCAACCTATGAAAAATCTTGGTCTCAACATCCATAGTGATTTAGTGAAAAAGAACACAACTTATCCTCCCTGGTCTGAATTATTCATTATGACTACCAATCTGATTGTAGATGAAAATTTGTACCAAAATTTATTTTAGTACCCAACAAATTCTGATGTCCTTTCCAAAAGTTGGAAGTAAACCTGGGATCACGATCAGATACAATGGAGAGGGAACACCATGAAACCTGACTATTTATTTAACATAAAATAGATTAATTTTATCTAGTGAAAAAGTATCTCAAATAGGAAATAAATGAGTAGATTTGGTCAATCATTACACAATAACCTCTATTGCATTATTACCACAATATGTTATTGGTAATCCCACAACGAAGTCCTTGGATATATTTTAACATTTACACTTGGGCACCGGTAATGACTGAAGCATCCCTCTGGGTAACTTCCGCTCTTCTTTAACATGTTGACAAGTCGAACACTTCACTATAAAATCAGCAATATCCCTTTTCATTCCATCCCACTAGTAATACTTCTGAAGATCTCTGTACGTCATAATAATTCTAGGATGAACTAAAAACAGGGTACTATGATCTTTACATAACAACAAATTCTTTAACTATGAATCACATGCCAAACATAAACTTTTCCCAAACCTGAAAACATAGTCAATATCAATGTTAAATTCTGGAAACATACCCTTCTGAACCAACTCTACCTTTTCCTGATACTCACTGTCTTCCATTTACGCTTTCTTTATTCTGTATGGTAGAGTTTATTTCACTGACACATGAAAGAAAATAGATGAATTTCCTACACCAACAACCTCTATCACAAAGTTCATCAAATCAAAAATCAATGTATCTTGTTCCAAACGTTTCATGGTTAATGAAGCATTACTTTATAAACTCAAAGCATCATCCACTTTATTTAATTTTCCCAGATGGTAAAGGAACATGCAATCATAATCCTTGATTTATTCCATCCATCTCCTCAATCTCTTGTTCAATTATTTCTATGTGAATATATACTTAAAACATTTTTGGTTAGTATATATTTCATATTTTACTCCATTAAAATGATGCCTCCAAATTTTTAAAGTAAAAACTACAACAATTAATTTCAAATAATATGTAGGGTAATTTTACTCTTGAAGATTCAACTGATTGAAGCATTATCAATTACCGGACCATTCTGCATAAGGACACAACCAAGTACTTTCAACGAAACATCATTATAAACCACAAAATAACCATTTCTAGAAGGTAGTCCCAAAACAAGTTCATCCACCAATCTTATTTTCACTTTCTGAAAACAATCAACACTTTATTTTGTCGAGATAAATATAACACTTTTTCAAGATAACATTTTCATTGGACTAGATAACCATACAGAATTACGAAAAATATCCGGTAATAACCTATCAAAACAAGAAATGTATGGATCTCAGTGAAAATTGTGGGTCATAGACATTCTTTAACAACTTCTGTTTACGTAGGATCAATAGTTTTGCCATTTTATGAAATAATGTGACCAACGAAATAAATTTTCTGTAACCAAAACTCACACTTGATGAATTTCCAAAAAAATTTCTTTTCTATAAAGGTTTGAAAGAAAACCTGAAAATGACGTTCATTACCCTATTTACTTTAATAATAAATAAAAATATCATCAATGAACACAACAACAAACTTATCCAAGAAATCAATGAAAATTATATTTATAAGATACATGAATACAACAGGTTCATTGGTTAATCCAAAAGGCATAACTACAAATTCATAGTGGTCATATCCAATACGAAACACGGTTTTTTGAATGTCAGATTCCATTACTTTCAACTGATGGTACCCCAACCTCAAATCAATCTTGAAAAAATACTATGCACTATGGAGATGATCAAACAAATCATCGATATGAAGCAAAGGATACTTTTTCTTAATAGTGATGTTATTCAATGCTCTATATTCAGTGTAATGTCTCATTGATCCATCATTATTTTTAACAAATAAGACAAGATCACCCCATGGTGATGTTCTAGGACAAATGAAACCATTATCAAATAAATCCTGCAATTTCTTCTTTAACTATAAAAGTCCAATTTGGTACATTAGATAAGGTGTGTTTGAAATTTTAATAGCATCAGGAACTAATTCAATAGTAAATTCAACTTCCTAATCAGGTATAATACCAATGAACTCATCCATAAAAACATCAAGGCACTCCTTTGCAACGAGGACATCATTAATCTTAATATTTCATTTATTTTCAAAAATATATTCATGGTAACATTCATTTACTTCAATTACTAGATTCTCAGCTTCCTTATATGTTATCAAAAGTGAGGGTTCATTCTTCTGCACAAACTAAAATTTTTTATGAAAACAATCCACATTAGCTATGATGTTAATCTTATCATGATAAATCAAAAATCCAATCCATACCCAAAATTACATCAAACACCACTAGAGGTAAAACAATAAGGTTTTCAGGTATATTTTTCCCACACACATGGATAAAAAGGTTCTTATAAATTTGTTTTGTTTCAACATTTCCCCCCACTCTTTTTACCATATGTTTAGGATTCATATATTGAGATGGAATTACCAGATTACTAGAAAACATCTCATAAATGAACGAAAGTGTAGAACCCAAATCAAACAACACATTGGCATAATCTAAACAAACAAATAGTATACCTGATACTACTTCATTTTATGGACAAACATCTCCTGAAGTAGTTCCAAAGGAAATCACCACCCCTTTCTTATTGTAGTCTAGATTATTTCCCTTAGTTGGGTTATTTGTTTGACACTCATTTTTATAATGAGCCATTGTATTAAACATAAAATATTTTACTGATAGTAAATCAGATTTTGTCATACCATTACCCTAATATTTTTTAGTGCAATTATGAGCCTAATGTCCTATTTTACCACATTGGTAACACTTAACATATTTCAAAATAAATTCCCTAGAATGATATTTACCAAAATTTTCACAAACTGTAAACATAAGTTTCTTACCATAAGACTTTTTGAATATTTTTTCCCTTTCACCAGCCACCTTGACCTCTTATACTCATTTTATTGTCAAATAACATGTGATCATCAATGAACTCTATTTCCACATTCACCACACATCGAACATGTTTTTCATAACTTTTGAACTCAAGAGAAGCTAAATCACTTCGATAATCTGGAATTAATCCTGTGTAAAAATGGTTGATTTTAAAAACAAGATATCAAATGAAAAAATAAGAGGTACCATTCCAGTCGAGTGAATTTTTCTTCATATGCATCCACATATTTATCCTCCCGCCTCAATTCTAGGAATTGTTTTTCCATCCTAAGATAAACCACAATAGGAAAATATTTGTCAAGAATAATACCTTTGAATTCATCCCAAACAAGAGCATCAATCTTGTCACTATCCCTAATATGTTTCACCATCAACCACCACTTATCAGCTTCACATTCAAAACTATAAATTGTGAGACTAAACTTTTGATGTTCTGAACACACCATAACATTGGAAATCTTCCCCAGTGATTTAATCCACCCTTCTGCAAGAACAGGGTTAGATGATCCCTTAATTGATAGGGGATGTTGCCTCATGAAATGATCCAGTACTGACATGTTCCTCTATGGTTGATCTAGATAATCTCATGCATGGATAATACATAATTTCTAACCTGACTAAATTGTGTCATCATTTCAAAAAACTGTTCAGTTCTGATTCCTACCATCTTAGGTTGCTGATTTAGATGGTTGTCTTCCTCCTGATGATTTCCCAACATAGATACACTATTTCCTCTATGTAAAACCTTTCTGAACATAGAAATATCATAATCCAAGCAACATGGTAATATGTTAATGCTATATCATTTCAATATTAACATAAATTAATTTATGCATATTAATTGAACAATACCCTAACTCCTAATTTTTTCTAAAACGACCTTTGATACAACCTATAAGGACTCATCTTTAATCATTACATATTATTGAATTAAATGGATAATTCACATTGAGTAACTTTTTTGGTTTAGAGTTTTAGAGTGTTAAGACATAACTATTACATTATATCCTTGAAATTACAAGTTAGAAACTTATACTCAGTTTCTATTTTTTTCATAGAACAAAAACTCTTGAAAAACAATTCATGTCTAGCTCCATGATTTAGACAACATGAATTTCCTTTGATCCCATCCTTGACCTTATTCATATTTATGTCCTATGAAATACATTTCAAAACATGGGATGAGTATAAAAAGTTCAGTAAGTATTATAAAACAAGTATGGAAAAAATTAGTTCATCAATAAATACATAACATAATATCTTTAAGAAACCTCATGAAATCATTAGATTTGTGAATAACACATATAAATCATAAATAATAAATGTAAGTTTTGGAAACTATATCGTACTTACATTGTGTCTATCATATCTAGATAGGGAGTTACATTTGTAAAAGCTATAGAAATATTATCCCTAAACCTCTTAGGAGAAAAATTCACCTTCACCTCTGTCACATTACCCAACACATTGGAGAGCTATCTTAGGCTCACCCGAATTGGGTTTATCATGGAACCACTGATATATGTGAACAATTACCAAGGACTACAATATAATCATAATAGATAATATATGCCTAAAGAAAAGATAACATTCCCAAATTGCAATCCAAATATATCTCTTCAAGATATTGAAGATGATATTGAAATAATAAATAAATAAAAAATATATACCACAATATGTAAAAGAGTATATGGTATTTATTTTTATTTTAAATAACATTAAGGCTTGTTAAGGAAGCTAATGATCAAATAATACTCACGGCGGAAAAAAGGTCATTGTCACCACGTACGTTAAAAAACATTCTTTTATAGTCTTTTAGTATAATGATTTTTAAAAAAATATAACCTTTCAATGAAATGAAAATTAAAAGGTGTTTATATATCGTATAAAATAAATTCATGTTTGAAAACACAATATTCCTCAATGAAAGGTGATTGAGATGAAGTTCCTTACCCCTCTCCCGATTTGACTCGTTCATTATTTAATCTCCAAAATAATAAACTAAATATAATTTATACTTTCATAATATCATTTTTCAAGTTTATAATTATTTTTATATCACAAATTTCAATTTTATAAACACTATGTAATCGGTTATGTTAAAATTGGTCATTTTGTCGATATTTGGTACTAGACTCAAAAATGTACTTCTTATAATTACAAGTTATTAATGTTGTCAAATGTCCATTATATCTAGAATGATATTCATGATTTAGATATCATATATCTCATATATATCTAGTATATGAATTTATTGATAACAGTAATATGATTTGGATATAATAAATGAAATGCATCGTTCTGGGAGATGGTAAGATGTTCGAACACATGAATTCTACATTCATTTATATTTCTTATTTTAATGAAATTAAAACCTAATAATACATAGGTTTATTATAACACCAGTATAATATCATATATAATATTATTAAGTGAATCTTTTATAGGTCCCACATATGGCATTAATGAGTCATATCACTTTGAGGGGGTGGTAGTCTGAACTTCTACAATTGATATTATGACGTTTACCCATAATGGAAACCATAAAAGTATAATTTTAATGGAAAACAAAGAATAATAAAGAAAACATAATTATAATATATATCATATATAAATATAGTTCGATCATGATGGTCACTATCAGAGGCAGTATGAGATAATTGAACAATCATCGTTTCGTGAGGCTTTTGTTTTCTATCCACAAAGATAGTATGTTCTTTACCCATTAGATAGAGGTGTGTGAAAGTGTAGTTCGAATACGACACATAAAAAAATCCTAGTATATTTAGGACACCAGTTTTGTTATAAAATAAATGAATAATAAAAGTTTATGGGGTTTCATAAGATAGATAAAACAAAAGAACATAAGAGAATATGTTAACTTTAAATCAGGTAACTCCCTTTGGGTTGAACCAAAAGAGTTAGTTAAAGTGCCTTCCACATAAGATAAGGATTCTAAAAGGAGTAGAAGGATGTAGAAAGATTATTTGTTTATATATGGGAAGAGAAAAAGGCTTTATAGTTGTGAGGAATAGGTTAGAGTTGTGGTATTTCTATAACGTGGAGGAGGGACACTTTAGGAATGTGTGAAAATACTATTTTCAAACATAATGTTTTTTGTTTTTTAAATGTCCAAAACATATTAAAGTCGAAGATAAGATGACCCATGATTGAAATTAAATTATCCAATTATAATTTGATAGGTTATGGATAATAATTTAATATTTATAATCTTATTTATTTAAATATTTTATTAACGATTTAAACACTGCATCATTATTGCGTCATAAATAATTAAATTTTTTAATGTTGAAAAATTATAAAAAAATACCATGATGTAGGAAATATTTTTAGATTTTCAAATAATATTTATAGCGTAAATGGTAAGTTATATAATCCTATATAAAAATTACGTTACTAATAGATATTTATTTATGTAATTTTTTCCTTCATTTTATCTTAATTAAAATAAACTGTCATTATCACTCCCATGTGGGCCCCATGAGGTCCCAAAATAGACCCAAGGATTACCATGGTCATACGTGTATCAACCAATAGGATATCACACATGTTAGGGTATGTTAATATTATTATATTAATATTTGTTTAAATTTTTTTACCAGATATACCCTTTAACCATGGTAAATAATATATTTACTGAAGTAAATATTCATAACGTCTAAAAATAAATGTCACCTATTTAAAAAATTTATACCTCTTAATTCCAAATATGCTATCCAATTTTCCAAATTCAAAACACAGAAGTGGTAGAAATTAATTTAAAATAAATACCATCTATCAAAACAAAAGGCGTTTCTTAAGAAATAATAACTATCAAAAGATTGACACTTGCTTATGTCCAATTTCAAAGTGAAATTAACTCCAAAAACCAAACTTGTATTAAATGATAAATAAATAATGTAAATAAATATTAAAACCAATTAAAAAGATAATATTACCATATAAACAGATAAGATTAAATGGAAGTTTTGAATTAAAATATAGTATTTTCACTATTCATTAAAAATTGAACTTGATCAGAAAAAAACCAAAATTTCTTCCAAATTTTATTTTGATGTTCTAATTCTAATGAAATAATATTTTTTTAAAATAAAACATATAAATGTAAAAAAACTAGGTTTAAAAATTGTTCACCATAGAAAGGTTGTAAATCGACCTTTGAATGAATATTAGATTATTTATGTTTTAAATTAGATTCTTTAACATTTTAAGAATTTAACATTTATTAGATAAATGTAAAAACATTTAACAAAAATGAATTATCATATTGTTCTTAGTTAAATTATTTCTTGCCAATACAACATCTAGGCGTTAACTACCATTTAAAATATTAATATTATATTATTAGTGTGCAATTTATTATTTCAAAGAAACCTGTTTTTGCGTATCGGATACACCATTGAATAGAGAAACCCCTATAAGGTAAATTTAATATTTAATTCACAATATATTAAATAAAAAGGAAATTTATTATTTCTTTGTTTACATAGGATGTTACATTAATATCCAAAGATTTATTTAAAATAACATTATGTTTTATAGCATACAATATACGTTACACCAAGATTAGATGAACACTGAAATATTATCATTATAAACTATCAATTGAATTAGAATTTATTATTTGGAATAACCAAAATATGAGTTTTTTATAATGAAAATATATAATATATATTTTTTATTAATACTTTGAAGTGACTATTTAATTTTTTAGTAAAGTAATTTTATAGAAAAATATGCATTATCTTCATAAAAATATATATTCTTATGAATAAATATTAAAACTATATTTTGGGGAATATATAAAAATTAATTATAAAAAATTATATGATTTTTTAATTAAATATATCAATATAATAATATGGATTTTTTTTGGAATTTTATGTAAGGCTATATTTTTCAAGAAATATTAAAATTTAGTAATTCTAATTCAGAACTGTGTTTTATTTCTAAATATTAAAAATAGTAAATTTTATATTGAATTTGATTTGATGTTAAATTAGGTCAAATTTGTTGAATTTCATCAAAATATTTCGTGGGAATGAATTATATATTTACATTTTATAGGAAAACAATTTTATATTGAAAAATAATTTTTTATTAATAACATGTTTTCATTTCAATTTGAATTTTTATATTAGAGTAATTTCATATAAATCAGGTAATTTATTCATAATAAGTGGATTTCAAAAATATAATTAGGATTTTCAAATATGGTAAAAAATCAGTTTTTTTGGTCATAATGAATTGAAACCATTGTAAATGATTATTTTCATGGAAAATGAGAATTGGGATAATTAGGGTTTGAACTAATATATGGTTTAAAAAACATCAAAAAACATGTACTTATCTTATTAGATTCTTTTATGTAAGAAATTTTAATGAAAATATATAGTATATAACATTTTGGATACTTTTACCCTCAATAATTATATTTATAATATTTACCAAAACATATAAAGTCAAAAATGGAATTATCTTGACTATAGTGTCACAAAAATTATTTCACGAGGAAAAATATTACATGTATACTTATAAATTCAGAATTTTAAGATAGAAATTTTCTAGTATTATTTTTATAATTTTTAGGAATAAAATAAATTCTGTAAATTATTACGCAACTATAATATATTATTTATTTAATTTATGTAAAAATAAAATTGTATATATTAAAATCAATTAAAGTTACACAATTTGGAAATCTTAGTCTATAAAAATATTATTTTAGATATTTATTACTTATTAAGAATGAGTTAAGGTTTTGAATTTTCATTAAATATTCATCATTATTTCATTAAAGGTAAATTTAATGATTGCTGTGAAAAATGATATTAATAAAAATGTATTGAAATAATGTCAAATTAAATTATTTAAAATTATAAATATTTATTGAAATATGTTAATTAGGATGTAATATGGTCATTAATTTCATTATTTGTCTATTTATTACTCAACATAACCCTTATAAGTAAAATTTTACCACATTAAGAGTGAACAAATTTGTATTATGGTTAACATTTAAATGGCTTAACAAGGGGATAAAACAAAAGTTAATGATTAAATGGACACATAAATCATTAAAAATTAAACTAGTTTTTATATACTGAAAAATAATACCTTATATATGAATATATATATATATATATATCCAATTATAATTATATATATATATTTAAAACAAATTTATATTAATTTATTATATTAAAAAATTCCAAAATTTCAACTCACCTCAATTATAAAACGTAACCACATCTCCACATGGATCCTGACGCTTTATCCATGCATTGATTTATGTGTGCATGGGTTCACGGGACATAGAAAAATGCCTTGGAGCGCGCCGCTCAGACGATTATCTTGGCGGGTATTTGCTGGACCATTTGGGAGGCTCGTAGTAGTGTGTGGCTGGGATCCAATTGATCTCTTTTGTTCATTAAGATGAAGTTTAAATATATTATTGTCGAGGTAGCTCCACTTGTAAAGGGAGGGAAAGCTTTGGTGTCCATTTGCAATATTACCAATCAGCCTTATAATCTGAGTAGAGGGATAGGTCTTTGGGTTCATTGGAAACCTCCTACCAGTGGGTTGAAACTGAACGTGGGAGGCTCCCTTATAGAAGGGGTCATGAGAGGTGGGGGGTGCTGCGGGATCTATGGGGTTCGGTTCATATCGGATTCAGTGCCTATTATGGCCTGGGAAAATCATTGGGAGCGGAAGTGCGGGCCCTCCTATCTGGACTTATGGTTTGTAGGAGAAGAGTTTTATGGGTGGATGAGATCGAATCTGATTCTGCGGTCCTGGTGAGGGCCCTTCTAGGACGCCATGAGGTCCCTTGGGACCTGACATATCTCAATTGACGATGCAAAGGAGAGACCAAGTCGGGGCGTACTATTCAACATAGTTGGAGGGAAACTAATTTTTCAGTTGAATCACTAGCTATGCTTGGTAGAAAAGAGGAGGAGCTTCTGGTTTATGATAGCATAGAATCTCTTCCCATTGAGTGCAAAAACACTGTCAGAGGGGATTCTTTGGGTCTCCATCACATTCTCCCTCCTTAAAGGACTGGTGTGGTGTCCCTTCCAGGTTTTTCAATAAATAATAATATAACTTTCAGTCAGTCAGTCATTATACTATCTGAGATATCTAAATGGAAAAAACCCAAGAAACAAATCTCTCCAATATCCTTATACACATTATAGTGTATCCATTTTTTTCAATTTTCAATCCCTAGTATCTAACAGAATATATCAGAAGGAGTTATTTCAAAGTATAGATAATCATCTTAACTATTTAGTTTCATTTTACATCTTCTTTTACAACCTCTATATTTTTTTAATTTTACATATAAAAATAAATAAATTTTAATAATTATAATAAAATTATTGTACAATTTTAAAACTACTATTATCAATCATGTTTACTGTTAAAGGAGATGTAAATGTATCCCTCATGCTTACGTACATCATATCCTATCCACATAGATATATAATAAATTTATCACATCCATCATTATGGGTATTTATTATTGAAATTTTTATAATTATATATTATATTTATGAATTAATTAATCATATATATTTACAATATCATATCTTCAATATTACCTTCTAATCCATTTGAAAATGATAACGTCACTCATGCATACGTGTCCACTACCACCTTCACGGAGCTATATTATTTGTTTTTGAATTATGTTATTCATGGATGATAGTAAAGATGGGTTTAATGAATATTGAAATATATCTATATATATATATAATTAATCGACATATTTGAATAATTTTTTACTATTCTTTCTGTTCATTCATTGAAAAGTGAATTAAAGATCCATGTATAAGAATGGCCTATCATGTCCATGAATGGTGTAATATATTTTTCTATATGTGTATTTTGATAATGAATAATATATATATATATATTTATTTAATTAATATACATTATATTTTTATACTAGTTAATATTATATATATTTTGGAAACATGATCAATTTACATGGACCAAAATTTAAAAAAAAAGAAAATATAAAGAAAAAAGAAAATATTTAACACCAACAAATGATTACTATATAAAATAATTATTGATAAATGGGTGTTGAAATAAATGATGAAAATATGATATTATAATTATATTCATTATCTTGGTATAGAGTTATTGTATATATAAATTTATTATATTGGAAGATAAAATTCTTTTGTAGAATATGAAATTCAATGTAATGGTCTATCATATCCAAATATCCACTTTCCCACATATATTTTTTCATAAACCATTATAATTTTTTAGGAATATATAGAACCTCTTGAAATTTTAAAAAATAAATATTATTATTTTATGAATATTAATTTTTTTATTATATTTTACTATTTTTTGGGGCATATATCTGAAATGTTACAAATGTGGTAAGTGTTTTCTTTTATAAATTCATAACTAATTGGGATTATTTATGATTATGTTTCAAAATGAAAAATATTATGATCTTCTACTCACTAATATCATTATATTTCCTCACATATTTAAATTTCATGAATAAAATTATTTTAAATTTCATTATCCTTACTTTAGGTATTCAGTATAAATATCAATATTTTTTAATAGAATACTAACTTTTCTTCCCTCTTCAATCACCAAAACATTATTTCTTCTATATTTAGGTCTTCCAAAATTGAATACATGAACGTTTTTAATATTTTACTATGATTATTTAATTTAATTTTTAAATGTGATTTAATTTCTTAGCAAATATATTAAGAGGGGCCTTCATTTGATTTATCAAATATGGTAATTTTTTGAATTTAAAAAATGCTGTAAAGTATTGTTTTTTTAATCATATTCCACATGAACATAATTGACCATAATAATTAATGCTCAATAATTTAAATAATGTGGTAATATTTTTCATGTTATTCTTCAATGAAAAATTGTCTTAAATATTTTGGAATTATTAATATTTAAAATATGTGATTTCAATTTTAAAAAATATATTTTCCACAAAAAATCAAATATATCTCTTAATGGAATTATCTTATTAAGATGTCATCTAATGATGATACTTATGATTAATTAGATATATTATCTAGTGGTACAATCCACTTTAATTATTTGGATCGATTATGATGTTGAATTATGGAGGATTTTTGTGAAACCTATTTCTATGCCATAGGTAAATTATGTTATGAAACATGTTTCATTTCTATAGGATTTGATATGATAAAATGATGAAGTATTTGTGAAAAACATTTTTTATTCATTGGTAAACATATAATGAATGAATTTTGATATTGAATGAAAAATATATTTGATTTTAATTTTGTTTTAGGTGGTACTATTCATATATAGGCCTCGAATTCATAATGTAAATATGGTGAAAACCTGAGATAAAATAGACTCAGTTATAGAGTTAAAATAATTTCGTAAGGGACTCATTCCACTATAATAGTCTTGGGAGTAAACCTCAAATACTATAATGGTTTAATAGTGATCCCAATCAAAAATTAAATTCTTATAAGTGATACTTGACAACAATAGAAGTTATTTTATATACTTATGTTTATCCCACAAACTAATGTACTGTAAAAATTAAACGATGTCATAATTCATGTTATTTATTTTCCATATCATTCAATTCTTCTAGAATATGAGGATCTATACCATGCTTCAAGATTATGATGAGTTATATGAATTTAATGGATATAAAATTTTTATATAATGTCCTCATAACCTTATTATCATTTAATTCTCTAGTGAACATTGATATATCCCTTTTTACCCCTAATTGGAATATAAGCTCACCATTTTCATATGTTTCTTTTCACAAGGTTATAATGATAATTACAATGTCTGACATGTTTAAGAGGGGATCTACTGATGATGAATTCAAGGGGATATGAGGTTGTATATTTTTGAACTAATTTTTATGTACCATGTCTGTATGGATAAACAATATATCATATTCTGGAATGTATTGTAACATTATGTATTGATTTCTCACCTATTAAGATATAAAATATCTATATAAAAAGTATGGGTATCTATACCATTACAAATAAATATTGATATGGGGACAACCATTAGTTATAAAAAACATTACTTTTATAATCCTATGGTAATATTTTGCATGTAATTTTTTGACCCATATATATATATATATATATATATAGTTATTACTCTTAAATATTTTGTAAGGAATTTCTTTTTTGATAATTTTTTAGAAACTGATCATACTTAAATAAAAAAAATTTACACTTATATACCTCAGGGAGACGTATGTTACTTCTCCTTTTTTGAATGCAGATCACCCATATATATTAATTTTATACCTCTATGTGCCATTAATGTTTGTTAATATTTATAATTTCAAAAATACAAAACACAAAAACCCATTAAATTGAATTAGTTTTCATTATTTATCGATATATATCTTTTAAATATGATATCCTAAATTTTTGTTCTAATAAATGTATTTTTCATTTCCATTGATAATCATTAATATTTAAAATTTGTTTTATATTTATATGTTTTTTTTAGAAATATATTTTTTGTGAATATATTATTTACATATGAATCTATAATCATTTGGATGATCCTTCATATAAAACATAAAATGCAACACATTACTAACTTATGATGTATTATATAAATAATGATTCTGGACTTCTTATATAGATATTGTTATGTTCCTTACATTAAATATTTATTTTTAAAAACTACGAAAACATTTCATCAAATTTAAAACACTTCAAATCACATTTGAATGACTTGAAATAATTTTTGGAATTTCTTGGAATAATTTCACACCATTTTTACAACATAGATACACCTTTGAGTATTTTAGGAAATATTTTACCAACTCATGCAATTTATACTATCCTAAATAATCATAAATCTATGTTCTTTCTATGATGTCAATCAATATATGATTTTAAACTGGACATAACATCAATTCCGTCATTATGAATTCTATATAGAGGCAAAGAATGAAAAAAAAAATTCTCCAATAGATAAATAAATATTAAGATGCAATGTTTTTTCATATAAAATATTAACCAATAATATGCTCTGAATCTAACTGGATATCCTAATGAATTTAATTCCTATAATATTATTAATTTTGGAAATAATAAAAATTCTTTATAAATGTTTATACAAAAGTATCTTAAACTATTTAAAATCATATTTTCATATGAATAATTACATCGAATCATATCCATGATTAAATATTCTTCTCCAATCCATATGAAATTATTATACCTAAACATGTAATGAAACATTTTTCGGGAATATCCCCCTTATTCTAATATTTTTTTTAAATTGAGAATAATTAATTTTTTTCATTCAATAGATATTTTCATTATAATGATTTTCACTATGGTTTTTATTAAAAAAATATTATAAAATATATGAGATCAACATTTAATATTGGAATGTTCCAAAAAAGTGATAGTTATTGACTATAAAATGGATAATGATTTTATTTGACTTTTGATTCAATTAAATTAGTTGTTTTGATAGAGACATTCATTACAAAAGATGGGTAATTAAAAAGATTCATACATCTAATTTAACACTTTTATAAAAATTACAGATCAAATTCACATGATCAAGAATCAATGTGTCAACAATGATAAAAAAATATTATTTATCAATTTCATCTCATTAATGAAAAAATTAATAAAGGTTTCATTTGGATTTTTTGAGTTACAATAGAGGAAAATATTTTGTATCCTATTTCATATACCTTTACAAAAAATAGATTGAAATTCAAATAAGATCCCACGGTATTATATTCATTGTTGAATATTATTTTTCATATAGGACATTTTCTATGACTATAACCTAAATTATATCAATTGTTATTGGATTAAGGTAATTTTTTACCATTTATAATATATTAATTCAATATATTATCACTCATTTATAATTTTTAAATATAAATTGGTATATAATATGATAACAAAAATATAGAATGTATGTATTAACTAGTTATAACTACCCATTAATTATCATATTTTGTTATGATGATGTGATAATATTTGTTACAATGGGATTAAATTTATAATGTTTTAATTAATAACTCATGCAATATAGTTTTTGGAAATTTTTTTAGATTTACCCACATAAAATATACCGCATATATTTTTATATATATGTCACTTTGGTAACATGAGAATCATTAGTTACGGGTCCTTCAACTTGGTATTGAAAATGATTCTATATTTTTGTGAAATTAAATGATTTGAAGGCTAAAAATTTTATTTCATTAATTTTATAAATAGATGTTAATTTTTAATGAAATAAATCAATAGAAAGAGTATGAAGAAGCAAGATACAATTTATCTTTCTGTATGAAGGGTATTTATATCACATATGTCAATTCTGTTTTTATTATAAAATCTTATATAAAGACAATCTAATTCTATATAATGTAATTATATAATATTAACTAAACTTTTTAATTGAGAAACATTATAATCTATTTGGAATTAAAATTTTCTCTATATCTTGTTCAATATTATTATCAAGGATATTGGAAATTTTCTCCTTGGAATATAGTCGATTTAATTCCATTATTCCCATTTAATTTTGAGAAATTATCATATGTTTATGGGTGTAGATAATAGATTATGATTAGGAATTACGTTCATCATTATTTACTACATTTAAAATGGTTCTATGGTCACACTGTAGATAATACATATCAGTATTTTTACACATATGTGATTAATTCATGTTTAGAAATGATTATATTTATTATAAACATGATAAAGATTTGTATTTTTTAGGTATTTATTTTAATAAATTTTTTAATTAAATAAATAAAATGCTATTATAATTTAAAAATCAGTTATTTATACTATTAAAACAAAAAAATGGTGAAATAGAAAATCCCTAAGGGGATTTTGGAATGGAGTTGAGGTAATTTGTTTCCATTTATAATTACATATAATATTTTGTAATCCAACTATGAGACAGTATTTAACAACCTTTTTTGTTATCTTAAAAAACATAGATGCTCAATAATGTTACTCTATGGTTTTGGGGGTATTAAACCCAATTTGAAGTCAATTAAATAATTCCAATGACTATTAGAGACTATATATTGCTCCTATATATATTTAAAATGATTGTTTCATCCTTTAATTTTATCAAATAAATCTTATTGTATAAATTGGATATATGGTGGATTTTAGATATCATTCTATTAAAGAAATAAATCATGGTATTTAGTCTCCCCTAGTCTTCCTCCTCCGATAGAGCTATATATTTTTACTCTCAAGAGAGTTTCTTTATAGACTATACCATCCCATCATCAATAATTTTCCATATATGAGTGATTATCAATATTTGAATAAGAATATTATACGTACAACTAATTAGTAATTTTCGTTATCAGTATATCCCCGATAATAGTTGAATTTTCAATTGAAGATTGATCTAATGATTTCAATCCTTTTAAATTGATTTTTTATTTAATTTTAATATTGTTGGGTTATTAATTTAATATTATATTCTTTTTTTAGGTTTTATTTTTTAATTTAAAATGTAGTGTGGGTTGTAAACATCATTATTGAAATAAATTATAACATATTCTTAGACACAAAAAAGTACAACCACATTGTAATAAATATACAGTACTCATATAAAGATCCACTATATGGACCAATAATACCATGTTGAATTTCAATTCATTTCGGTACTTGGCTACACACGTAACTAAATTACATATGTCATTATATTACACTGTAGTCCAAATGGTTTAAAAAATATGACCTTTTATTAGTGTATTTCTATGGTCGTCATAAAACTATAAAAATTAATTCTTCAAAAACCCCTGGTGGCATGTTACAGTCATCCCCCAGGTGAATCAATGTGTCTTTAAACAAGATCAAAAATATTTTTGATAAACATAATTTTTTATTATATTTATATTAACTGTTAAATTGTAATATTTTTTATTAATTTCTCAAAATATAATTTAGAAATTCATACATTTTTATGAATTATATTAATTGGATATCATATGATTTGGTTTTAATATATTATATTATTTAAAACAATTATTATATTTTTTATTTTATACATTTAGAGCTAGGATTGATGTTATAAAAACAAATTTATTTATTTTCTGATTGATTTTGTTGACAATGATATGTTATGTTACTTCTATAAGATCCTACAAGATTAGATGAAGCATAATGGTGTCCAAGAATGAGATATTATAGTTCATCCTATAGAAAAAAGGCACATAATAACATTCAAAATCCTGTTATGAATGTGGCCTTTAAAGAAATAAAACATGAATATACTACCATGTATTAATAAGAGAATTAAATATATTATTCCATACATGTCAAGTGTTTCAAGAAAAATTTACTTTTTCACAATAAGTTGATTATCAATAACCCAACCACAATCAGTTGTGTCATGACCTGGATAAGGAATAAGAGGCTATTTATAAAGTATAGATTCATGGGATTTCTGACTCCAATAAAGGAGGTAATAAAATTATTTCATTAAACATGTAATATGGTTACTCAGTGGAATCATTCATCACATCATGATGTTGAATCATTTTTTAGTTAAGGTTATAAAATTACCCACTTTCATAATATTAATTATAGTATTCAATAATGTTCTTTGATGATTTTGTAAGATACATCAAGAAGTTCATAATGTTTTACCATTTAATATTTCATGAATAATATGCGGTCCTATTTTGTAGGGTGTAGTAATTTGGTAATGATGATTGTGTGCAAATCAGTTGTCTTTCATTTTTAACCATTCCATTTCATGGAGGGAAATTCTTGATATGAATATTTTTTTTAGATCACTATATTTTTTTGGTACATGTGAAATTCAAATAATATAGTAAGTCATTTAATGGTATGTGAAATTTAGAAGTATCTATAATTTAGTGCAATGATATGTTTTATAGATGTGGTCATTGAAATTTGGATAAATCATTTTACATGTCACAATTTGTGATGCAACACACTAGAGATACAGAGGTACAGACGTGCATTTTAAGTAGAGTCATTGGATCATTCTATAATGGTAATAGTCAATAGAAAATATGTAAAGACAATTGAACTATAAAATTTATAGTTATATATTTCTAAATTATTTTAAGGGAGTTTATGATTATATCAAGTCTTAGAATAGAACAATTCACATGGATATATTTTTATATGATAATAATGGTTTATTAATAATATATCTAGAGACAAACATGGTTATTATATAGAGATAATAGAAATTTTATTCTCAATATAAATTATAAAAGTTTGATTTTTGGAGATCATAGATATTTGATAAGACATTCTGGAGGGAATGAAACATTGAAAGATAATTTGGGGATAAATGTGGTAATTGAGGAAGGATATGAATGAAGTGTTATCAATGAATGTTCATAGGCTTCACCAGTGGATAAGGGTAGTGTATAATTTATAAAACTCTTTGGTGAGAAATCACTCATTAGATATGAGGATCAAAATAATAACCATCATGGATCCCTAGGGTTATTTTACTATATGATAGAAGTGGAATAAATATTATATTGAGGGTTAAAAACCCATAAGTATAGTTAATCCTAAATGAATTATAATAAAAATATTTTGATTTTGGGGTTTCCATTTCTCAACACATCATTATTTCAGCCACATGAGATTATGTATATTTCAGTAAATCAGGTAAAAAATTCACATGTCCCACTTTTATTTTCATTATCATTTTTATCATCTATTAAATAGAGGAATGTTCAAGTTAAAATTAAAAAATCATAATTTGTGACGGGATGTTGGAAAAATATTGACATGCCTTCCTTCACCCTAACCTATAACCACTCCATTATTTAGTTTATTTACCATTACATTATTCAAAAATAATTAGAGTCTGATGTTCATGGATGAAAATTATCACATAAAAATAATATTTATAGCTATTAAACACAATAAAATTCTGATCATTGATTGAGAAAAATTTCAACTATTCATGAATTTGATTCTTCCCTATAGCCCTTTAATGAAAGTGGACATGTAAATGGATTTCACACAAAGTACGTTTTACAACATGTAGAGAATAAAATTGTGTAATAATAATTAATAAAAACATGATATTGATTCTAAAAGAGTCTATATATTTGGATGTACATTACCATTGAAAAATAAAAAATTATTATTGATTGAAAATCCTCTCATTTCATTTAGGGAAAACACCTAGACATATTTGATGGTGATACCATGGTATGTAAAGGAAATAAAATATATTTTATAATAAATATATAGATCTATTAATTAACATGAATTATTCAGTCGATGCATTACTTTTTCATATATTAACCTTTATTATATAGGTTAGTTATAATAATATATTATCCTTGATGATATCAAGATCATGAAGTGGATTAAAAGAATCATACCACCAAGTTTCTATGAAAAGACATCAATATAAAAAATCCAGGACCCTTGGGAGGTGATACTAGTTCTCTTATAGGATAAGAAAATTGAAAATGAGATGAGGAAGAATTATAAAATGTTATTGATAAAATATGTTTATATGGATGAGAAATATGGGGTGATAACGAATCTATCATTTAAGGATTATATAGATGAAAGTGGAATTTATTTTTTGATGTCTTTTCCTTCATCAATCACGTAATGGGAAATTTATTTCTAAAAACCAATATTCTACATTAATTATATCAATGTAGAAAAGTTAGGAATCTCCCTAAAAATCACAAGGAGAAATTTTGAGATTAAGATGATCATTAAGAAGCCCTTAAAATTTATATTAGGGTAAGGATAGAGAAAGGACATCACCATAGAAATTATTCTATATGAAAATATTTATATTATTGGATTATATTTAATGAATTGAAACAAATTTAGAAGAAGATAATAATTTAAAACACCTCAGTAAATAATTTTTTGTAGATTTCATAGACAAGTCACAACTAATGAATTTTGATGAAAAAAAAAATTACTTGGTGAAAGAGAAATCCTCAATGTTAAATTATAATCTAATCAGGAATAAATATATCTTTTGATGGAAAATAATTAATCCTAATTGAGTGGTATTCCACTCCAGTATATATATGAAGTAATAAAAAATAAATATACATACTGAATGATAATACTAGAGGATTAAATATTTGAAACATATTCAGGAAGATTTAGCTCAAGTAAAAAATAATTTTTATGAATATATCATTGCTGGATTGATTATTTTTGTAAAAGATGATGTAAAAATAATTAATACATAAAATGTCAATTTTTAACCACACAATTAAATCATGATGATATAGAAAGACATCAAAAAAATATGTGGAATTGGGAATTTAAAATATAAGAGGTTTTTTAATAAACATTATCGAGGATCCGGGGGAATCAATATATAACATAGAAACATCTCTCAAAATAAATCAGTTAAATGATTTATCTATATCCATTTTGCGGTCTAACTCGAGGAAAAAAAGTTATATTAAGTGATGTGAAACAACATGAACAATCATCACAAAAAACATATATGGGTAAACCCCAATAGACAGGAACTCCTAAAGAAGAGTGGAAAATTCAAATAATAATCCACTATAAATATGATTTTCTTATTATAGGAGGATTGGTAATAAAAAATATGTGTTTTCTATAGAATAAAACTCATTTTAGGAAAAACATAATTGAAATGGATGATAAATAATTCATATGATTGATGTGATTTTAACATCCACATTGTGTGTGATGTTAAAGGATATAAATTTATATATATTTCATCAAGGAAAAAAATTAATGTTACTATAGATACAAGAAAATGAATATATCAATAGTTAATGAATAGTCATCTGTGATGAAATATCTATATCATTTTTTAACTCTAATGATGAGGATGATCCAATATAAGTAGAGGTAAAAGAAATAAAATCCAACCAAGGAAGCATAAGAGTAAATATGGATCAAGAATAGAAGATATGATAATTCCAATGTAAAGGAAATTTCTTATCATTAGAATCAATTATGATATGAAATGTTTTATCTATTTTTGGAAATTATTAACGTTTTAGGATCATAAAACCCAAAAATATAAAATAGAAGAAAAATACATGATTTGAATTTATGACTATATTTTTTAAGTCCATTAGTAGTATCTATTATGTTTATAAAAATTGGGGGGCCCATATAAAAATATTTTTAAAAAACTCATTTTCATCAATGTGAGAGACAATTTGATTATTATGAAAGCGGGGAATGAAAGGGTATTTCTTACCACATTATAGAAAGAGTATATATTATTTTTCTCTAAGAAGAAGATAAAATGATATTTAATATGTTTCATGGATACATGATCCAAAATTAATTTCAGAAATTTATTAATAATATAGTATTTCATTAAATCCCAATCATTTCACGTGATCACACTCACAAGTGTGGTACTCAGAAAAAGTGAACATCATTTAGGGGACCTATAAGCTGATTGATAGGAAGGCATAGGGAATTCATGAGGTTTTATATGTGGATATGTGTGGATAAATATAACGTAAGTATGTGGATGGTAAAAGTATTTATTAACTTTTATTTTTTATAATTTTATAAAATGGAATATTCTAATAATTATTATATTAAATTTATTCAATTTTATTACATGATATAAATGACATAATAATATTTTTCTAAAACATAATATTCAAAAAATCACAACAGATAATGTAATGCAATTTATAATCAATAATGATTAAGAGTAACTCATAATTCCTCATAAAAATCATCATGTTTTTTTGGATAAGATTATTATAAAATATAGTAATTTAACAGAGAGAATCATATTTCTAATCGTATGGATTAAAAAACTATAATTCAGAATAAAATATATAGAATAAAATTAATGAAGACACAAATAATTATCTCCATGTCTAAAATATTTAATTTTTATATTTTAATTTTTAATAGACCCTAAAGGATGTGTAATTAGAGGAAACCATCATTGAAGTACCATAAATGATTGGAAGTAAATTATTTAATCATAACAAAGAGAAGAAATTTTTTTGAGGATAAATGTGATGTATGAATATTATATTGATATTCATGTAAAATAATGGTTTCAAATTCTAAAATATATAAGATTTGTACTATTAATGAATTTCAATGTATTTCACTTTTTGAAATTAATATATTTAAAAATAAATTGAACTAATTTTATAGAAATGAAATGGTTTATTCAATAAGGATGGTGATGCATATATTAGAAACATAGGGTACAAAAATAAGGAAATAGAAGACTCGTAATAAGAAATTGTCCATGATAAAATTATTTTAATGTCCCTTTTTCAAAAAATGAAAATTTAAAAAGGAATTTGAAGTTTACTATTTGGTGGCTAGATCGCTTTGTAAACCATGATTTAAATTGTAAATATTAGATTTAAAATTAATAAGGGTATTATTGTAAGACATTGATTAATTCTTGATATGTGAATAAAGAATTTAGATTATTTTTGGAGGAATTAGGCTCCACTACCTCAAAATTAGAGGATGGTGAAAGAGGCACATAGTTTTCTAAATCCATTCACACCCTTAGGAGAATCTTTATGGCTTTTCGTAAAGTGATGTGTGTTCCAAATGATTTGGTCAAATCATGCTCTCTATATGGAATGGAAATTTGTTTCATATAAGACTCTTAATAGAGGATAATGTCATAGTTTTCACATGGTTTCTCAATCTATGAGAATAAACTATGTGAGTTCCCATATTAGGAACTATACTATTCATGGTTGGTGCATGTTTTGGCCATTTGTGTGTCAAAATGATGAACCTCATTTAAAGTGGGGAATTAAATCATATTAACATTTTAAATTTTATTAATCTTTTCCGCTTTTCTTATCATCTTACATGTATGTAAAATAATCCCATGGAGATCCTACTCTTCTTATATCAGCTTACATGGATCTCATCCATTCTTAATTTGTTTTGAGTTTCACTCATTAGGAAGGTAGAATATCAGTGATTTTTATGATTCCTCTAATTAAAAATATTAGTTTATATATATAAATTTTGATCTATATTCTTTTAAGATAATTTTCCATTTTTCATCAATATTTTACATTTCTACTATTTCTCTTCATGTATCTTGATTCTATCCTCGATTTTTGTTGTGTGGTGTAATGTCTTATGTTTTCGAACAAGGTTAAAATATGACTGTTTTTATATTTTTACGGTTTATTGAAGGGTGGGATTTTAAATTGATATTTGGATCATAATTTTGAGTGTTTGAACACATAAAAGTGTAGTTTTTGGACTTCGGTGAATACCTAATCGTTTTAACAGATGTCCCAAAGAGACTCGGGAGCACCAGATCTGGAAATGTCCACTTCTGTGGATTTGCACAAGTTTCGCACAGTTGATGTCTACCCCGTGAAGCTTACCTTGTATAATATTTTATTTATTTTATAAAATAATATTAAATGGTAAATATGTGTTTAAATAAACGAATTTGTCAATAATAATAATTTCATTATTAGTATTGTGGTGTTATAAATTATTGGATGTTATATGTTTTTTAATTTCATGATTAATGATGTATAACACTTATGTGACATTAATGTGACATTTGGGTATGTAAATGAAATGATTAATTAAATGAGGATTTTCAGATTTAATAAATATTCAATTTATTAATTAAAGTGTTTTCAAATTAATGAAGAAGCGTTCTTATTAAATAAAGGTGTTGGGTTTATCAAAGGTTTGAAAAATAAAAAAATGGTATTATTATTATTTTAGATTTTTGAATGTAACAATTTTTATTAATAATGGTAATTAAATCGTGGGTTTTTATTTGAATGGAGTAAATGAAAGGGTGTAATGATAATAATACCATGACAATTCTTATTCCTAATGACATTGAATTATTATCATAAATTATTTGGGAAACAATTAAATATAGATACATTAATAGATTTTATTTTATTTTATTTTTGCTAGATTTTTTTAATAATAAATGGTGAGGAACCACTGTTCTCCCTCTTGGAATTGCATCACACATGGAGGTGCTCCCCCACCCTATTAAATCAAAAATCCACCGAATACGACCTCCTCCCCCATGTGCACATCCTACTCCGAGTCCTTCATTATAGTGGGACTATTATCAGTGAATGGCCCCTTCTCCCTGGTGTGATTCTCGTGGAAACACCCCCTCACAGTAGCGCTAAAAATTCCCAGGCTGAACTTGTAGTGTTCCACCCGTCTCCCAGACTCCTCTTTGCACACAATGATTCCTCTTGAACTCTTCACAAATATTGTCTACATTATTACAGTGAGTCCATCTGTGTATATATTTTGATTCACATCGGCCATTTGATACCTCTGTCACCTTTTTTTCTTGACAGAAACCCTATGGTTATGGTTTAATCAGATTTTTGTGTTCTTATGTTTTTATAATATGAAAATGATGACTCAGTACCCATTAGACAATAAGCTGGCATCTAACACCGAGGGTTAGGTGGATAGACTCGTTCTTCCATTTCTCCATTACTTCAGGTAACGATATATTTTTCTTACTATTTATTTTGAACCATTTAATTTTGAGTCTGAAAAATTATTTGAGCCACTTCTATTTAATTTTAGGTGCATTGACCCTTGATACGCTATTTGTTGGTGTAAGTTATCTTGTTTTCTGATCAATGATACAATGCGTACATATAAATATATATATGTTGTGTGTGTATTTCAAAGAAGACCAATTCTTGATTGGTTGCCAACGTGTGATGATGTGTAGTGTGTTTTGGTTCAACCCTGAGGTTGGGTCCCCTCTCAAGTCATCATCTTTCGGAAATTAATTAATAAAATTCTCATTGTACTTTTATTGATATTTGAATTATGCATTGATTTTTTCATATGGAATACCATTAAAATGTGAAATTAGTATGTTTAATTAATTTTCTAAATGTGTCATGTGACATGTTGATTCATGCTTATTGATGTTATTAAATTATTCTTCCAATGTGAGATAAATGGGGACATTACTATGCGATGGTTACATGCAAGTATTTCTGAATTGGTTAAAGTGATTCGATTAAATAATCAAATGATGTTTTGTTTTTGATAAGATAAGAAAATTAATTTTTAAAATTAATTCTGTGCCTTGATAATTTTAATTGATTCGATTATTTGGGGGATAATTATGAGTTAATAAGTGAGATAAATTGAGATAATGAATTTGTGAATTAATTACATTCTTTGATAGTAGATATAAATAAATAGTCAAAGATTTAAATTTAATATATTGATTTAGATGAATGAGATAATAGATCTAGTCACTAATTGTGGAACGTTTTTTTGTCTAAAGAGATATATTTAACGATGGATTAAATGATGTGTTTTTATATTAATTTTTTAGAGAATTAATTCTGGGAAATAATAATTTAAACTATGATTAGAACGAGATAATTAATTTTGAAAATTATTAATGGGATGTGTTTTTTGGTTTATTAATTAATTGATTGATTAATTAATGGTAATGCTTACTTAGTTAAATTACTGCATTGAATAATATATTTGGTATATTTAACTAATTGATTGGTTTAGCAAGGGAATAAGGATAATTGATTGGTGAATTAGTTATCTTTTGTATTGTTGAAGAACTGGGATAATTAAATGAAGATTAAATTAATCAGTTGATTTGGTTGTGGTTATGAATTATTAATTGTAAAATTAATTATTAACTATTGATATGTTGAATGGATAAATAATTATATATTTATTTGATCGTAGATTTATTTTGTTAATTATCTGTTGAATTAATTAACGGATTTTATTAATTAATTTATGAGATAATTAGTGAATGGTTTTGGGGTGATTGATATGAAATTCTACACCAATGATAAATATATATATATGTTTTATTGATAAATAGGTTATGAGATGGGTACTGATGATCCAAAAACTCACTGGGTGATAGAAATTGCATTCTACACACATCTTCCATGTGAATATTATTTTATAGGACATGAAATGATGCTCCAAATACCCATGGGTTGTGAGAAAGTGAATAATGCTCTAAATACTCACAAGGGTGATATACATTATGTTCTACAAACGTTGATTGAGTTTGGAATGTGGGTATAATTGGTTGTACATGAAATGAATTTAATGGTTACTGAAAGCTGCTATGACAAAATGATTCGTAAATTGAATATGGGAAATGGTTTAGATCCCTACAAAACTGGGTTAGGTTTTATGATATAGGGGTCCTGGGGAACCCAAAAAATTTTGTAGTTAAAAAATAATATCATTTAATAAGATAAACCATTTATTTACGAAATTTAAAGTTCCTATTCATAACTCCTATTTTCTGGCTACGCGCCAAAGATGGTATCTCTGTCAGCTGTCCCACAAGAACATGTACATGTCATAATTTATTATTTCAATTCAGTTCATACCTCATTTTACATGTGTCCTATTATTTAAATTTCACTCTCTAGATAGGCCTTGAAATTTTTGGAGTGGTAGAAATGATTTGTACATCTCACAACCTACTCACGCCTCCATTGCACTAGGGTACCCGAGTGGGCCTATCTTGTTGAAAAGACTACGGACCTTGGACCTTGCATCTTTTTGTATGCTAGTACCTATATAAATGAGCAAAGGACTGATCTGGAGGTCAGGATCCTCTTGGATTTTTCCTTTGGGATTTGAGTCCTTTCATTGTTATATTATAGGAAAGTAAAGCATATAGTTTTTTTACATCATTACTTTTTGTATCATTAGCATGTCATGCATGCATCTACTGTATAAACTAAAATTTTCCAACATTGTTCATGTTTTATAAATATTTTCCTTCCCCTTCTTTATCATTTATTAGACTACTTCTACTATTTATTTCTATTGCCTATTATTTATCTCTTATAAGAGGTTATAATCTCTCCACTAACTGTCCATATACCCTCGCTGCTAGTCAACAGCCTCTAGAATATGGGGAGACGTGGTTGAGGCCATGTGGAGAATGGTCCGGCCTCTGGTTTAGGGGTGACCCTGGTCAAGACATTACAAAGTGGTATCATATGATTCTTTTTTTTGACTTACTATTTTGGTATTATTAGACAAGATACTAGGAATTTGTCAGTGCTTGGGTTAATAGTTTTGCTTGGGGATGATCAACCCATGTATGGGAAAGGACCGAGTGGTTAGGGTTTGGATTTCTGTTCATGTTGTTCATTGTTATAGTTGATATGATTTCACCATAAGTGAATGGTGTATTTTCCCATGCTAAATTGATTATATAAATTTTGAAAATGTTTCCATGGCATGAAATGGAATGGAAGTTTCAAACATTCATTATCTTATGCATTTATATATCAACATTCCATGTATATATTCAATGTCAGGTAGTTTCATTTGTATCATTCCATATAATATGGATTTTGGGCCTTGAATATATTCCATGTCTCTTACTTATTTTTCATTCCTTTTTTGATAGCATGTTTTGGTGATATAATTAACATGATTGGGTGATAATATGAAATGTTGATTATCTTTCTTATGTGCCTTGTTTATGTGTTATAGAATGTTTTAGATAATTCAGCATGTTTATCTATGTTAACTACTTATAGTGACATGTTATCTAACTAATAAATTATTGGTTTCTTTGGATAAAGTTGTTTAAATTCAATTAAAACTAAATTAGTATTCAATTTTAAGTTGTATTGGTATATTATAACTATGAATAAGGGTAACTCATGTATTAAAACAATTAATAATTGATGATAATGTAAATTTTTTTAATGAAACGTGGATATCTTAATTGGGATCCAATTGTTAGTGGTAAGGTTCATGTGTTCCTTATCGACTAGTAGATGGAAACCAATCTATTTGAACCTTATATTCAAATTATATGTTTGAAAATTGTGATAAATCTAAAACTGCTGAGTTTTGATTGAAATGGTCTATTTTCAGTTTCTTTTTTTAGAACCCAGATTGAAGAAATGGGACCTTTGATGGTCACATTTTCAGTAGGAGGAATTTAAAACATGGGTTCATACAATAATGTGTAAATATAAAATGTTAAAAATGGTAATTTTAATACTATGTATGATTATTTATGGTATTATATAAATTGTTTTAATTATTTTTTATTAGTATTCTGATGGTATGTAAGGTATTACCCATTTCTATTTTGAAGAGAAAAAATATTGGTACAATAGTTGTTTTTTCCACATCATGAATGAAATTGTATGGATTTCATTTTCTGTTAAAAATTTTGGGTTTCCACACAATGGTGGGAGTGTTTCGTAATGGACAACTAACATTAATAATATAGAATTTTAATTATAAAAGTGAACATTCCATGAAGAGGTATGTTTTTATATTGTCTATTCCTCAATGAAAAGTATTCAATTTATATTAGTTACATGCATTTCAGGTGAAAGATTCTTAATTGGGAGAAAATGGCATAAAATCCACAATAAATTATTTTGTCTCAAGGGCTGATAGAGGTATATACATTTTTTTGAAGAATGTGGAAGATCATTCTAAAATAGCAATTTTTACACGGTGATGATGTTGAGTCAACATAATTTAAAATTAAATGTCTTATATTTTAAGAGTAATTTTAGGGAATTTAATGGGAGGTTATGAAATAGAATAGAAAAGGTTACATGGCTTTATTTTCACATTTATCAAATGGTAGATTTGTGATTTAAGTATATTGAAACAAGGTCACAATATAGTGATATTACAATTAAATAAAAATATTTGAAATATGTAATGTTTGATAATGTGAGATCATAGAGACATAGAGATAATTTTTTGACTGGAAGAAATGGATTAACAGAATTCTAAACTACTAAAAGAATGTTTGGAAAGAGATCCGTGGGGTGATTTACTATATTTTTTATCAAATATATAGTGTGTGAATGTAGAGTGTAAATTTTAATCCAATAATATGAAAACAAAATAATTTATTCATGTCAAAAAAGACCAAAAACATCATAGGCGTTATTATTTATTCAATAATGTGTGAGAAATGAGTACCTTTTTAGGGTTTGTATTTTAACTCTAGAGGGATGGCATATAAAGGAACATTTGAATACATTAAGTGGATAAAATAGTGTTTCTAGTGATTCACACAACATCATTTCAAGAAACTTTTATTATCCCACATTGGGTAATCTAATGAAAAATTTCATGTTCCCCACTTTTAATTTTTTATCATCTTGTAGTAGTTATGTGGAAGAGGTTTTTTCACAAAAAAAATGGATTCTGCTCTTTAAAAATCACTAATTTCTGAAAGATAAACACACCCTAATTCTTCATCATGTTATATTCTACTATTGTAACCAAAAATATATATTATAGATATAAATTATTCTATTATTATTCTACCTCTGATGTGATTGAAGTATTCCTTAATAATAAGGTAATTAATATCATTGATGGAAACATTTTAATACTATGGAATATTTGATCTCAACACTTATATTAATCATGTTAAATTTTTTTCAATCATGATTTCCATAAATTGGGTTTCAACTAACATGGAGATAATACATTTATCTAATAAATATCATGTTGAACATGTAATCTATTACAAACTATATGATGCATTAAGAGGTTATTAACATAAAAAATATACCTAAATTTTGTATCATATATATCCTAAAACATATTTCTGTAAAAACTCCTAATAATCTATGAATGTGATTCTATGATGAGTGAACATAAGATAAAGGTACTCCTGAATACGTATGGGGGACTTTGGATGGACCTGAATCATTCTATCAATGTATTTTTGATCTAGTGAACATTTTTATAGAGTATATGGGTAGAAATAGGTAAATATTTTATGATATAAATATTTGTAGGAGGATACTGAAAATAATAACATAGTGTTCTAGTGTGGTGGTATGAAAACTAAATGAAAAAGGGCACAAATTCGGTATCACTACATAGTATTCATATCACCCTCATTGTTAATGAGATGAGGCACAATGTTAATGTGTCATTGGTATATGATAATGCTATAGAAGTAGCATGCAATGTGGTGTTGAAGAAATATATAGAGGCCTGCCTTGAATAAATCTGAGTTAATTAATGGAATATTTCCCTTCCTCAAACACAAATTCAAAACAGAAATATTCAACATAAATATACCACTTTGTTACTATTAATATAGAAACATTATAACTCATTTTGTAAAATTCTAAATGAAATTACAACATGATAAAGATGAATGAATGATTAAACAAATACTTTGTAGAGAGTATGATAAAATAGGAGTCCATAATAGAAAAACATTAAATATAATATATATAATTATCATCATTTTTAATCTAATAAATCTACAGTTAAAAAACATGAAAACTACAATGTCCATGGTGAGTTAGTTATTTTGGTATTCTGTATTACTATAATGATGAAATCATTAAATATGATGGAAGTGTCAACATAAAGGTAATATTATAATATTTTATTAAAAAATTAAATAATTGGAATTCTAGGAAAATAAATCCAATGGAGTGTTATGTGACTCTAAGATATATATAAATAACTAACGAGAAGAAAATTTTATGTTAAAGGATGATATTGAAAAAATTAATTCTTAAAAATATGTAATGGAAATTAATATAAAGCTCAAATTTTGACATAATTATTTTATCTTGTCTTTATTTACTATTTAATTTATGTATTATCTTAAAATAATTAATGAAAATGAATGAGAAGTTAATACCATGTGAAAACATAATGAAGACTATGAAATACATAATACATATACTATTTATCTGAGACGTTTTAATTGATGGGTTATTCCAAATTTGGAGGAACCTCTTCCAAAATCCAAAGAAGTTGAAAAATTTCAAAAAAATTATTATCTCAATGGTAATACCAAGTATATTTACGAGAATAATCATATGAAAAACATGGAGGTATGTATTGAGTTACCACTAGTAATAACCTGTTAGATGATTATTTCATTGAGTGACTTTAGAAACCAAAAGTCCTCAATTGGATTAGTAAATCCATGATATAATATAAATTGAATATGTTTTTATTTTTGAGGGATGATGTGATTAGTGAATTATACTTTACCATAGTAAATTAAATATCAAGGAACAACAGAAATGAATATCAATTGTAAAAAATTCATATTCATCATAGTAATTTTAATTATATTGTTTTTTAATTGAATGTTATGGAAAAAAAATTTGATACTAATAATCAAGGTTTAAATGGAATGAGTCTATGGATACATTATAATCTATAGAATCATCATGTACACTGAAAAAAATCAATTATATCTACTCCTGATGAATACGGTCCAATGAATCCATAATAATAATAAACTATTTCACTTTAAAATGAATGAAAATTCAGAATATGTTTCCTTAAGTTATGATATGAGAGGTAAAATATCACTAAAAATGATCTAAAATAAATATATTAAGATGAAGTGTAGATTTTGGACATTGGTTTCATTTCACACATGATGAGAAACCAAAATATTTTCAATAAAATCTAATATTATATGAAAAGTTTCTTTCGTTTCCCTAATAGTGAATATTTTAAGATCACTCTTTCTCAAAAATTAAATATATTAATAGATTATTTTAGGATCATAGATGCCTTTGTTTTTTTGTTAATTGGAATGATCTAATTTATTTAATAATTTTTTTAATAGTGTATTATTCTAAATTTCAATAAAAAGACATGTATCATCTTTGTGTTATGTATTTTAATTGTTATTTTTTAAAGAGAAGAAATTGGTATGTCTATATGGTAATGGGAGAATAAATTATCTTATTTTTAATGAAATAATAATTTGAAAATTTATAGGAATAATGGAATGGAATCCTCATCCAATAATCTATTAAATAAATTTTGGAGATTGATGGATCTTGTGACAACTGTAACCTTTAAAATGAGAAAAAATGTGTGGTACTTGTAAAAGTGTTAAGATATTTTCAGAGACTTCCAACTTTATGGAAAAAGGGACATATGATATCTTGAGTTTTCCAAGGACACAGAATCATGGACTTGATCTTGAAGAGAATATTAATTATGAATTGTATTTGATAAACAATATTAATTACATGTTCCATAACACATAATTTAGAATTAACATTCCAATGACATTTATAGTTTTATATTGTAGAGATATATGACTAATATCTAACAAATAAAACCCATGTTATTTTAATCAAGATGAAATTTTCCAAATAAGTTAGAAACTATATTATTTACAATGACTCTCTAACATCTCCCTTAAATTATACTCAAATAATTATATTCTATATAATTCATGCAAAATACATCCATTCAAAACCTATGTTCAATAGAAACATGACATGGGTGTGATAAAAATCATATTAAGGATAAACTTAATAAATAAAATCTATTAATCAATAAATTTAATAATAAAAGTATACAGGTAAAATAATTATTACAAATAAAATAATTAACATAAAAATAAGAAAAGAAAACATTATTTATGCCATGTAATTTAAAGTAATTAATTAAAATCTTTTGAAAACATGAATTAATAAACACATGCCATGAGATCGAAACATAATGATAAGAATACGACCTAAACCTTATTATATGGAACATTACCATCTTGGGAAACATAATAAGATCATATGATAATAATGGTAAATATTTTTCTAATATAAAATAAATGATTTTATATATAATGTTACATTTATGTGCCACACCAACTTTTTATATTCTTATAAAAAGATAAAATGTCATCATGAATAATTTTACAATAATATTTAATATTTTCAGTAATTTATTGTTTGGAAATAAATGAACTCACTCATCATTATTCAATAATTAATTTGTTTTTAACAAATCAATCACTCACTATATCATAATGGACTTAGGGATTGAAAATGGGTAACATTCAACCCATCATAAAGAACCACTAGAAAGAAAATAGGTAGTATTCATTATAATATAAAGAACACATAGAAATAAATTTTTTAATAACTATTTTAAAATTATTCAAAAAAAAATCATTCATATTTCCATACATATTCATAACATGATAAACCAATGGAATATTATTTGTTTTCTAAAGAAATTCGGTGACAATCATGGTAAATAGTCATTAATAATGATAATAAAGTCTATTGTGTATAGAAATTATAGAAAAATGGTATATGGATAGGTAATCAATTTCCCCCATTAAGATGGTTTATGGAATCTACTTGACCACCATTAAATCAAATTATTTATAGAGTCATAACAAATGAAATTCATTAGAAGGAAATGTATACCTATTCCTAGTGTAGGGTTTGAAAAAAAAATGCATTGATGTATCATATATCTAATAGAAAATAATATCACATATCACATCCTGAGAAGGATTTTGGATGGTAAAATTTAAATAATATTTTTGATCATGCATACTATATGTTTAATAAAATTGGATTGGGTGGGAAATACATTTTTGGTGTTCTAGATAAATCGATTTTAAATTCAGAAATATACTTGAGAATTGGAAGTCATTTTTAATGTATCATTGTATAAATCTGGGGTAAAAAAATTCCATTTAATACAAATTAAAACATACAGGTAATTTTTTATATATAATTAAAAATGTGATTCAATTGTGTGTCCTCACATAAAATTTAAAAAAGTTACTTTTTACACATTTGGATGAAAATGAAAAAACTGGAAAACAATAATTTTTATACAAAATTTACCAATTGAAAGAAGTAAAAAATGAAAAATTCATAATTATTGAATAATAAATAATGATTTTATCAAAAGTATAAAATGAATATATAAATAGAATAATATAGGTTCTATACTAATAAATAGAGGAAGGGTCAACTTCACATATGAGAAATTCCACAAATATGATATTAATAAAGGGGAAATAAAATTTTGAGGAGTCTTGAAAAAACCCATTAATATCAAAATAAAATGATTATTTTTTTGAAGAAATATAATTTCATGAGATGGATTATCATTTTTATACAATCTTGATTCGAATATAATATTTTAAATTTAGGGAAATAAGGTGTGAGTATCAATTTCTTCCAAATCAATTTAAAAATAGTATATTTTGAATAAAAGGTTATTTAATGAATTAATACATTACTGATATTATAATCCATCATAATTAAATTAATTTTTTAAAATACATTCCTTCAATAGTAATCTAAATTTATTCATGAATTTATGGTTCATAATAAGAAATATGCCTCATGAAATCAAATTTGAGGGATGATCCACATACCACACATACATTGTTTAGTTAAATGGACACTAACCACCTCTATAATAGAATAAATATACTAATAATATATTTTTTAAAAATATTTTTATACAAAAACATTTATTTAATTTATTTATATTCATTCTTTAAATGTATAATTGATAATAAATGGCGATTTTCATTTTCTGGTGTGAGTAATATTGACCTTTTTTAATGAGTTTCATAAAATTATTATTCTTATTAATTATTACCAAAAAGTAAACCATTACTATATCATTAAATTTTCATGAATTTATTAATTATAATTATTATATATTTTATATTTCATTATTATGGTATTATAAGTTATGATTCCTGTAGATGAAAATGGTGAAAAATATGTTTATCTTATTGTTAAGAAATGATATGTGGTATAATAACTACTGAGATTAATATGAATTTCATCATTCTAGATCAAAAAATAATTACTTATTTTCGTTTTTATGAAAATTTAATCATGATGTATGTTCTCATTTTGATCTACTATATTTTATATTTATGTTTTATGTATTGGCGGTAGATTGACCCAGCCATGAACATACCTTAATTATTGGATTATTATTATTATAATAGTAGTATATTTATGTTTCATGTCATTACTACAAAAAAATAATGTTATTTTTTTGATACATTTATACTATAAAATCATATATATATATATATATATATTAATAAATAAAAATGTGTTGATTCATTAGTTTGAACAACACAAGGTTAATGGTTTTTTAATAATTAAATTTAAATAAGTTATACTGAAATATATCTTTTAATAATCATAAATATTTTATATATGTTACATTTTTTATTTTATTTTACCATTACCACCTATTAATAGAGGTGGTGGTGAAAAAAAACAGAATTCATCGTTTTATAGAGGTGGTAGCCTGATCAAAGTATAAATTGAAGTGAATTTGTTATTAATAGACATGAGAAATGGTGTTAATTGATATGACCCATAACTAAAATAAAGTAGTTTAAAAAAATTATTTCACTATATTTTTATAATACAATGTTATTATTTTATGTAATTATTAAATGAAACTTTTTTTAGGGAAACGATTACGCATGTTGAGGACATGTGATATCCCTTTGAAGTCTCATTACATGTAGAGTTTTTAGCAAAATATTTTCCTAAAATAGGCTCACATAAATAGAATAAGAATATATTTGAAGTAAAACATTGTATTATGAGGATGAAATTGAATTTTATTTTTGGTCTTGAGGTGTTGGTGAGAGTTCTACATTAAATGTTGTGAGAATGGTATTTTTGTTTAATTTGAAACATAATTTAAAGAGATAGAAGATACAATTTTCAAGAAAAAAAATACATATAATAATTAATTGATGAAGGTGATAAGTTCTATCATTAATTATATAGTAATTTTCACCCATCATTTAATCATTTTTATGTCATTTACTTGTATAATTTTTAGTAATAAAATTCTTAGTTTTATTGTGGTAACTATTTTATTATGTATGTAATTTACTTTTAATACCAAAAATAAAAATTTGCATTATTACATAGTAGAGGGGAAAAAAATAAATATGAGATTTATTTTATCATAAATAATAACTACTTGTTTTATAATTTAAAATTTATATTATTCCATGTAACACGTAAAAACAACATTATATAGGAATTTTATTTTTATGAAATTTTTTTTATGTAGGTTAAAATTATCCATCTATTATACATTCGATGTAATGTATATGCAATCGTTAGTCATTTAATTTATGAAAATCGACTATTCGGGGTGTTCTAGTTTGTCACGGTGACTTGTTTTATGAGTTTTCTAGTGGTTCGAACATTTACTCAATGTTGGTAGGTCGTGTCGGAGGGTTGTGTCAGTGAATTGTGTTGGTCGGTTCCATTAGTAGGTGGTATCAGTGAGTTTCGTTGGTTATTGGATACAGTGAGTGGTTTGGGTAGGTCATGTTAGTTTCTTTCATTGGTAGGTGACATCAGAGAGTGGAGTTGGTGAGTTTCATCAATGAGTAGTGTTTGTATGTGGAGTTGTTTAGTGGTGCCCGTGAATGGTGTCAGTGAGAGGTTTTAGTGAGGGGAATCGATGAGTGGCATTAGTGTGTGGCATATGTAGGTAGTGTTAGTGAGAGGTTTTGGTGAGTGTTTTGAGTGACTCTCATCGGTGACTCACCCAATAGTGATTCATTCCCAGTTTTGTGCCAGTTTTATCAATTTTACCTATCTAACATTTCCTTTGAATTTAAATTAGTTCAATTCTATTTTTAATGATTTTTTGGGAAGTTTCAAAAGGTTTTTTTCTCCTAAAAACCTGAAGCTTATTTTGACTCCTATACCACATGGTCTTGATCCTGATCTGACATTAATGGCCTTTGAAACCACATCCCAATAGATTTTATGATCCGAAAATTCAATTGTCATGACCCTTCCTTTATTTTTCATTTTCGGTTTCTATTAATACTAAGGCACTGAATACCCTTATTTACATTATGATCATCCATTTATGGTGAGCCCCCTTGGATTGTGTCTCCATTGAGGTTCCTATTTCTATTTTCACACCACAAGTTTTGGCTCTTGGAGGAGTTTCTGGTCGACTGTTGTTCTGGGTTGCGATTACCATCATCTCTCTTTTCATTATGTATCTTTTTGGGGGGTTATATTGATATCTATTTGTTAATATTATTGGATCCATTTTAAACAATGTAATAAATGAATGGGAGTGGATGAAGATAATGTTGATCATTTTGTTTTTCCTTTTTTCATAGATCAATTTTGTATTTTGTTTTGGCTATATGCCATCTAAAATTCAAAGATGTAGGTTGTCATTGATTGAGCATGTTTGATTATATATACTTTTTGTTGATCCCCTATAAAACATCTATAATTGATATTATGTTTAACCACATAAAAAAGTTAATTTAATGGATTACAGATGATGGAACATATTATGTGATTACCCAAGAATTATAAAAGTCAAATTAAAGAATTATTGTTGGTTAAATATAAATACACCTTTCTATGATGATGTGACTATGTTTCGTGTATGGATATATTCTATTTTGTGTCCCATTCGGGATGTGTGCTGATGTGGCTGGGAGCATGAACAGATTAATGGGATGCTACATAGGGGGTAAAGAAATCTCTTCATGGGATATTGAGTTATTGTTTAATGGATGGGAAGAGTTCGAGTAGTGGGGAAATAGGTTCAAGTTGTTCTAGGTTTATCATACATGGGGTGATGGGTTGGTTCTATTGTATAGAATTGATATTAGGGTTTTTAGGATTTGAGTTGTAGGGTTTCTCTATAATTTGGGGGTTTTATTGTTGATATAATGGATAGTGATTCATAACTCAGAAGGTTGATAATGGAAATGGTTGGCTTCGGTGCTATGTCGGGAGGAAGTGTGTGGTGGGGTGTTTTATCACAATTTTCTTCCCTTTTTTGTATTGGTTTTGAGTCTGGTTGTGTGATTTCAATATTAGTTTATTAGATATATATGAAAATAATGGCAAATTCTTAATAACATCAAAACAATAGGGTGATAAGTGGCTTTATTTTATCAACATCATATGTGACCATCATTCATCAAGATATGTTCATGTATTGGTAGTAATAATGGTATTTGTTTGTGATAGTTTTTCTCTAGAACCCCATAGGATGGGTTGAAATTTTTCTATATATATATATATCTGAATATCCGTGTGAATTATATATACACCCCTTTCTAGTTGAGTGCATTGCGCCATACACCCCCATTGTAGTGGTGGTTCCGTTCCCAAACATCCTGATGGGAGGATGAATACATTACCACTGGATCTTACATAATCTGTCTTCTAGGGATGATAATTGAAGACACATAGGAAAGGTTTTGGTTTGTGAGGAAAATTTGTTTTCGAGTGAGTTGTGCTTCCCATGTGTCTTCAAGATGTGATGTGTAGTGGTTCCCTAGTGTCTTCAGGATGTTCTGTGGTTTGAGACCGAGGAGTCTTCTGGTTGGATGGGATGTGGTTGTCAGGCCCAAGTTTATTTGGGTGGTATGTGGTGTGGTATTTTTGGAAGAGGTGGGAGTTCAAGAACAAATTTTATTAGGGTGTCAGAGCGAAGAATTAGTGGGAATGTTGGGTGGGGTATCCTATCATTGAATTCATCTATATTACATTATATGATTTGTGTTATTTGGTATGTGTTCCTTTGTTGAGGATAGGTTGTATTGTATACTTTGATTGGCGCTTTTGGATTATGTTGATTCCTCATGAACGCATTAGTATGATGTTACAACTGTGTATGACAGAATTTGTATTTTCCTACTGAGTATACTTTTATTCTCATCCTATGTATATAAAACTAATTTAATGTTCTTGGGGGAGGTACATGGACTATTCTGGGTAATACTAGATCGTACGTTTGGGAAAGTTGATGTTTCACTTCATTGGTTTATGTTTGGTATCTATATTGGAGACCATGACTTTTGTTTCAGTTACAAATAAAAACAGGCATGTGTGGTGGTTTTGGTTTTCTTTCATACATAAATATATTCCATAGAGTTTTTGAGGATGATATATGTTATGTCCCAATATTGGTTACTATAAAAAGGGTAATGCTTCCATGTTTGCTGGTTTTTTACCCATGGGGATGGTTTCCACCCTATGGCCTACTTGTATTTGGAATCCTGGGTCATGATCACTCTTTCTTCAATTCCAGCTTAACATGTTCATCATTGGGGGGATTGGTTCATAAAATTTATTATATATTGATGTTTTTTATGAAAAAATAGAATTCATGTCACATAAAAAAACCAAAATGATAGTACCTAAA
Organism: Viscum album; assembly: GCA_963277665.1. Taxonomy (NCBI): domain Eukaryota; kingdom Viridiplantae; phylum Streptophyta; class Magnoliopsida; order Santalales; family Viscaceae; genus Viscum; species Viscum album. The sequence continues at coordinate 471,051,957 of OY728148.1, forward strand.
TATTATATAATTATAAGAAAAGACAAAAATAATTTTCTGGAAATTATTTCATAAGTCCATAAAATGTTATCAATATGTTATATAAACACCATAATTTATTTTTTCTTATATTATTTCACATAAATTATTTTTGATAAATTTTGTGGGACTACAAACTTAAATTTCACTTTTATTAATTAAAATTTTGCAGATTTGGTAAAAAATGTATATTCTCTCTTCCTGTAAAACTCTTTTATTTTAGATAAATCCAGAAAATAAACAATATGATTTTATTTTCACTCCAAATTATAAAACTAAAATAATATTATCCAATTTTAATTAATAATAACATTTATATTTATTTAAATAAAAATATAAATATAAATAAATATTTTTTTTAAAAAAATGACTTTTCACTATGAAGTGTGTAATATTATTTTCTATAAATAAATAATAAATTATCTTTTTCCTAATATTTTTAAAATCTAAATATTAATTATTCTAATAATATTTTAAAATTCATGAATATTTGTTATTATTGTAAAATAAAAAATCCCTTTTCTAAAATGTTTCTTGAAATGCGTTATTAAATGAAATAATATAAGAGAAGAAACAACATGTAATAAAATATATTAATTTTTATCATTTTATTTACAAATTTTTTTATTCTCAAATTATATTTAAAATAGTATTGTGTTTTAGTTGGGTGTAATGTTAGTTCAGTGTTTTTAGGTACATAATCTATTGAATATAGAAATAAATTATTGGATCTAAAAGCGTAGGTCATTAGGATATACTCCATTAAATATATGACACCCTCAAAATTTTATTTATTAATAACAGATGAATGTTAGTGTGGGTATTCATAACATATTTATAATTTTTTTTGCAACATATAAAATGAAATTTACCATACCCTATTAAGCCATATTATGAAAATTGTCTTCCCCCAAAGAGAAGAATTCATTCGAAAAATAATATACTCATGTATGTATATATGATAATTATATATTCTCTATAACACACCTTTATCCAAAAATAATTAATCATATGTGCTGTTAAAAATGGAAAAATAATATATTATTTCAAAATTTATCTTTTTATTAGACTTTAAAATTTTATAAAACAATAGTTTATATGGTAACAGACTAGTTAATATATATTATAAACTATAAAAATGTGATAACAGTCACAAAAATATCATGTATCACTTTTACATAAAACAAATAATCAATTAAAGGGGTTTTAGGTCTATCTGATCCAATCTTGTCAATATCAATCATCCCCTTAAAGCAAATACTTATTCATCCCATAATAAGATGTTCTTCAATAGTTACCCCCAAAATATATAACTTTTTTACAAAGTAAATTTCCCAAGATATTTCTACAATATAAAATATGATTCCAAAAACATTTAAAGAAATTACACTAAGAAAAAATCAACAAATAGATCATATAATCCTCATAATCATTTGAATATACTAGAATAACATAGATAAATATCACTCACTAAATAAAATATATATGAGTTTCAATATTTAATTTCATTTAATATATAAACATTAATTCATCATGTTCGAAAGAGAAGCTCCTTATTTACATCAATAAATTCATATACTAGGATTATGAATCATTTATGAGTACTCCATTATTTTTTTATAAGATATAGTGTCTTCTAGATACATGCATTTCACACTATCATCATTTTTACCACATTCATCTAAACAGTAAAACAATAATTGTTATGAAAATATAAAAAAAATATAATATAGAAAAATCAATATAAATATATCTTTTCTAAAGAGAATTTAGTTTTTAATATATGATATGTTTCATTCAACCTATGACTCCATTTTTTCAACCCTTATTTTTCCAAGATAATTTTATTATTATTATTTCTATCCTAATTAACTAAAAATATAACCAAAACATTTTTAATGGTTTATTAGACACAATTTGAATAAACCATGTCATTTCCCATTGGGATATTCTATTAATGTGTACAGTCTTAATCCCAATCATTTTTCACTATAATTAAATTTGATGTGTTTCCCTACTAAACATTTTCAAGATGATTGCATCTATGTGCATATTTTAGAAGATCATACACACAACTCTGTATGTAGAAATGAATGAAATTTATCATATAAATACAAAATATACTCATTATCAAAACATTGATATGATTTCCAATAAATAAACTTACCCATATATATTTTACTAAAGTTAATTCATGAATTCTCTTTAAATACATAATGTAATATTTATATAATAATTATTTATTTATTAGTACCACATAAACAGTGATCAAACATAACCTATAAATCATTATCGACAATTAAAACTAACATTTTTTACTCAAATGATAATATTCAATCACCTAATGTCATCTAATCCCTCTTCTAATACCAACTAATGCAACCCCATTACCCATTGTTTCTTCCTATGGTATAAAATTAAATACATTACACAATATATTTGATATGCATCATGAATTAATAAATCATTCACACCTTATAAAACATTTAAATTTTAATTGATCATTAAGATTATGGTTTTACAGTATTAGAAGAAATATTTAATCAGTAGAAAACATTTCCCTTTTATTAAAATGGAATTTCCTCCTTATAAATGAAAATAGTTAAATAATTATGTATATCCAATACCTCTCAAAAATTATCCAATTAGAATGATACTCTACATAATCATACTTAATACATTATTGCATAACATTTGGAATATGGAATAATAGATTTGGTGACATCAAACACACAATAAGGGTAAACATAAGTTATACTATTTTATTAAAATAAGTAAGATAATTGTAGGATATGGGTAAAATTAATATATATAATAAAATTATATCTAAAAAACATAGATCATAAAATATGGAATTTTCCATGGCATAACGCATGACATGAATCAAATGAGTGTGAATACATTAATAAATAAACATAATAAATGAGATAATAGAATAATATTATTATTATTATCAAATGAATAATTTTAAAAATAAAATTAATTTTAAGAGCTATGTCATGATATCATAAGAAAATAACATTTAAATTCAATAAAATATGAAAGAAGAAAATATTATTGGGGACATTCATTTGATGGGCCACACCACCAGTACCCCTTCTTATAATAAAAAAATATATACTCAGAAATACTTTTATAATTACATATAAACTATTAAGAAATGTATTAGAGGGTGAAAAGGGACGCCATTTATCACTCATCCATACTTTTGATCTCCATACAAAATCATTTATTTATCATTTTATTAAAAAAGGGAAATAAAATGTGTTTCATTCATCATTTCATATAGAACGCATGTAAGGAAAATCAGTTTCATGTCAAATTATAATGGATTACCATAATTATGTTATTGATAATTCTGAAAACAAACACAATATGAAAAACCCATGGAAATTAAATTAGAATCCAAAGATATTCAGAAACATTACTTTTAAATTACCTTCAATCAGTTTAATAATGAATATAATATTTAAAAAATATTGGAAATGGTTATTTGGTTAGGTTAATAATTTTTTCCAATCAATAGATGTATTGAATTTATTAAAAAATCCTTTCATCAATTGATATAGATATATTGTGTTTGATAAGAAATTGAATATAATATAAATGTTATGCATATTCCAAGGGGATGGTTATGAAAAAAAATGGTAGTGATGATCAACTATTCCAAATGACATTACATTATTTAAAAAAAATGTGAATTATGTTATATAGAATCATATTATGAATAACCACAATCGAGCACAAAACATGTAAATGGACCCTGACATTGAGAAAAAAATATTTAATAGTATTAGAGAAATAAAATTTAAAATCTGTAAGAACATTGATCATTAAAAATCATTTTAACATAAATTTTTTAATAATTTTTAAGAAAAATATTCGTTTTCATAAGATAAATTTTTTATAGATAATGATTTATATAAACATACATTCGATATGGAAATACATGTCCACATTTAAAACATCAAAAATAGATTCTTCTTGTATTTTGAATAAAAAAACCTTAAAAAGACTTTAAAATTAAATCTTTTAAAAGGAAGTAAATTAGTCAAATATAACCATAATTAATTAAATAAGAATATATATTATAATTAAACAAATATTATCCAAATTATATATAGTTGAATAAATGGACATAAAGAACTAATAATGATAGACGAGGATGGTTTCCTTCACAATAAATTATTTGACTTGTATTTGATTCAAGTAGATATGAAATTATGAGATAAAATATAAAACTCATTAATATATGATGAAAATATAAAAGGGTTTTATAAGGAATATATGTTTCCCAAAAGGGTTATCAATAAAAAATATTCCTCTATTGATATTAGTATTTTAAATTGAATCCCTTACATTCTAATAAATATTTTCATTGAAGCCCCTTTCAACGTTTGTTTGCTTTCATTAAAATTGTATATAATGAAATAATACTATACTACTCTTCAAACACTAATGATTATTTGAATATGGTGAAGTAATTTGTAAATTAAGTAACATCACAATTTCAAAGAGGCCACGCTATTCAACGAGAAATACATTAAAATAAATTATATTTTATATAAGAACAACTTACTTTATTTCCTTGATTTTTATAATGAAATCTATGATCATATATAAAAAATATAAATATCCAAATAACCAATTTCATAACCATATTATTATCCATTATTTGTAGGGATCTGGATTTTTTCCTTGTAAGACATTGAGATTGTTATATAAATATTTCAGGAGGTATTCACTGATATGGTTTGTGATGCTTAGGCTTGGTGTGTCCAGATTTAATTTTGTTAAAAAATATATATATTTTATATTAAACTTGTGGAGTTTAATAATGATATTGGGATAATTATCGAGCATAAGTTGATATAGAAATAGGAGACAACATTTGAGTTTGTAACTCTCTGTTTACCCTAGGGTTGAAAAAAAAGGTCATCATATGTTCTTTTGATGTGTCTCCCATTAGTGGTATACCCTGTTGGGTAATTAATTAAATTAAATTAATTAATGGATTATTTAATGATTTCAAAATGTCTATAAATAAATATCTGTGGTGAATCCTATAGGGTAAGCTACATAAACCCTTTTAGGGTTTCTAATATAATTCCCCTCTTTCCATTATAAAATCCACTAAGATGATGCTGAAATGATAGATCAGAATAGATAAACATGAAGAAAACAAAATGACTTCCTTCGATCGGTGGTGATCATGTTCTTCAATGAATAATGTAATAATATCGAGGTATAGATGTCTATTTTGGACTTATTCCATTTATAATTAAATTAATTGAGAAAATCAATCTCCTATTTTGCAATGTCTTAAATGTGGCCATTATATGCACCCTTGTACGAATTAAATTGTAATTAAATCATTTTCTAATGATAGAAATCATCGTTCATGATTGTTTTCCAATAACTCATGTAAATCACAAACAAAATGTTTTTTTGGTTCATTGGACAACTATTTATTTTTTTATTCAACAATCAGACCCCATAGTTGGGGTTCAATGTTTTTTTCATGTACCGTCACTAATCAAATCCATAGAATCATGTTGAAATGATGTTTAAGGGTATGATTACTAAATAAAAAAACGTTTTCGGTCGTTTGAAGGTCATGGGTGATCATTTGGACAATCTAAGAACAAATAATAAATGATTTTAACATCCCCATCTCAGATTCCACTAAACATGTTCCCCAAGAAGGGTGGTTACATGACCTTATGTGCACCTCCCTATATGCCAAAGGTTGCCAACTAGAAGCAGGGTTCCAAATAGTCAATGGGGAGACTATACGCCCTTTTATCAAAGTAATCCACAATAGAAGACTAAAAAATAGTAGAATAATAAGCAATAATACAAGAGTATGAATAAACAGTCATTCCGCAAAATGGGGTACCACCATGTCCAAAAGTAAATATGTCATTCCATAATACAAGTGAAGCGCGAACAAAAACCTAGATGATGTAATACTTAAAAATCCCAAAAAATTTCTTGACTCCTTGTTCGGGTCCTTCTCCACAAACACCAATGTCAAACCAACAGCCCATAAATTGCATTTTCCCTTGTCCTGACCTCAAGACATGAATTTTGCTTGGGTACCCAAGGGCGGCCTGAGCAGGGTGTGATTACAACTCTATATGCCACCACCAACAATGTTCTACAGAATATCTATTATAAAAAATTTATAATGAAAAAGGGAAATGAATAATAAATGGAATTAAAATATTAAGATCCCCTAACCAGTTTAGGTCCATTGCCAACATTTATTAAAAATTCCATATCTTACCATTTCATACCATTCCCCATTACATACCATTTCAAACTCATTTATCTTGAATTAAAAAAAAATAAAAAATGTTACACATGCTTAATGTAATCAATGAAATTCCTAAGAAAAAAACACACAGTTATCCTATCTCGCTTGGATCAACTTCCTTATGTAAACCATAAACTCAACACGAACCCTTAGTCTGGGTGTATGAAACTGAAAGAGGAACAGAGAATTTTTCATATCCCCCCCCCCATGAACTTTGGGTGGATTTTATGTCCTCTATCCAACTCAACTCATGGAATTAGAACCTCAATAAATACCCCACACTACCAAGCTATGTGCACATGCTATACAGATATGTAACCATTATCCTATTACAAAACATCACAATCAATGCCCAAGGAAACCAAAAACCATAACAATAACATGAGGGTAAACATCATAACATTACACATTAACCGATTTACAACAATTCACATCATACAACCATTTTACAAATTCCATTTTATTATTCTTATCTCACTAATTATTCATTCATTGTTCCTATATCATAGTGATTTTTCATTATCCATAACTCACTAGACTTCATTACCATGTTCAAAATCCATTCCATTATGGTATTTAATTATTTCCACATATTAACCCCATATTCTTTATTTTATTATAAATCCTAGCTGCATAAAATAGATTCTATCCCAACACAATTAGTCACGTCAACATGTTCATTATGGGATCTATATGGATATAAAACATTCTTACTTTTTCATAAAAAAATAATTAGGTCTGGGAAAATCATCACACCCCATCAGTGACCCTAGATTAGTTTCATCACCCTCGACGCATCCCATGGGGACATGGAGGTTCTTCAATTAACTTTTTATGAACCATTTTACTTAAACATTATGAGGATGATCAAAACATACTAATAGACACCCCATAAAAAAACCACACATGAAAAAATCCTATAATAAACCGTGGAATATAACTTTTAGACCACCTAACTTGATTCCATGGTTGACCACACACATATTAAATCCCTTAGATCTAATTTTATCCAACCATTAAAGCTAAAAACCAAATACTAACCCAATGTTTTGGGTTTTAGAGATTCAGAAAGAGAGGAGAAGAAGATACAAACCCTAAACTCAAAATTGAAACAAAGATTTTATTGACCTTACTCGGAGCATCGATCTGAAACCAATGACACCAAAATTTATTTATAAATTAGGGAGATTACCCTCTTGGATCCCTTTGGATGTTTGGTTTATTCCAAGGATGAATAGGGGTGAAATGGCGGCAAATCCTAAGTTGGGGTTAAAAATCCTTAAGTGGGAAAATTGAAGATTTCTAGATGTTTCTAGGACTCAAGGATTACCCACATGGTTTTCCAAACTATGCGCTAACCGTGCAGTGGCCACTATCCAAAATCCCACATCGTGCATAGTTTCATGGGTTGTCCGTGTGGTTAGAACTAACAGTGCGCACACCATACGACCAACCCTGGAAACCCCTTTACCCCTATAATCATGTATCTAACCCTGGTGACTGTAACACCCCGAAATTTTATGAAAAATATTCTTTTTAATTTCACTAATGTCTTGTGTTGTACGCTACACCAAAAGGAGCTTGCACAACATGCATCCTTGATTTTCCTTGCATTACACGCAATCACGGCCTTCCTCGATAGTGTGTGTAGTACGCAACAATGAGTTTCACTAAACAACAATATGCTATTAAAATATTATTAAAATAGCCGTTATGAATAGTAATAACCAATTTTTGAAATTTTGTACTTTTATTTTTCAAAATGGAATTCATTTTTGGATTCGTAATATCGAAATTAGCTTAGGGTGAAATTTTGGTGATTTTCGGATAACTTTCATAGTTTGATGAATAGTGAAAATTACTAAATTTTAATTAAAAACAACGTTTTCAATCGAAATAATTAGTAGTGATCAATTATTAATTTGAGTGGTTTTAAAGTATATTTCGAATATATTTGTACAATTTAATACAATGTTGGTCATTGGATGTAATTTCACATTTAAACTAGTTATAAACAAATGTCAATCTTTTGATAGTTATTATCTCTTAAAAACACGCCTTTTGTTTTGACGACGGTAATTAATTTTTAAATTAATTAATGCAAATGATATGTTTTTAATTTAGTAAAATATAAATCATTTTTGAGTTCATAATATCAAATATATCTTAGGCCTAATTTTTGATATTTTTCTGAAAACTTTCAATTATTGATGAATAGTGAAACCACTAAGTGGTAGTTAAAAAAAACTGAATTTTTCATAAAACTTAATTTTACCCCTTCTGTGAGTGGAATTTCAAAAATCCAAGAGACACGGTTGATGTCATTAAGTAAAATGTGGTTCAATGTGATGAAAATAATTTTTGGTGAATAGTAACTTTTTACTTTTATTTACCACGGTTAAAAGTAAATAGGGTAATTAAGTGTAGAAATGATATTATTATTACCCTAACACATGTCCTAATTATATTGGACAAGTGTAATTCGACCAAAAACAATATTAGGAATAAAATATGACCATTTAGGCCAACATGGATTAGATTAGGACATTTATTATTAATTTATTTAAAGAAGGGTTAAAAGAGTTAAAATCAATGTTTATTTACTAAAACATTTTTAATATGGGGTTATACATAAGATAAATTCGACTATAAATATTCATTATAAATATAAAAGGATTGACTACATAATGGTATTTTATTTGTAATTTTTAGACTTAAAATAATTTAATTTATTTATGACACAACAATGATGCAGTAATTATCTTATTAATGAAATATTGACATAATTGATGTTATAAATACCCAAATAAATATAATTTGAGACTTTTTATGAATTACACTAATTTTATAGGTTACTATGATATATTAGTGTTGATTTAATCAACATTGTTCGAACATATAATTATGTTATGACTTTCACAAAAATCATATATCAAATAGTGTCAAAATTGACACAAAATAGTTTTTAAATCAAATATTATATTATTAATAGTTATTTTATTTTTAAAAATCTAAGGTTCTGCCAAATGACTTATATAAAGATATATATATTAATAATAAACAACTTGGGGTTCGTTTATCATGTTATAGTAAGTGTATTAACCATATAGTGTAAGAAAACAAAAAGTCACGGTAAAAGTTAAATTATTTAACTTAGAGTTAAATCTAATTGATAAGGTTAAAATAATAATCTAAACTTGTCTAAATCCTCTTGGTTGATTTTATTTTGACCCATCCCCACTTTAACTTCTAAACAAGACCCTTTGGAACCATTATAAACCGATTTTGACTTTAATATAAAATAATATTTTGAGATATTCCTAAGGTGCCCCTCTCCTCCCTTATAAAAGGGCACCTCCTCCCTCTCTTCCTCACACAACTTTGAGCCTTCAAGCTAGGCCAACCCCTGCCAAAATCTCTTCTCCACTTCCCTAGAATAATCCTAGAGGTCCTGGTCTTCTTCAAAGACCAATCTTAATTCCCTAAGTGGAGGATTCAAAGAGGTGTTTCAAAGAAGAGGTAATATCCATTACCGATCTTTTTCAATTTCTTTCTTCTTCAACTTCTTCTTCGTTAGTTGTTTCATGATAAAGTTATAACATCAGAATTTATTAAATACTGATATGTTATTATAAATATGAAACAACTCTAATTAACCTTCTATCCATCCTACGGAAAAAGGAAATCACCGCGCGTGCGTACGTACGGAATATCGTCTCCACGTCGTGGTGTAATCTATTTTCTGCCACCACCTTAATTGGTTGGGTATAATGGTGTAATCAGTAACTATATATGATTATTATAAAGTGATATTGATACTGAAATAGTATACATACACTTCAACACAATTCCACGACCATGGGAACGATATCATCACTCGTGCGTACATAGGACTACCGTCTCCACGACGTGATGAGATTCATTCTCAATGATTAACCATTCATGAATGATTATAAAGTACATATAATAACTACTAATGAAATATATGACATAATAATGATACTGGATTTATGTATATTTATATGTATGTCATCTACTTAATTCAATTCAATACAATAAGGAAACGAAAACAGCGTTCATGCGTACGTACGAACTACCATCTCCATGAACGGTGTATTTCATTCAATTTATCAATATATTATATATATATATATTCTGAATATATATGATATATAAATCATGTTTTACATTCTGGATATAAGTAATCATGATCCAAGTAATCATATTAATAAATACAAGTTAAAAACACGAACAACAAATGAGACGATTTTACCCAAAACGCTACTTTAACATGAATTTACAAAAGAACGGGTAATATAAAGTCATAAGTGGACAATATATGATATAATAACAATGAATATGATTCTGGAATAAGTCAATAACATGATATAAATCATTATACAGGAGCTTCGGACACGTACAAACCAAATCGGACCTAAGGTAAGGGAAATATCACAATCTCATTTTTATCCGAGATTGTTTATACTTTGAAACTTACTGGGGTGTATTTTATCATCCAAATCCATGTTTCCTCAATATGTAATATTATTTACATTCACCTAAAATAGTTTAAAATCCTATTTTACCCTTCGTTGAGTTTTTAGTAAAAGATATGACACAAATCTTTTGCCATTTTTCGTACGAGATACTTTTTGACTTTTTCGACAAAAGTACGAAGAATGTTTTTTTTAACTTATACGACATGAATGGATTTTTAAAACATTATTTCCAAGAAGCTTCCTTTAAAAGTTTTCATGTTTATTTTCAATCAACTTCTTTTAGTTTAAAATTTTATGACATGTTAAGAAAAGAAAATGTTTTTGAAGTAGAAAGGATATTTTCCTCAAGAATGGAGTTCAAGTGTTTTATCAATATTATATTCCATCTAAGATAATATAGGATTATATTTCTATCCCTATTATTACATTGATTTTATTATGTTGTGATGGAATTATTTTTTTCAATTCCTTTATCTTATATGAATTGTTTTATGATTTCATGTTGTTTAAGAATCCCATTTTTATTACATGGGCTGTGCAATGATGTATGATTTATGATTTTGTGGCACACATAAGAATGGTATCATTATGAGATGGGTGGGACCTATATCTCCCTCCAATGCAATGGGTAATGATATTATATCTAATTAGATAGACATGGATGAAATGGTAGGTTATACCGGTTCAGTGAAACAGGACTGAAACGAGGGTGACTCGGTTCAGAAAGGGACTTTTTCCACTAAGATAGTCTTGGCAATGAGTCTTGACTAAGAAGAAATGATTCTCTATAATTATGTGTGTATTCCAAAAAGTTTCATGTTTTAAGTTATGATTATTGCGATTTCATTTCACTACTATGATTTATCCCATGTTATGAAATTATGCTCTCTTTTGCAGGTTAAGATTTCCAAAAGTTATGTTCTTATGAATATGATGTGATTGATTTTTCTTTTTCTTACCATTGCTGAGAATTTGAGTTCACCCTTTTATGTTTTCTTTTCCCCAGGATATAAAGAAAGGTTTTAGCTAAAAAAAGGAAGATATTTATGGGAGATATTGAAGATCTTTCACCACGATTAGATGATTACGTTCCGAGTTTCCAAGGACACTAAACTATTACGATCCATGTGTGTGTGTTTTTTTGTTATGTACTATGTATTACACAAAAGTAATGTAATTTCCATGTAAGTTAGGATATGGGTCTCTATAGTTGGTATCAGAGGAAAGGTTTAGTCAACCTTTGGAAACTAGGATGCGAGAACTTTAGTGAGATCCCTAGAGATATTTCTAAGGATGTCTCTAAGGTTAAGTATACGTATAGGTTATTGTCCTAGAATTGCGCTAACGATCATAGAATTAAACCTAATATGTTAGATATTGAAGGTACTCCCCCTTTATTATGTTGTTTTCCCTAGCATGATTTTTGCCTCTCACACTATTCTTTTTGGGTTTTAGACGATGGATGGAACCCGAAGGAGCCGTGTTGATCAATGCAATGGACAATGCAATGATTTCCCTCCTTAACAAACAAATTTTATGGGAGATGGAGTGAAAAATCTTATTGCTATACTTACACAAGCTATGAATCATTCTGGACTTCCAAATGAGCAGAGAAGGGAACAATATTCTATTGAGTCCTTCATTGGGCAACTTCCACTTTCTTTTAGTGGGTCTTCCGATCCACTTGTTGCTGAACAATGGATCAGTACCACTGAAAAGATATTTTCAGTTCTTCAATTTTCTGAGCATGATAAAGTCATCTTAGCAGTATATAGTTTGGAAGGTGAAGCTGATCAATGGTGGAATCTTATCAAGAATACGAGGCCAAGAGTTGAAATTGAGTCCATGGAATGGGACGAGTTCAAGAACTTGTTTTCAGTAAGTACTTCCCCCATATTCTTCGAACAAAGATGGAAAAAGAGTTTCTTGAGCTGAAGCAGAAGGACGATGAATCTGTTCGTATATACGAAGCAAATTTTACAAGACTTACAAGGTATGCATCTGGAATTATCATCCAACCTGAATGTAAAGTTGATCAATTTTTTATTGGCTTAAAACCAAGTCTTCAAAGGGCATTAGCTATAATAGACTTCAGTAGCTATGAAGAAATTGTGCGTTGTGCTATCAAGGTAGAAATGGAAGTTGGTGTTTCATATCCATCTCATGGTTTTGACATGAAACGAAAGATGGAGTTCAAGGAGAAATATCAGAATAATGGTGAAAAAAAGATGAATGTTTCCTTATGCAAAAAGTGTGGAAAGAAGCATGGTGGAGATTGTCTTAAAGGGACTAGAAAATGTTTTAAATGTGGAAAATAAGGTCATCGAGCAGCTGAGTGTCGAAGTAATGGAAAAAGGGTTTCTAATGATGTGAACAAAGCAAACACTGCAGAGAACACACCACCAACACTTTAATGCTTCAAGTGCAAGGAAATGGGGCATTATGCTAATAAATGCCCTAATCCAAGGGTCAGTGATGATCGACATTAGCAACGGCTTAAGGAAAAGGACAAAGGGAAGTCACATGTGATCACTATTGGCGATGTTGAATATGACAACAATGTGGTGGAATGATTAAGTGTTTATGTAATGGGATTCCAAAATAATGTTGTATCATGGAGTATTGGAATATTTATGTATTGGTCTAATGTGGTATTCAAAGTGATTGAGATATTTTTGGAAATAAGATGATATGCGCATAATGAAGGGAAAATGAGAAAATGAAATGTTTAACAGTATTCATGAGCTCATGATTGATATAAGGACTAAGTGATATCATGGTTTGAGTATATAGAATTTTGAGGATTTTGGTATGTGGAAGGTGTTAACTTTTAACTGCATTCATGTTTTTACTATGTTTCAATGGGTATTCAAGAGAATACATGATTAAGGACTTTGAATGTTTGGAATATGACCAACAAAACATATCTTATGATATATGGGGATCAACGATGGTATTAAATCTCTGGTAATCGTTTTCACTATATTATGAGAGTGGACTACAGTATTATAGATAAGCCTAAAGATTGGAATGGATTATGTTGTACATAAGTTAGTATTGTTTAAGGATAGAAGTTTTTTCGATATTATTGATGGGATGTTATAGTAATATAGCTTTAGAAAAAAGGACAACTTGCAGGACGGGCGACAGTCCATCGCATCGGACAAGGCTATGGGAATCGAACCCACAACCGAAGTGCGACTGGCCTTTATCACCTACCACTGGCCTATAGGAAGTCCCTGTTTAGTAGAAAATAGTTTTATTATATTAAGCAGTATGATATATGAAGTATAAGTCTATTTTAGGAACCATATATGATTAATCTCACTATAGAATGACTTATGTATATTTAATAACTTTTGCTAACCTTTTGTTTGAGACAGATGGAATGACCCGTCATTCTATCACATGATCTGCTAACACTTCACGAATAACAAATTCAACTTCATTTATTTAAGAGATGAAGTGGAAATTGTTCAAGGCACGAACAACAGTGAGATTGTACCCAAATAAAGTAAGTATTTATTCTAATTCAAATTCTTCAACTTTAGGGAAACGATCTTGAAAACCAAAAATGTTGTCCTAGTACTCTTATATCTGATTAATCAAATGGTACCTTAGATCGTCACAAATTTATGGATTTGTGATTGTTGGCTTTTCCATAGCCATGTTCTCTACCACTCTCCATCAGAATATGATGGTTAGATTTTTCTTCGATATCCATATTTTCACCTATGTGGAAACCCAGTGATTAGTTTATTTGGGTAACTGTTACGTTTCATACTTTAGTTTTTAAAGATTGGTTTTTGTATTCCTTTTTACGATGTGGGTTTCTGTTAAAAAAACTTTTGAATAGTAAACCATTTATAACCCCGAAGAATTTCGAGGCCGAAATTCATTTTAAGGGGGTAGAATGTAACACCCCGAGATTTTATGAAAAATATTCTTTTTAATTTCACTAATGTCTTGTGTTGTACGCTACACCAAAAGGAGCTTGCACAACACGCATCCTTGATTTGCCTTGCATTACACGCAATCACGACCTACCTCGATAGCGTGTGTAGTACGCAATAACGAGTTTCACTAAACAACAATATGCTATTAAAATATTATTAAAACTAGCCGTTATGAATAGTAATAACCACTATTTGAAATTTTGTAATTTTATTTTTCAAAATGGAATTCATTTTTTGATTCGTAATATCGAAATTAGCTTAGGGTGAAATTTTGGTGATTTTCGGATAACTTTCATATTTTGATGAATAGTGAAAATTACTAAATTTTAATTAAAAACAACATTTTCAATCGAAATAATTAATAGTGATAAATTATTAATTTGAGTGGTTTTAAAATATATTTAGAATATATTTTTACAATTTAATACAATGTTGGTCATTGTATGTAATTTCACATTTAAACTAGTTATAAACAAATGTCAATCTTTTGATAGTTATTATCTCTTAAAAACACGCCTTTTGTTTTGACGACGGGAATTAATTTATAAATTAATTAATGAAACTGATATGTTTTGAATTTAGTAAAATAGAAATAATTTTTGAGTTCATAATATCAAATATATCTTAGGCCTAATTTTTGGTATTTTTCTGAAAACTTTCAATTTTTTATGAATAGTGAAACCACTAAGTGGTAGTAAAAAAAACTGAATTTTTCATAAAACATAATTTTACTGCTTCTGTGAGTGGAATTTCAAAAATCCAAGAGACGCGGTTGATGTCAGTAAGTAAAATGTGGTTCAATGAGATGAAAATAATTTTTGGTGAATAGTAACTTTTTACTTTTATTTACCACGGTTAAAAGTAAATAGGGTAATTAAGGGTAGAAATGATATTATTATTACCCTAACACATGTCCTAATTCTAATGGACAATTTTAATTCGACCAAAAACAAACTTAGTATTAAAATATGACCATTTAGGCCCACATGGATTAGATTAGGACATTTATTAATAATTTATTTAAAGAAGGGTTAAAAGAGTTAAAATCAATGATTATTTACTAAAACATTTTTAATATGGGGTTATACATAAGATACATTCAACTATAAATATTGATTAGAAATATAAAAGGATTTCCTACATAATGGTATTTTATTTGTAATTTTTAGACATTAAATAATTTAATTTATTTATGACACAACGATGATGGAGTAATTATCTTATTAATGAAATATAGACATAATTGATGTTATAAATACCCAAATAAATATAATTTGAGACTTTTTATGAATTCCACAAATTTTTTAGGTTACTAGGATATATTAGTGTTGATTTAATCAACTAGGTTCGAACATATAAGTCTGTTATGACTTTCACAAAAATCATATATCAAATAGTGTCAAAATTGACACAAAATAGTTTTTAAATCAAATATTATATTATTAATAGTTAATTTATTCCTAAAAATCTAAGGTTCAGACAAATGACTTAGATAAGGATATATATATTAATAATAAACAACTTGGGGTTCGTTTGGAATGTTATAGTAAGTGTATTAACCATATAGTGTAAGAAAAACAAAAAGTCGCGGTAAAAGTTAAATTATTTAACTTAGAGTTAAATCTAATTGATAAGGTTAAAATAATAACCTAAACTTGTCTAAATCCTATTGGTTGATAGGATTTCGACCCATCCCCACTTTAACTTCGAAATAAGACATTTTGGAACCATTATAAACCGATTTTTACTTTAATATAAAATAATATTTTGAGATATTCCTAAGGTGCCCCTCTCCTCCCTTATAAAAGGGCACCTCCTCCCTCTCTTCCTCACACAACATTAAGCCTTCAATCTCGGCCAACCCCTGCAAAAATCTATTCTCCACTTCCCTAGAATAATCCTAGAGGTTCTGGTATTCTTCAAAGACCAATCTTAGTTCCCTAAGTGGAGGATTCAAAGAGGCGTTTCAAAGAAGAGGTAATATCCATTACCGATCTTTTTCAATTTCATTCTTCTTCAACTTCTTCTTCTTTAGTTGTTTCATGATAAAGTAATAACATCAGTATATATTATATACTGATATGTTATTATAAATATGAAACAACTCTAATTAACCTTCTATGCATCCTACGGAAAAAGGAAATCACCGCGCGTGCGTACGTACGGAATACCGTCTCCACGCCGTGGTGTAATCTATTTTCCGCCACCACCTTAATTGGATGGGTATAATGGTGTAATGAGTAACTATATATGATTATTATAAAGTTATATTGATACTGAAATAGTATACATACACTTCAACACAATTCCATTACTATGGGAACTATATCATCGCTCGTGCGTACGTACGGACTACCGTCTCCACGACGCGATGAGATTCATTCTCAATAATTAACCATTCATGAATGATTATAAAGTATATATAATAAGTACTAATGAAATATATGACATAATAATGATACTGGATTTATGTATATTTATATGTATGTCATCTACTTAATTCAATTCAATTCAATAAGGAAACAAAAACAACGTTCATGCGTACGTACGGACTACCATCTCCATGAACGGCGTATTTCATTCCATTTATCGATATTATATATATATATATATATATATATTCTGAATATATATTATATATAAATCATGTTTTACATTCTGTATATAAGTAATCATGATCCAAGTAATCATATTAATAATTACAAGTTAAAAACACGAACGACAAATGAGACGATTTTACCCAAAACGCTACATTAACATGAATTTACAAAAGAACGGGTAATATAAAGTCATAAGTGGACCATATATGATACAATAACAATGAATATGATTCTGGAATAAGTCAATAACATGATTTAAATCATTATACAGGAGCTTCAGACACGTACAAATCAAATCGGACCTAAGGTAAGGGAAATATCACAATCTCATTTTTATCCGAGATTGTTTATACTTTGAAACTTACTGGGGTGTATTTTATCATCCAAATCCATTTTTCCTCAATATGTAATATTATTTACATTCACCTAAAATAGTTTAAAATCCTCTTTTACCCTTCGTTGAGTTTTTAGTAAAATATATGAAAGGAATCTTTTGTCATTTTTCGTACGAGGTACTTTTTGACTTTTTCGACAAAAGTACGAAGAATGTTTTTTTTAATTTATATAGCATGAATGGATTTTTAAAACATTATTTCCAAGAAGCATCCTTTAAAAGTTTTCAAGTTTATTTTTAATCAACTTCTTTTAGTTTAAAATTGTATGACATGTTATGAAAGTAAAATGTTTTTGAAGTAGAAAGGATATTTTCCTCAAGAATGGAGTTCAAGTGTTTTATCAAAATTATTTTCCATCTAAGATAATATAGGATTTTATTTCTATCACTACTAGAAATAGCGCTTTTAGCGACCGCCAAAAGCGGTCGCTAAAAGGCTTTAGCAACCGCCCAGCGACCGCTTTTGGCGGTCGCTGTTGCTTCGTCGGTAAAGCCCGTTAGCGACCGCCAATGGCGGTCGCTACTGTTTCACATCAACGAAGCAGCCGCATGCGGGTCTCCTCTTGTCTCGCGGCATATGGCAGGGACAGAGACCTTCCCCACCGGCCATGGCGGACACACGACGGCAGGTGGGTGGTGTGTGCGGTGGCGTGCGGCGTGCGGGAGCGTGCGACGTGTGCGTGCGGCGGCGGCGGCATGGGGCGGCGGTCACGAGTGAAGAATCGTCCGTCATAATGAGGCGGCGTGCGGGAGCGTGCGACGGCGTGCGACGGCGTGTGGCGGCGTGTGGCGGCATGCGGCGGTGATTATTTGCAGCGGCTAACGTAGGAGGGAAAGAAGAAGAAGCGAACGCGGGAAAAAATCGCGCTGGAAATTTAGTTTCGTATTAGCGACCGCCATTGGCGGTCGCTAATACCTTCTTTAGCGACCGCCAATGGCGGTCGCCCGCTTCAGCAGGCGCAAAAGCCAGGATTTTTAGTAGTGTATCCCTATTATTACATTGATTTTATTATGTTGTGATGGAATTATTTTTATGAATTCCTTTATCTTATATGAATTGTTTTATGATTTCATGTTGTTTAAGAATCCCATTTTTATTACATGGGCTATGAAATGATGTATGATTTATGATTTAGTGGCACACATAAGAATGGTATCATTATGAGATGGGTGGGACCTATATATCCCTCCAATTCATTGGGTAAAGATTTTATATCTCATGAGATAGACATGGCTGAAATGATAGGTTATACCGGTTCAGTGAAATAGGTCTGAAACGAGGGTGACTCGGTTCCGAAAGGGACTTTGTCCACTAAGATAGTCTCGACAATGAGTCTTGACTATAATGAAATGATTCTCTATAATTATGTATGTATGCCACAAAGTTTCATGTTTTAATTTATTATTATTGGGATTTCATTTCACTACTATGATTTATCCCATGTTATGAAATTATGCTCTCTTTTGTAGGTTAAGATTTCCAAAAGTTATGTTCTTATGAATATGATGTGATTGATTTTTCTTTTGTTTACCCTTGCTGAGCATTTGAGCTCACGCTTTTATGTTTTCTTTTCCCCAGGATATAAAGAAAGGTTTTAGGTAAAAAAAGGAAGATATTTATTGGAGATATTGAAGATCTTTCACCATGATTAGAAGATTACGTTCCGAGTTTCCAAAGACACTAAACTATTACGATCCTTGTGTGTGTGTTTTTTTTGTTATGTACTAAGTATTCCGAAAAAGTAATGTAATTTCCATGTACGTAAGGATATGGGTCTCTACAGTTACACCCTTCATAATCCTCAATGTAACACCCCAAGCTTCCATGGTATGTTTCTCTTTGAATAATACAATAGCTTGAATTTTACCCGTTTTCTAGATTCTAACACACCACAACCAATCAAACTTGCGGTTATGAATAGTAATACACATTTTTTGAACTTTTATAAATTTTATCCTTAAAAATAGACTACATTTTCGGATTCATAATATTGAAATTATCTTAGAGTTATTTTTGGTAATTTTTGTGATAACTTTCATATTTTGATGATTAGTGAAAATTACTAAATTTTAATTAAAAACAAATTTTTTAATTGAAATAATTAATAGTGATAAATTATGAATTTTGGTGGTTTAAAAGTATATTTAGAATATATTTTTACCATTTTATACAATGTTTGTAATTGGACAAAATTTTGCATTTAAACTGGACATAAAAAAGTGTCAATCTTTTGATAGTTATTATTTCTTAAAAACATGCTTTTTGTTTTGACAGTGGGAATTAATTTTAAATTAATTGCAGCCACTTATGTGTATTGAATTTGAAAAAATGGTTTCAATATTTTGAGTCATGATGTCCAAATTGTGAAATAGGTAACTATTATTTTTAGAAATTTTGAATAATTACTTCGGTAATATTTTAGTTACCATGGTTAAAGGAGAAATCCGGTAAATAACGGTAAAAAAATAATATGCTAATAATATTAATTTACCCTAAAACGTGTCCTAAACCTATTGGTTGATACATTTATGATCATGGGAATCTTTTGGTCGATTTTGGGATCCCATGGATCCACTTGTAAGTGATAATGACACATTATATTAATTAAGTTAAAGTAATAACAAAAATGACGTAAGCATATATCTTTTAGAAAACAATTTTTTACATTGGGTTATATATGGTATATTTTCGACTATAAATATTATTTAGAAATATAATAATATTTCCTACCTAATGGTATTTTATTTATAATTTTTATACATTTAATAATTAAATATATTTATGACACAATAATGATGCAGTATTTTCTTTATTAATGAAAGAACCAAATAATTGGTAATATAAATGTTAAAATAAATAAAATTTTAAAGTATTGATGACATAAAAGAATTTTATTGGTTAATATGACATGTTATTATATCTTTAATGAATTTATTTCGAATTAATTAATTTTTTATGACTTTAAAAAAAATCAATTATTGAATAGTGTCAAAATTTACATAAATGAGTTTTTAAAACAAATATTATATTATTAATTGATATTCTATTCCTAAAAATATAAACATCGGAAAAAGGACTTATATATTGATATTTGTATTATTAATGAACCACTTGTTGGTCTCTTGGATGTTTATAGTATGTTTATTAACCATATAATATAAAAATACAGATTGACATGGTTAATGTCAAACGAATTTATTAAGAGTTAAAACTGAAAGATAAGGTTAATAAAGTGACCCAAACCTGTCTAAAACCAATTGGTTGTGTTTTAATCGACCTATCCCCACCTTTTACTTTAAAAATATTATTTTTATCAATTATAAACCTAATATTAATTTATTATAAACTAATATTTCTTTCTTTTCCTAGGGTGCCCCTCACCCCGCTTATAAAATGGCATTCCACCTTCTCTCAAATTTATACCCTCAAATCCTTTTGGATCGGCCAACCCATGCCCAAATATTGTCTCAACTTTCCTCTCATCATCCTAGAGGACCTACTTTGGTCATAAAGCCAACTTATGGAGCCATTTTGATCAAATCAAAATGAAGAACCCAAAGAAGAGGTAATGATTTCACCACCCTCTTTCAAGTTCCTTTCTTCTTCTACGTCTTATTTAATTGTTATTTCCATTCTAAAATAATAATTACAGTATATTCTATATACTGTGATTTATTATAAATATGGTATTACCATATTCATTATTCCATCCATCAATTGAATTACATGTCACCATACGTGCGTACGTACAACCCACCGTCTCCACGTCGTGGTATAATTTTTATTCAATATATTATTATTTTAATGGGTATACTAATGATGTGTAATTCCTTTAAATAATAAATATAACGTGATAATTATTCTTTATATATGATATAACATCCAATTATATATTATTTTAATATAAAAAAAATTAGATTTTCCCTCGTGCGTACGTACGGAATACTGTCTCCACTAACGCAATGAGATTCATTCTGCATCGTATCCATTCAAGAATAAATATCATTTGATGATTAATAGTAATGTTTAGAGATATGATATCATTCTGGATATGAATAAGATACATCCCATCCGTAATAAATATATCTCACATAAATATTAATATAAAGGAAAACGAATCGGTTAACACCTGAAAAGACGATAATACGAGATATTATTAACAAATCGATGTTAAAAGATTATATATGATATCATGTTAATTTATATGATTCTTGTATATTTCAATAACCATTATTTAACAATTATAAATGAGTTTAACCAACCCTTTACCAAGGAAAACGTACAAAGTAAGGGGTTTCATATCTCACTTTTAATTCCGTGAGATTTCCATTATTCGCCACTTCTTTATTGCATGTGGTGTGTGTACAGCCCATGATTGTATTAATTGTGTAATATATTTTAATTAATGAATATTTACATAATCATTGTATGATCCGTCTTTCTTGGGTGTATGTTTCGTAAGTTACCAAATTGATAAGGGAATTTGAAATTTCAATATCCATTCATTCGGCTTTACGCATACTTCATTGATTATTTTACACCAAGATTATGTGTGGACTTACTATTCAGTTGATTATGTCCTAATTTCCACTACCCTTTCTATGTATATACATCTGATACACATAATCACTTCATTGATAAATTCTCATGTCATCAGTATGAACTTGATAAGAGTAATTTTTACTCAATCTCGATTTGTTGAGTTAGACATCCAATTCATTGGTGTTGTTTTTACATGAATATATGTGAATATACTTTGATTTTTTTACACTGAATATCCAATCATATTTAGTGTATTTATATTTTTCACAAATAATTATGTGTTGGTCAGAGTGGATACTCAAGAGGGGGGTGAATTGAGTTCCAATTAACATTTCTTTTAAAATATTTTCTATTTAAAATCCCCCAATTTATAAAACAAGTTAAAATATAGTAAATTTATACAGATTTTAAATGTTCACTTAGCTTTCCAAAGATTTAATAGATCTCAGTTAATTTTACCACAAGATTAAACTAACTTTTGAAACTAACCTACAGATTTACAATACGTGTAAACACTTGCTAATTTATCTATCAAAGTAGTTTGAAAATAGTTTTGTATTTCAATGTAATAGCAGCAGAAAAAATAAGATATGTGTAGTGTACTATAAACATAAACTAAAGATGCACAACAGATATAACAAGAGGTTCAGTCTCAAGCCAAGACTTAGTCCTCTCAAATTTATTTAAATTTGATCCACACCCTGGATTGGGGTTAACAACAGTTTACAAAACTGTCCAGGCCACGCAGGGACCTCTACCACTGTTCTTCGTGGGAAACAATACAAAGACCAGGCCACACAAGGACCTAATCCACAGTTGGAGTGGGTAAACAAGAGTTAAGAGATTTGGAGTGAGGAT
Organism: Viscum album; assembly: GCA_963277665.1. Lineage (NCBI taxonomy): Eukaryota > Viridiplantae > Streptophyta > Magnoliopsida > Santalales > Viscaceae > Viscum > Viscum album. The sequence goes on from OY728148.1 coordinate 471,075,144, forward strand.
TTAGATATCCTACAGTTCAGTGCAGGAGATAGTTTGTGTATGAAATACAGATTATACCACACTACTAGAAAGTTAATAAATAAATCCCTTAGAGAGAGTAGATAAGAGTTTTGAAAGCTCTAGTGATTATCAATGTAGCTCTGGACTCGTTGGATTCAGCAGGAATTCTTCTAAGTCCTTCTCTGGTTTTTCTGTTGAAAAACAGAGTGTCGTAGTCAACATGACTTTTACAGGAATGAAAAAGATCTCTCGACTCGTCGTGGGTTCTTCAGTGGTGTTAGATAGCATTCATGAGAATTCATTGAAAGTCTGGAAATTTCATTCTTGCTCAGGATTGTTCTTCTTGTTCAGTACAGTGCTCTTGGGTGTATGTAAGTTCTTATCGTTGTATATTCACACTTGCACGCCACTTCACTTCTTGCACGTGTACTGTATCTCAATCTTTCTTATATTCCGCGAGTTCTGGTGGTAGGAATGAGTCCCTTTTCATAGGTATGAGATACGGTTTCCTGACATGCCAACAAATATCATTAAATAACATTAATTTCATTGAAAACATCAAATATGACTGTTAGTATTATTTAAATAATATTGAAAAAAGAGTTAAGAAACGATGTCACAGTGATTATGTAAACGGTGTCTTCTTCACGGTATGAGCTTCACGGTATGAGCATCACGGTATGAGCTTCACGGTATGACCATGTCACGGTGTCTAGCTCACGGTGTCGAGGTCACGGTTTTTCCTTCACAGTGAGTCCTTACTTAGACAAATATCTGTATTTTTACTTAGACAGAATATGTAGAATATTGATTAAGTTTAATTGTTAGAGAGTAAGATAACTTGAATCATAAACATAAAGTCTTGATAATATTTGTGATATTTGTGATCATGCATAATACTTTTAAATAATAAAGAGAGTAATTAACATCCATAAGATTTGTTATAATTAAACCATGATGTGTATTTATTATTGAGATTGAAGACCATTATCAAGATGTGCAACGAATATTGAGATTAATTAATAGTAAAAGGATTTGTGATCATTAAAACATGATTAACACATGAGGAGTCCAACAATCTCCAACTTTTTGATGATCACAAATCAGATATAGTTAGAAGATAAATGAAATGTACTTTAAAGATACTATCATAGAACAAAACATTATAGAACTAACACTTGTAGTTTTTGTCCCCCATTTATACTTTTACATTTTTCTCCCCTATTTGGGATTATCAAAAAGTAGAGAAAATGAAATGAAACTTGGCAGTTTTCATTAAACAATGGGTGCATAATACAACATACAAGATAAGTACAAACAGTAAACAAGAAATGAAATCCCATCATAAAAAAGTCTCTAGACTCTTCAGGGATCCATCTTTTCCTTGCCTTTATCATCAGCAGGATCTTGTGCTGAAGTAAAAGAAGGCATAGTTGCAGTAGACAAAGAGGGTATGGGTAGACCTTCAAAAACAGACGGAGGAAAAGTAGGAGCAGTAGAAGATCTAGGCTTAGGTTGGTCAAGAATGACTGGCTGGATCTGAGAAAGATCTTTGGCTGACTGACATGGCAGTTGAGGCTAAGGCAGCTAGAGTAGGTCGAAGGGGTGCAACAGATGGAGCCATGATAGCAGTACTCTACACATGAAGATACAGATTCAAAAGATTAATGAAATATATAATGATTTCACCACCATATTACATATCCTTTTCAAAATCATCCTTATTCTCCATAAACTTGTCCAACAATCTGGTGAACTCTGTATGTTACTAAACTTGAGTTTTAAAAGCTTGAGTCACTGGATGGATTCTCAAATTTTCAACAAGTTATCTAATGTGATCTGTCATATCACTTTTAGAGAAAATCCGGGAGAGATAAAGATCTATTTTATTGGTTATCTCTTATTGAGCATCATTGGCTATCTTAGAATGAATCCTAATCAAGTCCAATGATCTATCACTGTTCTTAACCACTTCTGTCAAAGAAGATAGATCCAAGCCACTGAAGGCACTCTGAATTTCTTCCTTGATATGGATCTCAGCATAGAATCATCCAAACAAGATGTGGAGGTCTGACCAGAAGCAGGTGAAGCCTTGACAACTTCGGTTAGAACTTTGAGCTGTTTCAACACTTTTTGCTAGCAACCAGTGTATTCATCTGTAAGCTTATTCAGATTTTCCAAAAGTACTCTCATGTGTTCCAGCATCTTGGTGTGTCTTTTTCCAATCTTCTCATCAAGAGAAAGTAGATATGGATGAACTTAAGACATAATTTCCCAAGCAAGGAGGGAATCAGTGGGCTCAAGAGAAGTAGCAACCGGTGAAGGAGCAGAAATAGGAGCAGGTTCTGATCTCAAGGATAACTCATTCTGAAAATTTGCTATCATATTTTTCAGATTTGCAACATCAGCACTCAGCAGCTTATTCTCAACTCTGACTTCTTGAATTTCTCAGATCATCCTTGTTTTAATATTCATGATAATGTTTTCCATGAGAATTGATGAATGTTATTGACTTAACTGAGTTACTGGACGAGGTTGAGTGGAGAAAATTTTCTCAACTATATCTAAAAAATATTCTCCAAGAACATTCAGATCATCATTTCTCACAATGGAGTGATGCTCAGGTAAGGGTATAGGTAAAGGTATTGATTCAGATTCAGGTTGAGGTTCAGAGTCTTCTTCAGACTCACATTCTGGTTCGGATTGAGGTTGGGGCTCAGGTTCTAGTTCTGGATGAGCTACAGACTTCAATTGAAACAGATAAGAATGATCCATTCCAGTTGTAGACACCTTCTATGACTCATTCACATCATAAAAGCTTGGGAAAACAAACCGGGTGTGCACAAAGTATGAGACAGTAGGTTGAGAAGCTTCAGCAAATCCATCTTCTGTAATCTCAAGATTTTGTGGTTCCTCCCCCTCAAATTGTGCTTCCCTTTCAGATTCTTGAGGCTCAGGAACATGGATAAGATCCACAGGATCATCCCTAATCGTTTCAGCAAACTTTTTCCTTGCCAGTTGGAAGGCAATTTCCATCCACTCTTTAGCAGAGGGAATTATCTCAGGAACCAATTGTTACACTGGTTGAACTTCCAGACTTGCTTCTTTCTCAACAGAAAGATCCTCTTCAACAGGATCAACCTCTAAGGTTGCTTGCTTTTCTGAATCAATAAAAACCAACTTCCTTGCAGTAGTAGTATGAGCTTATGGATTTACATATGCACTAGAAGCATGAGCTTCCTCTTCTCTCAAACTAAAATCAACATCCTTTTTTTAGGTATTTCAGCAGGTACAACAGTCCTTTCTTTTTCAACAGGATCTGTTTCCATTTGTGGTATTTCAACCTCTTCTGTTTGAGATAATTCAGTAGTTACTTCATCATCTTCTTCTTCTGAAAACTTAGCCACTTCATCGGGTTCCAAACCAGGATCAGATAGATTTTTAGGTTTTCTTGGATAGTCAACAAGATTAAAAATTTTATACACTTGATCATTGTCCTCAACCAACTACTTCTTCAAGGGTTTCAATCTAATCTTCATCCTTCTGATGATAGGCATGGATAGACAGAAATCAAGGTCCTATAACTTTTATTCATTCGGTCCAAACATCCCTTTTGCAACTAACATAGATGAAATCATCCTTGAGTAAAACAAGGAGGTTGATTGGAAGTGACTTTGATCAGCTCACAGATATGGTTGATAACATACTTTCATAGGATGATCTTATGTCTATTCTTCAATAGGTGAATTAGGAACAAATCCTGATACTTCATCACAGCAAAATCTCATTTTCTTGGACTAATCAAATTTTGAACAAATTTGAACAAAAGTCTAGTCTCCCCATCTAATTCAACAGCTATGGCCCTTCGCTTGGTGCCATTTCCAGTCAGGTTTTCCAAAGCAGTCTCCAGGTAAAAGATGTCGGTTGTTGGAGGAGGGTCTCTTTCGTAATCCTCACACACTCCTTTATGGGGAATCCCTAGGCATACATCCCACAGCCTCGAAGAGAAAGAGTAATTTTGACCATTTATCCCACTTGTCACCATAAAGCTTTCTCTATACTCAAAAGAAAACATTACATAATGATAAAATTGAGATACCAATATCAGGTATATCGGTCTATTCAATCTAGTGAACCATCCAAGACATCCTTGATCTCATAAAACATTTGAAACTAAAGATATGATAGACATCAACCACTCTAGGAAAAAATCTTTTTTAGGTACAACTATACGACTTACCAAGTTTGGGTTTAGAGGTCCTTCGGGAGCTATCCTCGATATCCTCTTCTGTTTCTTAGAGCGGCGCTTCTCAGATGATGGTGAAGATGGATGCTTCATCCTTGGCATCCACTGAAGGTTCGAGTGAGAGAGAAGAGAAGGTTAAACAGAGAGTTCGGGTAAGGAATGGAATGAAACCCTTAAGTTTTATCATTTGGGAATATCAAATGTCATAAAAACAAAATATCGGGAAATCAAATATCGGTAAAGTAATAATTATGTGATACAGGTTAACATAAGAATGAAAATAATCTTCACGGTGAGACTGTGAGCAAGAGTTATGGTGTGATGAAAACTAGTCATCACGGTGAGACAATTGATAGTCGTCATGGTGAGACAGTGAGCATTCTGTGCAGTCACGGTGAGACAGTAAGTTGACAGACCGTGAGCATAAAGTCTTGACAGTGAGACAGTGAACATAAAACAGTAATTTTGAAATAGTTACCATGAAACCGTAAGGTAAAATACAGTAAATTATTAAACATTGAGATCAGTAGGATATTTACTTATGATTAATCTTACCAAGATCATGTATGATGTAGTCTATTCTTTCAAAATTTAATGGTTTAGTGAATGTATCAACAAGTTGATATTCAGTACCAATGAATTCCAAAGTAATATCACCTTTTTGATAATGATCCCTCAAAAAGTGATGTCTTACATCAATATGTTTTGTCCTAGAGTGAGAAACAAGATTCTTAGAAATGTTAATACCACTTGTGTTGTCACAATTTATTGGGACATGTCTGAATTGATATCCATAGTCCAGTAATGTGTGTTTCATCCAAAAATTTTGTGCACAACAACTTCCAGCAGCTATGTATTCAGCTTCTACAGTGGATAATGCAACATAATTTTGTTTCTTACTACACCATGTTACTAGTGACTTGCCTAAAAGATGACACGTTCCAGAGGTTCTTTTTCTATCTAACTTACATCCAGAAAAATCAGCATTAGAATAACTAACTAATTCAAATCGTTGTCCTTTGGGATAGAACCGTCCTAAATTGGGTGTATGCTTGAGGTATTTGAAAATTCTCTTTACAGCATTTAAATGTTACTCTTTAGGGTTTTCTTGAAAACGAGCACACATACACACACTAAACATAATTTCAGGATGACTAGAAGTTAGGTAGAGTAGACTTCCAATCATTCCTCTATAAGTGGTTTGATAAACATATTTACCATTTTCATCAAGATCCATCTTATAGGTGGTACTCATAGGTGTGTCACAACTTTTTGTGCTATCCAATCCAAAACGTTTTAAAATATCTCTAGTATATTTACTTTGAGTTAAAATAATTCCATTATCATTTTGAATGATTTGAAATCCAAGAAAGAATTTAAGTTCACCCATTAGACTCATTTCAAATTCATTTTGCATCATATTAGAAAAATCGGTACATAATTTAGTTTTTGAAGATCCAAAAATAATATCATCTACATAAATTTTTACAACTAAAACATCTTTAGAAATTTGTTTTATAAACAGACTTGGATCAGCTATTCCTTTTGTAAAACCTTTAGAAATTAGAAAAGTACTTAATCTATAATACCATGCTCTTGGAGATTCCTTTAAACCATATAAAGCATTTGATAATTTGAAAATATGATTTGGGAAATGAGGGTTTGAAAATACAGGTGGTTGTTCAACAAAAGCATCCTTAGCAATATATCCATTTATGAATGCACTCTTGACATCCATTTGATATAGTTTGAAATTTAGATGTGCAGCATAAGCAAGTAAAATCCTAATAGCTTCTAATCTGGCTACTGGAGGAAAAGTCTCCTCATACTCAATACCTTCTTCTTGAATATAGCCTTGTGCAACTAGCCTAGATTTATTTCTAACTATGTTTGCAGACTCATCAACATTGTTTCTAAACACCCATTTAGTGCATATTGTGAACGTGTCCTTAGGTCTTTCAACAAGATTCCAAACATTATTTATTTCAAATTGATTGAGTTATTCTTTCATATCAATTACCCAAAATTCATCATTGATAGAATCATTAATATTTTTAGGTTATAATAGTGAAAGAAATGCTTGATCTTCAACCTGATTTCTTATAGATGCTCTAGTATGTGTCCCTCTATCAAGATTTCCTACAACAGCATCTAAAGGATGATTCTTTAGAACTCTAGTTGATCTAGTAAAGGTAGGACTAGAAATTTCAGGTTCTTTCTTGGTTCAGGTTCATTAGTAGAAGATTCTGGAATAAGTCTAGAACTGGTTTTCTTTATATCAGGTTCATTAGATTTGTCATTAAGGTCTAGAACAGATAAATCATCTTCAAGATTTTCAAGAGAATTTTTAGGCTCATGTGGATTAGTTTCATCAAACTTGATGTGAATAGATTCTTCCACACATTTGGTTCTCTTATTAAAAACTCTATAGGCTTTTATAGTTAAAGAATAACCAAGAAAAGTTCCTTCATCACTTTTAGATGAAAACATATCAAGATTATCCTTTGTATTATGAATAGAAACATTATAGCCAAAGACTCTGAAGTAATTAACTTCAGGTTTTCTATTGTTCCACAACTCATAAGGGGTCTTCTTAAGAATACGTCTAATTAAGACTCTGTTAATGATATAACAAGATATATTGACAATGTAACACCCCAAATTTCCTCGGTATGTTTCCTTTCGAATAATGCAATGGCGTGCATTGTACACAACTTCGAGATTTTAACACACCATAACCAATCAAACTAGCCGTTATGAATAGTAATACATACTTTTTGAAATTTTGTAAATTCTATCTCTCAAAATGGACTTGATTTTTGGATTCGTAATATCAAAATTATCCTAGGGTAAAATTTTGGTACTTTTCGTATAACTTTTATATTTTGATGAATAGTGAAAATTAGTAAATTTTAATTAAAAACAACTTTTTAATCAAAATAATTAATATTGATAAATTATGAATTTGAGTGGTTTTAAAGTATATTTAGAATATATTTTTACCATTTAATATAATGTTTGTCATTGGACATAATTTTACAATTAAACCGAACGTAAATAAGTGTCAATCTTTTGATAGTTATTATCTCTTAAAAACACGCTTTTTGTTTTGACAGCGGGAATTAATTTTAAATTAATTTCTGCCACTTCTGTGATTTGAATTTAGGAAAATGGATTCCATATTTGGAATCAGTATGTTCAAATTTTGTAAATCGGTAACTTTTATTTTTAGACATTTTGAATAATTACTGCGGTAAATATTTTATTTACCATGGTTAAAGGTAAATCCGGTAAAAAAGGGTTAAAAAATAATATTATAATAATAATAAATTACCCTAAAACGTGTCTTAACCCTATTGGTTGATACATGGTCGACCATGGGCATCTTTGGGTCTATTTGGGGACCCCATGGATCCACTTGTAAGTGATAATGACACTTTATTTTAATTAAGTTAAAATAAATACAAAAATGACACAAGCATATATCTTTTAACAAAAAAATTGTTACAGAGGGTTATATATGTTGGATTTTAGATTATAAATATTACATAGCAAGATAAAATGATTTCCTACATAATTATATTTTATTTATAATTTTTAGAGATTAAATAATCTAATTTATATTTGACACAATGATGATGCAGTAATTACTATAATAGTGAAAAATTAAAATAATTGATATTATAAATGCCCAAATAAATATAATATGAAACTTTTAATGAATTAAACTAATTTTCTAGGATAATATGATATATTAGGATTGATTTAATTGACTTTGTTCGAAGTAATAAATCTGTTATGAGTTTCACAAAAATCAACTATTGAATAGTGTCAAAATTGACATAAAAGAGTTCTTAAAACAAATATTATATTATTAATTGATATTAAATTCCTAAAAATCTAAGGTTCGGCCAAGAGACTTATATCATGATAGGTTAATCATTAATGCACCACTTGAGGGTCTATTGGATGTATATAGTAAGTTTATTAAAAATATTATATAAAAATACAAAGAGACATTGAAAAAGTGAAACTAATTAACTTCGAGTTAATACTAAAAGATAAGGTTAATATAAGTACCCAAACCTGTATAAATTCTATTGGTTGAGTTGTTTTCGACCCATCCCCACCTTAACCTTTGAATAGTCAACTTTGGAGCCATTGGAAACCGAATATGAATTTATTATAAACTAATATCTCTAGCTTTTCCAAAGGTGCCCCTCACCCCTCTTATAAAAGGGCACTCCTCCTTATCATTTCTTCACACCTTCAAATCCCTTTGGTTCGGCCAAAACCTGCCCAAATACTATCTCAACTTCCCTCACTACAACCTAGAGGCCTTAGTTTGATCATAAATCCAACCTATGGAGCCCTTTTGATCAAATCAAAAGGAAGAACCCGAAGAAGAGGTAATGTTTTCACCACCCCTTTTCAAGTTCCTTTCTTCTTCGAATTCCTCTTTGTTTGTTATTTCCATTATAAAATAATAACTCAAGTATCATATATATACTGTGATGTTATTATAAATATGGTACAACCATATTCAGTATTCTATCCATCCTTTGAATAACATGTCACCATACGTGCGTACGTACGGGTTACCGTCTCCACGTCGTGGTGTAATTGTTATTCAATATATTATTATTTGGATGGGTATAATAATGATGTGTAACTCATGTAAATAATAAATATAACATGATAATGATTCTGTGTATATGATATAAAATCCAATTATATATTATTTTAATATCAAAAGAATGATATTGTCGCTCGTGCGTATGTACGGACTACCGTCTCCACGAACGCGATGAGATTCATTGTCCATCATATCCATTCAAGTATAATTATCATTTGATGATTTAAAAATAGTATCTAAGGACTTGATATCATTCTGGATATGAATAATATACATCCCATTAATAACGAATATGGCTCACATAACAAAGAATATAAAGTAAAATGAACTCGTTAACACCCGAAATGACGATAATTCTAAGATATTATTAACAAATCAATGTTAAAAGATCATATATGATATCATATTAAAGTAAATGATTCTTATATAATTAAATAACAATTATTTCACCATTATACAGGAGTTAAACCTACCATCGACCAAGGAAAAAGTACAAAGTAAGGGATTTTCTTATCTCACTTTCAATTCCGTGAGATTTCCATTGTTCGCCACTAAATTATTTAAAGTGGTGTATTGTGTACTACCATTTGATATATATTATCATGATTCTCTTTATATTCATGCTGTTCTGTAAATAATTTGGTGGTTATTAACTTTTGGCCATACAACTCAGTTGATTAACGTGGTAAGGGATTTTCTTATCTCACTTTCAATTCCGTGAGATTTCCATTGTTCGCCACTAAATTATTGAAAGTGGTGTATTGTGTACTACCATTTGATATATATTATCAGGATTCTCTTTATATTCATGCTATTCTGTAAATAATTTGGTGGTTATTAACTTTTGGCCATACGACTCAGTTGATTAACGTGGTAAAGGATTTTCTTATCTCACTTTCAATTCCGTGAGATATCCATTTTTCGCCACTAAATTATTGAAAGTGGTGTATTGTGTACTTCCATTTGATATATATTCATGATCCTATTTATATTCATGTTATTCTGTAAATCATTTGGTGGTTATTAACTTTTGGCCATACTACTCGGTTGATTAACGTGGTAAGGGGTTTCTTATCTCACTTTTAATTTCGTGAGATTTCCATTGATCACCACTTAATTATTGCATGTGGTGTATGTGTACTGCCCATGATTGTATTCATTGTGTAATATACTTTAATTTATGGGTATTTACATCATCATGGTATGATACTTCTTTCATGGGTGTATGTTTCGTATGTTACCTAATCGGTAAGGGAATTTGAGATTTCAATTCCCACTCATTTGGCTTTACGCATATTTCATTGATTATATTACTCCATGATTATGTGTAGAATCACTATTCATTTGATTATGTCATAATTTTCACTCCCCTTCCTGTGGATTTAAGTTTGATACACATAATCACTCATTGGTAATTCTCAAGTCATTGATATGAATTTGATAAGAGTAATTTTAACTCATTCACCATTTGTTGAGTTAAATATCCAATTCGTTGGTGTTGTTTTTACAAGAATATGTGTGAATATCCTTTGATTTTTTTACACTGAATATCCAATCATATTTAGTGTATTTATATTTGTCAGACATAATTATGTCGTTGATTTATCCTTAACCTAAGGATACGGCCTTTATGAGAGATTTCATCTCAATTTACATTCCATTGAGACTTCTTTGTTGATATACACCAAATCATTTTTATGTGGTGCATATAATGTACTTTGACATAGTATATCATGATTCCCTTTATTCTCATGATATTACAATGTTTTGATTACCTCAATTATTTGTATTCAAGTGTCTCTTTTGGTTAGAATCTCTAACTAAAATACCATTTTTAAATGTTTTAAAGACTTATTCTTCTAAATCTTTCTCATTAATATCCATGTTTTAAAAATGGTTTTAAGGATTTATTTATATGGACATTAAAGTTTTAGAAATTAAAACTCCTTTTAAAAAGTTTCAAAGTGGTATGGGACACTTTGATTCAAAAATCTACTTTTATATGGCTTCTTGACAAATAGTGTGACTTTTAAATGTTTTCAAGAAAAGGGGGACAATTCTCTCAAATAGTTTTGATGATTATTTTCATTTATGTCAACATCATTCATTATTCTTGATTGAGGTTAATGTGATACAATAAAATCTTCCATATTGTATCGAATGAGTCATGTTTGAATGTGGATGCGCTGTTTTTATACCATTCATGGTTTGTGGTAAAAGTATTGACATTTCGTATGCTAGTTTTAATACGAATGTTTATGTTATGTTTAAACAGGTTCATATGAGGAATGCATTGGACTTAATAAGTGACGGGTGGAGCCCGCTATAGCTCCTCGATGCATCGGTTGGTCTCATGAGACAAAGTAGTGTCTTGGCACAAGGCCTTGACAAAATCTTATTTGTAGTCTTGGCATGAGGCCGTGGCTAAGTGGTTATGATAGTCTGGCATTATGCATTCCAACATTATGAAAGTGGATATTGATATTGCATGTGATCATTCGACTAGTAGAATATCCATGTGAGTAAGTAAATGGAATTATTTCATTTTACCTTTTCCATTTTATGCTGAAGTTCAAGTTTAAAAGGCTTTTGTTTTAGTTATAAATTCCCTTAAGTGTTTATGCTTATTTATGAAAGCTTCTGCTATAATGTTATCCTTACTGAGCATCTGAGCTCACCCCTTTCAATGTTTTATTTTTCCCAGGATTATGAAGAAGTAATTTATGAATGACCTGAAGGTATAGTATGAGGGGATATGAAGACAAGATGTTTTTTATGATGTAATGTAAAAAATTATGGATGTATCTAGTTATTCCAAGGCTACTAAACTAATCGGTCTTTTGAGACTTTATCTTTCCCGTGATCATGCCAATGTTATGTAATAATGCACCGACTCTAGGTAACTAGGGTCGGGGCGTTACAGTTGGTATCAGAGGAAGTTTAGTACAAACCTTGGAAGCTAGATTTAGATAAACTCTGATTAGAGCACGTAGACCTAAGATGAACTTTGAGGATTATTATAAAAGAACTTCCGAGAATTTTGGTATTGTAGAGATTTTGTGAGTATTCCGAGCAATACATCCCTGTCTGGATACGAGCAGGTAGAGGCGGCTCTGGCACAGATGTACCTAGGGGTAAAACCCGAAAACACCGCTTTGAGCTAGACTCGAACAGGAACTGGTGCACGACAACAGGCCTTGCTGCACTCTTGGTTACGACACTCCCAGGGGATATGCTTAGGATAATTTACCTTTTCTTTACAAACCGATTTAAGTAATATATAAATAAGATGAGAGTAAATGACCTTGGTTAATCCTAATATGTTTCAAATTGAGAATATGGTGACATTTTAATCTCTAAATGATTTTACGACTACTATTACTCACACAATGCTTTCTGGTTTTAGTCAATGGCTGGATTCCAAGGAAGTCATAGTGACTTTGAGAATGATGTACAAGGTGGGAACGGTGGTGGAAATGAGCAACAAAATAGAATATTGATAGGCGTAAAAGATATCGTCTTTATGCCAAATCAGTTTTCCAAAAATATGATCAACAACATATATATTAACCAACTCCCAGACTCAACAAGGAAGAGAAAGGTGATAAATGATAAGATCTCCAGCAATGGAGACCATGGAGAAAAGAAACCTCAATTTTCATCATGCAGGAAATGTGGAAAGAGACACCCAGGAAAGTGTCTCAATGGGAAAACGAAATGTTTTACGTGCGGGAAGGATGGACATAAAGTGAAGAATTGACGAAGAAAAATGAAGAGTACTATGGAAGAAGATAAAAATGGTCCCAAGAGTCCATTTACAGTCATTTGCCGTAAATGTAGGGGACCTGGCCATTACCCGAGTGAATGTCCTATTCTATAAGATATTTTCTTGGTCATAGAAGAAGATATGTGGAAATAAATGGTTGGAGAAAAACTTAAAAAGTATTAGCACTCCTTGTTGATGGGTACTTTGGAATAATTTTCTCTTGTATTTGTAACCCCGCAGTTTGCCATGTGAGAATGATATTTGAAGAAGAATTGTCTCTTCCCTTGTGGATATAGGTATTAATAACCATTTGGTTTTATATGATCATTGGGGTTTGAGAAAATTATAAGTTATTATAATTTGGGATAAAAATGCAAAGTATGATATAACATTTGTGATTAAATTATGGTTTTTGAGGAATTTATCTCATTTTGGTAATATTATAAAATATAGTTTTTGAAAAAGGACAACACGTAGACCGTGTGACAACCCGTCGCGTCGGACAAAGCTGTGGGAATCGAACCCACAACCAAAGTGCGATTAGGATTTATCGCCTACCACTGGACTACGTGAAGTCCCTGGTTAATGTGACTATTTTTTTTTGTTAAATGATTTTATTGATCAATAATAAGATGATTTGGGTTCTTATGTCTTATCAAATGAATACCCTTGGTATAGGAAAATGATTTGGTGATTAAGTGATAAATGTTATTTTGGAAGATGTTCGCTTTGTTGGAAACACTATATGCCCAAGGAAAATAGAATACAATGGGGTTTCATTTGTAGAGTAATGGTGGATTTTTATCTACGTTTTTATTGTTGATTTATAGTGATTTGGGTTATTTATGGAAATTATTAACCTATAACAGAGAATATGTGATGATGTTAATTACTTTTAAGTATGTGACTTTAAGAGTATTTGATGTCATTTGGAGATACAATGTAACATGGGAGAGTACATAATCAAATTCTTCTATGATTTGGGTTTAAATATTAGTTTGGATTATATTAAAGGATTTTAAGGACAATTGGTTATTGAATGGTATCTATTTAACTTTGGTGTATTGTTGGTTTAATTTTAGAAATTAAGATTAGTGCATATTTATCTCAATGAATATCCTTTTGGGGGATCATTAGATCATTAACTAACCATTTTGGTTTTGATTAATCTTCAAAGACAATGTAAATATATGGTTTATCCTGCATGGATCATGTGATTCTATAGAAGTTTATTCTAGCTCTTCCAGTGTGACCAAGTCTTCTTGAATACTCATCGTTTAAAAAAAATTGAGTTAGTGGTGGAAATTTATTAAAGAATGAAAATTTACTTAAAATGTAAGTATATCTCATAATGTTCTTAGTCAATATCATAAATGAATTCCTCTTCCTTATGTAATGTAACTTTAAAAAAAATGTTGTCCGTTTACTTTCCTACTAGGAGACTAATGGTCGTTTGTCCCAACACAAGTTTGTGGTTTTCTCATTGTTAACTTTCTCCTGATCATGATTTCTATCCCTCTCCATCAGAACTTGACACTTAGTTTATCATCCATATCCATGTTTTCTTACATGGAATCCTAGTATGGGTTATCTTGGATGACCCTTATACCTCTCTTTCTTTCTTTTAAAGTGATAGTTTTATTGGCTCTTTTTCCGATGTGGGACTTTCCATTATATTCCCAAGAAAAATTTTAAAAATTGCGTGGATGCAATTTATTGAAGGAGGGGAGAATTTAACACCCAAAGTTTCCTCGGTATGTTTCCTTTCGAATAATGCAATGGCGTGCATTGTACACAACTTCGAGATTTTAACACACCATAACCAATCAAACTAGCCGTTATGAATAGTGATACATACTTTTTGAAATTTTATAAATTCTATCTCTCAAAATGGACTTCATTTTTGGATTCGTAATATCGAAATTAGCCTAGGGTGAAATTTTGGTACTTTTCGGATAACTTTTATATTTTGATGAATAGTGAAAATTACTAAATTTTAATTAAAAACAACTTTTTTAATCAAAATAATTAATATTGATAAATTATGGATTTGAGTGGTTTTAAAGTATATTTAGAATATATTTTTACCATTTAATATAATGTTTGTCATTGGACATAATTTTACAATTAAACCGAACATAAACAAGTGTCAATCTTTTGATAGTTATTATCTCTTAAAAACACGCTTTTTGTTTTGACAGCGGGAATTAATTTTAAATTAATTTCTGCCACTTCTGTGTTTTAAATTTAGGAAAATGGATTCCATATTTGGAATCAGGATGTTCAAATTGTGTAAATAGGTAACTTTTATTTTTAGACATTTTGAATAATTACTGCGGTAAATATTTTATTTACCATGGTTAATGGTAAATCCGGTAAATAAGGGTTAAACAATAATATTATAATAATAATAAATTACCCTAAAACGTGTCTTAACCCTATTTTTTGATACATGGTCGACCATGGGCATCTTTGGGTCTATTTTGGGACCCCATGGATCCACTTGTAAGTGATAATGACACTTTATTTTAATTAAGTTAAAATAAATACAAAAATTACACAAGCATATATCTTTTAACGAAACAATTGTTACAGAGGGTTATATATGTTGGATTTTAGATTATAAATATTACATAGAAAGATAAAAATATTTCATACATAATTATATTTTATTTATAATTTTTAGACATTAAATAATTTAATTTATTTATGACACAATGATGATGCAGTAATTACTATAATAGTGAAAAATTAAAATAATTGATATTATAAATGCCCAAATAAATATAATATGAAACTTTTAATGAATTAAACTAATTTTCTAGGATAATATGATATATTAGGATTGATTTAATTGACTTTTTTCGAAGTAATCAATCTGTTATGAGTTTTACAAAAATCAACTATTGAATAGTGTCAAAATTGACATAAAAGAGTTCTTAAAACAAATATTATATTATTAATTGATATTAAATTCCTAAAAATCTATGGTTCGGCCAAGAGACTTATATCATGATAGGTTCATCATTAATGGACCACTTGGGGGTCGCTTGGATGTATATAGTAAGTTTATTAACAATATTATATAAAAATACAAAGAGACATTGTAAAAGTGAAACTAATTAACTTAGAGTTAATACTAAAAGATAAGGTTAATATAAGTACCCAAACCTGTCTAAATTCTATTGGTTGAGTTGTTTTCGACCCATCCCCACCTTAACCTTTGAATAGTCAACTTTGGAGCCATTGGAAACCGAATATGAATTTATTATATACTAATATCTCTAGCTTTTCCAAAGGTGCCCCTCACCCCTCTTATAAAAGGGCACTCCTCCTTCTCATTTCATCACACCTTCAAAGCCCTTTGGTTCGGCAAAACCCTGCACAAATACTATCTCAACTTCCCTCGCTACAACCTAGAGGCCTTAGTTTTATCTGAAAGCCATCCTAAGGAGCCCTTTTGATCAAATCAAAAGGAAGAACCTGAAGAAGAGGTAATGTTTTCACCACCCCTTTTCAAGTTCCTTTCTTCTTCCACTTCCTCTTTCTTTGTTATTTCCATTATAAAATAATAACTCCAGTATCATATATATACTGTGATGTTATTATAAATATGGTACAACCATATTCAGTATTCTATCCATCCTTTGAATAACATGTCACCATACGTGCGTACGTACGGCTTACCGTCTCCACGTCGTGGTGTAATTGTTATTCAATATATTATTATTTGGATGGGTATAATAATGATGTGTAACTCATGTAAATAATAAATATAACATGATAATTATTCTGTATATATGATATAAAATCCAATTATATATTATTTTAATATCAAAAGAATGATATTGTCGCTCGTGCGTATGTACGGACTACCGTCTCCACGAACGCGATGAGATTCATTGTCCATCATATCCATTCAAGTATAATTATTATTTGATGATTTAAAAATAGTATATAAGGACTTGATATCATTCTGGATATGAATAATATACATCCCATTAATAACGAATATGGCTCACATAACAAAGAATATAAAGTAAAATGAACCCGTTAATACCCGAAATGACGATAATTATAAGATATTATTAACAAATCAATGTTAAAAGATCATATATGATATCATATTAAAGTAAATGATTCTTGTATAATTCAATAACAATTATTTCACCATTATACAGGAGGTAAACCTACCATCGACCAAGGAAAAAGTACAAAGTAAGGGATTTTCTTATCTCACTTTCAATTCCGTGAGATTTCCATTGTTCGCCACTAAATTATTGAAAGTGGTGTATTGTGTACTACCATTTGATATATATTATCATGATTCTCTTTATATTCATGCTATTCAGTAAATAATTTGGTGGTTATTAACTTTTGGCCATACGACTCAGTTGATTAACGTGGTAAGGGATTTTCTTATCTCACTTTCAATTCCATGAGATTTCCATTGTTCGCCACTAAATTATTGAAAGTGGTGTATTGTGTACTACCATTTGATATATATTATCAGGATTCTCTTTATATTCATGCTATTTTGTAAATCATTTGGTGGTTATTAACTTTTGGCCATACGACTCAGTTGATTAACGTGGTAAGGGATTTTCTTATCTCACTTTCAATTCCGTGAGATTTCCATTTTTCGCCACTAAATTATTGAAAGTGGTGTATTGTGTACTGCCATTTGATATATAATCATGATTCTATTTATATTCATGTTATTCTGTAAATCATTTGGTGGTTATTAACTTTTGTCCATACGACTCAGTTTATTAACGTGGTAAGGGGTTTCTTATATCACTTTTAATTTCGTGAGATTTCCATTGATCACCACTTAATTATTTCATGTGGTGTATGTGTACTGCCCATGATTGTATTCATTGTGTAATATACATTAATTTATGGGTATTTCCATCATCATGGTATGATACTTCTTTCATGGGTGTATGTTTCGTATGTTACCTAATCGGTAAGGGAATTTGAGATTTCAATTCCCACTCATTTGGCTTTACGCATATTTCATTGATTATATTACTCCATGATTATGTGTGGAATCAGTATTCATTTGATTATGTCATAATTTCCACTCCCCATCCTGTGGATATAAGTTTGATACACATAATCACTCATTGGTAATTCTCAAGTCATTGATATGAATTTGATAAGAGTAATTTTAACTCATTCACCATTTGTTGAGTTAATCATCCAATTCGTTGGTGTTGTTTTTACAAGAATATGTGTGAATATCCTTTGATTGTTTTAAACTGAAAATCCAATCATATTTAGTGTATTTATATTTGTCAGACATAATTATGTCGTTGATTTATCCTTAACCTAAGGATACAGCCTTTATGAGAGATTTCATCTCAATTTACATTCCATTGAGTCTTCTTTGTTGATATACACCAAATCACTTTTATGTGGTGTATATAATGTACTTTGACATAGTATATCATGAATCCCTTTATTCTCATGATATTACAATGTTTTGATTGCCTCAATTATTTGTATTCAAGTGTCTCTTTTGGTTAGAATCTCTAACTAAAATACCATTTTTAAATGTTTTAAAGACTTATTCTTCTAAATCTTTCTCATTAATGTCCATGTTTTAAAAATGGTTTTAAGGATTTATTTATATGGATATTAAAGTTTTAGAAATTAAAACTCCTTTTAAAAAGTTTCAAAGTGGTATGGGACACTTTGATTCAAAAATCTACTTTTAAATGGCTTCTTGACAAATAGTGTGACTTTTAAATGTTTTCAAGAAAAGGGGGATAATTCTCTCAAATAGTTTTGATGATTGTTTTCATTTATTTCAACATCATTCATTATTCTTGATTGAGGTTAATATGATAAAATAAAATCATCCATATTGTATCGAATGAGTCATGTTTGACTGTGGATGCGCTGTTTTTATACCATTCATGGATTGTGGTAAAAGTATTGACATTTCGTATGCTAGTTTTAATACGAATGTTTATGTTATGTTTAAACATGTTCATATGAGGAATGCATTGGACTTAATAAGTGACGGGTGGAGCCCGCTATAGCTCCTCGATGCATCGGTAGGTCTCATGAGACAAACTAGTGTCTTGGCACAAGGCCTTGACAAAATCTTATTTGTAGTCTTGGCATGAGGCCTTGGCTAAGTGGTTATGATAGTCTGGCATTATGCATTCCAACATTATGAAAGTGGATATTGATATTTCATGTGATCATTCGACTAGTAGAATATCCATGTGAGTAAGTAAATGGAATTATTTCATTTTACCTTTTCCATTTTATGCTGAAGTTCAAGTTTAAAAGGCTTTTGTTTTAGTTATAAATTTCCTTAAGTGTTTATGCTTATTTATGAAAGCTTCTGCTATAATGTTATCCTTACTGAGCATCTGAGCTCACCCCTTTCAATGTTTTATTTTTCCCAGGATTATGAAGAAGTAATTTATGAATGACCTGCAGGGATAGTATGAGGGGATATGAAGACAATATGTTTTTTTATGATGTAATGTAAAAAATTATGGATGTATCTAGTTATTCCAAGGATACTAAACTAATCGGTCTTTCGAGACATGATCTTTCCCGTGATCATGCCAATGTTATGTAATAATGCACCGACTCTAGGTAACTAGGGTCGGGGCGTTACAGACAACTTCATCCCAAAATTAAATAGGAAGGTCATATTCATTAAGCATAGTTCTAGCAATTTCTTGCAGGGTTCTATTCCTCCTTTCTACTACACCATTCTGCTGAGGTGCCCAAGGAGCAGAAAAATTATGACTATAGCCATTGTGTGAGGAATAGGATTCAAATTCATGATTTTGAAACTCACGGCCATGATCACTTCTTAGGGTTTTAATCTTATGTCCACTAAGGTTTTCGACAGATTTGGAGTATTTGACAAAGTAAGAACAAGCTTCACTTTTGTGAGCTAAGAAGTATACCCATGTATATCTAGAAAAGTCATATACTAGGACATAGACATTGTTATTCCCATTTATGCTAGAAACTCGAGATGGTCCAAACAAATCCATCTGAACCAACTCGAGAGGTTGATAAGATGAAACTTTGTTCATTGATTTGAAATAAACCTAATGTTTCTTTCCCTTTTGACAGGGATTACAAACAATGTCATTTGGAAACTCAAGTTTAGGTAGGTCTCTAACTAATTTCATCCTAGTAAGTTTTCTAAGTGAGTGTAAATTTCAGTGTCCTAATATTCTATGCCATAACCAAGACTCGTTGTGAAAATCATTTAGACAGGTAACATTTTGCTTAGCTAAGGAATTTAAATCAACTGCATAGACATTTTCATTTCGCAAGGCAGAAAATACTAAAGCATTTTTAGTATTAAAAAATTGCAAGAATCTTTTTAAAATTTAACATTAAAACCATCATCACATAATTGAGAAATACTTAGTAAATTATATTTAAGTCCATCAACATATAGAACTTTAGAAATTAATACTGAGTCAGTGTTACCAATCTGGCCTAAGTCAATGATTTTCCCTTTAGAATTATCACCAAAGGTGAGATGACCTCCATCAATCTTTATTAAGCTCTTGAAGTACGAGTAATCCCCAGACATATGTCTTGAACATCCACTATCCAGTTACCATGTCTTCTTGTGGGAACCATTTAGGTAGGTTTCCTAAAAAAAAGATTTAAATAGGAAATGATTTTGGTACCCAAATCATCTTGGGTCCAGACATGTTAGCAATCTAAGCATTCAGTACCCATATTTGTCTTATGGGTCGCATATAATTTTCAGAATCAAAAGATTTTGAAAGATAAACTCTATTAGATTTATAACTAATTGAATAACTAGTTTAAGCATATAAATGTATAGAACTAGAACTTGTAGCATTATGTCTAGATTTAGGAATAAGTCTATTCTTGGTAATCAGTCTCTGTCCAGGTTGGTATCCTATACTAGTAGTGTATCTAGGTGCAATCTGCTTACCTAGAATTTGAGTAAGAGTATCTTTTCCATTTGTGAACTTTTCTAAATCCTTCATAAGTTTCTCATTTGATAATTTCAGTTCAGTTTTTTCATTACGAAACCAAGCATTCTTTTCCATTTCTATGTCAAGATCAGATTTATGATTAACAGTTAAAGCATACGGTTTCTTTAAACCTTTGTATTTTTCTTTCAGCTCATTACAGGTTTCCTCCAACATATCATAGTATTCAAATAGTTCAGATTTTGACATATTTTTAGAATCAGAATCATCTCCAGAATAATAAGAATTTAAAGCAGGTGTTTCAGATGTTACCTCAAAAGTGTTTGTCATAAAACACATGTTTTCCTTATTCTTTTTTTCAGTCTTAGGAGAATCAGATTCACTGGAGCTATCCTCAGAATCACTCCAAGTATCCTTTATGGATTTCTTATATTTATTATCCTTATACTCATATTTCTTATTGTATTTCAGCTTTGGACAGTCTTCTTTTATCTGTCCTTTTTTCATTCATAGCAGACAACTTCATCAGATTTGTCAGATTTCTTCCAGTCCGTTTTCCAGTGTCCGTTGTTGTCATACTTACCTTTGTAATTTGATTTTCTGAAAAACCTCTTCTTCCTATAAATCTTCTTAAATCTTCTAGCTATGTGAGCCATTTCAGCATCGCTGTCAGATGCACTTTCACTTTCTTCACAGCTTGAGCTATCACTTACATGAAGCTTCTCCTTATCATTATTCATTGAAGTAGTAGTCTTGAAAGCCACTGAATTCCTTTTTGGTTCATCTTCTTCTTCTTTGTTTACCTTAAGCTCTTCTTCATACATCATTAACATACCAATAGGTTCCTTGACTGGCAGTTTACCAATATCACAAGATTCTCTGATTGAAACAGATGTGCCCCTCCATCGGTCTGGAAGACATCTCAGGATTCTCATAATTTGTTCCTTTGCTGGAACAGCTTTACCAACTGAATTCATTGTATTGAAAATCTCATTGAACATGAGACACATATCAGAAATAGGTTCTTCAGTATTCATCTTAAAATTATCATATTTAACAATATAAGTATTCAATCGCATTTCTTTAACATTGTTTGTTCCTTCATGAGAAACACCTAAAGTATCCCAAATTTCAAAAGCAGTTTTGAAATCAGAAAATATGTTAAATCATCCTCTCCTAAAGAATAGTACATGGCATTCATATCTTTACAATTATTATTGTAATCTATCTTTGTAGGTTCATCCCAAGTTATTATTTCAATTTCTGGAATTTTATATTGAGATTCTATAGAAGTCCAGATATCAAAACCCATGCTTTCTAAATGAATATTCATTTTAAGTTTCCACTGAGCATAGTTTGTACCATTGAAGAAAGGTGGAATTTTAGTAGCAGCACCATCTATTCTATTTTCCATAACTAGATTTTAGTAGGATAATTTAAAGAGATAAAATTTAAAACTAACAGAAATTTAAGATCTTTTAAGATGCAACTAAAATCACAGTTAAAAACAGAGTATTTCAAAAATCCTTAAGAAAAAACAAATCCTGTGATACCAAATGATGGTCAGAGTGGATACTTAAGGGGGGTGAATTGAGTTCCAATTAAAATTTATATTAAAATATTGTCTATTTAAAATCCCCCAATTTATAAAAAAAGTTAAACTGTAGTGAATTTATACAGATTGTAAATGTTCACTTAGCTTCTCAAAGATTGATTAGATCTCAGTTAATTTAACCACAAGATTAAACTAACTTTTGAAAATAACCTACTGATTTATAATAAGTGTAAACACTTGATAATTTAACTATCAAAGTAGCTTTAAAATAGTTTTGTATTTCAAAGTAATAGCAGTGGAAAAAATAAGATATATGTAGTGTACTATAAACATAAACTAAATATGCACAGTAGATATAACAAGAGGTTCAGTCTCAAGCAGAGACATAATCATCTAAAATTTATATAAATTTGATCCACACCTTGGATCAGGGTTAACTATAGTTTACAAAACTGTCCAGGCCACACAGGTACCTCTGCCACTGTTCTTCGTGGGAAACAAAAGAAAGACCAAGTCACAGAAGGACCTCTTCCACAGTTGACGTGGGTAAATAAGAGTTAAGAGATTTGGAGCGAGGATTTAGTTATCCTACATTTCAGTACAGGAGACAGTGTGTGTAAGAAATATAGAGTACACCACACTGCTCTAATGTTAATAAATAAATCACTTATATAGAGTAGATAAGAGTTTAGAAAGCTCTAGTGAATATCAATGCAGATCTGGACTCATTGGATTTAGCAGGAATGCTTCTGAGTCCTTCTCTGGTTTTTCTGTTGAAAAACAGAGTGCCATAGTCAGCTTGTCTTCTATAGGAATGAAAAAGGATCTCTTGACTCATCGTGTGTTCTTCAGTGGTGTTGTGTTGCATTTATGAGAATTCTTTGAATGTTTGGAAATCTATTTCATTCTCAGGATTGATCTTATTGTTCAGCACAATGCTCTCGGGTGTATGTAAGTTCTTCTCGTTGTATATACAAACTTGCATGCCACTTCACTTCTTTCACGTGTACTACATCTCAATATTTCTTATATTCCACGAGTTCTGGCAGTAGGAATGAGTCCATTTTCAGAGGTATGAGATACGGTTTCCTGACATGCCAACAACTATAATTAAATAACATTAATTTCATTAAAAAAATCCAATATGACCGTTAGTATTAATTAAATAATATTGAAAAAAAGTTATGAAACTGTGTCACATTGATTATGTAAATGGTGTCTTCTTCACGGTATGAGCTTCACGGTATGAGCTTCAAGGTTTGACCATGTCACGGTGTCTAGCTCACGGTGTCGAGGTCACAGTTTTTCTTTCATGGTGAGTCCTTAGAAAAATATCTGTATTTGGACTTAGACAGAATATGCATAATATGGTTTAAGTTTAATTGTTACAGAGTAAGAGAACTTGAATCATAAACATAAAGGCTTGATAATATATGTTATATTTTTGATCATGCATAATACTTGTAAATAATAAAGAGAGTAATTAACATCCATAAGATTTGTAATCATTAAACCATGATGTGTAGTTATTATTGAGATTGAAGACCATTATCAAGATGTGAAATAAAGATTGAGATTAATTAACAGTAAAACGATTTGTGATCATTAAAACATGACTAACACATGAGGAGTCCAACATTATTTTTTTGATTTATCCTTAACCTAAGGATATGACATTTTTGAGAGATTTTATCTCAATTTACATTACATTGAGATTTTTTTGTTATTATACACAAAATAACTTTTATATGGTGTATATAATGTACTTTTACATTGTATATCATGAATCCCGTTATAATCATGATATTATAATGTTTTTATTACCTCAATTATTTGTATTCAATTGTCTCTCTTTTGGTTAGGAACTCTAACTAAAATATCATTTTAAAAAGTTTTAAAGATTTATTATTCAAAATCATTCTCATTAATTTCCATGTTTTAAAATTAGTTTTAAGGATTTGTTTATATAGACTATAATGTTTTAAAATTAAAATTTATTTTAAATATTTCAATGTGCTATGAGACACTTTGATTCAAAAATATATTTTTAAATGTCTTCCTGATAAATAGTGTGACTTTTAAATGATTTCAAGAAGAAGGGGGATATTTCTCTCTAATAGTTTTAATGATTATTTTCATTTATGTCAATATCCTTCATTATTCTTGATTGAGGTTAATATGAGACAATACAATCTTCCATATTGTATCGAATGAGTTATGTTTGACTGTGGATGTGCTATTTTTATACCATTCATAGTTTGTGGATAAATTATTGACATTTTGTATCCTAGTTTTAATATCAAAGTTTATGTTATGTTTCAAACATTTCATTTGAGGATTACATTGGACTTCGTAAGTGACGGGTGGAGCCCGCTATAGCTCTTCGATGCATTGGTAGGTCTCATGAGACAAACTAATGTCATGGCACAAGGCCATGACAAAATATTATTTGTAGTCTTGTCGCGAGGCCTTGACTATGTAGTTATGATATTCTTCATTATGAATTCCATCATTATGAAAGTAGTTATTGATATTTAATGTGATTATTCGACAAGTAGAATATCAATGTGAATTTGTAAATGGAATTATTTCATTTTTTCAATACTATGCTAAATTTCATGTTTAAAATGGTTTTGTTTTAGTTATACATTGCCTTAAATGTTTATGCTTATTTATGAATGTTTCTGCTATATTGTTATCCTTACTAAGCATTTGAGCTCACCCATTTCTATGTTTTATTTTTCCCAGGATGTGAAGAAGTATTTTATTCCATACCTACAGGGATAGTCTGAGGGGATATGAGTGTGGTCTATGGAAACAATTTTGTTTTAGTTTTTCATTTCATGATGTAATCTAAACTTAATAAATGCATCTAGTACTTCCAAGGGTACTAAACTAATCAGTCTTTTGAGACTAGACATTTTGTGATCATGTCAATGTTTTATAATTATGCACCGACTCTGGGTAACTGGTGTTGGGGCATTACAGTTGGTATTAGAAGAAGTTTAGTACAATCCTTGGAATCTAGATTTAGATAAACTCTGAATAGAGAACATTGGCCTGAGAAAGACTTTTAGGATTAGTATACAAGAACTTCCTAGAATTTTGGTAATGTATAGATTTTGTGAGTTTTCCAAGAAATACATACCTATCTGGATACGAGCAGGTAGAGACGGCTCTGGCACAAATTTACCTAGGGGTAAAACTAGAAAACACCACTTTTAGCTAGACACAAACGGGAATAGGTGCACGACAACGGGCCTTGCTGCACTCTTGGTTACGACACTCCTGGGGGATATGATTAAGGTAATTTACATTTTCTTTACAAAGTGATTTGAGGTATTATATATTAGATAAGAGTAAATGACATTGGTTAATCCTAATGTGTTTCAAATTCAGAATATGGTGGCATGATATTCTCTAATGATTTTATGACTACTATTACTCACACAATGAATTCTAGTTTTAGTCAATGGGTGGATTACATGTAAGTCATACTAACATTGAGAATGATGTACAAGGTGGGAAGGGTGGTTGAAATGAGAAACAAAATGGAATGTTGATAGGCGTAAAAGATATCGTATTTATGCCAAATTAATTTTCCAAAAAATATGATCAAAAATATATATATTAACCAATTCTCGAACTCCAAAAGGAAGAGAACGGTGATGAATGATAAGAGCTCCGGCAGTGGAGACCATGGAGAAAAGAATCCTAAATATCCATCATGCAGGAAATGTGGAAGGAGACACCCAAGAAAGTGTCTCAACAGAAAAAAATAAATTCTCTACGTGCAGTAAAGAAGGAAATAAAGTGAAAAATAGTCGATGAAAAATGAAGAGTGCTATGTAAGAAAATAAAAATGGTCCCAAGAATCTATTTACAGTCATTTTCTATAAATTTTAGGTGACCTGGCCATTACCCGAGTGAATGCCCTATTATATTGGATAACCTCTTTGTCATGAAAGAACCTATGTGGAAATAAATGGATGGAAAAATGTTTAAAGGTATTAGTTCTCTTTGTTGTTGAGAATAAGTTGGGTGAATTTTCTCTTATATTTGTAACCCTGCAATTTATTATGTGAGAATGATATTTGAAGAAGACATACCTTTTCCCTTGTGGATATAGTATTAAATAACCATTTGGTTTTATATTATCTTTGGGATTGAGGAAATTACATGTTATTATATTTTGGAATGAAATTGCAAGGTATGAGATAAAATTTGTGGTTAAATTATGTTCTAGTTATTTTAAGGAATTTATCTCATTTTGGTAATGTTATAAAATATTGTTTTTTTTTGGAAAAAGGATAACACACAAATCGTTTGACAACTCATTGGGTTGGACAATGCTATGGGAATCGAACACAAAACCAAAGTGTGATTGGCATTTATCGCCTACCACTGGACTACGTGAGGTCCCTAGTTAGTGTGAGTATTATTTTTAGTTAAATGATTTCATTGGTCAATAATAAGTTGATTTTGGATCTTATGTCTTATCAAATGAATACCCTTAATATAGGAAAATGAATTCATGATTATGTGATAAATTTTATTTTTGAATATATCCACTTTTTTGGGAACACTATATGCTCAAGGAAAATAGAATACTATGTGATTTCATTTGTGGTGTTATGGTGGATTTTTATCTATGTTTTAATTGTGGATTTTTTGTGATTTGGGTTATTTATGGAAATCATTAACCTATAATAGAAAATATGTGATGAGGTTAATTACTCTTAAGAATGTGACTTTAAGAGTAGTTGATGTCATTTGGAGATACCATTTAACGTGTAAGACTACCTAACCAAATTCTTCTATGTTTTGGGTTTCAATATTATTTTGGATTTTATTGAAGGATTTTAAGGAAATTTGTTTATTGAATTATATTTATATAACTTTGGGGTATTGTGGGTTTAATTTTAGAAATTAAGATTGTTATTTCTTTCATTAATGGAATTACCTTTTGGGGGATCATAAAATCTTATACTAACCATTTTGGTTTTGATTAATCTCTAAAGACAAGGTAAATATATAGTTTGTTCTTCATGGATCATGTGATTCTATAAGAAGTTAATTCTAGATCTTCTAGTGTGACCAAGTATTCTGGAATTCTTATCGTTTAAAAATGAATTAGTAGTATAAATTTATTAAATAATGAAGCTTTACATAAAAGTAAGTATATATATTTATGTTCTAAGTCAATATCAGAAATTAATTCCTTATCATTATGTAATGTAACTTAAAAATAAAAAATAAAAATGTTTTCCATTTACTTTTCCTACTGGGAAACTAATGACCATTTTTCACATCACAAGTTCGTTGTTTTCTTGTTGTTAACTTTCTCCTGATAAGGTATTCTATCTCTCTCCATCAGAACATGACACTTAGTTTATCTTCCATATCCATGTTTTTCAATATGTAATCCTTGTATAGTTTATCTTAGGTGACCATTATACATCTCTTTCTTTCTTTTAAAGTGATAGTTTTATTGACTCTTTTTCCAATGTGGGACTTTCCATTATATTTCAAAGCCCAATATTAGAAATTTCGAGGGAGAAATTTATTGGAGGGGAGAATGTAACACCCCAAGCTTCCACGGTACATTTCCCTTTGAATAATTCAATAACTTTCATTACACGCGACTTCGAGATTCTAACACACCACAACCAAACAAACTAGATGTTATTAACAGTAATACCCACTTTTTGAAATTTTATACATTTTATCATTCTAAATGGACTTCATTTTTGGATTATGATAATTGAAATTATCTTAGGGTTAATATATGGTATTTTTCTGATAACTTTCAAATTTTGATGATTAGTGAAAATTACTAAATTTTAATTAAAAAGAACATTTTTAATCGAAGTAATTAATTGTGATAAATTTTGGTGGTTTTAAAGTATATTTATAATATATTTTTACAATTGAATATAATTTTGGTGATTGGACATAATTTCAGATTTAAATTGGACATAAACAAGTGTCAATATTTTGATATTTATTATTTCTGAAAAACATGCTTTTCATTTTGATAGGGGGGATTAATTTTAAATTAATTTCTACAACTTCTCTGTTTTGAATTTTGAAAAATGGATTCCATATTTAGAAGCAGGATTTACAAAATGTGTAAATAGAAAACAATTATTTTCTGATATTTTGAAAAATTACTTCGGTATATATTTTATTTACCATGGTTAAAGGGTAAATCCGGTAAATAAGGGTAAAAAATAATATTATAAAAATATTAATTTACTCAAAAACATCTACTAACACTATTGGATGATACCTTTCCAACAATGTTCATCTTTGGGTCGATTTTGGGACCCCATGGATCCACTTTTAGGTGATAATGACACTATATATTAATTAAGTTAAAGTGAATACAAAAATGACATAAGCATATATCTTTTAGAAAAATAATTTTTACATAGGGTTATATATGATATATTTTGACTATAAATATTCATTATAAAGAAAAAAATATTTCCTATATAATTTAATTTTATTTATAATCTTTTGACATTGAATAATTTAATATATTTATCACACAATAATGATGCATTATTTTCATTATTAATGAAAGAATCAAATAATCAGTATTATAAATGTTAAAATAAATAAAATATGAATGTTTTGAGGACATAAAATAATTTTATTGGTTAATATGACATGTTAGTATTGCTTAAATGATTTTTTTAGATTTAATAAAGTTGTTAAGACTTTAGCAAAAATCAATTATTGAATAGTGTCAAAATTTACCTAAATGAGTTTCTAAAACAAATATTATATTATTAATTGATATTCTATTCCTAAAAATATAATGTTCTGCAAAAGGACTTATATATTGATAGTTTTATTATTAATGGACCACTTGGAGGTCTCTTGGAAATTTATAGTATTTTTATTAACTATATTATATAAAAATAAAAAGTGACATGGTTAATGTCAAACTAATTAACTAAGAGTTAAAACTAAATGATAAGGTTAATAAAGTGACCCAAACCAGTCTAAAACCAACAGGTTGAGTTGTTTTCGACCTATACCCACCTTATAATTTAAATTATCCACCCTGGAGCCGTTATAACCCGAATTTGAATTTATTATAAAATAATATTTCTAGCTTTTCCTAAGGTGCCCCTCACCCCTCTCATAAAAGGGAACTTCCCCTTATCTCAAATTAATACCTTAAAAGCCATTTGGATCGGCCAAACCCGACAAAAATATTCTATAAATTTCCATAAATTAATCCTAGAGGCCCTCCTTTGGACAGAAAGCCATATTTATGAGCCCTTTTGGTCATATCAAAAGGAATAACCCGGAGAAGAGGTAATGATTTCACCACCCTCTTTCATGTTCCTTTCTTCTTCCACTTCTTCTTTCTTTGTTATTTCCATTATAAAATAATAACTCTAGTATCCTATTTATACTATTATGTTTTTATAAATATTCTACAACCATATTCAGTATTCTATCTATCCTCTGAATGACATGTCACCATACGTGCGTATGTACGGCCTACCATCTCCACGTCATGGTAAAATTGTTATTCAATATATTATTATATGGTTGGGTATAATAATGATGTGTAATTCATCTAAATAATAAATATATCATGATAATGATTCTGTATATATGATATACCATCCAATTATATATTTTTTAATATCAAAAGAATGATATTGTCGCTCGTGTGTTCGTACGGACAACCGTCTCCACGAACGCGATAAGATTCATTCCCCATCATATCCATTGAAGAATAAATTTCATTATGATTAAAAATAATTTTTAGATATGTGATATCATTCAGGATATGAATAATATACATCCCATCCATAACAAATATGGCTCACATAACAAATAATATAAGGGAAAATGAATCCGTTAACACCCTAATTGACGATAATATTAAGATATTATTGACAAATCAATTTTAAAAGATAATATATGATATCATATTACTGTATAAGATTCTTGTATATTTCAATAAAAATTATTTCACCATTTTAAAAGAGGTTAAACTACCCTCAACCAAGGAAAAAGTACAAAGTAAGGGGTTTCTTATCTCACTTGTAATTCTGTGAGATTTCCATTATTCACCACTTATTTATTGCATGTGGTGTGTGTACGGCACATTAACGTATTCATTGTGTAATATACTTTAAATTATGGATATTTAAATCATCATTGTATGATCCTTCTTTCTTGGGTGTATGTTTCATAAGTTACCAAATTGATAAGGGAATTTGAAATTTCAATTTCCATTCATTCGGATTTACGCATACTTCATTGATTATTTTACTCCAAGATTATGTGTGGAATCACTGTTACTTTTATTATGTCCTAATTTCCACTCCCCATTCTGTGGATATACTTTTGATACACATAATCACTCCATTGATAAATTCTCATGTCTTCAGAATTATCTTGATAAGTGTAATTTTTACTCAATCTCGAATTGTTAAGTTAAAAATCCAATTCATTGGTGCTGTTTTTACATGAATATGTGTGAATGTACATTGATTGTTTTACACTGAATATCCAATCATATTTAGTGTATTTAGTTTTTTCACACATAATTCTGTTGTTGATTAATCCTTAACCTAAGGATACAGCCTTTATGAGATATTTCATCTCAATTTACATTCCATTGAGAATATTTTGTTGTTATACACCAAATCACTTTTATATGGTGTATATAATGTACTTTGACATATTATATCATGAATCCATTTATTCTCATTATATAAAAAAGTTTTTATTACCTCAATTATTTGTATTTAAGTGTCTCTCTTTTGGTTAGGAACTGTAACTAAAATATCATTTTAAAATGTTATAAAGATTTATTATTCTAAATCATTCTCTTTAATGTTTATGTTTTAAAAATGGTTATAAGGATTTCTTATATGGACATTACAGTTTTAAAATTAAAATTTCATTTAAATGTTTCAAAGAGTTATGTGAATCATTGATTCAGAAATCTATTTTTAAATGCCTTCTTGGCAAATAGTGTGACTTTTAAATTATTTCAAGAAAAAGGGGGATATTTCTCTCTGATAGTTTTGATGATCATTTTCATCTATGTAAATATCCTTCATTATTCACGATTGAGGTTAATATGGTACAATAAAATCTTCCCTATTGGTTCTAATGAGTTATGTTTGATAGTGGATGTGCAATTTTTATACCATTCATGGTTTTTGGATAAATTATTGACATTTCGTATGCTAGTTTTAATATGAATGTTTATGTTATGTTTCACACATTTCATATGAGGAATGCATTGGACTTATTATGTGATGGGTGGAGCTCGCTATAGATCCTTAATGCATTGGTAGGTCTCATGAGACAAACTAGTGTCTTGGAAAAAGGCCTTGACAAAATCTTCTTTGTAGTTTTGGCATGATGCCTTGACTATGTGGTTATGATAGACTGGAATTATGAATTCCATCATTATGAAAGTGGTTATTGATATTGTATTGATTATTCGACTAGTTGAATATCTATGTGAATAAGTATATGGAATTATTTCTTTTTTTTTTTGATATTATGCTGAAGTTCATGTTTAAAAGGCTTTTGTTTTAGTTATACATTGCCTTAAATGTTCATGATTATTTATGAAAGTTTATGCTATATTGTTATCCTTATTGAGCATCTGAGATCACCCCTTTCTATGTTTTATTTTTCCAAGGATGTGAATATTATTTTATGACTTAACTACAGGGATATTATGAGGGGATATGAGTGTGTTCGATGGAAACAATGTTGTTGTAGTTTTTCATTTTATGATGTAATTTAATCTTTATAAATGTATCAAGTACTTCCAAGAATACTAAACTAATCGTTCTTTGGAGACGTGATCTATTGTGATCATGCCAATGTTTTGTAATAATGCACCGACTCTGGGTAACTAGTGTCGGGGTGTTACACTCAAGGACATGGGTAAACCCTTAATTAACCAAAATTAGTGTTTCAAACAAAAACAATAAAGAGAACATTCCTTTTCATGATTCGGGATCTTACATGATTCCTACCTTATAATATCTCATCCTTGAGATGAACCCCCAAGAATCATTGCTCATCAAAGGGAAAAATATTGGGACACTAAGCCCAAATATCTAATTCCATCTCCCATGATTATTCCTGAACATTCACATTTTTCCATAGTACTCGCAAAAATGGAACTGACATGCCGCACAAAACCTTCCCACTACGATCCACCACACAGATCAGATGCTCCTCAAAGGATGCATTAGTCTCAAGTTCAGCATACTCAACATCCACCAACTATGTTGGGTCATGGTGATACTACTGGATCTACGACACATGAATTTCATCATGAATCACAAAATATCATTGTGGAAGAGCTAAATAATAGGCCATCGGACCGATCCTCTACACAATCACTAACAACACCACATAGCTTGGTGCCAACATGCCCTGCTTCTGAATCTGTCGATGGCCCAACCTTGGTGACACCCAAAGGATCTCACTATCACCCTCCTCAAACACAAGGGCTCTAGGCCACTGATCGGCATTTGAATTAAAACTACTCTAAGCCGTTTCCATCCGTTTTGGAATCAACTAAAATTTATCTAAAGTCTCCAGGATGAGACTTATTCCCAACTTCTTGGATTCACCAGCCTCTATCCAACACAACCGAGATCTACACAGTCTCCCGTAGATTGCCTCAAATGGTTCCATCTAAACCATATCCTAAAAACTATTGTTTTGGAAAAATTAAAAAAGAGATAGGTGTATCTCCCAATAAACACCAAAACCCAAAACATAGTTTGTCAAAAAAATTCCCAGAACATGGCTTATATTCTCTGATTTCTCATCCTTCTGTGGGTGGAAGGCCATTCTCAAAATAACTTGAGTATGAAGCACCTTATGCAACCCCTACAATAAGTGTGACGTGAAACAGGGATCATGATGTGAAACTATGTCCACAGTACACCAAGGAACTGTACTATTTTCTAAAATTACAACTCACCCAACTTATCAATTGTGTATTTCTATGGAATCTATATGAAATGATCAACTTCATTAGCCGATCCACCACCTCCCAGATTGCATAATTCTTTTAGGGTGTCCACAGAAGTACTGCCACAAAATCCATCATCATATCAACCCACTTCTATTCTTTAATGGTCAATGGTTGTAACAATCCCCCTGGGTGTTGATGCTCTGCCTTCACCTGATGACTGGAAAGACATTATGTTACAATGCTCGCAAAATAATTTTTCATTCCCGAACACCAAAACTCTCTATAGAGATTATGATACATATTGGTCACACCAGGATGCACTGCCTATTTTATTGCATGGAACTCCCTCATCAATTCCTTTTTCATGCATACTGGCACAACCACATGACCATGAACACAAAAAACCCCGTCCACATGGATGGACCAACCAAATGGTGGATCCCCACCTCTAAGTCATTTCGTAATTTCCAAAAAGTATGTATCACTGAGGTGACATTCCTTAACTCAACTCAAAAGAATCCAATCTACCATCATAGATGCAAATTTTATCTGACCATTTTCCTCTCGTACCTCTTGGTATATTTCTGCAAACAAAGTCATCATCTTCAACTCAGTTCTAGATTTCTAAACTACCTAGTTCAAAACCATTCTACAAAAGGCAACCACAACATTGTTCGCATTCCCCAATGCATATACCATCTCAAATTCAAAAGATTAGAGATAATCAACCTATCTTAATTGATGAAGATTCAAACCCAACTACGAAAAGATATACATTAGACTCTTGTGATCATTATACACTGTGAACCGTTCCCCCAAAAAGTAGTTCCTCCTGCCCATTAAGGAATATAATACTACAGTCAAATCAAGATCATGTGTGGGATAATTATGATCATGGGGTATCAATTTACTCAACCCCTAAGCCACCACCCATTCAACTGGTATCAAAAAATCCCAATGCCTTATACCGGACACATCACAAAATAATACATACATCCTACATGGCTCAGGTAAGATGCAGATCAATGTATTCATCAATTGACTTTTCAACTCTTGGAAGGCATTATCACAAGCCTTATACCACTCAGACATGATTCACTTCTTGGTCATGCCAAATAATTGTGCTATCAGATAAGAGAAATCCATAATGAACCTCTGGTAATATCCATCAATCCTTAGAAAACTCAGAATGTTCGTGACACTCTTGGGATGCTACGTTGACACAACATCAAACACTTTCATTGGATCCACTGACCCACCAAACATATAGATGATGTGACCTAGAGAATGAAATTATCAAATCTAGAACTAACACTTGCATAGTTTATTTTAAAGTCAATGCTCTCTTAGTGTACTCAATACGATGTCAATATGTTGGGCATGATTATCACGAGCTTTTGAGTAAAAAAATATGGCTTCAACAATCAAAACAACAAACGGATCTAGATAAGGATGAAAGATTTGGGTTATCAAATCCACAAACACCTCCAATAAATTGGTTAAACCAAAAGGAATCACCACAAACCCAAACAACCCATATAGAATCTTGAAAACTGTCAGCGGTACATCAGAATTCCTCACCCTCAACAAGTGATAACTCAATCATAGGTCAATCGTAGAAAACACTAATGCACCCCTAAACTGATCAAACATGTCAACATTTCTAGGAATAGGTTACATATGTTTCACCATAATCTGATTTATCTTCCAATAATCAGCACACATCCTTTAATTCCTCATCATCCTTCTTTTAAAAAAGCACATGAGATTTACAAGGAAACATACTAAGGTGTATGAACCACTTACGCTACCACTCCCCAAAATGAACCTTTACATCTGTGAGTTCTTTCGGTTCCATTTAGTATGGCAGAATAGAAACTGGCTCTACAACTAGATGCAACTCGATCGTGAACTCAACATCCCTCTTAGGTGGAAACCATGAATAGTCTTCAAGTAACACAATATGAAACTAGTCCACTAATAGAGGGAATAATGGTTGTTCCCCTCCTCCATCATCAAGAACAAAAATGTTGCATGAGCCATGAGACTACAAATCTTCTTAAATAATGGTCCCACAAGACCTGCTCGAACATCCCATTATCTATGATGGACATAAGTGTTACCCTTAAGTGACATGAACGATTCATTATGAAGATAACAATCTATGTGAACCTGATACAATGCCAACCAGTCCATACCGAAGATCAGTTCAAATATCGACATCTTGAGAATGAACAAGTCCTAGAGGAAATGATACCAACCAACATCTAGAGAACATCCCTTAGACTGCCTGATTTCTTCATTTCACACCCACAATGGAGTGTCAATCGGCATCACCTCACCCACACTCATGTGTGGAAACAATGTAAAAAATGATCTAGAATGCATAGAGGCTAAAAGGATCTTACCTTATATTGTTGATGGCCCAACCTCACCATCACCAGGTATAGACTGAACTGCATGAAGGTGACTTGTCCTTCATCCCTGGGATCCAACTTGTGTTCCCTGAACTTCACTTCTCTACTGACATGGAGGATCCTTACCCAATGTTCCACATCCACCGCCCTTGCGAGTAGGTCCCGTGGAGCACCAACTACCTGCTAGATGTAGATTAACTGATCAATTGCATAAGCTCTGCATCTGTCTATCACCAACATTAAAAATCTCCGACTAAGGGTTCCTGTAGAAGCTCTGCACATGTCCAAATCTACCACATGAACCACACTCACTTGGTGTTCGAGGAAACTTGCCACACATTTTCCTCAGCCTTCCGCACTGATAGCAGAACACCCGATCACCATGTTGAAAGTCATACCCTTTCTTCTGACCACCTTTCACACTTCCAACCTGCTGATAACATCCAAAATGATGCTTCAGGAACTCATATGTAGGACCACTTTTCTGCCTAGTAGGCACAACAATCCCATTACCTGAAGCCTCCTTCAGGTTCCCTTATGAGATAAACACTTGATCCACCAACACAGTAATCCTATTCATGAGAAATATATTCACCTAAGACTTGATCTCGTGTCTCGGACCATCTTGGAACCGCCACGTAACTAATTCTATATCTCCAAAAAACGCTGGAAAAAAGCATCTGAGGACAGTGAAGTGGCCCATATACTGCATAACTGACATTGAACATTCATTCAGGCTCATGAACTCTACATCCATCTCTTGCATTAGAGTCTCTGGGTAAAAATGCCATAATTTTTTTCTTTAAAATCATTCCACAACATCCCCTTCTCATGCTCAGTGTGATCCAGGATATCCCATGAACACTTTTACTATCCCTGCATTATATATGCTACCAACTTGAGTCACATCAAGAATCAAAGTCTCCAGGGGATCATTTGTCATCTGTACAGACTCTATATAGAACTCTACTACCTCTGGCCAACCCTCTATAGTAATGGTCAGAGGGTGCTGCTACTGAAACTCTCTACTCAACTCAAACATACTCAGTGTGACATGACATGGTCCCCAACCCATCATCATCATTACATGATCCATGTTCTCTTAGAACCATTATTCCCTACTTTCCTGGATCACTACATTATCTTTCTCCTCTACTATATGAGTGTTATCAGCAAACATCCTCTTATTTCCCAACCAAAGTGTGTCTTCATTGTGGTATTTTCAAACATTTCCAAACATGAGGATTAGAACACATAGCATAAAAATTTCACATCTTCATTAAAAAATGATCTTAAACCACCATAACAACCCTTAACATTCCTAAAAACTTCACCCTGGTCATCCTTACCATTGGCCATGGTCCACAAGAGTAATCAACTGTACACCACCACAACGCTCACACAACATGTTAAAAACAACATTTTACTTCATTAAAACCATTAATTACAAATATTTTATTAGTTATCACTTAGAATTATTTTATCTTCACCCCTTATATTGTTTCATTTATAGTATTTTACATTTTCAATTTTCAAAAAGCAAGGTGCATTCTATCATTCTTTACCCACACACCCAACCCATGTGTTCTTACCTTGATGCATTCCACCTATCTCACTAGGTGCCTAAAATGATGCATGAATTCATGACCTCATGCCATTAAGGCCATGATCCAAATATCAAAAAATAATCACATCACACAACATGTGCATCACCCAATGGTGAAATATCATCAATTGTAACATCGCACAATCAAGAACAACAATTCCCACCCTGGGTGATTTAGGGGTTTTCCTTGTACATGGGTTAACTACTCCCAAGAACAAGCTCAATACCATGGCACAACACATCAAAACTCCCATCTACAATCCCAAATGTCATGATTCAAATGAAGGAGAAGAAATACCCCCTCTAATACCCCTTTGTAACATCCCCAACATGGAATCCACTAAACCAGTGCTCCATGATGGGTGGCTACATGACTGTAAGAATGCCTCCCTATATGAAAAAGGTTTCTGATTAGCATAGGGGTCCAAATAATCAATTGAGGAGACTATACCATCTTTATTTATCAGAGTATGACACTACAGAAGATAAAACATTGTGAAATAACAACCAATAATACAAGAGTATGCATAAACATTCATTCCTCAAAATGGGGTACAACTGTGTGCAGTAGTAAATATGAAATTCTATACTATAAGTGAAAAAATCGAAAAAAAACTCAAGACGAAGACGAACTACAAAATCCCCAAAATAGTCTCGACTTCATGTCTGGGTCCTTCTCCAAAAAAACCCATGCCAACCCAACTCCCTATCAAGAGCCTTTACCCTTATCTGAACCTCCAAACATGAAGTCTTCTCATATACCAAATGGAGGCTCGAGGCAGGGTGTGAGTACAACTCAGTAAGCCACCACCAATAATGTGTAAAAAATTCTGTGTATAAACAATTGTTCAAGAAAAAAGGAAATGAATAATAAATGATAAGAAAATATTTTGTTCCCCAAAAACTTTTAGTTCCATTACCAACTTTTATTACCATTTCCATACCTTACCAGTTCACCCCATTCCCCATTACATACCATTTCCAAAACATTTATCATGAGATCATCAAACCCAATAAGTTACATGGGATTAATGTACATAATCAAATTCATGAGAAAAAACACATAGTTGTCCTATAAAACTATGATCGACTTCCTTATGTAAACCATAACCTCACCTCGGAGCCTCAGTACAGGTGGATGCAACCAATAGGGAAATAGAGCATTGGTTGTATCCCTACCCCATTCATTATATATGGAATTTATAGCCTCATTCCAAGTCGACCCATTGGCATAGAACCTCATTCAATACCCCAAACTAGAAATCTATGTCCAAATGCAATACATATATATAACCATTAACCATTTACACAATATCACAACCAATGCCATTGGAAATCAAAAACTGTAACAATCACCTGAGGGTAGGCATCATGGCTTAACCCATTAGCACATTTACCACATTTCACATCATATATCCATTTATCACAATTCCATTTTATTATGCTTATCCCACTAATAACTCATTCAATATGCCTATCTTGCTAGGCTTTTTCAGTTTTCCTAACTCACTAGCCTTCATTACCATGATCAAAATCCATTCCATTATGGTCTTTAATCATTTTTCACTTGATAACATAATATCCATTGGGTTATTAAAAATCCTAGGTCTATCACCCTTCTTCTATCCCAAAATGATTTATCACATCAACATGTTCATCAAGGGTACTACATTATTACTCTACAATCTCACTTGTTCTTCAGACATCCTTATGTCAGGGAAAGTTGGGACACCCCATGGGTGTCCCTAGACTATTCTAATCTCCCTAGATGCATCCCAGGAGGATTTTGAGGGTATCCTTTATCATTTTTAAGAACATTTTTACCTAAACATTCTGAGGGTGATCAAAAGATACCAATAGACAACCCAGAATAAAACCAAACATGCAAAAAAATCTCAAATAATTCAAGGGATATAAATTTTGGAACACATACATCGATTCTTTATAAGAAAGCACTTTTATTCAATCTAATTTATCCCACTTCAACCAAAATTTTTTTCTTCATCCTATGACTCTCCAAAAGAATAGTGTTTTTAGCTTCATAAAGAGAGCATGAGAAGATACAAACCTTAAACTAAAAGGAGAAACAATGATGGGATTATCCTTACCCAGAGCTTTGATCTATGACCAATGGAACCCAAAAAACCATATAAATGAGGCAGAAAGATCTCCTGGAGCCCTTGGGAGGTTTGGTTCATTCCTAGGGTGAAGAGAGGTGATATGTGAAGATATCCCTAGTTGGGATTAAAAATCACACTATGAAGAAATTGTAATTTTTTAAATTTTTATGAGCAGAACAGTTTTACAAACCATGAACAAACAATGAGGAAGCCACTGTCCAAAATTTCACATCCCTCATGGTTTTCTAGGTTGTCTGTATGGTTAGAACTAATCGTGTGTAGACCATCCGACCTATCCAAAAAACCCCGTTTTCTCAATTTTGTGTCATGAACCCTTGGAACACCCCAGGCCTCCACAGGGACTTGGGTAAGCACTTTATTAACCAAAAAATAGGCCTAAACAAAAAAATAAAAGGGAATATATATTGTAATTATCTATGATCATCCAGTGATGGATAAAACATTGGAGATTGGGACATGTGATGAACCGACAATGTCCTATATAAATCACATTCCATACTTTGGATGGATGGAAAAATGCAATGATTACTAGATCCTCCATTATCATGTGATGATGAATCTGTAGTCAGAAAATAATATCTAGATTCATGCATTTATTGTGGTTATAAGAAAATATTAATAACCCCACTAAATGACATGTACAATGATGAAAACACTTTATGTATCTCCTTGGATATGGTGGCTATGGTTTTTTGTAATTAAAACGGATGAAATGTCATGTAGACTCCCTAAATGCTAGGTACCCCCTTTCTAATGTTTATGACCCATGTGGTATAGCGCATGTACAAGCATATGTCGTCTTCCCGAGCACATAATCATGGACAGAGCACACCAGAAGCACGCTGTGGGGAGATTCACATAATGTCTCAAAGTACAAAGACCAGGGGAAATGTACATGAACATGAGATTGATACACTAACATGGAAAAGAACATGAATGGGACCTCAAGTGGAATCTGAACACCATGAATAACCACAAAATTCCTTGTATTCTAACATGGTAGGCATGTCGTGTGGCTGTATGGGAACAAAAATGTGATGGAGTTGGACCAGACATCATGTGGGGCCCATCCCATCTCGTGTAACCCTTAGGTAATTTTTTAGAAAACATCAATGTTTTGTATATCCTTTATTTGAACTCATATTATATCCCATGATTAGACTATCCTATGTTTTTTCCACATACAATGTGATGGTGTCCTATGTTGTGGATTTTGAGATACGATGTGAAAGTTTCTTATCATGGCTAACATTGAGGGGTTTCTTAATGATGGAAGTAACTATGGGTATCACCATATGCTTACTGTGTAGAACCCTCAATCAGACAACGTGTGGATCTTTTAGAGATAGAGTATAACCCCTGTTAGACTAGGGTGTAAGACATAAACCTATAGAGTGGACCCCCAACCCACCCCCACCCCCGACAACATATGAATGGTTCCTCTGCCTAATGATTTTAACACATAATCTAATAGATTGTGGGTCCCCAATGTCCAATGTCGAATCCCCTATCACACCAAGGTGTATATCCATGACATATAGAGTGGAATCACACCATCAACTGAGACATGGGAACACTACCTATTTAGAGGATCCACCCTTTTATATTGGGAATAGATCCTTAATTACTACATTGGAACCCCATTGTCCCATTAGGGTTAAGGTTCTCAATATATATAGTGTAACCCCCATCAGCATGGGTTTGGGTCCTCAACCAATCGAGTTGAATTACCCTATCATATAGGGAATGGGTATTTGTGACAATTGAGTTGAACCCCCCCATTAGCTTGAGCATGGGTCCCCTTTGTATACATATAGGGTCATACCACACTAAAACACCAGGGATTGGATCCTATACATGGAGTTTGTTCCCCCTCGATAGTACGAAATAGTGGTGATGTGTGGATTGACATGGTTAGTTTCTTCTTGGAAGATGCATGCGATGTATGGAAACATTTTTTGTATTTTGTTACTATATGTGACTATTTTTATGGGCTCAAATATGAGGTAGATATGCCAGTACTCTATCTTTTGGTCTTTTATGGTTGAGCATATATATATATATATCCATACATTTTTATTTGTTTACCCTCCTACCATGGGTTTCATAGAGGCACAAGCTATTACACAAGATTTCTGTGTTTATCTACACAAGGTTTATTTTTTCAAGTCTCCTGCAATGGGTGGTTGTGACTAGATATGTACGTAATCTACTCACTATGTGGAGCCCCATATATTTGGATGAGGTTGCACAATCACTTTCTTTTGATGTGTGGTGTCCTATTTACTAGAAATTGTATTTTTATTCTTATTTTATATTATTCAGCATTTTGGACCTATTATTTGGTATATATATACTCAACCCTCCATGATATTTTCCCACACATGTAATTTTTTATGAAGACAAAAAATATGTTGACAGTGATATCAAAGGAGCTAAGGGATATTGGTTTCATGGGACCACCTACGGTTGTCGTAACATAGAGATCATGATATGGGCTCTCTCAGAAGTTTACATTACAATTTTTACATGTTTGGGAATCCTTCTTCTTGGCCCTAAATTTTTGTCAATTAATTATCAGTATTAACTATTTTACTATTTACCTATATTAAGGTTTTATAGTCATGGATTTTTTCCCTAGTTTTTTGAATAATTTTTAAGTTTTATTTTAATGATCTACCTTATGATGTTTGTGTATATGTATACAAGAACCAAGGAAAAGGACTCTTCAAGTTTATTATTTCTTATTCGTTGGTCTCCAAACCTTGGAATATGTTGGAAATCATGGGGTAGTTAAAACTTGTGCCCCGACATGGTTTGATTAATGATATATTGGTATCAATGTTGTTTTGATCCATGAGACGGTTTTTAAAGTAGTTCGGTCACGACCCCATCACTATAAAGTGTACCATACTGGTCCATCAGTGTGAGATGAGAGATAATGAAACCTAAGTCCCACCTAATGTAGGTCCTATGATGGTGACTACAACCAAGTGTATAGAAAACAGAAAGATGATAGGCATTACCCTCTAACAGAATACATGCTGAAGAGAGATAAGATAGAAAAATTCAAACATTTGATTATACTACCATATAAAATAAATCCCAATTACTCATATGCAATGTACTAAAAAACTACTAAAATTGAAAGGGGAAATCTAAAAATACCAAATGAAAGTATAATGATAGTGGCCATGAAGCCTGAATAGCTCTTGAAAAACATGGTAGATAGTAGTAACCATCCTAACCTCTAAACAGATACATGTGATGTAAAAAATATTAAATATAATGTAGGTTGATTATAACTGAATACAAAGAATGACCCTCCCCATAACCTCTTGCAGAAAAATTAATGGAAACAAACTAAAACATAGTGAAAAACAAGTGAAACAAACTCATTTCATAAAAATGAATGTTCTGTTCCCAGCCTCACCATGGCTAGTCTAACCATGTTTCTCCTAAAAGAGTTTATCATATAATAAATAAATAAAGGGTACCCTGCTACCACTTCCCCTCTAGTTCTGTGCTTTTCTCCAACATCACAAGTCTTAAGAATATCTCTCCAAAAAGG
Source organism: Viscum album (assembly GCA_963277665.1). NCBI lineage: Eukaryota > Viridiplantae > Streptophyta > Magnoliopsida > Santalales > Viscaceae > Viscum > Viscum album. The sequence continues at coordinate 471,118,036 of OY728148.1, forward strand.
CTATCCAAAAAACACCTTGGCAAAGCACCACAACCTTCACCTCATGCAACACACCACCACCACATAAACATAACAACATGTAACCAGGTTGTTTCTAGGAGCCACTAAAACATACATAATGTGTATCAAACATTGATTATTTTTCATCAAGCCACTATAGCCTATACACCGATTAAATATCCCCTTGACATTACAACCTATACACATTATACCTATTTTAGTATAACTTATATCCAGAATATATGGTTCTGAATATACCACAACTCATTATAGCACTCTGCACACATATTTGGGGAAAAATAACCATAGTGAATACTAGCACTAGTAACTACCAATTCGGGAGACCAGGGCCAATGAGGGTTGATATCCATCCATCCTCCCACTGGGATGTTGGGGAAAAAATTCCCACAGGAGTCAGAATCCCAAGGGATTTAGTTTTCCTAACCGATATGGTGGAGTAGTGTATAGAAACAAATAAATAAAGGGTATACTATATTCCACAAGAATTCTATAGCCAAAAACCTAGTAATAGACTCAATTTCCACTAACAACTATCTGAGTCCCTACTTTCACTAAAAATTCATCATATCATATAAGAACACAACAATTTAATGGGTTATATTAGGTCACTTAATACCTTTCTACAAGTGCAACATTATGTTAAATTATTTTTAACGATAAATGAACCATATTCAATTACAAAATACATTTTTTTACCATCACAAAAAAACTTCCATTCCCTCTTGGAATAACCCAACTGTGCCATTGTTCTTTTAAACTGTAACCTCATCATTGCATCCCAGTAGGCTCCAACCCCCCGGGTAAAATTATTTATTCAATAATTTATTTACAACATTATCACATTACATATTTCTAGGTATTCTAAGAAAACCTTATATGCTACGAATCACAATGGATCAAAATAGTTTGTAGATGAGCTACCCATATAGTCCATGCCACATATAAAAGTACCAAAGACCCATCCATCCTTGATAATATAAACACTGAAATAACATGGTCTACCCCGCACCTCTTAGACTCTATTGGAAAGACATTAAATAGGATAGTCTACTTTGAGTAGCGGGGAAAGTAACTCATATATGCGAACACCAGATTCAACAAAAATATCTTTCATATGAATTGGTAATTCCATCTTCAACACATTCCATAATACCTGAAATCCTTCTTGACACCCACATGTATAAAAAATGCATCTCACCACTCAAAGTGTCAACTGCTATCAACAACACCATATGTCTTTCTTTCCCCCTCATACCACAACAACCTTCTAGGCTCAGCCTTCCCAGGTTCACGCCACCACAAAAACAGTAGGAAACAAAGAACATAAAAACTATTCTCTTGGCCCAAAAAATGAATTTAGCCTTCACATATAATGAGCACTCATAACTCCAAAGTATTGGGTTCTGGGAATTTACAAGTTATAGGGTAACTCGGTACCGTATAAATAAATATATTTATTGCACAACCAATTTTTCATTCCATATTGAAATAACTAATTCATTTGAAAATGCATAACTACATCCATTTGGTAATCATAAAAACACAATAACAACAATAAGACTCATTACAATTTTTTCTTTATCTATTTAGAATTAATTTATAATAAATACGAGCATTAATTTCATTACTAATTTCCAACAAGAATGAAATGATAAAAAGGAAAGAATAGATATGAAACTATGCAAATAATCAATGGGAAAACATTTTTTGTGGTTTATATCGATAGTATAGGATCAATACCAATTCATTAATACGATTAAAATAATTATTATATCAATTTTGTTGTAATTCAGTGGCTAAATCTTGATAACTCTTGGACTACACAAAAATAAAATAGATAATACATGAATCCCATAAATCAAAAGGCTGCAGATATTTTATGCATTTGAGTGGGCCAACATAGAAGATCATGATCACCTATCCCACAACAACTTATATCTAAAATGGATCGACACTTACTAATTGTACCAAAAGAGAGGGTTTGCATGCAGTCAGAAAACTGAAAAGGGATGATGAAAAATGGATATCATAATCACAAAACTCGTCATGATCAACGTTTCGGGGAACCATAAATCAATAGAAATGAGAAAGAAGAACAAGGGTATAAGGTATCTCAGACCATTTGAAAATCAAAATAGAGTTGAGAGTTTGATACAATTTCATTTTCCATTAAAGTCTTATCTAAACAATAATATGTGGTTTGGCTGATTAAAGTCACATAGACCCTTAGAAAAAATTAATAAAGTAATTAGGGTCCTTAAGTTGTCTTTAAATACCATAAAAACTATTTTTGAATGTATTTTTCATCAAAAATAATGTTAAAGGGGGTGAAACTATATAATGATAGAAACAATGTTTAGTGACGACTCATTGATGTCACTCACAGATGTGAGTCCTTGGAATTAATTTTTGTGAGTAACTGACGAGATTCATGGATGTGACTTTCCAACATGACTTATCGACATGACTCACTGACATGAGTCACCGATGTGAGTCACCGTTGCAGGTCACTTACGCGACTCACTAACACGAGTCACAATTCTAAAGAAACAATACACATACCATCTTGGAAACAATATGTAACCAACTGATATATGTCCTACTGATAGATGACCTATCAGTGAAACTATTCATAGAACTAGAAATTTTTGAAAATTATTATAAATAAGTCACCTTGACATACTTGAACACCTCAAACTCCCTATTTCCACAATGAAATGGACTAGTGTGGTCTAAGACATTACATCAGATACCTCTAAAATCATTCACATCCTTGACAATCCAAAATCAACCTAGAGAGTAATCAAAAAAGGGGTTATCAGAACATCAACCCCCTGAGATACCTCTCAAGGATCTCACCACCACATGAGTCAATCGCTTCTTAAAATAGACAAGATGAAACCATGGGACAACCCAAAAAACTTCTGAACACTCTCCAATTCATGATAACTCTAAAAAGAGAGCACGAAAAAATATTAGACATGATAAACTAATGTCGTAAACTTAAAAAATCCTCAATAAGAAACAAATATCATTATAAGAAAAGAGATAAACATAAAATTTCTTAGGATGATGAGCACGTATCTATGACTCAAATTTCCTGGTACTCTACTCAAAATCATTGTGCTTCCAGAAGACATGAACCAAAAGAATAACATACCCACGAAACACCTTCTCCTTGTAGTCATGGATATCTACCGGCCACACCTCAATTCTTGAATCATCATCAAAATTGATCTTTCCTCATTCGATTGTGTGAGAATCATCATTAAGATAACAACAGAGCTGCGCAATGAGAAAAACAACATGTATCCTACTCATCCATATGGGAGGTTCTACATGATACACCATGTGTCCAACATGAGAAAACAACTCAAAAACCCACAAAAAATTTATAAATATTACTTCCACAACCAATTATTTTCTTCCCATGAAGAGGATTCACCATTAGAAACAGATGATTCCGATATCAAACTCTAAAGGTCTCCCCCTGTGGTTGTTATAGGATTTCTGACGATCATGAACTACCTTCATCCTCTCACGAATCACCAACCAATATCTATCATGTTCTATACCTGTTTCCGAATAGGAATTACTAACTCTCTAACCTCAATTCTATACAATAGAGAATGAGAATATCGACCATACAAGGATTCAAATGGAACCACACTAATGGTGGAGTGAAAAATATTTTCAAAATCTAACAAGGGTAAATGCCTCATCCATAAACCTCCAAAATATAAGACTCAAGAGAACAACATATATTCCTAATTTGGGATGATCCACTCTATTGGATCATCCATCTTGTGATGAAAAGTAGTGCAAAGGTATAGTTTAAAACCAAAATCTTGATAGAGAACTCCCCACAATCTGAAGTTAAAATAAGTATATCGATCAAAATTGTTCATCTTCGGGGCACCGTGGAGTCTCACCACCACCTCCAGATATTTCCTCAAGAAAAACTCTTGTGAAATCAACTCCATGATCACTATTAATTGGGTTTATTTCACTAAACAATCCACTACTACCCACATATCTTCATGACATACCAAAGATTAAGGTAAAATAGTTACAATGCCAATCAATATGTCCTCCAACATCCACCAAAGCTCATATAATGACAGGAGAAAACAACCTATGATCACAGTGCTCACCCATCACCTTCTAGCAGAACAAGCATCGAAACACTGTCTCTATAGCTACATGAATCATCCTAGTCCACCGAAAATATACACTAAATGATCTGTACATCTTTGTCACACCATGATGTAATGCTAAATGTTTACCATTGAACTCTTTGAGAACCATATAATTCATATCCAATGAAACAAAATGAATTCCTTTAAAGAACAACCAGTGATGTTAATCCACAAACAAACCATTAGGGCACTCACAAAAAAAGTCTATCATATCCTCTACCTCAAGATCCACCAACAGAGGCTCTTCTAACTAATTCACCAGAGTTGACTACGCCATCATCTGAAAAATGTAACTGTGACACCCATCATCCCCCATTTCTAGAAATAATACTTAAATATCTTGCATTACTCTCTTGGAATCACAAAATTCATGAACTGCAGCAGTGAATTTCTCCTCAATGGATCAGCTAATGAATTCTCCTTTCAAGGTGTATATGAAATTTATAATTCGTAATCCTATATGAAATCAATCCATAGAAATTTTTACAAGTTCATGTCATGTTAGGAGAAAACATACCACTGGATCATATTATATGTGAATATAACAGAATGATCTCCAATTAGGTATGCCTCCACAACATCAGGGAAAGCACTACTAACTACAATTAGAGATCCTGGGTAGTATAATAATGTTCATGTGGATTCAACTTCTGAGACCTCTATGAAAAGGCTGATCATTGCTGTATCAGAACAAAGCATAACCCCTGACCAGAATCATCATTGAAACCCTCAGACTAAACAAATTCATTGGAGAAGATGAAGAACTGGAGAACTAACCAACTTCTACATCAGATACTCGAATTCCACCTGATACTCCTATGTCCTTACAAATACGTAATCCTTTCAAGATATTTGTATCATAGGGGGAACCACCCAAGAAAAATCGTCAATGAAACTCCTATAACAGCATGCAAGAGAAAGGAAACTCTACAACTCTAATAATATCTTTGGGTATTATTTATAGACAACAACTTATATCATTCATGGTTCAATAGTTACTCTCTAATTGGATATAACATTCCCCATGAGACAGAATTCTCGAGCCCAGAACACAAATTTAGACAACATCCCAAACAGGTGTTTTGGAAAAAGATCTCCTAGAATGACATGTAGATTCTATTCATGATCCTCCCAAGATTTATAGTTCATAGGTATTTTTTCAATGAATACCCCCACAAACTTTTCTATGAACTCATGGAACCGAATTTTCATCAACCCTACGAACACAACTAGAGAATTAGTCAAACTAAATGTCATCCCAAATAACATGAAATGCCCTTGTAAACAATAGAGGGAATCATTGGAGGTATTTTCATCCTTCAAAAGAATTTGATGATATATTTTCTGATGATAGATGTTTGAGAACCATCTTACACCCTTCAGTTGATCAAATAAATCATTAATCTCATTGAAGGGATATTTTTTCTTCACTGTCACTTAGTTCATGAGATGATAGTCAACCAACTTCATGCAGCCATCAAAATTGTTCTTTTGAAAAACTAGTTCAACCCATAGTGACACACTCAGACAAAAACAACACTTTAATATAGCGTCGATCTGGATACACAGCTTCTGCACCTCATAATGAACTATCTTATATGGAGACATTAAGATATGAGATTTCCATAGATGTAGCTCGATCCCGAATGCAATATCTTATCATGGGGTTAATGATAAAACATTTTGTTGAAAGACATTTGGGTACACTTCTACAATGTGGGGAAACACTATCATCTGAACCTCTAACGAACTCAAAATTAGGTCTATCATCACAGATGACAAGGTTTGAATATGCCACTAACCCATTTGTTGGTGTCACTCACCAACAAACACAAATTCTCTCCATCAACATCAAAAATATCACCTTCCTCATGAAAAAATCCATCACATTCAGTTGTGAATACAACCAATCCATGTTGAGGATTATATCATATGGTTTTACATTTAATAATAAGAAATCTCCCCAAAAGTCGTACTCCCCATGCACTAACTCACAGTCCCTACATACTTCAAACAAGTCTGTTCGACCTTAAATTGGTGTAGTCAATTATAAAATATCTAGAAGCCTGTCAAACTAATATCACAATTCATGGATAGGGGAATGTAATATGAAGGATTTAATCAATCCTAAATCAAACAAGGCATGAAACATACTAAAAAAAGAAATGGGTTCCTTGAACGACGTCTACATCGTCTGGTGCTAGCAACACTAATGCATGAAGGTGAACATGACCTTCTCCATGGAATCACAAAAAGTGATTGTGACACCACCATGGAATTTTTCTACTCTGTGAGGATGTGGAGTGTCTTGGGGTTTTCCTCATCCTACCCAATTTGCACTTTTCTTGTCCAAAACGGGTGCAACCTGATGCTTATACCTAACCTCCAATTGCCCGATGGCCATTATTTTATATTTATTTTAGATAATCATACATTCAAGGGGTGAGGTGGAACCATTAAAAGGCCCATAATATTAATTATTACATGGACCATAGGCCTTATATGAATTCATTACCCGCATGATTCAAACAATACAGACAACCCAGACTATATACTTGGATCTGCTCCTCCCCCATAACATCATCATGAAATCAGCTCTCCACCATCGCATGGATGTTCGTCTAGGATTTATCATGCATGCACATGATTTTTCCAATGGTAGGTGACATTCCCTCTCATTCTTGTTATCCATTTAGTTTCTTCTATGGTGAATGGTCCTTGCTCATCATCATTCTGGAGCTTGTTCCTTTTTGGTGAACTGGTTTTTATCTACACATAATGTGGATTGAAGTCATTGAGGTGGACTGAAGGCCTTACAAACATGAAATCCTGGGTGTCCCAAAGGCCTTATAGGAGTCGGGGACCAAATCGGTGGCCTGAAGGCCCAAACAGGGGAATATTCTTAGCTTCTATAGTGTAAAAGAGTACTTTCTACAGGTCCCACTACAATACTACTTAGTTCTTGTTACAGTACCTACTATAGTATTGCTATTGTGATTCTACAGTACCCTAAAAATTATCCTCCACCTGGATTTGATTATGGGTCGCCTAGACGCACTAAAGGAGTCCCCACCATCTACGATGAGGCTCATGTGTTGATACTTTTAACTAAGATAGTACCACTCTAACAGAGAAAACGAAACAAGAACACCTGACACATGATGACTACTCAGAATTTTCGGGAATTCTCACTATAGATGACCTCATACACAATGAGAAAAACAAGAAATTGATCCAATTGTATAGGTTTTAGAGATGCTTCCCCCGATGAAATGAGATAATAAGGGAAGGGACCAACTAGTATCCAAAAAAACTATTATTCCCTGGAAAAAAAAGAATATAACATCATAGATCGACTCCGAGAGGAATCCTGATGAATCCCCTCTCATAGGGTTCATGTTCTGGTAACATCCTCTAGATGACATCTACATTCTCTAACATCTCAGTATATTTCATTATTCTAAATGGGGTGACCTGGTTCTGGATCCTGGATGAAAAGTCTTTTCCAAATGAAATTCCCTAGACTCCTCATATGGTAACAGGTCTGAAGCATATTGAAAAATGTAATTGATATGGATTACAATCTCTCGCACAGTAGAGCTCCCCTATCGAATGGTTAGATTCTCATGTCAATAATCCACCATCAAAATGAATGAAAGAAACTCGACTTAGAACTAGTCTTAGAACTCCTCCCAGGTGAATACTGACTGCTCATGATCCTTGTAGAATAAGAATAACCACTGCCTCCCAACTCCACTTAGTATTATAACAACAAACGATACCCAATGCTCTTTATGAGCATTTAATGATCTGAAACCTAACTCAACCTCATCTAACTACTATTCCTTGAATACATATGAAATTTATCCCACATAAATATACAAAATATGGTGTTGAAACTTTTAGGGATTCCTCCACTCAGTGTTTTCATTGACAATATTGACATGGTGATGATCTACTAGAGGAACATTGTGGACAACTTCTGAAAAAACCTGACGAGGACATCGACCAAGAAAAATAAAAAGAAAATTAAAATGAGGTATATCATTTAAAACTTGAATATGGAATACATTATCATTTATTAAATGTTTTCATTTAATCAATTTTGGGAATCCTATACCAAGCACTACCCATTCATACCCAGGCACAATGATGAGTGATGCAATATATTTTCCTAGTTCTCTACCCTACAACTAGAATCACATCATTTTGTAACCAATGTAATATTAATGTTCTATGAATCATATCGAATGGGTAAAAAATAATCTTTTCTTATCTAGAATCACATCTTTAAAATAGTTATTAAACATAGTCGACACCATTTTCCCTACCAACCCATGAATCCTCACCAATTCCAAACAAAAAGCACCGTCCTTCCCATCAAACAATCCTTTAATACCACTCTGTGATGACCCCCTCCCTACAAGGGGTAAAAATAATAGGAAAAAATTTGGGAATAAGATAATCACCCCAATTCATGCCCCTATTAGGCACCAACAAGATGACTAACACTGAGGGTATAGAGATAACACAAATGGGATGCATTATCCTTTGAGAGAAAACACACAGAAGAGAGATAGATAAGGTAGACACCAACCAAAACTTTCTTAGTCTAATGTATAAATAAATTCCATGTACACATATGTAATGTCAGGAAAAATTACTACCACTAAAAGGGTAAAACTTCATTTACCAAAATAAAGAAAAACCAGAGTGACTACAAATCCCACTCAGCTCCTCCAACATCTGAAAACTACTAGTAACAGGCATGATCTCCAACCTCATCAATGTGATCGAAAATAAGTTTATATAACGTAGGAATAGAATAAAAATATACAAATAAGTATCCTCCTCATGTAATCTTGTACAAATTAAAGGAAAACATACTTAAGAACAGTGAAAAACAAGATTAAACAACTCATCTCCAAACCAGGCATACTAGGTTCCCAGCCTCACCATGGATACTCGCACAATGTTTCTCAAACAAGAGTATATAATATAATAAATAATATCTAGGGTACCAAAACACTACCTCCTCATTATTTTTCCTCTTTGACACAACATATAACTTATGAATCATCCCTCTCAAAAAAGGATAGCCCGAAGACACCGTTGCGTAGCACCACAACCTACACCTCATGAAACCCACCACCTCAACATACATATAACCAAATGTAACCAGGTTGTTTTTGGGATCCAACACATCCCAGATAATGTGTATTAAATGTCATGTATTATACCTCAAGCCACTATAGTCCATACACCGAGTAAGGATCCTTAAGACATAACAGTTTATACATGTTATACCTAAATTAGCAGAACCTATATCCGAAATATATGTGTGTGATATAACCACAAGCCATTATAGAAATATACTCATATATAGTAGGAGAACTAACCATTGTGAATACTAGTACATTTAAATACCAATATAATAGGGAGGGTCCAACGGAGGATGTCTTCCAACCATCCCCCCACCAGGATGTTTGGGAAAACACCCTCTTAGGGCTCAGAATCCCATGAGTTTTAGTTTCCAAAACTGATATGGTTGACTTGGGAATAAAAACACAAAGGCACATAGTATAATATATCCCACAACCATATTATGGGAAATACCTAGTCTAAGAATAATCTTAAGCCAGCGTTTATTGAACTTCAAACTATCACTACAAAGAGTAGATATCCTATATGCACAAAACCATTTAACGATATATATTATGTTAACTTATCTGTTTTTATCAGTTGAATATTAAATTTATTATTTATTTAAGAATTAATTTACCAATATGAATTCCACATTACATTATATTATCATCATAACAACATTCTATGCCCTCGTGTTATAACTAAGTAGATTCTACAGTTCCATTAAATTGAATCCTCAACATTACATCCCAGTAATCTCCAACCCCTACGGATACCATCATTTATTCAAAAATATATTAACATCATTATAAATTTTCATATTTGATGGTATTGTATGAAAAAACTCTGTGATACAAATCAATAAGTCTCAACATGTTGATTAGATGTGGTAACTGTTGAGTATTTTCCACAAATTGTATGGGTATAGAACGATCCATCCTCGAGAAGCTAAAAACGGAATGCACATGGAATACCCCTTGGGTCCTCACCTCTTTAGGAAGTATGGTAAAAAAGATCATCTACCTCGGTTAGTGGGGAAAGTAAAAAAGACATCCAAACATAAGATTCAACAACAACCACTTTAATATAAATTAGTAGTCCCAATATCAACCCAATCTATCATCCCCAATATCCTCCCCAACACCCACATGCATTAATCAGTTCTTTTCGCCACCATAGGAATCATCTTCTGCCACCAAGCGCTTTGGTCCTCTCTTCCCCCAATTATCACAATTTCCATCTAGGTTCAGCAATCCCAAGTGCACAACATAACACAAATATTCGGTAAAAAAATAGAAAATGGGATCTTGGACATAAATAATGCATTTATCCATCACACACAATGATCAATTATAGCTCTAATGAATATGTTTCGTGGCCTTTACAAGAATGTGGGTAACGTGTAACCCTACGAGGAATTATCTTTATCACAAAACTGGTTCATTATTATATATTGAATTTACCAAGTCCATTAAAAATAGACAACCACATTCACTAGGTTATCATCAATTCACAACAAAAACAACCAGATTCCTTATGAAAGCCTCTTTATCTATGGTTAATTAATTTATAACTAATCCTAGATTTATGTTCTCTACAACTTTCCATCAGGAAATACATTCTATACATGAAAGGAATATATATCAAACTATTAATAAAATCTGGAGTCAAATTACTTTATTGGTACAAATAAATAACATATGACTGAAACTAATTCTTTAATCTGGTTCAAATATTTATTAAGTCAATTATATTATTATCCAGGGGAAAAATCCTGCTAACTCTGTGACTGCAGGTAAATAAAATATTGAAGCCATGAATCACCTAAATTAAAATGTTTCTAACATTCTTTGCATGTGAACATTTCAATATAGAAGATACTGATCACCTCTCACATAATGACTTATATTGAAGATAGATAGACACTTTCTAGTTACACCAAAACTACGGGTACCCATGCAGCAAGAAACCTCCAAGGAGAAAATGATCCAAGGATAAAACAATAATATAAATCCATAAGAACAAAGATTAACAAACCTCACACCAATAATAAAGAGAATGATGAAAAAGGTCTGAAGATATATTTTCCATCTTGAAAATCTAAAAAGATGAGTGGTTTAGATATAGGTTAGATTTTCCATTAATGGTGTAGCTAATCAAGAATACACGATTTGACTGAGTAAAGGATACCAGACTGTTATAAAAATTTAGATAGTAGTTATGGTCTAGGAATCAACTTTATGTACCTTAAAAATTCATAGTATGTGTTCTATATCAATGATAACATCATGGTGAAAATGTGTAGATTGTTGGAAACAATATACACTAACGACTAATTGACACTATTCACTGATGAAAGTCACTGAAACAACTCAATTACTTGTGTAACTTAAAGGAGTCATCATTGAAACTCACCAATATATATCTCTGGCATAATTCAGCAACGTGTGTCACTTATATGAGTAATAGATTCATGTAATCTATGTGAGTCTCTGATACAACTCACCGACATGAGTCACCGATTCGAGTAATAGTTCTAGAAACATTATACACCTACCGTCCAAGAAACACTATTCATCCTACTGATATATGAAATATAAATTGATGATATATCAATAGAATTCCTACTGATATATGACATAATTATAAATGACCGTCAGATAGATGACATAACGATGACACTATTCAGAGAACATGAAATGATGAGAAGTGTTAAAAATATGTCTCCTTGCCCTACTAGAATGCCTAAAACAATATATTTTCAATCAAGAATGTGTCCGAGAGGTCTAGGCCAATTAAAATCACCTTATGATGATTTGGTTGGGATTATATAAATATATTTGGAGTGTCTCCAGTTTTTCTCTCAGACCGTGAAATCCTGTCATTATATGGGTGGTGGTCATATCCATTCACCCGGACCAGGATGTTGCTTTTGGGTGGAGGAGAAGCATATTGTGGGAGGATCCCAATAGTGGTATTTTACACGATTAATTAATAATATGATATCTGCATAATGATAAAAATTGTGAGCTATATAATTAGATCAATGTGATCAGACAAAGGTTATCAGGCCATAACTAGAGAGAGAATCATTACATATTATTTAAAATTAATTTAATTAAACGAATAATTACCTTTATGGTAATTTATTCTTCAATGATGAATATAGTGATAGATCTATAATTTATCATCAATGTTGTATAGAACCAATGTGTATATTTCTTATAGTAGTGACCCACACATTTTCCATGAATCTCTAAATATCGTTGAAGGAATATTTGGTTCATAGCATAGAATATACTTGTGCTTTTGTCATCCACCTTTGTTCTTTTCGAGAACTGCTTCCATAGTGTTCTCTATGATCCAATAGAGATTGACTGATCTCTGTTCTTGGGATCATTTTTGAAGACGGGATCTCTATGGGCTTGAGATAAATCTCAAAATCCCTTGGGCACAACCATGAAAAAATTATTGGCTCTCTTGAAAATATAACATAATTGGGTATTTTTGTTACTATGGTTAAAATAAAACAATTTCACATGTAACAAATTTTTTTTATTTAATCCTATAAAAACCCCATATCAAATAATAATAATAATATTATCATTGTGGGACATGTGATTTACATTAAAATTAAAATTAAATATTATATAATTAATTAATATTCAATATTTATTATTTCTCAACAGACTATTAATCATGGTCTCAAATTACTCCACATTATATTTCAGTCCTTGAATATTTTATATTTATTTATTATGGAAATATCAATGAATTATTCTCCACTAAATAAATAAATATTTTAGTCACTAAATAATAAATAAACGACTTTATGTGATCTTGCATACATCGAAAATTGTTAAACCACATTCATGAATATTATATATTTTACATGTTTAATAATAATATATCATTTAACTGATATTCTAGACACACTTAGTTTATAACCCTCTTTCCCTTTTTCTCAGTTGTATTAGGAGAGTCATCCAAAATTCTTAAGTTGGTTTCTATGACAATTCCAAGGAACCCATAGAGAATTATTTTAATGTTGTTGCAACATTTTACCTCATATTTATGTTTATTATGCAATATAATCCATTTATATTGATATCTATAATCATGAAGTTTTCATGTTTGTTCCATCAACCTATGTGCTTGGGGTCTCTTTCTTTAACGTCCTCTAAAATGAACATACCTTTGGAAAAATGACCCTGGATTTATTTAGACTATATAGTTTCCACCAAAGGCCTACGATATAATATTATATTCATATTGAAAATGTAATATTACTTTCTCACATTATTCAATAATTAAATATTACTCGTGATACACCCATCATATCCCACTTCACTATAACACATTGTCTTCAGGTTTTCATTAATAAATCTAAGTATGTGACTCATAATAATCATTAAAATTAATATTAAAGTCTATGTGCCAATATAATTTTTTTCTTATAGGAAGATCCAATGACACTTATAAATGTGGATTTCTAATAGATGGTTTTGTTCTCACAATACAGTATTAGATATTACCAAGGACGTACACCGTGAGAAGGTGACTCAAAGTCATTTGAGTCTCCACCCCAGATAGCGTGTATTGGTTTTTTCCCTAATATGATATCATTTATCTATAGAACATATGTTTATGAAGATTTTCATAGAACTTTTGGGTTCTCATCATAGTGGGGAACTACTATAACTATTTAGAGAGAAAACTACTCTTAGAATATGATTTCATACAATGTCATACAGAACAACAATCAGGACGTGATAAAATGTTTATTAATATTCAAAACAATGCATTCAAGTTATCAAGAAGTCCATTAATGTTGGTTCTAGAGAACCAACTTTAACAGACTACAAAATCCACTAGATTCAACTACTAACATACATTATTATTCTTTCTCTCACATAATTTTCTTTCTTCTGGTGAGATAGTACTTTAGTTAAGGCATCCGTCTTGTTCTCTTCTATTGGTAATCTTATTTCTATAACTTCACACCTTCAATATAAATAATTAAAGTGGAAATACTTTTGGATTTTGTGTGTTGTCTATTGGTGTGACCATATTTCAATTTCAAGAGAAACCACTGTATTATTACCATAATAAAATTTGATAGCGTCGTCACATCTAGATACCACATCAATCATATAGATAATGTTCGGAATAAAAATGTATCATTGGGGTACATCAGAAGTATCAATATACTAATACTCCAGTTTGAATCCAGGACAATTAGATACAATGAAATCTTCCATCTCACAGCTCCACTATAGAGATTGAAAGCATAGATTGATTCGAAAATAATAACATTTTAGTATTTCTAAAAACTAGCATAATTATAATCTCTGATGACTGGCTCCTCATATCCTCCATACACCATGAACATATACATATTTCATCTCAGATACTTAAGGATAGCCTTAACAGTAGCCTAAATATGTTCTCTTCGATCTTAATTATATCTCCCTACCATAGTTAGTGCCCATGAAAGATAATGTCTGATATATAACTATACTTACTTGATTGATCCTATTACTGACGTGTATGGGATATTACTAATCATCTCTTTATCATGTTGTGTCTCAAGATTCATTTTATTAGAATAATGTAAACCTAGTGACACTCGAACAAATCCCCCCTTGGATTATTCCATTCTCAATATCATTAATATCCAAAAAACAATTGTACTTTTAAATAGTCCAAGAAGCCTCTTGGATCAATCATTAATGATAATGATTCCAATAATATAGGTTGCATCACCTATGTCCTTTATGGAGAAACACTTTTTTTACTATTTCCTAACAGACTATAAGACAACTATGTCATTTCCAATATTTAATATGTCATCAACATATAAAACTAGGATATATAACACATTCCCAATAAACCTCTTGTAAACACATGGCTCAAATTCATTCATTATGGAACAATATTTTTTTATGGATTCATCGAATCCAATGTTCCACAATCTGGATTATTGCTTCTATACATAAATATATCCCTATAACATGAAAATTATTTTCACAACATATACTGTCATAAACCCTTATGGTTGTGCCATGTTGGTAGATTTAGGATGGTTCCCATTAATGAATACAATTTTTACAACCATCATTAAAATATCAAAGTCATGTAATGATTCTATAATATGTAAAATTGTAATGGATTTAATCAAATAAAGTAGAATAAAATATTTCATCCATTTATCCAATATTTTTTCTAAATAGTTAATCACATTACCATACATGTCTAAATTATTCTATAATACCCATTTTCACCAAATATGATTTACATCAACTAGGACATTGAACTATACCCAATCATTGTTCTCATACGTGGGAACTATTTCAAAATTCATCGATTCTTTAAGTCCTGCAGATCTTGAGATTTCAATTTCCACATTATAGGATAGAGGTTCATCATTTTCAACCCATAATGACTCACCATCCTCAGTGATTAGAAAAATATATCTCTCTAGCTCTTTAACATCACTTATGCTCAAACCAAGTACTTGTGTTTGAAGAACTACTTCTTATATTGGGACCTATGGAATTTTTTACTCTTTCAAAACTTTTTTATCATCATAATCAACATTTTATATGTCAATATTTATACAACTATAATTTTTGAGTTTGTGTTTCCACTCAGATATTATAGTTTTTCTTGAAAAAATAAATTTATTTTCCAGGGGGTTGTATAGGTAGTATCCCATTGTTTCCATGAAATACCTTATAATGAAAATATTTGTGCCACAAGGGTTCTATGTTTTCTCTTGATAAGGCCTTAAAAATTTCCTTGCAACCTGATACATGTGTATGTGGATAAATATTTTTCATTCTACTCAATAGCTTAAAGGAAATTCCATTTTCTTCTTTATTTGTAACTCGGCTTAATGTGTATGACACTTTTTGTAAGGCATATCGTCAAAAATATAATGGAAGTTTTGAATGAGTTTTCATCATTCATAACATGTATAAAAAGGAAGGATTTATCATTTCACGAATACCTAACCACCTTGGTTTATAAGGTGGAGTGATTTCAGATATAATCATAAACACCCATCAAAATTCAATGAAATCTTGGTAAATATATTTTCTTCCTCGATCTAATAGAAGATTCTTTATCTTCATAAAATATTGATTCTATCCTTCATTATTAAATTACATTAATTTCTCAACTAAAGCAGGCTTATACCTCATCATAAAAATATAGCCATATCTTATGAAGTCATCAGTAAATGTTTTGATGTATGAGTAGCCACCTATATCTTGTACTCGAAATGGTCCAAAAACATTAATGTGTACCAATACTATATAATAAACATCCCTCTCATCCTATCCCCCAAATAGTGGTTTGATCATTATTCAATGAAAAAATATATGACATATTCCAAGTGATTTTAGTTCGGAAGAGTCTAAATATTCATATTGACAGAGATTTTTCAAATGCATCACATTTTCATGGCCATGAAAGTGATGTGAAATCTAGTCAATGTATGAGTCGTGTGAACATGAATCAATATCAATTTCCAACAAATGGTTTTTATAATTTAATATATAAAGACCATTATTTAAATGATCCATACCATAACAGATGTTGTACATATAAAAGAAATAATTTTTAATTCCAAATTTGAAAATAAAAACATATGTATCTTGAAAAAATATGGAGATAACATTTTCATTACTTTACATACATAATGAATATCATTCAAAACAAAAGATCATTATTGTAGGCAATGACAGGTTGTATTCACCAATGGACAGTACAACAATCCGTACACCATTAGCCGCTCTCAGATCCACCTATCCTCTGGATATCATTTAGAATATACATGGTTACAAAAATTTGATATTGATGAGATCCCTAGAGGTTGTGTCTATTACCCAATGAGTATATATTGAAATATTAATCATGATAAAGAACAAAATTTATATTCTCCATTGTTTTTAAATTAGTTACTCTTCCAGTGGCCTTACATTTCACATGAAAAACGTATTACATCATTTTTCATTCCCTGTCTATATATCTTTATTTAGGAAGAACGATGGATTATAGATTTAGAGTAGCTATAACCCTTTTGCCACTTTTTATTTTTATTTATTTTATTATACACTATATGTAATATTGATTTTTCATACCACATTTCCTTCTTCACATGTTGAATCAATGTCTGATTTTTAGAATTTATTCTATCAATATTTTATTATATTTTATTGAAAAATAGAGCAAGGGAAGGACTTGGGTTGTGAAGAATGAATGATGTATATAAATAACTAATTAAATGATTTTATACCAAAGATTTCAAAGAGCTCAATGTATCTAATAATCATAACTACATGAGCCCTAACTAGCACCAAATTGCAATTATTTGTTATAAATAAATCATTGGAGATCTCGTACCCCTCTTTTCTCACCTTCCCATGATAAGGATCCAAAAGGTGAGATATCATTCTATAGGAATTAATATACTCATTTTGGTTAAAAATATCATTGTACATGGTTGATAGATTGAAAAACTTAATATATGTAGCATCATTCAGATATTTTTCAATGATATATAATTATACATTGATTTCCTCATTACCTGTTGTAATTGTAAAAGGTTATTCAAGCACATGCAATTTCTTTTCATGGAGAAGGACGACATGTAGGCACCTTATACGATATTGTAAATTTTTTCTAGTGAGAAGGTTTTCTCTCCCATGTATAGATCAAGTTGATATGTTAGATTTCATTTTGATTCTATTTCATCCAAAAAAAATTATCACAATTTTATTATATTATCTATTAGAATTTTTTCCAATAAATAAATATTATATTTATTAGTGTCCCGCTATTTTATCGAAACCTTATATCCTTCAACATTGGAATGAGAATATCTTGTTGATTGTATAATCTAGTGGAATGGATCAATATTCCCATTCTCATTGCCCCATCTTTAGTTGGACATGAAACATGAATGGTTTATGGTAGGAATTACAAATTCCAATTTGATTACCTCATAATTCCTTAATATTTTGAGTGGACTCCCTAATCCTGAAATGATAAATTCGATTTCATCCACCATTTCCTCTTAGTTATACCATGTACTTCTTGCGAATTCAACCCTTGATATGATATATGTTAATTAAACCCAAAACATCATATTTAAATTCTATGAAAATTGAATTCACCCATACAGGATTGGGTCATGAAATTTGAATGATGTTTCAATTTTAACCAATTTAATGGTTGGATATACCGATGTAATATATTAAATTTAGGCTTTTTAACCATTTAAGCATAAATTTTCAATTATTAACCTTATAAAATTATTTGTAATATTTTATTGATTTAATTAAGTGATTACGAATTTCTTTGATAATATTTATGTATAAGAAAGATTATTTTAGTTCTATGTTTCATGGTCATTAATTTAATTACTTTATGGTACTGCGAAAAACAACCATAATGAAATTACAATGAAATTGATAAAAAGAAAATAATAAAAGCTAATATGATGAGCATATAATAGTTTTTAGTTTTTCTATTGGTTGATTAAAAAACCACATACCTGGGAATAAAATAATACCAATTATGGTTCATGTTGAAAACATTCTACCTTCCCACCTATGTATCACCATGGATTAGTTTCTTTACAACTCCAAACTTGAGCCTCCTCTACATTATTGGTAGTTACATACATTATAAATTCATTTTGATAAAATAAATGTAATTAGAAAAAGGGGATTAAATAAAAGATTGCATTAGAACGTAGGGAATATATAATAAGTGTATAAAAGGAACACTTTCCAACAATTTAATTTAATAATAAAGTAAATGAAACTAATCCCATACAATGGACTTTCTTATATAATGATCATCCACCTGAATGAAATAAATTACACTTTTTTAAAAAATAGCATTCAATTATTAATAATTCTTATTTATGATAAATTGTTCTTGAATTAATTAATCATTATAATTATTTAATTAGTTAATTTATCTGAATTACCATTAGTATTACCTGGATATTCTCATCCATTTTAATTCTAGACAAATTAACTAAATTTATTTCTAATTAACTATGTACAAAAATATACATTGGAATAGACATGATGAATACTCATCCAATTCTTCCCAAATTTTTTATATGTGTATACTATTATACTCTTGTGACATATGGAATACAAGACTTATCATATACATTCACAATGTGTACTTCATAGATGATTACAATAATTTCAACATTTTTCAATCACATGTTATGATTCAATGAATGTAGTGTAACAACATATAATAAACCTCTTACATGATATTTATATCTAAGAATTACACAAAATATAATTAAACATTTAATTATATATATAAAAATATCAGATGGAATGTCCTATCATTATAGCCACGTTAATGTACATGTCTCGAGGTTTATATTGTATAGAAAAATTATTTAAAATGTTGTTAACTTGGTTTATCTATATGGAATGTGCATATCAGATATATGGAATGTACATCTCTCACCACCTATCTAAGGTACATTCCTAGGGATTTGGCATATGAATCGTACATCATAAAATAGAGTACATGGATTTTCCAATGGGCTACACATCAGATGATCTTAAAATTATACGGTCACCAGTAAGGTAGGTTCTGTATTGCAATACATGGAATGTCTTTTACTCAAATAAAATACACGCCATTTACAATCGAAGCAGGTCCTGTAATCTGGCTGGTCATGCACCATTATTTTCCCATTAACACTGGGTGTAATTACTGTGCGTAATTTATGCATATTTTTTAATTAATTTCTGAAACAATTTTGAAGCATTAAATATGAGTACATGGCCTATAAAACTAGTGACACTGCATTAAGTAATTTTTGTTCAATATAAAACCAGTACACACATCTATGGATAGGAACATCCAATGAAACCAATATATATGGATTTATAATTAGAGAGTCTCATTCTCATAATATCCAACAAGATATTATAATGGGTGTACACTCTGAGAATGTGCCTCAAATCCATATGAGTATCCACACATGATATCCTATATCATTTGTGTTCCACAAATGATATAATCTACCTATAGAACAAATATTAATGAATAGTGTTGTAACACTTTCTGGTTCTCATCATATTGGGGTACTGTTGTGACATTTTATCCATCGAATATCCTCATTCATGATATATGGAAGCAAACTCTTTGAAATGATCAATTGAAACATATTTGTGGTTCTTTTCTCCCTTTTTTTCTTCACAAGTATCATCCATCTGTCTTAGTTTTACATTTTCGGGCAGTACTGAGCCCAATCATACCCATAGAACTATGATTAAATGATGTGCGAGGGGTGGATCAAAAAAATGGAACTATCTAGTTTTTTATGAGATGTGGGTTATTTTTCCAATAATAGATGATTGTATCATAAATTCCAAATGAAATTGATGAGTTTGTGATGTGTGATAAGAACCTAAAGACCATCATAAATTGTTTTCATTCTGTAAGATGTTCAAAAAAAATAAGAAAGACTAGATCCACTAATATCAGGAGTGAAAAAGGCATGAATCGTTGTAGGATAGACATAATTCAATGCCTGGAAAAAAGATATGGGAATATATGAAAAACATGATTACACACTGGGTAATGTGACGAACACACGGTTTAAACCCCCTTGGCTGTGATGGCTACAATTTTGGGAATAATTAAATATAGAACCCAATGTAGACTCCTGACACATAGCATAACCTCGTTCCCATGTGGTTGAGCAGTGTGGCAGTTCAAACATCCAGGAATATTTCATGTGCCTGAATACACATGAATGACTATGGAATAATTTTGGCACCCCATATGTATATGCATGCCTTGTAAAAATGTATAGTAACATTTTGTAAAGTACACAAACATGGTAAGGATAAACAGAGACCTCCAGGCACACAAGATGGACCTAAGTGGGTTGGAAATGTCGTGTATTTCTCATGCACACCATGTATTCCTAAATAGAAGGTGATATGTGCCCATCCAAGGACATGTCCATGTGAAGGAGTCGGAGAAGAGGCCATCTTGGTCCCCACACTCTCCGTGTACCATGTGTTTATTTTTTTTGAAAAATAAAACCATTCATATATATTTCCTTTAAACTCATATTTTAGCGTATGAGTATAAAATAATGATAGTTTTTAAATGTAGATAGAGATGGTTCCCATGGTTGTTTATTTTGAGATATTATTTGTTTTTTTAGGCATGATACATTGTAAATCAAATCATGATGACGACAGTTATCAGGAATGATCACTAAAGGATTACTGAGTCTAACCCCCTATCAAATAGGGCAGGGGTCCCCAATGAATGGATTAGACCACCCCCGTCCTTTTAATACCGGGGTGTGGGTCCTCATCCTATAGAATGGAACCCCCATTTAACGTCAGCATGATTCCTTTTCCATATGAGCGGATCACCCTATCAGATATGGTGCGGGTCCTTGATGACCAGAGTTGAAGCCTACTAAACCATGGTGTGGGTCATTAACCTATAGAGTGGAACCCCCATCAGATTAAGAGTGGATTATCTACCAATCGAGTGGAAAACACTATCAGATAGGGTGAAGTTCCTCAATGATTAATGTTGAACCCCCTGTCACACCAGTGTGTGTGTCTTTATCCTATATATTGGAACTACCCATCGTTTTTGGAATGGTCCCTTTTCATAGTGAGTGGAATCCTCTATCGGATATGGTGTAGGTGATCCTGAAACTAGAGTGTAACCCCACATCATCATGGTCATGGTTATAATATTGATACATATCAATTTGAACCACCATGTTGCACAAGGGTGTGATTCCACTATTTGAGTTTTTTATCCCATCGACTATAGTTTATAATGATTATGCATGGATTGACTTGAATGGTTTATTTTGGGAAGATGTTAGAGATGTTGGGAATCATTATTAGACTTCCAAAACTATTGGTAGCTCTTTTAGAGGTATGATTTATGGCATTCAAATGCCTTTACACTCTCATTTGGGATTCCTTGGACTAAGCATATTTTATCTAAATATATAAATCTATATCTATACATTTTGATTTGAATACTCTCATTCCATGGTTTATAAAACTCGTAGGGAATTTCATTGTCATTTCATGCTTATCCTGGCAATTTTGAATGAGTTGAATATCATACGTTCTGTTGTGAAAACTAGAAAGGTAGTTAATCTGCTCATTGTGTTGAGCCTCTTATTCCTGGATGAGGTTACTCATTCTCTTTTATGGGATAAGATACATGTGGTTTACAATAAACTGTTTTTATATTTCTTTTGTATCACTTCCTACCACCCCTTCATCATTCAGGGCATCTTATTGCATGCATATTTATCCCTCCCAACTTGGGATTTACATGCAACTTTCTATTCTTACGAAAAAAATTGACATGAAAACAATCACATCAGAGGAAAATTGAGATTCCAGGTTATGGTGACCATGTATGATGGCCATAGATTAGATATTGTGAGATAGGATCTCTCAACATTTTAATTTCTATCATTATCAGGTTGGGATATGTTTCTAGCTGGGAAAGTATTTTAACCCCTTACATTTCAATTTACATTATAATACTCATGTAATGCCTAGGGTTTTAACATGCATGCCCCCCTGAAAATGTTCATCTTTTTTTATTATTTCTACGCACATACGCAATGATATTGATGTGTGTTAATATATATAGATAGGAAAATTTCTCTTCATGTTAGTTATCACATTAATTTTGGTCTCTAACACCTAACCTCTAGAGATATGCCTATGGTAGTTTCATCTTGAACCTTGACTTGTGTCAAGTCATGAAAATAATATTCTATAATTATAATTCATAATTATTCTCAACTTGTATATTAGTTAGTTATTAAAAATATTCAATATCAAGTGTGTATAACCTAGATTGTTTTGATGTTATTTTATAAAATTATTGGTTTTATTTACACCTCCCTAGAAATTCGTATTTACCAACCATACAATGTAGTATAATTTATTCATCATAATTATTTAATTGTTTTCTATTTATTTATTTTGAATTTTTGATATTCTAATTTTATATTAAAATTTCAACAATAATATTTTGGTTATTTTTAACAAATAAACTATGGTATCTAAATTTATGAGTTAAATTTTTATTTTTTTTAATATAAAAATTAAAGATGATATTTTAGTAATTATATAATATATTACTAGTAAAAATATTCTCATAGTCATCCATGATATTATTCTATAGCATTTTCAAGTAGGTTGTTAGACTTAACAATGCTTTAACATATCATGATTATTTGGTGATTATGATTTTGAAATTGATTTATTATAGATTAATTAATTAGTAAAAATAACAATTATGATACTTTTTAATATTAGATATTCAAATTAGATTATATGAAAATATAAAAAATAAACAGACTTGGTGAAAAATTACATATGTTAATATGTGGAGCTGATAGTTCAAACAACCAAAGGTTAGAAAATACATTGCAAAACCCATTAGTGGGAATGTTGATGGATTATAATTTTTATATTAAAAAATTTCTATTATATTTTTCAAATTTATTATTATTTTTCAACCTTATAACCTTTGAATATTATTGGTGTAGAAAAAATGGATGTTGTTGATTTATTGAGGTGGAAGTCCATAGAATGCATAAATAACATTCCATTTTTTCAAAATAGAAATGGTAAATGCTTGGTAACACATATTAAATCATCATAATAATAATATTTACACAAATGAAATTTCATTCATTGTATATTAATATTAAAATATTATATTAAAATGAATGTAAAAAGAGAAAATATGTTTTAAAAGAGGACACACATGTATGACTTGTGCATTCTCATTAAAGACATAATGAAAATATATGTCTTAAGAAATTACCATATAACTAATGGCACAAAATATCTAATAGTATAAAATGGAATTAAAAAATTTAGTGTTTCAATAGGAAATAGATTTTTACAGATTGTATTGAAGGCCTTATGAGAGTGATTTTTTGAACTGGTGAAAGAAAATTTTTGATAATATTTCAGTTTAATATAATGAGAGCACATGATTCAAACATTAAAAATATTTTCAAATTGATAATAATGGGTTTTTCATGAGATAAGGTTTATAATATCACAACTACTACTTTTTATACGTATGTAAACATTTATTTATGTCCCTTACTCTTAGAATTTTCTCTTGTACAATATTTGGTTTTAGTGTGGTATCTAGTTTTTTACATTACTAATATACATTCAATGATTATATACTATATTTACCTTATTGAAAATTGTATACAAATTTGAAAAATAAAATAACAATTTTTTCAAATAAAATTTTAATGTGTAAGGAAAAACATGTTTACTAGTAGATCAAATAACCCATAAAAACGTGTTTTTCAAAAAATGGGTTTTTTTAATAATAATAATTTTTTAGTGATAAAATTATACATCGGATTTTTATATGATTTTAATTGATTTATTATATATCTTTTATATTTCTTATTTTAATAAAATAAAATAATTTTTAAAATTATTATTTTATATAAAAATAAAAATAATTTTGGTTTTTAAGGAAATTATTACATATATATATTATTAATTTGTTTTCAAAATTGAATAAAGTATATTGCTTTAATGTTTTTTCATTCATAAAAAAATCAACATTTGAACAAAAACGTTGTATTATAATCATACATGACTTTCTTATATTATAATAATGATAGAGTCTTGGTAAAATAAAATTGTATTTTCAATATTCACGGATGTAAAAATTAATTTTGAAATAAATAAAAATATCACCATAAGATTATATGTAAATCTAAAATAAAAAATGAAATTATTTTCCTGAATATTGAATTATAAAATTTATATTTTTAGTTACTTAAATGAGAAAAACAAAATTCAATGAATTTTTTATTAAAATAAATTTTTAAACATTAAATCTCTTTAATTTAAATTTTTATAAATTCATTATTAATTTACTATTGACATAATAGTGTATAAATATAATAATTAATATTAAAATTATCTTTCATTGAAATCAATTTTACTTAAAAAGATAAAATACTATAGTGGATTTTCTGAAATTAATATTACAAATATATCCTCTTTATGAAAACTATAAATAAATGAATATAATAATACTTACATATATACATTGAATAATTTCATTTTAATTAGTAATTATTATATTGTTAATTGAATTTTTTAATTTTTTTCATTTAGTCAATTTGATTTTTATTTATATATTTCTTATGAATGAAAGTATCAAAATGGGTGTTAATTTAAACGATCTAACATCATGGGTCATTAAATTTCATATGTTAGTGTATTTTTTGGTATGTTTTCAAGTATAATGGAAGTATTGGGATAGTAAATGGTATTATATGTTTTTTTATTGATGAATATATATAGATGGAATGATTTATGCTTATATCCTACTGGTTTGATATATTCACGTGTATTACTTGATTCTAGAGATTAGGGGAAAATGTGCTTGGATTGAAAATTCTAATTATCCTCAAGGATAATAGTTTGGGTTTATATAATTATATGATAGAGGATTATAATGAGAATAATGGTATTATAATTTAATATTTAATAATGTTGACCCCAAAAAAACTGTGTTATTGAGATAAGTAAGTACATATTAAAAGTGTGAATCAAAAAGTTCAACGAAAAATAATTTACATGAGAAATACTTTAATGAATATGTTTATAAAACAATTTATAAATAAAATAGATCATTAATAATATTTAATGACAAGAATACACATTACGAGTTCTATTATAGGGAAAACCCATCATTAATATTCTTTGGAATCATCCTAAAAAAATGAGATATTCTCAATAAGTGAAAGAATCCTAGATTTGAAATAGATAGTGATGAAGGTATATTCCAAAGATATTAATAAAAATTTATGTTTTATAATAAAAAATAATGGTATTGTTTTTTTATTTTATAATGTAAAATTAGTGAAATAAATGTATATTTAGAAGTAATAAGAGAATGTTTTGAAGAAAAAAATATGTTTTTAGAGGAGATTAAAATGAAAATTTGTTTCCTTGGGGGAGTATATAGGGTGATAAAATAATTCGAAGAAGGAATTGAGGATAAATATATTATAGAAGGTATAGACAATATGAATAAATAATTACCATAGTTGAAATCAATTATGTTCTCATTATTTGTTACTGAATAGATCTATTAAAAACATGAAAAAAACACTCTAAACAAAATCCACATTTTATATGAATAAGAGCCTAAATTCTTTAAATACGCTACAATAAATAAAAAATGGATTAACGTTATGCATGATGATCTTTAAAAAATAATGATGAGTGAATTATGGAAAATTATTTTTAGGAACAAATATAAAAATATCGTCTTAATCATGTGTGTTTAAAGATAATAATAGTGAAAAAATTGACGTGGTTAGGGAAAAATGACTATATTCCAATGTGTGTTATCAAATTTAGTGAATTTATTTAGATGAGACCAATAATCCAATATATGTTATGGAAAATAAAATAATTTTCATTTTAATTTTCATATAGGGAGGATTCAAGGTGTATAAAATGGATATCAAATCAGTATAATTTAATGTCATTTTTGAGAAAGAAGGTCCCATTATATTACTGGATGAATTTCTTATTGTTGAATAATTGAATAAAGTTTCCCAATTAATGAATGAATTTTATTGGAAAAAACATGAACCAATATCTCAGAATAAAAATATATTATAAAAAATCAATATAGATTATATTCGAATGTTGTAGAATTTTTCACAATCAATATAAAATGAACCATAATTATAACTATATATAGATGGTCATCTATTTGGATGAAATAAAATGTTTAGGTTAAATAAAGTGAGTGAAATTTTTTTCTAGAACATATATGGTATATGGTAGGAATTTATATGATTAAAGATAAAACATATTTCATTTTTTATATGTAATATATATAAGGGTGTATATATTTATTTCCCAATATAAATATGCCATATTGACCCTCAAGTTAATTAGAATGGTGGATTCTAATCATATGACTTCAGTGGTTTTTTCGAATATAAAATATTGAAGATATTAATAAGAAACAAATCTACTCTAATATAATATATTATCATTTGAATCCTACAATTCCTAAAATAAATAAAACAATTTATCTTGTATCCAAATATAATATTTCACAGCACAGATGTTATGCCACAGAATGTCACATGATAATTTTGAAATGAATTATTTGATACATCAATAGAAATAATGATTTTTTATTATTTTATCATAAAATATCATTGAATATGTTTTGGGGATATATAGTTCCATATTTGATAGGTTCAATGGATGTTCATAGATAAAAATCGGGTGTATATTTCTACATTAGATATTTATATATATTTCTTGTTGACAAAGAAGTAATATTAAATCTCACTGGGAACTAACGATGCTAAATATAAAATGTCAATTCTATAATTTAATTAAATTATTTTTGATAAATAGTAAAATTCATTATGAAGGTCTTTTTGTGATATATCACGTCGAAGTCATATGAGATAAACCATTTATATTATCTATAGTAAAAATAATATCCATTTTTAAATATAAAAACATAAAAATAAAGTAAAATTTCATCAGAGATAAGGTTAGACAACGTATATTGGAATTAGATTATGTATCAATATAAAAATACACTATAGATATCATGATAAAGGAACTAAAAATTTTGAGTATGAGAAGAATTGACTCCACCATGGTTTCTATCCATCCCCATCCAAAAAATAGGGTTTAGATAAGGGATTTGAACACCCCCATGTGATTTTATATTTTTTTAAATTTATGTAATTTATAACTTGAATTATTATTTTTTAATTTCTAACACAAATTTTTCTATATTTCGAGAAGTGCAGATAAGGTTCACTAAAAAATGTGTAATAGTTTCAATGAACTATTATGGGTAATGTTTTCCATGGTAATAAGTGATGGATCGAAGTGTTCTTTATTATTACTAATGTGAATTCTTCAATAGATCCTTATTTTAGAATGCTTTAGAGGGATTTAATTTTTACTAACGGGGATAATAATTAAATGTTTTTAAGTGAATTTATAAAATGGGTAATAATTTCCAGAGGAAATTTTCATATATATCTATTTTCCATTGATGAAATTGGATGACATTGGCTTGTAGATGGTGATAATTGAATAATTTATTAACTTTAGGAAGATGTTATTTTTCACTATAGATACGATAGGTTCTAAATTTCCCATATAGAAATAAAATATTTATTTTTTCAATTATAGGGATTGTCAAAAAAACTAAAGGGCGTTATTATTAGAAAAAATTATAGATCGTAATATTGGGATTATTTTAATTAATAAAGGTGTGTGATATGACTTTTAAGAAAGACTATAAGAGGATAGGGCAGTTTGATGGTGATTTGGAAAGAGTAATTTTCTTCTAATGGGGAAATAGAAGTCATGTAATGACATTCATGGTAACACTATGAATGTTTCCTACATAAAAATTATGAATTAAAATATTATTGAATATGTATAATATTATTCAAAATTATTTTTAGAAGACTTAATTTATTTTGAATGTTTTTTTATTCTCAATTAAAAAATATTAACAGACACATTATGAAACATTTGGTTTCGACACAATTTAGATAACATAGGTGAAATAGTTTCTTGAGGATAAGTTCAGTGGGATTCTTGAAACACAATAATAGACCATGAGTATTTGTATTTAATATATTTTTGTGGTTACATGTTGTATATCATAATCATTCCTTGATGTGTGAATTTTATTTTTTAAAAAATAGATAAGTCACTACATGCATATTATTAGTTAGGTAATTTTATTATGGAAATTGTAAATTTTATTAGAGTCTTTAAAAGGTGTGTATAATTTTAAATGTTACCATTTATATGAAGATGTGAAGTAATGTTGTTTAAGATTCTTCCAGATTAGGAAGGGGATTGGATACACTTTAGTGGACCTATGAATTTATGGGGGTCTGTATCATGGTGAGACCATAATCTCAAAGATGTTATATTCATATAATGTAGTATTTATAATTTATTGGGACTACAAAGTGGTAGTTACATTTCATTTTGGTGTGATATTCAACAAATAATCTATGGATTATAGTAGTTTTTTTTATATTCGAGTGAAGAAATATATAGTAAACATTGAATATATTTCAATGTGGTATGTGAAATTGTGGGGTTGTAGTGGTAAAAAATTGTAGTTCTAATGGATGATTTGTATAACAAATTGAAAATAATAGTCTCACAACAATGAAATTGCTTTATCATAATTTTAAAATTAAAATTCCTATATTTTAGAAAGGATTTAAATAGAATTTAAATGGAGGATGTGATAATATATATAATAATATAATTATAAAAAATTAATTTGACATAATGTTGAATAATATTCCTATTAAATGGAATGTCACAAATTATCCATATATATGACAGATATCTTTTTCATTAATGTGAGGGAATGTAATACCTTCTAATATAAGACAGATTCATATAAAATATTTTTATTATAATAAAATAGAACATGTTAACACGATGAATCATCTTTAATGTAGGGAAAGGGATCCCAAGGGTGTTCTCATGAGATGGTCATAGGATTCATCGTTGAATGAAATTAAAGATGAATTTTCAAATAAAATTGGTTTAAACTCACTCATTATTTAGGAAGATCATGATAATAACACTTGTAGAGGAAGTGTACTTTTCTATTGTGTGAGATAATTGAATTGTTCTTTCTACGAGGGCAAGAAACCAAGAGTTCCAGTTTGACCCATATAAATTTTAATGAATAAGTAGTGACATTAAGTTTTTTGGTCTCTCTCCCATTATCATTTGATTCTCCTATGATTAACATGGTTTTGGTGATTTAAATTATTTTTTTATTTTCCACTTTCAATTAATAATTATTCTCATATCAATTTTGAGGGAGATAAAAATTCCTTATACTAATTTAAGAACATTATTGGAAAAAGGTTGTTAAAAAAATATCCCTATAACCTCATTGACCCCTCACCTATTTTAGTGTATTTTCCATACCTTTGACAAATATGTGACTATAGAATACAAATGATTATTATACATTAAATTAATTTTTATATAGTTATAAGATTGAATTTATAGATTCAATAATGGTTACATATATTAGTTGTCAAATATGGATGAAATTATTGTTTATCTGTAGTATACAAAATAATGAAATAGGAAATTTGGTAAGGATAGTTATTATATAGAATTTTGATTCAATTTGTCTAAAAGTTGTGATTGGCTAACCGAATCTTCGTGGTTACTGTTATGGTTATTTTACATTTCACGTATTTTTAATCCTTTAGATAATGATATTTCTAATAATATTTACATATGTGGTATATGGATATATGTGTGTAAATTTGTTTAGTATTTTTTGGTTAGAAAAACATTTATTGTATTTTGTAAAGTGTTAAATAGAAATATGGTTTGAAATATTAATTTTATCGAATGATAGGTGATTAATAAAAAATATGAAAAATTCTTCCCCTATATAAATTTATCATTAATCTAATAGAGATCATAAAATTTAATAGTTTCATTTGATATTCATAATATAAATTTATATAAATGATGGAAGAATAAAAATTCTAAAATACATCGTGAGGTATTCCTTCCCAATTAAACACATTTTATATCATCAATAAACCAACCATATTGATTCATGCTAACTATTGTCTCACATTGAATATATTGTGAATGGTATGATTGATACAACTAAACCAAGGAGTTGGATAAATAATCCTATTATTGTGATGCCCCCAACTAGATATCTATGATATGGTGCCATAAGCACAATCATTATAGTCATACATTGATACCAACAATAGATTTTCAGACATAACTATCCAATAATTTCATGAAATCAAGAAATCATAATCATTAATACTATCATGTGACCTTTTAGATTTGGAGAAATTCATAATAAAAAAATAATAAAATTTAATGTCTTTCACATGTAATTTACATTTTTTTCCACAACATAATAATTTAATGAAAGCATAACATGTTTTCAATATCTCTCAAATATTCTCCATACAAGCTATCTAATTAGGAATATCATGTGTATTATATATTAAGTTATCCTGATTAAATGGAAACATAAAAATAGGTGAGATCAATTTCATTGTATGGTAAAATATACAATTAAGTAAATAAATTTAGAACATTTATTATTGTAGGTATTCCTAAACTATATAAATCTATAATTTACTATTCCTATAATTATGTTATATCCATGATCATAAATGAAAAAATTGATATCAATAATATTAATCTCATGGATAATTGAATTCATAATATTGTGTATAAAATATTTTGCTTTAAGAAATTTTTTAAATTCCACAATAATTTTATAAGTTGTATTATACAAAAAACCCAAACATATTTTGTCTTGAAAGACTTGTCGATGTATTGAGGGTAATATAATTCAAGCCCCAACATTCACCTTATTTTGTAAAATGAGTTCAAAATATGTGTTAAAAATACATTTCATTCTATTATATTAGGAATAAATTACTTATTGAAAACAATTCAACCTAAACAATGAATGTTTTGGAATGATAATACATAATTATTATTTTCTAGAATTCAATAATTATCAATAATATTCAATAAATTTCCCCATTTCTAGAAAATGTTTAACATTATCACACCCTATCAAGAGAATGAAATTTAATGGTCATACGATAGATATGTAATACTCCAACATTAATTCATATTGGAAGAAATACATAAATAACGGCATAATTTTTCCCTCAAGAAAATAAACCTACTACTCTTTTAGGTGAAAATTATCTAAAATTTCTTTTTAAAATGATATATTCACATCTTATAGTGTAATTAGTCTACATTTAGCATAACACAAGAATAAAAGGACCATAATAAAACAAAAAATATAATGTAAATTCTTTCAAAAAAATTATCATTTTTGGTAGAAATCCCTCAAGGTATTATTGAATCACTTTTAGGTGGTTTTGTTTATTGAAAAAGTGGGCCTCCATGTTGTGTTTCTGGAAAAAGAAGACCATGATGTTCAAATTGTTGGAAATGGAGATATTTCATGGATATTTTTTAAATTCAAGGGATTTACTCAACCATACATAAATAATTTAAGAATATCAACAAAGTAATGGATAATCTGGTGGTGGTACCAAAAAAGAAGATACAAGGTGGAACTGTTTTCCAGTGTTTGGAAAATTTTTGGGCCTCAAAATCATGAAATGATGAAAAGTATTTTGTGAAAATGGACTTCAGATTCAGTTTCTTAGAGGCATGGAAAGTTGTGTGCCATAAGTTTTTATAGATCAAAAAATTAAAATATGGCAATGAAAATAGGGTAATACAAGTTTTGGTTCGGTTGTGCAAGGTGATTAGGGTGACAGAGTCTAGGGTGGCTGGACTTGCATGATCGGAGGAGACTTGTGTACATTGCTCCGGGTACCCAAAATTCCTATGAATATAGGTTTACCCATCCCTATATTTATTGAAGCTCAACACATATAGAAAATTTGAGCTCCATTTTGCGCATGTGGTTTTGGCATGATATTGATGGTTTGGTCACGCAAGTATACTGATATTCAGAAGTTGTGCGCTAGTGGATAGTTGCGCGCCAATATTGGTTTGGGTGCAAAAGTATGTGAGTTGCCAATGTTTTGTGTAGATGATGGTTGTATCACGCATATGGTTTGGTGACACCTGTGCGCCAATCTTTGAGAAGCATGCTAAAGCATAGAGAATCATGTCGGGCATTAGAGAAGCACATTTAAAATAAAGAAGCACAACAACCACTCTAGGGATACACAAAATTTGGAGAATTGCCTCTTACCGTTGGTGCGAAGTTAGATTCATCTGTGGTGGAATGTCGGATTTCAAAAGAGCATCTACTTATAGATAATGATACATTCATTGGATATAATAAAGTCACCTATATGTCATTAATCTGTTAGTGGGTCTTCTGAAGAATCTTTGAGCATACATCTATTGAGAGATTAGTGAGATTTTATATTTTGAGGGGTTGTAAACAAGGATGGATAGTGAGTGTACATAGAACACTATAAACAACAGTGTGCTTAAAGAGAATTTGTTACATCGGCACATTTCTAGTGTATGCTCCTTGGACGTAGCCATGTGAGGGTGACCCAAGTAAAATTGCTGTCTCATGGGATTTCTTTAGGATTTGTTCATACTCTGCAACATAAAGTTTATATAAGATTTTTTTGTTTAACAATGAAAAAAGATCAATTATGGTAGTTATATTAATCTATCATACTTTGATTCACCCCTCCTCTCAGGGTATCTAACATAGTTGACCAAACAATTGGCATCAAGGGGAAAGGTTAATATCAGTGGTTCTCTCTCAAATGGAGGTCAACAATCATAATGGAATTCTGATCTTCAATGAGAACAATTTCTAACTATGGTTGAATCGAATGCAACACTACTTTCTATCATTGTTAATAATGTGTTTACAGTAGCAATGCATGGTATAGAATATGATATTAAAATTTGTTCATTTTCAGAAGTCGAGCGAAGTGAATTGGATTCAGATTCCAAGGAAATCAATACTTTAGGGGGAGCCCTATCCAATGATATACATATAGAGGTGATGTCATGAAAAACCAGACATCCCATGTGGGAAAAGTTATTGAATATATTTGAATTACATACAATGGTTAGAGAAGCGAAGATCCAAGTGTTGTGGAACAAGTATGATGATCGTAGAATGAGCCCGAATGAGTATGTTAATGCATTTTTTGATAGTTTAAATGTGGTTGTTGAAGACTTTAGAGGTCTTTGTAATGTCATTGAGGACATAAATATTGTTAAGGGAACATTGTGGAAACATCTACCTTAATTTAATCTAATGGTTTATATATTATAAGATAATGATCCAAAAGAGATGACACTAGATAACAATCCCAGTACCTTGGTAGCAAATGAAATGAGAAAATATGATAATGATGCTGTGGAAAAGGGGAAATCCAAAGAGATGAAATTTAAATACATGAAGAATCTCACTGTTAAAGACTATCATGATAAATAAGAGACATATGAAGTGATTTAATTCCTCTCCTCAAACCTTCAACAAGAAAAAGGAACTTTTAAAGGGAAACCTCCACTTTATTGTTCTCAATGTAGAATTTTTGGACATGTTGTGGTAAGGTTCCCTAAAAAGTATCATGATGATTATGATGATGATGATGATGATGAATATGAAATTCCCAAGATGAATTCATTGGCCTATGTTAAAGTAACAAAATAGTTAAAAAACTTTGTTAAGAAGAAGAATCTTGTTTCAAAAGAACGTGATAATTCAAATGAGTCTGAAGTTGATGAGGTTGAAGAGATAGAAAATTAAATAGATTCTGGAGAAAATGATATGATGCCAGTTGTTGGTAGTTCACAGAAACAGAATGAAACTGAAGATAATGAAGAGGAAAAATGAGATGAAGTAATAGTCAATATAGAAGCATAATTAAAAGCATCTCTTGAAGAGGTAGATTTTTGGAGAGAAAAAACAATGAAATATAACAATGTGGTACATGATTCCATACTCTATATGCAACAACATGAAGAAGATAATTCAGAGATGTTAAAATAAATCTAAATCCTTATTTCTTCCATGATAGAGAACACATAAAAGGTTGATGGACATAATCTAAAATTGAAGAATATAATAGGGAGATCGATGTATTGAATAAGAAAGTGAAAGATCATGTCAAGAGTATTGATAAACTTGAAGAAGAAGTCGTCAGTCTATGACGAAAAGTGAAGTATCAAGAAAATTGATTGACCTCCAATATGACGTTAGGAATGAAGAGGATTCCAATGACTAAAAATATGAAGAAGGATCATATAATTTTTGTAGGAAAGAGTAGAAATAGAGAACACTTATTAAGACTGATTTCAGTCATGTTCAGAAATAGAAAAAATTTAGGTTTGAAGTCAGGCCACAAGAAACCATTTCGAAAATTAAAATTTGTGTGGGTACAAAATAGAATTAAAATTTCAATATACCCAAGGAAAAATTGGTAGTAAAGAAGTGAAATGTATGAACACAACATTTATTAGGTGTTATTGTTGTATAAAGATGGGACAATCACAATATATGTTCTCTATAACCAGAATATACTGAAGGGAACAATAACAAATGTTAAAGCCAAATACAGAATAGTTCTCTAGAACATGTTTCAAAGGACACTACTTTTGGTGCTGAGTATTTGGGGACATGGATAAAAACGACACATCGACCA
Source organism: Viscum album (assembly GCA_963277665.1). NCBI lineage: Eukaryota > Viridiplantae > Streptophyta > Magnoliopsida > Santalales > Viscaceae > Viscum > Viscum album. The sequence goes on from OY728148.1 coordinate 471,153,733, forward strand.
TATATAGATATTTTCCAACATAGAATCAAAATGTTCATACGTAGAAAATCATTGAACCAAAATGGGATTTGAAATTGAAAAATAGATTTGTAGTTTTAAATGATGAATTCAGTCCACCATACTCTAACTAAGATTAGGAGTCTGAATATATGATAATTTGGTAAATGAAAATATTTTCCAAGAAGAAGAGAGTAGAGAATTAATTGGTTGCCAAAATTTTCCTTAAAGCATCAGACTATTATGGGGTATGGATCCATGACAGTGGTTGAACGTCTCTCATGATAGAAAACATGGATATGATTACAGGCATAGATTATGAAAGAGAAAGAGTTTTCATGTTTGGAAATTTTGATGGCCAAAAGATAATTGGATCAGGAAAGGCCAGGTTTGGGGTCAAATAAATGAGGCGTGCTGATGTATTGGTAATAGAATGCCTCAGTCAAAACAAACTCAGCATCAGCCAACTATGTGACTATGGTCACTCAATTAGAATTACCAAGAAGTTGTGTGTTGTTAATGTAAAATATGAGGAATATTTCCTATAAGAAAAATGGTAATGGTAAATTTATAACTTGTAATTGGGGAAGAAGATATATAATTTTTATACTGAGAGGAAGAAAACTATTCGTGGCATAAGAAACAAGGTCATCTATTCCAACAATCCATGATAGATCTAGTTACCCTTAACGTAGTTAGAGACCCCCATAGACAATCACATGAGCTTACACATATGTGTGATGCATGTAAACATGGGAAGATCATTAGAAGGACATATATATCAAGTTAGAATAAGTAAACCAATGTTCTTGAATTGGTACACACTAAAGTTAGTGGAAATATCTCCCCACGAACAATAGACGGGAAAAGGTACTATGTTCTTTTCATTAATGACTACAACAAAATGGCCTGGGTATTTTTCATAGTGCAAAAGTCTGATGTCATTAGTTGCCTAAAATTGTATCAAATGGAATCTTAATAGATGCATGGGTAGAAAAATCTGATTTTTTTATTGACAATGGTACGTAATTCACAAAAAGTCGGGAGAAATATTATCTAGAGAAAAATTGGATAAGGAATAAATTTTCATTAGTAATAACTCCCCGAAAGAATAATGTGGTATAAAGTTAGAATCGTATCCTAAAAAAAGGTGCAAGTATGATTCATATAGAAAAATACATGGTAGAGTGTTTCTAGGAGGAAGCTATTTTGACATTGGTCTACATTTTTTACAGAGCTATGTTGTGTTCGAAGGAAAAGAACAACTCCATAGAAAATGTGGTGTGGAAATAATCCAATAGTTAATTACTATAATATCGTGGGAAGTAAGAGATTAATTATCAACAACTAAATACATATGAAATTTTAGACATGTGGAGATAAACAGATATTCCTTAGCTACTTTGTTAAAATAAATTCATAAAAATTCTTTAACAATAGGTTGGGAAAAGTAGTCGAGATCAATGATGTCACTGTAATAGAGAATGAAAAGATAATTAAACAATACAGTGAAGAATTTCATGACGAACATGATGATGAGGAAAGTAACATATAGGGTGCAGATGTAGTATATTCTATCTCAGAATAATATACTGATGATGAACAAGAATATGTTAAGTCATTATCTACAAAGATTCCATTGAGTTGAGCCAAACATGATATCCAGAATATCATTGGTGATCAGACATCACCAGTTAGAATTAGAATAATGATTTCACAACAATAGAATTCTATTTTAACTCATGTAGAACCTAAATTTTTTAATGGTGTTTCTCAAGATGGGAATTCGGTTCAGGCGATGAATGAAGAGCTAGACCATATTGAGATGAATCAGATGTGTGAGATTGTTTCGAGGCTAGCAGATAAGAATGTCATTGAAAATAAATTGTTCTATTGAAACAAGATAAATGAATATGGAATAGGTATTTGAAACAAATAAAGTCTATTGTGCATGGGATACTCCCAGATAGAGGGTATTGATGTCGATGAGATATTCTAATCTGTTACAAGTCTAGAAACAAAAATATTATTCTTGGCCAATGCAGTGCATCCAAAATTAAAGGTTTTTCAAATGGATGTCAGATATGTATTCTTGAATGGGGTTCTAGAAGAAGAAGTGTATATCTAGTATCCATGTGGTGTTCTCATTAATGGGGATGATAACATGGTTTTTTAGTGGAATAAGAAGTTATATGGGCTGAAACAAGCACCATGAGCATGGTACTCTTGTCTGGATATGTATTAGATGAATCATGGCTTCTAGTTGGGGTGGAGTTGAATACAATATCTATTTCAACAATGACAGTAATCAAAGGATGATTGTGATGGTTTATGTCGATAAAATAACATTTGGCTGATCAGACGAAGCTCAGTGCAGACAATTTTCTGAAATCAGGAAAAGTGAGTTTTGAAATTTTAATGATTGGGGAGATGACATTTTTCTTTCGTTTATAGGTGTCACATGGATGTAATGTCATTTTCATTTCTCAATCCAAATATTCAAGGGTGGTTTTGAGAATACTAGGAATAGAAAATTCAAATGAGATGAAGACTCCAGTTGCTACCTAGAAGAAATTAGTGAGTGGTGATGATAGAAATGAAGTTAATATCACAAAATAAACACATATTATTGAGTGTTTACTGTACCTAATAGAAACGAGACCTAATATTATTTTTCCACGTGATAATAATTGAGATATCATATCCAACCCAAGGAATGACAAATTATTTCCATTAATGGGATAATTCCTAATATCAAATGAATTACGGATTTTGGTCTGATGTATAATGAAAAATATTAGCAAGATCTGTTGGGATTCAATGATGTAGATTGGGCCGATTCAGAGGATGATAGAAAATCAACGTTATGCTGGGAATTATATCTTGGTGTCTTCTATATTTAATGGCTATGAATGAAGAAAGATTGAATTTCATTAAGCACCATAGAATCTATGTATATTGAAACCACAGAAGCATGAACACTGTTATTGTGGATGAAATAGTTGCCTGATGGTATGGTAGTAGAAGTGAACTCTCAGATCAGAATCCTGTGTGATAACTCATGTGATATAAATCGTAGCCAAAACCTAGTACATCACTCAAGGACAAAGCACATTGAGATAAAATATAATTTTATCCAGGATAATGTGGACAAAGGGCTAGTGATGTTGGATTATGTTCCTATAGTGCTATAGGTTGTAGAAATTATAACAAAGTCCTTACCGAAGGATGAATTCAAGAGGTATTAGCTAGCTCTGAAATTCCAGTCACTCCCCGCACTTGAAACATTGTGGATCTAGGACCCCCCCCCCCCTGAGGTATGGCTCTCTACTAATATGTGATATCTACCCTGTTGCAGACCTGAAATGATTGACCATTGGGTTCGTTGACAAAGGGGGATAAATAGTGACTCCTAAAGAGTGAGAAATGGGGATAAATAAGGGATACCGTTTGTTTTTCAAAGACACGTGGAGAAGTTGATAGGTGGAGCAGTGAGATAGGGGGAGTTTTTCAAGATAGGTGAAGAACCTGAGAGGGGGAACACTAAGTTGAGAGTATGTGGGGTTCAATATAATCATCTACATATTATCTTGGACAACCCAATACCCATGAATTGAATAAGGGGAGTATTAAATTTGACGATTCTTGATGTGATCGATCAAAGATTAAATATCGTGAAAAATTATGATAGTGATGAAACATTTTTATTGGTATCAGTATGGTATGAACAACTTCTTTTAGAAATGAAGTGATACTTTGATGATCTTTTAATTTACTTTGGTTTCTCACGCCGAGCATTACTCATATTGGATTAGAGTATGTGCTGAGTGAATCCTTAATAGCTCTCAGAATCGAAAGTGAATATTGGTGGATGAAGCATTAACACAGTAAAATTTTATAGAAGAGTTATGAAAACAAACACAAAGTGGAATATTATTGGTCAAAAATACCTTAATAAATCATTGATGATTTTTTGAGGAGATTGTGTTTATTGAAAAAGTGGGCCTCCATGTTGTGGTTATTGACAAAGTAGACCCTGATGTTAAAATAGTTTACAAAGGAGAGGATTCAGGGAGATTTATTGAGTTTAAGGAATGTAGTCAACCATCCATGAATGATTGAAGAATCTGAAAAAATGAATGGACGATTTGGAGGTGGTAAAAAAACTGCTAATACAAGTGGGCTCCATTTTCCAGTGTGTGCGATTTTTTTAGGCCTTAAAATTGACAAATGAAGAAAATGATATTGGGGAAATGGATTTGTGTGCCATTTTATGGGGTGCTTGTAATGTTTCTAGCCATATGTTTTTCAATATCAGAACATCAAAATATGTCAAATGAAAGAGGGGCACCCAAGTTTTTGTTTGGTTGTGCTAGGTGACTATAGAAACAGAGGCTAGGGTGGCTAGACTTCTGCAACTGGAGGAGACTTGCATGTGATGCTCCAGGTACCCAAAATGCCTGTAAATAGAGGCCTCCACCTCCTCATTTTTAGGGAATATCAAAAAGTAAAGAAAATTTGAGCTCCAGTCATTCAGCAAGTTTGGTCGCACAAGTGGTGGTTTGGTTGCGCAAATATAAAGATATTTGGACGATGTGTTCCAGTTGATAATTGCGTGCCAATATTGTTTTGGGCATAAAAGAGTGTGATTCGCCCAAGTGTTTGGTTGAAGAAGGGATTGTTGTGAAAGTGGTTAGATGTCACATTCACTCCATGAATGGAGAAGTGATCCAAAGCATAGAGAATCATTCATGAAATTAGAGAAGCATGCCAAGAATAGAGAAGCGTGTTAGTCACTCTAAGGTTGCGCGAAAGATGGATAATTTCCCATTACCTATGGTGCAAAGTGAAATTCATCTGTAGGTGAAAGATGGATGTCAACAGAGCATCTACATATAGAGAAAGATTTATTCATTTGTGATAATTAAGGGACCTATAGGTATTTAAAATATTAGTTCATATTTTATAGGAGTGAGAACACTTAAGTTAAGAGAGTAGTGAGCTTTTATATTGTGAGTGGTTGTAAACCAGGAGGGATAGTGAGTCATCTTTGAAGATTGTAAACAGCAGTGCACTTTTAGTGGATTCGGTAAATCAGCACAATGTCGGTGTATGCTCGTTGGATGTAGCCTTATGGGGCTGAAAAATGTAAAAAAAAATCCTCATGTTCCCTCTTTAATATTTGTTTGTACACGGCAACGAGATGGAGAAAGAAGAGAGTTTTATAAAACAACGAAAGAAGATCAATTGTGGTAGTTGTTTTAATCTGTTATACCCTGATTCCACCCCCTAAAGTGTTTTTAATTTAATGGACCTAACATATCTATTATAAAATTAATATTCATATTAGGGTGTTAACATAAATTAATTAAGCCATTCATAAATATTAATTTCAACATTTTTAAAAAGGAATGGATCATGATATGAATTTTTTGATGTTGCAAGTTTAATCCTCATAGTGTTTACATCTATAATTGGATAATTAATGAACCAAAAATAACATTTATTGAATCCTTGGTAAAATTATATGTCAAATGGAATATATAACCTACAAGATCATTTAGAAACAAATAAAACATTAAAGTAAAATTAAAATCTACCTATCAATTTCAGAGGAATAATTTTAATTGTTTTTGTCATTGCTATTGAAAAAAGTTAATTTCAAAAACAATATTTATTAATGGATCCTTGAATGTACATAAATATTATACCATAGAAATGATTAGATAATGTTGAAAAATGTTAAAAAAAGGAAAAATACTTTTTAATTATTTTCAAAGTACCTTTATTTAAAAATTAAATTTCAAGATGTGTATAAAAACATTATGTTGAATTAAAATATTTTATTCATAAATAGGATTATAACATACCATATAATAAAAGAATATAGTGAGATAACCTTGTAATGGAAATGAAAATAACATGATGAAAAACTATAAATCAAAGAGTGGGATTTGATTTATCAATATCTATTATAAGAAACATACTCTCTTAAACATGGATCATTTGAAAATGATTTTATATTGTAAAAATGTATTCAATGAGATAATAAAACATGTAAAAATATAAGTTCAAAATATTTTAAAATATGTTATAGTGACCAATCATATATCAATAAATTAAAATTCAGGTACCCAAAACTCTTACAACTAGTGTAAAAATTGATTTAAAATGAATTTGATGAAAGGAACCTATTTTTAGTATTTAAGACAATGCATTTCTAGTAAATAATCAATAGAAAATTATTTGAGTAGTATATAAATATAATTCCATTCAAACGGATCCTGGTTGATACCATATATCATTTCATAGAGATTCATACTTGAGAAAATGAAAAACCTTTCATCTCCAGTAATTATTTAATCGAGACCACATGAAAGAGTGGAATTAGAATTGAAAATAAAATACATGGATTATATGTTATTTAATCATACGATATGAAAAATTTGATGTATACAAAATACATAAATGAAATATTGTTCCTGATACCAAATATGTCGCAAAGAGAGTAATTTAAGAAGAAATAATTTCCTCATTCCATATTTTTTCATCTGGTCCAAAAATTTATAGAAAAATTAAATTATTATTATTAAATACACACTTAATGACATTATTCACAAATTAAAACATTTTTAATCGTTATTTATTATCATTATATACATGTGATTTATTTTTTTCCTATTTCCATTATTGGATGTATGTAATCACTACTACATTGAACTAGTATAATAAAATAGGTGTTGTTCAATGTTATTTTAAGAATTAACTCATTCATATATGATATATGGTAATATATTTTATATTATCTAATGTTAAGAAATGAAATAATTTTATTCCAAGGTATATTGGTTTACAAACCACGAAGACAAAATTGGGAAACATAATATTGTATAGATTCTAAAGGAGTAGAGATAATTTAATTAACTAATTAATTAAATATTGTTATGAATATTATAAATCAAAAACAAAACTAGTGTTTTCATATTTATTTATCAAATAATATATAATATGTTTTAATACTCTTTAATAAATTTAATTCTTTTAATTTTTCATGTATGTTGTTAGAACCCCCAAAATGTGTACCTACCTTGATTAATGGGTTATAATGATTTGTTTTGCTGGTAATATCAGTACAATAAAATTTTAATTAACAACCATCCAAACTTCATTTTTTATTATTATCCAAAAATTACTTTTATGGAAGAAGTGAGAGACCCCTAGAAAAGAAAAAGTTATTATTGAAAAACTTATGCCTCTTGAAATTTTTATCCTTAAGAAGTTTCTTAAAAAAATTAGTTGATGATGTATCTATATCATCCATTACAAGGTCTTCATGTTGATGCACCAGTCTATCTGATGCATGCACGTATTACTCTTGGTTGATTTTCCCCGCATTGAAACCACTTACTAGGATCTGGTTCTTCTTGTCAATCCAATCACTCTATTCTCTATTGGTGTCAACACAAATGGTCATTTATATCATTATATTGCAATATTATTTTTGGTTAATTGATAACAATTGATACCTCCTCTACTCGAACAACATTTCCATTTATGTTGAGAACACACTCCCTCACATGGGGCTTCACCTTCCTGGTAGAGCGTAGATCCATTAGTGAAGGAAGATGACCATAATTCTTGAATCAGACTACCCTGCTCTTGAATTATATTTTCTATCCTCTATTCCTCCTAGTCATTCCCTACATTCTCTATTCTTTTGAAGCGGTTACACGGCTTAATAGAAGTCACCACTCTTCTCAAGCTCGACCTGATCAGTGGAAATCACTCATCCCAGGGACCCTCACATCCCTTATAATAGAGAACTGTAAGCACAACCACTATATAAGAAGTAGATTTGGAGGGCTTTGGACCTTCCTCAGTGACCCTCCGATTTCCAATGACGGGATTAGAAATATCCACTGGGGCCAGACCAACTGTAGTAGTGGGATGAGCCAAACAAGATTCTTCTTGTCCCAACAGACTTTGAACAATTGGTGTCACCATACCAAAATATCACCTTAAATAGTTGAAAACATAATAAACCAATTTATTACCCTCTAAAGGATCATGTTGAACAGCCTTCACCAGAGCTAAGTTATTTCCATAAAGCCTCTTCCCAAACAATCCTTCTTCAGCAACCAAGGGGTCCTTCTCACGTTGTGCACTTTGATATTTCTTTGGAAGATCCATTTAAAATAAATTACATTGGATAATATAATTTGATAAAAATTTCAGAAAACTGATAAAAACTTTTGGGTAAGGATATATTTTTTTCATAAAATGAAATAATTAGTCACTCCCTGAAGAAGAAGTGAGATTCCCCTATTTTAATTGGTTATATTTGTCTTTTTGGTAAATATTTAAACCTAATATGAAGGGATAAAATATTAAAGCTTTAATGTGTGCTCATTTTAGAGAAATAATATATATGTGGGGACATGTGGTAAAACATTCATAAAAAATTACGTATAATTTTTTTTCATTTTTGATGCACATTACACAAAGAATTATGACTTAATTTTTTTTCTTTTACGGATGTAACTAGTTATTAGCAAAGGTAAATAAATATTTATAACTAAAAATAATTTTTTAAATTTCAGATGACTTGTATCCAATGATTCTATAATTTATATCCATTTTATTAAATTCAATTTATTATTGTTGTAAACATATATTTTTTTAAAAAATATATATTATATTGAAGTCAGTTTTTGATAAAATATGTTTTATGTTATAAACTAAAAAATTGGGGTTTTTAAATTATATCCAAAATTTTTTAAATAATAAAAAAATTAATAAATATATATTTTTTACCAAAAAATATTTAGTCTCTTGAATTTAAAATTATATACTAATAATGTTAATACATGTGTTTTTTTTGTAAAAATGAAAATTTTAACTACAAACCATTATTTTTTATTAAAGTCGCAAAAATTCACCGTAATCATATATTACTATTCAAAATCCATATATAATTTTCATTTTTTAGAATATAATTTATAAAATTTCAATATTTATATAAAAAACATTTTATAATGGATAACATTTTATATTGTAAAAAAAATTGTTACTTGTTTAACTATTATTTATTTATATTTCCAATCAATTATGAATTGCTTTAATTATAATATATAATTAATATAAAAAAAATTTTAGTTATTATCTAATAAATATATATATATATATCTTCTTAAAACAAAAAACTTGAGAAAAATTTATTTTTATTCAAAAATTTATATTTTTAGTTGTTTTAGCTTTACTAATTAAATATCATTAATATTAAATTTTTCCTTTATTATCAATCTAAAAATATTTTATAATGTGAATAATTCTATTCAATCCCACTAATTCTATGGATTATATTTAATATTATTATATAATATTAAAATATTTCATAAAATATATCATGGATTTTATTGAGATTGGTGATGCATATAATTAATGCAATTGACCACACAGACTTATTTAATGGAGGTATATATTAAAAATTTAGGGTGATATAATTATTTCCATTTGGATAAACATAGTAGTTAAACACGCTATGATTGTACAACAGAAAAATATATTTTACTTCTCTCATTGAAATAGATTTTACAAAGGGTTGTCCACTCAACTTTCCTAAAATCACGTAATACCATATGTTTTCAAAAAATACTATGTTTTATAGTGTACATGGCATGTGACCTAGAAATTTATGGATTGCGAAATATTTTTTTAGTATGAATTTATTTATATACTAATTTAATTTTGTGATATGAATAGAAAAATCCACAATAAAAAATATATTTATATATATCCTACTTAGTTTAAATTATTTTACTAATACATAGGATATACGAACTCTATTTATGGTAAATTATTGTTATTTATCAAAAATAAATTTTCACCAAAATTTATTTTCATTCCATTTAAGAGAATATATTATAATTCATTTCTTTTAATATTGAAATATAATTTGATTAAAATGATATCATTTTATAAATCATCATATAAAAAATATATATTATGGTGAAATTTTTGGAATATTGAATAGTTATATATTTCATTGAATAATGAAAAATATTGATTTTATAGGAAAATTTCATTTAATTTAAAGTATTTAAAAGGATGATTTTGTTTTTTAATTGATTTTAAAATTTATATATTTATTTTTTATTTCAAAAATACAGTTAAATTCATTCTAATCAAAATCAATAATAATTTTGATATAAAATATTTTGTAATTTATTCCACTTGTAGGATTAAAATGATAAAAATTTTATTTTTTATTTTAAATATGATATTAAGATATTGGAAAAAAATCAACCTTGTTTCATTTTGTAATGAATAATAACCTAAGAAATAATGTTGTCACCACAGAAAAGAGAAAAATGGGTCGAACAAGGATAAAATATTGCATAAAATTGCTTTATATTCATCAATAAACAAGAAAATATTTCATTGGATGTGTTAAATTCAACAAAGACCTTGAATTATATGAAAATATTAAAATTTTCACCATTTTAATTCATAAATATATTTATATTATATTATGTAAAATAAAACTGAAAATTTTCACTTTATTTCTTTTAATATATATATATATATATATATTACTTTTTATAGGGATAAAAATAAGTAACCAATTATTTTAAATGGTTATTTTTAGTATGAATAACTAGTTTTTATTTTGTTTATTTTTAAATTTTTATGATGATATAATTTCATTAATTGATTTATCCATGTAAATACAATGCTTATACAAGTAGTAAAAATTAAATGATTTTCAAAAAAAATAATGAAATCAATTTTTGGTGACTACTAGTGATACCTGAAATTCATTAATAATAATATTTTATTAGTGGTGTGTTAAAATATTATATTTTAATGAAACTATTATCGTCATATAGTATCTTGAAGTCAAATTTGTAAATCACCATGAAAATTACATTAATTGCATTTTTCATCAAGTATTTATTTATTTAATGGGTTAAAACACGTAAAAAATATATTGGGATATGGTTATGGTATCTAGTCTAAAATATCCACCAATATAAATTTATGTGTCACATTTCCTTATATATAATAGTTTTTACCCGACAAGATTAAAAATTATTATTATCATGGAAATCAATAAATGGGTAAACATGATCCATAAACATGGACATAAGTGTTCAAGAGTCACCCAAACTTATATAATTCCAATTATATGAAATTATTTCCACAAATATTGACCATATATTCAATATAAATCAATTTAATTCCAATTAAACAAGAACATTAATTTATATTAATTTAGTACATTAAATAATTCAATGGGTTCATGTCTCTATCATTATATATGGACACCATACCTACTCTCTTCCTCACACATCATAAGTCATGTGAGTGAAAACCAAACATTTTAAAATAATAAAATTGTATTTGATTTCATAAAAGACATGAAACATTGATTTTATCATATGTTACATGAAACACTCAATTTTTTTTTCATTAGAGACAACTATGAGATTTTTATGTATGATGTCATATTCAACACACAATACCAAACCTAAACGACCCATGATATTTATTTAATGTATAATATAAATGATAAATAAGAGGGTTATAATAATATTATGTTATTTTTAAAATATATATATATATATGTAAATTTATCACTCAACAAAAAATATTGACAGTTTTTGAAATAATAATTAAATTTTTAGAAATGCGATTTTTTCCTAAAAATATAAATTTTCAACAAAATTGAATTTTTATGGAGAAAATAATTATAAAAATATTTTGGAACATTTTTAATATTTCTTTAATGAAATTATTTTCATTATGGCTATTCAATTCCATTATTATCTTCTAGTGAAATATTTTGATTTTTTAAATAGTTTTTTTTGGTGATTAGTAAAAAAATACCCAATAGTGAAAAGTGTCTTTTCCTTTTAACAAATAAATTAATTTAAAATTAAAAAAATTTAATTTTTTTAAAGTGACATTAATATTCATTATTTATATTTATCCTAGTTAAATTAAATTTAATCTTATTTATATTGTATATTTTTTATAAGCTTGTTTGTGGTTTTAAAAATAAATATTACTAAAAACAATTTGAAAATGCATAATGTTTATCATTTTTAATTGTTTATAGTACTCCATAATGTGAAATATTTTAAATGAAATATATATATTATATATATTTAAATATTAATTAATTTTTATATAATTATTATTTTTATTCATTGGGTTCATATATAATCAACGTTTTCTAGAAAATATTTTTCTTAAAAAACCATTGTCTCGCTATGTCTGTTGGATTTATATTAAATTAAGCCTTTCCCATATATATGAGTTGAAATTGGAAAAAGTTATAATATATTCATGAAATGAATAATTTATAATTTATAATATGGTAAAATTAATTTTCCACTAATATTATTATTGAAAAAAATGAAATTAAATTACAAAAACTCAGGTAAAAATGAATTCCTAATGGGATTAAACTTTAAACGTAACGGTAAAATTATCTACATACTTTTTCGAAACCAATTTACCTAAAAATTTCGAACCGTATGAGCTCATGATAGATTTATATATATTTATAAGACAATATTATATGAAATCGAACCATATAATACGATAAAGAAAAAGGCAAAAAGGGTCATTTTCCTTATAACTTCAATAAATCCATTAGATAGTGCAAGATCCATATTTTTTGGATATATATATCTTCTTGAAATATAATTTTTTTATCATGAATATTTATCTTTAATTTTTAGATATTAAATATTTACAGAAAAATGATTCACAAATGAAAATGTAGTTATTATTTGGTAAAAAATTAACTGAAATAATGTATACCAAAATATTAAAATTGAATATAATTTAAAAAAATATTGTCCTAAATTTTTTAGAAGAATATAACATGTTGAAATGATTTCATATTCATATATTCAAATTATGTATTTTTCTTTATATTTCAAAATTTAAATTCATTATATATTTTCAAAATTTCTGTTGATGTTATCTAAAAACAAATATTATTGTATGAAATAATTTAAAATTATAATAAATACTATATTATTTAAAGTGTTTTTTAAATTTTAATAAATATAAAATATTGGTCATTATTTAACAATATTATAATTTATATTCAACATATTGACCCCAAAATTGTTAAATCATTTTTCATCACAGTTTGGTTTAAAATAATGTTTTTTCACATTATATTCTCTTTTGTAAAAATTTATTTTCAACCCATATGAGAGTTTTATATAATAAATTTTATTTTAATAATTTTAATAAGTGGTTTTACATTTTTTAATAATTCTCAATTTAATTTATATTTTATTGGTAAATTTCGTATGTTTGAAAACTAGTTAACTTAATGAAACCCTACAATGAAAAAAAATCGAGTTAAGTATCACAATGATTAAAGCAAATAAATCAATTTGTGGTGGAGTTTTTTTTCAACATGTAATCTTTCCCCACCTTTAATAATAATTTTATGATCCACTTTAGTAATTTTGACCTCCTAATAGTGAATACATATTAGAATTTACAAGAATGTCACTCCACCTAAAATATAAATGGGAACTCAATACCCTCATTTCAGCACATCAATAAATCAATATAGATTATAAACAATTTGTGAAAAAACATATAAACTACTATAATTTCATCTTATAGGTCTAAATTAAGGGATAAATAAAATCATTGAACACCATTGGTTCAAACAAAAAAGATTTACAAGAAGAAGACATAATGTTCATCATTGTGGATTTTCATTTTATCTCTTAATAAAACCAATTAATTTAATATAATACCATTATTATATAAATTTCTCATCATTATAAATATTTTTCATATTTTTATTTATATTTTAATATAAAAACCACACACACTTCTATAAATTTTTTTAGAAATTCAAAATTGGGGTGTACGACAGACAACAGCCTTGAGGCCCGATGCCATTCATTTTTTCAATACCTCTCCTCATGGTTGAGAATTATGATGGATATAATGTTTATATATGGTATTTATAACTTTATTATTTATCTATGGTAAATATATTATATATAACCTTTTACGATCCATTTTATAAGAGATATGATAATGTCACTTGTGTGTACAATGAACTGCCACATCATGAAGCGATGTGTTTCATTTGTCACTAACATATTACACAAAACATTATAGTGGTATATATTATAAATTCATGTAATATAACTTATATATTTATTATATTAATGAAATATTTTTCATTATTTGAATATAATATATCTTTTTTACCTTTTCACACATTTAAAAAGTGATAGCATCTTTCAGTGACATGTGGGATACCACCACATCGAAGCGATGTGATTTATTTTAAATTTTATTAATTATATATATATGTATATAAAATTAAATATAAAAAAATTTAATTTAAAATTATTTTCATTTTATATATAATACATTATTAACATTATTTCTATAAAAATCAATATGATATGGAAATGTTACTCTTACGTGTATAGAACATAACTTATCCCAAAACATAATGTTAGTAAATGTTTCATGAAAATAATTCATAATAGGTCTTAAAAGTATAGTTTTAGTATAAATATGATAAATATTTCAGGATTATAATGATTTATATGTTAAAATTAGGACATTTGTTACCATAATTAACATACCAAATTTATTTTTTCCACATAATCTGTATGTGGTCAATACATCTAACATAAATTATATTGATTAATAAAATATTTATAAAAAGATTATAACTAAAATAAATGTAATAATAAAATATTAAAATTTTCTTGAGTATTTAAATAACTAAAATACGTTTATAATTCAAAATTATTAAGAATAAGAAGGAAAAGTCGATGTCAAGGTAATGGTTTTTGTCACCTCACTTTTATTTTTCTGAGACACATGCTATATTCAAAACCTATTTTTATTGTTTGGTATATGTAATAACCTGTAATGTTTTTTCATTACTATAATTTAATTTATATTTATTTACATATCAATTTTGGTATCCCACATTCATGATGTTTATGGTTTCATTGTGACCAAAACTGTAATTTATTATTGTCAAACTATTCCTTCAATGAGACTTATTTCATGTTATAGAACTATAATATTTAATGAGGTGTATATATATACCATTTTATGTGTTATATAAATATTATACCTATTCTAATGATATTATATGTTTCATTTAATTTTAATCCTTGAAGGGGATTTGGTTTCATGTTACAAAAGTTGTTAGAGTATTTTATTACATTGAATTTTTTTTAGGATTATGTATAATTAAGTACTAATTGTTTAAATACTATAATTTATTCAATTATATTATCATATTGTTATTGATATTTTTTTCATGTAATATTAAAATTTCAATACTATTATTTACATTAGATCATTGGGAATAGTTTTTTATAAACACCATATTGTTTCCTGATATGGTGGGAAATCTATTTTAATCCAAATCCACGATTTCTAAAAAAAATCAATATTTAATCAATAATATTAGGATTTGTTGAGGACGTTGTTACCCAAATATTTTATAGAAATATTTTTCAAATGAATATTTTTATGTTTCTGATTGAGGACCTTTTTTATACTTCTTTCATGAAAATAAATTTCCATTATAATATGTACGAAATTACATACCAACATTAACATATTTTCTTTTAATATTTATTTGATAGTATAAAAAGTTTTATATAATTAAAATTTTTTTTCAATATTTTATAATTTAATAGTACATTAAAAAACATTATCAAAAAAATTACTTTCAATTTTTTTAATTATTGAAATTTGATTTTAATAATGAAACGGATATTTAACTCAAGAAATTTTAATGAAATTTTAATTGTATTTCCATTTCTAAAAGTCAAAACCATCATTTTTACAAGTCATCTACTTGGGTTTTTTGTTAAAATTTTATTCCTCATTATTTCTATGTATGGATTATGATTCTTTAAACGATGTTTTTATGGATGAAAATATTTATAAAGGGATAATATTATTTCAAATATATTGTTATTGATGCTATTTTTTCACCTAATTAATCATGTTAAAAATAGAATAATGGTTATTTAAATGAGTTATTTTTTATATGATTTACTCATTTGATGTTTCTTGGGAATAATTTATAATATCCCGACCATAAAACATTCTATAATTTATAATTAAATGAATAATTAAAAATAAGGATCTTTTTAGGTTTATAGAATTAGAGGAATATGACATAACATATGCATAACAAATGGAATAACCATAAGGTCCAAATTTATGCATTTCACTAAATGGAATAGAAATATGACCGAATTCCAAACCAAATGCATTTGATGTTATAACATAACAACCCATATTGGTTTATCATAGAACCACCCATCATTTGATTTAGCACGTAACCACCTATTAAATGTCCAAGTAAAATTATAAAATCATAACACATAAAATATTTCAAATATAAATATTTCACTAAAAACATTTCATTTGCAATTAAAATAAATTAATTGAAGATATATAAATAATTAATGAATTTTAAAAATTATTTTCATTTCCAAAACACCAAAAAATAGAATAATGGGTATCTTTATCATTTTAAAAACATTAAGGCCTATAGAGGATTCCAATTGACGATTACGACGGTTTAGAGGTCATTATCACCGCAAATGATAAAAACATTCCTTTTGTTATTTAGTAAAATGCTTCCTAGAAAAAGAGTCAAATTTGATGAAATTAAAATTCAAGGGGGATTATTATATACCGTGTAAAATAAGATTTTGAATATTATCAAAACATGCCTCAATGAAAGAATATTTAGCCGAAGTCCCTTACCTCGTGTCCAACTTGACCCGTTCGTTCGTTAATTTCCGGAATAATAATCATAAGTTAATTTCAACTTTCTTAAGAAAATTTTTCATGTTTATTATTCCTTATATATCACTTATTACCTTTTTATAACAATTTGTTAATTATTTGAGTTCATATCAGACATTTTGTCGATATTCAGAACACGAGTAAAAAATGAACTTGTTGTAATCATAAATTGTCCATGTGGTCAAAAGTCCATTTTTGCAAGAATGATATTAATTATATAGATATCATATATATATATATATCATATATATATAGTATATATATGTATTTATAACACTACATAGCATTTTTAAATTTGAAACAAAATACACCGTTAATGGAGACAGTAAGTCATGGCTACGCATGAACACTACTTTCATTTATATTTAATATTTTAATGAAATGAAAATATAATAATACATCTGTATATTATAATTCCAATATAATATCATATATAATGTCATTAACTCCATACTGTATACATGTCACGTATGGAATGAATGAGTCATATCACTTTGAGGGGACGGTTGTCAACACTTCCTCGAATGAAATTATCACTTTTACCCATTCTGTAAATGAAAAATCTATGATGTAAATGAAAAATAGAGAAGTAAATAGACCATTAAAATATAATATATATCACATAATAATATATTTCCATCATAATGACCTCCATGGAAGGTGGTTTGAGATATTTGTATAATCATTATTTTGGGTGGTAGTAGTTCGCCATCCACTGAAACAGTATGTTCTTATCCATTGGATGGAGATGTGTGGAAGTGTAGTTATAATACATCCCATATAAACATCCTAGTATAATTAATATACTTTCTTTTCTATAAAAGAAAGATATATATATTTCAGGGAGTAGGACAACTAATGAAAAAGAAAAGAGCTTAAGAGAAGACGTTACATTCACATCATGTATCTCTCTTTGGTTTGAACCAAAAGGCTTTATTGAAGTGACTTATTCCTAAGGAAAGACATCTATGTGGAATATAGGGATAATTAGAGAATATTTGGGTAGATGTTGGAGGAGACAAGGGGCATGAATGGTCTGAGTAATGGGTTAGAGGAGAGAGTTTTTTAAGGGGGTTGAGGGGCTCTTTAGGAATGTTTGAAAATATTATTTTATTATATAATGATTTTCAGTTTATAAATGTCCAAAACTAATTAAAGTCTAATAAAAGATGAATAATGTTCCAAATAAGGTCATCCAATAATAATTGGATAGGTTTTAGATATTTTTGTTAATTTTTATAGTCATATTTATTTACATCATTCATTAATGAGATAAACACTACATCATTATTGTGTAATAAATAATATTATTTATTTGATGTCTAAAAAATATAAAAAAATACCACGATGTAGGAAATCATTTTATATTTAAAATAAATATTTTTAGTTGAAGAGATAATTTATATAATCCCATGTAAAAATTGATTACAAAGAGATATATGTTTATGTATTTTTGTCTATACTTTAAATTAATTAATATAAAGTGTCATTATCCCACCCAAGTGGCTCCATATGGACCTAAAATTGACACAAGGATGACCATGGTCGGAAATGTATCATCCAATATAAATAGGATACATGTTATGGTAATTCAATATTATTATCACAACAGTTTTTACCTTTATTTATGGATTAACCCTTTAACCATGGTAAATAAAATATTTACCGAAATAAATATTTTTAATGTCTAAAAATAAAATAAACCTATTTACACATTTTCGACCTTATATTTAAAAATATGGAATCCATTTTTTCAAATTCAAAACATAGAAGTGGGAGAAATTAATTTAAAATTAATTCTCGTTATAAAAACAAAAAGAATGTTTTTATGAAATAATAACGATCAAAAGATTGCCACTTTAATGTCCAATTTCAAATATAAATTATATCCAATGACAAAATTTGTATTAAATGGAAAAAATATAATATAATTAGACTTTATAACCGATTTAAATGAATGTATATCTACATAAACAAGTTATATTAAAAGGCATTTTTAATTAAAATACAATATGTTTCACTATTCAGTAAAAAAATTAATTTTCTCCGAAAAATACAAAAAAATTACCCAATGTAAATTTTTATTCCTTGATTCTAAATAATAATATAATTTTGTCAAATAAAACATATAAAAATGTCAAAAACTAGATTTAAAAATTGTTCTCCATCAAATGGTGATAAATCAACCATTTAAATAATATTTAAGTGTTTATACTAAAATGATAAGTCATTCACATTTTTTGAATCAAAAGTTTATTGAATAAATGTAAAAACATTTAACAAACATGTATACAAATATGATTGTTAGTTTTATTCTTTCCCACCATTACAACAGCTAGGCATTAACTACCATTTAAAATAATATTATATTATTATTATTATTATTAGTATGACATGACATTGTCTATAACATAAGACTTCAAAGAAACCTGTTGTTGCGTACCAGGTTCACTATAAAACATAGAATCCCCTTTAAATTAAAATTAATATTTAATCCAAAATTATTAATAAAAAAGAAAATGTCATATTCTTTATTTTCCCGGGCTGTTACATCATTAATGATTTCTTCATCTATATAGTGATAGGTAACACTGTAATAGTTAGATGATGGGTTAGACCATATAATTCTTGAATACATTATCTAAATATCATATTCTCATGAGGATCATGTTTTTTGTAGGATGTATGGTTATTTATATTTTTTAGGGTTCTATATGGATTCAATAATGGTTATATTATATGATGTTCTAATGTATAAATATGTTTTATCTATTCTTGATTTAGTTTTATGATGTTTCATTTAATCAAGATTGATATCTCATGGAATATGATTATTGAATAATGTGAATATTTACTTCGTTATGTACTTATTATATGTTTCCATATTCTATGACACTGGTATTTATGGGTTTTAATATTCTCCTTTAATTCTCTTGAACTTTTATTATGTAATAAACCAGTTATGATCCTCCTATTTTCAATAATGAAATATATATTTTAAATTATTATGTTTTTTCGTAATGAGACTTTCATCTCACCCCAATTATTTTTTTCTAAATAGGTTAGAAATTAATATATTGAAATAATTATGTCTATAATTGATTTAAGGTGGATGAAGATGATATCTTAATGGGACAAATAAAATAAGGGTTATATTGGTGAAATTCTTATTTATAGTCATGTAAATTGTTTGTGTATAAGTTTTTTCTAATTAAATAAAACTATAGATAAGAAATTTCATCTATTATATAATTGATAAAATGTTTACTTTAATTTTTTAAGGTTTTGATAGAATCAATTGGTTGGCCATTGTCTCCATCAATGTGGGAAATGTAAGTGTTACAATTTAAACACATAATCTGAGAGTGTAGGTTCAAGGCTATTTTAAGGTATCTCAAAAGTGATATACCCAAATCACAAACTAAAATTACTAAAAACACAGTACAATTCTACGTTTCACTAAAATTACATCATAAAAGAGTTAAATATGAAACAAAAGGATGTTTTAAAAATATGCGGTAGTCGACATAAATAGATGTTTTCATTTTACATCTTCTTATACCTCTTTCAATTATATCATAAAAATAAAAATATAACAATATTTATTTATCAACTATAATTATATTTTATGATGTTAATATCATAGTCTCGTTTATCTTTTACTAAATAATGTCAAATTAAACTGACATTCATGCATATATATGGAATATCACCTCGCAAACTAATGTATTTTTGTTCTTATCGTCACCTTTCATTTATAGTTAGTATAATGAATAATATATATATATATATGATATTCATGAAATATTTATGAATGATTAATTAAAATATAGAGTTACTATTTACCAAACAAATTATTAGAAAATAATTCATCACTAGTGCGTACGTACAATCTACCCTCTCCATATAGTGATGTTGTTGAGCAGTCCAAAATCACTTCTCATTACTAGTATTTGGGAAAGAATTAATTATGGCATTTAATGATTATAAATATTTAATTAATATATACATATAATATTTTTTATTCTTTATTTTACATTCAACTAAAATTTAAAACATCATTACTGTGCATATATATATTACAAGCTCGTGAGATGATGTATTTTCTCTTGCATTACTGCATTTCAAAGGTGGCTATAAAATTTTATATGCTACAGGATATTTTTAACTATTGAATAATAACGAATATTTTATAATATGTAATAGTGAACCATTTGACCATGTTAATCCTACCAAATCAAAATTTTAATTATGAAATGAACATTCGCAAAAAATTTGATGTATAATTAACTAAATTTTATTTTAAATATATAACTAAAATTAATGAAATAATTGTTTTAATAATAAGGGAATAAACCTAGTAAAATTTACAAAATATTTAAATAATTTATATATTCTTAATACAACGTATTTAATGTATAATAATTCTAAGTCAATAATTTTGGTAATGGGTTTACTACATCAATTTCCTTTAATTTTTTATCACACTTATTCATGGATATTATTAAGAAATGAATACATATGAATTGATATGTAGTTTACATATTCAATGTTTCCAAATTATTAAGTGGATTTACATTTTCTCAAAAAATCATATCATGGATTAATTTTCAATTCAAATTCGATGATCTTTACAAGGGGTTTTTCATAACTCAGTCTCATTTTCATGATACACGTTTCATGTATTTTATGAGGATTTCATTTTATGGTGTTATTAATACACCGTGAATGAATATTAAAATATTAATACATATAATTCATTAGATTTATATTTACATATCATATAATATCATTCAATGCTTTTGGATTTGGATGTTTTAGAAAAATAATAGAATACATGTTTCTATATCATTTCATTTATGGATTTATTTTCATGATATCATTATGTGAAATTACATTATAAAAATTTATTCAATTTCATATCTACTATTTTTATTTGTATATTTCTATGTAAAAATTATTTATCTTCATATTCTTTTATTAGGTACTTGAAGATATCAAAATAATTCCTTAGATAAAAAAACAAAATAAATTTTTTTTTTTGAAAACCATTCCATTACATAATTCTTGATAATTACAAGGTTATTATGAATGTACATTTCATTAAATCATTGATAAATTAGTTTTCATTTCTTCTAAAGTTTACATTATATACATTGTTTTTGGAAGGAATATTTTTATCATATTCACAAGAGTTTACATTTGGGTTTTCACCGGAAATGTGAAAGGGGTATTTATTTTAATATTTATGAAATGAACATATTTTATCTATATTTTAAATATAATTTTCATTATAGTTTCATATAAAATATTATAAATTTATTATCACAGAAGTTATTATTTTATCTATATTCTTTAAAATTTTATTTAATGTTTCATCAAAAGAAAGCATGATTATCCATATTTTCAATGAAATGTGTTAAATGATAATTCTAAGGTATTTAATATTTGTGGCAATATACTTTTTTATTTTTTTGTTATGTTCAATTATTGATACGTTCTAAGGAATAAGTACATATTATTTCTCTATATTAGTTATTATTTTTTTAATGATATTTTCATGAAACCCCATTCATTTACCTGTTTTAGTTTTGATAAAGTATTAATGGTGGTTATTTTCATTGGTGTTATGTTGAAAATATCAACTATCTAAAAGATTGGTTCATTATTTCATACATGTAAACATGACTGAATTATTTATGGGTGATAATGTTATAATCCATGTACGGTTTGTTATGATATAAACCAAGGATGGGTGCTTACATTACAAACCAATTACATTTGTGCTCATTTTATCCCACAAATGTTTTGGGTAAATCGATGTAGTTAACCTATATTATAAAACTCAAAAAAGATGAAATATTAATCTTATTTAGGTTAATACTTAGTAATTTTGTAAGTATACTATTGTTTCTGATTTCATTATGCATGTCTGATGTTCCATGATACCTATATTATTCTTCAATTCATGGAATGGGTTATAATATTAATTTTCATAAATTTTAATTTTCAAATGGATCATAATTATTATCTTATATGTTACTTATCTTTATTAAATATTATGTTCTATTTATATAGATTTATGATCAATGTTGTAATGGGTGTAAACTCTAATATATAATTTATATGAAATTTAAATATTTCCTCCTTCCATTATCCTAAAGTTATTCCCACCAAAGATATTCTATTTTCAATTACTATGTTTTTCTTTTCTGTGTATTTGAGATCACCCAAAACATATTTACATTCACCATGTTATAATGAATGATGTTATATAAGATATTACTACCAGTGTCTCATATTAGTGATTATGAATAAATAATATACAATAATAATGTATGAGTAAAATTGGAAAAATTATAACATAATTTAAAAACACTATTTTATCCTTGATATGATTTCATATAGTTTAATGAAATATGTTTGAGTCCAAATGCTAATTCAGTGCTTGATTTTTTACCTTAGGGTTCTCAATAATGATATATTAAAAAAATTTATTATATTTTATTATACATTCCTAGATCTTTTAAATAATGGTTTCACTCAAAAAATATAAGATGAGAAATATGATACCTCCATTAAATCATGAATATAGTTTTTAACCAATGTTCAATAAATTTTCTATCGGTAGTGGGTGGTTTTATTAAGTACTTTCATGGTTTTAATGATAATTATATAAATTGACATGCTTATTTTTTTATGTTTAATAGTTTAAACTTAATCCGACTCTATACAAACATGATTATGACAAAACCTATGGTTAGAAAAACAACCCTAAAATTTTAGGAGTGAGATCATGGAGAAGGCCCTTGAAGAATGGTGATGGGATCCTGGATCGATGATCAGTTTCAAGTGGATTTTGTGGATCTCACAAATGAAAATGATAATTGAACCAGTTTTTGTCGATGATCGATACAATATCATGGATGGGTGCTTGTTTTAGTAAGAAAATACCATTTTATTATACCATTAGATATTGATTTAGTTTCTCTAATATAATTGATTAATTCATCAATGGTACTCCATGAATCATTCATTTTCATTATTGAAATAAGAAATGATTTTAATTTTTTTATTCTCCCTCCTTTTACATATTAATCATATTCCCTAAAATCAATCAATGGTCAACCAAAGAAATGGAAACCATTTGATCCTAATTTTCCTATTTATGAATTTCTCACAACATTCATCATTTTATTATAATCGTAATCTAGTTTTTATAGGGGTTCAAAAAACCCCTAGAGTTCTATAATTTCACATTGGATCATTACCTAAAGTAATAATTTTCCAATCAATGGAAATTATATTGAATGAATGATTTAGGTGCGATAAATATTATGGATCGTCCAAGTGTTGGATGTTTTTTTCATAAAATTTGGTCTGATATTTTAGAAATGGGATTTGAGGAGGATAGATTCTTGAATATATTGTTTGATTGGAATTTGGGCGCTAGCGATGATCATTCTTGATCAATTAAAAAACAATTTCTTTTCGTATATTTTATTATAATGATGAAGGGAAGAACTGTTTAGAAGAACAAGTATGAATGTTATATCATTCTTAAAAAATCATAATCCAAAAGGTATGTTGTGGGAATAACACACAATAATTAGTCCCATGGTTGTAGTAAATAGTTATCGTAAAAAACACTCATTATGTGGTACAGTCCATACATATTGTAACCTATAACTATAAAATTGATGTGTACCCATAGAATACATTGGGATAGACATGGTTAGGTGCATGTTCATGATCTCAGTACATGGGTGTAACTATGTACACATAAATATCAATGTACAAGGCCATAATCATAGTACACTGGTATAACAATTGTACAAATGAATCCCTTGAAGTAAACATGCATGGGGAGAAGTTCACAGGTTGAATCAGGGTTGAGTATAAATGATATGAATACACTATATATGCTATGTACTTTTTCCAGAATATGATAAGTCCATTATTTAATTTTGTTTAGAACGTTATTATTAGTGTAAGACATATTTGATCATCCATATGAAGTTATAGTAAGGAATCTTGTTTTAAAAAATGATGTTAACACATATGTGCTACTATAATCTGGTAGTGTATATGAATAAATATGTTTGTCCTAGAGTCTGATACTTAGTCATTTCATTATTCTCTAGGTTGGGTAAGTAATCTCATTAAAGATTATTAGGGTTTCTGATCCCAATCCTATTGTGTTGTACTAGTTAGTGTTCGTAATCCCCAAATGGTTATGGGTGTGTCCCCAATCCATTTATCAATATATTAAATTTTATAGTGTGTACTACTTCTTGATGTAACTTGTTGTGCCTGAATTATAGTAAAATAACCATAAATGTATACATGTATCTTGTAATGAAAACTATCAAATTAAGGTCACCCTGAATCCAAAAGTGGTTTCTAGTCATGGGGTTTAATTATTTATTTACTTTGATATTTGGTTCCAATCATTATTATATCATAGCTATAATTTTATCTATTATATATCATAATCTAATCGACATTTTTTCATCATGATGGGTGGTATTTATCTCTATAAATTATTAATGTTTGGTGATTTCTGGGTGTCCTACTTTGTGTTCCTATAGTCACCCCTTCTTGGGATCCAACCACACATCTCTTTTCTTATGATGATTATAGACCTTAAGACATATTCCTAGGAACTCAAGGAGCTATAAGAGAATTTTTAGCTTGGTTGGTAGGGTAGTTCTAGGATTTTCATGTGATTGAAGAACCCCCACACATAGCTTCATGGAGTCTTTTTAATGCATTAGTGGGTTTAAATTTGTCCTGTATGATTTCCCATAATTGTTTCAAAATTCGATGTTTGATATATATATATATATATACCTTTATTTTTCAATTGGTTTTATTTTACCATTCATCAGGATGTGTGTACTTAGATATGTGTACATGTGTATCTCTCCCTTCATCTCAGGCCTCCCACATGTCTGAAAGGGATACTCGATACTAGTATCGAGCTCTTGGCATATTGGAGGTGAGTATAGGATCACATACTAAGTTAAGAAAGCACTATGTAGGACCCCCTAGGCGGGGTCACAATAGATTTGAATGAGAATATGTTATCTTAAGAATGAATACAATATATTTTATATCTTATTGGCATGTTTTGGGACATATGGAAAAAATGTTAATGGATTTAAAATTTGGATATCATACGTGGGAATCTGGTGTTGTTGAGGAGACCGATGTATCCAAAAAACTAGACAGTGACAACATGGTTTTTGATTGTGTACATATATGAATTAGTAATAGAAAAAACATTGCAACATGTATCATATAATAATGTTTTAAGGTTTCCATATACGTCATTAGATAGTTCCATATGTATTCTCTTTTATCATATTACATTATAAACTTTTAATCATGTCTTCATGATGAAATCTATCATGGATTTAAAAATTGGATCATGTGAATTTTAAGCCCTGTGATGAAGATTCACTATAGTTTCATGTATTGGGGATGGTTCCTCTGGTTGGTTTTCCATTCGTTTCACATCCAGTTGAGTGCTGGGTTTCACTAACAGTACAAATAGCATTCATGATCATGATAAACACACTATATTTGTTTAATAAAAAGATTTATATTATATTTTAGGGATTGAATGACCTCCAATAATAATAGATATTAATCAAGGTAGTAATTTTGGTTTTCCCCCATTTGAGTACCCCTCTTGATCATATGATGGTAATAAGATAATGAATCCCCATGGATGATTTGGGTGAGGGTGGAATTTGGTGACTCAAACATATAAATAGGATACTATTTCATAGAATGAGATCAATTATATATTTTCATTGGAGTTATATGTTACTATATTTCATGTTTTATGCATCTAATAGGTTTTAGAAATTTAGTAGAAAAGAATTAATATAATGGACTATTCATTGGTGTTCACTTACATCTCCCAATACAAAATGTATATGGTTTGATATGAATTTTTAGAGTAAATATATCTAAGTAATACCACCAAATATATAGCATGGATATAATGACATCTCTTTACATTGGTACTAATGATGGAGTTCTCGAGTAGGACTTGTTTATTAAGAGATTATTAGTAGAGAAGTCACTAATAGTTTTGTATTCTGCTGGGTACTCTAGAGAATATACTTAATTCAATTTTAAATGATTTAAATAATAGGGATCCATGTTTTCTAGGGGTCTCTATATAATGTATCTTGATTTGGGGTATTCTATTATTGGATATTATAAATGATCCAGTCAGCCAAGGGAGATGTAGTTCCACTTTAAGTGTGATCAAGGAAATCACACATGGGATTGTCAAACATGTCATGTAACTGATAGACAGAAATTCAATTGAATAACTAGTAATAGGATGATGAAATATAATTTAGTAATGTAGGTAAGGGAATTAGGCATAGGATCTAGGTGATTAGAAGGTTGGGTAATGATTTTATCCATTGAAACCACCAACCCATGTTATCGATGCAGGGATTAGATATTTGGTGGTTAGAGATGAGGAAACATTCCTTCCATGGTGGCCTAAAACCTATAGGATCAATGGAATATTAAATTTTTCTTGTAGGTATTATATTCATTATCTAATTTTTTAAAAGACATTGGCACAAGACTCTCTTTTCTTTACACATCCCTTCTTCATGATCTAAGGATTCTAGTTCATCCTTGGTTCATCCCTTGTGCTTAGAGAAATTGATGATGGATATTTATTGATCACACAAATCTGTTGATAGTGTGACCAAAACATTAGAGTATATGACCTAAATTCGAACCATTCAAAATTAGTGATGATTCCTTCTATTTTCATATTAGGTATAGAGTGTAATTTTATATTTCATGAACATATGGATTTTTTTATTCACTGGATTATTTTTTCTATGTATATGGGATAATTTTTCATTTATTTTTGTGAATAAAACCTATAATGATTTGTATGAGATCATATGAAATATATTACCTATGACTACTCATAATCTATATCGTATTACCCAAGGATTAGTGGGAAATATGTGATTTTTGGTTCATGTAGTAGTGGTGAACTATAAGGATGTATTCAATGATGTTTTGGAGTGTATACACCACCCCTATCACCCCACCTAGAGATAGATATTTTTATAGAATTATACATAGGGACTACAATGAAATATTTTCAAGAATATAAAATATATCTTTTAGTGCGTTCTAAGACTAATATGTTTTTATAGGAGTTATAGATAAATTGCACTGTCAGATATTTTATCCCCCTAAGAAACCATAGTGATGTTTCTAAGAAAGAGTTGGGGAGACATAGGATTTGTGTTGACAATCGTATCTATAATTAGGTGACAGTGAGGAATCAGTATCTACCACCTAGGATCCATGGCCTAATATTCATATTGATATAGTGACATGGTATTCATTGATTGACCTCAAGTGTTGTTATCAGATGATCAAAGTATGCGATGAGAATTTACCAAATATAGTATTATGATGATTACATGGTCATTACAAGTGCATAGATAAAAAAAATTTCATGCTGGGTTCCCTATCAGTGTTCATGAGAATCATTAATTAGGTCTTTCAACATTTCTTGGACTAGTTCATGGTGCCCTCCATTAATGATATTTTATTGTATTATATTCACGAAGGGGACAACAAATGACATTTGAGGATATACCTGTACATACTCTGAGAGAAAAAATATAATGGGGATCTCTTGTTGATTAATTTATGGACTTTTTAGGTCCCCTTCATATCACATGTCATCTAAGAAGAGGGAATGGAAGTGGAACTGATAATGGTTAAGGTGGTGCTATCATGGAGGCGACCAAATTGTGTTATTGAGATAAAGATGATCCTTTGGTTAGTAATATACAAATGGATATTTTTACTATAATTATCTAAAGATATGTCCATTTTTACATCATTGACCTAAGAATGTTGTCCTTTTGTTTGGATGGGGAGGTTCCATCTTTTTTTTACTATTTATATCATAGGATGAAGATTACCCCTCCGTAAAATGAAAGAGGGAAGTGTTGAGTATGTAGTGTTTTGTAACACATATAGAACTAGGTTTTCATGTGTTCAAAGGTAAAGGAAGGAGGTTATTTATTATGGGACCCATCAGTTGAGATGTATTGTGCAGAAATATTTGACCCACGATCTTGAACAGGCCACAATTGAATTTTCCAAAAAAATAGCGATACTAGCACAAATGGTGAGTGAGTTATCAAATATTATGGCCTAATGAGTTTTAAGTTTATAATTTCACAAAATACCCTAACCTGTTATATTGGAAGTGGATATAGTTATTCATGGATTATAAATTCCTGAAAATCAATAATCTTGTTATGGGAAATGTAGTGCATGATTCTTTTTGGAAAAATATATTTTCCACTATTGTTGGGTAGTGTATCAAAATAGTGTTCCTCCCGACATTTTTCCTTAGTATATGAGGATGGTACATCTTTCCAACATTCAATGGGGTTTCCCCATTTTATTACAAAGAGTAATAGTTTTACATAGTTTAAGGATTTCATCTATGTGACCATTCCAATGAATATATCCAATTGATGTGCCCCTGATAGATTTTCTAAAGGTGGATAACATAGCTTTCTTTTTCAATGAAGATCTGTGCTACTGTCAATGTTGTAAGATTAGTTCTAATAAATTTTCACATATAACCATTATTAGTATATCCATAAATGTAGAGTACGTTCCGGGAAATTTTGTTGTAGTTCTACTGCCCATAAAATAAGAACAATGTAACTTATTTTATATCCAGATTTCTCACTTGTATATATGCGAATCTTGGGAAATAGTTTCTAATTCATTTATCTCCACCTCAAAATATACTAGATTATAAGAGGGATGATATATATATACAATTCAATATGTGTAATACATGATCTTCTAGATGAAATAATGCTATATATGTGGATGTAGATCAAATAATATTGTCGTCCAACTTCATATACATATGAGAAATGAGTTAAGTCAAGTTACTGATACACCATTACATGTAATAAATATTTTGGCCTTAGATTTTTCTCTCAATGATCATATTAGACTATTATAATCAATTAATTTTAGGGTTATAGGGATTATTTATTGAGTCCTTCGGGTGTATATTATATTTAGTAAAAAATTTCCCCCATATAGACTCGAAGACTACGCAGACTATTCTTTTTCTGAAGGAGATGCTTTAAGAATTCATGTTGAATTTTGGACATAGATTTTATGGTCAACAAAAATTGGTGTAGTTTCCATATGAAACAGTCACCACTCCACTATCGATATATATACATTTGAGGCCTTTTATGAGGGACCCTGTTGGTCACCACTAAATAAGACTAATCTATGGGAGTCATAACACAAGGGAATAGATATTGAGTGACCAATGATATAGAAGGTGTGGATCATATAGCAGTATATAAGGATGTCACATCAGATTAAAAATATTTTTTCTGATAGAACATAGAGTCCTAGGTGCTCAATGATAGGATCGATATGTTCCTGGCGGTACTAACTAGGCAAAGATTGTTGATATTTGCCTGGGGTGGATTGTTATCTCATAAATTCATTTCCACTTTCCTAATAATGTGTAGGTTTGGTGAGGTTGTTTAATACTTATCAAAACTATTAAAATTATACATGGTTTATAAAGTCTTCAATTCTCGTTGTTGAGGATAAATTTGAATAACCTTCATCATGAAATCAACTTCATAAATGTATACATAAAGGATTAAGATGCCTATGGGGATTGCCTAAAAAAGATCAATGATCATAATGTGAAGATCCTCCACTAGTGAGTGATTCCCTTTGGGTTTGTCTAGTTGAATCACAATAATCATTTGGAGATAACCTAGGATTTATAGAAAAATATTTGAGAAAAGAACCCTCAAATTATTTGGTAGATTTATTATTTTTATAAGGAAAATTCTTCAGTTTGGGAGAATACAATGACCCTATTATTTTACATTCAAAAAATAGAAAATAAGAAAAATATTTGTTAGACCAATAGTTTAGTCATAACATGATATTTGTACCCAAGGAGGAGTTGTATTTATTAAATAATATTAATATTCATTATATAATATCATCTGTCTCTTTGTGTGTGAATATTTTATTAAATAATTGAATAACACCAAAATGGATTCATGGATGAGACAATCTGGACTGAAATTAATTCCAAAATATGGTTTTTACCCTTGGAGCAACATAATCTTTGTTTGCACCGGGTTATTCACTTAAATTCATTAATGGGAGGAATTATAATTATAAAATAAATTCATTTTTTATTGATATCACAAACCTTATCCCCTTTTATATATTGAATTGTTATTTCAAACCCATTTGGATAGCTATAAATCCATAGGTTTTTGAGAATAAGATCTTAGATGAGATATGATATGACATATATTCAGTACATTTTCCACTTCTTTTTTAGGGGTTATATAATATATATTTTTCTAATAATGACTATAAATTAGTTATTAATTACTTAATAATTAATTTATAGTGGAATATTTAAATTTATGGTTTTTATAATCAAATTTATATAATAAAAATACAAGTTTTTCATTTTTAAATTTTTTATTAATGAATATTTTATTATTCATTTAATTAATTATTGTTTATTATATATTTTCTTTAATGCGTTTTTTATTTCAATAATTATTTTTGTTTTTGTTTTTTTCTATATATCTATAAATAATTAAAATTAGATTAAAATTTAAATTGTTTTCTTCAAATTATTTGGAAATTGTTAACAGTTATTTATATTATTTTTTATCATTTCATAATTGTATAAATTATTTAATTAATAAGTTAATTTAAGAAGACGGTTTATAATTTTTTTTATTTCATCTTTTATGAATAAATTTATTTTTAATTTATTTCATTTAAAATGTTCATCATGAACATATCTATTTAATACATTTTTTTTAATTTTATTAAATTTTAATTTCAGTTACCTTATTGTTTCATTTTCAAATACACTAGTATGTTGGGTTTATACAAATCAAACACACCGTGGATAGTATAATTTTCAATTCTCACATGAATCAAATTTATGTGGGAATTTATATTTCCCAATTGCCACAATTATCATAGTCAATTTATATATATTGACTCGTATCTAATTTCCATGAGGATTACCATGGTATTTTACCATCAGATATCACATTGAAAAATATGCAACTCTACTATGAATCCAAACACTTCCCCCATTCATATTCATATTTCTCAAATAGCATACTTACATACTCAATTATCATTCTTCTGGAAAAAAAAACTATATAATTTTAATTTGAATCCATTTGGGGTTAACCTTCCACGATACAATTTTTAGATATATAGTTTTCAAAAAATGCTTCTAAGGATCAGGTTAAGCCTTATGCTTGTTATAGATGGTTGTTCTAGAATATATTGTAATAAATGATTCATAATTGTGCTTCCACAATAATTAGAGTATGTTCAAATCACTCTTATGTTTGGGTATTCTTGATACACTTTAACCATTGATTAAAAAATATATAAATATTTTTCATTATCAAGTGGTGGATTGGTCGGTCAAATAAAGAGTTAGAGGTTAAATAAACATCATTGGATGATGCCCCATAGTGGATGAAGTTGAACCCTACAAATCATTTTCACATCTCGATATTTTTTTTTCAAGTAATGAAATGATGGAATTGTGGGATTTCAGAGAATATGGTTATGTGGGTGCTGATGATAAACCTCATATTGGTAAGGCCTTTAATGAAAATTTTCACTTATTTTTATTTTCCTAAAATTTTCATTGAAAATGAATTTCCAAGAAATGAATTATTTTTTTTATTTTTGAAATAGAATTGTTTCGTTCCATTGATAGGGGATGTGAAGTTGATGTAATTCAATGATTTGTTATTTTTTTATTCATGGATGAATTTTAGATCTAGTTATGAGATCATAGTATTGGGATGCTAGTTGAGTGATGAAATTACTTATTTTATTATCAACCATCAATATATTCTAATACTGTGAAATTCATTTCTGAACTCAACTTCAAGAAAAAACTAAATATGGGAATTATAGTTCTTAGTTCAGGTTCATAGTTTCTAGATCTGAGTGAGATTTCCCTTGTTGATCATTTGACATTTCAATGAACTGAATGAATTTGGAAGGTGGATGAAAAAATTATTTGTGACTTCTAATTTAATAAATTCATATACATAGTTCTATAAACATTTTTTCTAATTAAAGGGATCATATTTATTTTTTTATTTTGTTAACATGGCATTGACAGAAGACTATGTGAATGAAAATGATTTTCATCATGATTTTCATGAGTCCGTATAATGTTATGTTAGTGAGTAGATGTAATAAAATAAAATTATGATAAGGAGAAAATATATATTATGGAGGGAAAATAGATCTTATTTTCTAGAATGTATTTTGGATAATGATCATGTGTGGAAGTGGAAAGACTCTTAATATAGGAATATTAGATGATTGAGATTTGTAAATATTTATATTTAAACGATGAAGAATATTTTTTTCCATTGTATTCCTATATTTTTTCATAGAGGTGAAATATATGGAACATATTCTTGTTTCCGATTTTTATATTATGAAAAAAAAATTTGTTTGGAATCCAGACTGGAATGAATTTCTTTTTCATTGAAAATTTTTCATTTTAGTTTTATAAATTTATTATTATTTACTTATCCACAAAAAAAAAATTCATTCTTAATGAGAATTATCTTCACACAATTATAATAATCAATATTAGGTGATAGAAAAACCATTACCTTTGATCATCAATTGTATTACCAAAATTTTAAAAATGATGATGTCCCATTTTTCAATAAATTAACATCGTTGTTCC
This sequence comes from Viscum album, assembly GCA_963277665.1. Taxonomy (NCBI): domain Eukaryota; kingdom Viridiplantae; phylum Streptophyta; class Magnoliopsida; order Santalales; family Viscaceae; genus Viscum; species Viscum album. The sequence continues at coordinate 471,187,436 of OY728148.1, forward strand.
TGATTTTATTTGTTGATAATATTTTTAAAAGTATTATTTTAATATCTAGAACACTTTAATGGATGTCAGATGCCTCTACATAACTTTATAATAGTTACTAGGACAATTTTTTTGATTTAATCCAATATGTAAAATTATTTTATTATCATTTATGGACAATTGTGATCCCCTTAAATTCATGTAGTACTATTATTTCTCTCATCTATATTTTTTTCAAAACCACCATCTCAAAAATCCCCTCCAATAATTTTTTATTTTATTTTATTATTTTGGTCACACATTTCATTAAACCATCACTATAAATATGATACTCGTTCTTACTAAAATAAATGAAGTTATTTGGTTTTAAAATTATTAAATTAGTCGTGTTCTTAATGATTATGTGTTCATGATCATTAATGAATGAAAACTAAATCATAGATCAATAATAGATGTGTCAAAAATATTAGGAATCTCACCAATGATAATGGAAATACACTTGTTCTTCAACATTTATCAGTACAAATTCATGTTAGGAATTTTTTTAATTTGAATTTATAACATTTTATAATCTCATGTTTATTATTAATGAATTTCTCTAAATAAATTATTTTTGGATTGACTGTTTTTTACAATTCTTTTAGTTATCTACTTAGAAATAGGAATTCATTTTCCTTCATAGGTTCTTCCTCCTTCATAATCTTTATTTATCTCCCCATAATCAAAGGAAGGTCAAAAAAATAAATGTGGATGGTTGGTCCCCACATTGTTGTTTTTTATTTTCTCCCAAATTTCTTCATATAATCACCGTCAACTATCATCTAGTTTTATGGTTCAATAAATAAATGATAAAACCATTTTTAATTTGATAATTTTTATATGGGATAAATTAATTGGGTGTGGGATCATGATTAATGGAAATATTGATGATTTAAGATGATTAATGATGATTCAGTTGTTGGATAAGGTGTTTAACATTCATGGTATGTTTATTCAACAATGGGGTGAGATGAGTATTGTCATGAACTAGTCTAGATTCCACGATTCCATGATACCTGACCCATCTCTATCATAGATTGAAGTGTGTTCATAATCATCACAATTTGAAGATTATAAACTAGAATATTAAAATATCATAGAGGTAATGGATTTTACATTGACATAATGGATGATAAATAATACATATTGGCATCATTAAGATTCCTAATTGAATAAGGTAACATAAAAATATGTAAAAATATTCAATAAAAAGATAGATAATAATCCTTAAGGAGACAACAATATCAAAAATAATAGAATTTTTAGATACTCTTAAGAAAGAAGATGAAAAATTCTCCACCAGACATAATCATCACATAGTGGTCCTAAGGATCAATAACATTTAATTGACACAAGTGAAAAATTAAATTTTCTCAGACCTTGAATAAGATAGTTTACAAAAACAAAAATAAAAGTTACATTGTGACCTATAAATTACACTACGGTCTCACAATGTGATCCATATTCAATGAAAGAAATTAAATAATATATTTTTTTTGTATAAAATTTTGCATGAAATGTTATTTCACTCACATATTTTAAGATAAAACAAACAATACTATTTATATAGGTGTTATATATATCAAAACGAACATAAATAACCAATATATATATAAATCATTTATATAAATTAGTTGGCCTGAATACAAAATTTTAGAAGTCAGTGGAATGTATAATCTTGTCATCAATCATAGTGAAGCACCATGTAAGAAATCTATAGGTAAGGTTAGATTTTCATGTTATAGGGACCTCGGAAATATATCAAAAATGATATTTGTTCTATTCATGTGTGAAAACAATTATATCCCCATTGGGGAACCCATCATGGGTATTCTACACATTATAAGGGAACACATCATGGGTAGTCATGCCATTGTCGTTTTAGTGACATTTTCAATTCTAGTTCATCTACTATGGAGGGAACGTCCCAATGTTTTAATCATAATTACCCATAATTACCCAATATGTCATGTGATTAAAACAACCAAATAATAAATAATGAGAAAATGAATATTTTGAAAACAATTCACTTTATAATTGCATAGTTTTCAATTTTTTACATTATTTTCATAATTAAGAACCACATTATATTTTTTAATAAATTTATACCATTTCATTTTATTTTCATAATAAAACAATTTTCTCGAGGTTCCATACAAATTATATTGAGAAAATAAAATTCAAAATCATATAATATTTTTTCCAAAAATCTTCCCTATATTCCAATTCCTTTAAAATTGTTGATTTTCATAAATTTTATGCTATTTAAAATCACAGAAAAAATACTTAAATGTAATGGATTTTAAAAAATTTAAAAACTCATTTCATTTAAATAAATAAAAATTTTGTTTCAATAAAATGGAAATGAAACATGTACCCACCTCCTATTTTACACAAGACCAAATAAGACACCATCAGTGAGAACTCTAACAATGAATATGGTAGAGAAGACCATGAAATAATATCCTTAATCAAGATCCAATAAAAATGGAATTAAGAACCATCATTTACATGGTGATAGCTATAAAACTAAAGAGTATAACAAGTGATAATTGATGAAACATCACTAGAGGACATCCACTTATGAAAGAGGTTTTATATATTACACTAGGACATTTATAATCCGTGAAAAGGTTTTGGAGGGACCAAAATAACTTTATGGGGACCTCTATGGTTGAATAAATGTTCTAGGGATTAAAAGGTGGTATTAAAAACATAGAAGGGGTTCATAAATTTTAAAATAATATTTTTATGAATTAAAACCCATTAGAATGGTTTTGGTGGGTAATGTGTTACAATTTTAAAAATCATGTCGTCAAATAGTGTGAAACTACTAGTAGGTTATGTAGTTTCTCCATAGAGGGTGCAAAATTTTTCATAACATGTGGAGATAGTTGAAACCCTCACTATCCGAGGTTTCACATTTTGGAGGGGATGGTCTCATGATATGGAAAAATTTTGTTCCCCCTTCAAGTGGCTCATAGTAGGGAACAAGATTTATGGTTCCTAATATCATGATTTTCCCTAACCATGTGTCAACAATGCATAACCCCTTATACTTCCAAAATACTCCAAATTTAACATGAACAACCGCAAATAAAAAATCAACATAAAGAATATAAAAAGGGTCACAGAACACATAAAATAATGTAATATTATTCTTACAACCTCCCCACCATAAATAGATTCTATCCCAATAAATATCAATATAAAATATGAATGGAAACAGATCTCCCATCAATGCAACTTGCTCAAATGTCCCATGTGAATTTTAACCATACATACATAGAATGTCAACCAATGTTATCATCCTCACAAAATATACCTTATTTCATAGAATCAAAGGTAAAGAATTGATGATCTCTCATCAACAAATATGTCTTGACATCAAGATTCCTATGCTCACTAAATGAGAATGGTCAGAAATACATTTCTGAAGATCAGATGCATGAAACACTATATATATTTTCATAAACTATAGTGTAATTGTTAAATGGTATGAATGACTCCCCACCATCTAAAAACCTAAAAATTTACCAAAATACATGATGAAGTATTACCCTATTACTAAAACAATCATTAACCCAAACTTGGGGAATCTCTCCCAAACACTTGCCCACAAATTTAAAACTCAAAAGGTCTTCAATGTTGGACAATGTAATATTTGATCTATATAAATTCAATCTACATTCCAGAAAAAAAAATTAAATCATATTCACATTTTAATGGACCAATTTCAACTATCCAAATGAATTATTTCCATTTTCTATCAAAAATAATATATATTTATAAGGATGGACCTTCAAGGAATAAAAGTGAGTCATTTTAATTGAATATTGTAAATTTTTTCTTTGTGAAAATGTAACTTGTCTCAAAGGAATGTACTATGATCCACTAAATTCCCCAGCTAATGCAGTGAGAATTTCCTCAAGAATATGTAATTTCCCTTCTATTTTTTCATCTATATTCATATGATATGTCATGCTCAAAAGTACACTAGATCTCATTTCACCTAGGAGGAATCACTAGAATATATAAGTATAATGGGGATCCCAATCTTAGAATAAAAAATAATAAACTATATGTAATATGACAATATAATCTAAATAGATATTTCCCATGTCCTCAACATTGGGTTTTTCAGTAATGTTTATGAATTTTTCATATTTTATTATTGGAAAAAATAGAACCCAAATAAAATTATTTTTTTGATAGGTATAGAGAAACCCAAATTAAAAGAAAATAGAAATATCATTCCACTTCCTTTACCACACAATATGTGGATGATGAAAATAATAAGGTATTTTGTAAATGGGTTTGACTTATTGAGATGAATAAAAATGAGAAATGAAGTCATTAATCTCAAATCTCATACCTCGACAATTGAATAATTTCCGCATATTATAAATCATCTTCATGTTTGTAAGGTGGATGTACCATTTTAAATTATGAAAATATATCGTTAAGTACATAATTATTGATAAAGTCATGGATAATCTATCCCTAAAACATAGTATTTTCTCTTAATTGAATATTTATTCAATGATGTTATCCCAAATATAAATAGTTACCCTAATTTTATAAAACACACCATCACTATTTGATATTTAGAGAATAATATCAAGTTGTTTTTAGGTTAACTAAACCCTTGTCAAGACAATATCAACCTCTTCCTCTTGGACTCCTAAATGAAATTGTGAAAAATGAGCCATGAGTTTGCACTCTAATAAAGAGTGTTTCATTGCATGGTTAAAATTTATGATGCTCAAATAATAATCAATGTCATTTCAATTCCCTAGGGTGTAGGAAATTTTGAAATCAAATTATTTTAGGAACTCCACCAAACACCACTGAATAAGGTCCAAATAAGTTTTAGGGAATCAATAACTGAGGCTTTTGGGTTGGGAATAAATGGTAGAACTTTTGAGGAAATGTAATATTTTGAAATATTAATAGAATGTGTCACAACTATGAGTTCAAGGTCATGGGTTGGAAAATTATTCATTGGTTTCATAAGATATATGAAGCAATAACCTTCCACATGATCAACCTACATAGAAACACAACCCTAATGTGAAATTTTTTCATCAAAAATGTAACACCCCAAGATTTCATAGTATGTTATTTCTTCAAAGTAATTCAATAAGATGCATTACACACAACACCGAGTTCAATCACACCATGACTTACCAAACTAGCCGTTCAAAAGAGGTTATGAATAGTATTAACTATATTTTTAGCATTATATAATCTTTATAATTTTATAATCACTTTTATGATTTTCATATACATAATGAAAAAAAAAATTCAGATAAAATATGTTTTTAAAAAAAATTAATCTTACCGCCTTTTAATGGAGAACCCTTTTTAAATCCAATATATTAAACTTTTATATATTCAATTTGACAAAATAAACTTATTATTTATAATCAAGATATAATATTTTAGTTTTAATGAATTTTTTGTGTTTTTCTGATAACTTTCATATTTAGGTGAATAGTGAAAAATACTATATTTTAACTGAAAACAACTTTTTTAATGAAAACAATTTGTAGTTATAAATTATACATTTTAATGATTTGTAAGTTCAAATAGATTATATTTTTTTCATTTAATCCGATGTTATTCATTGGAAATAATTTCACTTTGATATTGAACATAAACAAATATCAATCTTTTGTAAGTTATTATTTCTTAAAAACACACTTTTTGGTATTGACAACATGAATTAATTTAAAATTAATAAATGAAACTTATATGTTTTTAATTTTTTAAAATATACTTAATTTTGGAATTCAGAATGTCAAAATTAGCTTATGGTGAAATTTTTGTATTTTTATGAAGACTTTCAATTTTTATGAATAGTGAAAAACACTGAGTTATTGGTTAAAAGCGACTTTTTATATAAATAATATTTTATTTTATTTAAATTAAATATATGTCAAAATAGATACATAATACCTATATATGTTCTATATAATTAATTGGAAGAATAATATAATAAGTTTAGATATATAAATCTTTTATGGAAATTGTTACCATCTTTTACCCACCTCCTATGAGAATTTAATAATTAGCATAAAAAATTATTCTACAATTTTTAGTAGTTGAATTTAAAAAATCCGAGAGACATGGTTAACCGCAGAATGTATAATGTGGTTCAATAAAATTAAAATAATTTTTGGAAAATAGTAACTTTTGACATTTATTTACCGCGGTTAAAGTTAAATAGGGTAATTCAAGGTAGAACGAATATTATAATAATTCAAATTACATTGAAACTTGTCCTATAATTATTAAATGTGTCATGGCTAAGCATGGGCATTCTTGGGTCTATTTTGGGACCCAATGGTGCCACTAATGAATGATAATGACACTTTATTTTAAATAACATAAAGTAAAGGTAAAAATGACATAAAAAATATTGTTTAGAAAATAAATTATTAAATGGGGTCATATAAGTCATCATTTCAACTATAAATACTAATTAGAAAGGTAAAAAGTTTTCGTAAATAAGGGTATTTTATTTATATTTTTTAGACATTAAATAATGTAATTTATTTATGACACAATTATGAAGCTGTATTTAAATTATTAAAAAAATATTAAAATAATTTATATTATAAATATCCAAAAGATTATAATTTGATAATTTTTATGAAATAAACTGATTTCATAGGTTAATATGAAATTTTGGGTTGATTAAATGAATTTAGTTAGAAGTAATAATGTTGTTATGAAATTAACAAAAACAAAATAGCAAATAGTGTCAAAATTGACATAAAATAGTTTTTATGAAAAATATTATATTATTAATTAATATTCTATTCATAAAAGTCTATGGTTAGGCCAAAGGTTTGAAATAATATTATATATGTTATTAATTATCCACTTTAGATTCTCTAGGAATTTTATAGTAAGTTTATTAAACATATAATATAAAAATATAAAGACACATGGTAAATGTCAAACTAATTAACAAAGAGTTAAATCTAAATGATGAGGTTAATATAGTGACCCAAACCTAGCGAAAACTTATTAGTTGAGTAGTTTTTGACCCATCACCACCTTATACTCGAGATAAATAATTTTATATCCATTAGAAACAGAATATTATTTTACTATAAAATAATATTTCAATCTTTTTCTATAGTGCCCCCCACACCTATTAAAAATGGGAACTCCCCCTTCTATAAAATTCACATCATAAAATCCATTTGGAACAGTCAAAACCTTCCCAAATATACTCTAAACTATCCTAGATTCATCTTAGTGGCATTGTTTTGTTCATAAAGCCAACCTATAAAGCCCTTTGGATCAAATCAAAAGGAAGAACATGAAGAAGAGGTAATGATTTTACCACCCTCTTTCAAGTTCTTTTATTCTTCCAATTAATCATTCTTTGTTATTACCATACCAAAATAATAAATACAGTACCTTATATATATTGTGAGGTTATTATAAATATGGAATAACCATATTCATCATTATATCCATCCTATGAATGATTATTTCACCATGCGTGCGTACGTACGGCTTACCGTCTCCATGTCCTGGTGTAATTTCTTATTCAACACTATGTTATTTGGATTGATATAATGATGAGTAATATGTACATAAATAATCAAAATAACATTATAATGTCTCTATAAAAGTAATATACCATCCAATTCCACACCTTTAATGAAGTGATATTGTCACTCATGCATACATACTGATTACTGTCTACACGATGCGATGAAATTCATTTCCACGTTCACCATTCAACAACGATTATAAAAATATATTTTACTAATAAGTATGTAATATATGAAATAATAATTCTAATTGATATATATATATATAGGTATTTATGTACTTACATATATATTATTCACTTTCTTCCGTTCAATACGATATGAAAACAGAAACAGCGTTTATGCATACGTATGGCCGACCATCTTCATAATAGGTGTTTTCCATTTAATATATCTATCTATTATAAATAATTATATTCTAAATATATATGATATATGAATCATGTTTTTTATTCTGGATGTATTTAAATCATGATTTAAATGATACGGTCAAGAATAACATGTTAAAATACGTACGATAAAGAAAGCGATTATTACCTGAAATGTTAATTTAATATAAAAAACATTATTAAATGTGTAGTATAATGTCATAAATGAATCATGTATGATATTATAAACATGAATATGGTTATGGTATAATCTAATAACATACAATGGTCATTATACTGGACATTAAACGTACCCTCGACCAAAAGAATGTGAAAGGTAATGGGTTTTCATCTCACTCTTTATTCCTGTGAGATTCATGCAATATTGTCACAATTTCCTTTTGTGTGGTGTATGTACTGCCCATAATTGTATTATTTGTGTAATACAAATTAATTTATGTGTATTTACATCTTAATTTTTTGGTACTTCTTTCATTGGGTGTATGTTTCATAAGATACCAAATTGGTAAGGGTTAATTCCTTAATCTCATTATTATTCGAGATTGTTTATGTGTAAGTTTTTTTACTGGGACATATTTATTATACAAGTCCATGTTTCATTAATTAATTTTCAAAGGGATTATTTTGAAGGGACTCTTTTACTAAAACATAATTTTAAAATTTTTGACCTATTTATTATCCTAAAACTTTCTCATTAATGTCCATGTTTTTATAATGGGTTTAAGTATTTATTTATATGGAAATGAATGTTTTGAAATGATAATTCCATTAAAAAGTTCCGATGTTGTATGGGACACTTTGAGTCAAAAAACCCTTTTAAATTACTAACATTATAAATTGTGATAATTTTAAACGATTTCATGAAAAAGGAGTATTTCTCTCAAATAATTTTACTAAACATTTTCATCTATGTCAACATTATTTAATGGATTTTAAACATGTTTGAAGTTGATTTATATGATACAAATATTCCATATTATATTGAATGTTTTGTGATATTTTTTTACTATGTATGTGTTATTTTTATACCACTCAAGGTTTATGGATAATGTATTTACATTTCATATGCAAGTTTTAATATAAATGTTTATGTTATATTTAGACCTCTTCTTAAGATGAATGGGTTGTATTAGTTTGTTCTAGGTCGGGGACCAGAAAAATTAATCCCTTCAGGTTGGGGTTCAGTTACACCAAACTCTCCGGGATGGAGTCTAGTTACAGAGGCTCTCCATGATGGAGTCTAGTTTCATAGGCTCTCTGGGATGGAGTCCAGTTACTGAGGCTCTTCGGTATGGAGTCTGGTCACAAAGGCTCTCTAGGATTGGGTCTGGTTACAATTAGCCCATATGTCTTGGAATGAGGAATTGACACAGAAATTAATGTCCGGTAATATACCTTTCTTCATTATGAAATTAGTTATTAATTGTGATTATTCGACTAAGAGAATATCCAGGTGCATTTTTATATTCTAATTTTTTATTTATTTTTTCCATATTATGTTCATGTTTATGGTAAAAATGTAATTTTTTTACACAACTAGCCTTAAATGTTTATAGCTTCCACTAAATTATTTACCCTTATTGAGCATCTATGATCACCCCTTTCTTATGTTTTATTTTCCCAGCTTCCCATAAAGTGTTTTATGATTAAGATGAAGGGTTAAGATAGGGGAACAATGGAATTCTTAATATTTTTTTGTTGTATGTTAGAAAGTGTAATGTAATGTTCATGTATGTAATCTATTTTCCATGATGGCTAAACTGATCGGCCCTTCAGGACCTGATTCCTTGTAATCAACCAAATGTATTTAAATAATGCACTGACTCTGAGAATCTAGGGTCGGGGCATATAGTTGATATCAGAGAATGTTTTGTACAAACCTTGGAATCTAGATTTAGATAAACTCTGACTAGAGAACACTACCCTAAGATTGACTTTGAGGATTAGCATAGAATAACTTCCTAAAATTTTCTAAGGTAGATATTTTTTGTATTTTTCAAACAATACATCCCTATCATGATATGAACAGGTAGAGGTGTCTCAGGAATAGATGTACCTAGGGGGAAAACCCGAAATCACTGCTTTGATCTAGACTCGAATGGGAACTGGTGCACGACAACGGGGCATGATGCACTCTTGGTTACGAAACTCCCAGTGGATATGATTAGTATAATTATCATTTTCCTTAAAAATCATTGTCAAGTATTTATGAGTACATACCTCCTAAAATAAAATATATTCATGTTTATATATTATATCCATAAACTTTTCAGTTATGTTAGTTATTTTACATGATTGCAATTTTTTATTGCAATTCAGAAACTAACATAGTGTATGCCCTTGTATTGAAATGGTGCCCAGTAGAAGAAATGTGAACTCCAGTAATACGTATGATCCAAAGAGTAATAAATATCATATCATTCATGGTATTAATCCAACATTTGGAAGGTAAATAGTCTCCCATGTATTCTCAACATATGAAGAAATATAATCTTTTGTTAATAAGATAAGTAATGAATTCTCTAAGCCATATGGATTTGAAGGGAAGAAATAGAAGAAAATGATGGATGAGAGAAATATTGATAAAGGGAAGAGGGAAAAGAAGGATCTTCCCATATATAATAACTATGTAAAAAAATCACCTTGGTAAATTCTTGAAGGGAATGGGAGTTTGTTATAATATTTGAGAAAATGGACACCAAGTACGTGATTGCAAGGGTAAGAAAAAAAGTTTCTAATGTATAATGTATCATCTTTAAGGCGTTGGGGAACTATGTGAATCAATGTCCCCATCATCAGAGTATACCTTAAATGATGCTATTGGATAGTAATCATGTTATGATACTACCTCAAATAAAGAGGAATGACTAGTATTATTACGTTGTTATAATAGAATTATTCCATTTTGGTGTTGTATCAACAATATACTGGTTATATGAATTATAGAGATAAATAAGGATTGAACTGGAGTACTATTTTATTTAGGATTAGAGATTATATGGTTATAAGAAAAGTGACTTTTTAGTAAGCTAATTTTTTTTGAAAAATACATGGTTAAAAGAAATGTAATCCTTAAAATGGTCAGGATAACAAGGTAGTGATTTTGAAATAAGAGATTGTTGATTTTGTTGAATTTTATTGGATATTCTTGACTTCCTTGGAACTGATTAATTGTTTTTTTGTTTCATTATTGTTGGAATATTTAATAATTTTTGATATATGGAATATATCCAATATTATATAAAGTATAAGGGATCATGAATGTAAACAATAAGGTTTTAAAGTGATTCAGGATGTTACAATGTTTTAAAATAATACATGATGTAGGTGTTCCCATGTTATTATGTAGCAAAAAGGATCTTCATTGTGATTAACGTCCTTATAAATTTTGGACTGTGGGTTTGGATAGAATCATTTTGGATATTTCTAAAGGTTGGAATAGATTATGTCTGAAATTGGACACTATTGTTATGGTTATTTTTGGATTTTTATAAAATGGACAACACGCGGACCACGTGACAACCCTTCGCGTTAGACAATGATGTGGGAATCGAACCCACAACTGTAGTCTGATTTAGATTTATCGCCTACCACTGGACTACATGAAGTCCCTGGATTGTATAATTTTGTTTCTTTATTTAAATTTTATAATAGGTGAATTATAAATTCATTTTTTTGAGCCCTATATGAATAGGATAAATAGAAAATTTATTTTCAATTCTGTTATCTTTTAGAGTGAAATATGAGCTTGTGGTATAAATTAGTTAAGGTTGGAACTCTACTTGTCAAGTATATTTTTCCCTTATTCTATTGAGAAATTATTTCTTAAAAATTAAGTAAGGGATCTTAATACTAAATATGTGTTATCCTAATACCTTATGTTTGTTTAACCGATGATATTTTAAATCATCAAAGATTTATGGATTTGAGGCCCTAAATTTTACAATTGTTTATGACTCATGACCTCAATCACTCCATATAAATATTTATGTTTTCCTCTAATTATATGTCTCTAATTTCCACCAATGTTCCCTTAATCGAGATCATTATTTGGTGGTGACTTTTTCATTTCCATTTTCCTCTTATTAAGACTAAATTTTACTAACCCAATTTCCAATGTGGGTTTTCCCACAAAGGTATTTTCTATTTTAAACCTTTTATTTTAGAATAACAAATATAAAATTGCAGGGAAAAAATTTATTGAATGAGGGAATAATATAACACCCCATGATTTCATAGTACGTTATATCTTTAATGTAATTCAATAACATGCACTACATTCAACACCAAGTTCAAGCGCACCACGACTTACCAAACAAGCCGTTCAGAAAAGGTTATGAATATTATTAGCTAAAAATTTAAATTTATATAATTTTTATAATTTCTGAATCCATATTATGAGTTTCTTAGAAATAATGAAAGAAATCAAATTTTATCAGATAAAAGAAGTATTTTTAAAAAAAATGAAATTTTACTGCCTTTTAACGGCGAACCCTTTTAAAATATAATATTTGAAAATTTTATATTTTAAATATGATAATATAAAATTCTTATTTAGGATAGGTACATAATAATTTAGTTTCAATAAATTTTTGGTGTTTTTCGGAAAAGTTTCATATTTGGATGAATAGTGAAAAATATTGTATTTTAACTGAAAACAACCTTTTTAATCAAAATAATTTGTAGTGTTAAATTATTCATTTTAATGTTTTGTAAGTATAAATAGATTATATTTTTGACATTAAATCTAATGTCATTAATTTTAAATAATTTCAATTTGATATTGAACATAATCAAGTATCAATATTTTGTGAGTTATTATTTCGTAAAAACACGCTTTTTGGTTTTGACAATGGGATTTAATATTAAATTAATAAATGAAACTTCTATGTTCTGAATTTGTTAAAATAGACTTAATTCTTTAATTCAGAGTATCAAAATGAGCTTAGTGTGAAATTTTGGTATTTTTATGAAAACTTTCAATTTTTGATATATACTGAAAACACTGAGTTATTAGTTAGAACTGACTTTTTATTTAAATAATAATTTATTTTATTTAAATTTATTTTATGTCAAAATAGATACATAATACCTATATAAGTTCAATATAATTCATTGGAGTCATTTTATAAAATTTTTAGATATATAAAAAATTTATTAAACTTTTTACCATCTTTTACCCACCTCCTAAAAGAATTTACAAATTTCGATAAAACATAATTATTCCATTTCTGTGAGATAAATTTCAAAAATATGAGAGACATAGTTAACCTCAGTATGAAATATTTGGTTTAATAATATGGAATTTTTTGGTGAATAGTTACTTCTGACTTTTATTTACCGCGGTAAAAGGTAAATAGGGTAATTCAAGGTAAAAAGAATATTATAATATTACAACATTACCTTAACACTTATCCTAACCTTATTGGATGAGTCATGGACGACCATGGGCATCCTTAGTTCAATTTTTATACCCCATGGAGAAACTTATAAATGATAATGAGACTTTATTTTAATTAACATAATGTAATGGGAAAAAGGACATAAAAATTATTATTGAGTAAATCAATTTTTACATGGGGTAATATAAGTCATGATTTCAACAATAAATATTAGTTGGAAAGATAAAAATATTTCATACATAATTATATTTTATTAATATTTTTTAGACAATAAATAAGTTAGTTAATTTATTACACAATGATGATAGAGTAATTACCTTATTAATGAAATATTAAAATAACTGATATTATAAATATCCAAATAAATGTAATTTGAGAATTTTTATAAATTGAAATAATTTTATAGGTTAATATGATATGTTATAGTAGATTAAATGAATTTTTATTTATGTAATAATGCTTTTATGGAATTAAAAAAACAAAATAGAAAATAGTAAATAAATTGTCATAAAAGAGTTTTGAAAACAAATATTATTTTATTAATTAATATCTATTCTTAAAATATAATGTTTAGACAATGGTTTTAAATAATAGTAAATATGTCATTAATGAACCACTTTAGGTTCTCTTGGATGTTTATATTATGTTTATTAATAATATAATATAGAAAAACAAAGAGACATGGTAAATGTCAAACTAATTAACATTGAGTAAAATATAAACGATGAGGTTAATATGGTGACCCAAACCTATGTAAAACCTATTTTCTTAGTATATTTCTTCCCATAACAACCATATCCTCCAAATAAATCATTTTTGAGCCATTATAAACTGAGTATGTTTTTATTATATTATAATATTTCAAACCTTTCCAAAGGTGCCCCTCACCCCTCTTATAAAAGGGCACTCACCCTTCTCTAAAATTCACAACATAAAATCCATTTGGCTCAGCCATACCCTACCCCAATACCCTCCCAACTACCCTACCTTCATCCTAGAGGCCTTATATTTGTTAGAAATCCATTTTATGGAGCCCGTTTGATCAAATCAAAAAGGAAGAACCCAAAAAATAAGTAAGGATTTCACCACCCTCTTCCATGTTCTATTATTCTTCCACTTACTCATTCATTGTCATTACCATAATAAACTAATAAATAAATCATATTATATGTTCTATGATGGTATTATAAATATGGAATAACGATATTCATTATTCTATCAATCCTATGAATGATAATGTTACCATGCGTGAGTACACACGGCTTACTCTCTCCACGTCGTGCTGTAATTTTTTATTCAACACCATGTCATTTTGATGGTTATAATGATGATAAATATTTATATAAAAAATTAAAATAACAAGAAAATATATCTGTAAAATTAATATACCATCCAATTCCAAACCTTTAAGGAAATGATAATGTCTCTCGTGCGTACGTATGGATTACTGTCTCCACGATGCGATGGGATTCATTTCCACATTCTCCATTCATCGACGATTATAAAAATATATATTACTAATAAGTATGTAATATATGAAATTATAATTATACTAGATATATATATATATATATATATATGAATTTATTTACTTACTTATATCTTATTAACTTACTTCTTTTCAATATGATATTAAAACAGAAACAACGTTTATGCGTATGTACGGCCTACCATCTCCATAAACTGTGTTTTCAATTTAATATATCTATCTATTATAAATATTTATATTCTAAAAATATATTATATATTAATCAATATTTTTATTCTGTAAGTATTTAAATGACGACATAAATGATACGGTCAAGAATAACAAGTTAAAATACGTACGATAAAGAAAACGATTATTATATGAAATGTTAATTTATCAAGAAAATCATTATTAAATGTGTAGTATAATGTAATAAATGAATCTTGTATGATATAATAAATATAAATATGGTTCTGGTATAATCTAATAACATCCAATGGTCATTATACAAGAGGTTAAACGTACCCTCGACAAAAGGAATGTGCAAGGTAAGGGGTTTTCATCTCTCTCCTTATTCCCGTGATTTTCATTCTATATTTCCACTATTTACTTTAGTGTTGGTTATGTACTGCCTATAATTGTATTTTTTGTGTAAGACACTTTAATTTATTTGTATTATCATCTTCAATATATGGTAATTTGTTCATGGGGTGCATGTTTCATAAGTTACCAAATTGGTAAGGGTTAATTCCTCAATCTCATTATTATTCGAGATTGTTTTTGTGTCAATTTTTTTACTGGGGAATATTTATTATACATGCCCATGTTTAACAAAAAAATTTAAAAGGAAATATTTTTAAGGGACATTTTTACTAAAATGTCTTTTTTAATGTTTTTAATGATTTATTCTTCTAAACATTTCTCATTAATGTCCTTCTTTTAAAAATGGATTTAAGGATTTATTTATAAGAACATGAATGTTTTGAAATGATAATTATTTTAAAAAGATTCAAAGTGGTATTAGACACTTTGATTCAAAAATATATTTTAAATGAAAAACATTATAAATTGACATAATTTTAAACGACTTCGTGATAAAGTGGTATTTCTCTCAAAGCATTATACTGGTCATTTTCATCTATGTCAACATCCTTTAATGGATTTTAAAAATGTTTTAAGTTGACTTATTATGATACAAATATTCCATATTTTATTGAATTTTTTCTAACATTTTGGACTGTGTATGTGTTATTTTTATACCATTTATGGTTTATGGATAAAGTATTGACATTTCAAATGCTAGTTTTAATATGAATGTTTATGTTATATTTCATCCTCATCTTAAGATTAATGTGTTAGACTAGTATGTTCAAGGTTGGGGACAGGTAAAAATTATCCCTCCGGGTTAGGGTATGGTTACAGCAGACTATTTGGGATGGAGTCTGGTTACAGAGGCTCTCCAGGATGGAGTCCGGTTATAGAGGCTCTCCAGGTTGCAGTTCAGTTACAGAGGATATCCGAGATGGAGTCCGGTTACAAAGATTATTCAGGATTGGGTCTGGTAACATTTAGCCCATAGGTCCTGGCACGAGGCCTTGACACAGAAATTAATGTCTGGTTCTATAAATTTCTTCATTATGAAATTAGTTATTATACATGATTATTCGACTAGTAGAATATCCATGTTAATGTTTATATGGTAGTGTTTGATTTGTTTTTTCCACTTTAGGTTCAAGTTTATGTTTAAAAGGATATTGTTTTTTATTACACATATTTCCTTTAAAGTTTATAGATTCCGCTAAATTATTTACCCTTACCAAGCATCTGATCTCGCCATTTTCTTATGATTTATTTTCCTAGGATCCCAAGAAGTGTTTTTTGTTTGAGATGCAGGGTTAAGATATGGGGCAATGGAATTCTCAATGGTTTTTTTGAGTTTTATGTTAGAATGATTAATGAAATTTTCATGTATGTAATCTATTTTACATGACTTCTAACCAAATAAATTTTTCAGGATTTGATTCCTTATAATCATGAAAATGTATTAAAATAATTTACCGACTCTAGGAATATAGGGTCGGGGCATTACAGTTGGTATCACAGGTAGTTTTGTAGAAACCTTGGAATCTAGATTTATATAAACATTGATTAAAGCACATTACCCTAAGATAGAAATTGAGAATTAGTATAGAAGAACTCCTAAATTTTTGGTAATGTAGCGATTTTGTGTATTTTCCTTGAAATACATCCCTATATGGATACGAGAAGGTAGAGACATCTGTGGAAAAGATGTACCTAGGGGTAAAACCTAAAAACACCACTTTTAGATAGACTCAAACGGGAATTGCTGCACAATAATGGGCCTTGCTGCACTTTTGGTTACGACTCTACCAGTGGATATGTTTAGGATAATTATATTCTTTTTTACAAATAATTGTGACTGACAAACCATTATATACCATCTCAAAGAAAATATTTTTATGATTATGGAATATATTCATAAACTGTTCAATTTATGGTAGGTATTTTACATGTTTGAATTTTTCATTGCAATTCATAAACTGGCCTAGTGTATGCCATTTTATAGAAATGGTTCCTTGTAGAAGTAATGTGAACACGAGAAATACCTATGATCCAAAGATTAATAAGGATAATATCTTTTAGGGTATTAATCCAATATTTAGAAGGTAAATAGTCTCCCATGTATTCTCAACATATGATGAAAAAGTATCACGTATTAAAAAGATAACTAACGAATTATTTGTGTCCTACGGATTTGAAGAGAATCAAGAGAAGAAAAGGATATAAGAGAGAAAGATGGATAAAGGGAAGAGGGAAAAGAAGGATTTTCCCATATTTGAAAACTGTGGAAAGAATCACCTTGATAAATGTTTGAAGAGAATGGGAGTTTGTTATAATTTTAGTGAAATAGGACACCAAGTACGTGATTGCAAGGGTAATGAAAAAATATTGAAATGTACAATGCTTAATCTGCAAGGCATTGGGACACTATGAGAATCAATGTCCCAGTCATCTGAGTATAAATTAAATGATGCTATTGGATAATAATAATGTTATTATAATACCTCATATGAATAGGAATGTCTAGTGTTCTTTTTTTGTTATAATAAAATTATTTTATTTTAGTGTTGTATCAAAAATATACTGTTTATTTGAATTATGGAGATAAATAAGGATTGAAATGCAAAACAATTTTATTGAGTATTTAAGATTATATCG
The DNA here is from genome assembly GCA_963277665.1 of Viscum album. Taxonomy (NCBI): domain Eukaryota; kingdom Viridiplantae; phylum Streptophyta; class Magnoliopsida; order Santalales; family Viscaceae; genus Viscum; species Viscum album. Next base: position 471,205,530 of record OY728148.1, read on the forward strand.
TTCTAAGAAATGTGACTTAATAGTAAGATACACTTTTTTAAAAATAAATGGTTGGAGGAAATGTAATCCTTAAAGTGTCCCGGTTAATGAGGTAGTGATTTTGGAATAAGAGATTTTTGATTTGGATAAATTTTATTGGATATTCTTGACTTCCTTGAAACTGATTAATAACTTGTTTATTTCATCATTGTTGGAATATTAAATATTTATATATATAAGGAATATATCAAGTATTATATAAAGTATAAGGGAGAATTAATGTAATCAATAAATATTTCTGGTAATTCATGTTGTTACAATGTTTTAAAATAAAAAATGATGAAGGTGTTCTAATGTTATTACATAGAAAAAAGGATCTTCCTTGTGTTTAACTTCCTTATAAATTTGGGATAGTGAGTTTGGATATAACTATTTTGGATAAGTCTAAATTTTTTAATGGACTATGTTTTAAATTGGATACTATTGTTATGGTTATTTTAGTATTTTTTAAAAAAGGACAACACATAGACTGTTTGAAACCTCGCTGTGTTGGATAAATCTGCGGGAATTGAACCGATAACCGTAGTGTGATTGGGATTTATCACTTACCACTGAACTACGTGAAGTCCCTATATTGTATAATGTAGTTTCGTTTTTTAAAGGGTCTAATAATTAAATTATAAATTCATTTTTTTGGAACCATATACAAATATGATAAATAGAATATTTTTTTAAGTTGTATTATCTTTTAGAGTGAAAGATGAATTTGTGGTAGAAATTAGTTAAAATTTGGAATTTTACTTATCATGTATATATATTTTTCTGATATTATTATATGAATTAATTAAGTCTTAAACTTTAGGTAAGGGGTCTTAAAACTAAAAATGTGTTATCCTAATAACTTATGTTTGTTAAAGAGATGATATTTTAAATCATCATAGATTTATGGCTTTGAGGCCCTAAATTCTAGAATTGTTTGTGATTAATGATCTCAATAACTCCATATAAATATTTACTTTTTTCTCCATTTATGTGTCTCTAATTTACACTAATGTTCTCTTAATCGAGATCATAATTTTGAGGTGACTTTTTCAATCCACTTTTCCTCTTATTATGACTAAATTTTATTATCCCAATTTCCGATGTGGGTTTTCCCAGAAATGTATTTTCTATTTTCATCATTTTTATTTTTAAGAAAAATGTCAAATTTCAAGAATGAAATTTTTTGAAGGAGAGAATAATGTAATAACCCATGATTTCATAGTACATTATTTCTTCAAAGTACTTCAATAACATGCACAAATGAAACACCGAGTACAAGCTCACCAAGACTTACCAAACTAGCCATTCAAAAGAGGTTATGAATATTATTAACTAAATTTTAATCATTATATAATCCTTATAATTTTAGGATCCATATTATGAGTTTCTTAGACATAATGAAGAAAACAAATTCAATTTTTTAAGATAAAAGATGTATTTTAAAAAAAAAAAATTACCGCCTTTTAATGGCGAACCTATTTTAATTAAAATATTTGAACTTTTATATATTAAATTTTACAAAATAAACTTCTTTTTTGGAATCAGGACATAAGAATTTAGTTTCAATAAATTTTTTGTGTTTTTCTGATAACATTCATATTTGGGTTAATATTGAAAAATACTATATTTAAACTCAAAGAAACTTTTTTAATCAAAATAATTTGTATTGTTAAATTATAAATTTTAATGGTTTAGAAGTATAAATAGATTATATTTTTACCATTTAATCCGATATTATTTATTTGAAATAATTTCACTTTGATGTTGAACATAAACAAGTATCATTCTTTTGTTAGTTATTATTTCTTAAAAACACATTTTTTGGTTTTCACAGTGGAGATTAATTTTAAATCAATAAATGAAACAGTTTTTATTTGAATTTGGAAAAATAGACTTAATTTTTGAATTCATAATATCAAAATTAGCTTAGGGTGAAATTTTCTTATTTTTTTGAAAACATTCAATTTTTGATAAATATTGAAATCATTAAGTTATTGGTTAAAATCGACATTTTATTTAAATAATTATTTATTTTATTTAAATTTATTTTAAAACAAAATAGATACATAAAACCTATATAATTTCAATATAATTCATTGGAATCATTTTATAATATGTATAGATATATATAAATTTTATTGATGTTTTTACCTTCTATTACCCACCTCCTTGGAGAATTTACAAATTTGCACAAAACATAATTCTACCGTTTATGTGAGTCAAATTTCAAAAATATGAGAGAAACCATTATCCTTAGTATGAAAAATGAGGTTCAATGAGATAAAAATAATTTTTAGTGAATAGTAACTTTTGAATTTTATTTTACGTGGTTAAAGGTAAATTGGGTAATTTAGGATAAAAAAATATTATAATAATTAAAAATAACCTTAACACTTGTCCTAATATTATTGGATGAGTCATGGAAGAACATGCGAATCCTTGGGGCGTCTGTTATACCCCATGGAGCCACTTATGAATTATAATGACACTTTATTTTAATTAACTTAAAGCAAAAGAAAAAATGTCATAAAAAATATTTTTTAGTAATTAAATTTTTCCATGGGGTTATATAAGTCTTTTTTTAGTTTATAAATATTAATTTTAAATATAATACTATTTTATAGATAATGGTATTTTATTTATATTTTTTAGACATTACATAATTTAATTTATTTATGACATAATGATTATTCAGTAGTTACCTTAATAAAGAAATATTAAAATAATTGATATTATAAATATCCAAATTAATGTAATTTGGAACTTTTTATGAATTAAAATAATTTTATACTATAATATGACATGTTAGGGTTGATTAATTTTTTTTTTTAATAAATAATTCTGTTATGAATTTAACAACAACAAAATAGCAATTAGTGTCAAAATTGACACAAAAGTGTTTTTAAAACCAATATTATATTATTAATTGGTATTCTATTCCTAAAAATATAATTTTCGGAAAAAGGTATTAAATAATATTATATATTTCATTAATGAACCACTAGAGGTTCTCTTGGATGAATATAATATGTTTATTAACCTTATAATATAAAAATACAAAGAGACATGGTAAATGTCAAACTAATTAAATAAGAGTTAAATCTAAAAGATGAGGTTAATATAGTGACCCAAACCTATCTAAAACCTATTGGTTGAGTAGTTTTCGACCCATCCCTTCATTATCCTAGATATAAATCATTTTATAGCCATTTGAAACTGAAAATTATTTTATTATAAAATAATATTTCAATCTTTTCCTAAGGTGCCCCTCACCCCTCTTATAAAAGGGCACTACCCCTTCTCTAAAATTCAGAACAACCAAGCCATTTTTATTTTCCAAGACCTGCATAAATATCCTAAAAACTATCATACCTTCACCCTATATTCCTTCCATTGGTCATAAATCTATCCTACGGAGCCCTTTGGATCAAATCAAAAGGAGGAACCCGAAAAAGAGGTAATGATTTAACCACCCTATTTTATATTCTTTTATTCTTCCACTTACACATTCTTTGTTATTACCATAATTAAATAATAAATCTAGTACCTTATATATAGTTTAATGCTATTATAAATATTGAGTAACCATATTAATCATTCCATTTATCCTATTAATGATAACGTCACCAAGCATGCGTACGTATGGCTTACCGTCTACACGTCGTGGTGTAATTTGTTATTCAACACTATGTTATTTAGATCGATATAATGATGAGTAATATGTATATAAATAATTAAAATAACATGCTAATGTATCTTTTAAATTAATATATCATCCAATTCCACACCATTAAGGAAATTTTTTTGTCACTCGTGCATACGTATGAATTATAGTCTCCAGGACACTGTGAGATGCATTTCCACGTACACCATTCATCGATGATTATAAAAATATATATTACTAATAAGTATGTAACATATGAAATAAAATTTATACATGATATATATATATGTGTGTGTGTGTCTGTTTATTTATGTACTTCCATATATATTATTCGCTTACTTCCATTCAATACGATATGAAAACAGAAACATAGTTTATGCGTACGTACGGCCTACCATCTCCCTAAATGGTGTTTTCCATTTCATATATCTATATATAATACATATTAATATAATAAATATATATGATATATTAATCATGGTTTTTATTCTGAAAGTATTTAAATCATGATCTAAATGATACGATAAAGAATAGCATGTCAAAATACGTACGATAAAGAAAGCGATTATTACCCAAAATGTTAATTTATCATGAAAATCATTTTTAAATGGGTATTATAAGGTCATAAATGAATCATTTATGATATTATAAATATTAATATGGTTTTGGTATAAAATAATTATATACTATGGTCATTATACTAGAGGTTAAATGTACCCTATACCAAAGGAATGTGCAAGGTAAGGGGTTTTCATCTCACTCCTTATTCTCGTGCGATTTATGCTATATGGACACTATTTCCTTTTATGTGGTGTATTTAATTCACATAATTTTATTCTTTGTGTAATACAATTTATCTTATGTTTATTTAAATCTTCATTGTATGTTACTTCTTTAATGGGGTGCATGTTTCATAAGTAACCAAATTGGTAAATTTTAATTCCTCAATCTCATTATTATTCGAGATTTTTTATGTGTATGTTTTTTTACTAGGACATATTAATTATAAATTTTCATGTTTAATAAAATAATTTTCAAATGGATTATTTTTAAGGGACGGGTTTACAAAAATATCATTTTAAATGTTTTTAAAGATTCATTCTTCTAATCCTTTCTCATTAATGTTCATGTTTTTTAAACAGTTTTGAGGATTTTTTTATATGGGCATGAATGTTTTGAAATGATAATTCTTTTAAAATGTTTCAAAGTTGTATTAGACACTTTGATTCAAAAATTTCCTTTAAAAGACTACCTTTATAAATTGTGATAATTTTAAACTATTTCATGAAAAAGAGGTATTTCATTTCAAGTATTTTACTGATCATTTTCATCTATGTAAACATACTTTAATGGATTTTAAACATATTTGATGTTGATTTACTATGAAACAAATCATTCATATTGTATTTAATGTTTTGTAATATATTTTACTATGTATGTGTTATTTTTATACCATTCATGGTTTATGGATAAATGATTGAAATCTTGTATGCTAGTTTTAATATGAATGTTTATGTTGTATTTCAACATCTTCTAATGATGAATGTGTTGACTAGTATGTTCCGGGTTGGTTACTGGTAAAAATAAGCCCTCCACGTTGGGGTTCGGTAACAGGAGACTCTCTGGGATGGAGTCCGGTTATAGAGGCTCTCTGGGATGTAGTCAGGTTACAGAGGCTCTCCGGGATGGAGTCCGGTTACAGAGGCTCTCCGGGTTTGGGTCCAGTTACAGTTATCCCATAGGTCCTGGCACGAGGCCTTGACATTGAAATTAATGTTTGGTACTATAAATTTCATCATTATGAAATTAGTTATTACATGTTATTATTTTCCCTTTAGAATATCCATGTGCATGTTTATATGGTACTGTTTGGTTTATTTTTACCATATTATGTTAAATTTTATGCTTAAAATTCTATTTATTTTTATTACACATATTGCTATAAATGTTTATAACTTCTGCTAAATTATTTACCCTCAATGAGCATATGAGCTCACCCCTTTCAAATATTTTATTTTCCCAGGATCCCAAGAAGTGATATATGTTTGAGATGTAGTATTAATCTAATGGGACAATGGCATTCTCAAAGGATTTTTTTGTGTTTCATGTTAGAAAGTGTAATGTAATGTTCATGTATGTAATCTATCTTCCAAGACTGCTAAACTGATTAGTCTTTCGGGACATAATTCCTTGTATTCATGCCAATATATTCCAAAAATCCACCGACTCTGGGAATCTAGTGTCGTGGCATTACAGATGGTATCAGAGGATGTTTTGTACAAACCTTGGAATCTAAATTTAGATAATCTCTGATTAGAGCACATTATATTAAGATATAATTTGGGGATTAGTATAGAAGAACATCCTAGAATTGTTGTTATGTAGATATTTTGTATATTTTTCAAGAAATACATCCCTATCTGGATACGAGTAGGTAGAGGTGTCTCTGGAACATATGTACCTAGGGGTAAAACATGAAAACACTGATTTGATCTAGACTTGAATATGAACTAGTGCATGACAACGGTCCTTGCATCACTCTTGGTAACGACACTCCTGGGGTATATTCTTAGGATAATTAACATTTTCTTTACAAATCATTGTGACGGATTTCTGAGTGTATACCACATCAAATAAAATATTTTTATTCTTATGGATTATATCAATAAATTATTCAATTTACATTAGGTATTTTACAAGTTTTGAATTATTCATTTCAATTCATAAACTGGCCTGGTATATTCCATTTTATAGAAATTTCACCCAGAATAAAGAATGTGAACTCCAGTAATACGTATGATCAAAAGAGTTAGAAGGACCATATCTTTTATGGTATTAAGCCAAAATTTATAATGGAAATAATCTCCCATGTATTCTTATCATATGAAGAAATAATATCACGTGTTAATAAGATAAGTAAATAATTCTCTGAGTCCTTTTGATTTTAATGGTAGAAAGGGAAGAAAACAATGTAAGAGAGAAATATGGATAAAGGGAAGAGGGAAAAGAAGGATTTTCCCATATGTGATAACTGTGGAAAAATCACATTGGTAAATTCTTGATGGGACTGAGAGTTTATAATAAGTTTGGAGTAAAAGGAAACCAAGTACGTGATTTCAATGGAAAGAAAAATGTTTCAATTGTACAATGCTTCATCTGCTCGATGTTGGGACACCACGCAAATCAATGTCCCAATCATCATAGTATAGCTTAAATGATTCTACTTGACAATAATCATGCAATGATACTACCTCAAATGAAGAGTATTGACTAGTGTTCTTATGTTGATATAATAGAATTATTTCATTTGAGTGTTGTATCAACAATATACTGGTTATATGAATTATAGAGATAAATAAGGACTGTATTGCATTACTATTTTTTTGAGTATTTTAGAATATATGGTTCTAAGTAAAGTGACTTAATAGTAAGATACACTTTGTGGAAAAATAAATGGTTAAAGAAATTTTAATCTTTAATATGGTCTTGATAATGATATATTGATTTTGGAATAAGAGATTGTTGACTTGGATAAATTATATTGGATACTCTTGACTTCCTTGGAACTGATTAATAGTGTGTTCATTTCATCATTGTTCTAATATTCAATATTTTTGGATATAAGGAATATATCCAGTATTATATAAACGATTAGGGAGCATGAATGAAATCAATAAGGTTTTATCGTAATTCAGGGTGTTACCATTTTTTAAAATAATACATGATGAACGTGTTCACATGTTATTACGTAGCAAAAACGATCTATATTGTGTTTAACTTCTTTGTAAATTTTGGACGGTGAGTTTGGATAGAAGTATTTGGTATAATTCTAAAGGTTGGAATGGATTAGGATTGAAATTGGATTCTATTGTTAATGTTATTTTAGGATTTTTTATAAAAAGGACAACACACAGAACATGTGACAACCCATCGCATCGGACAAAGATATGGGAATCGAACACACAACCATAGTGTGATTGGGATTATTCACCTACCATTGGACTGCATGAAATATCTAGATTATATAATTTAGTTTCTTTATTTAATGGGTCGGATAGGTGAAATATAAATTTATTTTTTTGGAACCCTATACGAATAGGATAACTTGAATATTTTTTTATGCTTTGATATATTTTATAGTGAATGATGAGTTTGTGATAGAAATTAGTTAAAGGATGGAACTCAAATTTTCATGTATATACTTATTTCTTCTCCTGTTCTATGAAGAAAATAATTTTTAAACATTAGGTTATGGATCTTAAAACTAAAAATGTGTTATCCTAATACCTTATGTTTTTTGAACCGATGATATTTTAAATCAACATTGATTTATGGAATTAATTCCCTCAATTCTACAATTGTTTGTGATTGATGACCTCAATCACTCCATATAAATAATTACGTTTTTCCTCCAATTATGTGACTCTAATTTCCACCAATGTTCTTCTAATCAAGATCATAATTTTGTGGTGAATTTTTCATTCCCCTTTTCCTTTTATTAATAATATACTTTATTAACCCAATTTTCGATGTGGGTTTTCCCATAAAGGTATTTTCTATTTTCATCCTTTTATATTAGAAGAACAATTTCAAAATGGGAGGACGTAATTTATTTATGGAGGGAATAATTTAACACCCCAGGATTTCATAGTACGTTATTTCTTCAAAGTAATTCAATAACATACACTTCACGCAACACTGAGATCAAGCGCACCATGACTTATCAAACTAGCCGTTCAAAAGATGTTATGAATAGTAATATCAAAATTTGGAAATTTATTAATCCTTATAATGTTAAAATCGATATTATGAGTTTCTTAGACATATTAAAAAAAGAAATTAATTTTTTTTAGATAAAAGAAATTTTTTAAAAAATATTAAATTTTACTGCCTTTTAATGGAGAATTATTTTTAAATCTAATATTTGAAGTATTTATAAATAAAATTTGACATAATAAACTTCTGATTAAGAATAGAGACCTAAGAATTTAGTTTCTATAAATTTTTGGTGTTTTTCTGATAACTTTCATATTTGGTTGAATGGTGAAATATAATATATTTTAACTGAAAGCAACTTTTTTAATAAAAATATTTTTTAGTGTTAAATTATACATTATAATGGTTTGGAAGTATAAATAGATTATATTTTTAACATTTAATCCCATATTATTCATTGTAAATAATTTCACTTTGATATTGAACATAAACAAGTATCAATATTTTATTAGTTATTATTTCATAAAAACATGATTTTTGGTTTTGATAACGGGAATTAATTTTAAATTAATAAAGGAAACTTATATTAATTTAATTTTCTAAAATATACTTAATTTTTTAATTCAAAATATCAAAATTATCTTAGGGTGAAATTTTGGTATTTTTCTGAAAAGTTTCAATTTTTGAAGAATAGTGAAAAACATTATGTTATTGGTTAAAACAATCTTTTTATTTATATAATTATTTATTTTATATAAATTTATTTTAGGTAAAAAAAGTTATATAATACCTATATATGTTTACTATAATTAATTGGAGTTATTTTATAATAAGTTTAGATATATAAATATTTTATTGAACTTCTTACAGTCTTTTACCCACCTTCTAGGAGAATTTTTAAATTTTCATAAAACATAATTTACCATTTCTGTGAGTAAAATTTCAAAATTCATAGATACATGGTTAACCTCAGTAAGTAAAATGTGGTTCAATAAAATAAAAATAATATTTGGTAAATATTATCTTTTGACTTTTATTTACCGCAGTCAAAGGTAAATAGGGTAATTCATGGTAAAACGAATATTATAACAATAAAAAATTACCTAAAAACTTATCATAACCTTATTTTATGAGTCATATCAGACCATGGGCATCCTTGGGTCGATTTTGGGACCCAATGAAGCCACTTATTAATTATAATAAAACATTATTTTAATTAACTTAATGTAAAGGCATAATTGACATAAACAAATATCTTTTAGTAAATAAATTTTTACAATTGGGTTATATATGTCATCCTTCCAACAATAAACATTAATTGTAAAGATAAATGTATTTCCTACATAATTGTATTTTATTTATATTTTTTAGACATTAAATATTTTTTTTATTTTTGACACAATAATGATGCAGTAATTACCTTATTAAGGAAATATCAAAATATGTAATATTATAAATATCCAAATAAATGTAATTTGATACTTTTAATGAATTCTACTAATTTTTTAGGTTAATATGAATTGTTAGGGTTTATTAATTGAATTTATTTCGAATTAATAATTCAGTTATAAATTTATCAAAAACAAAATAGAAAATAGTGTCAAAATTGACAAAAAAATATTTTTTTAAAAAAAATATTATATTATTAATTGATATTCTATTCCTAAAAATCTACTGTTTGGTCAAAGGATTTATATAATATTATATATTTCATTTATGAACCACTTGAGATTGTAATGGAAGTTTATAGTATGTTTATTAACCATATAATATAAAAATACAAAGAGACGTAGTAAATGTCAAATTAATTAACTACGAGTTAAATCTAAAAGATGAGGTTAATATAGTGACACAAACCTATCTAAAACATATTGTTTGGGTCACTTTCGACCCATACCAACCTTATCCTCTAAGTAAATCATTTTTTAACCTTTAGAAACTGAAAATGATTTTATTATAAGATAATATTTCAATATTTATCCAAGGTGCCCCTCACCCCTCTTATAAAAGGGCACACCACCTTCTCTAAAATTCACAACTTGAAAGCTATTTTTATCGACCAAAACCTGCCCAAATATCCCAAAAAATATCCTAAATTCATCCTAGAGGAATTACTTTGATCAGAAATATATCCTACGGATCCCTTTTGATCATATCAAAAGGAATAACCTGAAGAAGATGTAATGATTTCACCGCCCTCTTTCAAGTTCTTTTACTCTTCAACTTAATATTTTTTTGTTTTCAACATACCAAAATAATAACTATAGTACCATTTATATACTGTGATGTTATAATAAATATTTCATAACAATATTAATTATTATATCCATCCTATGAATGATAATGTTACCAAGCGTGCGTGTGTATGCCTTATCGTCTCTACGTTGTGGTGTAATTTGTTATTCAACACTATGTTATTTGGATGGATATAATGATGAGAAATATATATATAAATAAAATGAAAAACATGATAACGTCTTTTAAAAATTAATATAACATCCAATTCCACACATTTATGTAAATGATATTGTCTCTCGTGCGGACGTACGGATTACCGTCTCCACGACACGATAAAATTCATTTCCACATTCATCAATCATCAGCGATTTTAAAAATATATATTATTAATAAGTATATAATTTATGACATAATAATTGTAATTGATATATATGTCTGTGTGTGTGTTTATTATTGTACGTACATATATCTTATTCACTTACTTCTGTTCAATACGATATGAAAACAGAAACAACATTTATGCGTATGTATGGCATACTGTCTCCATAAATGATGCTTTCCATTTCATATATATATCTATTATAAATATTTATATTGTAAATAGATATTATATATAAATCAATGTTTGTATTCTGGATGTATTTAAATAATGATTTAAATGATACTGTCAATAATAACAAGTTAAAATATGTATGATAAAGAAAGCGATTATTACCCGAAATGTTAATTTCACTTTAAAATCATTATTAAATGGGTAGTAAAAAGTCATAAATGAATCATGTATGATATAATATATATGAATATGGTTTTGGTATAATCTAATAACATACAATAGTCATTATACAGGAGGTTAAACATTCCCTTGACCAAAGGAAAGTGCAAGGTAAGGGGTTTTCATCTCACTCCTTATTCTCGTGAGATTCATGCAATATTGCCCTATTTCATTTTCTGTGGTGTATGAAATTCTATAATTGAATTATTTGTGTAATAAAAATTAATTTCGGTGTATTTATATCTTCGTTGTATAGTACTTCTTTTATGTGTTGTATGTTTCATACATTACCAAATTGGTAAGTGTTAATTCTTCAATCTCATTATTATTCTAGATTATTTATTTGTAAGTTTTTTTTATTGGGACATATTTATTTTACATGTACATGATGCATAAAATAATTTTCAAAGGGATTATTTTTAAGGGACTCTTTTACTAAAACATCATTTTAAATGTTTTAAATTATTTATTCTTCTAAACCATTATCATTAATGTCCACGTTTTTAAAATGGTTTTAAGGATTTATTTATATGGACATTAATGTTTTGAAATGATAATTATTTAAAAATTATTCAATGTGGTATGGGACAATTTGATTAAAAAATCCATTTTAAATGAATACCTTTATAAAATGTGAGAATTTTTTACGATTTCATGAAAAATGAATATTTATCACAATGCATTTTATTGATCATCCTCATTTATGTCAACATCAATTAATGGATTTTAAATCTATTTGAAGTTGATTTATTATGTTACAAATATTCAATATTATATTGAATGTTTTGTGATATGTTGGACTATGTATGTGTTATTTTTATACCATTCACGATTTATAGATAAAGTATTTACATTTCTTATGCTAGTTTTAATACAATTGTTTATGTTATATTTCAAACCCTTCTGATGATCAATGTATTGGACTAGTATGTTCCGGGTTGGGGACTGGTAAATGCAATCCCTCTTGGTTGGGGTTCGGTTATAGCATACTCTCTTGGATAGAGTTCGGTTACAAAGGCTCCCTGGGATGGATTTCGGTTATAGAGGCTCTCTCGGTTGGAGTTCGGTTACAAAGTCTCTCCAGAAATGAGTCTGGTTAAAGAGGTTCTTCGGGTTTCGGTATAGTTACAGTTATCCCATAGGTCCTGGAACGAGGCCTTGACACAGAAATTAATGTCAAGTACTATACATTTCCTCATTATGAAATTATTTATTGCATGTAATTATTCTACTAGTAGAACATACATGTACATGTTTATAGGGTCATGTTTGATTTACTTTTGACATATTATGTTCATGTTTATGTTTAACAGGATATTTTTTTTATTACACAACGTTATTTAATAGTTTATAGGTTTCACAAAATTATTTACCCTTACTGAGCATTTGATCTCACCTCTTTCTTATGTCTTATTTTACCAGGATCCCAGAAAGTGTTTTATGATTGAGATTCAGGGTTAGGCTAAGGGAACAATGGCATTCTCAAAAGATTTTTTTCTGTTGTATGTTAGAAATTGTAATGTAATGTTCATGTATGTAATCTATTTACTAATACTACTAAAATGATCAGTCTTTTAGGACATGATTCCTTGTAATCATTCCAATTTGTTAAAATATTTCACCGACTCTGGGAATCTAGGGTTGGGGCATTACAATAAAAGACCATATAGCCCTTAAAATCAACTAGACAAGTCATCATTAGAATAAAATTATCAATACATTTTAGCATAGTAAAAAAATATAAAAATGTTTTTTCCATAAACATATAACTATTTTCTATGTGAGAGTGGTCATAGTAGAATCATGATTTGATAAATCTATAAAAAACTGTTAGTAATACCCCACAAATCCAAAAAAAATATTTAATTAGATATGTGGTTTTACCAATTTCATATTAGAAATAAACTTCTCATAATTGAAGGAGATTTCATTTTATGACAACCATTATTCCTTATAATTTCACATCCCATATGAATAACATAAATTTTCAAATCATCACATGTAATTTGTGATCTAGAAAAAGTTATTAGGTTTCACTCAAATAATGGACTTTATTTTCCATAGTCTCTTTTTAAGATAAACATGACCCAAAAACAATATAATGAACGATTTGAGGTATTCATGAAAACAATAATTTATTAAATCCATAATAACTATAGTGTAATTGGTTAGAAAAAATGGAATGAAAATAAACTCATGATGGAAAAAATTACATTTGAAGGTGGTATTTTGAGTGTTTGATTATTTTATTCTCAGCTAGTTATAACCAAATATATTTTAATTCTCTAACAACTATATTTTCTATTATATTATAAAAAAAAATCATCAATCCATTTCCTATGAATAATTTTTATTTACCATTACAAGATATAGCTTTAAATAATCCATACATAGGTGAAGTGTCATGTTATCTTTATTCCCAACGAGAAAATGTTCCACCCATGGTGACACACCCCATCATATGAATACTTTATCTAACATGCCATAAAATTATGTTACTAACTCTTTTAAATCTATTGGTTCAATATAGTAAGAAGTAATAGATATCGGTTTAGTGTTAATAAATAAGTCATTAGTGACCATTACCTCTACTACCGGGGGAAGACTAGAAAATCACAGTAAAAAATTTCATGAAACATGATTAACAACATACGTAGATAATAACTCAATGATTCTCAATCCATGAAAATATATAAAGATTGAATTAATTTACCATACCTGGGAAATGATGGTCTTGATCAACCAGACCATGGGTCTTATTATACCTAAATGATTTCGAACACCCATAGGGTACAATGATGGAGAACTATAGAAGGTAACCTTCAATTCAAGATATATAATTTGTATACAATTCCATAAAAATTATTAAATCATGGTGTTTCAGGTATAGAACAATACAATTGATGTTATGCTCAATTTTTGATATATAGAAAGAACAAATATGGAAAACAGAGTCCCTTCCAACTCTTTTTACTGAAGGGATTTGCAATATACATCTCATAAGAAAAAATATCCATAGGAATATTTATCATGTTCATACTAAATGTACATATATAAGAGTGATTTTTAGTGGTATCAAATAAAAAATGCACCCATGTTGATGTGATAGTGATGGAACCTCTTGTTGTTTCTAGAAATGTGTCAACTTTCTCTAAAAACTCTTATAAAATGTCAATAAGAATTATTACAAATGTATATGATAAAAACCCCTTAAGGATTGAAGAATGTGAATTAAATACAGTACTATTTATATCTAATCATACCATGCCACAATGCAGAAAAGAAAATAAATTTTTGAACATCAATATGTTTCCTGATTGACCATTGGAGAGGCAGATCTATTTTGAATGTGTAAAAAATCATCTCAAATTTCCATCCTTTCTATAGTAAAATTATTTAGTGGTCCTCTTTCTAAAAATATGATATCTATAAATGATTAAATATATTTATAACCCCACTAATAATCACCAATAATCCACTTTCCATTAAATAAAATTGGTCGATCTTCTACTGGGATAAAAAGTTACTCCTTTCAAAATATACATACCATCAAAGACAAGATCAACCATCAATGCCATAAGATTCATATTGGTATAATGAATATAATTTGTTAAGATATCCTAAGATTATTTGTATGGTCAAATACCCACCTTAAATATTCATGTCATTATCTTCTCATTATTCACCGCCTTAGGAAAAACTGGAAAATATCAGTAACTTTTTTCAACACTGAGTCACATTCAAGGATCCATATGAGAGATATAATAACTCTATTTATTTCATAGATACCAATAATTAAATATTGAACTATTAAGTGAAAAATATTAAAAATTATTTTTCCAATCCCTAATTAATTTTTTCCTTTCAATATTAAACCATATCATCTCCTACTAGGCCTTTCTATCTTAATGTAATCACATTTCTCAATAATAAAATATGCCGGTTCCATGAAATCAGAAATAGTTTCTATCTTTCTCGACATTCCCACATTCCCTTAAGGATAATTAATGTATTGGAAGCCCAGAATCATCTAGGGAAGTAACTCTTGAACATTATTTTTATTTGTCCCATTGAAGTTCCACAACTAGATCCTGTGTTGGAATTGGTGTCCTTGCATATACCAAATCATTGATGGTATCCACTATCTCAATATGGTTTTGATAAACTGTAGGATTTTCTCACTATGGTTCTCCTAAAATATCTTACATGGACCTATTCAAACCTTTTCTCATAAGAATGATGCAACTAAACATTAACAGACACAACTACATACTTTATAAAGATGCACTGAACACATTTACCAAGATGTCAATTCTATCGACAACAAAACTGATATAAGGATTTAAAAATATTAGATCAAAGGATGGTAAAACCAAGAATCATATTAAAAATTCCACAATGAGACTTTTTCCAAACACCCATTATGACTTATGACTCATTATAGTGATAGATGGAGAGGATTTCACACGTAACTACCATCTGAGGCATATGAATATATCCCAAAACACATTATGAGATCATGGATTGATTCATATCCAACAACTTTGATACAATATTATCACCAACCATACTAGATTCCTAGGTTCCCAAATACATCATCTTGCTCTAAAATTTCTTAAATGGAATTTCTAATCCCCATGGGTTGGAGAATAGAACCTAAAATCACAAATGATCTAATAGGGAATTAATAGTCTAAAAAATAGTATAAGATAAAATATAATTTTCTATATTCTCAACACTCGGAAAGGGTTCCCACACTTGAAACAAAAATGTAAAATAGAACATCAATATATAGATAAAAATACCAACGTAAAGAAAAATTCCATTCATAAACAATTTTCAGAAACACTTTTCTAATAAGTGCAAAATAGTTCCACCTATCACCATCATCTATCCATAGTTTGATGTATCCTGAAAATTCACCACCCTTACCTTTTAAACTCCCAGTACATATACATGGCATGAAAAAGTATTCAAAAATTGAAGGCAACTGTATGTTGTGAGATATAAAGACTATTAGGGTGTCACTAAGTGTTCCATAATCAGGGGAATAATAATTAGAATAAAAAAAAATCATTCAAAATTTAAAAATCCATGGAATATAACTATCATTTTTTAAACTAAAATAATATTTCACATATAATAATACGTAAGATATATAAAAAATTGTATAAAATATAGATAAATAAATTGTAACGAATTAAAAAATTCAATTTTAATTAGAATACATAAAAATTTCTATAAATCATATTGAATAATTGTATATAAAAGCATGGGGGTTGGTCAATATTTCAGGTAATAATATCGACACACACATCACATAAATATCATAGGACTATGAATGTAAGGAAACACAAATAAACATCTACTGGGGAACCCATCCTAGGTAGTTTACACCCTAGTATCAGAACACATCATTGGCATTCATGCTGTAATTTTTTTAATAAATATTTTCATCCAAAATACCTTTTTTGAATAATAGGCCATAGAATACCTATCATAGTCACCAATAACTACCCAAAATGACATGAGCTTCTAAAAATTAATAAATCCAAATTCGGAATGTCAAAAATATTCATATCAAATCAATTTAAAATTTTATAGTTTTCATATTTCAACACGTATATCTAATTTAAAAGAAAACTGAAGTTTCAATTGATTCATTACAAGAAAAATAATTTTTAATTTTATCCACTTTATTCAATGTTCAACATCATAAAAATTGGTCACATAACTATCAATATCAATCCATCACTTTTCATGAATTCCACCCAACATTTAAATTCCACTAAAACTGTAGTATTTAACAAATTAAATAAAATTTATAATAATACATCAAATACTTTTAAAATATGGGATTTATGATAATAAGAAACTCATTTAAATTTATTTAGAATAATTTAGGCTTCAATTATAAGGAAATGAGATTTAGACCCCCCCTACCATTAACACAAGGTTAAACACAACACCCACAATGGGATTTCTAATGTATAAAGAAGTAGATGAGATAGAGAAATATAATTTGGAATCATATTCTGTGAATATTGAGTCTAGATCCATAAATTACATGATGATATTTCAGAAAATAAAGATATAATGATAGATTACAGGATACCACATAAGAGAAAATCCACTTACTTGAGAGTGCTTAGATGTTCTCCCATTACATTGATCCTATTAGAAAATTGTTTGGTGGGTGAAAATTATATATAGGGAGCCTATGGAAAAGAAAACAACATGTTTGAGATGAATTTGGGTTATTATAAACAATATCTTGGGAGTTCATGACTATTAAAATAATTTTTAGAGTAATTAAAACGAGTGTGCCTGGTCTCCTTCGTCGGGTAACGCTGTTTAAAAAATAGTTTTCTCTAACGATGCTCCCCCACATGAAGGGAAAAAATTTTATTCTAGGAGGGAACACAAACTAAAAAAATGTGATATAGACATTAAAATTCAAACACCAATGGATTCATATTTTGGAGGGTTCGGTTGTAGGGTTTTAAAAAACAATGATCCACCTCCATGTGGCTCAGAGACGAGTGCATAGTAATTCGACTAAAACACGTGGTTATCCTTAATTATAAACCGTTCCTGTTCAACAACATGATCTTGAAAACATCTTTATGTTACCCTATAAATACACATAATAATACATAAATTAAATGATATCATATAATGGGTTAACGAATACCAAATTGAATGTTATGGGTGTGTTACAAGAATCAATTCCCAAGCAGATTGGGTTGGTACAATCTATCTACCTATGATGAATAAGATTACTTAAGTCTAGGTAAATGTTTATTGACATATAGTTTGGTGTAATTGATGGTATATGTGACAATGTTGAACATTTATGAAGGTTATAGGATTCCAGAATAATTCCAATTTACTTGAAAGGTAGTAAAAATAAAACATTTTTTGTAGTATATTGGTTTTCCCTGCTAGGTTTTGATAAGAATAAATTATCATATGTCTAGTGTTACCAAACACAAACCATGTGACTTGTGATTGGTGGTTGGGTGTGTACCCATGGGGTACATGGTCATATAAAAGTCATGTTATATTAATAAATAAAATTTACATGGAATGAAAATGTTATCAGACAAAGCTGAATACAAAGGTATATGGAAAGGGTATAGTGTCATATATAGAGTACACAGGTATAGACCATAATACACATGTATGGGAAAAGGTTAATGGGAATAACTAAATTAGAAAATAAACATCATGTATACCCTATACATGACTTTTACTATTTCCATTGCATGATAAGGCCCATATTCTATTCAGTGTAGATCTATTTCATTGTGGTGTGTCCCCATGGTCCATCCAAATAAGGGTATATGTAGGTACCACATATTTCATAGAGTATGAGACAAAAAATACATGATTAGGATATGATAGAGTTATTCAGTCCCTCCATTTGGTATAGTGAGTGGTTCTATGTCTTATAATTCTTTACAGGATTGGGTTTGGAATTTCATTACTGACTATTGGGTCATGTGAACCCTATCCTTTTTGGTATTCCCATTTAGGTTTAAAAATAACCCATAATCCATTGGTGAGATCTTTTATCTATGTAATTGTAGCATCAGAGTGACATTATAAACATATTCATGGATAAGACCAATTAGAAAGAATTCTGAAATGAGTACTATAACTGTTAATAATGCTCATGGAGTTTATTTTCCCATATGACTGTTACCCTAAAGCCTCGAATTGATCATAGGATGAAATATTTTATCTAAAATTACATTGAGAAAAAGTTTCTATGTTTTGTGTATATGGAATATTATTTAAACTATTATATCACATACTATGATCGTCATATATTCATGATGATGAGATTACATTCCCTCTTTTGATGATTTTGGTGTAGTGATTTTGGAGATTCCTATTGGGTATTGTTATACATACCCTTACCTTGGTTCTTCCCAATCATTTCCAATATTATGAAAATGACAGACTTGTAATGGATTCTTAGGAGGTATAAGAGTAGGAAAACAATAGTTTGAGATAGATGGGTGTTTAGTCCACAGATTATCATTTGACACTAATCACCTAATTACATAGTAGGTTGGGTTCTTTTTACATATTTGGTGAGATTGTATTTTTTCCCTTTATGATTTTCCATAATTGAGATATAATCTAATTATATATATATACATATATATGTTTTCATGATTTTTGGAATTAGTTATATTTAATCATTCAACATTATGTGGATACCAAGATATGTGAGTTTTTGTACAAGTACATTAAGATAGGGCACCCCGTTTGAGTTATATGGATAGTAGTCACCCATTTAGAGCCCCTATTCTATTAGAGGTGGGATTAGATTGTCATTTATGACTAACTACTATCCAGGAAAGATGCAGTTCAATTCTTCTTGATACTTGGTTTTATCATGTAATTTTATTTATTAATTATATAATACAATAAACCGAGAAGGTCCTTATTTATTTAAGAAATCATATAATTCCATTTGAAGTCTTCTATCATGGATGGATAAAATGTTTACATGTTTTTAAGTATAAAATATTTATGTTTTAATATTATGTTTATACAATAAGATATCAGAGACTCTATTCTAGGATTTTATTAATGGTATATGATATGTTTTTATATAACTTCGGTCTTGTGGATATTTTACTGTGAGGATTGCATAATAGTTATTGATACCATAATGGGTTTATAATGTCAAGGCTCATCATAGGTATAGAGGCATAAAAACCACTTATTATTTTTTAAATGAGGGTATTTTAATGAGATTAATGATATCATGGGAGAAATAATGCTAGATATTGGTCATTATAAACATTAGTTTTACCCTAAATGATTTTTTTGGATGAATGCAGATAATTTTATGGGATATAAGTGGAAAGGTATGATTCAAAATTTTATTTCAAAACATGATATAATTTTAGTGTTATTGAGGTAAATAATGATATAGGGATATTTACTTATGGGATTATAAAATTAAACCATCTAATGTTATTGTTCAATGGATAGAGTAAAATGTATAATTTGTATATATGATGTTTAACTTATTATGGTTATCTATATACTAAGTTTTACCTCTTTATGTTTTAGTAAAAATTTCTAAAATATCATTTCTTATTTTTTTTATCCTAAGTTCTATTAAAAGTAACTACATTTGGAAAGATAAAAATTTATCTTGAATTCCCATTTCTTGGAATGTGTATCGATATAATGGTCGGAACATGTTAAAACACACAACTGAATGATAGATTTATAATAATTTTTGTTAGTATATTTTTCAATTTTATTTTCTATTATTATAAATTAATTAATCCTTCATTAAAAATTATATTTTATTATAATCATTTATGATTTACAGACTCTCTTTTATCTCTTATATTAATTTTAAAACCTATGGACATTAGTATTCTACTAATTAAATTATCTATCATTTAATATCATTTATTTGATGTTAATATTCTTCATTGTGTCTATATTATTAATTCCCGAAAATGTTATACAATTTGGAAATAAATTGAGATTTTATTTCATGTGACCCTTATATTTCCTTTTTTTTTGAATGGATACATTATTAATACATTATTTGATGTATATTTTCAACATGAGTATTTTTGAATATTATAACCTTGAATAAAAAATATCTATAAATTTTTTAGAGGATTTAATTTTATTAGTTAATATGTATGTAATACCATAATATTTGGATATAAGTTTATGTTTGATGGCGTACAAGTCAATAAACTAAAAACATTCATGATTGAGAAGTATTATTATTTTGATACGACAGTTGAAGCCTAGTTGTTAAATTTTAAAATATAAATATAACTAACTAAATTATAAGATATTTGTAATGATTTATTAATCAATATTAATCCATTGTTTAATACTTAGTAAATAAGTATTCATTTTTATGTAATTTCATTTTATTCTTAAAAAGTACATTTTCCTCAAAATTTGATTTAAGTTAATTTTTTAGAAAATATATTAATTAAGGATACCCAATTCTGAAATTTCATATTTTGAAAAAGGTATCATTTTTTATTAAAAAGAAACTATCTTAGGGAGAAATTTTATTTCCTTCTTATCAAAATATTAATTTTTCAATGAATAGTGAAAATTGTTAATATTATATAAACTGTTCATTTGTTTTTAAATATTTAAATATATATTGAAATGTATAAAATTTTTATAATTACAAGTTATTTAAAAAAATATATAATTATTTTCATTTTCATTATCATTATGGTTATTTTTTATATGAAAACATTTTTATACTTAGAAATACATTTTTATGGAAACTTTTTTTTTCTCTTGTTCTTCAGTTTTATGTTAAAATTAGTATTTTTAGCTTATAGGAATTGATTGTGTAAAAATATATTCCACCATAGGTAATATATATTCAATATTTTGAAAATATCTCACCATTACATTTTCTCTGATTTAATATTAACCATGTTGATTTTTTTTTATAAATTTAGGGTTAAAATGGGTAGAATATTGTTAAAACTATGAAATATGGACCCAAAATAAAAAATTCACATGCCTAAATTTAATTTCAATATTTTTAATATAAAAAAAATGTAAATTATTTTAATATATTTATTTTTTATAAATACTTTCATTAAAATATTCCTTTATATTATTTTGAAAAAAAGGAAAATTCAAGCATATCACTATCTTACACTAAAAATCAGTACTATTTATCTATTATAATTAAAAAAATAAAATGGTTATAAAAGGATACTTCTAATATTAATAGATATATTTTATGATGTTGATTAATTTATAATTTTTAATAATGATATTTCTAGCCAATTTTCTTATGAAATGACATGGTAGCACATTTTTATGAACATGAAAAATCATGTAAATAGTTTTCAAAACATAAAAATTAATATATATTTTAGGTATTTAAAGTGTATAGTGAATATTATACTTCAATATAATGTATTATTTATGAATTTAATTTTTATATTTTATCTTTATTAAAATATGGATATTTGTTTAGATTCATTTATTTTAATGGACTTGAATATGAATTTAGCTGTATTTTATTGTAAAAAATGTTTTACTATATTATTTAAAATTTGTAAAGAAAACAATGAAAAAATTAAATGGAACATTTTAATAGTATCAATTATTTTTTAATATAATTTAAATGCTTCTTTTATTGGTTCCACCTGAACAATTATACTAATTTATATTAATATAATACATTAGTTAATTTCAATAGTTCCCCTCCCACTCTTATATATGGAGAACACCCCGACATTCATCAACAAAAATAATGATCCATGTACCTCAACCAATATCTACCCTACTCAGATCCCAAAATTAATTCCCACTTCCTAGAGTTCATGTTCTCACCAAAAAACTATCCATGAAGTCTTAAGGTCTATGCCAAAAGAGGATCTTCACAGAGGAAGCAACCAGTGTACCTGAATGTTATCATTTTACATATTCTTCTACCTTCTATATTTTTACTTAATAAATTAAATATAATAAATTTATCCTAAAAAATTCAATAATATGAAAATATGTTCATTACATAACCCCAATCATATCTTTTTCAATAAAATTGTCAATAAATCTCGGATTCATGTGTAAGTTCATATTATTACATAGTGAACTGTTGTATTTCGATTCACATCAATTCCATTCATGGATTGTTATTATGATGGGTTTAATATATATATATATATATATATATATATATGTTATTCATAAAATAATTATGTTAATTGAAATATATCATTTCCACGTTATTCCAAAAATTTCAAAAACTTGAAAATTATATTTAAATGTGTATACGTGCGGACAACTGTCTCCTCGTAGCGATATAGACCATTTTTCAAAATTCATCTCTCACGGATGAACACAGGTATGTAATTAATGATAATGTTTCATGTTTATAACCTAATAATTATTAAGTGAAAACTATATATTGTTATCATTATTTATTTTTCATCTAATGAAATAATAAAAACCATCACTCATGTGTAATTGCAAACTATGGCCTCACGAGCCATAGTATTTTTTTAGAGGAATTTTTCATTGATAGATCTAAAATTTTAATAAATTTGAAAACAATAATAATTATTTAATCATTATTTTATTAGATATTATTGAAAAATGACCATGTTTACGATGATAAACAACCCAAATTCATTTTTCAATTATGAATGCAACATCCTCAAAATAGCCAACATTGAATTAACCGATTATGTAACCTAATAAGTCAGTAAAATATCTAAAATTTAAGGTTTGATGATATTGAATTCACATATAACATTTTCTTTGATCATACAATAATTAATATTAATTTTTTATATATTATTTTTTGGAAATTCAAAAAAATATGAGTTTCGAGTTTAGGTGTTTTGGAACTCATTCTTTTTTCAATGTGTTATAATAATTTTTCATTAAATTTTCTATTTGATGATTATATGTAAATATATCATGAAATTTTTTAATTATTTATTTTGACCTTTCTATGTGGATATAAATAAAATCTAATAATAAATTATTGTATTCATTATGACATCGAATGTTACGATATTTGTAGGGATTTTTTCTGTTACCATCAAATTTTTT
The DNA here is from genome assembly GCA_963277665.1 of Viscum album. Taxonomy (NCBI): domain Eukaryota; kingdom Viridiplantae; phylum Streptophyta; class Magnoliopsida; order Santalales; family Viscaceae; genus Viscum; species Viscum album. Next base: position 471,229,541 of record OY728148.1, read on the forward strand.
TCAAGACATTTCCATGTCCTGAATCATTATTTCATTATGTGGTGTATATAATAATCTACAAATGATTTTCGATCTATTAAATCATATAATTAATAATATTTATATATTCATATATCACATTTTATTTAAACAATATTTTATTAGAAATATACAGATGTTTTAAAAGGGAATATGTTACAATATTATTTATTTTATGGATTCTGTATGTTCCAAGATTCATTGGGAGAAAATTAATTTCATTAATTTCATTAAAATATATATTTCCACATCTCACAATTTTAAAGATTTTATTGTAATCTTTTAATTTAACTATATTGGGTACATAAAAATATTTTTATGACGTTTATAAGAAAATATTACATTTTTTCATTTTGGGTGGGGGATCATTTGTCTTTCATACACTTCCTCTCTTTATTGTAATCAGGAATGGTAAATTATATGAATATATTAATTTTTTGTTTAATTATCACCAATAATTTATTACTATCTGAAATTATTATAATAAGTTTTTTTTCATTTTTTAATAAGTTTACATCTGGTATTTATAAAAACTGTTGTTGGGATATTTGTTATTAAATTTTCCAAAATAAATAACATTACTTTAATCATAAATATTCCTCCTATTTATGTTTCGTTTACAAGAACAAATGGTTTTTAAAAAATATATTTTTCTTAATATTATAGGACTTTTTTTAAATTTTATATAATGAAAATTATATTATATATGTTTTAAATGAAATAGCTTAAATTTCATTTTAAATGTAATGTTTTATCTATAAAAACATCCTATATTATTTTTCATTTCTCCACAGGGGATATGATAAAATCATACACAAATTATTTATTCTCTGATCTATTATCATTTATCTAAATAAATTTTCATTTGAACCCTTTTTTATACAAGGGTTTATCAATCTAAAAATGCAATAGATATTGTTTTCAATATTGTTGCATAGAAAAGTGAAATCTTATAAATGTTTTTCCATTTTATTATACTTGAACATATGTAATAATTATTTAATGGTGGAAGTATTATAATACAAGTATTTGTGGTTATATAATAAACGAATGACATGTGGTTATGTTTTAATCCTTGTACAAGTCAATCATTTTTTTCTCTCCAATGCATTGGGTAATAAATAGAGTTTACTTATTTTTAGTTACAGTTAATAGGTGAAAGGGTTAACTATTATATGTTACTTATAACATTTATTTGATTTAAAATATTTATTTTGATTATATAATTAATTTTTTATGTTTGATAATACAAAACTAAATTTCAAAGATTACAATGGGATATAATATTTCCTAAGATCATGTATTAGTTTTATAATAGTTTTTAGAATTAACTCATATTACTGTTGTAATTTTTAATATTTATATGACATGCCACAGGATTTATGATATAGTTTTTCATGGGTAATAATTATATTATATTATACTCATTTATATATAATATTTTTAGATTCCAAGAACAGTTCATTGATAAATAAATTGAATAATGGTCCACAAGACATTGAGTGCACATCTGTATAGCATACAGGATGTATAAAAGAAATTTGTTATTATGGTGGAATGGTGAAGATACTATACCATATTTATTAGATAATGACAAAATGGGAATATAGCAATGATATTTTAGTTGTGTGATAAATAAAATACATATAAATATGTGAAACCTCATAGTATATATATAATATCATAGAGGTGAAAAATTCACACATATCATGGAAGTTGTCATATATGTAGTACCAGGCTCGGTAAAATAAAACAAAAAAACTAATAATATACATTATTATCCCAAGTACTCTATTGGTTCTCTACTATTATCCTCCTACCTATGAACGAAATAATGTATCCACATTTTGGAAATTATATATTTCCATTTATATATCTATATAATCTACTCGAGTACCATGCCACAACAAGGAAAAAATGTGAGTAAACCCCAGTAGGCAACCATCAACTATTTAAAATTTATATATTTTCTATGAATGTAAAATTTTATGGTTTGAAGATATAATAATTTAAGTCAATATGTTCAAAAAACTATTTGGATCTTTTAATCCTTATTAAATACCAGACATTTCATATATTCATTGGAAGATCATAATGTATTTGAAAATGTTCCATTTTAATTTGATTTGAGACTCGAGGAATGTATCTATTGGATAATAGAATATGTAATGATAATGAAGCCACATAACTATTCATGATATTCCAACACAATTTACACATTTTGAATCCAATGATAAATTGTGGGAATCTATATTCATATTTTTCAATCCAAATCATAGAGGTCAATTATTCATATTTATATCTTTTTATTGAGTGGATTTCACGAGATGAATCATTAGAATTAAACTTGTAATAGTTTCAAACCAAACAATGGAAAACAATTCATGTATATCCTCGTACACCTTAACTGGAATATAATGTGATAACTTAAGGCATTCTTTATCTAACATAATAAATAATATATATGAAAATTATCTCAATATGTATAATAATTTTATAGTTCTAAATTAATCTATGACAACTAGTAATGGGATTAAATAGATTAAGAAACATACTAAATACATGTATGGTTTACCACATGGAATTCACCAAAATGAATCATGTGGAATCCTATTAGTTCTCTCAATCCATTTTATATAATTTATCCGTGGTTTTCTTACTCAATGAAACACCATTGAATATTAGAGAATGTCCCATAACATGTAATAAAATTAATCGTGGTGATAAATAATATGATCAGAATAATGTATTCATGTAATGAAATAATTAAAATCATATAAAAATTTTGGATTTGTCTCTTATAGATTTCTATGATACTTCCAAACCCTTTCAAAATAATTCAATCCACAACTATCAGAATTAAAAAACATCAATAATGTCTGGTCCCTAATATTTATGTAAGTTACTCAATTTTATAAACTATGCTATGGTTTCCAATGAAATACCTAATGGATAAATTTTGGAATTCCCTCTTTAATGTGACAATACAAACTTACCCTAAGGTATATTTTGATGAAATTATGGATAAATGTGGGAACTCAATTAAGGTAAACCGATCACCACTTATGGGGAGTTTTGGATATATGTAAAGTAAGGATTTTAGGTGGGTCGAGATAAAAAAAGACTAAATAATTATTTTGATGATGTTGTATACCCCTAATGTTATTCATGGGGAATATAGGATACCAAAATTTTTATTTTAGTGGAAATTTAAGATGGAAATAATTAATGGTTTTTTCATTTGAAATTTTACCATTAGGAATATATGCATATTTTAAAAATTTTATAATTTTAGCGAATAAAATATAAGACACCAACTGTGAATCCGGAAAGAATTTTTTTATATCATCCTCATATTTGGGCTATATTGAAAAATATAAATAATTATTCAAATCCATGAAAATTTATTATTTTAAATATCATGAAGATAAACCTAATAATATAGATTAAATATGATAATAGGGAGATAGCATATATCATTATCAAGAGAAATCTATAATTTCATTCAGTCGTCCAAATTACAATGACTCGTGGGAGATCCCAAAATATGATAATATGGAGAGGGAACAACTCTTTCATATTAATAAGGACTAAAAATGAGTGGAATATACTGAGTTAAGGGGTAAAATATATTTAGAGGGAAATAAGACCAAAATTTACTTCTTTGAAGAAACCATCAATATCTCACCCATAAGACAATGAGAATTACAAGAATCCTGGAAGGACTTATAGTAGTATATTAGGGGAAATTTTATCACAATATCTAGTACGGTCACCACTACTAGCTGACTAGTGATGTTATAGTCCTTGAACGACATGACTCAGCCTCCATCCGTTATTCCCAAACACCACCATGATAACGTAAACATCCTTGGATACATAAAAACAACAAAAATAGGGGTTTTGAGATTAAATAAATGGGTTCACGAATCATTGATTAACTGAGGTCATACAACATCTCCTTCTTATGATAACACATTTCATAGTTATATTTCTATAGTTTATTGATCTTCATTGTAAAATAATTTAGAATAGTGAGCATGACTAATGTTCCATCTCTCCCAGGTTTCTTAATGAATATATATACCTTTCCATAACACCTAGACCACCAGAACATTTCTACATCATAGATTATTCCTTCTATGATATATGATATGTGGTGGATGCTCCTCCAATTTAGCATCATCATCTAATTCAAAATAATTAAAATAAAAAAATATATATAGGGAGAGATAATAATGATGGAGATGAAATTTTTGGAATATATAATTCAAATAACAATAACATAGAGGAATATATAATTGATAATGTACTAGCACTACCCTCTCCAAATTATCAAAAGGACTGATGAATCTTGATTCCTAGTTTTCAAGACTCATAATCTGTTATTGACCCAATTTAGTTGAATAATTTATGAATAAATTATCTCCCATGTAACACTCAATATTTTGGATACCCTAATTGATAAATGAATCCATGATAAACCGAGATGATGCGATATTTTTTCAAATTGATTTTACAAGATATAATGTCATCCGATTGAGTTTTGGTCCCATATTCACAGCATTCACTATATCAAACAAGAATATAATGTCTAATATTGAAAGTTGTATATAACATATTAAGGATCAATCTAAATTGCCACATATATGATGTTATTATAAGAAAATATCTGTATAGGCATCTGTTTCTCCCATAAGCCTCTAAAATCATGGATGTGTGTATGAAGTCATTCCTCCATTACCTATATAATATTTTTAGACCAAGAGTGGGTATGAGAGTGATCTATAATACCGTATAGTACCTATGATCCATTAACAATCTACAGCCACTACCAAATCTATTATGTGAACCAAGAATCCTTATATGATACAATGATACAAGAAATCACATAATGGTGTAATATATATCAAATAAATAATCACCCAATGTCATCCACTAATGTTGTCTCCTATATTTGTAATAACTGGTCAACCATCGACATCCTTTCCAAAATCACACATAAGGCATAACTACCCACAATTGATATCGATAAACATGTAAATAAATGCATAGTGACATAATCCCATTTCCATTAATGGAAGGGTAATGGTTTCTATAGGCCAGTTGGAAAATAGCATTCACCTGAAGATAGTTTGAACATCGATTGAAAATTCCCATTATTAAATTTTCCATCCATAGGTACTAGTTCTAGCATTATAGATAATATTAAATATTCATCATTGTTGTATTTACTTAACAAATAAAATCATTAGATACCCACATCTATTCCTATCGAATTCCTATAGGGGACCAAATATTGTCGAAGAAATGTAAATTTTCATTCGTACAAATAACCCAAAAAGGTGGAATATCCTAATCATATATGTTGCAATTTAATACACAAAATTCAGATAAGAAAGATGTGTCTAATTTATTTAATCAAGAAGTGATGGAACCATTGATAAGGTCATTAAATTAGTTTTTACATAACCCTCTTAATGATAAAGATAAACCCTTAAAAAATGCCATCAGTTTCCATTCACTAATACATTACCATAACACTTGGTCCATTGAATTTGGGATCATGTAATGTATATCATCATTACCCATCCTATGAATATATTATATCTTGATGTCAAAATACTGAACATATTCAACCGAGCTATGTTCTTAGAGGTATATGGACCTATGATAAAATTTATATTTGATGATATTATTCTCCATATATAAATCAACCACACCCCCATGAAGTAATATCCCAAGAAATATATATAATCAGTAACATATTTTAACTCAACATCATGAATTTGGTAATTTCATTCTTAAGGAATCATTTATTGAGACATATAGTCTATGACTCCTTCCTATACCATCAGAATAAATCATAATATAACATTTGATTCATCACAATATACAATGTACCCACTTATAATATTAGGAAAATTTTGGACCTCCAACATGTTAAAAAATACTTTCAACTCATATATGTACTTTTTACAAACTTCAGTCCACCATATCATTAAAATTTTAATTTTAATGTCTTCAACTGTCACTTTATGGCATGAAAATTCCATAATGAATGCCTTTTAATAATTTTATATTCCTAATAAGAATTGAATATCAGATATTTTATTGGGATAATACAAAAAAACAAATTATGTCTAATTATCTATATCTATAAATACTCGTAATTCTAATATGATTTCATTGATTAGGGGAACAATATTTTTAAAAAATCTACACATAAGGAGGTCAAAATAAAGATGATTATCATAAATAGTAGTCAATATGTCCTCCAGATTCCACACATCATCACCATGTGATATTTAGTTCACTAAGATATTTTCGATAGAAATATTTAAGAAGTAATCTTGGTATGGGTGAATGATCTGATTCATTATGGTTGTAAATGGAGTCAGTGTGTTCAGAAATCTGAGGGCAATAAAAAAATATTATAGAAGTCATTCCTACGTCAGATCATTATACACAATATGTAGAAGCAAAAAAATATAACCTGGTGATTCCCTGATGACCAATAAAGACTCTATAAATCCCTAGATTTTAAAATTTGGTTGAAATTATCATCTATATGATGAATTGGGTTCTAGTTTATAAATTAATTACATTCCACTACTCATAATCCAACCATAAACAAAATGTACCATCAACCTTCTTGGTGAAAGGTACCGGTAAACCCTAATGAGATGTATTGGGTCATTCAAATTCCTTGGATTCCATTTCTTGTAACAACATATTAAGACACAATAACTCATTAAGATCCCTCATATAAGGTGTAATATAATATTGTTCTTGTTCTTGAATAATCCAAATATATTTTTTATATCTCTCTCTATAGGTAACCAGAAAAATTAATGTGTATTGATTTCCCTAAAATTTTACCGTATTGTGTAAAGGTATCCAACATCACACCAGGATCATGATGTTGGAGGCTAGATATCTGTGCTAAAACACCACTGAGCATGTGATGTTTAGGTCCAACATTACCTTTGTAGCGACCCCCAAACCCAGGGTGCTTAATGAGACATGATTTACTTAACATTACATCATTACAAATTAAATATAATGTCTCATTACTACAGAAGATCGCGAGGCTCAGGATCTTGGGAAATCAACTGCTTTCGATTAACTTCATAGGTAACAACCATGCCTGAAAAATTTTAAACAAAAACTTAGTGTGAGAAAAAATTCCCATTAAGGGGTTTTAAAACATTTTAAAAAAAATCCTTTCTCAAAGAAGTCCTTTTGAAGAGAATAAAACACTTTGCTAAAACAAAACATTATCTTTTCTTAAAACATGAAATCCATCTTTCTTTGAAAACCACTTGCACAAAGAAGCACGTACTTGAAATGAGATTTAATGTAAACATGATCAGAGTGCGCAATATAAGAAAAATAAACAATGCATAATGTTTAAAACATGGTTACTTTAATTCTAAAAGAATCCTATGGCTAAGCAAGGAAAACATGCATATCATGGTTCATGAGTAAAATGTAGATCATCTAATAGTTTACTATATGAAAAACAGTTCTTGTTACATAAAGTAAATTTTCATGATCTTGGGAGCTTTCAACTAGGGGTTGTCCTGTTAGTTGAACTAACCCCTGGTTAACCTTTATCATTACATGCAGAGGGAATGTATAATCCTAGACTTTGTCAAGACCTTTCGTCAAGACCGTATAACATACTTAACAGGTCAAGGCTCACTGCCCACCCTGTTTCCTTTGCTCAAGACAAGGCTAACTGCCAAGACCATCGCACATGTTCGTCTCATGAGACTCCTGCTTTACCCAATGCATTGGAACGCTGTATAATTCCGGGTGAACCCGTCACATCATTCTTGTTGCGCTATATAATTTCGGGCGCACCCGTCACATGTAAGTCCTATACATCCCTCGCATATCTTTACATGGTCATTCATGGGGTTTCATACATTCTTAATTAAACACCATTTTCACATACGTGTTCATAACATGAAAACAGTTTAATCATAAAAAATTATGACATGCATGCTAAAGCTTCGTGCTCATAAAAAGTTATTTTAACATTTGAAAACATGGATTTTAAGAAAGTAAACATAACACTTAACATTCCATACATCATAATACCTAATTATTGTATGGTCGTTCATAACTTACACATATGATGATAAATGGATATCATAGGCATTTAAAACAGGCGGTTGAGGTTACAATGTGCATAATCAAGTCCATCATGGGGAGATCATGTATATAATTGTGTAAACTCTTTTATTAGCACTTTAAATAAACATGAGTACCTACCTATGAATACATGTATACATTTGTAAAAGTTCAAGAAGTCCATACTAACCACTTTCACAAAACAAAAAACCTGATTTATCCAGAGCAGTGATAAATGAAAATTCTCAGTTTCAAGAATGATTTTGAAATCAAACCAACCCATAAACTTCATCATGCTATAATGTAATAAAGTAAAAAACATAGAAACCAAGTTCATGTTATTGTATATACACATTGACATAACCACAATTATATATATATACAACAATATACTTCATCCGCTTGCATAATTTTACCCATTCATTCAATTACTCAAAATCTCCCTTTTTTTATAGGCGAAAAGAAAAGTCAGGGGTATATACATTTAGGAGAGGTTGTATACTTGAATTTATCATCTTATACATATGTGTATATATATATGTATATATATATACACATATATAAACATACGGTGTGAAAAGTAAGAACCCGCACCCAAATAAAAACAGAACCTTAGAACCCTTACCCCCAATTTCGGGTTTTCAAAAAGGGGCTGACAAGATTGGTTCTAGAAATAGTTAAAACTGGTTCATATGGTCCTGTATATTTTTTTACCCAATTATACAACAAGTGTATAACTATATAAAACTTATAAAAATTGTATGAAACAATGAAGAGGTTCTTCCCCCTAGCTCCCAACCGATTCCCTAAGCCGAGAGGCAGATTTCAAGGTCTGAGTTTGTAACAGTTTCAAACACACCCAAAAATATATATATATATATATATATATATATATATCATGTTTATATATATAAACATGTATATAAACCGAAACTTGTCAAAACCACACCAAATTAAAACCTGCATCTTACCTTGCTTGGAGAGGAGGAAAAGATGAGGCAAGAGGAACAATAAGATTAAACGCAGAAGTTATACGTATATGTATAACATGTATGTACGTATATACAACTATATATAAAACCCGGCATTTAAACAAAACATAGAAAAAAAATGAAACCACGACCCTTTCCAGTTCAGAGAGGAGGAGAGGAAGACAACAAAGCAAGTGGAATCAGGTGAATAACCACGGAATGTATTCATATATAAATAACACACACACATATATATATATATATATATAAATGAAACTCAAACAGAAACCACGGAAAAACTTCTCCCTTACCTTATCTCGGAGAGGAGGAGGAGATAAAGAGCAGCGAAGAGGTTCCGAGGCCAGAGAGATCAAGAGAGACGGTGAAAAACCCTTCACAACCGGTGCAGAACCACCCCTCACCCGCGGTGCAACTCGGGACTTAAAACCAAGACTCCTCGCCCTGCATGAAAGAGACGAGAGGCATCATGAGGCCAAGGCGCACCTGCTGCGTGGAAAAAAGAGGGCGCCGCCAGGTCCAATCTTTGGACTAAGGGAAGGAGACATGTGGAGAAGAAAAAAAACAAAGCATCTGTGTACTGCTGGTTCGGCGCGAGGAACAAGAGACGTGCGACGTGGGGAAAAGATAAAGAAAATATCGACGGCTGAGACTAGACGCGGCATGATCGGGCAGCTGGAGTTGATGCGGTTAAAAAAACATCGGACGACCAAGATAAGCTGGGGGAGATCAGACGGCTGGGGTGTGACGCGGTGCAAATGGGGAGGAAGAAATGCGGGTCTCTCCCCCCCCCTTCCACATTCCCTTTTTTTGAATGAAATTCTTCATTTTTTTATACCTATTATAAACTTTATTATTATTTATACTTAAATTATTTATAAACTTTATTGTTTTAAGAATGGTCAAGATTCGTTGTTGATCAATTATCTGAGGTTATTATTATTTAAACTTCAATTATTTAACTCTTTTTTTATGAAGGTGAGGACATTGAATAACTATATCATTAAATATTTATTTAAGTAGAAATTACGCGACACAAGAAACCATAATTTTTTGGCATTATTTCCAAAAATGATAAAATTAACTTATAAACATCTTTATTTATATGCAATCCTAGAAGTTTAACATATATGTTCATGTATACATATATAAATATATTCCATGGGTTTGCACATATTTATTCAAACTAAAAAATAAAATAAAACCCCACATAATTTAAATAAAACAAAGATTTTCTTGCTTAAGTTAAGTAAAATATTTATATTTACGTGGAAAGAGTATTTATTCCCACCATTTAGAATTTTATATATATATAAAAAAATATATATCCTTTTCATATAACCAAAATTTCAGCTACATTATTATTATTTATTTGTTGTTTTTTTTACATCAAATATCATGCTTAATGTTTTTGAACCTGCCGGGGGTATTTAATTCTTAGTTAAACGGTTATAATTGGAAATTAAAACTTTAAAAGACAACAAAATAGGAGAGAGCCAATGGATATATTTATAACCGTTGGTGCTTAACGGTCAGATCGGGGTGCTTATAAAAAGTGGCTGGTCTCGGGGTGTCCCTTACTCCAAACGACCGAAGGAGAAAACGAAAGATGGTTCGTGTGATCCCCTTGGTGCTGAGCATGGTCGCGGTGGCTTCATCCATCCTCATGTTTCTTATGATGGACGCTCAAAACCACTACCACATTCTTGGACTCTTAGTAGTTTTAAGCTGTCTCCCCATCATTATAATCAGGTTCTTAGTTGGGATTTTCGGTTAGTTTACCTTCTTGTTTGATCAGTGGATGTTGTAGCCGAAAGGTTGCTTATTTGAATAAAAGGAATTTTTCTTCCATTTGATGCGTTTTATTTTTAATAACTTATTAGTTGTCTGTTGGTTCACTTAACGAGTGACGTTGAAAAGAAAACATGTCAAAAATTAAAACATGGTTTTCTTGGGTCGTTACATTACTTCTCCCTTCAAAGAATTGCTCCCTCGCAATTCTATCATAAAAAAAGAAAAACTGAAAACCCCATACGTACAACTCTACCGAAACAGCGGATCTGGCTCGGTTAACGGGACACCAAAGTTGGCACACAGCTCTTCTATTTCTCTAGTCCAGATGCACCTCGAACAGTGCTCCTTGAACTCCTGTTCGTGTGTACTTCACACGGGCTTCCAAAGGGAGGCTCGTGCGATGCAAAGCACAGAAACGTCTGAGTAGATAAACTCGTTGATGACTCTTCTGGCCACATCATGCTCGAGGTAGTCGAGAGGGATGATGCGGTTGAAGAGACTGAGGTTCAAGACTTGGAACATGTAAGCTGCACTGAGCTGGCCATCCTGGGCGGTCACGAGGAAACACGCTCTGGCAGAAAAATTTTGTGCCAGAGTGAAACACTGGAACATGCCCTCAAAGTACATTCCCCTTCGCCTATAGCTGGGGAGTTGAGCAGCAACAATGATGTGAAAGACACGATCATTCTCTTGACATAAGTGAAGTATTTTTGGACCGTTTTCTAAATCAAGAAAACGCTGGCAGGACCCTCACAGGTGGAGAAATGATGGGTAATCCACCATGCGTGCCTTGATCAAGATGACTTCTACTAGCTCATCGGGTAGGGATGAGAATTTTGTTTGACCAGCCATCTGAAAACAAACATCGAAGGGAAACTCTTAACAACATAGATAAGGTGAATACATGAAAGGAAACAAAGAACTTCCATTTATGAAAAAGTTTACACAGAAAAGTCTGAGTTTACAAGACGTACGCCACAAAGAGTAGAAAAACTTCATAACTCTTCAAACCAAACGCAGGATGAACAGACAGGACTAAACTCATGGGAACATTTATAACGCCTCCTGAGTTTAGCATGAGGGGTGTGGATTTGGGAAACATCGGTGTACACTTCTTTCCTAAGAGACACACAGGTGGACTCATTTTCCAACGCTCAGAAGTCCATTAACTGGCCCCAGAAGCCATATTGAAAAATTTGGCACTGGTAAGCGCTCGGAGGTCTCCAGCAGCAACATCATCTTGAAAGGGTTTATCTAGCATTGTCCCAAATTCCTCTCCAATTGTAAACACTCGGAAGAGTCCTTCGTGATACCTTCCCCGACGTGCATAAGAGGAAAATTGGGTCATCATCATTAGGATATAATCCAACCCCAATCCCCGGTGGAGACTAAGCACCCAAGATGAGTTTGACACATCGTACAAGTGCTTACACATCATGTGAATTTGGGCATAATTCATAAAGTTTTCACGACTACCTAGAGATATAATGTTCTCTAGAGCCTCAATGGGAAGTGACAAAATATCGGTTGGTACATCAGCCATCTGAAAGTTATAACATTTTTACTTAGTTAGTCTTAGCAATATATTTATATCACCTAGTTTCCCAGAGTTTCCTGAACCCATCCTCTGATACCAACTATAGCGACCCCCAAACCCAAGGTGCTTAATGAGACATGATTTACTTAACATTACATCATTACAAATTAAATATCATGTCTCATTACTACAGAAGATCATGAGCCTCAGGATCCTGGGAAACCAGCTGCTTCCGATTAACTTCATAGGTAACAACCATGCCTGAAAAATTTTAAACAAAAACGTAGGGTGAGAAAAAATACCCAGTAAGGTGTTTTAAAACATTTAAAAAAAATAATTTCTCAAAGAAGTCATTTTGAAGAGAATAAAACACTTTGCTAAAACAAAACATTATCTTTTAATAAAACATGAAATCCATCTTTCTTTGAAAACCACTTTCACAAAGAAGCGCGTACTTGAAATGAGCTTTAATGTAAACATGATCAGAGTGCGCAATATAAGAAAAATAAACAATGCATAATGTTTAAAACAAGGTTACTTTAATTCTAAAATAATTCTATGGCTATGCAGGGAAAACATGCATATAATGGTTCATGAGTAAAATGCAGATCATCTAACAGTTTACCATATGAAAAACAGTTCTTGTTACATAAAGTTCATTTTCATGATCTTGGGATCTTTTAACTAGCGGTTGTCCTATTAGTTGAACTAACCCCTGGTTAACCTTTATCATTACATGCAGAGGGAATGTATAATCCTGGACTTTGTAAAGACCTTTCGTCAAGACCGTATAACATACTTAAGAGGTAAAGGCTCACTGCCCACCCTGTTTCCTTTGCTCAAGCCAAGGCTAACTGCCAAGACCGTCGCACATGTTCGTCTCATGAGACTCCTGCTTTACCCAATGCATTGGAGCGCTGTATAATTCTGGGCGCACCCATCACATCATTCTTGTTGCGCAATATAATTCCGGGCACACCCGTCACATGTAATTCCTATACATCCCTCACATATCTTGACATGGTCATTCATGGGGTTTCATACATTCTTAATTAAACCCCATTTTCACATACGTGTTCATAACATGAAAACAGTTTAATCATAAACAATTATGACATGCATGCTAAAGCTTCATGCTCATAAAAAGATATTTTAACATTTAAAAACATGTATTTTAAGAAAGTAAACATAACACTTAACATTCCATACATCATAATACCCAATTAATGCATGTTCGTTCATAACATACACATATGATGATAAATGGATATCATAGGCATTTAAAACATGCGGTTGAGGTTACAATGTCCATAATCAAGTCCATCTTGGGGAAATAATGTATATAATTGTGTAAAATCTTTTATTAGAACATTAAATAAACATGAGTACCTACCTATGAATACATGTATGCATTTGTAAAAGTTCAAGAAGTCCATAATAACCACTTTCACAAAACAAAAATCCTGATTTATCCAGAGCAGTGATAAATGATAATTCTCAGTTTCAAGAATGATTTTGAAATCAAACCAACCCTTAAACTTCATCATGCTATAATGTAATAAAGTAAAAAACACGGGAACCAAGTTCATGTTATTGTATATACACATTTACATAACCACATGTATATATATATACAAAAATATACTTCATTCGCTTGCATAATTTTACCCATTCATTCAATTACTCAAAATCTCCCTTTTTTTATAGGCGAAAAGAAAAGTCAGGGGTATAAAAATTGAGGAGAGGTTGTATACTTGCATTTATCATCTTATAAATATGTGTATATATATATGTATATATATACACATATATAAACATAAGGTGTGAAAAGTAATAACCCGCACCCAAATAAAAACAGAACCTTAGAACCCTTACCCCCAATTTTAGGTTTTCACAAAGGGGCTGACAAGATGGGTTCTAGGAATAGTTAAAACCGGTTCATATGGTCCTGTATATTTTTTGTACACGATTATACAACAAGTTTATAACTATATAAAACTTATAAAAATGGTAGGAAACAATGAAGAGATTCTTCCCCCTAGCTCCCAAACGATTCCCTAAGCCGAGAGGGAGATTTCAAGGCCTGGGTTTGTAACAGTTTCACACACACCCGAAAATATATATATATATATATATATATATCATGTTTATATATATAAACATGTATATAAGCCAAAACTTGTCAAAACCACACCAAATTAAAACATGCGTCTTACCTTGCTTCGAGAGGAGGAAAAGATGAGGCAAGAGGAATAAGAAGATTAAACGCAGAAGTTATACGTATATGTATAACATGTATGTACGTATATACAACTATATATAAAACCCAAAGTTTAAACAAAATATAGAAGAAAAAAAAAAGAAAACACGACCCTTACCAGTTTGGAGAGGAGGAGAGGAAGACAACGAAGCAAGTGGAATCAAGTGCATAACCACGGAATGTATACATATATACATAACACATATATATATATATATATGTATATATAAAAACCAAACTCAAACAGAGACCACGGAAAAACTTCTCCCTTACCTTAGCTCAAAGAGGAGGAGGAGATAAAGAGCAGCGAAGAGGTTCCGAGGCCGGAGAGATCAAGGGAGCCGGTGCAAAACCCTTCACAACTGGTGTAGAACCACCCCTCGCCTGCGGTGCAACCTGGGACTTAAAACCAAGACTCCTCGCCCTGCGTGAAAGAGACAATAGGAATCCCGAGGCCGAGGCGCACCTACCACGTGGAAAAAAGAGGGCGCCGCTGGGTCCACTCATTGGACTAAGGGAAGAAGACATGAGGAGCAGAAAAAAATGCAGCAGCTCTGTACTGCTGGTTCGGGATGAGGAAGAAGAGACGCGCGGCGTGGGGAAAAGATAAAGAAAAAATCGACCGCTGAGATTAGACGCGGTATGATCGGGCAGCTGGAGTTGATGCGGTTAAAAAAACATCGGACGACCAAGATAAGCTGGGGGAGATCGGACGGCTGGGGTGCGACACGGTGCAAATGGGGAGGAAGAAACGCGGGTCTCCCCCTCCCCCTTTCCGCATTCCCTTTTTTTTGAATGAAATTCTACTTTTTTTTATACCTATTATAAACTTTATTATTATTTATACTTCAACTATTTATAAACTTTATTGTTTTAAGCATGGTCAAGATTTGTTGTTGATCAATTATCTGAGGTTATTATTATTTAAAATTCAATTATTTAACTCTTTTTTTTAAGAAGGTGAGGACATTGAATAACTATATCATTAAATATGTATTGAAGTAGAAATTACGCGACACAAGAAACCATAATTTTTTGACATTATTTCCAAAAATGATAAAATTAACATATAAACATCATTATTTATATGCAATCCTAGAAGTTTAACATATATGTTCATGTATACATATATAAATATATTCCAAGGGTTTTCACATATTTATTCAAACTTAAAAATAAAATAAAACCCCACATAATTTCAATAAAACAAAGCTTTTCTTGATTAAGTTAAATAAAATATTTATATTTAAGTGGAAAGACAGCATTTATTCCCACCATTTTGAAATATATATATATATATAATATATCCTTTTCATATAACCAAAATTTCAGCTACATTATTATTATTTATTTGTTGTTTTTTTTACATCAAATATCATGCTTAATCTTTTTGAACCTGCCGGGGGTATTTAATTCTTAGTTCAACGGTTATAATTGGAAATTAAAACTTTAAAAGACAACAAAATAGGAGAGATCCAACGGATATATTTATAACCGTTGGTGCTTAACGGTCAGATAGGGGTTCTTATAAAAAGGGGCTGGTCTCGGGGTGTCCCTTACCCCAAACGACCAATGGAGAAAAGGAAAGATGGTTCGTGTGATTCCCTTGGTACTGAGCACGGTCGCGGTGGCTTCATCCATCCTCATGTTTCTTATGATAGACGCTCGAAACCCCTACCGCATTCTCAGACTCTTAGTAGTTTTAAGTTGTCTCCCCATCATTTTAATCGGGTTCTTAGTTGGGATTTTCGGTTAGTTTACCTTCTTGTTTGATCAGTGGATGTTGTAGCTGAAAGGTTGCTTATTTGAATAAAAGGAATTTTTCATCCATTTGATGTATTTTATTATTAATACCTTATTAGTTTTTTGTTTGTTCACTTAACGAGTTACATTGAAAATAAAACATGTCATAAATCAAAACATGGTTTTCTTGGGTTGTTACAACCTTCATGACAATATCATTCACAATTATGATCTTAGCTACCATCCTTAGGTGCGGAGAAGGACACTCATCACTGATAAGAACCAATATTATCTTAAAAATTACCAAATAGTCCATCAAAATAATCAAGTCAAAGCATATCATCTCTCAGATGAAAAATTATTACATAAAATTGAAACTTCTTATATCTAGAGGATAGTCCCCATAATAATGAATTCCATATTACAGGATTGATAGGGAGGGTGTCAAGGGACATTAACATATATATATATATAAATTTAATATACAATATTATGATTCCAATCAAAGTATTAGAAAATAATGAATGTGAATAACCTATTTCAATAAAGGAAGAAACAAATGTGGAGGCCACCATGATTATATATTATACTGTATATGGTTACAAACTCTACCCAAAAGGCATAGGCAACATTTCAAGTAACTATCATGTTTGGTGATCAAATTATATAACTTGAAATCCCTGAGTAGCTCTACATTATTGAAATTGCACATCATTTCTCTACATCCCTCTACAAAAAACACTTCCTCTACATGATTTATGGTATTACACCAAATTCTTACCTGCCCTAGTGCTACAAATCCATCTCTAAAACTCTATAATAGTATATTTCATATTTCACGAGGTGATGATGGAATGGCCTAATATTATTTTGAGAGATGACATATGTTTCAATAATAAAGACACTCCACTGGTTCTTTATCCTACATAGGATTCATGGGTCCCTTCAGTCGATGCATTGATGCTGCTCCTTCTGAGTAAGAACATCCAACCATTTATTTGGAATGTCCAACAAGTATATAATCCATAATCTTCACCCTAATATCTATTGGAATATCTAATTTAACAAACATTATTTGTATAGAGTCTCACACATACTATATATCCTAGTATCCACCGTCCCCTAAGTATATAGGTGGTTGATGCTACTACAATTCCCCAGTCCACTCATACATGGTCGTTTTATCCTCTTATGCTCCCCCTAAATTTTTAATGCCTTAGGAACCATCTATGTGATAATTACTAGTAAACAATATAAGGATGGCATGTGGTATAATAGGGGGAACCATAGTTGGACAACATGAGGTATCGCTATTAGGTCAAGTACCCACACCCCAGGATCATAGTCATCACCTCCTGATGGGTACATAATCAGAGGCCTTCACATATACATTTGTCTTCAATGTAAATCACATGCCTCAAAACATAGTGTTATAGAATATTGAATAAAAGATAACTATTTAAATAAATTGATTAAATCCTCACTATAGGAGAATCCCTAAAAAATGTTTACCTAACCCGATTAAAATATCCCTGACAGCCCATTGAATGGGTTCAGTTATATGTAAATTCTTATAATCCTTATCCTAATAAATTATTTATATGGGTCTGTAATCACATATTATAAAGGATAGAACTCAATATATTTTAAAGAGAATATCATTTATCTTCCACCATTTTTTCCCAAATATATGTGTTTTATTTTATAAATTCTACACCTAATGGTCTAGTAATGTAAATTTTCATTCCCATGGTATACAGGTTTATTCATTTTAAATTTTAATTTATACTCTATTTAACTACAAAAAATCTCATTTTCCAATATGGATGAAAAATAATTTACTAAAATGAATACATTTAGAATGGATAATTAATATTACTTCATTGTGTTATGTGGGAAAACATAAATTAGGAAGTCGAAGACACTGTGGTAGAATTTTCTTTCCAAATAATGTTATAAATTTAAAGCATAGGAACTAATGAATTAAAATTGGGTAATATGTAGAAAAAAAAATAAACATGTAATGATAATGAAACAAAAATAGATATTTTTTGATGATGAAGAATGATCTAATGCTTCTATCATATAATAACCCTTCAATTGGAAATAACGTAAAACAAAACATCACAAAACCTATTGTAGACAAAGGATAAATTATTAAAATTGTGATAAGAGAATTTCATAAAGAAATGTCCCCTCTAGACAAACCTAGAATTTCCCCCATTCAAGGGTTTTCTTCCCCCAAGAATAGATTTATTAAAATATTTTCACACTTCCCAGTATTCCATATAATAACAGAATATAGAAAGATAATGAAATGAAAAAAATGGGTATGATTTCATATTTTAAGATCCCAATCGTGATTAATGAATAATTAACATTTCAATATAGCTAAAATGCCTTTACTGTGCTTCCCCATATGTTAGAGGTTTCGACTAGTAGTGAAAATGTTTGGTGGTATAGTTCAGTAATTAAATTCCCTCTTAATTAGAGTGAAACAAAATATAAATAAAGGAAACACAATCTTGTGAGATAATAAAAAAACAAATTAAGAAGTAAACCAACAGTATATAGAGATCTTGTCATGGACTTGAAATATTTTTATTATGTATATCATGGATGGATTCATATATGAATTTCTATGAAGAATAACATGAAAGGAAAAAAATACAAAACTCAATTAGAATCCACAATCCAATTTGATCCATATACTTCCATCATATAACCTAATACATAAATCATGTGTCCATAACATGTAGATTCTACTTTATCATTTCTTATATTGATGAAATCCACCTAGGCACTAAGAGGACGCCCTATCAAGGTGTGAGTACAAATTGGTCGTCCACCACTAATTGTTTTTAATTAAAATCCATTATATTAATATACCATTTTTTTGTGTGTGTTTATATAATAATTTAATGCTTTAAATTTAGAAAAACCATGTCAATATTGGTCTCTCAATTGGATATATAGTTGAAAGAAAATTATTTTACCTAAGATCGATGTCTGTAATCGTGTTTTCTTTTAATTTTACCTTGTACCAATTCTTATATAAATATCATCCTAGAATATATAATTATAAATATTCCATTTAATTTTTATAAAAATTCTTATAAAACACACCTGATTCAAATCCATGTAAATGCCCTAGAAATTTTTATACAAGTTTATCGAACAAAAAAAATATTTTCATTTCATAATTTTTGGTTTCTGGGTGTTGATTTTATTCCACAAGATGAAAACTTGGCATCATAATTTTCATCACATCTAACCATTCTAAGGATAATTATCCTTATATTTATTCATAGGATACAATTGTAAGCCAAATGGATAACAAGACAAATTCAATATTTGAGCACAACATTTCAAACATGGAAAATTAACCTATGAATTATAGTATATCTCTAGTTAGAAAATAATCAATGATGAATTTTCATGGAATTCATGAGTTTATTAGATTGAAATAATATAATGTGGGTTCGAAGAATGGAATTCAGATTAAAGAATCAGCCAGAATATTATGAGTTTATTATATGAATCAAAATGTTGGAATCTAAATGCTAATTAAGAATTTAAACACCTTGTATAGTGTGAAAAGGTTCTATAGTTATTAACCCTGGTTTCCTAATAATATGTAAATGTTTCCACATAAATTATAAAGATCAATAATTTTATGAAATTAACTCAAAACCTTTTGGTGTCTCATATGGTTGTCTATGAGATTTCATAACCATTTCAATATTTAGTAAATATATTTATCAGGGAATTACAATTTGGTAAATGATTTTGGGGACTATAATCTTTTAAAGATGTACCATTTTCAAAAATATTTATATTCTACCAATGATGTAAAAGAATGATTATCTAAAAAATGCCACATTAAAGTGACATTCCAATAAAACCTTGAGGGATTGTTTGATTACATTATGTATAATTTGGATACTCCCAAAAAAATAAATGTAAACAAACCCCATGGTGTGTTTTTGAGATAATTAATGTAATTTTTTAATTGATTTTATGAAAAATAGAACATAAAGTTGTGGATATATTTGTATAATTTAATATAAATATGGTTTTTGGGAGGACTATATTATGTTAATGTCATTGTTTTTTCAAAAAACTTAAATAGACATTCATTATATGGTTGAAACTTAAACAGTATTTGGTATGGAATAGTGAGACATTTTATAAATGAAATGAATTTTAGGGAAATAAATATTCACCACAAACCATAGAACTATGGTAGTTTTATTTCATGTTATTATCATCATATTTAGGATATATTTAGAGACTATTAAAAATAGAAAAAACACATAAAATAGGGTATATTTTTTGAATGAAAATAACCCTAAAGATAGTTATGGAACTCGAAAAGGATGGGATTATTTTTTATAACCTTATTGGGATATTTCAAAGGCTTTGTTCAGATTTTCAAAAACCCATAATTCAGAAAAGGTATCATAGGATGAGATAAGGGAGTTGATAGAGCTCCACAATGATGTTATGAATTGAATATGAGATAACTTAATTGAGTAATGTTTTAAAAATAGGGTTTTAGTGTGAGAAGAAATGAATTTAAAAAATAAAAACCCAAATACCAATGTTATGCATGTGAGTATCACCAGCTACGTGGCATAATCTCCAGTGGTATACCTAGCCCACCAAGAGCCCACTGGAAATCCAATGGGAAATGATTGGTTAGAATGTAGTTTGACAAACCCCACCCCAAAACGATATCAAAATAAAGGGAGAGAGATGGTGACTACCGAAGTCCTGCCGCCAATAGGCATCTGGTTTGCATCAAGCATTGATGGAATAGTAAATATGAATGGGGGCATTACCCTCTAATAAAAACATTTCTAAGAGAGAGAAAATATGGATACAATAACAAAAACATAAAAACTCATATATATGTAAATCAAACATAATTGAATCCATGAAATGTTAAAATTACTAAACAACTGAAAGGAAAATACAAGTACCAAATATTTAAAGATGGTCATGAGCCCAATGCTCATACAGTTCCTGCTATGCCCCATGATGTTAATATCCAAATTGATCTTCATTATAATATAACTGACCTAAAATAATGATTATTTATTCTTTGGGTGAGTATAGCTATACACATTGTATATTCCTCCCTAGATCCTCTCATGCCAAGGATAAAGAAATCATGCGAAAGACCTACGAATAATAGTAAATCTAATTAGTCAATTAAACTTGTATACTGAGTTAAAAACCTCATCATGGATATATCTCATAATGTAATGAATAAAAGATAGAATATAATATAATAATAAAACATCAATGGTACACCAACCCTACTACCCCTTTAGTTTTATTCTCTTTCACGGTATCCCAAATCCTAATAATCTCCCACCAAAATAATGTAATCCTGAAAAAACAGTGTTTGTTCGAAATAAAATGAACATCATACATCATATAATCACAACATTGAATGTCAAAAAATAACTTCTGACTGTGTAGTTTCTATGAGGCACCACAATGTGTAAAATGTATCATACACATTGTGTATTATACCACAATCCATTTGTAGAGACCCGTAAAATTCAAGGGAAATTTTTTCTTAATTTCCTTTGGAATTATTCAAGAACGCAGTTTATGAAGGCGCCTAATTCCGAGGCCTGGTGTGCCCGGAATTAATTTCCAATGTTATTCTCAGGTACGTTTAGTGAACGAACAAGCGGGTTTTCTAACTTTTAAACTGGTACTCGGAATTAAAATCTGAGGGCACCGATGATCTCGCAGCCCCGGTAATTTCTTAAGAAGACCTTTTCCAAAGTTGCGTTTTGACGTATGTGGTAGTTAAAATTTTAGGGATTCAATATGAATTAAATATAATTGTTGTGAAACAATTTTATTTAAGTGGATGTTTTTCCCTCTAAAAGGATGTTGGAGGTGGGGCTCACACCCCACCTAACTTCCCATGCAAAAATATACAAGGTTGGTGGAGCCCATACGAGCCCCCAACTTTTCACATACCCTAAACACCTTGAAACCCCTCTTTAACTTTCCTTGTAATTAATTGTGGAAACTCTTCCTCTCCCTCTCTCTCCCACTTAAATGTTGCCAAAACAAGTTAATCAATGAATTCTAACATTAATTTAATTAATTATGTTGTTTGAATTTTGAATAACTTGGGTGAATAAAATAATGGCTTGGCCATTATTTCGTTTTGGCACATGTTTTGTTGGGATTTTGGGGGAAGCTCTAGTGAAATTGAGAAGGGTGTTCGTCTGTTAAAACTAATAACACCGACCATCCAATGAGGAACATATTCTCCCGGCAAAGAATGCTTCATGCCTTCAACTCTTCTTCTTCCTCCGCATCAAGGGAGAAGGCACCGTTAGTGAGGAGCATCGTCTAAAACAACAACTCCTCCTTTGACATCAATGGAATCGACACCATTCTTCCGTGACACCCGACTACCGCGACGTTCGACTTCCGTGACTCGACGATGTGAGACGTCAATTTCGAGGTAGGGGGAATATTTTGAGAATGGTATTATTCCCTTGGTAGTTCCTTATGAAACAAAGAACCTGAATCAACTCATCATTAAGTCGATCCGTAAATGTTTTATTTTGCAGGTTGGAAATATTTTTATGATAATTTTTATTTAAGAGGTTGTAGAGGAATTTCTTTAGTATCTCTTTATCTTTGAGAAAAGAATGACGAGTGTGGACCAACAATTTCTAGGTTGATCCGCGGATCTTTCTTTCATGAAAGTTGATGTTGGGGTCAATTGTTTCCTTGTCGTACGTCGACTTATTTTTGTTGGCCGCTTGCTATCATTATAATGGGAGGAGGTCGGACCGCACAAACACGGCCGACCCTCCTCCCCCTTGTTGTTGATTATGTTGCAGCACGATTGAAAGCGGCACGGTGCAACAGCACCGTGCGGAAACATGGAAAATTGTGGCAAGGTTGTGCAGCACCGTCGCGCCGCGCCGTTGAGGCTGAACGAAACCGCGACCGAAGTCGGGGCCACGGCGGTGAATTGAAGACTCCACTGGTTGATCATTGTGCGTGGATTTACAGGTGACGACAATCCGGGACGCAATGTCATTTTGAAGCCTCTGTAGTGAAGGTTGGGTCCCGAGAGGACCATTAGCGAAGGCGGTGGGAAAAATGGACCACCGAAAAGCGTGCGGTGGTCCACAAAAAATCCTGCTGGCGCGCCTCGCCAGCACGGCAGCGCCGGTGGCCGGAGGCGGCGGCCGTCACCGGCCGGCCGCCAAGAGGCAGCGGCACCCGACGCGCCGCCGGGAAGGGATGTCGCGGGTGAAGCCCTGGCGGCAGGCCACTGCTCCCGCGACCACGCGGGACCGAGGGAGGCGGGACACGGCTCTCAGCCGCATCCGTTGGCAAGGGGTGGCCCCCATTAGGGGGGGCCCCGGTTTCTTTCAAGGGGGCGCCCGCACCCCCTGTCTGCTCCGCCGGACAGCCGAGCGGCTACGCGGCCGCGCGAGTGCGGCAGGCCAACTGGCCGGGTCGCGCCCAGGTCGGGCCGAGATGTGCCTAGGCCGAGCCAGGTCGTGCCCTGTTGTGCCGGAATCGGACCCGGGTATGGGTCGACCTGGTTCGGGACGACCCAAGGGGGGTCTCGGGCCGGGTCGGACTGGGCCTCAACCCCCTATTTTCGGGCGATTTCCATTCAAACGCCCATATCATGGGCTACGGTCCTCTGATCGATGCACCTTCAGTTGTGATGATATCCTTGGATCGAGACGGTCATTTAGGTATATTACACTTAAGGGTTCAGAGAACATTGGGTAAGGCCGAGTTGGTTCGAACACGAGGCAAACCGGGCCCTCCGAGTGGAAACACTTATAACTTGTGTTTCGGACATCCGATTGATGTTTCGTCGACTTTGTTGGATTCCTCTTGATGAGAAAGAACTTTTGGCATACTTGGCCTGAGTTTTTGTTGTAGTTGGATAGTGGCCGGGTTAGATTGTACCCGAAATCCAACCGGGCCCCTGGAACGGAAAAGCTGATAACTTTCAGACAGGACGTCCGTTTAACGACCCGTCAGCGGCATTGGTGATCACATTGAGAAACATTCCATATGAGTATACCCTATGAGAGTTCCGGGTACAGTTGAGATACAGCCGGTTTGGTTCGCAAACGAAACCAACCGGGCCCCTGGGACGAAAAGGCTAATAACTCACAGACCGGGCGTCCGATTGACGTGTCGTCTGTTGCGTTGAGACCCCTATGACGAGGCGATCCTCTTTGATACTTCTTCGTGGGACTTTGAGATACTTGGAGTATCGACCTGTAGATCATGGAGCAGACCCTCCCGAAGACGAGCGTATGGAGTACGGAGACCGTGTAACCGGCTGAGACCTCACGACTGCTTGACCAACTCGACTTGGAGTGAGTCGACTAGCCTAGTGGACGGAGCACTACTTTGTTTGGGTGCAGACCCATGGAAGACGGAGCACTACTGTGTGACAGTGCAGACCCATGGTACTCGTCCGGAGAGTACCTCTTTAGGCTATTTGGGGGTGTGCACTACTGTGTTTGGGTGGAATACCCCCGCGGGAAGCACTATTGTGTTAGGGTGGCTGACCCGCGGTACGCGATAGGAAGAGTACCTCAGCAGTCTTAGGTTAGTGAGAAGTACCTCGGAGTCATGACAGGACCACTGTACACTCCAGAGACGGGGCTCTTCAGTAGTTACGGTTTCGATAATGAAAATCCCGGTTTGAGCTTAGTCTATGATCTTTGTGTTTACCTCATGATTGAAATGGGTCACATGATAACTTAGGTATATGTATGGGCATATACCTGGGTAGTGGTTATCATTTGATTTCATAATATATGTGTTTTGTCATGATTGAGATGGGTTACTTGATAACTTAGGTATAAGTATGGGCTTATACCAAAGTAAAGGTTATCTGTTGAGATCCTTTTTGTGGTTATCCTTGTTGGATTTAGTGAGACCTTGAGGGTCTTGGGTTCCCTACTGAGTATCGTATACTCACCCATGCACGGGCTATACCTGCACCTCATTGTGTTGGTTGCAGACGACGGGAAGCCTTGACAGAGGCCGAGTGTTCGAGGACTGGACGGTACCTGGCGGTGGACAACACGATGAGTCAGTATCCAGAGGTGGACTTCATGGCGAGACGACACTCGGAGGAGGTTGACAGGTGAGAGCGTTGTGGATGCTATTTGTACCTACCCTTCAGGTAGGATCAGTGGTGGACGATCCAGGAGCTGCGCTATCTATACCTACCCTTCAGGTAGGATCCGTGGTGGATGATCTAGGAGCTGCGCTATCTGTTCCTACCCTTCAGGTAGGATCCAAGGAGGACGACCCGGGAGGTACTTCCTTTCTCCCAGCAGTTTGTCTTTTCTATTGTACTTTTTTTCAGTTGTAGATGTACTTTCGATTGGGTTTGTATTCTGGCCCATTTACTTTTCAGCACTTCATTTTGTACTTAGTGCTTTACCTCCTCTTGTACTCTGTGGTGTTTTGTTTACTTTTATATAGTAAATGCCTTCCAAGTTATCGGGATTTACGCCTTTGGTGCTAGTCTCCAGCCCCTGGCCTATGGAAGACGGGCATGGGGTAGTCACGGCACGGGCCCTGAGGACGGGTCGTGACAAATTAGTATCAGAGGAGTTTGGTTCTACCACAGAACTCAGGACTCTGATCTTTTTCTATGTGAATCAATAGTGTTAAGGGTACCGAGTGTGGTCTTCAGTTCAGGGAGTCCAGTATTGGTGCGGCGGCTGACGTATCCATACACCAGGACCCTGACTACTGATTTCCGACTTTGTACACGAAAACACTAATTGCGTGTGTGTTTCCAAAAGTTTTAAAGTCACCTCAAACCAGGTCATCTCAGCAGGTATAAATCGTTGACCGTGTCGCATCTTTTTAGGATGTCTCCACGCAGACAGTCAGTTGGAGTTTCGAGAGAGTACTCGATGACGGCGCACCGAGCGTCGAGGCTCTGGTGCGGGGCCCTTTTTCTATGTTGGCACCCTCGGGTGGTGTACCAGAAGCACCACCACCTGTTTGGCAGCAGATGCAACCAGCCTTAATACAAAACTGTGCACGCTGGCAGAGCGTGTTTCACGAGTTCCAGTAGCAGCGGCCTCTGAGGTTACAAGGTGAGGCAGATTCCCAAACAGCAGAGGACTGGCTGGAGGTGATTGCTAGAGTTGTCTGCCTAGCTGAGACATCAGTAGAGTGGATGGTGGACTTTGCTATTAGTGTTTTCCAGTGAGTGACCATGAGGATGGTCTGCATAGAGATGAGGCTTCGGTACGTGGACCGATTCCTGAGATAGTGCCTTCGGGTAGTGTATCAGCTATACATCACTACCTGTTGGTCTGCAGTTACAACCGGCGGTACAGGTAGGTGACACATGTAGGCTTACTGCCTTATATGTCTTCCAACATCAGATACCATCAAGTTACGAGGTGAGCCTGATGCACAGGCAGCTGAGAACTGGATTGAGGAGGTGGATGAGTGTTTTTCTAGAGCTTATACAACTTCGGAAGGACGATGTTTCAGTAGCTGAGTAATCATCGAGGCGTACCGATCGTTCTTAGTAATCGATGAATATGATTCGATCAGTGCTATAATGCTCAGACCTCTGAGCGAGGTTTGTATAAATGATATCCGAGTAAGCACTCCATTCTCTACGCATTCCTACTTATGTTATGGTGCAAGAAACAACCCTTGTGGTTGAGAATTCTTTTACTGAATGGATGCAGTCAGTGAAGGATAGCAGTGTGAAAGTTGGAAACTGGCTCCAGTCTCGGATACTTGGGCATTCGAATGTTTCAAAAAGAGGTAATGTTAAGGACATATGAATCTGTAGAGTAGCAGACGTAGAGGCAGAGCTAGGAGAGCAGCATGAGGTGGTGTACATATCAAAATGTTACAACCACCCACCTTTTTTGTACCCTCCAGGCTCAGGGATCTGGAGGGCGGGGAAAGAGTGTAGCTGCATGCGGTCAAGGAGAGTGACCCAATGGCTCTATGAATGATTTGAGGGACTCTCTGTGTCCACTACAAGCTTCCGTAGTAACAGAAGTTGATACAAATCATTCCATCCTTCCACGAATCTTTTCTCATACCTAGAGTTTCCGGTTAAGACATTGACTTGACCCTCACGTGTAGAGATACCTTGGGAGGAGACTCAATAATTACACTTACACCGATAGTGTGATCTAACCCACGAGGCGAGAGTTTCGGTTGGAATCTCTTGGTGGCAGCATCGAGGCCTTACGACATTGGTCTGTGTATGGATTGGATCCACAATTCATACATGAATAGATTGTATTAAGAAAAAAGGATATGGTTTATATAAAACATTGGGATGGGGTTTTTCTTGGTCGGCGAAAAGGAAAACACTGGCTGTATAGGATGGAATCATGCATAAGAGGGCGCATTCGATCACTCGGGAGATGGCCAAACTTACTTTTGTTCCAAAATTATCTAGAGTTGCAGCACCACTTCAAGCAGAGCTTTCACGATCTGGGTTGATAATTGCACCCTGCTTGTGGGCATTGGGTACATAGTTCACTACAACGCATTAGGGACTAGACTTGGGTGTGTCATCATGTAGGAGTAGTCCATGATCACCTATGGATCACGGAAGATGAGACTGCACAGAGCTGACAGGAAGCCTCTAGAGTTCAAAGATGACGACCATGTCCTTATACGGGTCTCACCTTGACGAGGTTTACGAAGATGTGGCCAAGGTGGCAAGTAATCTCCAAGGTTCCGTAGACCATTCCAGTTCCTCAGTTAGGTAGGCGAGGTGGTTTACCGCTTGACCCATCCACCTCAGTTTCACCAGGTGCACGATGACTTCCACGTATTTCAATTGAGGAGATATGTGCTTGAGCCGACGCATGTCATCGACCATGGGGAACTGGACTTTGGCGATGGGGTGACTTTTGCGGGGTTCCAGTAGAGGTTGAGGATCGATAGGAGCAGATCCTACGAGGATGGTCGATTCCTTGGGTGCGCTTTCACTGGCAGTACGGGAACCTCCATGTGAGCACATGGGAGTGGAAGGCTCAGGTGCGTTCTTAGTACCACTTTTGTTTCCCTAGTTTGTGTTGAAGCTTTACGAGGACGGAAATTCCTGAGGTGATAGTAATGTAAAGACCCATAAAATTCAAGGAAATTTTTTTTTAATTTTCTTTGGAATTTTACAAGAACACAGTTTTTGACGGCGCCTGATTCCGAGGCCTGGTGTGCCCGGAATTAATTTCCAAATTTAGGCTTGGGTACGTTCAGTAAACGAACGAGTGGGTTTTCTAACTTTTAAACCCGTACTCAGAATTGAAATTTGAGGGCACCAATGAACTCGCAGCACCGGTAATTTCTTAAGAAGACCTTTTCTAGAGTTGTGTTTTTATTTATGTGGTAGTTAAAATTTTGGGGATTCAATAAGAATTAAATATAATTGTTGTGAAACAATTTTATTTAAGTGGAAGTTTTTTCCTCTAAAATGAAGTCGGATGTGGGGCTCACACCCCACCTAACTTCCCATGGAAAAATATCTAAGGTTGGTGGAGCACACATGAGCCCCCAAATTTTCACATTCCCTCAACACCTTGAAACCCCTATTTAACTTTCCTTGTAATTAATTTTGGAAACTCTTCCGCTCCCTCTCTCTCCCACTTAAATGTTGCCAACACAAGTTAATAAATGAATTCTAATATTTAATTAATTAATAAAGCAGTTTGAATTTTGAATAACTTGGGTGAAGAAAATAATGTCTTGTCCATTATTTTGTTTTGGCACTTTTTGTGTTGGGATTTTGGGGAAAGCATTAGTGAAATTGAGAAGGGTGTTCGTCTCTTAAAACTAAGAACACCGACCATCCAATGGGGAACATCTTCTCCCGGCAAAGATTGCTTCACACCTTCAACTCTTATTCTTCCACCGCATCAAGGGAGAAGGCACCGTTAGTGAGGAGCATCATCTACAACAATGAATCCTCCTTTGAAAACGATGGAATCGACACCATTCTTCCGCGACCCCTGACTACCGTGACATTCGACTTCCACGACTCGACGACGTGCGACGTCAATTTCGAGGTAGGGGGATTATTTTGAGAATGGTATTATTCCCTTGGTTGTTCCTTCTAAAACAAATATCCTGGATCAACTCATCATTATGTTGATCCACGGATGTTTTATTTTGCGGGTTGGAAATATTGATATGATTATTTTTATTTAAGAGGTTATAGGGGAATCTCTTTGCTATTCACTTTATCTTTGAGAAAAGAACAACGAGCGCGGACCAACCATTTCTAGGTTGATCCGCGGATCATTCGTTCATGCGAGATGATGTTGGGGTTAATTGTTTCCTTGTCGTACATCGACTTATTTTTGTTCGACGCTTACTATCATTATAACAGGAGGAGGTCGGACCACACAAACATGACCAACCCTCCTCCCCTTTGTTGTTGATTATGTTGCAGCACGAACGAAGGTGGCGCGGTGTAATGGCACCTTGCGGATACATGGAGATTTACATCGAGGTTGTGTGGCACCGTCGTGCCATGAAATTGAGGTAGGACGAAACCGTGACCGGAGTCGGGGTCGCGGCTGCGAATTGAAGACTACACTGGTTGATCATTGTGCGTGGATTTACGAGTGACGAAAATCGGGGCTCCAAGGTCATTTTGAAGCCTATGCAGTGAAGGTCTCGTCCCTAGAGGACCATTGGTGAAGGCGGCGAGCAAAACGGACCACCAGAGTGCGTCCGGTGGTCCGCAGAAAATACTGCCGGGGCACCACGCCGGCACGGCAGGGCCGGCGGCCGGAGGCGGCGGCCGGCACCGGCTGGCCGCCAGGAGTCGGCGGCGCCCAGCGTGCCGCCGGGAAGGGCCGCTGGTCCCGCGACCATGCGGGACTGAGGGAGGTGGGACACGGCGCTCGGCCGCATGCGTTGGAAAGGGGGGGCATCATGCGGGGGGCCACGGTTTCATTTAAGGGGGTGACCGCACCCCCTGTCCGCTCATCTGGACATCCGAGCGGCCATGCGGCCATGCCAGTGCGGCCGGCCAACTGGCCAGACCGCCCAGGCCGGGCCTGGTCGCACCCCGGCCAGGCCAGGCTGCGACCTTTTTGGCCGGACCCGGACCCAGGTCGGGTCGACCCGGTTCGGGCCGACCCAGGGGGGGGTCTCGGGCCGGGTCGGACCGGGCCCGACCCCCTATTTTCGGGCAGTTTCCATTCAAGTGCCCATATCATTGTCTATGAACCTCTGATCAACGCACCATCAGTTGCGATGTGATCATTGGATTGAGACGGTCGTTTCGGTATATTACACTCAAGGTTTCGGAGAACTTTGGGTATGCCCGAGTAGGTTTGAACATGAGACCAGCGGGTCCCTCGGAGCGGAAACGCTTATAACATGAGATCCAGATGTCCAATTGATGTGTCATCGACTTTTTTGGATTCCTCTTGATGAGACAGAACTTTTGGAATACTTCTCCTGAGTTTTGGTTGCGGTTAGATAGTGGCGAGTTGGATTGTACCCGAAATCCAACCGGGCACCTGGAACGGAAAAGCTGATAACTTTCAATCTGCACGTCCGTTTGACAAACTGTTAGTGGCGTTGGTGATCACATTGATAAACGGTCCCTATGAGTATACTCTATTAGAGTTCGGTGTACAGTTGAGATACGACCGGGTTGGTTCGCACACGAAAGCAACCGGGCCCCTAGGATGAAAAGACTAATAACTCACAGACTGGGCATCCGATTGATGCGTTTTCTGTTACGTTGAGACCCCTATGATGAGGTGGTTAGTTCAGATACTTCTTCATGTGACTTTGAGATACTTGGAGTATCGACTGTAGCTCCTGGAGTGGACCCTCCCAGAGACGAGCGTATGGAGTACGGAGACCGTGTAGCCAGCTGAGACCTGGCGACTGCTTGACCGACTCGACTTGGAGTGAGTGTACTAGCCCAGTGGACGGAGCACTACTTTGTTTGGGTGCAGACCCATGGCGGACGTAGCACCACTGTGTGATAGTGCACACCCGCGGTACTCATCCGGACAGTACCTCTACAGGCTATTAGTGGGTGTGCACTACTATGTTTGGGTGGTATACCCTGGAGGGAAGCACTACTGTGTTTGGGTGGCTGACCCGCGTTACTCGACAAGAGGAGTACCTCAGAAGTCTTAAGTTAGTGAGAAGTACCTCAGAGTTGTGGTAGGACCACTGTAAACTCCAGAGACGGGGCTCTTCAGCAATTACGGTTTCGATAATGAAAATCCTGGTTTGAGTTGAGTCTATGATCATTTTGTTTACCTCATGATTGAGATGGGTCACTTGATAACTTAGGTATATGTATGGGAATATACCTAGGTAGTGGTTATCCGTTGATTTCATAATCTCTGTGTTTCCTCATGATTGATATGGGTTACTTGATAACTTTGGTATAATTATGGGCTTATACCTAAGTAAAGGTTATCTGTTGAGATCCTTCTTTGTGGTTATACTTGTTGGATTTAGTGAGACCTTGAGGGTCTCGGGGTCCCTACTGAGTATCGTATACTCACCCCTACACGGGCTATGCCCACACCTTGTTGTGTTGGTTGCAGATGACAGGCAGTGCTGACAGAGGCCGAGTGTTCGAGGACTTGATGGTACCGGGGGGTGGACCACACGACGAGTCAGTATCCGTAGGTGGACTTCATGGTGAGACGACACTCGGAGGAGGTTGACAGGTGAGGGTGTTATAAAGGCTATTTGTACCTACCCTTCAGGTAGGATCTGTGGTGGACGATCCAGGAGCTGCGCTATCTGTACCTACCCTTCAGGTAGGATCTGTGGTAGATGATCCAAGAGCTGCGTTATCTGTACCTACCCTTCAAGTAGGATCCGAGGAGGAAGAACCAGGAGCTTCTTACTTTCTTCAAGCTTTTTGTCTTTTCTGTTGTACTTTTGTTCAGTTGTAGATGTACTTTCAATTGGGTTTGTATTCTGGCCCATTTACTTTTCAGCACTTCCTTTTGTACATAGTGTTTTACTCCCGCTTTGTACTCTATGGTGTTTGGTTTACATTTATATAGGTAATGCCCTCCCAGTTATCGGCATTTACGCCTTTGGTGCTAGTCTCCAGCCCCTGGCCTATGGAAGGCGGGCTTGGGGTTGTCACGACATGGGCCCCGATGAAGGGTCGTGACACCATTACATCCAATACACTGAGTAAGTTCCTCATGCCATTAAATCCAATACCTCTCATACCGATAATAATTATTTGGGTACAGTATCTGATAAATCTTGGGGGTTAAATAACAACATTCCATCACAACCCTTTTCAAAAATATATTTGAAAACTACCCTCCATGCATAAGAGAAAAAGTAACTACCAGTAGAACTGTCCTGGGCCATAGGAGGAAGTCATCCATATATCCTCCCACCAGTATGTTGGGAAAAACACCATACTAGAATCCACTGGATGTCAGTTTTCCAAAACAAAATGTGTGGGGTAGTGTATGAAATCACAAAATATACAAGATATAATATACATCACAACTACACTGTGGTAATGACCTAGTCATAGAATAAACTACAGCTATCACCACTAAGACTCCTAGCTACCATTTGTAAAAATAGATGTCCAAGTAACACAAATTTATATAAAATAGCCAAAAAAGTAATTTCATACATTAAAAATTCACATTACATTAATAAATTAATTATCAATTAATTAAAATTTTACATTTTTTGATATTTCATTACATTTCAATTAATAATTGTGTAATTCTATGAAATCTAGGTATAATCCCTACTAAGGACACGGTTTATCAATATTGAAATTATTCATGTATTTTCATTCAAACTTCAACCAACCATTTGGGCTACACATTAATTTAATTCATTATTGGTATCATTTAAAATCTAGGAATCTAGGGAAAAAATTCTATGATACCACCTAGAGAAAACATGTAATCAATATCCCCTACTTCCCTCAAGTAGTACAGTAAAGAAAGTAGTTAAAATAAATAACTTGGTTAATGCCCATTAAACCGAATCTAGAGAGGATACTAGCTCTAAATGCATCATCAACATGTTTGACTATATTTAACATGTTCTATCAGCTCTGGTTCCATCTTTGACACCAACATCCATATACCAATACATCTTTCTATCACAGGAGTCAACTACTCCCACATCAACCATTATTCTTCTAATGCCCAACCGTACATGGTTCATGACACACCTAATGCACCCCATAACATATCAGACATCATCCCTACAGGTTCAAACAAACCATGATCACAACACATGGAATGTATCCAAACCACACCATAATCATAAGGAATAAACTAGGAAGAAACATGGAAACTATGTCCTCAAAATAAGGTATTCACCCTTTTCACACAAATGATCTCTCATAGATCCAAAACAAGGCACTCATCCATCACATGAAAAAAAGAAACATAGTACCTATAAAAATATCTTTATCACACAACATGTTCTTATTCCATCTTGAAATTATTGATTATTTAATTAATACCTTCCAACAATGGGACACCTAAGGCATCAATTAATAAGATGTTATCAAAAGAAAAACATGCTCATATAAATTCTTCCAAATTCAAAAAGACTAATACAAGTATTATTCTAAATTAATATCCATTTTAAATTATTAGAAGAAATCATTTCCATTCTACATGTTCAACAAAAAATTTCAATTAAACATTCCTAATTTAATAAACATGATCTACAACAAATTAAATTAACATATATATTTAATAAACATTATTCTTTATTCTTAAGCTAATTAATTATCAATTAAATACTAAAATTACATTCATTTCAAATTTCAACATTCTTTGTTATGAATTGTCAAATATTCTATCAATCATGTCATAAATAAAACATTCACAAAAAATCATTAGGCAAAACACTATCATGGTATAATGAAAGTAAATCGAAAATATTAAATCATGATAGATTAATTAATATTGGTAAGAATTTATTTGGTTAATATATCTTTCATCTATATAGAAGAATCATGATAATTTTGTGATTACACATAAATAATGTAAGATTATTGATGAATCTCGTACTTCAAAACCCCTCAATATTCATAAGATAATAACAATCCCCATTACAAATCTCCATCACCTCTCCCTCACAAACTGTATCTATATGAGGGTGTCGTTGCAAAACTGCCCCATCAACAAACATGTAATCCCTTGTAGAAACATGGGATATAATCATTTATACAATATAAAGATGAAATATGATTATATTAAATAAAACTCGGATAAACCTTTATAAAATTATAAAATAACACACCATATAACTATATATTGGTGAATAAAGGATAAGGATCAATTCCACATAGAATGAATATATATGTTCTAAGGATAGGGATGATGTATCTCTTGTATTGGGAGGGAGGGAGATGGTGGTTATAGGTGTTGGGGAAACCCCGAGTGGCTAAAAAAATTTAATGTTGTACAACATCAGTGATATACATTTAATGTAATACTTCACACATCATTTAAATATCAAGAATCGTTTCCCACTGAAAAACGTTCCACCTTTATAATATTTTCCCAAAAAACAAATATGTTGTGAACTGATGTAGAACATGTCATGAATCCCACCTACATGGCATATAAGTATTACACAACATGTATTCTCTATGTTTCTAGCTTTTCATATCCAAACCCATCTACAATATTTCTATGACTCATACAACACAAAAAAAATAGAAGAATTGTGAAAAGGGTTAGTATATATATATTAGGACCCCTAATTTTGATACATCTCAAAAAAAATTATCCTGGGGAATTCAAAACCAATGATACTGAAAATGAAAATTATATCTCTGAAAAGCCACCATGTGAGATACTTCTCAAATATATCACCACCGTTGGAACTCAGCAACCTCGCATAGAGGAAAATATTCAAACCCTACATATTAACTAGAAATAGATCCTATAAAATATAATAAGGAAGATGACTCTCAAACAAGATTGAAGCCACAATTACAGGCATGATGAAATCTTCTCGTAAACTAGAAATCTCAAAATCCCAAAGTGAAAAAATTTACAAGAGAATATTCAAGAATAAACGATCTTGGGATACAATCTATTCATCTATGGAATAGATTATTAGGTACTCTAATCCATGAAACCAATCCTACATAAGCCACAAAACAAGGGAATAGAATTACTACCTAACATATTCTCCAATAAGTCATGGATCATCACAAGATGCTCCCTGAAGGTCACATCAATTAACATATTGGTCTATCCTTAATCGATAATGTGAGAGTCATTATAAATATAATGATAGAGTGGTGACATGAAAAAAACAATAATTATCTAGATCAACATTTTGGGAAGTGTTTTATAATACACCTTGGATCCAATGTGATCCAAAAAATCAAATGGCCCAAATAACTATAGATGAATCATAATACCATGACCAAATTAGCACATCCCTCAATGAAAATTCACCCTGATGAAGAATTTATATGAAAATATTAACTCTATTTGTCTACTCCAACAATCAATAAATGACTTCTAATGATCTTGTGTTAACTTCAACCTCTCTTCAATTACCTAAACCATCTTGAACGTGTTTTATAACACTTTTGGCCAGAGAATTATTGTCTCTCCATCACTAATCTTACTAAATAGAGAACAGAATGTCCAACCAAAAAATTATTCAAATAGACCCATACCAATGATGGAGTGGAAACCATTGATATAGGAAAACTAAAATAAGGATATGTGTCTCACTAAGAATTTTATAAACTCAAGTACAGGATAATGTCACATGTCGTTAAAATTATAGTCAGTCTGCTATTTCTAACCAACAATATCTGAATGAATAGTAAGACA
The DNA here is from genome assembly GCA_963277665.1 of Viscum album. NCBI lineage: Eukaryota > Viridiplantae > Streptophyta > Magnoliopsida > Santalales > Viscaceae > Viscum > Viscum album. The sequence continues at coordinate 471,265,916 of OY728148.1, forward strand.
ATGGTAAAACTAAGGACCAAATTCTTTTTTGATACCTCTCCAGACCATATAGGTAAAAATACTATTGATATTTGTGATGATATTCCTTGGGACTTCATGTAGTGGCACCACTTTATCTAGATACTGCCTCAAAAATTCCACTATTGATCTCAACCCCCATATTTCAATGAAGTGGGATGATTTTATCAAATGATACAATATCGCCAATATACAATCATAAACACTCTTATATCAGGATAACTTAGTAAATAACTATATATAAATTTCTTCCCACATCCAATAAGGGACATCTAATGAGTAGAAAAAAATACAGGGAACACATTGTTGGAAATTTACCTTATTGATGACCAAACATTGTGAAACTGGATTTGCAGCAGCGTGCTTCAGTCATGGTCACCAAAATAGTGATCTCGTGGCTCGGTATAAACTTTTCATTCCCAAATGTAGAATAAAATTTGTTCATTGGAAGTAACAAAGATCCATACCACACAACCCTAATGGAATGAAAATTCATTACTGAAACAACACCCATTGAATTCTATCATCTTTCCAACCACCGTGGGAATCTCCAAAAAAACTCAGTCTCTCTAGACCTCCAACCCAAAATCACCCAACAGTGTCTCCTCTACTGGTTACACTAAAGATAACTTTCCTATCATATGTAAAAGAAAACATCATCCCAAAAATCTCCCATATTGTTATGAATCACTTAGAGTTCTTCCATCACTCTCCAGGAATCTATAGATTGATGCTTGAATAACAATAAAAACTGTGTCTCATTTCACCTAAAAAAATTCCCCTTTCCTGGTATATATTAAATTTAGATGTCATAGAATTGTATGAATTCCATCCACAAATAATAGAATAATATCATTTCACACAAGGATAAGACTAACCATAGGCTCTAATGGTTAATAAATATTAAAAAACACTCACTGATGAGGAAATGTCACCACAAATTCAATGAAAATAACACTTCTGCTAACCTAATATTGTGGGCGGAATAGTTATTCTCATGGGGATATAGCTATCAAGACCTATAACAAACAATGGATCTCCAATACATAAGAATAAACCCCATCCAGGATGTGAAGCATCACAGAAAACCTCAAACTAATCTCCCTCTACGAGAAAATAATGAATTCGTGTACTGACCAATTCTCCTTCAGGTACTAAAAATCTCCATGACATTGGTCAGTCCCTAAGATCATATGATACTTCTTAGTCAAAGATTTCATAAGAGTCAAACCTAATATAAATCATCTATAAACCTCCACTAATAACCTAAAATAATATGGATGATCTTCACACACACCATTTTCTAATGGGATTCAATAGAAAAAACATCATATATATTTTAACGAAATATAACCACTCCATCATGAGATAAAACCTTATCCAAGAAAAGAAATTCATGAGACTAGAAATAATTATTTTATAACATCCTAGAAAAATTCTGTTGATGAAGAACTCCTAAAATATAATATTGATGCACTAAATAATACTCCTCAGACAAGAATTACTCAAATATGGCGTCGATAGAAAACACCAAGAACATATCCAAGAACTCTTTGAAATCAATGTTCATAAATTGCATTAACACAACTAGGGAATCTATCACATCAAATGGTATCATAGTGAAATCATAATTTTTGTGATGAAAATGGAATGTATCATACTAAACATCCTCTTCCTTTACCCATATATGATTATATCTAGACCAAAAATTAATCATCAAAATCCAATATGATACCTTTATCTAATCAGATAAATCATCAATCCTTTAAAAAGGAAAGAAGTTCTACTGTGTCACTTGGATCAAGTGATTTTAATAATAAAAAATCCCAAAACAATCTACCCTTCTTCACAAAAAAAATTATTCTTCCCAAGGTGGTCTATTTGGAGGAAAAATACCATACCAAAAAAGATCATCGAGCGGTACTCTGAACTTTGACAACATATAAGGTGAAATTTATCATCTAGACATTGAGATAGACGACATGAATGGTTATAGATCAATCCCAAAATTGATCACCCACCTAGGTTTGATGATACAACCTCCTATGGGAAGACCTCATGTTACTAATTGAAAAAACTAGGAATATTTAACTATTGAACCTCCGATGAGCTCGGCATGAGCTCAAACATCAAGGAAGACTATGATGGAACACACTACTGACCCATCCATGGGTCTCAGCCACTAAAAAACAGTTTTATCTCCTTCAGCATCATAGAACACATCCTTCCCCTGCACATAACCCATAATATACCTCATATAATGAAACCAAAACATATTGAGAACAATTTCAAAAAATTATATATATTAATATAGGAAATCACCCCCATTAGAAGTGATTCCCTAGAACAAAGTCACAATCTCTACAAAATTCAATATAGTCAACTCAACCTCTAACTATCACAATAAATGCCAACGGAATAGGAAGCCTCTCTACATCATGTCCAAAATCATGGAAAATGATATGTGAAATAAATGTGTTTGTTTCTCTTGACTGAAAAAAATAAAGCATCATAGTAGAAAACAAGAAAAAGGTACTCATGAAGACTTCTCTTTTTCCAAGCTCTATAAATGTTAATGCGTGAAGGCAAAAATTAATTGTTTTACAACATCTTTGACCCTACTTATAACCATTTACACCGTTGTTATATTATATTTTTTGATGAGGTGCACCTTAGGTTTATCCTCAACTTTCCCCATTTCCTCTATATAGATCCCAAATAGGACCACACATTTGTAGCAGCCTATGAAGAAATTTCCTTAATGTGGGAACCTAATGAGAATCACCTATCACATGTGTAATGCAAATAAATTTCCAACACTCTCTTAATGGATAGAATTTTCATCCCTATAAATACATTTTTATAGTACTTTGGAATAGTAATTTGATCAACCACCCTTGAGGAAATGATATAATGAGGGATATGAGCTTAACCCGACTAACCAAAAAAAATTATGTCCAAAAAAAGGAACCCCAGAAGAATTCTCTACTTAATGAGGAATCCAGATGAATACACACATATGATGACCCAATTCTACCTAGAATCTTATATATAACCAATTTTCTCTCTAAAACCTCTTCATTTGTCTTCAGCATAAACAGGGTAACCTAGAACTAGATATCTCGATAAAAAGACTTATCGAAATTCTATTCCCTAGCATCCTCATCTTGAATTAGGATTGAATCATATTGCAGAATGGTCATGAAATGGATACATAATTATCTCACATTGGAGCTCATCTGACAAAGAATTAGAATTTCTTGGTGACTTTACTCTTTTATGGTTTAGGAATGAAACTCTTCTCTGAACTGGTCTCAAAAGATCTCACATGGGACTTCATTCTTCTCATGTTCTTGAGAAACAAAAACCACCACATCCTTATTGGTCCACACAAAATTGTGACAACTAGTGAAGCATAGTTCCAAATCCATGAATGGACCGAATTAAAATTTATTCCATCCTCCTCCAAAATTTTTTCTATGATGAAATTTGAATGGGTCCCTCATATTTCTATATTACTTGAGGCTGAATATCTAAGAGTTTCCTCCCCTCTGTGTCTTCATCATCAACCTTAGATATGTGGAAATATGTTAGCACATATCTTTGAACATCTTCATACAAACCTAACTAGGACATTGACCAAGATAGGAAACTACATGATAAATAAACTGTTAGAGCTCAAACACCATTTATATGAAATAAATAACATTAATTTTTTAATTTTTTTATTATATTAAGAATTTTTTACCAATACACTGGTATACTATTTTCAAAAATATGCACAATCAACAATGATGAAAGATAATTTCATAGGTCTCTAACCACTAAAAAGTATTACTTTCAATGGTATTTTCTATGTTTTTTCAATAGATCACATGGGATCCTAATCCCCTAGGTCTTAGTCGGTCTCCCATTTTTATGACACATAGAAGACATACCTTACACTATTTTTTTACCAACTCTTTCACACTGATATTTTTCTAACCCCAATCTCTATAATATCCCATGATCCTAAAAATTTCATACCAATCTATCATCACACCTTCATACAAATATACTAAAATGAGTGGAGAGATATTATGACTACCTACGTCCTATCTCTAGTAGGCATTTTGTTGGAGACAGGCACCGAGGGGACATGGAACATACAAATGGGAGGAAATAAGCTCTAAGAGAAACATGAATAAGAAATAGATAATAGGGATAAGAATATAAACAATTGATCTACCATGTATATAGAAATAAAAACCATGGGAAACCATCAAATTCCACAATGTACAAAACAACAGAAAGTAAAATTACATGTACAAAAAATGTAATGATGGCAGCGACCATGATTCCCAAATGGCTTGATTAACATCCTACTAGTAATATCCATCTCTATCAAAAACCATATATAAATAACCTGAATAAATGATTTTATAGAAACAGTGTGTGTATAATATTGTACTCATTTGGACCCTTCATGGATCCCCTTATGAAAAAGATAATTAAAGCATGATAAATCACAATGAACAATTGTGAAACTAACTCATCCCCTAAACTGGAATAATATATTCCCAACAACAAAATATATATGTATCACCAATTAACACATAAAACAGATCATATAATACAAAAATAAAACCTAAAGGCTACCCCAATCACTCTCCTCCATTGGTTTCCCCCTCAGCCACAATGTTTCACATCCTATGAATATCCCTTCAAAAGTATACAGTCTCAATTACACCTTGCTAGGAATCACAACATTCACCTCATGAATCACATAACCACACAGTCACATATTTCAAACCAAATTGTAACAATGTAGTTTCAAGGATCCACCACAATCTAAATGGCAATTATCAAATCTTGGTTATTATACCTCAATCCATTACAACGCTTAAATATACTATGTACCTCAAGCTATCATATACAATACATTTTAAAACAATTATAATACTATGGATATTGTAAACAGTAGTACATGTGGTTAAGAAAACTATAAGATATAAAAACCCTCCATACTAATTTAGGAGAAAACTAATCATTGTGAATATTAGCACAAGAAACAAACAATACAGTAGAGTGGTTCCCCATGGTGTAGTAGCACATCTATTCTCAAAACATGATGTTTAAGAAAATACCATACCAGAATCCACTAAGTGAAAATTTATCAACAAAATAGTGTTTTGAAGCATATGAAATCATATAATATGTGTCATATAAAATATCCCACAACTATAATATAGTTATAACCAATTATTAGAATCAACATCAGCTAGCATCACTCAGACCCCCAACTACAACTAATAAGAAGATGTATCTTATTCGCACAATAGAATATAAAGGCTCTACTTAAATTATTTCATTTATTAAGAAATTCACATAATTTTATTTCATTCATATCCATTAATATATCAATGATATTTATTCCCCATTTCATTACATTTTGTCAAATATCTATGTAATGTTTTGACTACAAAGGGTAATAAAATTCATGGACTTGGTTTATCAATATTATTGTTTTGTAGAATCTTAATTCCATCATAATCCAAATATATGTGGTATGAATTTATTTAATTCAATTTTAGCATCATTCCATATATAGGTACGATAGTTAAAACCACATAAAATTCAACAAAAAGAGAACATTTCATCAAGAACATCAATCTACCTCATGTATTGGGAAAATTATTGATGATAATATGGCATCTTGTTCAAAAATCATTAATTATATTCAATCGATAATACCATGTTTTAGCATACCATCAACTGGTAAGCCCTGATATAACCCTTTCCATCATCTATTGTTTCATCCCTTACCCCCACATGAATATATTAGTGCATATATTAATAATAATAATTAATTGTTTCTATGCCAACTGTCACTCATCCCAGGATCCGCCATACCAGTCTTACGACACATTCAAGCATCCTCACCCCATATATCAAATAATACATTTAAGATAATCAATACCATTATCATAACACAAGGATCATATCCATAATGTTCCACGAGATGAATGAACAAATAAGAGTGTACTATCGAAACAAGACCCTCAATAATATACATTTACCCTTCTCTGGAAAATGAGTTGTCATGGCTACAAAAAAAGTGAAAATCCTTCCTAAGAACATGGTAAACTCATGCACTATAAGAATATATTTATCCAAAAACATGTTCTTATTGCATCATGAATAAAATAATTCATTAAATGACAGGTCCCGACTATGGGATTCATAAGGAATCAATCTATAATAAGTTAACAATTGAAAAAATTCTCATAGTATTTAATCTAATTTCATAAAACCTTGAGAGGTATCATTATGTATTAATATTCCTTTTCAATAATTATAATAAATAATTATTGTGATTTATTTCATTAACCAAATTTATTTAATCATGCATACATGAAACAATTTGTTAGAGATCAGATTTCATTAACCATGAAATTCATAAAACACCACTCATTATTCAATATACAAATATATATCTATTAATTATAGGAATTGATTTCATTAAAAAATTCCTCATTCTATTTCAAGAATACAAATCATGATATCCAGAAATGAATTTTTTAAAAAATATCTATCAAATCATGAAACGGACTGCAATCATAGTACAACGAAACAACATCAGAAACATTCTATCACAACCAATTCATAAATCAGGGTTGAAAATTATCTGTCTAATTTAAATGTTATCCAAAGGGATAAAGCATGATCAATTTATGATTGTACATAAATCATGTATGCGATGATAAAAATACCCTTACTTAAAATTCTTCAACAATCACTACAACAGAATGGACTATGTTATAGATACATGATCAATTCTCCCACATGAATAGAATATATCCAATAATTTTATCCAAAAATTGAATCAATAACTATGTTGTAAATCTCATTAGAAACCTAGGAGACCCTCTTCTATATTATGGAGAGAAAAAATAGGGTGAAACAATATAAAACAATGTGGATCCATAAGAAAAATAATGAAGAACACACTTTGGATCACTACATATTTAATATGGAATTCTATGGATTGATTCCCTATCAATGTAATCTTGAGGCTCCAAAAAGAGGGTTGTTGGGTCACATAAAATATTAGTAAGCGATATATTGTCCATTGGGTTTTTTAAAAACCAGAGTGGCTAAGAACATTTAAATATCTAATGCCTTGTGGATTTACTAAGAATATAATTCCATTACATTACATATAAATTTATGGAATATATTCTTGAAGAAAACACATTCATGTATTATTATGTATCCCAGATAAGTTCCACCTCATTAACCTTTAGTGAAAAATCAATGAAACAAAAATTCTTTGTGTGTAATCTCTGTGATTCCATATTTCTATCGTCAAACTCATCCATACAACTTGAATGACTTCTCAGAGTTCCACAGGCCATAGAAACATGAAAAGGGCTGGTCTATTTAGATATGGACACATACACGTAGAACTTTATTCCCTGGACTTCAAGTCATGGACTCATCCCTCTCTTAATAATCACCACATTGTCCACTCGAACGCCATAGATCACATCAAGAAAACTAAAACATGTGGTTCTAGAATAAAATAAAATGGTTAATAGATTTTTTTTAGTAATTTAGATCATACAAATATGTTATTATACCCTTCTAACCATCTCATAAACACTAATTATACTCAATTTTCAATGAAATGTTTTACCACACTCAGTATTTTAGATCACCCCTATTATTTATATATTTTAGAGTCTGATAATAAATATATAAAAGATGGTATTTCTATATGGTTTTATATAGGTGATGATTAATTATTATGGTGGAATATGAAAACTTGTGCATAGCGGAAAAATGGATTACTGATAGACATATGTATTTTTATTTTGGATTTTTTCCTAATTGCAAAAAATTATAAACATATAATGTAATTGGTTATGTAAGTGATCCAATTTTATTATGTTTTGTGTTTTTTATTTCTAAAATATGTCAACGTTTATCAATATCACACCTAGAAATGTACATAATATATATTTTTTCAATGAATGAAGGAGTATATATTAGGGGATATTAGATATATTATGTAATATTATTCGAATAAAGGAATACCAAAAATGATATTATTTGATATGAAAACAAATTTGGAAAAAAAATTATAGAAATTTTTATCTTTTACCATTCATGGTATTGACACATGGGGTCATCATTATTGTGGGGGTAGTTTCATTTCAATTAATCTTTTGTAATATATTAAATGTTACATTAAAATATAGATATATCTATGATAGAAGTTATTCCATTCAATATGATTAGTATTTGTATATATTTTATTACCATATCATTTAATATAACTTGGGGTTTTAATTAATAGTGGATAAGAGTTCTCAAAATATGATTTCTGAAAATATGAATATCAATATTATTGGAAAAAATTTCTCAAATTATATTCTATGATCATTGGATATAAATTATGAATTATACAGTGTAAAAAAGGATCATTTAATATTAATTTTTTCAACAATTTTTCACTTCATTTTATGAAAAAGTCATTTGGATGTGACCCGTATCATCCTCATCTAAATCAATGTTATTTTTTTTCAAAAATATTCTTTATGTTTTCACTTCAATTTTCCATTTAATTTTCAAAAGGATTCACCCTAGTATGTTTTATGATTCAATACTAATACATTAATATATATATATATATATATCATTGTAATAATTAACCCCTTATACCAAATAATCCAATTCATTATCAAATCTTTGTGTTATCATTCAATCAATCTTTTAAAAGGTTTTATTTCATCTATATCAGTATTCTGAAAGGGTTAATTTTTTTACACAATGGAAATGTTGTTTTGAATCCATTCACCAATTTCTCTAGATTACATAAATTCAGTATAATAACTCATTGATTTATATTTATACTCACTTTTATATATACTATTAATATCACATTTTAAATAAATCAGATTCGATGATGTTCATAAAGAAATAGTTTTATTTAAATGAAAAAGGGAAATCTATTTTCACTCTATATGATCTTACTGTAATATGGATTGTTATTTTAATTTATAATATATATTGGTTTAACTATATCCTTATTCTTATGGATGTTTTATCATCATATTTTTCCCTCTACTGATATAGGGAAACATTTTGGAATTATTTATATTGTTATTCCAATATAGATAATTTTAGAGAATTTGGATACATATAATTGGTCTATAAACCATCATTATCAATATAGATTACAAAAAAGTTATTACATTCATTGAATAATGGAATACTATTTTCAGTGTTTATGGTTATTGAATTCCAATACAGGTAGATCATGCATGTATTTATTTTGTTCATCATTATAAGGATAGAAAATCTTAATATAGTAAGTGATTACTCAAGGAATTCTGTATAATTTCATAATAAATATCATAGATAATTATTTATACATAATCAGTTGATGGGTGGAGCTTAAAATTATATATCCCCTCCATGCAACGATGAGTCCCATAAGACAAAATAGGTTTTTGTATTTTTTTAGGCATGCTCAATTCATCAAGAAGTCTAGATTATGGTATAATGAATAATTGAATTTACTTCACAAAATGAATTGTCAATATATTTTGTAAGTACGACATTATACATTCCTTTCATATTAAATTATTTTTTAAATATATATATTTTGATTTATTTTCACGGATATAACATTCCATCAGTATATATTATATTATAATTTCATGTTTTCTACATATTTTTACCACAATATTCATGTCTTGTTTATTCCATGATTGAATCCGTTATATTCTTTCCTATCAATGTGTTTAAGTTCACCCATTTCTTCTGTTTTCAGTACATGGTTTATGATGAAAATTATAACACTTGGAATACATGAAATGATATAACTTATAGAAGAATATAATATATAGATTTAAAATTTATCATGAATTATAATCATTAATAAATATTTAGTGAATAAAACAAAAATTATTTGAGAATGATGTTATATTTAATAGTTTTTGAGTGTCCTAAATATCTAATTCCTTGAACCTATATAGATCCTTAGAATATAATAAAAGCAATTATCATTATTTTTTTAATATATATTGTAATGTACATTATTTTACAACTTTAAAAAAATCATGTATGAAATGTATGTGTCTATGAGCACTAAATATGATTGTATTAGTCCATTACATCATAGATGGTATCCAAGGAGAGGAATATATCTATTTCGAGATTATAATTTTTATTGAGGATAATTTACGGGATGATAATTTAAAATTGATTATAATATATGATTGTTTGATATATATTTGTGATAGTATGTTAACATGGTAATGAACTCTGGAACCTAAGGGTAATCCCTTTAAAAAGATTACTATAATGTTGAATAAATCATCACCTCGATGCATGATGAGTGGGCCTATGATTTCATGACTAGCGGGACAAACCTGGGAGATATTGTTTTTTGAGCAACATTCTTATTATAATCCTTTTTTATGGGTTTAATAATTATTATAACTAATTTTGTTAGATATTCTAAAAATCAGTATAGATAAGGAATAATTGAAAACAATTATTCATAGGTCAATCCCAAAGTATCATATATTTTAAAAGGTATAATAATGAAATTTAAATTCTGATTAATTTTTTCATATTTATATTTTGTATATTATAAAAAATAATTTTATTTTTGTATTTTTTTAAAAAATTGGATGAGACAAATTATTCTAAGAAAGGTATATACATGAAAAACACTATGTTTTATAATTAAATATGATAATAATGGGGGTTTATTAAAGAAAAATGAATGAAATAAAGAAAAAAATACATATTATTAACACCAAACAACCATAATGTATGATTATGGTGACATACATCAAAAACCAAAGCAACAAGAAACACCCATTGAAATAAAGTGAGCTATGGATGCCAAAAAGAAGATCATCCTTACTATCCAAATCAGAAGGACCACTCTAAGCACTCCTATCCCAAAACAACAACAATGTAGTTCACTCCAAGATAAGAGATCGACTCTCCATGAACATCAAATAGAAGGAGGTGGTCGGCTCCTTTAAAATCCAGAAACAACCCAGCTATAGAAACACAACCATGCCAGCGACCCCATGTGATGGGAATCAGCCACTACATGTGCTCATAGGTTCCCCTTTAATCATCCTGGAGATCCCATGCAATCAGATGAAGGCATTGAGAATGAATTTTGTTGAATTACAATTACATAAATTCACAACTAAGATCAAAAATAGGCCGCCACATACAAGAAAACATCAAACAGAGAAGAACAAGAATGATAAAAAAATGGTTGACATATGAAAAAAACAGATATGATGAATCCCATTAGAAATGTGGAAGCATAAAATACACTAGAATATCACCACAAGAGGGCCCATCCAAGTCACAAACCGAAATGAAATCAAGTAGATAAACATCGAAAATAAGTGTTGAAATTAACATACAATTTTAGACGTGCCACTTCATTCTTTTGGAATAATAGAGAAACAAACCACTCCAAAGAAGAATAAACAATTAAACTAAACAAACATACCCCAATGAAATAAAATAGAACTCAAAAATTTTAAAAACCATACAATACAGCCTCAAAAAATGAAAAGATATAGTTTACGCTAGTCTATAAATGGGATACTTGTCACAATCCATTTTAAGAAAAGGAAGAAGATCATCAGGAACATTATCATATCAAAAAAAAAGCAACCCAATTAGCACGTTTATTTTTTGGACTATCAGCAAAAAAAATTGATACCCTATAAATGTGAGTGATAATTTGATTCTAGAAAAATAAAGTGTTCATCCAATTAATCTGACAATTAGTTAACATCCAGGAAAAGTGATAAAGTCCCATCCATATGACAGACACTACAATTGTATAGTCACTTTCGTTCCATAAATTATCCCAACCATGCTACACATCTAGTTCCATAGAAATGATAATTCCAAGCATTTCAGCCTCAAGTGATGAGAAAAACCCACAAGGAACATTGAAACAAACAAGGACATCCCCTTTTTGATTTCGGAAAATAGCACCATAACCATAGTGCCCTAGATTACCTATAGAACCACCATCAGAATAAACATTTAACCAACCAAAAAGACTATCCTTCCAATGAACTTCAAATGTTCCAAGAAAAGGCCTAAAGTCTCCCTTAACACCTATTTGGTTCGGAACATAAAAATCATGAACCGAGTTAATGAAAAAATTGTTTCCACGGTATATTTATATTACACATACCAGCAAGAATAACTGATAAAACCCCACTGACCAAAGTGGAAAATCTATCATAAATAATATTATTCTAGAAAAACCAAATAAAATATAGGATCTCCGTAGCAGTGAACTCAAAAATATACATCAATTGTGGAGAAAGAGTAGTTGAATTACATCCATGAAGGAAATCATTGTTTGAAGACCTAACAGGGATAGAGATTTCAAAAATATCATAATCAACCATCCACATTGATGAGGTAGTAACACATATAAGAAATAAATGATCAATATCATCCATATGTTGATGGAAAAACACACATGATGAACTGATAGAAATACTACTTTTTTAAGGAAATAATCAGTGTGAAGCTTCCCATGAGAAAGTATCTATGACAATGTTGTCAAAGAAGGCCTAATAAAGTTCATATTAATATCCCTCATCCACTAATAACCAAAATTTCATGATAGAGAATGTCTATAAAAATTTTTAGAAGTCACCAAGAAATTTATAGCAGGTTCCCAAGCCCAAAATCCTCTCTGTTAGAGATGTAGTAACTGTTTATAATATTAACAATATGAATAGGGAGACCCCTCATATTTTCAATATGATCCTTAATCTTAGTATACAAAACAACATTAAAATTATCATTCATCAAGGAATCAACTAGGGGATAGCCAGTCTAGTTGGACTTTCAAAAGGATAAAGATGAGTTCCTTGAAACAATCCATCTGCTATGAGAGTCAATGGAATAGGTAATGGATTTAAAATCAAACCAAAAAAAGAATCCAGATGATTAAAAAACTCATTCCTAATCCTATCCTCAAATATATTATGGAGAAATTCGAGAGATTCAGATTTACTATTAACATGATTTTAATTGAACGAAGCCTGCAAATAATAATTAAAAACCTAAACAAATTTATTACCAAGACCCCCTGCATCATAGGGTTTACAAAAATTATTCCAAGAGACAGTACCTATTTATGTATCCAAAATATTACCACTCCAAATAAATTTTTTTAATAGAATCCTTAATGCTCTTGATGAGAGATACTGACCACTTATAGACCATGAAAGAATAAACAAATATAGAAATAATCATAGCCTTAACCAAGAAAACATGACCCACCAGGGAGAGGGACATACCATTCCATGAAGTAATATGCCTTTTGATTTTATAGAGAATTTCAGAAAAAGAACATGCTTTTGGCCTCCCACAAAACAAAAGAACACCCAACTATGAAAAGTGAAGGACTCCTTCATGGATACGCAAATCCCTGATAATGTCAGTCTTCCTAAAAATAGGAAAATTCCTATCAAAGTAAACAAAGTACATACTCCAACTAATCCCTTGACCATAGACTTTTTCATAATGCAAAAGTGAATGGTTAATATTTTTAATATTTCTATTATCCTCTTTAGTGAATTGAGTAATATCATCAGCATATAACAAGTGAATGGGAGGAACAAAACCTCTAACAACACTAATAGACTTTTTTCCCCACTTCCAGCCACAATAGAAAGTAGTCTACTAAGATAATCCCCCACAATGGAAAACATAATGGTTGCGAGAGGGTCACCTTGTCTGTGACCTATAAAACAAGAAAAATAGCCCTCAAGTGAAGCATTAACAAGGAAATAGATATGATTTGACTAAAAAATTATTTTATCCAAATTAAAGAAAACATTATCAAAACCAATAAAATGCTGAAACATGTAAATAAAATGCCAATTTATAGTATTAAAATCTTTCCTTTTATCCAACTTGAGAGAAATCTTACCATCCCTTGTGGATTTCTTAAAAAGTTTAACAAATTATGAGATAGTAATAAGACAATATTTAATAGACATAGCCTTAATAAATCCAAACTAATTATGAGAAACAATCTTTCTAGAAAAAGAAGAAAACGTCGTGGCCAATATTTTGAAAATAATTTTACAAATTGTATTGATCATGGCAATTGGTCTGAATAAATGAATCTCATTTGCATTCTCCTTCATTGAAATGAGGGCAAGGAAATGAGAATTCAAACCCTGAGTAAGAGATTAACCTTTAAAAAAATGAGTGACCAACATGCAAACATCATCAGGAATGACATCCCAATATGTCTGAAAGATAAATTTCACAAAACCATCTGGAACCGAGGAGCTATCAGACATTAGACTAATGGCCACTTCCCTGATTTCAAAGTCCAATGGGGAAAATTTAAGGTTAGAATTATCCTATATATTGACAAGAGTCAGAATAATAGTCTATACTAGATCAATAAGAGGGTAATTACTAGTATAGAGATCCCTAAAATAAGAAACAACGTGCTCAGAAATATCCTTTCTATTGTGAAAAACATTATTCCCATTTCTATCCCAAGAAAGTGGCCTTGAGACTTTCCTAATTCACTGCAATGAGTTGAAAAATTTAGAATTTCTATCACCATATCTCAACCAATTATCCTTAAAATTGTTTCTTTCCAAATCATCTTTGATATTCAACAAATTATTAATCTTGTAAACTAGATGATACTCACCCAGAACATCATTAGAGAAGTCCTTCAAAGAATTGTGCTCCTGCATATGTTGAAGAGATTCCTCAGGGGGGAAATTTTCGAATCAGGGGAACTGAATTGAAATTTAATCTATAATTTCAATGTCCTTTTAGGGATTTTGAGCTTGATGAAATGAGAAAAATCATTGACCCTACCATTCACAAAACTCTAGGTTTGTTCAACAATTGTTCTATACTCAAGATGATTATCCCATGATTTATTAAATATAAAAAGAAAAGGAGGTTTGGGATCCTTACTCACAAGGACAACCAAAATAGGATGGTGATCAGAGTTAATTCTTGAAAGAGTCATACAAGAAATAGAACCCCAGAAATCAAGACAAGCCCATCAA
Source organism: Viscum album (assembly GCA_963277665.1). Classification (NCBI taxonomy): domain Eukaryota; kingdom Viridiplantae; phylum Streptophyta; class Magnoliopsida; order Santalales; family Viscaceae; genus Viscum; species Viscum album. Next base: position 471,281,044 of record OY728148.1, read on the forward strand.
GTCTACATTCAAAAAATCTATCCAAAACTTTCTTGTACCATGTGTTCTTAGCCCCAACAAGATTAACTTCAATCAACCCATGATCATTAATAGAAGAATTGAAATATCTTAAAGAAATTATTTTATTCATTTCTCTAATCTTCTCATGTAACACCCCAAGACACCACGGTACGATTCTCTTTGATTAATATAATTGTCTCGGTTATACGCATTTCGAGTTCTAACACACCACAACCAGTCAAACTAGCCGTTATGAATAGTAATACCTACTTTTTAAAATTTTATAAATTTTATATTTCAAAATAGACTTCCTTTTTTGTTTCAGGGTATTTAAATTAGCTTAGGGTGAATTTTTGGTATTTTTCTGAAACATTCAATTTTTTATGAATAGTGAAAAACACCGAGTTATAGTTTAAAACCAATTTTTTTTAAATAATTATTTACTTTATTTAAATATATTTTAGTTCAAAATAGATACATAATAACTATATAAGTTCAATTTAATTCATTTGAATTAGTTTATAATAATTTTAGATATATAAAAATTTAATTGAACTTTTAACCATCTTTTACCCACCTCCTAAGAGAATTTGAAAATTTCCATAAAACATTATTTTAACGCTTCAGTGAGTTGAATTTAAAAAATCAGAGAGAATAGGTTGATACCAGTAAGTAAAATGTTGTTTAATGAGATGAAGATAATTTTTGGTGAATAGAAACTTTTTACTTTTATTTTCCACGGTTGATAGTAAATATGGAAATTATGGGTAAAAATGATATTATTATTACCATAAAAACATTTCCTAATTCTATTTAATATGTATAATTCGACCAAAAATAACATTAGAAATAAAATATGAACCTCTTTGGTCAACATGGATTAGATTAGGAAATTTATTATTATTTAATTCAAAGAAGAGTTAAAAGAGTTAAAATCAATGTGTAATAACTAAAACATTTTTAATATAGGGTTGCACATAAGATAAATTAGACTATGAATATTAATTATAAAGATAAAAATATTTCATACAAGATGGTATTTTATTTATATTTTTTAGACATTCAATATTTTAATTTATTTATTGATGATTGATGATTCTGTAATTACATAATTAATGAAATATTAATATAATTGATATTATAAATATCCAAATAAATGTAATTTGAGACTTTTTATGAATTAAACTAATTTTATATGTTGATATGACATATTAGGGTTGGATAAAAGAATTTTTTTCGAATTAATATTGTTGTTATGAATTTATAAAAAGAATACCAAATAGTGTCAAAATTGACATAAAAGTGTTTTTAAAACAAATATTATATTGTTAATTGATATACTATTCATTAAAATATTACATTCATCCAGATGTCTTATATGATGATATCTTTTTTATTGGGGAACCACTTGGGGTTATCTTGGTTGTATATTGTATGTTTATTAACCATATAATATAAAAATACAAAGACACATGGTAAATGTCAAACTATTTAACTAAGAGTTAAATCTAAAAGATAAGGTTAATATAGTGGCCCAAAACTATAAAAAACCTATTAGTTGAGTGGTTTTCAACACATCCCCACAATATCCATTAAATAATCCATTTTTGAGCCATTAGAAACCGAAAATGAGTTTATTATATAATAATACTTCTATCATTTCCTAAGCTTCCCCTCACCCCTCTTATAAAAGGGCACTCCACCTTCTCTCTAATTAACACCTTCAAAGCCATTTTTGTCAGCCAAAACCTGCCCAAATACCATCTGAACTGTCTTCCCTTCATCCTAGAGTCCTTCCATTAGTCTGAAATCCATATAAATGATCCCTTTTGATCAAATCAAAAGGAAGAACACAAAGAAGAGGTAAATATTTCATCACCTTTTTCAAGTTCCTTTCTTATTCAAGTTCCTTTTTATTTGTTGTTTTAATTATAAAATAATATCTCAAGTATATTTTATATAAAAGGATGTTATTATAAATCTCTTACAACCAAATTCATTATTTTATCCACCCGTTGAATGATATTTCACCATTTGTGTGTACACGCGACTTACCGTCTCCATGTCGTGGTGTAATTGTTATTCAATACATTATTATATTTATGGGTATAATAATGATGTGTAATTGATGTAAATAGTAAATATAACATGATAATTATTCATTATATATGATATACTATCCAATTGTATATTATTTTAATATCAAAATAATGATATTGTCTCTCGTGTGTACGTACGGATTACCGTCTCCACGAACGCGATGAGATTCATTCCCCATCGTATCCATTCAAGAATAATTTTCATTTGATTATTCAAAATAATGTTTAAGGACTTGATATAATTCTGGATATTAATATGATAAATCCCATCCATAACAAATATGACTCACATAACCAAGAATATAAAGGAAAACGAATCTGTTAACATCTGAAATGACGATAATACTAAGACATTATTAAAAAATCAATGTTAAAAGATCATATATGATATCATATTAATGTATATGAATCTTGTATAATTTAATAACAATTATTTCACCATTATATAAGATTTTAACCTACCCAAAACCAAGGAATGTAAAAGGTAAGGGTTAATTTTACAATCTCTTTATTATCTGAGATTGTTTTTACGTAAGTATCTACTGGGACATCTTTATCATTCAAATCCATGTTTCCAAAAAATGTATTTCAAACCATTTTTACTATTTAATAGACTATGGGTTAAATTAATTTATACAATTATATGACTTTTTATAAAATGGTTTGAAGAAAAATCTTTCCTTCATTTTCCAAACAAGGTACATTATGACCTTTTTGAGAAAATTAAGGTAAAAATGTTTTTTAACTTATACAGCAAGTGCGGAAATTTTTCACCATTATAAAATCGTCGAAGATTTCCTTAGAAGATTATAAAAATATTTTTAAAATAAATGTCTTATTTATAATTATGTTACTCTTAAATGATTTCAAAATAGAAAGAGATATTTCTAAAAAATGGTTTTATTTCATCTATATCAACATCCTTTGATGGATTTTAAGTTTATTTGATATTGATTTATTATGTTAGAAAAACTTCCATATATTATTGAAGGTTTTTTGATTTTTTTTGAATGTGGATTTGTAATTTTTACACCTTTCATGGATTATGGATAATGTATTGACATTCCGTATGCTTGTTTTAATACGAATTTTTATGATAAGTTTAATCCTTTTCATATGAGGAATACATTGGACTTATTTTGTGATGGGTAGAGCCCTCTATAGCTCCCTGATAGATTGGTAGGTCTCATGAGACAATCATGTGTCTTGGAATAAGGCCTTGAAAAAATCTTATTTGCAGTCTTGCCACAAGGCCTGACTATGTGGTTATGAAAGTCTGGCATTATGCATTCCATCACTATGAACGTTGCTATTGATATTTCATGTGATTATTCGACTAGTAGAATATCCATGTTAATAACTAAATGGAATTATTTGATTTTAATCTTTGCCATATTATGCTGAACTTCATGTTTATAAGGATTTTGTTTTATTATTATACATTTACATAAATGTTTATGCTTATTTATGAAAGATTCTGCTATAATTTTATCCTTACTGAGCATATGATCTCACCCCTTTCTATATTTTATTTTTCCCAGGATACAAAGAAGTATATTATGACTGACCTGCAGGGATAGTCTATGGGATCTCAGTGTTGTCTATGGAAAAAATGATTGTTTTATTTTTCCATTTTATGATGTAATGGAAACCTTATCAATGTATCTAGTACTTCAAATCCTATTAAACTAATCGATAATTAGAGACATGATATTTTGTGATCATGACAATTTTATTTAATAATGCATAGACTCTGGGTAACTCGATTTGGGGCGTTATAGTTGGGATCATAGAAAGTTTAGTACAAACCATGGAATCTAGATTTAGATGAACCCTGATTAGAGCACATTACCCTGAGATAGACCTTGAGGATTAGAATAGAAGAACGTCATAGAACTTTGGTATTGTAGTAATTTTTTGTGTTTTCCAAGCAATACATCCATGTCTAGAAACACGAAGGTAGAGGCAGCTCTGGCATAGATATACCTAGGGGTAAAACCGAAAACACCACTTTGAGCTAGACTCGTACGGGAACTGGTGCATGACAACGGGCATTACTGCACTCTTCATTACGACACTACCGCAGGATATGATTAGGATAATTATCATTTTCATTAGAAACCATTATGAAGGGTTTATTAGTGTATAATTCCTCAAAGGAATCATTTTTATGATTAAGGATTGTGTCCATAAAATTATTAGTTTATGGTAACAGTTTTGTAAGTATGGAATTTTGTATTTTGATTCAAAAACTAATCTAGTTTATTCCATTGTTTTGAAATGGCACCTAGTTGAAGGAATGGAATCCTTATCAAAGGACACACTCCTTGTAGGGATTTCCCTCCTAATCAAGATAATTATAGTTGAAATGCTGATGAAATTGGTGCTGATCAACTAATCATCATACTGGGAAAACTCACTCAGGTTATGGTTGATAACCTTACCCGTATGGAGCACCCTAATCCACAATGTGGAGGATCAATGTTAGATAGCTTCATGAGGCAACAAACACAGACATTAAATAAAGTTACAAATCCATTAGTAACTGAGCAATGGATAAATTCCTTGGAGAAAATATTCCACGCCATGGGGAGTAGTAAAAGGGAAAAAGTTTTCATAGTAGTATACCACCTCACTGGAGATGCTGATCAGTTGTGGTTATTGATTCAAAACACAAAGGAAGATGATGAAGTATCAAATATGTAATGATGGGAGTATAAATATCTTTTTATAGGAAAAAACATTCCTTGTGACCATCATGCTCGTATGGAAAGGCAATTTCTGAGTCTGAGGCAAAAGGAGGATGAGAATGCCGCAATGTATGAGGCTAACATTACAAGGTTAGCGAGGCATTCTAATGATTATATACGTAACACAAGAAGTAATACTTAAAGTTCCTTTGATGTGTTAAAACCATGTCTTCGTCGAGAATTAGTCTGACAATCCATCTCATCGTATAAAGATATTGTCTCATGTGCTATCAAGACAGAAAAATTATTCTCTATGTCTTATGACTTTAATGAAAAGCAAGAGAATAGGAGATCTGACGAACACTCTGGAAATGGAAATATTGGGAAGAAGGGAAAAGATGAATATCAATCCTACTGTAAATGTGGGATGAAACACCCTAGTTCCTTTCTTAAGGGAATGAGAGTCTGTTACAAGTTTGTAGAAAAAGGCCATAAAGAACATAATTGCAAGGGGAATAAATTGGATGTCGATGTAGAATACTACAATTGTAGAGAAAGGGGGATAATGCCAATGAATGTCCTAATATTACAGGGAAATTAAATCAGAAAAGGCCAAGGGATCAAGGACAAGGTTAGGATATCACAATGGTTAAGGTAGAAGCTCCGAAGGACATATTGGAAGGTAATTAAATGGTTTCCTCAAGTGTAGACAATGATTTATTTGTTTATAGATCAACATGTTGTTTCATATCTTTCCAGTTTTCTAGGAAAATTAGATATTTTAAATTTTATTTAATAATGGATTTGTCAGTAAAAACTCATAAGGAAAGTATCATTACAACAATGTTTTTTGATTCAGTCCCCATTAGGGAAGATAAATGTTCTTTTTATGCTAATATCATATTCATACCAATGATTTAATTTTATATAATCCTAGGTATAGATTGGCTTTTGGACCATGATGTAAAAATTTATTGTAAGAAGAAGGAGGTTATGATTTTTGATGATGTTCATAAAGAACACCTTATCTTTAGAGCATAATTGTCACCACCTGATTCTTATCAAGATCCACCCCCGATAGCTCAACAAAATTCAATTATTGGGGAGGATGTGAATGAAATAACTATGGGTGAGGAATGGAATTTTCAAATCAAGAATCTCTGTGATGTGAAAGAAAATGTAGATGTGTTTCTAGAAGATATACATGGACATCATCTCGAACGAGAAATTGAGTTTTTTGTTGATTTAATTCCTGGTTCAAGTCCCATATCAAAGACCCCTTATAGAATGGCCACTATGGAATTATTATAACTAAATAAATAACAAGAGGAATTGAGTAATAAGGGATTTTTTCATATTAGTTTAACTCAATGGGGTGCCCCTGCCCTTTTTGTTAAGAAAAAATATGGATCTATGAGGTTGTGCATTGACTACAAGGAAATCAATGATATTAAAATAAAGAACAAGTGTCCCCTACCTATCATTGATGATTTATTCACCCAACTTAATGATGCTCAATAATTTTAAAATACTGAACTTTTATCCGAATATCATCAATTGTGTGTGAAGAAGGAAGACATTCCGAAAATAGAATTTTATGCCTGGTACGAGCATTAAAAGGTTACAGTAATGCCTTTTGGATTGACTAAAGAACCCTCTGTTTTCATGGATCTAATGAAAAGTCTTTTCAAGGAATATCTTGATGAATTTGTAGTTGTATATATTGATGATATCTTAGTATACTCAAAAATCTACAGAGATCATGAAAACCACTTGCGCATTATCCTGAAGACTCTAAGAAGACATGAATTATATGTGAAGTTTAGCAAGTGAAAATTCTGGAATTAGGATATTTCTTCTCTTGTCCATATTGCCTCTAAAGATAAAATACATGTTGATCCTTCCTAGATGAAGGAAATCAATGAATTTATAGCACTGACGAGTATAACTGAGGTACGCAGTTTTATGGGTTTATTAGGTTATTATCAGTGTTTCCTCTATAATTTTTTCCCAATTGGATAACCAAATAACCAAACTCACACGTAAAAGGGTTACATTTGTTTGGAAAAAAATGGTGAAGAACGTTTTTAATAACTTAATGGAAGATTTTTCAATGATCTTATATTGATTCTACCATCAGGGAATGATGGGTTTGTTATTTATAGTGATGCATCAAAGAAAGCACTTTGTTGTGTCCTTATATAGAATTATAGGGTTATTTCCTATGCATCATGACATCTAAAAAGTCATGATAAAAACTATCCTAATCATGATCTTGAGTTAGCAGATATAATATTTTCATTGAATATATGGATAAATTATCTCTATGGTGAAAAATGTGGGATTTATAATGATCACAAGAGTTTGGAGTATATTTTCTCACATATAGAACTCAACATGATGCAAAGGAGATGGCTTGAACAACTCAAGGATAATGATTTCACTGTACAATAACAACCAAGGAAGGAAAATATGATGGTAGATGCATTGAGAAGAAAGGATCATAGAGTTTTGAACAAGATTATAGTTTAAAGAGATCCTATTTTCAGGGATCTAGTAAAGTTGGACATGAGGATAACCATGGAAGGTGAAAAATCAATACATTTTCAAATGTTTTCCAATTCATATTTACTAGAAACTAAAAAGACTTATCAGATCTATGATGAAGAGTTTCAAAATAAGATTGAATCTGTGAATGATGGGAGATTGAATGATATTGTGTATGAATATGGAATTTTATATTTGGGAAGAGACTTTGTGTTCCCAATATACCTGATCTAAGAATGGAATTTTTGTATGATTCTCATAGATCCAATTTATAAATACACACCGGGAGCACCAAAATTTATAGAGATTTGAAGGAAAACATTTGGTGGGACAACATGTAGAGGGAGATTGCTTATGTTGTGTCCAGATGTATAGTTTTTCAACAAGTAAAAGCTTGAAGGTAATAGCCTGGAGGAGTCTTGCAACACCTTCCCATACCTGAGTGGAAATGTGATAATATTATGATTGACTTTTTCATGGGAATACCAAATATTCCTTGAAGGAATGATGGAACATGGGTCATTGTTTTTCATCTTACCAAGTCAGCACAATTTCTTGCTATAAGAGAATATTTACTACCTGAATGTATAATAAGAATATATATTAATGAAGTTTTGAGACTTCATGGAGTACCCCTATCGATTGTTTCTGATCATGAACCCCATTTTACATCATGATTCTAGAAAAGTCAGCAAAAAGATTAGATACTGATCTTTGTTTGAGCACTTCCTACCACCCCAAACTGATGGAAAATCAGAACCGACTATTCAGACCTTTGAAGACATGTTGATATCATGCTCACATGACTTTCAAGGTCTATGGGATCAATTTTTACCTATGGTAGAATTTTTCTATAACAATAGATTCCATTTATGTATTCATATGGAACCATATGAAGCATTATATGGAATGATATGTCTCACTCCAACCTGTTGGGATGATGTTATTGAAAGAAAACTCGTCGGCCCATAACTGGTGGAGGAAACGATGGAAAAGGTGAACGTAATCCAAAACCACATCAAATCATCTCAAAGTAGGCAGAAGAGCTATGCTGATAACGGAATGAAAGATTTGGAATTTCAGGTAGAAGACCATGTTTTCATGAAGGTATCACCATGGAAGGGTGTTATAGGTTTCGGTAAGAAGTATAAACTGAGTCTCAAGTACCTCATACCTTTCAAAATTCTAGAACTAATTGGGGTTGTAGCTTACCGTTTGGCAATGCTGCCAAGTCTCTCCAAAGTTCATGATGGGTTCCACATATCACTGTTGAGAAAATTTATGCTTGACCCAATGCATGTACTCACCTATGAGGAATTAGAACTGGAACCCGATCTGTTATATTGCAAAGATCTTTCAAGATTCTTGATACAAGTGAATAGGTGCTGAGAAACCAGACGACTTATCTGGTAAAAGTTCTATGGAGAAACCATAAGATAGAAGAGGCAACGTGGAAACCTGAGAAACATATGATGAAGAACCACCCATGTGTTTTTATGAACTAATATTCAAGAAATTTTTAGGACAATATTATTTGAATGAGAGTATAATGTAACACCCCATGCTTCCATGATACACTTCTATTTGAATAATACAATAGCGTGTGTTGTACACAACTTCGAGTTCTAACACACCACAACCAATAAAACTAGCCGTTATGAATAGTAATACCCACTTTTTTAAATTTTATAAATTTTATCTTTCAAAATGGACATCATTTTTGGATTAAGAATATCGAAATTAGCTTAGTTTGAATTTTTGGTATTTTTTGAAAACATTCAATTTTTTATGAATAGTGAAAAACACCGAGTTATTGTTTAAAAACGAATTATTATATAAATAATTATTTATTTTATTAAAATTTAATTTACACCAAAATAGATACATAATATTTAGGTATATTAAATGCAATTAATTAGAGTTAGTTTATAATAATTTTAGATATATAAAAATTTTATTAATCTTTTTTTGTCTTTTACCCACCTCCTCGGAGCATTTGAAAATTTACATAATACTTAATTTTACCGTTTCTATGTGTTGAATTTAAAAATTTGAGAGACATGGTTGATATCAGTAATTAAATTGTGGTTCAATAAGATGAAAATATTTTTTGGTAAATAGTAACTTATTACTTTTATTTACCATAGTTACTAGTAAATAGGGTAATTAAGGGTTAAAATGATATTATTATTACCCTAACACATGCACTAATTCTATTGGATAAGTATAATTCGACCAAAAAAACCTTAGGAATAAAATATGAACCTCTTCAGTCCACTTGGATCAGATTAAGGCATTTATTAATATTTAATTCAATGAATAGTTAAAAGAGTTAAAATCAATGTTTAATAACTAAAACATTTTTAATATACGGATACACATAAGATAAATTCGACTATAAATATTTATTAGAAAGATAAAAACATTTCCAACATATTTTTATGCTATTTATATTTTTTATTCATTAATTAATTTAATTTATTTATGACACAATGTTGATGGAGTAATTACTTAATTAATGAAATATTAAAATAATTGATATTATAAATATCCAAATAAATGAAATTAGAAGTGTTTTATGAATTAACCTAATTTTCTAGGTTAATATCACATATTATGGTTGGTTAGATGAATTTTTTTGATTTAATAATGCTGCTATAAATTTAGAAAAAACAATATACCAAATAGTGTCAAAATTGACATAAAAGAGTTTTTAAAACAAATTTTTTATTATTAATTGATATTCTATTTCTAAAAATCTAAGGTTCTTCCAAAAGAATTATAATGATAGTTGTTTCATTAATGAACAACTTGGGGTTTTCTTGGAAGTATATTTTATGTTTATTAACCATATAATATAAAAATACAAAGAGATATGGTAAATGTCAAACTATTTAACTAAGAGTTAAATCTAAAAGATAAGGTTAATATAGTTACCCAAACCTGTATAAAACCTATTGGTTGAGTGTTTGTGGACCCATCCCCACTGTTTCCCTTAAATAATCCATTATTGAGAAATTATAAACCGAAAATTATGTTATTATAAAATAATATTTCTAGCTTTTCCTAAGGTTCCCTTCACCCCACTTATAAAAGGCCACTCCCATTTCTATCTAATTCACACCTTCAATGCGATTTGGCTCAGCCAAACCCTACCAAAATTCCCTCTCACCTAACCTCCATTCATCCATGAGGCCTTCCTTTAGTTAGAAAGAAAACCTATGCAGCCCTTTTGATCAAATCAAAAGGAAGAACCCGAAGAAGAGATAAATATTTCATCACCTCTTTCACGTTTCTTTCTTCTTCCACATCCTTTTTCTTTGTTGTTTCCATTCTAAAATAATATCTCCAGTATATTATATATACTTTGATGTTATAATTAATATTTTAAAACAAAATTCATTATTCTATCCATCCTCTGAATGACATGTCATCATACGTGCATACGTATGGCTTACCATCTCCATGTCATGGTTTAATTGTTATTTAATACATTATTATTTGGATGGGTATAATAATGATGTGTAATTGATGTAAATAATAAATATAACATGATAATTATTCTTTAATATGATATACCATCCAATTTTATATTATTTCAATATCGAAAGAATGATATTATTGCTCGTGTGTACGTACAGATTACCATCTCCACAAACGCGATTAAATTCATTCCCCATCGTATACATTCAAGATTACATTTCATTTGATTGTTAAAAATAATTTTTAAAGACTTGATATCATTCTGGATATGAATAAGATAAATCCCATCCATAACAAATATGACTCACCTCACAAATAATATAAAGGAATACGAATCTGTTAAAACCCGAAATGACGATAATACTAAGATATTATTATCAAAGCAATGTTAAAAGATCATATATGATATCATATTAATGTATATGATTATTTTATAATTTAATAACAATTATTTCACCATGATACAAGAGTTTATCCTAACCTCGATGAAGGAAAAGTACAAGGTATGGGTTAATTTCACAATCTCTTTATTATCTGAGGTGGTTCTTATGTAAGTATCTAGTGGTACATCTTTATCATCCACATCCATGTTACATAAAAATGTATTTCAAAATATTTTAATTATTTACTAGAGTATGGATTAAAGTCATTTATACCCTTATTTGAATTTTGATAAAATGGTTCGAAATAAATATTTCTGTCGTTTTCCAAACAAGGTATTTTTTGACCTTTTCAACAAAATTAAGGTAAGTATTTTTTTTAAACTTATATGGTGTGTACGACTATTTTCCACCATTATAACATCGTCAAAGCATCCCTTTCAAGATTATAAGAATATTTTCATCATAAATTTATTATTTTTAATTATGTGACTCTTAAATGATTTCAAACTAAAAATAGATATTTCTCAAAAAAAAGGTTTTGATTTATTCTATGTCAACATCCTTCGATGGATTTTAAGATTATTTGAAGTTCATTTATTATGGTAGAAAACTTCCATATTGTATTAAAGGTTTTGTAATATTCTTGACTGTGGATGTGAAATTTTTACACCATTCATGTTTTATGGATAAATTATTGTCATGTCGTATGCTAGTATTAATACGAATGTTTATGTTATGTTTAAACCTTTTCATAAGAGGAATTCATTGGACTTAGTATGTGACTGGTGGAACCCGTTATAGCTCCCAGATGCATCGGTAGGTCTCATGAGACAAACTATTGTCTTGGAAAAAGGCCTTGACAAAATTTTATTTTTAGTATTGGAACAAGGCCTTGACTATGTGGTTTTTCATGTCTATCATTATGCATTCTATCATTATGAATGTGGCTATTTATATTTCAGGTGATTATTCGACTAGTAGAATATTAATGTTAATATGTAAATACCATTATTTGATTTTTATCTTTTCCATATTATACTAAAGTTCTAGTTTAAAAGGATTTTGTTTTAGTCTTATACATTACCTAAAATTTTTATGCTTGTTTATGAAAGTTTCCGCTATATTGTTATCCATACTCTACATTTGCGTTCACCCCTTTCTATGTTTTATTCTTCCCGTTATGCGAAGAAGTATATTATGACTGACATGTTGGGATAGTCTATGCGGTCTTATTGTTTTCAATTGAAACAATGTTGTTGTATTTTTTTTCATTTTTCGATGTAATGTAATCCTTGTGAATGTATCTAGTTCTTCCAAGGCTACTAAACTAATCGATCATTCAAGACATGATCTTTTCTGATCATGAATATGTTATGTAACAATGCACCAAATCTGGGTAACAATTTTCAGGGCATTACATCTCATTAGAATTCATGATGGTGTTAAAATCACCAAGGATAGACCAGAGACCCGAGATTGAATAGTTGAGAGATCTAATATCCATCCATAAATTCCTACGATCCTAATAACAGTTATAAGAAAAAATTGAAGAAAAGAAATGTTAGACCTCTTGAAAATTGAAGGAGTATGGGACATGAAGATTAGTATTAGCTATCAGGGTAATATGAGATAAAAAACAATTATCCATGACCCATAATCTTATAATATCTGATGAACATCTATAATATTCTACTAAATGAAAACCGTGATTTTCAGAATTGGAAATATTGGTTGAAAAAGAACTTTTGGGTTTTGAAAATCAGAAAATAAGGACCATATGATTTTTAATGAAGTGCCAAATGGGACTCATGGTATCATGATTGGACAGTCCCTGGAAATTACAGAACAGAAGCTTCATTTAAATATCAGACCGAGTTGATTTCACCCATTTTCAGCCCCACAGTTACCTACCTGACAGACTTAGGAGGCCTTCTAGCCTTTTCATAGGACTATATGCCCCTTGTAAGAGATCACGTATATCCATATTACTGAAGGTTCCTTTTTTATTTTTACACCAATGTTGGTAATGTCAACTGGACCTTTGGATGAATTAGGATCCCCCATATCCTGCAATGTCACATCACCACTGGATGAAATAGGAGCCTGGATTTCCTCAACAACTGTAGTTATACCGCCAATTGAAAAAGGAACCCCAATCACCCCTTCTGGAGAAGTATAATCTATCTTGAATGAAGTAGGTTCCACTCCCTTTATAGAAGAATCTACATTTAGAGTAGCTAGAGCCTCGATTATGGTATTTAAACCCACTATATCATGCTTGGAAGAAACTCCAGCCACCTGAACTGGGGAAGTGACGGGTGCAATGGTGGACATAATGGGATCAATAAGGACTTGGGAAATTCTAGAATTATCACTATCCTGAAAAGAGAACACAAGAACCAAAATATTATCCTCCAAATCCTGGCTCAATAATCGCTCATCTTTCTCTTTATCTGAAAAAAAACGGGTTATAAATCTCAGAAGATATATTCTGATTCAAAATGTGATCCTCTATGCATGTGTATCCACCATATTTACCCATTTCCTGACAAATCATAGAAATAGTACTAGGAAGATCGAGAATCCTACCTTGTTCAACATCTTTATAGATATCAACCCAAGATTAATTAGTATTAACTGTAACTCTAGAATGACTAGGTATATCCTTCGAGGGACCCTCGTTTTGTACAAATACATTCTTATTACTTTTATTTTAGTTAACTTCCTTCTAATACTTCTCTTTGGGAACCTCATTAACATTATTTTAAAGCATCCTACAATTCACCACAAAATGACCATCAATTTTTTAAACCTCAAAAAAAAAAGAACATGATCACATTATACTTTATCATCAATCTTATTATCATTTTCAATCAATGTGACATTATCTGGTCTTTTAGATTCCAAATTAACATCAACCAGAATTATAACAAAATATCCAAGATCCCCCTCTAAGGTTTTCTAATACAATCTAATAGGAGTTCTGATACATGAGGAATGGTCATTAAAGATCATACTATGCCAAGACATAAAATTCGATAAATGAATTTTGATCCTAATCTGGGAATTTGTCTGATTATGGTAAAAGGGATTAAAATTAACATCCCATTCAGATAGTCTCAATGCACTAGGTTTGAGATGTAGGATTCCAAAATACCATACTCTATTAAAATCATCCCCTGATTGAAAAATGAGATGAAAAAACCCTTCCTAATATGAATCAATTTCCAGTTACTAAAACCCCTATAATGAGATATTCGATTTTTTTGATCAAGTCAAAACAATGGTTTATAACCCTTGGAATAAATTACGTGACCCGGAATTGAAAAAATTCAAAGATGAATACATTGTTGAAAAGCCCATGGATTCGTGACTATGAAGAAACTACCATTTTAATGTCTTCTAATGTTAGAGGAATGATACATGACTCTTTTTCTCATATCAGACGAACCTAAAAGAGCTTCAAAAAAAGAAACAACTTTCTTTCTTGGTGCAGAACGGGATCCGATGAAGAGCCCAGACACTTATTTCAGAGTTGATCATCCTTGAAAGAAAACTCCCAATTAGGATTGTACAAATCCATGGTGGGAATCATGTAAGACACCAGGTGTGAGAGAATATCTGATATCTAGGTCGAAGGGAATTCTCTGTCGCTCTCTCCATTGTCCCGAAATTTTCATAACTGAATATAAGAGCATGCATAAATTTCTGATAATTTATTTCATGCTTGTTATGATAAAAATTCTAAATTTCCAAGTCTAACCTAAGTTAGTGAGACTATTATTTTCTATCCAACCATATATATTGTGATTAGTGGGTTATATATATCAATGATATTCTAATATTTTATAATAGTTATCAGTATTATGTGACACATATATTTATTAAAATTCAATGGGTTTTTATTAATTTTTTCGTGACATATAATAAATTGTATTAATATCCATGAAAATTGATTTTATAAAAATTTTATATTTTGTTGGAATGTAACCGTAGCAGAACCAATAATGATATATATGAAACATTGTGTTATATATGATTAATCGAGTCCGATAATAGTAGAGTTGTAAAAAAAATATCTTAAAATTATAGTGTTATAATGATTTAAAAATTATATTAAAATTTCTTGTGGTAGTTTTTTATAATTAACATATAATGAACATTACACATGTTTTCAAATTTTTTACTAGTATTGACTAAAAGAAGAAGGAACCATGTATTTTTGGAATAATATAATGATTAAATTCATGAATAACATAATTGGATGAGTTTTTGAGAGAAAAATTATAAAATTATACTAAACAGTTTATCTAAAATTCTGATTAGAAATGTGAATATACCTGAAATTTGAAATATGGAAATGATTCTAATAATGGTATTTCATCAAACTTTGGGTGACCATAATGATAAATTAATGAATATTTAACTTTGTACATGTCATAAATGTGTGAAGAAACATGGGATAAATTTATATAGGTGTGGATATGATGTTAATTATACTCACATGTGTAAGGTAAAGTGTGAAGATATTAAAATATTTATATTCACTTATAAGATAGTTTTGATTAATGCGGCTCAATTTCCCATTTCCTGGGCCAATGATAGAGGCGTTCACTAATAAAATAGAAAATAAAAAAATAATGTAACTACTACTTTGAAATATGATATTGAGATCACACATTAGATTTATTTATGTCCCATTACAAGTATTATTCCAATGACTACATGAAATTGAATTATAAATAATTCCCTTTTGTGGTACTCTAACACCTAGTTTTTTTTAGAATTAATTCTTTCATATAAATTCATTTTTTATAAATTTGATACACTTCGATTAATTGAAAAATGAAAAAATCGATATAAATATTTTGAATCAGTATGAAATTACTCATCTGATAATATCAAGTTAGTTTTTTTACAGAAATGGCTAGGGAAAAAATTAAAAATTATTTAAATTAATTTAAATAAAAACATGCTTCATTACTCATTAATCATTGAATAAATAATTTATAAATGACCCTAAAAAGTCCAATACCCATTTTCTGGATGTATTTTGACCCTCACGTCCTTAGGCTCAATTATAATTCTTTAGAGGGAAATTAATCAATGAAAATTACCTATATAAAAATTTATGCATTGGAAATGACAATAAAGGAACCATCCTTACATTTTTCATTTATTAAGTATTTATATATAAACAAAAAACTATATTTGTTCAGTTTTATACATTATATGTAAATTTAAAGAATTTTTTTAATTATATAAATTTGTATTTAATTTCTAGGAATGAATTACTTAGAATATTTACCTATGGAATTCCAAATGTTGTAATCATTTAATTAATAATTATAAAAATTAAATGGTTAAAAAATTATAAAAGTGATGTAAATTGATTGAATTATAACCTATACTTTTTTTATTTCAAAATATAATGTAAAATGGGTCTGAACTCAATATATTAAAATTACTTTTTTAATGATATTTGTAAAAGATAAATAAGTAAATAATGAGAAAATTGAAATTAATGTTATTTTAAAATAATTGATATTTTTTAAAAAGATATAAATCAAAATAAAAATACTCATCCAAATTACTTTTTAATTTTAAAAATATTAAAATATTTTATATTCATGAACTAATTTATCAATTATAATGGATAGATTTATCTTTTAATATTAAAAACATTATTAGCATTGTTTTGGTCGAGGTAGTGTTTTTTGTCATTATTTGAGGTCATTTTGAAATTGATTTCTGACACACATGGGATTTATTTTTTATAATTAGATATCATATTTTTAATTCAGTGGTTCAATATTTTCTAATAAAGAACACTATAATTTACTCTTAATGGTTAAATTAATTATGTTATAAAACAAGTTACCTTAATATAAAACAAAATGATAAATATATCTAAACATTGATGTAAAGGAAAAAATAATAAAAAATTAACTTTTTTAGTTTGATGATGAATTATATTTACCATAATTCCTCCTGATTCCAAGAGTTTTCAGTACATATAGAACACTAGGTATGGTAGACCACCCAGAGGCTTTTCCCTTTTTGTATTCACAAGAATACCACTCCTCCTCCCCTATAAAAGGGCATTCCCCCTAACCCTTAACCAAACATCTCATCCCACTTTTTTGGGAAACTCTCTTCCCTAATAAGATCCCACTATCCCTCCTATCATTATTTAACCTTATCATTGTATTCAATCTAACCAAGGAATCATTTTACTCCAAATCCAAACGTGTTACCCGAAAAGATGTAACTTTCTTCAACGTGCTTTTCTGTTTTATTTGTTTATAAATCCATTCATTTAAACATATTCCATGATTATAAAAACAAATATCCATATTATTTTATATTATTATTCTAGGGCTTATACCTACACATACACACATCTTTGTCAAATGCGTAATGAACTTACAAATTTTGTGTACGGTAGATTGCCGCCTCATAAAACAATGTATTTTTTTCCATTGACTCATATAATGGTTGGGAATTATGATAGACATACTATTTTGAGTTAATATATATGATATTTATTACAAAATAATTCTTATTTAATTATTATCTAACACATAATATCAATATTTATATTTTTGTTAATATGATAACATTGTTTGTGGATTTGTGGACTACCGCCTCCTTGTGGTGATGTGATTCATTTACATTTCACTTGGAATGAATTAAGGATGGGTTGGGATAAAATATATGATATATATGAGATAGTTATTATTATATAATGATATATCTATATATACATCATTTATATTTATTCTTTCAACATGACGTGAAAATGGAGACAGAGTTCATATATGCGTACATCATACCATCTCAATGAACGGTTTTTCAATTTCATATTCTAATATTTTATATATTATAATAAATAAATATATAATGAATTTATATGGTATTTATATCAGGATATATATTCTTGAAATATGTAAATATCGATGTATGTACAATGATCCAAAATATCATGTCAAAACACAGACAAAAACAAATTAATTCTTACCCAAAACATAAACTTAATATGAAATTATTATTAAAATGTAAAATAAATTCATAATAAAATAATAAATGGTATTATATATAATAATATGGTTCTATGGTATATATTTAAAAACATACATTGATTAATTTTTTGGTATAAAATGTATGAAAAAGTCAAGACATCATGTAAGGGTCTCAACGTCTCTCTTTTACTTCTATGGGATATATGCCTTTGGAGACACCCAATTCATTATATGGAATATATAATTAACATGAATATGTTATATGATTATTATATTTAAATTTAAATTCATATTAATATTCATTGTATCATGCCTCTTTCATGTGGTTTACAGTTCAAAAGTTACTAAATCTGTAATGTAATTTTTAATCAATCATACTTATAGGAAAAACATTTTATGTTAAGAAAATGTCACCATTAATGAGGTTTATGTAATTACCATTGAAATATTATATCATAAATATAAATTTATTAATGATATTATAAAATTAAAATAATTTTATTATTTCATGGGTATTATGATTTAAATGTTTCAATGTGGTTTGGGACACTATGAAATGAATAAAGATTATTATCTTCATGAATTGTTTTAAATGGTAATTAAAATTTATTTTACAAATAAGATTAAATCCATTGATTAATTTTATGTTTAATTGGGTTTATAATCCAATGGTACCATTCTTATTCTTCATATGAATTTTTTTTCATTTGATGACTTGTTTTTTATGACCCGTTTCACTTCCCTGGTTTATACAATGATAAAATGATTATGAAACCCACTTTTTTACTTGGGTTATTCAACTATAATATTATTATAAAGCCTATAAATTTTATATAGGTTATTTTAAGAAATATTTTTTATAAAATCCAATTAATTTCATGTATTATGATATGATATTTATGAAACCAATCTCTTATTTTAGGTCATGATATGATGAATTTTTTATTATTTTAGTGAAAATAGAGGTATGATATGATTATGTGATTGGTGGTACCTAAATATATCACCAATGAATTTGGTAAATATTTATATCTCATGATTAATATATGGTTGGAATGATAATTGAACCCAGTTCCATAATATAGAAATAGAATGAGGAGTGAAAAAGGTTCAGAAATAGATGTATGGAATGTGAAGTGATCAACAATCATGGATACATGTATGTGATGGGAAGAGAAATTGGTTCTATAATATATGGTTGGAATAGGAAGTGAAATCAACTCAGTAATATTGTTCTAGAATGAGGATTGAACTCGTTTTAGTAATATCGGGCTTTAATGGGAAGTAGAGTGGTTCTATTAATATAAGGATAGAACGTGGAGTGAACCTATTTTAGTAAAGGACTTTGTTCATTAATATAGTTAGGGAAGTAATCCTTGAATACTATGGAAATCAATTTATAAATTTTTGTATCCAAAAAAACATATTTTTATTTTTATTTTGTTTTTATCCCATGGATTATACAATTGATCAACTTATGATTCATGACTTATAAACAACTATTATTTATTCCATTAATCATTATTACGATTATTGATATGTAGGGTTTGATCTTCAAATGATACTATATTGTTCTTATACCCTAATGTACATGCTATAGTAACATATATAATTTATAAAATAATATTGATAATATTATATCTTCCATTATTATGTTTCCTTTACCCAGGTTATAAAGAAATGATTTATGTAGGAGTACCAAAATGGAAGATCATTATGGGAGAAGTTGATGATCTTTCACCATGTTTTAAAATTATGCTTCCAATTTTCCAAATACACTAAAATATTATTGGTCTTGGGCATTAATTTTTTGGTAATATGATAATTATTCATCTAAATGATTTAATATACATGTATCTGAATCCTAGGTTATTGTACATATAATTATAAGAAAGGGTTACTCAACCAATGGAATCTATGATGAAAAAACAATAGTGAGATACTTATCGATATTTTAAGTATATTTATTGGGATGTATCTATGGATAATCCATAGTAATAATCAATTTCAAATTTAGTTATTTGATTTAGGAATAATAAGTCATTTTTCACTATTATGTGGTTTTACTCGATGATACAAGTTGTTCACACTACGCTTTTGGTCTTATTCAATATTATAAAATAGAATGAACTGGGTTTGCATTGAATGTTTCAGATGTTGTAATTATGGGTAACATAAAATTCGATAACAGAAGTGTAAATATCATGAGGAGACTCAAGAAGGACGAACATGTATCAGTTATACTTATAATTATAAAGTGTCCGCAAATTACTTGTTAATGGTATGTAATGTTTTAACAATATTGTTTACATTAAATGTAAAAATCATGATTAAATTTAGGATATGGAACCTTATGAAACTATTAATATCTCATATTACATGACTGGGGTATTCATGAATAATATGATGAATCCTGAGTATTGGTTTTATGAATAATTTTATGTCAATGAATCATTTCAGTTTTTTATTTTTTTATTATTTTATTTGAATCACGAAACTTAATTTTTAGATATGCTTTTATTAATTATTAGAAATTATTGTTAAATTGTACTAATGCCATAGAAAATTGATTAAAAATAAATTTGATATTTTGATTAATAAAAGGTAATATGTAATGTGTTCAACGTATAGAGAAAATTGTATTTAGTTTGGATAAATAGATGATTGATTAGAATAATTTAATTTGAATTGAATCGATGACCTTAAAATCAGTTATGTATTTGTTGAAAAACTGGATTTAGATATCAAGGATTATTTTTAAAACATTATATATTTGAGGAATATGTCCAGTAAAATTTTGAGTACTGATACATGAATATTTTTATAATGGATTTATGGTAATCTAGGTTATTTCCATGATTCAATATAGCATACGATGAAGTTATTCACATGGTGGGATTGTGATAACCAAGAGATACATTATGATATATGTGGGATCAACTTTATGATGATTTATTAACAATATTTTAACATGTTTTGATTTTCATCCTTTGTAGAGTTACAACTTTTACCATTTATTGGATCTTTTATGTTAAATGTTGTATTAGGTTGTTGAGATTATGGTATTTTTTAACTATATGAGGATTTATTCATAATGAATTACATGTGAAATCCATTTTAGTGTGATGACATGAAAAGAAATGATGTAATAGAATATAATTTTATTTATTTATTTCATAATCTATTAATTCTTCAAGAATGAAAAGTTCACCTTAATTATATGGTTAAGAGATTTAGTGTGAATTGATCAAGGCCTAACCAATGTCTGATATTTTGATTATGAAAGGGAATGAAATCATATAAGAATAACTTCTTGTGGAAAAATATTCACCTTAGGAAAAGGGTCATCTAATTTAATAATTACTTATTATCATCGTTTTTAGGACATAAATGAAATCTTTCAAACTTTATTAGTTTTTTAGAACATTCTCCAAATCAATATGTTTCTTTTGGTCAATGATCTTTATAAATATTTATGATTATTTATTCTCTTATCCCATATTAATTTTTTCACTTCATATATAAGTTATCATCCGTGTAAATATAAAAATGAGATAAATTGGGTAAACATTTTGATTCCAACACTCCGTTTTAGTGGATTTTTAAGAATTAATTTTAATTATTTGTGTTACTATGAATGGAACATTAATGTATTAATTTTTTCATAACCCAAATTAATTTCTACTGTGAATTTCAATTTAAGTGGGGTAGAATTTAACACCCACAGTTTTTGCCAGTTATATAATTAAAATAAAATAAATTTATTTGATTTCATGATTTTCATGATACAAAAAGTAAATATTTCATTATGAACTACAATAATTTTCACTTGTACTACATGAAACATCGACTTAACTTGGGTTACTCACAACACATATTTTTAATGAATGAAAATTATATGATATAAAATAAGATGATTATAACACATTAAACATACTAATTAATAGGAATAATAAAAAAATAATATTATAATATTATTATTTATGGTTTCACATTGAAAAAACATATTAAAAAGAAAATATATATTTTTCAGAAAATTTTATGTGATTATATAAAAATACCATTTTCTCAAGAAACTACTTTTTCTGTTCTATAATGAAAAATAACAAAATGTAATTTATAAAAATTTATAAATTTAATTAAATAAATTAATAAAATTGAATTCGTAATGTAAAAATAATATTCGGGAGAATTTTTTTTATTTTTTAAATATATTTTACTTATTTGGATGAATATTGAAAAATAATGAATTTTAATTAAAAAAATCGTCTAATTTTTTCATATAGGTAAATCATATTTCAGTTTTAATTTTATGTGTAATGGTAACACCCTGAGATTTTATGAAAAATATTCTTTTTAATTTCATTAATGTCTTGTGTTGTACGCTACACCAAATGGATCTTGCACAACACCCATCCCTGACTTGCCTTGCATTACACCCAATCACGACCTTCCTCGATAGCGTGTGTAGTACGTAATACCGAGTTTTACTAAATGAGATATTATTATAATATTATTATGAACTAGCCGTTATGAATAGTAATACCCACTTCTTGAAATTTTATAAATATTATCATTCAAAATGGACTTCATTTTTGGATTCAGAATATCGAAATTTGCTTAGGGTGAAATTTTGGTACTTTTCGGATAACTTTCATATTCCGATGAATAGTGAAAATTAGTAAATTTTATTTAAAAAAAACTTTTTTAATCCGAATAATTAATAGTGATAAATTATTAATTTGAGTGGTTTTAAAGTAGATTTAGAATATATTTTTAAAATTTAATAAAATTTTGGTCATTGGATTTAATTTCACATTTAAACCAAACATAAACAAGTGTCAATCTTTTGATAGTTATTATCTCTTAAGAACACAGTATTTGTTTTGACGATGGGGAATTAATTTTTAAATTATTTAATGCAACTGATATGTTTTGAATTTGTTAAAATGGACATAATTTTTGAATTGATAATATCAAATATATCTTAGGCTTAATTTTTGGTATTTTTCTAGAAACTTTCATTTTTTGATGAATAGTGAAACCACTAAGTGGTAGTTAAAAAACAGAAGTTTTCATAAAACATAATTTTACCACTTCTATGAGTGGAATTTCAAAAATCCGAGAGACACAGTTAATATCAAGGACTAAAATGTGGTTCAATGAAACGAAAATAATTTTTGGTGAATAGTAACTTTTTACTTTTTTTACCATAGTTAAAAGTAAATAGGGTAATTAAGGGTAAAAAAGAAATTATTATTACCCTAAAACATGTCCTAATTTTATTGGATAACTGTAATTCAGCCAAAAACAACCTTAGGAATGAAATATGACCATTTAGGCCCACTTGAATTAGATTAGGACATTTATTATTAATTTATTTAAAGAAGGGATAAAATAGTTAAAATCAAATTTTAATAACTAATTCATTTTAAATATAGCGTTATACATAATATAAATTCGACTATAAATATTTATTAGAAATATATGAATATTTCTTACATAATGATATTTTATTTTTAATTTTTAAACTTAAAATAAGTTAATTTATTTATGACACAATGATGATGTAGAAATTATCTTATTAATGAAATATTGACATAATTGATGTTATAAATACCCAAATAAATGTAATTGGAGACTTTTTATGAATTAAAATAGTTTTCTATGTTAATATTACATGTTATTATTGATTTAATTAACTTTGTTCAATCTAATCATTCTGTTATGATTTTCAAAAAAATCAATTACCAAATAGTGTCGAAATTGACATAAAATAGTTTTTAACACAAATATTATATTATTAATTGTTATTATATTCCTAAAAGACTAAGGTTCGGCTAAGATACTTATATAATGATAGTTGTATCATTAATGGACCACTTGGGGGTCGCTTGGATGTATATGTTAAGTTTATTAACTATATAATATAAAAATAAAAAGTGCCATGGTAAATGTCAATCTAATTAACAAATAGTTAAAACTAAAATTTAAGGTTAATATAATGACCTAAACTTGTATAAATTATATTGGATGAGAGGATTTCGACCCATACCCACCTTATCTTTGAAATAAATTAATTTGGAGGTATTAATAACCGAATATGACTTTATAATAAAATAATATTTTTAATTATTTCAAAGGTGCCCCTCTCCTCCCTCTCTTCCTCATAACACATTGAGCCTTAAACCTCGGACAACCCCTACCAAATTCTATTCTCCCCTTCCATAGAAACATCCTAGAGGTCCTGGTATTCTTAAAAGACTAATTTTAGTGCCTTAAGAGGAGGTCTCAAAGAGGCGCTTCAAAGAAGAGGTAATGTCCGTTACCGATTCTTTCAACATTATTTCTTCTTACACTTATTCTTTATTAGTTGTATCATTATGAGGTAATAACATCAGTATAACTCATAAAATGATATGTTATTATATGTATGAAACAACCATATTTCACCATCTATCCATCCTATGGAAAATGAAATCACCGCGCGTGCGTACGTACGGAATACCGTCTCCACGCCGTGGTGTAATCTATTTTCCACCACCACCTTACTTGGATGGGTATAATAGTGAAAGTAATGAATATATATGATTATTATAAAGTGATATTTATTCTGAAATATTCTACATACACTTTAATACAATTCCACGATCTTGGGAATGATATCATCGCTCGTGCGTACGTACGGACTACCGTCTCCACGACGCGATGAGATTCACTCTCCATGTTAACCATTCAAGAATGATTATAAAGTATATATAATAAGTAATCATGAAATATATGACATAATAATGCTACTGGATTTATGTATATATATATATATATATATATTTCATCTACCTAATTCCATTCAATTCAATAAGGAAACGAAAACAGCGTTCATGCGTACGTACGGCCTACCGTCTCCATGAACAGTGTATTTCTTTCCATTTATCGATCTATTATATATATGTATATTATGAATATATATTTTATATAAATCATGTTTTACATTCTAGATTTAAGTAATCATGATCTATGTAATCATATGAATAATTACAAGTTAAAACACGAACGACTAATGAAACGATTTTACCCAAAACCATACTATAACATGAATTTACAAAAGAATGGGTAATATAAAGTCATAAGTGAACCATATATGATATAATAACAATGAATATGATTTTGTAATAAGTCAATGACATTATTTAAATCATTATAAAGGAGGGTTGGATACGTAAGAATCATATCAGAACTAAGGTAAGGGATAACCTTTCCAATCTCGTTCTTATCCGAGATTGTATATTCATAAGTATTTACTAGGGATATTGTTATTATCCAAGTCCATGTTTTCTAAAAGTTTTTTATGTATGTTTTATGTACCCTTTACCAATTTTTAACTTTTACTATAGGGTTTCTAAGGAATATTTCTTTTCCGAGGTACTTTTTGACTTTTCTTGCAAAAGTACGAGAAGAATGTTTTTTTAACTTATACGGAACGAACGAATTTTTACGGGTTTATAAAGCCTTATTTTCCTAAAGCTTACTCCAAAATATTTCATGACTATTTTCAAAAAAATATTTTTCTTTTAAAATTTCATGACATTTTTTGGAAATAGAATGATTTTGAAGAAGAAGGGATATTTTCCTCAAGAATCCATTTCAAGTGTTTTATCAAAACCCTTTTTCATCTAAGATGACATTATTTTATATGTGTATGTTTCAAGTATCATGTCTCTATGATTTACATGGTTTCACTTTTATTATTATGAAATGATATCCATTTCTTTTATATGGATTATTTGATGATGGGATGATTTTTATGAAACCCATTTTATTTATTGGGTTATTGTGAATGATGTATGTTTATTTTGTGGCACAAGTAAGAATGATTTCATTATGAGATGGGTGGGACCTATATCTCCCTCCAATGCATTGGGTAAAGATTTATATCTCATCAGATAGACATGGCTGGAACAGTAAGTTAATCTAGTTCAGTATTACAAGACTGGAATGAGGAGTGAAATCGATTCAAAAAGGGACTTTTTCCACTAAGATGGTCTTCACAGCATTGCCTTGGCTACTATGGAATTAATTACATGTGCTTAATGGATGCCAAAATTACATGTTTTATTCACATGCTATGTTATCAGGATTTATGTTCCATTATGATCTATGCCTTATGTACTTCCATGTTTTATGTTTTTTCTCATGATTTTGATGTTTAAACGTTATGTTCATGTTTCTATGTTCAAATGTATATGGTATGTTTTATTTTATCCATGCTTACCATTACTGAGCATTTGAGCTCACCATTTTTATGTTTTATTTTCCCCCAGGATTAAAATAAAGGTTTTAGGTAAGGAAACAAAAAGTGGATGATCTTTATGGGAGATGTTGAAGATCTTTCACCACGATTAGAAGATTATATTTCGAGTTTCCAAAGACACTAAACTATTATGGTCCTTGTGTGTCTTTTTTTGTTATTTATTAAGTATTCCTCTACAGAAATGTAATGTCCATGTACGTCAAGCTTCGGGCCTCTACAGTTGGTATCAGAGGAAAGGTTTAGTCAACCTTTGGAAACTAGGATACGAGAACTTTAGTGAGATCCCTAGAGATATTTCTAAGGTATGTCTAGAGATGTCCCTTAGGTTAAGTATAAGTATAGGTTATAGTCCTATAATTACGTTAACAATCTTAGAATTAAACCTAAGATGTTAGATATTGAAGGTAATCCCCCTTTATTATGTTGTTTTTCCAAGCATGATTTTTTCCTCTCACACTATTATTTTTGGGTTTTAGACGATGTGTGGAACCCGAAGGAACCATGTTGATCAATGCAATGGACAATGCAATGATTGTCCTCCTGAAAAAAAACTATTATGGGAGATGGAGTGAAAAATCATAATGCTATACATACAGAAGATATGAATCATTCTGGACTTCCAAATGAGTAGATAAGGGAATGATATTCTATTGAGTCCGTCATGAGGAAACGTCCACCTTCTTTCAGTGGGTATTCTGATCCACTTGTTGCTGAACAATGGATCAGTACCATTGAAAAGATATTTTCAATTCTTCAATGATCTGAACATGATAAAGTCATCTTAGTAGTATATCATTTGGAAGGTGAAGCTGATCAATTTTGGAATATTATCAATAATACGAGGCCAAGAGATGAAATTGAGTCCATGGAATGGGACGAGTTCAAGAACTTATTTTTCAATAAGTACGCCCCTCATATTATTTTTTACAAAGATGGAGAAGGAGTTTCTTGAACTAAAGAAAAAGGATGATGAATCTGTTGGTGTATAAGAAGCTAATTTTGCGAGGCTTGCAAGGTATGCATCTGGCTTTATCATCCAACCTGAAAGTAAAGTTGATCTATTCTTCAGTGTCTTAAAACCAAGTCTTCAAAGGGAATTCGCTATAAGAGACTTCAGTAGCTATGAAGATATTGTGTGTTGTGCTATCAAGGTAGAAATGGATGTTGGTGTTACATATCCATCTCATAGTTTTTACAGGAAACTAAATATGGAGTTCAAGGAAAATCTTAGAATAATGGTGAAAAGAAGATGAATGTTTCCTTATGCTCAATGTGTGGAAAGAAGCATGGTGGAGAATGTCTTAAAGGGACTAGAAAATGTATTAAATAGGGAAAAGAAGGTCATCAAGTAGCTGAGTGTCGAAGTAATGGTAAAATGGTTTCTAATGATGTAAAAAAATAAAATAATGCAGAGAACACACCACCAACACTTCAATGCTTCAAGTGCAAGAAAATGGGGAATTATGCTAATAAATTCCCTAATCCAAGGGTTAGTGATGATCGACATGAGCAACCACTTAAGGGAAAGGACAAATGGAAGTCACATGCGATCACAATTGGCGATGTTGAATATGAAAACGATGTGGTGGAATGATTACGTTTTTTGTACTGGGATTCCAAAATAATGTTGTATATAGTATCATGGAATAATGGAATATTTATGTATTGGTCTATTGTGGTTTTCAATAATTTTGTGGTACCGGTTACCATGGAAAGTGATTGAGTTATTTTTGGAAAAAAAGATGATATGTGAATAATGAAGGGATAAGGAGAAAATGAAATCTTTGACATTATTCATGAGCTCATGACTGATATAAGGAAATAGTTATATCATGGTTTGAGTATATAGAATTTTGGGGTTTTGGTATGTGGAAAGAGTTAACTTTTGATAGCACTCATGTTTTCACTAATATTCAATGGGTATTAATTTTTTCAAGAGAATACATGAATAAGGCCTTTGAATGTTTGGAATGTGACCAAAAAGACATATCTTTTGATATATGGGGATCAACTATGGTATTAACATGCTTGTTATATGAAATCTCCGGTAATCATTTTCACTATAATATGAGAGTGGACTACAGCATTATGGATAAGCCTAATGATTGGAATGGATTATGTTGGAAATAAGTTAGTATTGTTTAAGGATAGATGTTTTTTCGAAAGCAGTGATGGGATGTTATAGTAATTTCGTTTTAGAAAAAGAAAAACCTGCAGGATGGGCAACAACCCATCACATCAGACAAGGATGTGGGAATCGAACCCACAACCGAAGTGCGACTGGCCTTTATCGCCAACCACTGGCCTATAGGAAGTCCCTGTTTAGTAGAAACCAGTTTTATTATATTAAGCAGTATGATATATGAAGTATAAGTCTATTTTAGGAACCATATATGATTAATCTCACTATAGATGGAATTATGTATTTTTTGATAACTTTTATAACCTTTTGTTTGAGACAGATGGAATGACCCATCATTCTATCACATGATCTGCTAACACATCACGAATGAAAAATTCAAATTCATTTCATTTAGAGATTAAGTGGAAATTGTCCAAAGAATGACCAACGGTGAGACTGTACCAAAATCACGAAAGTATTTCTTCTAATTCCAATTTCATCACCTTTAGGGAAATTATCTTGAAAACCAAAAATGGTGTCTTAGTAATCTTATATCCGATGAATCAGATGGTACCCCCGATCGTCACAAATTTATGGCTTTGTGATTGTTGGATTTTTCATAGCCATGTTCTCTACCACTCTCCATCATAACTTGATGGTTAGATTTTTCTTCCATATCCATATTTTCACCTATGTTATCCTACGTGGAAACCCAGTGATGACTTAATTTGGGTAACCGTTACGTTTCATACTTTAGTTTTTAAAGACAAGTTATGGTATTGCTTTTTCCGATGTGGGTTTCTATTAAAGAAAATTTCGAGTTGTAAACCATTTATAACCCCGATGAAATTCGAGGGCGAAATTCATTTTAAGGGGGGTAGAATGTAACACCCTGAGATTTTATGAAAAAATATTCTTTTTAATTACATTAATGTTTTTTAAAGGTTGGGGCCGAAGCCTCAATTTATAATTTAAAGCAAATACCTCTTTAGACTGGGTAGAGGATGACCCATTACATAGCCCGAAGGCCCAAGGCCAAGTTGCCTGAATACAAGGCTTGAAATCCCATTTTTTGGCCCAAAGGACCCCTCGGTGAACAGTATTTCTACAGTATCCGCACTGCTACAGTAACCACCGCCGCTATAGTCCCTCTACCGCAATAGTGTCGCCGCAGCTACAGTTCCACGTATGCTACATTATTGCTACAGTGACCTGCTACAGTTCCCTACTACAGTACCTGGAAATTCACCCCTGCCCGGATTTGATCATGGGTCTTTTGGATGCCAAGCAGGAGCTTGTACCACTAGGGTACAAGCTCGTTGGAATTTTAATTACATTAATTCATTGTGTTGTACGCTACACCAAAAAGAGATTGCACAACATGCATCCCGGACATGCCTTGCATTACACGCAATCATCACCTTCCTCGTTAGCGTGTATAGTACGCAATACCGTGTTTCACTAAATGAGATATTATTATAATATTATTATGAACTAGCCGTTATGAAAAGTAATACCCGCTTTTTTAAATTTTATAAATTTTATCATTCAAAATGGACATCATTTTTTGATTCATAAAATCGAAATTATCTTAGGGTGCAATTTTGGTACTTTTCAGATAACCTTCATATTCTGATGAATAATGAAAATTATTAAATTTTAATTAAAAACAAATTTTTTAATCGAAATAATTAATAGTGATAAATTACTAATTTGAGTGGTTTTAAAGTAAATTTAGAATAAATTTTTTCCAATTTAATACAATTTTGGTCATTGGATGAAATTTCACATTTAAAATAGACATAAACAAGTGTCAATCTTTTTATAGTTATTATCTCTTAAGAACGCGCTATTTGTTTTGACGGCAGGAACTAATTTTTTAATTAATTAATGCAACTTATATGTTTTTAATTTGGTAAAATAGACATCATTTTTTAATTTATAATATTAAATATAGCTTAGGCCTAATTTTTGGTATTTTTCTGGAAACATTCATTTTTTGATGAATAGTGAAACCACTAAGTGGTAGTTAAAAAACTGAATTTTTCATAAAACTATATTTTACCACTTCTGTGAGTGGAATTTTGAAAATCCGATAGAAACGGTTAATATCAAGGACTAACATTTGGTTCAATGAGATGAGAATAATTTTTGGTGAATAGTAACTTTTTCTTTTTTTACCACGGTTAAAAGTAAATAGGGTAATTATGGTTAAAAATGATATTATTATTACCCTAACACATGTCCTAATTATATTAGATAAGTGTAATTCGGGCAAAAACAACCTTTGGAATAAAATATGACCATTTAGGCCCACTTGGATTAGATTAGGACATTTATTATTAATTTATTTAAAGAAGGGTTAAAATAGTTAAAATCATAGTTTAATAACAAAATCATTTTTAATATAGGGTTATACATAATATAAATTCGAATATAAATATTTATTAGAAATCTAAAATTATTTCCTACATAATGGTATTTTATTTGTAATTTTTAGACTTAAAATAAATTAATTTATTTATGACACAATGATGATGCAGTAATTATCTTATTAATGAAATATTGACATAATTGGTGTTATAAATACCCAAATAAATGTAATTTGAGACTTTTTATGAATTCCAATAATTTTCTATGTTAATATTACATGTTATAATTGATTTAATTAACATTTTTCTAACTAATAATTCTATTATGATTTTCACAAAAATCAATTACCAAATAGTGTCAAAATTGACATAAAATAGTTTTTAAGACAAATATTATATTATTAATTGTTATTATATTCCTAAAAATATAAGGTTCGGCCAAGATACTTATATAATGATAGGTGTATTATTAATGGACCACATGGGGGTCGCTTGGATGTATATGTTATGTTTATTAACTATATAATATAAAAATACAAAGTGACATGGTAAATGTCAATCGAATTAACTAAGAGTTAAAACTAAAAGTTAAGGTTAATATAATGACCTAAACTTGTCTAAATTCTATTGTATGAGAGGATTTTGACCCATACCCACATTTTCTTCGAAATAAATCAATTTCTAGCTATTAAAAACCGAATATGACTCTATAATAAAATAATATATTTAGTTATTCCAGAGGATCCCCTCTCCTCCCTCTCTTCCTCACACCACTTTGAGCCTTCATGCTCGGCCAACCCCTGCAAAATTCTCTTCTCCACTTCCCTAGAAACATCCTATAGGTCCTTTTCTTCTTCAAAGACAAATTTTAGTGCCTTAAGAGCAGGTCTCAAAGAGGCGCTTCAAAGAAGAGGTAATGTTTGTTACCGATTCTTTCAACTTTATTTCTTCTTCAACTTATTCTTTTTTAGTTGTTTATTAAGAGGTAATAACATCAGTATCACTCGTATAATGATATTTTATTATATGTATGAAGAAACCATATTTCACCATCTATCCATCCTATGGAAAACAAAATTACAGTGCATGCGTATCTACGGAATACCATCTGCACGCCGTGGTGTAATCTATTTTCCACCACCACCTTACTTGGATTGGTATAATGGTGAAAGTAATGAATATATATGATTATTTTAAAGTGATATTAGTTATTTAATATTCTACATACACTTTAATACAATTCCACGATCTTGGGAATGATATCATCAGTCGTGCGTAGGTACGGACTACCGTCTCCACGACGCGATGAGATTCACTCTCCATGTTAACCATTCAAGAATGATTATAAAGTATATATAATAAGTAATCATGAAATATATGACATAATAATGCTACTGTATTTATGTACATATATATTTATGTCATCTACTTAATTCCATTCAATTCAATAAGGAAACGGAAACAGCGTTCATGCGTACGTACGGCCTACCGTCTCCATGAACGGTGTATTTCTTTCCATTTATCGATCAATTATATATATGTATATTATGAATATATATTGTATATAAATCATGTTTTACATTATGGATGTAATTAATCATGATCAAAGTAATCATATGAATAATTAAAAGTTAAAACACAAACGACAAATGAAACGATTTTACCCAAAACACTACTTTAACATGAATTTACTAAAGAACGGGTAATATAAAGTCATAAGTGAACCATATATGATATAATAACAATGAATATGATTTTTTAATAAGTCAATGAAATTATTTAAAACATTATACAGGAGTTTTGGATACATACTAATCATATCGAACATATGGTAAGGGATAACCTTTCCAATCTCGTTCTTATCCGAGATTGTTTATTCGTAAGTATTTACGAGGGCTATTATTATCATCCATGTCCATGTTTTCTTAAAGTGGTTTTATGTATTTTTTATATACTTTTTACTGATTTTTTTACTTTTACTACATGGTGTGTAAGGAACCTTTATTTTACGAGGTACATTTTGACTTTTTCGGCAAAAGTATGTGAAGAATGTTTTTTTAACTTATACGGAACGAACAGATTTTTACGGTTTTATAAAGCCTTATTTTCATAAAGATTCCCTCAAAATATTTCATGAATATTTTCAACAAAATACTTTTCTTTTAAAATTTCCAGAAATTTTGTGAAAAGAGAATGATTTTGATGAAGAAGGGATATTTTCCTCAAGAATTAATTTCATGTGTTTTATCAAAACCATTTTTCATCTAAGATGACATTATTTCATATGTGTATGTTTCAAGTATCATGTCTCTATGATTTACATGGTTTCACTTTTCTTATTATGAAATGATATCCATTTCTTTTATATGGATTATTTGATGATGGGATGATGTTTATGAAACCCATTTTATTTATTGGGTTATTATGAATGATGTATGTTTATTTTGTGGCACAAGTAAGAATGATGTCATTATGAGATGGGTGGGACCTATATCTCCCTCCAATGAATTGGGTAATGATTTATATCTCATGATATAGAAATGGATGGAACTGTAAGTTATTCCAGTTCAGTATTACATGACTGGAACGAGGAGTGAACTCGATTCACAAAGGGACTTTGTCCACTAAGATGGTCTTGGCAGGAATGCCTTGGCTACTATGGAAATTATTACATGTGCTTAATGGATTCCACAATTACATGTTTTATTCCCATGCTATGTTATCATTATTTATGTTCCATTATGATCTATGCCTTATGTACTTCCATGTTTTAAGTTTTTTCTCAAGATTTTGATGTTTAATCATTATGTTCATGTTTTTTAGTTCAAATTTATATGGTATGTTTTATTTTATCCATGCTTACCCTTACTGAGCATTTGAGCTCACCCTTTTTATGTTTTGTTTTCCCCCATGATTAAAAGAAAGGTTTTAGGTAAGGAAACAAAAAGTGGAAGATCTTTATGGGAGATGTTGAAGATCTTTCACAACGATTAGAAGATTATATTCCGAGTTTCCAAAGACACTAAACTATTACGGTCCTTGTGTGTCTGTTTTTGTTATGTATTAAGTATTCCACTAAAGAAATGTAATGTCCATGTACGTCAAGCTTCGGGCCTCTATAGTAATTGGGTTTAATTTACATCTATTAATCCAATTTACGTCATCATATCAAATTTCAAATATAAAGTTGATATAAAATCATATAAATCATTTGAAATCGTACCGTTAAAACTCGTTGTCTCATATAATTTTTATGATTAATTTATAATTAAATCAATCCACAAAGTTGAATTGAATTTGGGAAAGGATATATTTATTTGGAATTATTATTAAATTAGAGGTTTAATAGGATAAACATTTTTTTATAAAAATTACTCATGTGAACTATTAACATGAATTACAGCAAATAAGGTTGGATCATGCTTACATTATGATCAAACATAAAATATATGGTGTATAAATAACCTAAAACATTTCGACCACCATTTTATAGACCTATATAGACACTGGAAACATTATTATCTATTCTTATGAGTTATTGGAATATTATTCCCTGAAAATGAACTATATAATAAGTCGTATAAGGGAAAAGACAAAAGAAATAAAAGTTCTTTAAAAGTAAAATTTATACCGCCTAGAGATATGTAAAAAAACAATCTAGTTTAGTGGTAAAAATTATTTTTTAATTTTGAAGTGTTTATTTTAATAATTTTAATTTATATTTAATTTTAATATATTATGTAGTTACATTAACTGCATAAGGAATGCTGATCTATGTAATTCATTAATTATTAGTTATCCAAATAAATGAAACAAAAAATAATAAAATATATGAAAATTGATTGAATTATTTTATTGAATTTTTTATATAAATATATCATATTTAATATTTTTTAACTTAATATTCAAATTCCACCATTTTCTTGACAGTATCTAATCAAAATTAATTATGTAATATCAAAATGTACATTATTTTTATTTTAAAAATAATTCTATTTTATTAAAAGATTTAGAATTTAATATAAAATAATATATTTTAAAAAAGGATTTTTAAACTTTAATAAATATAAAATATGGTTTATTAATCGACCAATTGGTCATTTAAAATGAAAAAACTATCCTTTAAATCAAAAATACATTATTAGCATGGTTCAGATTAAAGAAGTGTTATTTTGTGTTGCATTCACTCTTTTTAAAAGTAATTTCCATCACAGCTTGTGTTTATTAATTTTTCAATTAGATATCATATTCAAAATAACATGGGTATCTATTTTTCAATAAATCCCACTTTAATATTTCCTAATGTTAACATTTCTTAGGTCAGAAAACATGTTACCTTAAAAAAAACAAAATGAGAAAATTGTGGAAATAAATAAGATAAATAAAAAATTATAAAAATACACATCTTTTTGTCTGCAATAGGTTTTTTAATCCATAAATCAAAATTTAACTATTATTTTTTATTTTTGGAAGCTCATGATATATGAGAGGCGTCAAAATTATGTTTACCTTTTATTATTTACACATATTCAACTCCTCCTCCACTCTGAAAAGGTATTAAATCTTCCCCTTCCACACACAGATGATGACAAATAGTATCAACAATAAACAACAAAATAATATCCCAACGTCCCTAATATCATCCTATAATCCTCAATTTGGGCATTAATTTGACCATATAATCCCTTTAGATAAAACCATGCAGTTTACCCGAAAAGAGGTAACATGCTTCAACATGCATTTATCTATCATTTATTTATACAAAAAAAATCCTTCTTATTCAAATATTCTATAATAAATTTACTATCCAAAATATACTAATATATTGATATGATATGGATTCTACCTACAGTTAAACTATCCTCCATCAAATGGATGATGAATTAATCGTTCATGTGTATAGAGGACTACCACCTCGCAAAATGAAGTCATTCAGTTTTCTATTACAACCTCTCATGGATTGGAATTACAATGGAATTACTAATTTTATATGATATATATGATATTTATGATGTATTTATGTATCTCTAATTATTATATAACACATAAATACATGATTTTTTATGTTGGGTGAATTTTATAACATCATTTTTAGATGTTTGGAATACAACCTCCTGGACGCAATGTGATTGTTTCACACATCACATGGAATATATTTAGGATGGGTTTAGTGAATATATATGATATATGTAACATAATAATTAAACAGAAATTATATTGTATATTCGCATATATTAAATTTAAATTATATCATTCAATGCAATAATAAAACAAAAATAGAGTTCATGTGTATGTAATGCCTCCCGTCGTGCTGAACTCTATTTTCAATTTTATATTTTTATAATTTGTCAATTAATATAAGGAATTTTATATTGACTAAATATTTTCTTTATATCATATTTTAAATTAATTAAATATTTGAATCATGTAATAAGTATGTGGATCAAAAAATAACATGTCAAAACATATACCAAAATAATAAGGGGACTATTAAATGAAATACGACATTATCAAGAAATTGTTAATAAAAAGTAATATAATGTCTTAATAAAATAATATATGCTATGATAAATAATGATAGGATTATTTGTCATATTTATAATAATCATATAATTATTATACATTTGGATTAACATGTTTGTATAAAGTCAAGACTTATGGTAAGAGTTTTCTTGTCTAACCTTTTTTAATGAGTTTTTTTATTTATTCACCAGTAGTATATTTTGTGTTATTTATATAATTTCCATTAACATATTATATTATTATAATAATAAAATTTATGGATATTTAAATAACCATATTATGATATCTATTTCTTGTTGCCAATGGTTCGAAATATACTAAATCAGATAATTAATTTTGTCTCAATTTTCCATCCATGAGACACATGTTCTATTATAAACCTAATGTCTTATATGTGGGTTTTATGTAACACCCCAAGCTTCTATGGTACGCTTCTCTTTGAATAATGTGATATCATGTGTTGTACGCAACATCGAGTTCTAACACACCACAACCAATCAAACTAGCCGTTATGAATAGTAATACATACTTTTTGAAATTTTATAAATTTTATCTCTCAAAATGGACTTCATTTTTTGATTTAGAATTTCGAAATTATCCTAAGTTGAATTTTTGTTATTTTTCTGAGAACATCCAATTTTTATGAATAGGGAAAAATACTTAAAAACAACTTTTTTAATCAAAATAAATTATAGTGATAAATTATATTATTGAGTGGTTTTAAAGTATAATTAGAATTTATTTTTACCATTTTATCCAATGGTGTTCATTAGAATTAATTTCACTTTCAAATTGGACATAAACAATTGTCAATCTTTTGATATATATTGTGTCTTAAAAACACCCTATTTGTTGTGACAGTGGTAATTAATTATAAAATTAATTAATTCAACTTATATGTTTGGATTTTTGTAAAATAGACATCATTTTTGAATTTAGAATATCAATTATAGCTTTGGGTGAAATTTTGGCATTGTTCCGAAAAACATCAATTTTTGATGAATAGTGAAACCATTAAGTGGTAGTTAAAAAACTGAATTTTTCATAAAACATAATTTTACAGCTTCTGTGAATGGAATTTCTAAAATCCGAGAGACACGGTTAATATCAAGTAGTAAAATGTATTTCAATAAGATGAAAATATTTTTTTTGTGAATAGTAACTTTTCACTTTTATTTACCACAGTTAAAAGTAAATAGGTTATTTAAAGGTAAAAATGATATTAATATTACCCTAACACATGCCCTAATTCTATTGGACAAGTGTATCTCGACCAAAAACAACCTTAGGATTAAAATATTATCATTTAGTTCCACTTGGATTAGATTTGGACATTTATTATTATTTAATTCAAAGAAGAGTTAAAAGAGTTACAATCCATGTTTATTTACTAAAACATTTTTACTATTGAGTTATAAATAAGATAAATTCGATTGTAAATATTAATTAGAAGGCTAAAATTATTTCCTACATAATTATATTTTATTTATAATTTTTAGACATTAAATAAGTTAATTTATATTTGACACAATGATGATGTAGTAATTACCATAATAGTGAAAAAAATTAACATTATTGATATTATAAATACAAAAATAAATATAATTTGATATTTTTATGAATTACACTAATTTTCTAGGTTGATATTACATGTTATTACTGACTTAATTAACTTTTTTTTGATGTAATCATTCTTTTATGATTTCTACAAAAAATCAATTATTGAATAGTGTCAAAATTGACATAAAAGAGTTTTTAAAACAAATATTATATTATTAATTGATATCAAATTCCTAGAAATCTAAGGATCAGAAAAGAGACTTATATCATGATATTCGTATCATTAATGGACCACTTTGGGGTCGCTTGGATGTGTATAGTATGTTTATTAACCATATAATATAAAAATACAAAGAGACATTGTAAAAGTGAAACTAATTAACTAAGAGTTAATTCTTAAAGATAATGTTAATATAGTAACTCAAATCTATTTAAATTCTATTTTTTTAGTGGTTTTGCGACCCATCCCCACCTTAAACTTTAAATAATCCACTTTGGAGCCATTAGAAACCGAATATAAATTTATTATAAAATAATATTTCTAGCTTTTCCAAAGGCGCCCCTCACCCCTCTTATAAAAGGGAACTCTCCCTTCTCATTAACTCACACCTTAAAAGCCTTTTGGATCAGCCAACCTCTTCCCAAATACTCTATCAATATCCCTCACTTCATCTTAGAGGCATTCCTTTAGTCAGAAAGCCAACTTAAGGATCCCTTTTGATCAAATCAAAAGGAAGAACCCGAAGAAGAGGTAATGATTTCACCACCCTTTTTCAAGTTCCTTTCTTCTTCCACTTCTTCTTTCTTTGTTATTACCATTCTAAAGTAATAAATCCGGTATATTTTATATACATTGATGTTATTATAAACATTTTAAAACAATATTTCATTATTCTATCCATCCTTTGAATTACATGTCACCATACGTGCGTACGTACGGCTTACCGTCTCCACGTAATGGTGTAATTGTTATTCAATAAATTATTATTTGGTTGGGTATAATAATGATATGTAATTCATTTAAATAATAAATATAACATGATAATGATTCTGTATATGTGATATAACATCCATTGATATATTATTTTAATATCAAAAGAATGATATTGTCGCTCATGCGTACGTACGGACTATCGTCTCCACGAACGCGATGAGATTCATTCTCCATCGTATCCATTCAAGTATAATTATCATTTTATAATTTAAAAATAATTTTTAAGGACTTGATTTCATCCTAGATATGATTAAGATACAACCTATCCATGAAAATCACAACTTACGTAACAAAACATAAAAAAGAAAACGAGTATGTTAACACCCAAAACAATGATAATTCTAAGATATTATTAACAAACCAATGTTAAAAGATCATATATGATATAATATTAATGTATATGATTCTTATATAATTTAAAAAAATTATTTCACCATTATACAGGAGGTTATCGTACCCCCAACCAAGGAAAAGTACAAGGAAATGATTTATTTTTCAATCTCTTCATTATCCGAGGTTGTTTATAGGTAATAATCTACTGGGATTCTTTATCATTTACATCCATGTTTCTTAAAAATGTATTTCAAAACATTTTACTATTTACTAGAATATGTGTTAAAGTCATTTATACCCTTTTTTGACTTTTTATAAAAGGTTTATAAAAGAATCA
Organism: Viscum album; assembly: GCA_963277665.1. Classification (NCBI taxonomy): domain Eukaryota; kingdom Viridiplantae; phylum Streptophyta; class Magnoliopsida; order Santalales; family Viscaceae; genus Viscum; species Viscum album. The sequence goes on from OY728148.1 coordinate 471,320,820, forward strand.
TTCCGTCGTTTTCCAAACAAGGTCTTTTTTAACCTTTTTGACAGAATTAAGGTAAGAATGTATTTTTTTAACTTATACGGAAGGTGCAGCTATTTTCCGCCATTATAAAATTTTCAAAGCCACCCTTACAAGATTTTAAAGATATTTTCAAATTAAATGTTTTATTTTATAATTATATGACTTTTAAATGATTTCAAAATGAATATTTTCAGAATTTCTGAAAGGTACCGCTTTTCAAAATCAGAATTTTAAATGTTTTAAAGATTTATCTTTCTAAATATTTTTAATTAATGTCCACTCTTTCAAAATTATTTTAAGGATTTATTTATATAGACATGAATGTTTTGAAATGATATTTCTTTTCAAAATTATCAAATTGGTTTGGGACACTTTGATCCAAAAATCTATTTTAAATTACTTCTTTAATAAATGTGTGCCTTTTAAATGATTTCAAAAAAAGATATATTTCTCTCAAATAGTTTTGATTTCATCTATGTCAACATCCTTCGATGTATTTTATGCTTATTTGAAGTTGATTTATTATGATACAAAACTTCTATATTGTATTGAAGGGTTTGTGATATGTTTGATTGTAGATGTGTTGTTTTAATACCATTAATGGTTTATGGATGATGTATTTACAATTCGTATGCTAGTTTTAATACGAATGTTTATGTTATGTTTAAACCTTTTCATATGGGAATTCATTGGACTTAATATGTGACGGATGGAGCCCGTTATAGCTCCTCTATGCATCGGTAGGTCTAATGAGACAAAATAGTGTCTTGGCACAAGGCCTTGACAAAATCTTATTTGTAGTCTTGGCACAAGGCCTTGGCTATGTGGTTATGATATTATGGCATTATGCATTACATCATTATGAAAGTGGTTATTGATATTTCATGTGATTATTTGATTAGTAGAATATCCATGTGAAAAATTAAATGGCATTATTTCATTTTATTTTTTCCATACTATGTTTAAGTTCATGTTTAAAAGTCTTATGTTTTAGTTATACATTTTCATAAATGTTTATTCATATTTATGAAAGTTTCCGCTATATTGTTATCCTTACTGGACATTTGAGCTCACCCCTTTAAATGTTTTAATTTTCCGAGGATGTGAAGATGTAATTTATGAATGACCTGTAGGGATAGTATGTGGTGATATGAGTGTGGACTATGAAGAAAATATGTTGTTGTAGTTTTCATTTTGATGATGTAATGTAAGACTTATGAATATATATTGTGTTTCCAAGGCTACTAAACCAATAAGTCATTATAGATTTGATCTTTCTTCTGATGATGCCAATGTTATGTAATAATGCACCAACTCTGGGTAACTGGTGCCGGGGCATTATAGTTAGTATCAGAGTAAGTTTATTACAAACAATGGAAGCTATATTTAGATATAATTTGATTAGAGGACATATATTTTAGATGGAATTTGAGGATTAGTATAGAATAAATTCTTAGATTTTTGGTATTGTAGAGATTTTGTGAGTTTTCCGAGCAATACATCCCTGTCTGGATACGAGTATGTAGAGGCTGCTCTGGCACAGATGTACCTAGGGGTAAAACCCGAAAACACCGCTTTGAGCTAGACTCGGACTAGAACTGGTGCACGACAACGGGCCTTGCTGCACTCTTGGTTATGAGACTCCCAGGGGATATTCTTAGGATAACTCTCATTTTCATTACAAATCATTAAGAAAGGTTTATGAGTATATACTTCCTCAATGAATTTTTTTTATGATTATGGCTTATATCCATAAATAGTTCAATTTATGTTAAGTGTTTTATAAGTATGGAATTATATATTTTGATTCATAAACTGATCTAGTTTATGCCATTGTTTAGAAATGGCGCCTAGTGAAAGAAATGGAAACTGTATCAATGCACGCACTCCATGTAGGGATTTCCCTCATGCTCAAGATAATTATAGTTGGGCTGGTGATGCAACTGGTGCCGATCAACTAACACCATACTGGGAAAAATCACTCAGGTTATGAATAATAACCATACCCGTATGGAGCACCCTGATACGCAGCGTGGAGGATCAATGTTAGATCGCTTCACGAGGAAACAACCACAACCGTTCAATGGGAGTACAAATCCCTTAGTAGCTGAGCAATGGATAAGTTCCCTAGAGAAAATATTTCTGGCTTTGGGGAGTAGTGAAAGGGAAAAAGTTATCATGGTAGTTTACCGCCTCACTGGAGATTCTGATCAATGGTGGTCATTGATTCAAAACTTGAAGGAATATGATGAAATATAAAATATGGAATGGAGGGAGTTCAAAGATCTATTTTTAGAAAAATACTTTCCTCGTGACCATCTAGCATATATGGAAAGGAAATTTCTGAGTCTGAGACAAAAGGAGGATGAGAATGTCGCAATGTATGAGGCTAACTTTACAAGGTTAGCAAGGTATGCTGGAGATTATATATGTAACCCAATAAGTATGATTGATTGTTTCTTTGATGGGTTAAAACCATTTCTCCGTCGAGCATTAGTCTCACAATCCTTTTCATCGTACGAAGACATTGTCTCATGTGCTATCAAGACCGAAAGGGAATTCTCTAAGTCTTGTGACTTTAAAGCAAAGCAAGAGAAGAAGAGATCTGCTGATCAATTTGGGAATTGAAATAAAGGGAAGAAGGGAAAGGTTGAATATCCATCCTGTGGTAAATGTGGGAAGAAACACCCTGGTACATGCTTGAAGGGAATGGGTGTCTGTTACAAGTGTGGTGAAAAAGGCCACCAAGCTCATGATTGTAAAGGGAAGAAGGAAGCTATAAATATTCAGTACTACAATTTCAGGGATATGGGACATTATGCAAATGAATTTCCTAAGCTTCAGAAGAACTTACCTCAGAAAAGGCCAAGGGATCAAGGCCCAGCTTATGTTATCACTACTGTTGAGGTAGAAGCTCCGAAAGACGTGGTGGAAGGTAATTTAATGGTTTCCTCAAGTTTAAAAAATGCATTATTTGATTATGTATCATCACATTGTTTCATATCTTCCCAGTTTTCTATGAAAATTAGATATTTCCAATTTTATTTAACAAGGGAGTTGTCAGTTAAAACTCCTAAGGGAAGTATCATTGCAAAAATGTTTTGCGAATCAGTCACCATTGGAGCACATAAATGTTATTTATCTGCTGATCTCATCGCCATACTTATGACTGAGTTTGATATAATCCTCAGTATGTATTGGCATTCGGAATATGATTCGAAGAGTTATTTTAAGAATAATGAGGATACAATTTTTGATGATGATGATAAGGAACACCTTATCTTTAGAGTAGAGTCGTCGCCACCTAGTTATTTTCTAGATCCACCCCCAGTATCTCAGCAAAATTCAATTATTGGGGAGGAAGAGAATGAAATGACTGTGGGTGAGGAAAGGAATTTTCAAATAGAGGATGTACCTGTTGTGAAGGAATGTGTAGATGTATTTCCGAAAGATTTACCTAGACATCCTCCAGAACGAGAAGTTGAGTTTTCCATTGATTTAATTCCTGGATCAAGGCCTATATCGAAGACCCTGATATAATGTCCACTGTGGACTTAGTCAAACTAAAGAAACAACTAGAGGAATTGAGTAATAAGGGATTTACTATCCCTAGTGTTTCTCCATGGGAGCCCCTGTTCTCTTTGTTAAAAAAAAGATTGATCTATGAGGTTATGTATCGACTACAGGGAGATCAATGCTATAACAATAAACAACAAGTATCGCCTACCTCGCATTGATGATTTATTTGACCAACTACATAGAGATGAATACATTTCAAAGATTGACCTTTGATCTGGATACCATCAGATGTGTGTATGGAAGGAAGACATTCCAAATACAGCATTTCGAACCAGGTACGGGCATTACGAGTTTATAGTAATGCCTTTTGGATTGACTAATGCACCCTCTGTATTCATGGATCTGATGAATAAAGTTTTCAAGGAATATCTCGATGAATTTGTGGTGGTATTTATTGATGATATCTTGGTATACTCAAAAACCTACGAAGATCATGAAAATCACTTGCGCATTATCCTGAAGACTCCGAGAAGACATGAATTATATGGGAAGTTTAGCAAGTATGAATTCTGGCTTCAGGAGATTTCTTTTTTTCCATATTGTCTCTAAATATGGAGTCTCTGTTGATCCTTCTAAAACCAAGGCATTCCAAGAATGGCCAGCACCTACGAATATAACTAAGGTATGTAGTTTTATTGGTTTATCAGGTTATTATCGATGTTTCATCCAGAATGTTTCCTAATTGGCTAATACATTAACAAAGCTCACACGTAAAGGGGTTAAATTTTTTTTGGAAAAAATAGTGTGAAGAATGTTTCGCTTAACTGAAGAGAAGATTAGTCAATGCTCCTATATTGACTCTACCATTAGGGAGTTATGGGTTCATTATTTATAGTGATGAATCGAAAAAAGGACTTGGTTGTGTCCTTATGAAGAATGATAGGGTTTTTGACTATGCATCACGACAGTTAAAAATTCACGAGAAAAACTATCCTACTCATGATCTCGAGTTAGCAGCTGTGATCTTTTCCTTGAAGATATAGAGGCACTACCTCTATGGTGAAAAATGTTAGATTTATACTGATCACAAGAGTTTGAAGTATATTTTATCACAAGAAGAACTCAACATGAGGAAAAGGAGATGGCTTGAATTACTCAAGTATTATGATGGTACGATACACTACCACCCGGGGAAAGCAAACAAGGTGGCAGATGCATTGAGAAGAAAAGATCATGGAGATTTGAACAATATGAGATTTGGGAGGGATCCAATTTTCATGGATCTAGTGATGATGGTCATGGGAATAACTATGGAAGGTGAAACATCAGTTCTTTTTCAAATGGTTGTCGAACCATATTTACAAGAAAGGATTTAGAGTTCTCAGACCGACGATGAAGAATTTCAAAAGAAGATTAAATCTTTCAATGATGGGAGATTGAGAGACTTTTTGTTCTCGATATACCTGATCTAAAAAGGGAATTGCTGGATGATGCACATAGTTCCAATTTCTCTATACACCCTGGGAGCACCAAAATGTATATAGATTGGAAGGAACATTTTTGGTGGGACAACATGAAGAGGAAGATTTCTGATTTTGTATCCAGATGTATGGTTTTTCAACAAGTGAAAGATGGAAGGAAACAGCCTGGAGGAGTCATGCATCCTCTTCCCATACCGAAGTGGAAATGGGAAAATATTACGACGGAATTTGTCATGGGGCTACCAAAGACTCATAGAAGGAACGATGCAATATGGGTTATTGTTGATCGTCTAACCAAGTCTTCACATTTTCTTGATATACGAGAATATCTACCACTAGAATGTCTAGAAATACTATATATTAATAAAGTAGTGAGACTTCATAGAGTACCACAATCGATTGTTTCGGATCATGATCCCCATTTTACTTCATGATTCTGGAAGAGTCTTCAATAATCCCAGGATACAGAACTTCATTTGATCACTGCCTACCACCCTCAAATAGATGGACCATCAGAATGAATTATTCAAACCTTAGAAGACATGTTGAGATCCTGCTCACTTGACTTTCAGGGTATGTGGGAGCAATATATACCTATGGTATAATTTTCCTATAACAATAGCTTCCATTTGAGTATTCAGATGGCACCATATGAAGCGTTATACAGAAAGAGATGTCGCACACCAACCTGTTGGGATGACGTTGGTTAAAGAAAACTTGTAGGTCCAGAACTGGTGGAGGAAATGATGGAAAAGGTGAAGGTAATCCAAAATCACATCAAAGCAGCTCAAAGTAGGCAGAAGAGCTATGTCGATAATCGAAGGAAGGATTTGGAATTTAATGTCGGTGATCATGTTTTTATAAAGGTATATCCATGGAAGGGGGTCGTACATTTTGGTAAGAAAGGTAAATTAAGTCCCAGGTACATTGAACCTTTCGAAATTCTAGAACGAATTGGGGTTTTAGCTTACCGATTGGCAATGCCGCCAAGTCTCTCAAAAGTTCACGATGTGTTCAACGTATATCTGTTGAGGAAATACATGCCTGACCCAACGCATGTACTCACCTATGAGGAATTAGAACTGGAACCTGATCTGTCTTATTGCAAAGAACCCATCGGGATTCTTGATACCAGAGAACAAGTACTGAGAAATCGGACGACTCGTCTGGTAAATGTTCTATGGAGAAACCATAAGATGGAAGAGGCAACGTGGGAACCCGAGGAACTTATGATGAAGAACCACCTGAGTCTTTTCATGTGGTAGTATTCTAGAAATTTTGAGGATGAAATTATTTGAAGGAGGGGATAATGTAACACCCCAAGCTTCTACGGTATGCTTCTCTTCGAATAATGCGATAGCGTGTGTTGTACACAACATCGAGTTCTAACACCCCACAACCAATCAAACTTTCCATTATGAATATTAATACCTACATTTTGAAATTTTATAAATTTTATCTCTCAAAATGGACTTCATTTTTGGGTTCGGAATTTTAAAATTATCCTAAGTTGAATTTTTGGTATTTTTCTGAGAAATTCCAATTTTTATGAATAGTGAAAAATACTTAAAAACAAATTTTGTAATCAAAATAATTTATATTGATGAATTATATTATTGAGTGGTTTTGAAGTATAATTAGAATATATTTTTACCATTTTATCCAATGGTGTTCATTAGAATTAATTTCACTTTAAAATTGTACATAAACATTTGTCAATCTTTTGATATATATTGTTTCTTAAAAACATGCTATTTGTTGTGACAACATAAATTTATTTTAAAATTAATTAATGCAACATATATGTTTGGAATTTTTTAAAAGATAAATCATTTTTTTATTTGGAATATCAATTATACCTTAGGGTGAAATTTTGGCATTGTTCAGAAAAACTTCAATTTTTGATGAATAGTGAAACCACTAAGTAGTAGTTAAAAAACTGAATTTTTCATAAAACGTAATTTTAACGCTTTTGTGAATGGAATTTCAAAAATCCGAGAGACGCAGTTAATTTGAAGTAGTAAAATGTAGTTCAATGAGATGAAAATAATATTTGGTTAATAGTAACTTATCACTTTTATTTACCACGGTTTAATGTAAACAGTGTAATTAAGGGTAAAAATGATATTAATTTTACTCTAACACATGTAATAATTCGATTGGACAAGGTTATATCAACCAAAAACAACCTTCGGAATAAAATATTATCATTTAGGTCCACTTGGATTAGATTAGGACGTTTATTATTATTTAATTTAAAGAAGAGTTAAAAGATATAATATCAAAGTTTATTTACTAAAACATTTTTAATATAGGTCTATAAATAAGATAAATTAGATTATAAATATAAATTAGACATTTAAAATGATTTCCTACATAATTATATTTTATTTATAATTTTTAGACCTTAAATAATGTAATTTATTTATGACACAATGATGATGCAGTAATTACAATAATAGGTAAACAATTAACATAATTGATATTATAAATACAAAAATAAATGTAATTTGAGATATTTATGAATTAAACTACTTTTTTAGGTTAATATGACATGTTAGTATTGACTTAATTAACTTTTTTCGAAGTAATAATTCTGTTATGATTTTTACAAAAATCAATTATTGAATATTGTCAAAATTGACATAAAAAAGTTATTAAAACAAATATTATATTATTAGTTGATATTGAATTCCTATTAATCTAAGGTTCTTCCAAGAGACTTATATCATGATATTTGTATCATTAATGGACCACATGGGGGTCTCTTGGATGTATATAGTATGTTTATTAACCATATAATATAAAAATACAAAGAGACATTGTAAAAGTTAAACTAATTTACTAAGAGTTAATACTTAATGATAAGGTTAATATAGAAACCCAAACCTGTCTAAATTCAATTGTTTGAGTTTTTTGAGACCCATACCAACCATAAAATTTAAATTATACACTTTTAATCCATTATAAACCGAATATAAATTTATTATAAAATAATATTTCTAGCTTTTCCAAAGGTTCCCCTCACCCCTCTTATAAAAGGGCACTCACCCTTCTCATGAACTCCCACCTTAAAAGACATTTGGTTCGGCCATCCTCTGCCCAAATACTATCTCAAATTCCCTCAATTCATCATAGAGTCCTTCCTTTAGTCATAAATCCAACTTAATGAACCCTCTTGATCAAATCAAAAGGAAGAACCCGAAGAAGAGGTAATGATTTCACCACCCTTTTTCATGTTCCTTTCTTCTTCCACCTCTTTTTTCTTTGTTATTACCATTATAAAGTAATAAAAACAGTATATGACATATAATTTGATGTTATTATAAAAATTTCACAACCATATTTCAGTATTATATCCATCCTCTGAATAACATGTCACCATACGTGCGTACATATGGCTTACCGTCTCCACGTCGTGGTGTAATTGTTATTCAATAAATTATTTTTTGGATGGGTATAATAATTATTTGTAATTCATGTAAATAAAAAATATAACATGATAATGATTATATATATGCGATATACTATGCAATTATATATTATTTTAATATCAAAAGAATGATATTGTCACTCGTGCGTACGTAAGGACTACTGTCTCCACGAACGTGATGCGATTCATTCTCCATCGTATCCCTTCAAGTATAATTATCATTTTATAATTTAAAAATAAGGTTTAAGGACTTGATATCATCCTGTATATGATTAAGATAAAACCTATCCATGAAAAACACAACTTATGTAACAAAACATATAATGGAAAATGAGTAAGTTAACACCCAAAACAACGATAATTCTAAGATATTATTTACAAAGCAATGCTAAAAGATCATATATGATATCATATGAATGTATTTGTTTCCTATATAATTTAATAACAATTATTTCACCATGATACAGGTGGTTATCCTACCCCCAACCAAGGAAATGTAGAAGGTAAAGGTTTATTTCGCAATCTCTTCATTATCCGAGGTTGTTTATACGTAATAATCTACTGAGACTTCTTTATCATCCACATCCATGTTTCTTAAAAATGTATTTCATAAAATTTTTAATATTTACTAGAATATGAGTTAAAGTCATTTATACCCTTGTTTTACTTTTTATAAGAGGTTTATAAAGTAATCGTTCCATCGTTTTCCAAAAAAGGTCATTTTTAAACTTTTCGACAGAATTAAGGTAAGAATGTCTCTTTTTTAACTTATACGGCGGGTGCAGCTATTTTCCGCCGTTATAATATTTTTGATGCCTCCCTTAAAATGTTATAAGGATATTTTCAATGTAAATGTGTTATTTAATAATTATGTGACTTTTTAATGATTTCAAATTGAATATTTTATGAATTTATGAAAGGTACTCTTTATCAAAATCAAAATTTTAAATGTTTTAATGATTTATCTTTCTAAATCTTTTTAATTAATTTCCATGTTTTCAAAATGATTTTAAGAATTTATTTACATTGATATTAATGTTTTGAAATGATATTTTTTTTGAAAAGTTTCGAAGTGGTATGGGACACTTTGATCCAAAAATCTCTTTTAAATTTCTTTCTTAATAAATGTGTGACTTTTAAATGATTTCAAAAAAAGATTTATTTCTCTCAAATAGTTTTTATTTCATCTATGTCAACATCCTTCGATGGATTTTACTCTTATTTGAAGTTGATTTATTATGATAAAAAACTTATATATTGTATTGAAGGTTTTGTGATATGTTTGACTGTGGATGTGTTGTTTTTATACCATTAATGGTTTATGGATGAAGTATTTACAATTCGTATGCTGGTTTTAATACGAATGTTTATGTTATGTTTAATCATTTTCATATGGGAATGCATTGGACTTAATATGTGACGGGTGGAGCCCGTTATAGCTCCTCGATGCATCGGTAGGTCTCATGAGACAAAATAGTGTCTTGGCACAAGGCCTTGACAAAATCTTATTTGTAGTCTTGGCACGAGGCCTTGGCTATGCGGTTATGATAGTCTGGCATTATGCATTACATCATTATGAAAGTGGTTATTGATATTTCATGTGATTATTCAATTATTAGAATATCCATGTGAAAACTTAAATGGAATTATTTCATTTTATTTTTTCCATACTATGTTTATGTTCAAGTTTAAAAGTCTTATGTTTTAGTTATACATTGCCATAAATGTGTATTCATATTTATGAAAGTTTCCGCTATATTGTTATCCTTACTGGACATTTGAGCTCACCCCTTTAAATGTTTTAATTTTCCCAGGATGTGAAGAAGTAATTTATGAATGACCTGCAGGGATAGTATGTGGTGATATGATTGTGGACTATGAAGAAAATATGTTGTTGTAGTTTTCATTTTTATGATGTAATGTAAGACTTATGAATATATATTGTATTTCGAAGGCTACTAAACCAATCAGTCATTCTAGATTTGATCTTTCTTGTGATCATGCCATTGTTTTGTAATAATGCACCAACTCTGGGTAACTGGGGCCAGGGAGTTACATTTTATACTTATTTTTGGAATATTATATCATTAATATACATTTCACATAATATTATAATAATATTGTAATTTTATTTTATGAAAGGGGTTAAAAACCAAATGTTATAATGTTTTATGGGGCACTTTGAAATGTTTAGTGTTTGATTTTCTGAAGAATTATTTTAAATGATTATTCAAAATTATTTTCCCCATAATATGACATCCATTGATTTATTGTATTATTTTATGGGGTTATGGTCCTATGGTACCAATATTATAATCTCTATGAATGATTTATGCATCCAAAGACATGTTTTTTATAAGAAATATTTATCTTCTACAATTTATACAATAATAAAAGTATTATGAAACCCAATATTTTTCAAGAGTTATTATACAATGAAATTATTGTGAAAGCTATATCTTTTCAACTAGTTATGACTGGATTATTTTCTTATATTATCCACTTCATTTAATCGGTTATGATATGAAATTTATGAAACCGATCTATTTTTCTGGGTCATAATATGATGAATATTTTAATATTTAATATAACATGGATGTATGATTTAATTATGTGAAGACATGGACCTATATGTTCCTCCAATAAATTGGGTAAGTATATATATATCTAATTGGTAACACAAGGATGAAATGGAACGATATCCTAGTTCTGTATTGTAGGGATATAACGAGGACTGAACTTAGGTCAATAATACATTGATGGAACACTATGTGAACCTGGTTGAGTTATATAGTGATGGAATGGTAAGTGAACATAGGTTAGTAATGAAGAGCTAGAATGCGAAGTGAACTCGGATTAATAATACAAGGCTGGAATGAGGAGTGAACACAGTTAAATAATGAAAGGCTGGAATTGGATATGAACCTGGTTTAGTAATATAGGGCTAGAACCAGGAGTGAACCCATTTCAATAAAGGACTTTTTCCACTAATATATCCTTGATATTAATCCTTTCGTATTATGGATATAATTTTAAATGTTTATATTCTTCCACAAATTACATGTTTTTATAAATTTCTTAGGATTTATTGGCTTATTCTCATGAATCCATCATGATTCATGTCTTATAAACATCTAATATCTATGACATGACTCATTATTAGGATCTTTGGTATGTAGGGTATGATCTTAATGTATTATTATGTTGTACTCATTCCCTCATGTTCATGTTAATCTTGAATATCTCCCTTAATTACCAATAATAATCTTCTCATATTTCTCTTTCTTTTTATTCTTTTCCCCATGTTACGAGTAAATGATTTAATTGGGAGTAACAAATGAGGATGATATTTATGAGAGATATTGAAGATCTTTTGAAAAAATTATAAGACTATGTTTCCATGTTTCTAATGTCACTAAACTATTATTGCACTTGGGCATGTATTTTTTATAATGTGCATAATATTCTTATAAAATGATATAATATCCATGTATGTTCTTATTGGATCACTATAGGTATGATTACGATGTAAATCATTTTTTTGGGTTTTTACGAATATACTCTATATATATCGATATTTAAATCACATAGTCGAAAAATATTTAGACTTAGGATTCAGTTATCTCCATTTTAAAGAGATTATAAATTTTTTCATTTAAATAATTATTAATCCACATTATGAACAAACTTATGATTATAATGAATTTAATGGTTAATTATAACTTCCCTATAAAAATTATTATAGTATTTTGAGTTGATGTTAACTGATGTTATTTATTTATATGTTAAAATGTAAATCCACTTGAATTTTAATGATAATTACCATAAATAAGTATATTTGTTTGATTGATTTTTCTTTAAAAAACACAGAACTAAAATGAAACTATGATATGTTTAGACCACTAAATTCATATCCATTGAACTACTATGAGAAAATATGTCTAACAACATTATGAATTATATGGATACATTTTATATGAAAGATATTTTATTTGATCAACTAAAATTCGTAAAAGTTTCTTATAATTGTTCAATTTTTTTTTCAAAAACATTACATTGTTATGTGATATAAATTTCAATTTCATAAAAATAGTTGACTAATGATAAATTGAATTTTATATTAATAAATGAGAAAAAATAATTTTTTGTTATATAGTATGAAATAAAAGTATTAATTATTAGTATTTGAACTTGTGAATTTATAAGGAATAATGTATTTCAATATAATTTATGATTTAATTATAAAATTGAATTATAAATTTTATATTTTTTTAAAAAAAAATTAAATCCTCTCACCTTTAGATAACTATATTTTCTTTAGATTATTTTTCTATATATTTATAAAATAATAGTTTTTTAGTTTAATATTAAAAAATTTCAATTTTTCTATAAAATATCATATTTATAATAATGGAAGGATTTAAATGTTTACGAATCATTTTTTATATATGGAATTTATTTTACGTAAAATAATGATTTTATGAATAATATTTTTAATTTACAAAAATTGACTATAAATTTCAAACCTGAGAAATAGTTTACACTAAAAGCTATTTCTATGTGAAATATGATTAATTAGACATTATCACTTATTGAAATAAAACACAATTTTTTCCCTATTTTATTTTATTATATATCAATTAAATAAAAATTTATATTTTATTCTTATCTATAAAAATTACAGTAGAATGATTATTTGTAATTAATATAAAAAATGTAATATAGTATTTTTAAATGAATTGTTTTATTAATATTGATTAATTTTTTATTGACCAAATTTTTTTTGATATAACATAAATTATGACTATAACATTATTTTGAACATCATATATATTTATATTAATATTCAATCATTAAATAATCAATACTAAATAATTTTAAAGAACTGATAATGTTTAAAAGATATTTTTCTACAAAAAAAATCCATTGTGTATATATTAATATAAATGGAGAATTACACATTTTTAAAAACTTTATTTATTTATAATTATGTTAAATCTAGTTATTGAACTCAAAATTGTGTTATATGTGTTATGATAAATTTTTTATAAATCATGAAATCACATATTTAGAAACTTGTTACGTTGTATAAAAGAAAAAGAGAAATGTGTGAAAATTTAATTGGAAAACAATATAAAATGATAATAAAAAGTTTTTTAATTCATTATTTAGTTTTTATAGACCCATATGCACCCTAAAATCCATTTGTTATAATTTTTCATCCTTTTACCTTGGAATATTGTCATGGAATTATTAAAATATAAATTTAGTTTTCAAAATTGACTATTACCCCACTTATAAAATTTGTTAACATACACCCATTCAAACAAACACATTTTATTATAAAAATCGATTAATAAATACCCATATTTCATATCCTATAATTCAAAAACACTTTATTGAGCTCAGGGTCAAACCATGTAGTATTAATCTATTCTTTAACTTGTATTTTTACCAGGATAAATCATGTCTTCGTTTTTAATAGATAATTTTTCTATTAAAAATTAATTATTTATCATAAAATTAAATGAAATTATTATACTTAGTATAAATATCTTCAATTATATTAATTTAATATCAATTTTTTACTCTCAATTAATTATGAACAATAAATTCACAATTATTGTGTTCTGTGAACTATTTCATCAATAATGTTTTGCCTCAATTATTCATCACCATCATTAGTGGATGAAAATAAGGATTTAATTGTTGTTTAAGTAAAAAAACTTATAATGTTTTTTTATTAAATTTAAATTATCACATTGCTTCATTACTACTCAATCATTGAGAAATTATAACATTAATCATGTGTACATGACAACTATTTTCTCCATGAAATTATATGTTTCATAAACCATCATAATGGCCATCCATATAAATATATCTGAAGCATATAAATTATTTCCATAACACTATAAATTTTTTTAACAATATCAATTTATTTTTAATTTTTTTTAGTATTATCAACATTCATATAGAGTCAAGAAAAAGAGAATGAACAACCTCATAAAACCAACAGTGGAACAAAAACCATATAATAAATATATGTGATTTAATAAGAAATGGTCATTAATTAAAAAAATAAATAAGTATAATTTTTCTAATTGTGAATATGAAATACCCAATTTTCTTATTTGTGATTTTTTCAATGTGTGATGAATGAATCTTGGACAAGGTAAGGGGTTTCGACTCAAATTCCTCACTTTAAGACATGTTTGGTATTATAATCCTAATATAAATTTTTAGTGTATATTTCCTATATGAGATACCTTGTTATAAATTAAATTTAAATCCAAATATTTTATTTTTTATTACAATACATCAATTTCTAGTTGTTTTGATAAATGTTTTATACAAGAAAAATGGGTTTTCTTAATCACAAAAAATAATTCTTTGAGATATAATACAATTTATACGCTATGGTTTTTAATGGTGTATTCAAAGAAAGTATATTTATTTTTATCATAATAATATATTTAATGGTATCCAAAATCCAAATCATGTTCTTTTATTCGTTTGGTAACTGATACAACTATTTCTCGAGTAGTAATGATTTTTGGTAGCTCAAATCCTCTCCTTTGAGTTATAATTTTTAGATTGGAGCATTGTTTTCCATGATTGGGTCTCCCACAATAAAATTATATTATATGTTATTTTATGATCCTATATTGGGAAATGATGTTTTATTACAATTATTTTATATAACTCTACTTAAAATATTCATTTTCAATAGTGGAAAATTTCAGGATTTAAGAATTTACATTCATTAACATTATTTATAGATCATAATTTCCTATAGAATTTCATTTCATTTACAATGATCCATTATTAGTGATGAATTTAAAATATAACATTTTAAATTAGTTTTCAATTCGAATTTTTAAAAATCTTTTGCATATTAACAAAAACATCTTACATAACATGAATATTATAACAATATTAAGAAAATTAAAATTTTTTTACTTCCATTTTAATATTTAGAAGGATTAAACCTAATAGGGTTTATAATTCACTATTTACACTCTAATATATATTTATATATATATTTCAGGGAAGAAACTTGCAATACCAAAAAATCTAATCCATTTTCCCTTCACTAATGGTATTATTCAAGCATTATTTTAGAAACATGTTTTTCATCAATGTAATTACACTTCTACATTTCCATTTTAATATATATAATATTTAAATTAATATAAATCCACATAATTACAATTGATTTATTACTATACTTTTATTCTTGTAGTGACATATTTTTATACTGATTTATCTATACGACTTGACCATATCATTTCATATAATTTGTATTGAATGATCCTTACGAAAAAGAAATTTTATTTTATTTGTATGGGGAAATATAATATCATTAGGTCTGTTTTTATTCCAGAATATTTTATTATTGTAATGTTGAATAAATATTTTTCTACTAAATATAGTATACCTCTATATGGGATGTGATCATGATATATATTTTATTGATATAAGGAAATGTACTGGTGTCTTTTATGTTGTTAATTAAATATAGACGGTTGTAGGAATGTCGGTTGTGTATTATTAGACAATGCACATACTTTCTAAATATGTGTTATGATGATGATTTTCAATTTATTGATATGGGGAAATATTTTGGAATTATTCATGATTATTGACAACCAATATATGTTCAATATGTTTTGATATTTGGTATTCCTCATTACATGTATATCCACATTTTATTCCGTAATAAGATTTTCAATGTATGGTATGAGAGTTCATGAGGACTGTTATAGTCAATTAATTAGACTTTATCATGTGATGTGATGGTCCATGAATTGTATTTCCACTTAATGAATTGATATGTCTCGTGTGAAAAAATAGGTTTCAGTTTTTTGGTATGCTTAACTTATTCAAAAATGAGTACTAAATATGGCATTGATATCATGTTAAGTGTTTCGGCGTAATTATAAAATAATAGGTATTTTATGTCCATCATTTTTCAGTAAATAATTATGAGATTAAGATTATTTATATCTATGTGTAGTTTTATTTTTAGGAATATTGAATAATATGAATTTAACTTATGTTATAGATTTATGATGTTGAGAAATTCATTCAATATTATGTGTTCTGTACTTAAGCTATGATTAATTATATGACATGTTTCCCTTACGGAGCATTTGAGATCACCCATATCATATGATTTCCATTCCTAGGTTTTTATGACAAGTGTTACACATGACATGTTTATATGGATATAATGCAAGAAACAATATAAGTGATATGACAAAGCTTTATCACAAATTACACAAATTCTTATACATAGTGATAAAATATCCATAAGTTTAGAAAGGAATGTGATTTAGTAGTTTTTTGTCTAAAAATTATTAAAATATATAATCTTGATAAAAAACATTAGAATGAAGAATGTTCAATTATTGTTTCTAATTTTGTAATGATTTTTGGTTATTTATTGGATCTTATAATAGCTGATAATGAATGTTGGTAAATTATGTGTATATGAACACAAAATCCCAAATTACATATCTAGTGAATTAAATATTGACTTATTTGGAGCATTAAAAAATGTCAAAGATTTCATAAAAGTGAAAACTAATGAATTCCTGAATAATAACGATGGTGTCATTTGATTTTGAAAAATAAATCTCGTGTCTTCATCAATGAATGTAAAGAAGGAATTAGTAGGTAATGTATAAAGTTTATCATTTACAAACCATCTTGGATGTACCATGATATATTTTCATCATTGAAATTAGTCACAACGGTACAAGGTGAAGAATTATATTGATATCTAAACCTTAAATTTCATAGTGTAACAACTGGATCTATACCATGGGATCTATTTTGGTGTATCACATTATATCATGTGCATCTTCCCATATGCTATATGATTTTGACTAGCAGTGTTGGTATGTATTCTACCAATGTGGGTGTTGTACCTTATGAATCATATCCTTTAAAAATTAATATATATAATATATAACTACTCACTGTAAACAATACATAAGGTAAATAATTTCATGTAGAATATATATCATACTATAAATAAACAAGATAAAAATATTGTTGGCCGAACTATTGTAATTAATTAAGGTAGTAAATAAATAAATGTTACAAAAGTAGTCCATAATACATACTATATATTCCATATTTTCCAAGAATGTGTCTCATCAACATTACATCATATGGTCCTTTCCCAATACTGGATCATATGACATTAAAAAGACACACTCTAAGACTCCCATGTAGGCTGTGATTAATAAACCTTGTTGGGCACCACCAATGATTCATTAAAATGAATGAAAATAATATATAATATTTTATTCCATGACAAAATTAAATTCTTAAATAAATATTCAACCACACTTTTTTCGAGTCATCTTGTTCTAAACATGATGAAAAAAACCAAGAAAACATTAGAGTAAATCTTATATTAATGTAAAATTCTATTACATAAATACTTCCTTTAATAGTGACCCCTCATGCCCCACCATAATGGTGGTAATTATCTATAAAACTATACAACCTATCATAATTATGATCATTATCCCTAGATGATGTTAAGGACCACTTGGCATGTTTGCTGTAATTTTATAATACATCACAAAAACAAGACATTCTAACCCATCATCCTATAGCTATCAGATTCTTAAACCATTCATCGTTTACTCCCTTTTCAATATGTATGTATATTATTCGACTCATAAAATAAAATGATTCATAATTTTTATCTATTTTCAAATCATCACACTCCCTCTTAAGGTGATCATTTATCTAAAACTGATCTGAATAATCATCTTGTTACCAAAATCATGGGTCCACGTGCAATGGGATACCATAAAAAATATACACAATTTAAAGAATCAATAAGGAATGGCTTGAATTTTCTGAAAGAGGTTAAAAAGAATAAAATCATATAGCTTGTAAACATTTCAATGTGGAATCATAAACTACCATAAAAAACATAATGAAATTTGGTCATGCTTAAAATAAAAATCATGAAAAAATAAAATAAAATGACCTATATGGTTACAAATTTCATACCTCAAAAACAATATCAACATTATGGTTTATAAATAGTTCAATGTCATAAATTTTTTCCACCACAACTAAAACAAGGAAAATATATAATAACAACTAGAACTAGTTCAACATAAATTAATGGTTTCTACAGAATGAAACATATAATAATAATCCAAGTATTAGAAAAAAAACAGACCCCAACTAAGACTATCAATAATTTTAGATTCATATCATAGATTAATGATTATTAAATTATCATTCTTTTTTAGAGAAAATAATATAATTTTCCATGAAGAATCCCTTGAGACACCATAGAATTTCACTGATCTTCAAGATGTTTGTTGATTCACAAACTATTTAATTAACATTATATATGACATAATACAACATCGTCAATTCAATAATTTCGTTATCTAGCGACAAAATAAGAAACTATGGATAAAATGAATCCATACAAGAATTACCACAAGAATCATTCTATGAATTTCCCAAAACTATAATAATTAATAAAGAATGAATAATAGAGACTATTCATGAACCAAGGAGAAAAATGACGGATGAAAATTGGGGATTTCACCTTCACCAATCCATTCTCTAGATTCCTTAACCTAAATTAACATAATGATAATAATTTTCAAGGAATATATAAGGATTTTGAATTGGATATGTTAATATGAGTTAGTAATCAATCGACAGCCTCATTGTTACCCCACAATTGAACCCCACTAAATTCTTCGATCATTTAGGACAATTTATGAAAATAGAGGTCAATTTATTTATCCACCTAATTATTTCAAGAAGCCAAAATATCTGACAATAATGGGAATATATTTTTGTCGTGTTCCTTGAACAAACAATGTCTATAAATCAGGAATTATAACATGATGGATAACTCTAAACAAAGATTACAAACATGAAATCTTGTACTTGGTATTTGATAGGCCTCCCAAGATGTTTATTACTAAGTTAGGTGGGTCCTTGATCCAATCCTAGGACCTCATGCTTAGAAATTTGTTACCATCCTAATTATACACTCAAATGAAACCATGGATAACACGATTTCCAAGGTATTATCCATTTCGAAATGAAAATAGATAAAACATTCAATTATTCTTTTAGAAGACAATAAAATATTTTAATTCTCTACCAAAACATGACTATGATCAAAAAAATAAGAAAACGTATAATAAGATATCTAATAAAAGAAGGAAATTGATCATGTAAATTTGAAATCTCCCCTGTAGATGACTTCCCTCCAATGAGAATCATATATAGTGTTGATGATCAAATAAAACAACCAACTATGATAAATTAACCATCTCCCTCCACATCTCCACTTATATTCACCCATTAAAGCACTAGAATCAGACAAGTGGAACAATTTTCCCCTATAGAACCTTTTCTCTCATTTCATACCCCTTACTAGGTGCTCCTAATAAGATACAGTAGGGTCAAAATCATTATCCATACAGTATATAATATGTGAAATATTTGGTATGTACCTTCGAAGAAGACACACATGAATGAAATGGTTCATACCTCACTAATAAAAATTATTATTCAGACTATATTTCATTGTTCAATGATACATTGTTACCATAAAGGGACAGACATTACAAAACACTAGAATCCCATATGTACTCAAGAATCACTGGCCTAACTGAGGATCCCCTAAATGAAAAGGCTAGATTCATACATTAAACTCTTATTGTATCCTCTTATGGATTGTGTAATAAATTTTGATTTGTTGAGTTGTGAGATAAGTATTCTGGGTCATATTCACCCTTTTAAAGGTCAATAATACCAAAATAGGGCACATAACGACTATAAAAACAACCTTATGATGATAGTGAAGTACACGATGTACGCTTTGATAAAACTCTGCATCATGTGATAGAAGATTCAATTCCTAAAAATTATTAATGAATGAGAACTCAAAAGGTTTGGTTTTTATCTAATACTGAACTAGAGTCTACAGCACATTATGAATGAATTTTCTTTTATTATGAAAATTTATGAAACACTTTTTCATTTTTATTTTAATAGTATGATGAACTCAATCACAAATGATTCTTTAAGGAATTATTAAAGTGTAACCAATGTAGTGATATAAACCAATAATCTCTATAAAATATTATTATCAAGATAAATCCATAAATATTTAGAATCCCAAGATCAAATAGAATCCTCAACTCAACCACTATGTGAGTCTCATTGATTTGTATGAAATTAAAAGCATTAATACTTGAAAATGATTCACATAGAAAATGTTGAAGATCCCCATGGTACTCGGTTACCATATCACAATGACTATCATTACATCATCCAACATCCACATAGGAACATTGAGTGGTTATATGATACCAAAACTGGGATGGAACACTTCATTTATCCTATAATAGGTAAGGCAATGCGAAAAAACCAACAATTTCACTATTCATCTGTGACCACTAGAACATCATATTGATGTTGTTCTAGAGATTTGTTAATCTATGCTGAACTACAAACTTATAAATTTATTTTTTTAACAACATTTCATCCCTAATGGAATAATAGATTACAAATAAACCATATTTAAGGATAAATCATCACCATTTAATGACCACAAAGGTATTTGGTCTTGAAAAACTTGTTTTATCCACATCAAAACACCCATTTTATTAGTATCTTATTCATCATTAATCCATTATACTAATGAATATGTTAATAAAAAATGGTAACATATCATTAGTACTGAAAAATCAAAATCATGGACCCTCAAATTAGTAATAAAGACATTTATGATCAACTGTGCCTTTGATGGTCGGTCACCATGCTCTTAATATAAAAATGTATTATCGGTAAGAGGATTTAAAATGATGTTTCCATTACATTGAGAATATTATATATATAAGATGAATATTTGTAGATAATTTACCATGTATCTCTACCTAAATATTAGGTCCCACTATGTGAGTATATAATGATGGATTTTATGATCCATATAGACAAACAATATCTCACAAAAGAGATAATGTCACTAATACTTCATTGAATGGACCATGAATTCAAACTCAATGTAATATATATGGAGATTATGTAGATGGATTCATAAATCAAATGAGAAATAAGATACTACATACTTCATCATCATTATCATTACTCCCATATTAACACATTATACATCATAATATAAAACATATCAAATCCCAGATGTTGGATTGATCAACATAGGATTTATAGTCAAAAACGAATTTAGATTTACAAATTACTCTTCAAAATGGATTGATATATAATAAATCACCCCATCCATAACCAGTGGAGTCAAGGGTGATAATTAATGTGATAATTCCTTGACAACATATTTTCAATATCTCAATGATTCCGGAAATATCATGATCTTAGACACGTTATAAAGCCATTTCTATAATATCACTACCTCTACTTTCATTGGGTATATATATATTCTTGCCTCATAAAAAAATTCCCTTATAAATATTCCTTGTAAAGTCATATTTTTAACATTGTTGAGTTTCTGTTAATACCGTGTGAGAAAATTGTACAGGGTACTATCTTAATATTTTACATATGATGCTCTGTGATTGGCTAGTGGATGAGGAAATCGTCATTGAATACAATGATGAATGATTAATTACGATGGTGGAATATCTTGTTCAAGATATCCATAAACACTTATAGTGCATTCATCATTTTAACGGTATCAAAACATAAAAATGAATCATATATCACCTCTGAAATGGTGTCTTTTTGATTTCCTCTTATCTACCTGTAACCGATAATAGCCTGATCTATGGTTAATCTTAATAAACCAATGAACTTATTATAATGGATCAATGGGATCATCAATCCTTGTCAACATAAATATATTCATCACCGTCAAAAGATTCAAAAGATGTTTATTATATAATTATCTTAATACTAACATATTCTATATTGGATAATATCATCGGAGAACCCACAATGGTGTTCTCAGCTAGATAAAGCATGTCTTCCCCATTTCCCTTGGTTGTACATTGAGTTCCTACAACTCATCTGACATCTTCTGAAAAGGGGGTATCAAAATGTGTTGTGCACCTCCTCGGTGCTATATGTATAACTAAACTCTACTACATATAGTGATTTCTAACAAGTCATCTAAAAAATAAATCCTGATATGTATCAACAAGTTGAGGAAAAAGGCATGATTCTACCATTTTTCTTTCCTAAATTTGTGGGATTTCTATAAAAATTAGATAATGAGAGTTTTATGGTTCATGAGAACATTATCTCAACCATCAGGAATCATTACATTTTTTATTTATAATAAAAAAAATTATATGGCTGTAAAACCTATGAGTGTAGTATATGTAAAGTATTGTGAAACTAATTCTTTCTGATAATTAATTGGATCACATTAAGAAAATGAGATAGGATCTATCGAAGTGGCAATCGATAATCTAGTTTCTATATAACATGAAAAATTGAAAAAGAATACATTAAACTGGGGATAAGAATTCATCTTTTTCAAAATCACATCACTGTATTACAGGTATGTACTCATTAGAAATTTTTTTCACCCAGATCAAACAAAAGATCATTTTGATGATTTGTAGCACAATTTAAATTTGAGAATCAGTTATGTTTTTTGGAATTCATATGACATTCTCTACAATCTACACAAATAGATCATCTCACTATATGTTTCCTTCTCTAACATCAATATAGTATGTTAGTGTCCAATATTTATTACCATAGAGGGATCCATAAGGAGAAAAAATAATTATGGGTCGTAATCTAAATTTTTGTAAAATTTTTCAATGTAATGTTTTTATTTCAATCAAATTTCATATCGACTTAGAAATATCTCAACATTTGTCATATATTTTGAATGGTCCTCTTAGATTGAACATATGTCTGAGGATAATAAGTTGAATCAAAACTAAAATATATATCCATAAATTCTATAAAAATATCCCCAAACATGGGGAAAACCCCCATATACTGGTTATATACAATGGAATGTCGTACTACACACTATCTTATCACTAGCATCATATATATTTTGGAATATTGATTTTGATATAAATAATAATTATTATAAATGAATTGATATGTATTTGTATGGAGATTAACTATAAATCATAATTTATTAAGGACATTAGATGCTTTATGGAGTTCGACATCTAAATCTGCATTGTTTCTTTCACATTTCCATTCAGGTATTGTTAGTGGTCATGAAATCCCCTTGGCCTTTTTTCTATCATCCTAAAATTTCTTACAAACCAAGAACCAAGAAACATAATTTTTAATATCACTATGAATTCCATCCTTCAATAAATATTCTTTCAGTTCCTTATAAATATTTCAATTTGAATAAGTAATTTAGAATGATGAACTGTGAGACTCATCCAATAGATCCTTCTTTAAATCTGGTATAGTAAGGACACATACATAGTTTGTGAAACCTGAATATTCCATCAAAACCAAAAATGTACTCTAGAACATTTCTTCACATGATTTTATAATTTAATATTTCGTATGTGCCTCTTTTATATTCAACTGGATTGATGAATAATAATTTATTTGAGAAAGATAATATTTATCCCCTTAATTTATTATTTCTAAGTCTGTCTTTTGAATATCCAAAAATATGGTATCTTTTTTATCCTTATCATAGATAATTTTGGATGATCCATTAATCTCAAAGAATCTTATTCCTTTTCTATTTCCCATGGTAGTAATGTATTGAGATGTTAAAATAATTATGTATCATCAACCATCTTTTTTTGTATGATGTTCAACACTCTTTCAGTTAATATATATTTTACACTTTTTTATCATTATTTATGTCACACCTTCTAGTATAGATATAAAGCATATTTATATATTTAATGAAACAAATATCACAATAATCTCCAAAAAATGAGTTCAAAAATTTTACAAATGTAATTTAAATTGGCATGAAGAATAAGATATTATCATATTATTTATAATGAAATCACATCCTTGTCCCTTATTTGATGCATTAAAAGAAATCACAAATCATTCCCTATTATCTGGTAGTGTGAGAATAAGTGCTCTAAATATCATTTATTTCATGTCCTTATAATTATTTTCACATTCATTATTGAATATGAGATTATATAATTTCTGATTCAACATAGTGAGTGAACTAGATAACTCTAGAAAATATCGCTAAAATTGTAAATTATATGCTTCCACCTCATAAAAACATTAATGGTGAGTCTATTACATTCCTTAAGAACTTATATATTTGAATGATCTAATTATATACCATTATATGTGTTTAAATGACAGAAAATGATTCTTTCAAAATCCATAAGACTCATTTGATAATTTTTTCATAAAAATTATCCTTCCTCTACCCCATTAGTATAATCCAATAGTAATCATCTTGTTATTACATTCACTTTGAATGTACAATAATATCTTCATCAAATAATACAAAAAACATATCAATTTAATTTATAAAGACTCTATTGATCAAATCAATGAAGATAATGGGGTAACTAGTAAGATAAAAATGTATTACTATATATTCATAGAATCTATACATTATATAGAATGTATTATTCGGTATATCCAATATGATAACCCTTAACTGATGATATCAATAATGATGGAAACAATTAGAGGAATATTAAAATACATGTATTTGGTCAAATTAGTCTTCAATGATGGGGATATGATTATTTTTTCTTGTGACTAATTATGTCTTATTCTCGATAATCCAAATAGAGTCCCATTTATCTACATTTATTATTAACATTGAAAATAGGTGAATGATAATGTGATGCACATGGATAGATAAATAACTTTTCATGATTATCCTATAGTTTCTTCTTCAATTCCTAAAACATATTAGGGTACATTATATAAAGATACATTGATATTGGCAGAACACTATGTATGAGTTCTAATTGGATGTTAAAATCATGATTCTGTGGAAGACATAAATATTCTTATAAAAATTAATCAACACAACATTTTATAACTGGTATGTCATTAATTGAATGTTTCTCCCCAACTATCTGAGATAGATTCCCATTATGTGTAAGAATTCATTAAAATAACAAGGAATCAATTTACATTGGAAGTTCATATACATCCTCGAATCGATAAAATAACATTGGTTCATTTATTAAAAAAAATTACTTCCCTTATATGTAAATTGAAATTGGGTTTATATAATGAATACCAATCCATGCCCTGAATCACATAAAATTAAAAATAATAGAAAACAAAAATATATGTATTAATAACCATACCGAAAACTTCAATCGGAGAAGAACAACAGATTTGAGATTTGATCATTATTCCATTATTTTTTTTTCACAGCTGATTAGATATATCATTGTTTCGGTAATATGGAGACACCCTTTAAAAATTATTTAGAGATAATAATGTTCATTGATTTGGAATCATATAATCCATATTCCATTAAAGGGTGGATGAAATATATACCTTTCAAAATTTCAATCTTTTAAAACACTTCACTTTCATTATTTTATTAGATTTCCCTTTTCCATTGGATTTAATAGGTTTTGGATAATGATCCTATAAAATCTACAGATTCATGAACTTCTTTTTGTAATGCCCAAAAACCTAGAATTTGAGGCCTTGGAGTGTGGGTTGTCCAGTAGTTAGTATATAATTTTCATCAATTTCATTGAACTGATTATTCATCACCGTTTTACATTAATTGGATTTATGACACACTTTTATACCTGAAAAGAACCTCCCAGTTCTGTTTTAAAAAACTTGACATGAGGTTTCATATCACTTTTATAGTATATTGATCGATGGAACTTCATTTATACATGTTATTTATTTGAGTTTTTAATATAATTAATCTTTATCATTTGTTGAATCCATTGTAATGGTGTAATTATATAATTTCCATTTCTACATTGAGGGAAATTCAAAGAATATATTTTTATCTACTAAAAAGTCATATATTTAATCCCTATCCAAAACCATGTTTTTGGCCATTAAAGAATAAATAATGATTAATTTCATTTTTAATATCTAAACCTGATGTATATATTACACGAATCTCAAAATTATCCTCATAGTGACCAATAGCTCATCATAGTTTTGGTTCAAAACATGAAATTACTTCTCTATCATTATATGTATAATAATATGAATGAACGTATTGAGAAATATCCCCCAAAACACATTCCATTACATGGATAATATTTATTATTCTTTCCTTATATTCCAAATAATAGTCTACTATTGATAAAATGTTCCATCCAAGAAACAAATACAAAGGGAAAATTTTTATTTCCCTAATAATTGAAGAATATACATTAATTTCTCGATAGTGTAATCCATTACATTTAAACCAATGTATCATAAGAACCAATAAAACACAGTGTTTGTTTTCCCCTCAAATATTCAAAAGTACTTTGTTCCCTACATTTATCTTCATGATACTCGACCTGATTTATAGCTTGATAATGTTTTTTGACAATAATATCAAGATTTTTAATTATAGATCCAATAAAATTTGGTTTCTTTGATCTAAAATAATTTCATATTCCATCACATTTAGTATAAACATGATTCTATTGGATTCTATCCCTTGTCAAAAACCGAAAATAATATTTCTAGAGACAATAATCATAGTGGAAAACCATATAACTGTGAAAAATAATGTATAAAATTTCTAAATAAAGATACGAAATTTTAGGTAACCATATCATAATCCAGGGACACAAATTATCATTATATGAAATTTAGTATTTCATCCAATAACTAGAACTAGAACAAGGTTTTTAATAATTTTTTTCTAGATCTAATGTCAATATATTTTCTAATCACTACTCTGATAATAACTATAATATATCATTCCATTAATAAAAATATATAACATATATTTAGATTAATATACAATAAATAATAAAACTAACCACCCTAGAACATTAAATGTTTAGTGTATTAAGATATTAGATATACAATGTTGTTATTTGATCATTTATTTCAATATTTCCCTTAAAGATCGCCAAACATAGTTCCCTTCATAGTAAAACCCTAATAAAATTATTTTTCATAACCAATGGAAAGGAAACTTTTGAGAAGGGTCACCTTATATTCTTAGTAAGGGTAAAAAAGTGTGATATCAATTGATGATCAGATGAAAGCATAGGATAAAAATAAGGGAATAATATTCTAACCAAAAGAGATAATTTTTATACCTGGTCTGAAAAAAATCATAACCATGATTTATGCAAAAAATATTATTATTTCATAACACAAGAATCATAATAATGAAAATTAATGATAACTAAATCATAAAAAAAATTCATTTTATAAATGTGCTTTTTCACATAATACTTATAGAAACCATTTCATAAGTCGGGTCTAAAAACTTATACTATAAGATCTTGAATCAACACATGTTTCTTATAGTGGATCAAGCACATAAACTTGAATCCCTAAAAGATCAAGTGTATCAGATAGTTTCTCATTATTGATGAAGAACTTTGAAATGTTTATCATAATTATCTTATGAGAAATAATAATTTATTCAATGAATTGAAAGGTTTTATACTTCCCACCCATAATATAATGAAAACCACACATCTATGATCCACATGATCATAAATCATTCCTCATATAATAACCAATGAAAATAAAGGGGTTTTATAAACATTTCATTATAGAATAACCCATGGAAGATATGTGGGTTTTATTTGCATTCAATATTTTCCCCATATACATAAACAACATAGATATAGAATATTGATGTAATATTTAGATCAAATCCCCTATAATATTTATGAAACATAAAATTATTTCATCATATATTTAAAATGAAATTGAATGTTCAAATAAAAACATTAATGTGGAAAATAACCGTTCAATTTGGAAATAACACTTTTTGAATCCATGCACATATAAATGAAAAATATATATTTTAAAATAAACATGTAAAAATATAAAGGTATCCTATGATAATGGATTCATAATGACCAGAAAATAATCCACTCAGGATGAAAATGTTTAAAAACATTCCTTATTTATTTTACATAGAAAACTAACTAATTACCTCATTTGGAAAATAAGAAAAAGATTCCATTAAATTTTTTTTATAAGAAGTAATAATTGGATTAATGGATTTTAAAAATTATATAACAAAATTAAATCCCCTTTTTTAAATAAAACCTTAGAAAATGTCAATGGGTAACATTTTCCATTGTATGAATAAATATTAAAAAATTCTAAAATAATTATTAAATTGTGGAATAAACCATTAAATATACTCTTGTATTTTCATGTTAATGTTAAACCATATTGTTTAATAAATTTGGATTTTTTAATTTTTCCTACAGTAATATTCAAATATATCATACCATGCATGATTTATTTCTATCATTTTATCATCATTTTAATAATTGTTTGATAATAAAATCACTTTTATATGTGATAACTACTTTGTTTTCCAACCATGTTTTAGTTCGGTAGTCCCAATCCTTATATTTTCATTATGGTACATGCATTTAAATAATGAAAATAATGTTATAAAAATCATATATATTCGTGATATATAGATTTACTATCATTTATAAAATATATAGATATAAAAATGAATTACACAATTCATGGAAACAATATAACATACATACAAATAAACACTATATAAATTTTTTGACAGATCGAATGAGAAAATATAATAATTCATATTAAAAAATAATTATTATATCACATATAATAAATATATATATATATATATATTACAATAATTACTCCTTATTACCAACCATGTTAAATATAAATGAAAAATGAATCACATCTCATCATGGAGACACTGGTCTACACATATGATCCAGCGACATTACTATTACCCCAAAGATTCACGTTCAAATTGTACACAGGATATTATCATTAATGAAGCATAATTATATTAATAATTTCATATGTAATCAATAATACCGTAATAAAAACTTTTCATAAAATATAATAATCCAAATTGAATTATATCGTTATGTAAATATGGTACGATGTAAGTATTAAGGGTGATGATTTTACTTCTTCTTTGATAGGAAATTTGCTTTATAATTGTGTTTTAATAATCATTATTAAATTAAAAAATATATAGGATACCTAATATATAATTTTATTAATAATATAATAGATTTATAAGATTCAAATAATTGTAGAAAAGTAAAGTCCTCGATTTAGCCTTTACTTATCCCTCAAAAAAAATTATATCACCTATAAAAGGGGTTTTGGGATGGCCATCTAGGAAGAAAAATACCTATATAATTTTTAAATGGACATATAAAAGATAATTTGGCCGATTAGGGTAAAAATAATCCTAATTTTCTATGGGGACGTGGGAGAGGAGGTGTCCTTTTATAATTGATGTGTGAGGAACATTTAGAATTTCTAAAAAAATTATATTAAATTAAATTAATTTTCTACAACAATCCATCAGAATGGAATAATATTAGAATATTAAGTGGGATAGGGATATAATACCTTAAAATTTTGAATTTATATATGTTTTTGGGTAATTTTATATCTTTCAATTTTGACTACTAGAAAATTAAAAAGTTTTATTATATCTTCAGAAAAAAATTATTCAATATTAAAAGGTTGTAATATTTTATTAAAATGTAAAAATTGGACCATAAATGATCAATTTATTTCATTTATTACCATATAAAAATATATTTTTATTGTTCAATTAAATATTTATTTATAAAGAATTTAATAAAATATTATTTTGATTAAATGTAATTATTGTCAATTTTGTCTCTTTTCATTTAATTTAACATTTCATACATCATGAATAATTGGAAATTAGAATATAATTATTTCACACATCTATAATATGTAATATAGATTAATAATTTCATGGTAAACATTAAATCAATCAACTTATTTTACTTTTAATATCTATGAAATCGTATATTATACTTTTTATTGAATAGAGAAATATTGCATTAGTATTTTCTGAGATATTAAGGAAACTGAAAAAATACAAAAAAAATTAAGAAATAATATCATAAATATACATTCATTAATATCAAATTAGTTATTTATATTCTTTCATAATATAAATTATTCCCTATTTTGACACATATGATATTTTAAACTCCAAGACAGTGACATTATGTTATTTACATTGATTTTAATGATAAATAAGTCATTTTCATGGAAAGCATTCAATTAAAGAACTCAATTTATAACTTGAGATTATAAAGTGAAAATTAAAATCATAAAATTAAAATTATGATGACAAAATATGGCTTGATCACATATTTATATACCATATTTTCCAGATTTACCATTTAACAAGGTGGTAAATTTTCCCATGGTTTCATTAGATAATAACCATAAAATAAAAGGGACATAATTAGAAAAATTGATCCTCTTGATTATTAATATGAAATTAATTTATTCTTTTAATATTCTTACAATGGTAGGAAATAAATATTAATATATGTGCTCATAATGTGACAAATACATTATTTAGAAAAAATAAATTTTTAATAATTAAAACTGATAAATTCAAATCCCATGTATTGAATTTTTTTTAATATTTAATTTATTTGACAAATAAATAGTACATAAATTAATTAAAATATTTTTCCTAGAAGTATTTATTTGATATACATATTTAAAATGAATTTCATTGAAAAATATAATTTTTTTGAAATAATATCACTTATATATTAAAAAAAATCAGTTTTTAATGATATTTTTTGATAAGTAATTAATTAATTAAATTAATTTTTAGACCATATATTAATCCTAAATTATTTATTAATATTTATATCAATCAATATGATGACTACCCTATAACAGACATATAATATCTTAACAATATTTTGTGGTTTGTTTAAATGGTCACATTTATATAACTCATGTTATCGATGACATAATGTTAGTTTAAGAGACATATTGCATAAAAATATTATTTTGTTACATTATAATAACATATGAAAAAAATGTATTTCAATTTACACTTGAAAAAATATAATAAATAATATCATTCATGGGGATCAATCATAAACCCTCAATATTGACATCATTTTCAGAAAGGCCATATATTTTCAGGTAAATCCTATATTAAGCACCACGTCAACAAAGTGTTTTAAGAAATTGTGACTTATCCCAAAACATGTTTCCAAAAGAACCTAAATGTTAACCCTTTTCTTCAACTCCAATAGGTGATTACACATAAATAAATGGTTTCTAAAATATGAAATATAGAAAAACATTACATGTTGTAGAATAATAGTTTCCCTATAACAAACAAGTCATTTATAAATGCAATGAAATTATTTAATGATTAAATATCTTTTTTATGAAATGATATTTTAGAGAAAACATCAACTAATTCATTAATTTTTTACTATTATAAGTTATACCATAGTAGATTTAAAATAATTATAAGGGTAAAAATCATTGATAGTATATCTCTTATATAATGATAGTATGGTTAGTATATATGAGGTTATGGTATATAAAAATGAAATAGTCTAAGTAATGTCATTAACTAGTAGGAATATTAACTATGACGCTGACATATTGAATAATATAAGGGGATAGAATAAAAAATATAACCTCTCAAGAATTTTGAAGTAAAAAACAATAACTAAAGAATGGATGTTTCCATTTAAAGAAGTTCCAGCTCATCGAATGAAATTATTATCGAACCATGAAATGAAAATATCCCCATCACTAACCTGACCCTTACAAAATATGATGGTGTATGAAAATAATATTTATCCCGATCCTAACAATATGATTTTGTAAAAATTATAACTAAATAATGATTATATTTTTATTTTATTATAATATGAATATTAAATAATAATATAGATAAAAATTATATTTTGATACAACAGAACACAATTCTTTTTAGAATTGTATATAACATACCAATAATCTATTCTTGATTAATTCAATATTTTTTAGAAATAAATGATATTTTAAATAAATATCATTATGAAATAATAATTATTAAATATAAATGATAGTGTAATTTTATGATGTCTAAAGTAATTTTTGATGGGTAAAAAACTATTATATAAAAATATATTTTTTTCATTAAATTTTTATATTTTATTAAAAATTGTAAACTCTTATAATGTAAATCTTTATATAATTACATCAAAATTAAATAAGGGTGACTTATTCAAAATTTTATGAGATTGTTAATTTTTGGGTAAAAATAAAATAATTTTTAATTTTATTTTTTTGAAATATTAAATTCCAATGAGTAACTTAATAAATACTATAAAAAATCTCAATGACCAAAATTAGTTACCCATAATAATGTAATGTGTTATATATTTTATTTTATTAATTTCATAAACCCTTAAAAATCATCCTAAAAATATATTATATTTTACGTGGTTAAAATCTATTCATTATGAACATGATACACTTCTAAATCAACAATGGTATTTTGAAATTATTTTGTTCCCTATATTTATAAATAAATGGAAGAACTCAAATTTCATAGAATCCATGATAAAAAATGTGATGGTTATTTCTTTTTATAAAGTTATCATATTGAGTCCAAAACATATGTTTGGAAATTTGTAAATAATTCTATATTTTTTGTTATCAAACCCCACACCATATCCCATTACTCAAAAATAAAAAAATATCGGAGAACTAATTTACTCTGAAAATAAATATTTATAATCCCTCATGGAATTCCCATGTTCTTATTAAGTTCTTCTCATGTCATTGTAATAACCCTCTCATGGTAAGGGACTATATCATCTTTATCCACATCATGTGCATTCGTTGTACAAAGACCCTTTTGATTTCATTTTTTATATTTATTAATTTTTTTCATTCATATTTCATTACTATCCCTATTTTTTTCACATAATAAGATATCTCCTTTTAAATTCATTTGTCCCTTAAATTGATAATTACATATACCCTCTATAAAAACAAAGCAGTATTTATATTTTCTATAAAAAACATTTTCTTAGTTAATACCCATCTCTATTTCCACTGAATTTTATTTACATAGAGGTAAATATCTCAATATGATTAATTACTCTAATGTATGTAACATACACTCCATATTTGTAGGGTTAAATATAATGATTTTTTTTAAATCAAAGTGGCATGCTAATTTATGTACCTGATATAAATGTGATGGGAGTTCCTAAAATAATATATACATCCAACGCATTGGGTAGTTATTTCAACTCATTATTATATATATATATATATATTATGAGAGGTTATACGAGGAATATTATGTTATGAATTCTTGGTGATTAGCCTTTGATAATGATTATATTTTATTGTTTTAGGCTTTTACCACTTCCCCTTGATTACTTTATATTAGCATATTATATCACGATTCAAGGTTCATGTTTATCAGTCTCATCCCACATATATAACTTTGATGTGCCTATATACACACACATTTATTACATTCTTCACGTTATTTATTGATTATTCACATATTTTTCTAAATATATCCACCATTTCTAATGTATATATTTTATTTATTCTCGACTAGATAAAACATCTGGATTTGGATCTTCTATAATTTTACCTTGTGGTAATAACCTAGAAATAGAACATTTATCTATACATTTTAATGGAATAGTGTGAAATGAGGATCCTTTCAAGAAAACATGATGGAAACTCCTTAGGATATGATTCATTTAGTTCTCTATATTGTTAATAATTATTATTTAGCGGTAAAATAACTATAAGACTTCATGGGAGGAAATATATATTAAAACATAGTAACTCATAGGATAAGCAATATATATAAAGTATGAGTTATAAATTTAATACCTGTGGTTTTATTTTTTATATGATTAATATTTTCAAAATTTTAATCAAATATTTTCTATGTATTTTAGTCATTGGATTGAAATTTTAGAAACCGTGTTAGTAACATAGGTGATGGAAAGTGTGATGAATGAACAATTGTGAAGCCCAATCAAATGGGATAATGGGTTGGGAACTTCTTGAAAATACATTCCCAATTATATCTTGTTATGAACATAAAATTTAATTAGATGGAATGCCAAAATCACTAGATTAATGATTAAGTAATAATTTTGGTTTTTTAGAAACAATTGCCTCCATCATTATATGGATCTTTCAATGCTTTAATGACATAACAATGAATAAACCCCATTTCAAATGTCCCCACATTCTTTAAGTTATCTAAAAAGCAGAAGGATGTGATACATATTTATGGTTGGGAATGTAAATTTGATAAATAGTAGGGAATTTATAAAAATATAATATTCCTAGGGAGGAGACTAAGGTGATAGAGTTTAAGGAATTCTATGGAATGTTTTTTGATAACCATTTTACACTTAAACTTAGACATAAAATATATAACAATTTCATTATCCTTAAGAAAAAGGATGAAGAATCCATCAATTCATATAAAGATAACTTATGATGAATTTAATGATACGACTCTAGAATTTTAATTACCCCAAGTAATTTTGAGTACATATTATTTTTTGACAATGCTATATTTATGAAATTATTTTTTAATTCATTATTGTACTATTATGATAAAATTATCTGATGTTCCCTCAATGCCTAAATTGTGTTTACTGAATCCCATGGATCTTATGGTAAATGAGATAACAAGTGTATAATGGTATTTAATCATAGGGGCGTGATATCAAAAAGCACATGGGGGAAAATTTAAATCACCCCAACATTCAAAACTATAAGATGAAGAATATGTGAAATTTCAAAATGGGGTAAAGGAAATGTTGTAGGTATGGAAATGAAGGGTACCTAGAAATCAATTTATCATTGAATAAACCTACAAATTTAATTATCTAAATCAATTCCTTATTCATTACTAATTACATTGTACAATGTTTCACCTAAAATGAACAAGGAAACAATGAAAATCAATCATATATGAAATGGTTTTTTGATCAAAATTGATGATAAAAACCTCCAATGGCATGTGATAATGGGTAATCCTATGACATCATAGCTACCATGGTGTATCCAAATAATGATGCAGTGATAAGTAGGTTTTTTATTCATTCAATGAAATAACACATACAATTACATTTTGGTTATAAACATTCTTTCCTATCAAAAAAATATAATGGTTCTATTAAAACATGATGACAAGTTATAGAATTAGAGCTATAGGTGGAAACAAAAATGTTGAAATTATTGAATCCAAACTCTATAGATCCTACCCTCTAAAAAATTGGTGTTCAAGATTTAATAGTAAACCTTTTGATAGTCCCTGTAAAGGAATTGAATGCTATTATGGGTACAAATTTTCTGTCTTATATAGAGGAGACATAAATTTCAAATGGTAGTAAATCACCGAACATATCGATAATCATCCTCTGATTCTATACAAGTAAAATAATGAGGATGAATTTTTTTTGGACCCTACTCTGAATAATGGATATTATTTATGTGAGAAATATAATATCTAGTTCTAATGATATAGGCCAAAAAAATTCTCCACTTAAAGAAACCCATTACAAGGGAATCCACTAATGTGTTTCCTAAAACAATTAAATTATTACTCCAAAACAAGATGTTTATTTATAAATTAATTTCATACTGAGATATTTTTCAATATATGAAAATCATATCGTATTTACTTTACAAAAATATAAGAGATAATGAAGAAAATAAATTAAAAATTTATAATGGGATTATATTCACAGGTGATTTTCCCTGGGGTTTACTAATCATATTCAACTAGATGTTAGTAGTTTAGTGTGCCTTATCATTGAGTATCATGGGACAAACAACAAAATAGTAAATAAAATGCATGATCATAAATTTAGTGGTAACGTGCTCTAAAATCTATTTGGATCCTAGTAGTTATCAATGGTGGTTTTTTAGGGATATTATCAATATATTGTGATGAAAGTGGATATACACAAAGCAACTTTTAGTACAAGGTACGACCAATATGCATTCAAATTGATTCCCTTTTGTCTCACCAAACATCTATAAATCTTCATATACATAATGAATAGATACAATGGGGATTATCCTGAAATTTGGTTTTTCACATTCTATATAAGATATTATTATCTACTTCAATAGTAATGGGGAATATGAGGGGAATTTGAATATTTTTCTAATGACATTTTATAAAGAAAAGATGTATAAAATTAAAATTAAATAAATGGTTTTCAATGATAAAGGGGAATTATTATTCAATATTATCACTTTAAAATGGATTTATATGGATCCTTTAAAAAATGTATTTTAGGGATGGCCCTGACCATCCTCTTTGAAAAATATCCATATCTTCCATAGATTATCTAGTTACTAACATATATTTTTGAAAAACATCACATGATTTTCAATACTGATTACTAAGTATATTCAAAAGTGGGTGTGGTTTTTCTACAATGATAAATGGGACAAAATATTTACAAAGGTTAATAAAAGTCTAATCCATTCACTTTTTCTCAACTTACTCAAAGTTAGGGAATGATTTTTTATCTATAGTCATGCAACAAAAAATGTATTTGGCTTTGTAATATAGCAATATGAAAAAGTGATATGTTATTCCTCCCACCAATTAACGATCCAAGAGTTGTTCTACGCAAAAAATATTATAGATATGGCTATAGTGATCTTACTGCATAATATTTTGTTAATTTATGTCTAAGAGGATTTGTGTGACATACATACAAATCATAAAAACATCAAGTATATATTCAAATAAAAGGATCCATACAATCTCCAATGAAAGAGGTTGGAGACACAAAAGGATTATGATTATTCAATCCATTACCATTTGGGGTAGACGAACAGTGCGTAAGATTATCGGATTATGAAGGATCCTAACTCTCTATTTGTGGTGATAATATCAATGAAATCAATCTGTTTAGACATACAGAGGATGATAATGGGAATAATAAATGGTTTTCCATCCAACCATTTGAAAATGAATACTCAACTATCTATTCTTGAGAAGATCAAGGAGGAATAGAATGATGATGAGGTGTTATAGAAAATAGTAATGTTTTTTTTAATCTCTACATTGATAAATATGGATTTCTGAGGCTTAATCCCATATATGTGTCCTATAAAAACAAAAAATGAAGTATCATCTTATGGATTAGATTCATCGGACATCCCTCTCTATTCATCCTTGAAGCTCTAAGATGTATAGATATTTAATGAAAAACAACATCTGGAATAACATGATGAAGGGTATTATTTTAATAGTATAATAATACATAGTATATTCATAAGTTAAATATTTATTATATAAGTCTTAGGCATGATGCAACTATTTCCCATACCAATATCGAAATGGGAAAACATAACCTTGTATTTTGTCCCGGGACACCCTGGGACCCGTAAAGGAAGAAAATACATCTATGTAGAGACCCAAAGATTGACGTATATATAAATTACATTACTTTTTCAGAATAATTATTACATGACAAATACAGATGCCCAAAGACCGTATTAGTTTAGCGTCTTTGGAAACACAGAACATAATCTTCTAATCATGGTGAAATATTTTCAACATCTCCCATAAAGATCTTCCATTTTCTTTTCTTACCTAAAAGCTTTATTTATAACCTGGGGAAAATAAATCATAAAAAGGGTGGTTTCAAATGCACATTAAGGGTAAACATGGAGAACCTAAAACAATCCCTAAATATTTGAATGTAAGAACATGAACATAAAACCTCAAAATCATGAATAATGACATAAATCTTGGAAGTGCATAAGGAAGAGATCAATAAGGAACATTAATCCTGATAAACTGGCATGGGAATAAAACATATAATTTTGGAATCCATTAAGCACATGTTATGATTTCCTTAGTAGACAAGGAATTGCTGCCAAGACCATCATAGTGGACATAGTCCATTAGTAAACTGTGTTTACTTGCCATTCTATCCTAGTATTACTAAACCATACATTACTTTTCATTCTATCCATGTTTATCTCATTAGATATAAATCTTTACCCACTAAATTTTAGGTAGATATAGGTCCCACCCATATCATAATGAAAATTACTCTTTCTTGTGCCACAAAATAAACATAAATCATTCATCATAACACAATGAATAATATGGGTTTCATAAACACCATAACATGATATCATAGTCCATATAAAATAAATGGATATCATTTCATCATAAGAAAAATGAAACCATATATGTAAAAGAGACATTATACTTGAAATATAAACTTATTAAATAATGAAATATTAGATGAAAATGGTTTTGATAACACACTTGAAATGAATTCTTTATGAAAATATACTTTCTTCTTAAAAATCATTTTCTTTTCACAAAATAAAATAAAATTTTAAAAGAAAAGGATTTTTTTTGAAAATAATAATGAAATCATGTATATTAAGATTCATCAAAATAAGGGATTCTGAAACTGTAGAAATCCATTCATGCTGTATAAGTTCAAAAAAACATTCTCCTCATAATTTTAATGGAAAAGTCAAAAAGTACCACGTATGGTAAAAAAAGAAAGACTCCTTCCATAACACAAAGTAAAAGTAAAATAAAGGTACACATGACTTCAAACATAAATGGAAGAATATTTAAAACTTTATGAAAAACTTTTTATGGATGTGGATGAAAAATATACCCCAGTAAATACTTACGTATAAGAAATCTTAGATAAAAATGAGATTGCAAAATTATCCCTTACCTTATGTCCAATTTCTTCGATATGTGTCTGAGAATCCTATATAGTTGGTTTAAAAATATTACTAACTTTTAAAAAAACCATAATAATAATTATTATATCATATATTATTCACTTACGACATTATATTACTCGTTCATTTGTCAATTTAATGTCAAAGCGGCATTTTGGGTAAAATCATTTCATTTATCATCCGTGTTTAGAATTTTAATTATTCATATGATTAAATAGATCATGGTTACTTAATTCCATAATTTAAAACATTATTTATATATAATATATATTTAGAATATACATATATATAATAGATCGATAAATGAAACGAAATACACTGTTCATGGAGACGGTAGGTCGTACGTATGCATGAACGCTATTTTCGTTTCCTTATTAAATTGAATGGAAGTATGTAAATAACATATACATAAATCCAGTATCATTAATATGTCATATATTTAACGATTATTTATTATATATACTTTATAATCATTCTTGAATGGTTAACATGGAGAATAAATCTCATCACGTCGTGGAGACGGTAATCCGTACGTACGCACGAGTGATGATATCGTTCCTATAATTATTTAATGGAATTAGAGGGGTTGATATAATATCTCAGAATTAGTATCATGTTATAATAGCCAAATATAGTTATTCATTACACCATTATACCCATCCATGTTAGGTGGTGGTGGAAAAACAGATTACATCACGACGTGGAGACAATATTTCGTATGTACGCACGCACGGTGATTTCATTTTCTGTAGGATGGATAGAAGGTAAAATAAGTTTGGATCATATTTAGAATAACATATCCTTATTTTATTGATACTTATTTTGTTAATTTATTATGAAAAAAAAGAAGAGGATGTAGATGAAGAAATGAATTTAAAAGAATCGGTAAAGGATATTACCTCTTCCTCAACGCACCTCTTCTAAACCTCCTCTTAGGGCACTAATTATGGTCTTTGAAGAAGAACAGGACATCTAGTATGTTTATATAGAAGTGGAGAAGATAAATATTTAGGTTCTTGTTTGTGCTTGATAGGTCAAAGTAGTGTGAGAAGGAGAGGGAGGAGATGCCCTTTCATAAGAGAGGAGAGGGGTACTTTTGGAAACCTCTGAAATATTAATTTATAATAAACTCAAACCCCACTTAAAAACCTCCAAAATTGTCTCAAATCAGGATGTTAGAAAAAATAGGGTGGTAATCGCATTAACCTATAAGATATAGACATGTTGTTAATTTATTTTAAACCTTATCAACATGATTTATCCTTATTTTATATATTTAATTTTATTTGCGGTAATTGTCACGACCTGCCCTCGGGGCCCATGCCGTGACTACCCCAAGCCCGTCTTCCATAGGCCAGGGGCTAGCGACTATCACCAAGGTGTAAATCCCAGTAAAAAAGGGAAGGCATTTCCTTTGAAAAGTAAACAAGCACCACAGAGTAAGCAAGCGAAAAAGTAAACACTAAGTAAAAACAGAGTACAACTGAAATTGTGGAAAAGTAAATGGGCCAGTATACAAACCCAAACTGAAAGTAAAGTACAACTCGAAAGGGAAATCAGTAACTGTAAAGTAAAATCCGCTACACCGAGCTGTCCACTGGAAATCCCACCTGAATGGTGGGTACAGATAGCTCCACTGCTCCTCGGGTCCCGCCGTCCGCTCCCAGAATGTCCCGCCCAGTGGTCCACCTCCAGGTACCGTCCTGCTCTACAAGCCTCAACCACGATCAACGTTGTCCGTCGTCTGCAACCAACACAACGTAGTGCGGGCATAGCTCATGCAGGGGTGAGTATAAGCTACTCAGTAGGGACCCCGAGACCCCCTAAGGTCTCCCAAAATCCACAAAGGATAAACCAAAAAGGAAAGATACAAACACGAAGTAACAACCGACACACCTTAGGTATATGTCCATACATATACCTAAGTCTTAAATCCAATACGCTCCAACCTCCGATCCCAAGTACAACTCAGTCCACATAGGAAAGTAAACGTATTCCACACAGGAAAGCAAAACGTAATCCACACAGGATAGAACAACACAATCCACACAGGAAGGTAAACAGGATTCAGCTCACACAGGTATTCTTCTTCGAGGACGATAGAGATGATCACTGATCCATCTAAGTCGCCGGACCCACAAAGGATCGATAGGTACTAACCCCCATAGAGACCCACACAGGATCGGACCCACACAGGATCTGTAGGCGCTGGTTCACACAGGACCGCTGAGCGCAGACCCACACAGGATCAAACCCACACAGGATCGATAGCACTAATCCACACAGGATCGCTGAGTGATGTAGTCGTCATCGTCGAATCCACTAAGGATCTCTTCACAGTCGTCATCGCAGTCACAGTAGCAGTCGCAGCCAGCTCTAGGGTTCCTGCACACATCAAGCTCGTTTGGGAGGGTCCGCTCCACGAGCCGAGAGGCTGATACATCAACTGTCACAAAGTCCAGTGTTGATTATCCAAAAGTTCCGTATCGTCAACAGGAACTCATCGCAACAGACGGCGCGTCAATCAGACGCCCGGTCTGAGAGTTATTGGCTTTTTCGTCCCAGGGGCCCGGTTGGGTTTTAAGGAAAACCCAACATGAATGTACTCCACCTGTGTCCAAACCTCAGTCAGAGTATGCCAAAATATCCTT
Organism: Viscum album; assembly: GCA_963277665.1. Taxonomy (NCBI): domain Eukaryota; kingdom Viridiplantae; phylum Streptophyta; class Magnoliopsida; order Santalales; family Viscaceae; genus Viscum; species Viscum album. The sequence continues at coordinate 471,362,615 of OY728148.1, forward strand.
CTCACTAATAGGAACTCAACAAAGCTGACGGCACGTCAATTGGACGTCCGTAGCTCAAGATATGAGTGTTTCCGCTCCGAGGGCCTGGTTGGTTTCGTGTACGAACCAACCCGGACGAACTCAAAGTATTCTGAAACCTTTAGTGCGATATACCAAAACGACCGTCTCGATCCAAGGATCGCATCTCCGCTAACGGCGCGTCGTTTGGAAGTTTGTAGCCCGTGTTATGGGCATTTTAATCCAAACCGCTCAGTATCGGGGGTTTCGGGCCCGGGCCGTCTCGGCCCGAGACCCCCCGGTTGGCCCGAACTGGGTCGACCCGCCCCGGATAGGGTCGAACCGGCCTGGCACGGCCCGGCCGAGCGCGCCGGTTCGTCGCTAGGCAGCGCACTGGGCATGCTGCCAGCTCGGCCGTAGGCCGATCTGATTGCAAAACGGGGGGGGGGGCGCCTGCCTCCCTTTGTGAAACCACCCCTCCTCATTATGGGGGGCCATTTATTTGTTGGCCGGGGGATTAATTCCCCCTGGTTTTCCTCCCTTCCGTCCGTCCTGACCTGGCCGGCCGGTTCTTCCTCAACGGGACCGGCAAAGGCCGGTCCCCCTTCCGGCTTTCGACACCGGCGGCCCGGCTGGCCGCCGGTCTTCTCGTTCTGCCGCGGCCCGGAACCGGTCGCGGCCTTCATCGTCCGGCACGGTGTGACGGCACCACGCCCCTCCGTCGTGGCCCCGCTCCGGCAGCGGCGCCTTCGGTTTTCCATCGACGTGGCGTGACGGCGTCGCATCCATGAAATTCTTTCCACGGCGTGGCGCGACGGCGCCACACAATAATTTCCGTGCGATTCGCGCGTGGTGCGACGGCACCACGCCATCTCGTTCCATCCGCAATAAACAATCATGAATAAAGGAGGCGGTTCGGCCGTGTTTGTGCGGTCCGGCCCCCCTCTCATTAAACGAAAATACTTAATCGTTTATCCTCAAAGTTTGTCATGCTAGAACCAAGAGCAGGAATAATTAAATAAAACAACAACAAACCCCTACCTCGGTTTCAAGTGTGGAGCACGTCAACAAGCCACCGAAGACAAGCGTCACGGAGGTCGGGCGTCGCGGAAACCGAACGTCGTTTCCATTGACGTCGAGGTACGTCCGAAGAGGTACATCGCTGGAGAAGCTTCGTAAGATGACGGAGAATGTCCGAGGATGAAACGGCGTCTCCTTTCGTTGACACTGGAAGAAGATCGAAGATGCGGCGTCGTCGATCTTCGGAAACACACCGGCTACAAAGAAGAGAAGCGGTGTTCTTCGTCGGAGCTTGAGTTTTCTTCGTCAAGGTTGAAGAAGATAGAGAGAACTTCCCAAATCCTCTCAAGGTGGAAATGGATACCAACCAAAATAAAATAAGCTTAAATCTTATTTTATTTACACAATTAAACAACTTGAATTTCAAATGTTTGAAATTAAACAACTCAACTCATTTAATTAAACAAGTTGTCAAGATTAATTAAAGAGGAGTTATAGGGAGTTTAAAGGGAAGATGAAGTGTTATGGTTCGTGTGGGCCCCACCACACTTAATCCTCTCAAGGGATGTTAAGTGGATGTGGGTCCCACCCCTAACTCCCTTTGGGAGGTTATAACCAACTTGGAGAAAAATAAAATGTGTTTCCACATTTTATTTAACTTCATTTTAAATTCCCAAAAACTAACTCTCAACCCGCATTAAAAGCAACCTCGGAAAAGGTATCCTTAAGCGAATATCGGTGCTGCGAGTTCATTGGTTCCCTCAGAATTCGATTCCAGGCACCGGTTCAAAAGTTAGAAATTCCCGCTCGTCCGTTCACTGAACGTACCCAAGCCAAACTTCGGAACTTGATTCCTGGCACACCGGGCCTCGGAATCAGGTGCCATCAGAAACCGCGCTCTTGTAAAATTATAAAGAAAATTAAGAAAAAATTTCCCTTGAATTTTATGTGTCTTTACATTACTCCCACCTCAGGGATTTACGTCCTCGTGAAGATAAATCAAAACTAGGGAAACAAATGAGGGTACTGAGCACGCATCTGAGCCTCCCACTCCCAAGTTCTCTCCTGGAGGTTCCCGTGTTGCAATCTGATACGCACTAGAGGAATCGACCATCCACATAGGACCCACTCCTGTCGATCCTCGATCTCCATCGGGACCTCCGTAAAAGTCGACCCATTATCAACGTCAAGCTCCCCATGGTCAATGATGTGCGTCGGGTCGTGCACGTATCTCCTCAGCTGAGATACGTAGAAGATGTCGTGCACCCGGTGCAACTGAGGTGGTAGAGCCAGGCGATAAGCCACCTCGCCAATCCTGCTGAGGACCTGGAAGGGTCCGATGAAGCGTGGAGATAACTTGCCGCCTCGGCCAAATCTTCGTATACCACGTCGAGGTGAGACCCACAAGAAGACGTGGTCTCCATACTCGAACTCTAGTGGCCTCCACCTCCTGTCAGCGTATGACTTCTGCCAGCTCTGAGCTATCCTCATCCGCTCTTGGATGACTTGGACCTTCTCTGTCGTGGCCTAGACCATCTCTGGTCCCACAAGTGCTGACTCCCCAGGGTCTGTCTAGCACAAAAGAGATCTAAAAGGTCGGCCATACAACGCCTCGTATGGTTCCATCCCGATGGTGGAGTGGTAGCTGTTGTTGTATGCGAACTCCACCAAGCGTAGGTGGTCCTCCCAGCTACGACCAAAGTCGAGGACACATGCACGGAGCATATCCTCGAGAGTCTGACTGGTCCTCTCCGTCTGACCATCCGTCTGAGGGTGAAAGGCTGTGCTCAAACGTAGCTGCGTCCCGAACGCCTCCTACAATCCCTTCCAAAGCCGGGAAGTAAAGCGAGCATCTCGATCGGAGATGATAGATGATGGCACACCGTGAGGCCGCACAATCTTCTGAACGTAAAGTTGTCTCAAGCTCTCCACTGATCCCTACTATTGGATGGGTAAGAAGTGATCCGACTTGGTGAGTCGGTCGACAATCACCCAGATGGAGTCATGACCTCTGGAAGTGTGTGGAAGTCCAGTCACGAAGTCCATAGATATGTCGTTCCACTTCCACTCTGGAACCTCCATGGGCGGAACCAAGCCTGCTAGTACCTGGTGCTCAGCCTTCACCTACTGGCAGGTGAGGCATCGAGAAACGAACTCTGCTACAGCCTTCTTCATGCCTGGACACCAGTGCTGTCATCTGAGATCCTGGTACATCTTCGCCACTCCGGGATGTACCGCCAAAGGAGAAGTGTGAAACTCTCTCAGCACCTCCTCCCGTAAAGCGACCGGTACCATGTTACGTCCTCTGAAAAGGATGTCGTGCTCTGCTCCAAAAGAGAAACCATCATGTTCCTATCCTGAGGATATCTGTGCACTCCGCGTCTCACAGTCAGCGTCCCCATGCTGTGCCTCTCTGACCCACTGTAGAAGTGGGGGAGTGACTATGAGAGACTGAAGGAAGGCTGCTCCATCTCTATCCATGAAGGATATCTGCAAAGAGGCTAGCTGCTCCGTCGCCTCCTCAAGTAGCTAAATAACTGTCCTCCTACTAATGGCATCGGCTACCACGTTCCCCTTCCCAAGAGTATAGACTATCTCAAAGTCATAGTCCTGGAGGAACTCTATCCATCGTCGCTATCTCAGGTTCAGGTCTTTCTGCCAGAAGATGTACCTGAGACTCTAATGATTAGAAAAGACTGTAAATCGCTCGCCCATCAGGTAGTGTCGCCATGTCTTCAGAGCGAAGACCACTGCTGCTAACTCCAGGTCATGGGTAGCGTAGTTCTGCTCATGCGGCCTCAACTGACGTGATCCATAGGTGATCACTGCACGCTCCTGCATCAAGACACATCCGAGTCCAGTCCCTGATGCATCGCAGTAAACTACGTATCCAACTCCCTCCTTAGGCAACCTCAAGATAGGTGCGCTGGTCAATCTCTGTCTCAGCTCCTGGAAGATCTGATGAAATCTGTCTGACCACACGAAGGGTTTCCCCTTCTTCGTCAAAGGTGAGAGCGGTGCCGCAACTCTAGAGAAGTCTGGCACTAATCTCCGATAGTATCCGGCTAGTCCCAAGAAACTCCGAACCTCCGTCACGCTCCTGGGTGGCTCCCAAGCTAACACTGCCTCGATCTTCACAGGATCCACTGCAACTCCCACCTCAGAGATGACATTTCCCAAGAAGTGGACCTCACGTATCCAGAACTGGAACTTCGAGAGCTTACCATAAAGCTGGTTCTCTCAGAGTGTGTCTAGTACAACCCGTAAGTGTAAGGCGTGCTCCTCCTCAGTCGTTGAGTAAATCAGAATGTCGTCGATGAAGACCACGAAAAATCAATCGAGGTATGGCTGAAAGATCCTGTTCATGAGGGCCATGAACATTGCTGGAGCATTGGTCATGCCGAAGGGCATAACCAAGAACTCATAGTGGCCATACCGACATCTGAAGGTCGTCTTCTGCACGTCCTCATCTCTAACTCTGAGCTGATGATAGCCTGACCTGAAGTCTATCTTCGAGAACCACCGTGCTCCCTTGAGCTGGTCAAAGAGGTCATCAATCCTCGGTAGTGGATACTTGTTCCTCACTGTCACCTAGTTCAGGCAATGATAGTCAACACAAAGTCGCAAGCTCTCGTCCGCCTTCTTGGCGAACAAAATCAGGGAAGCCCAGGGTGAAACACTGGGTCGGATGAACCCCTTGCCCTGCAAGTCCTCCAACTATACCCATAGCTCTCGAAGCTCGGCAGGGGCCATCTGATATGATGGAGTCGATAACGGGGTTGTCCCGGGGTACAGGTCAATATAAAAGTCTACCTCTCAGCGAGGAGGTAGCCCTGGAACGTTGTCGGGGAAAACGCCTGCAAACTGATCCACCACTGCAGGAAAACCAGGACTCCGCACGTCAACTGATCCTAGGATGAGGCTAGCCAACTGATGAGTGATGGGATATCCTCTCCTCTGCGGAAGTCCATCCTGTGCTGAAAAGGCTCCCTTCTCACCGGTGAAGGTGAACCTGCTCCCGTCGGTGCGTACACATCGCACTTGCGCCTAAAACAATCAATCTGTGCATGGACCATAGATAACCAATCCATGCCCAAGATGACGTCCTTAGGCCTGGACGCTGCTACCAGAAGATCCCAGCCAATGCTCTCGCCTCCTAGAGTAAGCTCACACTGCCGGAACCAGTGCGTAATCATCGAGTCTGCTCCCGTAGGAGTCTCTAGCCGTAAGGATCGACCCAACGGCTCTGTCGGAATCTTCGAGCTCTGAACAAGGGCAGCGGGTATGAAAGAGTGACTCGCTCCTGTGTCTATAAGTAATGCAGCAAGGGTGGAATAGACCCAGATAGTACCTAGAATCATCTATGGTGCGCCGTGGTCGTAGGCCTCTACTGCCTGTAGTTGTGCCTGTCTCTGCCCGCCAGCTCCCTGTGGTCGGGGTGGACCTCCTGGTGGTGGTGGTGGTAGAGCCTCAAAGCGTCGCCCACCACTTGCTGCTCGGCTAGCTCCTCTACCTCATCCGCCTCCTCCCTGCGGACCACCACGGTCGACCCTCTGCCTCTGCCTCAGTGGTCCCTCAACCGTCTGCTGCTCCTCGGCATGGCGGGTTGGGCAGTCACGAGCCATGTGGCTCTTCCCGCCACACGAGTAGCACTGTCTGCCCCTCGAAAGACTGGCTTCGCGCTGTGTGCCCCACACTGCTGAGCCAGTGTCATGAGGTCGTCTGCCTGACGGTCTGGTCTGCCTGGACCCCTGATTCATCCGTCGACTGCTTGCTGCAGAAGACTCTGCTACGTGCCGCCCTGCGGTGGGTCTCGGCGCTGGTGTAGACTCAGCAAGAAAGCTCTCGATCAAAAGGGCCTGCTCCAGTACTCCTATCTGAGTCGGTATGCTGAGGGAGATCAGCGATACCCTGATCTCGTGTCTCAAACCCTGCTCAAAGGTCCGGGCCCGGAAGAATGGGTCCTGCACCATGTCGGTCGAGTAGCGCGAGATATTGGTAAATCTCACCGAGTACTGAGCGACCGTCATTCTTCCCTACCGCAGCTGAAGAAGCTCATAAATGCGCACCGCGCGGAGGGTGGCTGGGACGAACCCTGAGTGGAAGAGGCTCTCAAAGTCCATCCAAAGAAAAGATGCCTCATCGTGCACCTGGATCATCAAGCTCCACCATCGGCCCGCTGCTGCGTGTAGTAGGCTCGCAGCGAGGATCACCATGAGGTCTGTTGGTGTCCTCACTAGCCTGAAAACTCGTACGACTGCCTCTAGCCAGTCCTCGGCTGCCTGGGGGTCCATCTCCCCACGGAACATGGGCAGTCGCTGGCGCTAAAACTCATGTAGTGCGCTGAGGCGACGTGCATCGTCAGTGGCTGGTGCTGGATGTATCGGGGGCTCGGCGGGTAAAGTTACCGCCGATGCCACTGCTGACAAAGGGCCCTGCACCGAGGCCTCATCGCTCGGTGGGCTGTCATCACGCTCGACTCTCGGAACCCTAGCAGGCTGCCGTCGTGGGGCCATCCTGAAAAGGAAACAGGTGCGCCACGGTCAGAACAGTATACCTGGTGAGCTGATATAAAGTAATCACAAAGAAAACATGAAACAAACACGCAATCAATGATTTCGTGCATTAAGTTAGAAATCAGAAGTCAGGGTCCTGGTGTACGGATACGTCGGCCGCCACACCAACACTGGACTCCCTGGACTGATAACCACACCCAATACAGTAAACATTATTGCTTCACATAGAAAAGATCAGAGTTCGCGGTAGAACCGAACTCCTCTAATACCAATTTGTCACGACCCGCCCTCGGGGCCCGTGCCGTGACTACCCCAAGCCCGCCTTCCATAGGCCAGGGGATGGAGACTAGCACCAGGTGTAAATCCCGGTAAAAAGGGAAGACATTGCCTTTGAAAAGTAAACAAGCACCACAGAGTAAGAAAGCGGAAAAATAAACACTAAGTAAAAACAGAGTACAACTGAAAGTGCGGAAAAGTAAATGGGCCAGTATACAAACCCAAACTGAAAGTAAAGTATAACTCGAAAGAGAAAACAGCTACTGTAAAGTAAAAGCCGCTACACCGAGCTATCCACTGGAAATCCCACCTGAAGGGTGGGTACAGATAGCTCCACTGCTCCTCGGGTCCCGCCGTCCTCTCCGAGGACGTCCCACCCAGTGGTCCACCTCCAGGTACCGTCCTGCTCTGCAAGCCTCAACCACGATCAACGATGTCAGTCGTCTGCAACCAACACAACGTAGTGCGGGCATAACCCGTGCAGGGGTGAGTATAAGCTACTTAGTAGGGACCCCGAGACCCCCGAAGGTCTCCCAAAATCCACAAAGGATAAACCACAAAGGAAAGATACAAACACGAAGTAACAACCGACGCAGCTTAGGTATATGCCCATACATATAGCTAAGTCATCAATCCAATACGCTCCAACCTCCGAGCCCAAGTACAACTCAGTCCACACAGGAAAGTAAACGGTTTCCACACAGGAAAGAAAAACGTAATCCACACAGGATAGCACAAAACAATCTACACAGGAAGTTAAATATGACTCAGCTCACACATGTATTCTTTTTCGAGGATGATAGAGATGATCACTGATCCATCTAATTCGTCGGACCCACAAAGGATCGATAGGTACTAACACCCGCAAAGACCCACACAGGATCGGTAGCACTGATCCACACAGGATCGCTGAGTATTGTAGTCGTCGTCGTCGAATCCACTAAGGATCTCTGCACAGTCATCGTCGCAGTCACAGTAGAAGTCGCAGCCAGCTCTAGGGTTCCTGCACACAGCAAGTTCGTTCGGGAGGGTCCGCTCCACGAGCCGAGAGGATGATAAATCAACTGTCACAAATTCCAGTGTTGATGTATCCAAAAGATATGTATCGTCAACAGGAACTCAACGCAACAGACGACGCGTCAATCGGACGCCCGGTCTGAGAGTTATTGGCTTTTTCGTCCCAGGGGCCCGGTTGGTTTTTAAGGCAAAACCATCCCGACCATGCTCCACCTGCGTCTAGACCTCGGGCGGAGTATGACAAAAGATCTGTCTCACTAAGAGGAACTCAACAAAGCTGACGGCACGTCAATCGGACGTCCGTAGCTCAAGATATGAGCGTTTCCGCTCCGAGGGCCCGGTTGGTTTCGTGTACAATCCAACCCGGCCGAACACAATGTAATCCGAAACCTTGAGTGCGATATACCGAAACGACCGTCTCGATCCAAGGATCACATCGCCGCTAACGGCACGTCATTTGGAAGTCTGTATCCCTAGTTATGGGCATTTGAATCCAAACCGCTCGGTATCAGGGGTTTCGGGCCCGGGCCGTCCCGGCCCGAGACCCCCCTGTTGGCCAGAACCGGGTCGACCCGCCCCAGACAGGGTCGACCCGGCCCGGCCCGGCCTGGCCCGGCTTGGCGCGGCCTTGCCCTGCGCGGCCCGGCCCGGTGCGGCCCGGCGTGGCCTGGCCTGGCGGACCGGCCAAGCGCGCCGGTTCGGCGCTAGGCAGCGCGCTGCCAGCTCGTCCGTAGGCCGAGATGATTGGAAAACGGGGGGGGCGCCTGCCCCCCTCATTATGGGGTTCCGTTTATTTGCTGGCCGGGGGATTAATTCCCCCTGGTTTTCCTCCCTTCCGGCCGGCCCGACCTGGCCGGCCGGTTCTTCCTCAACGGGACTGGAAAAGGCCGGTCCCCCTTCCGGCTTCTGACACCGGCGGCCCGGCTGGCCGCTGTTCTTCTCGTTCCGCCGCGGCCCGGAACCGGCCGCAGCCTTCGTCGTCCGGCGCGGTGCGGCGGCACCGCACCCCTCCGCCGCGGCCTCGCTCCGGCCGCGGCGCCTTCGGTTTTCCTTCGACGCGACGCGACGGCGTCGCATCCTTGAAAATCTTTCCACGGCATGGCGCGACGGCGCCACACAATAACTGTTGTGCGATTCCCGCATGGTGCGACATCACCACTCCATCTCGCTCCATCTGCAAGAAACAATCAAGAACAAAGGAGGGGGTTCGGCCTTGTTTGTGCGGTCCGGCCCCCCTCTCATTAAACGAAAACACTTAATCGTTTATCCTCAAAGTTCGTCATGCTAGAACCAAGAACGGGAATAATTAAATAAAACAACAACAAACCCCTACCTCGGTTTCAAGTGCGGAGCACGTCAACAAGCCGCGGAAGACAAGAGTCGCGGAGGTCAGGTGTCGCGGAAACCGAACGTCGTTTCTGTTGACGTCGAGGTGCGTCTGAAGAGGTACGTCGCTGGAGAAGCTTCATAAGCTGACGGAGAAAGTCCGAGGAAGAAACGGTGTCTCCTTTCGTTAAAACTGGAAGAAGATCGAAGATGCGGTGTCGTCGATGTTCGGAAACACACCGGCTACGAAGAAGAGAAGCGGTGTTCTTCGTCAGAGCTTGAGTGTTCTTCGTCAAGGTTGAAGAATATGGAGAGAACTTCCCAAATCCTCTCAAGGTGGCAAAGGATACCAACCAAAATAAAATAATCTTAAATCTTATTTTTTTTACACAATTAAACAACTTGAATTTCAAAAGTTTGAAATTAAACAACTCAACTCATTTAATTAAACAAGTTGTCAAGATTAATTAAAGAAGAGTTATAGGGAGTTTAAAGGGAAGATGAAGTGTTAGGGTTCGTGTGGGACCCACCACACTTAATCTCTCAAGGGAGGTTAAGTGGATGTGGGTCCTACCCCTAACTCCCTTTGGGAGGTTATAACCAACTTGGATAAAAATAAAATGTGTTTCCACATTTTATTTAACATCATTTTAAATTCCCAAAAACTAACTCTCAACCCGCATAAAACACAACCTTGGAAAAGGTCTCCTTAAGCGAATATTGGCGCTGCGAGTTCATCGATGCCCTCAAAATTCGATTCCGGCCACCGGTTCAAAAGTTAGAAATTCCCGCTCATCCGTTCACTGAATGTACCCGAGCCAAACTTCGGAAATTGATTCCGGGAACACCGGGCCTCGGGAATCAGGTGTCGTCAGAAACCGCGCTCTTGTAAAATTCTAAAGAAAATTAAGAAAAAATATCCCTTGAATTTTACGAGTCATTACAGTAATAATATCCTCAATTTTAAATTGATATAAAAAATTACTTATTTGTTGTGAATAGTCTATAATTGGATCATTTATGACACATTAGACCATATAAATTTCAATTTATAATTTTTAAATATTTTTTTGATTTTTAAACAATTTTATAATATTTTATTTTTATAAAATAACAATAGTTTCAATTATGACACTATTCATTTATTTGAATTTAAATTAAACCCACACAAAGTATATATTCAAAAAAAAATATTTAATAGACTCTTTACATGTCATATTCATCTAGAAATTTTTTTGAAAACATTAATTAGTTCATATATTATTTATTTTAATATTTTGATAACCATTTATTTGATATTTCAATCCATATAATAATTTCTACATGACTATTGTGTCATCATTAATGATAATTATTTGATACCTAAAAATTATAATTAAATTCTCATGATGTAGATAATTTTATCAGATTCCTAGAGACTATTAATAATCAATGTTTTATGATTTTTATCACTAAATTAAAATTATTACACTTATAAGATATAAGAGTGTGACATATTGTCACTTTCTTTGAATTTAATAATAATTATATCATTTTCATGGCTAAAATTCCATGAAATGAATCTATTAAGACCCTTACGTTATATATTTCAACTTTTATTCATCAAATATGATTTTTTCATGTCATAGGATTATTTTATAATCTAATATTTACCCTTAATTACTCAATTTACCTTTAACTGTAGTAAAAAAAATTATCATAGTTACTATTCACAATATCAATAAAATAGAATTAGCCTATTAAAATAAATTATACCCATTGACTCCAAGTATCGACAACATTTTTCAAAATTCAAAACATAGAAGTTGCAGTAATTAATTTAAAATTAATCGCGTTGATTAGAAAACGGGTTTTAAAAGTTAAAACATTGTCAAAGATTGAAATGTTTTTACCTATGAATTCAATGTAAAATTAATGCTCCAGATATAAATTATATTAAATTGAAAAAATATATTCTATTTATACTTTAAAACTATTTACTATTATAATTTTAAAGTTTAAATTATCTTGATGAAAGAAGGTGTTTTTATGTAAAATTTATATTGTTTTTACTATTCATCAAAATAAGAACGTTGTCGGAAAAATATCAAAATATTATCCAATGTAAATTTTTAAATCCTGATTCAAAAGAAGAAGTTAATTTTGTAATATTAAACGTATAAACTTGTCAAAAATTATATTTAAAATGGGTGCTCCATCAAAAGGTTGGAAAATGCATTTTTTGAAAAATAATTCTTTTATCTGAAAAATTGATTTTGTTCTCATACCTCATTCCAGAAAATGTGTAAGATGAATTATAATATTATAAAATTCAAAATTCAGTTAATAATATTCATAATAGCTATATCATAATAATATTATAAAAATATATCGTTGTTTAGTGAAACTTGGTATTGCGTACAACAAACTCTATTGGGAAAGGTCTCTCTTGCGTGTAATGAAAGCCATGTTAGGGTGGCATGTAGGGAAATAATTCATTGGTGTTGCGTATAACATAATAAAAATATATTTTAGTTATACGTTGATCAAAATCTATAGTTAGTTTTGTGTAAAATTAATTTAATTTGAAAGAACATGAAATTGTGTTCATCACAATCCAAGAATAGTGTTGCATATACTACAAGCAAATACGTTGTTGCGTATAGCGTAAGCTAATCATGGTGAAGCGTACAACAAAAGACATCAAAAAAATTAAGTGAATAATTCTCATAAAATATCGGGGTGTTACAATCTTGGTGGAAGATGATCATCTTTACATGTTGGGGAATTTAGTTAGTGTGAAAGAATATTACACTCTTGACTAACTTTCCATAATATACATCATTTTTGTGCTAAGACTGTATGGATTTCCACACTATATTTTTTCTTATTGATATATGAGATTTAGCATGAGGTATTGGCGAATCGATCATAAATATTTAGATAATGAATTGATATTTTTCACGGATTATCACCGTAAAACTATTGTTTAGTCTAAAATAGAAATTCCAACTCTAGGGAAATGATAAAATCAGGTTCAATGGATCTCCAAGTAAGTTGGGATCAATATATTCTTATAGTAGAGTACCATTATAATAGAAATTTACATTCCAGAAAGTGGCTTCTACCTCCAACATGCTTGGATAATGTCAGAGTGTGATAGATGTTGTGATCTAAAATTATACAATAAATGATAGATATGTATCGAACCATTTTATTTCATATGAAATCAAAAGAAATTTGATAGAAAATATATGCATGAAATAATTGTAATGTCTTATATATTGAGGTATGTGATAAGATATTATTTCACATATCACCATGGAAAAATTTCGTGTTTTTAGGGAATAACATCTAGATTTTTCTAAGATTCATCATCCCATTCATTATCTATGACCACATCGAAGTGTAATAATATATATTATAACTCTTACATAACATATCGATAGTACATGAAATGATCTGTGTATCCCTTTTAGAGGAGTACATACTAAATGGTTTTGGGGCCTATAGCAGAAGCCAGTGGGCCGAGTATTTTAAAAACATACGTTGATGGGTTGACGATACTTGTTGATGATGATGATCCGAGCCCCAATTTGGTTTGAGAATCTCACATAAATTATAAAGATCCCAAAACATAAACATAATACATACGTATTGATATCTGAATATGCGGTCGACCGCAACCCATCGATGGTGATCGTTTCTCGATGAATCCAATATATGAATCCTCTAGAGTATATACTAGCGTTTGAAAAAAGAACCATTAGGATCATCAATGGTCAAATTGTAGGTGGTAGCATGGAGATCTGATGACACCTTCAACGTCCCTACAATCACCATGTCAAGATACATTCAATGTTTGAGGTAAATATTGATCAAAACTATATGATCAAGAGATTCTATCTTTAGTGATTAGGAGGAGGGAGGTTCACTGGATTCCATTCCAGGAAATGAATAAATAGATATAATATCTGCATAAGAGAGAGAGAGCCTACACTGTTATTTGTATTGGTTTTGTTTAATACATTGGGGGGTTTCTCGACCCCCATTTAATTTATCATCCACTAAATAAATAATTTTTATGATCTAAATGGCTTAAATAGTATTTATTATTTTATTACATAATTTTAACATATATAAAATATATTACATGATAATATTCAAACCATTTATCTTGTCTCGATATCCCGAAATTATTAAAAGAACAATGATTAATAAAAAATATTTTTTCAATTAATATTCATTTGTATTTAATAATATTTTAAATACTCCAAATAAATTCAATCCAAATTATTCAAAACCTGATTAATAATGTATTTATTTAATTCTATTGGTGATCGAAAACACGTTCAACAGTCAGACTCCATGGTGGGACCCATCATGACCATGTACATATTCAACTGAATATGGTGGATTCTTGAAAATGATATTGTTTGTGACCCTGTAGAAACTAATCATGATATAAGTGAATAAAATAAAGACCAAAAGTGGAGTTTAGACACCCATCTTGGCCCCTAAAGATATAATGCTTGTCGTTGAAATGAAAACCAACCTACGAACACTGACTGTGTACTATAATATCTTTGTCACTAAATATCTCATCGTGAAGGACACACACTTGTGTTATCATCCTTTTTCTTGATTTATTATTTTCTGATATATCCATATGGATTTTTCTTTAGAATACTTTTTCCAAAGACATACGAATGCTACACCATCCTGAACAACTATGCTTGATATTTACAACTTCCGGAAAATGGAAGTGACAAATCCATTCATGACCATTCAACCATTGTCATACCATCAAAGACACACCCAACACAAGCTAACTCTCCATGATTTCAATACCATGGTTTGTGACTCTCCTCAATATACAGAATCAATTGATACACATTGGTAATGGTCTCATGTCAAGAGACCAATAAACATGTCCGTAGATAGGGACAACAAATGATAGCCAAAAAATGTGGTGTTTTTATTGGTTTTTTGATCCTTATGATCTCATTACTTGAGATCACCACATTTGAACTTCATGAAAATAAGTCCCAAAGCTTATTGATCCCCCAACACCAGATAGTCAACCATATACTGTGTCATGTTAGTAATATGTATCTAGACCATAGAAAATAAATTTCAGATTAATGTCATTGTATCTTGTGGTCCTCATTATAACCTAGGATCTGCTATAACCTCTCGAAATGATAATTAATATTTGGACATTACCTTTTCAATACTAGACATTGAAATTTATACACTATAATGGTAAGATGAAATAATTTATAACTAAATATGTACATGATATGGTAATAAAATTTACTACATAGTTGGGTCTAGGGTAACCACAATTTCCAATCTCCCACATCAATTAAAGCCAACATTCTAACCAACCATGTTATATATTCGCTTGATAATTATCATTCTCCTACTGAGTAAAATAATTAACTATTGGGCCTTCAAGGTTTATGTCGTGTGGTGTATCTGATGTACGCGACTTCATCTTCTTAAGTAAAAGTTCTCAAGAGATGGTATTCTCGAGTATATCCCATTTTTTCATTTTTATAACATGACAACTTGGTAAGAAAGAATATCATAATTCCCATTATAATAATACTTTTCTCTATAGGTGTGATTCCATGTAATGGAACAAATAATTTCATAAAACAACTTCTTAGCTACCTTAGAAGCTACAACGTACTTGGTATTTGTAGATATGGTTACCACTAGATTTTATGAGTGTGACTCGCTCATCACCTTAGACTAAATGTGATACTAGATCCAATTAGTCCAAGAAAGTCTACATTATGTTCCATAATAACTATTATTAATTATTCATTACTTATTAGGTGTATATCATTTGTACTTTTCAACGTACAAAGTGATTTTTCTGACTACATCACTTGTAGTGCTCCTAGAAACAATGGATATATTTCTACTATAAAGTCTTTATGAGAAATATTAATTATTGTACATATTATGGAATACATGATTGATCCATCACTGTATCATGTGGAACCAAACTCATAACATTATACTCTTTCATGTTATAAACATGTCAACCTGGAGAGATTATGTCATGTCACATTGACATAAATTCTGAACATGAATTGTTTCACCATGTATTTTTTCAATAAAATGTCCATATATGAATGATTAAAGGGGTCCAAGAAACCATTAGATATAGATAAGTATATATTGTTCTCTCTGTAACTCCCCAATATTCTGTAGTATGTTTCCCTTTGAATAATTGAATAATTTTTAGTGTACGCAAATTCAAGATTTTAACACACCACGACCAATAAAAATTGCCATTATTAATAGTAATACACAATTATTAAAATTATAAAATTTTTACTTTTAGAAAATGGACTTCCGGAATATTAAAATTAGTTAAGGCTGAAGTTTTGGTACTTTTCAGAAAACATTCAATTTTTGATGATTAGTGAAAAATACAAAATTTTAATTAAAAACAAAATTTTTAATCCAAAAAATATAAAGTTTTAAATAATAAATTTGAGTGGTTTTAATGTATCATTAGATTATATTTTTATAATTTAAAATAATTTAGGTCATTGGATGTAATTTAACATTTATACTATTTATAAACGAGTGTCAATATTTTGATAAATTTTATTTCTTAAAAACATGCTTTTTGTTTTGACAACAGGATTTATTTTTAAATTAATTACTACCACTTCTGTGTTTTGAGTTTGGAAAAAAGGATTCCCGATTTGGTATCATGAGGTCTAAATTGTGTAAATAGTTTTCTTTTATTTTTTTGACATTATGAATATTGACTTCAGTAAATATTTTATTTACCATGGTTAAAGGGTAAATCTGGTAAACATATGTAAAAAATATTATTATAATAATATTATGTTACCCTAACATGTGTAATATTTCTATTTTTAAATACATGGCCGACCATGGTCATACTTGGGTTGATTTTGGGACCCCATGGAGCCACTTGGGAGTGATAATGACACATTATATTAATTAATTTAAATTAAAGACAAAAATGACATAAACATTTATATTTTAGTAAAATAATTTTTACAAGGGCTTATATAAGATAAATTTTATATTATAAATATTAATTTGAAAGAAGATGAAATTTCATAAATAATGGTATTTTATTTATAATTTTTAGACATCATATAAATAAAATTATTTATGACACAATAATGATGTAGTGTTTTTCTAATTAAAGAATTATCTAACTAAATGTGATTATAAAAAGTTAAACAACATCACAAACCTTTCCAATTCATATTGGTTTATTTTATTTATAAAATGAGTCATATTATCTTCAAATTTAATGAGTTTGTAACCTTTATAAACTGAAAATCATTATATTATAAAATAATATATTCAAACATTCCTAAAGATCCCCTCCTCTCCATTATATTAATCCTTCACCTCTAAACTGTTTCTCACACCTCAAAATCCCATTTTATCATGAAACATCTTCCAATTAAGCTCCATATATCCCTCTCTTACTCTAAGAAGCCATACCATAGGCATAAGGAACTTCATTGAAGCCTTTTGGTTCCAACCAAAGGGAGTTACCCGATTTAATGGTAACATCTCCTCTTATGTTCTTTTCTATTATTTTACTTCTCCAAAAACCAGAACTCTCTTTTTTCCTTAATTTTATAACAAAAAAATGTACTAAATATACTAGGTTGTTGTTAAAAGAATAATTTTAACTACACTTTCACACACCTCAATCAAATGGGTATTGAATATAATGTTTCTGTGGATGGTGAACTACTTCTTCACAAAACAATGATTTTTCAATCTTCTACTACCACATATTATAGTGTCCATTATGATATAATTGAAATTATATATGATTTTTATGATATTTATTGAATCTATAGGTTTCTTTAATTCTATATTATAGCATACCCTTATTATTTTCATGTTGTATATATACGATAATTCAATTTGAGGATGTGCTGACTACCGCCCCTTCAAAGTGATATGACTCGTTCATACCATACATGGAACACATAATGGATGGTGTTAATGAACTTAAGTAACATATATAAAATATTATATTATACTGAATAACAATATACTGATGTATCATTTGGTTTTCTTTTATTTTAAAATAAAAAAAACTGAAATGGATGTAGCGTTCGTGGGTACGTACAGATTACCGTCTCCATGAACGCGATGAGATTCTTTCCCCGTCACAACCATTCAATAATAATTTTAATTTGATTATTAAAAATAATATTTAAGAACATTATATAATTTTTTATATGAATAAAATACATCGTATCCATAAAAACATGAAATACATAACAAAACATATAAATGAAAATTAATCAGTTAACACCCGAAACGATGATACTACTAAAATATTACTAACAAAGCAATATCCTAAGACCACATATGATATCATATTATGTATTTGGTTCCATTATAATTTAATAAAAATGATTTTACTATTATATAGGAAGTAAATGTACTCTCGAACAAGGAAAAGTACAAGGTAACGGTAAATTCCCCAATCTCATTGTTATCCGAGATTGTTCAGGTGTATGTTTTCTCTGAGACATATTTATTATCATTTTCCATGATTTATAAAATACATTTAAAATTTATTATTTTATGTTATTCATTAACTAAAACTTCATTTTAAATGTTTTAAATATTTCCTCTACTGAAACCTTCTCATTAATGTCATTTTTTTCAAAATGGTTTTATGGATTTATTTATATGGACATGAATGTTTTAAAATGTCAATTCTGTTAAAAAGTGTCAATGTATTCTAGGACACTTTGATTCAAAAATATCTTTAAACATTGTCATTTCTAAATTGGGATACATTCCAATGATTTCTTGAACAAAATGATATTTCTCTCCCTGTTTTTTACTGATTATTTTCAGCTATGTCAACCTAATTTTTTGGATATTATTCTTTATTAAGGTTGATTTATTTTAAATAAAATATTCAATATTGTATTGAATGAGTTATGATATGTTTGACTGTGAATGTTCTATTTTTATAGCATTCATGGTTTATTCATGAAGTATTGACATTTCATATGCGAGTTTTAGTTCAAATGTTTATGTTATATTTCAACATTTTCATATGAGATACGATGTTTACATCGTAAGTGAAGAGTGTGGCCCCATATAGCCCCTTAATTCATCAATAGGTATCATGAGGCAACATAGAGTCTTGGTAGAAATACTTGACATAATATTATTTTTTGTCTTGGCACGAGGCCTTGACTATGTGGTTATGATGGTCGGAATTATACATTCCATCATTGTGAAATTAGTTATTGATATTACATGTGATTATTCAACTAGTAAAATATCCATGTGAATAATTAAATGGAATTATTTGATTTATCTTTTCAATATTATTCTGATGTTTAATTTGAAAAGGCGTTTGATTTAGTCTTATACATTTCCTTAAATGTTTAATCTTATTTTTGACTATTTCTGCTATATTTTATTCATTACTGAGAATCTAAGCTCACCCATTTCTCTGTATTATTTTTTACAGGATGTGAATAAGTAAATTATTATTAACATATAAGGATAGTCAAATAATATGAGTGAGTTTAAAGGAGAAAAAATTTTGTTCTTCTTTTTTTCATAATGTAATGTAAAATTTATGTATGCATCTAGTACATCAAAGGCTACTAAACTGATTGGATTTCAAGACATGTTCCCTTGTATCATGCCAATGTTATGTTAGAATTCACCGAATCTTGGTAATAAGGGTCGGGGCATTACATTTGGTATTATATGATGTTTGGTAAAAACCCAGGATACATGATATATATAAACACTGATTAGAGCACATTCCCCTGAGATAGACATTGAGGATTAGTTTAAAAGAACATCCATGAATTTTTGTAATTTATAGATTCTGTGTATTTTTCATGAAATACATCCCTGTCTAGATATGAGCAGGTAGAGGTGGCTCTGGCACATATGTACCATGGAGTTAAAACTCTGAAAAGGAGTTTTAAGTTTGACCCAGGGTATCCTGGTACACAACAAGGGGCCTTGCTACATTATTGGTTATGACATACCCAGGGGATACGATTAGGATAATTAACATTTCCATTACAAACCCTTACAAAGTATTTATGATTATATACCCCCTTAATAAAAACATTTTTCTAATTAAGGATTATATCCCTAAACTGTTCAATTTATGTTAAGTGTTTTATAATATTGGAATTAGGTATTGTGATTAAAAAACTAATGTTGTGTATGGAATTGTATAGATATGAAGCATAGTGGAAGGAATGGGATCCATATCAACAGACATAATCCATGAAGGGATTTCCCTCCTACTCATGCTAATTATAGTGGAGCTGGTGTTGCAACTGGAGCTAATCTGCATATCACCATACGGGTACAACTCACTCAGTTTATTAATAATAACCTTACCCACATGGATCACCCTAATACACAATGTGGAGGATCATAGTTAGTATGCATCATGAGAAAACAACCACCTATATTTAATGGGACTAAAAATCCATTTGTAGCTGAGAAATAGATATGTTTTGTAGAGAAAATATTCCATGCTTTGGGGAGTAGGGAATGGGAAAAAAGTTTGTCAAGGCAGTTTATCACCTCAGAGAAGATGCAAATCAATGGTGGTCATTAATTCAAAACACCATGAAGGAGGATGAAGTATAAAACATGGAATAGAGAGAGTTTAAATATATTTTCATAGAAAAATAAATTCCATTTGACCATCGAGCAGACATAGAAATACAATTTTTGAGTCTAACGAAAAAGGAGGAAAAGAATGTTCCAAATGTGACAAAATATTTACAAAGTTAGAAAGGCTTGTAAAAGATTATACTTGTAACCCAAGGATAAATATTGATCGATTCTTTTATGGGATAGTTTTTAATAGTAATGCACTAATGAAAGGACTTGGTTTTGTCCTTATTCAAAATGATAGAATTATTTCATATGCATCACGATAGCTAAAAATAATGAGAAAAACTATCCCACTAATGATCTTGAGTTAGTAGATGTAATCTTTTATCTGATGATATGGAGATGCTATCTCTAATGTGAAAAATGTTATATTTATATCGATCAAAAGATATTGAAGTATATTTCTCTAAAAAAACTCAACCTGAGGAAAAGGATAAGGCTCAAACTACTCAGAGATTATGATTTCCATATTCACTACCACCCGGGAAAGGTAAATAAGGTGAAAAAATCATTGAGTAGAAAGTATCATAGAGTCCTAAAAAATATGAGAGTTTAAAATGAACCTATATTCATGGATCTAGTATATATGGACATGGAAATAACCATGGATGCTGAAACATCAATACTTTTTCAAATCTTTTCCAACCATATTTATATGAATGATTAAAAAGTTCATAGACATATAAAGAGGAGTTTCAATAAAAATTAAATATGTTAATGATGGGAGACTGATTGACTACGTATATGAAGATGGAATTTTAAAATTATGGAGGATACATCGTGTTCCTAAAATAACAGATCTAAAAATGGAATTTTTTGATGAAGATCATAGATCCAATTTCACCATACACCATTGTAGCACTAAGATTAATAGATATCTGAAGGAGTATTTTTTGTTGCAAAACATGATGAGGGATATTTCTGATTATGTGTCAAGATGTATGGTTTTTTAACAAGTGATAGCTGGAAATAAACATCCTAGAGTAGTCATGAATCCTCTTCCCATACCTATGTGGAAATGAGATGATATTATGTTGGACTTTTTTATGGAAATACTAAGGTCACCTAGAAGGAATGATGTAATATGGGTCATTATTGATCATCATACCATGTTAAGAGATTTTCTTGCAATAAGAGAAGACTTTCTAGTTGATCATTTATCAAGACTATAAATTAATGATGTCTTAAGACATCATGGAGTACCATTTATTGATTTTTTATGAATGTGTTTATCATTTGTCATCATGATTTGGGAAGGGTCTTCAAAAGGCCATGGATACAGAACTTTGTATGAGAACCACCTACCACCCTCAAATTGATGGACAATCAGAACAGACTATTCAAACTGTAGAAGACATGTTTAGATCATTCTCACATGACTTTCAAGGTATATGCGATCAATATTTACCTCTGGTAGAATTTTTCTATAACAGTAGTTTCCATTACAGTATTCAAATGGCACCCTATGTAGCATAATATGGAAAGAGATTCCGCACACCAACTTGTTTGGATGATGTTGGTGAGAGAAAACTCATAGGCCCAGAACATGTTGAGGAAATAATGGAAATGGTGAATACTATCTAAACCCACATCAAAGCTTCTCAAAGTAAGGAAAAGAGCTATGTTGATAACTAAAAGATGTATTTGGAATTTCAAGTATGAAATCATGTTTTCTTGAAGGTTTCTCCATGGAAGGGTGTTATACGATTTAGTAATTAAAATAAATTATGTCTCATGTTCATCGGACATTTCAAAATTCTATAATGAATTGGAGTTGTAGCTTATCATTTGTCAATGATACCAAGTCTCTCCAAAGTTCATGATGTGTTCTATGTATCAATATTATGAAAAACCATGCCTGGCCCAAAACATATACTCACCTATGCAGAAGTAGAACTTGAACCTGACCTGTATTATTGGGAAGAGATTATTGTAATTCTTGATACCAGATAACAAGTGTTGGGAAACCAGGTGACTCATCTTGTAATAGTTATATGGAGAAATCTTAAGATGGAAGTGGGAAAGTGTGAACTTGAGAAACTTATTATGAAGAACGATAAGAATATTTTTATAAAGTAATATTATTCAAATTTTTTGGATGAAATTATTTGTAGGAGGTAATAAGGTAACACCCCATGCTCTCATGGTAGATTTCCTTTTGAATAATGAAATTTCTTACGTTGTACGCAACTTTAATATTCTAACACACCAAGAGCAATCAAACTAGACATTATGAATAGTAATACCTTCTTTTTGAAATTTTAAAAAATTTATTTTCTAAAATGGACTTTATTTATAGATTTGTAATATCAAAATTAGCTTAGGGTGAATTTTTGGTACTTTTCTGAAAACATTCAATTTTTGATGAATACTGAAAAATAATATATTTTAATTAAAAACAACTATTTTAATTGAATTAATTTATAGTGTTAAATTAAAAATTTCAGTGGTCTTAAGGTATCATTAAACTATATTTTTATAATATAATATAATCTTTTTCATTGGTTGTAATTTCAAATTTAAACATGACATAAATAAATGTCAGTCTTTTGAAAGATAATATTTCTTAAAAACATGTTTTTGTTTTGACAATAAGAATTAATTTTAAATTAATTTATTACACTCTGTGTTATGAATTTGGAAAATTGTATTCCATATTTAGAAACATAAGGTACAAATTTTTTAAATAGGTAAAAAAATTTAGACATTATGAATATCTACTTCAGTAAATATTTTATTTTCCATGGTAAAATGGTAAATATGGTAAATAAGTGTAATCAAATATTATTATAAAAATATTAAATTACCTTAACATGTGTCCTATTCCTATTGGTTTATTCATGTCCTATAATGGTCATCCTTGGGTCTATTTTTGGACCCATGGAGCCACATGAGAGTGATAATGACGGTTTATATTTATTAATTTTATGTGACGACAACAATTACATAAACAAATATCATTTTGTAAAATAATTTTTACAAGTGGTTAAATAAGTTACCATTTCGACTATAAATTTTAAATTTAAATATAAATTTATTTCATATATCATGGTATTTTATTTATAATTTTAAACATCAAATAAATAAAATTATTTATGACATAATAATGATGCAGTGTTTACCTCATTAAATAATGATTAAAATAAATGTGATTAAAAAAATTAAAAAAATATCCAAAACCTGTCCAATTATTATTGAATGATTTTATTTTGAACATGAGAAATATTATATTCTACTATAATGATATTTTTACCATTATAAACATAAAATAAATATATAATAATATAATATTTTAAAAAATTCCCAAAATGCCTCCCCTTGCCCTTATAAAAAGCCTTCACCACATTCCCATTTTTCACACCTCTCAAGCCCCTTTCCTCATCCAACCACTTCCCAATTAAGCTCCCTACATCACTCTATTACTCTTAGAAGACTTACCATATGTATAAGGCATTTCATGGAAGCCTTTTGGTTGAAGTTACCTGATTTAAATGTAACATCTCCTCTTATGTTCTTTTCATTTATTTTACATATCCAACTCCCTAAACTATAATTATTACATTATTTTATAAAACCAAAAGTATACTCAATATAGTAGGTTTTTATGACATGTATTTGAACTAAAAATACACAAACATCTATTTAATGGGTATTGATCATAATGTTTCCGTGGACAGCGAACTACTACCTCACGAAATGATGATTGTTCAAACTATTAGTACCACCACTTATGGTGGCCATTATGATGTAATTGTAATTATATATGATATTTATCAGATTTATTTTTCTATAATATTATGTAATTCTTTTTTATAGCATACCATAATTATTTTCATGTTGTATATATTTGATAATTTCATTTGAGGATGTGCGGACTATCATCCCCTCAAAGTGATATGACTCATTCATACCGTACATGGAATATATAAATGATGGTGTTAATGAACTTACGTAACATATATAAAATATTATATTCAACTGAATAATAATATACCTATGTATCATTAGGTTTTATTTCCTTTTAAAATAAATAAATTGAAATAGATGTATCATTCGTTCGTACGTAAGGATTACCGTCTCCACGAATGCGATGAGATTCTTTCCCCATCATAACCATTCAAGAATAATATTCACATTATTTGTAAAAATAATATTTTAGAATAATACTTCATTCTGAATATTAATCAAATACATCATATCCCTAACAAACATGACATATTTAACAAAACATATAAATGAAAATGAATCAGTTAACGCCCAAAACAATGATACTACTAAAATACTATTAACCAAGAAATATTAGTAGATCATATATGATGTCATATTTTTGTATGTGGTTCTTGTATAATTTAATAAAAATTAATTAACTATACTAAGGGAGATAACATGCTCTCAACAAAGGAAAAGTACAAGGTTAGGGTTAATTACTGAATCTCACAATTATCCACGATTGTTCATGTGAATGTATTTGTTGGGACATATTTATTATAAATGTCCATGTTTTAGAAAATATGTTTAAAAATGATTCTTGTAAGTTACACTATAAATAAAACATCATTTTAAATGTTTGAAATATTTTTTCTTCAAAATCCTTCTCATTAATGTCATAGATTTCGAAATTGTTTTAAAGATTTATTTATATGGACATGAATGATTGAAAATTATAATTCATTTTCAAATTTTCAAAGTGGTATGGGACACTTTGAATCAAAAATATCTTTCAAATGTCTTACTTTATAAATTATGAGTCTTTTTAATTATTTCATGAAGAAATCTATGTTTCCCTCAAAGTGTTTTGTATATTATTTTTAACTATGTCAAAATCCTTTTTGGATATTATTCTTGATTGATGGTGATTTATTGTAAATACAATCTTCAATATTGTATTTAATGAGTTATGATATGTCTGACTCTGAATTTTCTATTTTAATACAATTCATGGTTTATGTTTGAAGTATTGAAATTTCATATTCTAGTTTTAATACGAATGTTTATGTTATGTTTCAACAATTTCAAATGAGGAATGAAGTGGATATAGTAAGTGATGGGTGTGGCCCACTATAGCCCCTCGATGCATCAATATGTCTTATGAGGAAAACTACTATCTTGGAAAAAGGCCTTGTCAAAATCGTATTTTAAGTCTTGGCATAGGGCTTTGATTATTTGGTTATTTTTTCCATCATTATGCATTCCATCATTATGAAATTAGCTACTGAAATTAATGTGATTATTCAACTAGTAGAATATCCATTTGAATAAGTAAATGGCATTATTTGATTTATCTTTTCCATATTATAATGATTTTTAATTTTAAAAGGCTTTTGTTTTTATTCTTATAAATTGCCTTAAATATTTATTCTTATTTATATATATTTTTTCAATATTGTTATCCTTACTGAGTAGCTGATCTCACCCCATTCTATGCTTTATTTTTCCCATGATGTCAAGATGTAAATTATGATTCATCTACACAGATAGGCTATGTATATGAGTGTGTTAAAGGGGTAAAAGTGTGGTCCTTATTTTTATTTCTTGATGCAATGTACAAATTATGCATGTATCTAGTAACTCCAAGGCTACTAAACTGATCGGCCTTTCTAGACATGGTCTATTTTATCATGCCAATGTTATGTAATAATGCGCTGACTCTAGGTAACTGGGGTCAGGTCATTACTCCCTAGAAGTTAGGTCACTTCATTAAGTCAATCAATAGTGTATTAATTTTATCATGGAATTAATTTACTGTAAGACCAAGACCTTTTTTCCATATGTGTTAAAACATATTATTCTTGGAATGAATTAGCGCTATCACTAACCTTTGGTAGACACAAGAAAAATATTCATTAAAAATAAATTCTCTATGATTTTGTATCTTACATGAATCCAAAATTGGATTTCTTTAACTTGGAAGAATCATTGTAATATGATGGTGTCATCACCCCTTTCTAGTTTCATTGAATTGACACCTTCCACAAAAGATGATCATGACATCCAATGACCAATTTAATGATCATAGAGGTTAGCTATGAGAAGTAAAATTCTAATGGATTTAGGCATACTGACATGGTATAACCAATCAATCATTATTGGTACCTGGATTGTACCATCCATGTATCATATCATTTGAATACCCACCATAATATTAAATTTATTAGATCCTTTTCAATTTGATACATGGAATCCATTATTGAATTTTAAATTAGTCTTTCCAATCATAGCTTATTACTATATACTTATTACTTGTAAATATTATTTTTCTCAATGAATAATTTATCACCGACGATAATGAAAATAAAAACATCACTATGCTTTCATTAATCATATGAAATATTGTATCTATAACATTCTTATTACACATGAACTTGTGATACTAGTTCTTATTTCAACGATTTGTGCATCTCGATCATTGAATAAGTCCATGTACATTCAGCTCCCACTATCTCTAATAGAGATGTGTACCCTTATATATAAATGTAATCTAACACTTGACCATATCATTTCTCTTATAGATAGTTATGTAATTCCATATGAAACTGTTATGATATTCACATAGATGCACCATGTGTTTAGCTCGTTAAATGTCTGTTTGATTTACATTAAAATGATTTGCATATTTAACACATGTTCTAAGACATAAAATATTTTAATCATACTATGAATAATATGATATCAATTTATAATTTATCAGTTGGCATATTGGTTATGGTATTTTTCAGTTATTTGTAAGGAACGTCATGAAATATTATTCAAATTTCTGCAACTTGTATCACTGATACTCCATAAATCATAACTCTAATGTATAAAATGTGCATTTAGGAATTTCTCTACACCACATTTCTTTGATAAATGTGAACTTGTAAGATACATCATCAATACTACTTATGAACATCAATATTGTGATTTTTATATGTTATAATGAGTTATGGAATTACTCTAAACTATAGTATCATGATCGATGAATGTTTGGTCAAGATATTATTCAGCATGTCAAGCAGGAGAAACTCATATTTTCTGACCATGCACTTAATTCACTGTACAATTCCAAAATTTCTTAATAGAATCATATGAAGTATCATTACCTCAATCCTTCCTTTAGAAATGTTCACTCTCGCTTGTTTAACTAATTCGAAAATCCTTCTGACATACCATTATTAGTTAAAGGATTCTTTCCCAAAACTAAATGTGTCAATAATTCTAAAGGATTTTAGATGTGCTGATCCTAAATACCAAACAGTGTGTATAATTGATGTCGACTTTTAGTTTTTCTTGACAAAGAATCATCTTTCCACTACTCGATAAGTCTTACATTTTTATATTAATCATGTATTGACAATGATTCAAGTATGTATGAACTATCTATTGAGTATGTTACACCACAAAAAACATTCATTCATGAATTTGAAAAAATGCCTCATTAAGACCAAATGCGAACTTGAGATAAATGTTTTGGTTATACTCAACATATTGTTTTACTAATATCATTCACTTTGATATTATAAGTTATGTGTTTCTCATTGCGGACTTAGGAATCTCCCTTTCTCTGTTAATTGGAGAAGACACCTTACTCATAGTAATGTTACTCTACATACCTGGGTAGTTTACTTCAATAAATATATATAAAAATTATATTTTATTAAATACCCAATAACTTTGTGAGAAAAATACTTTTATTTGATGAATATTCCTAAACAAGATGTGTATACGTTCTATTTGTATTTCAGTTCATTGTGTTTTGTGCATCCATAATGTTTTTTCATTATGTGATGAAATTACATAATTTTGAATTACCAAACAATTTTCTTTGAAGGAAATAACGTAGGTGTCTTTGTGGGGTACCTTTATATAGTCCATTTCACCTTGTCATTCAATTTTTTTCCCACAAGAACAAAAGAAAGTGTTCTCATTAATATTTTTATTACATTGAGAATGCACCTTAATGTTAATGAATCACTTACTCTAAAACAATGGTTTTTATCCCTAATAAAAACTATATTAACTGGGTTTAAAAGGAATAAGAATGGGACGCCAGGAAGGATTATGGACATTCTTTCACATTAAACAAAGGGAGTGAAATCATCACATTAAAAACATTCACAGCTTTCTCCTTGGAAACTTCTTCGAGATGAGACTACATGTAACATGATCCATGTGATGATGTAGAAACAGAAACTTACATCAGATGTTGATGATTTCATTATAAAAGAACCATCATGTGCTTGATTTATGAGTCTCATATAATCTATTTTACACCCCTTCTTCATAGGGTGGATTAACAGGTTGGGACACTAGCACCATGAATTTTAGATATAGTAATATTATGTACAATCATTCATAGTATATATAAAATTCGTTCTAATTTCTACATTTAATTTTTCCAATATTTAACGTAGTTTTTACCTGTTGTATTAATTTCTATTATCGACAAATAAACATTAGCAGATTATTACTTTTTTATGTAGATTACTAAATATTACATAATTGATTATTTAATCATTAAATGTCTCCCACTATTTTTATTGAATTATTTAAACCATCTTTACTATAATTGGAGTATTCTATTATATGAGTATTCTAGTGGAATGGATCACAAAACCACACTCAAACTCTACAAGCTATACCTAAACCACTACTTGGAGGGTTCAAGGTAAGAGTTTTGCGGGCCCACTACATTAACTTGAAGTTCCGTGATCTCTGGAGTGAAGTCCCATATTCAAAAATCTTTTATTGATTTACTAAAATATTTCTTATAAAATTACGACAAGATAGAAATAGATATTTTCTTATGAAGTTTTAGTTATGTCAACCCACCACCCTAATAAAAAATCCCTAGTAGTTAGAGGCACCCTCAGCTATAGAATGATCGGAACCCCAAACACCCAGTTTTATTCAAACATGTATGAGTGGAGGCTATTGTGACATAATATTTTTTTTCAGGGTTTTATGTCGTTTTCTCTAAAATAATGTGATATACTTCTATTAATCTTCTTCATCTATCTTGTCACAGTCACAACTAAACATTAATATAAAAACATATGCTACAACATTATGAATTTCATTATCTATTATTTTAGGTATTTCTCTCATTGTTGGTAAATGCATAAAATAATAAATACATTTATAATAGTAAACTACTACTCCGCCGGTCTTGAACTTCCAAACGACCTAAGGGAATCATAACTGAGTCGGACCTTAAATTTTAATGAAACATTCCCCCCTCTTTTATTTTGACTTCTCTTCTGAAGTATCACCTCGTCTTGGCTTGGACCATGTCATGTCTTCGAGTACCACCTCATCTTGGCGGGATCCACATTTCTTATTGTACCGTCTTGATCAATGTACACCGCCTCATCATGGTGGGTTCCACGCCATTCACCTTCTTCGTCCGAAGTATAATGATAATCGTGTGTAGGTGAGGGGGGATACTATTATAAATGTACATTAGGTAAATTGGAAACGCATGACCTTGTACATATCATCAAAATTGAACAACAATTTGTAGACTATCTATTTAATGAATTATAATTATCAGATGTAGTTAAATAATTAATTAATTGAGTGCGACATACACAAGTCGGTGATCAAGGCAAGAAAGCAGGTAAATTGTGCGATAAGATTAAATTTTATTAATTAAGTATAAGTGTTATATAATTAGACTAAATGAATTAATAATTATAAATAATTTAGTTTTTCATGATTCCACTAATTAATGTAAATTTTATTCCAATGTTAATGTAATTAAGTAATTTTATTTCATTACTAAATTAAATTAATCTACGACATCGGATATTAAAATAATTAACCAAGATTAATTTTGAAACTAAATTAAAAATAAATAATAAAAAAAATTTGATTAATTTTAGTGGTCGGTCCTCGAATCATAACAACACGGCCATTGCGGGTATGAAAAGACCTTCTCACCACCATAACAAGCCAAGGAGGAGGCCACGAAGATCTGCAAAAACTCATTTTGGGTTGGGTAGATCTTCCTGGATCATTTCAGGGCCAATTTGTTTTTGTGAAAAATAACTTCTAAGAAAACATATGTTCCTCCCGGGTGTAAATGGAATCCGATGGGGCTGCAGTTCCAGTCGGGTATGTCTGAAGAAACTTGGTCTAGCGAGATGATTTGAGTAGGCACACTACTGCGGAGTCATCGGTTGTGAGGAACAGGGTGGTAGTGTCGTCAGTGTGGGAGAAAACTAGAAAAACTGGTGCGGTGCGATGAAGGCGACTAGAGCGGTCGGATCTATCCGTAAGGGTGCTGCGTGTGGTGTTCCAGCACCTGGAGGATGCTACGGTCGATTTTTGGAACCAGTAGAGATGGAGATCCATAGTAGGTGTCACAATGGTGAAGGTGGTTGTGGAAGGGAGAGCGATTTGTACTATGGGAGGCTGGCAATCGGCACTGGTGCTTTTGCAGGATGTGCGGGGGTCGAGATCCAGCCAAGGTGGCGACCATGGGGAGGTGGCGACATTGGGTTTAAAAGTGGTCTGCGCAGGCCGAGGACAAGGAAGGGGTTGCAGGTGTCGGGCGGTGGCCTACGGAGGGAGTAGGGGGCGCCTCTATATGGCATACAAATAAATACATAGCTGGGGTTCTGCCTCATACCCATTTGTTTTCTTATTTAATGTCTTCCTTTTACAAAACATCCCCCCATTTTGTTAATGTATGTCTTCTCAGTTTTTTATGTCATGTTTCCAATTATATCTTTCGTGTGTTTTTCCACACACAAAATTTATAAAGGCTACTTGATTGCATTTTTAATTAAATGATAATTTAATTATTTTAATAAACTATTAATTTAATATTATTACATTATTAATATCATAAAATAGTTAATATTAAAATAATAAAATTATTGTAAAAATTAATTAATTTTTCAAATTATAATTTGCACAATATTGGATCAAATTCCAATTAACTGAAACAGATTGAAACGTGATTGGGTTTTCGATATGAATTAAAATGTAATAACCTAGATAAATCCAAAATTTTGATCGAATCCAAAAAATTTAAAATGGACGTAACATTGCCATTCGAGATCGGATAGATCCACAATTTGTCCCGATGAGACTGTTTTGGAACAATCTATTAAATTTTAATGAAAATTTCATTTTCTAGTATATAAAAATATACGCGAATCCTCAAATACCACAGAATGGTTTCGGGGCCCGTAGTGGAAGCCGATGAGCTGGGGATTTTAAAATTATTCATCGATGGATTGACGGGTCTTGTCGACACCAACGATCCATGCCCCAGGAAAGGTCTGAGGATCTCACATAAATTATAATGATCATAAAAACATAAACATACTACATACTTATTGAGATATTAATCCATGGTCGACTGAAACACATTGATGGTGATCATTAAACGAAGGATCCAAAGGAGGAACCCTCTAGATCATCCATACATACTTCAAATAATCCCGAGGGAGTGTCAATCGTCGAACTATGGGTGTTAGTGCCGAGATCTGATGACGCATTCGACATCTCGATGATCACCGCATCGATATTCCTTTAATGCTCAATAGAAATCTTGATCCGAACAATTGGGTCGAGAGATTCTCTCTCTAGAGAGTGGGAGGAGTGAGATGCTCTATATTTCATTCCTTGAAATGAATTCATAGTTAGAATAGCAACACAAGGGAGAGAGCCTCCTCATTTATTTATAGGGGTGTTTCCAAATTCCCGATTGGGTTTTATGGCCACCGTTTATTTCAATGTCTATTAAATAAATAATTTTTATGTCCTAAACTGTGTCAATATTTTTTACTATTTTATCACATATTTGTAATATATATAACAAATAATACATGATAAAATTTGAGCTATTTTTCTTGACTCTAAATCCCGCTTTATATTAAACTAACCTTTAATATTACGAAAATATTTGTTCGTTTAATTTTATTTCATATTATAAAAAATTTTAAACAATTTAAATAAATTCAAATCCAATTATTCTTAACGAGAATAATAATTTATTTATTAATTATTTTGGTGATCAAATACATGGAAAACTCTTCGACCGTGTTGTGGGCCCACCATGCCGCTATTCTTATTCAGCTAAATAGGGATGATTTCTGAATACACAATTGTGTGTAACCCTCTAGGCCCTTATCTCGATAGGTGTGAATAAAATTCATAGACCAAGAGCAGAGTCTAGCAACCCATCATATCCCCTAAAGAGATAAAGACTGTCATAGCAACGAAAACCAACCTACGAACACTGACTGTGCACTATAATATCTTTGTCCTTAAATATCTCGTACTGCAGGATGTGGACTTCTTTCATCATCCTTTTCATTGCATCATTATTTTTTGATCTATATAGTTTTATTTTTCTTTAGAATGCTTTGTCCAAACACTTATAAAGGCAACACCATCCTGATCATCAAGGACTAAGATACACAACTTCATTATTATGGAAGCAACAAATCCTTTCTTGTCCATTCAACCAATGTCATACCACCAATGACACACCCACCACAAGCTACCTCAACACGATTTCAATACCAATGTTTTTTCACTACATCAATTCACATAATTAAATGATACAAATTGGTAATAGTCTCATGTCCGGAGTGGAATACACATGTTTGTAGATATAAAAAACCAATGAGAGTTAAAACATGTGGTGCTACTGTTGGTGGGTCTATTATCAAAATCTCACTACTAGAGACCAATAAGTGAAAACATCATGGGAAGAATTCTCAATTCTTATGATCCCCCAACACATGATTGTCAAACATCTATTGTATCCTATTAGTAAGATGTATCTTGACCATAGAACATATATTTAATATTAATGTCACGTTATCTTGAGGTTCTCATTATTTTCTAGGATCTACTATAACCACTCAACATAATAGTTAATATTTGGACATTACCATTTCAAAATTGGATGCAGAAAAGTCTACTCATCCATGCCATGAATATTACATCCCTTACTTGTAAATTCAAATTGGATTTGTATAATGAATACTAATCCATTCCATGAATCACATAAAATTCAAAAAAAAAATAGAAAACCAAAATATATGTATTAATCACCTTCCCACAAAATTCAATCGAAGAAGAACAACAGATTTGAGATGTGATCATTATGCCATTATGTGTTTTCACAGCTGATTAGACATATTATTGTTTGGGTAATATGGAGACACCCTTGAAAAATTCTTTAGATATAATAATGGTCATTGATTTGGAATCATATAAGCAATTTTGTATTCAAGGGAAGATGAAATATATACCTTTCAAATATTCAATCTTCTTAAACACTTCACTTTTATTATTTCATAAGATATCCCTTTTCCATAGGATTTAATAGGTTTTGGATAATGATCCTAAAAAATCTATGGATTCATGCACTTATTTGCATGAGGTCCAAAAACCTAGCATTTGAGTCATTAGAGTGTGGGTTGTCTGGAAGATAGTATATAATTTTCATCAATTTCATTAACCTAATTATTCATCACCTTTTGACATTAATGGGATTTATGAAACTCTTTTATACTTGAAAAGAACCTTCTAGTTCTGTTCCCCCACTTCACATGAGGTTTCATCTCACTTTTCTAGTATGTAGATCGATGGAACTTCATTTCTGCATGTAATTTATTTGAGTTTTTGAATATAACCAGTCTTTATATTTTGTCAAATCCATTGTAATAGTGTGATTATATGATTTCAATTTCTACATGGAGTGAAATTTAAAAAATTATATTTATCTACTAAAAATTTATATACTTAATCCCTATCTAAAACATTGTTTTTGGCCACCAAATAATAAATAATGATTAATTTCATTTTTAATATCTAAACCTGAGGCATATATTACACGAATCAAAAAATTATCCTCATAGTTACCAATGTATCATCATAGTTTTGTTTAAAACCATGAAATTACTTCTCTATCATTCTATGTTTAATAAGAGGAATGTACTTATTGAAAAATATCCCCCAAAACCCATTAAATTACATGGGTAATATTTATTATTATTTCCTTGTATTCCAAATAATAGTCCACTATTGATCAAATTTTCCATCCAAGTAACAAATACCAAGGGAAATTTTTTATTTCCCCAAGAATTGAAGAATATAATTTAATTTCTCAATAGTGTAATCCATTACATTACAACCAATGTATTATAAGAACCAATAAAACAAGGTGGTTGTTTCCCCCTCATATATTCTAAAGTAATTTTTTCCCTACATTGATCTTCATGATACTCGAGATTATTTATAGATTGATAATTTTTTTTGATAATAATTTCATGATTTTTAATTATAGATCCCTTAAAATTTGGTTTCTTCAGTCTACAATCATTTCATTTTCCATAACATTTAGTAGTAACATGATTCCATTGGATTCTATCACATGAAAAAAAACAAAAAATAATATTTCTAGAGATAATAATCATAGTGGAAAACCATATAACTATGAAAATTATTTTATATAATTTCAAAATAATGGTTCCCACTTTTATGCAACCATATGTTAAACTTGGGACACTCATTGTCATTAACTGAAATTTTGTATTTCTTCCAATAACATGAACTAGAACATGGTTTTTAATAATTGTTTTCTAAATCTAATTTCAATATACTTTCTAAACAGTACTCATATATTAACTATAATAGATCATTCCTTTCATAAAAATATATTACTTATATATAGATTAATATAAAATAAATAATAAAACAAACCAATCTAGAACATTAAATGTTTAGTGTATTTGGATATTAGATATAAAATATTTTTATTTGATGATTTATTTCATTTTATCCCCTAAAGATCACCCAACATAGTTCTCTTCATATTAAAACCCTAATAAAAATATTTTTCATAACCAATGGAAAGGAATATTTTGAAAAGGGTCACATTATATTCTTAGTAAGGGTAAACATGGGTGATATCAATTGATGATCAGATGAAAGCATAAGATAAAAATAAGGGAATGAGATTCTAACCAAAACATAAAATTTTATACTTAGTCTGAAAAAAATCCTAACAATGAGTTATGCAATAAAAAGTTATTATTTCATAACCCATGAATCATAATGATGATTATTAATGATAACTAAATCATGAAAAATAATTTCATGTTATAAAAGTGTTTTTCATATAATACGAATAGAAACCATTTCATAAGTCAGTTCAAAAAACATATACTATGAGATCTTGAATCAACACATGTTTCTCATAGTGGATCAAGCACATAAACTTGAATCACTAAAAGAAAAAGTGTACCATATTGTTTTTCATAATTGATGAAGAACATAGAAATTTTTATCATAATTATCTTATGAGAAATGATAAATTATTCAATGAATTAAAAGGATTTATACTGACCACCCATAACATAATGAAAACCACACATCTACGATCCACATGATCATAAATCATTCCTCATATCTTAACCAATGAAAATAAATGAGTTTCATAAACATTTCATTATAGCATAACCCATGGAAAATATGTGGGTTTCATTTGCATTCAATATTTTCACCAAATACATAAACAACATAGATATTTAATATGGATGCAATCTTTAGTTCAAATCGCATATAATCTTTATGAAACATAAAATTATTTCATCATATATTTAAAATGAAATTTAATGTTCAAATAAAATAATTAATGTGGAAAATAACTATTCAATTTTGAAATAACATTTTTTATGTCCATACATATATAAATGAAAAAAATATATTTTAAAATAAAAATGTAAAAATATAATGGTATCCTAAGATAATGGATTCATAATTAATAGAAAACAATCCACTCAAGATGAAAATGTTTAAAAAACATTCCATTTTTATTTTTCATGGAAAACTAACTAAGTACCTCATTTGGAAAATAAGAAAAGAATTCCATTATAAATGTTTTGTAAGAAGTAATAAATGGATAAATGGATTTTAAAAAATATATAACAAAATTAAATCCCCTTTTTTTAATAAAACATTAGAAAATGTTGATGGGTAAAATTTTCCAATGTATGCATAAATATTAAAAAATTCTAAAATAATGTTTAAATTGTGGAATAAACCATTACCTATACTCTTGTATTTCCATGATAATGTTAAACCATATTGTATAATAAATATGGATTTTTATGAATGTTTCTCACATTATTATTCAAATATATCATACCATGAATGATTTATTTCTATCATATTATCACTATTTTATTAATAGTTTGTTAATAAAATCACTTTTACATGTGATAACTACTTTTTTTCATCCATGTTTCTTTATAGTAATCTCAATCATTATATATTCATTATAGTGCAAGCATTTAAATAATTAAAATAAAGTTATAAAAATCATATATATTCATGATATATATATTTACTATAATTTATAATATAAAGATATATATTAATGAATTACACCATTCATGGAAACAATATAACATACATACAAATGAACAATGTATAAATTTTTCGACAGATCGAATGAGAAAATATAACAACTCACATTTAAAAATAATAATTATATCACATATAATATTTATATATATATATATATATTATGATAATTAATCCTTATTACTAACCATGTTAAATATAAACGAAAAACGAATCACATCTCATCATCGAGATGCTAGTCTACACATATAAACCAGCGACATTATTATTACCCAAAAGATTTACATTCAGATTGTACACAAGATATTATCTTTAATGAAGCATAATTATTTTAATAATGTCATATATAATGAATAATACCATAATAATAACTTTTCATTAAATATATTAATCAAAATTTAATTGTATCATTATGTAAATATGGTAAGCGTTAAGTATTAATGGTGATAATTTTACATCTTCTTTGATAGGAAATTTGGTTTATAATTGTTTTTTTAATAATAATTAAATCATTTAAAAATATACAGGATACAAAATATATTATTTTATGATTAATATAATAGATTTATAAGCTTCAAATAATTGTAGAAAAATGAATTCCTCGATTTATCCATTTACTTATCCCTCAAAACAAATATTTTATATCTCCTATAAAAGGGATATTCGGATGGCCATCTAGGATGAAAAATACTTATAT
The DNA here is from genome assembly GCA_963277665.1 of Viscum album. Lineage (NCBI taxonomy): Eukaryota > Viridiplantae > Streptophyta > Magnoliopsida > Santalales > Viscaceae > Viscum > Viscum album. The sequence goes on from OY728148.1 coordinate 471,399,527, forward strand.
AATTTTTAAATGGAAGTATAAAAGATAAGTTGGAAGAGAAGGGTCAAACAAAAAATCATAATTTTCTATGAGGACGTGGGGGAGGAGGTGTCCTTTTATAATTGATGTGTGAGGCACATTTATAATTTCTAAAATGATCAAATTATATTAAATTAATTTTCAAGAAAAATTCATCAAAATGTAATAGTATTTGCATATTGGTGGGAGAGTGATATAATACATTAAAAAAATTAAATTTAGATACATTTTGGGGTAATTTTATATCTTACTATTTTTACTACTATAAAATTAACAAATTTTAATTATAACTTCAGAAAAATATTATTCAATATAAAAAGGTCGTAATATTTTATTAAAATGTGAAAATTATACCATAAATATTCAATTTATTTCATTTATTACCATATACAAATAAATTTGTACTGTTCAATGAAATATTTATTTTAAAATAATTTAATAAAATATAATTTTGATTAAATATAATTATTTTCAATTTTGTCTCTTTTCATTTAATTTAACATTTAATACATCATGAAAAGGTGGAAATTAGAATATAACTATTTCAAACATCAGTAATATGTAATATAGATTAATAATTTCATGGTTAACATTAAATCAATCAAATTATTTTACTTCTAATATCTATGAAAATGTATATTATAATTCATTTTGAATAGAGAAAGATTACCTTATTATTGTCTGATATATTAAGGACACTCTAAAAATACAAAACATTTATTAAAAATTATCAGAAAGATACATTCGTTAATATAAAAATAGTTATTTATATTCTTTCATAATATAAATTATTCCCTATTTTGACACATAAGAGATTTTAAAATCCAAGATAGTCACATTATGCTATTTACATTGATTTTAATGATATATAAGTCATTTTCATGGAAAACATTCCATTAAAGAAATCAATTTAGAACCTGATATTATAAAGCAGAAATTAAAATCATAAAATAAAAAGTATGATGAAAAAATATGCACTAATCACATATTTATATTCCATATTAGCCTGATTTACCCTTTAACAAGGTGGTAAATTTTCTCATGGTTTCATTAGATATAAACCAAAAAATAAAAGGGAGTTAATTAGAGAAATTGATCCTCTAGCTTATTAATATGAATTTAATTTATTCATATAAAATTCCTACAAAGGCATGAAATAAATATTATTGTATGTTATCATAATGTGAAAAAAAATATTATTTAGAAAAAAAACATTTTTAATCAGTAAAACAAATTGATTCATATCCCATGCATTGAATTTTTTTGAATATTTGTTTTATTTGATCAAATAAATAGTACATAAATTAATTAAAATATTTTTCCTACAAGTATTTATTTGATATACTTATTTAAAATGCATTACATTTATAAATATGATTTTTTTGAAATAACATCACTTATATATTCAAAAAATTTCTATTTTTAATGTTTTTTGTTTGATTAGTAATTAATTAAATAAATTAATTTTTAGACCATATATTATTCCTAAATTAGGTATTACTATTTATATCAATCAATATAATGATTAGCTGACATCATACATATAATATCTTAATAATATTTCGTGGTTCATTTAAATGCTCACATTTATATAACACAAGTTATCGATGAAATAATATTAGTTTAAGAGCCATATTTCATAATAATATTAGGTTGTTACACTATAATAACATATGAAAAATGGATTTCAAGGTATACTTGCAATATTATAATAAATAACATCAACCAAGGAGATCAAGAATAAACCCTCAATATTGACATCATTTCTTGAAAGGTCATATATTTTTAGTTAAATCCCATATTAAGCACCCCATCAACATAATGGTTCATAAATTGTGTCTTTTACGAAAACATGTTCCAAAATAACCTAAATGTTAACCCTTTTCGTCAACTCCAATAGGTGATTACACATAAATAAATGGTTTCTGAAATATTAAATATAGAGAAACATTACAATTGGTAGAATAATAGTTTCCCTATAACAAAAAAGTCATTTATAAATGCATTGAAATTATTAAATTAATAAATCTCTTTTTATGAAATGATATTTTAGAAAAACCATCAAATAATTCAGTTATTTTTAACTATTATAAGCTATACCGTAATAGATTTAAAAGAATTGTAAGGATAAATATCATTGATAGTATATCTCTTATATCATGATAGTATTATTAGTATATATGAGGTTGTGGTAAATAAAAATGAAACAGACTAAGTAATGGCATCCACTAGTAGGATTATTATCTATGACGCTGAGATATTAAATAATCTAAGGGTATATAAAAAAAAATTATCCCTAAAAAATGTACAAGTAAAAAACAATATCTAAATAATGAATGAATCCATTTAATGAAGTTCCAGCTAGTCGAGAGAAATTATTATCAAACCATGAAATGAAAATATCACCATCACTAACCTGACCCTTACAAAATTTGATGGTGTAATAAAATAATATTTATCCAAATCCTATAAATGTGAATTTTTAAGAATGTTAACTAAATAATGATTATATTTGTACATTATTACAATATGAATTATAAATAATAATATAGAAAAAAAATTATATTTTGATACAACAGAACAAAATTATTTATAGAATTGTATATAATATACCAATAAACTCTATTTGATTTATTCAATATTTCTTTTGAAATAAATGATATATTAAATAAATATCCTTATGAAATAATAATTATTAAATATAAATGATATTGTAATTTTATGAATTCTAAAGTAATTTATTGATGCGTAAAAAAACTCTTATATAAAATTCAAATTTTTTCATTTAATATTTATTTTTTAATAAAAATAATAATTTTTAATAATATAAATCTTTATATAATTACATCAAAATTATATAAGGGTGACTTATTCATAATTTTATGAGATAGTTGAATTTTTAGTAAAAATTAAATAATTTTTAATTGTATTTGTATTGAAATAAGAAATTCCAATGAGTAACTTAATATATACTATAAAAAGTCTCAATGACCAAAATTAGTTACCCATAACAATATAATGTGTTATATATTTTATTTTATTAATTTCATAAACCCTTAAAAATCATCCTAAAACTATATTATATTTTACGGTTTTACAATCTATTCATTATGAACATGATACACTTCTAAATCCCCGAGGGTATTTGGAAATTATTTTATTCCCTGTATTTATAAATAAATGGAAAAACTCCAATTTCATAGAATCCATGATAAAAAATGTTATTATTATATGTTTTTATTATATTATCATATTGAGTCCAAATCATATGTTTGGGAATTTGTAAATAATTCATTATTTTTTGTTATCAAACCCGACTCCATATCCCATTACTCAAAAATAAAAATAATCGGAGCACTAATTTACTATGAAAATAAATCTTTAATGACCCTTGTGAAATTACCATGTTCTTAGTAAGTTCTTACCATGATATTTTAATAACCTTCTCATGGTAAGGGACTATATCATCTTTAATCACATCATGTGCATTTGTTGTACAAAGACCCTTTTGATTTCATTTTTTCTATTTTTTAATTTTTTAATTCATATTTCTTTTCTCTCCCTATAGTTTTCACATAATAAGATATCTCCTCTCAAATTAATTTTTCCCTTATATAGACAATTACATATACCCACTATAAAAATAATACTGTCTTCATATTTTCTATAAAATACAATTTCTTAGTGAATACCTATCCCCATTTCAACTCAATTTTATTTACATAGAGGTAAATATCTCACTATGATTAATTACATCAATGTATGTAACATACACTCCATATATGTAGGGTTAAATATTATGAAATTTGTTTTTATTTTTTACAATCCATGTGGCATGCTAATTTATCTACCTGATATAAATGTGATGGGAGGTCGTAAAATAATATATACATCCAATGAATTGGGTAGTTATTTCAGCTCATTATTTTCTATATATATATATATATATATATTATGAGAGGTTATAAAAGGAATATTATGTTATGAATTCTTGGTGATTATCCTTTGATAATTTTTATATTGTATTGTTTTATGTTTTTACCACATTCCCTTGATTACTTTATATTAGCATATCATATCACGATTCGAGGTTCATGTTTATCAGTCTCAGCCCAAATATATTCCTTTGACATGCCTATATACATGCATTTATTACATTCTTCATGCTCTTTTTTTATTATTCACATATTTTTCTTAATATATCCACCATTTCTTATATATATATTCTGTTTACTCTCGACTAGATAAAACATTTGGATTTGGATCTTCTATAATTTTACCTGGGGGTAAAAACCTGGAAATGGAACGTTTATCTATACATTATAATGACATATTGTTAAATAAGGATCCTTTCTAGAAAACATGATGGAAACTCCATTGGATATGATTTTTTCATTTCTCTATATTGTTATTAATTATTATTTAGCGGTAAAACACCAATAAGACTTTATGGAAGGAAACATATATTAAAACATAGTAACTCATAGGATAAGAAATATATATAAATTATGAGTTATAACTTTAATACCATTGGTATTCATTTTCATTTGATTAATATTTTAAAATTTTTAATCTAATATTTTCTATGTATTTTAGTCATTGGATTGAAATTTCAGAAACCAAGTCAGTAACGTAGGTGATGGAATGTGTGATGAATGTAAAAATGTGAAGCCCAATAATATGGGATAATGAGTTGGGAACTTAATGAAAATACATTCCAAATTATATCTAGTTATGAACAGAAAATTTAATTAGATGGAATGCCCAAATCACAAGATGAATGACTAAGTAATAATTTTGGTTTGTTGGAAACAATTTCCTCCATCATTATATGAATCATTGAATCTTTTAATGACATAACAATGAATAAACCCCATTTCAACTATCCCCTCCTTCAGTAAGATCTCTAAGAAGGAGAAGGATGTGATACATATTTATAGTTGGGAATGGAAATTTGATAAATAGTAGGGAATTTATAAAAAAAAATATTATTAAGGAGGAGACTGAAGTGACAGGGTGGAAGGACTTCTATTAAATGTTTTTTGACAATAATTTTACACATACACATTCACATAAAATATATAGAGATTTCTTTAACCTCATGAAAATGAATGAAGAATCCATCAAGACATATAAATATACCTTATAAAGAATTTAATCATAGGACTCTAGCCTTTTCATTACCCCAAAGTAATTTTCAATACATATTATTTTTTGACAATGCTTTGTTTATGAAAAATCTTGTTAAATCATGCTTGGACAGTTATGATGAAATTCTTTGATGTTCCCTCAATGTCTAAATGGAGTTTACTGAGCCTCATGGATCTTATGGTAAATGAGATAACAAGGGTATAATGGTATTTAATCATAGTGGTGTGATAGAAAAAATATCATGGGGGAAAATTTAAATCACCCCAACATTAATAATTATGGGATGAAGAATATATGAAATTTCTTAATGGTTAAAGTAAATGTTTTATGTATGGAAATGAAGGGTACCTAGAAATAAATTTATCCTGTGATAAACCTAGAAATTTCATTATCTAAATCAATTCCTTATTCATTTCTAATTACATTGTACAATGTTTCACCTAAAAGTAACAAGGAAACTATGATAATCAATGATATATGGAATAGTTTTTTGATCAAAATTGATTATAAAAACCTCCAATGACATGTGATAATCGGTAATCCTATGACATCACAACTATTGTGGTGTATCCAAATAATTATTCAGGGATATGTAGGTTTTTTATTCATTTAATTAAATAACATGTACAATTAAATTCTGGTTATAAACATTCTTTCATATCAAACAAATATAATAGTTCTATTAAAACATGATGACAAATCATAGAATTAGAGATATAGGTGGAAACAAAACATGTTGAAATTATTGAATCCAAACTCTATAGCTCCTACCCTCTAAAAAATTGATGTTCTAGATTTACTAGTAAAACTTTTGATAGTCCCTGTAATGGAATTCAATACTATTATGTGTATGAATTGGCTCTCCTTATATAGAGGATACATAAATTTAAAATGGTAGTAAATCACCTAACATATCGATAATCATCTCTGATTCTATAAAAGTGAAATAATGAGGGTGATTTTCTTTTGGCCCCTACTCTCAAAAATGGATATTATTTATGTGAGAAAAATAATATCTAGTTCAAATTATTTAGGCCAATAAAAATTTCTCTAATTATAGAAACCCATTACAAGGGAATCCACTAATGTGTTTCATAAAAAAATTCAATTCATTATCCAAAACAAGATGTTGATTTATCAATTAATTTCATACTTAGATATTTTTCAATATATGAAAATAATATTTTATTTAATTTAAAAAATAGATGAGATAATGAAGAAAATAAATATAAAATTGAAAATGGGGTTATTTTGCTCGTTGATTTTCCATGGGGTTCACTAATCATATTCATCTAGATAGTAGTAGTTTAGTGTGCCTCATCATTGAATATCATGGGATAAACGACAATATAATAAATAAAATGAATCCTCTTAAATGTAGTGGTAACGTGTACAAAAATCTATTTGGATCCCAGTAGTTATCAATGGTGGTTTATTTTTAGGGATATTATCAATTTATTATGATGAAAGAGGATATCCACAAAACAACTTTTAGTAAAAGGTAAAACTAATATGCATTCAAATTGATTCCCTTTGGTCTCACCAAACATCTATAAAACTCATATTCATAATTAATAGATACGATGGGGATTATCCTGAATTTTTTTGTCAATTTATATAAAAGATATTATTATCTACTTCAACAGTAATGGGGAATATGAGGGGAATTTGAATATTTTCAAATGACATTTTATAAATAAAATATGAAAAAAATTTAAATTAAATAAATGGGTTTCAATGATAAAGGGGCATTATTATTCAATATTATCACTTTAAAATGGATTTCTATGGATCCATTAATAAATTTATTTCAGGGATGGCCCTGACCATCCTCTTTGACAAATATCCATAGCTTCCATAGATTATCTAGCTACTAACATATATTTTTTAAAACCATCTCATGATTTTCTATACTAATTACCAAGTATATTCAAAAGGGGGTATAGTTTTTGTATAATGATAAATGGGACAAATTATTTACAGAGGTTAATAAAATTCAAATCCATTCACTTTTCCTAAACTTACTCAAGGTTAGCGAATGATTTTTTATCTATAGTTATGCAACAAAAAAAGTATTTGGATATGTCATATTGAAATATGAATAATTTATATGTTATGCCTCCAACCAATTAATGTTCCATGAGTTGTTCCATCCAACAAATATTATAGATATGGTTGTAGGGATCTTACTACATAATGTTTTGTTAATGTATGTCTAAGAGGATTAGTGTGACATATATAAAAATCATAAAAACATCAAGTATATATTCAAATAAAATTATCCAAGTAATCTCCAATGAAGGTGGTTAGAGATATAAAAGGATTATGATTAATCAATCCATTACCATCTGAGGTAGGAGAACAATGTGAAATATTATTATAGTATGAAGGATCCTAACTTCCTATTTATGGTGAGAATTTCAACGAAATCAATCTGTTTAGACATACATAGGATGATAATGGGTACAATAAAAGGTTGTCCATCCAACCATTTGAAAATGACTACTCAACTATCTATTCATGAGATGATCAAGGAGGCATAGAATGTTGATGAGGTGTTATAGAAAATAGATGAAAATATTTTGGATTTCTACATTGATAAATATGGTTTTTTGAGGCTGAATCCCTTATATGTGTCCTATAAAAACCAAAAATGAAGTGTGATCTTCGGGATTATTTTCATCACACATCCATATCTATTCATCCAAAAAGCTCTATGATGTATAGATATTTTCTGAAAAAAACATGTGGGATAACATGATGAAAAATATTTTTTTAATAGTATAATAATAATTTGTATATTCATAAGTTAAATATTTATTATAGAAGGCTTAGTCATGATGCAACTATTTCCCATACCAATATCAAAATAGGAAATCATAACCATGTATTTTGTCCCAAGACTCCCTAGGACCCATAATGGAAAAAAATAAATCGATTTAGAGACCCAAATATTGATGTATATAGACATTACATTACATTTGTGGAATACATAATACATGAAAAAAAATATGCCCATATACCCTATTATTTTAGTGTCTTTGCAAACTCAGAACATAATCTTCTAATCATAGTGAAATATCTTCAAAATCTCCCATAATGATCGTCCCCTTTGGTTTTCTTACATAAAACCTTTATTTATATCCTAGGAAAATGAAAACATAAAAAGGGTGAGCTCAAATGCTCAGTATGGGTAAACATAGAGAATATAAAACAATCCCAAAATATTTGAACATAAGAACATGAACATAAAACATCAAAATCATGAGTAATGACATAAATCTATGATGTGAAAAAGGAATAGATCATAAAGGAACATTAATCCTGATAAATTAACATGGGAATAAAACATATAATTGTGGAATCCATTATGAACATGTTATGATTTCCATGGTAGCCAAGACATTGCTGCCAAGACCATCACAGTGGACAAAGTCCATTATTGAACCTTGTTTACTTGCCATTCTAGCCATGTATTACTGAACCATGTTTTACATTCTATTCTACCCATTTTTATCTCATGAGATATAAATATTTACCCAATTAATTGTAGTTAGATAATGGTCACACCCATCTCATAATGAAAATTACACTTTCGTGTGCAACAAAATATACATAAAATATTCATCATAACCCAATGAATAATATGGGTTTCGTAAACACCATCACATCATAACATAAACCATATAAAATAAATGGATATCATTTCATCATAAGAAAAATGAAACCGTGTAAATAATAGAGACATTATACTTGAAATATAAACATATTAAATAATGTCATCTTAGATGGAAAATGGTTATTATAAAGCACTTGAAATGAATTATTTGGGAAAATATCCTTTCTTCTTCAAAATAATTTTCATTTCACAAAATACCATGATATTTTAAAAGAAAAGGATTTTTTTTGAAAATAATAATGATATCATGTAGAGTAAGCTTCATGAAAATAACGCATTATGAAACCATACAAATATATTCATGCCGTATAAGTTAAAAAACAATCTCCTCGTACTTTTAATGGAAAAGTCAAAAAGTACCACTTATGGTAAACAAATGAATGATTCCTTCCATAACACAAAGTAAAAGTCATATATGGGTAAACATGACTTTAAACATACATGGAAGAATATTTAACACTCTAGGAAAAACCTTTTATGGACATGGATGAAAATAATACCCCTGTAAATACTTACGTATATGAAATCATGGATAAAAATGAGATTGCAAAATTATCCCTTACCTTATGTCCAATTTCATCTGTATGTCTCTGAGACTCCTGTATAGTGGATTTAAACATATTATTAACATGTAACAGAACCATAATAATATTTATGATATCATATATTATTCACATACAACATTATATTACCATCTCATTTGTCAATTCCAAGATAAAGCGATGTTTTTGGGTAAATAGTTTCATTTATCATCCATGTATGGACTTTTAATTATTCATATGATTACTTAGTTCATGATTACTTACTTATATTATGTAAAACATTATTCATATATAATATATATTCATTATATAGATATATATATAATAGATCGATAAATGGAAAGAAATACACCGTTCATGGAGACGGTAGGCCATCCGTACGCATGAACGATGTTTTCGTTTCTTTTTAAATCGAATGGAAGTAAGTAAATAACCTATAAATAAATACAGTATTATTAATATTTCATATATTTAACAATTATATATTATATATACTTTATAATCATTCTTTAATGGTTTACTTGGAGAATGAATCTCATCGCGTAATGGATACGGTAATCCGTACGTACGCAGGAGCGATGATATCATTCCCATAATTATTGAATGAAATTAGAGTGGTCAATATAATATCTCAGAATTAGTATCATGTTATAATATCCATATATAGTTATTCATTACACCAATATACCCATCCAAGTATTGTGGTAGTGGAAAAACAGATTACACCACGACGTGGAGACGATATTCCGTAGGTACGCACGCGTGGAGATTTCATTTTCTGTAGTATGGATATAAGGTAAAATAGGTGGTTTATATTTATAATAACATATCTGTATATGAGTGATACTGATTTTATTACTTATTTATAAAAAAACAAAATAATAATAAGTAGATGAAAAAATGAATTTCAAAGAATCGTTAAAGGATATTACCTCTTCTTCGACGCACCACTTCTAAAACTCCTCTTAGGGCACTAATGATGGTCTTTGACGAAGACCAGGACATCTAGTATGTTTCTAGATAAGTGGAGAAGAGAAATGGTCAGGGTTTTTCTGTACATGAAGGCTCAGTGTAGTGTTAGTATGAGAGGGAGGAGGTTCCCTTTAATAAGAGAAGAGAGGGGCACTTTTGGAGACCTCTAAAATATTAATTTATAATAAACTCAAAACCCACTTAAAAACCACAAAAAATGACTCAAATCCGAATATTAGATGAGATTGGGTTTTAATATCATTATCCAATAAGATTTAGACATGTTGGAAATTTATTTTAAACCTTATCAAATTGATTTATCCTTATTTATTATATTTAATTTTTTTTGTGGTAAAAATATTCTCAATTTTAAAATGTTATAAATAATTACTTATGTGTTCGGAATTGTCTATAATTGGATACTTTATGACACTATAGACCATATAAATTTCAATTTATAAATTTTAAATATTTTTGTGATTTTTAAACAATTTTATAATATGTTAATTTTATAAAATAACAATAGTGTCAATTTTGACATTATTCATTTATTTAAATTTAAATAAAATCACCCAAAAGGATATATTTGAAAAAAATATTTAATAGACACCTTAAATATCATATTCATCTAGTATTTTTTTTAAACTTTAATTAGTCAATATAAATTTAATCTTAATATTTTGAAAACCATTTATTTGATATTTCAATCAATATAATAATTTCTACATTTCTATTGTGTCATCATTAATGATAATTATTTGATACCTAAAAATTATAAATAAATTCTCATGTTGTAGATAATTTTATTAGATTTCTATAGACTATTTATATTCGATTTTTTATGATATTAATCACTAAATAAAATAATTACACTTATAAGATATAACAGTGTGACATGTTGTCACTTTGTTTCTAATAATAATAATATCATTTTCATGGTCAAAAGTCCATGAAATGAATCTATTGTAACCCTTAAATGATATGGTTCATCTTTTATTCATCCAATATGATTTTGGAATGTCTTAGGATAATTTTATAATGTAATTTTTACCCTTAATTACATGATTTACCTTTAACTACAGTAAATAAAAATTATCGTAGTTACTATTCATAATATCAAAAAAATAAAAGTGACCAATTAAAATAATTTAGACATATTGATTCAAAATATGGACTCCATTATTCAAAAATCAAAACACAGAAGTTGCTGTAATCAATTTAAAATTAATCCTATTGTTAAGAAAATGGGTTTTAAAAGATAAAACATTATCATTGACTGAAATGTTTTTACATATGAATTCAATGTAAAATTAATTCTAGTGACATAAATTATATAAAATGGTAAAAATATATTATATTTATACTTTAAAACAATTTAATATTATAATTTATCCATTTAAATTATCTCAATGAAAAAAGTTGTTTTTAAGTAAAATTTAGTGTCTTTTTACTATTCATCAAAATAAGAAAGTTGTCTGAAAAATATCAAATCTTTATCCAATGTAAATTTTTATATCCTGATTCAAAATAAAAAGTTTATTTTGTAAAATTTAACATATAAACTTGTCAAAAATTAGATTTCAAATGGGTGCTCCACCAAAAGGCGGGAAAACATCATTTTTTGAAAAATACTTCTTTCATCCGAAAAATTCATTTTGTTATCATAACTCATTCCAGAAAATGTGAAAGATAAATTATAATGTTATAAAATTCAAAATGTGGTTAATAATATTCATAACTTCTAGTTCATAATAATATTATAACAATATATTGTTGTTTTGTGAAACTCGGTATTGCGTACAACAAATGCTATTGGGAAAGGTCGCTCTTGTGTGTAATGCAAGCCATATCAGTGTTGCGTGTAGGGATTGCTTCCATTGGTGTAGCGTATAACATACTCAAAATATAGTTCAGTTATAAATTGTTGAAAATCTATACATGGTGTTGTGTAAAATGAATTTTATTCGAAAGAACATGAAATTGTGTGCATCACAAGGCAAGAATATTGGTGCGTATTCTACAAGATAATACGGTGTTGCGTATAGTTCAAGATAATCTTGGTGAAGAATACAACAAAAGACATCAAAGAAATTAAAATGAATATTTCTCATAAAATCTCTAGGTGTTACAATCTTGGTGGAAGATGATCATCGTTACATGTTGGGGAATTTAATTACAATCAAGGAATATTACACTCTTGACTATCTTTCCATAATATACATCATTTTTGTGGTAAGACTATATTGATTTCCACTCTATATTTTTTATAATTGATATACGAGATTTAGCATGTGGTATTGGAAAATACTTTACAAATATTTAGATAATGAACAGAGATTTGTAACTGATTATCACCCTCAGATTATTGTTTAGTCTAAAATAGAAATTCCAAATCTAGGGAAATGATATAATCAGGTTCAATGGGTCTCCATGGAAGTTGTTATCAACATATTCCTATAGTAGAGTACCCTTATAATAACAATTTACATTCCACCAATACAATAGAATCTAATGAGTTTCTATTTAGGAAGTGGTTTCTACCTCCAAAATTCTTGGATAATGTAGATGTGTGATAGATGATGTGATCTAAAATTATACAATAAATGATAGATAATTTTTGAACCAATTTAATTCATATGAAATAAACAGAAATTTGATAGAAAATATATGCAAGAAATCATTGTAATGTCCTATATACTGTGGTAAGGGATATGATATTTGTTGTCCTATCACCATGGAATAACATCATGTTTTCTGGGAAGAACAAATAGATTATTCTAAGATTCATCATCCCATTCATTATCTATGACCACATCAAAGTGTAATCATATAGATTATAACTCTTACATAACATATCGACAATACATGAAATGTTCCATGTATCTATTTAAGATGAGTACAAACTAAATGGTTCTGGAGCCAGCAGTAGAAGCCAGTGGGCCAAGGACTTTAAACATTTACGTTGATGTGTTTATGAGACTTGTGGATGCCGATGATCTGAGCCCCGATAAGGTTTGAGGATCTCATGTAAATTATAACGATCACAAAAACATAAAAATAATACATACATATTGATATGTGAATCTGTGGTTGACCACAACTCATCAATGGTGATCGTTGCTTGAAGTATCCAATATAAGAATCCTATAGAGTGTACACTCATGCTTGAAAAAAAACCATTAGAAGCGTCAATGGTCAAATTGTAGGTGGTAGCGTGGAGATCTGATGACACCTTCAACGTCTCAAGAATAACTGTATCGAGATACCTTCAATGTTTGAGGTAAATATTGATCTCAACTATATGATCAAGAGATTCTCGCTTTAGAAATTAGGAGGAGAGAGATTCTCTGGATTCTATTACATGAAATGAATAAATAGATAGAATAGCCACATAAGAGAAATAGAGCATACTCTTTTATTTGTATTGGTGTTGTTAAGTACATGGGTGGGTTTCCCGACCCCCGATTAATTTAACTTACACTAAATAAATAATTTTTATGATCTAAACGGCTTCCATAGTATTTATTATTTTATAACATACATTTAACATATATAAAATATATTACATGATAATATTCGAACAATTTATCTGGAATCACTATCCTGCAATTATTAAAAGAACCATGATTATTAAAATAATATTTTTTCGATTAATATTAATTTGTATTTAATAAATATTTAAATACTTCAAATAAATTCAATCCCAATTATTAAAAACCTGATTAATAATGTATTTATTTAATTCTTTTGGTGATCGAAAACACGGACAACAGTCAGAACTCGTGGTAGGACCCACTATGACCATATACATATTCAACTGAATATGGTGGATCCTTGAATATGATATTGTGTGTGACCCTCTAGGAACTAATATTGATATAAGTGAATAAAATACATAGACCAAAAGTGGAGTTTAGTAACCCATCTTGGCCACTAAAGATAGAATGGTTTTCGTAGAAATGAAAACCAACCAACGAACACTAACTGTGTACTATAATATCTTTGTTACTAAATATCTTATAATGATTGACACACACTTGTGTTATCTTCCTTTTTCTTGGTTTAATATTTGGTGATATATCAATATGGATTTTTTTTAAAATACTTTGTCCAAATACTTATGAAGGCTACGCCATCCTGAACAACTAGGCCTGATATTTACAACTTCCTTAACATGGAAGTGACACATCCTTTCTTGTCCATTCAACAAATGTCATACCACCAAAGATGCACCCAACAAATGCTACCTCACCATGATTTCAATACCATGGTGTGTGCCTTTACTCAATATACAGAATCAAATGATACACATCGGTAATGGTCTCATGTCAGGAGACCAATACACATGTCCGTAGATAGAGAAAACTAATGATAGCCAAAACAATATGGTGTTTTTATTGGTGTGTTTATCCTTATGATCTAACTACTAGAGATCACCACGTTTGAACTTCATGACAATAAGTCCCAAAGCTTATTGATCCCCCAACAATTGATAGTCAAACATATACTGTGTCATGTCAGTAAGATGTATCTAGACCATAGAAAATAAATTTCAGATTAATGTCATTGTATCTTGAGGCATCATTACAGCCTATGATCTTTTATAACCTCTCGAAACGATAATTAATATTTGAACATTACCTTTTCAAAAGTGGACATTGAAATGTATACATTATAATGGTAATATGACATCATGTATAACTAACTATGTACATGATATGGTAATAAAATTTACTATATAGTTGGGTCTAGGGTACCCTCAATTTCCAGACTCCCACATCAATTAGAGCAAACATTATAATGAAACGTGTTAGTTATTCCCTTGATAATGATCGTTCTCCTACTGAGTAAAATAATTAACTTCTGGTCCTACAATTTTTATGTCGTGTGGCGTATCTAATGAATGCGACATCATATTCTTGAGTAAAAGTTCTCAAGAGATTGTATTCTTGAGTATATCCCATTTTTTCCATTTTTATAACATGAAAACTTGGTAAGAAAGAATATCATAATTCCCACTATAATAATACTTTTCTCTATAGGTGAAATTCCTTTTACTGGAAAAAATCATTGCATTAAAATACGTCTTAGATACCATAGAAGCTGCAATGTATTTGGTATTTGTGAATAT
Organism: Viscum album; assembly: GCA_963277665.1. Classification (NCBI taxonomy): domain Eukaryota; kingdom Viridiplantae; phylum Streptophyta; class Magnoliopsida; order Santalales; family Viscaceae; genus Viscum; species Viscum album. Next base: position 471,415,020 of record OY728148.1, read on the forward strand.
GGTTACCACTAGCTTTTATGTGCGTGACTCACTCATCACCTTAGACTAATTGCGATACTAGATCTAATTAGTCCAAGAATGTATAGTTTATGACCCAGTGTAACTATTTTACATTATTTGTTACTTACTAGGTGTATATCATTTGTACTTTTCAATGTACTAATTGATTGTTCTGAATACATCACTTGAAGTGCTCTAGGAAAAAATTGATATATTTCTACTATAATGTATTTCTGGGAAGTGTTAATTATTGTACATATTATGGAATAGAATATTGATCCATCACTGTATCATGTGGAACCCAACTCACAACATTATTCTATTTCATGTTATAAACATGTCAACCTTGAGAGATTATGTCATGTGACATTGACATAAATAATGAACATGAATTGTTTCAGCATGTATTTTTCAATACAATGTCCATTTATGAATGATAGAAGGGGTACTAAATACCCTTATATATAGATAGGTATATCTTGTTCTCTATGTAACTCCCCAATCTTCCATAGTACGTTTCCCATTGAATAATTCAATAGTTTGTGGTGTACGCAACTTCGAGATTTTAATACACCACGACCAATCAAATTAACAGTTATGAATAGTAATAACCACTTTTAACAATTTAAAATTTTTATTTTTCAAAATGGACTTCCAGAATATTAAAATTACCTTAGGGTGAATTTTTGGTACTTTTCAGAAAACATTCAATTTTTGATGAATAGTGAAAATACTAAATTTTAATTAAAAACAACTTTTTTAATCTAAAAAAAATTTATAGTTTTAAATACCAAATTGGAGTGGTTTTAAAGTATCATTAGATTATATTTTTATAATTTAAAATAATTTAGGTCATGGGATGTAATTTACCAGTTAAACTATTCATAAACAAGTGTCAATCTTTTGATAGATTTTATTTCTTAAAGACAGGCTTTTTGTTTTGACAAAAAGATATAATTTTAAGTTAATTTCTTCCACATCTGGGTTTTGAATTTGGAAAATAGGATTCACGATTTGGTATCAAGATGTATAAATTGTGTAATTATGTTACTTTTATTTTTAGACATTATGAATATTGAATTCAGTAAATATTTTATTTACCATGGTTAAAGGGTAAATGTGGTAAACATAGTTAAATAAATATTTTTATTATAATATTAAGTTACCCTAACATGTGTCTTATTTATATTTGTTAATACATGGACGACCATGGTCATCCTGGGGTCGATTTTGGGACCCCATGGAGCCACTTGAGAGTGATAATGATACATTATATTAATTAATTTAAAGTAAAGAAAAAATGACATAAACATATATATTTTTATAAAATAATTTTTACATGGGCTTATATAAGATAACATTTATACTATATATATTAATTTGAAAGAAGAAACTACTTTATAAATAATTGTATTTTATTTATAATTTTTAGACATCATATAAATTAAATTATTTATGACACAATAATGATGCAATGTTTATCTAATTAAAGAATAATTTAAATAAATGTGATTATAAAAATTAAAACAATATCACAAACCTTTACAATTCATATTGGTTTATTTTATTTTGAAAATGAGTCATCTTATATTAAAATTTATTGATTTTGTGACCTTTAGAAACCGAAAATCATTATATTATAAAATAATATATTCAAACATTCCTAAAGATCCCCTCCCCCCTTATAAAAATCCCTCATCTCTAACCCGTTTATCACACATCACAAGCCACTTGGATCATGAAACCTCTGAAAATTAAGTTCCATATATCCCTATCTTACTCTAAGAAGCCATACCTTAGGCATAAGGAACTTCATGGAAGCCTTTTGATTCAAACCAAAGGGAGTTACCCTATTTAATGGTAATATATCCTCTTAGGTTCTTTTCTTTTATTTTACTTCTCAAACCCCCTAAAATCTCCATATTCCTTAATTTTAGAACAAAAAAATGTACTAAATATAATAGGTTGTTGTTAAAATAATTATTTGAACTACACTTACACACACCTCCATCTAGTAGGTATTGAAAATAATGTTTCTGTGGATGGCGAACTACTGCCTCACAAAACAATGATTGTTAAATCTTCTACTACCACATCTTATGGAGTACATTATGACAAAACTGTAATTATATATGATATTCATGATATTTATTTTATCTATAAGCTTCTTTAATTCTATATTATAGCATACCTTTATTTATTACATGTTGTATATATACGATAATTCAATTTGAGAAAGTGCGAACTACCGCCCCTACAAAGTGATATGACTCGTTCATACCATACATGAAACACAAAAAGGATGGTGTTAATGAACTTAAGTAACATATATAAAATATTATAATATACAGAATAATAATATACCGATGAATAATTTTCTTTTCTTTTATTTGAAAATAAAAAAATGAAATGGATGTAGTGTTCGTGCGTACGTAATGATTACCGTCTCCATGAATGTGATGAGATTCTTTCCTCGTCATAACCATTAAAGAATCATTTTAATTTGATTATTAAAAATAATATATAAGAACATTATATCATTTTGGATGTTAACAAAATACATCATATCCATAAAAACATGAAATTTGTAACAAAACATATCAAGGAAAATGAATCTTTTAACACCTGAAATGATGATAATACTAAAATATTATTAACAAAGCAGTATCCTAAGACCATATATGATATCATATTATGTATGTGGTTATATTATAATTTATAAAAATGATTTAACTATTATACAGGAATTTAATGTACTCTCGAATGAGGAAAAGTACAAGGTAACTGTAAATTCCTCAATCTCATTATTATCTGAGATTGTTGAGGTGTATGTTTTTTCTAAGATATATTTATTATCATTGTCCAAGATTCATAAATGACATTTAAAATTTATTATTTAATCTTATTCATTAACTAAAACATCATTTTAAATGTTTTAAATATTTCTTCTACAAAATCCTCCACATTAATGTCTTTGTTTTCAAAATGGTTTTATGGATTTATTTATATGGACATGAATTTTTTAAAATGATAATTCCATTAAAAAATTTCTTTTCCATCTAAGAAAATTTTATTCAAAAATCTCTTTAAAAATATTAAATTATAAATTGGGATACTTTTAGAAAATTTCATGAAAAAAAAAATATATTTCTCTCATTTTTTTTACTAATTATTTTCAACTATGTGAACATACATTTTGGATATTATTCTTGATTAAGGATGATTTATTATAAATAAAATATTCAATATTGTATTGAATGAGATATGATATGTTTGACTTTGAATGTTCTATTTTTATACCATTCATGGTTTCTGTTTGAAGTATTGACATTTCCTATTCTATTTTTAATTTTAAAGTTTAAGTTATGTTTCAATATTTTCATATGAGAAATGATGTTGACATAGTAAGTGAAAGGTGGGGCCCTGTATAGCACCTTAATGCATCAGTTGGTATCATGAGGAAAAACATAGTCTTGGTAGAAGGACATGACAAAATCTTATTTTTAGTCTTGGCATGAGGCCTTGACTATGTGGCTATGATATTCAGAATTATGCATTCCATCATTATGAAATTATCTATTTATATTACATGTGATTATTCGACTAGTAAAATATACATGTGAATAAGTAAATGTAATTATTTGATTTATCTTTTCCATATTATTTTGATGTTTAAATTTAAAAGGTGTTTATTTTAGTCTAATACATTGCCTTAAATGTTTATTCGTATTTATGAAAGTTTCTGCTATATTTTATTCATTGTTGAGAATCTAAGCTCACCCATTTCTATGTATTATTTTATCCAGGATGTGAATAAGTATATTATTATTAACCTGTAGGGATATTCAAAGGACATGAGTTTGTGTAAGGGAGAAAAAATGATTTCCTTATTTTTATTTCATAATGTAATGTAAAATATATGTATGTATCTAATATATCCAAGGCTACTAAATTGACTGGATTTCGAGAGATGGTCCCTTGTATTATGCCAATGTTTTGTATGAATTCACCTACTCTTGGTAACAAGGGTCGGGGAATTAGAGTTGGAATTAGAGAATGTTTGGTACAAACCATGGATACTTGATTTAGATAAACACAGATTAGAGCACATTACCCCGAGATTGACATTGAAGATTTGTTTAAAAGATCTTCCAAGAATTTTGGTAAATTAGATATTATTTTTAATTTCTCCTGTCTATATATGAGCAGGTAGAGGTGCCTCTGGCACATATGTTCCTTGGAGTTATAACTCTGACACGGAGTTTCGGGTTTGACCCATGATATCCTGGTACACGACAATGGCCCTTGCTGCGTTATTGGTTATGACACACCTAGAGGATATGCTTAAGATAATTCACATTTTCATTACAAACCATTACAAAGGATTTATTAGTATATACCCCCTCAATGAAAACATTTTTATAATTAAGGATTATATACATAAATTGTTCCATTTATGTTAAGTGTTTTACAAGATTGGAATTAGGTATTGCGATTAACAAACTAATGTTGTGTATGGCATTGTATAGAAATGGTGCATAGTGGATGGAATGGGAACCATATCAACACACATAATCCATGAAGGGATTTCCCTCCAAATCATGATAATGATAGTGCATATGGTGATGCAACTGGAGCTGATCTGCATATCACCATACTGGTACAACTCACTCAGTTTATTAATAATAACCTTACCCACATGGAGCACCCTGATCCACGATGTGGAGGATCAATGATAGTCTTCATCATGAGAAAAACAACCAACTACATTCAACGGGACTACAAATCCATTTGTAGCTAATCAATGGAGAAGTTACTTATAAAAAATATATCATGCTTTAGGGAGTAGTGAAAGTGAAAAAGTTGTCAAGGTAGTTTATCGCCTCACAGAAGATGCAAATCAATCATGGTCATTAATTCAAAACACAAAGAAAGAGGATGGAGTATCAAACATGTAATTGAGGTAGCTTAAATATATTTTCATAGAAAAATAATTTCCATGTGACCATCGATCAGACATGGAAAGACAATTTTTGATATTAAGTAAAAAGGAGTAAGAGAATGTTGCAATGTGTGAGAAAAGATTTAAAATGTTAGGAAGGATTGTAGAAGATTATATACAGAACCCACATATAAATATTGATCTATTATTTTATGGGATTGTTATTTATAGTTATGAATCAAATAAAGGACTTGGTTTTTTCCTTATTCAGAATGATAGATTTATTGAATATGCATCACAAAAGCTAAACAAAATGAGAAAAACTATCCCACTCATGTTCTTGATTTAGTAGATGTAATATTTTCTCTGAAGATATGGAGACAATATCTCTAATGTGAAAATGATAGATTTATATAGATCAAAAGATATTGAAGTATATTTATCTTAAAAATAACTCAATATGAGGAAAAGGATAAGGCTCAAAATACTCTGGGATTATGATTTCCATATACACTACCACCAGGGAAAGGTAAATAAGGTTCCAATTTCTTTGAGTAGAAAGGATTATAGAGTCATAAAAAATATTAGAGTTGAAAAGGATCCTATATACATGGATCTAGTAAATATGGACATGGAAATAAACATAGATGGTGAAACATCAATACTTTTAAAAAAAAATTCCAACCATCATTACAAGAAAGATTAAATGTTCATAATCATATGAAGAGGAGTTTCAATAAAAATTAAATATTCTAATGATGGGAGACTGATTGGCTTCGTATATAAAGATGGAATTTTGAAATTTGGGAAGAGACTTCATGTTTCTAAGATACCTGATATAAAAATGAATTTTTTGGATGATGATCATAGATCCAATATCACCATACACCCTGGTATCAATAAGATGAATATATATTTGAAGGGACATTTTTTTTGGGACAACATAAAGAGGGATACTGCTGAATATGTGTCGAGATATATGGGTTTTCACCATGTGATAGGTGGAAGAAAACATCCTAGAGAAGTCCTGAAACCTCTTCCCATACCTATGTGGATATGGGATGATATTATGTTGGAATTTTTTTATGGGACTACCAAGGGAACCTAGAAGGAATGATGTAATATTGGCCAATGTTGATCATCATACCATGTTAGCAGATTTTCCTACTATAAGAGAAGACATTGTAGTTGAACATTTAGCAAGACTGTAAATTAATGAAGTTGTATGACTTCATGGAGTACCATTTATTGATTTTTTATGAATGTGATCCCCATTTTTCATCAAGATACGAGAAAGGTCTTCAGAAGGCCTTGGAAACTAAACTTTGTTTGAGAAACACCTACCACCCTCAAACTGATGGAAAATCCAAACAGACTATTCAAACCATAGAAGACATGTCTAGATCATTCTCACATGACTTTAAAGGTATGTGGGATCAATATTTATCTCTGGTATAATTTTACTATAATAATAGTTTCCATTCAAGTATTCAGATGGCACCATATGTAGCATTATATGGAAAGAGATGTCCCACACCAACATGTTTAGATGATTTTGGTGAAAGAAAACTCATAGGCCCAGACCATGTTGAGGAAATAATGGAAAAGGTGAAGATTATCTAAACCCACATCAAAGATTATCAAAGTAAGGAAAAGAGCTACGCTGATAACTGAAATATGTATTTGGAATTTAAAGTATGAAATCATGTCTTTTTAATGTATCTCCATGGAAGGGTGTTATATGATGTAGTAAGAAAAGAAAATTTGTCTCATGTACATCAAACCTTTTGAAATTCTATAACGAATTGGAGTTGTAGCTTATCATTTTTCAATGCCGCCAAGTCTCTAAAAATTTGATGATGTGTTCTATGTATCGCCATTAAGAAAAAACATGCCTAACCCAACACATGTACTCACCTATGAATAAATTGAACTAGAACCTGACCTGTATTGTTGCGAAAAGATTATTATAATTCTTGATACCATAGAACAAGTGTTGTGAAACTGGGTGACTCATCTTGTAATAGTTCTATGGAGAAATCATAAGATGGAAGTGTAAAAATGTGAACTTGAGAAACTAATTATGAAGAACGAAAAGAATATTTTTATGCCGTAATATTCTTTAAATTTTGATGATTAAATTATTTGTTTGATGAAAGAAGGTAACACCCCAAGCTCCCACGATACATTTACCTTTTAATAATTCAATAGCTTACGTTGTACGCTACATTGAGATTCTAAAACACCAAGAACAATTAAACTATCCATTATTAATAGTAATACCTACTATTTGAAATTTATTGAAATTTATTTTTCAAAATGGACTTCATTTATAGATTCGTAATATCAAAATTAGCATAGGGTGAATTTTTGGTACTATTATGAAAATATTCAATTTTCAATTAATACTGAAAAATACTATATTTTAATTAAAAACAACTATTTTACTTGAAGTAATTTATAGTGTTAAATTAAAAAATTAAGTGGTTTTAAGGTATCATTAAACAATATTTTTTATTATTTAATATAATTTTGGTCATTGGTTGTATTTTCATATTTAAACTTGACATAAATAAATGTCAATATTTTGAAAGATAATATTTCTTAAAAATATGATTTAGTTTTGACAACAACAATTAATTTTACATTATTTTATTCCACTTCTGTGTTATGAAACTGGAAAATTGGATTCCATGGTTAAAAATAGAAGGTAAAAATTGTTTAAATTGTAAATAAAATTAGACATTATGAATATCTACTTTTGTAAATAGTTTATTTACCATGGCTAAATTATAAATATGTTAAATAAGAGTAATCAAATATTATTATAAAAATATTAAATCACCCTAACATGTGTCATATTCCTATTCATTGATACATGTCCGACAATTGACATCCTTGGGATGATTTTTGGACCCATGGAGCCACATGAGAGTGATAATGACAGTTTATATTAATTAATTTTATGTGACGACAAAAAGGACATAAACATATATATTTTTGTAAAATAATTTTTACAAGTGGTTAAATAAGATAACTTTTTTACTATAAATATTCATTTGAAATCTAAATTTATTTCACATATCATGGTATTTTTTTATAATTTTTAGACATCAAATAAATAAAATTATTTATGGCACAATAAGGAAGCATTGTTTACCTCTTTAAATAATGATTAAAATAAATGAGATTATAAAAGTTTTAACATAATCCAAAACCTAACCAATTATTATTGTATGATTTTATTTCGAATTTAATCATAATATATTCTACTTTAATTAGATATGGACCTTTATAAACTGAAAATAAATATATAATAATATAATATTTTCAAAAGTTCCTAAAATGCCACTCCTCGCCCTTATAAAAAGCCTTCACCTCTATCCCATTTCTCACACTCTCAAGCCCCTTTACTCATCCAACCACATCCCAATTAAGCTCCCTACATCACTCTATTACTCTTAGAATCCTTATCATAGGCATAAGGCACATCATGGAATCTTTTTGGTTGAAGTTACCCAATTTAAATGTAACATCTCATCTTATGTTCTTTTCTTTTATTTGACTTCTCCAACCCCCTAAACTCTCATTATTACATTCTTTTATAAAACCAAAAGTATAATAAATATACTTGGTTGTTTTTATGACATGTATTTGAAATAAAAATACACTAACCTTTATCTAATGGGAATTGAACATAATGTTTATGTGGACGGCGAACTACTGCCTCACGAAATGATGATTGTTCAAAGTTTTACTACCACCACTTATGGTGGCCATTATGATGGAACTGTAATTATATATGGTATTTATGATATTTATTTTATCTAAAATATTATGAAATTATCTTTTATATCATTCCATAATTCATTTCATGTTGTATATATACGATAATTCCATTTGAGAAGTGCAGACTACCTCCCCCTCAATGTGATATGACTCGTTCATACCATAAATGGAATGAATAAATGATGGTGTTAATGAACTTAAATAACATATGTAAATTATTCTATTATTATTAATAATATTATACCTGTGTATAATTAGGTTTTATTTCCTTTTAAAATAAAAAAATTGAAATATATGTAGCGTTCATTCGTATGTACGGATTATCGTCTCCACCAATGGGATGAGATTCTTTCCCCATCATAAACATTAAAGAATAATATTCATTTTACTAGTAAAATTAATATTTTAGAATAATATTTCATTCTGAATATTAATCAAATAGATCATATCCACAACAAAAATGACATATTTAACAAAACCTATAAATGAAAATGAATCAGTGAACACCCAAAACAATGATACTACTAAAATACTAGTATCCATGAAATATTTGAAGATCATGTATTATGTCATACTTTTGTATTTGGTTCTTGTATAATTTAAGAAAAATGAATTAACTATAATAAGGGAGATAACATGCTCTCGACAATGGAAAAGTACAATGTAAGGGTTAATTCCTCAATCCCACTATTATCCATGATTGTTCATGTGTACATATTTGTTGGGACGTATTTATTATCAATGTACATGTTTCATAAAATATATTTAAAATTTATTATTTTAAGTTACACTATAACTAAAACATAATTTTAAATGTTTAAAATATTTTATCTTCAAAATCCTTCTCATTAATGTCCTTGATTTAAAAATGGTTTTAAGGATTTATTTATTTGGACATGAAGGTTTTAAAATTTAAATTCCCTTTCAAATCTTCAATGTTGTATAAGACTCATTGATTTGAAAAAAAATCAAATGTCTTCCATTATAAATTATGATAAATTTTAATTATTTCTGGAAAAAACGGTATTTCTCTCGAAGTGTTTTGTATATTATTTTTAACTATGTAAAAATTCTTTTTGGGTATTATTCATGATTGGGGATGATTTATTGTAAATAAAATCTTCAATATTGTATTGAGTGAGTTATGATATGTTTGACTATGAATGTGATATTTTAATACAATTCATGGTTTATGTTTGAAGTCTTGAAATTTCATATTCTAGTTTTAATACAAATGTTTATGTTATGTTTCAAAAATTTCTTATGAGGAATGCAGTGGACATAGTAAGTGATGGGTGTGGCCCACTTTATCCCTTCGATGCATCGTATGTCTTATAAGGAAAACTACTATCTTGGCACAAGTCCTTGTCAAAACCTTATTTTAAGTCTTGGAACAAGGCCTTAAGTATGTGGTTATGTTGTCCTTCATTATGCATTCCATCATTATGAAATTAGCTATTGATATTAATGTGATTATTCAACTAGTATAATATCCATGTGAATAAGTAAATGGAATTATTTGATTTATCTTTTCCTTATTATACTTATTTTAACTTTAAAAGGCTTTTTATTTAGTCTTATACATTTCCTTAAATATTTATTGTTATTTATTTTTTTTCCAATATTGTTATCCTTACTAAGCATCTGATCTTACCCTTTCTATGCTTTATTTTTCCCATGATGTGAAGAAGTAAATTATGATTCACCTACATGGATAGGCCAAGTATATGAGTGTGTTCATGGTGGAAAATTTTGTCCTTGTTTTTATTTCATGATGTAGTGTAAAAACTGTGTATGTATATAGTAATTCCAAGGCTAATAAACTGATCGGCCTTTCAATACATGGTATATTTTACCATGCCAATGTTATGTAAGAATGCGCAGACTCTAGGTAACTGGGGTCACGGCATTACTCCCTATAAGTTAGGTCGCTTCCGTAAGTCAATAAATAGTGTATTATATTTATCATGGAATTAATTAACTATAAGACCCAGACCTTTTTTCCATATGTTTTAAAACATATTATTTTTGGAACGAATTAGCGCTCTGACTAACCTTTGGTAGACACAATGAAAAGATTCATTAGAAATGAATTATCTATGATTTTGTATCTTACATGAATCTGGATTTGGATTTCTATAACTTTGAACATTCATTCGAATATGATGGTGTCATCATCCCATTCTGGTTTCTTTGAATAGATACCTTCCACAGAAGATGATCATGATATCCAATGACCAATTTAATTATCATAGAGGTTATCTATGATAAGTATAATTCTAATGGATTTAGGCATACTGATTTGGTATAACCAAATGAGCCTTATTGGTATCAGGATTGTACCATCCATGTATCATTTCATTTTAATACACACCACAATATTCAATTTATACGAACCTTTCAAATTTGATACATGGAATCCATTATTGAATTTTAAATTAGTCTTTCCAATCATATCTTATTTCTATATACTGCTTACTTGTAAATATTATTTTTCTCAATGAATAATTTATCACCAACCACAGTGAATAAAAAAAATCACTATGGTTTCATTCTTCATATGAAATATTCTCTCTAGAACATTCCTATTACACAAGAACTTGTGATATTTGTTCCTATTTCAACCATTTTTGCATCTCAATCATTGACTAAGTCCATGTACATTCAGCTCGCAGTATCTCTAATAGCTATATGTACCCTTATATAGAAATGTAGTCTAACACTTGACCATATCCTTTCTGTTATAGGGATTTATGTAATACCATATGAAACTATTAGTATATTCACCGAGATGCACCATGTGTTTATCTAGATAAATGTAAGTTTGATTTTCCTAAAACACTACAACAAAAGCATCCCTTAGCGGCGGTTTTTTCGCATTTAGCGGCGGTTTAAGCCTCCGCTAAATGGGTTGGCGGCGGTTTTTTGTAAACCGCCACTAAACTTGGTGTCAGAAATCTTTTAGCAGCGGTTTTTTCTATTTCGCGGCGGTTTAAAATATGTGTCGTATATGCCTCATTTCCCGGCGGTTTCTCTCCATTTAGCGGCGGTTAAAACCGCCGCTAAATGCTACCAAATATGGCATTAGCGGCGGTTAAAACCGCCGCTAAATGCTGAACTGGAAAAAAAAAATTTGGTTGTACTACACCACTGCCCTGAAAAATAAATCAAACCAGAATATAGATAAATGATCACATCGTCATCCCTTTAAGCATCCAACCGATCGTGCTCCCCACCATATGTTTTAACATTAACAGAAAATTATGAACCATAGTATTCTCCACCATTGTAATTTCTTATAAAGAATATCCAAATATTTCCAATGATAATATTGGAATTTTTCCTCTAATTGGGAAATCCTAAATACTTCTGAGGCCATAATAGGGACCTTACTATAAAGAAACAGTCAAATGCCATTCAGCCTAACTGAAACTAGTCATGCAATCTTTCTCAAAAGACATTTTCGACCCTTTCATGACACCCACATTAGCCTAGTGACATGATTTAAATGGATACTTTCACCTATATACATCTAAGAAGAATTATAATAATTCAATCCACTTTCAGCTAACCATTCCCAAGATACTCAGCTTAGATGACTCACATATCACAACCTGAACCACAATTCCTTCCTCTATGAAATCCCGTGTTTACCACAAGCACATTCACATAAGCCCATACCTGAATTTCAATGAAATTTCTTAGTCATTCCATCACCTAACCATTTAACACATTGTTCCCCAGCATGAACAAGGGTGGAACCTAGATCCATCCCACTATAATCATTACCCTTTAAACATCACCTTTGAGTTCGACGATAAGTTTGGGATAAAATAAGATCATCAACTATGTGCCATAAATGTTACATATACAAACCAACCGTTATCATTCTTGTTCAACACATCAATAATACTACTACTCATCATCTGATGCTGCATTGTCACCCTCTCCAACTTCATCTCCACCACCTGCTGCCACCTGTAAGAACATTATATTGAAAATTAAATATTGTTGCATATTTATAATAAAACTTAAAACCAATAAAAGTTTTCAAACTAAATGATTTTGATTTTTTTGTGATTTACCTGCTCACCACTACCCGATGCACTACCACCGGGGGCATATCTGCTCATATACTGACGTATTTCAAGCATCTCTTTCTGAAAACCAGATATCTGATCCCCCTGCTGGTGAACTGTGTTTCGTAGAGAAGACATCTCCCTCTGAGCATCTTCAGGTACGAAATGAAAATAACCAGGAGTAGATGTAGCTGAAATACCTGATGGCATGCGAAAGACCTCAGATGGTACAGGTCCCAAACCCATCCCGCACACTCTACCAGGATGCTCCTTCCCAAGGACTTTACCAACCGGGTCATCCTGGGAGACTAAGTAGGATTGCCCAGGATTGGCATCCCATATTTCTTTAATTTTTACCTATAAATCAAATATCAATATATATTAACACAGTAAAAACTGATAATAAGTTATTATAATAAATAATTGACTTCATACCCCAACTTCTCTGGCAGGTTCATTAACAAAACTTCCATCTGTTTTTTATGAACATCCAGCCACAGTTCTGTTCAGGATGCGTCATGCCCTAAACTCTGTGACTGCATTAAACAAAGATAAATCAACAATTAAATATGTTAAATAGATAATATTATCTTATAAATATTTAAACTAATTAAAAGATTACCAATGAAATTCGGCTTCTTGAAAATCTTTTTGAACCCGCAGTGTGCGGGATGACCTGCTTTGCCCGGTTTGAAGCATTCTGTCTTGAGAGATCATGAAATAAATAAAATTCAATTTAACAGTATTGTATTCAATGTCTATCTCCTATTCATGTACATGTATAAATGTAAAATGAGGATAATATAATAATATATATTTCAATACCATCCTCTTCTCATCACGATGTCTATCGACAAAAACCTTCCACTGTTCTTTCGGTACCCCACTGGGTAGCTTTTCATACATCTGCTGCAAGGTCAACGAAGTATCGTTGACATCACACCACAACCTCCACTTGAAATCTTTCCATTTTTTTCCAAGATTTTTCAATGTCCACTTCTGTGCTATCACATCAGAAACGGTAAAGTGGAATAACATCTGTATACAGAAATTCATTTTGAATATATTAGTAACATGACATTCAATTAAACCATAAAGTAATAAAATTACCTTTATCTGAGAATCATAAACTTCATTTTTCCAGTTTGGAGGCATATGCCTCCAATCATCATATGAAATAGGCAGGGAAATGGGCTCCGCTTCCAGTTGACCTATAATCTGACCACGTAAACCTGCGGCGTCATCCGTCGGGACCCCATAAGAATCAAATGGCACCACTATCTTCTCGCCATGCATGTTCCAAACATCAGAACATTTTATGTGTTTTTCCACGGTTGCATTGTTTTCATCTGCAATGGGAAAACAATTACTATAAACAAAATGCAATAAATTTATTTAATTAAAATTTGTACCTACGACTGTGACCCTCCAGAATGCTCGTGATGAACTGGAAGGGGTGTGTCGCTATCCCACTGCTGAGGCTCCTGTAGGGGGAGGCGATGAATTATCCTCTAATGAGGCATCCACTGATGGTGTCAGAGATGGTTCATGGGGAGATGATGCAGGGATGTAGGAAGCTGCTACCTCAGATGTCGTGGGGACATACGTATCGTCATCTGTCGCGGAAGTAGAAGGAATGGTGTACCGCTTCTTCCTTGGCATTCTTGTCATTTAATCAAATAAAATTAAGTTCAGAATATATATTTCAAAAAATTTATGCAGAAAAAAAAAATTAAAAATGATAATAGATGCCCAGTACTAACAAACAAAATATATATAACAATGGTAATGAATGACTACAAAAATGAAACAAGTGGTTGCTGAATAAATAAATAATTGTACATACAATCATTTTCCCCTTCAATCATGTCGGTTTCCTACTCCATTTCATCATCCACTTCATTCATCCTTGCTAGACTAATATTTTCAATATCATGATGGAAAAATAATTCTGCTTCCTCTTGTTGATGAAATTCAATTGTAGAGGTCAAATCTTCCACTTCATCACCCATATCATACAAATATCTTTGTATTACGTGAGTAACTACACTCCACCCTTCATCCACAACATCATTCACATAATATACCATTTTTGCCTACGATGCTAAGATATATGGATCATGCAGTTCACGATCACCAACATCCATCAAGCGAGAGAAGTTCACAGAAGTAAATTGCAAGGAATCTCTTTTAACACCTCTGATAATATCGACCCATTTTCATTTGAATAAAACAATAGAAAAATTCATGTGTTAGTTTTATTCAATAATATCATGCATCTTTCCATAGTATTTCACTTCAGAAAATGTAAATATACCACTATTCTGTGTTTTCAAACCCACTTCTCGATCGACTGTACGAAATCTAAAACCATTCACATTATAAGCGCCGAACTTTCTAACTTGTTTTATAGGACCTCTAGCAAGAAACTTCAAATCTTCTGACAAGTCTGCTCGAGTATCAGTATTCATGATCTGAAAAAAAAATTAATAGATTTGCAAATTGTATGTGTCAAACTAATATTCGTATTTATTGCAATATTTATAAACTTACACGTCGTGAAAACCATTCTACCATCTCTTTATTCACATCTTTCATTATATCTTTTTCATTTCGTGTTCGGCCTCTCATTCGTCTCTTTGTTTGTATCCTCAACTCTTCAATAAATGGATCTTCAATTTCACTATTCAGCAGCACATATCTATGTGCCTGTAATAATTCCAATTCTGTTAGTGTCGCGTATGAGGTCCTCCCAACTGATCAGCTAATAGCAGGAAATATTTTTGATTTCTGATGCATTTGAGAATGAGTTGATGTGTCGTCAACACGTACAACTCGATTAAATCTTGTCTCAATATCATCCAAATATCTGGAACAAAAGGTGAGACACTCCTCGGCCAAATAGCCTTCAGCAATAGAGCCTTCTGGTTGACCTTTATTTCTCACGTATGCTTTCAAATGCCCAAGATATCTGTGAAAAAAAATAATATTATGCATTTATTTAAATGCCAAAAATTGTTTACTTAACTGGAAACATATAAATAAAATACCTATCAATTGGATACATCCATCGATAATGAACGGGGCCTCCTAATTTAGCTTCGTCAACCAAATGAACAGTTAAATGCATCATGACAGTAAAAAACGATGGAGGAAAGATCATCTCCATTGCAAAAAGGGTCAATACAAACATCTCCTGTAGGTTGTCAAGCTAAAATGGATGTAGAGCTTTCTCACATAATTGCCTGAAAAATGTGCATAATTGGAGTACAACAGCAGTAACTTTTTCAGGTAATAATGTACGCAATGCCAATGGTAGTAACTGTTGTAACAAAATATGTGAATCGTGACTTTTAAATCCATATAACTTACGATTCTTCAAGTCAACACACCTCGAGATGTTTCTCGAATACCCATCAGATACCGTAGCATTCTTTAAAATTTGAAGGAACGTATCTTTATCCCTATTTTTCATTGAAAAAATGGCCGGAGCATACTTTTCATTCTCATCTGGCCAGAGATCACGTTTTATGTTCATTACTTGTAAGTATTTGCGAGCATTGAGATGATCCTTTGACTTTCCATGCTCATTAAGTAATGTGAAAATCAAATTATCACATAAATTCTTCTCAATATGCATCACATCAAGATTGTGGCGCAAAGAATTAAATTCCCAATACGGATGTTTGAAGAATATACTTTTTTTCTTCCATTGTTGCGTTCTGATTTCACTTGACGATGCACTTCGCACTCGTTTTCCACTATCATTCAAATGCTGAACCTTCCCAAATTCTGTTTTAACATTTTCAAGCTGTGTCAATATTTCAGAACCGGTTAACAACTTTGGAGGTGGTCTACAATCAATGGAACCATTAAATTTTGATTTGTTCAGCCGAAATCTATGAGATGCATCAAGAAATCTTCGATGGCACAAGAAGCACCATTTTCTACTTTGAGGTAGCCGTTTGGGCTCGAAATCAAAGTTACAAATGGGATAAGCCAAACCCGTATAAGTGTTCCAACCAGATAAATTCCCAAGCCCAGGGAAGTCACTAATGGTCCACATTAAAGCAGCATGCATTTTAAACATTGTTTTAGAAGAAACATCAAATGTCTCAATACCGTTGGTCCATAACTCCTGCAATTCTTCAATCAAAGGCTGCAGGTATACATCAATATCATTTCCAGGCATTTGTTTTCCAGGAATAATCATCTAAATGATAAAAGATGTTTGTTGCATACACATCCACAGAGGCAGATTATAAGGGATCAAAACAACTGGCCAAATGCTATAACTCGTACTCAAAGTCCCAAATGGGTTGAATCCATCGGCAGCCAATCCCAATCGAACATTCCTAGGATCAGCTGAGAAATCTGGATGTAATGCATGAAATGTCTTCCACGATTGGGAATCTCGTGGATGTCTCATTAACCCATCATTGTTATTATCTACAGCATTCCACTTCATGTGTTCGGTGGTTTTTGATGACATGAATAATCTTTGCAATCGAGGCTTCAAAGGAAAGTAATGCAAAACTTTTGCAGGTGTGCTCCTTTTCTTCTTCTCCATGAAATTATGTTCAGTCATACTTCCAACATTACCCTTTGACTTCCATCTAGAAGAAGAACATTTCTTTAAATTCTGTCTACTTGAATCTTCTCCCCAGTAAAGCATACAATCATTGGGACACGCATGTATTTTTGTATAATTCAGACCAAGCTTGTTTACAACTTTTTTCATCTCATAAAACGATTCTGGGATTTTTGCTTCAGTAAATGCATCACGAATAAATTCCAATAACATAGACATTGCCTTATTTTTAATTCCACAAAGACATTTGATATGGTACAACTTCAGCAGAAATGAAAGCTTTGAATATTTCAAACACCCACTATAAAACTCGTGATTTCCATCATCAACTAAATCATGAAACACATTTTTCTCACTGATGTTTTCCCTTACATTTGGCTCCACATAATCAAGAGGAGGATCCAATGATATGTTACAATCTTGATCTTCTTGTGTTACAGTCTCAAAAACATCACTTGTCACGTTGCAATTTGTAGCATCATCTTCTGGTTGTTCTGATATGTTTTGATGCTCATAGTGGTGTCTTGCAGTTCCGAATGCATCATTTATGAGGTTTTGCATTTCATTTTCCATTGGCGACAAACTTGGGACCTCATTCTTTGGATTAACATCAGTCCTCAATCTTTCTGTATTGTTTGATTCTCCATGCCAAATCCAACACAAATATTGATCAGGGAATTACTTCAGTATTAAATGTTCATAAACTTCATCCCTCTTCAACCATGTTCTAAATTTACATTTAGGACATGGACAACTTATTCTCCCTTCAACGGATCGATTAGAAATTGCAAAATCTAAAAACTCATTCAAACCCTTAACATATTGAGGTGTGTTCCTCGGTAATGTGATCCAGCTTTTATCCTTGTATATCACAATGTGCCTACACAAAAATATACGATAGTGTAAGATTACAGAAACATAATATAATAAAGATGAACCATTGATCATAAAGTATGCATAATATAATAAAGATGATTCATTGATCACATTTACCACTTCAGACCAACAGAACAAGTCTGGTCCATAGGAGACAGCGTCAAAACCTCATTGAGGAGCAATAAGAATATCGGGCTACACACTTATCATAACACTACCAATCACACATTTATGTTGCCTCAAACAACACCCCATTGATGTGTGATCGAAAATGATCATAATGCATTTTAAACCTGAGACATTATGTGATTGTTTAGGCTTGACCATAGATGTCCTCCAAGAGGAATGATGTTTCTCAATGGTTTCATACACAACCAACTATAAAGAGGGCCACTATGTTCACTGTTGTACCCTTGGATTTTAATGATCACAATCACTCTCATCGTGTTCTAAATTGTTTTCAAGTGTTTTGATGCTAGGAAAAAGGTTTCCCAGGAGTTGGCCCAAGAAGGCTGATAGTGGACTCTCTGAGTCCACCAGCCAACCGGTGGATTCCCACAGGCCAGCCGGTGGTCTCTGGCAGAAGCATTGCTTTCTGCCAGAGCCACCGGTCAGCCGGTGCTAGCGCACCGGCCAGCCGGTATGGGCACCAGCCAACCGGTTCTTTAGTACCTATCTCAAGGCACAACACCAAATACATAATTATATACAATTTATAGTTAATTATATAATTTTATTATAAAAATTATAATTTATTTCAATTAAAACCAACAAGGATTAATTGCCTAAAAATCACCAGGCCACCTCATCACACCTATATAATAACCAACCACTTATGTATTGTTTGTGGTGAACTCCAACCTTTATCCCAAAAAAATTACCTATGAAGTTGAACCAAGTCAATAATCTCCAAAATCTAACCAAAAAATCCAAAAATAAATGAAGAACAATGTAAAGGTAACATCAAATGTAGTCATACATAATGGAAATAATACTACATGTTTGACCCAAACCATGGCCATGAATGATGTTGTGGAGGAATTTATCCAAGGTTGATGCAAGTAGTTTATAATCAAATGATGTCCTATTTGACATTAGCATCAACTTTTTGATGTGTTGGTTACATATACTTCTTCTTAACCATATAATTTATTCCCCTTCCCCTTCTCTATCTATCTGCCTCTCCCAAAAACAATGTCTACATCATAGGAATATATGTTGGTATTTTGAAATATTTAAGTCATGTAGTTGTTGATAAGGTGGCATGTATATTTGTCATAATTGAAATAATTTTTTAGATATTTCATTATTTTGATGACCCATGTGTTTTAATTTCCCATTATGGTATTTTGAGACTCGACGCAGAATTGACCTCCTCACGGTGGAAGACTAGGCCACCAAAACCCAATTCTTTCCACCATAGGCCATTTTTTAAAGATAAGTGACTAGAATGAATAATTTTAATGGTAGGCCTCTTCATAATGTACATGTAGGCATGCACCCAACCATATATATGAATATGTTCATAATAATAAAAATAAGAGAAAATAAACTAAATATTTACATTCTATCATGTTATTTACTTTATAGAATAAAAAATAGTACAATAGTATAATAGGAGGCGGCCGCGGCGGAGGAGGAGGAGGCGGCGGCCGCAGAGGAGGAGGTGGCGGCCGCGGCAGAGGAGGAGGAGGAGGCCGCGGTGGAGGGGATGAGGAGCAGGAGCAGAGGAGGAGACGACGGCCGCAGCGGAGGAGGAGGAGGCAGCGGAGGCAGCGGAGGAGGAGGAGGAGGCCGCGGTGGAGGAGGAGGAGGCCGCGGTGGAGGAGGAGGCACCGACGGCAGCGTAGAGGCAGGGCGGAGGCAGGGCGGAGGCACTAACTCATGATAGTCACACATAATCTTTTCCCTATCACCCTAATGTATCAGGACAATATTACATATATTTAAGATTACTATCATGGTGTCTATTGGTTCTCATTATATCCTAGGAACTTCTATATTCTTTTTATATGACATGTAATCTTAGGATGTCACTATATAAATATAGTCAATGCAGAAGAACAAACACTATTTTTGGTAAGATATAAACATGTATATATCAAACTGTATGCATGTAATGGTATTCAATATAAATACATGAGTTAGGTCTAGGGTACCTACTCACAACACCACACTTATTTATGGAACCCACATTGAATGGCACCCTGAAACACCCTTCTTACTCTTTAAATATGAAGTGATTTCATGTAAGTAACCTCGAAGAATAAGGGTTGTAAAGAAAAAGAATAATGAAATGTGGTAACCTATCATGGGATACAGGGGTTTCTACTGGTTTAACAAATGTTCAAATGTTAGATGGGCCTCACTTTCAAATGAGAACAATTAAAATCAATCTTTAGTTTCATTCATTTTAATATGGAATAAAATAATCATGTGTTAATAAGACATAAAATAATGTTACAATATTTTTTCATACACATAGTTATTTCAAGAAATAGTGAATGAGAAATAATGTTTCAAAATAGGCTAAGAACTATCTCAGGAATAGGAAAAATGAAATTGGTCAATTGGGTCATTTCATGAATATCAATAATCACTTTACTTGATGCATGTATTCATGAATCAACATCAAGAATAAGAAATCACATCGATGATCATTTTTAGGAAACATCAAATAGATGTAAGATTGTGAATTTTAAAAATGTCAACCTATTTCTCTAATTTAAAAAAAAATCATTTCCTAGAAGTTAAATAAAAACTCAGTTTTCTTACTAGATGTTATTTAATTATGGTTATTAAGCTAGAAAATTTACCCTTCTATCACATAGTTGGAGAATGAATCAAATTTAACTGGCTCAGTATTGATGCTGATTTTAAATTCTACTAGATCGGGCTGCATGGTCTCTTTCTTCAATTGTTAGACAATAATCTTCTAAGATTTATATGATCGCTTTTATCACCTAGATCTAGCTTAGGAGTAGGTATATATGTGTGGCCCATTATAGGAAGGCTTTGTACCTACCATTTCCTACCTTACTAGATTCCTATCTACTATAAATATTATCTAAGGAATGTGCTTGGAAACTGTAGAGTTATACCACCATGACATCCTCACATCATATTCCATGAGGGTGATGATTACTGTTACCCAGGAGGAGACGTGGAGGCACTGGTGGCACCGGTGGAGGAGGAGGCATCGGCAGAGGAGGAGGAGGCCGCGGTGGAGGAGGAGGCACCGGAGGCACCGACGGCAGCGCGGAGGTAGGGCGGAGGCTGGACGGAGGCAGCGGAGGCAGCGGAGGAGGAGGATGAGGCCGGTGGAGGGGAGGAGGAGTAGGAGCAGAGGAGGAGGCGGTGGCTACGGCGGAGGAGGAGGAGGCAGCGGAGGCAGCGGAGGAGGAGGAGGAGGCCGCGGTGGAGGAGGAGGAGGCCGCGGTGGAGGAGGAGGCACCGGCGGCAGTGCAGAGGCAGGGCGGAGGCAGGGTGGAGGCAGCGGAGGTAGCGGAGGCAGCGGAGGAGGAGGAGGATGAGGCCGGTGGAGGAGGAGGAGGAGCAGGAGCAGAGGAGGAGGCGGCGACCACGGCGGAGGAGGAGGAGGCGGCGGCCGCGGAGGCACCGGCGTGACCGCGGCGTGACCGCGGCATGACCGCGACGTGACCGCGGAGGTGGAGGCGGTCACGGAGGCACCGGCGGCATCGGTGGAGGAGGAGGAGGCATCGGTGGAGGAGGAGGAGGCACCGGCGGCAGCGCAGAGGCAGGGCGGAGGCAGCGGAGGCAGCGGAGGCAGCGGAGGAGGAGGAGGATGAGGCCGGTGGAGGAGGAGGAGGAGGAGAAGGAGAAGAGGAGGAGGCGGCGGCTGCGGCGGCGGAGGAGGAGGAGGCGGCCGCAGAGGCACCGACGTGACCGCGGCGTGACCGCGGCGTGACCGCGGCGTGGCCGCGGCGTGACCGCAGCGTGACCGCGGAGGAGGAGGAGACGTGGAGGCACTGGCGGCACCGGCGGAGGAGGAGGAGGCATCGGCGGAGGAGGAGGAGGCCGCGGTGGAGGAGGAGGCACCGACGGCAGCGCGGAGGCAGGGCGGAGGCAGGGCGGAGGCAGGGCCAATGCAGGGTAGAGGTTACTTTATACTTTTTTTCATAAATTCAAAAAGATTAAAAAAATTAAAGATTTTAATATCATGATCAAATAGATTATATAACCAATAGAGTACCTTATTTAACCTACAAGAACATATTAAATGGGTTGGATAAAACCTTTAGAAAAAAACCCATCAAACTATGTTTTATAATCCTTCATTTTAGATGGTGTGATTTGATAAAAGTGAAAAAATAGGATACATTTTACAAATCATGTTATTATAAAACTCCACCCCTTCTCAATAGATGTAAACCAAAATATTATAATAAAACACATTGGAAACTCAAAACATATGGGAGGAAGATCACTACACGAGGATTACTTTTCAGGAAAAATTGTAATCATGTATATCATCCTATGTAACTCTAGAAGAGAATATCTGACACAAATCAACATATGGTTCCATTCTACTTGAAATACATAAAAACCCATTAGGTCCAGCAATGGAAATCAAATGAATTTAATAATTAATAAGACCATTATGGGAAATCAACCAATCCATTATAACAATGACATGTAGAGATTTCTTATACAGAATCAATAAATATCATACAAGATTTAAATATGAAATAAATAATGTATAGATAGGTAATAACAAATCCTTGTCTCTTATTTTTCTTGTAGGACCAGAAATACCAATTACATAGTGTTTCAGATCCATTAAAATATTCAAATATTTCACAACATACACATATATGATAGAATGAGTGGATTTGGTATAAAATATTACCGTAAATGAAGATGATTATCTGAAAATGGAACCTCTAATTACCAAAATCGAAGGCCGAAGGGGGCGCGGTGGTCGCCGGGGGGGTGCGGGGGTCGCCAGAGGCTGCGAGGGGCGTGGTGGTCGCCGGAGGGCGTGGGGGGCGCAGGGGGCGTGGGGGTCGCCGGCAGTCGAAGGGGGCGCCGGGGGGGGGTGCGGGGTTTGCCGGGGGCCCGGAGGTCACCGGAGGGTGCGGCTGTCACCGGAGGGAGCCGGTGTCGCCGGAGGGAGAAGCTGTCGCCGGGGATCGGGGAGGGTTTGTGAGGAGAGGGCGGGGGTCGCCGGATCTGGGAAGAGGGGAGACGACACGAGGGGAAAGCGTCGCGAGTTTTCTAAAAAAAATGGGTTTCGCGGCGGTTTTTAATAAACCGCCGCGAAACCTTTCCCGGATAACGTTTAGCGGCGGTTTTGTGAACCGCCGCTAAACCAAGGTTTTTTTGTAGTGAAAAACACTTTGCATATTTAACACATGTTCTAAGACATAATGGATTTTAATCATAATATGACTAGTATGATATAAATTTATTATTTATTAGTTGTAATATTGGTTATGCGATTTTGTAGTAATTTGTAAAGAATATCATGAAATATTATGTAAATTTCTGCAACTTGTAACATTGATACTGCACAAATCATTACTCAAATGTATAAAATGTGTGTTTAGGAATTTCTCCATGCTACATTTGTTTTGATAAATGTGAACTTGTAAGAAACATCATCAATACTCTTTATAAACAAAAATATTGTGAAATTGATCCGGTATAATGTGATAAGGAATTAATCCACACTACATTATCATGATCAATGTTTGTTTGGTCAAGATATTCTTCATCATGTCAAGCCAGAGAAACTCATACTTTCAGAACATGCACTTAATACACTTTACAATTCCAAAATTTCTTAATGGAATCATATGAAGTATCTTTACCTCAATCATTCCTTTAGAAAAGTTCAATCTCGCTTGTGGAACTAATTCGAAAATCCTTGTGACATACCATTATTAAAGAAAGGATTCATTTCCAAAACTAAATATGTTAATAATACCAAGGGAGTTTAGATGTGCTGAGCCTAAATACAAAAGAGGTTGTATTATTGATGTCAAATTTTAGTTTTTCTTCACAAATAATCATCTTGCCACTACTGGATAAGTCTTACATTTTTATATTCATCATGTATTGCATATGAATCAAGTATGTATTAACAATTTATGGAGTATGCTAAACCACAAACAAAATTCATTCATTAATTTGGAATAATGTCTCATTAAGACCAAATGGGATCATGAGATAAATGTTTTGTTCATACTCAAAAACTTGTTCTACTAATATCATTCACATGGAAATTATAGGTTATCTATTTCTCATTGATGACTTAGGAATCTCCCATTATCTGGTAATTGGAGAAGACAAATTACTCATATTAATGTTACTCAAAATACATGGTTATATTTAATACAATATATATATGTAAAAATAATATTGTATTTAATACCCTGTAAGTACGTGAGAAAAAGTACTTTTATTTTATAAATATACCTGAAAAGGTTGTGTGTACATTCTTTTTGTATTTCAGCTCATTATGTTTTAAACATCCATAATGATTTTTCAATATGTGATGAAATAAAATATTTTTAAATTACCAAACAATTCTCTTTGAAGGACATAACGTAGGTTCCTTTGGGGTGTAACTTTTCATTGTCCTTTTCACCTTGCCTTTCAATTTATTTTCCATAAGAACAAAATATTGTGTTCTCATTAATATTTTTATTACATGGAGAATGTTACCTTAATGGTAAGGAATCACTTACTCTAAAAAATGGTTTTTATTCTTAACCAAAACTAAATTAATTGGGTTTAAAAGGAATAAGAATGGGATTACGGGAAGGATTATGGTGTTTCTTTCACATTAAACAAAGAGAGTGAAATCTTTACAATAAAATCTTTCTAAGGTTTCTCCTTTGAAACTTCCTCGAGATGAGACTAAATGTATCATGATCCATATCATGAGGTGGAAACTGAAACTAACATCAGATGTTGATGGTTTTATTATGATAGAACCATCATGTGCTTCATTTATGAGACTCATATAATCTATTTTACTCTTGTTATTCATAGGGTGGATTAACAGGTTTAGACACTAGCACCATGAATTTTAGATATAGTAATATTATACACGATCATTCGTAGTATTTATGAAATTTATTTTAATTTCTACATTTAAATTGTCCAATATTAAACGTAGTTTTTACCTGGGGTATTACATTCCATTATCGGCCAATATCCTTTAGCAGATTAGTACTTTTTATTTAGATTACCGATTATGACATAGTTTATCATTTAATCATTAAATGTCTCCCACATGTTTTATCGAATTCATGATTCCATCTTTACTAGAGTTGGAATATTCTATTATTTGAGTATTCTAGTGGAATAGATCCCAAAACCACCCTCAAAGTCTACAAGCTATAGCTAAACTGCTACTCAGAGGGTTCAAGGTAAGATTTTTGTTTCCCATCACATTTACTTGATGTTCCATGATCTCTAGATTGAATTCCCATATTCAAAAATCTTTTATTGATTTACTCAAATTTTTCTTATAAAATTACGACAAGATAGAAATGGATATTTCACTTATGAAATTTCAGTTATGTCAACACACCACCCTAATAAGAACTCCCTAGTAGTATGAGGCACCCTCATCTACGGAATGACCGGAACCCCAAACACCCAGTTTTATTCAAACATTAATGTGTGAAGGCTGTTGTGACTTAATATTTTTTTCAGGGTTTTATGTTTTTTTTCTCTCAATGAATGTGATCTACTTCTATTAATCTATTTCAACTATCTTATCGTAGTCACAACTGAACATTAATAGAAAAAAATATGTTGCATCATTATGAATTTTATTATCTATTATTTTAGGTATTTCTCCCACTGTTGGTAAATGCATAAAATAATAAATAATTGCATAAAGGTAAACTACTACCCGACTAGTCTGGAACTTCCAAATGACCTAAGGGTATCATAACTAGGTCGGACCTTGAATATTAATGCAGCATTCCCCCATCTTGTATGTTCACTTATCTTCTGAAGTATCACCTTGTCTTGGTGAGGTCCTTGTTACGTCTTTGAGTACCACCCCATCATGGTGGGATCCATATATCGGTTTGTAGCATCTTGATCAATGTACACCGCCTCATCATGGAAGGTTCCCCGTCATTCACCTTCTTCATCTCAAGTATAACGATACTCGTGTGTAGGAGAGGAGGAATACTGTTATAAATGTACATCAGGTAAATTGGAAACAAATGTCCTAAATTTCATCCAAAAAGAACAACAATTTGCAGAGAATCTATTTAATTAATAATAATTATCAAATGTAGTTAAATAATTAATTAAACAAGTGTGACGTACATAGGTCGGTGATCAAGGCAAGAAAGCAAGTAACATGTGTGATAAGATTAAATTTTGTTAATTATGTTTAAGGGTTATATAATTAAACTAAATGAATTAATAAATACAAATAATTTTGTGATTCATGAGTCCACTAATTAAGGTAAATTTTATTGAAAAATTAAATTAAATAATTAATTTTATTTCATTACCAAATTCAATAAATTTACGACTTCCAATATTAAAATAATTAACCAAGATTAATTTTGATACTAAATTAAAATTAATTAAATTATTAATTTTTGATAAATTTTAGTGGCTGGTCCTAGAAAACATCACAACACGGGGTAGGAAAAAACCAGCGTACCACCATACCAAGCCAAGGAGGGCCTTATTGGGCCAAGGCGATCCACCCAATCCCATTTCGGGTTGGGTAGATCTTCCGGGATCATTTTAGGGCCAATTTTTTCTTGTGAAAAAAAACTTCTAGTTAAATATATGTTCCTCCCGGCTGTAAATTGAATCCAACGGGGTCGCAGCTCCGGTCGAGTATGTTTGAAGCAACTTGGTATATCGAGAAGAGTTGAGTAGGCACACTACTGTGGAGTTATCAGTTGTGAGGAATAGGGTGGCTGCCTCGTCGGTGTGGGAGAAAACTAGCAACATTGGTGCGGTGCAATAAAGGTGGCTTGAGTGGCCAGATCTATCCGGAAGGGCGTAGCGTGTGGGGTTCCGGCACCGGGAGGGTGCTGCGGTCGAGTTTTGGAACCAGTAGGGATGGAGATCCATAGTAGGTGTCACAACAGTGAAAGTGGATATGGATGGGAGAGCGAGTGGGACTTTAGGAGGCTGGAAATCGGCAACGGTGCTGCTGCATGATGTGCAGGGGCCGAGATCCAGCAAAGGCGGCAGCCATGGGGAGGTAGCCACATTAGGTTGCAAAGTGGTCAGTGCAGGACGAGGCCAAGGAAGGGGTTGCAGGTGACGGGCGGTGGCCTACGGTGAGAGCAAGGGGAGCCTCTATATGGCATAATAATAAAGACATAACTGGGGGTCCACCTCAGACCCATTTGTTTTTTTATTTTATTTCTTCCTTAAAAAAAACACCCCCCATTTTTTAATGTATGCCTTCTCCCTTTTTTAAGTTTCCAAATAAATCTTTTGTGTGTTTTTCCACACATAAAATTTCTAGAGGCTACTTTATTGAATTTTTAATTAAATAATAATATAATTATTATAATTAAATATTAATTTAATATTATTACATTATTATTATAATAAAATAATTAATATTAAAATAATTTATTTTTTTGAAAATTAATTAATTTTTCAAATTATAATTTTCACAATATTGCAACAAATTCCAATTAACTGAAAATGATTGAAGCATGATCGAGTTTTCGATGTGAATTAAAATTTAGTAACCCAGATAAATCCAAAATTTTGATCTAATCCAAAAATTTAAAATGGTCTTAACATGGCCGTTCGAGATCGGATTGAGGCACAGTTTGTCCCGATGAGACTGTTTTCGAAACCTATATAAAATTGTAATGAAAATTTAATTTTCTAGTATATAAAATTCTACACGATCCCTAAAATACCACAGAATGGTTTCAGTGCCCATAGTGGAAGCCGATGAGATGGGGATTTTAAAATTATTCATCGATGGATAGAAAGGGCTTTTAAACACCAACGATCCAAGCCCCAGGAATGGTCTAGGGATCTCAAATTATTTATAATGAGCATAAAAACATAAACAAACTACATACCTATTGAGATATTAATCTATGGTCGACTGAAACACATTGATGGTGATCATTACATGAAGGATCCAAAGGAGGAACCCTTTAGATCATCCATACATACTTAAAAAAACCTGAGGGAGTGTCGATCGTCGAATTATGGGTGCTAGTGTAGAGAACTAATGACGCCTTCGATGTCTCGATGATCACCGCATCGAGATTCCTTCAATGCTCGATGGAACTCTTGATCCAAACTGTTGGATCGAGAGATTATCTCTCTAGAGAGTGGGAGGAGAGAGATGCTCTAGATTTCATTCTTTTAAATGAATGCATAATTAGAATAGCCACATAGTAGAGAAAGCCTCCTCGTTTATTTATAAGGGTTTTTCAAAATACTCAGTTGGGTTTTTTGGCCACCATTTATTTCAATGTATACTAAATAAATAATTTTGATGTCCTAAACTATGTCAATATTTTTTTAATATTTTATCACATATTTGTAATATATATAACATATATTACAAGATAAAATCTAAGCCATTTTTCTTGACTCAAAATCATGTTTTATGTTAAAATAACCTTGAATATTACAAAAATATTCGTTCGATTAATTTTATTTCATATTCACAAATATTTTAAAGAATTTAAATAATTTCAAAACCAATTATTCTTAACTATAATAATAATTAATTTATTTAATTAATTTGGTGGTCAAAAACATGGAAAACTCTCAGATCCTGTGGTTGGGCTCACCATGTCGATATTCCTATTCAAATGAATAGGGAGGATTTTTTAATACAATATTGTGTGTAACCCTCTAGGCCCTTATCTCGATAGATGTGAATAAAACTCATAGACCAAGAGCGGAGTCTAGCCACCCATCATAGCCCCTAAAGAGATAAGGACTGTCATAGCAATGACAACCAACCTACGAACACTTACTGTGTACTATAATCTCTTTGTCATTAAATATATCGTAATACAGGATGTGGACTTCTTTCATCATCCTTTTCATTGATTCATTATTATTTTTATCTTTATATGTTTATTTTCTTTTAGAATGATTTGTCCTAATACTTATAAATGCAGCACCATCCTGATCATCCAGGCCTAAGATACACAACTTCATTATTATGGAAGCAACAAATCCTTTCTTGTCCATTCAACCAATGTCATACCACCAACACACCCACTACAAGCTACCTCAGCACGATTTCAATACCATTGTTTTTTCACTGCATCAATGCACATAATGAAATGATACACATTGGTTATAGTCTCATGTCTTGAATGGAATACATATGTTTGCAGATAGGAAAAACCAATGACAGTCAAAACATGTGGTGTTACTATTGGCAGGTCTTCTCTCAAAGTCTCACTACTAGAGATCACTATGTGAAAACATCAATGGAAGAAGTCTCAATGCTTATGAGACCCCAACACATGATTTTCAAACAGCTATTGTCTTCTATTAGTAAGATGTATCTCGACCATAGAACATATATTTAATATTAATGTCACGGTATCATGAGGTTCTCATTATTTTTTGGGATCTTCTATAACTACTCAACATGATAGTTAATATTTGGACATTCCCATTTCCACATTGGATGTAGAAAAGTCTACACTATAATGGTAATATGACATCATGTATAACTAACAATATACAAGATATGGGAATAAAAAGTTATGAATAGTTGGTTCTAGGGAACCCACTATTTCAACATATACCAGACGGATAATCATTATTGAATTCATAGGTGAAACTATTGGAGAATAATACTTCGTATGAGTATAATCTAGTTAGGAACATCAGGAATATAAAAATGGTTTTATGTAAAATGATATCTCACCAAGTCAACGTGTTGTAGCATAACCGCATGTTTATAGATACAACATGGGAACCAAAAGTGGTGGGGAAACATAAGTATCATCATTTATTATAGTGTAATAACGAAATTTTATGTTAAAATTTTTTAAGGGGGAAAAATTTAATGTCCTATATATTTATAAAATAAATATCATTTTAAAATAAGTAAATTACATATTATGATTTCAAATTATAATTAAAAATTCTATATGTTTGTAATTTTTTATCATTACAAGTTATATCACATATGATTAGAAAAAAAATTAAGCATTAAAAACCCTAATATTTTAGTCATATTACAATTATCAGTGGATTAATATATAAATAGGTTTATTATAAATAAAAATAACATAGAAAAATTAGGTGATGGGATAGACCTATGGAATTTTAAGCTACATATTCCATTTTTAATAATTTCCCAGGGAGATAAAATCACTAGGAATTTCCATTAAAGAAGCCCAATATGGGAGTAAATAACTAAATCCAAAGAAAAAACAATTTATATGTGATTTTCAAGCTCATAGACATCATGAAGAAAACATTATTCTCTAAAACACAAAATGAATATTTCACATTCACACATGTTTCCCTTAGGAATTTCACTGGACAAATAAAGGGTTATATATCTAAAATCCAACAAAATGATTTATATATTATTAATGTTTAATAAATAAATTATTATATTCTTTTCATTTATTTCCTTATAATTAAATAATAATATCTTAGGAAGAATTTTGATTTTGATATGTTGAAACAAAAATTTTATTTTTTGGAAATATATTATTTCAATCATGACACTCTTTTTGATGATTTCATAAATTATTAGAGATAAATGATATTTTAAAATATATTATTATAAACTAGTAATTATTAAATAAAATGATAATTTAATTTTATTGTTTGAAATGTATTTTTCTTATGGGTTGGATTATTATTATTGCAAAAAAAGTATTTTTGAACAATTTTGAAATTTTTATTAAAATATAAAAATATAATTAATATATATATTGAATTATTTTTATATAATAAATTTTTTAAATAAATAAACCCATTCATATTTTTTATTGGCCAATATATTAATTTTTTTGAGATACTGAAATTTTACATTAAAATAAAATTTGGTATAATTATATGATATGTATCATGACAATATAAAATCTAAAAAGTGTTGTAATGAATATTACACAGAGTTTTATTGAAAAATATTTGTTCCCACTTTAACAAATGTTCTTTTTGAATTTAATTTATTATGTTTATTAACCATTAACGAATCCTCAAAAACCAATATTATCTTCTATGATATTTATATAAAATAACTATGGAAATGACTCTCTTAAATATCCCCAAAATTACAATTTTAATTTTAATATATAATATAAATATAAAACAATGAAAAAATATAATAATTTCATGATCCACGGTCAAAAAACATGGAATAGTTTATGGTTTTGATTACTTTGTCATATATATCCCAAAACCTGAGGATCTAAATTCATAATCAATACACCTCATTTATTCTATAAAAAACTGTTCCAATATCCCATTCCCATTAACTCATAACTCCTATACCATGATGTTACTCTACCATTCTCATTATATATCCCTCCTATGGTGTCCCATTTATAGTAAAAATGTCATAGTATTGTATTATACACAACATCTCAAGGTAAGAGACTCTATAACATTTTTTATTCATAGTAAATTCTTTGTAATACACTAATTTTAATTTGATATTTTATATATTTTAATAATTTTTCACACAACCCATTACGGTATATTATATTTCCATGAAACTAGATACCACATTTTAATCTTATTTAACTATTTCATAAAACATCGTATACATCTATTATTTGTAAAAAATAATCCTATAAATTACTATTCCATTCCATTTCATAGTGAATTCAAATCCCCATTTTCACTAAATGGTATTCACCTAGATGTAAATATATTCCATTGACTATGGACATACATTTATGTTACCTAAACACTTTAATCATTAGGATTAATGTTATGATATAAGTTCTTATTTTGTATGACCCATGTGAAACACTTATGCATGTATATGATATGAATGTGAAGGGTGATTCAAGAATAATATCGACCTTCAATGCATTGGGTAATATTTTTATCTAATGATATAATGCCTAATTGGTTATCTTTGACTAATGTTTATATATATAAATATATATTACGTTTTTTTGGTAAAATTACAGTCAAACACACACACTCCAAACAAACACTGGTTGAAAAAAGAATGTTATAGCCTTCCAATGGATGGCCCACCCACCTAGGTGCATTTATTACATATTAAATTTTAAGTGAATGTCAAGTGGGAATAAATCCCATTACATGTATTAAATTATTTTAGTACATGGCATGTATGCCAACCATTTGTGGACCCTAATTCCCTTCATGAATATTTTATGCATCACTGCCTACCAACATCATGGCTGCGTGACCAGCCACTTAATGGCCTGAAATCCCAATGGTCCGAAGACTATATTTTTATGTAATTAAATCATATTTGAGATGAAAGGTATTGTTTTCATATGAAAAATTATGACTACTAACAATGGTTTAATCTATGATTGTTTGAAGAAAGAATCAACCATCATTCTTGGATATAGATAATATGAGAGGATATGAAAAGGATTCCTTTGTGATGTCATTGAATGTAAAATATCATCATGATGTTTTTTGTATCCCAATTCCCTAATAACATCTATATGTGACAAATGGAGTCATCTCTTAATCCATAGAAAACATATTTTATGATCAAGGAAAAATAAGATCCACAAAAAATATTTACGAAATAACCCAAGTCATTAAAAGGTAATAAAAAATGAAAATAGAGCCCTTAGATCTAACATAGAGGATGAATAAGTATAAAACATCCATCATCATAGATTTTCAAAGAGGTTATCCTAAAACCTCTCGCAAAAATAGTAGTAAGATTTCTAGATTCGGGGACTAGAAAAGATTTTAGCATCAAATTGATAAATATTGAAAAGAAAAATGATTAATAACAGAATATAGAAAAAATAAAAAACCCCATTTTCCCATGTTAGTTATTTAAATATGCATGACTAAAGGGATTTTATTTTGGGAACTTCAATATTTCAGGAATTCAAAACACCTGACCCTATATCAGAGAAATGGATGTGTTCTTTATTTAATTCTCTTAGAAAAAATACCATATACTAATATATATTGGATAACTGTATTCAATTTTTTCATAAGTATGGATTCCACTACACTATAATGAGACTTCCTAATAATTTTTTTAATTATACAATAAAGAACATTTTATTTCTGATGGATATATTCAATGAAATTAAATAACATTGGCTTTTGGAAATTATAGAACACCATGGAGAACACTATGATCATGGTGTTGGCCATTCAAGCCCAAAAACAACTAATGTACACACTTTTTCTTGTTCATGACTCTCAAAGATTCTAAGGATCCAACAAATAATTGATCAACAATAAAATAAGGTGAGTAAGGTAAATGATACTTCAAATAATTGAAAAAAAATTTAATAAACTACATACATTTTATTTTATGAATTCAAAATCTGTTGTCTCGAATTCCAAGGGGACGAAGAATATATTTCTGACACCCACATGGAAATAATAGAACATAACCATGGATATTGTCACTTGTATCCCATGTACATATAAAATAAGTATTTGTTATAGTTTTTTATTCACTTAATAATATTTCACAATTAATCAGTATTTAGGATCAGTTATCATTTACAAAATATTAAAATTATATATAAAAGATGTGGTGATTGTTTCGGTGCGGATGTGCGTCGGGTTACGCTGTTCCGCCAGGACGCGTTCGCGCGTGCACCCGTCAACCCGAGGGGATGGGCGCGCGGCTCATGGCCCCGCAGTCCCGCTTTCCAAAGGCGGGCGGCATCCGTCCCTTGTTCAGGGGCGTCTGCTCCTTGATCGAAATCGGGATGATGGGATGTCGGCTCCTCCTTCCGTGGACGTCTCCTCGGAACTCGTCGCCTAATCCGGGTCTCCCTCATAGATTTAAGAATGTTCGTGAATCTCGTTCCCGGCGCCATGTCTCCATGGACACCGGTTAATTACGCTGCTTCCGCCCGGACGCTCCAAGGAGTCTGGTCGGGGCAGCAACCTGCGGTGAGGAGACCGGGTGGCTCTGGGTGTCAGGGGCGTGTCTTAACACTGCGACTCTGCATGTCTGCCTTCCGTCCCTAATAGGGCTTCTCGAAGGCGTGATGGCCTGAGGCATCCCGCACTGGGTACGAGGAACTGCGTTGCCTGAGGTTTTCCTCAGCTTCCCATGTTTAACACGGGGTATGCCGCGAGTTTAACGTCCAGCGGGGACGGCATCGGACTGATCAACACGAGGAGTGGACCAGATGACAGAACCCCTTGCGGGGAACCTCCGACGCTGGGGCCAGCACATGGGCGGCTTCCTGAGTGAAGTGGAGTGGAATGGAATGGCATGACCCCACCGGGATGTGGCGGCCCGGGTAAGGATCAGGGTGGATGATGGAGTGAGGAGCTTGGACCCCGTAGGGGCTTCCTACGTACCGCGTGTTAGCGCAGATCAAAGTCAGCGTAGTTCGGACATACAGTTTAACGTCATGCTGGACATCGGCAAGCCGACTCACGAAGAGATCGAAGCCACCGGGCGGAGGATTGAACCGAACCACCTCGCACAGAGGGGGATGGAACGGCCGGGTGGATCACAGTTTTACGTCATGCTGAACGTTGGCAAGCCGACTCACGAGGAGATCGAGGCGGTGGGGAAGCACAATGGAGATACACACGTGCAGTCCCCCACAGAGGCGGATTCATAGGTGAATCAACGCAAGTGTGAACCCGGGAGGGGTCCACCGATGGACGAACCGACGTAAAAACGACCGGGACAACCAGGTGGCGGGCTTGAACCTCGGAGAGGCTTCCTACGTACCCTGTTTAGAAGACAGGGATCAAAGTCCATGTAGTTCATTCTGTTTGCAACACTCTACCCCCGTGGGCGAAGGCCACTCCAATCCCGACATCCCTGCAGAGACGAGCGGGTGGGGGCCACATCCAAACCGGGGGGACCCTGCGTGCGAGACACGGGATCAGGTGATGCGGACGGGTTAACGTCTTGTCGGACGAAGTACATTTTAACGTCGTGTGTTGAGGACGAAGCGGACGGTTTAATGTCTTGCCGGACGAAGTACAGTTTAACGTCGTGTGTTGAGGACGAAGATGCTTGGCAGTTTAACGTCTTGCAGCGCGGACGATGGGGGCTAGGCAGTTTAACGTCATGCCGCTTGGACGTATGCAGTTTAACGTCGTGCAGGACGTAAACGCCTGGCAGTTTAACGTCTTGCAGCGCGGACGTGGCACAGTTTAACGTCATGTTGGACGTATGCTGCCGCCTAATGGGTCAGTGTCACTTCGCGCAGGCCTGGAGGGCCGCACGGGAAGACAACGCACGTTGCGGGCACCCGGGATGAAGGTCATCGGGCGCCACGCAAGCGGGTACCCTCAGGGGGTCAAAGGGGGCGACCCTGGCGGTTTGCGCGCAAAAGAGGAGCTTTGCGCGCAATACCGCGGGTCGGCACGCAAAAGAGGAGCTTGGGCCAGAACTTTGCGCGCGGATGATAGGGATTGCGCGCACCGGGCTTCGGATAGCGCACGGGGGCAACAACTCATTCTTTAATCGAATGGCCACTTTGAAAATGGGGGGTGCACGCAATCGGGTTGGATTGCGCGCACCCGGGGGGAATTGCGCGCAAGAGGCTTCTTTTGCGCGCAAATGCATTTGAGTGAAGGGTTATTCAAAAGGAAAGGAGCCAAAGGGATTGCGCGCGAAGGCGAACCCCAAGGCTTTCTTGCGCGAAAGAAAAGAGGTTACCTGAAGATCGGCATTGCGCGCGGAAGGGGTTGGATTGCGCGCACGAGAGACCTTTCGAATTCTGGCAACCTTCAAAACGTCGGGGGTCGCCTTATATTTATAGGCAACCCCGAGCGCGGAATCCGGTTCGCGGGCTCGGAATTCCCTTCGCGGGCGCGGAATCGGGCCCGGCGCGCAAGGGAGTCGCGCGGGCCACGGGCGCGCAAAATTGCGCGCCGGCTCAGCGCATTGCGCGCATCCCAGAAGGTTTGCACGTGGCTCATCAACTTTGCGCGCAGGTCTCCAAAATTCCGCGCAAGGCCTCCGGGCCCTCCGAAACATGCTTCCGACTCCAAATATGACCTCGCTTCCCGCATCCGGAGCTTCGTTTGGGAACAACGGACTTTTCCGGCGTCTACAAAAGCCCCCCCTCGGAATCTGATCGGCGAGAGGTCGCAACGATCGGGTTCCGAGGGAGACGCCGGAATGCCGAAGTCCTGGGTGGCACGGAACTGTGGCGCGCAAAAAGGGGCGTCGGGCGCGAAATTCGCCGGTGCGGTCGCGCAAAGCGCTTTCCGCGCGGCGCGGACTCCCGGCCTTGCCTATAAATAGGGGCCCTGGGTCCCCCGCACCGTACACTGGCCTTCCGCGCGATAAGCATTCGAGCTCTCGTGCGCGAAGTTGCCTTTTCCGGCGCGGAATTCGCCCGCTCGTCGCGCAAACCTGTCCGGAATTCTGCCTGCTTTTGCGCGAACACCCGGGGTTTTACGCGACGGACTTCCTGATTGCGTGCCGTCCACTAGGATTGCGCGCCAACTCTCAAACTTCTCTACCAGCCTCGTCCGCTCCCGCACGCTTCATCCCTTTACCCGCACGACTCCCGAAGCTTCTGAGATGGCCGCGAATCAAGGAAATGAGGGGGATGCCGCCACTCGCAGAGCTGAGATGGCGACGAACGAGGAGGTCTACGGAGCCAAGGAGATTGTTTCCAACAATCAATCCTTGTTCGACTTGCTGACGCCGGCCCAGAAGACATATCCACTGTCGGACAACCTGCCGCTCTGGAACTTCGGCATCCTAGATGAGGTTCCGGTGCCAGGGTTCGAGGTTGATGCGCCACGGACCTGGGTGACTCGGGAGGACGAGCTTCCCCGCTATAACATCACCAACAATGGGCATCCTGCCAGGGAGACCAGACACTTGGATGTCTATGTCCTGAACCCGAGGACGCGAACCATCGTCGGAAGTGAGCCTACTGCGGAGAACTCTCCAGCCCTCTACTCGAGCATATATCGCCAGAGTGTCACCGACGACACCAAGGGCTGGCTGAAGGACTGGGACTTGCGATCTGTGGGCAATTTCACCAGTGAGTGGGCTTGGGCGTTCTGGATACGCCACACTTGCGATCACTTCGCGGAGGAGCTGCGGTACATCGGCCTGTTTGAGGCGGTGTGGACGTCGCAGTTCCACTTCTACCAGCAGTCCGAGCTCGGGCCGGAGCTGTTCACCCGCTGGTCCCCGGATACCAACACCTTCCATCTTCACCATGGGGAGGTCGGCATCGGTCTCTGGGACATCCACTGCATCGGAGGTATCCCGCTGGAGGGTTACCAGTACGATGAGTTCCTGCCTCCGAAGAACACCTGGGAAGACAGGTCACGGACTCCCATTCTGACCTGGCATCTGCTTGACTTGGCTACGCAGCGGCTCGGGATCAAGGACTTCCAGAAGGACATAGCCTACAAGGAGTGGTTCGGCCAGTTCTTGGAGCATGACCCGGCAGTCAAGATGCCAGGCAGGGGGAAGCGGTGCCCGACCGTGGCTCAGAAGAGCCGGAACGGGTCGTACTGGCGGGTCCGGGAGACGGGCGACTACCGCTCATGGGGGTACCGCGTCATCGAGGTCCGGGACCCAAATGTCCGGTACGCGGCGTTCCTGGCCGCCTTTCTGAGTGGGTGGCTCCTGCCGGTGCGGGACGCGAGAATGGGCGTCCGCCCGACGACACTGGCGATGGAGGGAGCTATGGCCGCCAACAAAAGATACAACCTCGTGGTCCCAGTACTGGCGAAGCTGTATGCCATCCTGGGACGCATCTCACGAGGGGGGTCTCCACGAAGGATCTGTGGGCCCTTCCAATTCTTCCACGGCTGGGTGGCTGCTCACCTTGGTGGGTACACGTTTCCGAACGCCATCATTCCTCCGGGCAACGGCCTGCGACCCTCCCTGCTGAACATTGCGGGGGTCGCTCCGATGACCCTAAGTGAGGAGGGCGTGAGGATTCGGATTGGCAATCACGCCAATTTCAACTTCAGCCCGTTTCCCACTCCCGTCGGCCAGATGATCGACAATGGGCAGGGTCCGCTGGAGCAGCATGAATACTTCCTGAACATGTGGGGCGGGGTGCTCGTGGCTCGGATCGACGGGAAGGTGATCTGCGAGCCTTACGTGCCAACCCGGTTCGCCAGGCAGTTCGGGTGCCTTCAACGGATGCCGAAGAGGGTATTCACTGCTGTCCGGGAGGAGACGAACCCCGGCGTCCTTCGCCAGATGTGGCTGATGTTCGTCGCCTTTGGCTCTGGCGACGTCATCACTCTCCCTCCTACCGGGGTCGACGCAGGCCTGGCAACCGAGTACGCCGAACACTGGGCCATCGCGTACCCCGAGGGGATTCTACGGAAGCCAGTTCGGCGGCTCGAGGTCACCCGTGCGGAGACCGGGCGTCAAGGAAGGAGGCGAGGCGCCGTTACACGGGGGATAACGGAGGCGCGCCAAGCAGCGGAGCTGGCGCGAGCAGGGACTTCGGCGGCGGGCACATCGCAGGCTGCCGCTACGACCTCAGCGCCCAGAGAGGGGGCACGTGCGGTGGTCGAAGAGCGGCCCGGGAAGCAGGTAAGGCGTCTGCTCGAACCCTCCCACGATGCAGTCTTCCCGGCGCTGTGGTCGGCCTGGATGACCCTGCGGCAGTCACTGGGGACCGACGCCATCTGGCAAAAGATACTCAGAGAAGGAATCCATCTGCCAGAGGTCGGGCGCCTCCATATCGCCGACAGGGTGGACTTCAACCGGCAGTATGCGTATCTGACGGCCATGGACGAGTACGCGCGCCAACGTGGTCAGCGTGCGGAGCCATCCCTTCTGGTGAAGGTGATGCTCGGTCTAGAACCCGCTCCAGAACAGATGCCGCCGGCGGAAGATGACAGTAGAAACGACTCCGAGGAAGAGGAGGAGATGGGGGAGGACGAAGGTTCCGAGGGAAGATCCCATCAGGGGAGCCCGTGGGAGAGCGGCGAGGTGGCCGGCTCTGACAATGTTGATGTCACTGAGCTCCTCGAGGTCCGCTTCTATCCCTACTCAACCTGCTTCATCCATTCTCTTATGCGGCTTCTAACCCATTTCTCCATCTTTCTCAGGAGCACACGGATGTTGGTCAGGCGTCCTCAGCGGGAGTAGGAGAGGCGCCAGCAGGACAAGGCGGGGGCCAGACACCCATCATTGAACTGACAAGCGCTAAGGGGTCCCCTGCTGCAATTTCTCCTGCGGCGGCCGGGGCAGCGGAAGATGACGCTCTGACCTCTCGTAAGTCTCCTTACTTTACTGCTGGTGCTTGCCATTGACGATCCGTGACTAACCATGGCATGCCCCGCGCAGTGATCTCAACACTGGAGGCTCGTCGGGTTGCCGAACCCGGGCCATCCACGAGTGGACCGGCGGCAGACATGCCGCCTGCTCCGGAACAGACTTCCCGCACCGAGCCGGCCCCACCAACTGCTGATCAAGGGGCTACGGACGTCGGCGGTGCTGACATCGGAGAGAGGTCGGGGGCTGACGAGGGTGTCAACGCCGCTGGGGAGAGAGAAGAAGGTCGCCCAGATGTTGGGGAACCTATCCCCCATGAGGACATCCCAGGGGCGGACCCTGCAGCAGACCTGCTGGCTGCCTTCCCTGCCTACCGGCCTGCCGACCCCGAGGAGATGGACGACTCAGACGCGGAGGCGGTCGAGGAGAGCCGGATAGCGCGCCGAAGGGGGTGGAAGTGCATCCAGCGCTTCCTCAAGCGAGACCCATCGGAGTGGCTGGGGCGCATGGGATCACTCCAAACCTGGCTGCGCTTCCTGTGTGCCAGGGGAGCTGATGCTCAACGCCTCCATCTGACGGTCCGTGATTTCATGGCCGAAAAGATGCGCGAAAGCCGCCAGCGTGCCGACGTCGCACAATGTCGGGATATGTCGGAGAGCACGCGGGCACTCCTCGTGGCGGAGCAGGAAGTCCGGCGTCTCGAAGGGCAGGCGGCAGAGAAGGAGGCCTTCGTCGCAGCGTGTATCGAGCTTGTGGAGCAACTAGCAGCCCAGCTGGTTGACGCCCAGGTGCAGCTGACGGAGGCGGGCCAACAGATGGTCACAATTCAAGTCGAGCGGGAGCGTGCACAGGCCAGAATCGACGAACTGCGTGCTGCGACCGCCGACGAGGAGAGGGCACGTAGAGAGCGAGAAGCAGCTCTGGAGGCCGTCAGCCAAAGGGTAGCGGCGTTAGAAAGACTTATCCAGCACGCTAATCCCTAAGGGCTTTGTTTTTTTCCATTCCCAGAATATTTTGCTTCCGCTACTCAATATTTCGATCCATTTTGTATGAACCAATATATTTATCTGCACCTTTTGGCTTAACATGCTCGACCACAATTCATTGTCTTGCGGGAGCGTTAACCAAGCTTCAGGCATCCACAATTGGGCCTGGATTTCTAGAGAAAAGAGGGAGATCATTCCTAGGAAAGGAGACCTCAGACCTAATCAATGTATCATCCCCCCAACTCGTTCCAACACACGAGCGAGACAACGCTAGGGGCGTTGAGATTTTATCCGAACATAGGGAAATGAGAAAGGGTGAATCGCGCGTCCCGAATTCAGAAATCCACAACGGTTGGCCTTCCAGGACATGCCCAAGACGGCAAGCGGACAATGGATCGATCGACCATACTACTGCGATAGACGGACCGAAGGTCATCATCCATATGGCAGGAGGCGGATCACATGTCATCATCAATGCTGCTTTGGGGGTTCCTTCAGGCACAAGGGTGGAAATCCAGATCAACAGGGCATGCGAAGCGTGGGGCGAAGTGACGATTTGTTCGGATAGAATCCAACGCTCTCAAAATTGCGCCACCGTGGGGAAAGCGTATTAGGTGGATGCATTAATCTGGCCGTGAATCACCCCAATTCTCAGACAGAACCTCTTTGACGAGGAAACCGTCGCTTCCCATCATTGCGATGGGGC
Organism: Viscum album; assembly: GCA_963277665.1. Taxonomy (NCBI): domain Eukaryota; kingdom Viridiplantae; phylum Streptophyta; class Magnoliopsida; order Santalales; family Viscaceae; genus Viscum; species Viscum album. The sequence continues at coordinate 471,456,353 of OY728148.1, forward strand.
ATCCCGAGCTGAATCGGGGAGAATATCACAACTGCACCACTCTACCCGAAGTCAGGCCAGACGGCCGGCGACGAGGAGGGGCGGGACTTAGCGATCCCTGAGGCTGGACCCGAGTCGAAATGCCCGAGCGTTCCTACGTACTCCACCAGGCTGGAGATCAAGCCATACGTAGTTCTGCGAGTGCAGTTTAACGTCATGCAGGACGCAGAACCCCGTTTGGGGAGATCTTAGTTTAGGGTCGTAGAGCTCGGACCATAGGGGCGTATCTTAGTTTAAGGTCTTAGAGCTCGGACCATAAGGGGAGATCTTAGTTTAAGGTCTTAGAGCTCGGACCATAAGAACCTCAAAGTACGCCACATCGTGGTCCTATCCCCTGGATATGCGAAGATGCACTGGGGAATAGTGTCAAGAGTGTCGAGATTTTGCCTGGTCAGAATGGGAGGTAGAAAATGTGATGTGAATCATGTGGCCATTCACTCAAGGACTGGGGGCACCGGCGTAACGATATGGGAGTACTGCCAACCGTGGCGGAAAAGCAGCATCAATATCGCACTAACCGTTGATGGAATGAGGCAGCAAACGAGCATCGACCGCTCAATCGCAGGATTCATATCGATTTGCTGCCCGAGGCCATTGGGGGCACCAGCCCGAGTCGGTGGGAGAGCACTGAGGCATTGTGTCCAAACCGTTCACGGGGGCTCCACCCAGGGCGTAGGCGATGGGTCCGAATGAAAGGGAGCATGAAGCCTGAAAATGGAAGGAACCTGACCAAGCTAAACCTGACCCTCCTGGCAATAAACCAGAGTACTCTTGACACCAGTGGACCACTGCAAGGGGTCGAGGGACACGCCTTGAGGGTGGCCTGAAGGCAGCAGACTCCCCAGAGAAGGGGGGAATCTTTAAGAGGTGGGGGCTGGACCCGAAGTTTCAAACATCCGGGCGTTCCTACGTATCCCATGAGGATGGGAATCAAGCCACACGTAGTTCTTGAAGCGCGGCGCAACAAAATCGGGCACCAGCGTGGGGAAGGGTGCGGGTCTGACCCTCGCACACAGAAGAAGCGGTATTTGATATTTCTTGTTTGTCCTTAAAGATGGATGGTTTTTTGTGCAGCGACATGCCTGTGATTAAGGAATCCCTGGCGTTGCCACAATAATCAAGCCATGAAAGGCATTGATGAATGGCGTGGTTATTAACCAGCGCCCAACGTGAGTGTCCCCTGAGGAGAACATCACGATGCAGTGCCGTTTCTCGTCGGGCGGCCAAGACGATCACAGTTTACGGTCGTGTGGTAGGACCAGACAACACAGTTTAAGGTCGTGTGGTTCGGACCATGGAGGAATCCGCTTATCGCGATACGGCGGACTCAGCGGAGGTGGGAACATACCCAGCCCTGCGGTCACGCACGATTCCAGGAGAACGATCCTGGGATAGGGGCCTGCGTATGCCCATCACCCGAGGGGCAGAGATGCTAGCCTCCAGATATACTGGGCCCAAAACGCGATTGTTCGGGCGACTCCTTCCTCCTTATGGGGACGAGAGTCCAGCTATACACGGCCCTTAGGGAGGACATCAGCATATACCCTTGGTGCTCAGATCGTGGGAGCCTCGACAGACACCATTATCCTGGTTGACCTGCCTAACGTGTAAAGGTGTACTGAAGGTCAGTATGAAGAGAGTGTCGAGATTCCACTACAACGCACAAAGGCGGAGTGTGATGAGGACCGTGCGACCAATGTTCGGAGCCTAAAAGAGCCGACATGGCGATCAAGGATGTCGCTGACCATATTCGCAACACAACATCCGATCGCGTCAGCCCAGAACTGGGCAAGCAAACGAGCATCAACCGCTCAATCGCAGGATTCATATCGATTTGCGGCCCAGGACCCGCCGGTAAATCAACCCGGAGCGGTAGGAGAGCACTGAGGCATTGTGTCCAAATCGCTAACGAGGATCCCTTTGAGTGAAGGTTCGAACAAGAGGAAGCGCGCGGCCCGACAAGCAACATGGGACTTGCCGGGATTGCATCCGACACTATGGGTCATAGACCAAAGTACCCAAAACATGTTAACAGATCACCGGAAAGGGTCGGAGGACTCACCCTGAGAGAAACCAAAAGACGGTAGATCCCCGTGATCAACCAAGAGACGGGGCTGGACCTGAGACACAAGCGTCCAGGCGGTCCTACGTATCCCATAAGGATGGGAATCAAGCCGTACGTAGTTCTTGAGAGGCAGTTTAACGTCATGCAAGACGATGAGGGGTGTGAGGTAGTCGCACACACGGGGGAGGCGTACGGCGCGGCCAGTAGACCAACGTAAATGAGGACATAATCCCCGCTCACGCCACACGCCTCGCACAAAAAGGAGGGGAACTGGGGCCAGAGGCCCAACGCGGGATAGAGATTCCCGAGAAATGGGGCTGGGCCTGAAACATGAATGTTTAGGCGGTCCTACGTATCCCATAAGGATGGGAATCAAGCCGCACGTAGTTCTTGAAGTGCAGTTTAACGTCGTGCAGGACGATGAGAGAGAAAAAAAGGGGGGAGCAGAAGGCATCCCCAAACGTGGGGGGCGTACAGCGTGGCGAGCAAACCGACGTGAATGAGGGTATAGCCCCACGTTCACACCATACGCCACATACCCAGAGACAACTGGGCCAAGGGCCCGAGATGGGATGGAAATTCCCGAAGGATGGGGCTGGGCCTGAAACATGAATGTTCAGGCGGTCCTACATATCCCATAAGGATGGGAATCAAGCCGCACGTAGTTCTCGAGAGGCAGTTTAACGTCATGCAGGACGAATGCTGAACAGTTTAACGTCTTGTAGCTCGGATGTAGTATAGTTTAACGTCATGTTGGACGAATGCTAAACAGTTTAACGTCTTGTAGCTTGGACGAGGTACAGTTTAACGTCATGTTGGACGAAACACTTGGCAGTTTAACGTCTTGCAGCGCGGACGATATGCTAGGCAGTTTAACGTCGTGCAGCTTGGAAGTATGCAGTTTAACGTCGTGCAGGACGTCGGCACACTCAGACTAAGTACTGCTTGAGGAATCTAGCGTTGGTGGGAGGAGTGACACACTCACCATCCATAGTCTCTAGGGAGTACGCGCCATTGGGATAAACTTTGTGGACGACAAGAGGTCCCTCCCACTTGGGCTCCAACTTGGGTGGCTTCCTGCCGGGGATCATTGGCGCTCTTAGGGCTAGCACTAGGTCACCCTGCAGGAAGGAGCGGAGGCGAACCTTCTTATTGAAAGCTCGAGCCATTCTGCTTTGATGCCTCTCCAAGTTGTGCAAAGCGCGAAGTCTATTCTCATCCAGTGCTTCCAACTCGACTAGACGGGCTTCAGCAGCTCTGTCCGGCGCTTGCTGGTCGTAGACCGCAGTGCGCAAGGACGGTAACTGGATCTCGATGGGCAGGATGACCTCAGCTCCATACACCAGGGAATAAGGGGTCATCTGGGTGGAATTGCGAGTCGTCGTCCGATAAGCCCAGAGGGCGTTGGGGAGCTTGTCCGGCCAACTCTTCTTGTTCTGACCAACCATTTTTTGCAGAATGTTAGAGAGGGTTTTGTTAAACGCCTCGATCTGTCCATTCGCCTGCGCATGATAGCGCGATGTATGGTTCGAGCGAATGTTGTACTTGGCGTACAACTTCTTCAACTCGGCTGCTCAGAAATTGGCTCCATTATCCGTGAGGATAACATGAGGCACTCCAAATCGATGAATGATGTTGGAGGTCATGAAGTCAGCGATCGAATAGGATTTGACCTCTCTGAGCGGAATCGCCTCTGCCCATTTGGAGAAGAAGTCCGTGGCGGTCAGAATGAACCGGCACTGGCGAGCCGTCGCCGGCGGGTAAGGTCCCACAACGTCCATCCCCCAGACTGCAAAGGGCCAAGAATACCTGGTGGTATGGAGAGGCTCCGGCGGCCGATGCACAAAGTTCGCATGAACCTGGCACGCGTGGCACCTCCTGGCATACTCGATGCAGTCATGGATCATGGAGGGCCAGAAGTATCCCAACCTCCGAATCTGGTGGGACAGCTTCGGCCCAGTTTGATGGGCACCGCATGAACCAGCATGAACCTCTTGCATGACTCGCGGGATCTCAACTCCCTGAAGGCAACGGAGGAGAACACCATCAAATCCGCGTCTATAGAGGATCTGCTCCAGGCCGGGACTGCTCTGGAGGACAAACTGCGATGCGCGGCGTCGAACTCACTCGCGCTCGGCTCGATCCGGCGGGAGAATGCCATGTTGAAGGTACTCAACCAAAGGCGTCCTCCAATCAGGGGCTGGTTCGACTACCACATCTGGGGTAATCGGGGCTCCGGGCGTAGGGGCAACCGCGGTGAGATTACTTACCGACGGGTCGCGATCTTCCTCCGGGACAACGGGAGCGATGAGACTGCGGCGCGTCACGCGGACGGTCAGGTTATCCTGTTCAGGCTCCGCAAGTGACACAGCAAGGCTGGCCAAGGCATCTGCTCGACCGTTCTGCGACCGGGGAATATGGACAATCTCTGGCCGAGAAGGGAACCGGGCCATCAGAAGGAGGGTGCACTCCAGCAATGGCACAAGTTCCGGCTTCCTGACAACATAGTCGCCATTGATCTGCTTAACAACCAACTCGGAGTCCCCTTTCACACACAGATGGGCACGTCGATCTCGAGAGCTAACTCGAGGCCGGTGATGAGGGCATGGTATTCCGCCTCATTGTTGGTACAGCCCTCTGACAACAGGAAAGAGTATGGCAGCACGGCTTGCTCCAGGGTAATGAAGACGATACCCAAACCCACTCTGTTGAGCTTAGGATTATCGAGTCTTCTACTGGTGGGGCTCCGGGAGGCACCGTCAAAGTGCATCTGCCAGCATGGACCGGCTCGATCGACCGAGAGGATGGCCTCATCAGGAAAGCCTAGATCCAGCGGCTGATCCGCGGAGGTTGGGTGAGCATCCAGAAAGTCTGCCAATGCTTGCCCTTTGATGGCCTTCTGAGACACATACCTGATGTCGAACTGCTAGAGAATCACAGCCCACCGCGCTAGACGGCCAGTCAACATAGGCCGGCTCAGTATATATTTCAACGGGTCTACCCGAGAAACCAACCGTACCTCATGGTGCTGCAAGTAGTGCCGTAATTTCTGTACGGCAAATACGAGCGCCAGGCATCTCTTCTCGATGGGGGAATACCTAACTTCCGCATCGAGGAGCATGAGACTGAGGTAATAGAGGCTATTCTCTGTTCCCTCGTTGTTCTTCTGGGCGAGAAGGGCGCCAAGGGACCGTTCCAGGGCGGTCACATAAAGGACCAGCGGCTTCCCGGATACAGGCGGCATCAGAACCGGAGGTTGCAGCAGGTACTGCTTGATTTCCTCGAAAGCGGTCTGACACTCTTTATCCCATACATAGGTGGCACCTTTCTTCATGAGCCGAGAAAAGGGCTTACACTTGCCGGCCAGATTCGCGATGAATCGGCGTATATAGGCTAAGTGGCCTTGGAACCCTTGCAGTTCCCGGATGTTACCTGGGGGAGGCATCTGGCTAATCGCCCTGATCTTCTCTGGGTCGACCTCAATACCCCGGTATCTTACCACAAATCCAAGGAAATTTCCGGAGGTGACCCCGAAGGCGCACTTCAACGGGTTCATCTTCAGGCAGCGAGACCGGAGGAAGCTGAACACTTTCTCAAGATCTTTGAGATGGTCCTGACGCTGGCGTGATTTGACTACCAACTCGTCGACGTAGCATTCCACCAGTGTGCCGATGATTGGCTTGAATATGCGGTGCATCGCCCGTTGATAGGTGGCACCTGCATTCTTCAGGCCGAAAGGCATGACCCGGTAACAGAAGGTACCTTGGGGGACCCTGAAGGCAGTGAACTCCTCATCCTCAGGGGCCATCCGAATTTGGTTGTATCCGGAGTATCCATCCATGAAGGAGAGGGCTTGGAACCCTGCCGTGGCGTCAATCAACAGCTCTGTCACTGGAAGGGGAAAATCATCCTTCGGACAGTGGCGGTTGAGATCGCGGAAGTCGATGCAGACTCTGATCTGCCCGTTCTTCTTCCGGACCGGCACAATGTTGGCCAGCCATTTGGGGTACTGGACTTCCCTCACGAAGTGGGCTTTGATAAGCTTGTCAACTTCGGCCTCAACCATGGCACCGTGGAATGGGTGCATCTTCCTGGGAGGCTGCTTGAACCCGCGATGGTTCGTCGGGAGACCAAGGCGGTGGACGGCTACCTGAGGATCTAGCCCCGGCATCTCGTCATAGCCCCAAGCGAACACATCGCGGTTCTGCCTGAGAAAGTCCACGTACTGCTGCCGCTCCTCAGAGGGCATGGCGGCACTGACCAATGTGGGTCTCGGATCTTCTTCGGTTCCAAGGTTCACTTGTACTAACTCATCGACCGTGGCGGAGATGCCCTCCTCAAAGGCTGGGGGTGAATCTTCCACGTCCTCTCCACTCGGGGAGGGATCGTCCACGGGAGAGGCTGCGTTGGCAACTGCATTGGGGCTACCAGATCCTGCTGGGCCGCTGGTGCTGGCATGGGCGGTCGCGGTCATCTCATCAGGAGACTCACAAGCCGTCGAGACCATGGCTACGTCCAACCGTTGAATCGGGAGGACATAAGCGTCATCCAAACTTGCCCAGGGATCACTTGCAACAGCGACATGCTCGACCTCACCTGCCAGGATCTGCTTATCCTTGCTCTTGTAATAGTCCGCGTCCAGATAGCGGGCTTCACATGAGGCAAAAGGAGAGGCATCTCCCTGAAGCACGCCTACTCGACCATTAAGGGAGTATTTGAGGCATTGGTGGTATGACGAGGGAACCGCCGCATGAAGGTGGAGCCAGGGCCTGCCCATCAATGCGTTGTACGCAGTGTCTTGAGATACTACCATGAATTCGGTGTTGGCAACCAAGTCACCGAACTGGGTCTTCAAACGTATCTTGCCGACCGGGGTTTGCTCGGTGCGGTCGTACCCCTGGATCCTGAGGTCGGAGGGAATCAAGTCATCATCAGACAACCCCAATCTCCGGAGCGTCCGAGTGGGAATCAGGTTAATCCCGGACCCCGTGTCGACAAGACAGCGCCGGAATTCAAGGCCATTGAACTGGCCGGTAACATACAGCGGACGAATGTGCCCCTGTATAGGAGGGTCTTCATCCTTACCAGAGAACGAGATAACTGCCTGGCATTCGGCGTCCTCAATCGTTTCGGCGTGAAAGGCCTCTGCAGCCGCAACCTCTGTCTCAAACTGGAGGGGGCTCTTCAGGGCTTCAGCGAGTGCCTCGCGCATCTCAGATGACATGCGCAGAGCCTCAAGGATGGAGAGTCTCGCTGGGATGTCGGCCAAGTGCTTCAGGACATCATACTTTTTGGCCAAGCGCGAGCCCCTGGTTGCAGGAGGTTGCTCTGCGGTTGGAAGCATGACGGGCCTTGCCGGTTGGGCCGGCGGCTGACTGGTACTTGGCGCATCTCACTGTTCATTGGTTGAAGCCCGGGAAATGGTCACCGTACTGGGGTCAGGAGGCCGGGATGGACTCGTGGTAGGGCGGAGCTGATCGCGACGCGGCTGAGGCGGTTCTGCCTGATCCCATACCACAAACAGTGGCGGAGGCGAATCTGTCATCCCCGGATGGGGGGGCTGCGCACGCTGAGCTCGGTTTTGGGCCTGCTGCCTGGTCTCAGTGGCGTGCACGGCCTGGCTGGAGGTACCAACTGCTGTGCCCCGGCGACTCCTGTTGTTGCGGCTCCTCTGACGGTGGCGACGACCGGGGACACTAGGGAGGTCCACCTGGTGTTCTTCAACGTCAGGAACCGAAAAGAGATTTACCAGCTCGACGGTATTAACCGAAGCGTACCCAATACTGTCATCGGACGAATCATTCACCACTGGGTGGATCCGAGGAGGGATCCCCATCTCCGGGGGCATGAAATCTCCGAGAGTGCGGGATAGTGGCGGAACTGGCGGGGCGCGCTCTTCCTTCTTGTGCCGCCGCCGTTTGCTCTTTTTGGAAGAGGCAGGCTGGGACGACGATGCCGAAGCAGCACCCGCAGATTATGGGGGCTCAGGCTGATTCAAGCGCGCATGGATGATTCCATGGGCGCGAATGATCGTCTTGCGGGCCATCCAGTTCTTATACTTCTGGGACCCGCGGTCGGAGACCAGCTGCCATTCATCCTCATTGCCGCTATCGTCATCTGATCCCACGAACACGCCCGCCACTTGTGCTGGAGATGGGCCCAACCTGATCACATTGTTTTTAATCTGGTCTTGGAGCCAATCCTTAAACACATAGCAACGCTGGATGGTGTGCCCCAGGGCCCGATGGTAGGGGCAGTAGCGGGGGTTATCCGTGAGATGTGCCTCCTCCGGCCTCCAACACTCAGGCAGCCGCACAATCCTCTGCTCCAGGGCGCTCCGGAAATAACCGGGGACCTGATCCTCGTGAAATGAGTAGGTCAGGTATCGCGGGCCCTTGGGAGCGTGGTCTTGACGAGGGGCTGGAGGGGCCTGCCGAGGAGGTGGACCCTGATTATCTCGCCTGGGTTGTGGCGGTACATTACGCGGAGGGGCCGGCCAGTTCTGAGGCTGCCGCTGCTGGGACGGGAACTGAGCCCGTGGAGGCGGATTCCTGTGAGGCTGTGGAGCTGGTCTCACCGGCAGCAGCTCCAACGGCCTGGGAGCCTCTATCTGTGCGACAGCAGCGGGATCAGCCCTGCTGGCTCTCCTTGCAGGAATCATAGGAGGCAGCGGGTGTGCCTGGCTGGCCTTTTGCAGGGCTTCCTCAAGACGTTGAACTTTGTCTGAGAAGTCCCTGAACCCTCCGGGGTAATTCTGAGTGATCAAGGAAGGGACCAGCTCGGTCTTGACGTTCCCGACGCACATTGTCAGCAACTGCTCCTGAGTCAATGGCATGTCAAGGGAATACGTGAGACCCTTCCACCGGGCGACGAAGTCCGCGACTCGCTCGTCAGGCCTCTGCTTTCACTTGAAGAGGTCTGCGATACTCGTCTTCCGGGTCGTGGAACTGAAATGGTAGAGGAATTGTCTACGAAGGTCCTCCCAGCTAGTTATCGACCCGACGGGGAGCTGGCTGTACCAGACAAATGCTGGCCCTTCCAGTGTCTGGACAAAGCAGCGAAGCTTAGCGGCCTCTTGCTGCGCCGGAGTCCCCAACATAGGCCCGCACCTCGAGTTGAAATGGGCCAAATGCTGCGGCGGATCTCCAGTCCCGTTGAAGGGGGCAAAAGTGGGATTCCCGAATCCCGGAGGCGCCGACATGTCATCCACCCATGCTGGGTATGGCTTGCCGTCCGGTGGGATTGCCACTTGCCGAGTCTCCAAGGCTTCCAAGCGGGCGATGAGTGCCGCCATCGGATCGTCCGGACATGGGTTCCAGTCCTGGAGAGGATCTCTAACCACGAGCGCATTGCATGGCCCTTCAATCGGGTCGTCGACCGGGTCGTCGAACACGGCAGCTCGTGGGATGGCGGGCGGAGCGGCCCTTGGGGCAGCGGGAGGAATCCGAGTGGGGTCTCTCAGGTAGTCACGCCGCTCGGGAGGGTGCGGTGAAACATACCGCGCCCTCTTGCCATAGGCGATGGCCTCTCTCCTGTCGGTGAACACGGCATAATCACGGTTGCCCGGGAGAGCCTCATCGAGGGGTGGTTGTTCCTGTCCCTGCTGTCCTGGCCTAGGATCACCGTAGTCAGGCCGCTGCTCTGCAGCGCGCTCGGCGAGGAGCTGGTCAACTAGCTTCTTCTGCTCGGCGAGCTGTTGGCGTAGCATAGCCTTCTCGGGATCCTCATCCGCCCTCTGCGTGGAGGCAGATGGGTCGGCCGGCTTTATAGCCTCGCCGTGCTCTTTACCTTTACTGACGTTTCAGCTCAACGTCAGTGCTTCAGTGGGTGCGGGGAGACCCAGGAGGCTCCTCTGGTGACGAGTAACTCTCACCGATGGATCCAACAACGGCTTGTCTTCGGGGGGAGAGCCCCCGTCGAGAAGTTCCAAACCGTTCCCCTCTCCCGACAGGTCAGCCATATTGACTGTTTCCGTCCCTGGGGATGTACCCTCAGGGCCACCCAGTGAATCGGGCTGTCGGCGAATCGCACTGAAGCGTAGGGCAGCGTACTGCCCCCATCCACGGATATACACGTGGGGAGTGGCTTCCTCGATAACCTTGCGGAGTACTTGAAAACACTCAACGCATCGTTGTTGGAGGGCCCCGTGGTGCCCAAATGACCCGGGGTGCCGAACCGAGGGGAGCGTGGCCAGGTCAATTTGACGGCACTGCTCACCAATATCCTCCAGGTGCACTTGACTCTCGGGATATGGCATTTGTAGGCGGTGAAGACGGGAGTGAGTCTCCCGGAGAGTTTGGCGGAAGCATTCGAACTCATCCGGGGTGAGCGATTCGGGTGCATCAAAGTCCGGTCTTGCGACTGGCCAAAACTTCTCAGGGAAGTGGCCCTCTGCAAGGACGGTCCAGAAGCTCCACGACTCAAACTCGGGACCCAGGTCTCCTTGGTCCTCTTCAACGACTGGGAATGGACGGGGAACCGGCAGTGGTGCCGAGGCGGGCCGCCGGGCCGACGGGCTGGCCGGCGGTGAATACGGCGAGCAGGCCGATTGGCCTCCATATCCCGGGCCGCCCTCTGAGGGTGGCGGTGCCCTAGCTACCACATCACGATAGGACGGGCCGGCGAGCGAACATCCTGCCGTAGCGTCGGTGCTCACCGAGGGTGCACTAGATCGTGGTTCAACCGTCGGTCCCCAGAAAAGGTCTCCAGCTTCTCCGATCGAGGCAGAAGGCGCTTCCAGAGGGGCCGGTACCAACCGCAAGCTTGATCCTTGGGGGTCTACCAGGCCCTCGCTACTCCGGATATACCTTCGGAGAGAAGCGGGGATCATATCGATCTCGCTCTCGGGGAGTACGAGGCTGACGTGCCGCATTCCTACCACTGCCCCTGACTGGCGGGATTGGGGGAAGGGCTCTGTCGCCGAATCATACTCCGCCTCTGAATCAGAGAAGCGAACCGGTCGGATCTCTGTCCGGAATTCCGCAACATTCTTCCCTCGGCGTCGACGCCTTGCCTTCCTGCCCCTTGGTGGTTCTTCGGGGCATGGCTGATCTCTGTCCTGGCGTCCTCCGGCCGCACTGGTGCTGGGGCTAAGAGGACTGGAAACCAAGGTGCGAGGGGCAACGGGACAAATATCAAAGGGGACACGGGGAGAGATGATTCCGGGCAGGCCTCCGGGCCGGGATCGGAAGGTGGGATGACCCATGCCTCCTGGATCGGCCACACGGAGTAGACCCTGTTGGTGAATAGCGCTACCGCGAGGTGGTCCGCGGTGGCTATTGTCTGTACCAGCAACCGGGAGAGTCAACCCAACCTGCCTTTGGGGCGGTCGGGGCCTCAATCCGGGTCGGGCATAGAATTGCCCCTGCTCAGGATGCGCAGGGGCCTGGCGACTGGAGCCAGCAGTGGCTTGAGCCAACGCGGCCGCTGTTGCTAGGGCCCCAAGGTGGGCATCCTCTTCCACTCGAGCCCGACGTTGGCGTTGAGACAGAAGAGTCGGGATGAGCGGCGCGGGCAGGTGGAGAGCCCGTTCTTCGACTTGAGAGGCCTGGCGGCGATGTCGCCGTTGCCTGACAGGAGCCCTCATCGCGGATCCCTGGGGCGAATCCCGGATAGGGTGGTCCCGGGCATCTTCCACCTCATCCTCATAGGGGAAGGAGTTGTCGGAGCGCTCCAGGGATAAACTCCCGAAGCGGTTGAACGTCGAGGTAGGCAGCGGTGCCTCCCTGCGCGGCCCTCGGGGGCGGCGGTGGTGGCGAGGTGCAGCTCCCTCGAGGTCTAGGCGAGCCATGTCCCTGGTGGGGATGACTCCCTCTTCCTCATATCTCCGCACCAAGTTGTTGATCACCCTTCTTTGGATGACCTCCGAGGGGGAGAAAGGGCGTGGTTGCCCCGCAGCTGCGGCTGCTGGCACGGCTGTGGAACGGGCGGGACCGCGCGGAGTAGCCGCATCGGTGTTTCCTCTACCCCTGCGCCAGTGGGCGGGTGGCGATCGGGCACTGGATTGGGCGACCTGATTTCTGAAAGCAGGGAGAAGAACCCACTAACACTGACAGGAAAAGGAATCGACAACCAACCATTAGTGCCACGACGCCTTCCGTGGGGGGGACCCAGTCCCTCGACGTCGCGAGACGGAGTGCCCGAGTTCCCTTCCTCAGCCCCTGGCGGGTAAAACAGAATGCTCGGTCGAGCAGCATGCTGGTCTTCCAACACCTCTGAAAGTAATCGATCTTCGTATTGAGGAGAAGAGATTCACGTCGGGTTCACCATTTTTCTGTTTCAGTGCGGATGTGCGTCGGGTTACGCTGTTCCGCCAGGACGCGTTCGCGCGTGCACCCGTCAACCCGAGGGGATGGGCGCGCGGCTCGTGGCCCCGCAGTCCCGCTTTCCAAAGGCGGGCGGCATCCGTCCCTTGTTCAGGGGCGTCCTCTCCTTGATCGAAACCGGGATGATGGGATGTCGGCTCCTCCTTCCGTGGATGTCTCCTCGGAACTCGTCGCCTAATCCGGGTCTCCCTCATAGATATAAGAATGTTCGTGAATCTCATTCCCGGCGCCATGTCTCCATGGACACCGGTTAATTACGCTGCTTCCTCCCGGACACTCCAAGGAGTCTGGTCGGGGCAGCAACCTGCGGTGAGGAGACCGGGTGGCTCTGGGTGTCGAGGGAGTGTCTTAACACTGCGACTCTGCATGTCTGCCTTCCGTCCCTAATAGGGCTTCTCGAAGGCGTGATGGCCTGAGGCATCCCGCACTGGGTACGGGGAACTGCGTTGCCTGAGGTTTTCCTCAGCTTCCCATGTTTAACACGGGGTATGCCGCGAGTTTAACGTCCAGCGGGGACGGCATCGGACTGATCAACACGAGGAGTGGACCAGATGACAGAACCCCTTGCGGGGAACCTCCGACGCTGGGGCCAGCACATGGGCGGCTTCCCGAGTGAAGTGGAGTGGAATGGAATGGCATGACCCCACCGGGATGTGGCGGCCCGGGTAAGGATCAGGGTGGATGATGGAGTGAGGAGCTTGGACCCCGTAGGGGCTTCCTACGTACCGCGCGTTAGCGCGGATCAAAGTCAGCGTAGTTCGGACATACAGTTTAACGTCATGATGGACATCGGCAAGCCGACTCACGAAGAGATCGAAGCCGCCGGGCGGAGGATTGAACCGAACCACCTCGCACAGAGGGGGATGGAACGGCCGGGTGGATCACAGTTTTACGTCATGCTGGACGTTGGAAAGCCGACTCACGAGGAGATCGAGGCGGTGGGGAAGCACAATGGAGATACACACGTGCAGTCCCCCATAGAGGCGGATTCATAGGTGAATCAACGCAAGTGTGAAACCGGGAGGGGTCCACCGATGGACGAACCGACGTAAATACGACCGGGACGACCAGGTGGTGGGCTTGAACCTCGGAGAGGCTTCCTACGTACCCTGTTTAGAAGACAGGGATCAAAGTCCACGTAGTTCATTCTGTTTGCAACACTCTACCCCCGTGGGCGAAGGCCACTCCAATCCCGACATCCCTGCAGAGACGAGCGGGTGGGGGCCACATCCAAACCGGGGGGACCCTGCGTGAGAGACACGGGATCAGGTGATGCGGACGGGTTAACGTCTTGCCGGACGAAGTACAGTTTAACGTCGTGTGTTGAGGACGAAGCGGACGGTTTAACGTCTTGCCGGACGAAGTACAGTTTAACGTCGTGTGTTGAGGACGAAGATGCTTGGCAGTTTAACGTCTTGCAGCACGGACGATGGGGGCTAGGCAGTTTAACGTCATGCCGCTTGGATGTATGCAGTTTAACGTCATGCAGGACGTAAACGCCTGGCAGTTTAACGTCTTGCAGCGCAGACGTGGCACAGTTTAACGTCATGTTGGACGTATGCTGCCGCCTAATGGGTCTGTGTCACTTCGCGCAGGCCTGGAGGGCCGCACGGGAAGACAACGCACGTTGCAGGCACCCGGGATGAAGGTCATCGGGCGCCACGCAGGCGGGTACCCTCAGGGGGTCAAAGGGGGTGACCCTGGCGGTTTGCGCGCAAAAGAGGAGCTTTGCGCGCAATACCGCGGGTCGGCGCGCAAAAGAGGAGCTTGGGCCAGAACTTTGCGCGCGGATGATAGGGATTGCGCGCACCGGGCTTCGGATAGCGCACGGGGGCAACGGCTCATTCTTTAATCGAATGGCCACTTTGAAAATGGGGGGTGCGCGCAATCGGGTTGGATTGCGCGCACCCGGGGGGATTGCGCGCAAGAGGCTTCTTTTGCGCGCAAATGCCTTTGAGTGAAGGGTTATTCAAAAGGAAAGGAGGCAAAGGGATTGCGCACGAAGGCGAACCCCAAGGCTTTCTTGCGCGAAAGAAAAGAGGTTACCTGAAGATCGGCATTGCGCGCGGAAGGGGTTGGATTGCGCGCACGAGAGACCTTTCGAATTCTGGAAACCTTCAAAATGTTGGGGGTCGCCTTATATTTATAGGCAACCCTGGGCGCGGAATCCGGTTCGCGGGCGCGGAATTCCCTTCGCGGGCGCGGAATCGGGCCCGGCGCGCAAGGGTGTCGCGCGGGCCACGGGCGCGCAAAATTGCGCGCCGGCTCAGCGCATTGCGCGCATCCCGGAAGGTTTGCGCGCGGCTCATCAACTTTGCGCGCAGGTCTCCAAAATTCCGCGCAAGGCCTCCGGGCCCTCCGAAACATGCTTCCGACTCCAAATATGACCTCGCTTCCCGCATCCGGAGCTTCGTTTGGGAACAACGGACTTTTCCGGCGTCTACAGTGATGTTTCATGAGAAACCACATTTGATCATTTATGATCATGATTTGGTGTTCACTTATAAATTTTTAAGATGTCACCAAATTGATTTGAATAATAAAGTTAATTTATATATGACATATCACCCCTAAATTGAGATAAAATATTAAAACATCAATTAGACAACTGAGTATAAAATGATAGATTTATCAAGGGATATTAATGGTGGATGGGACCAACATATCCCAATAGTTGAGTGCTCATATTATAGTAGTTTCTACTTGATAATTCAAATACATACATAATAACCTCTATATACAAGAAGATATGAAACACCAATATTGAAATGCCCAAACCCCAGAATCCTGGACCTGGTGAATTATTTTATTTTATTAGTACAAATTACGTGGAGTCAAATCTCAAAGGACCAACCAGTTTAAAAAACACGGAACTCAATACTACAGACATGATACGAATAATACATTGTGAAATTGGAAATTCAATCATTGTATATAAAAAATAAATAAAAAACATCCATGAAACTCATTCAAAGGAATACATATCATATCCCTTGGGAATGGAATGATAATATTGTGAGCTCACTTGCTCAGTATATGTATGTAACTAAGAAGAAATATTGAATCAATGGAAATAAATCAACATTTCAAGATAAATAACTAATAACACAAGAAATTAAAAAAAACTACATAACGAACAATCAATATGGTAATGAATGAATAGAATAAAAATTCCATATAAATCAATAAATTTTGAATATAATTCTTCCATAGATATTTCAATAGAAAATCTCATGGATAAATAAAAATTGAGACTAAATTAGGTAGAAGAGTAGTTAAAGTATTCCACGTTTTACACGTACGTGTAACAATTTTTGTCGAGACCTTTCATAATATAGATTAGCATATCAGGAAATAACCTATATATTTAGGAAAAACATTTAATCTCCTTATACTATCAATTCATTATGTGGATATCTATATCCGGGTCCCACCAGAGTCATACCGATCTAAATAATTCCTCATATCAAATAACAGATTCAAATAATAAACAATATGATTAACCAAATATCATTATTTAATAAGGAAATCATATTTATCATTAATTATAATTTAGAGGAGTAAGTAAAAAAAATGGTTGTTTATGTTCTTGAATGGAAATACCCTTTAATTATCGTTCCAATTTTTTTAATAAATATAATATTTAATCATTCCAAAGTGTCCCTTACCACAATGAAAAATTTGAATAATAATCTCGACAAAGGAATAACATTAAATAAGACTTTTAATATTATTATATTAATGAGATTAAATATATTATATGTTAAATTGAATCATATAGACCATAACAAATTGAATTGGGGAATAGTAACAATTTAGTCTCAGTGGAATTTAAATTGAGACGAAATCCATTACATTGTATTTCTATTTGGGTGATCATTAATTAACAAAATGTTAAATATTCTTAAGAGTATTGATAACATATTATGGAACCATATTAATATTTATTATATAATAAATGAGCATATTATAATATTTTATTACATATTTGTTAACAATATTTTGTTATTTTCACTATTTTAAGTGTTAATTGACATGTTTCATGAGTAAGTTTGACTACTAAGTTGTTGTTCCTATTAATTATGTCATGGTCTCATCAGATACAGAATGTAAAATGATATTTAAATGTTATAATTATACATTATATATGTATTTATAATAATCCATTAATTTTGGAGATAAGAAAGGAACTGCAGCATTTGTTGAGATAGTATGTTGTACACACGTAAGAAACACTAAATTTATTTCATTGTTGTATTAATCTAATGAAAATAACAAGATATATTTTATATTAAAATTATATTATAATATTTGTTTCTTTATTTTCAAATAGTTTTAAAAAAAGAACCCTTCATAAATTCTATGTATTGTTTGAATGAATCAAGTCACTTTGAGTAGGTGGTAGTCCACACTTCCCCAATCAATGTTATCATATTTATATAAAATTGAAATAATGAGGGATTATTTTAAATAATAATTAAATTAAAATAAATAAATAGAAAATATAATATATAATATATATAAATAGATTTTTCTTCATAATTCCAAACCAGAAAGGGTAGTAATGGGAATACGAACAATCATCATTTGGGATGTGGTAATTCTCTATACACTTAAACATTATGTTATCTACCCATTAGATTGAATTTTGTGTTTTTGTAGGTGTAAACCTCATAAAAAAAATATTTATGTATACTTAGGATAATGGTGTTTTGATATAGTCATTTAATATGGAGATTTGATGGGGTTGAGAATAGAAATAAAACAAAATTGATTGATGAACAATGTCACCTCTTCTTTGTGTAACTTCTTTTCATTTTCCTCAAATGTCATCCATCGATGGATATATGCCCTAAAAGGATTATATAATTATAAAATTAATGTTGGGATATTTTTTTAGGTTTTGGTCGATTAGTACGGCTCAATGTGGTGTCAGAAAGTGGGGGAGGACATGAAACTTTTTTGTTGAGGTGATGGGTAATTTTTTAAACTCTCAAAAAATTAAATTAATATATATTCATGTTCTATTAAAATAAATATAAGGTTAGTTATTTAGAATAAAATAATGTGATATATCCAAATAATAATAATCAATAATTTTTTATAACTTTTTATGTCACATTATTACCCTAATCATTTAAATATAATCCTTAATTAAAACCTGTAACTCTTATCTTGAAGACATGAATTGTTAAACATTAAAGTTAATCTATTTACAAAAAATATATAAACTGAAAATAAATGTGTCAGGTATCAAATGTAAAACATTATCTTAAGCATTTTTATGAAGTTTATATTATTATTATTAATATTTTATTTAATAAAATATAATTTATTATAAAATATCAGTAAAGTCATTTTTCACATAGTTTAGTTCATGATTTTTTTTAAATATAAATGGAAATGATAAATTCTAAATAAAACCTTTAGTATATCAATATAATTCCTATTTCATCTATAAAATTTACGTATAACGTAAATTATATCAAATATTATTTATTTTAATGTTTTTAATAACATTTATTCGATTTGTCTATTAACTGAAAACATAATTCTTCACCAACTTTTGATTTAATTGTTTCTTTCATAAAAAAATAAAATATAATGATGAAGAAATTTTTTTATCCTTAATATTACATTACAATGTAGAATATATCCTCTAAATTACCATATATAAATAATTGAATACTTATTAAAAATATAAGTCAAACATATCAGACAGCACAAAGAATAAAATACTATAAAAATAATTAAGTCATCCAGGTGGCTCTAAGAGGACATCAAATAGGTCCACGGATGGTTATGGTAGAAAAGTTAACATTAATGGAAATTTAAAAATGTTTTATTATAATTATATGGTCATTATAATATTATTTTTTGTAACGCCCCGACCCTAGTTACCCAGAGTCAGTGCATTATTACATAACATTGGCATGATCACAAGAAAGATCAAATCTCGAAAGATCGATTGGTTTAGTAGCCTTGGAAACACTAGATATATTCATAAGTATTACATTACATCATAAAATGAAAAACTACTACAATAACATATTGTCTCCATAATCCACACTCATATCCCCAAATAATATCCCTATAGGTCATTCATAATTTACTTCTTCACTTCCTGGGGAAAATAAAACATAGAAAAGGGGTGAGCTCAAATTCCCAGTAAGGATAACAATATAGCGGAAACTTTCATAAATAAGAATAAATATTTAAGGCAATTTATAACTAAAACAAAATCCTTTCAAACTTGAACTTTCGACATGGTATGGAATAAATAAAATGAAATAATTCCATTTACTTATTCACATGGATATTCTACTAATCGAATAATCACATGCAAAATCAATAACCACTTTCATAATGATGGAATGCATAATGCTGAACTTTAATTTCTTTGTCAAGGCCTCGTCCCAAGACCTAGGGGCTAACTGTAACTGGAACCCAACCCGGAGTGCCTCTAATAACCGGACACCAACCCGGAGTGCCTCTAATAACAGGACACCAACCCAGAGTTCCTCTAATAACCGGAGACCAAACCGGAGTTCCTCTAATAACCGGAGACCAAACCGGTGGGCTTACTTTTACCGGTCCCCAACCTGGAACATACTTGTCTAACACATTCATCTCAATGAACGGTTGAAATATAACATAAACATTCAGATTACAAATAACTTATGAAATGTCAATACTCTAAACAAAAACCATGAGTGACATAAGAATAACTTATCCACAGTAAAAAATAGCACAAAACCTTCAATAAAATATGGATGTTTTGTATCATAATAAATCAACTTCAAATAAGCTTAAAAGCCATCAAAGAATGTTGACATAGATGAAATCAAAACTATTTTAGAGAAATATCTCTTTTTTTAAATAATTTTAAAAGTAATATAATTATAAAATAATAAATTCAATTTGAAAATATTCTTATAAGCTTGTAAGGGAAGCTTTGAAGATTTTATAACGGCGGTAAATAGCCGCACCCACCGTATAAGTTAAAAAAACATTCTTACCTTAAATTTATCGAAGAGGATAAAAGTGCCTTGTTTGGAAAATGACGGAAAGATTCCTTTCGAAACACATAAGGGTATAAATGACTTTAACCCATATTCTTGTAAATAGTAAAAATGTTTTAAAATACATTAGTAAGAAATATGGATGTGGATGATAAAGAGATCCTAGTAGATTGTTACGTATAAACAACCTTAGATAATGAAGAGATTGTGAAATAACCCTTACCAATTTGGTAACTTATGATACATACAACCCATGAAAGAGGTATCATACAATGAATATGTAAACACACATAAATTAGAGTGTATTACACAAAGAATATAATTATGGGAAGTACATACACCACACAAAAGGTAATGGTGGCAATATGGCATGAATCTCACGGGAATAAAGAGGGAGATGAAAACCCCTTACCTTGTACTTTTCCTTGGTTGGGGTAGGTTAACCTCCTGTATAATGGTGAAATAATTGTTATTAAATTATACAAGAATCATATACATTAATATGATATCATATATGATCTTTTAATATTGATTTGATAATAATATCTTAGTATTATCGTTGTTTCGGGTGTTAACTTACATGTTTTCTTTTATATGTTTTGTTACGTAATCCATGTTTGTAATGGATAGGTTGTATATTATTCATATCCAGAATGATATCAAGTCCTTAAACATCATTTTTAAATCATCAAATGATAATTATACTTGAATGGATACGATGGAGAATGAATCTCGTCGCGTTCGTGGAGATGGTAGTCCGTACGTTTGCACAAGCGACAATATCATTCTTTTGAAATAATATATAAATGGTTGTTATATCATATATACAGAATCATTAACATGTTATATTTATTACCTACATGAGTTACATATCATTATTATACCCATCCAAATAATAATATATTGAATAACAATTACACCACGACGTGGAGACGGTAAGCCGTATGTACGCACGTATGGTGACATGTTATTCAAAGGGTGGATAGAATACTGAATATAGTTGTACCATATTTATAATAACATCACAGTATATATATGATACTGGAGTTATTATTTTAGAATGGTAATAACAAAGGAAGAAGAAGTGAAAGAAGAAAGGAACGTGGAAAAGGGTGGTGAAATCATTACCTCTTCTTCGGGTTCTTCCTTTTGATTTGATCAAAAGGGATCCTTAGGTTGGCTTTCTGATCAAACTAAGGACTCTAGGATGTAGTGAGGGAAGTTGGGAGAGTATTTGGGCAGAGTTTTGCCAATCCAAAAGGTTTTGAAGGTGTGAAGAAATGAGAAGGAGGAGTGCCCTTTTATAAGAGGGGTGAGGGGCACCTTTGAAAAAGCTAGAAATATTAGTTTATAATAAATTCATATTCGGTTTCTAATGGCTCCAAAGTTGATTATTTAAATATTAAGGTGGGTATGGGTCGAAAAAAACTCTACCAATATAATTTAGACAGGTTTGGGTACTTATATTATCCTTATCTTTAAATATTAACTCTAAGTTAATTAGTTTCACTTTTATAATGTCTCTTTGTATTTTTCTATAATATGGTTAATAAACTTACTATATACATCCAAGAGACCCCCAAGTGGTCCATTAATAATTAACCTATCATGATATAAGTCTCTTGGCCGATCTTTAGATTTTTAGGAATTTAATATCAATTAATAAGATAATATTGGTTTTAAGAACTCTTTTATGTCAATTTTGACACTGTTCAATAGTTGATTTTTTTGAAACTCATAAAAGATTGATTACTTAGAACAAAGTCAATTAAATCAATCCTAACATATCATAGTATCCTATAAAATTAGTTTAATTTATTAAAATTTTCATATTATATTTACTTGGGTATTTATAATATCAATTATTTTAATTTTTCACTATTATATTAATTAATTCATCATCATTGTGTCATAAATAAATTAAATTATTTAATGTCTAAATATTATAAATAAAATATCACTATGTAGGAAATCGTTTTATATTTCTAATTAATTTTTATAATCTAAAATCCAACATATATATCCCTATGTAAAAATTGTTTTTCTAAATGATATATGCTTGTGTCATTTTTGTATTCATTTAAACTTAATTAAAATAAAGTTTCTCTATCACCTACAAGTGGCACCATGGGGTCCCAAAATCGACCCAAAGATGCCTATGGTCGAACATGTATCAACCAATAAGGATAGGACACGTTTTAGGGTAATTTAGTATTATTAAAATATTATTTTTTAACCCTTATTTACCGGATTCACCCTTAACCATGGTAAATAAAATATTTACCGCAGTAATTATTCAAAATGTCTAAAAATAAAAGTTACCTATTTACACAATTTGAACATCCTGATTCCAAATATGGAATCAATTTTTCTAAATTCAAAACACAGAAGTGGCAGAAATTAATTTAAAATTAATTCCCGCTGTCAAAACAAAAAGCGTGTTTTTAAGAGATAATAACTATCAAAAGATTGACACTTGTTTATGTTCGGTTTAATTGTAAAATTATGTCCAATGACCAAAATTATATTAAATGATAAAAATATATTCTAAATATACTTTAAAACCACTCAAATTCATAATTTATCACTATTAATTATTTTGATTTAAAAAGTTGTTTTTAATTAAAATTTAGTAATTTTCACTAGTCATCAAAATATGAAAGTTATCAGAAAAGTACCAAAATTTCACCTTAGGCTAAATTCGATACTCGGAATCCAAAAATGGTGTCCATTTTGAGAGATAAAATTTCTAAAATTTTAAAAGGTAGGTATTACTATTCATAACGGGTAGTTTGATTGGTTGTGGTGTGTTAGAACTCGAAGTTGCGTACAACACACACTACTGTATTATTCAAAAGAAAGCGTACCGTGGAAGCTTGGGATGTTTCATTATAACTTTTTTGATGTACCCCATTTAGTCAAAAAGTTTAAAATATTGTATTTAAAAAGGTTTCACTATTAAAAGTTGATAAAAGTGCAATACTGAAAATGAATCTGTTCTTGCATTATGTCTAAGAAACTCATAATATGGATTATAAAATTATAAGGATTATATAAAGTTTAAAATTTAGTTAATACTATTCATAACCTCTTTTGAATGGATTTTTTTTTGTAAGTCATGGTGTGATTGAACTCGGTGTTGCGTGTAGTGCAAGTTATTAAATTATTTTGAAGAAATAACACACTATGAAATCTTGGGGTGTTACATTCTCCCCTACTTCAATAAATAGCATCCTCGTAATTTGAAATTGTTATTATAAAATAAAAGGTTGAAAATAGAAAATATATTTGTGGGAAAACCCACATCGGAAATTGGGTTACTAAAATTTAGTCTTAATATGAGGAAAAGAGAAATGAAAGGGTCACCACCAAATTATGATCTCGATTAGGAGAACATTAGTGGAAATTAGAGACATATAATTGGAGGAAAAACATAAATATTTATAGGTAGTGATTGAGGTCATCAATAAAAAACAAGTATAAAATTGAGGTCCTTAAACTCATCAATCTATGATGATTTGAAATACCATCGGTTCAACAAAACATAGGGTATTGGGATAACACATTTTTGACGTTTAAAAATATCTTAGTTGAAATCCCAAATCGAAAAATGAATTAATGATGCCTCTATTTAAAATAAAGAGTGGAAAGTATGAAGATTACCGAAAATAACACATACTAGGGTTCCATGTAGGAAAATACGGATATGGAAGAGAAATCTAACCATCAATTATCTGATGGAGAGTGGTAGAGAACATGGCTATGAAAAGGCCAACAATCCCAAAGCCATAAATTTGTGATGATTTAAGGTACCATCTAGGACAACATTTTTGTTCTAAGTTCCTTTTATTAATGTTGAGGAATTTATTTATGAGATTGGATAAGATCATAAGGAGATATACTTACTTTATAATTAGAGTTTTATCCATTAATAAATTTCTACCACAAACTCATCTTTCACTCTAAAAGATAATAGAACATAATTTTTTTTTCTATTTATACTATTCGTACAGGGTTCCAAAATAAATGAATTTATAATTCATCTACCATATCTTTTAAAAAAACTACATTATTTAATCCAGGACATCTCGTGGGCCAATGGTAGGTGATACACCCTTGTCTCCCTTCGGTTGCGGGTTCAAGTCTCGCAGCATTGCCGGACGCGACGGGTTGCCGCCCGACCTCCGGGTTGTCCTTTTATGGCAATCCAAAATAATCCAAACTAGAACTATCCAAAATACTTCTGTCCAAACTCACAGTCCAACAATTATAAAGAAGGTAAACATAATGTAGATCCTTTTTACCCCGTAATAGAATATGAATACCTTCATCATGTATTCTTTTAATACACTGAAACATCCTGAATTACCATATTCCTTATTGATTACATTCATGCTCCCTTATTCCATATAGAATGATGGATATAATTCATCAATCAAAAAATGTTTTAAACCCCAACAATGATGGAATATACAAATCATTAATCAGTTCCAAGGTAGTCAAGAATATCCAATATAATTTATCCAAAACAATCATGTATTATTCCAAAATCACTACCTCGGTATCAGAACTATATTATGGTTTATCATTCTCTCAACCATATATTTTCCAAAAATTTATCCTACTATTGAGTCACTTTTCTTTGTTCCACACAATCTCAAGTCCTTAATGAAATAGTACTGCAGTACAATCCTTATATACTCCATAATTATTATAACAAGTACATTGTTGATATAACACTCAATTGACATAATCAACATAAGAACTCTAATCATTACTCTTCATCTGTGGTAGTATCATAACTTGATTATTATCCAATAGCATCATTTGCGGCATAGTCTGATGACTGGGACATAGGTTCGCGTAGTGTCCAAACTCCTTGCAAATGAAGCATTGTACATTTGAAACCATTTTCTTACCCTTGCAGTCACGTACTTTGTGCCCTTTTCCTCCACACTTATAACAACCTACCATTCCTTTCAGGCAAGTTCCAGGGTGTTTCTTTCCACAGTTATCACATATGGGAAAATTCTTCTTTTCCCTCTTCCCTTTATCCATCTTTATCTCTTCCATCCTTTTCTTCTCTTGCTTCCCTTCAAAGCCATAGGACTCAGTAAAATCATTATTTATCTTATCAACACATGATATTATTTCTTCATATGATGATAATACATGAGAGACTATTTCTCTTGTAAATTATGTCTTATGACCATAAAATATATGATCCTTCATTCTCTTTGTATCATGCGCATTGCTATAGTTCTCATTCCTTCTTCTGGGCTCCATTTCTAAAAAATGGAATACATTAGATTAGTTTATGAATAACAATACCTAATCCCAAACTTGTAAAACACATAACATAAATTATAGTTTATGGATATAATCCATAATCATAAAAATGTCTCCTTTGTGGAAGTATATACTCATAAACCCTTCATAATGATCTGTAAAGAAAATGAGAGTTATCCTAAGCATATCCCCCAGGAGTGTCGTAACCAAGAGTGCAGTAAGGCCCGTTGTCATGCACCAGTTCCCGTTCGAGTCTAGCTCAAAGCAGTGTTTTCGGGTTTTACCCCTAGGTACATCTGTGCCAGAGCCGCCTCTACCTGCTCGTATCCAGACAGGGATGTATGGCTCGGAAAACTCACAAAATCTCTACAATACCAAAATTCTAGGAAGTTCTTCTATACTAATCCTCAAAATTCATCTTAAATCTATGTGCTCTAATCAGAGTTTATCTAAATCTAGCTTCCAAGGTTTGTAATAAACTTCCTCTGATACCAACTATAACGCCCCGACCCTAGTTACCCAGAGTCGGTGCATTATTACATAACATTGGCATGATCACAAGAAAGATCAAATCTCGAAAGATCAATTGGTTTAGTAGCCTTGGAAACACTAGATATATTCATAAGTCTTACATTACATCATAAAATGAAAAACTACTACAACAACATATTGTCTCCATAATCCACACTCATATCCCCACATAATATCCCTGCAGGTCATTCATAATTTACTTCTTCACTTACTGGGAAAAATAAAACATAGAAAAGGGGTGAGTTCAAATGCCCAGTAAGGATAACAATATAGCGGAAACTTTCATAAATAAGAATAAAAATTTAAGGCAATGTATAACTAAAACAAAATCCTTTCAAACTTGAACTTTCAACATGGTATGGCATAAATAAAATGAAATAATTCCATTTACTTATTCACATGGATATTCTACTAATCGAATAATCACATGCAAAATCAATAACCACTTTCATAATGATGGAATGCATAATGCTGAACTTTAATTTCTTTGTCAAGGCCTAGTCCCAAGACCTAGGGGCTAACTATAACCGGAACCCAACCCGGAGTGCCTCTTGTAACACCCCAAGCTTCTATGGTACGCTTCTCTTTGAATAATGCGATAGCGTGTGTTGTACGCAACACCGAGTTATAACAACCAATCAAACTAGCCGTTATGAATATTAATAACTACTTTTTAAAATTATATATATTTTATATTTCAAAATGGACTTCATTTTTGGATTCGGAATATCTATTTTATCCTAAGGTGAAATTTTGGTACTTTTCGGATAACTTTCATATTTTGATGAATAGTGAAAATTACTAAATTTTAATTAAAAACAACTTTTTTAATAAAAATAATTAATAGTGATAAATTATGAATTTTAGTAGTTTTAAAGTATATTTAGAATATATTTTTACCATTTAATATAATGTTGGTCATTGGACATAATTTTACAATTAAACCGAACATAAACAAGTGTCAATCTTTTGATAGTTATTATCTCTTAAAAACACGCTTTTTGTTTTGACAGCGGGAATTAATTTTAAATTAATTTCTGCCACTTCTGTGTTTTGAATTTAGGAAAATGGATTCCATATTTGGAATCAGGATGTTCAAATTGTGTAAATAGTTAACTTTTATTTTTAGACATTTTGAATAATTATTGCGGTAAATATTTTATTTACCATGGTCAAGGGTAAATCCGGTAAATAAGGGTTAAAAAATAATATTATAATAATACTAAATTACCCTAAAACGTGTCTTAACCCTATTGGTTGATACATGGTCGACCATGGACATCTTTTGGTCGATTCTGGGACCCCATGGATCCACTTGTAAGTGATAATGACACTTTATTTTAATTAAGTTAAAATGAATACAAAAATGACAAAAGCATACATCTTTTAGGAAAACAATTGTTACATAGGGTTATATATGTTTGATTTTAGATTATAAATATTCATTAGAAAGATAAAAATATTTCCTACATAATGATATTTTATTTATAATTTTTAGACATTAATTAATTTAGTTTATTTATGACACAATGATGATGCATTAATTACTATAATAGTGAAAAATTAAAATAATTGATATTATAAATACCCAAAGAAATATAATATGAAACTTTTAATGAATTAAAATAATTTTCTATGATAATATGATATATTATTATTGATTTAATTGAATTTTTTCGAAGTAATCAATCTGTTACGAGTTTCACAAAAATCAACTATTGAATAGTGTCAAAATTGACATAAAAGAGTTCTTAAAACAAATATTATATTATTAATTGATATTAAATTCCTAAAAATCTAAGGTTCTGCCAAGAGACTTATATCATGATAGGTGTATCATTAATTGACCACTTGGGGGTCTCTTGGATGTATATGGTAAGTTTATTAACCATATAATATAAAATTCAAAGAAACATTGTAAAAGTGAAACTAATTAACTTAGAGTTAATACTTAAGGATAAGGTTAATATAAGTACCCAAACCTGTCTAAATTCTATTGGTTGAGTTGTTTTTGACCTATCCCCACCATAAAATTTGAATAATAAACTTTGGAGCCATTAGAAACCGAATATTAATTTAATATAAACTAATATTTCTAGCTTTTCCAAAGGTGCCCCTCACCCCTCTTATAAAAGGGAACTCTTCCTTCTCATTTATTCACACCTTCAAAGCCTTTTGGTTCGGCCAAACTCTTCCCAAATACTCTCCCAACTTCCATCACTACAACCTAGAGGCCTTAGTTTGATCAGAAAGCCAACCTAAGGAGCCCTTTTGATCAAATCAAAAGGAAGAACCCGAAGAAGAGGAGGTTAACCTACCCCAACCAAGGAAAAGTACAAGGTAAGGGATTTTCTTATCTCACTTTCAATTCCGTGAGATTTCCATTGTTCGCCACTAATTTATTGAAAGTGGTGTATTGTGTACTTCCATTTTAATATATATTATCATGATTCTATTTATATTCTTGTTATTCTGTAAATAATTTAGTGGTTATTAACTTTTGGTCATACGACTCAGTTGATTACAACGTGGTAAGGGGTTTTCATCTCACTCCTTATTCCCGTGAGATTCATGCCATATTGCCACCATTACCTTCTGTGTGGTGTATGTACTACCCATAACTATATTCTTTGTGTAATACATTTTAATTTATGTGTATTTACATATTCATTTTATGATACCTCTTTCATTGGTTGCATGTTTCGTAAGATACCAAATTGGTAAGGGTTATTTCACAATCTCTTCATTATCCGAGGTTGTTTATACATAATAATCTACTGGGATCTCTTTATTATCCACATCCATGTTTCTTAATAATGTATTTCAAAACATTTTTACTATTTACAAGAATATGGGTTAAAGTCATTTATACCCTTATGTGTTTCGAATGGAATCTTTCCTTTGTTTTCCAAACAAGGCACTTTTAACCTTTTCAACAAATTTAAGGTAAGAATGTTTTTTTAACTTATACGGCGGGTGCGGCTATTTACCTCCGTTATAAAATCATCAAAGCTTCCCTTACAAGCTTATAATAATATTTTCAAATTGAATGTATTATTTTATAATTATGTTACTTTTAAAATGATTTAAAAAAAGAGATATTTCTCTAAAATAGTTTTGATCTCATCTATGTCAACATTCTTTGATGGATTTTAAGCTTATTTGAAGTTCATTTATTAGGATACAAAAAATCCAAATTTTATTGAAGGTTTTGTGCTATTTTTGACTGTGGATAAGTTATTCTTATGTCACTCATGGATTTTGTTTTGAGTATTGACATTTCATAAGTTATTTGTAATCCGGATGTTTATGTTATATTTAAACCTTTCATTCAGAGGAATGTGTTAGACAAGTATGTTCCGGGTTGGGGACCGGTAAAAGTAAGCCCTCCGGTTTGGTCTCCAGTTATTAGAGGAACTCCGGTTTGGTCTCCGGTTATTAGAGGAACTCCGGGTTGGTGTCCGGTTATTAGAGGAACTCTGGGTTGGTGTCCGGTTATTAGAGGCACTCCAGGTTGGGTTCCGGTTACAGTTATCCCCAAGGTCTTGGGACGAGGCCTTGACAAAAAAATTAAAGTTCAGCATTATGCATTCCAACATTATGAAAGTGGTTATTGATTTTTGCATGTGATTATTCGATTAGTAGAATATCCATGTGAATAAGTAAATGGAATTATTTCATTTTATTTATGCCATACCATGTTGAAAGTTCATGTTTTAAAGGCTTTTGTTTTAGTTATACATTTCCTTAAATGTTTATTCTTATTTAAGAAAGTTTCCGCTATATTGTTATCCTTACTGGGCATTTGAGCTCACCCCTTTTCTATGTTTTATTTTTCCCAGGAAGTGAAGAAATAATTATGAATGACCTGCAGGGATATTATGTGGGGATATGAGTGTGGATTATGGAGACATTATGTTGTTGTAGTAGTTTTTCATTTTATGGTGTAATGTAAAACTTATGAATATATCTAGTGTTTGCAAGGCTACTAAACCAATCGGTCTTTTGAGATTTGATCATTCTTGTGATCATGCCAATGTTATGTAATAATGCACCGACTCTGGGTAACTAGGGTCGGGGCGTTACAGTTGGTATCAGAGGAAGTTTAGTACAAACCTTGGAAGCTAGATTTAGATAAAGTCTGATTAGAGCACGTAGACCTAAGATGAACTTTGAGGATTAGTATAGAAGAACTTCCTAGAATTTTGGTATTGTAGAGATTTTGTGAGTTTTCCGAGCAATACATCCCTGTCTAGATAAGAGCAGGTAGAGGCGGCTCTGGCACAGATGTACCTAGGTGTAAAACCCGAAAACACCGCTTTGATCTAGACTCGAACGGGAACTGGTGCACGACAACGGGCCTTGCTGTACTCTTGGTTACGACACTCCCGAGGGATATGCTTAGGATAACTCTCATTTTCTTTACAAATCATTATGAAGGGTTTTTGAGTATATAATTCCTCAAAGAAAATATTTTTATGATTATGGATTATATCCATAAATAGTTTAATTTATGTTAAGTGTTTTATAAGTATGGGATTATGTATTTTGATTCATAAACTGATCTAGTTTTTTCAATTGTTTAGAAATGGCACCTAGTGGAAGAAATGGAAACCGTATCAATTCACGCACTCCATGTATGGATTTCCCTCCTGCTCAAGATAATTATAATGGAGCTGGTGATGCAACTGGATCCGATCAGCTAATCACCATACTAGGACAACTTACTCAGGTTATGAATAATAAACTTACCCGTATGGAGCACCCTGATCCGCAGCGTGGAGGATTAATGTTAGATCGATTCATGAGGCAACAACCACCAATGTTCAATGGGAATACAAATCCCTTAGTAGCCGAGCAGTGGATAAATTCCCTAGAGAAAATATTTCAGGCTTTGGGGAGCAGTGAAAGGGAAAAAGTTATCATGGCAGTTTACCGCCTCACTGGAGATGCTGATCAATGGTGGTCATTGATTTAAAACATGAAGGAAGATGATGAAGTATCAAATATAGAATGGAGGGAGTTCAAAGATCTGTTTTTAGAAAAATACTTTCCTCGCGACCATCGAGCAGATATGGAAAGGCAATTTCTGAGTCTGAGACAAAAGGAGGATGAGAATGTCACAATGTATGAGGCTAACTTTACAAGGCTAGCGAGGTATGGTGGAGATTATATTCGCAACCCAAGAAGTAAGATTGATTGTTTCTTTGATGGGTTAAAACCATTTCTCCGTCGAGAATTAGTCTCACAATACTTTTCATCGTATGAAGACATTATCTCATGTGCTATCAAGACCGAAAAGGAATTCTCTAAGTCTTATGACTTTAAAGAAAAACAAGAGAAGAAGAGACCTCCTGATCAATCTGGGAATGGAAATAAGGGGAATAAGGGAAAGGTTGAATATCCATCTTGTGGTAAATGTGGGAAGAAACACCCCGGTGCTTGCTTGAAGGGAATGGGAGTCTGTTACAAGTGTGGTGAAAAAGGCCACCAAGCTCGTGATTGCAAAGGGAAGAAGGAAGCCACCAACGTTCAGTGCTACAATTGCAGGGAGATGGGACATTATGCGAATGAATGTCCTAAGCGCCAGGAGAACTTACCTCAGAAAAGGCCAAGGGATCAAGGCCAGGCTTATGCTATCACTACTGCAGAGGTAGAAGCTCCAAAAGACGTGGTGGCAGGTAATTTAATGGTTTCCTCAAGTTTAACAAATGCATTATTTGACTCTGGATCGTCGCATTGTTTCATATCTTCCCAGTTTGCTAAGAAAATTAGATATTTCCAATTTGATTTAATAAGGGAGTTGTCAGTTAAAACTCCTAAGGGAAGTATCATTGCAACAAAGTTTTGTGAATCGGTCCCCATTAGAGCACATAAATTTTCTTTATCTGCTGATCTCATCGTCATACCTATGATTGAGTTTGATATAATCCTCGGTATGGACTGGCTTCCGGACTATGATGCGATGATTTATTGTAAGAATAAAGAGGTTATGATTCTTGATGATAATGATAAGGAACACCTTATCTTTAGAGCAGAATCGTCACCACCTAATTCTTATTTAGATCCACCCCTAGTAGCTCAACTTAATTCAATTATTGGGGGGGAAGAGAATGAAATAACTGTCGGTGAGGAAAGGAATGTTCAAATAGAGGATGTACCTGTTGTGAAAGAATTTGTAGATGTATTTCCGGAAGATTTACCTGGACATCCTCCAGAACGAGAAGTTGAGTTTTCCATTGATTTGATTCCTGGATCAAGGCCTATATCGAAGACCCCTTATAGAATGGCCACTGTAGAGTTAGTCGAACTAAAGAAACAACTAGAGGAATTGAGTAATAAGGGATTTATTCGCCCTAGTGTTTCTCCATGGGGAGCCCCTGTTCTTTTTGTTAAAAAGAAAGATGGATCTATGCGGTTATGTATCGACTACAGGGAGATCAATGCTATAACGATAAAGAAAAAGTATCCCCTACCTCGTATTGATGATTTATTTGACCAACTGCATGGAGCTCAATACTTTTCAAAGATTGACATTCGATCTGGATACCATCAGTTGTGTGTGCAGAAGGAAGACATTCCAAAGACAGCATTTCGAACCAGGTACGGGCATTACGAGTTTACTGTAATGTCGTTTGGATTGACTAATGCACCCTCTGTATTCATGGATCTGATGAATAGAGTTTTCAAGGAGTATCTCGATGAATTTGTGGTGGTATTTATTGATGATATCTTGGTATACTCCAAAACCTACGAAGATCATAAAAATCACTTGCACATTATCCTGAAGACTCTGAGGAGGCATGAATTATATGGGAAGTTTAGCAAATGTGAATTCTGGCTTCATGAGATTACTTTTCTTGGCCATATTGTCTCTAAAGATGGAATCTCTGTTGATCCTTCTAAGACCAAGGAAATCCAAGAATGGCCAGCACCTATGAGTTTAACTGAGGTACGCAGTTTTATCGGTTTGGCAGGTTATTATCGACGTTTCGTCCAGAATTTTGCCCGATTGGCTAACCCGTTAACGATGCTCACACGTAAAGGGGTTAAATTTGTTTGGACAAAAGAGTGTGAAGAATGTTTTGAAGAACTGAAGAAAATATTAGTCAATGCTCCTATATTGAATCTACCATCGGGGAATTATGGGTTCGTTATTTATAGTGATGCATCAAAGAAAGGACTTGGCTGTGTCCTTATGCAGAATGATAGAGTTATTGCCTATGCATCACGACAGTTGAAAATTCATGAACAAAACTATCCAACTCATGATATCGAGTTAGCAGCTGTGATCTTTTCTTTGAAGATATGGAGGCACTACCTCTATGGTGAAAAATGTGAGATTTATACTGATCACAAGAGTTTGAAGTATATTTTCTCACAAAAAGAACTCAACATGAGGAAAAGGAGATGGCTTGAATTACTCAAGGATTATGATTGTACGATACACTACCACCCGGGGAAGGCAAACAAGGTGGCAGATGCTTTGAGTAGAAAAGACCATGGAGTTTTGAACAATATGAGAATTGAATGGGATCCAATTTTCATGGATCTAGTGAAGATGGACATGGGAATAACCAGGGAAGGTGAAACATCAATGCTTTTTCAAATGGTTGCCAAACCATCTTTACTAGAAAGGATTAAGAGTTCCCAGACCGATGATGAAGAATTCCAAAAGAAGATTAAAGCTGTGAATGATGGGAGATTGAGAGACTTTGTGTATGAAGATGGAATTTTGAAATTTGGGAAGAGACTTTGTGTTCCCGATTTACCTGATCTAAAAAGGGAATTGCTGGATAATGCTCATAGTTCCAATTTCTCTATACACCCTGGGAGCACAAAAATGTATAGATATTTGAAGGAACATTTTTTGTGGGAAAACATGAAGAGGGAGATTGCTGATTTTGTGTCAAGATGTATGGTTTGTCAACAAGTGAAAGTTGGAAGGCAACAGCCTGGAGGATTCATGCAACCTCTTCCCATACCGGAGTGGAAATGGGACAATATTACGATGGACTTTGTCACGGGGCTACCAAAGACTCCTAGAAGGAATGATGCAATATGGGTTATTGTTGATCGTCTTACCAAGTCAGCACATTTTCTTGCTATAAGAGAAGATCTACCCCTGGAACGTCTAGAAAGACTATATATTAATGAAGTTGTGAGACTTCATGGAGTACCCTTATCAATTGTTTCTGATCGTGATCCCCGTTTTACTTCAATATTTTGGAAAAGTCTTCAGAAATCCCTGGATACTGAACTTCATTTGAGCACTGCTTACCACCGTCGGATAGATGGACAATCAGAACGGACTATTCAGACCTTAGAAGACATGTTTAGATCTTGCTCACTTGACTTTCAGGGTATGTGGGATCAATATTTACCACTGGTAGAATTTTCATATAACAATAGCTTCCATTCGAGTATACAGATGGCACCATATGAAGCGTTATACAGAAAGAGATGTCGTACACCAACCTGTTGGGATGACGTTGGTGAAATAAAACTTGTAGGCCCAGAACTGGTGGAGGAAACAGTGGAAAAGGTGAAAGTAATCCAAAATCACATCAAAGCAGCTCAAAGTAGGCAGAAGAGCTATGCCAATAATCGAAGGAAGGATTTGGAATTTCAAGTCGGTGATCATGTTTTCCGGAAGGTATCTCCGTGGAAGGGAGTCATACGTTTTGGTAAGAAAGGTAAATTGAGTCCCAGGTACATCGGACCTTTCGAAATTCTAGAACGAATTGGGGTTGTAGCTTACCGATTGGCAATGCCGCCAAGTCTCTCCAAAGTTCACGATGTGTTCCACGTATCTCTGTTGAGGAAATACATGCCTGATCCAACGCATGTACTCACCTATGAGGAATTAGAACTGGAACCCGATCTTTCCTATTGTGAAGAGCCCATCAGGATTCTTGATACGAGAGAACAAGTACTGAGAAACCGGACGACGCGTCTGGTAAAAGTTTTGTGGAGAAACCATAAGATGGAAGAGGCAACGTGGGAACCCGAGGAACTTATGATGAAGAACCACCCGAGTATTTTCATGCGATAGTATTCTAGAAATTTCAAGGATGAAATTATTTGAAGGAGGGGAGAATGTAACACCCCAAGCTTCTACGGTACGCTTCTCTTTGAATAATGCGATAGCATGTGTTGTACGCAACACCGAGTTCTAACAACCAATCAAACTAGCCGTTATGAATAGTAATACCTACTTTTTAAAATTATATATATTTTATATTTCAAAATGGACTTCATTTTTGGATTCGGAATATCTAATTTATCCTAAGGTGAAATTTTGGTACTTTTCAGATAACTTTCATATTTTGATGAATAGTGAAAATCACTAAATTTTAATTAAAAACAAATTTTTTAATCAAAATAATTAATAGTGATAAATTATGAATTTTAGTAGTTTTAAAGTATATTTAGAATATATTTTTACCATTTAATATAATGTTGGTCATTGGACATAATTTTACAATTAAACCGAACATAAACAAGTGTCAATATTTTGATAGTTATTATCTCTTAAAAACACGCTTTTTGTTTTGATAGCGGGAATTAATTTTAAATTAATTTCTGTTACTTCTGTGTTTTGAATTTAGGAAAATTGATTCAATATTTGGAATCAGGATGTTAAAATTGTGTAAATAGGTAACTTTTATTTTTAGACATTTTGTATAATTACTGCGGTAAATATTTTATTTACCATGGTTAATGTTAAATCCGGTAAATAAGGGTTAAAAAATAATATTATAATAATACAAAATTACCCTAAAACGTATCTTAACCCTATTGGTTGATACATGGTCGACCATGGACATCTTTGGGTCAATTTTGGGACCCCATGGATCCACTTGTAAGTGATAATGACGATTTATTTTAATTATGTTAAAATGAATACAAAAATGACACAAGCATATATCTTTTAGAAAAACAATTGTTACATAGGGTTATATATGTTGGATTTTAGATTATAAATATTCATTAGAAAGATAAGAAGATTTCATACATAATTATATTTTATTAATAATTTTTAGACATTAAATAATTTATTTTATTTATGACACAATGATCATGCAGTAATTACTATAATAGTGAAAAATTAAAATAATTGATATTATAAATACCCAAATAAATATAATATGAAACTTTTAATGAATTAAACTAATTTTCTAGGATAATATGATATATTAGGATTGATTTAATTGACTTTGTTCGAAGTAATCAATCTGTTATGAGTTTCACAAAAATCAACTATTGAATAGTGTCAAAATTGACATAAAAGAGTTCTTAAAACAAATATTATATTATTAATTGATATTAAATTCCTAAAAATCTAAGGTTCGGCCAAGAGACTTATATCATGATAGTTGTATCCTTAATGGACCACTTGGGGGTCGCTTGGATGTATATGGTAAGTTTATTAACCATATAATATAAAATTCAAAGAAACATTGTAAAAGTGAAACTAATTAACTTAGAGTTAATACTTAAAGATAAGGTTAATATAAGTACCCAAACCTGTCTAAATTCTATTGGTTGAGTTGTTTTCTACCTATCTCCACCTTAACCTTTGAATAATAAACTTTGGAGCCATTAGAAACCGAATATTAATTTAATATAAACTAATATTTCTAGCTTTTCCAAAGGTGCCCCTCACCCCTCTTATAAAAGGGAACTCTTCCTTATCATTTCTTCACACCTTCAAAGCCTTTTGGTTCAGCCAAACTCTGCCCAAATACTCTCCCAACTTCCCTCACTACAACCTAGAGGCATTAGTTTGATCAGAAAGCTAACCTAAGGAGCCCTTTTGATCAAATCAAAAGGAATAACCCGAAGAAGAGGAGGTTAACCTACCCCAACCAAGGAAAAGTACAAGGTAAGGGATTTTCTTATCTCACTTTCAATTCCGTGAGATTTCCATTGTTCTCCACTAATTTATTGAAAGTGGTGTATTGTGTACTTCCATTTGAATATATATTATCATGATTCTATTTATATTCTTATTATTCTGTAAATAATTTAGTGGTTATTAACTTTTGGTCATACGACTCAGTTGATTACAACGTGGTAAGGGGTTTTCATCTCACTCCTTATTCCCGTGAGATTCATGCCATATTGCCACAATTACCTAATCTGTGGTGTATGTACTACCCATAACTATATTATTTGTGTAATACACTTTAATTTATGTGTATTTACATATTCATTTTATGATACCTCTTTCATGGGTTGCATGTTTAGTAAGATACCAAATTGGTAAGGGTTATTTCACAATCTCTTCATTATCCGAGGTTGTTTATACGTAATAATCTACTGGGATGTCTTTATCATCCACATCCATGTTTCATAATAATGTATTTCAAAACATTTTTACTATTTACAAGAATATGTGTTAAAGTCATTTATACCCTTATGTGTTTCGAAAGCAATATTTCCGTTGTTTTCCAAACAAGGCACTTTTAACCTTTTCGACAAATTTAAGGTAAGAATGTTTTTTTAACTTATACGGCGGGTGTGGCTATTTACCGCCGTTATAAAATCGTCAAAGCTTCCCTTACAATCTTATAAGAATATTTTCAAATTGAATGTATTATTTTATAATTATGTTACTTTTAAAATGATTTTAAAAAAGAGATATTTCTCTAAAATAGTTTTGATTTCATCTATGTCAACATTATTTGATGGCTTTTAAGCTTATTTGAAGTTGATTTATTATGATACAAAACATCCAAATTTTATTGAAGGTTTTGTTCTATTTTTGACTGTGGATAAGTTATTCTTATGTCACTCATGGATTTTGTTTTGAGTATTGACATTTCATAAGTTATTTTTAATCCAGATGTTTATGTTATATTTCAACATTTCATTCAGAGGAATGTGTTAGACAAGTATGTTCCGGGTTGGGGACCGGTAAAAATAAGCCCTCCGGTTTGGTCTCCGGTTATTAGAGGAACTCCGGTTTGGTCTCCGGTTATTAGAGGAACTCCGGGTTGGTGTCCGGTTATTAGAGGCACTCCGGGTTGGTGTCCGGTTATTAGAGGCACTCCGGGTTGGGTTCCGGTTACAGTTAGCCCCAAGGTCTTGGGACGAGGCCTTGACAAAAAAATTAAAGTTCAGCATTATTCATTCCAACATTATGAAAGTGGTTATTGATTTTTTCATGTGATTATTTGATTAGTAGAATATCCATGTGAATAAGTAAATGGCATTATTTCATTTTATTTATGCCATACCATGTTGAAAGTTCATGTTTGAAAGGCTTTTGTTTTAGTTATACATTGCCTTAAATGTTTATTCTTATTTATGAATGTTTCCGATATATTTTTATCCTTACTGGGCATTTGAGCTCACCCCTTTTCTATGTTTTATTTTTTCCAGGAAGTGAAGAAGTAAATTATGAATGACCTTCAGGGATATTATGTGGGGATATGAGTGTGGATTATGGAGACATTATGTTGTTGTAGTAGTTTTTCATTTTATGGTGTAATGTAAAACTTATGAATATATCTAGTGTTTCCAAGGCTACTAAACCAATCGGTCTTTTGAGATTTGATCTTTCTTGTGATCATGACAATGTTATGTAATAATGCACCGACTCTGGGTAACTAGGGTCGGGGCGTTACACCTCTAATAACCGGACACCATCCCGGAGTTCCTCTAATAACCGGACACCAACCCGGAGTTCCTCTAATAACCGGAGACCAAACCGGAGTTCCTCTAATAATCGGAGACCAAACCGGGGGGCTTACTTTTACCGGTCCCCAACTCGGAACATACTTGTCTAACACATTCATCTGAATGAAAGGTTGAAATATAACATAAACATTCAGATTACAAATAACTTATGAAATGTCAATACTCTAAACAAAAACCATGAGTTAAATAAGAATAACTTATCTACAGTCAAAAATAGCACAAAACCTTCAATAAAATATGGATGTTTTGTATCATAATAAATCAACTTCAAATAAGCTTAAAAGCCATCAAAGAATGTTGACATAGATGAAATCAAAACTATTTTAGAGAAATATCTCTTTTATTTAAATCATTTTAAATGTAACATAATTATAAAATAATACATTCAATTTGAAAGTATTCTTATAAGCTTGTAAGGGAAGCTTTGACGATTTTATAACGGCGGTAAATAGCCGCACCCACCATATAAGTTAAAAAAAACATTCTTATCTTAAATTTGTCGAAGAGGTTAAAAGTGACTTGTTTGGAAAACGACGGAAAGATTCCTTTCGAAAAACATAAGGGTATAAATGACTTGAACCCATATTCTTGTAAATAGTAAATTTTTTTTGAAATACATTAGTAAGAAACATGGATGTGGATGATAAAGAGATCCCAGTAGATTGTTACGTATAAACATCCTCGGATAATGAAGAGATTGTGAAATAAACCTTACCAATTTAGTAACTTATGAAACATACAACCCATGAAAGAGGTATCATACAATGAATATTTAAATACACATAAATTTGAGTGTATTACACAAAGAATATAATTATGGGCAGTACATACACCACACAAAAGGTAATGGTGGCAATATGGCATGAATCTCACAGGAATAAGGAGTGAGATGAAAACCCCTTACCATGTACTTTTCATTGGTTGGGGTAGGTTAACCTCCTTTATAATGGTGAAATAATTGTTATTAAATTATACAGGAATCATATACATTAATATGATATCATATATGATCTTTTAATATTGATTTGATAATAATATTTTAGTATTATCGTTGTTTCGGGTGTTAACTTACTTGTTTTCTTTTATATGTTTTGTTACGTATTCCATGTTTGTAATGGATAGGATGTATATTATTCATATCTATAATGATATAAAGTCCTTAAACATCATTTTTAAATCATCAAATGATAATTATACTTGAATGGATTCGATGGAGAATGAATCTCATCGCGTTCGTGGAGACGGTAGTCCGTACGTACGCACGAGCGAAAATATCATTCTTTTGAAATAATATACAAATGGTGGTTATATCATATATACAGAATCATTAACATGTTATATTTATTACCTACATGAGTTACATATCATTATTATAACCATCCAAATAATAATATATTGAATAATAATTACACCACGACGTGGAGACGGTAAGCCGTACGTACGCACGTATGGTGACATGTTATTCAAAGGGTGGATAGAATACTGAATATGGTTGTACCATATTTATAATATCATCACAGTATATATATGATACTGGATTTATTATTTTAGAATGTTAATAACAAAGGAAGAAGAAGTGGAAGAAGAAATGAACTTGGAAAAGGGTGGCAAAATCATTACCTCTTCTTCGGGTTCTTCCTTTTGATTTGATCAAAAGGGCTCCTTAGGTTGGCTTTATGATCAAAATAAGGCCTCTAGGTTGTAGTGAGGGAAGTTGGGAGAGTATTTGGGCAGAGTTTTGCCGAACCAAAAGGTTTTGAAGGTGTGAAGAAATGAGAAGGAGGAGTGCCCTTTTATAAGAGGGGTGAGGGGCACCTTTGGAAAATCTAGAAATATTAGTTTATAATAAATTAATATTCGGTTTCTAATGGCTCCAAAGTTGATTATTTAAATTTTAAGGTGGGAATGGGTCGAAAACAACTCATCCAATAGAATTTAGACTGGTTTGGTTACTTAAATTAACCTTATCATTAAGTATTAACTCTAAGTTAACTAGTTTCACTTTTACAATGTCTCTTTGTATTTTTATATAATATGGTTAATAAACATACTATATACATACTAGAGACCCCAAAGTGGTCCATTAATGATTAAAATATCATGATATTAGTCTCTTGGCCGAACCATAGATTTTTAGGAATTTAATATCAATTAATAATATAATATTGGTTTTAAGAACTCTTTTATGTCAATTTTGACACTATTCAATAGATGATTTTTGTGAAACTCATAAAAGATCGATTACTTAGAAAAAAGTCAATTAAATATATCCTAATATATCATATTATCCTATAAAATTAGTTTAATTCATTAAAATTTTCATATTATAGTTATTTTGGTATTTATAATTTCAATTATTTTAATTTTTCACTATTATAGTAATTAATTCATCATCATTGTGTCATAAATAAATTCAATTATATAATGTCTAAAAATTATAAATAAAATATCACTATGTAGGAAATAATTTTAGATTTCTAATTAATATTTATAATCTAAAATCCAACATATATAACCCTATGTAAAAATTGTTTTTCTAAAAGATATATGCTTGTGTCATTTTTGTATTCATTTTAACTTAATTAAAATAAAGTGTCCCTACCACCTACTAATGGAACAATGGGGTCCCAAAATCGACCCAATGATTCCTATGGTCGAACATGTATCAACCAATAAGGCTAGGACACGTTTTAGGGTAATTTAGTATTATTATAATATTATTTTTTAACCCTTATTTATCGGATTTACCCTTAACCATGGTAAATAAAATATTTACCGCAGTAATTATTAAAAATGTCTAAAAATAAAAGTTACCTATTTACACAATTTAAACATCCTGATTCCAAATATGGAATCCATTTTTATAAATTCAAACCACAGAAGTGGCAGAAATTAATTTGAAATTAATTCCCTCTGTCAAAACAGAAAGCGTGTTTTTAAGAGATAATAACTATCAAAAGATTGACACTTGTTTATGTTCGGTTTAATTGTAAAATTATGTCCAATGACCAAAA
This sequence comes from Viscum album, assembly GCA_963277665.1. Lineage (NCBI taxonomy): Eukaryota > Viridiplantae > Streptophyta > Magnoliopsida > Santalales > Viscaceae > Viscum > Viscum album. The sequence continues at coordinate 471,497,346 of OY728148.1, forward strand.
TTATATTAAATGATAAAAATATATTCTAAATATACTTTAAAACCACTCAAATTCATAATTTATCACTATTAATAATTTTTATTAAAAAAGTTGTTTTTAATTAAAATTTAGTAATTTTCACTATTCATCAAAATATGAAAGTTATTCGAAAAGTACCAAAATTTCACCTTAGGCTAAATTCGATACTCCGAATCCAAAAATGATGTCCATTTTGAGAGATAAAATTTCTAAAATTTAAAAAGGTAGGTATTACTATTCATAACGGCTAGTTTGATTGGTTGTGGTGTGTTAGAACTCGAAGTTGCGTATAACACACGCTACTGTATTATTCAAAGGAAAGCGTACCGTGGAATCTTGGGATGTTTCATTTTAAATTTTTTGATGTCCCCCATTTAGTCAAAAAGTTTAAAATATTGTATTTAAAAAGGTTTCACTATTAAAAGTTGATAAAAGTGCAATACTGAAAATGAATCTGTTCTTGCATTATGTCTAAGAAACTCATAATATGGATTAGAAAATTATAAGGATTATATAAAGTTTAAAATTTAGTTAATACTATTCATAACCTATTTTGAATGGATTTTTTTGTAAGTCATGGTGTGATTGAACTCGGTGTTGCATGTAGTGTAAGTTATTGAATTATTTTGAAGAAATAACACACTATGAAATCTTGGGGTGTTACATTTTTACCCACAATTACCTCATTTACACTTAACCGTTGTAAGTAAAACATTACTACATTTTCTATTCATATACCTAAAAATTTAAAAAATATTTACATAATTTTCACCCACAGATTTAAAATATGGAATATATTTTCCAAAATTCATAACATTGATGTTACAGTTATTGATTTAAAATTAATCTAATAGACAGAATGAAAAAACATGTTGTTAATGTAAAATCACACATAAGATTATAATTTTTTTATATCCAAATTCAATTTGAAACTGATTCAAACAACTTAATTAATATTTAATTATACAAAATTCATCTAATTGTACTTTAAGATCAATAAAAACATTACTCAAAAATATAAATTATTTTGGAGAACAAAATTCCAATTAAAATGCAATATTTTATCAGTATTCATTTAACCGTGGAACATATCATTAAAATACCAAACATTCAACCAAATTAAATATTTTTATTTTTATTTAAAATAAAAACTAAATTTTTCTGAATATCATATAAACAACTTTCAAATAAAGTATTTAATATATGTTCTCTATTAAATGATGATAAAACTTCCTTTACAAATTATATTTTAGTATACATGAAATTGGTTTTTTTTCTTTCTGAATTCTTATTAAATATACTGTGTAAATGTCAAAAAAATTTATTAAACATATGAAATTTATATTTCATTAATATCTTACATTAATAGTATTCAATTTAACTTATTAGGATTAAAATACCATTCTATACATAAAAATATTTTTAACAAAGTTATCTAATTATATTGAAATTGATATAATATAAATTTCTATTTAATTGTTAACCAATGAATTAAAATATATATTTTCATAATTCGGTTAATAATATTCATAACCACCAACATAATGGATATGTTTTAAATTAATATATAAAATTATTATATTTTAATAACATATTTTTTTTGGTAAAACACAGTATTGCATGTATGGAAAGATAACTCATTGTTGTTTGTAGTGTAATATTAAAATGGTGACGCATTTAAAAAAATCTACAAAAAAAATTAAAATTATTGAAAAATAAAATTATTGTAATGTCATGGGTTGTTATATACCCCCAGTCAAATTAAATTTTTTCCTTTTAATTTAAACTCTATTTCAGTAGTCTGGGGTTTGATATTTGAAAATAAACAACTTTTGAAGATTACACATCCTAAATATGGTTAATTACACTTATATATAATAAGATGTAAAAGGAAATTCAAATGTCACCACAAAACAATGATTTTCAATATGATATAATTAGTGAAAACATGGATATGGATGATAAATAAGAAGACCAAGTTCTGATGCAGAGTGATAGAGAACATGTCCAACTGAAAGAATATGGCCACAAATCCTTATGCCTCTATTTTGAAAATGGCCATTGATATCAAATAAATTAATGATAATAAAAAAATTTAAGTTCCTTTTCCATGCGTGAAGAAATTGTTCCAATATCTATGATTATAAGTAAATATACATATTTGGTATGTGTTTATAATAGTAGTATTATACATGTTCCATAAACAATTTATACTTATTTATTTGGAAATGATTCACTACCTGGCGAAGTAATAAAATAATCTCTAATAAAATTTTCAAATATAAATTGAAATAATTTCATAAATGGTTAACATTATAAAGATTCCTTATATTATGATCCAAAATGTTTGAATAAGACCCAATGAAATTAGTAGTAACCAATTTACTTTATCCTTATCAATAATGAATTTATCCAATTTAATTATCTCAAGCTCATAAACATATTAAGGCTTACATTCATCCAACCATTTGACTTCTAGAAAATTAAACAAGTTACTGCATCACATTTAATAGTTAACGGAACCAAAAAATATAATCTCTTAAATCCTTATTGATAATGTACTGTGGTAAAATTTGTAAATAATAAATAATACTAATTACTATGATATCCTCAGAAACATACTTTTTACAAAATTATTTAAGGATTCAAATATAGGAAAAAATTAAGAACTCATCTTTTTAAATATCAATCGCATATAATTGAAATTGATCCCATAGTTTCTTATAATGTATGTTCCCTTGGAATGTGGGGAATTCATTTTCATAGTGCCTTATACACTTAAATTTGTAACACATAATTGAAGTGTTTTCCTTCATAACTTTGGATTCATTTTTTCTTGTAAATGCTTCCATTACATATATAACATACTATCAATCCTTTAAATCATTTCCAATGGCAATTCCTTCAAAAGTTATCATATGTGAGAAAATAATTCTTTCTGTTCTTTCCTATATCTTTTATTTTCTCATCCTACCTCTTCTTATTTTTATTAAATTTAGAAACATATGACTTGGAGAATTATGTTTTAATCTTGATAGCACATAAAACTATTACATCATAAAAAGAAAATGATTTAGACAATAGAACCCTTCAAAGACTTGAAATATTTCCATAAAATAAAAGAACAATATTAACGTCTTGTGGCATATCAAATCGGTATCATACACTTCAAACACATTAAATTTATCTTTATACTCTTCCACACATTGTTCCAACTTTTTATTTAAAATTTGTAAATTTTTCTTTAACCATATTTTTTATCAAAATGATTCTATAAATCGATGATTGTCCCCTTAAATGTTCCCCATTACAAGTGTTATATATATTTTTCCTCCCTATTATTCTAGATCAAAATCTACCATTGATCAATGTATCCATTTAGATAATCGCTATGAGTATTACCTTTTCCTTTTCATCACATCCCAATTCTATAAATATCATATCTAAATACTTAATCTACATATGAGGCACCATTTGGTCAGTCTTACCACTAAACAATCTTGGTCTCTATCACATAAATAGATCCAACATTAGATAATCCTTATGTGGAATAGGTTTCCCCAGTAGGTCATTGTAATTTTCTATTACATGATTATGCTTCCCTTATATGGTCAAAATTTTCTCAATTCCAAAACTAGCTGTACGGGTTTCCTCATCAGAAAAATACCAAAATTTTCTATGAGTATTGATACCATTCAACTTTCTATATGACATTTATAAACAATTTCATCTAATATAGTGGATAATATCTTTATGAAAATAAAGTATAACCCATCATCTAGTGAAATAATATACACAATTGATACATTTATTTATAGGAAATCAAATAATCATAATCATGTTTTTTTTGCTGGTATATTTACATTCAAATATATAGTTATGGTTTGAAAAGAAATTGGTAATTATCCTAAGTATATCCTCTAATATTTTCAAACTGGTTGAAAAGAAAGGCCCATTGTCATGTACTAGGATATACTTGGGTGAGTCCTGATGCATCTTTTTTGTAGTTCTTACCCCTAGGTAGATCAGTTCAATCACCACATCCACTTGTAGTATCCAGATAGGGATGTATTTCTTGGATGGCCCACATAATCACTAAATTACTAATATTCTTGGATTATATTTTATAGTTATCCTTAAATTACATCATATGGTTATTTTCTTTAATATCATTTTCCAAAATTAGGTTTCTATGGTTTTTGTTAAACAAATTTTAATACCAAATGTAACTCCCCGACCCCAGATGCCTAGAGTAGGTTTTTTTTACCTTAGTATGAATTGCATGGAATTAAATCACCATAGACCGCATAGAATAAATGACATGGAAATTTAGTATACATGCATGAAACCCATGATACATTGGGAAATAGTAAATAAAAACATAATAAATATTAAAAATAAATAAATAGAATCATTATAACATATTCAAATAATTGTTTATCATAACCTGTGAAACATAAACATTATAAGGTGTGATCAAATTCATATAAAGGCTGTGTAAAATGGAATCAATATTAAATTAATAAAAATAAATAATTGATGAATGGTAAATAAATAATTAAACATTCCATTCAAATATCTATATAAAGAATAATAATTATTCTATTGTTAAAAATTTTAAGAAATTACATCTAAATAAATAATCATATAATAGAATGCATCAATATATTTTTCAACACAAAATCTCGTAGATTGATAGTAACTATGTCTAAATGGGATATATGGTTATTTTTCAATTCAAAGTTTTCTTGATACATGGATCCTTTACATTCATGAGGTTTCAAAGGAAATTTTATCATATCAAGTAGAAGCCCATCTATTTTGGACAAATATTTCCTATCATTAGACTATTGATGCATTAAGGGGATGTCAATAACCAAGCCCACCTATGTCGTATCAATACAATGAATTCCTCATTTTTAATAAAAGATTAAAATAATAAAAAATATTTATTATAAAATATTTTTACATATTAAAAGATAAATATTTTTCAATAATTTCTGTGTGCGTGCTATGTAGAAACAAATGTGGTTAATGTTGATTAATTGAAATGTCATTGAATGATCCTAAATTGTTTTTTGAATTATAATCATTAAACATTGAAAAGTGTCACATACTACTTTGAAACATTTGGATAATATTATCATTTATGGAATGACATTAAATGAAACAGATAATATCAAGAGAGTAGTGATATCCATGATACAATTTATCAAAGGGCAGTATATGCACCATATAAAATTGAATTTGAACATACCATCTAATAATTCCCAATGGAATGTAAATTGAGACTAAGTCCATTAACATTCATTTCCTTTTGGGTGATTGTCCCCTAATCTCATGTATACTGGTTGTAAGCATGTTATTATGTTATTAAATATCCATATTATTATTTATTATATCATATATGATCATCTCATAATGTTTTATTATCCATTTTTTAACATTGTTTCATTATTTTTGAAGCAAAAATAGCCTTATTCATATAACATTACATGATTTTAAGCATAATTATACATCAGAGTACAAGTAAAGGATTGTAATGACTAGTGTATTTGAAGACTAGGTACATAGTAAAACATTATAAACAAAATAATTTTTATTTAAACTCTATAATGAGCTCGTATCTTCCATTGTGATTATACATCTTCATAGGATAACATGGATATAACATGAAATAAGGAATTATCTAAATGCCTATTATTGGAATAAACAAAATAACAAGAATTACGACATGGGATAGAAGAAATTACATAATGATATAAAAAGGCATGTAATATATCATAACAAATAAACATGGGATAATTTAAACATAGTATCCTTAGAATGTGACAGAAACATAAATCCAGAATTTAGTAAGATTCAAGGCTAACCTCCAAGACCGTTTCCCATAGTATGATATTCCAAGGCTAAACACTAATAATGTTGCACATCACTACACAAGCCTAGGAAAACAACCAAAAACGTCAAACATAAGGTCTCCTGAGACTGAACTTTACACAATGAATTGGAGTGCTATCTAGGTGATACTATCTTACATTTCATGAATATGATTTCCACATAATTAATTATACATAATTAATATTACATAATCATAAGGGTTACCCATGGATAGAATTGGGTACCACATTCATGACATAAATAATAACAAAAGTGTGTATCATGAAAGTGTCCATGAAGTAAGAAAATACAAAATACAAGGAATTTAATAATGTAAAATACGAATATAACACTGTATGTGATGTCAAATAGAGGTTATAACATGTAAGAAAAGAATTTGATAAATTTTAGCATTTAGAACTCTTTTGTCCGGTTTTAAGGAAAATACTATAGTGATTTCAAAATAAAAAATGGAAAATATTTTATATTAAACCAGAATTGTACCAAGAAATTTTTCATAAAAAATAATTCATTTATAAAGAAAATGGTGTCTTAAAATAGAATATATAGTGTACTTGATATTGGGTAAAAAATTTGGAAGTTCTATTAAAAAGAGTTTACTTGTTAGGAAGTTTTGAAGAGGGATTCACATAAAAGCATGTATATCCCAGAATGAGAATAAGGGATGGTTATTGAAACATTATTGTGGAGAATATAAATAGAATTTATATATTTAAAAACAAGAAGAAAACTTTATTTGGGTAAAAATAATGATAGGGAAACCCGAATGTCTAAAGATAGTTTGTGTAGAATATCATAATGATTATCAACATGGTATCCGGTGTACTTAATTGGCTTAATTATAGATAAATTGATTTATAATCACTTATAAATCATGTATGAAGAATGGGGAGGTTCAAAATCATTCCCCATAATTAATTATTATACATTAAATGGTATATCATAGAGGACTATCTTGAATAAAAGTGAAATGGAGAGGATCCCTTACCTTAAACCTGATAGTGATATTTTATTGAACGTTATGACCCAAAAAATAAAATTAGGTTCATTAATTAATAATACTAGAAATAATTATATATGTAAAATATCTATTATAGCATTTTTAAGTTCATTTATACACATTTTGATTGGTTAAGAGGATCAATTTCACCTTATAGGTATGTTTTCTTGATTAGTTTTAATGATTTCTCCATGTTCAGATAATCATGTTTGATGAATCTGGTTGTCTAGTATTGAAGTTAGATTTTATTATTGAAAGTCCAGAATGTTACATGGTTGAGAAATTATTTTGGTTACTTTATTGATGTTCAATCATTATATAACACATTAGTAACATCCTTTTGGGTAATTGGTATGTTTTGACCACATAGAATACATTTTGCTTAAAAACAAAAACCATGTGTACAAAGGGGTTATAGAACCATAAATGACACACAATAAATATATTATGGTCGGGTACAACCATGAAAATTATTTAATGACCATAATTGAAGATAATAATGTTAATTGAAAACCTATCATCCTTGATTGTGCTAAATTAACACATCTCAAACAGTGTTTTCATTTCATTCAATTAAAAGTTGTGGGAATGGAGAGAAGGTGATGAATTTTCTAATTACCATAAAAAATTCTAGTAAATATATTTTACTAGAGTCATCATTCCATTTGGGTGATGGGTTCTGGGGAAGTAAACAAGAAATGAAAATAACATAAAATAAATAAAATAATTGGAAAGAGGAATTTACCTTTTGATTTTACATGATTCGAGAGATTCATAAGGGTATATGATTTCATAAATTGAAGAGATCAGGGGCTGCTGTACATGGGTAAAGTTCATGGGAATAGATTTGGACATAATATTGGAAAGGAATAGAGCTTGATATTAGTGAAGAGAAGATGTAAGGATGGATCATATTTATAGTGGAGTGGAGAAGTGTTTATAAAATATTATAATCATAAATTTATTATTTTCCTATAAGTCAAGAAATACTGAGTATTACATGACCATTATTAGTAATAAATGCATCTGAGTTCAAGATTTGGATTCTTACATCATTTATTATGTCTGGAATAGTGTATTAAAATTATAGTGTACGTATACAATTAATTTATTTATTTCACTATTAACCAGAAATTAATGTATTTAAGAAAAATCCCTAAAATTCACTCAAACCATTTATTTACGTGTATAATCCAAAAATGAAATCCAATTTTCAAAAATAGTTTTCTAATTAGGATTAATTTAATATATAATTAAAATCATTATTTATTCAAAAATATATACAATTTTAAAACATTTATTTTCTATTTCCAAAATATATGTATGTTGTACTCCCACTTAAATATTATTTATATACTATTATATGTAATGATAACATTCATAAGGGTGACATTACAATTCAAAAGGCATGTTACTGTTCACCAAAAATCAAGTTTGACCTATTATAATCCAAATAACATACAGATCAAATTCTTGTAAGACAGATTTTCTAAATTCAAATCATATAAGAGACAAAATTATGCTTAATGGTCACATAGTACTCAGTAGTTCATTATGTAGAGATTTAATATGATTATATGAAATATTTTTAAAGAAGGAATATCTACTGAAAACATTGGGTCATTACATTCTTCCCTCATTATGAAATTTTACCTGAAAATTTTCATATTTTATTATAGGCCATAAATAGATGTGGGTACTTTTCATTCATTGCCTCCTCCAGTTCCCATGTAGTCTCTCCATACATATGATTATTCTATAATACCTTGTCCAGGTGAGTAGTATTATTACATAGAACATTATATTTATGATCCCTGATCTTCACAGGCTTCTCCATGTATGAAATATCATTCTCCAACTATATCACCTATGAAGAGAGTACACGTGATGGGATTGGAATGGACTTACATAAGAGAGATACATGGAATACATAATTAAATTTGGCCATAGTAGGTGGATAAGATAGTTGATTGGACATAACTCCAACACAATAAAGGATATAAAAGGGGCCGATGTAACTGGTATATAACATCCATTTCTTTCAAAACCTCATGAACTTCATCCATTGAGATATGCAGAGAAATACAATATCTCCAACTATAATCTCATGGTCTCATTAATGATTGTCTAAATAACTCTTCTGTCATCATTGGGATGCCTTGATAAGGTACTGAATGGTTTTCATCTGATTCATCATTTCATCGAGCAATTCAATTACTAGTAGCTTATTATCACTGAATATATTCAAACATGCTGGTTTTATTCATCTTTTCCCATAAAGGGCTTTATATGGTTCTATTCTAATGCTCAAGTGGAAACTACTGTAGTTGTAGAATACAACCAATGGATAATGGTGGTCTCATCCTCTATTGATGCCCATAGAACATTATCACAACATATCATATGGTGTAGGAATAGATTTATTAGATTTTCCATCAGTTTAAGGATGATAGGCCATAAAAATTCATTTTAGTGCTTAGAGCATGTTGGATAATTTTAAAGTTCCTCGAGGTAAATCTTGGATCATGGTCAGATACAATAGATAATGGTACTCGACACAGCCTTACCACTTCTTTGATGTAAATCCATACAAGTTGAACGAATAAGATGCCCTCTCAAATTGTGATAAAGTGACTTTTCTTTGTATGATGATCCATGACAACCCATATAGAATTGTTTCCTCTAGATGTTCTTTGAAGTATAGTGACAAAGTCTATAGTAATGTTTCCCCCTTCCATGTTGGTATGGGTTTTGGTGGAATCATCCCCATAAACTATTTCCTCTCAAACATCAAATATTGAAATACCACTCACATTGATGTATATTCACCAATGACTCATTTAATATTTTCCAACCAAATGTTTTCTCAGAGATCTTGATACATATTTGTGCTCCCTAGGTGGATAGAGAAGGTTGACCTATGTGTATTATTGAAAGGATCCTTCTTTACCTATGGATTGGACGATGCACATAATAAAGATCCAAATCATACAACAACTTCCTCATAAATATTTATCATTGAGGATTTCGAATTTCAGGTAGATTCCACCCTTTTTAAAATTTCCACATCTTTTCTTTGAGCGTTGTTTATTTTAACCAGGAGGGACTGTTGGGAAACATTTGAGAAAGAATTGATGATGTTACTCCATTAATGATTTCCAATTCAATACTCTGCATATATAAGAAAATTAGATCCATTTCAATTCTCATCATTGACAAAGATGCAAGATACATTTTATATAGAGAATATGACACCTTATTTCCAATACCGAGATAACAGTGGATTTTTCAGTCATAATACATGATGATCACTTTCTGTCTTTTTTGGAGCATATTAAGATATTTTTTTTGAATATATATTTGAGACTCTTATAGACAGTATATATCTGACACTTCTCCCCATAGCGATAATTTTTCCAGATTTTCAATGCAACGATCGCTACAGCCAACTCTGGATACTATGTGGGATAGTTTTTCTCAAGGATTTTAATCATCCTTGATGTGTAGGATATTGTTTTATCATTTTTCATGTGCACAAATCATATGGAATTCTTTAAAGAATCACTATACACCACCATGAATTATCCACTTGTTAGGAGTGTGATCACCGTCTCAGTGATGTGCCTCTTTTTCAACTCCATAAAATAGTCTTCATATTTTTGAGTCAACAAAAGCATTACTCCCTAACATGCCAGGTTGATCGTTAAGTACAAAAATCTTGAAAAGATATTCACAAATCATAGATAATATTTGGATAGTCCTAGAAAGCTATGGATCTCCATTTCATATGTTGGCATGGACCACTCTTCAATTTCCTTTGTCTTGGAAGGGTCCAAAAATATCCATTTTCTAGTGATAATATGCCCTATGAATGATACATCCTCCATCTAAAAATCATATTTAATGTACATTGCATACAAATTCTCCCTTTGAAAAATCATTAACTTAGTATTCGAATGAACCTCATGTTTCACCTTGGTCTTCGAGTATATCAGAATGTAATCAATGAAGACTACCACAAATTTGACGAGGTACTCTCTAAAGACTATATTAATTAAATCCATGAAAATTTATAGATCATTAGTGTGTATTTAATTCTTCACTATGAATTCATAGTGTCCATACATCGTTCGAAATGTAGTCTTGGAAATATCTTCCTTCCCCACCATTAATTGTTGATATCCTGCCCAAAGGTCCAATCTTGAGAAATAATTGGCCCTGTGAAGCAGATCAAACAATTCATATAGCAGTGGAAGGGGATACTTTATAATTATTCTGATTTTATTGAGCTCCTGGAATTAAATTAAGAGGGGCATTGATCCATCTTTTTTTTGATGAAGTGGACTGGTGCACCCCATAGTAAATCACTCAGGCATATACAACCCTTCCCTAGATTATCCTATATCTCCTTCTTTAGCACCTCCAGCTCTATTGTGGCCATCTTATACTGTGTATTTGATATAGGTAGAGATATTGGAATATGTATAATTTATAACTGAAACACTCAATCAAGAATAAGTACCTGAAATGCTTTAGGGAATACATTAGTGTAATCTCCCATAATGGAAATGTCTTCAAACATGATTCTCTCATTTTTCCTTGGCATATGAGCTATTCATGATTCCTTGTAATGAAGAAATACCCACACATTAGGTTATGGTTCTTATTAACATTTAACATCCTCCTTACACATAAAAATGAATTGGACGATTCTACGGGATGGGAAGTGGGATATCCCTTTCCTAATAGTTGATGTTGGATTTGTAAAATGATAGCTAATCCATGCCCGATATAGTGTTGAACTACACTAAAGGATTTATGAAGATATTTTCTAAGAGGATGAATCTAAAAAAATTAACTGGGGAGGAGTTATAAACCATGGATGTAATAAATGATCCATTCGTTGTTCCCACAGATTACTTTTCCTCCAAATTTTGATGTGGTGTTTGAATAGTTTTACTAAACATTAAAAATATGGAAGAATGTGTAGAACCAGAATCAAATAGTATGTTTGATATTCATGAATTAATAACTAGAGTACATATCACCACATAGTTTTCCAAATCCACATCAGAAGTAGTGATAGAATAAGCCCTACCTTGTTTCCTTGGTGGTTGTTGTTGATTTACTCTGACAACCCTTGGCTTAGGGAAATTGTTTTCATAATTCCCGTGCTCTCTGCAGTGGTAACATTGCTCCCATGGCTGAGAATTGATCTGCACAATCCTTTATTATCACACATTAGTGTGTTTCTACATTCCCCTATAGTAGTTCATGGCAAGATGTCATATCCTTCCAAATTTGAAGTAATTTATGGTTCCCTTTAGACTGTTCCAAGGTTGCTTCTTCCCATATCATCTAAATGTGAGATATTCAGGATTTTTTCCATCATGGGATTTATTTTTTGATCCAACCATGTTTTTTTCATTTATCTCTTCTTATCACATGGCCCATGAGACTACTGAGAGTCTCAAATATCCATATCAACCTTTTGTACACAATATAAAATATCCTAACAACTATCAATATCTCAGATCTCCAACTCCTTCCGTAGAATTGGCATTAGCCTTATAAATAAGTGATCCACCTTGCATTATGTGTTCATGGATATGGAATATATGTACCTTGAAGGCCGTGTAAAATTTTCTTCATACAATCTGATTGAATTATCTTCCTTCGACATGAGATCGAGGAACTGCCTTTCCAAATTGAGATAGAGTGTTCGGGGAAAATATTTATTGTAAAACAACATCAATAATTCCTCACAGTCTATGGAATAAATTTCCTCTTGGGACTTTTTATTCTTGATCATTATCCACCACTGATCATCTTCCCCATCCAAATGATAGAATTCCAGTACAACTATCTCTTGTTTCGGGCACTGTATTATATATATAATAATTTCAATGGAGTTAATCAACTATTTCGTGAGGAGGGAATCCAAATATCCACTAAATATGGGAGGTATTTTCTGTACGAATGATTCTACACCTACATGTTCTTTCTTTGGAGGATGTGGGAATTCCACCTGATTCATGTTTTTATTCATAACATGGGAAAGCTGAGAAAGTACTATCATGATGTTCTGGGCACCATTCCCCATCATATCAGGAATATCATTAGGGGAATGTTCACCTTTCCTATCACATTGGTCTTTATAACACGTACTTATATTTCCCTACATTATCATTGTTAACAGACATACAATTAAAGGGATTGAATACTGAACTATTGATCATAAAAAATAAAACATTGAAAATAAAATGATAAACTTGTATAGTAGAAGTATATCCTATATTCTGATTCATGATGTTTAAATCTAGGTTATATTATATCTATTTCATAAATTATTCTTATAGGATGTTTTTATTCCCCTAATAATGGTTTCTACTAAGCTCATGAATTAATCTAGGAATATCCACCAGGAGTTCCAAACAAATAGTGAAAAAGGCCCCATGTCATGTACCATGATGTCCTAGGTCAAGCCAAAAACTCCATGTGGAGATATCAACCCATAGTACATTTGTGCCAGAGCTACCTCTACCAATTTGAATCTATAAAGTGATGTATTTTAATGATAAATCACATACTCTATAATTACCAAAATTTACCGATGTTTTATTATACTTTATCTCATCCTTAAGGTTCTTACTAATGTGCTTTATTCCTACTCTCCAAAAATAACTACATCGTCCTCTGATAACAAATACAGTGACCATATCCTTTTACATTTAGTATTACATGAATTTAAGCATAATTATACATCAAATTAAATGATATGGATCGTAAACTAGAGGGTCTTTTAAGACTAGGTATATAATCAAACATTTTAAAAACAAATTTTTATTTAAATCTATAATGAGGCATATATTCAATTCTTCTCATACATCTACATAGGATAACCTAGGGAATAAATTAGCAAAGGGATGAGCTAAAATCCTTATAATGTAATAACTATAAGAACAATGTATCAACAACTGTGATAAAAGGTATGAAATGATGATATAAAAAGCCTTGTAAAATATCATAACATATAAACATGGTATCATTTATAAATGGTATCATAGAAATGTTTGAAAAAAATAATACAATAATTTAGTATGATTCAAGGCTAACCTCCAAGACAGATTCCCAAAGTAGCACATGCCATGGTTAACCTCCAAGAGTGTTGCACATAGTAGTACAAGCCAAGGCTCACCGCCAAGACCATGGCACATAATGTCTCATGAGTCTCAACATTACCGAATTCATTGGTGAAATATCTGGGCGCACCCATCATACATTTCATGTTTATATTTTCCACATAAATAACCATACACAATCTATCCTTCATAATCATAAGGGTTACCCATGGAAAGAATTGGGCACCACAATCATAACATAAAGCATAACCAAATAGAGTATCATGAAAGTGTCCACTAAGAAAAGAATTAGAACATACATGGATGTTAATAAGGTAAAATAGGAATATATATTAGAATGTAATTTCAAATAGAGGTTAAAACTTGTATGAAATGCATTTGACGAATTTTAGAATTTTAATCATTTTTTGTGGTTTTAAGAAAAATACAATTGAACATTCATAATTGGAGGAGGGAAAATATTTTATATAAAACCATAAGTGAAGCAGAAAGTTTTTTTTAATAAAAATACTGATTTTATAAATAAAATGGTTTCATAAAATAGTGGGTAGAGTTCACTTTATGTTGTGTAATAATTTAGGAATCTCTTTTAAAATTATTTTGCTTATTAGGATGTATCTAAGAGGGATTCACATAAAAGCAAGCATATCCCTGAAAGACAATGAGGGGTTCTTATTGAAACATGAGTTTGGATCATATATATATCATGCATAATTTTTACATAAAAATAAAATAAAAATCCATTTGGGTAAAATGAATGATAGAGCAACCTAAAGGAATAATGACAGTTTGGGTAGAATTCCATAGTGAATATCAGTATGGAATCAAGTGTACTTAAGAGGGATTTGTGAGAGAGAAAGATATTTCTAATAACTTTTAAATCATGATTAATGTATGTGGGATGTGTAAAATCATACCCCATCATTAGGGATGACACATTAAATGGAATATAATATAAGGCATTCTTGAATAATAGTGAAATTGAGATAATCCCTTAACTAAAGTCCGATGGTGATATTTTTCTAAACTTAATGACCATAAATATAAAATTATGGTAATTAATTAAAAAATAAATAACATATTATATATTTAAAATATCTATTATAACCTTTTTATGTTCATTTATCATTTTTTAATGGTTATGTGGTTCAATTTCATAGTTCGGTTCTGTTTACTTCAATGGTTTTATTTATTGTTCATGTTCGAATAAATATGTACGACAAAGGTTGTTGACCAATATTGAAGTTATATTTTATTATTGGAAATAAAGAATAATACATGGTTAAAACCCTAATTTTTTTACTCTATGTGATGTTGAATCATTATATAAATCTTTAGTTACATCCATGTGGTTTTATTGGCGGGTTTTGACCACAAAGAACACATTTTGTTTTATAATCCAAATCATGCGTAAAAAATTATTTCAGAACCATCGATGAGGAATAATTCTTATATTATGGTGTGTTTCAACCATTAAAATGATTTTATGCCCAGAATTATGGACAGTAATGAGAATTGATAACATGTTGTCCTTGGTGGTGCTAAATTAACACCTCTCAAACAATGTTTTTATTTCATTCAAATAAAATATGGGGAAAGTAGAGAAGATAATGAATCATCTCATTAGAATAATATAATTATAGTAAATTTATGTTACTAGATTTATCATTACATTTGGGTGAAGGGAGGTGAGGAATGAAACAATAAAATGAATATTGTTGAAGAAATAAATGAATTGGAAGAAGGAAGTTACCTCTTGAGTTTACCTGCTTTGAGAGCCTCTTATGGGGAATGGATACGGTAAATTGAAGAGACTATAAGATTTTGGAGTTGTTAAAGGATCATGGGATGATATTTTGGCAGAATATTGGAATGGAACATGGTTTGAGAGGAGTGAAGAGAATAGGTAAGTATGGGTGGTATTTATAGTGGAGGGGAGGAGGATATTTATAAAAGCATAATCATTAATTTATTATTTTACCATAAGAAATGAAATAGTGAGTATTACATGACATAGAATAGTAATAAATGCATATGAGATATAGATTTTGGTTCTTAGATTACTTATGATTTCAGGAACAATGGATTTATATTATAAATTATATTTTTAGTAAATTAATGTTTTTTACTATTCATCAAAAATTCAAGTATTTGAAAAATATAACAAAAATTCACCCAAACCATTTTTCGACATGTAGAATTCAAAAAAGAAATCCATTTTTTCAAAAATATTATAAATATGATTAATTTAATAATATATTAAAATCAAAATTTATTCAAAAAAATAAAAAATTTAAAACATTAATTTTCATATTCAATGTTATATGTATATCGTACACCCACATGAATAATATTTATATACTATAATAGGTAAGGTTACTATTTATTAGTTGATGTCACTATTCATAAGAGTAGCTTTACTATTCATAAAGGTATGTTTCTATTCACCAAAAATTATGTTGGTCATTATAGACTCCAATTAACAAACTGATTGCAACTGTGTCTGTGAGCTTCTCGAAATTCAAATCACATAAGTGAAAAATTTATGTTTAAAGGTCACATAGTACATAGTATTTTATTAGGTTGTGATTTCATGTGATTATATAACATATTTATAAGGATGCAACTTCGAAAGAGAACTTTGGTTCGTTACAATTTTAACAACTTAATGAGTTAATTAACTGGATTCTCCAGAATGTTTTGATTTTTTATTTGTTTTTTCCTATTAATTAGATCATGGTCTCATCATATAAAGAATATGGAAAATTATTTAAATTATATATATATAATGTATATATGTATGTATAATAATCCATCAAATTTGTAGAAAAAATGAATGCACCATTCATGGAGATGATAAGTCATATATACACATCAATACTCATTTCTTTTATGTATTAAAAGAATTAAAATTAAATGATATTGTAAAGACCCGGGAATTAGTTCCATAGTGTTGGTACCTTATATTAGTCTATTAGAATTGATATAGGACTCGAATCCCAAAGGAACAACCAGTTTAGTTGTATTGGTATAATGATTATATATATAAGATTACATTTCAACCTTACAAGAAAACAATATAGAAACTATAATGGTAACAACCAACAATAATAGATTAAAACAGTTGGTCATTCGTAATAATCATCTTCAAATCTTGGGGAAAGAACATAAGAAATGGGTGATCTCATGTGCTTTGTAACTGTACATATTGCAGCAAAAGATAATATAAACAATAAGTCATGGTGGGTAAATAAAAACACATGTAATTTGAGCATAATCTTGAAAATAATTTTGAAATGATAAAATATGAATAAATAATCCCATATATGTAATCACATGAGAAATAATCTTAACCATTAATATTCTAATAGTATAATATTCACATGGATAATCAAATAATAATATCATTACGAGGTAAAGCATATGTCAAACATCTGAAACACACCATCAATGAATAATCAACGATATCTGAAAATAATTAAGGCCTTGGACAAAACCATATGTAAAAATGTGAAAGGCCTTGGCTAAGTCCTTATCTATTTTTTCTCATTATACCTAGCAATTCATAGAGGTGCTATAGGGAGCCCCACCCATCATTTTTAGCCTCTATTAATTCCTTATATGAATGGTATTAGTCTTTAAAAACATATACATATGAAATGTAAATGTCTTTCCAAAATATATAGACATAATCATTAACCATTCTGAGTAACACGGTGAATGGTATTAAGACAACACATCAACATTGAAAATGATTATAAAACATTAAAATAATTTTGGTAAATTATAATAATAGTATGTCAATCTAAATAAAGTATTAAATGAAATATATATTTTTTTAAATAAATAAAAATACTCTAACAAAATCATTGAGGAATTCATATGATAAATACCCCTTTTACATTACAATGAAGAGTTCCCTTTGAAAATCATTTTTATTTGCCCATATTTTTTGAATAAAACCAAATTTGAAAAAATTCATTATTTCATTAAAAAGTTGTGGATTTTAGAAATATAATGGTTTCTTAAATTAAATTATTTATTGTACCTAAATATGTGTAAGAAATCAAGACATTCCCTTTAATAGGGTATCTATGTCGGAAAAATTTGAGAAGGGTGCCTTGTAAAATAGATATTATTCCATTAATAAAAGATGATATAAAATAGATATGTGTTATTTGAAGAAATAAACATAATTTATAAGAATTATCTAAAAATAATTAATAATTATATTGGTTTATAGTGGTATATAGCTTAACCTAACTAAAAATATAGGTTTTGGAAGAAAATCCTTACCTTATATGTGAATGTGTTCCACATTTGACCTTGGTAACCTGTATAATTAAATTAATTAATTAATTAATTAATTACTATACTATTATAAATTTATTTGATTTATTTTTTTATTGAAGTTTATTTATGACGTTTTTGATGATTTCTAGAGTTTTATTTCATCCTTCGGTAGTGTTCGTTTTCTCGGGGATTTCTAATCGGTTCGCTTTTTTATAATAAATAATGTTCATTTAAGATGTTTATAATTTTCCATAATAGGAACTAAATTTTATTAATGAACAAGAAAAAAATTAATTGGATTTATATATTGTTTCATTACCATATATGATGATTAATCACTATATAACAGGGAAATGATATTTGGTTATATTTACTAAAGCGGTTTTAGATCACAAGAAAAAGGTTTTGTTTTATCATTTTGTATTATTTAAATATTTTACATACAGAACAAAAAAATGTATTAATAGAAATTTTACGATCTATTTAAACTAAAAAAATTGATTTATAAAAATAATTTAATATGGTTAGGGAAAATGAAATCTTCTCATCCTTAAAGGCTATGAAATAACATCCCAAAGAAAATGATTCAATTTTAAAATAAAAGTTAAAGGATAAGGGGTATGACGATGGATTCATCCATTAGAAAAATTACATTATAGTATACTTATGTTAATGGAGTTATCCATCTATGCGTATAATGTGAGGGGAGAAAAAAATAATAAAATAAAAGAAGAAGTAATGAAACTGAAAGGAAAAGGAAGAGGATTTTATCTTTGCAATTATCCACCTTGAAATCCTCTTTAGAGATATGGATTTCTTATTTTGATGAGAAAACGATAACCTAGACATCGGGGAGGGAAATGGGAATATTTTTTTCTAGAAACATGAAAAGTCTCAAAGCATAGAAGGACTGAAGGGAGTATATGGAGAGGCTGGTATTTATACAGGAGTATAGGGGTATTTTTTGAATATTTAATTCATTTGTTTATAAGATTGGATCAAGAATTTAAATAATTTCAGAGTTATCACAAAAAATATTAAAATAGTTATGGTATATTCTAGATTATGGTTCGTAAATAAGTCATCAATCATGGAATACTATATTTCCCCTAAAATGTATTTGTATATTAAATTATAGTATTTTACTATTCACAAAAATTCTAGTATTTTAGAAAAACCCAAAAAATTCACCCTGATCACATTCAACATGTTGATTTACAAGATGATCTCAAAATTTAAAAAATTATAATAAAAATATTAGAAATTTAATTTTATTCTAAAATGTTTATCTACTCAAAAAATACAGTTCATAAAAAAATAATAGATTCTATAACACTCTAAAAAATTATCTATGAGCTCATTAAATTATCATAAAATCATAAGACAAAAAATATTATTTATTTATTAATAAATTTTATAAAATTGATTGATATTTTAAATAATATTATTAAGTTTTAAATTGTCAATAAATATTTTGGACTCACAAAAATATCAACACATTATTGTTAATTTTTTTAATATTTATTTACATCGACTATTATAAAATTATATCATATTTTCATTTAAGGGATGGATTAATTGTATTTATACATTCATTGGCGGTGTTATTCTTCTACTAGCTAGTTTACTATTCATAAGGGGGGCCATAATATTTGTAATTTTATTTTATTATTACATCTATATTGGTTTCATAACTTGTAGAAATACCTATTATTTCGATCATTATTACTTTATAAATTTTTTGTTGAGTTGTATAAGTGGTTTTATGAAATTTTTAATATATATTATGTGAAATATCATTACAAGGATTTTTGTTTATTAGATTCTCCCCTCATAACAAAATTTTAACCTCAAAATTTCCAAAATGTCACCTCAGGAAGAAATTTTTGTAGTTTTTCATCCTAACTTTCTCTGAATCCCATTTCCCCTCTTCAAATTTATCATTTTACCATAGTAACATTATGAGTAGAGTTTTCTAATTCTTCAACATCAGAAACATATTTTCTAGAATCTAGATAGGCTCTTAATAGTAATATAACTCGGGTTCTAATTATATTTTGTCGAAAGAGAGAACTTGTGTTGGGTCCAAAATTTACTTCATTAATAATGATATTTCGAACACATTATGAACATTAGAAAGAATATAAATCATTTCCAATTGATAATTCACATCTCCAATTCTCTGTAGAATTTCAAAAGGACCAATGTACAAGGGTATTTCATTCTATTTATTTCCCAATATTATAAAACCATTCCATGGAGATACATTAAAGAATACATTATCTACCACTTCAGATTTCTAGGCCTTCCTTTGATTATTAACATATCTTTTTTTTTCAAATTTGAGCTTCTTTGATATATTCTTGAATTTAAATCACGTTTGTTATTGTATCCTACAAAACCTCTTGTCTAACAAGATGTGTATCATCAACATAGTCCCAATAAGTTAGTTTATGAAATTACTTTCCATACAATTCTTCATATGGTTTCGTTATGATACTATAATTGACACAATAGTTGTTGGAAAGCACTATCAAAGGAAAATATTGATCTTACATAACTTGAATGTTAAGTGATCGTGATATCAACATGTATTTTAATGTTTGTATTTTTTGTATTACCCTTTTATTTAGGGGTGATATGAAATACTAAAATAAAGCTCAGTATCTAACAAATTTTTGAATAATTTTCCAGAATTTTTATGTATATTTTGGATCATGATCTGGAATAATTAAAATACATGCTCCATGGAGTCTTAAAACATCATTAATATATAGTATTTCTAGGTTCTACGATTTCCAATCCTCCATTATATCGAGGAAATGTTGATATTTATTAATTCTATCAACAATTACCCATATTGAATTATCATTTAATGGTTTCCTTGGTACAATAGTGACAAAATGCATAGTAACATCATCCCATTTCCATGTAGGAATTGGAGGAGTTTCCTTAACTCTACTATAATATTTTAATTTAGCATTCACCTATTGATATACTAAAAAATGTGATACATAATCAGAATTATTGTTCCTCATATTATCCCACCATAAATGTTCCTTCATATATCTATACATCTTAGTTCTACCAGGGTTTACAAGGAAATATAAACTATGGGAATCATCAAATAAGTGCATTTTTATCTCGTATATATATGGAACAGATAGCCAATTCCCAAATTTTAAAATTCCATCCATATACATGAAGTATTCTAATTTACCATAATTCATATATTTAGATTTATTTTGACAATTCTTATCATAAAACTAAGATATTTTAATACTTGATAATAAAGATAGTTGGGAAACCAATCCAAAAAGTAATGACATTTCACCTTCCTTGATGATTCTCATTTTCACCTTTCTTAGATCCATGTACGTTGGACCCTGGTAAATCATCATTTATTTGGGAACTCCATCCTCATTCTTTCTTAGTGTATATGATACTTTATTCACATTCCCTATTTGGTAGAGTATTGATCAATCATAATCCTTGAGTAGCTTGATCCATCACCTTTTCCTCATTTTGATTTCATTCTGAGAGAATATATATTTCAATCTCCTTTTATCTGTATATATCTCACATCTTCACCTGATAGATAGTTTCTACATTTCAGTATATAAAACACTTTAGTTTCTAACCTAAGATCTTCATTAAGATAGTTCTATTCACATGTTTTTAATTTCCTGGATGTATATGTAATAACTCTATCATTCTGCATAAGGACACATACGAGTCCTTTCTTTCACGAATCACAATAAATCACAAATCCATCATTTCTAGATGGTAGTGTCAAGATTAGATCATTCAATAATATCTTCATCAGTTATTCAAAATATTCTTGACATTATGTTTTCTATATATACATATATTCTTATGAGTAATATTACTTAATAGGTTATCTTATTTGGGAAAATTATTAGTGAAACCCCAATATTAAATTTCTATACCAATGAAACTACATACCTTATTTATGTTCATTGGTGTAGTACATTCATATACTACCTTTTTCATCACATGATCAACTGAGATACCATAGAGAGATATAATATATCCATGAAAAGAAACCGATTGAAGCCAAAATTCACATTTCATAATATTACCATATGAATCATTTATTCTAAGAGACTTTAAAATGATTTGATTGTTATTATTATAGTATTTTTAGGTGTTGGAGTATACCTATATATCATCAATAACAACAACAATTAATCATCAAGATATTCAATGAAAATAATGTTCATTAGTACCATGAAAATTATGATTTCATTATTCAGTAGAAATGGAATTTTTGTAAACTCATAAAGTCCATACTTGTTTTAAAATGTTTTCTTTGGAATATCTTCCTTCCCCAATGTAGTTGACGATATTTAAATTGATTTTCAAACTTTGAAAAATATATAGATTCATGAAGTTGATAAATTAAATCATCAATGTGAGGTATGCGATACCTATTACTTATTGTAATATCATTTATTTCCCTATTTTCATTGCACAACCTCATGGATCCATATTTCGTCTTGAAAAATATAAAATGGGATCTCCATTGGGGATCACATGGCCAAATAAATCCCTTTTTATTAAAATCATCTAATTGCTTCTTCATCTCCAACAATTCAAAAAACTTTATTCTAGAGGTATTATTTGATATATGTTTTGAACCAGGAAGTAAATCAATAGATAAATCAATATCCTAATCAAGAGGATGTCTAGGAAAATCCTACGTAAATATATAAATTCATTCTTGAACAATTGTAAGATCCTCAATTTATACATTTATTTCATTATGTATAGAATTTTTTTCTATTCCCCACTATGAGTCTCATTTTGTAGAGATACTCGGGTGGATCTAGATTATAAATGGATGGGTTTTTTCTCTATAGAAAACAGATTCTACTCCTTCCTCACAAATCATAATTTCAATCTTACTATAATAGATTTTCACAACATATTTAGAATGATTGTTTATGTTGAGAATTATGTAATACTAGACCATTATTATGATGATAAAATCATTTGATAAATCATGTTTATATTCCATAATGGGAACTTCCTAACACATATTTGTGGTAATGAGACTGCCATTAGGAGATTTAAATGACAACTCCATTGTTATGTAGAACTAAAAATATGTAATTTTTATTGAAAATTGGAATATATAGATGTGTGTGATGATAGAGAATAGAATAAGTCATTAGATAAATTATAGACGATGATTAATATACTTGAAACCACATCATTAAGAAATTAAACATCATTTTTTTGTAATCTCATAAGTTCTTCCTTTATCTTGTGGCCTTTTTATGAATGTTTCCATAATGCTTCGGACAATTAATTACATAGTCTCCAATCTCCATTAAATTGTAGCATTGAACAATGGTAACTTCTTTATTTCCTCTATAATCTTGAGCGTGATGGACTTTCTCAATACACTTATAGCAAATTTGTTTTCATTTTAATTTGGAACCAATGTGTTTCTTTCCACAAATTACACACATTGTAAAATTTTATTTTTTATTCTTACCTTTATCCATTATTTCCTATTCCACACTATTCTTATCTTATTTTTCCTTAAATATGTAATTCATTGAGAATTATTTCTCTATGTTAATATCACATGAGATAAAATTTTTGTATGATACAAAATTTTGGCAGACCCGTTCCCTATGGGGAATGGTGTTAAACAATAAAATAATTGACAAATATTTCTCTAGGGATTATATGTGTATTCTATAAAATTATTTTCTAACAATGTAATTTTGGATTCATACATAATATTTTTTTTATTTTTTTTTATTTAGAGCAAGAATTTCCTCTCTATATCTACTCGCTATTCATAAAGAAAATAATATTCAATGATAATGTTCATAAATTCACAAAATTATATATTTTTAATAACCTCATCCCACATTTTGTTTTCTATTAATTACCATCATTGATATGTTTCTCCAAATAAAGGATAAGAATCCATGATAAATTTCTCCCATTTATTACTTCAAGAAGCGTTAAATATATTCTTTACAGAACTTATCCACTAGTAATCTAAAAATATGTTTGCATTCCTATTGAATTATATAGGTTATTATATTGTAAAGTAATCAAAATTTCTCTTCCATGTGGTGAATCAGGATACTTTAATTGGGTTTAGTTATTTTTCATAACCTGAGCCAACTATCAGAGTGTAGTAAAAAGTTTCTTATCACTATTCGCTGATCCTATTCAAATATAATTATTGAACATAAGAGAGAAATTCCAATATGTAATACAAGAGTTGATACGATTTCCCTTCCATCCACTAGGATTCATTTCTATATAATAAAATACACTCTAATAGTTTATGTGTCATAATATAAAATATCAGACAAGGAAAACCCTTAACATGAAATATATTTCATTGCATAGATAATCTCATAATCGTAACTTGTTTTTATTGGTCACATATTTTATTTTTAAATCCTCTATAATGGTTTTAATGAAAATGTGTGATATGCTAATCATAACCCCCCAGGAGTGTCAAACCAAGTGCACAGTACATCCATTTTTATGTACTAGGTTACCCTGAATGAGGCCCCGGACACCTTGTTAGATTTGTTATTCCTTGGTACATATGTGCTAGAACCACATATACTTGTTGTATCTAGAAAAGTATGTATTTCTATGAGGAACCAAATAATATCTACATTACAAAAATTCTAGTTTTTTATTATATTATTATCCTCAACATCTATCTTAGGGTTATTGTTCCTAATCTATGTTTCATAAATATAGTTTCTAATGATTCAACTATACAATCTCTAATAACAACAATTAAGATCAAAATCCTAGTAACCTAGATTCGATGCATTATATCAATTCATTGATGTAGATACAATACATTAATCCCAAAGGACCGATCATTTTGGATTTTTTGGAATCTATATTACATAAAAGTACATTATATTACAACTTTTATGGATAAATGACATATAAACTCCATTAATAATATCCAAATACTTATATATTATATTTGAAAGTCATTCATAATAGTAATCATCATATCATGTGGGAAAATAAAACATAAGAAACGGGTGAGCGTAGATGATCAGTAAGGGTATGTAAAATAGTTAAAACTGATATAAATAACAAGTCATTATGAATAAATAAAAACATGTTCCATTAGAAAGTAATCTTGAAAATTATATGGAAATCATAAAAGATGAATAAATAATTCCATATAAGTAATCACGTGGGAATGAAATATAACCATGGATATTCAACTAGTATAATATTCACATGAATAATAAATAAATAATATAATTCTGAGGTAATTCATATTATGGACATCTTAATCTAAATATTAAGGCATCATCCAAGACATCTGAAAATGATATAGGTCTCAGCCAAAACTATATCTAATAATGGGAAAGGCCTTGGGCAAGTCTATATCTATTTGGTCCCATGAGACCTACTGATGCATCAATGGGGTATAATAGGCACACTCATCACATTATATGTCAAATATATTCATCTTAGGATTGGGTTTATACATAAACAACAAATAAGTATGAAAATTAATTAATATTACCCAATTTGTAAATATTACCACAAACTATTCCGAGTAACATGGTGAATGGTATCAAGATAGAACATCTATATTAAAATTAATCCTAAACTATTTGTGAAAATATTTTAGATGATAATCATATATGGTCAATATAAATAAATCAAAAAATTCTATATATCTTTTGAAATAAATGAAAATAATCTAATACAATCATTGAGAATTCTATGGAGAAATTTCGTATTCAATTTGAAAAAAGGTTTTTTTTAATGATTGGTATTATTCATAATTGTTTCTATCAAACAAAAGATGAACAAATAACGTTTTTCCTAAAAATTGTTTTTTTATAAAAATAATAGTGTCTAAAAATAGATTGTGGATAATACATGAAAATTGGTAATAAATACAGATTTTACCTTTAATCGAGCAATCATGTCAGAAATAATTTTGAAAGGAGCCCTGTAAAACATGTATTATACCATAAATAAAAAATAAAATGACATGGATATATATTTTTGGAAAAGATACATATAATTTATTAGAATTATATAAAAATAATTTATAATTACATTGGAATATAGAGGTATAAAGGATAACCTGAATGAAAATGGAGTTTCTGGAAGAAAACTGTTACCTTTTGTCTCAACATGATCTTTACAAGACCATAATGTCCTATATAATAAAATAAAATCCCATAAATAAATAAAGTCGAACCATATATACACTCTTATATTTAATCATTATTGTTATATTAAGTTCATTTATGTTCATGTTTATGAGTTATAGAGTTCAATTTCATTGATTATAAGTGTTCATTTTCTATGTTTTTCATGATCGGTTCACTAGTTTGAAAGAAATGATATTAATGTAAAATGAGAATAATTCAACATAATTGTAATTAGATTCTATTAATGAACATCATAAAAAATTATTTGGTTTATTTATTTTTCTTTTGTTCCCAAATATGACGATGACTCATTAGAAAACATGTTAATGATATTTGTTTAGATTAATTTAAGTGGTTATAAATCACAACGAAATCATTTCATTTTATCATTTAGTATTATATAAATATGTTACTAACCTAAAATAAAAAGGGTTTTAATATAGATTTTAAATTCTATTTCAACAATGAAAATTTTTATATGAACATTCTTGAAGATGGGGAATGAAAATGATAACTTCTCATCCATAAAATTGATAAAACAACACACCACAAACAATGTTTCCATGTTTAGAATAAATGAGTGAGGGGAAGGGGATTGAAGATATATTATTCAATTAGAATAATATAATTCAAATTATATGTGTGGTGCTATAAATTTAATTCTATTTCGATGAGGGTTGTTGGGGAGAGAATATTAATGAAATGAACATGAAAATAAATTAGAAGGAAGGGGAATAGGACTTCCTCTTGAATTATCCTCTATGATATTATCCTTAGGGAAATGAAATTGGAATTATCATGAGACCAAGTAATCATAGATTTGGGGTAGTGAATTCTGAATTTTATTGAGTGTACATTTAACAAAGATCAATGCGTTGATGGTGTGAGGAGATTGGGGTCATGAGGGGTGGTATATATATTGGAAGAGAGGGGTGTTTTTCTCAATATTAAATACATATGTTTATTATAATATTTCATGACTATGAATAATTATAGAATTATAACCAAATATATTTAAATAATTAATGTTATTTATAGATTATGGTGATTAAAAAATCCATGACTCTTGGAATAGTTTATTTATCATATAATGTGTTTACATGATAAATAACTGTATTTTACTATTTAGAACAAATTCATGTATTTTATAAATAATAAATAAAATAACCGTAACCTTTTTTCAATGCTTAGATAAATAAAATAGATCCATTTTATTATAATAAAATTATAAATATGAAAATTTATATTTTTATTTAAAATCATCATTAACATGAATAAATATTTGTTTTAAAATTATAAAAAAATTAATAACACTAAGAAAAATTTTATAACGTACCATTAAATTTTCATAAATTCAAAATGAAATTTCTTTTGACTTATGAATAAATTTTATTAAAATTAATTTTATTTCAAATTATTTTATTAATTTTAATATTGTAATTAAATATAAATTATTAACAAAAATACAAACACATAATTAGTATTTTTAAAAATATTTATTTACTTATACTATGATATAATTATTTCATTTTTTTATTTAAATTGTGGATAAAATTTAAATATACATTCTTTAGTGATGTTACTATTCTATAAGACAATTTAATATTAATAAGGGTCACACTACAATTCATATTCATATGTTACCATTTCATCGATATAGGTTCATTAACTTCTATAAATATCTCTTATTCCATTCATTCTTTATTTACTTAGTTTGCGTCATGTTTTATATATGGATTATATTATTTATACTGTATTATAAGAATAATATAACTAATATAATTTTGGGTTGTTAGAGATATATATTTATATTATAGTTATATTATAATTTTTATATCATACATGTCACATTTGATTGTTAAAACTATCCATTATACATTCTTTGTATAGCGTGAATGAATCACATCACTTTTGATTAGGTGGTAGTCCACACTACCAAAAATTATGTTATCGTATTTATTGTGAATGGAAAGAATAAGGGTTTGATTCATGAATGTATTAATGAATCATAAGGATATAATAAATATCATATATATCATAAAAAAGCTATGTTTCCATCAAAATTCAAAAAAAAACATGGTGGTAAAGATAAGGAAAACAATAATTGTTTTGTGTGGCAGTACATTATCGTACACATAAATAACAAGTTTCTTACCAATTATATGGAATTGTGAGTACTTTTAGATAGAAGCATTAAAAAATAACTTTGTATATTGAGGATACTAGTGTTGTTACATAAGAATGTAATAACGATAGTTGAGGGGGTATATCATCAAAATAAATCTAAAGAGCTCATGGAAATATGATTCCTCTTCTTTAGGTAACTCATTTTGTTTCCTTCCAAAGGTATTCCTTGGTGGTAATTCTACCCAAATGGAGGATTATAGGACAACTACAAAGGAGTAGAGGGATTATTTTTGCAGGGATTCGTTGATTATGAAGTCTCAAAGTGGTTTTAGAAATTGAGGGAGGAGGTTCCCTTTTATAATTTAGGTGAGAGGTACTCTTCGTAACTCTCAAAATATGTAAATTAATATAAATTCATTTTCTATTCCAAATGGCCCCAAATTTGTTTATTTAGAATATATGATGAGGATGTGTATAAATATTCTCAAAAAATAATTTTTACACATGTTTACGTGTAAAGGAGAAACTATAAAACATTACATAATCATAAATTTTAGTCATGAATATACATTCTTTCACATTGAGGATATTTTCGAGTATGTATTTTTATAATAATAGTATATAATACATATATAAAATAAGATATTAATACAAATAGGATACTACTAAAATATTGTAAATTTTTTAAAAATTATATTATTTTAAAAATAATCATTATTTCTTTGGAAAATCATCATAACATTTAATTGACTAACTTATTTATATTACACTTCCTTATAACCTATGGTGAAAATTATAAAACAGGGGATGAGAAAAAAACATAGTAAGGGATATAAATAATTAAAATTTTTGTCATGTGATAACATAAAAACCAATAAAACCCTTTTAATAAAAACTCATTAGAAAGCATAGAAACATTATGATTCTTCTATGGAACATATTTACCATATCACTATTACTTTATTCATTAAAAATGGAATAAACATTCAATGTATTTCCATATTCGGACTACCCAATTAATTTGAGAGATATAATGGGGATCACATGTTATATAATCAACTATAATGGGATCATCCCAACATATATTAAGATATAACAGGGCTCAACCATTCATATATAGATCTATAATGGGCTCACCCTAAAATAAAAAATTTCCAAGGAATATATCATGAATTAAAATACTTATCACTCATTTAAGCCCTTTATAAAAATACATCCATATTTCAAAATACAATTTTTTTCGTAAAAATTTACTTTTAAATTGTAAAAAACAATGCACAATATAATGAAATAATATTATTCAACAAATAACTATAAAAAATTATAAATAAATAATTACCATAATAAAATTTCAGGAAAATAGAAGAAAATTATCTTGACCTAAAAAAGAATAATTGTTTAGATAATTTTAAAACGGATATTTAAAGGATTTTAAAAGGAAATAGCATTTCAAATACAATTTCATTGAAGCATGAATTATTCAAATGAATTTCATATTAATATTCAACATAAATACAAATAATATAATAAAAATTAATTTACATTTTTTTTTCATGAGAAAAACAACGAAGTAGATGGTTAACACAAAGAATTGAAATTGGGTAAAGAATTTACCTACTATAAGTTTATCTTTTTTTAATCATTTCTAAGTATCCTATTTCATAGTTTAAAGAGATTGATTAATATATTAACAAAATATATTAATATTTATAATACATTATATGAAATTTCATAACATCATTTCCCCCATTTTTTAAAAATATATTATTCTTTCCATTGTTTTGGGTGCCTTCTTTACATGGATTCCTTGGTCGATTCGTAATGCATTTTCTTGTTAAATTAAAGGGAAAATATATAAGTGGAATGAATTTTTTTTATTTTATTACATAATATTAAATTATACTTTATATCAATTTTTTCATATATTATTATTATTCATTACATATTACATTAATTCTATACATTTAGATCATTTTGGTGGTTCTCTGATCATCACAAACTAGTTTATTTATATAATTCAATTTTATGAATATTTGTTTTTTCAAAATCATAAAATAGGTCATATAATACAAATTAAAATATTTTTCAATAATTATAATGGTTTTATTTCCATGCATACTGAAAATAATGGAAATTGATAACACATTTTTTATGATATCGGTATATTGACACATCACAAACAATGTTTTTTATAACAAAAAGGGAGAGTACAATAAGTATTATGATGAATTTTTTCATAAACATGAAAAACCTATATTAAATATTTGGTATTATAGTTTAAATTCCTCGTTTACTTGGGGAGGGGGTTAGATTATAAGCTCATGAAAATAATTGTAAAGGAAATAATGTAAAATGTAAGAGGATATTTACCTATTGAATTATCTTACTTGAGAAACTCCTTAAGGCCGTTGTTTTTGTACATTTTCTGAGAACAATATGACTTGGACATGATAAAGAGGCATAGGAATATTATTTTGTAGAATTTGGAAAAAGATCGTTTTTTGACCAGTGTTAGGAGATTAGGGGCGGAGGGGTGGTCTTTATAGTGGATGAGAGGATTGGTTTTCCAATATTTTAAACGTTATTTAAATATTTTTCTCAATAAACAAATTATTATTTTTTTATGTTGCTATATATAGTAATTAGTGCTTGTGATTTTATTCCATGGGGGATTACCTTAACAGAAAATCATCAAAGGATCGATAATTCAGGTATTTCGATTATTTCCTTACTAATGTCTTTCAATATTCACTAAAAAATCATAAATTTTAAAACAATACCCAAAAATTAACCATGACCAACTGTTGTCGTGTATAATTAAAAAATTAAATCCATTTTTTAAAAATAATTTTATAAATACAGGAAATCTAATTTTTAATTAAAATCATACTTTATTAAAAAAATACAAGTTATAAAACTAAAACTCATTTTAAAATACTTTGAAAAATTAAGTATTTCTTAAAAAATAGTCATATAATAAAAAAATACAATTTTATTATTGAATCTATTTTGTGAAAATATATTTTTTAAAATTCATTATATTAATGATAAATCTATAATTAAATATTTATTACTTAAATAAATTCCAACACATAATTTATTTTTTTAAAAAAATAAACTTGTTCGATGATAAAAATATATCATGATTAGACTTTTACGATACATTAATTTTATTTGTACGATCATAGATTATGTTAATATTCTATTAGTCATTTTACTATTCATAATGGAAATTTTTTTATTTGTTTGTCCATGATACTATTATATCAGTATAAATTATGTTAAATACCACTTATTTTAGCAAGCATATATATTCCATTTAACAATTTAATTAAAATAAAAGTTTATTTTATATGTACCAGGGTTGTTACATTCTCCCCAACATAGGTAAATTACATCCCTTTAATTTTTAATCACTTATTAAACAGGTAATGAGACTTTTCCCTCATAACATTTTCTTATTCCCATCTTTCTTCTTCAGCCATGGGGTTTCTCCACAAACCCATAACCTAGTGATTTACCTTATTCATGAATAAATTTTCTCTAAGATCAAGAATCTGAAAATGTTTCTCTTCTTATAAAAGTTTCTCTTCTTATTGAACTACTTATGGGCTCAAAATATGAGATAAATATAGCCAATACATTCTCAACCTCAAAAATGAAATACATTTTGTACAACATATAAACTAAGAGGAAAAGCTAATCATTATCAAAATTGTCATATCCGGGATTTCAAAATGATTGATGAATCTTGGAAATAGTTTTCCTTTCTTACCAAAATTCGTAACGCATTATCAATTATTTATTTTTCGGAGAACATGGTCACCTACAACAAACTAAAATTCATTCCCCTTATTATCATTATAACGTTTCAACCTGCTCTGAGCTTTCATTATGTGTTACTAGATCATATTAACTTTCTCACCCATTTCATCTTTTAATTATTGTTCCTTCAACTTCCTCTCCCTAAATCCATCCTAAAATAATGTAGTTCAACACTGGTCTCCATATATTTCCTCAAATGCTGACATCCGAATACTGGAATGAAAATTGTTATTATAAGAAAAATAATCTAATGATATATGATGATAAAAACCCCTTTTAATCCATTGAACATGAATGATGAATATCCTAAAAATACTGAATTATTCACTCCGATTTTCCTTCATATTGAGTTTGAAAAGTGGGTCTTAAATTTAATTATATTCCCAACGTCTTCTGACGGCCTTTCCAAATGTTAATAGTGATCATAGGATCTCAATAACCTACAATGTAGAGATTAACTCCATGTAAGCTGAAAATATATTTGAGGTATAATCAAGAATGAAAATAAAAAAATAATATATCAAATAATAAAGACATGTGAATATTTTTTTATTCATTCCAGAATAGAATCAATTGAATTATTACCTTAATAAGTCAACAGAATTCATAGCATGAAATACATAGATATATATTCCAATTTTAACTATAGCACTGGAAATGTCCGAAGCATCCCATTTGTTAAATACAGATTTACCTTAACCTATTGATAGGTCCAAAATATCATGGTAAAATTACAAATATCTTTTTTCATTCCTTTTCTGTAGTAATACCCTTGATGTTCTCTTAACATCTTTTTTCATTGAGGATGAATTGAAAATGGAAATCTAGGATCTTCACTTTTTCTTGACAACTGAGAATAAAAATGAACATATATTCCCTTCTCGAACACTAATACACAATATTTATCAAAGTTATGCTCAGGAAAAATTCCTTTTTGAACAAGTTATACCAATTTCTAAAACTTACGATCAACCATCTAAGATCCAGTTATTATTTATGATAGGGAGTACTACATTGAAACTAGAATCAAGATAGATTAATTACTTAGAACTTAAACTTATTAACCAATATTTATCAATTCATTAACCAAGGATTCGTGTTCTAAATGCATCATGGTTAAAATATCATTAATTTTATGATTAAGAGAATCATTAATTTTATTTGAATTCCCATTATGGTAATGAATCATTAAATTATAATCCCAAAGTAGTTCCATGAGTGTTCTCTATCTCATGTTCAATTCCTTTCATGTAAATATATACTTAAAACTTTTATGGTCTGTATAAAAATCACATTTTAATGCATAAAAATGATTCCTCCAAATTTATAATGAAAAAATGGCATCTAATTTAAAATCCTATATAGGGTAATTTAACCCATGAGGATTTTGTTTCTTCAGTGCAAAAGAATTTACATAGTTATTCTGCATTATAACACAACCAATTCCCTTCAATAAAACATCGCTATATATGAAAAAATTTCCATTTTTGGTGGCTAGGTCCAGATCTAGTGTATTCTCCATTTTATTCTTCAGTTATTGAAAGCAAACATTGCATTTTTTATCCATATAAATTTAACCCCTTTTGTGTTAACACAGTTAGTGGGCAATATAACCTTGAATTTTTTTATAAATAAGTCTGTAGTAACCTACTAATATAAGAAAAATATGAATCATTGTAATTTTTTTGTGTCTTTTATATTCAGAAATCACTTTAGTTTTGGTGGGACCAATTTTTATTTTATCCTTATTTAAAATATAACCAACAAAATAAATTTGTTTCTACCAAAAATAAAATTTTCTATATTTTCTATATAACACAATTTATTTGAGAGTTCTAAGCCTATCAATCAATTTTGTTCATCATCCCCAAAACTATTTTGAAAAGACAAAAATTTCATCAAAAAACAACTACAAACAAGTAAAAATATTCATGGAATATTCTATTCATATGATCCACGAATTTATTAGGTAAATATTTTAAAATAAATGTCAGGAAAACAAACTTATGATGCCCATATATAGTATGAAATGATATTTTCGAGATGTCATCCTCTTTCTCCTTCAACTAATGGTACTGGGATCTCAAGTCAATCTTGGAAAAATACTAAGCTTCCTCGAGCTGAACTAGTAATTAGCAATACGAGGTAGAGGATACATATTCTGAACAAAAATATTTTTAAAAGCTCTATAATCATTTAAAATTTTCATGGAACCATCTTTATTTTTTATCAAAAAAAAGGAGAACCCCTAGGAGAAGTTCAAGGAAAAATGGAGCCTTTATCAAGAAACACATGCTACAAGTTTTTAATTGAAGATGATCCACATGATCCATTTGATAAGGGGTTTTTTTTTTCAAATTTTATTTGCATCAGGTATGAAGATGATAGTATATTTATCTTCCCAATCATTTATAACACCAGGAAACTCATCAGGAAATACATTCATGTATTCATTTACCACTGGAATGTCATTAATCTGAAAATTTCCCTTGATTTCAACAATATGACTAAGATAACATTCATTTTTATCTTTTTACAATTTCTAATCTTTCGGATATGTTATCAATTTTATGGGTTCATTATTGTATACAAACTGAAACTCTTTATAAAAAAACATCTTTTTCACTATATTAATTTTTATCATGATAACCATAAATATAATCCATACATAGAATAACATCAAACTATACTAGGGGGAACAACAAATTTTTAAGTTAATGACTTTATGCATACAATAAATAGAACATTATTACAAGGAATTTTATTGTAATACATCCTCTTGGTGTTTTAACTATATGTTCTGGTCTCACTTCATGAGGTGAAATTTTTCATTTACTATAAATTATTTCGGAAATTAATGACTGTCTGGACTCCATATTTACTAAGACAAGATAAAATTTTGAGAAAAAAGAGTACTTGATAGCACTTCATTGGATTGTCAGAAATCTTCTAAAGTTGTCATAAAGGATATCACTACACCTTTTTTCTTACAATCTGGCTATTTCCCATCATAAAACATTTTATAATGTAATGTAATTCTTTAATGACACATCTCACCGCATTAGAATCACATTAAAATTATTATATCATAATTTATATTATGTTTATTTTTATTATAATATAAGGCCACATTTACAAACAATCCACATAGAAAAAATTTCTATTATTATTATTGCATTCTGCAAGGTGATTTTTATCATAGTTTCCAAAAAATGGCAATAAATAATTCATCCCTTTAGATTTATCTGATTGAATCATATCTATCAATTACCATATGGAATTCTCATTCTTCATGTCACGACAATACACATGATCATCCAAAAACTCAATATAGACACTCTCATCACATCAAATAATTTTATCATAAGTTTTTAATTCTCATGGGGATAATTCCAAATATTATCATGGATTTAATCAGGAGTAAAGATGATTTATCTAACAATCAAGATCCAGAATAAGATTGGGATAGTACCCTGCCAATTGGGTGAAGTCTTGTTCATACACAACCACTGAATCCTTTTCATTTTACATCATTTAATATAATTTCTTTCCTTAAAATGTGAAGCAACCTTAGAAAAATATTTTTCAAGGAAAATATTTTTTAAATTCATCCATCCATCCAATATTAGATATTTATTCATTTTAAAGGAATAAAGGAAAATAGCAAAACAAAAGAAAAACAAAAACAACACGGGTCCGCAACGCCCCACACAACAGACCTAAGGAGGTCGAAAATAATGAAGGCCCAGAGCATCCCCTCAAACCAAGTTGACCCCCTCTGGCTTCATAGAACTAGATGTATAGAAACAAAAGTGATATGGTCTGGGGACATCAAGAGAAACAAGATGGTCTGCTACCTTATTCCCCTCGCGCCAAGTGTGGGTGACACTGGTGTTGTTGGAGATCATACCTCGACATTCCCTCATGATATAATGAATAGATCAAGGAATTGAACCGGAACCATGCAAATATTTATGGAGAATTTGAGAATCAGTTTTTACTTGAGAAAGGATGATCCCTTCTTGGTGACACAGTGAGAGACCCAACATCAACGCCTTCACCTCTACTTGATGAGGAGAACCGTGTCCCAATCGGCCTGAGAAAGCCATGATAACTGACCCAAAACTATTCCGAACCACCCCTCCTCCACGTATAACCCCCATGTTGCATACCCCATCGGAGTTGAGTTTGAGCCCTCTACTGGTCGAAGTCCACCTAACCCAGTTGCCTTTGCTGGTGCTGCTCCTCGAGAGATTACTGGTATTTCCTGTTTGAAGATGGCTAAGGGAGGGCGCATCCTTCCATTGTTTAAAGGATCTGATAAGATCCAAAAGCATGAACTTTGTACGAATAATAATCCCCCGTACAGAGACGGTAATCCCCTTGTGGTGAGCCTTGTTCTGTGCTTTCCATATTGTCCAGCATCCAGCATGGAGAATCATTTTCTGGGCCATCTACGCAGGGCCCCTCTCCACCGCTCCGCGGAACCATCTGTCCAGGATAGGCCTATCGATCATGTGGTTATCCGAGAAGGTCACAAATTTACTGAAATGAGTCCTAACCGCCCTCGCCCATTCTACTTAAAAAAACAGGTGATCTGTGCATTCTTCTCGATGCTCCGAGCAACAGTGACACCTCGAGGCTAAAGGGATGCCGCACCTCCTAATGTTTTCATCCGTTGAAATGGCTTTGTGTCGTAGCCTCCAGGTAAGAATGTTCTGATTGAGTGGAGAATCCATGGACCATAGTATCTCATTCTAGGTGGTGTTGTGATCGGGAATGGCCAAGGATCGTCGAAAATCCCTCGAAGAGAAGAATCCCGATGCAGTGAGAGTGAAAACACATCTTTCTGGGTTAGAGTTGATTTCGATCTCCTCGTAAGTGGCACGTTGATCGTCATCAAGTACAACATTGATGATGGTAAGTTGGTCACTAGCCTCTTTAAAAGTGAGCGTGGTACCCGGACACCCCTGGAAGCCGAGGATGGTCCTAGCCCAGTAATGATCCCAGAAGAGAAGTACCCCCTTCCCACGAGCCATCTAGTGTTGGATTCCAGTGCTGTGATGAGAGGCGAGATCACCATCCAGATGGGGGAAGTAGTGCCGGCGCTCTCGAGCACGGATCCTGCCTAGGTGTTGTGCATGGTAATCCCCCAAAGCGTGCGATTTTCGAGAACCTCCCAAGATATCTTCGCATGCATGCACATGAGCATGTCGTCGAGCCGGTGAACATTTATACCTCCTTCTCTGGTTGGTCTCGCCACCCTATCCCAAGAATCCCAGCGGCTCCTACCCTCTATTCGAGGATCCCATATAAACCTAGATAGAATCTTGTCAATCCTTTTGATGATTCTATTGGGAACCTTGATCGACGATTGAGAGTGAACATGAGTGGAAAGAAGACCGCTGCTAACCAGCGTTATCCGTCCCCCAAAAGAGAGAAAGATGTTCTTCCAGTTGAGAATTTTGTCAGTGATATTATTGACAATACCGTCGAAATCACGCACCCGAAGCCTCCCCGAGGAGATCGGGTCACCCAGGTATTCGATGGGAAAATATCCTCTGTGCATGTCCAGGTAATGCTGTAAGTCATGGGGCCACGAAACTCCGCATCCATTGGAGATATAGAAGTTTCTTTTAGCCTTGTTAATTACTTTCCCACTCCAAAAGCGATAGTCTTGCCAGATTCTGTTGAGGAGGTTGATAGACCGCCGACTGCAATTTGTGAAAATGAACGTATCGTTCGCAAACATCAGGTGAGATAAATGAGGGGTTCTCATTCTCCGGTGATAAGCAACGACCTCACCGCTATCAATACCCTTGTGCAAATGTCAACATAGGACATCTTGGGACAGGATGAACAGAATCCGGGACAAGGGGTCACCCAGTCTCAACCCGTGAGTAGACTGGAAAAAACCAAAGCATTTCCCCATGAAAGTGATGGCCAACCAGGATGAACTGAAACACCTAAAAATGATGTCGAAGTTCCACGGGGAGAACCCCCTTCTTTCCAGCACCTTGTTTATGAAACCCCACTCAACTCGATCATAAGCTTTACTCATGTCGAGCTTAATCGCCACATTAGAGCCACAGGTCTTGAAGTTTAAGTCTTTGAGAAACTCTTGTGCAAGAGAAATGGCCCCCTAGACTGACCTTCCCTTCACGAAGTCGTGCTGTTCCAGGGACAGGCACTTGGGGATATGAGCGGACAGTCTTGCATTGATCATGCTGGCCAAAATCTTATAAGGGTAGTTGCACAGGCTTATTAGCCGGTAGTGAGATATGGAGCAAGGGTTTTTGGTCTTGGGTATGAAAACAATGGACGTGGCACAAGCTCTCCTGGGAAGATTACCACCATGAAAGAAATCTCGCACAGCAGATATAATGTCTGCCTGAACGACGTCCCATGAGGCTCTATAAAAAGACCCCGGAAACCCATCAGGCCCTGAAGCACTTTCTGGGTTAATCCTCATCATGGCTCCATGGATTTCCCTCTCATCCGGCATGATAGTCATGTCAATGTTATCCTAGGCCGAGAGTTTGTTGGGGATCACATCAAAATAACCCCCTTCCTCTCCTGGATATCTGTTGGAAAAATAGGTGTTGGGGCCTGAGAGTAGATCTTTCAAAGAGGCCAACACCAAGGAACCAAGAGAGTCCCTATCGTCGGAGTACGTACCATCATCCAGCAATATAACGACCCATACTTTACATACATTGTTAATACTTCAAAATTGAAGCACACTTATTACAACATATGACAAAACCACAAAGGACCGTATAGGTATAGTGTCTTTAGAAACTGGGAAACATAAACAACTGGTTCATAAATCTTCTACAGTGTCTCCCATTTATTTCATCATATCAAGGGTCCCTTTTAGCATATTCTACTTAATATCCATCTTCCTGACCTGGGGAAAAGAAAACATAAAAGGGTGAGCTCAAATGCTCAGCAAGGCAAATAAAGGAAATAAAAATCATATCATATCTTTTTGAAAATCAAAACCTGCAAAAGAGATCATAATATCTTAACATGGAATAAATCATAGAAGTGAAAATGAGATCCCCATAATCATAACATAAAACTTGAAACTTTGTGGCATGCACACATAATCATGGAAAATCATTTCTTGTTAGTCATGACTCATTGCCAAGACTATCTTAGTGGACAAAGTCCCTTTCTGAACCGAGTTCACTCCTCGTTTCAGTCCTGTATCACTGAACCGAAATAACCTTCCATTCCAGCCATGTCTATCTCATGAGATATAAAGTCTTTACCCAATGCATTGGAGGGAGATATAGGTCCCACCCATCTTATAATGAATCCTTTCTTATGTGTGCCACATAATCATAAAACATACATCATCGCATAACACAAGTAACAAAAATGGGATTCTTGAAACATCATGACATCATAAATCAATTCATATAAGATAAAGGAATTCATAAAATAATTCCATCACAACATGATCAAATCAATCTAATAATAGGGATAAAAATATAACCCTTTATTATCTTAGATGGAAAATAATTTTGATAAAACACTTGAACTCCATTCTTAAAAAAAATATCCTTTCTTCTTCAAAAACATTTCTCCTTTAATAACATGTAATACAACTTTAAAATAAAAGTAGTTGATTAAAAATAAACTTGAAAACTTGTAAAGGAAGCTTCTTTGAAGTAATGTTTTAAAAATCCAATCATGCCGTATAAGTTAAAAAAAAACATTCTTCGTACTTTTGTCGGAAAAGTCAAAAAGTACCTCGTACGGAAAAATGACAAAAGATTCCTTTCATATTCTTTACTAAAAACTCACCTAAGGGTAAAATTGGATTTAAACTATTGCAAGTGGATGGAAACAATATTACATATTGAGGGAACATGGATGTGGATGATAAAATACACCCCAGTAAATACTTACGAATAAACAATCTCGGATAAAAATGAGATTGTGATATTTCCCTTACCTTAGGTCCGATTTCCTTTGTTCGTGTCCGAAGCTCCTGTATAATGGTTTAAATAATGTTATTGACTTATTCCAGAATCATACATATTGATATGATATCATATATGGTCATATTATTAGCTTCTTGTTAGTAATATTTCATTGTTACTTGTTACTCGGGTCTTTATAACTTTTTGTTCTTATGCGTGTTTTGTCGAATAAAT
Source organism: Viscum album (assembly GCA_963277665.1). Classification (NCBI taxonomy): domain Eukaryota; kingdom Viridiplantae; phylum Streptophyta; class Magnoliopsida; order Santalales; family Viscaceae; genus Viscum; species Viscum album. Next base: position 471,538,027 of record OY728148.1, read on the forward strand.
TCTTATTCTTATCTTTAGGTTATAGATAATTCATTTCCAGAATTGTATTAGTGTAGTATATACCATATTCATTCATTCAATTCATTTATATAATCATTATGAAATGAAGATCATGTAGAACGAGTCGCATCACATCGTGGAGACGGTATTCCGTACGTACGCACGAGTGATGATATCGTTCCTATGATCGTGGAATTGTATTGGAGTATATATATATTATTTCAGTATCAATATTACTTCATAATAATCATATATAGTTACTCATTACACCATTATACCCATCCTTGTAAGGTGAGGGTGGAAAATAGATTACACCACGGCGTGGAGACGGTATTCCGTACGTACGCACGCGCAGTGATTTCATTTTTCCGTAGGATGGATAGAAGGTGAATTAGGGTTGTTTCATATTTATAATAACATATCAGTATGTAAGTAATACTGATGTTATTACTTTATCATGAAACAACTAAAGAAGAAGAAGTTGAAGAAGAAAGAAATTGAAAAGATCGGTAATGGATATTACCTCTTCTTTGGAACACCTCTTCGAATTCTCCACTTAAGGAACTAAGATTGGTCTTTGGAGAAGCCCAGGACCTCTAGGATTATTCTAGGGAAGTGGAGAGGAGAAAATGGCAGGGGTTGGCCGAGCTTGAGTGCTCAAATTGGTGTGAGGAGGAGGGGGAGGAGGTGCCCTTTTATAAGGGAGGAGAGGGGCACCTTAGGAATATCTCAAAATATTATTTTATATTAAAGTCAAAATCGGTTTATAATGGTTCCAAAGGGTCTTATTTCGAAGCTAAAGTGGGGATGGGTCGAAATCCTATCAACCAATAGGATTTAGACAAGTTTAGGGTATTATTTTAACCTTATCAATTAGATTTAACTCTAAGTTAAATAATTTAACTTTTACCATGTCTTTTTGTTTTCTTTCACTATATGGTTAATACACTTACTATAACATGCCAAAAGAACCCCAAATTGTTTATTATTAATATATATATCCTTATCTAAGTCATTTGGCCGAACCTTAGATTTTTAGGAATAAAATAACAATTAATAATATAATATTTGATTTAAAAACTATTTTGTGTCAATTTTGAAACTATTTGATATATGATTTTTGTGAAAGTCATAACAGAATTATATGTTCAAACCAAGTTGATTAAATCAACACTAATATATCATATTAACCTAGAAAATTAGTGGAATTCATAAAAAGTCTCAAATTATATTTATTTTGGTGTTTATAACATCAATTATGTCAATATTTCATTAATAAGATAATTACTGCATCATCATTGTGTCATAAATAAATTAAATTATTTGATGTTTAAAAATTACAAATAAAATACCATCATGTATTAAATCTTTTTATCTTTCTAATGAATATTTACAATCGAATTTATCTTATGTATAACCCCATATTAAAAATGATTTACTTATTAAACTTTGATTTTAACTACTTTAACCCTTCTTTAAATAAATTAATAATAATTGTCCTAATCTAATCCAAGTGAGCCTAAATGGTCATATTTTATTCCTAAGTTTGTTTTTGGTCGAATTACACTTTTCCAATAAAATTAGGACATGTGTTAGGGTAATATTAATATCATATTTACCCTTAGTTACCCTATTAACTATTAACCGCGGTAAAAAAAAGTAAAAAGTTACTATTCACCAAAAATTATTTTTATCTCATTGAACCAAATTTTAGTCCTTGATATTAACCGTGTCTCTTGGATTTTAGAAATTCCATTCACAGAAGCGGTAAAATTAAGTTTTATGCAAAATTCAGTTTTTAACCTACCACTTAGTGGTTTCACTATTCATCAAAAATTGAAAGTTTTCAGAAAAATACCAAAATTTCACCCTAGGCTAATTTCGATATTCTGAGTCCAAAAATGAAGTCCATTTTGAAAAATAAAATTTATAAAATTTCAAAAAGTGGTTATTACTATTCATAACGGCTAGTTTTAATAGCATATTGTTGTTTAGTGAAACTCCGTATTGCGTACGACGCAAGCTATCGAGGAAGGTCGCGATTGCGTGTAAAGCAAGCCAAGAAAGTGTTGTGTGGAAAAAGATTCCTTTGATGATTTATATAACATAAAAGTCTCGGGTGTTACATTCTACCCCCCTTAAAAAGAATTTCGCCCTCGAAATTCGTCACTTTGTAACAAACAGATGAGGATAATTCTCCCTCATCATATCCTCAAGCTCCCATGTAGATTCTTCAAGTTGGTGGTTCCTCCATAAAACTTTCACCAAGCGAGTGGTCTTGTTTCGTAGGACTTTTTCGCTACGATCCAGAATCTCTATCGGCTGTTCTTCATAAGAAAGATCTTGATCCAGCGGTACAACTTCTGAGCTGAGTACATGTGAAGGATCTGGTATGTACTTTCTCAGGAGAGATACATGGAACACATCGTGAACTTGAGAGAGATTCGGTGGAAGCGCCAATCGGTAAGCTACCTTCCCAACACGATCCAGTATTTCTAAAGGACCGATATATCTAGGGCTCAACTTCCCCTTCTTTCCAAATATCATAACCCTCTTCCAGGGAGATATTCATAAGAACACTTTATCACCCACTTCAAACTCTAGGTCTTTTCTTCGGTTGTCGGCATAACTTTTCTGTCGACTCTGAGCTGCTCTTATGTGTTGTTGAATAGATCTGACCTTTTCTGCCATTTCATCAACGAGATCAGGTCCTAACAGCTTTCTTTCCCCAACTTCATCCCAGCAAGTTGGAGTCCTGCATTTCTTTCCATAGAGAGCTTCATAAGGAGCCATCTGAATACTGGAGTGAAAGCTATTATTATAAGAAAATTCCACCAAAGGTAGGCGTTGATCCCAACCTCCTTTGAAATCCATAGAGCAAGCTCTCAACATATCTTCTAGGGTTTGAATTGTTCTCTCAGACTGACCGTCTATCTGGGGATGATAAGCAGTGCTGAAACTCAACTCTGTATCCAGAGTATGCTGAAGACTTCGCCAGAACATCGAGGTAAATCTCGGATCCCGATCAGATATAATAGAAAGTGGTACTCCATGCAATCTTACCACTTCCTTTACATATATCCTGGCAAGCTGATCTAGAGAGAAATCCTCTCTAATAGCAATGAAGTGTGCGGACTTTGTAAGACGATCAACTATGACCCAGATAGCATTATTGCCTTTGGATGTTTTAGGAAGTCCTGTGACAAAGTCCATAGTGATGTTTTCCCATTTCCATTCGGGTATGGGTAATGGTTGTAACATCCCCTTAGACTTCTGTCTCTCAGCTTTAACTTGTTGACAAACCAAGCATCGAGAGACATATTCAGCAACATCTCTTTTCATGCCATCCCACCAGAAGTACTCTTTCAGGTCCCTATACATCTTCGTGCTTCCAGGATGAATAGAGAATGATGAACTATGAGCCTCATCCAGCAGCTCCTTCTTTAATTCGGGGATGGGAGGAACACAAACCCGATTCCTGAACTTTATTATCTCATCACAATCAAGGTTGAATTCAGGAACATTTCTCACCTTCTTTTGTAACTCGACATCTTCTTTCTGTGCCTCTTTAATATTCACATGTATAGATGGTTGAACATTCATTTGAGAAAGATAAGATTTTTCCCCTTCCATTATAATTCCAAGATCCATCTTTTGTAAATCCATAAATATTGGATCTTTTGTGATCATCATCATGGATAAACTAGCATGGTCTTGTCGACTTAATGCATCTGCCACCTTGTTTGCTTTCCCAGGGTGGTAATGGATTGAGCAGTCATAATCCTTAATCAGCTCCAACCATCTTCTTTGACGCATATTCAGCTCCTTTTGTGTGAAAATATACTTTAAACTTTTATGATCAGTATAAATATCACACCTTTCACCATAAAGGTAATGCCTCCAAATCTTTAATGCAAAGATTACCGCAGCCAATTCCAAATCATGTGTTGGGTAATTTTGCTCATGGATTTTCAACTGTCGTGAGGCATAAGCTATCACCATATCATTTTGCATAAGAACACACCCCAATCCCTTCTTGGATGCATCACTGTAGATCACAAACCTTTCTCCACTACAAGGCAGTGTGAGCACAGGTGCACTGGATAACCTTCTTTTCAACTCCTTGAAATTCTCTTCACATTCCTCTGTCCAGACAAACTTAACTCCTTTCCGAGTCAACTTGGTGATTGGATTAGATAATCGTGAAAAATATTTTACAAAACGTCGATAATATCCAGCCAAACCAAGAAAACTTCGGATCTCAGTTACTGTTGTTGGTCTTGACCATCTTTCGATAACCTCTGTTTTTGCTGGATCCACAGATATCCCCTCTTTTGAGATTATATGACCCAAAAATGCAACTTTTTGAAGCCAAAATTCACACTTGGTAAATTTGGCATAAAGCTTCTCCTTTCTCAGGGTCTTCAATATAATTCTCAAGTGATCTTCATGCTCTTCCTTTCTCTTTGAATAGACAAGAATATCGTCTATAAAGACTACCACAAATTGATCAAGATAGTCTCTAAAGACTCTATTCATTAGATCCATGAAGATAGCAGGGGCATTAGTAAGACCAAATGGCATCACTATAAATTCATAGTGTCCATACCTTGTACGGAAAGCCGTCTTTGGTATATCCTCCCTTTTGACCCTTAATTGATGATACCCTGAACGAAGATCAATCTTGGAAAAGTATTGAGCTCCGTGTAGTTGGTCAAATAAGTCATCAATGCGTGGGAGAGGATATTTGTTCATGATAGTGATCTTGTTAAGTTCTCGATAATCAATGCAGAGTCTCATTGATCCAGCTTTCTTCTTAACAAATAGGACAGGTGCTCCCCAAGGTGACGCACTAGGGCGTATGAATCCCTTATCAAGATTCTCTTGGAGTTGCTTCTTCAATTCCTGCAACTCAATTGGGGCCATTCTATAAGGTGTCTTTGAAATAGGCAAAGCACCCGGTACGAGTTCTATTGAAAACTCAACTTCACGATTTGGTGGAAGACCTGGTAATTCCTCCGGAAAGACATCATCAAACTCCCGTACAATGGGCATATTCTTAATCGTGAGTTTCTCTCCAACCATTTGAGATAAATAACCTTCATTTAGTGGAATCAATACCCATAAGATGGAAGAAATTTCCACTGGAAGGTTATATTCATCCTTGCATTGATAGTCGATCGTAGATTGATCTGGAATATGAAATGTGACTTCCCTTCTTTGGCAATTGATATGAGCTCCATGTAGAGAAAGCCAATCCATGCCAAGAATCACATCAAATTCCACTAAAGGAAGGATCACAAGATTTGCAGGAAGCACTTTCCCACAATCTTCGATCGGAGAAGAATTATAAACTTTTGATGCGATTGATGTGCCATTATGTGTTTTCACAGCTAACTCAACATCTAATTGTTGAGGTAATACGGTGATACCCTTAGAAAAGTCTTCAGAAATAAAAGAGTGGGTGGATCCAGAATCAAATAAAACATTTTCTACTTTAGAGTGGATGGTAAGTGTACCTTTCACCACATCGTTATCGTACTCCACATCGCTGATAGAAATTGCATGTGACTTTCCTTTGTCTTTAGCCTTAAGAGTTTGTTGACGTCGACCATCATCATCAACCCTTGGATTTGGGCATTGATTGGCATAATGCCCCATCTCCTTGCACTTGAAACATTGAAGTGTAGTAGGTTCATTCTGTGTATCCCTTCCTTTGCTTGCATCATTAGACATCTTCTTCCCATTATCACGGCATTCAAATGCCCGATGACCTTCCTTTCCACATTTAAAACATTTAATTGTCCCTTTAAGACAACTCCCTCCATGTTTCTTTCCACACTTTGAGCATAAGGAAAAGCTCATCTTCTTTTCCGTGTGCTCTTTATATTTTTCTTTGAATTCCATCTTCCTCTTCTTATCAAACCCATGTGACTGATGGGTTATTCCAATCTCCATCTCGACTTTGAGAGCACATCGAACGATTTCCTCGTAGCTATTGAAGTCCCTTATGGCTAACGCCCTTCGAAGACTTGGTTTTAAGCCACTAAAGAATCGATCGATCTTACTCTCAGGTTGGATAATAATACCAGAAGCTTACCTTGCAAGTCTTGTAAAATTTGCTTCATAGGTACCAACAGATTCATCATCCCTTTGCTTCAGTTCAAGAAACTCTTTCTCCATCTTTGTTCGGAGAATACGAGGGAAGTACTTATTGAAAAATAAGTTCTTGAACTCGTCCCATTCCATAGACTCAATTTCATCCCTTTGCCTCGTATTCTTAACAAGATTCCACCATTGATCAGCATCTCCTTCCAAACGATACACTGCTAGGATGACTTTATCATGTTCAGAGCATTGAAGAACTGAAAATATCTTTTCAGTAGTACTAATCCATTGTTCAGCAACTAATGGATCAGTAGACCCGCTGAAAGAAGGTGGACGCTGCCTCATGAAGGATTCAACAGAATTTTGCTCCCTCCTTTGCTCGTTTGGAAATCCTGCATGATTCATAGCTTGAGAAAGTTGTGTGAGCATGGCTACAAGATTTTGCATTCCAGCTCCCATATTGTTTGGTTGCTCAGGGGGAAAATCATTGCATTGCCCATCGCATTCCGTATTAACACGGTTCCTTCGGGTTCCAGCCATTGACTAAAACCAAGAAGAATAGTGTGAGCAACACTAATTATAATAGAAAACCACATAATTAAAGAATAAAATTTTCATGCTTATGGTCTTATCCTAGGTTATTCAAGGCCATTTCTAAAACACTAATATTGTGTTCTATGCTTAGACTTATCCTTAGGGTTCTTACTAAGGCTTTCACATCCTAGTTTCCAAAGGTTGACTATACCTTTCCTATGATACAAAATATAACGACCCATACATTACATACATTGTTAATACTTCAAAATTGAAGCACACTTATTACAACATATGACAAAACCACAAAGGACCGTATAGGTATAGTGTCTTTAGAAACTGGGAAACATAAACAACTGGTTCATAAATCTTCTACAGTGTCTCCCATTTATTTCATCATATCTAGGGTCCCTTTTAGCATATTCTACTTAATATCCATCTTCCTGACCTGGGGAAAAGAAAACATAAAAGGGTGAGCTCAAATGCTCAGCAAGGAAAATAAAGGAAATAAAAATCATATCATATCTTTTTGAAAATCAAAACCTGCAAAAGAGATCATAATATCTTAACATGGAATAAATCATAGAAGTGAAAATGAGATCCCCATAATCATAACATAAAACTTGAAACTTTGTGGCATGCACAAATAATCATGGAAAATCATTTCTTGTTAGTCATGACTCATTGCCAAGACTATCTTAGTGGACAAAGTCCCTTTCTGAACCGAGTTCACTCCTCGTTTCAGTCCTGTATCACTGAACCGAAATAACCTTCCGTTCCAGCCATGTCTATCTCATGAGATATAAAGTCTTTACCCAATGCATTGGAGGGAGATATAGGTCCCACCCATCTTATAATGAATCCTTTCTTATGTGTGCCACATAATCATAAAACATACATCATCGCATAACACAAGTAACAAAAATGGGATTCTTGAAACATCATGACATCATAAATCAATTCATATAAGATAAAGGAATTCATAAAATAATTCCATCACAACATGATCAAATCAATGTAATAATAGGGATAAAAATATAACCCTTTATTATCTTAGATGGAAAATAATTTTGATAAAACACTTGAACTCCATTCTTGAGGAAAATATCCTTTCTTCTTCAAAAACATTTCTCCTTTCATAACATGTTATACAACTTTAAAATAAAAGAAGTTGATTAAAAATAAACTTGAAAACTTGTAAAGGAAGCTTCTTTGAAGTAATGTTTTAAAAATCCATTCATGCCGTATAAGTTAAAAAAACATTCTTCGTACTTTTGTCGGAAAAGTCAAAAAGTACCTCGTACGGAAAAATGACAAAAGATTCCTTTCATATTCTTTACTAAAAACTCACCTAAGGGTAAAATTGGATTTAAACTATTGCAAGTGGATGGAAACAATATTACATATTGAGGGAACATGGATGTGGATTATAAAATACACCCCAGTAAATACTTACGAATAAACAATCTCGGATAAAAATGAGATTGTGATATTTCCCTTACCTTAGGTCCGATTTTCTTTGTTCGTGTCCGAACCTCCTGTATAATGGTTCAAATAATGTTATTGACTTATTCCAGAATCATACATATTTATATGATATCATATATGGTCATATTATTAGCTTCTTGTTAGTAATATTTCATTGTTACTTGTTACTCGGGTCTTTATAACTTTTTGTTCTTATGCGTGTTTTGTCGAATAAATTCTTATTCTTATCTTTAGGTTATAGATAATTCATTTCCAGAATGGTATTAGTGTAGTATATACCATATTCATTCATTCAATTCATTTATATAATCATTATGAAATGAAGATCATGTAGAACGAGTCGCATCACATCGTGGAGACGTATTCCGTACGTACGCACGAGTGATGATATCGTTCCTATGATCGTGGAATTGTATTGGAGTATATATATATTATTTCAGTATCAATATTAATTCATAATAATTATATATAGTTACTCATTACACCATTATACCCATCCTTTTAAGGTGAGGGTGGAAAATAGATTACACCACGGCGTGGAGACGGTATTCCGTACGTACGCACGCGCAGTGATTTCATTTTTCCGTAGGATGGATAGAAGGTGAATTAGGGTTGTTTCATATTTATAATAACATATCAGTATGTAATTAATACTTATGTTATTACTTTATCATGAAACAACTAAAGAAGAAGAAGTTGAAGAAGAAAGAAATTGAAAAGATCGGTAATGGATATTACCTCTTCTTTGGAACACCTCTTTGAATCCTCCACTTAAGGAACTAAGATTGGTCTTTGGAGAAGACCAGGACCTCTAGGATTATTCTAGGGAAGTGGAGAGGAGAAAATGGCAGGGTTTGGCCGAGCTTGAGTGCTCAAATTGGTGTGAGGAGGAGGGGGAGGAGGTGCCCTTTTATAAGGGAGGAGAGGGGCACCTTAGGAATATCTCAAAATATTATTTTATATTAAAGTCAAAATCGGTTTATAATGGTTCCAAAGGGTCTTATTTCGAAGCTAAAGTGGGGATGGGTCGAAATACTATCAACCAATAGTATTTAGACAAGTTTAGGGTATTATTTTAACCTTATCAATTAGATTTAACTCTAAGTTAAATAATTTAACTTTTACCATGTCTTTTTGTTTTCTTTCACTATATGGTTAATACACTTACTATAACATGCCAAAAGAACCCCAAATTGTTTATTATTAATATATATATCCTTATCTAAGTCATTTGTCCGAACCTTAGATTTTTAGGAATAAAATAACAATTAATAATATAATATTTTATTTAAAAACTATTTTGTGTCAATTTTGACACTATTTGATATATGATTTTTTTGAAAGTCATAACAGAATTATATGTTCGAACCAAGTTGATTAAATCAACACTAATATATCATATTAACCTAGAAAATTAGTGTAATTCATAAAAAGTCTCAAATTATATTTATTTTGGTGTTTATAACATCAATTATGTCAATATTTCATTAATAAGATAATTACTGCATCATCATTGTGTCATAAATAAATTAAATTATTTGATGTCTAAAAATTACAAATAAAATACCATCATGTAGTAAATCTTTTTAGATTTCTAATTAATATTTACAATCGAATTTATCTTATGTATAACCTCATATTAAAAATGATTTACTTATTAAACTTTGATTTTAACTACTTTAACCCTTCTTTAAATAAATTAATAATAAATGTCCTAATCTAATCCAAGTGGGCCTAAATGGTCATATTTTATTCATAAGTTTGAATTTGGTCGAATTACACTTGTCCAATAAAATTAGGACATGTGTTAGGGTAATATTAATATCATATTTACCCTTAGTTACCCTATTAACTATTAACCGCGGTAAAAAAAGTAAAAAGTTACTATTCACCAAAAATTATTTTTATCTCATTGAACCACATTTTAGTCCTTGATATTAACCGTGTCTCTTGGATTTTCGAAATTCCATTCACAGAAGCGGTAAAATTAAGTTTTATACAAAATTCAGTTTTTAACCTACCACTTAGTGGTTTCACTATTCATCAAAAATTGAAAGTTTTCAGAAAAATACCAAAATTTCACCCTAGGCTAATTTCGATATTCTGAGTCCAAAAATGAAGTCCATTTTGAAAAATAAAATTTATAAAATTTCAAAAAGTGGTTATTACTATTCATAACGGCTAGTTTTAATAGCATATTGTTGTTTAGTGAAACTCGGTATTGCGTACGACGCAAGCTATCGAGGAAGGTCGCGATTGCGTGTAAAGCAAGCCAAGCAAGTGTTGTGTGGAAAAAGATTCCTTTGATGATTTATATAACATAAAAGTCTCGGGTGTTACAAGAAAGATGTTGGGAGTCACCGTGCGTCTCCTTTTCTTGATGAAGGCATGGAAGTATCCTGTGTTTTGGTCACCCTCTCTCAGCCACTTGATCCTCGAATCATCCCTCGCTAGGCGTTCCTGCTTGAGGAGCATGTCTGCCAGATCTTTCATTTTGGTGGAAAAATTGTCGAAGGTTCTATCATTCCACTCGGCCTCCAAGTCCCCCTCCAGACGATCCACATCCTACATGGTGGCTATGATCTCCTTATCCGAAGAGGATTGATCTCTTGACCAAACCTGCTGCCTTGCCTTGAGCCTGCGAAGCATGTTATGGATGTCCATCCAAGAGTGACCCTCCGCAGGCTCTCCCCATGTGTCCTTGACCAGATCAAGAAAACCCAGGAGGCTACCCCAGTGATGGTATTATCAAAAACCTGCATGATTCTCTTGGCTAGGGAAGAGCAAAACTAGAAGGAGAGAGTGATCCGATAGTCCCTGTACCAAATGACTTACCTTGGTGTTGGAGAACACAGAGATAGCATGCACGTTGGAAAGGCACCGATCCAAGCTTCTCCATGATCGGTTCCTCCACCTCTGGTTGTTGCACCAGGTGAATTGATTCCCCGAAGAACTGAGGTCATAGAGCCCTTTCCCTGCCATGAATTGGGTGAAGTCCAAACTTGCATTCCTCTAAAACGGGCCCCTCCCTTGCCTCTCCTCCGCATTAGTGACCACGTTGAAATCCAACCCGACAAGCCATGGAAGGTTCCCTGGATCAAAAGTGTTGAGATCGCTCCATAGGCTCTGTCATTGTCCAGAATCACAGCTCCAATAGACGAAAGAGATGAGGAAGGTCAAGCTTCCATACCCTACTCTCGTGGTGATGAACTGGTCGGAGGCCTGCAACGGATCCACCGAAACGCACCTGTGCCACAGAACCAATATATGCTTGTTTTTCGGGTCTGCATTTAAGCAACCATTTGAGTATCTAAACACCCAATGACATTGCATAAATTTTCTAGTTCATTAATCCTCCCTTTTCCCATCAATGGGTTAGAAAATCCATCAAAAGAAGGAGGTTGTTTCCATATAAAATGCACCAGTATCATTGTGTTTCTTTTTTTATAGTTCTTTTTTATCTTTTTTTGATTCCATCACCATTTAAGACATGTTTCAGCTGATATATTACTATCATTAACATTTTGGTTCCAATCCTTACAATTACTGGTTGTGGATTTGGAATGTATTATCCTCTCAGTTCCTTATAACATCTGTTTCCCTATTAATTATATGGAAAAGCATTATGAACAGACATATTATAGTTGATGAAACCTAATAATAATCAAATGATATATCATTTGAATATAAACATGATGTAATAATAATTTATTCTATTCTTTTAACATCATCCCAACCTCTATGGTTATCTAAACCATCCACTAATACCAACTATCAAGACCCAACCATAAAATATTACATAATATTGAATTTTAGTAAAGAAGATACATTCCCTCACATTGAATATATTTTTAAATTTAGGGAAATAAAATAGTAGGACATAATATATACATAACAAACCAAATTCATATAATGAAGATACTACTAAAATATTATCCATTTTTTTAAAATAAAAATTTTAAAATAAAACACAATTTTGTACATATCTTAATAACATTTAACTAAACTTAATTTTTTCCTTTAAACATACATATAAACAATGAAGACCATTTAAAAATATGGAATGATCATAGATTTCCCAGGAATGGTTGTAATGAAAGAAATTGTTAGTTATGTGGTAACATAAAATCCAATAAAAACCTTTTTAAAAAAATTCATTAGAATTCATAGAAAGATAATGATGTTTACAAGGGACATATATACCATATCACTCTTACAATGGGCATTAGAAATGCAATGATAGTTTTTTGACATCCATTTATAATGTACCGATTGAATTGGAGAGATATAATTGGGTTCACCCATCATATCTTGAGCTTTTATAGTATCTATGCAACATATATTGGGATATAATATGACTGAACCCATTATATCATGATCTATAATGGGCTCAACAATGTCATAAAATTTTCCAAGGAACTTATCCTGAAATAAAGCACTTGATCACACAATTACACCATTGAGTATAATAAATTCATATTAAAAAATTCTCAAAATTGTAAAAAATGACTTAAAATATTTAAAACATGCACATAATAATGAAACTATATTCCTGAAAAACACTATAAAAAATATAAATAAAATATAATAGTAATAGAACATCTAGAAAATAGATGAATAATTTACCTGAAATTTAAAAAAAGAACAATCTTTTTGAATTTCAAAAAAGATGCATTTAAATGGAATTTGATTGGAAAGTCCCTTATAAATACCAAATCATTGAAAATAGAATTAATAAAATAAATGTAATATGTATATTCACTTTAAATCCAGAAAATATAATCAAAATTAATTTTAAAAATAATAATTGCATGAAAAATTGAGGATGTAGGAGGTTCACCCAAGGAATGGAAATTGGGTAAAAAATTCCCTTTCCTCATGTTTATCTTACATTATATGTGTCCAATCCTCCTAAATAATTTATAAAAAGTTTTATTAATATATTAAATAATCAAATTAAAATTTATAATAAAATATATTTTCTTTTCTAACATATTCTCACCCATTTTTTAATAAAAATTTGTTATTTACATTCTTTCAGGTGTGTTCATTCCATGGTTTCCATGATCAGTTCGTTATCGATTTTATAGAAAAATGGAAGGAAAACACCAGAAGTCGAATGAAATTATATTAAAATGTTTAGATAAATATTAATTATACTATATATCATTCTATTTTGAGATATGTTAATGATTCATTAGAAAATTTTTTTTTGATATTTGATTAGATTATTTTGGCGGTTATTTGATCATCTCAAACTCGTATATTTATATAATTAAATATTAAGAATATATGTTAGTTAAATAACATAAAACAATTTATATAATACACTATAATATATTTTTCATCAATTAATATGGTTTCATTTCAAACCATGAATTAAATAATGGAAATTGAAAACACATTATCCATGATATCGGTAAATTGACACATGAGATACAATGCTTTTATTATTAGAATAAAATTGATAGGAGAAGATGTATGATGATCAGTTTTTCCATAACATGAAAAATAATGAAATTATATATATGAAACTAGAAATTTACTATCTCTTGGATAAGGTGAGGTGATAATTATATAATAAAATAAAATAATTTAAAGGAAAATAGACCATTGAAAGAGGATTTTTACCTTTTGAATTCTCATTCCTAATTTCCTCCTTAAGGCCCTTGATTATTCCATTGGGTGAGTCCATAAGGTCTTGTATGTTTGGGAATAGTCTTGGGAAGAGAATTGGATAAATTTTGGGCAATGGTAAAAGCTTTAGAGGTGTGATGAGAATATGGGGTGAGGGGTGGTATTTATATTAGGAGATATGAATGTTATTTCAATTATTATAATCATTATATTAAAATTATTCTGAAGAAAATAAATAGTGATGGTTATTGTGAAAATACTAATTAATTAGTGCATCTGAGTTGTAACTAGTGGCAATTATCTCTACAGAAGATCATTCGTGACTCAAAAATTCATGAAATATGCTTATTTTGTAAGTTATAAAATTTCACTATTCATAAAAATTCCATTATTTAATTAAAACCAAAATATTCACCCTAACCATTTTATGACATTTAGAATTAAAAAATGAAGAGTATTCTTTTATAATAAATTTCTAAATATGAGAAATTCATTTATTAATTAAATTAATAATTGATTTGAGAAATAATAGTTTTATTATAAAAACTCATTTTATAAAAAATTGAAAAATCAATTAAATTCCCATAAAGCATTCGTATAATAACAATAATGTAAACCATTAATTAGTGAATTTATTAAGTGGAAAAATACATTATTTTTTGTTTTTATATTAATTATAAAATGGAAATTAAATTTTTATCACTTAAAAAAATTCCAACTGTAAATTTTTAATTGTTTTAAAAAAATTCTCACTTTTTAAATGATTTCACTTCATCATGATTACATTAATAAGATAAATTAATATCATTTATACACTCATGGCTTAGGATACTATTCTATTGGTCAGATTTCTATTCCTAATGGTTGTTTAACTATTTATAAGGCCATGTTACTATTCCATGAGTGTAAATTCCTAAGATACCACTTATTTCAATATATATTTAAAATTCATTTTATAATTTAACTTAAAAATACAATTTATTTCATTTTTACCTAGGTTTTTAAATTAGGTCACATTATTTCCTTTATATATTGGGTTTAATACTTAATTAATCCCTTTAACTCTTATAATTATAACATGGATTTTTACTCTTTAAGGGTTAACATAATTACTACCAAATGATAAAAAACCATAAATTAGGAGTTTTTGACTTTTTAAGAATTTTCCCAGTCAGTTGGATTATGTTTCTATTGTTATGATTTTTATATCATCAAATAAAATATAATTTATTTTAAAATATCTCTAATGTTAATTTTGAGATAATTTATTTATTATGTTTTAAAAAAATATCATTACACAAGATAGTTTAGCACCAAAACTTTTAATACATTAATTATAATTCTAGTTCATCGAAAAATTCAATTTTGACATCAATTTTATCAAATTATATTTATTTTAATATTTATAATAAATTTATTTCATATGTCAATCAATTAAACAATTACTGCATCATCATCTTTTATTTTAATTATTTTAAAAATAAAAATAAAAATTTAATTATAATGATAAAGATAAATTAGTATCATCAAAATGATTATTTATAATTGATGATATCCTCTAAATAACCATATATTAAAAATACAATATTTTTAATAACAAGAGTTTTACATATAAGAATTCCCTTAGAATAAAATACCATAAAAATCTTAATGTCATTCAAGTTGTCCCCAGAGGCTATAAAATATAGAACGTGATTTTTTTGGTCGAAAATAACACATAAAATCATATTAGAAAATGTGTTAGTTTAATTTTATGATCTTTATATTATTTTTTTCCAATTATTACCTGATTTACTATTAACCATGGTAATTAATATAGTACTAAATTTTCTATTGATATACCCAAAACAAATGAAAACTATTTATATACATTATTTCAAATTATTTAAAACATGGAATCCATTTTTAAAAATTCATAACATGTATGTTTCAGTAATATATTTAAAATTAATATCAATGAAGGAATAAGGGAATATGGTATTAAAGTGAAAACATACAAATGTTAATAATATTTTTATATCCAAATTCAATGTGAAACTGAATCAAATTCAATAAATTATATTAAAGGATAAAATGATTTTCAAATTATACATTAAAAAAATAAAAAATATAAATAAGAATTATATATTTTTTAGAGGAAAATGTTTTTTCAATTAACATGAAATATTTCATCACTATTCATCAAAACTTGAAACTCATCAAAATAATACCAATATTTAAACCGAAGTAAATTTTTATATTCTTCATTATACGAATAGTTTTATATTTCCAAATATAATATATAAAATTTACAATTTATTTAATGTAGGTTCTTCATTAAATGTTGGTACAACATCCTTAAGAAAAACATTGGTTTTTATTTGTAAAAATAGTTTGTTATTATATTATGCTAATTAAACCTATTTTATTAATGTCAACAATATTAAATTGAATATATAACATATATATTTCATTAATACCATTCAATTATTGTATTTATATATGTTATTAGTATATAATTCATTTGTGAGATTAAAAATTGTTCTTATTAAAAAATTGTCATTATATTCAATCGGTTCCGATGTTCATTTCTAATTAATTGGTAACCAATAAAAATGTAATGACCCACCAATTATCATTGGATTGAGGGCTGAACAAGTCATTTCTAGGCCTTAAGCGACATCCCCACGATGCCAAAGGCTGGAAATAAATGCCAAAGGGTTTCAAGTACAAGTTGGTGGATGATTTACGCTTTAGGAAAATAGCCCATAAACCAACCAAGCATGACCAAACATTCACTGCATGATGCATGAACAAATGAAAGACCGATCAACACTTCATTTATACCTAACTACATCAAAGTACACAACAGTGGAAGACCAAACAAAGTATCAAAGTATACAGCGGCTGAACAACTCAAGACTCTCAAAAGACACCACAACTCCACGCTCCACAAGCTCCAAGCTCCACAACATCTCCCAAGCATCACCACAAGCCCCTAGCAGTAAGATGCCTTACATTTACCTATATCTCGGAATAAAACATCTGCAAAAGCACCAATGTGCCAAAGTAGGGGTGACTATAAAACTCAGTAGGTTCCCCCAATGACTTCCCTACTCACGCCACTAGGATAGAAGTGTTAGCCACATTTATATAAAAAAATTATATAAAACATTTTTCCAAAAGCAATTTATAACTAAATATAAACACGTTTCCAAAACCATTCATAACCAAAGGCATTTCAAGATCAATCGAATCAAATTTTCTTGCAATTTATTTTTATAGAAAAATAACCAAGCATGCTTTAGAGAAATTTCACAATATCCCTTTTTGGCATACCCAGCCATTCCACAACCCATGCAACCAACCATGCATGCTACGTTATGAATGTTCCATACTCTTGAGAGGTTTCTCGTTGATCTACCACTTTGTCAGAATGTAATTGTTTCCCATCTTCCATTACACCTTTGGCACTGAGCACATGGTCATATTTCATCCAATCCTCATACATATAGTTACCATGTTCCATTAACATTTGGCACCGAGCACAAGGTCCTATTTCAACCAAGCCCTGTACATGAAATATGAACACATACCCCATATTCCAATAAATCATTCCAAAACACCCTTTCAATAAATACAACTTTTTATAGAAAACCATTTCCATCAAAACCATTTCAATTCCAAACCATTTCCATTCCAAACCATTTCAATTCCAATCCATTTCAATAAACCTCTAATTAATTGAAAACCAATTCCACCATAGTCATTTCAATCTCAAACAATTTCAATAAAATACACTTTTTATTGAAAAACCCTTTTTTCATCAAACCGTCTACAATTTTAGAAAATCCAAAATTTATAATCAACATTTTAAATTCAACAAGCCAAATTACTTTGCAAAACAATTCACCATGATTTCACAATATTATAAAAACCTTAAATCATCACTAAATAATATTTATATTATTCTTTTAACAATAAAATCCATTCAAATAAACCAATTTTATGATAATCCAATCAATTCTAGCAAGAGGAGTCGAGAGTGAAGCCACCTACCTTTATTGTTTTGACGAAAACCACAAAAAACAAAGAACACGCAAGGAAACTAGGTTACTTCTTCAAAACCCACGTTAGATCTCTTCTCATAGCTAGAACAATACCAAAACACTTAATATCTGGAATCCACACACATAGATATACCTATAACGGGCGTAGATCTATGAAATTGAGGGAAGAGGAGATGTACATGTAAGTAGTTCTACGAAATAAAATAAGAACTATGAAGAACGATCACATACCTCAAAAATCAGGATTTTATTCTCCAAGAGAAGCATTAAGATCACCTATGGAATGATGGGAGAACATTATATGACCTAAGGAGAAGAAAAATCTTGAGTTATGGCCGCTTAGGAGAAAAACGAGCCACATAGAGGCAAAAACCCATGAGATCCACATTTAAAGGATCTCGCTTAAGTACCTGCACGGTTAGTTTGCACGGTTTGACAAACCGTGCGCTAACCATGTGTTAGATACTGCCTCAACCAACCTTATCACATGGGTTGTTCGCATGGTTAGACAAAACATGTGCCGCCTGTGCAGAAGCTACTACCATCAAGACCAACAACGGACGGTTTCGCTGCACGGTTTAGACATACTGTGCACCGCCCGTGCAACTTCCCCTTTTACCTCAAAACATCATTCCATGTTCTCCCTACTCTCCCATTCATCACCCTTAAATTTATAACTATTAAAATAATTAAGAAATGGTTTCATACCAAAAATCGGGGGTACTAAATTCTCCTCACCATTGGTCCTTCCATCCTCAGAAATTAGAAATCTTTCAGCCATCTGAAAGAGTTCCGCTCACTACTCTTTCATTTCCTTTTCATGTTCCGAAGACTCTTCCTGAATATGACCCTACTGCCCTTAAACCCACACTAGGCCGATTATTTTTCCATGAAAGAATTTATATTGCCTACCCACAATACGTATAGGGATATGTATCAACAGAGAATCTGACTCTAGGTCAATGTGATCCTATCTGATCACATGGTCAGGATAAGGCTGATACTTTTTAAACTGAGATACATGGAACACATAATGCACCGAACTAAACAGTGGTGGTAATTCTAACCAATATGCCACCTCTCCAACCCATTCCAGTATCTCAAAAGAGACAATTTATCTAGGAGATAACTTTCCCTAATTTTTGAAATGACGATGTCCAATCCTTGGAGAGATCTTCAAGAAGACATGATCACCCACAAAAAACAACAATGGTCTTTGATTGTGATCTACATAATATTTTAGACGACTCTGAACCATCTCCATCCACTTTCTAATCAACTAGATCTTCTCTGTTGTCTCTTGGACAAATTTTGGTCTGACTAGTGATGTTTCAGCAACTCCCACCCAGCATAGTGGGGAACGACAAGAACGCGCATAAAATGCTTTAAATAGATCCATGAATATCGAGGATTGATAGTTGTTATTGTTTTAGAAATACACTAAGGGTATATGCTCCTACCATGACCCACCAAAATCAATTACACAAGCCCGTGGCATATATTCCAATTTTTGTATCATCCGCTCAGATTTCCCATCCGTATGAGGATGATACACCATGCTCATAGTCAACTGAGTCCCAAGGGATTGCTATAATGATTTCCAGAAATGAGATATGAACCTCAAATCTGTATCTGAGACTATAGAAACTGGTACACCTTTCCTCTTTAGCACTTCTTAGATATATATTTTTGAATGATCTTCCATCGTATGAGTTTCACGAATAGGGATGAAATGGGACGACATGGTTAGACGATACACTATCACCCAAATGTCATCGTGTTTCTGAACCATTCTTGGAAGACCGGTAACAAAATACATTTCTATCTGATCCCATTTCCACACTGGGATCGGTAAAGATTATATCATACTAGCTGGTCTCTGATGAGCTGATTTAACCTACTGACAAGTTAAACACCGCGAGACGAACTTGTCCACCTTCCTTTTTCTGACGCTCCACCAAAATTGAGACTTCAACGCCTTATACATCACTTGTGTACCTGGGTGTACAACCCATCTTGAATGGTGTCAAAAATGAACAATTTTTTCCATAAAAAACATACCTACAACCATTCGATCTCTGAAAAACAAAACTGAACCCCCGTCAAGTTTCATGCCATCAGTGGTCTCCCCACCATTGAGTTTTGAACATACAACCATCCATTCTGCATCAGATGTTTATGCTTCATTGATCATCTTTACTAAATAAGGAATAAGTGTAGATGAATAGAAAATAGAAACATCACCTCGATCTTCACATTCCACATGCATGTCGGCTAAGACCAACATCAACTTCCATTTTTTCTAATGCTTCTTTCTTTAACTGAGCATATGACTTTCTACTCAATGCATCTTCCACCGAATTCCCTTTTCATGGTGTGTAAATCATGTCAATGTCATAAATATGGAGAGTCTCCATCAATCTTATTTTATTCAAATTCAAATCTCGCTGTGAGAAAATGTGTTTCATGATTTTTTGATCTGTGAACACCGTAAATTTCTCACCAATGAGATAATTTCTCTATGTCTTCAAGTCATGGATTACCACAGGTAACTCCAAATCATGTGTTGGGTAACTTTTCTCAGGCACCATCAACTGCCTTGAACCATACACAACCACATGATCCCTTTCTTTCCAGCTCCAGTAACTGTACTTTCAATTCCCAAAAATCTATTGGTTCTATCCTATAAGATGGATGGGAAATAGGATTGTTCCCTAGAAGGAGATCTATCTTAAACTCAACATCCCTTAGAGGTGGTAACCTAGAGAAGTTGTTGGTAAATACATCTAGAAATTGATCCACAACTGCTGGAAAACTATTTTCCTCAATCTCTTCCATCGATACCAAAGTAAACCCTGGTAGTTGGTAAGAGATCGTTCCAACCATTGGGGCCAACAAGCACTTTGCACCATTATTTACCACCCTCTCTCCTCTGAAGAGATGGTTGATATCGTCCTCAGTCGTGAAACTAATTGTTCTCCTATAACGGTCAATGTGATCCTTAAACATTTTCAACCAATCCATACCCAAGATTAAGTCATAGACATCCATGTCCAACATTGATAAGTCCCATTTTAACTCATCTCTGTCAACAGTTATAGCACATGCTCTACACACAAAGGCTTGACATTCTATTTCACCAATAAGAGTTTTCTGTTTCAAAAAAGAAGGCATCATTTCCAGTTATAAACATATCAAGTCAACAGAACGAGAATAAATGAAGGAATGTGATGCACTAGTATCAAACAAAACTTCTTCAATGGTAGAATTCAAAAGAATCGTACCTCTCACTGTATATGGTCCTGCCTGATCATCAGTAATAATCTAATCACCTCCATAAAATTACTTCGTCACTACACTATTATCCTTATTTCCATGCTGAGATTGCCTTGGTTGAGGAGTCATGGTATTTTGAGAATCACAATGGCTAGCTCTGTTATGCTGACGAGACTGACTCTATTGTCCTCTTCCAGTCGAAGCATATGATGCTTACGAGCCCTGAGAAGTGTCCCGACCACACAACATAGGAACACTTTGACAATATCACTAAATATTCCCCATATTGTTGAAATAATGAAATTATATAGGTTGCTCCATACACTCTCTCTTTATGTGGCCAGTCAAACCACATTGAAAGCAACATGCTTTTCTCTGGGTTAATGGATGAAGGTTCACTAATCCCTCTGTCTGGTTCTGATTTTCACTCGCACCTTGGAAATAGGTATCCCATTTCCTCTTGTTCCAATCAGTTGAGTTATCATCATTTCCTATAGGTATCACCATTTCTACTCCTATCAATCCTATGATATCACGTTCAGCAACAGTCACTCTTTTCAGCATCTATGTATAATCCGTAATACATATCACCAAAGTCTTAGATCGAATCTCTTCCCATATCCACGATTCGAAGATGCGTGCCTTCAATGAATCACTTGTCGGGACCTCTGGTGAAAAATGGACTAAATTCATGAATTTAGATGCATACTTTTTAATGAAAGAGTCTATTGTTTCAAGCTGAAGAAGTTTGTCATTTTCTTATTCTTGAACGTGTGAGGGTAGAATTGTTTGTTGAGAAATACTTAAAAATCCTACCATGTAAGTCCTTCATCAAATTTATCCTACACCACTAAATCCCACCATTGACATGCATGATCATCATGAAAATAGGTATCCAACATGACCTTGAGCTCTGATGGTGTACTGATGAAATCGAAGATACGATTCATCCAACTTAGCCACACCTCCGCCATTTCGGGTTCAGCATCACCCAGAAAGATATGTGGATTCTGCTTCATGAACAGGAAGGTATGATCCACATGGCTTGGTTCATTCCTCTGGTTCTCTATATACATAGCTTTAAAAGATTTGATGATACTCTAAACTAGCTCGTTGTTCACACATGGTTCTAGTGCAACCACATTCTCTGCAGCTTCTTCAGTTTGGCTCTGACGACGCCTACTGGGTTCCATTTTCTAAAACAACAACAAACTCCGTCAATCTCACTCTCTAGAAACTGATGGCTTATCATTTCAAAATATATCACATCATCTATCAAAAAAAATGTTTTCAAAACAACCTTTTTCCCATGTTCATACATTTTTTAAAACATTCCTCATCTTTTTTGAAAATTAACCCATTTTCAAAATACACCAAATACACTGTTTTCAAAATCATTCACTTGAAAACAATTTCTGCATTTTTCAAAAATTTGCAAGTTGAAAATAATCCTTACTCATTCCTCACAATGAGATATTCAATCTTAGTGGGAATTAATTCCTCTACAATGCATGTCATGCTCCTCTCATTGGCTAAACCCATGACAACGAGAGTTCAAACATTCTAGAAGTGTGTCCAAAACACTAGTGTACCCAACACCCTGGTAACTTGATGTTCTACATAAATGGGTTAGCTACATCCTTTTATACTATAAATTTTATGTTCAGAAAATTCTACTCATGTCTAATATTTCAATCCAAGGAATAGAAAAGAATGAATTTCAACTCTAAGACTAAGAACATCAATGAACACTTGTTAGGAAAGGACTGAACAAGCTGATACCATTTTTAATGACCCGCCAATTCTCATTGCCTTGAGAGATCAACTAGTCACTACTAGGCCTTATGTGACATCCCCAAGACGCCAAAGTCACGCAATAAATGCCGAAGGGTTTCTAGTAAAATTTGGGGACGATTTACCATTTTGGAAAATAACCCATAAACCAACCAAGAATTACCAAAAATTGACGATATGATTGATGAACAAATGAAAGGCCAATAAACACTTAATTTATACCATACTATATCAAAATACACAACATCAGAAGACCAAACTTAGCATCAAAGTACACAGTGGATAAACAGCTCAAGACTCTCAAAAGACACCACAACTCCACACTCCACAAGCTCCAAGCTCCACAATATCCCCCAAGTGTCACCACAAGCCCCTAGATATAAGATTCCTTACCATTACCTGTGTCTTGGAATATGAAATCTACAAAATCACCAACGTTCCAAAGAAGGGGTGAGTATAAAACTCAATAGGAATCCCCCAATGACATCCCTACTCACGCCACTAGGATAAAGAGTTCGCCACATTTAAATAAAAATGGAGTTTTTATAAAACATTTTCCCAAAATCAGTTAATAAAAAAATATAATCAAGTTTCCAAAAAAACTTATAAATAAAGGAATTCAAAGTTCAACTGAAACCAATTTTCTAGCAATTTATTTTTCCAGAAAAATTACCAAACAATCTATATAACCATTTCACTATTTCCCTTTTTGTCATACCCAACCAGTCCACAACCCATTACGTTATGAAAGTTCCATACTCATGAGTGGTTTCTCATAAATATACAAAGTCGTCACAAGGTAATTGTTTCCAATGTCCCATTACACCTTTTGCACTGAGCACTAGGTAATATTTCAAACAATCCTCGTACATATAGTTACCATGTGCCATTAAACGTTTGACACCCAACACAAGGTCCTATTTCAACCATGCCCCGTACATGCAATATGAACACACACCACATATTCCCATCAATCATGCTAAAACACCCTTTTAATAAAAACACCTTTTTATTGAAAAACATTTCGATCAAAACCATTTCAATGACAAACCATTTAAATTCCAAACCATTTCAATAAACCTCCCTTTTATTGAAAACCAATTCCATCAATTTCATTTCATTCTAAACCCATTTCAATAAAACAACATTTTTTTTGAAAACCCATTTTTCGTCAAACCTTCTATAGTTTCATAAAATCCACAATTTAAAATCAACATTTTAAATTCAACAAGCCAAATCACTTTGCACAACAACTCACCATTATTTTACAATCTCATCAAAACCATAAATAATAACTAAAGAAGATTTATTCTATGCTATTCACAATCAAATCCCATCATATAAACCAATTTTAATCAAAGACAATCAATTATAGAATGAGTTGATGACAGTAAATCCACCTACCTTTAGGGTTTTTTTTGAAAACCATAACGAATGAAGAATGCACAAGGAAACGATGTTGCTTATTCAAAAACCCACCTTAGATCTTTTCTCCTAGCAAGACCAAGAACAAAACTCATAATATTTGGCATCTACACACTATGATCTACCCATAATGGGCATAGATCTAAGAAACCTAGTGAAGAGGAGAAGTTGATCTTGGTAAATCTATGAAATCTAACAAGAACGATGAATAATGATCACATACCTCATGAATCCTGCTACGATTCCACAAGAGAAGCCTTAGTATCACTTTGAGAATGATGGGAGAACCTTCTCTGACCTAAGGAGAAGAAAAATACTGAGTTATGGACACTAAGGAGGAAAAACAAGACACTTAGAGGAAAAAACTCATGAGATCCACCATTATAGGATCTCGTTTAAGTGCATGCACGGTTAGTTTGCACGGTTTGACTAACCGTGCGGTAACCATGCAGTATCTACTACCTCGACCACCCTTCTCAAACGGTTTTGTTGCATGGTAAGACAAACCATGCACCACCCATGTGGATGCTACTACCTCCAAGACCAACAACACACTGTTTGCCAGCACGGTTTAGACAAACCGTGCACCACCCGTGCGACTTCCCCTTTTGCCTCAAAACATCATTCCAAGATCTTCTGACTCTCCTATTCATCACCATTAACTTTATATCCATTAAAAGAGTTAATAAATGGTTATATACCATAAATCGGGGGTATTACAAAAATCAACTATATATTTTAATAATTTTGTTAATACTATTCATACGTACCAACTTAATGACTATGTTAAATCATAATATATTAAATAATAATATATTAATAACATATTATTTTTAGTAAAACTCAAAAATTTGTATAACTCAAGTCAACTCACTGTTTTGTGCAGTGTAATAATAAAATGGAACTACAAAAATGAATGTAGATAAAAAATTATTAATAAATTAAAACATTTTAAAATATTTTTTTTGAAACATGGTAGTATTATATTAGTGAAAAAAAATTAATTAGTATAGATCTTTTTTATTAAATGAATATTAATTTATAAGCTATGAAACTGCATATACAAGATTCTCAGTGTTGAAAAAGAGCACTTCTAAAAAATCATCAAGGTACCTATAGTTTTAGGTTAGAGAAAATGGTTTCTTATGATTATCATAGTGGATGATATCCATGTGGTTTCAAAATAATGTAAAAAATATCCCTAGGAAAATTTTCCCTTTGAGATTCGTGATCGAATATGAGTTATGGCATGTCATAGAAAATATCAACCAATCATGGATCTAGTACATGAAGTGTTCCACATATCACTCTATATTAATTAGAAAATTTATTCCTATCATGTAATAAATTTATAGGCTGTACAACTCAAACAAGACCTCCCTTTTGAAGAATTTCAACAAAACATCTCGGACCATAGAGAAATATTTATATAAAATATGACCATCAACATTGTAAATGATTTTGTGGAGAAACCATAAATATATAGTAGGGGATGGGAACCTAAGGAAATAATGAAACCTAATTACCCTCTTCTAGACTAAACTATGAATATTTTTTGAAATTTAGGTATTGATTTATCTAAATGGGGGATTAATGTAATGACCCAGACATTAAAACTCTTATTCATTTCCTTAAAAATGTAAATTATATTATATTGTATAGTATTACTGATATAAAATTTTCCGTTAAATAAAAAAATTCATTATTTCATTAATGGAATTTTTATAAATTATTTAATATATAATCCCAGGTAAATTCTCAATATAAAATTATAAAAATATGAAAAATCGAAATTATAAAATATGAATATTTGGATCATCCCAATATGATTGAATTATCACTCAGTTAAACCTAAAAATACCATTTCCTCGGTTAAGATATATATCTCCAAATAGGTCGGTCTAGGTTAGATCAATTAATTCTTCGATGATATGAAAATTTGATTTTATCAATCATGAAATAGTTAGAAATGGACACACAACATCAATTAATGTGTTGTTAGGAATCTTTTCTAGGGATTTACTGATAGTTCTTGTGGATTTTGACTCACTATATCTATACACACTCATCAATAGGGATCCAAAATAATGTGTTTGTATACTATAGGTTTAGATATAGTCATGTCCCCGAACATAACACCACCCTATATATATTGGGAAAACATAATCTATATTTTAAAATAATTGAGTGACCATTATATATTAATATATTAAACCTAATGAAATAATGGTTTTGAGATTTTTAGACCATTCATTGTATTGTATTTTTACATTTTCTATTCTATTGAGTAAATAGATAAATCTACTACTAGATTCCTCTATAAATTCTATATATGAATTTTGTTTGGGATTTTGGTGAATTCTATATTTGAATGTTTTGAAAAAAGAATCATATGATGATCCATGGTTGTATGATTTTGATACTGTTGGCGTTAATGCTATAAAATGATTACATTTTTACATTGGAGACACTTTCAAAAGGTGACACCACCCTGTTTCAGGAATGAGCCTCAGTAAGAATACTTAGACTGATATTGGTCAAATATATAATCATTTTAGGGATTTGGTAGTTATATTTCATTATATTTCAAATAAAATATTCTAAATAATAGTCATTAAGAGGTGGATCTACCATATTTTTCTTATTTTGATGAATGTGATAATGTGATAAATCATTTTGTTTTTATCATCATAGGTGATGAGTTCAGTATATATGTTGATCAATGATTTCCATGGAGAAGATGAATATCCCAATTAAAATTTGGTCAATTGGAAGTTTACCACTTCTATTTAATCAAGGACTGAGATTAATTTACTCTTGTTTGGATGGGTGGTGTGAGTTGATAATCATTCCAGATGAATTGTAAGGATGTTAGATTCATATTTCAATAGTAAATTCAGATACTGGTAGTATCATGTTTTGGAATTTTATATAGAAGGATAAATCCTATGGTGATGAGAACCACAGACTGAATATTGAAATAGTAGATAATTTGATTGATTACGGGGTTTTAAAATTTCTGGTTAAAACTATCTTAATGTTTCCATTTTGAATATGAGTATTTAATTGAGTATTTATAGCTTATGTACCAAATCTTTAGAACAGTTCATATAGGTGCGTATGGTTTGGGAAACAAAACATGACCATTTGAGTGGTTATTAAATATCCAAGTAGGTATAGTGGTGTTTTTTTATTCCACAAGTCATCAATGAGATGTGAATTTCTATGGTATGGAGGTTATAAATTCTTCACTTTTCTGTAGGGTTGAAATTTTCAATTGGTTTTTAACCTTTCATTGGGTGGATGGTATGAATAATAAATTGTGTTTTAAAATGAATGTTTATTGGTTGAACACTTATTTATGACGCTTTTAGATGGGTTTCAAGGCCTGAGATGTGAATCATGGTTTGGTTTTGTTTTCAGATTGCATTGCACCAAATCATGGACTTTTTTAATGAATGGGGGAGGCGCATAGTTAGCGCATGATTAATGCTATCCATGGACCCCAAACATGAGGCCATGTAATAGTTCTCATGTTTTTTGACAAAAAAATGCACTTGAGTCTACATGAATCTGTTTAATTTGAATACCTAATATCATAGGGGACACATAGGATACAAATGGTTTGTCAGAACCATTCATCATAAATGTATGTTTAGTTCCACATAACCAGTGTGTGGACAAACATGATGCAAAATTTGGAAAAATATGCATCCAAAACATTCCCCATTTAATTTTTTTTTGAAATTTTGATTTTCCCCTACCTCATTTATTTCATATTCCTCATCTTTCTTCTCCTCCAAAAGGATAGAATTATCCCTTAGGATCACACTCTTGGATCTCCACCTATTAACGGATGGATCTCCCTCATAAATGATCTAAGTCCCTTGTCATATGTTCTGTCAAATATCCCTCTTAGTAATAGGGGATGTGAAATGTGATGGTCACAAGGAATTTGGAATATGAATTGGATAAATCTAGTTCATAGTGAAAATATTGACATATAAAAAAATATAACTATAATGTTCTGATAGAGAGTGATATAGAACATGTTTATCCTTGAGTTATCTGAAAAAAGGTCGTAAATTCATGATCAGTTAAAAGGCCATTCATTTATCAAGAAGAATAGAAATAAGATTAAACTTTTTTGGTGAAAAAGAATTTTCCTAGAGTTGAGGGATTATTTTACTCTCTAGATAATCTCATAAAAATGATTAAATACTTAATCTCTTCCAATTTCCTAATAACGATCACTTAATTTTTTTGATTTAATATTTTTTAAATTCTTTTCTTAAACAATGAGAATGCTATTCAAGATGAATTTTTCATACCTATAGCACTTTTAATGAATCATATGGTCTGTAAGATTGAACTGTAAATTTTTACTGAAGCTAAGAAAGTTAAGATATTTTATCTATGATTAATCATTTAAAATGATTAAATTGTTCAATTCCACATGTAGTTAATCTTATGAAAAATAAAATACATGTTTATCCATATTAAAAGGGAATAAAATAGTAGGAAGGTCAACAAATTTCCAAAATCAACATAATAAAAGATTCTCAAAACATAATGTATCACTTGATCCAATATACTGAATATATGAAAACTTTGATCACCTTAAAACATTAATAAAGACATTACTGCTTCCAAATCCATAATGATGATGCATCATAGTACATTCCCTATATATCTCATGAATCTTATAACTATAATATCCTAACAAAATTATTTAATCCAAAAACATAGATGCTTTAATTGTTCCACTTCAACTATAGATGAAATGTAATCTTGGAAATGATCCCTTTTCTTAATCTAATATATATTCCCTTAAAACATAGGGTAATCATTTCATTTGTTACCCATCACTTTATAATTAAATTATTAGACATATGTAGCTTATTTCGTTCCCTTTAACTCTAAATATTAGTGGAATTTCTCTCCATGTTATTAGTAACTCTTCTTCCATTAAAAAAATTACAAAGGTGATTCGTCCCACAATTATCACATGAGTAAAAATACAACTTTTTTTCTCCTCCGTATCTATTTTTTTACATTGAAACATTTAGTCTCTAGTTTTCCTTCATAACCCTATGACATGGAAAATTATTAATCTTCCCTGATAATACACGATACTATATCCTCATATAATGATAATGTTTTTGTGACTGGTTCCCTTCGTAGAATTATTTTAAGACAATGAAATAATTGGTCAACCCATATCTTTGGATTAAGTATGTATTCTGACTCAGTAATTGATAAAGTTGTCAAGTTTTCCTTATACATGGAAACAGTTTCTTCCTCATTTTGTATTATACCCATGAATTGTCTCACCATATCTAATTTTTGTTTTTGGAAAAATATTTTTCAAAGAAATGTTCCATAAAATACTACCATTCCATGTTTGAGATATCCTCTTCTTCATTAGTGTTTTGAATCAATTACCACCATTGATATGAATCTAATGAGATATGATAAAATTACATTATAGACATCCCACATTCATTACATCCAAGATAAAGAAATATATTTTCTATTGAACATATTTGTAACACCACGAGATTATATGAAAAATATTCATTTTAATTTCATTTATGTCTTGTGTTGTACGCTACACCAAAAAGATCTTTCACTACACGCATCCCTGACTTTTCATGCTTCACACGCAATCGCGACCTTCCACGATAGCGTGTGTTGAACACAATATCGAGTTTCACTAAACAACGATATGTTATTAAAATATTATATAAACTAGCTGTTATGAATCGTAATACCCACTTTTTGAGATTTTATAAATTTTATCATTCAAAATTGACTTCATTTTTGGATTCAGAATATCGAAATTAGCATAGGATTAATTTTTGGTAATTTTCTGAAAACATTCAAATTTTGATGAATAGGGAAAACAATGGGTTACTATTTAAAAACCGACTTTTTATTTAAATAATTATTTATTTTATTTAAATTTATTTTAGGTCAAAAAATGATACATAATTCCTATATAAGTTCAATGTAAATAATTGTAGGCATTTTATAATAATTTTACATATATACAAATTTTATTGAAATTTTCGCCGTATTTTACCCACCACATAAGCGAATTTGGAAATTCACATAAAACATAATTTTATCACTTCCATGAGTGTAATTTCAAAAATCCAAGAGACATGGTTAATATCATGGACTAAAATTTGGTTCAATGATATGAAAATAATTTTTTGTGGATAGTAACTTTTTACTTTTATTTACCACGGTTAAATGTAAATAGGGTAATTAAGGGAAAAAATGATATTATTATTATCCTAAAACATGTCCTAATTCAATTGGATAAGTGTAATTAGACCAAAAACAACCTTAGGAATAAAATATGACCATTTAGGTCCGCATATATTAGATTAGGACATTTATTATTAATTTATTTAAAGAAGGGTAAAAATAGTTAAAATCAACGTTTAAAAACAAAATTATTTTTAATATAGGGTTATACAAAAGATATATTAGACTATAAATATTCATTAGAAATATAAAAAGATTCCCTACCAAAAGGTTTTTTAGTTATAATTTTTAGACATTAAATAATTTAATATATTTATGACACAATGGTGATGCAGTAATTACCTAAATAATGAAATATTAAAATAATTGATGTTATAAATACCCAAATAAATGTAATTTGAGTCTTTTTATTAATTAAACTAATTTTCTAGGTTAATATGACATGTTAGTATTGAATTAATTAACTTTTATCGAACTAATCATGATGTATTGATTTTCACAAAAATCCAATACCAAATAGTGTCAAAATTGACATAAAATTGTTTTTAAAACAAATATTTTATTTTCAATTGTTATTACATTCCTAAAAATCTATGGTTCGGTCACGATACTTATATAATGATAGATGTATCATTAAAGGACCACTTGGGGGTTTCTTGTATGTATATGATATGTTTATTAACTATATAATATAAAAATACAATGTTACATGGTAAATGTCAATGTAATTAACTAATAGTTATAACTACAAGATAAGGTTAATATTATGACCCAAACCTGTCTAAAATCTATTGTTTGACAGTATTTCTACCCATCCCCACCTTAGATTCTAAATAAATAAATTTGGAGCTATTAAAAACCGAACATAACTTTATTATAAAATATTATTTTAAGTTTTTCCAATGGTGCCCCTCTCCTCCCTTATAAAAAGGGAACCGCTTAACTCTTCTCTTCACACCCATTTGAGCAGTGAAATTCGGCCAAACCCTACCCATTTCTCTTCTACACTTTCCTAGAAACATTCTAGAGGTTCTGGTCTTCTAAAAATACCAACTCTACTTCTTTAAGAGGAATCTTAAAGGAGGTGCGTTGAAGAAGAGGTAATCTCTTCTTCCGATTCTCTCAAGTTTCGTTCTTCTTATACATATTCTTTATTAGTTGTATCATTATAAAGTAATAACATCAATATTACTTATATACTGATATGTTGTTATAAATATGAAACAACCTTATTTCACCTTCTATCCATCCTACGGAAAAAGAAATCATCACGTGTGCGTACGTACAGAATACCGTCTCCACGCCGTGGTGTAATCTATTTTCGACAACCACCTTACTTGGATGTGTATAATGGTGTAAATAAATATATATATATGATTATTTTAAAGTTATATTTATTCTTAAATATTATACATACACTTCAATACAATTCCACGATCATGGGAATGATATCATTGCTCGTGCGTACGTACGGACTACCGTCTCCACGATGCGATGAGATTCATTCTCCATGTTAACCATTCATGAATGATTATAAAGTATATATAATGAATAATAATTAAATATATGACATAATAATTATAATATATTTATTTATATATATATTTATTTCATCTAATTAATTCCATTCAATCCAATAAGGAAATGAAAACAGCGTTCATTCGTACGTACGGCCTACCGTCTCCATGAACGGTGTATTTCATTCTATTTATCGATATATCATATATATATGTATATTCTGAATATATATTATATATAAATCATGTTTTAAATTCTGTAATTGGGTAAATCAGTATATAAGTAATAATATCATGAACAACATGTCGAAACATGTATGATAAATGAAACGATTCTACCAAAAATGCTGCTTTAACATGGAATTTACAAAAGAACGGGTAATATAAAGTCATAAGTGAACCATATATGATATCATAACAATTAATATGATTCTTTAATAATTCAATGAAATTATTTAAATCATTATACAGGAGTTTTGGATACATACGAAGCATATCAGACGTAAGGTAAGGGATAACTTTTCCAATCTCGTTTTTATCCAAGATTGTTTATTCGTAAGTATTTACTGGGGTATTTGTTATCATCCATGTACCTGTTTTCTAAAAATGTTTTCATGTATGTTTAACAGCATTTTACCCCTTTTTTTTGAATTTTACCACATGTTATGAAAATAATCTTTCTTTTTTTACCACACAATTATCTTTTTGACTTTTCTGACAAAAGTATGGGGAGAATGTTATTATTTGGCTTATACGGGTGAACGGATTTTTACGGTTTTATAACGCCTCATTTTCATGAAGCTTCCTCTACAATATTTCATGATTAATTTCAACAAAACCCTTTTATATTAATATTTCATGGAATTTTGATGAAGAAAGGATATTTTCCCCAAGAATTCATTTCAAGTGTTTTATCAAAACTATTTTCCATTTAAAAATGACATTATTTAATATGTTTATGTTTCAAGTATAATGCCTCCATTATTTACATAGTTTGATTCTTATTATGATGAAATGATATCCATTTTTTTATATGGATTATGTTATGATGGCTTGATGTTTAATAATCCCATTCTATTACATGGGTTATGCTATGATGTATGATTAATGATTTTGTGGCATATGAAAGAATGATTTCATTATGAGATGGGTGGGACCTATATCTCTCTCCAATTAATTGGGTAAAGATTTATATCTCATGATATAGACATGGATGGAATGGTAAGTTAATCTGGTTCAGTGTTACAGGACTGAAACGAGGAGTGAACTCGATTTATAAACGCACTTTGTCCACTAAGATGGTCATGGAAGTAATGCCTTGGCTACTATGGAAATCATAAATTATGCTTAATGGTTTCCACAATCACATGATTTATTCCCATGCTATTTTATCATGATTAATATTTCTTTATGATCTATGCCTTATATACTCGCATGTTATGTGTCATTGCCCAAGATTTCGATGTTTAAACATTATGTTCATGTTTTTAAGTTCAAATGTATATGGTTAGTTTTATTTTCTTCATGCTTAACCTTACTGAGCATTTGAGATCACCCTTTATATTTTATCTTTTCCCCAGGATTTAATGAAAGGTTTTTTGTAAGAAAACTAAAAGGGGAAGAACTTTATGGGAGATCTTTAAGATCTTTCACCACGATTATAAGATTACGTTCCGAGTTTCCAAAGACACAAAACTATTACGGTCCTTTTGTGTCTATTTTTGTTATGTATTAATTATTCCACAAAAGTAATGTAATGTTTGTATACGTCATGCTTTGGGTCTCTACAGTTGGTATCATAGGAATTGTTTAGTTATCTTTTGGAAACTAGGACGTGAAAACTTTAGTGAGATCCCTAGGGATATATCTATGGTATGTCTAGGAATGTCCCTATGGTTATGCATAAATATAGGTTATAGTCCTAGAATTACAGTATTGATATTAGAATTAAGCCTAAGATGTTAGATATCGAAGGTACTCCCCCTTTATTATGTTGTTTTCCCTAGCATGATTTTTGCTTCTCACACTATTGTTTTTGGGTATTAGTCAATGGCTGGAAACCGAAGGAACCGTGTTAATGCTGAATGCGACGGGCAATGCAATAATTGTCCCCCTAAGCAACCAAACGTTATGGAAGATGGAATGAAAAATATTGCAGCCGTGTTCACACAACCTTCTCAAGCTATGAACCATGCAGGACTTCCAAACGATCAATGGAAGGAGCCACATTTTGTTGAATCCTTCATGAGGTAGAGTCCACCTTCATTCATCGGGTCTTCTGATCCATTAGTGGATGAACAATGGATTAGTACCACTGAAAAGATACTTTCATTTCTACAATGTTCTGAACTTGACAAAGTCATCTTAGGAGTGTATCGTTTGGAAGGTGACTCTGATTAATGGTGGAATCTTATCAAGAATACGGGGCAACGAGATGAAATTGAGTCCATGGAATGGAATGAGTTCAAGAACTTATGTTTCAATAAGTATGTCCCTAATATTCTTCGAACAATGATGGATAAAGTGTTTATTGAACTGAAACAAAAGGATGAATAATCTATTGGTACCTATGAAGCAAATTTTACAAGACTTTCATGGTACGCTTCCGAAATTATTATCCAACCTGAGAGTAAAACAGATCGATTCTTTAGTGGCTTAAAACCAAGTCTTCGAATGGCGTTAGCCATAAGGGACTTCAATAGCTACGAGGAAATTATTCGATGTGCTCTCAAGGTTGATATGGAGATTGGAGTAACCCCTCATTCATATGGGTTTGATAAGAAGAGGAAAATGGAATTCAAAGGAAAATCTAAAGACGACACTGAAAAGAAGAAGACTTTTCATTTATGCTGAAATTGTTGAAAGAAACATGGAGGGAATTTTCTTAAAGGGACAAAAAAATGTTTTATGTGTGGAAATGAAGGTCATCAGGTAGTTGAATGTGAATTAATGGGAAGAAGTTGTCTAATGATGCGAACAAAGAAAGGGATACACAAAATGAAACTCCTACACTTCAATGATTCATGTGTAAGGAGATGGGGCATTATGCTAATAAATGCCCTAATCCTAGAGTTAATGATGATCAATGTGAGAAACCACTTATGGAAAAGTACAAAGGGAAGTCACAAGTGATCACTATTGGTGATGTTGAATATGAAAACGATGTGGTGGAATGATTAAGTGTTTATGTAATGGGATTCGTAAATAATGTTATATATAGTATCGTGGAATATTAGAATACTTGTGTATTGGTATATTGTGGGTTTCAATAATTTTATGATACTGGTAACCATGTAATGTGATTGAGATATTTTTGGAAGGATGAGGATATGCGCATAATGAAGGGATAAGAAGAAAATTAAATGTTTGATAGTATTCATGAGATCATGACTGATATAAGGACAAAGTTATATCATGGTTTGAGTATATATAATTTTTCGATTTTGGTATGTGGAAATATTTAACTTTAGATAGAATTAATGTTTTCAATAAGGATCAATGGGTATTCATTTTTCAAGAGAATACATGATTAAGGAATTCACATGTTTGGAATTTGACCAACAAGATATATATATCTTATGATATACGAGCGATAAATGATTGTATTCAATGCTTGGTAGATGAACCTTCTAGTAATAATTTTATTTATACTATGAGATTGGACAAATGTATTTTGGATAAACCTAAATATTGTAATCGATTAATTTAGACATCAGATAGTATTGTTTAAGGCTAGAAAATTCTGTTATGTTTTAGAAAAATGACAACCTGTGGAATGGGCGACAACCCATCGCTTCAGACAAGGTTGCGGGAATCGAACCCACAATCGAAGTACGACAAGCCTTCATCACCTTACACTGTCCTACATGATGTCCCTGGTTAGTAGAAACTAGATTTATTTTATTATGTGCTATGATAGCTGAAGTGTATGTCCTTTTTAGAAACTATTAATCTCAACATAGATGGACTTCTGTATATTTAATAAATTATGCTGAACTTTTTGCGACAGAAATAGAAGGAATAACATATCATTCTATCGCATAATCTACTAACACTTCATAGAAGACAAATTCAACTTCATTTCTTTAATAGATGAAGTGGAAATTGTTCGAGGCACGAGCAATAGTGAGATGATATCGAAATAAAGTAAGTATTTCTTCTATTTCAAATTCTTCAACTTTAGGGAAATGATCTTGAAAACAAAAAAATGTTGTCCTAGTGCTCTCATATCTGATGAATCGTATGGTACCGTATATCATCAAAAATATATGGCTTTGTGATTTTTTGATTTTTCATAGCCATGTCCTCTACCACTCTTCATCAGAAGTTGATGGTTATATTTCTCTCCCATATCCATATTTCCACCTATGTTCTCCTATGTGGAAACCCAGTGATTAGTTAATTTGGGTAACCATTATGTTTCATTCATTTGTTTTTAAAGTCATGTTTTGGGATTCATTTTTACGATGTGGGTTTCTATGAAAGAAACTTTCAAGTATTAAACCATTTACAACCCCGACGAATTTCGAGGGTGAAATTTATTTTAAGGGGGGTAGAATGTAACACCTAGAGATTTTATGAAAAATATATTTTTTTAATTTAATTGATGTCATGTGTTGTATGCTACACCAAAAGGTGATGTCACTGCACGCATCCCTAAATTTTCTTGCTTTACACTCAATTGCGACATTCCACGATAGTGTGTGTTGTACGCAATATCGAGTTTCACTAAACAATGATAAGTTATTAAAATATTATATAAACTAGCCATTATGAATAGTAATACCCACTTTTGGAAATTTTATAAATTTTATCATTCAAAATTGACTTCATTTTTTTATTCGTAATATCGAAATTATCCTAGGGTGAATTTTTGGTATTTTTCTGAAAACATTCAATTTTTGATGAATAGTGAAAACACTGGGTTACTATTTAAAAAATGAATTTTTATTTAAATAATTATTTCATTTATTTAAATTTATTTTATGTAAAAATTGATACATAATACCTATATAAGTTCAATGTAATTAATTTGAGGCATTTTATTATAATTTTAGATATATAAAAATTTTATTGAACTTTTCACCGTCTTTTACCCACCTCCTAGGAGAATTTGGAAAATCACATAAAATTTAATTTTACTGCTTCTGTGAGTGGAATTTAAAAAATCCGAGAGACACGGTTAATATAAAGGAATAAAATTTGGTTCAATGAGATCAAATTAATTTGTGGTGAATTGTAACCTTTTACTTTTATTTACAACGGTTAAATGTAAATAGGGTAATTATGGATAAAAATGATATTATTATTACCCTAAAACATGTCATAATTCTATTGGATAAGTGTAATTAGACCAATAAAAACCTTAGGGATAAAATATTACCATTAATCTTCACTTGGATCATATTAGGACATTTATTATTGATTTATTTAATGAAGGGTTAAAATAGTTAAAATCAACGTTTAATAACTAAATCATTTTTAATATAGGGTTATAAATCAGATAAATTCAACTATAAATAATCATTATAAATCTAGTAAAATTTCCTACCTAATGGTATTTTATTTATAATTTTTACAAATTAAATAATTTAATTCATTTATGACACAATGGTGATGCAGTAATTACCTAAATAAAGAAATATTAAACTAATTGATGTTATAAATACCCAAATAAATATAATTTGAGACTTTTTATGAATGCCACTAATTTTATAGGTTAATATGACATGTTTGAATTTATTTAATTAACTTTTTTCAGACTAATAATGTTTTTATGATTTTCACAAAAATCTATTACCAAATAGTGTCAAAATTGACATAAAATAGTTTTTTTAAAAATATTATATTATTAATTGTTATTATATTACTAAAAATATAAGGTTCGTCCAAGATGCTTATATCATGATAGGTGTATCATTAGGGGCCACTTTGGGGTCTCTTGGATGTATATGGTATGTTTATTAACTATATAATATAAGAATACAAAGTGACAAGGTAAATGTCAATCTAATTAACAAAGAGTTAAAACTAAATAAAAAGTTTAATATGATGACCCAAACTTGTCTAAAATCTATTGGTTGAGATTATTTCGACCCATAACCACCATATCTTCGAAATAAATTAATTTTGAGCTATTAAAAACCGAATATATCTCTATTATAAAATAATATTTTATGTTTTTCCAAAGGTGACCCTCTCCTCCCTTATAAAAAGTGCACCCCATCCCTCTTCTATTAACACCCTTTAGAGCCATGAATCTTGTACAACCCCTGCATATTTCAATTTACTACTTCCCTAGAAACATTCTGGAGGTTTTGGTATTCTCAAAAGGCCAACTCTACTTCCTTAAGTGTAATCTTAAAGGAGGTGCGTCGAAGAAGAGGTAATCACTTCTTCCGATTCTATCAAGTTTTTTTCTTCTGCTACATCTTTTTCATTAGTTGTCTCATTATAAATTACTATCATCAGTATTAATTATATTCTGATATGTTACTATAAATATGAAACAACCTTATTTCACCTTCTTTCCATCCTACGGAAAACAAAATCAGTGCGCGTGCGTACATACAGAATACCGTCTCCAGGTCGTGGTGTAATCTATTTTCGAACACCTCCTTAATTCGTCGGGTAAAATGGTGAAAATAAATAACTATATATAATTATTGTAAAGTGATATTGATTCTGAAATATCATAAATACACTTAAATACAATTCCACGATCTTGGGATTGATATCATCGCTCATGCGTACAAATGGACTACCGTCTCCACGACGCGATGAGATTCATTCGGCATGTTAACCATTCATGAATGATTATAAAGTATATATAATGAATAATAATGAAATAAATGACATAATAATGACACTTTATTTATGTATATATATATATGTATGTCATCTACTTAATTCCATTCAATTCAATAAGGAAACGAAAACATCGTTCATGCGTACGTACGACCTACTGTCTCCATGAACGGTGTACTTCATTCCATTTATCTATCTATCATATATTTATGTATATGTTGAATATATATTATATATAAATCATTATTTACATTCGGGAATTGTTTAAATAAGTATATAAGTAATAATATCAAGAAAAACAAGTTGAAACACGTACAATAAATGAAACGATTTTACCTAATATGCGGTTTTAACATGGAATTTTCAAAAGAACGGGTAATATAAAGTTATAAATGAACCATATATGATATCATAATGATGAATATGATTCTGTAATAAGTCAATGTCATTAATTAAATCATTATAAAGGATGTTCGGATACATACGAAGCATATCGGACGTAAGGTAAGGGATAACTTTTCCAATCTCGTTTTTATCTGAGATTGTTTATTCGTAAGTATTTAATGGGGTTTTTGTTATTATCCACGTCCCTATTTTATAAAAATGATTTCATGTATGTATAATGGCCTTTTTAACCATTTTTTTAAATTTTACAACATGTTATGAAAGGAATCTTACTTTTGTTTACCACACAAGGAACTTTTTGACTTTTTTCGAAAAAAAAGTACGAGGAGAATGTTATTTTTTAACTTATACGGGTGAATGAATTTTTACGGTTTCAAAACACCTCATTTTCATAAAGCTTCCTCTACAATATTGCATGATTATTTTCAACAAAACCCTTTTCATTTAATATTGCATGGAATTTTGAAGAAGAAAAGTTATTTTCCTCATGAAATCATTTCAAGTGTTTTATCAAAACTATTTTCTTTCTGAAAATGACATTATTTAATATGTTTATGTTTCAAGTATAATGTGTCAATTATTTACATGGTTTTATTCTTCTTATGATGAAATTATTTCCATTTTTTATATGGATTATGTTATGATTGCATGATGTTTATTAATCTGATTCTATTACATGATTAATGCTATGATTTATGATTTATGATTTTGTGGCACACGAAAGAATTATTTCATTATGAGATGGGGGGGACATATATCTCCCTCCAATGCATTGGGTAATGATTTATATATCATGAGATAGACATGGATGGAAGGGTAAGTTAATCTGGTTCAGTGTTACATGGCTGAAATGAGGAGTGAACTCGATTCAGAAAGGGACTTTGTCCACTATGATGGTCATGGCAGTAATGCCTTGGCTAATATGGAAATCATAACTTTTTCTTAAGGGTTTTCACAATAACATGTTTTATTACCATGCTATTTTATCATGCTTAATGTTTCTTTCTGATCTATGCCTTATGTACTGCCATGTTTTATGTCATTACCCGTGATTTTGATGTTTAAACATTATGTTCATGTTTTTAAGTTCAAATGTATATGGTTTGTTTTATTTTTCCTTGGATACCCTTACTGAGAATTTGATCTCACCATTTATATGTTTTCTTTTCCCAAGTATTTAAAGAAAGGTTTTAGGTAAGAAAACCAAAAGGGGAAGTTCTTTATGGGATATTTTGAAGATCTTTCACCACGATTAGAAGATTATGTTCCGAGTTTCCAAAGACACTAAACTATTACAGTCCTTGTTTTTCTGTTTTTGTTATGTATTAAGTATTCCGAAAAATTAATGTAATGTCCATGTACATCAATATTTCGGTCTCTACAATATCCATTTTTAATCTAAAAATGGGTTCCTAGTCCCACTGAATGATTTATGATATTGTCCCATAATGAAGTCTAACACTGTTACACTATATTATGGATTGGGAAAGTCCATATGGGTAAGGTTATTTCTCATAACCCAGGTTAGTTATACTATTATAGTTATAATTTTTCCCTCACCATTTGCATATCCAACTACAACATCATTATATTGCATATGATAAAAATCTCTAAATGGAATACGTGCGTGCAAAAAGTTTCTATTCCTTCCACAGAGTTCTATTTGTAAACAATAAAATGATATAAATTATATTAGGATATA
This sequence comes from Viscum album, assembly GCA_963277665.1. Taxonomy (NCBI): domain Eukaryota; kingdom Viridiplantae; phylum Streptophyta; class Magnoliopsida; order Santalales; family Viscaceae; genus Viscum; species Viscum album. The sequence continues at coordinate 471,579,045 of OY728148.1, forward strand.
TTTAATAGTAGTGTAACTATTAATTTATAACTAATATCAACTTAAAAAACATTTTTAATAATATATTATTCTAAAATTCAAATATATAGTAAGATTTCCCTAATCTACATTTTCCAAATTGTAGTATCCATTGTTCCTAAATTACTTAATCTGATACCAACTATAAATTACCCAACCCCTGTAGCATGGTTTTGGTACCTTAATTTTTTACATTGGTATTATTAGAAAGTGTTAAAATCCAAATGGATTGAATAGTTTTTGAGCTTTATAAAACTAAATATATACATAATTGGTTTATTACATAATTAAATGGGAAAACAATGTTAAAATTTAAAAATACTTCTTTTTTTTATGTAATTTTTTTAATTATATGAAATTATTTTGGGTCTGCGAAAATTGACGGCACTTGATTCCAAGGTCTAGTGTGCCATGAATTAATTTATGATCCTATTTTAGATACATTCACCAAACACATGAGTGGTATTTTTTTTCATTTGAACCGATGCTCGGATTAAAATTTTGAGGGAACCATTGAATTCATTATGCCATGATTTAACTAAAATAGATTTTTCTTTGACCGCAGTATTTCTAGAGAAGAAGTTAGGTTTTTTTAATTTTAAAACAAATGAAATGAAATAATTTTATTTATATTTTTTCTTTCTTCTCCACCAACGAACAAGTAGAGTGTGGGACCCGCGATTCATCAAGCCAATAAATGGCATAACTAGACAATTCATTGAAACGAAATCATTGGAAAATTAGGAAGGTTCCTACTTAATAATCCCCTGATAATATCCCACTTCGTTACTTAACTTCCCCCTCTACTATTTATATGGACCTTGGGGGAGGAGATATTACGAATTCACCAAGCAGTGAAATGCAGAAGGATTACTCAGATGCCAAACTCTTGAAGAGAGGAGTCAGTTATGGACAACGGTCATGAGGATGAATTAGTATGGGGATGAAAAAAAACAAGACTTCATCAATCCTGAGCGCTCTCCAATGATTAGAGGTTGGGTGGTGTTTATTGTTTATATTCCTAAAATTTATTCCAAAATGATAAGAATTGATCAACTTGTGAACAATTTGACCCGTTGTTCTATATATATATGTGTGTGTGTGTGAGAGAGAGAGAGAGAGAGGGTGTGATATATTTTTGGGATATACATTGAAATTAAGCCATGCAACCTGGTTGAACAACTTTCTCCTGAATCCCACTAATGAATAACTAACGTCGAGGGCATGAGCCAACACAAACTTGGCCCGAGACCCTCCACTTGTGCGTTGATTATGATCGCCTAATTTGAAGATAGATAAAAGATGAATCGGGGCCTACCGTAGTGAATAACATGATTTTAAGATTCCATAGGCATAAAAGGCACATGAAACGGGACATTGGTGGGTGATCAGTGGCCTGAAGAGCACCCTGTCACTGGCACTGACGCTTGACAGCACGACAGCGGCACACGACAGCGCCGACCGAGTGCCAGGAAGAAGAACCTACCATGGCCCTAGGAAATGGAAAAAGAGTGGAAACCCCCTAGTGGAACACCCAAGTAGGAGCTAGGCCGCGCCCTACATCGGCTACAGTGGGAGAAAGGGTCGCCGTTTCGACCGACGACTCAAGGATGGTGCATGCTACAGCGGCACGCCCAACGGCGATGCTGCGGCCCATCGGCCGCATCACAAAGTGACTCAGGGTGCCACATGTCACTGTGTTGGGTCAACCCCCATGGGATGACCGATTGACATGAAACAATGCCAAATCAGCCCTACCCGGACGCGGAGCATCCGGGAGACCCTGGCAGCCTGCGCCGCCAGGCTGGTGGCACCATCGGGCCGAATGTCAGCCATGTGGGCCGACCCGCGGCCTAGCTGGGTCGGTCTGGGCCTAGCAGGCTGGGTTGTCCTGAGTTGGGTTGAACCCAAGTCAGGCAGAGTCGACCTAGATTGATCTGTGTCGGCTCATGATGAATCGGTTCATGACAGTCTGACCGTGGTGGGCCGGACCCGGACCCCATACCTACTAGTTACTCAAAACAGGCCATATCTTTTAAACCAAACGTTTGTTTGATGAACCATCTTTAGAGTCCGATCCCATAATAAAAATCAGTTAATTTTTTATACTTCACATGAGTTTTGGAAAATTTTGGGTTATTTCTGGGGTGGATCACACATGAATCTAGCTGGTCCCTTTCCACTAAAATGTATGTATCTTGCAAATCGTGAATCCGATTAATGAGCCGTTTGTAGAATTGGGACTCTCAAGAAGATACATTACATTTGAAATATGTTAATCTAACTCACTTGGATATCATGATTTAACAAGTGGCTCGATGGCTTGTTCTACCAAGAAGACTATGTACGTATCCCTACGGCAGATTGGGACCTGAAGACTGTTGACCATGAACTCCTTACGACTCGATGACTAGCCTAGTGGGAAGGAGATCTATTTGACCAGCATGCCCATGATGGGAATCAACTCTGTGTGACAATAAATTCCCATGGTACCCATCTAGAATATGTACCTCAGTCCGACCAAGGTGGGAACTAGCTTTGTGTGACCCAGTAGGCCAATGGTGGGAAGCAGCTCTTTATGGCCCGACATGCCCACGGTACCCATCAGGGATTAGTACCACACCTGTCCAAGGTTATTGGGAAGCATCTCTTTGTAACCCAGCTATCCCATTGTGGTATTTGGCTCTGTGTGACCCGAAATTCACACATTACCCATCAGGGATGAGTACCGCATCAGTCCAAGGATAGTGGAATGCGACTCTATGTCACCTCGTAGGCCCACAATGCTCATCAGAGGAGGACTTCTCCAATAGCCGTGGACGTCAACAACCTGATGACACTTCTATCATTGACCAAATGTGATTCCATGTGAGAGATGACTTGTGTGGTGTGATTTTGTGTTCCTTATATACTATTATTTTTTTCGTGGATTTCTTTGTTCTTTTGGGGTCCCAATTGAGTTTAGTGTTACTCACCCCCTCCATGGGCCTTTCCCACATGTGATCTGTGTCCCGTGTAAGCAACCGACACATCAAAGATAGACTGGGTGTCGTTAGACAAGGCATACCACTGTGATATCTGAAAAACTAGACATACTCCCTCAGTATACAGTAGCTACACTACACCTACGATTAGGTGGGGTTTTCAACGGATGGCCAATAGAGAACACCTGTACTTTACTGTTTTCAATACTTTTTTGGGGGTTTGAATTCTGGACCACATGCATTCATATTTGAAAAAACATAGTTTCCCCTTAGTGTTATACTATCTATTATCTTGTGAGTTGGTACATGGTTGGATTTGCGTGTGCGTATAGGTATCCGGGAAAATGCCTCCAACTTTTAGGTTTACACCTTCAGTGCTAGTTGCTATCCCCTAGCCATTGGGAGGTGGCCTTGTGGTCATCACAGCTCAGGCACTGCGGGATGGGTCATGACAAGAAAAATCCATTGGAAACCCCCATAAACCCCAAGATTATCCCCACATGTAATTTATAATATTCACCTACATATCCTGGGGAAAAATAAAACATTATAAATAGGTGATATTAGATGCACAATAAGGGTATGAAATACAATGAAAGATAACATAAATAATCATAAACAATAAATAAAGGTGAATAACTTATAATTAATGTCATTAAAACATAATCATGAGAATTATATAGTTGGAATACAATCTAAATAAATCATAACATATAAATATTCACATGATAATGAAACATAAACATAGATATTGTACTAGTCAAATAATCACATGGATTATCAATTAATTAATTCATGTGGAGGGATTGAATAATATATAACACCATAAATATAATGTCATGGATTTTACCAAGACACCATATATAAATATATAAAAACCTGGCCTGGTATGTCTCATGAGACCTACGGATGCATCAAGGTACGATTTCATGCCCCACCCATCACGTACTAGGTCTAATGCATTCCTCATTTAAAAGAATTGGAAAATAATAAATATATCCATTCATATTGAATATAATATAATAAATATTATTAAGTTTTCCCGAACAATAAATATATTCATAAACCTTACAGAGTAATATGGTGAATGATATCGAGATAGTACATCCACAGTCAAAAGAATCATAATGCTTCCAATAAAATATGTTTGATGGAAACATAAAAGATAAATTTGAAAATATAACAATATTAATCATATTTTTTTTGAAATAGATGAAGATACAATTATAAAATTGTAGACAAATTTTTGATAGAAATGTCCTTTTTACTTTTGAAAGGAAGATTTGTTTTAAAAAATTACATTGTATTTGTCATTAAATATTTTTTTAAAGATGTATATCACTGAAAATAAAAGACAAGGATACTGAAGTTATGATTTAGGGATAAATTATGTCTAAACAAAGTTGATATATTTAAAAATTTATATTTCAATCATTGAAAATTTTCCACTTTAGTGTTGTTTAAGGAAAATATATGGCTGTATTTAAAGAACACAAAGCCTTAATTGTTAACATAAAACCATAAATTAGATGATATAGTTTTCATGATAAAAATTTAGAGGATTATTAAAATATTGGTGTATTAAAATATATCATTGAGTGTACATGAATATGGGTATGAAATTTTCAAGTACACTTTAATCGGGCTTTCTAATCGGGGGGAATTGAAAAGGGGTCTTTGTAAATCATGTATATCCCCATCAATGAAATATGAAATGATATAAACATATGTGTTTGGATTGTATACTTCTAATTTAGAATAATTATATAAAAATATGTAATAATTGCACTAGTATAAGAAATGGTATGTGTAACCTGAATGAAAAATGGTGGTTTAGGGTGAATCCCTTACCATATATTTGGAAGCTTGTTTCACTTGTACTTAACGTCCTAGATAATACAATTTTGTACATTAATAAATTAATTAATGAACTCTTAAACATTTATATCAATTAGTATTATTTAATTTTGTTCATTTATGTCCATTTTTATGAGTTTTATGATTCATTTCTTCCATTCGGAAGTGTTCATTTCCATAGTTTTCATGATTGGTTCCCTTGTATACATGTACAAAAGATCACGCAAAATGGAAATAGTTTTCAAAAAATGATGTTATATGTTATTAAAAAAATTTAATTTAATTTTTTTGTCATATATATCATTTTGGATCATGATATCAACATTATTTATAAGATAAAATGATAATGATAAACATTTAGATTATTTTTTCAGTTTGTATCACCACAAACTAATTTGGTTATATTATTTAAAAATAAACATATATATTGGCTCCATAACATTGAATAATTATTAATATACGTATTATAATCTTCTGTATAAATAAAAATAATATCATGAAAATACAAAATATTTTTATTGTAAAATGAAAGCACATCATCCAAGATGTCGGTAAATCGACAAAATGTGAACGATGATTTATTTTTTGTTAAATAAAGGAGAGGATAATGGGATTGATTATGGATATCCCAGTATCATAATAAAATTCCATAATATATTATTAATTTTATAGATAATGTATTTTTGGATATTAATTAAGGGGAAAGAATAATAAATGATAAGAAATTGAATGAAAATTAAATGAATATAAGAGGATTTTACCTCATGATTTATTCTTCTTAGGAACATCCATAGGGAACTTGGAAGTGATATTTTTAGTACACTTGAATCTCAATAGTGTGTGTAAGGATTAGGATAATATAATTTAATTGAATATAGTTGAGAAATAAGGCTACGGTGAAATTGTGTGACAGAAAGAGTCTATTTTTAAAACTGAGGTGTGCGCCACTTAGGAATTAAGAAAAATATTATAATATAATAAGTATAAAATAGGGTAAAATAATTTATAATTTCATAAAAATATAAAGATTTTTATATTGTTAATATAATATTATATTACATTCCCTTATCCTATATTTTAGTTATTTTTTAATAGTTTAAGAAAATATTTTTTTCATTTAAATAGTTATTGTCACATTAAACACTATAAATATTTATTTCATTTAATACATGGTGAAAAATATTACAATTAGAACCAAATATTTAATTATATATTATACATGTCATATTTATCCATATAATTCATTGATTGATTTAGTTATCCAAAATTATATTTTGATTAATATTTTTATTATCATTCATTTTATTTTATAATTAAATTAATTATTACTGCATCATCGATGTGCAAGACATTAATATATTAATATTCTCTATAAAAATGGAAAATAAATTTCCATGAAGAAAAAAAATTGATTATCCTTAAAATTAATATTAATGGTTAAATATCTCTTCTAGAAAATGATATGTTAAAATATTATGCAAATTAAAACATATAGTGTGTAAAATATGAATTTATTTTAAATAAAATACTATAAGGGTATTAAACATGTCATTGTGTCTCCAAATGGTACTTAATTCATAAATTGGACAAAAATAGTCGTGATTTAATCAACCGATAATATTTTTTCCAGTTTTTGTGAAATTTAAATATTCTTATAATTTTTTATTAAAATCATTTCATTTATTTTATTCTAATTTCACAAGATTGTAATAAAGTTGTATAAGATTTCATGTCAACTAATTCACATATAAATATTATTAAATTAAATTAAAAATACATTAATTTGGTTAAATAGAATCATTTATATTCGTTAATTATGTACATTTACTAATATTCATGTCAATAAAAAAATATCAATTTACTAAATTGACGTTCATTAACTTACACAGGCATTGTAGATGAATGTAGATAAGATTAATTTGTATAACTCTAAATTTAGTGAAAATCAACAATAAAATACAATAATAAATTATAATTAATAAAAATTTGGAGTGTATAATTCTTATCACTCAATTCAAATCAATATGGAATCAAATCATACAATGTAAATGCTGCACCAGCACCATGTTGGTATTGACATTGATTTTTATATTTCTAATGGAATTAATTATAACTTACATGAAAAAAATTATTTGTGTACAATTATTTTATTATAAATTAAAATATTTCATTACATAATTTTATAAAATTTTATATCATAATTATGTATTAATGATTTAACAAAAATAGAAAATATTCAAATTAGTATATTTTTTACAGTTCACACGAAATTCAACTTTTTAGAAAATCCTCATAATTTTACCCTAATTTTTTTTATTTGTTTATTTAAATAATGAACTCCATTACATGGAAATAGGTATCGAAATAAAAAAAATTAATTTATAAATAAAATAATCATTTATTAAATAAATACTTATTTTATCGTATAAATGATTTTTTGCACTTAGAAAAATTAAATATGGTCTCATAAAATTATGTTATAATTATAATACAACCAAATATTAATTCTTGAATCTATTTTATGAAAATAATGTTCTTTTTAAGTCATTAAATTAATTATAAAATTATATATAAGAATATACATTTCAAAAATTATCAACCACATGATTAGTCATTTTTAAAACAAAATTTTACTAAATTCTTGATATAAATATATCATATTTTCATTTATGAGACTCCTAAATTTTTATTTATACTTTTTAGGTGAATTTATTAATTTAATGACTACATTACTATTCCAAAAATCACATTACTATTTCAAATTTCATGTTAATAATTAATAGTGTATCATTCATTATTTAAGCTACAATGTTCCGCATAAATTTAATTGATTTAAGAATATACATTCCTAAATAAATTTGCAGCGTTACCTAAAATAAATGTGGAATCCCACACTAATCACATGGGTGAGAGACCTATATTTGGTCACATGGGTGAGTGACCATCATGAATCCACCTCAGTGGGTGACCTCTGTGAGGCACCTTGTTAAAAAACCCCTTAAAATATAATACACAGTAACCATTGTTTTAAAAAATTATTGGTGTTTCATTATGAATTTTTTATTAAATGAAAAATATATACAAGTCATATTTGAAGAAAAGAAGCACAAATCAGGAGAATTTTGTAATTAGATAGAAAATATTATTACAATGTGTATGACACCACTCCTCCAGATCATGCGATGTATCTTATGAAATATATGAGGTCTCAGCCTTAAACCTTACATAATAACAAATTAAATGAATAATTCACATTGAGGATCTTTTCATGTTTAGATTTTTAGAGAGTTAGGATATAACTATTACATCTCAAAAGATTACAAAGTAGACACTTCTACACAGTTTCCATTTTTTCATAAAATAAAAACTCATGGAAAAAAAGAGTCATGTTTAGTTCCATGTTTAAGACAGCATGACTTTTCCTTCATCCCATCCTTGAACCTATTCCACATTATTTACTATCATAAACATTTCAAAAACATGGGATGAGCATTAAAAGCTCAGTAAGGGATACATATAAAAAGAAAACTGTTAGATTTTTCAAAACAATAGGTAAACCATGAATAATTTATCATAATTAATAATTTCCACCATTATGAGGTAGTAAATACTCTTCACTAAATAAAATATCATTACTTACAGTTTTGTTACCAAAAGATTAACATAAAAACCATATAAAGAACACATGACATATAAAGGTAACTTGGGACACAAACATATTTAAATTGAATAACCATACGGTCGACTTCCACACATATCACTAAATGGAATAGCCATATGACCAACTTCCATATCCAATGCATTGGATGTTATAATGTAACTACTCGTCTTGGTATTCATGGCACCACCCGTTATTTAGTTTATCACGTAACCACCCTTCAAATGTCCAAGTACCATTATAAAATCATATGACCTAAATCAAATATAGAGGAAAGAAAACATTTCCACATTTCAATCAAAATATATCACATAAATATATTGACCAAAAAAATCCATTATCAAAACCATTTTCAATACCAAAATACATAAAATATTATATTGTATTTATTTTATTTTAAAAACATTACAGCTTGTTGAGGAAGCAAAAGATTAAATAATACCCGTGGCGGTAGAAAAGGATGTTGTCAACGCATATGCTAAAAGAATCATTCCTTTTTTTGTTTAGTAAAATTCTTCATAGAAAAATTTTACCTTTGAAAAGTCGTGGTTTTTTATACAACGTATAAAAGAAAGTCATGTATTAAAACAAAATATGCCTCAATGAAAGGAGATCAAGACGATGTCCCTTAACTCGTGTCCGACTTGACTCAATCGTTCTTTAATCTCATGAATAATAAACTAAAGTTAATTTATACTTCCTTAATAACATTTTTCGAGTTTATTATTCCTTTTGAATCACTTATTACCATGTTATAAACAATATGTAATCATTTAAGTTAATAATGTTTGTTTTGTCAATATTTGGTACTTGATTCAAAAATAGACTTCTTATAATCACATGTTGTTCATGTGTTCAAAAGTTAATTATATCCAGAATTATATTCATGATTTGGATATCATATATATAATATATATCTATCATATACAAGTATTTAGAATAGTACATAACATTTAGACGTATAAAAAGAAATGCACCATTCTTGGAGACGGTAAGCCGTACGTACGCATGAACGCTACATAAATTTCTATTTCATATTTAATGGAATTAAAACATAATGATATATAGTAGTATTATCATTCCAGTATTTTATCATATATAATATTATTAAATCTTTCCTTTATACATACCACATATGGTATGAACGAGTCATATCACTTTGAGGGGGCGGTAGTCCGCACTTCCTCAAATGAAATTATCGCGTTTAACCATTATCGAAACCATAAAGTTATGATATTAATAGAAATTATATATGCACAAAGAAAACATAAAAATAATATATATCATATATAAATATAGTTCCATCATAATGGCCACCATGGGAGGGAGTTGGAGATATTTGAGCAATCATCGTTTCGTGAGGCTTTAGTTTTCCATCCACAGAAACATTATGTCATTCATCCATTAGATGGAGGTGTTTGTAAGTGTAGTTTGAATCCGTCACATCACAACATCCTAGTATATTTAGGATACTGGTGTTGTTACAAAATAAAGTAATAAATTGATTTTAGTGGTTTTATAAGTGAAATAAATGAAAATAATTTAAGAAAAACTTTTACCTTTAATTTGGGAAACTCCCTTTAGCTGGAAAAAAAGGACTTCTCGAAGTGCTGTCTCCCTAATGTAAGGCTTCTAGGTGGAAGAGAGGGATGTATGGAGCTTAATTTGGCAGAGTTTGGAAGAGGAAAAAAGGATTTAGTGGTGTGAGTAATTGGTTAAAAATGGTCTCCTTTAATAAGGGGGAAGAGGGGCTCTTTAGGAAAGTGTTATAATATTATTTTATTATATAATTATATTCGGTTTATAAATGTATAAAAATGATTATAGTATAATCTAATATTACTCATATTAGAAATAAAATCATCCAATCATAATTGGACATGTTTTAGATAATATTTTAATCATTATTATTTTATTAATTTAAATCATTTATTGATGAGGTAAACACTTCATCATTATTGTGTCATAAATAATTGAATCTATATGATGTCTAAAAAGTTTAAAACTATTCCATGATGTAGGAAATATTTTTATCTTTTCAATTAATATTTATAGTCAAAAATATTACTTATATAACACTATATAAAAATTAATTTACTAAAATATTTTTGTTTAGGTCAAATTTTCCTTTACATTAAATTAATAAATCTAAATTCTCAGTATCATTCATAAGTGGCTCCATGGGGTCCCAAAATAGACCCAAATATGCCCATAGTCAGAAATTAAACGTCCAATAAGGTTAGGACAAGTGCTAAGGGAATTTTTAATTATTATAATATTCTTTTAACCTTCAATTACATTATTTACCTTTAACCATGGTAAATAAAATTTAAAAGTTATGATTCACCAAAAATTATTGTCATCTTATTGAACCACATTTTACTAACTAATAACAAACATGTATGTCGGATTTTAGAAATTCAATTCACATAATTGTTAAAACATCATTTAAATGAAAAAGTCAGTTTTTTAACTATTACTAAGTGGTTTCACAATTCATCAAAAATTGATGTTTTTTAGAAAAATACCAAATATTCTGCCTAAGCTATATTTGATATTCCAAATTAAAAAATGATGTCTATTTTTTAAAATTAAAAACATTAAAGTGGAATTAATTAATAATAAAATTATTTCCCGTTATCAAAACAAATAGCGTGTTTTGAAGAAACAATAACTATCAAAATATTGACACATGTTTATGTCCAGTTTCAATGTGAAATTAATTCCAATGACCAACATTGGATTAAATGGTAAAAATATATTCTAATTATAATTTAATTCCAATTAAATGGATAATATAGCTATATAAATATATTATAATAATACACATTTTTGAATTAAAAGATAATATTTTTAATTATTCATTAAAAAATGAACTTTATGGGAAAAATTCCAATAAATTACACAATGTAAATTATGATGTCCCCATAATAAAGAATGATTTTATTCATTCATATTGAATGTATTAATGTGAAAAAAGACTAGATTTAATGAGGGTTCTCCATTAAAAGGCGGTAAATCGAACTTTTAATGTAAATTATGCTTAAAATTAAATTCATTTACATTTTATGCCTCTAAATTTTAATGGACAAAAGTAAATACATTTAACAGACATGTATAATCATATTGTATTTATTTTTGTTCATTCCCCCCAATAAAACAGCTAGGAGTTAGCTACCATTTAAAATAATAATATTATATTGTTGTTGTGGAACGTAAGATTTCAAAGATACCAGTTGTTGCGTATTGGGTATGCTATCAAACATAGAAACCCCTTTAAAGTAAAATTAATATTTAATTCACAAATATTAATAAATATTAAATATGTATTATTCTTTATTTAAATATGATGTTACAAAATATCACCTAGAATACCTTGAATGTGAAATAATTCCAAATTATATCGGTAATGACCCGTACCCTAGTATCGTAGACTTGATGCTATACAATATTACATTCGTACTATGAACATGTGATCAAATATCAAAGGATAAAGTAGTTAAGTTTCTTTTGAGATCCAAAAACAAACAAAAGGTTAACGTTAAAATAATAAAGTAAAAAAACAATTGTAAATATCCACAAACTCATAGATTATCCCTACAAGTCATTCATAATATACTTGTTTGAATATAAGTATTAAATAAAACATAAGAAAAGAGTGAACTAGGATGATCATGTAGGGTATATAATAACGTGGAAGATATCCTAAAGACAAACAATAATGAAATTTGAAAAAAGAATCCATAAAATATAATCTTGAGCATAAAATGGAAGAAATTTGTTTTTACCAATTCCACATAAATAATCACATGAGAATGAATCATACCCATGGATATTCAAATAGTAGAATCATCACATTGATTATCAACTAGAAATATCCTAATGATGGAATTCATATTGTGGGACGTCGTAATTTTATCATCAAGGATTTATCCAAGACTCTGAATATATATTTGTAAAAACCCAGTTTAGTTTGTCTCTTGAGACCTACTAATGTATCATGGGGATATTTTGGGCCATGGTCATCACTTAATAAGTCCTATATATTCATAATATTAAATTTGAGGAATATTATCAACATATAAACTCATATTGAAACAATCATATTAAATATTAAAAAATCTCCCCAAAATAATCATAAACATCGACAATAATACAGAGAATTCTATCCATATATTACATAATCAAAATATATTCATAAACCATTCAATAAAATATTTTAGATGGTAACATAATAAATAAATCTCAATTAATAAAAATTATAAAAAGCGGGTGTTTACATATATTGAAATACTCTAACAAAAGAAATGAAAATTTCTTGAAAGAATTACACTTTTTAAAAGATAATCATTTATTAAAAAATACACTCATTTATAAAGGAAGGAAAATTATTATAAAATAACCATGTAAACATCTAATAGATTTGAAAATATCAAGGAATCAAGAATTAATGACATTACAGTAAATACATATAATTTGAAATTTGTTTCTTTTAAATTTTTAATAAAAGAAACATTAAAAAGAGTATTTTTGTAAGAGAGTGCGATCATTAGACAAATAAATCAATTATTTGTTTTATCTATAAATCAAATTAAAACAAGTGTGAATAAAATATAACAAAATAAAATCCATTTAATAAGTTAAAAAATAATTGGATTATATTTTAACCCAAATAATGTAAATATAATTCAAATTTAATTAATAACATTCTGGAGGAAAATAATGTTTAATCATTCCAATAAAACATTGAAACATTTGAGTCATAATCTCTTTGAAGGAATAACATTTTAAAAAATAGAAAATAATAAGAGAATAAAAAAATTCATTAAAATATATTCTAAATATCATTATACATACTCCACACAAAAGAAATAAGTAGTGAATATGGTGTATCACATAGAAATGAAAGTGTGATGAGAAAAATCATTACCATATTTTCAAAAGTGTTCTGAATATGAAATTAATGTCTCGGATGATTATATTAAAATAATTATGTAAATAATTTAAATAATATATATCTCATATATGATTTATTCTAATTTTAAAATGTTCAGTTATGGCCAATTTGATGAGTTATACTGTTTAATTTTATTGTTTCAAGAGATTTTATTTCATGGGTTTATGGTCGGTTCCCTTGAGTATAAATATGGAAATTCTAGTAGAATTTGAATATCATCATTGAAGTGAAATTATTTAGTATATATGTTGATTAATAAGATTAAATTTTATAATATATAATTTTCTAACAAGTAATGAGACGATTCATTATATAAAATTTGAATAAAAATATTCAGTTTATTTTGGATGTTTTTATGACTATCACGAACTTGTGAAATTTTATTTAATATTGTGTAATATAATTGTTACAAATAAATAAATAAGTTTATATACACATATTATTATCTATTTATATCTTAATAATATTTTTATGACCATACTAAAAGGTGGTAATGGAAAATAAATACTCATCATCCATGATAACGGTAAATCGACACATCACAGATGATGATTACATTTTTAGAAAAAGAGAGAGGGTATGGTGATTGATGATCGATATACTATTATCATATTAAAATTAAATTATATATAATATTCTATATTTATCATTACTTTTTGGATATTGGTGTAAATTATTTGATAAGAAATGATAAGTAATTAAAAGAAAATTAAATGCACTAAAGGGGATTTTCCCTCTTGAATTCATCTTATTGGGACCCACATTAGGAAACCCAGAATTTGTCTATTTGGGAGATAGGTAACACTATAATGTTTATGAGGTTTAAGATAATGGAATGTTTTAGAATATAGTTGATAAATAACACTCATGGTGATGGAATTTTGTGATGTAAATTGTCCATTTATAAAACTGAGGCGAGGGGCAACATAGGAATTAGAAAACATAATGAAATATAATACGGACAAACAATTGTTCAAGACATCCAGAAGGCCTAAAACGATATAGTGTATTAAATTTTTTATATCATATTATTATAAATGACTATATTTAATATTTTTTTGATTTCAAATAATTTAAAATTATTTTATATTCATCACAATAATTTTTTTAAAATTAAATGTTATTCAAAAAATTCGATTAAAATTTAAATAAAATATTCAAATTTGAAAACATTATTTTATAATATCATATTAATGTAATTTTAATTTATATAATTCATGGCTCATTATAAATATCTGAAATTATATTTTTTTATTTTTTTAATATCATTTATTTTATTTTTCTATTAAAATAATAATTATTGAATCATCGTTGTGAAATATTTTAGGGTTTACCTTTTATTCTTATAAAATAAAAAAATCATTGAATAATATCAATTTATTATATTTCAAAGAAATATTTATGATTAAATATATCATATTTAAAATTTATATTAAAATTTTATACTAATTAAAATCTATAGCCTAAACATTTGGACTTTTTTTAAAGAAAATAAAATAAGTTTATAAATCATATCTATATTGATATAAATGTCTAATAATTATAAAATTGTAGAAGAATGGTTGAAATATAGTCATCCAATACATTTTTCCATGCTTTTGGGTCATTTAATGGTTTTCATAATTTTAATTAAAATCATTTTATTGATGTTCCTCTGACATTCACAAGAACCACATCAATGCTGCATATGCATTATTGTTAATTATTTCATACAAAAAATTAAAAATAAATTAATATCAAAAAAAATAAATTAATTTGGTTCAATATAATAATTTATGTTCATTTTTTATTTTTATTTACATTTATCAATGATAAGAAAACTTCTTTATTTTTCTAATTATATTTTTCTTACATTTCACAAGCATTATAGAGTCATTTTGATATGATTAACGTAATATAACTCTAAAAATAGAGAATATCATCACAAAACATAAATAATACATAATAATTAATAAAAATTATAGTTAATACTTTCTGGGACTCAATTAGTGCCTATAGGGAACGAAATTCCACATTGGCAATGTTGCGGAAGCCCTACGTCGAGATTCACAATGTTTTTTGTCCATATCATGAAATTAATTATAATTTAGATGTAATGAATTTTTTTATAAATATTTATATTATAATATCATAATTTAGTCATTATATATTTTTTTTAAAATTTTAATCATAATTATGTATTGGTGTTTTCACAACAATACAGTATTTCAAAATATCTATATTTTTACTATTAACCAAAAATTCAAATTTTTCAAAAAATTCACAATATTTTTCTCTGCACATTTCTCAATGTGTATTTATAAAATATTTAAACCATTTTATGGAAATAATATTCTAAATACGATAAATTTAATTTTTAAATAAAATCTTTATTTCTATGAAAAATACCAATTTTACTATATTACATATTTTTCGACCCTTTGAAAAAATAATTATGGTCTCATATAACAATCTAATAATTATAATAGTATAAAATATAAAATCCCGAATCTATTTTATTTTAATTATATTCCATTATATCATTAGATTAATTATAAACTTTTAATTATGAATTTATGATTCACAAAAAAACTGACATTTAATTTATCATTTTTACAACATTAATTTACATATTTCATGATATATGTATATCATATTTTCATTTATGAGATACATAAATTCTTATTACTAATTTCATAGGTGATTTTATTTTCATAATCGCCACATTAATATTTTGAATGGTTATATTAATATTCAAATAGACTGGTTAATATTTAATAGAATATCGTATTTCATTGTATCTATAAGCTATTGAATTGAATTGATTTAAGGAGATACATAAAATAAAATATTCTGGTATCATAATAATCGTTGACTTTATAGAGACATATACATTTAGATTATAATGAATTAATTTTTTATCTATTATTTCGTGGAGTGCTAGATTTTTTCAATTTGCAAGATATCATTCATGGTCACTTTAAACATTGAGGAATCGGTACCCTCATCATGTGACATGCATCACATTAGCTATCATTTATATCTAAATCCTCAATCATTAGAATAAAAACTAAACAATTACTCATTTGTATCCTTGCCTTCCAATAAAATCAATAAAAATGTTGTAATGAAGTTCAAGGATTCAGAACTATAGGACGTGTCATACTAGGATGTATGTGAGGGTACTAGGATTGAAAAAAGTGTGCTAAATTTGAAGATAAACATACTACGATCAGCATTTATGAGGTTCTCTGGGTGGTGCAGACATATGTGTATAGGCACATGAATATCATTACCTATTTTTACATCTTATGGATCCTGCCAAAATAATACTTTCCTTGTAACACAAAAGTATTCATCATCAATTTATGGGAAGACTACATGAGCATTGGAGATCCTATCCTCAGATAGATGTATGATGAGTTCATTCTATTTAAGGATGTGTGGGAAGATGCTAAGAATATGAATTATTTATATAACGAGCCATTACAAGTAGCATATGATGTTAGTATGGAAGACCCTCTCTTAATGATGAATATTGATTCCTTGGAATGGGTGAATGTTTTTTTGGAGCCCTAGTTATAAGTTCCTAATTTTAGAGTCCAAAAGGAATGTACCTCTTTGGAAAAGTGGTCCATCTTAGGTATGTTTTGTATTTTGATGAATTATTGCCAATATAATCAGTGGGGTTTTTTTATTATTGTCTAATATTCACAAAAAAATCACCTAATTCGTTTTTTTTTCATTATGGTTGATAATATACATGTGTTTTCCCTATGAATCAAATGGAATTGTGACTCAAGGTAAGTTCTTATAGGAATCCATGTTGGATAATTTAACAAATGTTGGGTTGGAAGACCCCACCATGGAAATGATCAATAAGTAATTTCATCATGTGTATTGGGGGTAAGACCCCTTCCATATTTCATATCTATTTTAATTATTGATAGGATGGTTCACATAAATATTAAATACATATACTATGATGAGAAATGTCATGGCTCATGGAGTCCAAATCTAATTGTTCTTCCATGATGGTTCAAGCTTCCAACCTCTTTCTGTTATATAAAGTGGGGCCCTAACGAATCGTATCCTATTGCAGGAATCTAATTTAATCATGAATGGGATTCCACTAACTAGAATATTTATTATAATTTCTCTTTTTTATGACAATATAATTTTTTACATGATATATTTTTGATATGACATGCTGGAAACTAGGAATGATTGTGACATCATTTTTGATGATTATACTATAAAAATATTTTCTCACCAATTTACATGCCAAGAACAACAAAATTTATCCCCTTCTATATATGGCTGACTAGAGAAGAACTAAATAGTGGAACAAAATATATATGTTTTCATGGTAGTGGATGCACTAAAAAATGTATTCAAGGTTTCTTTATTGGGTGACCATTTGGTTGAATTATAGGAATGTTGATGTCCATATTTCATTATACACAAAAGAGGTTCCAACTACATTAATCCCTTATGTCAAATTTGTGACAAACGTTATATAGTGGAAGAACGTTAGTATGTCTCAAATCATTTATGATTAATAAGGGGATTAAAAATATTCAAAATATCCAAGATGTGGTCAATAAAAAATTCTAGTGTTGATGAAAATGAAAATGAAAATCCATGAAAATTTAGTCTTCATCACACAGAGGGAAATCGGGATCCAGCTATACTTCCTCCTCTCATGATGTGGAGTCATGAAATATTGGAAAAATCGAGGGATTCCATGTAACCTTCAAAATTGGATATAGTATCATTAGAATATATGCATCCCATATTTTTTAAATTCTAGAATGATGGGACCATTGAAATCAAGTACTTAGAGATATTTTTTCATTTTGGGATTCATGTCCCATAATTTTTGATACATTCACCCCTTTGATATTCCACTATGATATTTATCAAATTTTAGTGAATAATTACCATTGGTGAATATAGAGGATTATATATTCCATTTATGACCAGATTTCATCCCTGAAATATGTTAATTTTATAAATAATTTGTACTCTTCATTGTCTATGGTTGATCAATAAACTAATAAATGGGAGGAAGTTTTCGATGTTGGTGTGGTATTACACTCTTCTCTTCCCTTTTCCTTTATAATTCATCATGTTTTCGATAACCTTACTTTTAATGATGAAATATAAAACTTCATGTTGAAGAGGTTATAAGAATTTTTACTAGGAGTGAAGTTATGAAAATATTTATTGATGGGAAACACCATCAAGGATGTGTGATACACCCCTTAATCATTAGTGTTTTACCTTGTCTAGAGACTCATGGATGAGATAATTGTGGGAGGAAACACTCATTTTACTCCACTAGTACCGGTATTGTGGGGGACAATGTGCCAATATTTCGTAGTCTGAGGAAATGTGATCAATGAGTATTAATACAATGTCCAAGAAGATGATTGGTGGTGGTGAGATTTCAATAAATCATTAGTTCTCAAATTTTAAATTATCTTATTCTGATCATTCTTTTGGAATGAATAATCATATATCCTCTATTATCTAAAGGGTATTATTGTTAATCCCTTGAGAACTGAGTAGAATATTCCATATGACACACATATTTCAGTTATAGAGAATGTCCCCTTGATATGATGAGTGCCAAGGGGTGAAGACACATAATTTCCTACCACTACATAGGGGGAGTAAAACACCAATAATTTCCAAAATGAATCATAAGGTTTTATGTATCCATCTTTAACTATTTCCCCTAATAATATTTAAAATACTATACATATACTATATGATACTAGGATAAAAATAACTGGTCCTATCATTATATTATATGGGTATGATTAGGGTATCATGCTATCCGATGAAATATTTAGTATTGAACCTGATTCTATTGGGCTGAAAAGGCTATGACAACCCAACTGATTATAGATAGAGTTAACTGTGAATCTAATTTGGGTCTTAATCTAAAAAATTTTTATTCCTATAATTGATAGTATGATTTGACATGTGAGGAATCACATATTAAACTATTGGAATTGGAGTAATTTTTCCAAACCATTTATTTTCATTCCACTTTGGAGGAATTTGAATATTTATATATGAAATTGGATAGATTTGACTTTCCACTATTTGTGTTCTCACACATAGATGAGTTCCTTGTGTCATATGTGTTAAATAAATTATCATTAATTTTTATAGTCTTTAATAAATATCATTACCAAGGAGATCCATGACTGGGGGTTCAATATCCTTACTCCACCTATCATTGATAGAGTAATAACTCTAGGTTTATAATTGAATAATTCTCATGAACCATCCCTAGCTAGTTCCATAACAACACATAACAGATCCATGTTCAAACAGTTGAGGATGGTAATTATAGATGGTAATCAATCCATGCTGTTTATTGATCAATGATTTTGTTTCGTCAATATCTTTGATCTGCTTTTATATTTCTCTTTAATATATTCTAATGTTCATGATTAATTTCTTTCATATTTTCATTTCATCAACCTCACTAGTCAAATATGATATGTTATCCTCAACCCCAACTCATCTCACGTTGTAGGGAGGGGATAACATTACTCTAGAAATGAAAATGTAGGATTCATCCATATTTGAGTTAATATTAGGGCATACACATCTCTTTAAGACTAGGTTATGGGGAATCAATGAGCCTAAGGACTCCCTTTATGTATGTCATTGGTTCATAAGTCAACACATATCATAGTGAGTATCAAAGTCCCCAATGAAATATCATCCATTAAATTTTTATCAACTCTAGAGCTTGTTCATCATATTAGGGTTTTATGGATTTTATTGCCATGTGATCCACTATATTATAAAGTAAATCATTCTCTAATGGGAGTGAAATCATAATTAAAAACTACTCCTTGTTAATGAAAATTTTATCAAAATACTATTAATTTTCAAGATAAACTTTCCCAGGAATAGCTCAGTAATGCCAAAAAGTTAGAGTAGAAAATTAAATGGGTTGATATAAATCCCTTAATATAATATTTCTATAAAAATATATTAATACCACAAGAGGTTACCACATAAAACATCTCCATTTTCTTGAAGAGGTTCCTTCTGAGGTAAATATTTCTTTTGTGGAAAAAACAGACAAGATCCTCTTTATTGAGGTGGCCAAGACTACTCAGATATCCATTCATTGATAGTATATATATAAATATTTATTAGACATCTAATAATTCCAATGTAATATTAATGGTCTTTCAAAATGTATGATATATCCACTCATTCTTGCGGATTTTCTTCTGATATTTTTTCCCTAAATGATTGCAATTTTTTCCCAATCATATATTTCTTCAATATTATTTCCCCTAAAATTGTTACACAACCATGAAGATATCATATTTTACTATACAAACATTCATTAATGTATTTAATATATAGTGATTCTAATATAAAGATTCTATATATTTTTCAAAGGTCATGGAACCTTATGAGCATGTTAATATTCATGGCTAAGCCAAATGACATACCATACAATCATTGTGTATTTTTCATTGTAACTCTAATTTTTTCCTAATCCAAGAATAAAATTACATTTCATTAAAATAATTTTTTATTAAGCTTTCTATCATGGTTTCTAGACCTAACATGTTTTTCCCTTATTAAATTTTAATTACAAAATTGAATCTAAATAATAAAGACTGAATGTTTATAAAATTAATGTAGATCCCTCCAATACTCCCGATTTCATTTTTTTCATCATAAAGGGAATCAGGATGAATTCCATTATAATATAATATTCTTAAGTACAAGACTAGTTAAAATGATGTTTTAGTATTGTTAGGTTTGAACATGAGTTATGGGGATAATGAACCTAGTAGGCCATATAGGCCATGAATTCTCCATCACACAACTGATATGAACATGGTTATTACATTTCATTATATATGAATTTTTAGATCCAAATATATGACATGGGACATGAGTTCATGGAATGATATGGGATCCGGTTCCAAAATATCCTTCCATTATTATGTTTTTAGGGTATACAAAGATTGATGAATTTTTTACAAGGGAATAATATTCAATATATTTACAGGATTGGATTGGATTTGTACATTAAAAATACATATTTTGATTTCTATTGTGCATAAAAAAAATTAATGATTTCTTAATAGTTTGATTATCTTGTTACTGATGGCCATGGGATGTTTATGAAGGTGTGAGTTTCTAGAAAACATGATTTTTTATAAAAATGATATTTTATAACAATAATTATCATTATATAGATCTGTATTGAACATGAGTAAAGAAGATGAATTAAATTCTAATAAAAACATCTTCAATTTAGAAACTCACT
This sequence comes from Viscum album, assembly GCA_963277665.1. Taxonomy (NCBI): domain Eukaryota; kingdom Viridiplantae; phylum Streptophyta; class Magnoliopsida; order Santalales; family Viscaceae; genus Viscum; species Viscum album. Next base: position 471,600,824 of record OY728148.1, read on the forward strand.
CTAATATTTTCCAAAACGGATTAGGACAATGTCTCTGAGCATGGGAAATACATTTTTTCTATGGTGTATGGGACTAAAATGAGAGATTCATGCATCACTACATAAGAAAAGACAATGATAATAAATATATATGTAGTTATATATAATTAATTACCTATAAAGATATGACCTATATGAATGAAAATACTACTTAGTGGAAGCAACTCTAAACAATTTCCGGTAAGGCATTGTGGACCAATCATTTTATGTAGAATCTATTTCAAGGGCCTCATAATTTTGGGGTGAGATATTGGCCATGTATATCCCAATAGATTTTATACATTGGTATTTTTGGAACATCATAAATATAGACCATGTAGTTCACTAATCTGAATGAGTGGAATGTGACTTGCATTAATGGGATGACTATGGTCCTAGTTTGAAATTGGTTTGCACTAAGATTTCATTAAAGAATATTTTATTGAGTGGACTTCCCATTTGGGGTGAAAATAAATTTTATTGATATTCCAAATTTTGAGGCATTCTATGTAAATCTATGTATGAGACATATTATGAATAATCATAATATATGTGTTCTTCAATTTTAGAATCACTTATCACTAAACACCCAGTGAATTTTATGTGGATCTCATACTTCCAATACATGATGTGTGATTTCTGAAATGATGGTCTCTTCATTATAAAATGGAATATAGAACAATGATGGACATTATTATGCATATGATATTATACACAGAACATCATCATATATATGATATGAGGATTGGTGTTATGTTCATGTATGGACCTAGAAAAAGATCTATGGAGTGACTATGTATCTCATTGTCATGAGAATCAATCATTATATTTTTCGAACAAAGTGTTTTTATATGAGACCGACACATAGAATGGTGTCCTCTCATGTGAAGACCACTAAATTGGTTAATTTTACATCATTTGAAAAGGATGTGAACTATTTATTTTAATGTATTATTTTGATGTTTCTTTTATTTAGTAGAACATACTGAAATAAGTATGTATAGTCATCCTTTTAAGGACATTTGTCTTGGATCATCCATTTCATGTTAATCAGCAAAATAATTCTTTGGAAGTCCCCCAACGTGAATGAGGAATGTAATATCCATGTCCTTGGAGTTCCAAAATCTAATGGAGTGGGATGGGACATGTGTGTATGGGGTGACTTAGGACCTTTTTTTACAAGAATATACCATTATATTTTTCAAAAATAAAATGATGATAATATTAATATCCTCTTTTGGTTGAATATACCATTGAATTATGGGAAATATTTGGACGTGAATTACAAAAATCCATGTTTAAGGTGTATTATTCATAGTAAAAAATATGTCATTCATAGGTGGTTATTCTTCTGGTTTAGTCATTTGTAGCGTGATTTATGCATTTTAGTGTTCAATTAGTTTGTTTGATGATGATGGTGGTTGTTTCTTTGGATCTGGTGGCGATTTATGGTGAAGTCGATGATGACGGTGTTGCACAGATGAGGATTATAATGATGTTGTTAGAATTGAAACCTTCACAGTGAATGTCCAGATTATTTTTTCTGGTTTAATTTTTTATACTACTGTTTTGGAAGTTTCTCGTTTGTGACATATTATTCTATGGTGGTAACGAATGACTTCAGTGATTTCTAGTGACCGGTGTGAAGTTGGGATGGTGATGACGGCAGCGGTCTAGATGGCATTGATGGTGGTGATTTCTTCTATAGCAGTGAGTATGAAGACGATGATTCCACCGATGGAAGGAAGTGACATGACCATATACCACATTTTTATGTCTCCCCATGATTTATGACGGATAGTGGTTCGAAGTTGGTTAACTCATGGTTCTAGGTGGATATGGAATGTTAGTTTAATTTTCCATACTGAAATATGTATGTTGATGTTTTTAATTTTTAATGTGTGTGTTGTGGTTTAAGAGGATGTTGGATATGCTTGTACAGGTGGTGAATCTATTTGTATGGTTCCCACATATCCCAAATTTATATATTAAAAAAATACAGAAAAATATTTTGGAATGAATGCCAAATGATGATTTTGAATATCTGAGTCAACCATGTCATGAAGATTGTTTTCTGAATAAAACATTCCTGAGTTTTAACGGTGTATTTATGTAAGAATTATCCATTAAAAGGTATTGTATACCATACACATGATTTAATTTTATGTAATGAAGGTAATTTTTGTGATAATCCCTAATATTTCAGATCTAGGAATCACTATGTATCCTATGTTAACCTAAATCAGGCAACATGTTTTTGTAGATGATATTCCATGTAAATGAACAATCTATATGAAGGGAGGGAAATTTTTTCATATAAGTTTTCTTGAATGTAATTGGAACCCAGATATGACTCTGCCTTCTGGGTCTAGATCATACACAATATATTTGGGATAAATTTTTCTTTTCACTACATCTAGTCCTAGGATGGATTATGAAGTTATCTCTCTATGAATCTCATCTAGAAGAGAATCATTATACAAGAACTTTTAGGATATATTCCTCACACAAATCTATATCCCATTTGGGGATGTAGAATTTTATCATATTTTTTATGGGGATGTATTAGAATCTAAGTTTTACTAAATACGTCATTAGGATGAGAATCAATGCGCACATAGTTCTAAGATATAGGTGTGGAAACACACCAACACTAGTATTGTTTTTCTCATAAGAAATGGAAACAATAGAGGAAAATGAAAAATTGTGTGAAAGGGACATAAACTATAGATTATTTTAATGTTGATATGATGTTGTTTACATGAAATAAACATGGTGTGTACATTCATGAATTTAAACAGCTCCATTGGAATTACATACACAATGTTTAAGGTCATGTTTCTTGTACAGTGAAGTTACCTTACAATGCTACGACTCCCTTACCGAGATTCATAATCCCATGTGATTTATGGTTATTGTGAAAAGTAGGTATTTTGATTATTTACCTTATATTATTGAGGAAATCAATGAAAGATAGTGAATAGGATGATTAACACCCGTTTTAATGGAGTGCATTCTTCAACAGCTGTGGGGGAATCTCAAATGAATGAATGAGAGTGTCAAAAAACTATTGATAAAATTTTATTGAAGATTGTAATTTTTGGTGATTCCTAGAAAAAAATATTTAGTAATATCTACCTAATGTGAGGATGTCAGTTCCAATTCATACATTTTTCTAAGTAATGATTCAATAAATTAATATAACACATATGTAATAAATCTAGTTGAATATATTTTTTCTATATGGTCATAAGATGAGGTACCTAAGAATCACTAAATATCTCATCATAAGAAAGAATTAATCCACATTTATCTATCAATATTCATTACCATATAAAATCATTCATTAAGGGAAATTTCACAGTGGAATGAGTAATGAAAAGGGATACAGAGCTTTTGAATTTAATTTTTCCCATGAATTTAGAATTCATTTTATTACACTACATCCATATTGTTTAGGAAATCATCTCATTAAAGGTATCATGTGTTCCATATATAAGGCTTCTTAAGATATCCTTATCAGGAATCTTATACATAACTAACTGAGTAATGGAAATTTTAACATCTTGTTATAAATATATTATTATTTAATTTAATATTTTGGGAAATGGACATTATGTGTATTTCCCTTTAGTGTTGTACAACAAGAACTGATTTATGTAGTTTATCTCTGTGTGGTATAGATGAATGGTGTCTTATAGTTTTGGGTCATATGACTAGGACTATATGTCATTAATTAGATGAAATATTTTTTGAGAAATATTTCATTGGTAGGGGTAGTATTCTCAATATACATAGGGATAAATTATCTTCTGTATTTCAATAGACCTTATTGATAGAAAATGGTTTATCCAATTTTGGTTCATTATTTGGTGCTTTCAACCTATGTATTTCCAATGTCCTAAGGAATGACACCACATCCATTTTTTAGTAGTGAATAAAGGATAAATTTAATATTTATTCCTTGATATATTTGGATTTTCAAAGAAACTTTTATGATTAATCATATGCAGTCATAAATCATAATTTCCTTCTATTTCATCCAAATATTTTTGTGACTTCTCTTCAAATAAATATTACTCATGGATGGAATGAAAAATTACAGTAAATTTTAATTCAATGTGAAAATCTAATTATTACCATATAGAAGTGAATACGGGGTATCCTTTCTTGTAGTAAGGGTTTTTGTAAGGTAGGACCAAAAAATATGAATAGTAAATTCAAGCAATAAATTTTTATCCATTTCATACTTTTGATGAAGTATGTTTGATTGGGTTTTTTAAAGAAGAATATTTGTCAACTTTCTACTACAAGATAGTTCATTTAATATTTGGGTTGAATGGTATATCCTATTACAACCTATAAAATTCATTGTATTAGATGTTGTTGAAATTGTATATTATTATTTTATAAGGGAGACCGAACTTAGTGATGATTTATGAATTCATGAAATTGATAAAAAAAATCATGAATAATTAGAGGGTAATTACTTCATCAAATTTGGAGAATAACTGACTAGAAGTGAGGATATGATTAAATTCAATTGTTACAGTAGGATGATAATGTCCCACAATATCTATTCCCTACAATGTGAAGGACAAAGAGTATTTGGTTGTGTAAAATAAATTCAATGGTTGATGGATGAAATTTTCATTCACTTCACTGGGAAGAATCTTTTTGGTGAATTGTATACAATCCCACTTAATCAAATGAAAATGATATATGATCCTTATAATATTTTGACAAATCATGGATCTTCATTGATTGGAACCACATTAACTGGAATAGAATTCATGGATAATTCTTATCGTCCCATTTATATCAATAAATATTAGGTTAATTCCATTAAATCCATTCTGAAGGGTACCATCTAATGAAACAGACTATCATAGTGATAAAAATAATGTTCCTAATGTAGATTATTATCTTTTATAGATCAATAAAATGGAAGAGACTTACATTTGAGGAAGTTTATAGTGGGTGTAATCTAAAAATTGGTAGAATTATCTAGTTTACTATTAGAATTGACCACATTTATTTCTTTCATGATTCTCTGAATACATAGTGATAATATTATTAGATGTTCAATGTTTATTAATATTTAATCTACATTTTGATATAACAAAGCATTAACTTTATTAGATTTTACAGTTTTAATTATATTCTAAATGCGAGGGATATGAAATACTTCATATGTGAGGGGAATTCAGGCATCAATAATTTTATATAGTCATAAAGGGGGATTATCTCTTCATTTTTGTTAGCCTAATCTCTGTTTAACTTCTTCATTGCCATCACTAAGAAAAATTTATAAATTATAATTTGAACTATTATTTTAATCAGGTCTTCAAATCTTGAAATAAGGGATTACTATTCGATGATGTTGTTGGTGAAATTTTTTACAAATGGAATGAATAAAGAATAAATTTCCATATGGGAGAGATAACGATGAATAAAAACATAAAATTATTGAACAAGAATCCTTTTATACATTTTTCATCTTGGGATTATAGATGTTCCAACAAAGTACCTCTTCCATGTTCAGGGCGATATAATGATAGTGAATATTTCATCATCTATAAGTTTGGTATTCATAATCATTTCATTCAAACAATGATTCTCTATGAGGATGTTTCCAAAAATTTCCACCTCATATTATTTTTCTGTATCAACCTGATTTCAATGTACTATATGATTACAACCCATAATATGAAAAATTTATTAAGAAAATGGAGGTTGAGGATTTAATTGTTTTATTCAGTTTGAAATACAAAATAGGCCTCATGATGGTGCATGAGGTTCTGGAATTTATAAACCATCAGTATTAATCCTTGGTAGTTCTTCATGAGATTAGAATAATGTGTCATAGTATTGATTATGGTTCAAATATTATAATAAATATTTTCATCACTTCTATAATTATTATTTTCTGTTTAGAAACCACTCAATGGTCTCTATAAGGATGTTCTATATGATAATAAAAGAGTAACTTTGATATGTGTCATTACAACTAGTGGAATTAAAAAATATTTATTTTGTGACTATCAAACACTTCCTGATAACCTCCACCCAACTAATACATTTCCACATTCTCAATCAACGGGTTTATTTAAAATAACTTCCCAATAGGATTTTCTATATAGCATAAAATGCTGGCCAGGTGTTATTGTGGTCCACTTAAATCATTGATTTTTGAAGTAGTAAACATGTCAATGATTTAATTTTTATTCTAAGGATAGAAATTTAATTGTTGATGAAATAATACACAGACAATAAATAGTCATACATTTACATAGAAACCACATTTCATGGGGTTCATTTTCAGGCTATGTTGTCATAGTTTGTTGATAACCATGTCATGCTTCAGAATATTTTTCCGAATATTTCTAATATTTCACCACGAGATCATTATAATAACACATGATATACTTACCAAGAAATAGATAAAATATGTGAATAAAATTATGATGATATATAGTGACAACATTCATTATTTTGCAGTTAATCGCCTGATTGAAATATAATCCTTGGGTATCCTTGAAGGTAATGGATTCTTATTCATCTGTGACCATTTCATTTAGGGTCATATCCAGAGTATATACCGATGAAATGGAAGAAATGGTATATAGTTTTTTTTAGATATTATAATATTTCTAATTATAATGGTCAATAATTCCTTTGGATATAATCGTTTGAGATCTTTGAATTTGATGAAATAACTACCCATCCAATTTTTATTCATGATTCGGTATAGTTTTCTGTTCCATTTCAGTTACTAGTCTTCCAAAAATATGTTTACTTCATTGAAATTATCATAATCAGCATCAAATCTGTAAGTATGTTTCTGATGTGTTATCATGGGTACATATTTATAGCAATGATGAACATTTAGATGGCCCATATGGTGGGTGGAAACATCAATATTGATGAATGTAATTCCGTGAAAATTACAAGAGAACTAATCTCAATGATACTTTAAGAAAGAATATTGATCAATTTTTTTCTAAAAAACATAGCCACATATATTAGTGTCGGATGCAAACCCTCATTTGTGCCATCATTTAACTATATGATTTGGTTGACATAGGTAATGACATTGTCCTCCAAAAATGGAGGAATTCTGTTACGGTCATCCTCCTAATATTATTTCTCTTTCAATGCCTTTTCCTCTATTCCCATGTTTATACAAATGAGTGATTTATGAGAATATTTGTATTTAAACGAGATATTGTCATTTTGAGATTCGGAGTTAATGATATCAACACTCCCATTTGTTAATATGAAAATTCCTCCAAATTCATATAATGATGTTAAGTTCTTATGAATTAATATTGTTAAATTGAGTTAATTTTCAATATAAGCATCAAATAAAATACGATAATTAGTGTATGGGTGGATTCAACTAAAATTACTAATATCATTCACATTGAAGAGTACATTCTCAATTCAAATCTAACACTTTTGATCCGGTTAATTGGAAGCACATATTCAACCCAAATAGTCTTGAATTGATTATATAAGGTTGTTTCTAGAACATTAATTGTGATAACCTAAGAAACATCATTAATCATTTTCTATATTTCATATCTTTGAAAAACCATTTAGAAATTTATTAAAACTAAAAAAATTATAATATAGTTTTACTAGCGTTTATATAACACTTATCCAATTAACATAGTACAAGAGTAGTCTTAGATATGATGAAGGGATTGAAACATTTTTATTTTGTGAACAATGACTTCCTAGAAAACCATTTAAGGCCATTGATGATTGTATGACTAAGAATTTAGAATCAGAAATTAGGAACCCAAATTACGAACATAGATCGATCTAGTTGGGGGGGGGGGCGTTGGGGGTTGATTTATTTTGGCGTACACATAAGGTCTCACATTATTGGGAGATAGATCAAATTTACTATTGCCCAAATGGAAAAGTGATTGGTTTAGAATGATATTGACTTATTATCCATTATCGAAGAATTTTTTATGAATGTCATTTTCATCTTCTTTTCATATGCATATATGTCCCTGAATTTTCCTTGAATCACAAAATCATTATAATATTATATAAAATAAAACATTGTATGAAATTATATTAGATATATGTCTACATGGTATACATCAGTGGATATAACCACATCTTCAAACATTGAAATAACTAACAGTCCTCTATAACTACTTTTTGGAGATCCTTTGAAAATGTAATGGATTTTAGTTTTGAATGTTTCACTCGATCTATGGTCATCTCCTTTAGGATGTCGTATATTTGATTGAATTGTATATGTAATCGAATTGGAATTTTTTTTATTAGTATGTACTTTCGAGGCTGACACACCTATTGTTAATAATTTTTTTGGTTGATCAGATGCTTACAGACCATTTTTTTGTTAAAGGATTAGGCTGGATTGGCTAGAGTAACACTTGGGGTTGATGGGACTATTTCACACCATCCAATTGGTCCTTCAAAAAAATAATTTCCAGAAGTCTCTTAGTGAATATGAGTTCACTTAAATTCTCTTCCAAATATAATTGGAGGCCATTTCTATGATTCTTTGTAGTTTATATGGATCTGGAGCTGATGTGGTCAGAATGTTGGATTCAACCATGACTGTATATCCCCCTTTCAACATTGAACGTATCAACCATTCCTATTATTATTTTACATGGAATAGGGAACATGGGTTTTCAGGCCTAATGATCATCATTAAATTAATACATTATTGTAATATTTTTTTTAGAAACCATTATTACATATTTATTTGAGGATGATTCCTCATGGAGGAAAAATTCCAATGGAACGTTTTTTAGGACAGTGCTCAGGTTATCAAGGATGGAGTCATGAAATCTGAGCAATTTTGGAATGGATTTAGGATTTTTTAGGCTCATATTATTTTAATTTTATTTAATTACATCCATGAAATATTATGTAAGATCATATTTTAGGGGATTGTATTCATGATTAATATTGTTGTATTATAGAAGAGGAAACCAATGGTTCAATTTTCTTATTTGTCTTTCCCTTATAGATAGAACGATTTTATTGAATATTTTCATTGACATCCAATTAATGAACTTATCTGCAATAAATCTCATATCATTTTTGTAGTAACCTTATTATTTTTCAGTGGTGTTGGATACACACACCACTTTTGTTTTTAGTTTACCCATATTCACTTAGCAATAATCAACAATATTTTTTATAATGTATTTATAAACAAAATAACATCAGATGTTATGACCCAACACATAGTGAAAGGAGACATAATTTTCAAAATTATAATGAATATCCTTATTATTATGGTTATGATTTAATTATTTTATAAGGTTACCTTCCCTTTCCACATAAATATAAAATAGAAAAATCTTATCTCAGAAGGAATAGACGTAGTTATTTAATTCTATGAACTGATAGTGTTTTGGTAATATTTACTCATTTTGGTGGGTAATTTATTCTAAAAAATCTATTTTGGAGGATTTTGTTATGAATAGAGGCAGACATTACTTATAGTGTCAGAATAGATGTTTTTTTTAAGGTGACGGTGAAAATTTCTACTATGCATGTTCTCCTTCAATGAGATATTTGTATGGGTATTGATTTTATAAAGTTAATAATATTAATCCTTCCAAACTATTTGATACCATAAAAGTATCTAAAACCAAAACTAGATACATTACTAGGATAATAGTTTTCCACACCACATCAAGAAGGTTCCTAATATAAGACATAACATGTCCTCATGATGACTTTTTAGGATCACAGACTAAGTCATAACCTTCCATATGGTGTTAAAATATGATACCCTATCATTATATGAATAAATGATACCTTATATATTTATATATATCATTATCTATATAATAGAGAAGCATTGATAGATCAATTGTTGGTGAATATCATCCTACCACTTGATTGATCTAGCTGGTCTGGTATTAGACAAGAAAATGTCATTTCCCTCTAAGGTATGCATGAAAACCCTCGTCATGGCCTTTTTTCTATTCGATTGTTTCCATCATGGAAACACGCAAAAACATGAATTGAGTTGGATTCTCTTACAAATACACCAATAAATTAAATTTTCATTAATTTAGGATGACCAAAATCATATAGAGGAATAGTTTCATTAACTTGTTAATGGTATGGATTATTTTATAGTTGAACTTGTTCACATCATCCCGTTATAAATTTGAATAAATACTTCATTGAATCAAAATTTTACTGAGATGGGGATGAATATTTAACTGGGTATGAGACTAAATATGGGGATCAAAATGATGATCATTCATATGTGGCTACCCTAATACTAATGGGAAGAAATATGTTTAGGATGGTTGGTGAGGATGTGTCTAACCTAAAACTAGTTGTGTTCCAAATGGAGTAAAATCCTAATATCATTCTATTGAGGGGTCTAACTATATATGTTTCATGTTTAATACATCGAGATTATGTTCTTAGTATAACTTTATTTTTGTTATCAAACAACTTTGATAATGTAAGTAAGATGAGGAATGAGAAAGGGAGCTACTTGAATAACATTAATAGAATGGATGTTTCAATGGTGTATATTTTCATTGATACTTATAAACTAATTTCACTCATACTCATATTTAGTGAATCTACCTTCATGTGTGAGAGATCCATCCTCCTATGGAGGTCACTGAGATATGGCCACACCTTTACCAGTTTCTGTGTAGATTCTTGTTGAGGAGGTGGTACTTAACTATTTTAGGGATTCTCCACCTTTTACCTATACAACTCATTAGCATTGTTGGATGTAATCCATTAAAAATTCATCCACCCCTATTTGATTAGGGTGATAATATTTTTTTACTACTAAAGTATATATTTCCACCCAATTGATCATGCAGTTCTGGGTTCGTGTATTAGATGTGTGAATTATATGATACACATATGATCCACTTTATTTCAATAACATCCTTTTTAATGAATGTCCTTAAGGGATAATCCTTCTCATACATTATAGATACATCATTAAATATTCATTATATGTCTTTATTTCATCAATTTTGATTCTTCTGATAACATTTCATGATCAAATCATTCCATGAATACCATTTACCAAGATCTAATATTGTTTCTGATAGTTTTCTATAATAAATAAAATTTCATGATGTCACTTTATATAGGTTCTGATGACCAAGGAGTGGGGTAAAAACATGCTTTTTCCACTTCCCATAACCCAATTTAGGAATAGGCTGGGGTATTTTTGATTAACATGCATAGTATTCTTAATGAACTAAGAAAAAAACATTAGAGACCCTCCCACTACTTCCATAATTTTTGGAATTTCATATATATAATTGTTTCTAGGGTAATTAGATGATGTTTTTCATTTATTACCCTATCATGAACTTCATATAAATCATAAAGAAACACATTAGTACTTTGGTGGGGAAGAGTATTCCATATGTATAAGTGAATATCACAATCATATTATTCTAAATTATTTTCTTGAAAATCATATTGTGAATTTAATAAGGGCCAATGAAGGAAATGCATATTGATTTCGGCCAATTGATTCATCATAATAAATGATTATTCCTCTTATTATGTAGAATAATACTACAATATATCTGACCAATTTGATCATTTTAAATCTTCTATACTATATGTTGTCGGTTTATAAGGAATATATTCTATAATAAAGGAGGTAGGACAATCCAAGTCTTTTTTGAGAGTTACTATTACCGTGTACTATCTTCTTATTGAGAAAGGATATGAACTATCAATGAAATAGAATTATCAGTGCAATTCCTCGTATTCCAAGGCTCCTCATGATATTACAGATATCAAAAAATTTATTCATTAATGGATGGAAATTATTTTCAATGTAACTTAAAAATTGGGGAGAACCTTCACAAGGAATTCCAGCATTGAGACGACACATACAGAAACTCAATATATGAGTATAGAAATAAATCCAATATTTCATACCATAGGGACAACCATCAAAGACGGATATGAAATGTTGAGTACCTTACTTTTGACTTATATTCTGAAAATGAGTATGGTATACAACGTACTCATCTGGAGAATGGGTTATCAGGATTGATTATCTCTTGACCTAAATTGATAATTTCTTGGTAAGACATCCATGGTGAATCTTAATAGGTTTTGGTAAAAAAATCATTAGGAGGACCATCACAATTGAAACTATTATTTCCATAGTGTTATATGGGTCCACAGGATCATGGGAGACCATAAATAATGTTTTATCTCTTCCAAAACACCATCCATAAGTATAGTGAAATTTTTGATATACTCTTACTTTTCAATTTTCCTTTGGTGAATCTCTTTTTTAGGATATCTTGTTCTAGATTCTATAGGAGAACATTATGGATATTGAAATTTATATATGATATCCTTCTCTATTAACTCTCATTTTACATCAAGAATTCTTCGATAGGATTATACGGTATTAAAAAAGATATTTTAATACCCTGAAGTGGCTATTGAAGGGGCCAATGGTATACAGTTTGAAAATGTGTGTGTTCCAGAAACTATTTACCATTTATCATGGGATTTTACTGGTGAAATTCAATAAAAGGAGATATAATATGAATCTTCTACTGGGTATCCAACAAGTTATGTTGATGGGTCCCAAAAAATTTAATGTTGAAGAACTATTCAAGAATAACTAGTTAATGTTGATGAAATAATTTTATTTTCGAAAAAAAATAGAATATGAAAATTAATTGACGATTTTCATTTCATCATTGTAAATATGCGAAGGATGACTTCAAAATAGGATTTATAATATAGTCTCATTCCATGTGAATAAGAGGGTTGTGTCACAAATATTATCTTCCATTACTTATCGGGATATTCCAGCCATCCATAAGTGTGAGGGAAGAGATATATATTTTCCACCTATTTGTTAACAGGGTCTTACAGTAGGTTTTTAGGGTTATAAGAAACTATGTGGGATGAAATGATATAGATTACACGTTTTTTATGGGACTACACATAGGTATTTTTCATGTATTATGGGTTTTCTTCTCTTGATGGACAAGAGTGTGAGCATGTTCCGAGTAATTGGATCATCACCCTCAGTGTGTTATGTGGCTTGCTTCGATATGAGTGACCTGAATTTGAGGCTACATGGAGACATCCTGATCATGTCAAGGACATAGAGCCACACATTATTGGCATGATATTCTTGGTAGGTTACCATCATGGTGACCATTATGCTATTGATATTGGGAAATCACTGACCTTTTTCTCCGATTCCTTAGATATGGTAGAATCTGGTAGTTTCATTTCATGGAAAGAATCCTAAAATAGTTTGAGACAAAAATTTTTAGTGTATCCCTTCTGTAAACTATAATAAATTTAGAAGATAATTAAGAGGGATTTATTTAAAGAGGATTGTGATTGAAACATCATGTTTTGGGATATATCCATTGAGGTTGTAATCTAAAATGACTGTCTTTAAAACATAGTGTAAAAGATAATAGTTTGCTGAATGTGTCCCCTAGTTTTATAGGGATCCAAAATGTGAAGCAACTGACACATTTGTTGATGTTAGTTAGTATTATAAAATTGGATTGATAAATGATACGTTGAATGTTAATGGAAGTTTGAGATGGAATATTTAAATAAAAATACATGTCAATGTAGAATTATAACAAATGAAATAATACATATTTTATTTAATAAAAGATTTAGGTTTGGCCACTTTTCTATTATTTAGAGTTGGAAAGAACATGATATGTGGGGGACACAATTATTAATCTAAATATATGTTAAATGGAAAAACACATATAAAAATCTATAATAAACCTTTTGGAATAAAATTTATTATGCTTTGTAGTTAAATAATATACTATTCTCCCCCCACCCAACATATACACAGACAATGAAAATTTTGATTCTATCGTGCGATTTGGTAGAAAACCTTATCAATGAAATCTTTATATTACAATTTTCCCTAATTACCTATATAATAAATTCCATATTATTATTATTAATATTTATAAAAAACTTTATTTATTTATTTTATCTCATACCATTCATTTATAATCCAATATTACATGAATTTTAATTGTCTATAGATCAAAAACGTATTGAGTTGTTGATTGTAGTGTTTCTAAAATGTGTTTTGTTTTGGATGCTTCCCTCCTTACTCTAAGATAATTTGTTAATAACATAAAAAATAGTTTATTGTATATATTAATTTTTTTTAATATAGTTTTAATATCAGATGATCTCATCATGGATATTATGAGGATGTATTTCATGAAATTTCTAAAAATATCCTTTTTAATGATTATTAAATTAAAAAAAGAACTAAATTTGTTAGAGAATATAATTTATAATATGAAAATTATTTAATTATGAATGAATCATATATTAGATATTATTATAAAATATGAACAATATTTTTTATTTTTTATTAATTCACGATGTAATCATAATAACATAATTCATATAGGTGATAAAATCATGCAAAATAAGAATGTGTTATAATCGATGAATGAGTATATATGAGTAATTTTTATTTAAAATTATCTATTTTTGAAGAGATAAATTTTTTATATAGAATTTATTAATGTTTATACAAATATTTTATGGTTATTATATGAGGAAAAAAATAATAATGATTCAGAAGAGGATAATGCTTAAACTAAGGGCTTCAATCACATCTTAGAGAGATTATTCACACTAGAGGATTTTTTATTGTTTCTTATATAAAGATGTTACAAATATAAATTAAGGATTTTTAATAGAGGATATATTCACTTAATCAATATAAAAATTATTAAAAAGTGTTATTTTTTGGGTTGTATAGTTGGGTTCCTTTTATAGGTTTATATTAGTGGCATTTTCACCAAAACCCATTAAAAAATTTATATGGACACTATTTGACAACGTAAAATGGAAAGGAGTTATTAAATAAAGGATAAGGGATAATGGGATTTATAAAATTCTTTCATCTACTGATTGATTGATATTTTTATGATATTTTAGAACAATAACCATTATTTTATTACTATTACAATTTTTAGCATTAATAGTTGTGAGTAACATTTACCTTCGTGTTTAAAAGTTAATTTTATATATGAAATTACACTTATTAATAAATATACATATTATCATTTCAATTAATTTTTTTTACTATATTGAGTTTATAAATTAATGAAATTTTTTTAAAATAATAAATGTATAATTCATATTAACAATTCCGAGAAAATTATATTTTTCAGGCTGAAAATAGATGTATTCCTATTACATACCATATAATGAATTTTAGATGAATATAAATTTTTATTATTATGTATATCAGAATTAATTTTCAATTAATCATTCTTCAAAAATGATAAGAATGTTTTTTTAATACAATATTAATAAAAATAAAAAACACCTACATTTAAATGATTTTAATCAAACATTATTTTTATCTTCTAACCATGAATTTTTTAAACCTAGAAATATTAGAATCATTAATTTAATTTTTTAAAATCATAAAATATATCATTTAAAATTATCATAATAAATAACGAATAAAATTATAAAAGCAGGTCCAGGATCCGGACAAATCCCGCCCCTTACAAAAAAACTAAAAAACTGAAAAAGTGGTAGTGCAAGGGGGTTTACAAATGTGAGAATAGATCATACCATACGCGTCCAAGTCAATAAGATGTGAGAAAAATTCCAGGATGACAAAGGACCATTGTGAGGAGATCTCCATGACCACCCGCTTGGATAGAGAATCAGCAACCTGGTTTGCTTCTCTATAAACATGACTGACTTCCAGTTGAAGACCTTCAAGGAGACGCAGACATGTATTCCATGATGGGAGAATCCTCCAAGGAACATCACTAGACCATGCCCACATAATGTGCACCCTTGTACATGAGTCAGATTCTACCCATAGGTGCCTCTAATCATGGCAAACAACATAGATGACAGCTTTAATCATAGCCCATAATTCAAACTCAAGCGCAGAACCAATTCAAATAAAATGATTGAAGTATCCCTTAACGAAGCCCCGATGGTTATGGAACACCCCACCACACCTAGAAGGTTCTGGTGTACAAGATGTTGCACCGTCAACATTCACTTTCAACCATGATGAAGTGGGAGGAATCCATCTAATCGATTTCAACATCAATGGCTTCTTGACCCTACCAGACACCCCAAGCGCTTTCAGCGTTATGAGATCAGAAATATTATTATTCATTGTACCTCTTTGTATCTTGGAAGCAGCTTGCACTTCCCTGCAAACAAAAGTCAGACCAGCCTTCAATGAAGGCCTACTGCTTTCAAAAATAAACTTATTTCACGCCCTCCAAATCTGAGAAAAAGCTACCTCAATAGCAGTGAGAAGAAGTGCAAAAACCTACTCACATTGACCAGCTGTAGTGACCGATTTCATGAAATCATCATGAATGTTCAATGATAACAGAGTCCCAAAGACATCTTGAAAATGTTCCCAAAATATGCAAGTGAAATTGCAGGCAAATAAAAGATATTGAATTGTTTCTTCATCTTGGGTGCAAAAATAGCAGCAAGAGGCTAAGTGCATTCTCGTTCGCTGTAGAAGATGTTGCACAGAAATCACGCCTTACCAAATCCCCCATAGTATCAAGTAATTGGAAGGGAGAATGAAATGTTTTTTAAAATTCCGCAACCACAAGGGAGAAGTCACGTTTTTGCCACATAATTGTCTATAATACTCCCTTGAAGTGATCATACCATATGTTCTAGGTGTCCAGATCAAAGTGTCAACATCCATGAAGGTGTAACGCTGCACAGCCATCCTAGTATAATCCGACAGATGATTCCAAAGGTCCCTGTCTCGGTACATGTCAGCAATTTAGATATCCTTGAGCTGTAGAAGGATCTCCATGAATTCAATGATGGGCCTGTCAACCCACTTCATAGTCCAAAAATTAAGGCCGGATGCATTAGAAACCAACCAGGAGGAGCAGTACATGATTCCAATATAAGCATGTTTAATGGCAGGACATATGGAGGAGGATACATATGCTGAGTACCCATTATGCAGCTTTGATGTGAATCACTGTGCAAGAAAATCCAGGGAATCATCATTAGAAGTCAACAAGTTCCATGTGAATTTACTTATAAGATCATCGTTGAAGTCTTTCAGGTCCTTAACACCCATGCCCCCCCATTTTAATGGGTTTGATGCAATCATTCCAGGAAAAAGTGATGTGTTTCTTCTCATGTATGCACCCGGTCCATATGAAGTTCCTGATTAAACGTTGAAGTTCCTTGATAAGGGCACGAGGCCACCGATAAATAGAGAAATCATAGACAAACATTGAAGTGATAATTTAATATAATTTTATTAAATTATATTGAAATTTTTACCAAATTTTAAGTAACATTATTGTATATAATGTATAGAATTATATTCATTAACCATACTATAAATGGCTATGTACAAAATGATCGTATTTCTAGGGACCATATATATAACTCTCATATTTAAATCCCAAATATATTCATTCATAAATCTCTAAAATAATTCATCATATACTCTTATTTTAATATCATGATGTTTATCATATTTATAATAGGTTTTTTCATTTTTGCAGATATCATTATTGTCATGATACACATGGAATACCATGACTAACTATATTCCAGCCATATAGTATTTTAATTTAATTTTTCTTTTACTAATTCTATAATTATAATAAAGATGTTTCATTATGTTTTTTTAATGTATTTAATTTTATATTTTAATCTCTTATCTTAATTAAAGGCAACATTTTTCAATTTAGTTCATAATTCTGTGTTTTGAATTTTGTCAGAAACATACATATTTTAATGAATATACATACCATAATCATGGAGTGTAATATTCTTTATCCTCTAAATAATTTACCAGATTTATTTATTTTAATAATTTCAAATGGGGGTACTTTATCCACATTAAATCATTATGTTCCTAGATATTTTCCACAAGAATATCACTCCTCGAGAGTGATTTATCTGAGTCGGGTTTTATTTTTACATAATTATTTATTTCTATAATCCAATATTTGTAAGGATTTTTTCTGGTATGAGATATAAAATTCCACTTATTCAATTTCTATGTTCACTATATTTGATTTATCTGGTATATACGTGAAAAAATATAATACATATATCAAATATAGAACTTTGCATGGTTTAGGGAATATTCAAGTCAATTATCATCCAAACATACATGATCATGTATCTAAAAAGGTCTATGTATATGATGTTCAACTTTAGCATCTTATCAACTCTGATATCCATTATCCTTGATGATATTCAATTAAATACCTTATCATGAACATTAAATTCTCGACATCACTAGAGATTATTCATATAAACCATAAACTATGTTTTTATAGATTTAATATTTCATTGAATGGTTTCAATCCAAAATAATATCATGTGAGGTAGATATGGTCATGGCATCATCCAATCATATTGTTTTTCTACACTACATCCATTAGATAGCCTTCCACTATACCATTTTCTATGATTGAATGGGAACAATTGTTATATGATAACTTTACAAGTGGACGATGTTTCTCTAATCCTTCATTGATATGTACCATCTAAAATTTCCCGGGTATTATTTTTATACATTATATGGTATGATTTTAATTCCAGGTGTTGTGATCCCATGGGATTATGAAGAATTATGTTCCCAAAACAAATTATTCAAATATATTAAAATATTTAATTGCCTGAACGCACATTTTCTTGAAAAGTGGATTAAATCCAAAACAATTGATCAGATCAAAAATATCAGGGAATAGTTTGATTAAAAATAGTGGCTTTACACTAGGAGTGATCTATCATTGGCAGGCATGGGTAAATTTTAGAATGTTATCTTTATAGTTTTAAATGAATAAAAAAATTAATAAAAAATAATTCTTTTTTACTCATTGACATAGCAACCCAACAACCTATTTGTCTTAAATAAACCATTTTTCAGAAATCGAGGGTTAGTCCCATATCCCTATAATCTTCTCGAATCCCTAGAGAGTGATATTTGGATAAATATCTAGACCTGGAAAAGACGAAACATCGAATTAGTGATTGAATAATGTCGATCTTAATGGATCTCACTAACGATGAAGACATATCTACATTCTTCATCAATCATCAATCCAAATCGATATAGGGATTTTTCTTATATAATATCATCCTCATTCTATATTCCTATGATGAATATGGACTAATCCACGAAAAAATTATCCCATGGATCGATCGTATCTGTGGGATGTGATTATTTTGCGGGATTATAATGATTTATTTTATTTGGTTTTCTAATCCAAATCCCCAAATCATGATTGTTGGCCATGAATTCATGGAAAATAATTTTAAACCATATTTCATGTGAATTTACCCTTCCATTCTTTGTTTTCTTCACCGTTTGATCTGCGTGGTCTCGTCTCGATGTTGTTAAGTGATTCTGAACACAATCGGACCCCTAGATTAGCTAAAAATCAACAAATAAGGATTGATTTTTATATATCAAGGCCTATGGAGATCAAATCAATGATGTTTTAGACATCATGAAATTACAAGAGGTGTTGTGGTCCAAAAATGGGATTGTTGGCACATGTTACTTGTGGGGAATATGGGTGACCACATGACTCAGTGGTGGCAGCGAACGCGGGAGAGCCGGATGTGGAATCCGGGTCGGGTGTACTTGTGAAATTTGGGTCACCACAAAAAATAGACCAGGTTCGGGAAAACAGTTTAGGATACTGGTCAAGTCAGTCACAGGTTGGATCGGGGGAAACCGAGTCAATGTCCAATTATGGTCTACCACGCCGATCGATCACCGTGATCATCTGGGGTTCCAGGGTAGCTTGAGCTACCATGGGTTGCAGCAGCCATGTAGCAGGTCTATGGGTGGTTGACCATGGATATCAAACTTAGTGGCTAGTTAGGTGTGGATGATGGACTGATCATAACAGTTAGTCCCCGTGTATCCAACTGTGGGAGTAGGTAGACCGACCGCAATGGTAAATCTTAATTCCCCTGTAGGTCTACATGCATATTTTTTCAAACAGACATAACATCTACACTAAACATCCTTTTAATTTATCATCGTATATTACATGATCATGTCTATGCGGTGGATGTGTGGGAATCTTATTTTTCTTTTTTTGGATCGGAATCCATTAAGTGTGTTCCCTTGGTTGTTTCCATGAGGGTACTATGTGGGGTTACACCGACATCATTGGATTTTCATCCCTTATAGAGTCAGATTCATTGATAGATTAGTGGTTTCCCTCTATGAGGATGGTGTGTGATGTGATATCATCCCTAGTGGAGTATGTGGATTCATTGTGATCTCTTTGAAATGGTTTTTGATCATATATCTAGTGGGTATCATTAGTGGGGTTTGTCGAATCGTTGAAATATGATCCCCTACATGGTGGGTTGATCTAGATTTGTTTGTTCATGTCCCGTAGTTGTTCTAGGGGTCTCCCCCGCTCAATGTATCATAGTATTCTTTGACTAATGCATCCTTTTTCGATGGGATCCAAATGATCTATTCCTCTTCATCAAGTTTCTCTAATTATATCATGGATTTAGGAGTGAGTACTCACTCAATGAGCATGGCTTCAAGAAGAATCCACTGTATTACAACGGGTTGTGACATCCCAATGGCGTGGTGTATATCATAAATATATAGGGGTTCTATTTATATAATTCTTAAATCTATTAAATTGTTTACATCTAGTTTTGAGATGGCTATACTTGGTAATTTGTTTTTATTGTTTTCAAGTTTTCCTACTTGGTATTGTTATACTCTCCTCTGCATGGGTTATTCGCACATGTGTCATGTCTTATGGACACCACAGCCCTTTTTATGGTTTCTTAGGAAGAACGGGAGTGGGTGGATCATAGCTATAGATGGGAAGACTGAGGTGATTACCATGAGTGCATCTCAACTTAGTCCACACCATTGGATTATGTTGGACTATGATCATTTTCCGTTGGACTTGTTTTATAGAATCATTGTGGTAGGCTTGTATTTGGACATATTTACACTACCATTCCATCATGTTGTACACTAGTTAGGGGATATTTTTTTCTAGCATTATATAAGTTGTTCTAATTTTTTTGCACTGTGTGGCATGGTGTATTTGGAGTGTGTACGGGTACATTAGGATAATGCCTTCTATTTTTTGTAAATTCTTACTCAGTGCTAGTCACCATCCCATGGACTATTGGAGGAGGTCTTAGAGAAGTCACAGAATGAGCCCATATGGGATGGGTTGTCAATGAGAGGTATCAAAGGTGGTTGTTTCATCTTTTTTATAGGGTTTATATGAGATTTAATTGTGGAAATGGTGTTATTTTTTCCATGTTCAGCTTTTAGGCTAGGTACTTCAATGTTGGTGTGGTGACTGAAGTGTCCATACAAAACGACTTTGGGGACATTCATTTCATATGTATACATGAAAACACTAGTTGAAGGAGAAAATAATGGTACATGAACGAATTAGGAATGGTTGTTCTTTCAATGTACTTCATGATTCAGCTCCCCAAATAAACTATATTTTCCATGGCTTATCTTCATTTATTTCATGATACCTCTTGACAGACGTCCAGCAATGATTCCACCATGTGATCATAAGGACAATCCACAGAGTGATGAGGCATCGCTACATGGTCTTGTATCATAGATAACACAACAAGGTGGTGCACATGATATACCCACGCCCATCAAGAAGAATCTATTAGCATCACAACTATATGAGAATGAATGTAGGCTGAGTGCATATCACACATTTCATAGGTAAACAACAATCAGGTTTCAAGGTGAGCCAGATCCCTCAATAGCTATGGATTCTCTATATGTAGTCCCTCATATATTCGTCCTTTTATAGAAATATGACAAACCGATGGAAGACCATGTCATGAGTCTTCATCATTCTCTTTGGTATGTTGGTGGATCCTGGTTAAATAGATACACAATGAGAGAAATCTCTCCCAGGCATACCACCATCATTTCCTCCGAGAGGAGTTCTATCCGAACACGTTGTGTTTGATTCACATACAGGAGATCCAAAATCTATAGTATGGAATCATTACCATGACAGAGTATTCATATAATCTTAATGTTCTTTCATTATACTCCTTTTATATGGTAAAATACATGTTCTTCAGGGCTTACACATTTAATCGGGTCTTATGCCAGGAAATCTAGGAATAAGTGGCGTCCCTTTTTCATTTTACCTTTGCTGGGGTACTTTAGTGAGACATGTTAGTGGATTTTTTTTCTGGCTCAAAATACTCATGTAGTGGAATATTCTAGTTGGAAATTGATTATTGAGATCCTAGTGGATGGTAGATAATGACAAAAACATGGATCAAATAAGGATATATTCTTCAGGAGGTGATCCGAGGAATCGGGGTCAGTAGAATGGGGCTCCCAAGGTAGCTCATGTACTCAAAGAGGAATGCAATGTTTCTCATGAGAAGGATGGAAAATAAGAAATAAGATATATTGTACCACCACATAATTGATTAGGAGACAATAAAGGGATAAACTAGTTAGAGATAGAGATATAAGAAGGGTAGTTTGCAGGGTAGCTGTCGTGGAATAGGAGTAGGTAGGAACGCTAGAGGTGGTCAGAGGTTCAACCTATTACCCCCCCCACCACCAGGTGGTCCACTATAGGCTCTAAGAGCTGGTGGGTAGGGATGAGGCTAGCTGAAGGATTTGGAGTCCAATGAACCTGAGGCTCCAGGGATGATATGAGGCATGATATGTGTCTTTTATAGCATAGATTCACAATTTATAAATACATGGGCTAGTCATTATTTTATTTACTTGAATAATTTTTTGACACTCTGAGAGTACGGTTGAACTGTTAGCTCAACACTTAATCTTAGATACTATTACATGAGGAGACATGAAGACCATACATAGGTGATGATAGTGTGACCTACACATGGATGTGATATTTTTGATTGGGATATCTTCATAGTAGTTCTGATTACATTTTATGTCATTATTATTATGGAATTGTTATCTTTATTTCATGCTCATATTGAATTTTTTATGCAAAGGGAGTAGTGTGTCCACAGTGATAGAACCATGTTTTCCTTTATCGATGAAATGGAAATCCAGGAAGTGTAGGAAAGTCTCATGCATATGATTTTGTAGCTAATTACTCATCAATTGGCTCATATGAACCTAATTTTTGGGGATGTTATGGGTCCCCAGTTTCGATTATTGTTCTCCAAGTATTAGGACATCTTTCCTGATGATGTTACCGGTTTACCTTCCCATCGAGATATTGAAATTTTCATTGATCTACACACCAGAATGGCACAAATATCTACACCTGGATATCATATAGCTCCCACCGAGCATTGTGAGATGAGGGTACAATTGGTGGAAATATAGAGGCAGGGATCCATGAGACCTGGAGTTTCACCCTTGAAAGACATAATTGTGTTTTCTAGGTAGGTTTACGGGAGCCTGAGATAATGTGTGGATTCCCATAGAATAAAATAGGTGACCTAGAAGAAAATTTATCCACTAAGGAGGATCAATGACATTATTGATTAGTTTGAAGGCGTGATATGGTTCTCAAAGGTTGACCTCAAGTGAATTATTTTAGGAGAGGAGAAATAGGATGACTAGTTATACCATTTCGAGTATAGTAGATAAAGGAATCAAATATGTGGTTTTCTATGATGCATTAAGGACCAGGTTTGGTTTTGTTCTGATTTAGAGGAATGCGGCGATTGCATGTGGTTCTGACCATTTTCAACTACACGTGTAGAACAACAAGACCCATGATCTTGAGATAATAACAGTTGTATTTATAATGAAGATGTGGTGACACTACCTGATGGGTGAGTGGATAATTATCTAGTATGTTCAAAAGAGTCTCATTTATATCTTCTCTCATAAATATCATAACCTGAGATAGAGTTGATGGAAATAGTTCCTCTATGACTATAAAATCTATATTTTGTTATACTATGGGTTTGGGGAATGTGGTGGGTTATTTTATCAACATGATATTTAGTTTGTAAATGTTGAATGTGTTTTCAGATAATTTTTCTTTAACATAAATAGCTTTCATGGATAGAGATGGAGCAGCATACCTCCAGTCGATGGTTGTCACCCCTCCACTCTTATAGTGAGTCAGGGGGAACACCATGGAGATACAAACTGAGAGACCCTACGTGCATAGATAAATATAGGGTATTCTCCTCATGGATATTGAAAAGGATGAGAGTATATAGGTAACTTTAGAGGATGCTTGATGATACTAGTGATGTTGTAGGAGGAGGCTCTAAGGCAGTTTCAGACATCCACTTTGGTGTTACATCTATGCAGGGTGAATATGTACATGGAAATCCGATTATGGTATTGGTAGCTAGTGATGAAGAAAAGAGATGCAATGTTTTCTTCTTGATTCCATACATTTTAGTATGTAACATCTAATAACCAGGTTCCAATGGGTTTAGCTCAACACCTTGATGTGGTTTAATGGAAGTGGGATGGGATATATAGGGACTTAATTATTTCTTTACCATGTCGGATTAGGGGACACAATTCCATCTGAGAGTTCACTGACAGACTCACCATGTCGACCCATGTACTAGCTATTTAAGAGTAGAGTTCAGTGTAGAGCTTGAGATGCCTCTTCACACATGAGATAGTTCGACTCCAGGAACATCCATCGATGATTGTTTTTTATGGTGATGCTCTATTTACGTCCCTTTTGTGATAGGTATTACATGAGAGGTTTGGGAATTTATTTTTCTTGAGAATATTGTTTCAATGAAAAACTGACTGGTATACTAGGTGGACCATTCAGGATATGGAGGACATGATACATGCTTTCACGTTAGACTTTGGACGTAGTTGGGAGGATAAGCTAGTACTAGTGAGTTTTCATGAAACAAAATATATTATTTCACTATTAGTATGGAAACACTTCAGGATTTGTATGGGAAACATTGTACGTCACCACATTGTTGGATGAACTAAGGAGATCCAGGACTCATGGGCTTAGAATTGGTGTAGGATACTACAAAAAAATGTGTAGATCAAGAATGAGTAGATAAAGACTACACATATCCATCAATATACATATACTTATAGGTGATGGAGGCCTTTATTGTTTAAGGGATGAGACCCTGTGATCTATAATGTTTCATGTCAATGGGGATTATATAAATTTGTTAGGGGTGATAAGATATCTCTATGGTTCATCAACCATTTACAAATACTACATAAATATGGAATGTTTGTTCATGGATTCTCTCTACCTCCACAGTTAAATCGGTTACCTGATATCTTACACATGTCACAAATGAGTAGGTGTCTGCATGACCAATCACACGTTATCGACTAGGGAGATCTGTACATCAAGGATAGTGAAAAAATTGATGAGTACCGAGTGGATATCAAGGATCAGATGGAGAGTATACATTGGGGGTGATCGATGCCTTTGGTGCATCTTCAGTGGTAGCACAAGAATATCCAAGAGATCACATGGGATCAGAAGGCTCTAATTCAATCTTGTTACGCTCATTTATATGAGTATCACTTATTTTGGAATTTTTGGGATGTAAATATATATGGCGGGGGGAGTGTAACCTCTCATATTTTACATTTCATATTTTAATATATTATAGAGGTTTGAATTTAGGACTATGTGTTGAGATGAAATGTAATTATAAGGCCCCATGTTCCCAAAACAAATGTTTAAAAAATATTACAATATTTAATAGCATGCATGAGTGGTTTTCTGTAGAAAGTGAAATAACACCTAAATTGGTTCCCAGATAAAAAATACGACGTAACCATTGGATTTAGAATAGAAGCATTACTCTTGAAAAAACCAAACATTTTTCAGTATGGGTCGACTACAAAATGTAATATAGTCATTTTTAAAAGAATAAAATAAATGAAGATAAATTTATTTTCTTTTAGTTGTCAATGCAGTGACACACAGATATCATTATCATTAATACCCCATTTTCATGAAATCCAGGATCAATCTCATAACCCTAGAATCCTTTTTAAATAATATTGAGTGAGTTCTAAAGAAATAAATTGAGCAAGTGATGAAGGAACGTCAAATCTCTAAATGAAAAATGCTGATCATTAGGAATCCCACCAATGATAATGACACAACATTATTCTTCTTCGATGATCAATCCAAACGAGGAATGGATTTTTTTCATTTTATTCATCCCCATTATTTACTTCTATGATGACTTCATACTAATACATGAATAGATTATCCCATTGATCAATAAAATTTGAGGAATGGTTTGCGGATTGGACGACTAGCCTTGGGTAGCCGCCCCAGTGACCTGCGTCGATGCACGTCAATGACCACATGAGGCAGCTGTGAAGGCAGAGCTAGTAGATTCAGTGGGGATGATGGAGGTGGATGTGGTTGAGGATGTAGGATGGTGGTAGATGATTCAGGATTGTGGAAGAAGATGCGAGATGGTGACGGCAGAAGCATGCCAGTGGCAAATATGCTGGGTGGTGTCGGCTAATATAGGATCTCGGTCGAGTCGACGAGTCAGATCTCAGTCAAGTCAATGGGAAAGTATCAGGTTGGGCTAGAAGGTCAGGACCTATAATGGGTTAGAACCATGTCAAAAATTGGGAAATTGGGATGGATCACAGTTTTGGTCGACCACGACGATCAATAGTGGTGCCCTGATAGAGTGAGTGGTTGTGGGGCGCAGTGGCCATGTGGTCTATCTATGGGTGGTCATCCACAGTGACCTACCATAAAGCTCTGATTAGGTTCCATAGATGTATTGACCATGACGGTAAATCCACCAGTGTTCGACCATGGTTGTAGTTGGACCGACCGTTGATGTAGGTCTGGAGGATCTAGCAGGTCTTCATGCATCATTGTCAAACGGTCAAAACTATTACATTGAGAATCCATTAAATGGACATTATACAATACAATGATTAAGACCTTGAGGTAGAAATTTGAGTCTATTATATTTCCTTGTTTAGACTAGAATCATTTGTGTACATTCTCTTGGTCCTTTCCACGAGGGTACAGGGAAACATTACATCCACATCACTAGATTTTAATCCCCTCTAGATGCTGAATATAATATTTATTTTTAGTGCCCCACTACCAAACTATACTGCAATCATCTATCATTTCTACTGGAGTTTTTGGAATAGTAATGTCCTTCATGATTTGGTTGTTCGACTTCCATTTAGCAGTCTTCATCAAAATGGATTATGGAATTTTTGGCATATGATCTCCTACATAGTAGGTTGATCTAGATTGGGTTTGTGGTATCCCCCACCAAGGACTTCAAGACATGAACCCCTCTTGGCATACCATATACTTATTTGAGTAATTTATTATCTTTTGGTGTGGACTAAAAGAGATAAACATCTTCATTGAGGGTCTATGATTATATCATGGCTTGATGAGTGAGTTCTCCTAGAACGAGCATTTCTTCGAGTATAATCATTTGGATGATAGTTGGTTATGATGGCCTGATCACATGGTGTCTATAATGAGTGTATCTAGGTCCTTTTTCTCTACTTATTGTATATTTTATTCGTTCTGAAAAGTTTTATTGATCATACTATAGTTGTTGATTCATGATAATTTTTTTTGGTGCCATACTGAGTATTTTTATACTCACACCTACTCATGATTTCCCCTCATGTGTCATGTCTTATGAAGATGAAGAACCCTTTAACCACATCTTATGAGGACCAATAATGGGTGTAAAATATCTAGATATAGAAAGACCAAGGTGTTTACCTGCAGCGTATCATGAATTTGTCATCTCCCTTGGAAGAAGTTGGAATCTTTATAGTTTTAGTTGGACTTGTGCTATAGACTCTTTGTTGTGGGCGTGTATTTGGCATTGTTTACTTTTCTATTACTTCCTATTATACTAATTTAATGGTATATTAGTTTTATAAATGTATTCTTTAATTTTCATTGTTAATTTATTCATAGTGTGTTTTGGACATGTGTTTGTGTGTTTATAGGTATATTTGTCTAATGCCTCCCAATTGTGGGAAATGTATACTCAGGGATATTCACATTCCCATGGCCAATCAGATGTATTCTTGGGGTATTAACATCACATTCCCCTCTAGGAAATGTTATGAAATTATATCCATTGACTATTAAATCATTATATCCAACTGATTTTGAATTGGCCTTTTTGATTTTCTATCAGCATGAGGATGATATTTGGTGTTATATCTAAACTCAATATTAAATTCTTATTAAATAAATCACCTAATCTATATACAAAACCTCATATCCAACCCTGATATGAATCCCTATAAGTTTATATTTATATCATGGAATTATTATTTAGTGATAAATCATTACAATTATAAATTATAATTTCTGAATTCATGAAGAAATCAAATTAAATCCCAATTTCATCTTAACTTATTGTTGTATTAGGAAGTCACAAAAAAATATGTCTCCACATTATCTAATTTATTTATGATTATTGAAAATGTTTGAATCCCCCATTATACATATAATGTATATAGTTATCTTTTTAGTAAACCAATTATTGAGATATATACTCTGATGTCTGCCTCTTTATGTTGTCCTGTATGAAATTCTCCAGGAAATATTTATACACCATTATGAATCTATTATATATTAAAATTTATAATATTAGAGCATCAATAAATATATCCATCACTTATGAAATTTAAGGCACACACACTCATTTATTGAATTGGATAATTCAAGACATTACAAGGTTGAAAGAAAAAAATTTCATTTCATTCTTATATAGAATTATGTCCTCCATTTATGCCACGTTTGTCCTCTCATTGGTATATTGTTATGTTTTCATTTGTGAAAGATAATATTTATCCCCTTACCTTATGATTTTATGGACCATCTATTGTGAACCATGGATATTGGGCCCTTTTCAATACTTTTCATGTATATTGTGAACTAACAATTTCTACTCAGAACATTAGCCACCATGTTATCCTTCCAAGGGTGGTAATGTGTTAAGTTGTCATAGTTGTTGATCGACTATAACCGTATATTTTGGATCATGATGAAATGATTTTATGTGAGAATATATATTAATATATTATAATAATATTATATATTACACTTTTTAACAATTAGATAATGCCTCAAAATATTTAATTCAAATATTATAATTGTATGCCTTAAATCTTGCATCAGGTAGATTATCTCAATAAATCATAATTTATAAGAGGTTTATACTAAAATTTTATTTATCATGTGGATACATAAGAATACCTTTATTGAAATATCCAAAAATACAAAAACAATTTTCTATTATAGGATAGTGTGAGTAAAGTTATAAGACAAGCATTTTACTAAGATCATTGAAATTTTCTTCACAATCAGTTGTCTAAAGAAACATGTTGAAA
The DNA here is from genome assembly GCA_963277665.1 of Viscum album. NCBI lineage: Eukaryota > Viridiplantae > Streptophyta > Magnoliopsida > Santalales > Viscaceae > Viscum > Viscum album. The sequence goes on from OY728148.1 coordinate 471,630,255, forward strand.
CCAGAATCCATTACCTTAGTATAGATTTTTATATTATTATATTTTTATACAAAACATAGATCACAATTTATCAGATACAAAATTTTGGATTCTTATGAAATATAAATATAAATGAATATTACACAACATTGAAACATAAAATATAAAATCAGAATATAATAAAATCATTATTATTTCCCCTTTAAATTCTATATGTCACTCAAAAAAATCATTACGGTTTTCCAACTAAATTGGAAAATATATTAATTTTTTAGATATGGAACACATTAATGGTGTCATATAGTGGAAGATATTAAACCATAGACAAGGAATAAATAATATTATATAATGAAATTAATATAAATACTCCATTAAAATGAATTTATGATCATAATATATATATATATATATATTACATAAAAATAATTATACCCATGTGTAATAATAACTAAACTCATCACAATGGAAATAATAATGCCAGACGTGATAAAAAATTCATCAAGGCTTCATCCATTTAAATCAAACATAAATAAGTAAGGACTACACATGATACCTAATTAGTTTTAATTAAAAAACTTATCAATCCCTTGATTCATTATATTATTTTGGGGCCCATACATAATATTAAATGTCCAATTAATAAATTATATGAATAGAATTGGAAGATAATACATTTCATGATGCTCACTAATGAACCTTCTATATGATATTAGAAATAGTATTTTTTATAGAAATAATGGAATCCTTAAAAATAAATATTTCTCTATTCAATGTGACATTATAGTTATATTTGTTAAAAAATCACAATAATCTTAGAAATAATAGGATATTAAATTGTAAGGGAAACTACACTTAGTAACTGAATAATAAATAGTTTGTACTGAAGGTTAATTTCATTCTATTGGGATAACAATAAGAAATTATCCTTTAAAATAATTAGGGATGATCTTGTGAATTATCCAAATGATACATTGTGTGAATTTTAAACTAAGTGTACAACTAAATCATATTTTTGTAAAATGATTTGATATTTATTTAGTATTAATCTATTGTTTTTCAATTTTATTACCCATAATCCTATATAAAATTGTCCATAAATCATCTTCTTTTAGAAAAGGACTACATTCCATCGAAACCAGACACTCTTTACATTACCAAAATGTTATTATGTATTATGTCTTTGGGAATTTTTATGCCTTATAAATGATTAGGAATGTAGTATAATGAGTTTTAATGGTGATATATCATCAATAATAGTATATTATATTTGTTACAATAGCTTATAATCTTATTTCACATTAAAATTCAATTAAATTGGAATGTTTTAACCAAAGAAATTATAATTAGATATTTTTAACCCTTATATAGAAATTAAACATTCTACATCATATGGAGAATACCTAATATCCATAAAAACTACTTATATGGACACTTGTGATAGAATATGATTGGATTTTGATGCTTAATATCTGTGGAGTGGAGAGAAATGGGAGAATGGCTTGGTATTTATAGTGAATAAGGGTGTGAGGATTGTTTATTAATTTCTTAATATTGGAATTGGAATTATAAGTATTTTTAAATGTGAAACCATTTTCCTACCCATGGATTTACGTCGTAGTCTTTTACATTTACTAATTTTTTTTGATATAATAATGATATATAACCGAACACAATTATATTATATTTTGTTTTCCATGGAAAAGAAAAAATATTGTGGTAAAAAACTAATAAATAATTTATATTCATGGATTTAAATATATAAATCACAATATAATTTTTAAGATATATTGAGTTTATATTATTGACTAGATATTTTAATATTATGTTAGTATTTATCAAAATATTGAGACTAATATAAAAAATTATATAGAAATCAACAATTTCCCATTTTTTTTATTGATTTAAAAACAATATTCATTTTTATAAATTTAATCATTTATATAAGATATTTTTATTGATTTAGTTATGGTGTTTTTGAACATTAAAATTTTTCATTTTCCCAGAACCTTTTTTGAATCTCTATTCCTTTTCTATTTCTTCGTATTATAAGACAAATGTGAAATACTATATTATAATTAATTGATCAAAAATAAATTATTATTAATTGTTAATTATATTATTATCAAATGAATTTATGAATTTGTGATGAAAACTATTATGTATAATGGTTACATAACTTTTAAAATTGATATATCCTTAATGTTCAATTTCTAACTATCAAATTACCCCTTATAAATACACTTCATTAAAACATATAAAATCATTCAATCCATTACTTAAATATAATACCATGACTACTATAATTATTTTTTTATTCATAAAATAAATTCACCTATTTTAATTTTAGTTCTTCTTAGAAAAATCCTTTGGAATACGATATTATGGGGACCATAATGTAGTTTCTTATTCAATTATGTAAGTCTTACTATTATTGTGAATTTAATTTTATAGTTTTATATTATAATTCTATGAATTGTAGCATTATGATAATATAATGAAATTTTTATTTTTCAATAATCTTTCTGATGAAAATTCAATTTAATATTGTAGTATATTGTGTATTATAAAACTGTACTCTATTTCCAATTACTTTGTTAGTGGGTTTTAAAATAAATATAAATTTCACCTAAACAATTTGATAGTATTCAAAAATTCTAAGAATGACATATTTATTTTTATATTGGTTGAACTCATTTATTATTCAATAACATTCATCATATAATTATCCCAAGAAATACCCTATCATGTGATTACTTTACCCCATGAATAACTCTTTCTATATCAACAATTTTCACCTAAAAAATACTTATAAATTTTCTCCTTTCTATATGTATTTAGAATGATAATAAAATTATATTCTCTCTCATCCATTCCTTGGGAATAAAATTTTTTATCAATAATGGAGGCTACCAAAAATTGAAATCATCTTAAATTAGTAAAATATGTGTTTCTATTAAATAATTCCAATTGGATGTTCCACTCCATTCTCCTTGTACATGATTAAATAACCTTATGAATTTTATGAAAGATTTATTATGAATCTGATATATTTTTCATGTTCCATGGTTATTAAATAAATATTATTGTGTTTATTATCATGAAAACCTAAAAAACCATTGATTTAGTGATGATATAATTTGGAAAATAATTTAACCTATTTTTCAATATAATTTTACATATAAGTTTTTATGAATTACATAAACAAATAAATTTAGTAATTATAAAATATATCATCGGTATTTTATTTTTATTAATCATTTATGAAATAAATGTTATATCATCATTCATATATATTTAACAACTGACCATGAAAATATATAACTATAGGACCTTAAAAATTACATATTCATGTGTCTTTAGAAAAAAACATTAATCAATCAATGATATTTTATGATTAGTTTTTTAATAAATGAACAATAAAATATACATAACAAAACTCTATATTATAAATTAGACACTTTTTGTCAGTATAAATGTTTTTCCAAAAAATAAATCTTTTAAAATAAAACATGATTTCCAAATATGAAAAATAATCAGGGATATTGTATCCATATCCTTATTGTTATTACTCATATATAAACCCTATGATAAATATTTTATAATTTTTAATGTGAATAGGATTCTCAAATTTAGAAATAAAATAAAATAAAAATATTTCTAATCCATGATAACATATAAAAACCATCCTTTCTCAATGTATGGTTTGGGAAAAAAACTTTTTAACCCATAAATTCACTTCTCTACAAAAATATTCTAATAAAACATTTTAGAAGAAGAACTAAAAAACACATTAATGTTTCTTAAAAAATATGATTTACTTGTTAAATGTTTTTCAGAAAATTATATGTGTCACCTTTAATATGAAGAATATAGTTTCTTTTGAAAATGATCTCATTGCTTAACTTTTTCGAACACATATAATTAGAATAAGAATAAATTTTGAGAATAGATAAAACATATCGTTATCTTGGTATATTATTATCTATATCACTCATACATATTGAGAAAATATATGGTAGACTTCCATACCCTACTCATCAGGGGGAAATTAGATACCCACCCATAAATGTTATATAATGTAACCACCCTTCCATGGATCATAACGTAACCAACCATCCATAGGATATCATAAAAGTACCAATAATTGGTTTATAATTGAACTATTAATACATATAAATAACATACAATAAATATAACATACTCATAATACACAATATATTTCAATTTTCATCATTACAATAATAAAACATTCTTTGAAACCATCAAAATAAATATTTTTTATTGGAGTAACCACATCATTTAATAGCCCACTATCAATACTATAATACATAAAAAATTGGAATGAATCAATTTTTTTGAAGAATAAATGAATTATTCTAATGGAATCCAAAGTAAAAATAATGAATAATATGGTGGGGAAATTCTTTTGTCCCAAATAACATTGAAATAGAATATTCCTTTAGTTCTTTGTCAAAACATTCCATTCAAATCACATAATAATTATATCTAAATATTTTAAAGAAATAAAAATTATATGTAAAATTTTCATTATAAATATATTATTTTAATATATTATTACAAATTAATTAGTTTCAAATATAATATCATGGAAGGAAATGAGTTAAAAAATAAATAATTAAAACATGGGGTTTTAAAGAAATTCCCATAATTTATATCTAACTCGTTGATTAAATTTTATGTTTTTGATAATATTAATCTTAAATGTAAAAAATGAATTTGGTTGGGTGAATATGATCTAATATATCATTATAAAAACAAATAAATAATTATTATTATTTACTTATATTTTTAATAAAAAATATACCTTAAAACAGATCATTAATTTTGGTAATGAAAAATATAATATTTTAAAACAACTGAGAAGATTGTTTGTACTTATGTGTGGGAAGCATTTCCATTTTTCATTGATCATTATGAAAAGAAGGTAAGTATTAAAATTTGATTAAAAAAATTTAATAATATAAAAAAAATTACTTGCTTATATATAATTGTATTTATCATACCTATGATGTGGGGAAGAAAAAATTAATCACATATCATTAAGGAGGCAATAGTTCAGTTATATATAGGAATGAAGTTATCATTTTTCATTGAAAATATTGTACAGAATGAAAATTTTTAATTATAATTTCATAAAAAATAAATATTTAAATAATATAGAAATTCATTTCTATATCGTACATATATTCATTAACATTATCCTTATTACCTCATTCGAAAGAGTTACAAATGATTGAATCATAACTCTTTGTGAGGCCTTAGTATGTCATACACACAAGCAATGATGTTATTTCCCCCACACAAAGGAATATAAGAATGTATATATTATATGATAATTCTACTTGTATAATAATTTTTCAAATATCATGTATATACATTCAATCAGATATTTTAACTATAATTAAGTGGAGGTTTTGGAATATAAATTGCATCTGGTCATGAGGCGGTTGACCGCTGTACACAAAAATGTTGGTTTTGATTCCAACATTATAGAATAAAAGATGGATATAGGTTATTACATTAAAATTATGAAATCTAAATATGTTGTAGATATTGTTGTTAATATTTAATCATGGTTATTAGTGATTTTAGGGAGGTATTATAATAAATAAAATACACTCTTTCAAAAAGGATATTTCTTATATGAACAAACTCTTATTATTTACAAAAAAACCTTCCAATGTTTCTTCTGTAATAAGAAAACTTCACATAGGATGTGGGTAGCTAATTAAGGAATTTATTTGGCATGGTTTTGGAAGAACTAGAAGGAATTTTATGTGTGAATGGGATAGTATATGGTTTTCTTATTATAAGTGGGGAAGAGGTAGAGTTGAGATTTTCCAAAATAAAATGAGATCCCTATATTTTTCCCATTCCACAAGGATAATAAATGGACCATTGCCAGGAATTAGTTTTTATAATGTACATATTTGGTAGTAGAATATCATTTTGAAATATTTTTGTAATTTTAAACAATATATATTTATTTCAATACACATATAAATCCATTTTTACCTTAACATCTGTAATATATATTTATTGTCTTTAAAATTATTTATGTAAAAAAAATTAAATAAAAATATTATTTAAAATAAATAGATATTAATCAAAAAATGGAATATGATTTTAAAAATTAGATTTATATATGTTGATGAATTTAATTTAACATTAAACCTATAGAAGCAACGATAAAGAGGTTTTAAATTTACTTATTCTTCAACCATTAGATAGGTTTTTATTAACTATATAACTATTAATCAAGAATAAATGAATTAAAATTATTAATTATATATATCAAATTTATAAATTTTATTCCTAAATTTTATAATTGGGGTTTTTAATTAATTAAAATGGTGAAACATTATTTTCTTTAAATGAGTATTCATAAAATTCTGTTTTAAACCCCAAATAAAATTATACTAAAATATAGTATAAAGTACATTAATATTTAATTGATTAGATTAAATTAAATAAATAATAATTAGGTTTCATGAAATAATATTCAAATAATAATTCAACTTTTAAATTAATTAATTTTTTTAAATGAATTTATAGTTTCATAAAAATCAATATCCATCACTATTCACAGAAAAAATATATTTTTTTAAAAAAAAATTATGAATTTAAATAAATTAAAATATTTATATAATGATTTAAAAATTTAGGTATATTTTTCAAACAATAAAAAACAATTAATTAATTAATGAGTTCAAAACTACTTGAGAAATGCTTTTAGTTAAAACTGTAAAATTACTAATTTATAATAAATTAATATTTTTTAATGAATATAAAAATATATTTCATATTAATAAACATGAAAATTATTTATTATACTATTAAATGGGTTTTGAAATTCATCCCCTTTATTGTATTTTTTTCCTCATAACATTATTCAATTATTAAACAAGTGGGGATATATTTGTCTCATTGGATTTTCAAATTCCCATTTTTCATCTTTAAAAATATATTTTTTTCTATAATACAAATTTCTAGTAAATCAAATTATTTGACAACACATTATCTATAAGGATTAGAGTATTATAATAATATACCGAATAAGAATTATTATCTTATTACTAGACCACATTAAGGATAACAAATGAGATGAATCCAACTCATTTTTCCTTAACATTGAATCATGAAATACATTATGTATTTGGGATAACCACGAAGTTAAATCCACTTCATATTAAATTGGTCCAAGTTTCACAAGAATTCCATATTGTCTAAAGAACCATGCACAAAAATTTTAAATTTTACCAAAATGTATAAAAATTTTCAATGGATATACTTTAACAAAAAAATGATCACCTACCTAAAAAGAAAAATATTTCTTCTAGTTATCCATATAAACCTTATTCCTTCATTGAGATATCTAAATATTATTATTAATTAACTACATATTCTCAACCATTTTTACCAATTCCAGATCAATTAAAAACCATTATCATACTTTATCGCAAAAAGTTTGTGTCTAAAAGAAACTTCTATATAATGCCTCAAATGTATCTATTTAATTCAGTAATAAAAACTATTATTAAAAAGGAAGAAATCCAAATAAAGTGGATGATCCTAAAATCACTATTAATCCATTGTACTATAATGCAAAGTATCATTTTGTTATGAATCATCTACTCAGACTGTAATGTGGTTTAATTGTGAAATGATATATTGAAATTTTATTCATTAATCAATGAATTATGAAGACCTTTTAAAAATTAGTAGTAAATCGTGGATCACAGGTAGATACAATGGAAGGTGGAAATCCATAACCTAACTGTCTCCATGAGATATAGTTGAAGAAACCTAAACCAAATACTTTATATGATGATTGGGATTTAAATTTCAATATTTAGTTAATTAATAAAAAGTATCCCAAATGACATTGTCATATAAATATATCATTATAAGTTCCTCCATGATATCAATTTTTATAATTTATCTTTTCCACTATGGTACTAAAAAAGGATGAATCATTTAATTTAGTAATAAAAATAACTCTTTTATATACCATGAAATAAATAATGTAATTGTAAATTCATAAATATATATTCTCATATAGTCTGAACAATAATAATTAGGAAGGTCTTGGTGCATATTTTTTCATCATGGTTAGATGAAAAATAATGATATATGAAATCCACTCAAAAAACACCCTCTTCAACTAGAAATCACTATATAAATTATGTTTTTTTAAAATGTATTCAAACCTACATCATCAAAATAAAACTCTGAAAATATACACTCTTTAAGGGGTTCTACATTCTACTATAAAACATAATCCTCTTTCTGAGATAAATTAATTATTTTTGACAAATTTGAATACACTGAAACTGGAAGCAATATAAAGGATTTCCTTCAATCCATAACATCTAGGATAAAAATAATCAAAAAATTTACAAATGGGACATGTTATAAATAATACATAGTTAATGTATCACTTGTTCTTTGACTCAATTATTCAGCCACTTATTTTCCATCCCATGATGTTAATGAATCTTGAAACTATAATAAAAGAACTGTTTCGAAAATATTCTCTACATCATTTTAAATTTTTCGTTAATGAATATATACCTCTAAATTTAATGATCAGTATATATTTCACACTTCACCCCTTAAAAATAATTGTTCAATATTTTTACACAAAACACTATAGTAGATAATTCCATATCATTTTTATGGTAATTAAACTCTTGAGGATTTAATTAACACGAATAATAAAATACAACCTTCTCATTCTCTATTAGGACACAACCAATATATTTTTATGAAGAACCATTTTAAATAATGAAATCACTATTTTTAGAGTGGAGGATAAAAATTAATGCATTTCCAACCATATATTATTTTTTAATAAATCCCATCACATTAATTCAACTAAATGAATATATCTATTTTTCATATCAGTGATATCAGTGGGATAGATAACTGAGAAAACATTTCAACTAACAAATAATTGTACCATCCTAATATCATAATACCATGGAATTTTAATGACATTTTTTGGTATTTAGCATTATTCATAAACAATAGTTCTGGAAGGGTAAACTTTTATACCATCATTAGAAAAATGGACAATGAATAAAATTGGGTTCTAGAAAAATTCTCATCTAAAACATTTCCCATAAAGATTCCTTAAATATAATTTTATATAAATATCCATCATGTTTAATTCATGATCCTCAAGAAAATTATAATATAATATTGTATAATAAATAAACCCAACAAAGAACTTATCAAAATTGATGTGGAAAACAGTATTCATAGGATCCAAATATAAATATGGTTCATTAAATAACCCAAATGGAATAACAAAAAACTCATAATTCTAAAATTGAGTATAAATAATTTCATTAAAATTGTTATGAACCTTCACATTTAGTTGATGGTTCCATGGACATAGATCAACCTTTAAAAAATACAAATATCCTTGGAGAAGATACAACAAATAGTGAAAATACAGTAAATGTCACTTGTTTTTAATAGTGATGTCATTCAAGAATTGATAATTAATCATATTTTTATAGGATCCATCATTATTTTTAACCAAAAATATAAAGAAACACGACATGGTGAAGTTATAGGATTAATGAAACCATTATCATTAAATTCACAAAATTTATTTTTATCCACAATATCTTCATGAGAAATTCTATGAAAGGGATTAGAAAAACATTTATTATTAGTAACCTAGTCAATAATAAATTCAAAATCCCAGTCAGAAAAAACCTGAGGAAAATCATTATAAAAAGCATACATGTATTAGTTCACCATGGGTAAAAAAAATTTAAGTACAATTTCATTATTTTTGACAAAATGATATAGGTAACTTTCATGAATACTTCAAATAAATTTTTTATCTTATTAGTAGGTTATAATGGATATGAAATCATTAAATTGAACATTAATTTCTCCACAATATATATTATCTGGACAAAGAATGTGAACTAATACCAATAATACCATCAATCATTCACATATGTTGTTAATCTAGATTTGTAGGATAGTCTTTCACACAATTAACTATAGTAAGGTCCTTATTAAATTTTATATTTAATATTTCACCTCTATTTTATTAGGAAAATATTTTTATAAATTTTTTGGGATGTTGATTCAATTTTCAATGAAACTTTATCTGAAATTAAGGAATGTGATGAACCAAGTCGAACATGGTATTGAAATGATTCTAAAAATACTGATTACATTCCTATCACAATTACATTTTAATGCTCACCATAAACTGTAGTAGTCGAAAAATATTGTTCCAATACATTTCAATTTTTTCTTTCTGATTTCCACAATGGTTAATAAACTCTAAACACACATTAGAATAACTTACAATTAATTATAATTAAAACATATTATTTTCTTTCCATTTCTTTTCAGTTCTTTGTCCTTCCATTCATGATCCATTTGAGGAAACATACAACATAAAAACCACTTCATATACATTGTACAACATTAAAAATGTTTCATTGTACCACATTTATCAAAATAATGGTTCTTTTATTTCTTCTCCCTATATTTCTTTGATCCATTCATCCCATTTACATTCTACCCAGATGTATTTTTGTTGTTTTTATTTTCACAGAATACCATATCATCAAAAACATTATATCCACCTTCTTCTCACATCGAAGAAGACTCTCATGGATTTTTAAATCATAGGATGATAATTCACTTCAATATCATGGCTTCAAACATTTGTAAAACATTAAAGTTTTCTATCATTTATTTGAAAAAAATTGAATGTACCTTTAAAGGTGGGTGATGTATTTTTCACAAGATTAAATATAATATTTTACAGTATTCATCAATTCCGATAATTATTTTTACATTCTCATCCTAACTACTTGGGTTAATATGTTTTAAGGTAATTAATCCCAAATTTGTCCTATAATATGTAATCAATCTCCCCACATTCCTTTATTATTTTTACCACTGACCAGCATTGGTTGGTGTCACCTTCAATGTTTTAAAAAGATTGACTTACCTTTGTATGATACAAATATCCCATGACAATGAACATATTTTCTAGTTCATTAATTAATCATTCATCTACAACTAGGTTGAAACGTATAATGATATCAGGGTGTTCTTTTGTCATAAAATGATTCACTACCATTATCTTCCACTATCATATATATGGTTTCACTCTTTCATGGAAAACCCCACCATTTATATCCTTTTTAAATAATCCATTTCAACAAAACTTGCTCAATTACAATTTCAAGAAACCTATTATGTCGATATGAAAGGGTATCATACCCTCAAACCCTTCCTAAATCAGTCGCCAATTTTTTCTATAGAAAACTAATTTGAAGAGAAATATTTTTTATATTGAAAAATTATATTATAAATGATCTATATAATTTTAAATTATCTATAAAGTTAAATATATCAGGTGCCTAACTATTATCATTATCCTAACCTCTAAAATTATCTAAATTAATCACAAATATAAATTTTAATGACTCATCCTTTAACATAACAAATTTTTCGTGTCATTTGACTATAATTCACATAATTCCGCTATTATATTTTTTGTTTAATGTTTTTTATAATTTTTACAAAACAGTTACATAAAAAACAATTTAATACAATGTTGAAACTTCATACAAATATCCATTTATCACATAATGGAAAAAATTTAATAAAAAATATTTTTTCTTATTATAAAAAAACAAGATTAGTTTCAACTTAATTTCTTCATTATTCTTAACCATCCATATGAACTATAAAACTAATTACAAATAATGTATGATAACAAATATCTCGATATGGTATGTAAAAATGTAAATCGAATGGAATTTGATTACTAATAAAAAATTTCTTTTCAACGTAATCTTCTGACTCAAAATTAGAATTTTATTACCCAAAAATCACATTTTCAATCCAAATCACGTCATAAAACATTTAATAATAAAACCTAGTATTTTAATAAAAAACCACATGGTTTCATTGAATATATGATAATCTCATGAAATATTTTTCACAATGTTATAAATTTCCCCCTAGCGAATGTACTACACTATCTTTTTCTATAGATGTTTTGAGATCTTTCATAGTTAATCATTTTCCTTATGTTGAAAGATTTCATTTGGGGTTTACATTATGGTGTGTTTCAATGATATTTTTCAGAAATTGGATGAATTATTGTCATGCATGGATAGAAAATGCTTTTCTCTAATCTTATACCCCAACCTAGAAAACCATGAGGACCGAAACTTATGGGATTTGAACGACATGAACCTAGTTTTTCAAACTATATTCCCTAAATGAAAAAACAATGAATACATGTGCCACTACCAATAAAATAATGAATATCATTTTATTTATCGCAAAAATTAGATTTTAAATTCCAAACCCCACCACACATATTTTCCCCTAATCATCCCATGTTTGACCCTATGATCTCATTAAAATATTTGGGGTCTCTTTATCATATTATAAGACTTACATAACACTATTTGTTATGATTAAAATTATATATTGAAGATATTAACCCCTCTTTGTAAGAGAATCTTATCTCGTACAATTTTCACATTTTCCCTCTTCTCTACATCAACTTTTATAAAGAAATTATCTTATTTCTTATTTGATCTAGATATTATATTGTTAGATCTAGATCAATAACGTTGGGATCATTATTTATCGTTCTTTAATTAGGTTTTCTGATCAATATATGATTCCAAAAAAAATTTCTCCTCAAATTGGCATTTTCCACTGGCAATAATTCTTCATCAGTCTTGAGGTTGGTGTTCTATAATTCAAAACCAAAATTAATGAATTCAATTATGTTTATATAATTATATAATATCAATTAGTTGAATAGAAATTGATTTATTATATGAATGAATTAATTTAGTTTATTAATTAATTTAAAAAATTGTGAGTTTTAATAATAGGAAATTTATATATTGTTATCATCAATTTGAACAATTAAATATTTATTTTGTTATTATATATTGATATTGTTTATTTGGAAAATAAATTATCATGCTAATTATGATAAATTGAGATTTTGAATATGACTAATTAATTGTTGAATTAATTACTGGTTGTTTAGATCGTTATATATGAATTATTATTTAATTAAATAATTATTTGATGTTGATATTGTGATTTTATTAATTAATTATTAAGTTAGTTAATGGAAGTTTTGTGATTAATATATTTTTAGAATTAAATAATGGAAATAATTTGATTTAGTAATTGTTTAATTAAATAATGGTATTGATGTGATTAATTATTTTTTATATTAATTAATGATATAATGGGTATATAAAATTATTGAATTTTATTAATTAGTTATTGAATTAATTAATGATGAAACATTGCTTGGAACATGGTCTGTTTCATCAAAAGACCATTGTGTGATTATAAATGATGAATGATAAAAATTGAATTCATATGTGAAAAACACGAGTTGGAAAATGTATATGGTATAAAAAATTTATTATGAATATAAATTATTAATGTTAAAAATATTTTTCATATGTAATAATCATGTGGGGGATAGGGTTCACAGCATCAAAATCGCGTCGTGTGAACTGAAATGATTGGCGAAACAATGGAATTAATATATGATTTGATGCAATTAATGGTACAAAATAAAGTCATATTTGAATTTTGATAATGATTTTTAATAGTGTAATTCTAATATATTACATCCTTTGGGGATAGTTCGGACACTAGTACGAGATGATGCAATTTTTGAGAGTTTAGGTGTCCTTGGGAACCCTAGTGCTCTGTGGTTAAATAATTATTTAATGAATAAGCATAAACTATTTTCTTAATAGATTTTATGTATTAATTAAACAAGACAATATTATTTTTATTGACTATATATCATTTTAGATTCTATTGGTGGGGGCCTATTGGTTTTGTTCCCACACCCTATTTGGTCTCCGTAATCGATACAAAAAATGAATTCATGATTATATGACATGATAAAAGAAAAGGCCCTATGTTTGATGCGTAATTTGGTATGGGGATTGGATTATGGAATTAGATGTGGTTTGGGTATTTCATTAGAGTTTATAGAGTCTATATTTTTGGGTTTCTACTTTTACACAGAAAACGTATTCAAGTTGTGAATATCTATTGTCAGTTTTGATATTGTGGTTCCCATTTTGGTCATCATATGGAACTTCTAAGGATTTGTTTATGGTAATAACATTTGGATATTTTTTAATTATTTCCACTTGTGTATTACTCTAAAAAATATTATAGAATCTTCCCATGATTGATATTTGATCCCTGCTTCTTGTCAGCAACCTATGGCATACAAGGAGGAGAAATTGAGGTGATGTGGAGAACCAAATTGGGCATCAGTGGTTGCAACTATGTTTAGACAGTACAATGATCTATACAAATTATTCCTTTTTAAATATCCTTATTACATACCTCATCAATAATGATTTGATTACCATAAAATACTACTGAAAAAATATATAAACAACAGATATCTATTGAAATAATTAACCATATCACCTTCATAATTGGAATAACCATATATTCCTCTTCTATAATTGATTTGATGGAAGGATATCATGAAAACATAAATATTTTGTTTATTACCTAAAAAATAGTCCTTGGATTATAACATACCCACTAATCCTTAAATTATCGCAGAAGTCCCAATACTTTGTTTTATAAAGGAACCACCAATCATTATAAATTAAATCCAATAATTATAATGTAATCCAACCCCAAAAAATATTTAAATTTTCAATAGTACACATAGAAAATATTCTTTTTACCCCTAAGATGACAATATTTAATATTGAATTACCTATCTCATTTTAGAACCCATTTTTAATACCAAAATACTCAAAAAAGGATATAGGGTTGTTAATAAAAGAAAAAAAAATGAATCATTTTTATTAAAAAAACATCAAAAATGGTTACCATAGAAGTAAAAGTCAATATCACCATATATGTTAAAATATTACATTCCGATTGTCTTAATGTCAAAATGATCAATGTGAAAAATATTGAAATATCCCTTCTAAAAACATGGAATAATGTAAACGTGACTTAAAATTTCATTTATTATTCATTTATGTCTATATAAAAACAACCATACATTATTTTCAAAATATGGGTGTTGATGAAAAATCGATGGTAAATACCTAATTAAAATAGTATATTTTAAAACAGTGTCTCTTACAGTGAGTCTAACACCCCATATTTGATCTTTATTTTCCTAGAAAATTAAAATATTTTAATTATTTATATACTTTACAAAAAATATCATATTTATAATTACATATTTTTTATCTCTTTTGATATTAATCACATTGTTTTAATCACTTAAATTCACATTGGAATATTTGACAGTATTCATATTATATTTCAAACATTTCATTGGTAAGTGCAGTATTGACAATGAAGTCATTATTTTATCATCTTCAAATTAAAAAACAAAAACTAATTATATTTTTTATACATAAGTTATAATTTTCAAAAAAATTATGATGTTTTCATACAAAAAATTTTCTACATCACAATCTTTGAGATGGTTGGTCATATTTATACATCAGTATAGTTTTCATTATAAATGAGAATTATGCCACTAAATTTAGTATTTGTTATTTTATTTTTTTAAAGGTTGGGTTCAAAGCCTCATTTTTTATTTAAAGAAAATCAAGGACATCTTTTTAACTGGGTAGAGGGAGACCCATTAAATATCCCGAAGGTCCAGTTGGCATTTTTGCCCATTACATGGACAGTAGTCCCAAATTTTTTGCCTAAGGCCCATTATGTGAATAGTACTCCTACAGTACTGTACCTGCTTCAGTACTGCACAGTATCCGCTACCGCTACAGTAATCTGCCACTTCTATAGTGAGCTGTCATCGCTATAGTTCTCGCCATTGCTACAATGTCAGTGCTGCTACAGTATGCTACAGTAATGCAACCGTACCTACGCCCAATGGGTTTTGAACCCTGATTTTCCATGAAGGATTACGAGGTGCTTACCACTTAGACAAACCCCAACTACATAATTTTATCATAAATACCATATTATATATTTAAATATGTATATATATATATATCATCCATGTGATGTGGATTCAGAAAGAATTATCACAACCCTTCAGGGAGGAGGTAGTCTACACATTTTCATTAACAATGTTATCATTTTTTAATGAGTGGAAATTATGAAATAAAATGATATATATCTAATTAATATAAGGATGAGGTCATATATATCACATATATTCATTAAAATCCTCCTTATTATCTTTCATATAAATAGATATTGAAAAATCAATCACATCACATTGTGGGGTGGTAGTTCTATATACACATGATTAGTATAATCATATCCACCATGGAATGGAATGTAAGAAGGTATATGTGATATAGTAATTAAATAACTATAAGGATTAAAATTATAAAATATATATATATATATAATATCCTTAATTATTTCCATCTTAATATGAGGTGGTGGATAATGAACTATATCAGGTAGTGAGGTAGTAGTCCATCATACACAAAATTGACAGTTTAGTTTCTGATTAAATTTAATAGGATATGACTATATTTTATTCCATTAAAATAAAATATTGTTATGATATCAGAGTTTTTTTTTGTTTCGTTATGGTTGAATAATATTTTAGGGAGGTGTAAGAATATATAAAATGAAAACACATGAATATGTATGATACAACCTCTTTGGAATACAACTTATTGTTTATAATTAATGATTTCCTAGATAGAATTTATGATCATAACATCGAATCTAGTATTTTTGGAGGGAGGTATGTAAGGTATTTGGGTACGTACTATCAAATCCAAAAGTTTTTTGGTGAGTGAAAAATTGAGGATAATTGATTTACTTTTATCTGTTGGGTAATGAAAAACATAGAATTTTTGAAATAGAAAAGTGATACACATATTTTTCACAATTTCAAAAGAAAAAAATGGCAAAAGATATATAATAGTTGATATAAGGTCGAAATATGTCCATAAGATATTATTTATACATGTTGTTAGGTCATTTAAACTATAATATTTTTAGTTTTGCCCCCATAAACTATTTTTACCTTAACAAAGGTAAAATATCTATACAATTTTCACTATTCATTGTAAAAGAAGATAATGTTAGAAATTTTTTATAAATAATTATAATAATTCAAAATAGAGATTTAATTTTAAAAAAATCATTTCTTAGAAGTGGAATATTTTAATTTAAAATTAAACTCACATATACAAAAAATAAGTGTTTTTCAACAAAACATATTTTTACGAAAATGATGATTTTATATGAACTCTATAACATGTAATTAAATTTATATGAATGTTGATTAAATTGTTGTAATATGTAATATATAATAAATAAATTTGATTTAAAATATATCTCATTATTGGAATTTTAATTAAATAAAAATGAGAAAATGTATGCACTTTGAAACCATTTTTAGATGAAAAGAAATGTGTTACCAAACATAAAAATAATATAATACCAAAATAATAAATATTTATAAAATTTTAATTAATTGGATTAAATCATATAATATCAATTATGTTACATTAAATCATATTAAAACCATAATGGGATTTTATATTAATTTTTTTTAAATGAAATGATTCTTTTACAAAAATCAATATTTTCTAATATTCACTAATAAATCAAAAATTTATGATTAATTTCTAAATTTCAACTAGATATAATATTTATAATATAATTTCAAAAGTTAAATAAATTTTATATAATTAAAAATCTAAAATATAGAAATTGCGTTTTTAAATAAATACCATATAATAAATGAGTTTAGTTACAACTATTTTTTTATTTTAAAATTTTTAAATATTTTTATAATAAATATAAATTTAAAATTCATATTAATAAACATTATAATGATTTGTTCTATTATTACTTGGGTTGTTTCACAATAATACAATATAATGAATAAATTATTAAGAAAACATTATTGAATAATAATAACCCCCTTCAAATTAATAAAAATGATTTACAAAATATGATATTCAATTAGTAAATTATATTTTATAATAGGTGGATGAATGAAAAAGAAGGGTGATTAGGGATAGGACAAAAATTATGTTGAAGATTTGAATCTAATCTTTTAGATCTTCTTTGAAATGATAGATTTGGGACTCTATGTGATCAAAGGATCAAATTTTTTTAATATTACCCAAGAAGAGCATGTTTAATTATGTATTACGATTCAAATGAATGAAAATAGTGTTTTTGGATTGGTATATGAGGAATATTGTTGTAGTTTAATATTTTGTTTCCTTTTTTAAAATAAGAATTTATAATATAGAACTATTTTCATTTTAAAAATTATATTGAAAAAGTGGAAAACTATATTGGATTATCGATGTGGAGTATTATGTCATTCCCTTATCAAACCATTTAGAGATAATTATTTAAGATGTTTTAGGAATATACATTTCAATCCTTTATCCGGGTGAATATAATTTATTTTTTTTAATATGTTTGTATTAATTAAAATGATATTGAACATATTAGCTAAATTGGTTACTCAGATTCCAATTGTGAAATACATTTTATTAGAAATAGTTTTCCTGAAAAAAAAATCACATTAAAATGTTATATGTATTGTAGTAACCCAAGGAACTATAAATAAATTCATGAAACACTGAGTATCTACATAAAACCACTTTTATATAACATATCCAATAAACATAATTTTTCCACCTCTGTGGTTTGAATTTCGAATTACTGACATACACGGTTGCGTTATGTAAGGTATTTAAAGTATAATCAGACAAGATTAATTTATGGTGAAAAATAACATAGCCTAATATATAATAATATGAATAGTAATATAAAACATGTGAATATTAAATCATATAATTATTTTATTGACATAAGTTTATAAGATAATGAGTTCATGATTAATTTTTCAATGTGATATTAAACGAATTATTGTTTTATAAATATTATTTTTGGAAAAAATTATGATTTATTTAAATAATAATTTAATCATATTTATAAAATTATATTTTAAACACTGATTTATTTTTTTAATTTTAATTGCTGAAAACAGTTTAGGGTAGAATTTTTGGATTTTTTTTTAAATACTCCAATTTTTATTAATAGTAAAATGTGGTAATTTACATTGTATTTACATTATTTGTTAAATTCCCTATTTTTAACATCATGGATGATGTAAGAACAGTTTATTGGAACCCCCATTTCTTTATTACTATTATGCGCCACATGAATGAACACAATTTTTTTCTTGAGGGGAATAATAAAATAATGAATAAGATATTCACAAATCACCCCTCTCACCCACTATTAAACCCCCCCTCACTCATTCTTATGTTCACTACTCTCTAGCACTGTGAAATGCCTAAATTATTCTCAAATAACCTCCCAAGTTCCTCCCCCATGTCCATAATCAATTATACTCAAAAAAATACCAAAAACACTCAGCTAAAGAGGATCTCAAAAAAGATTACCTTAAGGGGTAATTTCCTCTATTTAATTTATTTTATTTCAACTTCATTTCTTTTATTTTTCTTTCCACAACTCCATTAATCCAAATTTACTGATGAATCTAGTAACATAACTATACCGAATTTTTTTTATCATAATGTATGATTTATTTTTCATCTATCCTTTCCCATTTTTTATACTAGAATTGAAAACACCATCTGAGACATGTTAATTTATCACATTCAAGGACGACGAGTTTTCAATATCTATTATCGTCGTCAATTATAGTCATGAAACTATATTATTTGTTGAAACATACTATTATATATGTATTAAAACTTATTTAATGTTCTCTAATCCTTTTTTACACATGATTTTAATTTATGAATCAAAATGAAGTCATTGTGATAAAAAAACATCTAATTAACCCAAAAAATTGTCATTAATGTTTTATATAATAATTCATCTTCACTCATAATAAATATAATTATTTTATAAAAATGTAATAAAATTATTGTTTAGTAATAATATAAAACTTATTTTATGGACAACCATTCTAATTCATCAATTTAATATGTAAAAGAATATAAGTAAACTGATCCTGAAAAAAATGAAGAAAACACACCCAACATTGAAATTGAATATCTTAACCCATTAAAAGTTCATTAATTAACATAATAAGACTATTAAAAATAAATTATATATAGGGTATATTATTTATTTTATTAATATATGAACTTAAATTATATTATTCATGTAATTAAGATCAAGGGAGGAACACCTCAGACTTAAGGTAGTGTTTTCCAACCAAACCTCCATTTTCATTTGTGTTAATTATTTTGCTTACTTGACTCAGTAAAATTATTATGTATTATTGTTTACTCCTCATATATTCCATTTTCTTTCTATATATTTTTACAAACCATAATATTAATTTCTTTTTTTGGTAGAAAAACAACTTAATAGGATGTTTCAAAATTCATTCCAAAATAAAAGCTCGATTCAAGGAAATTTCTAGAATTTTTACCTATTTTCACAGGAACTATATAATTTATTTTTAAAACCCATTATCTTTATAAAATAACTCATTTTATTATGGAAATAATAACTCACTTCACTTCTAGTTCTATAGGAGTATTTTTCAAAACGAATTGTTCTTTTCAAAGTAAAAGAGTATTTATCTCATGAATTACACAATTATTTTATCGGAGTATAGTCATCTATTTCAACACACATGTTGATTATTATGTATCATTTGGATTAATATTTTATGATATAATGTACCATATATAATTTAAGGGTTTTGGATATTTTTTACTGTGGATGTGTTATCTTAAAACTATTCAAAAATTTACTCTGAATGGTTAGTGTTTGTGCTTACAGTTCAGGGAATGTTATTTACATTTCATATATTCGATAAAATATTAATGTGTATGTGTTTTATTTTTATCCACATTAATATGAGGAATTAATTGGACATAGTAAGTGTTGTGTGTGGCCCCCATATCACTTTGTTTAATTGGTATACCTCATGAGAAAAACTACGGTCTAGGCACGAGGACTTGACAGAATGGATATTTATAGTCTTTTCATGAGGTCCTAACAGTATGGTTTGGATTTATTGCATCATCCATTCCCTAATTATGAAACTATTAATTAATATTTCTTGTGGTTAATCGACTAGTATAATACCCATTTTTATTATGGAATTATTTATTCAACTCTTATTGATTTTATAATGCAGTCATGTTTATTTTTAAAGGAATAATTTTTTAGTTATTCACCATACCTAATGATTATATTTATCATATCTTCAATGTATTGAATGCACTTACTATGAATTTTACCTCAGTGATTTTTTATGCTTCATTTTATTAGTACATGATGACGTTTTGTATGAATGACTTACAAGGTTAAACATATAGTTGTGGATATTCCCAAAAAACCTTTTAAGTTTTATTACATTTCAAGATGTAATGTTGAAAATATGCATATATTCTGTACCCAAATCAACTAAACTAAAAGAAATTTTAGGATGCCTGTTTTTTGTTTATATTTCTGTGTAATAAAATAAGGCTTCCACACTAGACAACTTGGGTTGGGTCCTTACAGTTGGTAATAAAGGGAGGTTTAGTTGAAAATTTCAAAACGAGGTTTAAAAAAGGTAGATTAGAGTAAAAACTATAATATATTCATTGAGGATAAGTAAACAATAATATCCAACAATTTTCTATGTATTATATTATGTGGATATTTCTAGAAAATTAATCCACGTCTGTATACTACATGTGGATGTGGTTCTGGAATAGATTTATTTAAGAGTGAAAACCATGAAATGGTGTTTCGATATTGACCAGGGGTACCCTAGCACATGACAATGGGCCATACAGGTCACATGGTTCGACACTCTAAAGTTATATTTGCAGTAAAATTTTCACTTTCAAAACAATATATTATAATGGTTTAAATGTAACTGTTTCCTGAAAGAAACCTTGTTTATGATTAAAAGATTATCTCTTTATGTTATAACTATTTATAATAAATATTTTTATCGGTTGAGATTTTACAATATGATTCATAAACTAATATAGTGTATGGCATTATATAGAAGTGGATCCTAGTTGAAGGAATGAAAACCGCATAAATTCATGTAACCCATGTATTGAATTCCAATCGATGCCAGATAATGATGTTAGCTCTAGTTCTATGACAAGTTCATAGAATTTGGTAACTATATTAGGATAGTTGACTCATGTTATGAACAATAACCTTACCCATATAGAGAATCATGATCCAAAAAGTAGATGAGATATGTTAAATCAGTTTATGCCACAACCTCCTCCATCATTCAATGGGAGTATAAGCCCAGTTTTAACTGAGCTATGGGTAAGTTCCCAGGAGAAGATATTTCTCACATTTGGATGTACTGAAAGAGAGAAGGTATCCATAGTATCTTTTCATCTATCAGGATATGCAGA
The DNA here is from genome assembly GCA_963277665.1 of Viscum album. Lineage (NCBI taxonomy): Eukaryota > Viridiplantae > Streptophyta > Magnoliopsida > Santalales > Viscaceae > Viscum > Viscum album. Next base: position 471,652,679 of record OY728148.1, read on the forward strand.
AAAGTGGTGGTTTTCAATCCAGAAAATAAAAGAGGTGGAAGAAGAAGAAGAGATGGAATGGGGGGATTTTAAGGAAATTATACATGTAAAATATTTTCCCCCTGAACAGTGAGTAGATATCAAAATTATGTTTCTGAATATGAAAAAAATAAGAGGATGAGAATGTTACAAAGTATGAAGCCATATTTATGAGGATAGAAAAGCATGTTGTAGACTACATATGAAATCCATGGGCCTAGATTGATTAATTCATTGATGGATTAAAACAATTCATCCAGAAGACACAAGTCTCCCAGAATATATCATAACATGAATATATAGTCTCATGTTCTATCAAGTTAAAAAAATATTATTCTATGTCTTATAATATTAAAGGAAGGAAAGATAAGAATAAGTATTCTAAAAACTCTGGAAAAGGAAATAAGAATATGAGGACTGTAGTATGAGTTGACCTTCCATCCTAAAGTAATTGTTGGAAGAATAACACAGGCACAAGGCTGAAGGGAATGGGAGTGTATGACATAGGTGGAGAAAAAGGCCACCAATCTCATGATGGAAACCGGAAGAAGGAAACAACCATTGTTAAATAATATGTTTGTAAAGATATGGGAAACTTTTCACGTGACTGTCACATGCTCAATGGAATCGTTCCTTAAAGAAGACCAAGAGTGCATGGACAAGATTTTGTGGAAAAAACTTCTAAGATCAAAGTTCCCAATGATATGGTGGAAGGTGCATTAATCACTTCCTCAAAGTTATCCAATTCATTGTTTGATTTTGTATCATATCATTTATTTATTTCTTCCTAGTTTCCCATGAGAAATAGACATATCCAATTTTATTTAATGGATGTGTCTTCAGGTAAAACTCCTAGGGGATATATCACTGCACTAGAGATGTCTCAATCAATACACCTAATGACACATAAACATTATATAGTTACTAACATAATCATAATACCCATGAGTGACTTTTATGCAATACTTTTTATGAGTTTTATTTAATGGTATTATGTGAATATCTATTGCAAGAAGAGATGAGTGACAATTTTTTAGAATTGTATCAAATCCCTAATATTTATAATAGAATCCTCACTATCTGATTATCATTTAGATCCAACCATAATAGCTCTACTAAACTCAATTATTGAGGAGGAAGAAAATGAATTATTTATTTATGATTAATGGAATGCTCAAATCGAGGATGTACCTGTTGTGAAAGAATATAATTATATGTTTCTATAGGGTTTAGCTAGACATGCATCAGAGCAGGAAGCTGAGTTATCTGTTTATTTAATTCCATTTTCAAGGCATATATCAATGACTCCTTATATAATAGATAACGCAGAATTAGTAGAACTATGGAAACAACTTCAGTAATTGAGTGATAAATTATTTATTCAACATTGTGTTTCCCCATGTAATGCCCTTGTTCTTTTTATTAAAAATAAATAGGGATCAATGACATTATGCATTGACTATAGTGAGATAAATTCTATAACTATAATGAAAATGTATCTCCTACCATGCATTGATGGTCTATTTATTCAACATCATGGAGCCCAATATTTTTCAAAGATAGACCTTCGATCTGGATATCATCAGTTGGAAGTAATGAAGTAAGGTGTTTCAAAAATAGCATTTTTTACTAGGTTTGGGAATTAAAATTTTACAATAATTCCTTTGAGATAGAATGGTGAACGCTTTTTTTTTCTAGGATCTAATGAGGATAATTTTCAAAGAATATCTTGATGACATTGTGGGGGTATTTAATGAGGATATATTTAGATATTCCAAAGGATACAATGATCAAGAAAATCACTAGTTCAATATTTGAATGACACATTGAAGAAATGAATTGTATGGGATGTTTGGAAACTATGAATTTTGGCATTAATTAGTTTCCTTTATTGGACACATGGTTTCGAGGGATGGAATATCTCTAGATCCTATGAAGAAAAATGTGTTGCAAGAATGGAAAAATACAATGAACATAATTGAGGTACATATTTTTATTGGATCAGTAGATTATTATCTGAATTTCATTCATAACATTCATGTTTAGTGAACCCAATGATAAATATTACACATAATGGTGTTATTTTCTTATGGACAAAATAATTTGAGGAATTTTTTGAGGAATTAAATAGGATATTGTTGAATTATATGATGCTAACTTTACCAACAGGGAATGATTGTTTTGTGATCTATATGGATGCCTCAAAAAAAGTACGTGGTAGTTTCCTTATGTAGAATGATATAGTTATTTCCTATGCATCAAGGAAGTTGAAAATTAATGAGAAAAACTATCATACTAATTATCTTGAGTTATCTGCTTTAATATTTTACTTGAAGTTATGGATAAATTATCTCTATGGGAAAAAATGTGAGACATATACAGATCGTAAGACTCTCAAATATATTTTCTCATAGAAAGAACTCAACTAGAGGAAAAAGAGATTGATCGAATTACTCAAGGACAAGGTTTTTCCATACAATACCACCCATGAAAGGACAATATGGTGGCTGATGTATTGAGCAGGAAGGATCATGGAGTCCTAAGGATTTTATGATGATGAACTACAAAAATCTATTTTTTAGGTAACATTCTTTTAATTTTGAGGACTAACTTTTTTTTTGAAGGAAGAATGGAACAATGTAAAGATATATAAATATTTTCATGAAAAACTAAGTCTCCATAAAACACCACATTGATACAACTTTTCCAGTAAAAATAATTTTTCCACCACTATTATTTGAATTTCAAAAACCTGACATACACAGTTTCATTTAGTATGATATTTATACTCGAATAAGGAAAACATACTTTTGGATGAATAGTTAAATATCCTTATAAATAGTAATATAAATAGTAATATGAAACTTTTGAATTTAAATTCAAATTATTATTTTATTGTCTTATGGTTATAATATAATGAGGTCTTGATTATTGTTTTAATGTAAAATAAATCAAATTATACTTTTAAAATTGTGATTTTTAAATAAATTATTATTTTAATTTTAAAGTAAATTAATCTTATTAAGATAACTATCTTCAGAAAATGGATTTCATTTTTTAATTTTACATGTTAGAAAATCGATATGGTGAATATTTTGGATTTTTCTAAAATACTCAATTTTTTATTAAAAGTAAAAGATAGTAATTTTCATCATATAAACATTATTAGTAAAATTCACAATTTCTAACATTAATAATGATGTAAGAACACTTTTTTGAAACTCAAAAGCTATTATTATAATTAATGGATTCATGATTTAACACGGTTGGTTATCATGATGGAAGTAATAGAATAATGAATATGATATTTACAAATCACCTTTCTCCTCTACTAACCCCCCCCACCCCCACCCCCTCACTTCCTCCTCTCTTAACTACTCTCAAGCATTATGAATTGTCTATATTATGATCAATTTTCATTACAAGCACCTCCACCATGACCATCAGCCCATAGTATCATAAAAATACAAAAAACTCTCCCCTAAGGAGGCTCTTATGGAAGATTACTTTAAGAGGTAAATTTGACTTTTCATTTATTTTATTTAAAGTCCCATTATTTTCATTTTCATTCCTGACCTCCTTTCATCAAAGTATTTTGATGACTTCTATACCTTACATATACTGGAATTTTTTATGATATAGGAACAACTATTCATCATCCCCCATTTCACCTTCTTTTATAGGAGATATGAATAAAACATCCAAGATGTGTTTATTTATCACATTCACGGATGATGGGTTATAAATTTCCTTTACCATCCTCACTTTTAGTCATAAAAGCAAAATTTATGTTTGAAAAAAAATAATAAATCTATTATTATGTATTTTAGGGTATGTAATATTTTTTTACATATGATATTAAATTATGAATCAAAATGAGTATGTTGTGAATAGAAACCACTGTTTGACCCAAACAACTGTAATTAATGTTTCATATAATCATTCATCTTCACCAACAATAACCAAAATAATTTAATAAACATTTAATATTGTTTTTTTTTTCATTAACAAAATAAAATTCATTTCTGGACAACTATTCTCATTCTACGTGTTAATCTACACATGAATATAAGTTAACAGATCATGAAAACCTTGGAAAAAGACACTCCCAAACTATAAAATTGAATCTCTTTTCCAATATAAAGTCCATGAATGAAACTAATAAGTTTATTATAAATAAATTAAATATAGGGGTGATTTTATAATTATTAATATAATAACCTAAATTTAATTATACTTGTAATTAAGATCAATTGAGGAACACCTCGGACTTATGGTATGGGTTTTCCACCCGAACAACCATTTTTACTTGGGTTACTTTTATTACCTACATACCTCAATGAAATTGTTATCTATTATTATGCACATCTAAAAAATTATGTTAGAGTGTTCAATATACGTTTATAAACCATAATCCTTCTTTTTTTATTGGAATATACCCATTTTAAAATAAACATCCAAGATTTTTTCCAAAATACAAGCCAAATTCCAGGGAATTTATCAAATTATTAATTATTTTAAAGGGCACTATATAATATTAGTTTGGAAAAAATTATCTTCATATAATGAATTATTTTATTTTCAAAATATTACCTTACTTCTAATATGGTTTTATACTAATATTTTTTTATAAATAACACTTATTTTCAAAGTAAAAGTGTATTTATCTCAAAAATTACTTGAGGACTTTATAAGAGTACCATATCCTATTAGAACACTCATATTGACTCTTATGTACTATTGGTATTAATATATTATTTCATGATATTGAATAATCTATTTAATGGATTCTGATTAGTTTGAGTGTGGAAATATTATCTTAAAATCCTTTACCAATTTTCTCCAAAAAGATTGTGATTAGGCTTAGTGTTCGACGATAGTTATTTACATTTTATATATTACATTCAATAAGAATGTATAGGTTATTTATGTCTATACCCATAAATTTTAGGAATTAATTGGACTTATGTTTTGTTTGGAACCCTCTATAGCCCCTCGTTGCATTGGTATGTTTCATGCAAAAAACTATAGTCTTGGAACATGGCCTTGACCAAATGGATATTTATAGTCGTGGCATGAGGCACTGATAGTATGGTTATAGTGTCCCACATTATGAATTCAATTGTCTTGAAAACATTAATTGATAGATATTTTGGTTATTTGACAAGTATAATACCCATATCTATTATGGTGTTTTTTTATATATTCTTCCTACCATAATGTTTTCATGTTTATTTATAAAGGCATGAGTTTTTAGTTATTCACTATGCCTAATGATTATATTGATGATATCTACCCCTATATTACATAACCTTACTACCTATTTGATCTCACCCCTTTATAATTTTCATTTTATTGGTACATGAAGATGTATATTTTGAATGACCTGTAGGGGTAAAATTATAGGTGTGGATGTTCATAATAATTCTTATTTTTGGTGATTCATTTCAAGTTGTAATGTTGATGTTATTTATGTATCTTGTTTCAAAAGCTACTAAATTACTTGACCCTTTAGGAGGCATATTCCTTATTTATATTCCAAAATAATAAAATTAGGAACTGGCTCCATGAAACTGGGTTTTTTCCTTACATATATAACTCATATATATTTTTGATAAATATATTTTAATTGAAAAAATATATGAACTCATATTCTTTATAAATTAATAATAATTAAATGAATTGTAATTTATATTATAATATATATAAGTTATATATATTGATTTATTTAATAGTGGTAAATGTTATTTATTGACAAAAATATAGGAAAAATAAATAAAATTTATCACTATTTAAAATATATTAAATTACATACCTCTTTTTATCTTATATCAATTCAATTTCATCAGACAATCCATGTTAAAATCTGTAGTTAAATTTTGTAAATACGTCCAATATTTACGTAAAAATATAATATATAACCAATAAGAAACGTATTTTTATAATATAATATGATAATATTTTTTTAATTCCATACATATTACATATATATAAATTAAATTATATTTATTTTGTTTACCTATAATCACACAACATCAGATGCATATTTGTTTCGATTTTATCCAATGACCTTGTTTTTAATGGATATATAATTAGAATTCATTTATCAATAGTCCATATATATATTGAATATATTACATTCCCTTATACAATCGAATAGAAATCCCTAAAATCATTATTCCTATTTTATAATTATCCTATAAATATTTTTTATTATATTTTTGACATGATGTAATTTTTATATATATCACTTTTTTGGTTTAATCTTAATGTAAAATCATGATGATCTAAATTTCAATTTTTTAGTATTTTTATTTACATATGATTTCATTAGTTTTAAAATTTTAATAAATTTGTTACATGTGTTTATTTTTAATTGAAATATATTTTCAATTATGATATTGTATCATTATGAAATAAAACAGTGTTCAGTTTACTCATGAGTTTTATGTGTAAATGGATATTGAAAACATATTTATTTAAAGAGAAATATAAACTAGTATTAGGGGCCATTACATAAAACACAATATAGTTCTTTAACTCTATTAAATATAATTACATTGGGATATTTTTTTATTTAACACGCCAATTTTTTTAAAATGAAGACAATGTGTAATAGAATATACAACATGAAACATCAATTTTTAAGTGAGCCATATTATACATATAAAATTTTATAATTAAATTTAATGATTATAAATTATCCATAAAGTCGATGGGAATGAAAATTTTCAAATAAAATAATTTAATGTTGTATAATGGTATTAAAAAATTTCATTACATGTAAGTACTTAATAGAATAATTTTATTCTTCAAACATAATTATTTTGGAAAAATTAACTTATATTATATTTTGTTTTTCAGATTAATTCGTAAATTTTAAAAATTAATAATTTTTGTATATAAAATTTATATAATTTATAGAATAATAATATCAAATTTCACTTATTGAGAACATAGGTGGTCTTTCTAAAATGATTTATTTTCAATAATGAGTAAAAAGTATACCTTTTTGTATAAAGGTAATTTTATTTAAATAAATTATGTAATATAAAATAACCTTTATAATTTTATATTTATTTAAATATAAAATTAAAATTATTTAGATTATATTTAATGTAAATATTTAATATCTAATAATTGTTATTCTATATTTATGAAGAAGCTTATTTCCATGTTTAAAATAAAAAAATAAACTATTTTCTAGTGTATCTTCATCGTCCATTTTAATGAATAAAAATTATCCTAAATTAGGAATTACATAATTTGAATTTATGGATTATATATATATTTATATTAATTCAATTTCATATAATGGTGATTACTAGTAACGTATTTAATTTAATATCATCTTACACTGAATAATAAATATATTTAAAAAACATTTTTTGACACATTTTATTACCCATTTTTAATAAACTATAGGGCCCCAGCCTTAAACCTTACATAATATTGAGTTATTACAAGATTACACATTGAGGATCTTTTCAATTTTAGAGTTTTAGAGAATTAGATCATAAAACCTGCATTAAATTCCACATTTAAACAAAGTGGATACATAAAAGATAGTATTCATTTTTCCCATCAACGGAAACATATTTAAAATAAAACATGGATTCTTTCTTGACACTTCCTTGACACTATCATCATTTCATGTACCCTCCCCTTGACCTGTGAAAAAACATTTCAAAAACTTGGGATGAGCATAAAAATCTCAGTAAGGGATATAAAAATATGGAAAGGAAACATGAGTACATGTATACATAATAATGAAATCATACTTCACCCATAAAACATAAGCACTTTAACATACCTCATAAAATCATGAATAAATCATAGAAATCATAAGACATAAAGGTAACTTGAGGCATTCATAACTTTCTTACGTAGGGAGTAACCCTCTTGGTTACATTTGGAATACCCACCACAGTATATTCCCTAAATCTCTTCAGAGAAACCTTAATGTTTCACTCCTTCGCGTTACCCAATGCATTGGAGAGCTATATCGGGCTCACCCGCCCTTAGATTATAACAGAACCACCCGTTTTCATTACAATGCGCAAGAACCATAACATAAACGTATCACATAAAACATGCATAAAGGAAACAAAACATTTCCACATTTCAATCACAATATAACATTTTAGGATATTGAAATAATGAATCCATTTAAAAAGAAACCATTTCCAAAACCATTTAAAACATTTAATAAAGAGATTTTTGAATCAAAGTGTCCCATACCACCATGATTCTTTAAAAAAAAATTTAAACGATTAATATCCATATAAGTAAATCCTTAAAACCATTTTGAAAACATGTATATTAATAAGAACAAATCATTAAAACATTTAAAGCGATATTTTGGTTAAAGGGTTTTTACCAAAATTATAGACACTTGAATACAATAATTGAGGAATAACATTTAGTCAGAACATTATAATATCATGATAATAAATGGATTCATGATATAATATTACAAAGGACAGTATATACACCATATAAGAGTGAATTGGTGCATAACAACAATGAAGTCTCAATAGAAATGTAAAATGTGATGAAATCCCTTATAAAGAAGGTATCCTTAAATTAAGGATAAATCAATCTCAAAATTATGTGTGACAAATATAAATACACATATTAAGTTTAAAACAATAAAAGGAAATTCACACATATTCAAAGGATGACATATTTAATAACTACATGTTGAACCCAAAGAAATCCAAATTGGGTTAAAAAGTTCCCTTGGTAAAATTCGACAGCCTAACGACATCACTTCCAAATTCAGAAAATGAGTTAATGAGAGATAAAAATGGTATCTCATCACTTGGACATAAAATTTACATAAATAAGGATATAAAAGAACATATCCCAACATAATAGCATGTGAATTAAAATACATAACAAAAGAAGTCTTTTAAAAATAGGAGGGTGAAAGGTCCCCTTACCGAGTTAGGTAACTTTCGAAACGTACACCCCATGGAAGAAGGGTCATACAATGAAGATGTGAATAACCATAAATAAAATTATACTACACAAATTGTATAATAATAGGCAGTACATACACCACTCAAAGGAAATAGTGGAAAACATAGCATAAATGTCATGAGAATAAATGTGAGATGAAAATTCCCTTACGAAAACTCAGCAGGCTAACGGCGCCACTTAAGACTTCCAAAAATGGATTTATGAGATCAAATAGGGTCTCTCATAATATGACCATAAAAATTACAGTATGAGGAATATAAAAGAACATCCCCAAACATAATAAAGATGAGATTAAAAGAAATGACATAAAAGAGAGTACTTAAAAAGAAAGAGAGAGGTTAGATCTCTTACGAAAATTCGGTAGCCTAACGGCGCCACTCAAAACTTCAAAAATGGATTGATGAGAGAGAATAGGGTCTCTCATCACATTAAAATAAAAATTACAGTAATAGTAATATAAAATAACATCCCAATAACAATAAATATGAGCTTTAAAAGGAATGACATAAAAGAGTGTACTTAAAAAGAAAGAGAGGAGTAGGATCCCTTACCTCAGGTATGACTTGACTCGATCATTCTTTAATCTCCTAAATAATAAACTTGAGTAAATTTATAATTCCTTATGAACCTTTTTCAAGTTCATTATTCCTTTTATATCACTTATTACCATGTCAGGAACACTATGTAATTATTTTAGTTAATAACGGTTGTTTAAAAGATCATTGGTACTTTAGTCAAAATATGCTCTTTATAATTACAAGTTGGTCATGTATCCATTATATTCATAGTTATAATTATGATTTATATATCATATATATCATATATATCCCAAAAATATTCATTTTATACTATTCCATATCATTTGGAGATAAAAATGAAAAGCACCGTTCATGGAGACGGTAGGCCGTACGTACGCATGAACGCCACTTTCATTTTTTTCTTTTTCATATTAATGGAATTAAAAATAAATGATATATATATATTATAATTCCAGTATAATATATATGTTATATAGGTCACATATGTTCATTAATTTCATTCTTTATACATTCCATGTATTTCATGTACGAGTCACATCACTTGAGGGGGCGGTAGTCCGACTTCCTCATATAAAATTATCGCATTTACACAACTTGAAAAAAATAAAGTTATGGTTTAAATATAAAATTCAGAAGCATATAGTAAACATAAATAGCATATATATCATATATTAAATGCAGTGACATCATAATGGCCACCATTAAAGGTGTTAAAAGAATATTGAACAATCATCGTTTCGTGAGGCAGAAAATCGCCAACCACAGAAACAGTATGTTCTTTAGCCATTAGACGAAGGTGTGTGTAAGTGTAGCTCGAATAATTATTATAAAAACATCCTAGTATATTGAAGATACTGGATTTGTTAAAAAATAAATTAATAAAAAGTGTTTATGGGGTTGGAGAAGCAAAATAAAACAAAAGGACTCAAGTGAAGACATTACCTTAAAATCGGGTAACTCCCTTTGGATTGAGCTCAAAGGATTCCTTGGGAAGACTTATGCCCAATGTGAGGCTTCAAGGAGTTATAGAGGGATTTGGAGATACAAAATGGTCAGGGTTTGGCCAAGCCAAAGGCTTTGGAAGTGTGGGTAAAGAGGTAGAGGTGGGGGCCTTTTATAAGAGGAGAGGAGGGGCACTCTTAGAAAGGTATAAAATTAAACTTTATTTTCAAATGAGTTTCGGATTTTAATGGTCCCACATTGATGTTTTTCTAGGATAACGTGATAAGGGATCTAAATACATCCATTAAATCGTTTTTGGACATGTTTATGTCTTATATTTTACATTATCTTTCCATTTTATTTAAATCGGTAAATAATGAGGTCATCGCTGCATCATCATGATGTCATAACTAATTTAATTTATTTAATGTCTAAAAATTATAAAAAAATTACTATGATGTAGAAAGACTTTTTAGATTTCCAATTACTATTTATAGTCCAAAATATCATTTATTTATACAAAATGAAAAATATTTTACTCAGGCGATACATTCTTTGTTACATTTTACATTCTTTAAAAAAATAAAAAGATAAAAAGTCACTTTCTCACAAAAGTGATTCCATGGGGCCCCCAAGTTTGTCACAAGGCATTAAATGGAAGTCCATGAGACAACCAGTAGCCTTAGGACATATGTTGTGGTCATTTTTTATTATTATGATTTTATTTTATTATCTTTAACTACCTGATTACTCATTAATCAAGATAATTAAAGATAATTACCGTCATTACTATTCATAATGTTCAAAAATAAAAGAGTCGTAATTACATAATTTGACCTTCTGATTCCAAATATGTAATCCATTTTACCAAATTAAAAACACATAAATTTCAATAATTAATTTAAAAATAATTCCTATTGTCAAAACAAATATCGGGTTTTTTTGAAACAATATTCATGAAAAGTTTGGCACTTGTTTACGCCCAATTCCAAAGTGAAATTAATCCCAACGACCATAATTGGATTAAATGGTAAAAATATATTCTAATTAAACTTTAAAACAAATTAAAAAGATAATATAACCATATATTTAAATTATATGAAAAATTAGTTTTGATGTAAAATGCAGTATTTTTCACTATTCATTGAAAAATGGACATTATTAGAAAAATACCAAAAATTGACCCAAGGTAAATTTCAATGTCCCAATCATAAATAATATTTATATTTTTAAAAATAGAGCTTATAAAATTTTCAAATATATGATTTAAAAATGGTTTTCCATCAAAAGTTATTAAAACAATCTTTTAAAAATACTAGTGTATTCAATGCTTAAGATTGGATTCATTTGTATTTTAAGACTCTAAAATTTATTGGATAAAAGTAAAAACATTTAACAAACATATATAATCTTATTTTAGTTATTTATTTTCATTCCTGCCAATACAACAGTTATGTGTTAACTACCATTTAAAATAATATTATTTTATTATTAGAGTGCAACGTAATATTTCAAAGGAACTCGTTGTTGCGTATTGGGTAAGCCATCGAGCATAGCATACCCTTTAAAGTAATATTAATACTTTATTAACAAATATAGATAAATATAAAAATTTCAAATTCTGTATTTACCTGGGGTGTTACATCCTTCCCCCCTTTTGGGAATTGCATCCTCGCAATTTTAAAATTGAGCTTGGAAATATCCTTGAAAGTCCCACATCGGAACAAGAGTCGGTAAAACAATCACTTTAAAATAAAGGAAGATAAGTACCGAGGTCACCCGAGTTAACCCATACTAGGATTCCATGTAGGAAAACATGGACATGGAGGAGAAAACATAGGGTCATGTTCTGATGGAGAGTGATAGAAAACATGTTTAGGAGAAAGTTAACCACAAGAAAATCACAAACTTCTGATGGGTTAAATGGTATTCGATTCCCCAGTAGTAAAAGTTAATAGACAACATTTTTTGTTTTAAGTTACTTTTTATTGAGGAATTTGTTCATAAGTAATCAAAATCACTTATCATTTTGACTTTCAACGTTTATTAGATTCCTTACACAAACTCATATTTTCCCCAAAAGACGAGTATTTAGGAAGACTTGTTCACATTAAGAGTACTATAATAAACTTATAGAGAATAACCTAATCCACAAAATAGAAATATATACTTCCCATTTCTTTATACTTTAACCAAAACCGAAACCAAAAAGGTTAGTACAGGATCAGATAATCCAGAAAAGGATAACCCTTTATAAAAAGAAAATCTATTATTAATCTCCAAAATTTGTCCAACAAAACCCAAAGTTCAACGAGGACCATTCGATAAACAATTTGTCCATAAAATTCTTCAAAGTAAACCAAACTAATATGTAAACCCAAATATTTGAAAGATTTAGTCACATAGTCTTCCAAGGTACAAATTAACTTTTACCTCCAAATAACATCAGTTGCTCTTAAATTATCATATTGAAAAGTAATTAACCTAATCACATATCCTCGATGATAGGTTAATCATTTCCATAGATAACCCAAAATAAACTAACCTTGATTCATAAAATCATCTAACTAAAAAGAATTAGTCAAACTAACCAGGGACTTCACGTAGTCCAGTGGTAGGTGATAATTATCAGTCGCACTTTGGTTGTAGGTTCGATTCCCGCAGCTTTGTCCGACGCGACGGGTTGTCACACAGTCTCTGTGTTGTCCTTTTTCCAAAACTATATAATTCTTAAAACATTCCCCAAAATGAGATAAAATCTTAAAAAATGATCATAACATATTTTAACCTCTAGTTTATCTCTTGCCATTCATTTTCCATCATAATATATAATAACCCATAATTACCTCAAAAGTAAGGATCATATAAACTCTATTGGTTACCTTTATAATTATTACCTGAACTTCCACATCGATTGGTCATCTCGTACATGATGCATTACAGATCATACCAAGGTTCAAGTGGTTGATCTTGACTCCTTGATAGTTGGTTTAGAACAACCACGAGTTTCCTCATTGAATCCCCGATTTTATCTGGTATCATAATCAGAGAACCACCACAATTTCCTTTAAACCTATTGTCTCTTTGGTGCCTGCTAGATCCATCCATTCACTAAAAACAGAAATGTCAGTGAGAGTATATCAACAAAACCATCATGTACTAATGAGGAAGGTAAACACTAAGATATACTTACTCATTCACTTTATCGAAAACTATGACTCTTTCTGAAATCCTAACCATTATAGTAATGTCACTTGTGCTTATAGAATACCCTAACCTCTAAAGTTAACTAAACCGACCTCTGATACCAACTATAAGGCCCCAGCCTTAAACCATACTTGATATTGTGTTATTACATGATTATAAATTGAGGATCTTTTCAGGTTTAGAGTTTTAGATAATTAGATCATAACATTTAAACAAAGTGGTTACATAAAAGATAGTATTCATTTTTCCCATCAACAGAAACATATTTAAAATAAAACATGGATTCTTTCTTGACACTTCCTTGACACTATAATCATATCATGTACCCTTCCCGTGACCTGTGGAAAAAATTTAAAAAACATGGGATGAGCATAAAAAGCTTAGTAGGGGATATAAAAATATGGAAAGGAAACATGAGTACATGTATACATAAGAATGAAATCATACTTTACCCATAAAACATAAGCACTTTAACATACCTTATAAAATCATGAATAAATCATAGAAATCATAAGACATGAAGGAAACTTGAGGCATTAATAACTTTCTTACATATGGAGTAACCCTCTTGGTTATGTTTGGAATACCCACCACAGTATATTCCCTAAATCTCTTTGGAGAAACCTTAATGTTTCACTCCTTAGCATTACCCAATTCATTGGAGAGATATATCGGGCTCACCCGCCCTTAGTTTATCACGGAACCACCCGTTTTCATTACAATGCCCAAGAACCATAACATAAACGTATCACATAAAACATGAATAAAGGAAACATAACATTTCCACATTTCAATCACTATATAACATTTTAGGATATTGAAATAATGAATCCATTCAAAAAGAAACCATTTACAAAACCATTTAAAACATTTAATAAAGAGATTTTTGAATCAAAGTGTTCCATACCTCCTTGATGCTTTAAAAAAAATTTAAACCATTAATATCCATATAAATAAATCCTTAAAACCATTTTTAAAACATGGATATTAATAAGAAAAAATCATTAAAACATTTAAAGCGATATTTTGGTTAAAGGGTTTTTACCAATATTATAGACACTTGAATACAATATTTGAGGAATAAAATTTAGTCAGAACTTTATAATATCATGAGAATAAATGGATTCCTGATATAATATTCCAGAGGATAGTATATACACGATATAAGATTGAATTGGTGCATAACAAAAATTAAGTCTCAATAGAAATGTAAAATGTGATGAAATCCCTTATAAAGAAGGTATCCTTAAATTAAGGATAAATCAATCTCAAAATTATGTGTGACAAATATAAATACACATATTAAGTGTAAAACAATAAAAGTTCATTCACACATATTCAAAGGATGGAATATTCAATAACTACATGTTGAACCCAAAGAAATCGAAATTGGGTTAAAAAGTTCCCTTGGTAAAATTCGACAGCCTAACGACATCACTTCCAAATTCAGAAAATGAGTTGATGAGAGATAAAAATTGTATCTCATCACTTGGACATAAAATTTACATCAATAAGGATATAAAAGAACATATCCCAACATAATAGTATGTGAATTAAAAGTCATAACAAAAGAAGTCTTTTAAAAAGAGGAGGGTGAAAGGTCCCCTTACCAAGTTGGGTAACTTTCGAAACGTACACCACATGGAAGAAGGGTCATACAATGAAGATGTGAATACCCATAAATGAAATTATACTACACAAAGTGTATAAAAATGGGCAGTACATACACCACTCAAATGAAATAGTGTAAAACGTAGCATAAATGTCATGAGAATAAAAGTGAGATGAAAAATCCCTTACGAAAACTCAGTAGGCTAACGGTGCCACTTAAAACTTCCAAAAATGGATTTATGAGATCAAGTAGGGTCTCTCATAATATGAAGATAAAAATTACAGTATGAGGAATATAAAATAACATCCCCAAACATAATAAATATGAGTTTAAAATAAATGACATAAAAGTGGGTACTTAAAAATAAAGAGAGAGGTTAGATCTCTTACGAAAATTCGGCAGCCTAACAGCGCCACTCAAAACTTCCAAAATGGATTGATGAGAGAGAATACGGTCTCTCATCACATGAACATAAAAATTACAGTAATATTAATATAAAATAACATCCCAATAACAAGAAAGATGAGATTTAAAAGGAATGACATAAAAGAGTGTACTTAAAATGAAAAAGAGGAGTAGGATCCCTTACCTCGGGTCCGACTTGACTAGATCGTTCTTTAATCTCCAGAATAATAAAATTGAGTTAATTTCAACTTCTTTATGAACCTTTTCCAAGTTCATTATTCCTTTTATATCACTTATTATCATGTCATGAACACTATGTAATTATTTTAGTTAATAACGGTCGTTTAAACAATCATTGGTACTTGAGTCAAAATATGCTCTTTATAATTACAAGTTCTTCATGTATCCATTATATCCATAGTTACAATAATGATGTATATATCATATATATCATATATATCCATTACATATTCATTTAATACTATTCCATATCATTTGGAGATAAAAACGAAAAGCACCGTTCATGGAGACGGTAGGCCGTACGTACGCATGAACGCTACTTTCATTTTATTCCTTTTCATATTAATGGAATTAAAAATAAATGATATATATATATATATATATTATAATTCCAGTATAATATATATTTTATATAGGTCACATATGTTCATTAATTTCATTCATTATAAATTCCATGTATTTCATGTACGAGTCACATCACTTGAGGGGGCGGTAGTCCGCACTTCCTCATATGAAATTATTGCATTTACACAACATGAAAATAATAAAGTTATGGTTTAAATATAAAATACAGAAGCATATAGTAAACATAAATACAATATATATCATATATCAAATAAAATTACATCATAATGGCCACCTTTAAAGGTTTAAAAAGAATATTGAACAATCATCGTTTCGTGAGGCAGAAAATTGCCAACCACAGAAACAGTATGTTCTTTAGCCATTAGACGAAGGTGTGTGTAAGTGTAGCTAGAATAATTCTTATAAAAACATCCTAGTATATTTATGATACTATATTTCTTTCAAAATAAATGAATAAAAAGAGTTTAGGGGGTTGGAGAAGCAAAATAAAACAAAAGGACTCAGGGTAAGACATTACCTTAAAATCGGGTAACTCCCTTTGGATTGAGCTCAAAGGCTTCCTTGGGAAGACTTATGCCCATTGTGAGGATTCAAGGAGTTAGAGAGGGATTTGGAGATACAAAATGGGCAGGGTTTGGCCGAGACAAAGGCTTTGTAAGTGTGGGTAAAGAGGTAGAGGTGGGGGCCTTTTATAAGAGGAGAGGAGGGGCACTCTTGGAAAGGTATAAAATGTAACTTTATTTTGAAATGAGTTTCAGATTTTAATAGTCCTAAATTGATTTGTTTCTAGGATAAAGTGATAAGGGTTCGATATACATCCATACAATAGGTTTAGGACTTGTTTAGGTCTTAGATTTTACATTATATTTCCATTTTATTTAAATCGTTAAATAATGAGGTCATCGCTGCATCATCATGATGTCATAACTAATTTAATTTATTTAATGTCTAATAATTATAAAACAAATACTATGATGTATAAAATCTTTTTAGATTTCCAATTACTATTTATAGTCCAAAAGATCATTTATGTAGACAAAATGAAAAATATTTTACTCAGGCGATACATTCTTTGTTACATTTAACATTCTTTAAAAAAATAAAAAGATAAAAAGTCACTTTCTCACAAAAGTGATTCCATGGGGCCCCCAAGTTTGGCACAAGGCATCCCATGGTCAGAAATGAGACAACCAGTAGCCTTAGGACATATGTTGTGGTCATTTTTTATTATTATGATATTATTTTATTATCTTTAACGACCTGATTACTCATTAATCAAGATAATTAAAGATAATTACCGTCATTACTATTCATAATGTTCAAAAATAAAAGAGTCTTAATTACATAATTTGGACCTTCTGATTCCAAATATGTAATCCATTTTAGCAAATTACAAACACATAAATTGCAATAATTAATTTAAAAATAATTACCGTTGTCAAAACAAATAGCGGGTTTTTTTGAAACAATATTCATGAAATGTTTGGCACTTGTTTATGCCCAATTCCAAAGTGAAATTAATCCCAATGACCATAATTGGATTACATGTTAAAAATATATTATAATTACACTTTAAAATAAATTAAAAGGATAATATAACCATATAATTAAATTATATGAAAGAGTAGTTTTGATGTAAAATGCAGTATTTTTCACTATTCATTGAAAAATGAACATTGTCAGAAAAAAACCAAAAATTAACACAAGGTAAATTTCAATGTCCCAATCATAAATAATATTTTTATTTTGAAAAATAGAGCTTATAAAATTGTCAAAAGTTTGATTTAAAAATGGTTTCCCATCAAAAGGTATTAAAACAATCTTTTAAAAATACTAGTGTATTCAATGCTTAAGATTGGATTCATTTGTATTTTAAGCCACTAAAATTTATTGGAAAAAAGTAAAAACATTTAACAAACATATATAATCGTATTTTAGTTATTTCTATTCATTACCGCCAATTCAACGGCTATGTGTTAACTACCATTTAAAATAATATTATTTTATTATTAGAGTGCAACGTAAGATTTCAAAGGAACTCGTTGTTGTGTATTGGGTAATCCATCGAGCATAGGATCCACTTTAAAGTAATATTAATACTTTATTCACAAATATGGATAAATATAAAAATGTCATATTCTTTATTTACCTCAGGTGTTACATAAACAACACCCAATTATACTTATATAATTTGATAAAATAGATTAAATATGTTTAATCAACATAATTAGTGTTATTAAAAAAGTAAAAATAATTTTTTCTTCATAATGAATAGTAAAAACATACCAAATTTATAATAACAATTAATGTTATAAGAGAGTTTTCTATGTTAGAAGCTCTTATGTTGAAATTAGTTTTCAAAGAATAGGGAATTTATATTTGATAAATATTATTTCACTTTAATAATAATTTGGTCCAAATTATCTAAAATGGATCATTTTTAATTTTCTTTAAAGTATAAATTACATAGGAAAATATTATTCACTATGCTGAAAAACAGGTAAATGTGGGTAGCCATGGATGGAATGGAAATAATATTTATAAAAATGTTTAATTTTAGTTTTGGATGTGTTTTTGGACTGTATAATCCTTCATGTCAATTATTAATCAATTATGAATGTTCTTTTGTTGGTAGTGACTTCCCATTTTTAAGAAGTTATGGGTATTTAGATGAAGTTAATACTCTTTAAGTATAAATGTTCACCTCAACATATCACTTTCTCAAACATCTCCAGACATTTTTATCAACCATATAATACCAAAATTTATAACCAAAATAATTATCCATGTCATGGGTGTGATAATACATCCAAAAACCCAACCCTATTGTGCCAAAAAGGATATCCATATGTGGTTTTTCTATGTGAATCGAATTATCATCTGAAAGATCATTCCACTTTTTACTTATTATTTTATCACCACCATTTCTGTCTTAAAAAATAAAATGTAGAAACACCATTATATAACATATTCTAAAATGTTATTTTATTGGAATGATAATAGTTATCCATCTCTT
Source organism: Viscum album (assembly GCA_963277665.1). Lineage (NCBI taxonomy): Eukaryota > Viridiplantae > Streptophyta > Magnoliopsida > Santalales > Viscaceae > Viscum > Viscum album. The sequence continues at coordinate 471,672,009 of OY728148.1, forward strand.
TCTCCTTCAAAATGGGAAACGATTCAATTGCTCAGGGGTACAACATACTATCACATCGCTACCCGATGTAATTGTTTTCCATCACCAACTCATTTGGATATTTATATTGATATAAATAATGAATATGTGTGTATATATATATATGATATATAGTAAATTATATATTTTCATTAAATTTAATAATTCATCCACTTACTTACCCTTTTACCCATTTAGGGAATGATATTATCAATTGGGCATACTTACTACCTACCATCACCATGAAACGATGTGATTCATTTTATAAGACCCACAATCTAGAGTAGTTATAAAATTTTATCTAATGAACATATATGACATGTTTAAAATTAATAATATTTTGGTCATTATGGATCTATATCCTTCTCAAAAGAACAAAAACTACCCCGAAAAAACATTGATGATAAAAAGATAATGTTAACACCATAAATAATGGTAGTATTTAAATATTATTAACTAACATGTAGGAGGATTTTATAATAATTTCATAATTGATATTATAAAAACAAATATGATTTTGGTATAAAATAATTTTTTTAAACATTAAAAATTATTTTAAATCATTATCATCTAAATTAAAACATGAGGTAAGTGATTCATTCGAAATTTACAATAATTATAGAGTATTTTGACGTCATTCTACAAATGATATCAAATGGTGTATACACTGCATAATTTAAATGAAATATCATGAATCCAATATATTTCATGTTATTTTATGTAATATTTTTAATGATATCATTTAATTATCTTTTATTTTAATGTTACCAAGCATTGTGATGTTTCATGACACAATTTATCTTCAATAGGTTATTTTATTTTTTCAATTTCATTAATATTTTTAGATTATTACGGTAATATATTTTTTAGTTTATGTTTTATATAACCATTTTTTGTTGAATTAAATTTTATACACATAAAAAAATCTTTTATTAACCATGAATTAATTGGTATTATTTTTTCGAGATATTTCATCATAATTTACATTCCCATTAATCATATTTGCTATAGAGAAAGTAATTATATTTATGAGGTGTTTATTCTTACAATTTTATATGATATAATATTAATAATTTTATATTCATTGTATTTAATATTTCATTTGATGTTATTTCTTCCACGGGGGTTATAATTCAGAAGTTACCTATGTGGTAAGGGTTTATGCTTCAATAAATTCATAAATAGGATAATTTACACTTGAATTTTAAATCTGGGAATTTATTTTATAATTTTCAATTAAAGTTATTAAATACAACCCCCATCTAATTATTCATATTATTTTCATGGAAGAGTTTCATTTTACACTCTTCGGTATACAAAATGATTTATAATTTTTTTAAGGAAATCTAATTGTATATCCCTTTTTAATCAAAAATAATTCTAATCTATATCCATGTTTCTATTAATTTTTTTAAGAATGTTTTTCATCTTTTATTATTATCGATTAATGTAATTTTCCCCCATTTTTAAATTAATATATAAATTGATTCAAATAAATATTATTGTCTCTTTCCGAACAAGGATATTTTTGAAATTTTATTGAAAAATTAAATGGAATTATTTTTTATCAAATACAGAATTCACTAAATAACACGCAATCATAAATAGTAATTTCATAGAATCATTCATTTCATGTTTATAATTTTATTTTAAAAGAGATTTGTACCTTAATATTAGGTATATGTTTCTCATTATATTTTATTTTATTTGAATATATTATATTTTTAGAAAAAATTTTAATGATATTTTTATAGTATTGATATTCACCAGAAACAAAAACCCCTTTATTTTTATTATATCTCTATTGGGATATTTTATAAAAGTACCATCCTTATTATTTATATATTTTTTTGATCTGTTTGACCTGATATTGACATCTAATTTCCTAACTATTTTGTTAGTACATAACATTATCATAAACATTGGAATTCATGTGATCATTGTACATTACATTTCTCATTATTCTCATGATGATGAGTTGTAACTGTGGGTTTGGAATGGAGATTTCAAAATGTGGCTCCAGACTAGTGAGACGAAATGGTGAGTCAAAATAGTGAGTCACAATGGTCGCTCATAATAGTATCTCATGACGGTGAATACACAAATTGAATCATGAAAATGAATGGAACCGATGAGTTGCAATATTGACTCAAAAATGATTACTCACACTAGTTACATGCACCAGTGACTCACAATGGTTACTCACACCGATGACTCATCTAATGGTTAGTCATTTCCAACCAAGTGATGTTTTCCTAGATTTTTCTTTTTGACCAATTGATATATAATGAAACATACTTTAAATACATATATATTACATTAAAATTGAATTATACTCATTACAACATATAATAAATCCACTATAAGACCGTATAGTAATATTTTATTTAGAAATCGGGAGACATAAATAACTGGTTCGTGAAACATCTATGGTGTCTCCTTCTTCTATATTCATAACTAAATTAATTTTTGACATATCTTACTCATTACCCTTCTCCATGACCTGGGGAAAAGAAACATATGAAATGGTGGGCTTAAATTATCAGTAAGTGTAAAAAAGGGATATATCAATCATATCACAATCATAATACATATGAACATAACATTTGGAAGTATTATACAGCATGTGAATGATTGTGATATCATGTAATTGGATGAAATTCCATAATAATTAATGTATATAATTAGATAAGTCATAACATAAGGCATGATATTTTTTGGCATACACATATACATAAAAAATCATTTCATATTAGTCAAGGCTCATTTTTAAGACCATTAATAGCGAGCAATGTCCATTAATGAACCATATTTACTTGTTGTTCCAACCGTATTTAACTATACCATATTTACATTCAATTCAATTCATGTCTAACTTAGGATATATAAATATTTACCCAATGAATTGGAGGGGTGTATTGGTCCCACACATCTTATAATTAAATCAATCTTATATTTGCCACAAAACATAAATCATTCATCATAGCGTAACCCAAGAAATAAAATCAGCTATTTAAATATCATTCCATCATAACATAATCAATATAAAACATAGTTACCTAATTATGACAATAAAATTATAATGTATATAAACCTATCCTAATATAGATATTTCCATCATAGATAGAAAATAGTTTTTATAAAATACATGAAATTAATTTTTGAGGAAAATATCATTTCTCCTTGAAAAAGGTTTTCATTTATCAAAATGAAATGATTTTTCAAAAAAAAGAATAAAATATAAATAAACAAGAAATTGTTAAAATTAGGATTCTTGGAAATAAAGAATTATGAAGATGTAAAAACCTGATCATTCTGTATGAGTGAAAAAAATTGTACTCATACATTTTCTGGAAATGTTAAAATGTACCTCGTATCGAATAATGAAAAAATATTCCTTTAACACCATTTAAAAAAAACAAAAGGGTAAAATTTACATCAATTTTGTTTAAATAAATGAAATAATATTACATGCATATGATACATGGATGTGGGTGATAAATATATCCCATTAAATACATACATACAAATAATCTCAGATAATATTGAGATTGCCAAATTATCTCGTACCATAGGTCTGATGTCCTTTGTATATATATGAACCTCTAGTATAATGATTTAAATAATGTTTTCAATTATTCCAGAATAATATTAATTTTTTTGATATCATATATGATCATATTGTCATCCATTTTTAGTAACATTTTATTGTCACTCGTTATTTTTATATTAACTACTTTATTTTCTTATATAAGTTTTTTCAAATCCGTTCAAGTTCAACATCTTATGATATAGTTATATCATTTAATGAATGATATGAGTATATTATATATCATATTTACTCATTACATCGAAGTATAAAATTATGGTTTAATGAATATCTTTTAGAATAAATCGCATCACATTGTGGAGATGGTAGGCCCTACGTACGTAGAAGCGACAATATCATTCCGATAATTACTAAATGGTATTGAAGTGTTTGGTTTATAATATTTCATAATCAGTATGATGTTATAATAATCATTTATAGTTATAATTTCAATCTTTATACCTATCCATGTATGGTGGTGGTGAAAAACATATTACACCATGGCGTGGAGATGATAAGTCGTATGTACACACGCATTGTGTTTTCGTTTTTCATAGGATGGATAAAAAATGGAATACCCTTGTTTTATAATTATAATACCGTATAAGAAAATTCCTCATAATGATTTTATTACATTACATTGATATAACTATTGAAGAGGTTTATTATAAAAAAAGAAGATTGATTGAATCTGTAGAAGCGGTAACAACTTCTCCGACATTCTTCCTCTAAATCTCTTCTTAGTGCAATATAGATGGTCGTTGAATAAGACAAGAACCCAATAATGTAAGTAGGAATGTATATAAGGAAAACATGTAAGGGTAGTTTTTATCTTTAAGGCTCAAAGTGATGTTAAGAGGAGTGGTCGGAGGTGCACTTTCAAAACTGAGGTGAGGGCCACATTCGATAAATCATTAAATAATAATTTAAAATAAAATCAAAATCAAGAAAAAACCTCCAAAATCAACCAATTTATAATATGAGATGATATAGAGTTGTAATATCATCATCCAATTAATTTTGGGAAAGTATGTTTGCCAATTTATAGTTTATCTTTTATATTAACACTTAGTTATTCTATTTAATTTTTAACTAGGGTAATAAAAAATTCAATATTAAAAGCGTGAAAATATTAAATTTTTTGATATAAAATTGACCATAAATAAATATATAAAATAAGTTTATACCATATCATAATTATTATAATTTTTGTAAAAAATTAATGAATTTTATATAATTTAATAAAGCATTTTTTATAAACAATCAATAGTATCAATTTTGACACTATTGAATTCATTGTCTTTTAAAAAATTAATATAATAAGGAAATTACAAAAAATATATTTATTATATTCCTAATTTGTCTGGGAATCCAGAAAATTTATTATACATGTTGATTTTTCCAAAATTTATTTATACTAATATTTTTAATAAAAATTATTTTATATATCTCTTAATGAAATAATTTGAAAAAAAATATTGTGTAATTTTTTGATATGCTTATTTCACGAATAAAAATATAAATAAAAATACTATGATAGATTTAAATCGTCTATATTTTCGATTAATGTTTTATTCAAATTTATCTTTTTTGAAAATTTAATATCTAAATGTTATACTTCTTATATTATGAAGTTGACTACTTTAACATCAAATTAAATAATATAATATAATTGTCATAATCTCTTATATAAGTCCCCAGATGGTTCTTAACTCGACCCTTGGATGATTATGGTCATGATATACTCGACCAAGATGATTTTGTCTTATTTTGTGATATTTTAATGGGTATTAGTTTTTTTAATAAAAAGTATATTATTTATTTTGAATCAATTAAATAATTAGTTCATCATTAATGTATAAGTTATTATGGCAATAATTTATTTCCAAAAAATTAAAAATAAATTACCATGATTGATGAAAATAGTATAAAATTCAAATAAGTATTTATAAATGAAATTATCTTTAGTATAACACTATATTAAAAATTATTATTTATTAAAATTTGAGTGAGACAGTTTCATCTTTTATTTAAAAAAAATTAAATGTCCCAACCTCATCCAAGTGGATTCAAATAGATAACATTTCGACTCAATGCTACTCTAGGTTGAAAAAATCTCATCCAACAGTATTAATTCAAGTGTTAGATTATTTTTATAAAATTATTCTTACCCTTAATTATCCATTTTACCTATTCACCATATTAATAAAATTTATTGAATTTACTATTCATTATTCGAAAAATATAAATTAAATATATTTACATAATTTTGACCTATTAATTAAAAATATTGAGTCCATTTTTAAAATTCAAATTATTGAATTTTTAGTAGTTAATTTAAAATTAATCCAATTTCCAAAAGGAGATAACATGTTTTAAAAGCTAAAACATTGAAAAACATTAAAATGATTTTACAAATGAATTCAATGTAAAATTAACGATAATGAAATAAATTATAATGAATGATAAAAACTATATTCTATTCATAATTTACAACAATTAAATATTTTACTTTAACCATATAGATTATTTCGATGAGAATAGTTGTTTTCATAAAATTTAGTGTATTTTTACAAATCTTCAAAACATGAATTTTATCAGAAAAAAATTCATCAAAAGTAAATTTTTATATCCCACATAAATATAACATGTTTATTTTATCATTTAAAATTTATTAATGTGTCAAAATTATAATTTATATGTGCTTCTCCATTTAATGACGTATAATTTCCCTTTTTAAAAAATATATTATTTTATACATCAAATATTATATTTTCATAACCAATTATTAAAAGAAACATTTTATGAATATCAAAAATATTTTTTCAAATATATAATATAGATATATAATTAATTTAAATACCGATAGAAATTCACTAAAAAAATTCAAATATGTAATTGGTTATTATTTTTCATAAATAATTCGTAGCCAATGAATTCAAAATGCATTTTCAAAAATGAGTTATACATATTCACACTAACCAAATGGTTATGATATAATGGTCATTTTATCCTAATTTCATATCTTCGTTTGCTAAAACTTTTGATTTCATAAAATTCAAGCTATTGATTAATTAAATTTTTTAATGAAAATATTTCATAAAAACAAATAGGTGTTACATTCCACCCCCATTAAACTACATTTCGCACTTATGATTCATCACATGGAATCAAACAGATGAGGATACCTCTCCCACATCATATATTCATGTTCCCCCATAGCATCATCAAATTAGTGGTTCGACCATAAACCATTTTCCAAGAGAATGACCATTTTCGTTGAACATTTTAGCTACAATCCAGAATCTCTATCAGTTTTTCATCATAAGAAATATCTTGTTCCGAGGTACGACTTCTGAGTTTATTACATGTGAATGATTAGGTATGTACTTTATGAGGATAGATACATGGAACCCATCAAGAAGTTAAGATAGATTCAGTTGACGTGCCAATTGGTAAGCTACAATTTCAATACGGTCCATAACTCCAAAAGGACCAATATACCTACAGATCAGCATGTCTTTATTTCCAAATCATATTACTCACTTTGAGGGAGATATTTTTAGAGACACCTCATCACCCACATCAAACTCAAGGTCCTTATTTCAGTTTCTAGACTAACTTTTTTGTCGACTATGAACTAGTCTTACATTTTGTTGAACAGATTTGACCTTTTCATCCATTTCATCACCAAGATCATGTTTAATAGCTTGATTTCTCCAACTTCATCCTATCAAGTTGGAGCTCTGCACTTATTTCAATGAGGTAATTCATATGGATCCATATAAATACTAGATTAAATGATATTGTTGTAAGAAAATTATACCAATGGTAGGTGTTATTCTCAACCACCTTTTATATCTATAGATCAAGATCTATACATTTACTCTTGAGTTTGAATTTTCCTCTCAAACTGACCGTCTATATGAGGATGATAAAAAGTGGTGAAACTAAAACTTGTATCCATAGAATGCTAAAGCATCCACCAAAACATTGAGGTAAACCATAGATCCTGATCTGATTTATCGAAAATTTATACTCAATGCAATCCTACCACATCTTTATATATATAATAGAATGTTGATTAAGAGATAAATCCTCCCTATTAGAAATGATGTGTGTTGGCATCATATGGTGATCAAAACATAACCCAAATATCATTATTTCCATTGGATGTATTGGTATGTTCGATGAAAAAATCCATAGTAATGTTTTTCAATTTCCATTATAGTGAGGGTAATGGTTGTAAATCCTCTTATACTTATATATCTTCGCATTATCCTGTTGGAAAACCGTTTATCATGAGATATATTCTAAAAAATATCTTTCAATTCCAACCCACCAGAAAAACTCATTCATGTCCATGTATATCTTTCTTCATCAAGGTTTAATATATAATGAATAACTATGATCCCCTCCAGATAGCTCCTTATTATATTATGGGACAAGATGAATACATACCTGAATCCTTGTACTTATTATTCCATCACAATCAAGGTTGAATTCTAAACCATTTCTCACTTTATTTTGTTTCTCTATATCATTCTTCTACGCCTCCTTAATCGTTACATGTATAGAGTTTTGAACATTCAATTGAGAAATATAATATTTATCCCATTCCATTAAAAATTCAAGATCCATCCTTTAGAAATCCATAAATATTGGATCATTTATTATCCTCATAACATAAATCATCGAATGGTCTTATCAACTCCAAGTATAATCCTCCTTGTTTGTTTTCCCAGTGTGTTAATGTATTGAGAAGTTTTAGTCATTTATCAACTCCATCCATTTCCTTTGGTACATATTCATATCATTTTTTGTTAACATTTTATTTTCCCTTCTATAATGAGTATAAATATCACTACATTAAAAACAATTTAACGCCACCATATCATTAATGAAAATATTACCACAGCTAACTCCAAATCATGACTGTGGTTATTTTTCTCATGGATTTTCATCTACTGGGAGTATTATGCAATCACCAATTCATTTTTCATGACAACACATCCCAAACCATTCATTGATTCATCACGACAGATTACAATCCTTTCACTACTACCAAGAAAAATGATCAATGTTTCACTAGCTAACATTCTATTTTGACACTTTTTAATATTTTTCACATTCCTACATCTCTATTAACATAACAAATTTCGGATTCAATGTTGAGAATGGATTAAATAATCATGTCAAATGAATCCACAAAACATCGATAATATTCAGCCGCTCCAAGAAAAAATCGGATCTCAAATACCATTTTGGGTCTCAACCAATGTTCAAAAACATATTTTTTTTATGGATTCATTGATATCCAATATCTTGAGATTATGTGACCCAATAATTAATTTCAAAAGCCAAAATTCAGACATGGTAAATTTTTCATAAATCTTCTCATTTCTCAGGGTTTTTAGTACAATTATTATGTGATATTAAGGTACTCCCTCACTCTTCAAAAAGGAAACAATATCGTCTATAATGACTATGACAAACTGATCAAGATATTTCTTAATGAATATACTCATTAGATCAATGAAGATAGTGGGGGAATTACTAAGACGGAAATGAATTACTATAAATTCATAGTTCCCATACCATGTACGAATGGTTGTAACACCCCAAGCTTCCACTATTACTTAACTTTGAATAATACAACAGCGTGTGTTGTACGCAACTTCGAGTTCTAACAGACACCACAACCAATAAAACTAGCCTTTATGAATATTAATTCCCACTTTTTGAAAATTTATACATTTTATCTTTCAAAATGGACTTCATTTTTGGATTCGGAATATCGAAATTAACTTAGGGTGAATTTTTGGTATTTTTCCGAAAACATTAAATTTTTGAAGAATAGTGAAAATTACTAAATTTTATTTAAAAACATCTTTTTAATCGAAATAATTAATAAAGATAAATTATGTATTTGAGTGGTTTTAATGTATATTTAGAATATATTTTTACAATTTAATACAATGTTTGTCAGTGGACGTAATTTCACATTTCAACTTGACATAAACAAGTGTCAATCTTTTGAGAGTTATGATTTTTTAAAAACACGCTTTTTGTTTTGTCAATGGTAATTAATTTTAAATTAATTTATGCCACTTATGTGTTTCGAATTTGGGAAAATGGATTCCATATTTGGAATCAGGATGTCCAAATTGTTAAAATAGTTAACTCTTATTTTTGGACATTTTGAATAATTATTCGAGTAAAAATTTTATTTACCATGGTTAAAGGGTAAATCCGATAAATAAGGGAAAAAATATTTTATAATAATAATAAATTTCCCTAAAATGTGTCCTAACACTATTGGTTGATACATGTTCTACCATGGCTCTATTTAGGTCGATTTTGGGACCCCATGGATCCACTTTTAAGTGATAGAGACACATTATATTAATTAAGTTAAAGTAAATACAAAAATGACATAAGTATATATCTTTTAGAAAAAAAATTGAATTGGGTTATATATGTTATCATTTAGACTATATATATTAATTAGAAACCTAAAAAGTTTTTCTAGATAATGATATATTATTTATAATTTTTAGACATTGAATAATTAAATTTATTTATGACATAATAATGATGCAGTATTTTCCTTATTAATGAAGGAATTATATAATTGGTATTATAAATGTTAAAATAAATACAATGTGAAAGATTTTATGACATCCACGAATTTTATTTCTTTATATGACTTTTTATGATGGATTAAATGAATTTTATTCGAGTTAATAATGTTTTTATGAATTTATCAAAAATCAATTATTGAATAGTGTCATAATTGACAAAAATGAGTTTTTAAAACAAATATTATATTATGGATTGATATTATATTTCTAAAAATCTAATTTTCGGAAAAAGGACTTATATAATGATATATGTATCATTAATGGACTACCTGGGGGTAGATTGGAAGTTTATATTATGTTTATTTACTATATAATATAAAAATACAAAGTGACATGGTAAATGTCAAACTAATTAACTATGAGTTAAAACTAAAATATAAGGTTAATATAGTGACCCAAACCTATATAAAACCATTTGGTTGAGTTTTTTGTTACCTATACCCAACTTAGACAATAAATAATCCACTTTGGAGCCATTAGAAACCGAATATTAATTTATTACAAAATAATATTTCTAGCTTTTCCCAAGGTGCCCCTCACCCATCTTATAAAAGGTCACTCCCCCTTCTCACTAATTCACACTTTCAAAGACTTTTGGTTCAGCCAAACCCTGACCAAATATTCTCTCAACTTCCCTCAATTCAACCTAGAGGCCTTTCTTTAATCAGAAAGCCAACCTAAGGAGCCCTTTTGATCAAATCCAAAAGAAGAACCCGAAGAACAGGTAATGTTTTCTCCACCCTCTTTCAAGTTCCTTTATTCTTCAACATCTTATGACATTGTTATTTCCATTATAAATTAATAAATCCAGTATATTCTATATACTGTGATGTTATTATAAATATGGTACAACCATATTCCATATTCTATCAATCCTTTGAATGACATGTCGCCATACGTGCGTACGTACAGCCTACCGTCTCCACGTCGTGGTGTAATTCATATTCAATACATTATTATTTTGATGGGTATAATAGTGATGTGTAATTCATGTAAATAATAAATATAACATGATAATGATTTTTTATATATGATATACCCTCAAATTATATGTTATTTTAATATCAAAAGAATGATATTGTCGCTCGTGCGTACGTACGGACTACCGACTCCACGAATGCGATGAAATTCAATCCCCATAATATCCAATCAAGAGTAATTTTCATTTGATGATTAAAAATAATGTTTAAGGACTTGATATCATTCTGGATATGAATATGATAAAACCTATCCATAAAAAAACACGACATACATAACAGAGCATATAAAGTAGAACGAATCAGTTAACACCTGAAAAAATGATAATACTAAGATATTATTAAAAAATAAAAGTTAAAAGATAATATATTATATCATAATTAAAGTATATGATTCTTTTATAATTTAATAACAACTATTTCACCATTATACCAGAGGTTAACCTACCCTCGACAAAGGAAAAGTACAAGGTAAGGGTATATTTCACAATCACATCATTATCCGAGGTTGTTTATATGTAATTATCTACTAGGACCTCTTTATCATCCACATCCATGTTTATTAAAAATGTATTTCAAATCAATCTTACTATTTTAAAAAATATGGTTTAAATTAATTTATACCCTTTTTTACTTTTTATAAGACGTTTATAATGGAATCATTCCATCATTTTTCAAACAAGGTTTTTTATCCTTTTTGACAAACTTATGGTAAGAATGTCTTTATTAACTTATACGGCAGGTGCGGCAATTTTCTGCCATTATAAACTCATCGAAGCCTCCCTTAAAAGATTATATGAATATTTTCAAAGTAAATTTTTTCATTTATAATTATGATAAATTTAAATTATTTAAAAAAAAAGAGATATTTCTCTTAAATAGTTTTGATTTCATCTATGTCAACATCCTTTGATGGATTTTAAGCATATTTGATGTTAATTTATTATGATACAAAACTTCCATATTGTATTGAAGGTTTTGTGATATGTTTGACTATGGATGTATTATTTTTATACCAATCATGGTTTATAGAGAAATTATTGACATTTCGTAGGCTAATTTTAATACAAATGTTTATGTTATGTTTAAACCTATTCATATAAGGAATTCATTGTACTTAATAAGTCATGGGTGGAGCCCCCTATAGCTCATCGATGAATTGGTAGGTCTCATGAGACAAACTAGTGTCTTGGAACAAGGTCTTGAAAAAATCTTATTTGTAGTCTTGGCACAAGGCCTTGACTATGTGGTTATGATAGTCTAGAATTATGCATTCCATCATTATGATAGTGGTTATTGATATTGCATGTGATTATTCGACTAGTAGAATATCCATGTGAATAAGTAAATGGAATTATTTCATTTTATTTCTTCCATATTATGCTGATGTTCATGTTTAAAATGATTTTGTTTTAGTCATACACTTCCTTAAATGTTTATGCTTATTTATGAAAGTTTCACCTATATTGTTGTCCTTACTAGGCATTTGAGCTCACCTCTTTCTATGTTTTATTTTTCCCAAGATGCGAAGAAGTATATTATGAATTACCTGCAGGGATAGTATAAGGGGATATAAGTGTGGAGACAATATTTTTTTATAGTTTTCACTTTATGATGTAATGTAAACATTATGAATGTATCTATTGATTCCAAGGCTACTAAACTAATAAGTATTTCGAGACATGATCTTTTGGGATCATGTGAATATTATATAATAATGCACCAACTCTGGGTAACTGGGGCCAGGGTTTTATAGTCTGTATCTGAGGAAGTTTAGTACAAACCTTGGAAACTAGATTTAGATATACTCTGATTAAAGCACATAGCCATAAGAGAGACATTGAGGATTAGTATAGAAGAACTTCCTAAAATTTTGGTATTGTAGAGATTTTGTGAGTTTTCCGAGCACTACATCCCTGTCTGGATATGAGCAGGTAGAGGCGGCTCTGGCACATATGTACCTAGGGGTAAAACCTGAAAACACCGTTTTGAGCTAGACTAGAACGGGAACTGGTGCACGACAACAGGCCTTACTGCACTCTTGGTTACGACACTCTCTGAGGATATGCTTAGGATAATTCTCATTTTCATTACAAATCATTTTGAAGTTTTTATGAGTATATAAATCCCCAAAGATAACATATTTTTTATGATAATAGATTATATCCATAAATAGTTCAATTTATGTTATGTGTTTTAGAAGTACGGAATTATGAATTTTGATTCATAAACTGATTTAGTTTATGAAATTGTTTAGAAATGGTGCATAGTGGAAGGAATTGAAACCATATCGATGCACGCACTCCATGTAGGGATTTCCATCCTACTCAAGATAATTATAGTGGAGCTGGTGATGCAACTAGTACTGATCAGCTAATCACCATACTGGAAAAACTCACTCAGGTTATGAATAATAACCTTACCCGTATAGAGCACCCAGATCTGCAGCATGGAGGGTCAATGTAATATCGCTTCATGAGGCAACAACCACCAACATTCAATGGTAGTAAAAATCCCTTAGTATCTGAGCAATGGATAAATTCCATAGAGAAAATATTCCATGCCTTGGGGAGTAGCGAAACCGATAAATTTGTGACGACAGTTTACCACCTCACTAAATATACTGATCAATGGTGGTCATTGATTCAAAACACAATAGAAGATGATGAAATATCTAATATGGAATGGAGGGTGTTTAATGATCTTTTATTGGAAAAATACTTTCCTCATGACCATTGAGAAGATATGGGAAGGCAATTTCTGAGTCTGAGACCAAAGGAGGTTGAGAATGTCATAAAGTATGAGGCTATCTTTACAAGGTTAGCAAGGTATGTTGCAGATTATATACGTAACCCACGAAATAAGATTGATCATTTATTTGATGGGTTAAAACCATTTCTCCATCGAGTATTAGTCTCACAAACCTTCTCATTGTACAAAGATATTATCTCATGTGCTATCAGGACAGAAAAATAATTCTCGAAGTCATACGACTTTAAAGAAAAGCAATAGAAGAAGAGATCTGTTGATCACTCTAGAAATGGAAATAAGGGGATGAAGGGAAGCGTTTAATATCCATCCTGCTATAAATGAGGGAAGAAACACACTAGTACTTGCATGAAGAGAAAGTTAGTCTTTTACAAGTCTGGGGAAAAAGGCTACCAAGCTTGTGATTCAAAGGGGAAGAAAGAAGCTATCGATGGTCAATGAAACAATTGTAGGGAGATGAGACATTATGCAAATGAATTTTCTAAACGTCAGGGGAACATACCTCAGAAAATTCCAAGGTATCAAGGCCAAGCTTATGTTATCACTAATGCTGAGGTAAAAGCTCTGAAAGACGTGGTGGTAGGTAATTTAATGGTTTCCTCAAGTTTAGAAAATGATTTATTTGATCTGGATCATCGCATTGTTTCATATCATCCCAGTTTTCTAATAAAATTAGATATTTCCAATTTTATCTAACAAGGGAGTTCTCAATTAAAACTCCTAAGGGAAGTATCATTGCAACAATGTTTTGTGAATCAGTCCCCATTAGAGCACATAAATGTCCTTTTTCCGCTGATCTCATCGTCATACCTAAGATTAAATTTGATATCATCCCCAATATGAAGTGGATTTCAGACCATGATGTAAGGATTTATTTTATGAAGAATGAGGTTATGATTTTTGATGATGATGATAGGGAACACCTTATCTTTAGAGCAGTATCGTCACCACCTAATTTATATCTAGATCCACCCCCAGTAGCTCTACTAAATTCAATTATCGGGGAGGAAGAGAATGAAATAACTGTGGGTAAGGAAAGTAATGTTCAAATAGAGGATGTACCTATTGTAAATGAATATGTATATGTGTTTCTGGAAGAATTTCCTAGACATCCTCCAGAATGAGAAATTGTGTTTTCTATTGATTTAAATCCTAGTTCAAGGCCTATATCGAAGACCCCTTATAGTATGGATACTGTGGAACTATTTGAACTAAAGAAAAAACTAGAGGAATTGAGTAATAAGGGATTTATTCCCCCTAGTGTTTCTCCATGGGGAGCCCTTGTCCTTTTTGTTAAGAAGAATGCTGGATCTATGAGGTTATTTATCGACTACAGGGAAATCAATGTTATAACAATAAAGTACAAGTATCCCCTACCTTGCATTAATGATTTATTTGACCTACTACATGGAGCTCAATAAT
The DNA here is from genome assembly GCA_963277665.1 of Viscum album. Lineage (NCBI taxonomy): Eukaryota > Viridiplantae > Streptophyta > Magnoliopsida > Santalales > Viscaceae > Viscum > Viscum album. Next base: position 471,687,428 of record OY728148.1, read on the forward strand.
TTCAAAAGATTTACCTTCAATCTGGATACCATCAATTGTGTGTGATGAAGGAAGACATTATGAAGATAGCATTTTGAACCATGTACGGGCATTACGAGTTTACAGTAATGCCTTTTGGATTGAGTAATGCACCCTCCATATTCATGGATCTAATGAACATTGTTTTCAAAGAATACCTCGATGATTTTTTAGTGGTATTTATTGATGATATCTTGGTATAGTCCAAAAGATACGAAGATCATGAAAATAACTTGCGCATTATCCTGAAGACTCTTAGAAGACATGATGTATATGGGATGTTTAGTAAGTGTGAATTCTGGCTTCAAAAGATATCTTTTTTTTATCCATATTGTCTCCAAAGATGGAATCTCCTTTGATCCATCTATTAAAAGGGAAATCCAAGAATGTCCAGCACTGATGAGTATAAATGAGGTATGCTGTTTTATTAGGTTAGCAGGTTATTATTGGTGTTTCAACCAGAATTTTGCCCGATTGGGTAACCCATTAACGAAGCTCACACGTGAAGGGGTTAAATTTTATTGGAAAAAATAGTGTGAATAATGTTTTGGAGAAATGAAGAGAAGATTAGTCAATGATCCTATATTGACTCTACCATCAGGGAATGATGGGTTCTTTATTTATAGTGATGTATCGAAGAAAGGACTTGGTTGCATCCTTCTGCATAATGATAGAGTTATTGCCTATGCATCACGACAGCTAAAAATTCAGGAGAAAAACTATCTTGGTCATGATCTTGAGTTAGATGCTGTAATATTTTCTTGGAAAATATGGAGACATTATCTCAATGGTGAAAAATGTGATATTTATACTGATCACAAGTGTTTGAAGTACATTTTCTCACATAAAGAACTCAACATAAGGCAAAGGAGATGGCTTGAACTACTCAAGGATAATGATTGCACGATACACTACCACCTGGGGAAGGAAAATAAGGTTGCAGATGCTTTGAGTAGAAAAGATCATGGAGTTTTGAACAAGATGAGAGTTGAGAGGGATCCTATTTTTAGGTATCTAGTAAAGATGTATATGGTAATTACCATGGAAGGTGAAACATCAATACTTTTTCAAAAGGATTCCAAACCGTATATACTAGAATGGATAAAGAGTTATCAGACTAGTGATGAAATGTTTCAAAATAAGATGTGTGAATGGTGGGAGATTGAGTGTCTTTTTGTTTGAAGATGGAATTTTGGTGTTTGGGAAGAGATTTAGTGTTCCCAATATATCTGATCTAAAAAGATAATTGTTGGATGATGTTCATAGTTCCAATATCCCTATACACCATGGAAGAACCAAAATGTATAGAGATTTAAAAGAAATTTTTTGGTTGGACAACATGAAGAGGGTGATTGTTTATATTGTGTCAAGATGTATGGTTTGTCAATAAGTTGAACCTAGAAGGCAACAGCCTAGAGGATTTATGCATCCTCTTCCCATACTTGAGTGTAAATGGGATAATATAATGATGGACTTTGTCATGGGAATACCAAATACTCCTAGAAGGAATGATGAAATATATTTCATTGTCGATAGTATTTGTAAGTCATCACATTATCTTGATATAAGGGAAGATTTACCACTTAAACATCTAGCAAGGCTATATATTAATGAAGTTGTGAGACATCATGGTGTACCCCTACCGATTATTTCTGATGATGATCTCTGTTTTACATCAAGATTCTAGAAGAGTCTTTAGAGGGCCTTGGAAACTGAAATTCGTTTAAGCACTACCTACCACCATCAAATGATGGACAATCATAACAGACTATTCAAACCATAGATGAAATGTTGAGATCATGCTCACTTGACTTTCAGGATATGTTGGATCAATATTTACCTCTAGTGGAATTTTTCTATATCAATAGCTTCCATTCAAGTATTCATATGGCACCATATGAAGTGTTATACATAAAGAGAGGTTTCACACCAACCTGTTGGGATGATGTTAGTGAAAGAAAACTTGTAGCCCCAGAACTGGTGGAGGAAACAATGGAAAAGGTGAAGGTAATCCAAAACCACCTCAAAGCAGCTCAATGTAGGTAGAAGACCTATACCGATAACCGAAGGAAGGATTTCAATTTTCTGGTAGGCGATCATGTTTTCTTGAAGGTATCTCCATGGAAGGGATTTATACATTTCGGTAAGAAAGGTAAATTGAGTCCCAGGTACATCGGACCTTTCGAAATTCTGGAATGAATTGGGGTTGTAGCTTACCGTTTGGCAATGCAGCGAAGCCTCTCCAAAGTTAATGATGTGTTCCACGTATCACTGTTGAGAAAATACATTTCTGACTCAACGCATGTACTCACCTATGTGGAATTATAACTAGAACCTGATCTGTCTTATTGTGAAGAGCCTGTCATGATTCTTGATATGTGAGAACAAGTGCTGAGAAACTGGACGACTCGTCTGGTAAAAGTTTTACGGAGAAACCATAAGATGGAAGAAGCGATGTGGGAATCCGAGGAACTTAGGATGAAGAACCACCCGAGTCTTTTCATGCAGTAGTATTCTATAAATTTCAGGGACGAAATTATTTTAAGGAGTGGAAAATGTAACACAACAAGTTTCCACGGTATGCTTCACTTTTAATAATACAGTAGCTTGTGTTGTAAGCAACTTTGAGTTCTAACACACACCACAACCAATCAAACAGCCGTTATGAATAGTAATACCCACTTTTTGAAAATTTTAAACATTTTATAATTCAAAATGGCCTTCATTTTTTGGATTTGGAATATAAATATTAGCTTAGGGTGATTTTTCTGTATTTTTCTGAAAACATTCAATTCTTGATGAATAGTGAAAATAACTAAATTTTAATTAAAAACAACTTTTTTAATTGATATAATTAATAGTGATAATTTATGAATTTGAATGGTTTTAACGTATATTTAGAATAAATTTTTACCATTTAATACAATATTGGTCATTAAACGTAATTTCATATTTAAATTGGACATGAAGAAATTTCAATCTTTTGATAGTTATTATTTATTAAAAACACGCTTTTTGTTTCGATTGTGGGAATTAATATTAAATTAATTTCTTCCACATCTTTGTTTTGAATTTGGAAAAATTTATTCCATATTTGGAATCAGTATTTCCAAATTTTGAAAATATGTAACTGTTATTTTTAGACATTTTGAATAATTACTTCAGTAAATATTTTATTTACCATGGTTAAAGGGTAACTCTGGTAAGTAAGGGTAAAAAATAAGATTATAATAATAATAAATTACCCTAAAACGTGTCCTAACCCTATTGGTTGATACATGTATGACCATGTGCATATTTGGGTCGATTTTGGGACCCCATGGATCCACTTGCATGTGATAGGGACACTTTATATTAACTAAGCCAAGTAAATACAAAAATGACATAAGCATATATCTTTTAGAAAAAATAAAATTTTACATAGGGTTATATATGTTATATTTTACACTATAAATATTCATTAGAAATATAATACGATTTCCTACATAATTATTATTTTTTTATAATTTTTAGACATTGAATAATTAAATTTATTTATAACACAATAATGATGCAGTATTTTCCTTATTAAAGAAAGAATGAAATAATTGGTATTATAAATGTTAAAATAAATATATTTTGAATGTTTTGAAGACATAAAAGAATTTTATTGGTTAACATGACTTGATAGGATTGCTTAAATGAATTTTTTTCAGATTAATAATGTTTTTATGACTTTAACAAAAACCAATTATTTAATAGTGTCAAAATTAACATAAATGTTTTTTAAAACAAATATTATATTATGAATTGATATTATATTCCTAAAAATTTATGTTTCGGCCAAAGGACTTATATAATGATAGGTGTATCATTAATGGACCACTTGGGGGTATATTGGATGTTTATAGTAAGTTTATTGACTATATAATATAAAAATACAAAGTTACATGGTTAATGTCAAACTAATTAACTAAGATTTTAAACTAAAAGGTATGGTAAATATTGTGACCCAAAATTGTCTAAAACCTATTGGCTACGTTTTTTTCGACCTATCACCATATTTGACATTAAATAATCCACTTTTCAGCTATTTGAAACTGAATATGAATTTATTATAAAATAATATTTCTAGATTTTCCTAAGGTGCCCCTCACCCCTCTTATAAAAGGGCACACCCCCTTCTCACTAATTCACACCTTTAAATCCTTTTGGTTCACCCAAACCCTACCCAAATATTCTCTCAACATCCCTCAAATCAACCTAGAGGCATTCCTTTTTTCATAAATCCAATATATGGAGCCCTTTTGATCAAATCAAAAGGAAGAACCCGAAAAAAAGGTAATGTTTTCACCACCACCTTTCATGTTACTTTCTTCTTCAACTTCTTCATTATTTTTTATTTCCATTATAAAATAATAACTCCATTATACTCTATATACTGTGATGTTATTATAAATATGGTTCAACCATATTTTTTATACTATCCATCCTTTGAATGACATGTCATCATACGTGCATACGTACGGCCTACCGTCTCCACGTCGTGGTGTATTTGTTATTCAATACATTATTATTGTTGATGGGTATAATAATGATGTGAAATTCATGTAAATAATAAATATAACATGGTAATTATTGTGTATATATGATATAACATCCTATTATATATTATTTTAATAACAATATAATGATATTGTCGCTCGTGCGTACGTACGGACTACCGTCTCCACGAACGCGATGAGATTCATTCCTCATCGTATCCATTCAAGAATAATTTGCATTTGATGTTTAAAAATAATTTTTAAGGACTTGATATCAATCAAGATATGAATAATATAAAATCTATCCATAACAAATAGGGATAACGTAATAAATCATAAAAAGGAAAACGAATCAGCTAACACCCGAATCAATGATAAAACTAATATATTATTAACAATGAAAAGTTACAAGATCTTATATGATATCATAATTAATTTATATGATTATTTTATGTTTGAATAAAAATTATTTCACCATTATACAGGAGGTTAACCTACCCTCGACCAAGAAAAAGTAAAAGGTAAGGGCTTATTTCACAATCTTTTCATTATCTAAGGTTGTTTATACGTAATTATCTACTAGGACCTCTTTATCATCCACATCTATGTTTCTTAAAAATGTATTTCAAATCATTCTTACAATTTTACTGAATATGGGTTAAAGTCATTTATAGACTTGTTGAATTTTTATATGATTTTTAGAAAGGAATCATTCCGTCATTTTCCAAACAAGGTCATTTTAACCTTTTTGAAAAAAATAAGGTAAGAATGAATTTTTTAACTTATATGGTGGGTGCGGCTATTTTCTACCCTTATAAACTCGTCGAAGCGCCCCTTAAAAGATTATAAAAATATTTTCAAATTAAATGTTTTCTTTTATAATTATGATACATTTAAATGATTTAAGAAAAGAGATATTTCTCTCAAATTGTTTTGTTTTCATCTATGTCAACATCCTTTGATTGATATTAAGCTTCTTTGAAGTTGATTTATTATGATACAAAACATCCATATTGTATTGAAGGTTTTGTGAAATGTTTGACAGTGGATGTGTTATTTTTATACCATTCATGGTTTATGGAGAAATTATTGACATTCCGTATGCTTTTTTTAATAAAAATTTTTATGTTATGTTTAAACCTATTCATATGAGAAATGCATTGGACTTAATAAGTGACGGGTGGAGCCCGCTATAGCTCCTCGATGCATCGGTAGGTCTCAAGAGAAAAACTATTTTCTTGTCACATGGCCTTGAAAAAATCTTACTTGTATTCTAGGCATAAGGTCTTTACTATGTGGTTATGATAGTCTAGCATTATGCATTCCATCATTAGGAAAGTGTTTATTTATATTGCATGTGATTATTCAACTAGTAGAATATCCATGTGAATATGTAAATGGAATTATTTAATTTCATTTCTTCCATATTATGTTGAAGTTCAAGTTTAAAAGGCTTTTGTTTTAGTTATACATTGCCTTAAATTTCTATGCTTATTTATGAATGTTTCTGCAATATTGTTATCCATACTAGTCATTTGAACTGACCCCTTTCTATGTTTTATTATTCCCAGTATGTGAATAAGTATATTATGAATGACCTGCAGGGATAGTATAAGGGTATATGAGGGTGGAGACAATATTTTGTTCTAGTTTTCACTTTATGATATAATGTAAACATTATGAATGTATCTGGTGATTCCAAGGCTACTAAACTAATCGGTCTTTCGGGACTTTATCTTTTTTATCAAGCCAATGTTATGTAATAATGCACCGACTCTGGGTAACTGGGGTCGGGGAATTTCAAATGTAATATTTGTTATATCCTCATTCTTGATGCTTAATTGATGATATAATAAATGAATATAAATATTGGAATGGTATTAAGCTCCACATAGTTTGTTGAATAAGTCATCAATTTGGGGAAAATTATATGTTTTTAAAGTGGTATTATTATGTTCTTGATAATCAATGCAAAGTTTCATTGATCCATCATTAATTGTAATTAGAATAACCGGTACGCCCCAATAAGATGCACTAGGGCGTATGGATCCTTTATCAAGATTCTCTTTGAGTTGATTTTTAAATTCTTGCAACTCGATTAGGGCCATTCTAAATGATGTATATGACATAATAATATCACCCCATATGAGTTATATTGAGAACTCAACCACACCATTTGGTGGAAGACTAGAAAATTACTCTAACAAGACATCATCAACTCCCATACAATGGGTGTTTTATTAATCATGATTTTCACCCCAACCATTTGACAAAAATAACCATTATTTGTAAAAAAACATGACCAATAAGATGGAATACATTTACATTGGATGTTTATATTCATCCAAGAATTGATAGATGATATAAATTGATCTAGAATATGAAATTTGGCATCCCATCATAGAAATGGATATGAGGTTCATATAGAGAAAGCAAATCAATACCTAGATTCACATAAAATTCCACTATAGTGTTGATCAAAAGATTTCCAAGAATCCCTTTCCCACAAACAGAAACCAGAGAAGAATTATAAACTTTTGATGTGTCTTTTCTTCCACTATGTGCTATCATGTTAAAATTAATGTCTAATTTTCTAGGTAATACAACTATACCCATAGAAAATTCTGCAGAAATAAAATAGAGGTTATATCCATAATCAAATAAACCATTTTCTAATTTTCAGTGGATGATAAGTGCACCTCTCACCACTCCATTTTCGCACTCCACGTCACTGATAGTGATTTCATTTGAATTTCATTTTTCATTATCCTTTGTAGTTTTTTGTAATAGATCATCATCAATAACCTATGGATTAAGGCATTGATTGTTATAATGCACCATTTCCTTACTCATGTACCATTAAAGTGTAAGAGGTGAAATCTGTGTAGGATTTTCACTGTTTTCATAATTAATCAACTTTTTCCCATTAAATCATTATTCAACTGACCAATGACCTTCTTTTCCATAGTTAAAATATTTATTAGTCCCTTTTTGACATTTTCCTCCATGTTTCATTCTTAAATTTGAGCATAAGGGAAACTTCGTTTTCTATTTAGTGTGGTCTTTATATTTTCCTTTGAATTCCATTTTTATCTTCTTATCGAACCCATAAGAATGATGGGTTACTCCAATCACTATCTAAACTGTGAGATAAAATAAAAAATTCACTCTTAGCTATTAATGTCCCTTATGTGTAATGCCCTCCGAAGGATTAGTTTTAAGCGTATAAGTAATTGATCCATTTTACTCTTAGGTTGAATAATACATCCCAATGAATACCATGATAGTCTTGTAAAATATTTTTCATAGGTATTAACAAATTCAATATATTATTCATTATGTTTGAGAAACTCCCTCTTTATAATTGTTCGAATAACATGATGAATGTAATTATAAAAAAACATGTTCTTGAAATCGTCCAATTCCATGGACTCAATTTCTTCTCTTTTCCTCGTATTATTGATAAGATTCCACCATTGATCAGCTTAAGAATCAAAACTATAGAAAGAAAGAATGAATTTATCATGTTCATAACATTTTTTAACTGAAAATATATTTTTTGTGGTACTTATCTATTGTTCAGCCACTAATGAATTAGAATACCTGCTGAAAGAAGATGGAAACTACCTCTTGAAGGACACAAAATAATGTTATTCCCTCATGTGATCATTTGGAAGTCTTTCATGATTCATAACTTGAGATTTTTGTGTGACCATAGCTAGTAGATATTTCATTCTTACTCCTATAACATTTGGTTCTTAGGAGTATAATTGTTTCATTGCACGTCTCTTTTAACATTAACCTAGTTCCTTGAGGTTGAATCAATTAACTAAAACAATAAATAATTGTGTGATAATAAGTAATCCTAATGGGGAAACCACACAATAAAGAATAAAATATCAATTTAGGAAACGATAGTTTTCATCCAGGGTTATTCGAGGTTATTTCTAAAACCCTAGGATTTCAAACTATTCTTAGACATATCCATATGATTCTCACAAATAATTTTCAACATAGTTTCAAACGATTAACTATACCTGTCCTTTGATACCAACTATAATGACCCATACTTTACATAAATCGATGTTATGTCAAAATTGATGTATATTCCTTACAACATATAATAAATCCACGACCGGACTATATAGGTATAATGAAATTAGAATCTGGGAAACATAAACTTGTTTTTCATAAATCAACTATGTTTTCTTCTCCTTATATCTGCATGACATGAACCCTTTTTGTCATATCTTACATAAAAACCTTCATAATGACCTTGGAAAAGGGAAAATAAGAAATGGTTAGCTCAAATTCTCATTAGTAGTAAAAAATGAAAATATCAATCGAATCATAGTCAAAATAAATAATAAAAAAACATTTGGATGTCTTATATTGCATATAAAAAACTGTAATATCATGTCATGGGATAAAAATTCTTAACAATTAATTCACATGATCACAAAATTCATAACATAAGACATTAGGTTTTGTTACATGCCCATAATCATATAAAATCTTTTCATATTAAGAATGGATAATTTCCAAGATCATCATAGTGAATAATTTCCATTACTGAACTGGGATTACTTTCCATTCCAACCATGTATTACTGAACCAAATTTACATACAATTCGTGTAATGTTTCTCTCATGAGATATAAATAATTACCCAATGCACTGGATCTATATATAGGTCCCACCCATCTCATAATTTAATCTTTCTTAAATATGGAATAGAAACATAAATAATATATAATTGCATAAACCATGAAATAAAATTGGTTTCTTAAACATCATTAGATCATAACATAATCAATATAAAATATCATTCAATAATTAACACAATAGAATCATATTAATAATAGGGATAAAAAATAACCTTATTTAAAGAGTGTTATCTTTGATTTAAACTAATTTAGATAAATAACATGAAATTAATTCTGAGGAAAATATTTTTTCATTATAAAAATAATTTTATTTTTTCAAAATGCCGTGAAATTATAAAAGAAACATATTTAATTGAAAATAAAATTTAAATTAGTTAAAATATGTTACAGGGAAATATATGGTTTTGGAGATTTAAAAATTTTATCATGCTCTATAAGAAGAAAAAACATTCTCCTCCAAATTTTTCCAGAAATGTCAAAATGCACCTCGCATCGAATAACAAAAAAAGATTTCATTCATACCATTTAATAAAAATTAAACAAAGGGTAAAATTATGTTTAACTAATTATAGAATAATTAATATAATATTTCATACTTATGAAAAATTAATGTGGGTGATAAATATAACCCAGAAAATACTTACATATAAAAAATATTGGAAAATAATAGGATTAAAAAAATTTCCCTTACCTTAGATTTGATATCCTTCATATATATCTGATTCTCCTGTACAATGATTTAAATAATTTTATTAACCTAATACTAAATAATACTCATTTTTATGATCTCAAATATGATCATATTACTATCTGTTTTGTAGTAACATATTATTGTTTCTCATTATTCAGATATTAGCTGCTTTATGTTACTACACAAACACTATCAGATAAGTTCTATTTCAAATTCTTACGCAAGAGTTATATGATTTAACGAATTATATTATTATAAAATATATCTTATTCATTCATTCCATTGATGTATATAATCATGGTTTAATGAAGATCATGTAGAATGAATCATATCACATCATGGAGACTGTAGGTTGTACGTACGCACAATCAATGATATCATTCCTATAATTGTCGAAGGGTTTTGATGTAGACAGTGTGTAATATTTTAGAATTAGTTTATTTTTATAATAATCATATATAGTTATTATTTCCATCATTGTACCCATCCATGTAAGGTGGTGTTGAAAATCATATTACACCATGATGTGGGGACGGTAAGCCGTATATATGCACATGTGCTGATTTCACTTTTCAAAGGATTGACTAAAGGTGTGATATGTTTTTTCATTTTTATAACAACATTTCTGAATATGATTGAATCTTATGCTATTTAATTATAATGAAACATAAAATTCAGAGTATGTAAATTTAAAAAAAGGTTTGAAATAATTGGTAGAAGATATTACCTCTTCCTCAACATATATCTTTTAAATTACTTCTTAAGCACTAGAGTTGGTCTTTGAAGATGACCAAAACCTCTAGAATGTAAATAGGAAATCCAAGAAGGTAAAAATGACGGGGATGGGTGAGCATGAAGGATAAAAGGGATGTGAAGATGTGAGGTATGAGGTTCCTTTTTATAATTATGGTGAGTGGCACATTTAAAAAATACATAAATAATAAATTGTATTAAAATAAAACCCAACCTAAAAACAACAAAAATGACATAATTTCAAAAATGAAATGATATAAGGAATTAATATTGTCATCCGATAAATTTTGGATATTTATTTTTTAAAATTTAAACCTTATCTTACTAATTAACACTTAGTTATTCTATTTAATTTTAAACTACGACGACAAATAATTCAATATTAAAAGGTTGGAATATTTACATTTATTATGTAAAATAGACCATAAATAATTATATTAGATCATTTTATACCATATAATAATTATTATATATTTTTTAAATAAAATTATTTATTTTTAAATAATTTAATAATACATTATTTTTATAAAAAAAACTTATTGTATGAATTATGAAACTATTCAATTAATTGTTTTTTTAATATTAATATAAAAAGGAAACATCAGAAAAACAATATTATTATATTAAATAGAGGTCAGTGTTATCTATTAAATTCATTATACATGTTAATTTCCAAAACTATATTTACATTATTTTTTTAATAATTGTTTTTGATATTTCCCATAATAAAATAATTACTATAATAGTTTCGTGTAATTATTTAATATGTTATTTTTTAGACAAAATTTCAAAATAAAAAACTATTATGTAGATAATTCTCCTATATTTCAAAATAATAAATCTAAGAGAATTTATATTCTACAAAATATAATATTTAAAATGTTATATTTATTAAATTATGAAGGTGATAACATTAACATCACTTTAACTAAAATACTATAAGATTTTTAATCCTTTAAATAATGCTCCAGATGGACCATAACATGACCCCTAGATGATTATGGTCGTGATATACTCTAAAAATAATATTTGGTCTATTTTTGGGATATTTTAATGGGTATTATGAATTTAACAAAAACTATATTATTTATTTATAATCTATTAAATAGTTTCTGCATCATTAATGTCAAAATTATTACGTTAATTATTTATTTCATAAATATTAAAAATTAAATACCATGATTATGGAAATAATTTTATCTTTAAAATTAGTGTCTAAATTTAAAATTGTCATAAGTATAAAATTATATGAAAATGATTTATTTATTAAAATTTAGTGAGACATATTTAACTTTTAGTTGAATATAATAAATTAAATGTCATAATCACATCCACATGTATTAAAATGTATACCATTTGGACCCAAGTATGATTTAGTTTGAACAAATTCATCAAATGACATTAAGATATGAATTATAGTATTTTTATAATAGAATTATTACACTCAATTACCTGGTTTACCTTTTTACTATACTAATAAAAATTACTGAAGTTACTTCTCATAATTCCCAAACTTGAAATAAATATATTTTAATAAATTGGACATATTGATTCCAAATATGGAGTCCGTTTTTAAAATTAAAATTATTGAATTTGAAGTAATTAATTTAAAATGTATCCCATTTCTCGAAAGGGATAATGTGGTTTAGAAGCTAAAACATTGTAAAAGATTGTAATGTTTTTACATATGAATTTGGTGTAAAATTAATGAAAAAGAAATAATTTATATTGAATGATAAATATATATTTTAATTATACTATAAAACAATTCAATATTATAATTTATAAATATTATTTATTTCGATGAAAAAATTTGTTTTTATAAAATTTGGTATATTTTTACTACTCATTAAAACATGAATGTTATCATAAATATATCAGAAATTCATCTGAATTAAATTCAATATCCCTCTTCAAAATAACATGTTTATGTTTTCATATAAAAATTATTAATGTGTCAAAATTTTAACATAAATGGGGTTCTCCATTCAAAGGCGTAGAATCATCCGTTAAAAAAAATTATACATAAAATAGGGTTTATTGATACACTATTAATAAAATATACACTAGATGAATATCGAAAATATTTAAGTTAGTATGTAACATATATATCATATTAATTTAAATACCAATAGTGATTCACTATAAAATATAAATATCTAATGGGTTTATATTTTTAATAAATATTTGGTAGCCAATTAAACACAACTCATTTTCATAAGATTATTATACATATTCTTGCTATCCTAAAAGATTGGATATAATACTAATTTTATACTGAGGATATATCTTGATTTTTTTTAACTCACAAGTTCGTGCAATGCAGGCTAATAAATAATTAAAATTATTAATAAAAACCTTCATAAAAACATATGGGTGTTACATGACACTTTTATGTGAACTGAGATTAATACTATATTTGAGTGGTTTTAAGATGTATCATGGGATTGTAATCTTATATTTAATTTCTTAAGTGTCTGAATAATTTTAATTGGTCAAACGGCATGGTTTTGTTGAGTTTCGTCTATAATGGCAATTCAAAACTATTACATATTCATTGAATATTGGATCTAATCTCTATATGTCGTGGGCCTTCCCTTAATTTGTTTATTCTCATTTCTCTTGATATCATATGTCCCTAGAACTATTCTTTACCAAGTAATACTACATTGTGCTATATCTTATGGATCCAGTTTTCCATAGGGGATTTTTTCACTGCCTGTCCCCCCCTTATTTGGAGTAATTAGGATATTTTGATTGATTATTCTCCCATGTAGGTTTTACCTTTTCTCTCTTAACTTCCTATCATGAAGTGTGGGTGTACTAATGTCTCCTAGGGAATATAGTTGAATCGAAATTCATTATAGCTAAACGAATTTTATTTAAATTAATAAACATGGGATAGAGAAATTGACTTATGATAGTACTATTTTGAAAATATTTTGATCAAGGTTCTAAATTTGTATGGTATATATGCCTACTAAATGATGTGCTCATTGTGGTTCCATCATTGAACACCGAATATTTATGAATTCATGTTTGTCAACTTCCCATAAAAATAGATGGAATTTGTTTACCATGTACAGTTATATATTAAATGAATGAGTTAGGATCAAACTAATTCTTTGATAACCCCTAAATTAACATGAGAAAATTGAGTGGGAAATGACTAGTTAAATATGAATATGACTTTCCGTGGTTTGTGTGGTGCTGTGCTATGTGTGGGTTTATTCTGACTTGTTCTGTAGTGGGGTTGTGGGAATGGATATGTGATGTGGTGGTGGTTTAGGTGGTGTAATGGAATCTGATGTTAATAGATAGATTAATTGTGGAATGGTTTGGAAGTATTGTTCTATGGGGATATGATTGATTTGTGTTATATATATCTTGTTGGTTGTGATGGGTGTGGGGTGGTTTTGCGGTAGGCCAAACCGACTAAACCGGACCAAACAGTCGTCAACAGAACATGCTTGGGAAAAACATTCAATGTATATAAAACAACCATATTCATATCCAAATATCCTCTATATAAAATTCAAACATGGAAGGCAATCAACAGGGGTAAAATATAAACACGTAATAACCCGTCGAAGGGTATTGGTGGAATTTGCACATAATAATCAAAGACATTGAACGGAAAATCACAAAAAACCTACCTCAGCATTAGGAGATCACATTATGTGAACCTCGAAGCATGAATCACCCTTGAACTCTGAAGATCTACAAAAAATATTAAAATGATAAAACCATGATATCTCATGAGTGAAGGGAAATCAGAAGAAGATTCTCTGGGATAAGGGAGAACTCACTAATGTGATTCCAACACAACTGACGATGTCCAATTCTGAGGACGGACGCACGCCTGGGGTTTCGTCAAATATCTGTGGCCGTACAGATCTCTCGGTCGAACGAGACCTAAATGAAGAGATTTCTGGCGATTGTACGTGACCCTAGTGCATTTATTGAAAAAACAAATAAAGTACACGGTGTGTAATTTTGAAGTACACAGTGTGTACTCTCAATTTATTTACTCTGCTTTAATTGGCCTCTAAGTCACTCCCACATGGATGTGTGTGTGGCCACTACACACCAGCACACGACCTCCTACGGCAGGGTCATACATGATGTGTACTCATAATGTACATGGGGTGTACATAGAAAATTTTTAGAATTTCCTTTTTTTCTCAAAAACGACTAGAAAAGGAAAAACATACTATTAAAGAAGATCTGAGTTCCTATAAACTTCTCCCCTTAAATAAATTTATCCCTCAATTTCCCTAGAGTGGTGTAGAAGAAGAAACCTCAAATAGTTCAGGCCACTGTGATTTTTTGTCTCCCTCCCTCTCCAAAGTCTAGTCATATACTCGTCTGGGCTACCATAGCACTCGTACCAGAGGAACATAACGGAAATGGAGAACCCTTGTACTATGATCAAAAATCTAGATAGAATGCTCCTCAAAGGATGCATCCACTTCCAAATTAGCCTCCTAAGGTTGGAAAACCTGAGACGGGTTTGAAAAGTAACATTGAAGCTGAGAAATGTGGAAGACATCGTGCATGGCTTAGTACCTCTACGGTAACTACAACCGATAGGCAACCAGCTGAAATCTCTCCAACACCTCAAATGGCCCGATGTACCTCGGGGAAAGATTACCCTATCTCCTGACCCTTCTATGCCCAAACCTCGCTGTGACACATAGTAAAACCGGATCTCTGACCTTGAACTCCAGAGGTCGTCTCCGTTTATCTTCATAAGACTTATGATGAGACTGTAGAGTAGCCATACTCTTCTGAATCAAATCTATCTACTCTATGGATTCCTGAGTAAGATAATGTCACAACAAAGCTTCCTCTCCTACCTTTATCCAACATAAGGATGATAGACATGGACTACTGAAAAAATCCTCATAATGTTCCATCTGAATAGTTTATTGGAAACTATTTTTGTTGGAAAACTCCACAAGAGGTATTTTCTTCTCCCAAGATCCTCCAAAATATAGAATTAATTCTCAGAGCATATCCTCAAGCACCTAAATCATATTATTGGACTGGCCATTTGTCTTTGGATGGTAAGTTGTACTCAAAAGTACATGTGTACCCAATGCATTTTGAATCCCCTACAAGACTCATGAAGTAAAAAAGTGCATCCATGTTTGAAAAAATGGACTATAGAACTCCATGAAGATGTACAATCAGTAACACCCGAGATTTTTATGAGTAATATTTTGTTTTTATGTTATATATATATCATCAAAGGAATCTTTCACTACACACTAGCTTGACTTACTTTACACGCAATCTCGACCTTCCTCGATAGCTTGCGTTGTACACAATACCAAGTTTCACTAAATGATGACATGCTATTAAAATATTATTTAAAATAGCCATTATGAATAGTAATAACCACTTTTTGAAATTTTATCTTTCAAAATGGACCTCATTTTTGGACTCGGAATTCTGAAATTAGCCTAGGGTGAAATGTTGGTATTTTTCTGAAAACTTTCACTTTTTGATGAATAGTGAAACCACTAAGTGGTAGGTTAAAAACTGAATTTTGCATAAAACATAATTTTACCGCTTCTAAGAATGGAATTTAGAAAATCCAACAGACATGGTTGATATCAGTAATTAAAATGTGGTTCAATGAGATAAAAATAATTTTTTGGTGAATAGTAACTTTTTACTTTTTTTACCGCGGTTAATAGTAAATAGGGTAACTAAGGGTAAATATGATATTACTATTACCCTAACACATGTCCTAATTCTATTGGATAAGTTTAATTCGACCAAAAACAACCTTATGAATATAATATGACAATTTAGGTCCACTTGGATTAGATTATGACATTTAATATTATTTTATTTAATGAATAGTTAAAATAGTTAAAATCAATGTTTAATAACTAAAACATTTTTAATATGGGGTTATACCTAAGATCAATTCGAATATAAATATTCATTAGAAAGATAAAAATCTTTCCTACATAATGATATTTTATTTATAATTTTTAGACTTCAAATAAAGTAATTTATTTATGACACAACGATGATGCAGTAATTACCCTTTTAAGGAAAGGTTAACATAATTGATGTTATAAATGCTCAAATAAATGTAATTTGAGACTTTTTATGAATTCCACTAATTTTCTAGGTTACTATGATATATTATTGTTGTTTTAATAAAATTTGTTCGAACATATAATTCTGTTATGACTTTCACAAAAATCATATATAAAATAGTGTCAAAATTGACACAAAATAGTTTTTAAATCAAATATTAAATTATTAATTGTTATTTTATTCCTAAAAATCTATGGTTCGGAAAAATGACTTAGCTAAGGATATATATATTAATAATAAACAACTTGGGGTTCGTTTGGCATGTTACAGTAAGTGTATTAACCATATAATGTAAGAAAACAAAAAGTCACGGTAAAAGTTAAATTAGAGTTAAATCTAATTGATAAGGTTAAAATAATAACCTAAACTTGTCTAAATCCAATTGGTTGATAGGATTTCGACCCATACCCACTTTACCTTCGAAATAAGACCCTTTGGAACCATTATAAACAGATTTTGACATTAATATAAAATAATATTTTGAGATATTCCTAAGGTGCCCCTCTCCTCCCTTATAAAAGGGCACCTCCTCCCCCTCCTCCTCACACCAATTTAAGCACTCAAGCTCTGCCAACCCCTGCCAAAATCCCTTATCCACTTCCCTAGAATAATCCTAGAGGTCCTGGTCTTCTTCAAAGACCAATCTTAGTTCCCTAAGTGGAGGATTCAAAGAGGCGTTTCAAAGAAGAGGTAATATCCATTACCGATCTTTTCAATTTCTTTCTTCTTCAACTTCTTCTTCTTTAGTTGTTTCATGATAAAGTAATAACATAAGTATTAATTACATACTGATATGTTATTATAAATATGAAACAAACCTAATTCACCTTCTATCCATCCTACGGAAAAATGAAATCACCGCGCGTGCGTACGTACGGAATACCGTCTCCACGTCGTGGTGTAATCTATTTTCCACCATCACCTTACAAGGATGGGTATAATGGTGTAATGAGTAACTATATATGATTATTATAAATTGATATTGATACTAAAATAGTATAAATACACTTAAATACAATTCCACGATCATGGGAACAATATCATCGCTCGTGCGTACGTACGGAATACCGTCTCCACGATGTGATGCGACTCGTTCTACATGATCATCATTACATAGTAATTATATAAATGAATTGAATGAATAAATATGATATATGTTACACTAATACCATTCTGGATAAAAGTTATCTATAACCTTAAAAGAAGAATAATAATTTATTCTGCAAAACACGCATAAGAACAAAAGGCAATAAAGACCCGAGTAAAATGTAACAATGAAATATTACTAATAAGATGCTAAGAATATGACCATATATGATATCATATAAATATGTATGATTCTGGAATAAGTCAATAACATTATTTAAATCATTATACAGGAGCTTCAGACACGTACAAAGCAAATCGGACCTAAGGTAAGGGAAATATCACAATCTCATTTTTATCCGAGATTGTCTATACTTTGAAATTTACTGGGGTGTATTTTATCATCCACATCCATGTTTCCTCAATATGTAATGTTTTTTCCATCCACCTAAAATTGTTTAAATCCAATTTTACCCTTCTCTGAGTTTTTATTAAAGGATATGAAAGGAATCTTTTGTCGATTTTCGTACGAGGTACTTTTTGACTCTTCCGACAAAAGTACGAAGAATGTTTTTTTAACTTATACGGCAAGAATGGATTTTTAAAACATTATTTCCAAGAATCTTCCTTTATAAGTTTTCAAGTTTATTTTTAATCAACTTCTTTTAGTTTAAAGTTGTATGACATGTTAAAAAAGGAAAAATGTTTTTGAAGAAGAAATGATATTTTCCTCAAGAATGGAGTTCAAGTTTTTAATCAAAATTATTTTCCATCTAAGATAATAAAGGGTACTATTTTTATCACTATTATTACATTGATTTGATTATGTTGTGATGGAATTATTTTTATGAAATCCTTTATTGTATATTAATTGTTTTATGATGTCATGATGTTTAAGATTCCCATTTTTATTACATGGGTTATGCAATGATGTATGATTTATGATATTGTGGCACACATAAGAATGGTATCATTATGAGATGGGTGGGACCTAAATCTCCCTCCAATGAATTGGGAAAAGATTTTATATCTCATGAGATAGACATGGATGGAACGGTAGGTTATACCAGTTCAGTGAAATAGGACTGAAACGATGGTGACTCGGTTCAGAAAGGGACTTTGTCCACTAAGATAGTATTGTCAATGAGTCTTGACTAACAAGAAATGATTCTCTATGATTATTTGTGCATGCCACAAAATTTCATGTTTTATGTTATGATTACTGTGATTACATTTCACTGCCATGATTTATCCCATGTTATGAAATTATGATCTCTTTTGCAGGTTAAGATTTCCAAAAGTTATGTGCTTATGTATATGATGTGATTGATATTTCTTTTGTTTACCCGTACTTAGCATTTGAGCTCACCCTTTTGTATGTTTTCCTTCCCCAGGTCAGGAAGAAGGTTATTAAGTAAGATATGCCAAAAGGGACTATAGATATGATGAAATAAATGGGAGACAGTGTAGACGCTTTATGAACCAGTTGTTTATGTTTCCCAGTTTCTAAAGACACTATACCTATTAGGTCCTTTCGTGGTTTTTTTATATGTTGTAATAAGTATGCTTCAATTTTGAAGTATTAACAATGTATGTAAAGTATGGGTCGTTATAGTTGGTATCAGAGGAAAGGTATAGTCATCCTTTGGAAACTAGGATGTGAAAGCCTTAGTAAGAACCCTAAGGATAAGTCTAAGCATAGAACACAATATTAGTGTTTTAGAAAAGGACATGAATAACCTAGGATAAGACTTTAAGCGTGAAAATTTTATTCTTGAATTATGTGGTTCTCCTATTATAATTAGTGTTGCTCACACTATTATTCTTGGTTTTAGTCAATGGCTGGAACCCGAAGGAACCATGTTAATGCGGAATGCGATGGGCAATGCAATGATTGTCCCCCTGAGCAACCAAACGATATGGGAGCTGGAATGAAAAATCTTGTAGCCATGCTCACACAACTTTCACAAGCTATAAATCATGCAGGACTTCCAAACGAGAAAAGGAAGGAGCAACATTCTGTTGAATCCTTCATGAGGCAGTGTCCACCTTCTTTCAGCGGGTCTACTGATCCATTAGTTGCTGAAAAATGGATTAGTACTACTGAAAAGATATTTTCAGTTCTTCAATGTACTGAACATGATAAAGTCATCCTAGAAGTGTATCGTTTGGAAGGAGATGCTGATCAATGGTGGAATCTTATTAAGAATACGAGGCAAAGGGATGAAATTGAGTCCATGGAATGGGACGAGTTCAAGAACTTATTTTTCAATAAGTACTTCCCTCGTATTCTCCGAACAAAGATGGAGAAAGAGTTTCTTGAACTGAAGCAGAGGGATGATGAATCTGTTGGTACCTATGAAGAAAATTTTACAAGACATGCAAGGTACGCTTCTGGTATTATTATCCAACCTGAGAGTAAGATCGATCGATTCTTTAGTGGCTTAAAACCAAGTATTCGAAGGGCGTTAGCCATAAGGGACTTCAATATCTATGAGGAAATCATTCGATGTGCTCTCAAAGTCAAGATAGAGATTGGAGTAACCCATCAGTCATATGGGTTTGATAAGAAGAGGAAAATGGAATTCAAAGGAAAATATAAAGAGCACACTGAAAAGAAGATGAGCTTTCCCTTATGCTCAAAGTGTGGAAAGAAACATGGAGGGAGTTGTCTTAAAGGGACAAGTAAATGTTTAAAATGTGGAAAGGAAGGTCAACGGGAATTTGAATGCCGCGATAATGGGAAGAAGATGTCTAATGATGCAAACAAAGGAAGGGATACACAGAATGAACCTACTACACTTCAATGTTTCAAGTGCAAAGAGATGGGGCATTATGCCAATCAATGCCCAAATCCAAGGGTTGATGATGATGGTCGACGTCAACAAACTCTTAAGGCTAAAGAAAACGGAAAGTCACATGCAATTTCTATCAGCAATGTGGAGTACAATAACGAAGTGGTGAAAGGTACACTTACCATCCACTCTAAAGTAGAAAATGTTTTATTTGATTCTGGATCCACCCACTCTTTTATTTATGATGAATTTTCTAAGGGTATCACCGTATTACCTCAACAATTAGATGTTGAGTTAGCTGTGACAACACCTAATGGCACATCAATCGCATCAAAAGTTTATAATTCTTCTCCAATTGACGTTTGTGGGAAAGTGCTTCCTGCAAATCTTGTGATCCTTCATTTAGTGGAATTCGATGTGATTCTTGGCATGGACTGACTTTCTTTATATGGATCTCATATCAATTTCCAAAGAAGGGAAGTCACATTTCATATTCCAGATCAATCTATAATCGTCTATCAATGCATGGATGAACATAACCTTCCAGTGGAAATTTATTCCATTTTATGGGTATTGATTCCACTAAATGAAGGTTATTTATCTCAAATGGTTGGTGAGAAACTCACGATTAAGAATATGCCCATCGTATGGGAGTTTGATGATGTATTTTCGGAGGAATTACTGGGTCTTCCACCAAATCATGAAGTTGAGTTTTCAATAGAACTCGTACCGGGTGCTTTGCCTATTTCAAAGACACCTTATAGAATGGCCCCAATTGAGTTACAGGAATTGAAGAAGCAACTCCAAGAGAATCTTGATAAGGGATTCATATGCCCTAGTGAGTCACCTTGGGGAGCACCTGTTCTATTTGTTAAGAAGAAAGATGGATCAATGAGACTCTACATTGATTATCGAGAACTTAACAAGATCACTATCAAGAAAAAATATCATCTCCCACGCATTGATGACTTATTTGACCAACTACGCAGAGCTCAATACTTTTCCAAGATTGATCTTCATTCAGGGTATCATCAATTAAGGGTCAAAAGGGAGGATATACCAAAGATGGCTTTCCTTACAAGGTATGGACACTATGAATTTATAGTGATGCCATTTGGTCTTACTAATGCCCCTGCTATCTTCATGGATCTGATGAATAGAGTCTTTAGAGACTATCTTGATCAATTTGTGGTAGTCTTTATAGAAGATATTCTTGTCTATTCAAAGAGAAAGGAAGAGAATGAAGATCCCTTGAGAATTATATTGAAGACCCTGAGAAAGGAGAAGCTTTATGCCAAATTTACCAAGTGTGAATACTGGCTTCAAAAAGTTGCATTTTTGGGTCACATAATCTCAAAAGAGGGGATATCTGTGGATCCAGCAAAAACAGAGGTTATCGAAAGATGGTCGAGACCAACAACAGTAACTGAGATCTGAAGTTTTCTTGGTTTGGATGGATATTATCGACATTTTATAAAATATTTTTCACGATTATCTAACCCACTCACCAAGTTTACTCAGAAAGGAGTTAAGATTGTTTGGACAGAGGAATGTGAAGAGAATTTCAAGGAGTTGAAAAGAAGGTTATCCAGTGCACCTGTGCTCACACTGCCTTGTAGTGGAGAAAGGATTGTGATCTACAGTGATGCATCCAAGAAGGGATTGGGGTGTGTTCTTATGCAAAATGATATGGTGATAGCTTATGCCTCACGACAGTTGAAAATCCATGAGCAAAATTACCCAACACATGATTTTGAGTTAGCTGTGGTAATCATTGCATTAAAGATTTGGAGGCATTATCTTTATGGTGAAAGGTGTGATATTTATACTGATCATAAAAGTTTAAAGTATATTTTCACACAAAAGGAGCTGAATATGCGTCAAAGAAGATGGTTGGAGCTTATTAAGGATTATGACTGCTCAATCCATTACCACCCTGGGAAAGCAAACAAGGTGGAAGATTCATTAAGTCGAAAAGACCATGCTAGTTTATCCATGATGAGGATCACAAAAGATCCAATATTTATGGATTTACAAAGGATGGATCTTGGAATTATAATGGAAGGGGAAAAATCTTATCTTTCTCAAATGAATGTTCAACCATCTATACATGTGAAGATTAAAGAGGCACAGAAAGAAGATGTCGAGTTACAAAAGAAGGTGAGAAATGTTCCTGAATTGAACCTTGATTGTGATGGGATATTAAAGTTCAGGAATCGGGTTTGTGTTCCTCCCATCCCCAAATTAAAGAAGGAGCTGCTAGATGAGGCTCATAGTTCTTCATTCTCTATTCATCCTGGAAGCACGAATATGTATAGGGACCTAAAAGAGTACTTCTGGTGGGATGGAATGAAAAGAGATGTTGCTGAATATGTCTCTCGATGCTTGGTTTGTGAACAAGTTAAAGCTGATAGACAGAAGTCTAATGGGATGTTACAACCATTACCCATACCCGAATGGAAATGGGAAAACATCACTATGGACTTTGTCACAGGACTTCCTAAAACATCCAAAGGCAATAATGCTATCTGGGTCATAGTTGATCGTCTTACAAAGTCTGCACACTTCATTGCTATTAAAGAGGATTTCGCTCTAGATCAGCTTGCCAGGATATATGTAAAGGAAGTGGTAAGATTGCATGGAGTACCACTTTCTATTATATCTGATCAGGATCCGATATTTACCTCAAAGTTCTGGCGAAGTCTTCAGCATACTCTGGATACAGAGTTGAGTTTCAGCACTGCTTATCATCCTCAGACAGACGGTCAATCTGAGAGAACAATTTAAACCCTAGAAGATATGTTGAGAGCTTGCTCTATGGATTTCAAAGGAGGTTGGGATCAACACCTACCTTTGGTGGAATTTTGTTATAATAATATCTTTCACTCTAGTATTCAGATGGCTCCTTATGAAGCTCTCTATGGAAAGAAATGCAGGACTCCAACTTTCTGGGATGAAGTTGGGGAAAGAAAGCTATTAGGACCTGATCTCGTTGATGAAATGGCAGGAAAGGTCAGATCTATTCAACAACACATAAGAGCAGCTCAGAGTCGACAGAAAAGTTATGCCGACAACCGAAGAAAAGACCTAGAGTTTGAAGTGGGTGATAAAGTGTTCTTACGAATATCTCCCTGGAAGAGGGTTATGAGATTTGGAAAGAAGGGGAAGTTGAGCCCTAGATATATCGGTCCTTTTGAAATACTGAATCGTGTTGGAAAGGTAGCTTACCGATTGGTGCTTCCATCGAATCTCTCTCAAGTTCACGATGTGTTCCATGTATCTCTCCTGAAAAGTACATACCTGATCCTTCACATGTACTCAGCTCAGAAGTTTTACCGCTAGAGAAAGATCTTTCTTATGAAGAAAAACCGATAGAGATTCTGGATCGTAGCGAAAAAGTCCTACAAAACAAGACCACTCGATTGGTGAAAGTATTATGGAGGAACCACCAACTTGAATAAGCTACATGGGAGATTGAGGATATGATGAGGGAGAAGTATTCTCATCTGTTTGTTACAAAGTGACGAATTTCGAGGGAAAAATTCTTTTTAAGGGGGGTAGAATGTAACACCCGATATTTTTATGAGTAATATTTTGTTTTTATGTTATATATATATAATCAAAGGAATCATTCACTACACACTAGCTTGACTTACTTTACACGCAATCACGACCTTCCTCGATAGCTTACGTTGTACGCAATACCGAGTTTCACTAAACGACGATATGCTATTAAAATATTATTTAAAATAGCGATTATGAATAGTAATAACCACTTTTTGAAATTTTATCTTTCAAAATGGACCTCATTTTTGGATTCGGAATACCGAAATTAGCCTAGGGTGAAATTTTGGTGTTTTTCTGAAAACTTTCAATTTTTGATGAATAGTGAAACCACTAAGTGGTAGGTTAAAAACTAAATTTGGCATAAAACTTAATTTTACCGCTTCTGTGAACGGAATTTCAAAATTCTGACAGACACGGTTGATATCAGTAAGTAAAATGTGGTTCAATGAGATAAAAATAATTTTTTGGTGAATAGTAACTTTTTACTTTTTTTTACCGCGGTTAATAGTAAATAGGGTAACTAAGGGTAAATATGATATTACTATTACCCTAACACATGTCCTAATTCTATTGGATAAGTGTAATTCGACCAAAAACAACCTTATGAATATAGTATGACCATTTAGGTCAACTTGGATTAGATTATGACATTTAATATTATTTTATTTAATGAATAGTTAAAATAGTTAAAATCAAAGTTTAATAACTAAAACATTTTTAATATGGGGTTATACATAAGATAAATTCGACTATAAATAATCATTAGAAAGATAAAAAGATTTCCTATATAATGATATTTTATTTATAATTTTTATACTTCATATAAATTAATTTATTTATGACACAACGATGATGCAGTAATTACCCTTTTAAGGAAATGTTAACATAATTGATGTTATAAATGCTCAAATAAATGTAATTTGAGACTTTTTATCAATTACACTAATTTTATAGGTTATTATGATATATTATTGTTGATTTAATCAACTTGGTTTGAACATATAATTCGGTTATGACTTTCAGAAAAATCATATATCAAATAGTGTCAAAATTGACACAAAATAGTTTTTAAATCAAATATTATATTATTAATTGTTATTTTATTCCTAAAAATCTAAGGTTCGGACAAATGACATATATAAGGATATATATATTAATAATAAACAACTTGGGGTTCGTTTGGCATGTTATAGTAAGTGTATCAACCATATAATGTAAGAAAACAAAAAGTCACAGTAAAAGTTAAATTAGAGTTAAATCTAATTGATAAGGTTAAAATAATAACCTAAACTTGTCTAAATCCTATTGGTTGATAGGATTTAGACCCATCCCCACTTTACCTTATAAATAAGACCCTTTGTAACCATTATCAACCGATTTTGACTTTAATATAAAATAATATTTTGAGATATTCCTAAGGTGCCCCTCTCCTCCCTTATAAAAGGGCACCTCCTCCCCCTCCTCCTCACACCAATTTGAGCAATCAAGCTCGGAAAACCCCTGCCAAAATCCCTTCTCCACTTCCCTAGAATAATCCTAGAGGTCCTGGTCTTCTTCAAAGACCAATCTTCGTTCCCTAAGTGGAGGATTCAAAGAGGCGTTTCAAAGAAGAGGTAACATCCATTACCGATCTTTTCAATTTCTTTCTTCATCAACTTCTTCTTCTTTAGTTGTTTCATGATAAAGTAATAACATCAGTATTAATTACATACTGATATGTTATTATAAATATGAAACAACTCTAATTCACCTTCTATCCATCCTACGGAAAAATGAAATCACCGCGCGTGCGTACGTACGGAATACCGTCTCCACGCCGTGGTGTAATCTATTTTCCACCATCACCTTACAAGGATGGGTATAATGGTGTAATGAGTAACTATATATGATTATTATAAAGTGATATTGATACTGAAATAGTATAAATACACTTAAATACAATTCCACGATCATGGGAACAATATCATCGCTCGTGCGTACGTACGGAATATCGTCTCCACGATGTGATGCGACTCGTTCTACATGATCATCACTACAGAGTAATTATATAAATGAATTGAATGAATAAATATGATATATGTTACACTAATACCATTATGGATATAGGGTATCTATAACCTTAAAATAAGAATAAGAATTTATTCGGCAAAACACGCATAAGAACAAAAGGCAATAAAGACCCAAGTAACAAGTAACAATGAAATATTACTAATAAGAAGCTAAGAATATGACCATATATGATATCATATAAATATGTATGATTCTGGAATAAGTCAATAACATTATTTAAACCATTATACAGGAGCTTCGGACACGTACAAAGCAAATCGGACCTAAGGTAAGGGAAATATCACAATCTCATTTTTATCCGAGATTGTTTATTCTTTGAAATTTACTGGGGTGTATTTTATCATCCACATCCATGTTTCCTCAATATGAAATGTTTTTTCAATCCACCTAAAATTGTTTAAATCCAATTTTACCCTTCCTTGAGTTTTTATTAAAGGATATGAAATGAATCATTTGTCGTTTTTCGTACGAGGTACTTTTTGACTTTTCCGACAAAAGTACGAAGAATTTTTTTTAACTTATACGGTAAGAATGGATTTTAAAACATTATTTCCAAAAATCTTCCTTTATAAGTTTTCAAGTTTATTTTTAATCAACTTATTTTTGTTTAAAGTTGTATGACATGTTAAAAAAGGAAAAATGTTTTTGAAGAAGAAAGGATATTTTCCTCAAGAATGAAGTTCATGTTTTTAATCAAAATTATTTTGCATCTAAGATAATAAAGGGTCCTGTTTTTATCCCTATTATTACATTGATTTGATTATGTTGTGATGGAATTATTTTTATGAAATCCTTTATTGTATATGAATTATTTTATGATATCATGATGTTTAAGATTCCCATTTTTATTACATGGGTTATGCAATGATGTATGATTTATGATTTTGTGCCACACAAAAGGATTGTATCATTATGAGATGGGTGGGACCTATATCTCCCTCCAATGCATTCGGTAAAGATTTTATATCTCATGAGATAGACATGGCTGGAATGGTAGGTTATACCGGTTCAGTGAAACAGGACTGAAACGAGGGTGACTCGGTTCAGAAAGGGACTTTGACTGCTAAGATAGTCTTGGAAATGAGTCTTGACTAACAAGAAATGATTCTCTATGATTATGTGTGTATGCCACAAAATTTCATGTTTTAAGTTATGATTACTGTGATTACATTTCACTGCCATGATTTATCCCATGTTATGAAATTATGATCTCTTTTGCAGGTTAAGATTTCCAAAAGTTATGTGCTTATGTATATGATGTGATTGATATTTCTTTTGTTTACCCTTACTGAGCATTTGAGCTCACCCTTTTGTATGTTTTCCTTCCCCAGGTTAGGAAGAAGGTTATTAAGTAAGATATGCCAAAAGGGACTATAAATATGATGAAATAAATGGGAGACAGTGTAGACGCTTTATGAACCAATTGTTTATGTTTCCCTGTTTCTAAAGACACTATATCTATACGGTCCTTTCGTGGTTTTGTTATATTTCGTAATAAGTATGCTCCAATTTTGAAGTATTAATAATGTATGTAAAGAATGGGTCGTTATACAATCTCTCGGATGGAAATACAACCTAGCTTATCAACACTGAAAGTCTTGTTGATCGGCAAGAAGTGAGAAACCTTCGTGAGTCTGTCAATGACAACCCAAACTGCATCATTCCCTCGAGGCGATCGAGGAAAAACGAAAACAAACTCCCTCGTGACGTCGTTCTGCTTCCACTCAGGAATGGGTAACTGTTTTAAAAGCCTTGCAGGTCACTGATGTTCTACCTTCACCTGATAACAAGTGGAATAACTCATAATGAAACCAAAAACCTCCCTCTTCAAACCTGGCCACCAATACTGACAGTGTAGATCACGATACATCTTCGTGATGCCAGGATGTACTGCCTGAACTGATGAATGAATGTCCCAAATCAGCTCCTTGCGTAAGTCTGCTGGCACCCATATGCGCCCCTGGAAACTCAAGATATCCTCCTTGCCTATAGATAATCTAGGAATAGGGTCCTCTTCTGACACACTCTCACAAAGGCCTTGGACTTTAGAATCTGATAGCTACCTCATCCGAACTCGATCAAGAAGAGTAGAGGTAACAGCTACAGACGTTAGAAAATTATTCCCCTGTCTATCGTGAACCTCCAAGTACATCTTAAAGAACATATCCACAAGCTGCCACCCACTATTGTCCTCCTGAAATTCCTGTATCTGAGTCCTCCTGCTCAATGTATCACCCACTGCGTTGCCCTTCCCAGGCATGTAGGGAAGCTCAATGTCAAAAGACTATAGGTAATCGACCCACCTCCGCTGTCTTAAATTAAGATCACACTGAGTGAAGATGTACTTGTTTCTTTTGTGGTTGGTGAAAACCACAAAATTCTCTCCCCGAAGAAAATGTCCCCAACAGCATAGGTCATGAACAATAGCTGCCAACTCCAGATCGTGCATCAGGTAATTCCTCTCATTGGCCTTAACTACCAAGACTCATACGCAACAACTCCATATCCTTACGTAAGCACAGATCCTAGCCTGATACATGACGCATCATAGTAATCCATATATATCTTTCCCGGATCGGGAAAGACTAGTATCAGTGCTGAAGTCAACCTCCCCTTCAACTCTTGAAAGGCTGACTCACAAAAATCTGACCATAAGAACTTCGCAAACTTCTTAGTCGGAATCATAAGTGGTGCTGCTACTCGTGAGTTGTCCTGTATGAAGCATCTGTAGTATCAATCCAGGACTAGAAAACTCAGCACCTCCAAGACGTTCATCGGCTACTCCCATAAAATTACAGCTCTCAGTTTTTCTGGGTCTACTGATAATCCTATCTCTGAGACAATATGACCCCAGAAGTGAATCTGTTCCATTAAAAAGTGGGACTTTGATAGTTTAAAATACAACTAATTCTCCCTCAGTGTAATCAAAATGATCTCATTAGGGGTAGTATGGTCGTGTAAAGTGTGAGAGTACACAAAGATATCGTCCACAAAAACAACCATGAAGGAATCCAAGTATGGATGGAACACTCGGTTCATCAGGGCCATGAAAACTGAAGGAGCATTCATGAGACTGAACAACATAACCATATACTAGAATAGACCATACGAACTCCGGATGGCTGTAAGAGTTATATTTGATGGTCTAACGCGCTACTGATGATAACCGAACCTTAATTCAATCATCGAGAACACCCATGATCCTCAAATTTGGTCAAAGAGATCATTACTCATAGGCAAGGGATATTGGTTCTTGACCATCGACTGATTCAATATCCAATACCTCACACAAATCCCAAGCGTGTCATCTACCTTCTTCGAAAATAGTACATGAGAGCCACTAGGAGAAGTACTAGGTCAGATGAAACCCTTTGCCTAAAACTCCTCCAATTGATTCATGAGCTCTTGCAACTCTAGTGTAGCCATCCTATAATGAGGAATGGACACCAGTGCCGCTCTTGGCACAAGCTCAATCGAGAAGTGTACCTCTATCTTTGGAGGCAAAAATGAAAAGTCCTCTGGAAATACATCTCTGAAACGATCCACCACTGGAGGAAATTCCATATGTGAAGTCCCCTAGTCATCTAGATATAGACTAGATATCTAGGTTGTAACTCCTTCCAACCAATGATGTTCGGGACACACTCTACTCTCCTAGACTTCCCACTCACCAATATGAAGAATGGATCCACCATCTGGTGTTAGGAAAATCACCCTACATCGATTACAATCAATGACTGCATGGAAGGGAACTAGCTAGTCCATTTGGAGAATAAAATCATAGCCTGTCATCTCTAGGACATAGAGGTCCCATAGAGAGTGACATCCACCAACCTCTAGTGGGAACTCCTTGCACTGACATACACTAGTTGTTCTAGTCCCCAACGGATTGTCTAGAATCATGATATCGATAGAGGAAAAGATACAGAGACCAAGGGTATCCACAACATCAAAAGATATAAAGCTACGGGAATCCCTTGTATCGAAAAGGGAAGAAGCTAAAAATGAGGCTACTAAGATCGTACCTCAAACTATAGAGGGTTCAGGATCCTACTCTTACTGGGTCTGCTACACTGCAAAAGTGTGGAATATGTCGTAGCCCTATGACCCTGCCTGATCACTATGAGATGATCCACCCTGCCATCACTGAAGATCAAGAGACTAACTACCCCTACCATGACCTCCAAATCATCCCAAACGGCTGGAAGAACACTAGTTCCCAGACTGGTGAGAAACTGGTGGCACATCTCTTGAATGAGGAGTCATATAAGAACCATTGTCACCAGCTGCTGGTGAGAAGTACTAACAAAAGCGCTGAAGGTGACCCATCATGTCGCAAGATCAGCCCTCCACTATGTCTCTCAGGGAACATGGCCTCATAAGCCCGCTCTTCCCACACTGGTCGCACACCACCTGGCTACCAGAAGATGCATCCCACACACTCTGATCTCCTTGTACAAACTCCCTATGGCGTATATTTCTGTCAGGAGGAGGGATACTGACCTTGAATGCCAAACCGCCATGACTCACTACTAAAGAATCCATCAGATTGCGCTATGTGATTAGTTCCTGGTTGACGATAATATATATCTAATTCAACCAAAAGATGTTCACCTAGGATTGGATGTGGTGCTTGAGACAATCCTTGAACTTCCGTGCAAGGAACAACTCAACACCTCCAAGAATAGGCATGAAATACTGCAGCTCTATGAATGGAGAGAAATACTCCATAACAGTAAGTGTAACCTACTCTAGACCCATGTAGGTAGCGGGATTCACCCTCCTATCTAGTGGTATCTCCATATACTTTAAAATATTTAGCATGGCTTCTAGCCATGACTCTGCAGCCTGGGGTCTGCCATCCCTGGAGAAAGTAGTAGGATGATACTGCAGAAAGACCCGTGTCAATTATGTGATTGATGGGGTAGGAGGCGGTTCTCCATGAAAGGTCTTCATAATCCTCAAAAATCCCTCCTTGAACTGTGCATCGGCACCAACGTCAGGTACAATGGCTCGGGACAATGCTGGCACAACTAGAGGATTCAAGATGATTCCATGATCGACCATGTCTAGTGTATAATCACCACCTGGAAACTAGAATACAACTAAAGGACATCTCGGTGGCATGACTCTACTAGGCCAAGCCACACCTTAGTTCAAGATTATCAAGGAATGAAAAATAGAATCAAAATTAGAGAACATGAGAAGGAAATCATTCAACTTTTACAAAACTTGACTACACTATGTGTAGAATTCCTACATGGTGTGTTCCCTTAAGTCATTTACATGGGTGTGTAGCCCTACCCAAACTGGTCATGTAACACCCAAAACACACGACATGTTGTATTAACACATGGATTGTATGTGAATCCCCTTCCCTACCTGAGTCCTACTACACGGTTAAGCCACATGGCTCTCCTAAGACAACACTACACCGTGTGTTCAAGAAAGACATGGTGTGTACTAGAAAAGCTTCACCTGGCCAAAGTTGTTGGTGACTTGGCCGGACACATGGCTCCCCCTACATGGTGTGTTCAAGGAGGACATGGAATGTACATGAATGGATAACACTGACACATGTTGTTCGTGAAATGACTGGGTACTTGGGTAAGACTACACGCCATGTTCAATTATGACTCGGTGTGTATAACTTTAACGTTTATCCATCCATGTTGTTCATTAAACAGGCAGACACAAGGTCAACAATACAAGGCATGTTCGACTGGTACACGGTGTGTTCCCATAAAAAAATCCATATCTCGTGTCTCTTTCCACATGACATATGACTCGATTAGAGACTACACAGCGTGTTCATAAAGTACAGAGCCTGTACTTAATAAAAATAGTTTCTTCCCAAATAGAATAACACATGGCATGTAGTCAAAACTAAAATGCATGTATTCTGATTATTTTTGGTTAGTAAGCCTCAGATACTACTCCAAAGCCCAGAAATACACTGAAACAAACATTAAAGGTTCTAAATTCTGATCCGTGAGGGCCCATACTCCATGCGAATCAACATTTGGCATCTTCTACATACTATAACAAGGCAGACAAAGCAATGATCCACCAAATTCCGGTCCATGAGGGCCCATAAAACCTCAAGAACCACTGTTTCATGTTCATTCAAGAAAAACATTACACAATAATACCCTATCAAAATAATTGGTGTTCTAATCAAGGAAACTATTACAACAGCATGCATATTCTACACAACCTCCATCACAACAATATGCAATCGCTAATGCATCCTAGATGACATGACATGAATGCATGAAATGTGATTTCTAGAAAGCGCATGTATGATGTTTGAGATGGAATACACTCATATAATTGGGTTTCAATATAAATATTACCTGAATAACATCAACAACAATAACAAAAAACATGTCAGTCACCCAATGGTGAAAATCAGATCAACTGTAAACATGCAAAACTATAATAAATTGTAATAAATGAGGTAGATTGGAATCTCCCTATACACGTGTTAGGTACTCTTGGGAAAAATGTTTTACCAAGTACCTATTCCTTCCTATCCCTAGATAAATGATCCAAATAGTAAATCAAGAGAAAATAATTCCTTTGATACCAATTTTTAACGCCCTAGTTTTAGAACCCACCTAGAGGAATCCCGTATCTATTTGAAGAAATGTCCTAAATTGCATTTACCCACATGCCAGAGGCTTCCAACTGTAAGTGAGGGCTTGGGTGCAATAGTGGGGAAACTATTCCCTCATTGGCAGAGTACACAACATAAGTAAACAACACAAAATAGCATAAGCAGTAAATATCCAACAATAGTAAACAACGGAAGACTATAAAAATAAACAAATGGAGCACACATATATATAAAATGATTCATGATTAATATGTTTAGAAAAGTAGCCAATCAAGTCACAATTTTAGATATACAAATTTTGCTAAGCTAATGTACAATAGAAAAAGATAAACAGCTCCTCGGCACCACAGGCATATGCTTGGTCCCGTACTCTCCAGCTCCAAAGAAATTCAAGTACCTTAAGTAGAAGGGTGTTTTCCCTAATCTATAACTGCAACAATATAATATGTTTGGACCCAAAAGCATACACTAAATTGGGTGTGAGACTAAATCCCATTAGGCAACCACCCAAAGATCTGTGCCTAACATTCGATGAATATATGGAATGTAATGTTTATAAAACAGTAAACATGAAACTACTCAGCATTAAAAAATCCACAATTTCAATATCAAAAAAATCAATGAAACAAACTGCTAAACACAAATAGGTAAACCTCTGGGAAGTACTCCAGCCATCCCCTCTGTCCTAGAAAGGAAGTACAAGAAACCGTCTGGGCAGTGCACTCAGCCTAGCCTCTCTGGTTCAGTCATATAAATTCATAAAGACTCTCTCAGGAAGTTCACATAGTCAATTCCACTTATAGCCTCAGGGTCAAGGACTCTCTAAGGAATCTCACACAGTCAATTCACCTTATATCCCAAGTCATTCAATGACTCTCTAAGGAAACTCACCCAGTCAATTCCCCTTATAGTCTAGAGTAATCAATGTTATTCAATGTAAAACAAAGACTTTATGAGGAAGCTGGCACGGTCAATTCCACTTATTGTCTAATGTTTTCAAAGACACTATGAGGAAGGTCACTTAGTTAATTACCCTTATAGAATACTACAACATGTTCTCATAGCACTGTATAGGTCAATGAGCATAGAAATGTTGTATGTCAAAAGAAAACCTACAGAACTACTTGGATGAATATTCTATAGAATATCAATCAAGTTAGAGTAAAAACTCTCCATCTGATAACAACAGGCATAGAGAACAGGCAAGGCATCCAAACTATCTAAACATGACCAAACGGTCAAAAACATTACATACTTGGGAAAAACATCCAATGTATATAAACAACCCTATTAATATCCAAATAACCTAAACACAAACATGCGAGCATGGAAGGCAATCAACAAAGGTAAAACTGTTAACACGCAATACCATATTTAAGGGTATTAGTGAAATTTTCACATAATACTCAAATACATTGAACAAAAAGGCACAAACCACATACCTCGGTGTTAGGAGATCGCTATATGTGATCCTAGAATCTTTAATCACACTCGAATTCTGTAGATCTACAAAAAATTCTAAAATTTTCAACCCACCATATCTCACAAGAGAATAGAAATTAGAAGACGGTGCTTTAGGAGAAAGGATAACTCATCAATGCGATTCCAATGCAACTAACAGTGTTTGATTAGGAAGATGGAGAAACGCTCAAGGTTTTTTCAAAGGTTGGCAACCATACGGAGCTCTCAGTCGAACGAGACCTAAAAGAAGAGAGTTCTGGTGATTAGATTCATCCCCAGTGTATTTAATGAAAAACAAATTACACGACGTGTACTTTTTAAGTACACGGTGTGCACTCACCATTTCTAGACTCTGCTTTAATTGCCCTCTAAGTGACTCCCACACGGCCATGTGTGTGTCCACTACACGACCAAAACACGTCCTCCTGTGGAAAAGAAGTACATGGCGTGTATTCATAAAGTACACATCGTGTACTTAGAAAATTTCCAGAATTTTCTTTTTTTCAGAAAAATGACCAGAAAAGGAAAAACATACTAGAAAATAGGATCTGGGTTTGTACAGTTGCAAGGTTATACTATTTTCTCATGGGATTATTGACATGCACCACTTAATTATGTACAATTTCCACTGATTTATCATAATGAGTATACCAATATGATCGTCCAATATTTATAAAAAAATTATTTTCTTGTAGGCAAAAGGATTATGTGGACTATGATGGAATATATATGCTCATACTTTGGGATAGTTTTAGTGTCACTATGTATCTTTATTTTGATATTTAATTTAATTTTTTCATTATATTTGTAATAGTGTTTTTAAACGTGCATGTGGGATGGATTAAACTTTATTATATATATATATATATCACATAGTTTTTTTTGGGAAGGAACGACTTATCTCCAAATAATATTTTCATTAAAAAGGGAAATGACTTCCATTTTGTGAGATTGTATACCCTTGCCACTGGTTACCAACCTAGGACCTATTGGAAATAGGAATCTAGGGTCATTATATCCCTTTTTCCATTACCATCCAAGGATATGAATCTTTTGAGGGAGGGGGATGTGAGATAATGGTTTCAGCGGATCATGGTCGAGAGGTATGATTGAGTTTGGAGTTAGGAACAATGAGGATTACATGGGTTGGTAGGAAAATCATTTCAGGCGTCCTTGGTGTGTGACATATGCTAGGAAATACTAACTAGGAAACGAGATTTTAGGGCCCCCAGTAATCTGATCTGTGGACTCTGGATCTACTGAATGACCAAGTAAGTCTACACCATTTGTAGGGTAGAGACCCTAGGAAAAGTACAAGCATCAAAATGACATGTGTTATTGTTTTAATTGGGTTGATTTTGGGAATTTAAAATGGATAATGAAATTAGTTAGTTGATGTACATTTATTTTTAAATAAATTTTTATACAATTATGGATTCATAATTTTGTGTTTACATTTTTCAGTTATGGAACTCAGTCATCATACATGTTTTTCTTGTCTAGATGAGTCTCAATAGGCCTATCTGGTTGATCTGTGGAGGGTTGATCCAGAAGTGGAGGATGACCAGTGGTAGAGAAAATTATGTGATTTAACACATAAGGCCTTCAGAAAGTACGGGGGTGGTGTTACATACATGGAAACAATGAGATGGATCGTGGATCTTGAATCACCTATAGTTTGATCCAGGCTGCGGCAGGGTAATGGGTTCTTTTGGTAGTGATCTATATGCATGGAGATACACGTCATTGGGGAATGATTTAACAAGGGGTGAGGAAGGAGTGTG
The DNA here is from genome assembly GCA_963277665.1 of Viscum album. Classification (NCBI taxonomy): domain Eukaryota; kingdom Viridiplantae; phylum Streptophyta; class Magnoliopsida; order Santalales; family Viscaceae; genus Viscum; species Viscum album. Next base: position 471,723,581 of record OY728148.1, read on the forward strand.
ATGTTATGCGGGCCAATTTATAGAAGGAGTTCGTATAATTCTCGTCCTCAACCATGAAGGATGAGAATAGTTAGGAGTTACTCTACCTACATCATAAGAGCATATTGGTATTGGATATGGGGATTAGGTTAAAGGATATCCTTATTTTTTTCCTACATCTATTTCTAGATGAGGAGTCTCATGAAATATTATTATAGGATGAACTTAGTCCTTCTATACAATATGTGGTTACCCACTTTAAATTATAGATATAATTAGATGTTCATAAGAAGGTGGAATTGATTGAGATGATGCACATGAGAGGATGTTTACCTTGATAGGGGAGTTAGAGGGGTTCTTTGAGAGGCATGATTCCAAATTGTAGGTCTCATGTTCTAGAACCATAAAGGTTTTGACCTATGGGTAGTCGACCTCATCAGTTTTTGATTCGACCTTCTGAGCTCCGTTCCTTTCCCATGAAATTGGGACTGAGGTGTTCCATATATGGAATCTAAAATCATATTCAGAATTAGTGTCCAATTGATGATTGAGATGTTTACAATGTACATGGATAGGTTCACCTCTATACTTAATAGAAGTTTCCATCTAGAGCATTTCAGTAGTGGGGACAACAAGATCGTCCTCCATCGAGTGGAGATGGAGAAGGTAGAGGCCAACATTGGGGTGTTCCGTATAGACCTCACTTGGGTGTGGTCTTGGATGTGGTCGTCGGTAGAGGGGAAGAGGACATTGGTGTGGTATGTTTAAATCCTTAGTGGTAGTGGATCTGGAAGTACCATTGATAGTTATAATTATGATTTTATTTGTTAGTACCCTTTCTTATTCTATGATTCATTCAAGATCTTCGAGATCCTTTTTTGATCCCACTCTAGCCCATTCACTATGAGAATACAAAGTGAGGCATCCAATTCCCCCAGTGTTGAGAATTATATTCAAAGTTCATGACAACATTTTTTATGTTTTCTAGTGATATAAACTAATGATGTGACAACATAGGTCCCATGGGGATATTTTCTTGCACCAGATGTAGCTATAAAATGCCATTCTCTTCATTGACTGATGGTAATCCATTAAATCCATTATGAACTGCTTCTAGAGGTGAGTCACATTTTCAAATGGGGATGACCGACATCTAGTTTTCATATGTGAGAGGAGCTTCTCGTTGTGATATTTTCATGTGGTTCCCCTAACATATTTTTGCTGAGAAATCAGTGGGATCCATTAATGTTGAGATGGTGGAGGCTCCCCGGGTAGTAGATGAATTCTTGGATGTTTTCCTCAAGGTTGTTGGGATGTTACCCCCCCCCCAACATAACATTTAGTTTAGTATAGGATTTCATCCCTGTGCATCACTAATTTCAATGGATAATTATCATATGATTACTTCCAACGATTTCATAGGGGTGCGCGAATCTGTCACACAGAGGACGCGTAGTTGTTACCCTGCATTCCCTCTTTCCAAAGGCGGGCAGCATCCACACCTTATTTAGCGATGTCTTCTCCTTGATCGAAACGGGATGATAGGATGTCTGTTCTTCCTTCCGTGGATTCCTCCTCAGAACTTGTCACCTAGTCCAGGTCTCCCTCTTATATTTAAGCCATAGTTCGTGAAACAATTCCTGGAACCATATCTTCATGGACACCAGTTAATTACACTTCTTCTGTCAGGATGTTCCAAGGATTTCGGTCAGGGCAGTAATCTTCGATTAAGATATTAGTCACGTTGGGCACCACTAGCATGTCTTGATGCTGGGGGATTGGAATGTCTGTCTTCTGTCCCTTATTATAGGACTTATTGAGTGTGCGGAAGCCTGGGGCATCCCACTTCAGACATGGGGAATCATATTCCATAGGCATGTATCTAAGGTTTTCTTCAGCTTTTTATGTTTAACATAGGGTATTCCACATGTTTAACATCCAATGGAGATGCATCAGACTGATCGGAACACTAATTAGAATGGATTAGATTGTGGAACCCCCTGGAGGGAACACTGATATTGGGGCCAGCACGTGGGTGGATTCTTGAATATTGATGAGGGGAATGAGGTGACATCATCTTGCTGGGATGTGGCCACCTGGGTAAGAATCGGGATAGATGATGGTTTTGGGCTTTAGTTTTGAAGAGACTTCCTACGTATCCCAGTGGCGGGGAATCGAAGTCCGCATAGTTCGATGAAACGATGGGACACCTGAGGATGCGACCCGTGAGAATGGATTAATGGATAGGACCCAGAGGAAGTGGAACCTCTGGGATAGGTCATGAGCTTCCCGAGAAACATAGTCTAGAGGGAGAGGTCAGAATGAGACATGAGTGTTGGGCTTGATCCTCGTGGAGGCTTCCTACGTATCCCTGTGGAAGGGAATCAGAGACCACGTAGTTCAGATGGTTAATATAGTTTAACATCATGCGGGATGGGGGAAAACCAACGTGAAGGGGGTTGGAACGACAGGGTGGTGGGATTGAACCTCGTGGGGGCTTCCTACGTACCATGCCTTGACATGGAACAAATTCAACGTACTTCTAGATTGATTGGGGCTTATGCTCTGAGGCGGCCCAAGTAGGTGGGGCTTGAACCTCATGGAGGCTTCCTACATACCATGATTTGACATAGATCAATGTCCCCATAGTTTGGGATGGATTGGGGATTACACTCTGAGGCAGCCCAAGGGGGTGGGGCTTGAACCTCGTGGAGGCTTCCTACATACCATGCCTTGACATGGATCAAAGTACACATAGTTTGGAATGGATTGGGGATTATACACTGAGGTGGACAAAGGGGGTGGGGTTTGATCCATGTGGAGGCTTCCTATTACCATGCCTTGACTGGGATCAAAGTCCCCATAGTTCGGGATGGACTGGGGCTTACACAGAGAGGCTTCCCAAGGTGGTAGGGCTTGATCCTCGTGGATGATTCCAATATACCATGCCTTGACATTGATCAAATTACACATAGTTTGGGATTGATTGGGGCTTACGATCTCAGGTGTACTAAGGTGGTGGGGCATGAACCTCATGGAGGCTTCCTACGTACCATGTCTTGACCTGGATCAGTGTCCATGTAGGTCGGGATGGATTGGGGCTTACGCTCTGAGGCTTCCCAAGGTGGTGGGGCTTGAACCTCATGGATGCTTCCTACGTACCATTCCTTGACATAGATCAATGTCCATGTAGTTCAGGATGGATTCAGGCTTATGCTCTGAGGCGGCCCAAGGTGGTGGGGATTGAACCTCATGGAGGTTTCCAATGTACCATTCCTTGATGTGGATCAAAGTCCCCGTAGTGCGGGATGGATTGGGGCTTAAGAATTGAGGCGGACCAAGGTGGTGGGGATTGAAAATCGGGGAGGCTTCCTATGTAGCATTCCTTGACAAGGATCAATGTCCTCGAAGTTTGGGATGGATTGGGGCTTACACTCTTAGGCGGCCCAAGGTGTTGGGGTACAATTTAACATCTTGCGTTACAAGGGCGTTGTCATGGACGATTTTTACTCTATGCCCATGTGAGTCTTGCATGGTGTGAGAAACAAGAGGTAGCAAAGTCCTGACGGTGACATAGAAAAAGGTGTATCATAGGGGAGTGGGGAAGAGCTTATGCATTGAGCGGCCCAAGAAGGAAACTGGTGCTTATGTGTTGAGAAGCCCAAGAAGTCGGGGCTTACTCGAAGGAGGAGGCCCGAGGGCGACAAAGCGCAGATGGAGTGGGATTTGGGACCGAAGAAAAGAGGATTCCCATTCCCTATCATGCCCTCCACTGGCCTTGGGGACCAAATATGAATGGAGGAGCAGGGATGCTAAATTTTGGATGGAAAACTAGGGGCTTACACCAAGGTGGTTTCCCATCCCCACAGACAAATGCCACTCCAATAAAGAGGATATCATCCCCTGTGAGGGGTGATCCCATCCCCATGGAGACAAGTGGGCGTGGGGAATACCCAAGGCGGGGGAACCCTTTGTGTGAGGCATGTGTCTATGTCATAGTTTAAAGTCATGTGCTGAGGAAGATGGTTCTTGGCCGTTTAACGTCCAACAGCTCGGACGTGGTGGGTTTGATCCGCACCCATAGTGGTAACATAACCAGTACCCTATGCTCCTTGTGGGAGGGAAGGCATCGTCAACGCTGTATAGACGGGGTGTCATGAAGCGAACCATCAGGGGTCCACATTAGCATGTCTATGCGAAAAAGCAATAGACGTTAGCGTACCTAGGTGAAGAAGCATGAGGCAAAGCAACACAGTGGGCGGTATCGTCCAAGGGACCATGAAGTTACTTCGTATGAGCCTAGAAGGTCTCATAGGGAAACGACACATGATGTGGATGCTTGAGGTGTGGCCCACGAATGGAATTTATAAGAATAACATCGGGTTCCTGCACAAGGAGGTACTCAGGGAGCATCGAGTTGAGGGGGTCCTGGGGGGATTGCACACAAACTTTGAGGTTTGCATGAAATAATGGGTTCATGTGCGAAACACGCCCGGCTGGCGTGAAATCGGGGAGATTTGGTGCGTAATTGGGGTCGAGGGTTTGTGTGCAACTTGAAGTATTGCACAGAGGGAGTATTAATTGTGCGCAAATGGGAGAGGCTACGCACACGGACAGGGGTGCACTCAATTTGAGAGGATTGCATGCAATTGGCAGGGGGTGCGCGCAATAGAAGGAATTTCATGAAATTGACTGGCCTGCGCGCAATGTAAGGGATGGAACCCAAGGGGCGGACCACGAAGGGATTGTAATTCAGTCTAATTTATGGGGATCTCGCGCGATGGGGGACCCCGGGGTGACTTGGCGTGAAAATATCTGTACATAAAATCCATCTTCGCACGCGAGGAAAGATGATTTCGCGGATGAGAGCTGGTTTGAATTCTTCAGCCCCGAAAGGGAAGGGGGTCGCCTTCTATTTATAGGCACCCTGGGGGTGTAGAAAATAGCTCAACGTGAAATAATTGTATGCCGAGATCAGCGGCGCAAAATGTCAACCGTGTGGGGCAGGGCGCGAAATAATTTCACACCGGGGCAGAGGCCTCTTCGAGAAACCCAAAACATTCTGTCCAGGACACATTGTTTTCACGCGACTAGGAATATATTTCATACGGCCTCTCCGAGCCCCCTGGATGGGGTCCCCGGGTCTTAATATGAATTTACTTTGACGTTTTGAAACCTTTTTCAGCACTTGAGCACTTTTCAGATTCTACAAATCCCCCCCCCCTCAAAATTGGATTCACAAGAGGTCGCAACGGTCGGATTCCGAGGGAAATGTCAAAATGCAGGGCTCTGTGGGGTCCATGCGTAGAAAAATCTGACGTGGTGTGAAAAACTCTGAAAGGGTGTGGAATTCGATTTTAGTGAAGGCGTGAAACCCATGATTAGCCTCTAAATGCTTCTGCGGGTCCCATGCTCTGGATGACTTTTCTCGGGTGATAGGCTCCGAGCCCTTGTGCGCAAAATTATCTGCTCTTGTGCGAAAAATTTTCTCCGGCCCTAAGAGAAAAATCACTCCAACTACACGTCATTCCACAGATATCAGGAGTCATTTTATGCGCAAACTTGAGGTTTTCATGCCACAACCTGACATTTCGTGATGCCCACTGATTTTACACACCAGCCTTTCCAATTTCGCGCCAGCCACTGAGGCACTTGTCTGAAGAAGATGGATGCAAACCAGGATGGTGAGGGAGAAGACAATACTTGAAGGGCTAAAATGGCCACAAACTCAAAATTTTATAGTGCCAAAAGGATTTCCTCCAACTACCATACCCTCTTCAATTTTCTATCCCCCTCCCAAAAGGAGTATGCCTTTTCCAATAATCTGCCACTATGGGATTTTGGTATTCTGGAGGAGGCCCCTCTTCCTGGATTTTAGCTAAATATGTCGCGGCCATGAGTGTCCCATGAGGATGAACTTCCTCGATACAATGTCACCAAAAATGGTCATCCTTCAATAAAAACCAAGCACATGGACGTACATGTCCTGAATCATAGAACTAGGACCATTTCTGGGGGTGACCCTATTGCGGAGAGCTCCCCAGCCCTCTATGCAATAACTTTTCATCAGAGCATCATTGACGAGACAATAGGTTGGCTTCAGGACAGGGGCCTACGTTCTGGAGGCAACTTCACCAGTGAGTGGGCCTGGGTGTATTGGGTTCACGATACATGTGAATAATTTGGGGACGAGCTATGTAATTTTGGCCTGTTTGAGGAGGTGTGCACATCGCAATTTCACTTCTACCGTCAGCCTGAGCTCAGGAAAGAGCTATTCACCCTATGGTCCCCCGATAACAACACACTCCATCTCCATCACGGTGAAGTCGACATTAGTCTCTCAAACGTTCACTTCATCGAGGGTATCACCTTGGAGGTCCATCAATATGACGAATTCCTTCCACTGATTAACACCTAAGGAGACAGATCACGAACCCCCATAATGACATGGCACCTGCTGGAGTTGGCCAAGGAGAAGCTGTGGGTCAAGGACTTCCTAAAGGATATCGCCTACAAGGACTATTTCAGCCTGTTCCTCAAAAGGGATTTGGATGTCAAGATGTCTAGGCTGGGGAGACGGTTCCCAACCATGGCATAGTGGAGAAAAATCGGATCATACTGGAAAATCCTTGAGGCAGGGCACTACCAGTCGTGGGGCTACAACATAAACGAGAGTCGGGATCCGAATGTTTGGTATGCCAGATTTCTCACTACATTCTTGAGTGGGTGGCTCTTGCTGGTGAGGGATGCAATGATGGGCATTCGTCCAGCGACCCTGGTGAAGGATGTCATCATGGATGCCAACATCAGGTTCAACCTGGGGGTTCCCGTGCTGGATTTTCTGTACGCCATTTGGGGATGCATCTCGAGAGGGGGATCACCTAGGAGAGTATGTGTCCCCTTCCTGATTTTCCATGGCTGGGTTGTGGCTCATTGTGGTGGATACACTTTCCAAAACACCATCCTTCCTTCAGGAAATGTCTTGCAACCCTCTCGGCTGAACATTTTCAGGGTCATGCCATTGACACTCAATGAGGAATTAGTAAGGATCATAATTGGTAATCATGAATACTTCTCCTTAAACCCATTAACCAACACAACTAGCCAACTGAAAGACAATGGGGAAGGCTCAGTAGAGAAGAATGAGTACTTCCAGAGCATCAGAGGCGCGGTGCCTGTGGCCCTAATCGATGGGAAGATCTTTTGCGGGCCATATGTGCAGTCCAGGTTCATCATACAGTTTGGGTGCCTCCAACGGATGCCGAAAAAAGTATACAAAAATTTCTGAGAGGGGAGGCATCCCTCTATTCTTTGTCCGTCGTGGCTGATGTTCACGACCTATGGCTCTGGAAACATCACCACCTTTCCTCCCATCGGAGTCGATGTTGGTCTATCAACCGAGAATTCCGAACATTGGGACATAACATACCCTGAGGGGGTTTCTTGGAAGTGATTTCGGCAGCACAAAGTATCTAGTGTGGATCATGGGCGGCGAGAGAGAAGGCAGGGTGCCGCCGGAGGGGGGAGATCAGAAGCGCGTCATGCAAAGGGGCCCGCATAGGTCGGGACCTCAGCAGTGGGGGCATCACATGGCATGGTCTCCCCCTGGTCGCCTAGAGGACGGTCCCATGGGGTATCTAGAGATCTTACCCTGAAGAAAATTATATACTTGCTTCAACCATTTCAAGATGTCTTTTTCCCCATGCTATGGTCGTCTTGGATAACACTGTGGCAGTCAGTGAGTACTGAAACCCTCTGTAAGAAGATTGTGTGAGACGAGATCCAGGTGCCAGAAGTTAGGCTTGTTCGGGTTGTTGACAAAGTGAACTTCCATCGACAACATGTGTATCTGACATCCATGGAAATGTATGCACGCCAATGGGGTTAGCGTGTGGTGACACCTCTCTTGGTGAATGTGATGCTCGGCTAAGAGCATGATCCAAAAACAATGCAGCCGGGGGATTATGACAGTGATGATGAGTCGGGGGGCGATGAGACAATAGAGGAGGAGTAAGGAGAAGGGGGAGGTGAAGGTGAAATATAATAGGATCTTGAAGGTGAAGGGTCTTAGGAGGCGTCCCACCAAGGGAGTCTCCGGGGGAGCGGTGATATGGTCGGCTCCGATATGGATGTGACTGAGCTGCTCGATGTATGTTTCAACCCCTATCGACTCCTGTATCATCTTTCCTTATCAATTTTCAACCCACCTTCCTTATCTTACTCAGGATCATATTGGTACTAACCAAGCGTCTCTAGTCTAGGGAGGGTGGGAAGCGCTAATGGAACATGGTTGGGTGCCGATGCTCGTTATCAAGTTGACAAGCGCTGAGGGATCCCCTGCTATCACATCTCCGGTAGTGGCCACAACACTAGAGGCTGGCACCTTGGGTTCCCGTAATTTTCTTGCATCGATACCAATACTCAATGTCAGAGGACTCGACTGATTAAGGTGCTCCGTGTCTGTACAGTGATCATGACATTGGAGGCTCATCAGGCTGCTGAGCCCGAATCATCCATGGGAGAGTCAATGGAAAATGTACCACCCAATCCAGAACATGCCTCGAAAACCGAGTTAGCCCCTGAAATTTGCGAGCAGGGAGCTGCGGACACCAATGGCGCTGCTGTCGGGGAAGGGTCGTAAGTTGAAGAAGTCGCCACCAGGGTCGAGGCGATAGAGGAAGGTCACTAAGACACTGAGGAGCCTATTCCCCTAGGAGTAATCTTCGAGGAGGACCCTGATATTGGACTGTTGGCTATCTTCCCTATATATCAGCCCACTTATCCTGAAGAAATCGATGATTCAGATTTGGAAGCGGTCATGGAGAGCTGGATGACGTGACCCAAGGGATGGAAGTGCATCCGGAATTTTCTCGGTCAGCCTCAGACGAAATGGATGAAGTGGATTGGATCACTCCACACCTGGCTGTTTTTCTTGTGTGCTCGAGGGGGAGATGTTCAACACATTCACCTAACGGTCCATGATTACATGGTCGAGAAGATACGTGAGAGCAGCCAGCGTTCCACCATTACACAGAGTCGGGATGAGATGGAGAGTACCTGAGCATTTCTGATGGCGGAGTAGGAGGTACAATGCCTTGAGGAACATGCGAAGGAACATGAGATATTCATCGCAAACTACTCTGAGCTCGTGGAGTAGTTGAGGGCCCAGCTGTAAGACGCCCAAGAACAACTTGTAGAAGTGAGTCACCCAATAACTAAGCACCAAATTGAACAGGCGCGGGCACGGGCCAGGGTCAGAGAACTGTGCTTCACGGCCGCTGATGAAGATAGAGTCTTTAGGGTACGGGAGGTAGTCCTGGAGGCCACCATCCAAAAGTTGGCGAAATTGGAGAGATCTATCAAAGAAGTCAACCCATAAGGGCCCTGTTTTGGCTGAACCCATAAACATTCCTCTCCTTACTGCTTCTTATTTTCTTTCTGAACTGTATGTATGGGAAAATTTATTTAATTGTCCCTTTTTTTAACATGCTAAACCATAATCCAAAAATAAATAGCAATCCATTCCTAATCTATCATGGTCCGTACCAGATGTGAGAAAAAATGGAGGCTCGTACTATCACTTCGTTTGATCATGGGAGCATCAACCAAGCTTCGAGCATTCGAAATTAGAATCTGGATCCCAGAGGAGATGAGGGAGGTCCAATCAATGGAAGAGGACCTCAGACCAATTGATGTATCATCTTCTCAATGTGCTCTTGCACTCGAGGGGGGAAATTCTGGGGGCATTTGAATTAGTCCGAACATAGGGAAATGAAAAATGTGAATCACATTACCCATATTCGGAACACTATGGGAGGGGCATGAAAATAAAAGAAAACTTTTCACCATGTTTGAAACAGAGAATCCCTATAGCATTACCCTGAAATGGGGACAAATGAGTGTAGACTGCTGACCATGTTTTCAACACTGGACCTAACTAAAATATCATCCATCAGTCTTCCAGAACATTGTCCCATGACAGCAGGCAGACCATAGGTCAAGCATCCATACTATTAGGGGGTCCCTTCAAACATGATCAGTCTTCCAGAATGTTGGCCCAGAACAGCAGGTGGACCATAGGTCGAGCATCCATACTGTTAGGGGGTCCCTTCAAACGTGAACGAGTATTAGGGTCTGAATAAAGGGGCACACAAAGAATGGAAATTGAAGTGGTGTTTGTTCACATAGAATCCAACACTCCCAAAATTATGCAACCGTGGTGGAAGTACATTAGGAGAGCACATTAATCTGATCATGTATCATCCCTATTTTTAGATAGGACCTCTCTGGTGAGGGAACTGTTGCTTCCCAATATCATTATAGGGCATCAAGAACATGTTCAGGGAAAATGATGCAGTTACACAACTCACTGAAGGGCCAAGGGGCCGACGGTTGGGGAAAGGAGGAGATTTGTGATTCCCGGGGCTGGACTCGAGACAAAATTTCTGGGCATTCCTACGTATCCCATAAGGATGTGAATCAAGCCACTCATATTTCTAGAAAGGTTCTTAGTTTAAGGTCTTAGAACATAGACCATGGATCGGTAAGTAATGCAGTAGGAACATGGTATTGTGATTATGAATCCTGACATGAATGAGGAAATGAGTCCATATTACCATGTGTTCCTTGGAGAAGTGTTTAGGTCAAGGGACCGAACATGAAAATTAGGCTGAGCATATGGGGAAGTGCCTGGGAATTCTTATGTATCTCATGAGTATGAGATTCAAGCCATACGTAGTTCTGGGAAGTGTCACAGTAATGTTCCAGTTCAATGGATGAAAGGGGCGTGCAGGTCTATCCCTCTCACCAAAAGAAGCGGTATTTGATGTATCTTGTTTGTCCTTTAGGGTTAATGGGGTTTTTTTGTGAAGCGATAGGCCTGGGGTAGAAATTCTGATCATCGGCATAAGAATCATGTTCTATACAGGCGTTAACAAATGATATGGTGGGTGACCGATACCCAATGTTATTTCCCCTATGATGAGGCCATCACAATGTAGTGTAGTTTTTCGTCGTGCAGCTAGGACGATATTATCACAGTTTAGGGTCATGTGATTGGACTCGACTACACAGTTTAAGGTCATATGGATTATACCTATGGTAATTCCCACGACACAATAAAGTATACTCGATGTGAAATAGGACAAGGTCCACATCATCACCGTGTGTGATTCCGGGAGGGGAGCCTCAGGCCAAGAGGCTAGTGAGGGTCAGAGGACAAAGAGCTGGAGGATATGGGTTCCAGCTTAGGTGGACCCGGAAATGCAATGTCTGGGTGATCCCATGTATCCCATGAGGATGAGGATCAAGTCGCACATATCTCATGGAAAATATCCCAGCTTATGGTCTTAGCACTTGGATCGCGGGAGCCTCAAGGGACGCCGTATTGTAGCTTTGTCCCCCTGACGTGCGTAGGTGCATTGAGGGATAGTCCCAAGAGTGTCGAGATTCCACCTAGACATGATGGGGTGGAACAAAATGTGAATCATGCAACCGAAATTCAAGGCCTGAAGGGGATGGCATGACGACAGAGGATTACTATCGACCATGTTCGCAACACAGCATCCTATCGCGTTAGCCTGAAATGGGGACAAACAAATGATCATTGACCACTGACCATGTTCGCAACGTGGGATTTGTATTAATTTTTTGTCTGAAACCCTTAGATTCATTGGCCTGTAATGGCAGGAGATCCCATAGGCATGTTATCCATGCCGCTTGGGGGGGGGGGGGGTCCCTTCAGGTGTGAAAGATAACGGGGGCCCAAATGATGGGGAACATGGAGCTTGACATGTGGATGGAAACTTGATTTAGTTTAATCCTATATTCTAGTTCCTAGACTAGAGTACTCCTAGGAACATTGGAGAACAACTACAAATAGTCGAGGGGCTCATCTTGAGAGCGTCCAAGATATGGCTGATTCCCAGGAGAATTGGGGAATGATGCCAAAAACCCATTGTGAAGGAGGGAATAACCCCATATCATACATATATATCCCCCCCCTTGTGGAGAGGAATAGTCCAAGGGTCCTATGCGACCGGGAGATTGGGAGACCACTATGTGATGGGGATGGACCCAAAATCTAAATGTATAGGCCGTCCCATGTATCCCATAAGGATGGGAATCAATCTGCACATAGTTTTTGAAGATACAGTATAACGTCATGCAGGACGACATACAGCATAACTTCATGTGGGACAACATACAGTTTAATTTCATGCAGGATGACCTATAGTTTTACGTCATGTGGGATGAAATACACTTTAACTTCATGTGGGACGAGCGTGTAGTTCAGGGTTATGCAGGACCGACAATTTAAGGTCATGTAGGACAATAATCCAGTTTAAGGTCATGGATGACCGTAATCTAGTTTAGGGTCATGGGGGACCCGTAAGGGTTAGGAAAAGTATATTTTGAGGAACATTTCATTGGTGTGAGGAGTTATTCGCTCACCATCCATGGTCACCATGGAGTACATACCATTGGGATAAACCTTATAAACAAAGAAAGGACCGTATCTTTTGGGCTCCAACTTGGGTGGTTTTGTTGTCAGGGATCATTGGAACTCTGTGGGATAGTACCAAGTCACCCTGCAGGAAAGAGAAGAGGATAATCCTCTGGTTGAAAGATCGATCCATCATGCTATGATGCCTTTCAAGGTAGTGCAAGGCACACAGCCTATTCTCGTCCAGTGCTTCCAATTCAGCTAGACGAATTTCAGCCACTCTATTCGGCGATTGCTGGTCATAGACCGTTGTGTTCAATGAGGGAAGATGATTCTCAATGGGTAGGACTACCTCAGTTCCGTACACCATGGAATATGGGGTCACCTAGGTGGAATTACGAGTCATCGTCCGATAGGCCTAGAGGGCATTGGGGAGCTTATCTGGCCAACTATTCTTTTTTTGAACAACCATTTTCTGCATAATGATAGAGAGGGTTTTATTGAACTCCTCAATATGTCTTTTTTCTTGTGTGTGATAGCGGGATGTATGGTTAGAGAGGATACCGTACTTGGCATAAAAATTTGTCAAATCGACTGCTTGGATGTTGGTGCTGTTATCGTGGAGGACAACATGAGGTACTCCAAACCGATAGATGATATTGGAACTCATGAAGTCAACAATATAATGGTATTTGACATCCATGAGTGGAATTTCATCTACCCACATGGAAAAGAAATCCATAGAGGATAGAATGAATCGGCATGGGCAAGCCATTGTCGGTGGGTATGGTCCTACAACATAAAATCCCTAGACTGCAAAGGGTCATGAGTACTTGGTAGTATGGAGAGGCTCCGGTGACCGATGCACAAATTTATCAAGAACATGTAATTCATGGAACCTCTTGGCAAAATCGATGTAGTCGTGGATTATGGAGGGCCAAAAATAACCTAGTCTCTAGATCTGGTGAGACAGTTTTGGCCTAGCCTTATGGGCACCACAGGAACCGGTGTGAACCTCTTGCATTACCTATGGAATCTCAACCCCCTTAATGCAACAGAGGAGGACACCATAAAACCCGCACTTATAGAGGATCTTCTCAAGACTGGGACCACTATGGAGGGTAAAATGCAGTGCACAGTATCAGATTCTCTCGTGGTTGGCCCGGTCTGATGGGAGATTACTGTGTTGGAGATATTCAACCAAAGGTTTTGTCCAATCGGTGACCATTTTGATCACTGCATTCAGACTACCGGGGGGCCCTGACGAAGGGGCGCCAATGGTAATATGTCTTACCTGTGGGTCGTCACTACCATCCGGGGTAACAGTAGTGATGAATCTCCGTTGTGCCACATGGATAATCAGATCATCCTATTTGGGCTTGGCATGTGAAGCATCCAAGCTGGAAAAAGCATCCACTCGACCGTTTTGTAACCGAGGCACATGGATAACCTCCGGTCGAGAAGTTAATTGGGACATTAGCTATATATTTCATTCTCGAAATAGTACGAGCTATGCTTTCATGACAAAATAGTCTCCATTGACCCGCTTAATAACTAGCTCAGTGTCCCCTTTCACATGAAAGTGGGGCATGTTGATCTTAAGGGCCAGCTCGAGAATAGTAATGGGGGCTTGATACTCTGCCTCATTATTAGTGCAGCCTTCTGACAATATAAATTAGTATGGTAGAACGGCTTGAACGAGGGTGATAAATACGATACCCATGCATAATCTTTTGAACCTAGGATCATTGAGCCTCCAACTAGTGGGGCTCCGGGAGGCACCATCAAAGTGCTTATACTGACATAGAACAACCTGATCAACTGAGAGGATTGCCTCGTCTGGAAAATTCATGTCCAGGGACTGGTCTGTTAAGGTAGGATGGGAAAAATAAATTGTCCAATGAAAGCCCCTTAATATCCTTCTAAGGCACGAACCTGATGTCGAACTACTAGAGGTTTACCGCCCACCGTGCTAGTCGTCTTCTCAACATGGAACGTCTTAGTATGTACTTCAACGGGTCTACTCGAGACATCAGTTGTACCTCGTGGTGCTGCAGGTAATGCCACAATTTCTGTATGGAAAATATGAGCGCAATGCAACTCTTCTCGATGGGGGAGTACCGGGTCTCTATATCGAGGAGCATGCGGCTGAGGTAGTAGAGATGTTTTCTATCCCCTCATTGTTGTTCTGGGTGAGATGGGAACTAAGGGACCATTCCAGGGCGGTGACGTATATGATTAGTGGCTTCCCATATATTGGTGGCCTAATGACTAGAGGTTGGAGAAAATATTTTCTTGATTTCCTCAAAGGCGGTCTAGCACTCCTCGTCCCACTCATAATCGGGTCCCTTCTTCATGAGCCGAGAAAAGGGCTGACACTTGTTAGCCAAATTTGAAATGAATCGATGTATGTTGGCCCAGTGGCCTAGGAATCCTCGATTCTCCCGAATATTTCTCGGGGAGGCATCTGACTAATGGCCTTTATCATTTCTAGGCCGATCTCAATGACCTGGTACCTGACAACAAAGCCAAGGAACTTTCCATAGGTGACCCCGAAGGCTCACTTCAATGGGTTCATCTTAAAATGGTGGGAGCGGAGGAATACAAACACTTTCTCATGGTCCTTGAGATGGTACTAGCACTAGAGAGATATGAAAACCAGATCATCCACATAACATTCCACAAATGTCGTGAGGATTGGCTTGAATATGCGGTGCATGGCCCGCTAATAGGTGGCACCTGCATTTTTCAGGCGGAAGGGAATAACCTAGTTACATAATGTACATTGGGGAACCCTGAAAGTGGTGGACTCTTCATCCAAGATGGACATCATAATTAGATTATATCCTGATTAAAAATCCATGAAAGAAAGGGACTGGAATGCTATCGTAGCATCTATCAACAATTTTGTCACTGGAAAGGGAAAATCATCTTTCGGAAAATGGAATTTGAGATCCCGTAAGTCGATACAGACTCTGATCTATCCAATATTCTTATGGACTGGTACAATTTTGGCTAACCACATGGGGTATTGGACCTCCTTAATGAAGTTTTCCCAGATGAGCTTGTCAGAATAGGCCTCGACCATGGCACCGTGAGACGGATGAATCTTTTTAAAAGGTTGTTAGAATCCGCGATGATTTTTTGAGAGACCGAGGCGGTGGACGACTAACTGAGGATCTAGTCCTAGAATATCATCGTAATTCCAGGCGAATACATCATGTTGCTGCTTAAGGAACCCTACATACCGCTTCTACACCTCAAGGGACATAGCGGCGCTGATTAATGTGGGTCTCGGGTCTGCCTCATTCCGAGGTTCACCTATACCAACTCATCATCTGTGGTGGAGATGCCTTCCCCGAAGGCAATGAGATTACTCTATATCTTCTTCTCCACTTATGGAGGGATCTTATGTGGGGGAAATTGATTCTGAGTTACCAGATCCTAATGATAGGCTGGTAACAGCTTGTGCGGTAGTGGTTATTGTATCAGGGAACTTCAGCGCTGCCGAGACCATGGCTATGATGGTTTTCGACCTGGTCCCATTTGGTCTCCATCCCAAGGGGCCACACTTGGCAATATCAAAGTTGTAGTGGTGTGTCGGCCAAATCCAACTTATTCCAGCCCAGCAAAATAGACAAGTATGAAGTACCGTTTTTTCCATGAGTCAGATGTCCCGATACCTGATTGGAGTGGGGGCTCTGGGATCACTGGAGCCAGATTCTTGTAAGAATACGAAGTGATCTTCCGATGCTTCCTGGATTTGAGAGCATGGTTCCTCCTTGCCCCAGAAATGACAAAATATTTCCCCATATCTGGGGTCGTGGCCTCCAATGGAAGGATCAGGAAGACTTAGGCGTTATTCAGGCCTTCCCAAGGGTTAGTCGTAGTGGTGAAAGGCTCAAATCCACTTGCATGAACTTGTTTATCCTTTCTCTTGTAATAGTCAGCATCCATGTAGTAAGCTTTTCTAGAGGAAAAATGAGATGAATTTCCTTGGAGTATGAACACGCAACCATTAAGGGAGTACTTGAGGCATTTGTGATACAATGATGGGACCACCGCATACAGGTGGAGCCATGGCCTTCCCATCAATGCATTATACGCGGTGTCCTGGGAGACAACTATGAACTCGGTGCTGGAAACCAGGCCACCAAACTGGGGATTCAGACAGATCTTTCCAACTGGGGTCTGATCTGTCCTATCAATTCCCTGGATTCTTAAATCAGAGGGATCGTGTCCATATTCAGTTAACCCCAGATTCTGTAGTGTCCGTATAGGGATAAGGTTGATCCTGGAGCAGGTGTCAATGAGACAGCAGCGAAGCTCCACACCGTTGAATTGGCCGGTGATATACAGTGGGTGGATGTTCCCCTGTATGGGGGAGCCATCATCCTACCCATCGAATTTAATGATGGTCTGGGATTAGACATCCTCAATTGTTTTAGCATGGAATGCTTCTGCAACTACTACATTTGTCTCAAACTGGAGGAGGCTACTTAAAGCCTTGGTGAGTGCTTCATCCATATCTGGCAACAGGAAAAGGGCTTCAAGGATGGAAAGACTCACTGGGATGTCGTAGAGGTACTTGAGAATGCCCTACTTCCATCCCAGACATGAACTTCTACTTGTGGGATCTTCTCTATGATATAAGGCATGGGGGGCCCTACCGGCCGGACAGGAGACTGACTAGTACTGGGAATATCCCACTGCTCACTAGTCAAAGCCCAGAGAGTAGTTTTCAGATGAAGAATTGATGAGTGATATCGTCTTGTAGTGGGGGGAAGTTGGTCACGGCATAACCAAAGTGGTTCTTACTGATCCAGTAGCACAAAAGGTGGTGGAGGAGAACCTGAAAACACTGGATGAGGAGGCTGTGCATCCTGTGTTCTGCACTAGGCTTGCTATCTGGTCTCAGCAGCATGCATGGCCTAGCTGGAGGTGCCAAATGGCATGCCCCAATGACCCTTATGGTCTTGTATCCACCAATGATGGAATTGGATGGGAACAGTGGGGAGGTTCACATGGCGTTCCCCCTAATCAGGAGTCATATAGGGGTTTACCAACTCAACGATGTTAACCGAAGCATACGCGTGGATATCATTTGATGAATCATCCACCACTGGGCGGATCCTGGGGGTAATCACCATATTTGGAGGCATAATTTCACTTAGAGTGTGGGACAATGGAGGCATTGGTGGGGAGCATTGCTTTTTCTTACGTCATCGAGGCTTATTTTTTTGGGAAGAGGCCGACTGATACGATGATACAGAAGTGGCGGTCGTAGCTTATGGATGCTCCGACTGATTCAGGCTAGCATGGATTATACCATGGGTGCGGGTTACCATCCTTCGAGCCATCCAATCATTATAATTCTGGGAAACGCGGTTAGAAACCTGCTGCCAGTCACCTTCTCTGTTGCCACTGCTATCTAACCTCACAAAGACACTCGCCACTGTTGTCGGGGCTGAGCCCAACCTGACTATGTTTTTGTCAATATGGTCTTGGAGATAACCTTTGGACACATAGAATTGTATGAGGGTGTTCCCCAGGATCCGGTGATAAGGACAGTAGTTGGGGTGATCAGTGAGATGCCCCTTTTTTGGCTTTCTACACTCAGGCAGGCGTACAATTCCCTGATCTATGTCACTTCGAATGTAGCCCGAGACCAGAGCCTTGTCAAATGAGTAGGTCCAATATCTCCTATCCAGAATGGGGGATCTAGGAGCCTGATCCTGACGGGGGGCCAAAAGAGCCAACCAGGGAGGCAAAACCTGATTATCTCACCTATGTGGCGGTGGTGTGTTAAGAAAAGGCGTCTTCCGATTATGAGGCGGACGCTGCTGGGCTGGAAACTGCGCTTGTGGCAGTGGACCTCTACGGTTCTGCGGAGATGGGTCTACTGGTAGAAATTCTAGCTACCTAGGGGCATCTATCTGGGCCATCGTGGTAGGCTCATCTAGGACAGCCCTCCTCGATGGGATTACAAGGGGTAGAGGATGTGTCTGGCTAGCCTGTTGTAGAGCTTCTTTGAGGCGCTGGGCCTTATTCGAGAAGTCCCAGAACCCTCCGGGATAGTTCTGAGTGATCAGGGAGGGAACCAATTACATTTTGAAATTCCCTACGCACATTTTCAGTAATTTCTCTTGAGTCAGTGGGATGTTAAGGGAGTATGTGATCCCCTTCCACCAGGCGATAAAGTCCGTGACTCGCTCATTGGGCCTTTTTTCACTTGAAGTGGTCTATGATACACGCCTTCTGGGTGGTAGAGCTGAACTGGTAAAGGAATTCCATGCGAAGGTCCTCCTAGCTAGTCACGGATCTGACGGGGAGCTGGCTTTACCAAACGAATGTCGACCCTTCCACTATTTGAACAAAACAGTTGAGCTTAGCGGCCTCCTGCTGTGCTCGGATCCCTAGCATAGGCCCACACATTGAGTTGAATTGGGCCAGGTGTTGTAGCAGGTCCCCCATCCCGTTAAAGGTGGGAAGGTGGGGTTTCTAAATCCTGGGGGTGATGGAATGTCATCCACCCATGCTGGGTATGGCTTGTAATCCATTGGGATGGCCAACTGCCATGTTTTCAAAGCCTCTATGCAGGAAATGAGTGCCGCCATTGG
The DNA here is from genome assembly GCA_963277665.1 of Viscum album. Lineage (NCBI taxonomy): Eukaryota > Viridiplantae > Streptophyta > Magnoliopsida > Santalales > Viscaceae > Viscum > Viscum album. The sequence continues at coordinate 471,742,625 of OY728148.1, forward strand.
ATCGTCTAGATGGGGGGTGCTTATTCTGACGGGGATACCTAACCACGAGCATTTAGTCTTGCTCTTTATTGTGGTAGAAAAGCTCAACGGCTTGTGGAAAGGATGGTGGAGTGACCCATGGTGCTGTCGTAGGAGCCCGAGAGAGGTTCCTAGGATTGTCACGCCGTTGAGGATGGTTTCGTGAGACATACCATGCCCTGTTGCCATCATCTTCGGATTTCGCCCTGTCAGCGAACACGGAATGATCGGGGTTTCTTTGGGAAATCTCTCCAAGGGGTAGTTTTTCCTGCCACTACTTCCCCGGCCTAAGATCACCGTTGTTCGGTCGGTGATCCGCAATGCGTTGAGCCAGCAGTTCATCTACTAACTTCTTATGATTAGAAAGTTGCTGGCGCATCTTGGCCTTCGTGGGGTCCTCTTTCGTCTTTTTCACCGAAGTGGATGGGTTAGAGTGCATGATAGCTCTGACATGCTATTTGCCTTTACTGACTTTCGGGCTGAGTACCAGCGCCTCAGTGGCTGGAGGGAGACCTAGGAGGTTCCTATGCTGACGAGTAATCCTCCATGATGGGTCCAGTGGGGGCACATCCTCAGGGGGACGTTCCCATTTGGAATTTCCAGCTCGTTTTCCCCTCCTGATAGATCCCTCATATTGACCGCAACCCTTGCCAAGGGCATGTCCTCAATGTTTCCTAGTTTTCGGGCTGCCAGGGAATTTCACTGAAGAGGAGGGCAGCGTGATACCCCTAGCCACAGACTTGCGCATGGGGGTAGCCTCCATAATTACATTGCTAAGTACTTGGAATCTCTAGATGCTTTGTTGTTGGAGGGTCCTGTGGTGACCAGGTGACTCGGGGTGCTAGACCACATGGAGTGTGGCTAGGTCAACCAGACGACATTGTTTTCCATTTTCTTCAAGGTGCTCATGGATCCTAGGATAATTCCCTCACCGGTGGCCAGGATGAATGTGAATCACCCAGAGGGTCTGGCAGAAACATTCAAACTCCTCCGGGGTGAGCGATTTTGGCGTACCAAACTTTGGTCATGTGACTGGAAAAAACTTCTCGGGGAAGTGGCCCACTGTGAGGATTTCCCAGAAGCTCCCCGGCTCAGATCATGGGTCTGCCCTTTGGTTTCCCCACTCACCAACTAAGGATGGATGAGGAACTAGTAGTGGCGCTGAGGTAGGCCACTAGGCAGGCGGGCTGGCCAGCGGAGAATACGACGAGCGAGATGTCTGGCTGCCGAAATATGGGCTGTCTTCTGAGGGTTGTAGTGACTTGGACATTATATCACAATAGGACGGACTGATGACGAAGGCTCCTAACACAACAACAATTTCTGGTGAGGGTGGGCTATGTTGCAACTCTCCTTCCGTTTCACCCCAAAATATCTCTCCATAGTCTTTATCCAAGACATAGGGCACTCACGGAGATGTCGGTGGCGACTATGCGGTTGGTCTCTAGGGGCATGCAACATTCTCGTCCTCCTGGATATACCTTCGATGGGAGACAAGGATCATAGAGACCTCACATTTTGGGAGTATGAGGCTGTTTCGCCTCGTTCCAACCCCAGCCCTTGACCTGAAGGGCTAAGGCGAGGGCTCTAGTGCTGAGTCGTACTCCGCTTCAGAGTCTGCGAAGTGGACTGGTCGAATTTTGCTTCGGCCTTCCCCATAAATCCTTTTGCGGCAGCTACGAACCATCTTCCTGCCCCTGGATGGCTCCTCGGGACAGGGCTGATTTGTAACACCCTGACCCCAGTTACCTAGATTCGGTGCATTATTACATAACATTGGCATGATCAAAAGAAAGATCAAATCTAGAATGACCGATTGGTTTAGTAGCCTTGGAAACACTATATATATTCATAAGTCTTACATTACATTATAAAGTGAAAAACTACTAAAACAACATATTGTCTCAATATTCAACATTCATATCCCCACATAATATCCCTACAAGTCATTCATAATTTACTTTTCCACTTCATGGTTAAAATAAAACATAGAAAAAGGGTGAGCTCAAATGCTCAGTAAGGATAACAATATAGCGGAAACTTTCATAAATAAGAATAAACATTTAAGGCAATGTGTAACTAAAACAAAAGCCTTTTAAACATGAACTTAAACATAGTATGGAAAAATAAAAATGAAATAATTCCATTTACTTATTCACATGGTTATTCTATTAATCAAATAATCACATACAATATCAATAACCACTTTCATAATGATGGAATGCATAACGCCAGACTATCATAACCACATAGCCAAGGCCTCGTGCCAAGATTACAAATAAGATTTTTCCAAGGCCTTGTGCCAAGACACTAGTTTGTCTCATGAGACCTACCGATGCATCGAGGAGCTATAGCGGGCTTCACCTGTCACATATTAAGGCCAATGCATTCCCATATGAAAAGTTTTAAACATAACATAAACATTCGTATTAAAAATAGAATACGAAATGTCAATACTTTCACCATAAACCATGAATGGTATAAAAATAGCACATCCACAGTCAAACATATCACAAAACCTTAAATACAATATAGTTGTTTTGTATCATAATAAACCAACTTTAAATAAGTGTAAAATCCATCTAAGGATGTTGACATAGATGAAATCAAAATTCTTTTTAAATAAATATCTCTTTCTATTTTGAAATCATTTAAGAGTCATATATTTATAAAATAATACATTTTCTTTGAAAATATTCTTATAATCTTGTAAGGGAAGCTTCGATGATTTTATAACGGTGAAAAATAGCCTCACCCTTCGTATTAGTTAAAAAAACATTCATACCTTAATTCTGTCGAAAAGGTTAAAAAGCACCTTGTTTTGAAAAAGATGGAAAGATTATTTTATAAAACTCTTATAAAAAGTCAAAAAAGGGTATAAATGACTTTAACCCATATTTTTTTAAATATTAAAAATGTTTTGAAATACATTTTTAAGAAACATGGATGTGGGGGATAAAGAGATCCCAGTAGATTATTACGTATAAACAATCTCAGATAATGAAGAGATTGTGAAATAACCCTTACCTTGTACTTTTCATTGGTTGGGGTAGGTTAAACTCTTGTATAATAGTGAAATAATTTTTATTAAATTATACAACAATCATATACATTCATATGATATCATATATGATCTTTTAAAATTGCTTTGTTAATAATATCTCAGTATTATCGTCGTTTCGGGTGTAAACTTACTCATTTTCTTTTATATGTTTTGTTACATAAGCCATGTTTGTCATGGATAGGTTGTATATTATTCATATACAGAATGATATCAAGTCCTTAAACATTATTTTTAAATCATCAAATGATAATTATACTTTATTGGATACGATGGAGAATGAATCTCATCGCGTTTGTGGAGACGGTAGTCCGTACGTATGCACGAGCGACAATATCATTCATTTTATATTAAAATAATATATAAATGGATGGTATATCATATATACATAATCATTAACATATTATATTTATTATTTACATGAGTTACACATCATTATTATACCCATCCAAATAATAATATATTGAATAACAATTATACCATGACGTGGAGACGGTAAGCCGTACGTACGCACGTATGGTGACATGTTATTCAAAAGGGTGGATAGAATACTGAATATGGTTGTACCATATTTATAATAACATCACAGTATATATATGATACTGGATTAAATATTTTAGAATGGTAATAACAAAGGAAGAATAAGTGGAAGAAGAAATGAATTTGAAAAAGGGTGGTGAAAATATTACCTCTTCTTCGGGTTCTTCCTTTTGATTTGATCAAAAGGGCTCCATAGGTTGGATTTATGATCAAAATAAGGCCTCTAGGTTGTAGTAAGGGAAGTTGGGAGAGTAATTGGGCAGAGTTTGGCTGAACCAAAAGTCTTTGAAGGTGTGAAGAAATGAGAAGGAGGAGTGCCCTTTTATAAGATGGGTGAGGGGCACCTTTGGAAAATCTAGAAATATTAATTTATAATAAATTCATATTCGGTTTCTAATGACTCCAAAGTAGATTATTTAAATATTAAGGTGGGTATGGGTCGAAAACCACTTAACCAATAGAATTTAGACAGGTTTGGGTTACTATATTAACCTTATCTTTAAGTATTAACTCTAAGTTAATTAGTTTCACTTTTACAATGTCTCTTTGTATTTTTATATTATATGGTTAATAAACCTACCATATACATCCAAGAGACCCCCAAGTGGTCCATTAATGATAACAATATCATGATATAAGTCTCTTTGTTGAAAATTATATTTTTAGGAATTTAATATCAAATAATAATATAATATTTGTTTTAAAAACTCTTTTATGTCAATTTTGACACTATTCAATAGTTGATTTGTTTAAAACTCATAACAGAATGATTACTTCGAAAAAAGTTAATTAAATCAATCCTAATATGTCATACTATCCTAGGAAATTATTTTAATTCATTAAAATTCTCAAATTATATTTATTTGAGTATTTATAGTATCAATTAGTTTAAATTTTCACTATTATGGTAATTACTGCATCATCATTATGTCATAAATAAATTAAATTATGTAATCTCTAAAAATTATAAATAAAATATAATTATTTATTAAATCTTTTTATATTTCTAATTAATGTTTATAGTCTAAAATCAAACATATATAACCCTATGTAAAAATTGTTTTCCTAAAATATATATTCTTGTTTCATTTTTGTATTCATTTTAACTTAATTAAAATAAAGTGTCCCTATCACATACAAGTGGCTCCATGGGGTCCCAAAATCGACCCAAACATGCCTATGGTAGAACATGTATCAACCAATAATTCTTGGACACGTTTTAGGGTAATTTACTATTATTATAACATTATTTTTTAACCCTTATTTACCGGATTTACCCTTAACCATGGTAAATAAAATATTTACCGAAGTAATTATTCAAAATGTCTAAAAATAAAAGTTACCTATTTAAACAATTTGAACATCCTGATTCCAAATATGGAATCCATTTTTCCAAATTCAAAACACAGAAGTGGTAGAAATTAATTTAAAATTATTTCCCGTTGTTAAAACAAAAAGCGTGTTTTTAAGATATAATAACTATCAAAAGATTGGCACTTGTTTATATCCGGTTTAATTGTAAAATCATGTCCAATGACCAAAATTATATTAAATGGTAAAAATATATTCTAAATATACTTTAAAACCACTGAAATTTATAATTTATCACTATTAATTATTTTGATTAAAAAAGTTGTTTTTAATTAAAATTTAGTAATTTTCACTATTCATCAAAATATTAAAGTTATCCGAAAAGTACCAAAATTTCACGTTAGGATAAATTCGATATTAAGAATACAAAAATGAAGTCCATTTTAAAAAATAAAAATATATATAATTTCAAAAGGTAGGTATTACTATTCATAACGGCTAGTTTGATTAGTTATGGTGTGTTAGAACTCAGTGTTGCGTACAACACATGCTATCACATTATTCAAAACGAAGCGTACCGTAGAAGCTTCAGGTGTTACATTCTCCCCTACTTCAAATAATTTCGTCCTCAAAATTTCTAGGATATTATCACATGAAAATACTCGAGTGGTTCTTCATCATAAGTTCCTTGGGTTCCCACGTTGCCTCTTCCATCTTATGGTTTCTCCACAAAACTTTTACCAGACGCGTTGTCCGGTTTCTTAGTACTTCTTCTCTCGTTTCAAGAATCCTGATGGGATCTTCAGAATAAGACAGATCGGGTTCCATTTCTAACTCCTCATAGGTGAGTACATGCGTTGGGTTAGACATGTATTACCTCAACAGAGATACGTGGAACACATCGTGAACTTTGGAGAGACTTGGAGGCATTGCCAATCGGTAAGCTACAGCCCCAATTCGTTCTAGAATTTCGAAAGGTCCGACGTACCTGTGACTCAATTTACCTTTCTTACCAAAATGTATGACTCCCTTCCATGGAGATACCTTCAGGAAAACATGATCACCGACTTGAAATTCCAAATCCTTCCTTCGAATATCGGCATAGCTCTTCTGCCTACTTTGATGTGATTTTAGATTAACTTCACCTTTTCCATCGTTTCCTCCACCAGTTCTAGACCTACATGTTTTCTTTCACCAACGTCATCCCAACAGGTTGGTGTGCGACATCTCTTTCCGTATAACGCTTCATATGGTGCCATCTGAATACTCGATTGGAAGCTATTGTTATAGGAAAATTCTACCAGAGGTAAATACTGATCCCACATACCCTAAAAGTCAAGTGAACAAGATCTCAGCATGTATTCTAAGGTTTGAATAGTACGTTTTGATTGTCCGTCTATCTGAGGGTGGTAGGCAGTTCTCAAATGAAGTTCAGTATCCAGGGATTTCTAAAGACTCTTCCAGAATCATGAAATAAAACGGGGATCACGATCAGAAACAATCGATAGTGGCACTCCATGAAGTCTCACAACTTCATTAATATATAGTCTTTCTAGACGTTCTAGTGGTAGATCTTCTCTTATAGAGAGAAAATGTGCTGACTTGGTAAGACGATCAACAATAACCTATATTGCATCGTTCCTTATAGGAGTCTTTGGTAGCCCCATGAAAAAGTCCATCGTAATATTGTCCCATTTCCACTCCGGTATGGGAAGAGGTCGCATGACTCATCCAGGGTGTTTCCTTCCAACTTTCACTTGTTAAAAAACCATACTTCTTGACACAAAATCAGCAATCTCCCTCTTCATATTGTCCCACCAAAAATGTTCCTTCAAATATCTATACATTTTGGTGCTCCCAGGGTGTATATAGAAATTGGAACTATGAGCATCATCCAAAAATTCTCTTTTTAGATCAGGTATATCGGGAACACAAAGTCTCTTCCCGAATTTCAAAATTGCATATTTATACACAAAGTCTCTCAATCTCCCATCATTCACAGCTTTAATCTTCTTTTCAAATTCTCCATCATTACTCTCAGAACTATTAATCCTTTCTAGAAAAGATGGTTTGGCAACCATTTGAAAAAGCATTGATGTTTCTCCTTCCCTGGTTATTCCCATGTCCATCTTCACTAGATCGATAAAAATTGGATCCCTTTCAATTATCATCACGTTCAAAACTCCATGGTTTTTTCTGCTCAAAGCATCTTCCACCTTGTTTGCTTTCCCCAGGTGGTAGTGTATCATACAATCATAATCCTTGAGTAAATAAAGCCATCTCCTTTGACTCATGTTGAGTTCTTTTTGTGAGAAAATATACTTCAAACTCTTGTGATCAGTATAAATATCACATTTTTTACCATAGAGGTAGTGCCTCCATATCTTTAAAGCAAAGATCACAGCTGCTAACTTGAGATCATGATTAGGATAGTTTTGTTCATGAATTTTCAATTGTTGTGATGCATATGCAATAACCCTATCATTCTGCATAATGACACAACCAAGTCCTTTCTTCGATCATCACTATAAATAACGAACCCATCATTCCCCGCTGGTAGAGTCAATATAGAAGAATTGACTAATCTTCTATTCAGTTCTTCAAAACATTCTTCACACTCTTTTGTCAAAACAAATTTAACCCCTTTACGTGTGAGCTTCATTAATGGGTTGGCCAATCGGGAAAAATTCTTGACGAAACGTCGATAATAACCTGCTAAACCAATAAAACTATGTACCCCAGTTATACTCGTATGTGCTGGCCATTATTGGATTGCCTTAGTCTTAGAAGGATCAACAGAGATTCCATCTTTAGAGACAATATGGACAAGAAAAGAAATCTCCTGAAGCCAGAATTCACACTTGCTAAACTTCCCATATAATTCATGTCTTCTCAGAGTCTTCAAGATAATGCGCAAGTGATTTTCATGATCTTCGTAGATTTTTGAGTATACCATGATATCATCAATAAATACCACCACAAATTCATCGAGATACTCCTTGAATACTCTATTCATCAGATCCATGAATACAGAGGGTGCATTAGTCAATCCAAAAGGCATTACAATAAACTCGTAATACCCATACTAGGTTCAAAATGCTCTCTTCGGAATGTCTTCCTTCTTCACACACAACTGATGGTATCCAGATCGAAGGTCAATCTTTGAAAAGTATTGAGCTCTATGCAGTTGGTCAAATAAATCATCAATGCGAGGTAGGGGATACTTGTTCTTTATCGTTATAGCATTGATCTCCCTGTTGTCAATACATAACCTCATAGATCCATCTTTTTTTTTAACAAAAAGAACAGGGGATCCCCCTGGAGAAACACTATGGGGATTAAATAATTTATTACTTAATTCCTCTAGTTGTTTCTTTAGTTCAACTAATTCTACAGTGGCCATTCTATAAGGGGTCTTCTATATAGGCCTTGATCCAGGAATTAAATCAATGGAAAACTCAACTTCTCGTTCTGGAATATTTCCAGGTAAATCTTCCGGAAATACATCTACAAATTCTTTCACAATAGGTACATCCTCTATTTGAACATTCCTCTCCTCACCCATAGTCATTTCATTATCTTCCTCCCCAATAATTGAATTTATTTGAGCTACTGGGGGTGGATCTAGATAAGAATTAGGTTGTGACGATTCTGCTCTAAAGATAAGGTGTTCTTTATCATCATCATCACGAATCGTAACCTCTTTCTTCTTACAATAAATCTTCACATCATAGTCTGAAAGACAGTCCATACCAAGGATTATATCAAACTCAATCATAGGTATGACGACGAGATCAGCAGATAAAGAACATTTATGTGCTCTAATGGGAACTGATTCACAAAACTATGTTGCAATGATACTTCCCTTAAGAGTTTTAACTGAAAACTCCCTTGTTAAATCAAATTTTAAATATCTAATTTTTTTAGAAAACTAGGATGATATGAAACAATGCGATGATCCAGAATCAAATAATGCATTTTCTAAACATGAGGAAACCATTAAATTACCTGCCACCACGTCTTTCGGAGCTTCTACCTCAGCAGTAGTGAAAGCTTAAGCTTGGCCTTGATCCCTTGGCCTTTTCTGAGGTAAGTTCTCCTGAAGAGTAGGAAATTCAATTGCATAATGCCCCATCTACCTGCAATTGTAGCACTGAACATTGGTAGCTTCCTTCTTCCCCTTGCAATCACGAGCATGGCGGCCTTTTTCACCAAACTTGTAACAGACTCATGTTCCCTTCAAGCAAGTACCAGGGTGTTTTTTACCACATTTACCACTGGATGGATATTCAACCTTTCCCTTCTTCCCCTTATTTCCATTCCCATGTTGATCAGCAGGTCTCTTCTTCGATTGATTTTTTTTAAATTCAAAAGACTTAGAGAAATCCTTTTTGGTCTTGATAACACATGAGACAATGTCTTCGTATGATGAAAAGGATTGTGAGAATAATGATCGATGGAGAAATGGTTTTAAACCATCAAATAAACGATCAATATTACTTCTTGGGTTACGTATATAATATCCAGCATACCTTGCTAACCTTGAAAAGTTATCCTCATACTTTGCGACATTCTCATCCTCCTTTTATCTCAGACTCAGAAACTTCCTTTCCATATCTGCTCGGTGGTCGCGAGGAAAGTATTTTTCTAAAAACATATCTTTGAACTTTCTCCATTCTATATATGATACTTCATCATCTTCCTTTGTGTTTTTAATCAATGACCACCATTGATCAGCATCTCCAGTGAGGCGGTAAACTTTCATGATAACTTTTTCCCTTTCACTACTCCCCAAAGCCTGAAATATTTTCTCTAGGAAATTTATCCATTGCTCAGCTACTAAGGGATTTGTACTCCCATTTTACGTTGGTGGTTGTTGCCTCATGAATCGATCTAACATTGATCCTCCACGCTGCGGATTAGGGTGCTCCATACGGGTAAGGTTATTATTCATAACCTGAGTGAGTTGTCCCAGTATGGTGATTAGCTGATTGGCACCAGTTTCATCACTAGCTTCACTATAATTATCTTGAGCATGAGGTTAATCCTTACATGGAGTGCGTGCATTGATATGGTTTCCATTTCTTCCACTATGTGCCATTTCTAAACAATGGCATAAACTAGATCAGTTTATGAATCAAAATACATAATCCCATACTTATAAAACACTTAACATAAATTGAACTATTTATAGATATAATCCATAATCATAAGAATGTTTTCTTTGAAGAAGTATATACTCATAACCCCTTCATAATGATTTGTAAAGAAAATGAGAGTTGTCCTAAGCATATCCCCCAGGAGTGTCATAACCAAGAGTGCAGTAAGGACCGTTGTCGTGCACCAGTTCTCGTTCGAGTCTAGATCAAAGCGATGTTTTCGGGTTTTACCCCTAGGTACATCTGTGCCAGAGCCGCCTCTACCTGCTCGTATCCAGACAAGGATGTATTGCTCGGTAAACTCACAAAATCTCTAGAATACCAAAATTCTAGGAAGTTCTTCTATACTAATCCTAAAAGTTCATCTTAGGTCTACAAGCTCTAATCAGAGTTTATCTAAATCTAACTCCCAAGGTTTGTACTAAACTTCCTCTGATACCAAATGTAACGCCCCGACCCCGGTTATCTAGAGTCGGTGCATTATTACATAACATTGGCATGATCTCAAGAAAGATCAAATCTTGAAAGACTGGTTGGTTTAGTAGACTTGGAAACACTAGATATATTCATAAGTCTTACATTACATCATAAAGTGAAAAACTACTAAAACAACATATTGTCTCCATATTACACACTCATATCACCACATAATATCCCTGTAGTTCATTCATAATTTACTTCTTCACTTCCTGGGAAAAATAAAACATAGAAAAGGGGTGAGCTCAATTGCTCAGTAAGGATAACAATATAGCAGAAACTTTCACAAATAACAATAAACATTTAAGGCAATGTGTAACTAAAACAAAAGCCTTTTAAACACGATATTAAACATAGTATGGAAAAATCAAAATGAAATAATGCCATTTACTTATTCACATGGATATTCTACTAATCGAATAATCAAATGCAATATCAATAACCACTTTCATAATGATGGAATGCATAATTCCAGACTATCATAACCACATAGCCAAGGCCTCGTGCCAAGACTACAAAAAAGATTTTTCCAAGGCCTTGTTCAAAGACACTAGTTTGTCTCATGAGACCTACCGGTGCATCTAGGAGCTATAGCGGGATCCACCTGTCACATATTAAGTCCAATGCATTCCCATATGAAAAGTTTGAAACATAACATAAAAATTCGTATTAAAACTAGCATACGAAATGTCAATACTTTCACCATAAACCATGAATGGTATAAAAATAGCACATCCACAGTAAAACATATCACAAAACCTTCAATACAATATAAATTTTTTTTATCATAATAAATTAACTTTAAATAAGTGTAAAATCCATCAAAGGATGTTGACATAGATGAAATAAAAATTCTTTTTAAAGAAATATCTCTTTCTATTTTGAAATCATTGAAGAGTCATAAATTTATAAAATAAAACATTTTCTTTGAAAATATTCTTATAAGATTGTATGGGAAGCTTTGAAGATTTTATAATGGCAAAAAATAGCTGCACCTGCCGTATAAGTTAAAAAAACATTCATACCTTAATTCTGTCGAAAGGGTTAAAAAGCACCTTGTTTGGAAAATGACGGAAATATTACTTTATAAAACTCTTATAAAAAGTCAAACAAGGGTATAAATGACTTTAACCCATATTCTTTTAAATAGTAAATTTTTTTTGAAATACATTTTTAAGAAACATGGATGTGGATGATAAAGAGATCCCAGTAGATTAGTACGTATAAACAACCTCGGATAATGAAGAGATTGTGAAATAACCCTTACCTTATAATTTTCCTTGGATGGGGTAGGTTAACCTCCTGTATAATAGTGAAATAATTGTTATTAAATTATACAAGAATCATATACATTCATTTGATATCATATATGATCTTTTAACATTTCTTTGTTAATAATATCTGAGTATTATTGCTGTTTCGGGTGTTAACTTACTCGTTTTCTTTTATATGTTTTGATACATAATCCATGTTTGTCATGGATAGGTTGTATATTATTCATATACAGAATTATATCAAGTCCTGAAACATTATTTTTAAATCATCAAATGATAATTATACTTTAATGGATATGATGGAGAATGAATCACATCCCGTTCGTGGAGACAGTAGTCTGTACGTACGCACGAGCGACAATATCATTCATTTTATATTAAAATAATATATAAATGGATGGTATATCATATATACAGAATCATTAACATGTTATATTTATTATTTACATGTGTTACACATCATTATTATACCCATCCAAATAATAATATATTGAATAACAATTACACCACGACGTGGAGACGGTAAGCCGTACGTACGCACGTATGGTGACATGTTATTCAAAAGGGTCGATAGAATACTGAATATGGCTTTACCATATTTATAATAACAACACAGTATATATATTATACTGGAGTTATTATTTTAGAATGGTAATAAGAAAGGAAGAATAAGTGGAAGAAGAAATGAATTTGAAAAAGGGTGGTGAAAACATTACCTCTTTTCGGGTTCTTCCTTTTGATTTGATCAAAAGGACTACTTAGGTTGGCTTTATGATCAAACTAATGCCTCTAGGTTGTAGTAAGGGAATTTTGGAGAGTAATTGGGTAGATTTTGGCCGAACCAAAATTCTTTCAGGGTGTGAAGAAATGAGAAGGAGGACTGCCCTTTTATAAGAGGGGTGAGGGGCACCTTTGGAAAAGCTAGAAATATTAATATATAATAAATTCACATTCAGTTTCTGATGGCTCCAAAGTAGATTATTTAAATTTTAAGATGGGGATGGGTCGAAAACCACTTAACCAATAGAATTTAGACAGGTTTTGGTTACTATATTAACCTTATCTTTAAGTATTAACACTAAGTTAATTAGTTTCACTTTTACAATGTCTCTTTGTATTTTTATATTATATGGTTAAAAAACATACCATATACATCCAAGAGACCCCCATTTGGTCCCTTAATGATAAAAATATCATTATATAAGTCTCTTGGCCGATACTTAGATTTTTAGTAATTTAATATCAATTAATAATATAATATTTGTTTTAAAAACGTTTTATGTCAATTTTGACACTATTCAATAGTTGATTTCTTTGAAAATCATAATATAATGATTACTTCAAAAAAAGTGAATTAAATCAATACTAATATGTCATATTATCCTATAAAATTATCTTAATTCATTAAAAGTCTCACATTATATTTATTTGGGTATTTATAATATCAATTATTTTAAATTTTCACTATTTTGGTAATTACTGCATCATCATTGTGTCATAAATAAATTAAATTATGTAATCTCTAAAAATTATAAATAAAATATAATTATGTATTAAATCGTTTTATCTTTCTATGGAATATTTATAGTTGAAAATCCAACATATATATCCCTATGTAAAAATTGTTTTTCTAAAAGATATATGCTTGTGTCATTTTTGTATTCATTTTATCTTAATTAAAATAAAGTGTCCCTATCACCTACAAGTGGCTCAATGGGGTCCCAAAATCGACCCAAAGTTGCCTATGGTCTAACATGTATCGACCACTAAGTCTAGGACACTTTTTAGGGTAATTTATTATTATTATAATATTATTTTTTAACCCTTATTTACCGGATTTACCCTTAACCATGATAAATAAAATATTTACCGAAGTAATTGTTCAAAATGTCTAAAAATAAAAGTTACCTATTTAAACAATTTGAACATCCTGATTCCAAATATGGAATCCATTTTTTCAAATTAAAAACATAGTAGTGGCAGAAATTAATTTAAAATTAATTTCCCGTTGTTAAAACAAAAAGCGTGTTTTTAAGAGATAATAACTATCAAAAGATTGACATTTGTTTATGTCCGGTTTAATTGTAAAATCATGTCCAATGACCAAAATTATATTAAATGGTAAAAATATATTCTAAATATACTTTAAAACCACTGAAATTCATAATTTATCACTATTAATAATTTTGATTAAAAAAGTTGATTTTAATTAAAATTTAGTAATTTTCACTATTCATCAAAATATTAAATTTATCTAAAAAGTACCAAAGTTTCACCTTAGGCTAAATTCGATATTCCGAATCCAAAAATGAAGTCCATTTTAAAAAATAAAAATATATATAATTTCAAAAAGTAGGTATTACTATTCATAACGGCTAGTTTGATTAGTTATGGTGTGTTAGAACTCGGTGTTCCATACAACACACGCTATCACATTATTCAAAGAGAAGAGTACCGTTGAAACATGGGGTGTTACATGATTTTTGATATAGGGTCCTCTGGCTGCACTGGTGCTGGGGCAGAGATGGTTTCCAGCCGAGAAAGTCGAGGTGTGAGGAGCACTTGAAAAAATGTTGAAAGGAACATGGGGAGGACCTCCGGGGTGGGCGTTGGTGAAGTGAATCTGGCCTCCACATCTTCGAACGCTAGGGTGAGTTGGACCTTTTCTAATTGGCATGAGTACATTGGTAAGGAACTCCATGTTGGCGAGTGACCAGATATGCAATGTCTCCATTCCCATGGTGTGCGCTAGGGGGAGGGACCCCGTGCCTAGTGTAGTGAGCGGGGGAGAGACCCCCTATATGGAGTGTCGCTATCATTGGGAAGATCCTCACTTGGGTTGAAGGTGGCACAGGGCAGACCTCCACGCTGAGGTTGGAAATAGGGAGGACCCGCACCTTCCGTAGTGGCGGTGCGGAGTGAGCCTCCACACTGGACGACATTGCCATGGAATGGTCCGCAGTAGCAAGTGCCTATGCTAACAACTGGGAGAGTCGACCAAATATGCTCGTGGGGTGGTTGGGTCATTTATCCAAGCCGGGCGTATAACTATCCCCGCTCAACGTATGCCATGAGTTGGGGATATGAGTTAGAAGTGGCTCAGGCCACAGTAGTCTCTAACGTTGACACCCCATGACAGGCACCCTCGTTCATTTAGGCCTGACGCTAGCGCTGCCTAAAATGGACTAGAGCTGGTGGTGCAGTCGCATGGCTTACCGTCTCCTGGGCTCGGGGAACCCGGTGGCGGTGCTGACGCAGCCTAGTGGGAGCCCTCACTTGGGGCCCTTGAAGAGGGACTCTGATTGGGCCAACCCAGACATCCCCTACCTCGTCTACGTAGGGGAGAGAGTTATCAAGGCATTCTGGGGACAAGCTCCAGAAACAATTGAATGTTGGGGTGGGGAGTAGGGGCTCTCGGTGCATCCCTCAGGGGTAGTGTTGACGGCGAGGTGCAGCTGCCTCGAGATCCAAGCAGGGCATATCCCAGGTGGGGGGGGGGGGGATCCCCTCCTCCTCATACCTGCGTACAAGGTCATTAATGACCCTTCGATGGATAATTTCTAACAGGGATAGGGGGTGTGGGCGCCCATCAGTCGTGGTGTTCGAAGCCTTCATGGAATAGGAAGAACCACACGGGGTATCCGCGTCGATATTTCCCCTCCCCCCTGAACCAGTGGTCAGTTGATCAGGCTCCGGATGCAACAACTTGGTTCCTTAAAGCAGGGAGATGAAATCATAAATAATGATGGGAAATGTAATCGACAACCAGTGCCCCAACGTGATTCCGTCTTCTGTGGCCAGTAAGAAGGATCCACCCTGACAACATCACAGAACGGAATTCTCAACGTCCTGACTGTCCTAACTTCTAGCGAGTTTCATGTCAGGCCCACTATTTTCTTGGAGACCTGGTGCCGGGTGACTTGATCTGATGACAAGATAATCCATTGATGCCTCAAACTCTACTATTCTCCACGCTAATGAGAAGATATTCACATCGGTTTCACCATTTCTATTTCTGACTCTCTTTCCGGGGCACGAGCATCCGTCACGAAGAGGATGCACGGCAGTTTCCCCGCATTCCTGCTTTCCAAATGCGGACGGCATCCTCTCTTTTATTCAGGGATGTATGCTTGTTGATCGAAACAGGATGATGGGATGTTGGTTCTTCCTTCCATGGAATCCTCCTCGGAACTCGTCACCTATTCCAGATCTCCCTCATAGATTTAAGATGTAGTTGGTGAATCTCCTCCTGGCCCCATATCTTCATGGACACCGGTTAATTACACTGCATTTTTCGGTGTGTTCCAAGGAGTTCGGTCAGGGAAGAAACCTTCGGTTAGGGGAGTAGTCATGTTGGGCACCACTAGCGTGTCTTGATGCTAGGGGATTGTCATATCTATGCCCTACCCCTTATTATAGGGCTTCTCAATGGCGCAAAATCCTGAGGCATCCCACATTGGTCGTAGGGAATCATATTTCATAGGCATGTATCTGATTCTTTCCTCAGCTTCCTTTGTTTAGCATAGGGTATGCCGCAAGCTAAACGTCCAGCGGAGACTGATCGGATTGATCGGAACACTGATTAGAGTGGATCTGATTAATGAACCCCCTGGAGGGAATACTGATATTGGGGCCAGCATGTGGGTGGATTCTTGAATGCTATAGAGGGGAATGAGGTGGCATGATCTTACAGGGATGTGGTGGCCCGGGTAAGAATCATGATGGACAATGGTTTTGGGCTTGAGTCTCGAAGATACATCCTTCGTATCCCAGTGGTGGGGAATCAAAGTCCACATAGTTTGATGAAATGATAGGACACCTTAAGAGGTGACCCATGAGAATGGATGCATGGATTGGACCCAGAGGAAGTGGAACCTCCGGGATAAGGCATGAGCTTCCCGAGACACATAGGCTCTAGGGAGAGGTCAGGATGAGACATGAGTGATGGGCTTAAACCTCATGGTGGGGAATCAAAGACCACACAGTTCAGATGGATAATACTGTTTAACGTCCAACAGGACGGGGGTGAACCGATGTGAAGGAAGTCATAACGACCGAGTGGTGGGCTTGAACCTCATAGAGGCTTCTTACATACCATGACATGACATTGATCAAACTCTACATAGTATGGGATGGTTTGGGGCTTATGCTCTGAGGTGTACCAAGGTGGTGGGGCTTGATCCTCGTGGAGGCTTCCAACGTACCATGCCTTGACATTGATCAAATTCCCCGTTGTTCAGGATTGATTGGGGCTTACTCTTTGAGGCAGCCCAAGGTTGTGGGGCATGAACCTCATGGAGGATTCCTACATACCATTCCTTGACATGTATCAATGTACATGTAGTTAGGGATGGATTAGGGATTACACTAAGAGGCGGCCCAAGGTGGTGGGTCTTGAACCTTCTGGAGGATTCCAATGTACCATTCCTTGACATGGATCAAAATCCCCGTAGTTCGGGATGGATAGGGGCTTACACTCTGAGGAGGCCAAAGGTGGTGAGGCTTGAACCTCGTGGAGGCTTCCTACGTACCATTCCATGACAAGGATCAAAGTCCCCATAGTTCGGGATGGATTGGGGCTTACACTCTAAGGAGGCCCAAGGTGGTGGGGCTTGAACCTCATGGAGGCTTCCTACATACCATGAATTGACATGGATAAAAGTCCTTGTAGTTCAGGATGGATTATGGATTAGGCTCTGAGGCGGCCCAAGGTGGTGGGGCATGAACCTCTTGAAGGCTTCCTATGTACCATGCCATGACATGGATCAAGGTCCCTGTAGTTCGGGATGGATTAGGGATTATGCTCTAAGGCGGCCCAAGTTTGTGGGGCTTGAACCTTGTGGAGGCTTCCTACGTACCATGCCTTGACATGGATTAAATTACCCGTAGTTTAGGATGGATTGAGGATTATGCTTTGAGGTAGCCCAAGGTGGTGGGGCTTGAACCTCATGGATGCTTCATACGTACCATGCCATGACATTGATCAAAGTCCCTGTAGTTTGGGATGGATTGGGGCTTACACTCCGAGGTGGCCCAAGGTGTTGGGGTATAGTTTAACATCATGCGGGACGAGGGTGTTGTCATTCTTGATTCTTACTCTAAGCCCACGTGATTCATGGTCGGTGTGAGAAACAAGAGGCATCAATGTCCGGACAACCACGTCGCGAAAGGTGCATCCATGGGGATTGGGGATGGGATTACACGTTGAGTGGGCCAAGAAGGAAACAGGGGCTCATGTGTTAAGCAGCCCAAGAAGTTGGGGTTTACTCCAAGGTGGAGGCCTGAGGGCATCAAAGCACAGTGTGAGAGGGATTTGGGACCAAATAAAGGAGGATCCTCATTTTCTATCATGCCCTACGCGGGCCTTGGGGACCGAAGATGAATGGAGGAGTAGGGATGCTGCCACCTGGAAGGAAAACTAGGGGCCTATACCAAGGTGGTTGCCCTTTCCCATGGACAAATGCTGCTCCAATAAATAGGATATCATCCCCTATGAGGCTTGATCCCGTCCCCGTGGAGACGAGTGTGTGTGGAGAATGTCCAAGGTGGGGGGACCCTACGTGTCAGGCATGGTTCCATGTAACAGTTTAACATCATGTGCTAAAGTCGATGGTGCTTGTATGTTTAATGTCCTACAGCTCAGACTTGGTGGGTTTTCTTGGCACCCATACGGATTACATAACCAGTACCCTCTGCTCCTTGTTGGATGGAAGGCATCGACACCACTGTACTAACGGGGTTTCATGGAGCGAACCATCTATGGGTCCACATTTGCGTGGCTATGAGAAGAAGAAATAGCTATTAGCGTTCCTAGGTGAAGAAGCATGAGGCAAAGCAATGCAATGGGCGGTATCATCCAAGGGTCATTGAAGTTACTTCATTCGATCCTAGAAGGTCGCACGGGAAAATGGCGCATGATGTGGATGCCTGGGGAGGGACCCTAAAATGGAATCTATAAGAAGAATATCGGGTGCCCTTGTAAGGAGGTGCCTAGGGAGCACTGAGGTGAGGGTGTCCTGGGGGGATTGCACACAACCTTTGGGGTTTTTGCGAAATAAGGGGTTCCTGCATGAAAAAAAACGGGCTGGCGTGAAATCGGGGAGATTTGGCATGTAATAGGAGTTGAGGGTTTGCGCTCTACTAGAATGATTGTGCAAAAGGAGTATGAATTGTGCGTAAGTGGGAGAGGCTGCGCTCAAGGACATGGGTGCACACAATTTGAACGGATTGGGCGCAATTACCCGGGGTGCACACAATTGAAGGAATTGCGTGCAATTGGATGGCCTTCGCACAATGGAAGGGATTGTGAACAAGGGGCGGACCCTGAAGGGATTGGAATTCAATATAATTCATGGGGATCTTGCGTGAAGTTGGTCCTTGAGGTGACATGGTGTCAAAAGAACCGTACTTGAATGCCATCTTCATGCGCATGGAAAGCCAATTTCGCGAACGATATCCGGTTTGAATTCATCCTCCCTAAAATGGAAGGGGGTAACCATCTATTTATAGGTTCCTGGGGGGCGCGGAAAACAACTCGGTTAAAAATAATTGTGTTCTGAGATCGGTGGCGTGAAATGTCATCCACGTGGGGTAGGGAACGGAATTATTTCGCACCTGGACCAAGGCCTCTTCACGAAACCCAGAACATTCTGTGCAAGACGCATTTTTTTCATGTGCCTATGAATTTATGTAGCGCGACCTCTCCGCCCCCCCCCGGACGGGGTCCCCGGGTCCGAATATGACTTCCCTTTGTCGATTTGAAACTTTCTTCAGCACTTGAGCACTTTTCATCATCTACAATGACACCTTCTGAGTTGTGGGAGTTAAGAATTTAGACAGACAATATGAGCTAGATGGGTTTTATCCAACCTATATTGTCACCTTGGGGTGCTCAAGTTTTCTTTTCAAGGAAGGAGGACGATAGTGTGAGGTTTTACATTGGTAAATGGAGGTTAAATTTGGTAATTTTAAAGAACCATTACCCTATTCCATGGATATAAGATCTTTTTGACTAGCATAGAGGGGAATTATGGTTATCTAGCATCAGTCTACAGTTTGGGTATCACCAGTTGAGGGTGAAGTAGGGTGATATCCCAAAGACTACTTTTAGATTTATACATGGGTACTTCAAGTTCGTAATAATGAAAATCAGTGTTACGAAAACACCAATCATGTTCATGGGGATTATGTACTCAATATTTTTGGGGTTCCTAGACCAGTTCATCATCCCATTAATTGACGACATCATAAACTACTCAATGTTAGAGTAGAAGCATGTTGAGCATCATAGAACTATATTTCATGTTTTAAAATTCCACCAGCTCTACGAAACGTTGTCCAAATTTATGTTCTAGACACAAGAGGGGAATTTCCTTGGGTATGTGGTTTCCAAGAAGGGTGTTGTTGTTGAACCATCAAAGGTTTAAGCTATTGATTATTTGGAAGAATCTATGAATGTGTCATAATATCATGGGTTTATTTGTATTTTTGGCTATTATAAGAGGTTTGTAATTGATTTCTCTTGATTTGTATCCCATTTGATAGCAATGAATTGAACAGCCCAAGCTTTTGTGTAGAGTGAGTAGTGCCAGCTAGAATTCTGAAATTAGAATGGTCTGTTGGTTAGTTCTCCAGTGCCTCAATTTCTAGGTAATGGTGTAATGTTTGAGCTATTGTGTGATGCTTCTCATATGGATTAGGGATATGTCATGATGAAACAGTATGTTGTAACCTCTTATGGTCCTAGGCAGTTATTTTCTCCTGAATATAAATATTCCACCGATTATTTTGAGTTAACAAAAGTAATGATTCTCAACAATTTTTGGTGAAATTACCTCATTGTGGAGTGCATTGGGTTCATTATAGATCACATGTGTTTGATTTTAATATTTTCCTAGTAATATCAGAACTTGTAGCAATAGAGGTGGAATGATTTTCTTCAGTAAAATGGTTTTGAGATATTTTATACATCAGGAAAGGGAAATATAATTGCGGATGGATTGATTAGTAATCCATAGAGGGAGGTTTATCGAGAATTTTATGACACATGTGTTCCATCTGGAAATGAGGGTGACCTTGTTTGTTTTAAGGTTCAAACTTTCTAATCAGTTTCTAAAGGTTTTATTCATAGAACCAGAAAAATCCAATGATTCTATATTCATTTGGACTTACATTCCAAAGGTAGGTTCCCATTAGTTGAGGACTGATGAGGCTCAAGAATTTTCATTGGTTGATAGGATGGGAGTTCAGACTCATAACCCCTTTTTGTGGGGAATTTTTTTCTACTCTGGGACTCTCTTATAGATTTAAGTTAGGTCCATGAATCCTTATTAATTTACCAATCATGAAAATGTGATCTTCCTTTTGATCTTGCAAACAAGGATTGATATAGAGGGGAATTTAGAGAGACTTTTATATGTATTTGAGGTTCTTCATCAATAGAGAATCATCAATATGATTTAGAGATTCTTAGTCAATGGTATCCTTCCATACATTATATAGAAATCTCTTGGTCATTATGATGACCATACTGGTTTTAACGCCACTTAGTGGGGCACTTGAAGTTGATTTTCATTCAGAATGATAAGATTATTTCAGAGTTGGGATCGTATCCATAGATGGGATACCTTCATATCCGTGTTTAAAAGAAAGGAATTAGAACCCATGTAGTTCAATAAGAAGGATATAGTTTAATGTCATATGGGACATAAAAGAATTAATTAAAGATGGTATTGAACCTTATAAAGGCTTCCAACTTATTCTACATTTAAGGTATAGATCAAATTCCATGTAGTTTGGTTGAAGAAGTATAATTTTTATGCATGATTAATGCCCCAAAGAGAGATTCTGTAATTACTTTTACACTCTAAGCTCACATGGGTCATGCTAGGTGTGAGAAACAAGAGGTATCAATAAAACTGACGATTGTGGCATGAACGATGCAATCATAAGAAATGATGTGGGGATTATGTATGTATGTCTTCCTAGGAGCAGGGTCTATAAAGGTATTTTTACTTTATGGGTATTTTGGATTTTAACCCGAGACTTACTCCTAAAAAGGAAGCCCAAATGGAATGAAATTAAGGATGGGGCTTACTCATAAGAAGGAGGCCCAATTAAGGGAAATTATGATTGGGACTTACTCCAAAGAAGTATGTCCAAATAAAAATAAATTAAGGTTGGGGATTACTCATAAAAAGGAGGCCCAATTAAGGGAAATTATGATTGGGACTTACTCCTGAGGAGGACTATATGAATTCCTCTCAGATAAGGAATCCAACGAAGGAACCATTCCACAAATGGATTTGAAGAGGGTTTTAAAGGCCATATCTTGAAGAAGAGAGGTGGATTTGAGGAAATGAGGTGACTAGGAAGGAGGCACACATGTATTGTTATGGCACGCATGTCTAGGTCGCACAAGTATACTTGAGAGACATGAGTCACCTTGAGTGACGATGAATCCATAGTTTAATACATGGGTGACTTTGAACTCAAGCCCTTAGTATCAACCCTAGAGGCTTCCAGAAGTGTGGTGTGCAAGTTACCTAGAGAGGGAAAGGCGGAATGCAAGTGTCTTCACTTCCCTTAAGGGATTGACACTTTGGCGTGCAAGTATTTTTGAGTTATAATACTTAGGCCTTATTCTTCCTCTTTAGAGATTCCATTATAGGTAATGAATTACCTTAGAAGTGTTCAAAAGACGTCTGAAAAAGACTTGGGTGACCAGAGCTTGAAAATGAGTTTTGGAAAATTCATCCCTGAAATGGGGGGGCCCCATGGGCTATTTATAGGACACTGGGCACCTTGGGAGAAAAAATTAATAGGGTGTGAAAGTGACTTGTGCGACCCATATGTGGTGCACAAGTGACTTGTGTGACCAGAAGGAAACTTGCGCGACCTCTTATTAAAGGGTTCCATGTTCATGACTTTGTCAATTTTTGATGTTCTTAAATGGATGACTCTTCTTGTGCTTAAGGTATTCCCATTTTCTATTCGTTAGGCTCTGTGATGGAATGGAGCTTCAATAAAAGTCCCCCGTCAGAGTTGGATCCGAAAAAGAAAACAGGGTTTGACTCTGAGGAAAACGAGAAACAAGAGTTCGGCAGCACGCTGTAGGTAGGTGCGCATGTGGTAGGCCCATAACTTCTAGTGTGTAGGGTAGTAGGATCACCTATATATATATATTGGTATTACTTCATGCTTCTCGTCCTTCCTTTCAAGTTTTTGAGCTCTCAACACGCAAGTGTCTGCATCTCTTCGGTCCCTCACTTTTTTCCTATGTCGTGCTACTCCAGTACGATTTTGACTTGCGCGACAGTACCTGTGCGACCACACCTGCGTGACCACACTAGCATGACCACACATGTGTACCATAATGCCTTATCAATTTTTCTGTTTTCTTTAAAATTATTTCACAAAAATAAGACTAATTTAAAAGGTGACTGTTAGATCCTTGTGTAGATTCAATGTCTCCGAAAAGAATTGGATCGACTGATGAGTTGGCTAGCAAGAGAATTGATGTTATGATGATAATCATTGGCCATGACTATTATGATATATGTGATAGTACTCTACCATAATTGGCCAAATACTTTAATAAATATCATTTCAATTTCGCACAAATTATTTAATTGACTCTATATGGCCATGGTCATCTGTAAGGAGTCAACGTTCTAGATTCTAAGAACTATATTCCTCATTCCTGGTTTCAGACATACACCAGTTTCTCTTCAGAAAATGTCTCAGTTGCAGGATCATTTTTCAATGCTGGAATAGTGGAGAAGGCATACATAATGCATCATAGCCCATGTACTCCAGATCTGAATCCTCACAATCCTGAGCTTCAGCCGCATTAGTTTCCCTCAATTTTCCGAAATTCTCAAATGGATCATTCCATGGTATGGAAAAATAGTTGGTATTTCCATCCTGGAGGAGGTGTGAAGTCAACTTGGATGTGGGCATATTGGGTGTGAAAAAACTGTGCAGAGTTTGTCGAGGATCTGAATGGATCTGCAATATATGAAGCCGTTTGGGCATGGTAAACATATGTCTACATGAATGATAATTTTGTGCCGGAGCTAATTAGTCACTAGAGCCCAGAAAGAAATTTTTTCATCTGACTCATGGAGAAGTAGGCATCAGTTTGTCTGATTTCTACAGGATATCAGGGGCTCTAATTTTGGGTGATATGTATGAAGAATTCATTCCCCCCAAGGTAACCTGGAATGATTTAGGGAAGACTCCATCTTTGGCTCTAGAGTTATTAAAAATTTTCCACAAGCTCTAGAATTCAACATCTACCAAAAGTCATTATAGGAAGGATATTCATCCCAAGGAATGGATTGATATGTTTCTTATCAAGAAGAAGGAGAAGGGGACCACCTATACTCATCCTACCAGCTGCCACCAAATAGAGATGAGGTGTGTTCTTGGATCATTCTGACCAACTCTGGAAGTGGGAGTGTTTGAAAAGTGGGGGTATAAAGAGGATCATAGAATCCTAGATAAGACGCATATGACTGGTTTTTTAGATTTGTGGATCAGTTTTTATCTTCTTCCAGTTAGGGATTCGAAGGGAGGATTCAGGATAGGGACCTTCATTGTTACATCCAAGTTGGGTGAGAGGAAAATGGCTGGGTTGGCCATCCCGATTTTGTTGAAGATTCACAAGAGCTTACTCCATGTCTATATGGGTAAGTCTCCTTTTAGAATAGTGGGACATTCAATGTTTTGTGGGGATGGATCGACACTCACTTCAAGACTTATGTTGTACAGAGTGGAATACAGGTTCCATGAAGTTCTTTTAGGCCATCGATGCAGGCCTTTTCTGGAAATTATGCATTGTCCCTCAATCCATAAGATTTGAAGGTGAGGCTGAGCATGTTCAAGGAATTTCACTTCATTCCTTATGGAATCCCACCAACTGGGATGTTTTTTGATGATGGAATAGCTAGTATAGAATTGAGGTTGTATTTGCTGGAATACAGAGATGGTGTATTTGGCTACCAAGATTGATGAAGAGATTATATGCGAGGCCTATGCTCCATATAGATTTTCATGCCAATTCAACTGTCCGTAGAAGATTGTTCTATCCCCTCCTATGCATGTCAGGTCAAAGAAGAATCCAATGGTTTCCCAACAACTATGGTTTCTAACAGCTGTGTAGAAGATCTGGGAAGTTTTTGATCTACCAATTGTTGGAGCGGCGAGTCAATTGAATACATGGTATACTGAGAACTAGGTAGCATCATACCCTGAAGAGGTATGAAATCGTATGTTTCCTTGGTTAGGGATAAAAAAGAAAACTATTAGGGAAGAAACCCTTCATCTGGAAGGTGACTCTTCCTCACCCAGAACTGATTCACCGAGTTCCTCACCTGGGGCTGATTCACCGGATTCCCAATATGGGGATGATGAGGCATGACATGCTTCAATGTGGCCTAATTTCAGATATAATCCTCCTGCCAGAGTCTAGAGATGCACTCCATCCACTAGTGGTGAGTTATATAATTGAGTCAATTTAGCCATCATTATTTTATAGATCCAAAAGATTCATTTTCTTATGCATTATCTGTTATTGAAAGAGTTGGAAAGAAGTTGAAGTACCAAATTATAGGAACCAACTCACAAACTTCTGGTGCACATGCTGAATATTTATGACCATAGGCTGTCCATAAATGGTAGAGTTTATATTTTGATTCTAAAACTGATAGGATGGACTTGTGCAAAGGGCTACTTATCCCGGGAGAGGGGAATCTCCATGCTTCTACCGATATCCACTTTGAGGATAACCCCGATGAAGTGTGGGTTTGCATTAGAGAGCTGGAAATTCTCATATATTCCACTGATATTTGCATTCATATTACAAAGAGGGTAATAGAAATGATGAATCGTGGCACCACTGAGGGGATTGGTGCTTCAGTAGAAGAAGAGTGGCAGGATTACATGGCTCCTGAAGATGTATGTTTCATTCCTTATTTTCTTTGAAACTTGATATTAGATAAATATTTTTTACACAAGGAAATTGCATTATTCATCATGTTGCTTGTAAAGAAAAGAACTACTGAGGTCCCTTGACCATAGTATAGCCCTGCTGGCACCGCTATTGGAGCCGCTGAATATCCTCGCGAGCCGGGCGAGGTATCTCCAGGCCGAAAATCCATGGAAGAGGAGTTATAAAGGGATTTTCACTCTACAATGCCTATATTTAGAGGTGAAAATGTCAATTCAAAAAAAAGTCAAAGAAACAAAGGAATCGAAGGAAGAAGTCCACAACAAAATGCTTCATTAGTAGTGGAAATTCCTTCAGATAGTCATGAATCCTAACTAATGAAAAGATTGCTCATAATTCTTGAGATTGTAGGGGCTTCTTCAATTTCTCCTCTAAGGGAGAGGACTGACCCTCCTCTGAGGATGACAGAGGGTGTTGGTGAACAGTTGAAAATTTATGCTGACCTAGCTACTCCTGAAGAAATAGTGAGAGATGAAGGGCCAGTGTTTGTTCCTAGTACTGCTCCCATTGCTACTGTAAGGGGAGAAGAGCCTCCTTCTAGTAAGTTGATAATATTTCATAGAACGTTGAATGAAAACATCAACTGACTTCCATTATTTCATGCTTTAGGTTCAACAACTGCACTCGAACATTTGGCGGCCACTGCAACTGATTCCACAATTTTCTATGAAGAAGTTGTCCGGGGTAAGAGGTCATAGGAGGAAGGTCACTGAGAAGACATATAAAATGCTACCACCAGTAAGACTAACTAGGAATGTGATATATAACTATATTAAATGATGAAAACTGGCGCATATTTTGAATAAATTTTAGATCATGTTAAATTACCATGTAATTTAGAAGATTTTGGACGTGATTGTTATCCATTATCCTATTAAAAATTTCTTATTACATCTTTGACCATGATTGGTTGAAATGTGCAGTTCCGTCTATGCAGGCTACGGACCAGCCGATGCCTAAAGGGGGTACAGACAACCCTATCATTACAGAGATGCTAGCTCAAGTGTAACTTAAACCAGCAGAGCTTCCTGAAACTCATCCTGAAAATCCTGTTGAGGATAGGAAATACAGGGAGGGTCCTTTTCATTCTACTGATCTACCATTGGTTAAGAGATAATAAGATTTGTGGCTGTACTTAATTTGAAATACAACTAAACAACATTTTTTATCCTTTGGAACTAACCAAAGATTTCAATTGAATATGTAGGGCTGTCAATTTCAGTGGCTAAATCTGGAGATGAAGCCTCAGCCTCCACCCCAATGGGAGTAGAAAGTGAAGTACCAAGGGTTCGGTGGTAATGAGCAGAACATGGCACTTCTTTAAATGAATTAATCCCGGAAAATATTCTTCTCTGTGATAGTGATGCAGAGTCAGACCCAGAGGTGCAAGAGGTGCTCCAATGCTCACGTCACAAGGCATGGCTGAATATATGGTAGATCATATCTGAAGTGCCTTTTAAAGAGCTGTCTTTGAAGATCCTGTGACTATCATCTTTGTTTGTCATGTTAGGACTTTGTGGTTTATGATATCAATAGATCCATGATGCGGTGAATCAAGCCTTCTAAAGGAGGGAGAAAGATAAAAATTACTGTCAAGATCTGATCCGAGCGAGTATGTTCACCAATATTGACA
Source organism: Viscum album (assembly GCA_963277665.1). NCBI lineage: Eukaryota > Viridiplantae > Streptophyta > Magnoliopsida > Santalales > Viscaceae > Viscum > Viscum album. Next base: position 471,770,109 of record OY728148.1, read on the forward strand.
AATTTGAGGATGCAGTGTCCCGAGCTGAGGCTGATCATGCTGCAAAGTTGAAGGAGTTGAAGCATCAGATCAAGGATAATGTTGTCCAATAGATGCACCTTCAGCAACAGTTAGATGTCATTACTGGGGAACTTTACCAGCCTAACAATTCACTGGATGGATTCCAAATGAATGGTATGAAATCCATTGCAGATGCCATGAAAGCACTCCATCAAGCTGAAAAGAGTTATGCTGGTTGAGTGAATGAATATCAGGTGGTTGTTGGTGAAGCTTGGGATTCCATAAATCAAATGAAGAGATCTGTTGAAAGCCTCTTGTAATTCTTGAAATAGAGATGATAATCCATTCATTGGATGTTCTTCTAATTATGTGCATCAATTAAAAAGACATATCATCTTCAATTATTTGTACATGTATTCTATTTCTAATTAAATATATATATTTGTTACCTAAGTCAATGGGGCTAGAAAAAAACATAGTTTGATTTGTGCTAGATTATAAAAAAAACCCCCACAAACATTGCATATTTAATTACTACATATTTTTTAAATCATACAATATGTACGTTTAGCGAGTTGGGACTCAACTTTTGTTCAGAGCTCCTTTTACAGGTTCCCAATTTAATGAGTGCCCTATATCTTGTTGGAAGTTTAAAGTCATGCATGTCGAACATAAAAAGGCTAATGTTTATGGTCGAATAGCGTTGACCAAATGGATTAACATTGACTCAATTACTTGATAATTTTTTTGAAAACATATTACCACATTCAAGTATGGGAGAATGCATGTAAACTATGACAAAGGAAATTTTGAATCTCAGGGATGATATGAAAAAAGGGCTAAAAAGAATTAAAGGAAGTATTTCCTAAGAGTGAAGTTACCACTTTTTAACAAACCCGTTAGGGGGTTGAATTATGCAGGGCCACTTAAGGGCATTGGCATCATAGTCAAATAATAGCATATATCGGCTGACAAGTCCGTTATGTATACTACATATGCAAGGTCACTTTGGGAACGTGCTGCATAGTTAGGGGAAAGTAATCTCAGATATTTTACTTTTCTATTGCTAAATGCCAGTGAAAGTTTAAAAAGATTCAAATTTTCCAAAGCATATATTTTTCTTTATGGAGAGATGTACATGAATATGGAGAGGATATTCCCAATCAATATTGTCAATGAATTTTATGAATGTCACTCATGTGAAGGTCTGACCCAAACATAGGGAAAGGAAATATAAACTATAGACTTGAATACTTTCAGATCATGAAAAAGAGTATTGGACAAATATGTTAAGGATGGCTATTTTTGTGGATCCCTACATATTGTCGTTAAGACCAACAAGGGAAAAAGACGTTTTCCCCCAATAATTATGTTACCACTATTTGAAAAACCCATTAGGGTGTTTGAATTATGTAGGGCTACTTAAAAGAATTGGCTGAATAGTCAAATAATAGCATCCTTTGGCTGCCATGTCAGTTATGTAGACTACTTATGCATGGCCGTCTAAGGGCACACACTTCATATTCAGTAAAAATAATTCCCAGGTATCAAACATTTTGGGAGTAGGAGTCAAGAAAAGGGTTATGGATATCTGGAAGTATTTATGGTTATGAGTATGACACATGAAAATGGGTATTGTCCAATGCCAGATGGAGATACATAGACCAATGCTGACCATAATCATGATGTGGCTGGGTCTGGAATTGAGATGCTGGACTTCACTACATATCTCATTAGGATGAGAATCAATCCATACGTAGTTTATGGAATACAGTTTATTGTCATGTGGGACGATAGCATAGGAGATATTAGTTTAGGTTTGTAGAGTTATGACCATAATAAGGGAGACACATTGTGTGTATGTTATAAACCTGATGTGAATAATGACAAGGGTTTTCATTCCACATTCATCTTCTCATAGGGGGAATTTTCAGCTAAGGGACTGAAAGTGAAATTTGGGGTTAGGCTCAATGACTTTGGGCTAGGTTGGAGGGATGCTCGAACGTTCCTACGTATCCCATAAGGATGGGAATCAAGACATATGTAGTTCTTGAAATACCCTCTATACAGATTTGGTTCGTACATTTGAACAGTGAAAGGGGACTTTATTTCAATGATGGTTGGATCCATGATTAATGGTTCGGTCATTGCCATGTATCCACGTATTCATTGTAATATAAAATGATTGGAAATAAATGTCAATAATGATTCCCTCTCAGGTGAGGGTGTCAAATAATGTTGTAGTTTATTCTCTTATAGGACCAAAGTGCGAATAGTTTAAGGTCATATGCATGGACCGGTGCTGTATATTTTAACATCTTGTAGCTAGGACGAATTGATATGCAGTTATAATGTCCTGCAGTGAGGAAAATGGGGGACTGTATAGTTTAATGTCATATAGAAAGGATGATGGTGAACCAATGATAAGATATTGGTTTTGGGGGCGGCTTCACAAATCAACATCATATGAGATGGAGGTGAACCGATGTGAAGATATTGGTTTTGGGGGAAGCTTCACAAATCATCATTGTAAGAGATGGAGGTGAACCGATTTGAAGATTTTGGTTTTGGTGGCAGCTTCACAAATCAACATCGTATGAGATAGAGGTGAACCGATGTGAAGATATTGGTTTTGGGCTTGACCATCCAGAGGTTGCCTACGTACCCAGCCTAAAATCCAAGGATCAAAGTCCGTGTAGATCGATTGAAGAATGAATTGGTGATCAATATGTACATGAGGACAACGACCTAAATATGGTTTTGGGACTTACACATGGTTAGTGGCCCAGAGAGGGTGTTATGATTGAAGCTTAATCTAAGCTTACATGAGTCATGCTCGGTGTGAGAAACAAGAGGTAGCAACAACCCTAAAAATTAATAGTTTAACATCATGTAGGGAAAATAAGGGACTAGACATAGTTTAATGTCATGTAGGAAAATGAAGGGAGCTATGCAGTTTAACGTAATGTAGCAAGGACAAAATGGGACTAAGCAGTCTAAAGTCTGGAGGTAAGGACTAAAGGGACCATGCAGTTTAAAGTCATGCAGTAAGGACTATAGGGACCATGCAGTTTAAAGTATTGGAGTAAGGACTAAAGGGAACATGCAGTTTAATGGTTTTCAATAAGGAATATAGGGACAATGAAGTTTAATATATTGCAGTAAGGACTATGAGGTGTATTTGTGTTACAAAAAATACTTAATCAGAAATCTGGCATTGGTTTGAGTCACGATGAGTTCTCCATCTATTGAAAATAAATAATAAGCTCTATTGGAGTAGACCTTATGTATTGAGTAAGGTCCTTCCAAATATTACTCAAGATTTGGAGTTTTCTTCCATGGAATCATTGGTGTTCTGACGACCAATACCAATTCTCCTTGAATAAATGAACGAAGATGAACTTTCTTGATGAAAGCCCGTGCTATTTGATTCTGATAGACTTCCAAGTGGTGTAGGGTGCACAATCATTTTTCATCTAATCATTCCAATTCATCTAATCGCTTTTGATATTGTTCATCTGTATATGACTGATCAGAAATGGCTACTATGGGTGATGGTAAGTGAACCTCAACGGGATAGACTACTTCTATTCCATATACCAATGAATATGGAGTTAACCACGTAGCAGTGAAGGTGGTGGTCCGATAAGCCCATAAAGCATGAAATTTTTTATCAGGCTAAGATTTCTTATCATTATCTACTATATTTTGTAGAATGTTAAAAAGAGTGTTATTGAAGGATTCTATTTGGCCATTGGCTGCTGCATGATACTAAGATGAATGGTTGGATTTGATGTTGTATTCTTGATACAACATTCTTATCTCAGATGAATAAAATTTGGTGCCATTGTCCATTAATATGGTATGATGGACACCAAATCTGTTAATTATGTTAGATTTGATGAAGATAATAATGAATTTAGAACTAACTTCATTGATATGTATTTCCTCTTCCAATTTGGTAAAGAATTCAGTAGAAGTAAGAATATACTTAATCTTCTTGGATGTAGCCGGAGGATATGGTCCTACTACATTCCTTCCCCATGTGGGAAATGGCCATGAGTATTTAGCTATATAAACAAACTCTACGGATTGATAAACAAAATTGGCATATACATGGAAATAATGACACTTCATAGTGAAATCAACACAATCTTGTATCATTGAAGGCCATAAGTATCCAAGACATTGAATTTGATCAGATAGTCTACATCCAGACTGGTGGGCACCAAAAACTCATGCATGTACTACATTCATCATAGCCATTGTCTCTTCACCATTAATACATCTGAAGAGAATTTCACAAAAACCTCACTTGTAGAGAATCTTTTGGTGATCTGGGCTATCATAAAGTGTAAAATTGACCACACGTTGTTGGACATGTGGTTTTCCGACTCTATCATGTTGGAGTATTCCATTGTGAATTTATTCCCTGATAGGTGTCATCCATCCTATAGTATGACCATATGGTTCAAAAGTGGGACTGATTTAATTGATTTCTTCTGTTCTGAATTGAACATAAGGTGAAACTCTACGACGGTGGGCAATACAGATGATTGTTTCATCCTGGTTTGGATCTGCCAGGGATGTGGCTACATTATCCAGTGCATCATCATGGGAATTTTATGATCGCGGGACATAAGAAAATGTTGGTTCTGAAGAAAATTATTCCATTAACTCTCTGACGTAATCGTACAAATGGATTAACTCTTCTTTTTCTGATGGCACAGTCCCCATTGATTTGTTTGATTACCAAATATTAATCTCCTTTTACCTTTATGTGATTCACTTATTCCTGAAGCACCAACTCCAATCCTACGATGAGAGTTGGATATTATGCATCATTTTTTATACCACCTTGCACCAATATGAAGTAATAGGGTAGTACTTCTTTCTCAGGAGAAATAAGCACAATTCCTAACACAAATTTGTTAAATTTAGGACCATCCATTTTCTTCCTTCTTGGACTTCTAGAAGCACCATCAAAGTACATTTACCACGTTTAAGGATTATCTTGAATAGAGAAGACTTCCTCATTTGGAAGTTTCAATATCAAAAGATGTATATTCTACTGAAGGGTGTTCCGCAAGGAAATCATCCAGAGATTGTCCCTTTATTGCTTTTTGTGACACATACTGGATATCAAACTGCTACAAAAAAACTACCCACCATACCATTCGTCCTGTAAGCAATGGACAACTAAGGATAAATTTGAGCGGGTTATTACGAAATACCAATTGAACCTCTTGATGTTGCAGGTAGTGTCTCAATTTCTAAACTGCAAAAATTAATTCTAGGAAACACTTTTCAATACATTAATATTTTGTTTCTGCCTCAAGCATAGTCCGACTAAGATAGTAAAGGCTATTTCCATTCCCAGCATCATTCTTTTGGGAATGGAAGGCACCCAATGATCGCTGTAAAGATGCTGCATAGAGAATAAGTGGTCTTCCTTCAATGGGTGGTATTAATAATGGTGGACTTATGAGATATTTCTTTATAATATTGAATGATTCTCGAAATTCTTCAGACCACGGGTTAGTGACTCCATTCTTCATTAATTTGGTGAAGGGTAAACATTTTCCTTCCATATTGGTGATGAAATTCCAAATATAGTCCAAGTGTCCTTGAAGTCCTCTAGATTATTTCAAATTTAGAGGAGGTAACATACCAAGGATTGATTTTTTCTTCTCAAGATCAACTTTGATACAACGATGGCGTACAAAAAAGCTGATAAAGTTTTTCGAGGTTACCCCAAAAGAACATTTCAAGGTGTTCATCTTCATATTGTTTAGTCGAAGTTTATGGAATATGAGTTATAGATCAGCCAAGTGATCAGAAAGTTGTCTAGATTTAACCAACAAATCATCCACATTACATTCAAAAAATTTTCCAAAAATGTGTTTGACGATATGTTGCATGGAACGTTGATACGTTGCACCTACATGTTTCATGCCAAAGGGCATTACCCAATAGCAAAACACAACTTGAGGGGCATGAAAAGATGTAGACTCCTCATCCTCTGGGGAAATTCATATTTTATTGTACCCAAAATATCCATACATTAAGGAAAGGGCTTCGTAGCCTACATTTGCATCAATTAAGAGTTCTTTGACTGAAACTAGAAAATCAACCTTGAGACAATGCCGATTAAGATCTTTGAAGTTAATGAAAACTCTAATTTGTCCATTCTTCTTTTTCACAGGGACAATATTAGCCAACCAATTGGGATATTGAACTTCTCTGACAATGTTATCCTTGATATGCTTATCCACTTCAGCTTCAATTTTGGAAGCCTATGTTGGGTGTGTTCTTCTTACGACTACCTGGAATCTTCGATGTTCTTCTGGAAAACCCAAACGATGAGTAGAAACATCAGGATCATGCCTTGGAATTTCTGTATAATTCCAAGGAAATACATCTAGATTTTTCTTTAGAAAAGAAATATAATTTTTTTTCTCTTCAAGAGTCATGGCATCAATAATTAAATAGGGGTGTGGATCTTCTTTTGCACCATGATTTATTTCTATGAGTTCCCCCCAGTGGTAGATATACCCTCTTCAAATGATGGAGGAGAATCCCTGAGATATTCCTCTTCTTATTCAATATGTTTTACTTCTTTTGTTTCTACTTTCATAGTAGATAATGAAGCAGAATTTTCATGTCCAGGGTAGAAGTTAAAATTTGAACACCTTAAAGAATTGACTACTATTTCTGACCATATTGATGATGAAGGTTATTCCTTGGATAATAAAGATGAGATGATGGATTGAGAATCGACATCACTGTTCATCTCTAACATTGCTATAACTACTTCTCGCCAGGTTGATGAAGTATAGAATTGCTGGATTTCAGTGGACGAAATGAAGACAACCCCATTTAATCTCTCATCATTTCTTGGTGAATCAACAATTTTTTCCATTCTGTTTGGCCCAATTTTTGTAATTGACATTATGGAAATTTCCATAAGAGTGTTTGGATTTGGGACTATCCCGTCAATTTGACTGATATGAAACACATAATCTATACTCATATGTATGAATGGGTTTACTGGAATCTTTTCCAAACCATTTGGAGCATTAATTTTTGTAACCTCCTTTGTCGTGGATTTCTCCTTTCCCTCCATGTGATAGAATTTTTCCTCAATATATTGAGATTCACATGTTTTTAATGGGGATTTCTCACTGTGCAATGTCCCAATCTTACCATTCAAACAATATTTGAGACATTGACTGTATGATGAAGGTATAGCCACATGTTGATGTAGCGAATGTCATCAAAGCAACATGTTGAAGGATGTGTCATGATGAACAACTATGAAGTCTGAATTAGACACAAGGTCTCCAAACTGAGTTCTGTGTGTAATATCACCTAGAGGTTATTGTTCATTTTAATTATATCCTTGAAACATCAAAGTATAAGGAGATAAATCCGATTCGGTGACGCCCAATCGACGAAGTGTACGAATAGGGATAAGGTTGAATCCTGAACCATTATCAATGAATGATCGTCATATGTCTACATCATTGACCTTCCTAGATAAATACAAAGGACTAATATGTCCATTTACACAATCATCTTCATCTTCATCTATAAAAGATATCACTATATGGCATTCTGTAGGATCATTCTCTATATGGTAGACCTTAGCCGTAACAATTTCATTTTCAAATTACTGAGGACATGATAAAGACTCAATAAGCACCACCCGAAGATCTTTTGATAGATTCACGGAATACCGAATTGATAACTTGGCTGGTACTTTGGAAAAATGTTTCATGACATCATACTTTTTATCCAAAGGTCTTTTTTTCCCAACAAGAAATTGTGTTTTTTCAGGTTCCTTAGAAGTTGATGATTTGGAAGTAGATGAATCTCATATCGGGGTAGGAGTTTGAAATACTCCTAGCTTTGACATATTTGACCGACTAGGTATATTTATTTTCAGAGTGGAATAAGGTGTAACCTCTAACCGATCCTCCAAAATAACTATTCCATGACAGAATCTGCCATGTGTAGAAGAACATTCTTGTTCTTGTTGAGCTCGCTGAAGGGAGTTTCCCTGAGTTTCTACTTCATATACAGTTCAATCAGGGTTAGGATTTAAATAGTTGATTCTATAATATCCCCATCTTCCCTGGTATCCTAGAACATTGTCTCTTCCACTAATTTCTCTGTTTGATACAGGGAACTCAGGCTCATCAGGATTAAAACTATGTCTGGAATACAAATCCAATAAGTGAATAATGACAACATAACCAAATATCAACTCTTCATATGATAAAGATTATGCTTTATTTTCTAGCTTAGGATGTGCCGTTTTATGGGGTTGTGCCCGTGATTTTGAAGTAGATGGCATAAAATCTTTCAGAGTCAAAGATAATTTAGTCTTTGACACAAACTCATATTCTTCGGACTGCTCTTATTTCTATGAATTATGCTGCCTCTTTGAGGATTTTCCATCTGAAGAAGGGGGGTTTTATATGGAATTTATAGCATAAAACACATTTGGTTGATTCAATTGTGTCTGTAAAATGGCATGAGTTCAGTTGATCATTTTTTTGACCATCCAATCATCATATTTATACACATTTTTACTTTTGACTTCATGCCACTTGCCTTCTTCCTCTAGACCAGTTTCAGTAACACATGATATCTAGGGTGAAGAAGCATTCATTTTTACCTATCCAGAGTCCACTATATTTTAGAGGAGGTCATTGAAGACAAAACACTCTCGAATGGGATGCCGCAACATCTGATGAAATGGGCAATAGTTGGGGAGGTATTCATCTACTTCCTTGTTCGGCCTTTTGGGCCTTGGGAACTGAACCAGATTGTTTTTCCAGAGACGAGATGAAATAGCCAGGAACATGTTCATTCGGGAAATAGTAAACCTTGTTATTCAATTCTTCAAACTCTTTCTGCATTTGATCTATTTTATCATCTTGAAGAGGCAGCCTTTGTTTTTTATTCTTAGGTGGTGGAGCCCTTCGATATGATGAAGGTTTTGAAGTAGAAGTAGGTACATGTGCTTGTTTAAGTGTCACTATTGCAGTCTCTGCTTTCCCCATTCTCCTTCCTAGAACAGATGGAATTACACAAGTTTTAGTCATAGTCATTGTAAGAGAGTCTTCGATCTGCTGAGTGATTGAAGTAAGGTCTCGAAACCCTCCTTTGTATTTTATAGGGATCAATGGTGTGCGTAATTCATCACGCAGATTTTCCACACAGATTGGAAACAATTCTTCTTGAGGTAGTGTTAAAGTTTAAAAATATGTTATTACCTTCCATCGAGCAATGAAATATGAAACTCTTTCATTCTCCCTTTTCATGCAACTGGTAAGATAAAAAACTCTCATCTTTAGATATGTTGAGTTAAATTGAAGAATAAATATTTGACGGGGATCTTCCGACCTAGTAATTGACTGAGATTGCAATCTTATATGCCAGAAAAAAAGTAGGCCCTTGTGATGACTATACAAAACAATTGAGATTAAATCCTTCTTATTGTCGAGGATTTCACATAATAGGATCACAACGAGAAACATAGTGTTTAATGTTTTATTATAGATCTCCCGAACCCTGAAACATTGGGAATGTGGTATTCACAAAATTTGATGGGGTAGGAATTGCATCAACCCATTTAGTATATGCTTTCTTTTTCGGTTCAACTTGTGCATGTTTTCCCTCCATTGATTCCAACCAAGTTGTTAATGACTCAATGGTGGTTATTAATTTTTTTGAAACATATGGTTGAACATGGACCAGAGTAGGTGCAATAACCGGAGTTTGGATGGGTTTCATGATCGGTACGACAACTAAAGGTAGTACTACTGGGTTTTTTCACACATGAACCATTGGATTGGAACTACTAGGGTGTACTGGTAATGTAGGATATTCATTGTCCATCCCAGTAGTGGCAAAAAATTACCTTGATTGATTAACTCCAACACACTTTGGAGGATGACCACCTTGAAGTAGTTCTGCATTTAACCTCCTTAACTCCTTCATTTCTTCTTCCTGATGTGCTAACCTTTCCTCTAATGAGAGTGATTGGTCTTCTCTAGAGGTAGGGTAGGATGTAACCTAACTTTTACACTTTTCCTTAGCATGTGCCTTTCTTGAGTATGGAAGGGCATCACCCGAAAGAATATCTTACCCCAGGGTAGCCCTCAAGCTTCTGGTATGCACACCTTATTCATTGATTACTGTGTGTACAACCTCTTTAATATGATATTCCTCATCTAATTCCTCTGAGATAACCTCATGTTTTGGGGGATCTGTGACACGACATTGAGGACATTTTTCGGTGTATAACGCATTGCATCAATTCTATCGGAATTTCTGAGATACTATCTTCTTCAATTTCATTGATGAGACATTTCCTTTTGGTTGGTAGATCCCTCATGAGCTTCTTTATGTACCATAATTTTGAGGGAATATCCTAATAATTCAGCTCTGCAATCATCTTGTGGATTCTTCCCTAATCGAGAGAAGACTGACTTTAGATGAGGAAGAGATTTAGAATTTGAAAAAGTCCCTAGTCTGGTGGAATGGGGCTATTCCTTTTGTTCCTACTCAACTCCTTGAATCCTATCTGTTGATCCCGAGGGTTGGATTAAAAGAGTCCCCAGTCTGGAAAGCTGAGGTGGCACTTGAGCTGCAACATCTGAAACATTCTTAAAATCTATCCTGATTTTGCAGACTATAGTCTGAAAATTAGCTGGATGCATCATCCGACATCCACTCAAATCACCGGGCTCAGATGACCATTGGATTATTTCTAACACTTATATCACCTGATGGTGTGCATTATTTAATCTATAAGCTTGTTCGATATTCTAATTTTCTTCATGCAAGAGTAATTAAACAAATTGATCTCTATATTCTTGACTTTGGGAAGAACTAGTTAAGGCCAGTTCTTGGGAAATCCATTGATTATGGACAAAACCAGCTAGATGTGGCCAGCCATGGGAAATAACATTGCATGATACCACATTTCGCAGGCTTTGTCAACTCGGGAGTATAGTGAAATGCAATGCTCCATGAGCACCCCATCCCCTGATATGAATACCAGATGGTGCATTGGTAATTAACTGGCGCAACCAATTTAGTGTGCCAAAGCATGCACACTGAAGGGCTCTCTGCTTCCTTTAAACCTTTGGATATAAGCAAACTATGAGATATGCCAAATAAATTTGGCGTTGAATCCCTTCTATTATCTTGACTTTATTTTCAAATTCAGCATAAGATAATATTTTATCTTTTATGTGACAGAGAGTTTTCCACATGTTCACATGAATATTGTGAATACAATCTCAGTCAACATTTTTGAAATATTATACTGAGAGTTAGCCAAAGGCCAAAACATGACTGGTACTTCACCTTTTTCCAGTTTTTTTCTCATATTTAGCACTTCATCCTTATTATTTGATGAAGATTATTCTACCTGATTTGACAAAAGCTGGTGCTTCTTTGTTGCTTCATTATATTCAATTAATTTGGTAGAGAATTCATTTTTCAACTTAGATAATGAATGACTCAGGGGTGGTTCGGATAATGACCTACACCCCGAGCTATCTTCTGATTGAGAAATTATTTCACCCACTAGTAGTAGGGCATCAAACATGACTAGCTTCAGATTTCCAAGTGCCTCAAGATAAGAGGGATTTCTTGTTACTACATTTTCCATTAAATTATTTTCTAGGAAATGCGAATTTCTACTATGGAATGGACTTTCGCAGCTTAATTCATCATCATGGGGAAGACCACCATGTTGGGTTATAACAAAAGATGAAATCTCTTGCTCCTTGGTCTTATGTACACACTGAGGGTTATTGTGTCTTTCATCTGAGGATGATACTTCTTGATCGACCGAATTGTCATGAAGAAAGACTTCATGAGGAAATGTCTGATGAAGACCTTCAGAATTATTGTTGTTACTTCTGGAATCTGGAAATGACAGAGCAGAATATTGAGTTGCAACAAAAAATTGTCTGAGCGCAACATGAACTCCAGCATCGAGTAAGGCCTTATTGCAGATTGGCTCTTGATTTCTCGATTGTGATGGACATGTATTTTTATTAGACACCTTCTTACTGACATTAGAAACAACTTTTTGAAGAAAGTGGTTATTATGGGTGGGTGTATGTGCCTGCTCAAGAGAAATGGTCAGGTTAGGCTGATTATCTCCATTCAAATCGGGTGTATGTGCCCGACTTGATTATCTGTATGACATGAGGGAGTATTCCCCACAACCCTCCTGGATTGGGATAAAGGTGTGTATCTGTTATGGAGTGATATGTTGATGAGTCACTCCACTAATAGGGATGGATTTATGATTCTTTCCCTATGATGATGCTGAAGTTTTTATAAGATTCTGAAAGGTATCTAGAATATGGGCAGGGATTTGTTTCCGCTCATTCACTATTGTCAGAATGTACTTGGTGACTTCATCTGCTGGAATGAGATTATATGTCCATTCCATGTCTGGAGTAGGTGTATGTGCCTACACCTGTCACCCTTTTCCTATTAATGAATTATGAAAATACTCATATATCGGGGCAGAAAAATGTTTCTTCCTCCTGCTTGTCATTGGAGTTTTCCAATTGACATCTTCGGGTGCTACCAAACAAGACTGTTGGTTAACCTGATGAATTTTAGTTGTATGTGCCTACTGATTCTTCTCTTCCATATTTAATTGGATAGTTTCTTTGGTTGCAGTCAGACGAGCCTGCTGACTAGCTGATGAATTATAAACAGGTGTATATGCCTGCCTATAGTACTCCACCGGAATTACCTGCTGGTATTGGTGTGTCACTGCAAGACGAGTCTGTTAGGCAGTAAAATTAGGACAAACGGTTTTATATGACCTCTCGTTTTTTTCCATCTTGTTAGCTTTATGGTCTTTTTTGGAGGGGGAAGAAGTAATAACCTTCTCCCAGTTGTCCGAATTTCACCTCTGGAGGTTTGTCTTTCTTACTCGGGTTTGACTAACCTGAGTCGAACCGCTAAAGGCGATACCCTCATCCTGTTGAGGGTACACTACCGCATGAGTCTGGTGGTGATTGTTGATGGGAGACCTCAGAAAGGACTCATGTATTCTTGAATTCAGTCCTTGGGTTACCTCTTCATTCACCTCCTTATAATATGGGAGAGACTGGTGATTAAGTTCTGAGGATAACGACCCGAAACAGTTGGAGACGGTGGTTGGCACCACCTGATTCTTGACCACTGGTCATCACCGTCCGGACAACCAGGGTGAGTTATTAACTTGGAGGGCTTTTTAAGTGGCCTCTAGAGTCGGTATGGTACCATATTGACGATATTCCCACACCAATGCATTTGAGACCTAGAGTTGAATACGCTGAGTAGGTGATGTCGTCCTAAGAGCAGATGATGATCTAGCCAGAGTAACAGTTGAGGAATTCACATGTGTGAACTTCAAAGAAGCCATTTTTGTATTTCATTGAAATCATCGAAAAGAGTGCATGTTTTATATAATAGACATAATCAAGATAATATTGGCTAGACTACATCATTTGGGTGAACCCATATGTGATTGATTACTTTGTTGGCCCTCACATTGAGTTAAATAGGGGCCTTACAAATAAGTAAAACATCATTTAACTTGGTTAAGGATTCAAGTTTGGTTTACCATTTTTTTTTCCTTCTAGAAATAAGGATGACATGGTTTGTTTTAAGGTTCAAACTTTCCAATCGGTTGCTAATGGGTTTATTAGTAGAACCGGAAACATCCAATGATTATATATCCATTTTGATCTACATTCCAAAGGTAGGTGCAAATTATTTGTGGACTTATGAGGTGTAAGAATTTTCATTGGTAGAGAGGATGGGAGTTCTGACTCATCACGCCTTTTTTGGGGGAATTATTGTATACTCCGGGACTCTCTTATAGATTTAAGTTATGTTCATGAATCCTTATTAATTTACCAATCATGAAAATGAGTTTTTCCTTTAGATCATACAATCAATGATTGATATGTAGGGAATATAGAGAGTCTTTTATATGTTTTTGAGGTTCTTCATCAATAGAGAATCATCAATATGAATTAGAGATTTCTAGTCAATGGTATCCTTATGTAGATTATATAGAAATCTATTGGTCATTATGATATCCATACTAGTTTTAAATCCACTCAGTGGGGTACTTGATGTTTATTGTCATTCAGAAAGACATGATTATTTCAGAGTAGGGAGTGTACCCGCAGATGGTCTACACACGTATCCTTATTTAAATGAATGGAATCAGAACCCACATAGTTCGATAAGAAGAATATATTTTAATGTCATATTGGATGGAAAGGAATTATTGAAAGATGGGCTTGAACCTTAGAAAGACTTCCTACGTACTATACTTTTAAGGTAGAGATCAATGTCCACATAGTTCGGGTGAAGAAGTATGATGTTTATGCATGATTAATGACCCAATGAGATATGTTGTAATTATATTTACACTCTATGATCATGTGATTCCTGATCTGTGTGAGAAACAATAGTTATATGTAAAACTGACAATTGTTCCATGAAGTATGCAATCATAACAAATGATGTGTGGCTTACGTATGTATGATTTCCCAATATAAGGGTTCATAAAGGTATTTGTACCTTATAGAGATTTGGGATTTTAACCTGGGACTTACTCCTAAAAAGGAAGCCCAAATAAAAGGAAATTAAGGCTGGGGCATAGTCCTAAGAAGGAGGCCCAATTAAGGGAAAATATGATTGGGACTTACACCAGAGAAGTAGGACCAAATCAAAAGAAATAATGTTTGGGGATTACTCCTAATAAGGATTCCCAATTAAGATAAAATTATGATTGGGAATTACTCCTGAGAAGGAGGCACATATTAATTCCTCCCATATAAGGAAGCCAATGAAAGAACCATTCCATAAATGGCTTTGAAGAGGGTTTTGAAGGCCATATCTTGAAGAAGAGAGGTGGATTTGAGGAAAGTAGGTGACTAGGAAGGAGACGCGCAAGTATTGTTCTGGCGAGCAAGTCCTGGTCGTGCAAGTATTCTTGTGTGACATGAGTCACCTTGAGAGATGAAGAATCCATAGGTTAATACTTGGGTATCTTTTAACTGAATCCCTTAGTATCATCCCTAGAGGCTTCCAGAAGGGTGGTGCGAAAGTTCCCTTGAGAGGGAAAGGCGGAGCGCAAGTATC
The DNA here is from genome assembly GCA_963277665.1 of Viscum album. Classification (NCBI taxonomy): domain Eukaryota; kingdom Viridiplantae; phylum Streptophyta; class Magnoliopsida; order Santalales; family Viscaceae; genus Viscum; species Viscum album. The sequence goes on from OY728148.1 coordinate 471,785,301, forward strand.
TTTACTTCCATTATGGTATGGACACTTAGTCACGCATGAATTGATTAGTTCTATTACTTAAGCCTTATTCTTTCTCTTTAGAGATTGAATTCTAGGAAAATAATTACCTTTGAAATGTTCAAAAGACGTCAGAAAAAGACTTGGGTAACGAGAGATTGAAAATGAGTTTTGGAAAATTTTTCCCTGAAATGGGGGCCAACATGAGCTATTTATAGTCCACTGGGTACCTTGGGAAAAAAAGGAATAGGGCATGCAAGTGACTTGTGCGACCCATATGTGGCGCACAAGTGACTTGCGCAACCAGAAAGAGACTTGTGTGACCTTTTCATAAAGGGTTACTTGTTCTTACCTTGGTCAAATTTTGATGTTCTTAAAAGGATGACTCTTCTTGTGCTTAAGGTATTCCCCTTTTCTATTCGTTAGTCTCTGTGATGGAATGGAGCGTCAACAACATGGAAGGAAACAGAGAAGTTGAAATCCATGCACTTGGATACACGGGAAGACAACAGTAAATGCTGATTTTTTAGATAATGGTGTAGTATTATTTGATGTAGCAGGTGAAATATTCTCAATGTGGAGAATCAGAGGCATAGGTGAAGAATGGTTGCATTGACTATGGTGATGCTCAAGAGGGATGGTTGGAGGATAGTTAGAATCAGTTGTTGTTCTGTAGAATACTATTTTTTCCTCTGGTGATGTGTTAGGGAGTCCTTTATGAGTTCCATAACTCACCTTTATGGGGACACCCATGAATTTATATGATGTACCATGACTGTAGGATGTAGTTTTGGTGTCCTAGAATGAAATAAGAGGTGGCAGAGTTTGTGGAGAAGTACATATTGTGCCAATAGTTGAAGGCTGACCACCATGATCCTGGTGGTTATTTTCCATCCCATAGATGTCCTTTAGTGTAAGTTGGATGAAATATTAATGTATTTCATTATAGGTTTACCCATATATTAGGGAGGAAATGATTGTATCTGGGTAGTAGTGGATCAACTAAAGATATTCTGTCACATCATAGCAATCAAGGAGTCTGGTGTAACGGATGCCTTGGAAAAGAGATATGTGGATGAGGTTGTGTGTCTACATGGATTTCCAAGATCTATTGTCTCATATAAATACACATATTTTACCTCATAAGTCTGTAGGGTATTTTAGAATGAATTTGATGCCCAATTTTGCATCATCACTTCTTTCCACCATCTGAGAAATTGGCAGATGGAACAGACTATCCAAATGCTGGAGGATATTTTGTCAGCATGCTTCTTGGACCATGAATGATCATGGTTACTGAACCTTCCCTTAATAAAGATAGCTTATAATAAATCTTTGACTCTTCCTCTTGCATGTCTATATTTGTGGCATTGAACAAGATATTATTTCGTTATCCATTATGTTGAACAGAGGTTGGGGAGATTTCTATTAATGGAACAAAGGTAGTGTGGAGCATGACATATAAGGTTTATCTTTTTTAAGAGTTGATGAATAAAGAATAGGACTATAAGAATTCATATGAAAATCCCAATAGGGGGCACTTAGAGTTCAAGGATGGGGGTTATGTTTTCTTGAATCTTTTATATCCACATTGGAAATAGAGGGTTTGAGGCATTGTAATATTTCTCCTAGGTGTATCAGACCATTGAGGTGTTGGGGTGATTTGGGGAGGCGGCATATCAGTTCGTGTTGTCACTACAATTATACATGATCAACAATTTCATTCACGTCTATCAAGTCAATCAATATAATCATGATGTATCCCGTCACATTTACAAGGGAGAGTTGGATTTCTAAGATGATGCAACTTACATGGACCAACATGTTGGATAGGATCAACATTGTGAGTCATGTCTATTATGTCTGTCATTATCATCATGATGAATCCCATCTCATTGATAGGGGAGAGTTGGATATCTAAGATGATGCAATGTACATGGAAAAATAGTAGAGATCCGAGATCATTGGGATAAGGTGTTTCTTGGGTGAATAATTTCGTTGGTTTGTGTGCTGTATAGGAATGGTTTCCTGGATGAGAGTACATGGGAGCAGTAAATGTAGATGCATGCCCAGAAGCCAAATTTTTTTCGGAGCCTTGTGTTTTTCTATTTTTCTTTTCATTGTGGTGTTTGAACCTTGTCTATTATAAGATGTGTTGTTTTCTTATACCTTAATGAGTGATAAGTTCCTAAATCATGAAGAGGATATGACTTGATCCCAAATATAGAAACAGTAATTGTGATTCGATTAAACCTGTGTGGGAGAGTTAGTTCCCCCACAATGTGGATAGTAACTTGACATGGAAAATGGTATTCCCCAATTCATGTGTTCGGGATTTAATTATTGTTTTTATTTTCTAGTGTCTATTCCAGTCAGTTGGGTTATCATATTTTGGAGGGGTAATCAGAGATGCTAAGGATTCACAACATCCTTCGAACAACAGAGGGTGGTTTTTCATTGTAATTTTATTTCTGTATTCTTATTTCAGGAATATAGTAATTATTGATAGGTATGTCATTGGGTGGTTATTTGGACACCTTTTTCCCATTTAGGATTGGATTATTTTTTTTAGTGGTGAAAATAGTTTCATAGGTATATGATTTAATAGACTAGACCTCGCCACTCCATTACATTTTGAAAATATTATTATTGAAGTGTTTAGTTATGTCATAGTTACTCATTTAAAGTGTTTTCCAAAATTTTTATTTTCAAACGAAAGCTCGCACTGGTAGATCAGGATGGATACTTGAGATAGTGAGTCAAAATGATGGGTCAATAAAATCGAGTTGGAATAGTGGGTTACAAATAGTGAGTCCGAATAGTGATATGCAATGGTGAGTCACAATTGTATCTCATGATAGTATCTCATGACAGTATCTCACAATAGTTACTCATGATGACGACTCACGATGGTGACTGCTGATAGTGAATCTTAATGGTGACTAACAATTGAGAATCTCTGTAGTGATACGCAATGGTGACTCACACCAGTGACTCATATAGTGGTGAGTATTTCAAATAATTTTTAGTTTTTCTTGTTGTTACATTTGAAACCTCCTTACAACTTTTTTTGTGAAAATAGTTTAATACAACATTTATGTGGTTTTGAATCCATTATAAGGTCTATGAATATTATAATTAAATTATTAAGAGTATGGGGGCATTCAATTGGTCAAACCATGTGGTTTTTTTGAGATCCATATTTAATGTATATTTAAAATTGTTTATTATTCCACAAGTATTGGATACATTCATTCTAAGATAGGGGTATTCCCTTCATTAATTACTTCTCCGTTCTCTTGAAAACAGACATGCAAAGAACCATTCATTACTAAGGAGTCATCTATTGTGATGTGTCTTTTGAATCTAGTTTTCCCTAGAATATTTTCCTATTGCATGTGCACCCCCTTTTTTGGCACATTAAGGAAGTCCATATCACTTCTTATCCCAAGAAGGGGTTTCCCTTATCTATCTCAATTGTGTATCATGTGGGGTGGGATTACAAATGTATAATTTTAAATACTATTGAATCGAAATTCAATGAAGATACTCAAATCATTTTCAAATTTACAAATAGGTTTTGGGGAATGTGACTTATGATTGTACTATTTTATTGATATTTTTATCAATGTTGTGAATTCATATGGGCTATATGCCTACTAAAAATCTTGTACACTAGGTTCCATGTTTAATCATTGAATATTTACGAATGAATGTTTTTCTACTTTTCTTCAAACAAATATGATGAATATACTAACCATGTACACTAATATAAGAAATAAATTCACCTTGATAAAACTGTTTTATTGATAACCCCAAAATTAACATGTAAAAATTGAGTGAGAAATTCCTTATTAAATTTTAATAATCCTTGAATTTTATTGTGTTGTGGTGAGATATGTGTGGGCTTAATATGACTTGTGTTGTAGTGGGGTTGTGGGAATAAATTTTTAATGTGGGGTGGTTTGTGTGTTATAAAGGAATCTCATGTAGAGAGATTGATTTATTAAGGAATAGATGGGAATTACTTTATTGCGGGGCTATAGTTGGGTTGTGTTATATTTGAGTGACTGGATGTGATGGGTACGTTGTGGTTATGTAGTAGGGATGGAGATAATGTTTGTGATTGGTGTGTTATAGTTCTCATAATATGTGTTTCAAGGTATGGTTATGAGTTGGGGGGGTTTCTCATTTGAGAAGATGGTTTGGGTAGGATGACATTGAAGAATGATGATGATAGCGGTCGGTGTGGTTGTTTCACCATTAATAAACTATCGAAAAATATCTTGTTTCTTAGGATTAGTATTTTTTGTTAGGAATGGATATTAAATAGAGAGTAATATAAAATGGGTTAAATGACCATGTTTCTTCTTCCTCAAGTGACTTTTGTTTTGTGGATTTTATTGTGATGTTTCTAGTATTTTCTCAGGTAGAGAAGGAATTAATAAATGAATCATAAAATAAATAATTAGAATTGGATAATGATTTGACTAAGGGTATGATTTGAGAATGTGGTTGGTTGGGTGGTTGTTCATTTATATATAGAAGAAAAGGTGGTATCATTAGTTGGATGTTGGATGGAAACCCATAGGTTTGTATTGATTGTTTTGTATCATATATGTATTAATTTTATTGTATTTTTTATTTATAAATGCACACAACATTACTTAAGAAATATGTTCCAATAAACCTAATTGTCATGGGGGAAGGTGTATTTACCAAATATTTTAGTGATTGCATGTATGGATAGCCACCCACTCTCCCGTGATCCTTTTTTAATGTGGTGGGAGACCAATATTCTTCGGGAAGGTTGTGGTTTGTGAGGAAGAGGTGTCTGTGGGCCAGTTGTGTTCTCCGATTTCTCTTCAGGACGTGATGAGTTGTGCTTTCCCAAGGGTCTTCATGATGAGATATCTTGTTATTTCTAATGTGATTTTGGGATATTATGTGGTTTGTGGCATAGGTTTCTGTTGGAAGGATGTTTTGTGGTTTTTAGGGGACCTGGTGTGCGAGGTTAGGATGAGATGTGGTTGTGGACTAGGTATCTATGGGTATGACGTTATGTTCTTTGTTTACCCGCCTGGATGGACTATATTGTAGGCCTAGTGTTTGTGGGTGGGTTATAATGTGGTTCATTCAGAAGATGTGGGAGATGGATGATGTTTTCATTTGGGTAAGAGTGGATTAAATAGTGGGAAATGGTGCGGGGTACCCAAATCATGGATGTTCATACAATATTACATTACATAACTTATGTTTCATAGTGTGTGTTTCTGGGTGAGGTTGGGATGCCAACTATACCTTGGTAGGTGCTGTTGGGATTTTTGTTTCCTCATGAGAGAATTAGTATGAATCTCTCACTTTGTCATGAGAGATATTGGTTTTTTCCAATAGAGTATACCATTATTCTCACCTTATGCGTATGAAAACTATTTTCAAGGGTCTAGGAGGATAATGCAGACTTGGTGGGACCTTACGGGCTCGAACATTGGGATTGTTTCTATGTCTCTACATAGAATTATTTTGGAATTTACTTATTTTATATCTTAATATTTGTAATAGTTTTTTTAAACAATCATGTGGGAAGAATTTATATGTATTTTTATATATATCATAGTATTTCATGGTATGAAACATAATCTATTTCAATATTGTTCTTTTTAAAAAGTGTAAATCCTCTGATTTTTTTGGATTGTATACCCCTAGTGATAGTCTACACCCCAAGGCCTACTCCAAGTGGGAGAAGGGGGTCATTATATCCATTTCAGATTTTCCAACCCAGGTGGGGAATCCTTGGATTGAGGTGGTTCAGATAGTACATTATTATTTCTATCATGGATATGAATATTTTCTTTACAATATACAATTTATACATTTGTATTTTTATTAAGAATACTACCAGATTTATTGGGGAAATTATTCATAAATACCTATTCATTAAAAAATAAAAATATTTAGGGAGAACGTGTAATTTTCATCAATTACATAAGTCATTTGATAAGTGAGGACTAATTTAGAAAAAAAATTTATTGTTTGGACATTAATGTGTATATCCCAATGGAATATTGATGTGTATCTTGAGGCAAATCAGATTGAAATCACTAAATGGGTTTTTAGTATATTCCTACAAATTTATATTAATATCTCAAAAAAAAAACTAACAGCGTTATGGATAACAAGAGGAATAATATCATTGCATCCTATATTTTTAATTTCTATCATTTTGTATTTAGTAATTTTTTCCATGAAATTTCTACAATGATATTATAAATGGATCTTATTCATGATCATGTGATTATTTTATGTCATTATTTGATCATAATTTTCCCCAACCATATTATTATCCATTCATAAGTTATTGATTAAATGGAATTATTTTTTAATTATTTACCATTACATATTTTTTCCATATTTATTAATGATAGATTCCACTATATGTAACCCTTATTGTGAATTTATGTTCAACCTTATTTTGTCTCCCTTAAACATTATATAAGGAATAAATCCTTAAATGACCTCAAGGATGCTGAATATTTAAAATCACTATGTTTTAATTTTTGATTGATGTGCAATTCAAGACTCATTTTTATCTATAGTTTATAAATACAACCTAATTATTAGATCATTTGGGATTTGTTAACTTTTATTAGGGACTAATGTAATAACTTAATGAGTGAATTTTCACTACAAGGGTATGGGTATTTATAATTGTTATCGATTTTTTTAAATACCAGTGGGACTAGATTTTATGAAACATATATTTAAGGACATAAAACCATGACATACATTGAGGATTAGTATAGGAAACAACATAATTCTTTAGTACATAAGTTATTATGTGTTTTTCGATGAAATGTCATCCTTTTCTAGATACTACATGTGGATTTGGTTATAGTATAGTTTTACATAGGGGTAATAACTCTAAAAATTGTGCATTGTTCGTTGTCATGATTTTTCACTTTGTGTATGATAACATGCCTTTCTCTAAATCTAGTTGGACACTCTAATGGTATTTTCGTTGGATAATTCACATTTTACTTAAAACCCATCATGATGTATTTGAATTGATGATGATAGTGGATAGTCCAGGACAAGACAAATATGTATAATATTGAAAAGAAGGTGTGAGGATTTATATAGCCTACAATTGATTATATGGTTTTCTATTATGACTATTGATTATCACACTGTGCTTTTTGGTTTTGGGAAATTTCTCGAACACAAAGGAATCCTGTCATTAATGAATATGATGGAGATTATGGCGATTAATAAAAGCCAAATCACATTATGAATACAGTGAATTATATTTTGATTTTTCTAATTAGTTATCTATATATTTGATTAAAAATCTATTTCTCTAACAACTATCATACTTATGAAAGAAGAAAATCACAGAGTCTTCTATGAGATCAAGTGGTGGAGACTATAGGTTAAAGAAGGACTGAATTCCTACTAGCCATAAATTTTGAAAGAGAAACGTATGAGAATGTCTCAGTAAAACATGAAAATTACTTTATTATAAAAAATATGTAAATATGGAAATGAATTTTTACTGAAATGTGCGGAGTTCAATAAAGAGAAATAAATTCCATCTTAGATATCCATTTATTGTTTTTTTCTGGATTTTGGTGAACCTACAAATTATCTGAGTCAATTTATCCTTTTAGTGGTTAAATAATAGTCCATGGAAGTACCTATATTTAAATAAAGGGGTTGTAGTATTTATGTGTTGATATTTTATAATTATGTTGTAGTATAATTTTTAAAAATTGTATTTGGTTATAATAATAATTAAAAATATAAGGCATGTGAATTTTTTTGAAGAATATATATATTTATCTAAGTTAATCTCAATAATTATTGTTTTAATTGTTTAAAATTGATCAAATGTTAAAATTCATAAACACCCGTATTTGAGGTTTTATGTAATGTGATTCTCATGTGAATAGGGATATTTTAGGATATGTTTAATTTTATATAGGTATACGTAAGTCTTATATATAAAATGATGTTTTATTTGAGAAATAATAATATTTTAATAAGTTTAATGTTTTAAAAAACTCAAGGGTTATTATTAGCATTTAGGAATATTTAGTAATTGTTAATTCATATTAATTAATTTTAGGAAAAAAATTAATTATAAAAATTATTTTTGGTAAAAATTGATTTGAAGGAAAATGATATTTTTGAGGTTCTTCATCATATTTCTAATCAATTTATATGAATTATATTATTATAGTTTCAGAAAAATGAAAAATGAAATTTAGGGTGATAACATGTCACATCAGGTAAGGTCGTGGGGCTTGAACCCACAACTAAAGGTTGACTAGGGTGTAGTTCCTACCACATGCCTATGTGAGGTAATATTTATTATGATGCTATATTTACTTAATAAATTTTATGGATAAATATTATGATGAACATCAGGTAAAACTATTGTGTATTAGATATTAATTGGAAACATTTTCATATCATTTTGAATTTAGTAAATATTTAGAGTTGAAGAAAATACATGTCACTATTTTATAGATATTATGATCAGATAAATGTTAATTTCAGATCATTTTATATAAATAATTTCATCTTGTATATTAATTTCATAGAGTAAGAATTTAAGTGGAAATTAGTCAAAGAATGTCAAATTGATGAAATTTATCTTATGGAATAAAAATATTTAGTGTGACTATGTTTTATGGTGTTCCCTATCATGATATTATAATAATCTCTCAACTCTAAAAAAATTCATGAAATTTTTTTATCCTATCATAATAATCCCTCAGAAAATCATGGCTATTTCACCCATTATATATTTATGAATTTTTGGTTGTTTATTGTCTCTGAAAAATGTTCTCTTTCACTCAATGGTTGTCCATGTGTGTTATTTTTCCTCCTAAATATCCATATTTTGACATCCAATTACTATTCAACTATTTAAAAATAAATTAATTTGATATTCTTGATAACTAACTTATATAACTTTAAAATAATATTAGAGGAGGTTTTATTAACCCTTTAGTGATGTGGATTTTCCATAAAGAAATTTTCAAATATCAAATCCTTTATTTCTAAGAGAAAGTGTAAATTATCATGATGAAATATTTCAAATTTTGGAATAATTTAAATCATCAAGTTTTTTAAATGAAGACTATTTTTGATAGCCTATAAGGAACATAACATTGAGTTTTATGTGAACGTGGATAAACTATTAAAATATTTTTATTTAGTTTAACCATTTTAAATTAATCTTCCAGTGGGAAGGAGTAAATATTTATAATGAAAATATGAAATGTTTTAAAAATGTTTTTATGTAATTTATTTATATATATGTACTTAATAAAATTATATTATTCTTCAGAAGTTAATTTTTTATTAAAATGAAAATATTTTTCATTTTATTCATATGAATTAAAATTAATTATTACTATTTTGAAATTTATATATTTTAAAATTATTATCTCTATTGAATAATATATATATATATATTATAATGTTAATATTATGTTATGATTTTGAAAAGACTTTTTTTATGTGAATAGAATAAAATAATTCTTTCTGAAAAAATCTCATTTTTTCAATAAATTAATTTATATAGAATTACATTTATGATTTTAATTTTATTTAAAATTTATATAATTATACATTAGATAAGATATAATATAATTAATTAAAAAAATTCATTAATTATACTATATTTTGGTTTAAGTTCAAATAAATGCTTAAAGAATCTTTTTCTGAATACTGTATTTTGGTGCAAAATGTTTCTATGTTTTAATTAATTAAAATACCCCCAAATAAAACATTAATTATATATAATGTATATTATATATATATATATCAATTTAAATTCATATAATTATTCTCAATAATCTCGGTTTTATTGTATGATCGTCTTATTCTTTAGAAATACATATCTTGAAAACTCGTTTTTAACATGTTTTGGAGTTATTTTTTAATTAACTTATGAAAATTATGTGAATTAAATTTAATAAAATTTATTCAATATTTTTAATCATACTAATTAATATTATTTAATAATTTAATGTTAATTTTTATTCAAAATAATTTCTAAAATTAATAAAAATTAAGAATATGGGTAAAAGTTACGGGGGGGGGGGGGGGGTTGCGCCTAATATGAACTTGGGATAAAATTTATTTTCCACACATATATAAATATTATTCAATAAATTATATTTCATATTATTAATCATTTTATATAAATTACTTAATATAACTCATGTTTTTTAGTTTTAATGTATATTGTGTTAAAAAAATTAATCATACTAAAATAATTCAAATGTTTAAAATAAATAAGTTGGAGTTAAGGGAAATAACGTGTTTAAAAAATATTTCATTTTATTTTAAGGAGGTATTTATAAACATTATCTTATATTCACCCCACTATTTAAAATTTTATTTTGCGCTATGGTTGAAAGAGACATCACATTGTTAAATATATTTCTAAAATACAAATATTTTACTACTCATTATTTATATAAGGTAAACAATACCCACACATCTTCACACATCTCAAGACATTTATCACAAAAAAAATATAAAAATATATATCTCCAAAATCTCATTACATGATATACAGGCTATGGTCTTCCCAAAATACCAACATCATTGTCCCTAATAGGATAACCAAATGATATTTTTCTAAGAAATGGTATTTCTATTGGATAATCTCGTTATTTTAATTTCTTATTTTATCATCTTCACTTATGTATAAATAATTAAAAAATAATAAAATATTTACCATATATTGTGATATTGTTATGTATATGAACCATTATTTATCCATATTCTTCTTCATCAAAATGGAAAAAAATCCATCACTCATGTGTTTGACACACTACAAGCACATTAACAAATGTATTTTTTTTCCATCACCTATTAAAATTTACGGCCATAATGATGGAAATATTAAATATATATGAGGAATATTCCAATATATTAAATGTGTGAAATTTATAAGTCATTCAATTCATTAACGTTTCAACCATTAATGGATTGATATCCAAACTCATGCGTGTGTATAACCTACCATTTCCACAAAACAATGTGATTAATCTTCCACGTTCAGCATTAGATATATTTTCATAATATGAATAATATTAATAAAGATTATATTTTTAACATTAATATAATTATATAATTGATGGATATATATCTTATTACTATAAAAAGAACTTCTTTAGAAATACATGCATGAATAAACGAAGTTATTAACACCCAAACAATGGTAATAATGATATATTATTAAAAAATTAATGAAAAGTTCATATAATAAGAACATATATGACATTATAAATATTAATATTGTCCATTATAAATTAATAAAATATTTAATATAGTTATACAAGATGTTATGTGAAGATCAATTATTGAGAAATGATTGGAAAACTATTCCATCTAAAATTTCATTCATTAATGAATATTTCAATGTTATGAAATAATTAATTTTAAATTCGGTAAAAACTACAAAACATATATATAATATCATGAATCCATCATTATATATTATAATTTATATCTAAATTTTAATTATTTCCTTTATGGGTATTTTATATTAATGTTATCAATAGGTAAGATGATTCGTAAATATATTTTTTTGATAGGTTATATAAAATCGTCATTGTCTATAATATTCTATGATAAATTTTTTAATGTATATTGATAATTTTATTATGTATTTAAAATATATTTTTTATTTATATTTAATATATATAATAATTTCATTTATTTATCCCCACATCAACTGTATAATTATTATATGTGATTTCATCTCAATTTCCACTCAATTGAGGCATATTTTGTATGGTGCACCTATTTATCATTATGAAGTGTATTTAATGACCATTGAATATGTTATATCATTATTCTATATATTATAATTTTATTTATTATTTAAATTGATTTTATTCCTTTCATGGGGATTGTGATTAAAAATTCACTAAAGTTTTAAGGGTTTATGAATCTATATAATTTCCATTATGTTTATTTATGCTGGAGTTTTCTTTAAGGAAAATTAATAGATCATCAACTAATAAATATATTTATTATCCTCAATTGAATAAATAAATATTCATATAATTGTAAACTTTTCCACTGTTTGGTACTCAAAATTATAGATAATTGCTTTATGAAAATCCAACACCCCACATGAACGAACATGTTACTTCATGAATTTTCACAAAAACATTGAATGGATATTTTTTTACTTGAATGAAATTAAATATTTAAACAAAATTATCAACACTAAATAATTTAAAACATCCATTATTTTTAATAAATATTCTTTTTATGTATCTTTTTTCCTATTATTATTGATTTTTTTCTTTTAAAAGTGATTTTCAATGTGAAAAATGTATTTTACTGAAGAATGTTTTTAGTGTTATTATTATGGTAGGTTTATTTATAAAATAAAATAATCCATTATTTTATGTATACTTTACTAGGGATATGATGTAATTATAAAAACCTAATTCTTTATCTCAATGGTTTATAATCTGTTTGACTTGAGACGATATTGACCTCCACATTCTTGATAAATTCTCTAGTCATTTACCTTTTGATAAAAATTCGGCTTATTATAATCATTGAAAATATATTTTAGATTAATTAATCCATTATTTATTTCTCGGATAGGATTATTTCCTAAACTATATACCTTATTTTCATGTAGATTTTTTTTTGAATTTTATTCAATTGATTGTGGAAAATTTTGATACATCGATATTCTTTTCTAAATATAGACTTGACTTGTTGACTCACATTGAAAGGGAATTAAATCATTAATTTGATATATGAGTACTGATTTAGACATGTTATGATGGGTGGGTCCTATAATTCTATATACACTTGATTCATGAACATGTCCCATGAGACAAATCAAAAATCAAGTATTGAATTGGTTTTTTTGTATACCTTAACATCAATTAAACTGTGTTGGAAAAAGGTTTTGATATTTTAGGTATCATGATTATATAGATCATGAAATTCAATAGTAATAATATTATTTAATTTGAATTCATTTATTATCATCCATGAGATTAAGGAATGATCATAATCTCTAGATATACATCAACATCGTTTGATTATTACGTAGAATTTTTTATCATCATTTATTCCTTCTATATTATTTTTCATGATCACACTATTGACTAAATTTCATTTATATTCAATTATTTACATTTCCATATTATTTAATCCTTTTTTATTCAATATAAATTCTACTCTACATGACCCAGACATATAATTTTATCTCACCCTTATTTTTTCCCTTCCCTTATATATCAGTAATGAATTTTCGACTGAGTTCATGGATGGAGAATATTAAAATTCACTATATTGTAATTTTTGTATTCAAATATAGTGTTAGAATAAGGTATGTAGATATATTAACAAGGCTACTAATTCATTTGGTCTTTAGGAGGTTGATAAATTCTAACAAGAACTAGTGTTATAAAGTAGACACCGACTCTAGGAAACATCGGTCATAGTTATAACATGAATCCGAGAAACCCCTATAAACTGGCCATGTGATCGAGATATTCAAACATATGGTGGATATGAACCAAAAATCAACACAAGTGTCCTAAATAACCAAAAAAGATAAAATAAAATAGATTAAATATTAGAAAGGGTGCATATCCCTGAAAAGAAACATAAAAAACATGTGTAAACCTAAAATTAAAATAATATGGGGAAAAGATGAATCTCTATGATCAAATCTATCACAACCATTCCAATCCAATCCAAATGTTGAAACAAAAAATATGATCCACCATTAAACATGACAACCTTATCATTACATGAATCTTTCACAATATTGGATAAAATTCCAAAAGTAAAAGGTTGGGTGTGTGCTCAAATCCTTGAAGTATTTCAATAAAAGATATACATAAATTATAATTATATGAAACCATTATATATATCATTAAAAAAAATTATAAAAAAATTATCTACAAGATAACCAATTTTAAAACTCGCTTTGGTTTTGTTTTAAAAATGTAACGCCCCGACCCCAGTTACCCAGAGTCGGTGCATTATTACATAACATTGGCATAATAACAAAAAGATCAAATCTCGAAATACCGATTGGTTTAGTATCCTTGGAAACACTAGATATATTAATAAGTTTTACATTACATCATAAAATTAAAAACTACTACAACAAAATAATGTCTCCATAAACCACACTCATATCCCCAAATAATATCCCTGCAGGTCATTCATAATTTACTTCTTCACTTCCTAGGAAAAATAAAACATAGAAAAGGGGTGAGCTCAAATGCCCAGTAAGGATAACAATATAGCGGAAACTTTCATAAATAAGAATAAACATTTAAGGCAATGTATAACTAAAACAAAAGCATTTCAAACATGAACTTTCAACATTGTATGGTATAAATAAAATGAAATAATTCCATTTACTCATTCACATGGATATTATACTAATCGAATAATCACATGCAAAATCAATAACCACTTTCATAATGTTGGAATGCATAATGCCAGACTATCATAACCACATGGCCAAGGCCTCGTGCCAAGACTACAAATAATATTTTGCCAAGGCCTGTTCCAAGACACTAGTTTGTCTCATGAGACCTACCGATGCATCAAGGAGCTATAGCGGGCTCCACCCGTCACATATTAAGTCCAATTCATTCCCATATGAAAAGGTTTAAACATAACATAAACATTCGTATTAAAACTAGCATACGAAATGTCAATAATTTCACCATAAACTATGAATGGTATAAAAATAGCACATTCACAGTCAAACATATCACAAAACCTTCAATACAATATATAAGTTTTGTATCATAATAAATCAACTTCAAATAAGCGTAAAATCCATCAAAGGATGTTGACATAGATGAAATCAAAACACTTTTTGGAGAAATATCTCTTTATATTTTTGAAATCATTTAAGAGCCATATAAAATAAAACATTTTATTGAAAATATTCTTATAATCTTGTAAGGAAAGCTATGAATATTTTATAACGGCAGAAAATAACCCCACCCGCCGTATAAGTTAAAAAAAACATTCTTACCTTAATTCTGTCGAAAAGGTTAAAAAGGACATTGTTTTGAAAATGACTGAAAGATTCCTCTTATAAAAAGTCAAACAAGGGTATAAATTAATTTAACCCATATTATTGTAAATAATAAAAATGTTTTGAAATACATTTTGAAGAAACATTGATGTGGATGATAATGAAATCCCAGTAGATTATTACGTATAAACAACCTCGGATAATGAAGAGATTGTGAAATAACCCTTACCTTGTACTTTTCCTTGGTTGGGGTAAGTTAACCTCCTGTATAATGGTGAAATAATTGTTATTAAATTATACATGAATCATATATATTAATATGATATCATATATGATCTTTTAACATTGATTTGTTAATAATATCTTAGAATTATCGTCGTTTCGGGTGTTAACTTACTCATTTTCTTTTATATGTTTTGTTACATAAGCCATGTTTGTTGTATCTTATTCATTTCCAGAATGATATCAAGTCCTTAAACATCATTTTTAAATCATCAAATGATAATTATACTTGAATGGATACGATGGAGAATGAGTCTCATCGCGTTCGTGGAGACGGTAGTCCGTACGTACGCACGAGCGACAATATCATTCTTTTGATATTAAAATAATATATAAATGGATGGTATATCATATATACAGAATCATTAACATGTTATATTTATTATTTACATGAGTTACACATCATTATTATACCCATCCAAATAATAATATATTGAATAACAATTACACCACGACGTGGAGACGGTAAGCCGTACGTACGCACGTATGGTGACATGTTATTCAAAGGGTGGATAGAATACTGAATATGGTTGTACCATATTTATAATAACATCACAGTATATGTGAGATACTGGAGTTATTATTTTAGAATGTTAAGAACAAAGAAAGAAGAAGTGGAAGAAGAAAGGAACTTGAAAAGGGGTGGTGAAAACATTACGTCTTCTTCGGGTTCTTCCTTTTGATTTGATCAAAAGGGATCCTTAGGTTGGCTTTCTGATCAAACTAAGGCCTCTAGGTTATATTGAGGGATGTTGGGAGAGTATTTGGGCAGAGTTTGGCCGAACCAAAAGGCTTTGAAGGTGTGAAGAAATGAGAAGGAGGAGTGGCCTTTTATAATAGGGGTGAGGGGCACCTTTGGAAAAGCTAGAAATATTAATTTATAATAAATTCATATTCGGTTTCTAATGGCTACAAAGTTGATTATTCAAAATTTAAGGTGGGGATAGGTCGAAAACCACTCAACCAATAGAATTTAGACAGGTTTGGGTACTTATATTAACCTTATCTTTAAGTATTAACTCTAAGTTAATTAGTTTCACTTTTACAATGTCTCTTTGTATTTTTATATAATATGGTTAATAAACTTACTATATACATCCAAGAGATCCCCAATTGGACCATTAATGATGCACCTATCATGATATAAGTCTATTTGCCGAACCTTAGATTTTTAAAAATTTAATATCAATTAATAATATAATATTTTTTTAAGAACTCTTTTATGTCAATTTTGACACTATTCAATAGTTGATTTTTGTGAAACTCATAACAGATTTATTAATTCGAACAAAGTCAATTAAATCAATCCTAATAAATCATATTATCCTAGAAAATTAGTTTAATTCATTAAAAGATTCATATTATATTTATTTGGGTATTTATAATATCAATTATTTTAATTTTTCACTATTATAGTAATTAATTCATCATCACTGTGTCATAAATAAATTAAATTATTTAATGTCTAAAAATTATAAATGAAATATCACTATGTTGGAAATATTTTTATCTTTCTAATGAATATTTATAATCCAAAATCCAACATATATAACCCTATGTAAAAATTGTTTTGCTAAAAGATATATGCTTGTGTCATTTTTGTATTCATTTTAACTTAATTAAAATAAAGTGTCCTTATCACCTACAAGTGGCCCCATGGGGTCCCAAAATCGACCCAAAGATACCTATGGTAGAACATGTATCAAACAATAAGGCTATAACACGTTTTAGGGTAATTTAGTATTATTATAAAATTATTTTTAACCCTTATTTACCGGATTTACCCTTAACCATGGTAAATAAAATATTTACCGCATTAATTATTCAAAATGTCTAAAAATAAAAGTTACCTATTTACACAATTTGAACATCCTGATTCCAAATATGGAATCCATTTTTCTAAATTCAAAACACAGAAGTGGCAGAAATTAATTTAAAAATAATTCCCGCTGTCAAAACAAAAAGCGTGTTTTAAAGAGATAATAACTATCAAAAGATTGACACTTGTTTATGTTCGGTTTAATTGTAAAATTATTTCCAATGACCAAAATTATATTAAATGGTAAAAATATATTCTAAATATACTTTAAAACCACTCAAATTTATAATTTATCACTATTAATTATTTTGATTAAAAAAGTTGTTTTTAATTAAAATTTATTAATTTTCACTATTCATCAAAATATGAAAGTTATCCGAAATGTACCAAAATTTCACCTTAGGCTAAATTTGATATTCCAAATCCGAAAATGAAGTCCATTTTGAAATATAAAATATATATAATTTAAAAAAGAAGGTATTACTATTCATAACGGCTAGTTTGATTGGTTATGGTGTGTTAGAACTTGGTGTTGCGTACAACACAAGCTATCACATTATTCAAAGAGAAGCGTACCGTAGAAGCTTGGGGTGTTACATTCTCCCCTCCTTCAAATAATTTCGTCCTCGAAATTTCTAGAATACTTATCACATGAAAAGACTCGGGTGGTTCTTCATCATAAGTTCCTCGGGTTCCTACGTTGCCTCATCCATCTTATGGTTTCTCCACAAAACTTTTACCAGACGCGTTGTCCGGTTTCTCAGTACTTGTTCTCGCGTACCAAGAATCCTGACGGGCTCTTCGCAATAAGACAGATCAGGTTCGAGTTCTAATTCCTCATAGGTGAGTACATGCGTTGGGTCAGGCATGTATTTCCTCAACAGAGTTACGTGGAACACATCGTGAACTTTAGAGAGACTTGGCGGCATTGCCAATCGGTAAGCTACAACCCCAATTCGTTCTAGAATTTCGAAGGGTCTGATGTACCTGGGACTCAATTTACATTTCTTACCAAAACGTATGACTCCCTTCCATGGAGATACCTTCAGGAAAACATGATCACCGAATTGAAATTCCAAATCCTTCATTCGATTATCGGCATAGCTCTTCTGCCTACTTTGAGCTGCTCTGATTTGATTTTGGATTACCTTCACCTTTTCCATCGTTTCCTCCACCAGTTCTGGACCTACAAGTTTTCTTTCACCGACGTCATCCCAACAGGTTGGTGTACGACATCTCTTTCCGTATAACGCTTCATATGGTGCCATCTGAATACTCGAATGGAAGCTATTGTTATAGAAAAATTCTACCAGAGGTAAATATTGATCCCACATACCCTGAAAGTCAAGTGAGCAAGATCTCAACATGTCTTCTAAGGTTTGAATAGTCCGTTCTGATTGTCCGTCTGTCTGAGGGTGGTAAGCAGTGCTCAAATGAAGTTCAGTATCTAGGGATTTCTGAAGACTTTTCCAGAATCTTGAAGTAAAATGGGGATCACGATCAGAAACAATCGATAGGGGTACTCCATGAAGTCTCACAACTTCATTAATATATAGTCTTTCTAGACGTTCCATGGGTAGATCTTCTCTTATAGCAAGAAAATGTGCTGACTTGGTAAGACGATCAACAATAACCCATATTGCATCGTTCCTTCTAGGAGTATTTGGTAGCCCCATGACAAATTCCATCGTAATATTGTCCCATTTCCACTCCGGTATGGGAAGAGGTTGCATGACTCCTCCAGGCTGTTGCCTTCCAGCTTTCACTTGTTAACAAACCATACATCTTGAAAAAAAATCAGCAATCTCCCTCTTCATGTTGTCCCACCAAAAATGTTCCTTCAAATCTCTATACATTTTGGTGCTCCCAGGGTGTATAGAGAAATTGGAACTATGAGCATCATCCAACAATTCCCTTTTTAGATCAGGTATATCGGGAACACAAAGTCTCTTCCCAAATTTCAAAATTCCATCTTCATACAAAAAGTCTCTCAATCTCCCATCATTCACAGCTTTAATCTTCTTTTGAAATTATTCATCATTGGTCTGAGTACTCTTAATCCTTTCTATTATAGATGGTTTGGCATCCATTTGAAAAAGAAATGATGTTTCTCCTTCCCTGGTTATTCCCGTGTCCATCTTCACTAGATCCATGAAAATTGGATCCCTTTCAATTCTCATATTGTTCAAAACTCCATGGTCTTTTCTACTCAAAGCATCTGCCACCTTGTTTGCTTTCCCCGGGTGGTAGTGTATCGTGCAATCATAATCCTTGAGTAATTCAAGCCATCTCCTTTGCCTCATGTTGAGTTCTTTTTGTGAGAAAATATACTTCAAACTCTTGTGATTAGTATAAATCTCACATTTTTCACCATAGAGGTAGTGCCTCCATATCATCAAAGCAAAGATCACAGCTGGTAACTCGAGATCATGAGTAGGATAGTTTTGTTCATGAATTTTCAACTGTCGTGATGCATAGGCAATAACTCTATCATTCTGCATAAGGACACAACCAAGTCCTTTCTTCGATGCATCACTATAAATAACGAACCCATCATTCCACGATGGTAGAGTCAATATAGGAGCATTAAATAATCTTTTCTTCGGTTATTCAAAACATTCTTCACACTCTTTTGTCCAAACAAATTTAACCCCTTTACGTTTGAGCTTCGTTAATGGGTTAGCCAATCAGGCAAAATTCTGGACGAAACGTCGATAATAACCTGCCAAACCAATAAAACTGCGTACCTCAGTTATACTCATAGGTGCTGGCCATTCTTGGATTGCCTTGGTCATAGAAGGATCAATAGAGATTCCATCTTTAAAGACAATATGGCCAAGAAAAGAAATCTCCTGAAGCCAAAATTCACACTTGCTAAACTTCCCATATAATTCATGCCTCCTCAGAGTCTTCAAGATAATGCGCAAGTGATTTTCATGATATTCATAGGTTTTGGAGTATACCAAGATATCATCAATAAATACCACCACAAATTCATCAAGATACTCCTTGAAAACTCTATTCATCAGATCCATGAATACCTAGGGTGCATTAGTCAATCCAAAAGGCATTACAGTAAACTCGTAATGCCCGTACCTGGTTCGAAATGCTGTCTTCGGAATGTCTTCCTTCTTTACACACAACTGATGGTATCCAGATCGAAGGTCAATCTTTGAAAATTATTGAGCTCCATGTATTTGGTCAAATAAATCATCAATACGAGGTAGGGGATACTTTTTCTTTATCGTTATAGCATTGATCTCCCTGTAGTCGATACATAACCTCATAGATCCATCTTTCTTTTTAATAAAAAGAACAGGGGCTCCCCATGGAGAAACACTAGGGCGAATAAATCCTTTATTACTCAATTCCTCTAGTTGTTTCTTTAGTTCGAATAACTCTACAATAGCCATTCTGTAAGGGGTCTTCGATATAGGCCTTGATCCAGGAATTAAATCAATGGAAAACTCAACTTCTCGTTCTGGAGGATGTCCAGGTAAATCTTCCGGAAATACATCTACAAATTCTTTCACAACAGGTACATCCTCTATTTGAACATTCCTTTCCTCACCCGCAGTTATTTCATTCTCTTCCTCTCCAATAATTGAATTTAGTTGAGCTATTGAGGGTGGATCTAAATAAGAATTAGGTGGTTACGATTCTACTCTAAAGATAAGGTGTTCCTTATCATTATCATCAAGAATCGTAACCTCTTTCTTCTTACAATAAATCTTCGCATCATAGTCCGAAAGCCAGTCCATACCGAGGATTATATCAAACTCAATCATAGGTATGACGATGAGATCAGCAGATAAAGAACATTTATGTTCTCTAATGGGGAATGATTCACAAAACATTGTTGCAATGATACTTCCCTTAGGAGTTTTAACTGAAAACTCCCTTATTAAATCAAATTGGAAATATCTAATTTTCTTAGAAAACTGGGAAGATATGAAACAATGTGATGATCCAGAATCAAATAATGCTTTTGCTAAACTTGAGGAAACCATTAAATTACCTGCCACCACGTCTTTCGGAGCTTCTACCTCAGCAGTAGTGATAGCATAAGCCTGGCCTTGATCCCTTGTCCTTTTCTGAGGTATGTTCTCCTGACGCTTAGGACATGCATTTGCATAATGACCCATCTCCCTGCAATTATAGCACTGAACGTTGGTAGCTTCCTTCTTCCCCTTGCAATCACGAGCTTGGTGGCCTTTTTCACCACACTTGTAACAGACTCCCATTCCCTTCAAGCAAGTACCAGGGTGTTTCTTCCCGCATTTACCACAGGATGGATATTCAACCTTTCCCTTCATCCCTTTATTTCTATTCCCAGATTGATCAGCATGTCTCTTCTTCTCTTGTTTTTCTTTAAAGTCATAATACTTATAGAATTCCTTTTCGGTCTTGATAGCAAATGAGACAATGTCTTCGTACGACGAAAAGGATTGTGAGACTAATGCTCGACAGAGAAATGGTTTTAACCCATCAAAGAAACGATCAATCTTACTTATTTGGTTACGTATATAATCACTAGCGTACCTTTCTAACCTTGTAAAGTTAGCCACATACTTTGTGACATTCTCATCCTCCTTCTGTCTCAGACATAGAAATTGCCATTCCATATATGCTCGATGGTCGCGAGGAAAGTATTTTTCTAAAAACAGATCTTTGAACTCCCTCCATTCCATATTTGATACATCATCATCTTCCTTCATATTTTCAATTAATTACCACCATTGATCAGCATCTCCAGTGAGGCGGTAAACTGCCATGATAACTTTTTCCCTTTCACTGCTCCCCAAAGCCTGAAATATTTTCTCTAGGGAAAATATCCATTGCTCAGCTACTAAGGGATTTGTACTCCGATTGAACGTTGGTGGTTTTTGCCTCATGAATCGATCTAACATTGATCCTCCATGCTACGGATCAGGGTGCTCCATACGGGTAAGGTTATTATTCATAACCTGAGTAAGTTGTCCCAGTATGGTGATTAGCTGATCGGCACCAGTTGCATCACCAGCTCCACTATAATTATCTTGAGTAGGAGGTAAATCCCTACATGGAGTGCGTGCATTGATACAGTTTCCATTTCTTCCACTAGGAGCCATTTCAAAACAATGACATAAACTAGATCATTTTATGAATCAAAATACATAGTCCCATACTTATAAAACACTTAACATAAATTGAACTATTTATGGATATAATCCATAATCATAAGAATGTTTTCTTTGAGGAAGTATATACTCATAATCCCTTCAAAATTATTTGTAAAGAAAATGAGAGTTATCCTAAGCATATCCCTCGGGAGTGTCGTAACCAAGAGTGCAGCAAGGCCTGTTGTCGTGCACCAGTTCCCGTTCAAGTCTAGCTCAAAGCGGTGTTTTTGGGTTTTACCCCTAGGTACATCTGTGCCAGAGCCGCCTCTACCTGCTCGTATCCAGACAGGGATGTATTGCTCAGAAAACTCACAAAATCTCTACAATACCAGAATTCTAGGAAGTTCTTCTATACTAATCCTCAAATTTCATCTTAGGTCTACGTGCTCTAATTAGAGTTTATCTAAATCTATCTTCCAAGGTTTGTACTAAACTTCCTCTGATACCAACTGTAATGCCCCGACCCCAGTTACCCAGAGTCGGTGCATTATTACATAACATTGGCATGATCACAAGAAAGATCAAATCTCGAAAGACCGATTGGTTTAGTAGCCTTGGAAACACTAGATATATTCATAAGTTTTACATTACATCATAAAATGAAAAACTACTACAACAACATAATGTCTCCATAAACCACACTCATATCCCCAAATAATATCCCTGCAGGTCATTCATAATTTACTTCTTCACTTCCTGGGAAAAATAAAACATAGAAAAGGGGTGAGCTCAAATGCCCAGTAAGGATAACAATATAGCGGAAACTTTCATAAATAAGAATAAACATTTAAGGCAATGTATAACTAAAAAAAAGCATTTAAAACTTGAACATTCAACATTGTATGGTATAAATAAAATGAAATAATTCCATTTACTCATTCACATGGATATTCTACTAATCGAATAACCACATGCAAAATCAATAACCACTTTCATAATGTTGGAATGCATAATGCCAGACTACCATAACCACATAGCCAAGGCCTCGTGCCAAGACTACAAATAATATTTTTCCAAGGCCTTGTGCCAAGACACTAGTTTGTCTCATGAGACCTACCGATGCATCGAGGAGCTATAGCAAGCTCCACCCGTCACATATTAAGTCCAATGCATTCCCATATGAAAAGGTTTAAACATAACATAAACATTCGTATTAAAACTAGCATACGAAATGTCAATAATTTCACCATAAACTATGAATGGTATAAAAATAGCACATCCACAGCCAAACATATCACAAAACCTTCAATACAATATAGAAGTTTTGTATCATAAGAAATCAACTTCAAATAAGAGTAAAATCCATCAAAGGATGTTGACATAGATGAAATCAAAAAACTTTTTGTAGAAATATATCTTTCTATTTTTGAAATAATTTAAGAGCCATATAAAATAAAACATTTTATTGAAAATATTCTTATAAGCTTGTAAGGAAAGCTTTGAAGATTTTATAACGACTGAAAATAACCGTACCCGCCGTATAAGTTAAAAAAAACATTCTTACCTTAATTCTGTCGAAAAGGTTAAAAAGAACCTTGTTTTGAAAACGACGGAAAGATTCCTTTTATAAAAAGTCAAACAAGGGTATAAATGAATTTAACCCATATTCTTGTAAATAATAAAAATGTTTTGAAATACATTTTGAAGAAACATGGATGTGGATGATAATGAAATACCAGTAGATTATTACGTATAAACAACCTCGAATAATGAAGAGATTGTGAAATAACCCTTACCTTGTACTTTTTCTTGGTTGGGGTAGGTAAACCTCCTGTATAATTGTGAAATAATTGTTATTAAATTATACAAGAATCATATATATTAATATGATATCATATATGATCTTTTAACATTGATTTGTTAATAATATCTTAGAATTATCGTCATTTCAGGTGTTAACTTACTCATTTTCTTTTATTTGTTTTGTTACATAAGCCATGTTTGTTGTATCTTATTCATATCCAGAATGATATCAAGTCCTTAATAATAATTTTTAAATCATCAAATGATAATTATACTTGAATGGATACGACGGAGAATGAATCTCATCGTGTTCGTGGAGACGGTAGTCCGTACGTACGCACGAGCGACAATATCATTCTTTTGATATTAAAATAATATATAAATGGATGGTATATCATATATACAGAATAATTAACATGTTATATTTATTATTTACATGAGTTACACATCATTATTATACCCATCCAAATAATAATATATTGAATAACAATTACACCACGACGTGGAGACGGTAAGCCGTACGTACGCACGTATGGTGACATGTTATTCAAAGGGTGGATAGAATACTGAATATTGTTGTACCATATTTATAATAACATCACAGTATATGTGAGATAATGGAGTTATTATTTTAGAATGGTAAGAAGAAAGAAAGAAGAAGTGGAAGAAGAAAGGAACTTGAAAAGGGGTGGTGAAAACATTACCTCTTCTTCGGGTTCTTCCTTTTGATTTGATCAAAAGGGCTCCTTAGGTTGGCTTTCTGATCAACCTAAGGGCTCTAGGTTGTAGTGAGGTATGTTGGGAGAGTATTTGGGCAGTGTTTGGCCGAACCAAAAGGCTTTTAAAGTGTGAAGAAATGAGAAGGATGAGTGCCCTTTTATAAGAGGGGTGAGGGGCAACTTTGGAAAATCTAGAAATATTAATTTATAATAAATTCATATTCGGTTTCTAATGGCTCCAAAGTTGATTATTCAAAGTTTAAGGTGAGGATAGGTCTAAAACCACTCAACCAATAGAATTTAGACAGGTTTGGGTACTTATATTAACCTTATCCTTAAGTATTAACTCTAAGTTAATTAGTTTCACTTTTACAATGTCTCTTTGTATTTTTATATAATATGGTTAATAAACTTACTATATACATCCAAGAGACCCCCAAGTGGTCCATTAATGATGAACCTATCATGATATAAGTCACTTGGCAGAACCTTAGATTTTTTGGAATTTAATATCAATTAATAATGTAATATTTGTTTTAAGAACTCTTTTATGTCAATTTTGACACTATTCAATAGTTGATTTTTTTGAAACTCATAACAGATTGATTACTTCTAAAAAAGTCAATTAAATCAATACTAATATATCCTATTATCCTATAAAATTAGTTTAATTCATTAAAAGTTTCATATTATATTTATTTGGGTATTTATAATATCAATTATTTTAATTTATCACTATTATAGTAATTAATTTATCATCACTGTGTCATAAATAAATTAAATTATTTAATGTCTAAAAATTATAAATGAACTATCACTATGTAGGAAATATTTTTATATTTCTAATGAATATTTATAATCTAAAATCCAACATATATAACCCTATGTAAAAATTGTTTTTCTAAAAGATATATGCTTGTGTCATTTTTGTATTCATTTTAACTTAATTAAAATAAAGTGTCCTTATCACCTAAAAGTGGCACCATGGGGTCACAAAATAGACCCAAAGATGCCTATGGTCTAACATGTATCAACAAATAAGGCTAGGACACGTTTTAGGGTAATTTAGTATTATTATAATATTATTTTTTAACCCTTATTTACCGGATTTACCCTTAACCATGGTAAATAAAATATTTACCGCAGTAATTATTCAAAATGTCTAAAAATAAAAGTTACCTATTTACACAATTTGAACATCCTGATTCCAAATATGGAATCCATTTTTCTATATTCAAAACAGTGAAGTGGCAGAAATTAATTTAAAATTAATTCCCGCTGTCAAAACAAAAAGCGTGTTTTTAAGAGATAATAACTATCAAAAGATTGACACTTGTTTATGTTCGGTTTAATTGTAAAATTATGTCCAATGACCAAAATTATATTAAATGGTAAAAATATATTCTAAATATACTTTAAAACCACTCAAATTCATAATTTATCACTATTAATTATTTTGATTAAAAAAGTTGTTTTTAATTAAAATTTAGTAATTTTCACTATTCATCAAAATATGAAAGTTATCCGAAATGTACCAATATTTCACCTTAGGCTAAATTCGATATTCCGAATCCAAAAATGAAGTCCATTTTGAAATATAAAATATATATAATTTCAAAAATTAGGTATTACTATTCATGACGGCTAGTTTGATTGGTTATGGTGTGTTAGAACTCGGTGTTGCGTACAACACACGCTATCACATTATTCAAAGAGAAGCGTACCGTAGAAGCTTGGGGTGTTACAAAAAAACCCACATTAAAAGCAACAATGAAATTAAAATTAACCAGATTGATAAATAGATTGATTTAAATGAGATAACTATAACCCATTACATAATATGGTGAGTATGTAATGAATGGTACAAAAAAGTAACCAATATAATCTAATCAGTTAGATTTTTTCCATATTCATGGTCCAAAATCCATAAGATAAGCATGCGATTATATTAATCAAGATACTAATGTGAAACTATTATGAAGAAAATATATTCTGATCTGGATTATGCAAATAAGTAACTAGGGAAACAAGGCACACTAATCCAGCAAGTGAATCATTATGTTATGAAGTCCTATCACAAAATGACAATATTAAGTTACCCAATTCTCTTCAAAAACTATATGATAACCTATCTAATATACCTAATAAGGTGACACATACTATGAGTTTGTTTTTATATTCCCATGTTTCCATAAAATCTCCATGTTTCATGGTCCAAGAAAAAAGTATAAATTGTACTAACGGTGTAGAAAATTTTAGATTTTGTGAAATATGTTTTTTCAAAATAATTCAATCTTTTTGATAATTTTTGTTTCACGCAACACATAATATTGTTTTTCATAATAGCACTATGTTTGGATTTGATTTTATTCAATAACAAGTTAATATTTCACTACATACGACACTTATATTAGTGTGTAGTAGATGAAAGACAATATTTTTATTTTCTTACACACAATACCATGTCCCTTGAATAGATTGTGTTATACGTAAGGTTGAGGTTTTATCAAACTACCATACATTGTTGATAATATCATTAAAATACTATTTATGATTCCATTGAGACTTTGGAATTGATGTTACAAATATTATTAAATAAATTTTAAAAATATTATTTACACATGTATATTATATGGAATAATTGTTGATCAATAAGTGTAAGTGAATGTATGAACTATTTTTAAATAAAGAAGTTACTTTTCTTATCACGACCCTTCCCACAGGGCCCAAACATGACTACCCCATACCCTCCTTCCATAGGCCATGGGATGGTGACTAGCACCTAAAGGAATATTCCCAAATAGGGAAGGCATTACCTTAGAGATATGTACCAACCCAAAAAAGATAAACTAATATAAAAAGCCAACAAAAGTAAGGTATTACCACGAGAGTAATGTACAACCACAAGTATAACAGTAAACTGAAAACAGTGGGCCAGAATACAAGCCATAGAAACTGAAAATAATGTACACATCTGTTGCATTTTCCCTGGAGCTCTACCTAAGAGGAATTATCTATAAGTATAAAGTCGAAGAAGAGGATCTCAACTACTCCCTTCGCACCAAGATCTATAATTTACCAAACATCCAATGTTTCCCTAGGAGAGTCAGTAGTCTACTCCAAACAAATATCTGTGGGTGGAGCCCTTGTAGGGGTTAGTATAAAAACTCAGTAGGGGACCCCGAGAACCACTAATGCCTCTCAGTAATCTAATAATAATAATATTAAAAGAACTACCACAAAGGCTATATCACAAGAATGATCTAAATCATGATGAAAAATAAAAAAGAGACAGATCACTCTAATGGTATAACATCATGGTTTCTGGGATAGGGATCACTAGTCATAAATCCAGATCATCCTATATGTAGTAACTCTATTAATGACCCATATTGGTCACTGTATGTTGAACTGTATTAGTCTCTATATGTTGAGCTATATTGATTTCTGGTGCTAAACCATATTGGTCGTTGGTCCTGACCCATATTTGTAATTTGGTATGACCTGTATTGGTCGTTGGTGTTGACCTGTACTGCTTGCTTCTACATACCTGTATTGGTTGCTGGAACAGAGGAGGTAGTGATTAGTTATACAACTAGACCATCCCACTCTATGGTTTCTAATGCGGACCCGTATTAGTCGGTCTTCTTTTTCATGTCACAATAATCAACTAGATTCCTTCACGGAGTACACCGGATCTCCAGAAGATCCTTATCCTCAGTCCAATGTCCATATTTCAACCAGTACTAAATCCTTAAAAAAGCATACCCAACGGACCCCCTATTATTGGGGTCCCGACGTGACAAACATCACATCGATCAGATTCACACTCTATAAGATATGATCTCTTTAGTAAAATTGGCCCGGTTGGATTCAAGACTGATCTCACCAAGGTTAAACATTAATATATTTCAAAACAAATAGAGAGTATCTACAAAGGACAGTTTAGTCACAAGGGACCTAATGCCATAGATAACGTTTCGATTAGACACCTGGTTTTTTAGTTAGACCACATTCCATGAAATGGGGGTTATCACACCTAGGTTCATCCCGGCTCGGTCAGGCCCAACAGAATATGCCAAAGGGACCACATCCAAAAATGGGGTCACAATGAATCTGATGGCATGTTAATCAGATTATTGGTTCATCAGTTACGGACGTTCCTTTATTCAATTGTTGTTTGGGTTTGGGCTCGGTCCGACTCATTCAGACCAGCCCGATACAACGGATCCCATGGTATACTTGACCCCACCCTAGTCTAGCATATTATGTGTTGGTCCAATTGACAGGATCCAGCCCGTTGGGGTTGGAATAGCTAGTTTGCTGGATAGGGCCGTGATTGGCATGGCTTGCTGAGTGGGGCTCAACCCACCCGCGTTGTCCTCCTAGGCTGCAGGTTTGGCATGGCATGTTCGGTCGGCCTGGTCCGCATTATGGCAGACTGCTTCTCTTGATGGACCTATGGAAACATGGTCGTTTTTTTCTCCCAGTGGGTCACTTCCCCACTAAGTGAGGTGGTCCGCCAGATGGCCAACCAGTCACTATCCAACACGGTGTGGTGTGGGGCCACACCTCCCCCTCATGTTGTGGCATGTAGGCCGCGAGAGATACTACCAGTTGCTCCTGCAGGTGCCACCCTTCTCCCGATCAGACATCTTGGGTCAGCCACATCTAGACACCGCTGTGCGCGACGAAGTTCCACCTTCCCACCACCTTCGGTTGGTTGTCGTGGGCCTCCTTCGACAACTACTGGCATGGCACGCCAGCGGTTCATTCTGCAGGGCACCAGACATGATCTGGTGGTCCATTCGTGGTGCCATATTCCCCTACAAGCCTCTCAGGTCACCACTGCCTCTATGTGAACCCTATCTCTACCTTTCCATCACATTTCTCAGCCACACAAAGGAAACACAATAACAACAAGATCAGAAGAGGGTCCGGGCCTTATTCGGATTAACTAGCACCATCTGCGAAAGCGTTTTAACAAGTGGTGTTAGCAACAATCATAAAATTTTGAAATAAATCATTACATGTTACCCTTCATCAACCTCTTGTGTTTAAATAATTATCTACATATCAACTCGTTATTCAGTTGATCAGAATACTTCGTATAAATCAATAAAGTGGTAGGAGTAATTTTAAATTATTAAAATCAAAAACCACTATCAGTATGAGATGTACACTATTGACGATCGACGAATCCTCCTTCATCATTTTGGTCATTTTGTTATTTGGTGGGGCTCATCACCGCTCATAGAATCCAGTCTCTTCCACCTGGTGGATTTTGCTGCAGGGCATCCCTATAGTTTCCTTTCATGAATAAGGCATGCCAAAACCCCACCCTGAGATAAATTAAAATAGGAGGGGAAAAGATGAGTAACACATTGAAAAATTAATGAGGTTAATTAGATGAATTAATGAACCTATTTTAATTCACAATGATGGAGTTACATAGTTTATGTTTCAAGACATTTATTGGCATGACAAGTCACATGGCCCACCATCGCCACTCATCAATTGGAGAAAAAGAAAATAAAAAAAAATTACATTTTGTTTTACTTTTAATTAAAAAGTCCATAAAATAACTTTTCCCTAGACCTACTATGGTCGAAATAAAGCTTACCTTAAGTGAATCATGGAATTGTGGATTCAATGGAGCCCTCAAATTTTTAATCCGAGCACTAGTTCAAAAGAAAGAAAATGTTGCACGTGCCTTTGCTGAATGTATCTCAAAACATGTTCAAGAATCCATCCTGGGCACAATGCACCTCATAATCACTCACTGTCATTTTTTGCAAACTCGTAATAATTCCAAATAAATAAATAAAAATTACATGGAATTATCCAGGTCTTTACATTCTCCCCACCATAAGGCTTTATGTCCCTGAAATCCCAACAAGACTACAAAAATGAAGAGGGTATGGGGCACACATTTGAGTATGTCTCTCCCATGTGGTCTCCATGTGATTATCATGCTACCACAAAACACTCACCTGACGTATCAACCATCCATGAAGTTTCTACTCCTTTTATCCTATATCTCCACCGGGTACTCTATACATTTCTCCCATTCATCAATATCTATCTCACCATGGTCGATCACGTGAGATGGTTCATGCAGATAGTTTTTTAGTTGGAATATGTGGAAGAAATCGTGCACCCTCTCTAACTGAATTGGTAGTTCCATGTGGTACAACACCTTTCCAGACCTTCAATGTATGAGGAATGGTCTGATAAACCTCAGTGAGAGTTTTCCATCCTAGAAAATTCTCTATAGTCCTCCTCGAGGGGAGACTCGCTCGAATACATCGTCCACCTCTTAGCACACCATTGGTTTCCATAAACTATCAACATAGGACTTCTGTCGGCTATGTGCAGTCTTCATCCACTCTCGGGTGACCCGCACCTTCTCAGTGGTAGCATGTACTATCACTGGGATCACGAGTACTTGATATTCAGGATCCGCCCAACACAAGGGCGATCTGCACGACCATCCGTAAAATTCCACAAAAGGGGCCATACCAATGGGTGAGTTGTAGTTTTTGTTATACAATAACTTCACCAACGGTAAGTGTTCCTCCCATGTGTGACCACAATCTAGGACACATACATGAAGCATGTCCTCCAGTTTCTAGATGGTCCGCTCAGTCTGACCATCTGTCTGCAGTTTAAAAGAAATGCTTGAGTGAACATGAGTCCCGAAATCCTCCTTCAATACATTCCACAACTGGGATGTAAAGCGTGCATCATGGTATGAGACTATCTTTGAAGGCACCCCAAAATGTGGAACAATATAATAAATGTATAGACGTCACAAGATCTGTACCGAACCCTTCTCTCGAATAGCTAGGATGTGGGCTGACATGGTGAGTCAGTCAATGATCACCGAGATGGTATCGTTCCCTCTAGACATACATGTTATCCCTATATCTAATACCATCAACATCCCTTCCCACTTCCACTCTAGTATCCCGATGTGTTGGGTAAATCATGCTAGTACCTGGTGATTATCCTTCACGTGAAGGAAAGTGAGGGATCTAGAAATAAACACTGCCACAACATTAATCATCCCAGACCACCATTACTGATGCTGGAGGTCTTGATACATCTTCATCAATCCCGGATGTACATCCAAGGGGGACTTATGTAACTCCCTCAACACCTCCTCTCATATCACCACTGGTACAATTGTATATCCTTTAAAAAGGATATTGTTATCCCCACAATCAAAATAATTGACAGGTGCATGGCTTGAGGATATCTGAGCACATGTAGTCTCAAAGTAGTGGTCTCCAAGAAGAACCTCCATAACTCACTAATAGAGTAGAGGGGAAACTTCCATTGATAGGAGGTAGATTGTCTCACCTATATCCACGTATGATACTTGAATCGATGTTAACGTCTCTATAGAATTGTTCAGTAGCTGCTAACTCAATCTACAGCTAGGTACATCTGCCACTACGTTCCCCTTGCTAGTAATATAGACTATCTCAATGTCATAGTCCAATAAGAACTATAGACAGTGATGATTTCTTAGATTCACATAATTCTGTGTGAAGATATATCTGAGACTCTTGTGGTCAGAGTAAACAATGAACCTCTTACCCAACATGTAGTGTCGCTACATCTACAGAGCGAGGACTACTGCTGCCAAGTCCATGATGTGAGTTGCATAATTATAGCCATGAGGCCTCATCTTTCATGAGCCATATGAAATATTTTCATCATCTTGCATTAGGATGCATCATATTCTGGTCCCTGATGCGTCATAGTAAACAACGTAGTCACTTCCCTCCTCCAGCAACCTCAGGATTGGAGCACTGGTCATGATCTTCCTTAGCTGTTGAATGCTCTACTGGCATGTATCCAACCATAGGAAGGATTTACCATTGTTCATCAATGTAGTCATAGGTTATACTACTCAAGATAAATTGGGTACGAATATTTGATAGTTTCCTTGTAATCAAAGTAACATCTGTTCCTCAGTAACACTCTGGGGTGGCTCCCAAGCGTGTACTGCCTCAATCATTTCGGGATCCACTGTAACTCCAGCCTCTGAGATGACATGTCCCATGAAGTGGAAATTCCGTATCCAGAACTCACACATTGAGAGATTCCCATACAATTGGTTCTCCTAGAGTGTGTCCAGAACTATCCTCAAGTGCACAACGTGCTCTTCCTTAGACTCTGAGTACACCATGATTTCATCGATGAAGTCCACCACAAAGTGATCGATATCTGGCTGAAATATCCAATTCTTGATCCCCATGAACACTTCTAGAGAGTTGGTCATGCCTAATGGAATTATTATGAACATGTAATGGCCCAAATGACATCTAAAGGCTGTCTTGAGAACATCATCATCTAGTACCCTAAGCTCATGATAACCTAATATGAGGTATATCTTCGAGAACCACTTCTATCCTTTCAACTAATCAAACAGATCATCAATTCTCAGCAAAAGTTACATGTTCTTCATGGTCAGCTAGTTTAGGCACCATAAGACAACAGATAGCCTCAAACATCCATCTTCAATCTTAGAAAACAACACAGGGGGTGGCCAGGGAGAAACACTGGGCCTTACAAATCCCTTCTTGTGCAAGTCCTTCCACTGTACCCTCATCTCCCAAAGATCCATAGGTTCCATATTACATTTTTCTATACATATCAATGATTTTCATAAGCAATAGTCAATAAAGAAGTCTACCAATCTGCGAGGAAGTAATTTTGGGACCTTTTCTAGAAATGCATCCTCATAATCGTCCACCGCCACTGGGAAATGAGGACTCACCTCATCCACCATGATAGAAGGTCTTGCAAGAGAGCTGATTTGTAATTGGTTTCACCCTACTATGTTAATGTCCAACTCATGATTATTTGTTTTCCTTATCACCAAAAATGGAAATGGCCTCTATATCAGCGTGTACATCACATTGTCTGTCTCAAGCAGTCAATCTGCGTGTGAACTTCTGATAGATAGGTCACGCCTTGAATGACGTTGTTGGGCTTCAATGTGACTACATGAAGATCCCATACGAAATAATCTCCAATGAGCGTAAGATCACATTATCGGAACCATTGTGTGACCATTTAATCTTCTCCCACAGTAGTATCCAAACTCAAAGGACGAGCAAAAAGATCAGTCAGAATCTACTAGTCTTGAACTATGTGTTCAGAATGAAAATAATGGCTAGAACCTCTCATTGCACATCCTTCTACCGTGCCACATCTTCCACCTAGTTGATACTCATGATCCTTCCACTACATCTAGATCTATGGACCCTCCACTTCCTATCGATCATCTGCATAGGGAGTTAGACAGTCACGAGATATGTGGAAATCCCCAGAAGGAAAAACTGATCATGACTCACGGGTGGCTCCCTCATCCTTCCAAGCCTCACATCTCAGACCCTACATCACAGGGTCGCCCTCTAGAAGGTCCATCCCTATTTGGATTATGGTTCATCTATATACTACCTTCTATAGATGACTCTACTACTTGTCATCCAGTAGGGACTCTCACTGTTGGTGCTTGCTCGACAAGAAATCTATTCCTCATAAAAGCTCTCTCGAGCGCCACATCCAGTGCCGATATACTGAGAGAAAATGTCACAGCTTTGATCTCTCATCACATCCTCTTCTCAATGGTCTGAGCCCTGATGTAAGGGTAATGTACCATGTCGGTGGAGTATCAGGAGAGGTGTGTAAATCTCGCAAAGTACTGAGCCACAATCTGGCTGCCCTGCTGTAGATGCACCAGGTCATGAATACACATTGTGCTTGCAAAAAATCATCCCTAAAAGGGTATAATTTTACGAATAGGTGACAACCATCTCATAATGCACCTTGAGTGACGACTTCCACCATCAATCTACTGATCCTTGAAGAAGGAAAGCAGCCAAGATCTCCACCTTCTAGGCAAGTGTCTCTACTATGATAATGACATACAGAACCACCTCAATCCAGTACTTTTCTACCTAAGGTTCTATCTCTCCTTGAAAACTCAGAGGGATCTCTCTCGAGAACACATAAAATGTGCTCAAACAGTGTGCAAGATCCACTAGTAGCATCTTCTTCTCATCATGTGGTGGTGCTGCTGGTATACCCACGATGGTTCCATCACTGTGAGTGGTTCCTGTACCGACACCTCATTTCTCGGTGGTCCACTGTCACGATCTCTAACTAGATTCCTTGGAGGATTTATTCATGGAGGCATTCTATAAGAAACTGATTCTCCATGGTCAATATGTTATACCTGGTGATCTGACTCATGAATGATCAAGAATACTTTTCAAAACACTAGCAACTACTATTTTCATGTACCGAGTTGGAAAAAATAATTCAAGACCCTAGTGTATGGATACGTCATCCACCATAACAACACTACACTTCCAATACTAAAAACTGAACAGAAGACACTTTAAACCATTTCCTCATTAAAATTAGACTCTTATTTATTCTGGTTGAACCAATCTCCCTTTGATAACAGTTTTTCATGACCCATCCCACAAGGCCCAAAAGTGACTACCAAAAGCACACCTTTAGGTTAGGAGTTTCTGACTATCACCTAAAGAATTTTTCCCGAACTGGGAAGACATTTCCTTATAGATCTGTACACACCAAAATAGTTAAACTAATGTAAAAAACCAAAAACGTAAGGTATAATCATGAGAGTAAAGTACAATGACAATTAAAACATTAAATTAAAAATAGTGGGCTAGAATACATGTTGTAGAAACTGAAAGGAAAGTACATGGTTGTGGAATCTTCTCTATATCTCTACCTGGAGGGTAGTATTACTATGATTGATTTTAAATGGGATGTCGACTACTCCCAACACACCAAGATCCACTATGTCCCGAACCACCAAATTCGGCCTCGAAGAGTTAGTAGTCTGCACTAGACACACACGTGCGGGCGGAGCCCATCCGGGGGTGATTATAACAACTCAGTATGGGACCCTAAGACCCCAAAAAGGTCTCAAAATAATACAGAAAAGTAAACATCACCACAAATACCACAAATGTAACATCACATGAATGATCAAAATCATGCAGCCCAATGCAAAATAGACAGCTCACTCTAATAGTGTGAGATGAGGTTACTGTGATATGGATGATTAGATATAAATCCAGATCATCCTATATTTAGTAAATCTACTAAAAACTAGTATAGGTCACTGTATGTTGACCCATATTGGTCACCCGATGATAACCCATATTGGTCGCTGGTGCAGACCCATATTGGTCACTAGGGTAGACCCATATTGGTCGTTGGTGCGGACCTATATTGGTAGCTAATTCTAAACCATTTTTTTTGCAGGTACAGATGTCGGGATGATTAGTCGTATAGCTAGATCTTTCATGTATAGAGTTTCTCATGCTGACCCGTAATGGTCGTTCTTCTTCATCATGTCAGAAACATCCACTGGATTCCTGCAGAGAGCATGCCAGATCTCTAGATGATTCTTCTCCTCAAGCCATCAGTAATATTTAATCCATTATAAATACCCACAAAAATAATTTCAAAGGGACCTCCCTTGTCATAGGGGTCCCTACATGATAGATGGCGCATCGATCAGACTTCTGATCTATGAGATAAGGGGAATTTTGAAAATAAGGACCTGTTGGATTTGATTCTGATTCAACCCATGTCACATGTAAAAATCCATCAATGATCACTTAGTGTGTCCCCAAACGACCGTAATTTAACAACCATCTTATCCCACAAATGGCACAATGATTAGATGCCCAGTATTATAGTTACACCCCATTACGGGAAACAAGGGTGATTACACCTCAGTCCAGCTCAGCTCGGTCAGGCCCGCAAAAATATGTCAAAGGGTCCGCTTCCCGAAAGGGGTCCCAAAGAAAATGACTGCGTATCAAATAGACACACGATTCTTCAGTAATTGATGTTCCTTTATTCTGGGGTCCATTGGGTCTGGGCTCGGTCCAACTCAATCAGGTCGGCCCAACGCAACGGGTCCTGGGGTCTACCAGACCCCATATAGGTCCGACCCATTAAGGGTAGGCCCAGTTCAATAGTTCTGGCCTATTGGGGATGGCCCAACTGGTTTTCTGGACTAGACCGCATTTGGACCAACCCACCTGGTGGG
Organism: Viscum album; assembly: GCA_963277665.1. Classification (NCBI taxonomy): domain Eukaryota; kingdom Viridiplantae; phylum Streptophyta; class Magnoliopsida; order Santalales; family Viscaceae; genus Viscum; species Viscum album. The sequence continues at coordinate 471,822,208 of OY728148.1, forward strand.
GCTCGGCCCACCCACACCGGCCCACAATGCCGCGGGTCTGGCCCGTTGGGTGGGCTTGGCCTCCCAGATGGCAGACCGCTTATCCAGATAGCCTCACAGAAGTGGGGGCATTTTGTCTGGTCGGTGGGGCGCAGCCCAACTACATGCAATAGTAGGCTAGGCAGCTGACCTATTTCCAGCTAACACAGCGCGGTATGGGGAAGCGCTTCCCCGTCCTGTCGTGACTCCTGCCACCGGCGGGGCCTGTGGGTGCCACCCTTCTCCCGCGCGGCCAACTCTAGTTGTCCTCCTCTAGCCACTACATCGCACGACGGTGCACCATCATCCCACCACCTACGGCTGGTTCTCGTAGCTCTCCTCAGGCCCCCACCATTCGCAGCCAGCATGGCCTGCCAACAGTTCTTTCCACGGGCCACCAAAAGTGCTCTAGTGGTCCGTTCATGGTTCTGTCAGCGCCTATGAGCCTCTTAGGTAACTGTCACCTCTGCGTGACCCCTATCTATGCCTTTACATCACATTGTCCATCTATACACAAAAATAAAAGAAAAAAAGATCTGCAGAGGCTTCACTTCTTTTTAGATTGGCCTTCTCCCTCAGCGTTCGCATTTTAACAATGGGTGTTAGCAACAATCAGAAAATTTAGAAATATCTCCTGACTTCAAACCCCGCATCAACCTCCCATGTTTAATGAACGATCCTAGGATCATCCCGTTTGTCTTTAGATCCACTTTCTTTGTAAAAATCACGAACATGGATGGAGGAATATTAAAATAATAAAAATAGAAACCCCTACATGGATGAGACGTATGTTAAAGGAAATAGACGGAACATCATTTTTCATTATCGTCGGTTCGTGATTCAGTGGAACAAATCATCACTCTCTGAATCTGCTCTCGTATTCCAGGGGGATGATATCACAGGACGTCGTGATAGATTTCTCGTTTGAAGAAGTTGTGCCAAAACCCCACCCCGAGCTCAATTTTAATCGGAGGTTAAAAGTTCATTAACGCACTGAGGAATTAATGTGTTCCAATGAATAAATTCATGAACCTGTATTAATTTAAAATGGTGGAGTTATGCAGTTGATGAGTTGAGACATTTATTGGATTGAAAACTCACTGGTTCTACCACCATCGCTCACCTGTTGGAGAAAAAAAATAAAATAACAAATACATGTAATTTTACATTTCATTAAAATGTCCAAAACAACAATCTCTCTCTCCCAACCTACTGCGGTCAAAGTGAATCTTCCCTTAAGAGAATAATAGCAATGTGAATTCAACAGCACCCTCAAATTTTTAATCTAGTCACTGGATCAAAATATAGAAAACACTACCCGCAATTTTACAGTACGTACATTAAAAAAAGTTTAAAAATCTATTCACGGCACATCAGGCCTTGTAATCATGCACAGTCAATTTTCAGAGACTTTTAATAATCTCAAATAATTAAAAAAATTACATGGAATTCTTTGGGTCATTACCTTTCTAACCAAAATAGTATTATATGATTAAACGCAACATTATATCAAAAAATTAAACAAGAAACATTAATTGATTAATTAATTAAAATTTATTTATTATATATTCAATCAATATTTTTGATACCAATCCAATATATTGTGTTTTTATAAGATGGTAAGTGTAAAATTTCGGGAATACAAAGTTTTTTTTCTAAATGGTAATTTTACCACATCTTAATGGAAAACCCATTTTAAATATTATTTTTTCTATTTTTAAAATTTTTATTTAAAAAGAAACTTTATTTTTGACTGTGGAATATAAAAATTTACTTCTGGATAATTTTTTTGTAGGAAATATTAATTTTTTGAATAATATAATAATACTGAATTTTATTAAAAATGCATTATCATTTAATTTAACTTTATAGATAAAATATATATTAAAATTTTTAAAGTATAATTAAAAAATAATACATCAATTAATCCCATTTTGGCCATTGAAAAGAATTTCACGTTGAAATTGGTTATAAAAACATTTCAATATTTTGAAATGTTATGCTAAAAACCTATCTTTAATGACACATATATGGGATTAATTATATATTATATTCATCTACTTATATGAATATAATTTGAAAACATGGATTAGTAATTTTTAAATATTATAATTTATAATTTATAAAATGGTAAATTTATATTTTTTCCATTGATTTTAATGAAAATGATTAAAAGTGATTAAAGCAATTACGGGAAACTTTAACTTACCAAAAGACTAAAACATTATCATAACACCCAAAAATACCTATACACCTGTAATAAATTAATACTAATAAAATATTTCATCAATTACCCTATTTTATTTAAATTTTAAAATTATTTTATTCAGATGATGTAATGGATCAATCTAAATATTTTTTTATAATTTTATATTTACAAAATTGAACTTCTCTTCCATTATAAAATTTAACTCATTCCCTCACTTCCTTTAACCTCTCAAGAAACTATGGATCAGTAAAACCTAAAAAAATACCCTAAAAAACAAGAACCATTATACATAAAATCAACCCTTTGGGATGAAATTATTCTACGGAATCGCTTTGATGCCAACAAAAATGAGTTACTCAATAATGTGGTAACATCTTTCCACATGCTCTACCAATTTATTATCATTAACTGACACTTACACTCTTATTATTAGACTATTTTATAAAAAAATATTGCAAATATAATTAATTTTTTTTTCTTATATAGTTTCTACCAACACATACACACACATCCATCTACTAGGTAATGATCTTACCATTATTGTGTAAAACAAACTACTGCCTCACGAAAATATGTTGATCAATTTTCTATTACCACCACTAATAGGTTGGAATTATGATGGAAACACTATTTTTATATGATATAAATGAAATTTATAATGTATGTATGATTCTATAATTATTATATAACACATTCCATTTGGATTTCCGTTTTTTAAATATGATAACTTTTTTTTTGTAGAAGTGTGGACTCCAGCTTCCTCAAAGCAATGCGATTCTTTCACACTTTATATGAAATGTATTACAGAATATTTTAGTGAAATTATATGATATTTATGAGATAATAATAATAATTTAATGAATATATATATGTGTGTAATATTGTTTAATTATTTCAATATGAAAATAAAACAGAAACAACGTTCATGCGTACGTATGACATACCATATCCATAAACAGTGTATTCCATTTTACAATTCTATATTTTATATAATTTTATAAATATTTATAAATAGATTATATATGATATTTATATTAAATTATAAATTATTTAAATAATTAAATCCTAGAATAAGTAATAGTATCAATAATTAAAATTAAAGAATATATAAAAAATAATGCGGATATTATACGAAACATAACATTTTCATAGAATTGTTAATAAATGGGAAATTTAAAGTCGAAAAAAAGAATATATGTTATTAAAAAAATGAAAATTGTTATGTGAAATTTTTATAATAAATAAATTTTTATTAAATAATTTTTTTGAATGCGTATGAATAATGTCAATTATTAATGCATGTGAATTTCATCTCATTTTTTATTTTCGTGAGATACATGAAATAATGATGACACACTTATTTTGTGTGTAATTTATAAATCTCTATGACATGATATATCATTAATTGAAATTATTTAATTATATTAAAACATTTTATTTATTTTATTATTTCAGCAAGATCACAATTCTAATGTCACTCAAGTAACAGGGGTTTGTCTTCTCACATTTCATTCTATAATACGTATGCCTCATTCACCACCCATTTCTTTTGTTGGTGTATGTAATGAACATGAATGTATTAAATGATTATTATTGTAAAATTTATGTTTATTTACATATCCATTGAATGATCATTATTTCATGGGTTTTATGGCTCAAACGATAGGAAATTGGTAATGTATTTTTTTCTATGATTCCTTTCATTGTGATACATACCATGTTATGAACATATGATTATTATATACAGTGTATATAATTACCACAGACATGTTATATCATGAATACATGTTTTAAATGATATTCCAATCTTTATTTAATTTTATTCTTTACGGGGTATAATGATTCAAGGTTACCAAAGTGGTAAATGTTTATTTCTGAAATCATATTGTGCATCAATATTTTTTATGATTCTTCTTCCAATTACAATAAAATTATGATCAAAATAACAAGACTATTGTTGAATTTTATTTTCCACTATTTATCCAATAAATCAACATTTTATAGTACCATATTTACCCAATTTGGTAATTGTGATTATAAAAAAATATTTATGAAAATATGGCTTTATTTATCCTTTCAACCAAAAATCTATTTCTCTAAAACCAATATATTATATAAATGATTTAAAAAATGTTTAAATTTTAATCTATGATGATTAAATAATATTTTAAACATTTTTATGCATTTTAAAATTGTTTAAATTGATTATTATTGTCATTTTAGGATAGAGGAACTTATTTAATGTTTTAATGTAGTAAAAGGAATGATCAGCATATACAAACTTACCCACCATACTGACCATCGTTTCCATGATTATAGCTTTATAATTTTACAAGATTAATTTTTAAAAATAAAATTGGTATCCTAATATTCTGAATTTTTTTTGAAATCAAATGGGTTTGAAAGAAAAATTGTTATCGAAAATAGTTTTATGTTTAAAAACATTTTTAATGGATTTTCAACCCGTCCAATATATTTTTTAAAATGGTTTTTTTCAATGAAAAGTATTTCAATGAGATAATATAATTTTTATATGTTTTATGAAAAATAGAATGAAAAATATTTTCAATTTTTTTAATTTACTTTTATAAGTTTACAAGGAAGATGGTTTTCAAAAAAAATCAACTAATTTTATTGGATTTCAAGGAATAAGAATTTAAAAATGTTTCAATGTTTTACATATGTTTTTATGATTATTTTCAGGGACTTTTTTTAAAAGGAATGTAATCTTTAAAAATTATTTTTCAATGGGTAAATGAAATTTTAATCAAGAAATTGTTTTTTCAATTTAACTATTATTCCATTATATGTTTTTAAATCATTTTATTTTGAAGGATTAAATGTTTTAAAATTGTATTATCTATGAAACTGTAGGTTCCAAGTGATCTTTTAGAATAATTCTTTGTCTAAGATGACAGATTTGGTTTCAATTTATAAATTATATTGGATATTATCAAAGAATTCCATTCAAACTATTTCTCATAAATGGTTTATGTTTTTATGGACTGTTTTTTATAAAATAAGTTTCTATTTAATAGTTTATAAAATAATAAATTCTTATGAAAAACACTTTCATTAATAGGTTATTCTTTGGTGAAATGAATATAAAACTTGTCTATTTTAAATATTGTACGATCTAATTAAATGTTTATGATTCCAATTTCATTACATGGGTTATTATAATATGATGTTTATGAAACCCATCAATTTTTTTGCGTCCTGAAAAAATTAATTTTATATGGAACACAATTTCATGATATCCTAATGTGATGGGTGGGAAATATGCCTACCTATAATTCATTGGGTAATGATATATATCTCATTGGATGATGATGAGAGATAAGTCGATGGGATTGACCCATAATGGGAAATAGGACTGTTCTATTATAAAATGGGTAAATAGTTTGTCCTCATCCGAAATGGGAAACAAGTGTTCCAGATAAACTATAAGAAACATGTGTGTCCTAATAAAAAAATGGGAAATTGTTGTGTCATGTTCCACATTGTTCTTGGTATTGGTTGTTATCCATGACACATGAAATATTATTCTATTATTATAATGGTTTCACACTTATATGACATGAGCATATGTCTCATGATTTATTTTTGATGTTTTGAAACCCTTTTGATTCATGTCATATTAATAACCAAAAAGTATTCCATAAATCATGTATATGATATTTGATATGAAGGCTGTAGTATTCAAATGTTATCCCCATGTTCTCATACCCTTATTTAGAAGTTATAATTATTTTTATCTTTTGTTTACCCTTTCTGAGCATCTGATCTCAGCCCTTTCATATGTTTTATTTTCCCCGAGTTATGAGGAAAATTATTAAGTATAACAAATAAAGTGAAGGATATTTTTGGAAAATGTTGAATATCTTTCCCAATATTTTATGTATCAATTCCATGATTCAAAATACAATAATATATTATTTTCCTCTAGGATTTACTATAATAATGAGTTTTATAGTCATAAAAAATGATGTAATATCATTGTATGTTAAGTTTGGGTTTATATATAAGGCTTTAGGAAATAAATTTATACACGATGTATCACTGCTCAAATTCATTTAAAATCAATATTATATTTAAAAAAATTCACAAGGAAATTATAATCACTTCAGGGATTTCAAAAATAACTTTTGACATAGAATAAATATTAAGAATAAAATTATCACAACTTCCATTCATAAAAAAAATAATTTGAAAAAAAATATATCAGTTAAGGTTTTCAAAAAATAAATTACAAATTATGTAATTTATTTTTAAATAAAACGGCATTCAAAAGATGATTTTATGCATTGAAGTGATCAACCATTAATTTTCACAAGACAAACCAATGAAATTTTTTATAATATTCATCATTCTATGGTATAGAAGTATTGTATAGAAAGTCCTACCACAAATAAGGTCAATAGTTTCATAACAAAAACCCCACTCCAATGTGAGGTAGAGGAATTTAAGAAAACGAGAGAATTTCCACGCACAATATATAAGGAAGAAAAATATCCAATACCATTTTACAGTTCTTGTGGAATGGAAGAAATGACATTTATCAAATGATAGTTGATCTCCTTCTATAGTAGATGAATTCACTAAAATAATATTAATAGGGTAAAAATATTATGGGAATAAAATTATTGGATAATTTCAATGAAATCGACTAATTGTTCTGGTTTAAAAAAATAAAACCTCAATATTAAATAAACTATATAGTTTCCTTTTTAAATACCTACATGAATTCAGGGTATTGAAATTATCCCCAAATATGAATTGTGATGATAAATGGGATTAATGAAAAAATTACAGCATTTTAGACCTTCAAAATTATAAAAAACGTGTTATGGTTATGATAGAGAAAAAAACTATAATCATTTTTTGTGTATTTATTTTTACCAAAAAACACTCTACAAAGATAACAAAACATTACATTTGTGAAGTACATATATTCCAAGAAAGGTTTTTAGGTTACCCTAACATAAATAATAGTAATTTTTTTATCCTCATGAAACTCTTCTCAAACCTTATACATCCCATGGATACTCATTGTTACCTTTATGTATGGTCTATGATACCCATATGCAGTGAGATTCAACCATTACCCAACATTTGAAATGAGTTCCTTACTCTTATGTATCTCTCAAGGTTCCCTTACTAAACATTAACAAAAGAGTTCTTTCCAGCACATATCCCACCCAACCATTATGCATTACTACTAGTACCCTTATAATGTGTTAAAAATGATATATTACCCAAAATAAAAAAAATTATCCTTACCTTTACACAAATAATTTAATACCCTATATCTAACCATAACAATATTGGGTTACCATTAATTTCCAAATATGAATTAAATGAATAGAATTAAAACCACATTTATGAAACACCTTACACTTACACACCTCTTGTAAATGAGGTGTTACCTTTATATAACTCACAAAATCCTTCTTATGTATGGGAAGAATATATGTACCATTATATATGCCAAATTAAATGTGTAAGAGTAGTGTTTAAATTAAAAATTATTTCATTCACACAAAAAGTACATGAAAATTGAATCCAATATGGGGATTTAATAATTATAAATAATATATTACTATAAATTATAGGGTGTTACAATAATATGAACAATAATTTCTTTATTCCCCATAAAAATTGGACAATTATTTTAATTATCAAATATAGAATGTAATTTCCACATAAATTATTTCTTTTTCACATACCATATTGATATCCCATAAGTACATCCATAGTTTATAGACTAAATATATATTTTTTACCACGATGTAACATATCATGGAAACACATTTTATGAAATGGCTCAAAATGAGATGCTTTTTACATTAATGGTCTGCATTATAATATCTAAACAAGTTTGAGGTTTTGATTGAAACATCGTCTATTAGAAAATTGGAAAGATGTTAAGAACTAATTTCAAGTGTAATGGAATGTCCAATAGATAATCCACCATTCAATTATATCCAATGATATTTAAAGGTAGAAACAAACTCAGGTGATAAATCACTATGTACTCTAAAATATGATTTCCCACAAGGAAAGATATATAGAGGGAGAGACTAGATCATTCACCTTTATGTCAAGTGATCGATGATGATAGTTTAAAAAACATCTCAATGAGAATAGAACTTCATCCAATCATTGAAAAGATAACAACATTAACCCTATTTCCCCTGAAAATTATGTGGTCCGATCTGAGACTAGTCACCAACCATTTATTATCACAATCATGATTCACAAGGCCTAACATATAAAAATTCATGGTGTATACCCTTAATCATTTACTAGTATCGGTAAATGACCAAAATTCTAATGTAAACAATAACACTATAGATCTTTATAAACCCATTAACATAAAATTCATTATTTTTATCAAAACTATATCATTAGAAGGAAAGGAATGATCATAGTTCATGAATAAATTTATGATTACTCAAATCATATATCCATTCTATATAGAGTTTGTGGTGGTTCAATTATGAAGTACATGGTTACTTTCTCCAACTTTCAATAATGGAATTGATAAATATACACTAAACTAGTAATTCTATGTTGTTTCACTCTAATTTTATAAAAAAAATTCATCATTTCATAAATTCTATAATTCACATGATCATATAGACCATTAAAAATGATTTCTTAAACCATTTAATGTTCTATTAATCCTATTGAATGGTTTAGAAATGTGGCTTATTTCATAATCAATATAATATTATTTTAGATCAACTAGAACAACCATCTACCTATGATGATAAAAGTAAACATCGAAAAAATAAATATGGATTCATTTGGTCTCCCCCCCACAAGAGGAAATATTACATTGATACCAACCAGAATATAATATTTTCTAATGAAAAACCCAATTCAACATATATTAACCACCATTGTAAATATTTAAGTACATATAATCCTCATATCCTTAATCACACCAATATATTTTTTTTAAATGGTCCATAAATACCCTCTATCCTTTTATTATCATAACCCAAATTTGAATGAACATATTCAATGTGTATATGACCACTCTTTCATCAACAGTTTTCCAAATATTAAAATCTAACGAACAAAATTATATAATCCATCATTAGAATATTCCTCTAGGTAAATTTAATCTTCATATACATTTTGATCGAAATATGTTATAAACCACTCTCTTTGGGATTGGGGTTATAAATCCCTATGATAATTGAAAGTCATTATTATCTAAATGTCATGTTAAGGATGATTCATGCCGTTATGGATTAAATATAAAATAAATTATGTTTTCAATCATATTTTTACACTAAAAAAAATATCATCACCATAAATTATGATTCCTTGAGACATAGATAAAACACAACATTGTCTAGCATGAGGCAACACTACAGTGGTAGATAATCCCACTGACAACCTTATAATGGTGTCCTAGTTTCCATATTTTCCAACATGGTTTCCTATGAAAAATAGATACCAATCAATGATCTTCCCACCATTTATATTCAACAAAACATAGTCCGAAAATAATAAAATGAACCAGTATAACTGTGAATCATCAAGAAAACGGTGTTTTAATGTTTTAAAATAAGGAAAACTCTAGGATGTATACACATTTCCATGGGAATAAAACCATCTACCACAAGGTGATACCAACCAATAGAAACCATCTTCATGATTATAAAATGTTACCATCCCATTAAAATGTCAAAAAATATCAACCACAACGATCATTATGAAGGAATGATTGAAAACAATATATCTACCATGTCTCACATTATTCGGATAAACTTTAAAGAATGAATTTCATCAATAATATTTGACATGGATCAATATAATGGTTATGAGAATACATCTATTATAACTCATGTTTTGAAATATAAACATGATAGCCCCCACTATCGTACCGAATGTAATATATCACCAATGGATCTCTCAAAAAAATCTGCCTTGAATCAAAATCTTGTTACCTATGTACATATCTAAGGTTCACTATGAATAACTACATTTCATATATTTCACTACGAAGTTATCCAAAGGAGTAATGTTCATAGAGTGACCCAAATGAATAAGAATCAAGAAACATTGGTTTACCACTTCTCTTAACACATCATCCCATGAATGATATTTGAGAATTAACATAGACATGGTGACTATAATCCTATAAGAACTCCAAAACATGAGAGTGTAAACAAAGGAAAAAAATAAAACTAGTAAAACAAGTGCTCAAATACCCATGTACCCTACTATATCTAATAATGACATTACAATACATCCTCTTGATTAATCTCTAAACCATACTTGATGACTATCCCAAACCACACAATAGGTGAAATCCACCTATTCATGTAGTTTTGAGCACATTAGAAACTCATACACATAATAAAGGGTTTGGAAAAACAAATATTTGGAAATTATAAGACTATTGTTTTAAGAATATTTTATACAAAACCAATTCAATAAAAAGAAACCTCAATAAAAACTATTTATTTTTAATCATCCTATCACTATTGGAAAATTATTTATAAAAATTATTGGTTTGAAAAGTTAAAATATTTTATGACCTTCTAAATTATTTAAAAATGATATAAATTTCAAAATTCGATAACTAAGAGATGAATTTTAATATCATTTTTGAGACAAATCATTAAAATGATTCATTTTCATATGAAATCTTTTTATCCATGATTGATGTTATTTAAAGAGAAACCACCATTAATGTAGAATGCTAATTTAAAAACAAATTCCAATAAATTTATCACTCCTCCATCATAACTATTTACCCTTCTATTTTACTAATTGTAAATAACCAGAAATATTTTTATAAAATGAAAACCCTCCATTTGAAACATCATGGTAAACAACCATTTCATTCAAAAATATTTAAAATTATTCTAAATGTTCTTCAAGGGTGTGGAATTATAACATACAAAGTATTTAACCGTATTGAAAAAAAAATCATATTTTTCATGAATAAAAAACCATTTTAAAAATTATCAGGTAGAAAATATTTACTATGTCAAATGTAATAAATAATACACAACTTCTAATTTTTTTTTTCCTAAAATACATCTTCCCAGAATGAACTTTTTAAATAATACATTCATGAAAAAAAATTCATGATTGTCAGTCCAACTGATTTTTAATATCCATGTACCTATAAACAACCTTAATTATTTTCTCATTAATGAGTGTCACTCCAGATAATTCTAGAATCATGGGTTCTAAATAAAAAATGTATAAATAGTCATCCATGACCTTGATATTTGAATGAATACAATTTTTTGAGCATTCTGTATCCCAATTAATGCTTACAAAACAATGTGTTTAGCAACAAATCATTTTGTTTGGCTATCCAAGTCAACATAACTACATGAACCCACTTTCGTTTTACACCCCAAATCCTGAATAAAACACAGGGAAACCAACACATTCCAATGGGTATTATAAGGCATCACATAAAATAGTGACTCTAGAAAACATCATATAGTGAATAAGACATTAATTCCATTTGTAAATCATGTGGCATCATGAATGTTGGTGATCAAGCACTAACTCTCCATGCACATATGGATTTCGAAAAATTACTAGTTATAACCTAAGGTACACTATAAACCATACCCAAAGAGTTTCATAATAATTATGATTGTGTGTGGCTCTGATACCATTTTTTAATGAACCATAATTGTTCAACTTTCCACATCACCATGATGCCCCTCTAGAAGGATTCCATCACCCTAAAGAAAATTATGTCTCATGAGTAACGAAGAAGGTGAAAACCCAAGATAGTAACATGTGGAATAAGAATACACATCTAGGGGAAATACAAGATGAATCCAATATGGATAAACCAAACAATAAAACAAGACATTAAAATGGAAGGTCTCCATATGAAAATCCATCCCCACAATCTCAAACAATGCCCAAGGTAATAGAACGCAAGAGGAACCACTAAACCATATGATGCAATTATATTTACATCTACCCTAAAAATAAAAGGATTAAATAACCAAAGGGAAAAGTATGGTGTGATCACAAAACCTTGAATAATCTCACCATGGAATCCATAAAATTTATAAAAGCATGAAACTGTTAGCTTTAGATTTAAAATAGAACAAATTTCTAATGAAAAATCAACATTCAATCATTTTGTAAATAAATATATCGATTCTATTCAAAAACATCACATAATCATTTCCACTTTTATTTGAAAAATTACATGATTGATAAATTGTTTTTAGTTATCAAATAAACCATATCACAATAGATAAACAGAGAGAATGTAATGCATGGTTTACAAAAGTATCCATGCTATTACAATCATGTGTTCTAGAAAAATATTTGTGGTCCAAAATATAAAACATAAATATGTGAGTGTACGAATTGTGACACATAATTACAACCATTATGAATGAAGAATTTTATGATATGGACTTGGGGAATAAATATCTACGATGTTAAGGAACACAATGATGGAAGGTGATTCCTACCAATATTGATGCAAGAAATAGTTTGATGATATGAGGATAAAAGTTTTTCTCTATTCCTTCATATGATTCCATAAAAAGACCAAGTGGTGTTAAAACAATATGGTTTTGTGTTTCCATCCCCAAGGATCCAAAATTCATCCTGATGACATGTTATCAACAGAAAAAAATAAAAACCATCCTCATTATTTTACTAAACATTTTCATTAGATTGGTAATACTATGCCATTACTTTGAAAATACAAATTAAATTGAAATGCATTTTTACAAATAATAATTCACCAAATAAATGCTTTTTGAATAAAAATTTAAAATAATCATCATTTTAACATGCAATTTATCCCTTCATAAATTATTTTAAAATTCATTTGAGAAACAATTATTTCATTTATGAATTTCATGATGTAAAAAAATTATGCGTAATGATTTTATAAAGAAAAAACAAACTAAAATAAGTTTTATACTTATATGTGATCCAAGATTTTTTTCACAAAACAGACCTAAGGAATTAACATTAACATTCAAAATATTAGTTTTCTCTAATATTTTATAGAAGCACAAACCTAAAATAATGTCTCATATTTCTTGACATATATACCCAATGACCATTAGTGTGGTTGAATCTATAATAACAAGAGAGTTTTCATGCACAGAATCCAATAAAGATAAACCTCCAACACCCTAATTATAATTTTACTACAAGAATGAAATGTAAATGAGTCATGAAAAACTAATCTTCTATTATAGTTTGTTAACTCCTAGTGATCTTCTGAATAAGATAATTAAAATATTTTGCAGTGGTGGTTTGGATAATTTTAATGAAATACATCAGGGGTTCTAAATCGTATCATTAAAAACTCAAAAAATAAAGAAATCATTTAATTTTATGTTTTAATTGATCCCTGAAAGAGGATAGTTATAATAGTTATAAATAATTATTTATTAACATTAAATGGGTTAAAATATTTAATTTTACTATTTTTGAATTTTAAAAATAGGAAAATTCCTTATAGTTGTTATTCAGGTCCTCATAAAATGCAACCCCATTATCCAGAGTTAATAGAAATTCCTAAACCCCCCTTATCGTTTCTCCTAGGGATTTTATCGTTCTATTCAGAATTAATGGATCTCATCACTTTTCTAGGATTATATTTCTCTTACATATATTATTTTCTCCTTCCACTTATTGATTTATGTTTTTTAGTGGTGCAGATTTCATACATTTCTCAATGACCCTCTTTCTATATAGTCTAATGCATCAGACCTCTGTTCTATGTATTTATTATGTTTCATCAAAAGTATTATGTCATTATCGATGGTTAAATACAAAATTCTTCTTCACCAATACCCTTTCATTCCAACCCGTAATGCTTGAAGAAATTTTGGACATGCTCGATGAGGGATTCAGGATCACTTGGGATTGTGTTGGAAGGGAGATGGTAGTGGAATCAATTATAGTGCTTCTTTGGAACTAGATTCTTATACTCCTCATATGGGTTATATTATTATTATGTGATTTTGGTGTTTATTACGTCTGATGTGTTCCATATTTTTTATCATGAATTTTTCAGTTTTTTTATGTCGGATTTTTATTCAACATAATGTTTCAAATTGGTCGTTGTGTTGGTGGGGAAATTATTAATCTAATTGTTAGTGATTTCTAGTGATGGTTAATATGTTTTTTATTGATGGTTCGGTGTTCTAATTATAGAGTAATATTAAATCATTTGTTTTATCTTTATCAATGATAATGATTTGGTATCCATTGTATACCTCTTCTAAGGCCTATATGCGCTCATCTCTACAATGTTTTCCCGTTATAACAATCCTTTACTTATTAGGTTGGGGCTGTTTTATTCGTGGAATTTTTGTGATCATTTTATTAGGAATCCAATTTTATCTCAGATGCGCAACCGACAAAATCTTTTCACTTATTGGGTTCCAAATTGATATTCATCTTATAATTCATAAATTAAGGTTCTGAAGTCTAGTAGTGCTTATTTATTATTTTTATAATAGTGAGGATGGTTATTTATTGTTGAGATTATGGTTTTTGAACTTTAATGATAATGGAATCCATCAATTTATTCTCAATGGTGAACTGGTGTGGTTGATGGGTTTGATTTTTTTCATGGTGTGCAATAAGATCTTGTAGGTTACCCAATGTTTTTATAATGGATTTTGTTCAAAATTTTAAAATCAAAATTTGAAATTTGTTTGTTTGTGGTTATGTGTGGATCAGTAGGATGATGTGTACCCTTCATTAATGATCCCTCATATTCGAAAGTGTACTTCTGGAAAAAAAATTGATTATGTGTTTGTGTCTTTCAAAATAGGCTAAATGAGATGGTTCAAGCATCAATGTTCTAAGAATAACATCCATCCCCATACATAGGTGATGTTGGGATAGATTAATTTGTTTAATGAATGGAAACAAATAATTTAATCATTAGGTACTTTTGTAAACCTGTGACAGATTTGTATTATTTTGGATATTACATTTTCGAGGTACAATCTATGATGTTAATGAAATTATTCTTGGATGTAG
Organism: Viscum album; assembly: GCA_963277665.1. Taxonomy (NCBI): domain Eukaryota; kingdom Viridiplantae; phylum Streptophyta; class Magnoliopsida; order Santalales; family Viscaceae; genus Viscum; species Viscum album. The sequence goes on from OY728148.1 coordinate 471,837,467, forward strand.
AATAAGATAAATGTTTTTTAATGGGTTTTAAAGTATAATTAATTATTAATATACTCTATACAAATTAAATTTTCTAATAGATTATGGATTATTTCTCATGGAAATATGACTATTATACAGTCTTAATATTTATTTTATGTTCTTATTAAGTGGTTGTAAGATATAGTGAATGAACAAAATATTAAGACATAATGGATTGATATGTGGATGCGGTTGTAAACTAAGTTAATGGATATTATAATGAAGAAACATACCTATACAAATTTGTTTATTATAATATAATAAGTGGAGGTGTATATTAATAATACTCAAAATCCAAATAAAATTATACCTAAGGGTGGGGAATGGAAATGTTCTTTTGTAGTTGAAGAATAATGTGGAAAGGAATTTTTTAAATTATAGATGAAATGTATTCATGGATTTCACAGTAATGGATCTCAATGTACATCTTCTATTTCAGTGAAGTATGAAATGAAAAATAAAATTTTATGAACCATCCTTATGCACATATAAATCAAAAGGAATTGAAAAGTCATAAGTTTTATTGTAACCAGTACACAGGCATGATTAGTGATATAGAATCAAATAGTCTATAGAGATCAATGATACAATTCGATGAACTAAATTATTATAGGATGAAAACCTAATGTAGAGATAGGAGACCTCAATAATATGAATTTATAGGTAATAAAATTATAAATGAAATTTAATTTTAATATGTTAAAGCATAAAAGTTTGTGGATAATTAGGGAGGCACTTCTTTATTGAATTGTACTATTTTGATTACCTCTATAATCAATTCTATATTATTAATTAACAAATAATTTCATTCATTTTTATCTAAATGGTTTGTTTGACAATTAGGCATAATATTAGAGTAGTAATTGATTCCTTAAAGATTATTACCCTCATAGGTAAAAGGGTAGAGAATGGGTTCAATTATCCATCATACTATATAGTGTTGGGAAATGTAAAAACCCTCAAGATAATTTTTAGTACATGGGATGCAGGCATATGACTGATTATTTTAATGGATTGTATGAGAGGATAGAGGAATAAATGAAATAAATGAATGATTCTTTATGTAGTTATGGATGAGACTATTGGTGCGTCCAATGGATAATGGGATGTCAAAACCAGTATGTAAGGTTTAATATGAAGATATGTTTCATTAAAAGATTTTATTTTAGTAGGTTTAATGCTATTATCATTTGATTGTATTAAATATTTTTCACATATAATGGCATTTGATAAATATTCTGATATTTTCTTTAGTATTTTATTAAATTTCCCTTAAGAGGGGGTGAAGAATTCTCCATTTACCTAAGATGATAAATCCAACCAATTTTTGACCTTAAAATAAAATGTAACTAATTGATTTAAAATATATTTTTGTGACACTAATTAAACATAAGAAAAAGGGATTCATTTTACCAATTGCTAATCTATGGGAAACATCAATTTTTTCACAATAAATTTAATGGTATATTGTAATTATAAATTGAATATAAAAACCAATAATAGAGATGGTAATGAAAAATATTGATTTTTTACTAACTAATGGTATCACATTGGTTTAAAAAATATTAAATTTTTATTAGGTATCATATGATTGGGATAATCATTGAGGATATTTTATAAATAAATATTGGTATAAATATTAGTAGTTTTTTGTCAGTCCTTTTGGAGTGAGATGTTAACATATTGTGTTTATAGAAATGATAATCTGAATCTTCCATGATATTTTTCTTAACATTCTGATGGATTCATCAATGCTATCTAGTATATATAATATCATAATTAGGTTGTGGGAATTTCATTAATATTTTTTTAAGATCATTACATCTGAATGAGGTTTGTTTAATTTATTAAAAATTCAATTTTGGATATAGGTCGGGAAATTTTTTAATAACATTATCTTTATGAAATGGACATTAGTTCACCATGTCTTGGTAGAAGGAGTTATTTACTAAAAATGTCCCATAGATGGTTTTAATATATTAATATTTTTCATAGTCAGATATTAATGAATATTTCTTCAATTACTCTCAATTTTATCATGTACCATTAATTAGTCGACATTGAATGGATATATTTTTTCTTCGAATGAAAATTATAAATAATAATTTATAAAATTAAATGGGAGGCTTAATTTAAATTATTTTTCATTCTTTATAATCTTGTAATTTCGGATGAAGTATATAATTATGGGTCCTATTTAATCATGGTATTTTCTTAATTAATGGGTTAAAATTATGTAAATATAGTCTATAAGGATAAGGCTATATAATTTTGATATTATTAGGAAATAGATATTTGAATAATTTGATTTCATTTTTAACTTGTTATGCCCACATTCAAAAGTATATACGAATCAAAAAATATAATTAAAGTATCATACATCTGTTATAACCATACTGTTTAATTAGAAGGAATAAATATGAATAAATAATGTATGAAATAATTAAAATTGTCTAACTAAAAATGAATTTTTTTTCTATTCATAAAAAATGATCACAATTTTTTTTATTAAAATCATTTTATTCTTCAAAATTACATTTTCTTCAAAAACGAGTTTTTCATATTTTAATGAATGAATATTATTTTCTAGAAGTTCTATTAAAATTATTGAAAAAAGTTTATTTCATTTTTGAGTTCATAATTTATAAATTATCATAAATTTATTTTTCTAATACATTTCTTAAAACATTTATTTTTCATGAAATAGTGAGGAAAATTATTTTTATTAAAAACTATATATTCATTATAATTATTGGTAACGCCCTGAATACAGTTACCCAGAGTCGGTTCATTATTACAAAATATTGGTATGGTCACAAGAAATCAAGTCTCAAAATACCGATTAGTTTAGTAGCCTTGTATGTACTAGATACATACATATATTTTACATTACACTATTAAATGGGAAAACAACAACTTTGTTCCCCCTTTGAAAAAACTCATACCCATAGCATATTCTTATAGGTTAATCATAATATACTTCATCATATCCTAGGAAAAATAAAACATAATAAAGGGGTGATCTTAGATGCTTTTAAAGATTAAAAATATATCAAAAACAATCATAAATAAGAATAAACATTTCCGGCAATGTATAAGAATGAAAAGAATAATTTTAAAATAACAACTCATCAAAATTTTCAAAGACAAGTAAAATAATTTCATTTACTTTTTTCACATGGATATTCTACTAGTTTAATAATCACATTTAGTATAAATTTTCAATTTCATAATGATGGAATACATAAATCATACCTCATAACCACATTGTGATGGACTCATACCAAGACTACAAATATGATTTTGTCAAGGCCTTGTGCTAAGACACTTTTTGTCTCATGAGACCTACCGATGTATTGAGGATCTACAATGGGCTTCACCCATCACTTACTAAGTCCAATGCATATATCATATGAAAAGGTTAAAACATAACATAAAAATTCGTATCAAAACTAGCATATGAAATGTTAATACATTAACCGTAAACCATGAATGGTATAAAAATAACACATTTACAATCAAAAATATCACAAAAACTTAAATATAATATTGATGATTCTATCATAACAAATCAACATCAAACATGTGTAAAATCCATTAATGGATGTTGACATAGACAGAATAAAAACTATTTGAGAGAAATATCACATTCTATTTGGAAATTAAATTAAAGTGACATAATTATAAAAGAAAACATATATTCTAGAAATATTATTATAATATTGTAAGGGAAGATTTTATGATGTCATAAAAGAAGAAAATTGCTACATCTGACGTATAGGATAAAAAACATTCTTACATTAATTTGTCAAAAAGGTGATAAAGTACATTGTTTGGAAAAAAATAGAAATATTCCATTCAAAACATTTTATAAAATTTCAAAATATGGTATAAATAAATTTTACCCATATACTTGGAAATAGTAAATATTTTTTGAAATATATTTTTAGGAAACATCGATGTGGATGATAAAAAGGACCCAGTAGATACTCCAGTATAAATAACCTCTGATAATAAAGAGATTATAAAATTAATCGATACCTTATACCTTTCCTTGGTAGAAGGTGTGTTAAAATCTTTTATAATAGTTAAATAATTTTTATTAAATTATTAATGAACCATATACATAAATATGATATTATATATTATCTTCTAATATTTATTTGTTAATAATATTTCAGTTGTATCATTGTTTCGGGTGTAAATTGATTTGTTTTCCTTTAGATGTTTTGGTACGTAATTATTTTTTTTCATGGATAGGATGTATTTTTATTCATATCCAGAATGATATAAGTTATTAAACATTATTTTTAATCATAAATTTAAAATTATTCTGGAATGGTTACGATGGGGAATGAATCTCGTCATGTATGTAGATACGGTAATCTATACGTACGCACGAGTGAAAATACCATTCTTCTTATGGTGAATTCATATGTAAAAAGATGATATATCATATCTAAATAATAATTAACATGGTATATTTATTATTTACATCAATTATACTCACTACTATACCCATCCAAGTAATGTCATGTTGAATAACAAACTACACCATGACGTGGAGATGGTAAGCCGTTCGTATGCATGTATGGTGATATTGTCATTAATATGATGGATAGAATAATGAATATGGTTTTAACATAAATATAATAATATAATAGTTTGTATAAGGTTCTAGGGATATTATTTTGGTATGAAAACCACAAGGAAACGGGATGTGGAAGAATAAATGAACTTTGGAAGAGATGATAAAATAACTACATCTTCTGCAGGTCCTTCATTTTTATTTTATCAAAAGGGCTCCTAAGGTGGGATTTATATTCAATTTAAGGCCACTAGGTGGAATTTAGGGTAGTTGGGAGGATATTTGAGCAGGTGTTGGATGATTCCAAATGCTTTGAAGGTGTGATTTTGAGAGATGGGGAAATACCCATTTATAAAATATGTATGAGAGACTTTAGGAAAAGATTGAAATATTAATTTATTATAAAATCATATTGGGTTTATAATGGATCAAAAATTATTTATTTGGGGGCTACGGTGGGTTGGGTGGAAAAATACTCAACAAATAGGTTTTATATATGTTTAGGTCACCATATTAAACTTAAAATTTAGATTTAACTCATAGTTAAATAGTTTATCTTTTACAATGTATTATTTTATTTTTATATTTCATGGTTAATAAAAATAAATTAAAATGCCCAGAGAACACCTTGTGGTTAATTAATGACTTATATATCATTATGTAATTCCTTTGGCTGAGCCTTATATTTTTATGGATATTATATCATTTAATAATATAGTATTTTTTAAAAAACTCATTTATGTCAATTTTGACACTATTTAGTATTTGATATTTGTGAAATTCAAAAAAAAAATGATTACATTGAAAAATACATTAATTTAACCCTAACATGTCATATTATCCTATAAAAATTGGGTAATGCATCAGAAGTCTCAATTTACCTTTATTGTTATACTGATATTATCAATAATTTTAATCTTTCAATAATAATGAAATTTATGCATTATCATTGTGTCATAAATAAATTTAATTATTTAATGTGTAAAAATTACTAATAAAATACCATTAAATATGAGAACTATTTATATTTCTAGTTAATATTTATAGTGGAATTTATCATTTCTATCAGACTATATTAAATTTTTTTTGTCGTGAATATTGGAATTGATTACTTTTAATTGTTTTTTAATTAAAATAAAAATAATTGTCCTAATATAATACTAATGTATCAAAAAGGAAAATATTTTATTCATAAGAATAATTTTCTTTTTGAAAAAATCGTATCCAATAGAGTTACAACATGTGTTAGGGTAATTATAATATCATTTTTACTTTTAATTACACTACTTGCTTTTTACTGTGGTATATAAAATTCAATATGTACTACTCACCAAAAAAACATCATCATATTGAACAAAATTTTAACTAATAATTCCATATACTCCTCTTATATATTTTATATTAAATTCACAAAAGTGGTAAAATTATGTTTTATGCAAATTTACAAATGTGCATAGAAGGAGGGTAAAAGACGTTAAAAATATCAATAAAGTTTTATACATCTTATCTTATTATAAAGTGACTCTAATGAATTTAATTGAACTGATATATGTATTATATAACTATATTGACTAAAATTAAATATAAATTAAAAAAATGATTATTTAAATAAAAATTCAATTTTAAACAAAAACATAGTGTTTTTTCACTATTCCTCAAAAGTTGAATGTTTTTAGAAAAATAAAAAAAATTCACCCTATTTTTTTTTTGATATTATGATTCCAAAAATTATTTCCTTTTTGAAAAATAATATAAAAAATAAAATATTGGGAATTACTATTCATAATATCTTGTTTAATTGGTTGTGGTGTGCTAGAACTCGAAGTTGCGTACATCGCAAGTTATTGTATTATTCAAAGAGAAGCATACCATTAATGCAAGGGGTGTTACATTCTTCTCTCCATTAAATAAATTCATCCTCAAAATTTCATGAATAATATTGAATAAAATGATTATGGTGTTTCTTCATCATAACATCATCTGGTTCCCACATTTTCTCTTCCATCTTATTGTTTCTCCGTAAAACGTTTACCAGATGATTTGTCCGGTTTCTCAACACTTTTCCCTTTATCATGAATTGTGATAATATCTTCACAATAAGACATATCAGGTTCCAGTTCTATTTTTCATAGGTGAGTACATGTGTTTGGTGAGGCACATATTTTCTTAATAGTGTTACTTGGAAAACATCATGAACATTGAAGAGAAATGAATGCATTTTCCAACAATTATCAATAACACCAATTAGTTATAGAATTATTAAAGGACCAATGTACTTGGGACTTAATTTTCCCTTCCTACTGAATCATATAACACCATTTCATAGAGATAAATTCAAGAAAACATGATCTCAAACATGAAATTAAAAATCCTTCCTTTAGTTATTAGCATATTTTCTTCCTAACATTGAGATACTTTTATTGGGTTTTAGATAATATTTACATTTTCTTATGTTTAATCAACATGTTCTGGGACTATGAGCTTTATTTCACTAACAACATTCCAATAGGTTGGTGTGAGACATCTCTTTTTATATAACACTTCATGTGGTGCTATCTGAATACATGAATCGAAGCTAATGTTATAGTAAAAATCTACCAGAGGTAAATAGTGATCCAACATACATTGAATGTACTGTGAGAAAGATATAAATGTGCCTTCAAAGGTTTGAATAGTATGTTCTAATTTTACATCAGTTGGTGGGTTGTAGGCAGTGCTCAAACGATTTTATGTATCCTGGGCCTTTTGATGACTTTTTCAGAATCTGGATTTAATATGAATATCATGATTAGAAACAATCAATATGGGTACTCCATGAATTCTTATAACTTCATTAATATATAATAATTCTAAACATTCTAGTTGTAAATATTATATTATAGCCAGAAAATGTGCTGACATGGTAAGACGATCAACAATTACCCATAATGAATCATTCCTTCTAGGAGTCTTTAGTAGCCCCATGACAATCTCCATCACAATATCATCCCATTTAAAAATAGGTTTGGGAAGAGGTTACATAAATCCTCGTGGATGTTGTCCTATATCATTTCCCTCTTGAGAAACTACATATCGTGAAACATTATCATCAATCTCCCTCATCATGTTGTCCCACTTAAAATGTTCCTTAAAATATCTATACATCTTATTATTACCAGGGTGTATAGATAAACTGGAGCTATTCGAATCATCCATCAATTCTATTTTTAGATCAGGTATGTCAAGAAAACAATGTATCATCCCAAATTTCATAATTACATATTCATATATGAATTTAATAAACCTCCCATCATTCAAAGCATTAATTTTATTTCGAAACTCCATGTCATCAGTCTGAGATAATTTATTCCTATTTTGTAAAGATGGTTTGGAAACCATTTGAAAAGGTATCGATGTTTCACCTTCCATGATTATTCCCAAATCTATATTTCCTAGATCCATGAACATATGATCACTTTCAACACTCATACTCTTCGAAACTATATGATCCTTTATTCACAAAGAATCTTCCCCCTTATTTTCATTCCCTCGGTAGTATTTTATAGTGCAATCACAATCCTAGAGTATATCAGGCCATCATCATTGCCTCATTTTGAGTTCTTTCTATGACAAAATAGACTTCAAACTCTTTTGATTTGAATATATCTCATATTTTCACCAAATAGATAGTGTCTCCATATCAATAAAGAAAATATTACATCTACTAACTCATGATCATGATTGGGATAGTTCTGTTTTGGAAATATTATCTTTTTTTATGTATAGAAAATAACTCTATCATTTTTCATAGGGACAAAACTATGTCCATTCATTGTTGAATCCCAATAAATTACAAACCCATCATTCTGTGATGGTAGAGTCAAGATATGATAATTGACTAATATTTTCATCAATTAATTAAATCATTATTCACACTCTTATGTATAAATAAATTTAACCGCTTTACATGTTGGGTTGGTTAATGGGTAAGCAAATCAGGCAAAATTCTGGACAAAATGTAGATAATAACCAGCTAAACCAATAAAACATTGTACCTTAGTAATACTTGTTGGTGTTGGGGATTCATGGATTGCCTCAGTCCTTTAAGGATCTACAAGGAATCAATCCATATAGACAATTTTCCTAATAAAGTAAATCTTATGAAGCAAGAATTGACACTTCCTAAATTTCGCATATAATTAATTTCATCTAAGTGTCTTTAAAATATTGCACAAGTGACTTTAATGATCTTAATATATTTTGGATTAGACCATTATATCATCAAAAAATACCACTACAATGTCATCATGATATTTCTTGATAACTCTATTCACAAGATCCATGAAGAAAAAGTGTGCATTAGTCAGTCCAAAATGCATTATTGTAAACTCGTAATGCCCATACCTGGTATGAAATGCTATCTTTGGAATGTCTTCCTTCTTCATGTAGGATCGAAATATAGTATGAGATGCTCAATATACAAGAGGGGGGTGAATTGTATACTTTAAAAATCCTTTGGAACCTTTAAAGTTAGTTAAGAATAACTATGTTTTCCTTAAGCAAAGGAAAAGGCTAAGTTTAACAAAGTTAAACTGAGCAAATTCACAACACCTCTTAACACCGAATGTAAACTTGGAAAGAGATTCCGAAAGTAGGTTCCAGAAAGATGGTTCCGGAAAATGAAACTTTAACAAAAGGTTACTATTTGAGATTCTACCTTAAAGCGTATAGAATCTAAATGAAACAGAGTACAAATAAGGATGTATAAGAAAGTTATACTTTCCTTATATTAAAAAATGCAGCGGAATATAATCAAGTTGTTAAACTACAAGTAACAAGATATAAGTCTTTTAACCCAAAGAGAAGGGTATCCAAAAACCTTGGATAAAGGTCCCATGATTTATACTTTCAAGCAAGTCTGTCTTACCCACACCAGGGTAAGCCCTCGATACGAAGATCGGAGTCTCTGTCTTGCTATCCCCGCAATCCCTCAACTTCAAGGTAGTTGGCAACCTCTGTCTTCCTTAGCAAGGAAGCCCTCGAACTTTAAGGTAGTCGGCACCTCTGTCTTCCTATCCCTGGAAGCCCTCGAATGTAATCACCAACATTCGGAGTCGCACGAAGCTTTGAGAGTTAATAAGAGCCTCTCTCTCTAGAATTCACTTCAACAGCATGTAAGCACAAAACCAAGTTGTTCATCTGTCATCAGTTCAACACTGATCTCTTTCAAATGAGCTCCTATTTATAGGTAAGGTCGGATCCTTCTCCAACGGTCATATTTTCCTTAATGATCGGAGGGACCTGTACACGTGTAACTTAGACAACGGTTAGTTTATAACAAAACAGACGACATCTTTTTATAACAAAACAAATGTAACAGAATGTACGACATCGTTTTAAACTCTAACAAAAAAGTTCGGAATGAAATCTTCGGAGTGAAGGTTAGGAGTGTAAGGAACAATAGTAAGAGTAGACAAATTTTAGAAGTGTAATAAATATAAAAGTTCAGAGTCTAACAAAGATATTTTTCGGAGACTGAATTAATTCAGAGAGTATAAAACAAAGATACTCAAATTCTGTTTAATAGGTGAATTCAGAATGAGAATTCGGAATAGGAATTCATCATCAGAAATCGTAATGAGAATTCGTCAACAGAATTCGTAATGAGAATTCATCAACAGAATTCGTAATGAGAATTCGTCATCAGAATTCGTAACGAGAATTCTTTATCAGAATTCGTAATGAAGATTCTTCATCAGAATTCGTAAAGAGAATTCTTTATCAGAAATCGTAATGAGAATTCGTCATCAGAATTCGTAATGAGAATTCGTCATTAGAATTCGTAACGGGAATTTGGAATGAGATTTCTTCATTAGAATTCGTAATGAGAATTCTTCTTCAGAATTCGTATCCTGAATCTGGAATAGAACTTAGTCAGAGTTCATATCCGGAGTTCGGAATGAAACTCTATCACAGTTCTTCTCCAGAATTCGGATCCTAAAACAGAATGCTTCATATCAAGGTTTCAATGATTCCGTGAAAGTGAATCCGAATCTTATACTTAAGAAAATATGAATGAAAATGTGATAAGGATAATTTTACTTATAAAAGCGATTTTCCTTAAGAAAGCAATTTTCCTTATAAAAGCAATTTTCCTTAAGAAAGCAATTTTACTTATAAAAGCAATTTTCCTTAAGAAAGAAATTTTCTTAAAGATAAGGGGTTTGTGATTTTCAAAACAAGAATTAATGGAAAAGTCATAAGGATAACCTTATTGACTAAACAATCTCCCCCTTTTTGGAAAGCACAAACATCCTTACGAAAAAAATTCTAAGAAGAAAAAAAAACATTAAGGCTTATCTCCCTTTGCTTTAAGGATATTGATGAATATGACTAACTCCCCCTTAGGCTTTGAAACTCTAAGGATCGTATTCAAGTTTCTGGAGTGAAAAATAATAATGTCTTCTTTAATGAAAAAGCTCCCCCTTAAACAAACTCTTATTAGAGTTTTTCTTTTTCTTAAAGATCTTTTTCTTCTCCCCCTTTGATAAACTCTTATTAGAGTTCTTCTTTTTCTTAAGGATCTTTTCCTTCTCCCCCTTTGTGATTTTCAAAAAGAATTGGAGGGAATGGAAATACTTAACAAAGTACCTGAGATATTAGTAATGACAACAAAAGAAACAAGAGGCCCAACTTTCATTAAATTTGAAATCTCGGCAAGAAAGAAAAAAATAATTACAACAAAAAGATCGGATTAGGTTATTTCGGATCTTTTTCCTTTGACATGAGCCCCTTTAGAATAGTCTTGATCTTCTTTAGGTCTTTATGATCTTCTTCAGCTTGCTTCTATAAGACAACTATTCTGGTGGATTGAGCTTCAATCTTTTCTTCCTGGGCTTTCAGCTTTTCTTCCTGAGCGTTGATCTTTTCTTCCTGAGCCTTCATCCTTTCTTCAAAATCAATCCAATGATCCCTTTCAAATTTTCAATTCTGAGAAACAGAATTCAGTTTCCCATTCAGATCCCTGACTTCTTGGATCCGAAAGCTCTTTTCATCCGTCAGCTTTTCTTCAAAGGAGGAAGTCAGCTCGTTTATCTTCTTGTCCTCGGTCTCAAAGGCATCTTTAACATTTTCTTAAAACTCATCGAACAACCTCATTTCTTCCACAATCTTCTTTGACCAACTTTTCATCCTCTTGCAAGACCTTTTATGAGCTTCGTAACCAATAAAGAAGGTTTTGAACTGAGCCTCAATATCAACGCACTTATCCATAACCATAGATACGGAGTCTGTTTTCTGATTCAACGCATGTTGGAGCATCTGGCATCTTGAGTCGATACTAGAGAAGGTCGGAATGGATCCTACCAACTTCTTTAAAGACTGGACAACAAAATCATGCCCCAACGAGGATGACTCCGAATCTGAAATCTTGCTTGGTGAGTTTTCTTCCTCAATAAGCTCCAACTTTCTCTTTGAAGAACTACCAGCTTCCTTTCTCTTCCATACCGGCTTAGAGGATTCCGGATCAGCAGCTTTTGTCGCCACATCTTCTTGAGCAGGTAGATCAATAAACTTTCCAGACTTCTTGTCAAAAGCTACATCCATTCTTTTAAGAGTGTCATCACTAACCAACAAAGTTTTGCATACCCTCAGCTTAGATCTGCAAGCCTCCTTGAAATATTCAAGGCACCAAACTATCAACATTGATAATATTGCTGGGTACATTACGATATGTGCTCTGAGATTTCCTTTCTTAAGGTTCTCAATGGTTATAAGAATATGTCTCCTGAAATTGAACTTCCTTAGATTTATCAGGAAATCTAGGATATAGATCTCACTCTTCTTCAGGCTGTCTTTATAGCCTTTCCTCGGTACAATAAGTCCTTGCACCCAGAACTCTAGAATTAGGAAGTTTGTGGATAGACTTGCAATCTTCGGAGCCTTGTCATCAGCCAGTCCGAGAGTTTCTAAGGCTTTTTCCTTGTCGAAGCTACCCTTAGAGTCCGGTAAAACGTGCGAAATAAATTCGGCTTCTCCTTCAAAAGACAATCCTACCAAGATTGCAGCCTTGGTGTAAGAAAGTTTGTAGGTCTTGCCATACGACTTGAAAGAAAACTTCTCCCTATCATCTTCCTTAAAGAAGGAAACTGATTCATAAAACTCGACAAGTAAATCTGAATATACTTCATCTTGATTCCAGGTTTTTGACACCGCAACATCTTCCCAGCCATTCAACTTAATGTTCTTTGAGATAAGGGAATCATAGTTGTTGAAGAAATCCGGATGGAGTATCCTTTCTCTATAAACTAACCATTGAGAAATAGGCTTGGTAGATGACATTTCTTAAGACGCTAACTCCGCAGACATTCGGATCTGTAATCCTCTGAGAAGTTCGGAACGGAGACAACTGTAGTTCGGAACGACCTTAAACAGAGGGGCAGAGCTTCAGGACGCGAGAGCTTGAAACCGATGTGGGACGAGAATTTGGGTCCCCTTTATATAGTCAACGAGATGAAAGTTCATCTTCCACAGTTGATCTAACGGTTTAGAATGAAATGAGATCAAATCTGACGGTTGATAACTTGAATCCGATCTTTTTTAGGTTTTTATTAAAGTAAAGAATTAAGAAAACTATAATCCGAAATCATAATACAAGAGAATTCCAGCAAGTAAAATATAACTACGAAAACTTGAGTAAGGAAATCATACCATTCGGATTGGTTGAGGAGGATTATTCGTAATGGGTAATATAAAGATGACTACGAAAAAAAACTTTATTATGAAAAGACAAAGTTCGCAAAAATTTACTACGGAAAACAAACATACTACGAAAAACTCATTATGAAAGTTCAGTACGAAAAATACATTACGAAAAATTTGGTATGAAAATTCCTTTATGAAACTTTTAGTACGAAATTTTCATTACGGAAATTTTCAATACGAACACTTCCATTCCAGAAGTATTCTGTACGAGAATTTCCATTTTGGAAAATTTTAGTTCCAGAAGTTCCATTCCGGAAATCTTCGTTCCGAAAAGTTTGAAAACAAAATTTTGAAAAACCTTGTTACATAACCAATCAAATGTACTCCCCCTATGAAAAGGAGTTTATTACTATAAGGATACTTTTTCAACAGAAAGTTAATTAAGAAAGATTACCTTACGGTTATCATTCCTAACTTTTGTTTAATATATTCAAATCTATCAGAAGGCAAAGATTTTGTGAAAATATCAGCAAGTTGATCTTGCGTTCCGATAAACTGAAGAATAATATCTCCTTTGAGTGTGTGATCCCTAAGAAAGTGATGCCTAATATCTATGTGTTTTGCATGGGAGTGATGTGCAGGGTTCTTACTGAGGGCAATGGCACTTGTGTTATCACACAAAATTTGAGTTTTGGTAAAACTCAAGCCATAGTCTGTGAGTGTGTGTTGCATCCACAACACTTGTGCACAACAACTTCCAGCTGCTACATATTCAGCTTCAGCAGTGGAGAGTGCTACAGAATGTTGCTTCTTGCAGGACCAAGAAACTAACGAATCTCCTAAGAAATGAAAAGTTCCGGATGTACTTTTTCTATCCATTCTACATCCACCAAAGTCAGCATCATAAAAGCTTTTTAGAACAAAATCATTTCTGGAAGTATAAAATAATCCTAGAACCATGGTTCCCTTAAGGTAGCGAAAAATTCTTTTTACTGCCTTTAAGTGATATTCCATAGGATTGGATTGATATCTTGCACATAAGAATACTGAGAACATTATGTCTGGTCGACTAGCTGTTAAGTATGGTAGACTTCCTATCATACCTCTAAAAGATGTTTGATCTACTGGTTTCCCAGCTTCGTCAAGATCTAAAGAGTTTGAGGTACCAATGGGAGTACTTATACTCTTAGTGTTGTCATAACCATACTTTTTAAGAATATCTTTAATATACTTATGTTGAGATATGTAGGTTCCTTCTGGTTTTTGAGAAATTTGAAATCCAAGGAAAAATGTTAACTCACCCATCATACTCATTTCAAACTCAGATTTCATTATACTTGCAAAAGAGTCAGTCAAAGATTGCTGAGTTGAACCAAATATAATGTCATCAACATAAATTTGAACAATTAAAACATTTTTCTAATCTTTCGTTATAAAAAGAGTTGGATCTGCATTTCCCTTAACATAGTTATTTTGAAGCAAAAATCCAGTGAGTCTATCATACCATGCTCGTCGGGCTTGTTTAAGGCCATACAAATCTTTGGTAAGTCTAAAAACATGATCAGGATGATTTGTATCTTCAAATCCAGGAGGTTGTTCAACAAAAAATTCCTCTTGAACATAACCGTTAAGAAAATCACATTTCACATCCATTTGAAAAAGTTTGAAATTAAAGAATGCTGCAAAGGCAAGTAGAATACGGATAGATTCAAGTCTAGCTACTGGAGCATAGGTTTCTTCATAATCAATTCCTTCTTGCTGATTATAGCCTTTAGCAAGAAGTCTAGATTTATTTCTAACAATGACTCCATTTTCATCACATTTATTTCTGAAAACCCATTTTACTCCAATAACAGAAGTTTACTTAGGTCTTTCAACCAAGGTCCAGACGTTATTCCTTTCGAATTCATTTAGCTCATCTTGCATTGCTTTGATCCAATCATCATCACCTAAAGCTTCATCAGTGCTTTTAGGTTCTAATTGGGAAAGAAATGCTAGATGTTCTACTTCATTTCTTAAGGAACTTCTAGTCCTTACAGGTTGATTTACATCACCAATGATACTATCACTGGGATGATTCTTAAGAAACACCTGATTTGAGTTTTGTAAAACCTGTTCATCAACATAGGGTAGAAAGTCTTCTGGTGTAAATGTTTCAGAAGTATCTTCTAGAACAATTTCCTTATCAGAAGGTTTTTCTATCAAAGGTTGACAATCAGTTTTTGAAAACACATCCGAAGATGTAAGTTGAGATGGTTTAAAAACAAAAGGATCTGACTCATCAAATTTTACATGTACTGTTTCCTCAACAGTACAAGTATTTTTATTAAAAACTCTATAAGCCTTAGAAGTTGTGGAATATCCTAATAAAATTCCATCATCAGACTTTGGTGCGAATTTATGTAAGTTATCTTTAGTATTCAAAATGATTACTTTGCAACCAAACACCTTGAAGTAAGAAAGTCTTTGTTTTCTACCATTCCATAACTCATAAGGAGTTTTATTAAGAAAAGGTGTAATCAAAACTCGATTTATAGTATAACAAGCAGTACTTACAGATTTAGCCCAGAAATGTCTAGCAATAGAATATTCACTCAACATGGTTCTTGTTATCTCTTGAAGAATTCTATTTCTTCTTTCAACTACACCATTCTGTTGAGGAGTTCTAGGTGATGAAAAATTGTGAGTAATACCTTTATTACTATAAAAAGTTTCAAAATCAGAATTTTGAAATTCTCCTCCATGATCACTATGAATAGTTTTCAATGGAAGGTTTTTCTCATTTTTAACTTGAGCTCTAAAACTTTTGAAATAATGAAAAGATTCAGATTTCTTTGTTAGAAAATAGACCCAAGTAAACCTAGTGTAATCATCAACTAGAACAAACACATAGTATTTGCCTCCAATACTTCCAGTTTGTGTTGGACCAAAAAGATCCATGTGCACTAACTATAATGAATTGGTTGTTGAGACTTCACCGATAGACTTAAAACTTGATTTATGTTGATTGCCATATAGACAAGGATCACAATCTTTAGAAGAATCAAATCTAGGCTCCGGTAGATCCTTAACTAGTTTCTTCTTAGAGAGTTAACATAGGTTCCTAAGATTACAATGTTCTAATCTTCTATGCCATAACCAAGAATCATCTTCCATTGCACTTAGGAAAGGTAAATCTTGGCTCCTGAGGTCTTCTAGGTTCAAAGTGTAGACATTCTCTTGCCTATTTGCTGAGAGAATAAATTCTTCCTTGGAATTGTGAACTAAACACTTATCATTCCTAAAATTCACAAGGTAACCTTCATCACATAACTGACTTATGCTAATGAGGTTGTGCTTAAGACCCTTAACAAAAAGAACATTTGAAATCAAGTTTTAACCTAAAAGAACAATATTACTAATACCAATAATCTCTCCCTTAGCATTGTCTCCGAAAGTTACCTTTCCTCCTTTCGTTTTGATAATATTTTCAAAATATCTTTTGTTACCAGTCAAGTGCTGGGAACATCCACTATCCATGTACCATGTATTTTTGCTGGTACTTTCTTTATTTTCCTGAAATCAAGAAGAAAATTAGACTTTCGGAATCCAAACTTGTTTGGATCCGAGATTTCCAGACAATAAAATTTTAGGTACCCACATATTCTTAGAAAAGTAAGCTTTGGGAAATCCTAGAGATTGGGTTTTATTTAAGGAAAAATTATTTGCCCAGTGACCACCACATTGACATTTAGTACAAAATGGGGCACTTTGAGGAACAAAATAATTGTTAATGAAAACTGGTTTTGTATGGGTATAACCAAATCCGGATTTATTTCTTAATGGTCATATTTGGGAATACATCTTATCAAAATTTTCTTTACCATGGGTAATGTTTGATAAACACTTCTTTAAGGAAAAAATTTCGGACTTGAGTTTTACAACCATGTTTTTTTCCTCAAAATCATTAGTTTTTAAACTAGAGTTAGGCTCGAAAACATTTTTCTTAGAAATTACTTTTTCTAACTCTTTAGAAAGTTTGTTCTTCTCAGAACTTACTTCCTCAAGATTTTTTGAAATACTTTCAAAATCATCATTTTTCTTATCAAGATCTTTAGAAAGATCTGATATCTCTTTTGTAAGAATAGAATTTCTAGAATTTGCCTTATCAAGTTTCTTGTTGATTTTGGAATTTTCAATCTCAAGAAGTTCAGCAAACCTAGAGACTTCTTCATAGGTAGGTAAAGTATTTTCCTCATCAGAAGATGATTCTTCATCAGAAGAGTTATAATACTTACTATCATTAGAATTTAAAGAAACATTGGTCAATGATTCAGTATTTCGTACCTTATCCATAAGACAATGATTATCAATAGGTAATCTGGATATAAGACCAAGATTCTTCTGTCCTGAAGATTCATAATCAGAAGATTCATCTGAAGAGTCACCACCACTGGCACTCCAGGTGTCATTAGCTTTCAGAACTTTCTTAGCTTTGGATTTATAATACTTATTTCTGTTCCTGTCTGAATGTCTTTCTTTTCTTTCTTTCTTTTTGAGCATAGGGCAATCTGGTCTAATATGTCCAGCTCTTTTGCATTCGTAACAAGTAACTTCTCCATCTTTCTTATCTTTCTTTTCCTTCTTCTTATAATTAGATTGAAAATTTCTCTGCCCAGCTATCTTGTTCATCCTTCGAGCATGATTGGCTAATTCATTTTCTGAGACTTCACTCTCACTAGATTCGGATTGGAAAATGACATTCTTAGACTTAGATCTGGTTACTCTTTCAGGAGTCTTAGCTTTCATCTGATTTGAAGTTGTAGTAAAAGCAACAGTACCATTTCCATTCTTCTTCTTGATGTTGACAACATCTCTCTTCATTCTGGTTTCATGTTGTAGAAGAGTTCCAAATAATTCATCAAGAGTAATTTGAGTGACCTTCTTGTTCTCATCTATAGCTGTTCTCTTGGATTCCCACTCATTGGGCATAATGTCAATTATCTTGTCCACAAGAGCTTCATCATCTAAACCTTTCTCTCCCATAGATTGTAGACTGTTGACGATATTCATAAATCTTTGTTGAACTTTACAGATAGGTTATCCATAAGGAAAATTGAAGCCATGATATTCAGCTCTATGCATAG
Organism: Viscum album; assembly: GCA_963277665.1. Lineage (NCBI taxonomy): Eukaryota > Viridiplantae > Streptophyta > Magnoliopsida > Santalales > Viscaceae > Viscum > Viscum album. Next base: position 471,855,884 of record OY728148.1, read on the forward strand.
CTCTTCTAGTTTCAATCACTTTAGAAGTCCCAAAGTGTGTAACCTCTAACTTCTTCCATATACAATTAGCTTCTTTACAAGAAGAAATTTGGCTATATATATTTCTGGTCATTGAACATAGTAAAGTGTTGCGTACCTTATAGTTTAGTTCATATTCTTGCTTTTCCTGGTTAGTAAAATTTCTGACTTCCTTGTCAGGAATTTTATAATCACCAGTAACCATAACAAAGTTGTCTACTGCAGTATTGATAACAAAAGTATTCATACGATCTCTCCAGTATTCATAGTCATTACCATCAAATATTGGTGATCTTGTAGGATTCAGATTATCAATTGATCCAACATTAACTCCTGCCATACTTAATATAACTTTGCACACAAACTTGTTAGTAGAAAAAGTTTGTAACAGAGAAGTTCGGAATAAAAAAAATTCGGAATGGACAAATTCGGAATGAAAACTTTCGGAAGGATAAAGTGAGAAAGAAAAACTTATTCGTGAGTATAATTATTTCAGAGACCTGCTCTGATACCAATTGTAAGATTGGTATAGAGTAAGAGGTTTCCAACCTCTGATACCAATTGTAGGATCAAAATATAGTATGAGATGCTCAATATACAAGAGGGGGGGTGAATTGTATACTTTAAAAATCCTTTGGAACCTTTAAAGTTAGTTAAGAATAACTATGTTTTCCTTAAGCAATGGAAAAGGCTAAGTTTAACAAAGTTAAACTGAGAAAATTCACAACACCTCTTAACACCGAATGTAAACCTGGAAAGAGATTCTGAAAGTAGGTTCCGGAAAGATGGTTCCGGAAAATGAAACTCTAACAAAAGGTTACTATATGAGATTCTACCTTAAAGCGTATAGAATCTAAATGAAACAGAGTACAAATAAAGAAGTATAAGAAAGTTATACTTTCCTTATATTACAAAATGCAGCGGAATATAAACAAGTAGATAAACTACAAGTAACAAGATATAAGTCTTTTAACCCAAAGACAAGGGTATCCAACAACCATGGATAATGGTCCCTTGATTTATACTTTCAAGCAAGTCTGTCTTACCCACACCAGGGTAAACCCTCGATACGAAGATCAGAGTCTCTGTCTTGCTATCCCCGCAAGCCCTCAACTTCAAGGTAGTTGGCAACCTCTATCTTCCTCAGCAAAGAAGCCCTCGAACTTTAAGGTAGTCGGCACCTATGTCTTCCTATCCCTGAAAGCCCTCGAATGTAATCACCAACATTCAGAGTCGCACGAAGCTTTGAGAGTTAATAAGAGCCTCTCTCTCTAGAATTCACTTCAACAGCATGTAAGCACAAAACCAAGTTGTTCATCTGTCATCAGTTCAGCACTGAGCTCTTTCAAATGAGCTCCTATTTATAGGTATGGTCGGCTCCTTATCCAATGGTCATATTTTCCTTTAAGATAAGAGGGACCTATACACGTGTCACTTAGACAACGATTAGTTTATAACAAAACAGACGACATCTTTTTATAACAAAACAAATGTAACAGAATGTACGACATCGTTTTAAACGCTAACAAAAATGTTCGGAATGAAAACTTCGGAGTGAAGGTTAGGAGTGTAAGGAACAATAGTAAGAGTAGACAAATTTTAGAAGTGTAAGAAATATAAAAGTTCGGAGTCTAACAAAGATATTTTTCGGAGTCTGAATTAATTCAGAGAGTATAAAACAAAGATACTCAAATTCTGTTTAATAGGCGAATTCAGAATGAGAATTTGGAATAGGAATTCGTCATCAGAAATCATAATGAGAATTCGTCAACGAAATTCGTAATGAGAATTCATCAACAGAATTCGTAATGAGAATTCATCATCAGAATTCGTAACGAGAATTCTTTATCAGAATTCGTAATGAAGATTCTTCATCAGAATTCGTAAAGAGAATTCTTTATCAGAATTCGTAATGAGAATTAGTCATCAGAATTCGTAATGAGAATTCGTCATTAGAATTCGTAACGGGAATTCGGAATGAGATTTATTCATTAGAATTCGTAATGAGAATTCTTCTTCAGAATTCGTATCCTGAATCTGTAATAGAACTTAGTCAGAGTTCATATTCGGAGTTCAGAATGAGACTCTATCATAGTTCTTCTCCAGAATTCGGATCCTAAAACAGAATGCTTCATATCAAGGTTTTAATGATTCTGTGAAAGTGAATCCGAATCTTATACTTAATAAAATATGAATGTAAATGTGATAAGGATAATTTTACTTATAAAAGTGATTTTCCTTAAGAAATCAATTTTCCTTATAAAAGCGATTTTCCTTAAGAAAGCAATTTTCCTTATAAAAGCGATTTTCCTTAAGAAAGCAATTTTCTTAAAGATTAAGGGTTTGTGATTTTCAAAACAAGAAGGAATGGAAAAGTCATAAGGAAAACCTTATTAACTCAACACTTCACACATGATATGTGAAAACTAATAATTCCAATATTTCAAAACCATATATATGTTATCAATAATTTTATTTTATTTCATTAATTATAATAATTATATTTATTTAAATATTTTTAATATCCTTTAATTTATATTTCCTTTAATAATTCAATTTTTGCATCATAGTTGGGTCACCATTTAATTTAATTATTTATATACTTAAATTATAAGTAAATTAACATTTTTTTTAAAATATTTTTATATTAATAATTAATATTTATAGTCAACCATGTCACTTATATTTATTCATATTAAAAACTATATAGTTATTAAAATTGGAATATTCCATTTTTAACTCTTCTTTAAATAAAATATAATAAATATCATAATCTTACCCATCTGTCTTAAAAAGGATCATATAATCGATCAATGTTTTATTTTTCTTGAAAAAAACTTATCCAATGAAAATAGGTCTAGTGTTAGGGTTATATTATATTAATTTAAAATTATTTGTTCCTTTAATTACCTTACATGCCATCAACTATGGAAAAAAACTCAAAATATATTATTCACCAAAAAATAATTTGATCCTATTAGACAATAGTTTTAAAAATGATTACAAATGTGCATGTATTTTCAAAATTCAATACATAGAAGTGGTAAAATTATATTTAATTCTAATCTCCCAATGAGGTTAGAACACGGGTAAAAGAAACCATCAAAATTTTAGTTAAATTCTTATATCTAATTATATAATAAAAATTATTTCTATGAACTAAATTGGAATAATATATTTATTATTTATCTATTTTGAATTTAAAATAAAATTAAGGTAAAATAATTATTTAATTGAAAATTTCAGTTTTTTAAAAGTAATGTAGTGTTTTCACTATTCATAAAAAATTAAATTTTTCAGAAATAGACAAAAAATTAACCATAAGCTAATTTTGATACATTGAGTTGCAAAATGATTTCTATTTTGAAAAATATAATTTATAGAATTCAAAATTTGGTTAATACTATTAATAACTACTTTTAACATCTAGTTTGATTGGTCCTGTTGCACACGAACTTGATGTTTCGTACAGTGCATGATATTGAATTATTTAAAAAGAAATGTATTCTAGATTCTTGGGGTGTTACATTATTTCCTCCATAAAATAATTTTACACAATAAATTTATATAATAAGACTTTATAAAAATATTCTAGTGGTTCTTCATAAGAAATACCTTGGGATCCCACATCACATATTCTATTTTATGGTTTCTCGAATGATCTATTACTAGACGATTCATCGAATTTCTCAACACTAGTTATCTGGTATCAAAGATCTTGATAGGATCTTCATAATATGATATATTGGGTTCCATTTTTATTTCATCATCGATGAGTACATAAATTGTTTCTGACATGTATTTCTTTAATAGTGATACATGGAACACATCATGAACTTTAGAGAGACTTGGTGGCATCACTAAATGATAAGCTACCACTCCAATATCTTCAAGAATTTGGAAATAAATGATGTACCTTGTTCTTAACATACCCTTCTTACTGAATCTCATAATACCCATTCATTTAGATAAATTCACGAGAAAATGATGTCCCACTTGAGATTCCAAATCCTTCCTTCAGTTATTAAAATTTTAATTTTTTCTAGATTGAGCTATTTTGTTCTGGGTATATATATTCATCAACATTTCTATCATTTCTTCAAAAATCTTTGGGCTTATGAGTTTTCTTTTACCAACACCATCCTCACATGTCCATGTACAACATCTCTTTCCTAATAACACATCATATAATTCCATTATAATAGTTAAATGGAAGACTATTTTAAAAGAAAATGATACACAAATTAAATATTGAACCCACATATCGTGAAAGCCAAGTGAGAAATATCTCAACACGTCTTATATTGTTTGAATAGTACATTTTGATTTTCCATCAGTTTGAGGGTGTTCGACAGTGCGTAAATGAACCTCAATATCCTGGGCATTCTAATGAATATAGAATAATTATGATGTAAAATGTGGATCAGGATCAGAAACAATTGATAGAGGAACACCATTATGTCTTAAAAATTCACTAATATATATTATTTTTCAACGTTCAAGTGGTAAGTGTTCTCTTATAGAAAGAAAATTAGATGATTTTGTAAGAAGACCGATAATAACCTATATAAAATCATTTCTTTTGGGAGTCTCTGGTATCCCCATGAAACATTAATTCTTTATATCATCACATTCCCCACCATTATAGGAAGAATATTCATGAGTCCTCTTAGATTTCGTCTTCTAGCTTTAACCTGATTACGAACCAAACATCTTAGCACATAGTCAACAATCTCCCTCTTCATATTTTCCTACCAAAAAATTATCCTTCAAATCTATACAAAAATTAGTTCCCCCAGGGTGTATTGAGAAGTTAAATCTATGAGAATCATACAATAATTCCCTTTTTATATCACGTATCGAAGAAACCAAATACCTCTTCCCATATTTCAAAATCGCATCTTCATAAAAAATGTTGATCAATCTCTCATCAATCACAACGTTAATTTTCTAATAAATATCCTCATAATAAGCCTTGGAACATTTTATCTTTTCTTGTAAATTTGGTTTATAAACCATTTGAAAAATTAGTGACGTTTCACTATACATGATAATTCCCATATCAATCTTTATTAGGCCCATGATCATCCAATCATTTTCAACTCTCATTTTGTTTAGAACTCTATGGTGATTTCTACTCAAATCATATGCCACCTTATTCTCATACCCTGGTTGATTTTGTATTGTGTAATCAAAATCCATGAGTAGATCGAGACATCTCATTTTTTCTAATGTTGGGTACATTCTATGAGAAAAAATATTTCTATTTCTTGGGATCAGTATATATCTAACATCATTCTTTGTAGAGATGGTGTCTATATATATTGAGAGAAAATATTACCACTACAAACTCAAGATCATGAGTTGGATAGTAATTTCCATGAATTTCTATCTTCAAATATGTATATGAAAACCCAATAACTTTATATAAGAACACCACCATTTCCTTTATTTGAGGCATCACTATTAATCTGAAACCCATCATTCCCAGAATGTAATTTTAGGGTAATAGCAATGACTAATCTTCAAATCAATTTTTAAAATCAATTTTCACAAACATTTTAATACTAATTTAACCCATAAGTGTGTGAGCTTGGTTAATGGATTTTCCAATCCGGAACAATTTTGGGTGAAATGTCGATAGTAACCTTATAAACCAATAAATTTTTTTACCTCATTTATATTAGTCAGTTCTAGCCATACATGGATTAGATTTCTCATTTCTGAATCAATAGAAATTCCATCCTTAGATAATTTTTCCATGAAAATAAATTTCATGCATCCAGAATTCACACATTCTAAACATCATGTATATTTAATTTCATCTAAGAGACTTCAGAAAAATCAATGAGTGGTTCTCAAGGTCCTTATAACATTTGTATCATACCATGATATCATCAACAAATACTACAAAAACATCATCATGATATTACTTGAACATTATGTTCATTATATACATGAAAACAGATGGTGCATTAGTAAATCCAAATGAATTTATTTTAAATTCTTAATGACCATATCTTATTTGGAATTTTTTCTTTAGAATATCTTCTTTATTTACAAAAAATTTATGGTATCATGAACAATAGTATTTCAAATAAAAATATTGAGCTCAGTGAAGTTGATCAAAAAAATTATCAATGTAATGTAGAGGATACTTGTTCATTATTATAATATTAATGATTTATCTATAGTCAATTCAAAACCTCGTTAATCCATATTACTTATTAATAAATAGAAGAGGGTCTCCCCTCATAGAAACAAAATGGTGTATAAATCCATAATTACAAAACTGTTATATTTTTTCATCAGCTCTACAAATTCCCCCATATCTATTATATAGTGAGATTTTCGTATTGGATGTGCATTATGGATTAAATCAATAGTAAACTAAAATTCCCTCTATGTATGGAATTTATGTAAATCCTTTGGAAATACATCAAAATATTATCTTACAATTGGTACATACTTGATTTAAATATCTCTTTCTTTATCACTAGATGTTATTTCCACTTCCTCCCTAAGAATCTCATTCGATAAAGATAATGGTGGTGGGTCTTCATATGAATCAAGTGATGAGGTTCCTCACTAATGATAATGGATTTAAATATTTCTAACAAATCACAACTTACATCTTCATGCAATAACATTAGTCAAAATATTTTTTCTATCCATTCCATAATAATGATTATATCAAATTATACTATAGGTATGATGATAATTTCATCAGATAAATCGTGTTTATAATCCATAATGTGAACTTCTTGACACATAGGTGTCATAATAGGAAATCCCATAGGGATTTTTACTAACACCTCCCTAGTTAATATCCATTTGAAGTATCTAATTTTAAAAGAATATTATAATGATATTATGGACTGTGAGGATCCAAAACCAAATAATTTTTTTTTAAATTTTAGGAAACGATTAAAATATCATTAATCACATCATTTGGAACATTAACCTCAGCAACTGTGATTTCAAAATCCTAGCCTTTCTCCCTTTTCCATTTCTGGGGAAATATTCCATGAAGATTTGTACAATATTTTGTATAATGTTCCATCTATTTATAATTGTATCATTGAAAATTGGTGGCTTCTTCTTCACCTGAAAATCTCGAGATTGCAGTACTTTTTCTCCACACTTGTATCAATATCTCATCCCCTATAGGCATATACCTGGATTTGTCTTCCATAAAATTCTATTGGGTGGAATGATAGCTTTTCTATTTGCACCTTTTTTCCAAAGTATTCCTTATCTCACTTATTCAATTGTTTTCCTTTAAATTCATAATACATATAGAATTCATTTTCTAACATTATAGGACATTAAACTATATATTCATACGATAAGAGTGATTTTTAGACCTGTTCCCATTGGATGAATGGTTTTAAACCATCCAAGAATCAATAAATTTTAGTTTTTGGGTTACTTATATAGTCATCAGAGTGTCTTGCTAGCCTTGTAATATTAGCTTCATACATTTCAGCAATATCATCCTCCTTCAGCCTCATACTCAGAAAGTGAATCCCTATATCCGCTCGTAGTATAAGGCCCCTCCCTTAAACCTAACTTAATCTTGAATTACTTCAAGAATACAATTTGAGTATCTTTTCAGGTTTAGATTTTTAGAGAATTAGATCATAAAACATGCATTACATTCCACATTTAAACAAATTGGTTAGAAAAAGATAGTACTCATTTTTCCCATCAACGGAAACATATTTTAAATAAAACATGGATTATTTCTTGACACTTCCTTGACACTATCATCACATCATGTACCTTTACCTTGACCTGTGAAAAATATTTCAAAAACATTGGATGAGCATAAAAAGCTCAGTAAGGGATATAAAAATATGGAAAGGAAACATGGGTACATGTATACGTAAGAATCAATGAAATCATACTTATTCATAAAACATAATCACTTGAACATAAATCATAAAATCATGAATAAAACATAGAAATCATAATACATAAAGGTAACTTGAGGCATTCATAACATTTATACGTAGGGAGTAACCCTCTTGGTTCTGTTTGGAATACCCATCACATAATATTAGCTAAATCTCTTCGGATAATCCTTAATGTTTAACTTCTTCACGTTACCCAATGCATTGGAGTGCTATATTGGTCTCACCCTCCCTTAGTTTATCATGGAACCACCCGTCCTCATAAAAATTCCCATGAACCATAACATAATCATATCACATAAAACATGCATAAAGGAAACGTAACATTTCCACTTTTTAATCACAAGATATCAATACAACACAAAGAAATGAAAACATTATGAAAACCATTTTCAAAACCAAAATAAAATAAAATTAAAACATGGTATTTATTGTTAATTTGAAAAAAAGGTTTGTCTTGTAGAGAAAGATTAAACTCAAATAATGGTCACGGTGGCGGAGAAGTCGTTGTCGCCGCATACGTACGACAAAAACATTCCCTTTTGTCGTTTAGTAAAACGCTTCATATAAATCATTAATTTTGGATAAACGTAATAGTCAAAGGGGTTTATACACTGTATAAAATATTGTTGTGTATAAAACATAATATGACTCAATGAAAGGATATTGAGACAAAGTCCCATACCTTGGGTCCGACTTGACTCGATCGTTCTTTAATATCCTTTAAAACGGGTAACTCTTTTTGATTTGAGCTCAAAGGATTCCTTGGGAAGACTTATGCCCAAAGTGAGGCTTCAATGAGTAAGAGAGGGACGTGGAGATATAAAATGGATAGGTTTTGGCCGAGTGAAAGGCTTCAGAGGTGTGGGTAAGGTGGTATAGGTGGGGGCCTTTTATAAGAGGAGAGGAGGGGCACTCTTGGAAAGCTATAAAAGGTTACTTTATGATATAATGATTTTCGGATTTAAAAGGTCCCAAAATTATATATTTTGAGGATAAGGTGATAAGAGTTATAAATCCACCCATCCAATAGGTTTTTTACATGTGTAGGTCTTAGATGTTTCATTATATTTTCATTTTTTTAAATCGTTAAATAAAGAGGTAATCGCTGCATCATCATGGTATCATAAATAATTTAATTTATTTAATGTCTAAAAATTATAAAAAAAATATCATTATGTAGGAATTATTTTTATATTTCTAATGAATATTTATAGTAAATAATATGACTTGTATAACCCCGTTTAATTTTTTTTAGCAAAACTACTCATGTTTGTGACATTTTTATTTTAACTTTAAAGAAAATGTTTTTAATGTTATTTTCCTACCAAAGTGGCTCCATGGGGTCCCAATGTTGACCAATGGATTTTAGTGGTCATCCATGACACATCAAATAAGGGTAAGACATGTTTCTATGTCATTTCATATTATTAAAACATTATTTTTCCCTTAAACTACACTAATTACCTCTAATCGCGATTAAAAACTTAAAAGTTACGATTCACAAAAAAATTATTTTAATCCCAATGAACCTCATTTTACTTCATAATGACAACCATGTATGTCGGATTTTTGAAATTCAAAACACAAAGGTGGTAAAATTTCATTTAAACGAAAAATCAATTTTTTTAAGTACGACTTAGTGGTTTCACTATTAATCAAAAATTGATGTTTTTCAGAAAAATACCAAAACTTCACCATAAGATATATTTGATATTCCGAATTCAAAAATGATATCTATTTAAAAAAATTCAAAACATATAAGTTACATTAATTAATTTAATAATTAATTCCCGCTGTCAGAGAAAATGGCGTGTTTTTATGAAAAAATAAGTATCAAAAGATTTACACTAGTTTAAGTCCAATGTCAAAGTGAAATTAATTTCAACAACCACTATTGGATTAAATGGTAAAAATATATTCTAATTGAACATTAAAACCAATTCAAAATATAATCTAATCATATAAATAAATTAGATTAAAAAGTGGTTTTGAATTAAAGTACAACATTTTTCACGATTCATTAAAAAAATGAACTTTATCCGAAAAATACCAAAAATTAACACAAAGTAACTTTTGATGTACCTAATCTAAAGAAGAATTTTATTTGGTCCAATAGAATATATAAGAGTGACAAAAACTATATTTATAGACGGTTCTCCATCAAAAGGCGATAAGTCGACTTTTAGTGAATGTTAGAGTATATATGCCTAAAATTGAATTCTTTTCGTATTTTAAGCCTTCATCCTTTATTGGATAAATGTAAAAACATTTATCAAAAATATATAATCATATTTTAGTTATTTCCAATCATTCCCGCCAATACAACAGAATCAAATTCAGATCAAATCCCAACAAAAATAATACCACCACAATAACACAAAACAAACCATGAATCCTTTTTTTGAATGTAACCAATTTCTAAATTAACACACATTAAAATTTAAAATCATTTTTAAATCAAAAATCATTTTCTATTTCAATTGTCATTATAGATAATGCACAGGAAAATTACAAAACACCATCAAACTTTTCATTTTAATCCCACACATATCTTTAATATGGAAACCTATTTCTACAAGAATCTATTTTACTTTTCAGAAATAACATTGGAAAATCAAATCTCTCATCAAATTTCGAATACGCAACCATAGTATGCTATGAACCATAACATATGTGTTTTCCCCACTTCTGATTATACCATTAACTCATACTTGGAAACATATAATTTCTCTACACACATTCACATATGTTAATTTACCAAAGGATCACAATCGGTCACACATACCCTTTCACCGTAAAAAACAAGAATTTCCAACTTAACTGTCATTTGTCTTTTAAAAAAAATCAAATTACAAAATAATTTCCCTTCCATTCTCAATAAATCCTATGGTATTCATTTTTTGAATCCAATGTTTGAAAATCAAGAAACATTTTATTACTCAATAAATAACACCAAAAACAATTTAAATTCACACCAACAAAAAACAAACAAAAACACCACTAACACTGAATAACCTAGATGGGGAACGACTGGTCATACCTAGACAAAAAACATTGTTTATAAAACTTTGCTCCAAAAAAACCAACTAGAAGTAGTGTCTCAAACTATAACTTGAGGAAGTATATTTAGAGAAAGTGTTATTTTCAACAATACTGTCTCTTTTTATGAGGATTTTGATGTTCACAAATACCATTATTTGTTATTTAATTCATTTTACTATGAGTATATTTTGTGAAATTAATATTATATATTTTTCTATTTGGGAATAATATTAAAGTGTTTTTATCTAGTTGGAAAATTTGATAAAGTGTTTGGTAATCATTTTTAACACTATAGCATGTTTCGGAAACACTATTCATGCTATACGTGTTCGGAAATCACTTTATCATGTTCTACAAGAACAATTGAAGATCTACATGGTTAGAAATCACTTTATCATGTTATAGAACCATTTTTCATACCATTCGTTAAGGAGAGTAGAAATAGGGTAAAATCTATTGTTTACAGGTTATCAGAAAAGAATGGAAGAAGAACCCTATGTTTGAAGGAACCTTACATTTGGGATATCAAAAAAGTATGGAAGAAGTACCCTATGTTTAGTATGGGATGTTATGTTTGTTTCTCAAAAGTATGGTTCATCAACTTTATTTTGATAAAAAAACCTTAAATTTTACCAAAACATATGGATCATATAGCTTACGTTTAGAATATTATAATATTATGGATTATATACTGAACGTTTGAATGTTGAAGAGAAAAATATAGTATATCAGCCTTTCATTGTGAAACTTATGTTGTGAACCTAACGTTCAGAGAATGTATGCTAAGTAGTTCAATCCTATGTTTGGGATCATAGATTCAGACATGAAATTATCCAATAACATTCATTATACAGATTATCATATTGATTTCAAGACATATTAAAATATTTATTTTTAAACACATATTTGATTTATTCTAAGCTGTTTTATTTTCTATTCAAATGATCGTTGTTAAGGGAGATTTTAATGATGAATTTTAAAAAGTGTTTCGACAACTCTGTCATTAACACTTCTTAATATCGTGATTCTATAGGCGACTTTTGAGGATATAAATTTTAATGGAAAACGATTGTCTTTATTATATATATTTGTTTTATTTTGAATAATAGTGTACATTATATAGATCATTTTGAAAGAGATGAGAAGAATAGATTTTTAGTTTTTCACTACTATAATTTTCAGAGACATTCGTGTTTTACAGATCTGGACACTTGTTATGATCAAACATGGTTTTCTGAAGAAGAAGAATAACAAGAAACAAATTGAAGATTCATCGTTTCTTCATATAGGATCTTTTGAGAATCTATTAATGTTTCTAAAGTTATTTATATATCTATTGAAAATCGGATCAGCTCATAACTACTTCTACCTAAATATCATTATTTCTAAAGACATCAATCTATATATGGTCAGTTGTGTGCTGTTGCAACATTGAAGAACAAACTAGAAAGTATTTTCAAATAAATACAATTTTTATTATGAGTAACTGGCTTCCCGTACTAAACTGTGTATTCAGTTATTTGTTTGAACAAAATGGCTCTGTTTTATCCTTAATTTGTAAATGTGTCAACCGTATTCACTCAATTTTGAACGGTCTACTAATGAAAGGACTATATAGTGAAAATTACCAAGCTCATGGAGTAGAGAATTGGTGGAGTGGACTAGGGGACTTTGTTCCTATGAAAAACTATACATCCATGCGTTCTTTAAGTGCTTGTTTTACACTTTATAAAAAACTGATAAATTTTAATAGGATAGACTTGGTGATCATCACAATTCATGTAGAATTTGAAAAAGGCACAACTCACCTCCCTCTAGTGTGTATTTGGTATAACCTAATCCAACAATTGGTATAAGAGTAGGATATTTTTTCAAATCTATAACAAGGAGAATGTTTTTGGATTATGCAGAGAATAATGGCTAACAAATGAGAGGGTATGTCAATGGTTTGTGCTCCCTACTTCAACGGTTAAAATTATGAATGCGGGAAATCTTGGATGATCATCTACTTAATGTACCATGGATACAAAGTCTACACAAAAATGCTAACTACCTATGTGATTTCAGAGAAAACTGAAACATAGTACACTAATACATAAGTAGAGTATGAGGTAAACTTGAAAAATATGAATGCTATCATCTGTGATCTTAGACCAGATGAATTCAACAGAGTATCTCAGTGCCCGACGACTTAAGAAATGTGGCAGATGATTGTAGTTACAAATGTAGGAACTGACAATGTTAGACATATGAGGTATGTCACTGAAAAATTGAAATTTGACACATTCAGAATGTATGAAAGAGAAAGCATCACCTAGATGAATATAAGGCTTACGAAAATTGTAAATAATATCACTGCTTTGGTTGAGCCTATCAAACAAGCAGATTAGACATTGAATGTTTGAAGAGTACTACCGCTGAGATGGAATGGAATTTCTACTACCATTAGGAAATCATAACTAGTCAAGAATCTTACGATAAGAGATTTAATTATAACACCTATGATGTATAAAGCTAAGATAGATTAATTATAAAATGAGGATAATGTATTAATCAAGAGAGAAAATACAACATTAAAAGTAAATTCCCAAAAAATAAATAGAAAAATGAAGAATGAAATCAATGTGAAATTAGAAAATTATGATTCATCAAATTCAGATGTGGAACTAGCTCATCTGGACAAAATGTTAGATGATTCTACATAAATAAGAAGGGTTTTATAAAATACTTCAAAAAGGATGAAAAAGAACCGAGGGATGTCAGATTCATTTATTGCAAAAATATGGGTCTCATTAGACATGACTATCCGCAATTAAATGGAGTGAAGAAGAAGAAAAATTTCTAAATTAATGATAATCAGCAGAAAGAAAAAAGAGAAATGAATGCCACCTGGTGTGTTTCTGAAGAATCTAGAATCACATCACAGTGTGACTCAGAAAAGGATGAATCAAATATGAAAGAAAACATGTGCTTTATTGTAGAATTAGATGAGGTATAATCCAATTACTCATCTGATTCAGATTGTAGTTTATGCTTTTCAAATGATACACTTGTAGCCTACTATAATATGATTGAAAAAATTATGATTCCTTGTTTAGGAAACATAAATCACTGAAAAATATTCACAGAGCTATTTTAGGAGAAATATTAACTCTCCTAAAAAATCCAAAGATAATGGAAAAATATAATTCATCAAACATAAATTGTAGAGATATTGAAACTAAAATAAAAAAACTACAAAAAGAAGTTGAATCATAAAAAATTTAAGCTGTTTTTTTTATAAAGGAGAAAGTATACTAAAAATATTATTTGAAAAAATGTAATTAAAAAGGACTGATATGTAATAGGTAGTAAAGGTGAGAGACCCAAACTATATATAATCTATTTTTTACTATGTATAAAAGGTAAAATTTACAACAACTGTGTGAAAAAAGGTCACATATTTAAAAACGGCTATTTTTGGAAACTGAAAATATGTGGGATTAAGAAAGATTTTGTTGAAGGAATTTTATATGATTCTATTTATTATAGAAAAAATAATAAATTCTGAGTTCCTAGATCATTTCAAACTAACACTGCTGGACCAAACAAAATATGGGAACCAAAACAATACATTGTTTAAATTCCATTTCAGGAAGCAGGTCACTGAAGTCGAAAAACATAAATATGGTATATGGACAGTGGCTGGTCTAAGAATATGAGTGGAAACACATCATATTTCAGAACACTAACTCAAAAGTATTGAGGATTAGTAACATTTGGTGACAATGCCAAAGGTAAAATAATTGGCATTGGAACTATTGGAGATCTAGAATCTGTCTCAATTAATAAATTACTTTATGTATAAGTATTGTATAACAACCTGATAAGTATCTCTCAACTCTGTGATGATGGTTATTTTTTAGGTTTTTCTAATAATGGCTATTTTGTTTTTAGAGATGAATTTATTAAATTTAGAGCAACCAGAACTGATAATGTTTATACCCCAGACTTAAATTCTTTTTCAACACAAAAAGTAAATTGCTAAACTGCTAAGATAAATGAATCATGGATATGTTATAGATGACTTAGGAATTTTAATATACATGCCTTACATATGTTATCTAAGAGACAATTATTTTTTTATTTTCGTAGTCTCAAATTTGAAAGTGATAGACTCTATGATGCATGTCAACTTGGAAAGCATCAGAAATCATCCTTCAAATATATTAAAAAAATTCTAATTTGAAGCCACTACAAATCATCCCTATGGAATTGTTTGTACCTTCAAGGATAACATGTTTGGATGGTAAATTATATGTATATGTTTTAGTTGATGATTATTCTAGATTTACTTGGATTTATTTTCTAATATTCCAAAATTAAGATTTTAATATATTTGCATGTTTTTTAAAAGCTTTTCAAATGAAAAAGGTTTTAAAATAATGTCATTAAGAAGTGATCATGGTGGTGAATTTGAGAATCTATAATTTAATTCCTTTTTATCAAATATTCATATTAAACACACCTTATTTTCCCCATGAACACCTCAAAAAAATGGAATTGTTGAATGAATAAATTGGTTTATTTAAGAAATGTCTAGGACTATGCTAAATGAATACAGTCTTGCTACCTATTTCTGGGCAGAATCCAGAATCACATAAATTTAAATAATGTATATGGTTTTAATTAGATCAATTTATAAAAATACACCTTTTGAACTCTGTAATAAAAAACCCATTGTAAATAACTTTATCGTTTATGGATACAAGGTTGACACCTTAAACACCAAGGAAAATATTGGTAAGTTTGATCCAAAATCTGATGAAGGCGTTTTCTTATGATATTCTACTACATCAAAAGCTTATATAGTTTATAATAAAAAGTCACAGACTGTTGAAGAATCGGTTCATGTGAAATATTCTAAATCTAATCCCTTTAAGAAATGGAAAGACCAAATTGATTAATATGATTATATTGATAACATGAGACTCAAAAAATTGAAAGATTATTTTTGAAAAAGTGAAAAATAAAATTCAGTCCAGTTTAGAAGAATATGACATTGATGAACCTAACAGTGTACTATCTAGACAATCTAGAACCCTATAAATCATCCTTTATAAACTGTTATAGGAGACCTTGATACTGGAATAAAAACTACGTGAAATATAGGAAATCATGTTGAATTATCTGCCTTTCAATCCTAATTTGAACCAAAGACATTATAAGAAGAATTAGTTGATGAATATTGGACGAAAGCAATGCAAGAAGAACTTAACCAGTTCAGGAGAAATGAAGTTTGGAAGTTAGTAGAAAGACCATAGAACTATCCAGTTATAAGAACTAAATGGGTCTTTAGAAATAAACGAGATGATTAGTGAATAATAACTAGAAATAAAGCAATACATTTAGCTAAAATATATAATTAGGAAGAAGGTATAGATTATGATGAGACCTTTTCACCGATAGATATATTATAAGCCATTAGGATCCTTTTATAATCTTATCTCATTTGAACATTAAATTATTTTAGATGGATGTTATGAATGCCTTTTTAAATGGTTATTTATTGGATGATGTCTATGTTGAGCAACATTCTAGTTTTAAAAATATAATAAAACCATATTCTATTCTCAAATATACTAAATCTCTCTATGTCCTTAAAAAAACACCTAGAGATTGGTATGAATGATTAAGTTTTTTTCTTTTGAAAAATGATTTTACTATTAGGATGGCAGATCAAACATTATTTATGGAAACCATAAACTCTAATATTTTATTGTGTCATATTTATGTTTATGAAGTAATTTTGGGTTTAACAAACAAAAAAAATTGTCATGAGTTTTCCAATTTAATGGAAAAAGAATTTAAAATGATAATGATGGGAGACAAAAAATTTATTTAAAGAATTCAAAATTATCAAATGGATTTTGGAATTTTTTTAATTCAATGAAAATACATTACTAATTTACTAAATAAATTTGGACATTAAAATAGTATGACATGTACAAATCCTATGTGTACTAATAAAAAACATGATTTGGATGAAGCTGGAAAATCAATTGACAAAAAGTTAGGTAAAGGTATGATTAGTTTTTTATTATATCTTACTAATAGTAGGCCCGATATAATGTATTCAGTATGTCTTTGTGCAAGATTTCAATCTGATCCTAAAGAATCTTACTTAGGTGCTTTTAAAATAATTTTATATATTTAAAAGGAACTATTTTTCATTCTCTTCTCTATCAAAAAACATCTGATTTTAATATAATTTCATATTCAGATGGGGACTTTGGATGATCTAGATTAAATTTAAAATGCACCTCCAGGACTTGTCACTTTTTAGGAGAATCATTAGTGTCATTGTCTAGTAAAAAATTATACTCAGTTTCCCTATCAATAGTCAAGTCAAAATATGTATATACGGGTTTTTGCTGTACACATTTTTTGATGATGAAAAACACTCTTACAGACTTTGGACTAAATTTTAATAAAACATCTATTTCATGTGATAATACAAGTGCTATAAATATTTCAAAAACCCAATTAATCATTCTAGAACTAATAATATTGATATCATACATCATTTTCTAAGAGATCATGTTCTTTAAAATGATATATTATTAGAATTTGTAAGCACTAAAATTAAATTTGATAATATTTTTAGTAATCCAATTCCCACTGAATGGTTTTATTTCATTAAGTGAGAGCTTGGTTTAATTATTTTTAAATTAAATTTTTAATATTTAATTGTTGATTTTAATTCTTATTTTATATGTTTTTATTATTACTTGTTTTTATTAATTATAAAATTCCATCAATTATTATTTAAATTTTTTACGCGTAAATTTTTACTTATTAATTTAATAATTATAATGTGCGTAATGACACAAAAATCAAGGATATCATAAACTATTTCAAATTCTAAACCCCATTTTCCCCATAAACTATTTGAAACACCAAAAAACCCTTACCGCCTTCGTCTACCTTCAACTACACTTTCAAAACCCTAATCTTTCGAGCCTTCAAACCTTAGAAACAATAATGGAAAAGACAAAGAGAATTGAGGAAGGAGAAGCTAGTAATGACAAGAGTCAGTGCATGGAATGATGAAGGATTCTAAAGGGAAAAGTGATTGAAATGGAATGGATATATCAAATAGATCTAATGATGCAGAAAGCCCTTGAATTTCCAAATCTTGAGCAAACATTCAGTAGAAAAAATATAGAGTTTTTATATGGGTTTGAGCATCGTCACTTTTTCAAATCTGTCCAGTTCTGTTTTAGAGATATATTAGACACAAAATGTGCAGAAATTGAAGATCATAATTTTGTAATTTATTCTGTAGAAATAACTTGAATTTTAAACATCCCTCATGAAGGAGTTTATGATTTCAATTTAAATCATTTTAGAGATAATTAACAAAAGTCAAAGGAAATTTTTTCATATTTATTTGTTTCTACAAACATAAATAAAATGTTATTGATGGATCTTGAATCTAATAAGAAGATTCATGTGATGTCTGCAAAAACTGGGATTTCACCTAGGATGTCAGAGATGGATAACATTTTGATTCCAGACATGTATTTCATGTTTTTACTTATGAGTGAAATCAAGATGAATTTTCTGAGATATATTGTAATATATATCAACTACTCCTATCATCCAGAGGCTAGAGTCAACTTCTATCCCTATAGAAGGTTCATTTCTATATTACTATTTAAATTTGATATGGTAAGATTAATCGATACTAGAGTATGATTCCATCATAGAAATATTTTTAATGCTGACACTCTAAGGAATATTTGCTTCTTCTAGAGTACTGTAAAAGGAAAGCTTATGCCTGTTGAAGAAAATGAAGTCCAAAAATCTTCTAAGGGTGTGATACCTGCTAAATCCAAAAAAGGCATGGTTAAAACAAGAGTACGTGGAATCTCAAAAAGGCTGAAATTTAAGAACGTTGATACACCTGTTATTAAGGAAAGACTAGAATGACTTTATAGGAGAAACCAAAGAGTGGATCATGTTTCTAAGGAGCCTATTCAAGAAAATGTTGGAACCAGTAACCCTACTCTAAGCTACATTTTTATTAGTGAATCTTCAGTACAAAAAGTTGACAACCAACAATTTCTCATATTAATCGGACTCCTCATATGGAAAGAGACATTTTTCCTCCAACTATTGAAACCCTATGAGAAGTTGAAGTGGAAATATCAGAAACATTATATCCTAAAGAGATTGTTCTAGAGCAATTATCTCAAGAAGAACCTGTTTCAGAGGATCTAGCCTTGAAAGAACTCAATGAATAGGATTACTGAGATGATCAAGATCCTGCGAATATGATTCATGTAGATATCCATTGATAAATTCATACTGAAATTATTTGTGATTATTTTTATATCGATACGAGAGGAAAGGATTCGAAGGAAAAATCGGTGGATACACCAGTACAGAGGAATGATGAAGAGAATTCATATTCTGAATCCCTACCTCTAGCACTGATAAATCCAGTGGAATCTCAGATTGAGAATCAAGCATATGGTGCCATTGATTTTGATAATGATCATTTAAAAGTTTTGATCTGAAAATTTAATAATTTTCAAACTAAAAATGCATATTTGAGAAGATAATTAGAAAAGGAGAGAGATAAGTTTAGGAACATGAATGATATTTTAGTTTCAAAATTGGAAGTGGATTTTTTAATGAAGTAAATGATATATGAAGTTGAAATTTTGAAATCTGAAATGCTAATGAAGTCATATTTGGATGATTTTAGAATTTTTATGCAAAAACAACTTGATACTATCAGGGACATTCAAGCAATTACCATAGGTACTTTGCATGATCTGATGAGGAGATTAAATTCCATTGCATCATCAGTGAGAAATATGAATAATAGATTGTAGGACTTATAGTGAAATAGTTCTTTATTATCTTTCCCCCTCGATAATAAAAACATTCATGTTGACCTTCTTACCTCAGATTAACCAGGGATCAATGTTCTATTGAACAGATTCACAGATAAACTCAATCATTTTATAGAGAAGGAAGAGTGGTTACATGATATTTTTAGAGTCAATTTGACTGAATAAGTCCATATAACTCATGATGAAAGGGATATCACAGTGTATTTAGGTGATATAATGATGAAACAGTTGAGAAAGAAGATGTAAGAGCTCAAGGAAATCATTCAGAGGCACTGAAACCAATTTTCAAGACCTTTTTTCCCAACCATTATTCTCACTGTCTTTATTGTACTTGTAATTATATTTTCAATAAAATATATTTTCATTCCTTATTTTTGGGTTATTAATTTGTTTTATTGTCCTCTCTATGTTATAATGTCAGTAATCGAGATTCCGATATTGATAAATAGTTTATAGAAATATTTAATTAAGTTCAATTCATGATTAAAATGTGTTCTATTACTTACCCTATCATTATTTTTGATATCATATAAAGGGGGAGAAATATGGATAAACACAACATTTTATTTTGGAGAATAAATATAGATAATCACAACTCACTCATGTCTTAATTTATAGAGGAGATATTTTTATTCATTATAATGTTAGATGAAATGTAAGAATTAAGATATGATTTTGTAAAAAATTGTTTTTATCTACACAAAATTCATAAATTATATGAAATTAATTTTGTATGATTATCTCATTGGTTATTTCATGGGTTTTGTGATCATCAAAAAGGGGGAGATTTTTGAAAAATGTTGTTTTCAACAATACTACATCTTTTGATAATGATTTTGATGTTCAATAATACACTTATTTGTTATTCTAATGATTATACTGTGAGTATTTTTTCAAGAAATTAATATTATTTATTTCTCTCTTTTGGAATAATATTTTGAGTGTTGTTATCAGCATAGAATATTTTAAAAAGGGTTTGGAAATCGTTTTTAGTACATTAACATGTTCTGGAAACACTGTTCATGCTCTACGTGTTCGGAAATAACATTAACCTATTCTGGAAAAACTATTCCTGCTCTGCCATTTCAGAAATCCCTTTAGTGTGTTCTAGAAACACTGTTCATACCCTACATTCAGGAGAGTAGAGAAAGGATAAAATCCATCACTTATGAGTTATCATAAAAGTATGGAAGAAGAACCCTATATTTTGTATGGAATGTTATGTATGTTTCTCAAAAGTATGATTCATTAACCTTACTTTTGTCAATAACCTTATATTTTATCAAAAAGTATGTATTATGTACCTTACGTTTAGATGCTGATAAAAGTATGGATTATATACTATCCATTTCAAAGTGGACAAGAAAATAATGGTCTATCAACCTTACATTGTGAGCAATTCACTGTGAACCTTATTTTTAGAGAATGTATGCTTCGTAGTTCAATACTACTTTTGGCATCGAAGATTCAAACATGACATTATTGAGTAATGATATTTATGTGGATTATCAGGTTGATTTCCAGCAAGATTTAATGATCGATTTTAAAGCACATATTTGATTTATTCAACAAAATTTTATTTTTGATTCAAAGGATTATTTTTAGAGGATATTTTCATGCAGAATATTAAAGATAGTTATGACTACTCTATTATTTAAACTTTTGAATATCCTGATTCTATAGGCACCTTTTGTGGATCTAAATTTGAAAGGTAAATGATTGTTTTTATTATATATATTTGTATTATTTTGAATTACAGCTTACACGATATAGATCATTATGAATGAGATGAGAAAAATATATTCCTGAGTTTTTCAAGACTACAATATTCAATGACATTCATGTTTCACAGATCTTCTGTCACTAGATATGATCAAACATTATTTTCTGAAGAAGAAGAAACACAATGAAGATTCATATTTTCTTCATCGAAGATATTTTACAAATCTTGTAATGTTTTTGAATATATTTCAATATCTATTGCATAACGGATTGGCTCCGAACTACATCTAACTAAATATCATTATTTCTAAAGACATCGATCGATGTAATGTTAGTTTCATGTTGTTGCAACTCTGATTAACAAACATGAATGTATTTTAAAACAAATACTCCTTTTATTTTGAGTAACTGGCTTCTTGTACTATTCCATGTACTTGGTACTGTGTATAAACCAGAAGGCTCAATTTTAGCCTTATTTTGTAAAGGTGCCAACTGCCTGCACCCAGTTGGGAACAAACTATTGATAAGAGGACTATATTGTAAAAAACACCGAACTCATGGAGTAGAGTGTATGTGGAGTGGACTAGGGGTATTCTATTCACCAAACCACTATAAATCCTTTCATTCATTAATTTTTTATTTCTTGAAGCATTGAAAATATGTTAAATTTAAAAAGGAAAGACTTGGTCATCATAATGATTCTTGATGAATTTATAAAATACATAATTCACACACACTCTTGTGTGTATTTTGTATAACCTGATCCAACATTACTAGGGTCACATATCCATGTATGTCTATAGTGAAACACTTATTCACTCCTTTGGTCATCCCCCATCAATAAAAAAACCAATGATTAAAATCATATAATATAATTGAAAATCAAGGATCCTAATGAGAAAGAGTTTGCGACTCTATCATTGTACCTAACTATCATATCATGGCACTCCTATTATCCACCTACAAGACATCCCAAATAACAAAGGGCTTCCCTATGATACCATTTGGTATAAATCCAACCTGATTCAACCATTAATTGATAACCCGAGTCGGTTCGCAACCAGGCTCAAAGGGAATTCTTGATCCCCACAGGATGGAAACTAGTGCTGGATATCAAAAGAAAATCATCGGGGACAATTTGGCCAAAAAATATAAACAAATAAACAACAATAAAAAGAACAAAAAATATAAACACTATCAGTGGAAATAGAATAAAAAATAGTCACTAAACATACCTCCATATTATTACATGGGTCACCACCAATCATGAGAACACACCTGATCCTAGTGTGAAATAAATATGATATAACCTAAAACAGAAAAGATAGATTAGGCGTAAGCACTGAGATGCATAATACCACTTCTAAAATAAACCATTCCTGATTACCCGCCTCGGAAATGAAATCCATCCATGCTAGTGTGAAAATTTATTATATAAAAATATTGGTATCCAATATATTATCCAGATATGTAACAATATTTTAATTTTAAGGTAACGTAATTTAAATTTAATTTTTCCCAATCAAATACCAAAATATATAAATATTTTCCATTAATTTATTGAGAATCCATTTAATACCAAAATAGTTCATTTAAAATAAAAAGTAACATAAATGTTTCTGAATATCGAATAAAAAAAGTGTCACAATGGGAAGAAGGGTCATTAATGTATGAAAACATGGACATTTCTTAATCATCCCTATAGTTATCCATGGACATTCTTGATTCGGAACCACTATCCAGCATATAGTGAAGCTCCTAAATCTATAACCAACTTGCCTCCCTCAACTATCAAATCCACATGCATAGCCACATAACCATATATAAAATTTGGGCGGTGCCAACCACTCTAATGGAGGTTGACCATCAACCATCACTTGACCCTCTAGAAGAATCCCAAGAAACCCACCATAAAAATATACTATGTAAGGTGGCCCTCACACACATGACTCGCCTTACATACTTTCACCGCACTTGCCAACCCCAGACATGGAAAACACATATAGGATATCCAATTAAAAGTAAATCCTATGTAGCCTTTCCCACTATATACATATACATACATACCATCATTGAATGTTCTAATTAAACTGCCACATCATATGAACATTCATACAATTATTTAAAATACACTAGATTTACCAAAGCCCTTTAAATTTGAAAACCCAAATGAATTTATCAAAATAGTTCAAACATGCCTTCCAAAGAAATGTGAAAATACATTTTCGTATCCTCATTCCAAATGGTCCATATCACATTCAAATCAAATTCTATTTTCAATATTTTTCTCAAAACCAAAAAATGCACTAAACAACTCAAGATGCCATAGGTGCTTTCCCAACATTAAAAAATCACCCATACTTTCTAATGAACTAAACATGATGAGTTTTAATAATCATACTAAGAACCCCTTTCATGTTACCCAACATACCAACACGCCATTTAAAGATCAAGAGACCGTTCTTTCAATGTTTCGTCTTTATTTTAAGATCCACCTATGTGTGCATAACATGCACCGATGGATGCACCAACATATACTGCCACATTATAATCCTATAAAAAACACCAAAAAAATTCAATGAACCAAACAATCAAAATATTATGCAACAAATTAAACAAAATTCATTAACTTCAACAAAATTAAACTTCCCAATCTATGAATAAATTATAGAATTATTCAAAAACATTTAGTATACTTCATAAATAGAAGAATATTGTTACAAGTATTAGATATTATATAAAAAATGGGAAACCAAATTGAAGAGTCATAATAAATTTTACTAAACACACATTCAAAAATATATATATAAATACCACAATATTATGAAAACAAACATTTAATATACTAAATGATCATGGAATTAAAATTAATAGTATAGGAAAAAGGTACCTACCTTAAAAAGGAATTAGGCCATGCCAAACACATTGGCACAAGAGTTTTTAGGTACAACCACTTGAAACTTCCCGACACTCACCTGCATAGACACCCTTATATATATTAGTCAATTAGGTTTATTCCATGTGCCATGAGGGAATATGCCAAAGGGAGATATATATATATATATACACATATACCTAGATTCATACATATTTATGTGCATGAACAACACTATGGATCCATGAGACATCTTAAAAATAATTCCAATGTACCCTAAATGAATAAATGGCCCCATATTAATGTGAAAAGATAAAGAGTGAAAGAAAACTTTTACCTCAAATAGTGGAGGCATACTGAATTGAAGAAAACCACTTTGCCTTCTGTAGAGCTTACCGAAACACAAACCTGAGGTCCCTGAGAGACCATTTTCACAACCCAATATCAAAAGAAAATTGTAAAATTGGATTAACCAATACACCTAGGGTTTTTTCATACATAATCAGGAGACGAGGATATAATAAATGGAATAACCAAAGGATAGAATGTTGGAGAAGGTGTTGGAACAAAGGACTAAAGAAGATCCATGATGAAATCGGTGTAATGTGATGGATGGAGAGGGCTTGAAGGAGGGGGAAAAACATCCTTTGGAGGGGAGGGTATCACACATCTCGTGATCTTTGGAGGAGATGAGAGAAATATGAGAGAAAAAATAGAATTAAGAAAAATAAATAAAGAAAAAAAAACAGACAAATAAAACCAGATATAAATATAATAATAACAACAACAAAAATATTAATATTAATATTATTAATATTTATAATAATATTAATTATCATTATTATAAAACTTTCTTTAAAATTAATTTATTTATATATATTATTTCCATACAATTTATATTATTTTTAAGCATATATATCCTACACAATTGTTTAACCATTATTCTTAACTGTGCGCAACCCGTGTATATAAGCTTTATCACTTGAGAATTTTAAAATTAAAATATCACAGTTTAAAAAAAATAGAGGATAAAAATAATAAAAATAATAAAAATAATTAATTTTTTTGTATGGGTGTTCCAACTAGCCTCCAAGGTTCAATTATTAATTTGTATGATTTAATTTCATTGTTTTGGGGAGAATATAACACCTCAATAATACTAAAATAGAATCATTGTTTCGAAATATTGTTTGACACACAACATAGAAATTAATATATGATCTCAAAATTTTATACCATATTTAATATTTTGAATAAATTTAATATATTATATATCATAAAATATATTAAATACTGTGTTATCTTGCATCACAAGCACTGAAAACATTCATCAATAGCTTTTGTTTCACGTAAGATGGAGTTTTTCTGATTTCTAGTAATATTATCTAATTTAATAAAATATAAAATAGAAATTAAATTAGTGGATATGAATAAAATTAAATAAATTAGGAATATATATGGTTTACATAAATATAAAATTAATTCATTGGAAATCAATTTATTAAAAAGTAATATAAGAATAGGTTGAATATAAAGGAAATATTTTTATGTTCATAAAGTGTTTTATCCTAATAGATTAAATTAATTACTATTATAGAATAGAATTAATGAAAAATATATATATATATATATTATATTGAATAATATATTTTTCATATCCATCAAATATATTTTATTAGAATAAGATATAAATGAATCAAATTTTATACTTAAAAATTGTATTTTTTCTAAACGGTAATTTTAACTCATTTTTATGTAGACCCCTATTTAAAAATAAATTTTAGAAAATTTATATATTTAATATGTCAAAATAAAAATAAAATTTTAATTTCAAAAATAATATTTAGGTTAGTTAATTTTTTCTTGTATTTTTCTAAAATATTTCATTTTTATGAATATTTAGAAATACTAAATATTAATTAAAAAATTGTTTTTCACATAATTTATTTTTAAGGACCAATTAAATTTTTAATTGATTTTTAATTTAAATTAGAAAAATTTCAAATCAATTTATATAATTTATCACATTTAATTCAATTCTACATTCAAATTTGATATAAAAATTTTACAAGATTTTGAAGATTTTTCTTTAAAAAAACACTTTGTCATCCCAACTACTAGATTAGTTTTAATTTAATTTCCACCACATATCTGATTTTAATTTTTCAAAATAAAATCCATTATTGGAATATGAATAATTTATAATTAATTATATGTAAAAACTATTTTTTACTAAATATATTAGTTATTGAAATTAAAGTTAATTATAATGATAAAGAGAAAAATTTACATAACATGGGCTAAACCTGAAACATATGGTCCCAAATTACCTAGAAACATGTAAAAAACCATTATAGAGAAATATTTAGAACAATTACTAGATTTTAATGAATATAGTTTATTATTGCAGCTACTTGAAATTGGAAAAATGTGGGGGGAATTCCTTTTTCTGGAATTTACAACAATACAAGTTTTCCACCACAATAAAAATCCACTCAACCCTCATAATTATACAAACCTGATAATACATTTGTCTCACACTAAGCTTACCAAAATTTGAGACCATCATTATGACACTCCTCTTAGAAGCCTCACCTTCGGGATAAATTCAACCGAGTAAGTCTTTTTGTATAAACCAAAATGTGTTACATGAAAATGAGGTAACATTCTTCAATGATCACTTTAACATTATTTCTTTCTCAAACAATTGAATTATTATTATTTTATGAATATATAATAACATAAGTATCTTAAATATAATGATATTATGTTTTTATAATGTTTAAACATACACATTTACACACATCCATAAAAATGGAATACATAATTATCATTCATGTGTATGGCATACAAACACCTCACAAATCGATGTCACTACTCCAATTTAACATATTTCAATGTTGAAAATAATGATGTATTTATATTTTCATTAATTATATATATGATATTTGTAATTCCTTTATTATTATTATATTGTTATACAACAGACACCTTCATCTATTCTATATTTTTTGGGATATCATAACATCGTTTGTAGATGTGTGGAGTATTGCATCCTCAAATCAAGGTAATTTGTTCATAATATAGATGGAATATATAAATAACAGGTTATCTAAAACTATGTGAAATATATGAAACAAATATTATACAAGAATAATAATAATAAAAATATAAAAATATATTTGATTTACGTTTAATTATTTTAATTTCTATAAGGATATGGTAGTAGTGTTCATGCATACGTACAACATACCATCTCTATGAAAGTTCCATTCCATTTCTTATCACAAAAAATTATGAATTGTTATTAATACATATATAATGAATCTAAACATGATAAATACATCATTTTTAAATTTCTTTAGATTAATAAGTATTTATCAAATAGAAAAGAACAAAAATAACAAATCAAATCATACTCGAAAAAGTATGCAAAAAGACAATAAATAGGTAAAATTATGAATGTTTGATTACAAATAGGTAATAATATATTATAATAATATAATATATCATATTATAAAAATTATTATGTTTCTATTTTATGTTATTTACCTATCCAAAAATATTATAAATGATTCTAAAGTATGTTTTCTTGAATGGATACACTGTGAATGTGAATCTTATCTCACATTTTCATCCATGAGGCGTACTCTAATATCAACAATTAATTATTTTTTTGTGATGTATATAACTCAAATGTTGTATTTTATATATTTAATAAATTTATGTTCATGATATTCATAGATTCAATTGAATTTATTTCTTTTATGTGGATTGTAATTCAAAATTAGCTATGTTGTAAGGAACATTATCTCAATTTCAATTAATTGAGGAAAAAATTATCATTGTGCACCCAATTTCATATATATGGTTTAAATAATTCCACTCTAAAACCTAATATCATGAATTCATATTTTTTCATTGTATTTTTATCTGCAAATTTTTTTAGGTCATCTTCAAGAATTTGAACATAAAATTACCAGGTGGTAATGAAATTTCGTAACACAATCCCATTTCATTGTGTTATAATACATCCTCTCTATTGTTAATGTTAATTGATAATTTGTATAATTAATTTGAATATATTTTATAATATTTCAAATTATTTTATAGTATTTAATTTTGATACATATTATTAATTCCTTAATTAATTATCACTTAACAGTATTACCATTTCAAGGTTTAATTTCAGAATTATATTTTAATCGAGATTTATTATTCATGAAATTACATTAAATGAATTTATATGAACATTTTTTAATAAATACTATAATATTATTCTCCTCTAGTTATTCAAGGAATTTCTCAATTAATAGTAATGGTCATCCACACTTTGGTACTCTAAAATAATTAGAAAAAGGATTTTAATAAATTGAAACTTCATTTATCTCATTTTTTTGAGAAAATGATTTCTTATAAAAATAATATTTTAAAAAGATATTTTAAAAATAAAAAATTAAACATTTGGAAATGAATTATTAAAGAAAAATTTACCCTTTTCATATTTTACAAAGGTTTTCAATGGAATCATTTTATATCTTTTTTAATAATGCACATTTCAAAACATTTTATGGTGAAAAATGAATCTTTGTTTACCTTGTATGACATGTATTTATTTTCCCAACATCATTTATTTGATGATTCCATTACATGTTTAAAATGTAAATTTTTAAATTAATTTTTTTAAAAATTATTTAAAATAATTTTTTCATATTTTTTTCAATATAATATGTATATTTTCATAAAGAATGTTATTTTAATATATAATTTTATAATATTTTAAGTCAGTGATGAAAACATACCATTAACCTTACAAACCATAAGATATGATGTGTTGATATCATTTTTATTTTTCATCAAGATGGTTTTTTATTTATTTTTCAAATGATAGTACATTCATTCACTTCTTGATTCCATTTTAAATCCCCTTGAAATATGAAATTTCATATGATCATCATTTTTTTGGAATGGGAATCCATAGGTGTTGCCTTTTCGATCCATCCTCAAAATGGAATCCCCTCCCTTTGAAGTGGACACTCCATAGATACCCCTTCCAAGAAGGAGTTGTTTTTCACTGAGATGTAAAAGTGTTCTAGAGAGTAACAACCTGATCAATAGTGTTTCGTTATAGTAAGCTATATGGACAGGTGAGTTTAACCACATTTAACCCACCCAACATGGGATTTGGTGACCTAGAAATAATATTAGATCTTGGGGGAAAGTGAAATTCTACCACGATAGGATATTTATAAATTTTTATCCATTATTTAATATATTTATATTATAATTTATATATTTTAAAAATTAAATAGCTTACTCGATGAGGGGAATTATTTAAAAAGGATGTAATAGGTGAGGCCTATATATTATATAGTCCCTTTATGCATCGATTGGTTCTAATCAGAAAAATTGGTGTATAGAATTAAATGGGTTTATACCTATAATTTTAAAACATATTTTAAATGATTAGATTGTATAGTTTTTCATGTTCCTCATGCATGATTTCTAATAATTATGAATTGCTATTATTTTTATTCAATATTAATAATCAAAAATATTTTCACTTTTAAAAATATATGGATGTATTTAATTCTTTGTTTATTTATTAAATGGATTATCTTTACAGTTTCTCACCTAACCAAATTAATTATGCATAATCCACTTATGTAAATATAATTTTCTTTCTATCATTTTTCATTTTCGTATTATTTACACACATTTTTTGTAGTTTTTGATTACATGGAATTTGTTCTGAGTTATTTACCTTTCTTTATCAATTATTCTTTATTGATTTTTTATTACTTCCATTGTAATTACCCTTATCAAGTATTGGAAATCAACATTATTTTATTCATTTCCCTAGAATTTCCCAAAATTTACAAAGAATAATATGCATGCATATGCCATATAGAATAAATTCATTGTCCTAAAATAAATATGTTGCATTTTTTGGAATTAATATGTAATAAAAGACTCATGTATGTATATAGTTTACTTAGAGTTCTAAATTTTTCAATCCTTTAGGACTATATTTACTTGTATATTATTCAAATATAATTTAACAAGGTACTAGATTCAGGTTCTTGTCTTTGGGTCACAACAAATGGGTTATAATTAAAGCTACAATATTAGGAAATGATATAACTTGAGTTTTCACAAATTATGTAGAGGGAATTTGTGGAACAACACACTTTTAACCAAGATCATTATGATAAAAGTTCTATCATTTTTTAAGAAGATCAAGAGAATATATTATGACTAAACTATTAAATGATTGTTAAAAAATATATTAACCATGATAAATGTTTATGTTATCAATTATGGATTCATTGAATGTTATGGATTTATATAAAAATACATAAAATGGTGTATAATGAAATTTAATGAGGATCCCATCACAACAAGGGTTGTTGATATAATAAAGAATATAAAACACAATCTGAAAATGATTTCAAAGTAGAATGGAAAATTGAAACAAAATAGTATTAAAAAAAATATGGTCCCGCTTTATTTTAAAAGAGAAGAATAATGTATGTAAACATATAGTAGTGTGAAAGAATATTCATTAAAAAGAAATATGAATATTGACATAATATATCAGTCACTATAAATTTAAGTAATACTCTATCATG
This sequence comes from Viscum album, assembly GCA_963277665.1. Classification (NCBI taxonomy): domain Eukaryota; kingdom Viridiplantae; phylum Streptophyta; class Magnoliopsida; order Santalales; family Viscaceae; genus Viscum; species Viscum album. The sequence goes on from OY728148.1 coordinate 471,886,998, forward strand.
ATATTAAATATATGAGGTAATGAAAAATATATTTAATAAGTCTCAAAATATTATCATTATTTAATATTTTGACAAATGGACAATTTATATGGGTTTGGGAACTGAAGTGGTTATATTTAATAAGTATACTTGTATTAATCAACCATTCTTCAATCATATGTTTCTAATGAAACAAGGAAAAAATATAAATACATTTCTTTATTCTTGGGTTTTAATAAAAAAAGTTTTGTTGATGAAAATAATCACCTGAAAATAGAAGATGATGTTTCACTAAAAATATGATGAATATTATCCTTTTGTTAAAGATTTTTTTCACACAATGGGGTTTGAAAACTAGTTCTTGGAATCAGTTCTAATGGAGGAAAGAAAATGTGAAAGAATGATAATTATTCCTAAATATAATTATATATATTAGTTTTTTAAACATCCATGAAATGAATTTATGTTTTATAATAATTTTATAGAGAATGGAAACATAAATACTAAATATAATGCATGTTGATGATTATAGTATGATAATAAAGATCCAAAATATTAAATGAATTTTTTTTATCATAATAAAAATTGAATGAAAGAAGTAAAATTCATAGTAAAATTATATATTTGAAGGGAAACAAATAATTCAATGTTATGAGGTTGTATTTTAAGGTAATTCTATTAAATATGTTAATGTAAGAGTACATAACAGTTTCGGGGTGGATAAATAAGGACATACACAATAGAAAACTCTCATAGACTATTATTCTTTTTCATGTTGATATTTTAATTAAGGTAAACCAAGAACCTGCATATTCATGTTCATTTTTATGATGTAATGAAGAAAATCCAACACAATGAAATATTTAGAAAAGAAAAAAACCATGTTGTAAAAAAATAACAAAGAGTTAAAAATTAAAGAAGAAATCATTAAAATTTCTCTTAGAGATTGAGAAAGAATAAATAGTGTATCTTTTTTGAAAATAAACTCTCAAAATTAATGAAATTAATAATTAAAAAGGGAGACAAATGGTATTCCAATATATATTGTGCTTTTTCTCTCAATATATAGATTTAAATGTGATGCATGTGTTTATGTGTGAAACTAATGGATATGATCATTTTATAAATTATAGAAAAATAATTAAAAGATAATATCATAGACTTATCCTAATATTTGGTATCATAAACCATATTTTAATGATTTTAATTTTTTGTTTAAATGTGTGTATTAATTTTGGATAAAAAGATAATGAGATTATATTAAATCATTTATTTCAATTTGAATATTTTTCTAAAAACTAAAAGGAAAAAATTCAACACTATGATATATTGTTTTGGATATGCATATCATTACATTAAAAGTAAGTCCCTATCATTTTCTACACCAAGAATATGTCAATTATAAATAGAGTTGAACAATTGATGGATAATGGATTTATGTTATATTTTATCACTCTCTATAAATTTTATTTGTATTTATTTTCATAACGGGGTAGAGTGAAAAACTGGATGAAATTAATTGGCAAGAAATTTCATTAAGGTTATTGACAATAAATCCATGGGGTGGAACTGTTAAAACTATTTGTTTTTATGATTAAATTTTTATTAATAATTATCTATATATTTGTTCATAAGTTAATATTTTATGGTTTTATAGTACCCAAGAAAATATAATGAAAATATATATTGAAGTACCCATGAAATGTTTCATTCCTGTTTCATTATTTTTTCTACAAACAATAAAAATCATAATAACATTTTAGTGCTTCCTAGAGTAATAATATTTTTAGTAATTATATCTTCATGTGGAATTTTAGAATATGGATACTAATTTAATAATGATAAAATCATAGTATTTACATTGACAAAGATCCCATATTTTCAATATTAGAAATATATATATATATATTTGGAAACACACATAAATGTAGTTAGAGGAACAATTTTGAATCTAAAATAGGTTATTCTTAAGCATTATAATTTCATTCTTAATGATTAATGATGATTTGAATTTATTCCAAAGAAATTTGAAATGTTTGAGATTCTATTTGGAAATACATATTCCAAACATAAAATATCAAGTTTTAAATAAATTATGAAAATAGCTAATGAATAATTCATAGAGAAACAATTTGAAAAGAGTTGGGAGTTTATGTTTCGATGAGAACATATTTCATATTGTACGTAACATATGTTTTTGATATATAATATATATGAGAGAACTAGAAAGTCAGAAATTACTAGAGACCATAGTGATATGGAATATATTTTAGTTAATACAGAGGAAATTGTTGAGTTTATTTCATATCTTATTGAGTTTATGAAATAAATGTATTGTAGATCAGTGTGAAATGTGGAAAAATCAGGACTGAACAATGTTTGAGTGAAATATTGCACTAGATATGTAATTTTTTTACACTATAACATATATTAATATTTTCATTAATAGAATTTATTGTGAATTTATAAATGGTGTGGACAACAATATTTTCTCAATAAAGTGATATTTAAGGAATTTAATTTTATAAATATTGATTCTATAGTTAGAAAAATTAAAGAACTCTACTGATCTAAAATAGAAGATGATGAGTTGTTAATTAGTTATTTAAATATCATAATGTTGTTCTTATTTCATTATAATTATAGATGAGTGAGGAGGAGAAGTAAATTATAATCTCAAACTATGAAGGGGGTATAAAACGACAATTTTATTTCTTTATATTTGATCTTGAAGGGAAACATGAATAAATTTGTTATATTTGTTATGTATCATTAAGAAATTAGAAACTATAATAATATTTTATTATCTATAATTAAAAAACTATTAAATATTTATTGTAATTTAAAGGATATAGTAAATGCTCTTAAAAATACTATTTGGATTATTAAAAGGGAAATGGTAATAATTTTTGACAAATAAAAGATCTCACTCTTGGTTTTATGAATTTTATATATTCAAATATAGAAAATATCTATTTTGATAAATACATTTTTTAAGGGGAATAGAATAGAGAATATGGTGGTTATTGGAGTTGAAATTCTAATATATGAAAAATTATTTGAGTTTATAAAAAAGATAGAACATAAAAGATTGTGATTGATTATTCATGATCGTTGAATATGAAGATAAGGTAAAGAGAATATGAATATTTTTATACTCAATATATCAATAATTGAAGAATTTTGAGAAAAAAATTTGACTATATAGGTGTATTGTCACTAAAAATAGTAGATCAAAATAACCTTTTTGAATGTTTTTTGGTGAGAGGAAGTCCTTATGGATTTTTGAATAAGCCTAAAAACATTATGGATTGTTATTCTATAGTAATTAATTTAATTAATTCATGTTATGCATTGTGATTAGAAAAACACTACCAAACAGAGACATAGACCTACACAGTTGATCATACTTCAATGGGGATCCATTTTAATGTTGTAATTGGGGAAGATTTTTTAGATAATTCTTTATAATGAAAATGAGAAACAATGTTTTTCATCGTACATGATTGTTACCATGAATAAAATTTCATTGATATAACCATTCAAGAACTTCTTCATCATAATAATACAAAATTGTTGTATTTTTTGGAACATAATAGAGAATAAATTAGGCATGTAGTTATCCATGTTGTATATATACATCATTAACAATATCATTTGAACCTTTTTACATACTTTAAATATTATATTACTTACATGAAGACTGGATGAGATTTTTGGTAGAGAGATAGAGTCATACTTTCATTGAATTGATGTAGAGGTAAAATAGATGGGAATGATTTTAATTTTTAATAATTACTAGAAAATCTCAGTCAAAGGAAAGGCCTCAGAATATTTATTAATATAGGAAAATTACAGTGAACAGAAAAACAAACAAGAGGTTCAAATTACATGAAATTAAAATCATACCCATCTCCAAACCCATGAAAATCCCCTACAATGTACAATTCCCATTCTGATCTATTGTAGTGCTTCATGATCTTCTCATACTTCCTTCTGAGATTCAGTTTCTCCAAAGATATCAATTTGTTATAGGATTTCTTAATAGAGGTCCTAGTTGACACCGACTTTTCATATCAGAATAATCCTTCATTGACCTTGATTTAACTGGAAGAGGTTCCTCCTTTCTAGATTTCATCATCCCATTCTTGACAGCATCACTATATGGGGACTTAACTAAATAACTATGATTTTATTTTTCACTCTCTGACACATCCCCCCATTTTCCAGTGATAAGTATATCTTGGTAAGAAACATGGACCGCCACATAACGTCCACTACAGTCAATCATATCCAATCACTGTGGGGGCTCCACAAATGCGTGAACAACATCCACCTCCTACCTCAATCCATCCACCATGGCAACCTCAATACTTTTGTTCTTCATTGGAGAGCTACCTTCCACTTCATCATGATACAATTCCGGGAAATGGTTACATGTGTCAGTTGTGATCTTCCATCCACCATTAGATTTCAGCTGCACATTCTCATGAATATCCAGAAAAAGAGGAAGTCCATCACGCACAGGCCCATAACCAGCTGAGCTCAATGGCTACTCTCCCTCCTTCTACTCAGCAATTCCAGAATTTAACAGCCCACTGTCTTCGTCTGTAACACCCTATCTAAGTCTATTCTTACGATGAATTGCAACCACTAAGGAATAAATCACTCCCGAACTACCTCCAAATACTTTACAAGGACCAAGAACAGTCACACCATTACTCAGGAGAATATCTTGCTTCAACCTATCAAATACCACAGTCAGAGATGGGTTATTGGGTTCCCTCAAATGTTTTTCCAAAGATGAACTACCCATCTCATCAGAATTAACATGAATGCCATCATTTGTGCCTATCGACCCCTGAACAGGTATCCTTCCAGGCCTTTTCATCATAGTAGCTGATCTTCTGTTCCATACTCCACAAATACATTGACCATCCATATAACCTAGGTGACAACATATCGAGTAGTAGTCAACCCAATCTTCAAAAACAATAGCTTACCTCTATTGGAACTCCTAACCAACAGTAATCCAGATCTAATTGATCGGTGGCTTGGAAGCATCCACCTCCACACAATGATGTGGATTCACTGGTTGGCTCATAGAGGATGTGTGAGCATTATAACGTAAAAATAGACCAACAAAGTTACCTATCATATAGATTATTGATGAATTTGAAAAGTGGAAAGGAAGATGCGGAAGACATACCCATGTCGCTACCGCAAGAGGATCCCGGTTAATGAAAAGGTCAAACGACCATTGAGGAAGGAAAAATGTGCATTTGTTGCATCCGTGAGGAGCTCTGGACCATGTAAAAATTAAGTCCTCCTCTGATGCAAATAGTGTCATCAGGTGACAATTATCAATCAACCCTTTTACCATGTGGTCCTGTAGATCTCATTTGCAGAACACAAAGTGGTCGAAATCATCAATCGAAGGCCGTCTATGAAAAAAGTAGGCAACCAGGGTCAGATCCAGGAAGCTCGAGGCCTCAGAGAATTATGATAACGTGATCGAGAGCTGAGGTTCCCCATGATGATGATCTGGAAATTTCGGGCATAGAGAAATAGATGGGAAGTCGGGTAGGTAACTAGGGTTTGAGAAAGGTACAAAGGACCCACACGACAACGGATGAGGTGGAGCCAAAACGACCTCCCCCCTCCCAACACCAGGAATGGGGGGAAACCATTATCAGCCATCAGCTAGGGAATATCCTCACCATCACCCATGAGCTGCTCACCTTCCCGATCTTTGAATATTTAATAATTCATTCACATGTTACTATCCCCCGCCCTCTTTGTATTCTTCCCACAATCTTGGTAGAAAAATTGATCTCATTACTAATTTAGTGGAAATACAGATGTCTAAAACAATATATTTTTTTAATGAAATGAATTATTAAAATATATTTCCCTGGATATTTAGGTGGAAATAGAGTCATTCATTCATTATATAAAGGGAATAGAAAATGGAGGATTAAATTATAAAAATATAATTATATGAATGTATAAATGAAGTTATGTAAGGAATTTTTTAATTTTATATGGACAAGATTGAATCAATATATTAAATTTCCCTCTAATATTAATTATGGTGTACATTATAGTTTCTACTAATTAATTGGATAATAAATCTATACACAACTTTTGAGATATCTCTCATGTCCTTATGGAGCCAATGGAATTACAAGGCTTGATAAATGATTGTTGGTTAGAGATTGAGGGATTGATCAATGAATTAATGTATAAATAATATATTACAATTGATATTCTATATAAATTATTTTATGATTTCACACATTTTTAAAATCCATAAAACCCTTATTTTAATGTTTTTTCAATGTATTAATTGAATTTTTTTGTGACATTTGAAACAGGGGTTGTTTCAATCAATATTCATATCATTCCACTCAATGGTATTGTTTCTCGCTAACATTACATGATTTTAACATCACAATAAAAGCATTATTTGGTACTAGGATAGTCATTGGAACTTTTCCTCTCTAACTATCCAGATTTAACACTTCATATTTGTAGATTTTTGTGGGGTTATATAATAAAAAATGGGACAATGCATCTTAATAAGAGACTTTTTCTCTTGTACATAGAGTTTGTCATGCTTATCTAATATAATTATTATGGTGAAAAATTTATCTTATTTAGGATTCTTGTTTTTTTCATATATCGGTATATACAAAGTGTTTTATTATAATACAAATATATTTACATTAAATTAATCAATAATTTGTGAATTTGAGTGGAATTTATAAAACGTCAACTAAAAATGTGTCTTTGATAGATTAAATTAGATTAGATAAAAATATTCTTCATCTGTGATTAATTATAATCATTGAATGTTTTGATTATTTTGATTTTATCATAAACCAATTTTTAAAATGTGAAATTATTATGAATATCTTTTGGGATAATTCTATGGTAAAGTGGTGATTTTTAGGAAAACATATTTTATTATTATTAATGAATGGTTTTAGTACATGAATAATAGGCTTTAAATTTTTTAAATTTACTTAAATTTACTATTTTATAATATAACCCAAATAATATTTAAGGGGTAATAGGATTTTATTTTTATTTAAATGAAATAGTGTATTTTTCAATGACTTTTAGGAAAATCTGGATTCTTGGTGGTGTTCTGGAAATGGAGAACTTCTATTTTTTTAGGAAAATAAAAATTCTTTTTATTAAGAGGATTTTTTAGGTGGAATAAATTTTATTGAAATATATTTTAAATTATGTTATGATTTTATTTTTTTCCAAGGGAATATTATTTTTGAGTAAATAATTTTCAAATCATGAATACTTCTGTCTTGGTCTTGTAGAAAATTTAGTACATCAATATTTTGAGATAAAACTTTTTTTTTCATTTTTAGTTACCATTTCATTTGATGGATTTTATCAAGTTTTTTATTTATAAAAGTTATTAGTTAAATCCAACTATTTTTTCACTCAAACACTAAATCTTCTCATTTGTGTATATATAGAAATAAATGGTCATAATTTGGGATAAGGAAATGGCATGAACTCTGCCAGTATATTTTTATATATTCACAATGAAGAATATGATGAAGAATTTGATGTCAGTTTCATAGAAAGGATTCTATTTAATCACATTGTTTTTAATATGTATTGATATGTATTATATTTGGGTTTTATATAAATTATTTTTCTCACTATATTTATATATAGATTTAAATGAAATATATTCATATATTAAATGCTCCCATAATCATTTTTCTTTATATAATCATTCCAAAATGATTTATTGAATCACTTCACTTGAATTTGTGATTATAGAATGTCTTTTTTTGAAATGACTTCATTAAATTTAGGATTTAGGTTTTGAGTTAATGGGATATCTTTCACATTATATTTGATGTAGTACATGAATCTTTTTACTAGTTTCTCTTTTTTCACATAATTTGTAATAAAATTTATTTTTGAAGTCCATTATATTTGAATGAGGTATTACTCAATATCTGATCTACTATAGTCAAATTTTCTATAGAGTTATATCTTGAATTGATTAATAAATTTATCACACATTCAATTGATAATGTTGAAAAATATTCTAATAGAAATACAATCACTCAACTGTTTAGATAGACATGACGACATCATGAGATAAATAAAGTGAAAATAAATTTTCATAAAAAACATGTACATCTCATGAATACTCTCCTAATATGGTGATATATCAACCCATATATCATATATTATATGGATATTTATATTACAGATAAGTAGAACACAAAATGAAAACATTTAATGAAATTAAAATATATTTTTATCATTTTCCTAAGGCCATCCACATTTATTGATGTTGATGACATTACTTGATTTCATATAGTGATAAAGGCTATAATTGAGAATGGGTATTTTAGGAACATGTAGGTAGGCCTTGGTATATGTGTTCATAGTGGTTATAAGTGATTATCGAAAATGATTCCAAAAGTACAAAATGATCACATCAAGAACTATATATATATAAGGGGACTCACTAGAATTATAATAATTAGTATACATTATTTATATATAAGTAGGAAAATTAAAATATGAAAATCGTACATTTAGTCATTATTGGTCCATTATTCCTTGACAATAATATTGGTTCTATACTATTTGATATATACACCACTCAATTTTATAATATATTGAGAGTATTAAATAACAATTTAAAATATAAATAATGTTTTTAAATCATAATACAATCACCATTGGGATTAAAAAATAGTTATGTTAAATGTGTACATTATATAATTCCTTGATATGGAACATGAAAATTCATTGAACTACAGATTCTTCAATAATGAATAAATGATATTTAAAACACATGGTTATTATTTATAACTATAAATTGAATTATTTAAATTAAATACCTAACCATGATTGGAACATAATTCAAAACAAATTTAATGCTAAAAATTTAATTCACCTTTAATATATTTAATCTTAGGATACAATCAACACTTCCTTTTGAAAAATATTTAATAATATATGAATTATAGAAACCATAATAATGAAATTCATTCAAATATACCCCCAGTTGAAAATGTATCCAATATCTAGGATGGTGATTTATGAAGAATTATTTTACAATAGTCATTTTATGTTCATAGTCACATTCCCGTTCTCTATAATTCTTTTCTTCAATTTCTATTCCTTCCTAAAATATGGGCATAACCATAAAATCACATAATCATTACATTTTAGACTATAATTAACATTATTTCATAATAAATTATATTTTTAGTTTAGAGGTTTAGATAATTAGTTCACAACAATTATATAAAACACCATTCAATACGTGTTGTACACAACCTCTTTGTATCCATTTCTAGAAAAAATAAATTTTATGATATAAAAATTATTATTTGAAAGAAAAAACTTCACAATTTCCATATTAACCACACACCTATCCATATTTATTCATAAAGCCTTTTTATTTTTTTAAAATAATTATTTGGGGAAAAAGATCTTTATGGGAAATAATCTGAAACAAAGAAACTACTATTTTATCAATAAATATGATAATTTTTCTTATCAATACTAAAATTTATATATTAAGTAGGTATTTTATGCATAATAATTAATCTTCTCTACCAAAATATTTTCATAAAATATTCCATAAAAATATAAATGTCCAAGTAAAAATTATTAATGTTTAATTACAATCATGATAATATTTTAAAAATATTTGACAATGTTACATTACTCACAATTAAAAATAAAATATAATTTCCTTGAAAAGTATCAATTTTTTATACCTTATTGAAATAAATTTATATCCATAAAAAAAGAATTAATGGATATAATATATGTATAATTAGGCATGATTTTCATATCACTCTATATATACAACATCATTTGTGGTCATAAATGGAAAAAAAATCATTGTTACAAATAGTATAATCATAACAGTAATAAATAACCTTGACGGTTACAAGTGGAATAATACTTTTGTGAAATGTCCAATATTAATCATACGTAATTAAATATAATTATATCATGGACCCCCAAATCATTGGATTAAAACAAAACCTCTCATCTCCATAATAATTTCCTAATAACCAAAATGTAATCAAAACGAATAAAACCATTCAATTTTAAAAATAATATTTCAACATATATAAGATTTTTTATGGATATTGAAATGACCATTCAATTTTAATTTTGTTTATAATTAACAAATATATAAGGAAGTGGGGGTTTTATTCAATGAAAAAAAATAATCATATATATAACATAAAATATAAAATAATTGTTATGGAAATGGTAAGATACGTTGTCTATGATTATGTTAAAATTAATCATTCATTTTTTACTTTTGTATAGAATGTAAAAAAAATTAAATTATAATAATGAAATATTACTTTGAAAAATTGAAATAAATTAAAAGTAGGGTCCTAAAATTTCCATAAAAAATCAGTTAGTTATATATAAAAACATCAATAAAATAATTTTAAATAAATGTAACGTGAATAAAAATATTTAGAATGTAAACATTAAAATAATTTTTTCAAAACAATGTCTAAAATAAATAACAATAAAAAATATAAATTTTTAAAACAATTTTAACAAAACTAAACATTGGAAAAATGACCTTCATCCTAAATTTAATCACAATTATATATTTTCATGTAGCATTTACTGGAACATAGTCATTAAAAATGTTATTTCAAAAAAATTAAAGATGGTTTAAAAAATCATCCCTTTAGTAAAATCATAAAACTATTACTTTTTATAACATAGAAAAGAAGTTAAAATATATTAAAAAATAAAAATTTCATATATATAACTATAAATAATAATTTTGTTAAAACATTAACATGAACATGAACAATGAAAAAATTATGGTAAAACATTAATCGAGTATTTTTAAAATAAACACCCTTACATTGAGTATTAATCATCATGTATTCTATTTAACATAAAAAATAAAAAATTATAAAATTAATTAATTTATTGATAAATATGTTAATTATTATTATTAATTTAACCATGTTATAATCAATTATATATACTATAATGTTCACGTTGAATGTTTCAATTACATTCATCTCATATGTAAAACATGAAAATTATTTTTTGACCATTGAAAATGTGGATATTGTGAAATTATATCTAGAATAATAATAATGAAATAATTATCTTTCTTATACATAAAATATACTTTTATAAGGAAACATGAGATATTATTATAAAAATTAACTACTATAAAATCATGGAGGTAGGGGGATATATATACGCATGAGTAAGCTTTCATCATTCAACTATCACTCCGGAAATATTGTAATAATTATTTTATCATTAAAAGATTTTAGAAATATCAAAAATAACATATTTTTTATTTTAAAATTTTTGTATGTTTAGTCTATGTGATATGGTGATACTGAATGAATAAAATAACATTCTGGATGTTGTATCCCACACATACGAATAAATATTATTACCATTTTTTAAAGAATAGAAATTTATGAAGGTTGTAGAAATATTATAAATTGAGTATGATAAATATTCCATGAATATAATATGTATATATATATATATATAATACATCATTATAACTAATCAATCTAAAAGATGATGGAAAGAGAAATAGATTTGTTTTTGAGGTCGTACATCATTGTACACATGAATGATACTTTCATTTACTATTTTATGTAAGAGGATATGAATATAGGATTTGAATTTATTATAATAGAATTAAATAATACATAATATTTTTATTTAATTAACTAAACATGTTTTAGGAATACTTATTAAATTTAAAAAATCAAACAAAACAAAAATTCCTCTTTAATATCTATTCATCTTCTTCCACCAACTCCTAAACTATAAAAACAAAATATTTCCTATGATTGTTTGTGATAAACAAAGGTATATAAGATGTTCTGTCGGAGGATTTAAATATATTTTACAAATAACATTCTTAACGAAATGGATCTTCATATGAGAATAAAAGTGATAAGGTTATTTAATTTTATAAGATAAGAGTGTGTCACTCATTGAATTTCTCAAAATATTAAATTAATAAAATTAAATAGTCATATTCAAATGATTCCAAATTAAAAATGTTTTAATCTAAAATGATGGTGAGTCTAAATCCCGTAATGAAAAATAGGTAATTTTAGATGTTTTTTTCCACTTACCTTTTTATTTTGACCCATTTTTACCATTTTTAACAATTACTATATTATTAATTCCTTTACCCTATAGGGGTCATGAATGTTACTATAAAAGGAAAACAATCCATAAATAGTCAACAATTTATATTATCAACCATATATAATTTAATATAATGAATAAGATATATTAATTATTTTTTAATTTTTTAATAAAATATTATTCATAATTAAATATAATTATGATTATTTTTTAAAATAATCAATTGATTTAATGTTAAAAATATCATAAAAGTGTGAATTTTGAATATATACCTTAATTCATATTTTTACATAAAAAATATGGTAACCAAAATAATTTCAAAAAATTAATTTTCTTTTAGTGTTTTTAATATAAATTAATTAATTTTCGTCTTAATTAAAAAATAATTGAGCCTGTGGTTCTTCAAAATTTTTGGTAAATATTTCGTTACAAACTCATTTACCATTTCTTATTAAAAAATTAGCACAATGGTCCTTACTCATAATGACCAAAAATTAAAGAGTTCGATTTAAAAAAATTAGACCTCTGAATTACAAATATTGAATAAATTTTTCATGATTTTATATATAGTAGCCCAATACATTAATTTAAAATTATACTAGAAAAACCAAACTAAATATGGGGTTTCTAAAAAAATATTTAAATGTTTAAAAAAAGTTATATCAAATTATAAAATAAAATTTATTAAAAATGCTATTATTTTATCATTATTAATATAACATAGCAAATGATTCATAGAAATAATTTTAAAATTAATTGTAACTACATAAAAGGTTGAAATAAAAAAATTTCTTATAAATAAAAATAATTACTTTCAATATTCACTTAAAATCACCCTTTTATGACAAATGTTATGTATTTACACTAACATAATTTTTATATGTTGATTTCAAAAATGATATCCAAGTTATGCAATAAAATTTTATATAATTTCCTTAAAAAATTATAATATTCTATCAAAAAAATTAATAATTATCCTTTTTGAAGAAAATGTATTTTTTAAGCATAAAATGATTTTCAAATATAATTAAGAAATTACATAGTAATATTTTAAAAAACATTAGTTTAATAACGTGATTATATATATTTCATGTGCCAATTAATCATATTCAAAACATCCAATTTAACAGCTACATCACAATTGTTATATTTAAATAATAGTATTTTGTGGTTCGTTTTCTATCAGTGTTTCATGTAGCATCTGCTTTCCAACATAGTTTTCATTGTTAAATATGGTGGTTCCATATTATCATAGATTAATAAATTCTCTAATTGAAATTTTTTACTTGATCCTGGTTTTCGATAGTGTTTCATCTGAAAATCACTTGGTTGAAATTCCACAGGGCACAAATCATTAATAAAACCACTACTTGGACAGAGGGAAAGGGAAATATGAAGGTCATATGGAATATCATATAAATAGGTTTCCAAAAATTAAAAATTTATGGGGATATGCAAATATGGATATATAATATGTTTTTATTTTCCAAATATGATGGATAGTGACAAAGATCATTTATAATATGAATTTTAGTAATGATGAAATTGTTCTCAACCAAAAATAACTAATCTAAATTGGTCTAATATTTTTATATATTTTAAAAAAAATTAATGTGATAATGTTTCTATTTAAATATTATTTTCATATAGGTGAGTAAATACCATACACATATGTATTATAAAATTAAAATAGAATGAACATATATAAGTTCATCCATTAATCAATTTTCACAATAACATCATCTTTTTCTCAAGATGTTCAGCAGTCAATATGATTTTATATTCCCAAGAAACTAAAATCAGCATCAATTGGATCATATAATACCAAAAATATATAAGAAGATATACCTCATATGTTTAGACATCAACCCAAACATTAATAGATATCACAAGTGATGATAATTCTATAATTTAATAACCCATTATATATTGAAAAAATATATAATCTCCAAAATTCAATAATATCACTAAATGGTCATCATATATATATAAATAAATAAAAGGCCTCGAATTTTATCAAAATATTGTTGAATTATATTAAAACCCTAATATATAATTTTTTAATAATATATTATTTCATGATAAGTTTTACACATTTCTCTAAATAATATAAATCAATCAAAAAGTAGCATATAAAAAATAAATATTTCACAATAATATAATATATAGGACACACTAATCATTTCCTTAAATTATTAGAATATCCCAAAATCCACCCTAAAGTCATATATGGTTCTATATAAAATATACCATTTAATAAATAAATAAAAATCTTTATGATTTTGTATACATTAATCATATGATGTTCCCAATAAATTTATAGAAACTTCTATTAAATAAAATTAATCAATTAATCACCAAATCACTTTTTAGACCCACAGTTATCTCCAAAATAAGATATATATTCTAAAATCATATTATCCTATATTTTAAGTAGTATTACTATGAGTAAATCACATAGTCCATTGGTAGGTTTTTCACCCTTATCACCTTTAAATCATGGGTTCAAAATCATAGCCTTTTGAGATACAAAAGAATTACCTTTTCATAATTCCAAAAATGTTCAATAAATTTTAATGTAAATCCAACAAAAATTATCATTAATAATTTATTCAATTTTAATACTCAGTTGTTATCTATAAACTAAATTTCCCCAAAAAAATAAATTAATATTTACTTTCTATTATCAATAAGATATAAACTCAAATATTTATTTATCCCTTTTTTCATATGTGTCTAAATGAATGCATCTAAAAATATCACCTTTTTTCTAAAACACATTTAAAAGGAATGAATTAATCTAACATCCATATCTAAATATTGAAAACATAATCTACTATTGAATATTTCCCGATCCTCTTAATATTAAAAATATATATAAATATCATCGATAAATACATCCATTATCCAACATCTTTCTTAAACAAGAGACAATTATTTGTAATATTTTTTACTGACATGAAATATGTCCTTTTGAATCATTAATATTAAATAAATAATGATTCATAATATAGACATATGAAAATAATCCATACCATAATTCTGGATAACAAGGTCCCCCTTTATGATGCAAATATATCATTTTTCTTCCACCATGATTTTTGTATCTCTTTAAAATCTAAAGATAAAAATTGGTTGGAACAAACCTTCCCATGTTGATATTGATTGGATATGATTTTGAAATCAAATAATTTAAATAACATGATACATTGATATTTTATAGAGATAAAACTATTTTTGATAGATCAAATTGTTTCTTTTTGGGGATTTGAATACCCAAGAAGTTTTCAGAATGATGTTAAAAAGTATCATTAATAATAATTATATTAATCAAACCATCTAAAAGGGATAATAAGATTTTTAAATATATATTTCATTGAATAATAATAAATTATACTTAATCTATTTTATTGGATATCATTTAAAAGTTAATTGGATCATTAAAAGTAAAATAATCAATAATGTTAATGAAACTGCAATATAAGTCTTAGAATATAATAATTGTTGATAAAATTTATATCTCATTGTATTTAAATATTATAAAATCCCCTAATATTGATATATTTACATATTACATACTAACCTTTTGGGTTTTAGAATAATTTTAATTTATAATCAAATGGCATCCAAACCACTGAGGTTATATAATCATCTTCTGTTAAACAAACTATAAGGACCTTTCCTAAAATATTAAATATTCTAGTGACTTTAGACTAGAATATAATTTATCCTAAGACCTATGATCATTATGGTTTTGTTTTTTGTATATTTAATTCCGGACAATAAAATGAAATCATATACAATACATATTGGGTACCACCTTTTAGAAAACATTTTTTTAAAAAGACATCATTTATTGCTTCACATATTTTATCTTCCCGGTAAATCTTTACAATTTCTATATTGCCCAAATACTTGTCCTTGATCATCCTTAAACGATTGTAAAAAATAATGAGTTTTATGAGAACATAATTCTGAAAAAGGAACATAAATATAATTAATTAAACCCTTATTCCATCAATAAATAAGAAATTTTACATTTTAAAATTAGTCTATTCGTTAATAAAAATTACTTAATAAATAAAATTGTCTGCCAAAATATTTTCACAAATAATTAAATAATAAAATTAAATGTTAAAAAAAATAGTTTTTTATTTTAAATTATGAAAATCTAATGATAACATTTTCCAAAATATATATGTTTCATCATTAAGAAGAAACATATACATTATTTCAAAAATTATCTTATTGCATTCCTTTTTTAATTCATAGTATTTCCATAAAACCCAGTGAAAGAATAGATAATTTATATAGTTATCTTTGTTATTCATTTTAATATATCTCATACATATGGAATAACCATCATGGAAATAAATGTAATATAATTCTAGGTCACTATTTGGATAACCATCATAGTTTGCAATAAACATCATTGTTACAAGTGGAATAATACTCCTGGTAATATTATAACATAAATATTACCAAATTTCATAGTTGGATATCATATAACCACCAATCCTATGTTCATAATATAAACACCCATCAACATAAATAACTACCAAGAATCCAAACATAATTATTAAACATAAAAGAAAAAAAATTTCAAAATTTTCGTTCCAAAGATAAGAAAAATATTTATAGTACTAAAATATATGTTCCACTTAAAAACTCTTTTTGAAAATATTCCAAATATAGGGAAGGAGGGTTATTATTTAAATAAAACATGGAATATTATAATGGAAGTGAAATATTTAATTATGATGAGGACTGAAAGAAAAAATATTATAGTAGTATATGTTAAAATTGAATCATTTTTTTCCTTTGTATAAAATGCTAAACCATTCCATATATAATTTGTTAAATTATTCATTTTAAAGAAAACATATGTGATGGAAAGGTAGAAATAGATTTTTCAATATATTTAATTTATTTCTACATAAATACATCCAAAATAAATATATTTTAAATCCAGCATGGATGAAAAATACATCAATGAGAAACCAAAAAATATATTTTATATGAAATTACCACTCATAAAACAATTAGAAGGCGAAATTTATAAAAAATGATAGATATTACAAAATATAATGAAAAAGGAAATTTTCCCACCATTAATTCAAAAATAAAAAAACATTAATCATTTAGATGAATATGGAGAAGAAAAAAATAATGGAAATCATTTAAAAAAGATTTTTAAATGAAATTTCATTATGTAAAACCATGAAAACATTCTATTTTTTAATTTTTTTCATGATAATTAAATATTGTAAAAACATTATTTTATCATTAATTAATGAATAAATTTAACTTTTCTTGATATATTTTGAAGAACATGAAGTAGAAAAAAGTGTTTTAAGGGAAAATTTATAAAGTCGATTTTAAAAGAATATCCCATACATTCTATTTTACTCATCAGATATGTTTCATATCTTCTTAAATAATAAAATTATATTATATTATTAAATTATTAAAAAAAATTCAACTTAATTAATCTATTTACAATGATATAATGGATTATGGTCAAGTTGTATGTTTTGTTGATATTTGGCTCATTTTTCCAAAATAACATCGGTTGGCTCAATATGGTTAAGGAGGTCATTACTCAATCATCTTCAGAATAACAATAATGAATCAATACCAGTTTTATAAATCAATTATAACTATAAAACTATCTATGAGAGATTGTAATGAAAAATTAATTATGTTACGATCATTATATGGTATATTGTGTGTACACATTAGAAACTTTTTTATTTATAAATTATCATTATAGAAAGAAGGAAAGTATTATTTTACATTCCTAAATGACAATTAAATAATATTTAATTTTTTATTTATTTAAATATACTTTTAGATATCATCCATGATATGTGGAAATTATAAATGAATAACATAACATTGTGGAGGTGGAAGTCTACACATATGCATGAAAAAAATATCATTTTCCAATGAATAGAAAGTGATGAAAAAATGATATATTTTTATTTCATAATGAAATATATATTTAATTGAAATAAAATAAGAATATTAAATATATCATAATAACCAAACATAGAAGTAGGTGATGGAAAACAAATCAGAGATGGTAGCCCGCCAAACACTGAATGCTTGTTTCATTTTCAATTTGATGGAAAATGATATGGATATATGTTATTCAATTAAAATTGAAACATGTAAATATGTGGAAGATATTGGTTTTATAATTTCATCATGTTTGAATAATATTTCAAGAAATTATAAATATAAACAAAATACCAATTTTTCGATAAGAACATTACCAATTCTTTAGACAGTTGCTTAAGGTTTATAAAAACTACTTCCTAAAATTTTTCCAATAAATAAAATTCCTCAAGTACATGGGAAGGAATTATAACAATAAATTTTTTTAGATATTATTTTATCATGATTTTTATTTAATTTTACAAACAAGAGGAGAGGATATGCCCTTATATAAGAGAGGTGAGGGAACTCTTTTAATTTCTTAATAAATATTATTAATA
Organism: Viscum album; assembly: GCA_963277665.1. NCBI lineage: Eukaryota > Viridiplantae > Streptophyta > Magnoliopsida > Santalales > Viscaceae > Viscum > Viscum album. The sequence goes on from OY728148.1 coordinate 471,905,663, forward strand.
AAAATTAATTATCATATTAAAATCTATCTAAATTTATAATAATAGAAAATAAGATAGGGTGAGATGTAATCATTTCATAGTATAAAAAGTGTATAATTTTATGCAATACTTTCACAATTATCACTTTTTATCCCATTTTTTTATATTATTGACAATCACTAGGATATAATTTTTTTTTAATATTTGGGGATCAATAATGTTGAAATAAAAGGTAAAATGTTCCAAAAATAGACAATAGATGATAATATTTACAATATATAAATTACATAAAAATGATTATATTTTTAGGAATTTTAAATTGCATAATAAATCGTTATTTATTATAAAATTTCATTAATGAAAACATTAAATAAATTCTTTTTATTAGAATTAAAATGAGAGATAAATATATAGTTAGAATATATACCTTTAAAAATATACATATCACATTATATGTATCCAAACAATTATTTGGACATTAATAAATCATTATAATTATATTTCTATAAATATTTTTAAAATATTTTATTTTATTTTTATTTTTATTTTATAATAATTATGTATTCATTTTGTATGAATTTAAAGCAATTATTTATTCACAAAAAATTATAAATAAATTAAAATTTTATTAAAATGTATTTATACATTAAATAAATATGTAAAACCAAACATACCTTCTTTTATACCTATGTAAATAATTGAATGATAATAGATCAATGAAATGTAATTTTATATATATATAAATTATCGTAGTGCTCAATATAGCTCCCAAAAAATTATAAATGAGTAGATTTTAATCGATATAGTGTAGGAATCAAAATAAAATATGTAGAAAGAAAAGAAACCTCTGGAGAAATTATGGTGTATTTATTAATTTAAATAAATTTAATATATTTTATGTCTTTCAATACATGAAACTCTAAGTTAGATTTCATCACACATGACAACAAAATTCTTCGATTTCATATGTGTCATGCAAGACCAGGTTTTACAAAACAACAATATATTATTAAAATATTACTTTTCAATATAATAAAACATAACCTAGAAATTAAATTACCTGTTATGAATAGTAGTAACTATTATGATAATATGTATTATATATCCAATTAAATGTTCTTACATTCATCCAATATATTTTATATCCATGTGATAAGAAAAAACCCAAAATTACCCATAAAAATCTATATTCCTCTAAACGCCAATTTACCACCTTATAATGGAGAACATATTTTAAATCCAATTTTGGGAAATTTTTAAATTTTATATGTAAATATAATCAATATATTTTAAATTTTAAAATAAAAAATATTTTTGGGTGAATTTTTGGTACTTTTTGATAAGTTTCATCTTTCATGAATATTGAAAATACTTACTTTTAATTCAAAAATTGATTTTCATCTAATATATATATAATGAAGAATTATATTTTAAATTGTTTTTAATTTTAATTATATAATTTTTATATCAACTAATAATATTTATGTCATTAGAATTAATATCACATTTAAAATAGATATAAAAACATTAAAAACGTATAAATATTTTTACTTTAAACCCCACCTTTGTCGTCCAGTCTTCAGGAAAAATTTAACACTATTTTTGACACTTCTATCATTAAAATTAAGAAAATAGGATTCATTATATGGAATAAGAATAATTCATTATTTATAATAAGGTAAAGTTTTTTTGACTAAAAAATATTACTCAAACTCATTACTATTAATTAAATATATTAAGATAAAAATTTGATTTACAATAGACAAAATATTAATATTAATCCCTTAAATAACCTATGATCTTTTTCAAAATCCATTTACTCTACATATTAAGACCACATATTTCATTATGTCAAATATAGTTCTTTATTTACGCCACATAAAATTGGAAAAACATGGGTGGAACGTAACATCCATTGCAAATAATGAATATAATATTTTCATATAAATTAATATTTGTGAATTAAATATTAATTTTACTTTAATAGGGATTCTATTTTTGATGGCATACCTGATGCACAAAAATGGGTTTTTTGGAAAACTTACATTGCACACTAATAATATAATATTATTATTTTAAATGGTAGTTAACAAGTAGCGGTTGTATAGGCATGAATGAGTAGAACTAAATATAATGTGATTATACATGTTTTTGGATTTTTTTCATTTATCCAATAATATATAAGGGATTAAAATAATAAAAAAATCGATTTTTAGCATAAATACTCTAATATTCACTAAATAGTGGATTTACCACCTGTTGATAGAGAACCCTTTTTAAATATATTTTTTCTCACATATATATGTTCTATTTGACCAAATAAAATTCTTTTTTAGAATCAAGACACCAAAATTTACATTGGGTAATTTTTTGGTATTTTTCTGTTAAAATTCATTATATAAAGAATAGTGAAAAATGGAGTATTTTAATTCAAATTTGTATTTTAATATAATTTATTTATATGGTTATATTATCTTTTTAATTGATTTTAAAGTGTAATTATATTATATTTTTACCATTTAATCCAATGGTGGTCATTTGAATTAATTACACTTTGAAATGGGACATAAACAAGTGTCAAAAGTTTGATAGATATTGTTTCTTAAAAACACGTTATTTGTTTTGACAATAGGAATTAATTTTAAATTAATTAATGGACCATATAGGTTTTGAATTTTGTAAAATATACATCATTTTTTATTTCATAATTTCAAATATATCTTAGGAAGATTTTTTTTTGTATTTTTTAAAAAAACATCAATTTTTGATGAATAATGAAACCACTAAGTAGTAGATAAAAAAATTAATTTTTTATTTAAATGAAAATTACTTCTTATGTAAAATGAATTTAAAAAATATTTAAAACATGGTTGTTATATGTAAGTCAAATTTTCTTAAATAAGGTGAAAATTACTTTTGGTAAGTTGTAACTAATGACTTTTATATACTGCAGTTAAAGGTAAATAAGGAAATTCAATCTAAAATGAATATTATAATAATACAAAATTAACTTGAAAACTAACCTAACCTAGTTTTACTAGTCATGGACGACCATGGTCATCCTTTGTTGTATTTTGGGACCCCATGGAGCTACTTGGGAGTGATAATGACACTTTATATTAATTAATTTAAAGTAAAAAATAAAAATGATCCAAACATATATTTTTTTGTAATGTAATGTTTACATTGGGTTATATGTGTTATCTTTTCGAATATTGAAAAAAAAATTAATATAAAACTATTTCCTATATCATTTGAAGTGTTTTATATTTTTTAAAATCAGATAAATAAAATTATTTATGACACAAATATGAAACATTATTTACCTCACTAATAAATTGTCTAAATAAATGAGATTATAAATCATAAAAAAATATAAAAAACCCATCCAATTATTTTTGGATGATTTTATTTCAAACATGAGTCATATTATCTTCTACTTTAATGAGTTTTTTTCCTTTTTAAACCAATGATAATCTTATAATAAAATAACATTTTCAAAAAATCCTAGAGCTCCTCCTCTCCCTTATAAAAAGACACCACTTCAGACACATTACTCACACTTATCAAGCCCATTGTCTCTCCCAACACCTTCAAAAATAAGCTCTAAATATCCTTATCTTCCTCATATATGACATACCTTTGGAATCAGAAACATCAAAATGTCCTTTTGGTTCAAACCAAAGGGAGTCACCCGAATTAAAGGTATCATTTTCTCTTAAATTCTTTTCTTTTATATTATTTCTCCAACCCCTATACTCTTTTTATTTATTTATTTTATAAAAAAACCAGTATTTCAAATATAATAGGATGTTTTTATGAGAATTATTAGAACTAAACTAACACACACCTCCATCTAATAGGTAAAGAACATACTATTTTTTTTTACGGTGAACTACTACCTCATAAAACGATGATTGTTCAGATATCTCCTAACGCCTCTCTTGGTTTCCATTATGATGGAACTGTATTTATATATAAATATATATATATGTGTGTGTTTTATTTTTATGTTTTATTTATTCTTTTAAATTTATTAATTTATAAAATACCTTTACTGTTTCCATTATGGGTAAACGTAATAATTTCATTTGAGGAAATTCGGACAACCGCCCCCTCAAAGTGATATGACTTGTTCATTTCATACGTGGTATGTATAAATGATGGAGTTAATGAAATAATATATTATATTGTATTTTAATTATAATATACCTTTGTATCACTATGTTTTCATTCCATTAAATAAGAAATAGAAATGAAAGTAGTATTGGTGTGTACGTGCGGCTTACTGTTTCCATGAACAATGCATTTCAATTATCACATATAAATGTTATGTAATATTATAAATACATATATATACTGGATATATAGGATATATATGATTTCTAAATAATAAATATAACTCTGGAGATAATGGAATCTTGACCACATGGTCAACTTGTAATTATAAGGTGTTCATTTTTGACTCAAGAACCAAATATCGACAAAACAACCATTATTAACATAAATAATTACATAATGTTTATAACATCGTAATATGTGATATAATATGAATAATAAACTTTAAAATGGTTTTTAATAAATTATAAATTAACTTATGTTTATTATTTATGAAGAAAAAGGAACAAAAAAGTCATGTTGGACAATAGGTGAGGGATTTCTTATCTCAATCTTAATTTTGTGAGACTTCCATTGTTTGCCACATATTCATATCATGTGGTGTATTATGTTTAGGAATTTGATATATATTATTCTGATTATCTTAATATTAATGGTATTATGTGATTCATTTGGTGGTTATTAACTTTTTCCCATACGTATCGATTGATTACAACATGGTAAAGGGTTTTATCTCTCTTTTTATTCCTGTTAGATTCATGCTATATCAGCCACTACATCCTTTTGTGTGGTGTTTCTACATCCCATTATTGTATTAATGGTGTAATATACTTTAATTTATGGTTATTTAAATCCTCATTCTACAATCATTCTTTCATGGGTTGTATGTTTCGTATGTTACCAAATTGGTAAGGGAACCTTTCACCCTATTATTTTTAAAATACTTCTTTTATTATTATGTCTTTTAATTTACATATTCTTGTTTGGGGATATGTTCTTATATATACTTATTGATTTAAAGTTTATCTGTATGTGATGAGGTACCCTTTTCCCTATCATTAATTCATTTTTAATTTTTAATTAACGTCGTTTGGCTATCAATTTTCTGTCAGGGAACTTTTTAATCCAATTTCAATTCTTTAGGTTAAACTTATACATCATGATTATGTCATTATATAAATGTGTGTGAATGATATCTGATGGTTTCACACATAATATCCACTTATATTGTGTGTTTTATTATTTTTCACCAATAATAATGTCATTGATTTATCCTTAATCTAAGTATATCATATTTATAAGGGATTTCATCTCAATTTATATTCCATTGAGACTTCAATGTTGTTATGCACCAATTAACATTTATATTGTTTATATACTTCCCCTTGAAATATTATATCATGAATCTCATTATTCTCAGGATATTATAGGCTTTCATTAATGTTATTTCTCATTTATTTGTAATAAATCATCTCTCATTTGGAAGGGAACTATTTAACTAACACATCGTTTTAAATGATTTAAATATTTATTCTTCAAAAAATTTCACAATACTCTCCATATATAAAAACATGGTTTTTAGGATTTATTTATATCAACATTAATGTTTTAAAATTTTAATTCCTTTAAAAGATTCAAAGTGGTATGGGACACATTGATTCATAAATCTCTTTATTAAATGTTTAAAATGGTTTTTTATAATGGATTCATAAAGCATTTTATATTTTAATATCATGAAATGATATATTTTGATAGAAAAGGGGAAATGTTATCTTTACTTTATGCATGTCTTATGTGTAATGACTACATTTTGGTTCTTGGGTATTGTTTATGTATACGGGTGGTTCTGTGATATATCTAGGTTGGGTGAGCTTGATATAGCTCTCCAATGCATTGGGTAATGTGAAGGAGGTAAAAATCAAGGTTTCTCCAAAGATATTAAGGGAATATACTATGATGGGTATTCCATATGAGAATCCCTATGTAGTTGGGATATCTACAATGTATGTATGTTTTTAATGTCATACGTTACCTTTATGATTTATGATTTCTCTGTGTTATTCATTAAATATTATGATTTATTATGGTATGTTATGATTTAAAAGTATTGGTTTTGTTGATTTGTATTTATTGATGGGATATGTTTTTCCTTCATTATTTTATAGCCCTTACAAAGCTTTTTATTCTCATCCCTAGTTTTAGAAATGTTTTTCATGTGACATAAAGAATAATAGGGTCAATGATGGGACAAGGAAAAGTCATTCTATCTAAAACATGGAACTATACATGTTTCTTTTTAAGAGTTTATATTTTTTAAAAAATGGATACTTAGTAGTAGTTTCAAAATATAATATTCAAGTTGTTATGTAATAGTTTTGTCCAAATTCAATAAAATCCTCAAGTTGAAAAGCTCCTCAATGTGATCTCTTGACATAATTCAAGATTATGTAATGTTTAAGGTCATGTACTTATAGTTGGTATTATAGGTCATTTTAGACAACTTTAGATGTTAGGGTGTTATTTAAGGATAAGTGACATGACTATAATGGTAAGAAAACTAGGATGAGTGATAGTTATTTTAGAGGTGATAATTGGTTATTATATTTTGGAGTGAAAATGAAAGGTATTAGATATCATTTGAAGGTGAAATATGTAATCGTTATTTTTGAGTAATTTATCTCATTTTTGAGAATGATATAAAATTATATGATTTTAGAAAAAGTACAACCACCAGGAACGGTGAGAACCCCTCGCGTCTGGAAAAGCCATGTGAATCTAACCCACAACCATAGGGAAACAAGGGTACATCGCCAACCACTAACCAACATGAAGTCCCTGGTTACTATGACTTATTATTTTTAGTTAAATAATTTTATAGATCAATAATAAGAAGATTTTGGTAAATTATGATTAGTGAAAATGGATGTCTTTAGTATTGTAAAATGTTTTGGTGTTTAATTGATAAAGGGTATTTTAGAAATAGTTCTCTCTTTTGGGGAAACAAAATATTCCTAAGGAAAATAGAATACTATGGGATTTCTTTTGAGGAGTAATAGAATAATTTTAGTATTGAATAATCTATGTTTTTTTGACATATGATGATTTTTATATTTATAGAAATTATTAACCTATCATGGATAATATGTTATTAGGTTAATTACTTTTCAATATGATACTTTAAGAGTAACTAATGTTAATTGAGATAAATGATAATATTTATCTTGGAAGACTATCTGATCAAATTCTTATGTGATTTGGGTTTCAATATTAGTTTGTATTAATTTTGAATAATTTTATGGAATGTTGTTTATTAAAATGTCTTTTTTGAACTTTGGGTATTGTTTGACAAATTTTGGAGATTAAGGGTAGTTTTTCTTTTGGTAAAAGATTATTCAATTTGAATATTATCTGATCTTATACTAACCATTTCTGTTTTGGTTAATGTCCAAATACATGGGAAAAATATAGTTAATCTTTTTTGGATTATGTTATTCTCTTGAAATTTATTATAGCACTTTCAATGTGTACAAGTCATCTTGAATCCATTTCGTTTGGATAAAAGATGAGTTTGTGGTAGAATTTTATTAAATGATTAAAATATACATGATAATAAGTATATTTCCTTATGATCTTAGTCTATTTATTAATAAAATTTATCAAATCTATGAAAAGGATCTTTAGGTAAAAAATATTATAAGCTCTTTTTTATCATAATACCTTTACCCAACAACAAATTTCTCGTATTGTGGTGGTAAACTTTCTATGATCAATTTCTCTATCAATATTTATTAATCTATGAGATTTAGTTCCGATTCCATATCCATGTTTTCTAGGAATCCTAGTAAATTTTTTCTCAGTTAACCTTTTTACTTATCTTCCTTTATTTTAAATTTATAGTTTTATTGACTCTTTTTTTGATGTGGGACTTTCAATGAAGGTTCCAATCCCAATTTTAAAATTGTGAGGACCAAATTCCCAAAAGGGGGGAAGGATGAAACATTCCAATTAAATAAATAATATAATATTTTTATATTAATCAATATTTTTGAATGAAATATTAATTTTACATTAAATGGTATGCGATGTTCAATGGATTACCCGATATGAAACAACTGGTTTCTGCAAAATCTTACATTCCACACTAATAATATAATATTATTATTTCAATGTGTAGATAACACCTAGCCATTATATTGGAAGGAATGAATATAACTTACTATAATATCATTATACATGTTTTTTAAATGTTTTTTCATTTATCTAATATATGTTCGAGGATTAAAATATTAAAATAATTCGAATTTAAGCATAAAAACTCTAATATTCTCTAAAAGGCTGATTTGCCGACTTTTGATGGAGAACCCTCAATAAATTTTGTTTCAGTCACTTTAATATGTTCTATTTGACCAAATAATATTCTTCTATAGAATTGGGACACCAAAATTTACTTTGGGTAATTTTTTGGTATTTTTATGATTAAATTCATTTTTTAAGGAATAGTGAAAAATACAGTATTTTAATTCATATATGATATTAATATAATTTATTTATTTGGTTAGATTATATTTTAATTGTTTTTAAAGTGTAATTAGATTATATTTTTACCATTTAATCCAATGGTTTCCATTAGAATTAATTTCACTTTGAAATAAGACATAAACAAGTGTCAATCTTTTGATAGATATTGTTTCATAAAAACACGCTATTTGTTTTAACAATGAGAATTTATTTTAAATTAATTAATTCACATTCCATTTTTTTAATTATTTAAAATATACATCATTTTTGAATTCAGAATATCAAATATAGTGTAGGCTGATTTTTTTTTATTTTTCAAAAAAACATTAATTTTTGATAAATAGTGAAACCACATATTAGTAGTTTAACAAAACTGAGCTTTTAATTTAAATTAAATTGTACCATTTATGTGAATTTATTTTAAGAAATTTAACATACATGGTTTTAATAAGAATGTAAAATTTGGTTCAATAAGATGAAAATAATTTTTGGTGGATTGTAAATTTTGACTTTTACTTACCGTAGTTAAAGGTAAATACGGAAATTCATGGTAAACATAATATTATATTTATAAAAATTAAATTAACAATTTTCCAAAAATTATTTTATGAGTCATGGTCGACCATGGGATTACATGGGTCGATTTGGGGTCCACATGGAGCCACATGGGATTGATAATGACACTTTAGATTAATTAATTTTAAGTAAAATCAAAAATGACCCAAACATATATCTTTTCTAAAATTAATTTTTACATGAAGTTACATAAGTTATATATTCAACTATAAATATTAATTTTCAAGATAAAAATATTTCCTAAATCATGGTATTTGTTTTATAATTTTTAGACATCAACTAAATAAAATTATTTATGACACAAAAATGATGCATTGTTTACCTCATTAATAAATGATTTAAATAAATAAGATTACAAATATTAAAACAATATAAAAAACTGGTCCAAATCATATTGTATGATTTTATTTCTAACATGGGCCATCTTATCATTGAAATTAACTAGTTTTGGACGTTTTTAAACCTTTAATAAGTTTATAATAAAATAACATTTTCAATCATTCCTAAAGAGTACGTCCTCTCCCTTATAAAAGGACACCACATAAAACCCATTCTTCACACCTCTCATAACCCAGGGATCATCCAAACCTAGCCCAAATAATCTCTAAATATACCTCTATTACACTTATAAGCCTTATCTTATTAATAAGTCAATTCAAGAAGTCATTTTTGTTCAAACCAAAGGGCGTTACCCAAATTAAAGGTAACAATTTCTCTTAAATTATTGTCATTTATTTTACTTATCCAACCCCTAAACTATTTTTATTCCATTATTTTATAACATAACAAGTATCATCAATATACAATAATTTTTTAATGATATGTATTATAATTACCCAAACACACACCGCCATCTAATGGGTAATGAACATACTGTTTCTTTGGACGACGAACTACTGCCTCACGAAATAGTGATTGTTCAAAAATATCCTAACGCCTCTCACGGTTTCCATTATAATGTAACTGTATTTATATATAATATAAATATATATATTATGTTTATGGTTTCTGTATTATTATATATTTTTTCATTTATATCGTACTTTTATGGTTTCTATTATGGGTAAACACGATAATTTTATTTGAGGAAGTGCGGACTACCGCCCCTCAAAGTGATATGACTCATTCATTAAATATGATGGACATATAAAGGTTGGAGATAATGAAATTATATGTTATAATAAAATGGAATAAAAATATACGTATGTATCATTATTTTTTCTTTCCATTAAATATGAAATAAAAATGAAATTAGTGTTCATGTTTATGTACGGCTTAACATCTCCATGAACGGTGAATTTAATTTCATACCTATAAATGTTATTTAATATAATAAGTACATATATATACTGGATATATATGATATCTATGATATCTTAATCATAAATATATTTCTGGAGATAATTTACTCTTGACCACATGGATATCTTGTAATTATATGGGGTTCATTTTTTACCCAAGTACCAAAAATCGAAAAAACAACCATTATTAACTTAAATGATTACATAATTTTTATAACATGGTAATGAGTGATATAAAAGAAATATTAAACTCCAAAAAGTACTTAATCAAGTATAAATTAATGTAATATTATTATTCTGGTAGAACAAGGAACAAACAAGTCAAGTCGCACATAAGGTAAGGGATTTCGTATCTCACTATTAATTTCATGAGATTTCCATTGTTTGCGACTTATTCATTTCATGTGGTGTATTTTGAAACACCATTTGATATATATTATAATTATTCTATTTATAGTCATGGTATTCGGGGATTCATTTTGTGGTTATTAACTTTTTTTCATATGAATTGATTGATTACAACTTGGTAAAGGGTTTTATCTCACTTTTTATTCCCATGAGATTCATGCTATATTATCCACTATTTAGTTTTTTGTGGTGTATGTACGACCCCTGATTTTATTCATGGTGTAATATAATTTAATTTATGGTTATTTACAACTTAATTGTATAATCTTTCTTTTATGGGTTGAATGTGTCGTAAGTTACCAAATTGGTAAGGGAACCATTCACCCAATTATTTTTAAAAGACTTATTTTTTGTTATGTCTTTTAATTTAAATATTCTTGTATTGGGTTATGTTCTTATATATACTTATTATTTTAAATTTTATATCCAACTTATGAGATGCCATTTTCCTTCTCCTCAATTCATTCTGAATTTTTAATTAACATTGTTATGCTATCGTATTTCGGTAGGGGAACTTCATAACCCAATTTCAATTCATTGGGTTAAACATCTACTTATTGATTTTGTCATTATATGAATATGTGTGAATGACCTAGGATTATTTTAAACATTATATCCACTTATATTGCGTGTATTATTATTTTTCACACATTGTTATGTCATTGATTTATCATTAATCTAAGGATTCCATCTTTATAAGATATTTCGTCTCAATTTATATTCCATTGAGACTTCATTGTTGTTATCCTCCAATTCAATTTTATATGGTGTATATAATTCCCCTTGACATATTATATCATGAATCTACTTATTCATATGATATTATAAGCTTTGATTAATGTTATTCGTCATATATGTTTTTACATGTATCTCTCAATTGGTTAGGAAGTCTTTATCTAAAAAATCGTTTTGAATTGTTTAAATATTTATTCTTAAAATTTTTTCTCATTTATGTCAATGATTAAAAAAATGATTTTTAGGATTAATTTATATAGACATTAATGTTTTAAAATGTTAATTATTTTAAAATAATCAATGTGGTATGGGACACTTTGAATCAAAAATCTATTTATTAAATTTTTTAAATGGTTTGGAAAATGGTTTCATAATGCATTGTTTATTTCAATATCTTGAAATTATATATTGTGATATCGAGGTGGAAATGTTATATTTCCTTTATGATTTTCTTTTGTTTTATGACTACGTTATGGTTCTTGGGAATTGTTAACTTATATGGGGGATCCTGTGATAATCATTGGTCGGGTGAGCTCAGGATAGCTCTCTAATGCATTGGGTAGCATGACAGAGGATAACGTTAATGTTTCTCCTAAGATATTTTGGGAATATATTGTGATGGGTATTCCAAATGTGACTCCCTATGTATTTTTGAGAGATACAATGTTAGTTTGTTATGAATTCCATATATTGCATTTATGATTTATGATTTCTATGTGTTATTCAATAAATCTTATGATTTCGTAAGGTATGTTATGATGGAAATGTATTGGTTTTGATGATTTGTATTTATTGATGGGATAATGGTTTCATTATTTATTTTATAAACCTTACTGAGATTTTTATGCTCATCCCATGTCTTTTCAATGTTTTTCACAAGACTTAATGATGAATAGGGTCAAGGATGGGATCTAGGAAAAGTCATGATGTCTAAAACATGGAAATAGACATGTTTCTTTTTAAATGTTTTTATTTTTTGAAAAACGGATACGGATTATTAGTGTCTAAATGTAATATTCAAGAGGTTATGTAATAATTCTGTTATAATTCTCAAAAACTCTAAACTTGAAAAGAACCTCAATGTGAATTCTTGACATAATTCAGGATTATATAATTTTTAAGTCAGGATCCTTATATGGAATCCCATATCCAAAAATTTAAATGAATGTCACTCCTCCTCCATAATAAAAATACATTCATGCATCCCAGTAATCAGCACCTATAAATCCATATTTTTTACGCTAAATCTGATAAAATATTCTCCCAACATACCTAATATCATAATTGAATACTCCATTTATTTATAAATCCAAAAAATAAATTATTTTTTTGTAAACCAAATTGAGTTATCCAAGTAATAGGTAATGTTACTCAATGATCACTTTTCCGTCATTAACTTATCATCCCCTATAATTAATTTTATAAGATTCTTAAATAAATAACTCATTATATTCAATGTACTTTGATTTTTTAGGTTATTTTTTCTACTTAAATATTTACATGAAACCATAAAATGGGTAACGATTTATCTAAATCATGTACGGTGAACTACCAACTTCTTAATTGATGGCGTTATTTCTTCATTTACCAGCTCTCTTGGTGTGGAATTATTATGGGCACAATATTTTTATATTGTATTTATAATTTTATGCTATTTTTTTATGAATCTTTAATTTTTAAATAAAACATAATTATATGGTTTCTATTTTTTAAAAATATGATTATATATTATGGGGATGTGTGGTCTACCACCTCCTCAATGCATTAAGATTCATTCATGATATAAATGGCCCATATAAATGATGATTATAAAAACTATATGTAAAATATATGAACTAAATATGATGCCTAAATTACTATATACATATATCCCAATTAATTTTATTTCTTTTATAAATGGAAAAGAAATGTAAATAGTGCTCATGTGTACGTACGACCTACCATCTCCATGAATGACACATTTCATTTCCTATTTAAAAATAATATGTATTTTCATATGTAAAAATATTTTTAATATATATTATATTTAAATCATTTTTTACATTATTTTTAAGATTAAATAATGATCTATGTAATAGTAACCACAACACATAAGTTATGACATACTCGAAAAACTAGGCAATTAACACATAAAGTAGTGAAAATTATGACTGATTGTTAAAAAATGGGAAATAAGATATTTTAAAACGATCATATAAAAAATAATAAATAGGATTTTGATTATGGTATAAGTTATTATCATGTTCAATCAAATAATATATTATGTTAAATGACATTCACCTAATAAGAAATGAATGTTAAGGGATTTTCAACAGACTTCTTACAAATATGAGATGAATTACATATTCACCACATACTTATTTTCTGTGGCCTATAAAATGACCATTTCAATATATTAAATCAAGAATTTTTTTTTATATTTTTTATTATTAGTTTCAATGTTAATAATTTCTTTTATGGGATTTAAAGATAATATTCCCCACATGTAAACAAATTTCATTACTCAATTCTGTTTCATTTGGGGTTTATTTCACCCCCATTATCATTACAATTCAGTGATTACATATGTAATAAATTTTTACGATATATTTATTTCTTTATTCTTGTTTTTTACATATATTTGAAACAACTTATCATTCCAATTATTTACTCTAACATAATTTCTATGTTCTTTTATAGGTTTTACGTCATAGACCCATTTTGATATGGATCATTTACACATAAGTTTACATTAAAAATTATTTAATCACTTTTTAATTAACTCGTTTATTTTTTCCTCTGATGATTATTAAGGACCATTTTCTATTTATAGTACCATGTTTTCACTCTAAGGTTCTCAAAATGATTTATAATTGTTTAAAAAAAACATGGCTTCATTTCTCAGTTTAGTTGGAGAATTTGTTTTATTGTGAAACTCAAATATTATTAAAAGGATTTCAATTTTTTTTTAGATTTTAAAAATTTATTTATTACATATATTTCCAACATTGTTATCTTTTTAAAATGTTTTTATTTAAATATTATTTTCAGTTCCCAAAAAATGCTCTTTTTTAACCATTTAAATTATAAATGTATGGTTATTTTTCACCTTGTATGGTAGGTATAGAAGTACCCTCCATAATTTCTTTAAAGTATCCATTGTATTTATTAATGGTTACCTTTTAATGAAATTTCTTTCAAAAGTGATTTGTGAAGAGAATGATTTTAAAAATAAATAAAAAACAAATATTTTACCCAATAATATTTAAAAAATATCTTTTTATTGTATTTATATTCACTAACAACAATAACCATTTTCTATTACTCCACTTGGGATATGTTGAATTGATACCATAGTTATTCTTCTTCTAGATGGTTTGTGATTCATTTGTATATGGATATTTTTGGAATTCACTTCATGATTTACCTGTTAGTCCCCTTGAAATATTTAATTTCTTATGATCATTAGTCATTTTGAATCACCTAATTTTTAATATAATTTTACATTTTTACGTTTATTTCCTAAATTGTATATCATACATAAGGTATTTACTTTGATATTTATTTTATTTTATTGGGAATATTTCTCTAATAATTAATTTTTATTCAATATGGATATTTGATAAGGAATATGTTTTACTAATTAAATATATTACTCAATATGAGGAATGAATTAGAAAGGTAGTTATGGGTAGGGCTTAGACTTTTTATAGCCCCTTGATGCATTGAAATATTCTGGCAAGGAACATTAGTTAAAAATATTAAATAGGGTTCTATGTATAATTTTAAACCTTTTTCTGAATGTTTTTGATTGTATAGGTTTCCATGTGCCTCAGACATGACATCTAATAATTAATAATCTCCTTCATATTGATTCAATTATTTATTATCCACAATATTTTCAAAATGAAAAAGTATATGGATTCATTTAAATCACATTTTATTGATTAAATGGAATGTATTTTCAGTTTCAGATATTTTTATATTGATTTATCCTTATCAAGTTGTTTAAATTGAATATTTATTTAGTTATTTAACTTGAAATATTATTTACTCACATCCTTCTTAGTTATTGATTTCATGGATTCTGTTATTACTTATTTATATTTAAATACTAATTATTCTCATTGATTCTTTATTCCCTCATATGTACTGTACCATTACAGAGCTTTGATCTCACCATTATATTGATTCCTTTCCTAAGGATACAATGAAGCTTACTAATATGTATATGAAAGGATATAATAGATTTATTAATTTTTTTTCTGGAGAAAAAATATGCTTTACTTTTTTTTTTAATTTTAAAACAAGGCTCATGTGTGTATGTAGTTTAAAATGTCTCATAATTTTTTTGGTATAGACAGACATCATTTACAGGTATATTTTTCAATGTAATGGTATCATGACACCAACTCCATGGTTTTTCGGTTCGGGTCTCCACATATTGTGTGAGAGAATTTTTAGTATGCACATTAGAAACTATATTTATTGAAATTTAAATTAGTGAACATAAACCTAAGTTAGTATTATAAGATAAGTATAGAAATACATCGTAATGTTTTTGTTAGATAGATATTTTGATGTTTTACTAGAAATGAATCTTATTCCAGACACTAAAATTCTATATGGTTCTATAATAGATTCACACTAGGGTAGCTATTAAAAATATGTGAATTTGGCCTAACTCATGTGTAACCTCATACACAATAATGTCCTTTACTGCGCACCTATTCTAACACTATCGGAGAATGTGATGGGGATAATTCATATTTTTTTACAAACCATTATAATGAATTTAATTATACAATGTTAATGAATTTCTGAGGATAAACCTTACACATAGAAATATTTATGTTAAAATTTAACATATGATGTATATATGTATTGATGTTGTATTGAAAACCAATGTTAAAAGACAATTTAGCGATTAATTGTAATTAATTGATTCCCATCATTTTAATTATTGGAAATTATACTAATATGATTTTAAAAAAAGTGAAACCTATAGTGTGGTGGGTATTGAACCCATGGTAGATGTATGATAAGTGTTCCATGCTTACCACTGGATAACACGATGTCATGGTTAATATTTCATTGTTTTTAATTAATTAATTTGACATATAAATATAAATTATGAAGCAATAGTGTTAGTTTTGATGTTTATATATTGATGTATTAAATATATTTGTTTTGGAAAACAGTTAGATACAAACATAAGGTGTAACACCCCAGGTAAATAAAGAATATGACATTTTCATATTTATCCATATTTGTGTATAAAATATTAATATTAATTTAAAGGGGACACTATGCACGATGGCGTACCCAATACGCAACAATGAGTTTCTTGGGAATCTTACATTGCACACTTATAACAAAATAAAATTATTTTAAATGGTTGTTAACGCCTAACTGTTGTGATAGTGGGAATGAAAAGAACTAACAACAAAATGATTATATATGTTTGTCGAATATTTTTACTTTTTACAATAAATTTTAGAGGATTAAAAATGCGAATGAATCCAATTTTAAGCGTAAACATTCTAATATTCTTTAAAAGGTCAATTAATCGCCTTTTGATGAAGAACCTCTTTTAAATCCAATTTTTGACAATTGTATGTGTTATATTTGACAAAAAAAAATTATTCTTTAGAATCGGGACATCAAAATTTACTTTGTGTAAATTTATTGTATTTTTCCGAAATAGTTCAATTTTTAATGAATAGTGAAAAATGTTGTATTTTAATTCAAAACCTCTTTTTAATCTAATTTATATATATGATTAGATTATCTTTTGAATTGGGTTTAAAGTGAAATTAGAATACATTTTTACCATTTAATCCAATAGTTTTCATTGGAATTAATTTCACTTTGAAATCGGACTTAAACTAGTGTCAATCTGTTGATAAATTTTGTTTCATAAAAACACGCTATTTGTCTTGACAGTGGGAATTAATTATTAAATTAATTAATGAAACTTATATGTTTGGAATTTTTTAAAATAGACATCATTTTTGAATTCAGAATATCAAATATAGCTTAGGGTAAATTTTTGGTAATTTTCTGAAAGACATCAATTTTTGATGAATAGTGAAACCACTAAGTGGTACTTATAAAAACTGATTTTCCATTTAAATGAAATTTTTCCACCTTTGTGTTTTGAATTTAAAAAATCCAACATACATGGTTGTAATTAAGAAGTAAAATGTGGTTCAATGGGATTAGAATAATTTTTTGATGAATAGTAACTTATTAAGTTTTTAATCGTGATTAGAGGTAATTAGTGTAGTTTAAGGTAAGAATAATGTTTTAATAAAATTAAATGACCTAGAAACATGTAATAACCTAATTGGATGTGTCATGGAAGACCATTACAGTCCATGGGTCAACTTGGGGACCCCATGGAGCCACTTTGGTTGGAAAATGACATAAATACCTTTTTATTTAATGTTAAAATAAAAATGACACAAACATGAGTTGTTTTACTAAAAAAAATTTATATGGGGTTATACAAGTTAGAGTTTTGACTATAAATAGTCATTGGAAATATAAAAAGATTTACTACATCATAGTAGTTTTTTTTATAATTTTTATACATTAAATATATTAAATTATTTACGACATCATGATGATGCAGCGATGACCTCATTATTTAACGATTTAAATAAAATGGAAAGATAATGTAAAATCTAAGACCTAAACATGTAAAAAACCTATTGGATGGGTGGATTTTGAACCCTTATCACCTTATCCTCTAAACACATCAATGTGGGACCATTAAAATCCGAAACTCATTTGACAATAAAGTTAAATTTTATACATTTCCAAGAGTGCACCTCCTCTCCTCTTATAAAAGGCCCCAACCCCTACCTCCTTAACCACACTTAAAAAGCCTTTGGATCGGCCAAACCCTACCCATTTGGTCTCTCCACATCCCTATATAACTCCTTGAAGCCTCACATTGGGCAGAAGTATTCCCAAGGAAGCCTTTGAGCTCAAACCAAAGGGAGTTACCCGATTTTAAGGTAATGTCTTCACTTGAGTCCATTTGTTTTATTTTGCTTCTCCAACCCCCTAAACACTTTTTATTCATTTCTTTTGTAACAAATCCAGTATCTTCAATATAATAGGATGTTGTTATAAGATGTATTCGATCTACACTTACACACACCTTCGTCTAATGGTTAAATAACACACTGTTTCTGTGGTTGGCGATTTTCTGCCTCACAAAACGATGAATGTTCAATATTCTTTTAACACCTTTAAAGTTGGCCATTATGATGTCACTATATTTTATATATGATATATATGGTATTTATGTTTACTATATGCTTCTTTATTTTATATTTAAACCATACCTTTATTCTTTTCATGTTGTGTAAATGCGATAATTTCATATGAGGAAGCGTGGACTATCGCCCCCTCAAGTGATGTGACTCGTACATGCAATACATGGAGTGTATAAAGAATGAAATTAATGAACATATGTGACCTATATAAAATATATATTATACTGGAATTATAATATATATATATATATCATTTAATTTTAATTCCATTAATATGACCAAAAAATGAAAGTAGCGTTCATGTGTACGTACGGCCTACCATCTCCATGAACGGTGCTTTTTGTTTTTTTATCTCCAAATGATATGGAATTGTATAAAATGAATACGTACTAGATATATATTTTATTTTAATAATTAATACTATTCTGGAAATTATTTACTTATAACTACATGGGCAATCATTTTTCAAACAAGTTTATTTTTGACTCCTGTACCAAACATCGGCAAAAACGTCTGATATGAACTAACATTATTAAACAATTATAATAACATTATAATATGTGATATGAACTGAATAATAATATTTAAAGGAGGACCTTAAGAAATTATAAATTGACCAAATTTTATTATTCAGGAGATTAAATAACGATCGACTCAAGTCGGACCCGAGGTAAGGGATCCTACTCCTCTCTTTCATTTTAAGTACACTCTTTTATGTTGCTCATTTTAAAGCTCATGTTTCTTATTATTGGGATGTTATTTTATATTAATCTTACTGTAATTTTTATGTTCATATGATGAGAGACCCTATTCTCTCTCATTAATCCATTTTAGATGTTTTGAGTGGTGCCGTTAGGCTGCTGAATTTTCGTAAGAGATCCAACCTCTCTCTTTCTTTTTAAGTACTCTATTTTATGTAATTTCTTTTAAGATCATATTTCATATGTTTGGGGATGTTATTTTATATTCATCATTCTGTACATTTTATGTTCATATATTTAGATACCCTATTTGATCTCATCAATCCATTTTTGGAAGATTTATGTGGCGTCGTTAGGCTGCCGAGTTTTCGTAAGGGATTTTTCATCCCACTTTTATTCTCGTGACATTTATGCTACGTTTTCCACTATTTCTTTTGAGTGGTGTATGTAACTCCAATTATTATACACTTTGTGTAGTATAATTTAATTTATGAGTATTTACGTCTTCATTTTATGACCCTTCTTCCATGGGGTGTACGTTTCGAAAGTTACCCAACTCGGTAAGGGGACCTTTCACCCTCCTTTTTTTAAAAGACTTATTTTGTTATGCATTTTAATTTACATCTTTTTATGTATGGATATGTTCTTTAATATCCTTATTGATGTAAATTTTATGTCCAAGTGATGAGATTCCCTTTTTATCTCTCATCAACTCATTTTTTGAATTTTGAAGTGATGCCGTTAGGCTGTCGAATTTTTCCTAGGGAACTTTTTAGCCCAATTTCGATTTCTTTGGGTTCAACATGTAGTTGTTGAATATGTCATCCTTTGAATATGTTTTAATGACCATTTATTGTTTTAAACTTAATATCCACTTATATTGGGTGTATTTATATTTGTCACACATAATTTTGAGGTTGATTTATCCTTAATTTAAGGATACCTTCTTTATAAGGGATTTCATCACATTTGACATTTCTATTGAGTCTTCATTGTTGTTATGCACCAATTAACTCTTATATGGTGTATATACTGTCCTTTGGAATATTATATCATGAATCCATTTATTCTCATGATATTATAATGTTCTGACTAAATGTTATTCCTCAATTATTGTATTCAAGTCTCTTTGATTTTGGTAAAACCCCTTTAACCAAAATATCGTGTTAAATGTTTTAAATATTTGTTCTTATTAATATCCATGTGTTTCCAAATGGTTTTAAGGATTTATTTATATGGATATTAATGGTTTAAAATTTTAAATGCTTCAAGGTGGTATGGGACACTTTGATTCCAAAATCTCTTTATTAAATGTTTTAAATGGTTTTGGAAATGGTTTCTTTTTGAATGGATTCATTATTTCAATATACTAAAATGTAATATTGTGATTGAATGTGGAAATGTTATGTTTCATTTATTCATGTTTTATGTGATATGTTTATGTTATGGTTCTTGGGCATTGTTATGAAAACGGGTGGTTCCGTGATAAACTAAGGGTGGGTGAGCCCGATATAGCTCTCCAATGCATTGGGTAATGCGAAGGAGTGAAACATTAAGGTTTCTCCGATAAGATTTATGGAATATACTGTGGTGGGTATTCCAAACGTAACAAAGAGGGTTACTTCCAACGTAAGAATGTTATGAATTCCTCAAGTTACCTTTTATGTCTTATGATTTCTATGATTTATTCATGATTTGATGAGGTATGTTAAAGTGCATATGTTTTGTGGGTAAAGTGTGATTTCATTCTTATGTATATATGAACTCATGTTTCCTTTCCATATTATTTATAACCCTTACTGAGATTTTTATGCTCATCCCAAGTTTTTTTGAAATGTTTTTCACAGGTCAAGGTAAAGGTATATGATATGATGATAGTGTCAAGGATGTGTCAAGAAAGAATACATGATTGATTTTTAAATATGTTTCTGTTGATGGAAAAAAATGAATACTATCTTTTATGTAACCACTTTTTTTAAATGTGGAATGAAATGCATGTTTTATGATCTAATTCTCTAAAAATCTAAACCTGAAATGATCCTCAATGTGTAATCTTGTAATAACTCATGATTAAGTACGGTTTAAGGCTGGGGCCTTATAGTTGGTATCAGAGGTCGGTTTAGATAACTTTAGAGGTTAGGGTATTCTTTAAGAATAAGTGAAATTACCATAATGGTTAGGATTTCAGAAATATTCCTAGTTTTAGATAAAGTGAATGAGGAAGTATATCTTAGTGTTTATCTTCCTCATTAGTATATGATGGTTTTGTTGATATACTCACACTGATCTTTTTGGTTTTAGTAAATGGCTGGATCTAGCAGGCACCAAAGTAACAGTGGATGTGAAGGAAACTGTGACAGTTTTTTAGCAAGCAACTGAATGATATGGGAGCTGCAATGAGAAATATTTTATTATCCTCAACTTACTATCTAGAGTCATGATTGACCACCTAAACCTTGGTGATTTCTCTAAGTCATCATATATGCGAGAAGCAAATCCCTACAGAACTATAGGTAATAATCATAAAGGTAAGTTTGTTCAAAAACTTATGTGTCAAAAATGTGGAAAGAAACACCTAGTAAAATGTTTCAAAGGGACAAAAATATGCTATAGATGTGTAAATGAAGGTCATAAAACAAGAACCTGCCATAGAAAAAGGAAGGATCCAGTTGACTCAAGGAAAGGGAAAGATGTTCTTTCTGAGGGATCAATTGAATGTATTAAATGTGGTGTGCATGGTCATTATGAAAACACATGTCCTATGAATAAGTTTCGTGAATGGGATCACCAAGATCATACAAATGTTCGTTTACCAATACCTGATGCCATTCCGATTGAGGATGAAGAAACTGAAAATGACCAATCATGGGTATGGATTATTTCATAACTATTGTTTTCATGTTTTGGAATCTTAGGATATGATTCATGATTTGGTTTGTAGGAAAGACGTATTTCAGAATAAGTTGGAAACGAATGGTTAATGGATCATTAAGAATGTTGAATGAGTAAGATGTCAACATATAAGGGCTTCAAAAGTTATGGTGAAATTCTTAAGAGTATTAAGTCTATTTTGATGATGGGGTTACATTAGAAGACTTTTTATAGTATGTGTAACCCTGATGTTTAATATATGAAAATTTTATTCAAGGAATAGTTATCTGTTCTTTTGTGGACATAGTTATAAGGAACCATTTGGGTTTATATGATCCTTATATTTGAGGTAATTATGGGTTACTATATGTTATGATGGAAGTGAAAGGAATGAGATAAAATTGAGGTTAAATTATGTTATGGTTATTTTTGATGATTTTATCTCTTTTTTATGAATGATTTGAGAATTATATAGTTTTGGAAAAAGGACAACACACAGACCGTGTGACAACCCGTCGCATCGGACAAAGCTGCGGGAATCGAACCCATAACCAAAGTGCAACTGGTTTTTATCGCCTACCACTGGACTACGTGATGTCCCTGCTTAGTTTGACTGATTCCTTTTAGTTAGATGATTTTATGAATTCAGAGTAATTTGATTTTGGGTTATCTATGGAAATATATTAACCTATCATGGAGGATATGTGATTAGGTTAATTACTTTTCAATATGAGACTTTAAGAGCAACTGATGTTGTTTGGATATAAATGTTACGATTTAACTTGGAAGACTATGTGACTAAATCCTTCAAATATTTGGGTTTCAATCTTATTTTGGTTTACTTTGAAAAATTTTATGGACAATTTTTTTATCGAATAGTCCTCGTTGAACTTTGGGTTTTGTTGGAAAAATTTTGGAGATTAAGAATAGATTTTCTTTTTTATAAAGGGTTATCCTTTTCTGGATTATCTGATCTTGTACTAACCTTTTTGGTTTTGGTTTTGGTTAAAGTCTAAAGACATGGGAAGTATATAGTTCTCTTTTTTCGATTAGGTGATTCTCTATAAGTTGATTATAGTACTCTTAATGTGAACAAGTCTTCCTAAATACTCGTCTTTTGGAGAAAATATGAGTTTGATTAAGGAATCTAGTAAAAGTTGAAAGTCTACATGACAAGTAAGTATGTTTCATTATGATTTAGTTAAGCTCAAAAATAAATTCCTCAATGAAGAGTAACTTAAAAAAAATGTTTTCTGTTAACTTTTCCTACTGGGGAATCGAATACCGTTTAACCCACCACTAGTTTGTGATTTTCTTATGGTTAACTTTCTCTTAGACATGTTTATTATCACTCTCCCTCAGAACATGACCCTTTGTTTTTTCTTCCATGTCCATGTTTTCTTACATGG
The DNA here is from genome assembly GCA_963277665.1 of Viscum album. Classification (NCBI taxonomy): domain Eukaryota; kingdom Viridiplantae; phylum Streptophyta; class Magnoliopsida; order Santalales; family Viscaceae; genus Viscum; species Viscum album. The sequence goes on from OY728148.1 coordinate 471,929,548, forward strand.
AATCCTAGAATGGGTTAACTCGGGTGACCTTTGTACTTATCTTTCTTTATTTTAAAGTGATTGTTTTACTGACTCTTGTTCCGATGTGGGATTTTCAATGACGTTTCCAAGCCCAATTTTAAAAATTGCGAGGACGCAATTCCCAAAAGGGGGGAAGGATGTAACACCCCAGGTAAATAAATAATATGACATTTTCATATTTGTCCATATTTGTGAATAAAATATTAATATTACTTTAAAGGGGATTCTATGCACGATGGTGTACCCAATATGCAACAATGCGTTTCTTGGGAATCTTACATTGCACTCTAATAATAAAATAATATTATTTTAAACGGTAGTTAACGCCTAGCTGTTATGATAGCGGGAATGAATAGAACTAACTAAAAAAATGATTATATATGTTTTTCAAATATTTTTACTTTTTACAATAAATGTTAGAGGATTAAAAATGCGAATGAATCCAATTTTAAGCATAAGCATTCTAATATTCTTTAAAAGGTCAATTTACCGCCTTTTGATGGTGAACCTCTTTTAAATCTAGTTTTTGATAATTTTATGTGTTATATTTGACAAAATAAAATTATTCTTTAGAATAGGGACATCAAAATTTACATTGTGTATATTTTTGGTATTTTTCCGAAAAAGTTCAATTTTTAATGAATAGTGAAAAATGTTGTATTTTAATTCAAAACCTCTTTTTAATTTAATTTATTTATATGATTATATTATCTTTTGAATTGGTTTTAAAGTTAAATTAGAATATATTATTACCATTTAATCCAATAGTGTTCGTTGTAATTAATTTCATTTTGAAATTGGACTTAAACTAGTGTCAATCTTTTGATAAATTTTGTTTCATAAAAACAAGCTATTTGTTTTGACAGCGGGAATTTATTATTAAATTAATTAATGAAACTTATATGTTTTTAATTTTTTAAAATAGACATCATTTTTTAATTCGGAATATCAAATATAGCTTAGGGTGAATTTTTGGTAATTTTCTGAAAAACTTCAATTTTTGATGAATAGTGAAACCACTAAGTGGTACTTATACAAACTGATTTTCCGTTTAAATGAAATTTTCCAACTTTGTGTTTCGAATCTAAAAAATCTGACATACATGGTTGTCATTAATAAGTAAAATGTGGTTCAATGGGATTAGAATAATTTTTTTGATGAATAGTAACTTATTAAGTTTTTAATCGCAATTAGAGGTAATTAGTGTAGTTTAAGGTAAGAATAATGTTTCAATAAAATGAAATGACCTAGACACATGTACTACCCTCATTGTCTGTGTCATTTCCGACCAAGAAAATACATGTGTCATCTTGGGGACCCCATGGAGCCACTTTGGTTGGTAAATGACATAAATACCTTTTTATTTAATGTTAAAGTAAAAATGACACAAACATGAAAAGTTTTACTAAAAAACCTTTTATATGGGGTTATACAAGTCCGCCTTTTGACTATAAATAGTAATTGGAAAGATAAAAATATTTACGACATCATAGTATCTTTTTATAATTTTTATACATTAAATAAATTAAATTATTTATGACATCATGATGATGCAACGATGACCTCATTATTTAAGGATTTAAATAAAATGGAAAGATAATGTAAAATCTAAGACCTAAACATGTCCAAAACCTATTGTATTGGTGGATTTCGAACCCTTATCTCCTTATCCTCGAAACACATCAATGTGGGACCATTAAAATCCGAAACTCATTTGAAAATAAAGTTACTTTTTATACCTTTCTAAGAGTGCCTCTCCTCTCCTCTTATAAAAGGCCCCCACCCCTACCTCATTAACCACACTTCCAAAGCCTTTGGCTCAGCCAAACACTGCCCATTTGGTCTATAAACATCCCTATCTAACTCCTTGAATCCTCACATTGGGAAGAAGTCTTTCCAAGGAAGCTTTTGAGCTCATACCAAAGGGAGTTACCCAATTTTAAGGTAATGTCTTCACTTGAGTCCTTTTGTTTTATTTTGCTTCTCCAACCCCCTAAACTATTTTTATTCATTTATTTTGTAACAACTCCAAAATCATAAATATAATAGGATGTTTTTATAAGAATTATTTTATCTACACTTACACACACCTTCATCTAATGGTTAAAGAACATACTGTTTATGTGGTTGGCGATTTTCTGCCTCACGAAAAGATGATTATTCAATATTCTTTTAACACCTTTAAAGGTGTCCATTATGATGTCAATATATTTTATATATGAAATATATGGTATTTATGTTTACTATATGCTTCTGTATTTTATATTTAAACCATACCTTTATTCTTTTCATGTTGTGTAAATGCGATAATTTCATATGAGGAAGTGTGGACTACCGCCCCCTCAAGTGATGTGAATCGTACATGCAATACATGGAATGTATAAAGAATGAAATTAATGAATATATGTGACCTATATAACATATATATTATACTTTAATTATAATATATATATATATATCATTTAATTTTATTTCAATTAATATGACAAAAAAAAAATGAAAGTAGCGTTCATGCATACGTACGGCCTACCGTCTCCATGAACGGTGCTTTTCTTTTTTTATCTCCAAATGATATGGAATAGTATAAAATGAATATGTACTGGATATATATGATATCTTAAACATTAATAATATGCTGGAAATTATTTACTTATAACTACATGGGCAATCATTTTTCAAACAAGTTCATTTTTAACTCATGTACCAAACATCGGCCAAAACGTCTGATATGAACTAATATTATAAAACAATTATAATAACATTATAATATGTGATATGAACTGAATAATAATATTTAAACTAGGACCTTAAGCAATTATAAATTGACCAAATTTTATTATTCAGGAGATTAAAGAACAATCGAGTCAAGTTGGACTCGAGGTAAGCGATCATACTCCTCTCTTTCTTTTTAAGTGCACTCTTTTATGTCGCTCCTTTTAAAGCTCATATTTCTTGTTATTGGGATGTTATTTTATATTACTATTACTGTAATTTTTATGTTCATATTATGAGAGACCCTATTCTCTCTCATAAATCCATTTTATAAGTTTTGAGTGGCGCCGTTAGGCTGCCGAATTTTCGTAAGAGATCCAACCTCTCTCTTTATTTTTAAGTACTCTCTTTTATGTCATTTCATTTATGCTCATATTTCATATGTTTGGGGATTTTATTTTATATTCCTACTTATATACATTTTATGTTTATATAATTAGATACCCTATTTGATCTCATCAATCCATTTTTGGAAGATTTATGTGGCACCGTTAGGCTGCCATGTTTTCGTAATGGATTTTTCATCCCAATTTTATTCTCGTGACATTTATGCTACGTTTTCCTCTATTTCCTTTGAGTGGTGTATGTAATGCCCATTATTATACACTTTGTGTAGTATAATTTAATTTATGGGTATTTACATATTCATTGTATGACCCTTCTTCCATGGGGTGTACGTTTCGAAAGTTACCCAACTCGGTAAGGGGACCTTTCACCCTCCTCTTTTTGAAAGACTTCTTTTGTTATGTCTTTTAATTTATATCTTTTTATGTTGGGATATGTTATTTTATATCCTTATTGATGTAAATTTTATGTCCAAGTGATGATATTCCCTTTTTACCTCTCATCAACTCATTTTTTGAATTTTGAAGTGATGCTGTTAGGCTGTCGAATTTTTCCAAGGGAACTTTTTAACCCAATTTCGATTTCTTTGGGTTCAACATGTAGTTATTGAATATGTCATCCTATGAATATGTTTGAATGATAATTTATTGTTTTAAAATTAATATACACTTATATTGGGTGTATTTATATTTGTCACACCTAATTTTGAGATTGATTTATCCTTAATTTAAGGATACCTTCTTTATAAGGGATTTCATCACATTTGACATTTCTATTGAGACTTCATTGTTGTCATGCACCAATTCACTCTTATATGGTGTATATACTGTCCTTTGGAATATTATATCATGAATCCATTTATTCTCATGATATTATAAAGTTCTGACTAAATGTTATTCTTCAATTATTGTATTCAAGTGTCTCTGATTTTGGTAAAACCCCTTTAACCAAAATATCGCTTTAAATGTTTTAAATATTTATTCTAATTAATATCCATGTTTTGAAAATGTTTTTAAGGATTTATTTATATGGAAATTAATGGTTTAAAATTTTAAAAGCTTCAAGGTGGTATGGGACACTTTGATTCCAAAATCTCTTTATTAAATGTTTTAAATGGTTTTGGAAATGCTTTCTTTTTTAATGGATTCATTATTTCAATATACTAAAATGTTATATTGTCATAGAAATGTGGAAATGTTATGTTTCCTTTATGCATGTTTTATGTGATACGTTTATGTTATGGTTCTTGGGAATTGTTATGAAAACGGGTGGTTATGTGATAAACTAAGGGCAGGTGAGCCCGATATAGCCCTCCAATGCATTGGGTAACTCTAAGGAGTGAAACATTAAGGATTCTCATAAGAGATTTAGGGAATATACTATGGTGGATATTCCAAATGTAACCAAGATGGTTACTCCCTATGTAAGAATGTTATGAATGCCTCAAGTTACCTTTTATGTCTTATGATTTCTATGATTTATTCACGATTTGATGAGGTATGTTAAAGTGCATATGTTTTGTGGGTAAAGTGTGATTTCATTATTATGTATATATGAACTTATGTTTCCTTTCCATATTATTTATAACCCTTACTGAGCTTTTTATGCTCATCCCAAGTTTTTTTGAAATGTTTTTCACAGGTCAAGGGAAAGGTACATGATATGATGATAGTGTCAAGGAAGTGTCAAGAAAGAATCCATGCTTTATTTTTAAATATGTTTCCGTTGATGGAAAAGAATGAATACTATATTTTATGTAACCACTTTGTTTAAATGTGGAAAGTAATGAAAGTTTTATGATCTAATTCTCTAAAACTCTAAACCTGAAAAGATCCTCAATGTGTAATCTTGCAATAACTCAATATTAAGTATGTTTTAAGGATGGGGCCTTATATAAGGACTAGTTTTATGGATCTTATGTTCCATAAATCTTAGGTCTTTAAGAATATGTGTTTTATTGAGTATTTAATACTTGGAATAAAAGGATGAATTTGCATTTGATCAAAGTATAACAAAAATTTGGAATTCCTCAGATAAAACTAAAAAATATCATGTAACTATATTTCCTTTTATCCTGATCAATAAAATTAATCCTTAACATTACAAAAACTATCTTAAAATAAAAATTTTCTCGTAATACATTCATTTTTATTGAACTGATTGTCTTTTAAATCATCAACGATTTATGGATTTGAGGCCCCAAACATCTTGTTGATCGTTTAAAAGTTTGTGATTAATGACATAAATCAATCCCAAAAATTATTTATTCTTTTCTTCCACGTCCATATTTCCACTTTACGGTAATGATAAATCACATATTTTTCTAGTTTTATATTATTCTTTGAAACCATTGTACTTCTTAGTCTCTCTGTTTAAGATGATATTTTATTAACAATTTAAACAATATTAGATTTCAACAAATGAATTTTTTATTATAAAAATTTTTACTGATGGGTTAATGTTTAAATTTTTGGAAACAATTTTAATTATGGTGCTGATAATGTAACACCTAGAAAATTTTAATAGTAACATTAATTAGATAGTGTGTATGATACACAACAGGAAGCATAAAATGAAATATAACCGCACAAGACAATATATTATATTTTTTTGTTTAAATAAATTTTATAAATTATATATTATTCAATGTATGAAACACTGAGTTATATTTCATTTAATTAAATAATGAATTTATTTGATAGCTTAAGCAGCATGAATGATTGTGTTTTACAAAACAACAATATATTTTGAAATTTTTACTATGTAATATAATAAGGCATAACATAGCTTTTAAATTATCTGTTCTGAATATTATTAACTAAACTAATAATATATATATATATTTATATAATTATATGTTTTTAAATTAATCCAATAAATATTATAGTAATAAGATAAGAGAAAACCGAATATTTCGCAAAAGAATTTGTATTTTTCTAAAGATAGTTTTAACACTATTTAATAGAGAACATATTTTAAATCAAAAATTTAGAAATTTTATTAGCATTATATGAAAAAATAACATAATATTATAAATATTAGCATAAAAATTAAGTTATGGTGATGTTTTTTATTTTTATGATTAGTTACAATTTTTTATGAATAGTAATGAAACTGAATTTTAAATCAAAATTTCATTTTCATCTAATTTTTTTTATAAGGAATAAATACATTTTTAATAGTATAATAGTTTAATTAGATATGTTTGAAATAATTTAACCCAATTTTTTTCATTGTAATCAATTTATAATCGATATTTAATATAAAAACATATTCAAATTTTGAACATTTTTTACATTAACAAACTACTTTGTCATCCCATTTGTGGCATTAAATTAAAAATATTTTAGGGCACTTATAGATGGTAATTTGGAATAATGGATTCCATATTTAGAATATAAATAATTAAAGTTTCTCATTTAGTCAAAATAGTTTTTGAAAAAATAATAGTGAATGTGGATATAATTAATTAAAATAATGATTTTAAAAGTGACCTCAACAAAGGACTAAACTGTAAAATTATGGGAAAAATTAAACAATAAACTTTTCCAAAATCAATTTTTTTAATATTTCTTACCAAAAATCACGTGAAAATAAATTGTTTCATTATTTCATCCACATTTCATTGGTAAATGTGGGTTTAATACCATTTTTATGAATTTACTAGAATGTAACCCATCCTCCACTATAAAAAGACTGTCACCCCCCCACCACTTATTCACACCAATAAAGAACATTATATCTCCCAAAATATGATTAAATAAGCTCAAAACATCCCATAGACATCATGTAAGCCTCTATTTAAAAAATTATCAAAGGAAGTATTTCTGTATAATCTAAAAGGAGTTACCCGAATAAAAGGAAGTTTTCCTCAATGATCACTTTTATTTCATATCTCTCTACACACATTAAATTATTTAAAATTATTATTATATAACAACCTCATCATAATAAATATTACGATATGTTTTTATTCTAATATTTTGAACTATAATTTCCAACAGATCGATAAAATGGGTAACGAACATACCGATTCATGTAAGGAAAACAACCAGCTCGTAAACCAATTTCATTCATTTTTATATTAACAACTCTCATGGTTTGGTATTATGTTGTATACCTTATTTATATATTTTATATATGATATTAATAATTTATTTATAAATATATAATATCTATATGACAAATACCTTTATGTTTTCTATATTTTGTAACTACAATAGCATTGTTTTTGGACGTGTGGACTACCATCTTCTCGAAGTTATTTTATCCATGCATGCTCCCCAGAGAATGTATAGTGGATGGTTTTAATAAACCTATGTTAATTATATGACATAAATACTATACATAATTTAAATTACACATATAAATAATTTAATTTTCATTCATTTAAATTCAAAAAATAAAGGGAAGTATCGTTCTTACGTACGTACATCGAACTGTCTCCGTGAATGAGGAATTTCATTTCATATCTCAAGGTTTTTTTGGATTATTATAAATATATATATTATACACATAATATATATTTTATTTAAATAATAGTTAAAATTGTGTATATGGTGAAACAATTATCATTGTAATAGGGATAACAAGTAATAAGTCAAAACACACTAGAAAAAGAATTCTATTGACACCAAAATAGTGAAAATAATTAACGATTATTAAAAAATAGGTAATCATATAATACAAGAAGATAATATTGGAAATTATAAATATTATTATGATAATTTTATAAGTTATTAACATGATTAAAAACCATAAAATTTATGTTAATGGATGTCCATTCAATAGGAAATGCAAGGTAAGGGAGTTTCTTCACACTTTTTACATCACTAAGATTAATGTCACATTCATCACATATTTCTTTTCTATGGTGTATCTTCTACCCATTTTTATATATTATATATTTAATTATTTTAATATTTATGTTATTTTGATATTCAAATTTATTTATTTGCTTTATTAGTATTTATGTTAAATGTTACCATGTTGTAAATAATTTCATAAACCCATTACGTTTCATTATATTGAATTACATCCTCACATTAATTTATATATTATGGTTATGTGTATAATATATTTTTTAATATAATTTTATATTTCCACATATTTTATATTTATTTACATTTGACACATTTAATTGATTCATTAATTCATTCATATGTTAACTACATAGTATTTTAAAGGGTTTTTTATCCAATCACATTTGTTTTGGATTGTTTACACATGAATTTACAATAATTTAATTTAATTTATAATTATTTAATAAACCAATTATATTTCTAATCAATTGTTCTTCATGAGCCATTTCAATAAATAGTACAATTTTTCTACTTTTTAGTACTCAAAATGATTCCAGAAAATGTTTATATGAAACCCCGATATTATTTCTCTTTCTATTAAATGAATATGTTTTATTCCAAAAACCATATTTTATTAAAAAAATTTAAAAATATTTTGTTACAATTACACAATTCTTTATTAAAAAAAATTATTTCCCTTTTTTCTTTTATTTTTTTCCAATTAATTGACTTATCACTTCCCAAACAATGAAATATTATAAACAATTTCATTACTAAAGGAATATACTTTTTATTTGGTAAAGAATGTCTGTAGTTACCCATTGACAATGAATTGAATATTATTGTGAATTTTTAAAAGGATATTTTTTAAATAAAATATTTTCAAAAGGTATTTTAAAATAAATGGACATAAAAATTGTTTTTTAGAATAAAACAAATAATTTCCTAAAGAATTTATTAAAATATAATTTTATAGTATTTCTCTTCATCAATGACAACAACCCTTTATTTTTTCTCCAGTTGGGATTTTTTTAATTGACAGACTCTTTATTTTTCCATTGGATGGTTTATTATTGATTTGTCCATGCATAGTATCGACATTTATTTAATATATCCTTTTTTCTTGTAATTGATATATTCAATTTCCTATGATCATTTGACAATGAATATCATCTATTTATTAATATAACTTATCATATATAGGTCTATTTCCTATACCATATATCATTATGACATAAGGTGTTTACATTGAAATTTATTTTATTTTTTTGGTATAATTGATATATCCATATTCATTGTTCAGTAGAGTTATTAGATAGGGCATATTTTTTGATAATTAAATATATTACTAGATATGAGGAATTCTGTGGAAATATAGTTACAGGTGATGACCAGACATTATATAGACCCTCAATGCATCATCATTTTTTCATGATACAAATTAATTTCAAAAAATAAATATGATTCTGTTTGTTTTCAAAAACCATCTTATTTATGGTCATGATGATATATGTTTTCATGTGCCTTAGACATGACATCCAATAATTATCCATGTTATTTTCACCATGAAAAATTATACAGATGAATTTTAATCTCATTTTATTAAGTAAATGTAATGAGTTATTATTTTCATACATTTCCATATTGATTGTTCCTTATCCAGCTATTTAAATGGCATGTCTTTTTAGTTATTTAACATTCCATGTTATTGACTCATTTACAACCTAGTTATTGATTACGTGGAATGTGTTCTTAGTTATTTACCTTTTTGTAATGATTATTCTCACTGATTAATTAATTATTATACTATATATTACCCTTAATGATTATTAGATTTAAAACATATTTTTTTTTATTTCTATAGGATTCTGTGAAGTGTAATGAGAAAGATGTTCAATGATATGCAAGATCGAATAATTTTTTCCTCAAAAAAAATTATGTGATAATTTGTGTATATATTTTTAAAACAAGGATAATTTATGTATCTAGTATAACAAGGCTATTAAATGGTTTTCTTCTTTGATAAATGGTTTACTTGTATCTATTCCAATGTAATAGTAGCATGAGATCAGCTCAAGGATTTTTGAGGTTGGGTCACTAGATTCATAATGATGTCTAAATGAAAAATTGATGTACATTTAAATAGTTAATGATTATGGATGAAATATTGTCATAATATATAACTAATTCATGTTTCAAGGTTACTTTTTAGTTCTTGTTTTTTACATTAATTTAACCATTTTCCCTTTATCACAGTAAAAAATATATTTTTTAGTTATTCTTAATACTGATAAATAATAAAAGTTTATACTCTAAAAAATATTGAAATCCTCATATCAAAAATGGAATCCATTTTTCATTATTCAAAAAATATTAGCGGATAATTTAATTAAAAATTAATTCCTCAAAACGTGATGAATGACTATTTTTTAGAAAAAAATCTGTTTTTGTATAAAAAGATTTTTATTCCAAATTATATTATAATATTAATTAAAATTTCTACAATTGTATTATCAATAATGTAATAGATCTATTTTCACTTTGAAACTATTTAAAAAAGTAACTCTGTAAATTCTCAAAACTAACTTATGGATTTCAATTAAAAAAATATTTTCACATTTTCATGTAAAATTATCTTTTTCTGAAAAATACATAATAATAACTATAAGATAACTTTAACATACTGATTTTAAAATTGATATCGATTTTATCAGATACATGATTCCCAAATTTGGAAAAAATAATTACAATTTTTAATCTAAGAAATTAATAAATATCATTTTGTAAGGGAAATTATTTTTTAAGCATAAAATGACATTATTGAAAATTAAATAGTTATTCAGGAAGAATTTATCTATACATTTCTATTTAATAAACCATTTATATATATTTAAAAAATATTCTAATCCTTTTTATATCTAAAAATATAAATTCTATGTTATCATATTTATACTTATTTTATTATATTTATGGTTCATTCCAGCTCAGTGTCATGTATCCTATACACTATCAAATGTATTTTTCTTTTAACATTTTCTAGGTGTTACACCAATTATGTTGTTATGAATTTTGAACATCACTATATCCTAAAATTTATTCCACTGAATATTTTCAGTTGCATCATTTATTACCTTGACCAAAAAAATTTGTTTTACAACTTCCTAAAATGATGTTTGATTGGAAAGTAAAAAAACAAATGTTCATTTTACTTATCATTAATATTTTTTTATAGTTGAGTAGTATGATTTATAATAATGATATAAAAAAACCAAATTACTCATTTCTCTTATATAAGTCATTTATTAGAATCTTTGGGTCCTTTATCCCACATATTTCCTTCCCTCTACCTATTGGCTTCCACATCAATTTTATATAGACGATGCCTCTTTCAAAATTTTTCACTGCTCCCGTCCACTCTAGACTGCATCCTTGTTCAACCCTTGGCCTATACTACCATCTAGATCTACTATAATAGATATCATTTTGGTCTTTTGATGTAGTCTTCATTAAGATTTTTTATGGTTTATAATAGTAAACTTTAGAGTTCTTGGACTGATAATGTGTTTATTAATTTTCCCTACATTTGGTGTTGGTTGTTCGATTCATGGTTCTTGGGATTGGTTCGTTTTTTGTATTCTTACGGTGGTGTTTTTAAGGAATTTTAATCTCCTTTTATTGTTTTGTTTCTTTCATATTATTTTAGATATTTTATTTATTAAATTTTTTACTTCTGGTGATGATATTATGGATCCATGAACTTATCTGATAGTGGTCTAATTCTTTCGGGGTTCTTGATGTGATGAAAATGGGTTCACATTTTTTTAATAAAATTTTAATATTTATTCATTGAAATGGAATGTTAACAACTATGGTTTTCATAATTTACATAAGATATTGTTTTTTCTTGATATACTCTTTTCTTTATAATTTTCTATCAATCATTTTTTAATTTGATCTTGGGTGATTTTATTCATTTCGATTATGTGTATGTGATATTGTATGAGGGTTGTACATGAATTAGAATATTATTATGATACATACATGAGGGTGGTGATAATTAAATTAATTATGATGGAGAATTCACTCAACATATAATTAGGGTCACATCGAGTGGCCCAAATTGATTGAGATGGATCATGTCTGTATTTTCATGAGGTTCCCATAAAAAAATTCTTCATTTTTTAATTATTTGTATTTTGATTTTTTAATTTTAAATTTTGTAAATTATCCAATAGTGATTTTTTCATTTTTAAATTGTGAGGGTTCCTACACTAACCCCAATGGTATTTTATTAAATGTAAAAAAATTTAATGTAGGTATATTATTCAAATTAAATATTATATTACTTTTCATGTGTTGCATTATGTTTTTTATATATTTCTTATTTTAAAATTATCTTTCCTTATACTTATTTACCCTATATTATAAGGTTCAAATTTATTCATTATTTATTCTCCATTAGCTTCAATAGAGTTGATTTTTTTATTCTTGTTAAAACATTTATTTTCTTTACAGTTCATTGAATAAAAAATCAGTACATCACCGATTTTATAATAAGTTGATTCTTTTTTAATGTATAATTTACTTATAAATACTCTAAATATTTTAATATTTTACTTCATTGAATTAAAAATTTCATAGAGTTTCATATTCTCATCATGATAAAATAATTTAATTTTTTTTTACATAAAGATATACTTTCACTACTATATCCAAATATTTCCTTAAGAAATGAATCTCAATGAGGAGTGCCTTACCATATTATTCACTATGAAATTAAACCATTCAATAACACTGACACAATATAAATTAATCACAAATGATATTTCATGTTTAATTCCTTGTTTCTCAAGGATGTTTTAAATTTCAAATGATTTTCACAATGTAATATTTTTTTCAATAATATTTTTTATCATCCATCCATTTTAATTTTTTATTATCCTTATATATATTTTAATAACCTAAATAAATTACATTTTATATTGAATATGAATTCTTCATCTGACCCTCATTTAATAATCTAAAACTATAAAAATAAAGTTCCCATTAATTTTTATTCAGTGTCATGGGACCATAAATATTTCATGAACTACTTAAAGAAATAACGAGGCTCTCTAATTCATTATTATATATATTTTTCACCATGTTAGATCTCATAAACTAAATTCATATATTTTTACTGAAAACAATTATTGTAAAAATACATATATCCACATTAATATATAGGAATTTTTTTTATTTGTTAATGAATATGGATAATTTAATAATTCATTAATTGATTTTACTATTCCCCTAAAAAATCAAAGAGTTATATATGTTTACCATGTGATATATATTTATACATTCACTATATCTCTTAATCAATAAATTCCCACTATTATAATGATCAAAAAATTATTTTGTTTTAATATGAGTGTGAGCCTAAATTCCAATGGTTGGCTTACTCATATAGAGATTATTAAAACCAATAAACAAATAGAACATATATATTTTTCAATTCATTATTATATAGTATCATTTTAGCATTCCTATTTTTATTTATGTCTCCATCATTTCCATAATGATCTTTTTCTTAAACACAATGAATCATATTATTGAATAAGAATTTATTCCAGAACATGGAATATAAATCCCCACTTTTATGAATCCATATGTTTATATTCATACTGGTCCAAAGTGAAAATTTATTGAATATTAAGTAATCATTAATTTCTTAATTACCACATATTTGGGATTCTATTGAGATACAATTTTTCAATTCCTCATTACGTTCAAAAAATTTTATGATAAAATTTTCTACTTTTTAAAATGGAAAAAATATTTAATAAGATTGTGTTCAGTATTTATTTTCAATCCTTCACGAATCACTAAAAAATTTATGTGATATTGATCATAAAACAAATAATGATAGTTAATACCAAACTTATTTAAGGTAAAATGTTTTTATGAAAAAATAATATCATCTTTGATGAGTATGATATACTCTCAACCTCACATTTTAACTTTTGGGTGCCACCACCCCCCCAAATATCTCCCTATATAATTACTGTATTCCATGGTGTGAAAATAGATTTAAAATATTTAAATATTTAATAGTTTAAATATATTATATCTTTCACAAAATTATTATTAATTCCATATCATTGATTTTAGTTTTTAGGATTACATTTAAGGACACTGTGTTAGAGTTACCACCATATAGTTTTTTTCAATTTTCTATTTAATTGATAATTATCCCTTAAAACCATGAATGAAATTACCTATAATGTGTTAAAAGTGATAATTAATTTACTTTTTTAATTTTATTTATTTATTATTAATATCATTTTTCAATATCCTGCAATGAAAACATCACAAATATTTCTTTCCTTATAAATATTTTTTATTTTAACTCCATTTTCAACATACTCTTCATCGTGGAACCGAACTATTTTTCAATGGATTAAAAAATTTTTCCTAACAACTTAATTAAATTATTATGGTTATTTATTGTAACATGATAAATCATACGAAAATTATCAATCATTATTGATGATGAGATATGAGACCTCCACTGTGACTCCCCATATGTTAGGGGCTTCTTAGTGTTCGAGAAGGAACAATCAAAATAACTGGTATACTATTCCTTGAAATTACTGTAATGAAACCAAATATTAAAATTTAATAGTATCCAACACAAACATCAATGTTCATAGATTCAATAAATATAAATGCATGAATAAATATCTTGTGGACTTAATGTAGTAATACAACAATGATTTCATACTAGTTAAATCAAACATAAATAATGAATAAAAGGATATAAATATAACAATCTTTTTTTATATCATCCGAAGGTCTCATTAAAATAAGGACCACGCATATATCAAAATACTCCAACCTGATCCACTACACAACCAATTATTAACTTGAAATAAGACATAAGGATTCCATGCTCACTAGGTTAACCTAATAGTGTGAGTGAAATAAAATATAGTCAGGACTCACCATGTTACCCGATAAAACACCATTGGCTAAATTTATTAATAATAAAAACAAAAAAGTAATTAAAATACATTGACCATCATGTTATAAATAATACTCTATGACTCCATACACATGAGGTTATTGAATCCTACCGAGGTAACCACGAAACCTAATCATACCCACTTTTAGACCATGATATAATCTCATGGTCACCTCATTTCTGCATTCCTTTAACATATCTTGGACCACAATACTCATGGTATATCATCAATCATGCTTCAAACACTACCCAAAGAATCATGAAAACTTAATGCTTCCAGTCTTGGACATTCTCTTATAACTTAAGGGAGGGCATCAATCAATAATGGATGCTACCTAATCACTCATGGAAAAACATGATATCCCCATCCTTACTTCTACATTATCAATCACGGTATATCCCACTTTTTTGTGTAATGACTTGGTAATTTTATGGAATAAAATTAATGTTATCATAAATAACATGTCCTGCATACTAAACAAAACTAATATAACACCCAAACAAAATGAACAACATTATATTAAAAATTACAAGAACATTATAATCATAATAAATTCAATATATTATATTCATTTCAAATATATTTATATTATTATTTTTCATTTCATTATTATTTTAATAAAGATTACTAGTGAAGAAGTATTTCAAAATAAGGTGTTATATTTTACAATAATAAATTAATTTTTTCCCAAATAATTTTTTTATAATATCTAATTTTCGATATATATAATAAAATTATTTTATTCAGTTATTTATTATTTTTTATAGAATTTGATAGGGACCCATGATGTTTTAAAATATAGTTTTTAATAAACATAGTTTCTCTTTATATTGAGAATATTAATTTAAAACCTAACTTTATTATTTATACTATATTAAAACATTCATTCAAAATTAATTTATCAATTCATTAGGTCAATATTATTTTAAAACTATTTTTTGGGATTTTCGGGAACATTTTAAATTTATATGAATAGTGAAAATGTATTTTTTTAATAATGTGCAACTCTAATGTATTTTGGATTATATTACAAGGAAATTTAAATTAATAAATCATTACAGTTAATAATAATTTTATTTAATGGTTAAAATTATTCAATTGAATTAAAAACATCTTGTATGTTAGGTACCATTTTATTCTAATTTACAAACATTTTTTGTCTTGCAAATTAATGAATAATATTAATGATAAAATTCCATTTTGGATGAATTTAAAATCAAAAAAATTTATTAATTTCATTTTAAGACAAGTTATATCATGAAAATAAGTTAATGATAATTTTTATAATCATAATAGTCTTAATATTAAAAAAACATTTTCTCTAACATATTTTAATCATTATGTGCATTAATTAATAAATTAAGTTTCTAAAACATAAATATTTTAAAAAAAATTATTTACTTTTTAAATAATATTTTATAAATAATGAAATAACAATAATATTTTTTTCGGAGATTAAAATTATCTATCTTGGTCTGAAACATTAATAATTGTGGTAAATGTAATGATGTGTAAAATATCATTTCACAAGGTGAAAAAGACCTAAAATAGTTTAAAAATGTGTCGTAATATTTTTTTATCTATGGGGTATTATGGGAACCAAATTGAATCTATTATTTTACCCCTAATATAACCATTTACCTAGAATACTGACATACAATTATTCAAATGTAATGAGTACTTCCAAATTTAACCTTCTCTACAAATAATAATGGAGAAAAATTCCAATACTAAATGCTACACCAATTAACCAAGTTTATACCAATATATATTCAATATTTATCATACTATAATCTAATATATAACTCAAAATCCAAGTATATAAATTAATTATCCTATTTTTTACTTGTCTATATTGTTATCAATGAAAAATATCAAGTCCCCAACATCAATATTTCCTAGTCCTTAGAATGTTTATATTAATCTACCTCTTCCAAAAATATTTATATAAGATTAATAAAATTAAATATGTATTATTAATATAATTTTTGTTTTTTATTTTAATGTTTCAACAATTCTTTGGTCCTTTCCATCAACAATGAATAACCTAACCAAAACATTTATGCGTATGTGTGGACTACCATCTCTGCCAGGGGATGTGGTTCATTTTTAATCACCACATTTTAGGGATGATTACAAGGAATTATATTATTTATTTATATGTTTAATATCATGCAAGTATAACAATTAAATGATAATTTATCATATACGTTAATTCCATCCCATTTGTTGTGGAATATAATTGTTAATCATGCAGACGTGTGGACTATAATATCCCTGAGTGTTGAATTTCAGTTGTAATTACCACCCAACATGGATGGTTTTAAGAGTGAATCTAATGATGATAAATAATATTTATGAAATTTTATATCTTTTTTAAAAGTTCTAAAAATTTTATAAAATGAATTTTTTTAAAATGCTCTAAGTTGGGTTGGGTTTTCCACCTATGTGAACATAGTTATAATGCTTATATCCTAAATGATTATGGAATGATATATAATTTTAATACCCCATAATAATAATATATGTATGTTATTTTGATGATATTATAGTGGTTTCATTTTTATTTAATATATTTTTTAATATATCACTATTTAATCATTGAACACGTAGAATCTAATTCATAAAAATTTAAATTTTTACAAATGATATATTTATTATTAACCACATGAAAATTTTATGTGATGAATAATTAAAATACCATTTTTATAAAATCATTATTAATCTTAGAATGCATATTTTTTTTAAAAAATTAATCTATAATGTAAATAAAATATATTATTCAATAAAAAATCATAATTTGAAGAACATGTTGATTAATGAAATTATATCAGACTGATATAAATCAAATCAATCGAAATAATAAAGTATATAATGTGAACTAAATTTTAATTAGGTTATATTATTTGTAACTAATATAGATATTTTTGTTATATAAGTGGTTAGATCACACTCAGGTATGAGGGATTAATGGTAAGGGGTCTTTATCTAAATTTTCCTTCTATTGATATGTGTGATCATTTATAAGTATTTTCATTTAATTTAGATGTATAGTAGATATTAGATAAATAAAAATATATGAATTAAATTTTATCATTGGGAATTAATTACTAATTTATAGCACACCCTTTCATAGGGGTTTAGTTAAATTTTTTCTTAAGCAGTAAAGGGTTCTTCAAGATTCATGGTGATCGCTTATTAACAATGGGTTTTCAAGGTTATTGAACTATATTTTATGATTTTACTTTAATTATCTTCAACTCTATATAAAGTGAAAATTTTAATTTAGATATTTAACTAGGTGAATTTATTTCACAAAATTATATCTTTATTGAGATTATTCTCCATAAAAAGTAATGATAGTTTATATCATAACCATGTTCTTTATTACGTTCTTAAACATGATTTATTACCTAATAAATTCACTTGTTAAAACATAGATGATCAACAGGTCTACTGTCTTTGGGGGTTAAGAACATCACATAACAACATAAAGCATAGAAAACTACATCTTATTGAAAATATAATTTACATGTAGTCATGTTAAAGCTTGATTATCGTAACATGGATACGTGGAAACAACACTTAACATGGAATTAGTTTGATCCACGACTCACTGTACATTGAGAATGAGTAAACCTTCATTGCAAATTAATAATGACTAATTACATGTTTCAATTGAATTATCATGAGTCAACACCCATTGCACATGACTTATCAGGATATTAATCCTTACCCAAATCATTTGAGAGCAGTCAGGGCACACACTTCATAAACATTTTATTTCATTCATAAGTGCGACACATGGATCATAAATCATGGATTCATTAAACATCATCATTCATTCAAAGATAATGTAATTCAGAATTCATACCTGAAACAATATAATAAAAAATTAAATGTGTATAAAGATGAATACCCTTGATAGCGAAACGGGCAAGGTATTCACTACACAATGCCTTTGGTTTGGAAAAAGGTGGTGCAATTTCAGCAGCATAACACAGTGACATAAGAATTCATTAAAAATGGTTGATATGTGAGAAAGGGTTTTCTCATAATATGTACATGAAATTTATAGTAATGGAAGTCATATTGATATATGTCCTAACAATTTTAATGGAATTTAGATTAATGATACAAAATAACTGCGTGAATGTAAAGGAGGAGAAAGATATTTTTCATATTTTTGTCCTCGCAACGAGTGAACATGGGAGGAATTTAATGAGAGATAAAGGAGTCTATCATCAGTAAAAAAATTGGGAAGTATGGGGGACGTTCTAAATTACCCCCCAACACTTATAATTGAAAATAAAAGGTCATAACAATATTATGAAACATGGATAAAAAGAGATAAGTATGAATCCCTTACATGGAAATGTGATCCCAATGACTTGGGAGGGGCTAGAGAGAGACTTATTGGGTGATTTGCTAACCTTGGGTGGATTCTAGAGATTGGAGGATATAGGTTGTATGAACTCCAAGGGATTTAAGTGAAGATTATGTGGGATCTTGGGTGGGTTTATATAGTAAAGGAGAAGAAATTCTTTATTATTTAGGTTTGGGACACCTCACATTAAACTAATCAAAACTACCAACCAGCCCATGGGTTTTTCCAAATGGGAGTGGAAAAATTATTTCATATTTCCAGTAGCCAAAAATATTAAAATAATAGGCTTGATTATGTGGAGGTGTGTCACACTCTTAAGGAAAATAATTTAAAAAGATTAAATGTTTTATAATCCCTGACGGGTCCACTAAAGCATTGTAAAATAAACCAAAAAAACCCTGAATCTCATTTTATTGGGTAAAACATATATTTTCCCAAAATAATGTTTATATTATTTTATTACATCACTATTGGGTTATTATGATGTCATAAAATTCATTATATATTTAAATGGTATTTAATTTTTAACCAAATATTCAACTGTTTCAGAAAATTATGAATAATTCACTGTTGGATACTTTTGATGCCATAATTCCAAAAGTAATATTCATTTTATCAAAATAATTTTCTAAATGTGTGAATTTTGACTTTTAATATAAAATCTGACAGTTATAAAAAATTTATGGGTTTTTTCAAAAATAACTTTCAAACCATAATAAAAAATATAATTGCATTCATAAAATTATATGATAATTTATATTTCATAAAAAGTAATTTAATAATAACAACAATATTTTATTAAAATAATATTTTATTCAAAAATACTTTAATTATTAAAAAGTGTTTTCTTAGTTTAATATCAACTAAAAATATTATTTGTGCTTTAAAACTATTTAAAAATTAACCATAATAAAAAGAATATATATTCTATATTAAATAATAATGTATATAATCGTAGTACTAGGGTCTTGTTACATAAACCATTAAAACATACTCATAAGACCATAAGGTAAGGTGTGTGATGGTGACAGACTCTTAGGGTGGCTAAGATAACATTTCTCGAGTGGTAATCTCTATCAACATCAACTTCTCTAGTAGGTGTTTGTGCTTGAGCATAATGTATTCAAGCTTAGCATGGCCTTGGTCAAGAGAAATGCCCAAATATGCAACATCCTTTTCGAGCTCTCACGAATGATCTTTGTACCGGCCAATTATACTTGATGAGTCCATCACGTCCTTTTTTGGGTAAATTGGATTTCTTAAAGACCTATATTTATACAAATGATTTGATCACTGTTCAACGTCTATATTTTGAATGGTAATAATTATTAAAGATATTTTAAAATAAAAAACATAAAACCAAATAATTGCATACATTTTACATAACTATAAGAAGACATTTAAATTGACCAAGAGGATATTTAAATAATGATTTTTTGGGTAATTACTGTTGGAACACATCTATTTTGATAATTTCAAATAATATTTTTATAATTCCAAATCCTATTTTGATAATTCAAAATCATATTTTGATAATCCCGAATCATATTTTGATAATCAGAAATCCTTTTTTTATTTATGTGAGAACCATGTCTTCGTTATTTTCTAATTAGGATTCATTAACGTTTCCTATTTCTATAGAGTAATATTCATATACATTCAATCTCACTACTTGATTGGTTAAATATACAGTGCATAATTTATCTATGAAAAAATGTTAACATTATGGTTACAGTTACAAGCTTACCATTACAAGGTTACAGTTGCAAACTTATCATTACAAGGGTACAGTTACAAGCTTACCGTTACAAGGTTACAGTTACAAGATTACTCCTACAAGGTTACCACTACAAGGTTACCACTACAAGGTTACCACTACAAGGTCAGCGTTACAGGTGTACAAGGACAGGTCACCATTACATGGTAACTGGTGTGAGCATACTATAAAAGGTTGCATTTGGAGATTGTCAGCGTGCACCTACTGTTGAAGCTTACCGATATGAAGGTTGCTGTTACCTGTCTACCGACACTTATTCTTCCTTACTTTTTCAATTTCTCAATATGCTTAAATGGTTATATATGATAAAATATATTCTCTGACATTAATTAATGCAGATTAGAAATGTATCGGGATTCAATATTGTGGACAATACATTGTATAAGAAAGCATGCACATGATCTACTCATTCCCATTGTCGGACCTCAATTAAAAAAATGGAGACCACGAAATAAGAAGAGAATCGAGGATAAAAACAAGAAGTGTATCATATAGATGGACACAAAGAAATTGTTTCATGAGAAGTGTGATAGAGATTACTTTCCATATCAAAAGATGAACCTTCAAGCACGATGATCCTGAACCCACAAGCATCACGAAGATCATTCTGGGGTAAACTCATTCCTTCCTACTGTGCTTCATCAACTCTTGATCATCATAAGAAGAAAAACACTAAAATATTTAACCTGGAGTGGAAACACTCTGTTTTTTAAAAAACATCCAAAGATTTACTCGACTTCAACATTTCTCATTCCAAGGAGTCAAGAGATGAACTGAAAACACATAGATACTTTTAAACTCTTTCTCATCATAACTTCTCTATTGTGTTTCTTTATTTTAAATCTTTGAGAATTTTGTGTGTCTGTTTATATCACATAGTGTCACTTGTTCTTGAAATAGAGGATATTAACTATCCTCACATCAAACTTCACCTTATCTATATTTACCACCTATAACTGTGGAAGAGAACTTGTGTGGTCTGTTTTGTTTGTCATTCCCACGAAGAACTATGGTAGAGGGTGTGTTCTCTGGATAGTTTGTGAAAATAGTTGTAATGACCGATACAGGATGTGTACCATGTTTTAATATAAACGGATTGGTGGCAGGTGATCACCAAGTGGAGAGGATTAGGTCTCTTCTTGAGAGTGAACCACTTGTTTACATTGTTGTGCAAGACTTCATATACTCTGTTTTTATTTTATCTGCTGCTTATATTTTCTAAAACAATAAACTATTTTTGATAACGCTTTGATAGTTAGTTTTGGTTAGTTTGTGTATTTTTTTAATTAAGTAAACTTGTTTAAAAAGTTGAATTGGTGTTCTACACTGATTTATCTAAGGATCAATCACCATTTGGGAAACGTGTTAACCAACTGAACATTTACATTTCTACCGCCTTAATTAACTAGGATATTTTTAAAATTGGGGGTTTCATTAACCATAATTCTTTTAAGAGAAATTTAAATTGGAACTCAATTCAGCCCCTCTTGAGTATCCACTCTGACTAATATTTGGTATCAGAGGAACTTTTTATCCAGAATGAAAATTCTCCTTAACAGTGATTTTAGTTGTATCATAAAGATCTTAACATTTCTCTCATATCAAAATTTTTAGTTCATTAATATTCTAAGTAATTATGGAAAATATATTTGAGGGTGTTGCTATTAACATTACACCTTTATATAATGTTAATATCTATTCTTAGTGGAAATTAAAACTGAAAACGTATCTAGAGATCATGGGACCAGAAATCTGAGACACAATTGAAGAACAACATACATTACCTGCTAGTTCTAGAGAAACATAGTCTCAGTTGACTAAAGACACATATAAAAATAATTGTAAATTAATTAATGTTGTGTACTATTCTCTAGGTGATGAGGAATTTAGTAGAAAATCTGCTTGTAAAACAGCATATGAATATAGGATACGTTAGGTATTTCTCAAGAAAGAACAACCAATGATAAAAAAATGAGATTAAATACTTACACTATTTAATGTGACAACATTAAAATGAAGCCTAATGAACTCATTTCTGACATGTATCTCAGTTTCAATGAGATATTGAATACTATGAGTCTGCTTGGGAAACAAGTGGACAGTAAGAACCAGATTATAAGACTACATTGATGCCTACCTAATAGATAGAGAGGGAATTATGTTTCTATCTGATAATCTTGTGACATAGGCAAACATACAGTGAAGGAAAAACTTGAAATGCTTGTGATTTATGAAGAATAACATAAGATGAATCATGAAGTAGATAAAGAACCAATGAAGAAATCTGTATCATTTTAGACTATTACCTCAAACAATAAGGATAATGAAAAAGTTCAAGCTCTTATAAATACATCCATAAGTGAAGACTCAGACAGTAATGAGGATATTGATCATCATTCAAGAATATTAAAAAAATTCTACCAAAAGAGGAGATTTTTTTGGAAGTCAAACTATAAGTGAAGGTAATATAGTAAAAGAAAATGAAAGAAATATGGAAAATGGTATGAAAACACAAATGAAATAATCTGTTATGAGTTAAAATTAAAAGTTCATGTGATGGTATAATTCCCCAAGC
This sequence comes from Viscum album, assembly GCA_963277665.1. Taxonomy (NCBI): domain Eukaryota; kingdom Viridiplantae; phylum Streptophyta; class Magnoliopsida; order Santalales; family Viscaceae; genus Viscum; species Viscum album. The sequence goes on from OY728148.1 coordinate 471,953,234, forward strand.
TAAAATTTAGGATGAAATAATAAGATAAGGGAAAATGTTATAGAAATGCTAAGAAAGATACCTAGAGTGCTTCAGAAGATATCTCCAGTGGATTTAATGCATCTGATAGTGAATGGAACAATCATGCCAACTTGTTCTTCATTACAAAAACATCTTAGGTAACACCTTATTCCCCTATGCCTAATGATTATTATTCTGTGAATGAAGGTGAATCAAACAATGAAGAAAATATGACTAAGGATGAACTATTTGAATACTATGGAATGCTTGAGGATACATTTAATGAACTCAAGGATAAATATAATTTACTGAAAAAAACTACATTAATTAAATAATAATTACAAATATGATTTGGATATTGAAATATAAAAACCTCCTCAACTGTTAAAAGAAAATACTAAACCCAAATTATCCAATGAACAATTAAAGAGATATATTGAAAATTTTACATCTTGTAGAGATACCATGAATCAGTTTCTAGGACAAAAAATTTCTCAATAATATACAACATGTCTAGGATATCAGCCAGGATATAGAAGGTTAATTAATACCAAATTTTTTCCAATATCTAGACAATTCACAGCTAGTTGATGTTCTGGGTGATTTCCTGAAAAACATCTCTCTAAAGGACCAAACAAAGTGTTTATATCTCAAAATATATTTGTTTATTATATGAAATCTGTGAGACAAGTATGGGTAACTAATTTATTACTTGTTATCCTCTCTAGACCCATGAAAATCTATGTACTAATGTTACCCCATGTGTAATCTATTTTGCAGGAAAATTTTCTAAAGAGTTACTGTAGATCTATATTGTACTTGGACAGTGGATGTTCAAGACACATGACAGCAAACTATTAAAGTTTCAAAAGTAAAATTAAATATGATGGTGGATATGTCACATTCGGTGATAATGGTAACGGGAAAGTCATCATATTATGCCAGATTGGTAACCCTAATACTGTATTAATTTCAAAATTACTTTTTGTTGATGGATTAAACAACAATATTCTAAGTATTTATCAGTTGTGTGATTATGGTTTTAATGTCATGTATAAAAAATATTCATGTAATTATTTTAATTATAAAAATGATTTAATATTTAATGCTCTGAGAAATGAGAATGTATATGTTGTTGATATAGATTCATTAGTTATGAAAAATGTTTCTTATTTAAATGTGTTTCATAAGGAATCCTGGTTGTGGCAGAGAAGACTAAGACATTGTAATGTGCACTCACATAGCAAATAAAATAAGAAAGGATTAGTTAGAGACTTACCTAAATTGGAATTCCCTTTTAACAAAGTTTTTAATCCTTTTCAAAAGGGAAAACAACACAAAGTTTCTTTCAAACCAAAGAAAGAAGTTTCTACTTCTCAATCGCTTGAGTTGGTTTAGATGGATTTGTTTGGACCATCATGAGTTTTATGATTAAATAGGAGGCACTATGTTTATGTTCTTGTAGATGAGTTTTATAGGTAAAATAGGGTATACTTTCTGTATAAGAAATGTGAAGTTTGTTCTTATTTTATCAAATATACCAAGTATGTAGAAAATCTTAGTGGACTTAGTATTAGGACCTTGAGAAGTGATCATGGCTGTGAGTCTAAAAATCATGAGTTTGAATCTTATTTCTCACACAATGGCTATAGTCAAAATATCTCTACTCATAGAACACCTCAATAGAATGGAGTTGTTGAAAGAAGAAAATGAACTCTTCAAGTCATTTCTAGGAAAATGCTCAATGAATATGATTGGCCAATTTACTTTTGGGTTGAAACTGTTAGTACAAATTGTTAAATTATTAATAGATTCGTTATTAGACTGATTCTTAAGAATACCCCTTAGGTGATTTGGAACAATATGAAGCCTATGGTTACTTACTTTATAGTTTTTTGACAAAAAGTCTTTATCCTTAAAAATAAAGACAATCTTGACAAATTTTTATCCAAAGGCGGTGAAGGAATTTTAATAGGTTTCTCAATCTCAAGTAAAGCCTACAGAGTATTAAATAATAAAACCAAATCTGTGGAAGAGTCATTTCATGTCATGTTTGATGAGACTGATCCGCATGAACCCAAATACAATATCAAATATCATGAGGTAGATATGACAATTTTGGATCTTAATGATAATGATAGTGAACCTCCTGTAAATGTAATAATTTCTAGGAATCTTCCAGAATCATCACATGTTGAGACTAAACCAATAGACGACCATGTGGAGTCTAGTTTAACTCTTTCTATAGGTATTTGAACTCTAAGGAATCATTCTATATATGCTGTAGTAGGTGATTTAAATCGAGGGACACAAACTAGTGCTTCTCTGAGAAACCAGGTTGATCAACAAGCTTTTCTTTCACATATTGAACCTAAAAATGTCAATGATTCAATCAATGATGAATTTTGGATGATGTCTATGCCAGAGTAATTCTATCAGTTTGAAATAAACAATGTTTGGGAACTAGTAGACAGACCTAATGACACCTTAACCGTAGGATCTAAATGGGTGTTTAGGAACAAAGTTGAAAAGTATGGAGATATATTTAGAAATAAGGATAGACTAGTTGACAAGGGTATATTCAAGTAGAAGGAATATACTATGAAGAAACCTTCGCTACTATTTCCTGAATAGAAGCAATTAGGATAATACTTTCTTATGCAGCTCATCTGAATTTCAATCTTTATCAAATGGAAGTCAAAAGTGCATTTCTAAATTGATATATAATTGATGATGTATTTGTTGAAGATCCCCCTGGATTTTGAAATCCCCATTTTCCAAGATGTGTTTTTGAACTGTCTAAAGCCTTATATGGTCTAAAGAATACTCAATGATCTTGGTATGAAAGACTCATCTCTTTTATTATTTCAAAAGGTTTTACAAAATGGATAGAAAAACCTACTATCTGGTTTAAAAATATTTCCATAGATTTTTTAATAATACAAATTTATGTAGATGATATAATATTTTGATCCTAAAAACATTCATTATGTACTGATTTTTCATCAATTAAGAAAAATGAATTTCAAATGTGTTTAATGGGGGAACTAATATTTTTCCTTGGATTTCAAATTTTTCAAAACAAAGATGGTATTATTTTAAATAAAAATAAATATATTAATGATCTTTTATAATGTTTTGGTTTGGATAATAGTAGAGGTTGTGATACACCTATGAGTACCACTTGCAAATTCGATACTGATGAAACTAGAGAACCTGTGCATCAAACCAATTACAGAGGTAAGATTGGGAGTTTACTTTATCTTACTGCTAGTATACCTGATATTATGGTCAGTGTATTCATGTGTTCTTGATTTCAAGACAATCCCAAAGAGTCTCATTTAAATTCTATTGAATTTATTTTTAAATATCTCAAGAATACTATAAATTTAGGGCAATTTTATCCAAGGGGACAACCTTTTAATATAATAAGTTATTCGGATGCAGACTTTGCTATGTGAAAGTAAGACAGAAAGAGTACCTTTGGAACATGTCACATTTTAGGCAAGTCACTAGTATCATGGTGTATTAAGAAACAAAATTATGTTTCATTATCTACTGTAGAGGATGGATATATAGATACTAGTAGTTGTTGTGATCATGTTCTGTGGATGAAACACACTTTACTAGACTATAAATATCAATTCAAACATGTCTCTATACACTGTGACAACACAAGTTCTATTAACATCTCTTAGAATCCAGTATCTCATGATATAACCATACATATTGATGTAAGACATCACTTCTTGAGAGATCATTTTCAAAAAGGTGATATCACTCTTGAATTCATTGGTACTGAACACAAATTGGTAGATATATTCACAAAGCCTTTGAATTCTGAAAGGTTAAATTACATCAAACATGAGTTAGGTATGATAAACTGTTAACTGTTAGAACCTCAATGTTAGGACATCACCGTTGGACCTAACTGTTAGAACCTCACTATTAGGACCTCACTATTAGGTCCTCACTGTTAGAACCTCACTGTTTGGACCTCACCATTGGACATCACCATTAGGACCTCACTGTTAGGACCTCACCGTCAGACCATATAAATACCTCTTTACTGATAGACATTCGATGTCCGGGATTTTGCGTTTTATGTGATCTGAACCGGATTCTAAAACATTTTTGTTCTATTATTTATTTATTTTATCTATTTTATTTTCCAATCCCTAAATGTTAAAAATAGAACACAGACCACATTTTGATCCACATCAAACCCTCCTCCGAACCTCTTCCTCTAAAATCTCAGAACCTAAACCTCTACTGAAACCTTGAACCGCTCCCTATTAATGGCTAGATTGAAGAGGCCACTAGTTAGTGATGAAGAAGACGCACCTGATCCTAAGAGACCTAGAGGTGAATTGAATAGCAAAAGATAAATAATGGAAATGGTACAGAAACTACATTTATCCATGAGGGAGATAGTAGATGAGAATGAAATATGTTTAGAGTGGATACTTTCAAGTCAATATTTAGTGCTTAAAGAACTAGAAGCTTATGGTTGGGTTGAATGTTTTTCAAACAATAATGTACCCTATTACCTGATGTAGGTGAATTAATTCTATTAGTATCAGATGTTCAGACAGATTGAAAATGTGCACTAGATGACTTCTAGAGTAAATAGAGTAAATATAAGTTTCTCCTCTGTTGAGTGGGCTGATTTTTTAAGGATTCCTCATGATTTTTTTTTAAGTTTACTCCAATGTGTTGCCTCCCGCTAGTGAGTTATTTTTCTATGAGGTATCTTTAGCTGAGTTGATAGGGAATGAAATTCCTAGTAAAGCCATTACTAATGAGATGGTAGGAGAGGATAAGCTGCTTTTAAAAAAAAATTTCATGTGATAAGTCCTAGGAGATGGGACTTTGCTGTTTTGATGTATCATGACATATTCATTCTATATTTTCTAAAGCATGGAGATAAGAATAACCTATGTAGTGAATTAATTATTTAACTTGAAGACATGACCGATCCAAGTTCCCAATCCAATGCTCTATTCCATTCCATACCGATATCTCAGATATTGAAAGAGAAAGGTGTTTCTAGAGATAAGGAAGACATTTTTGTTGTAAAAGGTAACCATTGCATCACTAATGTAATTTGAAAGATGTTGAAGATTAATTGGAATCCATGGGTGATGAGAAGGGTGAATAATGAGTAAGGTGTATGAAGAGTTTAATCCTGTGACTTATCCTAGTAGGCCTATGAAAAAGATAGACCCAGGACATTAGCCTGATGAAGTCAAGCCTTCCTACTTAGATGAAGAATAATAAGTTGATATTGTGCAAGAAATAGAGGACTCTCCTATAGATGACATGAGTGACCCTAACCATCCCTCTAATCCTTGTTCGACTATTGTACCCTTTGGTGAGCCTAGCCCACCAAAGAGATTTCCTAAAAGGGAAAAGTCCTATGGGACAGTGATGAGGAGACCAGTGAAGAATAATGGGATGAAATTATTTTAAGATAAGTTAGAGATGCCTAATATGAGGATGAGGAATCTGAATCAAGTCAGGATGACCATGAGAAAGCTGCTACTGAAAATTAAGAGGAATGTTTAATTCTTAGTCCTATAATAAGACATAAATAAATGGTAGAAAGTGGAGTAGAAGAAGAAGAAGCTGATTTAATTAAGGATGGACCTATCATGGAAGTAATTGAAGATTCTGAAGTGGAAGTGCAAGTGAACATTCCTGATGTTGCATTTGATCAAGGAGGTCTATAGGAAATGAATGTGGCCGATCATGATATTACTCAAATTGAGGGGGAGGAACCTTCTGTTACTGGATCAGTTTCTATTTTGAATGAAATTTAAGGCTGGACTGAGGACCCTGAATTTATGGTGTTGGGTCTAGGCTATAATGACTCAGAATATGAGAGGCCTAACAGAAGACCCTCAGTTACAAACCTCACATTTTTTCGCCCAGAAACCACTGTCCCTTAAGACTATGTCAGAAAGGTAGATCTTGAATCCCTTAAATCAAACCTATAAAAAATATCCTTGTATAGGTCTTCATAAATGGAAAATTGTGTTTCTCTAGATTATGAGAATGTAGCATCTGACATAGCCAAAGTGCACTACATTATTCAATCTACACTGCGCTAGGATTTAAGGCAATACCAGAGTCAAATCTGTGAGTTAGTAGATTCAATGGTTTTGGTGAAAGAGTCTATTGCAAAATTAGTTGCTTATATGGCTTCAAGGAGCCATGTGGATAGAGACATTGCATATTTCAAAAGTATAGATCAACGAATGGTCATAGTGTTTGAGGATTTCAGGAAATATATGGAAACAAATGTGAAAGGGAAATATGATGATGTCAAAAGACTAATAAGTGGGCTGAAAAAATCTTTCAAGGAGATAGTGGCCTTCTCTCTAGCTCCTATTTCTTCATCTTCTTCCACTTCAGCTTCTCCCCCAATTGACATTGAAGATTTCAGGACCATTGTCAGAGAACAAGTGGAAATGTTCTCTAGTGGAAGTTCCTCAGATTCTCAGTTCATTTCCATCACCAGGGAAATTCATAATCTTGTGGGTAACTATTAAAGGGAAGCTTCTCAGGATAAGAATGCTATCAAGGGTCAAGTTGATTTATACTACAAACGGGTGTACAACAAACATCAGATGGATAGTAACATTAAGTTGTTGTTGGAAAACTTAAGGATCCCACCTGTAACTCATGACTTTAAGGATAAGGTTAGAAAACTGAGAGAATTGACTCCTGATTTGGAAAAATTCATGAAAAATAAGGATGATTTTATTTCTATTATAGAGAGAGGTGGAAGTATAATAATGGACTTCAAGAATATTCTCTTTCCTTTCCTCCATGTGGAATACAATCCAATCATAATTCCTCCTACTCTGCCTGCTTCTTTAGCTGCATCAGGTTCCACCACTGTTGCTCCTTTGATGACTCCTACATTGGCCGTTAGAAGCCTGAACCCCTTGATTCCTCAAATATCTAATCACTACAGGTCTACTGATTCATTTTTTACAGCTTCTCCTACCTAGCTAACTGTCATCCCCCATCCTATCCCTTCACCTCCTGCACCTTCATCCTTAGCCTCCAAGGACAATTCTCTTATGGGCATATCGGATGTGGATTGAGTGTGGACTGTCTTAGTTGATAGGGATTAGTGTATCAATTTTTGTATACTATACTCCTGTTTTCTTAATAAATATTCTATCTTTTCACTATTTTTTGGTGTTCTGTATGATTTTTTCTAATCACATATGGGGATAATATTGCAGGGGTGAAAAGGGGGAGAATTCATTCTCACGAGGGAGAAAATATTAAAAACATAAATATTCTGATCCAATTACATTTGTAGATTTGTTTTACATTGATTAAAAAATAATAGAAATGCCATTATTTTTTATTATCAAAAGGGGGAGATTGTTGGAACTCATCTATTATTATAATTCCAGATCATATTTTAATAATCCCATATCCTATTTTGATAACTACCAATCATATTTTAATAATCCCAAATCATAATTTGATAATCCCTAATCTTGTTTTCATTTAATTAAGAACCATGTCTTCATTCTTTGCTAATTATGATTCGTTTACGTTTCATATTCCTATAGAGTAATATTCATATAATTTCAATCACACTGCTTGATTGGTTAAGCTTATAGTGCATAATTTATCTAAGTACAGAGGTCAATGTTAAGGTTACAGTTACAATATTACCATTACATGGTTACAGTTACAAGCTTACTGTTACAAGGTTACAGTTACAAGATTACCATTACAAGGTTACAGTTACAGGCTTACCACTGCAAGGTTACTTGTACAAGGTTTCCACTACATGGTTTCCACTACAAGGTCACCGTTACAGGTTTATCGCGATAAGGTCACTGTTACATGCTTACTAGTGTGAGAATACAGTTAACGGTAATAGTTGGAGATTTCCTATGTGCACCTACTACTGAAGCTTAATGATATGAAGGCTACCATTACTAGTCTACTGATGCTTATTCATCCATACTTTTTAATTTACCAGTAATTTTCTAACAGCCATATTTGATAAAATAAATACTCTCACATTAATTAATTCTGATTGTAATAATTTAAGGAGATAATAACTTGGGTAATATGAGGTACGAGAAACCATTCACGTGATCTACTCATTCCCATTATCGGACCTGAAATATAAAAAGGGAGTCCACTAAAAAATAATAGAATCGAGGATAAAAATAAAAAGAGTAACATATATTCAGACACGAAAAAAGGGATGCATGAGAAGTGTCATAGAGCTCACTTTCCTGATCAAAAAGACCAAACCTTCCAGCACTATGATCCTAAACCCACAAGCATCACGAATATCATTCTGGGATAACTCTTTATTACATTCTGTGCTTTATCAACTCTTGATCAACATCATAACCAGAACACTAAATGCTTGATCCTGGAGTTTACAACACTCTATTTTGGAAACGACTTCCAGATATTGATTCGAACTTCAACGTTTCACATTCCAAGGAGTCAAGAACTTAACTGCAGACATATATGGCCTTATATACACTTTCCCATCATAACTGCTCTATTGTGTTTCTTTATTTTATATCTTTGAGAATTGTGTGTCTCTGTTTACATCACACACTGTCTCATGTACTTGAACAGGAGGATATTCACTATCCTCGTATCAAACTTCACCTTATCTATGTTTCCCATGTTTAACAGTGGAATATAACATGTTTGTTCTATTTTTATTGTCTTTCCCATGAAGAAATGTGCTAGAGGATGTGTTCCCTGGACAGTTTGTGAAAACTGTTGTAAATCCCGATACAGGCTATGTACCCAGTTTTAATATAAACTGCTTGGGGGAAGGTGATAACCAAGTGGAGAGGATTAGGTCTCGTCTTGAGATGGAACCTCTTGTTTACATTGTTGTTCAAATCTTCATATACTCTATTTTGATTTTATCCACTGCTTATATTTTTTGTAGTATAAAATTGTTCTTTTTTACACTTTGATAGTTAGTTTTGGTTAGTGTGTATATTTGTTTAATTCAGTAAACTTGTTTCAAAAATTGAATTTTTGTTCTTCACTAATTCATCTGAAGATTAATCACCCTTTAAGAAACCTGTTGACTAATTGGACTTTTACATTTCCATGGTGTTAATTAACTAGTCCGTTTTTAAAATTGGGGGTTTTCATAAGTATAATGTTTTTGGAAGAAATTTTAATTGGAACTCAATTTACTACCCCTATTGAGTATCCACTCCAACCCATAGTTACTATCTTCCCCCCATATAAAATTTCACCTTTGAAATTTCATTTTCACACACTAAAACAGATGTGGGTAACCTTACTTTATCACTTCTTTCAATTCCCATATCGCTTCGTCAAACTTTTTGGTTTTTCCACAACAACTTGATGATTGGCATTGAATTATGTCGTAGAACTTTTTCTCTACGATATAAGATCATCCCTGGTTTCTCCTCATAATAATGATCATCCTATAGCTGTACAAAATTTAATGAGAGTACATGTGATGGGTCTGGTATGAACTTCCTTACGAGGTTTACATGAACGACATCATGTACTTTGTCCATGGTAGGTGGAAGTGGTAATTGATAAGCCACATCCCCGACATGATCAATAATCCTGAAGAGGCCGATATACCTGTGTCTTAACTTCCCCTTCTTTCCAAACTTCATCAACTTTTTCCATAGAGATATCCATAGAATTACTATGCCTGCAACATTAAACTCAATTTCTCATCAAAAGTTATATATATAACTCTTATGTTGACTCTGGGCTGCATTGATATGCTACTGAATGGTTTTCACCTTCCCAACCATTTCTTTGACCATTTTTGGTCCTAACAACTTATGCTCACTAACTCAATCCCATCATGCTAGTGTTCTGCACCTCTTCCCATATAAGTATTCATAAGGTTCCATTTATATGCATTAGTGTAAACTGTTATTATATGAGAATTAATCCAATGGAAGATTTTGATCCCATCATCCTTTAAAGTCCATTGAACATGATATTAACATATCTTCCAATGTATGAATAGTTCACTAAGATTGGACAGTATATTGAGAAGGATATGTTGTACTAAATTTCAGTTCTATATCCAAATAATGTTAAAGAATTTACTAAAACATTGAGGTGATTCTTGGATCTCGATTGGATATTATAGATAGAGGTACACCATGAAGCCTTACCACTTCCCAGATATATATCAGCTCCTATTAACTCAATGATAAATCCTCCAGAATAGAAATAAAGTGTGAGGACTTTGTAAGATGATCCACAAAAACTGAGATTTCATTGTTTGCATTGTATGCCTTTGGAAGTCTGGTGACAAATCCCATAGAGATGTCCTCCCATTTCCATGATGGTATGGGAAATGGTTTCATCTTCCCTTTGAACTTTATCCAATCTGCCTTCACTTGTTGACACACCAGTCACTTTGATGTATACTCATCGATCTACTTCTTCATATTATCCCACTAATAATTCTCTCGGAGACCCCAATACATCTTTGTATTTCCTTGTTGAATAGAGAAATTTTATATTTGTTCATCATCCAAAATTACCTTCTTCTACTCTGGACTTGATTGAACACATTGTGTTTTCCCAAATATCACAATTCTATCTTCATTATCAATGAATACCATGGATTAACTTTTATGATAGCTTCCACATTATTCTAAATTCCCACATCATCTTTTTAAGCATCCATTATCATTTCCAAAAGATATGGTTGAGCAATCATTTATGAAAGGATTAATGATGTCCCTTTCTTTATGATTCCAATGTCCATCTTCATCAAATCAAATAAGATTGTATCCATCTTGATTATCTTCAATGGTAGAATTGTTGGGTACTTTCTACTTAGATAATATGCCACCTTGTTCAACTTCCTTGGGTGCTAATGGATTGAGCCATGATTGTCTTTGTTGAGCTCAAACCATCTTCGTTGGCGCATGTTCATCTATTTATGTGTGAATATATACTTGAGGATTTTTTGGTCTGTATATATATTTCACACTTCTCCCCAAAGAGATAATGTCACCAAATTTATAAAGAAAATATCACCACAGCCAACAATAGATCATATGTTGGATCATTCTTCTAATGAACCTTCAGTTCCCTTGAAGCATAGGTAATGACTTGGTCATTTTTCCTCTACACACAGCCCATGCCCTTCTTCAATGCATCATTGAATACCACACAATGTTCTCCACTTGTTTGTAAAGTGAGCACGGGCACAGTGATGTTCCCTTTTTTCTACCCCTTGAAGCTTTTAATCACATTCATCACCACAAAAATACAATAATCCCTTCGATGTTAGCTTTGTATGAGGTTTCGAAAATTATGAGAAATTTCTCAAAAATAAATGATAATATCCTACTAATCCAAAAAATCCATGGATATCCATTGCCGATGTTGCCCTCGGTCATCATTATATCTCAGCTATCTTAGAGGGATCCACAAATATCCCGTTGGTTGTGATGATATGAACCAAGAATGATACCTCCTTCAACTAGAAATCAGAGTTATTGTACTTTTCATAGAGCTTATCCTTTCTCAAGGTCTCTAGTACAGTTCATAGATTCTCATCATGATCCTCCTCGGGTTTGGTGTTTATTATAAATAATCTATAAAGACTACCACAAATTAGTTGGGGTAATATATAAAGACTCTATTCAACAATCCCATGAATACTTTTGGAGCATTAGTGAGTCCTAAGGTCTTTAATGTGAATTTATAGTGCCCATATCCTGTAAAAAAAAGCTATCTTAGGGATATCATCCTTCATCACCATTACTTGATAATATCTCGACTGCTAATATAACATGTAGAAGTATTGTGATCCACGTAGCTGATTGAAACAAGTCATTAATTTACTGGAGAGGAAACTTTTTTTATCGTTATTTTGTTAAGATCGCAATAATCGATGCATAGGCGCATTGACACGTCATTTTTATTGATGAAGACAACTGGTGAAACCCATGGTGAAGCACATGGCATATAAACCCTTTATCTAGATTCTCTTGTAGTTGTTTCGTCACATCCTCATGCTCCACAACAAAAATTCTATATGGATTCTTGGATATTGGCATCTCCCCATGTTTATGATCCATTGAGAATTCATCATCTCTTTTAGGAGGAAGACCATACAATTCCACAGGAAACAGTTCATCAAATTCCATCAAAATATGTATGTCTTCATGGATGGTTTCCCCCTTATACTGAATCATCTACCACAGATACATGTTCTCATAGGGTATTAGTATCCACACTTGACATGATAGAGCTAATGAAGAGTCATCTCCCTCCTTGCACTTGTATAGAATCTGGGGTCGATTCTTGACATGGATAGTGATTTCCCTCTCACAACAATTTATGATGGCTCTATATAGGGAAAGCCAATCCATTCCTGTAATTTCATCAAATTCCACTATAGGGAGTTTAATTAGGTTCTTCGGGAAGTTAAATCCACAAATTATGAAAAGGGAGGAGTTATATTCATGGGATTAAATGATTTCCCCTTTTTCTGTACTCACAGACATCTTTACTCCGTGATTTTTGGTTGTGTTGGGATTATTCTACAAATCATTTGGGATTTAAAATGATGTGTAGAACCTGAAAAAAAAGTGTGTCAACTATTCTTGAATGAATATCTAGTGTACTTGTCACCACTTCGTTGTCAGGGTTCACTTCAGTGGTAGTGATAGAAAAATATCTCCCTTTTTTCCTTTGAGGTTGTTGGTTGCCTCTAAAAACCATTGTCTTAGGGCACTGATTTTATAGTTCCCCCAGTTCATTGTAGTTAAATCAGTGAATAACGCATTGAAAGTTGAACAGTGTGTTACTCTCCTATATCATATGCATGAGTTTTTCTTGTCAGTAGTCAATAGCTAGGTGTTCTTCTATTCCACACCTAATGCATTTCCTTGTCTCCTTCAAGCAATTTCCAAGGTCCTTCATTATGCACCATTGGAAACTGGGGTGTTGTATCTTATTAGCACCATTGGATTTAACCATCAGACCTCTAGAACATAAATCCTCTATACGCTTTATATCCCCATGAAACCCCTGAGATTCCCCGATCTCCATTTCAACCATGAGGGCACATCAGAAAATTTCCTCATAGATTTCAAAGTCACAGATCTCTAAAGATTTCTTTAGTCTAGGTTTCAACCCACAAAAGAAGCGGTCAACCATTTAATCAGTGGTAACACCAATGCTGTAGGTGTATCGTGAAAGACTTGTGAAGTTGTCCTCATACGTTCCGATGTATTTTTTGTCTTTTTGTTTAAGGGAAAGGAAGTCCTTTTATTTCATAATCCGAACGGTGCATTGAAAATATTTATCAAAAAACATCTTCCCAAAATCCTACAAATTTAATTCCTTGATCTTCTTCTGACACATCTTATTTTTTTTCGATGTCCAAAATTGTGCACCTTCACCCTCCATATGATATGAATCCCAGAGAAACTTCTCTTGTTAATAACATTGAAGGTTGAATAATATATTTTCAATGGAGTTGATCCATTTTTCGATGATTGAGGGATTAGATAATCCATTATAAATAGGTGGCCTTTGCATCATAAATATAACGATTGAGACTTTTTCATTATTGGTGGGTGTTCAACGATCTTATTAACCCATGTTTCTATTCAAATCATGAGTTAAATGAGAGAGAATTGTGAAAAAGTTCATGATTCTCCCTCCCAACAGATTGGAAATCTCATTAGCATAGTCATCACATTGATCTTCACATCGGTAGTTATCCCAAGTCACCCTATTACCGGCCATTGGAAAGAATAATTTGAATGTTAAGGGTAACACATAAAGGTTAATCCTAGGAAAAAAGGGATGACCTATAAATAGATTTTATTTCCTTAGCTTATGAATAAATTGGCTTCAATCTATATAATCGATGATCTACTTTCTAACATATATTCATAGGGGATTTTTATAATTCTATCAATAATGGATCATACTATGCTAGTGAATTTACTAATGAATATCCCTTTGGATTGTTGTAACCAACAATGCCGCAAATCCCGTTGTTGTGTACCAGGATACCTCATGTCATGCCTGAAACTCCTTGTCGTGGTTTTCACACCAAGGTACATCTCTGCCAGAGCCGCCACTACTTACTCCAATCGAGATTAGGATTTATTTTCAAGATAAACCAGTTTCTAAACACCAAAAAAACATAGGGATGTTTTTAATATACATAGTATTATCTCTAAGGTTTCATTAGGGTTTTCTAATCTTAATCCCCAAACAACTAATCCTATCCTTTGATACCAACTTTGACAAAACCTTTTCTTTATTACATACATAAACATGATTTATTACATAAAACCTCTACATAATACAACATAATATTTTGAGAGGTATAGTGTCTTTGGGGATTAGGAACATTACATAAAAACATAAAGAAAAGAAAACAACATCTTATTGAAAACATCCATTACAAGAACACTACATTCCCTCGTACATAATAGTGAAGAAGATAACCCGAAGACATGCATAAGAAATGGGAGAGCTATAAAGCCTAGTGAGGGAATAAAACTATAATAACATGATAAATATAATACATGTTATAAAATAGGCATATAAATGGAGGAAAATAGAAACATGAACATAAAGGCATGATAATGCTTGATAATCATAACATAGTGATGTGACGACAACACTTAATGTGGATTTAGAATGAGCTAAGGATCATTTCACATGGAGCATGTGTAAACCCTCATCGAATATAAAGCACTAATAAACCCTCACTTAACATGAATTATCATGAGTCAACACCCTTTTCAAATGACGTATCATGATACTATACTTTACCCAATGCACTGTAGCGCAATCAGGGCACACCCTTCTTAAACATTTCATTTCATGCATAAGTGTTCCACATGGATCATAAAACATCGATTCATTAAACATCATCATTTATTCCATGGTAAATAAATGTGGAAATAATAAACGAAACTCTATAATCAATAAGTATATGTTCTTAATGTTGAATACCCTTGATAGAGAAATGGGCATGGTATTCACTAAACAATGGATTTTTCTTTGAAAAATGTCGTGCAATTTCAGAAGTGAAACGACGTGACATAAGAATTCATGAAAAATGGTCGATCAGAGAGAAAGGGTATCATCATTTGTACATGAAATGGATAGTTAGGTGGCTCATATAGATACATTTTCAAACAAATGTAATGGAATTTAGGATCAGTATACAAAAGAATTTCTCGAATGTAAATGAGGATAGAGAAACTCCTTCCGAAATTTTGGCATTGTAACGGATGTACATGGGAGGAATTTATTGAGATAGAAAGGGATATCTCATCATTCAAACATAAATAGGGAAGTATTATGGTGGTTTGAAATCATTACCCCTCATTTATAATTCAAAATAGAAGTGCAATACAATATTAATAAACTTGGATAAAAAGAGAAAGGTAGGAATCCCTAACATGGAAGTGTGATCCCAAAGGCTTGAGAGGTGCTTGATAGAGACATCATGGGATCTTTGGGAAACATGGGAGGATTATAGAGTGATTTGGAAATATTTTGGACGAACTCCAAGGGAATTTAGTGAAAAAAGGAAGTGGGATCTTGGGTGGGTTTATATACATAATGAGAAGGAATTAATTTTTATTTAGGTCCGCGACACCTCAAATTAAACTAATCAAAACCACAATCCAGCCAACGTTTTTTCCCCTTGGTTTTTGCTAAAGGGGAGTGGAAGACAATATTTTATAAGTCCAATGGACGAAATTATTAAAATAATAGTGTTTCTTATCTGAATGTGTGTCACACTCTTAAGGAAATTAATTTAATGAGATAAAATGTTTTTTTAGAATTGTAGGGTCCACTAAAGCATTGTAAAATAAATCAAAAAAACCCAAAATCACATTTTTTTAATGGTAAAACATATATTTCCCGAAAATATTTTTTATTTTATTTTATTACAACACTATTAGGATAATATGACGTCATAGAAAACATTTTATATTTAAACTCTATCTAATTTTTACCCAAAAAATTGACTGTATCAGAAAATTAAGAAAAAATTACCATGGATAATTTTGACATCCTGATTCCAAAAATAATATTAATTTTATTTAAATAATTTTCTAAATATTTTAATTTCTACTTTTTATGTAAATACAGAAATTTACAAAAAATTCTTGGGTTTTGACAAAAACAGCTTTCAAACCATAATAAAAATTACCATTTCATTAATAAAATTATATAATAGTTTATATTTAAGAAAAAATAATTTAATAGTTTAATAATATTTTATAAAAATATTATTTAATTAAAAATTAAATTAATTCAAAAAATATATTTCTTAGTTGAATATTAACTAAAAATACTATTTGTGATTTAAAAACAATTTACCAAGTAATAATAATAAAAATAATATATGTTCTCTATAAAAGAATAATGTACGTAATGGTAGTACTAGTGTCTTGTGACATAACCCCTTAAAACACCTGCATAAGACCTTAAGATATGGTGTGTGATTAAGATAGACTCTTGGGGTGGCACAAATTACATTGCACAAGTTTTAATCTTCTATCAACTTCCACTTCTCTTATAGGCAGTTCTACTCGATCATAATGTATTCTAGATCGGATTGGGCTTAGTCAAGTTTGATGCCCGAAGATGAAACCTCCTTTCCATGCTCTGACAAATGGGATTCTTACAAGGAAGGTCTACTAGATAAGGCCATCGCTTCCTTTTTCTATGTAAATTAGATTAAATAAAGCCCTATATTTAGGAAAAATTGATCTCTGTTCAAAAACATTATTATCAATTGTAATAATTATTAATGTTATTTTAAAATACCAAACATAAAACAAAATAAGTGAATACGTTTTACATAAACATATAAATATATTTAAATAAAATAAGAGGAATTTACAATAATGAATTTTTGGGTCGTTATAGTTTACCCTCCTTTAACATATTTCCCATTCCCACCAAAGATTAATATTTTCTATAAAAACCCAATTATGTATTATATAATGTAAAAATTATATTTAGTTTATCTTGTTTTAATAAAATATGTATTTTTATCCTTTTATTGTTTTTTCTTTCCTACCAATGTTGTTCAAAATATTAAAATGGTATATCATCAATTCATAATCAAATATTTTTTATTTCACAGAATATTTCCTCTAGACACTATACCAAAATTTGAAGAATCCATTATTAATGATATTTTTTAAAATGTGATCTTTTCAATGATCTCATGTCACCTTTTTTAAAAGTTCTTTTGAATATAACATGTAACATTATCTTTTATGATTATAGAAAAAATTATTCTAAAAACACTTTAATGATTCTCCATAATATAATTCTATGTATAAAGGATTTATTTCATTGGATATTATTTTAAATTAAGAAATTATTATATTTTGTTATTAAAAACACTTATGGTATTATTTAGTTTTGTGTATCAATCATTTACATTCATAAGGTCAATTTTTATAATATCATCTCGAAATGATACCTAAAACATTATATATCATTGGGTTCCTAAAGATGTCAGGAATGATTATTTGTAAGTGTGATCGAAAGATGTGTTTTTTATTATATTCAACATTCTTGACCAAATATCTAGCATATCATCTGGTGTTGAATACGTCGTGAATTACAATATTTGATTGAATTAGATTCATTGGCCACCATAAAATACTTTAAAAACTCATTGTGGGTCTATTAGAGTGGGCTAATAGCCCTTCAACACAAAAAAATTATATTCATAGTATCAACTCAAATATATACCAGATAGATTCCTCTTTTGAAGTCACATGTGATGATGGTCTCTTCGACTAACTTATTGAATCAATTAGGTAAGAAAATATGCCACTAGAATAATTACACATGGATCATGATAATTACAATGCTAAGTGACTGAAATAAGGAGGAACAATTTCCATATAATTTCATATCAAAATTAAAGACATATATTGGGTCTAATAATCCACTATTCTAATCAATAATTGATCGTTCAGGAATGACATACCTGTTGCGGGATTTATGTTAAAGTATGATTTTAAAAATACTCTGGCTAATATTAATCCCTCTATGAATGAGGGATATCCATAGGGTAATTGTAGACTCTTTAATGAAACCCACATGTGGTCTCTCATAATAGAAATGAAATTCTTGGTTCATGTCTAGGGGAGGATGATATAAAGGATTTTATTCATTCTCTTTCTCCGTATAGTGCCCCTAGCTAAGATAATATTCCATATTTCGTATATTATTCTTCTTAATATAAAATTATGTTTGAGCTTGTGGAGACTATTATATATTTATTTAGTATATTTTTTAACCCTAAAGTCCCCACCACAAATACTCTTAGTCATATACAAAATGATAATGAACCCTCTTATTTGATCCTGTAAATTCCAATAAATATATCTAATTTCCCTTACATGGTTCGTACAAGTATTCTAAAAATAAGAATATCATATCATATTCAGACATGAATTTAAGGAGAACAACACCACATTATTCAGCATGGGTCGACCAAATTTTCTATAGGATTCAAACAAGATATGATTCATGATTTTAACAAAAAGTATATTGAATATAACATTTCCAACAATTGGATATTGAAAAAGTAATTGATTGAATGGAATACGACATTATTATATTGGTCTTGGCTATAATGGGATATTATACATTGTTTTATGATTTGTGATTTATATGATTTAAATCTCCTTGTATGTATATATATTTTTTGGAAGAATGGATTCGATTTTTTAAATCATTTTGGGGGGTAATGAAAGTAGATATTTAGTCTCCAGGTTTATTTATTTTTTCATAAGACACCTTTAACTTAATGATTAACAAGAACCAATATATTCAAATTATCCATTCATTCAGTTTCATATCTCTATACCCTAGAGTATCCCATATCATTTTCATTGAATACATGATCCTACTCACCATTTGTGTTAGTATGTCCATTAGAAGAATTTATAAATCATTAAAGTAATACAAAAAATGTAGTGGAAAAAGTTTCAACCTTAGAAAAGGTAGTTGACTATTTTGAATGTCTATTGGTAGAGTCATAACATTACTATTGATTCCATTATGGGTATAGGAATAGAATTTTATCCTTGATTATTTAGTTTATCTTATCTCTTAGGGGATATTACATAATCACCCTATTTAAAATGTGGTTGAAAAGGATTATAACCAAAATAATAACTAGAATAATTGATTCCACTATTTTGGGGGTAGAATAACTCAAATTAATTGTTTTCTTTTAGGAAGAATAAAGCATATTATATTGATCCTCAATGAGGTGAAGAATATATTTTAGAAGATCTAGGAACTCTTGTTTACATTTATTTAGATTGCACATGTGGATGGGCGGTTCCCCAAGACATCATGGGTGATAATGAATAAATTGATTAACGAGGGAGGTATCAACTTCAGGTTCATGAATGAATCTACAGAAAACATTCACGCACAGTTATCATGGGATTCCATTTATGTAAAGCATCTATAGGAAAATTTCATTCTCGGTATTTATAGGAGGAATCTAAGTAATACAAAAGGGAATACCATTACAATTTAGTGTTCACATGAAAACCAAATTGTGATTCTCTAGTTCCTTGCACACTGGATCATTTCCTAAAGTATATTATCTTCTAATATTATATATGGGTTGTTATAAGGATTTTTTATCTTGGATTCAACACACATAATTTTTCTTTAAAACACTCTTCAACTAATAAAAACATCATCCATTTTATCTTAAAATGTGATTAGTGGGAGTTAATCAATATCATTTTGAAGAATTCAAAGAATTAGAATTTTATTTTCAATGTATCTTATTTTGGATTTTTTTTGTCCAAAGGTTTTTTAAGAATCATGAATTCTAACAATACTCCAGATATCTAAGGAGAATGTGTACTTTGTGAGGATATGTCATCCATGTATTATATTCTTTGTTTCTGAGTTTGTAATCATGAATTTTCCATGGAAGAATATCTTCAACATAAATGGATCCATGTCACTAATTTTTTTTTCCTGAAACCACCTGAAAGAATAATGGGTTCTTAACTTGGAGAGTGGGTTGTTGTAGTTTTGAATTACATTGGAGCATTCACTAGGATGGTGAATTAGATAACCACAATTAATTATTTTCTATATCTTTTAATCCCTAGATCTGGGAATAATACCAAGGAAGAGAAGGTGAGATCCATTCAGTTAGCTGTTGAGGTTCGGTGCTTCTTGAATGGTAGAAATGATTCCAACATCAAAGGTAATCTCAGTTTAAGGATTATGCTCATTCTGTGAACTGCGGGTCTTATAGAGGAACACGATACCACTCATATGAAAAATGATCCCACCCCCTCTATCAAAAACATTTTAGGAAAAAATTATCTTAATGGTGTTGTCATCTAAAAAATAGCATAGGTTTGATGGATCTATTAAATCCATATTTCATTGGGTTTCTAGGTCAAAATTGGTGGTTCATGCATTTCAGTAGTCATGCCGGTGGTAGGAATCAATCACGAAAACCACATATTTATTATTATTCTCTTAAATACTTCTTTTATAAGATGGTACATAATCAAGGAAGAGGATTGATCAACCCTTTAGGGCCTGAAGTTATGAAACATGATGAAAAATAAGCAAGATGAAATCCCAATTTATTCATAGATTATTAATGAGTCCATCAAAGGCTCTATTTGCAGCCCATAGGATTTCAACAATCTTGTTTTTCATTTCATTATGTTCATCATTGACCGGGTGTACATTCTTAACAGGATCATGAGAGGAATAAAGTAGTATATTTTTTCAAAGATATGAGTTATCATGACCACTATTTTCATTTCCATTATAGTATCAGTATCCTCCATTATTAATGTGTGAAAATTTTTATCAAGGATTCCCCCGAACATCAATTTTTAATCCCCCATTATCATATATACCTTTTATTATTTCCCGTAATTTAATTTTTCTAGCTTTAAATTAAAAGTCATTATTAATATTGGGGGATTATAAAACTCTTAATGATACACTGGATGACTATCTCAAGCCCAATTAGCATACATGGCCGGTATGACTAATCCTAAAAAGAGTAAACATGTGGTATACCCAATCCTAATCAAGTAAATGTGTATTTATCCGATGTTTATTATGTGATAAATATATCATTGATTATACTTGATATATAATTTCTATGGTTATTGTTGTTCCGTGATCTTATTTCATAATATTATACTAATTTTATTCCCTATGGGTCATGTTTATTAACTCATCCTTCCATATACTTTGTCATGGTTTGTGTTTTTTCTTTTTAGACTACATGTGATTCAATCAAGACATATATAAAACACTTTTCTTCATGGTCATTATATTAAGATATTTCACCATTGATCATATTTTCCCATATAATTATTTTCATACAATTTATGTCATATTAATTAGTATTCTCTTATAGAAAATTTAGATCACCCCTTTATTATATTTATATTCCCCTTGTAATGAAGGTGAATAAAACCTATAGGGAATCAAAAATGGAGTCTTTAATGGTTCAATTGTGAATAAATTCATACAATTTTTAAATATTATGTTGAATATGTAGTTGATCCTTAATTACATCAATGATACCATATTCAAGATTATTTTATTATTGTTATATTTAATGTTTAGGTTATGGTAATGTTTTAAAATGAGTACAGGTTCCTCACACATTCGCTAAAATTTTGTGTTCTAAAAAACACTTGTTATCACTCTTCCTCATAGTGTAGGTATACAGATCCTCAATACACATATTTTGTAACACCATAACAATACATTCCATTCCACACAATAACTTCCACAAATAGAATTTTCCATTCAAAATTAATGTATTTTGTATACTATGTCTCTTGTTGAACCATTATACTCATGGTAGGCCTATTCATTATGAACAATAAATATTCCATCTTATGGTTGGTGTCCCAGCTAGTTCTGTCTCCCTATTTTCTTGTCTAATCCTCGAGATCCACATCATTAACATCATAATTTTCTTTATATAATTTTATTTTGAATGTAATAATAAATTAGGATCATGTCTCATCATAATTATTTCCATTTCTTCATATGATTCCAACCACTCAAGACTTATCCCCACTCCTTGAACACATCTCATTGATCTTGAAAAACACATTGATCCTCTCTAAATTATTATCTCACTCACAGGGGAATATAATGGGATCCATACATCCCATAATGGATGATTATCACTCACTCTAAGATATATCACATACCCAATCATGTGAACCATTGACTATCTAGAGAAAACTCGCAATAAAATACCTTAGAGGACCCCTGCTAAATCATATACAATTCCATAAACCGAAATTGGTTTTCATCTTATATCCCCAAGGAAGATCTCATAAAACAATCCATGTTGAGGAAACCCATATACATCACACCAAATCTAGTCTCAAATGTATTTTCCCACACATATACCTAACCAATTCTCAATCAACACTTATGAGGTTTCCACTCACAAGGTTTGAGATGAATTGTCATCTCACTCATCCTACTAAGACTAAGCCTCTCCTACATCAAAATATATCAAAATATATTTATAATAAGATTCAAATATCCCAAATACTATCCTTCAACCTCTTGATGTCTATATTTAAATCATCCAGAAACATTTCATTTGGATACATAGTCACTGAACAATTCCTAAAAACTGAAAATGCTAAAGACCATTTTTCTGAGCATATAAGGCCCAATTACATCCAATCACTTTATGTATGGTGTCCCTAGTAACAATTCATATAAAATTACAAGGAAACAATAAACCAAGTAATAAATCATTCAAGTGAAAGAATAAAACATTTTATTTTAGGTACAACCAAATGTATGTATGTTGTTACCTTCATTGCGAAATTGATCTCATCTTCATCCAATCCGATCATTTTATTTCACAAGGTTTTATTTTCACCCAAGGTCAAATTAGATTTAATGAAACATAAATAATTATTTATAATAGATGATAATTATTTATTTAATTTAAATGAATGTGGAATACCTAATGGGACACAATACAGTTCATAATTATCACACAAGAACAACAAAAAATATTGTACATTAATATTCATTGTTCCTCCTCTCGCAATATAGTAAAAATACCCATAAAATTAATACAATTTTATCATGATCTAATGAAATTTTAATCAAACCCCTAGTCCTAAAATAAATTAATATAATTCTAACTAATAATAATATGAGGATTACAATATGATTGTAAATATACACCGATAAACACCACTAAATTACCTAAAAACAATCCAAAATCATTAATGATAAAATAGAATGAGAGGATGATGATTCTTAAAAAAATGACCTCCTCCTGAGGCTAATAGTCCACCAAAACACTTGGTAAAACTAGTAAATAACTTTTATAACTCATAAAAAATTCCCTCATAGACCTCGATGGAGAAGTTACCAAGGGGTCAAAATGTGATGTTCCTATTCACCTATCGAGGTCAGATCATAGTCAATTGGGTCCTAGTGTGGAAACCTAAGGTAAAGGTCAGGGTGCTTAAAAGGAATACATCATCGAACGGTAGATATGGTTCATGGGTTGATGTCCCCAATAAAAAAAAACCTACCGCCACTGACCTTCTTGGCATAGCCTCTATGCCTATCATTGAATGTTTTCATGATCCATGCAATTTTATCGCAACATATATCACATAATACTACCATCTACTTTAATATAATTTTAGTAAGGCATCCATGACATTCTTTGATGCCAATTTTTTAACCTAAAACATCCCTAAGGCCTCAATACACATCAAAAGCCAACTTTTAGCTATTTTATTACCATAGTCTTTCTAATCCAAAACCCATATTTTCTAAAAGAATATTTTTATAGTAAAAAATAGAAATTCCATTTCAATATAATGACCCGTAGAATTTTTAGGTCACTTTATACAAAGAAAATAATGGATTTTTTCATCAAGAAGAATCCATTAGTCTGATAAGCACCAACCTTACCTTTATTGAAAAACAATTCTTAACCAACTCATTATATTCATATTTGTGTTTGAAATAAGATTCTATTTTGAGACCCCAATCACTAAAGTACATAATAATCTAAAGGAGAATCCACCCACCCACCACCATTGTGATCACTCAACACAGTAGTCTATCACATAAACCATGGTGTCCACTAATTATGATTGATTCTATTGCCTCTCACCACCAAAATACAACACTCATATTATATTATATTAATATATAATGATCTACACCTTAGTAAATGGATTACAAAACTAACATCAAGTGGTACATTAAATTTATTAATGTTATTTCATATTCACTAAACCCAATTATACAAATAATCACTACTCGATCCTCTTATGGACTAATTTTTTTTAAAAAAAAATTATCCTCATCTTCAGACACTTTATCACACCACTTCACTTGAACATGTTTCTATAACATATAGATTCATCATAAGACTATAATAATAATGAATCATAAGATAAAGGAAAAATCCTATAGTAAATTAATTGTTCTCCCAAAACTAATAGAAATATATATCATTTTCACTCTTCAAGCATCAGTTCACATATGATAGGACCCCACATTATTTTTCCTAAACTCAATTGGGATCACAATATCTATGAACCAAATATTTTTTCCACCACATATAAATCTAAAATTTGATTAATCATAATTTCACCATGACCATTTACTAATCAGTCTCACTATACCCATGACCTCACTAATTTGTGGGTCATTTAATCATAGCTGATTCAGAGATCTACATCAGTGGAGTAAAATTATCAATAATTTATAAGAACTATACAAATATCTAAATCCCACACATTTTCTCTTACTAAAAAAAATTAATGTCATCTCAGTCACACTTGAGAAAAAATGTCAAACAGTAACAACCACTAGTTCTCAACATACCCGGAAGGGATTCCTAAATGTTTAATAATCCAATAAAAAATATGATCAAACAATATAATTGAAAAAGTCTGTTATACCAACCATAGATAACCCATAAAAATATTCTTTGAGTAGAGTAGACAAAAATTCCAAACAATCTCACCTATGTCATGCTTTTTAGTCCATTATCGCCCAACAAATAATATCTTGAAGCAATCCAGTTGTAATCAATACCCCATGCATCCATTCTATCACGTTCCTTACAAATACCCCAATTTTTATATATGGTTTGGAACTATTAAAATAAAATAATTATTCGTATTTTTTTGATCTAATATTTATATCTAATGAAATTTCCAAGGTTTTGATAGTTTCCAATGCTTTATTACAAGTCAAATCCATATGTTTATGATGAAATAGTATTGACATAAATTTAGTATAAATCATGCATACTAGTCTTTAAGGACTGATTAATTTGTGTGTTTTATTCCTATCAACTATTTTAACCCCAAGGTTTATCATAACCATTCATCCCTAGACTCATGGTGGTGCATATTATCCACGTTTTTCTAATGAGTTATATTTCGTTAGTTGTGCATGGTTAGTCGAACTATGTTATGAGATTTTGTGAGTGGTTCCTTGGGATAGTTCATAAAGTATGGTTCACACATTGTTTATCCAACCATGTTTCCACCTTTTAAAAGGTGACTTCAGAAAATTTCCCTCTATCAAATTTAAACTTAAATCCCATTTTTCATTTTTATTCAAGAATACTAGCTCACTCATTGGAGAGTAACTACCACAACTAGACAAGGATTTGGAATTTCTAATCTATCTAATTTATGAATCAATATTCATTTATTGAATTTTATCTCAACTAGTGTGAGATTCAATTCAAATCATACTTTTTATGTTTATATTTCAATCCATTTTGATTTATTTATGAAATCTATATACCTTATATTAATTGATTTTGTCTATTTCATGGTATTCTCTCAATCTAGAAAATCTAAGAAGTCGATACTAGATGATTTCTCCCATACCATTATAAGGAACATGGTCCATACTTTTTTCAAAATGTTTTATTTTTAGTTTAATTAGGATTATTTGTCGCATTATGACCATTATCGGTATTTCTCCCAAAATTTATCAATTTACTAAACTAGTACCTCGCCCGTGCAT
The DNA here is from genome assembly GCA_963277665.1 of Viscum album. Taxonomy (NCBI): domain Eukaryota; kingdom Viridiplantae; phylum Streptophyta; class Magnoliopsida; order Santalales; family Viscaceae; genus Viscum; species Viscum album. The sequence goes on from OY728148.1 coordinate 471,979,364, forward strand.
ACGCACGGTGCTATTATTAAAATATGATTTTCCAAAATTTATTAATAGTTTGAGTAATTAATAATTAAATTAGTTATAATATGTTAAAATTAAAATTTATTGATATATAATAATGAACAAAATGAAATATAAGAACATGTATTGAAAAATATATATGAAAAGGAATGAAAATGAAATTACATTATGTAAAAAGATAAAAGAAAACAAGATATTTCATTAAGTATATATCAAAGGGAATGAGACATTATTTTCACCATTGAGAAATAAGAAAAAATGATGTATCTGAAATTTGAAATAAGAAATATTGAAAATCATCATTGAATCATTAAAAATTAAATTGTGATGGAAACATATTAAATTTTTTTTTGAAACCAATGACTAATAAAAACTTGACTATAGATGATTTTCTCTTTGCAATAACATTTTATAAAACATTATAAATGGGTAATGGTTTTAGAGTTTGTGTACATCGGTGCTAAATATGAGACTCCGTCAAATGTTTTTCCATACCAACTGCCAATTCTGGAATCCGTATTATTGCCAATGTTTCGATCTTTGTATAGAGGCATGCGTTTTTTTTGTTCCATTCCTATTGCAAACCTGATCTTGGTATGATACTTCAACCTGATAGAAAATTCCATAAGGGTAATTAGGATACCTAAAAAAAGTTTAAAAAACTGAATGAAAACTAGTAGTAAATACAAGTAAGAGTTAGTATGTAGTGAAACAAATTAATATTACTCACTGATTGAAATTTTAGCGTTGGAAAATCCTTCCAGTAATGTGTGTTTCTCCAATTTCAACTTTTACTTATCTATGTAACTATCTGTGGTTGATAGAAACCATGCTTGGATATCATATATACTGAATATTTTAAAAATATACTTGTTTCGATAATACTATTATAATTTACATAGGAAATTAATTAGTATTTAGCATTAGTTATAAATAATTCAATTTTTAAAACATAGAAAAAAATTTAGGAGTAGTAATAATTATTGTAAGAAAAGGTTCATGTTTATAGAATCTTTTAAAATGAAGAAAATTCCATTGAACACGTATAGTGACAAGCAGAAATAATGCATTTAAAAACATTTTTTATCATTAATGAAACTTTCAATTGAAATCTGCTTCAAAACGTTTAGATCCTTACATGAAAAGAATCAGGAAGACAAAAATGCTTATAAAAATCATGTTGAACCAGTATTACCCTATAGTAAAATCACATTATTCTGAAAATGCAGTTGGGAAGATGATCAACAGCAATATGATTCTTTAATAAATGTGGACAAGCAAGAGAATATACTGGTACCTCTTCCACTCAAAAGAATGATACAATAAAAAAAATAATGGGTTAGAACTATATTCATATAAACAATGGATAACATAAATAATTCACATACCATATGTCAAATTAGGTGGACAATTTCTAAATATTTCATGTACCGGTATGAATCATTAAATTTTCCCAAAATATGGCACCATGAGTTTGGAATTGGCCACCTATTCCTAAATGAAATGGGGCACAAAGATAATAATGCATTTGAACAAATTTAGATATATTAAGAAAAGGTGAAACTTTAATTTCAAATTTACATTTAAGGATGACTCCAAAGGCATTAAGGGATGATTTTTTCTAATGATGTTGAAGGAGGTCAAGGAACATGGGAAGGTATGGTCGGTTGTTCTAACAGAAGATGTTGCACCCATGGTTAATTCTAAATTTTTAAAGAATTGGATTGTTGCTTCAAATTCAATGGATCCATCTATTTGTATGGTTGACCCTGACACGACACTAAATCTAGATGCTTTAAAGGGAAGGGATGGAGGAAAACCTCCCGGGTCAACTTTGAGAGATCCTATTTTATGGGGAAATCATACTGATGATTCCTCTATGGAAATTATAGTTGTTTATATGGAGAGGCATGCAATGGATTCCGGGAATGAACTTTTAAATGCTCCTTTTAATTGGACATCAGAGGGGCTATAAGGAATGGGGTAAAAGTGATTCTATGTGAGCAAGGGGGGGTCATGTCTATGTAGATCATCATGAGGAGGATTCCATACAATCTGGTAACAACAATTGCAAGAGAATATTGACCTTGATCTGTGCTTTCTCAATTTTTCAAGGTAAGTTAAAGAATTCCAGTGGGGCCTAGGATGTATCAATGCCCCTAATAATGAGGGAAGGGGGTCTATCCTAGGGATAAAAAATAAAAATGAAAATGAGGCCTCTCAAATCCTCAAGGCTTGAAAAAGTGCAATCACCAAACATAATTCTGGAACTCAAGGGAAAACTTCTATTGAATAACCAATTGATTATAAGATAGAAACAAAGGGGTAACTAACTAGATACCAAGGTATGGATGATGAAAAAACTGGGGTCTCTTAGGCCTAGATCAAACTCTCAGTGGCTAATACAGATTGTCCTTTACCGACATCCTATCCAACAGATGGAAAAAGGGGAAGCTATGAAGAAGATTATTCAGGCTGAGAAGACAAGGAATAGGTCTAAGGGGGGAAGCCTTGTCCAGCATGGTGAGGCAGAGACTTCTCCAGGCTATTCAATGTTTCTGCAGCTCCTACAGATGGTGGAATCGAACTCGAAGAAACCTTGCATGGGATTGGGGGCTGTAGAAACCCTCAATCTGTCCGGATTGGATCTGCCTCCTAGTAAATTACAGGTGGATAAGGACATTCCAAAGAAGTGGGAGTTAGTGGCTTTTTCTGAACATGGAAAGACCCCTTATTCACTCTCTATGATATCTGGTGAGGATCATAACGCAAAAAATATAGAGTATTTCTAGGTGGATGTTTTACAGGATTAAGGGAACTGCAAAAAGACCCCTTATACAGATCCACTCAGGTATGATTTTGATACTGCTAATGCTATTGATATAGAATTTGTGAAGGAATATGACCATAAAAAGACTGGGAAGGGATCAAAAACAATAATCACATCATTGAATGAAACTCTAAATTAAAATTTATTACATGGAATATAATGAAATCATAAAATACAGGTAAAGAATACAACTCTTATTAAAAAATGAATTCTCAAATAAGAATGAAATTCACATTGTTGGCACAATTCTTAAATCAACCGGAAAACATAACCTAATGATTTTGCATCACTTGAAATCAATAATTCAGGGAATGACGAACCTTTTTAGCTTCCCTACGCTGCCCAAGAGTATCTTTTGGAGGTCACATTGGATTCTATCTCAGGACTCTATTCTTCTCATTTGATCTATTATGGGATTCCAAAATTTCAACATGACTACAATGAATAACCCAGCCCAAATTAGTGTACCTTAAAAAAATAATGATGATGGATGGGATAATGTGGTGACAGATGAAGGAATAGACTATTGAAAACTACTTTTATGAAAATATAATCATCTCTGGAGGCCATGCATGGATATATAAGGGGTAAACATATATGTACCTTCTATTTATAACCTTATTCATTTTATATATAACACATCTTATGAAAAAAGATGTCATGTTTTGTTCCGTACAACCTGTTCAATGAATGACAACACTATATGAGAACACAACCTATGCAACACATGATAAAATAACATGTGCAATGAATCTCATGTTTCCCAAACAAATGATTCTTTTATATCTTTAGTAAACTCAATTTAATCTTGAATTAATCATAAGTAATGATAGGCTTCTGTAAATAAACAATATCCATGTAAATAACAGAACAGTAAAATTAAATTAAGCCAAGGGTGTTACATCCTATCATTGATTCACTTTTTCGGTGCATTAATGTTCTACATTCAGGGCATGGAAAGGAAGTTTCAAAGAGGGGAGATGATGTGAAACACGTACACATAGAAAAGAATAAATCTTCATTGGCTCTAGTAACTTTGTACATACTCATGATAGTAATCATTAACAGAATCTATTTACCTATATGGAAAAAAAGATGGACCCGTTTGAAAAAACATTTGTGAATAAATTAGAAAAAAAATATGAACATATTAATGCTCTTATAATAAAAAATACATAATAAAATAGTGAAATACCTTAAGCCATGGGTGTTACATGTTCACTCACCTGTTGATGAAATGTTTAGTACCAAATACATAGATTTAGATTTTAACATAATGAATATTGAAACATATATTTTTTTAAAGCAATATAAAACATAGTGAATTTAAAACACCATGAATGTAAAACACTCATATCATAAATGAAATAGTATGTATGGAAACACTGACCTTAGAAATGACAGGCTTCTTTAAATGAACAATATCCACGTAAATAACAGAACAGTCAAAATAAATTAAACCTAGGGTGTTAGATCCTATCATCGATTCCCTTTTCCGGTGCATTAATGTTCTACATTAATAGGCTTCAAAAGGAAGTTTCAAAGAGGGGATATGATGTGAAACATGTATGCACAGAAAAGTAAAAATATGCATTGGATCTAGTAACTCTGATCATACTCATGATAGTAATCATTAACAGATGTTGCGTACCTGTATGGAATAAAATATGGAACTGTTTGAAAAAAAACATTGTGAACAAATTTGAAAAAAAATATGAACCTATTAACCCAATTATAACAGAAAAATACATAATAAAACAGTGATATACCTTAATCCATGAGTGTAACATGTTCACTCACCTGTTGATGAAATGTTTAGTACCAAATCCATAGATTTAGATTTTAACATAATGTATATTGCAACATATTTTTTTTAAATAGTATAAAACACAGTGAATGTAAAACACCATGAATGTAAAACACTCATTTCATAAATGAAATAGTATGTATGGAAACACTGACCTAAAGCTCCCCCACACACCTTCAAAAAAAAAACTGCTTTGGTGATAAATTAAAAACATTACCACCTCCTGAAAAAGAAACAGTATGTATGGAAAACAAATATTTAAAATCATCACATAGTTTTCCATTATGTGGGAGTTTAATTCAAAAATATGTAAATATAGAGAAAAAAATTTCAAAGTGATAAAATCAATATCAATACATGGTCATTAATTCCCTTTTCCAGCCAGCCACAGAAATATTCTATATTCAGGGCATGGAATGGAACTATCAAAGAGGTAAAATGATGTCAAACATGTACATACAGAATAAAGAAAATCTTCATAAACTCTAGTAACTCCGTACATACTCATAAAAATGGGAAATATTCTAGTAATCAGGAATAGAATCTGCATACTTGTACATAATAAAAGTTGGAACTTCTTGAAATAATAAAGAACAAATTATCCAAAAAAATATGTACTTTTTAACTCACTTATAATAAAAAAATAAAAAATAAAATAGTGAAATAACTTATTCCAGGATTCTTACAACCTCAAATTGATTCCATTTTCTTGCCAGCCCCATTAATATTCTACATTCATGTCTTGGATAGGAAGTTTCCAAGAAGGAAAATGATGAAAAACACAGAACCACAGAAAACCAGAAATTTTCGTTAACTCCAGTAACATCGTACATACTCATCAAAGCATGAAATAGGACAATAATAATGAATTGAATCTACATTCCTATATGGGATTAAATATGAACCTATTTGGAAAAAGAATTAAACAAATTAGATGAAAAAATATGAACCTGTTAACATTCTTATCATAAAAAAATACATAATAAATTAGATAAATGCTTTAAGCCAAGGGTGTTACATCCTCACTCACCCATTGATGAAATGTTTTGTCCCAAATCCTTAGAATCAGATTTTATCATAATGGATATTGAAACATGTATTTTGTTAAAACAGTATAGAACACACTCTCACCTACTCATTTGGCCACTATAGACTCAAAATAGGTAATTCTGACATTGAAAACTTCAGCCTTTATAAAGATAAACACAAGGATCAATAATGATAACCATCCCCTAATCTTTCATCCGACATTTTTCAAATTCAAAATAATAAATGAACGAAATAAGCAAAAACATTTGACGTAAGGAATGATGATTAACCCATATAGAACTGGAATGATACCATAAATGCAGTTCCAAAGAGATTGGCTTCTCAGTAGGTAGTTATGGTAATACCTGAAGTGTGAATATGATGCATGATGGAATAGGATATGCTGGAAGAGAGCCTAGAAAATAACGTGATGTCTGTTGAAATTACAAACCTAAAAATCTCTTGAATAGCCGTCTAAAATTCTGATCAGTTCTGAAGGGAGAATGAACATGATGAAGAATGAACATGAAATGTAGAGACAGAGGAGGATGACGTCGAAGAACCTATGAACGAAATTGTGAAATTGCGAGTGGGACTAAATAAGCTGTAAACCTCATGAAGCACTGTCCTATTATTGCAATGAACAATAGTCATAGCACCATCAAAGAAACAAGTATAAATTAGACTGAAAATACATAAGCAAATCTGCAATTTGAATGTAATGTAATGTAGTAAAAGGTACACATACATGGATTGCAGTTGCATACTGATGTGAAAAATGAGAAAAAATAAACGTGAAAATAAATACTAGAATATTTCATTCAGACATCATATGGTAGAATGGAGTAATCTGAACATCAATTCAATGACAGGAGATCGTGTATAGAGAATCTGAACCTAGACGAAGCAATACGATCTCTATAGAGAAGAGGCGGACTACTGTTTCTTTGACCTTCATGAAAGCCACCCGGTAGAACGAAACTCTGATATAGAGGTAACAGTAGATAGCGCGCAGGTCACTGAATGGTGTCGTGGGAGGTGCGACTGAGAATATGCATAGTGTGTATCAATTTTTTTTGTCGAATAAGGTCGGTACGTCGAAACCCTAAACCAAATCGGAAGGAGGTACAATGTGTGGGCAGGAAGATTGGTTTCTGTCTCCGATGCTACTAAAAAGGAGTGGACGAATGTTGAAGTAAGCCGGATGCTCAAAGGAATTCGGATGTCGGGAACCCTAATTCTGAGGGATATCAGGAGAGTGCGCGGGGGGGGGGGGGGGAGGCCAATAGGGTCACGGTAGCGAGGATGGAAATCCAAATGGAAATAAAACGGAAGGAGGATATGGAGGTGTTGGAGAAGGAGGTTGCGGGAGAAGGGGGAGGAATCTCCAGCAGAAGGAAGTTGCGGGACGCAGTGACAGTGGAACCCTTTGCGGGGAGAGCGATAGCGCGAGCAGGCTGTGAAATCGGGAGGAGGAGAATCCCGATCAGAAGAGGGTGCTGGGTAGAGAAAGGAATTGGAAAATATGAAATGGGGTAACTTAGAGGAAGGGATGGGTGACACGTAGGGTAGGTATAAGCTAACATTAGTATAGATAATTGATTAATTATTTTATCCAAAATTTGATTCCATCATGTCACATTATCATTGTTGTAGATTAGTATTCTCATCTGAATCCACGTCCAAGGTGGGATCATCCATATTCCTAGGTTATGAATCACCCCTTTAAAAATATGATCATGGAACCGATTTGAAGAAGTATTAAATAATTTAAATTATTAAACAAATGGTTTAATTTAAGATGATGTAATGTTATGGGTGATTTGACCTAGGAATGGACACTCGAATAGACCTTCTGTATTTATATTACCTATTTGATTTTTAATATTATATTACAACACTGATGTTGAATGACAATATAGAACATATCCTTATTTTGTTTTAATATTGATCATTATTATTATGTTATTGAACAGATCATTATTACAGTATGTAACCGATGAGGGGGATGAAGGTGTAATACATACAACCTCTGTATAATAATATATCTTTCTATATTATTATTGATAATTAATTGGAAATGGTTTCCATACCCATATAGGTCTGATATTGTTTCGAGTTCCTTATACTCCAGGGGGCCTCATTGGTCAATAGCCTTGGGACATTTCCCCTATAGGTATAATAATTTTTCACATGTGGGGTATTATAAAGATGATATTCATTGGAAAATATTACATTTATGTACTAATACCAACTATTTATAGAATATTCATAGTTATAGATTTTTTTCAATGACATGTTTATATCCTCCAATAATTTTATAGCTTTATATATTATACCTACACATGGTTTTAGTTTTCATATAAATTATTGATTTTCTCTATACACCACTGGTGGTGTCAAATATATGATATCTCAGACCCTATTCAGATCATTGATTATAACCCATAAATACTTCATGTATGAACATGGGGAGATGGGAAATACTGTATCATAGATATGTGATTTGCATGTATCATGGGAACTTGGGAGAACAAGGACAATCATCAGATCATTAGGTAATTGGAGGTATAATTTTTAGTATTTATGGTTTAGTTTATATAAATTTAATGTACCAGATATTGTTTCCCACCTATGTTGATTCCTTTATTAGTTCATGGCATTCTCATCATTTCACATATGATGCTGCTTTTGGTTTAAATATTACTGATGTCTTGTTGATTTACTTCAAATTACCTATTCCTCAATATTATACTGTTACTTTTTTTCAATTACTATTATTGTTGTTCTATAAGGATTATGAGATCATGGTCTCCCCACTATATACCCACAGACTATCACTACTAGTCCACAACCTATTGTCTATTTAAAGGAACACATGAGGCCCGGTGACCAGCTGGATACCTTTACGTATGAGTGAAATGGGTCTCGGAAATTATAAATTAGTATCATATAATTCTTTTCCATTGTATTAAAAATTCAGGTTGGTTAACAAGAGACAAGAAATCACCAGAATTTGGAAATGTGTCTATTCTTAGGAGAAGCTAACCCATATATGGGGAAAACCGAAATTACCTCGGGTAGGATATGATGTTCTGGATTATTCCATTTATAGTTTCATTGAATTAACCATTAGATGATTCATGTGAGTTATAGTGTGTATTATTATTATTATTATATTCCTGTTATATCTTTGGTCCAGTATAGAAAGGATTCCTTGATCATGCATCATTATATGAACCATAACATATCATGAATTATACCATGCCATGTATATTGTATTATTTGACTTCATGATATTTTTTGTATAATCTTCAAGTTAGATATCTATTTAGAATCCATTGTTTCTATAAGAATTTGATTTGTATAATTTTTTTCAATTGTAATTTGATGATTCCACCTTAATTAACCTATTATCACATATTTGAGTTATTTAATTTAGGTTACATGGACTAAAACATAATTGGGTTTTGAATACACATATTCCTTTTTAAATTTAAAGATTTTACATAATTATATAAATAGGGAATGATGATTCATCTTGTAAAATCTTCATAAAATAATTGTTACATTATGATATAGAATATAGGTGATGGGATACAGTTATGTGAACTAACAATTTGAATTTAGAAATACATCAAGAAACACTTATAAAAAATAGAACATGACCCGTGCAGGAAATTAGTATTGTGTAGTAGACAATGCCTTCTTCAATTCCTTATGGGATAATACGTCACTGAACAGTCATTTTAGAGAAGTCGTAATAGTGTAAATTTATTACAGTAATGATTTTACCTATCCAACGATTTTATATCTGGTCTTTTTTTTAAAAAATCCTATCAAATGAATATTCATGGAATCTATAGAGATGTTTAAAGAATGCATCCTTGAGTTTTGAACAATGATGGTGGTGATGACAATGTTTTTTTTATTGGTGGGCCCTTAGAAACTAGTGTTACCTCTAGTAGTGGAACCATCAATACAACATTTTATTCATAGTGTGTGTGGTGAGCTAATTTTTTATATGAATTTAAAATATTTATACTAACTATGAACAGAGATCTATGATCTGCCACTACTATGGATTAATTGACATGTATGATTTAGTTGATCAATCCACCTATATTCTTATAGAAGGGTGGCACCAAAGATGAAATGTTATGGCTTGAGTTTTTATTTTCAATATTCAGGAATCTCAAGGTTCCTTTGGAAAATAGGTCCATACTCACAGTGTATATGCTACATGTATCCTCCAAAGGCTTTTGGGATATCTAGAACAAGAATATATACCCTTGTAAATGATTAATAGTCATTACCAATCTATCTTTTCTGGATTTTTTCCATGAGACCTTGAGGACTAATTGGTCGAGTTATTTTTTGGTTCCTAGAGAAGTTTGTTATTTCTATAATTGATTACACATATCATATCACATTGATTCAGTTCATTGAACATGTCTATATTATTTATGAGTTATCCCTATCATGATACTTTGATGATGGGCTCATGAATCCAACTGAATCTCTCATGAATGATTTATGGTTTAGTATCTTTCAAAAATAGTAAATCAGGATCTTATTCACTAGTTCATCCTAAAGGATGATGCCACTGTGGATCATAGTGTTACAATTTATCAAAATAATTGTGTAGTACATTGTGGTAGGAAACATCACCTCAAGAGCCATCGTTAGGGTAGTGGTTTCTAGAGTACATGTGATTGTAGTTTTTTGGTCTTTCACCAATGTGGAATAGAAGGTAATGTGATTCATTAGTGTGAAAAAAAACCATACTTAGTATTGAACCTATGGAAGGATGGAGAATTAATGAAGGTTCATTAGTATATATCCCTTTGTGGTTAGTGAGAGAGGTTATTCCCCATATTTGGTTATTGGTGTGATATTAGTATCTATGCTTCTATAAGAGATTTGGAATTCAACTATTTCATCATGTAAGGGGTATTTAGGATTGTGGTATCTACAATCTAGTGGTATAGTTCAAGTAGAGAGGTATTTATCAAGGTAGTCAGGTTGTATATCATTTCCAAAGCTTGGTGTATATTTATTCATTAAAATATGTAATAGTGAAGCATAGTCCCATACATTCCATTGATAAATGTATTTTTTTAGAATCTACCTCTTGGTATTTGATTTGTTTAATTGATTAACTTAAAACAATTTTATTTCAAAAAATATTCCGAAATTCATTGGGCTTGTATTTTGTACTTCTATACAATGATTCCATTTGAATATTTGTTCGGTTATTGATCAAAGAGTGTAATCCTAATGAAAAAGACCCCCTTGATATATTTAGGAAGAATTTGTTTTTTAGAATTTTAATATTCTCAAGATGATAGGTTTCAACATCATCCTTGTAATGAATTAGTTGGATCCATAGCATAGTTATATCATTTTCTATTCTTGTTGTTTAACCTTCACATCGCTATAGGGTGGTAGTTATTTACCCAAGGTTTAATGGTATGTCCAGTGATGTGGAGTATGAAAAGAGAATCGTTGGATAAGAAAAGTGATAGCCGAGACTTCTATCCTTCATATGAATGACAAGGGAATGTGTAAAGATGAATTTCACCCAATGGAATGTCATATTAAGGATGTATTAAATAAGGTATTTTCATGATTAAACCATGATAGATATTATCACTTCTCAATTATATTATTTCTAAAATAAATAATAGTGCCATCTCCACAATACAGGATGGCTACCATTTAGTTACAAGAGCTCAAGATGAAACTAGAAGACTTGGAAGATATGGTTTTTATATTAACAAAGACTTCCTCATAGGGGTAAGATTTCTGTATCTCCGTGAAGGTGTATGTAGCATTACAAATTTAGATGGAATTATAAAATTTGAATAAAATATCCTTGATGAATTAGAACGCATTACCTCACTTCGATGGCCACATTGATCAACTCCGCTAAGAAAGGGATTTTGTTGAGACTGATTTGTGTTCATGTTGTCTCTTGGATCCTATGATGAAATCATACATACCGCTTATAGGTTTACAAGATAGTTATGTTTATTATTAGTATATGTTTATGTCTTTCAGTTTGATGAATACATCTTATCATTTTCCAGGTTTTGATGGATAGATTTTCCCCCTTACCTGGATTCATTTTAAGTAGTGTCGATGGATAACTTCTCAGTGTATCATTGAACATGACATGTCCATTAAAAAATTATATTAATTACATGGAATACAGTAATGGATAACTAGTTGTATGATAATCTCAACAAATGAAAATTTTGGATTATAAATGTTTACTTACAAGGTCATATTATATAGGTTGTAGGTGTAAATGTTGACCAAAATAACATGAGTACTATGGTTTACTATGATCATCCCAATAAATTATTTGACATACAATGCTTCTTTGGGATAACCATTTTTTACATATATATCTTATTGGATTTTACCCATCATCAAATCATTAATAATAGGTTTCACCAAGAATAGTGTAATGGTTACATGGTTTGATGCATATGATACAACCTTTCTAGAGCAGAATGGGACATAGAATTCATCACTGATCGTAACTATTCCAGAGTTGTTCATAGGTTACATATTTTATTTTGACACATAATTTATTGATCATGTAGAATCTATGATGTTGGGGTATATATTTTTGGTGAATTGGCCTCATTAATTGAGGTCACATAATAGAAAATACATAAACTAGGATAAGAATCATGAAATTTTTATTCATTACTTGCATTTTTTGGAAGAATTATTTACTTGGATATTATTTTGTGATATATATAGAGCAAAAATTACTCATTTATATATTTACATGGAATGACATGATCATTATGAAGGTGATGTGAGTCGAATACATATAGTCCTAAAATTTTAATCTCTATTATATTCCTTGGAAGAGTAATGTTATAGTGAACTATTTGTGCGAGAGGAATTAGACACATGATGTGAAAGAGGCCAGTAATGAGTGATAACTTATTGATAAATTATCCTAGGTGAATTTAGAGTTGTATGACAATGATTAAGAACGTGTATTTATATCATTATAGCGGACCTTTTCAGTTGTGTTAAGAGTGAAGATGAGTTTGTTATCGAATCATAAGTTCTAATTCCCATGGGAGACCATTTCAGAAGATGAACTATAATTAAAATCGGTCATTTATATGGATTCAGTCTTGTGCATCCATATGCATGTCAGTGATCATGCAGACATTATAGAGGAATTGTTGTAAGAGAATCATGACAATTCTTGGGAAAACTCCACTAGTCCTACACAGTTTTATCATGCTCTATGTCTTTAATATTTGTCACATATTATCAAAAAAGTGTGATTTTGGATTTTTATCATATTGTTACTTCAATTATATGGTTAATATTGAACAATTGTGACTAGTAAGGTTTTTCAAGCCATTTCCCATTCTGAAGTGGAAATGGGAAGATGTCACTATGGTTTTTATGACCAACTTATAGATATAACACAGATAAAATGACGACTTATGGGTGATTTTCAATAGACTCATAATAGTCACTCACGTTTTAACAATAAAGGAGTATTTTTCACATGAAATGATTTGATGTCTCTTTGTGTTGCTCATTTCCTAACTCCATGGTGTCTCAAAGTATTTTCTATCATAGACATATGTTTGATTTAATTCTTTTTTCTAGAAATGGTTATAGATTTCATTAGGTACACATGTACATTTGATTACAACATTCCACCCATAGAAGAATGGGATGTCTAAGAAGGTAATACAGGTGTTAGAGGACATGCTTCAAGAATTTTTTCATAATTTTTGTGGTTCTTTAAAGAAACATATTTATAAATATGATATTTATAACTCTTTATGAATAATTATATGGTATGCATTTTCGGACACGGCTATTTTGGTTATAGGTTGGGGAAGAAACAGAAATTTCACATCACCTAATTAAGGAGACATCAGATGTTGTTTAGATGATCATAAAATGAATGGGTATTGCCGTTACAATGTATAAATTAGATATTTATTTCCTTCAACATCATCAAGAGTTTAAAAATACATATCATATATTATTATGAGTTTTGAATGGTCTAGGGAATCAATAATTTAAAATGCATTCCATGTTTTCAACTCTTTTTTGGACAATTTTTGGTTTTGGAGAAGATCAAAATAGTATCATATTTGATATAAATACGTGTAAAATATAGAGTTATACATAATTTTTTTCACATTCCATATTTACATATTAATTAAAAAGACCCTTCTAATATTTTCCTAAATGATGAGGTGAAACTGGTGGTTGATGCTTATATTGAGGATTATCTTATTCACGTCAATGATCAGAGCATGATTCCTCTTCAGAGCATGTAATTTATATTAATACAAGTTACAGTGACCCATGATTAAGTATATTAAGAGATGTAGGGGTGATATATTGATATATTTTACCATTGGACCAATATTTTCTCAGATGGTGTTATATTTCTCTCAAAAGGGAAACTCAAGGATAGTTTGACTTAAGTGGTGGTGGAAGTAACACCAATGATTTTACTAGTGAAAAAAACATATTAATTACAAGTATAATTATTTTTTCCCTAATATGTGTGTCTAATGAAGTATTAGAGTTTTCATGGGTTTCTAGGTATTCTTATGAGCATAATGCCTTGTCTTTTTGAGTAAACATGTCAATCTCGTTGTTAATATAAATATTGATCACCATTTTTCACAGTTAATTTAATCCATGTGGGGTACTCTATTACAATGAATGGGGACACATGGGGTTTTATCTTGATTAATAATCTATATGGATATCATAATTATTCATGTCTTGTTGGAGGGGTTTCCTGAACAATGTATTCATTTTTTTCCCAATCATGAACCGAGACCATGCGATAGGTTCCATAAAATACTGTCTTTTCATGGTTGGTTCATGGTTTGGAAATCCATGTGACCAAAATATGAAAAACACATTTAAATGGAAAATTTAAAAATTTCCATCCATCTCTTTAATACATATCCTGCATTTTCTTATTTCTTGATGTATAACACCTTAGTTTTTGGAGAGATCCTCCCAAGCCATTGAAATTCAATGATCTCTCATCTTCATCTAACATAGAAATAAATTTTCATCTATTATATTTGATCACTGTATTTATGAAATACAATTGTTTTCATTATTTTCACTATTTATCTCTCTATCTATTTTGTAGTATTAATATAATTAAATTTTCACAATTTTTATGTATTTTATCAATTTCCGCATTTTAACTAATTCTAGAAAAAATATCAATATGACACATGTAGAACCTCTAGCCCATTACCATGATATAGTTAATAAGTTATTTTATTTCTATAAAATATAAGGGATCACAACCTAAATGGCCGGATATACTAGTATTCTTCATAAACTAGATTGATACTATGAATTCAAATTACATTTAAAAATGTAAAATAAACAATGATATTTCATTGATTATTTTGTTATTCCAAATATTTTATCACATTATATCAATCAAAAAATTCGTCTTGGTAAATTCGGAAAAATAAAACTTATGAAATGGCTGGACTTAATTGCTCAGTATGTGTTTGTATAAAATAGGTCCTATAAATAAATAAGTCATATTCAAAATGGATAGCTATATAAGTGACACACAATTCATTAAATAAATAACAAGATCATAATATAGTATGAATGAAACATGATCAAATAAGTCCTTATAAATAATCACATGACCACCAAACTTGAACAAGGAATTTAGATCTAATTTAATAATCACTTAGATTATGAAACATTTAATTCATAATGATGGGATGAATAATGTTGGAAAACTAAATACTATAATTAAGGGTTAATCTGAGTCATCTAATATCATCATGTCTTGTTTTATGACATCTAATAACATTGATACTTCTTCCTGGGAATATAATATTGTTATGTCTTGTTCCAAGACAGACACACACACACACACACACACAGATATATATATATATATATTGGTATTACCTCATCCAAATTCATATGTAGTTTTTCTCAAGGTACCTACTAATTCATAAAAGGTCAATAGAAGTCATGTCAGATCAATTATAATTTACAATATAGTCTTCAAATTATTGTGGAGAAATGATGTAAATATAAACATTCTTATTTTGAAACCAATATAAAAAACCATAATACATACCCAAATTTAGAAGCATAATCATAAACCATTGAATGTTATATAGTGATTGGTAATAAAATTGTACATCCTCAGTTAAACATAGCATAAATATTTTTTTGATGGAATAAGGATTATATATATACAACATATCCCTAATGGATCATAAGTTCATTAAATGGTTAATTTATTTGATGAATACAAATACATTGAAATATCATCTAAAACCTTCTTGAGTAAAATTATATTTTCATTTTGAAAATCACTATATGACAAAAAAATTCCCAAATAAATTGAAAGAGATTGAAAATAACATTTCAATATGTTTATAAAGTCATTGAAAAAAATTGTATACATTAGTCGTAAAATTTTGATAATGTTTTACATGTAAAATCAAAGATTACTTTCACTTTTTTGAAAAAATAAAAACAAGAATTATTTTGTAAAAAACATGAATATTCTTGTAAAATTATTTTCTAAAATGTAAGAAAGTATAAAATTTATTTGATAAATTATTTTTAAATGTTTATAAATGTTTTTAAAAATCATGGGTTTTGATGAAAACATATTTGTGAACAAAGAGTGAAGTAATTTTTGATTTTCATAACAAAAATTCAATAATTTTATGTACCATATAGCATAAAATTGTATTATTACTAAAATAATTTAATTAATAATCTTGTTATAATTAATTATATTTATTTTAACAATAAAATTGAAAATTTTCCCATAATGGAGACATAATAAAAACAATCTTTAATATTGATGAGATTTTCAAATAAAACCTTACATCTTTGGTAAGTATTGTATTATAGTACCTATGATAGAAAAAAGTAAATAAAAACCAATACCATGATGTTCAATAAATTATGATATAACATAAAATATACCAACATTTAAACCACAAAAAATAAATAAGTGTTGAATATAGAATACGTCTCAAAAATATAAAAGTGATATTTGAAAAAATTTCCTAATGCCTCTTTTTTTTGAATATTCATTAATGAATTTTATAGTGGTTTTTAATATGTTATTAAAATAAAAAAATAACATTAGTGTATATAATATCATATATTAATCTTCTATTTCTTTTTATTACACGTTCATTAATAACCATTAATTATTTCCATTATTTTGGGTCTAAATTTCCTTGTTTTGTCACGTGTGTATTTCCATTAAATATTTGATTCTTGCACATATTATATATTTCTCCCATATATATAGAATAATAATCATGAAATAAATAATTTTTTTTAATTAATTTATACTATTAATACCAATCATTAATGATGGTCTGGTGAAATTCAGTATGCCACATTTCAGGATATGGTAAGCAGTATGTATGCATATGTAACATTTCCTTTTTTAAATGGTTATTATGGAATGAAGCTAAATAATATGATATCATTAAATAATTTTAACGATATTTATATAACATATTAATTCATTTAATTTAAATATATATATATATATATCATCCATGTGGTTTGGTGATGAAAATAACTCATCTCACTTCCGGAAGGTGGTTGTCTACGCGTACAAGAATGATGTTATCATTTTTTAGTGTAAAGAACAAAATTATATAACAAAAATTAATAAATTAAAAATTAAATAAATATTATTTATTTTATAACACATATATTCATTAAATTTATCTTTATTTCTTTCCATGAAAAGTGATATTGAATGACGAACCACATCACATCGCAAGGTGGTAGTATGTCGTTGACATGAGTGTCGTAACTGTTTGCCTAAAAATTAGAAATTGAAAAATATTAATATGATTTAATAACTATAGAATTATAATTATATTATAAATATAATTCATATACTCTATATCCATCATCATACCTAACTTGCTTCATGTAAATAATAAATGAATGGCATTGGTAACCTAGGTGATAGTCCACAGTACACTTGTGTGATAATTTCTTCAATCATTTAATTTAAGTGTGGATGGTGGTAGGAAATTAACATCACATAAAAACATGTAATTATATTTAAGATACCTATTTTATTTTTTCATCATGTTTGATTAATAATTAACAGTGGTGGAAGAAATAAATTAAAAACGGGTTTTAAGAACGTTTCCTCTTATTAAGGTATCCTCCTATGGTTTTCACAAAAGATATAAAAGGTAGTATGTATGACCATAATAAGGATTATATGAAGATTAGATAAATTTTAGTAGGATCTATGAATGGTATTAAATAATCCAATATATTTCTTGGTGTCAATTAGAAATGATATGGGATGTCATTTTATAGGTGAGGTGAGTTGCACACTTGTAATTGTTTTATAAAAGAAGGTGTACCAAATATTTTCACATGAAATAGGGGAAAAGTAATATTAATGATAACTAAACATTATATGGACTATATATATTCACTAAATATATTTTATAAAAAAATATAGTTTTGTTTAACCCTGATCTTTTAAGTTGAACCTCTAGTAAATCAATATTAACTTAACAATGGTAAATAATTTTTTCTATTTTTACACTTAATTATTGTAAATAATTATGTTCAAAATATTAGGTAATATATTAATAATAATATAAAATATTCAATTCATTTGAAAAATTCCATCCACTGATGTCGAAATTTTAATTTAAAATTAATCCTGTAGACACGATTAAAAAAGCGCGTTTTCAAAGAGAAAATGTGAAAATGTTTACAACATTTTTATATCAAAAATAAACATGAAAATGAATAAAATTATATAAATTGGAATAATGGATATATAAATGAACTGATATTATATTCAAACCAATTTAAAATATAATAGTTCTTCATAAATATTTTAAATGAAAAGGTGGTTTTCACATAAATTTCAATATTTTTCACTTTTCAACTAAAAGTTATAATATCAGAAAATTCAAAATACATCAACATAATTCAATTTTAATATTATTATTTTAAAAATTATTTTTATTTTGTAATACAATTTTTATAAAATTTTTAAAAATTAATTATAATTTTTTTTCGAAAAGATCGACTGAACCACCGTTTATAAAAAAATATTTTTTTGAAAAAACATTTCTTTATCATCCAAATGGTTATGATTTTATTTCTAATTAATGTATACCATTTTATTTTTTATGTAAATATTTACAAAAATTATTTATAATAATTTAATTAGTATAATTCCTAAAAACGTATTTAATGAATATGTTAAAATGGTAGTATTACAATAATTATATTTCAATTGAGTATCATGTTTCATTCTAACCTCGTGTTGTGTGCATCAAATGATGTGGACAAGATTGAATTTATTTAGAATATATATATATCATATATCCTCTGTATGTTGTATTCCTTTATACACCTAGTGCATTTTATAATACATTCTATATAATATGATGTACATATTTTATAATTTGAGGTTTTTATTATCTTCTCAAATTAAATAATTTGCATCCTTGAAATTTATACATGATCTCAGTAATCATGGGATTTAAAATTAATAATACCACTATTGAAAAACCCACATTGTTAAATTTTTCTTTAAATATCCTCTTTATAAAATAGAAATGGTTTTAAAATGGTCATATAAAATAACATATAATTAAGATTATATGTAGAAGAACCCATGTTTAATGTAAAAATATTAACATGTAAGAAAAGTGTAATTAATTATAATGATTGATTTATCTCATTTATCAAAAGTAAGTGAATGATTAATGTAATGTTTTGGTCATAAAAAATAAATGACTTATGATTTAAAAGACCAACAAATTCATCAGATAAGAATGTTATAGGATAACAATTTTGATTCAATATATTTGTACTAAAGATGAAGAATAAATCTACAATCTAGGATTAATTGGAAATATACTTACATAATATATTTATATTTCATAATAATTTTTTCCCATTGATTACGATCCATTCAATATTCAATTCAACACTTACTTTATGAAATGATTTAACGCTTAATCATTACATTAAGAACACTTGAAAACCCTCATCATGAATTCTGTTGAATCATTGTAACAACCTAATGTACCATAAAACATTATGTAATTTATTCATGCTTCTATATTACAAAAATTAAACAAATATTAATATATATATTCACTATGTCATATAATGTTTTTAGGTATATTAATGATAACATAAACCACATTTTCAAAAAATCATTACTGAGTCACAAGGTAGTGAGTATTATACAATTTATTTTATCCATATCCATAATATCATTATACCTATATCATTATCTCAACATCAGGAACATATTAAGGGTTATATTTTCATTAATCTTGTGTTTCCTATCAATATCTACATTGCACTATTTGTTTTAGTTCTTTGATATTGTTCAACCTATGATTCAAATTCCGTAATGAAAATGTTTTTTAGTATACACCTTATACATTTCATAATTATTTTAAAAGTGATATCATTGATAAAATTCACAAATTACATAACTCTAGAATCCAAACACAATAACATTATTAATTCCAAATATTTCTAGGTAAATGAATGATCTTAATAATGACCCATTAGCTTATTTTATTGTATTTTGCCTTTATGTTAGGGGAATTAATTTTTATCGATCCCAAATCCTTATAGTTGATGAATTTTACATTGGAAACATTTTTCCCTTTGAATCAAAATAATGGGTTCAATTCACTCCACATGTGAAGAAAACACCAATTCCCATTAAGTAGTTACCAATGCGATTTTTTCATCAATGGTCACACGTGGAAAATTCATTTTGTACCATCTTCCCTTTATATATTTTTTTTCTTTTTTGTCCCCCTTTTACATAGTTTACATTCAAATCCATAATACATAGATAATTATATCTTTTTCTTGTTATAAAATGATACTATGTCTTCATATGATGTGAATGTTTGGGATATCATTTCCCTAAAAAATATTGGATTAATGAAATAATTTAAATCATTATTGTTACAATTTAAAAATTTATATTAATTATATTCCCATTAAATATGATAGGTTCCAAAAAACTATAGAATTTGATAGATTCGATTATATCATTATGAAGTGTAATGTATAATCCAAAAACTATTTAAATACATAATATAAATTGATAAAAAATATTCTAATATAATCTCATAATCAATATCATGGTTTATTTTAGGGATATCACTATTCTCAAAACATTAATAATTGTTTATAAATAAATTATGAATTATCCTAAACATATCCTCTAAGAGTGTCAAAACTGGTAATTCATAAGGAACATTTTAATGCACCGAGAGATGTCCATGTCAAGATAAATGCACCCTGTGTGGACTTATTACCCATATGTTCCATTTTACCAAAACCACATCCATATTTAATATTCAAATATGGGTGTATTATGAGGAATAACCAAATAGTATATTCCCTACCAAAATATTATTATGTTATTTTATACTTGTCCTAAAATTATATAATATAGTTATGATCGATATTCTAGTTTTTAATTAATCTAGTTACCATTTTATCTAATCCGCTTATTCTGAAATAAAATGTAGAACCCCAACCCCAATAGTCAATATTTTTTGTCTAATTATTTACTTTGTAATAAGATACAAGGAATCATGTCCTAAAGGACATAATAGTTTAATAGTATTATTAAACTAGATATAAAATTAAATTAAAATTAAATTTTAAAACATAAAAAAAACAATGAATTTTATTTGAGAATTACATTTTTCAACTTATAATATCTCTACATATCAATCACCAGAAATTTACTGTTATCATGGTGAAAATAAACCGTAAGGGGTGAGATCATGTGCATAGTATGTGTAAGCATACTATAAAATTTATGGATAAATAATGAATAATTATTATAGAATGGTAAATAACTGAATCACATTCCATTTGATCAGTAACATGAGAATAATGTGGCATATAATATTTCGTTAAAATTATTCTGTATAACTATTCATAATAGCTGTAAGCATGACCATGAATATTATAAATAATAAAATAACCAACTAAAACATGAATAACTAAATTCATAATGATGGAATGCATAATTATTAACATCTAAAAAACCATAAATCCATTTTCCAAGACATATAATGCAATTTATGAATGTCTAGGAAATATAATTTCATCGATTACTATTCCATGTCATCTAATACCGCCAAGGCATGGGCTAATATATCTTTATAAATGGGCAGGGGCCCATTCCAAACAACATCTATTCTGTCTCATGAGAACAACCAATGAATCAAGGATACATATTTAGACCTTCCAATAATATAAAAATAACACTTAATTCCTCATATATATGGGATGAAACATAATCAACATGTAAATTTATATTTAGAAAATAGCACAAGAATTTTTAATACTTACCCAAATAAAAAAGAAATAATTGTAAACCATTCAGAGTAAAATGGATGATGGTAAGATAATTATACACCCTCAATTATACTGATTATCATTCATCTAAACAATTTATAAGGATATTAATAATATAACATTTCCTTAGTGTATCCTAACTAATTTGAACTATTGATGACATTGATGAATATGAATACCCGGAAAATATATTTAATAAATTTATTTAATAAAATATCCTTTTCATTCTAAAAATAACACTATAAAATGAATAGAATAACAATATTTTTGAAAATAAAATTTATTTGAAATTTTTAATTGAAATTTATAAAATAATATTCCAAAAAATTGGTTGTCATGATGGCTAGAGATTCTCTTCATGTCATACATGTTAACGAAAATATTCTATTCAATTTTTTGATAAAATCCAAATGTGAATTGTTTTAAAATGAATTGATGATTCCTTTTAGAGAACATTTTGAAAAAGTAAAAATAGATACAAATGTATTTAAAAAATAAATTTTAACTTTGTTAGAGAAATTTCAGAATCATTTAAAGAAAACATGGGTTTTGATGAAAATGGATTTTTTTAAAAAAAGAGAAATAATGTTGGATTTTCACACATACATTTTCTCAATAATTTTAAGTTCAAAATATTTGGGAAATGGTATTATTACAAGAATATTTTGATGAATAAACATAGTACAATGAAATCTATATCATTTTAAATATAAATATTAAATAATTGACCTAATGGACACTTAATAGAAAAATCATGAATAATGTTGATATTGTGAAATAAACTGTCACAAATTTGGAAAATTATGTACAGTAAAACCAAATGAGAGAAATAGAATACTAAGAAAAATTTAATACTATGATAATTATTGAATTAATGATATAAATTACTAATTTTATTTATATATGAAACATGGAATAAACATGTGGTGAATATGGTGTTTGTCTCATAGAAGAAAAAAGGGAAACATAAAACCCTTACACTATGTTTCCTTTTTGTAGAACGTGATTTAAGCTCTTATATTGTTTAATATATGTTTTAATACATTATACCAGAATTTTTTTAATATTTAAAATATCAAATATTATCGTTTTATAAAATAC
The DNA here is from genome assembly GCA_963277665.1 of Viscum album. Lineage (NCBI taxonomy): Eukaryota > Viridiplantae > Streptophyta > Magnoliopsida > Santalales > Viscaceae > Viscum > Viscum album. Next base: position 472,002,598 of record OY728148.1, read on the forward strand.
TATCACTCGTTCTTTAATAATCATTCATTATTTTTATTGTATCATGTGTTAATTATATTATTTTCTCATTTTTGTTTTTCCTTGAATGATCTTGTTCTTTATTATATTTTATAATTTATTTAAAAAATAGTAATCATTAAAATGTTATAATATTTCTAAATAAGTTATACTTTTAATACAAATCATGAAATATGATTATGAGAAATGAAGTATGATAATATTATAATGATGTGAGGTCGTATATATGCATGACTGTCATTTCCATTTCATAATGATCATTATGTAAAGAATGTAAGTAATACTCTATCCTTCTAGAATGATCATGAAATCATATAAAACATAATATATATATATACTATTATATAGAATCTATGTGGTGCAGTTATGAATAGAGAGTCACATTGTTTCATAAAGTCAATAGTCCAAACATACATGAATGATAGTATCAAATTGTTAGTGTAAAAATTAAAAAGAGATTTTATACCTTCAAAATGATAAATATTTCATGAATATTTTTTTTTATCACATATGTTCATTAAATTTATCCATGTAAACTTCAATGAAAAGAGTATATTAAAGAGTAATCACATCGTTTCATGAGGTGATGGTATGTTTTACAAACTAATGGCAATATCATACCCCCTATGGAATGGAAAGTAAATAGTATATTTAATACATTAGTAAATAAAAATAATTGTGTCATAAATACCATTTATATATACATTATATCCATCATCATACCCAACTGTGAGAGGTGATAACAGAAAAACAATTTACATCGGTTAATGAGGTTTTAGTCCTCTATACACATGAATGATGATGTCAAAACCCATTTGATAGAAGTGTGGATGATTTTGGGTAATACATTAAAAGAAAAAACCTATAGGTATATTTAAATAATTTAGGTTATTATTTTATTATAATTTAATAATATTTTAAGGTGGAGGAAGGTGCCTATTGAATAACATTACTTCTTCTTCAGGTATCCTCTATATATTTGTGACAAATACCTCCAGGGATGGATTTATTTAAAAAAGATTATATGATGAAATAAGGTTGTCTAAAATAAAAAATTTATTATATTAGATGAAAAAAAATTCTTTTAATGTGGGATGAATAGAGGATAGGATGCGGCCATTTCCAAGTGAGGTGAGTGGCACAAATTTAAATTTTTTAAATGAAAAGGTTTACCCTCATTTAAAACATCAAAAAAGGGTAAAAAAGGATTATTATCAATAATTACTAATTATGGGTTCTGAATTATCCTATAATATAGATTTTAGAAACCTTTTTATTTCAATTTAACCCTTTTCCTTTTAATTTATCAACCTAGGAAATCCATATTTACCTTAACAATTGTAAATTATTATAGTTATTTGAAATATTCATTACGGTAAAAAATTATGTTTAATAATTAGAAAACATAAATTATGATGATTATAACTATATAAAATATGTTTTCAAATTATATTTATTAGAGTGAAAAATTAAAATTTATGATTAATCTAACATAGTCGATGAGGAAGTAGGTTCTCAAAAAAATTGTTCAAATGTTTACCATTTTTATATATCAAAATTCTATATAAAAATTAATCTTCTGATATAAATTGAATTAATATATATAATTAATTTAATTAATATAAATTTAAAACTAATTTTAAAATTAATTAAAATATATATTTAATTTATTCAATGTGAGAGATGTCAATTAAAAATCAGTATTCTTCACAATTCAACATAAAATGAAACTTCAATGAAAAATACCAAAATTTATCACTAATATAATTTTGATATTATAATTTAATATATGAATTTTATTTTTCAAATAATCTATATAAAATTTATAAAATTAAATTATAAATTTTCTATGAAAAGCGAGATAAACTGCCTTTTAGAAAAATTATATATTAAGAAAACATTTTTTTAATGGTTTTCATTTAATCTCTAATAAAAAGATATCTAATTAATTTATTTTATAAATGTAAGAAAATTACAATTTTCATAATTTATTTATTATAATTATTGTTTATAACCATCAATTTATCATCATTATTATAATAAAAAAAATATATATAAATATATTTTAGTAGAGTATCATGTTTCATTCATCCACCATATTACGTAAATTACAAACTATTAAAGAGATCAAATTTATTAAAGATTATTTATTTTCAATTATATTGATGTTATATAACCATCTAAACTTATTTGTTTCTTGTAATGAACACTATTTTATATGATGTTATTATTTTTGAATTTCATTGTGTTTAAATAAAGGGTGAGATCTATTTTACCATCATATGGGTGAATGTTTATACATTTTCCCTAATGTTTTTTATTTATTAAATTATCACTATTTTTTCACACAATTTAATTTTTTTAGATTCCCCTAGCATTGATATATATCCCAAATTAATTGTTTAATACTCAATGTGATGGCCATGTAGGACGTTGTCTTGGTAAAATATTGTTACCCAGAACCCAAACCACTTCTGAGGTGGTTTCAATAATTTACCTGTGTTAAGAACCACCCTTTTTGGTGTATTATATTTTAAAACATTTTTTTAATCCTTAAATAAATTATATAATTTAATAAATGTTTTAAATAATGATATTGTAATGTTATACATGAATTTCCATATGCCTAAAAACCAGTAATTCCCTTGTGTTTTTATATTACCTTTATGATTTTCATTATCATATTATGTTACCGATGTATAATAATGTTATGTAACCAATCATTATTATGGTGTGGAACTGATCATTATAATGGGATGAAAAAAATAATTACTACAATATGGAACCAATGATGTGTATTAAGGAGTCGAGCCTAAAATATCCATGTACACAAATATATTCTGATATTATGACGCCTTGGTTATTGGCCAAGGGTTCTTGACCCATGTAAGACGGATAATATTATGACCTATTTGGGCTTGAGGGGTTCTCCTTGGTCTATAATATTGGGACTTGGCCGATATAGTTATGTTACATTTACATATTTTGGTTATTCCATAACTAGTAGTTACTTGAAAAATTTACATTTATATATTGATATTCATCATTTATTTCTAGCTCATAGATATAGATCTGTTCACAGAATTTTATGAATATATCCTTAATATGGATTAATTGAATGGTATATCTGTACATGGGTATAATTTACAATCATACGTTGTATATGTCATAGAAATCATTCCTCCTGGCCTTCTTAGTATATCTCAAACCCTATTCAAGCTGATGATTCATGCACAAGAAATCATCCTAGATACAAGTAGGTATAAGGGAATTCACACAGTCGGGAATACATTATTATGCATTCCATGGGATATTTGGAGTACAATACTGAGCCTTGGATCATGATAGTATTAGATATATACTTTTTGGTCATTTTTTTTCATACAAAAACTGTGAAATAAAATTTATTCCTTGTATGTTAGTTACATTAGTATTTTCATTAAAAACACATTATTTTTAATATGAAAACCATTTTCCATAACTATTTATACTATATAGTTTATTTAGTTCTAATTTTTTTCTTTTCGTTGTTACCCTTACACTATTTATTCATTTATAATTTCCATTGTACATCTCTCATAATGTTGGTATAGTATCCCCATATTACCACTATAGTCCCTCATTTCATGTCAATGTCCTCTGGAGTGTTAGTAGATTTTATTTTGCCCATGTGACCAACTGAGTTTGATTAGTTATGAGTGAATCGAGTTAGAGGCATTACATACCTCACTAAACTGTCATATCCTTGAAATTCAGACTTTTATTAACTATAATACATCACAAATGTGGCTCCACAAATAATAGCAACACACTATCCTGCAAAGACTGAGTATTTTTCCAAAACATTTCACCAATAGTCACACTCCTCTTCAAAACATGTATTGGATTTCCAAATAACCCTCTCAAAGGATGTCACCCAACATCCTATTGGATCTCAAAGAAAAAAAACCTCTAAAGAAAATTATAAAAAATGATCATTCCACTAGACTCAAACTAAAATGAGTCACACTCATCAAACCATGTCAATATAAAAAAATCTTCTAGTATTCTTTATTAAGAAGTATGTTTTATCCAACATCCCATGAAATCTCACTCAATCTTAGAAAACCACATGATCACACCCACTCTAGCGTCGTTCCAAAATCATGAGTTCCTACCAACACTCCCAAACCTCTACAGGAAATTTCTTATATATTTCATAAATCCTGAAATCCTACTAATTCATCCCTCTAAAACCAACCACAATAACAATATAAAATTATTCACATTCCATTCAACAACATTTTCATTGATATCATTGTAATCGCACAATTTTATTAAGTATAATGTCACAATGAATCTATGTCAAAAAACACTATATATATTATTATTGAAATATAAAATAAAAAAAATCCAAAATCCCCAACGAAATTTTTTACCATCATTGGATCATCCCTCTTGCATGTAACTATAACAATTTACTCACTAGAGATAAATCTACGAGCAATTAAATCCCAGCATTGACCCACTATGGGTATCTATAAATCGTTCCAATTAAGAGGCTTCATAGTCACCTCTAGAGAATTCTAGTTATCGACACAATTGATATTCCATCTTATTAAATACCATAGTTATTTTATTTAACATTTATCTAACAATTTATATGGTAAAATTGATGATAATTTATTTTTAACACTTGAAATGGTTAAAAATATCCTCAGAGAAAAATTTACAAAAAATCACTCATATGTCATGTGAATCCTGGACACCAAATTTGATTCATGTATATGGGCCTATTAAAAATTATTTAATATTAAAAAGTCATTTAATAATTATATTATAAATGAACAACATTTTAATAAATATTTTAACCTTAACAAGAAAGACAAATTACAGTAATCTCATACCCCTACTAACAAACATATCCCTGTATAATGGTCTTGATGACTCAACGTTTTGAGGTCCACCACAAGATCTTACACATTCCTAGATCACATTTCTATCATATGGATAATAGTATAAATATATAAATTCTGTTAATATAAAATTTTATCAATATAGACCATATGTCAATCTATTGTACCCAACTCAAGCGGTCTCTCAATGTGACATTATACATGTATTCTCATATACTAGTAGTGGATAACCAGAAACGAGGGGCTAATACATACTATGGAACACTACGACATCAAAATATGGTATGAAAATTTTGTTAAATATCTTAACTGTATCCATAAAAAACACTATAAGAAGGAAAATAAATAAATATTATGTATTAAAAAATTCCATCCAAATTATATATAGTCACACATCACTGAACAACCACTGGTAGAAAAATATATTTTAAATAAAAAGGGAAAAAATCCATAGGAAATTTCCAACTCTTGTTAATAGGCCATAACATAATAAAGACTCTAAATCCATCAAGATACTCCTACATGATCCACTATAAAACCTATTGTCAACTTGAAACTAGAGATATGGGATTTAATAAAATCTATCTAACAATTCATGGTGTGAAAAATATATTACCTTTGGTCCTCAGCAAGTGGTTCTTTTATTCTCCATTATCTCCATTTATTCATGAGTAAAAAAAATATGTCACACAAGTTAATAGGGTGTCATGTGATAACTACTCCATTAGGACCCCATCAATATAATTTCATTGTATGATAACTAGGACACCATGAAACCTCATGATACTTACATTGTAACTATGTCCGAATCCCATAATAACCTTATGTCACATTACCCAAAACCCAACCAAAACGCAAACATTCGATCTAGATCATTCATTGATCCTAGGATACTAATTACTGGAATTGGGTACAGTCTTCCACATATGACTGGGATCATCCAATATCCCTCAAGGGATGTTTTTTCAAAACCTATTCAACTATATTATCATCAAATGTATGGCCCCATATCCACATCCAAACCAAAACATTATATTTTATTGTAGGATTGATCATCTTCATCAGAAATGACATCATAACAAGAAAAACAGCCTTAGACAATATAGTCTATAATCCCAACCATTTTCTTTTATGTAATGTCATGTTTTGTACCATTTCTCAATTTCAAACTTCCCACTCAAAATTTTTAGGACCACATGGGATATGATAAATACTAAAAGGTGGTGAAATTATGTTGCTACATTTTTTGATCCATTTTAATAACTTTATCCCTTTACCAATTAGGATAGTCATGATCTTTATTATCTCATTATTGTACCTGTCTCTTTTTTAGAAAACAAAAAAAATTGATTTAATATTCAAAATAATCATATTTCAACAAGAATGTATATTCCATTGTGTATTGTTAAAACAATCCCTGAACACATTACACACTAAACTAATACATTATTTAAAAACTAATATGGTTTACCCATGAACCCTATGATTCACTATTGTCAATTCAAAAGACATTTTCTTATTTATTGAAGAAAGATTAAACCAACACCTTATGATAATTTTTATATTATACCATTGTTTTCTCCTTAATATCCTATATTCAAAATAGCATGTAATAGTTAGTATAAAATTTTCATACCAAACAGTAAATTTTTTATAATTGTAAGACTTATTGTTCCTCCTTTCTTATGATATTTGTATGAAAACTGAACATTGCATACCTCTATTTCATTTTAAAATCAGGGCCAACTCAATGAATTATTCTTCTTATTCTAGTTGAATAAAATATGTAAAACATAGTCATTATATTTAGTATTACTATTATTTTATATTCATTACATGCCACCAATACATGTTTTCATTCATCCCTTATACATTAAAAATCAATGTTTTTTAATATTATGATTTTTTGCCTCATCTCCGATTTCACACCAAAAATACTAATTAGGGAATACTTTTTTATAACATTCACCATATAAACAAGATCCTCTATAACAATAAACGAAAAACCAGTATTTCGAGTTACATCATTTAATTATTCTATTCTAAAATATTTATAAATCCACATAGATAATATTTAATTCAAATATCCATAAATCATAGATCTATTAATTATAGTAACATCCATAATAAAAATATTTCATAAATTATTATAATAGCATGTAAATATAAAAAAATATTATAACATATTCAACATTACTGAAATTATATTTTTAAACACTAAATAACTATGTATGCATCAATTTGTGAATGAGATAATGAGATGATAAAAGAATCTCCATTATTCATATTCATTCACATTAATTCAACCAATTAATAACTACCATCCTTTTATATTATTTTGTTCATTTAAACTGTGAACTAAATATGCATGAATCACCTCCCCGTTTGAGTCTTCTAATAATCAGATTCTTAAAATAGATGGTGATGGCCTTGAAGTGCATCCTGGATCGCCCTAGTGTGGAGATAGGAAAATAGGTATCTGTTTTAATTAGTGATAATGACTTATCTTATAAAATTAAATTTAAAAACATTATAAAATTAATTAAAATCATAATATGAATATTCTGTAACCAAACAAAAATTATAAATTAGTGAAAAATAAAAATAATCCAGATTTAGTATATAAATGAAATAAATAAATTAAATAAACAAATCCATTCATTCTCATTGGTTTCCACAACCTGATACCTATACTCATCCACTATAATAATATTTCACCTCCAATAATAGGAAACTGGAAATTGTTTACGTGGATGATCGGATAAAAAACTAAAATTAATATAAAAAATAGATATTCCTTGTTACCTTATCAAATGTGACCCGTAATCATAAACCATTAGAACATAAATTTAAATATCTAATAGTATGATAATGACGTAAATTAGATATATATAATACATTGAGCATATAAATATTAGTATGGAACCACCCGCTATCCCACATGATTTTCCTTTATATAAATATTAAATATTAATCTATTCTAAAAAAGAAATTAATATATAGTTTTTATATTTTTATAATGAAAACTACTATCACCAAATAATTTATTTTATTTACTTTTTATTTCAAATTAATTAAATCCCTAATTAATATTTTATCATCATAAACTATTACAAAAGAAAAGCCTAATTTTAAAAAATGTTATCTATGGAATTTCAAAAAAAATCTTTTATAAATGATTTTGAAACCCTAATGAAGTGAGAAGGATAAAAATTTAACTCATGTATCTAAAAAATTTGAAAGGAAATATTATTTTTAATGTTTAAATTAACACATAATTAGTACAATGTGATCATGTAAAAAAATCACCTGGGTTACAATTGAGAAATTAATGTTTGGCCCAGTGAATACTGACTCGTTCTTTTAATACATAAATGATACAAATTTTCATAATAATATAAAAAACATAAAATTGTAATCAATTTTAAAATAATATAGAATTGGTGTCCTTTGAAAAATGTGTGAATAATGTATTTATATCATATCTTAGAAAGTTCATCAAAACTATAACTCTAATTAGAAATATCATACTTTAAAATATCTTTATTTCCAAAGGAAATATAACATAGGATCGGGTGAGCTCATATTCTTAATAAGGGTAAACAAGGTATATATGAATTATAAAAAAATAATAAAAACATTATAAGTGTTTGAGAACATTATCTATGTATTATTAAATTATTAATATTAAATCATATATCGTAATCATGTTTCATAGAATTTATCATATAAGTTTCTAAGACATGAACCACAATGGAATCCAAGAACATTAGCCATGATAGTAGAAAATTGGAATAAGATAGGAGTTTTATCATATATAAGTGAGAAAATCATATTTTTTTCAAGGATCACATGCAATAAATTTCTAGTTGATTGAATTCACAAAACATTTCATCATTTACTTTTTCATGGTTTAATGAAAATAGTATCATGGTTGATAGAGTTTATTATTGAATTGTATTAAATCACCATTCTAGTTTTTAGTTTCACATTATATATCCATATTTAAATAATTCATTCATGGAATATATAATTTCCTTCCCACTCACCACATTATAATAATTCATTATTATGTGTTACACATGACCATAAATAATTCTTCATGTACCATAACGCAGAGAAGATAAATGGGTTTTTTAAAACCTTTAATATTTTATAAATACATAACCAATATAAAATAATAATATTTCATCAAAATCTCATCAAAATAACAGTAAAACATATAAATAAAAAAATTAGTTGTTAACAAACGTTATATCCCATGTAATGAATAATTACCACAAAATATGTTGTTACAATTGAGGTACCATTAAAAATATATCATCAAATATTTCAAGAGTGAAATTCATTTTAAAATTTGAAATATCTGGTTTAAAATTTAAATTTTAAAAAAATATTGTATATTTTTTTGAATGTAACCATTTAAACTCAAATGGTATCCTTCAAATCATTGATTAATATTGAGTACCTAATTTTTTCATGTAATTTAAATCAATGAAATAATTTATTTCAAACTAGTGGTAAAAGCTAAAATAAATTCATTATGGGAATTGATAGAACATTCTTCTTAAAAAGTTATAAATAATTCTACCATGGGTAAAACATTCAACAAATAATCATTTTATATTTTTCAAAAGAAATATGAAAACATTTTAATGAAAACATATCTAAAGAGGAACAAATACATGTGTATTAGTATAATATAGTTTTTTTCCATAGTAATATTCTTGATGTTTCTAGAATGAAATATGTGAGGAAAAATAATGGAAAAAAATAATTCTAGAAGAATAAACATTTTTTATGATAAAATCAATGGTATAGATAATATATAGATCATATAAATTACTTAATGAAAATTTATGTAAAATAATCTCGATAAAAATGGAATTAAATCCCAAATCTATTACCACATTAGTAACATTCATATAAATAAACCATGAAATAAAGTGCCCTATATTGATTATAAAATCAAAACAAATCACAAAAATGATCAGAAAATAATTTCATCAAAATTATATAATTTATACATGTGAATTAAGTGGACATTATGTTATGTGTCTTATTGAAATAAAATTGGAATGATAATCCCTTTCCTCATGTTCTACAATCATTAAAAATTTCACAACCTTAGAAATATTATAATAATATAAAGAATTAATTTAAAAATATATGGTATCAAATATTATCCACTTATAATAATTCAATGCCAAATTATGAAAAATTCCTAATCAAAAACATTTTTTCTTAGTGTTAGCCATATTATTTCTCAAGAGAGTTTTGGTTCTGCAGTACTAGACCACGATAATTTATCATAATTATATAATCTAAAAACATATTATTTATGATAATGATATAATATATATTTATTATAAATATATCTAGAGTAATCATTAAAGGGTAATGAAAAAAAATGATTTATACCATTTATGAAGATAATAGGTCATACATGTGCATAAATATTGTTTCAAATATGTGGAATACAGAAAGACCTGAAGGTAAATAAAAAATTATCCATTTTAAAAACATGTAAATATCTTAAATAACATATATTTTTTAATATATCATTATATCCATAAATGTAATGTGATGATGAGAAATGAATTTCACCACAGTGTGGAGACAACAAGACATACATGCACACAAGTGATGTTTTCTCTTTCTATTTTGTAGAAAGAAGGTGGATAAATGTTATTAATCACAACATTTACAATTAAATATATTTAATATAATTAATTATTTATTTTATAATAGATAAAATATATTTATATTGTTTATATAAACAAATAAATTTGAAAATTCTCGATTAAGAGTTATAAATCTTTGTTGATAAAATTCAATTGGATTATACCTTACATCATGAAATGATTATCAAAAGAAATTTATAGAATCTATTAAGAATGTGGAGATAAAAATAGATTCCCATAAGGTATGTATTTTATGATATATAGGAATCAATCATTATAAATACTAAAGAAAAAGAGGTTTCCTTTTATAGGTGAGAGGGGAACACTAGGAATTACATAAAGTATTGAATTAAAATAAAATATTAAATGTGAAAAAAGATCTCAGAATTAATATAATCTATATATAATATTATTATAACTCTATATAATATCAAAAATGATAATTTAAACATGTATTTCCTGTGTTTTTACCCTTATTCCTTTGTTTTTACAATTCATTTCCCCTTTTTGTCAATAACAGTAATATCCATGAATTTTACACGTTATGGATCAATACAGTTAATATAAATGGAAAAGTGACCCAAAAATTGATCGTGGTAAATATTTTCAACCTTATACCATTCGCCCAACTGATTATATTATTATTACAAATTTTAATTCATTTTATAAAATATTTATATTACATAATATTTTTAATATCATTTTTTTGGAAAAACATGAAATATTATTATATAATATGGCTCTAAGTAATTTTAAATGATTCAAAAATGAAATGGATTCAACTATAAAGAATAAAATATCATAACATGATCATTAAATAAAATTTTTATATGTACATAGATCATTTTATTCTTTATATTTTTGATCCCCTTAACTAATTTAAACCTAAAACTTTGGAATAATTTTTTCAAAAATAAAGCTTTATAATATTCAATATATGGACAAATATATCAGAACAATACAATGGATAATATTTTAATATTGTACTGTTGAAATATTCTTTTAATTTTAATGCTATTAATAATTTATTTTTCATGTAAAATACATTTAATAACATTTTAACAACAATTAATATATTTTGTTATTATAAATTACAGGAAAACATTAAAATTTTAATATAACCCATTTAAACATCACAAATCTATAAAATATGTCATAAAAATTATTAGAAAATATAACCTTAGCCAAATAATTTTACTTAATTAATTTTTAAAATAATTTACAAGATTTTTTTAATTCATGTAAAAGTGGTGGGTCAGCACTACATATGAATTTATGTAAATTATTATAGAACTATAAATACAAACAAATACCATCAGAAGAAATATATATCTTATTTTCAAAAACAAAATATTTTATTTTAATATTTATATATACTCACATCCATGTCATGAAAACTTATTTAAAATGATATTTTGACTTCTCTATCCATACCAGAGCCTTTGAAAAGCATTTGGGTAACTACATATTCAAATAACTCAAAAACTAATATATATAAAACAATAATAATCAATAAAACATTATATATAATAATAATTTATATCATGGGACTCCTACTTCTCAAATATTATTTTTAGGATACCATATCTAATATTTGAAGTACGGCACATCCATTATGGCATCCATGAAAATGGTTCTCATATTTATCATTAAATAAATTTTAATTTATATGTTTTAAATAAAAATTTTATACTATTTATATTATATTAACATAAATTAGAATTTAAATAATTTTCAGTAATATTTATATCCTATTAATTTATTAGTGATATTATAAATGATATTGTATATCATAAAAAAGAATAATTTTTCACAATTCTCCAAAAATATAGTTTCTCGAGAAAATTATCAAAAAAATACTCCTATGTAAATTTAATTAAATAAAATTAATATCATTTAAATTTAATAAAATTCAATTACCATTATTGAATGGAATTAATTTTAATATAAATTTGAAAAATGGAATGAAAATAAATTTCTTGAAAAGAATACTTTTTAATTCCAAAATTATCATATTTTAAAATAGTGTAGAATTATTATTAAATTTTAATCAATCATATTATTTCCAAGTAAAGATTTATTATCATAATTTATGATCAAATTAAAAATATAATGGATTTTTTTAGTGAAAGTAAATTATAATTTAACAAACAAAAGTATTTTCACTATTTATTTTAATATAAATCATTTCTTTAAAATCCAAAATTTTCTCTCTAAGATAATTTGGTTTTTTCATTTCAAAAAAATAAAATATTTTTAGGTATCAAATTTTTCAATATTTCTAATGATAAATAAATAAATTTCATCAAAAAATAAATAAACCCCTTTGGTTGAAAATATATTTTAAAGGATTAGAGGACATTACTAAAAAATTTGTTCTTAGTAACTAATAATTTATCTTTTTATTTTAACAGATTATGATATTTATATATATATATAAAAATTGAATAATTTATTTTAAATCCCACGAAATGAATTAATATGTTAAAACTATTGTAGTATAATACTATTCTATCATTCATTTAAGTTCGATATTTCATGGTGTGTATGCTATCAGACATAGTATTATTTTTAAATCATGTGTTTTTATATTATCTCCAATGATAAACTTTAATCATTGAAATTTAATCTTCAGATCATTAATCAATGGTTTGTTATTTGAAAATCACATTTACGGAATCCCACAAAAAAATATCTTTAATTAAACTTCTTCATGAAAATATGGTATGATAAATAAGAAGCCCATATTGAATAACCATTACTAGGATATAAAATAGAATAATATTAGAGTTAAATGAAAAAATAAAGATGGGGTAAAAATTATTGTCAATATAATACTGGATGGTGACTGAGAACATGGACCACAAAAATATAATGGTTGTGAAAATGTTAATGAATACAACACAATAAATCCACAATGTGTAAAAAATACAATAGATTTATAACAATTGAGTGTAAAAGGATGAAATTTGTTTCAAGATCATATTTCTAGAGTTAAAAAATTCCTTTACCATGTTTAGAAATAAATTTATATGAAATGTGTAATTTCTTTATTTAATAAATTTTCACCAAATTTTCATATTTTATACAAAATTATGAGTATTAAAGATTACTATATTTCAAGCCTGATTAATTAAAATAAAATTATAATATATCACTTAATTCCAATATTATTAATCCTATCATTGTATATTAACCAATACTAAAATTCCTAGTATTAAGTGATATAATATTTTAAATTCATGAACTATAATATAAAGAATAATATATTTTTCATGAAAATATCCCAAAAATATATGTAATTCAAACATAATATTAGAATGATTAACTAGATTTGTATCATTAATAATTAGAAAATATTATATCCCAAAATATGATTGAAATACTAAAAAACATTGTTCCTTAATAATATATACTCTAAAAATAATAATAAAATAATTTCAATAAATTTATTTTACTATTAAAAGAATTGTATAGACTTTTAAATATAGATATAAAAATCATTTTTGAAACATTTTGAGTAAACAAACAATTTCATATTGACCAGTGCGTCATGTAGGTGAGGGGTTGGTGCTAAACACTTATATCCCTTCAGTTGTGGGTTCATGCCAAGTTTCATATTCAGTTTTTTTGGGTTTTCTCATAGCCGACAATCATAGATTTTATAAAATTATATAAATATATTAATTATATAATTCCTATCAATATGATGAACAACCAAAAAATAAAATTAACCATAATATCACTTTTCTAACCACTATTAATTGTTATACAACTTATTTTTCCCTAAATATTCATATATTATTAATTGATTATTATTACATTAAGATCATTCTCACATTTACCAAAATATATTTTTATCCCTCAATGATATTTCCTTTAATTAAAGTCCCTATAAATTATCAAAATTTAGAGACACCAATTTTAGAAGCTATTGATTCCAACAAACACATGTTTCCTAAAAATTGATCTTCTACAAAAATATCATTAAGCACCAAGCCAAAAAATCAATTTTCATTCTAGAGGTTTTATAAATGATTAATCATAAATTACCAATATTTAATCACCCTTCATCAAATATTATCATTCTTAAATAAACATCAAGTATTAATTAATGGGTATAATTTCCTTAATCAGCAATTCTACAAAATTATAACCTTACCAAAAAATCACTTTACTTACGTATCAATACCATTAAGAATATATCTTCAATTTCATTAATAAAACCCGATATAGAAAAATCCAAAGATGTATAATGATTATTATAACCATAATATCAATAATAATACACTTCTATAATATATTTTTTCAATTTAAATATGAAAAAACATCAATCCATTCACCTCAATTATTAAAATAACATATGTACATCAATATACTAAGAGGTAAATATATGATTTCTTGTACCCCAAACACATATGAAATTAAACTATAATTGTTACCTGATGATGAAAATCATATAAATCCATTGAATAACTTATTTTTACTTGCAAACTAATTTCTAAATACACTTTTTATCTACAAATAAACAATTAGGTTAATTTTTTGAGACATTTATGTGAGTGATTTATCCTCCATAAATGACATATATAAAGCTAAATATTTTTCTCTTTATAGGATTCTTGAGACACAATTTTTCTCTTAATATCTGTGTATGAAAACTCACTGATGTTCATACTCTTAATCATATAATTTAAAAGCCAATTATGAATATTCATATGGTTTCCCCTTTTAGGTCCCATTTAATTTGGTTTCTAATAAGGTTAATCAATCTATAGTCTATAAAATTCAGAGATAAAATGACTCTTAAAAGGCCCATCCATTAAAGAAAACAAAAAACATATTGTGAGATAAAATACTCATAGGGAAAACCCATATAATCATTATCCTACCAAAACATTAATATATTATCCTATAAATATTATTACACCCAGTCATTCACTAATGATATAAAATCATAATCTCTAAAGAATAACTAGACCCTACAATGATACCAACTATAGAGACCCATTCTTTCATACTTAAATATTTCATCTTATTTGATGAATATTCAATGAATAACATTTTTTTCAACACCATAATCATATAGGTCACATGAATTTGGAAACATTGATACATAAAAAACATTCCCAAAAGAAATCTACATCATCTCCAACATATTGTTTCAAAACTATAACCCTTCATGTTTATATTTTTACTAAAATCATTCTTCACATCCTAGGTAAATGAATCATAAGAAAGGGTTTACTCATATGCTCAATAATGTTCAATAGTGGATATATGAATGATTAAAAAATATCTTAATACAAATTTTATGAGATCGTGAGCTTTTAATTAAAAACTATAATGACAATAACAAAGATAGTAATCTCGAACCCTGGAATAAAGCATGGTATTTCTTATGAAATTAATCAAAATGGAATCAATGAACAAGTTCCTTTAGAGTATAACATTGTAATAAGACTTCAGTAAATATCATAAATATAATTATATAAAATCACTTACCAAGTTAATATTCACATCCAAGACTATAATATTTTATTAGGTTTACTCCACCTTCTTTTTTATCTGAATTCATGGTCAACTCCCAACACCATAATATTAGAGAGAGCACCTTACTAAATTGGGTTCACTCCCAATATTGTTCCTTATTATCCTTGGAGATACCCATATTTTTTCAATTTATTTGAGTCCTATCTTCTTCCGGGACCACACATCACCTAATAATAATCTACTTTTAGATTTTACAATTAAAATAAATCATTAATCATATATAATAACATGTGAAATGGGAAAAATGTTCATAATCATTTAAAAAATTCATTATAACATATGTTGTGGAAAATAAATTTGTTTCATAAAAATATCATCAATGAAATAATACACCATACAATGTAAGAATAAATTTGAAAAACATAGATTATATCCATGCTAATTAATAAGTAACCTCATATGATTTTATCTGTAGTGAAAAGGCTTAAATACCAATAGAAATATTTCATAGGAAAATACAATTTTCATTTTAGAATTGTATATTGAAAATTTATAAAATCTCTTATTTTGATGATAATTATTACTTAAAAATAACCATGGTTAATTTTAAATTAAGCTTCAAGGCATTGATATATAATAATAGAGGTAAATTTCACTCCTTCCAAGTAAGTTATACTAATGATTCCCTTAACATTTTTGGACAAAATTTGAAATTGCATCATTCAGAAATAAAAAAAGTTGATTCTATTTAATCCATTTTGTAAAACAATTATGGTGGAAAAATTATTTTAAAAATTAATATATGAATATTAAAAATCATTATTGAAAATATTTTAATAAAAATATGGCCTTTTGATCAATAAATTCCAAAAAATATTAAAACATATTTAGTTTCACATTAAAAATCATCTTTTTATCATTATAGTAGTTAATGCGAGGAAAATGAAAGGGGGGCATATAGTATACCGAAATAAATAGAAGATAGGTAATAATAATGGGATTTATCCAATATTAATCATATAATTTCCCAAATTTAAATTTATGTATAAAAATGTTATTTAAAACGATATTGAAACATATATCTCTTCCCAATTTGGTAACTTTTGAATAAAAAAATAATAAATGTGAAAACATTTAATGGAGATCAAAATGTAAATAAAATTGATTATTATATTAATAAAGTAAATTTATGGGTATTACATACACACCAATATGAAAATAAGTGGATAATATGTCTTGTTTATCCAAGAAATAAAATTCATAAGGGAATCTATTAAAATATGTTCAACTTTTTTAAAATGTGAACTAAACTACTATGCAAAAAAAATTATATTTATAATAACAATATAAAAAAATATTTTACATTATTGTTATTTCATATATGGTCCACTTATAAAATTTTAACCCTTATTTACTAATAATTACTTATTAAAATAATCATTTCCTATTGATAAGTTTTTTTGTTTTTCATTAATGTTTTTGTTTGGTAACTCAGATCATTGAACATTAATCATTGTTGTATAATATAAGGATTTTCATTTATGATATAAATAAAAAATATATAAATTATATGGATATTTAGAGTCCCCCACAAATGATTGAGATATAAACATAATTTACACCATCCATGGATACAAATTTTCATATGTATACGTGAACACTATTTCAATTTTTCGATGGGTGGAATGAAAAGAAGGTATATTAAAGTTCTCATTTAAATAATCCCATTAATATAATAAATAATATATATATATATACACATCTATATTTTGATTCAATAATCATAAAATTGATGTAACAAGGTTATGAAAAATGAATTACACTGCAAAGACGAGATGGTAAGTTATACAGACATACAAACGATGTTTTCACTTCTATGTGATGGAATGAATTTTGATGATGTTTTATAAATAATTAACATGAGAAATCAATATATTTTAAAACATTTAGTCAATATTTTTTAATTTATGCAACATATGACTAGGTTGTAGAATAAAAATTAAGATTAGAAATGCTTGGTTAAGAGGTATACCTCTTCATTGCGGAGCCTCGTTAATCTTACACCATAATCATTGAAAGAATAGAATTTTTGAAAGACTGAAAGCACTAAGCTATGTTTCAAAAATAAATAATGATATCATGGAAGCTATTTTATGAGATATAAGAATAATCTATTTTGGATAATGAATGAGATGAGGATCCCATTTATATTAGAGGGGATGGGAAGTCTTTGAATTACATAAAGTATTACATTTATATGAATAAAGTTTCATTGTAAAATATCTAAAAATTCATTTAATTATAGATGAATTTTATTTTGAGTCAATGTTCACTCATATTATAAAGTTATTTCATATTTCTGTTTTGTTTTTTCGGTTATCTCTTAGTTTTAACACTATTTTATCTATTTTGACAATAACCGCAAATTAATTATTTCTATTATTTAATGGTCATATGTTTAATATAAAGGGATAAGATTCCCCTAATTGGAAAATAAATGATATTTCAGACCATATCCTATTAAAATTTATGAATATATGATTTTATTTTTTTAATTTTAATTATTTTAACAATATAATATTTATAATTAATAATCATTATTTTCCTTCTTTATCTATACATGGAATATTTTTCATATAATATGGGTCTACCTCAAGTAAAACAGTTCATAAATTTCATGTATTATAAGATAATGTGGATATTATCATAATAAAATCATCCAAATATATTTTTTAGTTTTATATGTCTCATTAATCCTTTTATATCTTTTTAACCCCTTGGTAAATCAATTCTATTCTTAATTTTTTAAATTACTTATTCAATATTGAATATCATAATTTTACTTATATGGTAAGAATTGGGTCATAAATGGACATGGGATTAAATCCAAAACTATGTATCATCCTTCATGTCCTTTTTTTATATTTTTATATTTTTATATAATTTTAAAAAATATATTTTACATTAAATGATATTACATTGATTTTTTTATGTAATCACACAATTTTACATTTAAATCAATGTAAAATCAATGTAACTATAATATATAACGTTTAAACAAATCTAATATGATATATTTATCTTTATAATTTGTGGGTCACTATAAATCACCCAAAAAAATAATTTTGTTGTTTTCAAGAATATTTACATGGTTTCATTATAGATTTCATAAGCGTTGTGTCGATGCATCGGAAGAATTTTGAAAAAATTATGTAGAATGGTATTTTTATATTTCATGCCATGCGCCAGAATTGCATGAGAATATGGATAATTCACTTTTCATATAACACCAAATTGAATATCTATCTATAAAAATCATCAATAATAAATCTTATATAAAAATAAGATTAGATAGTATTTCATCATTCTAAAATGGTATTTTCAAGACACAAATATTACATTTATAATGTTGTGCTAGCATTACAGTGGGATTGAAAATTATTTTTATTTCTACAATGAAATAATTTATAATTTATAACTATAAAATTTTTGTATGTTATTTTTTTTATATATTCATATATATTTAATTAAATAAGTAATAAAAATTTTATATCATATTAATGTCTAAAAAATTAAATAAAAGATATATTATTACATGAAATACATTATATTTTACTATTCACTAAAAATTTTATTTCATTAAAAAAATATAAAAAATATTACTTTTTAAAATTTGTTATGATGAGTTAAAAAAATTACCATTTCTTAATTTTTAGTCCCTATAATTGGTAAAAGTAAACACTAATATAAATTTGTAAAATATAACAAAAAAACATTTTCTAAACTACATTTGTAATCAAAAAAATAAACTTATAAAAAACCATGAAAAGTGATGATTCAAATATAATTAATTTTATAATATCCAACTAAATAATACATATGTTACCTTCTGATAAAATTAAAATCATAAATGGATTTTTTTCGACATGAAATCGCTATTTAACAAAAATAAATATTTTTCACTATACAGTGGAAAATAAATCCTTTTAAAAAATTACTCATATATAATTATTTCATTATTATTTTAAAAATTATACCCCTTTAGAAAATAAAATTTCAAATATTCCATCAAATATTTACAATATTCATTCTAGAAAAACAATAAAAAAACATTTCTTATTAGAACATATATTGTAGAATAAAATAACTTTACTAAAAATTGATTACATATTTATAAAAAAAATTATTAATTAATTTAATTGATTATGACTGTTATATATATTTATTAATTTAGTTATATATATTCGTGTAGTGAATTTGACCATAAATTTTATAACAGTTAAAAAATAATAACATTTAATGGTTCGTTTAAGAATGGGCTTTCAAGTTGTATACACTATTGAATATAGTGTTCTTCCAAAATATCGAGGTGTCACACTATAATCATTATATCCTCATACATTTAGTGATCTATCCATATAATAAAAATCTCATTCAAGATCTTCTTTTGTGGACTATTCTATTACCTAACAATATATAAATCCATGTAACATGATCATATGTTATTATGTTTGCATTATTTATATGCACAATTTGGAATCCAAGATACCATCTACAAATGACTAAATACATTTCCTAGTCATACCTCATATAGACAAAGGGTTATTTTAATATATTCTGGTTACAAAAAAATTAGATTTTTTAAATGAATTGGGTATTCCATTAATGTATAAAAAAATAATTTCAATTATAAAAATTAACTAATGACAGATTATACTTTAACCAAACTCAACTCAGGAGAGAGTATTCAAAAAACCAATAGGACATAATAACAACCATTAGTTTCATTATAACATATATTTAGTCAATTATGATATTTATAGAATAGTTTATAATGATATTAATACATTTTAAATTCTTGGTTTCAATTAATTTTAGAAATATAGTTAAATATTTATTTTAGAACCATATTTGAGAACAAATTTCAAATTCGTTATGGTCTCCACCTCAATATTCCTATATAAATTTACAAATACACAAACAAAAAATATATATATATACATATTTCTTGTTTAAAAATTCACATGCTTCATTGTAAATTTTTATAATCATAAAGAAAAATATACATATATATACCTATGATTATTTTTATAATCACTGGATACATAAAAATCCCTTTAAAAAGATGCTCAATTATATTCGTAGTCAATATATTCAAATTTTATTATTTGATGTAATTTATTATTATAATTAAAAATTCAACTATTGATTAAAACAAACATTATTAATATCATTTAAAGAATAAATACCTTATCAAAATCATTATTTATTTATAAGAAATAATCAAGTTATTTGAGAAAAATATCGTCTGCAAATTATGAAGAAAAAATATTTTAATCAATTTCCAATGTGGAAATACCCAATACATTCAATTAAAACCAAGTTGAAAACCAATTTTTTCCATTATTTATCCAGTGAATATTCTTAATATTAAATTTAGGGGCTAGAAACATTATTTAAAATCATAGGAAATCTAGGGTTATAAAATTGGATTTTTAAGAAAGGGGAAGACCTTCCATAAAACTAAACTGAGGGGAATTACAACTATGAATATGGGTTGAAGTAGACCCAATAAAAATAAAACTCTTGGAAATAGACAACAAGCAAACTAAAATCCAAAATCCCACTAGGGGTTTAGCCTATGAATGGACATAGAGAAGGAACGGGGAAATAAATCAAATGATATTAAGATAAAGGATTAAATGATTAAAATATACAAGGGTGTGATCTTATATAATATCTAATTGAGACCTCGTAATCTAAATTATAGGAAAAAGGTTAGTATATCCCACATTGGTCATTCCCCCTAGGGTCCAGTTTTTTATAAAAGAAGGAGGGAGAGACCCTACCAATTTTTATTTTTACTATTATTATTATTAGTACTAATAACATTACTATTATTATTATTATCCTCACCATTTCATTTCATGTGTTTTTGATACATCATGTGTGTCACTAGGTCTAAAAACAATTTACAAAACCTTATACTGACTATGCAATATTCACTATCTAGACAAGATAACCAGTATGATTAGACTACATAGTTGTGAAAAAACATGCTCTATCCATACAAAATGGTCCTGGAAACTAAATAAAAAAATGAAGTGTTACCATAGGGTTAGTAATAACTGTGTTCTGATCATGTTATAGGAAAATTATATTAAAAATATAAAAAATTTAATATAGATAATTAATACTCATAAATCAATTTTATATTAATAAAAATACACAAATTAACATTTCATTAATAAATAAATTGTTTCATGATTCAATGTATAAAAATTCGCCCCAACATAAACCTATTAGTCACTAAGAGGCCACAAAAATCAAGAAGGATTAATGTTGATCTCAAATAAAAATGGAAGAAAATCATTGAAAATATTCTAGAAAATATGTAAAGGAATTCAACCACAAAATCAATATTTTAAAGCAAGAATATTCAATCAATTCTTCACAAAAACTCCTACCATTTTCAAAGTAGACGCATATTCCTAGATGAGAATATAGATAACTGAACACTCATGGTGAGTCACCTCATCATTTTTCAAACCATCTAGTATGGTGGTTTGATATAACATAAACAACATAAAATCTTCACTAAACAATAACCCATCCCCCAACCAATAATACTCAAACGAAATATTCTAATGTCACATAAATTCCTAATTTTCCAATTGAAACCAATTACTCTAAAAATTCACTCTTATTAAAGATCATTACGTTAGGAAACATATCATAGAATTATTCAAGTGAAAATCCCGAGTCATTGGATATCAAAACACTAAAGGACCACCTTCGACACTAAAATGAAAAGGGGATAATTTATCAATCATGAGAATACTACCTCAAAATGCCTTGGATCAATCATCGTGCCTATATTAATGGAAAAATTGATCATATTACCAATGTAACAACTCCTAAGTACCCCAAAAATATAAATTAGTCAAATTCATTTTACCAACTCTATATTTAAAACATCTAGGCTAGTCAACCAAGGAACTGACCTATGGTTGATTCATGACCATTTAACAAAAATTAAATCATGCTCAAACCATTTCCACATGAAACTCTATGATCACTCAAGCATATGAACATGGAACACATAAAATAACCATGAATCCAAAACCACCAAAAAACAATAAGACGTTTTTCAGAAGTACACCCCCTGGAACCAAACCAATTGAAAAATGATTAAAAATACATATGTGATTTCCTATTAGACTGGAAGACATCTGAGACCCTTCACATAAGAACTATATATGTAATAGGGGAAACAAAATACGTGATCAATCATGTTTTATGAATATTTTTTTCCAAAATACACCAACGAAAAATGAAATCTTTATAGAATAGAAAATAATTATCACCCAATAAAATCAAAACATTAAAAAATTTAATGAAATTTCTTTATCCAATTTAATATTGTTACTAAAAAAATCAAAAATCATAAGACATCACTTAATACCTCATTTTATAATTTCACTAATCATTCCATAATAATATTTTTCTCCACTTTTAAACCATAAAAAAACTTTATATTCCATATATCTCAATTTCAAAATACAAAATTTTACATAAAAACCCACATTTAGAATTCCAAATAACCCTTTTGAATCAAATCTCCCACTTTTCAATTAAAGACGACATTTAAAAAATTAAATCATGATTTATAAATGTTTAAAAATAAAATATTCATTATTTTAATCAAACTAAAAATATATGTACCATCGTAAAATACATTTTTTAAAATTATAATCATTTAACATTTGAAGTAATCCATTACTAAGAAAAACACAATTACCAGCATTTCATTTCACCGAAATCCATTTCATGGGGAACTAGTGGTTGTGGTTTTCATGGAACATGGTATAGTATACCACATTATACTCTTCAAACCATCACTAGAAGTCATACTTAAACTAGTACATAGGATCTACAAGGTTTTTGAGGAAATTTAATCCCACCATGTGAAACCAATATGACTGAAATTATTATCTAGGGTGATATAAAAATAATGAAAAAAATTAAAAAACCGCAAAAAAAATTAATGAAAATTAAATATTCTATAATTTATCTAAATAATATTTGAAAAAAATAGATTATTCCATTAATAGTGTTGATCAGCTACCCACCCATGACCTACATTATAATATCTTGGGATCCTACTCCAATCTACCACTAATTCCCAAATATTGAATGGTTCTTTAAAACCATGTACCACATAAGGACATATGATATAATACCATTTTTCATGAACCAACTCGATTCTTCCATCACTTGGATGCCTAAAATAGCGTGTTATTTTCTAAATGTTCTTTCTCAATTTTATTTGGATATGGACTACTGTCAGGGAATCTAGTTGAATCCAAGTGATGTATTTCACCAATAAAAGTAGAGTTAATAATTTGAAAAAAATTTATTATAAGTTACACATAGCCCATCCATAAGTTGGACATCCTTACATGAAGATGTAATCAAGAAAAATAAATAATCACATGATATAAAATTAATAAAAAACACCAACAAAGAAAAACCACCACTCACTACTTTCACCATCATCTATAGAAATCACCACCACCAAAATTCCTTTCTTTAACCAATATAGAAGTTTTACAACTCCAACCATATAAAAAATTAGAATACCATGAATTTTAAATGTGATAACAAAAACTAAAAGGAAAATAAGGAACCAACATACCTAGTAAAATGATGCCTTAATAGACACAGCCACACTCCATTTATACTAAATCATTAATATATCTAAGATTTGTCATAACCTTAACCTAAAAATAGTAAATAAAAAATAGGAATGTTATTAGAATATTACTGGTAGGCCACCATCCACCATACCATGTGTTTGTGATTTAATTAAATATTAATTATCATCAATATTTGAAAAAACAATTAATAAATGGATAACCATTTTTATATGAATATATATATCCGTATAATAATCCTAAACTTACATTTCTATTTTTCATTTAAAATAAATTAATATCTTCGGAAAAAATAATCAACACATGTTTCATCTATAGATAAATCGAATTTAGACACCTATTTTTCAATATATTTTATAAAAATAATATTTAATTACTGATTTTGAATCCATAAAGAAGAAAAAAAGATAAAAAATCTGTTAACAATTGATATAAAATATTTTTGATGGAAATTTTTTTATAATAATTTAAATAAAGAAAAAAATATTCTAATGAATTCATGTCGAAATCATGCACCATGGTTGACCCTAGTTAAACTATTGTTATGGAATGTCAACCTATAATCCTATTACACTCTTTGATTGAACATTACAATACTAGTCTCATGCCTGAAACACTAGGGGAATGATGCCCAACCCTATATCTAACCAAATTTATTCCACTTGATATTTATTTAGTGTCTTAATATTTTTCATAGGAATGAAGGTGTAGTTTGGATCCCTAAAACCTCAAACTATTGTACTCTTACTTATTATACAACCAAATTACCTTGGGTTAGAATGATTTATTCTCATTCAAAACATATAACACTTCATAACTAAAGGGATCTATCCACCAAAACCATCAAATATCATCTCATTTATCAAAATAATCCCAATCCTTGTTAAATCTAAATATTTCTCAAATCACGAGGAAATGTTTAAAAATACCAAGATTCACGATACCAAATATAATTCACATCTTTTTATATATTTAATTAATTAAAATACCATTAAAATAATCTCATAAATCATGACAAATAATCATATTCAGCATTTGAAATTCATTTTAGAAATCCAAATAATCATTTTTTAAACCATGTTTTAGATTAAACTTTTAATTTTATATGGTCTCACTCCCATTATGTTCGAATAAAATTACACGCTTGCATACAAACACATACAGATATTTATATAAATATATTTTTATACCATTTCAAAAATAAATTTTTTTCCATGTAATGGTTTACAAACACAAGAAAACAAAAATATATTTCTATATGTATATGTTCATAATAAAAAAATTCATAATAAGACCTTTGAAAAACAACATATTTAAATTCAACATAAATATTAAAATATATTGAAAATTATTTTCACTTTGTTTATTAATTTAAATTCTTTGTATGTTAAAACATTTATTTTAGGATTTTTATTAAATGAAAATATCTTTTACAAACTCAAATTTGGTATACAAGTGAATATAAAGAAACAAACAAACATGTAGTGTGAATAGTTATAGGAATAGAGATTTTATACAATTTAAACTTTATTAATACACTATATTTTTTATAAAAATATTTTTATAAAATATTTTTCTTGATAAATACTATAAATATTTATAATATTATTATAATGTTTTGAAAACTAGAATTTAAAAGTCGAACAATCATTGGTTCTAAAATTAGATAGATAATAATGGGAAAAACCTACAACAAAATAATGGTGGATGGTATGAAACCTTGAGTAGAGGATGAAGGATGGCCAAAAGTAAAATAAAAAACATTCAAAAATTAGGGCAAAAAAAATTAGTTTCTGAGACTCAGCTAGGGTTTTTCCTAGGGAGGTCTGTAAAAACTATGTAAGAGGAACAAGAAAGAAAACAATTAGAGGAGATTAGAATAGTATGAAAACCTAATATGGGGTAATTTCAGGAAACATTTGATGAAGGATTGATAATCCAATTTAGAGGGAGTGGGAGAGTGTGTCACAATTAGGGGATTCCTCATGATGGTCTACATTGTGAGGAAGGATAATCTCCCCCATAGACACATGTGAACAATTATTTATTCTTATTTTAATTATTATCATTTAATTATTTTGTATTTTAAATTTTAGTTAACATGGGTTATGTATCCTATGTTTTTTATATATTACATAACTCTATGATGATAATGGACCCATCACTACTCACACAAATACAACTACATGAGTTAGTTGAATGGTTAAAAAGACTATGTTCCAATCAACGATATCTATTTTGTAAATTGCATAACAAAAATAAAATTAATACCATCATTATCACTAACCATGTTCTAACAACTAGACTATAAAATTATCATGAAAATTTTCAACTTTTAATGAATAAAAAATGACCAAAGACTTATATATATATACTATTAATTAATTATTTAACTAATGAATTTTTCATTCAGGGTGTGGAATACCTAAGAACCATCCAAAAACAATATATCGTTCTCCACATTATTGTCTACAATTAAATTTCATTTTCTTTATTATGATATTTTATTATTATCCTTTATTATAATGAATGATCATCCATGTGGTTGATCATGTGGTTCATCAAAACTCAACAATATCCTATGTCACCTACACTACTATGTTTTTCTTTTTCTATTAAACAAAAATTTTCCAAAGTAATAAAATCCTTCTTTTAGTCGGTCTATATTTCATTAAGCATTGTATTTTCATTTTTTGATGTGATAGTTCCAAATTTATTCAAGTGGTCATTTTTAACATCCCATGTAAATAAGGAATATAAAATTTTCATATTTATTAATATTTCTGAAATAAATATTAATTTTACATTAAATGGGATTCTATGTTTGATGGAGTACCTGATATGAAACAATGAGTTTCGTTGAAATCTTAAATTGAACACAAAATTGGTTCATACAAAAAAATATTAATATAATATTATTTTAAATGGTTGTTAACACCTAAATGTTGTATTAGTGATAATTAATAGAAATAAAAAAAATATGATTATTCATGTTTTTTAAATTTTTTTACATTAATCCAATTAAAGTTATAGGCTTTAAATGTGAAAGAATTATATTTTCACCTAAATACTATAATATTCATTAAAAGGTCAATTTACTACCTTTTGATGGAGAACCCTATTTAAATCATGTTTTAGTCACTTTTATATGTTCTATTTTACAAAATAAAATTCTTATTTTGAATCAGGATATAAAAACTTACTTTAGGAAAAAAAATATTTTCAGATAAAGTTCATTTTTTTTAATTTATAGTGAAGTGTACTGTATTTTAATTCAAACCTACCTAGTAATAAAATGTATTTATATAGTTATCTTATATTTTTAAATTATTTTAAATATTAATTAGATTATATTTTTACTATTTAATCCAATGTTGGTCGTTGGATGTAATTTAACATTGAAATTGGACATAAAAAATAGTCTATCCTTTTTATAGTTATTATTTCTTAAAAACAAGATTTTTGTTTTAACAATGGGAATTAAATTAATATTAATTTTTGACACTTATGGGTTTTCAATTTTCGAAAATCGATTCCATATTTAAAATCAAAAGGTCCAAATTATGTGAATAGGTAAATTTTTAGACATTATGAATATTTAGTTCAGTAAACATTATATTTACCTTGGTTTAAGGGTAAATATGGTAAATAAGGGTAATATAATATTATCATTATAATTTTAAATTACCCTAACATCTATCCTAATCATATTGGTTGATACATTTCTAATCGTGGTCATCCTTGGATCGTTTTTGTGCCCCACAGAGCCACTTGGGAGTGATAATGACACTTTAAATTAATTCATTTAAAGTAAATACAAAAATGACACAAACTTATATCATTTTGTAAATAAAATTTTTCACGAGTTTATATAATATATATTTTCATCAATAAATATTAATTTTAAAGATAAAAGGATTTCCTTCAACATTATAATTTTTTATACTTTTTAGACATCAAATAATTAAAAATATTTATGACACAATAATGTTGTAGTGTTTACCTCATTAATGAATGATTTAAATATATAACATTATGAAGATTAAAACAATATCAAAAACCTGTAATATTCATATTTTATGATTTTATTTTGAACTAGTGCCATCTTATCTTTGACGTTAGTATGTTTTGGTCCTTTAGAAATAGAAAATCATTATATAATAAAATAGTATTTTTAACCATTCTTAAAGAGCCCCTCCTTATTAAAAGCCCTCAGTTCTAACCAATTACTCACATTTCTCAATCCCCTTGGCTCATATAACCTCTTCCCAATTAATTTCCCAACATTCCTTTCCACCTACCAAAATCCATCCTATTGGTAGAAGGAAATTCAATTAAGCCTTTTTGTTCAAACCAATGGATGGTACCCGATTTAAAGGTAACGTCTTATCTTTTGGTCTTTTTTTATTTTACTTCTCTAACCCCACTAAACACTTTTTATTAATTTATTATATAAAAAACAGTATCCTCAATATACTTGGTTGTTGTTATGAGATGTATTCGAAGAACAGTTACACACACCTCTATTTTATGGTTAAAAGAAGATAGTGTTTTTGTGGACAATGAACTACTGCCTCACAATACGATGATTGTTTAATTATCACCTAACTCCTCTGATGGTGTCCATTATGATAGAAATATATTTATATGTTATATATATTATATTTATATTGTTTATATGCTTCTTTATTTTCCATTTATAGCATACCTTTATGGTTTCCAAAATGGGTAAATATTATAATTTCATTTGAGAAAGAGCGGACTACCACCCCTCAAAGTGATATGACTCGATCACACCATACATGGAACATATAAAGGATGGAGATAATTAAATTATTTATAATATTATACTATAATTATAATATTAATATTTATCATTACATTTTCATTCCATTAAATATGAGACATAAATGAAATTTACGTTTATGGGTACGTACGACTTACCATCTCCATGAACGGTGCATTTAATATATTATATCCAAATGTTATGTAATCTTATAAATACACATATATATATATATATACTAGATATATATGATATATATGATCATCTAAATCATGAATATAATTCTAGATATAATGTAATTTCTACAACATGGATAATTTATAATTAAAACAAGTTCATTTTTAACTCATGTTCGGAACATCGAAAAAATGTCTAATATTAAGTAAAATAATTAACTAATTGTTTTAGCACAGTAATAATGGATATAAAATGAATAATAAACATGAATAAGGTTCTTAGGAATGTATAAATTAACATTAGTTTTTAATCCATGATATTAAGGGATGATTGAGTCATGTCAGACACGAGGTAAGGGATTTCTTATCTCTCTTTTAATTTCATGAGAAATCCATTGTTCAAAAATTATATATTTCATGTGGTGTATTTTTCACTTCCATTTATTATATATTATCATGATACTATTTATATTTATTTTATTATATTATTTATTTGGTGGTTATTAAATTTTGGTCATATGACTCGATTGATTATAACGTGGTAAAGGGTTTCTTATCTAACTTTTATTTCCATGAGATTTCCATTGTTCTCCACTTATTTCTTGAATGTGGATTATTGAATACATAAATTTTATGTATATTATCATTATTCTATTTATATTTATTTTATTATGTTGTTCATTGGGTGGTTAATATCATTTGGTCATATGACTCAATTGATTATAATGTGGTCAGGGGGTTTCAACTCACTTCTAATTCCCGGGAGATTCATATAATATTGCAACTATTTACTTTTATGTGGTGTAATAATTTCCAATAATTGTATTCATTTTTTACTATATTTTAATTTATGTTCAAAAAAATATTCATTTAATGATCCTTCTTTCATATGGTGAATGTTTCATAAGAAACCAAATCAGAAAGGGAACCTTTCAACATCCCCTTTTTAAAAAGACTTCTTTTGGTTATGTCAATTAATTTACATCTTATTATGTTGGGATATGTTATTATACATCAATATTGCTATAATTTTTATGTAAAACTAATAAGATACCATTTTCTCCATCACCAATTCACTTTTTGGATTTTAAATTTACGTTGTTAGGATCTCGAATTTCTATAAGGGAACTTCTTCACCCATTTTCAATTCTTGGGATTAAACTTATACTTTATGATTATGTCATGATATGAATATGTTTGAATAACCCCCGATTTTTTTTACATATAATATAAACATATATTGGGTTTATTTATAGTTGTCACACATAATTATGTCATTGATTTATCCTTAATCTAATGATAACGTCTTTATAAGGGATTTCGTCTCAATTTATATTCCATTGAGACTTAATTGTTGTTGTGAACCAATTCAATTTTATATGGTTTATATACAATACTTTGGAAAATTATATCATGAATTCCTATATTGTAATTATATAATAAGGTTTTGATTAAAAGTTATTTCTCAATTATTTTTATTCAAGAATCTCTTATTTTCATAAGAACTCCGTAACTAAAATATTGTTTTAATGATTTATTCTTATAAATCATTCTCATTAATGTCCATATTTTAAAAATGGTTTTATGTATTTATTTATATAGACATTAATGTTTTAAAATGTTAATTCATTTAAAAGCTTCAATGTTGTATGGGAAACTTTGATTCAAAAACCTCATTGTTAAATATTTTAAATGGTTTTGAAAATGGTTTGATAAATAATTGATTATGTCAATATCTTGAAAAAATATATTGTGATTAAAATGTGGAAATTTTAGCTTTTATTTATGATTGTTTTATTTGTTATGAATACAGTATGATTATTGGGCATTATTTACGTATACTGGTGGTTTCGTGATAAACCTAGGGTGGGTGAGCCCGAGATAGCTCTCAAATGCAATGGATAATCTGATAGAGGTAAAAGTTAATGTTTCTCAAAAGAGATTTAGGGAATATATTATGATAGGTATTCCAAATGTAAAACCCTATGTAGTTGTGAAATCTACAATGTATGTATGTTATTTATGACATAATTTACCTTTAAGATTTTTGGTTTCTCTATGTTATTCGTAAATCATAAGATTTTATGAGGTGTGTTATGATTGAAATGTATGGTTTAATTGATTCGTATTTATATATGGGTTAATTTTTATTTTCATTATTTTATAACCTTTTCTGATATTTTTATGCTCACCTAAGTTTTAAAATGATTTTCACAAGATATATAGATGAATTGGGTAAAGGATATGATCAAGGAAATTCCATGCTATCTAAAACATGGAACTAGACATGATTTTTTATGTTTTTAATTCATGAAAAAAATTGAAACAGATTAGAAGTGCCTACATTGTATTATTTAAATTTAATGGAATAGATATGGCCTAATTCTAAAGAACTCTAAACCTGAAAAGATCCTCAATGTGTATTATTCATTTATTTCATTATTATATAATGTTTAAGGAAGGGTCCTTAAAGTTGTTATCAACAGTTGATTTATATAACTTTAGAGGTTAGGGTGTTATTTAAGCATAAGTGACATAACAATAATATTTAACATATTATAAAGAGTCAAATTCATTTTATTTAAATTAAAGGAGATTAAGATAACATGAAAACGTCAATCTTTTCATTACCCTCCGCATAAGATATTATATGATGATTTTACAGATATACTCACACTGACATTTTTGGTTTTAGTAAATGGCTAGATCTAGTAGGCACCAAAGTAACAGTGCATGTGAAGCAATATGTGATGGTTTTCTGAATGAGAAACTGATTGAAATGGGAGCTGCAGTGGGAACTATTTGGTTTATTCACAACTAACTATATGGTGTCATGATTTACCACTTAAACCCTTGGGATTTTTATAAGGCATCATTTATGCCTGAAAAAATCCGTACAGATGTTAAGGTAATAATCATAAAGATAAGTATATTGAAAAACATATGTGGCATGGATTTGGAAAGAAACACTTAGGAAAATGCTTTAAAGGGACTGGAAGATTCCATAGATGTGGTAATGAAGGTATTAAAGCATGAACCTACCATGTAAAAAGGAAGAATCTAGTTGACACCAAGAAAGGTAAAGAAGATCATTCCAATGGATTAATTGAATGTTCTAATTATGGTGCTCATGGTCATTATAAAAAAAAATTTATAATGAAGAAGGCTCGAGAATGGGATTAGAACAATCATACAAATATATTTTCACCAATTCTTCATTCCATTCCAATTGAATATGAAGAAACCGAAAATGACCAATGATTGGAATTAATTATTTCTTAGCTGATTTTTTGACATTATTGAATCTTAGGATATGATTAATGATTTTTATTGTAGGAATGATGTATTATAGATTATATTGAAAATTAATGGAAAATGGATCATGAATAATGTTGAATGAGTTAAAATTCTACATATTAAGGATTCTGGAGTTATGGTAAATTTTAGGATGATGAAATTCATAAATGTATTAAGGCTATTTTCAGGATGGGATTACATTGGAAGACTTTTTATAGTATTTGTAACCCTGAATTTTGAAATACGAAATTGTTATTCATGGAATAATTATCTTTTCTTTTTTGGATTAATGGTTGAAAAAATAATTGGGAAGAATCTATGTTTTTATAATGGTTTGGGTTTTTTATGTAAATGATTAACACATCATAAGGAATATTTAATTAGGTTAATTAGACTTCCGTATGAGATTTTAAGAGTAGTTAATGTTTTTGGAGATAAATATTATGATTTACTGTGGAAGACAATTTGATTAAATCCTTCTGATTTTGGGGTTTCTATATTCGTTTTGATTAATTTTAAAAAATTTAAGGACAATTGTATATTGAACGGTCATTCTTGAACTTTGGGTATTATTTAAAAATATTTAGATATTATGATAAGTTTTCCATTTTGTAAAAGATTAATATTTTGGAGATTATCATATATTGTACTTACGATTTTGGTTTTGGATAATGTCTAAAAACATGGGAAAAATGCAGTTCATCATTTTTGGATTATGTGATTCTCTAGAAGTTGATTATAGTTCTCTCAATATGAATAAGTCATCTTGAATACATACTGTTTGGAGAAAAGATGAGTTTGTGGTAGAATTTTATTAAAGGATGACACTCTACATGGAAAGTATGTATATTTCGTTACAATCATATTCTAGTTATTAATTAAATATTTCAAATCTATTAAAAGGATAATGAAGAAAAAAAGTTATAAGATCTCTTTTATCATCAGACTTTTACCCAACCACAAATTTATGGTATTGTGGTGGTAAAAATTCGGTGATCAAGTTCACTATCACTGTTTATTAATCTACAAGAGTTAATTTCTATTATATATCCATGTTTTCATGGAATCTATGTATCTATTGTCTCATGTCACCATTTTACTTCTCTTCCTTTTTTTAAAGTGATATTTTTATTTAATCTTTTTCTATTGTGGGACATACAATGAACTTTCCAAGCCCCAATTTAAAATTGTGATGATGCAATTCCCCCATGGGGGGAATGATGTAACATCCCAGGTAAATAAAGAAGAACAAACTTCACATTTATTAATATTTATTACTAAAATATTAATTTTACATTAAATGGGATGCTATGTTTGATGGCGTACCTGATAAGAAACAACGAGTTTCTTTGAAATCTTATGATGTACACAATGTTGGGTCTAACTGAAATATAATAATATAATATTATTTTAAATTGTAGTTAATGCCTAGTCATTTTATTGCCTTTAATGAATAGAAATAACTAAAATATGATTATACATGTTGTCAAAATAATTTTACATTTATCCAATAAAAGCAAGAGTCTTGAAATGTGAATGAATCTAATTTTAAGCAAAAATACTCTAATAATCCTTAAAAGGTGGATTTACTGTATATTTATGGATATCCCTTTTTAAATCTACTTTTGGTCACTTTTATATGTTCTATTTTTTAAAACAATTTATTCCTTAGAGTCGGGATTTCGAAATTTACATTGGGTAAATTTTTGATATTTTTTGATAAAGTTCATTTTTTAATTTATCGTGAAGAATTGTGTATTTTAATTCAAAAATGCCTTTTAATCTAATTTATTTATATTGATATATTATATCTTTCAACTAGTTTAATGTCAAATTAGATTATATATTTACCATTTAATCCAATTTTGGTCATTTAATGTAATTTAACATTGAAATAGGACATAAACCTGTGTCAAACTTTTTATATTGAATATTTCTTTAAAACGCATTTTTTTAACAATGGGAATTAATTTTAAAATAATTTCTTCCACTTAATTTTTTTATTTTGAAAAATGGATTTTATATTTCTAATCAAGAGGTCCAAATTGTTTAAATAATTAACTTTTTATTTTTAGACATTATGAATATTTACTTCGGTAAAAATTTTATTTTCTATGGTTAAATTTTAAATCTGGCAAATAATGGTAACAAAATAGTATAATATTAAAATTAAATTACCCTAAGAAGTGTCCTAATTGGATTGGTCGATACATTTATGACCATGGTATTTATTGAGTTAATTTTTGGACCCCCTGGAGTCACATGGGAGTGCTAATGACATTTTATATTAATTAATTTAAAGTAAGAAAAAAATGCCACAAACATATATCATTTAGTAAATAAATTATTACATGGGGTTATATAAGTTATATCTTTGACTATAAATATTAATTTTAATGCTTAATATATTTCCTACATCATGATATTTATTTTATAATTTATATACTTCAAATAAATAAAAATATTTATGACACAATGATGATGCAGTGTTTACCTCATTAATGTGTGATTTAAATAAATATGATTATAATGATTAAAACAAAATTCAAAACAAATAAACTTATTATTGGATAATTTCATTTCTAACATGATTAATCTTATCATCCACATTAATATGTTTTGTACCTTTATAAATCGAAAATCAATATATAATTAAATAATATTTTAAAACATTCCAAAAGATCCCCTCCTCCCCCTTATAAAATTTCCTCACCTCTAAGCCATTAACCACACTTCTAAAGCCCCTTTGATTGTCAAACCTCTGCCAAATTAATCTCACTACATCATTATACTCCTCCTAGAAGCATTACCCAAGGAAGAATGAAATTTAATTAAACCTTTGGGTTCAATCCAAAGAGAGATACCCGATTTAAAGGTAACATCTTCTCTTAAGTTCTTTTGTTTTATTTTACTTCTCCAACCACCTAAAATATTTTTCTTCATTTCTTCAAAATAACCAGTATAATAATTATACTAGTTTATTGTTATTATAAGTAATCTAACTACACTTACACACACCTCCATCTAATGTTTAAAAGAACATATTGTTTCTATGGACAGAAAACTACTGCATCACGAAATGATGATTGTTCAATTTTCTCTACCACCTATCATGGTATCCATTAAGATGGAATTGTATTTATATGTGATATATATTATATTTATGTTGATTATATTCTTCATTATTTTCCATTTACAGTATACCATTATTGTTTCCATAATGGGTAAACACGATAGTTATATTTCCAGAAGTGCGGACTACTGCCCCCCTCAATGTGATATGACTCGTTCTTACCATACATGGAATGTATAAAATATGGATATAATTAAAATATATGTGATATTATTTTGGAATTATGATATAACTATTTGTCATTATATTTTCATTCTATTGAATATGAAACATAAATTAAATTACTATTCAATCGTACGTACGACTTATTGTCTCCATGAACGATGCAATTCATTTCGTTTCTCCAAATGTTATGTACTATTAAAAATACATATATATGATGGATATATATGATATATATGATATCTAAATCATGAATATAATTCTGGAGATAATGTAATTTTGACCACATGGACAATTTATAATTATAACAAGTTCATTTGTAACTCAAGTTCCGAACATCGACAAAATGTCCAATGTGACCACATATAATTAACTAATTGTTATTGCATGGCAATAATTGATATTAAATTAATAAAAAATAAAAAATGGTTCTTATTCAAGTAGAAATTAACTTTATTTTTTTATTCAGGAGATTAAATAAAGATTTAGTCATGTCAGACACGAGGTAATGGATTTCATAACTCACATTTAATTTCGTGAGAATTCCCTTGTCCACAACTTATTTATTTCATGTGGTGTATTTTGTGCTTCAATTTTATATATATTTTTATTATTATATTTAGATTCATGTTATTCTGTTTTTCATTTTTTGGATACTAACTTTTGGTCATACGACTAGATTAATTACAATGTGGTAAAGGGTTTCTTGTCTCACTTTTAATTCTGTGAGATTTCCATTTTTGACCACTTATTTCTTGCATGTGGTGTATTGTGTAATTCCATTTTCTATATATTATCATGACTCTATTTATATTAATGTTCTTATATTATTAATTTGGTGGTTCTTACCTTTTTTTCATACGAATCTATTGATTATAACGTGGCAAGGAGTTAAAATCTCATTTCTTAATCCGGTGAGATTCATAATATATTCACCATATTTTCTTTTGTGTTGTAAAGACCATTAAATTTCATGGAAATTTGTTTTCTTAGATTCTTTGAATTTTACAAGTATCCAATTTCTTAACGGCGCCTGATTCCGAGGCCCAGTGTGCCCGGAATCAATCTTTGAAGTTTTGTTCGCATACATTCAGTAAACGTACGTACATATTTTTATATTTTCTGAACCGGTGCTCAAAATAGAAATTCGAGGACACAAATGAACTCGCATTGCCGGTATTCGCATAAGGATACCTATATCACATTTGGGTTTGGTCGAGAGGGAATGATAATTTTTGGGGATTCTTATAAATTAATTAAAATTTATGTGTTACATAATTTTATTTTAGGTGGTGGTTAGTTTCTCCAATGGGAATTTGGAGGTGGAGCCCACCCCCACATAACCTCCCACGAGAGGATATAATTTCATGGGGCCCACAAGATCACCTAACCCCTCAACTCCCCTTGAACCCATTTAACTTCCCTTGTATTTATTGAGCCAACCCATTCATCATTTATTTTCATTGAACTCTCCACCTTACATCCACCTTAATTGTGCCAACACAATTAATAAGTGCCATAATTAATTTATTTGTGGTGTTATGAATTCTTTTGAATTCATTTAAATTGCATGGCATCATTAAAATATGATGGAGAGTATTATTTTTTATGCTTGGAAAATATTCTGTTGGGAGGCATTGGAGATTTATAAGGAAAAAGTTCTTCCCAGAAAGAACATGAAGAACATCTTCCTCTCAACAAAGAACACTTCACTTCTCTGAAGGACGTGAAGAAAAATCTCCACCACTTCTTCTACCAGAGTAGGGAAAGGAGGCACCATCACCCACGAAGTACACCAAAGGCATCATCTCGACACTATGTTATAAACTCTACTTCCTCCGGTGTTGACGGAACGACGACCGTCTTCCATGAAGCCCGACATCCATGATGCCCATCTTATGCGGCTCGTCAACGTGGAACATCAATTACGAGGTAGGGGGAATTTAGTTTATTTATTTGAATGTGTGAAATATACCCTCGTACTTTGGCGATTATATTGGAATTGAAGGTGGAAAATTATTTTGTTATCACTTAACGAGGAGAGAGGGGGCCAATAAAACACATCCCAATGACCCTACGTTGATTCTTCATTGTGTTAACAATGGAGGTGGAGCCGGAAGGGTGCAGTGCCATCACACCATGTTGGAGGAAGAAGACCACGACCATGAGGTGGTGGCGACCAAAGGCAGCGGCCAGGCCGGGCCAAGGCGGTGGTGGAC
Source organism: Viscum album (assembly GCA_963277665.1). Lineage (NCBI taxonomy): Eukaryota > Viridiplantae > Streptophyta > Magnoliopsida > Santalales > Viscaceae > Viscum > Viscum album. The sequence goes on from OY728148.1 coordinate 472,041,178, forward strand.
CGGCGTCATCATGTCGGCCGCATGGAGGAAAACTACGACCCACGTCTGTGGGCCACTTAGGCCGGAGAAGAACAGGTTTGCCTCATGACGGCTAGGCCAGAAGAACCGGCCAGCTACGGCCGGACGGGCTGGAGTTTCGCGGCGCCCGTAGGTGCCCCTCGGCGAGGAAACTGCGACCCTAAACCGCGGGTCGCACGCCTAGTGAACCGGTGGGCCGCTTGCTAGCTGGGCTAAAAAACTGTGGTGCCACTTTGCGCAATGTTGGAGGAACATTAGTCCGCTATACGGGCCACTTCCACCCGATAGAACCAGCTGGAAGGGTAGGGAGAGGCGGTGCCGCTTGGTGCCGCCGGGTGGATAGGACCGGCCCACTCTGCGGGTCGGGTACGCTAGTGGGCCGCACCAGGTCGGGCTGACCCACAGCCGGGTCAGACATGTTGATTTGGGTCGGGCCGCCCCGCCATCCCACTGGGCATGATGGGCCAGGCCCGACATCGCATAAATGCGAATCTCTCTCAGACCGCGCATCCAAACGACGCGCCCTCTACAACATTGGGACCCTCACGAGGCTCACTGACCTCTCACGCTACTCCAAGGATATGGTGTGAGACCCATTCTCTATGGCCCGGACCTTCGATCAAGGACTCAGACCTGAGATCAGGGCTTTGACTATTCCCCTCAGGATTCTAATGCAGGCTTGGGTACTGGAGAGAGCCCATCTAGTGAAGAGGTTTCTCACTGGGCAGTAACCAGTAGCGAGATGCACCACAAGGCCACACGTGGCAGAGTCTTCTACAGCCGGCAATAGACAGATGTCACATAGGTTCAATTGGACCAGGCCATCATGTGGGTGATCCCATGATACATGTTCGTATGTGTGGTGCACAGGAGATAGAGTCATCTATACAAGGATAAGGTAGTCCTATGCCTTCGGCGGGAATAGCCACATGGCTCATGACTTCCTGACCCGACATGCAGTTCAGCAGCAGATAGTAGAGGGACCTCCCCGGCAGAGGCAGAGGTTCGACCGTGGTGGTCCGTCAGGAGCACCCAGACTTGGCAGAGAAGCACGCCGATCAGCGGTGGTGGACAACGTTTCGAGGCTCTACCACCACCACCACCAGGTGGTCCACCCCGACCACAAGGAGTAGGCGGACATAGGTAGAATCAGCTCCAGGAAGTAGAGACCTACGACCATGGTGCACCTGAGATGATTCAAGGTACTATTTGTGTCTACTCCACCCTTGGTACAGTATTAATAGACACAATTGTGAGTCATTCTTTTGTTTCTACGGCCATTTTTTAGAGCTCGGAGATTCCGACGGATCCATTAGCTCGATCTTTAGGGCTTGAAACTCCTATAGGAGCAGACTCAATGATTACACAATAGTGCTGGTAGATTGAGATTACTCTATTAGATGAGATCTTCGTCTGGGATCTTATTGTAGTGGCATTGAGGCCTTATGACGTGATCATGGGTATGGACTGTTTATCAACATTCCATGCTCAGATCGACTATATTAGGTGCAAAGTGTGGTGTATCCGCACGGATGGGACCAGGTTCACCTTCACCGGCGAGAAGGGAGCCTTAGCAGTGCAGGATGGACTTAGGTAGAGGAGGGAGCAGCCGATCATGCATCAATTGGCTAGTCTCATCCTCGGAGCGGTTGGTGTGCGGAGTCACTATTTTCTTATTGTGGTGGATCAGTATGTGGATGTTTTCCATGATGACTTTCTAGGACTACCTCCTCGCAGAGAGGTAGATATGTATATTGATAAGCACCCTGGGACAGCACCGATATCTAGTCCAGCATATTGGATGGCTCCCACCAGGCTTTGTGACCTACGGGTACAACTAGATGACTAGCAGGGGAATGGATTTATCAATCCCAGCGTTGCACCCTGGGCATCCCCAATTTTGTTCACCAAGAAGGTGGATGGATGATTGCGACTGTGTGTCGACTACCATCGCCTGAATCAGGTGACAGTGAAGAACAAGTACCCACTCCCGAGTATTGATGACGTATATGATCAGATCAAGGGATCTCGATGGTTGTTGAAGATATACCTTTGCTCAGGCTATCACCAACTGAGATTTCGAGATGAGGATGTGCAGAAGACGGGCTTTAGGTGTCGATATGGCCATTAAAAGTTCTTGGTTATGCCCTTCGGGGTAACCAACACTCTAGTAGTGTTCATGAGTCTCATGAACAGGATATTTCAGCCTTACATAGATCGATTTTTCATAGTCTTCATCGATGAAATACTGATGAACTCAACTACTGAGAAGGAGCACACCTACCATTTTTTGGTGGTACTAGATACACTCTGAGAGCACCATCTTTATGATAAACTCTCGAAGTGCCAGTTAAGGATTATAGTGCTTAACTTCTTGGGACACGTCATCTCGTATGCTATAGTTTCAATGGATCCAGTGATGATCGAGGCAGCACTTTCTTGGGATCCACCCATGAGTGTGATGGAGGTGCGGAGTTTCCTAGGACTGGCTGTGTACTATCGGAGATTTGTGCCAGACTTCTCTAGAGTTGCAGCACTGCTTTCAACATTGATAAAGAAGGGGAAACCCTTCATGTAGTCAGAGATATACCAGCAATGCTTTCAAGAACTGAGGCAGAGGTTGACCAGTGCTCCCATCTAGAGGCTATTGAAGGAGGTCATATGGTACGTTGTTTACTGTGATGCATCAGGGACCATACTCGGGTGTGTCCTGATTCAGGAGCAAGAAGTGATCGTGTATGGCTCATGGAAGTTGAGACACCATGTGTAGAATAATGCTACCCATGACCTAGAGTTAGAAGCAGTGGTCTTTTCCTTCAAGATGTGGAGGCACTATCTGATGGGATAGCGTTTTACAGTCTATTCTAACAACCAGAGTCTCAGGTATATCTTCTCTCAGGAGGACATGAAACTGAGACAGTGGCGATGTCCTGAGTTCCTCCTGGACTATTACATCAAGATATTCTATACTCTTAGGAAGGTAAACATTGTAGTAGATTCTCTTAGCCAGAGATTAGGCATTCAGCTGCTAGGAGAGGCAACAAAGCATCTTACCGCATTGTAGATATCCTTTGTTGATAAAGATGGAGCAACCTTTCTTCATTCTCTCATAGTCACTTCTCCACTTCTTCAGCGAGTCAGAGAGGCACAACATGGGGAAGTTGAAAGTGATACACGGCGTGCTCAGATATCCTCATGGCAGGCACCTGATGGGTTTTCTTAAGGTGGGGAGAACGTCATACTTTTCAGAGGACGGAGCATGGTACCTGTTTCACTGCAGGAGGAGGTGTTGAGCTAGTTCCACACTTCCCCTCTAGCGGTTCATCAAGAAGTGGTGAAGATGTATCAGGACCTCAGATGATAGCATTGGTGGCCAGGTATGAAGAAAGATGTAGGAGAGTTTGTCTCTTGATGCCTCACTTTTCAGCAAGTGAAGGTGGAGCACCAGGTTCCACCAGGATTGGATCAACCCTTAGAGGTTCTAGATTAGAAGTGGTACATGATATCCATGTATTTCGTGATGGGACTTCCACATAAATCCAGAGGGCATGACTATATCTGGGTGATTGTCGACTGACTCACCAAGTTGGCACACTTCCTATCGATCAGAGAGCAGGGCTCAGTAGAGATCTTGGGATTCCTCTACATATTGTAGATCGTAAGGATTCATGGTGTTCCATCGACTATCGTCTCCGATCAAGATGCTCGTTTCACCAAGTTCGCCCACTTCCATCCTTAGATGGATGGTCAGACTAAGAGGACTATTAAGACTCTCGAGGACATGCTCTGTGTTTGTGTTCTTGACTTTGGTCGCAGCTGGGAGGCTCAATTACCCTTGGTGGACTTTTCTTACAACAACAGCTACCACTCCACCATCGGGATGGCCCCATACAGGGCACTGTATGGCCAACCTTGCAGATCACCTCTTTGCTGGACTGACCCAGGGGAGTCAGCACTTTTACAAATAAAGATGGTGTAGGATACAACAGAAAAGTATCAGATCATCCAAGAGCGGATGAAGACTACATAGAGACGAAAGGATTCCTAAGCTAATAGGATACGGAGACCACTTGAGTTCAAGGATGGCATCCATGTCTTCCTACAAGTCCCACCTCAATGATGTCTACAGAGATTTGGCCGAGGCGGAAAGTTATATCTGCGTTTTATTGGGCCATTCCATGTCCTCAACAGAGTAGGTGAGGTGGCTTACCGCCTAGCCCTTCCACATTAGTTGCATCGGGTGCACGACGTCTTCCACGTATCTTAGTTGAGGAGATACTTGCACGACCCATCCCACATCATCGACCATGGGGAGCTGGACGATGATGATGGGGATAATTTCATGGAGGTCCTAATGGAGATCAAGGATCCACAAGAGCCGGTCCTATGAGGATGGTCGATTTCATTGGTGCTCATTCACTGGAAGCACGAGAACCTCTAGGAGAGCACATGGGAGTGGGAGGCTCATATGCGTGCTCAGTACCCCCATTTGTTTCCCTAGTGCGTGTTGAAGCTTTACGGGGATGTAAATCCCTGAGGTGGGGGTAATGTAAAGACCCAAAAATTTCAAGGAATTTTTTTTTCTTAAATTCTATTGAATTTTATGCGTCTGCAGTTTCTGACAGCACCTGATTCCAAGTCCCGGTTTGCCCGAAATCAATTTATGATGTTTTGTTTGGGTACGTTCAATAAACGTACGTGCATGTTATTCTATCTTTTGAACCAGTGCTCAGAATTGAAATCTGAGGACACAGATGAACTCGTATCCCTAGTATTCGCTTCAAGAGACCTATACCGTAGTTGCATTTGGTTGAAAATGGAAGATAATTTTTTGGGATTCTTATAAATTAAATAAAATTTATGTGTTACATAATTTTATTTTACGTAGTGGTTAGTTTCTCCAAAGTGAATTTGGTGGAGTGGACCACACCCACATAACCTCTCATGGGAGGATATTATGAGTTGGGGCCCACATAAACACCTAACCCCTCAACTCCCCTTGAACCGCTTTAACTCCCCTTTTATTTATTGATCCAACCAATTATTCATTTATTTTGGGTGAACTCTCCACCTACCCAACCACTTAATTGTGCCAACACAATTAATTAATGCCATAATTCATTTATTTGTGGTGTGATGAATTCCTTTGAATTCATTTGAATTGCATGGAATCTTTAAAATATGAGGGAGCCTGTTATTTTATTTTCATGGAAAATATTCCGTTTGGTGGCTTTGGATAATTAAATTGAAAGTGTTCTTCCCATGAAAAACATGAAGAACATATTCCTCTCAAGAAAGAGAGCTTCACATATTTGAAGGACGTGAACCAACATCATATCCACTTCTTCATCCAGAGAATGGAAAGGAGGAACCGCTGCCCACAAAGTACACCAAAGGCGTCGTCTCGACACGACGTTCCAAACTCTACTTCCTCTGGTGTTGAAGGAATGAAGATCGTCTTCCGCGACACTCGACTTCCATGATGCCCGTCTTCTGTGGCTCGTCAATGTGCAACGTCAATTACGAGGTAGGGGAATTTTGTTTATTTATTCGAACGTGTCAATTATACCCTCATACTTTGGAGATTATATTTGGATTCATGGTGGCCAATTATTTTGTTATCACATAACGCAAAGGGCGTGGGTCGAACAAAAACGACCCGACGACCCTCTGTTGATTCTTGATTGTGTTAACAATGGAGGCGGTGGCGGAAGGGCGCGGTGCCATCGCACGACACTGGATGATGAAGAACATTCCCATGAGGCGGCGGAGACCGAAGGCGGCGGCAACCGAAGGCTGTGGCCAGGGCGGGGCGAGGCGGTGGTGGACCGGCACCATCGCGCCGGCTACGTGGAGGAAAACCACGGCCCGCATCAACAGGCCGCTCAGGCCAGAGAAGAACCAGCTAGCCTCATGTGGGATGAGTAGGAAGAACCGGCCGACTACAGGCTGTCGGGCTGGAGGTTCAGGGCACCCGTAGGAACCGCGTGGTGGGGGAACTATGGCCCGCAACCATGGGCCGCATGCTGGGCAAACCGGCTGGCCGTTTTCCGGCTGGGCTGAAGAACTGAGACGCCGCTTGGCCCTGCGTGTGATAAACAACAGCCCGTTGTGCGGGCCGCTCGGGTAGGACAGAACTGGCTGGCTTCGGCCCCCAGCTTGGTCAAACCCCCCAAACTGGGTCGGGCCAACCCACAGCTAGTTCAGACCCACCGAGTTGGGTCCGGATGACCCACCAGCCCAATGGGATTGACGGGCGATGCCTGACATCGCCTAAATGTGAATATCTCCAAGACCACGCGTCTGAACGATGCGCTGTCTGAGGCACTGTGAGCCTTGCGAAAATGCAGTCATTTTTCAATACTCGAAGTTAGCATTGGAAAAAATTGGAACACGGCCGGGTTAGGAACGAGCGTAAATCCAACCGTGCCCCTAGAACGGAAAAGCTAATAACTTTCAGAGAAGGCGTTTGATTAATACTCTATCTATCACATTGGGTTCCTTATGATGAGTAGATACTTTAGGATACATAAACTCAAGAATTTGTGATCGTTGATGTATCGAACCCCTTTTCTCGAGGAGTGGACCCTCCCAGAATCGAGCGTGTTGTGTACGGGAACCCTAGAGCTCGTTGTGACTGTGACGACTACTGTACTGGAATCCTCTGTGGGTTCGATGTCGACGACTATTATACCAGAATCTTGTGTGGGTCCGACAAAAAATCTGGTCTTGTATCTTGTGTGGGTCTGACTGCTCAGATGAATTATAGCTAGTCATATATCTTATTTGGGTCTGAATGCTTAGACGATATAGTTGGTACTTTATCATGTGTGGGTCCGACAGCTTAGCTGGTCCTGTATCCTGTGTGGGTCCGAATGTTTAGATGATCAAGTGGCTACATCTAATCATCTATATCTCTCTACTATTTTGGAATACATGTGTGAGATGTGTCATGTCTTTCAACATTTATCATCGTAGTAATTGACTTCACTTCATTTGTGGAATTGGTTTGTTCTTGGGCTCAAGAGTTGGAGACGGACTGAGATTGGTAACTTAGGTATATGATTGGGCATATACCTAAGTAGGGTTGGTAGATACTTCGTGATTGTATCGTTCTTCATTTTTTATCCTTAGTGGATATTGTGAGACCATGCAGGTCTTAGGGTACCTACTGAGTATTGTTATACTCACCCCTGCATGGGCTATGCCCGCACCTCATTGTGTTGGATCAAGACAACAGACATTGCTGATGGAGGCTGAGAGCGCCACAACTGGATGGTACCCGGAGGTGGACCTTGTGACGAGTCGGCACAAAGAAGAGACTGAAATATGTGATTACTGAGGTGGTCATCTATACATACCCTTCAGGTAGGAACGTCGGAGGATGATCATGGAGCTGCTCATTACTTTCAGCTATTTGTCCCTTTTTACATGAACTTGTTGTTCAGTTTGGTTTGTATACTGGCCAATTTACTTTCCATCACACACTTTTGTATTCAGTTTTACTTAGGGTTTAATTATTGTTTCTTACTCTATTGTGTTTTATTATGTTTATAAAGGCAATGCCTTCCTAGCATAGGAATGTTTGCCTTTGGTACTAGTCGCCAGCCCCTGGTCTATGGGAGGCGGGCTTGGGGTAGTCACAGCACGGGCCCCGATGACGGGTCGTGACAAGTGTGGTGTATGTACTACCCATGATTGTATTCATTATGTAATATACTTTAATTTATGGGTAATTAATTCTTATTTTAATGATCCTTATTTCATATGGTAAATGTTTCATATGTTACCAAATCGGTTAGGGAAACCATCACTATTCTCTTTTCAAAAAGATATTTTTATTATGTCTTGTACTTCACAACTTATTATGTTGGGATATGTTCTTCCATATCATTATTTTGGTAAATTTTATGTCAATGTGATTTGATAACCTTTTCTCTCTTATCATCTTATTTTTTGAATTATAAAGTAACATCGTTAGCCAATCAAATTTCTGTAAGGGAATTCTTCACCCAATATCAATTCTTTGGATTAAACTTCAACTTCATAATTATGTCGTGCTATGAATATGTGTGAATAACCTCTTATTTTTTTACAAATAGTATACAATTATATTTGGTTTATTTTTATTTTCACAAATAATTAAGTCATTGATTTATCCTTAATCTAAGGATACCTTCTTTATAATGGATTTTATCTCAATTGACATTCCATTGAGACAGCATTGTTGTTATGCACCAATTCAATTCTATTTGGTGTATATACTATCTTGTTGCATATTATATCATGAGTAACATTATTCTCTTGATATTATAATGTTTTTATTGAATGTTATTCCTCAGTTATTTATATTCAAGCATCTATCATTTGGTTAAAAACTTATTAACTAAAATATTGTTATAATGATTTATTCTTGTAAATAATTATCATTAATGTCCATGTTTTAAAAATGGTTTTAAGGATTTATTTATATGGAAATTAATGATTTATAATTTTAATTCTTTTAAAAAAATCAAATTGTTATCAGACACTTCTATTCAATAATATCTTTATTAAATGTTTGAAATGGTTTTGAAAATAGATTGATAAAGCATTGATTATGTCAATATCATGAAATGATATATTGTGATTACAATGAGGAAATTTTATCATTCCTTTATTCTTGTTTTATGTGTTATGAATATGTTATGATTATCAAAAATGGTTTAGATATACAGGTCGTTTCGTGATAAACCTAGGGTGGGTGAGCCCAAGATAGCTCTCCAATGCGTTGGGAAACATGATAGATGTAATCATTAATGTTTCTCCTAATAGATTTAGGGAATATACTCTGATTTATATTCCCAATATAACTCTCTATGTAGATGTGGATACTACAATGTTAGTATGTAATGTATTCCATATGTTACATTTATGATTTAGTATTTGTATGTGTTATTAGTAAATCGTATGATTTCATGAGGTATGTTATGATTGAAAAGTATGGTTTCATTTATTTCTATTTATTGATGGTATAATGTTTCCTATCATTGTTTTATAACCCTTACTAAAATTTTTATACTCAACCAATTCTTTTAACATTAATTAATGATAAATAGGGTCAAGGGGGGGATCAAGGAAAAGACATGCTATCTAAAACATGGAAGTAGACATGTTATTTTGAGTATTTATTTTATGAAAAAAATTGATACTAAGTAGAAGTTTATACTTTTATTTTCTTTGAAGTGTAATTTAATAGATATGGCCTAATTCTCTTAAACTCAAAACCTGAAAAGATCTTTAATGTGTATTATTATTTTATTTCAAGATTATGTATTGTTTAAGGAATGGTCTTTTTATCAGACACAATTAATTTATGAAATCACTTGGTAATGGTAGCTTCACGTACCTTATAAAGCATATGGTATGTAATCACATTCATTTTTTATAAATAAATTGTTACTAACCAATTTAAATAACCAACACTAGTTTTTAATGTGGAAAATTTCTAATGGTAGCATTGATATTTGTTTGAATCTCATGGGAATTAATCCCTTTCATGTTATTGATAAATTAATCATGAAATTTCACACTATATAGTTGATACTAGTTCTATATATTGCCACTTTTGTTACTATAAGAATAGCCTATACATTTTTATCAAAATACAGTTATAGTTAGAAAATTATTCTTTTGGAAGATTCATCACTAGCCTTTTTGAACAATTAGAGTCATGGTAGCTTCATAATTTATTCATATGATTGCTGTGTATGGTCTATATTATCATCATGATATGGTTGTTAAGTGATTAATATGATGATAATATTGATCAAATAGTGAAGATTGAATATATCATATTGCTGGTGTAAAATTCATATCATTATAATATAGAACAATTATAACCATGAATATTTAGACCCACATAAAATAATTTCTTCAGAGGCCTCCATGTATTAATAATTCAAGCATCCTAGGATTAATAAAAAATTATTGAGGGGTGTTATTTTCACCATATTGACACTTTTTTAGAACTATACTAGAGAGGAGAACCCAAAAAAATATGTCTACTCATGCCCTCTCTAACCAATTATTTAAATAAATAATGAAAATTTTATGACACTTAATAGGATATCATATGATATCCCCACATCTTTGAGCTAAGAAGGCATCCCCTAAGAACATCTGGTTGTCTTGGTTGTTGATTTGACTTCTAAGATTGTAAATTTGTTATAATTTCATCAAATGAAACCTTTGTAAATTAAACATTTTGAACACCAACTTGACTAACCTCCATTTTTTCCATTTTTCTCTTCTTCCATTCCATAATCACACTTTTTTAAGAACATATAATCAACTTTTCCTTTAATAGTATATGAATTTTTTAGGGAATGGATGGAACACAATTTATCATGTAAAATATAAAAATAAGCATTAAATACCACAATCCGGATTTGCCTAAAAATAAAAATATAAATAATAAAATGATAAATGACTCATTCAAAATTATTAGAAGCATATGAACACCATTTCTTCACATCCAAAATGTTGTCATTATTTAAAGAAATTACAATTACCATAAAGTGAGATTAATAATATCCCCCCTTATATTTGATAGAAATTGATTCGTAGTGATATGTCAATATAATCTTCATTCTATCAATTATTTTTATTCATGTTACATCATCTCACCCTTATAAATAAGAAATAAAAATCGGAATTCATATTTTCATATCGATTCGTACTTATCAAGGAGCCATGAACTATTCCACAATAAGTATACTGAGACATGATCTTTGTAAAAATGAAGTGTTTCATATTTAGACAACTGCATTGTCCAGTTAATAAATTTATACAAAATGAAATAAAAACTCTATATATATCCTAAAAATATTTCAATAATTTATTCTTGAAACATTTATTGTACCATAAGAGAAACCCATTTATAATCATATATTTCAACTATAATATCATTTACCCAATTCAACACACATTTTAAAAACATAGATATAAAAATAGACAAATTTAAGACAACTATTAAACTTATCAAAAACATTAAATTAAAGACCATTGATTTCATTAAAATTACACTTTTAATTTTATGTCTAATTTTTGTTATGTAGTATGATAGATTTTTTAAAAACAACCTTGTCAATGGAATATCTATTAATAACATTATATACTAATCAGTTTGGTGTGAAATGATTGTTTTGGGAACATCCTAAATATTATTATTATGTATCCCCCTCAAGGATTCATTACTCCTTATATTCATAATGTTATATCTCTTAAAAATATGTATAACCAGATTTTTCATGTAGAGAATAAAAAAATGAAAATTATTCATGTATCTTTCTAGATATGAAAACTTCCATAACTATGTGGACGTAGATCTTACTCAATGCATATTTATTAAAATGATAATTATAAGATCAATCCAAGATGGTGACCTTCCTATTTTATTCCCACAATATGAAAACAAAAAACTTTATTTTCATCAAGGATGGACCTTTTGTTATATTTTTAGAATACCATTTTGTGAATAATTATTGAATATCAGTATACTTCAGTCGGAAGTGGCTTCTGTGTTTCTCGCATTTGTTCTTTGGGTGGATCTATGGTCTCCTAGAAAATGGGTGGTGAAGAGCTTCATCTCGGCTCATATGTGGAAGTCTTCTTCCGGTGTGGATGTCTCTGGGTTTGGTTGTGGAGGCAACGACATGATCTTTGGGCTTCTTCCAGTGAGATCAGATGTTCACGAGGTTGATGTTCATTGATGGCCTTTGGTTTTTTTCCCTTGAATGTGTTTCTGTCTTGCTGTGTGGATGATTTAAATGATTTGATGTAAGATGGAAATTCAGCTCACAGTGTTGATGCCGCCATGTGGCCTATCCTAGTTCTGCATGTATCACTATGAAAGATGGATCGGAGGTCTAGTGCAGTGTGGTTTTCAGCTTCTTTCTAGCTTCCTAAAGATTCTGATGCTTTGTGGTTTGGTTTGTTGCATATTTTTCATGGTGGTTAGATTTGGGTTTTGGGCTCTGTTTTTCATGTTTTAAGGATCTGCATTCATTTTTTCCTTAAAAGGCTAATCCAGAGGAGGTTTAGGGCACTAAGTTTCCACTTTTACACTACTTTCTAGAATTGGATGTCTGAGAGGGTATGTCTTTGGCCATCATTACCATGCATGTACAATTTTTCACGGGACATCTTTACGAGCTACGATGTGATGTGGAAACTAGGATAAATGTTTTTTATGTTGAGAGGGGATTTTCAATTTTAGTTTAGATTTTTATATAATACTTTTGGACCATTGAGACCTATTTTTTTAACTATGTTATTGATATCACTTTGGGTTCCCCACCTCCCTTAAAAAGAAGAATATTTTAATAAAAAATAATAATTTTTAGTTAGTAATAAATTTCATTAAACATCCTCTAAAAAAATTTAAACCTTATTGAATCCCTCACATATAACACAAGTAATATAATTTATTATCAACTACTCAGGGAAATATAGATATTATTAATGATTATTCTCTTTTAGTTTAGAACAAGCAATTGTATATTTTTCTTACTCCTTATTTATCACATTCCAAATATCATGTCCATATTAAAAATATTCCATTTATAATATTCACTACATGCATGGTTGTTCTACAAGGATCCTGAGGGGAACATATTTTTGAACCATTCTATTTAGATGCATTACACCTCTTAGACTAGTTTGATTTTTCTAAAGCATGATCTTATTTTTTTAATGCCCATGGGTGATTTCTTCATCATCTATAAATGCTTGGGATAATTTTCGATTGAGAGATTCTTTTTCTACCAATTATTTTTCATCGTCATTTATCAATTATTTTGGCCATTTTCACTATTATTTATTCATAAATTTTTATTTGATAGGTAAACAATCTTATGATCAACATTATTTCTTACATCATGGATTTCATTACGAATTTAAAATAATTTATAGTATAAATAATTTTTAAAATATATGGATATTTCTTCTTAATCTTCATCCTCCTCCCACTTGAAATAGGTTGTATTAAAATATAATTATTAAATTTATTGTACCAAAAAGACAATACATTATGCCAAAAAAATTATAACCCCAAAAAATACAAAAATTTATTGTTCCTTTCAATTTATTTTCCAATTTTCATATGTATAAAGTGTCGTTTTGGGCTTATATTATCTCTAGTAAGGTTTCTTATGGGGTACTAATCTTAACATATATTATTCTATCCACTAGGGACATCATGACTGACTTTTACTCATAATTTCCATCCATTTTATACCATTTTTTTAGGATGTGTGATATTATGTTATAATAATCATCCTCTAAAAATTGTGTTGTTATAGAACTTCTTTCATAATGTTCATGAAAATACTTTTCATGAAATTTCATAAATAATCATCCAATTCAATCCTAAAACCAATTAACATAATATTAAGAAATATTTTTTAATGTTGAACTATCATTAATGTTTCTACACATTCCTTATTAATTAATTCAACATCCTTATTATGAAATTTTTTTCTCTCCAACAATAATGCTTCTGGTTCATCTATTATCTTATCCTTTATATCTATTTTATTATTATATATAGAAATCTATTTTTCAATAGCATGTAAAATATTATCATATGATTTAGTGCTCCATTTCTTAGATTATTTATAGTGACACATATTCAAACACAGTTTTCTTTTCTTCAATATCCATAATATCTTCTAATATTTAATAGGAATTTATAGAGTGACTTTTTTAATTTAAAAAACACTCATAATAATTAGTTATAAACATTCTCTTTCTCTTTATTAAAATGGATGTTAACTAAATGTATCATTTAAAAAAATCTACATAAAATGGTTTCTATTACTTTGGAAATTCACTCACTCTTATCATTCAATCCATCAACTAATATTTCAAGGTAAAATAGATAAAATATCAAAACAATTACCTGGATATCCTTCTAAATGAAATTTTTGAATGAGTTTTTACATACCCCAATATAATATTAATTTTTATAGGCTGAGGGCCTTTCCATATCCATAGTGGAAATTAACCCACCTTTTAGTCTCTTTCTAAAAAAGATCATTTTACTGTAAATTAAATTGGATATACTTTTTCAAGGAACATAAGGGTTCCCTTATTTAACTTATTATTCTATCCCCATTTACTATTCAACTTGGTATTGGTGTAGATAAATTTGTGATTTTATGAAAATAATTCATTTATAAAACTACACATCACTATTAATACATGAAACACAAATCATCAAAAATCGAAGAACATCAATATTGAGATTCATATAGAGTTTTACCTATCATTTAATGTGAATTTTTAAGACCACATGGGATATACTCAAAATTAAGATGGTGGGTGAATCAGTGTTGGTGTTTTGTAGATATATTTTGATTCATTAACCAATTACCTCTTTGAACAATTTTGATTTTGATTCTCTCATTATACAATATGTCCTTTATTTTTTAAAACATACACACAATGTTGATAGGATATTTAAATAGTTTACTATTATATAATAAATAACTATTCTTGATGCAATTTGAAACTATTCATGACCACATTACATAGAAGAAATAGTTATTTACTTAAAACATGTTGGGAATATACTTGAAACTTGTGTTTCATTACTATATCTTCAACATTTCTCCAGTGCTTCATTACTCACATGTTCTACCAGACCATATGATAATTGATTTTTCATTTCCAAGTTGTTATCCTTCCTCTAATATATAAATATAATAATGAAATGATAACATCTCCATTTTTATTCACAATAGTACACACACTCTTCATATAAGAACATCTCATTTATACTCTTTTTCTACATTTCATATTGTAAAAAACAAACTATATATAATTCTTCTTGTGGTGAACATCACATCAAATTAATACACTTCTTGTTCTTCTACTAATGAATATGAAAAATGGTATGAAAATCACAGCCATATTCTTCTCCCTTTTTCTTCTTATTCATTATTTTATACATCCATCACTGGTTATTCTTCTTGTATTCTTCAATACTCTATAATTTTTCATAATATTAGATTTAAGGAATTCAATCTCTTAGAATAATGAGAATAATGTATAAAAAATTGAGTGGATTATCCACAGTTGATATATGTATTTAAAAAATAATAAATATAAAATAATCAACTTATATACATAATATCATTCATATTTATTCATATATTTATGAAAAAAATATTAATTCTAATTAAATTCTCCATAATGATTTTATCTAGACACCATAATAAATTTCCTAATAAAACACATTCGTTATTAAATTATATCAACATGTAAACAATTAAAAATATCATATTTTCATTTCATTATAACTAATTATTTATCCGTATAATTTATGACGATTATATTTTAATATCTTAATATAGATCGTCGAGACATACCATACCTTATACGTAATGATCATATATATGGTTGATCAGGTGGTCGATCAACCTATTCTAGTATCTCATATCATTCAATGTACAATGTTTTTTATATTAAAATGACCTACCATGTGGTAGATAAGAAATACATTCTATGATAGTTATTCTATTTTCATTTCATTTCGTTTAAATTTCATCATGCAGTATGTCTACATTTCATCATGCAATCAATAGACATTACATCATGTGTTCACTTTATAATGGTAGCATCCCCTACCATATGACTATTTTATTAATTAATATCTTCGATGAGGTTATAAAATCGATGTCCACATGACACTTTAGGTAGTTGGTAATAATTGTTCATGATGTCACATTATCACTTTAGCATCACCTACTTATGATATTATTAGTATATCATCATCATCATTAAATCGTTTTATCATTTATGGATTCACACATTATGTCATTTTTTTTTCATGTCTTCACTTGAGTAACTGTAATACCAACATTTCTGATTTCAGTTAAATAATATCGGTGTTGTATATCTATTCTTATAGAATTTTTTTCCATGGCCTTATAAATGATATATGTCATGGTAACTTGTTAATTTTTTCAAGATGTTGGTGCATATAATATATGTAACCATTAATTTTTATATTTTAAAATAAGAAAACAAATTTTTTTTATCAAACATTGCAGATTGACTTGATCTAGTATTTGGTGTTATATGGATGTCATTTAAAAAAGGAAAAATATTATTTTCTTAGAAAATTTATTATAATGCCTATAAATAATAATAATTTCTATTACCCATGAATTTCATAACAAACTAGAGGGGATTTGGTGATCTCCATATAATATTAGTGTTAACAAGTATGAGTGTGGGTAACCACTAACCCTACACCCCTACCTTGGTGTACTGCACTTTGTGCTCTTTATAACTTATCTAAAAGATCTACCACTTTATATCCAATCCAACGTATGATCCATAAATGTGATGTACTTATGATTTAATTGTGGTGACATGGATGGATTGAGTGTTGAGTTTATATAGGAGTTGGAAAATTTTTGAAAACTACTTTAAATATTTTTTTTTAAATACAAATATCAAAAACTACATTCTACACCCTTCCTCATAATTTTTTCTTCTCATCCATCCCACCTTAAAATTACATTAAAATATTTAAATAACATGTTCAATTTTATAATAGTTATATTTTGAAAATTAATGTGATGAACACCATTTTTCATAAAACAAATATGATAAGAAACATAAAATACTACTTCCATGATGTATCATCTCATCCAAATTAATGTAATATAAAAGACATAATTCATAAACTCATTAAAATCAACCATTATATTCTCTTTAACATCCACCATATTCACATGTTTCTGAATGAAATCCAATAAAAATTGTTGGCTTCAATAAATATATACCCAGACCTAATTTTCAATGAAGAATATGTATTATTCATGGATATCTAGAAAACTCCATCACTCTCATAGTGTGTACAAGACAAATGACCCATATAATACATGGTATAATCAACTACCGGTCATTATAATATACATGAAGAAAAAATGGTGGCTTTAATTCCTACATAAATCTCTCCATCCCATCATATGGAACTGTCCAATGAGGATGTACCTCTCACATGGATCACAACTTATCATTTATGTGTTATAATATATTATAATATGAATTCTTATATTTCCATTCATGGTGTACACTAGTGTATTTCTGACAAATCGTAGTATCTTTTATTTGGTAAAAATCAGTGTAATAATGCCAGTCCTACTAACCATCGATTTTCATATGTTAACTCAGAATAATCCCCTGTGGAAACAAGATATAAATGCATAAATATATCACTTATACCACTATATTTCATATCTCACATCTCTTAGTGATATATATAAAAATATCTAACAAGTAGAAACACATCCCCATCACACCTTTTCTAGTGCTGAAGGTCAATTTTCACTCACATCACTCTCAAAGTCTCAGTCCTCCCTTGTGAATGTATATCTCCCCAAGCATGAGATGAAAAATCATCTAACACGATTCTACTAGAATAGGCATAACCTACCTAACTAACTAACCAATTAAATAATCATTTAATTCCCACATCATTACTCAAATCTAGATACACAACATGATCCCTTATTAATTCTATTGAATCCTTCACCCATTAATGTCACAGTCTTCAGGCGATGCCAAAAATAGTAAATGTCATAAATATCACAAGTAGTATGCTAATAAGATTTACCTTCATCATAACTCCATATATCGGGTTATATCTATATGAATTCATATATCTGGTCCCAAGAAACATGAATATAAGAAAAAATCATGTTTTCATCATCACAGGTCCTCCTAGTTCTATCCTAAGAATAATACTCATCAATCATGGACAATCACACAATTCTATAATGACATAAACACTAAAACCACAACCTATATATCCCCAAAATAAATTACAGCAAAAAAAAACATTAATGGAATGATATGTGAGGAGAAAATGATCATACTTTTCATGGAGTAACCTACAAAAATCCCCACCAAGGATGATAAAAGAACATTAATAAAGGGGGAGGATGGCTAAAATGGACCCCTCCTAATGACCCTACTCCAAAAAAATGTTTTGGGATGACATATAATTTACCAATATTCCAAACTTTAAAAAACAACCCCAAAAATTTTTTCATATGGAAATGGTAGGACACAACATGGATTTAATAATTCACCATCAATTTCATGGTATTAATAAGTGGGTTGTGATAAAAATACATAAATAATATAGTTTGGACTTCATTCAATATCAAATATAGAGAATCTATTCTATGTTCTAGAGTGATAACCTTCACTTCATAATGAAAACTGAGGTTCCATGTCTTCACAGCGCAACATTCTTATTTACCATTGTATGATTCTATTTTACAAGCCATCATGGCATGGACTAAAAGTAACTTAATGAATTCTTATAGAAGAAGATTTTTATAAATTAATTTAACTGTAATTCAATTCCCACTCAAGGACTTGAAACATCACCAAAGACTCAATGAATATCTAAAAAAATCTCCGATATTTGATCTAATTGATTGAATTATTATATAAATATTAATTTAACAAAACCCTATTGTGTTGGAAAAAATCCAAATTCCCTCCAAAACTAACAATTCATAAAATTTTAATGTTTTTAAATTAATTAAATTCACTTAGACATCAATTTTTAAATTACTATCTATCACTTTTCTGTATTCTTCTTATATAACTTCTTTATCTTCCAAAAAATTCATTCACAATGTTTTTTTGACAATACAATTGTCTGAATTATTATTGTAATTTTCCATACTCCCACCAATCATCATCTTTTTATTCTACTAAATATCATATTCTTCACATTTACATTTATCTTCTATATTAAAATCAAATTAAAATATTGATTGATCTTCATCAATTTTTTTATAAATTTTTCTTTAGTGTAATTTCAATCATAGATAATACTTAATTTTTACATATCAAAAAATTGACATGTTTTATTGAAAATAATTTCATATACATATTCTGTATAGTTCTAGATGATTATTGTTTGATTTATAAATTATAATGATATTAAAGAAAATTTCAAAATATGTAAAAAAAATTAAAGAACCCATAATATGGAATTCCAGAAAAACATTCTTGGTGCTTATAAATGGGTGAGAAATTAATGATTTACTCTAAAATACATCATACATTAGAATAAAATATAAAGGTGTTATTTTTAAAAAAAATTAGGTTATCCATCGGGAATAATATGATGTTTTGTTAGTTATAGTACTTTGAATTTTCTGAACCATAATGAAACCATATATAAACATGACCAGAGTGAACATTCTAATCAATGTATGAAGAGATATCATTCAATAAAAATGTTTTTAATAAAAAAATACATGGATTGATTGATAAATCAAATTTAGATATATTATAATAGTTATTTTCCTATATTCTCCAAAAAATTGATTATAAATTTCAAATAAAATGAGGATTTTTGTACCTAATGTGTTATTTTACCTACACCAGTTGCAAGATAATAATGAATTTTTTCAATTATAGGTTTCTCATAGTAAACTTTTAGTCATTTTTCCTAGATAATAAAACTATTTATTGTTTATTCAAGACTATGTTATAATAAGTATACTAAAATAAAAAGTTGTGTTTTAGATAATTAATGATGTGTATCTCAATTTTTTTTCTCTTTGATCAATTTTCTATTACATATCCACTCTATTGATTATACATTCATTAAAAAAATTTATGATTGGCTCCATTTAAGTATTTTACAATTCATTTTTAATGTTAATTTAAAAAAACGGTTCTAATTGATTAGTCATATAATATAAGAGAAATAGTTCATTAGAGAAAAAATTTCCATTGGTAATGAGATCCTATTATATAAATTTTTGCAGAAATAAGATCTAAAATATTGTTTCATAATTATATATATAGAAATAATTTATAAAGATGTGAATATAATTCAGAATTAAATTCTAATTGTAAATTAATTATATTTCCTAATAATTCTTTTACTATTAAATTTAGTAATTGAAGATTTATAAACTAGTTAATGGTAGAAAATTATGAATAGTATTTTGGGATCATATTTGTTCTTTTATGGTATAATTTAATTATATTACTCTTATTTATTTCATCATAAAAATATTTAAATTAATTTTATTATTTTTTTGGATTTTTAAAAAACAAAGTTCAGTATATGTGAAACTCCTTATAACTAATTAATTAAAATGACTTATAATTGATGAAGTAAAATTTCGTAATGAAAACCCATCCTTTGAAATTTATTTGTACCATATTATATTAGTTATATTGTAATTAATAATTTGAATTTATTGTTAATTGCAACAATTATATAGATTTTTCAAATGGTTTAATTTGTTTGGTTGTATCCAGTTTTGATGTATCCTTCTTTATTTTCATTGGAAATGTCTCATATTTATCTTATATTGTGATTTAACAGATTTAATTAAAGTATCAGTACAAGAAAATTTAATATTTCAATTCCACATAATGTAATAACTCAATTTTTGTCAAATTTTAGTAATCATTTTATAACGAACCATACTTTACATACATTTTTAGTATTTCAAAATTGAAGTACACTTATTACAACATATTACAAAACCATGGAATGACCATATAGGTATATTGTCTTTAGAAACTGGGAAACATAAACAACTGATTCATAAAGCGTCTACACTCTCTCCCATTTATTTCATCATACCTATAGTCCCTTTTGGGATATCTTACTTAATATCCTTCTTCCAGACCTGGGGAAGGAAAACATACAAAAGGGTGATCTCAAATGCTCATTAAGGGTAAACAAAAGAAATATCAATCACATCATATTCATAAGAACATAACATTTTGGAAATCTTACCCAGCAAAAGAGATCATAATTTCATAACATGGGATAAATTATGGTAGTGAAATGTAGTCACAATAATCATAACTTAAAACATGATTATTTTTGGCATACACACATAATCATAGAGAATCATTTCTTATTATTCGAGACTCATTGCCAAGACTATCTTAGTGGACAAAATCCATTTCTAAATCGAGTACATTCCTCGTTTCAGTCCTTTTTCACTGAACTGGTTTAACCTACCATTCCATCCATGTCTAACTCAGGAGATATAAAATATTTAACCAATTCATTAGAGGGAGACATAGGTCCCACCCATCTCATAATGATATCATTCTTTTGTGTGCCACAAAAACATAAACCATATATCATTGCATAACCTATGTAATAAAAATGGGATTCTTAAACATCGTGACATCATAAAACAATTAATATAAGATAAAGGAATTCATACAAATAATTCCATCACAACATAATCAAATCAATGTAATAATAGGGATAGAAACATAACACTTTATTATCGTAGATGGAAAATAATTTTGATAAAACACTTGAACTCTATTCTTCAGGAAAATATCATTTCTACTTCAAAAACACTTTTCATTTCTTAACATGTCATACAATTCCAAACTAAAATAATTTGATTAAAAATAAACCAGAAAACATGTAAAGTAAGATTCTTGGAAATAAATTTTTAAAAATCCATTCATGTCGTATAAGTTAAAAAAACATTCTTCTCGTACTTTTGTCGAAAAAGTCAAAAAGTACCTTGTACGAAAAATGACAAAAGATTCATTTCATATCTTTTACTAAAAACTCACTAAAGGGTAAAATTGGATTTAAACAATTTTAGATGGATGGAAATAATATTACATAATGAGGAAACATGTATGTGGATGATAAAATACACCCTAGTAAATTCCAAAGTATAAACAATCTCGGATAAAAATGAGATTGTGATATTTCCCTTACCTTAGGTCCGATTTTCTTCGTAAGTGTCCTAACCGCCTGTATAATGATTTAAATAATGTCATTGACTTATTCCAAAATCATACTCATTTTTATGATATCATATATGGTCATATTCTTAACTTATTATTAGTAATATTTCACTGCTACTTGTTATTCGGGTGTTTATTACTTTTTGTTCTTATGCGTGTTTTGTCGAATAAATTCTTATTCTTGTTTTTAGGTTATAGATACCTCATTTCTAAAATGGTATTAGTGTTATATATATCATATTTATTCACTCAGTTCATTTATGTAATCATTATTCAATGAAAATCATGTACAACGAGTCGCATCACATCGTGGAGACGGTATTCCGTACGTACGCACGAGCGATGATATCGTTCCCATGATCGTGGAATTATATTGGAGTGTATGTATAATATTTCAGAATCAATATCACTTTACAATATTTATATATATTCATTATTTACACCATTATACCCTTCCAATTATGTTGTTGGTGGAAAATTTATTACACCACGGCGTGGAGACGGTATTCCGTACGTACGCACGTGCGGTAATTTCTTTTTCTGTAGGATGGATATATGGTGAAATAGGGTTGTTTAATACTTATAAAAACATTTCAGTATATTAGTGATACTGATTTTATTAATTCATAATGAAAAAACTAAAGAAGAATAAGTGGAAGAAGAAATAATGTTGAAAGAATCGGTAACGGACATTACCTCTTCTTTGAAGCGCTTCTTTGATACAACATTTAAGGGCAATAAAATTGGTCTTTGAAGAAAACCAGGACCTCTAGGATGTTTCTAGGGAATTGTAGAGGAGAAATTGTTAGGGTCTGGCCGAGCATGAAATCTCAATGTGGTGTGAGGAAGAGAGGGAGGAGATGCCTTTTTATAATGGAGGATAGGGGCACCTTTGAAAAACTAAAAATATTATATTATTATAAAGCCATATTCGGTTTTAAATAGCTCCAAGTTGATTTATATCGAAGCTAAGGTGGGGATGGGTCGAAATAATCTCATCCAATAGAATTTTGACAAGTTTAGTTTAATATTTTAACCTTATCATTTAGATTTAACTTTAAGTTAGATAATTTTACTTTTACCGTGTCTTTTTGTGTTCTTACACTATAAGGTTAATAAACATACTATAACAAGCCAAACGAACCCCAAGTTGTTTATTATTAATATATATAACCTTATCTAAGTCATTTGGCCGAACCTTAGATTTTTAGGAATAAAATAACAATTAATAATATAATATTTGTTTTAAAAACTATTTTATGTCAATTTTGACACTATTTAGTAATTGTTTTTTTGTAAAAATAATAACAGAATGATTAGTTCTAAAAAAGTTAATTAAAGAAATACTAACATGTTATATTAACATATAAAATTAATGGAATTCATAAAAAGTCACAAATTACATTTATTTTGGTATTTATAACATCAATTATGTCAATATTTTCTTAATAAGATAATTATTGCATCATCTTTGTGTCATAAATAAATTATATTATTTATTGTCCAAAAATTAAAAATAAAATACCATTATGAAGGAAATCGTTTTAGATTTCTAATTATTATTTATAGTCTAATTTATCTTATTTATAACCCTATATTAAAAATTATTTACATATTAAACATTGATTTTAACAATTTTAACCCTTCTTTAAATAAATTAATAATAAATGTCCTAATCTAATCCAAGTGGGCCTAAATGGTCATATTGTATTCCTAAGGTTGTTTTCGGTCGAATTACACTTATCCAATATAATTAGGACATGTGTTAGGGTAATAATAATATAATTTTTACCCTTAATTACCCTATTTACTTTTAACCGTGGTAAATAAAAGTAAAAAGTTACTATTCACCAGAAATTATTTTCATCTCATTGAACCACATTTTACTTACTGACAACAACTGTTTGTCTCAGATTTTTGAAATTCCACTCACAGAATTGTTAAAATTAAGTTTTATGTAAATTTGAAAATTCTCCTAGGAGGTGGGTAAAAGACGGTGAAAAGTTCAATAAACATTTTATATATCTAAAATTATTCTAAAATTACTCTAATGAATTACATTGAAATTATATAGGTATTATGTATCAATTTTGACCTAAAATTATTTTAAATAAAATAAATAATTATTTAAATAAAAAGTCGGTTTTTAAATAGTATCCCAGTGTTTTCACTATTCATCAAAAATTTAATGTTTCCAGAAAAAAACCAAAATTTCACCCTAAGCTAATTTCGATATTCCAAATCCAAAAATGAAGTCCATTTTGAAAAATAAAATTTAAAAAATTTCAACAAGTGGTTATTACTATTCCTAACGGCTAGTTTTTATAATATTTTAATAGCATATCGTTTTTTAGTAAAACTCAGTATTGCGTACGATGCAAGCTATCATGGAAGGTCGCGATTGCGTGTAAAGAAAGCCAAGCTAGTGTTGTGTGTAGTGAAAGATTCCTTTGATGATTTATATAAAATAAAAACAAAATATTTCTTATAAAAGTCTCGGGTGTTACATTCTATCCCACTTAAAATGAATTTCGCCCTCGAAATTCATCACTTGTAACAAACAGATGAGGATTCCTCTCCCTCGTCATATCCTCAAGCTCCCATGTAACTTCTTCTAATTGGTGGTTCCTTCATAAAACTGTCACCTAGAGAGTGGTCTTGTTCCGTATGAATTTTTCACTACGATCAAGAATCTCTATCGGACGTTCTTCATAAGAAAGATCTTCTTCCAGCGGTACAACTTCTGAGCTGAGTACATGTGAAGGATCAGGTATATACTTTCTTAGGAGAGATACATGGAACACATCGTGAACTTGAGAGAGATTCGGTGGAAGCGCCAATCGGTAAGCTACCTTCCCAACATGATCTAGTATTTAGAATGGACAGATATACCTAGGGCTCAGCCTTCCCTTCTTTCCAAATCTCATTACTCTCTTCCAAGGAGATATTCGTAAGAACACTTTATCACCCACTTCAAACTCTAAGTCTTTTCTTCAGTTGTCAGCATAATTTTTTTGTCGACTCTGAGCTGCTCTTATGTGTTTTTGAATAGATCAGACCTTTTCTGCCATCTCATCAACAAGATCAGGTCCTAATAGCTTTTTTCCCCAACTTCATCCCAGCAAGTTGGAGTCCTACATTTCTTTCCAAGGATAACTTCATAAGGAGACACCTGAATACTGGAGTGAAAGATATTATTATAAGAAAATTCCTCCAACAGTAGGTGTTGATCCCAACCACCATTGAAATCCATAGAGCAAGCTCTAAACATATCTTCTAGAGTTTGAATTGACCTCTCAGACTGACCTTCTGTTTGAGGATGATAAGTAGTGCTGAAACTCAACTCTGTACCAGACTATGCTGAAGACTTCGCGAGAACTTTGAGGTAAACCTCTGATCCCGATCAGATATAATAGAAAGCGGTACTCCATGAAATCTTACCAATTCCTTTACATATATCATGGAAAGCTGATCCAGAGAGAAATCTTCTCTAATAGCAATGAAGTGTGCATACTTTGTAAGACGATCAACTATGACCCAGATAGCATAATTGCCTTTGGATGTTTTAGGATGTCCTGGGACAAAGTCCATAGTGATGTTTTCCCATTTCCATTCAGGTATGGGTAATGGTTGTAACATACCCTTAGAATTCTGCCTCTCATCTTTAACTTGCTGACAAACCAAGTATCGAGAGAGATATTCAGCAACATTTCTTTTCATGCCATCCCACCAGAAGTACTCTTTCAGGTCCCTATACATCTTCGTGCTTCCAGGATGAATAGAGAATGAAGAACTATGAGCCTCATCCAGAATCTCCTTCTTTAATTCGGGGATGGGAGGAACAAAAACCTGATTCCTGAACATTATTATCCCATCACAATCAAAGTTGAATTCAGGAACATTTCTCACCTTATTTTGTAACTCTACATCTTCTTTCTATGCCTCTTTAATCTTAACATGTATAGATAGTTGAACATTCATTTGAGAAAGATACGATATTTCCCCTTTCATTATAATTCCAAGATCCATCCTTTGTAAATCCATATATATTGGATCCTTTGTGATCCTCATCATGGATAAACTGGCATGGTCTTGTCGACTTAATGCATCTGCCACCTTGTTTGCTTTCCCATGGTGGTAATGAATTGAGCAGTCATAATCCATAATCATCTCCAACCATCTTCTTTGGCACATATTCATCTCCTTTTGTGCGAAAATATACTTTAAACTTTTATGATCAGTATAAATGTCACACCTTTCTCCATATAGATAATGCCTGCAAGATTATCGCAGCTAACTCCAAATCACGAGTTAGGTAATTTTTCTCATGGATTTTCATATCTCGTGAGGCATTAGCTATCACCATATCATTTTTCATAAGAACACACCCCAATACCTTCTTGGATGCATCACTGTAGATTACAAACCTTTCTCCACTACAAGGCAGTGTCAGCACAGGTGCACTGGATAACCTTCTTTTCAACTCCTTGAAATTATCTTCACATTCCTCCGTCCAAACAAACTTAACTCCTTTCTGAGTCAACCTAGTGAGTGTATTAGATAATCGTGAAAAATCTTTCACAAACTGTCGATAATATCCATCCAAAGCAAGAAAACTTTGGATCTCAGTTACTGTTGTTGGTCTCGACCATCTTTCGACAAACTCTATTTTTGCGGGATCCACAAATATCCCCTCTTTTGCGAACATGTGACCCAAAAATGAATCTTTTTGAAACCAAAATTAAAACATGGTAAATTTGGCATAAAGCTTCTCCTTTCTTAGGGTCTTCAATATAATTATCATGTGATCTTCATGTTCCTCCTTTCCCTTTTAATATACAAGAATATCGTCTATAAAGACGACAAAAAACTGATCAAGATTGTCTCTAACTACTCTATTAATCAGATCCATGAAGATAGCATGGGTATTAGTAAGACCAAATGGAATCAGAATAAATTCATAGTGTCCATACCTTCTACGGAAAGTTGTCTTTGGTATATCCTCCCTTTTGACCCTTAATTGATGATACCCTGAACAATGATCAATCTTGGAAAATTATTGAGCTCCGCGTAGTTGGTCAAATAAGTCATCAATGCATGGGAGAGGATATTTGTTCTTGATAGTGATCTTGTTAAGTTCTCGATAATCAATGCAGAGTCTCATTGATCCATCTTTCTTCTTAACAAACAAAACAGGTTCTCCCCAAGGTGACGCACTAGGGCGTATGAACCCCTTATCAAGATTCTCTTGGAATTGATTCTTCAATTCCTGCAACTCAATTGGGGCCATTCTATAAGGTGTCTTTGAAATAGGTAAATCACCCGGTATGAGTTCTATTGAAAACTCAACTTCACGATTTGGTGGAAGACCCGGCAATTCCTCCTTAAAGACATCATCAAACACCCTTATAATGGGCATATTCTTAATCATGAGTTTCTCACCAACCATTTGAGATAAATAACCTTCATTTAATGGAATCAAGACCCATAAGATGGAAGAAATTTACACTGGAAGGATATGTTCATCCTTGCATCGATAGAAGATAAAAGATTGATCTGGAATATGAAATGTGACTTCCCTTCTTTGTCAATTGATATGAGCTCCATATAAGGAAAGACAATCCATGCCAAGAATCACATCGAATTCCACTATAGGGAGGATCACAAGATTTGAAGGAAGCACTTTACCAAAGACTTCAATCGGAGAAGAATTATAAACTTTTGATGTGACTGTTGTGCCATCAGGGGTTGTCATAGCTAACTCAAAATCTAATTGTTGAGGTAATATGGTGATACCCTTAGAAAATTCTTTAGAAATAAAGGAGTGGGTGGATCCAGAATAAAATAAAACATTTTTACTTTAGAGTGGATGGTTAGTGTACCTTTCACCACTTCGTTATCGTACTCCACATCGCTGATAGAAATTGCATGTGACTTTCCTTTTTCTTTAGCCTTAAGAGTTTGTTGACGTCGATCATCATCAATAACCCTTAGATTTGGGCATTGATTGGCATAATGCCCCATTTACTAGCACTTGTAACATTGAAGTGTAGGAGGTGTACTTTGTGTATCCTTTTCATTATTCGCGTCTCTAGAAATCTTTTTCCCATCATTGCAGCATTCAAATGCCCGATGACCTTCCTTTCTACATTTGAAACATTTACATGTCCCTTTAAGACAACTCCCCCCATGTTTCTTTCCACAAATTGAGCATAAGGGAAAACTCATCTTCTTTTCAGTGTGCTCTTTATAATATCCTTTGAATTCCATTTTCCTCTTATTATCAAACCCATATGACTGATGGGTTACTCCAATCTCCATCTCAACATTGAGAGCACATAGAACGATTTCCTCGTAGCTATTGAAGTACCTTATGGATAACGCCCTTAGAGGACTTGGTTTTAAGCCACTAAAGAATCGATCGATCATACTCTTAGGTTGGATAATAATACCAGAAGAGTACCTTGAAAGTCTTGTATAATTTTCTTCATAGGTACCAACAGATTCATCATACTTTTTCTTTAGTTCAAGAAACTCCTTCTCCATATTTTTTCCGAGAATATGAGGGAAGTACTTATTGAAAAATAAGTTCTTCAACTCGTCCCATTCGATGAACTCAATTTCACCTCTTGGCCTTGTATTCATGATAAGATTACACCATTGATCAACATCATCTTCCAAACGATACACTTCTAAGAGGACTTTATCATGTTCAGGAAATTGAAGAATTTAAAATATTTTTTCAGTAGTACTGATCCATTGTTCAGCAACAAATGGATTAGTAGACCCGCTGAATGATGGTGGACGATGTCTCATGAAGAATTAAACAAAATGTTGCTCCTTCCTTTGCTCGTTTGGAAGTCCTGCATGATTCATAGCTTGAGAAATTTGTGTGAGAATGGCTACAAGATTTTGCATTCCAGCTCCCATAACGTTTTGTTTCTTAGGGGGACAATCATTGCATTGCCCATCACATTCTGCATTAACACGGTTCCTTTGGGTTCCAGCCATTGACTAAAACCAAGAAGAATAGTGTGAGAAACACTAATTATAATAGGAAAACCACATAATCAAGAATAAAATTTCACACTTAAGGTCTTATCCTAGGATATTCATGGCCATTTCTAAAACACTAAGATTGTGTTATATGCTTAGACTTATCCTTAGGATTCTTACTAAGGATTTCACATCCTAGTTTTCCAAAGGTTGATTATACCTTTCCTCTGATACCAACTATAACGACCCATACTTTATATACATTTTTAGTACTTCAAAATAGAAGTAAACTTATTACCACATATAACAATACCATGAAAAGACCGTATAGTTATAGTGTCTTTAGAAACTGGGAAACATAAACAACGGATTCATAAAGCGTCTACACTGTCTCCCATTTATTTCATCATATCTATAGTACCTTTTGGCATATCTTACTTAATAACCTTCTTCCAGACCTGGGGAAAGAAAACATACAAAAGGGTGAGCTCAAATGCTCAGTAAGGGTAAACAAAGGAAATATCAATCACATCATATTCATAAGAACATAACATTTTTCGAAATCTTACCCTGCAAAAGAGATCATAATTTCATAACATGGGATAAATCATGGTAGTGAAATGTAATCACAATAATCATAAATAAAAACATGAAGCTTTGTGTAATACACACATAATCATAGAGAATCATTTCTTATTAGTCAAGACTCATTTCCAAGACTATCATAGTGGAAAAAGTCCATTTTTGAACTGAGATCATTCCTCGTTTCAGTCCTGTTTCACTGAACCGGTTTAACCTGCCGTTCCATCCATGTCTATCTAATGAGATATAAAATATTTACCCAATGTATTGTAGGGAGATATAGGTCCCTACCATCTTATAATGATACTATTCTTATGTGTTCCACAAAATCATAAACCATACATCATAGCATAACCCATGTAATAAAAATGGGATTCATAAACATCGTGACATCATAAAACAATTCATATAAGATAAAGGAATTCATAAAAATAATTCCATCACAACATAATCAAATCATTGTAATAATAGGGATATAAATATAACCCTTTATTATATTAGAGGGAAAATAATTTTGATAAAACACTTGAACTCTATTCTTCAGGAAAATATCCTTTCTACTTCAAAAACACTTTTCCTTTCTTAACATGTCATTAAATTCTAAACTAAAAGAAGTTGATTAAAAATAAACTTGAAAACTTGTAATGTAAGCCTCTTGGAAATAATGTTTTAAAAATCCATTAATGTCGTATAAGTTAAAAAAACATTCTACTCGTACTTTTGTCGGAAAAGTCAAAAAGTACCTCGTACGAAAAACAACAAAAGATTCCTTTCATATCTTTTACTAAAAACTCACCTAAGGGGAAAATTGGATTTAAACAATTTTAGGTTGATGGAAATAATATTACATATTTAGGAAACATGGATTTGAATGATAAACTACACCCAATTAAATTTCAAATTATAAACAATCTCGGATAAAAATGAGATTGTGATATTTCCCTTACCTTAGGTCTGATTTGCTTCTTAAGTGTCCGAACCTTTTGTATAATTATTTAAATAATGTCACTGACTTATTCCAGAATCATACGCATTGTTATGATATCATATATAGTCATATTCTTAGCTTATTATTAGTAATATTTCATTGCTACTTGTTATTCGGGTGTTTATTACTTTTTGTTCTTATGCGTGTTTTGTCGAATAAATTCTTATTATTCTTTTTAGGTTATAGATACCTCATTTACAGAATGGTATTAGTGTAATATATTTCATATTTATTCACTCAATTCATTTATGAAATCATTATGAAATTAAAATCATGTTGAACGAGTCACATCACATCGTGGAGACGGTATTCCGTACGTACACACGAGCGATGATATCGTTCCCATGATCGTGGAATAATATTTGAGTGTATGTATACTACTTTAGAATCAATATCACATTAAAATAATCATATATATTCATTCTTTACACCATTATACTCATCCAAGTAAGGTGGTGGTCGAAAATAGATTACACCACGGCGTGAAGACGGTATTCCGTACGTACGCACGCACGGTGATTTCATTTTCCATAGGATGGATAGTTGGTGAAATAGGGTTGTTTCATACTTATAATAACATATCTATATATGAGTGATACTGATGTTATTAATTCATAATGAAACAACTAAAGAGGAAGAAGTGGAAGAAGAAATAAAGTTGAAAGAATCAGCAACGGATATTACCTCTTCTTTGAAGCGCTCCTTTGAGACCTCCTTTTAGGGCACTAAAATTGGTCTTTGAAGAAGACCAGGACCTCTAGGATGTATCTTGGGAATTGGATAGGAGAAATTGGCAGGGTTTGGCCGAGATTTCAGGCTCAATGTGGTGTGAGGAAGAGAGGTAGGAGGTGACCTTTTATAAGGGATTAGAGGGGCACCTTTGGAAAAACAAAACATATTATTTTATTATAAAGCCATATTCGGATTTAAATAGCTCCAAATTGACTTATTTAGAAGATAAGGTAGGTATGGTTCTAAATCCTCTCATCCAATAGAATTTTCAGAAGTTTAGATAACTATTTTAATTATCTCATTTAGATTTAACTTTAAGATGGATAATTTTACTTTAACCGTGTCTTTTTTTGTTCTTACACTATAAGGTTAATAGACTTACTATAACAAGCCAAAATAACCCAAAGTTGTTTATTATTAATATATATATCCTTGTTTAATTCATTTTTCCGAACCTTATATTTTTAAGAATAAAATAACAATTAATAATATAATATATTTTTTTAAACTATTTTATGTCAATTTTGACACTATTTAGTAATTTATTTTTGTAAAAATCATAACAGAGTGATTAGTTCTAAAAAAGTTAATTAAATAAACACTAACATGTCATATTAACCTAGAAAATTATAATAATTCATAAAAAGTCTAAAATTACATTTATTTGGGTATTTATAACATCAATTTTGTCAATATATCATTAATAAGATAATTACTGTATCATATTGTGTCATAAATAAAATAAATTATTTAATGTCTAAAAATTACAAATAAAATAACATTATGTAGGAAATATCTTTATCTTTCTAATGAATATTTATAGTCTAATTTATCTTATGTATAACTCTATATTAAAAATTATTTACTAATTAAACTTTAATTTTAACTATTTTAACCCTTCTTTAAATAAATTAATAATAAATGTCCAAATCTAATCCAAGTGGGCCTAAATGGTCATATTTTATTCCTAAGGTTGTTTTTGGTCGATTTAAACTTATCCAATAGAATTAGGACATGTTTTAGGGTAATAATAATATCATTTTTACCCTTAATTACCCTAATTACTTTTAACCGTGGTAAATAAAAGTAAAATGTTACTATTCACCAAAAATTATTTTCATCTCATTTAACCAAATTTTACTTACTGACATCAACCGTGTCTCGTGGATTTTTGAAATTCCACTCACAGAAGCGGTAAAATTATGTTTTATGTAAATTTCCAAATTCTCCTAGGAGGTGGGTAAAAGACGGTGAAAAGTTTAATAAAATTTTTATATATCTAAAATTATTATAAAATTACTCTCTTGAATTACATTGAACTTATATAGGTATTATGTATAAATTTTGACCTAAAATAAATATAAATAAAAATAATAATTATTTAACTAAAAAGTCGGTTTTTAAATAGTAACCTAGTGTTTTCACTATTCATCAAAAATTGAAAGTTTCCATAAAAATACCAAAATTTCACCCTAGGATAATTTCAATATTCCGAATCGAAAAATGAAGTCCATTTTGAAAAATAAAATTTACAAAATTTCAAAAAGTGGTTATTACTATTCATAACGGCTAGTTTTAATAATATTTTACTAACATATCGTAGTTTAGTGAAACTCGGTACTGTGTATGACGCAAGCTATCAAGGAAGGTCGTGATTGTGTGTAAAGAAAGACAAGCTAGTGTTGTGTGTAGTGAAAGATTCCTTTGATGATTTATATTAAATAAAAACAAAATATTTCTTATAAAAGTCTCAGGTGTTACACATTTTTGGAGATTAATGTGAACATAATAGTTCAAAAAACTACTTGATTATCTGAACAATATTTATGTCCCACTTTTAAATTAAATTATTTTTATCATTATCTTTTCATTCATGACTTATTTTAGAACATTTCAGGTTTTTTGGAGAGTGATATGGAAACCAATTACTCTATTAATTAATATGGATTCACGAGAAACATTATATATTAATACGGAGATTTATAATTCCCTTTTACGCTATATGATGATGATAATGCGATTATACAATTTCTATAATGCATAAGAGCAAATACTTATTAATATTAATATTTAGGGACATCATGGAGGAATAATAATTTATATGGTCATAAAAATGACATATCATGAGATCAGATTAAGTGGGGGTAAATCTCAGATTACCAATGAACAACCCATGTAAAACTACTTTAGCCTTATATCTCACGGTCCGTAATTGATGTTGACCTCTCAACTGTGAGGGTCAAAATTTAACTCTATTTAATAGGATATAGTTATATTTTTCATATCTATTATTTATATCATACATAATATATAAATGGATCCGATTATTTACATAGTTCACCCTCATTATTCTATATCCATGTATCATGCATCTATAGTATTTCAAAATCCAAAACCACTATAAATATCACTACTTATAATGGTTTGGGATTGGTTTATCTTCATCGAGGTTCAATACCTTACAAATATGATGGACATCTCACAATCACCATAGAATCACTTTCTAATCACTGACAATTCTTCGACCTACATCCTCAATACCATAGGATGTATCTACCCAGATTTTTTGAACATGTAGGTCGCTTAATATCATCACTAATTTAATTCAAACTATAAAATCCATTATTTCTAATACACATTCATTAATAATTAATTACATAAAGAAAATCCTAATGAAATCATAGAATATTTATTGGCATAGTGTGTTTGGGAAATAAGATACATAGAATGGTAATGTGAAATTGGGAACAAGATATTATAATTCCCACAGAATTCTAAAACAACACAGGATAACCTCGAAACATAGATAGATAAGGGGTTATCTATAAAGAAAATTTATTGAATAATAAAATAATTACATTATTAATTTAATACACATTATTATGGTGGAATATCATGGTTATATAAAATGGTTTATAATTTCAATCTTCTCCGCAGACCTCCCCCATTTCATGTTGACCTTATTATTTTTCCTTCCACATATTTTAAATAAATAAATAATTATGATGATGATAACATTAAACTGGATCATAAAATAATCATATTAGATTACTACTTCATGGGATCATATAAATTTCAAAACATCATAAAACTAGAAATCAAAAGCATATGTGAAGGATAAATATGAAGACATTATAATATATTTTTGTTTTGATAACCTCCCAAGTAACGTAAATATAATTTCATGAAATAAAAAATTTATCCAATACAATGGATTCCTATTAAATATTAGTCATACCAATCACATAAATATCATAAACAAGCATATATATGCCACATAAATCATACAACATTAGAACACCATTGAACAATTTTAACAACCCTATTATGAACTGTAGTTTACATACATGGAATTATAAATTCAACTAATTATATGTAAAATAATGTTGTTTCCAATGAGGTTGAATAGAGAATGGGGTTCAATATAAAAATTTTCTATATTGAAAATCATGGAAACATTCGACTGAATAAAAAGTGTGCAAAAAGGTTTTTGAAGGTTGTTAATGAGACTAAATAGTGTGTTTTTATTATAGGATCATCGTAATTATAGTGAATGTTTTTTAACACATTATGTCTTGGAAATGTGGAAAGAAAAATATATTTTTACTAGAAATGTTCTTGAAATAAAAATAAAAGTATATAGTCTCTTTCCTTGGGAGGGTATATTTGAAATAATTTGAGGATCATTATAAGGATTTTGGAAGACAATGGGAGGTATTAAGACATGGATAAAGATATTTAATTCATGATAACATTTTTTTAATGAGATGGAGTGTGAGGATCGATGTATTTATATAAATAGTTGTTTAATTGTTTATTAATATATAAAAATATTTTTTTTCTATATGGAGAAATAAATAATACAACAAACATTCCCACTGTTTTTCCCTTTTTTAGATAAGTTTTTTTTTCAATTTTTAAAAATTAGATGATGTAAAATACTTGAAATAATTCACATCACTACCAAAAAACTGGGAAAGGCCAGTGCCAACTGTTATCAGTGCTAATGGAAAAGATCCGATAAAGGGGGATACATTTATTAGCGCTAAAAAAAGCGCTGATAAATGTACCCCTTTATCGGCTCTTTTTTTAGGACTGATAAAGGTCCCCCCATTAACAGTGCTTTTTTAGCACTTTTAAAGGGTAAACCTTTATCAGCGCTTTTTTAGTAGTACTGATAAAGGAGGGTCTTAATAACCACTTTTTTAAAAGCACTGATAAAGACACCCCTTTCCAAAAAAAATTAAAAAAATTGTAATGCCCTGACCCCAGTTACCCATAGTTGGTGCATTATTACAAAACATTAGAATGATCGTAAAAGATCATGTCTTGACAGACAGATTAGCTTAGTAGCCTTTGAATCACTAGATACATTCATACAGTTTACATTACATCATAATGTGAAAACTACAACAACATATTGTCTCCACACTCAAATCCCCTTATACTATCTCTACAGGTCATTCATAAAATACTTCTTCACATCCTGGGAAAACTAAAACATAGAAAGGGGTGAGCTCAGATGCTCAGTAAAGATAACAATATAGCATAAACGTTCATAAATAAACATAAATATTTAAGGAAATGTATAACTAAAACAAAATCTTTTTAAACATGAACTTCAGAATAATATGGAAAAGATAAAATAAAATAATTCCATTTACTTATTCACATGGATATTCTATAAGTCGAATAAACACATGCAATATCAATAACCACTTTCATAATGATGGAATGCATAATGTTAGACTATCATAACCACATAGTCAAGGCCTTGTGCCAAAAATACAAATAAGATTTTTTCAAGGCCTTATGACAAGACACTATTTTGTCTCATGAGACCTACCGAAGCATCGAGGAGGTATATCCGGATTCACCCGTTACTTATTAAGTCCAATGAATTTCTCATATGGACAGGTTTAAACATAAAATATACATTCTTATTAAAACTAGCATACAAAATGTCAACAATTTCTCCATAAACCATGAATGGTATAAAAATAACAGATCCATAGTCAAACATATCACAAAACCTTCAATAAAATATGGACGTTTTGTATCATAATAAATCAATTTCAAATAAACATGAAATCCATCAATGGATGTTGACATAGATGAAATCAAAACTATTTGAGAGAAATATCTCTTTTTTTAAATCATTTAAAAGTCACATAATTAAAAAAGAAAACAATTACTTTGGAAATATTCTTATAATATTTTAAGGGAAGCTTTTATGATTTTATGAAAGTGGAAAATAGCCACACCCTCCGTATAAGTTAAAAAAAGACATTCTTACCTTAATTCTGTTAAAAAGGTTAAAAATGACCTTGTTTGGAAAATGACAGAAATATTAATTTATAAACATCATATAAAAATCCAACAAAGGAATAAATTACTTTAACCCATAGTCTATAAAATAGTAAGAATGATTTGAAATACATTTTTAAAAAACATGTATGTGGATGATAAAGAGGTCCCAGTAGATAATTACGTATAAACAACCTCGGGTAATGAAGAGATTGTGAAATAAACCCTTACCTTGTAAATTTCATTTTTGAGGGTAGTTTAACCTCTTGTATAATGGTGAAATAAATTTTATTAAATTATATAGGAATAATATACATTAATATGATATCATATATTATCTTTTAACATTTCTTGGTTAATAATATCTTATTATTATCGTTATTTCGGGTGTTAACTTACTCTTTTTCTTTTATATGTTTTGTTAAATAAGTCATGTTTTTTATGGATGGGTTGTATATTATTCATATACATAATGATATCAAGTCCTTAAACATTATTTTTAACCATCAAATGAAAATTACTCTTGAATGGATACGATGGGGACTGAATCTTATCGCGTTCGTGGAGAGGGTAGTCTGTACGTATGCACGAGCTACAATATCATTCTTTTGATATGAAAATAATATATAATTTGATGGTGTATCATATATAAAAAATGATTATAATGTTATCTTTATTATTAAATTAATTACAAATCATTATCATAACCATCGAAATAATAATATTTTGAATAACAATTACACCACAACGTGGAGTCGATAAGTCGTACGTACGCATGTATGGTGACATATCATTCAAAGGATGGATAGAATACTGAAAATTGTTGTACCATAATTATAATAACATCACAGTATATAGGAGATACTTTATTTATTATTTTATAAAGTAAATAACTATGAAAGAATAATTTTAAGAAGGAAGGAACTTGAAAGAGGGTGGTGAACACATTACCTCTTCTTCGGGTTTGTCCTTTTGATTTGATTAAAAGGGATCCTTAGGATGGATTTATGACTAAAAAAGGCCTCTAAGATTAATTGAGAGAAGTTTAGAGAATATTGGGTATGATATGTCTGATTAAAAAGGCTTTGAAGAAGTTAATTAGATGGAAGGGGAAGTGCCCATTTATGAAAGGGGTGAGGGGCACCTTAGAAAAAGCTAGACATATTATTTTATAATATATTATTATTCGGTTTCTAATGGCTCCAAAGTGGATTATTTAAAGTTTAAGTTAGGTATAGATATAAAACTACTCAACCAATATGTTTTAGATAATTTTTTGTCACTATATTAACTTTATCATTTTGATCTAACACTTAGATAAATAGTTTTACATTTACCATATGTCATTGTATTTTTATATTATATAGTCAATAACATACTATAAACTTCCAAAATACCCCCATGTGGTCCATTAATAATACACATATCATTATATAATTTATTTGGCCGAACGATAGATTTTAATGAATAGAATATCAATTGATAATATAATTTTTATTTTAAAAACCCCTTTATGTCAATTTTGACACTATTTAATAATTGATTTTTGTTAAAGTCTTAAAAACATTATTAATTCAAACCAAATTCATTTAAGAAGTAATAACATTTCATATTAACCAATAAAATTCTTGGATGGCATCAAAACATTCAAATTATATTTATTTTAACATTTATAATACTATTTATTTGATTCTTTCATTAATAAGGAAAATTATGCATCATTATTGTGTCATAAATAAATTTAATTACTCAATGTCTAAAAATTATTAAAAAATACCATTATGTATGAAATATTTTTATATTTATAATGAAAAATTATAGTCGAAAAAATAACATATATAACCCTATGTAAAAATTGTCTTGTAAAAAGATATGTGCTTATGTCATTTTTGTATTTAATTTAACTTAATTAATATAAAGTGTCACTAACACTTACAAGTGGATCCATGGGGTCCGAAAATAGAACCAAAGATTCCCATGGTTAGAAATTTATTAACCAATAGGGTTTTGACACGTTTTACGGTAATTTATTATTATTATAATATTATTTTCTACCCTTAATTATCAGATTTACCCTTTAACCATGGAAAATAAAATATTTACCGAAATAATTATTCAAAATGTATAAAAATAAAAGTTACCTATTAAAAAATTTGGAACTATGGATTCTAAATATGGAATACATTTTTATAATTCAAAATAAAGACGTGGCATAAATTAATTTAAAATTATTTCCTGTTGACAAAACAAAAAGCGTGTTTTTAAGAAATAATAACTATCAAATGATTGGCACTTCCTTGTGTCCAGTTTAAATTTGAAATTATTTCCAATGACCAAAATTGGATTAAATGGTAAAAATATATTCTAAATATACTTTAAAACCACTCAAAATAATTATTTATTACTATTAATTATTTCGATTAAAAAAGTTGTTTTTAAATAAAATTTAGTAAATTTTACTATTCATCAAAAAATGAAAGTTATCATAAATGTTCCAAAAATTAACCTTAAGATATTCTTGATATTCCGAATCTATAAATGAATTCCATTTTGGATGATAAAATGTATAAAATTTTAAAAAGTGGGTATTACTATTCATAACGACTAGTTTGATTGGTTGTGGGGTGTGTTAGAACTCGTAGTTGTGTACAACACATGCTAATATATTATTCAAAGGGAAGCATACCGTGGAATATTGTGGTGTTATATTCTCCCCTCCTTCAAATAATTTCATCCTATGAATTTATAGAATACTGCTTAATAAAAGGACTTGTGTGTTTCTTCATCATAAGTTCCTCGGGTTCCCGCGTTGTCTCTTCTATTTTATGGTTTCTCCAATGAACTTTTACTAGACGAGACATCCTATTTATTAGCACTTTTTCTCTCGAATGAAGAATATTGACAGGCTCTTCGCAATAAGATAGATCGGGTTCCAGTACTAATTCCTCATAGGTGAGTATATGCATTGGGTCAGGCATGTATTTTATCAAGAGTGATACGTGGAACACATCGTGAACTTTCGAGAGACTTGGCGGCATTGCCAAATGGAAAGATACCGCCCCGATTAATTCTATGATTTTGAATGGTCCGATGTACCTAGGACTAAATTTTCCATTCTTACTGAAACGTAGTACACCATTCTATGGAGATACCTTCAAGAAAAATTGATCTCTTACCTGAAATTATAAATCCTTCCTTCGGTTGTCAGCATAGCTCTTCTGCCTGCTTTGAGCTGATTTGATGTGGTTTTGGATTACCTTCACCTTTTCCATCGTTTCTACCACCAGTTCTGGGCCAATGAGTTTTATTTCACCAACATCATCCCAAAAGGATGGTTTGCGACATCTCTTTCTGTTTAATACTTCATATGGTGCAATCTGAATACTCGAATGGAAGCTATTGTTATATAAAAATTCTACCAGAGGTAAATATTGATCCCACATACCCTGAAAGTCAAGTGAGCATGATCTCAACATGTCTTTTAATGTTTTAATAGTCCATTCTGATTGTCTATCAGTTTGGGGGTGGTAAGCAGTTCTCAAATGAAGTTCAATATCCAGGGATTTCTGAAATATTTTCCAGAATATTAATGTAAAACGGGGATCATGATCCGAAATAATTGATAGGGGTACTCCATGAAGTCTCAAAACTTCATTAATATATAGACTTTCTAGAAGTTCAAGTGGTAAATCTTCCCTCATAGAATGAAAATGTGATGACTTGGTAAGAAGATCAAGAATGACCCATATTGCATCGTTCCTTCTAGGAGTCTTTGGTGGTCCCATGACAAATTCCATCGTGATATTATCCCATTTCCACTCAGGTATGAGAAGAGGTTCCAATACTCTACCAGGTAGTTGCCTTCCAGCTTTAACTTGTTGAAAAACCATACATATTGACACAAAATCGGCAATCTCTCGCTTCATGTTGTCCCACCAAAATGGTTCCTTCATATATCTATACATTTTGATGCTCCCATGGTGTTTAGAGAAATTGTAACTCTGAGAATCTTCCAATGATTCCCTTTTTAGATCAGGTATATCGGGAACACAATGACTCCTCCCAAATTTCAAAATTCTATCTTCATACACAAAGTCACTCAGTCTCCCTTCACTCACAGCTTTAATCATATTTTTAAACTATTCACTATCGGCTTGGGAACTCATTATCCTCTATAGGAAAGATGGTTTGGCAACCATTTGAAAAAGTATTGATGTTTCACCTTCTGTGGTGATTCCCATATCCATATTTACTAAATCCATGAAAATAGGATCCCTTTCTACTCTAATATTGTTCAAAAATCCATGATCCCTTATACTCAAAGAATCTGCTACGTTATTTGCCTTCCCGGGGTGGTAGTGTATCATGAAATCATAATCCTTGAGTAGTTCAAGCCATCGCCTTTTCCTCATTTGATTTATTTATGTGAGAAAATGTACTTAAAACTCTTGTGATCAGTATATATCTCACATTTTTCACCATAGAGGTAGTGTCTCCAAATCATCAAAGCAATGATTACAATCGGTAACTCAAGATCATGAGTATGATAGTTTTGCTCATGAGTTTTCAGCAGTCGTGATACATAGGAAATAACTCTATCATTCTGCTTAAGGACACAACCAAATTCTTTCTTCGATGCATCACTATAAATAAAAAACCAATCATTTCTTGATGGTAGAGGAAAAATAGGAGCATTGACTAATTTTCTCTTCATTTCTTCAAAACATTCTTTACACTCTTTTTTCCAAACAAATTTAACTCCTTTATGTGTGATATTTGTTAATGGGTTATCCAATTGGGAAAAATTCTGGACGAAAAGCCGATAATAACTCGCTAAACCAATAAAACGGTGTACCTCGGTTGTACTCATTAGTGCTGGCCATTCTTGGATTTCTCTTTTCTTAGAAGGATCAACAGGTATTCCATATTTAGAGACAATGTAGCCATGAAAGGAAATCTCTTGAATCCAAAATTCACACTTGCTAAACTTCCCATATAATTCATGTCTTCTCCAAGTCTTCCAGATAATGCGCAAGTTATTTTCATGATCTTCCTATATTTTGGATTATACCAATATATCATCAACAAATTACCCTACAAAAGTATTGAGATATTCCTTGAAAACATTGTTCATTAGATCCATGAAAATATAGGGTGCATTAGTCAGCCCAAAGGGAAATACTGAAAACTCATAATGCCTGTACCTGGTTAGAAATGTTGCCTTCAGAATTTCTTCCTTCTTCACACATAACTGATGATATCCAGATCAGGTCAATCATTGATAAGTATTTAGCTCCATGCAGTTGGTCAAATAAATCATCAATGCAAGGTAGGGGATACCTGTTCATTTTTTATAGCATTAATTTCCCTGTAGTCGATACATAACCTCATAGATCCATCATTCTTTTTAACAAAAAGTACAGGGGATCCCCATAGAGAAACACTAGGGAGAATACATCCCTTATTACTCATTTCCACTAGTTTTTTCTTTAGTTCAACTAATTCCAAAGTGGCCATTTTATAAGGGGTCTTCGATATAGGCCTTGAACCAGGAATTAAATCAATGGAAAACTCAATTTCTCATTCTGGGGGATGTCCAGGTAAATCTTCCGGAAACACATCTACATATTCTTTCACAATAGGTGCATCCTCTATTTGAACATTCCATTCCGTACCCACAATTATCTCATTCTCTTCCTCCCCAATAATTGAATTTATTTGAGCTACTGGGGGTGGATCAAGATAAGAATCAGGTGGTGATGATTCTGTGCTAAAGATTAGGTGTTCTTTATCATCATCATCAAAAATTGTAACCTCCTTCTTATGACAATAAATCTTCCCATCATGGTCCAAAATCCAATCCATACAGAAGATTATATCAAATTTAATCATAGGTATGATGATGAGATTAGTGGATAAAAACAATTTATGTGCTCTAATGGGTACTGATTCACAAAACATTGTTGCAATGGTACTTACCTTATGAATTTTAACTAACAACTCCCGTGTTAAATAAAATTGAAAATATCTAATTTTCTTATCAAATTGGGATGATATGAAATAATGCGATGATCCAGAATCAAATATTGCATTTCCTAAAATTGAGGAAACCATTAAATTACCTGCCACCACGTCTTTCATAACTTCTACCTCAACAGTAGTGATAGCATGAACTTTTCCTTGATCCCTTGGACTTTTCTGAGATAAGATCCACTAATTCTTAGGAAATTCATTTGCATAATGTCCCATCTCCCTGCAGTTGTATCATTGAACATCGGTATCTTCTTTTTTCCCCTTGCAATCATGATCTTGGTGGCCTTTTTCACCACACGTGTAACAGACTCCCATTCCTTTCATGCAAGTACCAGGGTGTTTCTTCCCACATTTACTATAGGATGGATAATAAACATTTCCCTTCTTCCCCTCATTTCCATTTCCATAGTGATCTGCAGATCTCTTCTTCTCTTGTTTTTGTTTAAAGTCGTAATACTTAGAGAATTCTTTTTAAATCTTACTAGCGTATGAGACAATATCTTTTTACAATGAGAAGGTTTGTGAGACTAATGCTCGATGTAGAAAACTTTTTAACCCATAAAAGAAACAATCATTCTTAATTTGTGGGTTACGTATAAAATCTGCAGCTTAACTCGCTAACCTTGTAATGTTAGCCATTGTGATATTCTCATCCTCCTTTTCCCTCAAACTCGAGAATTGTGTTTCCATATCTGCTCGATGGTCATGAGGAAAGTATTTTTCTATGAAAATCTCTCTGAACTCCCTACATTACATATTTGATATTTCATCATCTTCCCTCATGTTCTGAATCAATGAACACCAGTGATCAGCATCTCTAGTGAGGCGGTAAAATGTCATGATAACTTTTTCCCTTTCACTAGTCCCCAAGGAATAAAATATTTTCACCAAGGAATTTATCCATTGCTTAGATAATAAGGAATTTTTACTCCCATTGAATGTTGGTGGTTGTTGCCTCATTAAGTGATCTAACATTGATCCTCCACATTGTGGGTCAGGGTGATCCATAAGGATAAGGTTATTATTCATAACCTGAGTGAGTTGTACTAGAATGGTGAATAGCTGATCAGGACCAGTTCCATCACCAGCTACACTATAATAATCATGAGTAGGAGGGAAATCCCTATATGGAGTGCGTGCAATGATACAGTTTCCATACCTTCCACTAGACACCATTTCTAAACAATGGCATATACTAGATTAGTTTATGAATCAAAATACAAAATTCCAAACTTCTAAAGCACTTAACATAAGTTGAATAGTTTATGGATATAATCCATAATCATAAAAAATTATTTTTTTTGATGAAGTATATACTCATAAACCCTTCATAATGGATTGTAATGAAAATGAGAATTATCCTAAGCATATCCCCTGGGTGTGTCGTAACCAAGAGTGCATCAAGGCCCATTGTCATGCACCAGTTCCCGTTCGAGTCTAGCTCATGGAGGTGTTTTCTAGTTTTACCCCTAGATACATCTATGCTAGAGCCTCCTCAACCTGCTCGTATCCAGATAGGGATGTATTGATTGGAAAACTCACAAAATCACTACAATACAAAAAATTTAGGAATTTATGCTATACTAATCCTCAAAGCCCATCTTAGGCCTATGTGATCTGATCAGATTTTATCAAAATCTAGCTCCTAAGGATTGTACTAAACTTCCTCTGATACCAACTATAATGCCCCGACCCTAGTTACCTAAATTCGGTGAATTATTACATAAAATTGGTATGATCACAAAAGATCTAGTCTCAATGACCTATTAGTTTAGTAGAAATGGAATCACTAGATACATTCATACTGTTTACATTACACTATAAAGTGAAAACTACAACAAGATCTTCCCTCCACACTCATATCCCCTTATACTATCCCTACAGGTCATTCATAAAATACTTCTTCACATCCTGGGAAAAATAAAACATAGAAAGGGGTGATCTCAGATGCTCAGTAAGGATAAAAATATAGCGGAAACTTTCATAAATTAGAATAAACATTTTAGGCAATGTATAACTAAAACAAAATCCTTTTAAACATGAACTTAATCATAATATAGAAAAGATAAAATGAAATAATTCCATTTAATTAATCACGTGGATATTATACTATTCGAATAAACACATGCAATATCAATAACCACTTTCATAATGATGGAATGCATAATGAAAAACTATCATAACCACATAGTCAAGGCCCTGTTCCAAGACTAAAATTATGATTTTGTCAAGGCCTTATGCCAAAACACTAGTTTGTCTCATTAGACCTACTGATTCATTGAGGAGTTGTAGCGGG
The DNA here is from genome assembly GCA_963277665.1 of Viscum album. NCBI lineage: Eukaryota > Viridiplantae > Streptophyta > Magnoliopsida > Santalales > Viscaceae > Viscum > Viscum album. Next base: position 472,085,961 of record OY728148.1, read on the forward strand.
CTTCATCCGTCACTTATTAATTCCAATGCATTTGTCATATGAACAAGTTTAAACATAACATAAACATTCGTAATAAAACTAGCATTCAAAATGTCAATAATTTCTACATAAACCATGAATGGTATAAAAATAACATATCCAATATCAAACAAATAAAAAACCTTCAATACAATATTTAATTTTTGTATCATAAGAAATCAACTTCAAATAAACAAAAAATCCAACAATGGATGTTGACATAGATGAAATCAAAACTATTTGAGAGAAATATCTCTTTTTTGAAATCTATTTAAAGTCACATAATTATAAAATAAATCATTTAAATTGAAAATACTCTTATAATCTTGTAAGGGAATCTTCGAAGATTTTATAATGGTGGAAAATAGCCACATCCACCGTATAAGTTAAAAAAAGACATTCATACCTTAATTCTGTCAAAAAGGCTAAAAAGGACCTTGTTTGGAAAACGACAGTATGATTCCTCTATAAACATCTTATAAAAATTCAACATGGGTATAAATGACTTTAATACATAGTCTATAAAATATTAAGAATGATTTTAAATACATTTTTAAGAAACATGGATGTGGATGATAAAGAGGTCCTAGTAGATAATTACGTATAAACAACCTCGGGTAATCAAGAGATTATGAAATAAACCCTTACCTTGTAATTTTCCTTGGTTGATGGAAGGTTATAATCCTGTATAATTCGGAAATAATTGTTAATAAATTAAACAAGAATCATATACCTTAATATGATATCATATATGATCTTTTAACATTGCTTTGTTAAAAATATCTTATTATTATCGTCATTTCGAATGTTAACTTACTCATTTTCTTTTATACGTTTTGTTAAAAAAGTAATGTTTGTTATGGATAGGTTGTATATTATTCATATACAGAATGATATCAAGTCCTTAAAAAAAATTAAACATAAAATGAAAATTATTCTTGAATGGATACGATGAGAAATGAATCTCATTGCGTTTGTGGAGACGTTAGTCCGTACGTATGCATGAGTGACAATATCATTATTTTGATATTAAAATAATATAAAATTGTATGTTATATCATATATAACGACTCATTATCATGTTATATTTATTAGTTACATCAATTACACATCATTAACATACCCATCCAAATAATAATGTTTTGAATTACAATTATACCACGACGTGGAGACGGTAAGACGTACGTACGCACATATGGTGACATGTCATTCAAAGGATGGATACAATACTAAATATGGCCATACCGTATTTATAATAACATCATAGTATAAAGGATATACTGTAGTTATTATTTTATAATTGAAATAACAATGAAACAAGAAGTTTAAGAAGAAAGAAACTTGAAAAAGGGTAGGGAAAACATTACCTATTCTTCGGGTTCATCCTTTTTATTTGATAATAATGGCTCCATAGGTTGGGTTTATGACCAAATTAAGGCCTATAGGATGAAGTGAGGGAAGCTGATAGAATATGTGGGCATGGGTTGGCTAAGCCAAAATGCTCTGAAGGTGTGGATTAGAGGGAAGGAAAAGTTCCCTTTTATAAGAGGGGTGAGGGTCACAATAGGAAAAACTAGAAATATTGTTTTATAATAAATTAATTTTCGGTTTATAAAGGCTACAAAGTGGATTATGTAAATGTTAAGGTGGATATAGGTCGAAAAACACTCATCCAATAGGTTTTATATAGGTTTGGGTCACTATATTAACTATATATTTTTTATTTAACTCTTAGTTAAATAGTTTGACATTTACCATGTCTCTTTGTATTTTTTAATTATATAGTCAATAAACTTACTATAAACTTCCAAAAGACCCAAAGTGGTCCATTAATTACACAAATATCATTATATAAGTCCTTTGTATGAACTGTATGTTTTTAGGAATAGAATATCAATTAATAATATAATATTTGTTTTAAAAACTCATTTATGTCAATTTTGAAACTATTTTATAATTGATTTTTGATAAAGTCTAAAAATCTTTATTAATTCGAAAATAAATCATTTAAGAAATACTAAAATGTCATATTAACCCATAAAAGAAGTGTATGGCATCAAAACTTTCAAATTATATTTATTTTAACATTTATAATATTAATTATATGATTCTTTCATTAATAAGTAAAATACTGCATCATTATTGTGTCAAAATAAATTTAATTATTGAAAGTCTAAAAATTAATAATAAAATACCATTAGGTAGGAAATTGTTTTAGATTTCTAATTAATATTTATAGTCGAACATATAACGTATATAATCCTTTGTAAATTTTTTTTTCTAAATGATATATGCATATGTCATTTTTGTATTTACTTTAACTTAATTAATATAAAGTGTCATTATCACTTACAAGTGGATCCATGGGGTCCTAAAATTGACCCAAAGATGCCAATGGTATGAAATGTATCAACCTATAGGGTTAGGACACATTTTAGGGTAATTTATTATTATTATAATATTATTTATTTACCCTTATTTACCGGATTTACCCTTTAACCATGTTAAACAATATAATTACCAATGTAATTATTCAAAATGTCTAAAAATAAAAGTTTACTATTTACACAATTTGGGCCTCATGATTCGAAAAATGGAATCTATTTTTATAAATTCAAAACATAGAAGTTGCTTAAATTAATTTAAAATTAATTCTCATTTTCAAAACAAATGCGTGTTTTTAAGAAAAATAATAACTATCAAAAGATTGGCACTTGCTTATGTTCAGTTTAAATGTGAAATTATGTATAATGACCAAAATTATATTAAATGGTAAAAATATATTCTAAATATACTTTAAAACTACTCGAATTCATAATTTATCATTATTAAATATTTCAATTAAAAAAATATGTTTTTAATTAATATTTAGTAATTATAACTATTCATCAAAATATGAATGTTATCAGAAATGTACCAAAACTTCCCCCTAAGATAATTTAGATATTCAGAATCCAAAAAATGAAGTCCATTTTGAAAGATAGAATGTATAAAATTTCAAAAGTTGGGTATTACTATTCATAATGGCTAGTTTGATTGGCTATGGTGTGTGTTATAACTCGAAGTTGCGTACAACACACACTACTTTATTATTCAAAGAGAAGTGTACCGAGGAATCTTGGGATGTTACAAAAAAGATATTAATATTTAAATATATAGATATAGTTATATTTATATAAATATAATATATAATTTTTAAATATATTTTAGATAATTATAAATATACATTTACACTAAATATACTTAATATATAAGATATTTAGTGAAAATGGAATATAAAAAAACTATAAAAATATTTTTAAATAATAATTTTCTAATTATTATGGATTAATTTTAATTTAATAAAAATTGAAATAATAAAAAATTAAAAAAATTAAAAAAATATCCAAAATATGTTGAAATCGCAACACAAACTTCAAACGGTCATAACTTTTGATCCGGGTGTCCGTTTGAGCTCTACAACATATCAAATTAAAGCCTGTGATGAGATCTAGAGCTAGGGATAAAATAAAATCCTCTGTCACATTTTTTGAAGCCCAAAAAGGCTCATATAGCCTCCAAAACTGAGTTTTTAGTCGGGGTACCCCAATTTTTTTAACATTTTGTGGATTTTCAGCCTCGTTTAAGGGGGTATTTTTTGTATTCTTTTTGGTGGGTACTGAATTTATTCCAAGGTATTACATTCATATTGATATTATGTATTTAATATTTTACCATTTTTTATAATGAACCTCTATTTATAATCAAATATATAACAATATATACATATTTTTTATATATTCACACGTAAATATTTAATTATAAATATAAATAATAAAAAATATTTACATATAAAATATATTAGATTTATCTAAATAATAACTATTATCCATTTTATTTAAAATTAAAATATATGATTATTTATATACGTATTTATTAATCTAACTATATATATATATTAATATAACTACATATATATATTCATATAACTATAAATATATATATTAATATTACTATAAATATATATATTAATATAACTATATATATATATATTTATATAAAAATATATTACTATATGAATAAATATAACTATGTCTATATATAAAGATATTATTTAATGGAAAACAAATCAAAATAGATGGGTGGTAATTGGGCTTAGGCGCACAGAGGGGAGGTCTCGAGTTCACAACCTGGTGGAGGCAGGGGCACGCGCATGGGGGTGGATTTGGGGGGCTAGAGCTGATAAAGGGGTAGAGGGAGTGCGTGCAAGAACTGGAGGGTCTAAAAATCACCCTTAAAAGAGGGTATCAAGTGTTATTAAACCCCCCCCCCCACTCCCCATTTGTAGAATTTTTTTTAATTTTTTTTTAATTTTTTTTAATTTTTTTTTTATTTTTTTTAATTTAGCTTACTTTTATCAGTGCTAACAAAAATAAATGATTAAAGGGGTCTTTTATCAATGCTCAAAAAAGAAAGCACTAATGATTGACACTTTTATGAGTGCTTTTTTTAGCGCTGATAAAAGACCCCATTTATCTGCGCTTTTTACAGCGCTGATAAAATGGGTCTTTATCAGTGCATTTTGGAGCGCTGATAAAGGGCCCCCCACCCGTTATCTTCGATGGCTTTAAAAGTGCTTTTATAGCTCTGTTAGAGGCCATTTTTAGCGCTGATAAAAGTGGTATTTGTATTAGTTCATGTGGATGTGATACTGATAGACATTTATAAATAACTGGCTTAAAAAACTTAAAATATCATATTCTTTTCTAAGACTCATTAAGGGTTTTTAAAATTACAAAAATTACCTTAAAAGTATGTTATTTTGAATCAATTATATATTTATGTTTTTTTATGAAATTTAAATATTTTTTTAAATCACTTTTTAGATATTATTATGTCATAATATGACACATATATTTATACCAATTTTTATTTTCACCCAAAAATATTTTGACTCAATTTTTTTGAAAAACTATCCAACAAAACATTTTCATAAAATTATTTTAGAAATAATATTTATTTTAACAACACAATTTAATCTTCAGATAAATATTAAATTTATATAAAAACACAAATTTTTAATAAAATACCAGTTTATATGATATTAACCACTCTTTACCCATATAAAAATAAAATAAGACTTTGAAAAAATATATTATCATTTATATTTTAATAATTTTATTCTAAAAAGATTTATTTTTTAAAATATAAATTATTTAAAAAATTATTTAATTTATCAAATGAGTTCCTCTATTGAAACTATATATTTCCAAAATTTATAGTTTTTATTTCATCTTTTAAAATTATAATTTATATTGTATTCATTAAATAATCGTTGATAATGTAATAAAAAAAATGTGTAAATATAATAATTAATTAATGAAAAAATTATAAATTCATTCTACTATGTTCAATATAAAAACCCCTTATTATACCATAATACACACTAGGGGTATGATGTGTGATAGAGGAATTTTCTTAAGGTAGTTGGAAATAATGGTATAGGAAATGAAATTGGAAAGGTTGATAATCTACCATAAAATATTTTAATATGTAATTATATATGTCATTTATGTTTTTTATTGGACAAGGGATATTATTAAAAATTCCATCTTACTCAAAATATCTTATAAATGGCCTTGAAATGGTACTATCATACTAGTCGAGCACATCACTTCATCAGAGAGTGTTTGTTGGACATTATCAAATATATATATATATATATATATAATAATCATAAAAATCCATATTAAAATGTTACACTCTTATATTTTTAAATAAGAACAATAATTTTGATTACATACATGACACAAAAGGCCGAGCTTTAAAAATTCATGAAACATATCTCTTTAAATTTAATCTCTTTAATTTCTTCTAAAAAACCATGTATAAATGATCCATAATATATTATGCGATTATAATATTAGAATTAAATATTAAGGAATGAATAGTACAAACATAATTATGAATATTATAGTTATCTATTGTTCTAAAATATACTACAATTCATTTAAAATTAAAGGAAATGTTTAGAAAAATTACTTTATAGAAGGCAGATAAGTCGTGGTTTGTGCACATAATTTAAAATTATTTCTAAAAGTATTAGAAATTATATTTCAAAAAATAAACTTAATTTTTGAAGTAATCATATTAAATTTATATAATTCTAAAATCTTTGGTTTTTTCTAAAATATTTTTTTCGATAAATATTGTAAAAAACAAAATTATATTTTAAAAATCATAATCCATTATATTATTTATATAATTAAATTAGATTTTTAAATTTTTAACAAGTATAATAAGTAAAATTAAAAATAAATACAACATATTTATCTGATTTGATTAATTTATATTTTAAATTATGATATAAAAACATTTCAAACTTTGGAACGTTGCCTATTTGAAAACATGCATTCACATCGTATCTATAGGATTAATTTTGAATATTTTTTTTTACTAATACTACTATATTTTTAAAATATTATTAAATACTTGGAATCATAATAATTTGTTTTATATAATAATTTATACATAGTTACTTCAAAAATTAATTGTGAGAATTGTAAAAATCATTTTTTTGGTTAAGTTGAAAATAGATTTATCACTGGTAAAACTAAAATGTTAAGGGTTAAAATGAACAGATTTTTTTTAAAATATAATTTATTGACATATTTAGATACTATCATTTAAGAGTTTCTATTATACACTCTTATAAACACTTTTTTCTAGAGGAAAATATAGTTATGCTATATTCATTCCAAAAATTACAAGTGTACCATGCACCACACTTATAATAGGATACCCCTATACTCTCATTTTCATATCATAAAACCATTTTTAGAAAATAAATACCCAATGAAATTGAAAATTAATTCTTCTCATCCTAGATAATTTTTTTAGTCATAATTAGTACTTGTTGAGGCTTCGAAGAAAACCTATGGATGATACCTAAAGAAGAGAAAAAGTTCTTCATAGAGCATTTTTATATTATTAATTCATCCATATCTTCCATTCATATTAAAATATTATGATGTAAAAAAGGAAGTATATAAAATAGATATATATTTCATTTTTTTATGTTCATTACCTCTAGGAACCGCCACTTCCATCAAATGGGTTATGAAGTCATCATTCGTGTGTACGATGCACTACCGCCTCATGAACAGATGTCATTTATTTTTTCTGTTATCACATATCATTGTTGGTTTTGTTGATGTATATACAATATATATATGATATTTAGATTATAATTATGTCTTTTGAATTATTATATAATATATACCTTTTTACTGTCCATTCTTTAGGGGATACAACATAACTCGTGTGAACTGAGGACTACCCCCGCATGAAGTGAAATGATTCATCAATCACTGATGCTTGACATGTATGTTGAAAATGAAAAAGGATAATGAATATATGTAATATAAATAAAATTATTTTGAAATTCCTAAAATATTAATCTTTTATAATTATAATATTCCATTTTATTTCTTACATGAAAAAATTATAACATCACTTTGGTATGTGTATATTACCCCCATCACGAGCGAGGTGACTCTCGTTTCATCACCAATACTAATAGATAAAATACATAACTAAACATAATGATATAAATAAATATATATATATATAATATCATCATTATTATTAAAATAAAATATTTCTTACCTTTTATCTATAAGTGTCATTGAAAAATCATAACTTTACTTATGAATATATATAACCTTCTATCTCCATTATTGTGAAATAAATCATTTTTTTCATAATACTATTTCAGGACCAGTTTTAAAATTACAATTAATATATAATAATTATAGATATTTTATCATTACTATTCATTAAATTATTATATAATAACTACTTTGACTATTGTCTTCCTACAAAATCTATTTTTTACACACTAGCCAAATATCATCAAAACATTTGATGTAAACCTATTTTATTAAGTAATCATATGTAACATTGAAATAAATTTAATAAAATTAATAAAAACATTCTAAGGGTAAAAAAGTATGTAAATAATTTCATAAGTTTATTATTCATTTAAAAAATATGGTATGTCATGATTTGGACTCAAGGTAAGGATTTCTCGTAACAATTTTAAGTAAGTGTGACATATGCCATGTTCACCCCTTATTTATATTTTGTGCTGAATATAGTGAAAATATTTTAGGTTATCTCATGAATTAATTTACATTCATCTTGTTTATGGTTTAGTTTAATTAAATTTCTTTTTATGTCTTATGATTCAAATTTTAACAATGAGAAAAGTGTTTATTTTTCAATCTCGTCATTCTTCAGAATTTATCTTGTTTAAGTCTCAGTTGGATTAATTATTTCATATATATCTTAAAATTAATCAATTTTCATATCCTTTATTTACTCATTTAAAATTTCAATTTATAGTATCATTTTCCGTATTATTTTTAATTTATATAATTATTAATTTTCTTAAAAGAAAATATGATTTTGTTTATATTTTCAATTTAAAATGCATTCTCTTATAATATCATTTTTTAAAAAGTTATCAGAAAAATTTTTCATTTTAAAAATAATTAATATATGATTTTTTTTACAAGTTAGATTATTTTAAAAAATGTTATGAATTTATTACTCTCCTCGTTTTATTAATGATTTAGTTTTATAACCTTTTTGCAATTCCAAATAAAAGTTCTTTTTAAATTTTATGGCATGTATGGAATTTACCACCATCATGACTATCAATTCATTGAATCTTACATGGAATTTTTACTGTCCTCTTTTTAGATAACCATTATCCCCTAGATTTATATTAATAATTTTTTGAAAAGTAATTTTCATAGAGAGGGATTTTAAAAAAATTCCAATGTTTCAAAATAAATAGGGATATTTTCAATGAAATAATATTCTCCTAATGAAATGTTCCACATGATATTTTAAAATAATTTTATATCTAGTGAGAAAATATTTGATGTGAGTTTTGCTTTAATGGAGATATAATTAAATGATAAAAAACATATTATTTATCTGGATGTTTTATTATTTATTTAACTAGGGATGTACTATGTTTATTACATTCATTATACACTTGATGGTGTAAGATAATGTTTACTTATTGGAGGATATATTTATATTTTTTATTATAGTTTAAATAAGAATTCTCATATGAATTATGTTTCACCAAATCCATAAGAAGAATGAATTGGACTTAGAATGAGATAGGTGGGGCCCCAATAGGCCCTTAATGAATTAGTATGTCCCATGAGATAAACTAGATATGGATTTGATTGAGGCCATGCCCATATATATATATGTATTAGTATAATGCATAAAGGCATTATATGTCTTGCAATAATCTTCAATAGTTTGATATATATTTTCTTCGTTGTTCATTCCATAAATATGATTAGAATTATTTATATTCCAAGTGATTATTCTATTAGTTTGAATATACATTTTCAAGATTCTAGATCAATGGATTATTTATATATAATTATTTATTTATATTGTATTTCTGACATATTATTAATATTTTATCCATTAAATGGAATATGTTTTATTTTTTTACCTTTATATATTGATTATGCCTTATTTATTCGTATCCCATGTTTTATGCCTACCCTTACATAGAATATGAGCTCCCCCCTTTCTTATATTTTATTTTCCCAAGGATACATGGAAGAATTTTTTGTTTTATATGTAGTGATAAACTAATGGCAATAATTTTTTTCTCAATATTTTTTGTGTATATTATGTTTTAAAATGTACTTTGAATTTCAATTATTTATCTAGTTTACAATGACTACAATGCTATTCAGCCCTTTTTGATGTGGTTCCTTGTATATTATCCTAATTTATTGAAATAAACAATGATTTTATCCTACAAGAGTCAACATGATATACATGGGATCAGAATATGTTTTTATAAATATTAGGAACTATATTTTGGAAAACATATAATATGGAATATAACCCTATCATAAAAATTGATGATGTGTATAGAAGAACATCCCATTTTTGGGTCAAGATGTATTATTTTGATATTATTTTCAATAAATCCCCTTCTCGATACTACATGTGGATGTGGTTCTAGAACACAGATACTTATGTGTAATTACTCGGAAATGGATACAATGAAATAGATCCAATCATCACCTTGTCCTAGAAAATTGGCCTTAATGTCCACCTAATTTGATAGTCCTAGGGGATATTGATTGAATAATTCATGTTTTCATTAAAAACCATCATCATTTATTTGAATATAAAACAATCCCCAAATAAATAATTTTAATTTTTATGATATTATCTTTGAATTATTTTTTCAATTTATGTTACATGTTTCACTCGTTTTGGGATTATACAGTATGTTTGATTATGAAATGACCTAATATAGTGTATGGAATTGTGTATAAAGGGAACATAATAAAAGGAATTTGAACCATATTAATACACATACTCCATGTAGGGATATATGTGCAATGAATGATAATGAAGGTGGAGATGGATATTCATCTGGAAACGATCAAATTATAACCATAATGGGGCATTTTACTCATGTTTTGAGTAAAAGTATATTCCATTTGTTGTATCATGTTAATCCACAACATGATGTAACAATTTTAGAACACATAATATGACATAAACCTATAACATTAAATTTTTATATAAAAATATTTTTATATAAGAAATGGATATATTACATAGTGATTATATTTCTCCCTCATTGAAGTAGTGAAGTAAAAACAAATTCATGGTATTTGATCATCTCTCAGGTGATATGAATCAAATATCGTAATCGATACCAGACACTTATGATTACAAGGAAAAAAATTATGTCAAGTAAGAATTATAAGGAATTATGCTTGGAAAAAAATTTCTTCAAGATCTATGCGAGGATATCGATAGAAATTTCATTAGTGAAAGATAAAATGTAGTGTAAAATGATTCAAAGTATGAAACCAAAATTAAAATGTTCACAAAGAATTATAGGGAATACATACCTGATATAATGAGAAAGTATGAGCATTTATTCAATTTGATTAATCTAATTATCAAAAATGAACACTTCTAAGTAGTATTTTTATCATATGAGGACATAGTATCATGTTCTATCAAGATAAAGAAGAAATTTTACCAGTCTTATTTTTTGTAAGGGAAATCATAGATTAAGAGTACAGGAGAGAATAAATATATAATGATAAGAAGAAAAAGATGAATTTTCAAAAATATAATACTTTTGAAAGGAAACACATTGGCCCATGAATAAAGGTAAAATAAGTTTTCTTTAATTTTATAGAACAATTCCACCCCAATCATTATTACAAGGGTAATAAGAAATATTCCAATGAAAAATTCTTCCACTATAGGGATATGTGGCTCTATGAAAATGAAACCCCAAGAATCAATGGAATATACCTAAAAAATATATAAGGGTTCGCAGTCATGCTTATTCTATTACTACAGATTAAGAGGAATTATTGATGTGCTTTTGCATTCAGATCTATGAAATATGTTTTGAATGTGTTTTATTAATATCATTCTCAAAATTTATAGTAATTTTACTATAGTAATTCATTATTAAGGATTTTAAATAATATATTTTATAGTACTAATTACTAATACTAATTATTCAGTGGAAAGACAAGCTTGATGAAAAACACATGATTGATTGAAAGGTAACCCTTAATATGTTTTTGAGGTTATCATAATGATGTTAGGATAAAGTGTTTATTGATATGGATAAGTAAAATTGGATTGTGTTAACTACCTTGTAAATTACTAATTATTTGTTGAAAATTTAGATTATGGTCTCATTGATGGATATTACAACATTTTTATATTTGAAGAATATATACAATAATATGTGTTTTATTTAATGATTAAGGAATCATGTATGATTTTAATGATTTTTTATATTAATTCTGGTTATTACTATTATTTAAGATAAGACATGAGGAAGGTATTCCCAAGGTTTTTATTTGGTGATTAAGTTATACATTGGGTTGTTTGGGTAATTAATGATTAGTTTATTCTGTAAATTCAGTGTTGTTTTTTTAAAGTATCAGATCATATCATTTGGTGGTTTCATGAGACTAACCATTGATGAAATAGTTTATGCTGAAAATTGATGAGTTTTTAGATAAAAATATATTACTTCACCATTTAGAGATTCTTCCATATTAAGTAACTTTTTCTAACAATATTGGTTTTGTAAAATAATTATATATAGATGAAAAGAATGATCAGTATTTTATAAACACCATAAGAAATTAAATGTAAATATTACTGATTTATGAATAAAAAATCATTTTGGGATATTCATCTCATAGATAAGGGGATAAATTATAAATTGATCGAACAAAAAAATGATGAATTTGTGATTATAATATATAAATGTATTATGAAAGTAATTTTCTTATAATATATGAAATAACATTAATTAATCAACATTAGAAAAATAATATTTAATAAAAAAATTAACTTATTACATTCAAATTCATGGAATCGGATAGACTTTGAAAGCAACGACAATTTATGGTTTTTAGGAGCTTTATATTCCATTATTATTTCACTTATATGTGATCAAAGACCTCAATCACTCTTTTTAATTTGTACAAAATTATTTGATTCCCATATCAATACATGAATCCAATTTTATTTAACAAACAAGCCTCTTTGTATGCTATTCCATAGGAACTGTGTACTTAACTTTATCACTTATTTTTATGATATTTTTATAATACATTTTTTATGTGGGTTTCTCAACAATAGTATTTTCGAATGTCGTGCCATTCGTAATTAAGATCATGTTTATATTATCAGGATGAAATTTATTGAATGTGGGGAGAGTGTAAAACCTCTAAATTTTAAAAGTATAAAATTTATTTTTCTATCATATTTCATGTATATGTCTTACCTTAAACATCCAACGAAACATATTTGTTGATGTTTAATATATTTGATAGCATTCAAAACACACAACCCCAAGATAAAATAAAATATAATATAGTACACCGTTATAACCTTAAAATTAAATTTTATAGGATAAATGTACTAAAAATATTATGAAATTTATATTTACAAATTTATTAATAATACTATTAGAATCATTTAAAATTACAATATATGTTTTTTGAAAAACATTATTTTTCTAAAATATTTTTTTGTGAACATAATTTAAAAATAATTTTTTCCAATTTTTGAAACATTATTTAAAAAAAAATTAATTTATTTTTTAAATAATCATATCATAATTATATAATTGTTAATTTATATATTTTTTCTAATAGATTTCGTCTTTCAACGAATATTGAAAATACTGAATATAAATTGGAAACTCTTATTGTATTTAAATTAATTATAATGATAAATTATATATTGAATTGGTCATAAAGTAGAATTGGAAATTTATTATATCAATTATTCAAATTTTTAATTTTAATTAATTTCAAATTTATTTTTTCAAATAAAAAACTTTTTAAGTATTCGATGGTTTTATCTTTGATAAACACATTTCCTTCGCATCTACAGGTTTTATTTAAAAATAAAATTATCCACTTTTGTCAATGGAATCCCTAAAAATGGAATAAATATTTTGAATTAAATTAAAATATATAATATAATAAGTTATACATAATTTTTTACCAAAAAAATAAGTGAAATAGTACAAATTCATTATAATGATTATGGTGAAACTGGATTTTCCGAGAGTTAAACTAAAATGATTAGTGTTAAAATGGCCTAATTTTTCTGAAATCTATTTTATGTAGATATTTCAAAAATAAAATGTCAAATTATGGAAAATAATGTAGTTTTCAAAATAAAAACTCATGCGGTTAATGTGTTGACATCTTTTTATTAACATAAATTATAAGTGTGCGACTCACATCACTTATTAAAGGACATTATATATCTTCTCTTATTCACACCGTAAAACCTTTTTAAATCACCCAATACCTTCCCAAACCTTATAAAATTCATATTATTATCCTAGTGCCCTTATTTTGGGTATATATTCATCCTGGGAATGTGTTGGTCCAAACCTAAAGAGGATACCTAATGAACAAGTACTATTATTCATAAAAAATTACTTTTTTCATTACACATCTCCTTAAATTAATATTAAACATTGAATATGTAACAAAATTCGAATAAAAAATATAATTATAATTTTTTAGATAATATAATTTCCTACAACCAACCCCACTTCAATCAGTTGGGTTATTAAATCATTATTCACGTGTATGGAAAAATATTGCCTCATGAACTGGTTTCATTCATTTTCTATTTCTACCTCTAAAATTTGTATAAGATGATGGATATAAATTATATAAATTATATTAATAAATAAATATACTTCTATAAAAATTATATAATATATACTATTTTACATTTGATTCTATAGAGGATATGATAACATCACCAGTGTGTACAATAGACTACCACCTCATGAATCTTTGTGATTCATCATTCAATAACACTTTATATTGAAGTTGATAATGATATATTAAGTGAATATATGTTATGAAAATAAAATTTTGATGTTCTTCATGAAATTATTATAATTATAATCATTAATATATAATTTTATTTCTTACAATGAAATATGAAAATGTCACTTCTGTAGGTGTGGGTTGCGGCCTTCACAAAGTGATTTGACTCTCTTTTCATACTCACACCTCATGGATTATATATATAAGTATGTTTAAAAATTAATATTTATATATAATATATTATTAAAAATATTTAAATATATAATAATACTTACCTTCAATTGATAATAATTATTGAAAAATAAAAATTTTATTCATGCCTACAAATGGCATACCATCTCGATGATTGTAACATAATACATTTTTTACAACTGTATTTGCTGATTGGTTATAAAATTATAATATATGTATAAATAATAATATTATTTTATGAATATTATTTTTTATATGTTTAAATTTTAATCTCTTTGAAAAATTTTAACCTACCAAAGTTGTTTTTTACACATAATCCATAATCAGCAAAACATTGGATGTAAAAATAATTGAATAAGTAATCATATATATAATTGTAAAAATTTATACAAATGGAATAATAAAAATGAAAATGGTTCTTAATAATGTATTAATTAATATATTAACATTATTTAGGATGAATAAGAATGTACAATATGAGTCAAACTCGAGTTAATGTTTCCTTGTCTCAATTTTACTTTCGTGAGACATATACCATATTCGTGATCTATTTATATTATGTTGATTATATAATTCCGTTTTTATATGATATATCCGAAATTAGTTTCTATTAATGTTATTTAAAAACAAATTTATTGTAATTTATTTCATGGGGATTGTGATTGAAAAGTGATCAAATTAGTAGGGGTTGATTTCACAAACATATCACTAATCTGGGTTTTTTTGTTTTAGTCACCATTGGGTGAATTATTTTATTATTATATATTAAAATAGATATATTTTACTCCCCTTTGGTAATTTATGACCTTTTAATAGTAATCGTACAATTTTTCCATCAATTTGGGACTTAAAATTATGAAGAAAGGTTTTTTTGTAAAAGCAGACTTCATTTTTCTTCTCGATCAAAAATCCTATTTCTTCTAGAACTATATTTTCTTAAAATTAAATGTTTTTTAAAATATTATTAATTTAATAAATAAATTAATTTTTACACATTATTCACTAATATATGAAACATACTTAATGGAATATTCTTTTTATTTTTTGAAAAATTCACTTTTCAATCCTTATTACAATCGAAAACGATTGTTCATATAGGACTTATACAATGTGTTTACAATTTTACAGAATCATGACCATTATTTATTACATGATTAAATTTAAATTTTACAATGTTCCTTGTAAATGAAAAATTTCTATTATTCTAGATATTATTATATTTTAAACGATTATTTTTGAGGAAAATTATTTTTATTTATTTTAATAATTTGATAGTTTTAAAATAAAAAAATATGATTTTCAAAAAAAAAATCAACAATAAATTATTTATGTGAAATTTCAAAATAATCATTTATATAATAACATATTATTTGTTGTAAATTATTATTTAATGTTGATATACTACCATGATACCATCCTTATAATAACTTGCAATGGTTTGATATCTGTTCGACTAGGGATGTACCATGTTGATACCATTAGTTTTACCCAAGATGGTTTTTAATTATGTTTCGTTATTGTATAATTTATTTTAATTTAATATTGAGGTTTAATTTTTAATGTAAATGTGAGTTATGTTTCACCCCATTCATATGAATAATGAATTGGTCTTAGTAAGTGATGTGTGTGGCCTGTTATCGCCCATCAATGCATCAATAGTTCTCATGAGATATAATATATATGGTTTTGGCTCAGGCCATACCCATTAATATATATTTAATTTAATAAAACATGAAGATATTATATTTCTTGGAACAAGACTAATAAATATATTTTTGATGTCATGCATTATGAATTCCACAATTATCAATGTAGTTATCGATGTTCCATGTGATTATACAATTAATTATAATATCCATGGTCAAATATCATGTTCATGTGATTATTAATTTGAAACTATCTGATCATATTTTAGTCATAAAATATTTTTCTCAGGATACTAATTTAACGAAATATATTTTAGTTCTTTAACATTTCATGTTGATTATGAATTTTTATTAATATCTTAATTTATATTCTTACCCTTAATGAGTATAAAAACTCCCACATTTCGTAGGTTTTATTTTCCCCAAGTTCCCCGAGCGTATTGTTTTGACATAGGTGGATAACATAAGGCAGATAATTTCATTATTAAATAAAATTAATTGTTTATTTTATATTTTAAAATTTTAATTTGAATTAAAACTATGTATCGAGTTTACCAAGAATAGTAAAATATCTGGTTCTTGGTGATTTGATTTGTTTTCTCTTATGTTAATATTATATGGTAGATACCATATCTAGTATTCTGGGTTTGGATTAAAATACAATGTAAAAAGTTTCAATTGTTAATATTCTTAATGGTATTTTAAATAATGAAAAGCTATATTTACTTACATTTGAGAACAATATTTTTTTTTTCATGTGGTCTCTATAACTATAAGACATTTAATCAATCAAAATAGGATATAATTTATAAAATTATTGGTTTTTAGATTCACCATATTGATAAATTTAACCCTTGAAATTTAATTTTCTACAATAGAATAGTTTAGGATACATTAGTTTTATTTCCTCTTCCATTTCCATGGTTTCATCCTCAATGATTTGGTTCCTCCAGAACACTTTAACTAGGTGAGATTTATTATTTCATAAAATAATGTCTCTATGGTCTATGTTCTTCATTGGATGATCCTCATATGAAAAATCATTCAATAATGTTCCCACCATTAGATTTAGTACATGTGAGGGTTTTGGCCTTTAATCCATAAAGAGGGATATAATGTGTAAATTATGGTGTTTAGATCAGTTAAGTGTGGGTTCTAGTTGATAAGCCATCACTCTGATGAAATAAGCAATCTGAAGAGGGATAATTTATATTGGAATAAGTTTTCCCGTCATACCAAACCTCATTAATTACATCCAATATGCTATATCAAGGAATACATCATCGACAACCTCAGAATGAAGGTATTATCATTGATTTTATACATTGAATTTATCCGAACTTTGTGTTGATGTCATGAGATCTTGAATGATTTGATCCATCTCATTATTCTATGAGATAATAACTGGGACCATAAACTTCCATCCTCTATCATTACACTATAATGTTTGGGTATGACACCTCTTCTCATATAGAACCTCATAAGGATTCATTTTAATGAATGATTGGATATTATTGATATATGAGAACTCTACTATGGGAAGGTGATTATCATAACATCCTTGGAAATAAATTGAACATTATACTAGAATATGCTATAGTTTTTGAGGGGTTATCCTACAATAACCATTCGTATATGGAAGATAGAAAGTACACAAACACTGCTCGATATCAATTTATTCTTAATTGATTCATTAGAACCATAAGGTAAACCATTGATCACAATTAGTTACAATAGAGAGTGGAACAAAATGTGGTCCTACCACTTCTTTTTGGAATATTTCAATGTTTTGGTGAAGGAATAAATCTAACATGACATCAATGAAATGTGCTAAAATTTTAAGGTGATTGACAACCACCTATAATAGTTATTTATGAATAGATATCCTGGAGAGTCCTATAAATAAATTTGTGGTTATATTTTCTCATTTTTAAATAAGAATGATAATTTGTAATATTTTACTATTATACATCTATTGTACATCCATAACTTTTTATCATACCAAGCATCAAAATATTAACTCTGCAATCCACCTCTTCATGTAATCCCACAATACATTTTACATCATATCTCTAGACATATTAGTGCTTACTATATGAATTGATAAGGATGATCTCATTGAATAATATAAAATTTCCCTCTTTAGTTTTATCTTTAATGGGTCACATATATGGGTTCCAAAACATATAAATCCATTACTAACACAGTTGAAATCAATTATTTTCACCACCTTTTTTAGTCACTCAACACCATACCTCCCTGATTATACGAAGAATAGATTTTTTATATGTTATTATTATAAGGTAGGATGACCACCTGTTTATTATTCCCAGGTCCATAAATTTTATGTCGGATAATATTAGATCTATTTCAATCAGTATCAATGATATCATTGTAGTATCATTTCCACTAAATGCATTGACCACATAATTCACCATCCAAGAATGGTACTAGATTAAACAATCATAATACATGATCAGCATGAACCACCTTCATTGGAGAATATTGATACCTATTTTTATGAATACATATATGGGGATTTTATGACTTGAATATATTTCATACGTCTACCTATAGAGTTAATGTCTCAAAATTTTAAATCTGATGATCAATGAAGTGGATTCTAGATCATTTGATGGGTAGTTATACTCCTAAATCATAAATTGGTGGGGAAAATATGATATATATTTTACATCATGCATGAGTAGAAAACCAAATATCATTTTCAATAAATTGTTTTAAATTATACACCATTCCCAATTAGTTGGTACTATTATCATATTATTAGTGATTTTTTTATAATTAACTTTGTAAACCTTTATTTTTATACATAATTCATACATAACATTACCCCTTCAATGCAAGTATTGATTGTGGGATTCATAGTTATAAAAACTTTCATACAAAATAATTATAGTCGAAAACTAATCCATGGAAACAACAGTCCTCCATCACATATTTTAGTCTAGGATATCCTTCAATTTTCATTATTTTTTAGGAACCAAATATATTTATTTTTTTGGATTCATACCATTAGTATTATACATTTCCCATCCATAAATTTCATTTACTATACATCATACATAACTTTTATGATCGATCTTTATTACAATATTTATTATTTTCATCATGTTCCTCTATTACTTTTATGTAGATTAAAATTATAATTTTTAAGACTGACATGAACTAACTAATAAAATCACTGAAGATTCTATTAATTTAGTCAATGAATATAGTTAGATCATTAGTAAGCACAAATGTAATCAATGTGAAATCATAGGGATTATACTATGTAGAAAATTTTTCCATGATATCCTCATTTATAGATTAATTTTATAACATCCTAACAAAATATCAACCTTAGAGAACTATTAGGATTTATATAGTAGACCAAAAAAATCATCAATCCATGTTAGAGGATACATGTTTTGTTTCTTGATATTGTTGATCTCTACATAATAAACTCATAGGCTCACTAAACCATACTTCTTATTGGTGAAGAGTAATAGTGAACCATATAGTAAATTCTGTGGGAATAAAACACCATTATCCAGATTCGCCTTCTTTTTCTTCATCGTATATTCAATTTTAATAGTCACCATCCTAAATGGTGTCTTAGATATTTTAAAATATATAGGTATAAACAAAACTGATAACTCAGGGATGATATATTGTGTAATATGAATAATTTTATTTAGGTAAACATTTTCATATGGAAGTAAAATGAATGATTGTGATGATTAATACGTGTAAATATAACCACCTCCATAAACTTTTATATAAATATTGAGTGATTTTTTATAAAATGGGAGATTTCCATGTCAAGATAATTTATGATTTCACTATATTGGAGAAAATATAATCAAATTTCACTAAAGGCTGAATCAAAACGTTTTATAAGATGTTTAAACCACAAATATGGACTATGGATACGTTATATGAATGTGACGAAATAATTTCCCTATTTTCAATTTTCACATATATCTCCACATCCATATTTGGAGGTGGTGTTTCATTATTTCAACTAAATATGTGTGAAATGAAGAAATTCATAGAACTGCAATCAAATAGTTTGTTTGCTATTAATAATCAATTAACTACTATACCTATCAATAAATAATTATCAGGATATGATGCTACAGTTGTGATGGAGGAAGCTCTGACATTCTCTCTAGGTCATAGAGGTTATTTGTATCAGTTATTTTCAACAACCCATGTCATAATGTCTTAACTAGGGACCCACTAACTAGTACCATGCTCTGGTTGGTCACATGGCCTCATGTATTCATTCCCATATTCCAAAGGCATCCAACTATCAGTGAGGGACTAGTTTGTGACTATATGGAGACTATTCCCTCATATCAGTGTATATAACCATGGTAATAATAATATCGATCATATTTTGGAAGCAAATATAATAAATGAACAATAAACCGAAGATAAATAATAAAAAAATACTATAATAAAAAATATTACAAATATAATGATATGAAAATATGATGATCATGTCAGGTATCTATAGAAAACTGACAGAAATACATTAAATATGAAACTAGATACATGTATCGAAATACATATAAATATACAAAACAATCTGTCATAAGTAAAATCAATTGCATTTTTCAGTACTGTTCTACTCTTATCCATAAAAATTATCAAAAAAAGCATCATATAGTGGTCTATTTTCCTAGTCCCTACTTGTATCCAAGATGTCTATCTGAGTACACAATAGTAAACAAAATTGGGTCTGATAAAACACAATATAGGTCGCCATTAATGATGTCAATAACAATTCTAGCCTGTATCATATTAACAGAAGCAGTGTGCAATATATCATAGGTATAACTATACTAAAAGTGCATTTTTGTGAATATTTGATCTTATCTATCCAAACATGCCTCTATAAGAATAATTCTCACATTCATATAAGAAGGTGAAATTATAAGCTGTAAATAAGAATGTGTGTTACTTTTGAGTCTAAAAACTGTTAAAAAATTCATATCAGTTATATATATAATGTATATCAAAATAACCACAATCTCCATGACATGTAATTATGTATCAACAATCACAATGGCCTATGTTGTGTAATCTAGTTTCATACCATGAAGGCTTGGATTCAAGGATCAAGAGACCAAGGAATCAAAGTCAAGATATAGGAATATATTGTTGGAAACTTTCTATGTACTTTTGTGGAGTCCTTGGGACATATCAACATAACATTTTCAATATGAGTCCTTGTATGTTGTATACAAGTGGTAGAAATTCTCTTGGAATCCTTCGGAATCTGATCCAATGAGAATAAATGTCCATAGAATCCACTACCATAATCAAGAACCATAAAGAATAAATGTCCAAGGCATTTAAGAAAATTAGGATCAAAGGATCACTTTCAAGGAGTCCACTACCTTAATATATTAATTGTCTCAATTCATTAAAAACCAAATAGTTCTTCCATACCATTTAATAATTTCAATGTAAACATTATATTCATTTAATTCATATGAAATCACATAAAAATGATGCAAAAACCACCTTTTATCTGTTCAATTATTTTCATTCCATTCGTTTAAGAATAAATTGGTAAAATTAGGTTCTTATAAGATTAAATAATTCATTAAATTCTCAATATGGGGACCAAAAAAATTAACAATATCACATGCCCCCAACAGGGTCATATAACATGGGGAAAATACAAGGAAACACCCCACTAATGGTCCAGGATGATGAAAATCACCTCCAACCCTACAAAGTTAGTATTAGAAAACACTAAAAGTTTCTAATTCATTTAATTCATGTTTTCTAAATATTTTATGGAAATAATGGAATTTCTTATTTGTGTCATATTAATGATAATGAATATAAAAATAAAACCAAGAGGTAATGTTATATAGCACATAAAATAGTTCAATGAAAGAACACTCATCTAGTATTTCTTCCTAACGCGAGAACTATTTGAAAAAATTAGACAAACCAATAGACACCCTTGAATTAAAGAACATTTTATTGACCCAAAATGGCTAAATTTATTTTACATAATATAGTGAAATGATCCTAATTAGTGAACCACATATAAAGAGCTATCCAATGAGGCATTCGGTGAATGAATTAGAGAAATAATTGTAAGGAAACATCAAAGTGGAGCTCTAGGATTCCATGGAACAGAGTTCAATGAGGGGGATTTCTATGGGAGAAGAAACAATGAAATAATAGATGAGGGTTGGTCTTTAAATTCATTAAGGGGAAAACAATTACATTTTCTAAAAATACTAAGTCAAATGGTTTGAATGCATAGTTGGACAAACCATGCACCTATAGTTCATCACCTTTTAATAAATGGGGACTCATATGGCTTATGTATATGGTTTTTTGAAACATTCAAATTTTTGACAGACACCTCTTCTAAAAATTGTAGGTGCACCCACAAGAGAATGTTGCCCTAGAGGCATATTTTCATCAAACTGTGTGGCCTCCTAATGCACTCTTTCCTACATTGTATAGGTGTGATACCCATTATTCATTGAATACAAAAAACCATTTATCCAAATAAATATTATTGGAAAACCTCTAATGGTTTCACCCAACTATATGGATTGGGTGACACAGTTTCTACTAATTTTGGGGGCCAACATCCTTTTCAAAAAAATGAAAGATTGGGATAAGAGCAAGCCTCGAGAACACTCCAAATTCATGTGATCTAATTAGAAACCCATATTTTGATAATAAAAATAAGAAATAATGAAATTAAAAATATATATAACTCATTTAAGAACCATTTTATTACTCTATTCTTAGAGAATTGATTTTCATAGTTTACTTTTTCCATGTAATTAAAAAATTTGACTACAGGCTGAATTGTGACTATTTCTTTCCTTTAATTCATATAATTGTTGTGCTAATACTATTTTTGTTATATATCTTGGTGAAATTCACCTAACCACATTAATATTATCCATTTCCCCTTAATTCATCTTTCAGGTTACTTCTCCTCAGGCTTTAGAAATGTTGGATGTTGGACTTTCTATTCACAATGATATTTATCCAAACCACTCCAAAAATTAGAATATATTCTCCACATTATATCCTATAAAACATGATAACAATAATGTTTAAAAATATCTATTTATACTATTATGGAACATAATATAATTTCCTCGCTATTTTCGTACTCTCAAATCACCAAATAATTTCATAGACTCAGCTTTAGCCCACCAAAAAAGAGGTCATTTTTACTTTTTGGGTCATTAAAAAATCCCTATGTGTGTCATGAATTCCTTGTTATTTTTACCTCATATTACTATATAGATTAATCATCCTTTTTCATGAATCTGATGAAATTTATCACCATTATAATTTTGAGAGTTTGAGGAAATTGTTTACCAACATACAATTTATGTAATTCTTTAGACTCGATCGCTTCAACTTCATCATTGAGCTACATTTCTATTATGAAATCATAATAGACAAAAAGTGATGTGATAAATGGCATAAATGGAATCCAGGACTAAAAATTATATTCATATTTATAATAATTTTGTTTAATTTCATTAATTAAAGGTATAAACCCATAATAAATCTCTAAAAGCAATATTATATTTTTTGGTTTTAAAATAAACTGTTCATAACCATGACTCACCCTTGCATCACCATATATATTTTTATAAATATTTTAGTTAACTTAATTATAATGTATTAAAAATAACTCCTCATTAGAATAATATAATGGAAATCAATAGATTTTGTTGACTCTTTGATTATTTTTCCAATAATAGTCCAAAAACTATGGTCATAAATTAATAATGATTCCTCCCCACTATTACTATAAATACATAACTACACACAAACTCCCCTAAATTACAACCCATTGAGAATTAATTTAATATCCATATACCTCTCTAAATATCTCTAATTGTGTTTTCATGATAATAAGATTATTTTATTATGGTTTTAGAAGCTCCCTATCAAAGTAATGGACTCTCTCCTCTTCTTTTTTATTTAATGTACTTTATTTGTACTAATACATTCATATTTCAATTTTACAATGTAGTAATATTTTTTAGACATACATTAAATATCCAAATGATTCACATGTAATTACTAACTAACTTAAACTCTCATTCACCAATTCCCAAACACTCTATGTACCTTTGATATGATTCCAGAATTAAAGTGCAATTTTTCATTTCAGACATTTATATAGTGAACACCCACCACCAATTCAAATCATGTGTAACAAGATTGTAATAAATATTCATCATCGATATGTTAATTCCATTTATACAACCCTATATATTTAATTATAGTTTTTAATGTTATGAAAGAGATTCTTATGTTTTATTATCCATGTGGTGCACAAATTCATGTAAATGATATGAATGTGAGAGGTGGTCCGAGAATTATATAGCCCTCAAACACAATGGGTAATTTTTTTTGTCCTATTAGGTATCATATATGGTGAATGGGAGGTTATACTAATTATGATATGTTTTGATTTATTTTTTTTATCCTTGAATTATTCTTATGATATTAGGTTTTATATTTTATCCATATTTTTAGGATTCTTTGATGTAATCATCTTATATCATGGTTTGATTATTATATTTACATTTATCTCCCATTTTATGTATACTTTATATTTCAATGGTTTTACATTTATTAATTTCATCATGTTATTCTTCAATTATTATTTTATTTTGATTTATAGCTCACCGTTTTTAATATACAACCATAGGTTATCCCATTCTGTTTTAGAAAAGAGATGTTAGTTTAAGAGGATGTTATAGAGTTTAGAATAATGGTTTTATATCCATGTTTCATGTTATTATGTTATATATCTAATTTTATAAACACACTACGCATATTTATCTTCTATAATAGTATTATGATTATCATTATATAATAAAAAACAAAATTATGTGTAATAATGATATGGGTTTTCATAATTGGTATTAGAGGAATGACTTTTTATTTTACAGATTATGATTACAAAACATTAGTGATATAATTTAGGGTAATAATAAACATATGTAAAATTCCATAAAATATTATAAGATAGAGAGTGATTGGTTTCATGGAAAAAAACCACTTCTAGATACTAAATTTTGATGTGGAACTAACATTGTTCTAACTAATGGTAATAACCCGAAAAAGAGAATATTTTGATTTAAATCGATCATCACATGGTTCAAGATGAATAAGTCTTTTTTCACACATGGCTTGACACTTAATGTGGAAATATTTTGGTAAATTCAAAATCACTTTACATACCATTACGAAGCTATTGGAAATCAGCATATAGTTTTATATTAGGAAATGGGCCATATATAATAAAACTAAAAACCTAGAAATTCATTGGATATTAAATGTATAACATTTATGGGGTATTTTTATAATTATAATTATTTTTACTGTATCTATATAGTAGTTTTAGAATTATCATACCTATTTTTTCCTTTATTTTAGTCAATGGTAGGGAATAAGAGGAATTAAATCATTAACCAATGTAATTATGAATGTAATAGTTTCCTAAAAGGGAATCCCATATTAAGGAATACCAGAGAGAGAAAACTAATTAAAATAATTACATAATTAATTCAATATCTTTTAGAAACATGAATCGGGTTGGAACCCAAACCACCAAAATAAATATCATTTCGTAATTAACACCTTCATGTGAAAAACCCATCCAACATTAAGTTGATATTTGGATCCTTTAATCCATAAAAAAAGGATAAACTCTATTTAAATGATATTCTCTATCCCTTAATTCTCTTATAATGATATGGTAATACTAGTTGTTCATCCTATTAAAAGAAAAGATGATAAAATGTGGGAACTGATTAAAACTACAAATCACCTAGAGGATATCAATGTGATGGAGTGGGATGATTTTTTTATAATTATTTTTAATGAATAATTTTTTCATACACTCTAACAAAAAAAATGGAGATGTATTTCCTTGTAATCATGATAAAGGATTAAAATCCATTACGTTGTATGGGGAGAACTCTACAAGACATGTAAAATACAGTCTTCCAATTTCAAAAAACACGAATATAAAGTTTCCCACCTATTTTGTGGGTTAAATTCAAGTCTATGAAATGATTTAACAATACACGTTTTTGAAAACTACAAGGTAATTTTATGATTACCTCATTGTCAAAATGGGGATCGATAAATCTCAAGGGACATAGGTGTTAGTAGATAGGAAAAATGAATAGATATTAAAAATCTCTATATAATTGATAAATATAATGAGTGTAAGAAAGAACAAAATTCAATTTTTCCAATGAATGGGAAGAAGTATACCCGAATTTACACCTAGGGGACAAGGAAATTCATTTGGTGTAGTAAATAAGGGTAACTATCTATAAAATACTAAAAATAAGAACACTCTAATGTTATAGAATAAAATAATTCTCATGTTAACCACCATTTTATTGATCTATTTTTCAACAATATAGAACAATGTAACTATGCGAATCAATACACTAATTCATGTGTTATTATGGATTATCGATGCCAATAACATCTATGTTCTAATGATAATTGGAATGAATATGACATAAAAACTACTATGGTGGATCATTGAAATGATATGCTAATAGGAATACAAATTCTTAATTTGAGAATATCTAACATACTATTTGATTAATGTTCTATGCACTCTTTTATATACTAAAAGTTCAATCTAGATATTCACAAACCACATAAAAAAACGGTAGTAGGGCTATCTATGAAATAAAAATCTTTTGAAATTATTGATTGGTAAGAATATAACATCTCTCGTAATCATATTTAATTGTTGATATTACCAGAATAATTTTTATACTGCCTTTAGTGTAATGCATGGTTTTTCTAGGTATGATTTATTTTTCCTATTATTGACAAAAAATAGAACTCCTAGAGATTTATATCACCATATGTGTTACAAATTTATATAAAATTATAAGACAGTAAAAGGAGGAGGATGAATATCCATTAATATCATCATCTCAATCAGGGATAATATTTATTTCTGAGAATGTGTATCCTACTAAAATTATTGAGACTTTGGAAATGATCATCCTCAATAGAATTTCCATTATACGTTAATTTACATATTTGTTTCCCAAATAATTTTATTTACTTTCTCCAAGACATAAGGTTGAGTTTTTAATCTATATTAAATCATGGACATTAATAATATCCATGAATCCAAATAATAATCATTTTCTTATTCAAAACATCACCTAGCAGTCTGCACGTCACCATTTATTGATGGTTCAAAGAACTGAGGTGCTGTGAAATGAACAGAATTATTTAACATAGTCATATAGATTTCTGAAGATGTAGGAACTCCCACACATGATCATCTCTTAGAGTATGTGGAAAATGGTTATTGTAGAAAGCTTCGAGGAAGTCATCCCAAACCATGTCACTGGTTTTCTTAGCTTGAGAAACAACATCCCACCAGTGCATGGTGAAGTCACGAAGCATGTAGACATCCAGTTTGATTCTTCATTTTAGAAGCATCTCGAGGGGGTCGAAGATAACAATTATTTTATCTATCAGTGACCCAACAGTAAGAGGGCTATAACTCCCTGAGAAGGTGGGAAGGTGCTGCAGCAGAAAGTCCCATGTGAGGTATTCCATGAATGGTTTAGGTATGGGGATAATCTGAACAAACTGCATAAACCTGAGGTGACTATCCCTGAAATGAGCATCCAGGTCCCTTGGAAGATCGGTAGGAGGTAGTGCCACAAGATGCACTTCAAGAGGTACCATTATTGGTTCAGGACCCACTATCTCTGGAATATTATCATTGCTTCTCTCCTGAGTCACAAAATAAAGATGTCATAGTGGAATTGGTCTAAAACAGCAAAAAAAAAACATTAGATAAAAGATATGTTGGTGGGGAAAACATTTTGAGCACAATAAAGGTTAGGTACAAATCATACCTCTTGGCAATAAACAAAAGATAACTGCATTAAGATCCATGTTTCGATATGGCCTAGGTAAATTAAAAGGATTTAAAACAAGTTATGTTATCAATTTTTAGGTTATGAAATGTTAACATCTAAAAAATATCTCAACATTAAATTTATCAAACCATCATTCCAAAAATATTACCAGTAGGCACAACAACACTAACTTGCAAACATGAAAATGCATTCTGAAAGTAGATATGGCATGTAAATATGAATGACATTTTAATCTTATAGTTCTTAATATGATTCATGTAATGTATTGACCTCTTATCATTGAGGTGCAATGGTAATAACCCATTATCTCAACAATACCGACACAAATAACAATGAAAAACAAGTTAGTCACCGAATTTTGAAATCATATAAGCAAAAATCAGCATAATCATTAACTATAATCCCAACATATAAATCAGGGGTTCCCCTATACATGGGATATCTACATCCAATAACATGGTAAATTCAAAATCCCTATATCCCAGTATCATGTCTAACATAAATAGTAAAATAATAGGAAATCCCACCTATGATACCACTTTGTTTTACCCATATCTTGGGAGCAACCTGAAGGGAACCCCATGTCTAGTTGGCTACATAACCTCAAGCACATCTCCCTAAATTCCATAGGTTTCCAACTAGTAGTTAGGGCCTTTTTCGTGTCCGTAGGAGAGACAATTCCTTCAATGGTAATTGGTATTATCACAGAGGGATAAAAAACAATTAATAAAAAATAGTGAAAGCATATAAATGAATAAACTATAGTAGAAGCTATATAAATAATCAAATTGAATAATAATCAGGTGTGGAAGCTCAAAAAACAATTTCATGTTATGATTTCAATAAAAATAGAAAGTATGTGTAACAGAAACCTAAGAACACTATCAACTAAAACAAAATGACACAAACCAATAACTGCATCATGAGAAATTCTCGGTACTTTTCCCTAGTTTACATCCAAATAAGCAATAAACAATCTGCATCAAAATCTACACCCTTCCCTTTTTCCAATACCTTCAAGCATGTTACCTAATATAGATAAAAACGACACTTGATTGAAAATAGTACATGTAAGCAGAATTCACACACACACACTCACACACACACATATATATATAAATCCTATAAAATCATTTTTAAACAAGGAATATTCATACCTACATTTTTGTGCAATGACATGGGGTCATGTCATGTATCAACTAGGTGTGCTTCAACATACCATAAAAATATCACAAATCTCGAGAGACTCAAAGGGGAATTCATATAAAACATTAATGCATCATTATTAAGGTTCATGTTGAGAGTTTGAGTCTGAGACCATCCTGAAGGTATTGTTACAGAACATCTTTCATATTATCTAATACCACTGATCCCATCCAAGGAAATATTTCGAAAGACCAAGTATCTCTTGACGCATGGCTTTACCATGAGTCCATTATGATCTCTCAAAAAGGGATCAAGTTTCATCCAATGATGTATTAGCCTCATTTCCAACAGATATGTCCTTGATGGGACCTTTTTGTACTGGTTTCACTCATATGTTTTAAAAATCCTGAGGAATTCTCGGTCTGGTAAAGTTAAAGTCACCACCCCAATGCGTAGTGGTAACCAGCTAGGAACGAAGGGTTTAAGTGTGGCCTTTAATACGTGACCCAAATTCTATCAATTCCCTAAATTTAATTAAATTTTAATAGAAATAGATATAAAATAGATTGAATGTGTAATATTACTATGAAAAATAAGCAGATAAACCATTGATATAGAAGGTATTAATTTAATATTGCAGCATAAAAACATAACAAGGCCAGCTACCACATCAACACAAGAAGATTAATAGAATTTTAATAAATAAATAAATCATCACAAACTCCTACAAAAGATTCATCATTTGAAGGTCAATAATTATTCAAAATTATTTATTTAAATAATACCCAACAAAATGTTGGTTGCGCAACACATGCAGTTACCTTAATTAAATGTTTGTGATAATGGAATTTATACTGGGAACGTCAGCATGCCCAATGGGGTGTCTAACGACATTTCAACATTTTATAAAATTTAATGTTTGATTAATATGGATATAAAAATTAGGCGAAAAAATTAAATTAAAAATATTGGGTGAATTTTCACAAAGTCAGTAGACACCGACGAACGACACAACCATACGTTTTTATAAATCGAAATGAAACTGAGGGAAATCGAGTAGATGCCCTACCTTGTATTCTTATATTATTCTATCATCTATGGTAGGATTTCATTTTACCTAAAATGAAATAAAATAGAATATTTCACAAAAACCCCTAAATTGGGTAAAATCCTTCTACAACGAATTTCTCGAATGATACTCAATGAAACTCTACATTTCTAAATACCCAAGGTTATCCTTTTTTGAAGGTTAATATCGAACATAAAAGGAAAAAAGGACTACCAATGGAGGTTTAGCGGTCTTCATATGGGGGTGTATGGTGGTGCTCCACCAAAGGAGAGGGGGAGGCACGACGTGAGGGAGCTGAGGAGAGAAGAGAGGTGAAGAAATTAAAAAGAAAAGAAATAATAAGAAAACAGTAAAAAATAGAGCAAAAAAGAAAAAATAGGAGAATAAAATGACAATTAAAATAAAATAAAAATATGGAAGAAGAAATAAGATAAAAATAAAAAAAAATTATCTCCAATTTTAATTATTTTTACTTTTTTTATAACCCCTAACTATTTTATTTCTAAATTTCCATTTATCAATTAATTCATTATTTTAAATATTCTATAAATATATTATTATTTATTTTCAAACCAAAAATAATTTTTTTAATCCCATGCCTTATGCTAAGGTGTGACATAACATTTTTTATAAATCCCCTACAGTTTTTTAAATTATTTAAATAACTTCCCGAGAATGGCATCGGGGTGCGCCGATGTGTGCCAAAGGTTACATTAATTAATTAGAAAAAAAATTAAAAATGTCCCATACCAGATAAAAAACTGGATGTTACATCTTTATCTCTCATCAACCTATTTTATGATTTCTATTTGAAGTTGTTATACTGCTGAAGTTACACCAAAATTTCCATGCCAAAATCA
Source organism: Viscum album (assembly GCA_963277665.1). NCBI lineage: Eukaryota > Viridiplantae > Streptophyta > Magnoliopsida > Santalales > Viscaceae > Viscum > Viscum album. The sequence continues at coordinate 472,117,305 of OY728148.1, forward strand.
TTGTGTAAGTGAATACCAATTCCATTTCTCTATAAAGGGTTTTCACCATTATGCACATGTAAATTTTTTTGAGGACTTACATTTATGTATTTCACATCACTTATTAATTGATTGAATTATTATTTTTAATGAATCCATGTCATATGATCAATCTGGAACACTTATGCATGAAATGAAATGCTAATAAACGGTGCAACCTGATAGTGCTCCAATACATTGGGTAAAAAATAGTTTCAGGATACATCCTCTGAAATGAGTGATTGATTTATGTTTATTCAATTTATATAAAGTATTACCCATGTAAATTCAATTGAAATTATTTTTATCTCGTGCTCCATCTAAAATGAGCCTTGGGTCATGCTAATATCATGTTCAATTTTGTTTCCAAATTTACATGTTATCGTATACATGCTATATCATGCCTTTATGTTAATGTTTCAATTTTATCTCTATTGATATGCATATTGCCTTAAATTTATTGAATTTTACATGTTATGCCTTGTTTACTCCCTTAATGGGCATTATACCTCCCCATTTTCCTATATATATCCTCAGGTTATCCCAAGCAATGATAAGAATGAAGGAATGTTGTGGTGATGTAAAATATTTTTTTAGTAAAGATATTGTGTTTTATGTTCTATGTTTCAATGTAATGTTCATAATTTCCCAAGACACTAAACCACTCGATCCTCATAGACGTCATAGGTGATTTTTTATGTAAGAAATCATATTTAAGTGTGTAATAAATAGTAGGGTTGTTATAGTTGGTATTAATGTATTGGTTTAGTTATTTTTGGGATAAGGATTAGAAAACCATAGTGATATCCTTAGAGATAAGGGTAAGTATAATAAAAATAACCCTTTTTTTAGTATTGAGTAATTGGGTTATCAACAAAATATATCCCTGGCTGGATATGGACATGTAAATGGTGATCTGGGACAGATGTATCTATGGGTAAACCACGAAAACACTACATTTAGATGGACACAAATGAGAACTAGTGAAAGAGAATAGGCTTTGTAGCACTCTTGGTTATGACACACCTCAAGGATATTCTTTGGTAAATTCATTAGCATAGTATGATCCATTATTTATGGAATAAAAAATACCCACAAGAATATATGTTTGGAAGTAAATCATTGATTACATATATTGAAGCCCCTAAATTTATAAGTTATCTAAATAAATGTTATTTATAAGTTATCCCTTTTTGTCTTTGGATTCCCCTTTATGTGCAGCCATAACATCCCTTTTATTGAACCCAATGGTCATAAATAGGAGGGCTTAGGCTAACAACTGGTTCAAAGATCAATGTGTTGACTGTTATAACTAGATGACCAATCCTATGGGAGTGGGAATCCCGAACCATGTCGCGATACTCTCTCAATTGACACATGTCTTGAATATAAACATGGGTCAAGAGGAACGTTCAACCCCCTCTAAGAAAGAACAAGCCATAATTGATAGATTCATGATAAAAAGGCCTCTTACTAAATATGGATCATATGATTCCTCAATTGTCGAACAATGGTTCATATTCATTGAAAATTTATTCTCCATCCTTCAATATTCCAAACAAGAGATTGTTCTTATGGTTGATTATCATATGGATGGTGAAGCTGATCATCAGTGGACATTTATCAAAATTACAATTTATTATGAAGAAATTAAGGCATTGGAATGGATGGTTTACTGGAAAATGTTTTTTGATAAATACTTTCCACACACCCTCTAACTAAATATTTTAATTGACTTCATTCACTAAATAAAGAATATCAAGAATCCATCATACCAGTTGAGGTAAAATTCACAAAATTGGCATTATATGCCTCTAGCTTTGTTGTTACCCCCAAATTCAAGGTATATCGCTTCTTTAGTTGGCTAATTCCTAGCCTCTGTAAAGCCTTAATGATTCGTGACATTGATTGCTATGATAAAATTGTACGATGTTCCCTCAGTTAAAAAATGGAGATTGGAAAATCCCACGAGTATAATTGGGATAATAATCAGAATCTAGACATTAATTCTGGTGGGCTGATAGATAAATTCAACGGTGCTAAGAAATTACAGCACCCCACTTTCCAAAGGTGTGTAATGATTATCCCTGGAAATTGCCTAAAGGGGGTGAGGAAATAATTTAGTTTTGGAAGTTTAGGGAAACTATAAATTAATTACTGAAATGAAAAACTTACTATTAAGATAAAAGAGAGGAACTCTCTGTTTTACCCTTAATGTGTTGTTCATTGCATTAACTACAATGAACCAAGGTAATTTGAAAACCAGTGCCCAATTTTAGTGGTTTTTTTAGGAAATAATCAACCTCTAAGGAATAAAGGGTTATATTTTTCCATCACTTCCAATGAAGCGAACCCCGAAAACAAAGTGGTGACTGATATGCTAGTTATTAATTCAGGAATAGAGAACATACTTGTTGATTCTAGTTTTACACTTTCATTTATATACTGAAAATTTAGTAGAACAATCCCAACACCACCATGACTCATGGAAGTAGAGATGTCAGTGAGAAAGGACAATGGGGAAATCCTTGTATCCCATGAATATAACTCCTCCCCTTGTCATAATTTAAGGATTGAATGAACTTGCAGACCACGTCGTACTCCATCTGGTGAAATTTGATGTATTTCTTGGCATGGATTGGATTTCCCTATACAGAGCCATCATTAATTCCCATGAGAGGGAAATCACTCTCAATATGCCGAATTGAAACATCATTCTGTACATGTGTAAGGAGGAGGATGAATCTTCATCAGAACCATAATCTTAATTGTTGATTTACTGCCCAATGAAAATGTGTATCTTTCTCTGATGATGGATTCTAATGAATAAACCATCCATGAATACATTCCTATTGTGAGGGAATTCGATGAACTATTTCCCGAATGATTGTATGGTCTTTCTCCTAGAATAGATGTTGAATTCTCTATTGTTCATTTACATGGGACATATCCAATATCTAATACTCAATAGTTAATGGTTGATGTGGTGAATGAAGAGATAAAGAAACAACTACAAGAGGATCATGATAAATGTTTTATATGATCAAGTGCTTCACCATGGGGTGTAGTAGTAATCTTCGTTAAGAAGATGGATGGGTCAAAAAGCCTTTGAATTGATTATCATGAGTGCAAGAAAATCACCATAAATAAAAAGTACCCTCTACCACAAATTGAATACCTATTCGATGAGCTAAATGGGGCCCAATACTTCTCTTAGGTGGATCTGAAATCGGGATATTTCCAAGTAAGGGTACCGAAGGAGGATATCACATAGACTATTTTTAGTACAAGGTATGGGCACTATGAATTCATAGTAATTCTTTTTGAACTCCCCAATTCTCAAGAAATAATCATGGACATGATGAATAAAACTTTTAGATATTACCTTGAAATTTTTTTTCTATTCTTTATAGATGATATTATGATATTCTCCATAACCAATGATGACCATGAAGAGTATCCAGGCATTGTACTTGAGACCTTGTGAAAGGAGAAGCTCTATGAAATGTGCAAAAAGTGTTATTTATAGTTTAAGGAGGTATCAATTTTGGATCATATCATCACAATAAATGGGATATATATGGATCCCTCAAAGAAATATTAAATTGAGGGATTGGAAACACCATTTTCATTGATGGATATCTGTAGCTCCCTTTGGTTTGATAGATATTATGGCCAATTTGTGAGAAATTTCTCACCTTTTCCAAATCTTATTACCAAGTTAACTCAGAAGAGAGTCATGTATTCTTGGAGAGATGAATGCGAAGAGAGATTCAAGGACTTGAAAATGATGCTTATCACTGCACCCCTGATAACACTTCTCACAATTGGAGAAATTTTTGTTGTAGTTAGTTATGCATAGATGAATTTCATCGGTTTTATATTGATTCAAAATGACAATGTCATTACAAATGATTCAAAGAAATTGAATGTTCTCATGAAAAACTATCCAACACATGATCTGGAGATGGCTGTAATAATCTTATCTCAAAAAATTTGGTGACATTAACTCTTTGGGGAGAAGTGTGAAATATATATAGATCACAAAATCCCAATGTATATATTCAGATAGAAATAGAAAAATATGTTCCAACAAATATGGTTAGAGATGATCAAAGATAGTGACTACTCAATTAACTACCATATGTGGAATGAAAATAAAGTGGCAGACTCTCTTAGTAGGATTGACACAGTGATTCTATCATTGATGTAATTGAAAAGGATCATGTCATCTTATATTTCACGAATATTGAAATGGAAATCATAAATAAGGGATCCATCATCAATCATTTCACAAATTATTACTCAACCGTCTCTTTTAGAAATGTTAAAGGATGCTCAAACAGATGATGTGGGAATTCAGAAGAAAGTGGAAATTATCAAAAAATGGAAATAATCTGAGTTCAATATAAATGATGAAGGGATTGTGAGATTTGGGTCAAGAATATGTGTTCCATCATGTTTATAGTTAATGAAAGAACATTTGGATGATGAAAATAGTTTGAATTGCTCCATTAACCTAGGAAACACAAAGATGTATCGATCTCTCTGATAGCATTAATGGTGTGATATCATGAAGAAGGATATCGATGAGTATACATCAATGTTTCAGGTATGTCAGCAAGTGATGGATGAGAGGAAGAAGTCTAAGGGGATGATGCAACCATTACCCATACCAACATGAATATTAGAGAATATCACCGTGGACATTGACACCGGAATTCTGAAGACATCCAAAAGAAATAATGATATTTGTGATTTTTTGGATTGTCTTAAAAACACTACACACTTCATTGCAATTCGATGGGATTTATCATTAGATCAACTGGTACAGATATACATTAGATAAGTGGTAAGGGTGCATGGAGTTCTACTATCAATTGTATCCAATCAAGATCCAAGATTTAACTATAGGTTCTGGAAGAGTCCCCTACACGCTCTGAATACTGGGATAAACCAAAGTAAAACCTATCATCCTCAAAATGATGGCTAATCTATATGTTCTATCAAAACACATGAAAGAAATTTTTAGAGCATTCTCAATGGACTTCAAAATAGGATGGGACCAAAATCTTACTCAAGTTGAGTTCTCTTACAATAATAGTTTCCACTCATGCATTGAAATAGATACTTATGAAGCCCTTTAGGGGAATAGGTGTATAACACCGGCATTTTGGGATGAATTTGGGGAACAACCACTAATTGGTACATAAATGGTTGAAGAAATGGTGGAGAAGGTTAAGGATATCTAGTATCACATTAATGATACTCAATTTCGAGAAAAGAGATATGTAGATAACCATCGATGAGAACTAGAGTTTGATATTTAGGACATGGTATTCTTCCACATATCACTGTTGAAGAGAGTTATGAGATTTGGGATGAAGTGGAAGCTTATTCCAAGGAACATAAATGTAACATCCCATGTAAGTAATGAATAATAGATATCTTTTATCTATGTCTATTAATGAACTAGATAGTGTTTTAGTGGATTAAAATGAAAATAAATCCAATCTTAAGCATGGAATACACTAATATTTTTAAAAGATTGTTTTACTGCCTTTTGATGGCAAACCATTTTTAAATCTATCTTTTTACAATTTTATAAGATATTTTTGTCAAAATAAACTTATTCTTTATGATTGGGACATCAAAATTTACTTTGTGTATGTTTTTGGTATTTTTCCGATAAAGTTCATTTTTTAATGAATATTGAAAAATGTTGTATTATAATTCAAAACCTCTTTTTAATATAATTTATTTATATGATTATATTATATTTTGAATTGGTTTTGATGTAAAATTATAATATATTTTTATCATTTTATCTAATGGTGGTCATTGGAATCAATTTCACTTTGAAATTTGACTTAAACTAGTGTCAATCTTTTGATACTTATTGTTTCATAAAAACACGCTATTTGTCATGACAGAGGGAATTAATTATTAAATTAATTAATGTGACTTATATGGTTTGAATTTTGTAAAAGAGACTTCATTTTTGAATTCGGAATATTAAATATATCTTAGGGTGAATTTTTGGTATTTTTCTGAAAAACTCCAATTTTTGATGAATAGTGAAACCACTAAGTGGTAATCAAGCAAACTGATTTTTCAGTTAAATGAAAGTATACCACTAATGTGTATTGAATTTTGAAAATCCGACATACATGGTTGTCATTAGTATGTAAAATGTGGTTCAATGGGATGAAAATAATTTTTTCGTGAATAGTAACTTTTTTTCATTAATCGCGATTAGAGGTAATTAGTGTAATTTAAGGTAAAAATGATATTATAAAAATATGAAAACACCATGAAACTTGTCCTACCCCTATTGGATGAGTCATGGCCGACCAAGACAACCCATGGGTCGATTTAGGGGACCCTATGGAGCCTCTTGGGTGAGATAATGACTTTAATGCCTTTTTTTAAATAAAGGTGAAAATGACACTAACATAAATTGTTTTACTAAAACAATTTTCAGAAGGGGTTATACTAATAATATTTTTGACTATAAATATTCATTTGAAATATAAAAAGATTTCCTACATAATAGTAGTTTTGTTATAATTTTTAGACATTAAATAAATTAATTTAATCATGACATCATGATGATGCAACGATGACCTCATTAATGAACAATTTAAATAAAATGAAACGATAATATAAAATATAAGACCTACACATGTCCAAAACCTATTGTATGAGTGGATTTCTAACTCTTAGCACCTTAACCTAGAATTATATCAATGTGGGACCATTTAAATCCGAAACTCATTTTCAAATAAAGTAATATTTCTTTACTTTCCAAAAGTGCCCCTCCTCTCCTATTATAAAAGGCACCCACCTCTACCTCATTTCACACACTCCTCAAGCCTTTGGATCGGCCATCCCCTGACCATTTACTCTCTACACATACCTCTCCTCATCCTATAGGATTCCCTTTGGGTAGAATCCCTTCAAAGGAAGCCTTTAGGCTCAAATCAAAAGGAGTTACACTTTTAAAGGTAATTCATTCTCCCATGTTCATTTGTTTTATTTTTCTTCTCCAACCCCATAAACTCTTTTTATTTACTTATTTTGTAACAACAAAAGTATCTTCAATATACTAGGATGTTTTTATAAGATTTATTCGAGATACACTCTCACAAAACTACATCAAATGGTTAAAGAACATATGGTTTATGTGGATGGTGAAATTCTGCCTCTCGAAACGATGATTGTTCAATACTCATTTAACACCTTCAAAGGTGGCCATTATGATGTCACTATTTTTATATATGATATATAATATTTTTATTCTTTCCTTAAGCTTCTGTATTTTTCATTTATGGCATACCATTATTGTTTCCATTATGGGTAAACACGATATCTTCATTTTAGGAAGTGCGGACTACCGCCCCCTGAAAGTGATTTGATTCGTTAATAGTATATGTAGGATATGTAAAGGATAAAGTTAATGTTATTATACTGGAATTATAATATACTCTTATATAATTATGATTCCATTCCAGAAAATATGAAATATAAATGGAAGTAGCGTTCATGCGTACGTACGGCTTACCGTCTCCATGAACGGTGCATTTCATTTCTTACCTCTAAATGTGATGTATTATTATAAATACATGTATATGATGAATATATATGATATATATGTTATCCAAATCATTAATAACATTCTGTATATAACTAACCTTTGACCAAATTAACAACATGTAAGTGTAAGAAGTCTATTTTTGACTTAAGAACCAAATACCGACAAAATGAACATTATTAACTTAAATGATTACATGATGTTCATAAAATGGTATAAAAGGAATAATGAACTTGAAAAGGTTCTTAATCAAGTATATATTAACTCAAGTTTATTATTAAGGAGATTAAAGAATGGTCAGGTCAAGTCGGATACGAGGTATGGGACTTCGTCTCAATCTCCTTTCATTGAGGCATATTTTGTTTTATACACAACCTTATTTTATACGGTGTATAAACCCCTTTGACTTTTATGCTTATTCAAAAGGAATCTTTTTTATACGAAGCATTTACTAAAAGACATAATGGAATGTTTTTTTCTTACGTATGTGGCGACAACAACTTCTCCGCCGTCGTGACCGTTATTTGAGTTACGACATCCTCTACAAGCCATACCTTCTTCTTAAAAGAAAAATAAATATCATGTTTTACTTTTCTTTTATTTTGGTATCGAAAATGGTTTTCATAATGTTTCTATATCAATGTGTTGTATTGATATCTTGTTATTGAAAGGTGGAAATGTTATTTTTCCTTTATGCATGTTTTATGTGATACAATTATGTTGAGGTTCTTGGGCATTATTATGAAGACGAGTGGTTCCGTGATAAACTAAGGGTGGGTGATCCCGATATAGCTCTCTAATGCATTGGGTAACGCGAAGGAGTGAAACGTTAAGGTTTCACTGAAGAGATTTAGGGAATATACTATGATGGGTATTCCAAACGTAACCAATAGGGTTACTCCCTACATAAGAATGTTATTAATGCCTCAAGTTACCTTTATGTCTTATGATTTCTATGATTATTCATGATTTGATGAGGTATGTTAAAGTGCTTATGTTTTATGGGTAAAGTATAATCGCATCCTTATGTATATATTTACCCATGTTTCCTTTCTATATTTTTATATCCCTTACTGAGCTTTTTATGCTCATCCCAAGTTTTTTTGAAATGTTTTTCAAAGGTCCAGGGAAAGGTACATGATATGATGATAGTGTCAAGGAAGTGTCAAGAAAGAATCCATGTTTATTTTAAATATGTTTCCATTGATGGGAATGAAGAATACTATTTTTATGTAACCGCTTTGTTTATATGTGGAATGTAAAGCAAGTTTTATGATCTAATTCTCTAAAATTCTAAACCTGAAAAGATCCTCAACATGTAATCTTGTGATAACTCAAGGTTATGTAAGGATTAAGGCTGGGGCCCTATAGATGGTATCAAAGGTCGGTTTAGATAAATTTAGGAGTTACAATTATATTAAATGATTATCGAAAAATATTTTTTTATGGTCAAATTGAAGTGATATAGCATTTGAAGATTACCATGTTGCTTTATCTAAGACATGTTTGTTCAGAATGGTTTTCCGCAGAGGAAACAGGGAAGCAGTGCTAGGAAGGCATACAGAAGGAAATAACCTTCCGAATCAGCATCCTGAGATGGTTGGAATTGGAACTGAACAGTTTGTTGCAGTAATGGCGCAGTTGACTCAGGCTATAAATGGTGGTGGTATCCATGCACGAGATCAGCCAGACCAACCGCAGAGGAACATGTCAGTGGTGGAACATTTCATGAGGCAACATCCCCCATCATTCAGAGGATCATCTGACCCTGTGTTAGCTGAAGGGTGGATTAAAGCACTAGAGAAGATTTTTGATGTCATGGGGTGTTCAGACAATCAAAAGGTTAGTCTTGCTATATACCGTTTGGAGGGTGAGGCAGATCAGTGGTGGTCTATGGTTAAAAATATCAGGGACGCTGATGAGATTGATGCTCTTGACTGGGATGAATTCAAAGGTATGTCTATTGAGAAGTATTTTCCTAAGTCTGTTCGACTTAGGATGGAAAAGAAATTCTTGGAATTGAGGCAAGAGGAAGACTCAGTGGCTACCTATGAAGAAAGGTTCACTCGATTGGCAAGGTATGCTCCAAATTTTATCCGAGACCTTGATAGTAAAATCAATCGTTTTTACTCAAGATTGAAGCCAAAATATCGAAGGGCATTAGCTTCTCGTGAGATTAAAAGTTATGAAAAGCTTGTTCGATGTGCTGAGAAGGTCGAAATGGAGTTTTCCGATGATCAAGTGTTCTATAACAACCAACAGAAGAAGTGACCGAGGTGGCAGGAGAAAGGTACGAATTCTTCAAAAAAGTCTGATGGTAAGAAAACTAAGTTTCCAGTTTGTGATAAATGTAGAAAAAGGCATGATGGGGAATGTCTTCTGAATTCTGGAAAGTGCTACGGATGTGGTAAGATGGGACATAAGGCTCGTGATTACACTGAAAAGGATCAAGGTGAAGGTTAGACCATATTTGATTTACAGTTAGTGAAATGTTATAAGTGCAATGAGGTGGGTCACTATGCAAATGAGTGTCCGACAAAGAGCTTGAGTGATGAGAAGTAGTTAGACTACAAGCAGAAAGGGGTGGTGAAATCTTTTGCAACTACTTCAGCAGATGTCGGGCCATCAATTGAAGTTGTATCAGCTCCAGGGAGCTCATTATTTTTCAAAGATTGACTTGAGATCGGGGTACCATCAGCTGAAGGTAAAGGAAGAAGACGTTCCGAAGACCGCGTTCCGTACAAGATATGGCCATTATGAATTTGTAGTAATGCCTTTTGGGCTAACCAATGCACCTTCTGTATTCATGGACTTAGTGAATAGAATTTTCCATGAGTTCTTGGATAAGTTTGTGATGATTTTTTTTAGGAATTGAAAAGAAGATTGGTGAATGCTCCAGTTTTGGAACTACCTTCCATGAATGGTGAGTTTGTTATATACAGTGATGCTTCATTGAAAGGACATGGTTGCGTCCTAATGCAGAATGATCAGGTAATTGCTTATGCTTCACGACAGTTGAAAACACATGAGGTAAATTACCCAACACATGATTCTGAATTAGCTGCTGTTGTTTTTGCTTTAAAAATTTGGAGGCATCATTTGTATGGAGTAAAGTGTGAAATATATACTGATCACAAAGTTTAAAGTATATATTCACTCAGAAATAGTTAAACATGAGACAAAGGAGATGGCTAGAATTAATCAAGGATGATGATTGTACGATTCACTACCATTCGGGAAAAGAAAATAAAGTGGCTGATGCTTTGAGTCGAAAAAGTAATGCTTCATTAGAAATGTTGCATTTGGAACGTGATCCTTTGGTTAAGGATTTGATGAAATTTGGAATAGAAGTTGTTGGTGTAGGAAGTTCTTCTGTTTTGTTTCAGGTATTAGTGAGATCATCTCTATCAGATAGAATCAAGCAAGCACAGAATCAAGACAGCGAGTTGCAGAAAAAGGTAGAGCTGGTTCAGAAAGGTAAGTTTCCTGAATTCAACATTGATAATGTTTGATTTTTGAGATTTGGGAAGAGATTGTGTGTTCCTTGTGATTCACAATTGAAGAGAGAGTTGTTATGTGAAGCTCATAGTTCTCCGTTTTCAGTTCATCCTGGCAGTACTAATATGTACAGAGATCTGCGGGAGTATTACTAGTGGGATAGAATGAAAAGAGATATTTCTGATTTTACTGTGAAGTGTTTGACTTGTCAGCAGGTTAAAGCAGAGCGGCAGTTACCGAAAGGGATGCTTCAGCCTTTAACAGTGCCAGAGTGGAAATGGGAGAATATATCCATGGACTTTGTTGTGGGATTACTGAAGACATCTCGAGGTAATAATGCAATCTGGGTTATTGTTGATCACTTGACCAAGTCTGCTCATTTCCTTGCTATACGAGATTCTTTTTCCCGAGATCAACTTTCCCATTTGTATCTTAATGAGATAGTCAGGTTACATGGAATTCCTCTCTCCATTGTATCTGATCGTGATCCCAGGTTCACTTCTAACTTTTGGAAAGGCCTTCAGAAGTCGTTGGGTACTGAATAAAATTTTAGTACAGCTTTTCATCCTCAATAAGATGGGCAGTCAGAAAGAACAATTCAAACCTTAGAGGATATGCTACGAGCTTGTTCCATGGATTATCAGGGAAGTTGGGACCAACATCTTTCTTTGGTTGAATTTTCTTATAATAACAGTTTTCATTCTAGTATACAGATGGAACCATTTCAGGCATTATATGGAAAACGGTGTCGAACTCCAGATTTTTGGGATGAAGTAGGGGAAAGGAAGCTGATGGGACCAGAGTTGGTAGAAGAGATGGCAAAAAAAGTTTAGTTGATTCAGAGACACATGAGAACAGCTCAGAGCAGGCAGAAAAGTTATGTGGACAACAGGAGGAAAGATCTCTCTTTTGAGGTAGGTGATCATGTTTTTCTCAAAGTTTCTCCAAGGAAAAGTGTTATGCGATTTGGTAAGAAAGGAAAGTTGAGTCCAAGGTTTATTGGACCATGCGAAATTCTGGAGAGAGTCGGATCAGTTGCATACCGAGTGGCTTTACCTCCGATTTTATCTCAGGTACACAATGTTTTTCATGTTTTGATATTGAGAAAGTATATGCCAGATCCATCTCATGTTTTGAGTCCAGAGGTAGTTCAGATGGATGAGAACCTATCTTATGAGGAACAACCAGTCTAGATTCTTGACCATAGGGAGAAAGTGTTACAGAATAAGGTGATTAAGCAGGTAAAGGTTTTGTGTAAAAACGACATGATTGAAGAGGCAACATAGGAATCTGAAAATGCAATGAGGGATAAGTACCCCCATTTATTCGATAAGTAAATAAATTGCGGGGACGCAATTTTCTAAAGGGGGGAAGGATGTAACATCCCAAGTAAGTAATTAATAATAGATATTTTTTATCTATGTCTATTAATGAACTAGAGAGTGTTTTAGTGGATTAAAATGAAAATAAATCCAATCTTAAGCATGGAATACACTAATATTTTTAAAAGATTGTTTTACTACCTTTTGATGGAAAACCATTTTTAAATCTATCTTTTGACAATTTTATAAGCTATTTTTGTCAAAATAAACTTATTCTTTATGATTGGGACATCAAAATTTACTTTGTGTATGTTTTTGGTATTTTTCCGATAAAGTTCATTTTTTAATGAATAGTAAAAAATGTTGTATTATAATTCAAAAACTCTTTTTAATCTAATTGATTTATATGATTATATTATCTTTTGAATTGGTTTTGAAGTGAAATTACAATATATTTTTACCATTTTATCCAATGGTGGTCATTGGAATCAATTTCACTTTGAAATTGGACTTAAACTAGTGTCAATCTTTTGATACTTATTGTTTCAGAAAAACACGTTATTTGTCCTGACAGCAAAAATTAATTATTAAATTAATTAATTTGACTTATATGTTTTGAATTTTTTTAAAACAGACTTCATTTTTGAATTTGGAATATCAAATATAGCTTAGGGTTAATTTTTGGTATTTTTCTGAAAAACTCCAATTTTTGATGAATAGTGAAACCACTAAGTGGTAATCAAGCAAACTAATTTTTCAGTTAAATGAAATTTTACCACTAATGTGTATTGAATTTTGAAAATCCGACATACATGGTTGTCATTAGTATGTAAAATGTGGTTCAATGGGATGAAAATAATTTTTTGGTGAATAGTAATTTTTTTTCATTAATCACGATTAGAGGTAATTTGTGTAATTTAAGATAAAAATGATATTATAAAAATATGAAAACACCATGACACTTGTCCTAACCTTATTGTATGAGTCATGGACGAACAAGAAAACCCATGGGTCGATTTAGGGGACCCTATGGAGCCTCTTGGGTGAGATAATGACTTTAATTCCTTTTTTTAAATAATGGTGAAAATGACACTAACATAAATTGTTTTACTAAAACAATTTTTAGAAGGAGTTATACTAATCATATTTTTACTATAAATATTCATTAGAAATATAAAAAGATTTCCTACATAATAGTATTTTTTTTATAATTTTTAGACATTAAATAAATTAATTTAATCATGACATCATGATGATGCAATGATGACCTCATTAATGAACAGTTTAAATAAAATGAAACGATAATATAAAATCTAAGACCTACACATGTCCAAAACCTATTGGATGAGTTTATTTCGAACCCTTAGCACCTCATACTAGAATTATATCAATTTGGGACCATTTAAATCAGAAAATCATTTTCAAATAAAGTTATATTTCTTTACTTTCCATAAGTGCCCCTCCTCTCCTCTTATAAAAGGCCCCCACCTCTACCTCATTTCACACAATCCTAAAGCATTTGGCTCGGCCATCCCCTGCCCATTTACTCTCTCCACATCCCTATCCTCATCCTATAGGATTCCCTTTGGGAAGAATCCTTTCAAAGGAAGCCTTTAGGCTCAAAACAAAAGGAGTTACACTTTTAAAGGTAATTCATTCTCCCATGTTCATTTTTTTATTTTGCTTCTCAAACCCCATAACCTCTTTTTATTTACTTATTTTGTAACAACACCAGTATCTTAAATATACTAGGATGTCTTTATAAGATTTATTCGAGCTACACTCTCACACAACTACATCAAATGGTTAAAGAACATACGGTTTCCGTGGATGGCGAAATTCTGCCTCCCGAAACGATGATTGTTCAATACTAATTTAGCACCTTCAAAGGTGGCCATTATGATGTCAATATTTTTATATATGTTATATAATATGTTTATTCTTTCCTTAAGCTTCTGTATTTTTCATTTATGGCATACCATTATTGTTTCCATTATGGGTAAACACGATATCTTCATTTTAGGAAGTGCAGACTACCACCCCCAGAAAGTGATTTGATTCGTTAATACCATATATGGGATGTGTAAAGGATAAAGTTAATGTTATTATACTGGAATTATAATATAATCTTATATCATTATGATTCCATTCCAGAAAATACGAAATAGAAATGGAAGTAGCGTTCATGCGTACGTACGGCTTACCGTCTCCATGAACGGTGCATTTCATTTCTTACCTCTAAATGTGATGTAATATTATAAATAAATGTATATGATGAATATATATGATATATATGTTATCCAAATCATTAATAACATTCTGGATATAACTAACCTTTGACCAAATTAACAACATGTAAGTGTAAGAAGTCTATTTTTGACTTAAGAACCAAATACCGACAAAATGAACATTATTAACTTAAATGATTACATGATGTTCATAACATGGTATAAAAGGAATAATGAACTTGAAAAAGGTTCTTAGGCAAGTAGAGATTAACTCAAGTTTATTATTCAAGAGATTAAAGAACGGTTGGGTCAAGTCGGATACGAGGTATGGGACTTTGTCACAATCTCCTTTCATTGAGGCATATTTTGTTTTATACACAACATCTTTTATACGGTGTATAAACCCCTTTGACTTTTACTCTTATTCAAAAGGAATCTTTTTTATACGAAGCGTTTACTAAACGACAAAATGGAATGTTTTTTTTCGTACGTATGCGGCAACAATGACTTCTCCGTCGTCATGACCGTTATTTGAGTTTCGGCTTCCCATACAAGCCATAACTTCTTTTTAAAAGAAAAATAAATATCATGTTTTACTTTTCTTTTATTTTGGTATCGAAAATGGTTTTCATAATGTTTTTATATCAATGTGTTGTATTTATATCTTGTGATTGTAAGGTGGAAATGTTATGTTTCCTTTATGCATGTTTTATGTGATACGATTATGTTGAGGTTCTTGGGCATTATTATGAAGACAGGTGGTTTCGTGATAAACTATGGGCAGGTGAGCCCGATATAGATCTCCAATGCATTGGGTAACGCGAAGGAGTGAAACGTTAAGGTTTATCTGAAGAGATTTAGGGAATATACTGTGATGGGTATTCCAAAGGTAACCAAGAGGGTTACTCCCTACGTAAGAATGTTATGAATGCCTCAAGTTACCTTTATGTCTTATGATTTCTATGATTATTCATGATTTGATGAGGTATGTTAAAGTGATTATGTTTTATGGGTAAAGTATGATCTCATCCTTATGTATATATTTACCCATGTTTCCTTTCCATATTTTTATATCCCTTACTGAGCTTTTTATGCTCATCCCAAGTTTTTTTGAAATGTTTTTCACAGGTCAAGGTAAAGGTACATGATATGATGATAGTGTCAAAGAAGTGTCAAGAAAGAATCCATGTTTATTTTAAATATGTTTCCATTGATGGGAATTAAGAATACTATTTTTATGCAACCACTTTGTTTATATGTGGAATGTAATGGAAGTTTTATGATCTAATTCTCTAAAACACTAAACCTGAAAAGATCCTCAACGTGTAATCTTGTGATAACTCAAGATTATGTAAGGTTTAAGGCTTGGGCCTTATAATCGACCCTTTTGTCATCCTTAATCGCATTGGAGTTGTGTCTTATAGTTAAGAACTCCCACTGAACCTGTCTCAAGATGATGATGAATTCCATGTATCACCCTTGGGGATGTACATAACTGACCCATCAGATGTACTCAATCTAAAGGTGGTACCAATTTAGTATCGCCTATGCTATGAAGAGAAGCCAGTAAATATCTTATATCATATATAAACATTTCAACGAAATAAGGAAATCCCATTGTTAAGGTGTTGTAGCAAAACAAAAATTATGTAGAAGCTACATATGATTTAGAGGATTTGATGAAGCTGAATGACACTCATCAGTTTTAGTGTGGGAAATGGAAATTTCAAGGTTGAAATTTCATAAGGGGGGAGGAATGTAATGTGCCAAACTTTTATTAAGGAAAATTCCTCTTGATCTAATTGAATTTTTTATTAGGTAAAATTTTTATATAAAAATATACACTATATTGGTATTATTTTTTGGATTTTAAAATACTTTTAAGAATTATTACCACTGCTAATATAGTCATTGAACAGTTATCACAAGATTACTATAAATATAATGCTTTAACAAATACAATTTACTGATAGAAAGGAAGCGGTGGCCACATCCAGTATAATTTCTCTATACGAAGACAATGTTTCCGAACATGGAAAGGAGGTAGCATCACAGGGATTTGCTATTGAAAAATCCCATTCTGGGAATCATCACATTATGATTGAATGATATATTATATAGAATAAGTGGAAGTTAATAGAGATTTCCACCCAAGCGATGTTATCCAAGCCGCCCCCAGAGTCTGTCACCATCACACACCTTACCCTTAGGACTTATGTGGGTATTCTAAGGGGTTATATAACAGGCACTATAACTATGATTATGTGCATTTTTTTGTATAAAATAAATAAATAAAATTATTTTTGTTATTTTTACATTGTAAATGGGGATTATATAACAAATAGTATTTTTAATTAATATTCAATTAATAAATCTATTTAGATGAATTAATGGATTTTTTAAATAAATAATATTTCAGTAATATTTTTTTTCTACATTACTTTTTATTAAATATAAATGGTCATATAAATTTTATACAATTTTATTTTTTATTATAAGGGTCTTTTTGTCGAGACCCGTGAATTTTCGATGAATGTTGATCTTTATTTTAAAAGTGAAAATTTACATATTTATAAAACTATTTAGATAAAATGAATATTATTTTTGGATTTAGGATGTCAGTATTATCTAATGGTGTATTTTTGATAATTTTTTGATATAGTTGGATTTTTGGGTAAAAATGAAATATTTTTCAAATATATAACGTGTTTTGTTACATAATAATGACAAAATAGTAATGTTAAAAATTAATATAAAAGGGTTATTTAGCTAATATATGTTTTACAGTTAAAATAATATGATATTTGATTTGATTTATTATTTCTATGGTTCCTTAGTAGACCCTCCTAGACATATAAATTATTCTATCATTTTAAAAAGATTTCATTAAGAGTATGACTCGCCTCCACATTATCAAGCCTAATATTTTGATAATTTCGTCCATTGGACTTATGAAATAATTTTTTCCACTCCCCTTTGATATAAATCATGGGAAAAACATTGTATGGTTTATGGTTATAATTATTTTAATGTGTAGGGTCCAAAACTTAAATAATAAAGAATTCCCTCTCCGTTCCTATATAAACCTAATCAATATCATATTCCTATTCACAAAAACCATATAAAGCTCCAATAACCCCTACCCTCCTCTCCCTTGAATCCACCAGAGGTTCCCCATGCTCCCAAGAAACCTCTCTCAAGCATATCCCAAGCCTTTCGGATCACACTTCCATGTAAGGGATCCTCTCTTCCATTCCATCTTTATTTATCTCTAAGTTTCCTTTTATTTTTATACTATTTTATTTTCAATTTAAAATGTTTTTTAATGATTTATAACCTACATTATACTTCCCTCCTTATGTTTTAATTATTAAGGACCCATTTCTCTCACATTAATTCCTCCAATGTACACCTGTTACCATGTCGAAATATCGTAATGGAATTCTCTCTCCTCATTTACATTCAAGTGATTATTTTATATTATGCATCTAAATTCCAATAAATATGTTGGGTTATTATCTTCCATGACAATTAATGTTCAAAATGATGAGAGGCCTATTTCTTATTTATCAAACCATTTTATGATTTATATTTGATGTCGTTACATTGCCTAAGTTACACCAAAGTTTCCATGCCAAAATCATCATGTATGTGAATACCATACCCATTTCTCTATCAATGGTGTTCACATTTACAAACATGTACATGTTTATTTAGGAAAAAAAATACGTATTTAACATCTCTTATTCTTTTAATAAAACATTATTTTTAATGAATCAATGTTTTATGATCTATGTTTCACACTTATGCATGAAATGGAATACATATAAAGAGTGCAACCTGATATCGCTCAAATTCATTAGATAAATAATATTATCATTATACGTCATGAACAAAGAGTGATTGACTCATGATAATTCATTTTAAAAGTTGGTTTACTCATGCTAATTCATGTTCAATTAGGGTTTACTCAGGCTCCATGTGTAATGAACCATGGCTCATGATAATATCATGTAAATTTTTTTTGCAAGATTTCCATATTATGATAATCAT
Source organism: Viscum album (assembly GCA_963277665.1). Lineage (NCBI taxonomy): Eukaryota > Viridiplantae > Streptophyta > Magnoliopsida > Santalales > Viscaceae > Viscum > Viscum album. The sequence goes on from OY728148.1 coordinate 472,136,018, forward strand.
GCTATATCATTCCTTTTTTCATGTTTATATTATAATAAATTGATATTACTATTGAATGACATGTTTTGTATTTTTCATTTTATGCCTTATTTATCACTTATTGTGCTTCATAGCCCACCTTTTTATTATGTATGTCCTCAGGTAATCCCATTAAATGGTTAGCACTAAGGAATATTGTGGTCATGTTAAAGTTGTTTTTGTGTTTTATGTTCTATGTTTTGATTTATTGTTTCTAATTTCCCATGACATTGTACCTATCAATCCAAGAAGTTTTCTTATGTACATTTTTTTGTAATAAATCATGATTAAGTGTGTAATAAGAGATGGTTTTTTAAAATAATTCTTACATAGTGTTTACTTTTTTTCCCGCTCCTTGATTTAATAAACGTGAACATCATTGTAGATACCCCCATTTCAATTTTAAATCATCATCCTTGATTGTGTATGGAAAGAAACTGTATCAATGATAAACTCTACCATTATAAAAACACTTATGATGTATTCTTTATTTTATTAAACAAACATTATATGACTTTGGAGGATTTACACTTTTTAATTTATTTCCCACTTTTTTACACACTTCATTCCTACTACAAATAAATCATGAGATTCATTTACAAAATTAACCACATTAAACCTGAGATTTTAACAAATACTCTAAGCATACTAAGGCAGATCGTTTTTAAGGAATCTATAGTCATTTGAATCAACCATATGGATATCCAATTCACTCATGAATTCAATTCAAATATCATAATAGATTTGTATTTTTTTATCTTTCAATACAAAACCCAAGATCATTATCACATCAAACCAAACCATTTGTGTATAATATTAATGAAAATGGTTGTTTAAAAAATACCACATAATGAATTAATTTAAATTAATTGAAAATAATTTTACACCATGTCTTCTATGACTATATCAATTTAAAAATTCTACTAGTTAAAGTCTATGTCTTTTAGTTATTCATAGGTTTATACTATTCCATATTTCTACTAATATATATCCACTTATGATTTTTTGGTTAAATGAATTCCATGTAATTTATTTCACCCTTAATTAGTCATCTCTTTAAAAGTATTTAAAAGTTATAAAACAAATGGTGGGAGTGGAATCTTGGGGTCCTCATGTTGAGGAATAATCTCTAGGTATGATGAACCGGCACAAAACATTAAACTATTAATTTACCTTCATTTCTGTTTTTTTAATGGAAAGGAATAATTTTTTCATGTTCTTCATCATCACTAGTATCTATAAAACTCTGAATTCTTTAAAAGGATCATATTTTTGTATTATCACTCATAATATTATCTTAATATATGTTAACATTTTCATTCTATAATGGATTGGTATTTTCCACAATTGTAGAATATTTCAAACTTAAAAAAATAGTTATGGAGTTTCATCATAAGTAAAAAAACACCATTGTATTTATTCTCTCTTTTATCTTTCAATTTATCACATACATTATTATGTAGTACCACTTTTGGAATATCCTTCCATGGTTTTCATGATTTTCATATTGGAATACCTTTTCTTTGGTGAATTCAACATCACATTCTTTTACAACATCATCACAGCTGAAAAATTTTATTCTTTTGATTTTATATTTTTCATTATTAATTTATGAAGAGTTTTATTGATTATATAGAAATATATACATGATAAACCATTAATGTAGGTTCCTTTTTATCCTTCAAATCATTGAATCTACTATCCAGCTTAATTGGAAAATGCCTAGGATAATAATTCCCCTTGTAATTTATAGTAGGGGCGTTTTTCCATTTTTCATTTTTACACTTTCATGCATTTCACTGTTTTCAATATCCACTCTTAGGATTGAGTTCATTACAAATGAATCATCATCCATAATAATCAGAATAAATTTGGAATCAACTTTATATATATGTTGTATCTAATATAGTTTTCCTATCATATTTGGGTGTGTTTTATTTGAAACATATACTCACGATGTTACAATACATCCTAAATAGAATTAGGTTGTTTCATCCATATTTAGTGGAACTGTAACTCTAAATATATACTAAAATAATTTTTTTCTTTTTGATTCTAAATCATTGTATCTCTTTTTTTGTTCTCAATAAGTGGAAACTTCTATAGGAGTCTTCATATTCTATATTGAGTCTTTCATAATCTCGACAGTATCTATTATGGTTTAATCCATTTCTACCAATTTTGTTTCCAAAATTTAAAATTTTAATCTTGGATCTATAATAATCATCCTCTTTCATCAAATAGTGTCCATTGTAAAAGAAAACTAACCATTATATCCTCTAATATGTACATTTTCATCATTATGTCTTCCAAAAACACATAAATCATATTTTCTTTCTCACTCATCATTGTTACCATTATCATTATACTAAAATTCAACACCACATATTCATTATTCAACCTCTTATTTCCAAAATAAAAATATTCAATAAAAAATAGAATAATACATTTATGATACTCCAGCAATCCACATATTCATTCTCTAATACTTCCTTGGTATTGTAACTTGATGTTTCTTTCATTTCCTCCCCATAATTACATTTCCTCTTTTATATCAGAATTTTAGTCTGAAGATTCATGGAATTTCTATAAATGATTTTTAAAATCAAAGATAACATTGGATTTAGATTTTAACTTGTCTGAAAACCAAATATTCTTGAATGAATACTTATTATTTTTCTTCCTCTTGAAATTTTTATAAGAAAACTCTCACATGGCCAGTTATATTTTCAAAAAATATCCTCGAATTGTATCCACATATATTTAGAGAACATTCAATTCCTAAAATTTAGATTAAAATATTCATTGAGGGCCTCCATTAATTCATATTTCACTATAGCATCAATAAAAATGTTTCATTGATACTTTTCAATTATAACACTATGTCTGATTTATTAGAAAATTCCATATTTGACCTACATCCAAGGAACTCTATATGTATCCTCTATGAACATGGTGAAATCCTAATTCTATTATTGAAAATTCATTCAATAAAATAAATGATACTTCATTGGGTATTGAATATTTAAAAAGACCTCAAATTGGGTACGTGAAATAACAACAAAATCAAACCTATCAATTTGATACAAATTATAGAATTTCACAGTTGAAATTCCATGAGATCACCCATATAGTGGGTAAATACAGGGGAGTAATAATCATTACCAACTAAAAAAACATAATCCTTTTATCTCGTTAACCTTAATGGAACTTCACCACTCAAATGTCAGGTTTACGCTAATATTATATTTAACGAGATATGATTATGGTTGTGAGATATGCCTTTTTGGGAATGTTGAAATTAAATGTAGACATGATTATTTAATTGGTTTACACCCAGTAGGATATGTACAAGGAGAATGCATCTATTATTTTCTAGGAAATAAAATTACTATATAAATATTATGACATAGAAAATATTTTTAATGGTCAATCAATCATGATCACTGCATTAAAATGTTTAGGATTAACTCAACGCTAGCAACAGCTCACTATCATCTCAATAACAACTCTTCATCCTCCTTTACTCAATGATCAAGGAAGTATACCATCATAGTTTTATATATGTATGTCCCATCTAATAATTAATTAATTAATCACTAAACAACAGTAATATTCTATATTCAATTCATATTTACTTTTTATTCCAAATTTATGAAAAAAACCATTGCATCAAAAATTACTAATCTTCCATAAACATCCTTGGATAAATATTCACCTTATTTTATAGACCAATAAAAAGTACTCTTGAAAAATCCTTTAGTGGGATACAAATCATCAATCATTAAACCATAATCTAAAATAGACACGTTATTACTATTTGGAATTTTTGATATTCAAGATTGTGAAAAATTCAGATTCATTCCTCCAAACCCATATTCCATTTCTAAAATAGTTATGTTATGAAACAATCAACCCAAAACCTATAAAATAATTATGGTAATTAAAAAACACAAAAAATACTCCACCATCCATGAAAAACATTCCTCACAACCATAAATAAATAACTTATTGTGGATTCCTCTTAGTGTGGATTTATTTCTCTAATTAATCACCCATCTTTAAAGATTAAATCATCTTCGTTATTATCTTGTAAAAAGGTTTAATACAAAGACACAAGATGTATAAAATATTAAACTTCATTCTCACACATAACTTAATGTAATATATCGAGTTCCTATAGAGTTCCATGTGTCTTATGCTGACATAGACTACACCATGTCGTGGGGTAAGAATCTAATCCATTTTTCCACTAAAATGGAAAATGATACTTTCATGGACTCTAAAAGCAATAAATTTTTTGTTGGGACTCTAATGATCAACCATGAAAACTTCCTCTATAATCGTTTGACATCTTGTTTGGCCTTTTCTCACTATAAATATTTAGCCTAGTTCGGTTTCATCTCTAGATTTTTTTCATTACATTATATTGCTCAAATCATGCCTATTTTCCTCACAAATATCAATCAACATAGAATGTGATATGGTTAGTCTCTCGAATTTCTATTGAAAAACTCATTTCCCACAAGAACATATCTAAACATGGCCATGGTTCATCAACCTTTCATGTTTCCTTCAAGATGACTGGAAACCCACCACAATGGTGACAATAGTACAGTCCCTCATAATCTTTCTATTATTGACTTCTATATTCACAACATGACCAATGAAATGGGTTTCATTCCTTCTGTCCTTTTTTCCAGTCTCTACCATGACAACAACTATGTTTTGGCCTTTCCCAATTCAATCATGTTGTGATTGGGTGAATCAAAATCCTTGAACATCAATTCTCATATTCTATGGACATCGCCCACTTGATTAATCTCCACTTTTACAAAATATACATCATATATGGATTAGAATATTCATGGTGTCATCGTTATCTTGTGTTTTAAATAAATCCATTATCAACAATTAATATGGGCTTCATTGATATAGTGTTAACAACATACCATGGCCATCACTTGAGGCGATATCAATCTTCTAAGGATCACATCATAACATTGTTCATATTTGATATATGTTTTAAATAGTAATGTTACCAACAAATCCAAAATTATTTATTTATATTCTAATAAACATATTTCCACACAAAAAATCCAACCATGGGAATTCTAAATAAAAAAAACCTGACCAAACTTTTTATCAAAAAACCGAATCATAATTCCATTATATTTCATACATATTACCATGGGAAAAACCTACATGTAATAAATTATACCATATATAAGTTTAAATAAAATAATAATTATTTTCAATCATATTTAGATGATTGATTTTATGACTATGTTGACCATGATTAAAAAGAATCAATAATTTGGTTAATTTTTTGTAGTTTGTAGTAATGAAGAACCTATATATTTATCCAATTGTATAAGTATATATATAAAATTCAAGAATAATTGAGGTTTAATGGATTCTATTTGATTGAGATATTTGTTTCTCAATGAATTTTTAATGTATTATTTGAAAAAAATCATTTAACCACCATTTGGGAAATATAATCTAAAAAATTGTGTATGAACACATTCCACCATTAAATTTTTTGAATCTTGGAAATGAGATTAAAAGGTTCATGTTTATGTTAGATAATATATTATCAAGGTATGATATACTTTTAATAATCATGAGATATATTACCCACACCATATATTTAATATTTTGATTCATATTTAAAACAATTATTATATAATACCACCAAAGAAATTATATGTGGATAATTTTTTTGTTGATATGGATTTATATTGAAGAATATTTAATATTAATGATAACTCCTTAGTGAAATATATTATAATCATATACATTAATAAATAGATAGAGTAAATATATAAGGAGGATATATCTAACAGAATATATAACTATCATGGATAACTAGGTTGAATCCTTATTGTAAAATTTGAAAAGTTTTAAATTTATAGCCCATTAACCTCAAATGATAAATATTATTTAACAATATTGTGAAAAGTGAGTAGGAAGACCTGAGTAACAATAATATAATTCTGTTATGGAGGATAATTAAACATTGGATTGAAATTACATTAATTATAACCATCCTTAATAACAACATCAAAATAATTCTAGGAGGCCGATGAATCCCAATCCAAACACATATCTATGTTGGAACTAATAATCTAGAGTGAAAACAATTAATCAGAGTACAATTATATCCTAGATTACCTTTAATCATAATGTAATAAAACCCTTTCAATAAGTATTCCCTCATTCATCACCTTTATTTATGTATCATATAAAGAAGTTAAAAACCACAACTATAGTACAAAATACAATATCTTGTAAAACAATCTATGTATATATATAAAAAAATTGTATCATTTGGAGAAAAACCATGAAATATAATTTATGAATCAATAATCCAAAAATTTAAATCTTCACCAATTATTGGGAAAATTTTACAAAACTGTTTAGGGAAAATTTCCTTGTACAATATTGGTTAAAACATAAAAACCCCAATTTTAGAGGTAAAAGTAATGATACTTTTAGAATGAAATTATTAGATGAATATAATCCAAAAAGGATAGTTTACTGGATGAAATATATATAAGATGGTAAATAATTATATGTAATGATTGTGGGATAATTAAATATACAATCTAGAAAACAATTTCAGTATAAGGAATAAAAAAATACCAATGAAATATAAAACATCATAGTGATACAATCACACTATATCATAGAATGATTAGATGTCGAAAACAATAATATATAGTCAATAGAAGATACATTATGAGATCTATATGAAAAACTAGAGTATTAATTCCTTTATTGATAAAATCTCAAAAATTATATGCATATGAGATTAAATAAGGGGAAAATATATAGTGAAAATAATTTAAAGGATATTGAAAAATCTAATCTAAGAATATACTTTTATCGATAAAAGTACCCTAAAACGATAAGATATCTTCGAATATTCTCCAAACCTCACATAATTATATTATTCACATTGGAAAAAATTTAAAACATAGAAAATAATTATAGTTTTGTTCCCTTAACTATAGTTAATAAGTTGTGATTGGATGTCTGGAAAACATTGAGGGTTGAACAATTACCCATTTTTAATTTTGTGAAAGACCAATATAGAGATTTTAGTGGTAACTCTATCAAGGTGGGGAAATATATATTTGTCACTAAAATTTAGAATCTCAGGATAGAAAACAAGATTTTTTATTTCTAGTATCCAATGAATAGAATTCTTATCCCAGGGGAAAGCTATAATTGATGTAAATTTTGGGATGTTATTTTTCATTTTTGTGATAAAAATTTTATTATTAATCGAATGGATAATGATACACATGGTGATAAAATAAAATATTCCCATTAAATTCTTATTATTTAATAATAATAAAAATGAGTTTCTACTAAGATAATGACATGAACATATTGAAAGTCATTGGTGGAATAGAGGATACTAAAGAAAAAAATATCAATTTTTAGTTTAAATAAGTAGTTAAACATAAATAATGGATAGAACACCAATATAGAGACATCTACCATGAAATAATCCAGTTCACCATTAGTTCATTGAGTAATAAAGATTATCTAATATCACAAAAATTAAAAATTTAAATTTTTGAGAAAAAGAAACATTAACTGTGATAATTATTATGAATTTACCATAATAGAGAGAAGAAAAACTTTTAAAAAGTGCTAAAAAAATGAACCATGAAATAGATTTGTATAATTTTTAATTTATTTTCTTTAACCCCATAATTTTACACATAAATTATTAATTTATTAATATAGAAATGTCATTCACCCATAAAAAATAAGTCTACTAACCCTAATTAATGAGGATAGGAAAAGGTATTTCTTGATGTTCTTTGTGAGAATCGTCTTTTCAATTTTAAAATTTTAATTTATCATACTAATTCATGTTGGTAAATGTAAATAAGGTATAACAAAAATAAAAAATTTATTCAATCAATTTATTATATCAATACATTTTTATTTATGGAAAGTATTCATAGACTAATTTTAGATAAATTCAACAACATGTAATGAATAAATTTCATTCCTATTCAATTAATAAATGCAACAATATTTAGATTGGTGTAGTTTCAATTATTTTATGGTCATTATTACAATTAAAATAAAATATTGATACATCTAGTAGACCAAGATTAAATATCATTCAATTCTCTATAGAAAACATTCTCTTAACATCACATGTCATATAGTATGTTTAATTCATAGATAACATTATTACAGTGTTAAATATAAAAATTTTAGGATATGGTGGAGCTGTGTCTAGTGATATTCATGGTAAATGTTTTAGTATATAGAATAAATTTTTATTTCGTCCATAATAGCCTAAATTTTTTAAAAAAATTATAGGAGGAAATATAATTATATATTGATTGGGAAAAATTTATACATAATTAGTTAAGAGGATCAATATCTATCATAGATATGTGTGATTATTTAATTACATTTTCAATGATTTTTATTAGTTATATCCACAATTAAACTTTCTACATCTATGTAAGTTTCATTAAACATGGACAAATCATGTGAGTAATTTTTCATGGATGTTGATAAAAATTCCTCGGTTAATCATTTCAATATTTCGGGGATTCATCTATTGGAATGTATATATTGAATATGATCTAAAGCCATAAATAAATAAAAAATTCATAAATAATTTTATTCAAAATAACCTGAATGTACTATGGATGTTTCATAAGATATTATTCTAATTGATCATGATTTAAATAAACACATGTTATAGATCGCACAATAGTGGAGTTTTGTGATGTTGGGGATATGGAACCATCATATTTTTAAACAAATGATTGATTATCCCACAAGGATTGGGTAATAATAAAAGTTTTATTTAAAAAATACTCTTGATTATAGTTCAATGAATTTAGTTTCAATGGAGGTAAATTATTTTTGAGGCACAAATGAGTTTCATGATTGGTTATCCTCACCAATAAATGGTTTTTTAATGCATCATTGTGTGTTTGAAAGATTATGTAAAGGGGTAAGTGATCCATTTTTTTCATAATAATCACATGAAATTATATATTTCATGACGAAATATTACGTGATCATCATTTGTTTTAAGAAAGAATATTTTTCTTGGGGGACCATTTTTGTGAGAACGTGGGTTGTGAAAAAATATTTATGCATAATAATGGTGTTTCATAAACCATAAGAGTATTTACTTTAATCTATTTTTTATTATAATGTATATAATATATTTGAATTGAGTGATTTATAAAGAACCTATTATGGTGTAATAAATGTTGATTGAGAGTATCAATCATGTCTTTTATTGTAAGATTAGACTTTCTTTTAGGGACTATTTAGTTCCTTAATTGTGATATAGAAATTTGATATGATATTTAATGGGAATATACATATATGCAGAGTTTTTTTACTCTTAACATTTTAAAAAATAAAGAACTAAATGAATTATGTTTCCTCAAAACCTCACAGTGTTAGGTCAAATATGCTAATGGGAGTTTGTATAAAGGGGTGAATGGAATAGATTAAAATTTTATTCTTATAAATTAATTATTTAATTTATTGATCATGGTTAATTATAATAGTAAGTTAGTAGAAAAAATAAATAAATGAATATAGGTATTGTTATATAGGTTCAGACATGTGTGGTCCTATTCCAGTATTATACATCTCTACATGATGGGATACAAATGTTCACTAAACTGATTTTAAGGGGGATTCTTAAATTGATTACAATATCATTTTCTTATAGAGGGAAATCCACACCACACTGATTTTTTTGGGGATTCAAAACCCAATTACAAAATGAAATTAGATGATAGGATTCGCAGCTCAAATAGAATTGAAATTATTATCTAGGAGTCACATCAAAGGATAATGAATAAGAATAATGATTTTGTATGCAAAAGAATAAACAGAAACCTGAGGGTGTGAATGAGTGTTGGGAAATAGTGTTACAGACCCAAAAATGAGAATGGAGAAGAAGATAAAAGATAAAAGTGTGGGTACTGGTTATTGAGCAATGTAGATTTCTTATCAAGGAAGAAATATTCATAGATGTTTTATTCTTCAAGTGAGATCATCCATTAGGCCGAACATAGTATTTCATGGGGATTCAATGTTTAGAATCCTTCTTTTGTTATCAAAATTTTCATTTACATGTGGTTTATCTTGGTATATTTTTATTCTTTAAAATCAGTCTGAGGTATTTATATATGATTTGAAAACACTGACAACCCATTCATTATCCAGGTAAAACAATTAAAAAATAAAAATGACATAATTGTCTAGTAGAGAGACTATAATAATTAATAATAGTAGTAAAAAATAAATATTTGAATTAAAAAATTAAACAAAGGTTCAAAATTATTTGAAATACAAGTTAAACGATAAAAATAATTCAATGTATTACCATAAATATTCATAATTCAATTAGATTTCTTGGTTTCAAATATTAAATATATATTAATTTAATGTACAATGTAATTTAAATATTATTTATACTTCAATAAATACACTAATTGTATTTGAATAAATTATTTTTCATTAAATAATAATTTTGAAATGATTTGTTAGAATAAATCAACTCAAAATATTAAAACATAAATATATTGAATGTGATATGTTCAAATAATGAATAAGTTTTTAAACCGCATTTAAAAAAATGAAAATATTATAATAATACGTTTCACAGATTATATAAAATATGTATTAATATTAAACATTAATAAAAAATAAATAATAAATAAAATAAAATTCATTTAATCAAAATAATAAAATTAATTAAAAACCCAGTATAAAAATACTTTGAAAAATAAATTTTTAACCAGTTGAGACATATATTTTAAACTGACAGTTACATATTTTCCAACTGATTGTTTCACTTTTATCAACTAATGATAGAAACATATGTTACATGAAGATATAAAAAAATTATACCTAATAGCTGAATGAATATTCTATCATTGAAGATTTACCATTGAGTCATGTCGTCAGGGAGATCCTGATATAGATCCACCATTGCACGGAGAGCATCATCCGTTGCTATTTATAAAAATATACCACTGGTATTTTGAAGAGATCTTTTCTCAGATGAATAAATGTTCTACCATTAGCGTTGAAAACAGATCTGCCATTGGAATTAATCAACTGCTGGGTATAAAAACTAATCTACCAGTAGAGGAACACATGATCTTCTATTTTTCATATATTGATATTTAAGATCTATTGGTAGTTACATATAAATATTTAATATCTATTAGTATTTACATATTTATATATAACATCTAATATTAATTATATATTGATATGAATGATATACCATTTGTGAAAAACATTATAATCATGGTAGAGATAAGTTGGGGCACACATGAATCAATAAAATTAGTTTCATGAGTTGGTTTCCATGTGATGGAGAATGAAGTGGAGGAGTTGATAAAGGTAGGATATGAAATTATGAAACACATCTACCATTGAAGGAGGTGTTAGTGCTGTTTGATATACCATCGGTGTGGTTAATATGTTTATAACATCTAATATTTACACGAAACGATATACTCTTTATTAATAGAGAAAGGATAAATGAAGAGTTCAGAGAGTTGAAACTGGGGGGCTTCCGTGGAGTAAAATAATAGAGGTGGAAGACGAGGAACAACACTTCATAATTTCATATAGAAGAATGAAACATATAATTTGGTTATTTTAAAATCATCCAAAAAACATAATTATATTTTTGTTTTTGATACTCAGATGAATATAATATCTATGTCTTTCAATCAAATAAATAACAGTTTCTATGTAAAAAAATTATATTAAATGATATGATAAAACAATATAGAATACAGTATTTGAAAACTATAGAATAATATTTAGTATTTCATCTGATTTTTGATATACCTAAAATACATTTTAAAATATTCATGATATTGATTAAAATGTATAAATACATTCTATAATTAAATATAAACAAGAATAGAGTGGTATTGATGTGAATTAAAATATATATCAATGAAATAATAAATATTTCCAATTCTAGAAATTCTAGAACTCCAAAATAGTATCGTAAACATTGAAAACTATTCAAACCACATAACAAAAAAAATCAAAACATCATTTTATTCTAATGTAATGTAAATAAATTTGTTTTATTTTCAATAGAATAAGTTTTATAAAAATGTCATCAATATTGATCTTGTAAAAATAGAATAATTAAAGAAAACTATGAAGTAGTTTAAAATGAATGTAATCCTTTAAACAAAAATCATACACTGTATTTTGGACAAAATATGAATGTGCTAAAAATAGAATTAGAATACTTCATAGTTGAGTAATTTATGATAAAAATTATATATCCCTCTTGGTAACTTAAACTTTAAAAATATTATCACTAGAAATCGATTTCTAATAAAATACATAGTGTAATTAAAAATAAGTTTTCACATAAAATGATAAGACAGATTTATATTATTTCATAACATAAAAAAGAAAAAAGAAAAAAATACATACATGTAAATGAAATTAAAATATATCCTTTTTACTACAAAATATTTACATTTCAAACCAATTTTATCAAAAAAATTTAATAATCAAAAATATTACATAAAAGTACCATCAATACAGATATAAAGAAGAAATAATTGAACTTCAAATATCCCAAGCAAAAATTTAATTTTATTAACGATTAGAACAACATAATGGATTATTAAATATGTCTACAATATGATTTTTTGTAGGGATAAGTTTTAAAATAGTATTACCTTTATTCAAATGATCTCCAATAAAATGAAATGTAAGTTTGATAAGTTTCTTTTGAGAATGGCATAAGGGTTTTTTAGAAATATATATGTTTGGAATATTATCAATATAATTTAAAATTGATCAAGATAAATATAAAAATCACATAAATCATGAGAAATATGAAATATGTGATCATAGCTTTGGGATGTAGATATATACTCATATTCTATGGTTGATAGAGCTTCAGATAGTTTTTTTATAAGAACTCGAAATTAAACATTTTTCATAAAATGTATCATGAATGGAGTTCTTTTTAGTCAATTATATAGCCTCAAAAATTAGATTTAAAATATGATATGATACTATAAATAATATTTTTTATAACACCAACTGAAGTCAATATTTCCTTTTACATATCTAATTAGTCATTTGAAAAATTTAATATGGCATTTTTTATGATCGTATTTAAATATAGCGCATAGAAAACACCAAAAATGATATCCAGTAAAGATGTCTATAGATAAATAAAATACATGTCACACCTCTATAAATATTAATATTTATAGATTTACTAGATGAATCAATTCTAAATTTAATACCAATACCAATAAGAGTTTTCATATATTTAGAGGACTCAATACCAAACCTTATATTCAACTCTTCATCATACATAAATTGAATAATATAAATTTGATCCTTCATTTGAGGATTTCAAGTCTAAGTAATAAAATTTATTCTCCTATTAAACTCATTTAAATCATAGGATACATCAATGTGTAAAAATTATTAAACAATATTTCTCTTGAATAACCAAAAACTACCAAATATACATAAATTTTTACAATTATAATTTAATTGTATATTATATTAATAAAAATGTTAGGATCAACACTTCCTTTCATAAAGAAATTATTTACAAAAAAATATTGAAATAATTTCATAAAAATATTAATGTTCCAGTTTGAGACAATATATGGATTTTGATAATTTTAAAAAAAAGATTAAGATATTTTAAATTTTTAAAAACATAGGCTTGGGAAACATAAACTTATTCAACTATAAAACATTTTTATAAAGAACTTTTCATATAAGTTGTTTTAATTTTAAACTATGAAACTAATAAATATCCAACAATATTTTAATAAACAAAAGAAAATAAACAAGGTAAAAGAAATCTTCAAATTATATACCCTATTATTGAGAGTATCCTTGCACAAATATATTGATTTTTTAAATGATTCCAAATTTATACAGATTATTTCAAATTATCTAGTTTGTTCTAATTTCTAACTAATTAACAATAAATTATACTAAAGGGAAAAATTATTCCTAACTAACTAATTTATTTCATCATTCATAGAAACAATCCAGTTTTCATATTTTAAATCATTATTATCATTATTATGAATAATATCAAAAATGATTTTTTTTACAAAAAAAATGAAATAAATTTTTTTGTTTTAATAATTGAATCAACACTTATGATAAACATTTCAATAATATGATCCTTAAAAATATTTCCTAGTCAAGGTTCAGGTCGAGAAGGAGTATTGTCCCCCTCAATTGATTCATCTAAATCCTAAGGATTATGTTCAACAAAATTTAAATCTCTTGACTAATCAACAATATGCCCCAAAATAGATTATCAAACTCCATAATATTAATAAATCATCATATTTATGGATTATTTAGTAGTTATGGAATTCATATTATAAACTCATTAATCATTATAGTTAGTATAATAACAAATAAATATTACTTTAAAACTATTAGAATCAAAATTTTCTATACTATTTTATTTATTTACTATAAAAACATTAAAACCAAGATAATTAAAATAATCATCCTTAGGTTTTCTACCATTAAATAATTCATAAGGGGTTTTATTGAATAATGTTATATCATATCACATATTCAAAATATATAATTCATAAATAAGGAATTTATTATAAAACAACTTTGGTAGATTATTTCCATAAGGCATTATTAGAACAATATTTTGAATAATTCGATTTTTCAATTCTATAACATAATTTTTCTATGGTGTTATTATAGCTGAAAAATTAAGAGCAAAACCTTTTTCATAAAAAATATTTCAAATGTAATATAAAAAAATTTACCTCCATTGTCAACTTCATTTGTAATAATTAAACAAAATTTCAGATTTTTAACTATCTTAAAAAAACAAATAAAAATTATTAAGCATTCTTTCTTATGATACATAAAATAAACTCATGTAATAATACTGAAATCATAAATATCAATAATATAATTTTTTTATGCCACTTAAACAAGTGGTTTTCATTCTGAAAAATAAAACAATATTTAATAATTCAATTTAATATAAGTAAAAACATGTTTGGTGGATCTAAATTTTTCATTATGATTCTTAAATTTTAAACATGAATCAAAAATAATATCATAAATTACATTTATGTACATAAAATCTAGAACATGTCCATAATTGGACAAAATATTTATCATTCTTAATTGAAAATTTCCAGGCTTTCTATATCATTAAGAGACATAAAAATATGATTATATATATAAGGGAAATTATTTAAATAAATATTATCTTCTCTATTAACATAAAATAAATCATATTTATTTTTAAAAACTAATCATTTATTTTCATCAAAATTTACAAACAAACCATCATTTCATACTTTTGATATATTAGTCATGTTTTGTTTCAATCAATCGTCATATAAGACAAAAAAAATTAAAACATCATTAAACTAACCAAATTCTCTATTACCAGTATCGTTTCTTTTAGAATTATCTCCAATTCTGATAAAGCCTCCATCACATTTATTGTGAGAGAAAATATGATAGGCTACCAGTTATGTGCTGGGAACAACAACTGTCAATATACCAAAAACAATTCTTGAGATATTAAAGGCATTTATCCTATTAAAATAAATTAATTTAATTTTTTTGACAATGTTATTTTGGGTCCAACAATGATAGAAATAAAATTTAAATGTATCTATATATTTTTTTGTCATTTATTATAATGTAATCAATCAGATAAATTAATTGAAATAAAATTTTTATTATCACCAAGATATTTAGAAAACCAAAGAGAAAATTCATTTGAATAATGACCATGAATACTTCATTGAAATCATGTGATGAAATAATTTTTTCTAGTAAAGATATTATGAAAATATAACCTTGATTAATTTATTAATCTTTGAATTATAACGAATCCCAGTTTTATATTTATGTAGTTTCGTCAATGATTCCATCTTCTAATTTTTTTTCTCATAAAAAATGTTGACACTATCTTGTTTAATCATACCAATTCCTTTTTATGATTATAATATTTTTTAAATGTCGAAAATTCATCATATATCATTCCTTCTAAACATGGATTAAAATTTCATATTTATTATTCAATAAAATAAATTTAAATATTGAATTTCCTTCTTTTTTATAATACTTTTAATTTTTTTCTTTTAATTCTCTATAAAATTCAGTAACCCTCAAAAAACATGATTTTTCAGTTTTTTATTTTCTTCAAATAACTACTCAATACAATAATAATCATAATAAGAATAATAACTAGAATCAACATTTTTAATTAAATTGTTTTTATTTTCCCACATTAAGCATAGGTTACCTAAATCTTTTCCACATTCATATTCATCACATGAGTCTGAGACTTCGTTTTAACTCTATATAGAATTATCTATACATTTCAATACATTGAAGTATTTTCTATCTTTATATTCTTTTTCAAGCTTAGGGTCATCGATTTTAATGTGTATCACCCCAAGTTTGTGGTATGTAGCAATTTTTATGCCTTTTTATGTGTCTAATGTGCATGAGATGAGTTGGGAAGATGTTGGAAGAGTTTGGAATGGCTTTGAAGGATTTTGAGGGATTTTCATAGTGCGCACAGTTCGAGCAGGGTTAGGGGAAAACGTGCGGGTGCTCTATGAAACTTTGTAGGGGGAGGTAGTAGGCTTCGCACGGCCTACGCACGGTTTTTCAAACCGTGCGAGGAAACCATGAGGAAGCATGCTCTCAAAGCAATAACATGTGCACGGTTTTCCAAACCGTGTGGACTAACCGTGGAAACAATTAAAGTTGGTGTTTTTATGTCCGAGCTTCCTCAGGCATGACCTAAATCACACTAATCTTCCTCCCACTCGAGCCTCACTCGAGTTTTTCAGTTATCAATAGTTGGAAGGGTTATCCCACTCGGTTTGGATCTATTTAGAAGGGGTTTCAAGGTGGATTGAAGGTGGTTTCTCCCTGGTAAGTCTCTCATCTTGGATTCCTTGTGTTTTCCTCTAGATCTACATCCCTCTATTTCTTGGTTTTTTAGATCTACACTTTTTGTGTGTATATCTCGGGTTGTGGTTTCCTTGGATGATGATTTAATGTCTTGTAAATGTTAGGCAAATGAATCTAGAGAGGTTTCGATGGTGCGTTCACCGGATTTGAGGCGCGGTTGCTCATGGGTCGATTTCTTGGGAACCCTAATGGTAAGTGGATTCTCTATCGACTCCACATAGTCATAAATAGTGGTTCTTGGTTAAAATTATGATTTTTTGTGAAAAATTGTTTTGAAATTCCTTTGGTAGTGTTTTGGGGATTTTGGGAAAAAGGGGGTTTTATAGTGGAATGCTATTGTAGTGGATTTTAAAATAGAGATTTTAAACTGGGTTGTTGAGATTGATTTTGGTTAAATGGTTGATGAAAAATTGTTTTCAATAAAGATGCTATTTTATTGAATGGTTTCTTTTCATGGAAAATTATTTTCAATAAATGGGTGATTTATTGAAGTGGATTGACATGAAATGTAATTGGTTTATTTAATGATGATGTGACCATGATGGGTTATAATCTAGGTTGTGATTGGTTGAAATTTTGTGAGGAAATGGGCGGGGAGTCTCACTATTAAAGTTGACGGATAGGGGTTGGAAGAACCACCAATTGAGTAGTGGTATCGATGTACCACTAGTTGGGAATGGGTGAATGGGTTGGGCGGAAGTCCCACCATTTTGGTTATTTTGGTGTGAATGGGTGAACGGGTTGGGCGGAAGTCCCACCGTTTGGTTTTTTTGGGTATTTCTTTGGAAGTTGGAAGTTGTTGTGAAGTTTGTAGATGATGAAATGGATTTTGGAATGTTTACTTGTCATTCCCTTGGTTTCTTGGTTTGAGTGAGTTGGCTTGGTAAGGATGTGTTTATATTATGGTAATGGTTTCACTTGTGATTATTTTATATAAACTATTTTATATAAATTTTCTTAACGATTTATCCTAGTGGGATGTGTAGGGAATTCATTTGGGGAAAATCTACTGAGATTTAGTACTCACCCCCAGCTTCGGCACTTTGGTGTCTTTGAAGATTTATTGTACTGTGACGTGGGAAAAGGTAAGTCATCACCATCATTTAGTGGTGCTTTGTGATTTCTTGGGGGATCTTGGAGCTTGGAGATTTGTGTGCAGTTGTGGTTGTGTCATGGCTCCTAGGGTTTTGTTGTTTAGTTTCCGCTTTGTACTCTGATGTGGTGTAGACATGTCTAGTTATATTGGTTTTGGGATGTATTTTGGAACAACTTGTTTGTCATTCGGGAGTACATGATGGAATATTTTATTGACATGCATCAAATAGTGGTGGTTAATGGACTATTTGGTTGGTTTTGTCTTAAATGAAAATCATTCCCCAACATGTTCTCGAATCCCTCGGCATTTATTGCCAGCCGTTGGCACCTTGGGAACGTCACTTAAGTCCATGTAACCCTCACCTCCTCCTCAAGCCAATGAGTTCGGGGTGGGGTGTTACAAGTTGTATAAGTTTTTTCGGTCCTTAACCTTCAAGTGAGAGCAGTTGTTCAATCATTGGTGTTGATCATTGGTTTTGGTGTTGACATTCATTGTGAAATATTCCTTGTGTCAAGATGGTAGCAAGGTGTAGGAATGTAGAAACATGGAATGTATAGCATAAAAGGACATAGCTAACAATCTTATGCTGAACTTCAAGTTACAAGGGATTTGGGTACAGAAGGGTTTTGGAGACACTTATAGGCATTGGATATCTCATTGACATGGGTGTAGCCAATGAGATGAGCATGGCATGCATCTTAAAAATTACTTCCCACTAGGATGCGTATATCATTGGGGTATAATGATTTTTGGGATGAATTGATAAATGGTTTTGAAAATGTGTAAAATTGTAATGTGAATAAATATGGTATTTTGAAAATGGTTTGGTTTCCAAAACTTTTGAAACACAGCCAATGTGGAAAAGGGGGAAAGACTTGTTGTAATAGTGTTGTGAAATGTGATTAGAAATGTTAATTCATGATGTCTATGGAAATGATAGTCATGGTTGTTTGTTTCCTGTTGATAGAAATTACCCCGGGTAGGCGTCGTAGAGACCAACCGAATGAGGCTACTGAGAATCTTGTAGCACCTGAGCCTCAGGTGAACCAACATAAAGTGAAAATCATAGTGAAAGATTTCCAACATGTGGAAAGTGGAAATAAAATGGATGGACGAAGGCATGTGAATCATGAGGATCAGTTTCACAAGCAGAATACATCCATCTTCAGGGGTGATTTAGAGTTGGAGAGGGTAGAAGCATGGTTGAATAAAATGAACAATATTTTCAAGTTCTTGGGAACACCATTAGAGTTGAAAGTGATGTTTTCGACGTATATGTTGGAAGATATTCCCCTTCAGTGGTGGGAGTTGGTAGTCCAAGAGGGGATAGAGCAGGGAGTGACGTTGGAAGGCTTTGAGGAATTTTTTAATAAACAGTTCTACCCATATACGTTCAGAATTCTGTGTACTACTGATTTCTTCAATTAGAAGCAAGAGATTATGTCTGTGATGGAGTACACAGCTATTTTTATGAACATAGTTAGGTTTTGACATAAGGTGGTGGGTATCACATCATTGAAAACAAGGATATTTGAAGCGGGATTAAGGAAAGAAATCTGTTCAAAGATAGCAGGACTGTGTACAGATGATTACACAAAGATAGTGAATAGAGCCTCGGTGGCTGAGCGGGTTCTGTTGGGTGCTCCGGGTGGAGGAATCTTGGTGGTATCCATGGGTAATAGTGGTAACTATAATTCTAGGTTCAAGCGGAGGAGTGACTCTTATTTCCAAGGTGTGAGTACGACACATAATCTGACGGTAGGATCGGTGAATCTTCCTCCTAATCCCCAGAGCAAACTATGATATTTTCGCTGTGGTTCGATGAGCCACATCAAGTGAGATTGTGTGTAACAACCTCGAGAATGTCATAATTGTAAGTAGATGGGTAATCTGAAGTGTTATTGTCGAAATTCACCAAGGTAGGGTGTGCGTGACACTCCCCAGGGATTGCAGACATCGTATGCTCTGACTGGATAGGGACAACAACATACCCCTTGGCGGTATAGTAATGTGGGTCGTGGTGTTTGCCAGAATACCACGATGCCTCAGAAGGGAAATAAAGGGCAGAGCGTGGTAAGAAAATAGGTGTTTGGAGCTGATCAAGTTGTGTTGGATGATCAGTCGGGACCATCCACGGTGCAATGTTCAATTCTTTTAAATTCTACCTTGATTCAACTATTGTTTGATACGGGTTCTTCACACTCTTTTATTGATACACATGTGGTTGATTTTCTAGGCTTAAGGATAGTAATGATTCCCTCGGTTTTAGAACATCAAACTCCTCTAGATCGAAGAGAGTGTCGAGCCTTCTTGTGTAGAGCATGTTGTGTCATTGTGGGTGAGGTGGAGCTAATGTGTAATTTCTCAGTGCATGAGATGGATGGGAATGATATAATATTGTGAAGGGATTGGTTGGTGGCGTTTAAGGATCACATTGAATGTGATGCACGAACATTGGATTTTACGACACACGATGGCGTTAGACATCTCTATAGAGGAGAGAGGCATAAATTGCACGGTGAAATGGGTTTTTTGGAACTAGTTGTGGGCACGTTATCGTATCGGTTGGTGGTATTGTAGTTAGAATTGGTAATGGTTGTTGAGAAGAGTGGTCTTCTGGAAGTGGTGGATCAGTTCATGGATGTTATTCCTGAATAATACTCTATGTTAACTCCCATAAGAGAATTGGAGTTTACGATTGATCTCCTTATGGGGACCAGTGCTATCTTACTTCCATCTTATCGGATGGCCCATAATAAATTTCAGGAATTTAATGTCTAGTTGGAAGAGTTAGAAAACAAAGCATTTATCCACCCTAGCACATCCCCTTAGTCATCGAAGGTGTTGCTTGTGAAAAAGTCAGATGAAAAATTGAGGATCTATGTTGATTATCGTAGAATTAACCATGTTTTGATAAAGAACAACAATTCAATTCCACTAATTGATGATTTTTTCGACCAGTTGAGGTGAGCCGAGTGGTTCTACAAGATTTTCCTGAGGTCAGGATATCATCAATTGTGGGTGAGGAAGGATGATATTTCTAAAACATATTTTAGAAGTATATATGGCCACTATGAATATGGGGTGATGCCCTTTGGTCTAACGAATGCACTAGCGGTATTCATGGAATTGATGAATAATATATTTCAGAGATATCTGGGCTCATTTTTTTTGGTGTTGGTAGACGATATTCTGGTGTATTTAAAGACATGGGTGGAGCATGAGAAGCACTTGGTGAGAGTTTTGTAGATCTTGAGGGATCAGCGGTTGTATGACAAATTGTCAAAATGTGACTTTTGGATACACGAAGTTCATATTCATGGCCATGAGATTTCTAAAAGAGGTGTCTTCATGGATCCATAAATAATAGAGGTTGTTATCTCATGGAAACCTCCAATGTATGTGTTTGAGGTACAGATTTTCCTTGGTCTAGCTGGGTATTATCGTCATTTTGTTTGTGATTTTCACGCTTCACATCGCCAATGACATATTTGATAAGAAATTATTTTCCATTCTAGTGGAATGACCAGTGTCAGTAGTGTTTCGAAGAGCTAAAGAGTCGCCTTACATCATCACCAATAAAGGTTTTTCTAAAACCAGGAAAAGGGTACATGGTGTATTGAGATACATCAAGATCAGTTTTTGGGTGCGTTCTCTTGCAAGGAAATCATGTGGTTGCCTATGGCTCATGGCAGGTGAGGGTACAAGAGAAGAACTAACCAACTCAGGATTTGTAGTTGGTAGTAGTGGTTCATGCATTGAAAGTGTGGCATCATTATCTCTTTGGTGAGAAATTATCACTATATACAGATCTCAAGAGTTTGAAGAATATTTTCTATAAAATAGATTTGAACTTCAGGCAAATGAGATGGATGGAATATCTCCATATGTTTAATTTTGACTTGATGTAAAAACCAGGTAAGGTAAATTTGGTGGTGGATGCATTAAGTAGAAAATCATATGCTCAGGTGGTGAAATAGGCATCGGACCAGTTGCAGTTGATGTCTGTTATAGCTGACATGCGGTTAGAAAGTGAGGACCAGGGCGATAGAGTGGTCTTCTATCCAATTTTATTGATTCTTGAATTGGTTTTTCTGGTTAGAGATGCACAAATATCTCATTCTAAGTGTGTGACCATGGGGTAGAGACTTAATGGCGGGGAGACCATTGAAAGTTGGAAACTAAATGGAAATTTAGTTTTGTGCTTTCCGAATCGGATGGTGGTACTTGTTGCTTTTCAGGTGGATCTTCTCAGGGCGTATCATCCTTCCAGGAGGGCTACTCATCTTGGAACTCAGAAAATGTATAAAGCGTTGGAATCATAGAATTGGTGGGCTGGTATGAAAAGGAGAGTGGATGAGTTTATTTCAAGATACTTGACTTGTTAGTAGTTCAAGGCAGAGCATCAGAGGCTTGCTGGAATGTTGTAGTCTTTACCAATCATTATTTGGATGTGGGAGCAGATAGCGATGGATTTTTTCATAGGTATCCCAATAGCGGCCAAAAAGAACGATGCCATTTGGGTGATTGTGGATTGGCTAACAATGTCATCCCATTTCATCCAGAATTTTGAATCTCATATGGTGGAGAAACTATCCAAAATATATATCTGAGAGGTGGTAAAGATCCATGGCCTTCCAGTTTGGATTGTATCTGATAGAGATCCGAGGTTTACATATCGTTTCTTGAATTCCTTGCAGCAATCCCTTGGGACACAGTTGACTATGAGCACAACGTATCACCCTCAGACGGATGGTCAATCTGAGAGGATGATACAAACATTGGAGGATATTTTGTAGGCTTGTATCATGGATTTTGGTGGCTCATTGGAAGAGAACTTGTCGTTGGTTGATTTTTTCTTAAATAACAATTATCAGATATCCATACATATGGCTCCATTTGAAGCATTGTATGGGAGTTTGTGTTGTTATACACTATGTTGGGTGGAAATGGGTGAGTCCTAGATGGTTGGACCGAGCCTTGTCCAGGAGACTACGAAGAAAATCAAGTGGATCAGAAAGAGAATCGAGACAGCTCAAAGTCGTCATAAATCGTATGTGGATCACCATTGACGGTTTTTGTCGTTTGAGGTGAGTGATCATGATTTCTTGAGGATCACTCATAGGTTGGGACGTCGTCGGTTTGGGACGTAGGTAATGTTCTCTCCGAGATATGTTGTACCATTTCATATTCTTGACCAGGTTGGTGAGGTGGCTTATCATTTGGCTTTTCCACCTGGGTTCAGTGCGTTTCACAATCTGTTTCATGTGTTGCAGTTGAAAAAGAATCTACCGGATCATGTCCATGTGATTTGTTTGGATCATGTTGAGATATAACTGGATGCTTTGTTGGTGAATGTGCCTGTGTGGGTTTTGGATAGGCAAGAGAGAGTCTTTAATGGTAAAATCATCATTTTAGTTCGTGTTTTGTGGACTCCAGGTCAGATTCAAGAGGAGACTTCGGAGCAGGAGAAAGAGATGGCCGAGAAGTTTCCCTTGCTCTAACGAAAAAGGGTGAGTTCTCCTTGAATAATAATGGGTGGTTTTGAAGGAATCAAGTTCCATATTTTTATAAGAATTCAATTAAAACATAAAATACGTTCATGATTTCCTTGGAGATACAATTTTTAAAAAAAATCAATATATCTCTAGAAGATGGTATATACACTAGAGATGTGGACTCCCATGGGCCTCTAAAAGGATCCCTTTATCCAATATACTAACAAGAAAATTTTAATAATGATAAAGAGAAGTATTTTAAAAAATTAAATGATTTTTCATCATCAACGTTTTGAGGAAATATATATAACTATAGTTTTCTTGTAACAGGTTATTAGATTTATTTTCCACACCTTGGTGTTATTTATATTTAACAGAAAGTGTTTTATCATCATCAATTATATACAGGGCCTTATAAATGACGGTTTGTATTCTCCTATCCTATTTAATCATGGATGAGATTCCATTAATTAGAAACTGAATTCAAAAATTTTATGATGTGTAATCCACCCATATATAGGGAAGTATTGGTTCAAAGGAATGTATCAGTTATTTGTCTTCGATGACATGTTGTTCTTCATAAATAGGATCATCAATTCAATCCAAAACATTTTGAATATTATGAATTTTTAAAATATTAGGAGTGGGATACATGTCAATATAATCAAAATTAGTGTCTAAAATTCAATTGAATGTACTATTAGACACTCAAATTTCATTAAGGAGAAAATTGGTATATCAAAATTTAATCTAACAATGTATATCATGGAGTCCCGCTTCCAAATGTAAGGAACCAAAATGTTCCCATTGAATAAATAAGAAACAAAACATAGAGAGGAATATCAAATTAACTGAGAATATTCATATCTTTATAATGTTGAATCACATTAGTTACCAATGTTCCTTTGTTAATATCTATTCATTTTCATTATATTTAAAATATTATAATATAGTCATTAATAAAATTTATCAAAACAATAATTCATTCATCATTAAGTAAAATCAAGAAGTTTGGTTATATTCTACTAGTAGATAATTATTTTCCTGACTGTTTGAAGAGGGGGTTCAATATTTTAAAAACAAATGAACATCTTCTACAAAAAAATGAAAAAACAATATCGGGGGATCTCAGGGGCCAATATATTTGGGACATGTTCATCAAACTAAAATAACATATATCCTAAATCCTATGGATTGGTGGGAACGTAGGTTCCCATGTTTGGGGTGGACTTCATTATGCGATTAGAATTACACATGAAAAAATTTCACATATAATTAGTAACAGTAAAATATCTTTTTGGAATGAAAATTTGGCTTGCCCGCCTCTATAATTA
Organism: Viscum album; assembly: GCA_963277665.1. Classification (NCBI taxonomy): domain Eukaryota; kingdom Viridiplantae; phylum Streptophyta; class Magnoliopsida; order Santalales; family Viscaceae; genus Viscum; species Viscum album. Next base: position 472,160,995 of record OY728148.1, read on the forward strand.
CATGTATATAAAGGCCCTAGTTTTTTCTTCTATTAAGATTCATACTACCTTAAGCACGATGATTATGTTGTACATTATCTTTAGAAAGAGATATTCAATAGTTTCCAGTAGATACATGAACGTTATCAATATTTCTTATATCACTGTAATTTGGGGAATGTTTCTAGCACATACATTCAGGACCTCACCCATACACATAATTTATATCTAATATTCAATCATATATGTAACATCTCAGTTCCAGAAGCCACCCATAGGCACCCAGTACCCGGTTGGTCACATGAACTCAAGCGCATTTCCCCAAATGCCAGAGGTTGCCGACTAGCAGCGGGGGCCTTGGGTGTGATAGTGGGAAAACTATGCCCTCATTGGCAGAGTACACAGAAAAAGTAAACAAAGAATACAATAGAGAAATCTATAAATATCCAACAAAAATAAACAGCGGAAGACTAAAACAATACACAACTGGAGAACACATGTATATATGAAATGATGCGCGATACATAGGTCTAGGAAATCATCTAAACAAGTCACAATGTTGAATACAATACTAAATCCAAGTACAAAAGAAAAGAAAATAAGCAACTCCTCAGCATATCAAGACTCGGCTTGGTCCAATGATCTCCTGCTCCAAATCAATAAATTACATGACGTAGAAGGGCGCTCTCCCTTGTCTATACCTGAAACAACATAGTCTGTATGGGCCCAAAAGCATGGCCCAAACAGGGTGTGAGGATAAAATACTTGTAGGCAAGCACCCGAAGATCTGTGCCTAACAGTCAGTGAGTATATGGCAGGTAATCGTATAGTAAGCAGTAAACAGTAATATTAAATAGTATGTAGTAAATAGTAAGCAGTAAAAGGATGGTATACAACAGTAATCAATCCTCAGAACAATAAGCAACAGTAAAACAAACAGTTAACCACAATAGGAACCCCTCTGGGAAGTACTCGCAGCCAACCCATATGTTCCAATCCAAGAAGTACCAACAACCCTATGGGCAGTGCACTCAGCCTAACCCCTCTAGTTTGGTCTTTCGAAAATTATAAGACTCTCTGGGGAAGCTCGATCGATCAATTCCCCTTATAGTATAGGGTAGTCAGGGACTCTCTGAGGAAGATCACGTGGTCTATGTAAAGACCCAAAGCATGACGTACATGGACATTACATTACTTTTGCAGAATACTTAATACATAACAAAAACCAACACACAAGGTCCGTAATAGTTTAGTGTCTTTGGAAACTCAAAACATAATATTTTAATCATTATGAAATATCATCAACATCTCCCATAAAGATCTTCCCCTTTTGGTTTCTTACCTAAAACCTTTCTTTATATCATGGGGAAAAGAAAATATATAAAGGGTGAGCACAAATTCTCAGTAAGGGTAAGCTTAGAGAAAATAAAACAAACCATATACATTTGAACATCAAAACATGAACATAATATTTAAACATCAAAATCTTGAGCAATGACATAAAACATGGTAGTACATAAGGCATAGATCATAATGAAACATCAATCATGATAAAATTTCATGGGAATAATACATTTAATTGTGGAAAACCATTAAGGACATGATATTATTTCCATAGTATCCAAGGCATTGCTTCCAAGACCATCTTAGTGGACAATGTCCCTTAGTGAATTGAGTTCACTCCTCGTTCAAGTCCTGTATCACTGAACCAGATTAAGTTGTCATTCTAGCCATGTATATCTAAATATATATATATATTTACCAAATGAATTGGAGGGAGATATAGGTCCCACCAATCTCATAATGAAATCATTCTTACGTGTTCCACAACATGAACATAAATCATTCATCATAACCCAAAAAATAAAATGGGTTTTATAAACATCAACCCATCATAACATAATCTATATAAAAAAATGGATATCATTTCATCATAAGAAAAGTGAAACCATGTAAATTATAGAGAAATTATACTTGAAATATAGACATATTAAATAATTTCATCTTAGATGGAAAATGGTTTTGATAAAACACTTGAAATGAATTCTTGAGGAAAATATCCTTTCTTTTTTAAATCATTTTATTTTCACAAAATGCCATGAAATTTTAAAAGAAAAGGATTTTGTTGAAAATAATCCCGAAAAATTGTTTAGGAATCCTCATGAAAATTAGGTGTTATGAAACCTTAAAAATCCTTTCATTCCATATACTTAAAAAACATTCTCCTCGTACGTTTGTCAGAAAAGTCAAAAAGTTCCTCGTATGGTAAAAAAAGAATGATTCATTCCATAACATGTCGTAAAAGTAAAAAATGGGTAAAATTACATTAAACATACATGAAAACATTTTTATAAAACATGGACATGGATGATAACAATAACCCCAGTAAATAATTACGAATAAACAATCTCGGATAAGAAGGAGATTGGAACAGTTATCCCTTACCTTAGGTCCGATATGCTTCGTACATATCCGAACCTCATGTATAATGATTTAAATAATGTAATTGACTTATTAAAGAATCATATTCATTGTTATGATATCATATATGGTTCCCTTATGAATTTATATTACCCGTTCTTTTGTAAATTCCAGGTTAAAGCAGGGTTTTGGGTAAAATCATTTTATTTATTATACGTGTTTGGACTTGTTGTTCATGATATTATTATTACTTATATCATGATTTAATTACTTCAAGAATGTAAATCATGATATATATATCAAATATATTCAGTATATATATATAATAAATAGATAAATGAAATTAAATACACCGTTCATGGAGACGGTAGGATGTACAAAGGCATGAACACTGTTTTCTTTTCCTTATTGACTTGAATGGAAGTAAGTAGATGAAACACAGACATATATATATAAATACAGTTGAATTATCATGTCATAAATTTCATTATTATTTATTATATATACTTTATAATAATTCTTGAGTGGTTAACATGGAGAATGAATCTCATCGCGTCTTGGAGATGGTAATTCGTACGTACGCACGAGCGATGATATAGTTCCAATAATTATTGAATTGAATTAGAGTGGATGATATAATATCTCATAATCAGTATGATTTTATAATAATTATATATAGTTATTCATTACACCATTATACCCTTCCAAGTAAGGTGGTGGTGGAAAAACAGATTACACCACGGCGTGGAGACGATATTCTATACGTACGCACGCGCCGTGATTTCATTTTTCGTAGGATGGATAGAAAGTAAAATAGGGATGTTTCATATTTAGCATAATATATCAGTATATGAGTGACACTGATGTTATTAATTTATGATGATACAAACAAATAAGAAAATTTTGAAGAAGAAATAAACTTGAATGAATCAGTAGAAGAGATTACCTCTTCTTCGACGTGACTCCTCTTATCCACCACTTAGGGAACTAAAGATGGCCTTTAAAGAAGAAAAATACCTCTATTAGGTTTCTATGGAAGTGGAGAAGTGAATTGGGCAGGTTTTGTCCGAGCATGAAGGCTCAAATGTGTGTTAAGAGGAGAGGGAAGGAGGTTCCCTTATATAGGAGAGGAGAGGATCACTTTTTGAAACCTTAAAAATATTAATTAATAATAAATTGAAACCACACTTAAAGACCTCAAAAAATGACTCAATTTGAAGATTATATGATATAGGGTTGTAATATCATCATCCAATAAAATTTAGACATGTTTTATGTTTATTTTAAACCTTATCAACTTGATTTATCATTATTTAATCTATTTAATTTTATTTGTGGTAAGAAAATTCTTAATTTTAAATTGTTATAAATACATACATAAATGTTTTCAATTTCAAATAATTGAATATTTTATAACCTTTTAGACCATATAATTTTCAATTTTCTGTTTTTAAATATCTTTTGAAATTTTAAATAATTTAATAATATGTTATTTTTATAAAATATCAATAGTGTCAATTTTGACACTATTCATTATTTGAATTTTAATAAAACTCACACATAAGATATGTTCGAACCAAAATATATAATAGATCCATAACATGTCATATTAATCAAAAACAAATTCATAGGGCACATTAATTTGTTCATATATTATTTATTTTAATATTTTTAAAACCATTTATTTGGTATATCTCTTAATAAAATAATTACTACATCATTTTTGTATAATTATTTAATATACTTATTTTTTGCATAAAAATTAAAAATAAAATCCTATGATTAAGATAAATATTATAAATTTCTTAATAATATTTTTACTCGAATTTATCATCTTAAAATTGATACATTTAAATTGCTTTATTTATTAAATTATGAAGGTGACATCTTTGACGTTATTTAAAATAAAGTAATACAAATGTCCTAATCGGTTTAATAAGGCTCAAAACGGTCCCAAAATTGACCCTTGGATGGATAGGGTATAGATATACTCGACCAATAATGTTTGGTCATGTTTCTAGTGCTTTTTATAGGTATTGTTATTTTAATAAAAACTATATTATTTATTTTTTAGTAAATAAATAATTTCTTCATCATTAATGTATATGATATTAAAGTAATTAAATATTTCTTAAAAATTAAAAATAAATTACCATGATAAATAAAAATGTTTTAGATTTCAATTGAGGTTGTATTAAAAAAATTATATTCTGTATAACCTTATATTAAAAATAATTTAACTATTAAAGTTTGAGTCAGACATTTCAATTTCCTTAAAATAAAATAAACAAAAGGTCTTAATAAAACACAATTGGGTTAAATTAGATTTAATTTCGACCCCATTATGATTTAGGGTAAAATATAATCATCCAATTATATTAGGAAAAGTGTTAAGGTAATTTTATAATATTATATTTACCCTTAATTACCCAATTTACCATAAACAATGGTAAATAAAATTTACCGTAGTTACTATTCATATTGACTAAAAAATAAAAAGTAGGTTATTAACAAAATTTGGACCTAATGATCCAAAATATTGAATCAATTTTTATAAATTAAAATCAAATAAGTCATAGAAATTAATTAAAAATTAATTCCATTGTTAAGAAAATGAGTTTTAAAAGTTAAAACATTGCAAACGATTAAAATGATTTTACCTATGAATTCAATGTAAAATTAATGCTAATGACATAAATTATATTAAATGATAAAAATACAATCTATTTATACTTTAAAACCATTCAATATTATAATTTATCCATATAAATTATTGCGATGAAAAAAGTTGTTCTTAATTAAAATATATCGTGTTTTTACTATTCATTAAAATATGAATGTTATCATAATAATATGAAAAATTTATCCCGAGTAAATTTTTATATCCTGATTCCTTTGAAGAATTTTAGTTTGTCATATTGAACTTATAAAGATGTCAAAAACGAGATTTAATGTTGGTGTGCCATCAGAAGGTGGCAAAACTGCATTTTATTAAAAAATACTTATTTTACCTGGAACATTTATTTTGTTATCATACCATGTTATAGAAAATGTGTAAGATGAAAAATAATGTTATAAAATTTAAAATTTAGTTAATACTATTTATAACGGCTAGTCCATAATAATATTATAACAATATATCGTTGTTTAGTGAAACCTGGTATTGCGTACTACACAGGCTATCAAGGAACGTTGTGATTGTGTGCAATGCAAGCCAAGTCAGGGTTACGTGTAGTGCAAGCTTCAATTGGTGTTGCTTATAACATAATTCAAAACATATTAAACAAAATATATACTTAATGTTGCGTAGAATAATTTCTACAACACAAATATGAAATTGTGTGTAACACGAGCCAAGAATAGTGTTGCGTATAATGCAAGATAATATGGTGTTGTGTATAGCAGAAGCTAATTTTGGTGTATCATACAACACAATACATCAATGAAATTAAAAATAATAATTCTCATAAAATCTCAGGGTGTTACATTATACCCCCTTAAAATGAATTTCGCCCTCTAAATTCGTCGAGGATATAAATGGTTTACTACTTGAAAGTTTCTTTAATAGAAACTCACATGGTAAAAAGGAATACCAAAATGTAACTTTAAAAACTAAATAATGAAATGTAATGGTTACCCAAATTAACTAATCACTGGGTTTCCACATAGGAGAACACATGTGAAACTTTTGATATGGAAGAGAAACCTAACAATCATGTTCTGATGGAGTGTGATAGAGGACATGGCTATGAAAAAGCCAACAATCAAAAAGCCATAAATTTGTGATTATTTAAGTTAACATTTGATTCATAAGATATAAGGACACTAGGACAACATTTTTCGTTTTCAAGATCATTTCCTTAAATTTGAATAATGGTTGAATTAAAAAAATACTTACTTGATTTTTGTACAATCTTACTGCTGTTGGTGCCTCGAACAATTACCACATCATCTCCTAAATAAATGAAGTTGAATTTTACTTCCGTGAAGTGTTAGCAGATCATGCGATAGAATGATAGGTCATTCCATCTATCTCTAACCAAAGGATATAAAAAGTTATTAAATATAAATAAGTCCATCCATAGTGAGATTATCATATATGGTTCCTAAAATGGACTTATACTTCATATATCATATCTCTTAACATAATAAAACTTGTTTATACTATCCAGGGACTTCCTGTAGGCTAGTGGTAGGTGATAAAGGCATGTCGCACTTCGGTTGTGGGTTTGATTCCCAGATCCTTGTCCGACACGACTGGTTGTCTCCCATCCTGCAAGTTGTCTTTTTTCTAAAACTACATTATTATAACATTCCATCAATAATATCGAAAAAATTTCATTCCTGAAACAACACTAACATATGTCCAACATAATCCATTCCAATCTTTAGGCTTATTCAAAATACTTCTGTCCAAGCTCATAGTATAAAGAAAACAATTACTAGAAATTTCATCTATCGAGCAAGTGAATACCATCATTAATCCCCCATATATCATATTATATATCTTTTTGGTCAAATTACAAACATGTGAATACCTTAATCATCTATTCTATTGAAAAATTAATACCCATTAGACCTGAGTGAAAATATTTATGTTGTCAAATGTTAACTCTTTCCACCTACCAAAATCAAAAAATTCTACATGCTCAAACCATGATATAACTTTGTTCTTATATCAGTCATGCGCTCATTAATACTATCAAAATTTTCTTTTTCTCCTTATCCCTTCATTATGTGCATATCATCTTCCTGCCAAAAATATCGCAATCACTTTACATGGTTTTCGGTACCATAAAGTTATTGAAAACCACAATAGACTAATACATAAATATTCCAATATTCCATGATACTATATACAACATTATCTTGGAATCCTATTATATAAACACTTAATAATTCCACCACATCGTTTTCATATTAAACATCGCCAATAGTGATCGCATGTGACTTCCCTTTATCCTTTTCTGTAAGCGGTTGCTCATGTCGATCATCATTAACCCTTGGATTAGGACATTGATTAGCATAATGCCCCATTTCCTTGCACTTGAATCATTGATGTGTTGGTTGACCATTCTATGTAGTCTTTTCTATATTCACATCATTAGATACCTTTTTCCCATTACTTCAACACTCAACTGCTCGATGACCTTCTTTTCCACACATAAAACATTTTCTAGTAACTTTTAGGCAATCTCCACCATGCTTCTTTCCACACTTTGAACATAATGAAACATTCATCTTCTTTTCACCATTTTTCTAAGATTTATCCTTGAACTCCATCATTAGTTTCTTGTCAAAACCATGAGATTGATATGTAACAACAACTTCAATTTCTACCTTGATAGCACAACACACAATTTATTCATAGCTACTGAAGTCTCTTATAGATAATTCCCTTAAAAGACATGGTTTTAATACACTAAGGAGTCGATCAACTTTAATTTCAGGTTGGATGATAAAGCTAGATGCATACCTTGCAAGCCTTGTAAAATTCTCTTCGTATATACCAACAAATTCATCACCCTTTTTTAAGCTCAAGGAACTCCTTCTCCATATTTTTTCGAATAATATGAGGGAAGTACTTATTTAAAAACAATTTCTTAACTCGTTCCATTCCATGGATTCAATTTCATCTTGGGGCCTTGTATTCTTAATTAGAGTCCACCACGGGTCTGCTTCACCTTCTAAACGGTAAACATCTAAAATTACTTTTTCATGTTCTAAACAATGATGTATGGAAAATATATTTTCAATGGTACTGATCCATTGTTCAGCAACTAGTGGATCAGAAGACCCACTGAATGAAGCTGGGCGTTGCCTCATGAAGGACTCAATAGAATATTGTTCCCTTTCCTGCTCATTTGGAAGTCCTGAATGATTTATAGTTTGTGTAAGTATATCAATAATATTTTTCACTCCATATCCCATAACATTGTTTTTTTAGGATTAAAAGTATTGCATTGTCCATTACATTGATCAACGTGGTTCCTTCGGGTTCCAGGCATCGTCTAAAACCTAAGAAGACCAGTGTGAGAGGAAAAAATCATTCTAGGGAAAACAACATAATAAATGGGGAGTACCTTTAATATATACCATCTTAAGGATAATTCTAAGATTGTTACCATAATTATATGATTATAACCTATACTTATACTTAACCTTAGGGACATACTTAGACATACCTTAGAAATATCTCTAGGGATCTCAATAAAGTTTTTGCATCCTAGTTTCCAAAGGATAACTAAACCTTCCTTTGATACCAACTTTAGAGACCCAAATCTTGACGTACATGGACATTACATTAATTTTGTGGAATACATAATACATAAAAAAAACCAACACACATGGATTGTAAAAGTTTTGTGTCATTGAAAACATGTAACATAATCTTTTAATCATGGTGAAATATCTTCAACATCTCCCATAAAGATCTTCCCCTTTTGTTTTCTATCCTAAAACATTTCTTTATATCCTAGGGAAAAGAATACATATAAAGGCTGAGCTCAAATGCTCAGTAAGGGTAAGCATCGAGAAAATAAAACCAACCATATACATTTGAACATCAAAACATGAACATATATTTAAACATCAAAATCTTGAGCAATGACAAAAAACATGGTAGTACATAAGGCATAGATCATAATGGAACATCAATCATGATAAAATAGCATGGGAATAAAACATTTAATTGTGGTAAACCATTATGAACATGATATGATTTCCATAGTAGCCAAGGCATTGCTCCAAGACCATCATAGTGGACAAAGTCCCTTACTGAATCGAGTTCACTCCTCGTTCCAGTCCTGTATCACTGAACCAGATTAACTTGAAGTTCCAGCCATGTCTATATCATGAGATATAAATAATTACCCAATGCATTGGAGGGAGATATAGGTCCCAACCATCTCATAATGAAATAATTCTTATGTGTTCCACGACATGAACATAAATCATTCATCATTACACAAAAAATAAAATGGGTTTCATAAACATCATCCCATAAAAACATAATCCATATAAAAAAATGGATATCATTTCATCATAAGAAAATTGAAACCACGTAAATCATAGAGACGTTATACTTTAAATATATACATATTAAATAATGTCATCTTAGATGGAAAATTGTATTGATATAACACTTGAAATTAATTCTTGAGGAAAATATCCTTTATTCTTCAAAATCATTTTCTTTTCACAAAATTCCATGCAATTTTAAAAGAAAATAAATTTTGGGAAAATAATCTTGAAAACTTGCAGAGGAAAACTCATGAAAATTTGGCATTATGAAACCGAAAAAATCCCTTCATTCCATATACATAAAAAAACATTCTCCTCATACTTTTGTCAAAAAAGTTAAAATGTTCTTCGTATGGTAAATAGAATAATGATTCCTTCCTTAACATTTTGTAAAATTCAAAAATGGGTAAATGGATTTTGAACATACATGATTTTTTTTCCAAAAACATGGACATGGATGATAACAATAACCCTAGTAAATACTTACGAATAAACAATCTCTGATAAGAATGAGATTGGAATAGTTATCCCTTACCATAGGTCTGATATGCTTCGTACGTATCTGAACCTACTGTATAATGATATAAATAATGTCATTGACTTATTAAAGAATCATATTAATTGTTATGATATCATATATGGTTCGCTTATTATGTTATATTACCCATTCTTTTGTAAATTCCATGTTAAAGCAGCGTTTCGGGTGAAATCATTTTATTTATCGTACGTGTTTGGACTTGTTGTTCTTTGTATTATTATTACTTATATCCTGATGTAATTACTTCCAGATTTTAAATCATGATTTATATATCATATATATTATGTATATATATATATATATATAATAGATAGGTAAATGAAATCAAATACACCGTTCATAGAGACGGTAGGTCGTACATACGCATGAATGCTATTTTCTTTTTCTTATAGACTTGAATGGAAGTAAGTAGATGGATTATATATATACATACAAACAAAAATAAAGTAGCATTATCATGTCATATATTTCATTATTATTCATTATATATAATTTATAATAATTCTTTATTGGTTAACATGGAGAATGAATCTCATCGTGTTGTGGAGACGGTAATCCGTACGTTCGCACGAGCGATGATATCCTACCCATAATTATTGAATTGGAGTGGAGTGGATGGTATAACATCTCAGAATTTGTATGATGTTATAATGACTATATATATTTTTTCATTACACCATTATACCCATCCAAGTATGGTGGTGGTGGAAAAACAGATTGCACCACGGCATGGAGACGGTATTCCGTACATACGCATGGGCGATGATTTCATTTTTCGTAGGATGGATATAAGGTGAAATATGGTTGTTTCATATTTATAATAACATATAATTATATGAGTGATACTGATGTTATTAATTTATGATGAAACTAATATATAAGAATAATTTGAAGAAGAATGAAACTTGAAAGAACTGGTATAAGAGATTACCTCTTTTTCGACATGGCTCCTCTTATCCTCCTATTAGGGCACTAAATTTGGCCTTTAAATAAGTACAAGACCTCTAGTGGGTTTATATGGAAGTTGAGAAGAGAAATTGGTAGGTTTTGGAAGATATTGAAGGCTCAATATTTTTTTAATAGGAGAGGGAAGGAGGATCCCTTATATAGGAGAGGAGAGGGGCATGTTTGGAAACCCCAATAATATTAATTAATATTAAATTGAAACCCCACTTAAAAACCTCCAAAAATGAGTCAATACGAAGATGAGATGATATAGGGTTGTAATATCTTAATTCAATAAATTTTAGACATGTTTTATGTTAACTTTAAACATTATCAACTTTATTAATCATTATTTAATCTATTTAATTTTATTTTTGGTAATAAAATTATAAATTATAAATTGTTATTTATACATACTTAAATGTTATAAATTTCACATAATTGGATACATTATAAAATTTTATAACATATACTTTTCAATTTTTAGTTTTTAAATATTTTAGTGAATTTTAAATATTTTAATAATATTTTATTTTTATAAAATATCAATGTTGTCAATTTTGACACTAATCATTATTTTAATTTTAATAAACACCACACAGAAGATATGTTCAAACCAAAATATATAATAGATCCCTAACATTTCATATTCATCAAAATCAAATTCATGGGGCACATTAATTTGTTCATATATTATTTATTTTAATATTTTCAAAACCATTTATTTGGTATATCTCTTAATAAAATAATTACTACAACATTTTTGTATAATTATTTAATATAGATATTTTTTCATAAAAATTAAAAATAAAATCAAATGATTAATATAAATATAATACCTTTCATAATAATATTTTTACTCGAATTTATCATCTACAAATCACTACATTTAAATTGTAATATTTATTAAATTATCAAGGTGACATATTTTACATCATTTAAAATAAAAAAATTTAAATGTACTAATCGGTTTTATAAGGCTCCAAATGGTCCACAAATCGACCCTTGGATGATTAATGTATAGATATACTCTACCAATAATGTTTGGTCATGTTTCGGGTCCTTTAGATAGGTATTGTTATTTTAATAAAAACTATATTATTGATTTTTCACTGTATAAATAATTTCATCATCATTAATGTATATGATATTAAGGTAATTAAATATTTCTTCAAAATAACAAATAAATTACCATGATAAATAAAAATGTTTTATCTTTCAAATGAGTTTTTATAATAGAATTTATATTATGTATAACTTTATATTAAAAATAATCTAAATATTAAAGTTTGAGTGAGACATTTCACATTCATTTAAATAAAATAAATAAAAGGTCTTAATAAAACAAAATTGGGATAAATTAGATTCAATTTCGACCCAAGTATGATTTAGGGTAAAATATAATCATCCAATTTTATTAGGACAAGTGTTAGGGTAATTTTATAATATTATATATACCCCTAATTACCCGATTTACAATAAACTATGGTAAATAAAATTTACCGTAGTTACTATTCATAATGACTAAAAAATAAAAATTTGATTATTAACATAATTCTTACCTAATGATCCCTAATATTGAATCCATTTTTCTAAATTCAAATCAGAGAAGTTGCAGAAATTAATTTAAAATTAAACCTGTTGTTAAGAAAACAAGTTTTAAATCTTAAAACATTAAAAAAGATTGAAATGACTATACCTATGAATTCAATATAAAATCAATGATAATGACATAAATTATATTAAATGGTAAAAATATATTCTATTTATACTTTAAAACCATTAATTATTATAATTTAACCAAATAAATTATTACGATGAAAAAAGCTGATCTTAATTAAAATATAGCATGTTTTTACTATTCATTAAAATATTAAAGTTATTAGAATAATATGAAAAATTTATCCAGTGTAAATTTCTATACCCTGATTCCAAATAAAAATTTTATTTTTTCAAATTGAACTTATAAACATGTCAAAAACTATATTTAAAGTGGGTGCTCCATCAAAAGGCGGCAAAACTGCATTTTTTGAAAAATATTTTTTTTACATGAAAAATTTATTTTCTTCTCGTACCATGTTCTAGAAAATGTGTAAGATGAATAATAATGTTATAAAATTAATAGTTTAGTTAATAAAATTCATAACAGTTATTCCATAATAATATTATAACAATATATTGTTGTTTAGTGAAACCCAGTATTGCGTACTACACACGCTATCGAGGAAAGTCGCGATTGCAAGTAATACAAGTAAAGTCAGGGATGCGTGTAGTGAAAGCTCCCTTTGGTGTTGCGTATAAAATAATTTAAAACTTATTAAACAAAATCTATACTTAATGTTGCATATAATAATTTCTACAACACAAACTTGAAATTGTGTGTAACACGAGCAAAGAATAGTGTTGCATATACTCCAAGCTAATACGGTGTTGCGTATAGCACAAGCTAATTTTCGTGTAGCGTACAACACAAGAAATCAATGAAATTAAAAAAGAATTATTCTCATTAAATCTCAGGGTGATACAGTCTACCCCTCTTATTGCCCCAAGTTTTAGAAACTCTCCGAGGAGCTCACTCGGTCAATCCTCCTATAGTCTCAGGTCTATCACAGACTCTCTAAGGAATCTCACTAAATCAATTCATTATCTAGCCCGGAATGGTTTTAAAGAAACTCAAAAAATGTAAAGAATCTATGAGGAAGCTCACTCGGTCAACCCTCCAGTAGTATATAATATCCTAGAATCTCTGGAAGCTTACTCGATCTATCCCCTATAGTGTATAATATCCAAGACTCTCTGAGAAGATCACTCGGTCTATGCCTTATAGTCTATAGCACTAGGTTCTCACGGTCTCATTCCAGTTAGTGCATAATAATGATATATGTCTAAAGTACACCTATAGAGCTACTTGGCTTACCAGTCTACAACATAACAAGCATGTCAAGAATATCATTCCATCCTACAGTCACAAGGCATGGAAAACAGCAATAACGACCAATGGATAACAATACCCAAATGTCGTAACAAGAACAAGACATGGGAAATGTCACGACCCGTCCTCCGGGCCCATGCCGTGACTACCCCAAGCCCACCTTCCATAGGCCAGGGGCTGGCGACTAGCACCAAAGGTGTAAATCCCGATAACTGGGAAGGCATTGCCTTTATAAAAGTAAACAAAACACCACAGAGTACAAGCGGAAGCAAAACACTAAGTAAAAAAGAAACTGCTAAAAAGTAAAAGGGCCAGAATACAAACCCAACTGAAAGTGCAGCTACAACTAAACGAAAGTACAACAGAAAAAGGAAAATAGCTGGGAGAAGGAAGCAGCTCCTGGGTCGTCCTCCTCGGATCCTACTTGAAGGGTAGGTATAGATAGCGCAACTCCTGGATCGCCCGCCATGGATCCTACCTGAAGGGTAGGTATAGATATCCTCCTCAATGCTCTCTCCCGTCAACCTCTTCCGTGTGTCATCTCACCATGAAGTCCTCTTCCAGATACTGACTCGTCGTGTATTCCACCTCCGGGTACCGTCCAGTCCTCGAACACTCGGCCTCCGTCAGCACTGTCGTCGTCTGCAACCAACACACTGAGGTGCGGGCAAATCCCGTGAAGGGGTGAGTATAACAATACTCAGTAGGGACCCCGAGACCCTCAAGGTCTCACTAAATCCAACAAGTATAACCACAAAGAAGATCTCAACAGATAACCTCTAAATAGATATATTCCCATACATATACCTATGTTATCAAGTAAACCATATCAATCATGAGAAACACAAGGATTTTAAAATCAACGGATAACCACTACCCAGGTATATGCCCATACATATACCTAAGTTATCAAGTGACCCATCTCAATCAAGAGGTAAACACAAAGGTCATTGACTCAGCTCAAACCAGGATTTTCATTATCGAAACCGTAATTGCTGAAGAGCTCTGTCTCTGGAGTGTACAGTGGTCTTGTCACGACTCCGTGGTACTTCTCACTAACCTAAGACTGCTGAGTTACTCCTCCTGTCGAGTACCGCGGGCTGCGGCCTACTAATGGGCGCTCCGTCCGCTGTGGGTCTGTCACCAAATATCGGGCGCTCCCCCTAATAGCCTACATAGGTACTCCTCCTGTCGAGTACCGTGGGTCTGCAGCCAACTACCGGGCGCTCCGTCTGCCGTGGGTCTTTCGACAAATACCGGGTGCTCTATCCACTGGGCTAGTCGACTCACTCCAAGTCGAGTCGGTCAAGCAGTCATCAGGTTTCAGTCGGCTACATGGTCTCCGTACTCCGCACGCTCATCTCTGGGAGGGTCCGCTCCACGAGCTACAGGTCGATACTCCAAGTATCACAAAGTCCCATGAAGAAGTATCCAAAGGACCGCCTCGTCATAGGGGTCTCAACGTAATAGACGGAGTGTCAATCGGACGCCCGGACTGTGAGTTACTAGCCTTTCATCCCAGGGGCCCGGTTGGTTTCGTGAGCGAACCAATCCCGGTAGTATCTCAACTGTACCCCGAAATCTCATAGGGTATACACAAAGGGACCGTTTCTCAACGTGATCATCAACGCCGCTGACGGTTCGTCAAACGGACGTCCTGTCTGTAAGATATCAGATTTTCCGTTCCAGGGGCCCAGTTGGATTTCGGGTACAATCCAACCCAGCCACTATCCAACTGTAACCAAAACTCAGGCGAAGTATACCAGAAGTTCTGTCTCATCAAGAGGAAATCAAAAAAGTCGACGTCACGTCATTCGGACGTCCGTAGCTCAAGATATAAGCGTTTCTGCTCCGAGGGCCCGGTTGGATTCTTATCCGAACCAACCCGGCCGAACCCAAAGTATTCCTAAACCTTGAGTATGATATACCAAATCGACCGTCTCATTCCAAGGATCGCTACGCAACTGACGGTGCATCGATCGGAGGTCCGTAGCCCAATATATGGGCGTTTGAACCAACATAGTCCGAAAATAGGGTGTCTGGGCCCGGCCCGACCCGACCCAGTACCCCCCTGGGTCGGCCGAACCAGGTCGACCCGTCCCGGCCGGCGACCCGGCCCGTCGACCCGGCCCGGCCCGTCGACCCGGCCCGGCCCGTCGACCCGGCCCGGCCCGGAAATCCGGCCCAGCCGGCGGCGCGGCCTGTGCGGCCAGCGCGACCTTTGTGTCGCGCGCGAGCCAAGGGAGGGGTGTTGCCCCTTCTTTAAGAAAATGGCGGCCCCTTTAATTGGGGCCTCTTGAAAACCCAGCCGGGGGAATTAATTCCCCCGGCTCCCCCCTGTCCGGCTGGACCGACCTGGCCGGACTGTTTCTACTCAACGGGACCGGCGATGGTCGGTCCCCTTCCAGCTCCGTCGCCGGCGGCCCGGTACCGGCCGCCGGTTACCTTGCTCCGCCGCGGCCCAGAACCTGCCGTGGCCCTTGTCGTCCGGCGCAGTGCGATGACACCGCGCTCCTCCGCCGCGGCCCCGCTCCGGCCGCGACGTCTTCGGTTTTCTTCGAAGCGGCGCGATGGCGTCGCGTTCTTAAACTTCTTTCCACGGCGTGGGCGACGGCGCCGCGCGTTTCCTTTCGCTCGATTCCGAGTGGTGCGACGACACCAAACCTTCCCGAACCAATCCACAAAGTAATCAACATGAAAATTAAGGAGGAGGGTCGGCCGTGTTTGTGCGGTTCGACCCCCTCGCGTTATTCAGTAACATTTGGTTTTAAACCACGAATATCATCAAGTTGGTATTCATGGACAATTAAATAAACAAAACCACTACCTCGGTTCAGAAACGGTGCACGCCATTTGAGTCATGGAAGACGAGCGTCGCGGAAGTCGGGCGTCGTGGAAAATGAACGTCGACATCACGATGTGAGGATTCTGAAGTCGTTGACGGAGATTTTGTCGCAGGAAAACCGTCGTGGAAGGGACGACGTGGAAGAAGAACGTCGCGTCGCGGATACGGCGTCGCAGAAGACGTACGTCGATTCCATTGTCATCGAGGTGCATCCGAAGAGAAAATGTCGTTTGGAAGAAGACGTCGCGTTCTTCGGCGGAGGTGTTCTTCGTTGAAGAACGGTGTTCTTCACGTTCTTCGTCGAGGTTGAAGAAGAAGAAGACTGCTTCCCCAATCCTCTCAAGGTTTCAAAACTCTAACCCAAAAATAAAATAAGACTAAGTCTTATTTTATTAACACAACTAAACCATTTGAATTTCAAGAGTTTGAAATTATGTAACTCACTTAATTAATTATACAAGTTTTCAAAAATTAAAGAAAGTGAGTTAATGGGGAGTTAGGAAAGTGAGGGGTTAAGAGGGGTTAGGGAGTTTAAGGAATTGGAAAAGGTGGGGGGTTCGTGTGGACCCCACCCTTTCAATTATCCACACATGGGAAGTTGGGTGGATGTGGGCCCCACTACCAACTTCCCATGGGAGATAAATAACCACTTGAAAAAAAAACTGATTCAACAATTTTATTTACTTTTTAATTTAACCCCATTAATTAACTTCTTCTCCAGCACAAACGCAACTGTGGTAAAAGTTCCCTTAAAAGATTACCGGCGTTGCGAGTTCATTGGTGCCCTCAGAATTCAATTCCAGGCACCGGTTCAAAAGTTATAAATTCTCGCTCGTTCGTTCACTGAACTTACCCGAGCAAAACTTCAGATAGAAATTCCGGGCACACTGGGCCTCAGAATCAGGCGCCGTCAAAAACTGCGTTCTTGTAAAATCCCAAAGAAAATTTAGAAAAAATTTCCCATGAATTTTACCGGTCTTTACATTACTCCCATCTCAGGGCTTTACGTCCCATTAAAGCTTCAACACAAACTAGGGATACAAAAGCAGTACTGAGCACGCATCTGAGCCTCCCGCTCTCATGTACTCTCCTAGAGGTTCCCGTGCTGCCATAGAAAGTGCACCCGAGGAATCGATCATCCTCGTAGGATCCGCTCATGTCGATCCTCGATCCCCACTGGAACCTCCGTGAAAAACACCTCATCGCCATCGTCCAGCTCCCCATGGTCGATGATATGCGAAGGGTAGAGCACATATCTCCTCAGTTGAGATACGTGGAAGTCGTCGTGCACATGGTGCAACTGAGGTGGATGGGTCAAGCGGTAATCCACCTCGCTTACCCAACTGAGGACCTAGAAAGTTCCGTTGAACCTTGGAGATAACTTGCCTCCCTGGCCACATCTACGTAAACCTCGTCGAGGTGAGACCCATCTAAGGACGTGATCGTCATCCTCAATCTCCAGAGGTCTCCAAGTCCTGCCATCATAAAGCTTATGTCGGCCCTGTGTTGTCCTCATCCGCTCTTGGATGACCTGGACCTTCTCTAGTCTCACAAGAGCTACTATGATTTCTTCTTTGCTGATAAGAGAAATCCGGTCTCATCCCCTGGATGAACCACATTCATTGCCTAATACAGTCAATCCTGACATGAATGATGCATTCATGCCATGGATGACATCATAAGGCCTCGACGTAACTACCAAGGGATCCAACTGTCACTCTCACCTCCAAGGGTCCAGTCACACTGTCGGCATTAGTGTGTGGTCACTAGGTCTCCTCTAGTAGAAATCTCAAAAGTGAGGGTCAAGTCAACAGTCTTAACCGGGACCACTCATTATCAACCAAACAAAAAGGACAGGAAAGTAAACTTTACAAAGATAAGTGTCTTTTCATTATTGCAGCTCCTAGTTCAAAGACACAAAGCAAATACAGACAAACATCAACAAAACTAGAAGCAACAGTATCAATAGCCTCCAGGTCGGAAGCTAGTCCCGCTCCTATCCATATGCTTCTGCAGCTCCATGACCGTAGGCCTAAGCTGCCTGAAGCTGAGCTCTCCCATGTCCTCCTACCCCTGCGGTCAGGGTGGGCCTCCTGGTGGTGGGGGTGGCAACACCCCGAAGCGTCGTCCACCTCCAGATGCACGACCAGCTCCTCTGCCATGGCCATCGGCTCCTTGCGGTATGCCCTGATCGAACCTCTGCCTCTGCCTCCGAGGTTCTTCATTTAACTGCTGGTCAACTACATCGCGGGTCGGACAGTCACGTGCCATGTGACCAATCCCACCGCAGGAGTAACACTGTCCACTCTCGGCACGACTGGCTCTGACTCCACCCCTGTTCCCCCGCACAACTGAACCTGAGTCGTGCAGTCGGCCACCGGTAGGTCTGGTCCTCTTGGACCTCTACGTCATCTGTCTACTGTCTGCTGCAGAAAACTCTGCCGCAAGCCGGCTAGTGGTGGGTCGTGCTGCTGGAGACTACTCAGCAAGGAAACTCTCCACTAAGAGGGAACTATCCAACACCCATGTCTACATCGGAAGGCTATGAGAAACAACAGAAGCTCTAATCTCCCGCCTGAGCCCCTGTTTGAAGGTTCGGGCCCTGAATAACGGGTCCCGTACCATATCTGTGGAGTAGCGCGAGAGGTCTGTGAACCTCGCTAAATACTGTGCCACTGTCATGCTGCCCTGCCACTGCTGAAGTAGCTCCTGAATACGCACCGCTCGAAGGGTGGTTGGTACAAACTGTTCCCGGAACAGGATCTCGAAGTTTTCCCAAAGAAGTGTCGCCTCGTCATGCATCTGGAG
Organism: Viscum album; assembly: GCA_963277665.1. NCBI lineage: Eukaryota > Viridiplantae > Streptophyta > Magnoliopsida > Santalales > Viscaceae > Viscum > Viscum album. The sequence goes on from OY728148.1 coordinate 472,180,486, forward strand.
TATCAGGATCCACCATCTGCCTAATGCTGCCTGAAGAAGGCTGGCAGCAAGGATCACCATGAAGTCTGCCGGCGTCCCCACTAGCCTGAAGACTCTCACCACATCCCCCAGCCAATCCTCAGCCGCCTGCGGGTCCATCCCTCCCTGGAACCTGGGTGGTCTCTGGTGCTAGAACTCGGGCAGTGCACTCAAGCAACGTGCACTCTCTGCTGCTGGAGATGGTGGCATCGGTGGCCCAATGGGTTGTAGTACCGATGGTACCTCCGCTGGTTCCTCAACTGGTATAGGGCCCTGTACTGAGGCCTCGTCGCTTGGCGGGCTGTCAGTACGTACCACTCTCGGGGCTCTAACTGGTCGTCCACGGGGAGGCATCCTGAAAGAAACAATGTGACACGGTCAAAAGATTATACCTGGTGAGCTGACCTGGTTTGAGCTGATATTTAAAAAAAACTTCTGAAAAACACACATGCAATCAGTGTTTTCATGCACAAAGTCGGAATTCAGTTGTCAGGGTCCTGGTGTATGGATACGTCGGCTGCCCGCACCAACAATGGACTCCCTGAACTGAAAACCACAAAGTGCTCTTCTAGATGGTAATGACTCCAACAGCGTAAGGCTTGAACAATAGCTTCCAACTCCAGATCATGTGTTGGGTAGTTCTTATCATGTGGCCTCAACTGCTGAGACCCGTAGGCAACGACTCCATCTCCCTGCATATAAACAAATCACATTATGACACCTGAAACATCATAGTAGACTATATATCTCTTGCCCGACTCTAGAAATAATAGTATCGGTGCTGACGTAAACCTCCCCATCAGTTCTTGAAAGGCTAACTCATAGGAATATTACCATTATAACTTCGCACCTTTCTTGGTCAGACCTGTCAGTGGTGCTACAAGGTGTGAAAAGTCTTGTATGAAATGCGTATAGTATCTAGACATCCCTAGAAAACTCCGCACCATGAATAAATTCTTTGCCTGCTCCCAGAAAACTACAGCTCTCACTCTCTCTGGGTCTACTGATACTCCTGTCTCTGAGATAACTTGACCCAAGAAGTGAATCTGATCCATCCAAAAGTGGAATTTTGAGAGCTTATCTTATAACTGATGCTCTCTCAGGGTACTGAGAATGATCTCAAGATGGGTACCATGGTTGTGTCGAGTGTGAGAGTACACCAAGATGTCGTTCATGAAAACCACAACGACAAAATCCATGTATGGATGGAACACTCAGTTTATCAGTCCCATAAAAACTACTGGTGCATTCGTGAGACCGAATGGAATGACCATATACTCGTATAGACCGTACCTACTCCTGAAGTCTATAAGAGGTATATTTGATGGTCTAACGTGCAACTGATGATATCCAGAACTCAAATTGATCTTCGAGAACACTCAGGCTCCTCGAAGCTGATCAAAGAGGACATCGATCCTCGGAAAGGGATATAGTGTCTTCACCGTCATCTGGTTCAACTTTGGATAATCCACACAAAGTCTAAGGGTGTCATCTACCTTCTTCGCAAACAGTACAGGCGAACACCGAGGAGAAGTACTGGATCAGATGAAACCATTTTCCTGCAACTCCTCCAACTGCTTCTTAAGCTCCTTCAACTCATGTGTAGCCATCCTATAAGGTGGAATGGACACTGGTACCACTCCTCGCACAAGCTCAATCGATTAGTCTACCTCACGCTCCGGAGGAAAATCGTAAAAGTCCTCTATAAATACATCCATAAACGATCCACCACTGGAGGAAAGTCTAACTGTGAAGTCCCCTGTTCATCCAGATAAATACTGGAAATCTGGGCTGTAACTCCTCTTATCCCTTGATGCTCGGGTCCTGCTCGACTCGCCTGGACATCGCACTCGCCTCTTTGAAGAAGGGATCAACCCTCTGGTGATACAAAACTCACCCTGTGGCGATAGAAATTAGTGACTACCTGGAAGGGAACTAACCAATCAATTATGAGAATGATATCATATCTTGTCATCTCTAGGACATAGAGGTACCATAAGAAGTGACACCCTGCAACCTCAAGAGGACACTCTCTGCACTAACGTGCGCTAGAAGTCCTCGTTCCCAACGGTGTATCAAGAGTCAAAATGTCGGCAGATGAAAAGATATAGAGCCCAAGGCTCTCCATAACAGCAACAGAGATAAAGTTATGTGAAACACCAGTATCAAATAGGACAGAAGATAAAACTAAGGAGACTATGATCATACCTCGAACTGTGGAAGGGTCGGGATCCTTCTCCTGATAGGTATACTCTGCGATGAATGTCTAGCCTATACCGTGGCCCTGCTTCCCTAGCTAACCACTCTGAGCTAATCCACTCTGTTATCACTGGTAACCTGGTGACTAACCACCACGACCGCGACCTCCACCTTGGCCTGAATGGCCGAAAGAACTCCAATACCCAAACTAGTGAGAAACTGGAGACACATCACCTGTACGTGGGGTCAACAAAGAACCCCTACCATGAGCAGTAGGTGAGAATATCTGACCAAAACGTTGAAGATGGCCCATCTTTCCACAATATCGACACTCCAATGGGTCTCTCAGACAATGAGACCTAGTATTCCCACTCCTACTGCATTGGTATCATATTACCTGGCAACCAGAAGATACATTCCGCCTACCCTACTCTCCTTGACTAGACTCCCAGCGGCGCTTACTACTATCAGTTCGAGGAACACTGTCTCTGGATGTCGAACCGCCCTGGCTCACTGCTCTAGAATCTATCAAATTGAGATTAGTGATCACCGTCTGGTTGACGATAGATGATATCGAAGTCAACCTAAATATATTCACCTAGTAACGGATCTCTAACCTGAGACTGTCCTAAAACATCCTACCAAGAAACAACTCATCAACTGCTGGAATCGACGTGAAGCGTTGTAGCTCGGTAAAGCGAGACGAGTTCTCCATAACAGAAAGAGTACCCTGCTCCAGACTCATAAACTCCCAGGATCTATTGGCCCTCAAGGTTTCCAGATAGAACAAATCAAAGAAGATGTATCAAAACTCATCCCAAGTCATACTCTTTGGGTGCCATGACTGTGAGATCACCTTCCACCACCTCTTGGCAGTGTCTCAGAGCATATAAGTAGCCATCTTTTCCCTATTCTTCAGAGGAATATCTAGGTGCTCAATTATCATCACCGTGGCCTCTAACCAAAACACTGCAGCCTGGGGTCCCCCATCCCATGAGAAAGTAGGAGGATGCTGCTGCTGGAAAACCCGCATCAACTCAGCCATCGACAGGGCAGGGGGTGGCGCTCCCTGAAAGTTCTGCATCATCCTCAAGAAGTCATCCCGGAACTGCGCATCAATGCCTACAACAGGTATAACTACTAGTTCCAAGGCTCTCACAATAGGATGATCTGTAGGTGGTCCCTGATTGGCCATATCCGGTGTCTGATCACTATTTGGTAGCTAACGTACAACCAGAGGACGTCTTGGAGTCATAACTCTGAAAGATCAAAAGCACACCTTAGATCAGTATTATCAAGGACAGAGAACACAAGAGTACAAGATGGGAATAGGATAAAGAAACATTCATGTTATACTAAACACGACAACACTTCCTGTATAAAACTACACAGTGTGTTCCTTAAAGCCATTCACATGGTCGTGTACATCTTCCACCACTAGTTTTGTAACACCCTCGACTACACACCGTGTTGTCCCCACACACGGTGTGTACTTGAACTTAATTCTACTGCCTGAGTTTCTTTACATGGCTAGCCCACATGGTCCTCTAAACCCTAGACTACACGGCGTGTTCACTAAGGACCCTGAGTGTACTAGATATGGTTTCGGCGACCATTGTTGTTAGTTACACGGTAGACTACACGGCTGACCATAAACGGTGTGTTCTGAACAAAAACAGAATGTATATGAGAAGATAACACCGACCTGTGTTGTTCGTGACATGGCTGGGTACCTAGAACAAGGCTACATGGTGTGTTCACAAAAAACACGGCGTGTACTACACGAGCTTCCCCGACCCGTGTTGTTAGTGACATGGCTGAGTACATGGCTCACTACTAGATGGTGTGTAACGATCATACACGGCGTGTTAATGAAAACTTTTTCACCACCCCATGTTTCTGCTCACACAGTCAGCGACAAGGTTTAAAAATACAGGGCGTGTAGTCAAGTACACGCCGTGTATTCTAGGTTTTTCCATGCAGTAGCTCAGAAACTACACAGATTCCCAATAAACAATGAAAAAAAACATGGAGGTTCCAAATTCCAATTGGTGAGGGCCTATACTCCCAGCGAATCAAAGCTTTAAATCTCCTACATATCAAGTACAACATAAACAAGTCAATGATCCACCAAACTCTGATTCATGAGGGCCCATAAGACCTCAAGAATAAAAATTTGGTGTTAATTTAAGTAAATGTTCAATACAAAAAAATTCACTATCGAACAATAGGGATTCTATAAAAGAATATATCACAACAGCATGCACAATATACACAACATCTATCAAAACAATATGCAATCGCTAATACACCCTAGATGGCATGACAATAATGCATGGGATGTGATTTCTAACCTATTCCTATATGATGCATGGGATAGAATACCCTCATCTCATTGGATTGCGATAGTAATAGAACTGAAATAGCACAACAATAACAACACAAGGCATGTGAATCACTCTATGTGAAATCATATCAACCATAAAATCTCATAACCGAAAAACTGCAATAAACGAGGTAGATCATCTTTTCCATGTACACGGGTTAGCTACTCTCATTCACAGCTTATTACCAAGTACATAATCCATATTATCCCTAGATAAAGGATCCAAACAGTAAATCAAGAGAAAATAATTCCTCTGATACCACTTTGTAACGTCCTGGTTCCAGATGCCACCTAGAGGCGCCCCATACCCGGTTGGTCACATGGCCTCAAGACCATTTCCCCAAACGGCAGAGGTAGCTCACCAGAAGAAAGGGCCTTGGATGTGATAGTGGGGAAACTATTCCTTCATTGGAAGAGTACATAGAATATGTAAACAAGGCATACAATAGTGTAAGCAGTAAATATCCAACAACAATAAACAACGGAATACTAAAACAATAAACAACTGGAGCACACATGTATATATGAATTTATTCCTGATACATATGTATAGGAAAGCATCCAAACAAGTCACAATGATGAATACAATACTAAACACAAGTACCAAAGAAAATAAAATGAGCAACTCCCCAGCATTGCATGCCTTGGCTTGGTCCCACGCTCTCCTTGTCCAAAGCAATCAAGTACCAGAAGTCGAAGGGCGCTTGCCATTGTCTATACCTGCAACAACATAGTCTTTTTGGGAACAAAATCATGGCCCAAACAGGGTGTGAGACTAAAATCCTAGTAGGAAACCACTTAAAGATCTGTGCCTAACAGTCAGTGAGTATATGATAGGTAATATTACAGTAAGCAATAAATAGTAACAGTAAACAACCTGCAATAAATAGTAAGCTATAACAGGATGGTATACAATAGTAATCAATCCATAGGACAAAAAGCAGCAGTGAAGAAAACAGCTAACCAGAATAGGAACCCCTCTGGGAATTACTCATAGCCAACCCCTCTGGTCCTATCCAAGAAGTACCAACCACCCTCTAGGCAGTCCCCTCAGCCTAACCCCTTTGGTTTGGTCATACAAAAATTATAAGACTCTCTGGGGAAGCTTGCTTGGTCAAATCCCTCTTATAGTATAGGGTTGTCATGGACTCTCTGAGAATGATCACCCAGTTCAACCCTATTATTGCCCCAATGTCTAGAAACTCTCGGAGGAGCTAACCCGGTCAATCCTCTAATAGTCTCAGGTCTATAACAGACTCTCTTAGGAAGATCACTTAGTTAATTCCTTCTCTATCCTGGAATGGTATTAAAAAAATTCAAAAAAAGTAAGGACTCATTGAGGAAGCTCACCCAGTCTACCCTCCTGTAGCCTATAATATCCAAGACTCTCTGGGAATCTCACTCGGTCTATCTCGTGTAGTCTATAATATCCAAGAATCTTTGGGAAGCTCACTCGGTCTATCCCTTATAGTCTATAGAACCAGGTTCTCATGGTCCCATTCTAGTCAGTGCATACAAATTCTATAAGGCCAAAGTACACATACCGAGCTACTTGGGAAACCAGTCTATAGCATAACAAGCATGTCAAGAATATCATTCAATCCTACAGTCACAAGGCATGGAAAATAGGAATAAAGACCAAAGGCTAACAAGACCCAAAGGTCGTAATAAGAACAAGGCATGGGGAAAACATCCAATCATAGCAATTATCCACAAACATGATCAAACATACCTCTACACAAGCCTAAAAGCAAGGAAAGAAAAACAACAAGGGAAAATGGTAAACATGCAATACCCCATTCATGGGTATTGGTGGAAATTTGCACATAAAACTCAAAGACATCGAATGGTAAGGTACAAACAACCTAACTCGATGCTTGGAGAACAATATACTAGAACCAAGAGTCTTTATTATTCTATTAAAGGTGTAGATCCAAAAAAAACACACAAAACGTTCAACCCACGATATCTTGATAACGAAGGAGAGTCATGGAAAGTGACTCAAGAAGAAAGAATAGGTCACCGATGTAGTTCCAATGTAATCAATGGTGGTTGATTTGAAAAATAGATGGAGGCTCGGGGGCTCGGAGGATGTTCACGGCTGTACGGCTGATCTCGGTTGAAGAACATGGAGAAGAAGATGTTTCTATCAATTAGGCGCGACCCCAGTCCGTTTAATGAAAAAAGAAACTACACGGCATGTATTTATGAGGTACAGGGTGTGTACATGGACTTTCTGTACTCTGATTTAAACAGCCTCCACATCACCCCTACACACCATGTATGTGGCCCGGACACAACCAGCACACGTCCTTGCACTGCATCAAAGTACATGGTATGTACTTATAATTACACGGCATGTACTTCGAAAATTTCCAGATTTTCCTATTTTTCTCAAAAATGGCAAGAAAAGGAAAATCATAACATAAACGAAGATCCGGGTTCTTACAAACATCACCCCTTAAAAAAAATTCATCCTATAATTTCCCTAGTGAGGCATAAAAAAGAAACCCCGAACACCTCCGGCCACTACGATCGTACATCAGCCTCCCTCTCCTAGGTCTCGTCCTGAACTCGTCCGTGCTGCCATAGCACCTGTACCAGAGGAACAGACTAGCCTCAAAGAACCTTCATACTGCGATCGACAATCTGGATAGGATGATACTCCAATGACGAATCTTCTTAGAGCTCAACCTCCTATGGTTTAAACACATGTCATGGGTCTGAAAAGTAACGTCTGAGCTAATAAACGTGGAAGACTTCGTGCATAGTCCGATACTTCTGAGGCAACTGAAACCGATAGGCAACCGTCCCATCTCTCTCCAACTCCTCTAACTGCCCGACGTACCATGGTGAAAGCTTACCCTGTCTCTAAATCCTCGTGTGTCCCAACCTTGGTGCGACACACAGGAAAACGTGATCCCCAACCTCAAACTCCAGAGGTTGTCTCTGCTGATCAGCATAAGACTTCTGTCGACACTGTGCTGTAGCCATCCTCTTCTGAATCAACTCTATCTGCTCTGAGGTCTCCTGAAAAAACGTGGTCCCATCAAAGATGTCTCTCCTGCCTCCAGCTAGCACAAAGGTGATTGGTATGGCCTTCCGTACAAAGCCTCATAATGTGCCATCTGAATTATTGCATAAAACCTATAGTTATATGAAAAATCCACAAAAGTAATATGCTCCTCACAAGAACCTCCAATGTATAGAATGCATGCTCTGAGCATATCCTCCAGCACCTGAATCGTACACTCGGACTGACCATCTATCTGGGGAGGGTGTGTTGTACTTAAAAGTACATGTGTACCCAAAGACTTCTGAAGCCCCTTCCAGAACTGAGAAGTAAAACGCACATCTCTTTCAGAAAAAATTGAGTGTGGAACTCCGTGTAGACATACAATATCTCGAATGTACAACCATCCCATCTCATCAACACTGAAGGTCTCCTTGATCCGAAATAAGTGAGAAAACTTCGTGAGTGTATCAATGACAACCCATACTGCATCATTCCATCGAAAATACCTCGGAAAACCTATCACGAAATCCATTGTGACATATTTTCACTTCCACTCTGGAATGGGTAACGACTGTAAAAGACCTGCTAGTTGTTGATGCTCCGCTTTAACCTGCTGACAAGTTGAACATCTCATGATGAACCCAGCAACATCTCTCTTAATACCTGGCCACCAGTACTGGCGGAGTAGATCACGATACATCTTGGTGATGCTAGGATGAACTACCCAAACTGAAGAATAAAAATCCCACATTGGTTCCTCGTGTTTGTCTACTGGCACCCATACACGTACTTGTAAATGAAATATCTCATCCTTGCCCACTATCCATCCAGGAAGATGGTCCTATCCTAACACACTCTCCCGCAGGACTAGGCCTTCTGATTCTGATAGCTGCCTCATCCACACCCGATCAAGAAGTTTAGTGGTAACAGCTATAGAAGAAATGAATGTTTTCCACTATTTTTTGTGCACTTCCAAATGCATCTCAGAGAATATAGCCATATGCATGCACTCACTACTGGCCTCCTGAACTGCCTGAATCTAATTTATCCTACTCGACGCCTAAGCCACTATGTTACCATTTCTCGGCATATAGGAAAGCTCAAAGTTGAAGATCTAAAGATACTCGACCCACCTACGCTGTATCAGATTAAGATCACACAGAGTGAAGATGTACTTGAGACTCTTGAGGTTGGTGAAAAACACAAAGTGAACTCCTAGAAGTTAATTACTCAAACATTGTAAGGATTGAACAACAGCTGCCAACTCTAGATCGTGTGTCGGGTAGTGCTTCTCATGTGGCCTCAACTGCCTAGACCCGTATGTAGTGACTTCATCTCCCTACATAAGCACAACTCACAGCCCGACACCTGAAACATCACAGTAGACTATATAGATCTTTCACAGCTCTAGAAGGACTAGTATCTGTGTTGACATCAACCATCCCTTAAGTTACTAAAAGGTTGACTCACAAGAATCTGACCATAAGAACTTCGCACCTTTCTTGGTCATACCGGTCTGTGGTGCTGCATGGCGTGAACAGTCTTGTATGAAACTCATGTTGTATCTATCCAGCCCTAGAAATCTCCACACCATGAAGAAATTCTTCGGCTTCTCCTAGGAAACAACAGCTCTCACTCTCTCTAGGTCTACTGATACTTCTGTCTCTGTGATAACGTGACCAATGAAGTGAATATGATCCATCCAAAAGTGGGATTTTGAGAGCATAGTATATAATAGATGCTCTCTCAGTTTACTCAGAATGATCTCAAGATGAGTAGAATGGTCATGTAGAGTGTGATAGTACACCAAGATGTTGTCCACAATAACCACCATGAAGGAATCCACGTATGGACAGAACACTCGGTTCATCAGTTCCATAAAAACTGCTAGTGCATTCGTGAGACCAAATGGCATGACTATATACTCATATAGACCATACCTGCTCCTGAAGGCTTTAAAGGGTATATCTGATGGTCTAACGTGCAACTGATGATATCCAGACCTCAAATTGATTTTCAAGAACACACGGGCTCCTCGAAGCTGATCAAAGAGGTCATCGATCCTCGACAAGGTATATCGGTTCTTGAACATCAAATGGTTCAACTTCCGATAATCCACGCAAAGCCTATGGGTACCACCTTCCTTGTTCGCAAATAGGACAAGCGAACCCCATGGAAAAGTATTGGGTCAAATGAAACCATTTTCCTGCAACTCCTCCAACTGCATCTTGAGCTCCTTCAACTCAGGTGTAGCCATCCTATAAGGAGGAATGGACACCGGTGCTGCTCCTCACACAAGCTCAATTGAGAAGTCTTCCTCATGCTCTGGTAGCAAACTAGAAAAGTCCTCTGGATAGGCATCCTTTAAAAGATCCACCACTGGAGGAAAGTCTAACCGTGAGGTCCCCTGGTCATCTAGATAAATACTGGCAATCTGGGTTGTAACTCCTCCTCTCCCATGATGCTCGGGTCCTTCCCGACTCGCCTATACATCCCACTCACCTCTATGAAAAAGGATCCACCCTCCGGTGATACGAAACCCACCCTGCATCGATAGAAATCGATGACTACCTAGAAGGTAACTAAATAATCAATTATGAGAATGACATCATAGCTCGTCATCTCTAGGTCATAGAGGTCCCATAAGTAGTGACACCCTGCAACCTTAAGAGGACACTCTCTGCACTAACGTACAGTAGACTCCCTCATTCCCAACAGTGTATCAAGAGTCCACATTTAGGAAGATGAAACAATACACAGCCCAAGGCTCTCCACAACTGAAAAAGAGATAGAGCTATATAAAACACCACTATTGAAAAGGGCTGAAGATAAAACTGAGGCTACTAAGAACGTACCTCAAACTGTGGAAGGGCTGGGATCTTGCTCCTGAGGGGTCTGCTCCATGACGAATGTCTGGACCGTACCGCGGCGTTGCTTCCCTAGCTGACCACTCTGAGCTGATCCACTCTTCTATCGCTGGTAACCTTGTGACTGACCACCACAGCCATGACATCCACCTCATCCGGAATGGCCGGAAGAAGTCATGTTCCCAGACTTGTGAGAAACTGGCAATACATCTCCCATACGCAGGTTCATAGAAGAACCCCTACCACCAGTTTTAGGTGAGAATATCTTACAAAAACACTGAATATTTCCCATCTTGCCATAAGATTGGCACTCCATCAGGTCTCTCTGAAACATAGGCCTAGTAATCCCACTCCTTCCACATTGGTTGCATACTACCTGGCTGCCCAAATATACATTCCTCCTACCCTACTTTTCTCGATAACACTCCCTGTAGCGCTTCCTGGTATTAGTTGGAGGAACACTATCTCTGGATGTCAAACCGCCCTGGCTCACTGCTCCAGAATCTCTCAGATTGCGCTCAGTGATCAGCGCCTGGTTGAAGATAGATGATATCAAAGTCAACCTAATGATATTCACCTAAGAACATATCTCCTGGCTGAGACGGTCCACAAACTTCCTAGAAAGGAACAACTCATCACCTGCTGAAATCGTCGTGAATCATTGAAGCTCAGTAAAGAGAGATGAGTACTCCATAACAGAAATAGTACCCTACCCCAGACTCATAAACTCCCGGGCTCGGTCGGCCCTCAAGGTCTCCTGATAGAAGAAATTATAGAAGATGTGCCGAAACTCATCCCAAGTCATACTCTGATGGCGCCCTGACTGTAAGATCACCTCCCACCACCTCTTGGCAGTGTCTCGGAGCATATAAGTAGCCATTTTTACCATATTCTCCGGAGGTATATCTTGGTGCTCAAAGATCGTCACAGTGGCCTCTAACCATGAATCTGCAGCCTGGGGTCCCCCATCCCCTAAGAATGTAGGATAATTCTGTTGCTGGAAAACCCGTATCAACTCAACCATCGACGGGGCAGGGGGCGGCGCTCCCTGAAAGGTCTGCATCATACTCAAGAATTCCTCCCTGAACTGCACATCGGTGCCTACAACGGGTATAACTACCGGTTTCAAGGCTGTCATAGTAAAAGGATTTGCAGGAGGTCCATGATCGAATATATATGGTGTCTGATCACTGTCTAGCATCTGACGTACAACCAGAGGATGTCTTGGAGGCATAGATCTGAATGATCAAAATCACATCTTAGATAAGGATTATCAAGGACAGAGAACACAAGAGTACAAGATGGGAACAGGAGAAAGAAACATACAAGTTTTACTAAACACGACTACATGGCATGTATAGAAATACATGGTGTGTTCATTAAATCCATTCACATGGGTGTGTACTTCTTCCACCATTGGTCATGTAACACCCCAGACTACACGGCGTGTTTTCCCTACACATAGCGTGTACTTGAACTCTATTATCCTGACCGAGTCTCTTTACAGAGCTATCCCACATGGTCCTCTTAACCCTAGACTACATGGCGTATTCAATAAGGACAAGTCGTGTTTTAGACAAGGTTTTGGTGACCAGTGTTGTTAGTTTCATGGATGACTATATGGATGACCCTTACACTGAGTGTTCTGAACAAACACGGAATGTATTGGAGAAGATAACACCGACCTGTGTTCTTCGTGACACGGACGGGTTCCTAGAATAATTCTACACGGTGTGTTCATACAAAACATGACGTGTATTACATGAGATTCAATGGCCCGTGTTGTTTGTGACATGGTTGGGTACATGAATCACTACTACACGGCATGTAACGATCGTACACCGCGTGTTCCTGAAATTTTTTTCACTAACCCGTGTTTATGCTCACAGTTAGTGACACAGTTTAAAACTACACGGTGTGTAGTCAAGTACACGCCGTGTATTTTGGGTTTTTCTAGGTAGTAGCTCAGAATATACACTGAAGCCCAGAAAACACTGAAAAACAAACAAGGAGGTGACAAATTCCAATCGGTGAGGGACCGTACACCCCGCGAATCAAAGCTTGAAATATCCTACATATCAAGTACATGGGAAACAAGGCAATGATCCACCAAACTCCGATTCATGAGGGCCCATAACACCTCAAGAATCAAAATTTGGCATTCATTTAAGTAAAGGTGCAATACAAACAATTTCTCTATCAAACAACAGGGTTTATATCAAATCATATATCACAACAACATGCATAATCTACACACCGTCTATCACAACAACATGAAATCACTAATACACCCTAGATGGCATGTCAAGAATGCACGGCATGTTATTTCTAACCAGTGCCTATATGATGCATGGGATGGAATACCCTCATCTCATCGGGTTGTGACAGAAATAGAACTAGAATAGCACAACGATAACAACCCAAGGCATCAGAATCACTCTAGGTGAAATCATATCAACCATAAAATCTCAAAACCATAAAACTTCAATAAACGAGGTAGATTAGATTTTCCCTATACACGAGTTAGCTACTCCCGGGCACAGCTTATTACTATGTACCAAATCCATCTTATCCCTGGCTAACAGATCCAAACAGTAAATCAAGAGAAAAGAATTTCTTTGATACCACATTGTAATGTCACAGTTCCAAAATCCACCCAGAGGTGCCCCATATCTGGTTCGTCACATGGCCTCAAGCGCATTTCCCCAAACGCCAGAGGCTGCTGACTAGAAGCGAGGGCCTTGGGTGTGATAGTGGGGAAACTATGCCCTCATTGGTAGAGTACAAAATGAAAGTAAACAAAACATACAATAGAGAAAGTAATAAATATCCAACAACAATAAACAGAGGAATACTAAAACAATAAAAAACTAGAGAACACATGTATATATGAAATGATGCAGGATACATATTTATAGGGAAGCAGCCAAACAAGTCACAATGCTGAATACAAACTAAACCCATGTACAAATGAAAAGAAAATAAGCAACTCCTTAGCATCGCAAGCCTCGGCTTGGTCCCATGATCTCCTGATCCAAATCAATCAAGTACAAGAAGTCGAATGGTGCTTTCCCTTGTCTATACCTGCAACAACATATTCTTTTTGGGCAGAAAACCATGGCCCAAACCAGGTGTGAGACTAAAATACCAGAAGAAAACCACCCGAAGATCTGTGCCAAACTGTCAGTGAGTATATGGAAAGTAATAGTACAATAAGTAGTAAACAGTAACAGTAAACAGCATGCAGTAAACAGTAAGCAGGAACAGGATGGTATACATAAGTAATCAATCCAGAGAACAAAAAGCAGCAGTGAAGAAAACAGCTAACCACTATAGGAACCCCTCTAGGAAGTAGTCACAGCCAACCCCTCTAGTCCTATTCAAGAATTACCAACAACCCTATGGGTAGGGCACTCAGACTAACCCCCCTGGTTTTTTTCATACGAAAATTATAAGACTCTCTGGGGAAGCTCGCTTGGACAATTCCCATTATATTCTATGGTAGTCAGGGAGTCTCTGAGGAATATCACATGGTCTAACCCTCTTATAGCCCCAAGGTCTCGAAACTCTCTGAGGATCTTACTCGGTCAATCCTCTTATTGTCTCAGGTCTATCACAGAATCTCTAAGGAAGCTCACTCAGTCAATTCATTCTATATCCTGGAAAGGTTTTAAAGATATTCAATCAAAGAAAAGACTCTATGAGGAATCTCACTCGGTCTACCCTCATATAGTCTATAATATCCAAGACTCGCTGGGAAGCTCACTCGGTCTATCCCCTATAGTCTATAATATCCAAGACTCTCTGGGAAGCTAACTTGGTCTTTCCCTTATAGACTATAGCACCTAGTTCTCACGGTCCCATGCCAGTAAGTGCATAATTATTATATAAGTCCAGAGTACACCTACAGAGCATCTTGGCTAACCAGTCTACAACATAACAAGCATGTCAAGAATATCATTCTATCCTACAGTCACAAGGCATAGAAAATAGGAAAAATGGAAAAGGCTTACAAGACCCAAGGTCGTAACAAGAACAAGGCATGGGAAAAACATCCAAGCATAGAAAATAATTTACAAACATGATCAAACTACATATGCACTATCATACAAGAAAAGAAGGAAGAAATAGAGGAAAATGGTAAACACGCAATACCCTGTTCACGGGTATTGGTGGAAATTTGGACACAAAACTCAAAAACATCGAAAGGTAAGGCACAAACCACCTACCTCAATTCTTGGAGATCAATATAATAGAACCACGAGGCCTAAATCTTCTTAGAAAGGGGTAGATCAAGGAAAATGCACAAAATGTTCAACCCATGATATCTTGAGAAATAAAGAGAATCATGTAAAGAGACTCAAGAAGAAATAATAGCTCACCGCTGCGGTTCCAACGCAATCGATGACGGTCGATTCGACAAACAGACGGAGGCTCAGGGGCTTAGAGGATGTTCACGGCTGTACGGGCACTCTCGGTTGAAGAATGTGGAGAAGAAGGTGTTTATTTTGATTAGGCATGACCAAAGACCGTATAATGAAAAAAAGAAACTACACGGCGTGTACTTCTAGGGTACGCGACATGTAATTGGCCTTTCCATACTCCGGTTTAAGTGGCCTCCACATCATCCCTCCACATCATGTCTGTGGCCCGGACACGGCCAACACACAGTCTTGCACTGTATTAAAGTACACGACGTGTACTTCGATAATTTCCATAATTTCCTCTTTTTCTCAAAAACGTCTAGAAAATGAAAAACATAACTAAAATGAAGATTCGGGTTCGTACAATATATAGTGTAAATTTTTTTGCCATTAAACATAACTTCCTAATTCCAAAATATCATAACCATTGACTCCCATGGATTATTCCATTCAAAAAGGTATCCATCTTACCTCTATCCGTATTCTTTGTGAGAATTCTAAAGTTGAATCTAACTATCACCTTCATATTAGATTTTATCAAGGGAAACTAACACCTTTATCTTTTTAAGTATATTTTAATGGATTCTTATTATAGAATTAATTGAGTTTTTTTCTTGAATATCCATGGTTTAAAAGTATTACTTCATTTAGGATGCTATTTTATCTAGAATAGTTGAAATTACTTTTGTAACCATGGGACTATAAATAATGATGGGTACTTTAAATATAGACTAATTTATTTTATTGTTAATATTATTTAATTTTCCGATGAATATAAACATCCACTACTTACTCAAGGTCATATAACAACATATCATTCGATAAAAGACATAATATATTCATGTAATTCATGTTCATGGGAGAACTAAACAGTTCCCTAACAAGGGGTCACGCTTAATATGGATTGGCCTTTCATGAAATGGGTGGATCGAGTAGGGTAAGATAAAGGAATCAAATCAAATCTATGATTCTATAATTATCAGACTATTATTGGTAGGGAACGTCACTTAAAGTGGATACTAGAGCCATTCTTGAGGGAATTAGTCTCTACAGGACCTATAATTTCTATCTCAACACAGTTGATTAGGATTTTTCCTCACTCTTCGTCTTCTTAGTAAGTAATTATTATATAATTAGATAATTTATTAATCTATTAAAAATTATCGACATTTTGTACATTAATGGTTAAATTATCTTTACACAATGTGTGAGGGTAACATTACAATAGACTTTCATTCTTTTAAGGGTTATTGTTTAAATCATATTATCGACTTTTAGGGTGTTTTTCCGCTACCATTATATTTCAGTAATATCATACAAGGTTATTACCTATGACTGTATTAATTTGTGCCACCATGAGGCCTTTGACCATTCATCCTTCTAATTTCTATAAAAAAAAATTAACTTCCAAAAAGGAATCAACAACAAAGTTGTGTGGTTAAGAGTATAAAATATGTAACGTACCAACCAAACTCATTATATTATACCACTGTGTGGTGATGCCTCTCAGGTCAAGTTTAATAGATGGTATCCTAGGGACCAACACCTATAAACTCCACTTTTTTCCACCTAATATTGTATAGGGATATTTCAACATGACACACTGAACACCAATGTATTTAATTTCCCATGGTGGACCTCAAAATGGAAAAAAACTCCCAACCACTCTAAAATACCACCTGATCTCCTTAAAGACAATTAATTCATGAAAAATGCTTTAAAACCCTTATAAAAAACAAGCATCACTCTACCTGGGTTTGTTTCAAACAAAATCAAGAACAACATGGTTGAAAATAGTGTTATTTAGAAATAAATTCTAGTGATAATTTAGAAAAAATATGTTATTAAAATTGTTTATATCTCCAATCAAACCTTGATTATTTCTAGGAGAAGGGAAAACTCCATAACGTTTGTGGTACTAAATTAATATAACATTAAAATGATTTTGAATATTTGAAATTAATAAATTTAATTTCAAGAAGGAAGATTGTGAAAAGATTGTGTACCAGGAATATAAAGGTATTTTTTTGGCTATTCATAAAAAAAAGGCCAAAAATTTACTAAATAAGTGGATATAATATATTATTCAGAGTACTAACATCACTATAGTTATGAAGGAGAATAATATTTAAAAACATTGTGAGTTTATGTCAGAATAATTTTATATTGAATTAAATAACATAGGGGAAGTAAAAGGGAAAAATTATGAGTCAAATGAAGGAACTAATGCTGATCATAATGAAGTTATATCATAGGAAACACAAAATTCAAATAATATACCTACAATTAAATTAGTAGGACATTATTATTAAAAAGACCACACTATTGTAAGAAATAATAATGGAGTCTCTGTAGTAAATATAACCCTAATCATAGCTAGATCAATAACATTTACATGAGAAAAAAAATATGAGAATTATGTTATAGTAAAGTATTAGTTTATTGACAAAATTGAGAAGAATCAAACATTTCAAATTATCCCATGTTTTGAAGAAAAAATAATTATTATTACAAATTGTGTATTTTATAAAAATATTAATTAATTTGGAAATGTGGACTAAAATAAATCATTGTTTTTGGGAAATGGGTATTTCCAAATTAGGGTAATTGATGGTGAGGATACATTTTAGACTATTTTTTTGATGGAGAACATTTTAATTTTCATGGAAATATCAATATAGAGAAGATTCATGATGTATTATGTGGAAACGAAATATAACTACCTCAATAGAGTTCTATAGAAATAATTTTAAAACAAACTATAATTTGGGTTCATCATATGTGATGATAAGATAAAGATTTTCATGTTGAAGAAGGGTACATGAATTTAACAAATCAGGAACAAATGACCTAGTATGCTAGTCTAGATCAATAACTTATAATTATGTGATTCTAGTGAGTTGGAGTTGATCAAAAATTACGTAATAAAAATAATTATGATCATAGATTTTTAGTTCTCATCTATGTATAAAAAAATATTTGGAGGTATGTAAAATTCATAACACAATCTATTTGCATAATATATGAGGTGAAAGTTCAAAATTTCCATAATTGGGTAACTATTGTATTTCTTAATTCTATAAGTAACCCAAATAATGGTTGGAATGTTAATTTTTTTACCAAAATATAATAAGTAATCCCACATGTCATCTAAAATGGAACATTTAAATCTACTGATAAAATTGGAAACTACCTAAGGGAAGATTGAAAAATATTATGGTGGAAAAGAGGTCAATATAAATTAGTATAGAATATTAATTAGATCCTATTATACATAATAGAAACATGACCCGAAATTGAATTTTACACAATCCACGTAATTCTATTCCCAAGAATTCCAAACGAAATATTCATCATAGCCGGGAAAATAATGCATCATATTATTAATAATTTGATATCAATTAGAGTGTTCTATCATTAGGAATCATGAGATAAATTATAGGTCTACAAATATATGGATTTCATCAGTTTAGTATATGATATAAATTATATATCGGGCGGTGTATTATATCATAATGGATTCTTAAATTATCATCATAGAAAGAAAATAGAAATAATTTCACTGATAATTGAAAAAGATATATATATATATATATATATATATATAACATACACTATTGATTGCAAGAAACTGTTATCGATTAAACACCATTGTGGTGATATGGGAGTAAAATGTAATCTCTGTTCATAATCTATTGGAAAATTCCATTTTTACCAATCATATTATAAACCACATATATAATTCATGGATTAATCAAAATGAAATAAAGTATCACTTCATAAATTATAATTTTGAGTTCGTGTTTCTTTAGTTGGAGCATATCCATACTGTTGTTTATGTCAGAGATATCATGATGATGTACCTATCGATAAAAATTGGAATATATTTTCTTAAATATTTGAATCTAGTCAACTCACCACAGATAAAAGTATGTTACTGGAAGCTCTACTACCAAGCTATGGTTTGGATTTTACTATGAATTTTTAATTTTAGTACCGTTAATTCCATGAAAATGTGACCTATGGGATCCCTGCTAATGGGGGTGGAAAGATAATCCATGATAAGGGGAAAGGTATCACAGAACACTTGGGGAGGATTAAGGATGATAATGGGGGTGAAATTTTTTTGTGTATATTATGTTATGAAAATATATCATGGGTAACAAATTTGATAAATCTAATGATTTCTTTCTATAGAATAAATATCATTACATGAATTCTAGAAGCATGGTGGTTGTGGATGGGGGTTAGGTGGTCCTCAAAAGGTAAACAATATGTATCATTGATTCTATTTCCATTTTATTCTTATTTTTTCTGATGATATTGAATCATGTATGACTATAATACATGTTTAGTTTGTATTTTATTACAATATAGAGTTTATGTGGGTGTGATGTATTTTAATATAAAAAATCATTTTTTTTAAAAAATGAAAATGGGACTTGAAGATTTTTGAACAACCACAAATAAGTTTTTTGTTATAATAATTCCATAAACGTGAATTCATGGAGATTTTGGGATGTTTGTGGTTACAATACAATGTTGAAAAAGTTATATGGCTGTGAGGAATTTAAAAATTTCATAAAGAAGTGGATTTCAAAGAAACTAAATGTATTCCATTTGTTTCAATGTAAATCAAAGAATGGTAGGAATTTCATGAAATGTCATAATGTGGACAAGGGAATGGTGGAGTTGTGATAAGTTTGTGATATGAATTCACCAATTTTTTTATTATGAAAATTATTCTTAAATTAGGTTGGTAGACACCTAGAAGTAGAGTTACATGAACACTCCAAAGAAGAAGATTTTCATGAAGTTGACATCAACATTGGAGATGTATATTGTGATTGTGGAGAAGTTCCATGAAAATTTCAATATAAATTTCAAGATGTTGATAATTAGATATTACATGTGTGGATGATTAAGGAAAATCATATGTGATATTTATTCTTGTGACACTTATATGAATATATTTCTTATTGGAAGAAATTTTTCATGACCAATAGTGGGTTAATGAAAGTGGATTGGGGTTAGTGTACTAGTGTTGTGTTAATATCAGTTACATAAACATTTTCATGAATAATAAAGGATATTTAGTACCCAAAATTTTGATTCCCATAATTAATTTTTGTAACAAAGAGTTCATTATTTACATGAATGAAGAGCACCATGACATAATAATTATGGTGTAAAAATTATTAGTTGAGAACAGTAAAACTAATTTATTAAATAATAGTGAGTATAAATTAGTGGATAGAGATGTGAGTTCTCAAATTCTAAGAGATACGTGTGTTCTCCAATTTAATGGATATAAACTAGTAGGAGTAGTGAGACTTTAATATTTTTAAAATAATAAGTATCTCATTGTATATTGGAACATTCACACAATAAATTAATATTCATTATCAAATATCATAGTGTATGTGAACCTTGAGACTATATTTTCATGAAACATTAAATTTATTATGATCTAAAAAAGATTTAATAGTCTAGGGTATATTCTAGTTCTTCCATCAAGGAGCATCGGTGTTCGATAGCTGGTATTTTCAATAAAAGGATAAAAATATGGGGTGATTTTGAAAACAATTTTAACAAAATAACATAATTTAAAGAGTTTAATAGATTAAAAACGATGTCAATTTTCAAAAATAATGAGATAAAAGTGTGTTTTCATTTCACTACACACATGTTGATTTCATTTTACTTAGATATTCATTTAGTTTGGTGCAAATATTTTTTTGAAATGAATCATAATATCGATTAATTTCTATAATTTTATATTAATTCATGTTTACCCAAATCATGACATAACAATCTAATTGTGAATGTATATCAATTATAGATGTAATAAAAGTATATAAGGTATATTTAATTCTTAAATAATTAGTGAATAAAAATACTCATATATTTTCCAATTGGTGAAACAAAATTCAGTCACTCAAAATCTAACAATGATTTATTATAAATTAATATAATATCAATAACATGCATAAAAACAAGGATTAAAAAATAAAATAATTTCTAATGCATGGAATGAAATGTTTTAACACACAATTTAATACAATAAAATAGTTAATAAATGCATTGAAATACCCATTACATGTCTATGTCCGCTACAAAATGAACTCCCAACATTTATCCCAACATCGAGATGGGGAGTAAGTTCAGGTGGAACACTATTTCATTTAATCTCTAATGTATGAGGATAAAGAGATCTAGAACCTATAAGGTGATGATATTAATCCTCTATAAAAAAATGGTTGTACATTAATCATTGTTCAAACATTAAATTGAGGTTCCCAAGGTTCCCATTTATAGCGAAAACTAGGATGTGATTTTGGGATCCCAGATTTGAAGATACCACCTGGGTCTTGGTTTTTGATTGGTAAAGAGAGTTTTCTCTTATTTGAAAAAAATATGAGTTATTTAAAAGAATAATTACTATTACTATAAAATAGGTATTGTTCATTGTATATATTTAATTATAGACATAGCCATAATATTGAACCAATCTATTTAATTTTACTAAATTCATTTACCGTACAAGACATGATCGATTGGTCCTCTAGATGAAGGAATTTGGAATGGGATATTTGATATTAGTTCTATCCCAATTAGTTATAGATTTAATCAAAAAATTGCATCCTATTTTACATCATGTATTATATGGAAAATGTAAAATAATGGAAAAGTGTTCATGGGTTAACATACAGTTTTTCCCATTATTCATCAACATCACCCTGCATTCTCCAAATCACATCCTCTTACACTGAAATATTCTGAAAAAGTGAAATTTATCTTTTAAAGGTGATAAAAATTAAATAATTTAATAAAATGTAGATTTAAATTATATTTATTCATGAAAATTTCAATAAAAAACTAGTTTAACACAGTGGTGTATAGGTGGAATAAAATAGTGAATTACGGTGTCCTCACACACCCACACCTAAACATTTTTACTCATGGGAAAAGAAAAATTTAGTAAAATTTAGTATGGATAAAGTATGATATATACGACAGAAAACATTTAATGAAAATTTAATTCCTTATTGAAATTTTATCAAATCATAAAATCAAACAAAGGAGTTATTCATAGTTATGTAGGAAAAATATGTCTTACAAATCACATCAGGATGTAATTCAAGGAGATAAGTGATACCAATTTGTGAAAATATTTCAAAATTAAAAAAATCATATAACATTCAACATGTTTATGTGACTAAAATAACTTGATATTATTCCCAATTTCTAGCTAGTAAATGTTGTTTTTTTATGAAAAGTATGCTTAAATGATTTTATCTACTGAACCTTCCCTACATCTATATCCATCAAATTTCAAGAACCACTCACTTAATAATTCATGAAATTCAAACCTTAAGATCCCAACCAAGATATCCCAATATTTTTTATATTTCATCACTCCACTAATTTATTAATAAAGATGGCTTTCATCAAATGTTTAACTTAGAAAGAATCTCACACTCATCACTCAACACCTGTTTGATCTCCTAACAACATTAATTTTAAAATTTATAGCCTGATCAAAGCTAAATGAATGTTGATTTTGGACCTTCACAACAATCAAAAAATATTTTCATAATTTTACTATTTATTCGGTTTATTATTATTTTTTGTTTTTTGTTTTATTCAAGGTGCACTACAATCATATAACAAGTACACATGAATTGGTAAATTCAATATAGTAATGAAGTAGATTAGATAATGAACATATATATGGAAAATTCATCTTAGAAAGATGATAAATAGTAACAAAATATATATTTATCTTCTATTGTGTAATACAAATTCACACTTTATTCTTGGGTGCAATGATGTATGGAGATATAATGATACAATATTTTCCTAATAATTAATTATAGAAATGGTTTGAATATTCTCAATGATTTCATAGCGATAATTCCATTTATATCATTAACAACAACCCATTTCCCATAAAATGCAACACCTCGATGTTAAATTCATACTAAAAAAGACATTCCACTAACAAAAAAATTAATTGTTATAAAAAATAGTGTAGGGAAATTCCTCTTTCATTTTCAATAAATTCTATCATTAAGTGAGCATAAAGAATATATGAACATTTTTTCACAAAAGTGAGGGGGAGGGGGATTGGTAAAAATACTATTTAGAATTTGATAAATAAGAATGATTATGAAAATTACTAATAACCTTAGGAATATTTGGATAATTAAAAATACTATAAACAATCAAAAAAATATAAAAACAATTGAAAAATATAAAAACAATAAAAAAAGATAAAAACAAATAAAGATGATAAAAAATTCATAAATAACAACATATTATACCCATCTCCCTACACGGAGAAAGTATAGTGTCATCACTATAAGAAAATACAATTCTAGAAGGAAGTATAAAACGTGGCATGTTTCATTGGTAGGTTACATCTGGAACATAGAGTTCCTCCATCAAGGACTTCAGAATGGATTCAAGAAAGTGATTCACCCATATCCCATTGAATGTGAGGGTTTTTTTGGTTCTTTATATTAAACCTGAATAGTAGAAAATGGATAAAAATTAGTAACAATGTCTGGGACAATCCAATGAGAACTAATATAACTTGAATAAAACTTTATCCTTGCATTGAAAAACAATAACTTTTTCTCTATGTGGAATTGACGATGACGGATGATGTGTTCATCATAAAATTTGGTTCTCTCATTATAAATTTTAGTGTTCTGATATAAATCTATATGAATTTAATTAAAGTCATAAATAAACATCATCCTTTGTGAACCTTCACCATAATGATTATAATTTAATTTCTTAATGTCCCAGTAGGCTCGGTGCACTTCCTAAACAGGGAGGTGACTAATCATTCAAAACACATACTGATAGGGTGACATTATATCAGTTGTTTTGAAGGAGTTATGTTATGCCCAAAAATGAGTCATAATGTATAATACATGAATATTTTTAAGGGGATTAACCATTTTTTTCGGAATTTGGTTAATGACTCTATTTGACACCTATTCATGATTGTTGGTTTGTAGTTCATATAAAGTAGATACATAATTCCCAAACCTATGTTGCGGGATTTGTTTTCATTTTTCAGTTTCACAAATGAAAACTATGGTCACTGATGATAAACCTAGGTAATTTGAACATTCAAAAAAATTATTTCACAAAAATTCCACAAATGTGTTGTATTCATCTGTCCTTATGGCTTGTGACTCTACATATATTGACACATAATCATCTTATAAGAGAATTTATATATTAAAAAATTAATTAGAGAATATTCCCATGAATTCCATTCCCCAAACATAAAATATTTCCTGAAATATAATGGGTTTTTAGGCATTTCATTTCTCAAAGACACATTCCCCATTCCTTGATAGTGAGGAATTGATTTTTGTAAATATTGGGCATCCAGAAATTGTTGGATAGAATATGAAGATGTATATGTGTATTAGATGGAACAATAAAAGAATTGTTGGATCGAATATTTATATGTATATGTGTATTATATGGAACAATAAAAGATGGGGGTGAATTGTAGGTTTAAAAGATTTTGTTTTTAAACACTTAAGAAATTATATTAAATGATCTTAAACTAATACAATTCAAAACAAAAAACAAACAACCACAATTGTATTGAATATAAATGTATTATATGATGTAATACTATAAGAAAAGTAAAGAAATTGTATTGCATGATGAATACAATAATCAGAGTAATACAATAGTGAATGATTCTACCATAAAACGTATAGAACCAATCGATACAATATGTAATGGTATGATTGTAATTGAAACAATTACAAATGAATATGAAATGAAGAAAGGAAACAATACAATTCCCTTTTTTAAAACAAACCATAGTGGAAATATATATGTATTACAATTCTTTTGACTCAAAGAGAAGGTTTATCCTCTCACTGAGGATAAGAGGTCTGTCTTACCACCACCCTGGTGAGCCCTCGATATGTGGATCAGTACGTTTGTCTTGCTATCCCTACAAGCCATCGATACGATGATCGGTATGTCTGTCTTGCTATCCCTGCAAGCACTCAATTTTGTAGGTAATCAGCACCTTTGTCTTTCAATCACTTGAAATCCCTTGATATGATGATCGGTAGCACCGTCTGCCTATCCCTAGTAGCCCTCGATCGTTATCACCTGATCGGTCTCACAAAGAAAAACAAAGAACTTATTGAAATACAAAAACTAAGAATGATCCATTCATGTTTTGTAGTTTCAAGTATTTCGCACGAAGAAGGAGAGAAGTCACAACGTCTCTCTCTAGAACATGATAGAAGCTTAGAATGATCAAAGTCTCTCAGTTTTTTAACTCATCTTCAAATGAACTCCTATTTATTGGCCTCAAGTTCCAACGGTTATATTTCCTCCAACGGTCATATTTCTCCGTAAAACTCGTAGGGAGTTGGACACCAGGCACTATAATGGTCATATTGAAATAGAAAACACAACATCGTTTTGATTAGTTTATAACTAACTCCATGACATCATTTTGGTTTAAAACAAAAGATATATGAAGATGATAAACATGAGTATGATTGACATGTGTTGATAAATAATAAAAACAAGCATGTGATAGACGTAAAATACAAGTTCTATAAGTATTATATAGTGTAATGTATTGATATGATACAAAGTGAGTATGATGAACAATAGTCAGTATGATTGATAGAGTCAGTACGATTGACAGAGATAGTACGATTGACATAGAGAGTATGATTGACAGATTCAGTACGATTGACAGAGTCAGTACAATTGACAGAGTCAGTATGATTGACAGAGTCAGTACCATTGGCAGAGTCAGTTTGATTGACATAGTCAGTACGATAAGCATAGTAAGTACGATAAGCATAGTTAGTACGATCAACATAGTCAGTAAAATCTGCATAGTTAGTACGATCAGTATAGTTAGTACAATCATAATAGTTAGTACGATCAGCATAGTCAGTACGATCAGAATAGTCAGTACGATCAGCATAGTCAATACGATCAGCATAGTCTGTATGATCAGCATAGTCAGTATAATCAGCATAGTTAGTACAATCAGCATAGTCAATACAATCATCATAGTCAGTATGATTGGCACAGTCAGTACGATCAACAAAATTAGTACGATCAGCATAGTCAGTACGATCAGCATAGTCAGTACGATCAGCATTGTCAGAACGATCAGCATAGTCAGTACGATCAGCATAGTCAGTACGATCAGCATAGTCATTTCGATCAGCATAGTCAGTATGATTAGCACAATAATTTGTGATTTCCAAAATAGGACATAAAATTCAAAAGAGAACTTTTGACTCAACAATCTCCCCCCTTATGGAAATCACAAAACATAAAGTTAAAACAAAACGAAAAACTTATCTCCCACATATTTATTTGAAACTATTCTGAATAAGGAATTGAACACAACTAACCCCCCCTTAGGTATGTACTATTTTAAGGATTGTATTAGTATGTTTTCATGATTTAGAAGTATTTGACTAAAACATTCTCCCATTATTAAACATTCTCCCCCTTTATGATTTAAAAAAATAATGGGGTAATATTGAGTTGCCTGAAAGAATTGGAGAAAAGAAACACAAAGCAATGGGAAAGGTAACATAAATTTCATTAAGATAACAAAAGCCTATATAATTCTAGAGATAAGAATATAAATATACAACAACACTCATTTGATTATAGAAATATACAATAACACTCATTCGTACGGAGTCTTATAGAAAAGGGGTAGAGCTTCGTCAAGAATTCTGAAAAACTAGAGTGGGTTTGGGGAAGGGAGGGGTCTATTTATAGCAAAAAA
This sequence comes from Viscum album, assembly GCA_963277665.1. NCBI lineage: Eukaryota > Viridiplantae > Streptophyta > Magnoliopsida > Santalales > Viscaceae > Viscum > Viscum album. Next base: position 472,207,220 of record OY728148.1, read on the forward strand.
ATAATGACCATTGATCTTAAATGGTTGAGATTAGACGAAAAAAAACTAATATAATTTAAATGGTTTTAAAAAAATTGAGAAACAACAAAAAGTAAAAACAATACAATGTAGTGAAAGAATGTACCTTTCGGATATTGAAAGGTAATTGTTGGTTTAATAGTATGAAAATAGTATAATACGATTCATGTGTTCAATGAAAAAGAATACAATCAGTTGTGAGACCGATGATAAAAAAAATTCATTACCATAGGTTTTCAAGCCGATGGAAGACAAAGTCATTACCATAGGTTGTCAAGCCGATGGAAAAGAAAGTCATTACCATGGGTTTCCATTCCGATGGAAAACAAATTCATTACCATAGGTTTTCATGGCGATGGAAAACAATGTCATTTCCATAGGTTGTCATTCTGATGGAAAACAAAATCATTACCATAGGTTGTCATGCCGATGGAAAACAAAGTCATTACCATAGGTTGTCAAGCCGATGGAAAACAAAGTCATTACCATAGGTTGACGTGCTGATAGAAAACAAAGTTGTTACCATAGGTTGAAGTGCCGATGGAAAACAGAGTTTCTACCATAGGTTGACGTGTCGATGGAAAACAATGTTGTTACCATAGGTTGATGTGCCAATGGAAAACAAAGTTTTTAGCATAGGTTGACGTGCCAATGGAAAATAAAGATGTTACTATAGGGTGACGTGCCGATGGAAAACAAACTTGTTACCATTGGGTGACGTGCCGGTGGAAAACAAACTTGTTACCATAGGGAGACGTGCCGATGGAAAATAGACTTGTTAACATAGGGTGAAGTGCCAATGGAAAACAAAATTGTTTCCATAGGGTGACGTGCTGATGGAAAACAAATAGTCAAGACAAAAAACAAAATGTAAAAATGATAACTAAATAGTCAATACATTAAACAGAAAGACAAAATAACAAACCAGGAGAATAAACAGATAAATAAAATGAATATAAAGTAAAATGTTCTCCTTTTTAAGAAATGTTTCTTAATGTAAGGAGAAGTGAATAACATAAAGTAGAAATGAATGATTAATTTAATGTAATCATTCCTTGCTACTATTTTTTAATCTCAAATCTATCAAAAGGTAATGGTTGTGTAAAAATGTCAGCATGTTGTTCTTGGGTTTCGATGAATTCTAAAATAGTATCTACTTTTTATGTGTGATCCCTAAGAAAGTGATGCCTAATATCTATGTGTTTTGTTTCGATAATATTTTCAAAGAAATATTTTTTTCCTGTCATGTGTCAAGAACAACCAATATCCATGTACCAAATATTCTTGTTGGTACACTTATTTTCCTGAAAAAGAAACAATTAGTTTTTCGAAATCCAAACATATTTATATCCAGAAAGGTTAGATAAAAGAATTTTAGGAATCCACATTTGTTTTGAAAAATTAGATTTATGAAATCCTAAATACTGAGTTCTATTATGAGAGTATTCTCTTTTTCATTGCCCCCCACATTGACATAGTACAAAAAGGGGTAATTTGTGGAACAAAATAGTTATTACTAAAATTGAGTTTAGAATGAGTATAACCAATACCAGAATGATTTCTTAAAGGTCAAATTTGAGAACACATTTTGTAAAAATTTTCCTTTCCATGTATAAATTTTGACAAAAATATATTCAATGAAAAAATTTCTGAATTTAGTTTTAAAACTATGTTTTTATCCTCCAAAACCTTGGATTTTGAACTAGAGTTAGGCTCAAAAACGTTTTTCTTAGAAATTTCGTTTTCTAGATCCTTAGAAAGTTTTTCCTTATCAGATTTGACATTCTCAAGGGGTTTTAAAATACTTTAAAAATCAAAAGTCTTCATATCAAGATCATTATAATGATCTAATACTTCTTTAGTTAAAATTGAAATTCTAGAATTTTCTTTATGAAGCTTTTTCTTGAGTTCAGAATTTTCATTCTCAGGTAATTTAGAAAACCTAGATACTTCTTTAAAAGAAGGTAAAGTATTATCTTCTGATGAAAAAGACTCATCATTTGAAGATTCATAATATGTATTATCAGTATAATTTTCATTCAAGGAAACATTTGTAATAGCTTTAGCATTGTGTACCTTAGACATGACACAATGATTTTTGATTGGTAATCTCGTTATAAGTCTGATATTCCTTTTTCCTGAGGATTCATATTTTGAAGAACTATCTGATGAATCGCTACCACTTGCACTCCAAGTATCATTTTCCTTCAAGACATTCATCCCCTTTGTCTTGTAATACTTTTTATTATTTCTTTCATAGTGTTTCTCCTTTCTATCTTTTCTCTTCATTAAAGGACAATCAGGTCTTATATGACCTACTTTCATACATTCATAACATGTTACCTCTAAATCTTAATTATCCTTCTTTATCTTTCTTTTTGAATCTGTATTGGAAGTCTTTATTTCCCACAATCTTTTTCATCCTTCAAGCTAGATTGGCTAACTCATTATCTGAATGATCACAATCACTTGAATCATACATAACAAATTTCTTGGCTTTGGATCTTGTTATCCATTCAGGTGTTATAGATTTAAATGTAGTAGTAAAACCTACACTTCTATTCCCATTTTTATTCTTTTTAAAATCAAAATCTCTCTTCATTCTTGTCTCATGATATTGAAGAGTTCCAAAATGTTCATAAAGTGTAATCTGAGAAACTTTTTGGTTTTCATCAATAACTGTTCTTTTTGACTCCCATTCGTTTGGCATTATATCAATAATATTATCTACCAGAGATTCATCATCAAGGAATTTTTCTCCCATGGATTTTAAACTGTTGAAAATTGTCATAATTTATTGTTGCACATAACATACCGGCTCTCCATAAGGAAAAAGAAATCCATGATACTATGCTCGAAGCATTTCTCTTCTTGTTTCTATAACCTTTGATGTACCAAAATGTCTGACTTCTAATTTCTTCCAAATACAGTTGGTTACTTCACAAGATGATATCTGTCTATATATATTCCTGGTCATAGAACATAATAAATTATTGTGTACCTTGTAATTCAATTGATATTATTGCTTCTCTAGATTAGTGAAAGTGCTGAATTCTTTGTCAGGAATTTTCTACCCTCCAGTAAGCATAATAAAGTTGTCTACACTAGTATTGATAACAAATGTCTTCATTCGATCTCTCCAGTACTCATAATCATTTAAATCAATGATTGGTGTTCTAGTTGGATTTAGATTGTAAATTGATCCAATATCCATTCCTACCATCTAATAAAACAAAATCATTTCCACTCCACACGTTAGTGCAGTAAATAGTTCAAACAGAAATTTGAAAGAAATAGATCTAGTAATAAAAATCAGTGGAAACCTCATCTGATACCAATTGATGGATCAAATATGTATATGTATATGTGTATTAGAAGGAACAATACAATAATTGTTGGATCAAATTTGTAGATGTATATGTGTATTAAATGGAACAATACAAGAGGGGGCTGAATTTTAGGTTTAAAAAACATTGTTTTTAAACACTTAAGAAATTAGTTTAAATGATCTTAAACTAATAAAATTCAAAAAAAAAACAAACAACCACAATTGTATTCAATATAAAGGTATGATATGATGTAATACTATAAGAAAAGTAAAGCAATTGTATTACAAGATGAATACAATAATTAGAGTAATACAATAGTGAAGGATTCTACTATAAAGCGTATAGAATCAATCGATACAATATGTAACAGTTTGATTGTAATTAAAACAATTACAAATGAATATGAAATGAAGAAAGGAAACAATAAAATTCCCTTTTTTTAAAACAAACAACAATGGAAATGTAAAATTATTACAATTCTTTTGACCCAAAGAGAAGGGTTATCTTTTCACCCAGGATAAGAAGTTTGTCGTACCACCACCTTGGTAAGAAATCGATACGATGATCAGTACATCTGTCTTGCTATCTCTGTAAGACCTCGATATGATGATCGGTACGTCTGTCTTGCTATCCCCACAAGCCCTCGATTTTGAAGGTAATCAGCACCTCTGTCTTTCAATCCCTTAAAAGCCCTAGATATGATGATCAGTAGCACCGTCTGCCTATCCCCAGCATCCCTTGATCGTTATCACCAGATCGGTCGCACAAAGAAAAACAAAGCACTTAGTGAAATAAAAAAACTAAGAACGAGTCATTCATATTTTGTAGTTTCAAGGATTTCACACAACGCAGGAATGAATCCATAACGTCTCTCTCTAGAACATGATAGAAGCCTAGAATGATCAATGTCCCTCTATTTTTCAGCTCAGCTTCAAATGACCTCTTATTTATAGGCCTCAGGATCCAACGGTTATATTTTCTCCAACGGTCATATTTCCCTAGAAAACTCTGAGGGACTCGGACACCTGGCATTATAACAGTCATATTTAAACAGAAAACACGACATCGTTTTGATTAGTTTATAACTAACTCCATGACATCGATTTGGTTTAAAACAAAAAATACATGAAGATGATAAACATGAGTACAATTGACATGTGGTGATAAATAATAAAAACAAGCATGTGATAGAAGTAAAATATAAGTTCTATAATTATTACATACTGTAACGTATTGATATGATACAAAGTGAGTGTGATTCAGAAAAGTGAGTACGATTGACAGAGTCAGTACGATTGACAGAGTCAGTACGATTGACAAAGTCAGTATTATTGGCAGAGTCAGTATGATAAGAATAGTCAGTACGATAAACATAGTCATTACGATCATCATAGTTAGTACGATCAGCATAGTCAATACGATCTGCATAGTCTGTACGATCAGCATAGTGAGTAGGATCAGCATAGTCAATATGATCAGCGTAGTCAGTACGATCAGCATAGTCAGTATGACCAGCATAGTCAGTACGATCAACATATTTAGTAATATCAGCATAGTCAGTACAATCAGCATAGTTAGTACGATCAGCACAGTCAGTACGATCAGCATAGTCTGTACAATCAGCATAGTCTATACGATCAGCATAGTCATTTGTGATTTCCAAAACAAGACATAAAAGTCAAAAGAGAACTTTTGACTCAACAGAAATAGTGTTTTCCAAAAGATACCTAAATCAATGATATTTAATGAATTCCATGGGGGGCCAATGATTCCACCACAAGAAAGTGTTTGGTAAAAAATAATGATAGTCTTGAACGAATTTTTGGTAGCGTAGCGTATAAGGACTTGGTCACTACAAGTGTGCCAAAGGTAAGGGTCATACAAAATGTATAAATGGGACTCATGTTTCCGAAAATCAACATTTTTTTTTGAAATAATAATGGGTGAATGATACTACCATTTAATTTACAATTACATCATACGAATGAATAACATATTACACTTGATAAGATTGTTCATCAGGAGTCATCTCATTTATAGGAATACAGTTTTGGAAACAATGATGTTTTTTTTCAGGAATGAAATATGTTTTGTATCTGTTATCAATTCACATTAGGTTGATCAAGGAGTTTTACTGTCATCAAAGGAATTTCAGACTGTGATCCATGTTCCATGAATAGTTTGCGGATCAAGAAAATTGTTATGCCGAATGACGAACCAAAAATCATAATGAAGGAACAGTATACAGAATGCATAGGAATATTGGTACCTTGAGAGAATGAGGTTAACAAGAAGGACTAATGTTCATGGAAGTAAAATGGTTCAAGGAATTAAATTTCATTCAAGAAATTGAGGCGGAGTATTGAGATTCCACGAAGGGTGTTTTTGGAGGAAATGAGGTGGTGATTTGTGTCGCCACATAGGGAGGATGGCAGTATGAGGACCACATAGGGAAGTGGTTTGTGGATGATTCATGGTATGTGGAAAATATGGTGTTTTATGAATGATTTGGTAATATTTATATAGCCGTATTTTTTTATCTTCATTCCTTCATAAGGAGATATAATCCATTCAAAAGTAGAGGCCAGTACAATTTATAAAATCCATGAAGAATTCAGAGAAGACTATAACTGATCATGAGAAAACAATCATGCAATGGAGAAGAGGTTCATGAGGAAGATTACAGGAGAGAAGAAGTGTTCCATAGAGGATATATAGTTCACTGAATATGAATTTTATATAAGAAGTTGGTATATAGTGAAATGTCGGTACGGTGAGGAATAAATCATTCTGTTGTGCTCTTATAGACTATGGAGTAACTGAGGTGTTATATAGGGAAAGGAAGTATCGAAATGAATGTGGTGTGTGAGATTAGATTTTTATGAATTTTGTGAACATGGATTGCAAAGACAATACATGGTCATGACTTGTAGAGGAGGTACATGGAGGTGGTATGCAGAAAACTCCAGCATGCGTAGGAAGAAGGCTAGTACACGGAGGAAAAATTCCTGAAAAAAAAATGTATGAAAGAAATTAGATTACATCTTTAGGGGATATTGGAACATCAATATATCTATATTTATGGATATATGATTTAATAGGAACCCATTGAAGCAACCATAAAGTCAATAAACTGAGTTCAAATTCTTCCCAGCATAGTGAGGAAGTGGGAGTCAATGGAAGTGATCTGAGGGATGTAGTTTTCCATCCCTAAAACGATGTAAAGAATATTTTCCATGCACCTAGTGATTTTGCTGAAATTTTTAACCAAAAAAATAGTGAATATTAGTTAAATTTGTTACTCCCAACAACTAGTTATCATATAATCCATATATATATCAATTTTTTTGTGAACCAGGTAAAATTTATGACTCTTTAATTTGGATGTGATTGTTTGTTTTTTTTACATTATCATCAGTCTGGTTTAACAGGTTCCCACCAATTTCAGAACAATATCAATCAGTTTAAAAGAAGTAGTTGAGACCTTGAGTAATCCCTCCCCTCTCAAGGTGTTCCGAAGTCCATCATGTTATATCAGACCAAAAAGGTTGCTTAGGTAAAATATTAACTTCATTTCTACAATGGTTAATATAGTAAATATCATGGGATTACCCATATTTAATGGAAGAAACTATCAAAAATGAATGAAATGGATGAAATCTCAATAAATATATAATGGAATTGTAATAAAATTTTATACTATATAAGGAATATAGGTCACCAATACAACATGGATATCAATGACAAATTAAGATAGTAAATTTCATAATGCAGATGCCACATCAAGGAACTCCTTTATGGTAGATCTTTTGGATCAGATATATCTAATGGTGATGAAATGAAAATCAATAAAGTAAATGTTGGAAAATTGGAATATATATGAATGTGACATCAAATTGAAGGATGATAAAGTACATGTTTTTCTCTATAGGTGTGATGATCTAAAAATTCATCCATATTAAATTGAAAATATATTTTTTAATCATTTTACTGAATTTGTGTGAAAACTACGAGGACTTGGTGAAGAAATAATAGACATTGATATTGTATGGAAACTCGTCAAAATATTTACAACACTTTACAACAAAATGTTGTCAGTCCTTGACAAAAGGAGTCCTTCTAGACTTTATATGGATGATCCGCTCTGTAGCCTAGTGTCATATGAGATGGGAGTCATAAAGATTATTAAAAAACTCGATTAAGCAAGGAAATTTAATTCAAATCCATAGAGAAATGTAAAATTTCCTGAGATAGTGTTGCTGAAGATAATGAGGAAAAAAAAATTTCTCTCATTACAATGAAATTAATGAAGGGAAGCCGTAAATTTGATGGTATGTAACCTGTGTCATGTTTTCATTATGGAAGATTTTGGAACAGTGACTCTTGATGCCTAAGAAAGTTCGATGATGAAGAAATAAAATCTTGAGGCATTCAGAATCCCCAGTAAAGGTTTTTGAAAAGGAGAGACTTCAAATATGAAAAGAAACTACCACAAAATAGTTTTCTTTATGATGAATAAGATGATAGAAATTATTTCCTTATGGAATTATAAACAAAATTTAATTATGAAAACCATTCTTCCATGATGGCTACAATTGAAATGTCAGAACCATAAAAAGATAAATCTTGACAAAATTATTTGAAAAATAATGTCAAACCAATGTAGAAAATCAAAGACGATTTTGGTAAGTTTTATAATCAATATAAGAGATGATGTAACTATAGAGAAGTTTTTTAGGAATAATCAAAATATGTTAATAAACTTGAAGATGAAATTGAATGACTGGAATAATTTTTGAAAGTATAGTCATCAATCATTCCAACAAAATAAATGGAGTGAAACTTAATCTCATAATTGATGAATGGGGAAAAGTTATCAATGACCTTACCTCATTAATTTAATATATTTCTAATAGTATCTAGGTTCTATTAGAAGAACATTTTTCTATTAGGTATAAAAATGAATGTGAATCATGTTAAATAAAAACAAAGAAGAAAATTCATATTGGAAAATTCTCAGATGATGAACTTCTAGAAAGTGTTATGTGTGGTTATGAGGGATTTGAATAGTCCATGAATAAAAAAAGGCCCCCATTCAGGAGAAAAATAGAAATTTTTTGTGATTATGATACACCGAATGTTGGATGTAATGTGTGCCAAAATAAAGGCATGTTGAAATCCAGAAATATCATGAAGACTTCTGATGTCAAAAAAAGATTGTCTCAAATAAGAAACAAATTATAATTGAATACCATTCTCACGTTTCTAGATGTGATTGAAATTAAAATTATCCTCTTAATTAAATTGACATCAAGTAGAATGTATTTCAAAAAAGACATTCCCACTAATGAAATGTTAATTCTATGGCTATCGGGGCAATACCATGTCACACATTGATGAGACAATGAACTGTTTTATTAGGGAAGAGCAAGGAAGTCAATGATAGAGAGTGAATTAGTATCCTAATTCATATAGAATAAATAATTTCTGTGGATATTTATTCATTATATTATCTTTTTCCATAAATCTATTGATTACAGGAAAAGGAATCGAATGAACATGTCATACAGAACCCATAGACATGTTAATACATGCCAAGTAGATTGTTTTTCTCTTTCAAATAGGGTTTCTCCACTATAATAATAAACTGAGAATGAATAATCTACTCACAATTGAAGATATATTTGAAAGTAAATCTTTATCCTTAACTCAATATAATATTTCATGGAAGGAAAATTAGAAAACTAAAAAATCAAACATAGTAGATGTCTCTCTCAAAGCTAACAAGAACAATAGTAATTGGATTCTTGGTAATGAATTATCAACCCATATGATGGGAAATATAGATTTATTAACTAATATCATGAAAACATTCAATAGAATAGTGAGATTCGGTAATGATGTCAGTTTAAAAATCAAATGTTGTGGAAGTATAAAACTGGCCAATGGTGAGCTGAAGAAGACTAATGTTCTTTAGGTGGAAGAGTTACATCACATTCTCTAGAGTGTGATACAACTCTCTGACACGTGACTTATGGTGACATTCCATCAAAATGGGTGCACTATAAATGGAAGAATAGTGAATTATCTCATAATGGGATGCAGAAAAAATCGAAACATATATTTGGATGATTGTAAAGAGAAAATTTTTAACATAACAGTTGATAAATGATACTTCTTGTGGCACCATAGATTGAGTCACACCAATCAAAATGATATGTAAAAGTGATATGAACTAATGTTTATCATTTATATCCTAAATCTGAATCATGAAAAGAGAATACATTTAGTTCTTTCTTGTGATGAATGTTATTGTGTTGTTAATATCTTCCAAAGAAGGGAAAAGTATGAAATATTCTTGATCTCATTCATACAAATGCATGTGGTCCGGTAATTTGGTTTGGAACATATGGAGAAAGGAACATTGTACTTTTCATATATGATTATAGTAGAATGGGTTTTTATGGCTACTCATAGGAAATGACCAGTGCTTGATTACTCGAGAACATAACACAAAATAGCTATGAATGATACTAGACAAACAATCAATGTTATCTAGTTTGACAATGGAAAGGAATATCCATACATTGAATTTGAAAATTATATTGAGAAACCTGGAATATAACAAAAGGTGGATAATTTGAGGACTCCACAAACAAAGTGTTTTTGTTGAGAACTGAAATCGATAGGTGAATAGTATGGAAAGAACTATGAAAATTGAGAGTTTTATCTCTCGCCATTGCTGGAAAGAGGGTTTTCAAGTAGCATTTTATACTCAAAACTAATCAACGATTTTTATTTGGGAAATAAAAACACAATATGAGATATTGAATGTATTTTATCCACATTTAATGTATTTTATTATTTTTAGATGTAATTGATTTATCCAAAAAAAGAAGGAAATCAAGGAATGTATTGTGATGCTGTAGATAAAGGAATATTCATTCCATGATCAATGAATAGAAAGGCCTAAAATTTTATAATAAACATATTGGATTTTTTTGGAATTAATTAATATAATGATCCTTGATGAAAAAATTGAAATCCCTAAAAACATTTATCTACTAAAACAATAGAAGATGAGGAAGAATGTGTAACTTGAATGGATAAAAATAAATTAGTTGAGAATGTAATGGAAATCCATCAAGAACCACTTCATGATGTTGAATGAGAAGAAACATAATAAAAGGAAACCAGGGCTATGGAAATTTCTTCTAAACCTCACAGGACAAATCTAAAATCATAAATTCATCAATCAAACATGATTAGGGATTGGACAGATCCCAAACAGACGTGGATAATGAGCAATATTGAACAATAATCATTCATAACAATTTTGAAACCATCCTAATTTTAAGAAGCTAAAAAGGATGAATCATTTTTTAAGTAAATTAATGAATAATTAAACTATACTTGTAATAAGAAATCATTAGAATTAGTTAAGAGACCTGATACCCACAACGTGATTTGTACGAAGTGTATTTTAAAAAATAATTATTTAGAGAAAGAAAATGTTATAAAAAACTCTAGACTTGTATGTAATGGATATTCAATTATTGAAGGTGTTGATATTGATGAAACTTTTTCTCTAGTGGATAGAATTGAGTCCATCAGACTATTTCATTGCTTGTAAATTAAATGAATATTCAAAGATTATCAAAATGATATCAATAAAACATTATTAAATGGTGTTATTGAATATGAATTCTATTTTAAACTACCAATAGGATTTTTTATATGGATGATCTTATGGTTTGTATATTAAATAAGTCTCTATATTGTTTGACAATGGCACCATGGGATGGTACTCCCATCTGGATTTTTATATAAGGAATATCAAGTTTAATTGATGAATATAGGATCACAATATCTATGGGAATATTTCTTAGATTGATTAGTACATGGTTATGGAGTAAGTAGATGATATTATGTGTTGGAAGCAGGCATGGATCAGTGGATGAATATTCCAATCACATGAAATCAGAATTTGAAGTGTCTATGATCGGTGAAATCACATACATCCTAGGGATACTGCATATTCAAAGGAATGACTACACTTTCGTTTCTCAAGAAATGTATGCCTGAAATTTTCTTAGGAAATTAAATTTTTAATATTCCAAAGCTATGTTGAATCTAATTACAGTTGGAAAAAATAGGGAAATAATGAATATGGGACATCTGTAGATCCCACAATTTATAGGAGAGTCCTTGGAAGCATGTTGTACATAACTGCCACATGACCAAATAATTTCACAAAAACATTCTTATTGGCCTACTCCCAATGTAATCCAAAGGAATAACATATGGAAGTAGTGAAAAAATCATGAAGTACCTAAAGTTACTCAAAATTATGTATTATACTTGGTTGTAGGATACAATAATGAATATTCAGAATTTTTTATGCCACCAAGGCTGGATTTGTGGTGGATCAAAAATCCAAAATTGGTGGAGGATTATTCATTGGAATGAAATGTGTGGGCATGTTGATTAATAAATAATAAATCAATTATCTTATTACTAATTAAACTGAATATATCTCTGCTAAAATGGCTTTCACTAAACTTATTTGGATGAAGAACAACTAACATAAATTGGTTATGATGTGAAATAGCCAATGGCGATTCACTATTATAATAAGAGTGCAATTGATATTACAAAGAATCATTTTTAGTATTATCATACTAAACACGTTGAAATCAGATATGACATCATCATGGATAATGTGGAATAATTAATGATTAATATGGTTCATAATTGAACTAATGATCATGTACAGACATACTGACTAAGCCGTTGTCGGCACATGTGTTTGAGAAGAATCGAGTATACCATGGTTTTCAATAACCTTCCCATCCATGATTAAAATACAAAGTTCCCCTACCCATAGTTATTTTATCTTTTTAAATATAATTTTGAATGTGATGAAGGTTTATGGGGGAGATAAGATCTAAGGAGACTATAATTTTATCTCTACAATTAAAAATCTATTTCATTGGTTTTATTTTCAATGGGGGAGATTGTATAAATTCAACAGTACAAAGAATGGAATAAAGAGTATAATTATATGTTTTTTTTGGTTTTATAGGAGAAATTAAATTAGTAACAATTGTTGATAATGATAATGAAAAAATCTATTTGGTGTTATGAGAAAACCAATGGATCTTACGTGGATATATTTACTGCATTCCAGGACATGAAAAACCAATTAATGATAACACATTAATATCTAAAATGAGCATTGTTCATGTAGACATAGTGTTGTCATTTGAGTGGTTTCTTTCATATTAGGTTTTTTAGTTGCTTTATTGAATTTATCATATGATTTGCAAAATTCCCAAAGGGGAAGATTGTTGGGACCAAAGTGGTTCATTACTAGAATTGGTGTATGGTTTTTCTTTGTGATAAATCATCATTATGATGATCAAGTAATTTGTTTTTTCAGAAAATGAATAGTTGACCATGAACCATGTAATGGGAATAGTTTTCCAATAATTTCATTTGGTACATGGAATGAACAATAAAAATACATGAAGTGGGAACTGTATACATACTATATAGGAAGAATGGTTTCTAAAGGGAATGTGGATCACTGGAAGGCCTCCAGTTTATGGAAGGAAAATAGTTCATGGAATGACATGTCGTTTTCAAAAATGAGGCAGAGTATTGAGAAGCTAAAAATGGTGTTGTTTACAAAAACTAGGCTCTGATTTGTGTCCCTGCGTATGGAGAATGGCACTCCACATACTACGTAGGGATGTGGTTCATGGGAGATGAATGGTATGCAGAAAATTTTTTACATTATAAAATATTTGGTAAATTATGATTTTGTGTATTTTTTAGAAATTATTTCTTATAAAAGGATCACTAATCATTTCATTAAGAGAGGAGAGTGAGATTAATAATATGTGGGTAGAATTCGGTGAAGGATATAACAGTTCATGGGAAAAATCCTGCAAGGGATAAGAGGATCAAATTGTGGATTCCAAGATATGAGAAGTGGTTTACAGAAGAGAAATAATTCCCAAAATAAGATGTCCTCTATTGTATCGGGTACATGGATAAATGTCTGTACACGAAGGAAGAACTCAGTCTGTTGTGATCTAACAGTTTGCAAAGGATGTGATGATGTTTTTGGGGCAAGGAAGAATGCAATGGAAGTTGGTACATGATAGTAGATCTGCATGATGTTCACAGATGATGTTTTAAATGGTGGTATGTGGTTACAAAATTAAGAGGGGGAATGCGTATGTGGTACAAAGAGCACTCTAGTATTCTAAGTACACGTTCAAGAACAAACAATATGCATGAAAAGTATATTACATCTGTATGGGAAAAAGACCATCAAATAAAAATCAATCAAATAGAGAGAAAGCATGATTTAATTACATAAAATTGATGTGACCATCACATCAATAAAGATATTTTAGATACCTCACAATGTATTGAGCACGTGGGAGTCAATAGAAGTGATCTGAGGGGAAACTTTTCCCATCCCAAAAACTTTCTAAAGGAAGTGTTCCTAACATAGAGTGATTGGGCTAACTTTTTTTACACCACAACTATTGAAGATTAGTGGACTTTGGTATGACCAAAATCTTGTTGACATATTCTCCTTAGACATAGCCCTTTGTGGGGAACCATGTAATATTTCTATGTCTTTTTCTTCAGGTGATTGTTTGTTTTATGCACTTTCTTGTCAGAGAGGTTTAATAGGTTCCTCCCAAGGTGGGAACAATATATATAAGTTAAAAAGAAAATTTTGACACCCAGATTCACCCCACCACTATCATGGTGTTATGGGGTCCATCATAAATGATGTATGATTCAATGTCAGTTCATGGAATGATCTTATTGATATAGTCACCCAATATATTCTATGGTCCTTATTTATCCGAAATTTCTTGATTAAATTCTTATAGTATGAGCATTTAGTGAATGATATTAGGTTTTTTTTAACTATTTCTAATGGAGATACTGAAAGGTTAAGCGGTATGATAACATAGTTAGTCTGGACACTAAAATGTTTGAACTAATTTTATCTGAGGAAAACAAAATGGAATGGAAATCATTTCCATTTATGGGGCAGTTTTCTTCGGAAGGGTCCATTGTGTGCGAGGAATAAACTATTACATTAAAATAATTATCGACCCGTTATGATAAGAATGCCCAACTATATTTTTGGAATAATAACATGTGAGATTAAATGGTAAATCTTACTGATTAGGTTGGAATACTTGGGGTGATGTGATAATCCATTTCAATTTATTAAAATATTTTCCACATTCATTATAAAAAAAATTCTTTTTATTTTGTTAGTATGTGGGAAAGGGTGTGTGAAATTATGATAAATTTATTGTTTCTCCCATCACTCCCCTAAATAGACGATGTTTTAGTTCATGTCCAAACCATCACCTACCCTCATCTACTATTAGCCATGGGGGGGAGAATTTCATTCCACCATTTCCATCTCCCCACATTCTTCTATTTTACCCATTCATAGATCCTAAAAAACTTCCCCTATTTCCCCAAATAAATTTTATCCCTAATGTCTTGAATGTTGTTAATTTACTCTCTATTTCAGCTCTAAAGAACACTAAAGCTTCCATGATGATGGATATCTCCATGGATTCTCATTTCGAGAAGACCATCCTCTTTATGGATGACTTTGAAAGATTGGTTTCCTCTTCTATGAAGTTACATGAAAAGAGGATTGTTAGGATTCTGTATTTGAGGTACATATTGATCCAGTTATCTAATGTAGAAGTCCTCATCCATGTTTTGGACAATGCTCTATGGGTTATTTGGGAATTCCAATTTTCTATCTTTCATTTGAATTTTTATTTTTTTCCTGTAGTGTGATTACCTTATCAAAAAATTCTAAATATATTGGTCTGATCATCCCCTACCTTTTCAAAATCTGGTGATTATTTGTTTGATAAGAAATATGGTCGGAAATTTTCTCTACTCAGACACCAGTACCAATGTCTTTTTTGGTCCGGTCTATCTAAAGATTTGTATTGATGTAAATGTATCGATGAACACATTGTATTATATCTGTATCAAAGTTGAGGGAGAACTGTGTTGGAATCAGAAGGTATGCTATGAATCATTGTTTTCCATTTGTTCAAATTGTTGTTTTCTTGTTCATTATGTTAGTAATGGTTAGTGGTGATTGTTTTTCATTTCTCAAAAGGTCCCTACAACTATGGGAGGGTACATTGGGAATAATAGACTATCGAATGCAGGTATAGTTTAAAATGTGGATGAGGTGGACCCAATCGGTTCAAGAGAGTTAGTGCATTAATTTATCTCACATATGTAATCGATATAGATGAATTTTGAACTATTTATTGAGGAAGTTTATACTCGCTTGAGGCTTAATTTGGGAGTTAGTTCACCATCAAGGCAGTTTCAGTGAGGCTCAGGGGAGGATGTGATGTCTTCTATATATCCGTGGAGTTGTTCAAGGTGATGTAATTCATTAATATATGCTTCGAGATCTATTTGTTTTTCACCCCAAAAATAAATGATTTATGAAACAGATGATAAAGGATCATATGGTTTAAATAGTATAGATCTTACTAGGTATGTTGTTTTAGTGGGATAAGGATATGGGATGAAGAAACTATGAATAGAATACACAGCAAAGACTCATATAGAATCAGTTATAGGTGAGGCCATGAAGCCTTCCTCTCTTGTAGGAATGGATAATGTTTAGTTTGTGGTTTATGTTCTCATAATTTCTTTTTGGTTTTGGGAGGTGGGGAGTCACCTCCTTTTGGGATGAGATTGATGAGGGGGAAGGAAATTAATGAAGGATGGTTGAAAAAGAAGTTGATAATGTCTCTGACAGATAATTTGTGACACATATCCAAATGAAACTAAACTTGTGGGAGAGTTACTTCACTCCTTAAAAATTAAATAATAGCCTCACAGATTCTATTGGTTTTATTCATTATATAAGTTATCCACATAAAAGTAAGGGTTGCTCAAATTTTCCAAGACCTCATGTTACAAGGTTCTCTACAAAATAAAAATCCTCCAAAATTTATTAAATGCTAATAGTGGAATTATAATGTGTAATTTTAAGAGTTTTATTATTTCTGTGGATCCTGTAGTTATTGAGACTATTAAATCAGATGTAAAGGAACAACCTGCAACATATTTGGTGAATGGTAAAAGGAGTCCATTCAATTAAGAAACAACCCAGACCCTGTCATCCACTTGAATGAAGAAATTTGATTGGAATATTTCATGATAATGATATTAAAGGAAGATGTAAATAGATTTCTTGAAAGACCACTGCATGTTGATATGAATGAAGATAAATCCTTATAGATTGACAAGAAGAATATTATTTTAATAAATAGTTTTAGTGAGGTTAAAAAAAGCCTATTGTAGCATGTTTAGACCTAGGAAAAGATGGATTCTCACTTGGTGTATATCATTAATGACAGTCTGGAAATAGAGATTACCTACATTGAATGGTGACTATTTAAGGTAACAAACTCTAACTATTTTAAATTGGTTGGGAATGGCTTGTTAATATCTTGTGAGGTTAGAAATTTTTTTATTCTGAATATTTTTGGTTCTTTCATTTTTCGTTAAAAGTGATGCTGAAAAAAATATTTTATTTGGGGAGATGGAGAGTGAAATCATACATAATCAATGAATGAAATAACAAAAAAATACATCATGATCTAAGAAGGACTACACAACCCTCACATTCTGGGAGAATTATAGGGAAGATATGACATCCACTTTAGATTTTACCTACTTGGGTATCATCCAAAAAAAATTATTTCCAATTTATTATACCATATTGTACCATTAAATAGTGTTTCTCTTAATTTTATACTGTATTCTTTTCAATATAGAATTGTAGAAGGGAACCAAGATTACCCATACATTGATCAAAAGTGTATTCCAAAATAGTGAAATCATATATCAATACATCCCTTCAATTCTCCAGGTAATTAGAGTAAATACTACCGTTCATCACTAGAATGTAGATGGATAATTTTACAGAACAAATGGAAATGTGTATATGAGAATGTTCCAAAGTGGAAAGTAAATGGTTCATTTTCTAGATCCTTAAGGGAAATGTGGATCAGAATGTATCTTGAATACCAATAAATTAAACAGTAGTGGGCTTTACTATGACAACCAGGTCCCGGTGACAGCACAGCCACCCCGCCTTAACATGGTCGTCAGGTCCTGGCCCACCAGGTACCACCAGTTGCCCCACAGACACGTGGGGCCCACCCCAGGGTCCACCCACGTGCCCGAACGGGTCATCTGACTAATGATTGTCCTCATAGGCCAACACATGTCCTTTCCAGTGTGCTTTGTCCTCACTCGCACACACCCTATGAGACTTCCCAGGAGGTCACCCATCCTGATCACTACTCCAGGCCAAGCACGCTTAACTGTGGAGTTCTAATCAGACAGGCTCCCGAAAAGGAAGGTGCACCTTGTTGACATAAGTCATATCATTATGTCATTTAACCCTTTATCATTTTGGGGCATTACAATCACCCCCCCCCCCTTTAGAGCACAACGCCCTCGTTGTGGCCCCTACAACTCAACCCAGGCAGTGCACCGCGCACTTAAGGCTGGGTACCACCTCTGATACCAAATGTGACAACCGGGTCCCAGTGACAGCACAACCACCCCGCCTTAACATGGTCGTTGGGTCCTGGCCCACCAGGTACCACCAGTTGCCCCACAGACACGTGGGGCCCACCCTAGGGTCCACCCACATGCCCAAACGGGTCATCTGACTAATGATTGTCCCCACAGGCCAACACATGTCCTTTCCAGTGTGCTTTGTCCTCACTCGTACACACCCTGGGAGACTTTCCAGGAGGTCACCCATCCTGATCACTACTCGAGGCCAAGCACGCTTAACGATGGAGTTCTAATCAGACAGGCTCCCGAAAAGGAAGGTGCACCTTGTTGACATGAGTCATATCATTTATTCATTTAACCCATTATCATTTTGGGGCGTTACATTTAACTTCTATCCTCTCTTTAAAATGTTCAATGAATGTAAATGGTATATGGTGCTTCATATTTTACTGTTTTAGTAGGCTATTGCCCATATAGACATGCTAACTATTCTACACATGGGTTGGAACTAATTGATTTTGTTTCAATTTTAATTATAGTGGCATCGGTTTTCATTGGAACTACATGCACTGAACATACCCATTGTCTATTAGAGATGGAATAAATGATTACAAAATCCAATAATATTCTTACAGTCTTTTAAAAAAAATCTATGAGGGTTTGGTTCAGTCGATAGTGTGCGTTCCTCACTTGTTTGGCCTCATCATTTAAAAATATATGATGCAAAAAAATGTTAGGGATATTAATATGAATTTAAAAAAGAATCCAATAAAATTATTTTTATACTCCCTCAAAAGATCTAGCAATCATGATTCACAATATGGATATAGTAAACTAGTAATTATCACATGAATCTTGTATACAATATCAATATATGAATATTTCAAAATTTGAGGTAGTGGATTCGTATACAATTCATGGGGGTTATAGATTAATGGGAATGAATGATAAAATAAGAGTTCACTAATATCATACAAATACTTAGTTTTTACATCCTTATTTTAGGTATAATAATTTACTATATTATCTGTATCGTCAATGTTCATGGGATCATCAATTCTCAATAAATCATCAATTAACAAACATGTTTTACATTTTTGAAAACCAGTAAAACATTCAATGTAATATTGACTAGATATAATGTTTATAAATTTTAAAGATTATTGAATGGAATCAGGGGAATGAAAAATAAGTTTTTTATATTAAATAAAGTACATCAATTGAAATAACTGAATGTGAAAATGTTCTTCTGATGGTCACTTTAAGGAATAAAAGATATTTTAAGTGGAAAATGTCACCACCAAACTACATAGATAAAGTGCCATTGAGAAAATTAATTATGGTTATGGATGTTTTTATAAATATGCTACTCAACATAATTGGGACATGTTCATTAATCCTATCATCTTACATTTGATGCATATAAAAATAATGAGGAAAAATTAAAAATTTCACCCTCATAAGAACATACTCTAACACATTAGCGAGGTGTGTTGTTTTATGGTTTTCTATTTGAAAATAAATATATAGGGCTTTAGTTCCCCCACATGAAATTTCTGTAAAATACAGTGTGACATCACATTTATCAAGGCACCCAAATTATTCATATAATTAAAAAATGAATACACCCAAATTTTTCATGGAATCTACATTGTTTCATAATGATTAAATTTGAATGTATGTTATGAATCCATAAATGTTTAGACATTCCTCCCTAGAATCACCTTGTCATTACCTATAGGTCTCCTTAATTGTGTAAACATATACTTTATAAACATGGTGTATCATGGAATTTTCATCCCCACATCCTTCAATGAGATGTTAACCTGCACTTTTTTGAATGTTTACAAAATTTAATTATCATGTTCATTTCAATTCTGATTCTTTTGCTGGGATTCCCTTTAGTGATATAGAAGATAAATAGTTTGGATCAATGGTTCATCAAATGATACACTCTTTCCTTTGTTAGTTAATCTCATAGGATACATGTTTTCTTCATTTGGACCATTTTCTGTTTTTGGTATTATTGTTTCTTTAGGAGAGGAAAAATATAATGATGGGGTAACTTTAATTTTCATTTCTGTTCGACTCAATAGGGTAATTTAACTATGATTTACCATATCCATAGGGTTTACTATTTGTTGAGAGGGTATTTTACCCAACCCATGACATTGGATATCTCCCACCGTGTTGGGTAGTTGGCCTAATTTGTCACGACCCATCCCTCGGGGCCCATGTCGTGACTACCCCAAGCCCATCTTCCATATGCCAGGGGTTAGAGACATTCACCCAAATTCGTACTCCCAAAAATGGGAAGGAATTGCCTTTGAACCTATAAAAACACCAAGACTGGAATGCAATGAGAAGAAATTGTGAAGTAAATTGTTGTACTAAAAACAGTGCTTAAAGTAAACGGGCCAAAATACAAGCCCAACTGAAAAGTTCAAGTGCAACTGAAAATAGAAAAAAACATCTGGATCATCCACTGAGAATTCAACCTGAAGGGTAGGTACCAATCACCTCCTCATCCCTCCAAGTTCTCCCATCTCCCCTACATTCCGCCTAGTTCTGGATCCTTAAATCCTTAGCACAGAGGCTCATCATCTGCACAAGACACAATAAGGTGCGGGCAAAGCCCGTGCAGGGCTGAGTATAACAATACCCAATAGGGATTCAAAGACCCCTGAATGACTCTAATAATTAAACAAAAGAAAAAAACACAAAGAATTATCTCAATCACAAAACACCACCAATAGACACAGCTCAATTAGAGTCTCAACTCAATCTAGGTTTTTAGTGATGTATAGAAGTTCAGATGATTAGTCATGAATTTAGATCATCTTATTCTGTCAATAGGTAGTACTGCTGACCATATAGAGTCTGGTCCGAACAATATCGATAGGTAAATTAACCCTACAATGACCCATACAAGATCTGATCTTCCCATGATTGATTGGTAACTAACCCTTGCAATGACCCACACAAGATCTGATCTGCCCAGGATATGTATATCACTGAACCACGATGAGCCACTCTATGACTTCTCCTCATTAGGTCGTGAGGTTCTAATCCACATTATAGCACTAGATGTCGATCTACCGAAGACCGCTAGGTGCTCAACCACAAAGGGTTGCTCGATGCTAACCCACACAGGATTGCTCAGTACTAACCTCTGAATGGTCTGTCTCCAACATCCAACTCACTACCATCCACTGGATTCATGCTCATTGGAAACATTATTCTGGGAGAATGTCTCTTCATGCCATAGGTCTTATCTCTACTCGAATGAATCTCTACAATGGGGTAACCCAAAGGACCTCCATGTTGTAAGTGTTCCAATGCGGCAGACGGCGCTTCAATCGGACACCCGATCTGTGAGTTATAAGCATTTTAGATCCGGGGGCCCGGTTGGATTTGGATTCGATCCAACCCAGTTTTAGTCCAACTATCTCCAAAACTCAATTAGATTATGTGAAAAATGATCATCTCAATACAAGGGCCCAAGCACTGTAGACGTTTCATCAAACGAACGCACGGTTCCCATGTTATGGCCCTTTAAAAGTTTCTCGACCCGGTTGGGCCTTGGCCCAGACCAACCCGGTATGACTCACCCAGCCCAACCCACACTAGGCTGGGTTACAGTGGACTCGTCTTGCAATGGGGCAGCCTGAAAATCCTTCCCCCAAAGGGGATGCCCACGAAGGGACGGCTCGGTCCACAAGGGGGTGGCCCGCAAAGGGCGGCGTCAGCCCAGTCACAGTGGAGTGAGTCCCGCACTAGAATGGGGGGAAACGTTCCCCCTGGTATCCTGAATGGCCCTGGGCTGTTCAATTTTTAAAAAATATCTACACCACATGGGCACCGCCCAGTCACCACAGAACATGCCAGAGGCAAGAGTTCTGCCTCCGTCGTGGCTTCTGCAGTAGCTTCTATTCGCCGGCGGTGCATTGGTCGCACCGCCTCCCTGCTCATCATCAACACGATGGTCGTGCCCTTCCCTTTCCTTAGCCTGCTGATGAGCCTTCCACCTTCTCCATTTGACACTTCTAATGAGGCATGGAATTTTATTCACCATCATTGCACGACGGCGTGTCGCACCTTCTCCACGGTCGGTCGGGGTCGGTCGTTCTGATGACCATCACATTTTTTTTCTGCAACCGCCTTTTTACAGTGCTTTTCGGAGCACTTATTTCTTTCATAGCTATTCAGCGCTGCCGCGTTGGTGGTATTCAATGGAGAGTGCAAGGTTGTAGCAATGTACCAGAGGCTTCGGACCGCGTTCATTTGGAATGTTCCCTCCGTGTCAGCTCGTAACATGAGGGAGGATAAAGGGGTTCGAAAAAATCACATGAATTCAAAACAGGGAGTCAAAACCCCAACCTCATAAACCCATTAGAGAGCACCTATTCTTGATGTTGGATCTTTTTCTTCATTCCTATAACTGGTTCCCAATGATGCCACTCGTACATCTTGTTTCTGTTCGTGGTTCAGGGTCACCCGTCACCTCCCCCTTGGAGCGGCTCCATCCTCTATGGGTTTGGTATATCATCACTCCTTCAACACATCATTGCTTCATGAATCTGTGTCGGTAACCCTCCCCAAACTCCATATATATAAAAGAGGGGGATGTTAAGTAATGACATGGGGAATTAATAGGGTCTCAATAATTTGGAACCTTCCAAAATACCCAACAACGTCATTACATAAGATTGCAGGGTCATGCCATTTAATGTCTTGACACACCACTGGCCCCAAACACCGCTTATTCGTTGGAGGTTATGAAAGAAAATAAAATAATAAAATTATAATATTTCATTTCTTTTGAAATGTCACAAAACATAACTTTTTCTCCATACATTCTGCGGTCAATGTAAAGTATTCATTAAGAGAATATGGGCACTACGGATTCAATGGTGCCCTTAGATTTTGAATCTGAGCAATGGTTCAAAAATTATAAATCATAGCTCATAATTTTACTAAACGTACCTGAAAACAAGTTTAGAAATTCATTTCAAGCACACTAGGCCTCAGAATTAGGTGCTGTGAATTTTTGAAGACTCGTAATAATTCCATATAATTAAAATTAATCACATGCAAAATTAGGGTCCTTACATTATCCCCACCTAGGATTTTATCCCATGAAAGCCACAACATGGACTAAAGAAACAAATGGTGGTACTACGAACAAATTTGTGCCTCCCTCTTCCATGTGCTCTCCTAGATGTTCCTGCACTGCAAGCAAATGCACACTAGAGGTATTGACCACCAATGAATGAAATTTTACTATCGATCCACAATCTCCACTATAACCTATGTAAAGGTGGACCCATCATCGAAGCATAAATCACCGTGGTCAATGATGTGATATGGTTCATGAATGTATCTTCTAATCTAAGATACATGAAAGACGTTGTGCTCCCTCTCCAACTACGGTAGAAGATAAAAGCAATATGACACCTTTCCTATCCTCCGAAATATCAGAAAAGGTCTAATAAACCTCGGTGATAACTTTCCTCCTCGACCAAATCTCCATAGTTCCTGTCAAGGAGAGACTCGCAAGAATACCTGGTCCCCCTCCTAGAAATACAAATGTCTCTGTCTCAAGTAAGCATAATACTTCTGTCTACTCTGTGCAGTCTTCATCCGCTCCTCGATAACCTGAACATCAAAAACGGTAGCTCGTACAAACTCTAGACCCATAATTGCTGACTCCCCAGGGTTTGTCCAGCATAGAGGTGATCTACATGGTCAACCATATAGGTCCTCGAATGGTTCCATACCGATGGTGGAGTGATAAATGTTTTTGTATGCGAACTCCACCATGGGCATGTGATCGTCCCAACTGCAGAAAAAATCTAGGATGCATGAATGGAGAATGTCCTCCAACGTATGTATGTTATGCTCTGTCTGACCATCCATTTGAGGATGAAAGGCGGTGCTGAAACGCAGATGAGTCCCAAAACACCTACTATAATCCCTTCCACCAATGGGATGTGAATAATGTGTCATGGTTACAGACGATCATTGATGTGACCCTAATAAGTAACATAATATTATGTATTTAGATGCGTCACAATCCCTCTACTGATCCCTACTCTCGGATAGGTAGGATGTGGGTCAACATGGTGATTCGGTCAATGATCACCCATATAGAATCATGTCCCCAAAACGTACATGGAATCCCTATCACATAGTCCATGTAGATCCCATCCCACTTCTTCTATGGCACCTCTAGTGGTTGTGATAAGCCTTCTGAAACCTATTTTCCGCCCTTCACTTGTTGACCAGTGAGGCATCGAGAAACAAATTCTGCTACAGCCTTCTTCATCCTTGGCAACTAGTTCTAACGCCGGAGGTCCTGGTACATCTTCTCTACACCATGAGGTACCACCATAGGGGATGTATATAACTCCCTAAACACCTCCTCCTGTAATGACACTTGTTCCCTGGTACATCCACTAAAGAGGATGATGTGCTCCCCACATTCAGAAAATCCTTTAGGTGCCTGTCATGAGGAAATCTGACCATATGGAGCCTAACAGTCAGTGTCCCCAAGCTGTGCCTCCCTAACTCACTAAAGGAGTGTGGGAGTGACTGTCATAGACTAGAGTTATTCTGATCCATCACTATCCATGAAAGATATCTTCAACACGGCTAGATGATCTATTACATTACTCAGAAACAACATACCAGACCTCCTGTTGAGTGCACTATGTACCATGTTCCCTTTTCTAAGAGTATAGACTATCTCAAAGTCATAGTCCTGAAGGAACTATAGAAATTACCGTTGGTTTATGTTCAGGTCCGTTTGAGAGAAGATATACCAGAGACTCTTCTGATCGGAGTAGACTATAAAGAGTTCGACCATCAAGTAATATCACTACATTTTCAATGATAAGACCACTTCTGCAAACACCATGTCATGGGTAGCATAGTTCAACTCATATTATCTCAGCTGTTTCAAGCCATAGGTGATCACTGCTCATTCCTGCATTAGTACATAACCGAGTATGGTCCCTGATGTGTCGTAGTAGACTACATACCCGATGCCTTCTTTTGGTGGATTCAATATGGGGGAACTCTTCAGTATCCATTACAGCTAATGAAAACTCTCACGACATCTCTCTATCCATACGAAGGACTTCCCCTTATTAATCAACGCTGATAGGGGTGCCACAACTCTTGAAAATTCAGGCACTAATCTCTGGTAATATCCAGCCAACCCTAGGAAAATATCTACCACAGTCAGACTCATTGGAGGCTCCGAAACCAGTACAACCTCTATCTTTTCTGGATTGACTAAAGCTCTAGACTCTAAGATAATGTTTCCTACTATAAGAATCCAGTTTTTTCTGAGAATGTCTTTCGAATATTCTTTATAATATTACAGAGTAGTGCCTTCAGACGGCGTGCGATTCTGAGCCCCAGAGTGGCCGGAATTGAATTTTCAGTGCGTTCACACTGGAAATGAAAAATAAATGCAATAACTCCTAAAAGGTTATCCGGATCGGAGATACGAGTGTACGGATGGGTTCAGAATGGGGTGTTTACCCTAGTAACGACATAAAGTATGTCGGCGCGTGATGTTTGGACCCCTCGCCCGCTTCTGGAACGTTAAACGGATTAAATAAATAAATTAATTTGTTTAATGTTGAAACGTAGGTATCTCTTAAACAGTGGCTCGTATTGGAAAACCGAGGGTACAATTGAGTTTGGAGTGTTCCGTTTACCCGAGGAGGGGTGTAAGTTTTGCGGGCGTGGCCCGTTTGTGAAAAGTCGTCCTAGGGGCATTTTCATAATTTGGCAGCCTCGGGTGCTAATTTTAATAACATTTGAACGGGGTCTCGGAATAAAATTCCAAGACCACCATTGCGCTCAGAGCATGGTTCTTAGCCTAGGGAGGCTAAATCCTGACCCCGTCGGGAGTTCGGGTACGGGGCCCACGGGTGGGGGGTTTAAGTGTTTTGTTTTTAAACACTTCTCCCCCCCCCCCTCTTGGTTGTTCTCCGTGGCGCGGCAGCTTCTCCCCTCTCCTCCTCCATCTCCGGCAAGGAACCTATGGAGAGGAAACTCCGGCAAGGTATTTGTGCGGTGGTGGACACCCCGTGATGCTCCGGGCAACGCCCACGGGGTAGGATCGTACGTTTCGTTTTTCAATTCCCGTACCTATTTTGAGCTCGATTTTCTCTGTCGAACTGCTATTGGATTATCGAGAAAATCCCATGAATGCATAGTAGAAATTATTCCCTTTTTGATGCATCTTTCAAATTTGGTTTTGGAGTTCGGAGGAACCCGCAATCATTCGCCGAAGATTGCGGGTTTGCGGAGGAGATCTGGGGTGTTCCGGCGGGTAGGCGCGGCGGCCGGCCATACCAGGCGGCGGCGCAGTGAGCCGTGCGGCGGCTTGAGGCGGCTGGGCGTGCGAGGGCGACGGCGCAGCCGACTGCGGACGGCGGAGGCGGTGGCTCCTAGCGCAGGCGGCGGATGGCTCAGCGGTAGGGTCGCAGCAAGCGTGCGCGGAGGTCGGGGGAGGCGGTCGGGCGACCTGGGGTCAGCGGGGTCGTCGGGGAGCGCGAGGGGCGCGAGAACCCAGGGTCGTCGTGACCCTGGTCAGAGGACAGGACCCACGCCATGCAGGTCCATACGGAGACGGGACCGGCCGAGCCGGTCCGGTCCGGGCGGTTCAGGGCGGTCCGTGCGGTGAAACGCGGACCGCCGGTCCTGAGTACGGGTGGGCCGGTCGAACCTGCTCGGCCCGCCCGTTTTGGTCCCTAAATACTAAAAGTCTCCTAAAACGCAAACCGTACGTCCGTTTTGAGTGCTGTCTGCAGCGGTGAAACCTTATCCTTGAGGCGGACTTTTTGAGATGGTTTCAAGAATTTTAAATTCCCAAAACGAGGGGCCTCGGTGGCGTGACACGTACATCGAGGGGTTAGTCGTTTCTTCGGTGGATCTTGTTTTGGACGACGCGGATGTGTCAGACGTCCGTTTAGAGCGCCGTCAGTGGCGTTGGGACCCTGCCATCGAGGTGGAGGTTTCTAGGGTGGTTTCAGGCGTTGAGTCCGAAGTTGAGGCATGGGCCCCACGACCCGTCTTTTCAGCTGCGTGCAGCTTTTAGCGACTTTTTCATCGGACGTCCGTTCGGGGAGTGCGAGCAGTCGATGTTGGGTGTTTTTCCAAGGGGATTGGAATGGTGCAATCTGCCCGCCCTAATTTGGCACGATGGTGCGGGGCCCATGAGGGTTGTTTGGGCGTCGACGGTGATTTTTCCATCTTTATCACCATGTGACCGTTTTGGACAAGTGAGTAGTCAATCTTGTGTGATTTTTCGAGAGGATCACAATGGTGTGATCCATTCGTTGAGTTTCGGGACCGGGTTGTGGGTCCCACGTGGCACCGCTCGTGTGCGGTGCGCCGGAATGCACCTTTTTCTCCTGATATCCATTGCACTCATGTGAGTAGTGCTTTTGACGTGTTTTCCTGTGGGGATCGCATTGGTGCGATGCGCCCGACTGTTTTCGGGGCCGAGGCTCGGGATCACGGGACGCCGTACGGGTGTGAGGTGGTGTTGGTGACTTTTCCGTCGGATATCCGTTGGAGGTGAGTATGTAGTCGATCTCGCGTGTTTTTCCGCGAGGAATACAACGGTGTGATCTGTTTGGCTGTGCAGAGCCTCTTGCACGATCTTGGGAAATGTGGAATGTGAAAGGTGCTCCGGTGGCGGTTCGTCCTACCATGTCTGTAGCGGACCCTTGGCGTGTGATCCCGCATTCTTGGGAGAGTGATATAAATGGTTCACGAGATGTGGTTGGTTGTGCCTGAGCCTTTGAGGTGGAGTTGTTACGTCACACCTTCGCATTGATGTGTGGTGTCGTGTGCACAATATCCCTTGGGATGGATATGTGGTATACTCTGGGAGTATACGAGAGCGCTTGGATGTACGCATGGCTTTTACCTGAGGCGTTCATGCTCTTGGTTGGGTTTGCGATGGGGTCACACGTTGTGTGGGCCCCACGTGCGTGCCTGGTTCTGCTTTACATACTTTTAACTCTCACGACGTAGAGGGTCCCTCTGTGTGATTGTTTGACTAGAAGGGTGGGGTTCTTTCCCTGGCTCTGTGCTCATTTGTTGACTAGCAGGGTTGAGTGGTCTCCCCCTGGTTTCGGTATCGATGGATCGGCCAGTAGCGATGCTAGTGGCACCCCGTGATGGAACAGGATCTGAACCACTTTTGGGAGAGTTGTACTAGAGTTGGGTGGTTGCGCGATACCCACTCCGTGTTCGGTTGGCCAGTGTTGTACCCTCCAGTATAGTTGTCCAGAGCAGTTCTGAGTTCTACCCTTCAGCGGGGCTGGGCAGTGGGTTACTCATCGACTTCTTCGGGTCTACCCTCCAGTAGGGCTGGGCAGTGGGTTGCTCGCTGACTTCTAGGGTTTACCCTCTAACAGAGACTGGGCAATGGGTTGCTTGCTAACTTCTAGGGTTTACCCTCCAGGAGAGACTGGGCAGTGGGTCACCCGATGCTTTTAGGGTCTACCCTCCAGAAAAGACCGGGCAGTGGGTCTCCCGACGCACTTATGGTTTACCCTCCAGTAGAGACTGGGCAGTGGGTCACCCGACGACCTCTTAGGGTCTACCCTCCAGCAGGGCTGGGCAGTGGGTCGCCCGTCATCTAGTTCTAGGTCTACCCTCCAGCACGGCTGGGCAGTGGGTCGCATTTCGACTTATTCCAGGTCCACTCTCCAGCCGGGCTGGGCAGTGGGTCGCCGGATGATGTGTTAAGGTTTACCCTCCAGCGGGGCTGGGCAGTGGGTCGCCTGATGATGTATTAGGGTTTACCCTCCAGTGGGGCTGGGCAGTGGGTCACCCGATATCTGGTTATGAATTACCCTCCAGCAAGGCTGGGCAGTGGGACACATGTTGGCATTCCTGGCTCAGTCCTTTGTACTAGGCTAGCCTGTGTCTTTCCTCTGTGATTACCGGAATGGGTCCCCTTGTTACGGGTTAGTGTTTTGACGACCTTGACTTTGAGGAGACCTCTCGACTGCAGGGTAGTGACGAGGTGTGGTTTGACTTTCCCTAGAACTCTAATGAATTAAGGGTGCTTTCCCCAACGAGACGCATTCTTGTGACGCGATCTAAACCCATGTGGGCGAGTCAGTGCCGCCCAAAGTGGATAGTGTTGAGGTGCGGTGATTGAGCCCTTGGCTTGGGGATCAGGGCAGACGTGCGGGATACTAGGCATCGATGGATTTTACTCCTGGGACTGTTGGATACTCTTTTCTTGGGCTGAGCTATGGGAAGGAGATCCCCTTACGACGTTGTTCAGTCTTCTTGATTGAGCATAAGGATATGTATATACCTTGTTCTAGTACCCACTTCTTGGATTTGGTTACTCTCCTTTCAGGATAGGATAAGACTCGTGGGGTATGCGACGTGCTTTCCGTGTCTAGCTTCTCGTGGTTGGATGAGTCTACTCTCCTGCTAAAGGCAGCGAAGACTCGATGAGAAGTTCATATTCTCACCGTTTCTAGCTCCTTGTGTTTGGATGAGTCTTCTACCTTTCTCTTGTTTGGTTGAGCTGGACTCTTTACTTCACTTCT
This sequence comes from Viscum album, assembly GCA_963277665.1. NCBI lineage: Eukaryota > Viridiplantae > Streptophyta > Magnoliopsida > Santalales > Viscaceae > Viscum > Viscum album. The sequence goes on from OY728148.1 coordinate 472,236,801, forward strand.
AGTTGTACTCCTCTACATTTCTTGTTCGCTCTACTTCTCACCCTTCGATACCTCTTTTGGTGCTCCCTCGAGCCTTAGGGGTATCCTACTGAGTATTTTTATACTCACCCCTGCTTGGGATTTGCCCGCACTTGGTGTTCCCTTGCAGACGACGGACAGGTGGAGTGTGACTTCAGTGGAGCGTAGTAGATTGGGAGCTTGGACCGCGTGCGGTGGTCGTGGCCGGGTTGTGGCACTTTTTGGTTGGGCGCGTGTTTTTCCCCTTTTCTTTTCAGCTTGTACATTGTACTGTTTAGAGGTCGATGCACATCTGTGGTTTATATATATAGAAGTTGTTCTTTTTTACTCTTCTTTCTTTTTCTTTTATTCTTCACTTTTGCATTGAGTGTGTTGCAAGTGTGTGTACAGGTGCTTAGGAAAAGGCCTCCCCGAGTTATTATGCCTTCGGCGTTGGTCGCCCACCCCTGGCCTATGGAGGCGGGCCTGGGGTAGTTGCGGCTCGAGCCCGGGTATGGTCGGGTCGTGACAAAGTGGTATCAGATGTGGTTCGTTCCTTGGGACGTTGTGCGGACTTCCCTAAAAGAGGAATTGGTTGGGATATAGGCCAATAGTGTTAATGTGTCTCGAGAGAGGCTCTCAGGCCAGGGAGTCCAGTGATGGTGCGGCGGCAGACGTATCCATTCACGAGGACCTTGATAACCTGCTTGTCGACTCGGCATGCTGAGACACTTGTTGCAGGGAAAATTGGTTTGTGCATCACATAGGATTTAGTCTTTGACTATCCTTCTTGAGTCATCTCCCCATCATTTTTTTTGTGGTATATACATATATGCTCATCTGACCGCAGCACTCCTTGATAAAATTCAGGATGTCTCTGCGAAGACAGCCAGCCCAGATACCAACTTTGGTGCGTGACAACGACCCTGTGAGCTATGAGGCCACTGTCCAGGACCCATCATGCGAGCCCCTTTCTCCGGCTGGGCCGGTAGCGGCACCCCCCACCTGTTGAGCAGCAGACAGTTTCAGTAGAGCAGGCTGAGTTTGAGCGCAGGTTGAGCGCACTCCGTGAGTTCCAGCGGCAGAGACCACCGAGGTTCAGTGGTGAGCTAGACCCTCAGGTAGCAGAGGTTTGGCTCAAGGTAGTGGTTAGCCTTTTCAGGCTTGTATAGACGCCGACAGATTAGAGAGTGGCTTTGGTAGTCAGCCTTTTCCGTGGATCGACTTGGCGTTGGTGGAGTCTGGTGACTCAGCTTATTAACGGGTTGTCGCTTTCATGGGAAGGCTTCCAGTTGTTGTTTCAAGAGGAGTTTTTCCACTCCTGCTTGAGTTCCATTTGGATTAAGGATTTCATGCAGTTTCAGCAGGGAGGGATGACGGTGGTCGAGTACGCAGCTAGTTTTGCAGACCGTGCATGCTTTTACCCAGACTTGGTCCATGACGACAAATTTCCAGCGCGAAAGTTTGAGCAGGGACTCCGCCGAGAGATTCATGTTGTCATAGTACCCTTGTGCATTTCCACATATTCTGGGGTGCTAGAGCAGGCGCTGGTGATAGAGGGATTCCTGTCATGTTTCTCGGTTGGTAGTGGCAGTGGGCGCGATGGAGCTGGGACGGCTGACGTAGCTAGTAGGCTCCGGAGGATAGGTCCTCGATGCAGGTGGCCTTCCCACTACCAGTTTCAGAGATGTGGTCCTATACCACTGTGGAGAAAAGGCGCAGGGCCTCAGCCGAGGATGCCCTACCATGAGTGGATCCCGGTCCGTGTTCGTACACCATAGTGGCGCCAGAGGGCACCAGGGCAGCCCAGAGAGCACTGGTGCTATGCTTGGGACGGCCGAGGTCACTTTCTATGGGACTGCCCGACCTGAGTTGCTGAGAGCCTCGGTCAGGTAGCAGGCGCACTACCACATCAGAGGCAGCGCCGTGATCAGAGTAGTGGCCAGAGAGGTGGTGCTAGTAGAGGAGCGGGAGGAGATGGAGGTGGGGGACGATGTTATGAGATCTCTACATCACCACTAGGTGGTCCACATCAGGCTTTGGGAGCTGACGGTTGGGACCGCGGGTAACCGCGATCTTTGGATGTCTACGATCGTGCAGAGAACAGGATGCTGAGAGGTACCCCTTGCGACTCTTCTACTTCTTGCAGCAGAATTGTTAGGCTCTGCGTGTGAAAGGCTTCTCTCCCTGCTCCTTGTTTGAGGTGTTACCAGAGTGACGCAGGGCGTCGGGTGTAACCCTGTGTTTGTAAGGAAAAAGGCGTGAGACCTTTTTACTTTAGTTGATGGTGTTGGCTCCTACACTTCCGAGCATGTAAGAGAGTCTTAGTTGAGGGACATCGATTATGAAATCTTGCATGCCCAGATATCCTTGGGTGTTTCACCATATGGATATTCTAAAGGAGGGAATCACCGGGCCTTGTTCCAGGTGCGGGCGGTGATTCCAGGCGCGGCGTGCGATGTAGAGGTTTGACCGAGGAGGTGAGCTACCCCAAAGAGACTTCCGGCCGTTTGAGATCATGCAAAGGGATGGTGAAGTACCCTAATGCCTTTACCTAGCCCCAAAGTCTGGAGTGGGTGGGCGACATTGGCAAGGTCTGACCTCGCGTGAACGGATCAATCCTTTGGTCTGTGTGCGGTGACACAGGGTTGTGTGTGGGTTCTTCTGAGTATGGGAAAGCTAGGTGTGGGCTTAGTACCCTGTGTTGTTCCCTGGTTTTGCTTCTCGAGGACGAAAATCATGAAGGAGGGAATGATGTAAGAACCCGGTTTTTTCTGAGAAAGACTTTGGAATATTCTTGATAATATTACAGAGTAGTGCCTTCAGACGGCATGCAATTCCGAGCCCCGGAGTGGCCCGAATTGAATTTTCTGTGCGTTCAAACTGGAAATGCTAAATGAATGCGATAACTCCTAAACGGTGATCCGGATCGGAGATCCGAGTGTACGGATGGGTTCGGAATGGGGTGTTTACCCTAGGAATGACATAAAGTATGTCTGCGCGGGATGTTTGGACCCTCGCCTGCTTCTGGAATGTTAAACGGATTAAATAAATAAATTAATTTGTTTAATGTTGAAACGCATGTATCTCTTAAACAGTGGCTCAGATTGTAAAACTGAGGGTACCGTTGAGTTCGGAGCATGCCGTTTACCCTAGGAGGGTTTATGTTTTGTGGGCGCGGCCCGTTTGTGAAAAGTGGCCCCAGGGGCATTTTTGTAATTTGGTGGCCTCTGACGCTATGTTTAATAACTTTCGAACGGGGTCTCGGAATAAAATTCCAAGACAGCCGTTGTGCTCAGAGCATGGTTCTTAGCCTAGGGGAGGCTAAATCCCGACCCCGTCGGGAGTTTGGGTACGGGGCCCACGAGCGGGGGTTTAAGTGTTTTGTTTTTAAACACTCCCCCCCCCCACTCTTGGTTGTTCTCCCTGGAACGACAGCCTCTCCCCACTCCTCCTCCATCTCCGGTGAGGCACCTCTGGCGAGGAAACTCTGGAAATGTAGTGGTGCGGCGGCAGACACCCCGTGAAGCTCCGGGAAATGCCCACGAGGTAGGATCGTACGTTTCGTTTTTCTATTCTTGTTCCTATTTTGAGATCGATTTGCACTGTCGAACTGCTGTTGGATTATCGAGAAAAGCCCATGAATGCGTAGTATAAATTATTCCCTTTCCGACGCATCTTTCGGATCCGGTTTTGGAGTTCTGAGGAACCCGCAATCATTCGCCAAAATTGCGTGTTTGCGGAGGAGATCCAGGGTGTTCCGGCGGGTAGGCGCGGCGACCAGCCATGCCAGGCGGCGGCGCGGTGAGCAGGGCGGTGGCTTGAGGCGGCTAGGCGTGCGAGGGCGACGGCGCGGCCAACTGCAGATGGCAGAGGTGGTGGCTCCTGGCGCAGGCGGAGGACGGCTCAGCGGCGGGGTCGAGACGAGCGCGCGCGGAGGCCGGCGGAGGCGGTCGGGCGACCTGGGGTCAGCGGGGTCGTCAGCGAGCCCGAGGGGCGCGAGAACCCGGGGTGTTCGTGACCCAGGTCGGCGGACAGGACCCGCGCCGCGTGGGTCCATGTGGAGACCGGACCGTCCGAGCCGGTCCGGGAGGTTCAGGGTGGTCTGCGTGGTGAACCGCAGACAGCCGGTCCAGAGTACAGGTGGGCCGGCCGAACCCGCCCGACCCGCCCGTTTCGGTCCCTAAATACTAAAATGATCCTAAAACTCAAACCATACGTCCGTTTTGAGTGTCTTTTGCGGTGGTGGAGCCGTACCGTCGAGGATGACGTTTTGAGATGGTTTTGGGAATTTTAAATTCCCGAAACGAGGGGCCTCGGTGGCGCGACACGTACGTTGAGGGGTTAGTCGATTCTTCGGCGGATCTTGTTTTGGACGGCGCAGACGCGTCCGATGTCCATTTGAAGCGCCGTCAGTGGAGTTGGGACCCATGCATCGAGGCGGAGGGTTCCAGGGTGTTTTCAGGCGTTGAGGCCAAAGTTGAGGCGTGGGCCCCACGGCCCGTCTTTTGAGCTGCGTGCAGCTTTTAGTGACTTTTTCCTTGGACATCCGTTCGGGGAGTGCAAGCAGTCAATGTTGGGTGTTTTTTCGAGGGGATTGCAATGGTGCAATCTGCCCACCCTAATTCGACACGATGGTGCGGGGCCCATGAGGGCTGTTTGGGCGTCGACGGTGATTTTTCCATCTTTATCACCGGGCGACAGTTTTGGACAAGTGAGTAGTCCATATTGTGTACTTTTTCGAGAGGATCACAACGGTGTGATCCGTTCGTTGAGTTTTGGGACCTCTTTCCAGGTCCCACGTGGCACCGCACGTGTGTGGTGCGCCGGAATGCACCTTTTTCTCCGGATATCTGTTGCACTCATGTGAGTAGTTCTTTTGACATTTTTTCCCAAGGGGATCTAATTGGTGTGATGTACCCGACTATTTTCGTGGCTGAGGCTCGGGATCACGGGACGCTGTACGGGCTTGAGGCGGTGTTGGTGACTTTTCCGTTGGATATCCGTTGGAGGCGAGTAAGTAGTCGATCTCGCGTGTTTTTCTGGAGGATTACAACAGTGTGATCCATTTGGCTGTGCGGATCCTCTTGCGCGATCTTGGTAAATGTGGAATGTGAAATATGTTCTGGTGGCAGTTCGTCCTACCATGTTTGTAGTGGACCCTTGTCGTGTGATCGCGCATTCTTGGCAGAGTGATATAAATAGTTCACGAGATGTGGTTGGTCGTGCCTGGGCCTTTGAGGTGGAGTTGTTATGTCACGCCTTCGCGTTGACGTGGGGTGCCGTGTGCACGATATCCCTTGGGCTGGAGATGTGGTATACTCTGGGAGTATACGAGAGCGCTTGGAGGTACGTATGGTTTGTACTTGAGGCTTTCGTGCGCTCGGTTTGGGTTGCGATGGGGCCACACGTTGTGTGGGACCCATGTGCGTGCATGGTTCTGCTTTACGTACTTTGACCTCTCACGACGTAGAGGGTACCTCTGTGTGATTGTTTGACCAGTAGGGTGGGGTTCTTCCCCTGGCTCTATTCTCATTTTTTGACCAGCAGGGTTGAGTGGTCTCCGCCTAGTTTCGTTCTCAATGGATCGGCCAGTAGCGGTGCTAGTGGCACCCCGTGATGGAACAGGCTCTGAAACTCTTTTGGGAGAGTTGTACTGGAGTTGGGTGGTTGCGAGATACACACTCCATGTTCGGTTGGCCAGTGTTGTACCCTCCAGTAGAGTTGGCCAGAGTAGTTTTGAGTTCTACCCTCCAGCGGGGCTGGGCAGTGGGTTACTCATCGACTTTTTCAGGTTTACCCTCCAGTAGGGCTGGGTAGTGGGTTGCTCGCTAAATTCTAGGGTTTACCCTCCAGTAGAGATTGGGCAGTGGGTTGCTCGCTGACTTCTAGGGTTTACCCTCCAGGAGAGACTGGGCAGTGGGTCACCCGACGCTTTTAGGGTCTACCCTCCAGTAGAGACTGGGCAGTGGGTCACCCGATGCACTTATGGTTTACCCTCCAGTAGAGACTGGGCAGTGGGTCACCCGACGACCTCTTAGGGTCTACCCTCCAGCAGGGCTGGGTAGTGGGTCGCCCGTCGTCTAGTTCTAGGTCCACCCTCCAGCACGGCTGGGTAGTGGGTCGCCTGTCGACTTATTCCTGGTCTACCCACCAGCGGGGCTGGGCAGTGGTTTTCATGATGATGTGTTAAGGTTTACCCTCCAGCGGGGCTGGGCAGTGGGTCGCCTGATGATGTATTAGTGTTTAACCTCTAGCGGGGCTGGGTAGTGTGTCACCCGTTATCTGGTTATGAATTACCCTCTAGCAAGGTTGGGTAGTGGGACACATGTTGGAATTCCTGGCTCAGTCCATTGTACTAGGCTAGCCTGTGTCTTTCCTCTGTGATTACCGGAACGGGACCCCTGGTTACGGGTCAGTGTTTTGACGACCTTGAATTTGAGGAGACCTCTCGACTGCAGGGCAGTGACGAGGTGTGGTTTGACTTTCCCTAGAACTCTCATGTATGAGGGGCACTTTCCCTACTGAGACGCATTCTTGTGACGCGATCTAAAGCCGTGCGGGTGAGTCAGTGCCACCCAAATCAGATAGTGTTGAGGTGCGGTGATTGAGCCCTTGGCTTGGGGTTCGGGGCAGAAGTGTGGGATACTGGGCATCGATGGAGTTTACTCCTTGGTCTGTTGGATACTCTTTTCTTGGGATGAGCTACGGGATGGAGATCCCCTTACGACGTTGTTTGAGATTCTTGATTGAGCATAAGGATATGTATATACCTTGTTCTAGTACCCACTTCTTGGGTTTGGTTACTCTCCTTCCAGGAGAGGCGAAGACACGTGGGGTATGCCACGTGCTTTCCGTGTCTATTTTCTCGTGGTTGGACGAGTCTACTCTCCTGCTAAAGGTAGCGAAGACTCGATGAGAAGTTCATCTTATCATCGTTTCTAGCTTCTTGTGTTTGGACGAGTCTCCTACCTTTCTCTTGTTGGGTTGAGCTGGACTCATTACTTCACTTCCAGTTTTACTCCTCTACTTTTCCTGTTCGCTCTACTTCTCACCCTTCGATACCTCCTTTGTTTCTCCCTCGAGCCTTCTGGGTATCCTACTGAGTATTTTTATACTCACCCCTGCTTGGGCTTTTCCCGCACTTGGTGTTCCCTTGTAGACGACGGACAGGTGGAGTGTGACTTCAGTGGAGCGTAGGAGCTTAGGAGCTTGGACCGCATACGGTGGTCATGGCTGGGTTCAAGGTGGGAGACCTGTCAACTGTTTCTTTTTGTTTACCCGTTGTCGGGTTGTGGCACTTTTTGTTTGGGCGCGTGTTTTTTCCTTTTCTTTTCAGATTGTACATTGTACTATTTAGAGGTCGATGCACATCTGTGGTTTATATATATAGTAGTTTTTATTTTTTTACTATGCTTGTTCTTTCTTTTACTCTACACTTTTTCATTGAGTGTGCTGCGTGTGTGTGTGTACAGGTGCTTAGGCAAAGGCCTCCCCAAGTTATTGTGCCTTCGGCGCTGGTCGCCAGCCCCTGGCCTATGGAGGCGGGCCTGGGGTAGTTGCAGCTCGAGCCCGGGTATGGTCGGGTCATGAAAAAGTGGTATCAGAGGTGGTTCGTTCCTTGGGACGTTGTGTGGACGTCCCTAAAAGAGGAATTGGTTGGGATATAGGGAAACAGTGTTAATGTGTCTCGAGAGCGGCTCTCAGGCCAGGGAGTCCAGTGATGGTGCGACGACCAACGTATCCATTCACTAAGACCTTGATAACCCGCTTGTCGACTCAGCATGCTGAGACACTTGTTGCAGGGAAAATTGGTTTGTACATCACATAGGATTGAGTCTTTGACTGTCCTTCTTGAGTCAGCTCCCCATCATTGTTGTTGTGGTGTATACATATATGCTCATCTGACTGTGGCACTCCTTGATAATATTCAGGATGTATCTGTGGAGACAGCCTGCCCAGATACCAGCTTCGGTGTGTGAGGACGACCCTGTGAGCTATGAGGCCACAGTCCAGGACCCATCATGCGAGCCCCATTCTCCGGGTGGGCCGGTAGCGGCACCCCCCCCACCTGTTGAGTAGTAGACAATTTCAACAGAGCAGGCTGAGTATGAGCGCAGGTTGAGCGTGCTCTGTGAGTTCTAGTGGCAGATACCGCTGAGGTTCAGTGGTGAGCCAGACCCTCAGGCAGCAGAGGTTTGGCTCGAGGTAGTGGTTAGCCTTTTCAGGCTTGGGAAGATGTCGACAGATCAGAGAGTGGCTTTGGTAGTCAGCCTTTTCCGTGGATCGGCTTGGCGTTGGTGGAGTCTGGTCACTCAGCTTCTTGACGGGTTGTCGCTTTCATGGGATGACTTCCAGTTTTTGTTTCGAGAGGAGTTTTTCCCCTCCTACTTGCATTCTGTTCGAATTCAGGAGTTCCTGCAGTTTCAGCAGGGAGGGATGACGGTGGTCGAGTATGCGGCTAGTTTCGTAGACCGTGCATGCTTTTACCCGGACTTGGTCCGTGACGATAACTTCCGAGCGTGGAAGCTTGAGCAGGGTCTCCGCCGAGAGATTCGTGTTGTCATAGTACCCATGAGCATTTCCACATATTCTGGGGTGCTAGAGTAGGTGCTGGTGAAAGAGGGATTCCTGTCATGTTTTGCGGTTGGTAGTGGCAGTGGGCGCGACGGAGCCGGGACGTCTGCCGTAGCTAACAGGCGCCGGAGGACAGGACCTCGATGCAGGTGGCCTTCCCACTGCCGGTTTCGGAGACGTGGTCGTATACCACTGTGGTGAAAAGGCGCAGGGCCTCAGCCGAGGATCCCTACCGTGAGTGGATCTCGGGCCGTGGTCGTACACTACAGTGGTGCCGGAGGGCACCATGGCAGCCCAGAGAGTGCTGGTTCTATGCTTGTGACGGGCGAGGTCACTTGGCACGAGACTGCTCGACCTGAGTTGTTGAGAGCCTCGGGCAGGCAGCAGGCGCACCACCACGGCAGAGGCAGTGCCGTGATCAGAGTAGTGGCCAGAGAGGTGGTGCTAGAAGAGGAGCGGGAGGAGCTGGAGGTTGGGGACGACGTTACGAGATCTCCCCATCACCACTAGGCGGTCCACATCAGGATCCGGGAGCTGACGGTTGGGACCGCGGGTAACCGTGATCTTTGGATGTCTACGATCCTGCAGAGCACGGGATGGTGAGAGGTACCCCTTGCGACTCTTCTACTTCTTGCAGTAGAATTGTTAGGCTCTACGTGTGAAAGTCTTTTCTACCTGCTCCTTGTTTGAGGTGTTACCATGGTGATGCAGGGCGTCGGGTGTAACCCTGTGTTGGTAAGGAAAAAGGCGTGAGACCTTTTTCCTTTAGTCGATGGTGTTGGATCCTTCGCTTCTGAGCGTGTAAGGGAGTCTTCATTGAGGGACATCGACTGTGAAATCTTGCATGACCAGATATCCTTGGGTGTTTCACCATATGGATATTATGAAGGAGGGAATCATCGGGCCTTGTTCCAGGTGTGGGTGGTGATTCCAGTCACGGCGTGCGACGTAGAGGTTTGACCGGGGAGGTGAGCTACCCCCGAGAGCCTTCGGGCCGTTTGAGACCGTGCAAAGGGATGTCGAGGTACCCTACCACCTTGCCCTAGACCCGAAGACTGTAGTGGGTGGACGACATTGGCAAGGGCCGACCTCACGTGAACGGATCAATCCTTTGGTATGTGTGCGGTGACGCAGAGCTGTGCATGGGTTCTTCTGAGTATGTGAAAGCCAGGTGTGGGCTTAGTACCCTGTGTTGTTCCCTGGTTTTTCTTTTCGAGGACAAAAATCATGAAGGAGGTAATGATGTAAGAACCCAGTTTTTGCTGAGAAATACATTGGAATATTATTGATAACATTCTAGAGCAGTTCCTTCAGACGGCGTGCAATTCCGAGCCCCGGAGTGGCCGGAATTGAATTTTTAGTGCGTTCACACTGGAAATGATAAATAAATGCGATAACTCCTAAATGGTGATCCGGATCAGAGATCCGAGTTTACGAATGGGTTAGGAATGGGGTTTTTACCCTAGGAACTACATAAACTATATCGGCGCAGGATGTTTGGACCCCTCGCCCGTTTCTGGAACGTTAAACGGACTAAATAAATAAATTAATGCGTTTAATGTTGAAACGTAGGTATCTCTTAAACGGTGGCTCAGATTGGAAAATAGAGGGTACCGTTGAGTTCGGAGCATGCCGTTTACCCTAGGAGGGGTGTAATTTTTGCGGGCGTAGCCCGTTTGTGAAAAGTGACCCCAGGGGCATTTTCGTAATTTGGTGGCCTCGGGCGCTAAGTTTAATAACTTTTGAACGGGGTATCAGAATAAAATTACAAGACCGACATTGCGCTCAGATCTTGATTCTTAGCCTAGGGGAGGCTAAATCCTGACCCTGTCAGGGAGTTCGGGTACGGGGCCCACGAGCGGGGGTTTAAGTGTTTTGTTTTTAAACACTTCTCCCCCCCCCTCTTGGTTGTTCTCCCTGGCACGGAAGCCTCTCCCCTCTCCTCCTCCATCTTCAGTGAGGCACCTATGGCGAGGAAACTATGGCAAGGAAGTGGTGCGGCAGTGGACACCCCGTGAAGCTCCGGGAAACGCCCACGAGGTAGGATTGTACGTTTCGTTTTTCTATTCCCGTACCTATTGTGAGCTCAAATTTCACTGTCGAACTGCTGTTGGATTATCGAGAAAAGCCCTTGAATGCGTAGTAGAAATTATTCCCTTTATGTTTCATATTCGGTTTTGCAGTTCGGAGGAACCCGCAATCATTCGACGAAGATTTCAGGTTTGCGGAGGAGATCCGGGGTGTTCCGGTGGGTAGGCGTGGCGGTCGGCCATGCCAGGCGGCGGCGCGGTGAGCCGGGCGGCGGCTTGAGGCGGCTGGGCGTGCGAGGGCGACAGCGCAGCTGACTGCGGACGGCGAAGGCAGTGGCTCCTAGCGCAGGCGGCGGATGGCTCAGCGGCGGGGTCGCGGCGAGCGCGCGCGGAGGCCGGCGGAGGCGGTCGGGCGACCTGGGGTCAGCGGGGTCGTTGGCGAGCGCGAGGGGCGCGAGAACCCGGGGTCGTCGTGACCCCGGTCGGCGGACAGGATCCGCGCTGCATGGGTCCATGCGGAGACCGGACCGGCCGAGCCGTTCCGGGCAGTTCAGGGTGGTCCGCGCGGCGAACCGCGGACCGCCGGTCCAGAGTACGAGTGGGCCGACCGAACCGGCCCTGCCCGCCCGTTTCGGTCCCTAAATACTAAAATGCTCCTAAAACTCAAAACGTACGTCCGTTTTGAGTGTCGTCTATGGCGGTGGAACTGTATCGCCGAGGCTGACTTTTTGAGATGGTTTCAGGAATTTTAAATTCCAGAAACGAGGGGCCTCGGTGGCGCGACACGTACGTCGAGGGGTTTGTCGTTTCTTTGGCTGATTTTGTTTTGGATGGAGCGGACACATCCGACGTCCGTTTTGAGCGCCGTCAGTGGCGTTGGGACCCTGGCATCAAGGTGGAGGTTTCCAGGGTGGTTTCAGGTGTTGAGGCCAAAGTTGAAGTGCGGGCCCCACGGCCCGTCTTTTGAGATGCGTGCAGCTTTTAGTGACTTTTTCCTCGGACATCCGTTCAGGGAGTGCGAGCAGTCGATGTTGGGTGTTTCTTTGAGAGGATTTCAATGGTTCAATCTGCCTGCCCTAATTCGGCATGATGTTGTGGGGCCCACGAGGGCCGTTTGGGCGTCAACGGTGATTTTTCCATCTTTATCACCGGGAGACCATTTTGGACAAGTGAGTAGTCCATCTTGTGTGCATTTTCGAGAGGATCACAACGGTGTGATCTGTTCGTTGAGTTTCGGGACAGGGTTGCGGGTCCCACATGGCACCGCTCATGTGCGGTGCGCCCGAATGCACCTTTTTCTCCGGATATTCATTGCACTCATGCGAGTAGTGCTTTTGACGTGATTTCCCGAGGGGATCGCATTGGTGTTATGCGCCCGATTGTTTTCTGGGGCGAGGCTCGGGATCACGGGACGCCGCACAGGCGTGAGGCGGTGTTGGTGACTTTTCCGTCTGATATCCGTTGGAGGCGAGCAAGTAATCGATCTCGCGTGTTTTTCTGCGAGGATTATAACGGTGTGATCCGTTTGGTTTTTCAAAGCCTCTTGCGCGATCTTGGGAAATGTGGAATGGGAAAGGTGCTCCGGTGGCGGTTCGTCCTACCTTGTTTGTAGCGGACCCTTGGTGTGTGATAGCGCATTCTTGGGAGAGTGATATAAATGGTTCACGAGATGTGGTTGGCCGTGCCTGGGCCGTTGAGTTGGAGTTGTTACGTCACGCCTTCGCGTTGAAGTGGGGTGCCGTGTGTACGATATCCCTTGGGATGGAGACATGGTATACTATGGGAGTATATGAGAGCGCTTGGAGGTACATATGGTTTTTACCTGAGGCGTTCGTGCGCTTGGTTGGGGTTGCGATGGGGCCACACGTTGTGTGGGCCCCACGTGCGTGCCTGGTTCTGCTTTACGTACTTTGACCTCTCACGACGTAGAGGGTCCCTCTGTGTGGTTGTTTGACCAGAAGGGTGGGGTTCTTCCCCTGGCTCTGTGCTTGTTTGTTGACCAGCAGGGTTGAGTGGTCTCCCCCTGGTTTCGTTCTCTATGGATCGGCCAATAGCGGTGCTAGTGGAACCCCGTGATGGAACAAGCTCTGAACCTCTTTTGAGAGATTTGTACTGGAGTTGGGTGGTAGAGCGATACCCACTCCATGTTCGGTTGGCCAGTGTTGTACCCTCCAGTAGAGTTGGCTAGAGCAGTTTTGAGTTCTACCCTCCAGCGGGGATGGGCAGTGGGTTACTCATCGACTTCTTCGGGTTTACACTCCAGTAGGGCTGGGCAATGGGTTGTTCGCTGACTTCTAGGGTTTACCCTCCAGCAGAGACTGGGTAGTGGGTCGCCCGACGTACTTATGGTTTACCCTGCAGCAGAGACTGGGCAGTGGGTCACCCGATGACCTCTTAGGGTCTACCCTCCAGCAGGGCTGGGCAGTGGGTCGCCCATCGTCTAGTTCCAGGTCTACCCTCCAGCACGAATGGGCAGTGGGTCGCCTGTCCACTTATTCCAGGTCCACCCTCCAGTGGGGCTGGGCAGTGGGTCACCTGATGATGTGTTGAGGTTTACCCTCCAGCGGGTCTAGGAAGTGGGTCGCCTGATGATGTCTTAGGGTTTACCCTCCAGCGGGGCTGGGCAGTGGGTCAACCGATATCTGGTTATGAATTACCCTCCAGTAAGGCTGGGCAGTGGGACACATGTTGGCATTCCTGGCTCAGTCCTTTGTACAAGGATAGCCTGTGGCTTTCCTCCGTGATTACCAGAACGGGACCCCTGGTTATGGGTCAGTGTTTTGATGACCCTGACTTTGAGGAGACCTCTCGACTGCAGGGCAGTGACGAGGTGTTGTTTTAATTTCCCTATAACTATCATGTATGAGGGGTGATTTCCCCACCAAGACGCGTTCTTGTGACGTGATCTAAAACCATGCGGGCAAGTCAGTGCCACCCAAAGCAGATAGTGTTGAGGTGCGGTGATTGATCCCTTGGCTTGGGCTTCGGGGCAGACGTGCGGGATACTGGGCATCGATGGAGTTTACTCCTGGGACTATTGGCTACTCTTTTATTGGGCTGAGCTACGGGACGGAGATCCCCTTACGACGTTGTTCGGGCTTCTTCATTGAGCATAAAGATATGTATATACCTTGTTCTAGTACCCACTTCTTGGGTTTGGTTACTCTCCTTCCAGGAGAGGCGAAGATGCGCGGGGTATGCCATGTGCTTTCTGTGTCTAGCTTCTCATGGTTGGATGAGTCTACTCCCCTGCTAAAGGTAGCGAAGACTCGATGAGAATTTCATCTTCTCACTGTTTCTAGCTCCTTGTGCTTGGACGAGTCTTCTACCTTTCTCTTATTGGGTTGAGCTGGACTCTTTACTTCACTTCCAGTTGTACTCCTCTACTTTTCATGTTCGCTCTACTTCTCACCCTTCGGTACCTCTTTTGTTGCTCCCTCGAGCCTTCGGAGTATCCTACTGAGTATTTTTATACTCACCCATGCCCGGGCTTTGCCCACACTTGGTGTGCCCTTGCAGACGACGGATAGGTGGAGCGTGACTTCAGTGGAGCGTAGGAGGATGGGAGCTTGGACCGCCTGCGGTGGTCATGGTCGGGTTCCAGGTGGGATACCCATCAGCTGTTTCTTTTTGTTTACCTATTTCCGGGTTGTGGCACTTTTTGGTTGGGCACGTGTTTTGCCCCTTTTCTTTTCAGCTTGTACATTGTACTGTTTTGAAGTCGATGCACATATGTGGTTTATATATATAGCAGTTGTTATTTTTTAATCTGCTTGTTATTTCTTTTACTTTTCACTTTTGCATTGAGTGTGCTGCGTGTGTGTGTATAGGTGCTTAGACAAAGGCCTCCCCGAGTTATTGTGCCTTCGACGCTGGTCGCCAGCCCCTGGCCTATGGAGGCGGGCCTGGGGTAGTTGCGGCTCGAGCCCGGGTAGGGTCGGGTCGTGACACCTAAAAAGTTGACCTCTCATTTACAGAACTAACACTTCAAGAACAAACAATGAATATAGTTCTCAGGGAGTGTATCTAGATATATCTGCATATGATAGACATGCTCCTCCTCTGACTCTAAGTATATCAAGATTTCATTGATGAACACCAACACAAAGCAATCGGGTTATGGCCGAAATATCCTATTCATGAGTCCGATGAACACTTCTGGGGCATTTGTCTTGCTGAAAGGCATAACCAAGAACTCATAGTGTCCATACTGACATCTGAAGATCTTCTATTGCACATCCTAATATCATAATCTAAGCTAAGGATAGTCTGATCTGAGGTCTATCTTCGAAAACAAATGATCTCCCTTCCACAAATCATAAAGATCATCAATCCTTGGAAGTGGATACTTGTTCTTAACAGTAACTTGGTTTAAGCACCGATAGACCACACAGAGTCTAAAACTCCCATCTACCATCTTGGTAATGAAAATTGGGGCTACCCATGGGGAAACACTAGGGCTTATGAATCCCATTCTCTGTAATTCCTCTAAGTGTACTCATAACTAACAAAGCTCAGCAAGAGCCATCTGATATGGTGTTATAGATATCAGTGTCGTCCCTTGGTAATGGTCAATGTGAATTATACCTCTCTTGTGTGGAGTTAGTCCAGGAACATCTTCATGAAAGACATCAGCATACTCGTACACCACTATAGGATAGCTCGAACTCTCAACATCTACTGCTCCAAGGGTAAGGCTAGACAACTGATGTTTAATTGGCTACACCCTCATCTATGTATGTCCATCCAATGCTTCAAAGGTTCCCTTATCATTGGTGAAAGAAAACCTAGTCCCATCTATGTGGACACGCCACACTTTGCACCTAATATAGTCTATCTGAGAATGGACTATGGTTAACCAGTCCATACCCCAGATGACATCGTATGGCTTCGATACTACTGCATGGAGATCCCAGCCAAAGCTCTCGCCTCCTAGAGTATGCTCACACTTTCAGTACCAGTATATAATAAATGAATCTTCTCACGTAGGAGTCTCTAGCAGAAAGGATCGAGCCAACAGATCCACCAGAATCTCCTAGAACTAGTGGAAGGTCGTGGCAATAAGAAAGTGACTAGTACCTGTGTCTATATATACTGCAGCTAAGGTGGAGTAGACACAGATCGTGCCTCTAATCATATCTGGAGCACTTTGGTCATAGTCCTCAGCTGGCAGGAGCTCGGCTCGTCCCTGTCCACCAGCTTCATGTGGTTGAGGTGAACCACCTAGTGGTTGTGGCAGTAGAACCATTTATCGACGCCCACCACCTGCTTCATGGCCATCTCCTATACCAAATATACCTAATTCTTGAGGAACGCCACGATCTAACCTCTTTCTCTACCTCGGTGGTCCCTCGACAGTCTATTGGTCATCCGTACAGTAGGTCCGGTTATCGTGAGCAATGTGACCCTGCTCGCCACACCTGTAACACTGCTTGTACCTCTACTAACTCACTCTACCTTGCTATCCATACACCCCCAACCTTGCGTCCAGGGGTCACACACTAGATGGTCTGGTTCTCTTATACCTCTTTGTAATTTTCTTGATGTCAGCTGCAGACGACTATGCTACCTAATGTCTGGTGGTGGCTCCTGTTGTGGGTGCCTTTTCAACTAGGATGCTATCCACCAAAAGTTCCCGCTCTAGAACCCCAACCTGAGTATGTATGTTGAGTGATACCATCGATGCTCTGATCTCTCTTTAGAGACCCTGCTCAATGGTCTGGGACCTGATGAAAGTGTCTCGTACCATGTCAGTGGAGTAGTATGACATATCAGTGAACCTCGACGAGTACTGGGCCACTATCATGCTGCCCTGTTGTAAGTGAAATAGCTCATGTATATGCACAGAGCATAAGGTCGCAGGGATAAACATTTCCATAAAAGGCTCTCAAAGTCCACCAATAATAGGGTACCCTCATCGTGTATCTAGAGCATCAATCTCCACCATCTACGTGCAGCTACCTAGAGGATACTGGATTCTAGGATCACTATAATGACAACTGGTTTCCCAACCTGGTGGAAAAATCAGGCCACAGCCTCCAACCAGTCCTCAGCTACCTTCGGGATCATATCATCTCATAACCTTGGAGGCCTATGCAACTGAAACATGGGAAACATGCTCTATCGGCATGCACCCTCTACTAGTGGGGCTAGTGGAAACAACTTTCCAATGGATAGTGGTGTTGCTGGAACACCACCCGATGGTGCTAATGCCGTAATAGGGACCTACACCGAGGTATCATCGCTCGCTGGGCTGTCATCACCTAATTACTAAGGAATCATGGATGGATGTCTATTTGGCGGCATCCTGGATGAAGACAGGTATTCCATGGTAATAATTTTATACCTGGTGAGCAGACTCAAGAATAAATCAAAAGGAAAAAAACATTCCAAAAACACACAAAATCAGAGTTTTCATGCACTAAGTTAGAAATCAGAATTCAGGTTCCTGGTGTATGGATACGTCAGCCTCCACACCAAAAATGGACACCCGAAACTGAAAACCAAACTCCAAACACATTATACTATTGATACATTGAAAATATTAGAGTCCTAGTTCGTCTATATAATTGATTCCTATGATACCACTTTTTTATCACCCGTCCCACAGGGCCCATGTCATGACTACACCAATCCCACCTTCCCTAGGGTAGGGGTTGGCGACATGCACTCAAAGGCGTACTCCCTAAAATGGGAAGGCATTGCCTTTGAACCTATACAAACACATAGACTGGAATGCAACGAGAGTTTTATATGATGTAAACTGCTATAGTAAAAAGTGTGCTGATAGTAAAGGGGGTGGAATACAAGCCATACTGAAAAGTATAGTTTCAAATTAAAAGAGAAAGCATCTCATTGATCGTCAACTAAGAATCCTACCAAAAGTGTAGGTAAAGATCGCCCCCTCAGCACTCTACATCTTCCCTTATCCTCAGTGTACCACTTAGTCCTGGCTCCCTCTATACACAACACAGCTTCTCAACGTCGACACAAGACACAACAAGGTATGGGAAAAAACTTTTCAGGGGTGAGTTTAAAAATACCTAGTAGGGAACCCAAGGCCCACAAGGGTCTCCCATAATTACACAAAGGAAAAACGAAAAAGCATTACATGAATCACAATATATAAGAAATAGACATAGCTCAATTAGAGTCTCAGGTCAAACTAGGTTTTCAGTGAAGTAAAGAAGTGCATATGATTAGTCATGAAGATAGATCATCTTAATCTTTCACATGGCACTTCTGCTGACCATATGGAGTCTGAACCACTCATGATCGATATATAATTAACCCCATTAATGACCCACGCATGATCTGATCCACCCAGGATCGATAGGTAAATAACCCCCTCAATGGCCCACACCTGATCTGATCCACCAAGGATTGATAGGAAACAAACCCCTGCAAAGACCCACGCAGGATCTGATCCACCATAATCTGTAGATCGATGAACCATGACAGGCTGCTCAAAGGTTGGTCCTCGTTGGGCTACAAGGTGCAGATCCACATAGGACTGCTAGGTGTCACTCCACATAATAACACTAGGTGATGACCCACATAGGGTCTCTCGGTGTTTAACCACACATGATTGCTTGGTACTATCCTTGGTATGGTCTTTCTCCAACCACTGCCTCACTACTAGCCACTATATTCCTACTCATAGCATGCTTCATTCTAGGAGAACATCTTCTCAAGCCATCAGTTTTATTTCAACAAGAACTAAGCACCAAAAAATGGGTAACCCAAAGGACCTCTATGTCGAAAGGGTTTTAATGCGACAGATGGTGCATCAATCGGACTCCCAGTTTGTGAGTTATAAGATATTTAGTTTCGGGGGGCTCGGTTGGATTTTGGTTCAATCCAACCCATCCATACTGCAACTATCTCTAAAACACATGAGGAGTATGAAAAAAAGGATAATCTCAATCCATGTGCCCCGGCACTGCAGACGGTTCGTCAAATGGATGGTTGGTTCCCATGTTATGGACCATTAAAATTTCTGGGCCCAGCCGGGCCTGGGTCCGGTCCGACCCAATCTGGCTAACATATCCTGACCCGGTCTGGGTAGAGCTGTAGTGGACTTGGCCCCCGAGGCTGAGGTCCGGGCCGTTCGGCAAGGGGGCATCCCTCTAGGGCGGCGTCCCATTCGTGGTGGAGTGCGGCCCGTGCTGGCAGGGGGGATGACCCCCCTCCTATATACCAAATGACCTGGGGCCATTCAGTTTTTAGGAAATAGATACGAGAGGCGGGCACCACCGCAGTGTCAGTGTAACCCGCTGGAGGTGCGGGTTCTACCTCCCCCATGGATCTTTCTGTGGCTTCTGTTCACCGGTGGCATGCTAGACGCGCGGCCTCCCAGCTCTCTAACGGCGTTTTTGTCGCGCCCCATCCCTTTCCAGGGTCGGACACATCCTCTATTCACTACGACTGATCATCCACATCCTCTTTCTCACTAAAGGTGCACCGCATCTCCTCTGTAGTTGTCTGATAGCGTTCGTTCCAATGACAGTTGCGATGCTGTGTCATGGACTCCTTTTTATAGTGCTTTTCGGTGCTATTCCTTCTTTTTGGCCGATCATCGTCGCCGCTTTGGCTATATTTAATGGAGAACACAAGGTTCTAGAAAAATAGCAGATAGTCTAGGCCAGGTTCATTAGGCCCCGACCCACAACATTAGCTTTTAACCTGTGGGAGAATAAATGGGATCGATAAAATCAATTGAATTCAAGAAAAAAATCAAAACCCCTACCTCATAATCCCGTTGGTGAGTGACAATGCTTGAAGGTGGATCATGTTCTTCGTTCCCACTACTGGTTCCCAATGATGCCACTCGTACGTCGTCCTTCAGTTTGTGGTTCATTGTCACCTGTCACCTCCCACTGGGATAAGCTTCGTCCAATAAGGTTTTGGTGTCCCAGCACTCCTTCAGCACTTCGATTCTTGGTGAAGCTATGCTGATACCCCTTCCCACACTACATATATATATAAGATAGGGGGAGGGTGAGTAAAGATGTGGGGAATTAATGAGGGATCAATAATTAGGAACTTCCCAAATTCTACAACGACGTCATTATTTAAGATTATAGTGTCAATCCATTTAGTTTTTTAACACACCACTAGCCCCACACTTCACTTATTCATTGGAGGTTATGAAAGAGAATAAAATAATAAAATAATTTTATTTCATTTAATTTAAAAATTCAAAAAAATAACTTTTTCTCCAAACCTACTACCGTCAATGTAAAGTCTCCTTATGTGAATCTTGGTGCAGTGTATTCAACGGCTCCCTTGGATTTTTAATATGTGAAATAGTCTAAAATATAGAAAATTCAGCTCGCGAATTTACATAACATACCCAAAAAATGATCAAAAATTCATTTCGGGCACACCGGGCCTCGAAATCAGGGGCTTCCAATTTTCACATACTTGCAAAAACTCCATATAATAAATAAAATTACATAGAAAATCCGGGTCATTATATAATTCGGTTTCGAAAACTAGAATGGAATCTTTGTAGCTTTTTTGGAACTGGACATGATTTATATCCATATGTTTCGTTGTGTTTTCAAGGATATTCTCAGGTTTTGGAGTGTGACGCTGGAAAGTCCTTTATATTGTTTGATGATTTTGGGGTGTTGATAGTGTATGTTTACTCTACCTCGGTTGATCCTATAGTTTTATGATTTCTCTGAATACCCCCCCCCCTCAAAAGTCTTGGATGTATTTCCACCTAGGGTTGGATGTATAGTATGATTATTTACTAATGATTTGGTTATAGGGGTATCCTAGAATAATTTTCTAACAACTCTCATAATTTTTTCTCAGCTGATGGAACTAGTCGGAATAGTGGTTGTTGATAGACAAGATACCACATTGGTTGGTACAAGGATACTATTATTTCTCTTGTGAAAAAGGAAGTTTTCATAGAAAGGTACATACATCTCCCAAAACCAGGTCCAACTTCTTTATAAACTCAGAACTACAAATCTATTGGACACCTAAAATGGGTATACTTGACCATGAAAAAAAATTCTTATTCTATGCCAAATTTTTTATTAGTTTTCTTGTAGAAATTAGGGTCTTATTGTTTAGGGCACCACCAATAGTAGCAGCAATCATGAATCTATTAATAAAAATTAAAGAATCACAAAAAAATTATTAAACGTTTAAGAGTTGTTTTCTTATGTGGATTTATTAAACATAAACTCTTAAATATTGATTAGTATTAATGATGTGTTTCCACATGTTATTTCCTTATAAAATATATTTATTTCTATAGATTTGAGGTTTGAGTGGCTAAGAAGTATTTATCAATAAAAATTCATATCATTTCTACCCATCCTACAATAAGAGAGTTAACATAAAACAACCAATCCTTTGAGGTTTCTTTTATTGGTAATGTTATTTCCCTAAGATTTATTATTCCATCATCCACTTTTTTGGGTCTTAATTTAGAATACATAGTATGAAATTATTTTAAATGATTATATGGGTCATGTCTAGGTATTCCATGGAATCATTGTAATATGTTAATTAAAACGGGTTTTTATTCAAAATAAGTTGTTTCTCTCAATATCTGACTATATGTTGGATGTATCTCTATATTAGGCATGGATAATGATTTTAATTTCAGGTTATTAGAAATATTATGATATTTTATTTTATTATTGATTTTGTTTTTAGAATAATAATATGAACCAAGAAGAGTGTTGATGGTTTTTCTTTCGTCCTTTATGGGGTCATTCAGTGATTCATTGTATGGATGATGCAAGATCCCCTTCAGGTAATGTTCAAAAGGAATTAGTTCCTTTGTTGTTTATTGAATCACCCACGAGGAATGAAAAATAGTTATTTGAGAAATAAAATTAAAATAATTAAAAAAAAATACACAAATTTTTTTACAAAATACATAATAATTTCATAAAAATGGCACACTAAAAACAAAAGCGCTCACAAAAAAAGGTTCCAAAAATTTACTATATATTCATTACATGTTAACATTATTATGAATTAATGATTATTTTATAGTCTTGGAAATACCCCAGGTAATCTATTAAAAATATTGGGTGGTTTATTATGTATATTTTCAATAAATAAGACAAAAATGTGGGGGCATCTTAGAATTTTTTTTGGAAAATAACTTATTTTAATGATTTTAACAGTTAAAAAACCTAGTGGATTTTGAAAAATAGGAAATAAATGGGTCATTATGATTACAATACACTTATTTCTTGGTCATTGTGATTATATATTAATTTAGGTTTATTGTAAATATTTGGTTAAAATTAATAAAAATATGGATTTAATTCAAATATTTTATATTCACGCATATTGAACCAAAACATATAATAACAATCGTATTACCATGGACTAGACCTTAGGAATGGAAAACGATCTTATTAATTAGATTAAAATCTCAAATGTGTGTGGAATAAAAATATTCTTTTGTTTTCCAATGTGACCCAAAAAATTCACACACTCAAACCCTCAAATCAGTAAGTTAGAAATTAAGATCATATAAATCACATATATGAAAAAAATGATTCTAATAAGAATCAATTTATTATTCATCGAATTAAAATCACTAAAACCCAATGTACAATAAACTAACTTCTAATATAATCATCGAAACTCCCTTAACATGTGTGTATCTAATGATTTTAATAGTTAAAAAACCATGTGCATTTTGATAAATATGAGGTAAAGGGGGTAGTTTTGAATTCAGTACACACATTTCAAGTTAATTTTTCATATAGATTCATTTATGTTATGAGTAAAGTTTTGGTTAAAATTAATCAAAAAAACAATTAATTTAATGATATTGTATTAATTCATGTTTAACCAAACCTTGACCTAACAATTTTATTGGAAAGGTATGGTGATTATCCATAGTAAAGAGCATAAATAGAAAATTGAAATCCCAAATAATTGGAGAATAAATGGATTTTTATGTCCTTGAATTAGAGATAATCAAATAACACACTCTTGACCTCGCACTGATTTGACAGAAATTAAGTTCATATCAGTCACTTGAATAAAAATAATAATTAAAATCTGAAATAATGTAATAAGTATAGATTAAATGGTTTTTCCACCAAATCAATTTCATCCTTGTAGACAATATAAGAATCAAAGGTCCCAGGAAATGTGTTTAGATCCCCTAAAACAAACATCTACCATTTATCTAAACATCAAGATCAGGATAAATATTAGATGGATCTCGTTCATCATTTTAACTCTCCCCCTAAGTACAGTGTGATCCAAAACCTATAAATATATTAGGGGACTCATCTAAAAAAACAATCTTGTCTCAAATAACACCTTGTTAGAACATGCAAATGAGGTTCCAATGGTTCCATTTTATATGAAAAATGGGATGTAGTTTTGGACCCCCCCCCGATTTTGATACACAACATGTGTATTACTTTTGTGTTGGTTAATTTTATTATCTCGAATTTTAAGAAAGAAATAAGTTATTTTAAATAATATTTAATATAAACATGTCAAATCTCTAGGCCATTTTTCATCTATAAATGTATATATAACTAGAGTACTGAACCAAAAATTTCACATCATGCAGATTCATTTCCTTGGATAGATCTGTTCATTTGGGCCAAAATATTGAAGAAATTTTCTTAGGTTTCTTGGAATGTGTTTTAGAAAAATGTGTTGTGGATCAGATCGAAAACTTTCTGACTATTTAAATGCACTTATTTATAGAAACATGTAAAACAGTGAACAAGTGGTCATAGGATCCATCCCGTTTGGCCCATTTTGAAAAAACATCATTATCGATCATCATAATCACCTCTTCCTAAAATGTAATCATCTAAACAAGTAAAATATCACATTAAAATTTTCAAAATATTAAATAATTTAATTAAATGTTAATAATTTTTTTTATCATTTTTTAAATTTTAAATACGAAAATAGATCCACATAGTTGTGTAAAGGTGAAATAAAAATTTGAATTGTAGTTAAATCACCATGTAAAAAAATTATTATTTCTATATATAATTATTATATAGAATCATATTATTCCAATGATAGATTTTTTTGTACTAATTGAGGCATAATATATTGTGGAATTACTGAAAACATGCAATAAATTCAATTAAATATGGAATATATGAAATCACTATGAAATTCATTGAAACAAAATTATTGAAATAAAATAATTCGATGTGTAGGGACTTTAATTTATAGGCCCCTTTAGAAATTATTTTATAAACTCATACAAACCATCTCTATGGATTTTATGTTTTATTGGGAAGAATATAAGGTTAAATTAACGAATATGGAGAGCATTCCAATGAATTTTTTTAATAATAATTTATTATATTGGATTGAATTAAATCCTTTACTAATCCATTGTAGAGTAAATAATTTCATAATTTACTTATTTTGGGGATTAACAGAAGAATATTGAGTTTGATACAACACAATACCCCTTATAATGCATAAAACAATTGTAAGATATTATTGTCTGATCGGGAAATTTTATAATTTTTGCATAAAACTATGATATTAAAAAATACTTATTATATTAGGATGATTTATGATGAAATTTTAGATTAGTTTAAAACCTTATATAAACTAATTTAAAATTCCTTATTCTTGCTGAATTATGGAAATTCATTTCAAATTATTGTATAACTCTAGCATATGTTATATTGGGGAACAAAAATGCTGATAATGGATTTTCCCAAATCAAAAAATAAAATTTTGATATATCCTGAGGAATTAGAATAAGATTCAAGGGATTAATTATATAATTTAATGGTTATATATTAATGAATAATAACAAGAATTATTTATACATAAATATGGAATATTTCCTGGTCAAATATAATGTAATATTGTTAGAATCATGTTTGATAATATTTAAAACAATAAAAGAAACTTCCTGGTGATAAAAACCTACCCTCAATGGGAAATAATAAATCAATTGAGGTTGAAATCTCATTCAAAGTCAATAAAAACATGCTTACATATCTTTTTAGAGAATTTATAAGAAGGTTGAATTTTCTACCTTATATTTGAATTAATAATATATGTTACATCTATCACTAGACAATAAATAAACTAATGATGAGGGGGGTATTAGATAAAATCAACATAAAATTATTAATTCATTTTAATTTTTTAATCTTTTAGAGTGAAAATTAATCATTTTTATTGTAAAAAAATTTAATTTAAAACCTAAAAGATACCCCTAAAAGATCCCATAAATTACATAAAAGTTTATTTCAATTTTTAAGGAACAATAATATAATATTAAAAATATAAAAATTGATAATTTTCACATCTAGTGAAATGTATTTCAAATAATATTAATAAATGAAAATTCATAAAAATTATTTATTTCATTCATAGTATTATATCTATAAGATTTCATAATATTAATAATATTTGATATCAACTATGGATAGACATAAAATAAATGGTGAGATTAATGTCTATTAAGGGTTGAAATAAGAGTATAAATGAAACATAAATCAATTTAAGTATATTTGTAAGCATTATAATCTTTATTAGATCATAAGAATGAGACTATAATCCTAATAATGATAAAAATATGAAATTAAAGGTGGAATTTGGATAATAATGATACATCAAAAGTCATTAAACTATTTTAATGATTCATAATAGATAAAAAAGTAAATTTTATCATGAACCTGTATAACATTATATAATAAGTCAGTAGTAACATGCCTATATAAAATTATCTCATGAGATAAAAAGAATATCCCAATGAAATAGAGAAATGTCTAATTCATGTTCAAACCATCACACCATGTTTTTATCAATTAACATTATACCATACATAAATAAAACCTACATCAATAACAATAATGATATATACGCATTAGGAGATATTGGGTTTCATAATAAAGATCTACATAATATATGTATGTTTAAAGTTGTAGGTACCCAAATGAACGATGGAATATAGTTTATTTCATTTTAAATGGTATGAATAATAAATAATAAGAGTATATTTCATAAGTAGAATGTTAATAAACATAAAAATAGTTAAAGAGAGTTTATTTGTCCTTTAATGATTTTTTTATAAAATCACTTATTTGTGTCTTGTGAAAACCCAAAAAATTCTCAATCATAACATAATTCTATACCCATTGAAGCCAAAATATATTCTATAATAAAAAAAATTGTGTTGAATGGAAGAAATAAAAAAATAAAATAAATAAATAAATTTTATGTGTTCAAATACCAACTTGTACCAACTAGGGATAAATCCAAAGATGTCGTTATAGTGACAGAAACCGCCAGTATTGAAAATATTCATTATAATAAGAACATAATAGAGAAGAAAACCAAAAAACTAGAAAATTGAAAAACAAGGAATCAATAAATTTTTGATGAGTAACAATGTATCCAAACACTCATGTATCACTCCAGTGTTTGGTAAAATCCTCTTGGAAAACTAGGAGGTTTTTTTTTCTATGTTTGGGGATATTTTGAAATGTATTTTTGTCTTCAAAATATTGTTTTTGAAATTTTACTGAATAAAGGTAACTACCATGACCATGAGGAACCTGTTTGATTCTTGGGCACTATATGGATAACCACCATTCTCATTACTGGGCATGGTAGTGGGTGTGGCTCACTGGTGGTCACCCTATATGCCATGTCCAATATGCTTCACCACTAACATGTTGTAGGTTTTGGATTGGAAAAAACGACTTTTTTATTAATGAAAGGGTGTATCCTCGTGATTTTATGGTTCCCATGAATTGGTGCCACTATGTTTACCCCATGAGTGGTGAAACATCACCTTGTTGTGGTGATGCATGATTTGATGAACCCGAATAGACGATTTCACCACTATTTTATGAGAAATGATATCTACAGGTTGGGGTTTCCTAATATATATTTTTAAGGGGATTTTAATTATATTTTCATTCAAATGTATTTTCTATTGGTACTTCATTAAACATTCACAATAAATGTTTTCGAATCATGCATTTTTAGAGGATATATGGGGGAATAATTGGGCATCTATTCTACCTTGTTGATCTAGGTCCATCTATTTGTTAATGTTGTTCTTATTATGTGTTATGGAGGTTTAATCATTTTTAGTTTGGATTTTATCTAGTTTTATTGAGGTATGTAATCTCTTATCATCTCCACCAAATATGTTCTTATGAAAACTATATTAAAAATGTGGGACTAAGTGTCAAGATCCTATTATTTATTCTTGTATGTTTTCAATTTCTACCTTGTGTGGGGATCCAATTATTTTTGTCAAGAAATCCCTATTGTGAGGTAGGTATTTTGGTAACTAGTCTATGGTTTACAAACCATATATGATAAAAAAGTATAACTTATTTTTGAAATAAATATAGTCATGGTCCTTGATCCCTTTCACATAAAAATGGTTTTTCAAAGCATGCTTTGATGAAGAAAAGGGTTGTTTGGGATGATTGTTAATGAAATGATAATATCTCATTGATATGTTTTTACATATAAACCACATGGGAGTCATGGGTATCTATTAGGTGGTTTAGTATTAGGCTCTATTCATTTTCTATAGGGGTTTCAATCATTGATTATTTCACTATTCCATCTTATTCATGGGATTTGATTATATGACACTGTAGGGGGTTTAGTCATGGGGTGTTACACTATTCCATAGTACATATTGTTTAGAATACATGTTTAGTGTATAGTAGTCTAGATTTTATTGTTGAGGTTAAATATAAAGTGGTAGTCTGGACCTATTTTATTAAAAATTTGGTCTGTACTATGCTTTTCTTACTTTGGATATTTTTATGTAGATAAATGATGCATTACTTAATCAACTATTAATTTGAAACTATGATATATCTTGTGTTATATATAATATATTTATAGAAATAAAAATGGGGAAATTTTTTTATCATTATTTTGAAACGAATGTGAAAACTATTTTAGCATTTCAGGATATTCATATATCAATTATTTTGGATTTTTATGCATATAATTTATGGGGAAAATAGTGTTGAATGCTACTAGGATTATATTTAACACACCACTCACATATCCATTATGGTTTTTGAAAGAAATTTTTTATTATTTATGAATGTTAAAGGCACAATGGTGAGGTGGTGTAGTTTTTTTTCAGCTCTGTTGGTGAAGCTAGGTTGGTGTGACAGTGGTATGTTTTCCATATATCACTGATATATTTTCTTCTTTCTTTTGGGTTACATTGGTTTTATTCTTCGACATGTACCTTGGTTTTGGACTGTTTAATTGGAATTATTTCTACCATTTTTGGGTTTTCTATTAAATTATATTTTACTCTTTTTATCGTTCACTTTTATTATTCAATGTTGGATCTTTTAGGTTAGGTGAATCATTCCCTCAATAAAATTTCATATTTATATGTTCTAGTAACGAACCCATGGGTATTGGGAATTACCATCAGGTATTATGATGGTATCATTCAGATAATAGTTAGATTGGTTGTCAGAAAAAGTGTGTGAAAATTTTGTATAATTAGAGGCTTTATCATCAATTTTTCTTATCAAAGGATGTTTGTATGGAAAGATATGGGATTGATGGAGAATAAGAGGTATTATTTGAGTGTGTTTTTAGATATCTATAAACACAATGTTCCTTATGTTCACATTAGATACTAGCTCTTTCACCTCATGTGTTGGGTTTTGATGTTGGTCTTAGTTTCTTATTATACGCTTTTGGAAAAATATTATTTTTATAATATCTAATAGTCTATATTTTTTTAATATATAGAATTGTGCTTCTGAGAAAGATTTTAGGGATTCCCCAAGAGGTTTTTGAGGTAAATACTCCTCAAGGGAAATATTTTATCAAATATAATCTCAACGATTTTTTGGGTTGGTAGTTCGCTGAAAATATCAGAATGTGAAGAATGTTTAGATGTGATTTAAACAGGAACAAACTAAAGTTGAATGATAC
Organism: Viscum album; assembly: GCA_963277665.1. Classification (NCBI taxonomy): domain Eukaryota; kingdom Viridiplantae; phylum Streptophyta; class Magnoliopsida; order Santalales; family Viscaceae; genus Viscum; species Viscum album. The sequence continues at coordinate 472,265,348 of OY728148.1, forward strand.
ATGGTTAAATAATATTAGTTCTTATATGAAAATACCATAATTTTTAATATTAATAATATACCACAATACATGTAGGAATATCTGGACCATAATGATTTGTTTTTTCCATTTAAAAGACATCCAAATCTATCATGGTGACATTTGAAAACTTTAAATTCCATGGTCCCAAAAAGCAGTGGTGGGACTCTAGATTCCTAGAATCAATACATAAGAATGGAGATTAAAAAATTCATTTCATTTTTCATTATTTATTTCTTCCTATAATCCTTGATAATTGTGAATCCAATGCAATTTCTCACACTTCAATACTGAGAGAATTCAATGATACTGTAAAATAGTTTTTTCTTCCTAGATGGTTCAATTTTTTATGATGGAGTTGATGAATGGAAATTTTAAGGCCCAAAAATACCCACAAGACATACATGAAAATATCAAATCAGATTAATTAATTATGAATCTCAACACCTTTTATATGATGGTTGATAGGGATATAATGGTAGATATTTATATAGAAAGAATTTTAGGCGTGATTGGGTATTCTGTTCTAGTGAGTAGTAGTACCAATGGAATAGATTGTATGAGGAGAAATCAGAATGATAATCATAATGGTGATGGAGGTATTAATAAGTTTTGATATTTCCTTACTCTATCACTAGTAATATGCAGCGAAGCATTGAATCTATACTAGTGTGGTAAGGAGAGGCATAACTGTTGATCTTTCAGGGTGCATCTGAATACATGTCGCACATGTTGATGATAAGTTTGCCTATAAAGATTATCCTAGACACTACATATTTCTCAATTCGGTTTGGGATCCATACATTTTATAACCACTATTGCATACTTAGAAAAATAAAAATCAACTAGGCACTAGACATAGGCCTCCATAGTAATGAAATTTCATTTAGTGGAAGATATTTCAGAGCAATTTGATGTGGGTCCAACCATATTGATATGATACATTTTTATAGAATCATCAATACAAACTAATATATTTGAAACCTAATATGTTGAAACATTTAGTAATCCACATTTTCATTTTTTGTAGATGGAGACACCATTATAATGTGTAAATAACAAGGGTATCAATATCATTGGTTTTCTCTATAAATAATGGTTTTTGTGTAATCATAGATATTTTTCATTATAGATCTAGATAATTTCAATGATATCATTTTGATGCACTGGATCATTGGTCACTGAGATATGATAATCTATTATCATCAATTGATTTCATTATTTTTTTCTGATGGGATATCTCAGGTGTTTCCAAGATAGCGGTATCTAAGGTCCAGTCATATAGGCCACTCTCATTTTTATCTTTTGAGAATGCTATAAATTGTTTAATTTTTTGCCGACGATATATCTTCTCTTGTTGATCATCCCAATGTTTTTCATCATTGAAATAATATTTTTCTATAATACATATATAGTCTTCTTCCAAATAGTGTGGTATATTCCTCTACCGATCCGGTACCTGGTATGTGTTATATTTATATACCAAATTATTGTATAGAACCTATTGAATGAATAGATCATAATATCCATTTAAAAGAGCTATGGGATAAAGGATTTATCCATCCTAGTGTTTCACAATAATCATCACACATAGCCTTCTCTAAAATACCTAATGTTTCAAGTTGTATCTGCATATATTATTATAAGAACAATAATGTAATAGTTACTAATAAGTATCACTTTTTTCATGTGTAAGAGCAATTTTTTTAGTTAAAGCGGGAATGTGGTTTTTGAAAATCGACCTTTGGTTGGTTTATCATAATCTTTTAGTGTTGTATTCTTCTATCCTGGAGACCAATTTCAAGGGCATGTATAGCCTCTAGGAATATATTTTGATTCTATTTGTATGAACTAATGGTTATGTGGTTTTTTTGGATTTAATGGAAATTATATTCTAACAGTATCTCAGTACATTTTTATTGTATATCTTGATGAAATACTAGTTTACTAATGACCTAAATGTGAGACAAAGATCCATTTGAATTTAGTAATTTGGTTATTGAGGAGCAACTTTCAATATTTTAAATTATCAAAATATGATTTCTATATCGGAGCGGTGATGTTCTTAAGTAGATTTTCCAACATGGACTATCAGTTGATCCTGATAAGGTGAAGGTTGTCCAATATTGGAAATATATAGGGGTTTTATTTGAGATAAAATATATTCAAGTAATTTCTAGGTACTATAGGATATTCATAATTGCTTTCTCGATATTAGCTTCAAAATTTAGTTATCCGGACAAAAAATGGGTGAAATTCTCATGGGATATTAAGTTTCAGGACTCTTTTGATGAATTGAAAATATATCAGAAAATGGATATTTCTATGACCATTATAAAACTAGATAAGGGGTATTTTTTTGATTTATCTAGAACACGGTTTGGAATAACTCATATTTACGATGATCATGTTGTGGAATATTTTTATTTTTAACTTTAGTTGCATAAGAAGAAATTCCCCACTCATAACATAGATCTCCCCACTATTTTGAATACAATTTTGTATTGGTTAAAATATTATATAAAGAAGAGGTAAAAAGTCATTTCTGAACATAATATCCAATGTTATAACTTCTCTCAGATGGACCTGAACATCTGGAAAAGTTGATGTATGTAATGTATCAAAATGTTTGACATTAAAATTTTCTATATCCATGGAATATGGATTGTTGTTTTTAATTGTTAACACAACTTAAGAATAAAAAAATACTATGAATATAACCATGGATATTTAATAACCCAAAGCAAAGTTTGATGAATTCAATGGAAAGCCAAACCCTCCAAAGAGATGCACAGAAGACCTACATGGAAGACCTTTGTGGTAGACCTACATGACAATATATTTTATGTACCCCTACGCGGAAAACCTACATAGAGGACCTACACATAGGACATATGAGAACAAATTCCCTTCAACCAAACCCCATAAATTCCTATAAAATAAGACCCTTTGTCTTCCCATATGAAGGACTAAAAAAGTTAAAAGACTCCACCAAGCTCTCATTGTGTTGCTCTTTCACCCAGATCCATCAAATTGTCCTAGGTAGCTCCCTAAAACACAATAGAAGAGACAATTAAATGGGATAAATAATTTATTGAAATTCATTCACTGTTTTTACAAAAGATTGGTTCCGTAATTTGAAACATATTCTTCTGTCATCATAGAAACCTGTGCGGCACGCCTGCATGACATAACTGCGTGGTAAAACTACGTGGCGCATTATTGTAGGTTACCTACATGACACACATGTGTGTTGTACCTACGCGATAGAGCATGGTGTAAGGCCTACATAACAACTTAATTACCCTATTTATGGACATTCATGGTAGTCTATCTCTTTCCTTGGATACCTTATCTAAAAGGGACTATGTTGATGCATTCACCAAAACATCCTGACTTATCAAACCCTTAGGAAAGTCCCATCACTATGTCTTCTATTTTGGGTTTGTATATCCATAGTCATAGGGTTCCCACATTTGTTTCACAATGGGGTTACAGTTCATCGAGTTTCAATGGGTTTTTATATACACATTTACGTGGAACATTATCCCAGGAATAGTGCTAGGAAGTTCCTAGTTATGAGAATAAGGGTTCGGGTCCTGACCTCTCTTTTATCTAAGAGTCGGAACCTAAAATTTCTGGTAGGGAAGGTACGGTTCACAATTGCTTTTCCATTCATGTGAATGAAACATCTCCCTCCCCAACTAGGATCAATTTTAGGGAACCCATCCTGGTGTAATCCCCTAGCCTTTATCCCTTCATCCTTTCATTGGACCCTTGTCTAATGTAATGTGAATAGAGGGAGGTGATGTTGCCTTTCCATCTTCTCGAGTCATCTCGAACTCATCCAATTGAGCCTCCAATGGTGCTCCCTCTTCTAATAGTGGAGGAGGAAAAGTGTGTGTGCCTTTTTTGAATCATTGAAATCCTCTTATTTCTCACACTGAGCATGACTCATGTGAGCGTAGAGATTTTTCATGGTTACAACAATTTTACGACACTTTATCTACAAGAACTAGGAATCATGTTCAAACTAGGATATGTAGGACGCCTTCTCAAGGACAAAGCTCATTGGTTATCATCTTTGGGAATCCAACACTAATTCCATTAATTTGGGAATCCACCTTAGTAATATTCCCCAAATTAAACATCCAAATCATCAAGGAATCCTTTTTTGGAAGTAACCCCAAAAACATTTCTCTCAAAGGACTATACTATCATATTAGACCAATTGAACTATGTGGGATTTTATTCCAATCCACCAGGGATATGTAGGAGGAATCCTTGAGGTTTAAACTAAACACTTCAAATCAACATTTTTCTCCTTGGGCCATTTTCCCATAAGGGTCTAATCTTATTTGGAAACCCACAATCATTCCATGTTACTTGGGATATTTAGGCATTTTTTCAACAAAAAACATTGACTAAGAACCATTCTCTTAGATTTCCATACCACATGACATTAAACTGTACGGCTAGGTCCATATCACATGACCTTAAAAGGTATGATGTTTCCCATTAACAAGAACCATGCTACGACGGTTTTGATTCCTTTAACAAGGATATGTAGATTTCCCATTTTATGGTTACTATCCCAATATCTAAAAAACCTTCATCTCCCTGGATGAAAATAAATTCAAGGGTGCCCCACTATGTGGCTTAAAAACAAGTATCATTAAAAGAATCTCTAAATAGTATATTAGAGGATTTCATTAATGGAGAACCCAGAAAACATATGGATATATTTTTCAATGAAGAACATAGAATACATACTGATGATTATAAATTTTACACATGTTATTGTGTGATCGAAAATTCTAATGGATACTTATGTTATAATTGGTAAATTAATAAAGATTAAAAAAAATATCTTAAATTTATAATTATTGTCTTGGTTTAGACAAGAATTCCCCCCAAAAGGGTGTGATGAGTCTGACCTCCCATCCTCTCAACCAATGCACATTTCTATGTATAATAAATTTCAATCATAAGGAAGGCCTTCCCTTGGAAAGAAAGTCCCTATTGGATAATTAATTGTTGGAAGTTTCTAGTTCCACGGAAAAATCCAGTAGAAACTTCCTAGAATCAACGATTCTTTAAACAAGAACACACGTTTCAAGGGACTATGAAATAAAAATGATGAACCTGACATAAATTCTTAACCAAGTTAATAATGGTACCCACCTATCAGGCCCTGATCTATTGATAATGGAAGGCCAAAAAATTAATCAATCGCACATGTATTCATATAAAATATGTCTATTTAATGAAGTTTATTCTTGTTTTCTCAGTTTTTTATACTATGAACTCCCTTTAGTCCAAAATGGATTTCTTCCAGAGGACATTTGTGAACTTCCTGACCACTGCTCAGGCTAGATCATCATCAATGGGAAGGATGGCATCACCAACCCAGTTTCATCAACGATGGATCTCCCACACGATGGTATAGGAGTACTAGTAGAAATATACCATAAAAAATTGTTGGTTTCCATCCTGGACCTCTAGGTCAATAAGAATCCTCGATTGTCCGACCAACAATTACTGATGATCAAGAAGCAGATAGTTCTAACCAATGTCATCAACCGTTTCGGGTCTTTATCCCTAGAATGAAACAAGTAGTCTCTCCCATACTACAGGTAGCAAGATTAATAGGTCACCCAGGTCCTCAATTAAAAAATGCAAGGGTCCTTCCTGGGGACTCCAACCAATGATCACCGCCAGCAGAATCGTGCGGTAGTAAACCCCCAATATGATGGGGGTGTTTCTTCTAGAAGTTCAGTACTAGTATCTTAGAACAAATCATACAAGACGAACCACTTGGGAAAATGTCCAGACCATAGGGAGCAGGTTCTTACCTCTTACCCCTTCAGAGAAGTCCATCAACCTAACTTGATGGAGACACAGATCATGCACATACACCCGTCCATCCAAATTTTTCTACCCACCAGACTCGTCTGGAGGATACCCATCAATCTTAACTAAAAAATTTAGTGGAGTACAGTGAACTGGAACATACACCTATTTAAAAATTATTATCCAACCAGCAGGCTCATCTGAATGCATTAAAAAACCCCCTCCAATCTAATGTGGTGGAAACTGGTAAACATGAATATACAGCTGATTACAGTCTCTAATTATGCTAGCAGTCTCATCTTCTAGTATTGAAGGAATTACATCAACCATACTTGATGGGAAACAACCAGCATGCACATACACCTTCAAAAATTCATCAATCCAACCTATTGTCTTATTTGGAAGCACCTGATGAAGTCAGTCATAATTCTCTGATGACAAATCTAAGGTAAAATCATGTCTCTAACCCAAAACATGAGTTATGAAAATACCCATTGATAAGAAAAAGGAGGATAAGAGAAGGCATAGACCCCTAATCATGATACATAATGAAGGTATATTCTTGTTCATACTACTGAATTAATAAAACACATCTTATCAATGATGAATGAGAAGGCACAAATTCCCTCCCATATTCTAGAGGCATGCCAGAATATTATAACAACTACTTCAGTAGTACCAGGGGAGTAGACACATTAATCTATCCTTACACCTTGGATAACACATCGACATGTCATCCTAAAGCCGATACACACCTCTGTTCCAATCTAGGAGGTTCATGGTTCGTACTGCCCCATTTCATATGGACAAGTGGATCAAGAACATAAACCCTTTCCAATTAGTGGTAATTGGTCCGTTTTGGTGACCACTCCAAGGAAAGAATATACACCTCCCCTTGATAACCACTTCTCGATGAAATTATCCCTAACAATGTATATGAGAACTTCCAAGATGAAGTCCCACCAATCATGGTTGGAAAATGAAGAGTCGACTTGCAATTTGACTCCTCATAATTCTATAGTTCTGTAATCCCTCGGACATTTATCTATTTCAACTCATGATCCTACACTCCCATTACCAAATTATGGGAGTGGTATCAGTAATTAAAAATTTCTCCATCATAAACATTATCATGAAGTATTACTTAATGAAAATTCATTCAATCCAGAGAGCCTATCTCTAGATGAGATCCATGAAAACCATCCATGTGGCCAGAAGACCATGGAGTAATAGAATTTATCTCTAGTTGTAATCCACCAGGATTGTCCAATTAATTATGTAATTCGCAGCAAAAGTCCACTCTGTAGTATTATTACAAATTTTCAATATAATTCAATAAGTGATAATATAGTGATGATAAATCCCTCTTATCTTAAGGCACTTACCAATACCAGGTTAGTCATGTCTTATGCCTTGTCATTAACATGTGAAATACTTTCTCAACCAGAAGGCATTTTAATGGAACAGTCATTCTCTGAACACCAGTTTTTTCATTTGGCTTCTAATACAAAGTGTCCACTTTTGTCATACCATGTGGAGAAACATATAGTGAGAGATGATAAAGATATGTTTAATAAGAGTACTAATTGGATAAAGAAGAAATACCAGTCATGTTCGGGCCTTCGTAAAATATTCAATGTATCAATCTAGAATTGAAGGTAGAAGATTACATTCATGATATCTTCCTCATATTCTAAAAGACTCTTTGTCATTTTAAACCTAAATAATTACCATATGATGAATATAAAAATATTGTAATGGTAATATAAGGGTTGGAACTCAAAATTTACAGGGAAAATATCTCATATTCCCAACATCTAAAGGTTGAAAAGCTGAAATGAAACCTTTAGCGTGCATGCTTCAATTATTTAAAGAGGCTATGCCAGTTAACTTCTGATTCCCCACCTGGTGTTTTTATCAGAGAATGGGGTGCACATAGAGCATTGCATTTCACTACACTCTAGAATCGGAAAATCCCTCCAAAAGTGGTCTCATGAAATTTTATTTCCCATAGATGGATACAATCAATATATTTTGTATGTAATCAAACGTACGCTCAAGAATAAGCCTGAAATAGATCTCATCAGAGTTAGACCCAAAGAAAGTAAGCGGTTGAGTTAGTTTCAAATCAAGTATATGAGAATCATGAGGCAACCTCTGGCATAGGGGATGGAAGCTGCTAGATAACACAAATGTCTGAGATAAAACAACAATATTCTGAAATAGGTGACTTTAATGGTTGTTGGATAATGAACCCACCTAATGCCTGAACCAGAATTCGTAAAATTAGAAGAGAAGTTGTGTGAATATCAGCAATAGATGTTCAAGAAACACCCCATCTTGAAGGGTGGGGGGTTCTTTTAATTAAATATTCAAATTCATTAAAAAAAGTTCAAAGGCTTGAATAAGAAGAACTAGAACAGGCCCAACCAACATTGATGGGGTATTTTTAACTTCTAAAATCCCCACCCCAATAGAAGTCGGTTTTCACCTGATTAGGGAACAATCCACAAAGAGAGTCCACAACTACACTATCTAAGGATTTTCTTTGGGTATATTTCCATCAAACAGTTCCTGATAATCCATAATATAGGATAAAAGTGTCTCATGGAAGATACAGAGATAGAAGATCATACAACGATACTGATAGAATTCCATCAATACATTATGAGTCAGTAAATTTCATTAACAAAAATAAAGAATATCTTCAAGAAAATTAGTCTAGTATAAAGAAATATATATACGATGTTTTTATCCATAATATGGTACACACAAAGGAAAATGAAGACGGTGTACATACCCAAAATCAGAGGCCTACCCAGAATCTAAGTATGATTTCAAATAACCAACTTCCACCCCTCTGAAAGAAATATAACAAGGCGAAAGGTAAAAGTATGACTACATCTCACTTTTTCATTTTACAAGGTCAATCTATTTCACTAGAAGAGTTATTTTCATTACATGAAAAGGATATAAAAGAGTAGAACATACTCAATGCTGTGCTACTTCAAAGCATCATTTCTGCTAGACATACTCCTCGGGCATATCTTCATCCTGCACATCTTGTAGGAGCTACTATGAAAAAAGGATTTTTGGTAACTACAGATATAGATAATCAATTCACTGAATTGGGTACACATCAAGGACAAGATCAAAAAAATCCTCATAGGCCTGTTTCCATGTGTTATCATAGGAATGTACCAGCACTACCACAAGTGGTTTCACCGACCGTTGCACTAGTTCAAGCTCTGGTTGATGTACCTGTATAGGTCCTAGCTCATTCAGATATTCCCCAAGTGCTTTTGAACACAATTGAGGCCTTTTTTACTTGATTGGATGCCATGGAAAAATAGTTTTCACCTGTTCTACTGAAAAAAAAACTTACCCAGAATGGGTGGATCTGATTCCTCCCACACCCAATTTTGTAAATACTATGTTCCCATTCATTAATGGTTCTGGAGATCTAGAAAAACACTTAAGGTATTCCATTTCTATTTTTGATCTCATTATGGGGACTCCTCAACATCAAGAATTAGTAAATATTAGAGTTTTGTTCTTTCATTATAGAGACCATCTTTAGTATGGTATACAAGTTTTCAATCTCAATCAATTACCAGAAGGGAATATCTTCATCAAAAAGTGCTTCTTCAATTCAGCTCAATGCTGCCGAAGACAACAGTTTTTTATCTCAAAAATCAAAAAACAATGGAAAGTTAAATAGTTACATATTTCATTCCTCAATAGAAATGATTAATTTATTCCATAAATATAAAACTCCATGAAGAAGATTTGCTGCCGATTTATGTGGAAAATCTATGTGAAGAGTTACACACACCATTGATCTGTGAAATACAAAAGTGGGTTTTGAGAACTAGAATCAATTTATAAATAGATAAAAGTTTAAATTATGGAAACTAATGACAAAATCTTGTAATTATATCCACTCTGGGAAGGGTAACAGGGAAAGAAGAGGATGATATAGTCAAAATTATGCAAGTACTTGTACCTAATTCCAATTCAAATCTATCAACATATAGAAGGTCTCCTCCCCCTGACTGTTAGCAGCAACGACTGCCTATTCAGGTTGACCAAATAGATAAAACACTACCATAGTACTGGGCAAGGTAGGCGCCTGCCTTTATTAGCACTAACGGAAAAGTGCTGATAAAGTGGTGGGACATTATGAGCGCTTTAAATATCACTTTATCAGCACTTTTCTTAGCGCTAATAAAGGTTACATTTATCAGCGCAATTCTTAGCGGTGATAATGTTTACTATATACATTAAATATAAAACACATGTTATAACTATATATATATATATATTATTAAATAATTATAAAATTAATAAAAAAAATATTTATTAGATTTATAAGATTTCTTAGATTTATTAATTCATTATATTTAATATATATATTTTTTATATTTTTTATATTTAATGTATTTGTTTTATTTATAAATATATGATACTTTTTAATATAAACATATAATTAATATTATTGAATATATATGTGTTTTCCAATAAATTAGGGTTAATTAATATATCATGTGTATATATATGTGAATGAATAATGTTCATTTATAGATTATAATTACATATTATGTTGTTGTGTTATTGATTTATAATTTATTATTTTACCCATATAATATATATTTTTTAAAAAATGTACACTTATAATTAAAATTACATTATATTTAAAAATAAATATATATTTTATTAAATTATCAATGATATATATATAAATATACCTTTCAAATAATTTTATAAATATAAATAAAGATATATTTATTTAGTGTTCTAATTATTAATACATATATATATATATATATCATAAATATCATTTTAAATAAATATATAATAATATAGAAAAGTAATTAAATTTATACATTTATCGGCGCTTTTATTAGCACTGATAAAGTATGTCTTTATCAGCGCTACAAAAGCGCTGATAAAGAGTGTCTTTATCTGCGCTAAAATGAAAAGTGCTGATAAAGACACCCTTTATCAGAGCTACAAAAGCGCTGATAAAGTCAGACCATTATCAGTGCTAAAAACCTCTGATAAAGGGGGTCTTTATTATGGCTTTTCATTTTAGCACTTATAAAGACCCCCTTTATCAGTGTTTTTTACTAGCGCTGATAAAGATCCACGCGGGATTTATAAAATCCACCAGGGCCTTCTCCTCCTCCATGCACCCTGTCAAGATTTCGTGGAAGCCCTACCCTGCACCGCTACCTCCTCTCCACTGTTTCCTCCTCTCTACTGTTTCCTCCTTCTCCTCCTCCTCCATTATGGCCGCTGCCTCGTCCTCCTCCTCTAGTGCCTAATTCTCCTCCTCCTTCTCTTCTGCGACTCCTCTTCCTCCTCCACCTCCACCGCGGCTCCTCCTCCTCCTCCTCCTCCTCCACCGCGGCTCCTCATCCTCCTCCTCCTCTGATACCTCCTCCTCATAATCCTCCTCCTTCTCCGTTGCCTACTCCTCTTCCTCTGAGCTGCCTGTGCTACCTCCGAGCTGCCTCTGGTTCCTCTGCGCTGCCTCCGTGCTGCCTCTGTGCTGCCTCTGCTACCTTAGTTGCCTCCGCTGTCGACGTCTCCTCCTCCTCTGCCACTGGGTCCTCCTCCTTAAGGTGAGTGAAATTGAATTTTCATGAAATAATTATGATTATATTTATTGAAAATATTGAGATTAATTATGATTTGGCATGATTCTTGTGTGTGATGCTTGTGTGTGTGACACATGTATATGTGGTTGGTTACTTGTTTGATCTTGATTAGCTCTCCCCACTATAGCCTTGTGATATAAACCTGAATAGAGAGAGTATTTTTTGCAAAAGGTTTTTACATTGGATTAGTATTTCACTCCATCTAGTGGCCCTTTGTATGGATCTTTTTCTGATTTGGGATACTACTCCATAGTTAGGCCAAGTAGTGTTTGAACCATCCGTGATGGGGAATTCATGTCATCAGGTGAGGCATGACAACGAGAGGATACATATTTTTTGAATGTTCTATATTGTACAATATATTGTACACTATTCTCTAGTTTGGGTCGGAAACCAATTTAATATCACATCCTTTCTTATAACAATAACTGTTCCACCAAACTCTCACATTGGGTGTGATTCACATATCCTCTAATTCCACACCATTGTAGCTACTCCCCTCTCACATACGGTGGGTCTCACTGTCACATCACATAAAAAACAATTTGAGGAGGGAATCTCTATAGGAAACCTCTCACAAAACTACTCCAAACCAATACTAAGTGTTCCCCATTTCTATATATCAAATCATATTATCATACAAAAAATGATCTAAGGAGGGAAACACAATATCCAACCTCTATCACAAGTCAAAATGCACAATCAATAGGTGGATTTCATGGATGTCACACACCAATCCCATTTTTCCAATGCCTTCTCACTCAATGTAGGGTCCTACCAACACCTTATAACTTAAATAAAGGCCATCCATCTAGTCTCATGCCACAAAACATATAAATAGTAATCTAAGGAGGGTATCTAGATAGAAAACCTCTCGTACTAGCTTATCCACATCATCAATAGGTGGGCCCCATGGATGATAATACTTCAACTAGGTGAAAGTCATATGAAGTCCCAATCTCCTAGTCGGTCTGACCATAAATGATAAAATTCACCATCCATTTGGCCTTGTATAATAATCTCCTTAAAACCATCTTAGTTATACATGAAAATTATTCCCAACATATCAACATTCTAATATCACCTATAAGGGAATCTACTGGGTTCTACAAACCTAACCCATCTCTACTCATTTATACCAACACACACTCATCTATACATGGAAATGTCACAACCCACATGCTATACTTGATCTAGGCCTCGATATTCTAGTCTATATCATCTTCTTATTCCCACATTAAAAATCATTAAAACTAAATAATGAACATCCTAAGAAACTCACTCAATGATCCTTGGATACCCTATGCTAAGTCATTCAGACAATTACAATGACCCTCACTTAAGTACCATATCATATCTCCCCTTAGAGATCTCTTAATCCAATTATAAGGAGGAAATCCTCTATGTCGCACTTCACCAATCCCTATATGGAATATCCTACTCATCACACACACCATGACTCTTATATATCCTTATGATGGTGTTCCACATCATATGTGATATATAAAACTATATTATATCTCTTATTTAGGCATGAGACTCTAATACCTACTCAAATAGCCATAGAAAACCTATCTAGGATATAAAAATCTTATACCAAACCTAATCCTCTCATAAACACAACTAGAAACCTCACCTCCATGGAGACATAATCTCTAGATGATCAAAAAATCACAAACATTCAATAGAACCCTCACTCTATCTCTGGGTGGATCAAAAACACCCTATTTATTTACCTGGGTTGCTCTTTATTTCTATCCCTTTCACTGGAACACATATACTCATGCATGAATGCACAATAATGCATAAATTGGAACATGTTTTTGTATTATAGGGTCCACCTACCTCAAAAAATGGAGTAACCCCCTCACCAAGATCAACTCATCATCAACCAAGACTATACATGCCTTATCTAATCTTGTACCAATGATTGAGACACAATCTCAAGGAAAAATTCACAAATAATTAATTATATATACTTATAATTAATTATTCACCTTAATATAATTAGGAATAATCTTTTAAAAACACACTGGGAAACACAACACCACCTAAACCACACAAAACATGGTGCATTCATCATACGAGGATAACCTCTAGCCAATACAAACAAAATACACATCATCTGAATTGATTTGAAAAAGATATAGTGAAATCATCATAGATATCATAGTTAAAATCATCCCAAATCATAGGGAAATAAAGGATAATAGTAATGGAGGAAGTATGACGGATAAACTCACTAACATACTATAAAACATTCCAATGAACCATCCCTCATCAGGGGGATTGAAGAGAGGAAGAGAATGATTGAATCCCAAGAACAACCCATGATTTTCTATTAATGATCATGCCCCCACCAATTTTGAAGTATCTAGTTTTTTTATCTAAAATATACTCATATTCCGTCTCCCCTAACATATATACCCTTCATTTTGATTTCAAAATGGATGAATATAAATAAAGAATGGATGAATGCCAATCAACTGAAAAAAGAGTATGAATAAGGTGTGAAATATTTTATCATGTTTGAAAAAGATAATGTATATGACCCTTCTCAAATCCTTTTTCCGTGTTTACACTGTTGTTATTCTAACAAAATTAGTCTAGAGGAGTTGGAAGAACACTTGATCTACCATAGAATAGATCATATGTTGGAATAAACATTGGGAAACAACTAATGTAGGTAGTGGCTGGGATAACACTGCGTTTTATGGATCATCTAATACGATTACAAGTATGGACAATGAAGATGACAGTATGGAGGATGTGATAATAGAAGTGAATGATGATGAAGATTGTATTGAGTAAATGATAAGGACCGTCGAAGATGAACTTCATGATTTCCCAAAATTGTTTGAGAAGTTAAAAAGTTGTGCAAATATGACATTGTATACTAGTTGTAGTAAATATACATCACTGTCAACCGTACTAAAGATTTATAATTTGAAAGTAGACAATGGGTGGAGTGACACTAGTTTAACGGAACTACTTACTCTCTTGAATGACATGCTCCCAAAAGATAATGAGCTCCGGAGATGAACATATGATGCCAAACGAATGCTACGCTCGATGGGAATGATCTCTAAAAGAATACACGCCTGCCCGAATGACTATATACTAAATCTAAAGGACCAAAAATCACTTAAAGAATGCCCAATGTTTGGTTCTTCTCGATACAAGAAAGATGAATCCAGTCCTACTAAAGTTGTATTGTACATTCCAATCATTCCAAGGATTATGCACTAATATGGAAGTGAGGAGAATCCAGAACAATTGACATGGAATTAAGATACAAGAATTAATGATGGGAAACAATGACACCCGACAGACTCACCTCAGTGGAATAGAATTGATCATGAGTATCATGAATTTGGAAACGAGTCGAGAAACCTTCGTCTTGCGTTATCTACAGATGGAGTGAATAAATTTGGTTTTCAAAGAAACAGTCATACACTATGGCCAGTTATGTTGGTAAATTATAACTTACCACCGTGGTTATGCATGAAATGAAAATACATCATCTTATCTGTGCTTATATTAGGACCAAAACAATCGGGTAATGATATTGATGTTTATTTAGATCCATTGATGGATGATTTGAAATTATTGTGGGATCCATGTGTTACATTGTATGATGCTTACAAAAATGAATATTTCACTTTGAGATCCATGTTGTACGAGATGATAAATGACTTTCCTTATTATGTAAATTTGTCAAGATATAACATTAAAGGAACTCAAGGGTGTCCCTTTTGCGAACAAGGTTCACAATCAATTAGGTTGAAACATTAATCAAAAACCATGTTTCTAGGACATCGTAGATTTCTACCATGACGAACTAAGTACCAATCTTGGATGACATCATTCGATTGATGTTCAGAAGAATTTACAGAACCATCTCCATTAATAGACGATCAATTGTTTGAGAACGTTAAAAATTTGGACACAACTTTTGGTAAAACGTCTTTGAAAAACCTTGTGAAAATCGGTTGAAAAAAAAGATCAGTTTTTTTGGAATTAACATACTGGAATTGTATGTATGTCATACATTTTATTTATGTTATACATGTAGAAAAATATTTATTTGATAGTGTCATCAGAACATTGCTAAATACACCTGGAAAAACAAAATATGGAATTAAGGCTAGTTTGGACATGGTTGAGATGAGAATATGAGAAGAGTTGGCACCAGTGAAGGGTGAAAAATGAACATTTCTTCCTCCTTCTTCTTACACTCTTTCCAGGAAGGAGAGATATCAGTTTTTAAACTTCTTGAATGACGTAAAGGTTCCAGAGGGGTATTCGTTAAATATCAGGTACCTCGTGTCAATGAGCGACTTGAAGTTAAAAGGTATGAAATCACATGACTACCATGTTTTAATGAAATATCTCATTCCTATTGCTTTACATTGCATTTGGCCCATGAATTTCCACCATACATTAACAAAAAATTGTTTTATCTTCAAAGCTATATGCAACAAAGTTATAGACCTGGCGAAATTTCCAAATATTGAAGGAAAAATTTCCGTCATATAATGTGAATTAGAAATGTTCTTCCCACCTTCATTTTTTGATTTGATGGTTCATTTGATGGTACAATTGGTGATAGAGATTCAACTAAGTGGTCCTATACATTACTGATGGATGTACCCCATTAAATGATATATGAATATTTTGAAAGGGTATGTCAAAAATCAAAGTCGTCCAGAGGGTTGTATTGCAGAGTGATATATTGTTAAGGAGGCCGTTGAATTCTGTACCGAATACATGTCTGGTGTGAAAAGAATTGGCCTACAGAAATCTCGTCACACTGGGCGGCTTGAGGGTGAAGGAATATTTGGAAGATAGGTTTTCACAATCAATATTACAGATCAGGAGCAGGCCCACCATTATGTTTTTCATAATAATTTCGACATTGACCCATATGTTTAAAACCACAAAAAAATTATTAGGCATTTAAATCCATCTAGGTATGAAAAATGGATATCAGATACACATAATCAAAAGTTTATAGGATGGTTTAGGGACAATATTTTTAATAATTCAGATGAAAATCCAGAGTCAATTTCAGATCGACTTCGATGGCTAGGTGGAGGACCAAGTGTCTATGTATTATCTTACAATGTTTATGTAGTTAATGGTTATACATTTTATACTAATGAACACGATGAATACAGTACCATGCAGAATTGTGGGGTTACACTTGTGGCTAAAGTGATGCATGTTTCTAGATCTAAGGACAGAGCCCCAATTTATGTGAATATTTCATACCCTGGCATCATCAAACAAATATGGGAGTTGGATTATATGGAATTCCATGTTCTGATTTTTCAATGCAAGTGGGTTGATAAAAAAATTGATCTTAAAATATATGAATTGGGATTCGTGAATGTTGATTTCAGTAAGGAAGTGTAGAAAGATGAACTGTTTATAATGGCATCATAGGCAGTGCAAGTATTTTATGTTCCAGAACCCGCAAACTGAAACCGGTCAATTATTCTGTTATCGACCAAAACAACTCAAGGGTTAGATGAAAATTCAACGAAGGATGACCCTTTTATTAGTAAATAGAAATCATTTTATTGTGGACCCAATGTAGACGAAGTTCTGTATGTCAGAGGAGACCACAATGATGGGATATGGATAGTCTATAGAGGGGTCAAATCCCTTCATCCTTTAAAAAAACACAGAGTTCAATAATCCGGTTATTTTTTTTACTGTAATATAGATTGTGTTACATTATGTTGTTATCTATTCACTGCTGCTTTTATCTGATCTAAATTAAATGTTAAACCACTTCTGAAAATAATGACTTTTTCACCTGCTGATGTACCCATCCCGAGACACAACAGGTTTCTCAACCTGTTGCAGATGGTCCCACTGATGAGTTACAACGGGTCTCTCAACCTATTGCAGCTGGTCCCACTGCTGAGGTACAATAGGTTTCTCAACCTATTTCTGTTGTTCCCACTACTGAGGTACAATGATCCATGAGTCATTCGTGATGTGTACGAATCAACCACACCTCAATCCGATGCATGGTGTGACCGGTATGGCTAAAAGTGTCTAATATCCGTTTGAAATTGACATTAACTTTTGAAAAAAACACTACTGACAAATGAAAAACTGAGAAAACGTGTTCATATTGTTTTGATACTTTAGGACAATGATCCCCGAGTCATTTGTGAGGTGTACGAACTGACTGCACCTCAATCTGACGCACGGTGTGTCAAGTATGGCTAAAAGTATCTGATATCAGTTTGAAATTGACATTAACTTTAGAAAACAACATGTGTGACATACAAAAAACCATGAAAACACATTCAGATTGTTTTCATACTTTAGTAAAATGATCTATGAGTCATTTGTGACATGTACAAATCAACCACACCTCAATATGATGCACGGTGTGACAAGTATGGCTAAAAGTATCTGATATCAGCTTCAAATTGTCATTAACTTTAGGAAAGAACACAAGTGACATACGGAAAACTAAGAAAACACATTTGGATTATTTTGATACTTTAGGAAAAGGATCCATGAGTCATTTGTGACGTTTACGAATCAACCACACCTCAATACAATGTATGGTGTGACCGGTATGGCTAAAAGTGTCTGATATCAGTTTCAGATTGACATAAACATTATAAAACAACACTACTAACATATAGAAAACTGACCAAACACATTTGGATTGTTTTGATACTTTAGGAAAATGATTCATGAGTCATTTTTCACGTGTAAGAATTGACCGCACCTCAATCTAAGACATGGTGTGACTAGTATGGCTAAAAGTGTCTGACATCTGGTTGAAATTGACAATAACATTAGAAAACCATATAAGTGACATATGGAAAACCAAATAAACACTTTTTTATTGTTTTAAAACTTTAGGAAAACGATCCATGAGTCATTTATGATGTGTAAAAATCAATCGTACATCTATCTGATGCTTGGTGTGACTGGTATGGCTAAAAGTGTCTGATATCAGTTTGAAATTGAAATTAACATTAGAAAACAACACAAGTGACATACAAAAAACCAAGTAAACGCGTTCGGATTGTTTTGATATGTTATAAAAATGATCTATGAGTCATTTTTGACATGTTAGATTCAACCTCACCTCAATATGATACACGGTGTGACCAGTATGGCTAAAAGTGTCTGATATCAGTTTCAAATTGACATTAACTTTAGAAAACAACACAAGTGACATACGGAAAACTGAGCAAATGTGTTTTTATTGTTTTGATACTTTAGAAAAATGATCCATGGGTAATTTTTGAGGTGTTAGAATTGACCAAACCTCAATCTGACACATTATGTGACCAGTATGGATTAAAGTGTCTGATATCAGTTTGAAATTGACATTAACTTTTGAAAACAACACTTCTGACATACATAAAACCAAGAAAATGCATTCAGATTGTTTTGATACTATAGGACAATGATCCATGAGTCATTTTTGACATGTAAGAGTCCTCAAAAACTCAATCTGCTGCATCATGTGACTGGTATGGATAAAATTTTCTGATATCAATTTCAAATTGACATTAACTTTAGAAAACAACAAAAGTGGCATACAGAAAACAGAGGAAATAGGCTCTGATTATTTTTATACTTTTGGAAAATGATCCATGAGACAGTTTTGACGTCTAAGAATCAACTTCACCTCAATCTGACACACGGTGTGACCGTTATGGCTAGAGGTATCTGATATCAGTTTCATATTGACATTATCTTTAGAAACCAACACTGGTGACATACAAAAAACTGAGAAAATGCATTTGGATTGTTTTTATACCTTAGGAAAACGATCCATGATCCATTTTTTATGTGTAAAAATCAACCACGCCTCAATCTGATGCACGGTGTGACCGGTATGGCTAAAAGTGTCAGATATTAGTTTAAATTGACATAAACTTTAGAAAAAAACACTACTAACAAATGGAATACCAAGAAAACACATTCGGATTGTTTTGATACTTTAGAAAAATGATCCATGAGTCATTTGTGACGTGTACGAATTGAATCCACCTCAATCCGACGCATGGTGTGACCAGTATGGCTAAAAGTGTTTGATGTCAGTTTTAAATTGACATTAACTTTAGAAAACAGCACTACTGACATACGGAATACCAAGGAAACACATTTGGATTGTTTTGATACTTTAAGACAATGATCCATGTGTCATTTGTGATGTGTATTAATCAACTTCACCTCAATCTGATGCACGATGCGACTGGTATGGCTAAAAGTGTCTGATATCAGTTTGAAATAGACATTAACTTTATAAGACAACACAAGTGACATACCAAAAACTGAGCTAACACGTTCATATTGTTTTGATACTTTAGGAAAATGATCAATGATCCATTTGTGAGGTGTAAAAATTTACCGCACCACAATCCAACCCACGGTGTGACCAGTATGGATAAAAGTGTCTGATATCAGTTTTCAATTGACATTAACTTTAGAAAACAAGACAAGTGACATATGGAAAACAAATAAAATGCATTTAGATTGTTTTGATACTTTAAGAAAACGATCCATGAGTCATTTGGGATGTGTAAGAATCAACCTCACCTCAATTAGACACATGGTGTGACCGGTATGGCTAAAACTATCTGATATCAGTTTGAAATTGACATATACTTTAGAAAAAACACAAGTGGCATACGACAAAATGAGAAAATGTGTCCATATTGTTTTGATACATTAGGACAATGATCCCTGAGTCATTTGTGACATGTACTAATCAACCTCACCTCAATATAACACATGGTGTGATCGGTAAAGATTTTCATTAGATAAAGAATCAGTATTTATTAAATGAGATAAATCATCCAAAAACATATTGATTTTACATTATTCTCGTTCATTGTTACCAGAATGAAAACATTTGAGATTATCATTTCCATATTTTAGTTTCACATTTCTATATTAATGTATTCTTTCATATTAATGTTTTAATGTATTTATTTATGGTATTACTAACATAATATTTTTTTTCTTATATAGGTGAGTTTTTTTCTTTGAGTTCGGATGCTTTGCTCTGCAAAAAATTATATGGAATACTATTTTTGAGAGAGGATCACAAATATCAAAGGAAAGAAAATTAATGTTTATAACTGTTGTTGTATAATTGTAATTGTAACCATGTAAAACATTGTTTGAAATGTATATAGCAGTGAGTTTTTTTATCCATGATGTTAATTAAATGTATATAGCATTTTTTTTAAAATATTGTTTGATGGTGCTATTTTGTGCAGGTGTGTAGGTACTATTTTGTGCAGGTGTTCAGGTGCTAGTTTGTGCAGGTGTATAGGTGTGCAGGTGCATGGGAAGGTTCCTTTATCAGTGCTTTGTTGAGCCCTGATAAAGGGCACATTTAACAGTGCTAAAAGAGCACTGATAAAGGGCCCTATTATCAGTGCTCAAGATAGCACTGATAAAGGCACCCCTTTATATGCGCTAGAAAATCTCTATTAATGCCGGTGTAGATAAAGGGGGCGTCCCCTTTATCATCTTATTCTGTCAAGTGGCACTTCAGCTGACCATACGGAGTCAGACCCGCACATGATCGATATCTAACTAACCCACGTAATAACCCACACATGATCTGATCCACCTAGGATCAATATGTAAATAACCCCCTCAATGGACCACAATTGATCTGATCCACCCAGGATTGATATGTAACTAACCCCTGCAAAGACCCACACAGGATCTGATCCACGAGAATCGGTAGATCGTTGAACCACGACGAGAAGCCCAAAGGCTGGTCCTCGTTGGGTTCTGAGGTGCATATCCACACATGACTACTAGGTGCTACTCCACATAGGAATGCTTGGTGATGACCCACATAGGGTCTCTCGGTTCTGACCCACAAAGGATCCCTTGGTACTAGCCTCGGTATGGTCTCTCTCCAACCTCTACCTAACTACCAGCCACTAGATTCCCTGTCATAGCATGCTTCATTTTGGGAGAACCACTCGTCAAGCCATCAGTTTTATTTCAACTGGAATGAGGAACCAAAAAGGTGTAACCCAAAGGACCTCCATGTCGTAAGGGTTTTAACGTGACAGACGGTGCATCAATTAAACTCTAAGTTTGTGAGTTATAAGAGGTTTAGTTCCAGGGGTATTTGGATTTTGTTCAATCCAACCCATCCATACTCCAACTGTCTCCAAAACACATGAGGAGTATGAAAAATAGGATAATCTCGATCCATGTGCCCCAGCGCTGCAGATGGTTCGTCAAAAGGATGGATAGTTCCCATGTTATGCCCCTTTAAATGTTTCTGGTCCTGGTCGGGCCTATGTCCGGTCCGACCCAGTCTGACTGACACCGCCCGACCCGGTCTGGGTAGGGCTACAGTGGACTTGGCCCCCAGGGCCGAGGTACGGCCCATCCCGCAAGGAGGCGGCCCTCTAGTGTGGTGTCCCAGTCGTGGTGGAGCGCGACCCATGCTGGAAGGGGGGGATGTCCCCCCCCCCTCTGGTATCCCAAATGATTCGTGGCCATTCGGTTTTGAGAAAATAGATGTGCAGGGTGGGAACCACACCGGTCTCAGTGGAACACGCTAGAGGTGCAGGTTCTGCCTCCCCCACGGCTCCGTCCGTGGCTTTTGTTCTTCGGCGGCGTGCTAGTCATGTGGCCTCCCAGCTCGCTGACGGTGTTGTGGTCACTCTACATCCCTTTCCGTTGCCAGACGCCTCATCTGTTCACTGCAACTGACGATCCACTACCTCTTGCTCACTAACGGCGCTCTGTATCTCCTCCGCAGTTGGTTGATACTGTCCATTCCAATGACATCTACGATGTTGTGTCATGGCTTCCTTTTTACAGTTCTTGTCGATGCTCTTCATTCCTTGTAGCCGATTGTCGTCACTGCGTTGCCATTATTTAATGGAGAATGTAAGGGTGTAGAAAAATAGTGGATTGTCTAGGCCAGGATTGTTAGTCTCGGTCCCACATCATTTGCTTGTAACATGGGGAGAATAAATGGGATCGATAAAATCAATTGAATTCAAAACAAGAAATAAAAACCCCTACCTCATAAAACCATTGGAGAGAGACAATTATTCAAGGTGGATCACGTTCTTCATTCCCACAACTGGTTCCCAATGATGCCACTCATATGTCGTCCTTCATTTCGTGGTTCACTATCACCAGTCACCTCCAACTGGGATCAGCTCCATCCACTAAGGGTTTGGTGTCTCAATACTCATTCAGTTATTCTTTTCATGGTGAAGCTATGCTGATACCCCTCCCCACACTCCATATATATAGGGGAGGGGGGGTAAGTAACGACATGGTGAATTAATGAGGGATCAATAATTAGGAACCGTCCTAATTCCCCAACGATGTCATTAATTATGATTATAGGGTCAATCCATGTAATTTGTTAACACACCACCAGCCCCACACTTCACTTATTCATTGGAGGTTATAAAAGAGAATAAAATAATAAAATAATTTTATTTCATTTCATTTAAAAATTCACATAACATAACTTTATCATCAAACATACTACGATCAAAGTAAAGTCTACCTTAAGTGAATCTTGGTACTATGTATTAAACTGTTCCCTTGGATTTTTAATCTGATAAACAGTTCAAATGTTAGAAAATTCCACTCAAATATTTACTCGACTTACCCAAAAAATGATCAGAAATTCATTTCGGGCACACCGGGCCTCGAAATCTGGCGCCATCAATTTTCACACTCGTAAAAAGTCCATATAAAAAAGATTACATAGAAAATCCGGGTATTTACAGAATTAGGTTTTCAGAACATCTTTGTATCTTTTTTGGAATTGGACATGATTTCTATCCATTTGTTTCATCATGTTTTCAAGGATATTCTTAGGTTTTGGAGTGTGATGTTGGAAAGGCCTTAATATTGGTTGATGATTTTGGGGTGTTGATAGTGTATGACTAATATACCTCAGTTGATCCTATAGTTTTATGATATCTGTGAATACCCCCCCCTCAAAAGGCTTCTATGTATTTCCACCTAGTGTTTGATGTGTAGTATGATTCTTTTCAAATGGTTTGGTTTTAGGGGTAGCCTGTAATGATTTTCTAACAACTCTGATAATGTTTTCTCAGTAGATGGAACTAGTCAGAATAGTGGTTATTGATAGACCATATACCACATTAGATGGTACAAGGATACTATTATTTCTCTTGGGAAAAATAAATTAGACATAGAAAGGTATATACATCTCCAAAAATCAGGTCCAGCTTCTTTATAAACTCAAGACTCCAAATCTATTTGACACCTAAAATGGGTATACATGACCATGGAAAAAAATAATGTTTGACATATATTTTTTTATTATTTTTCACGCATGAATTAGGGTCTTATTGTATAGCGCACCACTAATTGTTGCAGTAATCATGCTTATGTTAATAAGAATTAAAGAATCATAAAAATATTTTATTAAAAGTTTATCAGTTATTTTCTTTTGTGGATTTCGTGAACATAGAATCTTAAAAATTTATTAGTATTAATGATGTGTTTCCCCGTTTTATTTCCTTACAAAAAATATTTTTTTCTATATATTTGAGGTTTGAGTGGCAAAGAATTATTTTTCAATAAAAATTCATATCATCTCTACCCATCCTACAGTAAGAGAGTTAACATAAAACAACCAATATTTTGTGGTTTCTTTTAATGATAATGTTATTTCACTAAGATTTATTATTCCGTCATCCACGTTATTACATCTTAATTTATAATACATAGTATAAAATTATTTTAAATTTATATATGGGTCATGTCTAGGTATTCCATGGAATCATTGTAATAAGTTAATTAAACAAAGTTTTTATTCAAAATAAGATGTTTCTCCTTGTATCTAACTATATGCGGGATGTATATCTACATTAGGCATGGATAATTCTTCTAATTTTAGGAAATTATAAATATTATGAAATTTTATTTTATTCTTCATTTTTTTAGAATAATAAGATGAACCAATAAGAGTGTTAATGGTTTTTGTTTCGTCCTTTATGGGGTCAATCGGTGATTCTTGGTATGGATGACGCAAGATCCCATTCAGTTAATGTTCAAAAGTAATTAGTTATTTTGAAATTGATTGCATCACGCACGAGGAATCAAAAATAATTATTTTAGAAATAAAATTAAAATAAATTAATAAAATACACAAATTTTTTACAAAATTGATAATGTTTTCATAAAGATGGAACACTAAAATCAAAATCACTCACCAAAAAAGGTTCAAATTTTTTACTGTATATTCATGACATGTAAACAATATTATTATTTAATGATTATTTTATATTCATGGAAATACCCAAGGCAATCTCTTAAAAATATTGGGTTGTTTAATGTATATATTTTCAATAAATAAGACTAAAATATGGGGGCAGTGTAGATATTTTTTAGGAAAATAACATATTTTAATGATTTTAATAGTTGAAAAACCAAGTGGATTTTGAAAAATAGGAGATGAATGGGTCATTATGATTACAATACACCAATTTCACGATAATTTTTCTTATAGATTAATTTATGGTTAGTATAAATATTTGGTTAAAATTAATAAAAATATGGATTTAATTCAAATATTTTATATTCACGCATGTTGAACAAAAACATATAATAAAATTCATATTACCATGGTCTAGACATTATTAATGGAATAAGATCTTCCAAATTAGATTAAAATCTCAAATGTGTGGGGATTAAAAATATTCTTTTGTTTTCCAATCTGAACAACAAAATTCACACTCAAACCCTCGAATCAGTAAGTTAAAAATTAAGATCATATTAATCACATATATAAAAAAACCCATTCTAATAGGAAACAATTTATTATTCATTGAATTAAAATAATTAAAACCCAATGTATACTAAACTAACAGCTAATATAAGCATCGAAACTCCCTTATCTTGTGTGTATCTAATGAGTTTAATAGTTCAAAAACCACATAAATTTTGATAAATATGAGGTAAAGGGGGTTGTTTTGAATTCTTTACACACATTTCATGTTAATTATTCATAGATATTTATTTATGTTATGAGTAAATTTTTAGTCAAAATTAATCAAAACACCAATTAATTTAATGATTTTTATCAATTCATGTTTTACCAAACCATGACCTAAAATTGTATTGAAATGGTATAGCTATTATTCATGGTAAAGAGCATCAAAAAAAATTTGAAATCTCAAATAATTGGAGAATAAATGGATTTTTATGTTCTCGTATTGGATAAAATCAATTAACACGGTCATGACCTCACACTGATTTGTTATAAATTCAGATCATATCAGTCACTTGAATAAAAAAATAATTAAAATCTGAAATAATGTAATAAATATAGAAGAAATGGTTTTTACACGCGATAAATTTCAACCTAGTAGACAATATAAGCATCAAAGCTCCCATGAAATGTGTTTAGTTCCACTAAAAAACATCATCTATTTATCCCAACATCAAGATGATAATAGATATTAGACAGCTCTCGTTCATCCTTTGAACTCTCCCCCTGAGTATAGAGAGTTCCAAAAACTATAAATATATTAGAGTAATCGTCTAAAAAACAATCTAGTCTCACATAATACCTTGCTAGAACATAAAAATG
Source organism: Viscum album (assembly GCA_963277665.1). NCBI lineage: Eukaryota > Viridiplantae > Streptophyta > Magnoliopsida > Santalales > Viscaceae > Viscum > Viscum album. Next base: position 472,291,505 of record OY728148.1, read on the forward strand.
AGGTTCCAATGGTTCCCTTTTATGTGAAAAATGGGAAGTAGTTATGGAACACCCTGCAATTTTGAGACACAACTTGTGTATTACTATTGTGCTGGTAAATTTTATTATCTTGAAATTGAATAAAGAAATTAATTATTTATAATAATATTTGATATAAACATGTCAAATATCGGGACCATTTTTCATCTATAAATGGATATATAACTAGAGTACTAAACCAAAAATTTCACATCGTGCAGATTCATTTCCCTGGACAGATCTGTTCTATTGGGCCAAAATACTGAATAATTTTTCTTGGGTTTCTTGGAATGTGTCTTAGCACAATGTGTTGTGGATCAGATCATAAAATTCCTGACCATTTAAATGCACTTATTTATAAAAACATGTAAAATAGTGGACAAGTGGTCATTGGATCCATCCGGTTTGGCTCATTTTTCAACAATATCATTATCGATCATCGAAATCACCTCTTCCTAAAATGTAAAAATCTAAACAAGTAAAATATCACTTTTAAAATTTAATCACATTTAATAATTTAATTAAATGTTAATTATAATTTTTATCATTTTTTAAATTATCAAAACCAAAATAGTTTCACATAGTTTTGTAAAGGTGAAATAAAATTGTGCATCGTAGTGAAATCACTATGTAAAAAACTTTTATATCTGTATATAATTATTCTATAGAATCCTATTATTCCAATGATATATTTTTTGTACTAATCGAGGGATAATATACTGTGGAATTAGTGAAAACATGAAATACATTCTATTAAATATGGAATACAGGTAATCACTGTGAAATTCATTGAAACAAAATTATTGAAATAAAAGAATTCGATGTATAGGGACTTGAATTTATAGGCCCCTTTATAAATTATTTTATAAACTCATAAAAAACCATCTCTATGGATTTTATGTTTTATTGGGAAGAATATAAGGATAAATTAATGAATATGGAGTGCATTCCAATTAAATTTTTCAATATTAATTTCTTTTAATGGATTGAAATAAATGATTTACCCATCAATTGTTGAGTAATTAATTTCATAATTTACTTATTCTAGGGATTAACATAAGAATATTGACTTTGATACAACACAATACCCTTTATAATTCATAAAAAATTGTAAAAAATAATTGTTTGATCGGGAAATTTAACAACTCTTGGATAAAACTACGATATTAAAAAATTAGTATATTATTAGGATGATTTATGATGAAATTTAAGATTATTTTAAAATCTTATGTAAAATAATTTAAAATTCCTTATTCTGGATAAATTATGAAAATTCATTTCAAATTATTGTATAACTATAGAATATTTTATTTTAGGGAATAAAAATGATGATAATGGATTTTCCTAAATCTAAAAATAAAATTCTGATATATCCTGATGAATTAGAAGAAGATTCATGGGATTAATTTTATAATTTAATGTTCTATATGGAAATGAATAAGAACTAGCATGATTTTTCCATCAATATGGAATATTTCCTGGTAAAATATAATGTCATATTGTTAGAATCATGTTTGATTATATTTAAAACAATAAAATAAAGGTCATGGTGACAAAAACCTACCTAAATGGGAAATAATAATTCAGGTGAGGGTGAACTCTCATTCAATGTCAATAAAAACATGCTTAAATCCCTATATTGAGAATTTATAAGAAGGTTGGATTATCTACCTTATATTTGAATTAATAATATATGATACATCTATCACATGATGTTAAATAAACTAATGATGTGGGGATAAGAGATTAAATCAACAAAAAATTATTATTTTTTAATTTGTTAATATTTTAGAGTGAAAAATAATCATTTTTTTGTAAAAAATATTAAATCTAAAGGCTACAACATACCCCTAAAAGATCCCATAAATTAAATAAAAGTTAATTTCAATTTTGTATGACCAACAATATAATATTAAAAATATAAAAATTGATAATTTTCACATCTAGTGAAATGTATTTCAAATAATATAAATAATTGAAAAATCATAAAAATTATTTATTTCATCCATAGTATTATGTATATAAGATTTCATAATATTATTAATATATTTTTCCAACTATGGCAATATATAAAATAAATGGTGAGATGAATGTCTATTAAGGGTTGAAATAACAGTATAAATGAAACATAAATCAATTTAAGTATATTTTTAAGCATTATATTCTTTATTAGATCATAATAATGAGACTAGAATCATAATAATGATATAAATATTACATTAAAGGTAGATTTTGGATAATAATGATACATCATAAGTCATTAAACAATTACAATGAATCATAATCGATCAAAAAAGTTAATTATATCATGACCCTATATAACATTATAGAATAAGTTAGCAGTAACATGCCTATATAATATTATCTCATGAGATAAAAAGAATTTCCCAATGAAATTGAGAAATGTATAATTTATGTTCAAATCACATCAGGTTTTTATCAAATAACATTATACCATACATAAATAAAACCTACATCAATAAAAAATGATATATATGTGTTAGGAGATATTAGGTTTCATAATAATGATGTACATAATATATGTATGTTTAAAATTGGAGGTACCCAAATGAATAATGGAATATAGTTTATTTCATTTTAAATGGTATGAATAATAAATAATAAGAGTATATTACCTAAATAGAATGTTAAATACATAAAAATGGTTAAAGAGAACTTATTTTTCCTTTAATGATATTTTTTTATAAAATCAATTATTTGTGTCTTGTGAGAACCCAAAAAATTCTCATTCATAACGTAATTCTATACCCATTGATGCCAAAATATATACAAGAATAAAAAAATTTGTTGAAGGGATTAAATAACCCAATAAAATAAAAAAATAATTTTGATGTGGTCAAAGAAAAACATGTAACAACTAGGGATACATCCAAAGATGTCCTTATCCTGACTGAAACCGCTAGTATTGAAGAGATTCATTATAATAGAAACATAATAAAGAAGAAAACCAAACAACAAGAAAATTGAAAAATATGGAATCAATAAATGTTTGATGAGTAACAAGGTATCTAAACACACATGTATCATTCCATCATTTGGTACAATCCTCTTGGAGAACTAGTATTTTTTTTCTAGGTTTGGTGATATTGTGAAATGGATTTTTGGCTTCAAAATAAGGTTTATGGGATTTTAGTGAATAAAGAGAAATACCATGACTATGAGGCACATGTTTGATTCTTGTGCACCATATGGATAAACACCATTCTCATTACTGGGTATATTAGTGGGTGTGGCTCACTGGTGGCCACCCTATATGCCATGTCCAATATGCTTCACCACTAGCATGTTGTAGGTTGTGGATTGGAAAAAACGACATTTTTTTAATGAAAGGGTGTATCCACATGATTTTTTTGGGTCCCATGAAGTGGTGCCACTATGTTTACCCCATGTGTGGTAAAACATCACCTTGTTGTGGTGATTCATGTTTTGAAGGACCGAATAGACGATTTAACAACTATTTTATGAGAAATGATTTCTACAGATTGGGGTTACCTAATAGATATTTTTAAGGGGATTTTAATTAATTTTTTACCCAAATATATTTTCTATTGGTACTTCATTAATCATACACATTAAATGTTTTTGAATCAGGCATTTTTAGAAGATATATGGGGGAATAATTGGGCATCCATTATACCTTGTAGATCTTGGTCCATCTATTTATTAATGTTGTTCTTATTATGTGTTATGGAGGTTGAATCTTGTTCAGTTTGGATTTTATATGGTTTTATTTAGGTATGCGATCTCTTATTATATCCACCAACCATGTTCTTATGAAATCTATATTAAAAGTGTGGGACTAAATGTCAAGATCTTCTTTTTCATTCTTGTATGTTTTCAATTTCTGCCTTGTGTGGGGATCCAGTTATTTTTGTCATGAAATCCCTATTGTGAGGTAGGTAGTTCGGTATCTAGTCTACTGTTTGAGAAACATTTATGATAAAAAATGTATAACTTGTTTTTGAAATAGTGACAGTCATGGTCCTTGATCCTGTTCACATCAAAATAGTTTATTAAAGCATGTTTTGATGAAAAAGGGTTGTTTGGTCGGATGGTTAATGAAATGATAATATATCATTGATATGTTTTTACATATTAGCCACATGGGAGTAGTGGTTATCTATGAGGGGGTTTAGTATTAGGCTCTATCCTTTTTATATAGGGGTTTCACTCATTGATCATTTCACTATGACATCTTATTATTGGGATTTAATTATATGACACTGTAGGGGGTTTAGTCATGTGGTGTTACACTATTCCATGGTACATAATGTTTAGAATACTTGTTTAGTGTACAGTATTCTAGATTTGATTGCTGAGGTTAAATATAAAGTGGTAGTCTGAACCTATTTTATTGTAAGTGTGATCTCTACTATGATTTTTTTCCTTGGATATTTTTATATAGATAAATGATGAATTATTTAATAAAATATTAATTTCAAACTATGTTATATCATGTGTTATATATAATATATTTATAAAAATAAAAATGGGGAAATGTTTTACCATTATTTTGATATGAATGTGAAAATTGTTATAACATTTCACGATATTCATATATCTATTATTTTGGATTTGATTTTCTTAGACTAGTTGGGGGTAAAATAGGGGGAATGCTACTAGGATTATATTTGACACACCACTCACACTTCCATGATGGTTTTTGAAACATTTTTATTATTATTTATGAATGTTAAAGGCACAAAGGAGAGGTTGTGTGGTTTTTTTCCAGCTAGTTTGGTGAAGCTGGTGGTGTGATGGTGGTATGTTTTCCACATATCACTAATATATTTTCATCCTTCTTTTGGGTTAAATTTGTTTTATTCTTAGACATGTACATTGGTTTTTTATTGTTTAATTGGTTGTATTTCTACCATTGTTTGTTTTTCATTTAAATTATATTTTACTCTTTTTATCGTTCACTTTTTTATTCAATGTTGGATCTTTTAGGTTAGGTGAATCATTCCCTCAATTTAATTTCATATTTATATGTTCTATTAACCAACCATGGGTATTGGGAATTACCATTAGGTAGTATGATGGTATCATTATGATAATAGTTATATTGGTTTTCAATAAAACTATGTGAAATTTTGTATAATTAGAGGGTTTATCGTCAATTGTTCTTATCAAAAGATGTTTCTTTGAAAATAGATGGGATTTATGGGGAATAAGAGGTATTATTTGACTGAGTTTTTAGATATCTATATAGACAATGTTCCTTATGTTCACATTAGATTCTAGCTCATGCGCCACATGTGTTGGGTTTTGATCTGGGTCTTAGTTTCTTATTATACACATTAGGATAAATAATATTTTTATAATATCTAATAGTCTATATTTTTTTAATATATATAATCATTCTTATGAGAATGATTGTAGGGATTCCCAAAGAGGGTTTTTAGGGAAATAATCCTCAAGGGAAATATTTTATCAAATAAAATCTCATCGATTTTTTGGGTGGGTAGTTTGTTGAAAATATCAGAATGTGATGCATGTTTATATGTGATTTAAAGAGTAAAAAACTAAAGGTGAATGAGACATGGGTATATCATATTAGTTCTTATATGAAAATATAATATTTTTTAATAGTAATACTAAACCACAATACATGTAGGATTATCTGGACCATAATGTTTTGTTATTTTCCACTTAGGAGACATACAAATCTATCATGGTGATGTTTGAAAACATTAAACTCCTTGGTCCAAGAATGTGGCAGTGGGACTCTAGATTCATAGAATCAATACATAAGAATAGATATTAAAATTTTCATTTCATTTTTAATTATTTATTTCTTCCTATAATCCTTGATAATTGTGATTCCAATGCAGTTTCTCATAGTTCAATAGTGAGAGAATTCAATGATAGTGTAAAATAGTTTTTTCTTCTGAGTATGTTTAATTTTTTCTGATGGAGTTGATGAATGGAAATTTTAAGGCCTGAAAATACCTGCAAGACTTAATGAAAATATAAAATCACATTTCATAAATCTTAATCTCTACACCTTTTATATGATGTTTGATAAGGATCTAATGGTATATATTTATATAGAAGGAATTTTATCCTTGTTTGGGTATTCTGTTCCAGTGAGTGGCAATACAAATTGAATAGATTGTATAAAGAGAAATCGGAATGATAATCATAATGGTGATGGCGGTATTAAAAAGTATTTATATTTCCTTACCCTATAAATAGAAATATGCAGTGAAGCATTGAATCAATACTAGTGTGGTAAAGAAATGCACAACTTATGATCTTTCAGGGTGCATCTGAATACATGTCGTACATGTTGATGATAAGGTTGACTATAAAGATTATTCTAGACACTACCTATTGCTCATTTCAGTTTGGGATCGATACATTTAATAACCACTCTTTCATACTTACAAAAATAAAAATCAACTAGGCACTAGCCATGGGCCTCCATATTAATGAAACTTCATTTAGTGGAAGATATTTCAGAGGAATTTGGTGTGGGTCCTACCATATTGATATGGTCCATCTTTATAGAATAATCTATAGAAACTAATTTATTTGAAACCTAATATGATGAAACATTCAGTAATCCACATTTCCTATTTTTTTAGATGGAGACGCCATTAGAATGATTAAATAACAAGGGTTTCATTGTCATTGGGGTTCTCTATCAATAATGGTTTTTGTGTAATCCTAGCAATTTTTTATTATCAATCTAGATAATTTCAATGTTATCATTTGGATTCACTGGATCATTGGTCACTAAGATATTATTTACTATTATCATCAATTTATCTCATTATTATTTTTTGATGGGATATCTTAGGTGTTTCCAATAGAGTGGTATCTAAGGTACAGTCATATAGGACACTCATTTTAATCTATTGAGAATACTGTCAACTGTTTCATTTTTTGCCGATGATATATCTTCTCTTGTTGATCACCCCTAGGTTGTTAATCATTTAATTAATATTTTTCTATAATACATATATAGTCTTCTTCCAAATAGGGTGGTATATTCCTCCATCGATCTGGTACCTGGTATGTGGTATATTTATATACCAAATTGTTGTATAGAACCTATTGAATGAATAGTTCATAATATCCATTTAAAAGAGCTATGGGAGAAGGGATTTATTCATCCTAGTGTTTACAATCAGTATCATACATGGCCTTCTCTAAAATACCTAATGGTTCATGTTGTCTCTGTATATATTATTATAAGAACAATTATGTAATAGTTACTAATAAGTACAACTTTTTCCATACTGAAGACCAATTTTTTTAGTTAAAGGTGGAAATGTGATTTTTGAAAATTGACCTTCAGTTGGGTTATCATAATATTATAGTGCTGGAGTCATCTATCCTGGAGACCAATTTTAGGGGCATTTATGTCCTCTTGGAATATATTTTGATTCCATTTGGATGAACTAACGATTATTTGGTTTTTTGAATTTAATGGACATTATATTCCAATAGTATCTCAGTACATTTTTATGGTATATCTTGATGAAATAATAGTTTACTCATGACCAAAATGTGAGACTAAGATCCATTTGAATTTAGTAATTTGGTAATTGAGCAGCCACTTTGAATATTTTAAATTATCAAAATATGATTTCTATATCAGAGCGGTGATGTTATTATGTTGATTTTCCAACATTTTCTCTCAGTTGATCCTGATAAGGTGAAGGTTTTCCTATCTTGGAAAGATATATCGATTTTCTTTGAGATAAAATATATTCTAGTAATTTCTATGTATTATAGAAAGTTCAGAAGTGCTTTATTGATGTTAGCATCACAATTTTGTTCTCTGGAACAAAAATGGGAGAAATTTTCATGAGATACTAAGATTCATGAATACTTTGATGAATGGAAAATATATTTGACAATGGAACTCTCTCTAATCATTCTTAAACTAGATAAGGGGTATTTTTTTTTGATTGCTCTAGAATAGGGGTGGGAAGAACTCTTATTTACGATGATCATGTTGTGGAATATTTTTATTTTCAACTTTAGTTGCATAAGAAGAATTTACCCACTCATAACATAGATCTCCCCAATATGGTTAAAATATTATATAAAGAAGAGGTAAAAAGTCTTTTCTGAACATAATATCCAATGTTATAACTTCTCTCAGATGGACCTGAACATCCAAAAATGGTGATGTATATAATATATCCAAGTTTTTTTACATTGAAATTTTATATAACCATGGAATGGGGATTGTTGTTTTTTACTGTTGACCAACATAAGAATACAAAAAGACTCTGAAGATAACCATGGATATTTCAAAACCCAAAGCAAGGTTTGATTAATTTAATGGAAATCCAAACCCTCCAACGAGATGTGCAGAAGACCTACATGGAAGACCTGTGTGGTAGACCTATGCAACAATATATTTTATGTACCCCTACTCGGATGACCTATGTAGAGGACCTACATAGAGGACTTATGAGAAAAAATTCCCTTCAACCAAACCACATACATGCCTATAAATAATACCCTTTGGATTCCCATATGATGGACTAAAAAAATTGACAGACTCCATGATGCTGTCATTGTGTAGCTCTTTCACCCAGATCTATCAAGTTGTCCTAGGTAGCTCTCTAAAACATGAGAGAAGAGACAATTAAATGGGATAAAGAATGTATTGATAGTCATTCATAGTTTTTACATAAGCTTGGTTCCCCTTTTTGAAACATATTCTTCTGTCATCATACAAACCTGCGCGGCACGCCTGCGCAAAATACCTGCGTGGTACAGCTACATGGCGCATCAATGTGGGTTACCTATGTGGCACACATGCGTGTAGTACCTACGTGATATATCATGGTGTAAGGCCTATATAGCAACTTATGTACCCTATATATGGACATTCATGGTAGCCTATATCCATACTTGGTTACCTTATCTAAAAGTAACTATGTTCAAGCCTTCACCAAAACATCATGACATATCAAACCCTTAGGAAAGGAACATCACTATGTCTTATATTTTGGGTTTTTATATTCGCAGCCAGAGTTTTCCCACATTTTTTTACAATGGTGTTACAATTCATTGAGTTTCAATGGGTTTTTATATATATATTAACATGGAACATTGTCCCAGGAATAGTACAGGGAAGTTACAAGTTTTGAGAATAAGGGTTTGGGTCCTGACATCTCTTTCCTCTAAGATTCAGAACCTCAAATTTCTAGTAGGGAAGGTACAGTTCAAAATTTCATTTCCATTCATGTGAATGAAAAGTCTCCATCCCCCACTATGATGAATTTTAGGGATCCCATCCTGGTGTAAGTGACTAACCTTTATCCCTTCATCCTTTCATTAGACCCTTGTATAATGTAATTTGAATAGAGGGAGGGGATGCCATCTTTCCCTCTTCTAGGGTCATCTCGACCTCATCCACTCAGGCCTCCGATGGTGATCCCTCTTCTAACATTGGAGGAGGAAAAGTGAGGGTGACTTTGTTGAATCATTGAAATCCTCTTATTTCTCACACCGAGCATGACTCATGTGAACTTAGAGATTTGTCGTGGTTAATACAATTTTACAACACTCGATCTAAAAGAACTAGTAATCGTTTTCAAACTAGGATAGGTAGGATTCCTTATCAAGGACAAAGATCACTGGATATCATCTTTAGGAATCCAAACCTAATTCCATTAATCTGGGAATCCACCTTAGTAATATGCTTGAAATTAAACCCCCCCAAATCATCAAGGAATCCTTTTTTGGAAGTAAGCCCAAACACATTTATCTCAAAGGACAATACTCTCATATCAGACCTATTGAACTATGTGGTCTTTGATTCCCTTCCACCTAGGATATGTAGGAAGCATCCTTGAGGTTTAAACTAAACACTTCAAATCAACCTTGTTCTCCTTAGGCCATATTCTCATAAGGGTCTAATCTTATTTGGAAACCCATAATCATTCTATGTTCCTTGGGTTAATTATTCATATTTCCAACAAAAAACATTGACTAAGAACTTTTCTCTTAGATTTCAATACCACATGACATTAAACTATATGTCTAGGTCCTTATCACACGACCTTAAAAGGTATGATGTTTACCATTAATTAGAACCATGCTATGATAGTTCTAATTCCTTAAACAAGGATATGTAGGTTTCCCATTTTATGGGTACTATCCCAATATCAAAACAAACCTTCATCTCCCTGGATGACAATAAATTCATGAGTGCCCCACTAAGTGGATTAAAAACTAGTATCATCATAATGATGATTAAAAGAATCTCTAAATAGTATATGAGAGGATACCATTGATGGAGAACCTCAAAAATTTACGGATATATCTGTTAATGAAGAACTATGAATACATACTGATGATTATAAATTTTACACATGTTAATGAGTGATGGAAAATTCTATTGGATACTTAAGTTATAATTTCCAAATTAATAAAGATTCAAAAAAATATCTTAAATTTATAATGAGTGACGTGGTGTACACAATAATTCCCCCCAAAAGGGTGTGATGAGTCTGACCTCCCATCCTCTCAACCATTGCACATTTCTATGTATCATAAATTTCAAACATCAGGAATGCATGCCCTTGGAAGGAAAGTCCCTATTGGATAATTAATTGTTTGATGTTTCTGGTTCCACGAAAAAATCCAGTAGAAACTGCATAGAATCAGTGATTATTAAAATAAGAACAGATGTTTCAAGGGACTATGAAATAAAAATGATGAACCTGGCATAAATCCTTCACTAAGTTAATAATGGTACCCACCTGTCTGGCCCTGATCTATTGATAATAGAAGGCCAAAACAATTAATCAATCACACATGTATCCATCTAAAACATGTCTCTTTAATGATGATTATTGTTGTTTTCTCAGTTTTTTTTCTCTAGACTCTCTTCAGTCCAAAATGGATTTTATCAAGGGGACATCTCTGAATTTCCCAACCACTGCACAGGATAGGTCCTCATCAATAAGAAGGATACCATCACCCACCCAGCTTCATCAACACTGGATCTCCAACATGATGGTAAAGGAGTACCGATAGCAATATACAATCACAACTTTATTGGTTAACCTCTTGGACCTCTAGGTCAATAAGAATCCTCAATTGTTCGACCAAAAATTACTGATGATCAAGAAGCAGACTGTTCCAACCAATGTCTTCAACCATTTCAGGTCATTATCCCTGGAATGAAACACGCAGTCTCTCCCATACGGCAGGTAGGAAGATCAAGATGTCACTCAGGCCCTCAATAAAAAATATAGGGGACCTTCCTAGGACTCCCACCAACAATCGCCACCACCAGAATCATGTTGTAGTAAACCCCCAACATGATGGGGTTGTTTCCTCTTGATGTTTCGTACTGGTCTCTTAGAACCAATCATACAAGATAAACCATCAGGGATAATGTCCAAAAAATATGTAGCAGGTTATTACCTCTTCCCCCTTCGAAGAAGTCCATCAACCTAACATGATTTTGAACAACGATCATGAACATACACCCATCCTTCCAAATTTTTCTACCCACTAGACTCGTCTGGAAGATACCCATCAATCCTACCTAAAAAATTTAGTGGATTATAGTGAACAAGAATATACACCTATTTAAAAATTATCAGCCATCAAACAGGCTCATCTAAATGCGTTTAAAAAATCCTTCCAATCCAATGTGGTGGAAACTGGTAAACATGAATATACAGCTGATTACAGTCTCTAATTATGCTAGCAGTCTCGTCTTTGAGTATTGAAGGAAGTACATCAACCATACTTGATGGGAAACCACCAGTATGCACATACACTTGCCGGCATTTATCAATCCAACCAACAGTCTTAATTGGCAGCACCCTAAGAAGTTAGTCAGAATTCCCTGATGACAAATATTAGGTAGAATCAACTCTCTAACCCAATTCATTAGTTAAACCAATACCCATTTATAGGAAAAGGAGTATAGGAGCTGGCACATACCCCTAATCCTGATACAGAATGAATGTATATTTCTATTCTTACTACTTAATTAATAGAACACATCTTATCAATGATGAAAGGGTAGACACAAATTCCATCCCATATTCTAGAAGCATGCCATGATATTATAATAACTACATTAGTAGTACCAGGGGAGTAGACACAATAATCTATCCCCTCAACTGGGATGACACATCGACATGGCATCTCGAAGCTGATACACACCTCTATTCCAGTCCTGGAGGTTCATGCGTCATAATCCCCCATATCACACAGAAAAGAGGACCAGGAACCTACACCCTTTCAAGTTATAGGTAATTGGTCCATTCTAGTGACCAATCCAAGGAAAGAACATAAACCTCCCCATGATAACCACTTCACCACAAAATTGGCCCTAACAATGTTTGAGAGAACATCCAAGATGATCTTCCACCAATCATGGTTGGAAAATCAAGATTCAACCTACAATATGACTCCTCATAATTCTATTGTTCTTAAATCCCTTGAACATTTATCTATTTCAAAACATGATACTACACTATAATTACCAAATTATGGGATTGGTATCTGTAATTCAAAATTTCTCCATCATTAAATTCATCATGAAGTATTACATCTTGAAAATTCATTCATTCTAGGGAGACTATCTCTGAATAAGATCCATGATAACCATCCTTATGTCTAGAAGACCATGGAGTAAGAGAATTTATCTCTTGTTATAATCCACTAGGGTGGTCCATTTCATGATGGAATTCACAGCAAAAGTCCACTCTGTAGTAGTATTTCACATTGTCAATATAATTCTATAATTGATAATGTAGTGACGAGAAATCCTTCTTATCTTGAGGCATTTACCAATACCAAGACAGTCATGTCTTATGCCTTGTCATTAATATGTGAAATAATTTCTCAACTAGAATACATTTTAATGGAATAGTAATTCTCCGAACCTCGTTTGAGTAATTTTTCTTCTAATACAAAGTGTCCACTTTTGTCATAACATGTGGAGAAACCTCTAGTGAAATATGATAAAGATATGTTAAACAAGAGTAATAATTGGCTAAAGAAGAAATACCAGTCATGTTCCGGCCTTTTCAAAATTCTCAAGATATCATTCTAGATTTGAAGTTAGAAGACTGAATTCATGATATCTGCCTCAACATCTAAAAGACACTTTGACATTTTAATGTTAAATAATTACCTTATGATGAATATAAAAATATTTTAATGGTAATATAAGGGTTGGAACTCCAAATTGACAAGGAAAATCTCTCAGATTCCCAACATCTAAAGGATGAAAAGCTGAATAGGAACCTTTAGCCTGCATGCATCAATGCCTTAAAGAGGCTATGCCAGTTAACTTCCGATTCCCCATCTGGTGTTTGTATCAGAGGATGGGGTGCACATGGATCATTGCATTTCCCTAAACTCTAGAATCAGAAAATCCCTCCAAAATGGGTCTCATGAAATGTTATTTCCCATAGATGGATACAATCAGTATATTTTGTATGTAATAAAATATACACTCATGAATATGCCTGAAATAGATCTGATTAGAGTCAGACCCAAAGAATGTAAGCGGTTTAGTTTCTTTTAAATCAAACATATGAGAATCTTGAGCCAACCTCCTACTTAGATCATGGAAGCTTCAAGATAACACAAATGTATGATATAGAATAAAAATCTTCTGAAATAGGTGACTTGAATTGTTGTTGGATGTTGCACCCATCTAAGCTTGAACCAAAATTTGTAAAATTAGAAGAGAATCTGTGTGAATATCAGCCATAGATGTTCAAGAACCACCCCATCTTGAATGAAAGGGGGGTCATTTAATTCAATATTAAAATTAATTAAAAAAAGTTCAATGGTTTGAAGAAGAAGAACTAGAACAGCCCCAACACACATTGATGGGGGATTTAAAACTTCTAAAATCCCCTCCCCAATAGAAGTCAGTTTTCACCTGATTAGGGAAGAATCCACAAAGAGAGTGCACCACTAAGCTACATAAGGATTATCTTTGGGTAACATTCCATCAAATAGTTCTTGAGAATCCATAATATAAGAGAAAAGTGTCTCATGGAAGATACAGAGATAGAATATCATACAAAGATAATGACAGAATTCCATCAATACATTATGTGTAAGTAAATGTCATTAATAAATATATATAAGATATTCAAGAAAATTTGTCCAGTTTAACAATATCTAAGTATGATGTTTTTATCCATAATATGGTACACACTGAGTAAAATGAAGATGGTGTGTGTACCCGAAATTAGAGGCCTCCCAGAATCTAGGTATGCTTTAAAATTACCAAATCCCACCCCTCTGAAAGAATTACAACAAGGGGAAAGGTAAAATTCAGATTGCATCCCACTTTTCCATTTGATAAGGTCAATCTATTTCACTAGAAGGGTTATTTTCATTAAAAAAAGGATATTAATGAGTACAACATACTCAATATAGTGCTACTTCAAAGCATCATTTCTGCTATACATACTCCTCAGGTAGATCTTCAACGTGCACATCTTGTAAGAGCTACTAAGAAAAAAGGATTTGTGGTAACTAAAGATATAGATTATCAATTCACTCAATTGGTTAAACATCAAGGACAATATAAAAAACATACTCATAGGCCTGTTCCCGTGGGTTATTGAAGGCAAGTACCAGCACCACCACCATTGGTGTCGCCGCCGTTAAACCAGTTCAAGCTCCAGTTGATGTACCTGTATAGGTCCCAGCTCATATGGATATTCCCTAAGTTATTTTGAACACAATTGAGGCATTCATTACTCGATTCGATGCCATGGAAAAATAGTTTTCACCTATTCCACCGAAATGGAAAGCTTACCCAGAATGGGTGGATCTAATTCCTCCCAAACCCAATTTTGTGAATACTATGTTCCCAGTCATTAATGGTTTGGGAGATCAAGAACAACACTTAAGGAATTCAATTTCTCATTTTGATATCATTATGGGGACTCCTCAACATCAAGAAGTAGTAAATATTAGTGTTTTGTTCATTCATTATAGTGAACATATTTTGTATGGTATAAAAGAATGAAATCTCAATAAGTTAATGGATGAGAATATCTTCATCAAAAATTCATTCTTCAATTCAGCTCAATGCTGTTGAAGACAATAGTTTTTGATCTCACAAATTGGAAAAAAGGTAAAATTAAATAGTTATATATTTCATTTCTCAATGGAAATGATTAATATATTCATTAAATATAAAAATACTTCAAGAATATTTTTTACCAATTTATTTGGAAAATCAAAATGAATAGTTATGCACACCATTGATCTATGAAATACAAAAGTGGGTTTCTAGAACTATCATCAGTTTCTCAATAGATAAAATATTACATTATGGAAACTAATGACCAAATAATGTAATTATATCCACTCTGGTAAGGAGAACAGGGAATGAAGAGGAAGATATAGTCACAATTATGATATCACTTGTACCTACTTCAACTTAAATACAATCATTATATATAAGGGATCCTCCCCCTGACTGTCACCAGCAACGGCTGCCTCTTATGTTTGACCAAATAGATAAAAGGAGGTAGTTGTTTGTGGTGTTAAAGAAAAAAGTTTATTCTTTTTAGAATGAACATGTTACCAATTACTTCATGTCATGTCTGGAAAACAATTTGGTCATGTTTTTTGAGGCTGAAGAAACCAAACCAAGTAGGAGATGAAGGTCTTCTGAATTATTGTCCCTTTCAGTAGATGTTGGGACATCTCATTCAGGTTTGTTTTTTTCGAAGACCTCCTACAAAAAAGGATATCTCTTGAAAGTAATACTAAAATGTTATTCAGACAACATAGCATGTGTTATTACTTCTGATCTAGAAAAAGACAGAAAATGGCAGGAAGTCAAAAGTAAAAATGCGTAGAAATATGATGATTGGTTGATTAAGAAAATGATCAACCGAACTCATTCCATTATATGAACATAGTTGAATAAGATGATTGTGCCTCATAACCTTCCCATAACATCAAAATCATCACCATCAATATATAATTCCTATGAAGGTCAATCCTTAAAGAATTGACGTGATCAGAAGGATAATGTGCAGTCAGAATAAGAAAATATCATGTCAAGGGAAAAACTGTCTTGACTCTAGAATATTTCATGGAAACTACTTCAAATCACAGGAACTTCCCACCATGAGTTATAACCAAAACCAACCATTTGAGAAGAATCTTTATCATATGAATAAATGGTCTTTAGTTCCATCAATATTGTCCACTTAACAGATATCTATGTCATTGGTGATTTTGATTATAATGAGTCAGAGATCCATGTACATTACTAGGTAACTATAAAAAGAGACCAAAATCGAGGATATGGTAGAAATTTGGGAATTCCAGAAGCCACTATTTTAACTCTACCCTTTCTTGACCCATATTTGAGGAAGAAACCAATGGGAGAACCCTTTAGCAGGATCAACAAAAACATGGATTTTCTTCCATGCATGATAGATACGGTGTTGTGATGATTATTTTGGAGGACTGATTATAGGATAAACCATCTTCGTCTCAACAATTATATAAACCTAGTCATTCTAATATACCAAATCAAAGAGTATTTCCCACATCTTCTCTGACACTGGGAACATCCACATCCGGAGCATCAACATCCAAGGCCCCTGCAAAACCACATCTCCATGCTAGGTAACAAAGGCCTCAAGACCCCAATTTTGCTGCTTTAAAACATCTATCCCACATACAAGACAATTTTTCAAATTTAGATGCCCTAAATAGGTCAAAATATCTTCGATATGCACTTATTTAGGCTTTGTCAAGTCCTAATGTGTATGAAAACGAAGTTGCTACTACTGAGGTTTACCGTATAGAGAATTTTCCTTTATAGTGTCATGAATTTATATATTTTATACATGAAGATAAAGATGATGTTGTAAATGGACATATAAGGCCCTTATATATATCTGGAAAGTTCAATGACATAAATATTCGATGATCCTTCATTGATAATGGATCAAGAGTCAACCTCATTACCATTTGCACACTTCATCGATTGGGCCTCACCGAATATGAATTATATACCTATACCTTAATTTTGAAAGGTTATAAAAATATTGAACAAGAACCTATGGGATATCTTTCATTCAAAACATATTTTGGAGATTGTGGGTCTAATTTAGATTTCATAGTTGTTCATTAGGACACTTCCTTCAACATTTTTCTTAGAAGGCCTTGTCTACATAAACATGCAGTCATACCATTGTCATACCATTAATGTCTCATGTACTATTTCAATGGTCAAATTGTATCATTTTATGGTGACAAGGCTCAATTCAATACATGTAAATATAAATACGTTGAGGAATAATTTTATCACATGAAGGGAACGAAGTCCATGGAAAAGGAGGTAACCGGAATCAATTCTATGAATGGCTTAAAAAAATCTTAGCAAAACCATCAATATATTTGAGTATATATTATGTGTTACATATAAATAAAATCTAAATGTAAACCCAAATCCATGTATTGTTCTATTAACTTCCATAATTTCTAGTGCGGCAATCGAGTCTGACAGAATGAGAGAAATTTTTGATTCACCATGCAGTATTGAAACTTCAATGGAGATGTCTTCATGTCATCCAATGAACTACAATAGGCCTAAATCATCCATAAAAATAGAATAAGATGTAGCAATGCTATAGGAAGACAATGATGTTGATTCCCAATCCATCATCTCCTCTTTATTCACCCAGGAAGAACCTTCATCATCAGTATGTTAAAGATGGGGTCTCTTCTTTAGGATGTTTAAATACTAACTCCTCCCATAACTATGGATGTTTTTCTTCATCATATACTGTGAAAGTAGAAATTTTAGTAGTAACACATAATGAAGAAGAGAAGGAAAACATCAGGGATACTCCTTTTCATTTTAGGAAGGTGTCTCTGCCATTGTGGATGAGTTTCGTGAAATAAATCTAGGTACAAAAGAATATCAACACCCCACTGAAATTAGTCCATCCATGACTATTGAGAAGCAAGAGATGTATAATTCATTTCTAATGCAACATCAATATAATTTTTTGGAATTATACGGAAATCCATACTCATAACCCTAATGTAACCACTCATCACTTGGGTTTGACAAAAGGACATCGAGGATTCAATCTGGTAGCATGAAGAAAACTCCCATCTCATGCCTCTAAAATAGAAGATAATGATGATAAAAATATAAATGTTAATATTTTTAGGGAGGTAAAATATCCCAACTGGCTGTCCAACATTTTCCCAATGAAAAAAAAAGAATGGAAAAATCAGGTTTTGAATTGATTTTTGAGATCATAACTAGCATAGCCCAAATGATGACATTCTAGTTTCAATTAAAAGGATTTTAATTGAAGAAATCACTAGCTATAAAGGACTTTCCTTCATTGGAAGACTAATCTAGGTACAATCAAATCTATATGGCCTTAGAGGAAGAGGAATCTACACCCTTTATATCCCCTCATGATGTGTTTTTCTGTCGGGTAATGACCTTTTTCTTAATGAATGCAGGTGCAATGTATCAACATGCCATGCACTATATCTTCAAACCATTCTTAGGGAAATTTGTCAAATGTTGTGTGGAATATTTGGTAGTAAAATCGAGACAAATTTTGGATCACTTGGAAGATCTGAAGATCATATTCAATAAATTTCATCAATATAGTTTGAATACAAGCCCCTTGAAATGCGCTTTTTGGGGTTTTCCTATAAAAAATTCCTCTACTTCATTTTACACCATCATGGTATCGATGTTTATCCTTAAAATACAAAAATCATTCATTTTCATGTCACCTCCTCGAAATTTATAATAATTAATAGTACTCCAACTACAATTGGCCTATATTCGGTGCTTTATCACCAATTTGGTAGGAAAGTGTATTCACTTCACCAGATTAATGAAGAAGTGAATCACCTATTAATGGATTAAATATTTCCATTAAGATTTTTTTTTCATCAAGAAATATCCCTTGAGTCCACCCATATTAATTCCACCTATTGATAGAAGACCAATTATTCTCTATGTAACTGATTTAGAGTGATCATTGGGTGCCTGCCATGCCCAAAAGAATGATATTGGGAATGAAAACAACCTTTACATTCTAATCAAAACTATACTGATTGTAGAAACTTGTTATTCATGTATTGAAAAGTGCTGACTGGAATTATTCTATGTTGTTCAAAAATTGAGGCACTACCTACAACATCATGAGGTCCAATTGGTTTCTCAAAATAACCCTCTCAAATTTATCCTCAATTTTCCTATGCTTACAGAGCGTCTATCACGGTAGGTGGTTATTTTGCAATAGTTTGATATAAAATTTGTGCCTTAGTAATTAATAAAGGGCCATGCTCTATCTTACTTCTTTGCTGAACATCCATATGATGAAGAATCATAATTGAATACTGATCTTCCTAATGAAAAGGTCTTATATATTCCAGAGAGTTCCCAAATATAGAAATGTCTTTTGAGGGTGCCTCTAGATTCTCAATAGGAAATTGAATAGAAAACTAATAAATAAAAAAAGATGTGTTAGGAATTTTACTTAGTTTCTATGAAATGACAGTGTTTTCTTATTCCATCATGTTGTAAAAAGGCGCTACGAACAATGAAGTAGAATATCAAACTCTCATCACAGGCTTGGAATTGGAAATTTAGGTGCAAGTGAATCACTTAAAATTGATAGGTTATTCTGAATTGGTAATCAGAATAAAATCAATGGGGAATATTCTATTAGGAAATATGAGTTAATCCATTTTTTTATTACATAAGAGGGATAATTTAGGAATTTCCCTTAGAGCCGACATTTTCCTATGTCCCGTGATCACAAAATGCCCAAGCTGATGCACTGAATACAACACCTATTGCCTTTGTAGATCCAAATTGAGATGAGACAATCTTCAGTATATCCCATTGTCATGTGGTACCACATTTTGTTCAAACCCCAATGGAAGAAATTAATGAAATCCGCCTTATTTCAGGGACATGTGTTCACACCATGATATGGGGAACACACATCATGAAATACCTTAAAAATGGAGTACTTCTACTAGATAGAGTTAAAAAAGAATAGATCTGATGACGAGCATCCAATTTTACACTTTATGATAGTCCAGATCACTAGAAGATCCTCAATAAATATGGATCTGATGGAATTTTCTTTAGACGTTTTGATGGAGAAGAAATTTTAGCTATCATGAAAGAAGTACATTCAGGAGCTTGTGGTGTTCACCAGTCTAGGCGTAGACTTTCGAATCAAATCCAATGTCTCGAATACTTTAGGCCTTTAATGATGCAGGATTTCACATATTTTACTAAGAAGTTTCATCGCTAACCATTGCATGATACCATCATTCTAAAACCCCAAGAGTTTTTACAAACATCTAAACACTTCTGGCCATTTTCCACAAGGGGAATAGATGTAGTAGGGCCATATCCTCTAGCCACGGCTAAGTATTTCATGTAAATTTTTACCACTATTGACTCCTTCTCCAAATGGGATGAGGAAATATCTCTTGATGAATTGGGAGCCAAAAGCATTGTTAGTTTTTTAAAACATAACATCATTAATAGATTGGGGGTCCCTCATACTATATTGATGGACTATAGAACCATTTTTTGTTATATTGAAGTAAAAAAGGTATATCATGTGGAAAATATCAAATCCAACCATTCATCTCACAATCATGAAGTGTCCAATGAACATATAGAGGCCTTAAATAAGACCCTATAAAATATACACTAGATGATGGTAGATAGTGATAGTAAATATTGGCCAGAAAAACATTTTCATGCTTTGTGGGGGTATTCAGACTACTATCTATATTGCCACCAAGGAACTCAATATTCATTGGTGTATAGAACAGAAGTATATTTTTCAATTGAAATTCAATTTTCATCACTCATAGTTGCAATCTGTGATTAGTTTTCAACAAATTAGATGTCATGGAAACAGTTTGATAAGATTGAACGATTAGACGTAAAATGATTACATATGTTTCATAATTTAGAAGTCGGTCAGAATAGAATAGCATGAGCCTTTAACAAGAGAGGTCACCTCTTCTCATTCATTAAAGGACAATTTTTATTGTTACAAAAGACAACAATTATACCAAGAAAGAAACCTCCAATGCATGATCCAATATGGGAAGGACCTTGTTTCATACATAAAGACAGATTAAATGGAGTTTATTATTTAATCTCGGTGGATGGAGATATCATTACAACTTTATCAAATGCGAGATTCATAAAGAAATAATTTTTTGTAATTTCACACAATGACCCTACTGCATGACAGAAAAATTCATACCCCCCATGTCTTCATTGTAAGACTTAAAACTGCACAAGTACATCGCCCTCACTACATGATAAAAAACTGCACAATACAATGTCCTTGTTTCAAGACGTTAAAATGCATAACAACCATCATCATCCATGCTTCATGATGATTAAATGTACATCATCTTTGTCCTTATCACACAATGATAAACAATATGACTTCATTCATCCTCATTACACGACAAAAAACTGTAAAGCTAATGTCTTCAAAATATGATGTTAGGAGATTCAATATTCTGGAATCATTGATATCATTGTCACTCCTTAGTGTCACATGAGTCTTTTTATTTCCTATTTATGAATCATATTTGAATAGGGACCACATTTGAATAACTATGTCTGGCTTGATTCTCATCTATTTGAGATATGCGGAGACACCTAGATCTCTGGTCTTGGGCCCAGATGCAACCACACAATTTTGTCATCCATTTTTTCTCCTCTATATGAGCTAAAACTATTCATAGTTATCTATTATGATACATGTATTAATTTACATACAATCATGTTTATAAAATTTAATCATTCTTCTATAATGTCTTAAAGCTCTCCATCTCCCATGTCTAACTCAATTGGTGTGGGAAATGAATGTTTTAAGAACTATATACGACTGAGTCTCATCTACATGCTATACGTAGAAACACCTAGATCTCCAATATTGATCCCAACCATGATATAAAAAAAATTTTATTCCTTATATAAGAATCCAACATATATAGGGAATGTTTAAATAAGTACATAAGCCATTATTCATGCCACCAATAAGACAAGTTGTGACACATGGGTTTTATCCATTAATCCATATAGGATATATATTTCATTTCACATATGTTCATCTTCATCCTTATCGCAGGATGTTAAGCTACACAGAAAACCTAGAACTCTGTTTGTCTTGATACTGGATCTGACATGATACATAGTAAGCCCGAATCCTATAACCGAGATCATCCATCACATTATCATTATAACTATATTCATCACTTGTTCTGTCTTTTTATTTCATAATATGAATTTTTCGCTCCTTGTTTCTCACACCTATAATAGCTCACGTCAGCTTCAGAAATGGGTAAAAAAGCTTCAATGTATAAATAAGATGTCTTAATTTATTATAGGGTTATCAATGTTCTTCACAACATTAATTAAAACAACACAGTATAATGTCCTCATAGCATGACATTAAACTGCATAGCATAATATTAATTCATTGGAAATAAAGAAAGTATCTGTTTTTTAATATGAGTCAGATTCATGTAAAGGACTTAAAACGCATGGCCAATAATGATGCAAATATTTCTCGTGTTTAATGAGCATAAACCCATTCCATGTTTCACACTCTTATTCTTGAATATTTCAAGATCTACTAAAATTTTCATACATTTTCTATTAAAAGATTTTGTAATATCTGAGAACTCTTTTACATGAATATGTAGTATATAACCATATGTGGCCTTGCATAAGTTTCCTACATGATGAGATTTCCAGTCAAAAGATGACACTATTTGGCTATGAAAGATATACACGACTGGCCCCTGCATAATACAACCCCTACAATGGGTTTGTAAAATGATGATAATTTTGATCTTGGTTATACTGTCATTGTCCCTTAAAAACATTGATGACAACATATAAGAATCTATATTTTAAAATAGTCATTCAAGTATATTTGTCCCATTATCATTCTCTCGATCTAAAAGTCTACAATATATTTGTTAACACATATCTCTTTCCATGTGTTCAATATAATATGAAATATACATGAATAAATTTACCATATATCATATATTGTTTCCATTTCCGGTCCTATTTGTATGACCAAAAACAACAGAATCCATATTTTCTATTTTTGGATCGGACATTGTAGAGACCATATTCCTTCGATTCGTTGTAAATCATGATTGGAAACACCCTCTCCATATTAAGGTGCATTTATTCTGAAACCAAACTCTATGATTCAGAAAATCTGAATCTTGATAAACTTTCGTCGGATTTTAGCAATAGAATGTCAAAATTATGACAGATCTTTTTCCTGACTATGCAGTACGCTCCCTTAGGGGGCCTTGAATTAAATTTTACTACATAACAAGCCAGTTAGTCAAAACATTCCACTATTTTCCTATGCAGTGTATGCCCTAGTTTCCCCTGCATAACACAACCTCCATAATGGGTTTTCAAAATAATTGTAACTTCATTCTTGGAAAAGACATACTCTAATGATTTTATCCCATTTCCCATATCATTCATCGGTTCCAAAAATTCCTGAATCACAGATTATAATTTTCCATTCCATACCTGAATATACTAGTATGTTTCCAAAAAAATAATCAAGAAATTGGGAGATTATAATACTATTGGTCAGAGCTAACAAGCTTCAATTAAATCCACACCATGTCCTCATTTCATGAGTTAAAACTACACAATACCACGTCCACACTGTATAACTTAAAATAGCATAGTACCATGTCATCAATGCATGACATAAAAATGTATAATATGATATTAAAAATTCCAGTTTCAGATAAATTTTAACCCTTCCTCAGTCACCAAATTTTTATAAAAATGGTTTTTCTATTCATGACATATGTCGGCATAAAAGATCATGTTTATTCGTAAAATTCTTTTCCATGTAAAAACCACATATTATGGTCTTGTGTCATCAAAATATTATTTTACCTTGTCTATCAGTAGTAAAATGAAAAATTCCCAAGTGCTATTTTTCTTGAATATGTAGTACATTCCCATAGGTGGCCTTGCAAAACATTTTCCTAAATAACATACATATCATTAAATAGATTCCACTATTTGGATAGGTAGCATATGACCTAGTTGTAACTTCATAAGATAACTCACATAACTAGTTTGAAAAATAATTGGAACTTCTTTCTTGGAAGAGACTCCCCTAATATTGATAAAAAATTTAAATTTGGTAACCATAAGAATCATTTATCAAGATTCCCCTTGGAAAATTTTAAAGAATATTAAATTAATTCATAATCACTGAGTCTTGTTTGGGATCTAATATCAAATTTTATGGTCAAATCTATTAGAACATAAAAATTAGACCATTATAGTCCATCATACATGACTCTAAACATTTAAAAAAAAGATGTGGTAATCACCAGATTGAGAACCCACAAAGGGAACTATGAAAAAAATTATAGTCCCATCTCACTAAATGTAAACTTTTTATGATTTAGGTATTATTGAGAAATTCGACGTCAAAAGATACAATGATTTTGTGGTTTTCTAAATAAACCAAGTAAATATAAAATAATTCTCATTAATCCCTCGGGATAAATAAAAAAATTCTATGAACTCCTGTTATTTTCATTGAAATCATGATTATCTAACATTAGAGATGGATTTTTAAAGAAAATCATCATCGTCATCATGACCTTTAATATTGCAATGAAAAAAATACAAGTATGAAGGTATATATGATTGAAGATAAAATTTAATTCATTCATATGAAATCCGAGGGACATAGACAAAATGGAGCCTCTCTATCATTTTTTAAAACAGACTATTAATATGACTTGTCATTTGTGGAATGACCTTATGAGCCAGGTCAACCGACTGCTGAAGTTGAGAATGTTGAGAAACTCTAACCTCCTCATCTTGACAATGTAACACCTTGACCCTGAAGCCCAGATTCGGTGCATTATTACGTATCGTTGGCATGATTACAAAAGATGATGTCTCCAAAGACTGATTTGATTAGTAGCCTTGGATGTACTAGATATATTCATAGGGTTTAAATTACATCATAAAATGGAAAACAACAACATTGTTTCAATGGAAATAACTGAGCTTTCATACACTATCCCTACATGTCAGTTATAATATACTTCTTCACATCCTAGGAAAAATAAATCATAGAAAGGGGTGAGCTCAAATGCTCAGTAAAGATAACTATATAGTGGAAACATTCATAAATAAGCATAAACATTTAAGGAAATGTATAAAACTAAAACAAAAGCCTTTTCAACAGAAAGTTCATCATAATATGGAAAATATAAATCAAAATAATTCAATTTACATACTCACATGGATATTCTACTTGTCTAATATTAACATGTAATATCAACATCCACTTTCATAATGATGGAATTCATAATGACCGACTTTCATAACCACATATTCAATGCCTTGTACGAAGACTACAGATAATATTTTTTCAAGGCCTTGTTCCAGGAAACTAGTTTGTCTCATGATACCTACCGATTCATCGAGGAGCTATAGCTAGCTCCACCCGTTACTTACTAAGTCTAATGAATTCCTTCTATTAAATGGTTTAAACATAAAATTAACATTCGTATTAAAAATAGAATAAAAAATGTCAATAATTTGTCCATAAACCATGAATGGTTTTAAATAACACATCCATATTCAAACATATCACAAAACCTTCAATAAAATATGGATGTTTTGTATCATAATAAATCAACTTAAAACAATCTTAAAATTCATCAAAGGATGTTGACAAAGATGAAATCAGAACCTTTTTAGAGAAATATCACTTTACATTTTGAAATCATTTAAAAGTCACATAATTATAAAAGAAAACATTTATATTTGAAAGTATTCTTATAATATTGTAAGGTAAGATTCCACGATGTCATAACTGCGGGAAACAGACACACTCGCCGTATAAGTTAAAAAATTATTACCTTAAATTCGTCGAAATGGACATAAGGTACCTTTTTTGGAAAACGATAAAAAGATTCCTTTCAAACCATTTTATAAATAGTCAAAAAGGGTAAAAATTACTTTAAACGATAGTCTGTTAAATTGTAGAAAATTTTTGGAATACATTTTAAAAAAAAGGATGTGGATGATAAAGATGTCCCAGTAGATACATACGTAAAAACAACTTCGGATAATAATGAGATTGTGACGTTAACTCTTACCTTGAACATTTCATTGGTAGAGGATAAGTTAACCTCCTTTATAATGGTGAAATAATAGTTATTAGATTATAAAATAATCATATAAATTAATATGATATCATATATGACGTTTTACCATTTTTTTGTTAATAATATCTTAGTATTATCGTCGTTATGGGTGTTAACTTATTCATTTTCCATTATATGGATTATTACATAAGTAGTGTTTGTTATGGATAGGATGTATCTTATTCATATTTATATTGATATTAAGTCTGTAAAGATTAGTTTTAATCATCTAAAAAAAATAGTCTTGAATGTATATGATGGGGAACGAATCTCATCACGTTCGTGTAGATGGTAATCCGTACGTACGCACGAGCGACAATATCATTCTTTTGATATTAAAATAATATATAATTGGATTTTATATCATATATAACAAATAATTATCAGGTTATATTTATTATTTACATCAATTACACATCATTATTATACCCATCCACATAATAATTTATTGAATAACAATTATGCCATGACGTGGAGACGGTAAGCCGTACGTACGTACGTATAGTGACATGTCCTTAAAAGGATGGATAGAATAATGAATAAGGTTGTACAATATTTATAGTAAAACCATAGTATATAGAATATACTGATGTTATTATTTTATAATAGATACAACAATGAAAGAGGAAGTGGATGAAGAATGGAACTTGAAAGACGTGATGAAATATTTACCTCTTCTTCGGGTTCTTCCTTTTGATTTGATCAAAATGGCTCCATAGGTTGACTTTCCGACTAAAGGAAGACATATAGGATGAATGGAGGAAAGTTAATAGGGTATTTGGGTAGGGTTTGGTCGAACCAAATGGCTTTGAAGGATTGAATTAGAGAGAAGGGGGAGTGCCTTTTATAAGAGGGGTGAGGGGTACTTTAGGAAAAGTTAGAAATTTTATTTTATAAGAAATTAATGTTCTATTTCTAATGGATCCAAAATGAATTATTTAAAGGATAAGGTGGGGGGTAATGGGTTGAAAACCACTCAGAAAATAGGTTTTCGATAGGATTGGGTCACTATATTAACCTTATCTTTTTTATTTAACTTTTAGTTAAATAGTTTGACATTTACCATGTCTCTTTGTATTTTTATATTATATTTTTAATAAAATTACTATATACCTCCATGAGAACCCAAAGTGGTTCATTAATGATACAAATATAATTATATAAGTCTTTTGGCTGAATCATAGACTTTTAGGAATAGAATATCAAATAATAATATAAAATTTGTTTTAAAAACTCCTTTATCTTAATTTTGACACCATTTGGTGTTTTGTTTTTGCTAAATTCATAAAAGAATTATTAATTCGAAAAAAAATTCATCTACCCAACCTTAAAATGTCATATTATCCTAGATAATTAGTGGAATTCATAAAAAGTCTCAAATTACAATTATTTGTATATTTATAATATCAATTATTTTAATATTTCAATCATTAGGTAATTACTGCATCATAATTGTGTCATAAATAAATTTAATTACATAATGTCTAAAAATTATAAATAAAATACCACTATGTTGGATATCTTTTTATATTTATAATTAATATTTATACTAGAATTTATCTTATGCTTATCCCTCTATTAAAAATGGTTTAGTTATTAAAATTTGAATTAAACACTTTAAACTCTTCTTTGAATTAAATAATAATAAATGTATCATTCTAATCCAAGTGAACCTTAAGAATCATATTTTATTCATAATGTTGTTTTTGGTCTAATTAATCTTATACAATAGAGTTAGGACCTGTGTTAGGGTATTAATAATATCATTTGTACCCTTAATTACCCTATTTACTTTTAATCGTGGTAAATAAAAGTAAAAAAGTAATTATTCACCAAAAATTATTTTCATTTTATTGAACCATATTTTACTTACTAATATCAACAGTTTCTCTCAGATATTTGAAATTCAACTCACAAAAGCGGTAAAATTAAGTTTTATGTAAATTTTCATATTCTCCTAGAAGGTGGGTAAAAGGAGGTTAAAAGTTCATTAAAATTTTTATATATCAAAAATTTTTATCAACTAACATTAATTAATTACATTGAACATATATAGGTATTATTTATATATTTTTATGTAAAATAAATTTAAATAAAATAAATAATTAATTAAATAAAAATATGGTTTTAAACTATAACTCATTGTTTTTCACTATTCATCAAAAAATGAATGTTTTCAGAAAAATACCAAAAATTCGCCCTAAGCTAATTTCAATATTCCAAATCCAAAAATGAAGTCCATTTTTGAAAGATATAATTTATAAAATTTCAAAACATGGTTTTCACTATTCATAACGTCTAGTTCGATTGGTTGTGGTGTGTTAGAACTCGAAGTTACATATAACACAAGCTGTTGTATTATTCAAAGAGAAGTTTATCGTGGAAGCTTGGGGTGTTACATTCTCCACCCATTCAAATAATTTTATATTCAAAATTTCTCGAATATTACTGTAGAAAAAGACTCTGGTGGTTTTTCATCATAAGATACTCGGGTTCCCACATTTCCTCTTCCATCTTATGTTTTCTCCAAAGAACATTAACCAGATGAGTCATCCAGTTGCACAACACTTGTTCTCTTTTATGAAGAACTTTGACAGGCTCCTTTCAATAAGATAGATCGGGTTCTAGTTCTAATTCATCGTAGGTAAGTACATGCTTTGGGCCAAGAATGTATTTTCTCAACAGTGATACATGGAATACATCGTGAACATTGGAGAGACATGGCGGCATTTCCAAATGGTATGCTAAGGCCCCAATTCGTTCTAGAATTTTGAAATGTCCAATGTACCTGGGACTTCATTTTCCCTTCTTACGGAAACGTATAACACCCTTCCATAAAGATACCTTCAAGAAAATATGATCGCCTACATTAAATTCCAAATCCTTCCTTTGGTTATCGGCATTGATCTTCTACCCACTTAGAGCTTCTTTGATGTGGGTTTGGATTACCTTCAACTTTTCCATCATTTCTTCCAAAAGTTCTAGGCCTATGAGTTTTCTTTCAGCAACATCGTCCTAATTGGTTGGTGTGCGACATCTCTTTCTGTATAACGTTTCATATGGTGCCATCTGAATACTTGAATGGAAGCTATTATTATAGGAAAATTCTACCATAGGTAAATATTGATCCCACATACCTAGAAAGTCAAGTGAGCCTAATATCAACATGTCTTCTATGGTTTTAACAGTCTGTTCTGATTGTCCTTCAGTTTGGGGGTGGAAGGTTGTGCTCAAACTAAGTTCAGTATCCAGGGCTTTGTGAAGACTTTTCCAGAATCTTGATGTAAAACAGGGATCACGATTAGAAACAATCGATAGTGATAGTCAATGAAGACTTACAACTTCATTAATATATAGTTTTTCTAAATGTTCATGTAGTAAATCTTCCCTTATAGAAAGAAAATGTGTTGACTTGGTAAACGATAAACAATGACCCATGTTCCATTGTTCCTTCAAGGAGTCTTTGGTAGTCTCATGAAAAATTCCATCGTAATATTATCCCATTTCCACTCTGGTATGGGAAAAGATTGCAATACTCATCTAGGTTGTTTCCTTTCATCTTTCACTTGTTGGAAAACCATACATCTTGACACAAAATAAGCAATATCGATCTTCATTTTGTTCCACCAAAAATGTTTCCTCAAATCAATATACATCATAGTGCTACCAGGGTGCATAGAGAAGTTGGAACTATGATCATCATCCAACATTTCACTTTTTAGATCGGTTATATTTGGGACACAAATTATTTTCCCAAATTTAAAAATCCCATCATCATATACTAAGTCACTCAATATTCCATAATTCAAAGCATTAATCTTCTTAAGAAACTACTCATCATCAACCGGAGAACCTTTTATCCTTTCTAGAAAAGATGGTTTGGAAACCATTTGAAAAAGTTTTGAAGTTTCACCTTCCATGGTTATTCCTATATCCATATTTACTAGATCTGTGAAAATAGGATCCCTTTCAACTCTCATATTATTCTAAACTCCATGATCATTTCAGCTCAAAGAATCTGCAACCTTATTTTCCTTCCTCGGGTGATAGTGTATAGTGAAATCATAATCATTGAGTATTTCAGGCCATCGTATTTGATTCATGTTTAGTTCATTCTGTGATAAAATGTACTTCCAAATCATGAGGTCGATATATATCTAACATTTTAACTATATAGATAATGTCTCTATATATTCAAATCCAAGCTTACTGCTGCTAACTCAAGATCATGAGTATTATAGTTTTTCTCATTAATTTTTAGCTCTCGTGATGCATAGGAAATAACCATATCATTCTGCAAAAGAACATAACCAAGTCTTTTATTTGATGCATCACTATAAATAAAAAAACAATAATTCCATGATGGTAGATTCAATATCGGAGCATTGACTAATCTTCTCTTTAGTTCTTCAAAACATTCTTCAGACCATTTTGTCCAATCAAATTTAAACCCTTTTCGTGTGAGCTTTGTAAATGGGTTAGAAAACTGGGAAAAAATCTTGATGAGATGTTGACAATAACCTACTAAACCAATAAAACTGCATAACTGAGTTATACTTATCGGCATTGGCCATTCTTGGATTTCCATGGTCTTATAAATATCAACAGCGATTTCATCCTTAGAGATATTATGGCCAAAAACGAAATCTCCTCAAGCCAGAATTCACACTTGCTAAACTTCACATATAATTCGTGTCATATAAGAGTCTTTAGGATAATGCTCATGTGATTTTCATGATCTTCTTAGCTTTTGGAGTATTCCAAGATATCGTCAATAAATACAACTACAAAGTCATCAAGATATTCCTTGAAAACTCTATTCGTTAGATCCATGAAGACAGAGGGTGCATTAGTCAATCCAAAAGGCCTTACTATAAACACATAATGCCTGTACCTACTTCAAAATGTTGTTTTTAGAATTTCCTCCTTGTTTACACAAAACTTATTATATCCAGATAAAAGGACAATATTTTAAAATTATTGAGCTACATGAAGTTGGTCGAATGAATCATCAATGTGAGGTAGGGGATACTTTTTTTTATTGTTATAGCATTGATCTCCCTGTAGTCAATTCACAACCTCATAGATCAGTCTTTCTTCTTAAAAAAATGTAAAGGGGCTCCCCATATGGAAACACTAGGGAGAATAAATCCCTTATTAATCAATTCCTCTAGTTGTTTCATTATTTCCACTAATTCCACAGTGGCCATTCTATAAGGGGTCTTCGATATGGGCCATGATCCAGGAATTAAATCAATGGAAAACACAATTTCTCATTTTGGAGGATGTCCAAGTAAATCCTCTTGAAACACATCATAATATTATTTCCCAAAAGGTACATATTATATCTGAACATTTCTTTCCTCACCCATAGTTATTTCATTATGTTCCTCCCCAATAATTGAATTCAGTTGAGCTACTACGAGTGGATCTAAATAAGAATTTGGTGGTGATGATTCTGCTCTAAATAAAAGGTCTTCTTTATCACCATCAAAAAAATAGTAACCTCCTTCATATAGTAAATTTTCACATCATGGTCCGAAATAAAATTCATACTATGAATTTTATCAAATTAAATCATGGTTATGACGATGATATCAGAAGATAAAGAATATTTATATTACCTAATGGGGACTGATTCACAAAACATTATGGTAATGATACATTCCTTAGGAGTTTTGATTGACAACTCCCTTTTTAAATCAAATTGTAAATATCTAATTTTTTTAGCAAAATTGGAAGATATAAAAAAATGCAATGATCCAAAATAAAATAAATCATTGGCTAAACTCGTGGAAACCATTAAATTACCTACCACTATGTATTTTAGAGGTTCAACCTCAGCAGTAGTGATATCATAAGATTGGCCTTGATCCCTTGGCCTTTTCTGAGTTATGTTCCCCAGAATCTTAAGATATTCATTTTCATAATGCCCCCATTCTCTACAATTGTAGCATTCAACATTGATAGCCTCTTTCTTCCCATTGCAATCACGAACTTAGTGGCCTATTTCCCTGCACTTGTAACAGACTCCTATTCCCTTCAGGAACGTACTGGGTTGTTTCTTCCCACATTTACTGTAGGATAGATATTTAACATTTTCCCTTCTTCCCCTTATTTCCATTTCCAAAGTGATGAGCAGATCTCTTCTTCTCTTTATTTTCTTTAATGTTGTAAGACATAGAGAATTCGTTTTCTTTCTTGATAGAACATAAGACAATATATTCATACAACGAGAAGGATTGAGAGACTAATGCTCGTTGGAGAAATGGGTTTAGCCCATCAAATAATTGATAAATAATACATCATGGGTTACGTATATAATCTGTAGCATGCCTCTCTAACCTTGTAATGTTAGCTTTATACTTTGCAACATTCTTATCCTCCTTTTTCCTCAGGCTCAAAAATTGTCTTTCCATATCTGCTCGATGGTCACTGGGAAATTATTTTTCTAGGAAAAGATCTTTAAACTAGCTCTATTACGAATTTGATACTTCATCATGTTCCTTTTTTTTGAATCATTGATCAGCATCTCCAGTTAGGCGATAAACTACCATGACGCCTTTTTCCCTTTCGTTACTCCCTAAGGCGTGGAATATTTTCTCTAAGGAATTTATCCATTGCTCTGCTAATAGTGGATTTGTACCCCCATTGAATGTCTGTGGTTGTATCCTCATGAAGCGGTCTAACATTGATCCTCCACACGGTAGATAAGGGTGCTCCATACGGGTAAGGTTATTATTCATAACCTGAGTGAGTTGTCCTAATATTGGGATAAGATTGTCAGCACCAGTTATATCACCAACTCCACTATAATTATCTTGAGTAGGAGGGAAATCCCTACATAGAGTGCATGCATTGATATGGTTTCCATTCCATCCACTAGGAACCATTTCTAAACAATGGCATAAACTATATTACTTTATGAATCGAAATACACAATTCCAATCATGTAAAACACTTAACCTAAATTGAATAGTTTATGGATATAATCCATAATCATAAAAAATGTTTTCTTTGAGAATGTATATACTCAGAAACCTTTCATAAAATTTTATAAAGAAATGGAGAATTATCCTAAGCATATCCTAAGGTATTGTCGTAACCAAGAGTGCAGAAAGGCCCATTGTGGTGCACCAGTTCTCGTTCGAGTCTAGCTCAAAGTGGTGTTTTTGGGTTTTACCCCTAGGTACATGTGTTCCAGAGTCGCCTCTACCCACTTGATTCCAGACCAGGATGTATTTCTTGGAAAACTCAAAAATCTATACAATATCAATATTCTAGGAAGTTCTTATATACTGATCTTCAAAGTCTATCTTATGGATATATGCCCTAATCAGAGTTTATCTAAATCTAGTTTCCAATGTTTGTACTAAAATTACTTTGATACCAACTGTAATGCCCCAACCATATAATCCCCGAGTTAGTGCATTATTACATATCATTGGTATGATCATAAAATATCAAGTCTCAAAAGAACGATAAGTTTAGTATCCTTAGAATTGCAAGATATATTCATAAGGATTACATTACATCATAAAATGGAAAACTACAACAACATTGATTCCATGGAAAACACTGAGATCCCATAGACTATCACTGTAATTCAGTGATAATATACTTCTTCACGTCATAGGAAAAGTAAAACATAGAAAGGGTGATCTCAAATTCTCATTAAGGATAACAATATAGCGGAAACTTTCATAAATAAGCATAAACATTTAAGGAAATGTATAAAACTAAAACAAAGTCCTTTTCAACACGAACATCATCATAATATGGAAAAATATAAATCAAAATAACTCCATATACTTACTCACATGGATATTCTACAAGTCAAATAATAACATTTTATATCAACAACCACTTTAATAATGATGGAATGCCTAATTATAGACTATCATAACCACGTAGTCAAGGCCTTGTGCCAAGACTACAAATAAGATTTTGTCAAGGCCTTGTGCCGAGAAACTAGTTTGTCTCATGAGACCTACTGATGCATCGAGGAGTTACAGCGAGCTTCACCTGTCACTTACTAAGTCCAATGCATTCCTCATATAAAAAGTTTTAAACCTAACATAAACATTCGAATTAAAAATGGCATGCGAAATGTCAATACTTTTTCCATAAACCATGAATGGTATGAAATAACACATCCACAATCAAACATATCACAAAACCTTCAATACAATATGGATGTTTTGTATCATAATAAATCAACTTCAAACAAACAAAAAATCCATCAAAGGATGTTGACATAGATGAAATCAAAACCTTTTTAGAGAAATATCTATTTCTATTTAGAAATCATTTAAAAGTCACATAATTATAAAAGAAAACATTTATATTTGAAAATATTATTATAATATTGTAAAGGAAGGTTCAACAGTGTAATAATGGTGGAAAATAGCATCACCCACTGTATAAGTTAAAAAAATTCTTACCTTAATTTTTTCGAAAAGGTTATAAGGTACCTTCTTAGGAAAACGACAAAAATATTCCTTTAAAACAATTTTAAAAACAGGAAATCAAGGGTATAAATGACATTAAACCATATTCTAGTAAATAGTAAAAGAGCTTAGTTATACATTTTTTAGAAACATGGATTTGAATGATAAAAAGGTCCTAGTAGATACATATGTAAAAACAACCTCGGATAATAAAGAGAAAGTGAAATTAATCCTTACCTTGTAATTTTCTTTGGTCGAGGGTATGTTAAACTCCTATCACATTCATGGAGATGGTAATCCGTATGTACGCATTAGCGACAATATCGTTCATTTGATATTAATAAGATATATAATTTAATGGTATAACATATATAGAGAATAATTATCATTTTATATTTTTTATTTACATAAATTACACAACATTATTATACCCATCCAAATAATAATGTATTTAATAACAATTACACCACGACGTAGAGACGGTAATCCGTACGTATGCACGTATGGTGACATGTCATTCAAATGATGGATAGAATAATGAATATGGTTTTACCATATTTATAATAACATCACAGTATATAGAAGATAATGGAGTTATTATTTTATATGGAAAATCAAAGAAAGAGGAAGTGGAAGAAGAATGGAACTTGAAAGTGGTGATGAAATATTAATCACTTCTTCGGGTTCCTTGATTGGATTTGATCAAAAGGGCTCTTAGGATGGAATTATGACTAAAGGAAGGCCTCTAGGATGAAGGGAGTACAGTTGATATGGTATTTGGGTAGGGGTTGACTAAGCCAAATGGCTTTGACAGAGTGAATTAGAGAGAAGGGGGAGTTACCTTTTATAAGAGGGGTGAGGGGAACCTTTGGAAAAGCTAGAAATATTATTTTATAATAAAATTATTTTCAATTTATAAAGGTTCCAAAATGAATTATTTAAATTATAATGTGGGGATGGGTCGAAAAACTCTCAACCAATTGGTTTTAGTCAGGTCCGGGTCAACATATTAACCTTATTTTTTAGATTTAACTGTTATTTATATAGTTTGACATTTACCAAATCTCTTTATATATATTTATATTATATGGTTGATAAAAATACAATATACTTACAAGCGAACCCCAAATGGTCCATTAATGATACATCTATCATTATATTATTCTTTTGGATGAACCATATATTTTTAGGAATATAATTCCAATTAATAATATAATATTTGTTTCAAAAACACTTTTATGTCAATTTTGACACATTTGGTATGTTGTTTTTGCTAAATTCATAACAGCAATATTACGTTGAAAAAAATACATCTATCCAACCCTAACATGTCAATTAACCTATAAAATTAGTGTAATTCATTAAAATTCTCAATTTAAATTAACTTGGATATTTATAATATCAATTATTTTAATATTTTATTCATTAAGTAATTACTGCATCATCATTGTGTCATAAATATATTTAATTATTTATTGTCTAAAAATTATAAATAAAGTACTGTTATTTAGGAAAATTTTTTAGGTTTCTAATTAATATTTATAGTCGAGTTTATCTTATGTGTATCCCTGTATTAAAAATGTTTTTTTATTAAACATTGAATTTAACACTTTTAACTCTTCGTTGAATTAAATAATAATAAATGTCCTAATCTATTCCAAGTGGACCCAAAGGATCATATTTTATTCATAAGGTTGTTTTAGTGGAATCAAACTTATCCAATAGATTTAGGACTTGTTTTATGGTAATAATAATATCATTTTTACCGTTAATTTCCCTATTTAATTTTAACAGTGGTAAATAAAAGTAAAAAGTTAATATTCATGAAAAATTATTTTCATCATATTGAGCCACATTTTACTTATATATATCAACCATGTCTCTCAGATTTTGGAAATTCCACTCACATAAGTGGTAAAATTTTGTTTTATGTAAATTTGCAAATGCTCCTAGGAGGTGGGTAAAAGACGGTAAAAAGTTCATTAAAATTTTTATATATAAAAAATTATTATAAACTGACTCTAATGAATTACATTGAAATTATGTAAGTATGATATATCTATTTTTACCTAAAATAAATTTAAATAATATTAATAGTTATTTAAATAAAATTTTGGTTATAAACTATAACTTAGTGTTTTCACTATTCATCAAAAAATTGAATGTTTTCAGAAATAATACCAAAAATTCACCCTAAGATAATTCTGATATTAAGAATCCAAAAATTATGTTCATTTTGAAAGATAAAATTTTAAAATTTCAAAAAGTGGGTATTACTATTCATAACGACTATTTTGATTGGTTGTGGTGTGTTAGAACTCGAAGTTGCATACAACACATGCTATTATATTATTCAAAGAGAAGCATACCGTGGAAGCTTGGAGTGTTATAGAAAATGTGCTTCCATAGCATTTTAAATAGTATTTATCACCCCCAATTGGGTTTCTCCTAGTCTCTTGTTCAATTGCTTGAGTTTATTATGAAAATAATCTAGTTTTTGTTGATTATAAAATAACTCCTTCATGGATTCGTTAATTTTTTGGAAGATTTCAATCAACTTCTTGTTATGATATGCCTCCGTCTCAACTACCACAACTTGAAAGATCTTAATATTGATAAGATGTTTAGTCTTTTCAAATTATTTCCATAGTTTATTCTTCTACTCCCATCACCAAATGGTCTCTTTCATTTCATTGAATACTGGTCGATAATTATATCCACTAAATCTCAATACGCAAAATAATACTGGGACTTTTTAAAAAGGGGACAAAAGCTCATCCAACTAATTTTCAGCATTTACGATCCATATATGTCTCCATGTCTTCTTATGTGCCATGCCAATAGAATATTGCAAATCTATGTCTGAATTGGAGTCACTATAATGAGGTAAAATGTACTCTAGAAACATATAACTTAAAGAGATGCATTGTTCTGATTCTCTTGGAACAATATAACTTTCACCTTCTATTGATGTCGTAGCCAACATGCAAGTTTCAGCTTCCGATATAAATAATGGAGATAATAACCCTATGGGATAAATCAAGATCAATTTCAATTTCAGAAAATATTTCAAAAACATAGTATAATCCAGACAGCTGATAATATTTACCCAATAATAAGTCATCCACATGATTCAATTCATCCCAAGTACTTTCAGCTTTAGCAGTTTGAGTAGATGTTTCTTGAGAAGGGGCATTCTTCTGTGTTTTACCAGCTTTCATAATTGAAGGCTCTGGAATATCTCTCGATAGGGGGTCCTTAGTAGGTATTTCTCTAGCTTCAATTGATAATGGATAGAGTGGACTTAAATGTTCTTCAAGAGCCATTGCAACATTTTCTACAGATAAACCATCATAAGGTGAACATTGATTTGATTTATCATGCAAAAGAAGAAAAATATGTATGGAAATTGCATGAATGAGAACATTTGTCCTTGAAATTCCTTATGAAAATCCCCAAACTCCGTGATGGAACATGGAATATCAATATTTTGTTTAAGGGATTCCATAATTTCAATGTATGTGGCTTGGAATGTTATATAATCCTCACCATTTAAGGTTTCCAACAAATGTTGGTTGATGCCCCAACTGACTCCGATGAATTTTTTTCCATGGGTTATTCAATTTTTATAACATCATCAGATCTAACCATGTTTGGGTCAACATTAGTATTTATTTATGGCTTCCCTAGGTATTTATTCTTTTGTTCTATGGAAATAGGAATATTAGTATTAGATACTACATTATCCATCATAAAATCAAAGTAATCTACGATATGTAGAAAATAAATATACTGTCAAGTATTTTAAAATTCATGAGAAATTTATTTGATCGTACCATGGCATTTTACTCTCTCAGTAGAGCCAGGAGTGGTTACATATGAATCTTTTGAGGATTTATCTGATAAGATAGCAGATCCATCAACATGAACCTGGGTTTCTCCCAGGGTTTCCTTCGGTATTTTGAGGAATCAACTCTTAGTCCCTTGAGGGAGGATGGATATATTGATTCTTTAAGAGGAAAAAATTTTAGTACAATATTATATCAAACAATTCATAATTCCCTGAGCACAATGTAAATACTTACTCATTCAGTGAACACTTCATACCCATCTCATTGCTCTATGTCATTTCTTTTCATATGCTTGAGGAGAAATTTAAACACTCTTCTTGGCCGTATAAACATGATGTAATGGCTGATGATTATCCATTTCTATTGCCTCAGTCATGATATGAACTCCAATAAAATGTTATAGAGAACTGGGAAGATCATTAGATGCATCAATGGGGGAATGTATAGGCCCATTCCCTAGTGAATGAAGAACTGGTCTGGAGTTTCATTCCCTACATTCAAGCGGAAAAATGCATTTTTATCATGATTAATGATGATGAATGGAAAATAATAATTGATAAAAGAGAAAAGGAAATTATGTTCTCAGAATTAACATAAATATCGCACTCCTCCTCATGGTAAATAATTACACCTTTCGGTATTCCTAAGTCCATCATTTTAGGTACTTATTTAGAAGTTAAGATTTGTTCATTAGTGGCATATATAAAAGCATCCATCTTTGTAATATATTCCTGTACTTAAGCCAAGTTATAATCAACATTGAAATAAGAAGGTTCCTTAATGTGACCCACATCCTGTATTCGAATGTCATACTAGAGTAATGCCTTTGCATCCCTAAGATCACATGCCGCAATCACCCAATGGTGAATGGCTAAAGTTCACACATACCTTGATATTTTAATGTTTGGTTATGGAATATATTCAACACCTTATGATTGGTTATCCAATTTAGGCCTCCCTTATTATTCAGAAAGTCCCACAAATAGTATTTGAAACTTTTTTTTATGGTTGTGACTAGACCACCTATGTGTCAAAGGTATTCCTTCCCTAGCCATGGACTTCCAGGTGTACCTCCTACAATGATGTTTGGAGTCTTTGAATCCTATGAAACTTCTGTTTCATCTCTGGATTTGGACATCATTCCACGATGGCCACACACAATATTATATATAGCTACCTCTCGATATATTCTTTTCTTAAAACCCCCAAGAGGGTACAAAGAACCCCATGCTTTGACATATCTAGTTTTCAATCTGATTAATGCATCGGATTGAGGTAATGTAATCGAAAATTTGGATGCCTATAAAGCCATTAGAAACCATAACTGTATCACAACCATTGGTTGTTTCTCATGTCTAATATAAGTGGGTGGAAATTGTTTGATTTTTGAAGCCATCTTAACTAACTAGAAAACCTATAAGGAATGTAATCCTCACATATAATTTCACCATCAATCCTGGTCGATAATACCCCATCCCATAATTCCATTATATAAGACATCAGTTCATAATTCTTTTCATTACCATCATCAATTAAAGTTCCAGTTGTTTGGTTACAAAAAGGAAAGAATATTAATTCTTCTGATACATTCAATGATTTTAGGACAACAATAGGTATCAAATTTTATGGGTAAAAAAAACGAAACCTTCTCAAAAATATAGTAAATCGACTATTAGAGCCAATAAATGAATTCAACACTTTGGATGAAGAAAAGTGTGCCACAATCCAGCCCCACAACACTTGGAATGCCACTGAAATTTAAAATGGATCATTCACATTATATAATTTTAGTAGAGAATAGCAAAATCTTTCCAATACTAGGGTTTCAAACCCAATATACTTCCCCTTTACCAATTTTTCTATGGTGAAAAAGTCTCTGGCCTTACACCACCTCTGGAATCAGGAACTGAAATCAAGAAAATTCTTAGCCACATGGAATGGAAAGAAACTAAACTTATCTTTGAATCGATATTAGATTTGACTGTATAGCCCCAGTTCTTATAGTCACCTCTCTCCAATGTAAGACAATATGTTCTTGAACTAACCAGGTTATCAATAGAAGGAAAAAAATTAGGAAATCCACAGGTGGAACCTTTCTCTATCCATGGTTCTAAAAAGGATTTCATCAACAACCTTGAATGAATACCTTTCATGTCATTAGGTAATTTCTTAGCTATTTTGAATAGTTCATGAGCCAACAGTGGTGGTCTTCTAACATAAACCCATGTTGTAGCTATTTTAATAAAATTTTCATACATTTACCTGAGAATGGGAATCCCAGCTATTTGGTAGATATCCCACAAACTAATGACAAATTCATCGTATGTCAAATAAAAAGAATTCTTTTATGGACTACATAAGTTCATCAATTATGGAATGAAATCATTTGTATAAACATAAGATTGTCTCATCTAGACTGCTTCATAAATATAAATATCTGATAACTCTTTCCTGAAATCCTCACAAGTCCAATGCACCCAAAATGCCAACATCCATTCAGGTTTCACACCTCCCCTAAAATGAAGATGCTAGAATTTCTTTCAAACATTAGGTTGATATGTGTGAGAAGCCCAAAAGGTTGAATAATAGTAATGTGTCCTCGTTTCTGCAACATGATCGTTCATATTAAGAGTATGATCACTGTAATACAGGATGAAACCAACAGGGATTTTTCCTTCATGGACTGGCACACCCCTTGCACTAATATTCATGCTATTATGTTTGGGGAAATGAAGAATTCAATTAATTGGGATGTACTTCCTAATATATGGAACATGGGAATATTGAAAAATCACATTCCCATATAGGGGTAGGTAAGGACTTTATGGGTATTAATATTGATACATAATTAAACAACTCCATAGTTCAAGAAGAGTACTTTCAACAACGTCATAATAATATGGTCTGATGATCTTAATCTTGTCATTTTGACCAGACATAGATTATTCAGTAGAGGTTATCAAATGATCCATTTTCCGGAAAAATAATTACCAAAATCCCCTAATATGTTCGAATTTTGGCTTGATAAAAATCAAATTTCAACTTAAATGAAATTGAATAAAACATTTTCTCCAAGGATACTGTTTGCGTAGGTTGTTAGTTGAGGTGTGTCTCGTAGGCCATTTGACAGGGGTCCTAGTGCAACACCATCGAATAAGATATTCTGTCTAGCTACAATGCTAAAGTAGTTTCACCTTGAGAAAATTTAAAGGAGACTATGCAAGAGCACAATGTGTTGAGGCTGGACAAAAGAACTATGTATGAAGATCCGAAAAATTTGGAGGCACGAATGAAGAAACTTTCCAAGGATCAGACCTATTTATAGTTAACCATAGATCTCAGTGACATGACTACACAAAATATATATGTGAAACATCAATGCAACGTAGCTCTATAGAAAACCTGTGTGGTCTACTAATTAACCCATAGAATTTTCCATGCATTTTTACCTAAGGACTCGACCCTCTTTCTAATTGGATCCAATCATGAGTAGGGGGGATTGTTGACACTACATAATAATAAAAACAGACTCTAAAGATATCCCTTGATATTTCTAAATCCCAATTTTGGGGTTGAATAATTCAAAGGAAATCCAAACCCTCCATAGAGTTGGGAGATAGACCTATGCGGCGGACCTGCGCGGTAGTTTTTTTAGGTACCTCTACGCAGCAGTCCAACATAGAGGACCTATGCATAGGAACTGTATGGAAGACGTCCCATCGACCAGGCACCATCCATGTCAATAAATATTACCACTAGGCTTCCCATTTGATAGACTGATAAAGTAGAAATACTCCATGAAGCTCCCATTGTGTATCTCTTTCACCCATATCTCTCAAATTGTCTAAGGTAGCTCTCTAAAACTTGAGAGAAGAGATAATTAAACGGGATAAATCATGTTTTTAATGTAATCCCAAATTTATAAATAATCCTAGTTCCCCTATGTGAATTATATTATTGATTCATCCTACAATCCTGCGTGGAATATCTGCAAGGCATACCTATGCGGTACAGTTATGCAGCACTGCAACGCGGGGTTTCTATGTGGCACACTTGATTGAAGTAACTACACAATAGAGCCTCTTTAAGACCCTTCATTGAAGGTTATATCTTTCTGTGGTTCCCATATCTAAAAGGGTATAAGATGGAGACTCCACCAAAACCTTATGAATTATCAAACCCTTGAGAATGTCACATCAGCGTGTCTCCTATTTTGGGTGTGTATCCCCATAGTTAGAGGTTTCCCACATTTTTTTCACAAATGGGTAAGGAATCATAGTTTTTCAATATGTTTGTATATCCATATTCACAACGTCCTTTCTCCCAGGAACAATGCTACGATGTTCCTAGATTTTAGAATAAGGGTTTGTGTCCTGACCTCTCTGTTCTAAACGATCCAAAACCTCAAATTTATGGTTGGGATGGTACAGCTCATAATTTCATTTCCATTCGAGTGAGTGAAAAGTTTCCCTCCCCTACTACGATTAATTTTAAGGCATCCATCCCGGCGTAATACCCTATCCTTCATCCCTTATTTCATTTTATTGGACCATTGTCCAATGTGAAGTGAATATAGGAATGGATCGTCTCCTTGCCCTTTTCCTAGGTCACCTCAACCTCATCCTCCCTGGCCACCATAGGTGTTCCCTCTTCCACCAGAAGAGTAAGAAAACTGTGGATTCCTTTTTCAAATCTTTGACGTCCTATTGTTTCTCATGTCAAGAATTACTCATGTGGACTTATATATTTGACATGGTCACAACATTTTCACAGAAAATGAACTATGAGTACTCTAATTCCTATTTCAACCAGGATACATAGAAAGCCTTCTCTGGGACTGATCACATTGGATATCCTCTTCAAGAATCCAATCCTAATTTCCTTCATCTTGGCATCCTTCTTAATAATAATACCCAAATTAAACCCCAAAAATCATCAAATAATACTTTTTTGTAAGTAAGCCCAAAATCATTTCTCTGAAAGGACTATACTCTCCTATTAGAGTCATAGAGCTATGTAGGCTTTGATTCCCATCGACAAGGGATATATATGAAGCCTCTTTGAGGTTCAAACAGAACACTTAAAATCACCCTAATTTTTATGGGCCATATTAACAACACTGTATAATCTTACATGCAAACCCATATTCATTCCAAGTTCCTTGGGGTCATCAGGAATAAGTCCCACACCAAACATTGATTAAGAACATTTTTCTTAGATGTCCAGACCACATGAAATAAAAAAATATTGCTAGGTACTTATCACATGACCTTAAAATGTATGATGTGTCCCATTAAGTGGAACTGAACTGTGAGGGTTATGACTCCTTTCAAATGGATACATCGGAAGCCCATTTCATTGGAATAGTCCCAATATCAAAACAAACCTTCATCTCCGTAGATGAGAATAAATTCCAGAGTACCCCACTAAGTGTCTCAAAATCAAGTTTCATCATAATGATAATTAAAAGAATATTTAAAAAGTATATTATATGATACCATTGATGCAAAACCTTGAATACATACAGATACCTCCATTAATGATAAAACCTGAATATATACTACTGATTCTAAATTTTACACATGTTAATAAGTTATTTTAAATTCCAAGGGAATAATATTTTATACTTGTTAAAATTAATAATGATTTATGAAAATATATTAAATTTATAAATAGTGTCTTGGAGAAGACAACAATTCCCCCCCAAAGGGTGTGATGAGTCTATCCTCCCATCCTCTCAACTAATGAAGATTCCTAAGTATTATAATGTTTAAACATAATGAACATCTGCCTTTGGATAGTATGTCCCTTTTGGATAAAGAATTGTTGGAAGCTTGCACTTCCATTAAAAAATCCAATGGAAACTGCCGAGAAGGAGTGATTCTTAAAACTAGAACACATGTTTTAAGGATATACAAAACTATTACACACATTTTATGAAATTTAAATCTCAGTACATCATGGT
This sequence comes from Viscum album, assembly GCA_963277665.1. Classification (NCBI taxonomy): domain Eukaryota; kingdom Viridiplantae; phylum Streptophyta; class Magnoliopsida; order Santalales; family Viscaceae; genus Viscum; species Viscum album. Next base: position 472,336,072 of record OY728148.1, read on the forward strand.
AGAGAATGTGGAGAGCAACCTTCTTTTCATTTTTACACATTTCCATTCGGATGATTAATAGGATGATTTAGGTATGGATTTGACCAGTTCTCAGTTGTCATAGTTAATCATTTAGTTCATTTAGCTGTGTCAGCAAAAGAAAAATGATATTGAACGAATTATAGAGTCTTTATTTGTTAGGGAGACTATTCTATGATGTTTTATCACTAATCATTGAATATATTTCTTCAAGGATCAAATTTTTTCCCCTTATAGGTTATAAATTTAATGATTCAAAATTTTCAATATTCATTATGGGCCATTAATGTTGGAACTACAATTATGTTTTTGTGAAAAGAGATGTTTTTTGGGATGTTAGTTTTAAATCATAAAAATATTTAGTAGGTTTCTCATAGTTACACCATACATTAGATTAAGGTCATTCAAGTGAACCCTTAGGTTTTCATAAAACATTTCATGTGATACTAATGACATGCGATGGGGTGTGCGTGATCTTCATACATCAATTATAATATAATCTACATGGTAAGAATGTTATCTCTGTATTTATAATTTTGATTAAAAAATAGGCTCATTCAATTCTGATTAGGGACACAGCCAATTATTAATATTAATGTAAGATATGTATTGGAAATTGTGAGGTTTCATGGGCCTCCCTCTATCATTTTTTTAATAGGGAACCTAGGATTACATCTCAATTCTTGAAAGGTCTCACGTAGGTGATGGGAACTCATGTTTGGCTGAGTAGATATTATTATACATAGATTGATAGTATGAATGAGTGTGTTATTTTGATTTTATAGGATATTATCTATACTTATATAATGGATTTTCTAGGATCTTGGGATAGAAAACCGGGACTCGTAGAGTTTTATTATAGTAATTTTTACTTGTAAACTATCAAACATACTATATTAAAGGCCCCATATGGTCGCCATTAAAAATAATATATTTTTTTTCTATGGGGGAAAAACTATATTGTTTGAATGTTTATAATTTATAGACTCTGAAAAGGATTCGAGATAAATATTGACTGTTTGTTGAAACTCAAAGTTGGATGAAATATTATTTTTAATTTGGACACAATCATTTGGAGTTTCCATTTGGGGACCAAGTCTTCATGAATGTTTACCCTTTATTAGCTCACTATGGAATTTGGAAGTAGGTGAAGATACCTTGGAGATATATAGAACAGTTTTAAATAACTCTGTTGAATGAGTAGTAATATTATTTATTTGATTTACTAGCTTAGTTGATAGGAATCCAAGGTCATATCCACATATCTAATCTCAATACATAACATCTTAACCCATCCAAAGTAATGAATTAGGTGTAAGTCAAGTTGGTTAATGATGTTTTGGTTCTATAAAAACAAATAGAGACTATTTAATTTCTGATTAGAGTACTATGTAATATTTCTATTCTGTTAGTTTAAATTTTTAGGACAGTATGGATCATATTCCAATGAATATTGAAAAAATGAATCATTTTTATGATGAAATGTTGACATATCTTCACTGATATTAACTTGTATATGAATCTTTATTGGGAAAGAAAGTGGTATAGTGAGGAAGTTGTAACATACCAGCTTGATGTATGTTATTTTTGAGCATTATATTGTTTTATTCCTAGTGTGGGAAGATTTTTAAAAGGATTAGGGGATATAAAATTTGTTTTTTGATATTTTGGTGCAACAAAAACTTTTCTAAAATAATGGTGGATCTCATTTTGTACTTATACTCTTATTTCTATCCACATGTAGATCCACCATTCCCAAACTACGAAGTATTCAAAGGCATTGATCACTGATGGTCTCCCTATATTAAATGGCCAATAGGCCTCACCCCGAGTGTAGTGGAGGCCGTGGATAGGACAATTCTCCTAAGGTCTCTCTAGTAGAGTGTGTTTGTAGCAAGTGTCAAGTTGCATGTCATAGTACAACCAATGACAACATGGGTGTTGCAAACCTCTACAACATTGTAGTGTTAGCTAGTTTACCTAATTAGAATGTTATTTTTACCTCCTATTTTTGAGAAATTTTCTATATTGATTAAGGAAAACTCACAGATCATTATGAGGTTATTTTTAATGTGACATTGAAATACAATTATCCTATATTATTAGCACATTCATCACTCACATATCTATGGTTTGGAATGAGATGTTTTATGGTGGAGATTTAGGAAAATATTTTTCTATTCATTCTACAATGGGTGATATAGTTCCCATTATTATACCATGTTGTTCTTATTGAGTGTTAGTTCCGAGATTATGAATCCTATTTAGTTTTGTGTAGATTTGGTTTTATATTGGTATGTGATCTCTCATCTTCACTACAAACTGTGTGTTTGTGGTGCCTCAATTTTATAATTTGGGAATTGATTTCTAGGGACTCCTATTGATTCTGGTGTATTTTCTATTAACATTTATTGTGTGGATTCCATTTTTTTAATTGTGTGAACCTAAGTTTGTGGTGGGTGGTACTTTATATAAAATATTTATAGTGAAAAATATATTATTTATTTTCTGGATCTGTTTTTTATGTAGTTAATGTCATAGTCCCTTATCCACTTGACATAAATGTGTAAATGGTTTTGAGAAAAAAAATATGTTCTTTAACTTGTTTTTTTATAATGATGATTTCAAATAACTTTTAATTTATTTATAAAATTGGTTTACAAAAGATTAGATTGGATGGATAAAATATTTTTTGTGTTTTTTTGAAATAATTTGGTCCCATTAATACATTTTTGTCTTTTGTGGAACATGTGATCCTTGGTAACTAGGATTTGTTTTTAGTACTTGGTGTTTTCCATATTTCCATGGGGGTTCAATCTTGGATTATTCCTCTAATAATTAGGCCCTATTTTTCTATAGAGATGGATCTTTGACACAGTAGCAGTTCACTCATGTTGTATTCTTCTACTCAATAGGGAATTGCATTCTATGGACTAGATTAACGTACAATAGTCTACATTTGATTATTGTAGCATGAAAGAACTAGTTAACCCATAATAAGTTCATACTAGGGGTAATCACATATGTTGAATTTATTTATTGGAATTAATTCTTATATATATATATATATATTATACAATATTTAATAAACTATTTATTTGAAATTTTGAATTGACCTATGTTATATAGAAATTTTTTAAAACATTGAAAAGGTGGGAAATTATTTACCGTTAATGTGATATAAATGTAATTTTTTTCATAATGTTTTTTTTTCATATATTGATTATATTATAATTATTTGATTGAGAAGTATTATGTAAAAATTGGGGGGATCCAACTAGGATTTTTTCTCTTACTCCAAAATATTTCTTAGAGGTGTGTATATGTTGTTTTTCTAATGTGGTAAAGTTCTTGGTGGCATGGTGTGGTGGTGAGTATTCATGGTAGTTAGTCTTTCATTTTAGGTGGTAAGATTTTTGGATGTTTCCTACATATCACACAATTCATTTTTCATTAGTTTTTACTAACTTAGATTTATCCTTAGACGTGTTCCCTATATTTGGCTTGTTTCCCTAGTAATATTTCAACCACTATTGGTTTTTCCATTATAGGATAAATACTTCTAGCTGTCGTTCAATTTATATATTACTTATTGGTTGTTATAGGATAGAAAAATAATTCCCTAATTTTCTAGTTTAATTCCTCGCTACTGGTCACCTACCTATTGAGCTCCTGAAAACCAATTAGATCTTATCATGGTTTTATTTATAACAATGATTTATGGGTTTTCTTGATCTGATCATGAAATCCATAATATAATCATTGGTTTTATGAATTCTACCTAGAAGCTATCTAAACCACCATCACCACTATAAATAGATACAAAATTCCATTTCCAATGAACATGGAACCACCAATATAACAAAGAATACAAAGTAAAACATTGTTAATATGTACTTACAAGAATATAGGGGGAACCATAGGGGATGGACATTGAATAATGTGAAACTATGATTTATCCTAGAAGAGAAGGGGTAAAAATAAGAATTACCACTACATGAGAACCACCCCAAGCGAGTTCGACATGATGGTGTATTAAATAAGGTAAATAACACCCGAGAAAATATCCAACATTTGTGATCTGAAACCATAAATGTGAACCATGAAAAATGACTAAACAGGAAGATTCATGAAAATAACAAAACACAAAACCATTGAAAATAAAAAGAAAATGTGAGGGATTCCAATCACTATCGTAGTATTTGATCCCATAGTTTTTTTAAGGAATATATCACCCATGATCTTGGACAATGTGAAATGATGGGGAGTAGATGTTTTAAAAAATGAATACATTACAAAAAATATATTTTTGGAAAATAATTCATCCTATAGAAAAGAAACTAATATTTTCATAAGCTGGAAAGGGATAATTATAAATGGAAAATAATAATGGCTATAATTTTTTTTAATAATTATACCAAAATCAAAATAAGATGTGAGTGTGTAAACCTTTAATCAAATGGTTTAATAGTACCCATATAATGACTTTATAGCATGAATCAATTATAAATTAATGTGTTTTTAATGAAGTTGTATACAAAAAAATATACAATTTGTACATGAATATGATAATTAGAATATAAAAATTGGATTATACAAAGAGAATAAAAAATATTATAATCCAGTGTTTCCCCTTTCCATAATACTTCTTTCTATTTATCATATTTACACCTAAAATATTATACAATTTTTTTATTATAACATTATTTTAGAATTATTATATATCCAATTATGTTATAATTAATTATTTATTACCATCGTAAATTATTTATTACCTTTCTATTAAAGGAATAAATGAATAATGATAGGCTTGTTTAAATAATTCCATTTTTTAATTCTATGTTTTGATAATTTTTTATAATTTAATTGAATTTCCTATTAGAACATAAAAGTATATAATGGTACAAATTTATATCTTAAATTTAAACTACACTAAAAATCTATGAATAATGTTATGGATAAATAACTGGGAATATCACCATAGGCGATTCATCCAAAAATTAATTACATGTCTTCAAAAAAAGTGTTGTATAATATATATATATATATTAGAAAAATATATAATAATTAATATGTGGTATAATAATATTAATGTTATTTTTATTACTAATTTTTTCAAGAATATTAAATGTGAAATTAGAAAAGTAAAATAAAATAATAAAATAATGGTAATGGACGGAATGTTTTGTATTATTTGAATTTTACCCCATTTCTATGTTCCTAATCCCTTTAAAGCTAGTTTTGGGATGAGATAAATATATCTATAATGATCTAATATTTATTTATAAGTTTTATGAGGAAAAATATTAGGAAATTAAGGCAATTTTACACTTCATTATCTATTGGGTGCAAATGGGTAATTATATTTCGAAGGGAGTGGTATTTTTTGGTTAAAATAATGTATTAATTTTATTTCACGATGGAAACTTTTTATAATGTCATTCTTTAGGATAATTAATAATATTTATCCAAAATATTATTTTTCTATTACATTTTAAAACATTCCATAAAAACCATTGGTTCATTGACCAACAAATGAAACAAAAATATGACAAAATGAATGAATTAAATAATAGTTTTATAATTAGGACATTTATTTTTATATTTTAATACATATTTTATTATTTTATGTATATTATTTATATTATTAAACATAATTATTTCTATAGAACATTGTTTTAAATTTATAACCTTGGTATTACATCAATATTATATTATAAAACTTATCGTATTTTAACATCTTTCATATCATTATTCCCCCAAAAAATAAAATGATTTAAAAAATCCCTTATAAAATAAATTAAAACACACATCAAATAAACATACACTATCTTTAGTCATATAATTTTAATATTTATTTTATAAAAATATACTATTTTTATTTTATTATTTTATTCTTGATATATAATACTTATCACTTGTTTTACTATTCCATGGTCAAGTCAAAATTATAATTTTTATGTTATTCTTCTAATGTACTTGTTAATATTATAATTGATATATTACCTTTATAATACTAATAAAAACACCTTTTAAACTTTATTCACTATTCATATAGTTTTTATTCAAGGATGTCTACATCCGTTGAAATGTTTCAATCATATTTCAATTATTTTTAATGTGTTGTTTATAAATTTGGTATTTCAATGAAAACTAAACATTATGGATTCCAAAATTCTAACTATTATTATTATATTTTTATAGACCAATTAAAAAAATTTATTTTATGGAATGTATTTTTCCTCCATATGTTGAATTCTATGTTTATAAAAAAATTATAATTTACTTTTATTATGTCATTTATTTCATTAATATTATAAATGATCACTATAGATGAAGAAAATATATATTAGGAAGTATTATTTACATATTTATATGTTGGTAATATGATAAACTCTACAAAACCCATGAAAATAAGAAAAAAAATGAGGAATGTGTGGTAGTAATTAAAGGGAACAAATAGAAATATGAATATAAAAGTATGGAAATTATGTGATCACTATGGTCTTATTCAAATCAAGAATCATCTTGGACAATATTATCCCATCCCAACTGGATGAATAAATGACTAAAACAACCTTACCCTATGAATTTTCATAACTATTATTATAATACACACCATAAAACATGTATTGAACATGTAATGGTAAAAAAAAAAACTCCCCATTTTCAATGAGTTGTGTGAGATTATTTATTACCATGATTAGTTTTTACCCGATACCCTTTCATTTTCCTTATTAAACAATATAAATATGGAATAATCCATACACAATAAGACTATTTTCAATTCCTATATTCATTACCAAAACCAATAAATATTGAAATAAATTATTAATGATTTTGTAGAAAATTAATCCCATCGATATCCAAAATATTTTTTCAACAAAACTGGGTAGTTAATCATAGTTACTCATAATATTAATTTTTTTAAAATATAAATCATAAAATGACATAGTTCACCATGTTTTATAAAAAATTTCCCAAACCATTAAATTGTGAAAAATTAGATCCATGATCACATCCCATATATTGATTTTCCAAACACACAAACTATTTTTTATTAATTAAAATTTACCATACCGAAAAAAAAAATATTTCACCCAATCCACGATAAACACATATTATTAATTATTTCCCTATAAAAAAATCATATATATGAATATTTTAAATTTTTGAGCTATTTTATACCTATTCTCAAACTTAAATACATAATTGTATTAAATAATATTTCCCTGCGAGTTAATTATAACTAATTCCCCAAAAAATTCACCCTCACTCTATGATGAATTTTTTTTTAACTTAATTTGTGTTACTCAATTTAGTCTTTTCAAAATATTAGACAACATCTTCGAGACATAAATTTATTTTAGAGTCTAATCTAAATTAGATAAAATAATATGTGTAGCCACTCTATTTTAATCATTATCCCCAATTTATCCTTTCCCATCCCATGATCCAAACCCCCTGAATTTTATACCTCTATTTCTAACATTTATTTCTTACTATATCATAATCCCACTATTAGATTACATCCTATATAAAAAATATTTTTCCATTTAAAATACATATACAAGCATATTTATCATTATCTCATTCCGATTTAAGATCGCCAACCCCTTTTTTAAATTTAGATAGATCAAAAAAACTACAATAGGTCATATTTGTAAGAGTTTTAGAGTATATTCTCTATATGGAACTCTGGGAAAATAAACAAAACCCCACCCTAGACACTATCCAAAAAATTAGATTATTCTACACCTAAAGCCCATTAACCCATACTAAATACTCTTAAAATTTTGAAACCCTATAACAATCACATATCAAACATGAAACTTTTACCTATCCTCCACATTAAATCCATTATATATATAATAATTTCCAAATAATATAGTAGAATAAGATATATGTATAATAAATTGTGTTTTAATATTTTAATGGTTGAGAATGTAAATAGAGATGAACTGTCAAGATGTAAACAAATTTATTGGTATAAGAAATTTCAATTCCAATGAATTTAACACAAATTGTGTTGTAAGGAAAATTGACGGATCATTTGATGATACTTCTAATAGAATAATTAAAACAATCAAGAGAAAAACTATATGGAAATATGTTATATCCCTTGAAAACTATCACAAATTATTAGAAGTGTGTGTTTTTTGGAATATGTATAATTATCATTAAATTGATATTATTATGTTTACATAGAAGGCCCAAATATATTAAGAGAAATTAATTTATATTTATGAAAATTTATAATTAATATTTATCCGTGGAGGAATATTTAATATACCTTAAAGAGAATATTAACAAAATAAACTAGGGAAACCCATAAGGTGACTAAGTCTAAAATATTAAAATTATATGAGGTTGGGATGTGATTGATTAATAAATTTGCCACAACCTCATTGAAACATAACACGGATAGAAAAGGAATAGTGAATCTAAAAAATATATCAATATCTTTATTTTATAATTTAATCACCTAAATTGGAATGACATAAAATCAATCATTTTCAAGGGATATAAATCCAGTGTCAAGGAATGACCATGATAGGTTATCTTATTATGATATTAACCCAGTTACCTAAGGTTATTGAGTCCCATGGGACCCTCAATTTATTTTTAAAGACTCGGTAAAAAGACACATCAACATTACAAAATATTTTAATTACTATCGATGTGGGTAACAGGTGAGTCTAAAGAGGATATTAAATATATCAAAGAGAGTATGTGGAGCATTAAAAAGTCCATCCATTAATGATTTAGGTGACATTATCAAATCAGTTTTTTCTTAACACAATGAGTCAATAATAAAGAATTCAATTATGATGAAATTTTTCCAAAGTAAATAATATTTTAAATATGTAAGAGTTTGTAGTTTAGGCATTTAGATAAATTTAAAACTCTTACTCAATTGTATATATAATATAAAAAATTAAACAATTCCCAAAAAACATTTCAAGGTTCTCACATGTGGGGGGGAACTATATCCTTGATTTGATTGGATTAAATATATGAAAATTATTTATCACTAATTTCAAACATGATTATAATGATTGAAGGCATAACCATTAACTGTTGGGTTTCCAAACACAGACATGTCATGATGGTTATTTATATCTGATCCCTCCAACATGAAATTTTTTTTCAATCCCAAAATAATAATTTCCCCAACTATTTCATAGATGCTTTACCTATACAAAAATTCCATCCCAATACAATTATAATATTCATAAAAAATTCAAAATTCCACTTCTTAAGAATCCTTTCCTCCAAAATATACAATAGAAGTTGTAGAATTACATTGTTTCATTCTCAATATCTATCACAACACGCTTTAAAAATACCCATAAAATATTTCTCAAATTCACATCCCTTCATTAATCTCATATTTATACTTTTATTCTTTATATATTTCATGAATTAATTCCATAATTTTGTATTGTGTATATATTGGGATATCATATACTAAATGAAATTATAAAATTTACAATCTCTCAACCAACAACGTTAGATAGAAACATAATTATTGGATAATTCACATTTTTTATACCCAAAATCCGTAATTTCCATTTATCTAATAATGTGGGTTATATCCCCATGATCTTAGTATCATTATTTTCTGTCAGGATTCTTCATTTATTCCACTAAAATGAATCATTATTTCATTTCTATTTTTGAATCATCAAAAATAATGAAAATAATTTTATACCATTATAAATCTTATAAGATGAGTAGAGTTTCTTTTGAAGCCCAAATTAATCATAATAATATATAAATATAAATTATATGAAGTACATAATAGTATCATTTTAATTAATTATCTTCTTATAAACCATTAAAAATATTGATTCATAATATTTCAAACAAATACATTATCAGAAAATTAAAATATAATTTAACTTGTGTTTCTATTTATCTTGTCGTATATATATTCAAAAATATCTTATATATTTTAAAAACATAATTTTGTATCATTCAATAAATCATTAATACCATCCAATATATCTTATTCACTACATATTAGATATTACATTTCTATAACAAGATGTTACACTTCCTTTGGAATCATTGAATATTTCTCAAATAGTTTCATTGATAACTAATGTATCATAGTGAAATATCTAAAAAATTTAATAAATATTCTCTAGAAGACATGTATTGTATGATTTGGGACCCATTCTTCTTCATTCATGTGGAAAAACAATGGAATATAGGAAATAGCAATAAGAGTTCTGTTAATATTGAAAAAATATGTAGATTTAGCCTTAAGTCACAAATCTATCCCTTTTCATCACTATGGTTAAAATATCATCAATATGGTCTTTTGTGGAAATATATTATATCCCTTCTACTCTATTGAGAAAATTCCCTTTGGTAAAATAATTTTTGATATGAATATTTTTGGATATTCAGTATTCCACTATAATTTTAAATAAAAAAATATAGTTTCATTATCCTAAGAAATTATTAATGGATTCCTAAATCAATCATTAAAATATTTCCATTATTCAATCAAGTAAATCCTTTTTGTGAAAGAATGTGTATATGTCGCATAATTTTCTTCATAAGTCCTTAATGAAACTGAATTTTCTTTCTTCCATATTTAATTCATATTGGTTATTCTAAAAATAATATACCATTTGATATAGATTTTTTCTCATCATATCCTCAAGAAAAAATTAGTATATATGTATCAAAAAAAGCCACACTTATTTTATATATCGTACAATAACGTAAAGTTCCATATATATATATATATAAATACCTTAGTAAACTTTATGAATTTTACTAGTTAATAACCATGGAACCTTTTATACCACGTAACATCCAAAACAATATCATGAGTTGAATTAGATAGAAAAATAAAACTTCCTATATATGATTTTAATTCTTTTTAATACAATTTTTTTCACCATCATTGATCATCTTTGAACCAAATTCTATGGCCACAAAATCCACTTTAGAGTAATCAGTTTAGAATTTCAACATAAATTATTTGTAATATATTTTTTGGGAGAGAAATGAAAATAATATCTTAGAAAAATATGAAATCTCAGGATGAAAATATTCTATATAATAATAGTAATTTTAAATTTCCACTTCAATTACTTTGAAATATCATCAAAAACATACTTCAATTATCCTGAAAATTGATTTTATAAATATATATAATGATAATAAGTTCACATATAATTATCTGTTTCACATAATTGTTTTCCATCATAACTTTTATATATTTTATTTCCTTTTGGTAGCTATTTATATTGAAATTTCACACCCTAGAGTCCTATTTCATCACATAAAGTGATTTATTTAACCAAAAAACTAATATTACATAATTTTGAAGGATATATAATTTAGGTTTCCAAATAAACACATATTATACAATCTCCACATTTATGAAAGTATTATTTTGAATAACTTGATAAACATTAGATTTTATATGACCTACATTGAAAAGATGAATTTTAATATACTAAAAACATGATATAAGAGAAAAACATTCATAAAATTGAAAAAATTAAATATTATAGTTTTATTTTCATGCCAATCATTCAATGTTTCTTGAAATATCACATTATTTATTGAGATTATTTATTAATTTCCTCCTGGTTTAAAAAATATTAAACCCTATTAGTATTTTATTAATATACTTTGTAGTGTTCAATTAAATATATTCCAAAACCTTATTTCAATCATCTATTCACTCATTATGGTCAAAATAATCATGAACTATTTTTGTATCAACTGGATTAACAGGGATTGTTTTATTACTGTATCTCCTTGTTCCTCTAATATGAATTATTGAATTCTATTTTACAGATTTTATTTCCATGTTCAATAAGATTATTGAAATATATTGTTGTTCAATTTCTTTTTCCTAGAAGAACCGTAGTTAATATTAGAAATATTTAATTCAATATCATCATTTTTCGGTTATATTACGTCTCATTATCCAATAAGTTTTCAATAATTCTATTTATTTTCTTCTTCTAAACATTCAAAATGTATATAATTATTATAACAAAATTGGGTTTTTTTCAATATTATTCACATCATAATAGTAAATAAACTGGTGTAAAATTTTTTTATGACTCCTAAAACATCTTAAATTAGATAAATATTCCATGAATACTCATTTATTATAATTATAATCAAATTTTATGAAAATATAAATTTTATAACTTCATTCACTATAGAAATAAATAAAATTTATTAATATAATATTTCCCTTCATCTTATAGAATATTTGATAATAATTCATTTTTATATATTCCACGACATGTTTCTATTGTAAATGTTCTGTTATATACATAAAACACTACAGTATGAAAATTTTTAGAGCTTAAACCCAGAAAGGCATTGTTATTCTTATAGATCCCTCATTGGAAATGAGTATTATTAGTAGTTAATGATTGTTATTGATTATCATTTGAGGATAATGAAATAAAAATATTTCTTTTATGTCCATATATTAATGATTTTTCAAATAATTATGTTTTTGGATGTGCGGTATCTATGAAATATAAGAATGATATTAATGTGACTGTAGCTTGGATGAATGGATAACGAAGAAAGTACACATGTATTATTGGCTTCAATAAATTATTTTGAAGAATTTAAATTTCTAAATTTTATCAATGGTTTAATATACTAATTTTCATAACAAGTTTGTTAATTATAATTGTTTACAATAATTAAAAATGTTAGGGGATGATTTTTTTGACCCTGAAGAGTTCATTAGAGTTGATAATCCAAAAAGTGATTAAGTGGAATTGATGAAATCCATGACATTATTTTTTGCATGAGGACCATATTTAGATAGAATCAAAATATTAATTTTAATGAATAATACAAGTGAAGATGAAAACTAATATTTTTTTTTCAGATGATGAAGAAGTTTGATTTAAAAAAAACTACATTCAATGTTATATTGCTTCATATGTCCTTATTTTGAATTTCAATAAGGGGATATACATTTATTATTAATTCCCATATATATAATTACTCCTATTATTTATGGTCCTTTAAAAAAATAGGATAACCATTATCCTTACAATTTGGGCTACCTCAACCATACATGTGGGACCATTGGGCTAACCACATGAGGGGCAGTCGATCCAGCTAACCATCCATGGTGGAAGCATGGTGTGGGGGGAATGTTCCAATATAGAGTGAAAATATAGATGTCTGTGGTGCCTTCAGAGAAAAAATTGAAGTTACTATGATGGGTAGTATTTGGTTGTATATACAATTTAGGGAATATGTGAGGTATATCAAGGTGTAAATAATGGTGATGGCTCAAACAAGAGGAAGACACTGAAAATATTATTACAGATAGACTGACCAAGTGAAGGAACGATGTGGAATGGTGGGAATAAATTTATTATTCCAATGTTTAAATTGATATATATATATATAATGTTTCTATTCAATCCTTTTGAATCCAATAATTTTTAATCCTTCATATATTCATATTCAACTTCAAAATCAAAAAATTATTCCATATGTGTTTCTGTTTATATCATGACATGATCGATCAAAGTGGAATCAACCAAAAGTATTCTAATCTAATCATGGTGAATCATTAAAATGAATAATATGAGATGAATATCATTCATGATTTTTTTGAATGGATGATTTATTTCAAAGGTGGAGCTTTGGGTGAATGAAAAACATAGTTGCAGAAGAACATCAATGCATGGAAGAGTTTATGTATATTAGATATGGTTGATCATGAAGAGTTTACCACATGAAAATGGGAAGTTACTTATAATACTCACGTAATAAATAACCCCAAGAAAATTAGTGTTAGAATACCCATGTTTGAATAATGTGAATATTTAGTTATTATGGCCATAATTTATTTAGATTTACAATTCTTGTTTTCCAGGATTTAAGTCAATGAATCTTAGTTGTTCAAGGTAGTGGTATTTCATATAAATTCTGATGCACCATGCTATATGAATTTTACATACAGTTATGATTTATATGAGTACACTCATGTTTTTATAAAAAAATGCATCTCTAAGAGAAAAAGTGTTATGCGAGCCACCAAGGATATAAAAGGATGGAAGATTCATGTACTCTATTATGTGAAGAAGAATAACCACATGAATTCACCTAATGTTTCATACAAAAGGTTCAATTTGATGAATTTTCTCATGATAAAGTGTTTGAGTAACTCACTATACATTTTATATTCAATGAAATCTCTAAAATCCATATCAGTTCCATGAAGAAGAACCACAAAAACATTCTTATTTGAAGAACTCTTGATGGTTTCATAAAGTAATAATTCAAAAACTTTTCATAGATTAACCAGAATAATATGTTTGAATTTATAATTACGTACAAGAAGGATGATCTTAATCACACATTGTATTTAACATAGAACACTATTTCAAAAAAGTATAATGATCATACACTATGTGTAATGAACCTACCCAATATATAAATCCATTATACTATTTTGAAAAAATGAAAGTGAAATGTAAAAGAAAACATGGATGCTTTCATAAACAAGTTAATGTTCATGCATATATTATAGGATAAACATTGGAGAAAGCGAAAAAAATTTAAAAAACATTATGAAAATACCATTAAATGAAAACAACCAATATATAAGTGTTAGGGTTTGAGAATACCCATGAATTGTATAAAAAATTACAAATGATTAAAAATAACATGGAATAAAATTTGAATGTTCTGTAGTGATCTTGAGACTAAAGTTAAGAAGAATATTAGAAATGATCATATATGAGTTTTTTTTATAAATTGTGATGGTGTAATTACATTGAATGTACTCTATGATTTGGTTTCATGATAACATTTTCCATCAAGATGTATATGGAATAACTGCAACAACCAAAATTATCAATATTACTTATCAAGAAATATTGAGATAGTAATTCTACTACAAATTCATATAATTGTGAATGAAAAAAATATAAATTATATGATACTAATATAAAATGAGATTATATTATATTGATAATGATAAATTATATTTTTGATTATATAAAAATAATATCACAAGATTTTGTGACTAAATTGATATATTATAATAATATTTTGTATCAAATAATAATTTTCAGACTATCATTCCACAAAAAATTTATATTAATGTTACTGATGTCATAAGAATAGGAATAATAATTGAAACATTTAGTTTTATACTATTTTGAAGAAGAATAATAAGAACTTATTTCAAGCTATTTTTCATGTAACAAAGGATGATGTTTGTAGAAGAACAAAGAAGGATAGGGAAATCCATTTGAAGTCTCAATAGGTGGAATACATACATGGTGTTACACAGAAATTTAATATGTTAAGACTGCCTTCAACGATATTTCAAAAAACCAAACAAGATATGTAAATAATGAATTTTAATTTTATTATAATTCAATGCATGTGAATGTGTTTTCAATGCATTTTATAAACATTATTAAAATATTTTTTCCTAGTGGAGGTGTGGTTAGATTATTTTATAACCATTTCAAAGACTAGATGCTCTTATTGATAAATTAACCGTTTAAAATAAACCTGTGATATCAATTAAAAGGTTAAAATACATTCATTTCATAATAAAAATAGAATAAGGGAGTCATTTTATTCACATTTCTATGTGGTAAAAGGGATCAAAGTTATAATTGGAAAAAAATCACAACTCTGATTCAACCTTATCGGTGATCTATTTATCCCATAATGAAACTCTAAATTTGTATCAATGATAAGGTTATTCTCAGTTGGATTATCTACCATGTAGATATTCTCTTAAAAAGATTTAATTTTATTTTATATAATTACAATAAAGTATAGTTCTTATAATGATTCAAATATCTCAGAGAAAAATATCATTTACCAAGACAATGATGAAAAGATAAATAAAGGAAAAAATAAGTTAAAAAAGAGTTCCATTTTATCAAAATAAGTGTAAGTACAAATTTCCCCTTGAATTTACAATAGTGAAGACATATCATGATAGGAATGTAAAGATATAATTGATGAATGTCACACTAAGGATAAGAACATCATTCCAACATCATTTTAATGAAGACTGGTAAGTGATCATGAGATTTTTTTAAATCCCTATTCAATTTATACTCAAGATGAAAATTATAGTACTAGTAGTGATGATGAAAAATCTATTACTTCTCATGATATATAATTTCGTGTGATTATAAATATTTTTCATTTTATTCTAAATGAAATGGTCTCTCTTATTTTTGGATACATTCAATGTATATATGATGATAACATACAGATGGAAGAAGAAGTCGATTATTTGGGGAAGGATTTACAAGATAAAGATTTAGATTTTATAAAACAGTAAAAACAACAAGGAGACATAGAAACAGTAAAATAAGAGCTTAAAATAAGTTTCACATAGTTCAAATACCATTTGGTCGACATAGCTTAAGTGAACGAAAAGGTCATGAAGGGTTTTGATGAAAAGATCCTTCTTCATCAATAAAAAATGAAAAATAATATTCACTTCAAGGATTATTATTTGGAAAATAATTATATAAATTTGATAAATTTGACACTTTTTTAAAAAATATATAAATACATTAATATTATTTTTAAAATATAAATATTCTATTTTAAGAGAAGGTTCCTTTATTACACGATTATAAAAACTACCACAATATGATGTGTCTGGAATTGGATGTTCGGTTATAGAATCTTAAGAAAACACATATTAGTACATTAAAAATTATGTATATATATTTCATTGATACACATGGTCCACATAAGAATATTAATTTATAAATTCCACAAAATTGTGTTATGAAGATCATGAATTCATTCAATTATCTATCTCAATAAATGGTGAATAAAGGGGTTCCATACATGAAAATTTGTGACAATTTCAATAAATTTGATTCCCAAAAAAGTGATGTTTGTAAAAAAAACATAATGAAGATTGGGTACATAAAATATATAGGAATCATACCTCCAATACTAGGTTGGATAAGAAAAATTATTTGGAAGCTAATTCCCCATGAAGAGGCCAAAAATCTATAATGAAAACCAAAATCCATCCAATAGATGTAATCATAATATCATTGATTATTGGCCAATTTAGGTTCTATAATAGATTCACCCATTGTGAAATTGATTTTTCTTACCATCCTTCATGTTAAAAAAATTCTCACATCAATAGGATGCAATCCGTGGATGAATAAGAAACATTAACTAGAACAAAAAATATGTATACATCAAACTGATTTGGAAAAGTTGAAAATATTTTTGATGCAAGATAATGTAGTGGTCATAAAAATATAACATGAATATATTGAAATGTATCCATATTTAATAAGATAATAATATCACAAAATTTTGATAAGAAAGTGAATAAAACCATGCGATAATATTAGAATTATGGTTAAAAAATAACCCAATAATATTAATAGTAAGAAAGATAGGAAACCCTTGAATTATAAATACAATATCTTAGATAAGGGATATTCTTCTAGTAGAACTAAAAAGGTAGATTAAACTCTAATTAAGCCCTATGGAACAACCAAACATAGTTTAAATTTTTCTAGTGATTTGTTAATTCTCTCACAAAAAGATTTAGAGGGAGAGATTAAAATGAAAGAAGTGAAAGGAGGTGATACTGAAAAATAAAAGAAAATATTCCACATTAAAGTGAATATTTTTGTTTGAGGTACAACATTATTGGACATTCTATGAATTTTTTAGTAATTATTATATCTCAAGAATAATTATTTTTGAATATTAAATATGCATAATTTGTTACAAGTGCTTCGATAGCTCTTGAAGAATGAGTGTTCACACAAAAACGAAATCTATTAATTAATGATACCCACCCAACCACAATCATAATTGAAGAGAATATGTGAAAGTGTGCATATTCACGGGAGTGAGGAAACATGGTTGAAAAATCTATATGATCCATGTTATTCACTTTAATGAAGAAATAGTAAATGAATTATTCCTATAATCATTGTGTAATTTATTTTTAAAACAATTTACGGAATTTTTTGTGATGAAATATCTCCTTGTGTTAACTTGAGAAGAAATGAGTGATGTCGATTCATGATATAAAATATGAAGAAGTTATTATCCTTCAATGAATCCTTAATTACTATTCAATTAAAAATATGATAGATGATCGTTTTTTTTATGATGCTAAAGTGTATATTGTCATATCATGGGAAAAAGATTAAGAGGATAATATCTTGGTTTGATCTTATGTTTTTTTATGTTGAATAAAAATTACTGAAAAATATAAACCATGTGAAATTCTGTATTTTTTCAAATATATACAACCACAAGTCTAATATAAATTTTTTTTTACTCTCCAAATTGTAAAATCATTAAATAATATCATGAAGATTTCAACCATTTTAAATTATTTGAGGATTGCTTCCCTTAAGGGTGAGAGAAATGAATAAATATGATATTGCCACCATAAACACAATCTCAATTACTATCAAATCTAATTTCTCTAGAAATTTCGTAAATATAATATCATTAAAAAGAAACTTTTTAAGTAATCACTCATCATTAGTTCTCAAAAATATTAAACATCACATAAATATATTGTAATTGATTTAATCAATAAAAAAAGTGAAAGGATGGATGTTCCCTAAGGTCAGTTATCCGGATTTTTTCACATGAATGATTTTGATATTTTCATTGAAGTTATTTTAGGTTATTTAGGTATATATATATTAAAAATTTATGCATCTCATTTATTATCATCATTATGGCATAAAAATATTATATCCCTTCAAGACAAGTATATTTATTCTCATTTCTTGTGGTGTTAAGATCTATTGGTAAAGGAAAACATTATAGTGTAAATGAAGTCATGTTTTTTCTTACACTGAGCATGAATCATATAAACATGGAGTGAAACGATGGATGGAAATGTTCTTATGTATTTACTGATAATATTTTCAATATAAATTATTATTTCATGTCAACAATTACGATGGAGAATGTCATGAATTTTTTGAAAATTTAATATGATGGATTCACATATTAACACTTTCATATTAAATGATAATTAACGGTACATCCAACTTATAAAATGGGAGATATCATAGGGTCCACTTTTTGAATGAGTTTTATTTTTTTAATGATTTTTATTAGTTTTAAATAGTTGTTATTGAAATATAAATCTTTCATTGATTCCAATATATTGATGAATATTTCTAGAAATAAATTTCTACATTTAATGTTTCCAAGATATCAAATATTACTATCAACACGATTATAACATGGATAAATGGATTGATTATAAAGTAATCATGTCTTATTATCATTAAGAATTGGTTAAAAAATTGGATTTTATAGCTACTATGATTGTTTAACTACTTATATGTTTAAAATTAATTTTCTGATGATGAAACATTATTTAAAATAATGAATAAGTTTTCATGAAGGACGATTTGATGATGAAGATTTATTTGAAAATGGTATTCCAAAAAATATATGTAGAGGAACTGAATAAGGAAATGAAATTCTTTATTTCAATGGGATAGAATTTGAATAGCATGGTAATATTAATTTTCATTTATAAGACTATTGGATATATAAAATAATTATATGTATGCTGAAGAAGAAATTGGAATTAACATGAATGCCAAGAAAATTTTTATTATTATACATGTTTTTATATTGATGTTGAAGAAGGGGATAAATGGCTTTGTTTTATGTTACTCCATAGAATTACTCATATTTCTGGGTTGTCCACCAAAACATTAGCCAAATATTGTCAATCCAATCAAGGTCCACCACAACCACACATATTGGTCAATTGGTAATGCACATGGGAGGTAGTCATCTGAGATAGCTATCCATGTAGGTAAGAAAATGTTGGAAAATTGATCCTCTATAGAGTGCATAGGTTAGTGTTCAAAGTGTGTGAATAGTGATAATGAAGGTTCCCATGTGGGTCGATATAGGTTACTCCCGTCCCATGTATAGAATATGTGAGGTGCATCTGTGTGAAAACCCTAGTGACAGATTGAATACATTAAAAACATTGAAACTATTATTATGGATCTCCCAATGATTTTTTTGATCAATGTTGGATGGAGGAAAGTTCGTCACTATTCACATGTTCAAAACTAAATGGATATTACATTTTCATCTGACTTTCAGTAATTCAACGATGCATAAGAATACATGTAGTTATATTCAATATCTAAATTATGAATAGATTTCATATTCATTATTATCCTAAAAATATATACTTGATAGAATATAAAACCAACATGATTTTCCCAACCTATCATGGATAAATCTTTGAGATAAAGAGTATGTTGTTAATTTAGTGAAAACACTGTTGTAAATTTAATAGATATTTCAAAGATGGAGCTTCGGTGAGATAAAAAATGATTTTTTATTAGGATTTATCTGATTAGATGGGTTCATGATTATAACACATGACAGTTCATGAATATCTTAAGACATGAACATGAAGATTTTCTAGGCAAACTCATTTATGAAATAATTCAAGAATATTAGTGTCGTGTAATGAGAATTGTGTGAATTTCTAGATCATTGGGCACTAAAGTATATTGATTTACATTGTATGATTTCCAAGATTTGGTTTTGTGAATCACGGTGGTGCGAGGTAGTGGTAATTCATATATGAACTGCTAAACCATGAAAAGTGCATTATTTTACTGCTCATAATTTGTTTATGTCATATCATTTTCCAAAAATATATTGAATTTATATTGGTTATATTGTTCCTTATGTATTAATGTCTATGTGAAGAGTGGATATATTTGTACTATGTTATGTGAAGAAGAGGAACCAAAATCCTTCAACTAATGTTTCACGCTTAAAGTGAAACATGATGATTAGTTCTATGAGCCAATGTTGGAGTAACTCACTCTCACTATTATGTCCAATTAATTCTCTATGAAATGTCTTTGTTTTTTGGGTTATAAATATATACTCTTATCTATTCAAATAAATCATAATAATTTCACAAGGGTCACTTTTTTCATGTTTTACCTAGATTTCGAGACATAGGAAATGTGCACTTAAATTTGTTTTCTTGATGGATGATCGTAAGAACACATAATATTTAAAAAAAACACTTTTGTGTGAAATAATAATGAACTTAAACTATTTATGAAGAAACATCCCAATCTAAAATACACCTATATGGTTTTTATAAATGAGATTAAAAGTTAGAATACACCATGCATACCTTTATGAACAAGTAAATTATAATAAACATTTGAAACCATAAATATTTTAGATTCACAAAATAAGATAAAGAAACTATAATTAATAGTATAAAAAATAATAACAAATAATATATATGATATAGGGTTTGAGAAGCCACATGCATTATGTAACACATGCCCAAATATTGATAAATGAATATCCCACATTTTATTAATATTTTGTAGTGAATATGAGAATAAATTCGAGTAGAATATTTGGAGGAACCTATTATGAGTCAAAAATAAATTAGTTTTGTGAAATAATACTGAATGTATATAAAAATCCATTTTCATAGACATTTCATGCATCATCACTTGAATGAGACACTTTTATGGTGTCATAATATTCTGGACTCTCTCGATCTTGGTGGCTCCTCCACTGTGTTTTTTGTAACCCTCTTGGTAGTGATGGATCTTCCCCCTCTCCTCCTTCAACCTGCATCCATTATATTATCTTCCTCATTTTCATTCGTTGGTGTGTTGTGGAATCCCTCAACCTCCCTATCCTACTATGGCCTCATTATATTTGGTGCCTCTCCTAGTTGTCACTGGAGGAGATGTATCAAAGAGACTCTGGGATATTTAGACTGGTGGATGATGGTGTTTTAAGAGATACAATATTTTGTACCAATTTTCTTGGAAAACTTATAGTATTTTCCTCTTCTATTATGCTGGTGTTTGAATCCCTCTGGCATTAGAATCCCTACCTTGACCTCATGGTTTTCTATGCACCTCCTAATCAGATCTAGGATGTGGGTAACTTCAATGTTTTGGGATATAAGGATTGATGTTCTTTTTAACTCCATGCACTGGATGAGTTTATTTTTTCTCATGTATACTATTTCTAGTTTTCTTAACCTCTTGGTGATTCTACCTAAATGAAATCAATGAATGGGTGTGAATTTTTTGAGAGTGCTTTCTGTTCAATATTCTTTTGGTGGAAAAGACATTTTGGTATTTGGTTTCAGTGATATTAATTTTTGTATGAATGTTGGATGTCCACGTGGATGGAGATGACAAGGGTTATTGGATGATGGTGTGGATGCTGTGTTGGATTCCATTGTGTGATGTCAATGTTACGAGGTTGTCTGTGATGGTGTCGATGGTTTGGGATTTTATCATCATTGATAGTGTCAAGGTTCTGGCTATTGATCAATAAACAACCCTTATCTTTTCTATTCTCTGGATCGGGATTCCACCATTCTCTCTAAGGTGGGGCTACGCAGTGGCCTTTAAGGGTCCATGGGATATCATTCTGAATGGGTGGTGTATGGAGGTTAAATGTGACAATGAATCGACCATCAACGATGTGGTTGCATTCGACTCCAATGAGGTGAAGAAATATGTTTCTAAGGATGCAACTGATACTGGCTATGTGATGATGGTAGTGATGTGATCAAAGGTTGGTTTATTGGGAAGCACAATGGAATGTGTTCTTTATAATCTTTCTTGATTTATTAATTTTAATTTTGAAAATCATCTTGGCGGTTCATGGATTGTTATGTGGGCGGTGCTGTTTTATTTTATTAACCAGCTCTATCTAATGGGATTTCGTTAGGGTTCACACATACCTCTTAGAAGTTTCACTAGAAAATACAAAAATACAGAATTTATAGAGGATTCATAATGATGAATAGGTAATAATTGATATAGTTAAATATATATATATATATATATATATATTATTGAGGATGTTTGAGATAGTTAGTTTAATTCAAATTAAAATCATTTTGACTAAAGTAGGAATATATTTATCAAAATGATGTTGTGTTTTTGTATAATTATGTGGATGATTATGAAATATATTTGTGATACTATCATGAAGAAGAGATTTTTTAATGGTGGCTAAACTAATATCTTTAAATTATCATTTAGGTTGATGAATAATTTTTATATTTTCAGTACACAACATGTTCATATTAATATGACTAAGGATGGTAGACTCATAAGAAGAAAAAGAAGAATAAATACAACATTTAGTTTTCTACTATAAATAATAAGAATATTTTCTTCTAATCTACTGTGTATGGGACAAATGAAGATGTTAGTTGATGAAAAAAGGATCATGTTGACATGCTTAAAAAGTACCAACTGATGGAAGACTTACACGGTGTTATATAAAACCATAATAGGTGATGACTTTCTTTAGACGATGTATATGGATGTATTATGAAGTATAATAACATTCAATTTCATTCGAATATAGTGAAAAAAGTGAATATTTATCCAATTCTAACTATAACAGTAATTGATGTGTTTTTTTCAAGTGGGTTTTTGGATCAAACATTACTAGACCATGCCATGGTCTAATTGCTCTAACTGGATAATTGATATTAAAAAAAAAACCATCTTAAATGTTTCACTATATTCAGGCATATGAATGCGATAAAAAAATATTACAGGAGAATGAAGTTCCTAACAGGTTAATGAGGTGAAGGGGATAAAATTTATAATACATGAAAAAATATCCCAACATATATTCACCCCCACTTACCCCACATAGTGTTTCGTATATCCTAATGTGTCCCTCTCACATCCCATTTCAACCAATTTTCTATTATTCTTTTTTATAACTCTACTATAATAGGGTGTGTATTGAGAACTATATTGATGTTTTATCCCAAAAAGAAAAATGTATTGTTGAAATGAATTTATAGAGAACGTATATAAATTTTTCATTATCAACTTATATATACATACTCTCAAAAAATTCCAAATTTTTATTCTTCATGTTTTGAATAACACTAAAAATTCATATTTTTAATTCATTATCATGAAAGAATCCATGAAACTGAAGGCATAAAAATCATATTTTGTAGATAAATATCCAATTACCTCACACAGATCAGAATATACCAATTCATGTGGCATAATGGAATGAATTTAAATTTTTTTATTACCTTACACTATATTCTATTTTTCCAATGTTTCACATATAAAATCCCATTTTTTCTTCATGAGGTGGGTTATTCCTAAACAATCCTTCTAAATATTAATAAAAATCTATCAAAAAGATGTTGAAATCAACTATACCAAATCTAATTTTCATATATTTAATCAAATAACTAGATTATCAAATATTCCCATTTTAGAATATGTTTTGGTTAGCTATAATCCATTGGTGATAATGTTTCCATCCATATATCACATTAAAAAAATATTATTTCCTTTTTAATATAATCTCATTTCCATCATCAAGTTTTTTTTCATACCAAAACTATTTTGTTTGAACCTATCTATAAAGTGAACGTCTATATATTCTAATTTCTGGGCATCCATCATATATTTAAAAAATACTATTAATTTTAATGCAATTTTTTTTTAAAATGTTTCAAAACCATTATCATTTTCTTAAATGTCATTAAATTTTTTTCTTATCATGTGTAATAATGAACAAATATCATGAATATATAGCTAACCCCTTTTTATTTTTGTAAGTGACACCTATGTAGGTAATGACATATCAGCCATTTATTTATTATATCCTTCTCACATTTTTTATTTTTTATTTTTTATTTATTGTGTTTTTAAATTATTTATTACAATTTATTTATCAATATTTTCTTCTATAAATTACTTCTTGATAATCAATTTATTTTTTATTGACAGTCTTGATGTACTTTATTTTTCATCTTTTTTCTCCTCATTATTATTTCCTATATTCATTTGATATTCCTCCCACATTTTTTCCTCATTTAAATCCACAGAAAATATGTTTTGTTATTGAAAATATAGTCATCATTACCATAAACACCATATCACCAATACTAAAAATTCAATATTGATATTTCATAAAAATTGAAGGTATACCTAGAATGGTTAGCATATTTTCAAATTGCATTTTTATAATATTTTTTACCTTCCCATGATGGACTAAACCTTCTTAATATACTCTTAGCATCCATCAATATAGGTTTTTGTTTTTTATGAATCCTCATAGACTAAACATTATCTTATTAGGATTTAAATCATTTATTTTAATTAATAATGTTTTAACATTTTTACAGTTTAATAGGTAAATAATTTGCTTAATTTTTTTTGTTTAAAAATTGATAATATTAGAGAAATTTACTAATAAAATTTTATATATTTAATTTACTTACATTAATTTATTTCAGTATCAATAAACCTTGATTCTACATTAATTTATATTTCATTCACTTACAGTAATTTATTTAGGTAAGGTTTCTTATTGAGTAACTCTCTTTCACTTTAAAATTAAAAATCTATATATTTATTCTATAATATAATTTCTAACTTGATTTTGATATTTTATGGTAGATAATTTCCATGATTTTCATTCAAAATCTATTCTATCTAAATAAAATCAATTTCTTCATCATCACATGAGTTTTATATTTTTCAACTTCAACTATAATGTTTCTATATATATGAACTATATCATTATTTTATTGTATATAACTAGTGTGACATTCATCCTCTTCTTTCCCAAGAATTCAAATTCACTTTTTTATTATTATTCACTTATTTATTTTAGTTGGTTTCATGGTTTCATTAATGTTTTTACACACTATATTCAAATGATAATTTTTTTCATGATTATCAAATATTCAATTATCATTAGATATTAAATTTTAATGTGCAAAATTTTACCAAATTTTATTCATTTTATTAAATTATTTCCTTTATACATTACTTTTTTATTCTTTTAGATATATAAAATGAGAGATTTTATTCCGTCATAATCATCCATTTTATCTTCATTTTTTATATAAGAGTATTCATCTTATTCTACTGTGATCTTAAAATTTACAAATATATTGAATGCCATTTCCTTTTCGTAATTAATTTTTTATTATAAATAAGAGAATTATTGATATCGTGCACAATAGAAAATAGTATTCTATTTAGAAAAATACTGGTACAATCTATAATTTATAGTAGAAATACATTCATCAAATATGTTAGTGAAATTGTCATGCCCCATCCCATGGGGCTTATGTTGTGACATAACCCATGTTCGCCTCCCAAAATCCATGGCTTAGCGACTAGCACCGAATGTGTAAACTTACAAGTGGGAGGAATTTTCATGAGTACCAGTACGTACGCATACACAACCACATCCAAAGTTGAAAAAGTAAACATGAAAGCCACTAAACAACCACGAAGTAAAAGTAAAAAATTTAGGTCAGATGGGCCAGAATAGAAACCCAGCAAAAGATAACTAGAAATTTTAAAGTGCAATGTAATCTATAAAAACTATCTGTTGGAAACCCCACCTGATGGTTACATTTAGAGTAGCTATTGGAACACCTATAATTACAACCCGCATACTTGGCCTCACAAGGAACAATCGGGTCTTGGGCCACCAAGTCCTCCACGGAGGTAGTGGTCATCTTCCCGAGACACTACATGTGTGGGTGAAGCATGTGCTTGGATGAGTTACAAAATACTCAGTAGTGACCCACAAACCAAAAGGAACCCCCACAAAGAATTCCACAAGATTACCATGATGTATGATCATGAAACTTGATCACGAAGTAAGACATCTCACACCAGGTATAATATAGAATAGGAAAGTAGGACCATTAGTCATTTCATCGAACACCTTCAACTGCTAGAGAATTCATCCTCAATGAGTACATTGGGCATGTCAAGGCACATAGAAGACATATACCACTATCCTTGGACTACTATGGTCCTCATCCTTAATGAGTATTGTGGGTATGCTAGGTCACAAAGAAGCCACTCCCCACTGTGGGGATGCCCGGTCACACATATGTCACTTCCCAACTTGGCCATACTGAGGTACTCCTATGGTAGAGTATCATGAATATTTTGAGTCATAACGAGATGATCCCCACCATGTGTCTTTAAGGTCACATTGAATCCACTTCTTACTCGGCAATCAAAGTTAATCCTCACAGGTTTACGTGTGATAAGTCTTCAGGTCTTAGCCAACTGAAGAGTTTCCAAATGTAGAGCACTCGATTCCAAGATAACCACTCCTATATCCATTTATTAAATATCAATGTCCATTGAAGCATAAATAAAGTATTCCAAATGATCCTCCTCATCATGAGGGTTCCAAATCCACAAACAGATTGTCAAATAGTTGCCCTATTTGAAAGATATTTCTTGAATTCTAAATAGGAGCAGGTGGGGATCAGGTCTGGTCTGACCCAGTTGGATGAACCTGACCAGACTCGGTCGGGGATCCACTGACCTGAACTAGTTTCGCCAAACCGAACCAGTCCTGGCCCAGCCTAGGTATGGCCTAGTCCGGGCCATTGGTCATGGGCCTATTGGGGAGTGGGTCCAACCCGATAGGGCAGCCCGCACCTCACCTGATCCACTATAGGCAAACCGACCTCACGTGGTCAGGATGCACCTTTCACCTGCATCTGCTCCTAGCCCAACAAGTCATTCTTGGGGACTCTTCCTCCACCGCGTTCAGTTGATTGCGGCCTAGTCGCATGAAACAAGGTGTGTAACCATGTCTACGGTGTACTAAATGAGGCCGGATGTCCACGTCCACCCGCCGCTAGCCACTAACTAAGAGGTCAGTGGCTAGTGTCGCATCGCTGCGGCCCAAGCTAGAAGTGGCACTCCTTTCGGCGTACCAACGGGTTCTTTTAGGGACAACCGGGTCCGTTTCGGTGGTCTGTTCTTCATGATGCTTATGCCTATGGCATTCGAGGAATTTTATCTTTTTTGATATTGTCGTGAACCTACCTTACCACCAATTCTAATACACGATCATGAATAATGAAAAAAACACACATGGAAGAGGGGCTCATTCCTTGTTCATGTTGGCCCTCTCGTTCTGCATTAGAGTTTTAGAAAACATGGGATAATGATTTGATGTAATATCTCAAATTAATCAAGTAATCCCAATGCAAAATCCTAAGATAAGTATCGTCCCCCAAAAACTGGCGATTTGAAGATCAACCTATTCACGCTTTGATCTTTATTATTCCTTTAGAATGAGGAACAGGGGATCATAAAACAAAACAAAACCCTACACCAATTGTTCCTGTCACTGAAGCAATCTACCCTTGAGGATTTATGTTCCATTTTAAACCGTATGAATTCGTTGCCCTCCAGTCTCATACTTTGATATGTTTTGGCATCTCTAGTGATTCTCTAGAATTCATCATTCGTTGTTATAGAGGATTTTGTAACAACCCGATATTTTATGATAAGTATTATTTTTAATTTATTTGATGTCATGTGTTTTATGCTACAACAAGATTATCTTCTACTATATTCCACAATGTATTAGCTTGAAGTATACGCAACACTATTTTGAGATTGTGTTACACACAATTTTTTGTTCGTTTTATAATAGTCATTCTACGAAACATTTAGTGTATATATATATATTCAATGTATAAATTAAATATGGTTGTATTCTGTTATACGAAACAATTAAGGATTCTTTCACAACACGCAACCCTGACTTGGCTTGCATTACACGCAATCACGACTTTCCTCGATAGCGTGTGTTGTACGCAATATCAGGTTTCACTAAAAAATGATATATGGTTATAATATTATTATGAACTAGCCGTTATGAATAGTAATAACCAGTTTTTGAAATTTTTTAAATTTCATCTTTCAAAATGGACTTCATTTTTGGATTCGGAATATCGAAAGTAGCATAGGGTGAAATTTTGGTATTTTTCTGAAAACATTCAATTTTTGATGAATAGTGAAACCACTAGGTTACTATTTAAAAACCGACTTTTTATTTAAATAATTATTTATTTTATTTTATTTTGGTCAAAATTTATACATAATACCTACTTACGTTTAAAGTAATTCATTGGATTCATTTTATAAAAATTTTAGATATATAAAAATTTTATTGAACTTTTCATCGTCTTTTACCCACCTCCTAGGAGAATTTGAAAATTCAAATGAAACATAATTTTACCACTTCTTTGAATGGAATTTATAAAATCCGAGAGTCACATTTAATATCAAGGACTAAAATTTGGTTCGATGAGATGAAAATAATTTTTGGTGAATAGTAACTTTTTACTTTTTTTTCCACGGTTAAAAGTAAATAGGGTAATTAAGGGTAAAAATGATATTATTATTACCCTAACACAAGTCCTAATTCTATTGTATAAATTTAATTCGACCAAAAACAACCTTAGAAATAAAATATGACCATTTAGGCCCACATGGATTAGATTAGGACATTTAATATTATTTTATTTAAAGAATAGTTAAAATAGTTAAAATCAAAGATTAGTAACTAAAATATTTTTAATATAGGGTTATACATATGATAAATTAGACTATAAATATTCATTAGAAATATAAGAAGATTTCATACATAATGGTATTTTAGTTATAATTTTTAGACATTAAATAATTTAAATTATTTATGACACAATGATGATGCAGTAATTAACTTATTAATGAAATATTGACATAATTGATGTTATAAATACCCAAATAAATGTAATTTGAGACTTTTTATGAATTACACTAATTTTATAGGTTAATATGACATTTTAGTATTGATTTAATTAATGTTTTTCAAACTAAACATTCTGTAATGATTTTGAGAAAAATCAATTACTAAATAGTGTCAAAATTGACATAAAATAGTTTTTTAAAAAAATATTATATTATTAATTGTTATCTTATTCTTAAAAATCTAAGGTTCAGCCAAATGACTTTGATAATGTTATATATATTAATAATAAAAAATTTGGGGTTCTTTTGGCTTGTTATAGTTAGATTATTAACCTTATAGTGTAAGAAAGCAAGAAGACACGGGGAAAAAAAAATTATTTAACTTAAAGTTAAATGTAAATGATAAGGTTACAATAGAAACCTAAACTTGTATAAATTCTATTGGATGAAAATATTTCGACCCATAACCACCTTAGATTTTAAATAACTCAATTTGGAGCTATTAAAAACTGAATATGTCTTTATAATAAAATAATATTTTTGGTTTTTCCAAAGGTGCCCCTCTCCTCCCTTATAAAAGGGCACCACCTCCCTCTCTTCCTCGCACAACTTTGACCATTAAATATCAGCCAAACTCTGACAATTACTATTCTCTACATACCTAGAAACATACTAGAGGTTCTGGTCTTCTTCAAAGACCAATCTTAGTTCCCTAAGAGGAGGTTTCGAAGAGGCGTGTCGAAAGAAGAGGTAATATCTGTTACTGATTCTTTCAACTTTATTTCTTCTTCAACTTCATCTTCTTTAGTTATTTCATTATGAAGTAATAAAATAAATATCACTCTTATACTGATATGTTATTATAAGATTGAAATAACCCTATTTCACCATCTATCCATCTATGAAAAACGAAATCACCGCGCGTGCGTATGTACGGAATACCATCTCCACGCCGTAGTGTAATCAGTTTTTCCACCACCACCTTACATGGATGGGTATAATGGTGTAAATAAGTAGCTATATATGGTTATTGTAAATAGGTATTGATTCTTTAATATTATACATACACTTCAATACAATTCCACGATCATGGGAACGATATCATCGCTCGTGCGTACGAACGGACTACCGTCTCCACGACGCAATGAGATTATTTCTCCATGTTAACCATTCATGAATGTTTTAAAAGTATATATAATAAGTAATCATGAAATATATTACATAATAATGATACTGGATTTATTTGTGTATATATGTATGTCATCTACTTAATTTCATTCAATTCAATAAGGAAATGAAAATAGCGTTCATGTGTACTTACGACCTACCATCTTCATGAACGGTGTATTTCATTCCATTTAATCGATCTATCATATATATGTGTATATACTGAATATATATTATATATAAATCATGTTTTACATTCTGGAATTATGTAAATCAGTATATAAGTAATAATATCAAGAACAAAAAGTCCAAACACGTACGATAAATAAAACGATTTTACCCAAAACGCTGCTTTAACATGGAAATTACTAAAGAACGGGTAATATAAAGTCATAAGTTAACCATATATGATATCATAACAATGAATATGATTCTGTAATAATTCAATAATATTATTTAAATAATTATACCGAAGGTTCGGAAATGTACGAATCATATCGGACCTAAGGTAAGGGATAATTTTTCAAATCTCATTTTTACCCGAGATTGCTTATACGTAAGTATTTACTGGGGTTATTATTATCATCCCTGTCCTTGTTTTATAAAAGTGTTTTTATGTATTTTTAATGTCCATTTTACACATTTTTACTTTTACTACATGGTATGTAAGGAATATTTCTTTTGTTTACGTTACGAGGTACTTTTTGACTTTTCCGACAAAAGTACGAGGAGAATGTTATTTTAACATATACGGCATGAAATGATTTTTACGATTTTATAAAGCCTTATTTTCATAAAGCTTCCTCCAAAAGATTTCATGACTATTTCCAACAAAATATATTTCTTTTAAAATTGCATGACATTTTGTGAAAAGAAATTTATTTTGAAGAAGAAAGTGTATTTTCCTCAAGAATTTATTTCAATTGATTTATTAAAACCATTTTTTCATCTAAGATGACATTATTTCATATGTGTATGTTTCAAGTATAATGTCTCTATGATTTACATGGTTTCAATTTTATTATTATGAAATGATATCCATTACTTTTATATGGATTATGTGGTGATGGGATGATGTTTATAAAACCCAATTTATTCATTGGGTTATTATGAATGATGTATGTTTATTTTGTGGAACAAGTAAGAATGATTTCAATATGAGATGGGTGGGACCTATATCTCCCTCCAATGTATTGGGTAAAGATTTATATCTCAGGATATAGACATGGCTGGAACGATATGTTAATCCGTTTCAGTGTTACAGGACTGGAACGAGGAGTGAAATCAATTCAGAAAGGGACTTTGTCCACTAAGTTGGTCTTGGCAGCAATGCCTTGGCTACTATGGAAATCATATCATGTGGTTAATGGTTGCCACAATTAAATGTTTTATTCCCATTCTATTTTATCATGATTGATGTTCCCTTATGATATATGCCTTACATACTTCCAAGATTCATGTCATTGCTCAAGATTTTGATGTTTAGATTTTATGTTCAAGTTTATGCATTCAAATGTTTATGGATTTTTTTATGTTCTCTATGTTTAACTGTACTGGGCATTTGAGCTCACCCCTTTTATGTTTTCTTTTCCCCAGGATATAAAGAAAAGTTTTAGGTAAGAAAAAAAAGGGGAAGATCCTTATGGGAGATGTTGAAG
This sequence comes from Viscum album, assembly GCA_963277665.1. Classification (NCBI taxonomy): domain Eukaryota; kingdom Viridiplantae; phylum Streptophyta; class Magnoliopsida; order Santalales; family Viscaceae; genus Viscum; species Viscum album. The sequence goes on from OY728148.1 coordinate 472,368,542, forward strand.
ATCTTTCACCACGATTAGAAGATTATATTCCAAGTTTCCACAGACACTAAACTATTACGGTCCTTGTGTGTATGTTTTTGTAATGTACTAAGTATTCCGAAAACGTAATGTAATGTCCATGTACGTCAAGATACAGGTATCTACAGTCGGTATTAGAGGAAATGTTTAGTTAAACTTTGGAAACTAGGATGTGAAAACTTTAGTGATATCCCTAGAGATATTTATAAGGTATGTCTAGGGATGTCCCCAAGGTTAAGTATAAGTATAGTTTATAGTCTTAGAATTACGGTAAAGATATTAGATTAAACCTAAGATATTAGATATTGATGTTACTCCCCCTTGATTATAATTTTTTCCTCTCACACTATTCTTTTTGGGTTTTAGAAAATGGTAGGAAACAGGATGATTCATGATAATGGAGGATATGATGGACAATATAATGATATTATTCATGAGAAACCAAATGAAATGGGATTTGGAAGTCCAAACATCATTATTATGCCGAATCAGCAATCTCATAATATGATCAATAAACTCAAATTTGGTAAGATTCCTGACTCGGCTAATAAGAGAAAGATGGAGTTTCATGATGATCATAGAGGGGAGAAAGTTCAATTTCCCCTGTTTAAATCATGTGGGAAGAGGAATCAAGGAGAATGTTTCAAAGGAACTAGAAGATGATTTGGGTGTGGAAAAGGACACAAAGCTAGTAAGTGAAAAATAAAAGTTTCAGTTAACACCATGGATTAGGATAATGGTATTTATACGACATCAACAATGGTTAAATGTTTTAAATGTGGAATGTACGGGCATTATGAAAACCAATGCCCTAAGGGAAACTCTCATGAAGAGAATCTGTATGGTCATATGGGTAGTATTTATGTTGATGATGATGAAGAGACTACAAATGATATGTGAGATGAAAGAATAGTTGAAGCTCGATCAATGGTTTTAGAATGTAGTGGAATGATTAAATGTTTATCAAGAGTAATTTTGTATAAGTAATATCATGGTACTATGGAATAAAGGGATATCTATGGATTGTTACAATGTTATCTTTCCTTAAGTTTTGAATGTGTATGATGAATGGTACCGGTAACCATGGAAGGTTGTTCAGATATTTTTGGAAAGCACCTATAATACGCATAAATAAGTGGCAATGGGATAATGAAATGTTTGATAGTATTAATGAGCTCATGAATTATATAAGGACAAAGTGATATCATGATTTGAGTATATAGATTTTATTTGGGATTTTTGTATGTGGAAAGAGTTAAATTTTGACAGAATTCATGTTTTTCTAAGGTTCTATGGTAATTCATGTTTCAAAAGAATACATGACTAAATAATTCACATTTTTGGAATATGACCAAAAAGATATATCTTATGATATATGGCGGACAAATGAAGGAATTAACATGCTTGGTAGATGAAATTTCTAATAATCAGATAGAAGTATTTTCGATAAGCCTAATGGTTGGAATGGACATCATATAGTATTGGTTATGGATATAACTTTTTATTTCTGAAATATTATGATAGTGTAGTTTTATAAAAAGGATAACCTGCCGGACGGACGAAAACCCGTCGCGTCGGACAAGGCTGTGGGAATCGAACCCACAACCGAAGTGCGACTGGTCTTTATCACCTACCATTGGCCTACAAGAAGTCCCTGATTAGTAGAAACTAGTTTTATTATATTAAGCGGTTTGATAAATGAAGTATAAGTCCATTTTTGGAACCATATACGATTAATCTCACCATAGATGGACTTATATATATCTTTTTATAACCTTATGTTTGAGACAGATGGAATGACCTATCATTCTATCGCATGATCCGCTAACATTTCATGGAAAACAAATTCAACTTCATTTCATTAAGAGATGAAGTGGAAATTGTTCAAAGCAAGAACAACAGTGATATTGTACCAAAATCAACCATGCATTTCTTCAAATTCAAAATTTTCAACTTTAGGGAAATGATATTGAAAACCAAAAATGTTGTCCTAGTGCTCTTCTATCTGATGAATCAGATGGTACCTTCGATCATCAAAAATTTATGGCTTTGTGATTGTTGGCTTTTTCATAGTCATGTCCTCTACCACTCTCCATCAGAACTTGATGGTTAGATTTTTCTTCCATATCCATATTTTCACCTATGTTCTCCTATGTGGAAGCCCAGTGATTAGTTAATTTGGTTAACCGCTATGTTTCATACTTTATTTTTTAAAGTTATGTTTTTGTATTTCATTTTCCGATGTGTGTTTCAATTAAATAAACTTTCAAGTAGAAAACCATGTATAACCCCGACGAATTTCGAGGGAGAAATTAATTTTAAGGGGGGTAGAATGTAACAACCCGATATTTTATGATAAGTGTTCTTTTTAATTTATTTGATGTCATGTGTTTTACGCTACAACAAGATTATATTGTGCTATACGCCACACTATATTAGCTTGAATTATACGCAAAACTATTCTTAGATTGTGTTACACACAATTTCAAGTTTGTTTTATAATAGTCATTCTACGCAACATTGAGTGTTTATATATATATATATATATTCAATTTATAAATGAAATATGGTTGGATTCTGTTTTATGGAACAACTAAGGATTCTTGCACAACACTCAACCCTGGCTTGGCTTGCATTACAAGCAATCGCGACTTTCCTTGATAGCATGTGTTGTATGCAATATCAGGTTTCACTAAACAATGATATATGGTTATAATAGTATTATGAACTAGCTGTTATGAATAGTAATAACCACTTTTTTAAATTTTGTAAATTTCGTCTTTCAAAATGGACTTTATTTTTGGATTCAGAATATCGAAATTAGCCTAGGGTGAAATTTTGGTATTTTTTCTGAAAACATTCAATTTTTGATGAATAGTGGAAACACTAGGTTACTATTTAAAAACCGACTTTTTATTTAAATAATTATTTATTTAAATTTATTTTAGGTAAAAATTGATACATAATACCTATTTAAGTTCAATGTAATTAATTAAAGTCATTTTATAATAATTTTAGATATATAAAAATTTTATTGAACTTTTCAACGTCTTTTACCCAGCTCCAAGGAGAATTTTCAAATTCACATAAAACATAATTTTACCACTTCTCTAAGTGGAATTTTGAAAATCCGAGATACACAGTTAATATCAAGGACTAAAATGTGGTTCAATGAGGTGAAAATACTTTTTGGTGAATAGTATCTTTTTACTTTTTTTTACCACAGTTAAAAGTAAAAAGGGTAATTCAGGGTAAAAATGATATTATTATTACCCTAAAACATGTCCTAATTCTATTTGATAAGTGTAATTTGACCAAAAACAACCTTAGGAATAAAATATGATCATCTACTCTCACTTGGATTAGATTAGAAAATTGAAAATTATTTTATTTAAAGAATAGTTAAAATAGTTAAAATCAATGTTTAATAACTAAAACATTTTTAATATAGGGTTATACATAAGATAAATTTGACTATAAATATTCATTAGAAATATAAAACAATTTACTATATAATTTTATTTTATATATAATTTTTAGACATTACATAATTTACTTTATTTATGACACAATGATGATGCAATAATTATCTTATTAATGAAATATTGACATAATTTATGTTATAAATACCCAAATAAATGTAATTTGAGACTTTTATGAATTCCACTAATATTATAGGGTAATATGACATGTTATTATTGATTTAAGTATCTTTATTCTAACTAATAATTTTTTAATGAGTTTCACAAAAATCAATTACCAAATAGTGTCAAAATTGACATAAAATAGTTTTTAAAAGAAATATTATATTATTAATTGTTATTTTATTCCTAAAAATATATGGTTCGGCCACAAGACTTATATAAGGTTATATATATTAATAATAAAGAAACTTGAGGTTCTTTTGGATTGTTATAGTATGTTTATTAACCTTGTAGTGTAAGAAAACAAGAAAACACAGTAAAAGAAAAATTATTTAACCTAAAGTTAAATCTAAATTATAAGGTTACAGTAGAAACCTAAACTTGTCTAAATTCTATTAGATGAAAGGATTTCTACACATACCCACATTATATTTGAAATAACTCAATTTAGAGCTATTAAAAACCGAATATGACTTTATAATAAAATAATATTTTTAGTTATTCCAAAGGTGCCTTTCTCCTCCCTTATAAAGGGGCACCTCCTCCCTCTCTTCCTCACACCCCTTTGTGCCTTAAATATAAGAAAATCCCTGAAAAATTGTCTTCTCTACTTCCGTAGAAACAACCTAGAGGTTCTGTTATTCTTCAAAGATCAATCTTAGTGCCCTAAGAGGAGGTTTCAAAGAGGTGTGTCGAAAGAAGAGGTAATATCCATTACCGATTCTTTCAACTTTATTTCTTCTTCTACTTCTTCTTCTTTAGTTGTTTCATTATGAAGTAATAGCATCAGTATCACTCATATACTGATATGTTATTATAAGTTTGAAACAACCCTATTTCACCATCTATCCATCCAACGGAAAATGAAATCACCGCGCGTACGTATGGATGGAATACCGTCTCCACGCCGTGGTGTAATCAGTTTTTCCACCACCACCATACATGGATGGGTATAATGGTGTAAATAAATAGATATATTGATTCTGTAATATTATACATACACTTCAATACAATTCCATGATCATGGGAATGATATCATCGCTCGTGCGTACGTACGGACTACCGTCTCCACGACACGATGAGATTCATTCTCCATGTTAACCATTAATGAATGATTATAAAGTATATATAATAAGTAATCATGAAATATATGACATAATAATGATACTGTATTTATGTGAATATATATTTATGTCATCTACTTAATTTCATTCAATTCAATAATGAAACGAAAACAGCGTTCATGCATACGTACGACCTACCGTCTCCACGAACGATGTATTTCATTCCATTTAATCGATCTATCATATATATATATGTATATACTGAATATATATTATATATAAAACATTTTTTAAATTATGGAATTATGTAAATCAGGATATATGTAATAATATTAAGAACAACAAGTCCAAACACATATGATAAATATAACGATTTTACCCAAAACACTGCTTTAACATGGAACTTAAAAAAGAACGGGTAATATAAAGTCATAAGTGAACCATATATGATATCATAACAATTAATATGATTATGTAATAATACAATGACATTATTTAAATCATTATACAGGAGGTTTGGAAATGTATGAAGCATATCGGACCTAAGGTAAGGTATAATTTTGCAAATCACATTTTTATCTGAGATTGCTTATACGTAAGTATTTACTGGGGTTATTGTTGTAATATGTGTCCATGTTTTCTAAAAGTGTTTCTATGTATTTTTAATGTCCTTTTTACCCATTTTGACTTTTACAAAATGGTAATTAAGGAATCTTTCTTTTGTTTATGTTACGAGGCACTTTTTTACTTTTCCGACAAAAGTACGAGGAGAATGTTTTTTAACTTATACGGCATGAAAGGATTTTTACGGTTTTATAAAGTATTATTTTCATAAAGCTTCCTCCAAAAGATTTAATGACTATTTCCAACAAAATATCTTTCTTTTAAAATTTCATGACGTTTTGTGAAAAGAAATTGATTTTGAAGAAGAAATGATATTTTCCTCAAGAATTCATTTCAATTGTTTTATCAAAACCATTTTCCATCTAAGATGACCTTATTTAATATATGTATGTTTCAAGTATAATGTCTTTATGATTTACATGGTTTCACTTTTATTATTATGAAATGATATCCATTACTTTTATATGGATTATGTGTTGATGGGATGATGTTTATGAAACCCATTTTATTCGTTGGGTTATTATGAATGATTTATGTTTATTTTGTGGTACAAGTAAGAATGATTTCAATATGAGATGGGTGGGACCTATATCTCCCTCCAATGCATTGGGTAAAGATTTATATGTCATGAGATAGACATGTCTTGAATGGTAAGTTAATACGGTTTAGTGTTACAGGACTGGAACGAGGAGTGAACTCGGTTCAGAAAGGGACTTTGTCCACTAAGATGGTCTTGGCAGCAATGCCTTGGCTACTATGGAAATCATATCATGTGGTTAATGGTTGCCACAATTAAATGTTTTATTCCCATGATATTTTATCATGATTGATGTTACCTTATGATATATGGCTTATGTACTTCCAAAATTCATGTCTTTGCTCAAGATTTTGATGTTTAGAGTTTATGTTCATGTTTTTGCATTCAAATGTTTATGGATAGTTTTATGTTCTCTATGTTTAACCTTACTGGGAATTTGAGCTCACCCCTTTTATGTTTTCTTTTCCCCAGGATATAGAGAACGGTTTTAGGTAAGAAAAAAGGGGAATATCATTATGGTAGATGTTAAAAATATTTCACCACGATTAGAAGATTATATTCCGAGTTTCGAAAGACACTAAACTATTACGGTCCTTGTGTGTCTTTTTTTGTTTTGTACTATCTATTCCACAAATGTAATGTAATTTCCATGTACATCAAGATATGGGTCTCTATAGATTTTCTCCATAGGTTTTTTAGAGGAAAATCCAAATTTTATTCCCCAATGTGTCATCTTATTAATATATAATCTTGTCGCAACATTTCAATTATTCTATGTCATCACATCATTATGTGGGTTCCTTAATGAAACAGTGCGTCTATTTATATTCGGTAAAAGAGTCTCATTAAAAGGGATCATGTCCACCTCTTCACTGCCCTGTAGTGTTGGCATGCCACCACTCAATGGTAATAAAATAAAATAAAATAACTTTTTATCTGATTTTATTATTTTTCAAAAAGTCCAAAAACAATCTATTCTGATCGATCCTTTCTAGAAAAAGTTATTTTCATTCTAATTGAATCCCAACATTCTGAGTTTAACGGTGCCCTCTAATTTTTTACTCATGCACAGGTTTGAATGTTAGAAAAATGTGCTCGCATGTTTATATAACTAAATGAAAAAAAAGATCAAAATTATATTCCTAGCACAATGGGTCTTAAAATATTTTATACCTAGGGAATCTGGTCTTATAATTATTCCATATAATTTAGAAAAATAACTATAAATTCTTGGACTTTACATTACTCCCCCATTTTTAGGCCTCACATCCTCATAAGCCTAAAAAACCCTAGAAACAAATTGGGGGGGTACTGAGAATTAATCTGAACCTCTCACTCCCATGTTCTCTCTTGGATATTCTTGTGATTTCACAGAACAAGCACCAGATGAATCGACCATCAAGTGAGGATCTACTCCTATTGATCCCTTATCTCCACTGGGAACTCCAAAAATGTATCCCCAACATCAATTTTCATCTCTCCTCAGTTGATGACATGCGATGGATCATCCACGTACCTCTACAGCTGTGAATTATAAAAAACATAATGCACCTGATGCATCTATGGGGGAAGTGCTAGGTGATACTCCACTTCACCTACTATTCTATGAATCTGAATGGTTTCAATGAACCTCAGAGATAACTTTCCACCCTAGCCATATCTCTCCAAACCCCATCGTGGTGTGACCTGAGGGAAAACACGGTCCCCCTTCTCAAACTCCAATGGCCTCTATCTCATGTAAGCATACGATTTCTGCATACTCTATGAAATACTCTTCTACTCTCAAATGATCTGAACCTGCTTAGGGGTATCCCATCTTATCTCTAGATCCATGAGTGTAGACTCCCCTAGGTCTTCACAACATAGAGGTGATAATCATGTCTGCCCATTGAAGGACTCAAACGGTGCCATGATAATGGTGGAGTGATATATGTTTTTATATGAAAACTGAACTAGTATCAGGGGTTCCTCACAACTACAATCAAAACCAAGGATGCAAGAAAGAAGTAATTCCTCCATGGTCTGTATGTTCTGTCCCATATGACCATTCATCTAGGGGTGAAAGGATGTCCGCAAGAACAGCTGAGTCTCAAATTCCTGCTACAATTTCTTACACTACCGAAATTTAATGTGAGAGTTATGTTCTTAGGAGATCGTCCAAGGATCCCCATACAGCTGCATTATCTCCTTGACATAGAGGCGTCCCAAGATGTTTGAGGATCCCTACTCCTGATTGGGTAGGAAGTGATCTAACATGGTGAGTCGGTCAACGATCACCCAGATAGAATCATGGCCTCTTGACATGTGTGGCAACCCATTCATGAAGTCTATTGATATACCATCCCATTTCCAATCTGGTACCTCACATGGCCATCCCAAGTCTACAGAAAACTGATGATAATCCTTCACTTGCTATAAATTATGCACTGTGAAGTGAACTTTCCCAGCACTTTCATCATCCCTGGCCACCAGTACTGACGTCGAAGGTCCTATTACAAAATTGCCACACCAATATCTACTACCAAAGGGGATGTATGTAGCTCCCTAAACACCTCCTCCCACAACACCACCAGTACCACTATGCATCCTCTAAACTGGAAGATGTGCTCTCCACCTTTCAATAATCCCTCAGGTTTCTTTCCAGAGGATAATTGAGCAAGCCGGGCCTCACTGTAAACACCAAAAAAAATTCATCCATGACTCACTGTAAGAGTAGAGGTGTGACAATCATTGACTAATGTCTAGACACCCCATCATAATCCATAATGGATATCTGCATTGAGGCTAACTTCTCTGTCGCTTCAATTAGCTTCTACAGACAAGACCACCTACTAAGAGTATATTCCACAACGTTCCCCATACTATGATTATAGTCTATCTCAATGTTATTGTCTTGGAGGAACTCCATCCATCATTGTTTTCCCATGTTTAGGCCCTTCTATGAGAAGATATACTAGAGAATCTTGTGATTAGAGTAGAGAGTAAACTATTAACCCAACAAGTAGTTCCATGACTTCTTCGAGGAAAAGACCATTATTGTTAACTCTAGGTCATGGGTTGCGTAGTTCTACTCATGTTGCCTCAAATTAAATGAGCCATATGAGTTCACTGTAAGATCTTACAATAATAATCAATCTGTTTTGGTCTCTGAAGTGTCGCTAGAGGCTACATACCAAACACCTCTTCTAGTTGTATTAAGATAGGGGAGCTTGTCAGTCTCCACCTCATCCATTAGAAACTCTACTCGAACGTATCCATCCACATGAAGGGTTATCCCACTTTTGATAATTCTAATAATGGTTCTTCTACTATAGAAAAGATACGCACAAACCTCTGATAGTATTCATCCAACCCCTAGAAACTTTTCACCTCAATCACACTTCTGGGTGGCTCCCATGAGATCACTCCTTCTATCTTTTCTGAATCCACTACAACTCCTGCCTCCAAGATGATGTGTTCTTGAAAGTAGACTTCTCAAATCTATAACTGGAACATCAATATATTCATCTAAATCATGTTCTCTTAGAGTGTATCCAATACTATCTTGATGTGTGTAGTGTCCTACTCTTCTGACGCTGATTACAGAAATATTTCATCAATGAAGGATACCATCAAGAGATCGAGGTAAGGCTAGAAGATCATGTACATGAGTCCCATGATGACAAATGGGGTATTTGTCACACTAAAGGGAATTGCTAAAAATTCATAGGGGCTATACCATCATCCAATGGATGTTTGTGGTATATCCTCATACCGTACCTGAAGCTGATGATATCTTGATTTGAGGTCAATCTTTGCGAACCACCTCATTCGCTGCAGCTGGTTGAAGAAGTCCTCAATCCTTAGTAGTTGATACTTATTCTTAATGGTCACCTAGTTCAGGTGTCTCATGTCCACACATATCCTCTAGCTCTAATCTCCCTTCATATAAAACCACACATGGTCTTCCATGATGAAACAATGGGTCACACGAAGCCCTTCTTTTACATGTCCTCCTACAATACCCACAATTCATGAAGCTCTATGGGAGCCATCCGATATGCTGCTATGGATATCTGTGTCATCCCGATTTATATATTAATGTATAAGTCTACCTCTCTTTGAGGAGGTAGTCTAGATACATGTTCTTGGAATAAATCCTCTTACTTTTCCACTACTACAAGAAAGTATGAACTCCTCTCACATACTACACCAAGGGTGACACTATCCAATTGATGAGTCATCAGCTACACCCTCTTTTGAGCATTTCTATATTATGATGAAATAGTTCGATTCTCACCGGTGATGGAAAAACTAGTCCCACCCTCCTAGAAAGACATCACTTTGCGCCTAATACAGTCGATATGAACATGGAATTTAGATAGCCAGTCTATACCCAAGATAAATCCGTATGGTCTTGATGCCTCTAATAGGAGATCCCAGCTGAAGAGCATGCCTCAGAGAGTCAGTTCAAACTTCCAGCACTAGTGTATAATTGTCGAATCCCCTCTCATAAGAGTCATTAATCATAATTATTGAGCCAACGTCTCTACTAGAATCTTCGATCCTCAGACGATGTCCATCGGAATAAAAGAGTGACTTGAACCTGTGTATAAAAGAACTACACCTAAGGTGGGGAAGACATAGATTATACCTGTAATATTCTATGGAGCATCTTGGTTGTAGGCCTTCATCGCCTAAAGGTTGCCTCACCCATTTCCACAAGCTCCCTAAGCCCGTGGTGGACCACCGGGGGGTGGTGGTGGTAGCACTTTGAACTGTTGTCCACTATCTGCTGATAAGCCTACTCCCTTGCCACAAATTTCACCCTACGAACCTCCTCAATCAAACATCTTCCTATACCTTTGTGGTCCCTTCAACATCTATTGAATGTATATATGGATGTTCAGGCAGTCATGACCCATGTGTCCATGCCCGCTCTATACAAAGCAAAACATGGTTACCTAGTAACTCTCTATGCTTTGGGATCCATGCACTACCAACCGTGAGTCCTTTGGTCATCTTCTAAAAGATCTAGCCTGCTTAGGTCCCCCGGTCTGACGCACGCTACTCACCACCAAAGACTGTACTACGTGATGTATGATGGTGGATCCAAAATTCCGTGCCTAATATGTTAAGAAGCTATCCACAAGAAGGGATCGCTCCAGGACCCCAGCCTATATAGGGATTCAGAGAGACCCCATGGATTCCCTGATCTCCCTCTGTGTTCCTGCTCAATGTTCTGATCCATGAAGAAAGGGTCATGCACCATGTTTGTGGAGTAGCAAGAGATGTTAGTAAACCTACAGAGTACTCATCTACTATCATACTACCCTACTATAGGAGAATCAACACCTATATGTGCACCAACTGCAAGGTCATAGGGATGAAATCCTCAAGTAATAGTCACTCGAAGTTTTCCCATGAGATGGTAACCACATCATGAGTATATATCATCAAAATCGACCATCTCCCTACCGAGCCATGAAGAAGGCTCACATTCAAGATCGTCATCTAATCAGGAGGCATCCTCACTAAGTGGAAGACCCACATCACTGCCTCCAGCTAGTCCTTAGCAGTCTAAGGATATATCTCTCCCCTGATCCTAGGATATCTCTTTCTTTGGAACTCATGCAATGTGCTTAGTTTGCACAGGTCCACTACCGGTAGCACTGGTAGTAACTACCGATCAATTGGGGTCGGTAACACTGGTCCACCACCCGGTGGGGCCTTATCTATCACGGGTCCCATAACCGACACCTCATTGCAATGATATATTTCTACACAGTCATGCTTCATAATCGTAGCAGGCTATCTACATGGACTGATCCTAATTCATATGAAGATATACCATAGTCAATAGATTATACCTGGTGATCTAAATCTTATTAAAGAAGAACATAATGCAACACTCAATTCCTATATGATGCATGCAACCATTGTTTTTATGTATAGAGTCAAAATTCATAATCCAAGGACATGATCTATGGATATGTCAGTCCCCGCACCAATACTGGACTCCCCAAATATGAAAGTGTAACTCGAAATATTTTTCATTGTTTCCTAAAAACAAAATAAAAGATTATCAGTATTTGAGGTAGAACCGGAAACCTCTGATACCACTTTTTCATGAACTATCCCCTATGGCTCATGTTGTAACATACCCCAAGCCCTCCTCCAGAAGGCCCAGGGTTGGAGACTAGCATTGCAAGTGTCCACCTGCAAGTGGGAGGCATTTTCCTGAGTACCTGTACGTACAGAAACACAACTATGTCCCTAATATGAAAAGTAAACATGTATTCTACTAAACAACCACTGAGTAAAAGTAAAAACTATAGGTCAAATAGTCCAAAATAAAAACACCACAAAAGATATCTGGAAAATGGAATGTAATGGGAAAAATCTAAAAAAAAATCGCTGGAAACCCCATGTGATGGGTAAGTGTATAGTAGATACTGGAAGCCATGGAAGTATGCCCCACCTACCAGGTCACACTGGGAACCATCGAGACCTGGGCCACCGAGTCCTTTGTCAAGGCAGCAGTCATCTGCAACAAACACAACACATGCGGGTGAACCCTATGTAGGTTGAGTAAAAAAAGAGTCAATAGGAACCCCAAACCCACAATAAAGGACCACAAAGCAATTCACAAGAAACCAAGATGTATAATCACTAAAAAAAGATTACGAAGAAAGACATCTCACACCAGGTATAATCTTTTATTGGAACGGAGGACAATCATTAATGTCTTCATAGGCCTTGGGATACAGAAGAAATCATCCTAAATGAGTACAGTGGGCCTACTAGATTACACATAAACACATCCAACTATCAAATGACTATTTTGGTACTCATCCCAAATGAGTATCGTGGGTATGTGGGGTCACATAAAATCTACTCCCCCACATGGGAATGTTGGATCACAGATAAGATGCATCCTACCTTGTTCATACAACGGTACTCCTCCTATCAAGTATCGGGAGTCTGGTGTGTCAAACAGAGCCACTCCCCATCATGGGCAGGATGGGTCACATAAAATCCAATCCCCACTGGTCTATCTTATATGATCCACATAGGGTCCACTTTTAGCACTCTTCAGGTCTCAACTAACCGATGGGTTTCCACACGTAGTGTGCTTGATTCTAGTAGAACTGCTCCTCAATCAATTTTTGGAATGTCTACATACAATAAATCCTACATAGACTATTCCAAAAGATCCACCTAGTCTTGAGGTTTCCATCTCCACAAACATCTCATCAAATGATTGTCTAGTTTGGAATGATATTGGTGGTTTTTAAAAAAGGGGTCGGTTGGGTTCAAGTCTCATCTGACGCGGTCCGACCAAACCTACCCGACCTGGACCAATTCAAGCCCAGGTCTAGCCCACCCAGTCTCCCATAGGTAGACAAGCATCACCTAGCCATGATGCCTCTTTCATCCACATCTACTCCCTGCTATGTGGGTCATCCATGGGGTCGCATCCTTCGCCGTAATTAGTTGACTGTTGCATATCCAAGTGAGATGTGGCATGGTAGCACATCTGTAGTGCACTTGACATGGAAAAGGGTCCCCATCCACCCGCTAAAAAATGCCATCTCGGTGGTCGGTGGCTATTCGCACACTGCTGCGGCACGAGAAGGCCACAACACTCCATTCGGCACACCGTCATGGAGCGCTTCTGGCACCGACATGTTCTTCCACAGCTCACCGAGAACTCTCCAGTGGTCTATTCATCACGCTGCTTGTGCCTACAACATATGTAGGATGTCATCATCCCATCGATGGCCACTAATCCCCATTACCGCCACTTCAAATTCATGGTCATGAAGAATACCCAAAACATACCAGGTGGAGGGGCTCCAACTTTGTTTCTGTCAGTCCACACCCTCCACATTAAAGTATTAGAAAACATGGGAAAATGACTTTATGTTCTTCCAATAATTAATCAAGTAATCCCAGAACAAAACCCCAAGATAAGTACACTCCCTCACAAACAAGTGATCCACGGTTCAACCTATTTGTGGGTTGATTAGAATTTTTCATTTAGAACGAAGAACGAGGAATCCTCAAACAAAACAAACCACTACCTCAATGGTTTTCCTTGTTGAATCGATCCACCAGAGAGTATTCTAGATCCATTAGATGTCATCAGCATTCATTGCACTGCAGTCCTTTTCATTGAGGTGTCTTGACGTCTCTAGCGATTCATCAGCATTTGTCATTCATCGTTGGAGATGATTTTCTCTATTGGATCGTCATAGGAAACTCCATGTTTGATTCCCCAACATGTAATCTCATTAATAGATATTTTCATCATATTGTTTCTGTTTTGCAGTATATCCATGTTGTTACACTGTTTCATTAATGAAACACAATTTCTTGTTTCACATTAGTTAAGGAGTCTCAATAAAGGAATCTTCTTCACCTCGTCGCTGCCCTATAGTGACGGTGTTCCACCACTAAATTTTGAGTAAAGAAAATAAAATAACATTTTTTATTCTATTATTATTACCCAAAAATTTCAGAAGCTATCTTTTCTAGTCGACCCTTACTAGTCAAACTTATATCCATTCCAATATAATCCCACCTTTTTGAGTTCAACAGCAACCTCAGATTTTTAATCCATGCACTAGTTTAAAGGTTAGAAAAACCATTTCACACATTTACTTAACTAAACATAAAAAAAGTTCAGAATACAATTTCGGGATCATCGGGCCTTGAAACTAGGTATCCTTAGAGTGTCTGGTCTTAGAAGAATTCCATATAATATAAAATTAATTACACGAAAATTTCAAGACATTATATAAATTTATCATTAATTTATTGATAATGTTTGAATCTTCCATTGTATCTCCAAAACATTTGATATTTTTCAAAATATTGTTAAACATTATGTAGTATTCATTATTTTTTTCATCATCGTCAAAATTCAAACCATAAAATTTTTGTCTTCTAGTTTACAATATGGTATCCTACATTGTTAAATTTACTTCAATGATATTTTATAGAATCGTTAATATTTATTTTTTATTTATAAGTCCCATTAAAAATATATAAAATTTATTAGATACATCTATAATTACAATTTTATTAAATTCCAGCAATTAATATCCATATTTTTTGTCTATATATTTCATGGAGGATCGCTCATAAGAGATACGAAACACATAATTTCATCATTAATAACAACCAAGACAATAGTGGGAAGTTATAGAGTCATATTATTCCAATACAATTGATATATCGTTTTATGAAATTTATACATGCCTCTTTTGTTCATGTAATTTAGATTCCTATTGGAAAAAACAAATATGAAAAATAGAACCTTCAAATGGAACCAATATTTCTATAATGTCCCTTGAAATTTGAAATGGATTGACGGTATGATACTCGTAAAGGGAGTTGAATCAATGTCATAATTTTAGAATAAAATTTATTAAATTAGACATTGTTATAAATTATGGTGTGTATAAACACAATTACAAACTATTAATAAGAAGAATGAAAAAACATAAGGAAAGACCATAAATAACGTTAAATATATATAACATTCAATCTCAAGGTGTTTGATCATTTCATTTTTTAGTTTTTATTGATGAGGGTGCATATATTTATCATTAAATATGTAAATTTATCATAAGGATGGATAATATAATCCTTAATGGAAATGTGTTTCCCAACATATACCCCCCTAATTTCTCATTATATTGTATCACAGTAGTTTAAAATGTTTATTCAACCCATAAATAAAAAGATCACTAGTAAGATCCAAAATTCTTCTAAATAAAAAATAATATCTATTTTATGATTTCATTATATTCAAAATGAATTATACATTACACATCCCAAAGAGATTTTCTCCTTGAATATATAGTATAAGAGGGTGATTTTTTGTCTTTCATACTGTATCTCAATCATGTATCTATTGGAAAATAATGACATAATATTTCCCAAATCCACTAAAATAAATTGGTCTTATCTTTTATAATTTTACTCTACAACTAATTAAATAAGAAATTATATGATTCTAAATTATCAAAATTTTTAGAAAAAAAATGAAATTATAAAATCTCTAATCACATTATTAATCACAAGATTTAGCAAATAACATATTATTTATTCTTTATGGGTTATCCTATCGATGCTCAACTCTAATTTAACTAATCTTGTGGTATTACTCCTCGACAAATTGGGCCCATCAATTTCTCCTATGATTGGTTATCTAATAATCCAAAAATATGCATGAATTATGTACCATGATTATATGGTCACATACACATCTCAGTTTTATGTTCCATCCCCAATACAAGAACAAGATCACACCTCATCTTGAAACATAGATAAATCACAAGAATCATTACATTTAGAATTTAATATTCATCGCATCATCCTATGAATTAATTCTACACTTATAGAACTCTTAAAATATAATATTTATAATTCTAAGAAATCATGCATTTTCTAAATAGATAATTATTACGTGACTTGTATAACCACTAATATGATCATATATATCTCCAAAAATATATTATTAATTCTCATATGAAAGTTATTTATGCATCAGTAAATTTATCTTATCACACAAAATATCATATATATCATCTATGATGTATTAAATACTGAATATAAAAAGTTACAAATCATATGAAAACTAACCATATTTTTCTCTTATGATCATATATCTCTTATATATATCTAATTTATATCTCTAAAAAAGTTGTAATATATTTTTATATTGATATTATGTGTCATCATTTTGATTTTATGAATCAATTTTATACTTATTAACTATTCCAATGCATACAACATCAATGTATAGATTATGAAATATGGGACTCTCGTATTCATTAACCAAAAATCTCAACTCATCCATATGAGCCCTTAATCACTACAATTCATCATTAAAAAAAATCACAAATATTCTAAACAATTTACTAATGCTTCAAAATTTCTTTGAAAAAAACAGCACACATAAAAATATTCAAAGCGTTATTCACCTTAAATCTCAAAATCCTGAGGAGAAGCCCACAATGTCTTATTATTCAATGACATATTTTATAAATCTATTCTGAATAATAGTCTTTCCAATAATATGTTCTTAACTATGAAATTAATCTTCCCTTAAAAGACATTTATTACCTCAAAATGATACTACAATATCTTTAATGAAATTATATTTTCCTATTGACAAGTAAATAAATTATATCTATAAAATGGTTATAAAAAAATACTGAGTTAGAAAATAAATCATATTCCATCAATGCTAACACACCAACACCATTATACAAAAATAGACCATATCCATCTTTGACCAATGTAATAAACAAACAAATACAACATTAAAAAATGGAACCTAAGAAAGAGGAGAAAATATAAAAATTTGATAAAGAGATGATGAATAGGGGAAACATGTGATTTAAATGAAAATGAAAAATGAAAAATGAAAATGGATATGTTTTAATCATTCATGCATTGAAAAAAACGGGGTTTTCATATGTTACATCACTAAATGGGCCATTCATTTATTCACATGGACTAATAATTCCCCTTATTATGAAATAAATGTTTCTTTGGAACCCTCTTCACTTTGGGTAATCTCTAAAGCCCATTGAACCCTATATTCATTCCTCTTATAGTCTTTGAAACTCCTATCTAGTTATAACACATTTATGTGTCTTTATTTTATAAAGTATTTGAAGATTTTTCTAAATTATAATAGAAAATATTGAGAGAATAACTGCTTATAAACCACTAATAGGGTGATGGTAATGAGATGAAATAAGATGGTATATTCAATGAAAATCAATATATTCACAGTGACCTTATTTTTGTATATTATTTCGATGAAATTTTCAAAACCTTATATTTGAATTATATTACTATTTTAATTAATCAAATTTTTATGCTAAAATATATAAATACAATGAGATTTATTTAAATTTAATATCATAAACATTATTATTCTTTTTTATAATTTTAATATTTTTTAAGATATTCCATATTTTACCCGGATATTCTATTCAATGAAAAATTATAATTTTTAAAATGAAAGGCACCCACTTTCAAAATAAGTTCAAAGAAATATATGGCACAAGATATTAGGGGGGTTTTAATTATTTTTCATATTAATTTTTAATTTTTCATCACAAAACATCTTAAAATTTCTAATTCAATGGTAAAATAATGAGTATTGTATTCTAATTTAACTATGGGGGTGGATCTACTAGGCTTTATGATTAATTTTTTTAATTGTCTGAATTTATCAAGGAGAAATTTTGTTAGGGAATGTATATTAAATTTTGGATATTGAAAATAAATATATAAGATATATTTTGAGATGATTATAAATAAAATAATTCATCATTTTTTGGATTAAATTAAAAATGACAAAACAATTGATTTTATAGTTTATAGTTTTAATTTAGTAAAAATGATATCAATTGACTAAGTAACTTGAATTAATTAAATTTTTAATGTTCTAATTTGAATATATTATTCCTAATTTTTATTATAAAAACATTGACATTTTTTTTATAATTATATATTTATTGAAGGATTAATTTTATATGTATCAAAATATGAACATTAATTATGAATTTTTCAAAGCAAGAATATTTTCAACCGTATTGAGATGATTGGGGATAGTTCTTTTATGATTTCCCATATAACAATTTATAATAATTTATATTTGAACCTGTTTGAGTCAAATATAGATAAGGACTATCTAGTTAGGTAATAAATATTATAATTTCATTTATCTTTCCTATAAAAACATTTTTATCATTGAATGATTTTATTTGATTGGAGAAATTGCCTGATTCATCTGATTCATATAGTGTTCAGGAACATGTTATAAAAATATATAATAATGTGAGGATATTCATGATGGACATAAAAATGGTTTATAAAGCTATTTTAAATTCTTATTTCATTATAACTATTTTATATGAAAAATATAGGGGGAAAATTGAAGAAAATATGAAAAATTCATAATTTTTTTATATTGATTTATAGGGAAGAATGAAAAAATGGGATGAAAATATTATTAGTAAATGATAATTAATTTAAATGGAATAATGAAATTTGGAAAAAATTGTTCCTTGGTGAAAATTGGGAATTTTACTAAACTTATTAAATATACTTTTTAAACATTTTGAATATTTTCAATATTTATATACAAGATAATAAATGTATAAAAACCATTTAAAAATACATCATGTCTATTGTAGTTTTCTTTAAAAGTAAAAATTTTGTTATCTTAAAACCATAGGGATAAATTATATATATACAAAATTGAACATAAATTTAATTAATTGATCATTAGTGATGAGAAAAAACTATTTATTGTAATGTTGATAATGAATTTGGAAAAATATCTACGAAAAATTGAGATAATAGAATGTTATGGAAGAATGATTAGAAATTTAATACATTAATGATGAATTTTTTATAATCTGAAAATTTTGGGTATTTGAAATTTAATAAATTATCGTAATGACATTGATTTATTATCAAGATTGATTCAAAATTCGCCAAATTAATTTTTTTCCTTTAAAATAAAAATTGATATATTTTTTCTGAAGGATAAAAGAGTGAGTGAGCATGTAAAAATTTGACACATTGTTTGTATATTAATTCAATAAAATTAATTTTTCCATGAATGTAAGTTCACTATAGCAGTTTGATATTATTCATGATGATTCCTGCTACACTGAATAATTGTAATGGAATTAAAGCACTTTTAATATATTTCATGAGGAATATTGTAATCCATTAGATTGTATCTTATAATGAAATTTCATAGGCATTGGGAATAGTAAAAAATAATAATTTCTCATAAATTATTATGTAAAATATATAAATCATTGTATAAAGTGATTTATAATTAAATAAATTTAAAAAATGACCACTATTATAAGGTCTGTTTTAAGTATCTTTTCATATAAATAACATTGAAAAAAATCCCATAACCATGGTCTGATTGAATCAATTGTAAAATTTTAGATCTATAATCAGTTAACCAATTAATGATTTTATCACAAAATATATATTTTTAATACATTATTGATGATAAATTATATATATATTCTAAATTATATCTTGATATTTAAACATAAATAGTCAATGAGTTTTATATATGAAATTAATTTAAATATATGTTACTCTATGGATGATTATAATGGTCTATAAGGTACTGATATATTCATTATTTTGGATTTCTGGTGGTGAAATTTAGATTTTAAGTGTATATCATTAAATTGTGGCATGGGGATTCCAACCCACATCATTGACTGTTTAGTATAAATAATTTAAGGTTTGGTTATTTTGGCATGTGAATCCAAATTTTTTAGATATAATTGGGTAATTTTCCATTCAATGGATTGTATTAAATTTATTTTTTCATTCATGATATTATGTTTAATTTTATTTAAGTGTTTTTAAAATATTCATTAATAAATTTGATTTCTAAAAACCCATTTTTCCCATTATTTTTTTTCATATTTCTTATAATGAATAGTTAATTGAAGATTTAAATTTATTTGATCAAGAGTAGATATTATCCTAACACTTGATGATAGAATATAAGAATGATGGTAATAAATATTTTAAATTGTACTCATTTGTAAATAAATTATTATTTTTTGGAATCAAATTATGACCTCACCTCAATCTCATTCATTAATAAGTTTTTAATAAAGAGAGTTTTCATGTGAGGTGTTAAAAGATACCATATAGGGTCAAATTGGGAATAATATATCAAATTTATATTCTTCTATATCATTTCAAAATTGAAAGAATTAATTTGATATATTTTATTTATAAACATATTTTAATTGATTTATTTAAAATTTTAGTTTTTTAGTAGAATAAAATTTATTAATTTTTAATAGATTTGAATCCAATTAGTTTAATATAGTTATGAATAAAATATATAGATATCTTTATCAAATATAAAACTTTTAATTTTTTTTTAATCATAGTTATAATAATAAGTCTTACCACATTATAATTTAAATATGTAATGCTCCGCAGTCATTATTAATGGAAATATTGTGGGATCATTATTGTCTTAAATTCTCCTTTTAGATTCATATTGTTTCCCTCATAGAAAAAAATATAATACTTATACTATAATTATAATTAGTAATTTTTTATTATAATATAAATATTATTATCTTCTATATTGATTCCAATAAGAAAGGATTCAATTATCATAATTTGTTAATGGAGTGGTTTGTCATCACCAAGGCATTTCAGTGTGGAGGAGAGTAATCTAGCCTATGACATGGGTGTCCAATTATCAATACCTATAAATATTTTCAAATAATGTATTACCCATGAGTGTGGATGCTTCACATAGGATACAATATCTTGAAATTCACTATGTTCAAAATATTACTAAAACTATTAAAGCATGAAATAAATTAAGAATGAGTTATTAATTGGTCAAAAGTATATATTATATATTCTTGATTTTATCAAAATAAAAAAACATTGAAAATATATATATACAAATTTTATTTTCTATATATGATACATGACATGTAATTTCACAAGTATCAATGATTATAAAAGTATTCATGTGTCATGAAAGACAATTTTATTGAAAAAAATAAAAAATTTATTATTTTTCCTAAAAATTGGAAAAATAATATCAAATAGAAATAATCATAACTTATATGTGAATCCTCTTTGTATATGATACTAGTTGTAGGAAACAATTATTTGGAATTATTGGAAATTAATCAAGCATCCATTATATAAGAATAAGATTTTCTATGAAAAATATATTACACATAATATAAATGTGTACCTATAATTTGTTTTTCAAATCCATATATACTATAAATATGTAATTATGGATAGTTTTTACTTTTATAAAAAACCATTTTTACAAAAATATATATATATTTCAAATCATGGAAGGTTAAACATATTAAAATTTTATTTAATTTTTTTTTTCAATTTAATAAATTGAAAAAAATTATGGTCGTTCACAATTTGAGATATTTTCTTCATTGAAAATATGTTTGATAATTTTTATATACTATAACATTAAAATATATAAATTTATGCCTTTTTTATATATGTAGTATAAATAACAATATTTTCATACATGAAATTTGTTGATGTATTTTTTTAATTATATTTTATCCTTTCATGGGCATAATTATGGGATAACATTTGTATGATAATTTCAATTATAATTTATGAATGAGTTTATCCTATTTCTAAATATATATTTTTTATAATTGTGACCTCCCCTATAATTGTAAAAACAATGAAAAACATTCTTGTGTACACATTTTTAGGGCACAATATGACATTAATAATTAATATACCTTATTATTATACTATTACTCAAGTAATAGTATTATTGATATGATGTATTTATGTTTTAAAAATTTGGTGAATTTTCATTTAATACCCAATCACTATAATGTTTTTTGTGATATAATATTTTTACAACATGTTATTATAATTTTATTTATTTTTCGTAATATGAACCTTAACATTATTAGGATGTGAATTTATATTTTTTAACTTATATCAATAAGAAAATGCTCTATCTATGTTGTATTTTGTCCCCCTTAAAAATACACTAATCATAATTAAAAAAATTATTTTTAAATGGGACTATTATTATTATTAACAGCTTTATCATATTTTTATAAATATTAATATTTATTATTTAAAATATATGTGTACATGAAATACCCATCGATATATTATCATATTCAACATAAAATTAATACATCAAAAAATAAAAAATTATTAATATTGATTTTTTGTATTTATTATTATGATGATAGTGTATATGGGTATTGTAATTTATATCTATATCAAATACCATATTAATAATAAAACATGGAAAACATAATATAGAAATATGATCACATTATAATTTTATTATTTTGGATACTTATAAAGCATGGTAAATTAATAAAATTTATAAAAGTAATACTACTTGTGCATTTAGAATTATTTATCTTGACTACATTAATATTCATATATATTAAATTATTATTATATTGATTTAACCTATCGATATCGTTGCATATATCTGTTAAAATAAAAAATGGGATTATCTTTTTATGATTATAAATAATGATTGAAAATTAATTTTTCTTTAAAAATAGTTCATTATAATGGTTTATTTATTTCCAAAAAAAGTGGGAAAATTTTATCTTATGTATATCAATAAAATAAATATTTCTCATAATTAAGTTAAAATTTTTGTTCGGTCAAAATTATAACCAATTTGATATGAAATACTTTTTGGAAGGTTATTATTTTTTCACTCATCAATGCATATTGTAATTGGAGAAATAGTATTATTGTGTTATGTTAGAGACAATAAATTGAAAATAAAAATATCAATATAGGTTATCTCTTCACTTATACTAAATTAGTTTTTATATAAATAAAAAAACAAAACTTTTTTAAATAAATAAATGAGTTATAAAAAATTTCTTTTTTTAGTTCATTATTTTGAATTTAATTTATACCAAAGATTGTATTTTCTGTCATATTTTTTATTATTTAGTTTTTGGGACATTAAATTAGTAATAAATTTTTTTATTAAAAATATCTACCCTAATACCACCTCATATAAGCCATGTTACAGTGACCAAATCCACGTGGGAATAAATCCAAATATGGGTGGACTCAACCTATAACAATATCCAACATACATATACTCATTATATTAAGTAATACCAAAATAATAGAAAGATAAATGTGTGTGTATATATATATATATTCAAAAAAACATTGTATAATGTGTACAAGGGAGAAAAAGGACAATTAAATCTCACAAGTTAAATATAATGGAACATAATATCTAATTAGTATCTAAAATATAATGTAAACAGAAGCTCTTTCTCACAGCATGAACCTTTAATAACAATCAAACCATAGTGTTCACTAAAAACATCATAGATGACTATGATCCATAATTAATCCCCAATAATACATAGGAATCCACTCTAAACAAACCAACACAACTCTATGTCTATCATACCCATCGTTGAAGATGTGTTTCTATACACCAACACAACATGTTTGGCCATAAAGATTATAAAGTGGTGAGTTTTAACTTACCCATAAAGATTCTCCCAAAGAGGTAACAAAACGGTAAGTCTAATCAACTCCTAGAATTACAGGTGATCAATATGAAGAACGGGGAAAACCAAAACACCATGGTGGATCAATGTTCTCGATACCAATGTGTAACCAAATAAATGATAAGGAAGAAAAATCTATACATGATCTACCGTTAGAATTCCCCAAAATAGAAAAAAAATTCACAATAATTAAAGATCAAAATCATGAATATCTTAATATCATGAGAAACAAGGGATGACCATGGTTCCAAAAGGTCCTTACAGTCTAAAGTGAAATACCCAGCAATGTACCCCATCTCAAAGGCAACCCCTATAGTATTAAGGAATCACCAGTCACATATATGCCTATATACATAATCTTATAAAAAGCACATCAAAACCAGTATCTACAAATATTAACTAACCATGTTATCAATCTATATTACTACCCAATAATAGTGATGGGACCATAAAATTTAGATAGATATATAACAGCCAAGGGGATACCAACCAAGGTTTATGACCCACATCCTATATAAGATGTTATACATGGGATATTGAATCAACAGATTGATCACATGTGTTCTTCGTGTAGATGGGGGATAAATTCAAAATTTATATAAAAGAAAATACGGACTCACATTCTGACAAGACAATTCAGTCAGTGAAATAAAGATCCAAATATTACCCAGAAGTTGGAAAATGAATACTGATCATCGTGTAATAGAGATAACTCATCTAACTACCCATCCCACACTGAAAATAGTATTTGGTGGACAAATAGACCTCACTATTTTGATCTATATAGAAAATTACTCAGTATAGGAAATTAATTTAATGAAATACGAATCATATAAAAATAATGCATTTTATCATAATGAAATTGTGATACATTATATTAAAATCTATTTTTCCAAAAAAGAAAAATTTGATACCAGTTATATTAAAAATAAATATAATAACATATGAATAAATTTCAAAATCAATGAATATAAAACTATATAATTTAAATGTATATATTTATAAATTTCAAAACCATCAGGAATTTTGTGTCATCATAAAAAATGTAGTTAAATTTTGAACATAATATAAAAGAAAAATTATAAATTTTATGAATGAAATATGGGTAAATTATTTGGTAATTTATGGTTGAATATTTAAAAAAATCAAAAAATTGTATATATTTAGAAATGGAAAATTATAACACTTATAATGAATTGGATAAAAGATTATTATATATTCATTTTTTTATCAAAATGAAAAACTACTAAAAAATATATTTATAAGTTTCATTTCCAAAAAACAACATGTGAAAAACTATATCATAGGTTTCTATGAGTATGAATTTATTCTTGTGGCATAATAACCCTGTTTATCAAACAAAATAAAAAACAAAATTTTTTCAATAAAATTTTATGAATTAATAAAAATAAATAGAGAATGAACTTGTATATGAATATTCACTAGCACAAATTAGAATTGTTAGAGAAATATATTATTTCTAATTCCTAGAAAAAAAAATAATCAAAAATATATTATTATTATATGGTAAGGAATAAAAATTGTACAAATAATGATGGTGAGTACATATAATCCAGGGGACTGATTCATATCACATTTTCTTCAATAGATTATTGATTAAGGAGAACTAGATGTCATAATTTGATAGGTTAATATTAATTTCACTTCATATAATATATAAATCCAAAATAATAATTTGTAAAGTTTTTATTGTCTATTTTATAACATTGTAAATTTTTTATATTATGAAATCCATAAAGAATATTAATAATGTTGTGAAAAATTAACAATCCAATCATATCTATTATGATATAATATGATAAATTATTTAAGATTACTAAGTTTTACAAATTATATTAAACTCATTTCATATCTATGTTATTTATATCACATCTTAATGTGACCTTATGATAAATCCTTACTAAAAATGCATTATGAGTAACATGTATAAAGAATGATTTTATGAATAATGGTGAGATTATGAATCAAATTCCTCAATTTAAAAAATGAAACATAATAATTAAAAATCATTTCATTACATCATATATTTTTTATGTTTATAGTTTTTATTATAAAAGATGTAAAAAAACTCTTTCAGGTTGTATCTTCATCATTTTTGTAATCGTCCCAAATTTATCTTCCCTTGGAGTTCATTTTTAAAATTATAAAATTAATCTCCATACTTCATGGGTATTATGTATGAGAAATAACTAAAACTTATTTAGGATATTGTGTTACATTTATATTTAATCATATGGGTGTAATAATTTTTTTATTACACTTTAAAATTATACAATTTCAATCATACTTTAATAAACTATATACTAATTATATTTTCTCCCAATTGGAATTCTGAGTGGAAAACTCCTTTGTGTTATCAATATATATATATATATATATAGTGTTCTATGTGTAGAAAAACATTCCTAATTATATATATATATATATATATATTTCTTTTTAAAATATTAAAAATATATGGAAAAACTATATACCATATATTTTTTAAAATAACATCATTAAAAAAATATTATCTAGGTTGAAATAATTTTATAATTTCCAAATTTTAAAACATGATATATAATGGATAAAATCATAAAATATATATATATAAACCATCAGATCAGTTATTGATATCAAATTCTTTTACAAAAACAAATCTATTATAAAATAAGAGAAAATGTGATGAAACTTTATATTTTTGGTATTTTTTAAATCCTTGAAATATGAAGTATAACTTCATATTATAATTATTTTCGTGAAAGGTTACTATTTTTTGAATTTAATCATGAAATAACATTAATCATTTACTAAATTTGGAAAATAAATATATTTATAGAGAACAAATATATATATATATATATATGTTATCACATCCGTTAAAAGTCAAGGAATTAACATTGATAACTTGAATACCTTACATAGTTTTTTCATATAGTTTTTAATACTCTTTTAGGTTTGATGGGAATATTTATATCTAGTGGAATATTTTCCATAATGGAGATACATTTATTTTATATTTATTTATGTTTTAATAACTATGAAATGTTTTTTTACACCATTATCTTATTTTTATGGACTATACATTGATGATTTAATACTATCAAAAGTTAACTACATCCAGCAATTTCTATCTTCTCATCAATTATCCTCACCAAATTGAGGAGAATTTGATAAAATATAGTTAGATACTTCATGTTATTGGATCATTTGTATTAGTCATTGTTGAATGATCTCTATAGATAAAATCATCTAAAATAAGACTCACAGCCCCTCCATGCCATTAACATACCTACGCATTTTATGATAAGAAGTGGTTATTGAAGTTCCTTTAATCGTATTTTACCTATTTTTTTAATTGAAACCAATATAAGAAAATTTATTATCTTGTATAGCATAAATATTCACATACTGATTTGTATTACAATATGGATGCTCAAAATGGGTTGTCAATAATACATATAATTTTCCTTCTTACATAAGAAAAATTCTCCTGTTTCTACACCTGTATAGAATGTTGTAAAAATTAAATTTTTATTTTAATAATTTTATCTCAAGGCCCAATTTGATGATTATGATGATTTTATTATTATCTATAACATAATATTTTATTAAATTATTATAATTTTTTACATTTTTTTTAATTAAATTTAATAAATGACCTCGCAAAAAAATGGAAGCCCAATTTAATTTTACATCATATTGATTAACATAGAAAAAATACATATTTAATTGAATCATATATTTTAATTTGTAATTCCTCTCACATATAAGCTATATATATAAAACATCACATCAAACATGTAATATATACCTCTTGGGTAGTTGAGTAGACATCTCTCTAGAAAAATATATTATATGGATTATCCCAAAACAATTCATCTATTATTATAACCTTTAAAACTTCCCAGATAATTGTAACCCAATTATTATGATATATATATATATATATTCTATATCTTATTATGGTCATGCATAACTTACTATCATTAAAAAATAATATATATGTACCCTTATATATAACAACCTATAGGGTTGGATGACTGACATCGTAAAAGTGTTCACATTGGTATGAGTCTAACACATATTATTTTTAAGAACTCTTAAAATATCACTATATTATCACATGAATTCTAATTTTATATACTTATTCTTTTCAAAATATAGTATTTATATCATATAAGTATAAAATAATTAATTTGTTCAAAACATATTAACTTATAACACATTATAAAATTCAAGATTTATGTTACTCACCCACAAATAAATTATAATTATATTCAATCATATATGAATTAATCCCATGTATAAGAAATAAAAAACTATTTCCAATAAGTTCATGGAATCATAAAAAATGAAAATCCCCATTGTAGAAATTGTGGTGTGATGGGTAGGAAACAACTTATTTTTTAGACAATTTTGAATCCCCCATACCAATGAGTATTCTGTCTGGAAGACCAATTATATATTGATCACCTCTCAAGTTAGACATCAATTCTGATACCAAACTAACACTAAATACATACACCATGACCAATATTTAATTATTTTAATTCCTCAACCCAAACTACTTGTTATGAGTATGAGAACTACAATACATCATGGTATCCTCACCATATAAAAGGGGATTCTAACTTGAAGTGACATTTTTAATGCTGTCAGTGGGGAGACTATAGCCTTAGTGTCATATAATTTCTCCGATAATATAAATAATATATTAAAACTAAGAGAAACAAATATAGAATAAAATTATTTCAATCAACAAAGATTCCATTTAGTAAAAAAGATAAATGGTCTACTATTGTGGAAATCCAAACCAATGTATAAAGTGAATAAAAATAATAAATATAGTGATAATAGAGATATGTATATCTTAACATGGAATCTGACTCCAAACCTCTATATCTTAAACGCACTGTCATAGGGACCTTTCCCTTCAATGGATCACTGGATAAGAAATCTCCAGAAACACTGAGATACTCATTTAGATTGTGACTAATAAACCCACTTAGACACCAAAAATGCATCATTAACATATGTTTACAATGTACATAATATTTTTTGTCATCACAAATGTAAATTCTCGTATAAAAATACAAGAACAATTATGCTAAGTCATATTGTACTAAGAAATCCACCCCAAACCCTAACCCAACCATCGTTTCCTTGTTTTTGGTAAGGATTTAAATTTCTATCAACTCAAGTTCCACCTTTGTGGAAAATGATTCACACCCTAAAAAATATGTTTTCCTTTTTCTATAACACTGCACACCCCACCATGATGGGGGTTGTTATACCTAGGTGATGAAACTCTCTCATGACATTGTTGATGTAATTGGATAACACATCATGTTTCATGGAATTATATAACATTAACCATTACCTAAAAACTCTTAATTACTATTCTTTTTCTACTCTAGTGTTAACAGACATTTTAGTTACCCAATCTAGACCATGAATTAATCTATAGTATGTAGACATCATCAGGTTATTATAATCCCCCTATAAGGGGACATCAAACCAAAACTGAGAAACTTGATCATCCTAATACCTAATACATTGTTCCATTGGATTTATAATACCATAATTAATATATATAAAATCAAATAACAGTTAGGAATATCAGAATCTTTTCTTAAGAGGGTATACTGAAATAATAAAATAACAAATCAATAAATGGGTTTCCTGGACAACTCATTCTCCCACATGGAAACACTGATTAAGAACGAGTTATATAAGATAAAAAAAGTCATCCAATTTAAGGCCATATATGGTATGGAACATCATACCTTATGTTTTTTGATGATTTACTCCAGGTCATGTCAAATGAATGAAGACTGAATAACACCACACCCTATTGTATGGTCACTTTTCATGGATATCTATTCTATTTCTAGTACATTAAAAGTGATTTTTACAATTGAGACTCAAGAATATTACTTGTTATGTAGGGTGGCTCTAAATTCACTTACCCTATGGATCCCTCCAATGGAACCAATTTTGAGGAATGTCAATGGGGAAATTTCTTATTCAATATATTCTTTATCGTTTGAAGAATGGATATTAAATTCCACATCCATTCTATAATATAAAAATATGAATAGAAAAAAATCATTAGTTTATAAATAATACATAAATGTAAAAGATATTGAAGAAGATATTCAATGAGAATAGATTCTCAATATGATCAATTGGTGATAAATTACTCGGAAACATCCACTATTATTTATAATTATATCTTTAGAAAATGGAATTATTATTAAATCATCAATATCTCTTCTAATATAAAATGGAAACATCAATGTATTATGGTAATATCTTCAATCAAAAAATATTAATATTTCTTGGAAGGTGGTACCAAAACCCATAATTTTAAAAGGTCTATATTCATTGGTAATCATGATAGGATCAATAAAATAAAATAAAAATATTGATCTGACACTATTATTTAAATATATAATTGTTGTGTTTTTATATATTAGGTGAAAAATATATTCAATATATATCTACTCCCATATCTCAGCAATGTAGAAGGATTTCTCAATGATTTATGAAAAACTCGCTGATATAACATCAGAAAATCATCCGAAAAGTGTAGAGGTGAGGGGAGAAGAATGGGAGATCCATGATTCATGTGAAGAGTTCTGAAATTAAGAACAAGTATATTGGGGTTAGAATTTTTAGTTAAATTGTATTTAAATGAAATGAAATGAAACACATTTTTAGTGCATTTAATTCACCCTTGGATTGGGTGCACTAGACATCGAGTGGGTATCATGAATTGGCATGTTATTGGCTACCAACATCTCATTCATACAAGAAGAGACACCTAGGTTCTTCTAAAACCACTCTATAATTGGTTTCCCCGTAGAAACCTTTATCAATGTTGTAAATACACTAGTGAGCTGGTGGTAGATTTCAGCCACCGTTCATTCCATCGTCCACTCAAGGCATTCAACTAAAAAAATTAAAACCTCCCATAAAAAAGTACTTTTAAAAACCCAAATAAAGTAAAAATAAAATAATAGTATTATAGAATTTATAATATATAACATCATATAAATCATATAGAATCATGGATACTACATCTCTTCCTCTCAAATGAATTATTAACCTCGAGAATTACCTTCAAAGGTTCTTATTAAAAAATCAATACATTGAGCCTATAAATCATCCTATGGCTCCAAAGATTCTTTCTAGATCCAACCATGATTGCATTGAAACCAGATTAAATTTACCATATTCCATCAAAGTACATTCTCACTTGGTTCTGTGAACTTCACCAGGTTCTCCATGTATGATAAATTAGGCTCTATCTCTTCACCTTATTATTGATGACATGCATAGGATTATGCATGTACCCCTACAGTTTAGAAACATGAAAGACATCATTCATACCTTAGTACTGAGAAGAAAGATCAAGATGGTGTATCATGGTCCCAATCCACATAGTGATTTTGTTGAGTCTATCATAGCATGGTGTTATCTTAACCTACTTCATTATATGAATGTTGACTAATTTATGATTCACCCTCATATATAATCATCCACCTAAAATAATTTTAAATGTCTTCTCCTATAGTTGGCATAAGAATCCAACATACTCGAAGCTTTGATCACCCACTTATATATCAGATATACTCTCTCAGAGGTCCCATATATCAATATAGGACAGACAAATACAACCTTTCCATACTCATTCAAACTAAGAGGTTAATGAAAAGGCCTAACAAAAAGATCCTCTAAAGGATCCATAAAAATCATAGCTTTTTAACTTCTATTGAATGAGAAATAATAAAATCTTAATTGATCATAACAATAACCAGAGAATTCTAGAATGAAATCCAAAATAATATACTATAATATGTGAATAAATTACTATAAATTTTCATCTATCTAAGGAAGGTACATTGTACTCAAACATAGCTAAGTCCCCAATACCTTATATGAGACCTATGAAAACTATTACATAAATCATTTTTATCTATCAAATAATATACTGAAGGGACTCCATGAAATCCTACTATCTCAAATACATATATATTTATTATATCATCTATTAAATGAGTTTCATTGGTTGATAATAAGTTGGGAACATTACTAAAATGATCTAAAATCACCAAAAAAATCTAGGATACTATGGGTATTGGGTAACCTAATATTAAAGTCTTTCATGGAATCCACCCACTTCCACATGGGAATAGGATGTGGATGGAGAAAACCCCCCATATTCTTGTTATCATCATTAGTCATCTAACAAGTATGGATCTTCGAAAAAAAATCCAAAAATGTCCCTCTTCATCCTTGAAAACTAGAATTATTACCTAAAGTCATTATATATTTTTTCATCCTAAAATTCACTTCCCACATTGAGGTATAACATTATCACATTATCTATTAACTCATAGAAGTAGGGACTACAACTCTCCCATTAATAAGTAACACATCATCATTGGTAAATAACCACTCTAATATCAAGTCACATTTATCTTATTATTCTCATATCAAACAACACTCGGGGATAATCTCCTATACATCATTCACCTGAGTCTACAAAATAAAATGTTATAAAACATAAAAAAACGATATAAATGTTGGGTCTTTATAAGCGTCAAATGCCAAATCATTCAATAAGATCACCAAGTACCACTTTTTATCTTAATGTTGTTCAGCACAATAATGAGCTCAATAATTCTTATGGACAAGGGAATCTTTAATGATTTTACTACTACATTGTGCATAATCTATTACAAACTCAAAAATATTTAGACACACTTCCCACATTCAATACATCAAATTTAGATCCCTCTATATGAAGATATAGTGGAAGATCTTATGGACCATATATACCACAAGACTCTATTGAATGTGATAATGTAACCAATACATAAATTTGTGGACCAAATCATTGAACTCGTGGTCATGGGTAGGATAGATCCACTTAGTGGATCACATCTAGAATGAACCATAAGCAACTATAGCGTCCCTATATATCATAACATCTACCAAACCAACGCCTAATGCATCATAGTATAAATAATAATTGATCCCACACTCAGGAAGAATCTACATTGGAGCTAATGTTAACCTCTTATTCGTGTCAATAAAATAAACATTAATATTTCTAACAACTAGACATCTCTCCCTTAATCGTCAATATATTCATGGGTATTGAAAATTGGGGGATATCCTTATTAAAATGTCATCATTATCCCACATGTCCCAAAAATCTCATAAACATGAAAAATTTTCAAAGATGTGTCCAAACAATTACTATATCAAACATATCTAGTTACACATATATATATATATATATGTTCCTTAGAAACCACATGCTACCATAATTTCACCTCTTGTGTAACACACATCGATTTTCAAGAGATAATTTTTTATGTTTTATGCTACACCACGATAAGCTTGTGATATACGCAACACCGACTTAGCTTGGGGTATACATAACACTATGCATGGCTAGTTTTCACACAATTTAAAATGTTCTTTTTAGAATTTATTTTATGAAATACTTAGTTTATCTGAACAACTAAATATTATTATATTACCTTATAACCCAGTCATTATAGTGGAGGGAGTTAGCATTATTAACACTAAATGAAAAAAAATCTAAATTCAAATATGTGAGTTTATAAAATATTAACATCACTGTTGATATATTTTAATAATATGTAATATATTTAATCTAATGATTAAAATTAATCTTATACGTTTTCTATCCATGATATAAGAACAAATTCACAAGTTTAGATAAAAGAAATATTTTTATAAAAATGTAGTTTTGCCTCCATTTGATGGTGTACCCATTTTAAATCTGGTTTTTTGACAATTTTATATATTCCATTTAATGAAATTATCTTCTTATTTGGATGTGGGATAAAAAATTTACATTCGATGATTTTTTAATTTTTTTGATATGTTTTATGTCTTCCTAAATTGTAAAAATATACTAAATTTTAATCGAAAAGAACTTTTTCATGGAAATAATATTTTCAATATATTATATTATATAATGCTTTTAAAAATAAAAAATATAATATATTATAATTATTTAATATAATTTTGGTCATTGGAATTATTTTCACCATGAATTTGGATATAGATACATTTAAATCTTTTGCAATGTTTTACCTTTTAAAAACCCATTTTTCATTCAGAAAACATGAATAATTTCAAATTAATTACACAATATTCTATGATTTGATTTTTTTTAAAATGATTCCATATTTTCAATCATAATTTCCAAATTATTTAAATATAATTATTTTATTATTTGGGAATTATGAATAGTAACTTCGTAGATTTTTATTAATACGGTAAAACAAAAATCAGTTAATTAAGGGTTAATAATTTTTATAAAATTACCTTAACACTTTTTTTAATGTGATTGGATGAGTTATTTTTGACCTAAATCATCCTTGGGTCTAAATTACACCCTTTGGAATCCACTTGGATGAAAATTGGACATTTAATATAATTTATTCCAAGAAAAGTTAAATATGTCTCACTCAAATTTTAACAACATTATCCTTTTTAATATAGGGTTATATTAGAGATTAATTTGACTAAAAGAACTAATTTTATTTCTTTGTTTTTTTATTTATCGTGAAAATTTATATGTAATTTTTAGGATATAAATATTTACCATAATAACTTATACATTAATCATGCAGAAATTATTTAATTGTTCAAAAATAAATTAATTAATTTTTATTAAAATAATTATAATCATTAAAATCCACTAATTTTGAGAAATAACACATTATTCTAGAATATTAAGATAATAATATTCCATTTATCTATTAATTGACCATCATTAGCAATATAGAATAGATTATGACACATGTAATATTTTATTTATATTGATGTTATAGTTGTCACAATCATTTTTTAATAAATAATACATTTTTAATATATAAGTTTCCCTAATATATATTCAACATAATATATCACACTAAAATAGAAAGTAATTATCTTCATTATGGTATTTTTTTTAATTTTTATTTGATATATATGTATATTAAATAACCATACAATAAAACTGTAGTAATTATTTTATTAATGGATATACCAAATTAATGTTATTAAAAATATGAAAATTATTATTATTTTATGTAATTAATACATCCAAATAATTTTAAAGATTAAATTGAAACCATATGTATATAATAATATATTTTCTTTTAGGATAACATCGTATCTTGATATTTTTTAAAATCAATAAATTGAATAGTATGAAAATTGACACCATTGATTGTTTATCAAAATTATGTATTATTAAATTATTTAGAAAACAAAATACAGTGTTGAAAATATATAATAATAATTATTTCTTATAAACTATTCTGAATAATTCATTTATGGTCTAATTGACATCAAATAAGTAAAAATTATACTATTTTAATATTGAATTATTTGCTACATTTGTTAAAATTTAATTTGAATAACTAAGGGTTAATTGAAATGGTAAGGTATGAATTTATAGAAAAACTTGATTAAATATTATTTTCTGATAATTTTACAATCATATCCCAATAT
Source organism: Viscum album (assembly GCA_963277665.1). Taxonomy (NCBI): domain Eukaryota; kingdom Viridiplantae; phylum Streptophyta; class Magnoliopsida; order Santalales; family Viscaceae; genus Viscum; species Viscum album. The sequence goes on from OY728148.1 coordinate 472,404,087, forward strand.
ATCTCGAAATAAATGACATATTTTTGGTATTTTTATTGAGATATATTTTATTATAATTTTATAATTTTAGATATTCCATAAGTTCCCCTCACATCATTTATAGAATGGAACATCGTCTCTCACTTATTCACTTCAATTTGAGACATAATTTTCGTCCATAGACAGCCCGTTTCACTTATAAACATCCCTATTCACATTTTATATTATATTTCCTTCTCAAAAGACAATCCTCAGTGCTTTTAAGAGGAGATCTAGAAGTAGCTCACTAAAGAAGATATAGTCTCCTTTACCAACTCTCTCAAAATCATTTCTTCTTCAACATGAACTACCTATATTGTTTAAATTATTATTTTGGAATTATATAATCACCTATGTATTCAGATATTATTTTGGTTATTTAACAACCCTATTAAACCTTCTATCCATCCTATGAAAAAACCAAATCATGATGAGTGTGTACATACGACTTACAGTCTCCACGTAGTCATGTAATATGTTTTCACTACCACCATACATGGATATGTATAATGAGGAAGATAATAACTGAATGTGATTATTATAACTTTATATGGATACTAGAACTAATTATATATCATTCACTTCTGCACCATTTCACAATTACGGTAATGATATTGTCGCCCATGCGTATGTACAGTCTACCGTCTCAACAAAGTGAATTGATTAATTCTACATGATATCCATTAAAACATTGTTATATAATTGTATATAATTAATAAATATTATATATATTATGATAATATCTTTTTTTTAATTATATAAATAAGTCCTATGAAGGAGAAACATACCTTATTTTACAAAACATGCATATGAAAATGAAGAAATTAATAACCAAATAACGAGTAATAATGAAATTTTATTAACAAAGGGATGATAATATGATCATATATGATATCATAAAAATATAAATAATTCTAGAATAAGTCAATGACATTATTTAAATTATTATACAAGAGTTTATGAAACATAAAATGTATATCATACCTAACGTAGGGGGTTATTTTGTTTCACTTTTATTTTTATGGGACATATGAACTATACACCACCTATTTCTATTGAGTGGTGTTTATGAATCCCAATAATGTTTTCAAGATTCTTATTATGAAGGTTATAATATTAAGATAATTTTTTTATGACCTATAGGATTCTACTCATTATAAATTGGTATGGGATAATATTACGTTGGAATATAATGTTTTTGATTCTGAAAATGTGATGATTTTACTTCGGAGTTTCCATGATTCGTAAACAAATCATCATCAACCCCACCTATAATATCCTAAAGGATATGATACACTCCAATGATGTTGTTGATGTAGTTCGTGAAGAAGAAAGAAATTCAAGTACATGGTGGACAAACAGATAACTTTTTACCAAGCATGGGCTTTATCCATTGAGGGAGGAAGGATAATAGAGCTTGGTTTTTGTGGAAGCGAAAATCATGGAAGGTCAAAATCAAGGATTAAGAGGAATAATTTCACATGTCTTAATTTTGGATAGAAGGGGAATGTAAAGAAGGAATTTTAGAATAAGAAGAGTAATGAAAAGATGTATCTAGGGAATTTAGAAATTAACTATAGAAATAAGAAAATTATTAAGATTGAGTCAGTGACAACTACTGGAAGCATGAAGCATCTCAGCATTTCATGGCTAAACAACTCATGAGAAACATGGAACATGACATATCAACATGAATGGTTTGACCAATATGAAACTATCCCAGAAGGAGTTTTGTAAATCGGGAATGATAAAACCCTAAATAGCGTTGATTTTGGTACCATCAATCTAATGTTGCATGGTTGTATTATTCGAAACATCCAAGGAATACTCCAGGAGAAGGGATAGAAGAAGAACATATTGTATTTGGGAGAATTTTATTATATCTAATGCAAGACTCACATAGAGAATAGATTGATGATAATTGTGAATGGAGTTTTTGTAATAATGAAGTATGATAAGATCACAAAGAACCTGTATGTGCTTATGAGTGAAACATACAAGGAGGATGAGATACTTGTTTCATCAACTACATCGACATAATTGTTACCAATGTTATGGAATTGGAAGCTTGGTCATATGTCACAATGAGTCCTAAATATTCTTTCGGATCAAAATCTACTACATGGGATAACAATGGTATCCTTACCATTTTGTGAGCATTTTGTTTTAAGCAAGAAACATTGGTTAATGTTTATGATTTCAATGATACGTAGCAACGATATCATAGTGTTTAAACAATCCATCATTTGGTAATCATTAGTTATACACCTAAGAGGATCAAGGTACTTTGTATCGTTCATTGATTATTATTCTAGGATATGTTTGGTGTTACCAAACATATTGAAAGGTATATTTTTGGGAATACTTGATAATATTCAATCCACATAAGTATCTTGAATATAAAAATAAAATCAAGTGTTTGAGGAATAATATGGTGGATAATATACAAGAAATGATTTTGATACATTTTTTCAACCAGAAGAAATCAATAGATAGTTCATGGTGGCATATAATCCTCAAAAAATGGAGTTTCAGAAAGGATAAAAGAACTCTATTGGATATAATAAGGGAAATGTTGAAGAATATAGAAATGTCCAAAATATTTTGGGTAGAAGTACTGAATATTGAATGTTATGTGATTAGTAGATCTCTGTCACTGGTGATTGGTCTAAAGACAATGACAGAGATGTGGATAGGTAAAATAGATAACTATTCTCAGTTACAAACTTTTAAAACTTTGGTATATGCATTTTTGAGGGACCCGGAAAGATCAAAGTTGGATACGAGATCAAGGAGTCGTATCTTCATAGGGTATGTTGATGGTTTGAAGGGGTATCGTTTGTGGGACCCCACTAACCTCAAACATATCATTCGAAGAGATTTCATTTTAGTAGAAGATAAGGTGAAAATGATAATTGATGGTAACATGGATAAGTATAATACAAAAACTAAAATAGTCAAATTTGAGGATAAATCCAGTATGTACCAGTATCCTCTGAGGCATTACTATAGCACAAATATCAAGTATCGGTTCAGTATGGGCCACGACGGTCAACTCTGGAGAAAAGAGAAAACATAAGGAACTCTGGCTATATAACTAAGAGAAACATTATGTTCTTCTTATTGACAGTGTATGGAGAGCAATATTATTTTATAGAGGTGACCTAGACACCAGATGTATCCTCATGGATGAATGGGATGCAGGAGAAATGTGAACTCGTACATAAGAACAACAATTGGTATCTTGTTCCATTACCTCATGGAAGGAAGTCTATCAACAAAAAATAGGTCTTTAAGATCAACTAGGATGTAAAGTAATGGGTGGATAGATATTGTTCATGAATTGTGGACAAAGGATATGCTCTGAAGGAAGGTATGGATTAGAAATAAATATTTCCTCTATTGGTTAAACTGACTATTGTTCAGATAGTTCTAGTGATGTGTGCTACATAATTTTTATATCAAGAGCATCCGGATTTGATGACATATATTCTACAATGAGATCTTGATAGAGATGGATATATATGTTTCAATAATATGTTTTTTCATAATAATGAAAAAGGACGTGGTTAAAAGGTCGAACAAATATATGTACGGACTCAAGCCGATGACCATGTGTTTCTACAAGAGATTTGATTTCAATATCTGGATCCTTTGATATAACTAAATTCATTTAGATCCTTGTACCTATTTTAAAGGAAATGATGGTAATTATTTCATCATTCATCTATTGTATATGGATGAAATGTTGGTTGTTTTCCCCAAAAAATGATCAGATCTATGAGATGAAGGCACATTTTTCTAAGGAGATGTATATGAAGGACTTCAGACAAGAAAATAAGATTCTTTGGATGAAAAATTACTGAGATAAATAAATAGGGAATATTTTTCTATCACATTAAAATTAATTACAAAATCTCTACAAACTCATCATCATGAAAGAATATAATCCAATAGTTACCCTCTTCATATTAATTTCCAGTTATTCACAATGATGAGTCATAATAGTGAAGCAGAGAGGATGAATATGTCTTGAGTAACGAATGCATCCGAAGTGGGTAGTCATATGTTTACTATGGTTTGTCATAGACCAAACATTGAACATGAAGTGGGAGAAATTAGTCAGTTCATGTAAAATCTATGATTGGAGCATTGGAGAATAGTTAAGAGGATCATAATATACATCATGGAGACCTAAAATGCTACATTATGTAATAGTGTATTGAAATTCACTATCATGGGATATGTTGATTCATGTTTTTCATGTGATTCGGACAGGAGGAAATCCACAATAGGTTATTAGTTTTCTCTTTTTGTAGGAGATGTGAGGTAGATTTCAATGTTATAATTATGTGTGCCTTTATCCACAATAAAGGTGGATTACAAGGCAGCTACACAAGCTTCCAAATAAGTGATTTATATTGGGCCATTATTTGAGGATCTCAAGATAATACATGAACAGATTCAATTATTTTGTGACATTATGTAAGCCTTGTACACTGCAAGGAAAGATATTCTCTTTCCAGAATGAAGCACATTGGGTTACAAAACTAATTTTTCAAAGATGTGGTGAAGGAAGGAAGTTTCTACATGTCGAAAATTCATACTAAAAAAAATCAGGATTATTTCCTAAAGATTTTGGTTGACTATGATAAGTTTATATGCTACCAATCCTCAATAAGCCTCTGAGAGATGTGAGAATCTGGATTTGAAATATAGAAAGGATCCGTGGAGATGTTTTAGTGACATTATTTAGGAGGATCCCCCCCCCCTATAAAATGTGGATGATTAAGGTAGATTAGGTGGGCTACCGACCCCACCTTCTATGTTGAATCATGGGAGGATCAGGGAAGAATCAACCCTATAAAAGGCAGTGGCTTCACATGGATTCAGCACTTACATTCAGCAACATAATCTCCATTCCGGATATACTTTGTTTGGTGATGATGTTTACCGATTTATTCAAAATATATATTTACAATATTTTTTACTTTATAATATTGAGGGAGTGTGTACCTACTTTTAACCATAGTGAGATCCTTATTTTTTCCTATGGTTTTATACCCCTTTCATTTTGGGGTTTTTTCCATATTACATATGGTGTCCATTTATTTCAATATTTTTTCACATTATCTTATCTTGTGATCTTTGCAGCATCAGTGAGACAATCTATTTCCAGTACCAACAATGAGGACACTCTATCATGCCAATATCTCTCCTTTTACTGCTAGTGATGCCTGTTACAGGATGATCTGGATCATGTTGCATTTTCTCTCCTCCATCAAGGTGACAATGAAAACCCGACCAATATCTGACCACGGTGTGAATAGACGGATGTCGCAAGACCCAAACGCAAGGACTCCCCAAATTTATATTTCCTCCCCAAGTTAGTTTTTAATGCTGGAACTAGCCCCTAGGTCATCCCTTTTGTGATTCCTTTCTATATCGTGATACACCTTCCCAAATTTGATGATTTCTTACTCAAAACAGGTCACGAACAACCTGAAATGGATCATAATGGGTTTTTTCGAACCGAAACTACCATCTAGATTGTCATATAAACTGGTAAAGACCATAAGTGAGCTCTTTCAAATCCGTAATGGGCCTTTGTATGTTTGAACTAACTCAAAATGGGTTTTCTAGGGATTTTGGATCCTGAGAAATTTTTAATTCAACTATAAATTAATTTAACATATTATTAAAATAAATTAATCAATTATTAATTTCTTGGTTTACAAATAATAATAATATTATTAATTAAAATATTTATTTCTATTTTGGTAAAAAAAATTATATTTATTTATTAACTAAAATATTTATGTTTAAAATTAAATTAATTATTGGATTGATGAAAATAAATTATTTAAATGATAATTCATTTAAATTACATGAATTAAATTTTATATTTATTACAATTATTTTTATCATGCATTATCATTTCATATTGAATGGTCATGACAAATTGAAAAAAACATGTATTTATGGTTAATATTATTGAATTATTTATTATTGTGCGTTTAGTTTGTAGTAAGTTTTTAATTTAATATGTTTTCTGTGTCAACATTTTATTAAGTCAATATATATAATCTCCATCACATCCAATTTATCTATTGTATTTTCTTCTCAGGAGAAACCTTCATCTACGTGAGAGTATATATTTATAAATTTGATGATGATGAAATATAGTGCATACCTCACCAAGATGAGGTGATACCACATATTATAAATGATCATATTGAATGAGGAAGAGGTGTATTAGGATTCAAACATTTACTTAGGTATGATACCCCTATGTCACTCTAACGTCCCAAGATTGATGTAAAGAGACATAATATTCCAATTTCGAAATAATTAATACATTATGAAAATAGATTCCCAAAGATAGTATTAGTTTAGTGTCATTGGAATCATGGAACACTTTCTTCTAACATGGTTAATGATCATTAAAAGATCCAATAAATATCATCCACATTATTTTTCCTACCTAAAACCATCCTTTATTTCCTGGAAAAAAGAAAATATAAAATGGGGGGATCAAATTCTCAGTAAAGTTAAACAAAACATAAACATGAGAATGTATAAACATGATCATATATTTTTAATATCAAAATATTCAGTCGTAAAATAAATCTTGGCAGCACATAAGGATTAAATCAACAAGGAACCTGAACCCGGATAAAATAACGTTGTCTTAAAACATGTAATGGGGTAAACATAGAATCATATAATATAGTTTACATATTATCCAAGGATCATTGTTAAGACTATCATAGTGGACAAATTCCATTACTAAACTAATTTCACTCTTCATTCCATTCATGCATTACTGAACTGGATTTACAGGTTGTTTCGGCATAGTATTACTGAACTAGATTTACTTGTCATTCCATAAAATTCAATCTCATGAGATATAAATCCTTACACAATATATTTATTAGAGAAATAGGACTCACCCAGATCATTATTAAATCATTCTTATTTGTTCCAAAAAAACATAAACAATTCACCATAGCATAACCCAAGAAATATAATGGATTTATTAAACATCATTCCTCCATAATCCATATAAAATAGATGGATTTCATAAATATAATTTCATCATAAACATAGTCAAATCATTGTAAGATTAGGGATAAAAACATTACCCTATTTAAATAATATTATCTCTTATTGAAAATAAATTTGATAAAACACTAGATATTAATTCTTGAGAAAAATATCATCACTTCTTTAAAAAAAATTCTTTCCAAAAAATGCCACACAATCATAAAATAAAATAATTTATCTGAAAATAAATGTGTAATCATGCATATGTAGCTTCATGTAAATAAGGCATTATGAATACATAATAATATATTCATTTCATATAAGTTAAAAAAATTCTCGTTGTACTTTTTCTAGAAAAGTCAAAACTACCTCATATCAAATAATGACAGAAGATTCATTTCATTTAATTTAATAAATATTCAAAAAATGGTAAAATTGTCTTTAAATAGTTTTACTAGAATATAAATAATATTAAATATTTAGGAAACCTATATGTGGATGATAAATATACCCCAGTAGATACTTATAAATAAACAATCTCAGATAATAATGAGATTACGAAATTATCCCACAACATAGGTCTAAAATATGTTGTATGTATCTGAAAGTTTTATGTAATGAGTTAAATTATTTCATTGACTTATTTCAATATTCATTTAATGTTATCATATATGGAAATATTGACATTTTTTGGTAATAATATTTCATTATTACTATTATTTAATTATAAAATGCTTCTTTTTCTTATAATTGTTCTCTTGAATAAGTACTAGTTTTTTTTATTAATTCATATTAATAAAATTAAAAATTGATCTTAACATAATATATATCAAATTTATTTATTCTTTACATTTATATAATCATGCTTTAATATATATCATGTAGAATGAATCACATCGCATCATGGAGATAGTAGGTCGTACGTACGCACAAGCGATGATATCATTCCAATATTATGAAATTGCAATGAAGTGAATGTTATATATATTGTAACATATAAAATGAATTATTACAATAAAAATATATAGTTATAATTTCCATCATTATACCCATCGAAACCAAGTAGTAGGGAAAAATAGATTACACCATAGCGTGGAGCCTGTAAGCCATACGTACACACGTGTGGTGATTTTGTTTTTTGTATGATGAATAGAAGTTGGAATTTGGTTGTTACATAATATTAATAAAATATAATTATAAATATGATACTATATTCAGGAATTTATAATTGAAACAACTCATAATGTGAAAGTATAAGAAGAAATAATTGGAATGAATTTGTTGAGAAGATTACCTCTTCTTCGTCGAGAACCCTTTAGATCTCCTCTTAAAGGTATTAGGGATGGTATTTTGAGAAGACCAAAACCTCTAAAATTTGATTAATGATTTATATGAGTTAAATGTCTAGAGGATGGTCGATCTTGAAGGCTCAATGTGAAATGAAATCATGAAGCATGATGTTCCCTTTTATAATTGAGGTAAGGTGCACATTTGGAATCTATAAACATATTAATTTATAATAAAATAAAACCAAAATCATAAACCTAAAAAATGTAATAATTTTAAATATGATATGATATTATTTTTTAGTCTCATCATCTAGTATGTTTTGGTCAATATTTTAGGAAAATGTATACATTATCATTTAAATTTTACTCATTGTAATTCTATTTCATTTCTATTAGGGTAACAATTATTTCGATATTAAAAGGGTGCAATGTTTAAATATTTGATGTAAATTAAATCATAAATAAATTATTAATATAATATTATACCGTATAATAATTATAATATATTATTATAAATGCCTTATGATTTTTAAGTATTTTAATAAAAAAAATGTTCTGGACAAAACAACAATAGTTCCCTTTTCGAATCTATTCAATTTCTGGATTTTTAAAAATTTCAAAATAAGATTTTATACCCAGAAAAGTTATTTTACAATATCTAAGATGGGTCTAGGTCATTTTTTAAATTCATTATAAATACTGATTATCTTAAATTTTATAGATTTTAATATTTTCTATAATATTTATTTAATATTTCTATTAATAAAATAATTAATACATCAATTTTGTGTAATTATTTAATATACATATTGGTTGGGTAAAATTTTAAAAAATTATAAAGATGAAGATAAATCTATTATATTTCATTATAATATGTGTAGTTGAATATATCTTCTGGAAAATAAATCATTTAAATTTTTATACTTATTAAAATATGAATGTGACATGTCTAACATAACTTTAAATAAAATAATATAAATGTCATAATCTCTTCTATAAGACTCAAAATAATCAACAAATAAGACCTTGTATGATTTGGGTCGATTTATACTCCAAAAATAATATTGGGGAAAGTGTTTTAGTTTTTTAATATTTATGATCATTTTAATAATATTGTTTTATTTGTTTTTCATCAATTAAATCAATTAAGAATCATCAATTTATAAGTCCTAAAGCTTATTATTTAATTACAAAAAATTTAAAACAGATTACAATGATATATAAACAAATAATTTACCAAATGAGTATTTATAGTCGAATATAGATTCTATATAAACATATTTTAAAAATGATATATTATATAAAACATGAATGTGACATCTTTAAATAATCATTAAATAATTTTTTATAAATACCATAATATTACTCAATTGGGCCCAAAATGTAAAAAATTAATTTATATTAGGGAAATATGTTTTTATGAAAACAAAATGAATTTATATTCATTAATACCGCTCATTTTTTCATATGTGGATACATGATATATATTATAGACATTTAAAATGGAACTTTGTGTCGTTCTTAGATTTTAATATTTTTATGTCATTTTTATTTAAAAATGTCCAATAATTAAAATAATTTTGATTATTATGTGGTGTGGTTAGAATTAAGTTCATTGAAAAATGCTTTTTCTTTTGTATTGGTCATTTTATAGTCATTATAATTTTAGTTTTAACATAAATAACCTAATTTACCCATTAGAGTGGTAACAAAATTTACCATGGTTAATATTCATATTGGTCAAAAATAAAAGGGACCTACGTACAATATTTGGACATCCTAAATAATAATTGTACATCTTTTTCTCAAAATAAAAAACACACATCTCATAATTATATTTAAATTAAAACCAGTAAAATTTCACGAAAATCAATCTTTTGGAAAGATGCCCCTTTAAAATGGAAAATGGGTTTATAGTAAATTCACTTATAAAATACTTTTCAAAAAACATAATTGGATAAAAATAAACTAAATGATATTTAAAACAAAACAAAAAAATAATTTTACTTTGTAATGACTATAAAAGAAAATAATTGTTGTTCGGAGTGGATACTCAAGAGGGGGGTGAATTGAGTTCCAATAAAAATTTCTGTTAAAATTATTTCCCTTAAAATCCCCCAATTTAAAAACATAGTTAAACTGTAGTGAATATATACAGAGTGTAAATGTTCAATCTGTTTCTCAAAGATTGATTAGGTCTCAGTTTTCTTAACCTGAATATTTAATTAACTTTTGAAACTAGCTTACTAGTTTACAAAAATTATAAACACTTTCTAATTTAACTATCAAAGTAGCTTTAAAATAGTTTTGTATTTCAAAGTAATAACAGAAGAATATGAAATAAATATATAGTATACTTATAAACATAAATTAAAATGCACAACAATTTTAACCAAGAGGCTCATTCTCAAGCCGAGACTTAGTCCTCTCAACAATTTATATAAATCGATCCACACCCTGGATCGGGGGTAAACAACAGTACACTACTATCCATGTCCAAATACCTCTACCACAGTTCTTCGTGGGAAAAAAACAATAGCACATAGGCTGTTCAGGTCTTAGTCGACCTCTACCACTATCCACAGTGGGAAACAAAGGGTTATGAAGTTTGAGTGAGGATTTATGAATCCTCCAATTTAACTTAGGAGACAGTGTGTTTGTAAAATAAACAGGATACACACACTGCTCAAAATGTAAAGATAGAATCACTAAATTAAGTGAGAAAGAATTTATAAAAGCTGGAGTGATTGGCAGTGCAGCTCTGGAATCGTTTGGTTGGTCAGAAAAACTTCTGAATACTTTTCTGGATTCAGCTCAGAAAACAGAGTGTCATTTTCTTCCTTGATTTCAGGTTCAACATAAAAGCATGAGTGCATGAAAAGTTTGTTTTAGTTCTTCACTCAAGATGCAGCTTGTGTTCTCCTCCAGAATATGTTTCTTCATGTAAGGTCAGGATTCATAGAGTATGGATGTTGACTAGTGAAAAATTCTCCACATTTGAATATTGTTTAGCTCTTTTCTCTTTCACCCTTCGTGTGTCTTCTTTGTGCCTTGATTCTCTCTCTTATAAAAAATATTTCTTGCATGATCTTTTTCTGTCCCTTTATAGATTTCTACTTCTGTAGAAAATAATAATTACTTTTTTTCATGGGTAATAGGTATGGTTCCCTGACATGGAAACAGAGATCATTAAATAACATCAACTGCATTAAAAACATCAAATGTAACTGTTAGCTTAATAAAAAAATAGTATTGAGAGTATAGAGTATAAAGTTTGGCTGCTTGGTCAATTAGTAGCTCATGTTGGTAAGTATATGGTGTCGTAGGATCTTCAATCGGTAGCTCTTGCTCTTGCATCGGTAGCTCTATATAACAGTTTCTATCCATCAGTAGCTCTTTCTCTATCTATAGCTCTTGATCTATCGGTAGCTCTATGTATCGGTATCTATGTGTAAACTGGCTCTATCGGTAGACTCTTGTCTATTGGTAGCTATGGTGTGTCGGTTCATATCAGTCACATCTGTGTATCATTAGATCGGTCGGTAGCTCATATCAGTAGACTGAATCTGTTGGTACACGTGCTTACCGGTGGACTTATGCGTATCGGTAGACTTATTCTGTCGGTAGCTCGGTTGTTGTCAGTATCTCTATTCATATCGGTGAACATAGTGTATCGGTGACTCTATCTATCGGTAGACTAAGTCTATCGGTAGATTGAGTACCTGTAGCTCAATCTAAACACAGACCGGTGACTTAATACTTATGTGTTTTATGCAAAACATATCCGAATGGGTTTGAATTACTTAATAACTTATATAAAAATGGATAAACAAAGATTAAACTATCTCAGGGATTATTTTAATATTATTATCATCTTGATCACATATTGAAAGAATTAATATATAGAAAAACATTAAATTGATATTATCAAAGTATATGAAAGCACAATTGGGATTATCAAAATAGGTGAGGTCAACAATCTCCCGCTTTTTGATAATCACAACTTATGATTTTTTTTTGAAAAAGTGTATCAGAGGATATATAATTAAACTCAATGTTCTCATAGAAAATCGTATATTATAAAACATAATTTATCAGATATAGAATTAAATGTATCAGAGATAAAAGAAAAAAATGATATTAGATGTAAAATTTAGTGGTATTAGAGAGTTAAATGAAATTATATCAGAATTTATGTTTAGTGGTATCATAAAACTAAATGAAATGATATCAGAAGTAAAGTTTAGTGGCATCAGAGTGTTAGAGAAAATGGTATCAGGGTATGAAATGCAACATTATCAGAGGTGTAAATCATGATAGCTTTTCTCTAGAATAAATTTCTCCCCCTTTCAATAATATCTCTCCCCCTTGGTGAATATGTCTTCCTTTGTGATACATAGAGTGTATTCATCCCCCATTGTAAAATCTTTGTAAAATATTTCTCCCCCATTGTGATAATCAAAAAAGTGGGAAACCAAAGAGAAGAGGAATAAAAATAAAAATGAGAAAAGAGATGAAAAAAAAAGTTTCATTTTATGTTCCAGATGAGTTACAAAGAAATAAACAAAATACATAGGATTCCTATCAAACAGTCCAGCCACTTGATCAATCCATATCCTCAATGTGAGATTTTCTATTGGGATCAGAAGAGGATTTAGGTGGTGAGGATGTCGGTGAAGGCTTAGGAATTCCGGAGATGACCATAGGAGGCTGAGCAACTGACACAGTTCATGGCATGTATTGAGTAGTCCTGTGTGTGATCATAGGTGTGAGGCTTAGAATTGCTTAGGAAGGATTCATCTGAATTGGAGAAGCAGTAGAGGCAGAGGCAGGAAAAGTAGGAGGGACAATCACTGGCCGGGCATCAACATGCAGAAAAGGTACCAACATATTTCTGAAATCCATCATTATTCCTCCTCATCACTCCATAGCTGATATGAATTCATCCTTGTTCTCTATAAACTTGTCCAATACTAGATTCAATTGTCTTAGATTTCTAACATGCTCTCTGAAGGCTTGATTGATAGGAGGCAGTTTCATATTCTCAATCAGAAGCAAGAAATGACTGGTCATTTGGGTCTTTGTGTAAATGTTGGAGAAATAAGAGTACACCTTTTCTTTCAATTCTTTTTGATAGGCAGAGTCGTATCTCATGTAGTCTTGGAATATCTTTGTTATTTCTCTGGATTAATCTCTGGTAGAGATAACAACTCTTCTCAGTTCAGATGAGTCCACAGAGCCACTGGTTGAAGCTGAACCAAGCTCCTCCTTCATAACAGCTCTAAACTGATTCAAATCCACTAAAGGTTTAGATGAAAGAGAACTAACCGAGAAAGATATAGTCTCTTTGAAGCTTTTGGTCAGTCCACTGATAAGATTTTGAACATCGGAATCCTGGGATTTAATATGATCTTTCATTGAATTTTTTAATCCTTCAAACACTGAAACCATCTGGCTTACCACACTCTTGACATAGCCTAAGTCCTTGTCTGCTTGGGATCTTGAGCTCATCTAAGATTCCAAAGAGATAACCAATTTCTTTAAAGCTTCAAGATCTGATTCATTTCTATAAACTTGAGCCTGATAGTATTCAACTTCTTATACTATTTATTCCATGAAGGTCGACAAATTACAACCTAGAGAGAGTTCAAATGATCTTTCCAACATCCTCATCTCTCGAAAAAAACAAAGCTTCATCTCAGCAACTGATCTTCTAAAGGATTATTTCAGTTCATCCTTCATGGATTCCAGATCATCCCTTGTGATCATATCTGCAGGTGCAACTATAGTGGGTACTCTTTCAGATGCTAAACTTACCACTGTGTCATTCATGATCGATTGAGCTGAAGAGACCAGAGAAACTTCCATCTTCTTTACCTCTTCCACAAAACTATCATTAAGATTTTTATTTAAAGTATTAAGGTCATGCATTCTGACCACATCTTAAGGCAATAACTCAGAATCAATATCCTAAGTAATCTTTGGTCTATTGTGAGATGCCTCATTATTTGAATCTTAATAGTCAAAACCACAGACTATAAAACCTGGGACTTCTTCCCAATCTTCAATTACAACAGCCACTATATCACTTCCAACATTGGTTTGATGCTCCCCCTCAACAGGTGCATCCTCAATTAGGATAACAACATTCTCAACAACATTCTCAGCAGCATTCTCAGCAGGTCTTTCATCCTGAGGAGAATATTCCACTATCAATTCTTCTTCTGCAACAACTAGAGGGTCTTATAGATGAGGTAAATCTTTTTCCGCTTCCATTTCATCCTCAGTAGAGACTAATGATTGTCCAATAACTGCACTAAGACTCAACTCAGCTGACAGAGATGCTTCACTTTCATGAGCATCTTCTTCATTCTCTACAACAGCCTATTCAATAGCCTCTTCAACAGCCTCTAAATCAGCTTCTTCTTTATATGATTTATGTTGATCTAGATTTTTAGGAGTTGGTATATGAGGTAAGTTAGGGTCTCCTCCTTCATCAGCAGATGACTCTTCCTCTTCTGAATCATCACTGTATTCTGGATCTTCTTCATCAGGTCCCAGACCTGGATCCCTCACATCCTTTGGTCTTGAAGGATGATCCACATGATTTAATTTTTCATATACCTTCTAGTAATCATTGACCCATTCTCCTCTCCAAGGGTTCCAATTGATTTTCATGTACATAAAAATTGTAGTTGTGATACAGAAAAATTTCTTCACTACCACTGTCTCATCTTGAGACTGAGCCACCCCTTTTACCATGATCATCACAGAGATCAACTTAGCAAAGAATAGGGAATTTGTCTTTGATTTCGGCCTTATCATATCTTCCATTTGGATCATCAGCAATCTACATAAATTAACCTTTACACAATTTCTTAAGAGGTGCATGAGATAGATATCCTATTATCTCAAATTGGCAAAGTCTCCTCTCCTCGGTGTCAATACATGTTGAATAAATTTGAACAACAATCTGTTCTCTCCATCCATTTCTATAGAAACTACTTGTCTTTGAATTCCATCACCAGTCAGCTCTTCAAAAGTAGTCTCATAGTCGAAAATGTCACTGGTTGGTGGCATGGATCTCAAGACATATCCATATACTCTTTCATGTGTAACTTTCAAGCACTCATCCCATTCAACAGATGAAAATGACATCTCATTTCCATTCACAAAAGAGGTTACTCTATTTTCATTCTCTAATTTCTCAATGGTTACAAAATCATAAAATTGTTTCACTAATTTTGAAAAGTAGACACCATTGTTGTTCGAAAAACACTCTACCCATTTTTGATCTTCAAGAACTTCGATCACTACGGACTTTCTTAGCAGAAACCATTCTACACAAAGCTCCTTTTCAATCACAATAACTCAATTATGCAGATGAGGATCCATTGGTCGCCTCCCCGACCTAGTTCTAGAATTACTACCAATACCACTTGCTTCTTGATCGGTCCTCTGCTTCTTTGTTTGCGGATCATCGGCAACATCTCTAACAGAGGGGAGTTTGGTTTTTGAAATCACTGGTTCGAAGGATTTAGGGTTCCCTAAGGATTAAGGATCTATGGATTGAGGGTAAAGGTTTGAGGATCGGTGGATTTAGAAGTAGCTCGGATGTTAGTTTTATCATTTAAGAATCATAAAATAAATAAAAGAATGAAATAATGAAAAAACGATTCATATTTTGGTGGCAGACATAAGTTTTAAAACATCACACATCGGTAGGGTCTATCAGTGAGAATTCCTAGCAGTGAGGGTTACATCAGTGAGGTTTCGCATCGGTGATAATTTCACATCGGTGAGAATTTTACATCGGTGAGAATTTCACATCGGTGAGAATTTCACATCGGTGATAATTTTACATCAATGAAAATTAGTTACCGATCAAGGTTAAACATAACTAACTCATGTATAATTTAACTTAACCTAGCTGAACTCAATGGTTTAGTGAAGATGTCAGCTAATTTATGTTTAGTGCCTATAAAAGCAAGAGTAATATCACCCTTTTGGTAATGATCTATCAAGAAATGATGCCTTACATCAATGTGTTTGGTCCTAGAGTGATACATAGGGTTCTTCGAGATATTTATTGCACTATTGTTGTCATAGTTGATTGAAACGTGCTTAAAGTCATATTCATAGTCCAAAAGAGTGTGTTTCATCCACAGAATTTGTGCACAGCAACTACTAGAAACTACATATTCTACTTCGGTAGTGGATAATGCTACAGAATCCTTCTTTTTACTACACCATGATACTGAGGATTTTCCCAATAAGTGACATGTTCCTAAAGTGATTTTTCTATCCAACTTGCAACCAGCAAAATCAGCATCTGAATAACTCATTAACTCAAAGAGTTGTCCTTTTGGGTAAAACAAACCAATGTTTGTAGTATGTTTAAGATACTTAAAAATTATTTTACCAGCATGTAAATGAGATTCTTTTGGATTAGCTTGAAATCTTGCTCACATACACACACTAAACATAATATCTGGTTGACTAGAAGTAAGAGAAAGTAACATTCCAATAATACCTCTATAATTGGTTTGATCCACTGGTTTCCTAGTTTCATCTACATCCAATTTACAAACAGTACTCATAGGATTTTCACTCTCCTTAATATTATCCAAACCCAAACGTTTTAAGAGATCCTTTGTATATTTACTTTGATTCAAAATAACACCATCTTTATTTTGGAAAACTTGAAATCCAAGAAAATATATATGTTCTCCCATTAAACTCATTTCAAATTCATTTTGCATACTCTTTGAAAAATCAGTACATAAAGAGTGTTTGGAAGATCCAAAAATAATATCATCAACATATATTGGTACTAATAAGACATCTTTATAAATTCTTTTAATAAAAAGAGTTGGATCAGCAATCCCTTTAGAAAAACTTTTTGAAATAATAAAATTACTAAGTCTATCATACCACGCTCTTGGAGCTTGTTTTAGACAATATAAATCTTTAGAAATTTTAAAAACTTGATATTGAAAATAAGGATTAGTAAATATAGGTGGTTGTTCAACAAAAACATCTTCAACAATAAAACCATTTATAAAATCACTTTTGACATCCATTTGATATAACTTGAAATTCAGATGAGCAGCATAGGAAAGTAAGATTCTAATGGCTTATAATATGGCTACAGGTGAAAAGGTTTCATCATAGTCTATACCTTCCTCTTGACTATATCCTTGTGCAACTGGCCTAGCTTTATTTCTAACTATGTTTCCAGACTCATCAAATTTGCTTCTAAAAAACCATTTATTGCCTGTAGTTAATGTTTCCTTAGGTCTGTCAACTAATTCCAAACTTTGTTTCATTCAAATTTATTTAACTCTTCTTTCATATCCATTACCCAAAATTCATCATTGATAACATCATTGACATTTTTAGGTTCTAGCTGTGAAAGAAAGGTTTGATGTTCAACCTGATTTCATAGAGAATCTCTAGTCTGTGTCCCTCTATCAAGATTACAAACGACAACATCCAAAGGATGATTCTTTAGAATCCTTGTTGATCTAGTAAAGGTAGGACAAGAAATTTCAGATTCATCTCCATGTTCGGGTTCTATAGTAGAAGATTCTGGAATATGTCAAGAACTGTATGTTTTTACCGCAGGTTGTTTAGATTTATCATTAAGGTCCAGAACACTCAAATCTTCTTCAAGATTTTCAAGAGAGGTTTTAGGCTCATGTGGATCAGTTTTATCAAACATGAAGTGAACAGATTCCTCCACACAATTGGTTCTATTATTAAATACTCTATATGCTTTTCTAGTTAAAGAATAACCAAGAAAAATTCGATCATCACTCTTAGAAGGAAACTTATCCATATTATCCTTTGTATTAAGAATAAAAACTTTTCAGCCAAAGACTCTAAATTAACTAACTTTAGGTTTTAAATTATTCCACAAATCATATGGGGTATTCTTAAGAACTAGTCTAATTAAGACTCTATTAATAATATAACAAGTTGTATTCACAGCTTCAGCCTAAAAGTAAATAGGCAAGTCATATTCATTAAGCATGGTTCTAGCTATTTCTTAAAGGGTTCTATTTCTTCTTTCTACTACACCATTCTGTTGAGGTGTTCTAAGAGAAAAAAAAGTTGTGACTATAGCCATTGTGTGAGAAATAAGATTCAAAATCTTGATTTTCAAACTCACTTCCATGATCACTTCTTAGGGTTTTAACCATAATTACACTAGGATTTTCTACAGATTTGGAGTATTTAACAATGTAAGAACAAGCTTCACTTTTCTGATCTAAGAAGTATACCCAAGTATATCTAGAAAAGTCATCTATTATAACATAGACATAGTGCTTCCCATTTAAACTAGAAAATCATAAAGGTCCAAACAAATCCATGTGAACCAACTCGAGAGGTTGAGAAGTTGAAACTTCTTTCTTTGAATTAAAAGAAACATTATGTTGCTTTCCCTTTTGACTGGGATTACAGAATTTTTCATTTGGGAATTCAAGTTTAGGTAGGTATTTAACTAAGTTCTTCCTAGTTAATTTTAGAAGTGAATAGATGTTGCAGTGTCCTAATCTTCTGTTCCAAAGCCAAGATTCTCTATGAAAATCATTTAAACAAGTTACATTTTTCTTAGCTAAAGAATTTAAATCAACTGCATAAACATTTTCATTTCTTAAAGAATAAAATACTAAATCATTTTAAGAATTAAAAACATTACAAGAATCAATTTCAAATTTCACATTAAATCCATCATCACATAATTGAGAAATAATTAACAGGTTATACTTAAGTATAACAACAAATAAAACATTTGAAATTAAAAATGAATTAGAGTTACCAATCTGGCCTAGGCCGATGATTTTTCCTTTAGAATTATCACCAAAGGTGACATGGCCACCATCAACCTTTATTAAACTTTTGAAACCTTAATAATCTTGAGACATATGTATTGAACATCCAATTTCCAAGTACCATACCTTCTTGTGAGAACTCTTTAAGCATGTTTCCTACAAAACAGATTTAGATAGGAAATGATTTTGGTACCCAGATCTTCTTGGGTCTAGAAAGGTTAGAAATAAATGCTTTAGGTACTAATATTTTTCTTATGGGTTTCATACAATTTAATGAATAAATACATTATGAAAGACAAACTTTATCTGTTATACAACCATATGAATAACTGGTTGAAGCATAGGGATTTCTAAAACATGAACTAACAGTATTCTGTCCAGATTTAGGAATAAATCTATTCATAATAAGCTGTCTCTATCAAGGTTTGTAGCCTATTCCAGTAGTGTATTTTGGTGCCACTTTCTTTACTAGAATTTGAGTTAGTGTATCGTTTCCATTTGTAAACTTCTCTAAGTATTTTCTAAGTTAATCATTTTAAATTTTCGGTAATGAATTTTCCTTTAACTATTGAGCATTTTTTTCTTTTTCAATAGTATGTTCGGTTATAACAGTAGTAGCGAGAGCATGTTGTTTCTTCAATGATTTGTATTTATCCTTAAGTTAAGTGCATGTTTCTTCCAGCATATTACAGTATTCAAATAAGTCATCTTTAGACATATTTTCATCATTGTCTAAGTCATTATTATTTCTAGAATAATAATCATTTTGTATAGGGGAAACAGGTACCTAAGTGGTATTGGTCATAAAGCACATATTGGCACGATTCTTCTAAGAATCAGAAATTTCAAAATCACTTGTTCTATCCTCTGAAGCACTCCAAGTTTCTTTCATAGATTTCTTGTACTTCTTGTCCTTATAATCATATTTCTTCCTAAATTTTAACTTTGTACAATTAGCCTTGATGTTTCCATTTCTTTTACACTCATAGCAGACTACTTCATCATGTGTGTCAGCTTTCTTGCAATCCTTCTTCCATTGTCCCTGGTTATCATACTTTCTATTGTTGTTAGCTTTCATGAAGAATTTCTTCTTCCTATAATACATTTTGAATCTTCTAGCTATCTGATCCATTTCAGCATCACTATCTGAATCAGAATCATCACTGGTTGAACTTTCAGTAGGTATTTGCATTTTCTCCTTGTCTTTACTCTTAGTGGATTTAGACTTGAAAGATACTGATTTTCTCTTAGGTTCATCATCATCCTCTTTATTCACCATGAATTATTCCTCATACATCCTTAATTTACCAAAAAACTCTTTTACAGGTAGTGCTCCAATGTCACATGACTCTCAGATTGAAATAGAAGTGCCCCTCCATCGTTCTGGTAGACATCTCAATATCCTTATAATTTGTTCCTTAACTGGAATAGCTTTTCCAAGTGAACTCATTGTATTGACTATCTCATTAAACCTGAGATACATATCAAAAATAGGTTCATCAGTTTTCATTTTAAAATTTTCATATTTAATAGTATAAGTATTCAAACGCATTTCTTTAACATTTTTTGTTCCTTTATGAGAAACACCCAATGTATCTCATATTTCATAAGCAGTTTTTCAAATAGATATTCTATTAAACTCTTAATCTCCTAAAGCATATTATAGTGCATTCATGGATTTATAGTTTTTATTGTAAGCATTCTTTATAGGTTCATCCCAAGTTGTTCTT
This sequence comes from Viscum album, assembly GCA_963277665.1. Taxonomy (NCBI): domain Eukaryota; kingdom Viridiplantae; phylum Streptophyta; class Magnoliopsida; order Santalales; family Viscaceae; genus Viscum; species Viscum album. The sequence goes on from OY728148.1 coordinate 472,425,009, forward strand.
TGAGTTTCTGAAATTTTATATTGAGACTCTATAGCAGTCCAAATATCAAAACCCATGATTTCTAAATGAATTCGCATTTTCAGTTTCTACTGGGCATAGTTTATTCCATTGAAGAAAGGTGGAAGGTTAGTAAGAGCACCCTCTAGTCTATTATCCATAACTAGATTTTAGAAAGTAAATTTAAAGAGATAAAAATTTACAAGTAACAGAAATTTGATATCTTTAAAGATGCAACTAAAATCACAGTTGAAAAACTGAGTATTTCAAAAATCCTTAAATAAAAATACCCTTTGATACCTAATGTTGGTCTGAGTGGATACTCAAGAGGGGGTGAATTGAGTTCCAATAAAAATTTCTGTTAAAATTATTTCTCTTAAAATCCCCCAATTTAAAAACAAGTTATCTATAGTGAATCTATACAGAGTGTAAATGTTCAATTAGTTTCTCAAAGATTGATTAGGTCTCAGTTGACGCAACCTAAAGATTAAATTAACTTTTGAAACTAACTTACTAGGTTACAATAAGTATAAACACTTTCCAATTTAACTATCAAAGTATATTTAAAATAGTTTTGTATTTCAATGTAATAGCAGCGGAATATGAAATAAATATATAGTATTCTTATAAACTTAGATTAAAATGCATAGAAATTTTAACCAAGAAGTTTAGTCTCAAGCCGAGACTTAGTCCTCTCAACAATTTATATAAATTGATCCACACCCTGGATCGGGGGTAAACAATAGTACACTACTGTCTAGGTCCAAATAAATCTACCACAGTTCTTCGTGGGAAAAACAAACAACAGCACACAGCCTGTCCAAGTCTTACTCAACCTCTACCACTATCCACAGTGGGAAACAAAGGGTTATGAAGTTTGAGTGATTATTTAAGAATCCTCCAGTTTAGCATAGGATACAGTGTGTGTGTAAAATAAACAGGGTACACACACTACTAAAAATGTAAAGATAGAATCACTAAAGGAAGTGAGAAAGAATTTAGAAAATCTCGAGTGATTGGCTGTGAAGCTCTAGACTCGTTTGGTTGGTCAGAAAAACATCTGAGTCCTTTTCTGGTTTCAGCTCATAAAACAAAGTGTCGTTTTCTTCCTTGATTCCAGGTTCAACTTAGCACCCTGAGTGCATGGAAATTTTGTTGTAGTTCTTCACTCATGATGCAGCTTGTATTTTCCTCTAGAATAAGATTCTTCGTGTAAGTCCAGGATTCTTGGAGTATGGATGTTGACTAGTGAAAAATGCTCTACATTTGAATATTTTTTAGCTCTTGGCTCATTCACCCTTCGTGTGTCTTCTTAGTGCCTTGATTCTCTCTCTTCTAAAAAAGTTGTCTTGCACGATCTTTTTCTGTCCCTTTATAGCTTTCAGCTTCTGCAGAAAAGAATAATTACTTTTTGCAAGGGTACTAGGTATGGTTCCCTGACATGGAAACAAAGATCATTAAATAACATTAACTGCATTAAAAACATCAAATTTAACCATTATCTTTATAAAAAAATAGTATTGAGAGTATAGATTATAGAGTTTCACTGGATGGTCAATTAGTAGCTCGTGTTGGTAAGTGTACTATGTGATAGGATATTCAATCAGTAGCTCTTGCTCTTGCATCGGTAGATCTATGTAACCATTTCTCTCCATCGGTAGCTCTTTCTCTATTGGTACCTCTTGAGATATTGGTAGCTCTATGTATCGGTAACTATGTGTGAATTGGCTCTATCTGTAGACTTCTGTCTATAGGTAGCTCTGGTGTGTCGGTTCATATCAGTCACGTCTGTGTATCATTTGGCCAGTCAGTAGCTCGTATCGGTAGCTCTTAGTGTTCTGTATCAGTAGAATGAATCTGTCGGTAGACTTGCTTACCGGTGGACTTATGCATATTGGTAGACTTGTTATGTCGGTACCTTGGTTGCTGTCAGTATCTCTATTAATATCGGTGACCTTAGTGTATCGGTGACTCTGTCTATTGGTAGACTAAGTCTATCAGTAGACTAAGTACTGGTAACTCTAGCTAAACGCAGACCAGTGACTTAATACTTATCTTTTTTTTGCAAAACATATCTGAATGGGTTAGAATTACTTCAAAACTTATATAAACATGGATAAACAAATATTAAACTATCTCAGGGATTATTTTAATATTATTATCATCCAGAGCACAGATTAAAAAGAATTAATATATAGAAAAATATTAGATTGGTATTATCAAAGTATATGAAAGCATAATTTGGATTATCAAAACAGGTGAGGTCAACAATAATGTTTTCAATAAAAATTACTGTTTTCACTATTCATAGAATACATGAAACATATTAGAAAAATTCAAAACAAATTAACCAAAGTATGTCTTTTTATTATTAATTTAAATAATAAGTTTATTTTTTATAATTTAATATAAAAAAGATTCTAAAACAGGATTTAAAATGGATGATCCATCAAAAATATTCAAAAATACAAACCCATGGATGTTTTGTGTATACTGAAATCCAAACTGGTGTTGAGTATAACTGAAGATTATCATAAGGTAGTGTACAACATAATAAATCAATGAAATTTAAAAAACTATATCATAAAAATATTAGGGTGTTACATTCTACCCCCCTTAAAATGAATTTCACCTTCGAAATTCTTCTTGGTTATAGAAGGATTAATATAATGGTGTTTGATTCATATAAAACAACAACGTAAAATAATGAATAAAACACCATTTTAAAAAGTAATGGTAGGAAAATAATATTTAAACACTGTAAATAAATACTGTGTCTCTATGTGGGTGAACATAGTTAAATATTTCAGTATGTTGGGAAAGCGAAAAATATTATAGTGATTGATATGGATCACTGATCACAATGATGTGGGTGATCTAGACTCAGTTATCAGTCAAAAACCATAAACTAAATAGTTGTGAATGAGTTCATTAATATCATTAAAAATTATGATAATAGGATGCTATTTTAAATTGTGATCCCTCTTTTAAAGGTTGCATAATTTGAATGAGAATATATACTTAATTTATTTTGGGATAACCTCACTGTTGGTCTTGCATTAAACAATTTCCACTTCATATTTTGTTCAAATAAATTATGTATAATTTTTCATTCATGAAGTGTTAGCAGATCTTGCGATCCCTAAATACAATGTAATGTCATTCCATCTATCTATATCAGAACAAAAAGGATAGAATGTGTAATGAAATTTGCATATGTCCACATTTAGTGAGATAAAACTTTTATCTAAAAACAATATCTTGAGTTTAACGTAAACTTTCTATAAATTTATACCTTACAATCCTTCTAAGAGATGAAAATCCAAAACTTTAGAAATAGGATCAGTTAATTGGATTAAAATGTATCCCCCATATATCATAGATTATCTCTGATTGTTCGTATTCCAAAAATTTTAACAACTTCAACATATATTCTATTAAGTAAGGTTTATAGCCTAAATTATCATATATCCTTATTTAAAACATGCATTTTTTCATATTATAAGGTCCAAAAAACTATAAAAATCACCCATCACAGCATAAAACCATTTTCAAAAAAACAATAATCTTTTTTAAGGAAATAATTTCCATACAATCTAATTATTCATATCCAACATATCTTTATCAAAATATCATTATTTCATCATCATGATTATATTGGGGTCTATCCTTCCAGTAATATGTTTCCCAAAATTAATTGAAAAACTTTTCATGGTCATCAGTACTATTCAACATGTACATTCAAATAATTAAAGAATAAACAATTGTGTAAAAATTCATAGATGTTTCTTTATTCCATAATACCATAAAACTAATTACATAACATTATTCTGGATAAACATGAAATAATTCCATTTTTTCTTAAACTATTGACTGAGATTCATTGATTTATTCCTTAACACTTATTTCATATCATATATCATTCCTTGTCTCTTTATCTTTAGCAACATATATACTTCCCATATGACCATGATGATTCTCATCATGGGGTTTTCCCCTAGGGAATCAATTCACATAGTTCCCATAAATTCTACATTTAAAACATTTAACTGTCATTGAAGCATTATTAATAGCATTATCCTTGTCTATTGTGTTAACTAAACCTTTTCCTTTGCAATTACTGGATTTATGTCCTTTTCCGCTCCCTAGTCATCTTCCAGTTCCATTGAAAAATTCTCCTTGATACCTTTTCTCCCATTATTTATATTTTTAAAATTTAACTTTCTTTCCACTATAGTCACCATAATACTCCATATTTATCTAATAAGGTCAGTACGGAAACAAATACATGATGATATTATAGATCATATGATGAGATATATAATTAGGTATAATAACAATGTTTCACCTTCCAACTCCCATTTCACATGGTTCCTAATGAGTAATATCATTAAATTGTCTATCATATTCTCAATGAACATAAATCCTCCTATTTTTATTGATTTTATAAAACCCAAAATGATAAGTATGAGAGTCAAAAATCATTATAGGAAAACAACATAATAATGGGGGAGTGATTTTATTCTCTGATATCTAAGGTTTAATATTAGGTTATTCATGATTATCACAAAAACTCTATCATTTTAACATATACTTATATTTATCCTTAGGACATCCCAAGAAATATTCATAGAAATATATGTATGGATCACACTAAATTTTTCGCTTTCTAGTTTCCAAAGGTTTACTAAAACATAACTCTAATAACAAATCCGACAACCCAATATTTATGTACATTGATATTAAAATTCATTTTCATAATAATTAATACATTACAAAAATAGAAGCATGAGGAACATATTAGTTTATTGTCTTTGGAATCATTGAAATTCAATCTTATAACTTGGTGAATGTTCTTCAATATCTCCCATAATGTTCATCCCCATTTTTTTCCTACCTAAAGCCTTTATTTTTATCGTGGGGAAAAGAAAATATAAAAAGGGTGAGATCAAATTTTCTTTAAGGGTAAACTAAACATAAACATATGAATGAAAAACATGAATATATATTTTTAATATCAAAAAAACAAGTCATAAAATAAATCTTGGTTGTATGTTAAGAATAATTCATAATGGGAGATGAACCTTGATACAATATAATTGAAAATAACATAGAATGTGGAAATTAGATAAGAATATAAAATCATTTCCATAATATCCAAGGATTATTTCCAAGGCCATCATAGCAGAAAACATCTATTATTAAACTGAGTTCACTCCTTGTTCAAATCCTTTGTGACTGAAAAACATTTACTAGTTGTTCCAGCCCTTCATTAAAGAACTGTATTAACTTGTTGTTCTAGTCACGTCTCTCCCATTAGATATAAATATTTTCCCAGTTCATTGAATGGAGATATAGGTCCCACCCATATCATAATGAAATCATTCTTACATCTTCCACAAAAACAAAATTCTTTCATTACAGTATAACATAAATAATAAAAAGGGTTTCTTAAACATCATTCTATCATGATACATATAAAAATGGATTTTATAATTATAATTTTATCATAAAAACAATTAAACCATAGTAATAATAAGTATATAAACATAACCCTATTTAAATAATTCCATCTTAGATATAAAATAGTTATGATAAAGTAATTGATATTAATTTTTGAGGAAAATATCCTTTCTTCTTCAAATAAAATTTATTTTCTCAAAAATACATCAAATATTAAAATAAAAGAATTTATTTAAAAAATAAACATGAAATCGTAATGAATATTTTCATGGAGATAATGTGTCATTAAGACGTAAAAATATGTTTCTGTTGTATAAGTTAAAAAACATTATCCTCGTACTTTTGCTGAAAATTTCAAAAAGTACCTTGTGTCGAATAGCAACAATAGATTTTTTTCATATCATTTAGTAAAATTTCACCAATGAGTAAAATTGACCATAAAATTTTTGAGATGAATATAAATAATTTTAAATATTTCTGATACACAAATATGGATGGTAAATATACCCCAATAAATATTTATGAATAATAAATCTCAAATAATAATGAGATTTCAAATTTAACCCTTACCTTAGGACCACAATAATATAAATGTATTTGAACCTCTTCCATAATTATTTAAATGATTTAATTTAATTGTTCAATAATCATAGGAATTTTTATGAAATCATATATAATCCTATTATTATTCATTTGGTAATATTATTTCATTATTACTCGTTATCCGAGAAAAAACTTCATCTTTTTCTTATACATGTGGTCCTAAATAAGTTCATGTTCTAATAATTATATAATATTAGTATCATTCCAAAATGATATTAAAATAATAAATTTAAAATTTATTTATTCAATATATTTATATAATCATTCTTTAATGAATATCATGTAGACTGAATACCATCACAACATGTAGATGATAGGTCGTATGTACGCACGAGCAATTATATGATTCCACTAATTTTGAAATGGTATTGAAGTAGATGGTATATATATTGTTCCAGAATAAATAAAATATAAAAATAATCATATATACTTATTATTTCCATCATTATTCCCATCCAAGTCAATATGTGTGGAAAAAATAGATTACACCACGATGTGGAGATAGTATGTCTTACGTACACACACATGGTGGTTTCGTTTTTCCTATGATGGATAAAAGGTGGAACATGGTTGTTATATAAAGTTAATTATATCTTGGTATGTAGGATATATTATATTCATTAATTTATAATGGAAGCAACTCACTAAAAAGAAGTACAAGAAAAAATAATTTGAAATAACTCTTAGAAGAGATTACTACTTTTTCGACGAGGTCCCCCTACATCTCCTATTAAAGGAAGTAGATTTGTTATTTTGAGAAGAAAATAACTGGAAGAATGTTACTAAGTAAGTTCATAAGGTAAATTTTTAGGTTATGGAAAATATATAAGTTGCAATTGGAATTAAAATTTTGAGGGAGGACGTTCCCTTTTATAATTGATGTGAGGGGCACATATGGATACTCCAAAAAAATTAATTTTTAATCAAGTAAAACCATATCGAAAAACCTAAAAAATATCATAGTTTAGTATATCAGATGAGATAAGTTTTTAATCTCATCAACCAATAAATTTTTTACATGTTTTTATTTCAATTAAAACCTTATCATTTAATTTAAAACATAGTTATTCTATTTCTTCTCAACCTGGGTAACAATTTTTTCAATAATAAAATGATGAAATATTTATATATATGATGTAAATTGAAATAAAAATAAATAATTTACATCATTTAATAACATATTATAATAATTATACCCATTTATAAATGTCTTATGATTTTTAAATAATTTAATAAAACATTGTTTTGACAAAAATATGTTACTGTCATTTTTGACACAATTTAATTTGGGCATTTTTAAATATATCAAGATACAATTTTACTCAAAAAACAATATTTCATTATATCCATAGTGGTTCTAGGTCATCTATAAAATTCATTGGACCTTAATTATCTCAATTTATATTTATTGTAATATTTTTAATAACATTAATTTGATTTTTCCATTAATAAAATAGTTACTACATCAGTTTTGTGTAATTTTATATTATACATATGTTTTGGGTAAAAATATAAATTAAAGTGAAATGAAAAATATAAATCTACTATATTTTAGTAGACTTCTTTTAGTCTAATAAGTCATCTGGATAATAAATATTGAAAAATGTTATACTTATAAAACATGAATGTGAAAAACTTTACAATACATTAAATAAAATAATATTAGAGTCGTATTCTCTCCTATAAGTATCAAAATTCCCAATAACGCAACCCTTATATGGTTACGTTCAATAAATAATCTACAAATAATATTGGGGAAAGTGTTTTATCCTTTTAATATTTATTATCATTTTAATAAAATTATTTTATTTATTTTTCATCAATTAAATAATTTTAGAATCATAAATTTATAATAATTTAAGGTAATTATTTTTTTCTTAATGATTAAAAATAGATTTCCATGATATATAAAATCATTTTATCTTTACAATGAATATTTATAGTCAAATAAGACTTTTTTATAACCTTATTTTAAGAATTATATATTATTAAAATCATAAATGTGGCATCTTTAAATTTTCATTAAAAAAATATTATTAATACCGTTATATCTCTTAAATGGTCCCAAAATGAGAAAAATAATTTTATAATAGGTAAATGTGTTTATAAATACAAATATTAACATTTAAATTCGATGATATCACCCATTTTTTCATATGTGGACATATAATATATATTATAGACAAAGAAAATGAAACTTTATGTCTTTCATTGATTTAAATATTATTGATGATATTTTAATGGAAAATTATCCATCAAATAATATAATTTAGATACTTATGTGTAAATGTATTAATTAAATTCATTAAATAATGTTTTATCATTTTTGGTCATTTTATATTTCTTATTTTTTTTATTTTCATCCTAAATTACCTAATTTACCCTTTACCATGTTAACAAAATTTACCATGGTTACTATGCATATTTGTCAAAAATAAAAGAAGCATAAATACCAAATTTGGGCCTACTGAATACAAATTTGATATATGTTTTTCAAAATTCAAAATATAGATGTTTCATAATTAAATTTAAAATAATATCGGTAAAATGTCACAAAATACAGTTTTATTGGACAAATTCAACCTTTTAAATGGAAAATCATTTTATAATAAATTCATTTGAAAATAGTTTTTCATATACCATAATAGGATAAAACTAAAATAATTAAATTTTAAAACTAATCTGAAACATAATTCTACTATTTAATGACTTTAAAAGAAAATAATGTTTTCAATAATAATCATTATTTTCACTGTTCATCAACAAATGAAACTAATCACAAAAATAATAAAAACAACTAGTTTAAATATTTATATTCAAAATTAAAAAAAAATTATTTTTTTTCAAATTTCATATTATAAAATTTCAATACAATATTTATCAAAAAGGTTGAACAACATCATTTTTCAAAAAATACTAATTTTATAAAAAAAGAATTTATTTTAATGTCACGTCTAGAAAACATATAAGATGAATTTTAAACAATAGGTAAAATCCATCAAGAGTGATTTTATTATTTTATAAACTCACCTATTTGCATTTACATAGTTTTTTAGAAAAAAGTTAATACTATTAATAGGTTTCATTTTCATGACAATGTTATAATATTATGTTGGTCACTTATACTCGGCCTTGCATGAAATGAATTTAACAAAAATTACATGAAATTTTTTGTAACACAATCCAAACAGAGTGTTGCATATACCACAAGCTAATCTGGTGTTGGTTATATAGAAAACTTATCTTGGTGTAGCGTACAACATTAAATGTCAAGGAAATTAAAAAAGTATATATCTCATAATAGTCTCGGGGTGTTACAAATAGGGTTGATCAATTGAGTTTAAATGGATTCGACTTTATTTTATTCTAAAGATCATACAATTAATAATGACCTTTATTCTTTTTTTATTATTTAATTTATATACATTTTTTCTACAAAACATATAGAATAATAAACAAGAAAATGCATAATGATGTGACGAATATTTCTCCATTAATGTTCTATTATAAGTGATAGAACATACAATGTAAAAATTAATACAAATTTATTACATTAAATAAATAATATAAAACACCCATATAAATATTATGTTATAAACTACTTTCGTCATTTGAATTTGAATGACACTAGGTGTATGGGGTGTCCGATCAGCCATAGTTGAGGGCTACTCCAACTACCGAGGATTTATAATGAGAATATTGAATTTACATAGCTGATGTTGGCCACAAAATAAGTATCCAAAGATACATGTTACAACTCTAGAGGGAATATTTGAGTAAATGATTTTATGGTCTTAGAAGATGATACATTAATTAAACAGATCATGGATCCATGTGTTAATTTGGTTTACTATTCAAACACCTACCAAAAAACCCTCATAGTAGTGACATAGCCATAACATATTGGATATTAGAGGAGGCACTAGGATCCTTGAAACATCAATAACCAAGTAATGGAATATTCCAATTCTAGTACACATGGTCTGTATAGTTCAATTAAAAAGTGGGAGACAAGTAATGATTTAATTAATCAATCAATTATTTCTAAATCAGCAATCAAGATAAAAGTACTAGTATTATAGAATTTAATTTACTAAATTGAGTGGAAATCAATTACAGAAGATACACATGAGTAATAATCAGGAAATGAAAATTTCCAAACTGGAATGAGTTAACATAAGTAATATAGGTGATTTCTCACAACACAATGATATTTTATATTCATAGTGACAGTGTCCCCAATACATGTTAAGACTCCTGATGAATAAACGGTGTTAAAAATTCTTATAGGGGGATCCTTTAATATGAATTTTATGGTCATGTAATGATTTTATCTTCAATGTCTGATGTAAGTTGTGGATATGACATCATGACTTGAATTTTTTCATATGTTGTCTCATGTTTGAGAAACATGACTGGTGAAGCCTCTGATGTATTTTGTGGATGCTCCCCGGTTGGCTAAATTCCAGTAAGCCCTGCGTATGAATCTCAATAGTGGAAAAATAAATCCTCAGAATGCTAGATGAGATATCCATGAACTCATCCCGGTTAGTGGCCCATTTGAGATCATCCCCAGGGAGTGAGATCTGCGGGGTTCTGGTCTGTTTTCAGGAGGGTCACGGGTCCAACAAAAAGGTTCTTTTTTTATCGGACCATACACCACTAACGGGGTCGCAGTCCATGCACCCCTCATCCCCTAACTCGGGAACTGGGCTCATCTGGGTCACTCTCTAGGCCAGTGCAATGTATTGTCCCCTGGCCTTACTGGGATTTAATAAACCTCCCCCGCAATTCGAACTGGAGAACTCAGGCATAATAGCTAATTGGGAGTGTCACGATTACCACAATTCCAATGGCCTAATGGTACTAGAGATGCTCCCTAGTGGCTATTATGCTATTCATCCCCAGGTCTGAATCTATGGGGAGGCGAGATTAAATCCCCCACTGGTAGGGGACATTGCTAGAAATAGACCCAGTTAGTGGCCCAGTTTAGTGCATCCCCATTGGGTGGGATCTGTGGGGTTCTAGTACGTTGTGAGAAGCATCACGGGTCCATCAAATATACCCATTATTCTAATCTCAAATAATATGAATTTTTTTATTTCATTGGAGATCATTTAACTTTGGACAAATCCTGGACCCCTTTGGCAGGGCCCACTATGTCCAAAACTACTATTAAAATGAATACAGAATTTTCTCGAATACGCTATTCTGTGTGACCATATTAGCCCTTATCTCAATAGCATTTATTAATATTCACAAACCAAGATCAGGATCTAGAAACCCATAATGGCCACTGAAGAGATAAGGATTGTCATGGCAGCGACAACCAACCTATAGACATGTACTGTGTAATATAATCTCTTTATCAGTAATATCTCACAAAGCATGACTCACTCAAATGTCTTCACCCTTTTTCATGCTTTATTGTTTGTTTATTTAAATGGATGGATTTACCGTTGACTGCCATGGCCATGGTCATATAAAGTTACTACCATCCATATCAACATGGCCTAATATATATCAATTCAATGACCTGGATGTGACAAATCCTTTGTTGACCATTCATGAAATGCCATGTCACCAATGGCGCTCCCAACACAAACTACCTCTCCACTACTTCATTTCCATGGTTTTTGTCTAGCATCGAAGAACACAGTCAAATTACGTACATTGGTAATGATCTCAAGTCAAGAGACCATTACAAATGATCGGAGATAGGATCATCCAGTGACACCCGAAACATGTGGTGTTTTTATTAGTGGGTTATTCCTCATGGTCTCTCTATTAAAGATCACTAAGTGAAAACTTCCTAAGAAGAAGTCTCAATTCTTATGAGCCCCTAGCACCTGATGGCCAATAATCTACTATGTCAAATTAGTAAGATGTATCTAGAACACAAAACATATATTTATGATTAATGTCATAGTATATAGAGGTTCTCATTATAGCCTATGAACTGCCATAACATTTTGATATGACAATTAATCTTTGGACATTAACATTTCAATAGTGGTTGCAGAACATTCTACACTATAATGGTAAGATGACATCATGCATAGCTAACTGTATACACGATATGGTAATCAAAAGAACTAAATAGTTGGGATAGGGAAACCACAATTCCAACAATCCCACTTGCACTAGGGCCAACTTTCTAACCAAAATTTTTTGGTACTCACATGTTGAATATCATGTTTCTGCTGAGTAATGACTTTATCTAATCAGTCATCCATGGTTCCTCCTCATTTTTATTCTACTATTTTGACCTTATCTCAATGAGTAAAACTTCTCAAGATATGGTATCCTGAATTTATACCATTTTTCACTGTCATAACATTTCATCTTGTCTAGTAAGAATATCACAATATACATTATGATAATACTTTTCCCACCATGTGATATTCCAGGAACAGGAACATATCATTGCATTTAACTACTTCTTAGATATCATAGAAGCTGCAATGTACTCAGTATTATAGGTATGGATCCTACTAGATGATATGAGCTTGACTCGTTCATCACATTTATCCAAACTGAAATAGTATATCACATCGATCTGTGGAAGACTAATTTGTATCCCCATAAAATAGTATCCTTTCTTCTCCACTTACTATGTACATATCTTTTGAACATTCCGAAGTACAATTAGATTGTTCATATAGAACCCCTTGTTGTGCTCTTAGATATAACTAATATTTGCCCAATATAACATTGAAGTATCAGTTCTTGTGCACATCTTGGCATGTGTGGATGATCCATCGCTTCGACGTATAGATTGTAACGTACTATGTTTATCTCTTCCCATGTCATGGAACGGTCAACATGGAGAGATTATGCCTTGTGACAAGGGAAATAATTCAACTCTTTAATTGTTCCAACATGTATTTTTCAATACAATTTCACTATATGAATGGTTGACTAGGACCAAGTGACCTATAGATATAACATTGTATATCTTGTTCCTTAAAACTTTGGTTTCCACTTTAATTCAATATCTTGATTATAAATTTTATCTTGGTCTTAACTAACTTTAAGTCCAATGCCTATTTTCTATATGTTTCCAAACATATTTTTCAAGGAATATATTGGTGCTCCCACTAACCTCTCGTAGACACATGGAAACCAGTTTTTTGCATATGTATATTTTATGATCTTATTTGTTTCTGTAATCATAAATCGTATTTCATTAACTTGCAACCATTATTAGCAGTTTGTGACGTGACCATCCCTTTCATGTTGCGTCGTATAGATGACATCCATTATTTGTGGTCACGACCTCTAATGCTAAATAATTTGATCATAGATATTAGCTATTATAAGAAACATTCTAATGGATTTAAGCTTAAGGACCAAGTCAAACCAATCGTTCCTTATTGGTATTGTGCATGTACCACCCATGTATCAACTCTCTGGAATAAACACCATAGTATTCAAAATAATAATCCCTGTTGCACTTTAATACATGGGATCCATTAATTGAATTTTAGTTGGTTTTATCAATTTTAGCTAATTTCCATTTATTTCTTACTTGTAGGAAATATTATTCACATTGAATAATAGATCACTGACCGTGGTGAATAAAAACCATCACCATGGTTTTATAATTCCTACAAAGTATGTGTCTCTAGATCATACTTTATACCCCATGCGCTTTTGTAACTAGTTTCTATTCCAACTATTTGTGCTTCAAGAACATTGACTAAACACAAGTAAATATAGATCCCACTATATCTAATAGAGGCACGCACCCTTATATAGAATTGTAGTCTATTACTGGACTACAAACTTTTTCAATATTAGGGATTTATGTAATATCCTAATAAATTGTTAGGATCAGTACCTTAGATGCACAGTGTGTTTATCTTCATGCATGTTTGTTTGTATCCAAAAAAAACTATTTGAATCCAAACACATGTCCTTATGACATAATGGATTTCAATAATACTATAACTTGTATGATATCCATTTGACATTATAGTTGGCATATCATTGTAGGATATTATTGTTATTTTTAAAGCATTTCATGAAATATAATGGAATTTTCTGCTAGTTGAAACATTCATATTACTTACATCAATATTTTGATGTATAACACATGAATTTTGGAATTTCTCCACGCTATATGTTTATTGATCAATGTTGATATGTAATACTTGATCACCAATCCTCCTCATTAACATAAATGTTGTGATATCAATAAGGTAATGTTTGTTTTAGAATTTCTCCATGCTACATTATCATGATTGTTGAATGCTTGGTCGAGATATTCTTTGGTTTCCCAACCTGAAGCAACTTATATCTTATGACTATGAAAATACTTCACATTATTAGTCCTTAATTTCTTAATGGAATCTTATGAATCATATATACCTCTTGATTATTCTTGGAATAGTTCACGCTTACGTTTTGAACTATTTCCAAAAGCATTGTGATGTACATTTATTTTTAAAGGCTCCTTTGTTTAAACTAATGACATCAATAATACCAAAATTATTTAGTTGTTCCGAGCCTAAATACCATACATGGTATATTAAAGACGTCCATTTTTAGTATTACTTGACAAAGAATTATCCTATCACGACTGGGTATAATTTGTACATTTATATTCATCAGTAATTGACTATGATTCATGTATAATTGAACTAGTGATTAAGTTTACCAAAAACAACATTCATTCCAGAAAATGAAAGAAAAATGTCTCATTGCATCCAAGGACACATTAGATTAATGTTTGTGGTCATAATTAACAATAGTTCAACACGAATCATTTACATGAAAATTAACGAAGTCGTGTACTTCTCACCACTGGCCTCGGTATCAACCTTTCACAGCCACTTGGAGAATATACCCGACTTCTAGTAAGGTTTCTATACTAACTTTTTTATCTTCTTAGAATAAACATATGTAACCAGTGTATTGTATTTAAAACCCAAGTAGTAAAATGGAAAAATTACATTGATGAATACGCCTGATGTAGAAGCAGCAACTTTCTCCTATAAATCAGGTTATTGCTTTTGAACTTCCATCATATTATTTAATAATATGCAATGCAAATAAAATTTGTTAATACCTCATTAATTGAATGAAGTCATGAATGTCTTATTGGAATTAAATGCCTTTTTCCTTTTCACATTTTCATTCAATTTATCTGCCATAAGACTTAATGCCTAATTTTATTTTGTTCTTGTTCACTTGGAGAACCATACCTAGATAGGTAATGAAGAGTTTACTCAATACATATTCATTTTGTAACTTAAAAAGATACTTTAGTAATGTGGGGAAATTGATATGAGAAAGGGATCTAACTAGAGATCATGATCAATCATTAAATTTACACATGTCAGTGTAAACTATCACCTTTATTCCTAACATTAATTCACATTATCCATGTAATCTTCTAGGAGATGAGACATTATGTTATATCATCTATGTCCTGTTATAGCGACCGCAACAAACATCGAACGTTAAGGAAAGCATAATGATATAACTATCATATGATTTGTTAATTAGTCTCCTGTAAGAAATTTTCACCCTCTCTTCTTGAGATAGTTAACAGTATTGGGGACACTGGCCCCCTAAGTTTCCTATATAATAGTAATATGTGCATGCGCATGAAATATTCATGTATAGTCATGTCAGTGTGGACATTTACATAGTCCAATATTTATCACAGTTAAACCTGTGGTAGAACTTTCCATTTTTCTACAAAAAAGAATTTCAGAGGATGAGTTCCTTTTATCAAGATTACTGTTTAGAAATTTTTGATTAATTATGTAAATCATTTCATGTCTCCCACTATTTTATTGGATTCTAGGAACACTCTATGCTAGAGTAGAAATACTCTGTCTCTTGAGTATTCTATTGGAATGAATCCCAGAAACACCCCTCATATACTACTAGCTTTGGCTACGACACTAATTAGAATGTTCTAGGTAGGATTTTGGCTGGCCGACCGCATTAACTTGCGGATCCTCGATCGTTTGAGTGAAGTCCCAGCTTCTTAAAATCAGAACACGATTTTCTCAACACTTTACTAAAAAATTGCAACAAGAAAGATATGTCTATATATATTCTACAACATTATTTAAGTCATACCATCATTTTTATATGTACTTCCCTGTAGTAATAGGAACCCTCAGCTATGGCATGACCGGAACCTCAAACAACTAGTTTTGTCCAAACATGAATGACGAAAGGTAGTTATGACTTAATATATTTTTGTGGTTCTATTATTTTAATGTGATGAAAGAAATGATTTTCTATTTTTATAAGCACAAACTATGTTATTTCACTCACAACTAATCGTGAAAGAAATATAAATTTCATCATGTCACATGTTCATTTTATCTTACATGATTGTTTATTATTATACTATGTGATCCCGCAATAAATTAAACATTAAAAAAAATAATAAACCATGCATAAATAAAAAGTACACATAATCATTAGCCGATACTATTAGTTGATCCATTGAGTGACTAAGAGACAAACCAATAACCTAGGGTTAAGTACCTTTTAGTACATGGCTTGCAACTTGAACAACAATATATGCTCATCCAATTCATCTGACTTGTGGTTGGTGCGTCACTGTCACTTGGCACGAAGTGCATCAATGGTCATCTTTTCATTGTAAAATTGTACTCACATGCATGAAAGGGTGTCTCAGGGTATAAAATATAACTTTTAGAATTGACGTGCATTCCCTTATACTTGTAATGACACTTGAGATGACTTGAATATCGTATTTAGCTTATTTGTAGTCGAGGATGCTCCCCAGTTTGATAAATGCCAGTCCGCCCCTGGTATGAATCTCAATGGAGGCGAAATAAATTCTCAACTAGAAAAAGGAGATATCCATGAATAGTAAATATAAATCTCCTCTCCTCTAATATTTACAGTGGTTAATTAATTACTTGGAAATTGCAACCTAGCCCCCGAATACATAACGCACTATAAATGACATTTTATTACTTCTAAACTAAGTCATAAATATTATTATCATTTACTTATAATATATTTAAATATATTATATGTTAATAATTGAGTCATTAACTCGACTTTTCATTCCCATAAATATTAATTGAACCTTGAATAATTTAATATTCATCAATAAATATTTTTTCATGTATTTACTTAAAACTCATAAATACATTTAGCAAATAAATTCAATACCCATTATTCAAAACTTGAATAATATAAATTTATTTATTGAATTGTTTATTGTTTATCTTTTGAAAAATCATGGACCCCTATGTCGGGGCCCACTATGTTCAAAACATCTATTCAACTGAATATGGAAGATTCTCGAATACGCTATTGCGTGGGACCCTTTAGGACCTTATATCGACATCAGTGAATAATATTCCCATACCAAGTGCGGGATCTAGAAACCCATCATATCCCCTAAAAAGATATGGATTGTCATAGTAGTAACAACCAACCTATGAACATGGATTGTGTCATATAATCTCTTTTTCAGTAATATCTCATAATGCAGGACACACTCACATGTCATCACCCTTCTTCTTGCTTTATTGTGGGTTGATATAAATGGATGGATTTACCCTTGATGACCATGTCCATTGTCTTATAAATGTACTACCATCTATATCAACATGGCCTGAGATATATTTATTCCTTGAACCGGAAGCACAAATCCTTTCTTGGCCATTCAACCAATGCCATGTCACCAATGGCACACCCTACCCAAACTACCTCGACATGACTTCATTGCCATGGTTTTATTCTTGCGTAAAAGTATGTAATAAAATGACATACATTCGTAATGATCTCAAGTCAAGAGACCATTTCCCATGATCGTAGATAGGAACATCCAATGACACCCAAAACATGTGGTGTTCCTATTGGAAAGTCAGTCCTCATGATCTCACAACTAGAGAACACCATGTACGAACGTCATGAGAAGATGTATCAATGCTTTTGAGCCCCCACTACTTGATGTCCAAACATCTATTGTGTCCAATCAGTATGATGTATCTAGACCATAGAACATATATTTATGATTAAGGTCATAGTATCATGACGTTCTCATTAAATCCAGGGAACAATTACAACCTTTCGATATGTCAATTAATATTTGGACATTACCATTTCAATAGTGGATACAGAATACTCTACACTATATTGGTAAGAGGACATCATGCATAGCTACCTGTATACACGATATGGTACTCGGAAGCACTGAATAGTTGGGTCTAAGGCACCCACTATTTCAACGCAAAGAAAGTATTGTTTTTTATGAATGTTCTAACATTCTTCATATACCCCAAGGGGAATAATTATCAATGATTTCATGATTTCTATATTTATAAAATGATGTGACAAAATAGTGCGAGGAATGTACACATAATAGCATTTAAAATAGGATTCTAGAATGATATTATCCAAGATTCTTGGAATATTGGAGGACTCTCCTAAGGGTAAATGTACCACTGGTTGACAAACCCATTCTATGGGTGTAATTATGCCAACCAAGATGGGGCATGTTGCCACATAGTAAAACAATGATATCATCTAAATGATATTCCCTTAACTTTTAAAACTTATAAATAACCAACTAGGTCATGTTACTGCATAGTCAGACAAAGTAATTTTTAGGAATTACACAATTCTATTACCAACACTACACAAAAATTAGGTTTTATCGACGGTTCACAAAACCGCCTCTAAAACTTTCGCTAAAATGGTTTCACAGAGGTTTATTATAAACTGCGGTGAAACCCTTCATATGTTTTTATGCTACTGACCCTTCCCCCTACCCCAACCCCCTTGTTCCCCCAACCCCCCGCGACCCTGCGCGACCCCACAACCTCGGCCACCGCCCGCGACCCCCTGCGACCCCACGCGACCCCGAGACCCCGAAGACCCCTTCCACGGCGACCCGCAACCCCACAGCAACCCCCTCCTCACATCCAAGTTAATTTTTAGGGTTTTTTTCCCATTTCCCCCTTTCTATCTTCCCCTTATCTATTTCTTGGTTTCCTTTTAGGTCTTTACCAGACTCGCGCGACCCGCAACCCCGCAACGACCCTCATGTTGAAGTTTCATTGCATTCGCACTAAAGCATTGGGAATTTCCCTGCCTTTTCTTTCTAATTCAATCCATATGATCATTGGGTGTTACTAAATAATTTTTAAAACATGATTTACAACTTTTAATGTACTTGGTTAAATTATTATGGTGTTTTTTTGGTGATATGATTTGTTAAAAATAGCTTTCAAAGTGAATCTTAAATTATGCCTATGTTTGTATGTGCCTAATGTGTGTGGTTAAATGTTAATTGGTAATTAATAGTGAAATTGGATGATTTGGATGGTTCTTTACCTTATTAATATTTTATTTAATTGATTGGATGGTGTTTGGCATTTGTTATGTGGAACATGGTGATTTTATAGTATGGTTAAAGTGTTTTTTGGAAAGATCTCTTAGTTTTTAAAGATAATTGTTGGCCCTTTGGAAATTATATGAAATGGATGAGTTTGGTTTGAAAGGAAAGTGATGATTCTAAAAATATTTTTGGGTGTCTCATGGATGTTAAAGGGTTTCATTGGATGTGGGAACATCCATGGGTTAGTAGAGGATGGTGGTGAACTTGAGGTCACATGGGGATTGAGGTAGCGTTTTGGTTTTGTTTTGGTGTGTTCAATGACATCACTTTATAGTGCGTCTCATATTGCATATTTTTGAATTATGTTAAAATAATATGCACTATCATATTCAAGGAACATAAGTGTTATCTTACATATTCCTAGTTGATGGGCCTATAGGGTATACCATGTCTTTTTCTAGGGATGAGTGGTGATTTCTAGTAGGTTTATGTCATTTGAATTTATCCCTAATATTTCCCTTAGTAGTGAATTGTAAATGACTTAGGGGGGAGAAACCTTGATTTTTCATAGTTCTTCCTTTCAAAGTTTTCAACCTGAAACTTTTTTTTCCTTTCAAATGTTCAGATGATCAAAATGATTCCCTATCTATACAAGGTAAATATCTTGTGAGTGGAGACTTGATTTTTCCAATGTCACCTATTATGGGTTTTTGACGTCAAGAGTGCCAATTATCTTTACATTAGTAGCTTATGGACTTTTAAGGTTTTCCAATGTATTTTATGTCTAATTTCAAACATTGTAGACCAATGTGTGGTTAAGGCTTAACATTATAAATATTTAATGAAAGTATGAGGTTTTCTCTACAGTGGTAAGTTTAAGGTAATCCCAAGTAGAATTAAGAGCCTAATACTAATACAAAAAGACTCAATTATGGGTTCACATAGATTAAATTTATATTTCTTAGACAAAAAATTATAGGGGGTTATAGTTTTAAAGCTTAGACCACAGAGGTGAGGTCGTATATTCAACATAGAAGAAAAATTGTCCCTACCTAAATTTGTTTTCCCCATACAAATTCATATTACCCTAATAGGGGAGTATTCACTTTTTTTAATGATTTTATACTCATACCATGAACGGTGAATTAATATATTTCATAATAATGGAAAATCAATCATGAAATGAATTTTTTAGGGGTCTAAATCAGTATAAACAACCACAAAGAGAGGTGAAGACAATTTATGGTCTTTATGCTCAGACCAAGAAGTTGAACACCCGGATTCTCACCATAGGATTCTCAACCATGTTAGCAAAGATCTTCATAAGTTCTGAACTAGTGTCACTTAATAAATATTTTAAATTTATTATCATTGAATTAAGTATAATAGTTTTTGTTCAAGTTGAAAATTCATTTCTAAATAATTACTTCAAATTAACTTAGCTAAGGACTTGAAATATACATAAATGTTTGAAGTAAAAATTGTACATGTCCTTTGTATTATATCAAATCCAAATTTTATGGTTTGCATGATTTTTTTAATATGAGTTGTTTGAAATATTGAAGATAAATTTTTATAGTACTAAAAACAAAACATATTTAAGTGAAAATTACATACATCATTCATTAGTTTTTAAAAGATATTTTAATGAGGACCCAACTATGGAAATCCAAGTGGATGAATTAAAATTGCACAACCTAATTATATAATGAATAACAAAGGTCTCTCCAAATTCAAGGAAATAAGAAACAGTATCAAATTAAAAGAGAGAGGTAAATTCAAATAGATAGTGAAAAGATTGAAAAACATAAAGAGCAATGAAACATGAACAATTTTCATGAACTGACCTAGGCTACACATAATCCAGGTACCCAAGATTTCCTGCGATAAGTCTCAAAGGGTGTCATATAAGGGCTAAATATTTCTAGTAATGTCGTTGTACTAATGGTATGAAAATCGTGCATCTTTGGTGTGTTCAATGACATCACATTCAATGGGGTGTTGTTTGAGGGAACATAAATGTGTGATCGATAGTGTTATGATAAATGAGGTGTTGACGTTGTCTCCTAGGGACCAGACTTGTTCGGTTTGTCTGGGCATGCTAAGTAAGTTGTAAATGTGATCAATGTATCATCTTTATTATATTATGCATAGTTTATGATCAATGGGTCATCTTTATTATATTATGTTTCAGTAATCTTACACTATCGTATATATGAATCTCTTTCTATATTTAGTAGTAACTATGTGTTTTAATTTTTTTTATTTTCTAGGAACATTGTGATATGAATGGATAAAAGATGGATCACATTACCGAGGAACACACCTCAGTATGTTAAGGGTTTGAATGAGTTTTTAGATTTTGCAATTTCTAATCAATCCATTGAAGGGAGAATAAAATGTCCATGTCCTAAATGTAAATTTAGAACATGGTTGAAGATAGATGAGGTTTATGAACATTTAATACTGAATCATTTCCCTGGTCAATATTTTTGTTGGATTTGGCATGGAGATTCGAACGTTACAGAAAGATTGATCACTGATGTTAATCCGCAGAATGAGGTCCGAAGTTCGTCGACAATGGAAAATGAAATGAAAAACCTAATAAATGATTCATTCTGCACTGCAAGACACCACTATCAGCATTAAAACATATCAAAACAACCAGAATAGGGTGTTACATATTGTAATGGGAAAAGTGATGTTTTTGAGACTATAAAACAGGCAGATCAAGATTTTCACATATCATTGGATCCTCTTCTTGATTTGGTGGAGCCAAATGTAAGAGAAAAATTCACTGAGCAAAATGTTTTTCATGATTTAGTTGATGATGGAAATCAAGAGTTGTATAGTGGGTGTTTGAAATATTCAAGGATTTCATTTCTGCTGAAGTTTTACCATATCAAATGTCTACGTGGAATTACAAATAAGGCAATGTCCTTGATATTTGAATTGATTCGTGATGCATTTTGTGAAGCAAAAATCTCAGAATATTTTTATGATATGAAAAAAGTTGTTAACAAGCTTGGTCTGAATTAGGCAAAAATTAATGTGTGTCCCAATGATTGTATGCTATATTGGGGAGAGGAATCAAGTAGACAGAATTGAAAGAATTGTTCTTCTTCTAGATGGCAGGGAAAGGGTGATGTTGGAAGTCTGAATGAACATAATTTCATAGAGAAGAAGAAAGGTAGCACACCTGAAAAGGTTTTGCATTACTTTCCTTTGAAGCCTCGATTTCAAAGATTATTCAAGTCATCGAAAACCGCCGAACACATGAAGTGAAATTCTGTAGATAATAGCAATGATGGGCTAATGGGACATCCACGAGATTCCCAATCATGGAATACATTTGATTCATTACATCTCGATTTCTCAGCTGATCCTAGTAATGTTCGATTGGGATTAGTTGCCGATAGATTCAACCCATTTGGGACTTTGAGTACCAATTATAGCATTTGGCCAGTTTTTCTGATCCCTTATAATCTGCCTCCGTGGATGTATATGCAACAAACATCATTTATCCTTTTGATGATTATTCCTGGAAAACAAATGCCTGGAAATGATATTGATGTATACATACAGCCTTGGATTGAAGAAATACAGGAGTTATAGAGAAACGGTGTTGAGACATTTGATGCTTCTTCTAAGACAATGTTCAAAATGCATGCTGCTTTAATGTGGACCATTAGTGAATTCCCTGGTCTTGGGAATTTAACTGGTTATAACACTTACATGGGTTTGGATTGTCCTATTTGTAACTTTGATTTTGAGCCCAAACGGCTACCTCACAGTAGAAATTGGTTCTTCTTATGTCATCGAAGATTTCTCGATGCATCTCACATATTTCGGCAGAACAGATCAAAATTCAATGGTTCCATTGATCTTAGATCACCTCCAAAGTTGTTAAATGGTTTTGAAATATTGGAACATCATGAAAATGTTGAAACAGAATTTGGGAAGGTTCATCATTTGAATGATAGCGGAAAACGGGTCCGAAGTGCATCGTCAAGCGAAACTGGAACGCAACAATGGAAGAAAAAATTATATTCTTCAAACATCCGTATTGGGAATTTAATTTGTTGTGGAATAATCTTGATGTGATGCATATTGAGAAGAATGTCTGTTA
Source organism: Viscum album (assembly GCA_963277665.1). Taxonomy (NCBI): domain Eukaryota; kingdom Viridiplantae; phylum Streptophyta; class Magnoliopsida; order Santalales; family Viscaceae; genus Viscum; species Viscum album. The sequence continues at coordinate 472,448,552 of OY728148.1, forward strand.
CAATTTGATTTTCACATTTCTTAATGGCCATGGAAAGTCGAAGGATCATCTCAATGCTCGAAAAGACTTACAAGCAATGAACATAAAATGCGATCTCTGGCCAGATGAGAATGAAAAGTATCCTCCAACAATTTTTTGCAATGAAAAATAGGGATAAAGATATATTCCATTGAATGTTAACGAATTTTAAGGAATATAATGGGTATTCAAGTAACATCTCGAGTTGTGTTGACTTGAAGAATCGTAAGTTACATGGATTGAAAAGCCATGATTCACATATTTTGTTACAACAGTTACTACCATTGGAATTGCGTACATTATTACCTGAAAAAATTACTACTGTTGTACTCCAGTTCTGCACATTTTTCTAAAACCTATGTGAGAAATCTCTACATCCTTTTCATCTTGACAACCTCTAGGAGAGGTTTTTATTGACCCTTTGTGCAATGGAGATGATCTTTCCTCTGTCCTTTTTTACTGTAATGATGCATTTAACTGTGCATTTGTTTGAGGAAGCTAAATTAGGAGACCCCGTTCATTATCGATGGATGTATCCAATTGAGAGATACTTTATTTATATTTTTTCCAGTTAAGTAAACAATTTTCGGTACTTAATTAAAAGCATAATTATGTTTATTTTATTTCACAGATATCTTGGGAATTTGAAATCATACATGAGAAATAATGCTAAACCAGAAGGCTCAATTGCTGAAGGTGTGGCTGAGGAGTGTCTTACCTTTTTTTCTCGATACTTGGATGATATTGAGACAATATTTAATCGAGTTGGATGTGTTGAAGACACATCCACTCAATCTCAAATACATCAAAAATCCAAAATATTTCATGCTATTGGCCGATCAGTTGGGAGGACCTCAAATGTGACACTGACTGAATTGGAATTATTACAGGAACATAGATATGTGCTTATGAATAGTGAAATTGCAGATCCTTTTATTGAAGAGTTGAGTATACAAACAAAGATACCAATGAGAGGCCGAACACAAAATGAGAAAGATATAACGAAATTTGTTAATAAAGAGCTTGTAGAATGGTTTGCATGACGTGTAAGTTCATAAATATTACAATAAATACGAATATTAGTTTGACAAAAACATTTTGTAAATATAATAAAGTATATTTATTTTTTCGGATCATGAATATTGATACTCGAGCACAGGTGTTAGAATATTTGAAGATTCATTCTAGAGGTCCTCTAAAAGAAGTTGGAAGGTTCGAAGCTTATAATGTGAATGGATTTAGATTTCCTACAGTCGATCGAGAAGTGGGTTTGAGAACACAGAATAGTGGTATATTTACATTTGCTGAAATAGAATAATATGGAAAGCTGCATGATATTATTGAATTAAACTACCACGGACATTTTTTGGTTGTTTTATTCAAATGCAAATGGGTTAAAATTATCAGAGGTGTTAAAAGAGATTCCTTTCAATTTACTTCTGTGAACTTCTCTCTCTTGATGGATGTTGGTGATCATGAACTGCATGATCCATATATCTTAGCATCACAAGAAAAAATGGTATATTATGTGAATGATGCCGCCAATGAAGGTTGGAGTGTAGTTTCTCACGTAATACAAAGAGATTTGTATGATATGGGTGATGGAGTGGAAAATTTGACCTCTAAAATTAAATTTAATTAGAAACAGGAAGCATAATTATTTTTTCATCATGATATTGAAAATATTAGTCTAGAAAGGATGAATGAAGTGGATGAAGCAATGGAGTAGAAAACCGACATGATTGAAGGGGAAAATGATTGTATGTACAATAATTTATTTATTCAGCAACCACTTGTTTCATTTCTGCAGTCATTCATTATCATTGTTATATATATTTTGTCTGTTAGTACTCCATGTGTTATCATTTTTTATTTTTTTCTGCATAATATTTTTGAAATATATATTCTGAACTTAATTTTATTTGATTAAATGACAAGAATTCCAAGGAAGAAGTGGTACATTATTTCATCCAGTTCTGCGACAGATGACTATCCATCTAGCTCCCTCCCCACGACATCTGAGGCACCAGCTGCTAACACCCCTGCACCATCTCCCCCTACACCATCTCTCACAACATTTGTGGATGCCCCAACAGAGCCTGAGTCGTCAACTCCCCCTTCAGGAGCCTCAGCAGTGGGGCAGCGACGCGCCCCTTCCTGTTCATCTCGGACATACTGTAGTGTCACTATCATTGGTACAAATTTTAATTAATAAAATTTATTGCATTTTGTTTATACTAATTGTTTTCTCATTGAAGATAACAAAAAATCAATAGTGAAGAAAAACATAAAAATTTCAAATGTTTGGAATCTAAATGGCGAGAAGATTTTTGTGCCATTTGATTCTTATGGGGTCCCTATAAATGATGATGCGGGGTTACTTAGCCAGATTCTAGGCCAGCTGGTAGCGGAGCCCATTTCCCTTCCCATTTTATATGATGATTAGAGACATATGCCTCCAAGATGGAAAAATGAAGTGTTTGATTCTCAAATCAATGTAAATTTATTACATTATGGTTTAATTTAATGTCATGTTACTAATATGTTCAAAATGAATTTCTGTATACAGATGTTCTTCCACTTTATCATTGCTGATGTGATAGAACGGAAGTGGAAGTTGAAAATTCTAGGTAAGAAGTGGAAAGATTTAAAATGGATATTGTGGTGTGATGTCAATGATGCTTTGTTGACCGCGCTGAAATAGTATGAGAAGCATCCCAGTGGGGTACCTAAAGAGTAGTGGAAAGTGTTTGTTGACAGGAATCGGGATCAGAAGTGGATTGTATTGAAATATATATATTATTATATTATCATCATTTTACATTTATACATGTATATGAAAAGGACATGACATTCAATACATCAGTATTAAATTTCATTTTAATTATTTCAGGATCTCTCAAGACAGAATGCGTCAAACCGAGCGAAGCAAGTCATCCTGCACACCGCGGGCTCAAAACATTTTTCTAGAAGTCGAACGACATTGGTAATCTTTTAATTAGTTTAAATATTTATAATACAATATTATCTGTTTAAAATATTGAATTTTTGATTTATCATTGATTAATCCAGTCACAGAGTTTAGGCCATAAAACATACAGAACTGAACTATGGTTGGATGTTCACAAGAAATCAGATGGATGTTTTGTTAATCAGCCTGCTAAAGAAGTAGGGGTTTGAAGTCAATTTTTTATCATAATAACTTATTATTAGTTTTTACTATGTTAATATATATTGATATTTTATTTATAGGTCAAAATTAAAGAACTATGGGATTCCAATCCTGCGCATTCCTACTCTATCTCCCAGGATGACCCGGTTGCTAAATTCCATGGGACGGAGCATCCTGGGAGAGTGTGTGGGATGGGTTTGGGACTCGTGCCATCTGAATTTTTTAGTAGGCCACTAGGGATAGCTACTGCATCTACTCCTGCCTTTAGTCAGCCTATACCCGGAGATGCTAAGAAAGAGATTTTTTCTTTATGAAACACAGTTCACCATCCGGGGGATCAGATATTTGCATCGTAGAAAGAGTTGACTGAAATACGTCAACAGATGAGCAGATATGGCCCCGCTAGGAGTGCATCGATTGGTGGTATGCAGGTAAATCACAGAAAATCAAAATCATTTAGTTTTCTAACTTTCATTGGTTTTTGTTTTTATTATAAATATGTAACCATATTTAATTTTCAATATAATGTTCTTACAGGTGACATCACAAAGTGGAAATGATGGTGGAGAGGGTAATGATGCATCATCAGACCCTGAGTAGTTGTATTTTTGATGTGTTGAAAAAAATGGAAACAGTTGGTTTGTATATGTAACATTTGTGGCACATAGTTTCCACCCCACATTTTTGTGTCCTAAAATTTCCATGATTTCTCATGTTTCTTTTTATGCATTTTATTGATTTCTAATGTCTCCTTTTATATCTTCATTTCTCGAGTGTGGTATAGATCATTCCATTTAGGTCTGTTTTTGAATTAGTAGTAGATATTTTGGATGACTAGGAGTTAAACCCATTGTTGATGTGTTGAAAAAATTGGTTCATTTCATAGTGATCAAGGGGATAGTGTTGTGGAAACTTCGGTGAGGCCCATTGTTGAAAATGTCTGATTTAAGCGTCAAATGTATCTAAACATGCTCTAGCTCTTCTAAAATTTCATGAGAATGTTTCTTAAGTAATTTTTGACATCTAATGTCAAACACTAAATTAAATTTATTTGGGTAGCTTCCTATGTTATAAAACTCTTAAATACACTATATATCTAAATAGAAAACTATGAAGAATGGGAACCTAATGGGATACTTGTTTAATAGGTCAAGACTCATCCATAGGTATTACATGGTCTATGGAATGAGTGATTAATTAATTAACCATTTCGAGTGAGAACATTTTAATGAGGGTCATAAATTCATCAAACTAATTCCTAGGATTAAGGATATGAAATTTATCTTCCATGGAATATTCAAAATCAAGGGTGGTTCACTAAGATATAGGTGTGACTGAGGGTTTATAAATTAACATAAGTCCATGAATTTAGGCAAGAAAACTTTATAAATTAAAATATAATATCGAATATGGATGTAGACTTGACGCACAATTGGTATGTCTTATAAAAACATGAATTTTAAGAAAAGAACTTCTACCAAATACTTCAATATTAGGTTGTTAAACTCATATATTTATGTCTCTATATTCAATAAAAAATATATGAAAATGGATAACCTGAAAAAAGAACTAAAAATAGGGAATATAAGATTTCACAATGATAACACTTAGAGAAATGAAGAAAACAAATGAGGTAAAAGGAGCATAATCTAAACCTCTATCCTTCCTCTTATTTAAATGGATGAATAAATGGAGGAGTATTGAGTTTTTTATTGGAATTGTTTGACGATACATACCTCCACTTACTAAACTATGACAGATATCACATGAGCTCACTTGAAAACTCCTTATGAAGCGGTGCAACATGAAAACTGCTACCTCCATTTACAAATCAACCATCACTGTTAATCTAGTCCTAAAAAATTAAACTAAGGGGTCATAAAAAAAACACACTCTTCATTATTAATACATCTTAAACAAAGAAATATTAGCTCACAACATGAACTTGTTTACTAAAATTCCTGTCAGAACGCTTTAGGTTGACCTGCTTAGAGGACATCCAAATTGATGGCCAATGCCTTTATTTGAAAACTAAATCATATTAACATAAATTGAAAAGTTATATCGTGATAATTGAGATGAACCCACTGAATTCCAAAATTGACTCATGGTGTGATTTAATGGGTGCATACTCAACCAACCATTTCAAAATCATGCTACATTACAATAAAATATGTGATATCAATCTATCACATTTCCTAGATTTCACATGCAGCCTGAGTCTGAATATTATTTCCAACCCCGATTCAAACTCGTACCTAAGTCTTAAATTCAACACCTCCTCCAGGTCTGGAAAAATTGAATTTTATAGATCACAGACTTCTGAAAGTCATTTTGACCATTAATAACTATTCATTCTACAAACACTCTCCCAAAGGTTACATTTTCCATGACCTGTGTGATTCTCCCCACCATAGGAATTTAAAATTCATCATTTTAATAAAAATAAGAATCTAATTCCCATGAAAAACACTCTTTCCACCAGTAAACATGTTTTATGGATGTGAGGAAACACAATTATACCATGTTCCATCATGAAAATCCATCCTTGGCATACAGTGAAGCCTCATCTGGAACTAATATTCCATCCTTGAACAACCTATGTTTCACTTCCTACCACATAGATTTACATAATCCACGTAATAATAAATAGAAATTGTCTATTCATAATCACATGCATTATGCAATCCTCATTCCATGCGCACACATTCAATCAACATCAATAACTACATCTCGAACTTTAACCCTGATTGATGATGTTATAAAACTCGATCCTCTTAGATAGTAATCCATAGAACTAGGATAACATAGATTTTCTACTAAAAACTCTAGTCTACATCACTCACTGCAGCATAGTTAATACCTAGGTAACCTCACTCAGGGAGTGATCAATTAACAAAACCTTTTTGGATCCCACAACCTTAAACCAAGTAGTTATGTGATAATACCCCTCAAGGTGTTACCTGTTATTTCATCCCTCAAACTCCCAGAGACTATAGTTTTTTTAAAAAAACACCACACAAATCTCTCCACCAAACCATAGTTAAATAGGAAATTTATATGATAATGAATACTAAATTGATGTTACATCATTGAAATGGGAGCACCCATTTCATATAATTCATAGGACCAATGACACTATGCATTATTGGTATTTTCTAGCCAACTCAAAAAATCAAACCCAAGGGTCACGTTATCCTACATAACCATTTAACATGGATGATGGCTTCTTGAGTCATACACCTTTGAAATTAAACTCACACAACTAACTAAACTAAATATAATTAGATTGGCATGTCAGTCCCACTAATCTCAAGCATTAAAGATGCTCATAACGCCTAGAAGTTTTACTTATCTCTTGATCGCCTACCAACATGGGGAATAATTCCACAACTAGAGTCATACTCAATCCCAAAATATATAAAAAACACATTCTATGACCAAAAACTAAAAATATGCATCCAATGATGCTTAGTATCTCCAAGAATGCTAGAAAAACTAGGTTAACCCCTCACATAACACGAGGAATCAACTCTAATTCTAGGTTTATTCCTAAAAGGTCATTATAATCTCCCACCTAACCTATATTCCAATATAAAATGATGTAACTAAGACTCACTGGAAATATCCACATTCCTATAAAAGCTATATCCCAATGTAACTCTAAAACTATTCCCACAGTAGGATTTTTTATAACAATATATTTCTAATATGTTATTTAAGCTATTTCACAGTTCAAATTTATTATAAGTATTAAGGATGGTTTCTAGGCCACAAAAACAAAAAAATCATTATATAAATTGGTTGGCACTAATATAACTACTAATTCGTCAATTATCAATTTTTATAAGTAGAGTGGAATCGTGATGGATGATCTATCCTAAGAAAGTGAAGTTATAAGATTTAGTGGAATCCAGTTTGGGATGTTACAACGTTGTATCAATGGAGTTTTATCTTCCTAGAATTTACTATTTAGGATATTTTATACATGAGTATGAGGAATGTGTTGGAACCTTTGATGGATATCTGACTGCTGCGTTAATAATACTTTCCCTATAGGAAGTATTATTTTCTAGGGTTTCAGATTTTTGTTCTATTTTTAAATAGTAAAGTTTTATATTATTTCTCATTGAGAGAAAAACATGTTTTTTTGGATGTTGTGATTTATTCTGGATATTCATATCCTAGTCATTGGTGGTTGGCCAGGGATGGTTTCTTCTGGTTTAATTTGTTTTTTAGGGCAGTGGTGCAGTAGAAGCAAGGAATTTTTTTTTTCTGGGCAGCTTTTCGTGGCGATTATAACCGCTGCTAAATATGGGAATCGTGGCTGCCTCATTCTGCGGTGGTTCCCATGAATTTAGTGGTGGTTTTACAGCCGCTAGAATTTGAGTTTATCCCCGGTGGTTATAACCACCATGAATAAAGTGATATCCAGGGCTCGTAAAACCGCCGCTAAATTCAGGAAAACCGCCGTGAAATGAGGCAGCTACGACGCTTTCCTAAAACCGCCGCTAAATGTAAATAATCACTGCTAATAGATTGGTGACGCCCTATTAGGTGGCAGTTTCTGTAAACCTCCGCCTAACAATGTAGCGGCGGTTTAAACCGATGCTAAACTCAAAAAAACCCGCCGCTAAACTGTGATTCTGTTGTAGTGCAATAGCTAGAAAATTTGTGAAAAATTGAATTTCTTTTCATTATTAATTGGGTTTTCCAGTGAAATTTGTTTTATAATGAATGTAGAATCTATATCATCATTTTATATTAATGATAAAATAATCCAACATGAATTTGGATAATGTAAAGGAGGGTATATTCTGTTACATGACCAATGTCAGGGAAAAAAGACCCATTTCAAACAGTGGTTAAATCATCATACATTTTAAATTAGTGATAATAGGGAATGTACAGTGTAATCAACATATTTCATAAATGAAATCATTATACATTTTAACATCCTATGACTAAAATTTTATTTTACATATCTTAATTACATACAACAAGGACATTAGAGCTAAAAATTTATGGACTTTACCTATGTCTGAAGGATCAATACTTATCCCTTTCACAATATTCTATATTTGAATACGCCAAAATTTTCATGTATGAAGTTGGATGATTTTAAAAAAATAACATAGGGATTGAATATCTTAAGAGTGATATGGAGTAAAGGTATTATAGAAATAGAGGAGGTCTCTCCTAAGGCTGATTGTTCAGCTGGTTTAAAATGACACTTTTTGGAAAACATTATTCAAAGATAAATGTGCCTGTTTTTTACAGTTAAATAGTGAATTTGATTTGATGAAATTTTCTTAATGTGGGAAAAATATGAAAATGATATTAGGGTGTGTTAGTGCATCATCATGAAAATGATTTCATAGGAATTTATAAGTTTTATTACCAATGACCGAAGGATGTTTATGGAGATTCATATTTCACCAAGCATAGAGTTTGGTTTGTGGAAGGAATGTGCCCGAAAATGGATGGATAAGTTCATGTAAAAATTATACAAGAGGTATGCAATATGTTTCCTTTATAGGTCTAACACAAACACATGAAAAATGGTGCTTTTATGTTTTGGACTTATGATGGGGACTGTGTTATTATAGAAATGATAATTAGTATATTTTTCATATTATACTAAGGTTATTCTTACGTAATTTATACATGATTCAAGAAATTTAATCGCTATGATATATTGGGTTTTTAGATCATGATAAATTTTACACAAATAATGTGTAGGATGATGATAAAATAAATTTGAATAAGGGGTTCCATCATATGTCGTTGAGGCATATGGAGAAAAAAGTGGCTTCTCTTGTGGACAAAATGTGTCATTGGTTGTAAAAATAATTTTGTGGGCGACTTCTTGTAAATCCAAGTAGATCGTGTTACTGTATTGTTAAAAAATAAATCATTTGGTTGATAGTTTCATTACATAGGTATATTATGAAAATCAAATGGGGGAATGTTACTTCATTTCTAGAAATATGATTTCTCATTTGTGAGATATTCCATTGCTGGTAGCTAGAGAATGAGTATAATGATCTAAAAGTGACCAAAATTTGGAGTGTGACATATAGAATGGATATTTACAAGCAAAAGAAGTAAAATGATTGATATTGACCATGAATTGTAGCATCCCTTTCATGGTTTGGTCTCACATGTATGAGGGTACATCTCTATTTTCATGGTTTACTCTTCATTGATGGAAAAAAATTTAAGAGCCACTACATATATCTTCATTTGTATAAATGAGAGTATGAATTTTTATTTTACCCATGATTGGGACTATGACATGAGAGTTAGGAATCACTACGTTTCTCACATGAATGAGAATTATTATAGATGTAGTTCTTTAGAAATCATTTAGTATAATGTTGTGTGTTAAGAACAATAGTCATGCACTTTAATGTCATACAATAAGGAAAATGGTGTGTCAATGTGAAATGAGAATATTTATTCTTGACTTGTGTATAAGATACGAGTTTCAATACATACATTTTTGAAGCATTAATCAATCCATACATTGTTCTTGAGCATGTTCCCCATACTGATTGAATTTTTGTGTGAGGAAGTTATTATTTCTTAATATGGTCTCCTGAAAGTGGTGATAAACCATTTTTGATCCTTTTATGTAGATCTGAATCAAACATAGGAGTGTCGGTGAGTTTTCCTTAATATATTTTGACAAGGATATAGTATCTAGGTAACACTACATATCTCATGGGAACAAGAATGGATCCTTATGTTGTTCATAAGGAATATTTTAGTATAAATTCATCCATCCATGGAATTTGGTGTTCCATTTAATGTCTTGTTGTCATGACCATGATATCCCCGATGTGAATCAATATGCCTCAGTTATACAAGGGTCATTTTACCAAAACTCCTAAGCCTGTGTGATCTATTCTTAGTGTGAGAAACAATAACATAAAAATGTTTTATCTAAAACACAAAGTCAATGAATTTTAAGGATAATTTCATTTATATTTATTGTGGTTGTACCAAGATATATTCTTTATGAATCACTACGTATCTCACTGAAATGATAATCATGCCACACATAGTTATTGAAAGGCTCCGTGTGTTTGTCTAACCCATACATAGGTTGGGGGAATTTTCATAGTTGTAAATGGGCCAGGGGTGTTTTAGATCCTATAAACACTATGTATCACATTGAAATGTGAATAAACCACATGTACATTATCAAAATAGTTCCCCATATCAATCAGGTTTTGATGTATAGGAAAGGGACTTAGTTACTTTCTAGAATTATGGCCAGACCCAATATATAAGGTCTCTCTGTCACTATGTGTTTCTTTGAAATAATAATCAATCCATATGTAGTTCTAGAATAATGGTATTGAAGGAAACCATCACCAAGACTCATGACCCGCTCAAGTACCGGTTGAAATTCCAGGCAGTTTTACGTTATGTGAAAAATATGTTGTGGTAAGGTTTAACATCTGGTAACTAGGTTGATAGGCTTTGTAGTTTGAATTCATATAATATAGATTATGATTTATTGTAGTTTTAGGTTATATAAATTATACCATATGATACACCTTTTATGTCTGTATATAAACTATTGTAATTATATGATGTTTAATGTTCTACAGTAATGACATTGGTGTCGTCTAGTATTTCATTTTTTTTATGTGGATGAAATGTCATGATTTTTAATCTCACATGATAAATCCCAACAATGAAGCTTAAATCATGAAACATGGACGTATACCAATCATTTTTTCAATGTGAAATTATGAAAAAATGAAACATATTTTATAGTCTTACAACTAGGACTTCATGGTGTTTTGCAGTTTAACATCATACATGTAGGATAAATGCCTTGTGATTATATGAAATATTTCATCAGTTTCCTTGAATTGGTTAGGGTATTAATGGGATCCTCATCAATTATGATCGAAGAATAATATTCATTATAGTTGACCTTAAATTGGTAATGAGGTAACCCCCCCACTTTTATTCAACCTTTGGATTCTTCTTTCATGATATCCATAGATTAATTGGGATCAGTACCAAGTCTCCTTGAATGAATGAATTGAGGTGGAGTAACTTGTTAAATTCTCACACTATTCAATTTTATTAGCCCCCATGTGTTTCATGTGATGAAGTTTCCTCACATCAAGTCAATCCACTTCATACAATCACTAATAGGATTTATAATATATATATTGCAGATCACATATGGAAACATGGAGCAATGAAAATTATACATCAAGTGGTATGACTGCTTTTGTTTCCTATATGAATGAATATGGGGTTTTCTATGTGGTGGTACAATTAGTATTTAGGTATGACCATAATAATTTTAATAACATTTCAGCATAATAAATATTATCCAAACCCGCCAATTTTTAGATTATGCTCATTAGAGTCTTTTTAGAGGCCTCTCTCAGTATTATGTCAATTTCATGATAGCAATACAAGTTGTTGGATTCAATGTTATACAGATGATATAGCATTTCTACCTCATCATAATAGAAATTGGTGCTATTTTAAATTAGTTTTCATAGGTCAAATAGATATAGAAATAATGTTGGCCTCCATGAATTTTATGATGTTTGTATCCCCAACCATTTTTAGGGGTACTACCTCAACCCATTTATTGAAGAAAAAGGTAACTATTATGATGTATTTTAACTTTTGGGACATATCTGGGAGGTATGGATCCAGAAAAAACACTACCCATATGTAAAATTTAATGGTGTGTTTGAAGTAATTTACAAACTCTATGGGTTGATGAATGATGTTGGAATGCACATGGAAGCAATGAATTTTGTTTTGTAAAAGTTGTGAAATCTTTCATCATAGGGGAACAATAGTAACCAAGCATCCAGATTTGATGAGAAATATTAAATCTTAAGTTTTAGAAACAACAAGATCTTATATATAAATCATTAATGATACTAGTGGTGACCTCTCCATCAATTCCCCTAAGAATGACTCCCTCAAATACTTGTTTATATCGGACATCCTAGTGATTTTAGTAGCCATAGAGGGTGAAGTTTGTTTCTCTCCATCAAATTTGATCTTTCCGAGGTCATTCATATGGGAGTACATAATTTTTTAGGTATTAAAAATGGGTTTAATCCACCAAATTGTAGGACTATATACTTTCAGAATAAGTGTAATTTTTTTGAACACTTCGTTGTAGACATGGGGAAAAGGTGAGACCATTAAACGATGTCCAATAATGATAAAATTTTGTTACCTGTATAGAACATACAATGTTGTAGCTTCATTTTCCAATGAAGCATCCAAGAAAATCATAAACCATGTTACATTAGTCAATGTTGGCTTCGATTGGATCTCTTCTACCAATCCTCAAATATAGTCATGAAAAGGAATAAAATCTTCTTTTCGGATTGAATATTCCCCATTGATCTGTTCTATTACCAACTCTGAATAGCTTTTCACCTATAGGTAGTACATCGATATGTGGGCTTCCCATTCTATGACTATAATGAGGGAATTATATTATGCCTCATTGTTGGTATAACATTCTGACAATATGAAAGAGAATGGAAAGACATTTTTTCATGATAAATGAGTGTAACTTCCAACCCTAAATTGTTCACCTTGGGTTCCTCCATTATCTTCCATGATAGACTCCTGGATGTTTCATCAAAATAAATTTTCCATATTTGGGGATCATCATGAATATAAGAGATCTATTCATCTAGAATTTTAGTATTTAAAGAAACTGTTTCTACAGACATGTGTTCGGTATGAAAATTTTTAAAGGCCTGGCCTTTCACTTATTTTTTAGGTGTGAACTATATGTGAAACAATTGAAGGATGATCATCCATCAGAGAATACTTCTTACCAAAAGATAAAGGTATATGATTTATTTCAGATGGTTATTTAAAAGAACCAAATAGAACTTTGGGTTCTTTAAGTAGTTAAAGAGATTCTATAATGTGAATACAATGCTAGGCATCCCTTCTCTACATATGAATAATTAATCTCATTTTAAATAATTATTCCAAAAATATAATAAATGTTATTTAAATTTCCATCATCAAATTTTATTGAGAAAATCACCTAGTGATCTCTCTAGGGTATTCACAAATAGAATGAGTGTATTTCCCACAACAATAAGAATTAACACAGGCAGGTTGACGTGATATTTCCGTAGGTTTTTACATTCTTCCTGAATATTTTTGGTCCATTGATATTTGACACCCTTATTCATATATTTGTTAATGGTAAAACACTTTCTAACATGTTTATCTATAAAACCAAGGATGGATGCCAAGTTTCCTTCAATCCCCCACAGCTATTTGAGGTTTTCATGAGATAACATGATATGGATTGGATGTGTTTTCTCTATATTGACATCGATGTCATGATGGAAGATGATGAACCCAAGAAATATTCATGAGGTTACCTCAACCTCATATTTCGTGGGGTTCATCATTATATTGTGTTATCTTAGTCTATTGAAGATGGTTTTAGGATCATCATTATGGTTTGAACGATATTATGAAATAACCACCATATCACTAATGTAGTATTCAAAAAAACATTCTTAGTACAGATTTGAAGATGTGATACATTGAACATTTTGAATGACATTATGATTTTTTGGTATGTCACTTTCTAAATTTAATCTCATCTATAGCTTAGATTGAAAAAACACCCAACATAAATAGAAAATGAAATATTATTATAACATTACAATTAAATTAGTGGGAATGAATAATCCTAATAACATTATAAAAGATATAATTTATATATTCAATCAAGTTTTTTTTCCATTAATCCAATATATTTGAAAAAATAATATTAGAAATCAAATTTTACACCTAAAGAACTATATGTGTCTAAAGGTAGTTCTACCACCATTTAATGGTTAAAATGTTCTAAAACTAATTTTTTTAACTTTTATGAATTATATATGAAAAAATAAAGATAATTACTAATATAATAATTTCAGAATCATGTTATATTTAATTTTTTTTAAAATAAATGCTTATTTTTCATTAGTTAATTAAAATTATTAGTTTATATTGAAAACTGTATTTTCATATCAACCATTAAAACATTATATTTTATTTCAATTTCAAATTAAAAAATATAAATATTATGTTATTGATAATTAAATTAAGTTTATTGGAATAAATTAATGGTTTTAAATTGGTGTAAAAAAATTTTTATATTTAATTGGGAACTTTTTAGTAAAACCATTTTTCTGTTGTGTTTTTATAGTTTAATATTAAATTAAATTCAAATAATTCCATGTATTTATATTTTAAAAATGGATTACATATTTTATTAATATTACAAAAGTTTATTAGAAAGGAAATATTATTTTTTCCAATAAGAATAGTAACCTCTGTAATTTTTATTTCCATGGTAATGGGTAAATTTAGTAATTTATGTTAAAAATAAAATGATACAAACTAGAGAATGACAAAAAAATTCATAAATAATATCTGATGAATTAAATTTTACCTTTAACACCTTTTTTTAAATTAAATCGTTATATGGAAAAGTATCCATGAAAATGGCTTAAATATTATTAAAATCAATGAAATTGAAAAAATATCACACGATAATTTTTTATAAGTATAATATTTTCAATATAATGTTAAATAGAAAATACCAATGAAAATAAATAATATTTTTAAATCCAAAATATTTATTTACATCATTTATATTTTTTTATATTTTTTAGTCAATTAAAATTTTCATAATTTCTCACAGAACTATGATGCAGTAATCATTTTACTAATGGAAATATTAAATAAATGTATTTAAATATGTTAATATATATATAATATTCGAAACCAAATGTTAAAAATTATTTTTATAGATGGAATTGACATATTAGGTATATAATAATATATTTTTTCCTTGTTAAATCATTTTATTAATATTTTTAAAAATAATTTTAATTAACAGTTTCAAAATTGAGAGTAATGATATTTTAAAATAAATTTGATTTTATTAATTAATATAAAATTAATAAAATTTTTATAATTGGTAAAATGATTTGGATATGTTTTTAAATATAATAAGGTTTCTATATATAGGTATTATTTAATTATATAGTACTTATATTAACCCTTAAAAGGCCAAATTATTATTGTCGCATTAAGAGTTATTTAGGTTAATTATGGGTTAAAACTAAAAGATAAGGGTATAATTATGCCCTAAACTTATCGGAAAAACATTTTAGATGAATATTATTTGACTCTTATAACCATAAGATAATATTTTAGTTTATTAATAGACAAGTTAATTGAAAATATCTTATATTTTATATAAATCAATGAATGTTACAAAATGTTACTTTTTGTATTATATATCTATTATATTAATATGAAGGGAAAAAATCTGGATATGAATGAAACTAAATTTTTTTTTTATATTAATTAAATTATTTTAATTATATTAAATTATTTTTTTATTTTTGAAAAATTTTATAATTCCAATAGATGCTTGGGAAATATAAATAATATATTTATTTATTTCATTAGAAAATGAAATAAATGATTTTCAAAATATTACTTTTTATATATTATGAATATTTTAATCTATATTTGTTTTTAATGATATATATGATATATTTTAGGGGTTTTTATACAATATATTCTAATTTATACTTTTTCATTATGTATTTAAAGTCTAATTAAATGAGTAGTTTCAACTTTTACAATGATAAAATTTTATTGGAATAATATTTTATTAAATTATTTAAATTCAATATAAATATTATATAATCCCTAAAGTGATAATATATGATTTATATTTAATCATATATTAATTATGGTCCATTTTTATGTCTTTTTATCTATATTATATTAATTATATTTTAATATTTTAAGAGTTTCCAAAAGTGTTCTTGACCTCAATTATAAAAGAGAACTTACTCCCTCAATTTTTCACAACACTTTGACACATATATATCGACAAAATCATACAAATTTCACTAATAAATATATTTATTTATGTTATATAGGTTATGGTCCTTCAAAAATACCACCCATATTTCCCTTCTGAAGAGATAAATAGAAGTCCGCTGAAGAAGATGTAATCACCTTTATCACCACTTTCAGGTTAATTTCCTCTTTCGCATCATTTTAATGTGTATTTACCATCCTAAAATAGTGAATAAGGTATCATAAATATGATGATATATTATAATGATTATTATTCAACTATATTCCACCTTTTATACATCCTACAAAAATGAAAGGATTGTTAATGTGTGCGTACAACAATAGTCTCCACACAATAGTGTAATTGTTTTCACCACAAGTATACATGGATGGGTATAATTATTGATGTAATTTCTATATATGATAATTAAGACATTATGTGGATTATTTAAAACTCAATATACCATCCACTTGATTATAATTTCAATATTAATTGAATGATACCATTGTTCTTCTATACGTATGGCCTACCATCTCCATGAAGCGATGCAATTCATTTTATAGGGGGACCATTAAATTATGATTATAAAATGTATACATATCATATCTATGTCCCAAATTTCATTTTATATATGAATAAAAAATATCCTCTTCAGAATAAATAGGACTTATATGAAAATATAATCATAAGAAAATGAAGCAATTCACACATGAAATAAGGCTACTAATGAAATATTATTAGTGATCGGGTGATATGATTCTTTAATAGGATCATATATGATTTCATAAATTTGAATTTGTTTTTTTATTGATTAATATAATTCCTTAAACTGTTACCAATAATTTCAAATCATGTCTACTATGGAAAATATGAAGATAAATATTTCATCTAAATTTATATTCTATTAAGATTTATTTTTTACTATGCACCCATTCAGTTTTATGTGGGGTATACACTATCCATATAGTTTTTTCATAATAATCAATTTAATATTTAATTTATCATAAATATTAATATTTCTTATATCAAATATAGTATTATTATTTATGTCGTATACCATTTTTAAATAAGGTGTTTACATAAAAAGACATTTAATTTACCAAGGAAATGATGTTAAATATGTGTCTTTTACTAAATCTGGATATTTTGAATATTTTTTATAAATTAAATACATCATTAAATATATGACTAATTCTATTTTCATGAAATAAATGGGTTGGGGAATATTTAATTACAGTCCCTCAATTAATCGGTAGTCCCATGAGATTAATTATATGGCAAAATCAGGCGACTTTTTACCTACATTCCTAAAATGGAAAGATGATTGATCTTGATAGTAACTATCTAGGGTATGTATACTAAACTTTATATGTCTTAAATTATGTATTCTACAATTATTGTTATATCATGTTATTATTTAATTCATTATAATATTCATGTTGATGTTCCTAGAACATGTTAATTTTTATGTGGAATTATTTGATAATATTTTAATCCTACAATATTATGATCTAGTTATTGATTAATGGAATGGGGGATTAGTTATTTACCTTTCCATGTTTCTTATTCTTATTTATTCAAAGTAACTTCTACTGTAAATGACCCTTAATGATATTTTGATGTCACCCTTATTTTTTTCCATCACCATGATATGAAGAATAGATATTTGGATGAGTTTCCTAAATGGTGTTTATTATCCTTTACTATGAATTATGTTTTGTTTTATTTTCCATAAATCAAATGGAATTTAAGTATGTATATTATTTTAAAAAACTGGAAAAGATCTTAGTCCATTGGTATTTGAATATTTTATCAATGTCTATGTAATAATGTAAGGCACCGAATTTAGATTACTACAATTTGAGTCTTTTTGTTATTATAAAATAATATTAATAGAAACATTAGGAACTATATTTAAGATAAAAATAGATTATGTAATATAACCCTTTGATAGATTTTGAGGATAATTATGTGTATAGGATATAATAACATATATATTTTAATGATAATTAATAAGATAGGAAAAACCTAAGGATTCATATATTAATAATGATTCATAATTTATACATGTTATAAATGATTCTACATTAAAATATGATTTACCACTGTGATTACGGTTACTCATAGTATGGATTTTCTGTTTTATTCAATAAATGGAACCGTAAGTAACTGGGTCAGTGATGAGTGTGATAAATAATGTGTTCATATTGATTATAGTGATGGACAATGTCATTTTTCTAAATTAGTTACCATGATTAATGATTGGCACCTTCACTAACTCTCAAACTCTCCTAAGAAGATAATGATAGAGTGCGTTAAGATATCAATGTGTTGAAACCATAGAGTAATGATGATTAAGTTTCCTTTAAGTCCATATTATGAGAAGAATCACAAAATTTGATGTCTTATAAGAATGGTAAAATGTTTTGGGTGGGAAAAGATATATAAATAAATTATTTTCGAAGTAAAATTGAAAACTTTGGTTAACAAAATGGATGATAATATTGGTCTCCAAAAGAAATCATCAATGGTTTAATGTTTTTAATTTGGAAATTATAAGTATTATGAAAACCTATTTCTAGGGAGAAAATTATTTAATTGAATTAGAAATTTTCTATGTGTAATAGTTGTACATTTGATGTTGAAGATACTATAAATTAAAAATAAAAAAGAATGATGTATTAAGGAATAAGATGATGAAACATTGTTAACGGTTTAATAATAAAGTAGAATAATAAAATCCATTATGTATTTGAAATGAAGAATTATTTTACCATTGATTACCTAGTAATATGAATCCTAATATATATAATTATTCTAATAAACTAATTATTCTTTATAGATTTTGAAGAAAGTGTTGAATAGTACCAATAACCTATTGAAGGGATCCTGTTGTAAGTTGATCTTTTGGAAAACAAATAATTTGGGGATGATGACCCAAAATATTTCCTGATGATGATTTAATAATGATAAATGTATGTTATCTAATATTATTAGTGACCATTATATTGTTTGGGGATTTGATTGTTTATTTTATCATTCCATTTTTACAACATGTCTAGATTTAATGAATATAATAATAAAAAATATGTTTTTATTTTTATAATAATGAATGTTTTCATTGAGGATTTAATATGTACAAGGTAATACTATTTTTTGTAGTTGACTTTAATATCTACTTTATCTTATTTTGAAATATAATGGAACATTGATTTTATAAATTTAGTGACCTTATATATTATACAAAATTGATTTTGGATAGTCATATTTTGTATGAGTCTTAAGATGGACTACTTATAGAGAGCATTGTGTTGAACCTCATATATTATTTGTTTTTGATAACATGTGGTAACTATTTATTTAAGTAATAATTTGAAGTCCAATAGAATGAATTGTGGATTATATGATTCATTAATGTTCTTCAAGAATGAAAATTTCATCTTTAATGTTCATCTTCTAGTATAAGAGCTGAAGCGAAAAAGATCAAAGTACAACAAAATGATGAGTATATTATTATGAAATGGAAATAAATAAAGTAATTTTATTTTATAATGCTAATATATGGATACTAATTGAGTCCCTCAACATTCATGAAAATAATCTTGAAACTAAAACAATATCATATTACCATTGTATCAAGTGAATCTGATGGTCTTCTAAATCATCACAAATTTATGGCTTTGAGGACCTTAACATTTCATCAATAATTTTATTTCTTAGAATAAACGAAATCTATAATTATATATAATAATTTTTCCACATATTTAATTTCCACCATTATTTTATTATGTCATAAATTTATTTTTTGCTGACATTAATATTTATTTTTCCATATTATTCCCATCTTATTCGGAGGATGTTTTGTTAACCCTATTTACGATGTGGGATCCCCAAAAAGAGATTTTCCGGTAACAAATTTTCTTTTTTAAGTTTAAATTAATATATTAAGGAAAAAATTTATCTATGGATGGGGGAATGTTAAACCCCATGATTTTATGTTATGTCCCTTTTTAAATTTAATCTCTTCAATATCATACGGTGGACACAACATCCACCTTAATGAACAAATAAAATATTTTCATAACCTAGAAATTAAATTATGGGGAATGAAAAATATTAACAACATTATGAAATTTAAAAATTATAAATTTAATAAAATTTATTTACATTGAAAAAATAGATTTCATAGGCATAAGATAATAAATCCAATTTTATTCTTAAAACTATTTATTTTTCTAAAGAGGGTTCTTCCACAATTTATTGGCACACTTGTTATAAGATTAAATTTTTAAACATTTATAAATTCTATTTTGAGAAAATTAAAATCATTTTTAAATTAGTAATTCCAAAATTTTATTTGGCATATTTTTTGGTATTTTTATGAAAATATTTATTTTTCAATGAATAATGAAATATATAGATTTTTATTGAAAACAACACCTCTATATAAACCATTAAAAAATTAAATATTATGATGGATTAAACCAAATATATTTATATTATATTATGAATAATTAAATTATGTTCATTGTAATCAATTTCAAGGTTAAATTTAGTATAAAAATAGAATTATATTTAATAACGATTTTTTTTTTGAGAAACTCTTTTTTATTTTTTTCCTGCATAATTTTAAATTTAATTTTACTACTTATTTGTTTATAATTTTTCAAAATGGATTCCATATATTTGATTCAAAAGTACACAATTTAGAAATTTGTCCCCTTTTATTTTCATCCAACAAGAATAGTATCCTAGGTAATATTTATTACCAAGGTAATGGAAAAATTGGGTAATTTAAGTTAACGATAAAATGATAAGAGCAAGAAAATGATCCTAACACAAGACTAAATATAATTATATTAATTTAATTCTACTCGCAAACATGTATGGTTTAAAATTGAATTACTAAACGGATGATTTTACATGAATATTTCATAGATATTATTAAAATCAATTAATGTGACAAAATGATACCCTCTTATTTTTTGAAGTATAATATTTTTATATATATGTATAACAATATCGAATATTTTAATATAAATTTTATTTGTAAATTTAAAATATTTATAAACATCATGGTAATTTATTTTTTATTTTTAGTGAGTATATAATTGCCTTGAACGCTCACACTACACTGATGCAATAATTATTTTATTAATTAATATATCAAATAAAAGTTATTAAAAATATTAATATTAATATAATTTGACATAATTAATTTGATATATTAATTTTATAGATGTCTATGGATATTTAGGGATATTATAAAATATTTTTTTTGGAAGATCACTTTTTTATTGATATTTTTAATAATCAATGTAACGAATATTGTAAAAATTGAAATTAATAATATTTTATGATAAATATTATTTTATTAAATAATATAAAATTCCTAAAAATATCAAATTCAGAAAAAATATTGGGATAAGGTTAGAAATATCATAAATGGTCCATTTTTTAGGCTTTTGGAATTTTATATTAACTATATTAACCATCAAAGAGAAAAATCCATATTGTCACAACAAGAATTAAAGTATTTAAATATGTGTTAAAACACTATGATAAGGTTGTAATAATAACCAAATAATGTAAAAAATTAGTTATTTAATATTATTCAACCCTAATGAATTTAAGATCCAATTTTAATTTTTTAAAGTACATACTTCCATGAAAAATAATTATATACTATTTTAATTAATGATAGTTACAAAATGTCACTCTCTTTATATTTAATATCTTTTATGTTTGAAAATAAAGGCAAAATCAAGATATAAATGAAACTAGATACCTATATTGATATTAATGAAATTTTATTCAATAATGAAATTTATTTTTAATTTTTTGAAAATATATAATTACATTAAATGATTCGAAAATATTAATACAATATTTATTAATATAACAGAAAATTAATATAAAATGACTTTAAAAATATTTGATTGGATATAATTTGAATATATAAATCTGGTAAATAACTTCTGAAGATCTATAGGATTTATTTGATAGGTTTTAAATCATTATAATATAATTTCAATATTTTTATGATGTATTTAAAGACAAATTAAATGAATAGTATCAAATTTATCAATAATGATATATTATTGAATTAATATTTAATTAATTTATATGAAAATCACATTATAATTAAATAAGTCCAAAATGGATAATATATGGTCCAAAATTTCATTTTATATTAATTTATATTCGATTTTTATTTCTTTCTATTTTGAATATCCTTATTATATTTTAATAGTTTTAGAGTTTCAAGAAGTACCCCCACCTATGTTTTAAAAGGTCTACTCATCCCTCACCTATTAACATCACATTGATCATTATATCTTGTCCAAACACTTATTATTTATTGGATAAAAATAAATATTTTTTTAATATAGGTTTTGGTATATCCAAAACAGCAACCGTAGAAGTCTTAATGACATAGTAAAATAAGTCTACTGAAGATGTGGTAATCGTCTTTATCAACTCTTTCAAATTTATTTATTCATCCACTTCATATTTATGTGATGTTTCCATATTAATAAATAAATATAATATAATATATATTATGATATGTTATTATATCTAAGGGGCATAAATATTCAACCTTTTATACATCATAGTAAAAACGTTAGAATTGTGTTTATGTGTGTGTGTGCGTATGAATTTCAGTCTCCACACTATGCTATAATTATTTTTTCATCACAAAATTACATGGACAGGTATAATGATTTAAATATTGGATATATATGATAATAATAACGTGATAATTATTTCTGAAAAAATAATATACGATAAACTTCCTTTCCCTTCTACAATTATGGGAATCACATTGTTTCTCAGGTGTACGTACGACATGTCATCTCATCAATGTGATGTGACTCCAAGTTCACTATTCACTAATGAATCTATATTGCTTAAATGTTATATATATGACCATAATAAAATTATTTATATGAAATAAATATGTCTTATGGATAATAATATGTAATTATATGATAAAAAATGCATAAGAAACTGAAGCAGTTCAAACTCAAAACAAGGATAATAAAGAAATATTATTAATTAACATGAGTTAAGATATTATATGAGGATCATATATGAAATGATAAAATTTAATATGGTTCTTTTATAAATTATTAACAAGATTTAAACCATTATACAGTATGTTAAATCACATTATATTAAGGGAATGTACTAGGTGAAGATTTCGTCTCAATTTATATTCAATTGATACTTATTTGTTATTATGAACCAATTCCCTTATATATCATGTATACACTACACATTTATTTATTTATGATCAAAATTCATTGAATATTTTATTTCTCTTAAATATAGGAATTTTTGTATCATGCATAGATTATTATCTAACTCGTATACCATTATTACTTGTGTAGTTGACTTTGAAACTTTTTTGGTTGACTTGGGAAATAGTGTTAAATATGGATCTTATACTCTATACATATATTTTGAATATTTTTTATAAATTAAATATATTATTAAATATATTAGTTATTATTTGGACATGTATGATCAGGGTTGGGGGCCAGTTAATGCTAGACCCTTGATGCATAAATAGTATTGGGATACGAATTAGTTTTCTAAATTAGATTGTTTTGGAAGAGGGAAATGAAGGATCTCATTGAGGTAAGGTCTTTGTGAGTCTAAGAAGAATAATTTAGGTTATATATGGGTGGATTGGATTATTTTAATGTAGTTATTATTTGGCTAAATAGATGTTTCATGGAAATAGACCACCCTGGAAACAACTCTAGGGTGACAGTTTTCTCAATGCCTCAACAATATCCCCAGGTTTACTTGGAAGGATCTCAGTTAGGCCCCAGTTGTGGAAAGGGCCTTCATACTAGTTCATTTCAAATAGGTGTAATGGGTTCCTAATGTAGGTATCATGTATTTTAGAACTCATATGAATTCAATCACATTATACCCCTTCATTCCCTCTTCTATCTAGTATAGGAAAACTAAATTAAAGGTTATTTAGGACCTAAACAATGAACTATTGTGATCAGATCACTGATAAATCATCAAAATTTTCCACTATAAAAATGAGGATCCATATTGTTCTATTTATAGGAAAATATGGGACCCTAGGTGAAGGGGATGTTATGTACTAGTATTTTGGAAAATAATGTCATGTATACTAATGTGTATGTATGAATTATGAGTTTAATACTATTCTAGGTGATACATAATAAGGAGAATTAGTGAATTTGGTAACTCTAAGAGTTCTTCTCTTCACTTCATTTCTTCCCTTCATGGTATTTTCCTTCAACAACTATTTATCCACATGAAAAACAGGCTATAAATTGACATGTATTGGATATTTACATTATTTATTCTTTTCATGATTGGTAAATTCCTGAAAACATATTCTATCCACTTCAAAATGTTTTTAATGATTTAAACATGTCATGTATGTACATGAAGACTTTTAATGTCCATCTTTGAATATATTTTTCATCCATCCCTTCTGAGTCATGGATACTTATTTTCTACTAAAATCATTATAAAACTAGTTCATTATCAAATTAAACAAGACTATTTATTAATTAATAGAATACAATATGTATAAAAAAAATCCTCTTTACAAATTCTCTACACTTGAATAAGTTCTCATCCTCAAGAAAACCCATCTCTTCTATGATTTGTAAAGAAACAATTTTTAAAACAAGACTCTTTCATTACATCTAGGAAAATAAAACTATGTGTAAAAACAAAAATTTATCATTCCAAAAATAATATTTTAGACACAATCATTCATGAATCATAGTCTAGTTCTTCATCCCAATTTTGTAATCCTTTTATTAAAATTTTGTAAATGTTCCTTAAATTATATACCCATTTTTTAATTAATCTCACAATGAATTTTCTCTTATTCCTCAAGGTAAAGATGTAACTGGGGTAATTCCCACACCATAAATACATGTTTCTAACCATAGTCTTTCATTTTTTCAAACATATGCACATCATATAGAAAAATACAAATTCAATCATGGGGGATACATCCAAAAATGGTTCATGAAATTGTTAGGTGGAGGAAAGTTGTATTGAAGGTGAAAATCTATCCCAAAAAAGAGTTTAATCTAAAATTATAATCCATTAATGTCCAAAAAAGTTAAATTAAGTAACTCTGACAACATCAAAAGGTGGAAATTCTCTAAACAGCATGAGGTGGATCCCTGAATATATAATTCTATTATAAAAAATATACAGTGTATCTTTTTTCTTTTCATTTTATTTATTTATTATAATACATATTCATGCCAAATCTCACTTCCATGATCAAACTACATATGATCGGTCATATTATTTTTCAGGCTAGTAATTGTGGTTTTTTACCATCCTAATACAAAACCCAATATATATTTATTATTCATTTTTTAGTGGATTAGGGTAGGTATAAAATATGAAAAAAAATTAATCACGGACCACATTATATAAATCTAGTGAAATTTACATGGAATTCATCTTCAATGATAACATCATGTGTCTATCAATAGTGAAAATTTCCCCCACATTTTCAAAGGTAATCATACATAAAACCAATTGTAGGATAGGAAGTGATAATCCGATTGAAACAGCTCCATCCAAGAAATACTATTCATGGAAACTACGTGCTAAAGAAGGGTATATGTATGGTTTTTTCAAGAAAAAGTGTCTCAAAAAATTTCCACAATCATATTAAAAATGTATTTTTTATTTATTTCCTCATTAATATCTCAATGCATGTTATGAAATTTTTACATTCCCCCAGTTTCTTAAGTGAAATTTGATCATAAAAGAATATGAAATTTTATTTCTAGATTTCTCTCACGAATAAGAGTATCAAAAATAACAGTAAAGCACTCGGGGTATATTATCTAGTAATAATTCACTCAAATAAAATTTCAAAAATATTTAATTAGAATTAAATTACTGAACTCGAAAATCATGGTAAAAGAACATTAGTAAAATGGGGATTGCCACAATTTCAAACCAAACATTATCTTTTAATTAAAAGGTTGTAATGATTTTTGGATTTTAAAGCATGCTTTCAGTGTCTCCTATATAGGTGAAAAATTAATAATCCAATGGTATCAATAATAAATCTAAATAAATACACCCCCACACATAAATTGAGATAGTGTATATAGTATTTTTGGAAGGAATTAGGGGAGAGATATCACATAAACGTGGTGGAAAATGATTTAATTTAGGATGACTACATAATTTTTTAAAATAAAAAACATATAATAGATAAATCATTAGTCCACATGGTTTAAATTGGAAGAAAGTAGTGAAATGGTAATGTTTACATAGTCAATATTAAATAAAGGAATCTCTTATAAAACAGATAATTGAGTACCATGATGTTATGGGATAACCTATGAACAATAATGATACTAAAAGGGAAGAAAGAAATTAATAATAAAAATACAATAAAAGAAACAAAAAATATGGGTTTCTTCCCACAAAACTCAAAAAATGGTAACATCATCTTGATGGATAGATAAAATGATCATGTAGTGTTTTCCATCTGCTCAGAAGTCTACTTCCTCTTATAAGAACTGGTGGTTATGTCATCAAGCTTGCATGGACACATGGCGGGATTAACCACATCAAG
Organism: Viscum album; assembly: GCA_963277665.1. Taxonomy (NCBI): domain Eukaryota; kingdom Viridiplantae; phylum Streptophyta; class Magnoliopsida; order Santalales; family Viscaceae; genus Viscum; species Viscum album. Next base: position 472,475,279 of record OY728148.1, read on the forward strand.
AGCATACTGAGCATGAAACTCAGGTGGAATGAAGAAAATATGTTCTCATCATGGTTACAATTCATGTTGAGTATGGATATCTTGTGAGAGATCCTTCAAATAGCACTCTACAACATCAAGATGTTGGGTCATCTAAAGTTGGACGATAGACAATGGTAGAATGAGAGCATCAATGACTACGGGTAAGGAAGAATATTTATACATTGATAAAGTAATGTAGTAATAAAAATAATGAAACCATTATAAAATCCAAAACCTATATCCCATGTATATACACATTAATTACACATCAATGTAAAATCAAATACAAGAAGTTCAAAAATATTCAATGACACAAAAAAAATCAGGGAGTTTACAAGGTCAACTAAGATTTAGGAAAACTATCATTATCCAATACATAAGAATCTACTTCTTGAATACTGGGACTCATGATCTAGACCTTAATATCTAATTTTACTATGGATATGGAAATAGGATCATTGATGGCCTCTGTAGGTGAAATGGTGATGAAATCCACCACTGTGGAAGGTAGAGGTGAGGTGATGATCCTAATTGTGGCCATTTTCATAAAAATTGTTTCAATGAATGTAACCTTAGTAGATGGTGGAATATCTATTACCTTTCACATTAAGGTCTTCTATAATAATTATTCCTGTAGGGCAGTATGGTCTATCTTCTCAAAGGGAAGACTGGTCTGGATGGGGGCTAGAGCACAAATTCAAGAGGGTGAAGGACATGCTGATAGAAAGGGGTAATAGTCTACATTCATTAATGTGAAGGAGTAATTATCAATAATTTAGGTTATATGAATTGGATGTCCATGTGGTGGCAGTTATGATGTATGTTAACTATAATTTTCTAGTGTGAGAGAAAGAAATTGGTAGGGTACAATGGTGTGGGTGATGGAATGGGAAATTTAGTTGTGAATGGAGAATTGATATGGTTGGTGTTAGGAGAATGTATGGGATTATTAATGTGTTGAGTAATGGTGGTGCTGGAGGGAGTTGCTAAGATGCAAGTGACAACTATAGGGGATGGGTATTTGTAAGAGATGGTTCGGTGGAATGGTTATCAGGTGCCTTATCAGTACCCTCAACATATTTGAGTTCGCAATGGGGGATGTAATTATCCTTACATAGGATCCTAATTTTGTTGAGCAGGAGGAATTTGAAATACTAAATAAGGAAATGGTATGTGAGGGGATGGGTGGTATTAGAAATTTCAAGATGTCTAGAGAGAAGGGTGATGAGGGATTCATCCATTAGTGTTCCATGAGTCTGTTTCACATGAACCCAAAAATAAAAGGTTATATGGGAATCTATGTTGATGAATAGTCCACCCCTAGATGATGTGATAATGAGGATTTCTATATGGTTCATGCTCTTTTGAGCCACTATGTGAAAAAGATATGAATTTGTCAAGAATTGATAAATGTTATACAATTAATCACCATACATATTGGTAGACATCAGAGACTTTGGTGCATGGAAACTCTAAGGGTAATTTGTTACTGTCCTCTAGAATAATGTTGTTTCTGACATTCTCATCTCGATATAATTATATGGAAATACAAGGAAACCTAAAAAATTAGAATAATATTGGTCATTTCCAATGATAATCCTTCCAATTGTATGATCATGAGGTCTTCCACCTATCCTAAAGGTGAAACTATCAATGAATATCTCAAAAGTGGATAGGAACTCTAAAAAGGATCATTAAAATTCATCTTAAAATCATCGATGATAAGGTAGTTGTGAATTCTATCATGGAGGTGGATGAACACCTTACTGATCTGGAGCTGCACTGGAATCCTACTATCTAACATTTTTCTAAGAACCCGGATCTTTGTTTTTGGTATGTTTTCCTTTTTCTGGAGTTTTTGGGAAAAATAGTTTTTTCTGGAAATTTTTGAAGTACACGCCGTGTACAATCGGAGTACACGCCGTGTACTCTTTTCCCGCTCGAATCCGGGTGCTGGCCGTGTTCGGGCCACACACACGGTATGTGGGGGTGACGTGGAGGCCGATTTTGGCGGAGTACAGAAAAACCCACTACACGCCGTGTACTCTAAAAGTACACGCCGTGTACTTCTCATTTATTCATTAAACGGGTCGGGGTCATGCCTAATCTCCATAATCGTCTTCTTCTAGTACTGGTTCGACCGAGAGACATCATATGTCCATGAAACTACTCCGAATTCTTGATCCTCCATCCTTTCTCCAATTCGAGCTCTGTCGATTGCATTGGAAGCGCAGTGGTGAGTTCTCCCTTATTCTCGTGCCTTGTTTTCCAATTATTCTTCCTTCTGGAGTTATCAAAGGTTGAACGTTTTCTGTGTTTTCTCAGATCTATGACATTCTAGGGATAATCAGTCATCATGGTTCAAGTATATAGATCTCCTAGTATCGAGGTAGGTGGTTTGTTCCTTATCGTTCAAAGTCTCTATGTTTTATGTGTGAATCTCCCCCGATACCCGTGAACGGGGTATTGCGTGTTTAACTTTTTGCCCTTGTTGTTTTCCTGCCTTGCTTGTATGCTTTTTTAGATGTAAATTGGCCATATTAGAGGATAATTTGTTGTGCTTGGATGTATTTTCCATTTCTTTGTTCTGTTTACAACCTTTGGGTCTCGTTTTCCTTTGGTTGCTACACCTGTTTCCATGCCTTGCAGTTATAGGTCGAAGTGAAACTCTTGACATGCATGTTGCCTTTTAGACAATTTAGCTAAGTATCTCTATAGGTGTACATTGGTTATCCAAGTATCTCTATAGGTGTAATTTGGCCTTATATCATTATTATGTGCTGACTGGCACGAGGCTGAGAGAACCTGGTGCTATAGACTGTAAGGGATAGACCGAGTTAGCATCCTAGAGAGTCTTAGATATTATAGACTACAGGAGATGGATAGAGTGAGCTCCCAAAGAGTCTTGGTTTTTATAGACTACATGAGGGTAGACAGAGTGAGCTTCTTCAGAGATTCTTACATTTTTTGAATATCTTTAAGAACCATCCCAGGATAGAGGAGGAATTTACCGAGTGAGCTTCCTCAAAGAGTATGAGGTATACCTGAGGCTCTGGGAGGAATTGACCAAGATAGCTTCCTCAGAGATTCTCTATACCTTAGGGATAAGAGGTTTAAATCATGTGATCTTCCTTAGAGAGTCCCTGAATACCCTAGACTATAAGTGGAATTGACCGAGTGCGCTTCCCCAGAGAGTCTGATAAATTCTTATAACCAAGCAAGAGGGGTTAGGCAGAGTGCACTGCCCAGAGGGTTGTGGTAATTCTTGGATAAGACCAGAGGGGATGGCTGTGAGTACCTCCCAGAGGGTTTCTAGTTTGTTATCTATTTTCTTCATTGTTGATGTTGGTTGTGGTTTTATTACTGTTGTATCATCCTGCTTTGCTGCTTACTGTTACTGCCTATTGCTTGTTGTTGCTATTTACTGCTTATTGTACAATTACCTGCCATACAATCACTGAATATTAGGAACAGATATTCGGGTGAATGACTACTGGTATTTAGTCTCACACCCTGTTTGGGTCATGCTTTTGGGCCCAAACAGACTATTTTGTTGCAGGTATAGACAAGAGAAAGCGCCCTTCGACTTCCGGTACTTGATTGCTTGGAGCAAGAGAGCATTGGACCAAGCTTTGTCTTGCGATGTTGAGGAGTTGTTTACTTTTATTTTGTACTTTTTTGGTACTATTTTATTGTTCATCATTGTGACTTGTATGGATGCTTTCATAGATATGTATCTTGAATCATTACATATACATACATAGGTGCTCCATTTTGTTGATTTATTTTTCCGCTGTTTATTATTGTTGGTTATAACTACTTCCACTATTGCATGTTTATTTTTCATCCACTGTGTACTCTACCAATGAGGGTATAGTTTCCCCAATATCACACCCAAGGCCCTCGCTTCTAGTCAGCAGCCTTTGGTGTTTGGGGATATGCGCTTGATCCCATGTGACCTACCGGGTACGGGGCGCCTCTTGGTGGCTTCCGGTACTGGGACATTACAAAGTGGTATCAGAGGAACTCTTTTCTCTTTCTTTACTATTTGGAGACTTAGCCAGGGATAGGACGGATTCAGTACATGGAATTAAGCTATGCTCGGGAGTAGCTAACCCGTGTACATGGAAAATCCATACTAACTCGTTTATTGCAGTTTTTGGTTTTGAGAGTTTACGGTTGATATGATTTCACCTAGAGTGAATCACATGATTTGTGTTGTTATTATTTTAACTATTGTGGTTCTATTTCTGTTGCAACTTGATGAGATGAGGGTATACCATCTCATGCATCATATAGGAACTTGTAGAAATCTCCTTCCATGCATTCTTGCCATGTCATCTAGGGTGCATTAGCGATTGCATGCTATTGTGATAGACTCTGTGTATATTATGCATGTTGTTGTGATAGATGCTGATAGAATCTCTGCTGCTTTGTTAGAGGATTTTTTGTAATGTACTTGCTCAAATGAACCCCAAATTTCGATTCTTGAGGTGTTATGGGCCCTCTAGAATCAAAAGTTGGTGGATCATGATCCTGTTTTCTCTTGTATATGACTGTAAGAGATTCCAGGCTTTGATTTGTGGGGAGTATGGGCCCTCACGGATCGAGATTTGGCACCTCTTTGCCTTGTTTTCTTTGTTTCTGGGCTTCTATGCAGTTTCTGAGCTACTGCCCAGAAAAACCCAGAATACACGGCGTGTTCTTCCTGTTTACACGTCGTGTAGTTTTCAGGTCGCGTTACTGACTGTGTGTGCAGGAACACGGTGTTGTAGAAATATCTTCAGGAACACACTGTGTACTGTATGTACACGCCGTGTAGTGTAGATCCATGTACCCGACCGTGTCACTAACAACACAGGTCAGGGATGCTCGAGTAGAACATGTCGTGTTGTAAAGGAACACGCTGTGTAGTTCTGTCCAGGTACTTGGCCGTGTCACAAAAAACACGGGTCAGCGTGAACTTCTATAAGACACGCCGTGTTGCTTTCAGAACATGCCGTGTAGTCTTTCCTAGGTACCTGGCCGTGTCACGAATAACCCGGGATGTTTTCACCTTATCCTATGAACGTTGTGTTTGTTCGGAACACGCCTTGTAAGGGTCAGCCATGTAGTCGGCCATGTAACTAACAACACGGGCTGCTGAGACAGTGTCTAGTACACGTCGTGTCCCTAGGGAACACACCGTGTAGTCTGAGGTTTGTTTGAACTATGTGGGTTAGCTATGTAAGGAGACTCGGGAAGGGGTTCAGAGTTCATGTACACGCCATGTGTGGGAATAACACACCATGTAGTTTGGGGTGTTACACGACCAGTGGTGGCTGGAGTACACGCCCATGTTAATGGTGTAAGTAGACACGCCGTGTAGTTGTGTTTTGTAAAGCTTGATATTTTCACTCCCTTGTTCCCGTTTTTTACTCCTGTGTTTTCTAACTTTGTTAATACTGATCTAAGGTGTGCTTTTGATCTTTCAGAGTTATGCCTCCGAGACGTCCTCTGGTCGTACGTCAGTTTCCAGAATGTGACCAGACACTGCATATAGATGACCAGGGACCTCCCGCAGATCCTCCGTTGTGCCATCCTTGGCACCATCAGTTATAATCGTCGCAGGAACTGAGGAGTAGTTTAGGGAGGACTTCTTGAGGATGATGCAGACCTTCCAGGTAGCGCCACCTCCTGCCCCGTCGATGGCTGAGTTGACGCGGGTTTTCCATCAGCAGCATCCTCCTACTTTTTCAGGGGATGGAGGACCCCATGCTGAAGAGTCGTGGATAGAGGCCACACTGACCATATTTGAGCACCTAAGGATCCCTCCGAAGAAAAGGGTAAAGATGGATACTTATATGCTTCGGGACACTTCCAAGAGGTTGTGGGAGGTGATATCACAGTTAGGACTTCAGCAGGATATGTCTTGGGATGAGTTTCGACGCACCTTCTATGACTACATATTTCCGGAGACCCTGAGGGCTGATCGAGCCCGGGAGTTTATGAGTCTGCACTAGGGTACTCTTTCTGTTTTGGAGTACAAATCTCGTTTCACTGATCTGCAACGTTTCACACCAATCCAAGAAGGTGATGAGTTTTTTCTGGCTAGGAAGTTCGAGGAAGGTCTCAGGCAAGAGATCTATTCCCAGGTGAATATCTTCAGTTGACTTCTATATCCTCCATCATCAATCAGGCACTGATCACTGAGCGCAATCTGAGGGATTCTGGAGCAGTGAGCGAGGGTGGTTCGATATCCAGGGCTGGTGTTCCTCCTACAGACAGTAGGAAGCGTCGTATAGAGGCTTCTAAAGGATATCATGTTTCACGGGATATATCTTCTGGTAGCCAGGTAGTATGATACCAGTGCGGTAGGAGTGGGCATACTAGGCCTCAGTGCTAGAGAGATCTGATGGAGTGCCGGTCTTGCGGCAAGATGGCCCATCTTCAACGTTTCTATCAAATCTTCTCACCTTCAGCTAGTGGTAGGGGTTCCTCTATGACCCTACGTTCTAGAGATCCTTCACCAGTTTTTCCACCAGTCCAGGAAGTGGAGTTCTTTTGGCTGTTAAGGACGAGGTGGAGGTCGCGGGTGTGTTGGTCAGTCATCAGCAATAGCAGAGTGGATCAGCTCAGAGCGGTCAGCCAGGGGCTCAGGGCCGCGGTGCAGGCCAGTCATTCACCGGGGAGAAGACCTATCAGGAGAAGGATCCCGTCCCTTCTACAATTCAAGGTACGATCTTATTAGCCTCATTTTTATCTTCAACTCTTTTCGATACTGGTGCTTCCCATAGCTTTATCTCTGTTATAGTCATGGAGAGCCTTGGGCTCTGTATCTTTTCATATGCCGACTTGTTCACTCTGGAAATGCCTTTGTGAATGAGGAAATCTATCGTACGTCAGTGCAGAGAGTGCCCTATTGAGGTAGAGGGGTGTCATTTCATATGGGACCTCTATGTATTAGAGATGAAGGGCTTTGACATCATTCTCAGTATGGACTGGTTGGTTCCTTTCCAGGCAGTCATCGATTACTATCGCTACAGGGTGAGTTTCATATCACCAGAGGGCTAATCTTTCCTTTATAGAGGTGATTGGCATGTCTAGGTGGGTAGAGCTGGACTAGAGCATCATGGCCTAGGTGAAGTTACAGCCCAGATTGCCAGTCTTTATTTGGATGACCAGGGGGCTTCATAATTATACATTCCTCCATGTGTGGATCATTTCAGGGATGTATTTCCAGAGGAATTTTTAGGATTACCTCCAGAGAGTGAGGTAGTCTTCTCGATTGAGCTCATGCCAGGAGAGGAACCGGTGTTCATTCCTCCTTATAGGATGGCTACACCTGAGCTGCAGGAGCTCAAGAAGCAGTTGGAGTTGCAGGGAAAGGGTTTCATCCGACCCAGTACTTCTCCTTGGGGTTCGCCTGTCCTGTTTACGAAGAAGGCAGACGGTACCCTTCGACTTTGTGTGGATTATCAGAAGCTGAACTAGTTGACAGTCAAGAACCAATATCCCTTGCCGAGGATCGATGACCTCTTTGATCAGCTTCGTGGAGCCTGGGTGTTCTCAAAGATCAACTTGAGGTCCGGTTATCATTAGTTGCACATTAGACCGTCAGATATACCTCTTACAACTTTCAGGAGTAGGTATGGTCTTTTTGAGAATGCAGTTATGTCGTTCGGTCTCACGAACGCGTCTGCAGTCTTCAAGGCAATGATAAAACGAGTGTTCCATCCGTACATGGACTCCTTTGTCATGGTCTTCGTGGAAGATATCTTTGTGTACTGTCACACTCGACATGAACATGCCACACATCTTGAGATCATTCTGAGTACATTGAGAGAGCATAAATTTTATGTTAAACATTCAAAGTACAACGTTTGAATGGATCAGATTCACTTCTTGGGTAACATCATCTCAGAGACAGGAGTTTTAGTGGACCCACATAAAGTGAGAGCTGTAGTTTCCTAGGAGCAGCCGAAGAACATTTTTGAGGTACGGAGTTTTCTAGGGCTGGCTGGGTACTACAGACGCTTAATTCAGAACTTCTCGCTCCTAGCAGCACCGTTGAAAGGTCTGACCAAGAAGAGGGTGAAGTTTTTATGGTTAAATTATTGTGAATCTTCCTTTCAAGAGATAAAAGTTAGGATGACGTTAGCACCGATACTAGTATTTTCGGAGCCGGGAAAGGGATATACTGTTTACTGTGATGATACCGATATCGTTCTAGGAGCTTTTATTATGCAGGGAGATGGAGTCGTTGCGTATGGGTCTCGGTGGTTGAGGCCACATGAGAGGAACTACCCGACACATGATCTGGAGTAAGCAGTAGTTTCTCATGCCTTAAGATGTTGAAGACACTATCTTCTAGGAGAGCACTTTGTGGTTTTTACTGACCACAAGAGTCTCAAGTATATCTCCACTCAGCGTGATCTGAATCTAATACATCGCAGGTGGTTCGAGTATCTTCAGTATTTTGACTTTGAGTTCGCATATATGCCGGGAAAGTTCAATGAAGTGGCTGATGCTTTGAGTAGGAGAACTCAAGTTCAGGCAGTTCAAGAGGCCAGCAGTGAGTGGAAGCTTATCGCTATGTTCTCTAATATGCATCTAGAGGTGCATGACAGGAAGGTACATACTTTCTTTTCATCTATGGTTGTTACCTCTACACTTCATGATCAGGTATGAATGAGGCTCCTATCAGATTCAGAGGCCTTAGTCCTACGGGAGAATGTGTCAAGAGCGGACCCTATTCCTAGATGGAAAGTGTGTGAGGATGACATCTTGCCTTTCCAGGGATGTGTATGGGTGCCAGCAGACATACACGAGGAGCTTATGCAGTTTTTTCATTCCCCAGTTTGGGCAGTTCATCCTGGAGTCACCAAGATGTATCGGGATCTTCATCGCCAGTACTAGTGGCCAGGTATGAAGAGTGATGTCGACGGTTTTGTCATGAGATGTTCTACTTGTCAGTAGGTGAAGAAAGAGCATCAGCGACTAGCGGGGCTTTTGTATTAGTTACCCATTCAGTAGTGGAAGTGGAATGATGTCACGATGGACATCGTGAATGGTTTACCGAGGTCACCTCGGGGGAGTGATGATGTTTGGGTTGTCGTCGAAAGTCTTAGGAATGTTTCACACTTCTTGCCGATCAAGGATACCTTCTGTGTGGATGATCTGGGACGACTGTACATCCGAGAGATTGTACGTCTACATGGAGTTCCACACTCCATTATTTTAGAAATGGATGCGTGTTTTACCTCTCAGTTCGGGCAAGGACTTCAAAAGGTTTTGGGTACACAGGTATTTTTGAGTACAACATACCATCCCCAGACTAATGTCATGTCTGAGCGCACGATCTAGGTGCATGAGGATATTCTTCGGGCATGAATTCTAGACTTTGGAATTTCTTGGGAGAAGCATATACCTCTTGTGGAGTTCGCCTACAACAACAGTTTTCAGGCGACCACTCAGATGCCACCTTATGAGGCTTTGTACAGTAGGTCATGCCGATCACCCTTATGCTGGATAGAGGCAAGACAGACACCTCTGTTGGGACCTCGTCTTGTTCAGGAGACCTCAATGCATATAGAACTGATCCAGAAGTGAATGGGTACAGCACAGTCTCGACAGAAGTGTTATGCTGATCAGTGGAGACGACCTGTGGAGTTCGAGGTCGGAGATCAGGTTTTCCTGCGTGTCGCACCGAGGTTGGGACACAAGAGGATTCGGACAGAGGGTAAGCTTTCACCGTGGTACGTTGGACCATTTAGGTATTGGAGAGAGTTGGGCTGGTTACCTATCGGTTGCAGCTACCTCTGAGGTACCGGGCTATGCATGACATCTTTCATGTCTCTCAACTCTAACATTACATCTCAGACCCATCTCATGTCTTCCAACCCGAGGAGGTAGAGCTTGAAGAGGATGCGTCATTTGAGGAGAATCCTATCCGGATTGTCGATCACAGTACGAAGGTTCTCTGAGGCCGGTCAGTTCCTCTGGTATGAGTTCTATGGTAGCACGGGCGAGTACAGGACGAGACTTGGGAGAGGGAGGTCGAGGTTCGATCACAGTGGCTGAAGCTGTTCGAGGATTCTTCTTCTACACCCCTCTAGAAAAATTAAGGGATGAATTTCATTAAGGGGGGAAGTTTTTAAGAACCTAGATCTTCTTTTTAGGTTTTTTTTCCTTTTTCTAGAGTTTTTTGGAAAAAATAATGTTTTATGGAAATTTTTTAGGTACACGCTGTGTACTTTCTAAGTACATGCCGTGTACTCTTTTCCCTCTCGAAGCCATGTGCTGGTCGTGTCCGGGCCACACACACGATGTGTGGGGGTGACATGGAGGCTGATTTTGGCAGAGTACAGAAAAACCCACTACATGTCGTGTACTCTAAAAGTACAAGCCGTGTACTTTTCTTTTTTTCATTAAATGGACCGGGGTCGCGCTTAATCTCTATAATTATTTTCTTCTAGGTTTTGTTCGACCGAGAGACTCTGTATAGTGGTGAAACTTCTCCGGATTCTTGAGCCTCCATCCGTTCTCCGATTCGAGCTCTATCAATTTCATTGGAAGCGCCGCGGTGAGTTTTCTCTTCTACTTGAGCCTTGATTTCCAATTATTCTTCCTTCTCAACATATCTAAGGTTGAAAGTTTTGAGCGTTTTCTCAAATCTACGACGTTCTAGGGAGAATCAGTCTTCTTGGTTCAAGTATATCGATCTCATAGGATTGAGGTAGGTGGTTTGTGCCTTACCATTCAAATTATCTGAGTTTTAAGTGCCAATTTCCATTGATACCTGTGAACGGGGTATTGCGTGTTTACCTTTTTTCCCTTGTTGTTTTCATGCCTTGTTGTATTCTTGTGTAGAGGTAAATTGATCATATTAGATGATAATTTTTTGTGCATGGATTTATTTTCACTTGATTTGTTCTGTTTACGACCTTTGGGTCTCATTTTCCTTTGGCTTCTACACCTGTTTCCATGACTTGCGGTTATAGGTCGAAGTGAAACTCATGACATGCTTGTTTCCTTGTAGACTGTTTAGCTTAGTAGCTCTATAGATGTACTTTGGTTAGCCAAGTATCTCTATAGGTGTACTTTGGCCTTATAGAATTATTATGCACTGACTGGCACGGGGCTGAGAGAACCTGGTGCTATAGACTGTAAGGGATAGACCGAGTGAGCTTCCCAAAGAATCTTAGAAAATATAGACTATAGGGGATGGACTGAGTGAGCTCCCAGAGAGCCTTGGAATTTATATACTATAGGAGGGTAGACCGAGTGAGCTTCCCCAAAGAGTCTTTCCTTGTTTGAATCTCATTAAGAACCTTCCTAGGCTAGAGGAGGAATTGACCAAGTGAGCTTCCTCAGAGAGTCTGTGGTATACCTGAGGCTATGGGAGGAATTGACCGAGATATCTTCCTCAGAGAGTCGCTAGACCTTGGGGATAAGAGGTTTAGACCGTGTGATCTTCCTCAAAGAGTACTTTACTATCCTAGACTATAAGGGGAAATGAAGGAGTGCGCTTCCCCAGAGTGTCTGATAAATTCGTATGACCAAGGGAAAGGGGTTTGGCTGAGTGCACTGCCCAGAGGGTTTTGATACTTCTTGGATATGACCAGAGGGGATGACTGCGAGTACCTCCAAGAGGGTTCCCTATTTGTTATCTATTTTCTTCACTAACATTGTTGGTTGTGGTTTGATTTCTATTGTATCATCCAGCTTTATTGCTTACTGTTACTGCATATTGCTTGTTGTTGTTGTTTAATAATTACTGTACATTTACCTGCCATATACTCACTAACTATTAGGCATAGATCTTTGGGTGAATGCCGACTCGGATTTAGTCTCACACCCTGTTTGGGTCATGCTTTTGTTCCCAAACAGACTATGTTGTTGCAGTTATAGACAAGGGCAAGCACCCTTCGACTTCCAGTACTTGATTGCTTAGGGCAGGAGAGCATGGGACAAAGCTTTTCCATGCGATGCTGAGGATATGTTTACTTTTATTTTGTACTTTTTTTGGTACTATTGTATTGTTCAGCATTGTGACTTGTTTGTATTCTTTCTTAGATATGTATCTTGCATCATTCCATATACATACATATGTGATACAGTTTGTTGATTTAGTCTTCCGCTGATTATTATTGTTGGTTATAACTGCTTCTTATATTGCATGTTTATTTTTCATCCACTATGTACTCTTCCAATGAGGGCATAGTTTCCCTAATATCACACCCAAGGCCCTCGCTGCTAGTCGGAAGCCTATGGAATTTGGGGAAATGATCTTGAGGCCATGTGACCTACCGGGTATGGGGCGCCTCTGGGTGGCTTCTGAAATCAGGACATTACAAATTTGCAGGTTCACTTCATCTTTTCAAGGAGCTGGACAAATTAGTTATTGGGCTTAGGGGAAGACTGGTGAAGGATGGGGGGAATACGGGGATTAGTAGTTCCCCACAATCCAATGGAGGTAAAAATTTTCTCCTCAATATATTATAGTTATTTAGGGGCTATAACAAATATGGAAGAGGGTGAATTGAGGGCGATGGAGGTGCCTTATCCCTTTGGGACATTATTAGAGGTGAATTCTCATTCTCTGGTGCAAGATCAGCAAGGGGAGTGTATAATGTTTTCATGTGTTCCATTTTTGATGAAATTGATAAGAGATTATTAAAAATATTTTGAGGATTGTTGTGACCAATGAGGTTTGGTGTGGTGAAGTAGAGATGTGTAGTGGGGGTCTCGAATAGTTGAAGGTGGTAGAGTGCGTGGGTTATAGTTGTGAGGGATGAAATGAGGGGGTGTGATCATGTATTGTGAAACCTATCTTCACAACATTTTACATAAACATACTTTTATATTTTATAGAATTAAAAGTCATGTATTGTGTTAAATTGTTATTTTTCCAGATCAGTAAACTTATACACCATGTATTGACTACATGAAGTGTAGTCTGGGTGTCTTTTACATTTGTAAACTAGAACATAGTCCTCTTCCATTTGTATGATGTATGATTTAATAAAAACTACTATGTCCTATTATAGTTTATTTGGCCTATCCTAGGCCACCTACCAATCTTACCTTCATTTAACATTGTTATATGGACTCGGTATTGCTTACACGAATCTCAAAGTGATGACGCACCACTTGAAAAATGGTTCCTCACATATCATCAACCATTTTCATTTACATTTAAGGGTGTTTCTCTATATTTTTGAATCATAATGGTCTTATAGGGTAATATTTTAATGACCTTGATGGGTCCTGACAATTAAGATTTGACTTTTCATAGATAAAACTTCAATGTGTAATTGAATAAAAAGACATTATTCCCTTATTTTAGTATTTTTTTTCATTTGATGCTCAGATCGTGCCACTTTTTGGTTTCTTCATTACAATTCATGGAATTTTTATAGGCTTAATTTCATATTTCCTCTGGTTCTTCCACTTTCAAAATCCTGACAACCTAAACAATTTTAAAATCCATATTCATGTTTTTAATCTCCTAGTTAATGTTATTATCTAGTTCCACTTGTAAATGGAATATATTCTCATACACATGTCGTCATAGAGTATTAATGATGGGTGTTCTGTAGTTTATGGAGTATTCATTGATTTTATCATCTTTTTTTAGGCTCTATTTCGTTCAACTTTTGTTAACTATTTTCTCTATGATCTTTTTATTTCTTTTCCCATTCAACATTCCTTCTTGTTTTCTGGTGGTAGGGAGTTTCTATGTTATATTGATTTAAATACTTTTCATGTAATCTTTTAATATAGTTATTGTTAAAATTCCTTCCTCAGTCACTAATGTCAAATTAGGGTAATCTAAATCATGGAAATATATTTTTATTCATTATATTCATGGCCACTTTTGTATCGTCATGAGTATTGGATTTAGCCACCTCCCATTTCAAAAAATTGAAAAACACCAACCAAAAAATTGAAAATTAAAGTGAATTTTGAATGGCCCCATAAATTCTATTCCTCAAACATCAATGTTTTCAACTTCCATGATCATGTTTTTGGGAATTTAATTTCTCCTTCTAATAGTGGAGGTTATTTGTCACTAATCAAAGATCTGAAAAAAATTTCATTCAAATTGATGGAGTGTGGGACAAAAAAGTACACTTTTTACAATTTTTTCCACATTTCATTCTGTTCCATGATTCCTTCATGTTTGTTACATGTGACACATGTTTACTAAACATTGTATCTTGAATTCTGGGATGAAGCACTACATTAATCCATCAACAATGTGCATAAAACGTAATAAATCATCTAAGTCGTAGCTTGATGCTTCAACCAAAAAATATTTCTAAATTACTAGTATGATAGATCTAGGTATAGTTACCCCTCAGTGATATGGTTTAAAATATCAAAATCACATGTGCATATATATTATTTATATTGAATATAGTTTCATTGGGGAACCCCACCTCGATGTACAGATTATCATCATCTTTAATTATGGGTAGTGGGATCCAGGAAAGATGTTTAATGGAAATGTTATATATCCCCTGACTATCTGTTATGATGATTTCATACATTTTAAGTAGTAGTACCCACTGTATCAATCATTTTTTAATATGTTTTACGTAAAAAATACTTAAGGTCATCATGGAATGTGTAATCAATCGCCTTGGACAAAGAAGTTAAGAGAAAAAAATAGAAATCATAAATAAATTGATTTATTTATTTATTTTTTGTTTTTTAGTTTACCTAAGAATATTTCAATGTGTTACTAACATTGAAAATGTGATAGAATATGTGGATGAATAAATTTTGTAAGACATATCATATTAGGAATTCACTAGAGTAAAACATTAACTCAAAGTCATTATCCTTGAATGGTGAAATAATAACATGAGTAACCAACAGACTATTTTTAAAATGTTGAATTACCATTAAAACACATCAGTGAACTCAATGGTATATTCCATTTATAGAAGGTGTGTCAAAGGTCATACTTCTTTTAAAATATATTTTATGATGTGGTGTTAGAATCATACATGGACTATAAATCTTTGTATACCTATAATATTTGATGGATCATGATTGTCTTTGATCACTTTGATCATCGCTGGATAAACATCCATGCTATTATTAACGATTTTTTTCTTAGGACTATGAATCCTTGAACCATAAATTATAATTGTTCCTAGTTTATAACTAGGAACTTTTCATCATATTTTTGTAGGAAAATTCCAAATTTCTTAAGAAAATCTTAAAATAACTTCCCTAAAATAAAAAAGCAGATGTAACGATTCCTAATAATTTCCACAAAATTTCATGGAATATATGATTCATACACCATTATGAGGTTGTTGGGGAATTACATATGCCAAATGTCATGCATCTGTAGGGGAAGGTACTGAATGGACATATTAATATAATTTTGGGGCAGTTGACTGGGTTGAATAAAATATGATTGTATCTTAAATAATCATCCTATAAATAGTATAAATCATGTACTTTAAGTCTATCAAGATTTTTTTTCCATGAAGCATGAGAGTAATATATCTTTTATAGTTTAAATATTTTAAATTCTATAATACACATATATTCTTCATCTAATGATGGTTTAAGGCTTGATCTGTTCATAATCAACATTTTTCACAACTATGAAGAAATATTTATATTGAATAACATGTAATAAAATAATACAATCACTATCAATGATCTAAAAAATAAATCCAACATACAAAAGTTTTAATAATTCTATCTTAGCCACCTCCTTCATAAGGGATGTGATTCGCCACAGTGGCTGGCATTTGGGTTTCACACCATCATATAGAAAAAACTTGTCAGCTTGTTTTGTGGGGTTAATCCCATTAATATTTTCCAGCCCCAATGAAATTATATCTTTTTTGTTCGTAGGACTTGTAAAAACTTTTCCTCTTGTGTCGTTATCTGCCTTGAGATGTTCATTACTTTTATTGCATCTTTCGTGTTTAGGAATGAGTACTTGAGTGTCCTTGGTAGTTGTTTGTGATCCAGCACTTTTGGATGGATGAACAAGGGTTTTAATTATGGGATAGTGTCCCTTTTCATAGGATGTATTTCATTCACTTATTCATAGTCATAGGACTATTTTTTAGAAGGATAGAATGCATCACTATCATCTTCGATGTTCATGTAAGCATTCCTATCTTTAGTGAGAATGTTATCTTGATTGTAAAATGAATTATATTCTTATTTTGAAGCTTTAAATAGGTTGAGCATAACATTTTCTTCACCTACCCTAAATATAGTTAACCATTTATATACATGCATAAGTTCATTATTAGTGTCTAGGAAAGGTCAATATATAATAATTGGAATGCCTCCTTCTTCTTCCATGTACAATATGAGAATGTCCTTGGGGAGAAAGAGTTTTCTGGTTTATAATTTGACATCCTCAAGAATACATTGTGGATTTTCTACTAATCAGAAAACTATTTGAATTGGTACTCTATTTGAATTTATAACTTGAGTCGTAGCTTTCATAATACACACATCAGAATGAGGTAGATGCTTGATACTAATTTGGAGGGGGAACCACTAAATTTTAATGTCTATATGTTGGAAGGGATTGAGAAATAACCTCGGTCCCATGTCTTTAATGGAATATTTTGGTGAATAATGGTAGTGAAGTATTTATCTAGGGAAACAAATCATTGGTCTTATATCATCCTCTTATTGGATAGTAGTTTCTTGAGATATTTTGTGTAAAAATTCATTTGAGCAATAACATTAGTAAATGGGAAGTGGATATGTGAGTTCTCAAACATTTCAATAAATTTCTTATATTACCAATCAAATTTTCTTTGTCTCGTTATTTTCAGTATGTGGAGAGGTTTGTAGGGTGGTTGTCCTATGTAAATATCATTTTTAGGTTTCTCTTGTGTTGGAGATTATTTATGAGGTATTGTTTGTAAAAATATCTCTTGACCATTTATAGTCTTTCTTTCATCGTAATTTGTGGTAATGAATGTTTCATGTTTATCAAGTTCATAACGATTCTTTTCTTATCCTCTATATGGTTTCTGAAATTCCATAACATTTACACTCCTTAGATCCAATAACATGTATTCTTTGTTTAGGTATGTCTCAATATTACAAGGAATAAAACCTATTAATCTATCAGACACAGTCATTGAGATTTCACCCATTTAGTGTTCAGGATTTTAAAGGGCCACCATTAGATTTTGATTTTTTTTCCACCTTGGGGGTCATCCTCTGATCTAATTTTTGAATGATGTTAATTATAAGATTATATATATTTTATTTGAGTGGTTAGGATGGTTGTGGTGGTCTTTAGGGAGCTTGTTTAAATTTATGTTGGAATTTAGGGGGAAAGGTTGTTTGGGTAATTGTTTTAGTGTTCAAAGAACCAAATTCATATTCTGGTATCTGAGTGGTCGTTTGTTCCATGGTGGCGATTTTACACTTATTAAATTATATAACCCTATATTTGTTTTTGTGGGATTATTACTAGATTATGCCTATAATACAACTGCATTTTTTGGAATTTTTTGGAATTTTTTATTTTAATTAACATATTTTAAATATAGAATTGTAGGATATTCTACTCTAACCCTACAGTCATGGTATGGATCAGGGATTTCACAAATATTACAAGATTTAATTTCTATCACATACACTAGAGGGGGTAGCGGTTTAGAAAGGCACTGAAAGTATTCTAGCTTGTTAGTATGGTCATCTACTTGTGTCAGAAGATTAGTGTTTTCTTCTACTTACTGGATCATTCACTATGTCGGTCAGGGATCACTCTTCCACATAATGGAATTGTTAAAGACATCGTATAAAAGTGATCAACCTAATTTGGGAATTTTTATAATTAGACCACCATTAGTGGAAACATCTAACACTATGCAAGAATTTGGTAGGAGGCCTGGGTTGAATGTTTTTTTAGCTAAATCCCCACGGTGCGGGCACATCTGAGTGATCTCGTTGAAGTGATCTTTGTTCTCCCAGAATTACACTTCATTTTCATTGGAAATGTTTTGGATGTTATTTTGGAGTTTCCATGTTTATATAAGTGGTAAATACTTTTCTTTGAACTTGTTTTCTAATTCCTTCCGAGTCACGAATGACTCGGTAGCTTAGAAGTTTTACCGATACATGGCTTGGTCATGCATGTAGAATTGGAAGACTGGAAATTGAATTTCATACGATGACACTCCCTAGTATCAAAAGGTATTGTTATCATCTATGAATTCAGATATATGATCATCGAGATCTTTTAATTGTAATTAGTTTAAGTGGAACATATTATGGATGAAGGTAATGATTCCATGTTGGATTGTTAATTTATGCACTTGGATGATAAGGAACTAAATGATTGGTGTACGAACATTGATAGATGGTAATCCATAATATTTGATGGTGTCATCCAATTTCTAGGGTTTAACTCTGTGGAGTGAAGGTGTCACATATTGCATGTTTGGAGGTTTGGATCCCACAAGATTACTACTATAATATTTACATATATGAGGGATTACATGCAGATATAATTTTTTTCTCATGAACTAATGTGAGAAGTTCTTGAGTGACGAGACCCCAAGAATGATTTAGGGGTCATGGCACATGTTCTAGACCAATAACAGAGACAGATACTTTGGTGTCTATATTAGGTAATCCTAGGTTATTTTTGAAGATTCTTATTCCTAAGCATAGAACTAATCCCCAAAAATAGTTCAAAAAATATATGTTCCTACACGTATCATTGAATTCATGTGGTCATCTATTGGAGTATAATTTCAATTATCCCAAACTACACTTTCTATAATTGTACAATAAAGTGGATGTTTGGGGTCGAACCCAAGGGGAAAACATGTAGACAGTGAACCAACAACTTCAATCACTTTATGTAAGAATCATTAGAAATTTATTTGCATTTGGGATTTGATGAAATATAATGAGATTGGTTTAAAATTATTGAAGAATATATAAATTTTTTTTACTTTCAATGTTTCAAATAAAAAGGATAGTCTCGACCCAATATTGGGATAGTCCAAGAGAATAGGATCTAAAGTTGTTAATAGAGAACTTGTTGATTATGTTGAAACTTACCAGATCTATCCATAATTAAACTATTCCATGGTTTGGATACATCTAACTACCTATATTAATTAATATTTTCTTCAATAGAAGAATGATTCATTAGCTAATGGTCACATCCAACTCTACTCATACAAGGTCATGGTTTTCATTTAAACATCATATGGTTTGGGTTGAAAAGACTATTTCAATAAATTTTTATTGTTTAACCATATTACTCTCTTTATGGGTTGCTAATTTTCGTTTTGGGATTCATTAAGCGAAAGACAACCCTTACTCTCAATCCCAAACCTAATCATATTAACTATTAATTTCAATATTAATTGAATGTAGAGAAATAATTATTGACTTGTTTGGATGATTGATAAAAAAGTTAAAATAAATCATTTCCTTGTTTTGGAGTTCACATTAAATAAATTCACATTCAAATCATTAGGAAATTCACCCAAATGCTGAATTTAAAAGATAAATGGGGAAGAACGTGTTACATATCTACTATCAAATTGTATCATAAATTGAAAATGGATTTTGAAACAGGAAACAGAGATGAAGAAGTTGAATAATGGGTTCAAAAAAATCAACATCACATGGATTTCATTTACAAATAATATTCTATTGTAAAAACAAGATTTGGAATGGGAAATAGATGAATTAAAGAGATAAATAACAAGAAGTTCATATCTTCCATGATGTGTGTATGCGGTAGTCCACATTTATTAGATAAATATAAATAGATTTACAATATGTGTAACGTTATCAAATCATGAATTCTTGATCCAAATATTTCTCCATGTATCTTGTATCTAGAAACCATCATGGACTGAATCTTCTAGATTCGAAGATACTACTCAATTCAAGACATGTATTTTGGACTCATGATGTGTTTCATCTTCAATACTATAACATTATGTGGTATGTGGCATTTAAATTTTATAGAATGTTTCACTACTAGAAATTCAGGATATAACCATGGATTAAAAATATGGGTTTATGTCCTGAAATTGTGGATATACTTAATAAAAATGGTTTGGTGAACCATGGATCCTATTGGTGTGGAAATAGGGCACCAACTATAGCCACAATTAAAGTGTGTGTCTATGTCCCTATATCCATGGTTTAAAATGTGGATATAGTTCTTTATCCACAGTTACCACAACAGTAGTACACCTATAGCCATATATTCCCACAATGTTTATACCTTCTTCCACACAGAATTATATACATGGTTTGAAAAAACAACTATTGAGAAATTGTCTAGGTTTGAACCATGTGACTAGGCCTACTTCATCTATTTACAACCATGGATATATTTATCCATATCTAGAAAAGAAAAACATGGTATACTAATATGGTTTATAAACATGGCTATATCCTCCAGTTTATATTTAATAAATGGCTATAGATCTACCCAGGAACCATGGTAAAACACAAATACAATAATAAATAGATTAATTATCATGATTTATTAAATTCAAAGGAACCATACATTATTTCATAGACACACCAAATATTTGGAAACCAAACCCAAAAATGTCAAATAAAATTTCAAACACCAACATTACACAAACCCTATACAGATCAATAACTTAAATAACTTATTATTACCCCTTTTTGGAAACATTTTTTACGTCATAGGCTTCAGACTAACCCTCTATGGCATTAAATTTTTTTCCACATAAAAATTGTTTTCTATAGCTGCCTTATTCTCCGATGTACTCTTTTTTGAATTCTTATTTACCTTTAATCACTTGTACTCTGGCTTTGTAGAATTGATCTTTCACATCACCTCTCTCGGATTAGGATTTGAGGAAGTGATTACTGGATTCTGCTTCTCAACCACCTTCTTTGGATTGACCATAAGATTCTTATCTATTTGTTCCTCTTTCAGATTCACCACATTCATAGCATTGACAACTGACTTCGCCGTGGTTTTGGGTTTCACATATCCACTATTTTCTAGGCTCCATAAGTATATTTAGTAGTTTTAATATTCACTAACTTGGGTTATTTTTTCATGGAACCCTTTAGTGATAGTTTGAATGATGCCTTCACCTTCATGACCATGCCTGTAAAAATGATCTACTTCTAGTGAATACTGAAACAGTCAGAGCTTAACTATTCAAGATTCATTATCAAACATAAAAAAATATTCAAATCAAAATATATGAGTAAACTACATATACATTACAGAAATGATTTAGATAATTTCCAAATGTATAGATATATTAGTAAAATATATGTATGATTAATCTCTACTCATGTATCATATTTTTCCTTAAAATGAAATAGATGAGTTAATTCATTTTAAAACATTATGAATAATTTTATTCAAGAATTATATTGAAAACTATAAACATATTTCATTTACATATAGTGTTTTAGAAAAAAAATGAAACAATAATAAATTCAGAATCATATATCACACATACACAAAAAAGGATCATTTACTGATCAGAAAAAACATGAACAATAATAAGTGAAATTATAATGAAATAGAGAGAATGTCAACTCACTTCAGTATATGAATTGGTGAAGCACAAAAATTCAGTTAAATGCAGAAATGATCATCTCCCCAAGATATCCTTGTTTTCTTCTACTCATTATGGATTTGAAAATTACTGTAGATTTTATCTATGTAACATAAATAAAAATAAAATTTAAGGTTTGATATCCAGTTGTGGATGTTTTTTCAAACACAGAGTCCACTAAAAACTCTTCAGCAAAGAAATAGTACAAAGACATCCTATTTTCATATTTTATCTTCTTATAGATTCATTTTTTGAATAATACTATTATATATTTAAAAAAAAATTATTCAAAAAATTTCATGTATAAATAAAATTTAAATAGTTAAAATGTAATATTCATTGTGATTTTATTGAAATATTGTTTTAAAAACAACCATGTATAAATATGGATTGAATAATTATGATTTCATATTGAAATTAATGACAGTATTTGAAATGTGGTAGTTATATTCTATTTTGAAAATTTTCAATGTATGTAAAGTTGTACTTTAAATAATTTTCATAAATTTTTATGAATTTATCAAAAAATATTTATCATTACATGAAAAAATTGATAATGAAAGTAAATACTTAAATGAAATGTGAAAGGAATCATTTAAAACGAATTGAAATAAGTAAATAACAATGGATGAGCTTCAAATAATTCATATTTTTGGCTTCTGACACATTGATTTTTACACTATTAAAGAACCACAGACTATATAAGCAACAAAAATATGATGGTATTTACTCTATTTATATTCAAATTTTTTAAATTAAATGTTAATACAAATTTTGACACTTAAGTGCCCAAAACCATATATATCAATAAGCATTTTTTAAATTAAAATAGATTAATTTATTATGAAATAAATAATGGGTATTCGAAAATTCTTTATATACCATTAACAAAATCAAATAAATATTATTGAAAAAATTATAGTTGAATAAATTATTTAAAAAATAAAAATAAAATTAAATGAAGGCTTTTAAATTTCAAGAAGAATTAATAACTACGTGGTGGAAGTAGTTACCTCTAAATATATACTGATCTATTGTAATTTTTTATTATATAATAATTTATGACTATTGAATAAATTACATAGTCCAAATTGATTTTTATGTTAGAATTATATATTAGGAGTATCATAAAGTTGATCACATGAAATAGATGATCATAAATAATCAGTTGTGAAAACTATATTTACATATAATGTGTAGAAATATAGAGTTCGAGCAATATACCTAAATATGATGAACATGAAAAATCAAGATGAGTATTCGTTTAGAAAAATTTAGGTATTTTACATAATAAATAACATGGATTTAACACATCAAAAGATAGAATACAAGGACTTTACATTGGTTTTGTCCCATTCAAGATTTCAATAACAATTACAGTATATTCATGATGGTATTTGAAAAAAATCTAATTGTTTAAAATATAATGATTTTTTATATGTGTTCATAAATGAATTATTGATAATTTAATTGTCCTAATGTATGATAGTTTAGTATGAACGAATTACATATCACTAATATAATGATTGTGTGTGAGTTCATTCATGAAATTTATCATTCTTATGAGGGATGAATCCCATAGTGTGCAATTTATAGTTAAAACTCTAAGAACTTATACCCAATAAGGTTTATTTTACATGTATCTCATAGAAAATTATGTTTGTTGATGTGGCCTAAAAAACATGTAATTTCACATCATTTTTTTAAAAAAATTAATGATTTAATTGGTTATTCATGTTCTTTATACTAAATATTTACACTTTTGTATTTTTTTAAATAAACTTATAAATTAATCAATTTTTATAATTAATCAAGTGTTTTATGCTTTAAATTAGTTAATTTGTATCTCACATTAATTTTATGGTCTAATGATATTTATTAGTTTAATGATATTAGTCTAAATATCTAATAATTTAACATTTATTAGTTATTTAATTAGTTTTGATGTTGCACTTAAACAATGAAGTATTTAAATAACATCTCATGTGTTAAATATTAATTAATTGAAATAAATTAATCTAATTGTAAGATGTTTTTTTAAACAAGTAATTATTTATAATGTTAGTTTTATAAATTTACTACTTTTACTAAGTCTTTTTAATTTAATTTCTTTTACTAACTTATGTTTATATTTACTAATTAACTACTTGTTACTTTAAATAATTATGTTTTTTAGTAGATATTTTATATAATTTATCTTTGTTGTAAAATTAACTAATTTAAATCAATTATATTTTAGAAGATGAAAATAATTTAACTTAAGTTTAATAGGATTCATAAATTCATTAAGGTATATTTTGTATTTAAATTTTAAATTTTTTTAAATTCTGTTTGATTTTTTATTAATTATTTTATTCTTATTTTATTTATATTTTAATTTATTTTATTTTCACTGTTTATTTTTCATCATCATGGTGTCACAACAACTGTTTCATATCACTTTTTCCACCGGTTCCATTTACTATCACACTGGTTCACCACAAACCATTTCGTACCTTCACTGTCTCACCGTTTCTTTTCATTCCTGGCATCGTGACTTTCCGTTTACTGTCTCACCGTAAATACCCTTCACTATCACACAATATCTTCACATACCATATCCCTTTCAAACAGTTTCTTTTCCACCGGGACTCTATTCTAGGTGCCTCATGTTCACACCTCTCCTTCTCACTGTAAACTCGATCTCCTTGGCACCAAATCCTTTCCATGTAGCCATAGTTTCATTCTCCAGCACTGCAAAGCCTTTCACCATTTTCCATCCTTGAAAAACCAGAACACTATCTCACCACTTCCAACTATTTACTTCATATCACATCAAGACTTCGTCATCAATGAAGAAGAAGACTAATTCATATACCCTACCACCAAAGCCTCTGCTTCAAGCCACACATCACATTCATTAATGATTCTGAGGACGCCATGGTCACCGATGAGCCGAGAGGTTCCATCCAAAAGAGAATATCACTACTTGTTCGAAGTCGCTGCTGATCCAAACATGAGTCGGTAAGCTGTGTTAAAGGAAGGAGAATCCGAGAAAGAAGCAGTCATCTGGGATGAAATTCACTACAACTGTGCGATGAGGGTTACTCCATGTTCCACATGATAAAAGGGGTTTCACTAGACTGGTGAAGGAGACACGGTGCATCGCACTGAAGAGATGATGAAGTGCCTAAGCACTTCACTGTGCTACTGGAGGAAGAAGAAGAAGCCCACCTTTGGCCTCCACATACTCTGCTGCAGTGGTGCCGAAGAAGACCCCCTTCCCCTTTCGCGCCAAATTTAGTGGGAAATAACCTAATTTATTAAATTAAATAAATAAATAATAAACTTAATATGTCAATAAATAAATAATTAACAATAGTAATTAAATGAAATATAGAAAATTATAATTAATAGTATTTAAAACATAAATATTAAAACTAATTATTATATTTAAATTTATATATTTCATTTAATTTAAAATAAGAAAATAATTTCAAATTTCAAATTTATAACAAACTTAATGTTTATAATTTACATTAATAATGTTAATTAATAAAAATTAATAACTTTATAACAATTTAAAATAAAAAGTGTCTATTAATAAAAATTTTTATACTATAAAAATAATAATTACTATTACTCAATCAACTTATAATACGTAAATTGTTGTCATTCGTGTTTTATAATTATATAATAACTATTTTAATAATAAATTTTATTTCATCTTTAATAATTATATTTAAATTAATAATTATTAATAATAGTTTCAGTAACTGAATATCCTAATTAATAATAATAAATTTAAAAAAAAGTATTTTTATTACAGATTCTATAATAAATTAATAATCATAATAATTATATTTAATAATAACTATCATTTAAGATATTTATTAATTAACTTTAATTACTTGTTAAAAAGTATTATAACAGTAAACTAAACAATTAACTATTAAATATTAATTAACATTTTTCATGTTTTAATTATTCTAAATTGTTTTTAACATGTTTAGGTTCACAACGAATCCTAAAAAGTATCCACATTCATGAAACTAACTCAGCGGGAGTTAGTAACATGAGTAAAATTAGCGTGACATGCTTGTCGCAAAAAAAAATGCACGTGTGCGGTGAAATAGGAAAAGACTAGTCCAATTTGTTGGAAGCGAGTGGTGACATGCAGTAGATGACAGAGGGTATTAAAGTATCGAAGTAGTAGATTTCTGCGGACTCTCATTCAATTAAAACATACACACTAGATTTGAAAGGGAATTTATCTGATCATTCAGTCGGATCAGAGCAGAGAACCTGGTGCACTTCTCGAAGAGCCATTCTTCAGAGTTCTGAGGGCTAGGAGAAGCAAAAATTCATCCTTCTAGAGGGAGTTTTCTTCCCTTGTTTTCTTTCAATTCCCTTCCTCTGTAATTGAATTATTTTAGTATACGTAATTGAAACAATGTTATACTAAATACTTCCAGTTCGGGGTTTACATTGAATCTACTAGTTAATCTTTCTTTTTTCCTTCTCTTTACCATTTTAAATGTTATCAGCATTGATTGGAGAGATCGGTTCAATTTGAATTCAATTGAAACATATCACTAATACATAATCTTGTAATTCCACATTCTATCAATGAGTTTGTTGTAAAATAATTTATTAAATCATTTTAATTGAAATTAAAACTACAGAACATACGTCGAGTTTCTTCTGTCATCTTTTTTAAACCTGAATGTTCATATTGATTTATCTAGGAGTGGCGAACTGTAAAATTGGTCAACATGAGTGATTTATCTACTAGTGAAGGAAATAAATCACTCATCTTAGTTATATTAGTTGTAAATAATATCGTGAGAAGGAATGTTTTCAAAACCAGTAGAGTTATATTTTCCCCAAACGTATTTCTCTAGATTGTTCACTTTCCATCATATTATTTCTCTATTACCTACTTTTTTTAGCCTTTTTCTTGCATCCATATAGCTTAGAACAAAAACATAAAAATATTTTGATGTTTCATTTGTCCATTATAATAAAAAAAATAAAAAAAATAGGAAAATAGAAACTCAATTCCCCTGCAGAAAATTGAGGGATCTGTTAGTTAGTTTTTCGAAAACTAGTGGAAAAAATATCCTTCCATGTGGGTTCGACCCTTCTTACCACCTATATAGTAGATAGTAGGAATATTAATTTAAACATTAACCGGATTCCAAAACGGTTTAAGTCAATTTTTTGGTTCCATTTCTGGGGAAGGAATGAGCCATCACTCTAAAACAACTAAAAAAGAATCAAATATATAAAATCTAAAAAAAATTGAAAAATTTGAAAATTGTAAAAAAAATCTCTTTCACTTCTTGCTGAATTATTTCCACTGTGTACTACCTATTGCTGTTTGTATGAGTACAAGACACTCTACTATTTGACTAGATCCAATGAACATAGAAATAGATAAACATTTAACTGCTCTATGAAAGCGGAACCAAAATGAAATGTAAAACATAGATTATAGTGTTCCTAATAACAACATTCAAAATCATCTAGAACACTCAGATGAATATGAAAGTCCTTTGATGAGGAAATTTCAACTTCCTCAAGTTTCAAGAAATCCATCTTCCATAACACTATATCATAGGGCATCAAATTATGAACTTAAACAATCACACATTTCTCTGTTGCCTGCCTTTAATGGGCTCTCTAATGAGGACTCCCTTGCCTTCATTAGAGACTTCTATAACACTGTGCACCAGTTACCTCTTCTAGGACTCACAGAAAATGAACAAAGAATGAGATTCTTTCCCTTTTTCCTTAAATGGAATGCTATAAATATTTTCCTGAGTCTAGATGAGAACATTTTCAAAAACTAAGATCAAGTGTATAACTCTTTCATTATGAAATTTTATCCTCAAAGGCTGAAAGGAGAACATAGAACTAAGATAACTATTTTTTATAAAGATGATGGAGAATATTTTCATGATGCCTGGGATAGATTCAGGGATATTCTTAGGAAGTGTCCTCATCATCACCTCCCATATCACCTTATTATGGATACATTATATGAAAGAATTTCCTCCTATGGATAGAATCTAGTTGATCAAGTTGATGGGTTAATTACAATGATAAGATAGATGAAGAACATAGACAAATATTTAATAATCATACACTGAATTCACAGCATAAAAATTCAAAAAGGAAAAGAGTCTATAGAAATGTTAATTCAAACATTGGTTCAATGAATGAAACTCGAGCTCAACTGGTTGATATCACCAACCAACATCAATCATTAATGAACTGGAATTCTAAACAAACTGTTAACCAGTGTGGCTGTCATAATACCAACCAATCTATAAGGGAACAGTGTGTCCAGTGTGGTTTGTTTGGGTATACTGAGAACTTCTGTCATAATTTTTATAACTCAGCCCAACAACAAGAGAATTCAAACATTGTTAAATATAGTCCTAGGATGCCTCCTAAAGAATATCCATTTTCAAATAATTACAACCAAGGCTATATGAACTAGCCAAATATGTCATGGAAAAATCAAGGCTTAATCAAACAATCCACTGCCCCTAATTACTCTATTCACCCAAGACCAAATTTTCAGAATCAACAAAGGGGAAGTCTGCAAATGTATAAGGACACAATAATAATCACATGTCTTATATGCTTGATCAAATCTTAAATAAAATTAACTCTCAAGAGGAAAGATAGATGAATCAGCTGACCAAACATAAAAATCAATATGAGTCTAATAAAATAATAAATGATGATATAATGAAAATCAAGGAAACATAGTTAGGTCAATATGCTATAGATCATTCATCTCAGAAAAAAGGTAGACTTTGAAGTACAACTGAACTTCATCCTAGGGAGAATTCCATGGCTATTGTCAGTAGATGTGGTCTTAATAATCAAACTATTTCGGCTAATGAAACTAAAAATGCCAAAAATTAAAATCTTCTTCTATCTGGAAATAATAAACTTCTTTTTTCACATGCTTTAAATTCAAAGAAAATCTTGAAAATGATCTAAATTGGAATTTATCACCTGAAACTCATGATGAAACTTCATTTAAAAATCAAAATAATAAAATAAAAATAAATGGTATAGGAAGAGGTGAGGGATATTCCTACTATCCTTAAAAAATTTCCCCACCCATCCTATTCCCTCAGAAGCAGAAACCACAGAGTAACACCAGTGATGAACTTCTCTAGTTCCTTGGTATCCTCTATAAATTCCAAGTGAACATTACTTTAATTCATGACTTAATTAAAATCCCATATAACTTTAAATATCTTAAGAAAATTGTTTCTAAAAACACTCTAGAATAATTTTCTACTTATAGAATCACTGAAGAGTGCAGTGTTGTACTACAAAAGAAAATTCCACCTAAAATGAAAGACCCATGTAGTTTTGTCATACCTTTCACATTAGGAAACTTAGACCAGCTAAACTATTTTTGTGATTTAGGTGATCACATTAATCTGATCTCGTACTCACTATTTCAACAGTTGAGGTTGGGTGACCATCAAGCCCCACTCTCATACTACAGTTAGCTGATAGATCATTCACTCATCTTGTGGGTAGGGTATATGATTTGATAGTTGGGGTTTTGAAACTATTATTTCCTGCAGACTTTTTAGTATGGGATATGGAGTGTGATCAATAGGTGACCCACATCTTGGGTAGGCCCTTCTTGGCCACAAGTGGTGATGTTATTGATGTCTCTAAAGTTCAACTTATTTTTAAAATTTTAGAACAACAAGAAGAGTTCAATGTGTTTACAAATTTTAAAGGACCAAATTTTTCTGAAAACTGTTTAATGATAGATTCCTTAGAAAATAAGAACTCAAATAAAAATATTGAAAACTATGAATATCAAGCCTATGTAGAGGAAATTTATTTAGAAGCTTAATTTCCTGTTGAATCTTTTTTAGAAGATAAAAATTCTGTTCAAACTCCAAATCTGGAATATTTTTCAGAACTAGATAATTGTCCAGTTTTTGCTGTAGAAGAGTCCATTATTTCTGAACTTATGAGCTTTTAGAGTGAATTTGAATGTGTTTCTATTAAAACCAATCTTTATGAACACTTTATGTTATTGAGGGAGAAATTATAAGACAACTTGATGATTCTTATCTGATTAACTTTTTGAAATCTGATCTGTAAAATCTTCACAGTGTGCTACCGACTTGGGTAGTAGTACTGTTACTTCTGAATCTGAGCATGAAATTGAAAATATTTCATCATTAAATACTCTTTACAAGAAATAAGTTGAATATCATGGACCTCCCAGGGCTAATAGTCTCCCTTCTGGTCTAAAACTACCCACTCTTGAACTGAAACCAATCCCTTCTCATCTTCAATATTAATTCCTGGGTGAGAACTCCACTTTATTTGTAATAATTTCTATTGAACATAATGAAAACCAAGAAGAAATAATATTGAATGTTTTGAAGAAGTTTGAATCTGTCATAGGCTAGACAATAGCTGAGATCAAGGTTATTAGTCCATCATTCTTTATGCATAAAATACATATGGATCCTAACCATAATCCTAGGGTAGAATGTCAAATAAGATTCAATCCTGGCATGAAAGAAGTTATGATAGAGGAAGTGATTAAACTGCTAGATACTGGAATGATTTATCCAATTTCTGATAGTGCTTGCGTCAGCCCTGTCTAGGTTGTTCCCATGAATGGAGGTTTCACTATTGTTAAAAATGAATTAAATGAAGAAGCCCAAGTTAGGAAAGCTACAAAATGGAGTGCCTGTTTAGATTATAAGAAGCTTAATTTAGCCTCTAGGAAGGACCATTTTCCAATGCCCTATTGGATCAAATGCTTGATAGGATTGTTGTAAATGAGTTATTTTGTTTTCTGGATGGGTATTTGGGTTATAAACAGATTCTTGTGGATCCAGAGGATCAAGAAAAGACTACATTCACATTCCCCTTTGGACTATTTTATTACAGGTGGATGCCCTTTGGGTTATGTGGAGCTCTATCCACCTTTCAAAGGTGTATGATGGCTGTCTTTCCGGTTATGATTGTGAGAATTATTGAGGTTTTCATGGATGATTTCTCCATTGTGGGTATTACTTTTGATACTTGTCTTAAAAATATTGAGTTAGTATTAGAGTGATGCATTGAAACCAACCTTCTTCTTAATTTGGAGAAGTGTCAATTTAAGGTTTCAGAAGGTATATTTCTTGGTTATAAAGTGTCCAAGAGAGGTCTAGAAGTTGATACTACTAAGATTTATGTTATTAAAAAACCGCCACCTCCGGTAAATGTCAATTGTGTTAGAAGTGTCCAAGGGAATGTCGGTTTCTTTAGTAGATTCATACAAGATTGTTCCAAAATTACTAATCTCTTATGTTCATTGCTGGTCAAGAATACACCTTTCAATTTTGATGAAAACTACTTTAAATCATTTAATTTTATTAAATAGAAACTCAATACATCACCTATCATCACTGCACCTGACTAGAAACTACCTTTTGAACTAATGTGTGATAATAGTGATATGGTTGTTGGTGATGTCCTTAGACAGAGGAATGATAGGAAACTGCATGTGGTGTATTATGCTAGTAGACTAAATAAGGATGCTCAAAAGAATTATACCACCACTGAAAAATAATTGTCAACTATTGTGTTTACTCTAGATAAGTTTAGACAATATTTTTTAGGTTCAAAAGTTATCATTTTCACTGATCATTCTTCATTAAAGTACTTGATGTCTATGAATGAAACTAAACCTAGGATGATTATAAGGATTCTATTGTTACAAGAGTTTGATTTAGAGATTAGGGATAATCAGGGAGTAGAAAATTTAGTTGTTGACCACCTTTCATGGATTCCTCTTACTCAATCTTAACCAGAAGATCCTAAGAAGATAAACTCTTCCTTTACTGATGAGAATCTGTTTACTGTGTCAATCAGGCAATCTGCTTCATTTGCATATTTTTTAAACTACCTTGCAGTATGTTTTTTCCCAAAAATATGTCCAATAACCAAAGAAATAAATTTATTTATAAATATAAATATTATCTTTAGGATGATCCTCTACTTTTTAGGATATTTGTTGATGGTATACTTAGGAGATGTATACCTGAAGAAAAAAATGTTGTCTATCTTAGAGAGTTGTCACTCCTCACCTTGGGGAGGTCATCATGGTGGTGAATGAACTTCTCATAAAGTCTTACAATACGGTTCATATTGGCCTTCTCTTTTTAAGGATGTTAGGAGTTTTGTGGTTGGCTGTGATAGATGTCAGAGGCTAGGAAATGGGGGTAGGAAACAAGAGTTACCCCAAAAAGGAATTATAGAAGTTGAAATTTTTTATGTCTTGGGTTTAGATTTCATGGTTCCATTTCAATCATCTCATCAGAGTGAGTATATAATTGTTGCTTTTGACTATGTTTCGAAATGGGTTGAGGCAGTGGAACAACCCAACAATCAAGCCAATTTTATAATAAAATTTTTCATGAAGAATATCTTTACAAGATTTGGAGTCCCCAAATCCTTTATCACTGATAATGGAACACACTTTCAGAATTAAAAATATAAAGAATTAATGGAAAAATATGGTTGTTTTCATAAAACTGGTACTATTTATCATCAACTGTCTAGTGGATAGATGAAAATTTCAAATATGGAACTAAATCAAATACATGATAAAATTGTGTCAAACTCCAGGAAAGACTGGTATCTTATGTTGGATGAATCTTTATGGGAATATAGAACTTCTTTCAAAACCCCAATATGTAAGTCTCCTTATAGGCTATTGTTTGGGAAATGTTTTCATTTACATGTGGAGTTGCAACAAAAATCTTATTGGGCAGTTAAGGCTCTAAACATTGATTTTAGAAGAGAAGGTGAGAGGAGGTTACTTGAACTGAGTGAACTTGATGAGATTATGAGATATATTTATGATAATTCCAGGATTAATAAATAGAGGACTAAAATGTTTCATGATTCTATCGTACAAAACAAAGAGTTTAATCCTGGACAGAAGGTTCTCCTCTTTATCTCTAGACTTAAACTCCTTCCTGGATAGTTGAAGTCCAAGTGGTCTGGACCTTTTACTGTAGTTAGAGTTCTAAATAATGGAGCTGTTGAAATTATAGGTGAAGATAATAAACCCATGTTAGTTAATGGGATGAGAGTTAAACATTATTTTGAGGGAAAGACAAAGGGTTTAGCTACTTTCACTGTTCATGAAAAATTTTCTTCAATGATGTCTGGCTAGGAACATTAAACCTAGCGCTGCATGGGAGGAAACCCATGGTCATTTTTGTGTTAATAAAAAAAATTATAACAGAAGACTTTAAATTAAGTACTTCACGGGAGTCAACCCGTGCTTCTTTTTGTGTTTACATTTGTTTCTTTCTTGTTTTATTTTGAATAAAGTATTGTTGAGTTGCCTTTTGTGTGTACTATCTATGCTGGTTATTTTTCTATGGTTTACATGCACCGTGGTTTTAGGATGATGCTACTGTCATCTAATGAGTGGAATTCCCATGATCATTTTTGTACATGAACTTAGTCAGGGATGTACTTCAACCTTTTGCCCATATTCTTGTTCCTGTTTTTGCAAATAAAATTCTGCTCACTAAAAAAAATCTTCAATTTTAAAAAATTCTTTTACATATTTTCTGAAAATCTACTACATATATTGCATAAAAAATATTTTTATGCATTTCACTAAGTTGAATTAAATAAAGAATGTGCATGTGCCTGTTGTTGTGAACATAAATTCATTATTTAAAACCCATTCACTGCATGAAATTAAGTGTGGGGGGTACATGATTGCTGGTAGTTGTATTCTTCATTGGAACCGATTATTTTATAGGGTGTTTAGCATGAATATTTCCGTTGTATTGAACATCTATTTGAATCATGCTTTTTTAAAAGTATTACACCCAATTAACTATGCACCCACACCTTATATGATACTTTTGAGCTATATTGAAAATCATAGTCACTAGACTTAAATGTTAATGTGTGTACTTTTTAATGAACCTGATATTAATTTATTCATTGTGGACAAAAAGATTTTTGAACTTAAATGTGACCTTTATACAGGTCATAAATCTTCTTAATTGAAAACCAGTTTTGAACCTTAATTGATTAAATGTTATACTCCATATTTAGAAGTCGAATTTGAGGACAAAGTAGGGTTTTAGGTGTGGTGGAGAGGATCAATTCATGACTGTGCTAAACTGTGCTTAATTGAAAGCCCAGCATTCCCCACTACAATTCATTTTTTTACAGTTCTAAATTTCTTGTAACAAATGGTTAAATTTTTTCAAAATTCTTGCATAATTTTAGGCTTTACTATGTTCTAAAATGGATCTTGCCTTAGGAAAAGTACCTTGATAAAAGTTAAATTTTGTTTTGAATATGAAATTAGTGATGATGGTTGATTTCTGAGTGATCTATCTTAGTGATCTAATGGAAATTTTGGTTTATAAATTATTCATGATAGTGATATGGGTGATATTTTAATGGAATTATGATCATAAATTTTGTAATTTGAAGATTGATTTTGATCATAGGTGACTCATTTTTCTTTTAATTTTAAAATATAGTCATCTTAAGGATACAATGTAAATGGTTTTTATATAAATATTTTGAAATTGGAGTATTTTGGGCATTTGGGATCCCACGGTGAGTCATTGAGACCCAAGATGCAGGGTGTGTTTCTATTTACTATAGACCCATTGTACACTTGAATAAGTGCATTGCACAGTTCTTAGCACATGATACTTGGCTTGGGAAAAATAAAATAAAGTGTCTAGGGTTAAAAATTAGTTCATTAAGATGAGGGGAATGATGAATTCCAGATGAATAAGGGGGCAATTGGTTTATTTTGGATTCATTTAGGTTGTTTCATTAAGGTGATTCACAAAAAAATATTTATTTTTGGAACCTAGGTGAAAAAGTAAATGTAATAATTTCCTCGGTTAAGTCCTTAATTCCACATAAATTTTACCTCTTCTCACCCTCGAACATTGGACAAATTTCTGGATTAAATTTAGTCACTAAGCATCACATATGAGTCATGACATCTTCATTTCTTTATGATTCATAGTTTTCAAGATTACCCATTGAGTATTTTTTCTAAGCAAGATTCATATGAGAAATTTATTTTCTAAAAGCCTATTGACATGGTTTTGTCCTTGGTTTCAAAGTTATGGACATGTTACATCATGAGCAATATAATGAAAACATTTTTCTATTTTCAAAGATCATAACACATGATATTTGTTGAGGAAAAAAATGATTGAGTGTGGGGGTATTTGATGTGGCCTTCAAAACACATGTTTTACCACATCATTTTAACAAATTTTTAATTATTTTATTGGTTATTCTTGTGATCTATACTAAATATTTACATATTTTTATGTTTATAAATAAACATATGAATTAATAAATTTTTATAATTAATCATGTGTTTCATGCTTTAAATTAGTTAAATTGTATCTCACTTTAATTTTATAGTCTAATGATTATTTATAAGTTTAATTATTTTTGTCTGCATATCTAATTATTTAACATTTATTATTTATTTAATTAATTTTTCTATTGCACTTAAATAATGATGTTTTTAAATACATCTCATTGTTTAAATATTAATTAATTGAAATAATTTAATCTAATTGTAAGGTGTTTTTTTAAACAAGTCATTATTCATAATGTTAGTTTTATAAATTTACTACTTTTATTATGTCTCTTTAAGTTAATTTCTTTAACTAACATTGGTTTATATTAAAAAATTAACTACTTGTTACATTAAATATTTTAGTTTGTTTTTAGTAGCTATTTTTTATAATTTAACATTGTTTTATAATTGACTAATTTAAATCAAGTATGTTTTAGAAGATGACAATAATTTAACATAAATTTAATAGGTTTCATAAATTCATTAATGTATATTTTTTATTTAAATTTTCAATGGTTTTAAATTAATTTGGAGTGTTTATTAATTATTTTTCACTATTTAATTTGTAGTTTATTTTATTTTATTTTCCCTGTTTATTTTGCAGCGTCCCAGTGTCACAGTAACTGTTTCATATCACTTTTTCCACTGGTTCCATTTACTATCTCACCAGTCCACCACGCACGGTTTCTTACTTCACTGTCTCACCATTTCTTTTCATTCCTGGAACCGTGACTTTCCATTTACTGTCTCACCGTAATACCCCTTTATTGTCACAGAGTACCCTCATGTAACGTATCCCTTTAAAACCGTTTCTTTACCACAGTGGCTCTATTCACTGTGCCTCCAGTTCTCGCCTCTCCTTCTCACCGTACACCGGATCTCTTTTCCACCATATCCTTGACATGTAGCCATAGTTTCATTCTCCAGCACTGCAAACTCTACCACTATTTTTCATACTTGAAAACCGGAACTCTATCTCACCACTTCCAACCATTTACCTCATGTCACAGCAAGACATTGTCATTAAATAAGAAGATGATTTATACATATACCCTACCACTAAAGCCTCTGCCTCAATCCACACATCACCTGCATCGTTGATTCTGATGACTCCGTGGTCGTCACCAAGCCAGACGAGCCGTCTAAAAGAAAATATCACTGCTTGTTCGAAGTCTCTACTGATCCAAACTCGAGTCGGTGTGTTGTATTGAAGGAAGGAGAATACGAGCAAGAATCAGTCGTCCATGATGAATGTCACCATTTCTGTGCAAAGAGGGTTTCACCATGTTCCACTGGAGAAATGGGGTTTCACTGGACTGATGAAGGAGATGCGGTGCACCGCACTAAAGAGAGGAGGAAGTCCCGAAGTGTTGCACTGTGTCGTCAGAGGAAGAAAACAAACTCCATTGTTGGCCTCCGCATGTGCCACTACAGTGGCGCTGAAGAAGACCCCCCTTCCCCTGTTGTTCCAAATTTGGGGGGGAAGATGAACTAATTTATTAAAATAAATAAATAAATAATAAACTTAATAAGTCAATAAATAAATGGTTAATAATAATAATAATTAAATGAACTGCAGAAAAATGCTAATTAATAGTATTTAAAATGTAAATATTAAATATAATTATTAAATTTAAAATTATATATTTCATTTAATTTAAAATAAGTAAATAATTTCAATATTCAAATTTATAACAAACTTAATGTTTATAATTTACATTAATAATGTTAATTAATAAAAATTATAAATTTATAACAATTTAACATTAAAAGTATTTATTAATAAAACTTTTTATACTTTAAAAATAATAATTACTATTAATAGATCTACTTATAATAGATAAACTGTTATCATTCATCTTCTATAATTATATAATATCTATTTTTATAATAAATTTTATTTCATCTTAATTAATTATATTTAAATTACTAATCATTAATAATAGTTTCACTTAGTAAATAACATAATTAATAGTAGTAAATTTAAAACATAATATTTGTATTAAAGATTCTATTATAAATTAATAATCATAATAATTAAATTTAATAATAACTATCTTCTAATATATTTATTAACTAACTTTAATTAATTTTCAATAAGTATTATAATAGTAAACTAAAAAAATAACTATTAAATATTAATCATCATTCTTCATTTTTTAATTATTAATCTTTTTTGACATGTTTATCTTCACACCGAAGCCTAAAAAGTGTTCATGTTCATGCAAATAACTAAGTGGGAGATAATTACATGAGTAAAATTAGTGTGACGTGCCTGTCACGAAAAAAAACACATGTGTGCGGTGAAATAATAAAAGACGAGTCCAGGTTGTTGGAAGCGAGTGGTGACATGCAATAGATGATAGAGGGTATTAAAGTAGAGAAGCAGCATATTTCTATGGACTCTCATTCATTTAAAATGAACACACAAGATTCTAAAGGTAATTTATTTGATCATTAACTCAGAGTAGAGCAAAGAACCTGGAGCACTTCTCGGAGAACCATTATTTAGAGTTCCGAGGGCCTGGAGCAGCAACAATTCATGATAGTAGAAAGAGTTTTCTTTCTCTGTTTTCATTCAATTCTCTTCCTCTATAACTGAATAAAAATAGTATACGTAATTGAAATAATTTTAGGGTAAATACATCGAGTTCGGGTTTTAAATATAATCTACTGGTTAATCATTCTTTTTCTTTCTCTTCATCATTCTAAATGAGATTGACATTGATTGGTGAGATTAGTTCTATTTGTATTAAATTGAAACATATCACCAATATGTAATATTTAAATTCAACATTCAATTGGTGAGTCTAATTATGGAATCATTTCTTTAATCATTTGAATGGAAATTAAAACTATAGAACATACGACAAGTTTGTTCTATCATCTTTTCAATCCTAATTGTTCATATTGATTAATCTAGGAGTGTAGAACTCTAAAATTGGTCAGCTTGAGTGATTTGTCTTCTGGAGAGGTAAATAAATGACTCCTCTTAGTGATATTTCTTCTAAATTATATTGTGAGAAGGATTGTTTTCAAAACCAGTAGAGTTGATATTTTCCCCGAATGTATTTCTTCAGATTGTTCACTTTTCAGCATATTAATTCTCTATTACTTAACGTTTTTATTCATTTTTCTTGCTTCAATATAGTTTTAAAAAAATATAAAATGATTGATAGGTTTCATTTCTTCCTTATAATAAAAAAAATAAAAAAATAAAAATATACAAACTCAATTCCACTACAAACAATAGTGGGATATGTTAGTAAGTTTTTAGAAAACTAGTGGACAAAATAGCCTTCACTGTGGGTTCGACCCTACTTAACACATATACTGTATTTATTAGAAATATAATTTTCAAACATTTACCGGCTTCAATAAAAGTTTAGGTCATGTTTTTGGTGTCATTTTCGAGGAATTCACGAGTCATCACTCTAAAAAAACTAAAATAATGAAATATATAAAATCTAAGAAAAATTGAAAACATTGAAAATTGTAAAAAAAAATCTGTTTCACTTCTTTCTGAATTGTTACTACTGAGTACTACTTATTTCTATTTTTATGAGCATAAGACACTCTTCTATTAGTCTAAAGCCACTGAACATATAAATAGATAAACATTTAAATTCTCTAAGAAAGATGAATAAAACTGAAATGGAAAACATAGATAATAGTGTTCCTAATAACAACAATAAAAATCATCTAGAACTCTTAAATTAAAATGAAAGGCCTATGATGAGGGAGTTTCAACATCCTCAATTTTCAAGAAATCCATCATCCATTAGACTATCTCCTAGGGCCAGAAATTATGAACATAAACAATCACAAATTTCCCTATTTCATTCCTTTAATGTGATTTCTAATGATGACTCCCTTGCCTTCATTAGAGACTTCTATAACACTATGAAGCAGTTACCTCTTCTGGGACACATAGAAAATTAACATAGAATGAGTGAATTTTCCTTTTGGATTAAAGATAATAACAAAAATTAATTTGTGAGTATAGATTAGAATATTTTTGAAAACTAGGATCATGTGTACAACTCTTTCATAATGAAATTTTATCCTCAAAGGCTGAATGGAGAACTTAGAACTAAGATAACTAGTTTTTATCAAGAGTATGGAGAAGCTTTTCATGAATCTTGGGATTGATTCAGGGATCTTCTTAGGCAATGTCCTCATCATCAAATCGCATCTCACATTCTTATGGATACTTTTAACGAAGGGTTTTCATCCTCTGGAAAGAATCTAGTTGATCAAGCTGCTGGGGGTAATTACAATGATAAGACAAATGAAGAACATAGAATTTTTTTTAATAATCATGCACTGAATTCACAACATAAAAATTAAAGAAGGAAAAGAGTCAATAGAAATGTTAATTCAATCACTAGTTCAATGAATTAAACTCATGGTCAACTGGCTGATATCACAAACCAACTTCAATCCTTAATGAACCATAATTCTAAAAAAACTATTAACCAACTTGTCTATCCAAATACTAACCAATCTTTAAGGGAACAATGTGTCCATTGTGGTATGTTTGGGCATACTGAGAACATTTTTCCAAATTTGGATAGGCCATCCCAACTATAAGGGAATTGAAACATTATTATCTATAGTCATATGAAGCCTCCTAAAGAAGATACATTTTTAAATAATTAAAACCAATGCTATAGGAACCAGCCATATATGTCTTGGAATGATCAAGGCTTAATCAAACAATCCACTGCCCCGAATTACACTAATCACCCACGACCAAATTTTCAGAATCAACAAAGGGGGGAGTCCTAAATCTACAAGTAAATAATGATAATGACATGTCTTCTAAGCTTGATCTAATCTTAAATAAAATTAACTCTCAAGAGGAAAGATACATGAATCATCTGACCAAACATTAAAATCAATATGATTCTAATAAAATGAAAACTGATGTTAGAATGAAAAACATGGAAACATAGTTAGGTAAACTAGATAGAGATTTTTCAGCTAGGGAAAAAGGTGGACTTCAAAGTACAACTGAACATAATCCAGGGGAGAATGCCATGGATGTTGTCACTAGAAGTGGGATTAATACTCAAATAGTTGCTGATAAAGAAACTGAAAATGCCCAAAATGAAAATAAGCATCAATCAGCAAATAAAAACATTTGTTGTTCATATATTGGAAATTCAAAGAAAAGTATTGAAAATGATCTAAATCTGAATTTATCACCCAAAACTCAAGCTGAAACTTCATTTAAAAATCCAAAGAATAAAGGAAAAGAAAATGTTGAGGAAAAAGTTATGGATATTCCTATTATACTTAAAACATTTCCCCCACCCATCCCCTTCCCTGAGAAGTTGAAACCACAATGTAACACTAGGGATAAACTTCTTCAGATCCTTGGTCTCCTCTCTAAACTCCATGTGAACATTCCATTCAATCCAGCATCAATTAGAATCCCATCTCACTTGAAATCTCATAAGAAAATTGTTTCTAACAAAAAAACTCTTGAATAATTTTCTACTTACAGCCTCACAGAAGAGTGCAGTGATGTACTCCAAAAAAAATTCCACCTAAACTGAATGACCAAGGTATTTTTTTCATACCTTTCACATTAGGAAACTCTGATCGGATGAACTATTTGTGTGATTTAGGTGCTAGCACTAGTCTGCTCCCATACTCACTGTTTTAACAGTTGAGGTTGGGTGACCTTCAACCCACCACTGTCATACTATAGTTAGCTGATAGATCATTCACACATCCTATGGGTAGGGTAGATGATCATCTAGTTGGGGTTGGGAAACTATTTTTTCCTACATACTTTTTAGTCTTGGATATGGACTGTGATCCAGAGGTGCCCATCATCTTGGGCGGGCCATTCCTGGCCACATGTGGTTTTGTTATTGATGTCTCTAAAGTCCAACTTATTTTTAAAATTGGAGAACAATAAGAAGTGTTCAATTTTTTTAAAAATGACAAAGGATCAACTTTTTCTAAAAATTGTTCAATGAAAGAGTCTTTAGAAGATGAGAACTCAACTGGAAATATTGAAAAATATGAATATCAATCCTATGTTGAAGAAATTTATTTAGAAGATGAATGTCCTATTGATTTTTTTTTAGAAGATAAAAATTCTGTTCAAACTCCAAATATGTAAAAAAATTAGAACTACATAACTATCCAGTTTTTGTTGTGGAAGAGTCCACTATTTTTAACATAGGAGTTTTTCGAGTGAATTTTAGGGTGTCTTTGTTAACACAAGTCTTTCTGAACACTTTGATTATATTTAGGGAGATCTTATAAGACCACTTGATGATTCTTCTCTGACTAAATTGTTGATATATGATCTGGAAAATCTAGACAGTGTGCTTCCCACTTTGGACAGCAGTGCTGTTACTTATGAATCTGAGAATGAAATAGCTAATCTTTCATCTTTCAATACTCCTTACAAGAAGTATGATGAAGATCTTGGACCTCCCATTCCTAAGTGTATTCCTTCTAGTATAGAACCACCCACTATTGAACTTAATCCAATCCATACTCATCTTAAATATTCATTCCTTGGAGAGAACTCCACTTTGCCTATAATAATTTATGATGAACTTAATGAAAAACAAGGGGAAAGACTATTGAATGTTTTGAAGAGGTTCAAATATTCTGTAGGCTATAACGTAGCTGATATCAAGTTTATTAGTCCCTTATTTTGTAAGGATAAAATACATATAGAGCCTGACCATAAGCCTAGGGTAGAATGTAAATAAAGATTAAATCCTAACATGATTTATTTTGTGAGAGAAAAGTGATTAAACTACTAGATACTGGAATGATTTATCCAATTTCTGATAGTGCATGGGTTAGCCCTGTCCAGGTTGTTCCAATGAAGGGAGGTTTCACTATTGTTAAAAATGAAAGAAATGAAGAAGTCCATGTTAGGAAAGCAACAAAATGGAGAGTCTGTATAGATTATAGGAAGCTTAATTTAGACACTAGGAAAGACCGTTTTCCAATGCCCTTCTTGGATCAAATACTTGAGAGGATTGATGGAAATGAGTTTTTTTGTTTTATGGATGGGTATTCTGGTTACAACCAGATTCCGAATGATCTAGAGGATTAGGAATAGACCACTTTGACATCCCCCTTTGGAACAATTTCTTACAGGTGGGTTCCCTTTGAGTTTTTTGGATCTCTAGCCACCTTTAAATGGTGTATGATGGCTATATTTTCAGATATGATGGAGATAATTATTGAGGATTTCATGGATTATTTCACTATTTTGGGTAGTACTTTTGATACTTGTCCTGGAAATCTTGAGTTCGGCTTAGAGTGATGAATTGATACCAACGTTGTTCTTAATTGGGAGAAGTGTGAATTTATGGTTACATAAGGTATAATTCTTGGTCATAAACTGTCCAAGAGAGGTGTATAAGTTCAAACTTCTATGATTGATGTTATTCAAAAACTACCACCTCTTGTAAATGTCAATGGTGTTAGAAGTTTCCTAGGGCATGCCAGTTTCTACCAGAGATTCATAAAATATTTTTCCAAAATAACCAAGCCCTTATGTTCATTGTGGGTGCAGGATACACTTTTCAATTTTGATAAAAACTATTTGAAATAATTTAATTTTCTTTAAGATAAACTCACTACATCACCTATCATCACTAGACGTAACTGGAAACTACCTTTTGAACTAATGTGTGATACTAGTGATATGGTTGATTATGTTTTCCTTTGATAGTGGAAAGATAGTAAACTACATGTGATGTATTATTCTAGTAGACTGTTAGATGGTGCTCAAAAAAATTATACCACCTCTAAAAAAGAATTGTTAGCTGTTGTGTTTTCTCTAGAGAAGTTTCAATAGTATTTGTTAGGTTGAAAAGTTTTCATTTTCATTGAACATTTTGCTTTAAAGTACTTGTTTTCTAATAAAGAAACTAAACCCTGGATGATTAGATGGATTCTATTGTTACAAGAGTCTAATTTAGAGATTAGGGATAATCAGGGAGCTAAAAATATAGTTGCAGACCACCTTTCTAGGATTTCACTTACTCAATCTCAATATGAAGATCCTAGGGAGATAAAATCTTCCATTCGTGATGAGAAGCTACATACTATATCAATCAAGAAATCTTCTTGGTTTGCAGATTTTTTCAACTACCTTGCAGCAAGTGTTTTTCCCAAAAATTTGTCCAATAACCAATGAAAGAAATTTATTTCTGAACATAAATACTATCTTTCAGATGATACCCTTATTTTTAGGATATGTGCTAATGGTCTTCTTATGATATGTATACCTGAGGATGAAATGTTGTCTATCTTGTAGATTTTTTGCTGCTCACCTTGGGGAGGTCAACATGGTGAAGAAACAACTACTCAGAATGTATTACAATCTGGTTTGTATTGGCCATCTCTTTTTAAGGATGCTAGGAGTATAGTGGTTGGCTGTGATAGATGTCAGAGGCTAGGAAATGTGGGTAGGAAATAAGTGTTACCCTAAAAAGTAATTATAGAAGATTTAATTTTTGATTCCTGGGGCTTAGATGTCATGGCTCCATTTCCATCAC
The DNA here is from genome assembly GCA_963277665.1 of Viscum album. Lineage (NCBI taxonomy): Eukaryota > Viridiplantae > Streptophyta > Magnoliopsida > Santalales > Viscaceae > Viscum > Viscum album. The sequence continues at coordinate 472,518,844 of OY728148.1, forward strand.
CTCATTGGAATAATTATATACATGTTGCTATAGACTATGTTTCAAAATGGGTTGAGGAAGTGGCACTGCCCAACAATCAAGCCAATTCTGTAATAATGTTTGTTAAGAAGAATATCATTACAAGATTTGGAGCCACCAAAGCCTTTATCACTGATAATGGAACCCAATGTAAGAATTAAAAAATTAAGGCTTTGATGGAAAGATATGGTTGTGTTCATAAAACTGGTACTCCTTATCATCCTCAGTCTAGTGGACAGGTGAAAATTTCAAATATGGAACAGAAACAAATACTTGAGAAAACTGTGTCAAACTCTAGGAATGACTGGTCTCTTATGTTGGATGAAGATTTACGGGCATATAGAACTGCTTTCAAAACCCCAATAGTTATGTCTCCTTATAGGCTGTTGTTTGGGAAATACTGTCATTTACATGTGTAGTTTCATCATAAATCGTAATTTGGCAGTTAAGGCTCTAAACATTTATTTTAAGAGTGATGGTGAGAGGAGGTTTCTTGAACTGAGTGAACTTGATGAGATTAGGATATAGAGTTATGATAATTCAAGGATTTATAAAGTGATGACTAAAATATTTCATGATTCTCTCATACAAAACAAAGAGTTTAAACCTTGATAGAATGTCCTCCTCTTAAACTCTAGACTTAAACACTTTCTTGGAAAGCTGATGTCCAAGTGGTCAGGATCTTTTACTGTAGTGATAGTTCTTAATAATGGAGTTGTTGAAATTGTAGGTGAAGAGAATTAATTCATGTTATTTAATGGGTATAGAGTCAAACTTTATTTTGAGGTACAGGAAAAGGGCTTGGCTACCTTCACTGTGCTTGAAAATTTTTCTTGACTGAAGTTCAGCTAGGGAGTTTAAACCTAGCGTTTCATGGGAGGAAACCCATGGTCTTTTTTGTGTTAAAAAATAAAAAATTTGTTATTAAATAATGTCTAATTGAAGACTTTAAATTCAGAGCTTCATGGGAGTCAACCCATGCATCTTTTTTTGTTTAATTTTATTTCTTTCTTGTTTTATTTTGAATGAATTCATGTTTTGTTTCCTTCTGTATGTACTGTCTATGCTAGTTATTTGTTAGTGGTTTACATGCACTGTGTTTGTAGGATGATGAAGTTGTCATCTAAGGAGTGAAATTCACAGGATCTTTTTTGGACAAGAACTTAGTCAGGTAAGTACTTCAACTTTTACCATTTTTTTTTGCTCCAGTTTTTGCTAATAAAATTCTGCTCACTAAAAAATCTTCTTGTTTAAGAAATTATGCTACATATTTTCTAAAAATCTGATTCATATATTGCATAAAAAAACATTTCATGCATGTCACTAAGTTGAATAAAAAAATATGTATGTTCCTATTGCTGTGAACTGAAATTCATTGTTTAAAACCCATTCACCACATGAAATTAAGTGTGTGGGGGGAGGGGTACATGATTGATAGTAGTTGTGTTTTTCATTGTAACTGATTAGTCTATAGGGTGTTTTTCATGCATCTTTCTGCTATATTGAACATCCATTTGAATCATATTTGGTTAAAATTCTTACACCCAATTAACTGTACACCCAAGCAATATTGAAAATCTTTTTCACTAGACTTAAATTTTAATCTTTGTACTTTTAAATGAACCTGCAATTAATCTATTCTTTATGGCCAACATGATATTTGAAATTTAATGTGACCTTTATACATGTCATTAATCTACTTAATTGAAATATTTTTTTGAACCATAATTGATTAATTGTTTTTCTCAATATTTACATGTCAACTTTGGGGATAACTTTGGGTTTTATGTTTGGGGGAGAGGTTCAATTATTTACATTGCTAAATGTTTCCTAATTGAAATCCCATCATTCCCCACTACAAATCAATTTTTTTTACAATTCTAAATTTCTCGTGAAAAATAATTAATTTTTTTCAAAATTCTTGAATAATTTTAGCCTTTACACTGTTCTAAAATGGATTTTGCCTTAGGAAAAGTACCTTATTATATGCCCTTTAAACACTTGAATAAGTGCATTTCACAGTGCTTAGCACATGATACGTGGCTTGGGAAAAATACAATAACGTGTCTAGGGTCAAAAAATGAGTTTATTAAGGTGAGGGTAATGATGAACGCCAGATGATGAACGGGTCAATGGGTTTATATGGGAGGCGTTTAGGTGGTCCCATTAAGGTGAATCACAAAAAAAAATTATTTTTGGAACATAGGTGAAAAAGTCAAAGTACAAAGTTCCTCAGTAAAGACCTTAATTCCTCATAAATTTTACCTCTTGTCACCCTTGAACTTTGGACTTAAGTTTGGATTAATGTTAGTCACTAAGCATCACATATGAGGCATGACAACTTCAGTTCTTGAAGATTCATAGTTTTCAAGATTACCCATTGAGTATTTACTCTAAGCAAGATTCATATGAGCAATTTATTTTCTGAAAGCCTATTGGCATGTTTTTGTACATCGTTTTGAAGTTCTGGACATGTTACATCTTGAGAAATATAATAAAAACATTTTTCTATTTTCCAAGATAATAAAACATGAGATTGTTTGAGGACAAACAATTATTAAGTGTGGGGGAATTTGATGTGGCCTTAAAAACACATGTTTTTCCATATCATTTTAACTATTTTTTAATGATTTAATTGGTTATTCTTGTGCTTTATAATAAATTTTTACACTTGTATTTTTATAAATAAACTCATCAATTAATCAATTTTTATAATTAATTGTCTGTTTTATGCTTTAAATTAGTTAGTTTATATCTCACTTTAATTTAATGGTCTAATTATTATTTATTAGTTTAATCATTTTTTCTGCATATCTAATCATTTAACATTTTTTAGTTATTTAATTAATTTTTTTTCGCATAAAAAAATGAAGTTTTTAAATAACATCTCATGTGTTAAATATTAATTTATTGAAATAATTTAATCTAATCCAAAGATGTATTTTTAACAAGTCATTATTTATATTGATAGTTCTATTAATTTACTACTTTTATGAAACCTCTTTAATTTTATTTCTTTAACTAACGTAAGATTATATTAACAAATTAACTACTTTTTACTCTAAATAATTTAGTTTGTTTTTAGTAGCTATTTTATATAATTTAACATTGTTTTATAATTTAATAATTTAAAGCAATTATATTTTAGAAGATGATAATAATTTAACATAAGTTTAATAGGTTTCATAAATTCATTAATGTATATTTTTTATTTAAATTTTAAAGTGATATAAATTAAGTTTGAGTCTTTATTTATTAATTTTTTCTTAATTTATTTAAGTTTTAATTTATTTTATTTTCTCTGTTTATTTAGCCGCGTTATGGTGTCATAGCAACTTTTTCATATCAATTTTTCCACCAGTTCCATTAATTATCTCACCTTAAACTTGATCTCTTTGCCACCATATCCTTTCCATGTATCCATATTTTCATTCTCCAGCACTACAAACTCTACCACCGTTTTTCATCCTTGAAAAACCAGAACTCTATCTCACCACTTCCAACCATTTACATCCTATCACAGCAAGACTTCGTCATCAAAGAAGAAGAAGACTTATACATATAACCTACCACCAAAGCCTATGCCTCAAGCCACACATCACCTGCATCACAGATTCTGATGACGCCCTGGTCGCCGCTGAGCCGAGAGGTGCCGTCCAAAGGAGAATATCGCTGCTTGTTCGATTTCGTAGATGATCCAAACTCGATTCGGTGCGCTTTGTTGAAGGAAGGAGAATCCGAGAAAGAAGCACACTACTGGAATGCTGGCCTTTCCCCACGGTTAGATACCAACGGTTCTTTGAAACCGTTGGGGAAGGAGGTTTTTACCAACGGTTCATTAGAACCGTTGGCATAGAGGTTTCCAGGGAGCTTTTTCCCAACGGTTCATGAGAACCGTTGGGATAGATGGTTTTTTACCAACGGTTCTCATGAACCGTTGGCATAGATGAGTTTTTAGTAGGTTTATCCCAACGGTTCTGTAGAACCGTTGGGATAGATAGCCATATGCCAACGGTTTTTAAGAACCGTTGGCAAAGGTCCTCCACAAATTCCCAGCCGCCTGTTCTCTCCCCAATTCGCGATACACAACCCTAAAACGGGAGCAGCAGCGGATTTAGGCGATTTTGGAGGTACCGTAGGCCTTCAATTTTCCAGCTCTTATTCAGGTTATTATTCTTCTTAACTGAAAATGTATTCAAATGTTTGGATAGTATTTAAACCTATTTTCCTTTTTCCCATCAGTTTAGGTGATTTTGGTGCTACTGCCGGCCGGACCAGCCTAAGGGTGAGTTTTCTTGAAAATTCCTTTTTGGATTTTACCCCTTGAACATGGGATGTCATTTGTGAAAGGTTATATAAATCGAATTGATTGTTCGATTTCTGAATTGAATTGTAAATTAAATTAATTAAGGGTATTTTATGGTTTGTATTCCCCTTTTAACACATGAATGCCAATTATTTTTTAACACATGTTTTAATTGTATTGCCTTGCCAATGTGAGTAAAGTAGAGACTATGCTATGAATCTATGAAATTGGATTGAATTTATCTTATATTTTATGTTACCATGTTAGATATATTATAACTAATGCATGTGATATCTTTATAGTCTTGTTAGGAGTGTTCTATTAAAAATTCCCATGTGAGTGCTTGAATTTTCATTGAATTGCTAGCCATTATGAGTTATGTTGAGACCATGATATGGAATTGATTGATTAAGCAAGGGAATCTCATTATCTTGTCATTACAACATGAGTAAATGAAGCTTCATTCTTTTCAGGTTATTATTTGATTGAGTCGCCATTTTGAGGTGAGTTGTATTAAATACCTTAGTTTTTGACCTTGGTATGTTTAATGAATTGTTTAAATGAAATGGAATTCATTAAATGATTAATATTAAATAGTGATACATGGATTCTATTAGGATTCCAGGTATATAATCTTGTTTCTATTAACTTATACGCTTTATGTGATAAATGGATTCACAGTGGAATTCCACGGATAGACTCATTTCTTTGAATATTGATTAAGCCATGGGTGATACATGGATCCAAGGGAGGGATTCCATAGATAGACTTATTGAATGTAGAATTATATTCCAATTGATACATGGATTCTTATGATAATTCCATAGATAGACTTATTGAATGTAGAATTATATTCCAATTGATACATGGATTCTTATGATAATTCCATAGATAGACTTATTGAATGTAGAATTATATTCCAATGATATGCGTCTTGTGTGGTGGTGGTGTGGTTTATGTGTTTTATGGTAGTAGTGAAGTGTGTGATTATGTAGTTAATGTGAACCCATAGGTTGAGTATTTTGTGCTATCTATATATCATGTATTTTTATGTTATTTCTACACATTCCCAACCAGAGTTGGATAAACTTACCAACGATCAGAGGTTTTGAGTTATGGGTATTTTTTCTAATATCTAGGATGGTGGTTATATGTTTGGATAGCTACCATGTCTTCCCTAGTCTTCCTTCAAAAGTGATTGACCATGTGTTTTTAGGCAAGATGCGATGTGATTGTCCATGTGTCTTCAGGTGAGATGTACTATGATTTCCCTAGTGTTTTTCGGTGAGGTGTGATGTGATAAGGCTATAATAAGATGTGGCATGTGGTTGGGGTCATGTAGGGTAGGAGGATGGCACAAGGTTGATGTTATTCATGTTCATGATACCCTACTAATATGGTTATGGGATGAGTCATGCTGTTATGTGATATAACACATTAAGTTCTTGTTGGTTTTACATTTTTTCAATAACACATTTGTATGTTTTTTTGACATGTGTAGTTGATGCCTTGATTATTTTCTTCCTTTATCGTTTACTTAAATGTATATTCTATTATAGTTAATGCCTATTGAATTGTTTATGACAAAATGACTTATATAAATTCTTTTTACAGAATGGACAGAAGTTGGATGTATGAAACCGATCGGATCTCAGATGATTTTCAAAACAATTTGGAGAGCTTTATAGATTTTGCATTTCAAAATGCTTCAGATAGTGGTCGCATACACTGCCCATGTTCCAATTGTGTTGGTAGACCTTGGTTGAGCCGTGAAGAAGTCAGCTACCACATAACCAAAAATGGGTTTCAAGCAAACTACTTTCTGTGGTATCACAATGGGGAGAAAACGAAATCTCAAATTGGTGATGATCGAAATGAAAAGACTGGAATGGAGAATTTGTTAGATGATCGGTTTCCGTTTATTCGTCATCATGAAAAAGAAAGGATTTCGACTCAAGAAGACTTCGATATGAGGACAGCTGATGCATCTACTGAAAATGATGATATTGATAGGGTGAAAAAATTGAATGATGCTGCCACGACTCCAGTATATCGGCAATGCGATAAAATGAAAAAGCTGGAATTTTTAATCCGATTATTTCATGGGAAAACTATGTATGGGATTTCTAATACAGCAATCGATTACATTCTTACCCTCTTGAAGGATTTACTTCCAGATGATGCAGATATTCCCTCAAACCACTATATGGCATGGAAGTTAGTTGAGGAACTTGGATTTTCAATAAACAAAATTCATGCTTGCCCGAAAGATTGCAGTTTATTCTGGGAGGAAACCGCTGAACGAAATGATTGTATAAAATGTGGCACATCCCGCTGGAATTCAAAATCTGATGGAACACCATCCCGCGTTCCACAGAAAGTAATGTGGCACTTTCCATTGATCCCCAGAATCCAGAATCTTTTTATGTCTGATGACATATCAATAAAAATGAGATGGCATGATACCGAGAGAAAGAAGACTGATGATGAGTTGGTTCATCCTGCAGATGGATTTGCATGGAAGAGATTTGATGCTCGACATCCTGATTTTGCAGCTGACGTGCATAATGTGAGGCTGGGTCTTTCATGCGACAGTTTTAATCCGTTTGGGAAGATGCTTACTTCGCACAGCACATGGCCAGTTTTTATACACATTTATAATCTTCCCCCATGGTTGTGTATGAAAAAACCTTTCACTTTCATGAGTATACTCATATCTGGTCCTTCTGATCCTGGCATTGATATTGATGTATACATGCAACCTTTAATAAAAGAGTTGAAGCTTCTTTGGGATGTGGGTGTGCGCACATACGATGCATGTTCGAAAGACATATTTCAGATGCGCGCTGCGCTTATGTGGACAATCAATGATTTTCCGGCTTATGCAATGATGTCTGGATGGAGCATGAAGGGGAAACTGTCATGTCCAGTTTGTATGAAGAATACACGATCCAAAAGACTGAAACATCGTTGTAGTTTCAGTTTTATGGGACATCGACGATTTTTGCCAAAGGATCATCCATATAGAATGAATCGTCGAAGATTTGATAATACTATAGAGACCGATGATCCACCTCAGTGTATGTCTGGAACTGATGTGCTTAATGAATTGAAAGATTTCAGTTTTTCGTTCGGGAAGGGTCAAATGAAATCTGGAAAGAGAAAGAATGTTTCCACAGAAACCTGCTACAATTGGAGGAAGAGGAGTATCTTTTTTGATTTGCCTTATTGGTCAACCAATTTGCTACGTCATTACTTAGACGTAATGCATATTGAAAAGAATATATGTGAAATGTTGCTTTCAGTTCTTCTAAATGTCAAGGGGAAGACAAAAGATGATTTACGATCTCGACGTGACTTGGTGGATTGGGGCATCAGACCAGAATTGCATCTTATGCGTATCAGTGAAAATAAATGGCAACTTCCATGTGCTTCTTATGTGATGACACCTACTGAAAAAAAAACAATTTTTGGAAGTATTAGAGACTATTAGAGTTCCTGATGGCTATTCAAGCAACATATCTAAACGGGTCAACAGAAGAGAGTTGAAGCTAAAATCTTTGAAGACTCATGATTATCACGTTCTACTGCATGAGTTGCTTCCAATAGCAATCCGTCATCTTTTGTTAAATAATGTAAGGGTGGGTGTTATTCGGTTGTGCCATTTGTTTAGAGATCTTTGTGCTAAGAAGTTGTCCAAGTCTTTCTTGCAAAAAATGTTGACAGATGCCCCATTAATTTTGTGTGAGTTGGAGAAAATATTTCCCCCATCATTTTTCACATGCATGCTGCATCTGACTGTCCATATTCCAACTGAAATACTTCTCGGAGGACCTGTTTCTTTTCATTGGATGTATCCAACTGAAAGAAATATGTTCACATTAATGTCTTATGTTCGAAACAAGAATCATCCCAAAGGTTCTATCGTGAACGGTTACTTAGCTCAAGAATGTATGGATTTCTGTTCAATGTATTTGTCTGATCTTACTACAAGAATGAACAGACCAATGAGAAATGAAGAAGAACAATATGAGCAAATTGAACCCAGTTTTCCATCACTTCCTCAAACAGGAGGAATTCCTGGATCATATACATTGAAGACATTAAGCAATGAAGAGCGGGAGATGGCACATCGCACAGTTTTGTTCAACTGTGATTTGTTCGATGACTATATCAGGTAACAAAATTGAATATGTATATCTTACATATATATCTGTTAAACTATTCATATTTTTTTATCTATAGGGAACATAAAACAATGATAAATAGGAAGCATCGTTCTTTATCTTTGAGAAGGAGAGAGACTTTGCATAGCAAAGAGTTTTCTGCTTGGTTAAAATTGAAGGTAAAAATATTACTGTTTAAATTAATTATTTCAATATTTACTTAAGTTTAACTGTCATTTATATTGCAGGTATTGAGTTTGTCTGCTGACTCTGTCTCTGAGGAAATAAGAGCTTTGGCTTTTGGTCCTAATACCGTGGTTCGTGACTGTAAATCAATTGTTATCAATGGGTACAGATTTATTGTCACTGAACGAGCCAAAAACATGAGAACACAACATGATGGTATTATGGTTACTGCCACAACAGATTGTTATGCCAGCGCATCAGATAGTAGACCGCGACTTGAAAATGTGGGTTATTATGGAGTCGTTGAGAAAATAATAATATTGGATTATTACTCTCATGGACGAGTCACAATGATGAAATGCCATTGGTTTGATTCGATGACGAGACATGGCACATTTATTGATGATTGTGGATTTCGAGTAATTAATATGACCCGCACTCTTGCAACCGATGAACCATATGTGTTGGCATCAATGGCTAAACAAGTTTTTTATGTCAAAGATCAACTTCAACCTGAATTTGGTGTCGTAGTTGAAGTAATTCCAAGACATATTTTTGATGATGCTGATGATGGAATTGACACTGTCCCTATTGCCATTGGAACCAATCCATTTATTTCTTTTGATGACTCCAATAGCTCAATTGTCAGAGTTGATTGTGAACCTGAAGTTGTGGTTGGAAATATATAGAATCATTCATCCATGTTCTCAATTCTTTTGGTTTACCTCGAGTTGGGTTGTTAAGGTTGGTAATATTCATATTTATTTAGTATTGATCACAAATATGTTTGAGCTGACTTGACCGTTATGTGAATTTTCAATGTTTATTGGTTGCTGTTTTATTTGAATTGCATTTTCTAATTTGGAATTGAACTGTATTCAAACCAAATCAAACAATATTTCTAACTTGGTGAACATTACAACTTGTATGTTTTATTAAATTCATTCAAGCTCTTCTAAAACAATTGATAGCTAAATTACCAATGAATCCCCTCATTCCCTCATATATTTAGTTTTTTGGTTTACACATTAATTTTCTTTTTCTAATTAATTACATATTTGTTTTCCAATGCAGGAAATGAAGACAATTGAAGAGAGACGAAGAAAAAAAATGGCGGAGAACAATCGTCGGATGGAGGAGATGGGCATTCCACCATTAGTGCCTACAATGAGTACTTTATTTAATATATATATATATATATTTACAGAATATATAATGTCATGTGATTAATTTTTTTTGTAAACTTTTTTGTAGGATCCACCATTACGTCGACAGTTATTCGACGAGGAGCCTAGTACTGGTCCGAGTACTCAGGCCGGTGGTACGAGGAGGGTTCGTACAAGAGGTGGACATAGAGCTGCGCGTGCCCGACTAGACCCTGCCCCTCCCACTGACATTTCAGCCTTCCCACATTCTGATCCCGGTGTGTCGTTAGGGACACACGGGATATTTAGACCTCCCATGTTTTCGCTACCTTCTGCATCTTCTGCCCCATCATTTTCACATCCCATGATGATTCCCACTCCCCATTCAGCATCAGGTCATACAGTTGTTCCATCTTCTTTTCCTTCTACTTCTGTCTCTCCGAGCTTTTATATTCCATCGTCTTCGACTCCTGTTCCACCAGAGGGTGTTCCATCAGGTTCTGTGGATCCGGCGCCACTCATTGATCAGACTAGCACAGGTATATTTATAAAACCCTATCAAATTTTTATAGTAATATTTATTTTCATTATAACATGTTTTGATAAAATATTTGTTTTTCTTTCATGACAGATACATCTACTGAAAGGAGGCGGGGGCGGGGCCGTACACGCATGCGTTCGGTGTGGAACCGTCACACACAGGTTATGGTGGAATATAATGAAGACAATCAGATGGTTGAGAAAACAGGGCAGCAATGTCGGAGTTTTATGGCGACGCTTGCCAAATACTCCGACATCATTCCCGTCAGCCCGCTGTCGTGGAGACATTTGCCACATGAGGTCAAAGATAGAGCTTGGGCAGAGATATGGGTAAAAAAATCTGTTGTATTTAATGCCATGAATTTTTTTTGTATTTATATAAATTAATATTTTCCTTTCAGCTTCGATTTAATTTTCCTGATGGTGAGGGTGCACGAATGGAACGTCTAAAGGATTTAGGCGAGCTTTGGAGAGCCTACAAGCATGAGCTGTATATTGGCTGGCGTGCTAGAGTTGGCACTGAGTTAGAGGCGGTACCAGTCGTGGATGATTGTCCTATAGAGCAGTATCGTCAGATGATTACTCATTGGACGAGTACCCAGTTTAAGGTATGAATTACATTTGAGGTATTTAAATAATAACTTTCAAGTTTTGCATTAATATTATCCTTTGCATTATCGAATTTTATTTAGGAATCATCTGGAAAAAATAAAAAAAACATTGATGCAAAAAAATACCTCCATACACTAGGACGCACGACGATGCCGGATCATGAGAGGCAGCAGGTATGACAATTGTTTATAAGTTTTCTTTACGACTTACATTTTCTTTTTTTTCCTCAATTATTTAATTATTTGCTGAAGTCTTTATATAAATTTTGTTTTCAATGTCATTGTAGAGGCAAGTACAAAATATTGAAGGACATGTGCCTCGAGCAAAACTGTTTTGATCGAGTAGACGAAAAAAGGATGGACGTGCTGTCAACGAAGCGACTCAGCAGCAGATTGTAAGTTTTAATCTGTTGATTTTATATTTTAATATCTATTTCGTAACTTAACAATATATTTATATTTGTAACAGGATGCTTTAGAGGCCCTCGATGCCCAAGAAGCAGACAATTTTGGGCCATCTGATCACTTACATCAGGTGTTGGGAGATGATCATTCTGGCAGAGTACGCTGCCGACCTAGGATAGCCCCGACGAGGTATTGGCCTGCCTCAGGTACGAGTTGTAGTGCCACCGAGCTGCAGCAAGTTAGGGCACAGGCAGAACAGGCTGAGAAAAGGGCCACAGAGATGGCAGAACAGTCTGCAAGGGCAAACAGTGCATTTATAAAATTTATTGAAGTTCTACGTCCAACACTTCCAGCAGAGGCCAGCCCAGAGATTGATGAATACATGTCGTCGATACATTCTATATATGGTGCACCAGGTGGCAGTTCCAGTGGTGGTCAGGCCGATGTCGAGCTTGAAGATGATGATGGCGAGCAGTCTGATGCGGAAGAGGAGGGAGATGAGGAGGGCGAGGAGGAGGGCGAAGGCGAGGAGGAAGGCGTTGTGGATGGTGATGACGATGAGGAGGACGATGACGAGGGCGATGATGATGATGATGATGGAGATGGTGATGCTGATGTGGGACATATTGATCCGTTACATTTTTGACTTGAGATTTGATGTTTAATCTATTCTAGTTGTTGGTTTTATCTAGACTCGTAGTATAGTATTGGAGTTGAATTATTTTTATATATTGTCTGTTTTTATGGATGTTGTTGTCTTTTAGTGGTTGTGTGTTTGAGAACTCCCTGGACAACCCCCCTCATTCTTGGACGCCCGTTCTGGCCGTTTATGACACCATAACTGCGTTGTCGGTCACCGCGGGCACACGACAAGTCCGATTGACATGCCGTCTGCTCAACCACTTCATAAATCACTCACCCGTATTTGTCGTCTGATTTCAGGCCATTCCGACATCGTTCGGCCCGTTTGGACCCCCCTCACGCGCGTTTACGAAGCGCGCGCATCACTTAAAACACTAATATTGAGCCGTACCGCGCAAACTGCACGTCCGATTGACGTGCCGTCTGCGCGTACACATCACGAATAATAATTAGAATGTTTCACGGTGGTTTCAGCTCAATCCGGAGACGCGGTGTGGCCGACACCACTCAAAGTGTCCGTCTTTTGTTTCAAAAGGACGTCATTTTAAGTGAAAAGCATCAACTGGCTTACGGAAAACCGACCAAACGCATTCCGAATCTGTTGATAATTTATCCCAACAATCCATGGGTCATATGTGACGTGTACGAGCCAACCCGGGATGAATCCGAGTCGCGGTGTGGCCGAGATAAGTTTAAGTGGCTCTCTTTTGTTTAAAATGAACACCATTTTAAGTACATACGGAAAAACGACCAAACGGATTCGGTTTCCGTTGAAACTTTAGGAGAACGATCCATGGGTCATATGTGACGTGTACGAATCAACCCCGACTCAATCGGAGACGCGGTGTGGCCGACACCACTCAAAAAGTGTCGGTCTTTTGTTTCAAAAAGACGTCATTTTAAGTGAAAATCATCAAGTGACATAAGAAAAACCGACCAAAGGCATTCGGACTGTGTAGACACTTTAGAACAAGGATCCATGGGTCGTATGTGACGTGTACGAGTCAATCCTGCCTCAATCCGAGGTGCGGTGTGACCGACACCGTTCTAACTGTCTATCTTTTGTTTAAAATGGACAGGATACGCAAAACCGACCAAACGCAAAACCGACCAAACGCATTCTGAATCTGTTGATAATTTATCACAACGATCCATTGTTGCACCCCTCTCTCTTGGATTTTAATGATCACAATCACTCTAATTGTATTCTAACTTGTTTTCAAGTGTTTTTGATGATAGGAAATAGGGTGCCTAGAAGCTGGCCCAAGAAGAATTCAAAATGGACTGTTTAAGTCCACCGGCCAGCCGGTGTGAGACCACCGGCCAGCCGGTAAGGTCACCGGCCAGCCGGATCCAGCCCATCGGCCAGCCGGTGGACCAGGCAGAAGGCCTTGCCCTCTGCCAGGTGCCACCGGTCAGCCGGTGTCTGGCCACCGGCCAACCGGTGGGCCCAGACAGAATGGCATACCTTCTGTCCAGACCACCGGCCAGCCGGTGCCTGACCACCGGCCAGCCGGTGGAACCCAGACAGAATAGCATGCTTCTGTCCAGACCACCGGCCAGCCGGTGGCTCAGCACCGGTCAGCCGGTGGAGCCAGACAGAAATCCCTTGCTTCTGTCTGGTGCACCGGCCAGCCGGTGGATCAGCACCGGCCAGCCGGTGTTCTCAGTCAAACTGACCAGGCTGGCCCACTTGATCCCCAACGGCTCCGAAAGCCCTCCAACGGCTATTTTGAAGTATTTGGGAGCATTTCTCCTATAAATAGACGTCCATGGATGCCGGGAACACTACCGATCATATACCGAAGCATACCAAAGCTATTTTAATCATTTGAGGCTCCTACGACAATTCTCAAAGGCTACTTGAGATCCAATTGCCATCCTTGAAGCTTGGGCTGCCTCTACATCTACTACACTCACCTCTTGGCGCTCAAGGCTTCCTCTAGTTTGTTCTAAATTATTTACTTCAATTGTTTAGTTCTTAATTGGGTTTGTATTAAAACAAACCACCCTTTTTCTTCCTTCTTTCAATTTGGGTTTCTTGCTACAACCATAATAAAAAAGCAAGCTGTAAGAAGGTGATCTAGCCTACCTTAAAACGGCTAGTGGGTTTCTTTCTATAACCATTAAAAAGCAAGCGGTCGTATAAATCTCCTAACGGTTGAGTTGGGAGCGGAGACGTAGGCTTGAGTTTAAAGCCGAACTCCGTTATCAATTGTGTCTTGCCATTTTACTTTCCGCTGCATTTAAATTTGTTTTAAATTGTTAATTAATTTTAAAAAGGAAATTCACCCCCCCTCTTGCCATCACCTCCGACCCAACATCCATCAGTCATATGTGACATGTACAAGCCCACTCGGGCTCAATACGAGTCGCGGTGTGGCCAGGATCAGTCTAAGTGGCTCTCTTTTGTTTAAAATGGACATCATTTTAAGTACATACGGAAAACCGACCAAACGCATTCGGTTTCCATTGAAACTTTAGGAGAACGATTCATGGGTCATATGTGAGGTGTACGAATCATCCCCGCCACAATCCGAGGCGCGGTGTGGTCAACACTGCTCTAACTGTGTCTGTTTTGTTTAAAATGGGTAGGATTATAAGTGAAAAGAACTGGCATACGCAAAACCGACCAAACGCATTCGGTTTCCATTGAAACTTTAGGAGAACGATCCATGGGTCATATGTGACGTGTACCAATCATCCCCGTCTCAATCCGAGACGCGGTGTGGCCGACACCGCTCTAACTATGTCTCTTCTGTTTAAAATGGGCATGATTATAAGTGAAAAAGAACAACTGGCATACGCAAAACCGACCAAACGCATTCCGAATCTTTTGATCATTTATCACAACAATCCATGGGTCATATGTGACCTGTACGAGGCAACCCGGGTTCAATTCGAGTCGCGGTGTGGCCGAGATCAGTCTAAGTGTCTCTCTTTTGTTTAAAATGGACACCATTTTAAGTACATACGGAAAACCGACCAAAGGCATTCGGTTTCCATTGAAACTTTAGGAGAACGATCCATGAGTCATATGTGACGTGTACGAATCATCCCCGCCTCAATCCGAGCCGCGGTGTGGCCGACACCGCTCTAACTGTGTCTGTTTTGTTTAAAATGGACAGGATTATAAGTGAAAAGAACAACTGGCATACGCAAAACCGACCAAACGCATTCAGAATCTTTTGATAATTTATCACAACGATCCATGGGTCATATGTGACGTGTACGAGCCAACCCGGGTCAATCCGATTCGCGGTGTGACCGGGATCAGTCTAAATGGCTCTCTTTTGTTTAAAATGTACACCATTTTAAGTACATACGGAAAACCGACCAAACGCATTCGGTTTCCATTGTAACTTTAGGATAACGATCCATGGGTCCTATGTGACGTGTACGAATCATCCCGCCTCAATCCGACATGCGGTGCGGCTGACAACACTCAAAGTGTCCGTCTTCTGTTTCAAAAGGACGTCATTTTAAGTGAAAAACATCAACTGACATACGGAAGACCGACCAAACGCATTCGGATTCTATCGATACTTTAGCACAACGATCCATGGGTCATATGTGACGTGTACAAGTCAACCCCGTCTTAATCTGAGATGTGGTGTGGCCGACACCGCTCTAACTATGTCTCTTTTGTTTAAAATGGACATGATTATAAATGAAAAGAACAACTGGCATACGCAAAACCGACCAAACGCATTCGGAATCTTTTGATAATTTATCACAATGATCCATGGGTCATATGTGACATGTACGAGCCAACCCGGGATGAATCTGAGTCGCGGTGTGGTCGGGATGAGTCTAAGTGTCACTCTTTTGTTTAAAATGGACAACATTTTAAGTACATACGGAAAACCGACCAAACGCATTCGGTTTCCATTTAAACTTTAGGAGAACGATCCATGAGTCATATGTGACGTGTACGAATCAACCCCGCCTCAATTGGAGACGCGGTGTGGTCGGCACCACTCATTGTGTCCGTCTTTTGTTTCAAAAGGACGCCATTTTAAGTGAAAAAAATCAACTGGCATACGGAAAACCGACCAAACGCATTAGGATTCTGTCGATACTTTAGCACAACAATCCCTGAGTCAAATGTGACGTGTACGAGTTAACCCCGCCTCAATCTGAGGTGCGGTGTGGCCGATATCACTTCAGGTGTATGTATTTTGTTTAAAATGGACATCATTTGAGGTAAAAATATATGGTATAGAAAAAACCGATCATATTATGAATTGAATTTCAGATTCCACGTATAATTGTCATCTAAATTTTAAATTGAATTCTATATGAATTATGTATGTTTATGAATTGTAATTTAATTATGGATTTGTATAGTTTTAGGATCCATTATATGTTAAATGTGTATGAATTTGTTCGTAATTGAATATGTATGTTTTATTTTATTACTGGTACAATAGTTGGATCGAAAATGAGGTGAAAATGAGGTGAAAATGAGGTGAAAATGAGGCCTGATGACTGGTGGTGATGGACAGGGGACAGGGGCTGTGCAAATTGCAGGGTGCTGCAATTTGCAGCATAGGTATGCCAACGGTTTCAAACCGTTGGCATATAAGTTTTTAGCATGTCTTTCCCAACGGTTGGAACCGTTGGGAAAATGTTCCATGGTATTTGGTTTTCCCAACGGTTTGGGAGAACCGTTGGGAAAAACTATCCCAACGGTTCACCCAAACCGTTGGGGTAGGGTAAATTTTATGGCTCTATTGCAACGGTTGCCAGTAAACCGTTGGGAAAACTTTTCCCAACGGCTTACTTCCCAACGGTTCTAAGAACCGTTGGGAAAACCTTTCCCAACGGTTTCAGGGGCTTTCCCAACGGTTCTGAACCGTTGGGAAATAGTGTATTTCCAGTAGTGGCAGTCATCCGGGATGAAAGTCACCGCTGCTGTGCGATGAGGGTTGCGCCATGTTCCCCAAGAGAAAATGGGTTTTGTCAGACTGATGAAGGACACGCGGGGCACCGCACTGAAGAGATGAGGAAGTGACTAAGAGCTACACTGTGCCACCGATGGAAGAAGACGAAGTCCACCGTTGGCCTCCGCGCCCCCCCCCCCCCACTCCCATGTTGCACGAAGATGATCTAATTTTTTAATATAAATAATCAAATTATAAATTTAATAAGTCAATAAATAAAATATTAATAATAATAATTAAATGAACAACTGAAAAAATAATAATTAATAGAATTTAAAACGTAAATATTAAATCTATTTATTATATTTATAATTATATATTTCATTTAATTTAAAAAAAGTAAATAATCTCACCTTTCATATTTTTAGAAAACTTATTGTTTATAATTTACACTAATAATGTTAATTAATAAAAAATAATAACTTTATAACAATTGCAGTAGAAAATCATTTTTTTTTCATTTTAAAAAGCCGGTTAATGGTTTCTGGTACCCCAACATACAACCCAACCAAAAACAAGTTAAACTTACATATCATAGTACCCAAATTCATCTCAGCATACCATGTAATGTCCATCTTCTTCAGTAGCAGATTTCTAATCAGGAGACCTCCAATGGCTTGCACTTTGGACCCGACCCCTAAGAATATCAAGACCGGGTTGATATGGGGATGAATTCTTGACCACACTACCCTTTCTAAAACCACAATCACCTTATTGTTCCGTTTAGAAGCCGATATAGTCCACATCGGCCGCGGAAGATAATAGTAATCCTTCCTTGGCCTTCTTCTTGGAGAAGCAGACAAGGGATCATCAGTTAAAGCCATCTTATGGCTCCCTCTTTGAGCAACATCGCTGAAATAACGGTCGACTAGGCCACTCTCATTTTCCATCCCTCTCCCAGAACTCTCCCTTCCAAAATCAGCTCACACCCCTACAACAGAAGTAGGAGACATCAAGTTGATCCCTTTCCCCTGGTCTAGACTCTTACTCTCCGTCAAAAGGAGCCACCCATCCATAGTAGTAGCTTCGTCCACGACCATGGACCCTGTCTCCTTTCCCATACCTTGTGGACCCTCCTGTAATTTCACACCACTATCCATCCCTACCACATTATCCTCATCCTCAGTTGTTCCATCTTCCAACATGTCTATCGAGAGACCATTATACCGGTTATGAAGGGTATGAAAGGGACTGGATAGGGGATCCAAACCCTTAGAACACTTAGCATAGGTAGGAACAACCACCTCCAGTAATCTGGAGCATCTCTCCTCCTCAATACGATTAGTATCTATCCTAACAGTGGGACTAGTTTTGATATCTAAGTCATGCCTCAGCCTTTTGAAAACATCAGAAACCAATAGGTTCGGTTGCAGCCTTGGTCCTCCAGTCGCCTCTGATCCATGGCCCTCTCCACAGGTCACCTGGTGGGGGCTAGAAGACTGAACCTCCACAGAAGATTTGGATAGTAGAGGTACCCGCCCCCATCCATTAACCCCAGATCAACCTGGTCGTGCTCCACAACCATTTCTTGCCCGGAATTCCTATTATTTGAATCAACTTCTAACCTCATAAAACCAGAATGTTCACCACACCTGTCACCAGTCAATGGATGCTCTGGTGACACCATACCCCTAGGAAAATACAAGTTATGGATGTCTTTATCAGTTACCACCTCCGAAGCCCCCTAAACTGGGTTCTTCATCACACCCACCTTCTCCTTCCTATCCTTTGATTTCAGATTTCCCGAAGTCGCTCTCCATTGGAAGACCGACAAAGGGGGCCCTAGCCACTTACAAACGGAGCAGAAATCCATCCAATTATCATAAACAACCTTCTTGTTTGCACCTGTACTCCTTATCAATGGTAATCCATATAAAATCGAAAGGTAGGAAAGACACATCCAATTCAACACATATTCGGGGATTAACTGGATGACACATAGCCGCAGTACGATTATCAGAACAAAGAAACCTTCCTACCATATTACCAATCATCCTAAGAATGTTACATGATTAAAATAAGTGTGACATGCCTGTCAAGAAAAAAACACATGTGTGTGGTGAAATAGGAAAAGACAAGTCCATGTTTTCAGAAGCGAGTGGTGGCATGCAGTAGATGACAGAGGGTATTAAATAAGAGCATCAATATATTTCTGTGGACTCTCATTCATTTAAAAAGATCACACCAGATTCGAAAGGGAATTTATTCGATCATTCAATCGAAGGAGAGAAATGAACCTGGAGCACTTCTCAGAGAATCATTCTCCGGAGTTCTTAGGGCCAGGTGCAGCAGCAATTCATGCTAGTAGAGGAAGTTTTCTTCCTCTGTTTTCATTCAATTATCCTCCTCTATAATTGAGTGATTTTGGTATATGTAATTGAAACAATGTTAGGCTAAATACTTCTAGTTCGGGGTTTAAATTGAATCTATTGTTTAATATTTCTTTTTCCTTCTCTTAATCATTTTAAATGTGATCTACATTGATTGTCGAGATTAGTTCCTTTTGCATTCTACTGCAACATATCACCAATACATAATCATGGAATTCCACATTCTATCGGTGCGTTTGATTGTGGAATAAGTTCTTTAATCATTTGAACTGAAATTAAAACTACAGAACATATAACATGTTTTTTCTGTCATCTTTTTCAAACATGAATGTTCATGTTGATTAATCTAAGAGAGGAGAACTCTAAAATTTGTTGGATTGAGTGATTTATCTCCTAGAAAGTGAAATAAATCACTCCTCTCATTGACATTAGTTGTAAATAATATCATGAGAAGGAATGTTTTCAAAACCAGTAGAGATGATATTTTCCCCGAACATATTTCTCTAGATTGTTCACTTTTCAGCATATTATTTCTCTATTGCTTACTATTATTAGCATGTTTCTTGCTTCAATAAAGTTTAGAAAATAAACATAAAAACATTTTTATGTTTCATTTGTGCCTACTAATAAACAAAATAAAAAATAGAAAAAATAGAAACTCAATTCCACTACAAACAATAGTGGGATCTTTTAGTAAGTGTTTAGAATACTATTGGTCAAAATAGACTTCCCTTTGGGTTAGACCCCGCTTTCCACATATACCATAGTTTGTAGAAATATAAATTTTACACATTTAATGTCTTCAAAAATGGTTTAGGTCATTTTTTAATAAACATTAATTATCCATAACAATTTTTCTATTATTAAATGTTCTTTCTCAAGGGCCTCTAACATATTAAAATAAAAATATATTTATAATGGACTCTATAACTCTAACTAGATGGGGTAGGAATCCCAAATAGTGTCAAATTTCCTGGATAAAAAATATTCACCATTGAATCATTAACCACAACATCGACATATGTGCAATTTTTCATGAAGAATCAATATTGGGTATAATATTGAACAATCATTCGAAACCATTGAGCCTTTTGATATTTATTTCAAACTACCTCTTGTTGGAAAAGGAGTGTTTGAAAAAAAATGGTTTCCACACTCTTTCTGTAATGACCCAAAGTTTCATTAATGGAAAATCCCTCTTGATCTAGTTAAATGTTTCTTTATGAAAAATGTTTTTTATAAGATGTCAACTTCTTTAGTTTTACGTTAAGATTTGTGACCGTTACTTTTTAGCCGTTGAGCAATGATCATCTGAGTAGTATAAATATAAGGCTTTAATGAACCCATTTCTACTCAGACAAAGGAAGTGATGGCCTCATCCAGTAGAATTGCCCCTTACGAAGCCCATTTGTCAGAGCTCGGAAAAGAGGTGGCGTCTTTGGGCTTTTCCCTTGACCAAGCCCAAGCTGAGCTTCATCAAGTCAAGCTCGAACGTGATCGTCTACGGGAAAAGTGGAAGTTGATTGAAATTACCACTCGAGAGATGTTATCCAAGCTGCCCCAAGAGTCTGTTACCATCGCACACCTTACCCTTAGGTCTTATGCAGCTATTTTAAGGGGTTATGTAACAAATAAGTAGCACTATGTTCATGTACATTATTTTTTTTATATAATAATGAATATAATTTCTAGTCATTTTTTGATACATTGTAATTAGTTTTTAAAGTACAAATGGTGTTTTTAGTTATTATTTAATTAAGAATTATATTTTATTAAATTAAAGTATTTTTGAATTAAATAATATTTTAATAAAATATTATTATTAATATTAAATTAATTTTTATTAAATATAAATGATCTTATAATTTTATGAATGCAATAAAAATTTTATTAAGGTTTGAAATCCATTTCTGTCAAAACCCGTGAATTTTTTATAAATGTCGGTTTTTATTTTAAAAGTGAAAATCCACATATTTAGAAAATTATTTAGATAAAATAAATATTATTTTTGGAATCAGGACATCGAAATTATCCAACGGTGAATGTTTCATAATTTTCTGAGACAATCAAATTTTTGGGTAAAAATTAAATACCAATTAAATATATAATGTGTTTTATGACATCATAATGACCCAATGGTGATGTAATAAAATACCATAATCCTTATGTTCGGCCAATATATGTTTTATCATTAAAATAATGAGGTTTTGGGTTTGTTTTACTTACTTTTCAAAGCATTAATGGAGCCCTCAAGACTTATTCAACACTTTGCCTTTTTAAATTAATTTCCATGGGAGTGTGACTCAGCTCCACATAAGAAACCCTAATTTGTTAATAAGTTAGGACCTTGGACTTGTAAAATATTGTTTTCCTCTTTCCTTTTTCCAGAAACCATGGGAAAATACCATGGGATGGTTTGTGGTTTGGATTATTTTAATATAAGGGGTCCCAAACCTAAATAATAAAGAATTCTCTCATCTTTCCTATATAAACCCACCCAAGCTCCCACTTCCTCCTCACTCAAAGCCCTTGAAGATCGTCCAACCTCTGCCCTACTCTCTCTAGAATCCTCTCAAGGTGCCCCAAGCTCCCAAGAAGCCTCTCACAAGCCTCTCTCTAGCCTTTGGAAGCACACTTCCAAGTAAGGGGTTTTCTTCCTTTCTCATTTTTTGTCAATTTTCTTTAAGTTGTATTGCCATTTTTATTTCAATTATGAATGTTGGGGTATGGTTTCTCACCTCCCCCATACTTCCCTCTTATTTTTTGAATTATGGGAGAACCCTTTCTCTCTCATTAAATTCCTCCCATGGACACCCGTTACTATGCCGAAATTCCGAAAGGAACTTCTCTCTCTTCTTTTACATTCAAGCAATACTTTTGTATCATGAATCTAAATTCCATTTATATTGTTGGGACATGTATATATATGATCTCCTTACTGTCCATTACATGTAAATATGATGAGGAACCCCTTTCTCTCTCATCAACCTTTTTTTATTAATTCTTATGTCACGCCGTTACGCTGCCGAAATCGCACCGATTTTTCTAAGCAAATGTCTTTGTGTAGTGAATACCATGCCCATTTCTCCATCAAGGGTATTCACCTTTATGCACATTTACATATTGATTATAAAGTTTCATGTATAAATTCCACATTCCTTTATCGTGGAAGAAATGATTATGTTTTATGAATCCATGTTTTATGATCCATGTGGCACACTTATGCATGAAATGAAATGTTTAAGAAGGGTGCGCCCTTTATAGAGCTCTAATGCATTGGGTAAAGTATAGTATCATGATACGTCTTGTGAAATGAGTGTTGAATCATGCTAATTCAAGTGCAACGAGGGTTTACTCGTGCTTCAAGTGCAATGAGGGTTTACTCATGCTCCATGTGCAATGAGCCTTGGCTCATGCTAATTCAATGTTAAGTGTTGTTGCCACATTTCCATGTTATGATTATCATGCTTTATCATGCCTTTATATTCATGTTTCTCTTATGATCTATTGATATTCCTATTGCCTAACATGTATTGTAATCCTCATGTTATTCATTGTGTACTCCCTTACTGGGCTTTATAGCTCACCCTTTTCTTATGCATGTCCTCAGGTTATCCCATGCAATGCTAAGTACGAAGGAATGTAGTGGTCATGTAAAGGAAGTTTTCAATAAAGATGTTGTAATTCAAGTTTAATGTTTTTATGTAATGATCCTAATACCCAAAGACACTAAACCTCTCGATCTTCTTTGTTGTATCAAGTGAAGTTTTATGTAATAAAGCATGCTTAAGTTGTAATAAAAAGCAGGGTTGTCATAGTTGGTATCAGAGGATAGGTTTAGTTATTTTTGGGATTAAGAAACCCTAGTAAAGCCTTAGATACAAGAATAAGTATAATAAAAACATCCCTAAGTTTTGGTAAATACTATGTAAGTGGTTTATCAAAAAAATACATCCCTGTCTGGATACGAGCTGGTAGAGGTGGCTCTGGCACAGATGTATCCTAGGGGTAAAACCCGAAAACACCGCTTTGAGCTAGACTCGAACGGGAACTGGTGCACGACAACGGGCCTTGCTGAACTCTTGGTTACGACACTCCCAGGGGATATGTTTTGATAAATTCACTATCTTAGTATGAACCTTTATTAAGGGAAAAAATGCCCCTAAGAATATATGTTAGAAGGAAGATCATGAAAATCCTGGATTGAATCCTATAGACTCGTGCGTTAAAGAGATTAAAGTTTATTTAAAAGTCATCAACTTTTGTCTTTGGATTAACCTTTATGTGTTACCCCTAACTTTCCTTTTATTTCAGCTAATGGCCGGTAATAGGAGAACTCGGGCTAACAACCGTTGTGAAGATCAATGTGATGATTGTACTTATGAGATGCCCAATCCAATGGGAGCGGGAATCGCGAACTTTGTCACGCTTCTCTCTCAGCTAACTCAAGTTTTGAATAGAAACACTGGTCAAGAGGAATGTTCAACCCCCCCTAAGAAAGAACAAGTCGCTATTGAAAGCTTCATGAGACAAAGGCCTCCTACTTTTAGTGGATCATCCGATCCCACGATCGCTGAACAATGGATCAACTCCATTGAAAAGATATTCTCCATCCTCCAATGCTCTGAAAAAGAGAAGGTTCTCCTGGCGGCTTATCATATGGAGGGTGAAGCTGATCAATGGTGGACGTTGATCAAAAATACGAAGCCTGAGGAGGAGATTGAGGCTTTGGAATGGAAGGAATTCTGGAAGATGTTTTTCGATAAATATTTTCCACGCACCCTCCGTCTTAAGATGGAAAGGGACTTCCTTTCCCTCAAACAGAAAGATGAAGAATCTGTGGGAGCGTACGAGGAAAACTTCACAAGGCTTGCACGATACGCTTCCGGCTTTGTCGTTACCCCCGAATGCAAGGTTGACCGCTTCTTTAGTGGGCTGAAGCCTAGCTTGCGGAAAGCATTAGCGATCCGTGACTTCGACAGCTATGAGGAAATTGTCCGATGTGCCCTAAGGTTGAAATGGAGATCGGAGAATCACAGGGGTATCATGGGGACAAGAAGCGTAAGGTAGACTTCAATGCTGGTGGTCTGATGGATAAATACAACGGCACTAAGAAGTTCCAGCACCCCACTTGCCAAAAGTGTGGAAAGAAGCACCCTGGAAATTGCCTTAGGGGGACAAGAAAATGCTTCAAGTGTGAAAGAGAAGGGCACCTAGCTGTTAACTGTCACCAAGAAGGACCCGCAGCTACGACAGAGGAGAGGAACGCTCCATTCGAACCTCAACGCGTTGTTCAATGCTACAAATGCAAAGAACCGGGTCATTTGGCAAATCAGTGCCCTAATCCAAGGGTTATCGGAGGAAACCAGCAACCTCCAAGACAGCAAGGAAGAGCTTTTTCCATCACTTCTGTCGAAGTGAACCCCGACAACGAAGTGGTGACTGGTACGCTAGTTATTCATTCAAGAATAGCGAACATACTTTTTGATTCAGGTTCTACGCATTCTTTTATATCTCAAGAGTTTAGTAGAACAATCCCTGCACCACCACAAATCATGGAAGTAAAGATGTTGGTGAGTACGGCAAATGGGGAAATCATTACATCCCATGAGTATAAGTCCTCCCCTGTTATAATCAGTGGATTGAATTTCCCGGCGAACCTCGTCATACTCCCTTTGGTGGAATTTGATGCAATTATTGGCATAGATTGGCTTTCCTTATATAAAGACAACAAAAATTGTCGGGAGAGGGAAATCACACTCCATATGGAGAATCGACCCCCGATTCTTTACAAGTGTCAGGAGGAAGATGAATCTCCTTTAGCTCCATCATCTCAAGCATGGATATTACTGCCTTATGAGCATGTATATCTGGCGCAGATGATTGAGTCCAAGGAAGAAACCACCCTTGAAAAATGCCTATTGTGAGGGAATTCGCTGAAGTATTTCCCGAGGAACTTCCTGGTCTTCCTCCAAGAAGAGATGTTGAGTTCTCAATTGAACTTATACCTGGGGAGCTACCAATATCCAAGACTCCATATAGAATGGCTGTTGTTGAGCTTGAAGAGCTGAAGAAACAACTACAGGAGAATCTGGATAAAGGGTTTATACGCCCAAGTGCATCACCATGGGGTGCACCAGTCCTCTTCGTCAAGAAGAAGGATGGGTCAATGCGGCTTTGCGTCGATTATCGTGAACTTAACAAAATCACGATAAAGAACAAGTATCCTCTCCCAAGAATCGATGACTTGTTTGATCAGCTGCGTGGAGCACAATACTTCTCCAAGGTCGACTTGCGGTCAGGATATTATCAAGTAAGGGTGAAGAAGGAAGATATCCCCAAGATTGCTTTTCGTACAAGGTACAGGCACTATGAATTCATAGTAATGCCTTTCGGACTCACCAATGCTCCAGCAATATTCATGGACTTGATGAATAGAGTCTTTAGAGATTACCTAGACAAATTTTTGGTAGTATTTATAGATGATATTCTAATATACTCCAAAACCAAGGAGGACCATGAGGAGCATTTAAAAACTGTACTAGAGACTTTGCGCAAGGAGAATCTCTATGCAAAGTACAGAAAGTGTGAGTTTTGGTTGAAGGAAGTCTCATTCTTGGGCCATATCATCACAAGCAATGGGATATCTATGGACCCCTCCAAAACAGATGCAATTTAGGGATGGCCGAGACCAACATCGGTAACTGATATCCATAGCTTCTTGGGGTTAGCTGGATATTATCGACGATTTGTGAGAAATTTCTCACGATTGTCCAACCCTCTTACCAAGCTAACTCGAAAGGGAGTAATGTTTTCTTGGAATGATGAATGCGAAGAAAGCTTCAAAGAGTTGAAAAGGAGGCTTATCACTGCACCTGTTCTCACTTTACCCACAAGTGGGGATCTTTTTGTGGTATTCAGTGATGCTTCGAAGAAGGGCTTAGGATGTGTGCTGATGCAGAATGATAAAGGGATATCCTATGCCTCAAGGAAGTTGAAAATCCATGAGCGAAACTATCCAACGCATGATCTGGAGTTGGCGGTGGTGATCTTTGCCTTGAAAATCTGGAGGCATTATCTCTATGGAGAGAAATGTGAGATATATACTGACCACAAGAGTCTTAAATATATATTCACACAGAAAGAGCTTGATATACGCCAGAGAAGATGGATAGAGCTCATCAAGGATTATGACTGTTCAATACATTACCACCCTGGGAAGGAGAACAAGGTGGCGAATTCCCTAAGTAGAAAGGATCCAGCGATTCTATCAATGATGAGAATTGAGAAGGATCCAACCTTCTTAGACTTGATGAAGATGGACGTGGGAATCATAAAGAAGGGAACATCATCAATACTTTCACAAATGATTGCTCAACCATCTCTTTTGGAAAGGTTAAAGGATGCTCAAAAGGATGATGCGAGAATCCAAGAAAAAATGGAAGCTATCAAAAAGGGAAAATCCTCAGAGTTTAATGTTAATGAAGAAAGAATTGTGCGGTTCGGGAAAAGACTATGGGTTCTATCATGTTCGGAGCTAAAGAAGGAACTTTTGGATGATGCACATAGTTCAAATTTCTCTATTCACCCAGGGAGCATAAAGATGTATCGAGATCTCCGAGAAAACTTTTGGTGGGATAATATGAAGAAGGAGATCGCTGAATATACATCAAAATGCTTGGTGTGTCAGCAAGTGAAGGCAGAGAGGCAGAAGTCTAAGGGGATGATGCAACCATTTCCCATACCAGAATGGAAATGGGATAACATCACCATCGACTTCGTCACTGGACTTCCAAGGACATCCAAAAGCAACAATGCAATCTGGGTTATTGTGGACCGTCTTACAAAGACTGCACACTTCATTGCTATTCGAGAGGATTTCTCTTTGGATCAACTGGCACGGATATATATCAGGGAATTGGTACGGTTTCATGGAGTACCACTATCTATTGTGTCTAACCGAGATCCAAGATTTACCTCTAAGTTTTGGAAGAGTCTTCCACATGCTCTGAATACTGAACTGAACTTCAGTACGGCCTATCATCCTCAAACTGATGGCCAATCCGAGCGGACTATCCAAACACTTGAGGATATGTTGAGAGCGTGCTCAATGGACTTTAAAAGAGGATGGGATCAACATCTTCCTCTAGTTGAGTTCTCTTATAATAATAGTTTCCACTCGAGCATCCAAATGGCACCATATGAAGCCCTGTATGGGAAAAGGTGTAGAACACGGGCATGTTGGGATGAGGTCGGTGAACGTAAGCTACTTGGACCAGAAATGGTCGAAGAAATGGTGGAGAAGGTGAAAACCATTCAGCAGCACATCAAGGTAGACCAAAGTCGACAGAAGAGTTATGCAGATAATCGTCGACGAGCCCTTGAGTTTAAAGTTGGAGACATGGTGTTTTTACGCATATCTCCGTGGAAGAAGGTCATGAGGTTTTGAAAGAAAGGGAAGTTAAGTCCAAGGTACATCGGCCCCTTCGAGATTCTTGATCGTGTTGGGGCTGTGGCCTATCGACTGACACTTCCACCTACTATGGCCAAGGTGCATGATGTCTTCCATGTATCCCTCTTAAGGAAGTACATACCAGACCCTTCACATGTACTCTCTTCCGAGGTGGTACAATTAGAAGACGATCTTTCTTATGAGGAGCAACCAGTGAAGATCTTAGATCGTAGAGAAAAAGTTCTACAAAATAAGACAATGCCCCTCGTCAAGGTGTTGTGGAGAAACCACAAGTTTGAAGAAGCAACTTGGGAGTCGGAGGATATGATGAAGCTAAGTTACCCACATTTGTTTTAGTATGGGAAAAGGAAAATTTTGAGGGAAAAATTTCTTAAGGGGGGAATGTTGTAACGACCCAAAGTTTCATTAATGGAAAATACCTCTTGATCCAGTTAAATGTTTCTTTATGAAAAATGTTTTTTATAAGATGTCAAATTCTTTAGTTTTACGTTAAGATTTTTGACCGTTACTTTTTAGCCGTTGAGCAGTGATCATCTGAGTAGTATAAATATAAGGCTTTAACGAACCCATTTCTACTCAGAAAAAGGAAGCGATGGCCTCATCCAGTAGAATTTCCCCTTATGAAGCCCATTTGTCAGATCTTGGAAAAGAGGTGGCGTCTTTGGGCTTTGCCCTTGACCAAGCCCAAGCTGAGCTTCATCAAGTCAAGCTCGAACGTGATCGTCTACGGGAAAAGTGGAAGTTGATTGAAATTACCACTCGAGCGATGTTTTCCGAGCCGCCCCAAGAGTCTGTCACCATCGCACACCTTAACCTTAGGTCTTATGCGGCTATTTTAAGGGGTTATGTAACAAATAAGTAGCACTATGTTCATGTACATTATTATTTTTATATAATAATGAATATAATTTCTAGTCATTTTTTGATACATTGTAATTAGTTTTTAAAGTACAAATGGTGTTTTTAGTTATTATTTAATTAAGAATTATATTTTATTAAATTAAAGGATTTTTGAATTAAATAATATTTTAATAAAATATTATTATTAATATTAAATTAATTTTTATTAAATATAAATTATCTTATAATTTTATGAATGCAATTAAAATTTTTATTAAGGTTTGAAAGCCATTTCTGTCAAAACCCGTGAATTTTTTATAAATGTCGGTTTTTATTTTAAAAGTGAAATTTCACATATTTAGAAAATTATTTAGATAAAATAAATATTATTTTTGGAATCAGGACGTCGAAATTATCCAACGGTGAATTTTTCATAATTTTCTGAGACAGTCAAATTTTTGGGTAAAAATTAAATACCATTTAAATATATAATGTGTTTTATGACATCATAATGACCCAATGGTGATGTAATAAAATACCATAATCCTTATATTCGGCCAATATATGTTTTATCATTAAAATAATGAGGTTTTGGGTTTGTTTTACTTACTTTTCAAAGCATTAATGGAGCCCTCAAGACTTATTCAACACTTTGCCTTTTTAAATTAATTTCCATGGGAGTGTGACTCACCTCCACATAAGCAACCCTAATTTTTTAATAAGTTCGGACCTTGGACTTGTAAAATATTGTTTTCCTCTTTCCTTTTTCCAGAAACCATGGGCAAATACCATGGGATGGTTTGTGGTTTGGATTATTTTAATATAAGGGGTCCCAAACCTAAATAATAAAGAATTCTCTCACCTTTCCTATATAAACCCACCCAAGCTCCCACTTCCTCCTCACTCAAAGCCCTTGAAGTTCGTCCAACCTTTGCCCTACTCTCTCTAGAATCCTCTCAAGGTGCCCCAACCTCCCAAGAATCCTCTCACAAGCCTCTCTCTAGCCTTTGGAAGCACACTTCCAAGTAAGGGGTTTTCTTCCATTCTCATTTTTTGTCAATTTTCTTTAAGTTGTATTGCCCTTTTTATTTCAATTATGAATGTTGGGGTATGGTTTCTCACCTCCCCCATACTTCCCTCTTATTGTTTGAATGATGGGATAACCCTTTCTCTCTCATTAAATTTCTCCCATGTACACCCGTTACTATGCCGGAATTTCGAAAGGAACTTCTCTCTCTTCTTTTACATTCAAGCAATACTTTTGTATCATGAATCTAAATTCCATTTCTATTGTTGGTACATGTATATATATGATCTCCTTACTGTCCATTACATGTAAATATGATGAGGAACCCCTTTCTCTCTCATCAACCTTTTTTTATGAATTCTTATGTCACGCCGTTACGCTGCCGAAATCGCACCGATTTTTCTAAGCCAATGTCTTTGTGTAGTGAATACCATGCCCATTTCTCCATCAAGGGTATTCAACTTTATGCACATTTACATATTAATTATAAAGTTTCATGTATGAATTCCACATTCCTTTATCGTGGAATAAATGATTATGTTTTATGAATCCATGTTTTATGATCCATGTGGCACACTTATGCATGAAATGAAATGTTTAAGAAGGGTGCGCCCTTTATAGCGCTCCAATGCATTGGGTAAAGTATAGTATCATGATACGTCATGTGCAATGAGTGTTGAATCATTCTAATTCAAGTGCAACGAGGGTTTACTCGTGCTTCAAGTGCAATGAGGGTTTACTCATGCTCCATGTACAATGATCCTTGGCTCATGTTAATTCAATGTTAAGTGTTGTTGCCACATTTCCATGTTATGATTATCATGCTTTATCATACCTTTATGTTCATGTTTATCTTATGCTCTATTGATATGCCTATTGCCTAACATGTATTGTACTCCTCATGTTATTCATTGTGTACTCCTTTACTGGTCTTTATAGCTCACCCTTTTCTTATGCATGCCCTCAGGTTATCCCATGCAATGCTAAGTACGAAGGAATGTAGTGGTCATGTAAAGGAAGTTTTCAATAAAGATGTGGTAATTCTAGTTTAATGTTTTTATGTAATGATCCTAATCCCCAAAGACACTAAACATCTCCATCTTCTTTGTTGTATCAAGTGAAGTTTTATGTAATAAAGCATGCTTAAGTTGTAATAAAAAGTAGGGTTGTCATACTTTCAATGTCTAGTCACCTTATTAAAGACTTATGAACTCCATGTAATTAACCACAACCATTATATGTGGATAAAATTGCTGGGTAATGATGGGTTTAAGTCCCTTATAATTCAAACCATGATTATGATTAATATAAAAAATAAATCCCACCATATTTGAACAGGGACTTCAACCTTAAATATGAAAAAATTTACTATACCAGAATGCAGAGCCACTAATATGTCAATGATCCTTTTAATCCTCCTTAATAAGTCCTCCACATTATGAGGGTGATTTTCCCTAGTAAAGATAGTGTTTTTTGGGGGATAAACTATTAGGATAAATTCATATCCCTATCCTTTTTTGTATTCATATCTCTATCTCGAACAAGAAATAAAGATTCACCATTTTCCATGGAATGAATGACATGCACAACAAATTTAATAATATTTTGATCCACTGGTGGATTTTCCAAGATAAAGTTTTCCATGAAACACTCCAGAGTATTCATTGTAAATATTTTTGTAGGAATTATATTACATGACACCAATGAAACCAGAGAAAACTTCAAATGAAGAATATATCCCAAGGTTAAAATGTCCAAAATAAAAATGGAAACATAACTTAGTAACACACATTCTCAGACCACACAAGGGAACACAAGTCTCCCCATGTTAAAAGATGGACAACCACTCAGACACAACCTATACCATAATTATTGAAAGGACAAACTTCTATTTCCCAAGAAATAAAAAATTTAAAGGACCAAAGACCACCTTAGATACAAATTTTAATAGACCAATACAGTTCTTCCCATAACCAGACACCAGATCCAGCCTACTGTACGACTTGAAGGTTATTCCCGATACCCACATGCTGGAAAAAATTTCCAATACATCCAAGGGTAAACAATAGTAAATGATTCATCTATATTGAAATATATAAACTAGGATATATAAATAATTAGTTAAAATACAATATCCTAGAATATAACATAAAGAAAATAAACTCTAAATATGAACAAAAAATAAAAAAGTAGATCCATATACAAAAAGAAGAAGAAGTGGTTCTATAGTGGCAACACAATTACCATCCTCCTGGTTAAATTAAAAAAAGATTAAAACACATAACTTGGTGTTATGGGGTTATATATCTCACAATTTCAACACCTCAACATGAGGGAAAACTAGATTGAATATCCCCTACCTCCCAATGACGTCTTTTCCTTTTCCAACACAAGACATGAAAAAGTATACATACACCCATTGGTTGTGGGTAGTGTTTCCTTTCACCAGCTCATTAGCATCCCAAATATTTTTTCAAAAGTATACTATTTTAAATAAATAAATTATACTCAATTTAAATAAGTAATGTAGTAGGGGAAAGTAATTTGATATTATTCTATAAGATAGAAAATGTAACCCTTTTCCATGTTTTAAAATAAATTATCGATGAATTTTTTCTCATAGTATAATGAAAAACATAATAACCCAATATTACGTAAGATATTTCAAATAAAATACGTATATATATATATATAAAGATTATTCTATAATAAATAATGAAAAAAAATCACTTCTAAAAATAATTTTTCAAACTTATAAGCAGTCAGAAGGTAAATTTGGGTAAGGATATCTAGGATCCTTACACCTCTACATAACATAGAAATTAAAATAAATTGGAATTTACTCAATGGAGATCACTATCATGTGTCTCCCTTCCTTAAATTTTTTTTCTAAAGATGTTGTGTATGTACAATTTTAGGTGGAGCTAATACTTTGTAACAATTATTTTCTAATTATACACATTTAATAACCAATCTACAATGATTTTTCATTATTTCCACGAATAAAATCATTTCAAAAGAGTTGTTTTATCATTAAAATTATAAATTTATCAAGTAAAAACAAACATCCCCAAAATAGTGCCTATACAAGCCGAAAAAATCATTTTTGGTATCAAATCATTTTTCATTAAAAACAGACCTTAGGAAATCAAAATGAGGCCTTAAAACAATTTGAAACGCCTATTAAACACAACTTTGTATGTAATATTCTTATCACACTTCCTTTTATGAAAACAACTACACTAAAAACAAGGTATAACCAAAAACAAAATGGAATCCTTGAACCAACAATAGATAAACCAACAATTCTCCTATAAGTTGAAGGGAACACTAAACTAGAACCCTCCTCATCAAAGTGTTCATCAAAAACACCAATGTATATATAGAAAAAATATTATTAAAAAAAATATATGATTGAAAAGATCAATGGAATGAGAGATAACCACTTACCGTGAGGAAACTTTCAGATTTTGTATGAATCAACACCAAAATTAACACATGATCATAAGAATAAGAGATTCCATATGAGAGGAATACATCCATGTTTGGGTATTTATAATAATATGTGTTGAAAAGGTAAATTCAAATTAACATAAAAATATGAAATCATAACATAATCATTGGGGTATATAGGCTCACGACATAAAACATGTATTTGAAACATGAATAATTCCTATTTTAATTGGTTAACAACCACAAAAGTGGTCAATGAACCATTCTAAGGTCTCCAAAATCTAAGATAATTATCTTGAGAATCCCAATGAAATTACGGAATGGACCCTTAATTATCATAATTTACTACTGTGGTAGTAGTGGTATATCTCATTAAAAGAACCAAAATTATAAAGTGTTGAAAACGATTAACCAGACAATAAAAAACCTCAAGAAAATGATTTTTCATTAATTATTAAAGCCTAAAATGTTATATTAAAAAAGTTAATGGATCATCATACAACAACTCAGATTAATCAAATTAGTATCGCTAAAGCTAACCATATCTAATTCCATCAATATATAGAGTATATCATAATTACTTTCTAGTATGTCACTATATCAAAAAAAATCTTATTCCTAAAAAAAGTCTTCAACTAATTAGATAGAAAACCTCCTGAAAAATGGTATCTATTTTTATTCACACTTAACAATTCTGTATAACTTTTTCACTGGCTTGTCAAAAACAGTTTTTATGGAATTCAATAGTCTCTAAATATTTTTAAGTCATGTGTGAATTTCATTCTTTCTCAAAAACATATTCTTCCACTCCTTTTTCACTACTCCACAATAAATATTTATAGAAGAACACAAGACTACTTCCACTTATATTTCATTTTCTCATTAGCTTCATCATTGAAACAAGGTAGGTTGAAGCTCCTCATCTTTGTCTCAAAACACTCTTCATATTACATTATATAGTACATAGTGGATTCAGATTCTTATTATTTAAAATCCTCAAAATACTCTACCAACTCTTTTAAAACACTATTGGATCCTCTCACTAGTCACTTATCTCACCCAACACATAACACCATTTTTTGTTTTTTTATACAATTATTATCTTTGTTACCACAAGGATCCCAATATATTACAAAACCCATTCCCACTATACTATAAATCCAAATAAATAATGTATAACATGGCACCCCAAAAAACAATATCTTATCATGAATCTATTTTTACCAATTTCATTGGTTGTTTTATTTCGTTAATGATTATTTATACAATGTTTCCACAAATACCATTTTCTTTTTATATTAATTATATTCATGGGAAATTATTTTTCCTTCTAAGATTAATTATTTCATCATTGTAAATTAATCTCTTTAAAAATGCATAATATTAACCATATTAACAATTTTAAAACATTGTATTTATAATCTGTGATGATCTCCTCATTTGGGATTTGATTAAATTTTCATTTAAAGTTAATATTTATATTTATCCAGATCCATCATCTCTTCTAGATCATCTCTTCAACCTTCTTCTCAATAACTAATCATAATATCTATTATGATGTATTGGTAATTTATGTTTATCAGAGGAATCCTTTAAATTGTTCCCATCATGATTTAAGAGACTTATAATATGTTTCAATTCAAGATTTAGTTAATTCAAGTTCTTCTATAAAATTTTAAGATTTTTAATTTTCAAAATATATAAATCCTTAATTTCACTATGTATTTATTTTTTATAGAAAAACATTATTATATAAAATAGAAAAAAAAACATCCTCATGATCCCCTTTTATGGTTTTTACATTCATCAAGAATAATCAGGTTATGCTTCTAGATGAAGTTTATGCTGGTAAGGCCATTTTTCATTGTAGTAAAGCACTAAAGAATCATTAATAAAAATATGGTAGACATGTTATTTATTCTTTTGATGAATTTATGCAATGAATCATTTTATTTAAATAAATAGGTTGTATATCCTATATATATACTCATATTTATATATATGTATGATAATATACATGTTATGAATGAAATTTTCAGAAACACAAAATACTATTAAAATTTTCTATTCTAAACATAGTGTAACTGGAAGAAAAACTTTTTATAAATTATAATTATTATAATGGATAGTATAATAAAAATATATAAGGAAAATAATGTGATGTTTCTCATGAAAGAAATTCATCGTTTACTTATAATAAAAAAATCATAACAAAATTTATGAAATGAATTAAATGTAATTTCCATATTAAAATATTATTTTATTAGAATAAATATATTACTTCATATATATATAACAATTTATTGATTAACTAAGAAAAAAAATTAGGAGACATTATAATATTTCAAATAACAAATTTAAATTTAAAATGCATTTGTTGTCGTGATAGGAAAAAAGATTCCTAAATATAAATATATTACATATTATAGTATACTAAATAATGAAAAATATTAGATATAAATGTATTATGAAACCAGTCTTCTGGTACACTAATATAATGTTTGAGCTCAAAATGTAAAATTTTTATAAGTGAAATCATATATCTCTATTCTAACCACATTATATGTTGGACTTATCCCCTCAAAAGACACCATATTTGAATGAGAAATATAATAGTAAAATCTAAAAAATATGAATTATATCATAAAAATGAAAAAATCTATTAAATAAAAAAATATATATCTTACCTTACCTTCCACATGTTGATATTGTATAATAAATAACTATTAGAAAATTTTGAAAGGTCCCCCCAAAGACAATGTTAGGATGAAAAAATTCATGAATTCATAATCAAAACTAAAAAATCATAATAAAAATTGCAATTAAATAAGGGTATAATAAGAATTAAATAGGAAATCATGAAAAAAAATATTCACATTAAACATTTGTTGAATAGTTATAGTTTATGAATTCAATTATCAAATTAAATATGAATACTGAAGTTGAAAATCAAAATTATAAGGAATTACATAAACAAAAACATAAATGAAAATGTTGTTTAAACCTGATGCATGTTATGCATGAAACATTAGAAGAAAAATCTCAATGAAAAAATCATAAATAAGGATGAAATCATTCATTTAAATCCGAAATAAAAAATATTATTAACTATCAAAACGTTGTAAGATTGTGAAATGAATAAAAAAGAGATGTTGGTTAAAATAAAAATAGATAAAAATTTTGTTGAGAAGTTACATATTATAAACTCAGTTTATAAATTAAAGTGTAAAATGAATGATCAAAAAAATCAGAATGTAGTCAGTATAGGAAAACATCAATAGTGATTATAATTGTGATGAATGTGAAATAAAAATTTTTAGAAAAAATATTATTAGAAGAATACTAATTTTCCAAAATTTCATACCTTCTAGATGTGGGGTCCCAATACATACACTTACCATGTACATGGAAGATAATAATATATATATCTTGATAAAATGATCATTTTTTGATCCAATTTATCCACTGGAAAATGCAATTTGGTCGATGGTGAGAGAAAGAATTTTCATTTCCATCTAGTGTTAATTTTTGAATCAATGAAAATATCAAACATAATATATAGTCAAAAAAATACTTACATTATGATATATAATGAGAAATATAGTGGTATATCTGAATGGATGAAGAATATGAGAAACCTTTTGGTGATGTAGATGCTACTATGTGTGATTATAGGCCGATGAGATGGAATATAAATCTATTGTGAACTGAATCTTGTTGGAATTGTGGTTGATTATTCAAGGAATGATTAGTCTTCATGACAGAGGAGGTGGTCGGAAGGCCTACTAGGAGAAGCATAAGAAGGAAGGTGGGGTGGCCATGTTAGAAGGTATAATATTGAAGGAGGGTTTTGGAGAGGGGATCTCACGATGGGGTGTCCACATTGGGTGGAAGCGTTGGGCATGGATGTCCACTGAGATAATTGATCGCAAGGGTCACATAGATGAGAAGATTGGAGGGGGTCATGGAGAGGAGTATAATCACACAAGGTAATGAGGACTACAACCATGGTTTTTTCTTAACTATGGATTTTAATATCCATATATACTTGGTTTTAATTAAACCCTGGCGAAAAAATAAGCTCTAGCCATGGGATTATAATACCATGGCTATAGTTCATTTTTCTAATAGTGTGTATTTTAGACTCATGTTATGTATTCTATTCATAAATGAGAAATTATTCCCAACATGGGTTATTATCTTCAGACATGTTTCTAATGAAGCATACAAATCGTGTATGTGCTAAACAATGTTTAATTCCCATGTTTATATTTTTAAATCTTTTCCATTGGATTATTTGATAACTATTTTAAAAAAAAATCAATAAAAACCAAGTGGGTTATAAGAAAACAAGAATAATATTTAATTATATGAATCCAAAATTTTTATATATATTCAACTTAACATATAACTCCTTTCCATGTTATTATAGGATGTATAAATATGATAATTATTTAAATTTAAATTGTAAAAATGGGTTGGATGAACTCATGGATTATGATTGGTTGTGAATTAACTAATTAATGTACTTATGAATTGATAATTGTAGTGGATTACATGGATGAGCTCCTTGAATCATGATTCCATTGTATATCGTGGACATTTCTACTCCATGGATCTGTAATTATTATGGTAGTTGATTCTTTGGGAGAGAACCTTGGGTCATGATTCCATAGGATTACAAAGATGGTTCTACTCAATTGATCCTTATTTATTATGGTAGGGGATTCCTTTTACGTTTCTACACCTTGGATACTAATTATGTATTATGCCTACAGTTTTTTCTACCCCTTCGATCTTTCTTTCCTAGAATCCCTTTAGACGAGGTCTGTTGACATTCCCCTTGGACTCCACCTAAGTTTTTATCGAGTTAACATCGAGATTATCTTAGGACTCAATGATGCCTTCAAATTCTTCTATACCTTTGTTCTGGACCTTTCTTGTCTAATATTGGATTACATGGGGTGGGACATCAGGGATGTTGTAACTTTATTACACTATTTATTCATTGCCGATTTTTTTCTATTCTAATAAATAACCCTTTTATGTGTATTTTATTACATTTATTAGAATGAAGTGTATCACATGTGATTTATTTTCATTATAATTGTCCTTTTTTATGGAGACATTTTTATTTTTTATAGGGAGTAATGTATGGCATGATATGGGTACACTATACATTCACTCTTATTATTCCTATGATATACTGAACACAACTTCTTGTTTATATTACATAGAACATACATGTTATTGACACCATTGGTGTTGGAATATTGAGTGGTATCACACACCACGTTCAGGAAATCATTCGGTACTAGAACAAACCTCATGGATTCACGTAGGGACTAGTTGAAGCACCCATTATTTGAAGCTTTATTTCTTCATTGTTTGGGTGTAGGGGATCACATGACTGAAATTTTCCTAGGATTATAGCAGGAGATAGTTACTTTTATTCCTTTCATTAATTTGATACATTTATTTTTCAAGGATTCCATTTCCATGAAATTAATTCCATTTTTTATAGAGACATGGCATGATTATGTTATATTAAGTGAAACTGTGTAAATATTTGTTATTATTACAACCCTGTGAATGTTTATATTATGTATGTTGTTCAGTTATTTTACCAAATTATGCTAATTGAATAATATGATTATAATCACTGTGCTACACTCTAACATGTGTTAATAGTCTCCCCACAAATATATTATAGTCTCTTTCAACTAGTTGGTAGCATCTATCATTTTGGAGGTGCACCTAAGGCCATGTGACACCTCGGCTCGTGTAACCATTTAGTGTCTTCCTTTTCAAGAAATATAAAATGGGAATCATAGGAACCTTTTGATCCTCCAAAATATGTTTTATGGGTCCTTATGGAACAGAATTGGTGAACCATTTTTTCAACCATAAGAATATAATTTTAAAATAAATATGAATTTAAATTAAATTAAAATGGTTAAAGTAGAGAACTTGACCAAGACAGAGCTTTATAGAGGGCAGTAGGCAGTGTCTCTGGTGCTTTTTATGATTGTTTTTACCCAATCCATTATTTAAATGTAGAAATAACGGTGTTTACTAATTATAGGAAGTCCTTGGATTATACATGGGATTATATTAATAATCTTCTTGTGGTCGATCTTTATGGAGGCATGTGTTTTTCATTGTAGATACAAGTCCACACAAAGACCTCCAGTTGTATGATGGGAGGGTAGCAATGACCATGCTCTGGAGGTTGTGGGTCATGGGATACTATTATATCCACCTGTAATTCCTGTTGAAAAAGTTGTGGTTTTACCCTATATGTGTGTTGATTCCCATTTTTATGAGGGCTTTTTACAATTCATGAATACCTTTCAGGGATCCCTAAAACTTCCCTTGTTTATGGAAGAGAGGACACATGTGTCCCTATAGCATAATATGCCCATATTGTTTTGGAATAAAGGACAACATGATACTAAACTATGGATATAGACTATTTTTTTACCTTTGATCATCTGGAGACACAACAATGGGGCAGATTGAATTTCATTACATATTTTCATCAGATAGTATGTAAATGATGGTGAGATGTTTTAAACCTAGATTATACGATCTAATATTTATCTTGGAGGAATTTACAATCCCTGTTTTAGGCTTAAATATTTCCGGAGACCCTAATATATGAGAGTATGAGTGAGTTTTTGTGTTTGGGGAAGGTATTGAAGACCATTATGGAATATTCTAAACTCTTTACAGAGCACCATCATTTTGAATTGAGTTATCATATTTATGATCCATCGAAGGTGAAATTATTAGAGGAAGGAATCAAGAATATTGTTGGATCATAGGTAAATTTGTTTTGGTTGACCCCTATTACAAAGATAGTGAATCAAGAACTTATTACTGAATATAATCTGAGGGATGCCTGGGGAATATAGATGTGATGTTCATCCTTTCAACCCAGGGGTTTAGTTTCCAATGGATGAGCATTATCCCATCTGTTAGTGTTGGTAGTGTGTTATTATATTATATTACTAGTATGGGATACGGGAACATATCTAAATCAAGAGTGATAGATAAATAGTTTAATTTTGATAATGATGTAGGATGTGCCATGTATGGTTATTTTGTTTGACCTTATCACCACTATCTAGTGGAAGGGGATCGACTCTGATTTCATGATCATGATCGATATACACAACTATACATTAGGAAGGGAGATGGGGTAGTGTCAGCTGATTAGGTTGAGGTGGTGGTCGAGTATGAGGAAATTGGGCCCCAATTGTACCTGGATTGTTGTGTGGGTCCAATTTAGTTATTGTAGTTATTTTACATGGCCACAATTAATTCGAGATATATTCTTTATTGCCTAAAACTGAGGACTAGAGAAATATATTTTTTATGGTGAGAGGTACAATCATATTATCCTATACTCTTTAATTTTCCCGTTATGATGTTGGTTAATCACGTGAATTCATTTATGTAACTTTTATCATGTCCTTGGTCTCATTTTTTAGTTTTTAGATGGTGTCATAACATTCAACACTCTATTGGGAATCAAATCATATAATGTATTCTAATGCAAGAAGTTCCACCTTGATATAAGAGTGTGTCAAATCAAAAGAGATATTTTTTTCTTCAAGATGATAGGGTTTGAAATAATGCTCATAATGGATCAGCTAGTTTATTTTAAGGCCCATTTTAACTATTATCACCAATGGATGACATTCACAATAGCATACGGGAGAGATTTTATTCACATAAGTGAATGGGATTTACAAGAATGTAGAGAAAGACTAGTGATTCGTGGGATGTGAAGGGGGAAAACCTATATTTATAGTTTATATCTGGATGATCAGGGGTCATGTCATGTAGACTTCCCAATAGTGGTTTATTATTGTAGGGATGTTTTCCTAAATTAATTTCTAGGTTTAACTCTTGTGATAGAGATGGATTTGACTTTCTATATACTTCTAGGATCTTCACCATTAGACATTAATCCCTATATAATGAATTTTATGGTGTTGCAGGAGCTAAAGAGGTATCTAGAGGAATTATAATTAAAGGGGTTTATATGAAACAATACTTTTCCTAAGGGTTTACCAATCCTTTTTGTGAAAATTGTGAATATAACCCTTAGGATTTTTATATATTACTAAAAATTTAACTAGAATATTGTAATAAACCGGTATCCCTTGTTGTGGATAAATGATATTTTCAACCATCTTTGAGGGGCTTAGGTTTTCTCAATTATTTATTTGAGATCTGGTTATCACTATGTACGTGTTCGGCTTGTAAACATACATGTAATATCTTTTGATAGCATGTATGATCTATAGATGTATTTGTTTATGTCATTCGGTCTCATGAACACCCCAGTAGTTCTCATTGAATGTATGAACCTGTTCTGTCATCCTTATTTGGATTATATTGTGGTCATATTCATGGAAGATATATTAGTTTATTCTCACAATAAACACAACCATTACAAACATCTTGATATCATTTTGGAAACATTGAAAGAACATCATTTATATTATATGATCCAAAAGTGAAAATTCTGTAAAGATATGACTCACTTCCTAGGACACGTTATCTAAGATGAAATTGTATTATTTGACTCAGAGAAGGTCAGAGGTGTAGTTTTCCTTGACCATCCTATTAATTTCATTGACATATGGAGTTTCTGGGGGTAGATGGATATTACTGGAATTTAATTCAAGATTTATCACGCTTAGTATAACCTCTTACATTATTGATTATGAAGTGTGTAATTTTTTTATGGTCTGACACATGCAAGACAACCGTTCAGGATATAAATGGGAGACTATATTTAGTGTCATTCCGAATAATTCCATAGCTGGGAAGGATATACTATATATATTGTGATCCATATGGTTTTGGACTAGGAACTGTTATAATGTTGGAAGAGTTATTCCTAGAATATGGGTCTCGTTATTTGAGACCACAAAGAGGAATTACCCAACACATGATCTCGAGTTTTACGTTGTTGTACATGTCTTGCACTATTAGATGGATTATCTACTATGGGAGTTATTTGTTTTCTATATGGACCAAAAAATCCTTAAGTTAATATTTAAATATAATTATGTAAATCCAAGGAATCTAATAGGGTTGTAATACCTATATTATTTTTACATTCTTCTTTAATATATTTCTGGTTTGGGAAATACATTTTTTGATGCACTAAGAAGGATTACTCAGATATAAGCAGTTCAAGAAGATAATGTCAAGTGGAAACCTATGTTATTATTAATATAGATTCACATAAGGGTTAAATATTGTCATGGGTAGAATTTTGTTTCATCTATGGTAGTGACTTTTAATCTATTGGATATAGTTAGGAAGAGAAAGTTCTCTAGTGTTGGGGGCCTAATCAGGAAGGAGAGTGTGTCGGGTGGGAACCCACCTCCGAGTTGGAGTATGGGAAATAATGAAATTTTGTACATTAATATAATTTTTTGGGTGTCATTTGACATACATGAGGGTACTATTTGAGAGAATCATGCCTCATCATGGGTAGTACACCCCATTATCTCCAAGACATTTC
Organism: Viscum album; assembly: GCA_963277665.1. Taxonomy (NCBI): domain Eukaryota; kingdom Viridiplantae; phylum Streptophyta; class Magnoliopsida; order Santalales; family Viscaceae; genus Viscum; species Viscum album. Next base: position 472,561,482 of record OY728148.1, read on the forward strand.
ATGACTTGCATCATCAGTATTGGTGGATGGTTATGAAATGACGGTTAATTAGTTTTGTTATAAGTTTCTCCACTCATCATCTTTTAATGTAATAACATCAGGGACTTGATAAGTTTCTATATTTGTTTTCCATTCCTGAGTGGAAATTGGGAGATATTTAAATGTGTGTTTTTAACTGGGATAATGAGGTCACAATTATGTAGCGATGTCATATGGGTTGGGGTGGAATGTACCATAAAGGTATCTCATTTCCAATAGATCATAAGAGATTAAATAGTTTTCTTTAGTGCAAAAACCGGATTCATACCCAAAATACCAGAGGTCATATAATGAAAAGATTTGGAGAATTCTGTTTTTAGGATCCGAATTCTGGATGTGATCTATAATGAAGTTATAATCTGAATTCTGGACTCTGAACTTTCATGAGTTCGACTCCGAACTCCTAAGTAGTTCGACTCTGAACTCTTAAGCAGTTTGACTCCGAACTCTTAAGCAGTTCAACTCCCAATTCTTAAGCAGTTCGACTCTGAACTCTTAAGTAGTTCGACTTCGAACTCTTAAGTAGTTTGACTCCAAACTCTTAAGAAGTTCGACTCCAAACTCTTATGTAGTTCGACTCAGAACTCTTAAGAAGTTCGACTCCGAACTCTTAAGTTGTTTGACTCCGAACTTTAATGAGTTCAACTCCGAACTCTTAAGTAGTTTGACTCCGAACCTTCATGAGTTTGACTCTGAATTCTTAATTCGTTCCACTCTGAACATTCATGAGTTCGACTCCAAACTCTTATGAAGTTCAACTCCAAACTTTTACTAGTTCTACTTCGAACTCTGGAAGTTCAGATTCCGATTTCTGGTGAAACCAGACTCCAAATTCCTATAAAACAGAATCTGAACATTTCTTTACATAGAATCCAAATTTCATTTTGTAAGACTCTGAACTTTTAATTTTCTTACACTCTAAACTCTTGTATAGCTTTTACCTACATATGATTCATTTAAAAATGATGTTTTCATTTAGTTATACATGTTTTATTATAAAATGATGTCATCGATTCTGTTTCTAATTAATCATTGGTTGAGTTACACGTGTACAGGTCCCTCCGAATTTCAAGGAAAATATGACCGTTGGAAGAGGGAGTCGACCGTTGGAAGTTTTCCTATAAATAGGAGATCATTTGAAAGAGCTCAAGAGAACAAGTTGATCGATCTAGAGACCACATGTTGTTAAGGTGATTTCTAGAGAGAGAAGCTTTTCATGCCTTGTGCGTACTGAACCGCTTGTTCAGATTGATTTGTGCGACTCCGAATGTTGGTGATTATATTCGAGGAATTCCGGGGAAAGAAAGACAGAGGTGTCGACTACCTTGAAGTTCGAGGGCCTCCTTGCTGAGGAAGACAGAGGTTCCAACTACCTTGATGTTGAGGGCTTGCGGGGATAGAAAGACAGAGATTCCAATCTTCATATCGAGGGCTTACCTTGGTCTGGGTAAGACAAACTTGCTTGAAAGTATAAATCAAGAGACCTTTATCCAAGGTTGTTGGTTACCCTTCTCTTTGGGTTAAAAGAGTTATTGTTTGTTACTTGTTGTTACTACTTGTTTGTTTCTGTTGCATATTGTATTGAAAGGAAAGTATAACCTTCTTGTATTTCCTTACACTTATACTCTGATTAGTTTATATTCTATACGATTTAAGCTAGAATATTATATTGTAAACCTTGGTTCCAATTCTCCAGTTGGTGATTAGAGGTGTTGTGAATTTTCTTAGTTTAACTTTGTTAAACCTAGATTTTACTTATCTAAGGAAAACATAGTTATCTGTAACCAACATTAAAGGTTCCAAAGGAATTTTTTAAAGAATACAATTCACCCCCCTCGTGTATTTTGAGCATCTACATCGTTATTTCGATCCTACAATTGGTATCAAAGGAGGTTTCAGGAGCACTTATACTCATGTATAGGTTTTTCTTGCTCATATTTTTCTTTGTTCTTCATCATTTCTTAGAAATTTTATTTTGTCGTTCCGAAATTTATCGCTCCAAACATTTTCATTCCAAACTTTTTCGTTCCGAACATTGTCGTTCTGAACTTTATCGCTCTGAACATTGACATTCCGAACTTTGTGGTTACGAACATTTTCTACTAAATCGTTTGGTTTCCCAAGTTGTTTTAGAATGGTATGAATAAATGTTAGTTCATTGACAATATAAATCCAACAAGACCACCAATCTTTGATGGTAATGACTATGATTACTGGAGAGATCGAATGAAGACTTTTTTTTATCAATACCGGAGGGGATAATTTCGTCATGCTAACTAGTGATTATAAAATTCCTGATAAGGAAGTTAGAACTTTCACTAACCAGGAAAAGCAAGAGTATCAACTCAATTATAAGGTATGGAATACTTTACTATGTTCAATGACTAGAAATATATATAGCCAAATTTCTTCTTGTGAAGCAGCTAATTGTATCTGGAAGAAGTTAGAAGTTACACACTTTGGCACTTCTAAAGTGATTGAGACAAAGAGAGCTATGCTTATAGCTGAATACCATGGATTCAATTTTCAATATGGAGAACAAATATGCAAAGTTCAACACAGGTTTATGACTTTAGTCAACAACTTACAGTCTATGGGAAAAAAGGGTTAGATGATTAAGCCCTTGTAGATAAGATAATTGATATTATTCCCAATGAGTGGGAATCAAAGAGAACAGTTATAGATGAGAATAGGAAGGTCACACAAATTTCTCTTGATGATCTATTTAGAACTCTTCTCCAACATGAAACAAGAATGAAGAGAGATGCTGACAACATCAAAAAGAATAATGGGAATGGTACTGTTTCTTTTACAACAACATTAAATCATATGAAAGCTAAGACCTCTGAGAGAGTAACTAGATCCAAGTCTATAAAAGTTATAATCCAATCCAAATCTAGTGAAAGTGAAATCTCAGAAAATGAGTTATCAAATCTTGCTCGAGGAATGAAAAATATAGCAGGCCAGAGAAATTTCCAATCCAAGTATAAGAAAAAGGAAAGGAAATATAAGAAAGATGGAGAAGTTACTTGTTATGAATGCAGGAGAGCTAGACATATTAGACCAGATTTCCCTTTGCTCAAAAAGAAAGAAAGGAAGGAAAGGCATTATGAAAGGAATAGGAAGAGGTATTAAAAAACCAATCCTATGAAAGTTCTGAAAGAAAATGACAAAAGGAGTTCCATTGGTGGTGACTCTTCAGATGAATCTTCTGATTATGAATCTTCAGGAAAGAAGAATCTTGGTCTTTTAGCTAGACTACCCATTGACAATCAATGATTTATGGCTAAGGTACGAAATGCTGAATCATTGACCAATGTATCTTTAAATTCTAATGATAGTAAGTATTATAACTCCTCAGATGAAGAATAATCTTCTGATGAAGAAAATACTTCACCTACCTATGAAGATGTTACTAGGTGTGCTAAAATTCTTGAGACTAAAAATTCTAAACTCTATAAGAAACATGATAAGGAAAATTCTAGGAATTCTATTCTTAAAAAAGAGATATCAGATAATTCTAAATATCTTGATAGGAAAAATGATGATTTTATAAAGATTTTCCAAAAATATTGAGGAAGTAAGTTCTGAGAGGAAAAAACTTTCTAAAGAGTTAAAAAAAGTAATTTCTAAGAAAAGTATCTTCGAGCCTAGCTCTTATTCTAAATCCATTTATTTTGATGATAATAACTTGGTTATTAAACTCAATTCCTATTTTTTTCCTTAAATAAGTGTTTATCAAATATTACCCATGGTAAAGAAAATTTTGATAAAATGTATTCTCAAATACGACCTTTAAGAAACAAATCTGGATTTGGTTATACCCATGCTAAACCAATTTTTAGTAACAATTACTTTGTTCCACAAAGTGCCCCATTTTGTACCAAGTGTCAATGTGGTTCACACTGGGCGAAGAATTGTTCTTTAAATAAAACCCAATCTCATGGTTTTCATAAAGCCTATTTTACTAAAAAAAGTGTGGGTTCCGAAAATTTTATTGTCTGGAAATCTCGGATCCAAACAAGTTTGGATTCCGAAAGTCTAATTCTTTTCTTGTTTTTTAGGAAGATAAAGAAAGTATCAACAATAATATGTGGTACATGGATAGTGGATGTTCCCAGAACATGACTTGTAACAAAAGCTATTTTGAAAAGATTATCAAAATGAAAGGAGGGAAGGTAACTTTCGGAGATAATGCACAGGGAGAAATTGTTGGTATTGGTAATATTGTTCTACTAGGTAAAACATTGATTTCAAATGTTTTATTTGTTAAGGTTATTAAGAACAAACTCATTTTCATAAGTTAGTTATGTGATGAAGGTTACCATGTAAATTTTAGGAATGATAAGTGCTTAGTACACAATTCCAATGAAGAATTTATTCTCTCAGCCAATAGGAAAGAGAATGTTTACACTTTGAACTTAGAAGACCTCAGGAGCCAAGATTTACCTTGCATAAGTGCAATGTAAGATCATTCCTTGTTATGGCATAGAAGTCTAGGACACTGTAACCTTAGAAATTTATGTAAACTTTCTAAGAAGAAACTAGTTAAGGATCTACCGGAGCTTAGATTTTATTCTTATAAAGTTTGTGATCCCTATCAATATGGAAAGCAACATAAATCTAGTTTTAAAGCAATTGGTGAAGTCTCAATGACTGATGCATTACAGTTAGTGCACATGGATCTTTTTGGTCCAACACAAACTAGAAGTATTAGAGGCAAATACTATGTGTTTGTTCTAGTTGATGATTACACCAGATATACTTGGGTCTATTTTCTAGCAAAGAAGTCTGAAGCTTTTTCTTATTTAAAAAGTTTTAGAGAACAAGTTAAAAATGAGAAAAATCTTCCACTAAAAACTATTCATAGTGATCATGGAGGAGAATTTCAAAATTAAGATTTTGAAACTTTTTGTAGTAGGAAAGGTATTAATCAAAATTTTTCATCACCTAGAACTCCTCAACAAAATGGTGTAGTTGAAAGAAGAAATAGAATTCTTCAAGAGATAACTAGAACCATGTTGAGTGAATCATCTATAGCTAGAAATTTCTGGGATGAAGCTGTAAGTACTGCTTGTTTTACTATAAATCGAGTTTTGATTAGACCTTTTCATAATAAAACTCTTTATGAGTTATGGAATGGTAGAAAACCAAGACTTTCCTACTTCAAGGTTTTTGGTTGAAAAGTATTCATTATGAATACTAAAGATAATCTACAGAAATTTTCACCAAAATCTGATGAAGGAATTTTCTTAGGCTACTCCACAACTTCTAAGGCATATAGAGTTTTCAATAGAAATACTTGTACTGTTGAAGAAACAGTGCATGTAAAATTTGATGAGTCATATCCTTTTGTTTTCAAACCATCCCAATCTACATCCTCGAATGTGTTATCAAAAACTGATTGTCAATCCTTGATAGAAGATCCTTTTGATAAGGAAAATTTTCGAGAAGATACTTCTGAAACATTTACCCCAGAATACTTCCTACCCTATGTTGATGAACATGTTTTACAAAACCCAAATCAGGTGTTTCTTAAGAATCATCTCAGTGATAGTATCATTGGTGATGTAAATCAACCTGTAAGTACTAGAAGTTCCTTAAGAAATGAAGTAGAACATCTAGAATTTCATTCCCAATTAGAACCAAAAAGCACTGATGAACCTTTAGGTGATGATGATTGGATCAATGCTATGCAAGATGAACTAAATGAATTTGAAAGGAACAAAGTCTGGACCTTGGTTAAAAGACCTAAGGAAACTTCTGTTATTGGAGTTAAATGGGTCTTTAGAAATAAGTGTGATGAAAATGGGTTCATAGTAAGAAATAAAGCTAGACTCGTTGCTAAAGGCTATAACCAGCAAGAAGGAATAGACTATGAAGAAACCTACGCTCCAGTAGCTAGACTTGAATCTATTCGTATTCTACTGGATTTTTCAGCATTCTTCAATTTTAAACTTTTTCAAATGAATGTGAAATGTGATTTTCTTAACGATTATGTTCAAGAGGAAGTTTTTGTTGAACAACCTCATGGATTTGAAGATTCAAAACATCCTGATCATGTTTTTAGACTTACCAAATATTTGTATGGTCTTAAATAAGCCCAACGAGCATGGTATGATAGACTCACAAGATTTTTTCTTCAAAATAACTATATTAAGGGAAATGTAGATCCAACCCTTTTTATAAAGAAAGATAAGAAAAATGTTTTGATTGTTCAAATTTATGTTGACGACATCATATTTGATTCAACTCACCAATCATTAACTGATTCTTTTGCAAGTCTAATGAAATATGAGTTTGAAATGAGTATGATGGGTGTGTTAACTTTTTTACTTGGTTTTCAAATTTCTCAAAAACCAGAAGGAATCTATATATCTCAACATAAGTATATTAAATATCTTCTCAAAAAGTATGTTTATGAAAACACTAAGAGTATAAATACTCCCATTGGTACCTCAAACTCTTTAGATCTTGATGAAGCTGGGAAACCAGTAGATAAAACGTCTTTTAGAGGTATGATAGGAATTCTACTTTACTTAACAGCTAGTCGACCAGAATTAATGTTTTCAGTGTGCTTATGTGAAAGATATCAATCCAATACTAAGGAATAACACATAAAGGCAGTAAAAAGAATTTTTCGATACCTTAAGGGAACCATGGATCTAGGATTATTTTATACTTCTAGAAATGATTTTGTTCTAAAAAGATTTTCGGATGCTGACTTTGGAGGATGTAGAATGGATAGAAAGAGTACATCCGGAACTTGTCATTTCTTAGGAGATTCGTTAGTTTCTTTGTCCTGCAAGAAGCAACATTCTGTAGCACTTTCCACTCCTGAAGTTGAATATGTAGCAGCTGGACGTTGTTGTGCTCAAGTGTTGTGGATGCAACACACACTCACAGACTATGGCCTGAGTTTTACTAAGACTCAAATTTTGTGTGACAACACAAGTGCCATTTCCCTAAGAAAGAACCATGCACATCACTATCATACACAACACATATATATTAGGCACCACTTTCTTAGGGATCACACACTTAAAGAAGATACCACTCTTCAGTTTATCGGGACACAAGAGCAACTTGCTGATATTTTCACAAAATCTTTACCCTCTGATAGATTTAAATACATTAAACAAAAGTTATGAATGATAACTATAAGGTAATAATTTTTCATTAACTTCTTGTTGAACAATTATCCTAACAGGAATAAACTCCTTCTCATAGGGGGATCACATTTGAATGTTAGTGTAACCAAAATATTTCAGAATCTATTTTTTAAAATTGGTTTAACTAAATTTTTTTTCTTATTTAGTTTTTCAAATTTTTTTTGAAACAAACTTTTCGGAATGGGAATTTCCGGAACTGAAATTTTCAGGACTGAAATTCTCGGAATGAGAACTTTCAGAATAGAAATATTCATACTGAAAACTTCCAGAATGGAATTTTTGTACTGATAAGATTCAAAATGTAGATTTTCTTACTAAAGTTTTTGTACTGGAACTTTCGTTTTTTTTTTGAAATTTATTTCTTCAAGAAGAATTTTACCAATTACGAATAATGTTTCTATCCAATCCGAGAGTTGTGATTTCCTTACTTATAGATATGTAATCATATTTTTCTTTCTGATATTTTCCTAAGTTTTTAAAAGATCAGATTCTAGTTTTCATCAAATCCGAATGTTTTCAATAAAAACCTCAAAAGATCGGAGTCATGTTTTTCCTTGCGGGATTGTTCTAAACCGTCAGATCAGATCAAATCTTTTTCAACCGTTAGATGGATTTTGGAAGACCAACGACCACTTTCATTGCCTATATAAAGGGGACCTCGGTACTCATCCCACATCGGGTTTTTTCAAGCTTTTGCGTCTCAAAGCCATGCTTCTCTTCTTAAGGCCAGTTCCAAACTTTGCAAAGTTGATCCGAATCTTTCAGATTTCTTCACTCGGAATGTCTGTTAATGAAACTTCTCAAGATATGTCAACTGCGAAACCGATCTCTAAGTTGTTAGTCTTCAGGGAAAGGTTAGTTCATCCGGATTTCTATAATCTTGATTCCCTTATTTCCAAGAATATAAAGCTGAATGGATGTGAAGATGTATGCATAGCAAATTCAGATAAACAGGATCTAGTTTATACTGATTTGCTGACTGAGTTCTACGAGTCTATTTCCGTCATGACGGAAGATGGCAGAGAGTGGTTTTCTTTAATGTATTATGGGAAGACTTATAAGCTTTCTTACACCAAGGCTGCGAGATTGGTTGGTGTATAATATGAAGGAGAAGCTAAATTCTTCTCACACAAACTTCTCGATATGCAAGGAAGTTTCAATAAGGAGAAGACACTAAAGTGTCTTGGGATTAAGGATGATTCAACTATCAAGATTGATCATCTCACTCCGAACAATAGAATTCTTGAGCTTTGGGTGCAAGGATTTCTGGTTCCAAGAAGAGGTGATAAAGAAAATCTAAATAAAAGTGATATATATGTCTTATATTTTTTAGTAAATCAAACAAAGATAAATATTATGAGGCATGTATTTGTTACGATCAAGAATATCAAAGAAGTAAATCTAAGAGCTCAGATTATCATGTTTCCTGCTTTACTATCTAAGCTGATAGTTCAATGCTTAGAATCTTTTAAGGTTTCCTGTAAGTCAAAGATCCGAAATTGCATGCTCATGCTCATCAGTGATGATACTCTTAAGAGGATGAAGGTGGGTTTTTCTAGTGAATCCGGAGAATTTTACCCTCTTTCTATGGAAGAGGATGAGATAGATCAAAAAGAAACACACTCTCCAGAACCATCCAAAAAGAAAAAGTGGAAGATAAAGGTTAAGGAAGTCGTTGCTGATGATGAAAATCCTCAGGCTAAGGAAACTCAATCTGCTCCACCCAAGCTGAAGAAGCAGAAAACATATAAGGATGAAGTACCAGCCAAGTGGAGGGAAGATAAGGAAATATGGAAGGAAGGGGATCCTCAATTCATATTGGACCCTGCAGAGGCTAAGTCCTTGAAAGAAAAAGCTGCAGAGGAGCTAGAGAAATAAGAAAAGCAGAAGAAAATAAAAAAGAATATGTCCGAAGCTGAAGTGGTGCAATATTTTCTGAAAGATTCAGAGTTATATTACGAAATTCTTCCCATTCCGAAAACATTCGATCTTGAACCTATTTTACCAAAAACCCCAGCCAAGAACTATGTCTCTCCGGATAGTTCCAAGGTTAAATAAATAGTTGAAGAAGCTGAGAAAGAAGTTGATGAAGAAGCTTCTGAAGAAGTTGAGGAAGAAGAAGAAGAAGAAGAGGAGAGTGAAGATATGGATACCCGAATCAAGAAAGTACATGACTATAAAGATAAGGATGAATCCGCAAAATTAGTTACTCCAGGAAAGGGAGATGAGGAAGCTAGCAAGAAACAGAAAGGAGAAGAAGAAGAGAATGTCTTATATGATGAGGAAGAATCCTATGAGAGGAATTTTCTTTGAGAAAGGACAAAAAAAACAGAAACCAGATGAAGACCAGATCGTTCAAGTATCTGAATCCAAGGATGTTTCCCTTAATAAAGAACCTACTCCGAGAGATGATAAGGGGAATCAAACTCTCATGGAGACACCTATAAAAGATTTCATCAGGAAGAAAGAGGTTGGTGGCACCTCTAGAAGAATGTTGGTGCAAGCTGAAGAAGATCAGTCTCCAAGCAAAGTTTCTGATTCGGAATCATCATCTCATGGACATGATTTTATGGTTCATTCTCTAAGGAAGTTGGTGGACACAATTCTGATTCTTCCAAAAATAGATTCTAGATGCCAGATGCTGTAACAAAATATGAATCAGAAATCAGATTCTTTATCCATGGCCATGGATAAGATTGTGAAGTTGGAAGCTGAAAAGAAAAGTTTTCTGATCGACTATGATGTGCATAGAAAGTCCTGCAGTAAGGTAACCAAGTGGTTTAAGAGAGTTGATGAAGATTTAGTGCAGTTTGAGAGTTTTCAGGCTGAAGTTAATTTTTTTTAAATGGAGGATAAAAAGGTTAACGAGATTTATGAAAAGCTGACCCAAGAGAAAAATTCTTGGAATCAACAGGCGAGGGACCTGAATGGGAAGCTTAACTCAGTATCTCAAAATTGGAAAACTGAAAGATATTTCCGGATCGAGTTTCAGTAGAAGATGGAAAATCAAGATGAGATAATAAAGTTGCAGAAAGAAGCCTTTGAGGCTCAGGCAGAAGCTTTAAAAGTCCAATAAGAAAAGGTAAAATCTTTGGAGAAGCAAGGTGAGGAAGATCAAAGAGACTTGAAGAAACTCAAAACCTTGTTAAAGAAGCTTATTCCGATGGAAAAGGAAGTCAAATGAACTCTCTGATCTTTTGTTGTAATTGCCTTTCTTTTTAAAATTTTTCCAACTCTAATGAAATATTATTTGTCTGGATGTATCTTGTTATATAATAATGTTTCAGGTATCATAATTTGTTTTCCATTCCCTTCAATTTTTTTTGAAAATCACAAAGGGAGATAAGGAAAACGAACGACTCCTAAGGAGGAGAAAGGAAAAAATTTCTAAAAGAAATATCCTTACAGAAAGGGGGAGTTTCCCACTACAAATATTTTTTATTCTTACGATAATGAAAACTCCACTGCAGAAACTCAGAATACAATCCTTAGAGTTTCAATGCCTAAGGGGGAGTTAGTTGTATTCACTTTCATCCATGAAAAAAGGGATATAAGTGTTTAATTTCAAAGTCTAATGAAATTTTTCAAAGTCCTTATTTTCTTTTTTGTAAGGATGTTTGTGCTTTCCAAAAAGAGGGAGATTTTTGAGTCAATAAAGTTTTCCTTATGACTTTTCCATTACTTTTTGTTTTGAAAATCACAAACACCTTATAATTAATCAAATATTATTTTTACCCCCATAATGAAAATTTACTTATTTAAGGAAATATACCTTTACCTGAATTTTCTTACACATAGAAATAGTTTTCTTTAGTGGAAAAACCAGATTCATACGCAAAATCCTAGAGGTCATATAATGAAAAGATTTGGAGCATTCCATTTTTAGGATCCGAATTCTGGATGTGATCTATAATGAAGTTCTAATCTGAATTCTGGACTCAGAACTTTCATGAGTTCGACTCCAAACTCTTAAGTAGTTCGACTCTGAACTCTTAAGTGGTTCGACTCTGAACTCTTAAGTCGTTCGACTCTGAACTCTTAAGTAGTTCGACTCCGAACTCTTAAGTAGTTCGACTCCAAACTCTTAAGAAGTTCGACTCCAAACTCTTATGTAGTTCGACTTTGAACTCTTAAGAAGTTCGACTCTGAACTCTTATGTAGTTCGACTCCAAACTTTCATGAGTTCGACTCCGAACTCCTTAGTAGTTCGAATCCAAACATTCATGAGTTCAACTCCGAACTCTTAAGTAGTTCGACTCAGAACTTTCATGAGTTCGACTCCGAACTCTTATGAATTTCAACTCCAAACTTTTACTAGTTCGACTTCAAACTCTGCATGTTCGGATTCCAATTTCTGGTGAAACCGGACTCTGAATTCCTAGAAAACAGAATCCGAACATTTTTTACATAGACTTTGAATTTCATTTTTGTTAGACTCCGAACTTTTAATTTGCTTACACTCCTAACTCTTGTATAGATTTGACCTACATATGCTTCATTTAAAAACGATGTCTTGCATTTAGTTATACATGGTTTGTTATAAAATGATGTCTTCTATTCTATTTCTAATTAACCATTGGTTGAGTTACATGTGTACAGGTCCCTCCGAATTTCAAGGAAAATATGACCGTTGGAAGAGGGAACCGACCATTGGAAGTTTGCCTATAAATAGGAGCTCATTTGAAAGAGCTAAAGAGAACAAGTTGATCGATCTAGAGACCACACGCTGTTAAGGTGATTTCTAGAGAGAGAATATTTTCATGCCTTGTGCGTGCTGAACCGCTCATTCAGATTGTTTTGTGCGACTTCGAATGTTGGTGATTACATTTGAGGACTTCTGGGGATAGGAAGACAGAGGTGATGACTACCTTGATGTTCGAGGACTTCCATGATGAGGACGACAGAGGTTCCAACTACATTAAAGTTGAGGGATTGCAGGGATAACAAGATAGAGATTCTGATCTTCGTATCGAGGGCTTACCCTGGTGTGGGTAAGACAGACTTGCATGAAAGTATAAATCAAGAGACCTTTATCCAAGGTTGTTGGATACCATTCTTTTTGGGTTAAAAGAGTTATTGTTTGATACTTGTTGTTACTAAATGTTTGTTTTCGTTGCATATTGTATTGAAAGGAAAGTATAACCTTCTTGTATTTCCTTACCCTTGTACCCTGATTAGTTTAGATTCTATACGCTTTAAGGTAGAATCTTATATTGTAAACCTTGGTTCCAATTCTACAGTTGGTGATTAGAGGTGTTGTGAATTTTCTTAGTATAACTTTGTTAAACATAGATTTTCCATGTCTAAGGAAAACATAGTTATTTGTAACCAACTTTAAAGGTTCCAGAGGAATTATTTAAAGAATACAATTCACCCCCTCTTGTATTTTGAGCATCTACATCGTTATTTTGATCCTACAAACATGCCACACTTAAACTAATGTCTAGTCAAATACCACTATATAGGTACTAGAGGACATGCTTAGAGAACGATTACTTGATTTTATGGGATCTTGGGAGGGGAATATACATGCGGTTTAACTCTCTAGCAACTATAGCTATCATTATACTATATGAATGGAACCCTAGTAGGATTTATATGGTAGACCATGTCGATAAACCATGTGATGGTTAGAGGTATGAAATGATGAACTACACGGACCATGTTTTAAAAAATAGACTTATGAGATGGTCTAGATGATTAAATAACTGATGGATACTAAATAATCAAGAAATAAATCTTACACTAATCTTCATCAGGGACCTATGATATTAGAGGATTGGGATTAATCATTTTTACATATATCATAGAGTCTAGTACATAGATAAAATCAGAGACATGGTAAGATTCCACTAAGAAATGTCAAGTAGTTTGATACAATAGAGTTATTCGGTCCAGTAGTATATAAATAGCTATTACCTAAAGGGAACCAACCCATGCATGACATCTTCCATGTATCTCAGCTAAACCATTATCATTAAAACCCATACCCGACACTCTATTTATGTTATTTTGAGCTACTAGTGGATTCATCTTTTGAGGATCTTCATATTCATATTGTTAGCATGAACAAAATTGTTCTCTAAGGTTGTTCAGTTCCAATAGTACCGGTACAATGGAAGCACATCTATTTATAGGATGATACTTCGGAGTATAAGTCTAATGGTTGTTCTTAGTGGACAGAATTATTATCGGGTTATTATTGACCACCCTCAGAAGGAAAATTTATGTATAACTTTTTTTATGGGGAAATATTTTAGGATCCTAGGTTTTTCCACAAGATACAAAACCTTTTTCTCTTTACCAACTCCTATTATATTCTTTTTTGTCTAAGATCCCGAGGCCCAGCCTATGAATTGGATGGGTTTTTTTAAAGGAAGCATCAGAAGAGTAGTAGGTTAAATTTAGGCTAATTACGTGATTTGTAACTAGTTGACATCATTTTTATTAAATACATGAGATTTAATGTCATGGTCAATAAAATTCACCATGTATAAAGGGAATTTCCATGGGGAAGACCCTAAACATTTCATGACATGTAAAGTAGTTACACACAATGTAAATTCTTTAGAAATGTTTTTCAAATAAGATTCAGTGACTCTATTTTTATAATAATCCCCCTCCATTATTTCTTTTTTGCTTCACACATAGTAGAGTCTCCAATGGATCTACCCCTTAGTGCCTAACATAGGATTTGGTTCCATTTTCTAATATGAACATCAATTCTTCCACCATCGGCCTCATTGAATCGGAGTCGATGGTATCTTTATTCATCTTGTTATGTTCTTATTTTTTCCTCATATCATAGAAGTTATTTTTTTTGGAATATGATATTCACTATTTCTAGGATTCTCATATATTCTTCCTTTTCCTATTCTTTGGATTGAATTAGAGGGTGGTATAATATGAATGTTCCACCATAGGTATACAATAGGAGGAACACAGCTTTCCCCAATAGATTTATTTTTTATATTCATTTTTTTCACTGTTTTATATTCCAAACAATCAATAGTTTCCCCCAAAATACAGTGAATGTCTTGATACTATTTTTTGGAACCTATTTATGTTTCCCATTAGTACAATTGGGATCACTAGAGGTTGTTATCCCTAGCCTAGGGAACACCATGGTTGTGTGATTATACCTACTCTATTTTATATCACCATGATGGGTTATTGTTAGGTTGTCCCTTATTTTGGGAGCCTTAATAAATTTAAATAAAATTTAAATAATGATTAGGATAAGTTTATTCCTCCTTTCTTTTTGAGAATGTGATGTATAAATTGGTTAAATGATTAAAATGAAAATGTAAAAAATGGTTTGGATGTACTCATGGATTGTGATTGGTTCTAAAATGATTAATGAATAGACTGATGAATTTATTATTATAGTGTATTCCATGAATGAGATCCTTCAGTCCTAATTCCATTGGATTCCTTAGAAATTTCTAATCCTTGGATCTATATTTATTCATAATGTGGATGACATAGATAATCTCATTGTCCCTTTAATCAATAGAATATCAGGGAAATTTCTACTTCATGGAACCGTATGGATTACAGAAGTGGATAACTTAGAAATTTCTAATCCTATTATACTGATTCCAATGGATTTCAAGGGCCTTACTACCCCATTGATCTATATTTCTTAGCATATTTTTAGACATGCTCTTTTGGAATGCTTGTTGGACTCCACCCTAGTCTTCTCCATTTTTTCATAGGGATTCTCTCAGCACTCAATAATAATTATTGGTCTCTAACACATTGTATTCATTCCTTCAGTTCCAGGCACATGATTATAGGGCATGGGTCATTGTGGTTGTTTCTACATGATTACATGGTGTGGCCACTGTGAATATTTCTTTATTTTTAGATAGTCTTTTCAGGGATATCTAATTATATTTATTAGACTCAAAATTATTATATTTAATTATTTATTTCTTTGTAAATGCCTTTGTCTTAGGGATCTCAACTATTGTTTAAAGTAATCCATGATTATCTATATAGTATTGAACCCTACTTTCACTACAGTCATACATATGATATATGGAACATTTCATATTTTTTAAATTTTTGAAAATGGACATGTTATATACCCCATTGGTGGTGGCCCAATGTGTACTATCATACACCCCATTTCAGCTACCTGAGAGAATTAAATTATATTGTTAGGGACCAAAGTAATTGAAAATTATTTGATGCCAAATTTGATCATTTTTTAGGAGTAGGAGAGCACATGACCGATCTATTAACAAGATTACAGTTGGAGATAGTTCCTTTTGGTCTTTTTTGGTATCATTATACATTTATTGTACTGGGATTCCACTTTCAATTTGTTTCTATTAATTTTTTATAGAGACGTGACTTGATCATCATATTGTACATGAAACTACTTTTGGATTTATTATTATTACAACCATCTAGATATTTATCTTCTATCATATATTCAGTTATTTTATTAACATCATCAACATTGTAAATATGATTATTACCAATGTGATTGTAACGCCCCAAACCCAGTTACCCAGTGTCGGTGAATTATTTTAATACATTGGCACGATTTCAAGGAATCAAGTCTTGAAGGACCGATTAGTTTACCAGTCATGGAAAATAGATTACATACATTAACATTAAATTACAATTTGTAACATAAAACGCAGCTTAGATAGTTTTTGTTTGAGAATTCCATTTTTCCCTATATCTTAACCCTGCATATCAATCATTATACACTTCTTTCAATCCTTGGAAAATAAAACATAAGAAAGGGGTGAGCTCAGATGCTCAGTAAGGGTAAATAATTTAGCGGAAGATATAAAATTTTAAGGCAATATGTGTAATAAAAAAGCCTTTTAAACATAAACATGAACATAAAATGGTAAAAATAAATGAAACATTACTATATAAACATGCACATGGATATTTTACTAGTCGAATAATCACATGTAATAACTAATTTCACAATAAGGGAATGCCTAATACCGGACATCATTACCACATAGTCAAGGCCTCATTCCAAGACTACAAATAAAATTTCTATCAAGGCCTTATTCCAAGACACTATTGTGTCTCATGAGACCTACCGATGCATCAAGGAGCTATAGCAGGCTCCACCTGTCACTTACTATGTCCACTGCATTCCTCATATGAAAATGTTGAAACATAACATAAACATTCGTATTAAAACTATCATACAAAATGTCAATACGTTAACCATAAACCATGAATGGTATAAAAATAGAACATCCACAGTCAAACATATCCTAACACATTCAATAAAATATGGAAGATTGTATTATAAAAGATCAACCTCAATCAAAAATAATATCCAGTAAAGTATGCTGACATAGTTGAAAATGATGAGTAAATCATTTTGAGAGAAATATCCTTTTTGTAAAATCATTTAAAAGTCACACATTTATAATGTAAGTAATTTAAAAGATATTTTTGAATCAATGTGTCCCATACCACATTGAAACTTTTGAAAATAATTTTCATTTCAAAACATTCAGGTCAATATAAATAAATCCTTAAAATCATTTTGAAAACCTAGACGTTAATTACAAAGATCTAGAAATATAAATCTTTAAAAAATTTAAAATTATTATATTCATAAATAATTCAATTAAACAATCCATAAAATATTAATTTTGAAATAAATTTTATGAAAAATGGACATGGATTATAAAAACGACTCAGTAAATACTTACACATAAACAATCTCGGATAATATTGAGATTGAGGAATTAAACCTTACCTTGAACTTTCCTTTAGTCGAGGGTAAGTTTAACCTCTTGTATTAAGATCATAGTATGTTATTAAATTATAACAGAACCATATTAATATTTATGATATCATACATGGTTCAGTTATGACTTTATACTACCCATTTAATAATAATTAACATTTTGGGTAATAATCGCTTTCTTTATCTTACGTGTTTTAACTTGTTAGTCGTGATTGTATAACTTAGATCAAGATTTAAATACTTCCAGAATATAAAAAATTATTTATATATCATATATATTTAGAATATAAATATTTTTAAAATACACACACATATATATATATGAAATGAAAAACACTGTTTATGGAGACGATAGTCCGTACGTACGCATAAACGTTGTTTCTGTTTTCGTATCATTTTGAACAGAACTAAGCGAATAAGATATATATGAGTATATATATATATATATCTAGTATAATTATTATATAATATATTAAATACTTATTATTAATATATATTTTTATTATAGTCGATGAATGGTGAACGTGGAAATGAATCTCATCGCGTCGTGGAGATGGTAATCCGTATGTACGCACAAACGATAATATAATGTTTTTAATGGTGTGGAATGGGATAATATATTTTATTTACATAGACATTATCATGTTATTTCTATTATTTATATACATATTACTCATCATTATATCCATCCATATAACATAGTGTTGAATAACAAATTACACCACGACGTGGAGACGGTAAGCTGTACGTATGCACGCATGGTGACATTATCATTCATAAGATGGATAGAATAATGAATATAGTTGTTTCATATTTATAATAACATCATAGTATATATAAGATACTAGAGTTATTATTTTATAATGGAAATAACAAATAAAGAAGAAGTTGAGGAAGAAAAGAACTTGAAAGAGGGTGGTGAAATTATTACCTCTTCTTCGGGTTCTTTCTTTTGATTAGATCAAAAGGGCTCCTTAAGTTGGATTTCTGACTAAAAGAGGGCCACTAGGATGAATTTAGGATAGTTTAGTGAGTATTTGGGCAGAGTTTGGCCGAGAAAAAAGGCTTTGAAGGTGAGAATTAAAGAGAATGGGGAGTGTCCTTTTATAAGAGGGGTGAGGGGTACTGCAGGAAAAACTTAAAATATTATTTTTTAATAAAATCATTTTCGGTATAAAATGGCTCAAAAATATATTATTTAAAGTATCAGGTGGGTATGGGTGAAAAAAAACTCAACCAATAGGTTTTAGATGAGTTTAGGTTACCATTTTAACCATATCATACAGATTTTACTCTAAGTTAAATAATATAACTTTTGCAGTGTTTTCTTGTATTCTTACACTATATGGTTAATAAACATACTATATACAGAAAATAGAACCCCAATTGGTTCATTAATGTCATATAAATTATTATATATGTCTTTTGGCCTAACATTATATTTTTAGAACCATAATATCAATTAATAATAGAATATTTTTTTATAAACTATTTTATGTAAATTTTGACACTATTTGGTATTTGTTTTTTGTTAAAATAATAAAAGCATGATTACATAATGAAAAATACATTGAATCAATCCTAACATATCATATTCCCCTAGAAAATAATTTAATGTCGTAAAAACTTTGAAATTATATTTAGTTTAATATTTATAAAACCATTTATTTGATTCCTTCTTTTATAGTTTAATTATTGTATCATCATTGTGTCATAAATAAATTTAATTGTATAATCTATAAAAACTATAAATAAAATAAAATTATTGAGGAAACTCTTTTATCTTTCTAATTAATATTTATAGTCTAATTTATCTTATGTATAACCCTATTTTAAAAATGGTATAGTCATTAAATGTTGATTTTAACTCTTTTAACTCTTCTTTAAACAAAATAATTATAAATGTATTATTCTAATCCAAGTGGACCTAAAGGGTCATATTTTATTTCTATGATTGTTTTTGGTCGAATTACACTTATCCAATAGAATTAGGACATGTTTTAGGGTAATAATAATATCATTTTTACCATTAATTTCCCTATTTACTTTTAACTGTGGTAATTAACGTAAAAAATTTAATATTCACCAAAAATTATTTTTATCTTATTTAACCACATTTTACTCCTTCATATTTACTGTGTCTCTCGGATTTTCTAAATTCAACTCACAAAAGCGGTAAAATCAAGTTTTATGTAAATTTTCAAATGCTCCAAGGAGGTAGGTAAAAGACGGTAAGAGTTCGATAAAATTTTTATATGTCTAAAATTATTATAAATTGAGTCCAATTAATTAAAATGAACTTATATAGGTATTATGTATCTATTTTTATCTAAAATAAATTTAAATAAAATAAATATTTATTTAAATAAAAATTCGGTTTTAAACGACAACTCAGTGTTTTTTCACTATTCATCAAAAATTGAACATTTTCAGAAAAATACCAAAAAATCACCCTAGGATAATTTATATATTCCAAATCCAAAAATGAATTCTATTTTAAAAAATTCAATACATAAATGTTTCATTTATTAATTTAAAGTTAATTCTCGTTGTCAAAAAAATAGCGTGTTTTTAAGAAACAACAATTATCAAAAGATTTACATTTGTTTATGTATAATCTCAAAGTGAAATTAATTCCAATAACCAACATTGGATTAAAGGGTAAAAATATAATCTAGTTATACTTACAAAACATTAAAATGTATAATTAAACACTATAAAATATTTTGATTGAAAATGTAGTTTTCAGTTAAAATATAGTATTTTTCACTATTCACCAAAATATGAAAGTTATCAGAAAAACACTAAAATTTTATTGAAAAAAAATTATTTTTTCCCGATTCTAAAAAAGAATTTTATTTTGTCATATTTAATATTTAAAAGTTTCAAATATTGGATTTAAAAAGGGATCTCAATTAAAAGGTGGTAAAATTTCATTTTTTTAAAAAATAATTTTTTTATCTGAAAAAATGTATTTGTTCTTACATTATGTCTAAGAAACTCATAATATGGATTCTAAAATTATAAGGATTATATAACTTTCAAAATTCAGTAAATACTATTCATAACTGCTTTTGAACAGCTAGTTTGGTATGTTGCGGTGCACTTGAACTATGTGTTGCGTGTAGTGGATGTTATTGAATTACTTTGAAGAAATAACGTATTTTGGAATATTGGGGTGTTAAATTCTTCGCTACTTTAATAAATTGTGTCATCTCAATTTGAAATTCTTTTTTGGGAATAAAAGGTTGAAAATAGAAAATACTTTTATTGGAAAACCTACATCAGAAATTGGGTTTATAAAATTTAGTCTTAATAAGAGGAAAAGGGGAATGAAAAAGTCACTAAAAAATTATGATCCCTATTAAGAGAACATTGGTGGAAAGTAGAGACTCATAATTGGAGGAAAAACATAAATATTTATAGGGAGTTATTGAGTTCCTCAATCACAAACAATTGTAGAATTGTGGGCCTCAAAGACACCAATCTATGTTGATTTAAAATATCACCAGGTCAATAAAACATAAGGTATTAGGATAAGACATTTTTGGTTTTAAGATTCCTTAACAGAAGTTTAAAAATTAATTTATTCATAGAATAAGTGAAGAAAAAAATGTATACTAGTCATGTAGAGGTCCATTCTTTAACTAATTTCTACCACAAAATAATCTTTTACTCTAAAAGATAATAGAACTTAAAAAATATTCTATTTATCCTATTTGTATAGGGTTCCAAAAAAATGAATATATAATTCATCTAACAGACCCTTAAAACCCCACATTATTCAATCAAGGACATCACGTGGATCAGTGATAGGTGAAGCACCCTTGCCTCCCTTCAGTTGCGGGTTCAACTCTCGCGGCCTTGCCAGACCTGACGGGTTGCCGCCCGACCTCCGGGTTGTCCTTTTTATGGAAATCGAAAAATAACCTTAACAATAGTATCCAATTTCAAACTTAATCCATTCAAACCGTTAGAAATATCCAAAATACTTATATCCAAACTCTCCATCCAATGTTTATTATGAAGTTAAACATAATGAGGACCCTTTTTTCCAAGTAATTACATATGAATGCCTTCATCATGTACTCTTTTACAACACTGCAACATCCTGAATTACCAAAATCAACCATCTCTTATTCCAAAATTACTACCTTAGTATCAGGAACATATAATCTAAAATTCCCAATGAAATAGTACGACAGTAAAATCCTTATTTATCTCCATAATTCATGTAACCAGTATACTGTTGATACAACACTCAAATGAAATAATTCTATAAAAACAACATAAGAGAACCAGTCATTCTTCTTCATCTGAGGTAGTATCATAACTTGATTATTATCCAATAACATCATTTGTGTTATACTCTTATGAATGGGACATTGATTCATGTACTGTCTCAGTGCCTTGAAGATGAAGCATTTTAAATTTTAAAATGTTCTCTTACCCTTGCAATCATGTACTTGGTGTCCTTTTTCTCCTCACATATAACAAACTCCCATTCCCTTAAAGCATTTACGAAGGAGACTCATTCCAAATTTATCACATATTGGAAAATATTTATTTCCCTTTATCCATGTTTCTTTCTACCATCCATTTCTTCTATGGATTCCATTCAATGACATATTATTCAGAGAATTATTTACTTTTCATATTAACACAAGATACTATTTCTTCATATGTTGAGAATACATGGGAGGATATTTCCCATCTAAATTTTGGATTAATTCCGTGAATGATTTGATTGTTCTTACTCTTTGGATCATAAGTATTGTTGGAGTTCTCATTCCCTCAACTGGGTGCCATTTCTAAACAATGGCATACACTATGTTTGTTTATGATTCATAATTCATAATTCCATACATGTAAAATACCTAACGTAAATTGAACAGTTTATGGATATAATCCATAATCAAAAAAAGGTTTTCTTTGAGGTGGTATATACTCATAAACCCTTCATAGTTGTTTATAATGGAAATGAGAAATATCCTAAGCATATCCCCTGGGAGTGTCGTAACCAAGAGTGGAGCAAAGCCCTTTTTTGTGCACCAGTTCACGTTCGATTCAAGCTCAAAGAGGTGTTTTCAGGTTTTACCCCTAGGTACATCTATGCCAGAGCCGCCTCTACCAGCTCGTATCCAGACATGGATGTGTTTTCTTAGAAAACTAACAAATTATCTACATTACCAAAATTCTAGGAAGTCCATCTATTCTAATCTTCAAAGTCTATCTTAGGTCTGTGTGCTCTAATCAAAGATTATCTAAATCTAGCTTCCAAGGTTATTGCTAAACTTCCTCTGATACCAACTATAACACCCCGACCCCAGTTACCCAGAGCCGGTTCATTATTTTAATACATTGGAACGATTACACGGAATAATGTCCTGAAGGACCGATCAGTTTAGCAGTATTGGAAAATAGATTACATACATTAGCATTACATTACAATTTGAAACATAAAAAATGGCATAATTAGTTTTTTTTTGAGAATTCCTTTTTCCCTGTAGCTTAACCCTTCATATCAATCATAATACACTTATTGGAATCCTGGGAAAATAAAACATAAGAAAGGGGTGAGCTCAGATTCTCAGTAAGGGTAAATAATTTAGCAGAAGCAATAAAATTTTAATGCATGATGTGTAATTAAAAAAAATCCCTCTAAACATAATATTGAACATAATATGGTAAAAATAAAGGAAACATTACCATAATAACATGCACATGGATATTCTACTAGTTGAATAATCGCATGTAATAACTAATTTCACAATGAGGGAATGCCTAATACCGGACATCATTACCACATAGTCCAAGCCTCGTGCCAAGACTAAAAATAAAATTTTTGTCAAGGACTTGTGCCAAGACACGAGTTTGTCTCATGAGACCTAACGATGCATCGAGGATCTATAGCGGGCTCCACCTGTCACTTACTAAGTCCACTACATTCCTCATATGAAAAATTACAACATAACATAAACATTCGTATTAAAACTATCATAAAAAATGTCAATACATTAACCATAAACCCTGAATGGTATAAAAAAAGAACATCCACATTCAAACATATCAGAACTCATTCAATAAAATATGGAATATTGTATTATAATAAATCAAACTCATTCATAAAAAATATACAGTAATGGATGCTGACATAGTTGAAAATAATGGATAAATAATTTTGAGAGAAATGTCATTTTTGTAAAATCATTTAAAAGTCACACATTTATAAAGAAATTAATTTAAAATAGATTTTTGAATCAAAGTGTCCCATACCACTTTGAAATTTTTTAAAATAATTATCATTTCAAAACATTCAGGTCCATATAAATAAATCCTTAAAATCATTTTGAAAACATGGACATTAATTAAAATGATTTAGAAATATAAATCATTAAAACATTTAAAATTATGATCTTGATAAAGATTACAATTCACAAATCCTTAAAATATTCATTTTGAAATCATTTTTATGAAAAATCGAAATGGATTATAAAACTGTCCCTGTAAATACTTACACGCAAACAATCTCGAATAATAATGAGATTCAGGAATTAACCCTTACCTTGCACTTTCCTTTAGTCGAGGGTACGTTTAACCTGCTGTATGAAGATCATAGTATGTTATTAAATTATACCAGAACCATATTAACAATTATGATATCATACATGGTTCATTTTGAACTTTATACTACCCATTTAATAATAATTAACATTTTGGGTAACAATCGCTTTCTTTATCGTATGTGTTTTAACTTGTTACTCTTGATTGTATCCCTTAGATCAGATTTAAATACTTCCATAATATAAAACATGATTTATATATCATATATATTTTTAATATAAATATGTATAATAGACATATATATATTAATTTAAAAACACCGTTTTTGGAGACGATTGTCCGTACGTATGCATAAACGTTCTTTCCATTTTTATATCGTATTGAACGGAACTATGTGAATAAGATATATATAAGTACATATATATATATATTCAATAGAATTATTATGTCATATATTAAAAACTTATTAGTAATATATGTTTTTATAATCCTCGATGAATGGTGAACGTGGAAATGAATCTCATCGCGTCGTGGAGACAGAAATCTTTACGTACGCACGAGCCACAATATAATAACCTTAAAGTTGTGGAATTGGATGGTATATTAATTTTACAGAGACATTATCATGTTATTTTCATTATTTATATACATATTACTCACCATTATATCCATCCGAATAACTTAGTGTTGAATTACAAATTACACCACGACGTGGAGACGATAAGTCGTACGTACGTATGCATGGTGACATTATCATCCATAAGATGGATAGAATAATGAATATAGTTGTTACATATTTATAATAACATCACAGTATATATAATATACAGGAGTTATTATTTTATAATGGATATAACAAATAATGAAGAAGTGGAAGAAGAAATGAACTTGAAAGAGGGTGGTGAATTTATTACCTCTTCTTCGGGTTCTTCCAATTGATTTGATCAAAAGGGCTCCTTAGGTTTTCTTTATGACTAAAGGAGTGCCACTAGGATGAAGGGATGCTATTTTAGAGAGTATTTGGGCATAGTTTGGCGAAGACAAAAGGCTTTGAAGGTTTTAATTAGAGAGAAGGGGGAGTCCCCTTTTCTAAGAGGGGTGAGGGGCACCATATGAAAAAATTAAAATACTATTTTATAATAAAATCATTTTTGGTTTCAAATGGCTCCAAAATAAATTTTTTACATTATAAGGTGGGTATGGGTCACAAAACACTCAAAAAATAGGTTTTATACATGTTCTGGTTACCATTTTAACCTTATCATTTAGATTTAACCCTAAGTTAAATAATTTAACTTTTACCGTGTCTTTCTTGTATTCTTACACTATATGGTTAATAAACATACTATATACTACCAATATAACCCCAATTGGTTCCATAATGTCATATATATTATTATATAAGTCTTTTTTCCTAACCTTATATTTTTATGACCGTTATATCAATTAATAATACAATATTTGTTTTAAAAACTATTTTATTTCAATTTTGACACTATTAGGTATTTGTTTTTTGTTAAAATAATAACAGCATGATTACATAAAAAAATACATTTAATCAATCCTAACATGTAATATTCACCTTTAAAATTTGTGTATGTCATAAAAATATTAAAATTATATTTATTTTAATATTTATAATACCATTTATTTGATTCTATCATTAATAATGTAATTACTGCATCATCATTGTGTCATTAATAAATTTAATTATTTAATCACTAAAAATTATAAATAAAATACCATTATGTATGAAATCTTCTTATCTTTATAATGAATATTTATAGTCTAATTTATCATCTGTATAACCCTATATTAAAAATGATTTAGTCATTAATCTTTGATTTTAACTTTTTTAACTCTTCTTTAAACAAATTAATAATAAATGCCTTAATGTAATCCAAGTGGACCTAAAGGGTCATATTTTATTTATAAGGTTGTTTTTGGTTTCATTACACTTATCCAATAGATTAGTAAATGTTTTAGGGTAATGATAATATTATTTTTACCCTTACCCTATTTACTTTTAACCGTGGTAACTAAAAGTAAAAAGTTACTATTCACCAAAAATTATTTTTATCTTGGTAAACCAAATTTTACTCCTTGATATTAACCGTGTCTCTCGTATTTTTCAAATTCAACCCACAAAACCGGTAAAATTATGTTTTATGTAAATTTGCAAAAGCTCCTAGGCTTTGGGTAAAAGACGGTAAGAGTTCGATAAAAGTTTTATATATCTAAAATTATTATAAATTGAATCCAATGAATTTCAATGAAGTTATATAGGTATTATTTATCTTTTTTACCTAAAATAAATTTAAATAAAATAAATAATTATTTAAATAAAAATTTGGTTTTAACAATAACTCAGTGTTTTTTCACTATTCATCAAAAATTGAACGTTTTCAAGAAAATACCAAAACTTCACCCTAGGATAATTCAGGTACTATAAATAATAAAATGAAGTCTATTTTACCAAATTCAAAACATATAAGTTTCATTTATTGATTTAAAATTAATTCTTGTTGTCAAAACAAATAGCGTGTTTTTAAGAAATAGTAATTTTCAGAAGATTGACAGTTGTTTATGTATAATTTCAAAGTGAAATTAATTCCAATGACCAGCATTAGATTAAAAGATAAAAATATAATCTAATTTTACTTCCAAAACATTACAATTTATAATTCCACACTATAAGTTATTTTGATTAAAAAAGTAGTTTTCAGTTAAAATATAGCAATTTTCACTATTCACCCAAATAAGAAAGTTATCAGAAAAACACCAATTTTTTTTTGAAACTAAATTATTATGTCCCGATTATAAATAAGAAGTTTATTTTTTCAAATTGAATATATAAAAGTTTCAAATATTGGATTTAAAGAGGGTTTTCCATTAAAAGGCGGTAAAATTTCCTTTTTTTTAACAATAATTCTTTTATCTGAAAAAATGTATTTGTTCTTACATTATGTCTAAGAAACTCATAATATCGATTCTGAATTTTTAAGGATTATATAAAGTTCAAAATTTAGTTAATACCATTCATAACTGCTTTTTAATGGCTAGTTTGGTATGTTGTGATGCGCTTGAACTCGGTGTTGTGTGTAGTGCAAGTTATTGAATTATTTTGAAGAAATAACGTACTTTGAAATCTTGGCGTGTTACAGTGATACACTGTTATATGAGGTAATAGATTCCCCAAAGAATCACCTTACTCACTCACAAATAGTTTGAATCCTATGCTATATATGGAGGTACACTTGAGGCCATGTAAGCCACTAACATAGGGTCTATTGAGTGGATCCAAGGTTGGGATGTTACAAACTGGTAAAAAACATACAAAAGTGATGATTTTAGTGTATATTATACATGTGAAGACCCCATTACCACTCCATATGAATTTTGAGACATTTATGAGAATGATTAATTGCACCAAAATGAAATTTAGGATAATAAATAGATGGGCCAAGGTAAAATCTTATAGACCACTCTCTATGGAGAATCCATAGACACTGATCTACAGTTACAATATCTTCATGTTTATTTTTATTCATTTTCCTTATATATTGTGATTCCTTCCTTATCCCCAATCAATACTATCACCTAATATTTAAAGGGTTAATTTATATGAGTGATCCATAAAGGGGGATGATTGACTATATTACTATTTTTTTATAAAATAAATAAATCTATGTCTGTACTCTTCTATCTGGTTTCAATTATTATTTTTAGTTTTAATATGTAATTTAGATGTGTGGTGTATTGATTATAAAAATTTCTATTGGTGTTCCTCAATTATAAGAAATCTACCTCTTCTTAATTTTGGTCTGTATACATTGGAAATGATTCAGTTAAGTGAGTAGTGATAAGTTTTTTCCAGTACTTGTGTAGAATCATGCTTGGAACCATTGGTGGATAGGGAATGATAGAACATAGTCCAGTATTATACTAATTGATTATGTGGACCGATGAAATTTTTTGAAGTCTCTGGATGGGGAGTTGAAAAACCTAATGTCTTGGTTAAGGATACCCTCACCATCACCACCTAGACACAAGGAGAGGGTAATTTTTCATGGAATCTCTACATCACTATCAGCCAAAATAAGAATTGGTAAAACTAGAAATAATGATATCATAGATCTAGGCCTATCCTTGTCTGTCCCAATAACCATTCTTCATCAAATGTTTGTAGTCATCCCAATAATTTTATTACTAAAACCCAATATCTCAAAATCAAAATCAAATAAATTTTATTTAAATAAACTCAAAAAGTAACAAACAATTTTGTGTGAACACCACTCAAGAGACTACATAGGGTTATCCACTAGACAATACCAATGAAATTAATTTGTTTTGACAAGCCCCACAAAAAATAATTTCATGAAATCATATTCCATTGGGGAAAATATGGAATTTCTACTTTGACTAATATTCCCACTTCACCACTCCTCCTCACCAATCTACCCATTTTTACTACAAGAAGAGGCATCCATTTAATAAAGAGGATTGTTATTCACCAATCTACTTGACCTAGAAGTATACCTACTACACTATTCTCTATTATCCCATTCTCAAAACTGAGGAGCATGCAAATCACCTATACATACATTATTAGGTCAAATCCCAAACCTAAATTTGAGCTCTATAAGAATCCATATCACAAACATCCAATCCTTAGACACCTCATTACTATAAAATAGAAAAGATAAATGAAAAAACACTAACATTTGAGAATAATGAAAATACACTTTTATATGAACCTTTTTTAAACTCAATGATCTCCAAGGTATGTTTAAGTGTTATTGGGTCAGGATAATATCACATGAGAAATAAATCATTGATGTCCATCTAAAAATCTCCCACTCATGTTTCTTTATTCATGCTACTTAAGAATATCTTACTAGATCATTTGATTATAAATATATCTATACACACTCAACCATATTTTCGATTCAACACAATCTTAAAAAATCTCATGATAATGTCCAACCATTAGTCTACATCTCAAGGTAAACTAGTACTCTAAAAAGCCTTAGGATGTTGGATCTAGCAATCTTAAGAATAATCGTTCAAATTTTGGATGATTCCACATTAAAAAAAGAACCATCCAAAATATTTATGGTTGAACTTGATTAGTAGAATGAATCACCAGTTCTTATATTGTGTCATTCTGGGGAATATAATTCAACACTACATGAGTTTGCACTAGGGCTTCTAACATATTAAGATCCTCAAGGGTTTCCATAGTTGGTGGTCCCATCTAACATCCTTATGGAGGCATTTCTAAAATTCCACAAAAAAATCATCTGATGTGGAATGATAAATTTTGATCATAACAAACCTATGTAATCTCATAATGGTTCTACTAAAGTACTACTCATATATTATGCTATATTCCTCCAACCACTAAATAGGGTTCTCTATCCATATATGTTAGAAACATTCACATATTTACAAATGATAATAACATGATCAAGTTCAATTAATTAATTCCAGTATATATATCTCAATAGCTTAGTAATAGATGTATCACACAACAAACTCATACAATTCCCATCCAAATAGGTATCAATAATAAATTAATTAAATTAATGAACTAATATGTATCAATAAATAGATATATATGTTGAATGTGTATCAATATGACTAATCATGATACCTAAATGTACCCAAATTATATAAAACAAATATAGTAATCATGTTAATGGTAACACAATGGTCTGTTATACATGAACTGGCTAGGAAAATACTAAATCCTAGACCAATTTCACACAGAGCTTATCTCATTTCACCCATGTCCTATTTTTGTCAAAAATACAATAATAAATTTTTTTCCCGATATCGTTTTGTAACACCCTGACCCAAAACACTTAGTCTAAAACAAAGACCCATAAGAATTCATGTGTGCCTACAGATATGAAAGAGGAGTCCTAATAGTAGCATGGGTCTGAATTTCATCAGTTAGAATACTATTCTCTTAGTTTAATATCCTTTAATAAATGATATAAATAATTTATAACAATTAATATTTTGAAATATGGAAAAAATACTATTAAATGTAATATGTGTCATACTATATATAAACGAATGGGCTCCCAACTTGGCAATCCAAATTGATGCATAAAATCTATGGGTGGAAATTAAATTAAAAAAATAGTCTGATGTATGTCCCAACATCACCTTAGACACCATGCCTCCATCTTCTCAACTCCATGCCATAGGGCTAGTTATAAAAAACCTTATCATTACTCTATTTTTAAACATGATTTATTACAAAAAGTTTAACTCAATACCACTAAAGAGATAGATTGATCTAGTGTCTTTTGGGTTTATGAGAATTACATAACATCTTAAAGCATGTAATACAACAATATAATTATTGAAAAGTTATTTTACATGTCCACAACATTCCATCATACGTACCACAAAATGGGATAACATGAGGACATATATTAGAAAGTGGTGAGATATAAATCCCAATAAGGGAATAAACATGGAATAACATGAGGGATACAGTACATGATAGACAATAGAAATATCGATTGAACCAAAAATGAACATGAATAATAATTCATGATATAACATGATAATCATAACATAGGAAATGTGGAAACAACATACAACATGATATTATCACGAGTCATGGCTCATTACACATGGTGGAGCATGAGTCAAAGCATATAGCCCATGGAAAACCATGAGTCAATGATCATTGCCCGTGAAGTAGCATGATTAAAGATAATTTCACATGTAGTAGAATGATTCAAATCATGTTCACATGACTTATCAAGATATTAAACATTACCTAAATCATTGGAATGCTATCAAGGATTAACCATCATAATCATTTCGTTTTCATGCTTAAGTGTGCCACATAGATCATACAACATGGATTCACTAATAATCAATGTTTTAATCCATGATAAAAGAAATGTGGAATAAAAAAATATAGATCCAGAATAAATAAGTATATGTATATAATGTTTAATACCCTTAATTGAGAAATGTGAGTGGTATTCCCAGCACAATGATTTTGGCATGGAAGAGTCACGGTGAAATATTGGAAGTATAACGGGGTCATACAGAAATTCATAAAATGTAGATAAGATTGAATGGGGTATCTCATCATTTAGAAATGTAATTTACATTAATTGATATAAGTAATGATGTTCCCCAACATATGTAATAGGAAATACAAGGTGTAACGTAAAAAATATTCTTGAATTAAGAGGAGAAAGAAAATGAAACCTTTAAAAATGTTGACATGGTAACCGGTGCACATAAAGGATCATAGGAGGAATTAAAGATACTGAAAGGATGTTATCATCATTTATACGTCAAATTTAAAATTAGGTAATCATGAAACATCATATCCCAACTTATGGAAATTGAATTTAAGAAGACCAATATAAATGAAGTTCTTTATTGGAAATGACAAGAGAAATATCCCTTACTAAATTAAGGCTTTGTAACAACATAGATAAGTGTGCAACTGAGGGGGGGGGGGTAAATTATCCCAAATATAAATAATATCCATTGGAAAGTAAGGTAAGGGTTAAAAATAAATTTAAATAGAATAAATTGAAATTAAAATAACTAATCACAAAGTTGATTCTTGAATTCAAAGGCGATGAGAGTAATCCCTTAAATGGGTGTGTGACTCCAAAGGCCTAGGGGTGGCTTATTATGAGATTTGGGGTGACATGGGAGGAATACCGAGAGTAGAAGGAATAGGGTGTATATAGTAAAATATTTTTAGTGGAGAGAAATGGGTTATTGGGTTGGTTTATATAGGAAATGGGGGGAATTTATTATTATTTTTGGTTCAAGACACTATATAATAAAATATTCAAAACTACAAACCATAAAATGGTTTTCGACCATGTATTCTACCAAATAGGATTGGGATACATTATTTTATAAGGACATGGGTTGAAAATTATACCATATTTCCATTTATTTTGTAATGATGAGTCATACTATTATATAAATGATTCTAAAATCTTAAAATATATTATAAGTATTGGAGGATACAAATAGGATTTATAAAATAAATTATATAAATCGAAAATATAATGATTTTAATGTAAAAAATATATTTTTTCTATTTATTCCTTTTATGTTATATATTACATCACTATTATGATACTATGATGTCATAAAACACACCCTATATTTATACAATATTTAGGATCTACCAAAATATTTCACTATCTTGGAAAATTATCAAAAATTCACCATTTGATAATTTTGATATCATGATTCTAAAAAATGACATTAATTCTATCCAAAAATTTTCTATATATGTGAATTTTACCTTTTAAAATAAAAATTTATAGTTATTGAAAATGATGGGTTTTTTTGAAAATTACTATATTTGAACCCTAATAAAAAATACATTTGAATTCATGAAAAATATAAGATTATTTATATTTAATAAAATTAATTTAATAATAATATTTTATTAAAATATAATTATATTTTATAAATCCATTAATTCTTCAAAATATGTTTCTTGATGGAATTTGAATATAAACCAATAATGCTATTTTTTCTTTAAAAATCATTCACAATGTAAAAATAATAGATAGAAAATATATTCATTGTTGTATAAATAATTATGTACATAATATTATTTATAGGGTAATTATACATATCCCATTATTACACCATCATGATCCTTATGTGTAAGGTGTGTGATTGATGGGCTTTTATGGGGCTATTCATTAAACATGGTGTGGGTCGTGATTTTGATTAGCTTGAACATCTCCCATAAATGATTGGATAAAAAAACTTATGCCTTCCACTCTCTCACTTTGGTCTATAGCAGATTGAATTGTAACATCATTTCATGTCTATCTTGTATATCAATATACATTTCCAAGACCCCACAAAAAAATTCAATTGATCTATAGTCTGTAGCTGTATTCATTTCATTATGATCCCCCTTTAAGGGTCCATCTTACTAGAACTATGAAACCAGATCATCATGATAGAAAAATAAAGGTTCCATTAAATATAAAATAACACAAGAAATATTTATTTTGGAAATCAATAATAAGGAATACAATGAAGCATTTTCAAGTGGATTCAAACAAATCATATAACATCACTTCAATGAAAGGGCTTTAAGGGACCCTCATTAAAGAATATGAAAAATACTATCATACATGCGTTATTATGTGTAAACAAGATATCATGATATCATCACATACAAGGCCCAATGTTATAAGGGACTTCATTCATCATGGTTTTTGATGAATTATTCTATTATTTTTCAAATTATATAATTCATAACCACATGGTACACCCAAGGAGAATGATATCACCCTTCAAGGATGTATATTCTGGTTCTGGTTAATCAAGAAAGTTGATTATAAATGTGACTAAATAATATTACATTTATATAAGGCTGATTATAGAGTAACATATCTTATATTTTTAGCCAATTTGACTAATTTTGATGTATTTCTATGGAGAGGTCTACAACTCACTAAATATGTTTTCAATTTGGGAATGAATTTTGAATTAACTGTCATTAATTAAAGTCACAATTTTTTTATAGAAATTTAAATTTGTCCAATCACCAGATATTCAAGAAAAAATATATTCTAGATAATATCCAAGTATAATTAAGTCTCTAGATGACCATTCTATGGTGTTTTACAAAACAAACATACGTTTTTTCTGATAATTTTTTCTCTAGTCAAGGGGATTCTCTTTGATACTTTATTACCACCACTAATATACCAAATAAATATCAATACATTAAGGGTATATCATCAATATTCCATTAAAAATGGATTTATGAAGATACTCTATAAACACATACCCATAAAACATCTACAGCCTAAGAAATATCTTGATTTGATCTAGGGAACAACTTCAAATCACAATATTCAACATTTTCATAAAAATATTTGATGTAAATTTTATTTTATATTTATATAAAACAAAAATATAATACAAATCCATGATCATATCTCTATACGGGATAATGTTTTGTCATAGATCTACGAAAACATCAACATTCAAGCATCTCTTGATTGTATAAAAGTTAGAGATTCAATGGAAGAAGAAAACGAGAGACTATATTCATGAGAAGAGTTATAAAATTCTTATCGTGACCCTTTGGGTAAAATTGGATGTTAAATAATGTTAAAACATCGTGTAATTTAAAACATGTGGGTGAGTTTAATACACTCCACGACTGTGGGAACCGATGAGCCAGTGGGCGTCATCGGCTGGATGGTGACTCGACACCAACTTATTGGTGTGAATAGATAAACCCCATGGCTTTATCCAACACCACCAACTACCTGGATGGGTTTTTTGAATACTGAAAACTTGTAGACAATCCACTATAATGCCACCAGACAATACCAGATGCTTGGTGAACTCCACCAGGCGACAAGTTGTTGTTTTCATCCACCATTCTTCCTGGCCTTTATAAAATGATTCATTATAAGAACACAGACCCCTATAAGGTAAAAATCTAATCCTAAATGATCAAAATAGAGTACAAATTATCATGGGAACATAATATTTAAAATATTTAGTATAATATTAATTATAAACAAAAAGATATAGCAACATTCAAGATCCTTACAAAAAAATCGTATTCATGGGTGAATGTAACAAATTCTTATCTTATACCGATCAAGTAACTACTTATATATATGGTACTACATTTAAAAAATAGTTTTAACTCTAATTTAATACATTAAATATATAACACAATTTTTCTTGATAAAAAATATCATTGAATGAGAAAATAGGTAAACATTTCATAAATTTGGACATGATAAAACTATTTTCGGATTATTTGATTATAAATAGTTTTGATAAATGTACAATTAATCATTATTCATGGACCATAGAAAATTAAATATTCAATACAATTTCATATTTATTTAAATGTGAACTCATTAATATTTATTTAATGTACTGGGTAATTAAACAACACAAACCTCCTTTGTCAATCATGGATCAAACTTCACCCCCACCCCCACCAAGGATATTCCCAAAATAAAGATAACCCTTATAATTTAATATCCTCAAGGATCTATGTCTTGAAATCAAATATATGTGTCAAAACCAACATTAACCTATCCTAAAGGACCCTAAATTATGATTTGTTCATATTTAAATTAATAAACATTCCAAATATTAAAATAAATTCATTTAAATATTGTAATATTTTATAATTTGTAAATACATTATAAACTATTTCACTATATAAATAAACTATAAAACAATATTACAAATAGAAAAAAATATATCAATTTAAATCCCCACTACACACATGGTAAGATCCCAAATGATCCACATCAATTATTATTATTTTGAATGTGTACAAATAAAATTATTAATAATAAGAAACATAATTAATTTTTATGTAAATTATGATATAGTTTTTCCTAAGTGGAAATAATTTTTTAAAGGAAATAGTACTATTTTATATGGATGAATCAATTCATAGAAAATCCTTTATAAGTACATCTTCTAAAACCATGAATTGTTTTCACCCTACTCTGTGGAGCATTTATTATGAAAATATATTTTTTATAAAAACTTTTATAACATTTCATCTAAATCATTTAATGAAATTAAAATTATATATTGATTTGTTTTTGGGAAAAAATCAAACCTAATTTTCTAATTATGTAAGGGTTTTTCACTATTATTTACACCTTTTTCTATATAATTGATCAATAATAGGGGAAATATAAGAAACCACAAAACATTTCAAGAAATATATCACGGTTTGGGAAAATTTAATATTGTATATTCTTTTCTAGCTATAATAAAATATATATAACATAGAAGATGATTGAATTCAAATAATTGATTTAGGAGGTGACTCTTTTTGTTAAACATATAAAATACTTTCAATTAAATTCTATTTCCCATAAGATACATCAGCTCATTTTAACTGAATAAAATTAATAATTATATTAATCTAGAACATATTAATAAATCTATATCAGAAAATCTAAAAAATTAATATATTTATCACTGAGAATCATCTATTGAACAATTTCAACCTATGGTATTTATATAATTACACCCTCTTTCTCACATTTTTTAAAAGAAAATTAAAGGGAGTAATGTGATAGAGAGTGATGTGATTCAATCATATAGTTTCTTTAAAAATAAAATTATAAAACCATATATTGGGTTCAACATCACTTTTTTAGCTTTAAGGATTCTCTATAGAGTCTAAATATTTCATAACCATTCATTTCATCAACATTATAAATATAAAAATTAATTTTAATATGAAAATTTACTAACTATTTATTAAGATCAAATATATAATACTAAAATGGTCATATACATAAATATCTCATATTTTATTAAATAATAAATCCTAATAATTTTCCTAACTTGATCCAAGTGGACACGAACCCCAATTAATAATGACCCGAGTTTTGAGGTAACGTAAAATTACAAGGGAATTTGAATTTTTGGTTATTACTTAACACGATTCTCATTAAAACAAGCTTTGAAAATTAATTATAAATGTTTTAACACTTAAAAGACATGTTTTAGACATATTTTAAGTACCAAGGGTTTTGGATGATGTCTCATTATATTTCATAAGCACTAGATCTAAAATGATCTGAAAGGTTTGTGTGGTCTGTATAGGGAGCACGATTTGTCTAAAACCATGTGGCCCCTAGTAGCAAACGATGATTCCTTATAATGGGTTGTTGGTGTGAAGCACACATGCTGCACATGGATTACCCAAACGACATTCCTATCCTACATGGGTAGTGCAATTTAGGGACTACTCTTGAACTATTCACTACATGGTTGAGGCAAGCATTTATAAACGAAGTGTGAAGCACATGTAAGGTGATCCATATGTCTTTTTGGGGTGCATGATTTCTGAAACTATGGGTCCCAAACCATGAGCAGTACATTTAAAAAATTGAAATTAAAATTTAAAATAATTCTACCCTCATCCTTTGACTCAACTCATCCCTCTCCCCTTCCTCTGTAGGAGAGCATGACACCACCTCCTCAGATCCAATTCATTCACCATTTTCAAAAGGATTTCAACAATATTCCCTTTTGATTATTCACAGTATGGTCTCTGGTTCCCCCTTCTTTCCTTTTTCAGTGGTATTTCGTTTCCCTTTCACCGGATATCCATTTGGTGGAACCCTAGGGTTAGGGTTGACCAAACTTTTTATCATTCTTCAATTTTTTGGGTGTGATGTGTGTCTCTCGTAACTAATTCATGTGTGTTTCACCATCTTTTGTTGAAGGTGAATAGCTTCTGTCCATTTTGGATTTTCATCGTCAATTGAGGTTGGGTTTTCTAACACTATTTTTTTATCCAACTATTTGTATGTGTTATTTTAGTGGTT
Source organism: Viscum album (assembly GCA_963277665.1). Taxonomy (NCBI): domain Eukaryota; kingdom Viridiplantae; phylum Streptophyta; class Magnoliopsida; order Santalales; family Viscaceae; genus Viscum; species Viscum album. Next base: position 472,598,375 of record OY728148.1, read on the forward strand.
TTGAGTTTCTAGTTTTTTATGTATTGGGTTTTTGTCAACCATGTGGCCGGATCGAGTCATCCGCATCCAATTTGACTACCAAATATGCATAGTTAGGCATATATGTGTGTGTGTGTGTGTCTGTTTGTGTGTGTGTTCGCTTGTTATATAAATATTAACCCATGGAAGCAAGAACATATATTTAAGGTCTAAGTTTTCTTATATATATATATATGAAATAAGCATATTGGTGTAAGTGGAAAAGGGTATATTTTTATATAATCATATATAAAAGAATCACATTGTACATATTCATGGACAAGTGAATATGTACATATGGGATAGGTATCATTATGTGTATGTGAAGTTTCATATGATCGATGGTGGAAAAGAATATCTTCAATTGGTCACTAATGAAAACATCAAGTTCCAAAGTGTTCTACTTGGTCCTCTTAGTTTTATTGTAGAATTAATTTACTTTTTTCCCTTCAAATTCAAGAAATCCTTATTTTCAAGCCTTCTAACCTTAATTTAAATATAGTTAGTGATGCAGCTTTTTTAGAATAATTTATTCTTAATTTTTATCATTGGAATACTCTTGAAATGATGTTAAATAATATTAAATTAATTGTTTGGAAAAAATATCATGTTTCTTTAAAAAAAACCCTAAATGAGTTTCATTTCCCTCAATTGGAAAATAATATGTGCACAACCTTGTAATCTTGTTCTTATTATTTTTCTTAATTCCCCTTTTCATTCTCTATATTCCATATTTTCTAAGAATCTGATGAATAAAATGAGTTGGTAAGTGAATTTTTCTCATGCCTTGAATGGGACTTTAAAATGGAAATGTCTTGAATAAAAGTAGTTTCATGTATTAAATTCACAAACATATGAATTAGTGACTATTTTATGAATTATTTCAATGGAAATGCGTGAATAATGGCATTTTCTTAGTGTTGGAGTGATATAAGTGGTTCTGACATAATGAACTCTTGGATATACTCCCATTCCTTTTTAGTATGAGTGACGATGTCGTGTAAACATGTTGTGGGTGATATCAGTTATTCATAAGATGGGATCATAGAGAATTATCTATTTCTACCTCAAAATGAGTGTCAGTGGTTCCTTAATGTCGACCCCATCGATGGGCTCAAAGTAATTATGGTTATAGCTGGACTCGAGTGAGACTCAAGATCCTATGTGAAATACCAGTAATGGACTCAAGTGACACATGAGACATCTTCATGGGTCACCATGGATAGACTCTTTTGCATTGGTTACAAGTGGATCCCTCATGAAATGCATGGAATGTCATTCATGATTTTCATGGATGAGCTTAGGGTGTATTAATATATTTTATAAAGCGGTTTTCAAATTTACTTAATGAAAAGTGGAAAAAAGAAGTTTTTTAAGTAGAGAATTTATCTCTTGTTTCTATAGATGTAAGGAAATGTCCTCCAAATCCCTATCATTAACATATGGAAGTCCACATTCATGCAAATTATCTCACCAAATTCCCCATTCTAGGATCCATGGGTACATACCCACTAGCATAGAATGAACTATGTAATTGGATAGGTGCCCAAGTGGAAACCTGTCTAATTCATTTAATCTAATATTTATTTCTATAACAAATATAATTACTAAAACACATTATTAAATTTATATTGAATGAAATTGATTGGTAATGACACCATGGGTTACATCCTACTGATATTTATATCTCACACCTATCTTGGGCACTGTTTGGTACCTGATTAAATATTATGATCACATGTATAGATAAAGGGAAGCATGAATCTTTCAATGATTGATTGATATAAATTGCTATGATATAGTTGGTGTAGGGGACCAATATGGTTCTCAAAATTCTTATAGATCTAGTGGATGGGATGTTATTGATTTATTACACAGTATTACATAATGAATATTTTTTTTCTTATTATACTTTTAGCATTATATGTTATACATGAATTGTTGTAATTTCGAATTGGTCACATTAATATTTAATTGATATTACATTCATATTCTACTGATTTTACTTTTGTCTATATTTTTTTGTTTCATTCAAAAAAATACCTGATTTATTATTATGTTGCTCTTCCCTTCAGGGTATAGACTCCACACCATACAACGGTTAGACCCACAATTATATTCAGTATCATCTTGCATACATGAAAGCAATCTTGAAGTAATGTGCCGATCGGGATGACAACCATTTTAGTAATCAATTGGGTCGAAACATTATAAAGTGGTATTAAGATTCATTATCCATTATCATACTATTTTTTGTTGGTAGGCAGAATTCTACGAATCGATTATCCCTTCGTAAATAGTCATGTCTAGACCGACCACCCCACCCTTGAAGAAAAGTCCATGTTTTTAGGGATGGGATTTTTCTTTAAGATCATTCTATTATAGTAGATTATGATTTAATCTTTAGGGATTGGAAGAATTTATAATGCTTACAAATTTTTGAGATTTATAGATTACCCTTGGTATAATATGGAAAAGCATTAGAATTACATGATTCATTTTATGAACATAATCATTCATTTTCCATTCCATGTAGATTGCATTGTGATGCTACATTAAATTGTTGATGTGATTTTTTGTGCAATTTTCATGTCCATTCTATACCTCTATTACTTATTATGACTTTTTATTATTAAGATATGTGTGATTCCATATCACTTTTAGGTGACCTATCATGACCAATCCTCGGGGCCCGTGCCATGACTACCCCAAGCATGCCTTCCATAGGCCAGGGGCTGGCGACTAGCACCAAGGCGTAAATCCCAGAAAAAGGGAAGGCATTGCATTTGGAAAGTAAACCACAAACACCACTGAGCAAGCAGGCAGAAGTAAACACTAAGTAAAAACTGGTACAACAGTAAGTGTGGAAAGTAAGTGGGCCAGAATACAAACCCAAACTGAAAGTAAAGTACAACTCGAAAGGGAAAACATCAACTGAAAAGTAAAGCCGCAACGCCGAGCTGTCCACTGGAAATCCCACCTAAAGGATGGGTACATAAAGCCTCCACTGCTCCTCGGGTCCAGCCGACCGCTTCGACTACGTCCCGCCCAGTGGTCCACCTCCAGGTACTGTCCTGATCCGCAAGCCTCCACCCCAATCAGCGTTGTCTGTCGTCTGCAACCAACACAACGTAGTGCTGGCATATCCCGTGCAGGGGTGAGTATAAGCAACTCAGTAGGGACCCCGAGACCCCCGAAGGTCTCCCAGAATCCATGAAGGATAATCCACAAAGGAAAGATACAATCACGAAGTAACATCCGACACTGCTTAGGTATATGCCCATATATATACCTAAGTCATCAAATCTCGTTCGGCTCCAACATCTGAACCCAAGTACAACCCAGTCCACACAGGAAAGCAAAACGTAAATCCACACAGGATAGCACAACACAATCCACAAAGGAAAGCAAATCAGGATTCAGCTCACACAGGTATACTTCTTCGTATGATGATTGAGATGATCGGATATTGACACTGAATCATCTAAGTCGTCAGACCCACAAATGATCGATAGGTACTAACCCCCACAATGACCTACAAAGGATCTGACCCACACAGGATCGATAGGTAACTAACCCCCGCAAAGTCCCACAAAGGATCAGACCCACACAGGATCTGTAGGCGCTGGCCCACACAGGACCGCTGAGCGCTGACCCACACAGGATCGGACCCACACAGGATCGGTAGCACTGACCCATAAAGGATCGCTGAGTGATGTAGTCGTCGTCGAATCCACTGAGGATCTCTGCACAGTCGTCGTCGAATCCACTAAGGATCTCTGCACAGTCGTCGTTGTCGTCACAGCCAACTCTAGGGTTCCCGCACAGAGCAAGCTCATTCGGGAGGGTCCGCTACATGAGCCGAGAGGCTGATACATCCACTGACACATAGTCCAAATTTTATGTATCCAAAAGTTCTGTATCGCCAACAGGAACTCAACGTTGCAGACGGCGCGTCAATCGGACGCCCGGTCTGAGAGTTATTGGCTTTTTTGTCCTAGGGGCCTGGTTGGTTTTTAAAGCAAAACCAACCCGACCATACTCTACCTGCGTCCAAAACACGGACGGAGTAATCCAAAAGATCCTTCTCACTTAGAGAAATCCAAAAAAATCGACGGCACGTCAATCAGACGTCCGGAGCTCAAGATATGGGCGTTTTCGCTCCGAGGGCCCGGTTGGTTTCGTGTACGAACCAACCCAGCTGAACCCAAAGTATTCTGAAACCTTGAGTGTAATATACCGAAACGACCATCTCAATCCAAGGATCCCATCGCCGCTGATAGCGCGTCGATCGGAGGCCCGTAGCTCAAGATACGGGCAAAAGACCGAAAAGTTCCAAGAACGGGGGGTCTGGGCCCGGACCGACCCGGCCCAACCCCCCTGGGTCGGACTGAATCGGGTCGACCCGACCCGGGTTCGGGTCCCACCCGGCCGGGGCAGCCTGGGGGTTCGGCTGGGCGGCTCGACCGATGCGCTTGCGCGGGCCAGGAGCCGCGCAAGGCAGCCCCCCCCCCCCCCCGCGCGGGGGCCGCTCCGTGACACCAGGACGTGGCTTAAGTTGCATCCCTTCTCCGCGGTCCCACGCGGCCGCGGGACTGGCCAGCACCGCCACATCCTGGCGGCCGGCCGCCGATGGGGGGTTCCGTGGACCACCGAACGCGTTCCGGTGGTCCATGTTGCGTGCGGTCTTCACGAGTGCTCGTCCCGGGACTCGTTCTTCACTACAAAGCCTTAAAAATTAACTTGAGGCCCCGTTTGTCGTTGCCCACCAATCCGCACATAACAACAAGAAGGGCGGTGGGTTCAGACATGTTCGTTGGTCCACACCCACCGTGTTAGCATTTTTTTAAAGTCTCACAACAAACATATTTAACAACCGGGGATATAAATCTTGAAGATTTTAAAAGAAACAACCCCTACCTCGTTGTAGTCGTCGAATGGGAGTTCTTCGCGGAACTGACCGTCGTGGAAGGAGAGGATTGTCGCGTCGCGGAAGGGGCGTCGCGTCGTCACGGTACTCGACATCGCGTCGACGATCTCCGAGGGTTAAAGAAAACACACAGATTTAATTTCACGAATTCAATCCATGTTTAGGATAAAATCAAAAAGGGATTTAAAAGATTTGAAATCTCCTACCTCAAGCAGTTGATCAAAGATTTGTCGTGGGGAAAGAATCGTCGCTGAAGAAGCGTCACGGAAGAAGAATAATTAGCATCGCAGAACACGGCATCGCATCGTCGATATCCAAGGGTTCGGCGTTCTTCGCGTTCTTCATGTTCTTCGCGTTCTTCGCGTTCTTCGCATTCTTCGCGTTCTTCGCGTTCTTGTAAAATTCCAATGAAAATTAAGAAAAAAATTTCCTTGAAATTTACGGGTCTTTACATCACTCCCACCTCAGGGCTTTACGTCCCCGTAAAGATACATCATAAACTAGGGAAACAAATGTGGGTACTGTGCACGCATCTGAGCCTCCCGCTCCCAAGTGCTCTCCTGGAGGTTCCCGTGTTGCCATATGACGTGCACAAGAGGATTCGACCATCCACGTAGGACCTGCTCCTGTCGATCCTCGATCTCCACCGGGACCTCCGCAAAATTCGCCCCATCATCAACGTCTAGCTCTCCATGGTCAATGATATGCGTCGGGTCGTGCACGTATCTCCTCAGCTGGGATATGTGGAAGACATCGTGCACTCGGTGTAACTGTGGTGGTAGAGCCAGGCGATAAGTCACCTCGCCAAACCTGCTGAGGACCTGGAATGGTCCGATGAAGCGTGGAGAAAACTTGCTGCCTCGGAAAAATCTCCGTAAACCACGTCGAGGTGAGAAACGTAGGAAGACGTGGTCGCCATCCTCGAACTCTAGTGGCCTCCGCCTCCTGTCAGCATAAGACTTTTTTCGGCTCTGAGTTGTCATCATCCGCTCCTGGATGACTTGGGCCTTCTCTGTCGTGGCCTGGACCATCTCCGGTCCCACGAGTGCTGACTCCATAGGGTCTTTCTAGCACAAAGGAGATCTGCAAGGTCGGACGTACAATGCCTCGTATGGTGCCATCCCGATGGTGGAGTGGTAGCTGTTGTTGTACGCAAACTCCACCAAGGGTAGGTGGTCCTCCCAACTGCGACCAAATTCGAGGACACATGCACGGAGCATGTCCTCGAGAGTCTGAATGGTCCTCTCCGTCTGACCATCCGTCTGAGGGTGAAAGGTAGTGATCAGACATAGCTGCGTCCCGAATGCCTCCTACAACCCCTTCCAAAGCTGGGAAGTAAAGAGAGCATTTCGATCAGAGACGATAGATGATGGCACACCCTGAAGCCATACAATCTCCTGAACGTAGAGACGTCCCAAGCTCTCCACTGAGCCCTGCTCTCTGATGGGTAAGAAGTGAGCCGACTTGGTGAGTCGGTCGACAATCACCCAAATGGATTCGTGACCTCTGGAAGTGCGTGGAAGTCCAGTCACGAAATCCATAGATATGTCGTCCCACTTCCACTCTGGGACCTCCAAGGGCTGTACCAACCCTGCTGGTACCTGGTGCTCCGCCTTCACCTGTTGGCAGGTGAGGCATCGAGAAACGAACTCTGCAACAACCTTCTTCATGCCCGGCCACCAGTGATGTCGTCTGGGATCCTAGTACATCTTCGCCACTCTAGGATGTACCGCCAAAAGAGAAGTGTGAAACTCTCTCAGCACCTCCTCCCGTAAAGCAACTGGTACCAAGGTACGTCCTCTGAAAAGGACGTCATGCTCTGCTCCAAGGGAGAAACCATCAGGTGCCTGACCTGAGGATATCTGTGCACGCCGCGTCTCACAGTCAGCGTCCCCACGGTGTTCCTCTCAGACCCGCTGTAGTAGTGGAGGAGAGACTATGAGAGACTGAAGGAAGGCTGCTCCATATCTATCCACGAAAGATATCTGCAAGGCGGCTAGCTGCTCCGTCGCCTCATCAAGTAGCTGAATGCCCGTCCTCTTGCTGAGAGAATCGGCTACCACGTTCCCCTTCCCAGGAGTATAGACTATCTCAAAGTCATAGTCCTGGAGGAACTCGAGCCATCGCCGCTGTCTCAGGTTCAGGTCTTTATGAGAGAAGATATACCAGAGACTATGATGGTCAGAAAAGACTGTAAAGCGCTCGCCCATCAGATAGTGTCACCATGTCTTCAGAGCGAAGACCACTGCTGCTAACTCCCGGTCATGGGTAGCATAGTTCTACTCATGCGGCCTCAACTGACGTGATCCATAAGCGATCACTGCCCGCTCCTGCATCAGGACACATCCGAGTCCGGTCCCTGATGCATCATAGTAGACTACGTACCCTACTCCCTGCTCAGGAAACCTCAAGATAGGGGCGCTGGTCAATCTCTGTCTCAGCTCTTGGAAGCTCTGCTGATGTCTGTCTGTCAACACAAAGGGTTTCCCCTTCTTTGTAAGAGCTGAGAGTGGTGCCACAACTCTGGAGAAGTCTAGAAAAAATCTCCGGTAGTATCCAGCAAGTCCCAAGAAACTCCTCACCTCCGTCACGCTCCTGGGTGGCTCCCAAGCTAGCACTGCCTCAATTTTCGCAGGATCCACCGCAAATCCCGCCTCAGAGATGACGTGCCCCAAGAAGTGGACCTCGTGTATCCATAACTGACACTTCGAGAGCTTTCCATAAATCTGGTCCTCTCAGAGTGTGTCCAGTACAACTCGCAAGTGGTAGGTGTGCTCCTCCTCAGTCGTCGAGTAAATCAAAATGTCATCGATGAAGACCACAACAAATTGATCAAGGTATGGCTAAAAGATCCTGTTCATGAGTCCCATGAACACTACCGGAGCATTGGTTACGCCAAAAGGCATAACCAAGAACTCATAGTGTCTATACCAACATCTGAAGGCCGTCTTCTGCACGTTCTCATCCCGAACTCTGAGCTGATGACAGACTGACCTGAGGTCTATCTTCAAGAACCACCGTGCTCCCTTGAGCTGATCAAAGAGGTCATCAATCCTCGGTAGCGGATACTTGTTCCTTACTGTCACCTGGTTCTGGTAACGATAGTCTACACAAATTCGCAAGCTCCCATCTGCCTTCTTGGTGAACAATATCGGGGAAGCCTAGGGTGAAACACTAGGTCGGATGAATCCCTTTCCCTACAAGTCCTCCAACTATACCCGTAGCTCTCGAAGCTCGGAAGGAGCCATCTGATATGATAGAGTGGATATCGGGGCTATCCTGGGGTACAGATCAATATAAAAGTCTACCTCTCTGCGAGGAGGTAGTCCTGGAACGTCGTCGGGAAAGACGCCCACATAATGATCCAACACTACAGGAAAACTAGGACTCCACACGTCAACTGCTCCTAGGATGAGGCTAGCCAACTGATGAGTGATGGGATGTCCTCTCCTCTGCGGAAGTCCATCCTGTGCTGCGAAGGCTCCCTTCTCACCGGTGAAGGTGAACCTGCTCCCGTCGGTGCATACACATCGCACCTTGCGCCTAATACAGTCGATCTGAGCATGGACGATAGATATCCAATCCATGCCCATGATGACTTCGTAAGGCCTCAACGCCACTACAAGAGTATCCCAGCCGAAGCTCTCTCCTCCTAGAGTAAGCTCACACTGCCAGCACCATTGCGTAATCGTCGAGTCTGCTCCCGTAGGAGTCTCTAGCCGTAAGGATCGTGCCAACGGCTCTGTCGAAATCTTCGAGCTCCGAACAAGGGCAGCGGCTATGAAAGAGTGACTCGCTCCTATGTCTATAAGAACTGCAGAAAGGGTGGAATAGACATAGATAGTACCTTGAATCATCTCGGGCACACCATGGTCATAGGCCTCCGCTGCCTGGAGCTGTGCCTATCTCTGCCCGCCGGCTCCCTTTGGTCGGGGTGGACCTCCTGGTGGTGGTGGTGGTAGAGCCTCAAAGCGTTTCCCACCACCTGCTGCTCAGACAGCTCCTCTGCCTCGTCCACCTACTCCCTACGGAACGCCATGGTCGACCCTCTGCCTCTGCTTGGGTGGCCCCTCAACCGTCTTCTGCTCCTCGACACGGTGGGTCGGGAAGTCACGAGCCATGTGGCCCTGCCCACCGCATGTGTAGCACTGCCTACCTCTCGAAAGACTGGTTCCACGCTGTGTTCCCCGCACTGCTGAGCCAGTGTCCCGAGGTCGTCTGCATGAGGTTCTGGTCTTCCTGGACCCTTGAGTAATCCGTTGACTGCCTTCCGTAGAAGACTCTGCTAGGTGCCGTCCCGTGGTAGGTCTCAAGGCTGGTGTAGACTTAGCAAGAAAACTCTTGATCAAAAGGGCTCGCTCCAGTACTCCTGCCTGAGTCGGAATGCTGAGGGAGATTAGCGATGCCCTGATCTCATGTATCAATCTCTTCTCAAAGGTCCGGGCGTGGAAGAATGGGTCCCGTACCATGTCTGTCGAGTAGCGCGAGAGATCGGTAAATCTTGCCGAGTACTGGGCGACCGTCAAGCTGCCCTGCCGCAGCTGAAGAAGCTCCTGGATGCGCAGCGCACGGAGGCTGGCTGGGACGAACTCCGAGCGGAAGAGGCTATCAAAGTACGACCAAAGAAGAGATGCCTCATCATGCACCTGGAGCATCAAGCTCCACCATCGGCCCTCTACCGGGTGTAGTAGGCTCGCCGCGAGGATCACCATGAGGTCTGCTGGTGTCCTCACTAACCGGAAAACTCGTACAACTACCTCCGGCCAGTCCTCGGCTACCTGGGGGTCCATCTCCCCGCGGAACCTAGGCGGTCATTGGCACTGGAACTCATGAAGTGCACTAAGGCGACGAGCATCGTCTGCGGCTGGGGCTGGAAGCATCGGTGGCTCGGCGGGTAGAGGTCCCGCCGGTGCCTCAGCTGTCTAAGGGCCCTGCACCGAGGCCTCGTCGCTCGACAGGCTGTCGTCACGCTCAGCTCTCGGAACCCTAGTTGGATGCCGTCGTGGGGCCATCCTGAAAAGGAAACAGGTGAACCATGGTCAGAATAGTATACCTGGTGAGCTGACACAAAGTAATCACAAAGAAAACTTGAAACACACATGCAATCAATGTTTTCGTGCATTAAGTTGGAAATCAGAAGTCAGGGTCCTGGTGTACGGATACGTCGGCTGCCGCACCAACACCGGAATCCCTGAACTGATAACCACACCCAATATGCTTAACATTATTGCTTCACATAGAAAAAGATCAGAGTCCAAGTTCTACGGTAGAACTGAACTCCTCTGATACAAATTTGTCACGACCCGTCCTCAGGGCCCGTGTCGTGACTACCCCAAGCCCGCCTTCCATAGGCCAGGGGCTGGTGACTAGCACCAAGAGGTAAATCCCGGAAAAAGGGAAGGTATTGCCTTAGGAAAGTAAACCACAAACACCACAGAGCTAGCAGGCAGAAGTAACACTATGTAAAAACTGGTACAACAGTAAGTGCGGAAAGTAAGTGGGCCAGAATACAAACCCAAACTGAAAGTAAAGTACAACTCAAAAGGGAAAATAAAAACTGCAAAGTAAAGCTGCAACGTCAAGCTGTCCACTGGAAATCCCACCTGAAGGATGGGTACAGAAAGCCTCCACTGCTCATCGGGTCCAACCGACCGCTCCGAGTACGTCCCGCCTAGTGGTCCACCTCCAGGTACCGTCTTGCTCCGCAAGCCTCCACCCCGATCAGTGTTGTCCGTCGTCTGCAACCAACACAACGTAGTGCGGGCATAGCCCGTGCAGGGGTGAGTATAAGCTACTCAATAGGGACCCCGAGACCCCCGAAGGTCTCCCAGAATCCATGAAGGATAATCCACAAAGGAAAGATACAATCACGAAGTAACATCCGACACTGCTTAGGTATATGCCCATACATATACCTAAGTCATCAATTCTGGTTCGGCTCCAACATCCGAACCCATGTACAACCTAGTCCACACAGGAAAGAAAAACATAAATCCACACAGGATAGCACAACACAATCCACAAAGGAAAGCAAAACAAGATTCAGCTCACACATGTATACTTCTTCGTAGGACGATAGAGATGATCAGATATTGCCACTGAATCATCTAAGCTGTCGAACCCACAAAGGATCGATAGGTACTAACCCCCGCAATGACCCACAAAGGATCTGACCCACACAGGATCGATAGGTAACTAACCCCCGCAAAGACCCACACAGGATCAGAACCACATAGGATCTGTAGGCATTGGCCCACACAGGACCGTTGAGCGCTGACCCACACTAGATCGGACCCACACAGGATCGGTAGCACTGACCCACAAAGGATCAGTGAGTGCTTTAGTTATCGTCGAATCCACTGAGGATCCATGCATAGTCATCGTCGAATCCACTGAGGATCTCTGCACATTCATCGTCGAATCCACTGAGGATCTCTGCATAGTCGTCGTCGTCGTCGCAGCCAGCTCTAGGGTTCCCGCACACAGCAAGCTCGTTCGGGAGGGTCCGCTCCACGAGCCGGGAGGCTGATACATCAACTGACACATAGTCCAGAGTTGATGTATCCAAAAGTTCCGTATCGCCAATAGGAACACAACGTCGCAGACGGCGCGTCAATCGGACGCCCGGTCTGAGAGTTATTGGATTTTTCGTCCCAGGGGCCCGGTTGGTTTTTAAGGAAAAACCAACCCGACCATACTCCACCTGCGTCCAAGCCTCGGGCGGAGTAAGCCAAAAGATCCGTCTCAGTTAGAGAAATCCAACAAAATCGACGACACGTCAATCAGACGTCCGGAGCTCAAGATATGGGCGTTTCCGCTCCGAGGGCCCGGTTGGTTTCGTGTACGAACCATCCCGGCCGACCCCAAAGTATTCCGAAACCCTGAGTGTAATATACAGAAACGACCGTCTCGATCCAAGGATCGCATCGCCGCTGACGACGCATCGATCAGAGGCTTGTAGATCATGATTCTGGAAAAATACTGAAACATTTCGAGAACGGGGGGTCTGGGCCCGGACCGACCCAGCCCAACCCCCCTGGGTCGGCCCGAACCGGGTCGACCTAACCCGGGTCCAGGTCCGACCCGGCCGGTGTGCTGGCGCGGGCCAGGCGTCGCGCAAGGCAGCCACCCCCCCCCCCCCCCCCGCGTGGGGGCCGCTCCGTGACAGCCGAACGTGGCTTAAGCCGCGTCCCTCCTCCGCGGTCCAGCGCCGTCGCGACTTCAGCCGCGGCGGGTCTTCCTGGCCGTGCACCAGGCGCCGCCGCATCCTTGCGACCGGCCGCTGCCGTCCGCCACCTCCGGCCGCCGGCGCCGCCGTGCTGGCGTGGCGCGCCGGCGGGTGGTTCTGTCGACTATCGGACGCGTTCCGGTGGACCGATTTGCACACGGTCTTCGCCAGTGCTCGTCCCGAGACTCGTTCTTCACTGCAAAGCCTTCAAAATTAACTTGCGGCCCCGTTTGTCTTCGCCCGCCAATCCGCGCATAACAACAAGAAGGGCGGTGGGTTCGGACTTGTTCGTTGGTCCGCACCCACCGTGTTAGCATTTTTTTAAAGTCTCACAACAAACATATTAAACAACCAGGCATATAAATCATGAAGATTTTAAAAGAAACAACCCCTACCTCATCGTATTCGTTGAATGAGAGTTCTTCGCGGAACTGACCATCGCGGAAGGAGAGGATCGTCGCGTTGCAGAAGGGTTGTCGCGTCGTCGCGGTACTCGACGTCGTGTTGATGATCTCTGAGGGTTAAAGAAAACACACAGATTTCATTTCACAAATTAAATCCTTGTTGAGGATAAATCCACAATGGAATTTAAAAGATTTGAAATCTCCTACCTCAAGCAGTTGATCGAAGATTTTTCGCGGGGAAAGAATTGTCGCAGAAGAAGCGTCACAGAAGGAGAATCGTTGGCATCACGGAACACGGTTTCGCGTCGTCGATCTCTGAGGGTTTGGCGTTCTTCACGTTCTTCGCGTTCTTCGCGTTCTTGTAAAATTTCAAAGAAAATTAAGAAAAAAATTTCCTTGAAATTTACGGGTCTTTACATGACCTATTTTGTTTGCTTATTTAAATTTCCGTGCTTATGTGTTTTTTATAATGGTCTTAAAGATCACTTTTTGATTAAAAAATGGGAGTCAATTTACATATTATAAGGCATATAGGCGTCTTATGGGATGGAAAATTATTAAACCGAAAACTGAGAAACTATAATTATACCATATATATTTAAAGGATTTTTTATAAATTTTCAAGCTGGTAAAATTTCATTTTACCATAAATATAATGGTTGTGGTTAAATGGGAGAAAAATAACAAATTATAATGTTTACGAGCACATTATAGATTAGTATATGGACACTTGTACCTATATGTTGTTATATATGAGCATGTTATATTAGGAAATAGTTAACTAAATGAAAGATGTTAAGTTTTTTTGAAATGGTTTAGTGACCTTTGTAAAATTCACAGTTGGACCCAAGTAGGTCAGTTACAGAATATTTCTTATGAGATAACCATATATGGGTGTATATATTTTCTATAACAAATAAAATCCTATTTCATTTCATTCGGATGAACCAGGTTGGATTAGTGGGAAACTTATCTGTCTCTTTATATTTTAAAATATAAAAATAATATATCTATTAAATTTCTTAATAAAAAATAGATGTTAATAAATTTTTAATGTTTAAAAGGAATTTATCAGTTAAATTCCATAATAATTAAGGGATGTTAATAATTGTTTAATGTTTAAAAATGATGTTGGAAAAAACATTCCTATTTTCTATATCTATTACCAAGTGATTTTTTTATAAATGGAACTTTAGGTCTTATTTTAAATATCTCAAAATTTTAATGATTGAGTGTGAATCAATCTAGAGACCGTAAAATGGAACCACTATGGGTTATTTAGAAAATTTAAATGCTTAAAATGTTGAGGTTTCTTATATATGAACCCTTAATGGCTCAGTAGAACACTATTTAGTCACCCTTCTTTTGATATTCCATAAGTATTAACACCATGAGGGTTCACATATTCTTTATGTGGATAGACTTTTCAATTTTCCCATAGTTATCAATATGGCTTCATATGTAATTGTAAGGTCTCTCTCCCTTTTTAATTAATTTCCCTTTAAATAACAAAATTTCATTGAATATTCTTGAGTTGTTTTAGTTTGAGATCTTATAATTTATATAAATGGTGTTTTAATGATAAAATGGACCAATAACAAGAGTATGAAACTGAAAAACAATGTTTGAAAAGTTGGTTTTAATTTCCTACCAATTTTCCATATGGATAGTGTTGAATTTTCATAAAAACATAAATTGAAATGGTTAAAGGGTTAAATGAGATTTTATTTAAATTCTTTAAAATGAAACCATAAGTGGTGTATTTACTATAGCCATCATGTATGTGTAGTATGAGTTCTTTTTTTTGAGATACGACTTGAAACCAAGTGTGATTGTTTTTGTATGTTTCTTAGCTCTATAGTTTAATATAAATAAATGGTAAATAATCCGAGTGAAATTTTTTATGTGTGACCTCATTTTTTTTAAATGCATTTTTTCTTTGTCTAGGAGAAATCCCGTAGTAAGTAGCTACCCCATATTTTTATAACTCATTCATATTTCATGTATGATTTTCCTCTTATGTGGTCCTATTTGGGTGCCATATTCTTATTTTGGAATCATGGTTTATAACATGTCAATATTTTTTGATTGGTGTTCATGAGTTGTTTGATCCTTTCATAAAGTATGATAATATTGAAATGCTCAATTATTGTAGTCTAAATATGACAAGGGCATCATTAGGTACTCAGTTAGTCTCATGGCCCAATTTCTCACCCTTGAGTGACTATATAGGTCAACATTCTATTTTAAATTCATATGAGATAAAACAACTTTGAACTTCTTTTCTATACAAGATATAAAATAATTGAATGCATAGGGTGGATATCATATCTATAGAATCCAGTTTTCGATGATTTCTTATGAAACCTCATGGTATTCTGCGTTCAAAAACTTGGTACTAGTCATGTGCTAAATTTTATAATGAATCAGTTGAGTTTTGTGAAATCTTTGAGCCTTGGATAGTGAGTTTGGTCATAGGTCACCTCTATGGTAAAGTGACCATGGAATTAAAGGAAACTAGATCATCCAAATTCTTGGGATGAAATTCCAAGAGGAATGGATTTCAGGACACAATTATTAGTTTAGTTTTGGGATTTAATTCCATAGGCTTTGATGTTTGTGAGATTAACATGGAAGAGTATCACACATATTTTATGGTTTAATACGACTTAGTTCTCTTTTTATTTGATTGTATATCAATTCATATGACATCTAGGTAACACTTAATGTGGGTCACAGCACATCAGTTTTGGATAATTATTTCTTTTCCAGATATAATGTACACACCCAAGGAGGCATCTTGGGAAACCGTTTTTGTTTTTTTTGAATTCCTCTATGTCTTTCAAGTACAATATGGTTGGTGCTTTGTTAGAAAAATTACATTGATGTGTTTGGTTCTGTATTGACCCTTTAAAATCACCATTAGTCTCAAATGGAACTTGTGGGGAAAATATTAAATCATTTTATGATACCACTAGTGGTGAAGTCATAGTGGTTCAGTTAATGATAATGTGTCAGCTGGAGAAGTCAAGCTTCTTTCTAGAAGTTGACCAGTTGTGGTCCAGCTGTAATTATTTTCATTGGTTAGGTATGATTGACTATAAACCATTAAAATACAATAAGTGTATCCTTATTTAAGATATGATCATATCTCTTATATTTTCATCGCTCTTCATATAAAAAAAATAAAATTGGTATTTTTCCACACTAATGTATGAAAGCAATTGGGAATGTTTGAGTGGTTTTTCTTAGTGTTTCACACTGGGTGAGTGGTTAATATAGAGGCATGGTTAGTCTTGAGTGATAGGTTGGTTCCTATATAGGATCTCCATAGATTGACTCTTTGACACTGGTAGTTTCTTTATAACACAGCCACTGGGAATATTCCACCCTAGGATCAGTCAATGATCTTACATGGATATCATGACCTTGTACCAACTTCTCCCATGACACATGGAATATGGAATAACATGAGTTAGTTCCTTGGACTATAGTTTATTGAATTTGAGGTTTCCCCAAAAAAATTTCAGGCTTGGAGGTTTATGTTTAAATGATAATGATTCAAGTTGGATGGATCATGGTCACAACCTAGTTCATGATGAGGCACATTAGTTTAAATTTATAGGTGAATTTTTGACCAAGATACATCACAAAAAGTAAGGTATGAACTTTAGTGAACATGCTCGTGGTAAAACCCCAGTACCATGGAAGAAGAAATTATGGTTTTTATTATAATACAATCTCCATATATTCTATATATTTTTGGAATTTTTGTTTGAGGTGTGTTGAGATTTTCTCTTTTTGATTAATGTAAAAGTTTAGAGAGGAAACGTTTCTAGAATGTATTAATGTGGATATGAGTGTGTTATGTGTCGGAGGGGGATTTTAATAAAAAGATGGATCGACTAGTCTAAATGTGGTCGATGGGAAACCAACCATTTGGTAAGCTCAAAATCATGCCAAAAGCATCATTAGAATACTTTGGAGCATGTTTGAAGGCTATTATGTTGGTGGAGGTGTAGTGGTTTAGAATTGTCCCATTTCTAATTATAAGACCTATAGTGGGGAGAACCATTGGTATTATGCTTAAAAGGCGATGACCTAATCATGACTCTATTTGAGTGGGCTCGGTTAATCACTATTTATGTGTTTTAATTAGAAATTGGGATGTTTACCTGGTTTTAAAAGATTCATTATAATTTTCTTATGATGATCATGGAGGTGTTTTGAGAATTTTAGAAATTCAATACGAGGGTTTGAATGAATCATTTGGAACCGATTAGGTTGACTGATGTTTTCTTTGTTCACGTAGGCTTCTCAGGGATGACATCTTCTATGATAGGAAGGATGTAATGACTAATGTTTTAAAGGATGGTAATATTATAAGGGAATTAGAATTTTTGGTTATTATTGAGTGGGCCATTATTTGAAAAGAGCATCATAACCTAATTCTAAATGATCAAACAATTCAATGTGTTTTTTATAATTGATTGACTGTCTGTAGGGTTTCTAAGATGTAGTGTTGAGTTTTGGGGGTGGGACACCAAAAAAACACAATTGATTGGTTGATTTGTGTAGGGAAGACGATTTTTCTAAAACTGTACTTTCCCTAGTAGCAAACCATGAAGCCTTATGGAGGGATACGTATGTGAAGCGCATGATGAATGTATGATTTTACCATCCCATTTTCTTATATAATATAGTGTGTATGACTTAGCCAGCACCCTTTAACTATTCCATGTATGGTTGTAATATTGTTTTCCAAACTATGTGGATGGCCTGTAGGGGTGCTCCAGGTGCTAAGTGGAGAGCGTGCGATTGGTGCACGGTCTTCCAAAATGATGAAACTGAAAAAATTCACATTGTTCTTTAAATAAAATTAATTTTTTTAAAAAAACACAAAATCTCCCCCTTTTTTCACACTATGCATCCCCCTACCCTTCTTCTACATGCGCATGGGACACCACCTTCTTGGATTATCTTATATTTCCAACTTCTAACATATTTATTCTTATTTATCATATAATTCTTAAAATTATAGTCCCTAGTTCACCTTTCCTACAATCTTTGGTGGGTTTTCTAGACCCTATCACCTGATTTCGATTTGGCTAAACCCTAGATTAGCGTTGGCTAGATTTTTTATTCTTATTCCATTATTAGGGCATGAAGTGCATCTCTTGTGTTATTATTGTGTGTTCTTAACATAGTATAACATAGGTGAAGAGCTTCAATTCATTTAGTATTTCCTTCATCGGTTTAGGTATGTTTTTCCAAAAAAAATTCTATCCCAATTTTATTTGGGGTCTTTTAGTGGTTTAGAGTTCCTAGTATTATATGTACGGTCTTCGGGTCAAAGATAAGGTGGGTTTGAGTTCCCATAGTCAAAGGTGAATTACTGTGTATAGATAGGTAGTCATATATATATATCTGTGTGTGTGTGTGTGTTCCCACATATATATATATATATATATATATATATATATATTCACCCATGGTGGCATGAATATATACATTGTTTCTAGTTTTTCTTATGTACATATATGAAAAATGTATTTTGGTTTATGAATAAACATGTGTATGAATATATGAGGAAATATATAAGGATAAACATGTATATATTAATGGACATAAGAATATGTACATAGGATCTAGGTATCCTTTTTTATATGTTAAGGTTCATATTCTCCATTGTGTGGAAGAGAATCTTAATGTGGTTAGTGATGAAAATGTCAAGTGATGAAGTGATCTTCTAAGTCCTTTTCTTTATAAGGTAGGAACCCTTTCCTTTTCCCTTTAAATTTAATATGGAATTAATATCTTACCTTCCATAATTTATTTAATTATAGTTAATGAGATATCATTTTCAGAATAAATACTTCTTAATTGTAAACTGATTATGACTCTTGAATGATGTTAAATGATTCTTAATGATTTTTTGGGTAAACAATATCATTTTTTTAAAATAAAATCCCTCAATGATGTTTGTTTCATTCAATTGAAAATTTATATATGCATAGAATCGTAATATATTTATTGTGATTACATTTAATTCCATTTTTCCTATTTTTATATGATAATGATACTTCACTTTCTATAAATGAAATGAGGAATTTAGCGCATTTTGATCGTGCCTTGAATGGGCATTTAAAATGGAAATATTCGAAATAAAATCACTATCATATATTAAATTCCAGGACTTATGAGTTAGATGATCATACATGAATTATTAATAATGAATATCTTGTGTAATGTAATTCTCTTACTTCTAGAGTGATACTAGGGGTTTCGACTTAAGGACACCTAGGATAAACTATCATGCCTTTCTGTTAAATGTGCTAATGTTGTGGAAACACGTCAGGGGAGATATCAATTATACTTGAGATGGGATGACCAAGAATTATCTATTTTGACCTCCATATGAGTGACAATAGTTCCCTAGGGGAGACCCCATGGATAGTCGTGAAGGCATGATGGAAGTACCATGCCTCAAGTGTGACTCGAACCCTTACATGTGATACCAGATACGTACTCAGAGGTTAGTACATGACTTTTGACACCATGAAGTAAGTGACACATGGTAGTTCTTCTTAGATCACTATGGAGGTACTCCTTATCATTGGTCATATGTTGATACCTCGAGCAGTACATGAAAATTCATTCAAGACTAACAGGGATGGGCTGAGTGTGTGTCACTTTATTTTTTAAAGTTATTTTCAAATTAAATTATATAAAATATGGAATGGAATGTTTCAAAATTAGAATTTATGTATTGTTTCAAGATATGTAAATATGTTTCCTCCATGAAAAATATAAATCTTTAGTATTTCCCACCTTATTACAAATTATCTCACCCAATTCACCATTTCAACATCCACTGGTTCCGGTTCATCAGCTTAGGAAAAAGTTGGTAACTGGATTAGTTTCAATGTGTATCCCAGTCCATTGAATTTAATAAATTATTTATTTCTATCTTTTATTATTTACAATGACACATTTCTTCAATTATATTACATGAAATGGATTGTTCTATAAATCGTGGGTGCTGAGATATTAAGATTTATATCTCACACCCTACTCAGTTGTACTTCGGTACTCGATTAGATTTTATAATCGCATGTATGTATAATGGGAAGAGTGCAGACTCCAATGCAAGACTAATTTACATTACTAGGATGGATTTTTTGTAGAGGACCGATATTGTGCTTGATATGCACATAGATCCTATCATTCAGAATTTATTATTTAATTTCATTTTATTGATTACTGAAATTTGTTAATGCTTATACTTATAGAATCATCTGTAATAAATGCATTGATTTATTTTTGTGATAGTATCTTTTATATTCAGAATATGTTACATTTATCTTTTGATGTTATGCCTTCTTTATATAGCTTCTACTATAGTCAATTGTTTTTATTATATGCCTTACCATTGTGATTCTATACAATGGAGGGTATTGTCTCCCCAACCTGCTACCATTTTACCCACACTACTAGTCGGCATCCACTGTCATATTAGGATGAGTTCTTAAGTCCATGTGGCGATCAGACTAGCTAATAGTTAAGTACTCAGTTTGTCAAAGACGTCACTCTGGTTTTCTCAGCAATCTATATGGGATTTTGACAAATTTTAAGTGTATCAATTTATTCCTTGGGAATTATTTTTCCTAATGAAAAAATGTTAAATGCTAGATTATTTATATAATATGGCTTGTAATTCCCATATATCGGATGATTTTATATTTTTTCCCTATACATTGGAGAAAGTAATATGTTTTTAGTACCACATATAACTAAAAAAATAGATATATATTTGAATGTGTTTTGATAAATTTTACATATATTCTAGATTTATATTGAACAAAAAATGACACAAATACAATTAAACCATATCAAGAATAAATGAATAATTCGTTGAAATAATAAAAACGTATCATACTAAAGACATTTTCCTCATATTTTCTAACCCCTCATGGATACTAAACCTGAATATAAAAAGGTGGCACTATTTTTCTGAAATAATATAAATATTAATAAATATACATTTACATACCTTAAATGTCTACAATGAAGTTATACATCCACCAAATATTTCATGTTGGGATTGAGTACAAATGCCCAATATGAATAGTCATGGATCTCAACATTTTTATATAATAATCATATGTTTTTATCAAAATGAATATATATTTATTTACATAAATAATCATCATTTCATTAAATAAAAAATTAACAAATCATTACATAACTAAAAATATGGTAACTCATAGATAAATGAAAATCATAAGTAAAATCTTTATATACCATGAGGGTGTAAACTGATGTATAGCTTCTTCCATCATAGCTCAAAATCTATGTAGAGACAATTATTAGTTAGTGCATCATGAACCAATCCTGTAGAAAAGGATAAGATGTATTGAGTAAAGGAAACATAATCCAATTAATATAGAGTCAGTTGGTCAAAATAATCACCCTATAAAGAGTCACTGTATCTGAATACCCATCCCATCTTTCACAATATGTTCACCAAAAACCTAGATATTTAATAACTCTATAATAATGGAATATCAATTTCTACATGATCCATATATAATGGTTGAAAACATATATAATTCAATAATAATAATATTCATACCAATATTAAATATATAAAATTAATATATCAATGTAATATATCTAATAAGCAATGGAATATACATTATATACCCTAAAGGCATTCAATTTTTTATAGTATCATTCCAACAAAGAATAATTCATGAAATAATTTCCAAATAAATACAATAGTTAATATATCAAAAAAATTCTAAATCATGGAATAATAATCAACTAATGTAAATTAGTTACAAGTCAAAAAAACCTCAAATAATAAAATACAATGTAACCAAGAATTATCAATAACGAGATTATCAATGTAAAAAATATGTGGAATAAGATACAACTAAGCCTTATTAAAATAAATACAAATATATGAAAATTAATATCATGACTTTGTAAAATAATACATATAGTAATATGTGAATTTATTATCTAAATAAATCATTTTTTTTAAAATGAAATTATGAAAACATTAATTAAATAAAGGAATTCATTCCATCAATGTGGGAATTTACATTCCTACTTTTCTATTTATATTTGTGGGTGTGTTTTTAAAATCAATTATTAATGGAATATAGTTTAAAAATATTCCAAAACACAATGGTGTGTGTCTATGGTCACATTAACTGATGTTTACTATGTATAAAAACATTTCTATCCATTTCACCATTTTTAATTTAAAACAAAATAAATTTTATTTTCAAAATAATATGATTTATTAAAACATATTAAATAATATTATGTTCATATTTTTTCTTTTATAAAGAATAATTTATCTATCATGTTTGTTTTAAATCCAAATAATAATGTCAATATTTAATAAAAACATTTAATTATAGAATAATTCAAAAATTATCAGGATCCAGAATTCTCAACCCTTATAAAATATTATTAAAATGTGACTCAAAACATATCCATTAGAAGGAGGTTATATAATGTTTGGTTTAGATTTCAACCATAGCATCTGATTCAACTAAGGGTCAATAAGAAATTGGATCATATAACTCCACATTAAGATGCTGTCAAATATCACTTTCTTCAAAAGTGAATCATCCAAAATGCTTTATTCCCTATATATTAGTGCCACATTGAATTATATTCCATAAAAATTATTTTTACATTCGAGCCACTGTGAATGAAAATTCAATGCCATACATCCTACTCAATACATTACTGTATCAACATTCAGGGTTTTTTTGACACTAACAATGTAATTGTGGTGTTATTTTTTATTTTTATTTTAAGAGACTGAGCTTTATTTTTTCATTTCATATATTTTATTCCTATAACTCAAAAAAATTATATTTTTCTTGTTATTCATGGTTTTCACACAAAACTTATAGGAAAATTGGTGGGTGCCCCTAATAATATTTTTTTAACTTATATTATTATTCAAATTTTTTTCTTTATAATTTTTCCGTAGTTGAGTTAAAAACATTATTGTCATAAAAACTATAGGTCCTCTGGTGAGTTTTGGTATAATAACTTGACCTTAAACAATCACTAAAATTGATAACATAGAAAATAATCATACCTATTGAATTCTAATAGATACCTTTTATCTATATTATTGTTTAATTATATCATCAACCTTATATAAAAGAATGTTACAATAGAAATGGACACATCCCATCATCATTAGTTTTTTCAAAATACAACACTCATAAGATGTTTTCTTTTAATAACATACAATAATAATTTTTATATTGACCAAATCCTTATCTCTATTCATCCTTAATTTCATGTTAAAAATAATTTAAAATTTGGATGTGTGTAAAAATATCTGCAAGGGGTATATAAATAAAATAAAGTAACTCATAGGTATAACAACACTCATAAAAATTATCCTTTTGAAAATTATTATTAAGCTCAAAATAAACATTTTCTTACATAATAATAAATCTTCTCTACTTATTTCATTAAATAAATTCATAATATATCATTAAGGAATATTATAAAATATAATATTTTATTTTAAATCATGAAAAAACTCAAAACTTTTTTAAATAAAGTATACATTTCCAACATAAGAAAGATCCTAAAAAACCTTTTAAACTAAATCTCATTATATTACCTTAAGAAATAAAAATATTTCTACAGAACCCCATAAAAAGAAAAGGTAAATCATATAGGTAATCATTGTGCATCATTTTTGAACCAAACATAAAATCACTATTAAAAATTGAATATCACATGGGGTAAATTACAATACTCTCTTATAAGAAAGAGAAACAGTTAACTCGGTCCCTTTGCCTAATGTATTGGTGAGCTATATCAATCCTACCAGTACCTAGTTTGTTATCTAACCATGAATCCTTGGTTTATAATAGAAAAACCTATCATCATAAAAAACTAAACAAATATAAGATAATCATAAATAATGAAATTCTTTATTTTTGAATCATCCTCATGAATATAATTTTCCACCCTAAAATTAAAAAAATATTTACAGATATAAAAAATCCATTCCATTTAAAAAACAATTTGAAAATACACCGAATAAAGGAAATGAGGATTTTTCTTTCAAGTAAACCTGAAATATTGTAAATTAATATATAAATGAAATAATGGATTGGATGTGGGAAAAAAGTTAATCTCATATACATTTAAATATAACATTCCTTTTTTTCTTTTTGTTAAATAATTCTCTTTAAAATATGTAAAATTTTTCACTCTGTAAATATTTTAAAAAAACCAATAGAAACATAAATTGTCCTATTTAATTCAATAGATCACTTATAAATAAATTAATTATATAATTTAATAAAAATTCAAGGATGAAAATGATTTATAAAATGAATCTTCAAAATATTTAAAATGAGGTTTTTAAAGTAAAATTTACATTTCTTAAAGTATGATCCACCACATACATTCATTATCCTAATAAATTATAAACATAAATTAAATATATAATTTATAAAAAAAATTAGATTTATTATTCAATTTTTTATTTATTATCATGTTATATAAAATTACTTATTCAATTATGTTCACGTAAGATTGTTTCATGATATTGAGCTCATTTGTCCACAATGTCAATAGTGGCCTGACTATGGATAAAAAGTTAATTACTATATTAGATTTTGAAAAATAATCATTATAAATGTATTTTAATATACAAATTATTACTTTTAGAACCAACCCAAAAATATGATCAGGAAAAATGAAATATGATACAATCATGGATATGGAAAGCCATACACACTCATTAGTAACATTTATAATTTTCAGATAGTATTATAGAAAGATGTTAATTATCATTTTATATATCTAGAATTATTATAATATAATAAATATCATACTATTACATTAAATACAATTATATATCTTATTCATGGGGTGTGTTCAATTAAAAAGGATCACTTTGCGTTTTGGAGTTAGTAATCCACAGGTGCACATGAACAATGTTATCAATTTATTAATGATAGAAAGAAAAGAAAAAATGGTATCATATCATTATAGAATCATCAATATGTCATTAATATCATAATATATATATATATATATATATTTAATCCACACACACACACACACACACATATATATATCAATCTAACCGTTATTGGTGGTGATGGAAAAAAACCGCATTGGTTAATGAGGTGGTAGTTCTCCATAAACATAGACAATGATATCATTTCCAATTTTATGGAATAAGGTTATAGATACAGGTTATTTATAAGGAACCAAACTTATAACAAACATAATGTTGAATTTAGTCAAGAAAACAATACATTTTACATTGAAAAACTTTTCATGTTTAGAACATTAGAGAATTGGGACAATTCAGTCAGAACATTACGCATTATTATAGAGTGGATACCATAAAAACAATTTCCATTTTTAAATAAAATATAAAACATTAAAAAATAAACATGACTCATTGAAAATTCTTCAAAATTTAACATGGCTTCCTTATTTTTCTTACACATCCATTAACCTATCAAAAATCATTTAGAAATGTGGGATGAGAACAAAAGCTCAGTAAGGGATGAAAAATATGGAAAGATCACATTAGATCATGAATACTCGTAACGTGTGAAGGCATTTTCAAAAAACCATGCTTGTCACCAATATATATACTTACATTGTGTAACAAGAAATTTAAACAAGATCCCTAAAAAACATGAGAACATAAATATAATCATAAAGGTATTAGGGGGCATTACTTAAAAAATCTTGTAACCCTCTCAACTACCGTTATAATTAGTAACCCTCACGCATACCATACTATTTGTGTAACCATCACAGTTACACTTGGAGTAACCATACAACCAAACTAAAACATACAAATACCCAATTAATTAGAGGGATATATAGGTCCCACCCATCATCATATAAAATTCCCATGAACTAGATCATATTCAAACAACATTAATAATGTCATAAAAACATTACTTTTGAACATTGTAAAATAGAATTTTTAAAGAGGATTTTAAAAGTAAATTCTACTATAAATATTATATAATTGAAGTGAAACATAATAGAGTATATAGAATATGTATATACACAGGAATTAGATGTAATTCAACATAATATAAGAAAAATAAATCACACAATAAATTTTAATACCACATAAATAACGAAGTTAAAGGTTAACCAAAAGAAAAGAAATCGGGAAAAAAATCCCTTACCTCAGGCTTGTCTTACTTCAAAATTGTTTAAAAGTTCTATATAATGGTTAAATGAGTGTTATTAGTCTTTTAAAGAAACATTTTTATGTTTATAACATCATATATGATCATTTAGTCACATCATTTTACCCATTAATTGTTAGAATTTTTCTCCTTGCACTTTTTTTGGGTGAGTTCTTTACGTGATTTCCATGATTAGTTCATGATCAATGTTCTTGTCGATCAGAATTGAAACTCCAGAATTGTAATTTAGTATTATTTACATATTTCCAGTACCATAAACCATAAAATTTATCAATTTAAATTCTTACATGAGGATGATTCATAAGTTAAAACATTAATGATGTTCGTTTAGATTATTTTAGTGGTTCTTTGATAATAACGACCTCGTTCTATTTTATAAATTAAAACCATGTGTAAAAAATAATTTCAGAACCATTTATGATACATTACACATATATTATAACCTGGTTAAAGCATAAAAACAGTTTCATGAAAAAACATGAAAGAGTTAATGAAAATTGAAATCACATCATCCACGATGTCGGTAATTCAACACATCATGAAAAATGTTTTAATTCCTTGAATAAGTGGGAGATGAGGTGAAGAATGATGATTAATTTTCCATGAACATGAGAAAATAAAGAATATATGTGATTCTAGAGAATTAATTATTCTTGGATAAGAGGAGGTTAGGAATGAATATGATGTAATTTTGAAATAAAAAATCTTGAGAAATTTCTCATGAAAATTCGGCAGCCTAACGACGTGTCATAAAATTTCATAAAAATAATTTGACGAGTGAAATGGGATATCTGATCACTCTTACATAATATGGAAAGTAAGGGGGTATGGAATAAAATATCCCAACATAATCCAAATGTAAAGGAAGATAATAACATAAAATGAATGAAAATAAATAAAATGAAAGACAATGTTTACCTCTTGATCTCTTCTCCTTGAGATCCCTCTTAAGGGATTTGTTTTTAGACTTTTAGTGATTATAGAAGCTCTAGGACGTAGGTAAGAGCATTGGAAAGAGTATTGAGCAGAACATAGGCATGGATAAAGGCTTCAGAGGTGTGGGGAGAAGAGGGGAGTGAGGATGGTATGTATAGTGGAGTAGATGGGGTATTTTTCAGTATTTTAATCATTATTATAACATTTTTCCCAAGATTATGAATATTCATAGTTCATGTGACCTAAAATAGTATTAATGGAATTTGAGTTAGAAACAAGTGTCCTTGCATCACTTCTGATGTCATAAATAGTAAATTTTACTGATAATTTGATTATACGGTATATTATCGTATATCACTATTCATCGAAAATTAATGAATTTCATAAAAATCCAAAAAATTTACCGGAACCATATTTTGACATGTAGAATCCAAAAATGAAGTCCATTTTTGGAAAATAATTTTCTAAATATATTAATTTAGTTTTTAAATAAAATCATACTTAATTCCAAAATTAACAATTCTAATTCTATAACTACTTCTATATCATGATGAAAAATTAACCAAGATGTTATTATCCTAAAGCCTTAAGAAAATAATAAAATAATAAAAATTACTATTCATTAGGTTAATATTACTATTCATAAGTCTATGTTACTATTCACAAAAAAAACAAGTTTGTTTCATTAGACTCCAAATAACATACTGAACACAATTGTAGATGACAGTTTTTTGAAATTCAAAACATAGAAGCGGAATTTTTTTTTGTTTTAATGGATTGTTAAAAATATCTACTTAAGAAAAAGTTTCATGCATTTCTATTTATTTTTAGAAAAACATTGCTTGTTACATTATCCCCACCTTCTAGAAATAGCATTCTCGAAGTTGTATTTACTTATTAAAAATATGAGGGCACTCTTCCCTCATTGCATTTTCAGACTCCCATGTTGCTTCTTCAACCATGTGTTTTATACAAAAAAGCTTTACCTGGTGAATTACCTTATTCCTCAGTTCCTGTTCCCTTCGATCAAGAATCTGAACTGGTTTCTCTTCATAAGAAAGGTTCTCTACCATCTCTACCCTCCCAGCACATCAGACAAGTTTCTCATAGCTTTTTAATTCACGGGAGGCCAACGCCCTTCGATACCTTGGCTTCAGTACTGAGTAAAAGCAGTTGATTTTTCTATCAAGATCCAGAATAAGATTGGGAGAATACCTTGCTAGTAGGGTGAAATTTTCTTCATACACATCCACATAAACCTCTTCCTTTTTCTTCAATTCAAGGAATTTCTTCGACATCTGATGTCTCACCACCATAAGAAAATATTTTTCACGGAAAAGACTTTTAATGTCACCCCACTCTAAGGCATAAAAATCCTCTCTACCTATAATAGTCCTTACCATTGATCACCACTGACCAGCTTCCCCTTCAAAATGATAAATGGAAAAACATACCTTTTTATTGACTAAACAACTCATAAAATCAAATATCATTTCAAGGGCTTTGATCCATCCTTCAGCAGCTAATGGGTCAGAAGATACATTGAAAGTAGGTGGATGTTGTCTCATAAAATGTTTCATTATTGTCATATTACATTGTGATACCTCTGGTTTTTCTCTTGTATGGATGCCACCAACATTTATTTCCTACATTATCTGAGCCATTACTGTCACAAACTGCTCGGTTCCAATCCATACCATTCAGAGCTGTGGATCTGGAAGGATTTCATTCTATCGGTGCCTCTCCTCTTCAAAATCCATGTTCATTCTGTGGAAAAACATTTTGAAAAAACATATCTTAGTTGAATCAACATATTAATCTTTAAATTTCATAACATTTCAAATTAATCATAAAGTAAAAATCATTTATTGTATTGTATTAACATCATTATGAACCCTAAAGTTATCTAAACCATTATCTAATACCAACTATAAGGACCCGACCTTATTACATTCATAATAATGAATTTATTCAATGAAAAAATTCCATTTAAATTTTTTATCTTGTAATGATTAGATCTTTAGAGTATTTAGAGAATACATTCATAACATTAAACATTATTATAGAGTGGATACCATAAAAATAGTTTCAATTTTTTTCACAATATAAAACATTAAAACATAAACATGACTCCTTGACAATTATTTAAAATTTAAAATTGATTACTTCTTTGTCTTACACATATATGAACCTATGAAAGATAATTTAAAAACATGGGATGAGCACAAAATCTCATTAAGGGAAGGAAATGATGGAAAGAGAACATTAGACCATTAATAATCGTAACATATGCAAGAATTTTCAAAAAAACATGTTTTTCAACCATATATATATATGTAATTTGTGTAACATGATATTTACACAAGATCCAAAAAACATTAGAACTTAAATATAATCATAAAGGTATCTTGGGCCATTACTTACATAATCTTGTAACCCTCTCGGCTACCTTATAATTTGTAACCCTAACGACTACCTTACTATTTGTGAAAACATCGCAGTTACACTTGGAGTAACCATATGACCATCCTCCAACTTACAAGTACCCAATAAATTTTAGTGAGATATAGGTCCCACCCTTCATCATAAAAAATTCCCAATATCTAGAACATAATCATAACACACAAATAATATCATAAAAACATTACTTTAGAACTTTGTAAAACAAAATTTTAAAAGTGGATTTTAAAAGGAAAGTCTTTTATAAATATCATATAATTGAAGTGAAACTTAATAGAGTGGATGGAATATGTATATACACTATAATTACACATAATTAAACATATATAAAAAGTCCATCAAACAATAAATTTTAATACAACATAAAAAACGAAAGGTTAACCCAAATAATGGAAATCGGGTTAAGAATTATCTTACCTCAGGCTTGTCTGACTTCAAAATTGTTTAAACATCATGTATAATGGTTAAAAGAGTGTTTTTAGTATTTTAAATAAAAATTTTAATGATTTTAACATCTTATATGATGATTTTATAACATCATTTCACCATTTAATTATTACTATTCTTCTCCTTGCACTATTTTTAGTTGAGTTCTTTACATGATTTCCAAGATTGGTTCATGATAGTTGTTCTTGTCGATTGGAATTGAAATTCTAGAATTCAAATGGAGTAGAACTTACATATTTCCAGTACCATAAATCATACCATTTATCATTTTTAATTCTTACATTAGAATGATTCATAATTTAAAACATTAATGATGTTCGCTTAGATCATTTTAGTGGTTATTTGATAATAACGACCTCATTTTGTTTTATAAACTAAAAACATGTGTACAAAAAAATTGTAGAACCATATATGTGACATAATACATATATAATAACCTTTTTCAAACATAAAAATGGTTTCATGACCATACATGAAATAGTTAATGAAAATTGAAATCACATCTTCCATGATGTCGGTAATTCGACACATCTCGGACAATGTTTTAATTCCTTCAATAAGTGGTAGAGGAGGAAGAGAGTGATGATGAATTTTCCTATAACATAAGAACATATAAAATATATCTAATTCTAGAGCTTTCGTGCATCTTGGATAAGAAGACATTAGGAAATTTGAAGAAGGAATGTTGAAATAAAAGAAATCTAGAGAAATTTATCACGAAAATTCGGCAGCCGAACGAGGTCTCTTAAAATTTCATAAAAATAGTTTGATAAGAGAAATTGGATATCTCATTACTCTTACATAATACAGACATTATGGGGGGATATGTAATGAAATATTCAAACATAATCCATGTAAGAACCTGGATCTTCGTTTTCAGGTATGTCTTTCCTTTTCTGGAGTTTTTGAGAAAAGTGGGGTTTTTGGAAATTTTTGAAGTACACGCCCTGTACTTTCTGAGTACATGCTGTGTACTCATTTTCCATTCAAAGTCGTGTTCTAGCCATGTCGTGGACACACACACGGTGTGTAGAGGCGATGTGGTAGCCACTTAAAGTGGAGTACAGAAAAACAGAGTACACGCCGTGTACCCCCAAAGTACACGCCGTGTATTTTTTTTCATTAAACGGACATGGGTCGCGCCTGACGGACAGAATGCTCTACTTCTTCAGGGTCTTCATCCAAGAGCGACCTGCACAGCTGTGTTTCTTCTTCGGATTCCCGAGCCACCGTCTGATCTCCATTTTAGCCTCTGTCGATTGTGTTGGAACCACTGCGGTGAGTTCTTCCTTCTCCTAGAGCTTTGATTTCCAATTTCTCCTCTTTCTCAAGATATCGTGGGTTGAGAATTTCTGATGTTTTCTCAGATCCTCAACATTATAAGGTGAATCAATCATCGTGGTTCATGTATATCGTTCTCCTAGAATCTAGGTAGGTGTTTTGGGACTTTCCATAGGAAGTCTGTGAATATTTTGTGCAAATTCCACCAACACCCTTGAACGGGGTATTGCGTGTTTCCGGTTTTTCCCATGTTGTTTTATTGCCCTGATGATATGCCTGTGTAGAGGTCATTTCTTGTGAATATGGTAAATTTTACTAAGCTCTGGATGCTTTTCCATGCTTTTTTCTGTTTCGGCGTTTTCCAGTTTCCATGCCTAGTTGTAGGATAGTGGAACTGTTGTACTGTTATGCTGTTATGCCTTAGAATGATAGCCAAGTAGTTCTTGAGGTTTAATTGGACCGATACGAATTCATGACATGTTTGTTTTACACAGCGCTGTGAGAACCTGGTGTGGTGGACTATAAGGAGAATGGACGTAAGGGCTTCTCCAGATTATTTTTAATTTACAATGCGAGACCATAGGGGGAATTGACATTGAGTGCTTCCTCAAAGAGTCTGTAGTTCCTCGACATGGGCCACAGAGGTAATGAGATGTTGAGTGCTTCCCCAGAGAGACTCTAGTATGATACGAGACTATAGGGAAATTGACAGTGAGTGCTTCCTCAGAGAGTCTATTCTTTAGCTAAACCAGAGGGGTGAGACTGTGTGTGCCTCCTAGAGGGTTTGTAGTACTTGTAGGTTAAACCTTAGGGGTTAGACTGTGATAACTACCCCAAGGTTACCTTTTTGTTCCACTTGTTTGAGTAGTTGTTTCTTGTTTGTAGATTATATGTTAGAAACTATGGTTTGTTACTACTGTGTATTATCCTGTTTACTGCTTACTATTTACTGCTTACTGTACTTTAACTACCAAATATTCACTGACTGTTTGGTACAGATCTTTGGGTGGTTTCCTATTGGGACTTTGTCTCACACCCTGTTTGGGTCATGCTCTTGGGCCAAAAAAGATTATATTGTTGTAGTTATAGATAAGGGAAAGCACCCTTCAACTTCAGGTTCTTGATTTCACTTGAGCTGGAGAGCATAGGACCAAGCCGAGGCTTGCGATGCTGAGGAGTTCCTCATCTATTTTTATTTTGTACTTTGGCATAGTACTGTATTCAGCATTGTGACTTTTTTAGTTGTTTTCCTAGACATATATGTATCAAGAGTCCTTGACATATATTTCTTCTCCATTTGTTTATTTGTTAGTATTCCATTGTTTATCATTTAATCTTGTATGTATGTATACTACTTCAGCTATTGTTGTCATTTTCTTTTCTCTTACGCTGTGTACTCTTCCAATGAGGGCATAGTTTCCCCATTATCACACCCAAGTCCCTAACTTCTAGTCAGCAGTCTCTGGTGTTTGGGGAAATACACTTGAGAATGTGACCAACCGGGTATGGGGCACCTCTGGGTGGCTTCCGGAACCGGGACGTTACAAAGTGGTATCAGAGGTGTTTTCTTTTCTCTGGGTTTACTGTTTGGAGCCTTTAGCCAGGGATAGGATAGATTCAGTACTTGGAAATAAGCTGTGCCTGGGAGTAGCTAACCCGTGTATAGAGAAAATCCATACTACCTCGATTATTGAAATTTTCTTGGATTTGAGATTTTACGGTTGTTATGATTTCATCTAGATTGATTCACATGACTTGTGTTGTTACTGTTTTTACTATTCTGGTTCTAATTCTGTCGCAACCCGATGATATGAGGGTATTCCATCTCATGCATCATATAGGCAATAGCTAGAAATCACATTCTATGCATTCTTGCCATGCCATATAGGGTTCATTAGTAATTGAATGTTGTTGTGATATACTTTGTGTAGATTATGCATGCTGTTGTGATAGATGCTTGATAGAATCTCTACAGCTTGATAGAAAGGTTGTTTGTTTTGTACCCTTCTTAAATGAATGCCAGTTTTTGGTTCTTGAGGTGTTAAAATCCCTCTTGAATTGGAAATTAGTGAATCATTGACTTGTTTTTCCTTATATATGACTATATTCGATGCCAAGATTTGATTCGTGGGGAGTATGGGACCTCACGAATCATAATTTAGAACCTTCATGCTTGTTTTTCAGTGTATCCTGGGCTTCGGAGTAGTTTTAGAGGTACTGCCTGGAAAAACCCAGAATACACGACGTGTAGTTTATTTATACACGCCATGTAGTCTTTAAACTGTGTCACAAACAGTGTGAGAAGAAAAAAGGGTTTTGAAGAAGGACCAGGAACACGCCGTGTACGGTAGGTACATGTCGTGTCGTAGTGAGCGTGTACCTGCATGTTTAACAATCAACATGGTTCAGGGAAGCTCGTGTCATACACACCGTGTTTTGTAAGAACACACCGTGTATCCTTGTCCTCAGTACCCGGCCGTGTCACGAACAACACTGGAAGATGTTCTCTCCTCCTATACACATCATGTTTGTTCGGAACACGCCGTGTAAGGGTCAACCATGTACTTGGTTGTGTTTCTAACAACATGGGTCGAGAAAATCTTCAAGTACACGTCGTGTTTGTTCAGAACACGCCATGCAGTATCAACCGTGTAGCCGGCCGTGTAACTAACAACACGGGTTGTTGAAACATTATCTACTACACGACCTTTCCACCAGAAACACTCCATGTAGTCTCAGTTTAAGAAGACCATCTGGGATAGCCGTGCAAGGAGACACGGGCAGGGAAATAGAGTTAAGTACATGACGTGTAGGGTTTATACACACCATGTAGTGATGTTTTGTAATCTTGAGTGATTCTTTCTCTTGTTTACATTTTGTACTCCTTTGTTCTCTGTCCTTGTTTTCCTGATCTAAGGTATGCTTTTGATCTTTCAGAGTATGCCTCTGAGACGTCCTCTGGTTGTATGTCAGTTGTCAGGCAGTAATCAGACACCAGATATGGATGATCAGGGACTTCCTGCCGATCCTGCAGTTGGGCCAGCCTTGGCACCGGCTGTCATACAAGTTGAAGGCACGAATGTGCAGTTCAGGGAAGGCTTTATGAGGATGATGCATAACTTTTAGTGAGCACCGCCTCCTACCACGACTATGTAAGACTTGACTTGGGTTTTCCAGTAGTAGTATACTCCTATTTTCTCAGTGGAAAGAGGACCAGAGGCTGTAGAGTCATGGCTGGAAGCCATGCGGAATATCTTTGAGCATCTGGAAACACCTCCAGAGAGGCGGGTCAATCTCGCTTCCTATATGTTACGAGACTCGGCCAAGAGGTGGTAGGATGTGATCTCACAGGTGGGTCATAATCAGGTTATGTCTTGGGAGGAGTTCCAGTGTGTGTTTTATGACTACTTCTACCCGGAGACCCTGAGGACCGATCGATCCTGGGAGTTTATGATTCTAGAGCAGGGTACACTTTCTGTTATGGAGTATTCTTCTTGTTTCACCGATCTGCAGCATTTAACACCCCTCCGGGATAGAAATGGGGTGTTCTTAGGAAGGATGTTTGAGGATGGTATCAGGCGGGAGATCCTCTCGCAGGTGAATAACTTCCAGTTGACTTCTATCACTTCCATCGTCAACCAGGAGCTGATTGCAGAGCGCAATCTGAGAGACTTTGGAGCTGCGAGCCAGGGAGGTTCTGCTTCCAGAGCTAGTGTTCCTCCAGTTGACAGCAGGAAGTGCCGTAGGGAGTCTATGCGCGGTGATCCAAGGAGTTGAGATAAATATTCAGGTAGCCATATAGTATGCTACAAGTGTGGAAGGGCAGGGAACACGAGGACGCAGTGCCATAGAGACCCAGTGGAGTACCGATATTTCAGCAAGATGGGTCACCTTCAGTGTTTCGGCCAGGTTTTCTCCCCAGTAGCTGGTGACTGGGGTTCTTCCATGACTCCTCATTCAGGAGCAGCCCCACCAGTTTATCACCAGTCGGGGAACTGGAGTTCTTTCAGCCGTTCGAGCCAAGAAGGAGGTCGAGGCCATGGCAGTTAGTCACCAGTACTTCAGTGCCAGTAGGGAGGATCAACTCAGAGTGGTCTGATAGGGTCACATGGCTACGGGGCAGGCCGAACATTTGCAGTGGAGCAGACCTATCAAGATCAGGATCCTGAACCTTCTACCCTTTGAGGTACAATTTTAGTAGCCTCAGTTATATCTTCATCTCTTTTCGATACTGGTTAAACGCATAGATTTATCTCTGTTGCTGTTGTGGAGAGCCTTGTTCTATGTATCGTTTCTTATACCGACTTGTTGACACTAGACACACCATTGGGGACGAGAACATCTAGTATACGTCAGTGCAGAGAGTTCCCTCTCGAGGTTGCAGGGTATCGTTTATTATGGGATCTATATGTCCAAGATATGACAGGTTATGATGTCATTCGCGGGATGGACTGGTTGGTTCCCTTCCAGGAAGTCGTTGACTGTTATCGCCGTAGGCTGAGTTTCAACTCACCAGAGGGTGAATATTTTCTTCATAGAGGCGAATGATATTTTCAGGCAAGTTGAGCAGGAATCGAGCGTAATGGTATAGGAAGGGTGACGACCTAGATTGCTAGTCTTTATCTGGATGACCAGGGGACTTCATAGTTGTACTTTCCTCCATTGGTGGATCATTTTAGGTATTTCTTTCCAGAGGACTTTTCAGGTTTTCCTCCAGAGCGTTAGGTGGACTTAATTATTGAGCTCATGCCTAGAGTGGAACCAGTGTCCATTCCTCCCTATTGGATGGCTACACCTGAGTTGCAGGAGATCAAGAAGAAGTTGGAGGAGTTGCAGGAAAAGGGTTTCATCCGACCCAGTAATTCTCCTTGGGGTTAGCCTATCCTGTTTTTGAAAAAGGTAGACGGTACCCTTAGGCTCTGTGTAGATTATCGGAAGCTGAACCAGTTGACGGTCAAGAACCAATATCCCTTGCCTAGTATTGATGACCTTTTTGATCAGCTTCGAGGAGCCCGGGTGTTCTCGATGATCGATTTGAGGTCCTGTTATCATCAGTTGTGCATTAGACCATAAGATATACCTCTGACAACCTTCAGGAGTAGGTATGGTCTCTACGAGTATACATTTATGCCATTCAGTCTCACGAATGTGCCGGCGGTTTTTCATGGCACTGATGAACCGAGTGTTCCATCCTTACTTGGATTCCTTCATCTTGGTGTTCGTGGACGATATCTTGGTGTACTCTCACACTTGACATGACCATGCTACCCACCTTTAGATCGTTCTGAGTACACTGAGAGAGCATCAGATTTTTTCTAAACTCTCGAAGTGCCACTTTTGGATGAACTAGATTCACTTCATGGGTCACGTCATATCAGAGTTAGGAGTATCTGTGGACCCAGAGAAAGTGAGAGTTATAGTTTCATGGGAGTATTTGAAGAATGTTTTTGAGGTATGGAGTTTCCTAGGGATGGCTGGATACTACATATGCTTCATTCAAGACTTTTCATTCCTAGAAGCACCTTTGACAGGTCTGACCATGAAGGGGGGGAGTTCTTATAGTCAAATTCTTATGAGTCAGTCATTTAGGAGCTGAAGGGAAGGTTGACATCAGCACCATTACTAGTCTATCCAGAGCCAGGCAAAGGCTATACTATTTATTGTGATGCTTCGGGTATCAGACAAGGAACTGTGCTTATGTGGGGAGATAGAGTCGTTGCGTACGGGTCTCGGTAGTTGAGGCCACACGAGAGGAACTACCCGACACACGATCTGGAGTTGGAAGCTGTTGTTAATGCCTTACACTGTTGGATACATTACCCTCTGGGAGATAACTTTGTGGTTTTCACCAACCAAATGAGTCTCAAGTACATCTTCACTAAGCGTGATCTGAATCTGAGACAACGTAGGTGGGTCGAGTATCTTCATTATTTTGATTTCGAGCTAGCCTATGTGCCAGGAAAGGGAAACGCAGTGGAAAATGAATTGAGCAGGAGAACTTAGATTCAGGCAGTTCAGGAGGCCAGAAGTGATTGGTAGCTTAGGGCTATGTTCTCTAAGATGCATCTGGAGGTGCACGACAAACAGGGATAGACTTACCTATCTACTATAGCTATTACCTCTACACTTTTTGATCGGGTACGGATGAGGCAGCTATCAGACTCAGAATGATTAGTCTTGTGGGATAGTGTGTCAGGAGAGGACCCTCTTCCTAGATGGACAGTGGGTGAGGATGATATCTTGCATTTCCAGGGATGCGTATGGGTGCCAACAGACATACGCGAGGAGATGATGCGGGATTTTTATTCCTCAGTTTGGGCAGTTCATCCTGGCATCACCAAGACGTATCAGGATCTTCATCTCCAGTACTTGTGGCCAGGTATGAAGAGGCATTTTTCTGGTTTCGTCTTGTGGTGTTCTACTTGTCAGCTAGTGAATACGGGGCATCAATAACCAGTGGGCCTTTTACAGCAGTTACCCATTCTAGAGTGGATGTGGAACGATGTCGCGATGGACTTCGTAACCGGATTTCCGAGATCGCCTCGAGGGAACGATGCTGTTTGGGTTGTCGTCCATAGACTTACGAAGGATTCTCACTTCTTACCGATAAAGCAGACCTTATGTGTCGATGATCTGGGACTACTATATATCTAAGAGGTTGTATGTCTGCATGGAGTTCCACAATCCATTTTTTTAGATAACGATGTGCACTTTACTTGTCGATTCTGGCAGGGGCTTCAGAAGGCTTTAGGTACACACACATTTTTGAGTAGAGCATACCATCCCTAGACAGATGGCCAGTCTGAGCATACGATCTAGGTTCTTGAGGATATGCTCCGAGCTTGCATTATAGACTTTGGCTGTTCTTGGGAGAAACATATCCCTTTGGTGGAGTTAGCCTACAAAAACTATTTTTAGGTGACTATTCAGATGGCACCTTACGAGGCTTTGTATGGTAAGTCATTCCGATCACCTTTATGCTGGCTGGAGGTAGGAGAGGAATATTTACTTGGACCTCATCTTATTCAGGAGACCTCAGAGAAAATAGAGTTGATTCGGAAGAGAATGGCTACAACACAGTCTCGACAAAAGTCTTTTGCTGATCAGTGGAGATGACCTCTGGAGTTCGAGGTCGGGGATCAGGTTTTCCTGCGTGTCGCACCGAGGTTGGGAAAGAAGTGGATTCAGAGACAGGGTAATCTTTCTCTGCGGTACGTTGGGCCGTTTGAGGTATTGGAGAGAGCTGGGCTAGTTGCCTATCGGTTGTAGTTACCTCAGAGGTATCGGGCCATGCACGAAGTCTTCCACGTCTCTCAGCTCCGACGTTACTTTTCATACCCATATCATGTCTTTAAACCTGAGAAAGATGAACTCAAAGCGGATACATCGTTCGAAGAGAATCCCATCCAGATTGTCGATCGCAGTACGAAGGTTCTCCATGGGCGGTATGATCCTCTAGTACGGGTGTTATGGAAACACGGGCGAGTACAGGACGAGACCTGGGAGACGGAGGCCGATGTACGATCGTAGCGTCTGGAGCTGTTCAGGGTTTCTTATACTCCTCCTCGTTAGGAAAATTTGGGGATGAATTTAATTAAGGGGGGACGTTCGTAAGAATCCGGATCTTCGTTTTGAGGTATTTGTTTCCTTTTCTGGAGTTTTTGAGAAAAGTGGGGTTTCTGGAAATTTTTGAAGTACACGTCGTGTACTCCCTTGCCACTCAAAGCCGTCTGATGGCCGTTTCTGGGCCACACACATGGTGTGTAGAAGCGGTGTAGCAGCCACATAAAGCGGAGTACGGAAAAACAGAGTACACGTCGTGCACCCCAGAAGTACATGCCGTGTAGTTTTTTTCATTAAACGGACCGGGGTCACGCCTAACTGATAAAATGATCTCCTTCTTCAGGTTCTTCATCCAAGATCAACCTGTACGGCTGCGTTTCTTCTCCAGATTCCCGAGCCTCTGTTTGATCTCCATTTCAGCCGCCATCGATTGCGTTGGAACCGCAGCGGTGAGTTCTTACTTCTCCTAGAGCTTTGTTTTCCAATTTCTCCTCTTTCTCATGATATAGTGGGTTGAGCATTTTGGACATTTTCTGAGATCCTCGACACTCTAAGGAGAATCAATCATCGTGGTTCACGTATATCATTTTCCTAGCATTGAGGTAGGTGTTTTGTGCCTTTCCGTAGGAAGTCTGTGAATATTTTGAAAAAATTCCACAAATACCCTTGAATGGGGTATTGTGTGATTCCTATTTTTCCCTTGTTGTTTTATTACCTTGCTGATATACCTGTGTAGAGGTCATTGCTTGAGAATAGGGTAAATTTTACTATGCTTTGGATGCTTTTCCATGCTTGATTGCTTGTTTGAAATTTTCCAGTTGCCATGCCTAGTTGTAGGATAGTGGAACTATTGTACTGTTATGCTATTGTGCCTTAGAATGATAGAGAAGTAGTTTTTTAGGTTTACTTGGACCGATATGTGTGCAATGCATGTTTGTTTTACACAGGGCTATGAATACCTAATGTAGTATACCATAAGGAGAATGGAAGTAAGGGCTTCTCCAGAGTGTCTTTAATTTACGATGTGAGACCACAGGGGGAATTGACGTTGAGTGCTTCTTTAGAGAGTCTGTAGTTTCTCGATGTAGGCCCCAGGGGGAATGAGACGTTGAGTGCTTCCCCAGAGAGCCTTTACTATGATATGAGACTATAGAGGGAAATGACGGTGAGTGTTTCCTCATATAGACTATTATTTAGCAGAACCAGAGGGGTGAGACTCTGTGTGCCTCCCAGAGGGTTTCTAGTACTTGTAGGTTGAATCTTAGGGGTAAGACTATGAGAACTTCCCAGAGGATACCTTTTTGTTCTACTTGCTTGAGTAGTTGTTTCTTGTTTGTAGATTATATGTTAGAAACTGTGGATTGTTACTGCTATGTATTATCCTGTTTTCTGCTTACTATTTACTACTTACTGTACTTTACCTTCCATATATTCACTGACTGTTAGGCACCGATATTTGGGTGGTTTCCTATTGGGACTTTGTCTCACACCCTGTTTGGGTCATGCTTTTGGGACCAAACAGATTATATTGTTGTAGGTATAGATAAGGTCAAGTGCCCTTCTACTTTAGGTTCTTGATTGCACTAGAGCTGGAGAGTATGGGACTAAGCAAGGCTTGCAATACTGAGGAGTTTCTCATCTTTTTTTCTTTTGTACTTTCAATAAGTTCTGTATTCAGTATTGTGACTTTTTAGGCTATTTTCCTAGACATATATGTATCATGCATCCTTTACATATATTTCTGCTCTAGTTGTTTATTTGTTAGTCTTCCGATGTTTATCGTTTACACTTGTGTGTATGTCTAATGTGTCTGCTATTTTTGTTATTTGTTTTTCTCTTCCATTGTGTACTCTGCCAATGAGGGCATAGTTTCCCCATTATCACACCCAAGGCCCTCGCTGCTAGTCAGCAGCCTCTGGTATTTGGGGAAATGCAATTGAGTCAATGTGACCAACCAGGTACGGGGTGCCTCTGGGTGGATTCTGGAACTGGGATGTTACAATCAATGTTTAAAGGAAGAGAATAAAATAAAATGAATGAAAAAAAAGAAAATAAAAGCGGATGTTTACCTCTAGATCTTTTCTCTTTGATATCCTTTTTAAGGGCTTTGGTTTTGGGCTTTTGGTGAGACCAGATGCTCTAGGACCTGGGGAAGGGCCGTGGGTTGATTATTGGGAATAAATTAGGCATGTCTCATGGTTTGAGAGGTGTGGGAAGAAGATGAGAGTGAGGGTGGTATTTATAGTGGAGGAGAGGGGTTATCTTTCATTATTTTAATCATTATTATAATATTATTGCCCAAGATTATGAATTGTTTTAGTTCATGTGACCTCTAATAGTAATAATGTAACGTGAGTTCGAACCAAGTGTCCTTCAATCACTTATGATATCTAAATAGTTAATTTTATTGATAATTTGATCATACAGTATTTTATCGTATTTCACAATTCATCGAAAATTAAAGAATTTTAGAAAAAACCCAAAATTTTCCCGTAGCCATTTTTCGAGATGTAGATTCCAAAAATGATTCCCATAATTTTAAAATAATTTTCTAAATATTATTAATTTAATTTTTAAATA
This sequence comes from Viscum album, assembly GCA_963277665.1. Taxonomy (NCBI): domain Eukaryota; kingdom Viridiplantae; phylum Streptophyta; class Magnoliopsida; order Santalales; family Viscaceae; genus Viscum; species Viscum album. Next base: position 472,639,472 of record OY728148.1, read on the forward strand.
AAAGCAATCATAATTCAAAAATTAACAATTCAAATTCTATAACTACTTCTATATCATGATAAAAAAATTAACCAAGATGTTATTATCTTAAAACATTATGAAAATAAAATAATAATTAAATTTACTATTCATTAGGGTCTTATTACTATTTATATTACTATTTATAAGGGTATGTTACTATTCAAAAAAAACATGTTGGTTTCATCGGACTCCAAATAACATACCGAACACAATTGTAGGTGACAATTTTGTGAAAGTAAAAACATAGAAGTAGAAAAAAAATTTATAGGCTACTTATAAATATCTACTTAAAACAAAGTTCCATGAATTTCTATTTATTTTTTAGAAAAAAATAGGGTGTTACATTATTATTGTAAAATTAAAATATATCAATACAGTTACTATTAATATTTTTTATTTCATCATGTTTCAGGAATATATTAAGGATGTAGAAGAAGAAATAAGATGAAATCACTTGGTTAAGAACTATACATCTTCTCCGGACAACCTATTTAGGTTTATACCTAAATTATTCCTTTATTAGATTCAAAATAAAAACGTGGATTATTGGATGTGTTGAGGGATGTATGGATGGTATTTGGGAAGTTATTAACTAATATAAAAGGATCTTAATGTGTAGAATAAATATGATAAGAGTTTCTCTTTATAAGTAGGAGAGAGGACACACATTGATTTTTTAAAAGGATTAAAATTTATTAATGTATTACTCATACCAAATGAATCCGAAAAGAATCTAGTATGAATAAAAGATGATATATCCTCTAAATATGTCTAGATAATATTATTTATAATGGTTTTATCATCATTTTATCCGTGATCACTTAAGTTTAATCCCATTGTAAATCTATTTCTACCTTCACCGTGCTAATAATGTTTTCACTTCTTACTATTCATTGTCAACAAAAATAAACTATCCTTCTTACCGATTGTTAATTATAAATATTTTTAATTTTTATTTCATTTTAAAAAATTCATTTCATTTAAGTGGAAAATTTTAATATAAAATTAATCTCACAAAACATGATAAAAAAATTTTCTTAGAATTTTTCTTTTAACTATAATGAAATTTTTATACTAAATTAAAGTATAAATTTAATTTCAAAAACAATAATTGGATAATAAATAATATAATTATACTCTATTTACATTTGAATTTTTTTGAAACAATATATAAATATAAATTCTTGAATATAAAATACACTTTCAAAAAAATATTGTTTTGCAATATTAAAGGAACAATTAATGTATCATAACATTATAAAAAATTAAAAAATATAAAATTATACATGTTGTTTTAAAATATTAATATCATATTTTCAAAATAAAATTCATAAATTTGGAAATTAGTCATTTAAATAAAACTATATAATTCGTGAAAATGAAATTTGGTTAGAAATATATATATTTTTCTTTTGACACAATCATTTCCCAATATTATCATAATAAATAAAACTCTATAAAATATAGTAAAAAGATATTAATAATACATGAATATTTTTTATTTTAACAATAAAAGGATTTTTAAATTCTTCCCCATTTTATAAATTATGTCCCATTATTTTTTTGGATTATTAAACAAATTGAGATACTTTTCCTTTAAATCATTTATTATTTAAGTTGTTGATTTTCATTGAAATGGTTTTTCCAAAAAAAAATACTTTTAAAGTATATTTATTTTTAGACACTTTCTATATATGTTAAATAATATGTACATGATTGTACTCATAAGAATATTTTATTCAAAAAAACCTACATTAGGGCTCATAATATAAGATGCATCTGGAATATATTTTATTAACATCAAATCGGGAAATACGTCATGCACATGATATATAATTGGAGGAAATTTAAACAAAAAATAATCCAATATTATCTAATATTTCATATGTTCTAAACAATAGTGGACTTAATATTCTATTTTCAAAAAAACATTACTCTTTTTTATGAAGAGACATTAATAAAACATGATTGACTACCGCAATAGAATGATATTTCTTCTAGTTATCTACATTACTACTCTACCTACCCATTGTTTTACCCACATATTATTGAATCATATAGGTCGTTTTGACTATTTCCTCTTTCTATTGTAGTCTAAATAACATTATTCCTAGAATTAATGCCAACATGTTGAACACAGACACCAATTACCATATAGTTGCTCAGAAATTCCAATCTGTATAGTAGAATGATAAGAAAACTCAAAAAAATTATTATGATGATCCAAAAATCCCTTATAATATATTGAAAAATCATTAAGCATAACCTCTAAATTGGGCATCGTTAACAATCACTTTTAATCATATTTGGGATGAGAGGTTGCACTAAAATTAAATCCAAAATGCAATGAATTATAAAGTCACATAATGGAATTTTTGGTGAATCATGTATCATTATCAGTTATAATATAAATAGTGTGTCAATATAAAAAAATTATATATTTAAGATGATGATAATATATATTATCCAAATATATATTATCTAGAAAGGGAAAAAATAGTCTAATTTTGTTTATCATTCAACAATTCCCCAAATCCCACTATTACAATGAGTTGTCTTTGATAATACCCAAATGAAATCTAATGATATATTCTATAATTTCCAATTTAGGAATAGAAAATAATATTTCATCACTATTATTAATTTTCATTCAACTTTAACTTATTGAAAACTACGACATTTCGTAGTAAAATTAGTGGTATATTTATTCATTTTTTCTCGTAAACAATGTTCATAATAGTCTTTGTATAGTATTTTAATTCCATGATGAATAAAAAATAGATAAAATTAAGAAAATATAAATATTTATTTCTTAAACTAGAAGTAAAATTAAATATATAACCATTTATAAATATAGGAAAACTTTATGAACACTAAATTTAGCAAACATACCTTATATAAAAAATTCAGCATTTTCTTGTAACTCACGATGCACATTATAATCATTCATCTTTATATATAAGAGAAGAAATTTATACTAAAAACTGAAATTAAATAGATGGAGTTCCTATAATATATTTTCTTATGAAAAATTCATTAAATTTTAAACTAAAGTACTGTGTTCTAAAAACAGCATAGTAAATGCAGCATTATCTTTTCGATGAAAATATGTAGCTACTCATCTTAAAATTACATGGATTATAATGAATAGTGTAGTCATAATCCCTTATCAATTCAATCAAATTCATGTAATTCAATATTTTCTGATTTCAATATAATTTACACTCTACACCATATAAATGAATTATCATTTTTTTAAAAAAATATATTACAATCATCAATTCAAGGTAATATATTGGAAACAATTTACAATATTTTTTATTTTACATAAATCGTAAGTAATTTCATTATTATTATTATGAGTAAAAAACTCCAATAACATCAATAAAGTGTCTCCATAGATAAAACATTCACCATTTTTAATGGTAAAATAAAATTTACATTTAATAATTATCTTTTTAATTCATGGAAACATTCATAAAAAAATTTAGTTTTAACAGGATCCACTATTATGTTTTATTTACCAATGATATTTCTAATAAATGAATTATGCTGTAATCAAAAATCACATTTTCTATATTTTCTATTAAACTTGTTTCCTTTATGTGTTTTTAGAATAACGCTTATTTGAATTTTTTCTCACAACTTATAGAATAAATCATAATATCATCAATAAACACAACCCAAAATTTATATAAATATACATGAGAAACACTATTTATGAGTTCCATGAATATAGAAGGATAATTTTTTTCAACCGATAGGGAATATACAAAAACTCATAAATCCCACAACTTGTTTGAAATGTTTTCATAAGGATGATATCCATCTTCATTTTTAGCTAATGGTACCCATACTTAGGATAAAATGTTTAAAAATACTAAGCACCATGGAGTTGACCAAATAGGTTATTGATATGAAGAAAAATATAATTTTTCATCATATATATGTAATTTAATTCTATATAATCCTTGATAATCCCCATGAAACAATATTTATTCATAAATAATAAAAATAATATCACCCTATGGTGAAGTGCTGGGATTAATGAATACATTGTCAAGGAACTATTGAAACTACATTTTCAATTATAGAATTTACACTTCATCCTTTTGATAAGGGGGTATTGAAATTTTCTTAGTATTAACAAATAAGTAAAAACTTATACTCAACATCATGGTCAGGACTAATACTATGATCATATTTAAGAAAAACATCTTTATTTTCGTTTATTATCTAAAAATAATTAAAATGAATAGTTTCATTATTTCTAATTTAATAAGAATGATAACATCCAATTTCCATATATTAAAACTTTATGACATTTGTAATATGTTATTAAAGAAATTTAATTATTCACATAAACAGATAGAAAATCATTTTGGAATTTTTTTTGGCTCTACAATCTACCATATCATGGTAAAATGGTATACAACCTCTAAAAAAAATATTAAAAAAATATATATTGGGAAAATCAATAATTTTTTTAGGCAACCCCAATTCATATATAATAAGAGTGTAAAATTTTTGAACATAAATTTCCTTAGTATTATCCTTGATTATTTATATAAGAATTTATCAATTCATTTATTGTTGAGAAATTTTTATTTTACCAATAATGTTTTAAAAAATGAATTAATTTTTGAACACTAAACTGAACAATAAATTATCATAATTGGAGTAAATAATAACTATACCTAACTCATTTTTATTATATCATTAAAAATATAAAAATGTAGTTAAAAAGTATTCCACCATACCCTTATCCTTATTATCTTATTTCTCCAATAATTCGTTCTCTTCTTCAAACACACATCCACATTATAACCCGTATCACTAAATTTAAAACACCATACTTCCAGATTATTAAAAAATTACTTATCTCTAGAAAAATAATTTTATTTTCAATCATGTTCCATTTTCTCAACCATATCACATTATAATCCGTTCCCCAACTTCTAAATACAATCCCTATATTAATTTTTACCACACCAATAAAAAATAGAATTAGGATTTTTTTAGCTTCAAATTTATTTGATAGATTATTCCTATATTTTAATAACCTATAAAATTATTCTTATTATTTTCATAAAACACTTGATCATTAGAAAACTCAATTTCAACATTTTGAGTACATAAAACAAGTTTATAAGAAAATTAATTTTGTGAGAGTCTAATGAATATCGATATATTAGATTTAATCAAAAGAGAATTATATAAATTATACTACCAACATACCGAATACAATTTGATTTTTACCATTCCAATTTGGGGAATTATTCTTCAGAAATTTCCATCAATTCATCTCCCTTTTTAATCAATTCCATGAATTTATTATCTATCCTAATTCAAAAAACAATAATAAATACTTCATTAGGAGAATATTCTTAATTAGAAACCATTCGATGGATTCATTGTCTTCCATTTCTATATAATTCTTAACCATTGGCCACTGTTCAATAACCACACCTTACAAACATTTAATAAATAGTTTTACATTTTGATGATATGAATAACCCATGACTTCCAATTCGTTCCCATATAGTTAATCCATCCCTCAGCTACCATAAATTCATAATATCCACTAAATTCTAAAGGGTGATGTCTCCTAAATTGGTTCATTTTATACATGTTATTACATTATAGATCCTTTTTCTCTTGTTCTTGGATATTTATACTATTTTTTCCTATGTATATTAAACATTTATAGAAAAAATCTATTTATTAAAGCTCTAACCATTTTAGGTTACTGATTTAGAATTTTATAATCCCTTTACCGTCTTCATACTTCTGTTATTATGAATCCACTATGGTGAACCATTTCAAATATACCTATTTTAGATGATAAAATATTTTAATATTCAAATAATATATCATTTTATAAATAAATTTGATTAACTTAATAGTATTTACAAATATTATGATATCATATGAAATTATCTAAACCATTCATCTAATATCAACTATAAAGAGTCAACTATAAAAAATAAGTAAATTTTATTTTTCAGATAAGAAATCATTTTCATAGATTCTTGGATATATTTTAGGATTATTTTTTTATATGATTCTCTCATCACCCATCCATATATATATATATATATATTATATCATCAATTTTAAAATTACACTATGTATCCATTTTTACAAAAATATAAAAAGTATATGATATAAAAAGTATTATATTCATGACACATCTTTACAATTTCCATATTAACATCATTATTATCACTTATTTTTAATAAAAACCTCTTAAAAACATTTTAGGACATATGGTGAGCACTAAACACATAGTAAGGGACATATAAAAAGGGAAATAAAAACTCGTTAATCCATGTATTCTCATAAAAAATTTCATTGTCCAAAATTAAAATTAATCTCAAAATATACATTAACATACCCAAAAAATAAATTTTCAACCATAAAATATTACTAAAAAATATATTGCGAAATATTAATGAAAAAATAGAAATCATTTTGAAATAATTTTAACCATGAAAAAATTGAATTTTTTTTTAAAAATTTATTCATTTCCCTCATAACAAGTATATTAAATATCACATTGATAATAATATCTATAGTTTACCTTGATAATTCATTACATTTACCATATAACCAATAGAGATATTAAATAAATATTGTCGGTAATATTGATACATAGATTTAATATCACTGTTTTAATTACTCTTACAAATGGAATAAACAACCATATAAAATAGAATAACCTCTTAGAAGAATCAAATATAATTTTATATGTTCCTTTATCTAATGGTCAGTATCCTCGTAATTTATTACATTGTAATGTTTTCATAGGTCGTGAGGTTTTGAGGAGGCTCAAAATATTTTTGGGATGTTCAGTTGATAAAGGTTGAAATATGGGGGATTATAAGTCATTTAACTAGATTATATGATGTGAAATTATGTTCCATGGATTGTATCAATAATTTCACATCATGTAGTATTTTGGGGTTTAAAAAATAAAATAAAACAATAGGTGATAAAATTTTTGGTGGATACCGAACCTCGAGTTCTACACAACGTGAAAGGGTATTACACATCGTGTAATACCCTGATCCAATTTTGTTTTAAAATTTATTTTTGGCTGAACAATTATTCATTAAATCATGCTCTGTTCATTGATTTGATTCAGATTATCCCTAGGTGACCTGAGGGGTTCCTCGATCCTTCTACATACATGCTCGATCTGTTGATCCTGATTTTTGTTCATTGAATATTTTTGAAGATCCATGGTGAGTTTTCTCTTTGTTTTCTAGCATTTTCTCTTGTCAAAATCTCATATTCTTTCACATCTTCTCATCATAATATGGAATTTTCATTCCCTAGTTCTTAATTGGGTTTTTCGTAGTATTCATTGGTGAGGTGGTGTCGTGGAATCCTTGGATAGACACACATCATGCAGGAGAGATGATTATAGGTCAATTACGTGATCGGTTCTTGTGCAACGAAGGTTGAAACTCCTTCTAGGTTGGATTCCTATTATTTTTCCTTAATGTAAATAACTAAAATAGGATATTACTTTAATTTAAATTTGAATTATGGATAATCTATCCTAATTGAAGATAAAGAATATCTTAATTGAAAATGAGTTGTAAATGGGGTTTGATAGCATTCTTATACAGTATTGATATTTTTTGGTGATCTTGTAACTATTCAATCTTGATGACCTTCAGAAAAAGGTTTTTTTTGTGGCTGTGTTAATGAATTAAAAAATTATAGAATGCTTATTGTTTGGTTACTATTGGAACCTTATATATGAAATTGAATGATCATGTATATTCAGCTACAAAATAGATACCCTTGGATTTCAATATTTCTACTAGAACCCATGAGTTATAAAATTAAACTAAATATGGGATGGCATATAAAATCTAGAATTATTGTTCTACCTTGGTACATGTGGTGATGTTATGTGTTTTTGGATTGGTTCTGGTTTGTTCCGTGGTGAGGTTGTGGGAATAGTTGTGTACAATATAATTCCTCGGGTGGTGTAATGGAATCTCAAGTTAATAGATTGATTGATTATTGGTTGTATAAGAATTGTTTTTTAGATAGGCTATAAAATTGGTTGGGGGATGATATGTTGTTATATGTCGTTCTGCATGGATGTTTTAAGAGGTAAGACAATATAGAATTATAGGTATGTTTGGTATTAGTAATTCGCCTAGTGTTTCTCCATGAGTGGATTTTTCTATGGTTCTTATTTTCAGTTGTTATTTCTGGATTCCCTAATACTGAATATGATAATAAATTAATGATAAAGAAAATAATTTTTTAATTAATCATCTACAGGGAAGGAATTTTTGGGAATATTTATTGGTTTGTTTCTTGTTTTGTGGTGTTTTACATATAGAGGTAGTAGCAAAGATGGTATCATTTTGAGTTGGATGTTCATTTGGAAACCCATTAGTTAGGATAAGTGTTTTCTATCTTATGTTTATATACCTTTATTTTTCTTTAGATTTATATATGCACCCTACCCTAGTTGATCTCTATGTGCTGAACACCCCCATCAACATGGAGGATGGTGCCTTCCCCAGACATCTCGGTGCAAGGATAGATGGTTAGCCACCCTCTCTCCCCTACTCCTTCTTACAGGCAGTTATAGCCCAAGATTTTGTGGGTATGTTTGGGTTTAATGTCCCCTGTGTGTGGGAGACTTATTCTTTCTATGGTATCATTAGGATGATATTTATTTTGATTTCTTAGGTGTTTTCAAGATGAGGTGTGTTGTGATTTCCTAGGTGTCTTCATGATGAGATGTGATGTGCTTTCCCATGATTCATCAAGATGATATATGGTTATGGATTAGGTGTCTGTGGGTGGGATGTGATTTGGTTATTTCCCCATGTGTATATGTGAAGGATGTGGTCTGGTTTGTGGCCTAGGTTTATGTGGGAGGGATGTGTGTTTGAGGTCTAGGTGTGTGTGGCTGGGTTGTGATATTGTATTTTTTGAATAGATGGGAGTGCCATGACATCTTCCATTAGAGTGTGAGAGAATATAATTAGTGGTAAAGAGGGTATTTTTACCCTATCTTTGATGAGATTTATATTATATTACATGAATTTCATTATTTATTGAGCATTAATGGTGAGGTTGGTATGGTTAGTACCTACCTATGTTCTATTTGATTCCTCTATTTTCTAACAATTTTATTGATATGCCTCTTTCACTTGTGTAAAAGATACTTTGGTTTTCCTAATGAGTATAATTGAATTCTCAAACTATATATATAATTAATTCATGATTCTGGGATGAATTCATGGATCATGATGGACCCTACTAGCTCGTATCCTGATAAATATTAAGTCACTTCTTAACATTAGTATTTTTATTTTACTTTTGAGACTTTTGTATTATAACTATTCTTTTTTTAAAAAATGCTTTTGGTATGGTTTTAGAATTATTTTACATTTTGTATTGGAGTATAATTTTCTATGATCCATCATATCATCTGATTTTGTTTTCAAAAAATGGGTAATGCCTCACATATTGTGTTATTTTGACACCATTGGTGCTAGTCAACAACCCGGTTCCTATTAGTGGTAGGACCTAGGGTCATTCTCTCCCATTATTCAATACTATCCCTGGAGCAGTGTCATTTGGGAAGGGGTTCAGGTGAGACTGGTATTAGAGGCTGGTGGTTGAGAGATAGGACAATGTTTGGAGTTAGTCATAATGAGAATTTCATGGGATAGCATGGAAATAGTTCCAATTGAATTTGGTTCATGACATATGACATGGAGACGGACTAGTAAACATGTATTTACATCCCCCTATGATCTATTGGATGGAATTTAAGCATATTGGATGATCATGTGGTATAGAAATTCTTTTTGGGTAGAGTCCTAGGAAAGTAAATGCATAATAATGACTTCAGTTATTGTTTGAATTGTGTTTATTCGAGAAGGTCAAAATGGATAAAATGAATAAAATGAATTAATTTTTTTTGATAAATTTCCATATTACTATGGAATATTAAATAATTATTTTCCTTTCAGTTATTCCCCATGGACATCGTCCGTGTGTTACTCAGGAAATAAAAGTTCAAAATATTGATTTATTTGATCATTGTAGGGTTGATCCGACCAAGGAAGATGACCAGTGGTATAGAGTGTTGTGTGACTTCCAACTGCAGTATTTAGAGAAGTGTGAGGGTAGTGTTTCTAATGTATATACTGAGGGTTTGATAGGGGAACTAGAGGTTTCATTCAGTCTAATCTGGAACCCGATAGAATGAATGGTTCCTTTGGAATCTATTTAGATGTGGGGTACAACATATCAGTGGGGGAAGTTGTATCTAGTGGTTTGGAAGGAGGAAGAAATCTCGTGGGTTGACTTTCAGAGAGATTTATGAAAAAAAATTCCTTGGTCAACAATAAAGGATACAAATTTGCAGGAGATACTATCCCTTCAACATGAGAGTATGTCAGTGAGGGAGCCTGGGATCAAGTACAAAGATCTTATTCTCTTTGCCTCTAATCTTTTTTCAAATAAAGTGTATCATTCCATATTTCTTGAGGATGTACTCCACCATTCTATCTGTTATGTTGTTACTTCTTATACATTTATAATATATCCAGAGGTTCAAAACAAGTCATAGGTGATTGATCAGATTCATTTGCGAGGAGTTCTAACACATGAGTGGAACCAGAAGAGTTCTTCATGTGGTATAGTTTTCAGTGGAAGGTCTCAAGTGAGAGGACCTTCAATGTTTTGACCTTTGGGGGGATAACCTCAATAGCTCCCTTACCGAGATTATATTCAAATCATTATTTATTCCATCCCCATGAGATGTGGTATGATTTTATTCTTTTAGGGGTTTCTGGTACATCTTCAGAACTAGTTCACAGAGGCTGATCGATCCAAATATGGCAGAGGTTGGTCGTCACAAGTTCATACACATCAATAATTGACAGTTACGCAATTTAAATAATAGAGAAAACAATATTTTTCTCGGCTAAGGGGTGATGGAGAAGGTCCAGGCTGAACTCAGGATGCTCCTTGTGTTCAAGGACCATAGTTCAAGTGGGGGCGTGGTGGTGGTTGTCATTAAATAGGTAGAGAAGTCAGGCATAGATAGTTGTACACAATAGAGGCACCAGTTCCCTCAGGGCCAGAGATCGTCAAAGGCAAGGTTATTTTTTTACTAGCCCTTTTTAAGCATTGTATGATTCAAAACCTTCAGACACCTTCATTAACCCTACTATAGCACATGCTCTATTCCTAGACATAGAGAGACACTATATTCCCCTACCGTTGAATACACTATTCAAAGGCTAGACCAGCTTATCTGATGTGTTCCCGGGGTGTAAAATAATTATGGGTCAATATCAGTCTCGTTGGGATCTTTTATTGTTATAGATGCATCCATACAATTTCATCCTCAACATCAATTGGTTTTATTTTATATGTTCTGTTATTGACTGCATCCAAAGAAGAGTCATGTTTGTTATAAGGATGGATGACATATGGCTTTCATTGGTGATTGGGGTTTTCAGGTGGGTAATCGTCGTTTGGATCCCCTAATTTTATTATTGGATGATATGTCATTGAAATCAGTGGATGATGAGATGGTGGAGGTTCTGAGGGTCGTCATGGAGTTCTTGGATTTTTCCCAGAGGATGTTCTGACTCAACCCAATAAACATTATATTGAGTTCATAATAGACATACATCCTAAGGATTCAATGATTTTGATGGATCCTTGTTGTATGAAACATTCAGAGTTGTATGATTTGAGAATTTAAATATATGACCTAATGAAGAAGATATTTAACCAGTCTAGTCTGTCATCATGTGGTGCTCAAGTATTGTTTTCAAAGAAGGTAGATTGTGGTCTAAGGTAGTGCATAGACAACCAGAGGTTGAATTAGGTGATGGTCAAGAAATGTTACTATCTCCCAAGGATAGAAGTTCTCTTCGACCAGAAGATAGGTAGAGCTAGTTTTCTAAGATCAATATTCGGTCCAGATATCACTAGTTGAGGGTGAAAGAGGTATATATCCCAAATACTACCTTCATATATAGGTTTGGGCACTTCTAGTTCATAGTTATTCCTTTCAGTGTTACGAATACAACATTCGTGTTCATGTGACTAATGAACTACATTATTTGGGAGTTCCTAGATCGTTTTTCATCTTATTCATCGATGATATCTTAATCTACTTAAAGTAAGATGAGGAACATTCTGTGCATCTCAGGACAATCATACAGGTTATTCGACACCACTACCTCTATGGAAACATTCCCATGTGACTCTTATGGGTATGAGAGTTGAATTTCAATGGGCGTGTGGTGTCTCTTCAGGGGGTGGAAGTAGTCCATTCGAAGGGTGAAGAATTTGTCTCTTCAGAAGAACCTATGAATGTGGAATAATTTCACAATTTCCTTTTTTGTTCATTCTATTATCATAATTGTGTTCCCAATTTATCTTGTGTTGTGGATTAGGTGACAGTTTTGATTACGAGGGACCAAACCTTTCATGTGGATCAAGTAATTCTAGGCAGGATTTGATTACCTATAGGGGAGTGGTTTAGTACTCTCGTGCTTCAGTTTCTAGAAGATGGTGTGATGTTTGAGGTGTTTTGTGATGCTTCTTGTCTGTGTTTGGGATGTGTTCTAAGGAAGCCGTGAAAAGTTATCTATTATGGGTCTATGAATTTTTCCCCACATACCTAACTATTCCACCTATGATGTGGAGTTAGCAGCAGTTGTGTTCATGCTAATGTTGTGGAAGAATTACTTCATTATGTAGTGCTTTGTAGTCTTTAAGGATCACTATGTATTAAGGTATATCTTCTCTGAGAATGATTTGAATTTATGATAGAATAAATTGATGGTGTTTCTCCATAACTATGTTTTTGATATCTCATACACCTCAGGGAAGGGAAATTTCATTGTAAAAACATTGGGCTTGAATTAGTAGATTGAGGATGTTCATGAATGTGTGGACACTTGGAGAGAAGTATATGAGTTGGAAACCTTTCACTTTGATGTATCAGTGGATGGTGGTAGAGTATTGTTTTTTAGGAGATGGTGTTATCTCCACTAATGCAGCAGGAGGAGGAGTCTATGTGGGGGGACTCAGAGTTAGTGGTGATGCATTATCCTAGAGGCCATAGTGATTCTCTATAGGGATGATTAGAGAATTATTAGAATAAGATGTTGTTTTATGAATATTTAATCATTCTAATGATGATATGGTGGGGAGTCCTTCATGACAACCATAAATCACCCATGGTGGTGCATCCAAGAGGTTCCAATATGTACTGCTGAATAAAGATGATGTTTTGGTGGCCCCTGATGAAACTTGTAGTCGTGAGGTTTGTGGTGATGTTCTTGGTTTTCTGACAGGTGAGGGTCGATCACCAAGTTTCTGGTGGTTATTTGAACCCCTTGGATATTCCCAAGTGTAAATAGGATGTCAAATTAATGGATTTCATCATAAGGTTACCTATATTTTAGGGATTTTGTGATGATATATGTGTTATAGTGGATCGATAGAGGAAATTGTCCCACATTGTAGTGATCAATAATTCTGACATGGTGGATGACTTGTCGAGGAGGTATATAGATGAAGTGATTTTATTGCAAGAGGTTTCGAGGAACATTGTATTAGATTGGGACTTATGGTTTACCTCACAATTCTTCATGGGATTTAAATATTCTTTAGGTATCCATATATTCCTTAGCACTGCTTTCGAACCTCAAATGGATTGGTAGATAGAGTGGACTATCCATATGGTTGAGGATATGTTGTGGGCATGTGTCATGGACATTGGTATATATTTGGTGTGACACCTAACATTTGTTGTGTTTTCTTATAATAATATCTATCAATATTACATTGGCATGGATCTGTTTGAGGCCTTTTATGGAAGATTGTGTCATTCTCCATTGTGGTGGATGAAGGATATGGATACATTAGTTCATGGTTTGGATGTGTTGTAGATCATGAATGAGAAGGTTCATCTTGATTACGAGAGGATGAATATAGAATTATACCATAAGATGTCGTATTCTGATCATAGAAGGAGGCCCATGGAGTTATAGGTAGGGAACCCCATTTTCTTGAAGGTATACCCTCATCATGAGAAGTTGATCTTTGGAAGTGGGAGTAAGTTTTATCCCATGTTTGATGGATCCTTTGAGGTGTTGGGGTGATTTTTTGAGGTGGTATAAAAGTTAGAGTTACATGTATAGTTGGAGAGAATCTATAAATTCTTTTTCATCTCTCAACATCGTCAATATTTTCACGATGAATTCCATTTATTTGACTACATTGAGTTGGAAATCGTGGGCAACACCACGTTCGTGGAGTGGAAAGTGGAGATATAGGATTTTTAGGAGAAGGTTCTATGAGTAAGGACCATTCCTTTGTTTTATGTGAAATGAAAACATGGTGGATAGGAGGAAAATACTTGGGAGTGATAAACAGAAAATTGTTCCCGTTACACAGAGTTATTCTAGTTTTATCTTTGTTTTTCTTTTCCTTGTAATGTAATGGTTGAAATTTTTTTATTTGAGATGAGATGATTTCATTGACTTTTGTGTATTTTTTTTAGTTTTTGGGGAAGACATAACATATAAAATGTTCAATACTTGATCAATAATCAAGATGCGTAAAATGTGATTTGATTAAACTCACGCGGGTGATTCAGCCCCGCCCAGAGCGATTCATATCATGACATGGAGAATGTGATTCCTTGATTCATGTGTTTGAGATATAATGATTATTGTGATTTTGTGCTATGTTTCATGGTATTTTATTTGACATGGATAGGAATGGATTTTAGATGACTAAGGAGGTGTTCAAGGATGTGGATCTTCCCACTGCAGATTTCGAAAAGCATAGCACAATCTATCATTAAACATTGATGTGTTTTGTTGTTAGCTCTGTTTCAAGTGCGACAAGACTCTTGAGAGGTATCTCACATATTTTTTGTTCGTACCCCTTTTCTAATAGTCTTGGTTAGTGATTGTGGAGGAAAATAATTGTTTGATAATTATATCATGTAATGGTCTGTGTCCTCTTGGTCTGTTACGTTGCAGGGGTTTGATTTTTGGAGTGGTTTCGAGGAGGATTAGATGATTTTTGGGAAGTTTTATGGCTAAATGTTGAAAGTATGGGGATAACTCATCATGTAACAAGATTAAACAACATGAAATTCTATTCCATGACTTTTCGTAGGAGTTTCCCAATGTGTAATACTTCATTATTTGAAAAATAAAATAAATTGGGTGGCTATGAATTTTTTAGTAGAAACTGAACACATGGTACTATATGATGTGAATGGATATTACACATTGTGTAATACCCAGATCCACTTTTGTTTTAAAATTTAATTTTTTCTGATATTTCATTCATTAGACTGTGCTCTCATCTTACACTAATTTTAGATGAACCCTTGGTTCCCCTAGGGGTTCTTTAATCCATATCCCCCCTCTTTAATCTGTTTATCTCATTGTTTGTTTCTTGGTGATTTGTGGTTATCGAAGTTGCATTCTCCATTAATTTTCTAGAAGTTTATCTTGGATCGATCTCATTTTCTTCCATATATTTTCATTGTGTTGGGGTATCTACTTACCCATGTTATTAATGAGGTTTCTCTTAGTTATTGTTGGTGTGGTGGTGTTTCAGTATCCTTATATAGATGTAGATCATGCAAGATTGGTGATAGGATTTTCGTTACATGATCCTTTCTCATGAAAATATTGTTGAAACTCCTTCGAGGTAGATTTGAATTGTTTCCCTTTATTGTACATCATGTGGATGGGGTTTTACTCATATTTTCCTTTGAATTATGGGTTTTCCAGCTTAATTGAATATAAATAATTAGATAATTGAAATTAAGTGGTATATGGGGTTTTTTTCATGCTTTTACAACATTGATATTCTATTGTGATATTGTGATAGTTAAGGATTGTTGCCCAGTGGAAAATGGAAACCATTGGTTACTTTTTGTGCACTAAACATGTTATAGAATGCATGTTGTTTGGATCCTGTTGGAAACATATATGTGATATTGATTAATCATGTATATTCTTGTAATGAATTGATTCCCCTGAATCACACTACTTATGTGATAACACATGAGTTAGCAAGTGAAACTCAATTTGTGATTCCTTATTAAATATAGAATTTGTCTTTTTCCTTGGAATGTGTGGTGAGGTTGTCTAGGTGCATATTTCCTCGGGTTTGTGTTGTGGTGAGGTTGTGTACATGGTCATGTGTTGTCGAATGTATTATGTGGTCTAATGGAACCTCAGTTTGAGGGATAGATTTACTATCATATGGATATGATGTTTTGTGCAGTATGGATTCTAAATGATTTGTAGGTTGATATGTTTCTATACATTGTTTTGTATGGATATATTAAGAGATATGACTTGAATAAGGATGGTGATAGTGGGTATGGGTAATTATATTGGAGTTCCTCCATAAATAGATTTTACTTTATTGCTTGTGGTGGGATATTCTTGGTAGTTTCCTGGGTTGTATTGAAATAAATCAATGAATGAGTAAATAAATAATTGTTTATTTAAGCCATTAATGGTGTGGATTTTTTGGAAATAATAATTTGGTTTGTGACTTGTTGTGTGGTGTTGTGCATATAAAGGTAATAGAAAATACGGTAGTTTTGTGAGTTGGTTATTCATTTACAAACCCATATATTGGAATGAGTTTTTGATATCATATATGCTTATACATTTACTTCCCCTAGGATTTCTATACACACCCAACCCTAGTTGATAACTATATGTCTAACACCCCCATTGTCAATGGGGAGGGTGTCTTTCCCAAACATCCTTATAGGATGATGGATGGATGTCCACACACTCTTTTTTTCCATTTATTCTATGAAGTAATAGCCCAAGATTTCTCCTTTAGGATGTAGTTTGGGAGGCCCAAGTGTGTGGGAATTATTTTTCTTTCTTCGGGGTCTTTGAGATGAAATTTTTTATGCTCAGGTTTTTTTAGGACATGGTGTGTTGTTCTCTCCCAGGAGTCTTTTGGATGAGAGTTGTTGTTCCTTCCCAGTTTTCATCGGGATGAGATGTGGTTATAGAATAGCTGTCTACACGCGGGATGTGATTTGATTTGTAAAGTAGTTTTCTATGGGAGAGATGTGATGTGGGTTTTGGAAAATGTGTCTACGGGAAGGATATGATGTGTTTTGTAGACTAGGTGTCAGTGGGTGGGATGTGGTTTTCTGACCTAGGTTTGTGTGAGTGGTTTTTGATATGGTATGTTAGGAAGATGTGGGAGCACAATGATGTTTGTAATTGGGATGGGAGATTGTCTAATCTATGGGAAATTGGTGTGGGATACCCTATCACTGATGTTCCCTATATTATATTACATGACTTGCATTGTTTGGTGAGTGTGCCTTGGTGAGGTTGGGATGGTCATTATACCTTGATAGGTGCTATTTGGATCTACGTTTTTCTCACATGTGCATTAGTATGCCTCTTTCACTTGTTCATGATAGACTTTGGTTTTCCTACTAATTATAATTGGGTACTGCACCAACAAATATACTATAATTTCAATTTTCCATGAGGATTTCGTAGATGGGGCTTGACCATACTTTCATTGATCCTGAGAGTTTCCATTTCGCTTTGTAGCTCAATTTTAGGTATTTTAACTTAGATACTTTTGTATTGTAACTATTGTTTTGTAAGCATTCTTTTCTAGTGGTTTTGGATTTTTTTTTCATTGTGTCTGAGAGTTTCTTTTTGGATAATGCATTGTATCTCCATATATTATTTTCAAAAATGGGTATTGCTTCCCATATTGTGAGATTCATACACCCTTGGTTCTAGTCACCAACCCAGGGCCTACTAGAGGAAGGAACCATGGGTCATTATCTCTCTTTATTCATTGCCATCCCAGGAGGGGTATCTTCATGTGAGGGGTCATAACACTTTACGCAATGCATTAATAGGTTTTATAGGGATTACACATTATTTTCATATAATATAATCTCACATATATGGTTCATAATTTAAAAACCTATCATCATAAAAAAATTATGAAACTTATAATAATAATTAAATCATGCATTTGTATTATCATAATCATAAAAAAATTCATTCACCCATATGAAAAAAATCAACGATATCAAAATATCCAATCAATTTAAATCACATTCGAAAAATAATAATAACTACTAGAAAGAGGGTATTTAATTGAATAATGCATAGAATCTTCCAATGGAATCCAAACATCAAATAGTATTTAGGATGGTGGCAAAAACGTTTAACATCCTATAAGTTAAACTAGAAAATTCCTTCTTCCTTTTTGTTAAAATGTCCCATTTATAATAATTAAAAATATTACATTTAAAAACCTTTGAATAAAATTAAACTGACTCACAAAATTTTATTTTTAAATAATTTATTATCATATATATACATTCATCAATTAATTTTAATAATATGGACGTTGTATAAAAATATTTAAAAAATTAATTATTTAATCATTGAAAATGAGTTTTCAAAAGTAACATTATAGTTACCTCATATATGACGCATCACGTATGTTTTTTATCACCCATAATAATGAAACTATGTTAATAATTTACTAAATTAATAAAAAATTTCTAGTTTTTATTCCTTATATTTTATTTATTATCATGTCTTATACAATTTATTAATAAATTATGTTTAGGTCAGGTGTTTTGTTGTTATTTGGCTGATATTTTCAAAATGGCGTTAATTGGCTGACTATGGTAAATTATGTAATAATTCCATCATATATGGAATAATGATGATGATATAATTATCATTTTTATATGTAAAATATTCATTTAAAACAAACCATGAAATACGATTATGAAAAATGAATTATGTTTCAATCATTAAGATGTTAGGATGTACGTACACAAGACTAACATTTTGATTTTCCAAAGACAATGAAGAAAAAATGTAGATATCATTTTATTATTCAATAATAATTATTATATCATAAATATAATATTATTTTATAAGTATAATTTTATATATAATCCATGTAATGTGATCATGAAAAATGAAACGCATCTCTTTGTGGATGTGGTAATCCATAAATAAGCATTAACGACATTATCATTTTTAAATATATATAACAGTATGAAAAATATATATATATATATTATTTTTATATAAAGAAAACTATATTATCAATAAAAAATATATAAATTAAATATATCATTATATTAATCCATGAGAGGGGGAGATGGGAAACAATTTACATAGGTTGGTGAGGCAGTATTCCTCTGTATACATGGACAATGGTTTCATTTTACATTTGATAGAATAATTAGATGGATATTGGGTTTTCAATTAACATAAAAACATATAAGTATATTTTATATATTTATTTATTATCTCATCATGCTTGAATAATATTTTATTCAGGTTCGAGAAGAAATAAAATTAAATCACTCGGTGAAGAACTATACCTCTTCATTGGACATCTTCTTTAGGTTTAGTCCTATAGCCATCCTTGGTATGTTTTATGACTAAAACATGGAATCTAAGAAATGTTTATGGGGGTATGGAATGTATATTGGTAGGTATTGGACTGATAAAATACTCTTGATGTGTGTATATGAGAGGAGAGTGGGTTTCGTTTTATATGTCGGGGAGAGGACACACTTTGAATTTTAAAAATGATTAAAATATTTTAATGTATCACTCAGAAAAAATGGATCCAAAATGGAAATTTTTAAAATATTATATGTCATAGGGTATAAATATTTTTAAATAATAGGATTTAGACTTTCTTTTAAGATATGTACGCCCTTATCTCTAATGTTTGACCACCGAGTAAACCGGTTTTACACAAAACTCTGGTAACAAATGCTTACTGCATTTACTATTCATTATGACCAAAAGTATGTTCAAATTATTTTATAAGGTTATATTATATTATTAAATATATTTAATTAAATTTTATAAAATTAAATTCATATATGGGGTAGAATTTAATTTAATATTACATCAAGAAAATGCGAAGAAAATTATTTTTTCCAAAAAATGCCTTTATAGTATAATCACATATTTATACCAAATTCAACTATAAATATCATTCCAAAGCCCATAATTTTATTAAAAATTATATAATTCAAATATTATTTATTTTAAACTTATTTAATTTTTTACATTTTAAATACATGAAACATAACAACATTTCTAAATAAAAAAAAAATTATTTTTTAAATATTCATTGAAAAATCAATCATTTCATAAAATTCTCAAAAATTCTTCCTAAACTAATTTAGATATGATATATTAAAAAATGATGTGTTTTTCAAATTTAATTTCTATATTTAATAAATAAATCTCTATATAAAACCATCTGATATTTAAAAACCCAATTTGTTTTGAAATAAATCTTTTTTCTTTTGGAATAAATAATTACCAAATATTTGTATAATAGATATAAATATATAAAATATTACTAATTATTATTAATAAGATAATAAAATAATTTATATTAACATTACTTGGGATATTACTTTGGGTTATAGTGCATGACCTTCACATGGATGAGTAAACTGTACGACAATCACGCAAATTAGCTCTATAATTTTTTTGTGGCACTTAACAAGATAGGAGAACTACTATTAAAAACCATGAAGTTTTTCTACCTAAATAATGTGAGTGAATTACTTCAATTTAGTATAATTTTCATGGGTTTTACATAGTTTGAGATGTTGTTTGGCCTTCCTAGATTCCAAAAAACTGAAATTCTTCTCTTCTCCAGTTCAATTATAAACCTTCGACACTCTGTTTCCACACCCTCTCTATGAAAAGGTCTAGGAATCCCCTATTGAGAATCTACAACTTCCACACTCCATTATTATTTATCTAAAACATTTATTTATTGGGTTTTATTCATGTTCAGTGATTCTAAAACTCTTCATCTCTTCAATTATTCCTTTCCCTTGATTTTTAGTTCCACTCATGAAACCTAATCTCTATATTTACCAAATATATGAAAAGGGTTAGTCCTAATAAAATTTATTTTATTGTATTGGGGAATTCGGTATAGGGAATATATTTTATTTTTTTGTGTGTTATCCATTATCCGTGAAAATATTTGGCATGATTATCATCAAATTGATGTTAGAGTATCTTTGTTATGACTCTCAATTACATGCATTTAATTTATAAATGGTTTAAAAGAGGATTTTATTTGACATTATTTATTTATGATTAACCTATATGGGGATAATGTGGTTTTAATTGATATAATATCTTGTCAAGAAATTGGATTACATCCCATGTGTTTTTTTAAATTACTAAATAGATTCATAAGAATGAATTTAATTTTAAAACCAGTATAACGTTTTAGCATGATATTTTTAAAATATATCATGTATTAATTATATTTAAAACCATGTGTTTTGATGATTTAAAATTATTGAAATTATTTTTATTTGGTTATTTTCTTTAAAATGGGTAGGTTAACCATTGTGTGCATTATTTTAAGAACATTTATAACATTTGTGGACATAAAAATCAATGTTTTAAGGTCATTAAATATTCTAAAAATATCATGGTGCATTGTTTCTTTAAAAAAGGTATAGTTATCCCTTGGGTATTATGTTTTGAATCTCTATAATGGATTTGAATATTTTCAAATTTGTTTTTAATGGGAAGTGTTGGTCCCTTTTAAGTTGTAATGGTGTTTTTGTGAAATTATAACCAAGTGTAGTTTGATATGGATATTAAAAATGGTAAATTATCTCTTAATTCCTAGGAATTTTTAATAGAGCTGTCCTATTTTTAATTTTATAGAGAATGAGTTTCCTAAAAAAAATTATCCCTCTTGATCACCGCATTAATCTTGTATTATTGGGCTAGATTGTGATCTTGTAAATGGATATTTATTATTGATTATTTTAATTTTTTTTATTGTGTTTTTATGTAATGAGGAAACATATTTATAATGGAATAAGTGGTTAGGCTTGTCTGATTTAAAATAATTTATATTCAATATTTGTATTTATTTTTTTATCACATCCATTAACTCATCATTGTATTATAAGTGATACATTAGATTACTTGTGTAATAGAAAACAATATTGAAGATACTGTTTTTACTTGGTAGTGTTTGACGACTACATCTTGATGGTAAAACATGAAGTATTATAATACCCATATGAAAGAATTTATTACATAATCCCATGGATGAAGGCATTCAATGGACATTATACTTTTTAGTTCCATCGATTAATGTGTTCTTGGGATGATAAATTACATGATATCTTGGGGGAAGGAATTCCATGTATATTTATTTTTGGTTAGTTTGATAGAACATTTGAGGCTGTGAAAAAGTTTTTTACTACCATTCTATGTTCCTTATCACCAATTAAGTTGGATTCTTAATGGTTCATAGAGATAATTCACGTTAAACATAAATAAATTATTGTATTTTTAAGGTATTTATCATGTGTATCGATTCAATTCACCAACTTTTCATATTATTATTTTTTTTGTAAAAAATATTCTTATTTATATCCTTATTACAGGATATGATGTAGTAATTCCTAACTTTGTGATTTCTTCCTTCATTATGTGGTTTAATTTTCAAATGATTAACAGTATGTTCTAATTTTTTTTGAATTACTAAAATTGATTTTTTTTGTAAATGGGATTGAAAGGTTGTGGTCATAAAATGATAAAAATTAATTTTCAAGGATTTTTGGGAATGTTTTACTATAATGTCTAATGTGTTATGATTTTGAAAATATGGGGTTGTCTGGGTTTTGGAAACATATTTATAATTTTATATGTCTATTTTATGAAATAAATATTTTTTAGATATATTTTAAAAACCCTTATGAAAACATTAAATTGATTTTATGTTTTAAATTTTTAATTTAAAATAGGGGTGTTTTTTAATTGTTTTATTGTGTAAAATTAAAACTATATTTTTATCTAATGGTTTTTTCAAGGGAATATCAAATTCCAATAAATTATTATCACCGAATGAAAATCATATAAAATGAGTTTTAACCTACTATAGATGAATTTTGGTTAATTTTTTTAATGTCCTATGTACTTTTTTTATTTTTTAAATAAATTTTATTTCGTAATATTTTGGATATATGTAAATAAAAATACAATGGTTTAGTGGGTTAAGGTGACCATCTATTCTATTAAATATCACCTATATTTTATACACCAATGTACATTCCAACTATTTTTAACTCTGGATCTTCTTGGAGAAATGTATGGTTGGATTTTAAAAGTGGGTCTCATGGTTGATCATTGGATATGGGTTTCATTTTCTTCACCTTTGAGTTTTTTGTATTAGCCATTTGGATAGTTTTATGTTCTTCTATGACATATTTGTATCTATTTCTTATGTTCTTCTTTTTATATATCATTTATATCCCCTTTTTTGAATTTATGTTATGTTTTTTATAAATGAATGTTTATCACTTTTATTTCTATTGTTTTAAAAAAAAAATTATGAGGGTGAAGTCATTACCAAGGATTGTTGTGTGATATAATGACACTATTTTCTAGATCATATGGATCAGTAACACCCTTAGAGATGAATGGTAGATGAAATTAGGTTCTATGATTTATGGAACATTGGTTCAATTAGTTATGAAGTGGTATTAGAGACTATGTGATCATTGGTACCTAAGATTTAGAATAAATTATTATAATTTTATGTGTTTTCTATTTATTGATAATTCTATTTGCCTTGGGAGGTGGGTGTGAGGAGGGAGTTATGAGCTCATTCTCACCCTATTATTCGAGTTTCTAGGAGCTGTAGTAATTTTTTCTCTAATTATATTTTTATTCTTCAAGGATATTTAGATTATATATTGATGCCTATAAAATGGGATCATTGATACTCAATAGCATGTCTAGAGATACCTTATGTTATCTTGTTTAACTCTTCAGAAGGATGTGAAAAGATGGAATTAAAGTGTTTGGTTGTCTTTTAGGGACTGACATACAATACAGAAACCAAATACATGATGTATAATAAACTATTTGGAATAATTCATAATTGGAATGTGGAAATAAATAATATTAAAATTTCTAGTAGGGTTTTGAATTCTGAGTTATTCATATATTAAGACTTATGTAGAATTTTATTTTCTTGCATGTTATGGTAATGGGAAAAGGGTCTTTGTTGGTTTTGAGATATTTTGGAATATTTGGATTATATTTGTGATTAATTAATATTTTATTATATTATTTAATAATTTTTTCATGTGATGTTAATGTCGATTTGTGTGGGTGAAAAATAAATTTCTCATTAAAAATATCAATTTTAAAATAATACATTGGTCTTCTTTGTAAAATGGGTTTTGTTTCATGAAATTTTCTATATTATTTGAGTTCATTTTAAAATGTGGGAAAATATTTTATTTGTGATTTAATTTATAATAAATTTAAAACATGTTTATAAATAATTGTTTTCTTATATTAAGGGAAACTAGTGATTTATTAATTTTTATGACATGTTTCGGATTTTACCATTATTATCAGTTAATGAAATTGGTACGTGATTTGAAAATATTTTCAACTAAAATTATTTTAATACTATAAACATTATATGAGATTTTTTGTTTCTAAACAAGTGGGTGGTAGCTTTAAAATAAATTTAATAAATATTCTAAAATTGATCAAGTGGATTCGGTACTTGGATTTTGTATATTAAATTATTTCCATTTGGTTTTTAGTGAAAAGAGGACCAATTATAATGGTGCCATATTTTTTAAAACATTATTTCAACATTGTTTGTTGTGTTTTTGTGATATGAAAATGTGTGGGTCTATGTCCCAAATTATTTAACATAATCCTACCATTATGTTCTAGTATTGATTATCATTTTTTCTTAGAACCTTTCTAACTTTTTTTAATACATCCTTGGATTAATGTGGAATGGCATGAGTTATACTATTTATATATAGAGTGACTTGTATTTATCTAGGAATATTTTCTTCAAGTAACTATTTTAGATAAGTTTTTTGGTCCATTGGTTTCGACCTATTAGTATTTTCATGATTATTGGATCAATAATGTTCAGTTATTGATAGATACTATTGCGATTTTATGGATGAGCGACCATTATCCGGTGTAACATTTATGTTTTTCATTGTGTCTCCTTTAGATGATGGACCATTTTCTGATTTTTCTTCATTTATTTTAGAGATGTTATGAATTGAGGAATCAGTGACCCGCTTTTTTCATTGGAGCTTATATGGTTTCTTGTTATGAGTGTCAGGTCTTTTGGGAATCCTTCATGCCACAGTTTTTTAATTCCAATGAGTAATATAGACATTCGGTCAGTTTTTCATGTTTATTTGAATATGGGTAAACCTATGGTGACAAAATGGACACTTGTGGGTTGTGGTGTTATTTTTATCTGGTAAATGGATGATTCCATGTCGTGAATTCCATAATAATCATCATGGGATATTATTCTATGCATCTGGATTTAAAAACCCATATATATCTGTTTTTATATTAGGTTGGAGATATGTAATTTATTAACCAAACATATTTTCCATTGTTGGACTTCTTATATAGATGCCTTATGTTGGTGGAATGGTTTTTTATTATCAATTTTTATGTTTGATGTAGTAGTTCTTTCTTAGTGGTTATGAATTGGTTGCATGTAGATGGTGGAGAATTGTGATTATCTTTATTGATTTGGGATATGTTGTTCCCAATTTCTCCAATATTATAAATAAAATCTATATGGTGGGGTGTATAATGTTAGCTCTCAGCATTATTTTGAACCTCTCTTTCAATTTATGTTGATCAGTTCTTATTCTATTTTTATTGAGAAAGTGTATTGTTGTTTGAGGACTCAAATACTTGTTCAAGGAAGAATATTTTCCTTTGAGTATTAACTTTATAGTCCATATTGGGTTCTCCCCTATAAATACATGAGACACTCTAGGGGAATGAAGTTCCATGGTGGTGTGAATTATGAATCCAACACAGTAACTATGATGTTGATTTTTAATTTATTTTATGAGTTTTATCCTTGATTAAAATTTCAATTGAGTTTTGTGACAAAACACATAATATTTGATGTTTTATTAATGTACATTGTTTTCAGAGTTGTTCAAAATGAAACAATTCTATTTCCCCATCTAATATTGTTTTTTAGTTCATTGTGTTTCTAGAACAGTTTTTCACCATGTGTATTGAATAGTTTAGTTCAAACCATGTGTTCCATAGAAGAAACTATATAGTTGTTTCGATGAGTTTGTGTTATAGAACAGGAATTTAATTTTTTTTGGTAAACATAAAAAAATACAGAATATCTCCAAAGTTTAAAAAAGATATTTGGCATAGTTATATAATGTTTTTCCAAGCCATGTGGTGTCTCTAGTTAAACTATCCATATGAATCTACACTAGGATGTGGTTGAAGCATAGTTAGTGCATGGTTTGGGAAACCATGTGGCCTTCCCATATTCAATAAAGATGGAAATTCCACATTTTTCACATTGATTTTGTTTCACTAACCATCTATTTTCTTTACTTATAGCTTCGACGGACATAAAATCCCTCTCCTTGGGATTCTCCCCCTTCCTATAATGTTTGGTGATCTCCAACCATGATTCGTGTGTTTTTCATTATGGTAAGCCCCTATATGCCCATTCTACTCATATAATCTTCACTTCCCTTGATTTTGAGTTCCACCCATGAACCCTAATATTTATTTTTGTCAATTACATGTATTTGGTTGGCTTATATAATAATAACATTCTTTTATTGGGGTTGTATAAGGAACTTTTAGTATTTTTCGAGTTTTTTCAATAAAATGTGACAACTTGAACCATGATCCCCATTGAATTGAGTTAAGTGTTTATTTTTCATTATTTTATATTAAATTATTTAATATTTTCATATTTTGAAATTGATTTTTCTCTAAAATTATATAGTTATGTATGACCAAAGATAGGAAAATGTTATTTAATGTGACTTTAATCCTTGTCATGGAATGGGATTCCATGCAATGTGTTTGTAGAAATGCCTAGATGGATATTAAAGAATGATTATGGTTTTAAAATGGGTTTAGAGTACTCTCTATAGGTTTTAAAACTTTTAGCGAGTTGATTTAGATTGAGAGTGACTATTTGGGTGTTTTCAAAGTGTTTAAATTATTTTTATTGGGATTTTAGTTTTTGGAAGGGGGTTTTTAACCTTTTTGTTCCTTTTTTGAAGCCTTTTCATAACCTTCGTGGTTTTTTATATCAAAATCATATGGTGTTTAAATATTTTAAAATGATCAAATTGGGTTGGATATTTTCTAAATGGTGATTTAAACCATATACATTATTTTTTGAAAATCACCAATGGATTTGAATATTTTCAATGATAGTTTAAAAGGTAAGGGTGAGTCCCCATTGAGTTTCAAACGCATTTTTATAATATTGACCTTGATAGTAGATTAAGACACCTTTTATAAATAGTGTCTCAACATCAAATTTAAAGATGTTTTTTAATAGATGGATAATTTAGATTTTTTTGAATAATATGTTTTCAAAAATAGAGTGAAACCCTCTTGGACCCTTGATAATCATGTATACACGTGGTTTCATATGATCTCACTAGTGGATATTTAAATTTTATTGATTTTTATATCATTATTGTGTTTTTATGTATTGGGGTTAATTTTATAGAAGGGTATTAACAGTTAAAATTTTTTGATTTAATTTTTTTTATTTGATCAATATAATTTATTTTTTGTGCTCATATTTGTTAACTAATCCCCGGAATCCTTTTGTTATTATTGGTGGATTTTGTGACAGAAAAATCCTAAAGGATACAGTGGGTTGACAGGGGATTTTTTCCTATATACCTTGAGATATTTAGATCAGAAGGAGTATCAGACCAATATTCTACCATTTCATCAATGATCCCATGGACAAAAGTGTTCCACGGACATTATATTTTTCAATCCCATAGATAAAGTCCTTCTAGAAATGGTCTCTTCATTGATCTTATAGATGAAGGACTTCCATGTAAATATATTTTAAGGTTGTTATATTAGACTTCCGTAGATATAGAATATTTTGGCATTATCAGCCTATGTTACTTATCTTCTATTAGATCCCTTTTATTACTAAATCTTATAGAAAATAACCCTTAAACTAGGATTTTTATAGGATTTTTTGTGGGTTTATCATGTGTTTTGATTTTATCACCATATTTATCAGATTATTGTATGGAACCTATGATCTTGTTGATTATCCTTGTTGTGCCACTTCATATACTAATTCCATATAATATTTTCCTTACCCCTTTGTGTGGTTTTATTTCCAAAATTTTTAAAAGGCATTGTGAAATTTTTTTAAATAATGATAGTGATTTTAAATTACCATAATTTTTTTTTGTAATTGGTCTTGAAAAGGAGAGTACTATTAATAATAAATATTTATTTTCCAGATATTTATAGAAATGGTTTATTATAAAGCTGAATGTTTCTTATTATTGAAAATATGAGTGTGAGTGAGTTTTGGACACATAGATTTTGTCTAATATGAATATTTTTATGAAAATATTTCTTTTTAAATATATTTTGGAAAATAAGTAAAAAAATAAACAATCTTTAGTTTTGATTTTTTTAACAAGGGTGCTTATAAAATTTATGAAAGTAGAATATTAAAATGATGTTTCATCTAAGATGTATTTGCTGAAGAATGTAAATTTTTATGTGATTTATTTCATTTAATGAAAATCCCAAAAAATGAGATTTATTATACTTTTAGGCATTTTTATTACATTTTTAAAAAACTTATGGAAAATTTTTATTTTTCTATTGTATTTAAAATTAGAATTACTTGGATGTATATGAAAATAAATTATTAGTTATAGCATGTCGTGGTGACATAATATGCCCTTAACTGTTCCCAAAATTTTACCAGTCCAGGATCATTCTAATATGATTTTCCTGTAGAAATCCTATAAAAAATGAATGGTTGGATGATGTTCGGGGGTCACATGGATGCTTGCTGGAGGTGGTTTTTATTTTTATTCATCTTTTTGTTTCTAAAAACTGAATTTGTTCAACTGTATCTCATTGTTTCTTCTGAAAATGGGGATGACCATGTTTGGTTAAGGTTCAAACATTCCAATTAGTTTGAAACGGGTTTATTCGTAGAACCGGCAACATCCAATGATTCTATATCCATTTTGACCTACTTTCCAATGGTAGGTGCTCATTAGTTGTGGACTGATGAGGCTTAAGAATTTTCATTTGTCGAGAGGATGTGAGGTTAGACTCATCACACCTTTTTGGGGGAATTATTGTCTACTCTGGGACTCTCTAAAAGATTTGAGTTATGTTTGTGAATCCTTATTAATTTACCAAGCATGAAAATTCATTTTTCATTTAGTACTAGAAATTAATTATAGATATGTAGGGGATTTAGAGAATATTTTATATGTATTTGAGGTTCTTCGTCAATATTTAATAATCCATATAAATTAGTGACTCTTATTCAATGGTATCCTTCAATACATTATACATAACTCTCTTGGTCATTATGTTGACCATACTGGTTATAAAGCCACTCAGTGGGGCACTTGAAGTTTATTGTCATTCAGAAAGACATGATTATTTTAGAGTTGGGATCATACCCATAGATGGGCTACCTATGTATCCTTTTTTGAATGTGAATCAGAACCCACATAGTTTGATTGGATGGATATTGTTTGACGTCACATGGGACGGAAATGAATTAATGAAAGATGGGATTGAATCTTATAAAGGCTTCCTACGTACTCTACTTTAAAGGCAGAGATCAAAGTTCACTTAGTTTAGGTATTTAAGTATGAGGTTTATGTATGATTAATGTCCCAGAGAGAGATTCCATAATAACTTTTACACTCTAATCCCACGTGAGTCATACTCGGTGTGTGAAATAAGAGGTATCGGTAAATCTGAATATTGTGACATGAATGATGCAGTTATAAGAAATTATATGGGACTTACATATGTATGATGACCCAAGTAAATGAAGACAAAGACTTTTAAAAAATCATCCAAAGAGATGGGTCCATAAAGGTATTTGTACTCATGGAGATTTGGGATTTTAACCCGGGACATACTCCTGAAAAGGATGCCAAAATTTAAGAGGGACTTATGATTGAGTTTCATTCCAAAGAAAAAACCCCAAATAAAAAGAAATCTAGACTGGGGATTACTACTGAGGAGTATTCCCATATAATGGGGACTTGTAATTTGGTGCTTACTCTTGAAAAGGAGGCCCAGGTTAAATGAAATTATGACTAGGGATTACTCCTGAAAAGGAGTCCTAGGTTAAGAGAAATAATGACTGGGGCATACTTCTGAAAAGGAGGCCCATGTTAAGAGGACTTGAGACATGGGGCTTACTCTTGAGAAGGAGGCCCCGACATGGAACCTGGGGCTTACTCCAAAGAAGGATGCCCAGATTAGGGAACATGGGGCTTACTCTTAAGGAGGATTCCCATGAATAGGGAACTTGGGGCTTACTCCTAAGGAGGATGCCCAGATTAAAGATCTTCTCATCTTAAAGAATGAGGATGAATGAAAGAAAATATCTAACCTTAGTGATATAATGTTATGTAAATCATGAGGTTGTGAGAGGTGTATCAACATAATTTCGTTCAGATAAGGAATCCAACAGAGGAACCATGGTGTAAATGGATTTGAAGAGGGTTTTGAAGGATAAATCTTGAATAGGAGAGGTGGATTTGAGGAAATGAAGTGAATTGGAAGGAGGCATGCAGGTACTATTCTAGCACGCCGGTCCTAGTCGCGCAATTATACTTGCACAACATGAGTTCACTTGAGTGACTAAGAACCTATGAAGTGATACTTGGGTGACATTAAATTGGAGTCGTTAGTATAATTCCTAGAGGCTTTCAGATTGGTGGCGCACAAGTTTCCTTGGGAGGGAAGGGCGGCGCGCAAGTGTCTTCACTTACCTTAAGGGATGTACACTTAGGTGTGCATGTATTGACGTGTTCTAATACATAGGCCTTATTCTTCCTCTTGAGAGTTTCCATTCTAGGTAAATAATAGACTTCAAAGTCATCGAAAGATTTCAGACAGAGACTTGGGCGACCAGAGCTTGAATATATGTTCTGGATTTTTCCTATTCAAAATGGGGGGCCCACAGGGGGTATTTATAGGCCACCTAAGGTTTGGGAAAAATTTCACTTAGGGCATGCAAGTAACTTGTGTGCCTCATATCTGGTGCAAAAGTGACTTTCACGCCCAAGGCTGGCATGCATGTATACCTGCGCGCCTTAATGTCTTTGAAATATTTGATGAATCTTCCCTCTTCTATACTTTAGGTATTCCCCTTAGTCAATATTTGGACTCTAGGACGGAACAAAGTATCAAAAAAGTCCCCCCTCAGAGTTGGATCCAAAAAAGGAAAGAGGATTTGACTTTGAGCTAAAGGATAAAACCAAGGATTTTGGGAGCGTAGGTTTTGAGCGTACATGTATCGGCGCGCAGGTGCGAGGCACTTAGGTTACGACACAAAAGGGTACTACGCTGCCTATAAATAAGGGCACCATTCTCGTTCAAATCACCCGGCTTCCAATGATTCTATCTCTCGTCATGCAAGTGAGCTTTCATCGCACGGGTTTCTTGGCTTTTTGCTCATCCGCGATTCTGTTTGTTGCATCACGCTTCCTCAGTTTGTTTCCGACTTGCACGCCAGTACTAGCGGGGTACAAATTACGCAACCAGCTTAGACTTGCATGCCAACATTATAGTTGCACGCCATAATTCCTTAGCCATTTTTTTGGATTTCTTAACAAATTTTACGAAAAACCAACTTACTTAAAAGTTAATTATTTGATCTTTGTATAGATTCAATGTGTCCTAGAAGAATTGGATCCGCTGATGAATTGTCTAGAAAGAGAATTGATGATATGATGAACATCATTGGCCAGGAATATTATGATATCATCGACAGTACTCTCCTAGATTCGTCCATGTACACGAATAAATATCATGTCAATTTCCGACACAATATTTTCATGCCTCTGTATGGCCATGTTCATCTGCAAGGAGTCAATGTTCTAGATGCAAAGAACTATATGCCTAAGATGTTGCCGCACTACTACCTCCCTATTTTGGTTATGTTATGCATTAAGAGTAGCTAAAATGGTGTGAACATTCAAATTTTTTCTCCATGCCATTTCCTTGCAGATATGAAAATGGAAAACCCATGGGCTGATATGTTTTTCGCTGCCAGTTGGTGGAGAGAAGACTATCATGACGTTAGAACAATATCTGAAAAGGGTACTCTCTCCAAATGGATCTTTACTTCCAATGCCCCGTTCTCAAATCCATGTATCCATCTTCCAAGTCTCTTGGACAGAATGGGAGTCACTGTTTGATCAGTATGAAATTTTTCTAAAACCACACTCAAGAACATTATTTTACTATTGTTCCAAGAAGAGCCGATATCACTGCGTCTCTTATTGTATCCAGTTGAATGAATGAACTCCAGGTGGCTGCTGATGAATCATAGGATTCCGTAAATAAAATAAAGAGTTATGTTGAATGACTCTTGTATTTTTTGAAAAAGAGAAGAGACTGCAGTATGTGGATTTCCTTCTAACTCTTGTGCATCAATAAAAAACACTTTCATCTTCAATCATTTGTGCCTGTATTCTCTTGCTACCTTCTTTAATTAATTTTACCTAAGCCAATGGTCCTAGTAATCATAGTTTGATTGTTTCTAGGATTATAAAAATAACCCTACAAACATTTAATCTTTTTATTGCTCAAAATTGCCTCAATGATACAAAATGTACGTTTAGAGAGTTGGGACTCGACTTTTATTTAGAGTTCATTTTACAAGTTCCCAATATAATGACTACCATGTATTTTTTTGGAAGTTTAAAGTCATGCATGTTGGATATAAAAAAGGATAATTTTTAAGGTAGAAATAAATAATGGATTAAAATTGACTCAATTCCATAATAATTTATCTGAAAACATGTTACCGCATTCAATTATGAGGGAAAACATGTAAACTATGACTTAAGAAATTTTGAATATGAGGAATGATATGAAAATAGACTAAAAGACATTAGAGTATGTATTCCCTAAGAGTGAAGTTACCACTAATTAACAAACATATTAGGGGTTTGAATTATGTTGGGAAACTTAAGGGAATTGGCTGCATAGTCAAATTATAGCATCTTTTGGCTGATAGGTCCGTTATGTAGATTACTTATGCAAGGCCACCTAGGGGCACATGCTGCATAGTCAGGCAAAAGAAATCTCAGAAATTTTACTTTTCTATTGCTAAATGCCAGTGAATGTTTATGTAGATTCAAATTTTCCAAAGCATAGAGTCTGTTGTATGGAGAGAGATACTTGAATATGGAGAGGATATTTCCAATCAAGATTGTCAAAGAATTGGATGAATGTCACTCATGCAAAGGTCTGACCCAAACATAGAGAAGTGAAATATAACCCATAGACTTAAATATTTTTTGATCATGAAAAAGAGTTTTGGGAAAAATATGTTAAGTATGGATATTTTTGCAGATCCCTACATATTTCTATTAATACTATTAAGGACAAAAGTGGTTTTCTTCTTAAGAATGAATTTACCACTATTTGACAAACCCATTAGGGGTTGAATTATGTAAGGCCACTTAAGGGAATTGGCTACATAGTCAAATAATAGCATCTTTTTTGATGAAAAGTCCATTATGTAGACTACTTATGCAAGGCCTCCAAGGGGCACGTGCTGCATATTCAGGAAAAATTATTCCCAAGTATTAGACATTTTTTGACCAGAAGTCAAGAAAAGGGTTATGGAGATCTGGAATTATTTATGTTTATGAGTATAACACATGAAAATGGGTATTTTCCAATGCATTAAGGAGATATATAGACTAATTTTGACCATAATCATGTTGTGGCTGGGTCCTGAATTGAGATGCTGGATTTAACTACATATCTCATTAGAATGAGAATCAATCCAAATGTAGTTCTTGAAATATAGTTTAACGTCATGTGGGATGAGAATGTAGGAGATCTTAGTTTAATGTCATAGATCTTGGACCATAATGAGGAATACACATTGTGTGTTTTATAAACCAGATGTGAATGAAGACCAAGGTTTTTATACCACATTCATGTTTTCATAGGGGAAATTTTCAACCAAGGGACTGAAAATAGAATTTGGGGGTAGGCGCAAAGACTTGGGGCTGGATTCGAGGGACACTCGAATGTTCCTACGTATCCCATAAGGATGGGAATCAAGACATACATAGTTTTTGAAATAACCTATGTACAGATTTGATTCGTACAAGTGAGGGGTGAATGGAGACTTTATTGCAATGATGGTTTGACCCAAGATTAAAGGTTCAAGCATTTCCATGTATGCACGTAGTCCTTGGAATATGACATGGTTGGAGATAAATGTCAATAATGATTCCATCTCAAGTGAGGGTGTCAAAGAGTGTGGTGGTTTATTGTCATACCGGATATAAGTACAAATAGTTTAGGGTCATGTGCATGGACTGGTGCTGCATTGTTTAGTGTCATGTAGCTAAGACATATTGCTATGTAGTTTAATGTCTTACAGTGAGGAAAATGGGGGACTATATAGTTTAACGTCATATAGAAAGGATGATGGTGAACCAATGTGAATATATTGGTTGGGGGGATTCACGGATCAACATCGTATGAGATGGAGGTGAACCGATGTGAGGATGTTGGTTTTGGGCATGAACCTCATGAGGTTTCCTATATACCCAGCATAAAAGGAAGGATCAAAGTCCGCGTAGTTCGATTAAGAATGAATTGGTGATCAAGTTTTAATTGAGGGAAACCTGAAGATGATGTTGGGAATTTCACGTGGTTAGCATCCCATAGAGGGTGTTATGGTTGAAGCTTATTCTAAGATCATGTGAGTCGTGATCGGTGTGAGAAACAAGATGTAACAACAACCCTAACGATTCACAGTTTAACATCATGTATGACAAAAGGGGGGACTGGAAATAGTTTAACATCATGTTGGAAAATGGAGGGACCATACAGTTTAAATTCTTGTGGTAACGACTAAAGGGTGTATTTTTGTAACACAAAATACTTCTTCAGAAATCCAGAATTGGTTTGAGTCATGATGAGTTCTCCATCCATTGAGATTTAAGAATAAGCTCCACTGGATTAGACCTAATGTATTAAGTAAGGTCCTTCCCACTTTGACTCAAGAGTTGGAGGTTTATTTCTTGGTATCATTGGAGTTCTACGGACCAATACCAATTCTCCTTGAATGAATGAATGGAGGCGATCTTTTTTATTGAAAGCCCGTGCTATTCGATTATGATAGACTTCCAAGTGGTGCATGGTGCACCATCATTTTTCATCTAATCATTCCAATTCATCCAATCTCTTTTGAGATTTTTCATCTGTAGATGACTGATCACATATTGCTACTCTAAGAGATGGTAATTGAACCTTAATGGGCAAGACTTCTTCTATTCTATATTCCAATGACTATGTAGTTGACCGCTTAGAAGTGCGGGTGGTGTTCCGATAATCCCATAAAGCATGAAAATGATTATCAGGCCAGGATTTCTTATCTTTATCCAACATCTTTTGCAATATGTTTGAAATATTCCTATTGAAGGCCTCTTTTCTTCCATTCGCCACTGCATGATACCGATATGAATGGTTGGATTTCATGTTGTATTCTTGATACAACTTCCATACCATGGATGAACAGAAGTTAGTGCCATTGTCTGTCAATATGGTATGAGGGACACCAAATATAGTAATGATGTTAGACTTGATGAAGCTAACAATGATTTTAGAAATAACTTTGTTGAGAGGTATTGCCTCTGCCCATTTGGAAAAGAAGTCTGTAGCAGTAAGAATATACTGAAATTGCTTGGATGTAGTCGATGGGTAAGGTCCTACTACATCCATTACCCTTGTGGAAAATGTCCATGAGTATTTAGCTGTATAGAGAAACTCTGGGGGTTGAGGAATGAAATTGGAATATAATTGGAATGAATGAAACTTCGAAGTGAAATCAACACAATCTTGTATCATTAAAGGCTAGACGTATCCAAGCCTTCAAAATCGATAAGACAGTCTATGTCCGGACTGGTGGGCACCACATACTCCTGCATGTACTTCCTTCCTGACTGCCATTGTCTCTTCACCATCAATGCATCTGAAGAGAATTCCATAAAAACCTCGCTTGTAGAAAATTATTTCTAGGTGATCTGGGCTATCATAATGAGTAAATTTGACCACATGTCGCCAGACTTATTCTTTCCTGTCTCTATCATGTGGGAGTGTTCCATTTTGAAGGTATTTCCTGATAGGTGTCATCCATCATGTAGTATGACCAAATGGTTCAAAAATGGGACTAATTTCATTGATTTCCTATGTTCTGATTTGAACATAAGGAGAAACTGTACGAAGATGGTCAATACTGATGATTTTTTCATCCCGATTTCGATCATCCAGAGTTGTGAATACATTAGTCAGTGTATCAGCTTGAGCATTTTTTGATCGCGGGACATAAGAAAATGTCAGTTCTGAAGGAAATTACTCCATTAACTCTATGATGTAATCATAAAAAGGGATCAAATCTTCTTTTCTAATGGAATAGTCTCCATTGACTTATTTTATTACCAGGTCTGAATCAGCTTTAACCTTTATGTGATTCACATGTTCCTGAAGCACCAACTACAATCCTATGATGAGAGCTTGAAATTCTGCTTTAATGTTTGTACTGACTTCCAATAATAAGAAGGAATAGGGTAGCAATGTATTTTCTGGGGAAATAAGTACAATTCCCAACACAACATTATTGAATTTAGGATCTTCCATTTTCTTCCCTGTTGGACGTCTGGTAGCACCATTAAAGTACATTTACCATTTTTAAAGATTATCTGGAATAGAGAAGACTTCCTCATCAGGAAGTTCAATATCTAAAGATGTATCTTCTACTGAAGGGTGTTCAGAAAGGAAACAAGCTAGATCATGGCCCATTTATTGGCTTTTCAGACACATACTGGATATCAAACTGCTACAAAATAACTGCCCACCTTACCAGACGTCCTATTATCATTGGACGACAATGGATAAATTTGAGCGGGTTATTGCAATATACCAATTGGACCACATGATGTTGCAGGTAATGTCTTAATTTCTGAACTTCAAATATTAATGCTAGGAATCACTTTTCAATACTTTAATATAGATTTTCTACCTCAAGCAGAGTCTGACTGAGATAATATAGTCTGTTTTCATTCCCCGCATCATTCTTTTGGGCAAGGAAGGCACCCAATGATCACTCTAAAACTATCACATACAGGATAAGTGGTCTTCCTTCAACAGGTGGCATTAATACCATGGGACTCAAGAGATATTTCTTGAGAATATTGAATGCTTCTTGACATTCTTCAGTCCACCAGTAAGTGACTCCCTTCTTCATTAATTTGGTGAAGGGTAAAAATTTTCCTACCAAATTGGAACGTGTCCTTGAAGTCCTCTCAATTCCTTCAAATTTCGAGGAGGTGACATACCAAGGATTGATTTTTTCTTCTCAGGATCAACTTCGATACCATGATGGCATACAACAAATCCAATAAATTTTCCTATGGTTACCCCAAAAGCACATTTCAAGGTGTTCATCCTCAAAATGTGTGGTTGATGTTTGTGGAATATGATTTCCCAATCCTTCAAGTGATTAGAACATTGTCTAGATTTAACCACCAAATCGTCCACATAACATTCAAAAAATTTCCCAAAAATGGTTTTGAAGATACGGTGCATGGCACGTTGATATGTTGCACCTGCATTCTTCAGGACAAAGGGCATTACCCAATAGAAAAACACACCTTGAGGTGTTATAAAGGCTGTAGATTCATAATATTCTGGAGCCATTCAGATTTTATTATACCTATAATATCCATCCATGAAGGAAAGAGCTTCATAGCCAGTTGTTGCATCAATTAAGAGTTTTATGATCGGAACTGGAAAATCATCCTTGGGACAATACCGATTAAGATCTTTGAAATGAATGAAAAATCCGATTTTTCCATTCTAATTTTTCACAGGGAAAATATTAGTCATCCATTTGTAATATTGAACTTCTCTAATGAAGTTAGCCTTTATAAGATTATCCACTTCATCTTCAATTTTGGAGGAATAAGTTGGGTATGTTCTTCTTGCGGCTTGCTTGAATCCTCGATGTTCTTTTGGAAAACCCAAATGATGAGTAGCAACATCAGGATCAAGCCCTAGAATTTCATTATAGAAAATATATCTCATTCATTATTTAAAAATGAAATATACATTTCTTGCTCTTCAAGAGTCATGGCTGCACTACTTAATGTGGGGTGTGGATCTTCTTTTGTACCCAAATTTATTTCTCTGAGTTCATCCACAGTTGTAGAGATACCTTCTTCAAATAATAGAGGAGAATCCTTGAGATCTCCCTCTTCTTCCTCAATATGTTTTACTTATTTTGTTTCTACTTTCATAGTACATGATGAAGAAAAATTTCCATGATCTGTAGAGAAGTTAAAATTTGAACATCTTGAAGAAGAGGCTACGATTTCTGACCCTATTAATGATGAAGGGTCCGACTTGGGTAATGAAGAGGAGATGATGGATTTATAATCGACATCATGATTCATCTTTTACATTGCTATAACTTCTTTTGGCCTAGTTTATGAAGTATTGAATTTCAAGATTTCTGTGGATAAAATGAAGATATCTCTATTTAATCTTTCATCATTTCTTGGTGAATCAACAATTTCTTCCATATTGTATGGCTTGGTTGTCGTAATTGAAATTATGAATGTTTCCATAAGAGTATTTGGATTTGGTTCTATCTTATCAATTTGACTGATAGACAACACATAATCTGTACTCACATGTATTAATGGGTTTACTGGAATCTTTACCAAACCATATTGAGCATTAATTTTGGTAACCTCCTTTGTCGGGGATATCTCCTTTACCTCCATGTGATAGAATTCTACCTCAATGTATTGAGATTCACATGTTTCGAATGGGGATTTACACCATACAATGTAACAATTGGACTATTGAATCAATATTTGAGACATTGATGGTATGATGAAGGTAGAGTCGCATGTTGATGCAGCCAAGGTCTTCTAAGAAAAATGTTGATGGTTGTGTCATGACGAACAACCATGAAATATGAATTGGATATAAGGTCTCCAAACTGAGTTCTGAGTGTAATCTCACCCAGAGGTTCTTGTTCATTTTTATCATATCCTTGCAACATCAAATTAGAAGGAGATAAATCAGTTTCTTTGAGTCCTAATCGAAGAAGTGTATAAATAGGGATGAGGTTGACTCCTGAACCATTATCAATGAAAGATCGTCAGATTTCTACATCATTTACCTTTACATATAAATACAAAGGTATAATATGTCCATGCACAACAACATTTTTATCTTCATCTGTAAAAGATATCACTGAATAGATTTCTGCAGGGTAATTCTCTATATGGTATAATTCAGTCGCAACAATTTTAGTTTTGAATTCCTAAGGACTTGAAAGAGCCTCAATGCGTACCTCCCAACGATCCATTGATATATTCAAGGCTTCCATAATAGATAATTTGTCCGGTACATGGGCCAAATGTTTCATGACATCATACTTTTGGTCCAAAGGTCTGTGTTTCCACAAGGAATATGTTGTTTTGCAGGTGCATTAGAAGTTGATGCTTTGGAAGTAGATGCATCTTGTATCGGGGTATGAGTTGGAAATACTCCTAGATTTGGCATATTAGACCGATTAGGTATATTTATTTGCTGAGAGGAAGAAGGTGTAACCTCTAACCATTTCTCCAAAATAACTGTGCCAGAACTGAATCTTCCATGTGTGGAAGAACTTTGCTATTCATGTTGAGCCTGCTGAAGGGATTTGCAACAAGTTTCTGCTACATATATAGTTCTAGTAGCAGTAGGATTGGAATATAGGCTTTTGAAATATCCACGTCTTACCATGTATCCTAGACCTCTGGAACTCCCTCTAATTCCTCTGTTTGATGTAGGGAATTCCAGCTCATCAAGATCCAAACTATGACTGGTATATGGATCCCTTAAATGAATCATGTTAACAGAACCAAAGATCGACTCTTCATCTGATGAAGTTTCTACCTGATTAGACAATTTAGGTGGTTCTATTTGGTGGGATGGTTCCCGTGCATTTGAAGTAGATGGCACAAAATCTTCCAGAGTCAAAGACAACTTAGGCTTTGACACGAGATCATATTATTTTGACTGCTCTTATTTCTTCGAATTATGCTGCCTAATTGCGGATTTTCCTTCTAACAAAGGGAGTTTCTTTATGGCAGAAATAGCATAAGGCACCATTTTTTTCTTCAATTGTGTTCGTCAAATGGAATGAGTTCAGTTGATCATTTTCCTAACAATCCAATCATCATATTTCTGCGCATTTTTTCATTGGAATTCATGACACTCGCCTTCTTACTCTGGATCTATAGCAGTAACACATGCTTCTTGGGCTGAAGAACCTTTCGGTTTTACTTGTCTAGAGTCCACCATTTTTTGTAGTAGTTATTTGAATAAAAAACACTCTTAAATGGGAATCCCCAACATCTGATGAAATGAGAAATAGTTCGAAAGGTCATCATATTTTTCCTTGTTCGGATTTTAGTCCTTGTAAACTGAACCAATTATTTTCCACAGCCGAAATGAAGTAACCATGAAGTTTTTTATTCTCGAAAGAATAAACATTGTTCTTTAACTCCTAAATTTTTTTCTGTCTTTGATCTATTTGATCATCTTGACGAGACGACCTCTATTGTTGACACACAAGAGGTGGATCCCTTCGATAAGATGATGGTTTTGAAGTGGAAGCAGTTACACATTCTTGATTAAGTGTAACTGTAGCAGTCTCTTCTCTCCTAATTCTCCTTCCTGGAGCTGATGTAATTACCCGAGTTTTAGCCTTAGTCTCTATAAGAGAATCATCGATCTGTTGAGTGATTGAAGTAAGGTCTCGAAACCCTGCTATTTATTTCACAGGGACCAACAGTGTTCAAAATTCATCACGCAAATTTTCCACATAGATTGGAAATAACTCTTCTTGAAGGAGTGCTAAGATTAAGGAATATGTTAATCCCTTCCAACGAGCAATGAATTATGAAACTCTTTCTTTCTCCCTTTTCTTACAATTTTTAAGATCTAAAACTCTCGTCTTTGGAAATGTTGAGAAAAATTGAAGGAGGAATCATTGACAGAGATCTTCCCACCCGGTAATTGACCGAGACTGAAAACTTGTATACCAGACAAATGATGTCCCTTGTAATGACTGCACAAAACATCTAAGCATAACTGATTCGTTTTATTAAGGATATCCCATTATAGAATCACAACGAGAAACAAAATGTGTTAAGTGTTGTTCTAGATCTCCCGAACCATTAAAAATTGGGAATGTGGTACTTAAAAAATTTGATGGGGGAGGGATTGCATCCACCCATTCTGGGTAAGCTCTGTTTTCAGGTTGAATTTGTACACGCTTTCCTCCCATAGCTTCCAACCGAGCTGTTAATGACTCAATGGTAGTCATTAATTTTTGAGAGATATCTAGTTGAGCTTGGACCTGAGTAGGTGCAGTAACTGGATTTTGGACAGGTGTAGTGACTGGTACTACAATTGATGGAATCACTACCGGTTGTTGTTGCACATGACCCATAGGATTAGACATGTGAAAGTGTACTTGTAAAGGAGGATATTCTTGATCCATCCCAGTAGCTGCAACGAATTCCCTTGACTGACTGAATCCAGCATGCATAGGAGGAAGACTACCTTGAAGTAGTTCTACATTCTACCTCCTTAACACCTTCATTTCATCCTCTTGTTGTGCGAACATTTTCTCTAATGATAGTGATTGGCCTTCTCCAGAGGTAGGGTGGGATGTAACCTTAATGTTACCCTTTTCTATGGAATGTTCCTTTCTGGAGTATGTAAGGGAATTATACGAAGGAAT
The DNA here is from genome assembly GCA_963277665.1 of Viscum album. Classification (NCBI taxonomy): domain Eukaryota; kingdom Viridiplantae; phylum Streptophyta; class Magnoliopsida; order Santalales; family Viscaceae; genus Viscum; species Viscum album. Next base: position 472,681,535 of record OY728148.1, read on the forward strand.
ATCTTGCCTATGGGCAGCCCTCTGGATTCTAGTACACACACCTTCTTCATTTATTTCTCTGTGTAGAGCTTCTTGAATATGAACTTCTTCATCTGATTCCTCTAAGTGAACCTCATGTTCTGGGGGATTAGTGACAACGACATTGGTGAAATTTATCGATGCATAACGCATTGCATCCCTTCTATTGGAATTTTTGTGATACTCTCTTCTTCCATGTCGTTTATGAGACATTTCCTTTTGTTGAGTTTATCCCTCAAGGACTTCTTGATGAACTGTAATTTAGAGGGGATCTCCTGATAATTCGGCTATGTGTTCCTCTTGTGGATTTTCCCTAACTGAGAGCAAACTGACTTTCACGGAGGAAGAGATTGAGGATTTGAAAAAGTCCCCAGTCAGCTGAACTGGGGTTGTTCCTGCTTTCCCTGCTCAACTCCTTGAATCCCATTTGTTGATCCCAAGGGTTGCGCTAAAAGAGTCCCTAGTTTGGAAAGCTGAGGTGGTTCTTATGCTGCTACATCTGAGACTTTCTTAAAAGCTCTCCTGATTTTGCGATCTTTAGTCTGAAAATTGTCCGGATTCATCATCTGACATCCACTGAAATCACCTGGCTCAAATGACCGTTGGATGATTTATGACACCTCTGTCACCTAATGATGAGAATTCTCTAAAAGAGGAGACTATTCGATATTCTCATTTTCTTGATGCAAGAGTAATTCGACAACTTATTCTTTGTATGCCTGTCTTTAGGAAGAACTAGTTGAGGCCTATTCCTAAGAAATCATTTGATTACACACAAAACCAATTGGTTGTGGCTGGCCATGGGCAACAACATTGCATGAGACCACTTTTTGAGGGATTTTTTGACTAGAGAGTACAATGAAATGAAGTGATCCATGAACACCCCACCCCATGATATGAATACCAGATGGGGCATTGGTAATTACCTAGCACAATCTTTTTAGTGTGCCAAAGCATGAACGATGAAGGGATCTCTACTGATTTTTAACCATTAGATATCGGGAAACTGAGAGAGATTCCAATTCAATTTTTCGTTGCAACCCTTCTATTATCTTAACATTCTTTTCATATTCATCATAAGATAATATTATATTTTTTAAGTGAAAAATAGATTTATGAATGTTGAGATGAATATCGTGAATACAGTCATCTGTCAACATTTTTGGAATATCATACTGAGAGTCAACCAAAGGCCAAAACATGACTGGTACTTCACCTTTCCCCAGTTTTTTTCTCATATTCAAAACTTCCTCCTTATCATTCGATGAATATTATTCTACCTGATTAGAACCAAGATGGTGCCTCTTTGTTGCTTCGTCAGATTCAACAAGATTGGTATATAATTAATTTATCCAATTAGAAGATGAATGCCCCAGGGGTGGTTCGGAGACTGACCTACTCCCCGGGCTATCTTCTAATTGAGAAAGTATTTCAACTTCTAGTGGTAATGCATCAGACATGGTTGGCTTCACATTTGAAAGTTCTTCAAGATAAGAGGGCTTTCTCGTTACTGCATTTTCCTTTGAATAATTTTCCAGGCAATGAGAATTACTACTATGAAAATGACTCTCGTAGCTAAATTCATCATCATGAGGAGGACCACCATTATGGGTTATAGAAAATGATGAATCCTTTTTATCCTTGATCATATGGCCATGCAGAGGGTTATCATGGCTCTCATATGAAGATGATACTTCGAGATTGACCAAACTGTCTTGAAGCAATCATTCATGGGGAAGTGTCTGAAGAGGAACTTCAAAATTATTTTTTTTATTTCTAGAATTTTAAAATGAAAGAGTAGAATCTTGAGTTGAAATAGATAATTTTCTAAAGGATTCAAGAACTCCAGCATCGAGAAAGGCCTTATTAAAGATTGTCTGTTGATTTCTCGATTGTACTAGATGGGTATTTTTCTTAGACGCCTTCTTAATCACTTTGGAAACCACTTGTTGACGAAAGTGGTTATTATGGGCAGATGTATGTGCCTGCTCAAGAGAAATGGTCGAGTTAGGCTAATTATCTCCATTCAAATCGAGTGTATGTGCCTGACTTGATTGTCTGTATGACATGGGGGAGTATTCCCCACAACCTTCCTGGATGGGGATAGTGGTGTGTATCTATTCTAGAGTGATATGTTCATGAGTCACTCTACTGATAGGGATAGATTTATGATTCCTTCCTTGTGATGCTGTTGAAGTTGTTATAATATTATGACAGGCATCTAGAATATGGGTAGGGATTTGCATCGGATTTTTCACCATTTTTAGAAATTTCTTGGTGACTTCAGCTGCTGGAATGGGAATATACATCTATTCCATTCTTGGAGTAGGTGTGTATTCCTTCCCCTGTCCTCCTTTTCCTATTAGTGAATTCTTACAGTACTCATGTGTGGGGTAAGAAAATTATGTTTGCCTCCTACTTGTCATTGGAGCTTTCCAATTGAAATCTCTGGGTGCTAACAAATGAGATTGTTGGTTAGCCTGATGAATTGCAGGTGTATGTACCTGCTAATTGTTCCCAACCACATTTGATTGGAACGTTTAATTGGTTACAGTCAGATGATCTTGCTACCTAGATGATGAATTATAAATAGGTGTATATTCCTGCCTATAATACTTTTCCTGAATTGCCTAAGGGGATTGGTGTGTTACTTCCAGATGAGTCTCCTGGGAAGTAATATTAGGACAGATGGGTGTATATTCTTGCTCATTGTTTTCCATCAAGTTAGATTGATGGAATTCTCTGAAGGGGGCATACGTAAGAATATTCTCCCTGTTAACCGAATTTCACCTCTGACGGTTCTTCTTGCATGCTCGGGTCTGAGGAACCTAAGCCGAACCCCTAAAGACGATACCCTCATCATGTTGAGGGTGCAATACCGCACGAGTATGGCAGAGATTTTTGAGGGGATCCCTCAGGAAGGACTCCTATCTTCTTAAATTTAGGCCTTAAGTGACTTTATCATTCGCCACCCGATAATATGGGAGAGACTGGGGATTTTATTTTTTGGATAATGACCCGAAACGGTTAGAGATAGTGGGTGGCACCACCTGCTTCTAGACCACTGGTCGTCACTATCCAGATAACCTGGGTGACTTGTTAACTTGGAGGGCTTGTCGTGCGTCCTCCATTGTCGGAATGGTACCATTTTGATGATATTACTTAACCAATGCATTTGATACCCAACATTGAGGATGCTTAGTAGGTGATGTCATTCTCAGAGCGGACGAGGATCCAGCAGGAGTAGTGGTCAATGAATTTACAGGTGTGAACTTTAAAGAAGCCATTTTTGTAATGAATATAGATCTTGGAAGAGAGTTCCTATTTTATATAATAGACATAATCAAGATAATTTTAGCTAGACTACATCTTTTGGATGAGCACATGTGTTATTGATTGCTTTTATGGCCCTCACATTATGTTAAATAGGGGCATAAAAAATAAGTAATACATCATTTACCTTGGTTAAGGATTCACATTGGGTTCACCATTTTTGTTTCTTCTGAAAATGGGGATGACCTTGTTTGTTTATGGTTCAAACATTCCAATCAGTTTCTAATGGGGTTTTTCATAGAACTAGAAACATCCAATGATTTTATATCCATTTATATCTACTTTCCAAAGGTATGTGCCCATTAGTTGTTGATTGATGAGGCTTAAGAATTTCCATTGGTTGAGAGAATGGGAGGTCAGACTCATCACACCATTTCGGGGGAATTATTGTCTACTCTAGGACTCTCTTATAGATTTGAGTTATGTTCGTGAATCCTTATTAATTTACCTAGAATGAAAATGAGTTTTTCCTTTAGACCTTGCAATTAGTGATTGATTTGTAAGGTATTTATAGATTCTTTTATATGTTTGTGAGGTACTTCATCAATATAGAATAATCCATATGAATTAGTGATTCTTAGTCAATGGTATCGTTTAATATATTATATAGAACTCTCTTGGTCATTATGATGACCATACTAGTTTTAAATCCACTCAGTGGGGAAATTGAAGATTATTTTCATTCAGAAAGACATGATTATTTTAGAGTTGGGATCATACCCATAGATAGGCTACCTACTTATCCCTATTAGAAAATGAATCAGAACCCACATAGTTCTAATGGAAGGATATAGTTTGATGCCACATTCGATGGAAAAGAATTAATGAATGATGGGATTTAACCATAGAAAGGCTTCATACGTACTCTACTTTAATGGTAGAGATCAAAGTCCACATAGTCCGGGTATTGAATTATGAGGTTTATGCATGACTAATGTCCCAAAGAGAGATGTTATAATTACTTTTACACTCTAATCCCACGTGAGTCATACTCGGTCTGAGAAACAAGAGGTATCAGTAAGTCTGACGATTGTTCCATGAAAGATGCAGTCATATGAAATGATTTGGGGCTTATGTATGTATGTGACCGATGTAAATAAATACAAAGACTTTTCAAAAAGAATCCAAAGATCAGGGTCCATAATGGTTTTTTAACTTTTTGGATATTTGGGATTTTAACCCGGGACTTACTCTTGAAAAGGAATCCAAATTTTAAGAGGGACTTATGATTGGGATATATTCTTGGGAAGGAATCCCAAATCAAAAGAAATTAATATTGGGGCTTACTCCTAAAAAGGATGCCTATATAAATGGGACTTTTAATTTGGTGCTTTCTCCTGAAAAGGAGGTCCAGGTTAAAGGAAATTATGACTGGGGATTACTCTTGAAAAGGAGGCCCAGGTTAAGAGAAGTTATGACTGGGGATTACTTATTAAAAGGAGGCCTAGGTTAAGAGGACTTGAGACTTGGGGATTACTCATGAGAAGGAGGCCCAAACATGGAACTTGGGGCTTACTCCAAAGGAGGATGTACAAATTAGGGAACTTGGGGCTAATTCCTAAGGAGGATACCCATGAATAGGGAACTTGGGGCTTACTCCTAAGGAGGATGCCCAGATTAAAGATCTTCTCATCTTAAAGGATGATGTTGAATGAAGGAAATCTATAACCTTAGTGACATAAATTTATGTAAATCATGAGGTTTTGAGAGATGTTTTCATAGAATTCTATTCAAATAAGGAATCCAATAAAGGAACCATGCTGTAAATGGATTTGAAGCGGGTTTTGATGGCTAAATCTTGAAGTGGAGAGGTGGATTTGAGGAAAGGAAGCGAATTGGAAAGAGGTGTGAAGGTACTATTCCGGTGCGCATGTCATGGTCACGCAAGTATACTTGTGCGACATGAGTTTACTTGGGTGATGAAGAACCTGTGAAGTGATACTTGGGCAGCATTGAATTGGAGCCCTTAGTATCATTCCTAAAGGCTTTCAGATAGGTGACGCACAAGTTTCCTTGAGAGGGATAGGTGTCGCGAAAGTTTCTTCACTTCCATTAAGGTATGGACACTTAAGAGCGCATGTATTGATGGGTTCTAATACTTAGGCCATATTCTTCCTCTTGAGAGATTCCATTCTAGGTAAAGAATTACCTTAGAAGTGTTTGGAAGAATACAAACGGAGACTTGGGCGACCAAAGCATGAATCTAAGTTTCGGATTTTTTGTCCTCGATTTGGGGGGCCCACAGGGGATATTTATAGGCCACACGAGGTTTGGGAGAAATTTCACTTAAGGTGTGCAAGTGAATTGTGAGCCTCATATCTGGTGTGCAAGTGACTTGCATGCCCAATGCTGGCGCACAGGTATACTTGCGCGCCTTAATTACTTTGAAATATTTCATGAATCTTCCCTCTTCTTTGCTCGAGGCATTCCACTTAGACAATATTTGGAATCTGTAAAGGATCAAAGTGTCAACAATCATGTTCTAGTTTAGGTGTACATTTTTCCCATATTCTTCTATTTATATGTCTATTTCATACTCAATTTAGATGTATAGTTTTTTTATATCCAATTGGATTCTCAACACTTTTATTTATGATGATTTTATATAATTTTATGAGGGTGAAATAATTTACATGTTTTATTCAGTTATGAAAAAGAACTATTTCACATCATATAGAAATTAGTAATGCTCATTGGGATTTTTACAAACTATGTTTGGTGCCGAGTTAGATGAAATCCTAGGTTAGTCTTATAGAGGATGATTCAGATTCATCCCATGCGATCCACTATCCAAAATGGAATAAATTTTTTATTTCAAATATCATATCCCAAATATACACATTAAAATCATTTTTTCCTAATTTATTGATGGATTCATCCCATGAAAATACCAAAATGGGTTTGGAAGACACCACCACAACCCAACGGGAATGTTGTTCAAGAAGTATCCACCTCAACATCGAAATTTTTATAAGTTGGAAGTGGTGGGATCCATCTAATTTACTTCACCAAAAGAGGGTTTTTAGTCATTCGAGACACACCAAGGATGTGGAGAGTAGTTATATTTGAAATAGAATTTCTTCATAGGTCCTCATTGAGATTTTGATATTTCTTCATGTCTCAAAGTATCGCAATAATTCATGCATGAATATGAGTAGGTATAAAATTTAAATATATATCATTCCTTAAATTACATGGGTGTGAAATATTCCTCTCTATATCCATGAGTAGATGACTATAAATATTCTCCCTAAAATCAGTATTAGCTATTGAAATTATAATATAAAAAATTCAAAATATATGCCAATCTTGTATGAAAAAATGTGTCTTTATTATAGATTAATTCTTGTTTTATTATATAATATTAATCATAATATAACCTAGAAGATCATGATGTAATGTGTATTTGGGAAATTATGTACATAACATAACTACATAAAATAAGGTTTATATCCCCAAATTTGAATATATCCCTTAACATGCTCATAATATTCCATTGTTCAAAAAACTACATATGATAACTTGTGGACATACTTAGGAAATGGGTGGGTTGTAAGGACTAATAAGGGAATAAACATGGAATAACATGAAGAAATTATTACATGTAAGTAAATATGAAATTCAATGGTTCAAAAAATTATGTGAATGAAAAACATAACAAAGAGGAATGATATATAATGATAACATAAAGAAACATTTGAAAGTGGAAACAACATTATACATGACATAAAAACATTGGTCAAGGGTAATCAGAAAATCATAATAACATGGTGGAAAATTCCTAGTGATGTATTAGGTTCACTTCCTAATCTCTTTCAAGATATTTTATGAGACTATAACATTACACAATGAATTGTAGCGCTATAGAAATTTGGGTGCACCCATTTCTATCATATCATGTACTTGTATTAGTATACCATATAGATCATTCAATTTAGTGACATATTTCATCATATGTAATTCAATAAAAAAGGAGTGGGGAATAAATAAATTTAGTTCCATAATAATATGAGTATATTTATGTCGAGGTGAATACCCTTGAGTGTAAATAGTGATGGTATTCAAAATAAAAAGGTTGGCATGGAAATATCGCTGTAAAGTTTCGGTAGCATAATGACATTACATGATGATTCATAAAATGGATTAATTAAAGTTGAAGGGGTATATCATTATTTTTAAATAAATTATAAAATAATATGGGCATGAAAAAGCATATATAACCATTATTAATTGGAAATAAACGACATAAAATGAAGAATATGGTCGAATAAGGAGAAGAAGGAAAGGTTCCCCTGCCTTAAGAGGGTGGTTCTAAATCCATTTGATGGGTATCATAATATATTAGGGGAAAATTGGGAGGAATATTTAATGGGGATAGATGAGTAAGGATGTGATATTTTTTTTGTGAAGAGGAATGCGATCCTGGGTGGGTCAATATATAAAAACGTGGGCATTTCACTATTATCTCTCCAACATAGGTTTTTGAATATATATAATAAAGTAATCAAAACCAAAAAGATTCCTATGGTTTTTCCCACGGTTTCTAGAAAAAAGAATTGGATTGATTTATTTTATAATTACTTTGGACAAAATCTTTAAAATACTTCACTAGGTTATGTTGAAGTGAGTCATGTTCATAATGAAATGATTTTAAAAACATAAAATATAATATTGGTTTTTGAAGATTCATAATGTATTTATAATATCATCAAAATAACCAAACCAATATTATTATTTTTATTGGAAAACGTTTTTTTGGTCATATATACCCTTAAAATCATTTATTAGATCACGTTTTTGTCATTATAATGTCATAATACACACTTTATATATATACCATATTTATTTTTTCCCCAAAAATTCGAGTGTCTCAAAAAAATTTGAAAAATAATTGTTTCATAATTTCAACAATATAATCAAAAAAATAATATTTACATTATCCAAATAATTTTATAAATATATGAATATTCACTTTTAAAATAAGAATATACTTTTATTGAGAAATTCCTGTCTTTTGACATAAACAATTTCAAAACCATTATAAAAATTATTTTGACTCTGTAAAATTATATAAACCATTATACATAATAAAAAAATTTAATAATAATTTTTAATTATAATATGATCTATCTAAAAAAATCATTACTTCCACAAAATTAATGTCATAATTGAAGCTACAAATGTAAAAAAAATAATTTTTTTTATCGAACCAGAATAAAAATCTCTTAAAATGTAACGGTAAAAATTAATAAATAAAACCATTATTCTATTAAAAATACAATATAAATATTACTATTATTAGGTTCATGAAAAATATCAATTTATTACTCCGAAAAACTCCCTCTGTGCACTGCGTGAAAAAATGGGATTATCATGTGTTCATTTGGCATACATGGTTTGGGTTGTGATCTCGTTGAGATTAAACTTATCTCATAAACATATTAAATAATGATTTAGTTTTTAAATAATAGATTTTTATTGGTCAACGTCAAATCCCAATGATGTTGTCTCCCTTATATGCACCGATAAATCGACTTCATAGTGTAGGATTAAACATGGTGAGGCCATCAACTACTTTTTCTATATCAATTATATTGGTCAACCCCCTATATTTATCATAATAATAGGACCACTATTAAATGGTTATATTATCAGTGGTTATGATTCATATTGGCCCTCTAGATCTAATAGGATATTATGAAACCAATGACTTTAATTTTTATTCTCTAACCATAATACATTATCATGAATTAAATTCAATCATAAGAGGATTTTCACATATATAATGTTTGGGTCTTCAAAATATTACCCCCTTTACAAATTTTTCCAATGAAATTTGCATTTAATAATCTAAAATAGATGACGTTAGTTTTATTTCATCACCTCCTCTGGTTATTAAATCACTTCTTTAATCCTTGGGTTTCATCATAGACCTTTGATTATGATCATTTTATTATTTCATAGATGTTTTTCATTATGATATTGGAACATCACTAAAATATCATTATATAAATGATCATTCCCCAATGACACCACCTATGAATTAATTTTTTTTTTGCAGTCTTGTATGTACTTCCTCAATAGGGATATATGGAACACATAATTAACTTGATTTAGGTTTTGTAGGAGTTTTGTTTGATAGGCCACCAATCCGATGTGATCCATGATCTCAAATGGCCCAATATCACATGGAATATACTTTTCCTAATTCCAAAATCTCTTAACTATAATCCATAGATATATTTGGAGGAATACCAAATCTCTATCCTCAAACTCCTGGTATCATCAATGTTATTCAACATAGATATTTTTTGATTTTGAGAATCCTTGATGTGATACTAAATGGTCTTGACCATTACCACCGTTTCCAAGACAATTTCCAGAAAATGTAGTTTGTGTTTCCCATCAATATCCAACCATGCAGGCGTTCTGCTCCACATCCCATAAATGGATTTATTGGGCCCATTTAGATGATTAATTTGAAATTATTATTTTCCTAGAACTCAACAATATGAATATTATGATCTCATACTTCTTTGAAAATAATTTATAATTCCCTTAACATGTCCTCAAGTGTCTGGATAGTCCACAGAGATTGGAGTATGTTCCATGATCTCTTAATTCATATTGTCAAACTAATATTTCTCTCAAATATCCTAATACATTTCTATTCCCCCTGGGTGTATTGAGAAGTTTAATATATGTGAATTATCCAATAAATCATTTTAAACTGTAGATGTTATGGTTCACGGAATCAAGACCCAAATCGTAAAATCATTTTCATTAATTTTGAACATTGATTATTTCCATTTCCATATAGCATCTACCTTCTCCTGAATTTACATATCATCTCATTGAACATCCTTTATCATCTCCATAAGTTTTATTTGAGAAACAAATTACAAAAGTATTGATGATGTTACTTCCTTTATGATTCCAATGTAAATTCATTTCAAGTATAAGAAGATGATATCCTTGTCAATTATCATTAATAAAAAAAATGTCAGACCCTTTCTAGTTAGAGAATCTTCCACTAAATTTGACTACATAGGATTGTATTTGGATGAGCATTCATAGTCCTTAATCTATTCTAACCATCATCATTGGTACATATTCCTAATTTTCAATGTGAAAATATACTTGAGGATCCTATGATCCGTATGTATTTCACACTCCTCCACAAAGAGATAATTTCACAAAATTTTCTACAAAAATATTTATACATCCATCTCCAGATCATGTGTGGGATAGTTTTATTCTAGAAAATTATTTTTTTTTGGAATAGGCTATTACATTGCCATTATTCATTAGTGAACTAACCGGTTTATTATTTAAATAATTATGGTGTACCATGGAATGTTCCCCACTTATTGGTAGTGTATGTATGTGTGTATTGATAAGCCTATATTTTCAACTCCATGAAGCTCTATTCATATTAATTATTTAAAAAGTAATCCCCCAACCCCAGTTAACTAGATTCAGAGCATTATTACATAACATTGGCATGATCACAAAAAAATAATGTCCCAAAAGACTGATCAGTTTAGTTTTATTGGAAACAAGATTCATACGTAAGTTCAACATTAAAACTTGAAAAGAAATACAACAATAATATATTTCATTATAAACATTCAAGCATCCAAGATTAAGCCTGCAAGTCACTCATAATTAAATTCATCATATCTTGGAAAAATTAAACATACGAAAGGGGAGAGCTCAAATTCCTAGTAAGGGTAAGCAATACAGCGGAAGATAACATAAATATTATGCATCTTGAATAATTGAAAACACATGCCTTTACCAGTAATAAACATTAACACTTTTATGGAAGGAATATGAGTTTAGTAAATAATTCCATAATAAAACATAATCAAATGTATTCTACATGTATAATGACCATATGAACCATAAATATTATTTTTTAATGATGGAATATATAATGCCGGACATTTTGAAAAAAAATTCAAGGCCTCAGCCAACACGACTAAAAATGATTAAGTCCTCAGCAAAAACCATATATCAAATTGGGAAAGGCCTTAGCCAATTCCACATCTAGTAGACTCATGAGACCTACCGATGCATCAAGGAGCTATAGCAGGCTCCACACGTCACTTAGTAAGTCCAATACATTCCTCATATAAAAAGGTTCAAATATAAAATAAACATTCATATGAAAAATAGCATAAGAAATTTCAATACTTTAACCATAAACCATGAATTGTATAAAAATAACACATCCACATTCAAACATATCACAACACCTTCAATACAATATGGAAGATTTTTATCATAATTAATCGACTTCAAAAAAGTATAAAATCCATCAAAGGATGTTGACATAGATGAAATAAAAACTATTTGAGAGAAATATCTCTTTCTTTTTTTTTGAAAAAATTTAAAGTTATATAATTATAAAAGAAAACTTTTTTTGAAAAATATTCTAATAAGATTGTAAGTGAAGCTTTGACGATGTTATAATGGAGGAGAATAACCGCACCCGCCATATAAGTTAAAAAAAGACATTTTTACCTTAATCTTGTTGAAAGGGTCGTAAAGTACCTTGTTTGGAAAATTAATTAATGATTCCATTCAAAAAATTTAAGTTCAAATAAAGGTATAAATGAATTTAAACCATTTTCTATAATTTTTAAAAATGTTATGAAAAACAAATTTATGAAACAAATATGTGGATGATAAAGAGGTCCTAGTAGAGACTTACGTAAAAACAATCTCATATAATAAAGAAATTAGAGAATTAACCCTTACCTTGTACTTTTGCTTGGTCGAGGGTAGGTTAACCACCATTATAATGGTTAAATAATGGTTATTAAATTATTTATTAACTATATACATTAATATGATATCATATATTTCTTCTAATATTTCATTGTTAATAATATTTTAGTATTATCGTCGTTTCAGGTGTTAACTGATTCGTTTTCCTTTATATGCATTGTTATGTAAGTAATGTTTGTTATGGATAGGATTTATATTATTCATATTAAGAATTATATTAAGTCTTTAAATATTATTTTTAAATATCAAATGAAAATAAGTCCTGAATGGATTTGTAGGAGAATGAATCTCATCGTGTTCGTGGAGACGGTAATCCGTACATACGCACGAGAGACAATATCATTATTTTGATATTTTTTTAATATATAATTGGATGTTATATCATATATAATGAATAAATATGAAGTTATATTAATTATTTAATTCAATTATTCATCATTATTATACCCATCCAAATAATAATGTATTGAATAACTACTATACCCCGTTGTGGAGGCGGTAAGCCATACGTACGCACGTATGGTGACATGTCATTCAAAGGATGGATACAATAATGAATACGGTTGTACCATATTAATAATAATATAATATTATATAGAAGATACTAGAGTTATTATTTTATAATGGAAACAACAAATAAAGAGGAAGTGGAAGAAAAAATGAACATGAAAGAGGGGATGAAATGTTTACCTATTCTTCGGGTTCTTCCTTTTGATTTGATCAAACGGGCTACATTTTTTGGATTTCTGACGAAATTAAGGCCTATAAAATGAAGGTAGGATAGTTGGGAGGATATTTGGGAAGGGTTTGGATGAGAAAAATGGCTTTGAAGGTGTGAATTTGAGAGAAGGGGAAGTTCCCTTTTATAAGTGAGGTGAGGGGCACCTTAGAAAAATATTGAAATATTATATTATAATTAAATTATTTTCGGTTTCTATTGGCTAAAAAATGAATTATATTAAGTATAATGTTGGTACGGGTCGAAAACCACACAAAAAGTAGGTTTTAGATTGGTTTGTGTCACTATATTAACCTTATCTTTTAGATTTAACTCATAGTTAAATAGTATGACATTTACCATGTCTCTTTGTTTGTTTATATTATATTGTTAATAAACTTAATATAAAGTTCAAAGAGAACCCCAAGAGGTTAATTAATGACATATATAATAGTATCTAAGCCCTTTGGATGAACCATATTTTTTTAGGAATAGAATACCAATTAATAATATAATATTTGTCTTAAAATCTATTTTATGTCAATTTTGACACTATTTGGTATTTTGTTTTTTCTAAATTCATAACAGTATTATTACTTCAAAAAAATTCATTTAATCAACTATAACTTTTCCTATTAACCAATAAAATTTGTGGAATTAATTAAAAGTCTCAAATTACATTTATTTGGGTATTTTTAATACCAATTATTTTAATATTTCATTAATAATGTAATTACTGCATCATCATTGTGTCATTAATAAATTAAAATATATAATTTATAAAAATTATAAATTCAATACCATTATTTAGGAAATCATTTTATCTTTCTAATGAATATTTATAGTCAAATAGATATCATATATAACCCAATGTAAAAGTTGTTTTACTAAAAGATATATGCTTATGTCATTTTTGTATTTACTTTAACTTAATTAATACAAAGTGACATTATCACTTAAAAGGGGCTCCATGGGGTCCCAAAATCATCCCAAGGATGCCCATGGTCGGACATATATTACAAAATAGTGTTAGGACACGTGTTATGGTAATTTAATATTATTATAATATTATTTTTTACCCTTATTTACTGGATTTACCCATTATCCATGGTAAATAAAACATTTACCGAAGTAATTTTTCCAAATGACTAAAAATAAAATATACCAATTTTCACAATTTGGACCTCCTTATTCTAAATATGGAATCCATTTTTATAAATTCAAAAGGAAAAAGTTTCAGAAATTAATTTAAAATTAATTCCCGTTGTAAAAAAAATTGTGTTTTTAAGAAATAATAAATATCAAAAGATTGACACTTGCTTATTTTCAGTTTAAATGTGAAATTACGTCCTATGGACAAAAATGGATTAAATGGTAAAAATATAATATTATTATACCTAAAAACCACTCAATAGTGTAATTTATCACTATAAATTTATTTGATTAAATTTTTTTAATTAAAATTTAGTATTTTACAGTATTCATCAAAAACTGAATGTTTTCAAAAAAAATACAAAAAATTCACCCTCAGCTAATTTCTATATTCTGAACCTAAAAATAAAGTCTATTTTTACATATAGAAATGATAAAATCTCAAAAAGTGGGTATTACTATTCATACCAGCTAGTTTGATTGGTCGCGATGTGTTAGAATCTCGAAGTTGCGTACAACGAAAGCTATTGAATTATTCAAAGGGAAACATACCAAGGAAGTTTGAAGTGTTACATTATCCCCACCTTCAATTAATTTCTTCTTTGAAATTTCTATAATATTATGTATAAAAAGATTTTGGTGGTTTTTCATTATATTTTCCTAGGGTTCCCACGTTGCCTCTTCCATTTTATGGTTTCTCCATAGAAATATTTCCAGACGAGTTGTCCAGTTTCTCAACACTTATTCTTTTGTATCAGCAATATTGACTTGATCTTAACAATAAGACAAATTGGGTTTCAATTCTAATTCCTCATAGGTGATTACATGAGTTGGTTCAGGCATGTATTTTCTCAACAGTGATATGTGGAACACATCATGAACTTTGTAGAGACTTGGCTGGATTGCCAAATGGTAAGATACAACCCAAATTCATTCTAGAATTTCGAAAGGTCATATGTACCTTGGACTAAATTTAACCTTCTTACCGAATCTTATAATTCTCTTACATGGAGATACCATCAATAAAACAAGATCTCCAACCTAAAATTCCAAATCCTTCCTTCGGTTATCACCATAGCTCTTCTACTTACTTTGAGCTTCTTTGATGTGGGTTTGGACTACCTTCAACTTTTCCATCATTTCCTCAACAAGTTTGGGCGTACGAGTTTTCTTTCACCAACATCATCTCAACAAGTTGTTGTACGACATCTCTTTCTGTATAACGCTTCATATGGTGCCATATGAATACTTTAATGGAAGATATTGTTATACGAAAATTCTACTAGAGGTAAATATTGATCCCACATACCTTGTAAGTCAATTGAACAAGATCTCAACATGTATTCTAATGTTTGAATAGTCCATTCGGATTTTCTGTCAGTTTGAGGGAGATAGGTAGTACTAAAAAAAGTTTAGTATCCTTTGATTTCTGATGTATTTTCCAGAATCATGATGTAAAACGTGGATCACGATCAGAAATGATAGATAGGGGTACTCCATGAAGTCTTACTACTTCGTTAATATACGGTCTGGCTAAACACTCATGTGGTAAACCTTCTCTAATATAATAAAAATGTGATAACTTGGTATGATGATCAATAATAACCCATATTTCATCATTCCTTCTAGGATTCCTTGGTGGTCCCATGAAAAATTCAATCGTAATTTTATCCCATTTCCACTCAGGTATGGGAAGAGGTTTCATGACTCCTCCGGGTTGTTTCCTTCCGGCTTTCACTTGTTGAGAAACCATACATCCTGACACAAAATCAGCAATCTCCCTCTTCATGTTGTCCCACCGAAAATGTCCCTTCAAATCTGTATGCATCTTGGTTCTTATAGGGTGTATAGATAAATTGGAGTTATGAGAATCATCTAAAAATCCCATTTACATATCTTGTATCTCAGGAACACAATGTCTCTACCCAAATTTCAAAATCCCATCTTCATATACGAAGTTGATCAATCTCCCATCATTAACAGATTTAATCTTCTTTTGAAATTCCTCATCATCATCCTGAGAACATTTTATCCTTTATTGTAAAGATGGTTTCACAACCATTTGAAAAAGAATTTATTTTTCACCATCCATGATTATTCCCATATCTATATTTACTAGATCCATGAAAATAGAATCTCTTTCAACTCTCATCTTGTTCAAAAATCCATGATCCTTTCTGCTCAAAGCATATGGCACCCTATATTCTTTCCTCAGGTGTTAGTGTATCATGAAATCATAATCATTGAGTAGTTCAAGCCATCTCCTTTGCCTCATGTTGAGTTCCTTCTGGGTGAAAATATACTTCAAACTCTTGTGATCTGTATAAATCTCACATTTTTTACCACCGACAGAGTGTCTCCATATATTCAATGTAAAAATTACAATTTCTAACTCATGATCATGAGTATGATAGTTTTCCTCATGAAATCTCAGCTGCCATGATTTATAGGCAATAACTCTATCATTCTACATAAAGACACAACCAAGTCCTTTCTTTGAGGCATCCCTATAAATAAAAAAACCATCATTCCCTGGTGGTAGAGTCAAGAATGGAAGATTGAATAATCTTCTCTTCAGTTCTTCAAAACATTCTTCACACCCTTTTTTCCAAACAAATTTTACCCCTTTACATGTGAGTTTCGTTAATGGGTTATCCAATCAGGAAAAATTATGGACAAAACGTCGATAATAACCTACTAAACCAATAAATTTGCATACCTCATTTATACTTAATGGTTCTGGCTATTCTTGGATTGCCATTGTCTTAGAAGGTTCAACCTAGATTCCATCCTTATAGATAATATGTCCACGAAAATAAATCTCTAGAAGCCAAAATTTACACTTTCTAAACATCTCGTATAATTCATTTCTTCTAATGGTTTTTAGAATGGTGCACAAGTGATTTTTGTGATCTTCATAGGTTTTGGAGTATATTAGGATATCATCAATAAATACCACTACAAAATAATCATGATATTCCTTGAAAGCTCAGTTCGTTAGATAGGTAAAAATATAGGGTGCATTAGTCATCCCAAAAGGCATTACTGTAAACTCATAATTCTCATAGCTAGTTTGAAATGCAATTTTTGGAATGTCTTCCTTATTCACACATAACTAATGATATCTAGATCGAAGGTCAATCTTTGAAAAATATTTAGCTTCATGAAGTTGGTCAAATAAATCATCAATGCGAGGGAGGAGATAATTTTTCTTTATTGTTGTAGCATTGATATTCTTGTAGTCAATGAACAACCTCATAGATCCATATTTCTTTATAACAAAAAGAACATGGGCTCCCCATGGAGAAACATTAGGGAGAATAAATCCATTATTACTCAATTCCTCTAGTTTTTTCTTTAGTTCCACTAATTCCACAGTGGACATTCTATAAGGGGTCTTCTATATCATCCTTGAATAAGGAATTAAATCAATGGAAATCTCAATTTCTTATTCTTGAGGATGTCCAGGTAAATCATCTGGAAACACATCATCATATTCTTGCAAAATAGGTACATCCTTGATTTGAACATTCTTTTTCCTCACCCATAGTTATTTTATTGTATTCCTCTCTAATAATTGAATTAAGTAGAGATACTGGGGGTGGATCTAGATAAGAATGGGGTGGTGTCATTTCTGCTCTAAAGATAAGGTGTTCTTTATCATCATCATAAAAAATCGTAACCTCCTTCTTCATACAATTAATTTTTTCATCTTGGTCCGAAATCCAATCCAAACCAAGGATTATATCAAATTCAATCATGGGTATGATGATGACATCAGTAGATAAATAACATTTATAAGCCCTAATGGGAACTATTTCACAAAATATTTTAGCAATGAGACTTCTCTTAGGATTTTTGACCGACAACTCCCTTGTTAAATAAAATTGGAAATATCACATTTTCTTATCAAACTGGGAAGATATAAAACAATGTGATGATCCAGAATCAAATAAAGTATTGGATAAACTTGAGGAAATCATTAAATTACCTTCCACCACATCTTTCTGAGCTTCAACCTCAGTAGTAGTGATCACATAATCTTGGCCTTGATCACTTGGCCTTTTCTGAGGTATGTTTCCATAACATGTAGAAAATTCATTTGCATATTGTCCCATATACATGAAACTATAGAATTGAAAATTGGATGTGTCTTTCTTTACCTTACAATCACCAGCAAGATGGCCTTTCTGTCCACATTTGTATAATACTCTTTTTCCTTTTAGATAGGCACTAGGGTGCTTCCTTTCAAAATTATCATAGGGTGGAAATTCAATTATTACCTTCATACATGTTTCCTTATTTTCTTTCCCATAGTATTCAATAGATCTCTTCATCTCTTGAATTTCTATAAAGTCATAAGACATAGACTTCCTTTTCGGTCTTGATAGCACACGAGACAATATCTTTGTATGATGAGAAGGATTGTGATACTAATTCTCGACGGAGAAATGGTTTTAACCAATAAAATAAATTTTCAATATTACTTCTTGGTTTACGTATATAATCTGTAGCATGCCTTTCTAACCATGTAATTCTAGCTTCATACTTGGTGACATTGTCATCTTCTTTTTGACTCAGAGTCAGAAATTGCCTTCCATAACCGCTCGATGGTCACGAGAAAGGTATTTTTCGAAGAAAAGTCCTTTATACTACCTCCATTACATAATTTATACTTAATCATCTTGCTTTGGGTTTTGAATTAATGACCACCATTGATCAGTATCTCCCTTGAGGCAATAAACTACCATAACAACATTTTCCCTTTAGCTACTCCCAAAAGTGTGAAATATTTTCTCTAATTAATTTATCCATTACTCAGACTATAAGGTCCCAGCCTTAAACCTTACTTAATTATTGAATTAAATGAATAATTCACATTGAGTATCTTTTCAGGTTTGGAGTTTTAGAGAATTAGGTCAAAACTATTACATCTCAAAAGATTACATAGTAGACACTTCTACTACATTTCCAAAACATAAAAAAACATAAAAAGAAACATATCTAGTTCCATGTTTTAGAAAGAATGTCTTTCCTTGATCCCATCCTTGACCCTATTCATCTTTAAGTCCTGTAGAAAACATTTAGAAAACATGGGATGAAAATAAAAAGCCTAGTAAAGGATACACAAAGAAGGAAAACTGTTAGTTTTTCCAAAACAACAAGTAAACCATGAGTACTTTACCAAAGTAATACTTTTCACCTTAATGAAGTAGTAAAAACTCTTCACTGAATAAAAGATCATTACTTACCCTTTTTTTAACCAAAATATTACCATAAACCCCATATAAAGAACACATAACGTAAAAAGGTAACTTGGGACATAAACATACTTAAATGGAATAACCATATGGCCGACTTCCACTCATACTTAATGGAATAGCCATATGGAAGACTTCCACACATACTTAATGGAATAGCCATACATCCGACTTCCATACCCAATGCATTGGAGGTTATAATGTAACCACCCATCCTGGTATTCATGACACCACCCGTCATATGGTTTATCACGTAACCACCCGTCAAATGTCCAAGTACCATTAAAAAAAATCATAAGACATAAAACAAATATAAGGGAAAGAAAAAATTTCCACACTTTGATCACAATATATCACATAAATATATTGACATAACAAATCCATTATAAAAACCATTTTCAATACCAAAATACATAAAAGAGTATATGGTATTTATTTCATTTAAAAAAAACATTACGGCTTGTTCAGGAAGCCAAAGACCAAATAATACTCGCGGTGGAGGAAAAGGTCGTTGTCACCGCGTACGTTAAAAGAAACATTCTTTTTTGTCATTTTGTAAAACGCTTCGTAGAAAAAGATTCCTGTTGTATAAAAGTAAAAGTCAAAGGGGTTTATACACCGTATAAAAGAAAGTTGTGTATAAAACGAAATATGCCTCAATGAAAGGAGATTGAGATGAAGTCCCTTACAAAGTCGGTATCCTTAGATTAAGGATAAATCAATTATATGATTATGTGTGACAAATAAGAATACACAAAATATAAGTGGATATTAAGTGTAAAACAATCAGAGGTCATTCACACATAATCATGGAAAAACAAAACCAATGACATAGATATTTAACTCAATGAAATCAGATTGATTTATGATTTTCGATACAAGTCCGTCTAAATGACATAAGAATTTATCAATGAGATGATTATGTGTAGAAATAGTATATCCACACAAATGTTTGTGGAAACTATAACATAGATATTCCACACATAATATTGGCATAATAAAATCAAGAAATAGAGGTTTAACCCAAAGAATTGAAAGTGGGTTAAGAAGTTCCCTTACAGAAATTCGACAGCCTAACGACGTCACTTCAAAACTTATAAAATGAGTTGATGAGAGATAAAAAGGGTATATCATCACTTGGACATGAACTTTACATTAATAAGGATATAGAAGAACATATCCCAACATAAGAGTATGTGAATTAAAAGACATAACAAAACAATTCCTTTAAAAAGAGGAGGGTGAAAGGTTCATTTACCGACTTGGGTAACTTTCAAAACGTACACCCCATTGAAGAAGGGTCATACAATGAATATGTAAGTACCCATAAATGAAATTATATTACAAAAAGAGAATAATAATGGGCACTAAATACACCACTAAAAGGAAATTGTGGAAAATGTAGCATAAATCTCACATGAATTAAAGTGAGATGAAAAATCCCATACGAAAACTCAGCAGCCTAACAGCGCCACTTAAAACTTCCAAAAATGGATTGATGAGATCAAATAGGGTATCTCATCACATTACAATAAAATGTATAGAAAGAGGAATATAAACGAACATCCCCCATCATAACAAAGAGGAGATTAAAAGAAGTGACATAAATGAGATTACTTAAAGAGAAAGAGAGAGGCTAGATCTCTTACGAAAATTTGGCAGCCTAACAGCGCCACTCAAAACTTCCAAAATGGATTGATGAGAGAGAATAGGGTCTCTCATCATATGAACATAAAAATTACAGTAAGAGTAATATAAAAGAACATCCCAATCACAAGTAATATCAGCTTATAAGTAATGACATAAAAGAGTGTACTTAAAAATAAAGAGAGGAGTAGGATCCCTTACCTCAGGTCCGACTTGACTCGATCGTTCTTTAACGTCCTTAAAATCGGGTAACTCCATTTGGTTTGAGCTAAAAGGCTTCCTTGGGAAGACTTATGCCCAAAGTGAGGCCTCAAAGAGTTAGAGAGGGATGTGGAGAGACAAAATGGGCAGGGGTTGGCTGATCCAAAGGCTTTGGAAGTGTGGGTAAGGAGGTAGAGGTGGGGGCTTTTTATAAGAGAAGAGGAGGGGCACTTTGAGAAAGTAAAGAAATGTTACATTATTTTAGAATGATTTTCGGATATTAATGGTCCCACATTGATGTGTTTAGAGGATAAGGTGACAAGGGTTCCAAATCTACCCATCCAATGACTATTTATAGTCAAAAATCTGACTTGTATAACCCCATGTAAAAATTGTTTTAGTAAAACATCTCATGTTTCTGTTATTTTTACTCTAACATTAAATAAAAAGGTATTTATGTCATTTTACAACCAAAGTGGCTCCATGAGGTCCCCATGTTGACCCATGGATTGGATTGGTTGTCCAGGACACATCCAATGAGGGTAGGACATGTGTCTAGGTCATTTCATTTTATTAAAACATTATTCTTACCTTAAACTACACTAATTACATCTAATTGCGATTAAAAACTTAATAAGTTACTATTCACCAAAAAATTATTTAAATCCCATTGAACCAAATTTTACTTCTTAATAACAACCACGTATGTAGGATTTTTGAAATTCAACACACAATGTTGGAAAAATTTCATTTAAACAGAAAATCAGTTTTTATAAGTACCACTAAGGGGTTTCACTATTCATAAAAAATTGATGTTTTTCAGAAAAATACCAAAACTTTACCCTAAGATATATTTGATATTCCGAATTCAAAAATGATGTCTATTTTAAAAAATTCAAAACATATAAGTTTCATTAATTAATTTAATAATTAATTTCCGCTGTCAAAACTAATAGCGTGTTTTTATGAAACAAAATGTATCAAAAGATTGACGCTAGTTTAAGTCCGATTTCAAAGTGAAATTAATTCCAACGAACACTATTGGATTAAATGGTAAAAATATATTCTAATTTTACTTTAAAACCAATTAAAAAGATAATCTAATCATATAAATAAATTATATTAAAAAGTGGTTTTGAATTAAAATACAACATTTTTCACTATTCATTAGAAAATGAACTTCATCGGAAAAATACCAAAAATTTACACAAAGTAAATTTTGATGTCCCGATTCTAAATAAGAATTTTATTTTGTCAAATATAACACATAAAATTGTCAAAAAGTGTATTTAAAAGAGTTTTTCCATTAAAAGGCGGTTAATCGACCTTTTAAAGAATATTAGAATGTTTACGCTTAAAATTGAATTCATTCGCATTTTTAATCCTCTAACATTTATTGTAAAAAGTAAAAATATTTGACAAAAATATATAATCATTTTTTAGTTAGTTCTGTTCATTCTCGCCATTACAACGGCTAGGCCTTAACTACCATTTAAAATAATATTATTTTATTATTAGAGTGCAACGTAAGATTTCAAAGGAACTCGTTGTTGTGTATTGGGTACGCCATCGAGCATAGCATTCCCTTTAAAGTAATATTAATATTTTTTTCACAAATATGGATATATATAAAAATGTCATATTCTTTATTTACCTGGGGTGTTACATCCTTCCCCCCTTTTGGGAATTGCGTCCTCGCAATTTTAAAATTGAGCTTAGAAACATCCTTGAATGCCCCACATCGGAACAAGAGTCGGTAAAACAATCACTTTAACATAAAGAAAGATAAGTACAGAGGTCACCCGAGTTAACCCATACTAGGATTCCATGTAGGAAAACATGGACATGGAGGAGAAAACATAGGGTCATGTTCTGATGGAGAGTGATAGAAAACATGTTTAGGAGAAAGTTAACCACAAGAAAATCACAAACTTGTGATGGGTTAAACGGAATTCGAATCCCTAGTAGGAAAAGTTAACATACAACATTTTTGTTTTAAGTTACTTTTTATTGAGGAATTTATTCATAAGGAAACATAATTACTTATCTTGTTGACTTTCAACTTTTATTAGATTTCTTACTCAAACTCATATTTTTTCCAAAAGATGAGTATCTAGGAAGAGTTGTTCACATTAAGAGTACTATAATCAACTTCTAGAGAATCACCTAATCCACAAAAGAGAACTATATACTTCCCATGTCTTTAGACTTTAACCAAAACCATAACAAAAAGGTTATTAAAAGATCAGATAATCCAAAAAAGGATAGCCCTTTATAAAAAGAAAATCTATTCTTAATCTCCAAAATTTGTCTAACAAACCCCAAAGTTCAACGAGGACCATTCGATAAACAATTTGTCCATAAAATTATTCAAAGTAAACCAAACTAAGATTGAAACCCAAATATTTGAAGGATTTAGTCACATAGTCTTCCAAGTTAAATCGTAACATTTATCTCCAAACAACATCAGTTGCTCTTAATATCTCGTATTGAAATGTAATTAACCTAATCACATGTCCTCCATGATAAGTTAATAAATTTCCATAGATAACCCAAAATCAACATACTCTTAATTCATAAAATCATCTAACTAATAAGAATCAGTAAAACTAACCAGGGACTACACATAGTCCAGTGGTAGGCGATAAATACCAGTTGCACTTTGGTTGTGGGTTCGATTCCCGTAGCATTGTCCGACACGACGGGTTGTCACACGGTCTGTGTGTTGTCCTTTTTCCAAAACTATATAATTCTTAAAACATTCCCCAAAATGAGGTAAAATCTTCAACAATAATCATAACATATTTTAACCTCAAGTTTATCTCATGCCTTTCATTTTCCATCATAACATATAATAACCAATAATTACCTCAAAAGTAAGGATCATATAAACTCTAATGGTTACCTTTATAATTATTACCTGAACTTCCACATCGATTGGTCATCTTGTACATGATGCATTACAGATCATACCAAGGTTCAAGTGGTTGATAATGACTCCTTGATAGTTTGTTTAGAGCAACCACAAGTTTCCTCATTGAATCCCCCATTTTATCTAGTATCTTAATCATAGAACCAGCACAGTTCCCTTCAAACCTGTTGTCTCTTTGGTGCCTTCTAGATCCATCCATTCACTAAAAACAGAAAAGTCAGTGTGAGTATATCTACAAAACCATCATGTACTAATGAGGAAGGTAAACACTAAGATATACTTACTCATTCACTTTATCTAAAACCAGGACTCTTTCTGAAATCCTAACCATTATGGTACTATCACTTATGCTTAAAGAATACTCTAACCTCTAAAGTTATCTAAACCGACCTCTAATACCAACTATAAGGCACAAGCCTTAATCCTTACTTAATTATTAAATTAAATGGATAATTCACATTGAGGATCTTTTCAGGTTTAGAGTTTTAGATAATTAGGTCAAAACTATTAAATCTCAAAAGATTACATAGTAGACACTTATACTAAGTTTCTATAACATAAAAAAAACTTAAAAAGAAACATCTCTAGTTCCATGTTTTAGATAGCATGTCTTTCCTTGATCCCACCCTTGACCCTATTCATATTTAAGTCCTGTAGAAAACATTTCAAAAACATGGGATGAGCATAAAAAGCCCAGTAAAGGATACACAAAGAAGGAAAACTGTTAGTTTTTCCAAAACAACAAGTAAACCATGAGTACTTTACCAAAGTAATAATTTTCACCTTTATGAAGAAGTAAAAACTCTTCACTGAATAAAATATCATTACTTACCCTTTTTGTAACAAAAAGATTACCATAAAACCCATATAAAGAACACATAACGTAAAAAGGTAACTTGGGACATAAACATACTTAAATGGAATAACCATACGGTCGACTTCCACTCATACTTAATGGAATAGCCATATGGCAGACTTCCACACATACTTAATGGAATAGCCATACGGCTGACATCCACACCCAATGATTTGGAGGTTATAACGTAACCACCCGTCCTGGTATTCACGGCACCACCCGTCATATGGTTTATCACGTAACCACCCGTCAAATGTCCAAGTACCATTAAAAAAAATCATAATACATAAAACAAATATAATGGAAAGAAAACATTTCCACACATTGATCACAATATATCACATAAATATATTGACATAACAAATCCATTATAAAAACCATTTTCAATACCAAAATACATAAAAGAGTATATGGTATTTATTTCATTAAAAAAAACTTTGCGGCTTGTTCAGGAAGCCAAAGACCAAATAATACTTACGGCGGCGGAAAAGGTAGTTGTCACTGCGTACGTTAAAAGAAACAATATTATTTGTCATTTTTTAAAACGCTTCGTAGAAAAAGATTACTTTTGTATAAAAGTAAAAGTCAAAGGGGTTTATATACTGTATAAAAGAAAGTTGTGTATAAAACGAAATATTCCTCAATGAAAGGATATTGAGACGAAGTCCCTCACAAAGTCGGTATCCTTAGATTAAGGATAAATCAATTATATGATTATGTGTGACAAATACAAATAGATATTTAACTCAATGAAATGAGATTGGGTTATGATTTCTGATACAAGTCCGTCTAAATGACATAAGAATTTATCAATGAGATGATTATGTGTAGAAATAGTATATCCAAAAAAAAGTTTGTGGAAACTACAACATAGATATTCCACACATAATCTTGGCATAATAAAATCAAGAATTAGAGTTTTAACCCAAATAATTGAAAGTGGGTTAAGAAGTTCCCTTACAGAAATTTGACAGCCTAACGGCGTCACTTCAAAACTTATAAAATGAGTTGATGAGAGATAAAAAGGGTATCTCATCACTTGGACATAAAATTTACATTAATAAGGATATAGAAGAACATATCCCAACATAATAGTATGTCAATTAAAAGACATACCAAAATAATTCCTTTAAAAAGTGGAGGGTGAAAGGTTCCCTTACCGACTTGGGTAACTTTCGAAACATACACCCCATTGAAGAAGGGTCATACAATGAATATGTAAGTACCAATAAATGAAATTATATTACACAAAGAGTATAATAATGGGAATTACATACACCACTCAAAGTAAATTGTGGAAAATGTAGAATAAATCTCACGGGAATAAAAGTGAGATGAAAAATCCCTTATGAAAACTCGGTAGCCTAACGACGCCACGTAAAACTTCCAAAAATGGATTGATGAGATCAAATAGGGTATCTCATCACATTACAATAAAATGTACAGAAAGAGGAATATAAATGAACATCCCCCATAATAAAAAAGAGGAGCTTAAAATAAGTGACATAAAGGATATTTCTTAAAGAGAAAGAGAGAGGTTAGATCTCTTATGAAAATTCGGCAGCCTAACGGCGCCACTCAAAACTTCCAAAATGGATTGATGAGAAAGAATAGGGTCTCCCATCATATGAACATAAAAATTAAAGTAAGAGTAATATAAAAGAACATCCCAATCACAAGAAATATGATCTTACAAGTAATGACATAAAAGAGTGTACTTAAAAAGAAAGAGAGGAGTAGGATCCCTTAGCTCGGGTCCGACTTGACTCGATCGTTCTTTAACGTCCTTAAAATCGGGCAACTCCCATTGGTTTGAGATAAAAGGCTTCCTTGGGAAGACTTATTCACAAAGTGAGTCCTCAAGGAGTTAGAGAGTGATGTGGAGAGACAAAATGGGCAGGGTTTGGCCGAGCCAAAGGCTTTGGGAGTGTGGGTAAGGAGGTAGAGGTGGGGGCTTTTTATAAGAGGAGAGGAGGGGCACTTTTGGAAAGTAAAGAAATGTTACATTATTTTAGAATGATTTTAGGATCTTAATGGTCCCACATTGATTTGTTTCGAGGATAATGTGATAAGGGTTCGAAATCCACCCATCCAATAGGTTTTGGACATGTGTAGGTCTTATATATTACATTATCTTTCCATTTTATTTAAATCGTTAAATAATGAGGTCATCGCTGCATCATCATGATGTCATAAATAATTTAATTTATTTAATGTCTAAAAATTATAAAACAAATACTATGATGTAGGAAATTTTTTTAGATTTACAATGACTATTTATAGTCAAATATCTGACTTGTATAACCCCAAGTAAATTTTTTTTTAGTAAAACATCTCATGTTTTTGTTATTTTTACTTTAACATTAAATGAAAAGGTATTTATGTCATTTTCCAACCAAAGTGGCTCCATGGGGTCCCCAAGTTGACCCATGGATTTTCTTGGTCGGCCATGACAAATCCAATGAGGGTAAGACATTTGTCTAGGTCATTTCATTTTATTAAAACATTATTCTTACCTTAAACTACACTAATTACCTCTAATCGCGATTAAAAACTTAATAAGTTACTATTCACCAAAAAATTATTTTAATCCCATTAAACCAAATTTTACTTCTTAATGACAACCATGTATGTTGGATTTTTTAAATTCAACACACAATGATGGCAAAATTTCATTTAAACGGAAAATCAGTTTTTATAAGTACCACTTAGTGGTTTCACTATTCATCAAAAATTGAAGTTTTTCAGAAAAATACCAAAACTTCACCCTAAGCTATATTTGATATTCCGAATTCAAAAATGATGTCTATTTTACAAAATTCAAAACATATAAGTTTCATTAATTAATTTAATAATTAATTCATGCTGTCAAAACAAATAGTGTGTTTTTATGAAACAAAATGTATCAAAAGATTGATGTTAGTTTAAGTCCGATTTCAAAGTGAAATTCATTCCAACGAACACTATTGGATTAAATGGTAAAAATACATTCTAATTTTACTTTTAAACCAATTAAAAAGATAATCTAAGCATATAAATAAATTATATTAAAAAGAGGTTTTGAATTAAAATACAACATTTTTCACTATTCATTAAAATTGAAATTCATCGGAAAAATACCAAAAATTTACATAAAGTAAATTTTGATGTCCCGATTCTAAAGAAGAATTTTATTTTGTCAAATATAACACATAAAATTGTCAAAAAGAGTATTTAAAAGAGGTTCGCCATCAAGAGGCGTTTAATCGACCTTTTAAAGAATATTAGAATGTTTACGCCTAAAATTGGATTCATTCGCATTTTTAATCCTCTAACATTTATTGTAAAAAGTAAAAAAATTTGACAAACATATATAATCATTTTTTAGTTAGTTATTTTCATTCTCTCCATTACAATGGCTAGGCGTTAACTACCATTTAAAATAATATTATTTTATTATTAGAGTGAAACGTAAGATTTCAAAGGAACTCGTTGTTGTGTATTGGGTACGCCATTGAGCATAGCGTTCCCTTGAAAGTAATATTAATATTTTTTTTCACAAATATGGATAAATATAAAAATATCATATTCTTTATTTACCTGGGGTGTTACATCCTTCCCCCCTTTTAGGAATTGTGTCCTCGTAATTTTAAAATTGAGCTTGGAAACATCCTTGAATGTCCCACATTGGAACAAGTGTCAGTAAAACAATCACTTTAAAATAAAGAAAGATAAGTACAGAGGTAACCCGAGTTAACCCATACTAGGATTCCATGTAGGAAAACATGGACATGGAGGAGAAAACATAGGGTCATGTTCTGATGGAGAGTGATAGAAAACATGTTTAGGAGAAAGTTATCCACAAGAAAATCACAAACTTGTGATGAGTTAAACTGTATTCGATTCCCCAGTCGGAAAAGTTACTAGAAAACATTTTTGTTTTAAGTTACTTTTTATTGAGGAATTTATTCCTAAGGAAACATAATTACTTATCATGTTGACTTTCAACTTTTATTAGATTTCTTACTCAAACTCATATTTTTTCCAAAAGATGAGTATCTAGGAGGACTTGTTCACATTAAGAGTACTATAATCAACTTCTAGAGAATCACCTAATCCACAAAAGAGAACTATATACTTCCCATGTCTTTAGACTTTAACCAAAACCAAAACCAAAAATGTTATTACAAGATCAGATAATCCAAAAAAGGATAACCCTTTATAAAAATAAAATCTATTCTTAATCTCCAAAATTTGTCTAAAAAAACCCAAAGTTCAACGAGGACCATTCCATAAACAATTTTTCCATAAAATTATTCAAAGTAAACCAAACTAAGATTGAAACCCAAATATTTGAAGGATTTAGTCACATAGTCTTCCAAGTTAAATCGTAACATTTATCTCCAAACAACATCAGTTGCTCTTAATGTCTCGTATTGAAAAGTAATTAACCTAATCACATATCCTCCATGATAGGTTAATAAATTTTCATAGATAACCCAATATCAACATACTCTTAATTCATAAAATCATCTAACTAAAAAGAATCAGTCAAACTAACCAAGGACTTCACGTAGTCCAGTGGTAGGTGATAAATACCAGTTGCACTTTAGTTGTGGGTTCGATTCCCGCAGCTCTGTCCGACGCAATGGGTTGTCACATGGTCTGCGTGTTGTCTTTTTCCAAAACTATATAATTCTTAAAACATTCCCCAAAACGAGATAAAATCTTCAAAAATAATCATAACATATTTTAACCTCAAGTTTATCTCATACCTTTCATTTTCCATCATAACATATAACAACCCATAATTACCTCAAAAGTAAGGATCATATAAACTCTAATGGTTACCTTTATAATTATTACCGGAACTTCCACATCGATTGGTCATCTTGTACATGATGCATTAAAGATCATACCAAGGTTCAAGTGGATGATCATGACTCCTTGATAGTTGGTTTAGAACAACCACGAGTTTCCTCATTGAATCCCCCATTTTATCTAGTATCTTAATCAAAGAACCACCACAGTTGCCTTCATACCTGTTGTCTCTTTGGTGCATGCTTGATCCATCCATTCACTAAAAACAGAAAATTCAGTGTGATTATATCAACAAAACCATCATGTACTAATGAGGAAGGTAAACACTAAGATATACGTACTCCTTCACTTTATCTAAAACCTGGACTCTTTCTGAAATCCTAACCATTATGGTACTGTCACTTATGCTTAAAGAATACTCTAACCTCTAAAGTTATCTAAACCGACCTCTGATACCAACTATAAGTCCCCAGCCTTAAACCTTACTGAATTATTGAATTAAATAAATAATTCACATTGAGGATCTTTTCAGGTTTAGAGTTTTAGAGAATTATGTCAAAACTATTACATCTCAAAAGATTACATAGTAGACACTTCTACTAAGTTTCCATAACATAAAAAAAACTTAAAAAGAAACAAGTCTAGTTCCATGTTTTAGATAGCATGTCTTTCCTTGATCCCATCCTTGACCCTATTCATCTTTAAGTCCTATAGAAAACATTTCAAAAACATGGGATGATCAAAAAAAGCCCAGTAAAGGATACACAAAGAAGGAAAACTGTTAGTTTTTCCAAAACAAAAAGTAAACCATGAGTACTTTACCAAAGTAATACTTTTCACCTTTATGAAGTTGTAAAAACTCATCACTGAATAAAAGATCATTAATTACCCTTTTTGTAACCAAAAGATTACCATAAAACCCATATAAAGAACACATAATGTAAACAGGTAACTTGGGACATAAACATACTTAAATGGAATAACCATACGGTCGACTTCCACTCATACTTAATAGAATAGCCATACGGCAGACTTCCACACATACTTAATGGAATAGACATACGACTGACTTCCATACCCAATGCATTGGAGGTTATAACGTAACCACCCGTCCTGGTATTCACGGCACCACCCGTCATATGGTTTATCATGTAACCACCCGTAAAATGTCCAAGTACCATTAAAAAACATCAGAAGGCATAAAACAAATATAATGGAAAGAAAACATTTCCACACTTTGATCACAATATATCACATAAATATATTGACATAAAAAATCCATTATAAAAACCATTTTCAATACCAAAATACATAAAAGTGTATATGGTATTTATTTCATTTAAAAAAAATATTACAGCTTGTTCAGGAAGCCAAAGACCAAATAATACTCACGGTGGCGGAAAAGGTCGTTGTCACCGCGTACGTTAAAAGAAACATTCTTTTTTGTCATTTTTTAAAACACTTCGTAGAAAAAGATTCCTTTTGTATAAAATTAAAAGTCAAAGGGGTTTATACACCGTATAAAAAAAAGTTGTGTATAAAACGAAATATGCCTCAATGAAAGGAGATTGAGACGAAGTCCCTTACAAAGTCAGTATCCTTTGATTAAGGATAAATCAGTTATATGATTATGTGTGACAAATACGAATACAAAAAATATAAGTGGATATTAAGTGTAAAAAAATCAGAGGTCATTCACACATAATCATGGAAAAACAAAACCAATGACATAGATATTTAACTCAATGAAATGAGATTGAGTTATGATTTCCGATACAAGTCCGTCTAAATGACATAAGAATTTATCAATGAGATGATTATGTGTAGATATAGTATATCCACACAAATTTTTGTGGAAAATACAACATAGAGATTACACACATAATCTTGGAATTATAAAATCATGAATTAGAGGTTTAACCCAAAGAATTGAAAGTGGGTTAAGAAGTTCCCTTATAGAAATTCGACAGCCTAACGGCGTCACTTCAAAACTTATAAAATGAGTTGATGAGAGATAAAAAGGGTATCTCATCACATGGACATAAACTTTAAATTAATAAGGATATATAAGAACATATCCCAACATAATAGTATGTGAATTAAAAGACATAACAAAATAAATCCTTTAAAAAGTGGAGGGTGAAAGGTTCCCTTACCAACTTGGGTAACTTTCGAAACGTACACCCCATTGAAGAAGGGTCATACAATGAATATGTAAGTACCCATAAATGAAATTATATTACACAAAGAGTATAATAATGGGCAGTACATACACCACTCAATGGAAATTGTGGAAAATGTAGCATAAATCTCATGGGAATAAAAGTGAGATGAAAAATGCCGTATGAAAACTCGGCAGCCTAACGACGCCACTTAAAACGTCCAAAAATGGATTGATGAGATCAAATAGGGTATCTCAACACATTACAATAAAATGTACAGAAAGTGGAATATAAAAGAAAATCCCCCATCATAACACAGAGGAGCTTAAAATAAGTGACATAAAGGAGAGTACTTAAAGAGAAAGAGATAGGTTAGATCTCTTACAAAAATTCGGCAGCCTAATGGCGTTACTCAAAACTTCCAAAATGGATTGATGAGAGAGAATAGGGTCTCTCATCATATGAACATAAAAATTATAGTAAGAGTAATATAAAAGAACATCCCAATCACAATAAATATTAGCTTAGAAGGAATGACATAAAATAGTGTACTTAAAAAGAAAGAGAGGGGTAGGATCCCTTACCTCGGGTCCGACTTGACTTGATCGTTCTTTAACGTCCTTAAAATCGGGTAACTCCCTTTGGTTTGAGCTAAAAGGATTCTTTGGGAAGACTTCTGCCCAAATTGATGCCTCAAGGAGTTAGAGAGGTATGTGGAGAGACAAAATGGGCAGGGTTTGGCCGAGCCAAAGGCTTTTGAAGTGTGGGTAAGGAGGTAGAGGTGGGGGATTTTTATAAGAGGAGAGGAGGGGCACTTTTGGAAAGTAAAGAAATGTTACATTATTTTAGAATGATTTTCGGATATTAATGGTCCCACATTGATTTGTTTCTAGGATAAGGTGATAATAGTTCGAAATACACCCATAAAATAGGTTTTGGACATGTGTAGGTTTTAGATATTACATTATCTTTCCATTTTTCTAAATCGTTAAATAATGAGGTCATCGTTGCATCATCATGATGTCATAAATAATTTAATTTATTTAATGTCTAAAAATTATAAAAAAAATACTATGATGTATTAAATCTTTTTAGCTTTCCAATGACTATTTATAGTCAAAACTATGACTTGTATAACCCCATATAACAATTGTTTTAGTAAAACATCTCATGTTTGTGTTATTTTTACTTTAACCTTAAATAAAAAGGTATTTATGTCATTTTCCAACCAAAGTGGATCCATGTGGTCCCCAAGTTGACCCATGGATTTTCTTGGTCGGCCATTACACATCCAATGAGGATAGGACATGTGTCTAGGTCATTTCATTTTATTAAAACATTATTCTTACCCTAAACTACACTAATTACCTCTAATAGCGATTAAAAAATTAATAAGTTATTATTCACCAAGAAATTATTTTAATCCCATTGAACCACATTTTACTTCTTAATGACAACCATGTATGTCGGATTTTTGAAATTCAACACACAATGATGGAAAAATTTCATTTAAACGGAAAATCAATTTTTATAAGTACCACTTAGTTGTTTCACTATTCATCAAAAATTGAAGTTTTTCAGAAAAATACCAAAACTTCACCCTAGGCTATATTTGATATTTCGAATTCAAAAATGATGACTATTTTAAAAAAATTCAAAACATATAAGTTGCATTAATTAATTTACTAATTAATTCCCGCTGTCAAAACAAATAGCGTGTTTTTATGAAACCAAATGTATCAAAAGATTGACGCTAGTTTAAATCCAATTTCAAAGTGAAATTAATTCCAATGAACACTATTGGATTAAATGGTAAAAATATATTCTAATTTTACTTTAAAACCAATTAAAAATATAATCCAATAATATAAATAAATTATATTAAAAAGAGGTTTTGAATTAAAATACAACATTTTTCACTATTCATTAAAAATTGAACTTCATTGGAAAAATACCAAAAA
Source organism: Viscum album (assembly GCA_963277665.1). Taxonomy (NCBI): domain Eukaryota; kingdom Viridiplantae; phylum Streptophyta; class Magnoliopsida; order Santalales; family Viscaceae; genus Viscum; species Viscum album. The sequence goes on from OY728148.1 coordinate 472,715,372, forward strand.
ATTTACACAAAGTAAATTTTGATGTCCTGATTCTAAAGAAGAATTTTATTTTGTCAAATATAACACATAAAAGTGTCAAAAAGTGGATTTAAAATAGGTTCTCCATCAAAAGGCGGTTAGTCGTCCTTTTAAAGAATATTGGAATGTTTACGCTTAAAATTGGATTCATTCGCATTTTTAATCCTCTAACATTTATTGTAAAAAGTAAAAAAATTTGACAAACATATATAATCATTTTTTAGTTAGTTCTGTTCATTATCGCCATTACAACGGCTAGGCGTTAACTACCATTTAAAATAATATTATCTTATTATTAGAGTGCAACGTAAGATTTCAAAGGAACTCGTTGTTGTGTATTGGGTACGCCATCGAGCATAGCGTTCCATTTAAAGTAATATTAATATTTTTTTCACAAATATGGATAAATATAAAAATGTCATATTCTTTATTTACCTGGGGTGTTACACAGACACTAATGGATTTGTACTCCCATAGAATGTTGGTGGTTTTTTCCTCATGAAGCAGAATAACATTGATCCTCTGCGTTGTGGATTAGGGTGCTCCATACTGGTAAGGATAGTATTCATAACTTGTTTGAGTTGTCCTAGTATGGTGATAAGCTGATTAGAACTAGTTGCATCACCTTCTTCACTATAATTATCTTGAGTAGGAGGGAAATCCCTACATGGATTACTTGCATTTATACAGTTTCAATTCCTTCCACTAGGCTCCATTTCTAAACAATGTAATAAACTTGATTAGTTTATGAATTGAAATACATAATTCCAAACATGTAAAACACATAACAAAAACTGAACAGCTTATGGATATAATCCATAGTCATAAATTTTCTTTCTTCAAGGTTGTATATACTCATAATCCCTTCATAATGGTTTGTAAAGAAAATGAGAATTATCCTAAGCATATCCCTCGAGAGTGTTGTAACCAAGAGTTTTGAAAAGCCCATTGTCATGCATCATTTCTCATTTGAGTCTAGCTCGAAACAGTGTTTTTGGGTTTTACCCCTAGGTACATATGTGCCAGAGCCGCCTCTACCTCCTCGTATCTAGACAAGGATGTATTGCTTCGAAAGCTCAAAAAATATATATAGTACCAAAATTATAGAATGTTCTTCTATCATAATCCTCAAAGACTATCTTGGGGCTATGTGCTCTAATCAGAGTTTATCTAAATCTAGTTTCCATGGTTTTTAATAAACGTCGTCTGATACCAACTGTAATGACCTGCCCTCAGTTACCTAGAGTTGGTTTATTATTACATAACATTGGCATAGTCACAAGGAAATCATGTCCCAAAAGACCGAATAGTTTAGTGTTATTGGAAACAAGATTCATACATAAGTTCAACTATTCAACTTGTTATGGAATATAACACTAATTTATTCCATTAGAAACATCCAAGTCTCCTAGATTAACCATGTAGGTCACTCATAATTAACTTCTTAATATCCTAATAAAATTAAACATAAGAAAGGGGAGATATCAAATGCTTAGTAAAGGTAAGAAATATAGAATAAGATAACATAAATATTAACCATGGTAAATAATTGAAAACACATGTCTTTACCAGTAATAAACATGAACACTTTTATGGAAGGAATATGAGTTTAGTAAATAATTCTATAATAAAAAATAATCATGGGTATTCTACTAGTTGAATAACCACATGAACCATCAATATTATTTTTTTAATGAGGGTGTGTATAATGTTGGAGATTTTGAAACATTTTTTCAAGGCCTCTTCCAAGACATCTAAAAATGATTAAGGCCTCGGGCAAAAAAAATTATCAAATTGGGAAATCCCAAGGCCAATTCCACGTAAAGTTGTCTCATGAGATCTACCAATCCATCGAGGAGCTATATCGGGCTCCACCCATCACTTACTGAGTCCAATTCAGTCCTCATATGAAAAGTTTGAAATATAACATAAACATTTGTACTCAAACTAGCCTAAAAAATGTCAATACAATAACCATAAACCATGAATGGTATAAAAAAACACATCCAAATTCAAACATATCACAAAATATTCAATACAATATGGAATATTTTTATCATAATGAATCAAATTCAAACAAGTATAAAATCTATCAAAAGATGTTGACATAGATGAAATAAATACTATTTGAGAGAAATATCTCTTTCTTTTTTTGAAGTCATTTAAAGTAATATAATTAGAAAAAAAAATATTTATTTTAGAAATATTTTTATAGGCTTGTTAGAGGATCTTTGATGATTTTATAATGGTGGATAATAATCGCACTCGCCATATAAGTTAAAAAAAGACATTCTTACCTTAATTTTGTCGAAAAGGTCGTAAAGTACCTTGTTTGGAAAACGACTAAAAGATTCCCATCAAAACATACAAGTTCAAATAAGGGTAAAAATGATGTTAATACACTGTCTATTAAATATTAAAAATATTTCTAAATACATTTTTAAGATACATGGATGTGGAAGATAAAGAGGACCCAGTAGATACTTAGGTAAAAAAACCTTGGATAATATAGAGATTATAGAATTATCCCTCACCTTGTACTTTTCATTTGTAAAGGGTATGTTAAAATCCTATATAATGGTCAAATAATTGTTATTAAGTTCTTCTAGAATGATATAGATTAATATTATATCATATATGATGTTCTAATATTTCTTTTTCAATAATATTTTAGTATTATCGTCGTTTCGGATGTTAACTAATTCATTTTCCATTATATGGTTTGTTACGTAAGTAATGTTTGTTGTGGATAGTATGTATATTATCCATATTCAGAATGATATTAAGCCTTTAAATAATATTTTTAATCATCATATGAAAATTATACTTGAATGGATATGATGGGGAATGAATCTCATCGTGTTTGTGGAGACGGTAATCCGTACTTACGCATGAGCGAAAATATTATTTTTTTGATATTAAAATAATATGTAATTGGATGGTATATAACATAAAAAAAATAATTATCATGCTATATTTATTATTTACATCAATTATACATAATTATTGTTCTCATCCAAATAATAATGTATTGAATAACAACTACACCAAGATGTGGAGACGATATGTCGTACGTACGCACGTATGGTGACTTGTCATTCAAAGGATGGATAGAATAATGGATATGGTTGTACCATATTTATAATAACATCACAGTATATAGAAGATACTGGATTTATTATTTTATTATTGAAACAACAAAGAAAGAGGAAGTGGAAGAATAAAGGAACTTGAAATAGGTGATAAAATATTTACCTTTTTTGGGTTATTCCTTTTGATTTGATAAAAAGGGCTCCATAGGCTTGATTTACGACTAAAGGAAGTCCTCTAAGATGATAGTAGGACAGTTGGGAGAATATTTGGGTTGGGTTTGGCCGATACAAATGGATTTGAAGGTGTGAATTTGAGAGAAGGGGATGTGCCCCTTTATAAGAGGGGTGAGGGGCACCATTGAAAAAAAATTGAACTATTATATTATTATAAATCCATTTTCGATTTATAATGGATCCAAAATGATTTATTTATAGGATAAGGTTGGTATGGGTCTAAAACCACTCCACCAATAGGTTTTAGACAGGTTTGAGTCACTATATTAACCTTATCTTCTAGATTTTACTCTTAGTTAAATAGTTTGACATTTACCATGTCTCTTTATATATTTATGTTATATGGTTAATAAACATACTATAAACTTCCAAGATAACCCCAAGTGGTTCATTAATGACATATATATTATTATTTAATCTATTTGGCCGCTCCTTAGAATTTGAGGAATAGAATACCAATTAATAATATAATATTTTTAAAAAAATTATTTTATGTCCATTTTGACACTATTTGATATTTTGTTTTTTCTAAATTTAGAACATCATTATTACATAGAAAAAAATAATTTAATAAACTCAAACATGTTATATTAACCTAGATAATTAGTTTAATTCATAAAAAGTCTCAAATTAGATTTATTTGTGTATTTATAATATCAATTATTTTATTATTTCATTAATAACATAATTACTACATCGTCATTGTGTCATGAATAAATTAAATTATATAATGTCTAAAAATTATAAATAAAATACCATTATGTATGAAATATTTTTAGATTTATAATGAATATTTATAGTCATAGAGATAACGTATATAACCATATGTAATCATTGTTTTAGTAAAATATATATGCTTATGTCATTTATGTATTTACTAAGTAAATTAATATAAAGTGTCATTATCACTTACTAGTGGCTCCATGGTGTCCCAAAAACGACCCAAGGATGACCATGGTCTGACATGTATAATCCAATAGTATTAGCGCACGTGTTAGGGTAATTTAATATTATTATAATATTATTTTTCAACCTTATTTACCAGATTTACCCTTTAACCATGGTAAATAAAATATTTACCCAAGAAATTATTCAAAATGTATACAAATAAAAGTTAACTATTTTAACAATTTGGAACTCCTAATTCTAAATATGGAATCCGTTTTTCTAAATTCAAAACACATATGTGGAAGTAATTAATTTAAAATTAATTCCTTTTGTCAAAATAAAAAAGCATGTTTTAAGAAATAATAACTATCAAATGATTGACACTTTCTTATGTCCAGTTTAAATGTGTAATTACGTCCAATGACTAACATTGGATTAAATGGTAAAAATATAATCTAGTTATACTTAAAAACCACTCAATAGTATAATTTAGAACTATAAATAATTTTGATTAAATAAGTTGCTATTAATTAAAATTTAGTATTTTTCACACTTCATCAAAAACTGAATGTTTTTAGAAAAATATGAAAACTTCACCCAAAGAAAATTTTGATATTCTGAACCAAAAAATGAATTCCACCTTGAATGATAAAATTGAAAAAAAAATTAAAAAGTGGGTATTACTATTCAAAATGTCTCTTTTGATTGGTCATGATGTGTTAGAATCTCGAAGTTGCGTACAACACAAACTATTGCTTTATTCAAAGGGAAATGTACCATGGAAGCTTGGGGTGTTACATAAAATAAACTAAATACCTTTTGAATTATCCATTTTACAGGGTTTAAAATCCACATGAATTTATTATAAATCATCATTAATCCCCAACTAGTCCAAGTAATCTACATCTATATATGACATATGTTATTCCCATCTATCATTAAATTTCTTTTGTATTTCAAGGGAACACAAATATCCCACTTTTTCTGATAATATCTTTCATGAGTGACACTTCAACCACAAATCACTCTTTTTTTACATTGCATAAATATTCTTCTTATGTGTGGTATTTAGCATAGATATCATCTTCTCCCCACGCTAATCCTTTATTTTGGAGTATATTATAATATCACCTATAAATCATACAATAAAATTTTCAGAATACTCTCTAAATACTTTACTCATCGGTTCCAAGAATATTTCATCACAATTAGCGAGTTTGAAAAGAATTAATATGATCTCATATGTCCAATACATTGTATGAATAGTTTTATTTTGGATATCCTCCTTCTTCGCACTTACTTGATAATACCCTGACTGAAGACCCACCTTTTAGAAGTAGTTGGCTCCACATAGCTGGTCAAAAAATTCATAAATACATTGTTAAGTATACTAGTTCATTACATTGATCTTATTAATCTCATGAAAATTAATGTAAAGGTGCATTGACCCATCATTATTATTGATCAAGAGGACTGGTCCACCCCACTGGGAAGCACTTTAGAATATGGTCCCTTCACCCAGATTATCCTACAGTTGTTTCTCCATCTCTAAATGTTCCATAACATCTATTCAATATGGAGTCATGGATGTTTTCAAATCCTCGGGTATATGTTTGATTGAAAATTCAACATCCCAACTATGAGTAAGTCCATGAAATTATTCTGGAAACACATTAAGATATTCCCTCACTTTGATAATGTCATCATGAATCATCATTTCCTTAGAATAAATAATTTGAGCTACATATGCATCATCATAGGGAAATAATATATATTCATTAAGTTATGGTTATAATAAATATTTTACCTTCTCCATAAACATCTATAAAATAGGAGGACAATTCACGTTATAGAGAGTGAAATCTTTTTCATGGAAATTTATTTTGCCTCTATGTAAGGAAATAACATCCGTAATTTGAATGCAAAAACATTACAATAAATAGAGTGTCACAAGGTTAACTAAAATTCATAACTGAATTTTTTTGATAGGGGAGTATTTATTTACTTTTGATGCAATAATTATCCCACATTCTATTTTCACAGAGAGCTCCACTTCAACGAATTGTGGTGGTGTTGGAACTATTTTTCTAAAATTGTGTGATATGAAGGAATGTATAGAACCAAAATCAAAAAATTATATTTTCTATTCTTTAATGAATAAATTGAATTCTTACCACCAATTCATTTTCAGGTTCTACATCAATAGTTTTGATTGAATGAGCTCTCCATTTCTTTCGATGAGGTTCATGGTGCCCATTTTCATTGACAATCCATGGATTTGTGCATTGGATAGAATGTTTCCCTTCTTCCTTGTAGTTGAAAAATTGAAAACAAATGATAAGGGTAGAATGAAAAATTCCTAGAGTCCATTAAATTTATGTGTTTCTTTAGTCAGGAATAAAAAACTAGGATCCCTTCTTTCCCACACCTAAAGAATTTCATTTCCCCCTTCAAAGAATTTCCAGGGTTCTTCTTTACAATCTTTTGACAAGTGGGATGTCGAAAAATTTCACTCCCATGACTTGGAAACTCTTCTATTTTATTATTTTCATTATATCAAATCTATTAGTTTATGTTTGGGTTAACTTATGGGTGAAATGTTTCTATTTTTTGATCCTTTGGGTGGTTTTTGGTGATTCCCAAACTCTGAGCATGGTTTTTCCCAAATCGTGTGTCACCAAGCAGTGATTGTGCAACCCTATTTTGCTGTTAGGGAAAAGGTGAAAGGCTTACACATGGTCAAAGAAACACATGTGAATAGAATTTGAAATGACAATATCAAATGAAATAGTTTAGTTTCATGGTTAGCATATGATTTATCAAACTGTGTGGCTAGTGAATGCAATAGTCCATTCTATCATCTCTGGTATACACGGTTGGCGCATTTTTTAGACGACCCTACAACCAAAATGTGAAGCCTACTGAGTGTAAAAAAAAAACAAAAAATAATAAATAAAAAGAAAATGGAATTTGAAAATGAAATAAAATTATGAAATTATTTATTAATAATAATGATGATGATAATAATAATAATAATATTATTGTTGTTATTATTATTGTTATTATGGTAAATAAAATTAATATTATTACTACGTTTTTAATAAAACCCTTAATATAGGGATTCCCATACCCCCTCCTATCTACGTATAATGAACCCCTCTCAATCCTCTCTCTGTCATAAAACCCAGCCACTTTCCCACTTCCCTCTCCCAACATGTATAATCCCCTCAGCTGAAGCCCCTCGGACGCTCCACCTCCCCTCCCTTTGACGACAACTTCTCTTTCCTATTTTTGGTGTGAATGTATCTAGTGAGTCACTTATCCATTATACTCCCTCTATTTTGTGATTTCATTCTCTTCTATGAGGTTCATTTAGTTTATCCGACAGCTATATTGTTACGGGGCTTTCGTTTTCGTCAATTTTTACTAATTTGGTAACGTTAGGTCTCATTGAGGACATTTCTGAACAACACTATCATGGGTAGTGTGGTTTTCATCGATTTCGAGTGAGGTTATTTAGATCTATTGCTTTGAATCAATTCTAAATTAACTATTCAGTGGATTTTGATTTGACGGAATTTTTTCTACAGTGTTTTGTATCCCTTTGATATGGTAATAAGATTTTGGAATCAAGAATGGTTACATGTTTACACAAGGGAAATGAATATCTATACACCCTCTTTCTACATATTCACTTATGGGGAGGGGAAGATGTGAAATAAATCTAGGGGTATTTATGTATATATATATGTGTATAAATGCATTTTCTTGTAATTGTGAAGGGCTAGTTTGAGTGGTCATCTTCAAAAAGATGAATGCTTGTAATAGGAACCCTATGTCGAGTAATCTAATTAAAATTACATGATTTCATGATTATTTTTGAATAGTTTATTTCCATTTTTATATGGAATTAATATGCAATATATATTTTAAATTGGCTGTGGTTCTTTTAAAATGGCTTTTCACTTGGTTGCTAGACCTTCTCTTAAACTTTAAAATTGGGTTTCATGAATTAAGTATTGTTTCAAACTTTCTATTAAATATGTGGGGATTTGGTTTTTGAATTTTCATTTTAAATGGTTTTGTATTTTAAAAGTATTAGGAAGTATTGTTTTATAATGTGAAATAATTATTTTAAAAATAATGAGGCCCATTTGGATCTTGGATATTTTTTTGGGAGTGAAAAAATCATCTTAAGGAATGCCTGCATATATTAGAAAAATTATATGTTTGTTAAAAATATGTAATTTTTTATATGTACCTAGTGAATAAGATTTTTCATTATTGGGTGGTGTAAAAAGAGGGATTCTCTTAATGAGGGATACTGGTTGTGAGTGGATGGATGTATTTTTTGTTAAAAATATATGTTCATTTATGTTAGTTTTATAAGAACTCATCACCACTTGAAATAGAGAACATGGGAAACTAGGGATGTCTTGGTGGACTAACATGAAAAAGTTTTCTAGTTGAAGTGTGAAATTGAATGGCCTATATCAATCGAGAATGATTTTTTATTATGAATCTAACTAAATTGTATTGATTATTTGATACCACTAGAAATTTGTATGGATTCATCTCTAGTTGCTCGTTCATGATAATATTGTCAGTTGTGGTTGATATAGCATGTGTCACTGAGATTGGCAGTTTCTAGGGTCCCACTTGCGTGAGTTACGTATAGGGATTTCCCATGGTTCTATCTTTATACATGATACTTGTGATGTGATTTTCTTTTCAGTTTCTTCATATTTGTTTTCTCTTTTATGAATACCATGTTTTTAATCTAAATATTTTCCTTCTCATTTTAAAATTTATATGAATTCTTGGATAATATTCAAGATATGTGATGTAAAAAATGGAATTTCATGAAAAATAAAATCTTATGACTTAAATTTGAAAACAACAGAAAATCAAATTTTTATATGGTTTTATTTTCAAACATGCATGTTTGATTTTTATTTTTCAAAGTGATTCATAGGGAATAGTTTATTCAAGCATGCCTATTAGGTTTTATTACACACATATATCGCTTTATATTTTTTTCTCTTCTAGTGCTACTTCGCTTATTGGTTGTCTCATGAAGTGACTGTGATGTTATGGTTGTAGGGGACCCATGATGTCACAAGGTTGTATGTGTGTTGTTTTATATTATTTCAACTTTTAGAGTTTTGTTTTATTATTATTATTATTATTATTTTATTTATTTTTCATTTTTTAAGAGCCAATTAATTCCCTATTTATTTATTTTGATGTCCGGAACTTGTATCCATCATTGGAGGATTATGAATACTTATCATGCGTTGGTGTCGGTTGGATCGGGTTACTGGTTCAGGGTTGACCCATGTTTGTTCTTGAAAAAATGGTATATGAGCATGTTCTAGTTATTTGGGGTGTTGTGTAACATGGATATTAGGATTATTGGGAATTGAGTGATAGGTTTAGGATGGAAATTAGGATCCTTTTCCTATACTGAGCCTTGAGATACTAGGGATAGTCTGGGTTTTGAGATTTTCTTTTTTTTGGTCTTTGTGGATAAGGAATGACATTCTGAGTGAGCCTATTTTAGGTGATAGGCTTGCATGGAGTAAAATCCCATGTGTATCCCGATTTCCTAGTTCAAAATAATTTATGTGGTTTATCCTCACTTAGATAATGGTCTACTATAATTTTTTTCTAGTTAGGAATAGCGACTACTTCTTTATTCAATAATTTTTTGTCTCACATAAGTTTTTTCTATGTTTGTGTTATCATGAGAGTATTTAAAAAAAGTATGAATGGGGGTTTCAAAAAAATGGACATGGGAGTGGAAAAACGTTTTTTGAAATGATAATGATTTCTTGAAATGGTTATCTTTTAATTGAATGTCTAGTTTCAAAAGGAAAAATATAGGCCTTTTCGGAGACAGTTTGGGGATTTTGGAAAAAAAAGAATATAAGAAGAATGATTCCTGTGAAATTGGAAATGTGTTACTTTAATGATAAGTGTAGGCTTCAAGTTGGTTGGTAATTTAGAATTTTGGTTAAATGGTATATTTTTAAAATTAGAAATATTTCGAATCGAACATTTTTTTATAAATGATCACATATAGGGATATATGCATGTTTCAACTGTATAATTGGTGGTATGGGTGGATAGATTCTTGATATGGAAAAAGTGTGTGTATATATATATGAGACTTCATGGAATAGAAATTCTGTGTATTTAAGTTGTTTTTTACAGGAAAATGGTTTTCAAAAAGTGGATTCCGGTGTTTTGAAAATTGAGTGAGCAATTATTTAATATGTTCTATCCATGATTAGAATCCATTTTAATGTGATATTGGTTTTGAAAAGTTGAAAATTATTCTTGAATAGTGATTTACTGTGGTGTTTGGTCTGTGATTGAAGTTTGAACGTTTGTTTTATGATGTGTATTTATTCTTCTTTATGCTTCATGTTTATGAATATATTTCTGAGATAAGTCCCAGATGTTTTGAATGAGTATCTTCTAGTTGATGGTTCTACCCAAAATCCCAGTGGAGTAGTTTGATTGAGTTATTTTAAGTTGATTCCTATTTTTGGTGGTGATCTATATCAATTGGAGGTAGTTGACTGGATTTAGGAAGCTGTTGATGTATTTCGGTTGTTAGGAACTCCCAAAGCTGTGAGAGTTTGTGCTTTTTTTGGGTTCATTTTATGGATCATCTTTGGATTGAAGGAATGTGATAATCCCAATTTCTTTATATAATGGGATGAATTTTGAGTTTTTTAAGTCAACTTTTATCATATGGTTTAAACCCAAGGAGGTGATGTCAATAAAAGTGGTATAGCTTGTAGGTGTTCAGTAAGGCCAAGGGATACTAAAGGGAAATATTGAGAATTTCACAGATTTGGTTACTTTTTCTCAAGATGTATCATAACAGAATTAATTAAAATCTCCTCTTGGGTGGGTTCCCCATATAGGGTTCATGGAATGGTTCCTTTTGGTGTTTAGGAAGGTTCCATTTCTGGTGATTATAGTGAACAAGAGAAAGCTATTTTAGTCATATATTTTTGTCAGTTATACCATTGCATTAGTCAGACCACTCAATTGTTTTCTTCTAGTGTGGTATGTTTGGGAACATTAATTCATCTTGTCATAATCCATTAAGGATTTTAATTGGTTTGGCGATTTGGGACACTAGAATAATCTTTAATAACAACATCTTTAGAAAGAGTCTCAACATTAGGATAACAACTTCTAACTATAAAGAAAGTGCATGCTATGTACAAAAGTGTCTAGTTATAGGATCTAAGTAAAGATTCCATAATGATAAGACTTCATGGGGTTATGGTGATCCTTGGAGAGAGATTAGTTTGAGTTACTATTTTTTTTCCTTAAGATTTTTATGTTACTCCTTGTTTTAAAAATTAGTTGGACTTATTCATATGGAGTTCTGGTGATTTAGATGTTTTTTGGAATGTTATTCGTTGATTTGTGGTGATTTCTAGTGTGTGATTTGATTTTATTGATCATTTTTGGTTTTGGAATCTATTTTTTTCTTTCTATGGGTATGTTTTCATTCTATTGAAATAAAGAGTCTTGGTTTGATCTATTGTTCAGTTCAGGTATCTCTGTGGGGTCCTTTTATGATGGGAAATTTGGTTCGGGTTAAGAATTAATGGATTAGGTGGTGGTGGTGTTTATCTCATGCATAGATTCATGGGTTTGCTTTGTTTTTTGAGTTCATTTGTTGGTATTTACTAAGTGGTTCCATATAAATTGTTGGGTTCTTGTGGTGGTGAGAATAGTCCACCTTTCCCTATGGTTCATCTTGTCTAATTAATTCTTCAAAGTTAACGAGTGAGACCTATGGAGTTTAAAGTTCAACATGATGTTTGTAGACATTTCTTGATTCATTCAATTTCTCATTGAGAATTGTTTATCAACCAACCTGGTGACTTTTTAGAGGAAGAGGGTGTATTGTGTAGGGATAATTATCCCACCATGACCTTATAAACTCTCATATTTTATTATTTTCATTATATCAGATCCTTTTTTTAATGTATGGGTCAACTAATTAGTGAACGTTTCTGAGTTTCAGATCCTTTGGGTGGTTTTTGGACCTTTACACGATTTGATCATGGTTTAGCCCAATTTGTATGTTGCCTATCTATGGCCATGTATCCTTCTTTTGGTGTTACTGACAAGGTGTATGGAATGCCCATGGTCAAATAAAATAGTGTAACAAGAATATTAAATGTATCTAAAAAAGAAAAAACCTATGTGGCATGATTGGATCATGGTTTCTCAAACTGTGAAGTCATCCTGTTTGTGCGTCCCTTCCCTCTATTAGGGTGTTCATGGTTAGCGCCAAATCTAAAAGACTATGCAGCCAAATGATGTGGCCATCCAGTGGTCAAAAAAATATAAAATTACAAATAAATTAATTTAAATTAATATGAAAGAAAAAAATAAAATAAAACAATAATATTAATTAATAATAATAATAATATTATTATTATTATTATGTTTTTTAATGATCGGTGTCAAAGCCTCTTTTACTATTAAATCAAGGCAGAGACCTCTTTTAACTGGGTAGGGGGAGACCCATTACATATCCTGAAGGATGAGTGGGCATTTTTCCAATTACATTGTCCGTAGGAGCCAATTTTTTTCCCAAAGCCCATTTTATTAATAGGTTTTTAATAAAACATTCAAAAGGGCATCCCCTCCCCGCTCCTCTCAATGCACAATGCAACCCTCTCTACTCTCTCCGTATCACATGACCCATCCAGCCTACCCCCATGCTCACCCTACTCGTGCAACCCCCTTGACAAAATCTCACCTCACATACCACCTCTATTCCCTTCGGTTATTATTTCTCCTCTTGATTTTGGGAGAGAATATATATGGTGACTCTCTTCTCCCTTCCCCTAACTCTGTTTTGTTATTTTCTTCTATTCCATGGGGTGTGTGTGGTTTTCCTGATCCATAGTATTTTTAGGGGTTCCTTTTTGTTTATTCTGTAAGATTAGGGTTTGTTGGGTCCCATTGAGGCCCGTTTTAACCACTTCTGTCAAGGGTAGTTGGTTTCTTTTTGATTTGTGGTATCGTCCTTTGGTTCCATTTCATTGAATCAATTTTAAATTTACAGGTTTTTTGTATTAATAACAATTTTTCTGAGTTTATTGGATCTATTTGATGTGGTTTTATCCTGTGGTATTCATGAATGCTTACATGTGCATGAATGGGTAAGGCATATATGAATATTTCATGCTTGTACATGTTCCCTCATGGCGATTTGATTTTGTGAAATTAAGCTCTATATGTATATCTATATATATATATATATAATTTCATGTGCATATAAGCATGAAGGGTCGGTTGGAGTGGTCTTCGTCAATAAAAGGCATGTTTGATGTATGTGACCTATGCCTAGCCCTTTAATTTATATATAATGATTTATAGATTATATTAAAAAAATCAATTTCTATATGAAATGAATATTCTATTTATATATATATATAATTAGTCATGTTTCTTGGAAACTAGATTCACACATGGTTGTTAGAGCCTCTCTTAAACATTTAAAATGCGTTTCTTGAATTAAGCATTGTCTAATGATATCTTTTAAATGTGTCATTCTTTGGTTGTTTAACTGGCCATTTAAATTGTTTTGGAATTTAAAAGTGATGGGAAATAGTTTTTTCTAATGTGAATGTATTCCATTTAAATTAATGTGGCTCATTTGGATCTTTGAGAATGATTTATGGGACTGGAAAACCCCTCTTAAGGCATACCCCCTTGTCTTATAAAAATGATGTGTATGTTCAATGTTTTGATTGGATAAATGTTCCTAGTGAAGAGTCTTCTAAAATATTATGGGATGTAAAAACGGGGGATGCACCCAAGGAAGGAGAAAAATAGTGAGAGTTAGATGTGTTATTTAGTAAGTGAATTTATATTTTCATCTATTTTTGTTTTATAATAACTCACCACCACATGAAGAAGAGCACGTGTGAAACACATTGTATCTTGGTCGGACCACAAGAACTAGTATAATAATTCTCTCTGAAGTTGAATGGTCTGGATTCATCTATCCTGTTTTACAATTACAACACTAACTAAATTTTGATGATTATTAGATACCACTATAACTTTTTATGGATTCTACTCTATTGGATCATTCATGGGGATATTGTCGATTTTGGTTGTTAGAAAACATTTCACCGATATATGAGGGTTCTAGGGTCCCGCATTTTCTATTTACATAGAGATATTTCCCATGGTTATCACTTGTGACATGATTCTTGGGATGTGAATTTCTTTATAGTCAATCCATGCTTGTTTTTCATTTTATAAAAACCATGTTTTAATCAAAAAATTGTCCTTACTTTTTGAAATTTCAATGTATCAATGAAAACTCTTTAGAAGATGTTATGAAATGAAAATTCATTTTCTTGAAAAATAAAATCATGTGCCATGAATTTGAAAATAACTAAAAACCTTATTTTTCTATGGTTTTGTTTTCAAACTAGCATGACTTAGTTTCCATTTTATATGTGATTCATAAGTACAAGTTTATTCAGGAATTCCTACTGAGTTTTAATTCTCACACATATAGATTTATTCTTTTAGCCTCTTTTGATCCTTCCCAATTAGGCTTGCTCATGGATTGAATGTGATATTATGGTTGGAAGTGAACCATGTGGTCACATGGAGGTACATGTGAAATTTTATTTTCTTTCCACTTCAATATTTTTGTTTTATTGTTTTATTTATATTTTTTTATTTAATTACCAATTTTTTTAATAGTGAAATAATTCCTAACTGATTTATTTTAATGTTCGTTACTAGATGCATGTCCTTAAGGATAGATAATTCCTCCCATGCCTTGTTAGAGGCCACCTTGGGTGAAGGGTTTAGGGTCAAACAAGTTTAGTTTTTGACAAATTTTATTACCACCATTAGATATCTCCATTATAATTCCTAAATTAAACTCTACATTATGCTTTTTATCTTCATGAGACCCTTGAGATCCCCTAATCTTAATTTGGAATTTGTAGTAAAATCAAGTAATTTCAACATATCTATAACATTCTCGGATCATCAAGGCTTTTTAAATACTCGGTTGTAGCCAACCAAATAAACAATAATCTTTCATTAAGGGATAATGAGAAATCATGGTGCATATCATGCATGTCTTATGAAGTTTTCCACATACAAAATGATTAATTCATCATATATTTTATTTATAAAAATTAAATACCATTCCATTTTATGGTGGAGAGTATAAGGAAAGTATTTTACAAAAATCATTTTTTGGAATCCCCCCACCCCATCTCTTAAATCTTCTCCTCCAAGTTCATTTTATTTATGAATATCCACCATTATTTATGTTATCCCTCCATTAAATAAATAAAATTTATGTACTTATCTGACTTAGAACATTGAAATATCGATAATTTCTAATCAATGGATGTGATCCATTTATCTGTGACTATGGTATCAAAAGATCTATTTAAATTTGGGGTCCATTTTTTCACGAAGTTCCCAATTGCCTCTTGTTCTTTCTTCGAGGGATTTGGGTGATATTCTTAATTTGGGGTTTTATTTAGAACCTAATATAGATAATAGGGTATCATCCCAACGTTCCAGATTCATGGTCCAACTAGTTTGGGATTCTCATTCGACATACATCTCATTTCCTATTATATTAGTTGTTTACGCATTTCCTTCTGTTTCAGGACATTGTCTAGAATAAAGGAAAAATTAGGGGTGATAATTTTCTAAACAATTAAACAAATGAATGGGATTCTAATAATATTTAAGGTATAACTTATAAATTAGATTTATTTCATTAAAATTGGAATTTTTATGATTCATTATATGTTAATCAAGATAAATTTGCTAACATAAACAATTATGGGATTTCTTATTCCATTAATGTTGGTTCCTAATGAGCTTGTAAATTTACCAAATATTATCTTACTGGTTTTGTCAATCTGGGTTTGTAGCATGGACTAATGTCGTTCACCAGTTCCCATCAATACTACCTCAATGTTTTGTTTTCGAGTGTTACCCCAAGCTACATCAATACTAGAGCCACATCCACCTACAATACCTAGAAAACTATGTACTTTTGTGAAATCCACTTTACCTATACATTAAAAAATATTAGAGACGTCTTATTATATTTAGCATTACCCCTAATGATTTTACTAGGGTTTTCTAAACCTAATCCAATAAATAGCTACATATTCATTTGATACTAATGAGTATAACCCTTTTCTTTATTACACATTAATTCATGATTTATTACCTAAGATTAGAAATAATAAAATGCTGAATTTTTTTAATTTTATTTCCATTGGGTATTTAGGTACACTAAAAATACCATAAAACACGGGATACAATTCCATTATTGAAAAAATCCATAACATGCTTATAGTATTTCTTCAATCATTAAACTGCATGGGATTACATGAGGGACGTACAAAACCCATGGGTGATCTATAAAACCAATTAAGAAAATAAACATCACATAACAAGAAGAAATTAATAAATGTAAGACAAACATCAATTAAATTATTCATAAAATGTCAGAATCATAAGAATGAAAAAAATAAAAATAATATATCATGATTACATAAAGGAACCATGGGAAAGTGGAAACAACATTAAACAACAAATCTTGAACATTGGTCAACGATAATCACAAGGAAATTCTAGCATGGTTGAAAAATTATCATGATTGATTAGTTTCACTCCTTATTCCCTTTTTCATGTCTCTTGAGACTAAAATATTACCTTATTAATTTATGTTATATATAATTTTTTCTGTATTGATCTCTTTCATGTCATATAAATGCATAAATTTTCCACATAGATCATTAAAAATAAGATCATATTAAATAATATTTAATTATATGATCCATGAGTGTGGAAACAAATTACACAATTCCTTAATAAAAGAAGCATATTTATGTGTATTATAATACCCTTGAGTGTAAATATTGATGGTATTCAAAATAAAAATGTTTGGAATTGAAAAATGGTAGTGAAATTTTAGCAACATAATGGATGTACATAATGATTCATAATGGTTTAATGGTAGAGCAATGGTTGTATCTGTATTTATAGATCATATAGAAACTTATAAGGACATTTAAAAACATATAAAAACATTAGGAATTTTTAAATAAAATATATAAAAAGAATAAGATGATTAAATGAAGTGTAAAACGAAAGGACCCCTTGCCTAGAGAGGATGATTCAGAAATCAAGGGAAGAATTTCATGATAGGTTGGGGGATCCATGGGGGACTTTAGAGTGGTAAGGGAAGAGTAAGTTGATGCTCAATGGTTTTTAACTAGAGAGGAAGTAGATATTAGGTGGTTTTATATAAGAAAATATATGGGAGTTATTTATTATATCCTAAAAATAGGTTTTGGTCTGTATAAAAAAAGTAATCTAAACCGAAAATCATAAAATGGATTTACCTTAGTTTATGCAAAAATGATATTTTTCTTTATTTCGTAATTCAATTGTTCAAAATCATTCAAATATTACACCATTTGATGTGTAAGTTAGTACTGTTCGTAAATAAATGTTTATAAAACAACAAAAAATCATATTTCTTTGGTGGGGTTTATAATGGTTTTATAAGAATAATAGAATGAACAGAAAATAACATTATTTTGAAGGAGAAATTATATTCAGTCTTATATACCATTAATATCATTTATTTTATCAATTTTTTCAATATGATTTTATAATATCCTCCGTATATTTATACAATATTTAATTTTTTACCAAAACATTTTACTATCACTGAATGTTATGAGGTATTGTCCATTCGATATATCGACATTCTAAATTAAAAAATAATAATATATCTTTTTCCAAATTATTTTTTAATATATTTGAATTTTTTAATTTAAAATAAGTCTCAAAATTCAATCCATATGCATCAGATACCTTTGTAGTTGGTAATCCATAGGAAATTAGTTTCACTATATCTTCGAAATAAGACGATTTTTACATGGTGAAACAAATGGACTCATAAATTTCACAAATCATTTTAGTGTTTTAATTCCCACAAAAAATTTCACCATATAATATTCACTCATATTGAGGTAGAAAACAATACTCATTCTCAACCGAATATATCCCCATCAGTGAAAAAATACTTCATCGTATTTATAATGACTTTAAAATGGAGAAAATAATCGAATTCATCAATAATACTTATAATTTCAGGGATATAAATATGATTGTTATCTAGTTTAATAATAATAAGATTCTTTAAGTGCCTTCACACTCATGTGATATTCCAGGAGTTCTTTTAAAATGACTGCAATGCGGCCACTTTGGATATCTCAACAAATCAAGATATGATTCTTCCAATGCTGAAAATATGTGTGATGAAAGACAATATGATTAAACAGTGTGAAATTTGGGACAAATCAATTCATGATAAAATCATTGGATTCTTCCTTATAGGTGATTAGGCTCCAAGTGTACTTTTTGGGTAAGGCCTCATAAAATTTAGTGAGATATGTAATCCCTAAAGAAACCATTTCACTTGGATTGATGCATTATTTCTATGCTACAGTGATAGAAAATATTTCTTTAATATTCGTAATTAAAGTAAAATTTATGATCTTGTTCTGAGAATTATAGGGAATTCTAATGGGAAATTTATATATAGAAAAATTATAAATTAAAAAGGATGTAATCACCAAGATAACCAAGAATTTCATTCCCCCTTGTGACATTCTCTTTCTTTTCCAGCTATCTACTTGTTTAATGATCTTAGAGTAGATGTTATCCAAGTAACAACTATTCACCCTCATCCAATATATAATAACACCTAGATATTTAAAATGATGATACCATTTATAAATATAATGTTTTATGGGGATCTTATTTTGTTTGGATACCATAAATCACTCTCCAAAAACAATTATGGATTTGTAACGACATATAAATTTCCCAGAAATACCTCCATAGTGTAAGAAGAGTTCTTTAATTTATTTCATGGTCCTTTTCGAGGTACTAAATATTTTATAACATCGTCATAATAAAACATATGTATGAAAAAAATTATGTTCTTTCAATCATTATGCAGTTCATAGAGGGATGTGTCTGTGTGATCAGTGGTTCACTTTATTACATGATTATTCAAAATTTAAAAGAGGATTTGATAAATATAATCCCCTTAAAATAATATTCTTGAATATCCAATGTTTCCATTTGAGGATTCACTGATAAGAACATATAGTTTTACAGTATTAAGAATTAAATACAACATTTTTATTTTATTGAATGAATGTTTGGGTATATAATCAATTTCATACACCACGAATTAAAAATAAATATAATTATTATTGATTAACTTTATGTTTTTAAACCAAAATTATACTTAATATATGTTAATAGAATTTACACTAATGTTTATAAAACTAATGTGTGATTTAAAAATTAATTGATACAAAATAAAATTATAAAAATAGAATAATACTAATAGAACTAATTTACATCTTTAATTGTTCTGAACAACCATATAAAAAAGAATATACTCAACTCATTGACAAAATAAAACAAATGGAATAATATTGAAAATGATATAAACAACCCCCATTTTTTATCACATTACCAAATAATAATTTCATAGATTAATCTTGGAAAATATCATACCCTAAGAAGAATTTCACTATTCAAAAAACTCAAATGAAATGTTCATAGAAGGTTGAAATTTCAATAATGGAATATAATTTTTAAATTTCATATAATCAAGAATGAAACAATCAAATAATTAATTTAAAAAAATTTATCCATGATTTTTCAATTAATTATGCCTCATATGGAAGCACATTAAATTATAAAGTCAAGGAATAGAATAATTAAAAAAACTTATGAATAATATATAATATTTTCCATATAAAGTGATTAGACATTTTCAATAAATTATCTATGATAATTTAACACTTATAACTTAAAAATAGAATTTTAAAATTTATTAATGATTTTGAAAAATACATCTAAATCCCAGAAAAACTGACAAACCAAGAAAAAAACTAATACTACATCTAAAACACGCACAATCAAAATCCAAAATATTTATTTCCTAAAAAATCCAATTTAGGAATGAAGTAACTAAATCTCAATGAAGGCCATCGAAAATAGGAATCTTTATCAAAATAATAATTAACGGAATGTCAGAGATGTTATTTGTTATCCTCTAGACTAAATATAACAAAACTCCAATATTCAAATGTGATTCCATAATTCGTAGTTGGAATCACTTAAAAAAACTCTAATTGGGAAAACAAAATAATCGAACAGATTAGGGGAAGAAAAAATGGTGAGGCCACAATACATAACTTTCTATTCAACTATGAGAGAGTTCCATTTCCAATAATATTCACTAAAATACATTGAAATTTATCCTCTGGTATTAAAAATATTTCCTCCTCTCTATATCATCCCCAAGTCACATGCGAGAGTTATAATATGTTTGAGCTTGTATTTAGGATCCTTCCGACCTAACCAATTCTCTTAGTGGATAATTTGATATCCATCCATTATTTGGAATCCATGAGTGTAATTCTTCTAATTGTCTGGGATAAATCTCTATGTTTAATCTCTATTCCAGTATCATTTATGAAGGATCATGATTTGGATTCTCATGAAGTATATTGTATCTGCATTCCTTATTAAATTATGATATTTCCAAAAGGCCAAATGTTTGACTACAAACATCACACAATGATGCTAATATTATATGGTATAATCAATATGTTTATCAAACCATTGCAAAATGAATACCCTTCTCGAATCAATTTGATCCTCCACTCTCCATTTTGCATTGACGGTGTGTGTTTGTGTGTGATTATGTTTATCTACATGTATGTATGTATGTATGGATGTATATATGGATTGATGAATGCATTGTTGGATGTATGTATACATTCTTGTATGGATATATGTATATATGTATTTCTCTCTGTCTGTGTATGTACAGGGATGGATGGATGGATGGATGGATGGAACGATGGATGGATGGATGGATGGATGGATGGATAGATGGATCGATGTTTGTATGTATTTATGTCTGTATGTATGTATGTATGTATGTGTGTGTGTGTGTGTGTGTGTATGAATGTATGTATGTATGTATCTATGCATGCTTGCATGCATGAATGCATTTATATATGCATGTAAGTGTGTATGTGTGTATGTGTGTTTGTATATATGTATGTATGTATGTATGAATACATGTCTGTATGCATAGATGCATGCATGTCTGTATGGATGGATGGATTGATTGATGGATGTAAGGATGTACGTATGATTGTATTTATGTATGGATGCTTGTGTTAATGCAGGCATGCATGCATGCAGGCATGTATCTATGTATTTATGTATGTATATATGTATGAAGGTAGATATATATATATGTATGTAAGTATGTACGTATGTATGTAAGTATGTAGGTATGTACGTACGTACGTACATATGTATATATGTATGTATATATGTATTATGTATGTATGTATGTATGTATGTATGTATGTATGTATGTATGTATATATGTATGTATGTATGTATGTATGTATGTATGTATGTATGTGTGTGTGTGTGTGTATGTAGTTACATATGTACGTAGGTACGTTTGATTACATTTGTGGTTCACGACCCTACCCATCGGGTCCCGACTAGCTGGTGGAAATCCAAAAGTGACAACTCAAGGCTACCTCAAATAGGCATGGTAGTGGAAACTAGTGTTGAGTAGGCATATCACGCACATGGGAGTCCTTTCCCTAATGTAATTACACAAACACACATGACTACAAACACCATTAAAATAAAAAAGGGAAAGAAACACTTGATACTAAATATGTATGCCTGAAACAAAAATCACATCCGTGAGTAACTTGGGTACAGGAAAGAAAAACAGAAAAATACAATCCCACCAAAACTAGAATAGAATATAACCTCTTAGTAAAAAGGGAAATTCTATCACAATTAAACTCTTGAAATTGAATGATTTATATCAAGTGAAACTATACTCAACCTACAATTGGTCCTCCTAGGACCCCATTAAAAGGCTTTTAATCTAAACAAGACACCACACTTTATGTTCGAACACATTCATGGTTGAGTATAAAAATTCTTAGTTTGAAACCCCAAAATCAATAAACAGAAATCATTAAAGAGAGTAAAATAAAAATAGAGGATGATAAAAACCCACATATCATCAAATATAGACACCAAGTATCAATGTGAGGTCATGTCTACATTTCCATCCAAGGATTTTTCATGAGGCTCTAAGGTCACACTCATCTAGGAGGACTCACTCTTTTAGGTCTTAATAACATTGGATGACCTCATCTAAAACGCTGTTCTATTCAACCTCCTTACTTAATAATTACATGTTGTAATATATAAAATGTTAAAAAATAGGTAGGATGTCACAACCATGGCCTATAGAGGATAACAAACCCTCCCTATAATATCCCATAATGATGGGGATCACACGCCCTGAATGACGGAATCCGGATACCTGACCCAAACTATGGAAGAATGATATACGATCACACCTTAGGCCACATAGAGGTATACCTGACTCTCTCTAGGGGAAAACCATAGAAGGGGATCATTCATCGTATAGTAAAGATATAATTCGTCACTCTATCCTCACGAGGATAGATCAAAGGGATGTACCCAATTGATACTCAGCAAGAAAAAAGGGAATAGGCCATCCAAACTTCATGAGAAGGGGTAAATGGAATGTATATACATTACACTATGTGTTAGGCTTATTCTTAACATGCCCTACTTTGTGTCTATGTAGTTCAGGCCCTGACCGTGTTCTCTAGTCATTCCAATGTTGTCTATTTATGCATGTGTACTCTAGTTATGAATATGTGCACTGGCTGTTCCTATGAAAATGTACCCAGAGGTACACAACGGGTCTCATGCTTGAAGTCATATAATGAGTGGAAAATCAACATGATGTGTAATATTTATCTCAACAAGAATCCCTGGACACAATGTAATGGGGTCTAAATGGTGTGTGTTATTCCTAACTACACATAGGGTATGTCAAGGTTTCACATATATTTTAGTCTTTTAAATGCATATCCACCACATCTCCGACATCTTTGATTCTATTGTGTAATCCACAATAAATCTCTGATCATAGGTCGAACACACTTTAAATTTCACCAATGTCATGATTCTGGTCATCCATCCACTTAGAATTCATCTTCTATTGCACTGCATCATTGAAATTTAAACTATATAAAAAAAGTATGTATATCCAATCACTGATAATCCATCATCATCTTCAAACAATAATAAATCCTTTAATCACCAATATTATTCAATGGTAATGGTCTATTATTCTAAATATTTATTAAATAGTGATCAGTTTTTGGGTATAGTCAAACTGATAGTAAAATGAAATATCAATGATGACCGTTCAGAGAACTGGGGGAGAAAAACATGAAACAAAAGTGTAAGGAAATTAATGTTGTAAATTTTTTGGGTTATAATAAATTATTTTAAAGGAAAATGATGTACATAAATAATCCAAAAAGATTAACAATTCATTTATCAATTTATATTTACAATAATAGAAACCATCAACTATAAATCAACAATAAATCTATATATTAATTTCATAATTAAAATAAAAAATGTTCGATATGAGTGAATAAATAAATAGAATTAACGTAACAAAAAAACCACCTATAAATAGGATTTATTATTAATGAAGAATAATTTTTCATTTATTTAATTGTAAAGATCTAATAAATCTATTAATTACAACAAATTCAATGGAAACCAGATTATAGTTCCATGTTCCTTTTTCATTTTATAAATCTCTCCCCCCAGGTAAAATCTAATCCATTGTTTTATAAAGGTAACCATAGTATTTGGACATATATATCGTTAAATAATATAAAAATTTCTCATGGACAATAAAAAACTATAAATTGTTTAAATATTTTATTTGTTTGTC
The DNA here is from genome assembly GCA_963277665.1 of Viscum album. NCBI lineage: Eukaryota > Viridiplantae > Streptophyta > Magnoliopsida > Santalales > Viscaceae > Viscum > Viscum album. The sequence goes on from OY728148.1 coordinate 472,739,597, forward strand.
CTTCTACCTCTTTCTTCTCAAAAAAACACATGATCCACACAATGGGTGTAATGATCACATAACAAATTTAATGGAATTAATGGTTTTCCAATATAAATTACAATTTGGGATATATTATATTATTTATATATAAAAATATGCACACAATATATAATTTATTTAATATTATTATTATATCAACATAGGGGATCCATGAGACCTGTAATCCTACGCTTACTCCAAGATTATCTCCTAAAATTTTGTTTAAAATATTAAGAATATATCAAAATAAATAAATATATCCATTAAATTCTCCAACCTTCAAGGATTTTCATCCCTAAAATAAAATTACATTGTCATTAACATAAGGGTATCAATGTTTCATCTAGTTTTCCCACTCCATGTTCTCTTCTAAAGATTCATGTGAAAATATAAAATATGCACCAAGGGAATCAAAAATCCAATAGTGATATTATTATTTTAATAATTAATATTTATTGGTTACTTTGTAAATGTATCTTTATCCTTAATGTCCAACTCACCTTAGTCAATAGCATGTGACACTTCATGCACATACCTACTAAGTTATGACTAGTTAAAGACATCATGCACCTAATCTAACTACATTGGTAGTGGTAGGAGGTATGTATCTTAAATAACCATACATGGTATCATGAATGGTTCAATTACTCATAGATATATATTACAACTTCAGTTGATCTCATGAAATACACACTGAGGTGAGACCTTAATAAACATACAGTCTCCCTCATCAAACTCCACAGGTCTATATCCTTGATCTAAAAAAAACATAGGATGGCTCGTGGAGTTACAATTCATATTATAGAAGATATAAACCTACTATATTATTTCCTCAAACAACTTGAGGCCCATTATAATCATGTCCTTTGACTCATTCTAACATATTCCTATCTAGAAGGGTATCCTATACAAGGCCTCAAATGGTGTCATACCAATGGTGGACAGGTAAATGTTTTTATGTGTAAACTCCAACAAGGGTAGGTGGTCCTCCCAACTATAGAAAAATTCAGACATGAAATCATGAATTTTGTCCTATAAAAAATTAACTTTCCTTAATATATGGATATCATTCTTGGGGAGAAACGAAATACTCAATTACAATTGAGTCCCGAAATCATCTTATAATCATTTCATAATTGTGATGTGAAGTGAGCATCATATTATGATATTATCATTAGGGGAATCCCATGAAGATGAAATATATACTACATGAGAAGGTATACTTCTATATATAATAAAATCTACATATTGATGGATAGTATGTTGGATGATATTGTCAATTAATCTTCAACCACTTAGATAATGTCATGGCCTCTTGGTAATCACATATCTACCATTGTCTAATCTATGGTAATACCATCCCACATCCACTCTATAAACTCAAGGGGTTGGGTAAACCTCATTGGAACCTATTTCTCGACATTATCCTGCATGAATGTGGGTCATCAATTGATAAATGCAACTATAAACCTCTTCATCCCTTCCCACTAGAAGTAATTCCAAATATCTTCATACATATTTATCACTCCTGTATGTACAATATTCGGGGATGTATGGAAATCCATTAATTATTCCTCTCACAACATGAATGATTCAATCATCCATTATATGAAAAAAATGACAAGATCCCCACCATTTCATAGTCCATCAAGAGCACATCCAGTGCATATCTTATCATATATAAGGACTCATAATCTATATATCTATGTTAACACTCTCTGAAATGACGAAGAAGATGATGTGTGTAAATCATCAATTGGATGTAATTTTAACCATCATTTTCTGTTAAGGACAACTATAATAAGGAAAACTATAGTAACATCATGTTAAACAAATGAAATTATGATTAAAATCTTAGAGAACATACTAAAATGTTCCCTTTTATGGGAGTAGAGAATATCAAAAATTCATACTCATATAAGAACTCTTACAATCAATTTTTCATCACGTTATGATCTTTTGGTGAAATGATATACCCATTAGTATTGTTTTCATAATTTTGGATGAATCAATCTCACATTGGGTAGTGTGGGGACATCATCAGGCTGAATAACACTACTGCAAGCTCAAAATCCTGGGTTACATTACTCTCCTCATAATGCCTCAGCTATTAGGACCCATAATAAATCACTGCATTCCTCTATATTAGAACAGACATGCATATTTTTTGAGGCGTTATAGATAAATATATACTCAACATCATCCTCTAATAGTCTCATGATGGTGGAACACATCATCCACTTAAAAAACACATTAAAAATATACTAGAATCTTGATATAGACATGAAAGGAAATAATATTTTTCCAAGGTATTCAAGGGTTAAAATTTACTACATGATCGATCATAAATATCAGATAGTATCATTACATCCCAAGGAAGTTCCACACCTTATTCATGCTCTTGAGTGGCTTCTAATCTAGAACCATCTCAATCTTTTTTGGGTCTTTAGGTACTCCCTATTTTGAGATGACATATCCCCATAAGTTGACCTCACAAATCCTTCAAAAATGCATTGATAGATTTATATATTTTTGTCTCTCTTAGATTATGTCATGATCCATCCTCAAATGTATATCATGCTCCTCCTTTGAGAGCGAGTAAATAGTGGTGTCATCGAGGAAGACTACCACAAACCAATCTAAGGAGGCATGATAAATCTAGTTATTAATCGCCAAGTAAATTTTTAAGGAATTAATCATGTTTAAGGTAATGTCCATTAACATTTATACACTATAGATACATCAAAATGAGATAGACATAATATCCTCTTATCGAACTCATCGCGGGTGACAGCCTGACCAGAGGTCAATTTTTGAGAACTAACTCTCCCCTTTCAACTAGTTAAATAGTTCATTGATCCATATCAAGGAATATTTATTCTTTAGGGTCTCCAAATTTATTTAATTTTAATCCCCAAATAACATCAAGATTCCTACCACCTTTTGGGAGAATAACATTTGGACATCATAGGGGGATAAACTAGGTTTGACAATGATGTTCCTCTTAAAATCCTCTAATTGGACCTTATTCTATGGAACCACTTTAGGTAATCTCAGAATTATTGGAAAAAACATTGAGTTATTCTATTTTTATATTTCTATGGTGAAATAGATCTCTCCATGGGGGTCTATAAAGAGAATAATTTCGTAATTCATAATCATGTCCTTGAAAATACCCAAAAAATATGTATCCAATAGTAGTCAATTCCTACATTCAATGAATGTGTGTAACAAATAAATATCCCCCAATATGAGTCTCTAAATACAAGGGACAATCCAAAGCCTCTACTAGAATCTCCAAGTATCAAATAAGAGATGTGGGAAAAAAATTGATAACACCAGTGTCTATCAATACTACAATAAAAGTATAGAAGAAACAAATAGTACCATGAAGTGTCTCCAAAGCCTTTAGGTTGTAACTCTCCTGTACCTAGAGCATACCACAAAACTGAACACCTTCTAGATGATTTGGAATCTGTAACAAAATTGTGGTGGTGAAAAAAAATAAAAAATTTCATCTATGACCTACTACTCTCCAAGATACACCTCCTCATTCCTCACAATCTGGACATCCAAAGACCATCCACATCCTTTCTCTACATGGTCCATCAACTATCTCATAATCAACAATATTGTTAATAAAAAATTCTTGAGTGATATGTCCATTCCCATCACTATAGTAGCATCATTCTACCTTAGTTGACTGGAACAATCTTGAGAGCATTGCATAACAAACCATATTTTCAAGAATTATATATGGAAAATACATACATACTGAGATCACTATGTCTATCATCAACTACTATATACCAAAATCTAAACTCCAAGGTGACCACCGATAGAACTAGTTGTTAGTAATTTCCTAGTAAGAAATATCATTAGATCCAAGAAATGATCAAGAACCCCACCATAGGGATGGATGTATAGAGAGATATAGATACCAATATATCCCAAATATAACGGAAAAGGCTGTAATCAAAGGTCTGTGGTCAAAATTATGTTCCACAAACCATGTCCATAGAGTGTCATTATAGGTTAGTAAATCTTGATGGATACTCTACAACCAAAATGATATCCCTTTGGATCTCTAGATGATCCTGGATACATATAGCTCATAGAGTTTCTTGGTAAAACTACACATCTAAGAGGCACTACAACTCTATCAATGTGAGAGTGACCACTTCATTAGTCTGTGTCAACAAGATCCGCCATCTCCTTGTGGATCCTTGGAAAAGGCTTTCCTCTAGGACCATAATCAAATCATAAGAGGTCCTATCAAGGGAAAAAACTCACCCAACAACTTAAATCTAGTCCTCTACCACATGGGAATTTCACTCACCAAAATACATGATGTATCTATACATATTAAAATCAGAAAATACACTCTACCTATGAATATCATCTTTTAATACTACTATAACAACTGGCTACTCAACTGGTGGAGGTATGACCATAAAACCCCTAAAAGGTGCCACCGCCAGCTTGGATCCCTAAACTGAAGCCTCATCACTATAAAAATAATAATCATGATATTGCTATAGGATATTGTCTATCTATCATCATGGAAATATCATATAAAATTCTGGATATAGCATGTTAAATATAATATTTTAAGATCTAAATCAATAAGTACATGGAAACTACAACTCATTTCTAAAATCTTCATGTACCAATGTTTTCCTTGTAACCAATTCCTATATGTACCTTGTTAATAATAAGTCTATAAGAGTTATGGTGAATTTTTATGTTAGTGGCCTCATTAAAAAAGCGTTCCCGGGCCTGAGAGTGAACTCAAGATACTTTAACACTTTCAATGTTGTCCACATACTAATCTATATAGAAAGGCTTCCTAAAAAATGTGGACCTGTGATAAAAATCCATTGATTACAATATATCATGATATAACCCACTATATCCCATAATGCCAATGGGAAGTTGAGAATGATACATTGAGACCACATCCTATTGGTCTCAGGCTGGCCAATACCATGTACACATCTCTAAATACAAATATAATGTGGAATGGAAAGAAACAATTGATACCAAATATGAATTCATACAATTAGACACACATAATAGTATGCCATGATTTTGGTAAATAAATAATAGGAAAACACAAGCCCGCCAATATAAGTATAGATTCAAACATGCTAGTAAAATTGGGATAGTAGTCATGATGAATCTCATAGAACCAACTCTTGTCATCTTAGTGAAACTACCATCAAACATAAGAATCAATGATTTTAAACTTAAAATAAATGATGATAATGACCTATATATCCTCAAATATATACTCTAAGTCTAAAATTAAGGTCATTTATACACTACTAGACTAATATTCCAATTTCACCCATATGTTAACAATCATCATGTATAATTAAATACTCATGTCTTTCTAAGACTGAAAGTTATCATCTGATAGGTTATGTTCATCATCCTCAAAAATAAATAGGTACATACTAGAACATAGAATCTATTGATAAACATATAGTGGTTCAATCCATGGGAATATTTGTTAATCCAAACCCTATCCATAATTTCCCTCTTGGATGAAGATAAAATACCCTGAAGTTGGAAATGGGATACCTAACCTAACACAGGTAATAATGATAGAGGATCATAACTTGGGACACATAGGGGGATACATGAATCCATCCTAAATTAACCTATAAAGGGGATCAGTCATCATATTATCATGATGGGATAACTTACAATACCCTCATTGGGATGGTCCATGGGGATGTACCCTATAGATAATAAAACATACTAAAGGGATATGTGGATCTCAATTATCTAGGAATGTGTATACAATGTTTATGTGGACTACACTACATTTACTACTTAGTCCACACATGATTTGGTCTTTTTCTATGTAGTTCAGTCAATGATTGTTTTCTCTAGTCATGTTCTTATACACTGGTCATTCTTGTGTACACAAATTATGATTTTTTGCACCATCAAATCATATGCCTGCATACCCAGGGGTACACATGGGGTCTCTACCTTTAAGTCTCATAAATTATGGAATAGACACACAATGTGCGATATTTTTCATTATGTGTATTCCTATCCTCTATAGATGTTGGTTCAATTAGAGTTTGTTCATCTAAACAACATGATGTGTATGCTAGATTTTCACAAAACTAACATTATATTTTAGACATCTCAATCACATCACCCCCACATTATATTATTACATGGAGTCCACCGTAGATCTTGGTTCTGAGTTTGATCACATCTATAAATTTATTGATGTCTAGATTCTCGTCAACCAACCTCTCACTATTCACCTTCCATCACAACTCATTTATGAAACCCCAAAATTCACAAATAATACCCTTTATATAATCATAGATGATTCATAATTTTCATCACATCATGATCGAGGCTTTGATCCAAAAATTTTAAACTATGGGAAAGATCAATTAGGCTAGAGATTGAAAGCATAATGATTTGTTTCAAGGTAATCTAAAATCATGGGTCAAATGAAATTCCAATGATGAAAATTGAAAGAACATAGGGGAGAAAATAAAGAAAAAAAGAGTGATGAAACGAATGTAGGCCATTTTCCAGTAAGAAAATTATCCTTTGATGGAAAAATAATTAATTTAGATGATTATCCAAGAATGAAAAACTCATTTATCAATTCCTACAACGGTTAAGTTAAACCATCAACTATAAATAAATAATCGTTATGTGAATTAATTTTCAAAGGAAATTAATTCATGTCTCATATGTGAGAATACATATTAGATATTAATACAATAAAGCAACCTTCCAATATTGAAATTTTATTGATTCCTGATGAATAAAAATTATACATTGAAGTCCTTGGTGAGATCTAATAAATCTGTTGATGCAGGAAAATTTCTTGGAAAACAAATCATCAAGCCATGTTCTAATCATCGTCAACCTAGGTGATCCCCAATGATACTCTAAAATATCAATAGTTATGAGGACTAAAAATATATTTGTTCATATATATGTTTGAATATGAGAGGAATAAATCAAAACCAACAAATAAACTAATTTTTTATTATTTTAATTTCATTATTATTTTTCACGCGTATACATCCTAACAAAAAAGATGAATCACAAAAAGGATATGTCTTTACCAGGGTAAAAATTGTATTATAGATTTATTTATGGTCTCAATTTTCATATATGAGGCACTATTTGGGGGGATATTTCATTATTTTAAGAAAAACTATGTAGGCATCATATAATATATTGAATATTTTACATATAACAATAGAGAGGCTCATGGGCCGCCAAAATCAAATACTAACTTTACACCATACTCAATAAATATTCATCAAAATATTCCCAATCTTTATGAAAATAAAACGGAGTCCTTATTGTATGTATGAATGGATGGGTAGAAGTATGTATGTTTGTATCTATTCATATATAGATATATGGTTGTACATATGGATATATTTATGGATGGAGGATTCATGGATTGATTGATGAAAATATATTCATATGTATGGATGGATGGAAATATGTATGGATGTATAAATATATGAAATTTTTCATAGATGGATTCATGCATGCATGCTTGCATGCATGAATATCTGTATGTATTTATGTATGTTGGTATGTATTAATTTACGGATATATGTATGTATATAGGTATTTATTAATTTATAGATGTATGTGTGTATGATTCTATGTGTGTGTGTGTGAATATATGTATGTATTCATGTAAGTATGTATCAATGTATGTATGTATATATGTATGTATGTATGAATGTATATAATCATGTGTGTATGGGTGTTTTTATGCTTGTAGGTAGGTAGGTATGTATGTATGTGTATATGAACATATATATGTATATATGTATTTATGTATGTATATATGAATTATTTATTTATTTTTGTATGTATCTTTATGTGTGTGTGTATTTATATATGTATGTTAATATATATATATATATATGTATGTATGTATGTATGTATGTATTTTTCTGTATGTATATATGCAGGCATGTATATTTGTATGTATGTTTTTATGTATTTGTGTTGGTACCGATGGATGGGATGTATGCATCTATGTATATATGTATATATGTATTTATGTTTGTATATATGTATGTATGTTTGTCTGTAAATATGTATGTATGAATGTTTGTATGTGTGTATGTGTTTGTGTATGTAACATGATGACAAGAATAAGAATAAGAATAAGAATTTCTGCATATATAACACATATATAAGATGATAGTAATAATAATTTCACAACATATAACCCAAATATGCCACTCTTCTATTTTTGGATTATAGTATAAAAATAATAATCCTGATGACAACAATAACACACATATATAATTGAAATTTATTAATCACATACGAATATCATTTTCAAATAATATTATAACAATAACATAGTGATTTAATTACTAAACAAATGATAATTTAATAATAACAATAATCTGATACAATTGGTTTTTAAAATGATAGTTCAACATTAATCAACCAATTATACTTAATTTATGTAGTATATTTATTAGTCATCGAAAACAAATATGCATTCCAACCAGATTCTAAAAGAAAAAATATTATCATTTCATATAAACACCAAGTACTAAACATATCCATAAAAAATTGATACCAATTATATTTCTTTTGACTATCCATTTAAAGAATAAAATAATGAAAATAATAACACCTAACCAAAATATAATAAATAAAACCACTCGAGCCTACCAGGTATCTAGTACCTAAACAACGGGTACTCAATGATCTCCCTAAACTACCTACACTAGTGGAAACCACACTAAGAAACTTTTGAGCATCTATAAGGTAATTGGTGGCCTATATAGTTTCAGACTACCTAGAATCAACACCAAATCATAAAATTCAAAAAAACTAAATAAATAAACAATTTCACAATTTAAATTTTATAAAAAATCAAGGAAATCAATTTCACATATCCAGGATACAAAAAATTGAAACAAATATTAGTTCTTACGACTTTAATTTCTTGTTTAAGTCAAATTTAATATCATAAATTATATATCTTGGACATGATTCACAACAAACACCCCACTATTGAATTTTTTATCCCTGAAAATACAAACTGACCACTCATCTAAAAAACCACTCCATATTTTAATCATTAATTCATAACCCAAAATTAGAATTATATCTTGAGGAACAAACCAAGACATACCATGACATATTTGGGACTATGATAGTAATGAGAAATAATGAAACTCTTAAGAATTCCAAAATGCCTACTATGAGGATAATCTTTACATCATCATGATTACCATCATATAAATCAGCAAGGGTTTTACAATGCCTAATATTCAACTAATTTTAAATATTACTAAATATTATCTTAAAATAATTTTTTTTTATAAAACAAATACCTCAGTTAATAAGTCCTAGGTCAATATCATTTTCACACCCCTTAATTTAGTTAAATTTAATTATGATCTCCAACCCATTTTAAAAATAATTTTTTTTAGAAAATTAATTTTCTAGTTTACCTTAAATGAACAAGTCTTATTTAAATTTCGAATAAAATAATTAAAAAAACTAAAAATATAAAATTCTCAGAATCAAAATAAATGTATTGGAAATTTAAATTTATAATAAATTTGACCACCCATATAAAAATTATTATTTCAACACTTGATATACAATACAAAATTAATTTCTTACATTTCTCTAAAAAAGGTATTTATGAAAACATTGAGTACATTATATGTTCCTTATAATTAATTAAAGGTATTCACATATAACATATATAGAAAAATGTAAAATTCACATCCAATTTTGTAACAAATTATAGGTTATTCCTTAAAAATTATATGACATTCCCCAGATAATCCAAATTAATATTCTCAAATCCCACTTTATTATACATAATAAATCTACACGTAAGCCTCAGTCATACATATGGTGTTTACGGAATGCCCACCCATCCTCTTATAACATAGTATTCCCACATAAAGATGTTGATAGGTCTTTTTATAGGTTACTTATCAAGTCCCAACATTTATATCTTTTATCTATCAAATCTAATGAAACGAAATACCAAAACATGACTTTGATACCAATATTAAATACCTAGAGATGTCCTTCCCCTGACATTAACTGAACCACCACTAACCCATTGACAGTTCACTAGTTTCAGGGGGTGGTGACTTGGGATAAGTAACATTATTTATTATTATAGAATTATTTAACATATTAATATAATATGAAGTATTAATACCAAATGTTATTCAAAATATAAAAAAACCAATATATATTTCAGACATTTTCCAAATCACTAACATCTTCATCCAAGATACTTGTAAATTGAGGACAATATATTTAACTATATAAATAATTTCCAAATTAATTATTCCAAGAAAATATAAGATAAAATCTATATATAATCAACACTATCCAAATATATAAATAAAATCAATCATACTTTAGAATAAATGATGTAACAAAAGTGATAAGCTCTAAAATCCACATAACAAACATTGACTCTTATGATCCAATCTATCATGGAGAGTGGTCGTGGTTGTGAAACATCAACAAAAACTAGTTCAAAAGCATCCAAATATCAATCAATGTTAATGTTCATACATAAATTGAAAAAATGATGCTTTATATCCAATGAATTTCACAATAATGTTTTAAGTGTGAAGGCCCTAGAGGCTCCAACAAATATTTCAACAATCATATACAATAATCAAGTGTATGAATTAGAATTTGTGTAAAATATAAATATATAATATTTAATTATTATATAAAATAATCATGTTATAACTTACAATTATAAGTCCCACATATTAAGTATACTCATAAAAAACTACTCTCAACACCAAGAGGTTCTAAATAGGTGTATACCTACATTGATTGTAGTTTAAAAAATAGGTAAAAGAATTACACTCTTCATGGAACCATGAGGGTCAAAAAATATATATATATACTTTAATAATAGGGAATCCCATAATTATATACTTTTTCCTTGTTAACTTGGATTCCCTCATATGGAATTTATAACAACAACATGACTACTTACACATGTTCGATCTAACAAGGCTATATATACATATTACATCCCAATAATAATAATAATACCAATATCAAATAACTAAAATTTAAAAATCCATGACATATACTCTATTAACAAGAAAAAATGAAACGCCCCAAGATTTGAAATTTTATTTTCATTAAATAAACAATTAGATTTCATGTGATATGTACAATGCTGAGCTCAAATAATCAATGATATACTAAATAAATAATTTGATTTAAATATTTATATTATGAACAAAACATTGGTTTGGTAGGTATGGATAAGAACAACAGCATTATAATATATATATTTATATACAACTATCTTACTTGATACAAATTTTTTGATTAATACACAAGAAATAATCACAATATTTTTAGCAAAGTCATTTTGTAAATCCAAAATGTGTTTTCTTCAAAAATGGATTTTTATTTCTATTTTAGAGTGAATGTTATAACAAATTCTTCCTCTTCTTGAAATTTTAATTGATAAAAATTATACCACCTTTGAAATCAAAGTATCAATATTATCGTAGGATTCAATTTTGATATTTTTTAGAAATGATAACTTTTCAATGAATAGTGATAAATACTGTTTTAAGGAAAATTGAATTTTCCATTCAAGTATTTAAAAATTATAATTTTTTCCCTATTGAATTTAAAATTAAATAAGATCAATTTAATTAAAATTAATCAAGTAAAAATAATTTGAAATGAAATTATATTTAATTTTTGTGTAAAATAATTTTTATTCTTTAAAAATCATTTTTTATGGGAAACTACTATTCATCACACATCACTGGTTTATTATAAAATTGGTTTATATGAATTATTCAAATTTAATATGATAAATTGGATTTAATATTTATAATATTCATTTAAAATCTTTTTAAATAGTACAACAATATTTTTGGTCATAATGAATAGAAACCGTAAAAAATATTGTCTTCAATGTAAGGGTAAAAAGGGTAGAACATGGTTAAAACTGTGAAATAAGGATTCAAAATCATCAATAAACTTTAATATATTCTTTTTTATGAGTGTAACTAAACTGACCACTTTACATATATAAATATATATCTTTTTTGTTACATTTTTTCACGATAATGTTCATTATATCTCTTACTTCCTTTTAGTATAAATAATTTTTTGTGATGCGTATAAAAAATTTATAAATTATTATAAACAGATTTTTATAATATAAATAAATTTTTTAATGATTTTTTAAATTTTTTTAGTGATTAAATAATTAATTTTAATTCTTAGGTAACTCCAACACATTCTTCTAAAATTAGTATAAAATTAATGTTAATGGTTTTAAAAACATAAAATGTTAAATTTTTTGGGTTAATTATGGTATAAAAAGAATTTTAAAATATAAATAATGCATTAGTTTTTTTTAAAGTTTATATTTTGAATAAATTATTGAAATTATATTTCAAAAAATGATATTATTTTAATAGTATTGAAAATTATTTTAATATAATTTTATATGAAAATATATTTTATGAAATGATTTAAAATTCATACAAATGTTTTCCTTTGAAAAGTGAACGATATATGGTATACAATATCCTAAATTTTCCACTTATGGAAAATTTTTTCTTTCTTTTATCAGTATTAACCCTTAAATAGTAAAAAAACAATGTTATCATGATAATAATCAAAAGGGTAAATATGAGGTTAAACCCCATAGATAAGGGTCAATAAATAACATAAACTTGTCTAAAAATTATTTAATTAACGTATATATAATAATACTCATCATACAATCTAAATACAAAAAATATTTTCTCATTTACCATGAAAATTTATTTATATTAATTTAATACATTATGTAATTTCAAGCGTACACTTCTCCTCTCTTATAAATGAACACATCTTATACTCTCGTTCTCAGACTTCTTAAGACATGTACATCAGAAAACCATAAAAAATATAATTAAAATAGATATCTATTTTATAGAGTGTTTTTTCATCTTGAAATACCTTCCCTTATATCCACATAGACACATCCATAGAAGGTTCTTCAAAGAGAAGGTAATCATCTAAACCAGGGGTTTTCAATTTACTTCTTCTTCTACCACCGTAAATTATATCCTAACTCATCCGATTGAAAATAAAAGTATTAGAAATATTATAAATTTAATTTTGTTAAATTAATAACTATATCCATAAGCTTTTCCATCTAATTGGAAACAAAAAAAAGTTCTTATGTACATGTGGTCTATCACCTCACGAACCGATGTTTTTGATTTATCATCTCCACCATTCAAGGATGATAATTATGATGGATTTAATTTATACCTCAGAAATTAATTAAATCAGTATGATAATTAAAATGTAATTTATCATCTATCACCATATCATTCTAATCATTTAATATGGAGTCTTCATATCTGGGTATGTACAAAATATCGTCTCCATCTAGAAAGGTACATAAATGTCCAAAAATCACATCCCTTGGATGGTTAAGGAGATTTATTTAATAATGTTATATGATTTTTATAACATTCTTTATGGAAAGATAATATTTTATTTTCCTTCTTTTTTCCATCAAATGATATTTAAAAAACATGGCACATGTGAATGTGGGAACTACCACCTCGAGAGAAGGAGTATTTTTTTTATTACTAATTTAAATGATTGAATTTTAAATTTTGTTTTATATATAAAAATATAAACCCAGTTTTTATTTCCTAATAAGAATTTGAAATATTTATTAATATTTTTCTAGAGTTTGGTATAGAGAGGACATGCGATTTCGAGGCTAGATGTGCCTGAAATAAAATTTATACAAATTATATATATATTTTATATTGCACACACATGGTTAATTAATTAAAATGGGATAACTCGTAAAAATTTGATTGGATTAGAAATCTAAGACAACATTTGGGTGCATAACATAGTGTTTTCCATAGACGCGACATAAAATGAATCTGTGGAGGACGTCCCGACCCCTTGCTCATTGGTGGTTCATAATAGTGATTAAGTGAATTAATTTATTTAAATACATAATTTCCTTTAAACATAATAAATTTATTTAAATACATGTTTAAGGGGTTTTAAACCTCATAAAATTATTTTCACCATCTACGACATCCTCTCCTCTCCTTTCTCTTTGGTGAATGATGAAAGAAGAAAAAATGATGAATCCCAATATCTAGATGCAACATGACATGACGGATCCTCCTCTTTCATTAGTGAATGAATTATTCACCGATTATCGATCCAAAAAAAGGTAAGAATCATATTTGGTGTTTTTACACCTTGGATTATATTATTTATGCATGTTGGAACTTGGTTTCTCAATATTAACCCTTTTTCCTTACCTCGATAGCTAAGATAATTTTGTTTATAATTTATTCATATAATAGTGATGCATTTTTTTATAGTTGGCCAAAAATTCTTACCCAAGGACCCAAAATAATATGGGGCCTTTAACACTCTTTTCTTTTCATTTCTCATCATGGAATCCCTAGGGATAAGTTTTCAACCATTTTTGGGAGACCCAAGCTCGACCGAGTGCCTGGAATCGTGGAAGAATCTTAGAACCACAAAAAAAACATGAGCAATTCATTGATCCAAAAACAATATTATGTGAGGATGATGAATCCAAAGATTTCACTTCCATCTAATGAGAATATAATTTGTGGTCGTGTATAAATGTTTCGGCCAAATCTATATTTTCAAACGAGACCAATTTGTGATGAAATGTGAAGAGAACTAGTAATATTTGGCCAAATAAGTTTATTTTGAAGTGAAACAAATAGACTCTGACCATGGTAGAATAAAATTAAGAAATAATGGCTGGGATTAGAAAAAACCTTGAGTTTCTAGAAAAATCCTGACTACACGGCATGTTCCCTCCCACTGTAGTGACGCTAGGGATTGGGAAGAGATATAGATGAGACGTTGTGAACTCCCATTGACATGAAATATACTATCATTCCATGTGAGGTGATCCATGTGAAGAAACACACAAATAGGAACACACCATGTGTTGAGAACACAGACAAGGGTTGTACAAAAGAGTTGCATCTTGTGTGGGCCAACATGTTGTGTACCAGAGTACATGGAGACGTGGTCTTAGTAAACTGACAAGACCAGATGACACAGATCGGGTCCCAAGATAAATAGAACATGCCTTAAAGTACACATACATGACATGTAATAATACATGGTATGTGACAGGTGTCCATCCAAGGACATTACTAGCATTAAAGAGGTGCCACATGTTGTGTGGACACCTACAAACGATGTGTAGTGTTTGAGATCCAATGATAAATATTCAATCCACTGTTTCTCCTTCATTTTAAATTAGATATCCAACCATGAGATAACTAACCATAGTTATTTTTCATGTAGAGTGTGATGGTTCCCTCAAGCATATTTAGAGATATGATGTGGATGTTCTAGGTTTGGCACGCACAAAGACGACACCGGATGATGAAAGTTATCAGACATGCTTACTAGAATGATTTCGGGTTGACCGTCAAGTAGGGATGGGTTGTTTAGTCTTCAACAAACTTTTAGGATGACCCTACAATAGGATCTGGGTACTGTAGTCCCCAAAGACATTATAGGATTTCCCTCTAATAGGATCTGGGTAGTGTTGTTCCTGATGAACTTCTAGGATAACCATCCAGTAGGGCTTGGTAGTGTAGTCCCCAACAACCTTCTAGTAAGACCCACTAGTATGATTAGGGTAGTGTAGTCCCCATTGTCCATACAGACTAAACATCCAGTATGGAGGGGTTGTGTAGTCCCTGATGACCATTTGGGAGGACCCTCTATTTGAGTGAATTTGATGGCTCCCCATTCTTCAGGTCTCCCGTCCTTCGCCTCACGCTAGTGTTCCGTCCCCACATAGCTGCTCCCTTCCCTTTCTTCATTCCTTAACGGTGAGAGGATTTATCCAGTGTTCTCCTCTTTTTAAATATCATCCCCTTGTTATCCTCCTAGTGCATATTTTCCTCCTTCCTTAGCTTGTTCATTCTCCCTTCTCATCCTATTTAGCGATGCTGAGATTCACTGCTTGTTCAAGCGCCTCATCTGCTGAGACCATCACTCTTATTACTGGAATCATTGTGAATAAACCCCTTCTTGGTTTATCTCAATGAGACTCCAGTGATTTGGGACTATTTATGGTGGCATTAGGTGAGGTTTTTTCTGATTTCTTTGCCGGATTGTGGGTTTTGTCTTTGTTCTTCCTTTCCTTTCCATTTTGTGACTGCCTCTTCTTATTGCTTCCATGATTCACATTTTTCAGACTTCTTCCCGATGGATCTCTTTTCCCCAGGTTGGTTCACCAATTTTTCTCTCGGTGTTTCATACTCAGCCACGATAGGTTCCCTTGTTTTCATATTTGATCAATGTTAGTTCAGGTGGTGTTGTGGTCTTCGATTCTATGATGAAGGTTCAAAGTTGGTGGTTTTTTGAAGGCTTTGTTCCTGGAATGGTAGTGTCCCGATGCCGAGGATTTGTCTTCCCAAAATCTGCCCTAGTTTCCTACTCCAACGCTCCTCTCCAAGTCGGTCTATTGTAGTGGTTTTCATGGAGGCTTTGGGATGTGTAGTTTGTGCGGTCACCTGCGGTCTAGGAGTTGCAACCTAAGGTGGATTCTCTCCTTCCTATGGGATTAGGATGATGGTGTTAATGGTGTTTTCTATAGTATGATGACTTTTCAAGCCAGATGCTGGATAAGTTCATGCAATGGAGGTGTCTGTTTTATTGTTCTCTGTTCGTGGTTGATGTTTCAGTGGTTTTCTATAATCGGCTTTGTTGGAGACGTTAACAGTGATGGAGTGTCGGTTTCTCGGTGAAGGCGTGATGAAGTCTATAAGTGGCTATGTCTTGGAAGGCCAACATTTCTTTCATTTGAATCTCTAATTTTGATATGTGGATTTGTGGAAGCTCGTGGGTGGTGGTTTCAATTTTGAATTTCGTATCATCATTGCCTATCATTTTTGAATTTTTTTATTCCTAGAATTGTGATTTGATTCAGTTTGTGTTGTGTTTTTTAATGTTTTCCATTCATCCTCAAAGTGGGTTTTACTAAAAATACAAATAAAAGAGATTTGGAGGCTATTTGGGTCTATGTATTTTAGTCCCCGACAACCTTCTTGTCTAACCCTTAGTAGGATATGGGTTCTTTAGTCCCTAATAACCTTATCGGTTGACCCTCCTGCTAGGTTGGGTAGTGTAGTCTCTGATGACCTTCCAGGGAAGTCCCTCAACTATGTCACGTATTGGTGAGGTGTGATTCCACATACCCAAGGACCCAAGAGAATGATATGAACTTTCCCCACCGAGATGCATTCATGTGACATGACCTAAAACCATGTGGGTGAGTCGGTGTAACCAAAATTGGTTAGTATTGAGGTGTGGTGATTTGATCCACTTTGACTTGAGAATCATGGGAAGACTCTTGAGGTGATGGGTATCACATATGATTCTACCTTGGAACAGTCGGCTACTCATATTCTTGAGATGAGCTATGAGATGGAGATCCACTTACTCTATCGTTTTGGCTTCCTGACTGAGCATATATATGTATATATATCTATCCCGTCACAGAATGTGCTCCTTGTGTCTTGGACACTCTCTTTCCATGAGACATGAAAATACATGGGGTATTCCAGGTGTGTTACATGTCTATATTGTCATGTTTGGACAAGTCTACTCCCCAACAATAGAGAATCAAGAGTTGATGGGGGTTCACCTCCTCACCGTTTCGAGATCCTTGTGTTTGGAAGTTGCTACTTTCACACTCTTTTTAGGTTGAGTTGTACTCTTACCATTCTATTTTAATTAATCTTGTTCCATATACAGTTTCATTTTTGTTATTTCTCTTACTGACCCCACTTCATATTTTTAGGGAGTTCTACAGATTATGTATATACTCACCCCTACATGGGATTTTCCAATGAAGTGACGTGTCCTTTTCTAGATTACAGAAAAGTCGATCTGTGATATTAAGGGAGCATAGGGATACAAGATTTTTGGACCACTTACATTGGTCAGAGTTGGGATACATGAGTGTGGCTCTCTCAGATATTAGTCTTTTCTAGTTGTCTTCAGGTTGGAACCGATTTTTTGTTTGGGCATGTGTTTTCCCCTTTACATTTCTACATTCCCTTCTATACATTTTTATTATAAATAGGTTCATGATTTTTATGTTACTTTTCAAAAGTTTCACCTTTTTCAAATTTTCCTCAACACGTTTTAGTTGATTTGGTTATGTGAATGTCTATAGATTCTTATGTAAAGTCCTCCCAGAGTTTTTTTCCATCATCGCTTAATACCAACCCCAAGCCTGTGGGGGCGAGCTTATGGTAGTTTCTGATCGAGCCCCCACCAAGGAGTCTTGTGATGTTACGTGTGGATGACTTATCGATTCACAAGGGCCCTGATTACCCACATATTTATTAGGTCCCTCAGACAGTTTTTGTAAGAAACAATTTTAAATGAATCATATAAGATTGTGTATTTGACTATAATTATTGAGTTATCTCCCCATTATTTTATTGATATATATATATACACACTAATCTGACCATGAAACTCCTTAAATCTTTTTAGGATGAATCTGTTAAAATAGAAATCTAGGATACCATGTCTGGTTTGTAATGGAATCCCTATGACTGATGAGGGCTAAGTTCTAGGTCCATCATGAAATCCCCTTACTCCAAGTGGACTAGTATTAGTTCCACCACCAATCGAATAGTAGATAGTCCCAGCAAGGCCAGCTAAGGATGTGCTCAGGTTGAGCGCACTCTACGATTTCTAGAATCCGTGACAACTATGGTTCTATGGCGAGCCAGATTCATAGGAAATTGAGGATTGGAGAGGGTCAGTGGTCTGAGTGATTGGAACGGTTCAGACCATGACAGATGAAATTATGGCTTTAGTTTCCAGCCATTTCCATATACTATTTGGGTGTTGGTGGAGCAATATTTCCCCAATGCACGATGAGTTGACGCAATAGTGGGGCGACTTTCAAAAGCTATTGCTTGAGGAGTACTATCCCTCCCTTTTTCTCTCTATTCTGATTCTGGAGATTTTAGTGCTTCATCAAGGAGGGATTACAATGGAAAAGTATATGGTAGGGTTCAATTACCTTACATTATACTCTCTTAACATGATATGATATGGCTACTTAAAAGCATGTATGTTCAATCAGGGACCTCGAAGAGATATCTAGGCTAGCATGGTGCCCTTGTGCATCCCCACCTATGTCATGCTTCGGCAGTGGGAACTTGCGATGGAGAGATCCTACCAGAGGGAATCCAAATTTATAGAGATTGAAATATGTGCGATAGGGTTGAGTCATCTTTAGCAGAATCAACCATCATATGTCACAAAATAGAAGACCCTTATGATAGTAGACATAACGATGTTCTTGTCCCGATCAGGGGCAGTGGAGAGCATCGAGAATCCTAGAGAAGTCTAAAGCAACAATTTTGAAAGGTGAGGTCACGTGGTTTGAGACTACCTGATCGGGTGTACTGAGCATCCCTAGAAGGCATTATATAGACAACCACGACAGAGGTAGTGTCGTGATCTGGGATCTCCCATGCAGGGAATGTGTGGCCGCTAAGGGGGTAGAGCTGGAAGAGGAGTGGGATGAGATAAAGGTGGGGGATGGTGGTATGACGTTCTCCCACCACCAACACCAAGTGGCCCATGTCAGGCTCAAGGATCTAGCATCTGGGGCTGTAGAGATTTCTAGGTTATGGATGTCTAAGACTTGGAAACACGTGAGATAATTCGAGGTATGATGTGTGTTTATGGTACTCTTTCCTTTTTATTAGTAGACATAGGTCCGATCCATTCTTTTATCTCCCAACTATTTATGTGAGTAATGGATCTTCAAGTGGAGATGCTATCATAGTAGTTATTCCTTGAGGTTTCTACATGGAATTATTTGTCTATATCATTCATATGTTGGCAGTGAAGCCTCTCTCTTGGAGAAGATAGGATCATATGGGACCTACTAGTCAACATGATTGAAAACTATGATGTCATTTTTGGTATGGATTCTTTTTTCATGGTTCAAGCCCATATTCAATGTCATAATAGATTAGTTATATGCCAACGTGCTGAATGGATGAGGTTCTCCTTTTTTTATGGTGAGTGGGAGCTCATAGATGGACAAGTGGGTTATGTAAGAAAGATGTTACATCCCATTACACATCAGATAGTTAATATTAAACTTTTTGTAGTAGACTCTTCAAGAATCTACATCCCTTCTATTGTGCGGTATTATATGGACATCTTTACCAAAGATGTTTTGGGACTACCTTTAAGGAAGAAGTTATATTTTTTCATTGAATTTCATGTTTGGATGACCCCAATATCTTCTACAACATATCATATGGAACTCATTTAGCATCAGTAGATGAGGTTGTGGTTTGAGGACCTTAATGAGAATTGTTTCATCGGACTATGTGTGTCCCCCTAGGTAGCTCTGGATTGTTTGGGTAGAAGGAGGATGGGAGCCTATGACATTGCAGGGATTTCCGTTGCCTGAATTAGGCCATGATAAACAAAACATAACCCTTGAAGTGGATTTACAACCTCTTCGATCATTTGGGAGGTGTGAGATGATTCTCCAAGATCAATCACAGGTATGACTACCTCCATCTACGGATTCTTAATGATGATATTCTGAATTTGATTTTTAATGTTATTGTGGACACTATGAATTTATAGGGATGACCTTTGGTGTGACAAATTCCCTCATTGTTTTCATCGATTTGATAAACTAGATCTTCTATCCTTACATGGTCCATTTTTTCATTTTCTTCATCGACTATATACTCATATACTCTGCACAATAGAAGGATCATATTGAGAATATGAGGATAGTCCTTGATCTTCTTCAAGAAATCCAGCTTTATTTAAAAATCTTAAAAATTCAGTTCTAGATGCAATAAGTTTACATTTTTGGGAATATCATTTTTGAACATGGTCTATCCATATATATATTCAATATCAAAGTAGTACTTTCCTGTGAGCCACACAAGAATGTGTTATATTTGCAAAGATTTTCTGGGGATGGTGGGGTACTACAAGATATTTTTGGCAGACATATCTAGGAGAAAACCCCCATTGAACTCTTTGATGTGGAAGTGATATTTTTTACCTTGTCTGAATAGTCCCAAAAAGAATTTGAGGATTTGATGGAGAGGATAAATAACACTGAATTTTTTAGGCTACCATAGGAAAGAGTTCAGTTCGTGGTGTAAAGTGACGCCTCATGAGACGGTCTAGGTTGTGTAAAGATGAAATGACAAGAGGTCATCACATATGGGAAGAGGTAGTTGATACAATATTAGAAGAACTATGAAACTCATGATCTAGGGACAGAAGTAGTAGTCTTCAATTTGAGGATGTGAAAGAAATACCTTTTATGAGAGTGCTTTTTGGTTTACTCAGATCACTAGAGTATCACGTATGTCTTCACTCAGAGGGACCAGAACCAATGACAGTTATTTTGGATTGAGTTACCGGAGGACTAAAACTTAGAGATAGTCGATACTCTAAGGAAGGTGAATATTTTAGAAGATTAGATTAGTAGGATGTCTGAGGCTCACCTAATGTGGGATGCTCAGAGTGGTTTTCTTCCCTGTAGATGAATGTGATGGAACAAGAGGGTACAATTTTCCTTCTGTCAATTGTGTTGACTCATACACTCCTTGAGCATGTGAAAGAGTTTCACCTAGGATACATTGACTTAGAGGTTCGGTGTGTTCAAATATCCACAGGCAATGCACCATATGGATATTATCAAGGAGGAAATAAGGAAATCTTATTCCAAGGAATATTAGTGGATCTTATAGCAATGTGGGAGGATGCGAATAATGATTTCAACACATCTCCCCTAGTTGTACATCCTAGTTTGGGATAGATGAATAGGGATATTTCGTGGTAGTTTTTTTGTGTCCAGGCATGAGATTATGTTTAGTTGAGTTCATCTCATGATGCCTTACCTGTCAGTACATGATGGCTGAGAACTAGGTCCTAATAGGTTTTTTGTAGCCTCTAAATATGCCATTTTGGTAATGGGATGGCATATCAAGGGACATTTTTAAAGGGATTCCACACACATAGAAGGGCCATGATGATATCTAGGTGATAGTAAACCGACTACTGAAGTCAGAGCTCATACTTGCTATTAGAAAGCAATGTATGGTTGAGTGTTTTGGGTATGTGTTCATATGAGGGATCATCTACTTTCATGGGGCACACTCTACTATTGTATTTGATTGTGATTATTGTTTTATGTCATGATTGTGGAGAGGACTATAAGAGGAATTCAGGCCACAATTAAGGATGTATACATCCATTCACCCCTAGAACAATTGCTAGACTGAGAACACTTGTAACACCCCAAGCTTCCATGGTACACTTCACTTTGAATAATATAGTAGCGTGTGTTGTACGCAACTTCGAGTTCTAATACACACCACAACCAATCAAACTAGCCGTTATGAATATTAATACCCAAGTTTTGAAATTTTAAACATTTTATCATTCAGAATGGACTTCATTTTTGGATTTGTAATATCAAAATTATTTTTGGGTGAATTTTTTGTATTATTCTGAAAACATTCAATTTTTGATGAATAGTGAAAATTACTAAATTTTAATTAAAAATAGCTTTTTTAATAGAAATAATTAATAGTGATAAATTATAAATTTGAGTGGCTTTAAAGTATATTTATAATATATTATTACCATTTAATACAATTTTGATCATTGGACGTAATTTCACATTTAAACCGGACATAAACAATTTTCAATCTTTTGATAGTTATTATTTCTTAAAAACGCACTTTTTGTTTCGATAGCGGGAATTAATTTTAAATTAATTTCTTCCACTTTTGTATTTGAATTTGAAAAAATGGATACCATATTTGGAATCAGTATGTCCAAATTTTTTAAATAGGTAACTCTTATTTTTAGACATTTTTAATAATTACATCAGAAAATATTTTATTTACCATGGTTAAAGGGTAAATCCGGTAAATAAGGGTAAAAAATAATATTATAATGATAATAAGTTAACCTAAAATGTGTCCTAACCCTATTTTTTGATACATGTTCGAGAATGGGAATATTTGGGTCGATTTTGGGACCCCATGGATCCACTTGTAAGTGATAAGGACACTTTATATTAATTAAGAAAAAGTAAATACAAAAATGGCATAAGTATATATCTTTTAGAAAAACAATTTTTACATTGGGTTATATATGTTATCTTTCCAAATATAAATATTTATTAGAAATATACAAAGATTTCCTAGGTAATGATATTTTATTTATAATTTTTAGACATTGAATAATTAAACTTATTTAGGACACAATAATGATGTAGTATTTTCCTTATTAATGATAGAATCAAATAATTGGTATTATAAATGTTAAAATAAATATAATTTGAAAGTTTTGATGACATAAAAGAATTTTTTTGGTTAATATGACTTGTTAGGATTTCATAAATGATTTTTTTTTTGAATTAATAAATTTTTTATGACTTTAAACAAAATCAATTATTGAATAGTGTCAAAATTGACATAAATGTGATTTTAAAACAAATATTATATTTTCAATTGATATTCTGTTACTAAAAATCTAATGTTTTGACAAAATACTTATATAATGAATTGTGTATCATTAATGGACCACTTGAGGGTCACTTGGAGGTATATAGTATGTTTATTATCTATATAATATAAAAATACAAAGTGACACGGTAAATGTCAAACTAATTAAATAAGAGTTAAAATAAAAGATAAGGTTAATAAAGTGACCCAAACCTAT
Source organism: Viscum album (assembly GCA_963277665.1). NCBI lineage: Eukaryota > Viridiplantae > Streptophyta > Magnoliopsida > Santalales > Viscaceae > Viscum > Viscum album. The sequence goes on from OY728148.1 coordinate 472,763,480, forward strand.
CTGAAACACATTGGTTGCGTTTTTCTGACCTATACCCACCTTATACTTTAAATAATACACTTTTGAGACATTAGAAACTGAATATGAATTTATTATAATATAATATTTCTAGTTTTTCTTAAGGTTCCCCTCACCCCTCTTATAAACGGGCACTCCCCCTTCTCACTAATTCCCACATTCAAAGCCATTTGGATCAGCCAAACCCTGCCCAAATATTCTTTCAACATCCCTAAATTTAACCTAGAGGCCTTCCTTTAGTCAGAAATCAAACCTAAGGAGCCCTTTTGATCAAATCAAAAGGAAGAATCCGAAGAAGAGGTAATGTTTTCACCACACTCATTCAAGTTCCTTTCTTTTTTAACTTCTTCTTTCATTGTTATTTACATTAAAAAATAATAAATCCAGAATCTTCTATATACTGTGATGTTATTATAAATATTTTACAACCATATTCAGTATCCTATCCATCCACTAAATGACATGTCACCATACGTGCGAACGTACGGCCTACCGTCTCCACGTCGTGGTGTAATTGTTATTCCATACATTATTATTTTGATGGATATAATAATTATGTGTAATTCATGTATATAATAAATATAACATGATAATGATTCTGTATATATGATATTCCATCCAATTATATGTTATTTTAATATCAAAAGAATGATATTGTCGCTCGTGCGTACGTACTGACTACCATCTCCACGAACGCGATGAGATTCATTCCTCATCGTATCCATTCAAAACTAATTTTCATTTGATGATTAAAAATAATGTTTAAGGACTTGATATTGTTCTGGATATGAATAAGATAAAACCTATCCATATCAAACATGGATTACGTAACAAATCATATAAAGGAAAACAAATAAGTTAGCACCCGAAAGAACAATAATACTAAGATATTATTAAAAAAGAAATGTTAAAAGATCATATATGATATCATAATTAATGTATATGATTCTTGTATAATTTAATAACAATTATTTCACCATTATACAGGAAGTTAACCTACCCTCGACCAAGGAAAAGTACAAGGTAAGGGATTATTTCGCAATCTCTTTTTTATCCAAGGTTGTTTATAAGTAATTATCTACTGGGACCTCTTTATCATCCAAATCCATGTTTCTTAAAAATGTATTTCATATCATTCTTACTATTTTACATAATATGGGTCAAAGTCATTTATACATTTTTTTAATTTTTATTAGACGCTTATAAAGTTATCTTTCCGTTGTTTTCCAAACAAGGTCCTTTTAACCTTTACGATAAAATTAAGGTAAGAATGTCTTTTTTAACATATTCGGAGGGTGCATATATTTTCTACCATTATAAAATCATCGAAGCTTCCCTTCCAATCTTATAAGAATATTTTCAAGGTAAGTGTTCTCTTTTCTAATTATGTGACTTTTAAATAATTTTAAAAAAAGAGACATTTCTTTAAAATAGTTTTGATTTTATATATGTCAACACCCTTTGATGGATTTTAAGCTTATTTGAAGTTGATTTATTATGAAACAGAACTTACATATTGTATTTAAAGTTTTCTGATATGTTTGACTATGGATGTGTTACTTTTATACCATTCATGGTTTATGGAGAAATTATTGACATTTCGTATGCTAGTTTTAATCCGAATGTTTATGTTATGTTTAAACCTATTCATATGAGGAATGTATTGGACTTAATAAGTGACGGGTGGAGCCCTCTATAGCTCCTCGATGCATCAGTAGTTCTCATGAGACAAACTAGTGTCTTGGAAGAAGGCCTTGACAAAATTTTATTTGTAGTCTTGGCACAAAGCCTTGACTATGTGGTTATGATAGTCTGGAATTATGCATTCCATCATTATGAAAGTGGTTATTGATATTGCATGTGATTATTTGACTAGTAGAATACCCATGTGAATAATTAAATGTAATTATTTCATTTTATTTATTCCATATTTTGCTGAAGTTCAAGTTTAAAACGATTTTGTTTTAGTTATACATTGCCTTAAATGATTATTCATTATTATGAAAGTTTCCGATATATTGTTATCCTTACTGGGAATTTTAGCTCACCCCTTTCTATGTTTAATTTTTCCCAAGATGTGAAGAAGTATATTATGAATGACCTGAAGGGATAGTATAAGGGGATACGAGGTTGGAGACAAGATATTGTTGTATTTTTCACTTTATGATGTAATGTAAACTTTATCAATGTATCTAGTGATTCCAAGGATACTAAACTAATTGGTCTATTGAGACTAGATCTTTTGTGATCATGAAAATGTTATTTAATAATGCACCGAATTTGGGTAACTAGGGTAAGGGCGTTACAGTTGGTATCATAGAATGTTTTGTACAATCCTTGACAACTAAATTTAGATAAACTCTGATTAGAGAACATACACCTAAGATGGAATTTGATGATTAATATAGAAGAACTTCCTAGAATTTTGGTATTGTAGAGATTTTGTGAGTTTTCAGAGCAAGACATCCATGTCTGGATATGAGCAAGTAGTGGAGGCTCTGGCATAGATGTACGTAGGGGTAAAACCCGAAAACACCGCTTTGATCTAGACTCGAACGGGAATTGGTGCACGACAATGGGCCTTGCTGCACTCTTGGTTACGACACTCCCAGGGGATATTCTTAGGATAATTATCATTTTATTTTCAAACCATTATGAAGGGTTTATGAGTATATACTTCCACAATGAAAACATTTTTTATGATTATGGATTATATCCATAAATAGTTCAATTTATGTTAAGTGTTTTACAAGTATGGAATTATGTATTTTGATTCATAAACTGATCTAGTTTTTTCCATTGTTTAGAAATGGATCCTAGTTGAAGGGATGGAAACCATTTCAATGCACGCACTCCATGTAGGGATTGACCTCCTACTCAAAATAATTATACTGCAGCTGGTGATGAAACTGGTGCGGATAAGCTAATCACCATACTGGGACAACTCACTCGGGTAATGAATAATAACATTACCCGTATGAAGCACCCTAATCCACAGCATGGAGGATCAATGTTAGATCGCTTCATGAGGCAACAACCACCAACATTCCATGGGAGTACAAATCCCTTAGTATCTTAGAAATGGATAAATTCTATAGAGAAAATATTCCATGCATTGGGGAGTAGCGAAAGGGAAAAAGTTGTCATGGCAGTTTACCACCTCACTAGAGATGCTGATGAATGATGGAAATTGATTCAAAACACAAAGGAAGATGATGAATTATCAAATATGGAATGGAGGGAGTTCAAAGAGCTTTTCGTGGAAAAATAATTTTCTCATCACCATCAACCAGATATGGAAAGGCAATTTTTGAGTCTGAGACAAAAGGAGGATGAGAATGTCACAAAGTATGATGCTAACATTACAAGGATAGAAAGGTATGCTGCAGATTATATACGTAACCCACAAATTAAGATTAATCATTTCTTTGATTGGTTAAAAACATTTCTCTGTTGACTATTAGTCTCACAAACCTTCTCGTTGTACGAAGATATTGTCTCATGTTCTATCAAGACAGAAAAAGAATTCTCTAAGTCATATGAATTTAAAGCAAAGAAAGAGAAGAAGAGATCTGCTGATCACTCTGGAAATGGAAATAAGGGGAAGAAGGGAAAAGTTGAATATCCATCCTGTAGTAAATGTGGGAAGAAACACCCCAGTACTTTCTTGAAGGGAATGGGAGTCTGTTACAAGTGTGGTGGAAAAGGCCACCAAGTTCATGATTGCAAGGGGAAGAAAGAAGCTACTGATGTTCAATGCTACAATTGTAGGGTGATGGGACTTTATCCAAATTAATGTCCTAAGTGTCAGGGGAACATACCTCAGAAAAGGCGAAGGGATCAAGGCCAAGCTTATGCTATCACTACAACTGAGGTAGAAGCTCCGAAAGACGCGGTGGAAGGTAATTTAATGGTTTCCTCAAGTTTAGAAAATGCTTTATTTGATTTTGGATCAGGGCATTGTTTCATATCATCCCAGTTTTCTAAGAAAATTAGATATTTCCAATTTGATCTAACAATGGAGTTGTCTATTAAAAATCCTAAGGGAAGTATCATTGCAACAAGGTTTTGTGAATCAGTCCCCATTAGAGCACATAAATGTTCATTATCCGCTGATCTCTTTGTCATAACTATGATTTAATTTGATATATTCCTCAGTAAGGATTGGATTTCAGACTATGATGCGAATATTTATTGTAAGAAGAAGGAGGATACAATTTTTTATGATGATGATAAGGAACACCTTATCTTTAGAGAATAATCGTCACCACCTAATTATTATCTAGATCCACCCCCAATAGCTCCACTAAATTCAATTATCAGGGTGGAAGAGAATGAAATAACTATGGGTAAGAAAAGGAATGTTCACATAGAGGATTTATTTGTTGTGAAATAATATCTAGATGTGTTTTTGAATATTTAACATGGACATCCTCTCGAACAAGAAATTGAGTTTTCTATTGATTTAATGCTGGTTCAATACCTATATCGATGGCCCCTTATAGAATGGCTACTATGGAATTAGTTGAACTAAAGAAACAACTAGAGTAATTGAGTAATAAGGGATTTATTCGCTCTAGTGTTTCTCCATGGTAATCCCTTGTCCTTTTTGTTAAGAAGAAAGATGGATCTATGAGATTATGTATCGTCTACAGGGAAATCAATGATATAATAAGGAACAAGTATCCCCTACCTCGCATTGATGATTTATTTGACCAACTGCATGGAGCTCAATACTTTTCAAAGATTGAACTTCTATCTAGATACCATCAGTTGTGGGTGAATAAGGAAGACATTCCGAAGACAACATTTCGAACCATGTACGGGCATTACGAGTTTACAGTAATTCATTTTGGATTGACTAATGAACCCTATGTATTAAGGAATATAATGAACAGCTTTTTCAAGGAATACATCGATGATTTTGTAGTGGTATTTATTGTTTATATCTTGGTATACTCCAAAATCTACGAAGATCATGAAAATCACTTGCGCATTATCCTGAAGACTCTTAGAAGACATGAATTATAGGGGAATTTTAGCAAGTGTGAATTCTGGATTCAAGAGATTTCTTTTCTTCGGCATAGTGTCTCTAAAGATGGAGGATCCATCAATCCTTATAAGACAAGAGCAATCAATGAATGGAAAACACCGATGAGTATAACTGAGGTATATAGTTGTATTGGTTTAACAGGTTATTATAGGCATTTCGTCCAGAATTTTTCCCGATTGGCTAACCCATTAAACAAGTTAACACATAAAGGGGTTAAATCTTTTTGGACAAAAGAGTGTGAAAATGTTTTGAAGAACTGAATAGAAGATTATTCAATTTATCTATATTGACTCTACCATTGGGGAATGATGGGTTTGTTATTTATGGTGATGCATCGAAGAAAGGACTTGGTTGTGTCCTTATGCAGAATAATAGAGTTATTGCCTATGCATCATGACAACTGAAAATTCATGAAAAAAACTATCCTAATCAAGATCTTGAGTTAGATATTGTAATCCTTGTTTTGATGATATGGAGACATTATCTCTATGGTGAAAAATGTGAGATAGATTCTGATCACAAGAGTTTGAAGTATATTTTCTCACAGAAAGAAATCAACATGAGGAAAAGGAGATGGATTGAAGTACTCAAGGATTATGATTGCACGAAACACTACCACCTGGAGAAGGAAAATAAGGTGGAAGATGATTTGAGTAGAATGGATCATGGAGTTTTGAAAAAGATGAGAGTGGAAAAGGATCCAATATACATGGATCTAGTAAATATGGATATGGTAATCACCATTGAAGGTGAAACATCAATAATTTTTCAAATGGTTTCCAAACCATCTTTACTAGAAGGGATAAAGAGTTCTCAGACCGGTGATGAAAAGTTTCAAAACAAGATTAAAGCTGTGAATGATGGGAGATTGAGTGACTTTGTGTATGAAGATAAAATTTTGAAATTTGGGAAGAGGCTTTGTGTTCCCAATATACCTGATCTAAAAAGGGAATTCTTGGATGATGGTCCTAGTTCCAATTTATTTATACACCCTGGGAGCACCAAAATGTATAGAGATTTGAAGGAACATTTTTGGTGGGACAACATGAAGAGGGAGATTGCTGATTTTGTACCAAGATATATGGTTTTTCAACAAGTGAATGCTGAAAGGCAACAACCTGGAGGAGTCATGCATCTTCATCCCATACCTGAGTGGAAATTGGATAATATCACGATGGACTTTGTCATGGGACTACCAAAGACTCCTATAAGGAACGATGCAATATGGGCCATTGTTGACCGTCTTACCAAGTCCTCACATTTTATTGCTATAAGAGAAGATTTACCATTTGAACATCTAGAAAGGATATATATTAATGAATTTTTGAGACTTCGGGGAGTACCCCTATCGATTTTTTCTGATCATGATCCCCATTTTACATCAAGATTCTAAAAGAGTCTTCAGAAGGCCTTGGATACTGATCTTTGTTTGAGCACTGCCTACCACCCTCAAACTGATGTCCAATTAGAACAGACTATTCAAAACATAGAAGAAATGTTGAGGTCATACAAACTTGACTTTCAGGGTATGTGGGATCAATATTTACCTTTGGTGGAATTTTCCTATAACAATAGCTTCAATTCAAGTATTCAGATGGCACCATATGAAGCGCTATACAGAAAGAGATGTCACAGACCAAACTGTTGGGATGATGTTAGTGAAAGAAAACCTGTAGGCCTAGAACTGGTGGAGGAATAAATGGAAAAGGTGAAGGTAATACAAACCCACATCAAAGCAACTCAAAGTCGGCAGAAGAGCTATGCCGATAACCAAAGGAAGGATTTGGAATTTTAGGTAGGAGATCATGTTTTCTTGAAGTTATCTCCATGAAAGGGAGTAATACATTTTGGTAAGAAAGGTAAATTGAGTCTCAGGTACATAGGACCTTTAGAAATTCTAGAATAAATTGGGGCTGTAGCTTACCGTTTGGCAATGTCACCAATCCTCTCCAATGTTCACAATGTGTTCCACGTATCACTGTTGAGAAAATACATGCCTGAACCAACGCATGTACTCAACTATGAGGAATTAGAACTGGAACCTGATATGTCTTATTGCGAAGATCCTCTCAATATTCTTGATACGAGAGAACAAGTGCTGAGAAACCAGACGACTCGTCTGGTAAAAGTTCTATGGAGAAACCATAAGATGGAAGAGGAAACGTGGAAACCCGAGGAACTTATGATGAAGAACCACACGAGTCTTTTCATGCGGTATTATTCTAGAAATTTTGAGGATGAAATTATTTGGAGGGCAGAATGTAACACCCCATACTTCCACAGTACGCTTCACTTTGAATAATACAGTAGTGTGTGTTGTACGCAACTTCTAGTTCTAACACACACCACAACCAATCAAACTAGCCGTTATGAATAATAATATCTACATTTTAAAATTTTATACATTATATATTTCAAAATGGACCTCATTTTTGGATTCGTAATAACGAAATTAGGTTAGGGTGAATTTTTTGTATTTTTCTGAAAACATTCAATTTTTTATGAATAGTGAAAATTACTAAATTTTATTTAAAAACTACTTTTTTAAAAGAAATAATTCATAGTGATAAATTCTGCATTTGAATGGTTTAAATGTATATTTAGAATATATTTTTACCATTTAATAAAATGTTGGTCATTGGACATAATTTTTCATTTAAACCGAACATAAACAAGTGTCAATCTTTTGGTAGTTATTATTTCTTAAAAACACGTTTTTTCTGTTTTGACAACGGGAATAAATTTAAAATTAATTTCTGCCACTTTTGTGTTTTGAATTTGGAAAAATGGATTCCATATTTGGAATCAGGATGTCCAAATTGTGTAAATATTTAACACTTATTTTTATATATTTTGAATAATTATTTCAGTAAATATTTTATTTACCATCGTTAAAGGGTAAATCCGGTAAATAAGGGTAAAAAATAATATAATAATAATAATAATTTACCTTAAAACATGTCCTAACCCTATTTGTTGATACATGTCCGACCATTGGCATATTTGGGTCGATTTTGAGACACCATTGATCCACTTGTAAGTGATAGGGACACATTATATTAATTAGGTTAAAGTAAATACAAAAATGACAAAAGCATAAATCTTTTAGTAAAAAACATTTATATAGGGTTATATATGTTATCCTTTAGACAATAAATATTAATTAGAAATCTAAAAATATTTAATACATAATGATATTTTATTTATAATTTTTAGACACTGGATAATTAAATTTATTTATGACACAATAATGATGCAATATTTTCGTTATTAATGATAGAATCAAATAATTGGTATTATAAATGTTAAAATAAATATAATTTGAAATTTTTTATGAAATACAATATTGTTATTGGTTAATATGACTTGTTAGGATTTCTTAAATGAATTTTATTCGAATTAATAAAGTTTTTATGACCTTAACAAAAATCAATTATTGAATAGTGTCAAAATTGACATAAATGAGTTTTTAAAACAAATATTATATTATGAATTGATATTATATTCTTAAAAATCTAAGGATCTACCAAAAGTCTTATATAATTATAGGTGTGTCATTAATGGACCACTTGGGGGTCTCTTGGAGATATATAGTAAGTTTATATTTTTATTTAATAAAGTGACACGGTAAATATCAAACTAATTAACTGAGAGTTAAAACTAAAAGATAAGGTTAATAATGTGTCCCAAACCTATATAAAACCTATTTTTTGAGTTTTGTTTTCGACCTATCCCTACCTTAGACATTAAATAATCCACATTGGACTCATTAGAAACCGAATATGAATTTATTATAAAATAATATTTCCAGCTTTTCATAAGGTAACCCTCACCCCTCTTATAAAAGGTAACTCCCCCTTCTCACTAATTCACACATTCAAAGAGTTTTGGCTCAGCCAAACCCTTCCCAAATATTATCTCAACTTCCCTAATTTCATCCTAGAGTCCTTCCTTTAGTCAAGAATCCATCCTATAAATCCCTTTCGATCACATCAAAAGGAAGAACCCGAGGAAGAGGTAATGTTTTCACCACCCTCTTTCAAGTTCCTTTGTTCCTCAACTTATTCTTTCTTTGTTATTTAAATTCTAAAATAAAAACTCCAGTATATTCTATATACTTTGATTTTATATTAAATATGGTACAACCATATTCATTATTCTATCCATCCTTTGAATGACATGTCACCATACGTGCGTACGGACGGCATACCGTCTCCACGTCGTGGTGAAATTGTTATTCAATACATTATTATTTTGATAGGGATAATAATGATTTGTAATTCATGTAAATAATAAATATAACATGATAATGATTCTGTATATGTGATATACCATCCAATTATATGTTATTTAAATATCAAAAGAATGATATTGTCGCTCGTGCGTACATACAGACTACCGTCTCCACGAATGAGATCAGATTCATTCCCCATCGTATCCATTCAAGACTAATTTTCATTTGATGATTAAAAATAAAGTTTAAGGACTTGATGTCATTCTGGATATGAATAAGATAAAACCTATCCTTAACAAACATGACTTACGTAACAAAGCATATAAAGGAAAATGAATCAGTTAACACCCGAAACAACGATAATACTAAGATATTATTAACAAATTAATGTTAAAAGATCATATATGATATCATAATTAATGTATATGATTATTTTATAATTTAATAACAATTATTTCACCATTATACAGGAGATTAACCTACCCTCGACCAAGGAAAAGTTCAGGGTCAGGGTTTCTTTCACAATCTCTTCATTATCCGAGTTTGTTTATACGTAATTATCTACTAGGAACTCTTTATCATTCACTTCCATGCTTCTTAAAAATGTATTTCAAATCATTCTTACTATTTTATAGAATATTGGCTAAATTCATTTATACCCTTGTGGACTTTTTATAAGATGTTTATAAAGTAATATTTCCATCGTTTTCCAAACATGGTCCTTTTAACCTTTACGACAAAATTAAAGTAAGAATGTATTTTTTAACTTATACGGAGGGTGAGGATATATTCTACCGTTATAAACCCATTGAAGCTTCCCTTACAAGCTTATAAGAATATTTTCAATGTAAATGTTTTCTTTTATAATTATGTGACTTTTAAATGATTTAAAAAAAAGAGATATTTCTCTCAAATAGTTTTCATTTCATCTATGTCAACATAATTTGATGGATTTTAAGCTTATTTGAAGTTGATTTATTATGATACAAAACATCCATATTGTATTGACGGTTTTGTGATATGTCTGACTATGGATGTTTTATTTTTATACCATTCATTTTTTATGGAGAAAGTATTTACATTTCATATGCTGGTTTTAATACGAATGAATATATTATGTCTAAACCTATTCATATGAGGAATACATTAGACTTAATAAGTGACGGGTGGAGCCCGTTATAGCTCCTCGATGCATCTGTAAGTCTCATGAGACAAACTAGTGTCTTGGCAGAAGGCCTTGACTAAATCGTATTTGTAGTCTTAGCACAAGGCCTTGACTATGCGGTTATGATAGTCTGGAATTATGCATTCCATCATTATGAAAGTTGTTATTGATATTACATGTGATATTCGACTAGTAGAATATCCATGTGAATAAGTAAATGACATTATTTCATTTTATTTCTGCCATATTATGATCAAGTTCAATTTTTAAAGGCTTTTGTTTTACTTATACATTGCCATAAATTTATATGATTATTTACGAAAGTTTTCGCTATATTGTTATCCTTACTGGGCATTTGAGATCACCCCTTTCTATGTTTTATTTTTCCCAGGATGTGAAGGAGTATATTATGAATGAAATGTAAGGATAATATAAGGGGATATGAGTGTGGAGACATGATTTTGTTTTAGTTTTCACTTTATGATGTAATGTAAACTTTATGAATGTATCTAGTGATTCCAAGGCTACTAAAATAATAGGTCTTACGAGACTTGATCTTTTTGTTATCATTCCAATGTTATGTAAAAATGCACCGACTCTGGGTAACTGGGGTCGGGGAGTTACAACACTATCAAGGTGTTGGTGGATATTCATAGAGCATGCATATTGGATTTTGGCTTGGGCTTAGTGGAACACATTCCATTGGAAATTTTTTCATAAAACAATAGTTACCACTCCACTATCATCATTGAAAATTTTCTTTCCATATATGGGAGACCCTATAGGTCACCTTTGTAGTTTTGATATAATAGAGAGTTATATATTATGGGCCAAGAGTTGGTATAGGTGATAATAGAGAAGGTGTAGGTCATATGTGAATGGATAAAGATAGCCAAGAGTAGATAGGAGTCGTGTGATGATTGTTTCCATAGGCAATTAGAGTTCAGGTAGAGAGACCTCATCTTCTTGAGAGAGACACCCCATGATGTGGAATGTATTGGTTTTGTTTAGGGAGCAAGCTATCCATGAGGTTCATTGGGATATTCTATATCACATAGAGGGTTGGTGAGGTTGCTTACCACCTCTCCTTACCCCCACAGCTAGAGTCGGTGCACAACGCCTTTATATTGTCACAGCTTAAGAGATATGTACATGGCCCCACACATGTTATTGACTAGGGATGGCTGGAAGTTGAGGATGGAGACACCATTCTAGATCACTTGATGGAGATCGAGGGCCAACGGGATCAGACCTAGCGATGATGATCCATTCCTCTAGTTTGAGTGTTGTAGTGGCATGGAGAAGTGAAAGAGAGTTCCTAGGTGTGGGAGATCCATAGGTGGGCTTAGTATCCCGAGTTTTTTTATATTTTTATATTCACATATGAAGTGATTGAAAGAGGGAATGATATATAGGCCTAGTTGTTTTCCATTATATGTCTTTGAAATATTTTAAACATTTTTCTAGGTCTAGACACTTTGGAAACATGCATTTCCGAGGCCCTGTGAGCCTGAAATTAATTTCATAAAAATATTAAATATATTTTATATTGCGCACTGATGGTTAATTAAATAAAATTTGATAAATCATAAATGGTCTATCAGACTGGAAATAGGAGACCACATTAGTGTCTATAACATGGTGTTTTCCCTAGAAATGACATAAAATGGGTCGGGGCAGGACGTTCAAACCCATCCCTCATTGGCGATGATTTTATGTGATTAAATGAATGAATTTATTTTATTATGTAATTTCAATTAAAAAAAAATTATTTCAAAACATGGTTAAGGGATTTGGAAATTTAGAACCTTTTTTGTCATGACCCTTCCTTGGGGCCCATGTCGTGACTACCCCAAGCCTGCCTTCCATAGGCTAGGGGCTGGTGACTAGCACCAAAGGAGTAAATCCCAAATGAAGGGAAGGCATTTCCTTTATGAAGTAACATACACAACATAGTACGCAATTGAAGTAAGCACTAAGTAAAACTAGGTTCATGATAAGTGTTGAAAAGTAAATGGGCTAGTATACAAACCCAACTAAAGGTACAGTACAACTAAATGGAAAGTAAAACAGCAGTAAGTAAACAAAAACACTGAGTCATCCTTCAGAAGTCCCACCTAAAGGGTGGGTACATATTGCCTCCTCAGCTCCTCGGGTCCGGCTGTCCGCTTCGTATATGTCCCGCCAAGTAGTCCATCTCAAGGTACCATCCAACTTCACAGGCCTCCACCTCGATCAGTTTTGTCTACCTTCTGCATCAAACATAATGTAGTGTGGGCATAGCCCATTAAGGGGTAAGTATATTATACTCTGTAGGGACCCAGAGACCCTGGAAGGTCTCTCAGAATCCACGAAGGATAAATCACAATGGTAAAGATACAATCACGAAGTATCAATAGACTCTACAAAGGTATGTGCGCATACATATACCTCATTAACCAGTTATAGAACGGCTCAAACTCTCGAGCCCAAGCACAAACCAGTCCACACAGGAAAACACAATCTAGTCCACATAGGAAAACACAACCCAGTCCACACTGGAAAGCAAGATAATCACTTGGATGAAAATTATTGGGAATCAATACTCATCTCACACAGGTATACACTTCGTAAATAGATAGAGATGATCAGATGTATCCACTAATTCATCTAAGCTATCGGAACCACATAGGATATAAGACCAGCTAAGCTGTCGGACCCACAAAGGATACAAGACCAGCAACTCTGCCGGACCCACATAGGATACAAGTACGAGTCAAATACTGCTGGACCCACATAGGATACAAGAACAGTAGTCATCACCGTTGAAAAGACAATGGATTCATGTATAGTTGTCGTTACTGCTGAACCCACAGAGGATCCAAGTACAGTCACCGTTACTGCCAAACCCACGGAGGATCCAATTGCAGTCGTCATCGTCACAGTCGTAGCCAACTATAGGGTTCCCGCACATAGCATGATCGATTCCGAGAGGGTACGCTCCTCGAGCAAGAGAGATAGTCGATACATCAACTTTCATGAAGTCCAGAGTTAATGTATCCCAAATATCTGTCTGGTCAAAAGGAACCCAACGCGACAAAAGGTGCATCAATTGGACGCCCTGTCTAAGAGTTATTGGCTTTTCCGTTCTATGGGACTGATTGGTTTTAATGCTGAAAAAACCTGAACATACTCCATCTACATCCAAACCTCAAGAGGAGTAAGCCAAAAGGATTGCCTCAAAAAAAGGATCCCAACACGATTGAAGGCACGCCAATCGGATGTTAGGTCCTTAAGATATAAGCGTTTTCACTCCAATGGCCCGGTTGGTTTCAAGTCCGAACAATACCGGCCATACACAAACTTCTCCAAAACAGTGAGTGTAATATACCAAAAATACCACCTCGATTCAAGGATTCCTACACAACTGACGGTGCGTCGATTGGAGGTCCACAGCTCATGTTATGGGTGAAAGACCAAAAATGATCCGATGTTGGGGTCTAGGCCCGATCCAACCCGGCCCAACCCCCCCGGGTCGGCCCGAACCGGGTCAACCCAACCCAGGTCTGGGCCTGGCCCGACAGAGAGCGGTGCAGCCCGGCCCGGTTCACGTGGCCCACCCTGGCCCAGCCGGGTGGCACTCTGGCTCGGACAGCGTGCCGAGCAGGGGGACGCGGTCACCCCTTTGCACTCCGCGGACGTAGTGACCAACACCGCGTCTGCCAGGATCCCACGTGGCCAAGGGATCCAAAATTTTGCCGTCGTGACTTCAGCAGTGGCGGGCTCCTGCTGGCGGTGCGCTGGGGCACCAACGCCTCCGGGCGGCCGGCCGGTGCTGCCGCCGTCTCCGGCCTCCGGCGCCACTGTGCCGGCGACCCGCGCCGCCGGAGATTTCCACAGGCTACCAAGGTCATTCTGTTGGTCTGTTATTGCTCTCGTCTATGCCTGCGGTCATCTCAGGCCCCATAGATTACTTTGAAGTCCCGTAATCACCATTTCTGTCCCGTTTCATCATCTCCAAGATTTCTGTGCATCAAGAACAAACTAGCAGTGTGTTCAGACTTGTTCGTTAGTCCGCACCCACCGCGTAAGTGGGTCAAACGTTACCAAAAAATTGCACGCCATGCCGGGGATATAAAATCACATAAGGAAAAATTATTAAAATTCCCCTACCTCACTAAGGAAGACGATCGTCAGCATCGCGGGAGACAGCGTCGCGGGGAAAAGGATCGTATGCATCGTCGGGGCGCGCTGAGGAGGAATTGGCATCTCTTCCCTTGTCGGAGAGAAGAGAAGGGGTGGCGCGTCGTTGATCTCTGAGGAACCGGAACTCTTCGTTGTTCTTCATCGGAGGCTAGCGTTCTTTCTCGCATAATGAAGCTCTTATCCTTAATAAAATAATAGGTTCTCCCATATTAATTTATTATACATGCAAAGAAACTCTCCCATAACTAATTCACCACACTAATTAAAATGTGTTGAAATTTAATTAAAGTAGGGAGAGAGAAGTTTTCCCATTATTAAACATGTTGGAAGTTAAATTAAAAACGGGGAAAGAGGAAGGTTCCTCATTAAATTATGGGTTGACATAATTTAATGGATTGAGGTGACATTTAATAGAGGTTTTCCAAATTAATGAGGGGATGTTTAAGAGATCAGAGGGAATTAAAAATGGTGGGGCTTGTGTGGGCCCCCACCTCTCTAACATCCCCACTTGGGTAGTTATGTGGTTGTGGGCCCCACTCTTAACTACCCATGGGAGGAAAAACCCACCTTTAGAAATAAAAATTGTTCAGAAAATTTTTATTTACTTCTTAAATAAACCCCAAAAAATATCTCCTCCTCCTTTGCAAACACAACTACGGTAAGTGTCCCCTTAAGCAATTACCAGTGTTGCGGTTTTATCGGTTCCCTCAGATTTTAATTCCGAGCACTAGTTCAAAAGATAGAAAAACCTGCTCGTTCATTCACTGAATGTACCCAAGATAAACTTTGGAGATTGATTCTGGGCACACCGGTCCTCGGAATCAAGTGTCTTCAGAAGCCACAGACTAATAAAATTCCTTAGTATTTTAAAAAAAAATTCTTGAAATTTCCAGGTCTTTACATCACTCCCACCTCAGGGCTTTACGTCCCCATAAAGCTACAACATAAACTGGGGGAATAGATGAGGGTACTGAGTACGCATCTGAGCCTCCCGCTCCCAGGTGCTCTCCTGGAGGTTCCCGTGCTTCTAAAGAATGTGCACCAGAGGTATTGACCATCCACGTATGACCCACTCCTGTCGATCCTCAATCTCCACCGGGACCTCCCCAAAAGTCTCCCCGTCATCGATGTCCAGCTCCCCGTGGTCGATGATATGTGTTGGGTCATGCACATATATCCTCAGCTGAGATATGTGACAGATGTCGTGCACCTGGTGCAGCTGAGGTGGATGGGCCAGGCGGTAAGCCACCTCCCATACCCTGCTGAGGACCTTGAAAGGTCCGATGAAGCGCGGAGATAACTTGCCGCCGTGGCCAAATCTCTATAATCCACGTCGAGGTGAGACCCGTAAGAAAACGTGGTTGCCATCCATGAACTCATATGGTCTCCACCTCCTATCAGCATAGGACTTCTGTCTGCTCTATGCAGTCCTCAACCGCTCCTGGATGATTTTCATCTTCTCCGTCGTAGCCTGAACCATCTCCGGTCCTACGAGTGATGACTCCCTTGGGTCAGTCTAGCACAGAGGTGATCTGCAAGGTCGACCGTAAAATGTCTCATATTGTTCCATCCCGATGGTCGAGTGGTAGCTGTTGTTGTACTCAAACTCTACCAAGGGTAGGTGATCCTCCCAGCTATGACCAATGTCGAGGACACATGCACGAAGCATATCCTCGAGTGTCTGAATGGTCCTCTCTGTCTGGCCATCCGTCTGAGGGTGAAAGGCAGTGCTCAGGCGTATCTGCGTCCCAAAATCCACCAGTAACCTCTTCCAAATCCAGGAAGTAAAGAGAGCATCTCTATCGGAAATGATAGACGATGTCACACCATGAAGCCGTACGATCTCATGAATGTAAAGGCGTACCAAGCACTCTACTGAGCCCTGCTCTCTGATCAGTAGGATGTGGGCCGACATGGTGAGTCGGTCCACGATCACCCAGATAGAGTCGTGTCCTCTGGACGTACGTGGAAGCCCCGTCACAAAATCTATGGATATCCCATCCCACTTCAACTACGAGACCTCTAAGGGTTGTACCAAGCCTGCTGGTACCTATTGCTATACCTTCACTTGTTGAAAAGTGAGGCATCGAGAAACGAACTCTGCCACAACCTTCTTTAATCCCGGCCACCAGTACTGTCGTCTGAGGTCCTAGTACATTTTTGCTACCCCAGTGGGAAGTGTGGGACTCCCTCATCACCTCCTCCTGTAGTGTAACTGGTACCATGGTATGTCCCCAGAAGAAGTTGACGTGCTCTCCGCCTTCAGAAATTCCATCGTGTGCTAGTCCTAAGGATATCTGTGCATGTCACACCTCATAGTCAACGTCCCCACATTGTGCTTCTCTGACCCGCTGAAGAAGTGGAGGAGTGACTGTGAGAGACTGTAGATAGGCAGCCCCATCACTATCCACGAAGGATATCTGCAAAGCGGCTAACTGCTCTATCGCCTCTCCAAGTAGCTGAATTCCCGATCTCCTACTGAGAGCATCAGCCACAACGTTCCCATTCACAGGAGTATAGAAAATATCAAAGTCATAATCTAGGAGGAACTCGAGCCATCGCCGTTGTCTCAGGTTCAAGTCCTTCTGCGAGAAAATGTACCTGAGGCTCTGGTGGTCAGAGTAGACCGTAATGTGCTCTCCCATCAGATAGTGTCGCTACATCTTCAGGGCGAAGACCACTGCTGCTAATTCCAGGTCATGGGTAGCGTTGTTCTGCTCGTGTTGCCTCAACTACCGTGAACCGTAAGTGATCACTGCTTGCTCCTGCATCAGGACACACTTGAGTCCGGTCCCTGATGCGTCACAGTAAACTACGTACCCTACTACCTCCTCTAGTAGCCTCATGATGGGCGCACTGTTCAAACTCCGCATCAGCTCCCGGAAGCTCTGTTGATATCTTTCTGACCACACGATGTGTTTCCCCATCTTCTTCAAAAGTTGTAACCAGTGCTGAAACTCTGGATAAGTCTGGCACAAACCTCAGATAGTACCCAGCCAGACCTAGGAATCTTCGCACCTTCATCACACTCCTATGTGGCTCCGAAGCAAGTAACACCTTGAGCTTCACGGGATCCACTGCAACTACTGCCTCTAAGAAGACTTGCCCCAAGAAGTGAACCTCTCGAAGCCAGAACTGGCACTTCGAGAGCTTACCATAAAGATGGTGTCCTCGATGTGTTTCCAGTACAACCTGTAGGTTGTGGGCGTGCTCCTCCTTGGTCTTCGAGTAAATCAGTATGTCATCAAAGAATACTATGACAAACCGATCGAGGTATGGCTGGAAAATTCTGTTCATGAGATTCATGAACACTTCTGGAGCATTGGTCACACTGAAGGGCATGAACAAGAACTCATAATGGCCGTACCGACACCTGAAGGTATATCTTCTGAACATCCTCATCCCGAACTCGGAGAAGCCCAGGGTGAAACACTGGGTCGGATGAAACCTTTCCATTGAAAGTCCTCTAGCTGTACCCGCAGCTCACAAAGCTCGGCAGAAGCCATCCGATATCCTGGAGTGGATATCGGTGATGTCCCGGGGTATAGGTCTATGTAGAAATCTACCTCCCTGCGAGGAGGTAGTCCTGGAACATCATCAGGAAAAACGTCTGCATACTGGTCCACCAGTACAGGAAAACTGGGACTTCGCACGTTAACTTCTCTGAGGATGAGACTAGACATCTGATGTGTGATCGGCTACCACCACCTCTGCGTGAGTCCATCCTATGCTGCGAAAGATCCCTTCTCACCTGTGAAGGTGAACCTTGTCCCATCCGTGCGGACACACCACACTTTGCGCCTAATACAGTCGATCTGAACATGGATTGTAGATAACCAGTCCATACCCAAGATAACGTCATAAGGCCTCGACGCCGCTACAAGAATATCCAAGCCGAAGCTCTCACCTCCTAGAGAAATCTCACACTTCCAACACCAGTGTGTAATCGTCGAGTCTACTCTTGTTAGAGTCTCTAGCCTCAAGGATCGAGCCAATGGCTCTGTCAGAATCTCCAAGCTCCAAACAAGGGCAACAACAATAAAAGAATGACTCGTACCTATGTCTATAAGAACTGCAACAAGGGTGGAGTAGACACAGATAGTACCTCGAATAATCTCCGGTGCGCCATGTTCATAAGCCTCTACTGCCTAGAGATGAGCCTTCCTCTGCCCGCCAGCTCCCTCTAGTTAGGGTGGACCTCCTAGGGTGGTGGTGGTAGAGTCTCGGAGCATCATCCACCACCCGCTGCTCGGCCAGCTCCTTTGCCATGTCCGCTTGCTCCCTGCGGACTACCACTGTCGAACCTCTGCCTCTTCCTGGGAGGTCCCTCCACGGTCTGTTGCTCTTCTTCATGATGGGTCGGGTAGTCCTGATCCATGTGGCCCTGCCTTCTGCATTCATAAAACTGTCTGCTCCTCGTAAGGCTGGCTCTAGGGCGTGTGCCCCGCACAGCTGAACCCGAATCCTTAGGTTTCCCACCAGTCGGCCTGGTCCACTTGGACCCCAGCGTCATCTGTCGACTTCCAGCTGTAGAAGACTCCGCTCCATGCCATCCTATGGTGGGTCTTTCTGCTGATGGCTGCTCGGCGAGAAAGCTCTCCACTATCCGGGCTCACACCAGTACCCCCGCATGGGTCGGTAAGCTGAGTGGAATCGTCGAATCTATGATCTCATGCCTTATCCCCCTGCTCAAAGGTCTGGTCCTGGAAGAATGGGTCCCATACCATGTCCGTGGAGTAGCGCAAGAAGTCGGTAAATCTCACCGAGTACCGGGCTACTGACATGCTTCCCTGCCACAGCTGTAGTAACTACTGGATGTGCACCGCACAGAGGGAGGCCAGAACGAACTCCGAGCGGAAGAGGTTCTCGAAGTCCGTCCAAAGTAGAGATGCGTCATCGTGCACCTGGAGCATCAGGCTCCACCATCTACCTACTGCTGCATGTAGGAGACTCACGGTAAGGATCACCATGAGGTCTGCTGGTGTCCCTACCAATCTGAAGACTCTGATTACAACCTCCAGCCAATCCTCACCAGCCCGAGGATCTGTCTCTCTGTGGAACATGGGCGTCCTCTGTCTCTGAAACTAATGCAACACGCACAGGTAGCATGCACTCTCCACTGCTGGGTTGGGTAGCATCGGTGGCTCAACGGGTAGAGGTACCGCTGGTGCCTCCGCTATAATGGGGCCCTGCACTGAGGCATTGTCTCTCGTTGGGATGTCATCTCACACAAATCTCAGAACCCTAGTTGGCTGCTGTCGTGAGGCCATCCTGAAAAAGAAACAGGTGTGCCACGGTTAATACAGTATACCCGGTGAGATTACACAAAGTAATCACACATGCAATCAATGTTTTCGTGTACTGAGTCAGAAATTAGAAGTCAGAGTCCTGGTGTATGGATACGTCCGCTGCCGCACCAACACAGGACTCCCTGGACTAAAAACCACAGTCAATACACTTAACAGTATTTCCCTACAGGGAATAAATTATCAGATTCCTGAGTTCTGCGGTAGAACCGGCTCCTCTGATACCAATTTGTCACAGCCCATCCTTGGGACCCGTGCCGTGACTACCCCAAGCCTGCCTTCCATAGGCCAGGGGCTAGCGACTACCACCAAAGGTGTAAATCACAAGAGAAAAGAAGACATTTCCTTTATGAAGTAACATACAGAACAAAGTACGCATGTGAAGTAAGAACTAAGTAAAACCGGGTACAGGATAAGTGATAAAAAGTAAATGGGCCAGTATACAAACCCAACTGAAGGTACATTACAATTGAAAGGGAAAGTACAATACCAGTAAGTAAAAAACAACACCGAGTCATCCTTCGGAAGTCCCACCTGAAGGGTTTGTACAGATAGCCTCCTCAGCTCTTCTAGTTTGGTCGTCTGCTCCGTATACGTCCCACCGAGTAGTCCATCTTTGGGTACCGTCCAGTTACAAAAGACTCCACCTTAATCAGTGTTGTCTGTCGTCTACATCCAACACAACATAGTGCGGGCATAGCCCATGCAGGGATGAGTATACGATACTCAGTAGGGACCCCAAGTCCCCCGGAGGTCTCTCAGAATCCACGAAGGATACACCACAAAGGTAAAGATACAATCACGAAGTATCAATCTACTATACTTAGGTATATTCCCATACATATACCTAAGTCACCAGTTACAGAATGACTCCAACTCTCGAGCCCAAGCAGAACCCAATCCACACATGAAAACACAATCCAGTCCACACAGGAAAACACAACCCAATCCACACAAGAAAAAAGACAATCACTTCGATGATAATGTTTGAGAATCAAAACTCATCTCACATAGGTATATACTTCGTAAGGAGAAAGAGATGATCAGATGTAGCCACTCATTCATCTAAGCTGTCAAACTCACATATGATACAAGACCAGCTAAGCTGTCGGACCCATAAAGGATAAAAGACCAGCTACTCTGCCAGACCCACATATGATACAAGTACAGAGTCAAATACTATCAGACCCACATAAGATACAATAACAGTAGTCATCACCGTCAAACCCACAAAGTATTCCTGTACGGTCGTCGTCACTGCCGAACCCACGGAGGATCCAAGTACAGTCGTCGTTGGTGCCGAACCCACGGAGGATCCAAGTGCAGTCATCATCGTCATAGTCGCAGCCATCTCTAGGGTTCCCGCACACAGCATGCTCGATTCCGTGAGGGTCCAATCCTTGATCAAGAGAGAGAGTCGATACATCAACTATCAAGAAGTCTAGAGTTGTTGTTTCCAAAAGTTACGTCTCATAAAAAGGAACCCAAAGTTCCATCTCATCAAAAGGAACCCAACGCGAAAGACGGTGCGTCAATCAGACGCTCGGTCTGAGAGTTATTGGCTTATCCGTTCCAGGGGCCCGGTTGGGTTTTAAGCTAAAACAAACCCGACCATACTCCAGCTACATTCAAAACTCAAGAGGAGTAAGCCAAAAGGACTGCCTCAACAAAAGGATCCCAACACGATTGATGGCACTTCAATCGGATGTTCGGTCCATATGATATAAGTGTTTCCACTCCAAGGGCCTGGTTGGTTTTGAGTCCGAACCAACCCGTCCGTACCAAAAATTTGAGAAAAACTCAAGTGTAATATAGAGAAACCACCATCTCAATTCAAGGATTCCTACGCAATTGACTATGCATTGATCGGAGGTCCACAACTCATGTTAAGGGGAAAAGACCAAAAACCATCCGAAGTGGGGGGTCTGGGCCTGGTCCGACCCAGCCCAACCCCCCTGGGTCCGCCCGAACCGGGTCGAACAGACCCGGGTCCGGGTCTATCCCGGCTTGGCACATCCCAGACCGGTCTGTGCGACCCGCCCTAGCCCGACCGGGGGGTGCGCTGGCTCGGCCAGCGAGCCGAGTAGGGGGGACGTAGTCCCCCCTTTGCACTTCGCGGACGTGGCGACCGACGCCATGTATCCCAGGATCCCGTGCGGCCGTAGAAACCAACTCATCGACGCCGCGGCTTCAACCGCGGCAGGCTGCTATAGGGGACACGCCGGGGCGCCACCGCCACCGGTCGGCTAGCTGGTGTCGACCGCCAGAAATTTTCGCAGGCCACCAGAGTTATTCTGGTGGTCCGTTCTTGCTCTCGTCTGCGCCCGCGGTCGTCTCGGGACCCGTAGATTACTGCGAAGGCCTCCAATCTCCATTTGGGTCCCATTTTGTTGTCTCAATGAATTCTGTGCATCAAGAACAAACTAGCGGTGGGTTCGAACATGTTCGTTAGTCCACACCCACCGCGTTAGTGGTTCAAACATTACCAATAAATTGCACGCCATGCCGGGGATATAAAATCACATTAGGAAGATTTATTCAAATTACCCTACCTCAGCAAAGAAGACAATTGTCAGTGTCACGGTAGACGACGTCATGGGGAAAAGGATCGTAGGCGTCGTCTGGGCGTGCCGAGGAGGAAGTTGCGTCTCTTCTCTTGTCGCGGAGAAGAGAAGGGGTCGCGCGTCGTCGATCTCTGAGGAACTGGAGTTCTTCGTCGGAGGCCGACGTTCTTTGTCGTTCTTCATTGGAGGTTGGCATTCTTCCTCGCACTACGAAGCTCTCCTCTTTAATAAAATAATAGGTTCCCCCTATTATTTTATTATACATGCAAAGAAACTCTCCCATAATTAATTCACCGCACTAATTAAAATGTGTTTACATTTAATTAAAGTAGGGAGATAGAAGGTTACCCATTATTACACATGTTGGAAGTTAAATTAAAAAGGGTGAAAGTGGAAGGTTATTCATTAAATTATGGGTTGACATAATTTAATGGATTGAGGTGACATTTAGTGGAGGTTTTCCAAATTAATGAGGAGATTTTTAAGAGATGAGAGGGAATTAAAAATGGTGGGGCTCGTGTGGGCCCCCACCTCTCTAACATCCCCACTTGGGTAGTTAAGTGGCTATGGGCCCCACTCTTAACTACCCAGGGTAGGGAAAAACCACCTTAAGAAATAAAAATTGTTCCGACAATTTTTATTTACTTCTTAAATAAATCCCCAAAAATATCCCCTCCTCCTTTGAGAACACAACTACGGTAAGTGCCCCCTTAATCAATTACCGGCGCTGCAGTTTCATCGGTGACCTCAGATTTTAATTCAGAGAACTGGTTCAAAAGAGAGAAAAATCCGATCATTTGTTCACTGAACATACCTGAGCTAAACTTCGAATATTGATTCCGGCACACCGGGCCTCGGAATCAAGTGCCGTTAGAAGCCACAGACTCGTAAAATTCCAATGTATTAAAAACAATTCCTTGAAATTTCTGGGTCTTTATATTTTTTTTCCAATGAAGACTTCCTCTTCTATCCTTTCCCAATGGTGAATGATGAATGAAGAATGAATGGTGAATCCCTGGATCAAGATGGATCATGATGTGACTGATGCTCCCCATTCATCATGCAATGTGTTCTTCACCAATGCTCGAACCAAAAAATACATAGGACACTTATTTGGGGTTTTTAAACACTATATTAAAGTATTTAAGCATTTAGAAACTTGAATAATCTATCAAAATTCGTTTACATGATATTAATATCTAAGAACATGTTGTTTATTATTTTTTCATCTAATCTAGATGACCATTTTTTATCAATGTCAAATAATTATTGTACTATGATCTAATCCATTGTTTATGGTGCATATTATTTCTTATTTCTTTGCATTCCTCACCATATAATTCCTATAGATCCTAGATCGACAATTTCTGGGTGACATGAACTAGACCGGGCACCCAGAATCGAGGTGAAATAATGGAAACACAAAAAAACATGCGAAAGGAATAGATCTAGAAACAAAATTATGTGCGGATGAAGAGTAAGAATGTTTCACGTCAATATGATGAGAGACGATGTTCTGGAAGCATATGAAAGATCCTTCCAAACCCTTTTTTCTAACAAGACCAATTCAAGAAAAATGAAGAAGAGATCCCGCACACATTTTCTAGATCTGATGAGTATTGGATCGATATGATACTAATTGTAGTATCGAAATGATGATGTAGATGCTCAATATACAAGAGGGTGGTGAATTGAATACTTTAGAAATTCTTTGGGAACTTTTAATGTTAGTTATAAACCTTTCTATTGTTTAACAAAGTAAAAAAAGATATATTAACCAAACCACTATGTTTTAAAAACATTCTTGATTCCGTAAATTTGATTCCGAGAACATAATTCCAAAAAAGTGATTCTAGAAATGAAACATAAAAAAATTATACAAAGATAAATATTCTACCTTAAAGCGTATAGAATCTCCCTAAATCAGAGTATACATGTATAAGGAAGTATAAGATAGTTATACTTTCCTCAACAACTAAAATACAACGGAAAACATGAAACAATACAGGTAACAAGTAGTAAATCTTTTGACCCAAAGAGAAGGGTATCAAACAACCTTGTATAAAGGTCCCTTCATTTAAACTTTCTAGAATGTCTATCTTACCCACAACAGGGTAAGCCCTTGATACAAAGATCAAATTCTGTCTTGATTTCCCTGAAAACCCTCAACTTCATGGTAGTTGGCACCTTTATCTTCCTCAACAATAATGTCCTATAACTTTAAGGAAGTCGAAGACTCTGTCTTCCTATCCCAGGAATCCATCGAATTTACTCAAAAACATTTGGAGTCACATGTAGAATTTTTTACCACAATTTTCATTATGCACAAAGCATGAGAGTCTATCAATAGAAATCACTTCAACAACATGTAATCTCCAGAGTCATAGAATAGTATTGAGCTCGTTCAAATGATCTCTTATTAATAGGAACATATTCAATGGTCGGCTCAATCCTCCAAAGGTCATATTTTTCCTTAGATTTTCATTGGGACCTATACAAGTGTCACTCAAACAACGGTTATATAGTAACTAAATGCACGACATAATCTTATAACTAAAACATGATTAAGATAAAATATATTTACTTAGCCAAATTACACATTCATAGTCTAAGGAAAAATAAAAGTTCATAGTCTAACCAAAAAACCATTTGGTTTCTATAACACATCGATATTCAGATTCTTCCTTCAAAGGAATTTAGAACCAGAATTATATAGAATTCAGGAGTATAAATTTCAAGGAAATTTGGAGACTGAATTTACTATTATTATGAGTCTAGATTCATAAGAATTCGAAGTTTTAACTTACAAAGTTAGGAGTCTAATTTCATTAAAATTCAGAGTCTGAACTTACAATGTTTGGATTCTGAATTCAGAGAACTCAGAGTCTAATCATAGAATGTTCGGAGTCTGAATTTAGAAAAATTGGAGTATAAAATCAGAAATTTGGAGTCTGAATATAGAGAACTAAGAGTCTGAACTTAGACACTTCAGAGTCTATATACATAGAACTCGGAGTCTAAACTAAGAATGTTCGGAGTCTAAATACTGAGATCTCGGAGTCTGAATTCAGCTAATTCGGAACCTGAATTCGGATCATGAAAACAGAATGTATTATATCTACGTATATATATGATTCCGAGGTTTTTTTATGTGAAACCAAATTTTATATGTAGAATAAGAATAATGAAATCACGGTAAGGAATAATTTCCTTGGGGAAGGAAAATTTTCTTTATGAACTTAAAATAATGGAAAAGGCAATTTTCCTTAAGGAAGAGTGTTTGTGATTTTCAAAACATGAATCAATGGAAATGCCATAAGGAATCATTATTGACTCAAAAATATCCCCCTTTTTGGAAAGCACAAATATCCTTACGAAAAATAATATAAGGACTTAGAAAATATTTTCCTAGACTTTGAAAATAAAACTTGATTTCCTGAATGACATTTTTCGTTATCTTGAATACATAAATCTTTTTAATGAAAACTCCCCCTTAGATGGACTCCCCCTGACATGGGATTACTATTCTTTTTGACATTCCTTTCTCCCCCATTGTGATTTTCAAAAAGGATTAAAGGGAATGGAAAAGATGTTATGGAACCTGAAAAAATAGTTCTAAACATCTAAAAGAGAAGTAACCAAAAAAATTATGATTGGATGAATTTTTACAAGGAAGGATTACCTCAAAAGATTGGAATTTAACAAATTTATCCTTCATTTTCCATGGGCATCAGATTCTTCACTATTGTATTCACCTTTTTGAGCTCCTTATGATTGTCCTCTGCTTGCTTTAGAAGCTGATCCCGATCCTATCCTTTCTTCTCTAAGTATTTGACCTTATCTTTCTAATCCTTGAGAGATTCTGCCCGACCCTTCAATATTTCATCCTACCTAGAAAGATTCTATTATATCTCTATCCTGAGATCTCTTTCTCATTTCCAACTCCAGGCAACTAAATATAGCTTTCCATTTAGATCATTCACTTCTTGAATCTAAGAATTCTGTTCCAGAGTTATCTTTTTCTCAAAACTATTTGTGAGATACTTTGTCTTACTATCATCAGTTTTTAAGGAATCCTTGCCACTATCTTGAAACTCATCATCAATTATGAAGTATTATATAGTTTATCTTGACCAACTGGTCATCTTCTTGCAGGATCTCTTGTGGGATTCGTAGTTTATCAAAAAAAATTGAAATCTGCTTTATGCTTAACACATTTATGCATCACCATGGATACTAAATCCGATTTCTAATTTAAGGAGTGCAGAAGCATCTGGCATCTATAGTATATGCTTGGAAATATTTGTATAGTACCAAAAATATTCTTCAAAGACTGAACCACGAAATCATGTCCTAGAGAGGATGATTCCTAATCTGAAACTTTTCTTGGTGAGGATTCTTTTTCTATCTCAACAGCTTTCCTCTTTGAAGATCTAATAGAATCCTTATTCTTAATCATAGCCTTGGTGGGTGTATCAACTACAACCTAATTTCCATTATCATCTTTCTCAATGGCTTCCATTTTTTCAGGTGATTCATGCTCACTATCAAAAAAAAAGAACGATTTTATCTTCCTCTACCTCCTCATTCTCTTCTCCTACCTCAACATCTTCTGGATGAATGAAATGGTGATTGAAACATTATTCTTTAGATAGCTTGTTTACTTTTTATTCATCATTCTCTTCATCCTTTATAGGATAGCAAGCTTTGATGATTCATCTTGAAAAATTTGGATTGATAATTTTTATGAAAGGCTCTCTTTTTCATGAAATCCCACAACTTGCCTTATCAGATCTTCAGTATCACCACTAATATCTTCTTCTTCTTATTCTTCTACTACTTATTCTACTACTTTTTCATGGAATTAATTCACTTGGACTTTTTCTGATGTCACATATTTCTTTCCAAATGTCTCATGTAATGCTTATACTAAAAATGATTATGGTACTGGAATTTTCATGGAGGCTTTCTTAGCTACCTTGAGAAGAGATTGCATGATCTCTGCTTCAGCCATCTTCTTCTTTAGTTTGCTTTCTTTATCTTTTTTCTCTCAAGATCATCAACAGTCTTTTCCTTTAAATATTTTTCTTTAGTAGTATCCAAGCCAAACTTAGGCTGCCCTTCATTTAAATTTCTCTTATCTTCCCTCCATTTAGCTACAACTTCATCTGGATAGGATTTTTGTTTCATTGGCTTTGGTGGTGCAGATTGGATTTCCTTAACTATTGGTGTTTTTTCCTTCTCATATACTTCCTTCAGCCTCCTCTTCCTTGCTCCCTTGTTAGAGGTCCCATCTGCCTATTGCTTCTTTGAAATAGCTTCTAATTCTTCCTCAGGAAATTCATAGAATTCTTCAGATCTATAGAAAATCCAACATTCATCATTCTCAGAGTGTCATCACTTACCAGTATCACTTTTCAATATCTTGGCATTGAACTACAAGGGATTTTGAAGGACTCAAAACACTAAACTATCAGATTTGAGTGAATGCCCAGAAACATTATAATCTGAGCCTTCAGATTTCCATTCTTTATATTCTCAATTGTAATCAAAATATGCTTAACCAAGTTGATCTTTTTTTCAAGTTCACCAGAAAATCCAAAATATACAAGTCACTTCTCTTCAATGTATATTCGCCACATTTTATTGGTATGATGAATCCTTGAACCCATAATTCAAGAATCCAGAAATTTGTAGACAAATGAGCAATCATCAGAGTCTTTACTTTAGAAAGTCCAAGACAAGACATAGACTTATCCTTATTAAAACTTCTTTGATTATCAGGTAGCTTATGTGAACAAAATTTAGCTTATCCTTTATATGGAATACCAACCAAGAATGCATCCTTGTTGTATGAAAGAGCATAACTCTTCCCATAGCTCTTAAAATAGAATTTATCTCTTCCTTCTTCCTTGAAAAAACATACTGTTTCAAAAAATTCTACTAGAAAATCCAGATATTCTAAATCTTGATCACCAAGAATCGATACGCAAACACTGTCCCATCCATTGAGCTTGATGTTCATTTAAATGATGTAATCATACTTGGAGAAGATGTTTGGATGCACCAAACATTATCTATAAACCCACCACTATGAGATTGGATTTAATGTTAAAATGTCATTCTATGACGATTCTTCGACAAACATTCAGATTTGAGCAAGATCTGAGAAGTTTGGAAAGGGATTAAGTATAAGGGAAGAGCATCAACACGTGAAGGGTTTCAAATCGATGTGGGACAACCATTTGGGGGTCCTTTTTATAGGCATTTGGGGGTAACAGTTCAGCTTCCATACTCAATAAAATGGTTGAGAATCCTTCTGATCAAATCTGACGGTTGAGATGATAGCCCGAAGGAAATTTTGATAGAATCCGATCTTTTGAGGTTTTTTATAAAAACATTTGGATTAAAGAAGGACTGAATACAAAAATGTAAAAATAGATGAAAATACAAAGATGTAAATGATGATTATGAAAATTTAAGAAAGGAAATATACCTTTTGGATTCCTAGGAAGATTATTCATACTAAGGAAAATTATTCTTTAATAACTTTAGATTCCAAAAATTTTGATTATGAAAACATTCATTACGAAAAAATTTGAAACACCAATATTGAGAAATGTTTTGAAACATCTTCATTCCGAAATTTTTGAGAAAATCATCATTTTGACAATATTGAAAAATAATATTTATTACAAAAATTTGAGTACAAAAATATTCATTACGTATATTTGAGTACAAAAATCTCCATTACGAAAAATTTAAAATAATATTTATTACAAAAATCTGTCTACGAAAAAAATAGACTATGAAAAATTTTCGACTACAAAAAATGTACTCCCCCTATGAAAAAGAGTTTATTACTATATGGAGATTGGTTTCAACAAGAAGTTAACAAGGAAGATTACCTTACTATTTTCATTCCTAATTTCTGTTTAATGTATTCAAACCAATCGGAGGATAAAGATTTTGTGAAAATATCTGCAAGTTGATCTTGTATTCTGATAAATTGACGAATGATATCCCCTTTTTGTGTGTGACCTCTAAGAAAGTGATTCCTAATATCTATTTGATTTGCACGAGAGTGATGTGCATGGTTTTTACTTAATGAAATGTCACTAGTATTATCACACAAAATTTGTGTTTTAGTAAAACTCATACCATAGTTTGTGAGTGTGTGTTGCATCCACAACACTTGAGCACGGAAATTTCCTGCTGTTACATATTCAGTTTCAGCAGTGGAAAGTGCTACTGAGTGTTTCTTTTTTCAGGACCAAGAAACTAATGAATCTCCTAAGAAATTAAATGTTTTGGATGTACTTTTTATATCCATTCTACATCCACCAAAATTATCTTTCGAAAAACTTTTCAAATCAAAATCATTTCCATAAGTATAAAAGAGTCCAAGATCCATGGTTCCCTTTAAGTTGAAAAAAAATATTTTCACTAGATCTAAATGAGATACCATAGTATTGGATTGATATCTTGCACATAAGAATTTTGAAAACATTACGTCTTGATGACTAGCTGTCAACTCAAGTAAACTTCTTATCATACCTATAAAAGATGTTTGATCTAATAGTTTCCCAGATTCAGCTAGATCAAGTGAATTTGAGGTACTAATGGGAGTACTTATACTCTTAGTGTTGTCATATCCATACTTTTTAAAAAGGTCTTTAATATACCTATGCATGGATATATGGATTCCTTCTTGTTTTTGAGAAATTTGAAAAATAAGGAAAAATGTTAACTCATGAAACACTCATTTCAATCTCAGATTTCATTAGATCTGCCAACGAATAAGTTAATGATTTCTGAGTTTAACCAAATATAATGTCATCAACATAAATTTGAACAGTCAAAACAATTTTCTTATCATTATTTATAAAAATAATTGGATCATCATTTCCCTTAACATAATTATTTTGAATCAAAATTCCTGTAAGTCTATCATACCATGCTTGAGGGGCTTTCTTAAATCCATACAAAGTTTTGGTAAGTTTGTAAACATGTTCATTATGTCTTGAATCTTCAAAACCATGAGGTTTTTCAACCAAAAACTTCTTATTGTAAAAAACCATTAAGGAAATCACATTTAACATCCATTGGAAAAAGTTTGAAATTGAAGAATGCCGTAAAGGAAAGTAGAATATGAATAGATCCAGTCTAGCTACTGGACCATAGGTTTTTTCATAGTCTATTCTTTCTTGTTGAATATATCCTTTACTAACCAATATAGCTTTATTTCGTACAATGATTCCATTTTCATCACACTTATTTATGAAAAACCATTTTACTCCAATAACAGAAGATTCTTTAGGTCTTTCAACCAAGGTCCAGACTTTATTCCTTTCAAATTCATTTACTTCATCTTGCATATCTTTTATCCAATCATCCTCACCTAAATCTTCATCAGTACTTTTTGGTTCTAATTGGGAAACAAATTCTAGATTTTCTACTTCATTTCTTAAGGAACTTATAGTCCTTACAAGTTGATTTACATCACAAAAGATACTATCACTGGGATGATTCTTAAGAAACAATTGATTTGGGTTTTGTAAAACATCTACATAAACATAGGGTAGGAAATATTCTAGGGTAAATGTTTCCTAAGTATATTCTTATACAATTTCCTTATCAGAAGGTTCTTAAAATAATGGCTGATAATCCATTTTTTAAAACAAATCCGAAGATGTTGGTTGAGGTTGTTTAAAAACAAAAGGGTGAGGTCTATCAAATTTTACATTCACTGTTTCTTCAAAAGTACAAGTGTTTTTATTGAAAAATCTATAAGACTTAGATGTTGTGGAGTATCCTAATACAATTCTTTCATATTATTTTAGTGTGAATTTGTCTATATTATCTTTAGTATTAAAAATTAATACCATGTAACAAAAAACCATGATGTCAGAAAGTCTAGGTTTTCAACTATTCCATAACTCATATGGGGTTTTATTAAGAAAATGTATAATCAAAACATGATTTATAGTATAACAAGAAGTACATACAACTTCATCCCAAAAATGTTTGGCTATAGAATATTCACTCCATACGGTTCTTATTATCTCTTGAAGAATTCAATTTCTTCTTTCAACAACACCATTCTGTTGAGGTGTTCTGGGTGTTGAGAAGTTCAGAGTAATGCATTTTCTACTACAAAAACTTTCAAATTTAGAATTTTGAAATTCTCCTCCATGATCACTATGAATTGTTATCAAAGGATGGTTTTTCTCATTTTTAACTTGGGATATAAATGTTTTGAAATAAGAAAAATATTTAGACTTATTTTCTAGAAAATATACCCATGTAAATCTAGTGTAATCATCAACTAGGATAAATACATAATATTTTCCTCTAATGCTTCTAGTTTGTGTTGGACCAAAAAGATCCATATGCACTAACTGTAAAGCATAAGTGGTTGAGACTACACCGATAGATTTAAAGCTTGATTTATGTTTCTTTCCTTATTTGCAAGGATCAAAAACTTTTGAAGAATCAAATCTAAGCTCCGGTATATCCTTAACAATTCATTTCTTAGAGAGTTTTCATAGGTTCCTAAGGTTACAGTGTCCTAACCTTCTATGCCACAACCAAGAAAGATCTTATATTCCACTAGGGAAAGGTAGGTCTTGGATCATACGGTCTTCTATGATTAGTGTGTAAACATTCTCTTGCCTATGGGTTGAAAGTATAAACTCTTCCTTACAATTGTGTACTAAGCACATGTCATTCCTAAAATTCACAAGTTAACCTTCATCACATAATTGAAATATGCTAATGAGTTTGTGCTAATGCCCTTTAACAAATAAAGCATATTAAATCAAAGTTTTTTCACAAAGAACAATGTTACCTATACAAATAATTTCTCCATTAACATTATCTTTGAATGTTATTTTCCCTCATTTCGTCTTGATCCTATTTTCAAAGGAGTTTTTGTTACCAGTCATATGCCGGGAACATCCACTATCCATGTACCAAGTATTTCTATTGGTACATTCATTATTATCATGCAAATAAAAATGTTAGAATTTTGAAATCAAAACATTCTTGGATCCAGAAACCTCAGAAAGAAAAATCATTGGTACCCACATTTTCAGAGAAAAATAAGACTTATGGAAACCAAAAGACTGGGTTTTTTTAAAGAATAATTTTTTGCCCAATGCTCGCCACACTGACACTTAGTAGAGAATGGATCACTTTGAGGAACAAAATAATTGTTACTAAAAATTGGTTTTGAAATAGTATAACCAAAACCAGAACTATTCCTTATAAGTCTAATTTGAGAGTACATCTTATCAAAGTTTTCCTTACCTAGGGTAATGTTTTAAAAACACTTCATGAAGAAAAATATTTCTGACATCAGTCTAATAACTAAGTTCTTATCTTCCAAAACATTAGCTTTAGCACTAGAGTTATCCTCAAAAACATTTTTCATAGAAATTACTTTTTCTAGGTCCTTAGAAAGTTTATGATTCTCATAATTGACTTCCTCAAGGTTTTTTTGAAATACTTTCAAAATCAATGGTCTTCCAATCAAGATCCTTAGAATGATCTGATATTTTCTTAGTTAGTATAGAAATTATAGAAATTGCCTTATCAATATTTTTGTGGAATTTAGAATTTTCATTCTCAATAAGCTTAGAAAAACTAGAAACATCTTCATAGGTAGGTAAATTATTATCCTCATCAGAAGAAGATTCTTCTTCTGAAGATTCATAGTATCTGCTGTCACTATTATTGGAATTTAAGGATACCTTGGTCATAGATTCATTATTATATACATTATCCATTAAGCAATGATTTTCAATAGGATTTTTCGCTATTAGACCAAGATTCATCTGTCTGGAAAATTCGTAATCAGAGGATTCAACTGAAGAGTCTTGACCACTAGCACTCTAGGTGTCATTAGCCATGAAAACATTCTAAGATTTAGCTTTTTAGTACTTGTTTCTATTACATTAAGAATGATTTTCCTTTATTTAGTTTCTCTTAAGCATTGGACAATCAGACCATATATTTCCATCTCTTTTTCATTCATTACAAGTGACTTCAGAGTCTTTCCAATCTTTTATTTCTTTCTTCTTGTATGTGGATTGAATTTTCATCTATCCAAAAATCTTTTTCATCCTTCGAGCAAGACTGGCTAATTTATTTTCTGAAGATTCATTTTCACTAGATTTTGATTATAAATAATCCTTCTTAGATTTAGATCGAGTAATTCTCTTAGGAGTCTTTACTTTAATATGATTTGATGTTGTTGTAAAAGAAACACATCCATTACCATTATACTTTTTTACATTATCAACATCTCACATCATTCTAGTCTCATGTTGAAGAAGAGTTCCAAATAATTCATCAAGATAAATCTAATTAACCTTCCTATTCTCATATATAGCTATCCTCTTGG
Source organism: Viscum album (assembly GCA_963277665.1). Lineage (NCBI taxonomy): Eukaryota > Viridiplantae > Streptophyta > Magnoliopsida > Santalales > Viscaceae > Viscum > Viscum album. The sequence goes on from OY728148.1 coordinate 472,797,412, forward strand.
ATTCCCACTCATTAGGCATGATGTCTATGATTTTGTCCACAAGAGCATCATCATCTAAACCTTTGTCACCCCTAGATTCTAAGCTGTTTATAGAAGTCATAAATCTCTATTTCACCTTACATTTGGGTTCACTATAAGGAAATAAAAAACCATGTTATTCAGTTCTGAGCATGGCTCTTCTGGTTTCAATGACTTTGGAAGTTCCAAAGTGAGCAACTTCAAGATTCTTCCAAATACAATTTTCTACTTCAAAAGATGAAATTTGGATATATATATATTCCTGGCCAGGGAACAAAGCAAAGTATTTCATACCTTATAGTACAGTTGATATTCATTCTTTTCTTGGTTGGTGAATGTACTAACTTCTTTATATGGGACCTTATATCCTCTAGTATGCATAACAAAATTTTCGACTCAAGTATTGATAATAAATTACATCATGCGATCTCTTTAATATTCATAATCATTCCCAAAAAATTAATGGTCTAGTAGAATTTAGGTTGTCGATGGAACCGATATTGATTCCTGCCATCTTAGAAAATATATCTCCACACAATCATGTCAGCAGTAAAATTTTGGAAACAAGGATAAAAATAGCCTAAGAAAGGAAAATATATAATAATGAAAAACATGAGAAAGAAAACATATATGTGAATATTAGTATTTCAGAAACCTCCTCTGATACCAATTGATGGATCAATATGATAATAATTGTAGTATCGAAATGATGATACAGATTCTCAATATACAAGAGGGGTTAAATTGTATACTTTAAAAATTCATTGGGATCTTTTAAAGTTGGTTAGAAACTGTTCTATTGTTTAACAATGTTAAATAAGATAAATTCACAAAACATCTAAGTTCTAAAATTTTTTTGGTTTCCAGAAATGTGATTCCAAGAATGTGATTCTGAAAAATTGATTCTAGAAATGAAACATAACTTTTTATTACAAAGATAATGATTCTATTTTAAAGGGTATAAAATCTCACTAAATCTGCGTATACAAGTATAAGGAAGTATAAGATAATTATACTTTCCTCAACAACTAAAATACAGTGGAAAACATGAAACAGTATAAGTAACAAGTAGTAAATCTTTTGACCCAAAGAGAAGGGTATCCATCAACCTTGGATAAAGGTCCCTTGATTTATACTTTCATGAAAGTATGTATTACCCACACCAGGGTAAGCCCTCGATATGAATATCAGAGTCTGTCTTGCTATCCCCGTAAGCCCTCAACTTCAAGGTAGTCAGAACCTCTATCTTCCTCATCAGGGAAGTCCTCGAACATTATGGTAGTCGACACCTCTGTATTCCTATCCCCGGAAGTCCCCAAATGTACTTAGAAACATTCGGAGTCTCATGAAGCTAGTATGAACAAGATGTTTAGTACGTAAAAAGCAAGAGAGTATCTCTCTAGAAATCATATCAGTAACATGTAATCTGTAGAGTCATAGAATAGTATTGAGCTCGTTCAAATGAGCTCAGATTTATAGGCACAACATCAACGGCCAGCTCCATCCTCCAACGATCATATTTTTCCTTGAATTTCAGTGGGAGTTGTACACGTGTAACTAAAACAACAGTTAGTTAGTAACTAAATGCACGAAATTGTTTTATATCCAAAACATGATTAAGAAAAAATATGGTTACTTAACAAAATTTATTTTTCAGAGTCTAAGGAAAAATAAAAGTTCGGAGTCTAACCAAAAAACAATTCGGTGTCCATAACCCACAGTTATTTGGATTCTGTCTTCAAATAAATTCTTGTCCTAAATTCTATAGAATTACAGACTCTAAATGTCTAGGAAATTCAGAGTCTGAATTTAGTAGAATTCTTGAGTATGGAATCATAAGAATTCGGAGTCTGAACTTACAATGGTCAAAGTCTAAATTCATTAGAATTTTGAGTCTGAACTTACAATGTTCGGAGTATGAATTCTAAGAAATCAAAGTCTGAACTCAGAAACTTCGGAGTATGAATTAAGAGAAATTGGAGTCTGAACTCAGAATTTTTGGAGTCTGATTTCATAGAACTCAGAGTCTGAACTCAAAATGTTCAGAATCGGAATTCGGAGAATTCAGAACCTGAATTCGGATCCTGAAAATTGAATTATTTATATCTAATTATATATATGATTGCGAGGTTTTGGATTTGAAAACAAATTTTATACTTAGAATATGAATAATGACAACATTGTAAAGATAAATTTCCTTGTAGAAGAAAAATTTTCTTTGTGAAGTTAAAATATAAGAAAAATAAAATTTCCGTAAGGAATAGTGTTTGTGATTTGTAAAAGATGATGGAATGAAAAAGTCATAAGGAAACCTTGTTGACTCAACAATTGATTTCAGAGGGAAATCATGTGACTAGGACCATAGTTAATATATATTTGGAATCAGTGGTTGGGATTGAAGAAACCCATGGGTTTCTGAAAAAATCATGAATGCACGCCTTGTCTAGTGAATAACACATAGCATGTAGCCTCTCTCAGCCGCAATGGTAGGGTTTGGGAAAAGATAAGGATGACATAAAGTGTACTCCCCTACAGACATTGAGTACTACCTTTCCATGTGAGGAGAGAAATATAAAGACAAAATCAGCTAGGAAAACACCTTGTTTCGAGCACATGGACATGGGTTTTAAACACTTGCTGAATCCCATGTGGGAAACACGCTATGTGTCAGAGAACATGGACATGGGGTCCGAGTACACGGACATGGCCAGTAGACACAGCCCTGATCCCTGGATAAATATAACTAGCCATACAGTACACCTACATTGGGTGAACTAATGCATGAATTAAGACCCTTGTATGGCCAAAGACCTGGCCATGTTGTGAAGAGGGGGCACACACCATGTGGGCACCCTCACACGTTGTGTACTGTTTGAGCTCCCACAAGAAATCTTTAATCCTCTATATCTCCATCATTTTACCATGGATTTCACACTAAAAGATTCAAATATTGAGTGTTTTTCCACATAGAACATAATGGTTCTACTAAAAATGGATTTCGAGATATGAAGTGGATGTTCCGAATTTGGTACATGTAGAGATGACACCCTATGTTGGTAGTGATAAGATAGGATTAAAAGAATGATTTCGAGTAGACCCTCCATTTGGAATGGGTAGTGTAGTCATCGATGAACTTCCCCACTAACCCACTCATAGGATATGGGTATTGTAGTCCATAATGACCTTTTGATATGACCATCTAGTAGTATCTTGGTTTTTTAGTCTCGAATGACCTTCTGAGTTGGCCCTCTAGAAGGACGGGGTGGTGTAGTCCCTGATGACCTTCTGGGATGACCATTTATTAGGATATAGGAATTGTATTCCTCTATTACCTTTTGGGATGACCCTCTTGTATTGTTGGGTAGGGTAGTCCCTAATGAACTTCTGTACTAACCTGCTAGTAAGATCCGGGAAGTGTAATCACCGATGACTTTCTAGGATGATCCTCTAGTAGGATCCGGGTATTTTTGTCCCCAAAGAACATTCAGGATGACCCTCCAGTTGGGTTGGATAGTGTAGTACCTGATAACATTCTAGAAACTACCATCAACTATTTTTCACAGTGGGGTGGCCTGATTCTATTTACCTAATGACTCACGATAATGAGGGGTGATTTCCCCACATAGATTCATTTATCTAACATGATCTTAAACCATGTGCATGAATCAGTTCTGCCCGAAGCAGAGAGTATAGTGGTGTGGTTATTTAATCCCCTTTGACTTGTGACTTCTAGGTAGACACATGAGGTTATGGGAATTATAGTGTAATCTGACATAGAACTATGAGAAACTCATCTTCTTGGCTTGATCTGTGACTTGGAGATCCCCTTACTCTCTCGTTTGGGATTATTTGAAAGATAATATATATATATATATATATACATATCCATCCCATTACAGTATCAACTCCTTGGGTCTTGGTTACTCTCCTTCCAAGATAGTTGAAGACATGAAGGATATTTCAAGTGATTTCCATCTCTAGATTCTCGTGGTTGAACGGGTCTACTCTCCAGCAACAGATAGTAAAGACTCGGTGGAGGGGGTGGGGGTCACCTCCTCACCATTTTGAGCACATAGTGTTTGGATGATCCAAATTTCAAACTCTTATTAGATTGAGATTCAATCTTTACATTATATTTTACTACAACCTATTCCATATACTTCTTCACTTTCGTTTTTCTCTTACTCCTCCCCTTTCTTATTTTTGGGGTGTTTTGATGTGTATTTATATACTCTCCCCTTCGTGGCCTTTGCCCAAGATGTGTCATGCCTTTTACAAATAACAGACTAGTCCATCATGATGTGAGAGGAGATTAGTAATATGGAATAGATGTACTGATTAACATGGTTGGATTTGGGATAAATGAGTGGGGCTCTCTTTGTTTGATACTCTTTGCAAGTTGAATTTATGTTGGAAGTAATTTCTTTTTTGGGCATGTGTTTTTCCCTTAAAATTTTACTATTCAGTTTCGTACCTTTGTACTATCTAGAGGTTCATGCATGTTTATTTACTTTACAATAGATTACCCTTTTTCAACATTTCCTAAACACTTTTTCGTTGTTTTGGCTGTTTAAGTGTGTATTGGTTCTAAGGAAAAGGCCTCATCGAGTTTATTATGCCTTCGACACAAGTCGCCAACCACTGTCACATGGAGGCGAGCATGGGATAGTTGATGCTTTAGCCATAGATTGTGTCAGGTCATGATAATAAAGATGATTGTTATTTCATTGTTATTATTTTCGATATAATGGAATAATTACCCTTTTTTACAGGGTTAACCATCCATATTAAATTTCAAATAATGAACAGAACAACCACAAAATTCCTAAAACGAACCTAACCTATTCAATAATTAAACATGTAATTTAAATAAATCTTATAATTGCTTTAATGAAAAATTAATAAACCTAAAAAAATTTAATAATTAAATTAAATAATAAATATATTTTTATTATATGAGATTAAAAATAATAACATATAATGTTTGTACTTGAGGTGAGGGGCTTCTTAACATAATTTTCTTTCAATGGGTTTAACAATTTTCCATTGACTTTGTTATTCCATGATTATGTGATATTTGATCCTCAAATTGTTTTATATTTTATTTAAACTTTTTTATGTGGATTTACATATTTTCACATAATATCTTAAATTATTAATTATCACTTCAATTGTTAAGATGGTTTCAATGTTTTTTTCCTGAATCACATTTTCATGATATATATTTCATGTCATCCACCATGATTTCCTTGTACAGTGTATGTGCATCCCAATGAATGAATTTTCAAATTTTAATTAATTTAATTAATGTTATATATATTCCCATTAAAAATTATCTCATTTAATACCTTTTTATTTGATAGTTACCAAAGCAGTAAAGGATTTATTAGATAACCTCATTTATTTTCAGGATTTTTTATGTTCAACGTTCTATTCGGGGAAATAGTGTGATCATAATTTCATGAACAACATATCAATTCTTCTACAATTTTTAATTTTTAGGTTTAAATAATTTTATTTCACTTTCATTTCTTTGGTTCTTAAGAAGATTAAAAGGAAATTATTTAGAAAAATTGGCCTTACTTCTCCTTTAGTTCGGGAATATTTTCTCTTAAATGTCCATATTCTTATTGATGTTTTGAAAACAATTACATTATATAATATATATAGTATTTAATGAATTTTGAAAATATATTTTCCATTCTTATTGCTTAATTAAATATTAATCCTTAAAAATATTTCATGTCAGCTATTTGTAATATTTTATAAAATGTGTGAAAGGAATATTTGTTTTAATATTTACCAAATAAAAGAAGTTTATCATCATCATAACGATTATTATATTAGAATATTACATTTTAGGTTGTAAAATTTACATTAAATAAAATATTTTCCCCTATATTATTAGAGTTTTAATACATTATTATCAGAATAATTGGATAGTTTTCTCAGATTTCAAATAAATTTCAAAATTGTTCTTATAATTTAATTTTTTATCAATGGAAAAATATCTTACTCTTTTCCAGTATTATAGTGTTGTTATGTTAAAATGATTCCATCCTTACATTTTATCAGGATGTTTTTATTATTCTTTAAATATAATCTCATGGAACTCATTTCTTTTTCATGGTTCAATGAATTTAAGAAAATGTTGATTGTTTTTAAGAGTGTTGGGTTAATAATTGAATACTTATAAAAGATTTTTAAATTTATATGATACTTGAACATGTAAACAAACGATGGATGTGTTCTTAAATATTAATGAATCTATATTTGGTCATATTCTAGTCTTCCAATGTATTGAGCAAAGTGATGGAGTTAACAAATTAACATTACTCTTCAGATAGTGAAAGTTTTGTATTTTCATAGGTACTTCTATGAAGTGAAGGAGTTTTCCGTTGTATGTTACTCCATACAGAAATTGTAATTATACCATTTTTTTGATTAGTTGAAGTATTTTTTATTTTCTAAATTCCAAAATTCTTTATCTATACATACTCTCTGTTTTAAGGGTTCATTTAATCATGATTGGCATCAAATGAATCATGATTATTTATTTTAATGACGCATTATATTTTTAATTATTTATACAATGTCACATGTTTAATAATATATTTATTAATGGTTAATAATTGTATAATTAAATCCACAATCACATTAAATATTTTATCATACAGTTATTCTCATCTTTTGATACTCAATTATTAATACATATGTTTACCATTACTAAGAATTTGATCTCACCCTTCTTAGATTTATTTTTTGTAGGTTAATGAAAGGATTTAACTATGATATTTTTATAGGGGTTTCATATAGTAAATACTAAAAAATTAATGTGGAATAAGACAATTTGGATAAAGTATGAAATATGAATACTTAAAAATAATATTATTTTTATGTAATAGTATGTCCTAATTCTGTAACACTCAATACCTTGAAGTTCCTTGGGTGTGTAAATTATCCAATATTTTTGTTTGATGTTTTATATTTTGATGGATAAAATTTAGTCACCCTAATATGTATTATAGGGAAAAATACAAAGATTATTTTTTTTGTATGGGAACTGAGATTTTGGGTTTGGGGTTGTCATATTCGGTATTAGGGTGGGGATTAAATAACACTAGATAATAGGATGTTTTCCTGAGAGGTTCACTTAAATGTCATGGGTACCATTATGTGTATATAAGTTTAAGGTTGATAAAAAGTTAAAGGCATATATACCCTTTTGGGGTTCTAATTAATGGGATTTTGAATAGATAGTAGTATTTTTGGAGATGTTTTATTGGGTTATGAAACAAGTAACACCTTGGTGTGTCATGTGATTAAAAAGGAATTATAATTTTTAAGAATGATATTAAATTTTTTGGGAAGTAAAATTAAAGGTATGAAATAACCATTGATATTAAAACAAACATTAATGATTGGATAATCAAGGATAATTGTGATATTAGATTATTTATTTATGTAATGATATTAGTTGAATCTTTTGGGTTATTGTAGAAATTTTCTAGTAAAATTAATTATTTCTTCATATGAATTATATTCATTTAGGTATTGTATTTTCCTATAATAAACATTTTTGTTTTAGTAAAGTTTAGAGGATTATAATATTATCCATTTTTGGATCTAATTATATATTAAAAACTTATGATTTAGTTATAAAAAATATTAATTGTGGATATTAATTGTGTGGAATATGAGAACAGATAGATGTGGAAACTAGTTAATATGCACAACCAAAGTATAATATTATATTTATGTACATGAAGAAACTAAAGTATTTATGTTATTAAATTTCCATAGTCTAGATAATAAAAAAATTCCCTCATAAATTAAAAAATGTTATTTTTTTAATAATTTTTTATGAATTAACTGTTTACATTCTCTCTTAATAATTTTTAATTTCATGGTCATTATCTTTCTCATGATCACACTCTCTTTCACCACCCATAACTAATTTGACATTACATTTCCCCTCCATGTCTATATTTCGAAATACCGATAATTTTATCTTAAATGTAAACATAGTAATGTGTCAATCCAGATGATCATTATACTTTTCTTTCCCCCTTCTCCACTAGAATTTCTATTAACCCTTTTTTAAAATGATGGTTTTCAAAAAAAAAATCCATAGTAAATCATTTAATTACTAAGAACAAGATAAAATTATGCGATGTAATTTCTTTTATGGGGATGATGTGACATACTAATATATTATAATTTAATTTCTTAATATATATATATATGTGTGTGTGTTGATTTGATGGCATGGGGTATACCCAATATCAAGATTAAACATGCCACAATATATTAACGAAATATTAATATTTCAATATAAATTTCATCACACAGTCATTTTTATGGAAGGAATGAATTGGAATTACAATATTTTGATAAATATATATGTATGTGTTTTTCTAATTACAAATAAATTTCTTAATTCCAATTAAATATCCAATCAATTTTTATTAAACTCATTTTATGCTTCAAAAATATATTTTCATCAAAAATGATTTGTAGTAATTTTTTCTAATGGAATATAATAATTTTTTTTCATTTCAATAAATTTTCAATTATAGAAACTATATCCTCATTGAAATTAAAATATGAAATTATAATAGGATAAAATTTATATCTTTTTTGAAAATATTTATATTTTCACTAAATAGTTAAAATTACTGATTTTATTGAAAAATCTATTTTCCATTCAAGTATTCAAAAATAATAATTTGGTTTTGAGTTAATTTTAAAAGGTATTTAGTTACTTTTAATTAAAAAAATTTGACTAATGTTTTTATAATTGTAATTATTATTAATTTGGGTATAAAATATTTTTATACTTAAAAAATGAATTTTACTTGAATACTGTATTTCATCTTTTTTTGAGAGTTTATTTCAAAATTAATTTATGAATCTTTTTTAAATTTAATTTTTAAAAATTGAATACATATCTGGAATAATAATTTATAAATTTTGTAAACTAATCATCTTTTATTGTCATAAATAATAGTAATCTCAGCAATAATATTGTCACCATGGTATGGATAAAATCAGTTGAACAATGTAAAACAATGAAATAAGGCTTTGAAATAATCCATAAAATTTCCAATATTTTATATTATTACTGTAAACTAAACACCCCTTTAAATATTAAAAAATTTATAATTTTTGTCCCATTTTCCCTTAATAAGGTCCACTATAATATTTTCAATAAATAAAAATTACAAACAGACTATTTCGTAATTTTAATATCTGTAATATTTTGTGGTAGGGATAAAAATTATTGGAAAGGTTATAAAATGATATTTTAAAGATAATTAATTTTTTATCCTAATATTTTATTTTTAATTTTTTGAAGTGATATAATTTCCTTAAATCCTTATATAATGCCAACACGATGCTTTTAGGAGCAGTAGAAAAATCAATCAAATGATTCTAAAAACATATTAAGTAATACTTTTCTAATGATTTATGGTATCATTAAAAGTTAATATGAAAAAATATAGTAGTTTTTTATTTTTTAGAAATTTATAATCAAACAACATTACTTTATTTTTATATTTGTAAAATTAAATTATTCGTATACTCCTAAAAAAACTACAATAGAATTTTAATATAAAAAATATTTTATTAAATGATTTAAAATTAATAATAATTTCATATTTAGCCTTGTGATTGGGATATAATGAGTAATGTAAACCATTTTCAAATAATGAGACATGTTTCTTTTAATTTTATCTTTCTTGTCCCTTAAGGAGTAAAATAGATTGTTGTCCTAGTAATCATTAAAAGAGTCAACATAAAGGTTAAACTAAAATATAAAGATGAAAACATCAACTAAACTTTTAAAAATTTATTTGATGAAATGTTTTGAAATAATAATCACACTATAGTTTAAATATATCAATTTCATAACACTTTATCATTACAAAAAATTTAATGTATTTTAATGATTTATGTAATTCCAACGGTTTCCTTCTCATATTTTATAAAATGAAAACACATCTAATCTCTTCATCACATTTATTTAGAATATTATTTCGATCAATCCTTTAACAAAACACTTCATAAAATCATTATCTTCTTTCTAGGGGTTACTTTATTATTAAAATAACCCCCCTAGGGTCATTAAGGATGGACTTAAAGGACGTTCTTCAAATAAAATGTTATTATCTTAATTGTGTGTTTTTATTTTACTACTTATTACAACTACATAAATTATATAATAATAATTAGAATAAAATAACTTATTTATTTCCCATATACATATATGTTATTGTATTAATGTAAAAAATTTATTCATCTTGGTTTACATCAATTTAAATATGAAACCATTATTCTTGTGTGCATATGGACTACCACAACGTGGATTGGTGTATTTCATTTATCATCAACTCCTTTCAGGGATCATTATTACTATGGATTTAATGTATATATATATGATATTAATTGAATAATTAGGATTCTATATTCATAATATATCATCTATCTTTATACCATTTCAGTCATTAAAAATGGAATAATCACATATATGTATGGACAGACTATGATCCCGCATGGAGATGTACTTCTTTCAAAAGACACCTCTCTTGACTGGTCATGGGGATAAATATAATTAATTAATTTTCTTTTTATTACTTTAGGTTTATTTTTAAGATATAATATTTTATTTTATTTCATTATATCACACCAAATGAAAATTTAAAACATTTCTCATATTTATGTATGGATTACCACATCGCGTCCCAATGTTTTTTCTTTTTTCATGAACTCTTTTCCTAGATGAATCTAAAATTTTATTATATGTGTAAATATTATATTTATTTTATGGTAAATATTGTGTATTTGAAATAACAAATACCACCTTTAACATGGTCAACATATCAAATAAAGTTTCAAATTATAAACAGAAGATCCCCATAATACCTTTTATGAACATTACGAAATAAGAAATTAGAATTTTCATTGAAATGAATAGATCAATGAAAAATTAATAAAAGATTAAATGTTTATTAATGAAGTATATAGTTAATATAATATTATTATATTTGATTTATAATACTTATATATAATTTCTGACCTCAATGTAAGGGGTTTCAAAACTAAATTTACTTTCATTGAATTATAAGTCATCTCCATCGAATTTGTAATCCCACTGTTATGTGATAATTGATCTATAAATAGATTTATGTCGTATTTAGACTTATTTTATTGTAATTTTCATATTTCCACTTAATAAATTCAATAAATATGATCAAAGTAAATGTTATTATATTTTAATGGTTTTTCGTTGTCTCAATGTTGTTTTCATGACACATGTTTCATCTTATGGACCATTAATTATTTTTATATTGAAGATAATTTTATATGAATGAATATTGAAATAATAATTCATAAAATTTATTGTATTTTTATGTCCACATTATATTCTTTCCATCAATTAATTTTGATTCAATAGGTATAAAATATGAAAATACATTTTGTTACAATCTTGTTTCTTTTTTGGTATTGATCTTGTTCAAGGTAACTATGGGGAAATTTTATGATTTTAATTTAATAAAAAACGTCTCAATTATTATACTCTTGTATTTTTGATATTTAAATTATTTATATTCATTTTTTTCTATTTGATTAACATGGATATCAAAATAACATTTCTATGAAAAACAGACCAAATTTTTCCTTCATGTTCGGAATATTTTCTCTTCCATATCTATATTATTAAAAATATTTTGAATAATATTATTTTAAAAAAAATGATATTTCAATGAATTTTTATGTATATTTTACATTATTCTAAAAGGAATAAAATGAAAAAATTTAAATGATTTTAGGTAGGGATATAGATAAAATTTTATAAAAGATCAGGAAGGAATATTTATTTTAATAATTAGAAAAGGGGTGGATTTCCCCATCATCATAAATATTATATTATTTTAATATTAAATTATAATATTAAATGGTTATATTCAAATATAATATTTTTTCCAGTATTCTATAAAAGCTTATCTAATATTATTAGAAGAAAATAATGTTTTCCATGTTTTCAAAGAAATATCTTAAGTGTTTTTTAAAAGTAGATTTTCTTTTTGGAGATGTCCCCAATTGTTTTCATATAGTCTAGAATGTTTTTTATGACGATACTATACTTATTAATTCATTGTGTGGATTATCATAGTTTTTAAATAGATTCATGGAACATGTTTCCTTTCCATGGGATAATCAAGATAAAAAGGAATGATAATTATTTTCAAGGGTATTATATTTAAAATTGGAATATTATATTTTTTCATTTTATGGTACATATACATATGTATTGATGATTTACTGGTGGTCTTGTAATAGACGAAGGATGGTTTGTTCTATTACAGGCCACCAATGCATTGTGTAAACTGATGGAATAAAGATCTGTATGTTAATTCTATGATAGTTCTATAAATTTAACCTTTGATAGTTATTATTTTGATTTTACAGAGTTAACTAGTATATTTTACACCTAAAATTTATTGTAATATTTAAAAGTTTTTTTATTCGTTGAATACTGTTTTATGTTCTAAGATACAAACACTTTTTCTCTATGCTTCGTTTGAGTGTGAAATAGTTACTTTGATCAATATTGGCATCACACAACCCACGATTAATGATTCTTTTTAATCTTGTCTTTGATAATGCTTTATTACATGACTAATGTTTACTGAACTAGTTTTTAATGTGTATGAATACTCTTTTGTAGTGTGAATTCACTTTGAAAATATTCTCATTCCCTTACGCTCACCTTGTGATATTCAATTATTAAGGCATAATATTACCCTTATTGGGTATTTGAGGTCACCCTACTTATTTTTATATTCTGCATCATAAAAAAATATACTAAGTAATATATGTATAGAATTATTTCTTATGGGAAATGATGAAGACTTAATGCGGAATAAGTAAAATATGGTATAATGATAAAATTTCCCACATAAATATATCTGTATTATAAAATAAGAGTTTTTGAAAATTCTATAAAACTTTAAACCTAAAAGGTTCCTGGGAATGTATGTGTTAAAAAGACAATTTATTTTTTAAAATTTTTATTGCTAAAATTAAATCACATGTATCATTATAAAATCCAGTAATGTAAATAATGTGATTTTAAAAAAATATCTGGGAGTTTTATTTCAGGAATATTATGAAAATTAAAATGTATTACATTAAGTTAATCAAATAATAATATAATAATTACTGAAGAGAAAAGTAAATGGAATATTTTACAACTAATACATAGAAGTAATTTGACAAAGGATGCCTATAAAATGGACTAATTATTTACCATGTAATATAATAATCGAAGAAATCAGATCCAAAACAAGGTATAAAATATAGTATATTAGTAATAAGAACAAAAAATGTAGAAGATGTATCATAACAAACAATTATTTCCCACTAGTTATAATTAAGATAAAGGGAAACTCAATAAAAAATATATAATTAATATATAATTGAAGAAATATATGATTTTCTTATATAAATAATTATTCTGGTAATAAAAAAAAATTTATGAAAACATTCAATGAATATAGTTGTTCGTTTATATTCAAATTTACTCAAGATACACATATCCAAATAAAAGATGTTACAACCACTAAAAGAATTATATTTATTATTATAGACATTTGGGTTGTGGAACCATTTGTTTTTTGAAAACATTTGAATATAACAATAATATAGAAGTTACGGTTTCAAAATGTGCAATTTACCCAATCATGTTTTTTCTCCAACCATATTCCATACTCACCACATTTTCAAAATTAGTATTTACATTGTAATTTTTTTGTATAAAATAGACCTCATAATAAATTCCTTTTCATAGAAAATATAATTAGTGTTGATAAATTTTATTTCTTGTTTTAATAAAAACTTTATTCTTAAATATTTTATATTCAACTGGAACACTTTTTTTTCAAAATTATTTTTGGTTTAAGAAAAAATTTATACAAACTTAAAGTAAATAAAATTCACAATAATTTATCATGATAAGGTATTAAAAATAATAACCTAAAAATATGGGTGAAGTTAGAGTTATAAACTATGACACTCAAGAACTTTGACAGGTGAAATACATCAGGATATTGGTTACCATTACAACTATTCTATATTGGCCGATTCCTTTGATATGGGGCTCAAAAACCTCAGGTTACCAGCTTGTAATGGTGTTTTCCTTTAAAAAAATTAATAAATGGCATAAAATTAATGCAACTAATTTACCTAATTTATTATAAACAATAACCAATTTAAAAGCATATTCTAAACTATTTATCAAAATAAATGAGGTATCACAACCATGATTAATATCTAAAAAATGTCCATTTTTATCACATAACATAATAAAAAATTATCTATTCATTTTCAGCATAAATCATATCATAGTAACCTTATTAGTAATCTAGAAAAGACATGGAATGCTCTTAGTAGGTGGAAAATCATGCAATTCATCATTATTTATATTTTTATAAATGTCTATTGAAAAAATAAAATATGAAATGTATATAATGTATCCAATATTATTCAAATAATAACTCATCATTTTTTACTTCATTAAAGATAATTTTGAAATGATCTTTTAAAATATATTATTATTTTGTAATTCCAATTTGTTAAACTCCGGCCCATTTAGCCACTAAAACAACTGTACAGACCATGTTCTTCTAGGAATTATGTGCTCCTACCTGAAAAAAAAGAATTTCATATTGAAATAAGGATGTGGAGAGGTTCTAGTGGGGATACTATATCCTCTTGTAATGATTTAATAATTCTATAATATATATATAGAGAGAGAAGTAGAGAAAAGGCCAAATAGAATCTTGAAAAGTAACATGCCCATGGTGTAAGCATAGTTGATAGAAGTAGAAGAACCAATAATAAATTGGTTCAAAAAAACATTCATAATTAGACATCACAACATACAATTTTTAGCTACTGAAATATAACATGCACACATATCTTGAAATATAGAAGATAACTAGAAGGCTATGAAATAGATGACCTTATTATAGGTATATAGTAGAATTTTAATATATAAAAAAGACAAAAAAGGAAACTCTTGTAGTGGAAAGAACAAATATTCCCATTTTATCCATCCCATTAAAGCTTAATCAATAGGATCCATCTCCATAGACTAAACCCTTACCTAAACGCAAAAGAATGAAATCCACACACATCTCGAAGGGCCTCTGTAAGGTGTCGGAATTAATCTCATTAGTTCACTACCAACATGTTTCAATATTACATTTGTTGTTTATCAGGTGATTATATAAATAAATGAACAAAGGTAGAACACTCATTTAAATAAACAAAAGCTTCCGTAGTGATCAACAACCACCATGACGTTGTCGCATTATTTATCCATTGGTGTAAAACTGTAAAGTATAAAATCATTATCCAAAGATAAAGGATTACCCTAAAGTAATATATTCTCTCCTAAAATATCATGTTCCACATCCAAAATTAACTTGACACCTCATGCCATCAACCAAGTTACCAATGTCCTGAAAGAATGACCAAGAAAATAGAACCTGATGCTTCGAACCTGACTCAAAAGCATTTTTCAGTTTGATGAAACACAACCCAAGGTAAGGTGATGTCTTCCATCCAAGTAATATCATAATTGGTGCACAATATAATTTATGAGGAAAAATGATTCCAATCACCAAAATATTTCATGGCCCCACAACTTCACAGAAGCCACCCCTCATCCCCCAAAATGATGAACTAATCACAGTAACCTAATGGGTAATCACCATCTTTGTGGATTTCTATGGCAAGAACCTTCATCAAATATCACATAGTCCTCATGAGTAACCCGATGACCTTTCCACCTCAATATGAGGACCAATTCACCAATCATGTTATCATCACCCAAAATATAGATATATATTCCCCATTCCAATCATGATGATCACATCTCCTCAACTGGACACCCAACTCTACCACAATCCTCTATTCAATCATGTCATGTTCCCATGGAAGACAATGGAGATTCAAAAGAAATTCACATAAATATATCAATTCATTATAATTATATTTATGTAATCAATCCAAACAAAACAACACCCCAGCCAAATATTCCCAAGGTACCAATCCCCTAACATGGCTAAAAGCATTTTTGGTGTTGAGTGGGCATTTCCATAGGCATCCCACATGGTCAATATATTTTATTAATAGAAAAAATTAAATTTATGGGGTCTTGCCCAGACAACCCAATGTTAGGATAAAATATGTGAAACAAAAACACCCATGAAAAAATGAAGGTATGCACCAAAAAATTCATAGTTACGCCCGATCTTAGCATATAACTCAGACCTATTTGGATGAAAATAAAATTTTAGGCAAATCCCATGAAAATAGTGTAAAACCACTTTCTCGGATTTAGTGTGACATATGAATAGGGTAATGGATAATTGAATCACTTAATTGATGATTCTTAAATAAATATATCCAATTCAATATATGATTATCAATGTGGAGTCCATATGAAAGAGAGGCATCAATCACTAGAATAAAAAGAAAATAGGAGCACCCGCACAATTGTGAACCACCATGAAAAGAGAGAAGTAAAAAAGGAAACAAGAAATAGATATGGTGGGGAAAATAGTGATCTCACAACATTAATAGGATGAACAATTAGATCACATGGTTTTACAAACCATACAGAAACAATGTGGATCCTTCTACATAAGATCCAATCCCAACACATGGTTAACCCACAAGGTTAAGCCAAACTGTGTGGAAATCGTTCATGCGATAGTGCGTAGATACTACCCACTTGGAATTTAGAATGTGGGTTGCACATGTTTTTCCCAAACAAAGAGCAAAACATTCAGTTTCCTTATAATAAAAAATTATATGGTCTCACATGGTCATGCAACTTATTGTTCCTGGTTTTACAAACTGTTATTAGTGCTTTAATAGGGCATATGATTTTTCTTTAGAGGCCACATAATTTACGAAAACCATGTGCCTCAGTCTGAACACATAGAAACTTGGATTTTCTACATCAAAAAGAACCAAAACCCAACCAAACCCCTGTTACACGTGTCAAAATATCAACCATGACTAAAAATAATGCACTAGGTCAATGGAAAATTAAATGTTATGTTTCTTCACATGAAAATATGTATGGTCAAACCACCAAATCAAAAAATGAAAAATATAAATGGAATTTAACCCACTCCAAATAATTGAGATGTTATAATATCCCAATATTAACATAAGTCATCCATGATCTATAAAATAAAACCCCAAAATAGTACTGAACATACACATATCTATAATGTTAACAAGGAATGACCTGGTCATAAGGGAACATATTAACTCCATCAAGGGGCTCCCCACTATATGATCTTCTTACCCCATTCGCATCTCCACCCAAAAAATGAAGAACACTGATGGTCCATCGACCATCCCTAGACTCAATTTCCTCCCATTATGCATTGTCACACTTGAGCCTCATGAGTTTCTCACATTAAACATTTGTAAAACCAATAATCCATCATAATAGTTCACCACATCGGTTCCCAACTTGTTCCCCTATCTCACATGGCACCTATGACTCTTACATCTCATTACATGATCAACATTCTTGGTGCCTTGCACCTCAATAGAGTCCCTCACTAAAACAATGTATGGATTGAAATGCTCCCCAAGAAACTCACATATCATTGACGCCCCAACGACAATGCACCTCAAATAAATCATGCATCTAATTATTCTCATATATAAATTCTAGAACCATTCACCTCATATATACATATACAAATATATAACACATTTGAAATGATGCAACCTACTATCCATCATTGGGTTAGTACAACTATAAGTCATTTTAACCTCATGCACCAAAAGTGTAAATGACTATAGAATGTCCATGAAAAAATAAACCAAAATAGTACCCACCCTCCCCTAGTTTATTCCCATATAATACCTATGACATCCATTAGATTTTGAGTATTCTATGACCCTGTAAGGTCCAAGACATGCACCTGGCCTGAAGCAGGACTACTGACAATGAAACATTATTTGCCTATTTTTAATTCAATAATGATGAATTGTTATTGTTTTTAAATGATAAAACCCATGTATAAATTGTTTAATAAAAATAATGGGAAATTTGAGTTTTTGATTGAAAATGGTCTAAATTGCGAAAAGTGCTTAATTCTAGATTTTTGATGGGTTTTTACATCAAGGGTATTTTTAAAATTTCATGAAATATATAATTTCAAATTGAGTTATTATTTTGTTGTTCTAATAATTATTATATTTCCTTAATTTTTTTTCTTCTGGACTAGGGGATGAATCGATCATCTAGAGGAAGTAAAAATCAAGGAATTTGAAGAGTTCCCGGACGGACAATGTTTTCCCCACCCCCATAACGGAAATCCATCTCATCCTAAACACCTCCAAATGCGTTGATTCAACATGGGTATGAAATATGACTAAAATGGGAGTTCAAAAAAGAAATTACATTGAGTTTTTAATCCATTAAGGTGGAAATTGAACAACATATGTTTGAAGGAAGATGAATCGATCCTTCATCCAGAAATAGATTCCTCCATTGTAAAATTCATAACTCTTACAACTGGTGTCCAAATGAAGTGAAATTTTGGGGTTGAACATACCACATATTAGTAAACAAAGTTGATGAAGGGATCCATGTGTTATTTTGTGGATTATTGGTTCATAAACGTGCAACATCTTGTGGAGGCTATAAATCTTCCAATAAAAGGAGTGGAGCTCCTACCTGTCAAATCATTCCAATCCTTCCTAAAACCATCTCAGGCACCAAGGAGATTAGGTAAAGGAATTTTTTAAAAAAATACATTTTTTTATTTTTTGTTTTAATTTCCATTTTAATACATTAATTTTTTTATTAAAGTATCCCCCTTTCTTCTTCCACCCCCTTTCTCTTCAAACTCTAATTCTCATTCCCTATCCTCCATTTATCCATCGTGATCTCTATACACTTTTCCAAGGAAAATTACTAACTCAATGCTTTGACCTGGGGGAGGTTTCATAGTGTTCTTTATTATTTTAACTGAATTAGAAATGTTTTTATTCTATTTGTGGTGGGGATGGGAATATTGCACGGGTGCGATGGACGTCCACCATGACACTATTTCAAAATCCATTAATTTCCGTTATTTCATTCATTATCCCACACTTCTCATAAGAAAACCCTTCATACAATGGAGTTGGGGTTTCCATAAGGGATGAAATAATATATTGTGGAGTCGTGTCTTTTGGGGATAGTATTCTCGATTGAGGTGGTATCCAAATTGACTATTGGAGGAGGTATGGTTTGGTGTTCCAGAGGCATTCTTAAATCACATACTCTTTAAATCAATGTAAAATTATTCATAAATGAGGTTTTATAAAATAAATTATCAAATTGAATTTATAGAATAAAAAAATAAATAATGAACTCATGTTATCCAAAACTAGGACCAAGACCTTTATTACTAGATTTCATTCTGTTTGCATCTTGATTTAAATTCTACATGTCATTATTTTAATTACATGTTTTTCCAACACCCACAAAAACATTGTTATCAATAATTTTTTAAAAAAACCAACAATAAGTAGATTAGGTGAATTAGAATTATTGATTGAACCAACTGCAACACTCTTCAAGTGGGATGACACTGGTCAGCCTCTATGCTGCACTACGAAAAGATAGAAATTTTATTTTTCCATGCCTTGCAACAGGAGTGAATCAAAACTGGTGTCGTTGTTGGGGAGCTAAGTAGTTGTTTCAATCAATTTTTCAAAATTCACATTTTTTTAAATATTTTATTTTTTCTCATTAATGAAATCTATAAAAAAACCTTTCAATGATGTATTCAAACTCAAATTTTTATGAATAGAATAATTACTAATCGGTGTGTGAGGAAGAAATAGACCTCATTGAGAAAAAACTCCATTGAAGGGATTATTCTCTAAATATAATGTTTAAATAGAAGGAAAGAGGACTAGAAACGTAGATCTAAATTGAAGATTTAATTTCCATGGATGATGAAAACAAAGATGATGTACAAAGATTCAAGGCTAAGAAAGAAGTTCCACAAGTCATCTAGGATTTCAATGAAGGAATCCATGAAGTTTAATCCAAACATAAGGTGTAGGATCCCAACTACCAACCTCCATCCAATGATAATCAACACCAAGAGGCACTATCTACTGAATAAAATATTGAAACCAAACCAATCCCGGGAGATGATAGAATCTCTTACTCACACTCATTTAATTTTATTGAAACTAATTTTAGTTTAACTCCCATATATTTTTAGTTTTTAGATTCAGCTAACTCTTATTATACCTTAGAGAATTAAGATGATAAAGAATATGCACCTGTTGAGGCACAATTAGAGCTCCCGGAAGACATTGAACTTCTACTGGAGGAATCCCATGAAGTTATTCAAGTGGATCTACCTAAATAACATGTGGCACATCCTACATGACCTCAGAAGAAACCATTTTAAGGAGAGGGAGATGATTCAACGGTCTCATTAAAGAAGGCGTAGGCTCCATACATCATCCTACCCCGACTATGCAAGTTGTACCACATTGTGAAGGGGGTGATTTGGTGTAATATATCTATGGAGTCCTCATCTAGAAGAACAGATATGTTGATGCTGGGAAAATCCACATGTGGTGGTTTATGTCAAATAAGCTTCATCCACCCTCGGATTTTGGACAACTGATGGTACTGACCTTTCAAGGCAGTGAAAATTCATGGACCACTTGGGGGATCATACCAAGAATTATCGTTGCATTATTTTTATAATTAATTTTTTAGATTACTCCAGTGTACGACCAACTCCTTTTTATCCTTTTGAGCTTTAATGACCTTATCCTCTTTCTTAAGTGAGTAATTCTCTTTTGTAGGTTCATATATAGAAAAAGGATTCTTTTAATAGAGGAAGAATACAAAATCTTTATTTCAAAAGGGAGTTCATTATTAATGTTGAATCTTTTAAACTACTTTCAATTTTCGGTCCAAAACATGTTTTGAGCTTTAATGTTAAAATAGCATGTCCACACTTTAATTATTGCTTTACTTGTCTTATCTAGGAGAAATGTGTTTTTTCGGAACCCTATGATGCCATGTTTCATATTTCAATTTTAATGATATTGAATGTGTAAAATAAAAAATTTAATGTTTAAAGTGAATCATGGATATGGAAATGATGACTCAAGATTTAAAATAATTAGTTGATTTATGAAAATGAAATTTCCCTACCCTTTTTCATACATTGAATTTCAGAAATTCATGTTAATTGATGTTTTATTATTAATAATGTCATTAGTTATTGTCTCATATCATGTGTCTCATTCCCAAGAGTATTTCAAGACCAATTACTTCTTATTTATACTTGAGCATATTTCTCGGGTGATCCTAGGACTTGTCAATGACCAAAACTTTCATTTAAACTTGTCAAAGCTATGACTGTAAAAAATAACAATATAAATGACTGAGGTATCACTGAAAAGACCAGATCCTTAATGAAAAACATTAAATAAATTCTTCTTTTATTCCACAGAGTCCATGAATGACGTTTATAGGGATGATCCATGTTTTAAGACATT
This sequence comes from Viscum album, assembly GCA_963277665.1. NCBI lineage: Eukaryota > Viridiplantae > Streptophyta > Magnoliopsida > Santalales > Viscaceae > Viscum > Viscum album. The sequence goes on from OY728148.1 coordinate 472,819,057, forward strand.
TTTATCAATTCCTACCCTACTCTTAGTATTTTCATGATATTTTAGAAAATAAATTGTGGGGGTGAAGGGAATCATGATGGAAGGGATGTTATACATTGTAAGGAAAATGTGTGAGGGTGATATTTTTTGAATTTTTAAAGGTTGGGGAATCATTCATTAGACTTAATTTTTCCCCCTCTTGAATTTGAAAATAAAAAATAAAAAATGAAAAAAAAGAACTAAAAAAATGAGAAAACTGTTGTGATTTGGGAAAACCAAAAATTGCCATTTTCCAGAACGACGATCCTCTTATCATATGTTCTTAGGTGATATTTGTGAGGTTTTATCTACTCATAATATTTTGAAAATAGAAAAAAAAGTTAAAAAAAATCAAAAAAATTCAAGAGGGTGCATTAAAAATTCATTATGCTTTACCTTGATCATGACCTTACTTTGAGATTTGGGGGAAGTGGGTGTTGGTACATTGAAGGGTAAAATTTTTGTACAATTTATGATATCATGTATTGTGCTTAAGATATAAACATCCTCATTGAGACTTAATTTTTAACGTAAAATCCTACCAACCTGAAGCCTCAGAGTTATTTGAACCTCTATTGAAAGGTCCTCATGATTTTATGTGCCTTTTGTCTTTACAAAGATGAGAAAGTTGTTATTTTTCAAGCTTATGTATAAGGTTCATGTTCTAATGAAATGATAATAAATCTAATTGAATTATATCATGGTATATTAGAGTTAAAATTTAATGGCCAGTTAAATATTTATGTGGCATATTTAATAATAATGAATTGAGAAGATTGAATTAATGAAAGAAGAAGATCCATAAATTTTCAATGGGGAAAAGTAAAATATATGAATTAATTGTGTCTTTAAAAATTTGGAAATTAAATTTATATTTTATATGGATTCTTGTGAATTTTATTTGACATTATTTTTATTTTATTTTATTACTTTGAAATTTTAATATTGGTAATATTGGTGTCCTCTAAATTCTATGATAAGATTTTATGCTTTAGGGTAAGCATGATTTATTTTTGGGGAATTTGAAATAGAAAATTTATATGTATATTCATAATCCAATAATGATGAATTGTTAATTTTTTTCAAAGATAATGCCAATTTATTTAATTGTTCTATAAAAATAATGTGTAATTTGAGTTTTAGAATGAAAATGATCTTAATTGTGAAAGGTTCTTAATTTTTTATTTTTGAAAGATTTTTAAGTCAAAGGTATTTTGGTCATTTTATGAATAAATATAATTCCAAATTGAGTGATTATTTTTTTAATACTTATTTTATTTCCTTTATTTTTATCTTCAAGACAAGGGGTTGAATCAATCATCTATAGGACATACAAAATCAATGAATTTGAAGAATTTTCCGGGTGGACAACGTGGACCCCACCACCATAACAGACATCCATCTCGGCCTACACACCTAAATATGTGATGATTTCACTTGGGGATGAAATAGGACTAAAAGGGGTGTTCAAAAAATAAATTACATGGAGAATTAAATCCATTAATGCGGCCACTGAATGACATATTTTGGAAGGAAGCAGCTTCGATCCTTCATCCAGAAACAGAAACTGCCAATGAGAAATTCATAACTCATGCAACTGTATGCAACTGAGTTGAAATTTTGAGGGTAAACGGCCAACACATTAGTGAAAATCATTTTTGAACGGTTATATGTGTTATTCAGCCAATTAATGGGCAAAAAATGCAACACCCCATGGAGGACAAAAATATTCTTATAAAAGGAGTGGATCTCCTACCTCTCAAATAATTCGAATCCTACTCAACTCCATTTAGGGAACCAAGGAAATGAGGAAAATAAACATTTAGGAATTTTAATTATTTATTTTATTTTTATTTTTAATTTTCATTACTATTGTAATGCATTAATTTTTTTATATTAATGTGTTACCCTTTCTTCTTCAACCTATTTTCTCTTCCAACTCTAATTCTCATTCTCTCTCTTCCATCTTTCCATCAGGATCTCTATGAACATATTGATGGTAAGTGAATAACTCAAGGCTTAGACCCGGGGTCGGTTTAATAGTGTTATTAATTATTTCTATTCAATTGGATGTGTATTTATTCTATTTATTTTCAATACATGGAATATTTCATGGGTCCAGCAGTCGTTCACCATGACACTATTTCAAAAATTGATTCTTTTCTGTTGATTCATTCTTTTTTCTCCATTATCATAAGAAAACCCTTCATACGGTGGATTTGGGGTTTCCATAAGGGGTGAAACATCAGACGGTGAAGCCAGGTCTGTTGGGATAGCATTCTCGATTGAGGTGTTATCCTAGTTGACTATTAGAGAGGTGTGGTTTGGTGTGAGAGATGCATACTAAAATCACACACTCTTTAAATAAAAGGAAATAAATTCATTAAGGAGGTTTCATAAAATGAATTAACAAATTTAAATTAAACAATAAATAAATAATGAATTAACCCATGTTATCCAAACCTAGGACCAAGAACTTTCTTCCCGGATTTCATTCTTTTTGCATCTCAATTTAAATTTTTCATGTCATTATTTTAATTGCATGTATTCCAAAACCCAAAAAACATTGTTTTCAATAATTATTAAAAAAAACAAAAAAGAATTAGATTAGGAGAATTATAATTACTAATTGAACTGACTTCAATGCTCCTCAAGTGAGACAACCCAGGTCAGTCTCTATATTGCACTAGGAAAATATAGAAATCTTCTTTTTCCACACCCCGCAACAGGCATACATCAAAACTCAATCCTTCCCAACACCATCTAGGGCACCATGGAGTGGAGGCCATGATCCATTGACGAATTTTCTTTCATTATTTTATTTTTATATTTAGTTTTCATTTCTATTGTAATGAACTTAATTTTTTTATATTAAATTATTACCCTTTCTTCTTCATCCCCTTTTCTCTTCCCACTCTAACTTGAGGATTGGACCCAGGGAATGCTTCATGGTGTTCATTATAATTTCACTTCAATTGTAAATGCTTTTTTCTATTTCTGGTGGAGACGGATATATTACATGGGTGTGGCGGTTTTCCACCATGACACAATTTCAAAATCCATTACTTTCCATTGATTCATTCTTTCTCCCTAAATTGTCTATGAAAAAGCATTAATACTGTGTATTTGGGGATGAAATAAGGGGTTAAATGGAATAAAGTGGATTTGGGTATTTTTTGGATAACATTATTTGTGGAGGTGTTATCCTAGTTGACTATTTGAGGAGATGTTGTTTTGTGTGACAAGGGCATGCTAAAATCAAACACACTTTAAATCAAAGTAAATTAATTATCTAATGAGGATTCATAAAATGAATTATCAAGTTGAATTTAATAATAAAATAAATAATGATTGAACCTATGTTAACCAAACCTAGGACTAAGACCTTTCTTCATTGATTTCATTATGTTTGCATCGAGATTTAAATTCAGCATGTCATTATTTAAATTTAATGTTTTCCAAAACCCTTAAAAAATATATTTTCAATAATTAATAAAATACCAAATAGAAATAGATAAGATAGATTAGAATTAGTTATTAAACCAAATGCAATGCTCCTCAAGTGAAACGACTCTAGTCAGCCTCTATCTTGCACTAGGAAAATATAGAAATTTTCTTTTTCCACACCCCACGATAGGAATGCGTCAAATTTCTGAAGCATGACCTCCCTATAGTGATGCACCAGCCAACAGCCTCTGAACCCAGTATTGGGTCCCACTATTTCTACCACACCCTCCAAGTGCAGCTGAAACTCAGCTACCATCACCTCATACCACTCATGGCCAGACCATAGAACCCAGAGTCTATTGTTGTCCCTAAATATCGGTTGTCTGAGAAGTCTTCCTAACGAATATATATAGATTACCAACCAATAAAAATGCATGGAACTCTTTTTGAATCCCCTCAAACTATGTCTAGACATCTCTTGGAATCCCACATTGGATTCACCCCATTGAATACCCACCCCGAGGTGGTCCTCTAGAGTCCTTGACTATAATGCCCTAGTGGAATTCATTTAAGCCTTTATTCATTCTATCTAAAGAGTTGCTATTGAAATCACCTAATGTTGTCACCAAGATTGAGTAAGATTGATTTGTCAAATTTACTTCGGTTATGAGTTCCAAATTCATGGACTCTGAGAATGATGCCAACCAGAAGATGTTTACGTACACCTAAATAGCATGTTGTAAACCATCCTGAAAATGCCTCAATATTGAGGTGTCATCATCCACTATGTCGGGTGTGAAGAGAGACAACATTGTGAACATCACTCCATAGTCCATAACAGAATATTCGCTCTGCTACGTCCTCTAATACTCTTGATATATCTCAACCATTATCATCTATAGTAATAAGTTATCAATGAAACTAAACTCAAAGTCCATCTAGGGTCATCCCTCATGACTACCAGCCTAAACCTGCAAGTCCCCTAGCTCTTAAATGATCATATGAGCACATAAGTCTCCAAATTCAATCTATGTCCAAGGGGTGTCCCAAGATTCTTGATGAACAACTACATAGAATGGATCCAGTTAATAGATACATGTAATCCACCCTCACCCTTAAATAGAAGTGGATGATGTAACTAGAGCTCATGAGTCAGATTGTCCATGGAAGGATCTACTCTCTTTGGTCCCCATTCAGTCTCCCGGATTTCATGTACTAGGATAACTATGAGATTCATGTGAAGTCACAACCTAAATTATATCAAATCATGCAGCCGAAACACCTACAATAGATCCTATACATGAGCTCTTACCTATGACTCATGATCTTCTTGACCTTATAGGGCCTCATCTCAAACCATAGGGGTCTCAACATGTTCCCACTCTAGGGGCACCCTATCATCGTCTTCATAAAACTCAATCTGAATTCATCAATGTGGAAACCTGTTGAATACTAATACATGTCCAAACATCCCAAATAACACACACACAAGCACACACACATATATAAAATATAGGGAAAGAAGTAATAGGTAGTGTAAAATCACTACCCTAACCATCCCCCATCAGAACCATGTCACAAGACATCCCAACATCATTCCCTACATACCCTCCTCTAACAGAACCAGGGGTCAAATATTCCTCGGGATATTCCCATCTTGATGAACTATGTCACCACATTGAAATGACCATTCTTCCATCCTGGTGATCAACATCACCTCATATTTTCATACCTTCCATATCTTATAATATATTGTCCCATAAATATAGATATCACACGTAAGAAGTAGTATTTTTCAGAATAACTGCATATATGTGTGTGTGTGTGTGCACCCGTACACGCGTGTGTGTGTATACTTAAAACAACATTTGTGCCTATCAAAGGCATAAACAATCACCCCTTTCCATACCGAGTGAAGGTTTAAATAAATCATCCTTTTTAATACCAGGTCATGTGTTACATATCACAATAGGTAATGATTCATATCCAAATTGAACACTCAATTTTTAAATCATATTAACCATAAAATGAGTAATGAAAAATTGAAATCCCACCCATGGAAACATGGAATGTCCCTCACGCATGGGACTGAAGGAAGCCAAAAAATAGTTACATGTCCTGTTTGACAACATCCAAATCTCAAGACTTCTATAACGTAATTATTTAGAATAATTGAGAGTTAAAAGAAACACCTCAGATACCATTTTTATAACCCCTACCCATTTATACACCGGAATTGTGCTATAGACCGAGTGACACTTTACCTTAAGTGCACCACCCTGAACATCCAAATCTATCGACTAGTAGCATGGGTGTAAAGAGGCGATAGTGGGTAGACAACTACCTTGGTTATGATAATGTAATGGGAATATATATATATATATATATATAGAATCATAAAAAACCCACAAAAAATCAAGAATAGTGACCCATCCTTGAATGAAATAATATCGATAGCAACTGAACCAACAATAATAAATAAGGTCAAATTTATCTATAGAATTAAACATCATAAGATTCAAATTTAAACTACTAAAAACATGAATACATGTCAAGTATTATAGAAAATAATTATAATGTTCTCTAATGGCTGACCTTAGAACATATATATTGTTGAAGGATTTTGCTGTAGCAGAAGGGTGTGGTGGGGTCATGCCCAACTTTGATTTTCTCTATGATTGATGATCAATCCAAGATTTACATAATGATAAAATTTATGATATATATAATTGATTAAAATAGTATTAACTCATTGTTACTTAAACTTTTGAGTGGACTCCCCAATCCTAAAATTATAAATTTAGATATCCTCTCCATTAACACTCAGTTTCCTGAAGTCCTACATCGACAGTCAATCCTTGATGTGAACTATGTTAATTCAACCCAAAATATTATGTTAGAATTCACCAATAATTGAAAGCACCCCATAATTGGATGGTCAATAACGTTTAACTATGGTTCTATTTTAACAGAAGTAGTGGAAGGCTATAATAGCTTAATATATATATAAATGGTGGATTTTATATGCGTAAACTTCTAAGTCTAATATTTATCACATGCTTGTTAATATTAAATAGATTTACTTCAGTGTTTAACCATGTATTAGAAAATTTTTATGCATAATGAAATTTATTTTAGTTCTATGATACATGAATGTTAATTTCATTAATTTATGTGATCATTAAAAACATCAATAATTCAATGACCATGAATCTTGATAGAAACATTGTAATAAATTAGTTTGATCATGATCTTTTACTTATGGTTATTTTGTCTAGAGGTTGAATAACTAACTCATTCCCTTGGGGAAAAATATCATGAACCAATAAGGTTTTTGTTACATATTTACACTTCCACATCATGGCATCTTTCTTTGATTGGTTTCACCTCAACTCCAAACATTAAACTTATCTATTACCAAGAGATATCCTTCCAATACCTAAAAATTTATTCACACGCATGTGAGGGGAAAGGATTTACTCCAATGAAAACATGAGAATGATGGACCTTAAATTATAAAAAGATATAATGCATGGAGACCAAAAATTTAATTTAATAATAAATTAAATGAAACAAATCTGAAACAATTACATGGTATATACTTGTGATTATCCTAAAGCCAGCAAAAAATTTCTAATTTACTAAAACTACAATTCATTCCATTAACATTCTTATTTTAGATAAATCATTATAGAATCTATTAATTTTCATATTTAATTTATTAGTTATTTTACCTTAATTCACCTCTGAATTTCTTTTAAGTTCTCATCCATCATAATTTTACAAAAAATAAATAAATTTTATTAAAATTTATTATGTACATAAATTTACCTTGGAGAAAATACGGTGAATACCCATCCGATTATACCCAATATGTATTGTACTCATATATTGATTACTTTTATGACATATGGATACATGACTTATCATGTACTTTCATGAAATGTAGTATCAACTTATTGATTACAAATATTTCATGAGATTTTGTTCTTGTGTTATGCTACAATCCATGTAGATTAGAAACTATAATAAGAATCATAAATGATATATAGATTTGAAAACTACATAGACTGTAATTATATATATATATATATTAATATATAAATATTAAAACCCACCACATGGAGTGTCTTATCAAATTAATTACCACACATAATCACATGTTAATAAGGTTGACAGAATATAATAAATACACTTTATATCTGCCTAATTTGGTATAACTGCATTGGTTGTACAAAGGAGTTATAAATTGTGTAAATTTCTCACCATATATCTAAGGTACACACTAAGGGACATGGTGTGTATATCATTCATCTAAAAATGTATTACACATCATGTAAAATGGGATACATGACATGTAGTCTATGAATTATATAGTCCCCAGTTTGGTAGGTCATGCATGGTATTTATAACACCCCAAGTTTTTATGGACCTTTTTCTCTTGAATGAATTAATTTTCACTGATGTATTAGACTGAAATAATTCAGAAATTCCATTCACATGGAATAGACATAGAATACGTTAGATGCAACACAAACTTTGCATACGTTACACGTAATAATCAGTTTCTACTAAACAAATTTTTTTATTATTTTTTTTAAATAGGATAATGTTGACCTAGTAATTATACATAGTAATATGAATAATAATAACAACTTTTAAAATATGTTTCATAATGGTTTTATTTAAATAATACATGTTTACTGTGAAAAGTATATTTTTTGTAAGGTATTTATTGGTTTGAAAAAACTATTATCTCAAATGAGCTGCTTTTTATATTCTATGAAAAACAATAAATTTAATTTTTATCACTTTTATGAATTGAATTTTATAAAATTAATATATTTTTTAGTATTAATGAAAAAATTATCTTATGGATAATTCTTGGAATTTTTCTGAAAAACAATAGTGTTGGATGAATAGTGAAAAAGAAAAAATTTAAATACAAATTTTTGTTCATGTAATTTATTTATAAAGTTAAATTATATTTTTAATTGGTTTAAAATTTTAATTAAGTCATATTTTTATCAATTAATCTAATTTAGGTCATTGGAACCAATTTCTTTTTGAAATTGGATAAAAAACCTTGCAAACTTTTGATCATTTTTACTTTAAAAACCTCCATTGTCGTCCCATCTATCAGATCAAAATTAAAATTAATTTCTACCACTTCTATGATTTAAATTTAGATAAAAGGTTATATATTTTTAATTAGAACAATTTATAATGATTAACAATGTAATATCATTTTTTATGGATTATATTAATCAATGTAATTAAAATTAATTAAAATGATTTCGGTAAAATTAAGCTTAATAAGGGACTAAAACATAAACCTTGGGGCACAAATGACTTATACACTTGTCCAGACCCATTGTATGTCCATTATTCTTCCACGAATCTTGAATTATTTTTTCCTGTTTTGTTACATTTTTAGGTACAAACATGGGTAAAACTAACTTTTCCTCAAAAATACCATGTGAGTCATTTTCCTTCCTTATAAAAGTCCACCACCTCTCTCCCTTCCTCAAACATCTCAAACCACATATGTTATTCAAATATATTCCTAATAAAATTACAAAAACCCAAAAAATAATCATTTAATCCTCACTTTCCTTAGAAATTAGTCCTATGAATCCCTTTGGTTCAAACCAAAAGGAGTTACCCAAAGATGAGGTAGAATCCTTCCTCAAACTCTTTCCTTTTGTTTTCATTCCCTGCCACCAAAAATCACATTATTAAATTTTTATTCCATGAAAAAGAATACCAGATATTCTTATATGTTGTTATATTAATGGTTAGACCTACACTCACACATACATCTAATTAATGTGTAACAAACATACTATTATTATGTATGACGAACTACCGCGTCATGAAATGATGACTGTCTATTCTACTTTTACCCTCATTCATGGTTGGGAATTATGATAAAATATTTTTTTATATATTATATATAGGATATTTATTTTTTTTTATTTAAATCTATTACAATCCATATAATTATACTTTTTTTTTGTAAATATTATAATGTTGTTTGAGTAATTTTCGAATACCGACCTCTCGAAACTATGTGATTCGTTCACACACTAAATGGAATGTATTAAAGATGTGTTTAGAGAAATTATATGATATATATGACATATAATATTACTATATTAATATTATATACATAGACACCATTTTCTTTCATTCATTCTAGACAATAATAAAATAGAAATAGTATTCATGCATATATATGACCTAGCATCTCCAGGAATGGTATATTCCATTTCTTAATTATATATTCTATATATTATTATAATACAAATATAATGAATATAAATTATATTTATATCTTGGTTTAAATTCTCTAAATCATGATATATATATAATAACTGGAGATATAACAAATTATGACACATGAAAAAAACAAAGTGAATATTACCAAAAGTGTAACCTTATATTGAAATTTTTTCAAGAATGTGATATAAAGTGATAATAAAAACATATATGGTATTAGATATAAGAATATTTTATTCTAAGTATTTATTAAAAACTTATATTTATTATGATGATGTTTTTTTTGAGTATGAGCAGAGTCCTAACACAGGGTAAGGGAATTTTGTCTCCGATTTTATTTATCTTTGAGATACAATCCATGTTCACAAATATTTTCTATTGTGTGGTGTATATTTTTTCCGTGAATATGTTATATGATTATTATTATTATTAAATTTATGGGTAATTACATATACATTATATAATATTTCCCACATGGGTTTTATGTTTCAAAAGATAACAAATTGGTAAGATAGTTTTGTATCAATTTTCCTTCATTGAGATTAAAGTTTTGTTATAAACCAATATTCTTTATAGTGGTCTGTATAAGTCTATTTGAAAATCTATATCATGAATATAAATCTTTTCATGGTAGTTTAATCTTTATTTACATTCATTTTCTTACAATGAGAGTATGATCCAAAATTACCACGTGTTTAGAGTTTGTTGAAATAATATCATCATTTATTTAGATCAATTATGGTTATACTTCCATGGTGGAAATATTATGATCCATATCTCCTGAAACCTAATGAATTGACTTCTAATATTTTTATTCAGGGTATATCTATGTATTACTACCATTTTTCTACTTATAGTTACATAGAATAATTAATAAAATGTTTTTATGAAAAATTTTACAATATACCCCTCTACAGTTAGAATTATATTTTATTTCAAAACCCATGATTTTTAAAATGTTTTGAAATGATCATTGAAGATAAATTTAAAGGAAAAAACTAATTTTAAAATGTTTTATTGTTCTCAAATATTCAATTATATGTTTTCAAAACAATTTTCAAATAAAAATATTTTCCAAAATTTTTATGTTTTAAAAATTCTTTTTCAATGTAGAAAATATTTTTTCCTCAGTAAATGATTTTAATGATATTTAAAATAACTTTCCCAACTAAGATGACATCCATTGGTGTTACTCTTTCCTTATAGGGAAATTATTCGATGTCTCCATTCATATTCATACTCGGATTTTTTATTTTTTTGATGGCATGATAATTAAAAAATTGTTTTATCCTTCACGGATTATATAATTTTGAAATCCAATTCATCTCATGTGTTATTTTTTGATTAAATTTATTATGAAACATGTATGAGTTTCTTTAGTTTATGATATGATTGAACATTTATGATGACCATTTAATTCTATTATATGATATGATAGTTTATGATTTTGTGGCACTAGTATGTATGATTTCTTTATGAGATGGTTGGGACTTATATATCCCTTAAATGGATTGGGTAATTATTTATAGATCATAATATAAACTAAGATGGTATTGGGAGTGAGCCTTTACAAATAAGATTGTAATATGAGTGAACCATGACTACCAGGATGGTATGTTGAGTCAAATCATACTAGTATTATGGCCATGGGAGTGAACCATGAATACCATGATGGTATAAGGAGTGAACCCATACTACAAATATGGTCCTAGAAGCAATTACTTGACTACTATTGAAATACTATTAAATGTTTATGTGTTTTCAACTACGATTCATTTTATTCATATGTAATTCTATAATGGAATATGTTTTTAATTTCCTTATGATTCATGTATTATGAACAACCAATGCTTATTCTCGTCCCCTTATTATCATGATTTTTCTGACACATCTCCCTTGATTACCCTTACTAGGCCTTTAAGCTCACCCATTTTTAGGATTCCTCTCAATGTAATAAAGATATTTATTTTGTTATATATTCCTAAGAAAGGTTATAGATAAAATAACCTAGTTTTAGATAATTTATTTTTCTTATTTATCATTGTTTATGTCTCCATATTTCTGTAGGAACGGAACTAATATGGTCATTGGGTGTTTGTTTGTATATTGTTTTAAGTATTCCAAAAAATATATGTAATGTTAATTTATGAAATTAGAGGTTCTATATAGTTGGTATCAGATAAAAGGATAAGATAACCACTAGAATATTTGATGGTAAAACCATAGCGGGAACCCTAAGGGAATATCTAAGGATATTTCTATGAATAAGGAAAAGTACTGGAAAGTGTCTTGTAATTTTGGTAAATGATAGAGAGAGTGGTTTACTAGGAATAAATCCCAATTTGGAGTATAAAAGTGGATGTGGCTATAGTACAGATGTACATAGGATTAAAACCTATGACAAGGTGTGTTAGGCTTGACTCAGCATATTCCAGTGCACTACAATGGGACTCACTGCACACCAAGTTTGATACTCCTACGCTACATGCTATGGGAATTCAAAAACTCCTCATTAAAAATAATAAAGGATCTAAATACGGTTCACTGATGAAAAATCTTGGATAAAACTATTGTTTCTTAACTTAATCATGGATTTATAACATATATGGATTATACATGAATTTTCATGATAATGTGGTTCCTCATTATTATGTCTATTTCTTACTCCATTCATTTGGTTTTTGTCGATTGTTAGAACAAAAAGGAACTGCATTAATAGTGATTGAAATGAATAGTACAATGATTTTCCTCATGAAAAAAATACATTGGTTTCAGGAATGGAAAATATCATTTTTATTCTCAACCAAATCTCTACAGCATTGAATCGTGTTAGTATTCCAAATGAGAAAATGAGGGAACTAAATTTTATTGATTTCTTCATGAGGTAAAATATTCCTTCTTTTAGTGGGTCTTCCTATCCACTTGTTTCCGAACAATGGAACTGTACTAATAAAATTATATTCTCTATTATCTAGTGTTCAGATCATGATAAATTCATTTAGAATATTTAACTGTTATAAGGAGAATAAAACCTGACGTGGAATCTAATAACGAATACGAGGCAACAAGATGAGATTGAATCCATATATTGGGATGAGTTCAAGAACTTATTTTCCACTAAATACTTTACATATATCATTCTTACTAAAATTCATAAATATTTCATTGATATGATGAAAAGGGATGATAAATGTGTTGGTAACTACATGGGAAAAATCAAAAGAAATTTGAGGTATGCTTCAGGAATTATCAACCAACCCGAAAGTAAGGTCAATAGGTTCTTCATTGGATTAATGACAAGTATAAGAATAGAATTGGCCATATGTGAATTTAGTTTCTGTGAATAAATTTTTCATTTTTCAATCATGGATGAAATGGATGTTAAATTCATGTATTAATCTCATGGTTTTGGAATGAAAAGGAATATTTATTTTAACTGAAAATCTGAAAAGCATGAATAGAAGAATATAATCTTACCTTTATTTTATGTGCATGGAAGGAATCATTTAGGAAATATCCTTAAGGTGGATAATAAATATTTCATGATTATATTTTAAAGAAATTGATTATTTTAATACCAATGTAATTATAAGATGTTATGAAACTATATGTATAGGAAAAAAGCTTCACAAAATGTACCTCCACCACTTCAGTGCTACAAGTGTAAGGAGAATGGGAATTATGATAACCAGTGACCAAAACTATGGTTTGTTAATGATGATTGATGTCAAAATCCTCATAACACAATAGATAAGATGAAATATTATGCAATTTCTATTTCTGATTATGGGTGAGATAACAACTTGGTAAAAGTTACACTTTCCATTTAATCTATAATAGCTAATGTATTGTTTGATTATGGATCAACCCATTCATTCATGTCAAAAGAATTCTGTAAGGGTGTTAAGATTCCACTAAAATGATTATATGTGGAGTTAGTAGTGAAAACCAATAATGGTATGAAGATTGCATCCCACGTCTATGATTCCTCTTGGGTTAATGTTTGTGGCAATGTGATTCCTAAAAATATTTTCATTCTTCCTATGGTTGAATTTGATTAAATCGTAGGCATTGATGGGATTTCCAACATAAATCAGACATTAGTTGTTGAGTAAGGGAGGCTAAATTTGATATTTAAAACCATTATATGATTTTCCATCAATGTGATGATAACAATGGACTTACTGTGCAGAGTAATTCCTTTTTATCCCATTCAGTAGGGATTTTTATCTCAATTGGTTGGTGAGAAAATGGATATTGATGTTATGCCTATTGTTTAGGAATTTTTGGATGTCATTTCAGAAGAGTTTACTAGTCATAATCCAAAACGTGAATATGATTTATCAATATAACTCATATTTGGTTCCACAATAATTTCAAATACTCTTTATAGAATGTACCTGAATTGAGTTGTAGGAATGGATGAATCGTCTCCATGAAAACCATGATTATGGATTCCTTCATTGAAGTGTGTCACCAAAGGGCGCACCAATACTTTTTTTAAAAAGAATGATTGATCATTGCGATATTGTATTTATTGTCAATAGTCATACAATATCACAACCAAAATTGGTTATCCTCATTTCCATATAGATATCTTGATTGATCAACAATGAAGAGATCAATAATTTTCTAGGATTCACTATCATTTTGGATATCATCAATTGAGGATCACAAAAGAGTATATTGTTAAGTCAAAAGAATCATTTTTTACTTTTTCATTAATTTTGTATCTGAAATAAAAAACAAATTCTTAAATATAAAACATCTAATACTTTTATGTAAAAAGTAATTTAATAATGTTTTTATAGAAATCATATAGTTTTAGAATACAATAAAATAGTTTTTGAGTATTCATAATCATCCTAGAACCTAGAATAACTAGATTGACTGAAACTGATAGCATTTTGATTCATATCGAGACAGTTCATCATAACTACATGTATAAGTAAATTCATCATATTAACTACTATTTTAATACTGAATTTGGAGAACTATTTTATAATATTGAAATATATTACTCCTAACAATTTAATGTTATATTGTTAAACATCTGTCAGACATTCTGTTATTTTATAATCACTGTAGTGACACCTATCAATGTAGTTATAATGGATTTAGTCATTTTATTTAAAGATAAACAATGGGAGGCCCACCTATACATTACTGGTAATTTTAAGATCCTAATAAGGATGGTTGAAACCATTTTTCTTGTGCGTGTGCACAATTATTTTTCTCTCATTTTTCTGAAATGTAAAATAATGAATAGCATAGTTCTAGTATTTTGTATACCTTTAGTGAGTGTATCTTAATTAAGGAAACCATGATAAGTTTTATCTATAATAATATTTTGTATTTCAACATGTAATTTCCATTGTTGTGATAACTAGGAAGGATTTTGAGGATTGGAAGATATATGAACCGACCCCTTCTTGATCGAGGACTTGTGGGGATAGTAAGACTGATCCAATCATCAAATTTGGGGCTACCAAGGATAGACAGATAAAATACATGATAATCACATCGAGGGATTCCTGAGATATGTAGTCATAATCCTATCATCATATCAATGTCGTTCTCTGTTAGGAGAAGGACAGATAATCATGTAATTTTAAAATAAGGGAAATATATCTATATCTACTGGATACCCTTCCCACTTGGTTAAATTAATTCTATTAAATTTTATTACTTTTTTATTTAATGTATTTTATATTCTTTTTCAAATTAATAGAATGTTATATTTTGTATTCATATTTATATTTATATTTCATTTAATGTATGATCTTTTTTGAAAATTAATTTTTTAAGCCTAAATACGATTATATACACATTATGATAGAATAAATATTTGTTGTATTACTCTAATAAATTGCAACCATTGGGATTACAAGTCTTTTTATATTCATTTCTATTATGAATATGATTACACCACTTACTATGAATGTTTCAATTAACTAGAATCAAACCCAAGTATTAAATATAATAATCTCCATGATTACAATACTCTTATCATCGGACCTGAGGGCCATGACCGATCACAATTTAAATAATTAGGATATTTTTTATTATGATTTGTTTAATTCTATTAAAATAATTTAATTTTACATTTATAAATAATTTTTTTAAAATTTACAATTCATTCCCCATTTTGTATTTGGATATATTTGTATACATTTCGATCCTACAACTGATATCAGATCTCAAACTCAATAATACTGATATCTAAAATTGATATCCTAATTTTAGAGTCTATATTATTAATACATACTATTGGTATTATAAGCAAGTATCTATAATAGTGATACTCTCCTTTTTAATAAAAGGATATTTATAGTAAGAAATATCTTGTTATGTCTTTTAGCTTCTTTACTTTTGAAAGTTACTCATATTTTTTATAAACTCTTTGTCTATAAAATTATTAAATACTAATGTGTATTGTGGAAAAAAAATTTCTTTAATGGTGGTAATAATAAATTTTGGAAATATAAGAAATACCAATCCTACTACACAACCAATTATTTTTGGTAAGGATTATGAGTATTAGAGGGATTGAATGAATACTATTGTTATCAACAATAGAGTTTAAAATTTTCATACTTACTGGAGATAAACAATTCTAGATAATGAATTCATAAACATTAAAAATAAACAAAAGATATAATATCAATTCAATTATAAGGAAAAGAATACCTTACAATGTCCTATGAAAAGAAATATATATTGTCAGATTTCTTCTTCTATAGCTACACATTTTATTTATAAGAATATAAATATTACTGATTTTGAAAATTATAATGTTGTTTAGACTAGAAGATTTATGCCTAAAGATGATTGTCAAGATTTTGAATTTCCTTATGGATAACATATTATAATGTTACAAAAAAACACTAATGACCATTGTTAATATTTTATAAGATATGGGTGAGAATAGATTAGAGGATGGAATTCTTGTTTAAATGTTTATTGATATTATACCCAATTAGTGGGAATCAAAGATATTTTTTGTTGATGAATCTGGAAAGAATAAACATTTTACACTTGTGGATTTATTTGGAATTATTTTACAATATGAGAATATATTGAAAAGATTTGAGGAGAATGAAAAACATAAGAATGGTGGAGTTTCTTTTACTTATTCTTAAAATATGATGAAAGATCAGACTCTTGAGATGGTTTTTAAATCATCAAAGTAAAATTATGTTACTCAATCAGATTAAATTCATTCTGAACACTCTGACAATGTGTTGAAAAATATTTCTTGAAAAATTAACAATATTGTAAGAAAAAATGATTTTCAGTATTGTTTTAAGAAAAATTACAATGATTATAAGGAAAAGAATGATTCTGCGGTTACTTGTTATGAATTTAAGAGAGCAAGACATATAAGACCAGATTTTATAAAGTTCAAAAGGAAATATATAAATGAAATATCTTCAGAAAAAAATCATAAAAATGATTACAATGAAAAAACGGATGAAGGTAAAGAAAGCCAATAACACTTGGAGTGCCAGTGGAGGATATTCTTCTAAGGATTCTACATAAAATAAAAATTATTGATAGGGGAAAATCAACCTCTTAGAAAGAATTCCTTTTCAAAATTAATAACTTATTGATAAGGTACACACTTCACATTTTTTAAGAAATATGCATTTCAATTAAAAATATTCTTATGAGAAAAATTATATTTCTTCTTATGAAGAAACTTCCTCAGTAGAAAAGAAATTTACCTTCATATATTAAAGTATCTAAATTTTTTTAATTAAATGAAATTGGAAATTAAAAAGTTTATATGAAACATGAGAAATAAAATACTAAAATAAATGTTTTAAAAAATAAATAATAGATCTATCAAAAGATATTGATCACATTTTTTTTCAAATTTATTCTTTTCCCAAAAACCATGAAAAAGATAAATTTGGGGAGGATATGCTATTTAAATATTTTTAAAAGGTCATTTATTTGAATAATAATTTAGAAGCAATAATAAATTGAGAAAATATTATTTAAGAGGATAATAATTTATTTGTAACACCAATGTCTGAAATTTTTTCATTAATGAAACTTTTATCAAACTTTACCTAGGGTAATAATTGTTTTGAAAAAATACATAAAGAACGTATTCCTCATGGAACTTGTTTTTAAATGAGATATAACCATCAAAATCACATTCTTATTAATAATTTCGTTTCTCTTAAAAATTCTCCCTTTTGTAAAAATTGGAAATGTGGGTATCAATAGAATAAAAGTTTTCATTAAAAAAAATAATATCAATATGATTTCATGAAGAAAATTTTTTAAAACAAATTCGGATTCCTAAAATTTTATTTGATAAGATTTTCGAACCCATGAATGATTGGGTTCCTAATGAAATTTTGTTTTTGTTTTCAAGAAAACTAAGGATATGCCAACAACAAGAATATGTGGTACATGGATAGTCTTTTTTCGTGACATATGACTAGTAAAAAATACTTAATTGAAAAGATTATCAAATTGAAAGGTGGAAAATTAATATTCAAATGTAATTCTCAAAGAAATATTTTTGGTATTGGTAAAATTATTATTAATTGAAAAGATTTAATTTCAAATATTTTATTTGTTAAAGGTCATAAGAACAAACTTATAAACATAATTCAACAGTGTGATGAATGTAACCTTGTGAATTATAGGAACGATAAATGCACAGTACATAATTACAAGGATGTGTTCATTATTTATGCCCATCAGAATTATAATGCTTACACTCTAAACATAGAAGACCATAGGGGTTACGACTAAACATGTATCTGTGCAATGGAAGAATTATCATGGTTATGGAATAAAAATTTAGGATATTATAACCTTATCAATTTATTAAAATTATCTAATAGAAATATTATTAAGGATATTCAAGAGCTCAAATTTGATTGTTAAAAAGTTTGTAACCGTTGTAAATATGGTAAGAAACATAAAAAAAGTTTTAAATCTATTAGTGAACTATCATCTTATGATGTTGTATAGTAATTGCACATAGATATTTTTGGTCCTTAACAGATTATTAGTATTGCAAGAAGGTACTGTTTTTTTGTTCCAGTTAATTATTAAACTAGATACACATGGGTCGATTTTCTATAAAGAAAATTTAGAGCCTTTGTTTTTGAATTTCTTTCGTAGAAATGGTTAAAATTGAGAAAAACAATCCCTTGATAACTACACATAGTGATCATGGTGGAGAATCTGAAAATTATAATTATGAATATTTTTGTAGTAAGAAAGACATTACACATTACTTTTAATCTTCTAGAACTCCTTAGAAAAATGGTGTTATAGAAATAATCAATTACATTCTTCAATAAGTGACAAGAACCATGTTGATTGAATACTCAATTGATAAATATTTGTGGGTTCATGATATTTTTACTACTTTCTATACTATGAATCATGTTTATATTCAAACATTTATTAATAATACTCATTATGAGTTCTAGACATGCCAGAAACTAAATGTGTCTTAATTCGAAGTATTTAAATTAAAATTATTCATCATGAATACAAAATAAAATATACAAAAATCCACACCCAAATCTAATTAATGTATATCTTAGGATATTCAACTACTTCCCAAAAATATAAGGTTTATAATTAAAACTCTACCACTGTTGAAGAAATATTACATGTCAAATATGATGAAACTACTCATTTTGTTTATAAAAAACCAAGGAAAACACTTATATGTGTTTTGGGAAAAACAATTTTCATCCTTTGATAGAAAAATATCATTCTAAAGAAAATACTCACGAAATCGGTTTGAATTATTTACCCAGGAATATTTTATACCATATATTGATGAATTTTTTTTACAAAAACAAGTCAGTTGTTTCTTAGGAATCATCCTACTGATGGTATCATTAGTGATGTCATTCAATTAGTATAGCCCATATTATCCTTATGAAATGAAGTAGAATAACTAGAATTTATTTCCCAATTTCAACCAAAAAATCCTGATGGAGAATTGGGTGACGGGGATTGGATTAAAGAAATGAAAGATGAACTAAATGAGTTATAAAATAACAAAGTATATAACATGGTTGAAATAATTAAATAAACCTCTACTATTGTGGTAAAATGGGTTTCAGAGGAAAATGTGATGAAAATGGAATAATCATTAGAAAAAAATTAAGACTTGTTGATAAAGGTTATAATCAAAAAGTGTGAATAGAAAATGAATAACCCAATACTCCATTATCTAAAATTGAATATGTATACATATTCTATTATACTTTAATATATTGTTTAATTTATAACATTTTAAAATGTGTGTAAAGAGTTCATTCCATAAAAATTATGTACAAGAGGATGTTTTTGTTAAAAAATATCCTAGTTTTAATGATACAAAACATCCTGGGTACGTTTATATAATTACCAAAGCATTATATGGACAGAAAAATTCCCCTAGAGCTTCTTATAATATATTAATATGATTTTTGTAATAAAATTTTTTGTTAGGGGAACTACTAATCCAACCCTTTTTATAGAAAGTGTAAATAAAAACATTATGAGTGTTCTAATTTATACTTCTAAAATTATATTCAAATGAACACAACAATCATTAACAAATAACTTTTCAAATCTTATGAAATATGAGTTTTAGATTAGTATGATGGGAGCATTAACATTTTTTTCATGGTTTTCAAATTTTGAAAAAACTAGAAAGCACTGATATATCTCAACATATGTATATAAAATATCATCCAAAATGTTATGGATTCGAAAATACTAAAAGTATTATTACTCTAATCGGTAACAAAAATACACATGATCTTGATGAATCTCCGAAACCAGTAGACCAAACAATTTTTAGAAGTATGATAGGAAGTATACTATACATAACAACTAGTTTACAACACTTAATTCTTTCTGTATGATTATGAGGAAGATATCAAGAAAATATAAATAAATCCCATTTAAAATTAGTTAAATGAATATTTTCATATCCAATGTGTACCATGGATTTAAGATAATTCTATTCTTTAATAAATTATTTTGAATTAAAAAGGTTATTAGATGCTAACATTGGTGGTTATAGAATGGATAGAAAATGTAACCCCAGAACATGTCATTTCTTTGGATATTTAGTAGTTTCTTGATTCTATAAGAAACAACACTTGGTTTCACTTTCACCTACTAAAGAAAAATATATAGCTTCATTATGTTGTTTTGCTCAAGTGTTGTGGATGCATCATACACTCACTGATTATGGCATAAGTTTTTCTAAAACTCAAATGCTATGCAAAAACACTAGTTACATTTCCTTAAGTAAAAACCCTACACATCACACTCTTGAAAAAATATAGACATTAGGCTTCATTTTATTATGGATCACATATAAAAAATAAGATATCATTTTACAATTTATCACAATATAAGAACAAATTGATGTTAATTTTACCAATCCCTTACCTTTCGATAGATTTGAATACATTAAACAAAATATTAGAATGATATCTATAGATTAATCATTCATATCTACCTATTGTTTAAACCATATCATTACATTATGTTACTCTTTTTTATAAGGTGAGTATATAAAAATTAGTTCAAAATATTCTGTCCTTCAAAAATTTAATCGTCATAAAAAATTCGTAATGAGGCTCCTATAATGGTGTTTGTTTTAGAATAATATTCAAGAAATTTTTCATATTTGAAAATTTCTTAGAATTCAAAATTTCTTGGTAATTAAATTTTTTTGGATTAGAATTTTTTCACATATTCAAAATTCAAATCAAATTTGGAAAAATAATAGGATTCAAATTTTCAATTGTACTTGAACATATATCATATTCAACATAAAAATTTATTTATTTGGGTTTTATATTTAAAATTTTCTTATTCAAAAAATTTTCATATTCATATTTTTTAGACAATCATAATAGAGTTTTTTACAAAAAAGGAAGAAAAAATTATCATATCAATATTTCCACTATAAAAGGTATTTTTCTTTCTTTTATACATTAATAATTATTCCATTATAAATTATTTTTGTCCTTGTTTTTGGTAATTCATAATTTTTGTTTATCAAAATTTCTTTAATTTACCAATTGTGTTAATTCAATATAATAAATGTTTTATAAAACCTCAATAGAATTTTTTATTTTTTTTAAAAAGAATCATTTTTTAGAAATATTCTCAACTGTCAGATTATAGAGTTTCAATGTCTCCCATTAGATATTTTTGAAATATGAAATGCCGTTCAAATTTTCTTATAAAAAGTTGAACCCCCTCGTGTCCCACCTCAAATTCTCTATTTATAAGATGTGAATCACATCCACATTTAAAACTTCATTTCAGATTTTCTTGATGTCTGAATCTTCTATATGAATCCAAAATACGTTGGTGCTAATAAATAATTATAAAAAGTTGTTTGTATTTCATTAATAGTTAGTTTCTAGAACTATTTTTGAAATTTATGATGAATCATTAAATAACTTGATACAATTTCAAGGATGGGTATCATTGTCTATAGAATAGCCAGATCCATAGTAAAATTTATTCTATTTGGATTTAGTTTATGATTTCATTGATTCTATAATTTTTTACAATGATGAGGGAAACTATATTCTTTATTTTCATATTTATGATAAAATATATGATATGTATCCTAAATATTCAACATGTTATCTTGGTGTCTCAGATAAAGGATATGCATTATTCCAATCTCATAAGTTACCATACTCTATTGCTTCATTTTTAAAAGGTAAATATGAATAGTCTTTGTTCAAAATGGATTACAATTTAGGAAAATTCACTCATTTAATCCTATATCATACTTGGTTAGCTACTTGGAGGAAAATATTTCTCATTCCAAGAAATGTTGATAGATATAACCTCAAATATGTGATGTTTTAATTTTGGATTTTCGTGTGAATATGAGGAAGATCAGTATTGTTGGTTTTATTCAGATGACTATTAAATATACCAACTTGAATTAAATCAATTATCTTATTCTAATGTTTCCTTGATTTATTAGTTATATGATTGAAAAAAGGATTATAAATTTCAATATTGTAATAAAATTCAATCCTATTTGGGAAAAGATAATATTTATCATCGATTATTCAATTAGAAGAATGAATTTTTCTATTGATTTAGAATTTAAATAATTACTAAATAATAATATGATTTCTACATCAGAGGAAGATCCTTATTTTTCCAAGAATTTAACGAAAATTGGTAATAAGAGAAAAGCTGATTCTCTTCCCGTTCTGAAATTAATGAAGAAAAATAAGTTCCTGAATGAATTAACTTCCAATTAAATAATGAAGAATGTTTAATGAAAAGTGGGAGATCAAAAATTCATAATTGATTGAGCTGATACTATTTTCAAAAGAAAAAAAATGTGGTGATACATTAAGAAAATATAAAAAATAAAAGAATACAAAGAAGAAATAAGAAAATAGAACAATGATTGAATGGTTTATGAAAGTTGTTGAGGACCCTTATTAAAAAAATTTACCACATAATGATGATCTGGAAATTCTGAAATTTGAGGTTATTAATATCAGTCTTTTAAATTTTACAAACAAAGAAATAGAAGTGGTTATTGACCAAGAATCTATTCTCGTTGGTAATGACGATTTGAGATCGAAGTATCAACTTTTGGAAGAGTTTCGTAATGATGTGGAGAAACATGATGAAGGTATTGAAGATGAAATTATCATCAAAAAACTATATCAGTATTATGGTGATAAAAGTAAAAAAATTGAAAAATATGACGATTAGGATAAAAAATTAGAATGAGGGGGAAGAGAAGAAGATGAAGAAGAATTAGATGAAATCCAATTGAAAAAAACTGAAAATAGAATAATGAGTAATATCAATCTGATAAATTATCCTTGAAGAAGTCTTAGGCTTTATAAAAACATTTACCTTACTTAGAAATTCATAATGGGAATTCAGTTAGATAGGGGAATCAAAAGTCTCCATTGATTTAAGAAATTTTATCTTCATCCAAGAGTGATGATCATGTTCAAAACAAAAAAGTATAAAGAAATTATAAAAGGTTATTCTAGAAGATATTGAAATTTTAAATTTTAAGTAAAAATCGGTTTCGAAAAAAAAGTATCTCTAGAACATATTGTAACCATTAAAGGAAACATTCAATTCAAATTGGAATCATTGAATAAAATCACTACTCATGGTATTGATTTTATTTATTATTCTTTAAATATTTTGGAGAAGAATATTCCATAATTTCCATGATTAGAAACATAATTTTATTTTTTTGTAGAAAACCAATACAAGTATTTGGATTTAGTAAATGATTAGATAGATAGTTTAATGTGTATGGGAGTAGATCTAAATTTTTACAAAACAAATTATGAAAAACAATGTATGAGATGAATTAGGATTCATAAATGGTCTATATTATTGATGATGATATTAAGATTCATGAAGAAAATATTGAAAAATTAAGGAAATCTCTTAATGAAACTGATATTTCATTCAATATTCTTACATGATATATGGCCACCGGGGTAATCTATCTTGAAACATTCATAAGTGATTTCGAGAATCTGACTAATGATATCTGAGATTTACAAGTACCCTTGACCTTTTTTCAATGATATTTATAGATTCAATGTCTATAGAGAAGACATTGTTTCATTGAATAATAATCATGACGTTTTCATAGAAATAATAAATGCCCACGAAAATCAGAATAAATGTTTGGAAGAAAGGTTTCCTGCTCAAGAAAAATAGGTGAACGAACATGATAGAAGAATTCAGATTCAGGAGGAATGAATTTAGGAGCTTCATAAGAAAAAAAAGTCCCAAGAGGAGCTCATGGAATAGGTAAACAAAGATAGAAATGAATTAAAAAACCTAAAAACAATTGTCCAATCCTTAATATAGTTGTAGAAATATTAAATTTCTTAAAAACTATAGATTTATTTTTATTGTTTTATAAATTTCAATTAATGACTTCATCTTCTATATTCATTTTGATTGAATGTATTCAAATTATTTTGGTTGAATTATCTTTGATTTATTTTTGAATGATCAAGTACATTATTTTAATGTATATATTTTTTCTAACCCATTTTAGGTACTAAAAAGTCTTTTCCCTATTCCTTTTCGAAAATCACAAAGGGGGATAAATTAATACAAAGTGGGATAATTTCATGATAAAAGGGAGATACTTTTAAAAATGGGACAATTATTTACAAAATAGTATAATATGTTCCTTGGGGGGATTCATATCCTAAGGGGGATTTAGTTGTATTCACTATAATGTTCAGAATATTATATAAACTATGGAGGAGAAATGTATAAATTATTATTTTTTTATAAAATATTTAATTAAAAATTACAACCTATGTTTTCAAACTTATTTTCTATTTAACCATTTTCTTTGTAATTTCTAAGGGGGAGTCTTTTTTAGACATTTTCCTTTCATTATGATTTTGAAGGAAAAAACTCACTCTTAAATACACAATATCTAATAATTTTATATCCAATGTATTTAAACAAATTATTAATAGAAAATATGTACTATTACCACAATTTAATATAGTTTTAATGTATTTGAGAATACCAAATCACATTTTTTATTACAAATATTGTAATCATCCTAGAACTAAAAATAATCATATTAATTGAAATAGAAAATAATTAGATTCATATCCATACAGTTAATCGTAATTACTTTTATTTGTAATGCCATCGTATTAACTGATTTTTTAATCCCGAATACATAAAACATCTCTATTATATTGTCATATTTTACACCAAATATTTTAATTGTATATTGTTAAAATGACATTTGGAGTTGTTTTATTTTATGGCAATTCAAGTGAAACATGTCAATGTAATTGTAAAAAATACGACCATTGGATATCAAGATGACCATTGGGAGGAACAACTATAAATACTAGGTCATTTAAAGAGTTTTAAAGGGGAGTTGAAATAATTTTTTATGTGTGTGTGTGCTATGATTTTACAATCATTTTTTAAATCTAAAAACGTGAATAAATTGTTCCTGTTATTTTTTATTTCTTTAGAGAGAGTCCATTTCATAAAGAATCCAAATCAGGATGCCTCCTTAAATAAATTTTTCTATTACTTTTGACTATTCTAATTGTTGTGATTATGATAAATATATTCCATTGATAGAAAGACCCAGGATTAGAGTAAACTCTTTATCGGGGACGTGTGTGGATAGCAAGTCATATCTAACCATTTTATCGAGGGATCTTGAGGATATACTAAAAACAAAACTGGCCAATATATCAAGGGCATTCGGGGATAGAATGACAAAATACAATAATAATATCAAGGTAATTCTATTGTAACAGAAAGATTTACATTCATCTAAGTGTAAAACAAGGAACCTTTTTCTAGTGTTATAAGATACCCTTATATTTGGTTTAAAATAATTTTATTAAGTTTTATTACTTTTTTCATTGAATGTACGTTATATTCCACTACTAATTAATAGAACCTGATATTTTTTATTCATATTTCTATTAGTATTTCATTAATCGTAATAGATATATTCGAGATCCATTTTTTACTCTGAATGTGATTATATATTCCCTAAGATAGAATCACCATTTACTGTATCATTCTGATAAACAGAATCCCTTGTGTTTACGATTCATTTTATATTTATTTAAATTATGAATGTGATTAAAACACTTACCAAATAAAATTCTCTTCCCTAGAATAAAATGGGTGGATTACATATCTAAATCCATATTATTATTAAACTCTTATCATCGAACATGTGGTCCAAATCCAATCATAATTTAAATACATAAGATACTTCTTCAATATAGAATATTTAATTCTATTAAATTTTTATACTTTTTATGTTAAAAATTAATATTTTTAAACTTTAAATTCCACCCCACCCCTTGTATTTAGTTATCTTCAAACACATTTCTATCCTACAGATATACCCTAGTGAAAATTTCATATAAGTTATGAACACTTTGAATGTGTAGTGATGCCTTTATTTCTTAATAATTCCCTTATTATCATCATTGATTTGATGAATATATTCTTTAGTGATTATCTATATCATTTTGTGGTAGTCTTTATAGTTTATATTCTTATCTATTCAAAGAGTATAAAAGTTCATGTAGATTAGTTCATAATTATACTAAAGTCCCTATCGAAGGAGAAACTATATGATATATTTAAAAAGTGTAAATTTATGCTGCAAAAGGTTTCAATTTTGGGTCACATAATCTAAAGAGACGGTATAACAATAGATCCTTCAAAGATAGAGGCTATTGAATATTGGCCAGGACCAACCACGACGATTGAGATCCGTTGTTTTCTGGATTTTGCTGGATATCATCGACGTTTTGGGGAGAAATTATCACAACTCTCAAATCATCGGACTAAGTTAACCTGAAATCATGTTAATTTCAGCTATACCAATGAATCTAGGAATAAATTTCAAATAACTAATGATATTTTTAGTAAGCACATCTACCCATAAATTACCCTATAGTGGAGAATAGTTTGAAATTTATAGTGATGCATTCATGAATGTATTGGTATGTTTTATTATGAATAATAACATTTGTATCACTTATAACTCATGGAAATTGAATATTGATGAGTAAAACTAACCATCTCATTATTTGGATTTAGTAGGTTTAATTTTTTCATTAAATATAGGGAGGCATTATCTTTGTGTTGAAAAGTGTTATATATATGTTGATCATTAAAGTATGAAATATATATTAACATATAAGGAGAAGAACCTGAACTTGGGAAGATAGAAATATTTGATACAATATTGTGACTACTCCATACATTACCAACATGGGAAATAGAACACGTTGGATGATGCTCTCTGTTGAAATAAACTTTTGAGATTATCCATATGAGGATCAATAATGATCCGATATTTCTGGATTTTTAATTGATGGACCAAGATATCCTGATGTAAGGGGAAAATATTATCTTTCTCAATTGAATGTACAACCCAATATCCAAATGAAAATTAGTTTGGTGCTGAATGAAGATGCAAAGCTACAAAATAATGTTAAATTTTTTCCATATTTTATGATTTATTAGGATCGAATGATTTAGTTTCAGAACCATTTATGTGCTCCTTCCATACCACATTTAAATAAGGAGCTATTATAGGAAGATAATAAGTTTTCTGTCTCTACTCATACTAGAAGTACAAAGTTGTATATGGATTTAAAATTATACTTCTAGTGTGTTGGAATGAAGATAGATATCATTGAGTTTATATATCATTTATTGGGATGCAATCTAGGAAAGGATGAATGAAAAAATTCTATAGAGATATTGCATCAATTACCCATACCAGAATGGAAAGTGGGAGATCATCACCATGGATTTAGTCATTAGACAACTAAAAAACTCTACTGTGTTTAATTCTATATGTGTGGTTGTCGACCACCTCAAAAATTCATCACACTTAATCACTATCAGAGAAGACATCTCTATGGATCATGTTGATAGGGTATATATTAACAAAGTGCTAATGGTGAATGGATTCCACCATTCTGTTGTATCAGATCGTTATCTGAGGTTCACCGAATGATTATGGGGAATCAATTAGTAAACACATTAAATAGAATTGAGAATAAACTTGTTTTATCATCCTTAAATAGATGGTAAATATTAAATAACAATTTAAACCTTAGAGGATATGTCAATATATTATTTTATGGATTTCAATGGTGGTTGGGATCAACACCTTCATCAATTTTAGATTTCATTAAAAAAATATCTTTTACTCAAGAATTCAGGTGTCAACTTATGAATCCCTCCAGGTGATGAAATATATAAATCCAATGTTCTAGGATGAAGTTGGATAAATAAAGCTATTGGGACGTGATATCACTGAATAAATGGAAAAAATGGTCAGAACCATTCATTATCATATCAAGGATTATCAAAGTCAGAATATAGGTTAGGTTGATAACCGATGGGGTGATCTAGAATTTGAATTTTGTGAAAATATGTTTTTATGAATATCACTCTGGAAAATGTTCTAGAGATTAGGGATGAAATGGAAACTAATCCCTATCTATATTAGTCCCTTTCAAATTCATGATCATATTTGGATGGTAGCCAATCGATTGACACTTCCTATAACTCTTATTCAAGTCTAAGATTTGTTCCACATATATCTCATGAATAAGTACATACCTATACTACAAAAATTCAAATATTACTTTCAAATGGAATTGACTATGCATACATCACATACAACATTGACATCATAGAATTTACATGCAACATTGAGTTTCTATGATACATATTTTTTTCTTTTAATTATTTAAATTAGATTATTATAACCAAGCGATTAAACCTAGAAATATTAATTTTTATAACTACTCCTAAATTATATTTATAATTGTTTTATATAAATAAAATATATTGATAGTGAACAATTAATTTTTTTTAAAGTCATTATATGATTAAAAATATAATTTTCTTAAATGAACTACTTTTTATGTCCATTGTAAAATTAGAAAAAATATATTTTAGACACATTTAGAAATTTAATTTTTATAAAATAATCCTAATTTCTGAATTTAGAATTTCTAAATTATCTCAGAGTTAATTTTGGTATTTTTCTAAGACCCTACATTTTGGATAAGTGGTGAAAAATAATGCATCTTAATTCCGGCCTGAAAATTATTTTTTTAATAAGGCCACTTTAAGGAAGGAAGTGGGAAACCAAAAGTACAGCAGACCCAAACAGCAACAAACAAAAGCAGGAATCACCTCATCCAAGCAAAAACAACGCCGCTCACTCCAAGGGAGAGCCACTCAGCGACCCCATGCAAGCATGGTCCCTCCCGATGGCAAGCCATCCCTCCGATCAGCCACCTCCCAAGTGACCTGCCAAGGAAGGAGCAGCATGTTCTAACCCATCCGAGCCGATCTGTTCCTCCGACCTTCCACACACAACAAGAACAACAACTTGACAACGCATTAGGAAGAGAGAATATAAACGGATTCATTGAAAACAAGTCGGAATCCACCAGAGGCCGTGTCCCTAAACAATTTCCAGGATAAGTCACAGACCTGCAACAGGGGGTCCCCCCTTATCAAGGCCTCAAAGGCAGTGGTCAATCTATTCCAAACCTTCATGTACTCCACAAGACTGATCAACCCCTTGTTAAATCCTCCAACTAGGATCGAATCCTGCTTATCAACCCAAACATACTGGTCTTCATTCAGCTCCGCATCAAGGTTCTGGCCCATCATTTTGGCTGCATCCTCTTCCGATGCGTTAAGATATAACACCTGTTCTGACACCACATCCTCCGAGCTTAACACCAAGTCTGAGGAGATTTCCTGTTATCCAGGAGAGCTAAGATGACACATGATCTCCCTGTCCAGCGCCTCGACCGTTGGTTTTTTAGTTGACCGGGTCCTCATAGGAGGAGGTAAGGAGGAGTAATCCTTCCTACCTCTCCTCCTCCTCTTCCTCCTGTAACTCCTTGCCTTAGTTTCAGCTTCAGAAAAACTTCTACATATCCCATCAAGTCCTGTTTCCCCTCCACCATCAACACACTCCAGGAGAGCATGCCCCCTTATCTGACTTTCCAACCCGAGGTCATCAGTGTTCCTCCTGTAGTCTTTAACATCCACAACCAGAGCAGAAGATTCTACTCTGGAATCCCCCTCACCCAGTTCAGCAACTCTGTTGCTCAAAAAAACTGGAATCCGGGCTGGAGCTACACTCTCTGGCAGGATTCCAGAACCCGAAACCTCTGGGTCTCCAATGTTAATCTGAGTCTGCACCTCCTCCCCATTTCCATTTAGCTGACCAGGGGTGTTACCCATGGCAGGGACAGCCCCTTTGCCCCATTCCTTCTCCCTGAAACAAGCTTCCCCAACCCCAGACCCATCCTGTAGAGCTGGTTGCTCAAAACCCCTGCCCATATACTGCATCTGAGGATTCTGAACCTCCCAGCCCCTAAATTCACCTGGAGGCAGAGAGATCCCCGCCAAGGCCTCATCCGCCTGAATCGTACACTCCTTCCCCATGCTACTGGCCGTCTGGACTACACCTAAGTCCTTCCTGAGGCGATCAAACACAGCCTTCACCTGGGGCCCCGAGTCCCTGACAGTCTCCTTCATGATAGAACCGGAAAATCTCTCCCTCCCCGAGCCAGAAGGATCTACCATCGAATTGTTGGCCACACAGTGCAACCCCACCCCCGGTTGGCAAGGAGGCTCGTGCTCTTGATCCCCCTGAGGAGTCTCGACAGACCTCAGGTTGCACACAGCAGGTTCAGAACCATGGCCGGAGCCTGACCCATCTCCTTCGACATTCACTGAGACACCCTTATCCACCGCAGAAGTATCAACAACCACAGCCAAAGCCCTTTTGCGGCATTCCTCCAGACGGTGGCCTTGTCTGTGGCAGAAAGTGAAAAACAAAGACCAAGATTCGTAAAACACACTTTTAATGTACCTGTATTGCCCCTCGATCACAATCCACACCTTTTCGGGTGGAGGACGAGAGAGCTCTACTTCCACACAGATTCTCGCAACAATCGAGTGCACCATTGCATCCGTTTTCCAATCCCCACAGAGGAAGCGACCCAGGGAGTTACCTATTGAGCGGAGGGGGGCTGGATTCTGAAAAGGGAGTGGCAACCCTGGAAGTTGAATCCAGATCGCCGTAGAGGAAGAGTCCCGATTCATGTTCAAATCAAACGTCCAACGATTAATATGGAACGGTAATCCTCTAAAGGACCTGCTAGCTCGAGACCAGGCCAGCGCCATGTCGTCTTCATCAGCAAGGCAAAGAAGGATTTTTCGCGGCCCGAGAAGACCGACAACCGCCCGACGACCTAAACCCCAATCCTGATTCACGTACCTCTCGAAAACCTCCACCGGAGGCCTACGGCGGGGGAACTTTGCAACCAAGGTTGTGGAAAGAAGTGATGAAGCTTCCGAAAATTCCTTAGACGAGACCGGGATCACAGGTTGACCATTACACACTCCCGGCACCTTCGGAGCGACCTCAATGTCAGGGAACAAGGGGCGCCGCCTAAGAACATCATCTCTAGAAGAAGAACCCAGCCCCTCCCCCGGACGGGGAGGGGCCGTCGCCGCCGCCATGGAAGCTAGGGCATCCAATCGCCCGTCGCCCGTCCTCCTTAAAAAAATCGCATCTTAATTCAAAAATACTTTTTCTTATAATTTATATATAAGGATATATTATATTTTTAATTGGATTAAAATTTTAATTAGATATTATTGTTATAATTTAATACAATTTAGGTTATTCGAACAAATTTCACGTTGAAATCGAATAAAAATACTGATAAAACGTTTCATCATTTTTACTTTAAAAACCTGCATTGTTGTCCCGTTTGTTTAATTAAATTAAAATTAACTAATGAAACTTTTTTATATAAATTTTGATAAATTTATTTCATATAATCTTAATCATCCTAATATATAATATTTAATAACTTCAACTTATTTTTTTTCAAAAATATTAGTGAAAATAATTTAAATTAATTACAATTATTTAGATAAAATTAAGCATAAAAAGGGACAAAACCTTATACTTATGGTCCCAAATGACCAATCCACTTAAACAACACCCATTTTATAGAAATTATTCGGCCATGAACCTTAAATTATTGATTTGATTTTTTTGGATTACTTTTTTTAGGTTAAAACGTGGGTACAACTAACTTATTTTCAAAAATAACAAGTGAGTCCTTTTACTCCCCTATAAAAGGGCATCACAACTCCACCTTCCTCATACTTCTAAAACAAAGTTAAATCTTCCAATATATACCAAATAAAATTAACAAAAACCTTAAATTATTCCATGAATCACCCCTTTGGGAAAAATCAATATATGGGAGCCCCTTAATGTAGTCCCAAAGGAGTAACCCAAAGAAGAGGCAACATCCCTCATAATGCTCCATTTTTTTTTCTTTCTCCTTCACCACAACTCAACTTATTACATGCTTATAAAATGAAACTTATATCTAAAATATTCTGATATTATCTTATATTAGGGGTTCTACTTATACTTACACACATTTCTTTTTAATGGGTAATGACTTTCCCATTTTATGTTTAAGGTGAACAACCACCTTACAAAACAATGATTGTTAATTTTTTTCCATTAAAACTATTCATGGTTAGAAATTACGATAGAATATCCATTTATATATGATATATATATATATATATATATATTATTTATTATTTATTCTTTTAAAAAACATATCTTTATACTTTCCATTTTGTGTAAATATTATACTGTCGTTTAAGGATGTGTGGACTACCACCCCCTCGAACAGATGTGATTTTTTCGTGCACTACATGGAATGTATTATGGATTTGTTCAAATAATTTATATGATTTAAATATCATTATAATTATAATTTAGTGTCATTATATACATATATTTCATTTTATTTTTTTCTTTTAATACAACAGCAAAATAGAAACTGTGTTCATGCAACTATACGACCTACCGTCCCCATAAATGTTGTACCCCATTTTATATTTATATATTTTATAGATTATTAATATAAAAATATAATTAATATAAATAATATTTATATAATGTTTTACATTCTCTAAATCATGATATATGTATAAGGACAATTGATATAACAAATTAGGACACATGTCATGAACAAAGTGAATATTACCTGAAACATAACCATTCCAGGAAATTGTTAATAAGAGGGTAATATAAAGTCACAATGAAACCATATTTTGTATTAAATATTAGAATATTGTTCTAGGATATATTTATAATAATTTTTTATTAATTATATAGTATGTTCATAGGAGTATGAATAGAGTCAAGACACATGGTTAGGGAATTTCAATTTACTTTTTTTATCTGTGAGATACCAGCGATGGTCACCATGACATTATTTTATGTGGTGTATATACTTCCATTAATGTATTATATGATGATTATTGTTAAATTTATAGGTATTTACATATCCATTCTATGATCATCCATTCATGGTTTTTATGTTTCAAAAGTTACCAAATTGGTATGATAGTTTTGTTCCAATTTTCCGTCCTTGACCCAAATGTTTTATTATGCACCTAAATTATTTTTCGATGTGTATATATTTCCATTTGACATGTTATATAATTAATATAATTACATTAATGATATTTTATGATTTATTTAATTTCAGTTTTTTACATGGAGAGTATTATCCCAATTTACTATGTGGTAATATTTTATTGAAAGAATATCATTGTTTATCAAGACTGTTTATGGTTATGCTTCAATTGATGAAATGTTTCTGTTCATTTTCTTTCTCTGGATGGTTTGGTTTTTTGATGAAATGATGTTTATAAAACCAATTTCTCATTCATCGATTTTATTTTTTTGAAACTCACTAACATTCATTGGTTATTTTTTAATGAAATCATTATGAATCAAGTATATTTTTCTAAATATTATTATATGATTACATTTTTATGATACCGATTTTATTTTATAGTGTGTGATATTTTTTTTGATTTTGTGGAACAAGTATCTATGATTTCATTATTATACGAGTGGGACCTATATCTTTCTCCAATAAATTGGTTAAATATTTATATCTCATGAAATATACTAAGATTGTGTTGGGATTGAGCCTTGACTATAAATATGTCCACTATAGTAAACTAAGTCTACCAAGATGGTATGAGTAGTGAACTCATACTACTAAGATGGCCATGGGAGTGAGCCTCGACTAACGTGATACCATAGGGACTGAACCCATAATACTAAGATTGAATTGGATGATATTCCTTAAATACTATGGAAATTATAATATATACTTTTGTGCTTTCCATAATTCCATGTTCCACTCTTATTTTATTATTTAATGGATTAGTTTCATTATATCCTTATTATTCATAATTTTTAACTACCAATTCTTATTATATGATTCTGGTATTCAATCACTGATATGCAGGGTATGATCTTATATTTTCATGATCATGTTCTCATACCATTATGCTCATAATTATGCTTACACGTCTCCCTTGTATACCCTTTATTGTAATTTTTTCTCACCCCATTTTAGGTTTCCTTCCCCATGTTATGATGATATGTATTATGTTTCATATGTATAAGAATAGTGA
Organism: Viscum album; assembly: GCA_963277665.1. Taxonomy (NCBI): domain Eukaryota; kingdom Viridiplantae; phylum Streptophyta; class Magnoliopsida; order Santalales; family Viscaceae; genus Viscum; species Viscum album. The sequence goes on from OY728148.1 coordinate 472,853,932, forward strand.
GAGTCAATAAGAACTATGTTTGAAATAATGTATCTCACTTTTGTATCATTTTTTATGTATCCATGTTCCTGAAGGAACTAGACTAATAAGATCATTAGGCGTCTATTTGTTCAATGCTTTCAGTATTCCAAAAAAGTTATCGATCATTGATGTATGAAAATAGAGGGTCACTATAGATGGTATAAGATAAATATTTTAGTGATACATTGAAATATAGGATAAAACACTTTGTGATAACCCAAAGGGAATGTCTAATGATAATTCATAGGATAAAGAAGTTTATAGTAAAGTGTCCTAGAATTTTGGTAAAGGATAAAGGGAGTGTCTTCCTTGAAATTAATCCAATTCTAGATAATAAAAGTGGATATGGATTTAGAATAGATGTACCTAGGAGTAACAACTCTAAAAATGTGTGTCAGGTCGGACTAAACGTTACCTAGTACAGGGAATGGGGCTTGCCGCACACTGGGTTTGACACTCTCGGGGGGCATGCATTGGAAATTCACAAACTGTTTACTGACCATCATGCAATATTTAAATAGTATTTGGCTCTGAATAATCTAGTATAAACCTAATGTATCATACATTAATGAAGGTTTCATAACTTAAACATCCTCTAGTGACTTATCTTGATCATGTGGTTCCTTTTTATGAAAAATATTTCTCACGCGATGCATTTGGTTTTATTAAATGGATAGAAACCAATGCAATTGGTTAAATGTTGATTGAAATGGGAAATACAAAGACTATACTCCTATGTAACCAAATTCAATCGGATTAGGAATGAAAAATTTTATTGTTATTCTCACCCAAATCTTTCAATATGTGAATCATGCTAGGATTCCAAATGAGAAAGTGAGGGAACAAGATTTTTTTGATTCATTCATGAGGAAAAGACCAACTTTTTTTAGAAGGTCATTTAATCAACTTGTTTATTGATAATGGATCTATAATACTAAAAATATATTCTTCATTCTCCAGTGTTCATATCATAATAATTTCATTAGGATCGTTAATTAGTTAGAAGGAAAAGTAGTCTAGCGGTGGAATCTAATAAAGAATATGAGGGTGTAAGATGAGATTTAATCCTATAATTTTGATGAGTTCAAGAACTTATTTTTTAATAAGTACAGTTCTTGGAGTCCTCATACCAGTATGGAGAAATAGTTCGTTGAGTTGAAGTAAATGGATGATGAATCTATTATTATATATAAGGCTAATTTTACAAGAAATTGGAGGTATATTTGATGAATTATCATCCAATCTAAAAGTAATGTTGATTGTTTATTTAGTGGCTAAAATACATGTCACAAACAGAAGTTAGCCATAAATGATTTTACTAGCTAAGAGTGGATTATGAATTGTGCAATCAAAGATTAAATGGAATTTGTAATAATGTATCAATTTCATGATTTTGGAAAGAAAAGGAATATGGAATTTAAATAAAAATATAAAAACCATGAAGAGAGGATGATGAGAAATCCTTAATGATCTTAGCATGGGTATAAAGATAGTGGAAATTTCCTTAAGGGATCTAACAAATTTTTTATGGGTGGACGGGAACTACATTGTGAATTTTACTGTTGATGTGATGGGAAGATGTTAGAAAATGGCCCAAATTGGGAAAAGCGGCCCAGAATGCGCCTCCCCCACTTCATTTTCACATGTATAAGGAGAATGGGAATTATTATAACTAGTGGAAAAAAACAAAGGGCTTGTTATAATGATCGACATCAGCGACCTCGTAAGACAAGTGACAAGGTGAAACCTAATGTAATCACTATTTCGGACGAGGAGTACGATACAGATGTGGTATAAGGTACACTTACCATCCCCTCTATAACTATTATTGTATTATTTAATTCTAGATCTACCCAATTTTTTATATTTAAATAACATTATAATGGTGTTTATATTCCACCAAAATTATTAGATGTGGAATTAGAAGTGCAAACCCCTAATCGGATGATTATTGCATCTCATGTATATTTTTCATCCCTGATTGATGTTTGTGGGAATATTCTTCCTAAAAATCATATCATTCTTCCTATGGTTATGTTTGATGGTATCTTAGGAAGGGATTTTATTTTTATTCATAAATCCTACATCAATTTTCAAGGAATGTATGTTGTGATTTTTATTTAAAACCCTTATATGATCTCCCCTCAATGTGGAGATAGTTATGAAATTCCCGTGGAGATTATAATTAGTGTATGGGTCTTAATTACCATTTTAAAGGGTTGTTTATATCCAATGGTTGGGGAGAAAAGACATTGATGATCTACCTAATATTCAGGAATTTGTGTACATATTTCCAGAATAATTGAGTAGCCTTCCACCAAAATAGGATGTTGTGTTTTCAATATTACTCAAACCTTATTCCAAACCAATTCCAGTGACTCTTTTTTGAATTTCCTTGGTTTAGTAGAAATAACTTAAGAAGAAGCTCCAATAAAACCATGTTCAGGGATTCATCTAGCCATGTGAATCACCTTGTTGTGAACCAAATAATTTTGTGAAAAAGAAAGTTGCATCAACACAACTCTATATTTATTATCAGGAGATTAACAAGATCATAATAAAAATCAAGCATCCCAACCATTGTATTGATGACTTACATCATCGACAATGTAGAGCTTAATAATTTTCCAATATTGAACTTCATTCTAGATAAGATCAATTGAGATTCAATAAAGAGGATATAACCAAGGAAATATTTCCTATAATGTACAGACACTGTGAATATATAGTGATGCCTTTTTTTTTTGCAAGTTTCCCATCTATCGTCCTGGATATGATGAGTAGGGTGATTAGTAATTATCTAGATATGTTTTTTATAGTCTTTATAGATGGTATTATTATCTATTCAAAGAGAAATTTAGTTCAATAATATCACTAAATAATTGAACTAAACACCATAAAGAAGGATCAATTATATATACAATTTAAAATGCATAAATTTTGGATGAAAAGAGATACATTTTTGTGACACATAATCTCAAGAGACGGTATAATAGTATATCCATCAATGACAGATGATATTGAATGATATCCTAGAGAACCCACAGTGAATGTGATTCATAGTTTTTTGGTTTAGTGGGATATCATCAACAATTTGTGGAGAATTTCTCACGACTATCTTATCCTCCAACCAAGTTAACTATGAGGGGAGTTAAGTTTCTATGGAAAGATGAATGTATGGAATATTTGAAGGAACAAAATAGATAGTCATTCATCCCACCATTGATTACATTACCCTTTAGTGGATAAGGATTTAAAATATATATTGATTCATCCAATAAGGGATTGGAATGTTTTCTTATATAGAATAACATGATTATCTCTTATGCCTCGATGTAGTTAAATATTGATGAGAAAAACTAACCAAATCATGATTTGGATTTAGTAGATATAATTGTTTCACTCAAGATATGTAGGAATTATATTTATATAGAATATTGAGATATATATATACCAATAATAAATATTTGAAATATGTATTCACTTAGAATAAGTTGAACATGATGTAGAGAACATGGATAGATTTGATAAAGAATTATGACTAGTCAACACATTACCACCATGGGAAAGTGGACAAAGAGGTAAATTATTTGATTTGAAAGGATCAAGAAACATTATCCCGGATAAGGATAAAAAATGAACCAATATTTATGGATTTACAAAGGATGGGCCACGAAACCCTGAAGGATATAGAAAAATCTAGTATTTCTCTAATAGATTTTCAAACCTCTATACATAATTATTATAAAGGTTGAGAATGAAGATGTAGATCTATAAAAAATGTTCATAAATGTTCTTTAGTTTATCCTTGATCAAGATGGAATGATAAGTTTCAGAAACCATCTATGTGTTCCTTCTATACATGATTTGAATAAGGAGCTATTAGAGGAAGATCCTAGTTCTTCATTCTCTTATCATCCTAGAAGTATGAATATTTATAGGGATTAGAAATAATAATTTTTGTGGGATTTCATGAAGAGAGATATCATAGAGTTTTTATATCGGGGCTTGGTAATCTATCATGTTATGGGTGAAATACAAAAGTCTAAAGATATGTTGCATCCATTACCCATTCCATAACGGAAATTCAAGAACATCTCTATGGATTTTTTTTGTTTGAATACAAAAAACATATAAAGGGATCATTTATTTATGCGTGGTTGTAGATCTCCATAAGAAGTAAGATCACTTCATTATTATCATAGAGCGCTTTTCTCTTGATCATCTTTCCAATATATATATTAAAGAAGCGGTAAGGTGGAATTGAGTATGACATTACACCTGATCAGATCATGATCTGAGGTTTTCCTCAAATTTCTGGTGACGTCGTCAGTAAGAACATGATCCTAAATTGAGTTTCGTCATAGAATATAATACTCATTAAGATGTGTAGTCTAAAAGAAAATTCAATAACTAGAGGATATGTTATTATATTGTTCTCTGTATTTCAAAGGAGGTTGAGATTATAACCTTCCTCTAATTGAGTTTATTACAAAAATATCATACACTCAAGAATTCATATGGAACCTAATGAATCCCTCCCATAGAGAAAATGTAGAGCTCCAATGTTCTGATATTATGTTTGATAAAGAAATCTATTCAGACTTGACATCGCTGAACCAATGACAGGTTAGGTTATAAACATTTAGAATCATATAAAGGTATCTCAAACTCATCATAAAACATATGAACATAACTGATGGAATGATCTATAATTTGAGTTTGGTGGAAAGGTATTTGTATTTTATCACCCAAGATGAAGGTTATGAGATTCAAGAAGTAAGGGAAACTAATCCCTCGATATACCGGTCCCTTTCAGATTCATGATCATATCATGTTGGTATCGTATCCCATTAAACAACTTCCAAATCTATCTCATGTCCATGATGTTTTCCATATATCTATCCTAAGGAAGTACATACCTGACCCTTCACTTGTACTGAACTCATTGGTCATACCACTAGAACATGATCATTCTTATGAGGAACAACCAACATAAATTCTTTATCATACATCTATATTTTATGAATCATGACCACTACCCTGGTCAAAGATTTGTGGAGAAATATTTGTCTAGAGAAACCTATGTGTGAACATGATGATTTGATGAATCAAAATTATCCTGATTTATGTTTACATGAATAAATAATTTTTAGGGTGAAATTAATTTTAAGGGGGGTAAATGTAACACCCCTTGTATTTATATACTTTTTTTCTTCTCAAATGAATTAATTTTCATTGATTACTTACACATTGTTAATTCTAACATCCCTTTTCACATGGATCTGACTTGGTGTACATTACATGAAACACGAACATGGGGTACCTTACACACAACACCTTGTTTCTACAAAACTTCTTTTTTCCTATAATTATTTAAATGAGATAATTACAACCTAATCATTAAACATATTTATATAAATGTTAATAACAATGTTTCAAATATTATTTATAATGATTTTATATAAATAAAACATATTTATAATGAAAAAATTATTTTTTGGTAATGTCATTTTTAAAATATAAAACTAAATTTAGAATATTTTAGAAATTTAATTTGATAATATAAACATAAATATTGAATTTAGAATGTTGAAATTATATTATGCGGATTTTTTAGATTTTTATAATAAACGTCATTTTCGTATGAATACTGAAAAAATCTGAATTTTAATACAAAACTTATTTATCGTCTAATTTAATTTATTTAAATATGAAACATCTTATTACATATTCTTTATTTTTCTACATGAATATGATGTAATAATGTTCTAGAGTATTTGTTGCATTGATAAAGTCATAGATGTTCCCCTTTATGTTGAGAACATTGAAATTCTATAACATTATTCATAAATATAGTTCTATGGTTGGATGAAATACTATTATAGCACACAAAGCATTGAGACTGTCCTGTGCGAGTAGAAATAAGCAGATGAGACTTCCTCTAATGAAGTTCTCACTTGGTAATCTCTATGACATGAGATTATGTGAATAGACCCACCAGTAGGAAATCCATATGTTTTATTGTTATCAGATATTTCTATATATGAGCGTCTGTAATGATCCTTTGATTTTAAGATTCTAATTAATATGTGTCACAACTCATGAACATTGATTTACTGACAAAATTCATCATGTAGACAATTGGGGGGAATTAGGGGATGGTGGGAGAATCATGAGTGACATTTTATTTACTGATAAATTTAGGAAGGATTTTACCCTTCCATTTTTGGAAGATGATATCTCTGCCCTTTGATTTAAAAAAAACATCATGTGGAATTCCATGTCCATGGTGTCATGATGAGTTTATTTCAGTTATTCAAAGAATGAGGTATCATGAACAAAGGTTGATGACACTATCATGAAGCCAACTTGATGAGATATTGAGACAAATTGAATATATTACATAGTAAGAATTCGTATGTTGATGTCAGTGTTGCAACTTTTTGTTCCTTCTCCTGGGTTCCTTGACCCATTGCCTGATAGTACCCATGGAATTTAGTCAAGACCACCAAATGAAAATGAGAATAATTCCTAGATGGTCACACACTTGGTGTTTCTGGTGGTCTTAGTTAAATTCAATTTGAATTTAGTTAATAAATATTATTCTCAAGATAGTGGAATAATTTTATTCATGTTTAAATAATTAAAAAAATTAAATAATTAATTATTCACCGGATTGTGGGTAAAATATATTTATTTATTTTAATGAACATTTAATAAACAATTATTTTCTAGTTTGTAAATAAAATATTTATTTAATAGAATAATGTATTAATTTATTTATTAGGGTATTCAATAAATTTAAGTTGAGTTTGAGTGGACTAAGTCAGGTCTGATAGTAAAATAATTATTTTAATGATGGTAAAAAAATAATTTAACTAGATGAAATAAATTAAAATAACATTTTTATTATTTTGTGATGTGGAATTTCATCTATAATGTTTTTGGGAAAGTTGGTGCACCATAAATAAAAAATCAGTATTATTATTAAAATCATGGGTTTTTTCTAAGGTTATAAATGTATTTAATTGATGTTATGAAATTAAGTATTGTAACTAAATCCATGTGTCAATAAATAGATTCATACATCTATTGTGAAATCTATAGAAGCACACAACCAAATAATTGATAATATTTGAGCTATTTTTTTCTCTCGAATCCTCTTCCCTACCCTCCCTAGAAAAAGATACAATCATTAAGGATGAAAAATAAGTGATCAAGAATGACCAAGAGAAGACACTTGATTCACCACACTTGCTCCCAGAGAATGAGTTGTGCTGATCAAAGGCCATCAGAGCACATGTGGATCACCACTATAGAGATTCTAGTTTGGATCCTCACAAGTGCAACAAGATAATCCATAAGTGTCATTCTGGATGATCAACATAATAAACAATGAAAATATCAATGATTCAAGCATTCTATTATTTATTATGTTAATTTAATGAATTATATACATGATGTGAAAGATCTTCTCTAATGGTTCTGATCCTTTTCTTATTTATCAAAGTATTTAATTCTATTCCATGGGTACTAGAATTCATCGTCATATTGATCCCAAAATAATTATTGATCATTGTAAAAATTAAATTTGGGTTTCATCCCAACGGCGCTTCCACTACACCCATAACCCAAAAGTGGTATCAGAGTAGTTACATCATAGTTTATAATTATTTAAATAATTATTCTATGATTTAAGTGTTTTATAATTTAGTTATTTCAATTAGATTTAATCATTCCAAAAATCTGAATCTTGGGTTTTATTCCTCCTCTTTCATTTCTCATTCACGTTATAGAAACAGAATTTTATTTTAATTTTGATTAAAATAAAATAGAAGATCACATGTAGAGGCACCAAAAATTCATGTCCATACATCACCAAAAGAAACATTGTGTATTTGGTAGTACATTCCGTGTTGTAAAGGTTCAATGCACCGGTTTTGGTCCACCAAACCATGCCTTGTCATTAGAGTTTTTCTATTATTAATGAATCTATGTGTTGACCGGGAATATGTGGAAGATAGTTTCCATATTACTTTTCGTGTAGACCACTAGACACAATGTGTAGTCTCCTTGGGTTTGGGTTGGTCAGTGTACCCCATAGATGGCTTGCTCGACTGGAGATCGTTTAATGGGGAACTACATGGTGTGTGGCCCAGTGAACATTCCATTTACTCCGATGATTTTTGAAGTACAATCACATGTCATTTCCCTAGTCATGTACTTCGGATAGAGGGTGACCAATAGAAAACATAGTGTATTTGGATCTAGACACCGTGTACTCATCCAAATTACGCAAATTTATTAAAATTTGTTATTATATTATAAAAACCCTTGAGACGTAAACTATGGTGTGCGGTGTAATGTTGAGCCACAACATGTGATTGGTGTTTCATATACATGTGTTTAAACTAACATCTGTATAATTTTCATTTCTAATCCTTGGGTAGTTATGAATAGGAATTCAATGAGTTTCCTCCAAAGTACACGTTACGTAAAAAATAATTTTAAATGAATTTATTTGTTTCAAATTATAAGGGATGAAAATCTCAAGGATATTCAGAAAAGGGATTACGATAAAAGTACTGATTAATTAAAGAAGATGATTAATTGATTCAATCATAATCTATCTTAAACAAGAATTATTAATGAATTGAATTCTAATTTTATTTGTAAATATAATTTAATGTATGTATGATCAAGATATAGACTTGAACCATTGTCTGTGGATGGTTTCTTTTAATATATTTATTTAAATTAAATTTTTCATCATGTCAGCCTTCTCCTCATTAATATGTAGGGCCTGCCTTCCCAAGGTTTATCTTACATAAAACCCCATTTACCCCACACCTACATGTGAGTATAAGATCATATGTAATGGATTGGAATTCCAAGCCTGTGGAAGTGGTTCAAGATGGTTCCGAGATGAACCAAATCCTATAAGATACAGAGGTGGACATACGGAAATCTGTAAACACAAACTTAAAAGGTTCAAGTAGTTTCTTTCCTAGGTCAAGGTTTTTCTATCAACCACTTGATAAACTACCCATTTGGAATGATCCTGATGATTCCATTTTCATTATTTTATTTCTATCAGTTTCATGGTTTATCTATATTGATGTGTTGTCGTGATCAAATAATTAATGAATTAAACAAGCATGCAATATAGAACTAAAATAAACCATTACTTATGAGTAAATATTATCCGCACATGGTTAATAACTTAATTTTGTTCCATATAATATTAAAAATCATGTGATAATAATAATAAAAAATTCAAACATAAGATATAAATTCATCCAATAAAGTATTGTGTCATACAAAGACTACCATTACATGATTAAGGGAAAAACTCAATAAAATTATGTGTTTGACCAACCCTTGTTTGGACACATAATTTTATAGAGTATTCCCTTATGAATGTTTTCATGTTTAATTAATCATACTACATCAAGAGGAGTATCCCTTGCTAGAATTGGTGGAATATCGGTGGCAAGATTTGAGGAAATCCAATGTTATGATTTCAGGATAGGGTAGTCCACTCAACAGATCAAGGAGCTGCAATCCCATAGTTGGAAAAGACTTTCCAACATAAATACCCTAAAATAGCTTGACAAAACCTTATTGGGTTTATCTGAAGGGGAATATAGATCCTAGCCACTAGAATGTCATAGAAACTGGACATTCTGAGTTCAATGGTGAGGGATATTTGTACATGATAAAATAGTGGGAGACTTAGAAAAATTAATTTATTATATATCATAAAATGGAATAAATAATGTACTAGTGATCTTATATTTAATTATAGAATAAAAATGAAAATCTGGACAACCACACTATCCATGTGATCAATTCTGGATAAAGACCACATCCTCAACGAAAGTAACTTCTAAGAATGGATTTGATGCCTTCAGGTTATCCTACTCCAAGAAGGTAAGTATTACATGTTACAGTCGGCCATACCTATTCTGCCTACCAAAGAGGAAAGTGATGTGGATTTCCTGGTCTATGAGAAACATATTAATGATGTGGAAAACATTTAATGATTGATACTATCATAAACTTCTATTGATCTCAATAAGTCTCATGAAAACATGGATGCTTATAACATGCACGAGAACCTCTGGGGTATTTACCAGGAGATAGCAAGATATAAACAATTTGAGGTCTCCAAGGAACTCTTTAAGAGTATTCATGGAGATGTTGAATTATCTAGGCCTCATGTATTCATTCTCATTGGCTACATTGAGCACCTAGTTGTTCTAGGGTTTAAAATCCCTAAAAAACTAGGCACCGATCTCATTTTTACATCAATCCCTCAGAGCATCTCCATCTTTTTTTGTCAATTTCAACATGAAAATATTAAGAACTCTCTATCATATCTTCTTATCATCATTTTCCCAGTGCATAAATATATGAAGCGTGAAATTCCTCGTGTCATTATGGTGAATAAGAGTAGATGGAAGGTAAAGAAAAATAATCCCAAAGATTCTTCACAACCTTTCATGAAAAGGACGATCAAAGGGGAGGCAAGGGAACAAGAGGATGTTTGTTTCGCATGTGTCAAGAAAGGCCACTGGAAGAAGAATTTCACTGAGCCTATGAATAAAGGGGAATCCTAAGATGCATTTTTATCAAGTGAAATCCATATTTTCCTACAAATTATATACTAGATTCAACTTTTGGTGCTCAATTATGTATCCAAATATAGGAAACTAGTAGATTCAAGAAGATTGACTGAGAGCATCCAAAGGAGCTAGACTTGTTGCTATAGTTATCGAGGACTACCATCTCACATTTCCAGTTGTGATGATATTTGTGTTAAAGGGTTGTTATTATGTATCATCTATTACTAAAAACATTATTTCTATATCTATATTAGATGCATATGGATTTTTTTTTCATGTTTTGATATGAATGTTTCTTTTTTTACAAAGATAATTTTTTTTTGGTAGGGCACATTTATACAATTGTCTTTATATATTGGATTACACAAACTAAGTAATGAAAATCAATAACAAAGATACATCACATGACTCATACCACACTCAACTTTGGAATCACCGGCTAGGAAATTTAAATGAGAAATGATTTAAATTGTTTCATCAAGATGGATATTTAGATTCATTCAATCTAAAACTACCTAGTGTATGTCATGTATGCTTACAAGGTAAAATGACCAAACCATCATTTAGTGGGAAATTTGAAAGGGGTAAAAAACTTCTAGAATTGGTTTATACCAATGAATGTGGACCATTTATAGTTGAAGCAAGGGTAGGATGCTCTTACTTCATAACATTTACTGCTGATTTTAGTAGATATGTATTTATCTACTTAATGAGGTATAAGTCGGATTCCACTGATAAGTTCAAAGAATACAAGAATGAAGTTGAGAACCATCTTGGTAAGAAGATTAAGAATCTCCATTTAGACCAAGGTAGAGAATATATTAATTGAGAATTCATTGACTACTTATGGGTGTTTGGGATCCCATCCCAACTCACTCCTCCATACACGCCCCAATGGAATTGTGTGAGAGAAAGGAGGAACAAAAACCTATTGAACATGGCACGATCAATGATGAGTCAAGTGAGTCTTCCATTATCCTTTTGGGGATATGAAATACAAACAACATCGCACATACGAAACCAAGTAATAACTAACTCAATAATTGGTATTCCATAAGAGTTCTGGAGTAGAAAGAAATCCATGTTACCAAATTTACTAGTGTGGGGAAGTGATGCATTTGTTATGGCCTCTTCAGGTAAAAAAATTTCACCCTAAAGAACAATGTGTTACTTTATTGGATATCCCAAGTAAAAAAGTTGATATTACCTATAAAATCACTCATACAAAAACGTTATAGTCGAAAGACACGCCATGTTCCTTGATGGGGATCACATCTCAAAAAGGGTTAGTGGGGGCGAGATAGACTTCGTTGAAGTCAAAGCATAAGGTACACAGGGTTTGGCACATGAACAGATTCCACAAAGCCCCATGGAAGAGAGAACTATTCAAGAAACAAAATAACTCAATATGATTAAAAAAGAGGTTAGAGAACTGGAATGGTATGGTTTTATAGTTACTAAGGAAGGTGATTCATTATTAGTTGATAATAATGATCCTCTACCTATAATGTAGTAAGTGGAACAGATGATGCCATGTTGCAAGAAGCCATGAATTCTGAAATTCATTCCATGAACCAAAACCGAGTTTGGATTTTTGTAGATCCTCTGATTGATGTAAAGAATATGTTTTGTAAATGGGAATTCATGAAGAAATTGGATATGGAAGGGCAAGTCCGTACCTATATGTCACAATTGGTTTCAAAAGGGTTTAAACAGCTTCATAGAATAAACTATGACGAAACCTTTTAACCATTTGAAATTCTGATGTACATCATAATTCTATTTTCTATTTATGCTTTCCATGACTATAATATTTAATGAATGGATGTTAAAATAGCCTTCCATAATGGGAACCTTCAAGAATATGTCTACAGGAAAAAGGGTTTATGAATCCAAATAATTACAAAAAGGTGTTCAAGTTGTAAAAGTCCATTTATAGATTAATGTAATCATCAATGTCATGGAACACTAATTTTTACGAATACATACCATAATTTGATATTCTCATGAAAGAATTTGATCCTTGTGTCTACAAACTATTTAGTGGGAGTACAGTTGTTTTCCTAATAGTATATGTTGATGGAATATTACTTATTGGAAATTAGATACCAGTCTTACAGTCTATTATGGAATGGTTGAATCAATGATTCTCCATAAAAGACTTGGTATAGGTAGAATATATTCTTGGGAACATGTTCCATCGTGATATATATAGAGTTTTATGGGCCAATGTCAAAGTACAGACATTGATAAGATACAAAAGAGATTCAGATTGGAACAATCAAAGAGGGTATTGTTTCCAACTTTACATGGAATTCATATTTCCAAAAACATGTGTCATCATACACATGAGTAAAGAAAGATAACTGAAAGGACTCCATACGCATCAGCAATTGGGTCAATTCTGTATTCCATGCTCTGTACTAGGATTGATGTCACGTATGAATTGAGTGCGGTAGGTAGATATCAAGCTAACCCAGGTGGCCACTATTGGATGGAATTCAAGACTATCCTAAAGTACTTGAGGTATACTATGAATATGTTATTAGTTTATTGAGGATATTCGGAACTAGTCATCAAAGGTTAGGAGGATGCTAGTTTCCAGAATGATCAATAAGACATGAAGTCACAAATGGGATACATCTTCAAATTGAATGGAGGTGCAGAGAGGTGAAGAGATCAAAATAGAGTGTGGTCATAGATTTTATAGTAGTGTCTGAATATATCATTGCTTATGAGGCAACTAATGAAAAAGTTTGGATGGGAAGCTTCATCTAGGATCTGGATGTGATACCTAGTAATAAATATCCCATCACACTTTAATGCTATAGTACTTCAGTTTTGGATCTCGCAAAAGAGACAATGTCACATCAGTGGATGAAGCACATATTTTGGAAGTATCATCTCTTGATGGATTTTTCTTAGAGAGGTAAAGATGCAGTGATCAGTGATTCCATGTAAGAAAATTTGATGGACACCTTGTCTTAAGACTTGACTCACTAAAAACCCGATCATCATGTGAGGACTAGCGGACTGAAACTTGTAGGTAGTTGGCTATGATATAATAATTCCCTACGTTATTTGTTGCATTTATAATGTCTTGGCCTTTCCCCGATATGATGAGAACCTTCAAATGATATAATAATATACTGAAATATGGTTCTACAATTGGATGGCATATTATTAGGGGGTACATAGCATGCACACAATCAACTGTGAGTGCTCATAAGAAGATAATACTTCATCTCATTATTTTCGTGCTTGGTAATATCTAAGAAAAGAGATTATGAGAACAGATCTTCCAGTAGGAATTCCTCATGTTTTACTGTCCTCATATATTTATATCTTTTAGCATTTGTAATGATCTTTAGAAATTAAGATTATCATTAATAAGTGTCACAACTTGTACACTTTGACTTACTGAGGAAAACTGTTATGCAGACGGTTGGAAGGAAGTAGGGTACATTGGGTGAGTTGTGAGAGGAATGTTATTAATGGATATATTGAGGAAAGATTTGTAACATCAATTTATGGAAGTTGATATCTCTTCACTTTAATTGAAATGGAAATGTCACGTAAAATTCCATGTCCATGGTGTAATGATTAGTTTATTTCATTAGTCAAAGAATGGCGTATCAAGCACAAAGGTTGATGAAACTATTGTGAAACCTGTTTAATGAGATATTGAGACACATGGATTATGTTACACAATGATCATTCATATATGGATGTTGTTGTTGTGAGATTAAGTTCTTCTTCATGTGTTTATTAACCAATTTCTAGAAAATACATTTGGACTTTTAGAAACCCCTCATAATAAAAACATGAAAGAATCCTAAATGTTTACACAATATGTGTTTCAGGTGACACAAAATTTTATTTATAATTATTTTTTGTGCAAGATGGCACACCATAAATAATGAAATAATTTTATTATTAATAACATTGGTTTTCATTATGGTTATGAATGTATTTAATTGCTGTTAAGTAATTAAATATTTTAACTGATGCCCCACGTGTACCGAACAATATGGCCAATGAAATGATAGTTGTTAAGCAAAAAAATTTCTCTCCCAAATCTTCTTCACACTCCCTCAAGAATGATAAACGTTCTTCAAGGATGAAAAATAAGCAATCAAGAATGACTAACACAATGCACTTGCTTCGCCACACTAGCACTCGAAGTACGAATGGTGTCGATCGGAGGCCATCAAAGCACATGTGGATAACTTCTAAGGGGATTCTAGTTCGGATCCCCGCAATCACAATGAGATAATATGGAGGGGTCATTCCAGATGATCAACATCATCAACAAAGAAAATACCAATTATCCATGGAATATTTTTTTCCTGAAATTAATCAAATTAATTATTAACATGATGTGAATGATCCCTTATAATGTATTTGGGACTCATAATTCTTTATCTAAATAATTTATTCTATTCCATTGATACCTACATTCAACGTAGTATTGATTCCATAATAATCAATAATTAGCATAAAAATTAATGTTGGGTGCCGTCCCAACCGCGCTTCCACTGCACCAAGAACATACATAAATTAAATATTATATTGGTTTAAAATTATTTTTATTTAATATTTTTATCAATTAATATAATTTATATAATTGGAACCAATATCACATTTGAATTGGATATAAAAACACAGAAAAAATCTGGTCTTCAATAATTTAAAAACCCACATTGTCGTCCCATCTATGAGAATAAATTTAATTTATTTTCTGCCACTTCTATGATTTTAATTTGGAAGAATTAATTCCATATTTGGAATCAATATAATTTATATTTGTTAAAACATTCAACATAGTTTTTTTGAAAAAGATATTAGTGAATGTAGTTAAAATTAATTATAATGATCAAGGTAAAATTAATCTTAATAAGGGATTAACCATAAAATTATAGACCTAGATGACTTATCCACTTGTACAACACACATTTTCTATAAAATATTCATCCATAATCCTTTTATTCATGATTGTTTTGTATTACTTCTTTATTTAAAATGTGGGTAGACATAAATTATTATAAAAAATACCAAGTGAGTCATTTTCCTCCCCAATAAAAGGCCAGATCCTATACCCCTTTCAAACACCTTTCAAACCACGTAGGTTTGGGAATGATCTAACCAATAAAATTCCCAAAACCCTCACTTCCTCCTTGAATTCTCCATTTTAGTATAATGTATTCCAAAAAATCCTTTTTTTGGAAACCAAATTTTAAAACCCCAAAAAGTGAAACATCATTCCTCAAGAAACATTATTTTATATTATTTTTCCACATACTAAAACATCCTTATTCCATAATTATACAAATAAAAAAGTATCCTAAATATAATTTTATGTTTTTATATTAGGGTTTCTACCTACACTTAAACATACTTCTATCTAATGGGTAATAAACATGTCGTTTATGTTTGCTGCGAACTACAAACTAATGAAGTTACAATTGTCCCTTCTTCCTATACTGACATTCATATTTGAGAATTATTATGAACAAAATATTTATATATAATATATTTTATACTTATTATGTCATTAATATTATTTAATTATTTTACAACACATATATTTATACTCTCTATTTTGTGTAAATAAGATAATTTCTTTTGAGGAAGTGTGCATTAATTCCCCCTCCAAATGATGTGATTCATTCACGCACAATAGAGAATGTATTAAGGATGTGTTTAGTGAAATTAGAGGTTATATATGAGATAATAATTCTACTATAATGATATAATATTTCAGCTTCCCTGATCTTGAAGCCACTAAGCCGGTTCCTTGATTCGGGTCGTTACACATCCTCAAGCGTGCCTCCCCATACGCGAGAGGTTGATGACTAGCCGCAACGGTCAAATGAGTCGTGTGGGAATACTATACACTCTATACCAGAGTATACCATAGCAGAAAAAAATACAAATAAAAGAAACAATATTGACCCAAAATAGACATGCATAACCAATTGTTTCCCAAACGGTTACAAACACCAATGAAATGTAGCAATGTCATGTCGTACCAATAGTGATAAGTGAAAGAAACCCAAAATAAATCCAATGGATAAACACCAAACATGTCCAAACTCTATGTTTGGGTCCTTTTCAATGTACATCCTAAGTCCAACTCACCATCTCACAGTAGGGCCTTTTTTCTTCTCCTGACTTGCAACCAAGAGATCTTCTCGTGTATCCAATGGCGGCCCGAGCAGGGTGTGAGTACCAAACTCAATAGGCCACCACCAACAGTGTCTACAAAATATCCAGTCTAAAAGATAGTGCATGAAAGTATAATGTAAAGGTAATGTAAGAAAGGTAGAGTTAGGGTGACATTATTTAACAATGTTAATTTAATTCTTGACCAACATTTATCCTAATTCTATTTCTTAAACCATCATCCTTACCTAAGTCAAATTGATCTCATGTTCCATGGGTTAGGTGTAATGACCCAAAAAAATCATTATGGAAAATTCCTCTTTGTCTCTTTAAATTTATTCTTATGGTTTTGCAAAAAGTATGCTTTTTTAGTTCAATGATTTGGATTATAAATTCCATTAGGAATTGTGACTGTTTCTAATATAGTCGTTGAATAGTGATCACACGATTCGTATAAATATGAGGCTTTAAAAATCCAATATTCTGAGACAAAGGAAGTGATGGCCTCTTCCAGTAGACTTTCCCCATACGAAGCCCATTTTTTAGAGCTCATAAAGGAGGTGGTATCATTGGAATTCTCTCTTGACCCATACCAATATGAGCTTGAATACATTATGATCGAGTGGAACCACCTATGAGAGAAATGGATGTTGATAGATATTACCACTCGAGTAATGTTATCCGAGCCACCCCAAGAGTTTGTCTCCATCGCGCACCTTACCCTAAGGTCTTATGACTGAGTTTAAGAGGTTGTTTAAGAATACCCTAGCATTATGGTTTCTGACATTATTGTTTTATATAATAATGAATGTATTTTCAATTTATTATTGTTACTTTGTGAATATTTTTTAAATAAAAAATAGTTTTTTTAGATAATATTCAACTAAGGAATATATTTTTGTAAATTAATGTATTTTTTGAATTAAATAATATTTTAATAAAATATTATTATAATTAAACAACTTTTTATTATATATTAATGATCTTATAATTTAAGGAATTCCATTGTAATTTTTATTATGGTTTTAAAGTTGTTATTGTCAAATCCCATGATTTTTAGATAAATTTGGGTTTTTATTTGAAAAGTGAAAATTCAAATATTTAGAAAAATATTTAGATAACATGAATATAATTTTTGGAATCAGGACATCGAAATTATCCAACAGTGAATTTTTAAAAATTTACATAGACAGTCAAATTTTCGGGTAAAAATTAAATATCGTTTAAATATATAATGTTTTTTATGACATCATAATGACCCAATAGTGATGTAATAAAATAAAATAAAATATATTTTCTTCCAATATATGTTTTATCCTTAAAATAATGTGATTAGATATTTTATTGAATTATTTTACAATGCTTTGGTGGACCCTTCATGACTTATATAACATTTCAGCTTTTCAAATTGATTTCCTTGAGAGTGTGACTCGCCTCCAAATAAGAAACCATATTATTTTAAAATGGTAGGCCATTGGACTTATATAATATTATTTTCCACTCCCCTTTTTCGAAACCCATTGGCTGGTTTGTTGTTTTGATTAGATTAATGTGTGGTGTCCCAAACCTAAATAATAAAGAATTCCCTCTCTATTCCTATATAAACTCACCCATGCTCCCACTTACTCTTCACTTAAAGCCATTTTAGTTCATCCAAACACTTCCATACTCTCCCTAGAATCCACCCAATGCGCCTAAGCTCCCAAGAAGCCTCTCCCAATCCTTTGGTATCACACTTACATGTAAGGGATTCTTTCGTTTCTCATTTTATCCAAGTTTCATAATATTGTTGTGTCCTTTTATTTTCAATTATAAATGGTGGGTAATGATTTAAAAACTCACCCATACATAACTCTTCATGTTTTAATAATTAGAGATCAACTTTAGCTCCCATTAATTCCTCTCATGTACACCTGTTACCATGCTGAAATTCCAAATGCAATTTTTCTATCCTCATTTACATTCATGATATTCTTTTTTATTACATATCTAAATTCAATTACATTATTTTATATATTTATCTATATGCCCCCGTTACTATCCATTTCATGTACATATTATGAGACACCAATTTCTCTATCATCAAATATTTTTAATAATTTTTATGGCATGCTGTTATGCTTCCAAAATTGCACAGCTTTTTCCAAGCCATGATCATATTGTAGTGAATACCATACCCATGTCTCTATCAAGGGAATTCACCATTATGAATATATAAATATTGAATGGTATATTCATATATTTATTCCACATTCCCTAGTAATGGAACAACTAATTTTTTTGATTGATTCAATGTTATATAATCCCTGGGGCACACTTATGCTTGAAATGAAATTCTTGTGAAGGGTGTTCCCTGATAGTGCTCCAATGCATTGGGTAAAGTATAATATCATGATATGTCATGTGCAATGAGTGTTGAATCATGCTAATTACAGTGAAATGAGGGTTTAATCATCCTACAGGTGCAATGAGAGTTGACCCATTCTCTATGTACAATGAGCCATGGCTCATGCTAATACCATGTTAAATGTTGTTGCCACATCTCCATGTTATGATTATCATGATTTATCATTCCATTATGTTGATGTTTCTCTTGTGATAAATTGATATGTATATTGTATAAAATGTATTTTATTACTCATGTTTTTACATTTTTACTCCCTTACTGGGCTTTATAGCACACCCTTTTCTTATTCACGTCCTTAGGTTATCACATGCAATGCTAAGTGTTAGAGAATGTAGTGGTCACATAATGGAAGTTTTCAATAAGATGTTCTATTTTTTGTTTTACATTTTTATCTAATGTTATTAATCCCCAAATACACTAGACTTCTTTATCTTCTTTGTTTTATAATGTGATGGTTTTATAAATGTAATTATGTAAAGTGTGTAATAAAAAATAAAAGTTGTTATAGTGCGTATCAGACTGATATGTTTAGTTATTTTTGGTATTATGATTAGAAAACCCTAGTGAAACCTTAGAGACTATACTATGTATAAAAATCTCCATAAATTTTGGTGACTATTGAGTAAATGTTTTATCAAGTAAATACATCTCATACTGGATATGATAAAATAGAGGTGGCTCTAGCATTGATGTACCTAGGAGTGAAAACTCAAACAAGGAGTTTTAGGATTGACCTGGGGTATCCTGGTACATAACAACAGTCCTGGTAGCACTCTTTGTTACAACACTCCTAGTGTATATTCTTTGGTAAATTAAAAAACATAGTATGAACCATTATAAAGGGAATTTAAAAAAAATACTCTAAAAATGCATGTTAGAAATTAGATCATGGATAACATAGATTTAAACTTATAGATTCATAAGTTAAGGATATACAAGTAATTTATATGTCATCTATCATTTTATTTGGATTAGACTTTATGTGTTACACCTAACATTCCTTTTATTCTATCCAATGGCTAGTAATATGAGGACTTGGACTAACAACTAATGTGTAGATCAATGCGATGACTGTTCTAATGAGATCCCCAATCTGATGGAAGTAGGAATCATGAACTTTGTCATGATACTCTTTAAATTAACTCAAGATTTGAATAGAAACATGGGTCAAGAGAAACATTCACCCCACCCCTAATGAAAACACCAGCCTTTATTGAATGCTTCATGATACAATGGCCACTTACTTTTAATGGATCATCAAATCCCTCAATCATTGAAAAATGGACCAACTTCATTTAAAATATCTTATCTGTCCTTCAATGTTCTGACCAAGAGAATGTTCTCATGGATAATTATCGTATAGAAGGTGAAGCTGATCAATAGTGTACATTGAACAAAAAAAAAAGCTTGAAGAGGATATCGAGGTATTGGAATGGAAGGATTTCTGGAAAATGATTTTCGTCAAATATTTTCCACGCATAATCTGGCTTAATATGGAAAGGGACTTCCATTTCCTCAATGAAAAAGACGACGAATCTATCAAATCGTATGAGGAAAACTTCAAAAGTTTTGAAAAATATGATTTTGTCTATGTCGTTACCCCAGAATTCAAGGTTGACCTCTTGTTTTGTGGGATAAAACCAAGCCTATGGAATTCTCTAGATATTTGTGACTTCGAGAGTAATGATAAAATTGTCTGATGTTCCCTCAAAGTTGAAATGGAGATCGAATAATTTCATGGGTATCATAGGGATAAGAATTGTATAGTTGACTTCAATTATGGTCGTCTAATGTATAAATCCAATGGTTCCAAAAAAATCCATCACCCCACTTGTCAAAGGTGCAGAAAAAATCACCCCGGAAATTGCCTAAAGGGGATGAGGAAATGCTTTATGTGTAGAAGAGATGGGAACCTAATTGATAACTGCCTACCAGAAATACATGTGGTTGTGATAGAGGAGATTAATTCTCCGATAGACTCTCAACATGTTGTTCAATGCTTCAACTACAAAGAATCGGGCCGTCTTTCAAATCAGTTCCCATATTCATGGGTTTTCGGAAGCGACAAAAAACTTAAAAGGTAGCAAAGGGCATGCTTTTTCCATCACTACTGCCGAAGTGAACACTAAAAATGAATTGGTTACTGGTATGCTAGTAATTCATTCTAGAATATAAATATTACTTTTTGATTCTATTCCTACGCATTCTTTTATGAATGTTCAGTAGAACAATCCCAACACCCCCAAAAATCATGGAAGTAAAGATGTCGGTGAGTATGGAAAATGTGGGAATCATTGCATCCCATAAATATAACTCCTCCCCTATCATAATTTGGGGATTGAACATCCAGCTGAACCTCTTCATACCCCCTCTAGTGTAATTTGATGAAATTCTCAACATGGATTGGCTTTCCTTATATAGAGTCAAGATTAATTTCCATGGGAGGGAAATCGCCCTCCAAGTATAGAATCACCCCCTGATTCAATAAATGTGCAAGGTTGAAGATAAATATTCTTTATCCCTAGAACTCAAGAGTGCATATTAATACTTGATGAGCATGTGTATCTGGCTCAGATGATTAAGTCTATGGAGGAAACTATCCCTGAAGACATGGCTATTGTGAGTGAGTTCATTGAAGTGTTTTCTAAGAAATTTCCTGGTCTTCATCCTATAAGAGATGTTGAATTATCAATAGACCTTATACATGGGGCATTTCCAATATCCAATAATCTATATAGAATGGATTTTGTAGAGCATGAGAAGCTGAAGAAACAACTATAGGAGAATATGGGTAAAGGTTTTATATGCCCAAGTGCTTCACCATGAGGTGCACCAGTCCTCATCGTCAAGAAGAAGGACTGGTCAATGTGCCTTTGCATTGAATTTCTAAGCTCAACAAAATCATGATAAAGAAAAATTACCATCTACCCTGAATTGATTACTTTTTCGATCAGACGCGTGGAGAAAAAAAAAATCTCCAAGGTGGATTGTTTATTGGGATATTATCATGTATGGGTGGAGATGGAAGATATCCCCTAGACTTCTTTTTGTACAACATACGGGCACTATAAATTCATAGTAATGGCTTTCGGACTCACCAATGCCTCATAAATTATCATGGAAATGATGAATATAGTCTTTATAGATTACCTCGAAAAAAAATTTCTTGTAATTATAGATGATATTCTTAATATACTTCAAAACCAAGGAGGGTCATGAGGATCATCTACGAATTATACTAGATACCTCGCGAAAGGAGAAACTCGATGCAATGTAAAACAAGTGTGAGTTCTGGTTGAATGAGGTCTCATTCATGGGACATATCATCAGAAGAAAAGGGATATATGTGGATCCTTCCATTATTTCTATAATAGAGTGATGTTTGAGGCCAATATCAGTAAAGGATATCAGTAGCTTCTTGGGGTTAGATGGATATTATCCACAATTTGTGAGAAATTTCCCAAGATTTTCTAACCCTTTTAACAAGATAACTCAGAAGGGAGTAATGTTTGTTAGGATTGATGAATGTGAATAAAGGTTCAAGGGGTTGAAAAGGAGACTTATCACTATACCCATGATCACTTTACCCAAAAGTGGGGAACTTTTGTGGTATTTAGTGATGATTTGAAGAAAGGTATGGGAAGTGTGTTGATGAAAAATGACAACGTCATTGCCTATGAATCAAGGAAATTGAATTTTCATGAACAAAATTATCCAACACATGATCTGGAGTTGGCTGTGGTGATCCTCACTTTAGAAATTATGTGGAATTATCTCTTTGGGGAGATGTGTGAAGTATATACACACCAAAAATGCCACAAGAATATATTCACAGAGAATGAGTTGAACATGCACCACAAAGATGGTAGGAGATGATCAAAGACTGTGATTGTTCAATCGATTACCACCCTAGGAAAACGAACAAGGTAGGAGATGATCTGTGTAGAAATAACCCAGCAATTCTATCATTTATGGGAATTGAGAAGGATCCAATATTCTCTGATTCGATAAAAATAGACATGGGAATCCTAAAGAAGGGAACATTATCAATCCTTTCACAAATGATTTCTCAACAATCTCTTTTGGAAAAGTTAACAGATTCTCAAAAGGATGATGTAAGAATTCGGAAGAAATATGTAGCTATCAAAAATGGAAATCCTCAGAGATCGATGTTAATGTATAAGGAATTGTGAGATTTGTGAAAATTCTATGTTTTTCATGAGGTCTGGAGATAAATAAGAAACATTATGATGATGCTCATAGTTCAATTTTCTCTATTAACCCAGGAAACATAAAGATGTATCATGATCTCTGAGAGCAATATTGGTGGGATAATTTGATGTAGGATATCAATGAGTATACATCAAAGTGCATGGTGTGTTAGAAAGTGAATTTAGAGAGGAAAAAGGCTAAGGGATTGATGCAACTGTTGCCCATACCAGCATGGAAATGGGAGAACATAACCAAGGACATTG
The DNA here is from genome assembly GCA_963277665.1 of Viscum album. Lineage (NCBI taxonomy): Eukaryota > Viridiplantae > Streptophyta > Magnoliopsida > Santalales > Viscaceae > Viscum > Viscum album. The sequence continues at coordinate 472,877,631 of OY728148.1, forward strand.
AAATCAGACTTCCAAAGATGCCCAAAGGAAACAATTCAATTTTGGTTTTCATGTATTGTCTTACAATGTCTACACACTTCATTGAAATTCAAGAGGATTTCTCATTTGATAAACTGGAACGAATATACATCAGATATGTGGTAAGGCAGCATATGCTACCACTATTGATTGTATCTGATCGAGATCCAAGATTCACCTCTATTTTTTGGAACTGTCTTCAACATTCTCTAGACACTAAACTGAACTTAAGTAAGACTTATCATCCTCAAAATGATGTCCAATCCGAGCAGAGTATCCAAACACTTGAGGACATGTTGAGAGTGTTCTCAATGGACTTCAAAAAAGGATGGGATAAAAATATTCTCTTATTTGAGTTCTTTTATAATAACATTTTCCACTCTAGAATCTGAATGGCACCTTATGATGTCCTTCATAGGAAGAGGTGAAGAACATCGACATGTTGGGATGAATTCAGTTAGTGTAAGATGCTAGGACCAGAAATGGTCGAAGAAATGGTGGAGAAGGTGAAAACCATTCATTGGAATATCAAGGAAGCCCAATGTTGACCGAACTGTTATGCAGACAACCATCAACGAGACCTTGAATTCAGTGTTAGAGACATGGTATTTCTAAGAATATCTATTTGGAATATGAACATGGGTATTGAATAGAAATGGAAGTTATGTCCCAGGTACCTTTTTCCCTTTGAGATTCTAGATCATGTTGGGGTTGTGGCCTATTGACTAGCCCTTCCACCTCCCATGGACAATGTAAATGATCTCTTTCGTGTATCCCTCTTAAGTAAGTACAAACCAGACTCTTCACATGTACTATATTCAGAGGTAGTATAGTTAGAGGATGATATTTCCTATAGGGAGTAACCAGTGAAGATATTAGATCATAGAGAAAATGTTCTACGAAATAAGATAATTCCCCTCATCAAGGTGTTATTGAGAAACCACAAGTTTGATGAAGCAATGTGGGAATCAGAGGAATTAATGAAGTAGATTTACCCACATCTGTTGTTGGATGAAGAAGGAAATTTTAAGGAAAAATTTATTAAAGGGGTAAGATTGAAACAACCCCAAAAAAATTATTAATGGAAATTCTTCTTACTCTGTTTAAATTCTGCTTGGGGTTTTGTAAAACGTATGAACTTATTAGGTTGAATTTTTAGGCCTTTAAAATACCATTAGTAATTTTGACTGTTTGTAATATAGTCATTGAACAGTGATCACATGATTAGTATAAATATATGACTTTAACAAATCAAATTTACTCAGAAAAAGGAAGTGATGGACTCATCCAGTAGACTTTCCCCATACAAGGCCCATTGCTGGAGCTTGGAAAGGAGGTGGAATCTTTGGGATTCTCTCTTGACCAATCCCAAGCCGATCTTAAATATGTTAATCTCTATAAAACCCACCTATAATAGATGTGGATGCTGATAGAGATTTCCACTGGAGTAATGTTATCTGAGCCATCCCAAGAGTTTGTCACATTGTGGACCACACCCCAAGGTCTTATGCAGGTGATTCAAGAGTTTATGTAACAAGACCCTTGCATTATGATTATGTACTTTATTTTATGTAACTAAATAAATATATACTTTCATTTTCTTTTTATTACATTGTAAATTGTTTTTTAAGAAAAAATATATTTTAAGTTAATATTCATCTGAGGAATCTATTTGGGTAAATTAATGGATTTATTGAATTAAATAATATTTTAATTAAATATTATTATTATTATTAATAATTTTCTTTTTATTATTTCTAAATGATCGTATAATTGTATGAATGCAATTGAAATTTTTATTATGATTTTAAAGCTATTTTGGGTCAAAACCCATGATTTTTTGATAAATGTCAGTTTTTACTTAAAAAGTAAAAATTCAAATCTATAGAAAATTATTTAGTTAAAATGAATATTATTTTTATAATCATGATGTCGAAATTATCGAACGATGATTATTTCAACAATTTTCAGTGACAGTAAACGTTTTGGGTAAAAATCTAATAACGTTTACATATATAAAGAGTTTTATGACATCATATGGACCAAATTGTGATGTAATAAAATAAAATAAAAGATATTATCATCTAATATTTGTTTTATATTTAAAATAATGTGAAATTAGATTTTATTTATTTATTTTACGAAGCTATAGTGGACCCTTCTAGACTTATAAAACATTTTTCCTTTTTAAATAGATTTCATTGAGAGTGTGACTCACCTCTATATAAGAAAACCCATTATATTAAGATGTTAATCCATTAGAAATATAATATATATTTTTTTCCACTCCCATTAGGAAAAAAACAATGTGCAAAAACAATGGGATAGTTTTTGGTTTATATTAGTTTAATGAGTGGTGTCTCAAACCTAAATAACAAATAATTCCCTCTCTTTTCCTATCAAACCTCACCCAAGCTCCGACTTCATCTTCACTCAATGACATTGGTGTTAGTAGAACCTCTTCCCTACTCTCCCTAGAATAATCCCATGGCTCCCCAAGCTCCCAAAAAGTCACTATCAAGCCTCTCCCAAGCCTTTGGGATCACACTTCCATGTAATGGATTCCTTCCATTCTCATTTTATCCATGTTTCTTAATATTGTTATGTCCTTTTTATTTTCAATTATTAATGTTTGGCTAGGATTTCACTCCTCCCCAATACCTCCCTCTTCATTTTTGTATAATGAGAGATCCCCTTTCTCTCTCATTAGTTCATACCATGCACACTCGTTTCCATGCTGAAATTTCATAAGAAATTTCTCTCTCCTCATTTACATTCAAGAAATTTTTTGGTATTATGTATCTAAATTCCATTACATATGTTGGGACATGTATCTATATGACCCCCTTACTGTCCATTTAATTTAAATATGATGAGACACCCATTTCTATCTCATCAACCATTTTTATGAATTATTATTTCACGCTGTTATGTAGCCAAAATTGCACCGCGTTTTTAAATGCTGTGATCATAGTGTAGTGAATACAATACCCATGCCTCTATCAAGGGTATTCACCATTACTCAGATATAAATATTTAATGGTAATTTAATTTATTTATTCCACATTCCTTAATCAGTAAATAACTAATGATGTTTATTGATTCCATGTTATATCATCCATATGGCACGCTATTCATTAAATGAAATGTTTAAGAAGAATGTGCCCTGATAGCGCTCCAATGAATTGGGTAATATATAGTATCCTAATACATCATGTGAAATGAGTGCTTACTCATGATAATTCATGTGAAATGAGGTTTTACTCGTGCTTCATGTGCAATTAGGGTTTACTCTAGATCCATGCGTAATGATCCATGACTCCTGCTAATATATTGTTAAATGTTTATGTCACGTCTCCATGTTATGATTATCATGATTTATCATTCCTTTATGATCATGTCACTCTTATTATCTATTGATATGAATATTTTCTAAAATATTATTGAATTCGTCAAGATATTCCTTATTTACTCCCTTATTGGGCTTTATAGCTCACCCTTTTCTTATGCTTGTCCTCAGGTTTTCCCATACAATGATAAGTACGTGGGATTGTAGTGGTCCCATAATGGCTGTTTTAAATAAGATGTTGTGTTTTATGTTTTATGTTTTTATGTAATGTTTCTATGTTCCGAAGACACTAGACCTTTTGATATTTTATGTTTTATAAATTGAAGGTTTTATGTAATAAATTATGTTATGTGTTTAATAAAAATAAGGGTTGTTATATTAGGTAAAAAATTCTTCTACACAATGGTAAAAAGAAATCAATCACTATGCAAAGGGGAATATAAATCAAGCCTCTATCTCACTAGGGATACACATATCACATCAACACATTATCCTCACCTCGAAGCCTCGGTCCAAGTGGCATGCAACCATTCGGGTAATAGAGCCTTTGTCCCCTTCTTTAACCCGTGAATTTTGTGGTGGAGTTTAGAGCCCTAGTCTAACTTGACCCATGGGCGTAGAACCTCAAGTCAATACCCCGCTATACTAGTCCATTGTCTCATGCTTATTTATAAATCACCACAACCATACTATGACACAACATAACATAACTAATGCCATTGAAAATCATCAATAACAAGGCATAACAAACAACGTGGGAATTAATACTATGGCATAAACCATTAGTACTTTTACAAATCACAATTCATATCCATTTAGCCAAATTTCCATTCCCATGACTTAACCCTTTATGATTGTTCAATGAACCTTATTCCTTAGTCAATATTCATCAATGACCATACTTTATCCCATTTACACCATTTATCATTTCAAGTAAATTTCTCACATATAAACTCATTCTATATTTATCAATTCCCTCATGCGGCACATTACATATTCAATCCAACTAACCATAATAACATGTTCAACATGGGATCTATGTTCTAATGTATAAATTATACATGTGACCTTGTAATTTTCTAGGTTTGGAAAGGTTATAACACCTCATGGGTGGCCCCGAATTGGTCAAATCATTCTCCATGTATCCCAGGAGGATTGTGAGGGTTTTAAATCATTATTTAAATAATAATTATTCCTAAATCACACCAAATAAATATAATGAACAACAAGAGGTATCAAGAACACCTACTCATACACACAAGTCTACATAAAAACTATGGGATATAATGTTTAGACCACCTACCCTGAATCCATTGTTGAACGAACTCTTAATCATGGCCCTGGATCTTGATTTAAACTCCCATTGAAGCCTCGCCCTAAATATCTCTGAAAAAATAACGGTTTTAGAGAATCATATTGAGATATAGAATAGGTGAAATCCCTAAACAAAAAATATAAGAAATACTGGGATTAGTCTTACCCGAACCATCAATATACAACTCAAAGCACTCCAAATTACCGAAAAATGAGAGAGATTTATCCTAGGGAGCACTTGGAGGTCATGGTTTGTCACTAGGTTTGAGAGGGGAAGAATGGTTGAAAATAATGAGTTTGTGTTTAAAAACCCAGAGTGGAAATTTTGTATATTTTTCCAACTTTTCTAGGCTACACGGTTTTCCCGCATGATTTTCCAAACTGTGTGAAAACCATACGGAAGCTACTGCCCGAAAATAACCCCCTTTACATGGTTTCCTAGGAATTATGAAAGATTTTCTAAAATATGTTCCAACCATGCATAAGCTTTTATCAATGGTTGCACACTTACCTAGGACAATATGCACAGTTTTCACTAACGATATGAAAACTATGCAACATGCCCAGAAATTTTTTTTCTTCCTCTTTATGGTCTTGAACCCCTGGAACACCCCTGGGTCTTCACATGAACTTTGGGAAACACTTATTTAGCCAAAAACGATATTCCCAAAGCAAAACATAATAAAAAACACACCTTAAGAAAATCTGAGACTTCACAACCTCCCCACCTTATAATGGCTCATTCTCGAGGCACTCTTCCAAGCACCACTAATCATCTGTAACTAGTGTTCATTCCAATAATATGTCCAATCCATTTTCATGTTCCATTTTTATGGTTCCACATCACAAATCCCACTGATATGGATCAAGGTCATGGACTTGCCCCACATGACTTCCTAACCACAACCCACAACACAAATCAAAAAACTCCATAGGGATACATCCACTTCAACCATACCCAACCACTGGAACTTCACAATTAAAACATAGAAAACAATTTTTGACTCACTACACATGGAAACTTCACACACATCATCACATCATCATGGGTATAACCAATCAGAACCCCATTGGTCTGATCCTCTACATTACTAATAATCCAAATTCCATGGTGTAATTTTCTTGTATTTTCCAAACTCTAACGGCAACCAAACCCGATATCACCCAAAGGAAAACACAAAATCCTTCCAACCACATTTTCTAATGATTCATGGAAAAACTATACATCAAATTTGAAACCCATGACTCTCTGGTGCTCGACCAAGTAAAATCATGCCAAATCTCTCTATTAGGGATAACTCACCTGAACGGTGACCACTCGAGTCATTCCAACAAAAATATCTAGTCATGATATCAGCCAAACATTTATCCAGTGTGATTCTCTCCACCTTATTTAGTTACTTTGCACATACACTTTTGATGAAAGATCACTTGAACCTCAACCCAACTTCAACATCACTTTTCAGGCTCCAACTAACTACGTTGCAACATCAATAGGAGCATTACCCTATTTTGGAATCCAACTACACCATCAAACCCATTAAAAGGGACATTCATACCATATCCACTCGAGGGCTAAGATAAACTAGACCTTACTTATGTACACTTCATGTCCAATAAGGTACTTTTCATCACATTATTAACCCGGAGGTGGTTCAATCCCACCACACCCATTCAAGTTTACCATTTCATGTCAGACAGCACCTGACTAGCATTCCCCAGAGCACACACTCCCCACTGATGGTATGATTCCCCATTAAAACCTTAATAAGGTGTTTATTGACATGAATCTTATCATTAACATCCCAGGAACCCACTGAGGTCATTCCCTGAATTCGGGAAGAATTCCATCATCATGGTATTACGGCCCTCCAGACCATCATTGAGCCTCACCCTTGACATGACACCACATCACCTAGCTAGGGTTCCATCATCTCCAATATGTCCATAAACCACCTGAAGACAAATTACCTGAGTGTACGCTTGATCCTTGTTGGAGTTATAGAACTCAACCTCTCTTGCCACAAACTGTTGTCATGTCCAACCACATCCTTATATGACTTCAACATAGACATAATTTTTTTTTTCAAGTAACCAACCTGAGCTTAAAGCCTACACATGGATCATCATCCACCACATCCATGTCCCACATTGCCTCTCCGAGTGTAACACCTAGACCCCTCTAGAATGGATCCAGTGCATTACTTGTTATATTGGAATGGTTAGAAGGAATGAAAATCCCAAAGGAACGATCAGTTTAGTTGTCTAGAAGAAACATGAAACATAGGTGTAACTCAAATTACATTGAAAAATGTTACAAAATACAATACATAACAAAAACTAAAAAAACTACATCCACAGGAACACAATAAATGATCTCTTCTTCATAACCTGCAGAATGTAAACAATGAATGGGGTGACCAAAAATTCTCAATAAGGGATAAAAATAGTATAATCATGAATCAATAATAACAAAATTGTAAACAATTTGGCAAAATCAACATGGATTGGTGAATAAATGAAAAACTCATGCCTTTAATAAACTAAGAATGAAACTGCATCCATAGATTTTGTTATAGTAAATGCCTCATGGATAGTAATAACTAATAATGAATAAAGAGAATGATTATTAATTTGATGTCATTTATATGGAACATTATACCATAATAACCTACAATTGATTTAGTGGTGTGGGTAGAAACTCGTCTGATTTTTGGAAATAGACTCGAAGGGTTTGTCACCAACTGATTTTTCTCATGAGACAAACCGATGCATCAAGGGTCTGTAGAGGGCCCACCTGACACTTCTTGTCCAAATAATTATTTATATATTGATTCAACACAAGATAAATATGCCTTTACATTATTCATATAGAATAGAGGATACATATTCATCAATATTTCCGCAGTCAAAACTACATTCAAAATATATACCGTATTGAAAACCGTATACATCATAGACAAAAATAAAATCCATCATATGAGAATATGGAAATTTAAAGGGAAAATATTTTCAATTTAAATTTTATGTCAATTGGGTATTAGGTACACCACATAAGAATGATTTGGTGAACTATACTAAGCAATTCACAATGCAGTGAAAATTGAGACGAAGCTCATTACCACGTTGTAATCAATTGAGTCATATGACAAAAAGTTAATAACTGACAAATAAATCATATAATACCATGAATATAAAATTTAATCCTGATAATATATATCAAATGGTAGTACACATATACCACATATAATAAATAAGTTTCGAACTATAGAAATCCCACAGAATGGAATGTGAGAAGAGAGTACCCCTTACACAAACATTTTGGCATGGTAACAGGTGTTCTGGTGAGGGCGTAATGAGAGGTAAAAGGGTATACCATTATTTATATATGTCACGACCCATCCTCGAGGCCCATTCCATGACTACCCCAAGCCCGCCTTCCGTAGGCCAGGGGCTGGCGACTAGCACCAAGGCGTAAATCCTGGTAAAAATGGAAGGCATTGCCTTTGTAAAGTAAACAAGCACCACAATGTAAGAAATCAGAAAAGTAAACACTAAGTAAAAATAGAGTACAGCTGAAAGTGCGGAAAAGTAAATGGTCCAGTATACAAACCCAAACTGAAAGTAAAGTACAACTCGAAAGGGAAAACATAAACTGTAAAGTAAAAGCCACTACACCGAGCTGTCCACTAGAAATCCCACCTGAAGGGTGGGTATAGATAGCTCCACTGCTCCTCGGGTCCCGCCGTCCTCTCCGAGCACGTCCCGCCTAGTGGTCCACCTCCAGGTACCGTCCTGCTCTGCGAGCCTCAACCACGATCAACGTTGTCCGTCGTCTGCAACCAACACAACGTAGTGCAGGCATAGCCCGTGCAGGGGTGAGTATAAGTTACTCAGTAGGGACCCCGAGACCCCCGAAGGTCTCCCAAAATCCACAAAGGATAAACCAAAAAGGAAAGATACAATCACGAAGTAACAACTGACACTACTTAGGTATATTCCCATACATATACCTAAGTCATCAATTCCAATACGCTCCAACCTCCAACCTCCAAGCCCAAGTACAACTCAGTCCACACAGGAAAGTATACATATTCCACACAGGAAAGAAAAACGTAATCCACATAGGATATCACAACACAATCCACACATGAAGGTAAAAAGGATTCAGCTCACACAGGTATACTTCTTCGAAAGACGATAGAGATGATCACTGATCCATCTAAGTCGTCGGACCCACAAAGGATCCATAGGTACTAACCCCCACAAAGACCCACACAGGATCTGTAGGCGCTGGTTCACACAGGACCGCTGAGCGCTGACCCACACAGGATCAGACCCACACAGTATCAGTAGCACTTATTTACATAGGATCGCTGAGTGTTGTAGTCGTCGTCATCAAATCCACTGAGGATCTCTTGACAGTCGTCCTCGCAGTCACAGTAGCAGTCGCAGCCAGCTCTAGGGTTCCCGCACACAGCAAGCTCGTTCGGGAGGGTCCGCTCAACGAGCCGAGAGGCTGATACATCAACTATCACAAAGTCCAGAGTTGATGTATCCAAAAGTTTCGTATCGTCAACAGAAACTCAATGCAACAGACGGCGCGTCAATCAGACGCTCGGTCTGAGAGTTATTGGCCTTTCCGTTCTAGGGGCCCAGTTGGTTTTTAAGGAAAAACCAACCTGACCGTACTCCACCTGCATCCAAACCTTGGGCGGAGTATGCCAAAAGATCCGTCTCACTAAGAGGAACTCAACAAAGTTGACAGCACGTCAATCGGACGTCCGTAGCTCAAGATATGAGCGTTTCCGCTCTGAGGGCCCGGTTGGTTTCGTGTACGAACCAACCCGGACGAACTCAAAGTATTCCTAAACCATGAGTGCAATATACTGAAATGACCGTCTCGATCCAAGGATCGCATCCCCGCTGACTGCGCGTCGTTTGGAGGTCCATAGCCCGAGATATGGGCATTTGAACCTAAGCAGTTCGGTATCGGGGGATTCGGGCCCGTGCCGACCCGGCCCGAGACCCCCCGGCTGGCCCAAACTGGGTCGACCCGCCCCAGACAGGGTCGGCGCGGCGCGGAACGGCGCGGCCCGGTCTGGAGGACCGTCTAGGCGCCGGCCCGGCTAGACGCAGCGCGCTGCCAGCTCGGCCTTCGGCCGAACTGATTGGAAAAACGGGGGGCCCTTGCCCCCCCCCCCCCCCCTTTATAACCGCGGCCCCCCCTCTTAATGGGGGGCCATTATTTGCTGGATGGGGGAATTTAATTCCCCCGGCCTTCCCCATTACCGGCCGGCCCGACCGGGCCGACCGGCTCCTCTTCAACAGGATCGGCAAAGGCCGGTCCTCTTCCGGCTTCCGACACCGGCGGCCCGGCTGGCCGCCGGTCACCTTGTTCCACCGCGGCTCGGAACCGGCCGTGGCCTTTGTCGTCCGGCACGGTGCGACGGCACCGCGCCCCTCCTCCGCACCCTCGCTCCGACCGCGGCGCCATCCATTTCCTTCAACGCGGCGCGACAGCGTCGCGTTCTTGAATTTCTTTCCACGGCACGGCGTGACGGCACCGTGCAATATTTGCCATTTTTCCCGCGTGGTGCGATGGCACCACGCCATCCCGTTCCATTCAAAAAAGAACAAACATGAACAAGGAGGGGGTTAGGCCATGTTTGTGCGGTCCGGCCCCCTCTCGTTAAGTGATAACAATTAGTCGAACAATCTCAATGTTCGACATGCTAGAATCAAGAACTGGAATAATTTAATAAAATAACAACAATCCCCTACCTCGGTTTCAAGAGTGGAGCACATCAATGAGCCACGGAAGACAAGCGTCGTGGAGGTCGGGCGTCGCGGGAATCGAACGTTGATTACGTTGACGTCGAGGTACGTCCGAAGAGGTAGCGTCGCTGGAGAAGCTTCGTAAGATGACGGAGAAAGCCAGAGGAGAAAGCGGCGTCTCCTTTCGTTGACACGGGAAGAAGATCGAAATAAGCGGCATCGTCGATCTTCGGAAACACACCGGCTACGAAGAAGAGATGCAGCATTCTTCATCGGAGCTTATCTGTTCTTCGTGTTCTTCGTCAAGGTTGAAGAAGATGGAGAGAGCTTCCCAAATATTCTCAAGGTGGCAAAGGATACTAACCAAAATAAAATAAGTCTAAGCCTTATTTTATTTACACATCCAATCCACTTTGAATTTCAAAAGTTTGAAATTAAGTAACTCTTCTTAATTAATAACACAAGTTGTCAAAAATTAAAAGAGTGGAGTTATAGGGAGTTTAAAGGGGAGTTGAAGAGTTAGGGTTCGTGTGGGCCCCACCACACTTAATCCTCTCAAGGGAGGTTAAGTGGATGTGGGTCCCACCTCTAACTCCCTTTGGGAGGATATAACCAACATGGATAAAAAATAAATTGTGTTTCCACAATTTATTTAACTTCATTTAACTTCCCCAAAACTAACTTTCATTCCGCATAAAATGCAACTTCGGAAAAGGTCTCCTTAATCGAAAATCGGCGCTGCGAGTTCATCAGTGCCCTCAGAATTCAATTCCGGGCATCGGTTCAAAAGTTAGAAATTCCCGCTCGTTCGTTCACTGAACGTACCCGAGCTAAACTTCGGAAATTGATTCTGGGCACACTGGGCCTCGGAATCAGGTGCTGTCAGAAACCTCGCTCTTGTAAAATTCCAAAGAAAATTAAGAAAACATTCCCTTGAATTTTACGGGTCTTTAAATTACTCCCACCTCAGGGCTTTACATCCCCGTAAAGATACATCAAAACTTGGGAAACAAATGAGGGTACTGAGCACGCATCTGAGCCTCCCGCTCCCAAGTGCTCTCCTGGAGATTCCCATGCTTCCATCTGATGCGCACTAGAGTAATCGACCGTCCACATAGGACCCGCTCCTATCGATCCTCGATCTCCACCGGAACCTCCGTAAAAGTCACCCCATCGTCAACGTCAATCTCCCCATGGTCAATGATGTGCGTCAGGTCGTGCACGTATCTCCCCAGCTGAGATACGTGGAAGACGTCGTGCACCCGGAGCAACTGACGTGGTAGATCCAGGTGATAAGCCGCCTCACCTATCCTACTGAGGACCTAGAATGGTCCGATGAAGTGCGAATATAACTTGCCGCCTCGGCCAAATCTCTGTATTCCACGTCGAGGTGATACCCGCAAGAAGACGTGGTCTCCATCCCCGAACTCTAGTGGCCTCCGCCTCCTGTCAGCATATGACTTCTGCCAGCTCTGAGCTGTCCTCATCCGCTCCTGGATGATCTGGACCTTTTCTGTCATGGCCTGAACCATCTCTTGTCCCACAAGTGCTGACTCCCTAGGGTCTGTCCAGAACAAAGGAGATCTACAAGGTCGGCCGTACAATGCCTCGTATGGTGCCATCCCAATGGTGGAGTGATATCTGTTGTTGTACGCAAACACCACCAAGGGTAGATGGTCCTCCCAGCTACGACCAAAGTCGAGGACACATGCACGGAGCATGTCCTCGAGAGTTTGAATGGTCCACTCCATCTGACCATCCGTATGAGGGTGAAAGGCTGTGCTCAGACGTAGCTGCGTCCCAAATGCCACCTGCAACCCCTTCCAAAGCCGGGAAGTAAAGAGAGCATCTCGATCGGAGACGATAGATGATGGAACTCCGTGAAGCCGTACAATCTCCTGAACATAAAGACGTCCCAAACTCTTCACTGAGCCTTGATCTCTGATGGGTAAGAAGTGAGCCGACTTGGTGAGTCAGTCAAAAATCACCTAGATGGAGTCTTGACCTCTGGAAGTGCGTGGAATTCCAGTCCCGAAGTCCATAGATATGCTGTCCCACTTCCACTCCGGAACCTCCAAGGGTTGTACCAAGCCTGCTGGTACCTGATGCTCAGCCTTCACCTACTGGCAGGTGAGGCATCGAAAAATGAACTCATCCATAGCCTTCTTCATGCCCGGCCACCAGTGCTGTCGTCTGAGATCCTGGTACATCTTCGCCACTTCGGGATGTACCGCCAAAGGAGAAGTGTGAAACTCTCTCAACACCTCCTCTCGTAAAGCGACTGGTACCGAGGTACGTCCTCTGAAAAGGATTTCGTGCTCTACTACAAAGGAAAAACCATCAGGTGCATATCTTGAGGATATCTGTGCACGCCACGTCTCACAGTCAGTGTCCCCTCGCTGTGCCTCTCTGACCCACTGTAGAAGTGGAGGAGTGACTGTGAGAGACTGAAGGAAGGCTGCTCCATCTCTATCCACGAAGGATATCTACAAAGAGGCTATCTTCTTCGTCGGCTCCTCAAGTAGCTAAATGCCCGTCCTCCTACTGAGGGCATCATCTACTACGTTCCCCTTCCCAGGAGTACAGACTATCTCAAAGTCATAGTCCTGGAGGAACTCGAGCCATCTCCGCTGTCTCAGGTTTAGGTCCTTCTACGAGAAGATATACCTGAGACTCTGATGATCAAAAAAGACTGTAAAGCATTCGCCCATCAGATAGTGTCGCCATGTCTTCAGAGCGAAGACCACTGCTGCTAACTCCAGGTCATGGGTAGCATAGTTTTTCTCATGCGGACTCAACGGACGTGATCCATAGGCGATCACTGCCTGCTCCTGCATCAGGACACAACCGCGTCTGGTCCATGATGCATCGCAGTAGACTACGTACCCTACTCCCTCCTCAGGCAACCTCAAGATAGGTGCGCTGGTCAATCTCTGTCTCAGCTCCTGGAAACTCTGCTGACATCTGTCTAACCATACGAAGGGTTTCCCCTTCTTTGTCAAAGCTGAGAGCAGTTCTGCAACTCTAGAGAAGTCTGGAACGAATCTCCAGTAGTATCCAGCTAATCCCAAGAAACTATGAACCTCTGTCACGCTCCTGGGTGGCTCCCAAGCTAACACTATCTCGATATTTACAGGATCCACTGCAACTCCCGCCTCAGAGATGACGTGTCCCAAGAAGTGGACCTCACATATCCAGAACTAACACTTCGAGAGCTTACCATAAATCTGGTGTTCTCGGAGTGTGTCTAATACAACCCGCAGGTGGTAGGCGTGCTCCTCCTCAGTTGTCGAGTAAATCAAAATGTCTTCGATGAAAACCATGACAAATCTATCGAGGTATGGATGAAAGATCCTGTTCATGAGGGCCATGAACACTGCTGGAGAATTGGTTAACCGAATGGCATAACCAAGAACTCATAGTGGCCATACCGACATCTGAAGGCCGTCTTTTGCACGTCCTCATCTCTAACTCTGAGCTGATGATAGCCTGACCTGAGGTCTATCATCGAGAACCATCGTGCTCCCTTGAGCAGATCAAAGAGGTCATCAATCCTTGGTAGAAGATACTTGTTCCTCACTGTCACCTGGTTCAGGCGACGATAGTCGACACACAGTCGCAAGCTCCCATCCGCCTTCTTGTCGAACAAAATCGGGGAAGCCCAGGGTGAAACACTGGGTCGGATGAACCCATTTCCCTGCAAGTCCTCCAACTGTACCCGTAGCTCTCGAAGCTCGGTGGGGGCCATCCGATATGCTGGAGTCGATATCGAGGCTGTCCCGGGGTACATGACAATATAAAGTCTACCTCTCTACGAGGAGGTAACCCTGGAACGTCGTTGGGGAAAACGTCCACAAACTGATCCACCACTGCAGGAAAACCAGGACTCCGCACGTCAACTGATCCTAGGATGAGGCTATCCAACTGATGAGTGATGGGCTGTCCTCTCCTCTGTGATAGTCCATCCTGTGCTGCAAAGACTCCCTTCTCTCCGGTGAAGGTAAACCTGCTCCCGTTAGTGCATACACATCGCACCTTGCGCCTAAAACAGTCAATCTATGCATGGACCGTAGATGACCAATCCATGCCCAAGATGACGTCGTAAGGCCTCGACACTGCTACAAGAAGATCCCAGCCGAAGCTCTCACCTCCTAGAGTAAGCTCACACTGCTGGCACCAGTGCGTAATCATCGAGTCTGCTCCCATAGGAGTCTCTAGACGTAAGGATCGAGCCAACGGCTCTGTCGAAATATCCGAGCTCCGAACAAGGGCAGCAGCTATGAAAGAGTGACTCTCTCCTGTGTCTATAAGTACTGAAACAAGAGTGGAATAGACACAGATGGTACCTCGAATCATCTTGGGCGTGCCGTGGTCGTAGGCCTCTACTGCTTGGAGCTGTTCGTGTCTCTGCCCGCCAGCTCCCTGTGGTCGGGGTGGACCTCCTGGTGGTGGTGGTGGTAGAGCCTCAAAGCATCCCCCACCACCTGCTACTCGGCCATCTCCCTTGCCTCATCTGCCTCTTCCCTGCGGACAGCCACGGTCGACCCTCTGCCTCTGCCTCGGTGGTCCCTCAATCGTATGTTGTTCCTCTGCACGGCGGGTCGGGCAGTCACGAGCCATGTGGCCCTGCCCGCCGCACGAGTAGCACTGTCTGCCTCTCGAAAGACTAGCTCCGCGCTGTGTGCCCCGCACTGCTGAGCCAGTGTCCTGAGGTCGTCTTCCTGAGGGTCTGGTCTACCTAGACCCCTTAGTCATCCGTCGACTGCCTGCTGCGGAAGACTCTGCTACGTGCCGCCCTGCGGTGGGTCTCGGCGCTGGTGTAGACTCAGCAAGAAAGCTATCGATCAAAAGGGACCGCTCCAGTACTCCTGTCTGAGTCGGAATGCTGAGGGAGATCAGTGATGCCCTGATCTCGTGTCTCAATCCCTGCTCAAAGGTCCGAGCCCGGAAGAATGGGTCATGTACCAAGTCAGTTGAGTAGCGCGAGAGATCGGTAAATCTCGCCGAGTACTGAGCGACCGTCATGCTGCCCTGCCGCAGCTGAAGAAGCTCCTGAATACGCACCGCACGGAGGGTGGCTGGGACGTACTCTGAGCGGAATAGGCTCTCAAAGTCCTCCCAAAGTAGAGATGCCTCATCATGCACCTGGAGATTCAAGCTCCACCATCGGCCCACTGCTGCATGCAGTAGGCTCGCAGCGAGGATCACCATGAGGTCTGTTGGTGTCCTCACTTGCCTGAAAACTCGTACGACTACTTCCAGCTAGTCCTTGGCTTCCTGGGGGTCCGTCTCCCCACGAAACCTGGGCAGTCGCTGGTGCTTAAACTCATACAGTGCGCTGAGGCGACGTGCATCGTCAGCAGCTAGTGCTGGAAGTATCGGGGGCTCGGCGGGTAAAGCTACCGTTGGTGCCACTGCTGACAAAGGGCCCTGCACCGAGGCCTCGTCGCTCGGTGGGCTGTCGTCACGCTCGACTCTCGGAACCCTAGATGGCTGCCGTCGTGGGGCCATCCTGAAAAGGAAACAGTTGCGCCACGGTGAGAACAGTATACCTGGTGAGCTGATATAAAGTAATCAAAAAGAAAACTTTGAAACACACACGCAATCGATGTTATCATGCATTAAGTCGGAAATCAGAAGTCAGGGTCCTGGTGTACGGATACGTCAGCCGCCGCACCAACACTGGACTCCCTGGACTGATAACCACACTCAATACGCTAAACACTATTGCTTCACATAGAAAGGATCAGAGTTCGTGGTAGAACCGAACTCCTCTGATACCAATTTGTCACGACCCGTCCTCGGGGCCCGTGTCGTGACTACCCCAAGCCCGCCTTCCGTAGGCCAGGGGCTAGCGAATAGCACCAAGGCGTAAATCCCGGTAAAAATAGAAGGCATTGCCTTTGTAAAGTAAACAAGCACCATAGAGTAAGCAAGCAGAAAAGTAAACACTAAGTAAAAACAGAGTACAACTGAAAGTGCGGAAAAGTAAATGGTCTAGTATACAAACCCAAACTGAAAGTAAAGTAAAACTCGAAAGGGAAAACAACAACTATAAAGTAAAAGCCGCTACACCGAGCTGTCCACTGGAAATCCCACCTGAAGGGTGGGTATAGATAGATCCACTACTCCTCGGGTCCCGCCGTCCGCTCCGAGCACATCCCGCCTGGTGGTCCACCTCCAGGTACCGTCCTGCTCTGCGAGCCTCAACCACGATCAACGTTGTCCGTCGTCTGCAACCAACACAACGTAGTGCGGGCATAGCCCATGCAGGGGTGAGTATAAGTTACTCAGTAGGGACCCCGAGAACCCTGAAGGTCTCCCAAAATCCACAAAGGATAAACCACAAAGGAAAGATACAATCACGAAGTAACAACTGACACTGCTTAGGTATATTCCCATACATATACCTAAGTCATCAATTCCAATACGCTCCAACCTCCGAGCCCTAGTACAACACAGTCCACACAGGAAAGTATACGTATTCCACACAGGAAAGCAAAACGTAATCCACACAGGATATCACAACACAATCCACACAGGAAGGTAAACAGGATTCAGCTCACACAGGTATACTTCTTTGAAAGATGATAGAGATGATCACTGATCCATCTAAGTCATCGGACCCACAAAGGATCGATAGGTACTAACCCCCTCAAAGACCCACACAGGATCAGACCCACACAGGATATGTAGGCGCTGGTTCACACAGGACCACTGAGTGCTGACCCACACAGGATCGGACCCACACAGGATCGGTAGCACTGATCCACATAGGATCGCTAAGTGCTGTAGTCGTTGTCGTCGAATCCACTGAGGATCTCTGCACAGTCGTCGTCGTAGTCACAGTAGCAGTTGCAGCCAGCTCTAGGGTTCCCGCACACAGCAAGCTCGTTCAGGAGGGTCCGCTCTACGAGCCGAGAGGCTGATACATCAACTGTCACAAAGTCCAGAGTTGATGTATCCAAAAATTCTGTATCGTCAACAGGAACTCAACGCAATAGACGGCGTGTCAATCAGACGTCCGGTCTGAGAGTTATTGGCTTTTCCGTTCCAGGGGCACGGTTGGTTTTTAAGGCAAAACCAACCCGACCATACTCCACCTACATCCAAACCTTAGGCGGAGTATTCCAAAAGATCTGTCTCACTAAGAGGAACTCAACAAAGCTGACGACACGTCAATCGGACGTCTGTAGCTCAAGATATGAGCGTTTCTGCTCCGAGGGCCCGGTTGGTTTCGTGTACGAACCAACCCGGCCGAACTCAAAGTATTACTAAACCTTGAGTGCGATATACCGAAACGACCGTCTCAAACCAAGGATCGTATCGCCGCTGACAGCACGTCATTTGGAGGTCCGTAGCCCGAGATATGAGCATTTGAACCTAAGCAGTTCGGTATCGGGGGTTTAGGGCTCGGGCCGACCCAGCCTGAGACCCCCCGGCTGGCCCGAACCGGGTCGACGCGCCTCGGACAGGGTCGGCCCGGCCCAGAATGGCCCGGCCCGGCTGGACGTAGGGCGCTGGGTGCGCTTCCAGCTCGGCCTTCAGCCGAGCTGATTGGAAAATCGGGGGGTGCTTGACCCCCCCCCCCCCTTTGTAACTGCGGCCCCCCTCTTAATGGGGGGCTGTTATTTGCTGGCCGGGGAAATTTAATTCCCCCGGCCTTCCCCATTACCGGCTGGCCCGACCTGGCCGGCCGGATCCTCCTCAACAGGACTGGCAAAGGCCGGTCCTCTTCCGGCTTCCGACACCGGCGGCCCGGCTGGCCGCCGGTCACCTTGTTCCGCCGCGGCCCGGAACCGGTCACGGCCTTTGTCATCCGGCGCGGTGCGACGGCACCGCGCCCTTCCACCGCGGCCCCGCTCCGGCCGCGGCGCCTTCCATTTCCTTCAATGCGGCGCGACGTCATCGCGTTCTTTAATTTCTTTCCACGGCGCGACGCGATGGCGCCGCCCAATATTTGCCGTGATTCCCGTGTGGTGCGACGACACCACGCCATCCCGTTCCATTCAAAAATTAACAAACATGAACAAGGAGGGGGTTAGGCCGTGTTTGTGCGGTCCGGCCCCCTCTCATTAAGCGATAACAATTAGTCGAATAATCTCGAAGTTCGACATGCTAGAATCAAGAACAGGAATAATGTACTAAAATAACAACAATCCCCTACCTCGGTTTCAAGAGCGGAGCACGTCAACGAGCCGCGGAAGACAAGCGTCGCGGAGGTCGGGCGTCGCGGGAATCGAACGTTGATTCCGTTGACGTCGAGGTACGTCCGTAGAGGTAGCGTCGCTGGAGAAGCTTCGTAAGCAGACGGAGAAAGCCTGAGGATAAAGCGGCGTCTCCTTTCGTTGACACGGGAAGAAGATCGAAAGAAGCGGCGTCGTCGATCTTCGGAAACACACCGGCTACGAAGAAGAGATCTGGCGTTCTTTGTCGGAGCTTATGTGTTCTTCGTGTTCTTCGTCAAGGTTGAAGAAGATGGAGAGAGCTTCCCAAATCCTCTCAAGGTGGAAAAGGATACTAACCAAAATAAAATAAGTCTAAGCCTTATTTTATTTACACATCCAATCCACTTTGAATTTCAAAAGTTTTAAATTAAGTAACTCTTCTTAATTAATAAGACAAGTTGTCAAAAATTAAAAGAGTGGAGTTATAGGGAGTTTAAAGGGGAGTTGGAGAGTTATGGTTCGTATGGGCCCCACCACACTTAATCCTCTCAAGGGAGGTTAAGTGGATGTGGGTCCCACATCTAACTCCCTTTGGGAGGATATAACCAACATGGATAGAAAATAAATTGTGTTTCTACAATTTATTTAACTTCATTTAACTTCCCCAAAACAAACTTTCATTCCGCATAAAACGTAACTTCGGAAAAGGACTCCTTAAGCAAAAATCTTCGCTGCGAGTTCATCGGTGCCCTCAGAATTCGATTCCGGGAACCGGTTCAAATGTTAGAAATTCCCACTCATTCGTTCACTGAACGTACCCGATCCAATCTTCGGAAATTGATTCCGGGCACACCGGGCCTTGGAATCAGGTGCCGTCAGAAACCGCGCTCTTGTAGAATTCCAAAGAAAATTAAGAAAATAATTCCCTTGAATTTTACGGGTTTTTACAGTATATCATAATGGCAGTATGGGAAAGATATGAAAACATACCCAGTCATTAGGAATTCAAATTAAAAGGGCACAGCATAGGGGCGATTCTTGACTAAAAGTCCAAGAGAGTGGATCCCTTAAAAAGAACACATCATTAAATTGGGCACAAATAAATGACATAATTATGTGTGAAAAAACACAAAACCACAAAATAAAAGTGGATATAAAAAATAAAAAAATCATAGGCAATTCACACATATTCTATGAAAATACAAAACCAATTACATTGATGTTTAACTCAATGAATGAGAATTCACTTAAGATATCCCTTACAAAGATTATGTCATTAAAGTGAAGATAAATCAATGAAATATTTATTTGTGAAAAATAAAACCACCCAAAATATAAGTGTATATACATTATAAAACAATAATAGGACAGTCACAAATATTCTTGGAAAAATGTAACCAATTAAAGATATGTCTATCTCAATGAATGAAAATTGAGTTAAGAAATCCCTTACCATATGCTCGAAGGTGTTATTGATTGGTCTAAACAACCAGAATAATCAAATTTTTCTTCATTAATTAATAATTCCAGAACCTCATAAAAATGTAATTGATATTTTATAACATTATTAGGTTCATTAATGGCCTTTTTATGGGTTAATGAGATTCAATTTTATTGTTTTGGAATCATTTTCTTAATTGGGTTTCATGATTAATTTACTTGTATTAATGAATTGAAGTTCATTTCAAATTTGGTTAAACATCTATAATAATTAATATATCTTATTAATGACCTTATTGAGATATAAATTATCTTATAATTATTCTTTTTTACATACCATGATGATGACTCATTCAAAGAGTTAATGATAAACCCTTGGATTTTGCTTTCTAGTTCTGTGCACAATGAACTTGTTTTTTATTATTTTTCCATTTTATGAGTGTGTAAGGATTATCGAACATTAAACACGATAAAAATAAATATATTATTATCTATTTCAACCATTGAAAATGTTTCATGACTAGTATTGAATATTGTAATGCAAATTTAAAACATGTCTTCTTTGAGTGTGATAAATTAACACATCTCGCATGGTGTTTGAATTTATAGTATAAATAAAGGGGAAAGAGAGATTATAATGAAGTTTTCCATTAGAACAATGATAATCTATTACATTTAGTGTATTGAAATTATCATGGATGTTGGATGAGGTGAGGTGATAAGAGGTAACAATATAATGGAACTTGTAAAAGTAATTTAAAGAAAAAGGAAGAGAGGTTCACCTCTTGAGTTCTCACCCTTGAAAAACTCCTTATATCCTCTGTTTTGGACCATTTGGTGAGAAAAACAGGTCTTGAATGTGGGGAGAAAGACATGGAAGATTATTTTTCAGAATTTAGGTAATGAACAAGGCTTGATAGGAGTGAAGAGAAGTGGGAGTGATGGGGGGTTTTATAGTGGAGGGGAGAGGGGATTTCTCAATTTTATATTCATCAAATTATTATTTCTCCAAAATACAAGAAATTGTGTGTCTTCCATGACCAATAATAGTAATTGTATCATGTTAATCCGAATAAATTGGGTTTATATCAGAAGAACATCATAGAATACTCTATAATTATTGTATTTAAATTATTTTATAAATTATGGTATTTCTCTATTCATTAAAAATTCAAGTATTTCAAAACAAATCCCAAAAATTCACCCCAACCATTTTTTGATGTTTATAATTCAAAAATGAAGTCCATTTTTAAAAAATAATTTTCTAAATATATGAAATTTAATATTTAATTAAAATCATAAGTTTTTCTAAAAAACAGTTTTAAAACATTTATATACTTATTACTAAACATAGTTACATCATAATCCAAAATGAATATTATTTATATACTATCATAGGTAAGGGCACTATTCATTAGGGTATATCACTATTCATATGGGTATTTTAATATTCATAAGGGTAGTATAGTATTCACCAAAAATTAAGTTTTTCTTAACAGACTCTGAATAACATACTCATCGCAACCGTGTATGTCAGATTTTCAATAATCACATCACAGAAGTGAAAAACTTATGTTTACAAGGATAGGTTATAAAAAAGTGGTGTTTGAAGAGACATAGAGGTCCATGCATTATATAATAAATCAATTTGTAAATTCTAAGGGTGTTATATTATCCCCTCCTTACAAAAATTTATTCCTAAAAATTTCAAATTGAACATCAGATGTTAATGGTTGATACTTGAAAATTATCTTATGGAAACCCAGATCGTAAAGAGGGTAAATAAAATATCATCCTAAAAAAGGTTAATGGAGATTACGTGGTCACCCCAAAAAGTATTCTATCGAATGAGGTGACATTAGTTTGAGGAAGAAAAAAATGGGCATGGAATAAAAATATAATAATGAAGTTAGGATGGAACATGATAGAGGACATGTTTATATGAATGTTGATTACAAAAAATCTATAAACTTTAAAAATAAACTCATCAATATTATCAATGATTATGTTAATAGGAAAACATTTTATTTAATAGTATTTTCCTTGAGTCGATGAATTATTCAAATCTATAAGAGTATAAATATACAATTCTACTTATAAACTCATTCTTTTATTTTAGTTTATCTATCTAAACCACATCACATAGCATAGGATACACAATTTGGTGAATCAAATCATTAACCTCTAAAATTTAATACAATGGTCAACTTAAACCATTTCATTAATGCATAAAAAAATTCCAAAATATAATGGCTCAACACATTATAATGAAATTATCTTTATTTCCAAGATGAACATGTCATTAACCTTTAATCAAAAAGAAGTAGCTCTAAAAACCACATTCCAAACATGTGAATAAATTTATCATGTATCCTATTGAAATATTGTAATAACAATAATTACCATAAAAACCATATTGGAAACATGCAAAATTCCATATTCTTTAATTATGATATATGTTATTGTACATATTATTTAAATCCTAAAGTGTTGTAAACTTAATTGATGACATCATAGACAACTTCTCGACATGTCTATAATTTGTTCAAAGTTAGTCAATACTTATCTGAATCAATCATTTCTTCATCATTATCTCAACAGCAGATATATATTAAGGGTTTTCTTTCCCTCAATCATTTTTTTTCTAAAAATTTTAACATTCCACTAAATCACCTTCCATTATATCATTCATCATATGACCTAAAATCCTTAATGAATGAGTACTGCATTACAATCCCTATATAATTCTCATAATTCAAACAACATGTAAATTACTGAAATAATATACAAAATTCATGATTCTTGTCTAGGAAAATTAATCATTCTACTTCATCTGCGGTAGCATAAAAACTTGATCATTATCCAAAATCACCATTTGGGGCATATTCCATTGACAATAGGGACATTGATTCACATAGTTTATCATCTCATTGCAATTTAATCATTGTTCATTGGAAACCATTTTTGTAGCCTTTTAATCATGAACATGGTGTATTTTTTCTCCACACATGTTGCAAACACCCAATCCCTTTAGGCATTTACCAGGGTGATTCTTTCCAAAGTTATAACATGTGGGAAAACACTTCTTTCCCTTCTTCCCTTAAACCTAGTATCTCTCTTATATCCTATTATGATTTTTATTCCCTTAAAATACATAAGACTTAGAGATATATTTACATACCTTGTTAACATATGATATTGTTTCATCATATGATGAGGGTCCATGGGAGACAATCTTCCTTTGAAAAGATGGATTAATACCATTAGAGATATGATCTTTCTTACTCTTCGCATCCCATGCATTGGTGAAGTTCTCATTCCTTATACTAGGAACCATATCTAATCATTTACATATTAAATATTATCTCATAAAATAATGAACACTCGATTACTCTATACATGTTATAGCACAATGCATAAATTTTTTCATCGTAAATCCTACAACCATATACTGTAGTTACTTTGGGGATATAAATCACTCACAATTGTGGGTAAATAAAAAGTGAATTATCCTAAGAATATCCCATGGCAGTGACAATACCAAGAGTGAAACAATGCCAATATTCATGTACCCGGAAAACCCAGGTCAACCCCAAAACCCCATTTCAGAGTTCTCAATCCTAGGTATATCTTTGCCAGATCCACCTCTACTTGTTTGTATCTATACAGTGATGTACTTTCTAAAAGCTCCACATAAAAAATTGCTTACCAAAATATCATGACATTCTTGTATGTTTGTCTTAAAATACTACCTCTGGGCTTTGTTCCCTAATATATATTTTCTAATATAGATTCCATGGTTCCCACTAAACTTCCTCTAATACCAACTGTAACACCCTTCCCCCTCTAGAATGGTGCATGTGCATTACTTATTATATTGTAATGGTTTTAAGGAATGAAAATACCAAAGGAACGATTAGTTTTGTAGTCTTGATGAAACTAGAAACATATATGTAACTCAAATTACATTAGAAAATGTTGCAAAATACAATACATAACAAAAACTAAAAATAACTTCATCCACAAGAACTCAATAAATGATATCCTCTTCATAACCGGCTGAAAGTATACAATGAAAGGGGGAAACTCAAATTATTTTTAAGGGTTAAAAATAGGAAAATTGTGAAACTATAATAATTGAATTGAAAACAATTCGACATAATCAATATAGCATAGAGAATAAATGAAAAACTCACGCCATTAATAAACTGAGAATCAAACTACATCCATATATTTTTTCATAGTGAAAACCTCATGGATAGTAATAATTGATAATGAATAAAGATAATTCTTATTAATTGGAAGTCATTTATCTGGCACATGGTACCATAATACCATAAAAATGGTTTAGTTTTCTGGGTAGAATACTGTCGGGTTTTTGCAAACAAACTCGAAGGATTTGTCGAAAACTTCTTTGTCTGATGAGACCTATCAATTCATCGAGGGGATGTAGTGGGCCCCAAACACCAATTCATGTCCAAATAATTCATGAAAATTACATTCAACACAATAGAAATATTCAATTACATTATTTGTTTAGAATAGTGGATACCGATTCATTAATATTTCCACAGTCAAAACAACATTCAAAATAAATACCACATGTAAAATGGTATACGACTTAGAAAATAATCATATCCATGATATGTGAATATGTAAATTTAAATGGAATATAATTTCAATTGAAAAGTTATCTGAAATGGGAATTAGGTACACCACTAATGAAAAATTAGGTGCACAATACTAAGCATGTCACAATGAAGTGAAAATTGAGACAAAGCTCATTACCACGTTGTAATCAATCATGTCATATGAAAAAAATTAAATAACCACAAAATGAATCACAAAATACCATTAATTTAAAGATAATTATGATAATATATATCAAATGTAAGTACACCTATACCACATATAAGAAATATGAGGCATACAGTGGAAATCCTACAAAATTGAAAGTGATATAAGAAAAAACCTTACAAACATTTCGGTATGGTAACAAGTGTTCTTGAGAGTGATTAATGAGAGGCAAAGGGGTATCCCATTATTTATATATCATATGGTCAGTATGGGGAAGGTTCTAAAACATACCCCATAATTAGTTATTAAAAATAAAAGAGCACAACATCGGGGAGATTCATGAACAAAAGTGAGAGATAAGATCCCTTACAAAGAACGTATCATTAGATTGAGGACCAATCAATAACTTAATTACGTGTGAAAAAACATTAACCCTCACAATAAAAGTGAATATATAGAATAATATAGTCATAATTCATTCACAAATATAATTTTAAATTACAAAACCAATGGCATTGATGGTTATCTCAACAAATCGAAATTGAGTTAAGATATCCCATACAAAGATTGTGTCATTAGAGTGACGATAAATCAATGAAATATATATGTGTGAAAAATAAAAATCCAAAAAATATACGTGGATATTCTGTATAAATAGATAATTGGCAATTCACACATATTCTTGAAAAAATCTAACCAATTAAACAGATGTTTAACTCAATGAATGAAAATTGAGTTAAGCAATCCTTTACCTTATGCTCGAAGGTGTTATTGATTGTTCCTAACAACCGCAAAAATCAAATTTAGCTTCATTAATTAATAAATCCTGAACCTCATAAACATGGAAA
Organism: Viscum album; assembly: GCA_963277665.1. Classification (NCBI taxonomy): domain Eukaryota; kingdom Viridiplantae; phylum Streptophyta; class Magnoliopsida; order Santalales; family Viscaceae; genus Viscum; species Viscum album. The sequence goes on from OY728148.1 coordinate 472,903,343, forward strand.
TGATATATTATAGCCTTATTATGTTCATTAATGGCCTTTTGATGGGTTTAAGAGATTCAATTTTATTTTTTTGGAACCATTTTCTTACTTGGTTTTCATGATTTGTTTTCTTGTATTCTTGAATGGAAGTTCAATTAAAATGTGGTTAAACATATGTGATCATTAATATATCTTATCAATGAACTTATAGGGATATAAATTATCTTATAATTATTCAGGTTATATACCAAGAGGATGACTCCTTCGATGAGTTAATGATAAACCTTTGGATTTGGCTTGGTAGTTTTGTGCCCAATGAACTTGTTTTGTATTATTATTCAATTTTATGAGATTGTAAGGATTAAAAAACATTAAAAATGATAAAATACATATATTATGATCATTTTCAACCATTGAAATGGTTTCATGACAGGTATTAAAGATTTTAATGCAAATTGAAAAATCATCTTCTTGAGTTTGATAAATTAACACATCTTGGACGGTGTTTGTATTTATAATATAAAATGAAGGGAAAATAGATATTATAATGAAATATTTCATTATCAAAATGATAATATACTACATTTATTTTACTAGAATTATCATGGAATTTTTATGAGTTGATGTGAGAAGAGAGAAAAATATAATGGAACTTGTAAAATGAATTAAAAGAAAAAGGAAGAGAGGTTCACCTCTTGAGTAATCATCCTTGATAATCTCCATAAGGCCTTTGTTTTTTTTTCTTTTGGTGAGTCCAGAAGGTGTTGGAAGTGGGGGGAGGTCTTGGGAAGAGTATTTGGTATAATATAGGCAAGGAACAAGGCTTGATAGGATTGAAGAGAAGATGGTGTGATGGGGGGTTTTATAGTGAATGGAGAGGGTATTTCCCGATTTTATATTTATTAATTTATTATTTCATTACAAGACAATGAATAATGAGTCTTCCATGACCAAAAATAGTAATTTTATAATGTGTATCTGAATCAATCAGGTATACCTCAGCCGAACATCATACATGAATATATAATTAGTGTATTTAGATGATTTTGAAGATTAGGGTATTTCACTATTAATGAAATATTCTTGTATTTCAAAAAAAATCCCAAAAACTCACCCCAACCATTTTTTCAATGTGTAGAATCCAAAGACAAAGTCCATTTTATAAAAAAATTCTATATTTGATTAATTTAATATTTAATTAAATTCATTATTTATTCTAAAAATACATTTTTAAAACATTTATTTACTTATTCCAAAACATAGGTATATCATACTCCAACATGAATATTATTTATATACTATCATAGGTATGGTTAATATTCATTACGGAATATCACTATTCATAAGGGTATTTTATTATTCTTAAGGTTATATTACTATTCACAAAAAATTATGTTTTTCTTATCATACTCCAGATAACTTACTCATCACAACTGTGTATGTCAGATTTTTGAAATTCACATCACAGAAGTGACAAAATTATGTTTACTTGGATAGGTTAAAAAAAGTGGTGTTTGTATACACTCAGTGATCCATGGAGTCTATAATAAATCTATTTTTAAATTATTGGGTTGTTACATTGATGAACCTATCATGAACCTCACAGTTTACTCATTGGAATTCTGGTGCCACTATTTTGGCTTGATGATCTCTTCTCCACATCCAGGATTGACTTTTCACTCCCCACCAAAGGAGTGTTGTACCACTACTTTCTTGAGGGATTCCAACCACTGTGTCTTACACTCGATCACAAGACGAACCCCAAAACATTGTCATGGACATCTAGATTTTTCCCAAACCTAGAAACTAACATCACCCAGTGCCCATTCCTGGCTTCTGTTAATCACCCCCATGATTTTCGTCGAAATTCAGTCCATCGTGAGGACCTCACCCAAAGCCATAGAATGTGTATATCCTATAATCATGCTCCAAATATACTGTTTCCATGCACATAAACTCCATGACATTCTTCACCAATCCAAACTCTTTCATGTCTCATGGCATGAGCTAGAGCTTCTCAATGTACTTGGGATGATATCAATATATTGGGAAAGCTCATCACTTGCTGAGGTACTCTAAGAAGTTTCCTAAGAACACCACCACCTACTTATCCATTTCTAATATATAACTATCAGACATCATGACCAGAAAAGGATATCATGCCTCCCAATTGATCGTATCTCACCAACACATAACCACCACCACCCAGGTGTGATTGCCAAGCATGTTTAACCATTACTCCAAGACCAAACCACTATGCAGTCGTGAACCATCATCTCATGTGGTACTACATCCACCACACTACTTGAGCTCTACATATGTGTCCTTGGAGGCTAACAACAGAAACAAAACAGTCTATCACACCAGTTCAACCATCAATCTCACAAAACAACATTTAATTGTGTATATCCTATCACCTACTTACTTACCTAACCATGTCTCTTGGTTAGTCAGCCTCATCATCTCTATAGTGTCCATTGCATCTCACTCAATAACCAATCCATTCATACAAACAGGTTCATCCATGTGACCACCCTCAGCTCGAGTGTCCCCATCAAGCGAAATCAGGTAACCACACTTGTCTCTTAAACTCAAAAATGACTTCGAGTCCTCGATTAATCATCATCCAAGAAGGTGAGTCATGAATCCACGAAATATAACCCTCTAATATAATCCTTACCTCCTATCACAAGCACTATGGCTCCCTTATAAAAGTATCGGGGAATAACTATACCATTTACATAACTCATTGGTACTCTACATGCATTGAAACCACCTTAAAAGCATCTCTCATGCTCATATTCCATGATACCTACATCGTTGGGCTAACCTTCCGTGAGGTCACCATTTATTACAATAGACTATCATCACATAAACACAACTTGAGTGGCACCACCATCCATAAACCTTCCGAGTTAGACTTTAAGTCCAGTCCTTCATAATGGAACACTTTGAGTAGCACTATCATGGTCCAAAACATATACATGTGTGACACACACCCAAAATCACTAGAAAACCTTGTCTGACCCCTCTCATTGGTCACCCATGAATTTGACTGATACCAACTCCCTAGAATGGAGTCACACCCACGAAAAGACCTTATCCCTCCCACCAAACCATACACATTTAGACAAAAATGAAGAAAATCTCAAAGATGACACTCTCACACACATTCTGATGCATATTGTGCCTAATGCACCATGATCCCATTTACACTATGTTTCATACCAAAGGTATGCACATTCATCAGTATTATGATAAAAAAATACTTTTTGGGATTCAAAACGCAACTCGCCAGGTCTCTACTCACATAGAAACTATGACCTCGGAATTATCTATAAGTTCTATCATGCACTATGTACAATCACAAACCAAGAGAGATTCCTCACTCACATTACTGAAAAACGCATCAAACCCTTAGGCAAAAAACCTACAAAGGGTTTCCTAAACACAACACCTAGGCCTTAACATAACCATATGGGACACACAATCCAAATCCAAAGTCTCAAATTAGGTAAATCTCACTAACCAACCTATACATACAAAGGCCAAACCGACAACACAAAGGATACCAACTATTGAACTCAATCTGTTTCATTTTAAACTTATCGTTCACCCGACGCTTAGAAGAATGAGAAAAAGGATTTAACCAGGGATAGAAAAGATCGCATGATATGATCCTTTAACAACCTGATATTCATTCTTTATCCCATTAGTCATCGTCAAACTCAGAACACTACACTCTACCATACCTACAACTGGTCATGTTCAACATGTGGTAACCCATTTATTTATTCACAAGCCTTTCAACAACACATCTTTTACAACTTGATCCCTTCTATATAGGCAGATCTCCCATTTCAAAACCTATTTCAATCATCATTTAACTCATTTACACATTTAATTAGATTAAATTCATTAATGATTTTACAATAATTATGCAATCCTTTCCTTTTAGAAACCAAATCAACCATTAAAATTTATCACAAACCATAATGTTAACCCATTTATAACATTTCTTCAGACATGTTATTCCTTAACTATTCGTTTTAATTCTTTTCATTGACCCCTTGGGGTACCATTATTATGCATCATTTTCTTCATATTTTTCAAGGAAAGTAAAATGAATTATACTCTCTATGCCTCTCACAATAATACTGTGTGTGTTCCTATAATGATTCATTCCACCTATATCCTTTAGTGCCTAAAATGATGCATTAATGAATAAACTCATGTCATTCAAGCAATGATGAAAATATCATAAATCATCAAATCACACAACATGTGCATCACCCAATGGTGAAATATCATTCAACAGTAATAACACACATCAATGATAGAAATTCCCACCTAGGGTGACTTGGTTTTTCCCACATACATGGTTCAGCTACCCCCAATTACGATCTCATTACCGAGGCCCGACACATCCTTATCTTAACTCTACCATCCTCAAGTAGTACGAGAAACAAAATCCTCTGATACCACTTTGTAATGTCCCAGACCTGGAAACCACTAAACCGGTGCCTCGAGCCGCATCAAAACATGACCTCAAGCACGCCTCCCCATACGCCATAGGTTGCCGACGAGCGGTATGGGTCTAATGTGTCACATGTGGAGACTATACACTCTTTAACAGAGTAAGCCATAGTAGAACACAATATAAATAGAGGACATGATATTAACACCCATTAAACATGCATAACCATCTGTTTCCCAAATGGGTACAAACACCAATCAAATATAGCAATGTAATGCCATTACAATAGTGAAAAAGTGAAATAAAACCAAAATAAAACAAATGTATAAACTCCAACTGGGTCCCGACTCTATGTCCGTGTCCTTATCCATGTACATCCCAAGCCCAACTCACCATATCATAGTATGGCCTTTTCCCATGTCCTCAAATTAAACCAAGATATCTGCTCATGTACCTAATGGAGGCCCAAGCAGGGTGTGAGTAAAAAACTTAGTAGTCCACCACCAACAGTTTCTACGATATATCAATTCTAATAGATATTTCATGTATGTATAATGTTAATGGTATGCAAGAAAAGGATATTTTAGGTTCAACTAGTTAAAACACGTCCTTTAATTCGTGACCAACAATTATCCAAATTTCATTTCTTTTACCATCTTTATTGTATAATCCATATTGATCACATGTTCTATTATTAAGGAATAAATATAATCTTCACAAGGGTATAAAGAAATCAATCACTATGCATAGGGGAAAATAAATCAAGTCCCTATCCAACATGGAATACACATATCACATCCACACATTATCCTCACCTCGAAGCCTCGGTCCTAGTGGAATGAAACTATTAGGTTAATAGAGCCCCTATCCACTTACTTAACCCTCGCATTTTGGAGTGGAGTTTAGATCCTCAGTCTAACTCGACTCGGGGGTGTATAACCTCAAGTAAATACACCACTCTACCAATCCATGTGCACATTCTTATTTATCAATCACCGTAACCATAGTATAACACAACATACCATAACCAGTTCCATTGTAAATCATCATTCACAAATCATAATTAACAATATGGGAATTAATATTATTCCATAACCCATTAACACTTTAACCAATTAATATTTATATCCATTTAACAAAATTCCCATTCTTGGGACATAACCCTTTACGTTTGTTCAACAACCCCTATGCCTTACTCAATATTTATAAATGACCATAGATTAACCAACTGAGACCATTTATCATTTCAAGTACATTTCTCATGTATTAACTCATTCCATATTTATCAATTCCCTCATGCGACACTTTACATGTTCTCAATTTCCATGTAATTTCTAATTTCACATGCTCGTAATTTTATATGTACTAGTTCTTTTTTGAATATTCAATATAAATAATATACCATTCAAAATAATCCTATTTAACCCAATTAATTCGTTTACCAAGTCAGGCCAAACAACCCCAAAATCCATTAATAAACAGGGGAAAAACAAGGGCACTCCATATTCAATCCAACTAACCATACTAACATGTTCAACATTGGATCTATTTTCTTACGCATAAATTCCACATCCGACCCTGTCAATTTCTAGGTTTGGAAAGGTTATCACACCTTATGGGTGGCCCTAAATTAGTCAAATCGTCCTTGACACATCCCATGGGTATCATGAGGGTTTTGAATCATTATTTAGATAATCATTCTACCCAAATCCCACCAAAGGAATCTAAATCACAACAAGTGGTAGTAAGAACACCTACTCATGGGTAAAAATGTACATAAAAAACTATGGGATATAATGTGTAGACTACCTACCATGAATACATTAGTAGAAACACTCATAATCATGGCCTTGGATCTTGATTTAAACACCCCTTGAAGCCTCAACTTAAATCTCAACAAAAAATAAATGGTTTTAGAGATTCGGATAGAGAGAAGGAAGAGGTGAAATCTATAATCCAAAAAGAGAAGAAAGAGTGGGATTAGTATTACTTAGACCTTTTATTCATACCTGATGTCACTCAAAATGACCAATAATTGTGGGAGATTGATCCTTGAGAGCTCTTGGTGGCCTTTGTTCATCACTATGGTTTAGAGGGGAAGAATGGAAGAAAATACCAAGTTGGGGTTTAAAAACCCATAGTTGCAATTTTTTAAATTTTATCAACTTTTCTAGGCTTCTCGATTTAACTGCATGGTTTTCCAAATCGTGTACAAACCGTGCAGAAGCTACTTCATGAAAATCACCCCCACCGCATGATTTATTAGGAATTCCGCACGGTTTTCTTAACCATCCGTAAACTGAGCATAAGCTTCTATCCATGGGTTTATAGTTACCTTGGATGATCCACACCATTTTAAATAACTATTAACAAATTGTGCAACATTACCATTAATTACTTTTTCTTATTCATTCACATCCTGAACCTTCGGAACACCCCCGAGTCTTCACATGAACTTTGGGAAACACTTATTTAGCCAATAAGAAGTAGCCCAACTAAAAACATAAACAAAAAAATAACTTAAGAAAATATGGGACCTCACAAATATACATATATAATATTTTATTTTTTTCTTTTAATATTCTAATAAAATAGAAACACTATTTATACATACGTACGACATTCAATCTCCATGAACAGTTTTTTCTATTTCATACATCTAATTTAAAAATATTATTATAAAAAAATATACTGAATATAAATGATATGTATTTCAGGTTTAAAATTATATAAATCATGATATATGTATAATAACCAAAGATATAACAAATTCAGAAACATGTGAAAAACAAAGCTAATGTTATCTAAAGCATAACCTTAACATGAAATTGATAACAAGAGGGTAATGAAAAGACTTAATGAAAAGATATATTATATTTTATTTAGTAATATCTTCTTTTGATATATGTATAATAAAATTATATGTATAATAAAGGAATTTTTAATGAGTACGACAATATTCAAGACACAAGGTAAGGGAATTTCATCTCACTTTTATTTATATCCGTGAGATATATGCCATGTTCACTACTATTTTCTTCTTTGTGGTTTATAAGCCACCCATGAATGTATTCTATGATTATTATTATTAAATTTATAGGAATTTATATATCCATCCTATGATCTATCTATTATAGGGATTATGTTCCAAAATTTACTAAATCGATTAGATAGTTTTGTCTCAATTTTACTACTTTGAGACTCATCTTTTCTTGTGCCTAAAATATTGTTTAAATGTGTATATAATTAAAATTGAAATGTTATTTCTTGAATCTCCTTATTTTCATGATATTTTATGCTTCTTTTAATTTATTTTTTACATTGAGTGTTTGATCCCACATTACCATGCAATAAGTGCTTATAGTAACAATCTCATTGTTTATCAATATTGTATTTTTTTATGGTTACATTGATGAAATTTTATGATCCATCTCTCAATAACACTCATGAAATTACTTATCCTATAGTTAATAATGGTATATCCATGTATTAGTACCATTTTACACTCTTTGGTACGTAAAATTATTAAAAAAATAATTTTTAAAAAAACTTAATGTATTTCCCTCTTTGATCGGAAAACTATTTTATATTAAAAACAATGTTTTCTAAAATGTTTTCTAAAATATTTTCAAATGATCGTGGAATAAATTTTTAAAGAAAAAGGATTTTATGAGTGATTTATTTTTTTCAAATATTACCTAATAATTTTTAGAATATATTTTCAAATAAAAAGGTTTTCAAAAATGATATATGTTTTAAAAATAAATTTCAATGTCTGAAGGATATTTCACACATGAAATGATTTTAATGATTTTTTACAAATTTTTTCTCATATAATATTTCATACATTGGTGTTACTAATTTATTTATGGGGAAATGATTATATCTTTCCAATGTTATTATTTAGCAGAATGGTTTATGTTTTGTTATCTTGATGTTTATTAATCCACTTTCTATATCACGGGTTATATGATTTTGAATCCCTGATTTTTTTCATGGGTTATGTTTTTATGGAATGATTATGAAACCTGTATGTTCGTCCCGAGTTATTATATGATTAAATTTTTATGATACCCATTTAATTTCATGGGTTATGATATTATTGTTTATGAATTTTTTGAACAATTATGTTTGATTTTATTTTGAAATGGATAGGAACTATATATCCCAACAATGCATTGGGTAAAAATTTGTGTATCATGACATTGAAAAAAATTGTATTGGGAGTGAACCTTGACTACTAATATGAACATGGGAGTGAAGCTCGACTACCATGATGGTATGGTAAGTGAACTCGTTATAATAATATAGAAAATGGAGTGAAACATGACTACCAAGATGGCACAGGGTGTGAATCCATACCACTAAGATGGTCTTGGTAGCAATACATAGAAAACTATGGAAATCATATAATAAGTTTATGTGTAGTCCACAATTCCATGATTCATTATATGATATGATATCTTATTTTATGTTCGGAATATCATTATGATGCATGTATTATGAATTTCTAATCCTTATATTATGATTCATGTATATAATATATGATTTGTATGGTATGATATTCAATTTTCATGATCAAGTTATCATACCATTAAGCTCATGATTATGCATACACATATCCCTTTCTACCCGTACTGAGAATCTAACCTCTCTCCTTTCTAGGGTTCCTTAACCATGTAATGAAGATATATATTATGTTTCATATGTCTAATAAGCATGAAAGTCAAGAAGAACCCAATGAGATATAATTTATCTCACTTATGTACTATTGTTTATATTTCCATGTATCCAAAGGCACTAGACTAATACAATCTTTAGCAGTCTGATAGTATACTGGTTTAAGTTCTCTGGTAATGTTATGTAACATTAATCTATGAAAATAATGGTCACTATATTAATAAAATTCATGTACGTGACTCAAATTGACTATATTAATGCACTATGTGTACTCAATGGACTCAGTTTGAATTACTTGTCAAATTAATTCAAGATGCATTGAACACAAGTATAGGGTGAGTAACGTTTCTTCCTTGACATGTACTCCTATGTTATTTGACCAGAATCATTGGAAACTGTGGATGAGATTTTCGATTTTATTTCATTCATTAAATTAATAATATCCATTAGATGTATGAGAAATCAAAAAGTATGAATGATATCTCACAATTCGGATGAGAAGAATGATTAAATATCAATTAAAAACTAAATTAAAATTCCCAAATAAATTAATAATCTTTAAATATATATAAATAATTATTTGAACCCTCTGATACAACATGAAGGTTTCAGGCATAGTAGAAGTGCGCGATGGGATGTTCCCAACTTTTAACTTTTCATGATCGATTATCAATCCAAGATTTATGAAATGATGAGGTTTATTATCTATGAAAATTAATCAAAGAGTATAGACAAGGGATAGAACATCGAAACTATAGATTGGATCAATATATATTATTTATAATTATTTTTATTAAATAAATAATTATATTGAAAGAATTATTTATTCATTGATGTATCTGGAAAAATATATGTGTTTTTTTAATTATAGTTGTGTAGGAATAAAATTATATTCCCTATAGAAGTGATCAACACATGTTCTAAATATATCTTAACATCGTCGTAGGAATCCCCCAGTTCTATAACGCTAGATCTTACTGCTTACTTCCACCTCAATTGATCGCCTCAATAACAACATCCAATGAATTTCCCTATATCTCTATTGAATCAAAAATTGTAGGTTGAGGAATATATCTCTTCACTATTGGAAGCATTCTTGGATAAGGGATCTCTCAAGGGCTTGAAATAATCTCTAAATCTGTTGTGCACCCCCAAACAAATGAATTGGATCTTAGAGAAAATAATATAATTGTGTTTATATATTTATTGGGATTAAATAAAATAATTTCACAAATGACCAATTATTTATTTAATCTATGTAGAAACCCATGATAAATAACAATATTATTATTATTATTATTTCTTTACATGTGTTTATCTTGTGAATTAAATTAAATTTTATTTAATCAAATAATATTCAATTTTTGTTATTTATCACTGGATAATTAAACTCAGTTTTCCATTCCTATGTAATATTTTTCAGGCCTTCATTAATTACTATTTATTTATTAAATAAATATCACTCCATTTTCACCAACAAATTAATATAAATTATATTTAACAAATAAAAAATAAAAAATTATTATATATTCCACTTACATTATATTCTATCGAATGACTGGCGATGAATGAATTTTGATCAAGAAAACATGAATAATTATTAAACCACATGTGTGAATAATATTTATTCTACGTGTTAAATAATAAATAACAATATATTATTTAACTGATATTTTTGATACACTTAGTATGTGACCATTTAAGACTTTCTCTCTAATACATTAGGCAAAGCAGCCTAAATCCCAAGGTTAACATCTATAAATATGATAAAGAACCCATAGAGAAGGAAGTTAATGTCGAAATGAAAAGACATCACATACAAAAGCTTATGTTTTAATATAATCCCTTTATCCCAATATCTTCAGTCATGTAGGTTACATTACGATGACATCAACTCATGTGCTTGATTTCTCTTACATCGACTTCCCAAAAATTATAACTGCCTATAGAACACAAAGGACATGGATTTCATTAGGATATATTATTTATATCAAAGGGCCACAGATATTAACTTCTATTAAATAATGGAAGGGATAAATACTTTATTTCATTATTAATTAATGAAATATTATTTATTACACACCCCAAAAATCCTACACCACTACTAACCTATTTTATCCTAGTTTCCATCCATACATAAATGTACATAACTAATAATAAACAATAATAATAATCTTAAATTCATAGATTCAATATAAACATCCGCATATAGGAACATCCAATGACACCTGTAAATAATGACTTCCTACTAGATGATCTCATTCTCAATATATCATAAGGGATATTAAAAAATGTGTATACCATGAGACGATGCCTCATTATCCTATAAGTCTTCACCCCAGATAGATTGTATCATATTTCCCTTCAATGATATCATCCAAATATAGAACATATATTTAAGAATAGTTTCTTATCACTTCTAAGTTCTCATAATAGCAGGGAACTGCTATGACCTTTTAATCTGAAAGCAACTCTAGGGACATTATCACATAATATATTACCCATAAAAAAAATCATGGCGTGATAATAAGTTTATTAATATTCAATACTGTGAATAAAATTTACCATAATGTACACAAAAGTTTGTTTGAGGGAACAAAATAAAAAAAAGTAGCATGCATATACAAAAAGAAAAAAAATAATGGCTAAGATAGGATCCAATAGACACATTACTTCCATTACATGACAAAAAAATCACTATGATCCAGGTACAGATCCCAAACCCATACCTAAAATAAAAATCATGAAATCTACACATGTCCTGAACATACCATGTTGGGTGTGAGGATGAATTTTACTAGTCCACCACCATTGTGTTCCTAACTTATAGTTTTCATTTATCTTGTATATAAAGAAATAAATAATGTTAATACATTCTATTAGTTAAGCATAAGATTCATTGGTGCTCAACAACCACTAGGAAGAAATCACCTACTTCGAGAAATACCATAAAAGAGAAAATGAGAGGATTCTTAATAGAAGATCAATGTAACCCCTAAATTAATATAGTCCCTGGTGAACCTTAATGATCCAACCCAAAATTTCTCCAAACACCTCATTCAATCAACCATGTAACATACATCATGAATTCACACCCACAAAAATAGAACCCAATCCCTTAGACCCCCCTTTCAAAATCAGACATCGACTCCCAGCCTAACTTCCTGAGGCACGTCGATTTATTCCCTCTATGAAATATCACTATGAGAACATATATGACATCCCGAGGAACAATGATTCCCATTCTACCAAATATGTATAATCTAAATAGCCTCATATATGGAGAGACTTATCCCCCAACTAAAAGTTTCATCATTGTCACTCGATGGATCCTCACCATCCATGTGGATTTCGACATCCAGAACCTCCAATCCATATTCCAAAGGCATAGCTTTTGGAGGCCTCTACCCACATTAGGGGTCAAAACCACTTCATTAACTGATTCATCAAATGTGTATATGACTCTAAATAGAACAATGGACAACATGACTAAGAAAAAATCACCAAATAGAACCAAAGACACATCATCAAACACCTTGTTTCCATATTTTCATATCACACAATTTAATGGCCACAACCATCCAATATCTCAGGGGCCTCAATTGTAACATGATGGCCTCTCCAACTTAATCAGATGACTAAGTCTCCCAACCTATGATCGACATCACCCAAAATAAGTAAATTAATACAAATATATATATTTATTTATATATAGCCCACTCCCACCATGATGATCACATTACCTCACCTAGATAGCCAACACTACAGTAATCCTTAGGTTGAGCCTTTCATGTTCTCAGGAAACTAAATAGGGAATCAGAAGAAATTCACATAAATATATCCATTAAATATAATTAAATTGAAAAAAAAAACAATCTAAATGAAACAAAACCCTGACATAATCATCCCAAGGCCCAAATCCCATCACTATGCTCATACAATTTCTACACTTGGTTGGGTGTTCCCATAGGCATCCCACATGGTCAAAATAATTAATTAGAGGAAACTAATAGATATATGGGATCTCTCTTGGACTACCTGATAGAAAACTAAAATCCAAACTAAAAAATAGTCATAAATGAACAATGAAATTTAAGAACTGCCTAACTCAAATTTTTATACGTAGTCATGTCCAATACTATCCTCTAACACAGATCGATTTGGAAAAAATGGTGTTTTAGTTGAATGTATTGAAAATACTATATGGAGAAGGAAATTAAATGTATAAAATTGATAATTGAATCATCGTATAATTCGGATCATGTGTAGACTTGGTACCTAATTTGAGGTAGTGGTGGAACTAATGTTTTAACGGAATCATGGGTTAGCCTATTAGTTCATAGGATCACACTCAACGCTTTAATTTTTATATATAAAAGGAAAAAAAATAAAATTTGAGATAGAAGAATCTTCAACCAAAAAATAATTAATGGAATGTGACAGGTTCTATTGGGTATCTTGTAGACTATAAATTAAATAATATATATATAAGTGTTTCCACCATGATAGAGTTAAATAAAATACTGAAAACATTAACTACTAAACCAAAATTAAAAAAGTGATGAGGAAAATAGAAAATTGCATATGTGTGAATCCATACATTGTGATTCAATAGGGTAACATGGATGAATAGTTTTAAAAATAAGAAGAGGTTAGTCATCCTTTAGTAGACACTCCCTTGTGCATCATCACCTCGACCAAACAACTGAAATCATCTTATTATAATTTTCAATTAAAATAATAATACATTACACACACAGACAAATATATATATATAGGTAACATATTGAAAATTATCACCATTTTGATAGAAAATATAACTTAACACAATATATATGTCATAATATATTAATAATATTGTTATCAAAAACCATAATACTTATTAATATAATATTATTAATAATGATAATACATACATAAATACATACAGTAGTGCAGAAAACGTTATTTACGTCACCATTTTTTATGTCGGTTATTTTATAATCGATGTAACAAATGCGGTGAGTAGATTTGTAACGTCAGTTATTTTAATAACCGACGTTACAAATCTCGCGTGTTCGGTTTTTACGTCGGTTATGTTATAACCGACGTAAAAACCCAAATCGCGGGGGTTTTTACATCGGTTATTTGATAACCGACGTAAAAAACGAGATATCTACGGGTTTTTTACGTCGGTTATGAAATAACCGACGAAAAAATCCATGATTTTTGAGGTCTTTATTACATCGGTTATTCTATAACCGATGTAAAAAAACCTTTTTTTACGTCGTTTATAGAATAACCGACGTAAAAAAATCCGTATCTAATACATTTATAACGTCGGTTATTATAATAACTGACCTTATAAATGTAAAAAATAGTTTATAACGTCTATAATTAAATAACTGACGTTATAAAAACATTTAAAAAATTAACAATCCCCGAGGATTTTCATTTACGAATTTTCGTTCGACAGTCCGGCGGCTCGTCTCTCTCGCGCGATAAACCCTAATCGGCTCGTCGATCTCGCTGTTAAACTCATTTTTCCTACAACTTTTATCATCTTTACTCTCCTCGAATCTATCATCTCAACTCGCAACACTCCAGTAAGCCTTCAACGAAGTTATTTCGTTCGTTTTTTTCCCAGATAGTCTATATTTATGTTTTGCGATTTTTGTGTGATTTTTTTCGTTCGTTTTGTGTGCTTTCAACTCGTTCGATTTTTGTGTACTTTTTTTCCCGGATCTATCATCTCAACTCGTTTTGTGTGCATTCAACTCGCAACACAAAATGCATTCCAAAACCCCCATATCATGTAAGCCTTCAACTCGCAACACTATATTTTTGTATGTTTTTTTTTCATTCGTTTTTCCTACATCGTATATTTTTTGTGGTCCCAAATTTTTTTTGATGGATTTAGATATGTCTTTAATTTTATATATTCATTTTATCTTGAAATTGGGTGCTTTTAATGTGTGAGTCTTAGGTTAATATTTGGGTGTATTTTATAACCTTTGAAAGTGATTCATTAAATTTGAAAGGGGAATCCAATTATGGTTTTTTAATTTTTTGTTGTCATGTGGGCCTCAAAAGGGGGGTTTTGAATGGGTGTTATGTGTAAAACCTTATCACACTTATTGAAGGTATTTTATGAAAAAGTTTTTTTTTCATGTGTATTGTTTGTGACATTATTTGAGGTAAATTATTAAAATATGGGGGTGGTTTAATAAATGTGTATTGAGCTGAAATTTATATTTTGGATTTGTATTGATATGATTTTTTTCTACAATGGGGGTTTGGAATGTCTTTTGTGTGCAAAACATGCTTGTTCCTCTTGGGATTGTTTTCTGAAAATTGAAAATGATTTAGTGAGTTAAAAAAAGTGATAAAATGGTGTAAATGAAATATTTTGGCGATGTTATTCACCTAATAAGGGGTTTTGAAAGGTAAAGAGGTGATTTAAGAAGTCAAACATTTTCAGAATGTTTTATAAATTGAGGAATTGTTTTATTAAATTTTGATGTTGGTGCAAAACATGTTTGTGGACTATTTTGTGTGACTTTTTTGATAAAATAAATTATGATATTAGTTATCGAGAAACTTGTGATCATTTGACTAGTTAAATATCAATGATTATTTTTAATTATCATACGATCATTTATGTAGCCATATTAAATTCATGTGTGTTTCGTTGTTCACCATCCCTAGTTTTATATGTAAACCATTGTTTGGGGGGTTGTCCGGGGGGTAGGGGCTGTCCAGAGGGTTGGGGGGTGTCCAGGGGGGTGTCCAAAGGGGTGGGTGGGTGTGGGGGGCTGTCCAAGGGGGTAGAGGCCTACCCAGAGGGGTTTGGGGGTTGTCCGGGGGGTGGGGGGCTGTCCAGAGGGTTGGGGGTGTCCAGGGGGTGTCCAAGGGGGTCGGGGGTGGGGGTGGTGTCTAAGAGGGGTGGGGGTGCTGTCTGGAGGGGTGGGGTGCTGTCCAGGGGGTGGGGTGTTGTTCAGGGGATTGGGGGGGGGGGGGGGTTGTCCAAAGGGTTGGGGGGTGTCCAGGGGGGTGTCCAAGGGGGTGGGGTGTGGGGTGGTGTCCAGGCGGGGTGGGGTGTTGTCTAGAGGGGTGGGGGGGCTGTCCAGGGGGTTGGGGGGCTGTCCAGAGGGATGGGGGGTGTCCAGGGGGGTGGGTGGGAGGCTGTCCAAGGGGGTGGAGGCCTATCCAGAGAGTTTTGGGGGTTGTCTGGGGGGTGGGGGCTGTCCAGAGGGCTGGGGGGTGTACAGGGGTGTATGGATTTACATTATGATTTTCTCCATCTGAATTTTTATTTTAAATATGATTTGATTCTCAGGTTTACTCCATTCTCTCCAATTTTTTATCAACCATGTAGGCGCCATGGTTTTATTTTATTCAATGGAATTTAATACTTTTATATCTATCTATATTTTTTTTAATAATAATATTCAAGCATATTTTTTTAAATACGCATAGATTTGTTTTATATTAAAAAATTGTTTTACATTCAAATTATTATTTTTTTCATATAAACTTATATTTGTCTTATCTTAAAAATATATATATTTTTGATATTTTTTATATGTTATAATGAGTCGAATATGGATTACGGCACATCGAATGAGCAATGAATTTAAGGAAGGTGTTGATGCCTTTTTGGAATTTTCTAAATGAAATTTTCCACGTAGTGACATTTTTTTCTGTCCATGCCTGGAATGTTTGAATATGAAGAAGGTGAAAAGTAGAGAGATAAAAGATCATCTGATATGTCATGGTTTTAATCCGAGTTACTGCCCTTGGATTTGTCATGGTGAAACTGGACAAAATGTCACTGATGATGTTGATGCACAAGATGGTAACTCTGATGCAATTGAAGAAATGATTCCCGATATTATAGCAGAACAAATTAAGATAGAACCAACTGATGCATGTCTATATAGTGATGCTGAAAAACCATTATATCCTGGTTGTACAGATTTTACAGTTTTGTAGGCAGTGTTAAGATTGATTAACCTAAAGTCAAATCATGGATGGAGTGACATAAGTTTTACAGAGCTGCTATAATTGGTGAAATACATTCTTCCAAAAGATAACGATCTTCCAGATTCACATTACAAGGCCAAGAAAATATTATGCTCGATGGGAATGGGATACAAGAAAATACATGCATGTTCGAATGACTGCATTATATATAGTAAGGAATATGAATTTCTGTCAAAGTGTCCTAAATGTGAGACATCACGGTATAAGGTGAAAGAAAAATCACAGGCTGATGTAGAGATTACAAAGCTCCCTTCAAAGGTATTTTGGTATCTTCCTATACTTCATCGTTTCAAACGTTTATTTGCTAATTCACATGATGCAAAAAGGTTAAGATGGCATGCTGATGAGCGGGTATGTGATGGAAAAATATGTCATCCAGCTTATTGTCCACAATGGAAGAAAATTGATGCGCAATATTCTACATTTGGAAATGAAATTAGAAATCTCATACTAGGGTTGTGCATAGATGGAATGAATCCATACCGAACCCTCAATAGTACACATAGTTCATGGCCTGTTTTATTGATAATTTACAACCTCTCTCCTGAAGTTTGTATGAATTGCAAATATGTCATGTTGAGTATAATGATCTCTGGTCCAAAGCAACCCGACAATGATATCGATGTCTACTTGTCACCATTGATTGATGATTTGAAACTATTATGGGCGGATGGTATTAGGGAGTATGATTCTTATAAAATGGAATATTTTCAACTGCATGCAGTGCTTCTGTTCACTATAAATGACTTCCCGGCGTATGGAAATTTATCTGGATACAGTGTTAAAGGGCATAAATCATGTCCAATTAGTGAACAACAGACGTCATATTGTAAATTGCATCATGGGAGGAAAACAATGTACATGGGTCATCGAAAGTTTTTGCCTATGTATCACCCTTATAGAAGACTAAAAAAGGCATTCAATGGCTTACAAGAATTTGATACTACTCCAAAACCTTTATCCCCTGATCTGTATTTTGAGAGGGTGAAAAACCTTGATGTGACATTGGGAAAGACACAGAAATCTGGTAATGATAAACATATTTGGAAGAAAAGATCAATATTTTTGGAGCTACCATATTGGAGGTATCATGAAGTTAAATATAATATTGATGTCATGCACGTGGAGAAGAATATCTGTGATTGTTTTATTGGAACATTGTTTGATATTAAAGGAAATAAAAAAGATGGGTTGAATGCAAGATTAGACTTACTATCAATGGGAATATGTCTGGTGTTAGCTCCCACTCCTAAAGGAAGATGAACATATCTTACCCCGGCTTGTCATACATTATCGAAGAGGGAAAAAATTAGCTTCTGTCAATGTCTTCATGATATCAAAGTGCCTCAAGGTGATTCTTCTAATGTAAAAAATTTTGTCTCATTGAAGGACTTGAAGTTAATAGGTATGAAATCACATGATTTTCATGTCATGATGCAACAAATTATACTAGTTACATTGCGTGGAATATTTCCCATTTGTGTCAGAAAGACTATAATGAAGTTGTGTTATTTTTTCAATTCAATTTGTAACAAGGAGATTTATGTGAATGCTTTGAACATTTTGGAAAAGGATGAAATTTTTATACTTTGTCAATTTGAAATGTATTTTCCTCCAATTTTTTTTGATATAATGGTGCATTTAATGATTCATCTGGTTCAATAAATAAAGCTTTTTGGACCTGTATATCATTGTTGAATGTATCCTTTTGAAAGGTATTTTAAAATATTAAAGGGGTATGTTAAAAATCCATATCGACCTGAAGCCTCCATTATTGAAAAGTATATTTCTGAGGAGGTAGCAGAGTTTTGTACGAGCTACTTGGTTGCAGTGCAACACATAGGTTTGCCTCCATCTCTCCATGAATGAGTTAATAATTAGGAAAAGTGGATTCGTGGATTGAAAGTCAAATCATTGTCAGCTGAACAGATGAAGAAGTTAGAATCATACATCTTGAATAACATAGCTGATGCTCAACCGTATATCAAATTGCATATTAATGACTTGAAACAATGTCATCCAAAGAAGGAAGAAATGTGGATTTTGAATGAGCACAACAAAACTTTTTTGTCATGGATTAAAAAGACATTGCTTGGAAGATCAGATGTATCAGAGACATTAAAATTGATAGTGGGTGGTCCATGTTTAAATGTGATTACATGGTCCGATTATGACATTAATGGTTATACATTTCATACGAAAGCTCGGGACAATAAAAGTGCAGTTCAGAATAGTGGTGTATTGGTGTTTATAGAAGCGATGCATTTTTTGAGTGCTAAGGACAAAAACAAAATTTCTGCATCAATTTCATATTATGGAGTGATTGAAGACATATGGGAGGTTGATTACTTTAAAATTAAAGTTCATGTTTTTAACTGTAAATGGTTTATTTGTAACAACAGTGTCAGACATGATGAATATGGAATGACACCTGTTAATCTGAATAAATTGGAAGACACAACTGATTCTTTTATAATGGCAACACATGCAAAACAAATTTTCTATGTAGTATATCAATCAGATATTCAGTGGGCTGTTGTTTTACAAGGGAAAACAATATGTTGGTGAGGATGAACATGATGAAGATGCTGATTTATGTGAGATCCCTACTTCCATGGAAATATTAATATAACATAATGATGAGCATGTTGAAGACATTGTTTGTGCCATAAGGAATGATCACGATGATGGAATTTGGGAAAAGAATCCATTTGTACATTCCTAAAATAACAGGTAACATATGTTTATTTCCTGTTTACATTTATTTTTTTCATAAATGTTAGATATTGTATGTTCTTTATTTACTAAAATATGTTTTAAAACAAAACAAGTATAAGTTTTTGATTGTTTTAAGTTTGTTTAGTTTACTTTATCATGTTTATAACCATTACATGAATCATATATCTATTATTTTTGTTCAGTGAAAATTAAATTACCATGATTACCATGTTTACCAGGTTTACCATGTTTACGATATTGATCATCTTGACCATCTTGACCATCTTTACCAATTTTTAACATGCTTACCATATTACCAATGTTTACTATTACGTAACTTAGTACACATTTCAATTTTCTGATTACAGTGGTATTAAAATATTTGAATTTGTATATTTGTAAGTTCTTTATTTATTAAAACATGTTTTAAAACAAAATAAGTATATGTTTTTGTTTTTTTAAGTTTTTTTAGTTTACGTTATCATGTTTATAACCATTACATGAATTATATATCTATTATTTTTCTTCAGTGACAATTACTTTACCATGTTTACCATGTTTACCAGGTTTACCATGTTTACCATCTTGACCATCTTGACCATCTTTACCATCTTTACCATCTTTACCATTGTTTAACATGCTTACCATATTACCAATGTTTACTATTACGTAACTTAGTACACTTTTCTATTTTCTGATTAAAGTACTATTAAAATATTTGAATTTGTATATTTGTGAACTGACATTTTTTTATTTTATTTGAAGGATAATGACAGATCATTCAGTTGATCAACCACATGATTCTGGAGATGAGAATATTGCTGGTCATACCTCCAGGGATGAACATTCACATGATCCTATTAAGACAAAGAGTTCAAAGGTTGGTAAACGTGGGTGCACACATTTACCAAAATTATAACTTGCCCGTAAGCCAGATCAGAGGATAGTCGTTGAGTTTGATGATGATGATATTCCTAGAGGTCTGGATACAAAAGATTTTAAGAGTTTTTTAGGAACTCAGGATAAGAGAAAAGTAAGGATTCTGTATGATGGTTGGAGATGTGTGGATAAATTGATAATCTCTCAGTTATGGGAGATGATTTTGGTAAGATCTTTTGTCATTGTTTGACTATTCTTTTAATGTTTTTAGTATATATAATATGTTTAACCTCTTCTTTATCTGATGATGTTTTATATTCCTGAAACTGGAGGAGTCAGGAAGAAATTCTTATCGTTGGCTGCCAGGAGATGGAGGGATTTCAAATCAACCCTCTCATCTGATTTCATTTATTGTCATAGGAGTCATGACAATCCATGTCGTATATATCCTTTTATAGATGAAGACACATGGAGACAGTTTTTTGAAAGTAGAAGAAAAAAGTCATTTCTGGTAAGGGAAATGTATACTTTTATAAACTTTCTTATATAAATGATTTTATTAATGTATTGTTAATGATTTCTTATTCTTAAATTACAGAAAATAAGGAAAGACCATAATGAGATCCAATCTATAAATGTATACCCTCATAGTTTATCTCAGGGAGGGTATGCATTATTGGAAGAACAAATGATGGACGAAAAATTTCAACAACTAAGAGCTGAGTCTTCAAGCTCTGGAGAGGTGGCCCCTCCATCCCCTCCATCCAGACATGAAAAATGGAAGAGAGCTTGGAAGGGAAAAAGGGCAATATCTTTCGAAAGAATCAAGAATCATAGCTGAGAGGATTGTAAGATATCTATTTTATTTATTTAAGTTAACTATTTTATTCATATAATTTAAATCATTACAGAAATGTTCAATTAATTAATACAGGACTCTCTTGAGGAGCGGAGTTCACAGGGGACATTTACAACTACTGGGAGGGAAGATATTTTATCTGCAGCATTGGGAAGGCCCGAACATCCTAGTCTTGTAAGAGGATATCCGGCAGTTGTATCTGTAAGAAAAGTGTTTCCAAATTCTTCAACTTCTAACGTTGAGGGGGTTTATAAAAAAAATATAATCCTTGGAGGCTGAAGTTCAAAATATTAATGCGACGATGGAGGAAAAGATTAGAGCGTCAGTGCAGTATATTTTTTTCAAAAATGCCAAGACAATTTCAGACTACAGCTCCGAATCCTCCACCTCCCCCTACAGACCCCATTATTTATCCTCCACCTCCTCCAGTAGCTTCCACTCCCCAACCTCAGCCTGTGGACCCCATTTGTTATCCTACTCCTCCGCCGCAGCTTCCTACTTATTATGAGTAGTTTGTTGATGATTCTCAACATCATATAGTAGCGTATGGGTTGGTATACTGTATAGGAGATATAGTTCATCATCAATAATTAGAGGTAGAGAATCATAGGGTCACTTTACAGGATATTATAGATAGATCATCTAGGGTACCAATACCTACAGATGAGGTAGCGACAGTTGGACAGAGTATTGGCCATTTTTAATTTGGCCATCCAGACTTCTTCGACTCATTACCACAGAGGTATGAATGTTATATCTTTTATTTTGTTTTTTAAGTAGTTTTATCATTTGAAAAATAATATATTTTTCAATTTAATTTTACAGGAATACATTAAAGGTAAAGAAATACTGTATAGACAACAACAAAGAAAAATGGCATTGACATCAGATACAAATTCTAGTAGTCTTGACAGATTGTCGAGATATTCAAATATGTTGGCGGGTTATTATTAGTTTCCAATGGAAGCTCATGTTTGTGAACATGAAATTACTGTGGGGATTACGAACACTGATATCTTGGAGCTTGTTACTGGAGATAAGTTGGGCATCAATGTGGTGCAAATTTTTTGCATGTAAGTCTTAACACCTTTTCCCTATGTTATATTTATTAAAAATGTATACTTATGTATGTATTATATTAGGTATCTTTATAAAATTTGTGAGAGGAATGAGCTGACAGATGTATTTAGATTCATGGACCAACAATTGATTTCCCCTGAAGCATGTGCATTGAATGAGGAACAAAGAATGGTTTATATTTCTGAAAGACTTAAAAAGAATATAGTCACACAATGTTGGAAGTTGCCTTTTTGTGAGAGGTATGAAACACATTTCTCTCATAGAATTAATTATCTTTTAACATAAAAAACCACTAAAATTTAATTTTCTTTTATCAGTGATCGTTGGATGTTAGGGGTTTTTTGCCAAAAGGAGAAAGCACATTACTGGATATGCTCTGTCCATTGTGATGTGCGGGAATGTTTTAAAAATATATTGGAAAATTAATTTTCAATTTCTCAATAGTTTTATATATTATAATAAATTGTAAATTTACCCCATTCGTATTATTTTCTAACAGTTCATGGGCCTACTTTAGAAAAAACACAAATAAAAGGAATGCAAAGATCAAATATGTAAATGCGAAGGTAAATATCCATTTATAATTTGTACTTTTTGATTTATTACATAAAAATAATATATTGAATTTACACTCATTCAAATAGAATTTTCATGAAAAACAAGGCCTCATCAAATGAAGATATTATATGTTAGGATTTATGTATGAAATAATAACAATTGGGACAGTTGTGAATTTTGACCTGGTACAATTTCCTCTTAAACTTTTCCATAATATTTCAATTTGATTTATTCATTTTACACATTAACTACTTTCCTTTTCATTTTTAGCTTTTTGATGACCCTCAACCATATACTGCTGATGACATCAAACACTTACAAGTAGAGTGGTCAAATCATTTTATAGGTATGATTGAATTTTAGTTTTTTGTAATGTAAAATGTAATTTTGAATATTGTTGTTGTAATTGAGTATTTGGTAGTTATTTAGGTTGGATTTAGTTTTTTTTGAATTTGATAGTGTATGTTTTGAATGTTACATATGTGAATGTTTAATTTTTCTCTACTTCTTGTTTTGGTCTACTTATGATGGTTTTTCTGTTATGGATTTTGGTCTCTGGGGGAGGGGTTCCAAGGGTATGGGGGTGTGTTCAGTGGGGTTGGGGGTGTCCAGGGGTCTAGGAGGGCTATCTGGTGGGGTAGGGGGGGGGGGCAGTCCATGGGGTGGGAGGGTTGTCCAGGGGTGTGGGAGGGCGGTCCAAGGGTGTGGGAGTGCTATCCAGGGCGTGGGGGCATATACATGAGGGTGGGGGGGTTGTCCAGGGGTGTTTGGAGTTGTCCAGGGGTGTGGAGGGGGCTTTCAAGTGGGGTGAGGGGGTGAGGGGGAGCTGTTCAGGATGGTGGGGGTTGTTGAGTGGTGATTGGGGCTGTCCAGGGGGTCGGGGGGGCAGTCCAGGGGTGTGGTGGGGGCTCCAATGGGGTTGGGGGAGGGCTGTCCAGGGGGTATACATGAGGGTGGGGGGAGGGATGTCTAGGGGGTATACATGAGGGTGGGGGCTCTAATGGGGTGGGGGATCCAATGGGGTGGGGGAGGGCTGTCCATGGGGTATACATGAGGGTGGGGGCTCCAATGGGGTGGGGGAGGGCTGTCCATGGGGTATAGATGAGGGTGGGGGCTATCTAGTGGGGAAAGTTTTATATATTATCAATGTAAATTCTTAAATTTGATCTGTTTCTGTTTTTGTGGAACGTTTTCTTGGTTTGTTTTCTGGTTGATTCTGGGGGAGAGCAGATGACTGCATTGAAATTTTTTTTAAAACAAATTGGCTTTCACGTCGGTTATTTTATAACCGACGTGATAAAGAAAACAGGAAGGGTTTATCACGCTGGTGATTTCATACCCGACATGATAAAAAGCCTGGGAAATGGTTTGTCACATCGGTTATTTAATAACCGACGTGATTGAGAAAATAGGAAGGGTTTATAACGTCGGTTATTTAATAACCGACGTGATAGAAGGCCTGTGAAAGGGTTTATAACGTCTTTTATTTAATAACCAACGTGATACAAGGCCGGGGAAATGGTTTATCACATCGATTATTAAATAACCGACGTGAAACATGGGGGGCTGGGTTTATAACGTCGGTTATTATATAACCGACGTGATAAACTCCCTCCCCCCGGTTTATCATGGCGGTTATAGAATAACTGACGTGAGAAACCCCCCCGGACCGGTTTATCACGTCAGTTATTCAATAACTGATGTTAAACACGGGGGGGGGGGGGGGTTTATAACGTCGGTTATATAATAACCGACGTGAGAACCCCCCAGACCGGTTTATCACGTCGGTTATTCAATAACCGACGTGAAACACGGGGGGGGGGGGGGGGGGGCTGGGTTTATAACATCGGTTATATAATAACCGACGTGATAAACCCCCTCCACCGGTTTATCACGGCGGTTGTATAATAACCGAGGTGATAAACCGGTCCAGGGGGGTTATCACGTCGGTTAATAAATAACAGACATGATAAACGATTTCCCATGCCTTTTATCATGTCGGTTATTTAATAATCGGCGTGATAAACCATTTCCCATGCCTTTTATCACATCAGTTATTAAATAACCGATGTGATAAACGATTTCCCAGGCCTTTTATCACATCAGTTATTAAATAAACGACGTTATAAACCCTTCCCGTTTTCTTTATCAGGTTGGTTATAAAATAACCGACGTGATAAACATCCCAATTTTTGTTTTTGACGTCAGTTTTTAAATAACCGACGTAAAAAACGTTATTTATAACGTCACCTGTATTAACGTCGGCTAGAAACCAACGTAAAAAATTAAAAATAACCGACGTAAAAAACATTTTCTGCACTAGTGATACATACATATATACATATGTATATGTATTCACACACACATATATGTATATATATATATATCATGACATGAAGTAATAGTTTTCTCCAAATATATAAAAGACATATTTTACATATATATATATATATATATGTTATAACTTAATAATAATTATAATATTAATAATAACACATAAACATCATATATATGTATTTATGACATACATATATCATTTTCAAATAACATCAAAATTCTACCATAATTATTTTTTTGGTACAGTAACAAAAATAAAAATAATAATAAAAATAATAATAATAATAATTTAATAAACCTCATTTGTAAAAAAAATCATTCAATAAAATCTTTACCTATAAAATTGTGTAAATATTGTATATTTATTGTTTAACAACATAAATATACTTGACTAAACCATTCTAAAAGAAAAAATATTATAATTTCTCAAAAATACCTAGTATTAAGCATATTTATTAAAAAATTCATCCAATGATATTTCAATTATATATCCATTAATTGAAGATAATAATGAAACAATTCATAAAAAAAACACCACATTGAACTTTATTATGTATATTTTAACCCAGATAAAAACCTCCCAATATTTACACAATAACATAATAGTTGTTAATTATTATATATTTATATCATTATATAATTTTTAAGAGGGTTCCTTGATAGATAAAAATCCATAAAAATTGGGTTTATACCTTAGTTCCACTAAAATGTACTATTATATAAAAAAATGTGGCCTAGAATATAGTAGGTGTTTATATGTTATGTCACAAAATGTATTAACTAATATGAGTTATAGTTAGACCATAAATTATTTTCCTTTATGAAATAAACATTTCCTATATCAAAATGAAAATGTGATTATATTATTATAGAAATTTGTATATCTCTCTCATTGAATTTTTGGATCTATGGTTACATTTGGGTGATTGTGGTAAAAATAACAAAATGTGGTAAAATCATAACTATTAAGGAGACTCACTAAGTGGTGGAATTAACAAATTTATATGTTTTAGAAGTGGTTATGCTGTATGGGGGACCCATAACCATTTTATTGCATAAGGATCACATGTTTCCATTAATTTTTTGAAACCCCCCTAGTAAAATGTGGGTTCATTTTTATGTTTAGAACTAATTATATTCCTAAAATAGATATGAATAAAGAATACATAATATAAGCATCTTGGGATGTACTGAGTTCTTGTGTAATAAATTTGGCGGAACATATGAATACTATGTTATTCTGGTAGAATATTACGATAATAATAATTATCAATACATGATTGAGAAGAACTCATTTGAAACACATTATATTATATTATGTCTATCATCACATTTTGGGAAAAATTAGTGTTGATATTTTATTGGTATGACCTTCTTGTGGATGATGATATAGAAGATCCAAAAGATATAGATGATAATTCAAAATACAAAATATTGATATATCATTGGTATCCCTTTGAAAATATTCTATGTAATTTGGGGTGATAGATCAAGAATTATTTTATGTACTTCCTTGATTAATACACAACTTACATGATATATAGGGGGATATATCACCTTGATATATGAGACTATTTGAAAAATGAATTTAATTACGGAAGTTTCATGTCAGTTAACTCAATTTCTTAATTATTTGAAATTATATAATGACATCCACAAAAATACAATATGTAACAAAGGGTACATCCCAATTATCTTATAAGTTTGGAATAGGAAACATTAGAACTAAATGAGATTTTTAATTAAAAACAAAAATGAATAATTAATCATTGTGAGAAATTATAATGGGGTCATATTAATCTATTACTAGACATTCTTGGGAAATACATTAGAATTTGAAAATAAATGTGGATGTTTGAATCACTTATGTTATATCAATGGCCTAACATCATTATGAATAATAGTGGTTTCTAAAATAACATGAATAGTAATTTCACTGGCAAGGATACATATAGTTCTCATAATTATTGTATATAATGTTTTTTTGGAAGGATTTATTTGTGTTTGGTAATTTTTGGGAATTGGGGTGGAAATTGGTAAGTTAGGGAAATCATACAAAAAATAGAAGGACACGCTTGGCATTTGAAACCATGTAAAGGTCATGAAACTAGAGGAATTTTATATTATATAGGTAGTAAATAGTCTTACTAGGGACTATGTATTATGTGTAATTTTCAGAAAAGATGATTTCACTATTTTTTCATGATTTGAAATTCATGTATGTAAACAATGAATTACATAAATATTTCCTCAAAAATTTGAATTTTATCCATAAGATCAAATTTATTGGGAATTTACACCTCTACTAAGTTTTCCAAAAATATTTTAAAACATTTAGTAGATTTTAGAGAATTCTTCCCTCTCTAAAGGGATTATTTCTATCATTGGTAAACGAAACCTTACATTTAACACGATATCCACTCTATTTCTCTATGATTCTCTTTTCACTGTTCTATAAACCATATATATGGGTTAATGGGGTTATAGAGGTATATAATGATAATAAATTGTGTTTATTATGATTTAACATAGATTAATATGGGATATTGAAGAGATATACATTGAATGAGCTCTATTTCACACTAGTGAAAGGTTTATAGGGGTGTTTTCTTATGTATGTTATTAGTATAATAATATTATTAATTTTGGTATATATTACAAATTAAATAACTTTATCGTTATAAATAATTGATATAGATATATATATTTAATATTTCATCATGTCTATTTTATTTTCTCGGTGAATTTTAATGAAATAACATTGAATGTTTTTATGATGTTTTGTGTTTTCTAAAAAGGTGGAATCTAGAAAAGTGTGGTGTCTCTTGTGATATATTTTTGGTTTAATTATTTTAATTTTTTTATACAATAATTCAACCATTATTAGAGGTCATATTCGTGAAAAAAAAATTCTACATAATTATATGGTTATTTTAGTTGAGATGTTGAAGAGTTTATTATATTTTACTACCAAATGATAACTCAACTATTGTGATATTTGATCCATTCATGAGTAGTATTTTCAAATGTGGTTAGGAATAATAGAATTAGGGTTATAATTAATCTAAATTTAAAAAAAAATAACTTTGTTTTCATCAAAAATAAAAGGATTTATATCATGTTTCATTGATTGTCTCAAAAAAATATTGTTATATTTTTTGTTATTGAAATATTTTTATTTGGTTATACCAATGGAATAGTGGAAAATGTTTTTATTATACTCATTTGATATTAATTTTTTTCACATTAATGGGGTATATGATAAATCATTAGTAATATCCTACCAAGATGAATTACTAAACACCTATGTGCATACCATAGGGTATGTGTTTGTATGTCTTTATATACATGTTGTTTATTTTAAGATAACGGAAAATAAAATATGTGTGTTCTTCACTATTGATGGTTTACAGGAATCATTTCATGGATTATAAGTTAATGGAACCTTCTTATGTAGGTTTACAACTCATTGAGTTTTTTTATTTTTCTAGTAGTCACAAGATACTCTATATATTTTATAAAATCAATTTTATTAACATATTAATCTTAATTTTTGACATTATAAACTTTTGGAACTATATTTGGTAGTGGATATTGTTTTTTAATTAAATAGAATAAAAATTAGTGACATGAACCATTTTTATAATTTTAAAATGTGTGCCACACACTTTTTATGGAATCTATAATAAGGTCCCCGCTCAGTTGAAACAAGTTGGGTGTTGGAAGGAAACAATCTATATAATATAAGAAGTTGAAAATGGTATATATATGTGATGTATGATTAATCACATTAAAATGAATAGATATTCCTTAAACAACATATTGTTATGATGAAATCGGCATGAGATCCTACCAATAGTATTAGGTAATATATTTAATCTATTGCAAATGAAAAGTGGTTTTGAAACAACAAACCCCATTTTTTGGAATATTCTTGTAATGTTTTAGCCTTAAAATACTCTATATATGGATGAAACCTAGAGATATGGGAATATTTTATTTAATATTATCCATTTTTACTTATCTTCTTCCTTAAAATATATAGAGATCAAAATTTATGGTTGTTTGAAAATAAGAAATATTTTTTACATAGAAGATAATATGGAAAAGGTAATCTCATTGAAAATAGAACATTCACAAAGAAATATACATTAAATTAATATTATTGGATAATAAATATATTTTTTAATGAATGGGTGTTGTTCCATCACACTTCTATAGTTTATTAAATATTTCATAGTTTCTTCGTGGCCAAAGTTCATTGTTTTTTATCGGCGTGGTTCCTTCATGTTTTCATGTTTCGTTCATGACTAATTTTCTATTGTGGTGGACTTGGGAAATTATTTCCTAATCATTTGGTTCTGTCCCACAAGATTGTTTCTTTCATAGATGGAATGATTTTGGTGGAATGATATAGTCTCTTCATGGTTGAGTAAATTTTAATACTCATGTTCTTACTATGTGATTGTGTACACATGGATGGTTATTAATTTGACACAAAAATACTGGATTGTACATCAAGAAAAGGGACATGATATCTCTATGGCATGAAATTTTAGAGGAATAGAACCAAATACTTCTTCCATGTTAATACCCTCCCTCGCATAAAATCCTTCATAATGGACTCCAGTGAATAAACCTTCATGAAGTACTCACATGAATACCACTTCATGAAGAAAACAAAATAGTCTCATTCTTTTAGAATCAATACGATACTCAAAGTGGAAGGTTGTTTGTAAGGTCCTTTCTGGACTCCTCCCAATGTTACATGGTCATAAAGTATTGATCTATTCATTGAATCACCATAAAGCAACCAAATATTATATATTTAGGCCTATTTAATGTCATATATTTTTCTAAGGTCATCTTTTTGGGTAGAATCAACACAAATGATCATCTTGGCTTCATTAAAACATAATAAATGCACCCAAAATATCTCATATACATGTGGGTCTTCTAATAGGGGTAAGACCGAACCACTGTTATATCTAAATTTTTCATGATACCAAATGAAATAGAGTTGGTAATGCACATATATACCTCCTTGGTTTTACCCCAACCTCTTCAAACACTTATGTAACCACCTGGCTAAGGTGGAACTACATATAGTTTTCATTTTTATTATTTTAACTGATAATATGATAATATGATTTATATTATGGTTTATTCCATGAATTTATATCGTTATTGAGAATCTAAATATTTCAATTTTCATAAATGATTCTTTGAGATATTGTATGATACTTGTAGAGTGCCTTAACATTTAAAGGCAGTATTTGTGTTGGGTTAAGTGGATCAAGTGATGAAATTTACCTATATATAGAAGGTCACACTGCAAATTAGGAGGGGTTGTTTGGTGAATTAATACTGTTCATGTTAAGTACCCATAATCAGGTAGGGTGAACTTTTTTTTACTATTAATGATTAATTATATCCAACCCCATGCAAAGGAGTGATTTGTGGTTTTATGTATTGTTTTCATCGTGAATTATTTTGGGAGAAAATGTTCTTCATGTTTTGAACCCACTATTAATGTTAGGAATGTCTCTTGGGTGTATATTTAATAATTTTAGGTCTCTAATTTTTAGATTTGGAGCCCACAAAATTTTAATTAAAACCAAGAACTCAGGGAGGGAATTTAACATGCCTCTCCCACTCTTCTAAAAACTAGTACTCCTACATGGTGGGGAATGGAAATCAGTGGTGTCTAATAGTTATTACATGAAAAACATTGTATTAAAATAGTTATTCTTATTCCATTTTATTACATCTTAATATTTCCCCATTTTAATATAGTTCTTGTTTCCTATTCCACCAACACATAATTTTATGGGCTGAGCACGAGGGGGATTTCATGTGTACTCATTAGAGAAAGACATGGGATTGTGATTGAATGAAGTTTGTCATAATTTCAGTTGAGTTAATGAACATCCATCAATTAATTAGGGGTTTTAATGAAATTTGATAAAACAAGTTATTAACTAATTATTTGATGTTAAATTTTTTCATGAGAAGTTGTCAAAGGAGTGATATGGGCCTATTTCTAGTGGTGGGATGAGGTTTTGGTGAAACAATGACATGTAATTATTTTTTTGATAAATATCATGTACAGTGTAGTTTTGAAATTTAATTTTAAATTTCTATAAGTAATAATTTATTTTTGGTAATGATATATGTAATTTAATAGTGGTGAGATCATGTAAAAGGGATATATTAGCTATGCCAGGGCTTGATGGTGGTTGGTGGGGATCATAACTCCTCAATGGAGGTAGGTGGCCCCTATAATACAATTTAATACGTTTTTTATGTGTGAGTGTGCATTAATACAACCATACAAGGTTTTTTGTTAGATATTTTGGGATATTTGGTTCCCATTGTAGACTAAATAGGAGGACCTTAAGCATCTTACTCATTATATTAGTGCTTCTTAGCAATTTGGTATCTCGGTATTTCCAGATGAAATTTTCTCTAAGGGGAGTGGATGATAATTGTATTACTTTGAGGTCTTGGGTTGGGCTTGGTGTATGATATGAGAGTGTATGTGTCCTAAGTGATATCTTAGTTATAGTGGGGAAGAATAAAGCGGTTAATATTTAATATTGACCAATAATACAGTTTTATGACTTGTGAGTGATGAAAAACTCATATATGACGGTGGAGGTGATTATTGGTGTAAAAATAGAGTGAGTTAATTCCATTATAATTTTCTAATGTATGATGGATATGGAATCCATTTGTAACAGGCAGAGAAGTCTCCTTTGTGGAGTGTAAGATCAGACCCCACTATGGGAGAAATAAATTGTTCAAGGGTATATAATTTTGATTCCAAAAGATTTTAGTTTTGAATTAGACCCAAAATAATTGTGATAGGATAAATATTAGTGTTTTTTTATTTTTTCCCTGAGGGTTGATTGGTTTGAGTTGGTATCCAGGAGAAGAGATCGGGATGGGTTTGGAGGACCATATTGGTTTCCCTAATATGGATGTTGAGATTTGTTGGGAAATGAGAGTCTAGTTGGGTGGATAAGTGTGTATAAAAGTTTATTTTGAGAATATTTTAGTGGTTGTGTTCCTTGTGTTTTATTTCATGTATAACATTGTTTGTGTGGTCATTTTAGAAAATAGACTTTTGAGTGAGTGAAGGGTCCCAAGGATATTGTTTAATTTGAGTGGGATAGTGATGGATAGATAGGAATGAATGTGATTAAATGGTTATTATATAATAATTATTGGATGATAGTGATTAAGATTTTGTGGATTGGGGCCCATTGGAATCACCATCAGTGACATGGGATTGTCGGGACCTTCCATGAGTGATATGGTTGGGGTCAGACATCCATGAATGAGATTTGGTCAAAGATTTTAAATAATGGGATCAAAGGATGGACTACCATGAGTGTTATTGTGTGTAGGTTGATATGTGATGTTTATATGGATGATGGGACTTCCACGATTAATATGGGGTGTGATTTGTAAATTTAGTTCAGAATATATAGATATCCCATACATTCAGTGATAATGAAGAGGTTATCACTTGATAAGTGAAATTCTTATTGAGAGTGGTTAGTCGAATTTATTTGTATAGGACCCAAATTTGAGAGGGTAGTGGTAATGACATAGATGATTCCATACCCTACGTACTCATGTATGTGACAGTATGAGTGGAAAATATGACTAGATTCTGACATAGCTTTCAAGAAACCGTGTTATAACACAATTACATGGTGAGCATGTTTATTTTTTTGAGTTAATTTCTGTATGAGCACATGCACATTTGATTGTGTATTTTATGGGTTCTTAGTGTAACCCTACTGATATATTCTCATGAAAAATAATGTAATTATATTATTTTTGTTAAAGAATATCTATTTTTAGGTTGAGAATAATATGTGTGGTTTATGAAGTTGAAGAATCTTAACTGGATTTTGAGACTAGGTTTTATTGAATTAATGATAGGAGTAGGGATTTATTTTGTATTTTTTTCTTTTTGTTCATTTTTCATATAAGATAATCCCAGTGAGTGTTCATTGTTTTATGTTGGGATAACAATGAGTAAGTATTATTTTACATGGTATATTTTTTTTATTTCATTGTGTATTATTATATGATGATTCACACTCTGATTATATTTTGGGATGTATTTAATATTTTATATAGTTTATTAAAATATGGTCTGAGGGAATAGTCTCCCCATATATTGATTAAGAACTCACAACTAGTCACGAGCCACTGACATTTGAGGAGGTGCACTATAGGCCACGTGGCACACCAACTCTATTAGGAATTATATGATGGGGTGTAACAAAATGGTATTTGATCTTTTTTGTATTATTCTATGGGGTGATGGTAGATAGGTGATCTTGTAATGTTTTGGTGCTTTTGATGGACACCATATTAGTGTTTAGTGAATACCTTTTCTTTTATAAGTCCTTGTTATGTGAGTTATGGGAAAGACGTTCTTGGTTTCCACAGTTATAATGAATTAGTTTAATAAATACGATTCATTTTTATTGTTATTTATTTAGGGTATTTTATCTCAGAGAATTATAAAGGGAATCACATACCAGATTCAAAATATTCTAGTAGTATTCATATGAAATTCATGTTAATTTGTGAGAATTAATTTAATTATAATGTTTTAAAATAATTAAGGTTTCAACAATAACTAAGATGGATTTTTTTAATTGAACATGATAATGGAACTATACATATCTAGTCTATGTTTTCACCCATGATTGGTAATTTAATGATAGTTCACATCGATATTTTGGTGAGGAATTTAAAAATTATTGTTATATGATCACAAGTTTGTGTGACTTATAGAGAAGATCAGTATATTAGAACATTCATTGGATGATTAAGAAGTTGTCCAATGAAAGGCATTTGAGATTCTAATGGTAAATTGGAATAAAAATAACTCTGAGTGCATTGGGTAATAGGTCTAGTTGAATGGGTAGTATCATTTATATTCTTATTCTAATTAATTATGGATGAAATTTTTATTGTTGTCATGGGTCATGGGAAGAGGATGGTGTTTTTGGAACAACCCTCACTTGTTGGGAAATTATTTTATTATATTTCGGATGAGTGAGATAACTTAGTATATTGGATGAGTCTAACCTATTGGGAGACTTGGTTAGTTGGATTGAAAAATGTGCCTAGATTTGGTGAGATGTAACTCATGGTAGTAGGTATCGAGGTGTTTGATCGGGCGGTACCGAAGTGTGAAGTGACTGGATTTAGGTGAGACTAAGGGTGATTGTGGGTGGGAACATATGAGAGGGTTCTTGAAATATCACTCATCCTTTTAATGAGTAAGTGAGTTTATGTGATTATTTTCAAAAAAACACTCATTGTGTGAGGAATGATAAATAATAAGTTTGTGAAATAATTTTTTTGGTTTTTATTTTAGTGAATGGGTTATATTTAGACCCATTGAATTTTTTTTGGTTTATGATAAAAATGTTCTACAATACATTGGTAGAGTGTTTTTAAGATGCTCAATGTTATGAAGAACTTGGGTTTTGGTCCTCGATAAAAGGGTTTTCATGAGGGTGTAGTGATGGGGATATTTTTTCAGTGCTCAAGGAGTGGTGTATAGGAAGAAACATGGTGGGTTTTGAATAATTGGTTGTTGGAGTATGTATTTTATGGTGATAAAGTAATTAGATGCTGTTGTTGTTTTCTATTCGCAATCTGGTATGAGTGGGATGTTCAAGTTCATTAATTCTGTAAGGTAATAGATGGAGTGTTGGTCATGGATTTTGGCTGTTCATTAGGGTGACGATAATGATAATATTATATTGGGGAGAATTTAATCCTCCATCGATAAAGAAACATCATGTTAGTTGCATCATTTTTCTAGTGAGACTAATCAGTGGATAGTTTATTCGATATTTTGATGTTGTTGTGCAGTAAGATCCCATAAAATTTGGTTCCATAATAAATAACATATTTAGGATTTTTTTGTAGTGTCTGGTGCATTTAGTGAGTTGTCATTGTGTTGGGGTAGGTTTCAGTATGACTTAATGGTGATTTGGGTCCATGATGTGTCATTTATTGAGGTGATATCCTGATGTTAGGGGCATTAGATTATTTATCTTATCATGAAATTTCATCATAATATGGGTTCCAGCTTTGATGTGGGTGGTTGGATGATCACATGATTCTACCAAAGATAGTGGAATCTTGATCATATATTTACATAAGTAGTTGGTGTTTATATGAATGAGAATTTTTGGGCCATATAATTTGAAGAGAATGTAATGTTAACTTTCCACATAATTGGATATAGTGTAATTGCAATTATGTTGACGGTGTTTTATGAGATGTTGATGAAGTGGTCTAAGGATCACATTAGAGTATTTTTGGAAAGCCGGTTTATCTGATTTTAGTGGATAAAGCTATTCAACATAAGTGTGTATAATGTTCAAAGTTGAAATGACAATCATTGAAGATGAATTAATGACTATTGAAGGTCTTTGTTGTGTTTTTAGTACTATCATGATCTTATTAGGGATGGGTATCCCTATGGTTGTGTGTTTATAATTTTCCACTATTTTCCAATATCTTATTTTGAATGGTAATTTAGTTATTTGATTTGAATAATGGATCATTCAATTATTTGGGATCCCTATCATAAATAAAGTGTTTATATTAATTTTATTGGTTTTTTTATTTGTGTTCTACGGCTCAGTGAGTGACTCAAGGTCTCACTTTCCATGAATCGTATTAATCCATGGAACAAACCCTTACAATGGTGACCTTCCCACCATGAAGGTATCAAGCCACAATGTTTCACATTGCGAGTGAGGGAGTAAGGACTACCTCCCTTGCAGAGGAGTAATTCACGCTACAAATCTCTATTCACACAATTAAATTACCAGGTGAAGGTTTTATTCACATTGTTAACCCTCTTTTCATTCCACTAATGAATCATGGTTTTTTTCTTGAGGAGTAGACCTGGAATTTTGGGTTTGATCCAATATTCATTTCAGGTCAAAGCAAAAACTTAGGCATGCCATTTTTCAGTCCCCACCCCTATTCTTCCTTCTTTAAATCCCCCTTCATGGGGAATATATGGTAGTTGTTTCCTATCGTAATTAAACGTATGATAATTTTTTTCTTTCTTCATTCATGGTCTCTTTATTTATCCATATGATTTTTGAACATTTTTTAAGGTTATTTAGGCTGATTCAACCAGATCATTGTGGAATTGGGTGATCATGATGTGGATTTCAAGCTCGATGGTTGGGGGATGTCCTGGAAGGGTGGTCTTGTGATTTTTTTCATTATTTCAGTTTAGATATATCATTTAAATAATTTATTTATATCTTTTTTAGAAATTGGAAAATGATGGATGTTTTTCAGGATTTAGTGGCTTGGAATTTTGTATGAGTTGGCTTTAGATTTTGGTAATATATCTTTTATAGGTGGTTGTCTGGTAATTGAGTGTTATAAATATGTATGCTGAGTTTTTATGAAAAATATCATATTTAAATTAACATGAATAATTAATTATAAATGTTTTTAATTTATTATTATCATCTCGTGGTGTGATATTTTTTTTTGGGATGGTAATTTGATAATAGACATGTAATATGTGGGCTTGTCTAAAGATCGATAAGGCTTATCTAGGAAGGTAATTACTTATCGGTTGTAAGTGGACCCTTGATAAAAAAATTATTATTTTTTAGGCATGAGTGGGCATTCATACGTGTTGTTTGGGGTTTATGTTATATGTTTAAGGATTTAGGGTGCCCTTTCTAGATAAAATGGGCAACAGTAAGGCCTCATATTCTATGGTATCTATGCTCATTATCACTTTGGTAGTATAGTATCAACTAAAAACTATGTCTCTAATGGATAAGGGGGTCATTCTTGTTGATGTGCGTCATAGGGTAGGTTTTGGGGTATGATATGAGACAGAAGTTAGCCTAGGTGAGATCCTATAATTAGTGGGAATGCATGTGGGGCATGGCTACAATTGGTAATGTGTGGGATTGTTATATAATGTGTGAGTGATGAGAAACACCCTCCTTGGGATGGAGATAAGTATTAGAATATTAGTTGATTGACTTATGTCTCTCAAGTCATTCCACAAGATGATAGAGAGGATTTCACACTATGAATGGTTTAAAGGTCTCGCTTATGGGATGTGATATGGGAACATAATGCGGGATGAGTGAACAATTGGTGGTTTAGAATTGTGATTACAAGGGTAATTTGGATTGTAATTTGATATATTCTAATAATTTTAGGGTCATGAAATGTATTTATGATATTGTTTCAATGAAAAAGTGATGGGCATGAGAAATTATTGATGACTAGATAAAAGGACGGGTCTAGAAGACTATAGAGGCTTCCATAAGGGATGAGATGATGTGTACTATGACATGAGAGTATAGATGAGATCTAGTTTGGGAAATTATGATATAGTTAAAATATATGGGGGGTTTTACTCTCTTTGGTTCAAATTCATATGTGTTATAGTTATTTTTCTTCTATAAGAAATGGACTTCAGTGTGGGTGATGGGTCTCGAGGCCTTGTTCCTATATGAGTAATATATTGATCCCTAGAATATCGCGATTAAGATATATTCCTCATTATATAATATATATGGGATTACTATGAGTGAGATGGTGAATCTTGGGACCTATTAGATTCACTATTAGTGATACGGGATGGTTTGTCAAAATAATTACTGAGATGGTTGTGTATGGAACACCATGTGATTTATGGGGTCCAGTATGTGATTCAACAAGATCTAAGTGTGAACTGTCACGGGATATATGAATTATAGAATGAGAATATATGTGGATTTAAAAAATGGTACAACCTCTTTTGATATAGGTTCAAGGCTTGAATGTGAATTTGTATTAGATGGATGGAAACCACCCTGAGTGAGATGTTAAAGGTATAGTATTGGATAGGTGACCTTCTCAGTGAGAGGGTTAGGGTGTGGTTCACGGTGTGGGACCCTCCTTTTATGGAGAAGTGGTATGGACTTGGATGATGCATTTCCATGAGTATTCATGTATTCACTAGTACATATGGAGTGATAATACTAGATTCAAGAATGAAACTAAAGTACGTATGATCATGAATCATGGAGGCCTAGTTAGAACACAATGCCTTGACAAGTGTTTTAACCTCCTAGTACGTCATGGTATATTGGTTTTCACACAAATATTCAAAAATAATGTTTCATTATTTCATTTCATTTCCTGATGAATACACTCACATATGGTGATTTAAATTTTAGATTAATGGATTCTTGTTTTAACCTCATTGATTTTTTGTTATATGTTTTAAATATTTAGTACTCTCTCAAAAACTATGATTATTTTTAATCAAAACAATTTATGGTTGAGAAAGAACCATACTCTCATCATCAATAAACACATTACAACTTACAAGAAGAATAAATTGACAACTAGACTTCTAAATAGGACACTTGGGTGAATAAGAAGATACTTACTTCAAATTTTAAACAATATATTTAATTAAAAATTTAAACAAGTAGACTCAATACACGATAATAAATGGGACCTACACTAGTTTTGATATCCTAATTTTCATCACTCTATGAAAAAAATTCCAAACATCCTCACTTAATGTTGATGACACATTTCCATTGATGATAAATATAAAAACCCACCATCAATGTCAATGAACATAACCGATCAAGTAAGAAAACTAAAATTAAAAAATTTCCTTAATTAATCATCCTATTTTAATTACTTTATATTAATTAATTATAAGTAATGTGTTCCATTTAAAAATAATAGTTGGTTCTTAATAAATTAAATTTGTTAACATTATGGTTGAATTTCTTCTATAGGTATCTGATGAACTTATTTCTCCATGAAAGTCACAATATTAACCCATTCCCAAGGATGTCATCTTATATGTAATGTAGTGGTTATCTTAGGTCCCAACATATGATAAATGTCCTATAATTGAATTATTTTATATGTGGTTTATTTTATATAAATTATATTGAGTTATTTAATTTTTTATATCTTTAATAGACGACTTACAAGACAAATCTTTCGATTTTTTTAAGGACACAATTTTTTATAAATAAATCCCATTTCTAAATGAATATTTTACTTGTTAAGTAATGATGTTATAAGAAATAAAAGAACTAATCTAGTAATTTTGGATAGTTATATTTATATCTTATAAAATTGTGAATACCATTAAGCATACAAACCATTGATAATATTACAATTGTATATATACCACTGTGATTAATATATATTAAGGGTTATTTTTATTTTTATTTGACTCAAATAGAAGAAGAGACGACCTCGACCAATAGATTTATACACTATAAAGATCAATTATTAGAGATTCTTATAGTGATGGAATAATTATTCCTTTCCTTTGACCTGGATTTAGTTGAGATTCAACAACTAGAGAATGAAAAGAAGCCATATATGATATATGTTCATTCTTATTGGGATGACATTCCAAGACATGTTTTACAAACCACCCCAATATAGTGTCACTAACACATAATTGATGTTCTATGAATGAGATACCATTTATCCCCTCATGTTATGACACTTATCTAAGCTGTTAGAATTACAAGGTATGGGGTCCTCTCCTTACCCTCTTTATTGAAGCAAATTCTTTATATTAACCCTTTTATTTATAATTATTCATGTTGTGATATGTTTCTTCGCATCCCTAATACTATACATATTATTTTAATGTGATTAGGGGCCCATTTCACCAACATTAAACCCTTCCATTATCATTATATAACCTGATTATGCTATCAAAATTATCAATCATTTTTTCATGGTAAACATTTGTGTAGTGAAAACACATTCACATTTCTATTCAATAAAATTAACAAATATTGACTAACATTAATTTATTGGTAATTTACAATTATACAAACCATAGACCTTAATCATGTTATTAATATTTATGAAATACATCCTTGAGTAGTATGGTCTATGTGGAAAACTTATGCGAGCAGCTGATATGAATGTGATGGGTGGAGACAGAATTATATAGCCATATAATACACTTCATAATGGTTTTATCTCATGAGATACCATATATTGTTCAAAGGAGGTTATCCTAAGCAGAATATGTTTCGATTTTTCAGTGGTTAGTGTTGAATTATGATTACAATTTCATGATTATTATTGTTTCCACATTCCCATGATTTTTTTATGTTAATATATAATATCATGCTTCAATGTTGAATTTTATAATAATCACATCTGTTATGTTATCTTGGCATGCCTCCGGACTGACATATACTTCTTTATATGATACTATTCATTGATTATTCCCATACTAGAATTTGTATCTCACCCTTTCATATATAAATCCATATGTTATCTTGTGATGTATTAGAATATAGATTGAGATTTTAATGAATGTTAATGAGTTTTAAATATTTTTTATTTTGAAAAAGTTGGGTTAAAGTCCTCTTATCAAATAATAAGAAAATATAGAGAAAAAAATATAGTTCATAGATAGATATATTTCCCTCATTAGTAAAATTTTCGAAGACCTAATTTTATCTAATTTTATCTCCAATCCTAAATAATTCATTACATAAATCATTCCAATTAGTTCATCCACACCCACATTCTCATCCTGCGGTATGAAGACCCCTTATCCAGGTTTTCACTAGTTTATAAAGTCCACCAATTATGATGCCCTCTAATTCAGATCTCCCAACATCTATCGAATTACTTTTTTGATTGGATTTGTCATCTACTATGATGTATAATCCCGATATAGAAAATTATCTTCTTTTGAGAGAGTAGTTTGTACTATAATAGTACCCCACTCCTTACTGAAAACCTAATACATTGCTTCCTACTCATCATTAAGAATCAATCACTCCATAAAGATTATAATTGATCACATGTTCTATTATATTATGTGTTTCTTGAGGATAATGTTCCAAAACACCCATATCCATTGTGAATGATCTCATTGAAGCTATAAAATGAGATTTAGATCCTTTTCTATGTAGAGGATCATAACTCTCCTCCATTTTCTTGTATTCAATTGGAAGAGGTAAAATATCTTGGGGAAATTGAAATCCTTAAGACATCAATATATAAGGAGATGGGATAAGGTATATCTACAACATCATTTCAAAACTCCATTTTTATGCTTCATATTTTTAATCATCATAGGAGTTTTAGAATTCAATTTTTGTCTAACTTTGTGATATTTTGATGCGTCCATCGACTCTTTCAATATTTTTTCATTAGCCAACTCGTGAATAAAATCTTAATCTATGGATTTTTCATCCATCTTTGCCTCGTCATCTTCACCATTAATCTCTAATCCATCAGCACTATTGAGATCAACCTATCAGATTACGACAAAGGGGTTGATAGAAACTCATTTATAACCTCCTTAAAAACAGTAGTATGTGGTCCATGATTACCTATCCTCATTGGTACTATAATATTCTTACTCTCTACTGTGTAATTAATCCCCAAAGCAACAGCATGTACACCTAAATCATATAGTTAATTTAGAAGAGTCACCACAAAAATTCCTTTATGTCCTCCTCCCCTAATGAGCCTTTTTAATTAAATATATTTTTAATTAAATTCCTTTACTCTCAAAGAGCTCCTAACATATGATCCTTTTAATTAAATAACATTATTAAATGTGGTTTTAATCCCATATATTTTTATTGTTGTTTCCAAATTCATCTCCACCTATCCAAATATCCATTTAACTTGTAGAAGTATCCTGATAAATATATTTAGTTGTACTAGAACCATCTCTGTCATCACGAAAAAACATGACCACTGTTTTTAATTATGTTTTAAACACAATAAATTTATGGCTTCCCTCTAAATCTTCCCACACACAACAGCATCATGATCATTTTTATGTAATAATGAAAAAATTGTTTCCCTCCACTATTTAATTTATTTTTTCCTTTAATAAATGA
This sequence comes from Viscum album, assembly GCA_963277665.1. Taxonomy (NCBI): domain Eukaryota; kingdom Viridiplantae; phylum Streptophyta; class Magnoliopsida; order Santalales; family Viscaceae; genus Viscum; species Viscum album. The sequence goes on from OY728148.1 coordinate 472,945,890, forward strand.
ATATAGATCAAATCCATTGATAATATCATCTCCATACTTCATTTATTTAAAATTAAAATGGTTGTTCTTACTATTTATCATATATAGGGGGAATCTTATAAGTGGTGAAAATTGAGAAAAATATGAATCTTGAGGAAGATATTGAAGAGACTCAGTGGAAAAAATTATGTAAAAAAATAAAAAAAATATCCTTACAGAGTCCAACTACATATGGATAAGGATTGTCGTGGCCTCAAGAAAAATCATGAAAAAACCATCATGTCATCAAAGGTAAACTTTATAGGACTTTCTTGATAATCCATAAGAATTATCACTAAACAAAAATCAAAACATGACCTTTTATATTGTTTGATAAATAAGAGTCAATGAATATCCTTGGAAATTCAAGACATTGGAAACTATGATGAAATTTTCAGATGTTCCATTAATGTAAAAATAAAGATTCAATAATCTCAAGGGTCTCACAAGACTAGAGATAAAAGTAATGGGATGGATTTTAATTTTGATGGCATGATGGATAAATATCATGGTTTAATAATGTAAATAATCCCACATACCAAAACGTGGGAATAATAATCCCTAAAATTTCATAATCGGGATAAGTAAATTGATTAGGTTAGGTAAGGTGAGGTTCATATGTTCTAATTATTTATAGGAGAGACTATCCAATGTTATGTCATAAAGGAATGATCCATTTAACCATAAATCTATTGTTTAATGACTTAATTTTAAATAATAAGGACACTGTGTGAATATATTTTCTATGCTAAGTATTGTTGATGGAAAACAACGATGAAAAAACCCCCAAAGACCTATAGTAAAAAGGGATCTTATCTCATCACAACTCTAGTGGTGGATCCTAAGAATAATTTGGTGATATGAATTCTATTTATTCATTTCTGGATAGAGAATGTACTATTTAATTTTGGTTCTATGATCCTTTCATATCATGAAATTTTAATGTAACTATTCAAAAACCATATCAAAACATTGAAGCCAAATTATCAATGAAGATGAAAAAAGGTTAAATTATTTAATTGAAATCATATAACTCATAACCTATACAAATTTTTTGATTTATTATCCAATACTCCTTTTGTTAATCACATTATTTTAAATTTATTCAATTGTGGGAATTGATTGGATTTCATTTTTTAGATCCCATATAAATTTCGGAGAAAATTAAATCACCCTCCATATCGAAAATTTTCCAATGGTTCTATAAAATCCATTGGAGGAGGAGGAATATAGATTGGTATCATAAAATAATCCCCAGATATTATTTCTATACGAAAAATAATATCTTTCTAAATTATTAATAATAATAAAAACATCATCATTGATTACATGCCAATTGTAATTGAATTTTCTGATGTGTTTCCTGATAAATTGAATCGAATTCCTCGTTGACGAGAGGTTGATATCTCAGTAAAACATATATTTGTATCTTTTCTAGTATTCAAGAACATATATAAATTGTACACTATTGAAATTAAATAGATGAATATGTAACTAAAGAAAATGTCGTTTAACTGTTTGTAGACCCAAGTGATTTATTGTGTGGTGAACAAATCCTTTTGTGAATAATACAAATGGTTAAATGTTCCTCTACATTGATTATATTGAGTTTAAAAAGATTAATATAATATACAAGTATCATTTACCATGGTTTGATGAAAATTTTGAGCAGCTACAATTATCTCAATACTTCTCCAAGGTGGATCTTTAGTTCGAATATTATCATGTAATGGTGAAGAAGGGGGATATACCCATGGACTTTTTTTCATATAAGATATGGGAACTAAAATTCCATAGGGATTACATTTGGAATCCCAAATTCCTCATATATCTTTATGGACAAAATGAATAGATTCAATGGGGATTACCACAAAAAAATTGTTGTATTCCTTATAGATTATATTTTTATCTAATCCAAAGGAAAGGACATACATGAGGATAATTTGAATGTTTCACTATAAACCTTATAGAAGGAATTTTTGTATCCCATGTATAGTAAATATGAGTTTTGGATGGATAAATAAACATAATTTGGGAATACTATCACAAATAAATCCATATATGTGGATCGTTTAAATATATATATATATATACAATTGAATGATAAACCATTCCAATAACAATGTTGTAATTCCTTAATATCCTAGGATTACCTAGGTACTATGGTCAATTTGTAAGAAAATTCTCATGATTGGAAAGCACAAAATCTAGGATAACTCAAAAGGGATTCAATTTTTCTAGACTGAAGAATGAGAGGAGATATTTTTAGAGTTAAATAAGAGATTAATCACTACACCAATGCTCACATTACCAAACAATGAAGAGGGGTTTACAATCTAAAGTGATGCATCATTAAATTTATTAGGTTGTGTAGACATAAAAGACAAAAAATTATAGTCACTACCTCACAATAATTAATTATCAATGAGTATAACTACCTAAAATATGATCTTTAATTGGATAAAGAAGTCTTTACGTATAATATTTCATAACATTATCTCTACTGGGACTTTATGACATATATTAATATCATAAAATCTTCAAGTATATTTATAGTAAAAATCATCTCAATATTAGCCAAAAATGGTCATTAAAGATGATCATAGATTATGTTTGTTCTATCCATTACTATCCTATGATCGAAGAAAAACTAGATGATTCTCAAAGTAGAAAGGATCATGAAACCCTATCAATGATTAGGATTGAAAAGGATTCAAACATTATGTACATAAAAAATAAGAGAAAAAAATAATATAAATAACATAATATTATCTTTATCTAATAAACAGTCAATCATTCATTCAAAGATGATCATGGATGACCATAATGATGATGATGTGCTATTAGAAAAGGTAAAAAATATTACAATGGTTAAATTTTCTAAATATGGAGTGATAATGTTTAGAATAGGGATATGTGTCTTTTAAAAACCAAAACAAAAAAGAGAATATCTGGGAGATGTGCATAACACATCATTTTATGTTCATCCAGTAATCAATATAATTTTTATATATATATAAATATGAAGATAAACTAATTTGGGGATAACATTAAGAGAGATATTATAAAACTTTTATATTGACGCTTTATATGCCAAAATTTCAATGTTGAATGACATAATTCAATATTCAGGATGAATCCATTTCACAAACCAATATGGAAGGGGATTTCATCATAGTACTCCCCAAGAAATAATTATGAAATAATTCCATACGGGTGGTAGTCAATTTTCTTATAAATTTGTTGCATTTCATGTCCTTCAAGAATGATTTATTTGTTGACTAACTCTCCATGATTTGTATAATTAATGTGGTAAGACTACATGGAATTTCACTTTTAATTATATGTAATTTAGATCCAAGGATTACCTTGTGGTTCTGGGGAAGCATTTAGTATGAATTTTACATGGAGATGAATTTTAGTACTTCATGTCACCCTCAGACAGATGTTCAGCCTGAGTTGACCATTTTAACACTATTGTATAAGGTGATACCATTGTCAATAAATTTTTAGGGATATTGGGATCAGATCATTACTCTAATAGAGTAATTAAAAACTAATAGTTTCCATCTAGTATTTAAATGGATAATCATAACACTCTATATGTAAATAGGTGTTAGACTTTAACAAGTTGGGATGAAGTTGGAGAGTGAAAATTAATGGGACCTGATATTGTCCAAGGGATTATAGATATGGATCAATATATATATATATACATAAAATCTACACAAATATAATAGAAAACCTATTAAGACAATCATAAAAGTGACTTTGTGTTTTAGGTTAGAGGTAAAGGGTTCCTTTATGAATCTCCACAAATTAATGTAATGTGGTTTTTGATGAAGGGAAATCTTAGTCCATGATACATTAACCACTTTTATATCCTTAATTAAATCAGATTTATGGCCTATTGAATGTAACTCATGCAAAAAATATCATATGAAAATGATGTGTTCCAGGTATCACTCATGATTAATTACATAATGGGCCCATAAAAAGGATTAATCATGTGGTGGTTTCATTATAGAATGATATTTCATACGTGGAGTAGTGGGTGGAGATCTAAGATCATAGAGATAATATTATACCAAAGATGAAAACTCACCTTGTCAAATTAATATAGTAGAACCCCATGTTTGAGGAAAAAATATGGGAAGTAAAAGATGGGTTGAAACAAAAGTACCCTTATATATTATTGTTTATCAAATAAAACTCCATGGATAATTTTTTTGAATGATGAATAATGTAATGACCAGGAGTTTTATAAATTAAATTCACATTTTGAAATGAATTTATTCTTTATTAAGTTATAATGTTATATAAACCACCTAGAATTCTTTTTGTTATTTTGGACCAATATATGTTATATCCTATAAAATTAAAAACACCATTATGTATCATAACCGTTTATAGTATAGATTTTTTATAAAATCTATTAAGATTAGTATATATTAAAGGTAATAATAATGTACAATTTAAAAATATGGAACAAAGAATGGCTTCAACCAGCAAGATCACACCCTATGAAAACTACTAATCATAACTTTTGAGGGAGATCAAATCACTATGATTTTCCCTTGACCAAACCTAATACAAAATTAAAAAACTAAATCATTATTGAATCCATTTACAATAGAGGTTCCGGGTTATCGACACTAATTACCAAACCATGTACTCCAAAATAACCCAAAAAAGTGTCATACATGGACACCTGACCCCTATGCCTAAACTAGTGTAATATGGGTATCATATCTAGACCATAAAAGTATGAATTAATATATTATTTCAGTAAAATAATTATTATATTGAAACTTTTTTTATTTATTTATTTATGTTTAAATAATGATATTCATAAAAATTTTATTCTGATATGCTGAAAAACAAATTGTAAAAATATGAAATATATATTTTCAATCACGAAGATTTTTTTAATGAATTCATGAATTTTTTAATTAATTATTTTTTAATAAAATAATCTTATTAAATAAAATTTATTTAATTATAAGTGATAATGTAATTTTATAATGTCAAATGTAATTTTTATAACGAATTGAAAATTATTATCATCATAAAAACCTTTTTTTTCAACTTATGAGGAATTTTAATTTAAAATTTAAAAAATTATACCTAGAGAATTGTTTTTAAAAAAATATCCAAATTAGAAAATTAAAAAAATTTCCTAATATTTTGAGACAGTAGAATTTTTGGGTTAATATTAAATATAGTATTTATATATAGTACCAATTTTGACATCATAAAATCCTAAAAGAGATGTAATAAATTCAATAACGAGTTTCCATGACCAAAATTTATATTTCCTCTTTATAATATTGTTTTTAAGTTATAAGATTAATTTTATAAACCCTTAATGAATCTTATAAAACCTATATTTTTTACTATTTAAAAACTATTTCTTAATGAACATGACTCTCTTCCACATCACTGATTTTTTTATTTGAATTATTTCTGTTCATATCCTTATTAAATATTGAAATCCACTCCACTTTAGGTGAAATTGTGATAAAAACCATGAAAACGTTTATGGTTTCTATTATTTTATCTTGTACAGTCTGTAACTTATGATTGGAAACTAATAACGAATTATCATATAATTTGATATAAAAACCCTCCCATACTATAATTTCTCTTCCCCATAACCCCCTTAACAATGAATAAACTCTCCCTTTATTTCTTTATATCCCTTGTACGGTGTTTCTAATCAATTAAGATGAACCTTCCAATCATTTTGAATCTATATCTCACGATAAGGGATCTCTCTCCCTCACTCTTTATATCTTTATTTCAATTCAAACACCTTATTTGTGTTAACACTTTTTAATATCAATTTATTACAATATCATATATTTGAAAATATCCTTTTACTATAAAATTTATGTTCTTTGAATGAATTTAACTTTTTTCCCTCTCAATACAACCTTTTAGTATGTTGTTACTATGCTAATGTAATGGATCCTTACCTTCTCCTATTCATTCAAGAACATATTGTATATTATGAAGATTTATATTCATTTTTTTATTTTGGGATATATTTTTAAGAACCCAAATTATTTTCCCTATGATTTTAAAGTGATTATGGACCCATTTCACTCTTATTAAACATTTCCTTGAATCTTTATGTACCCTCAATATGATTCCAAAATTATCCTATGATTTTCCATGCCAAACAGTTATGTAGAGAATTACCATCATCCTTTAAACTCATGGGAATTAATCTAGATATACCAATACATAATTTATTTTTTTAATTCCATTTATGTTACCCACACTTCTTAATTAGGGGTTTGAAAAGGGATGAAATACATATTTATGTTGTATGAAATTTTTGAACACTTATTCTTGTCTGTGATATGAATGTGATTAGTGGGAATGGAATTAGATATCCCTAAAATTCATGAGGTAAGGGTTTTATATCATTTTATACTCTATATTGTTCATGGGAGGTCATATTAAGAATTCTATGTTATGATGTATCAGCGATTATCCTGGACCTGTGTTTGTAATTTCATTATTATGTTTCTTCCACATTCTAGTGTTTCCATTATGTTATCAAGTTGTATTTTGATAAAATTTTCAGGTTTATGATACTCGCCCAACTAAAGATAAAATTTATATTCCCCTTGAGTCACAAGTACTACATTACCATATATTATGATTCGATTATTATATTATCAGTCTTTATAGATCACTACTTTCTTATGTATTCCCATATGTTATCCCATGAATTTTTAAAAGAGTGATGGAATTTTAAAAGAATTTTAAAGAGTTTAAATTAATATTGTTTTCACATATATCAAGTTATAATTCCATGTACCTAATTTCACAAAGATAATAGGCCTCTTGATATTCTGTAATTATATTACATGTATCTTAATGTTTAAAATCATGAATTAATATTTATTAAAATATTGTTTTTAATAGTTCTTAATGTTCAATAATCATGTCCTTTTATGAGGTAATTATTATTTCGATAAAGGAAAAAATTAGTTTCATTATTAATGGTTAAATGTATTTATATCGATTTTATAAAAACCATATCCTATAACTACCATACGATACAATATAAAAATTTCAATGCCTTCAATATCGATCCATGATCATCAGATGTTGGCAACGAACAATAACAATTTAATAATTTGTTGTGAGGAATTTATTTAAACTAAATGATATTTTTCCATTTACCTAAATAATAATCTTTAAATAAATGAATTATTGTAAAATAATTCATCACAAAACTTGTGGATAAAGTTGAAATCCCAATTATATAAAATGAATATTTAAATTAAAAATATAAAAATATCATTTCATGTAATTTTAGTCGCATAATAAATGTGAGAAAGGTTTCAGGAAATGTTAATTGTATAGAAAATAAACACCATAAGTAAAACAAAAATATTGAATAATTAAATAATCTGAAATTTACATAGACTTTTCTCAACACCTTACATTTATATCCTGTATTAGTTTATCAACACATCACATGCATGAAATAGTCATATCTCTCTTCTGATTATCACAAATCATTAATTGTCACAAAATCACGAGTTTTGTTTCCAATGAGTGAGTATAATGACATTATTGGATTAAAAAAACTATCCCCCAAAAGAATTCCAAAATTTATATGTGAATTTAATTGTCGATATATAAATAAAAAATAATATCATATTGAAAATCCCATAAATAATAATACATAACAAGACTATAAAGTCTTCAAAATTAAACATATAATTCAATTATTTTATCAATGTACTATAATTTCCCCATATTAAAATACATTATCTTAAACATATGATAATACCCACAATGCCTTTCAATGAACCCCACTCAGAAGGAATGGTGAAATAGATATCCTCTATTGTTATACACTAAGGGAATAATATCTCAAGAATCTGTAAATACCACCTTTGGTTGGTACAGTTATGGAATAATTACATAGATCAAGTATTTCAAATTACATCCTTAGTGGGTGTATCATATTGTAATTGGGCCACAAGATTCATTAAATATTCTTGAACGTTCATTCTAAAGGGGAATAATTTCCTTGAATATCATAGTTGGTTCCACAAACATATACTTTTCTGAATACTCTAAATATAACACCTCAATGGTTGAATAATTAGGAAACAATAACCTGTTTTATTTCCAAAAACAACTTGATTCATAATACTCATTAACTGCAATAAAAATCATCAATATAATATTTTATCCCACATCTCTAGTGATAAAACATTACTCATATGGTATATAATGCAAAGAGAAGGAAAACATATATAGGATATTAGTTATATATACAGGGTCCAATTACTGAATAATAATATATTTTCCCATAAATAACATATAATATAGAATATTAATAAGTTACACATTATGATATATTAAAAAAATAATGATAAAAAATAATTGAATAACTATATTAGGAAATAATCCCATAAATCATGGAATAAAAAATTAATTCTAATATTTTGTTGAGTTATTAGTGTAACAGTATCACTTAATTATTATAATATTAATATAAATATATAAAATAAACCATTTTATATAGTCAAATAACAATTAATGAAACAAACAAGAAAATCACATTGAAAGAAATATTTATATACAAAAATCATAATGTAGAAATATTAAACTTCAAAATAAATTCTCTCTTGTTATCAATAAATATTGTTTATTTCATGAATTATCAGTTTAAATTATTTACATATTGGTAAAACATTATTTCATTCCCCCTTAGATCTTTGTAATTCCATTTATTTCTACCACCCAAGGCCAACTAGTTACTCATTACATCGAATTAAAATACAATAAATCACATGCCTAATGTCCAATGTTTAAAATTCATTAGGGAATGATATATTTTAAAAAATATATATAAATTATAATAACATAAAATATATGGTACTTAAAATAATTAAATAGGTTCTTCCTAATCATGTTTGAAATGTTATATTTAATAATTCAATACATAGTACACAAATTTATTACATATAGAAATAGAGAAAAAAAGTTAAATACTGAATTCACATTCTAATTAAGTGATTACATATTTAATAATATGCATACAATATAATCATGACATTAATAATAAGGTAAGAATAAATAATATTTAAAATGGGACAGTGAAATATACATAGTAAATAGATAATGAATAAATAATCATGGATATCATGATGAATGAAAATCACAGTGATGGGAATTCATAATGTGGTACATCATAAAATTAATGTTAAGGCCATGTTCTATGAAATTAAATACAAAAGGCATAGGAACACCCATTTCTTTATCATTTTCATCTTATGAGACCTATCAATGCACTGAGGTGATATATCCTAGGCCACATATGTAAAATATCATCAAATGCATTACATAATAAGTAAAATGGATAGGAAATATAGACAATAATGTTCAATATTGAATTACATGTTTTTAAATAACTAAATAATGGATAATTATTTTAATAAGGATTTTTTAAATAAAATAAACAGGAACATTTTGATATTAATAATTATCCCCATCCAATCATGTTGTATGGTTATTTAGGTCAATCCCATTCTATCAGAATAATGCAGATAGGGTATCCAAAATATAGGTTATATGTAAGGTTTTTTATGACAAATTAATATTTATATATAATTAGTCTTCTATAAATATAAATATAGTGATGAAATAATCCTCCATTAATGATTTCATTTTCACCCCAAAATGGACATATGGGAATTTTTATAATGAATCTGTAAATTATTTTTGGCATAGTAGTAACACAAAAATATATAATGAGAGGGAATACAACATAAGGAATATTTAAATGGTGTAATATAATGATTATTGATCCAAATGAAAAACTAATTTAAGGGATAATAACAAAATATAGAAATTTTATATTAAAAGTACTAAAGTTTTACACAATTTTGATATAATTACATATAAAGAAAATTTTCATTTTCTAAAGGAGTCGTAAATATATAAAATATAACCTACACAAAAAAATTATTTAAAAATGACAAATTATTTTAAAATATAATAGAAATAAATATAATTCATAAATATATTGTCTAGAAGGAGTAGAGATTATGAAAAAATATTAAATAAATCACTTTATAATATTCAAAATATATAAAATATATGATAAATAAAAGTAAAATAATATAAAAAAAATTTAAAAATAAAATAAAATTAAATCAATGAACTTCATATAAAAATATTCAAGATAAATTAATATAATTACTAAAAAATAAGTTTTATTTTGAAGAGAAAGGTCAATTCAGGTGAGTGGTTTCCACATCCATGAATTTGTTTTAGAGATTCTATTGTTTATTTGTTGGACCTGAATTTATCCTTGGTCTTCCTGTTGAGTTTTTGGTGTACTACAGATTTTGGTCTAGACAGAATGTGGGGAACGGTTGGTGCATGATTTGGGGATACCTTGCACCCTTGCCCAGGAAACTGTGCGACACATGTTCATTTTGGACAGTGGTGAATGCACAGTCTGCACACATTTTGGAAAACTGTGCAGGCTAACCATGTGGCTTGTTCCACATTGACAGTGAGATATGCAAAGTCACCCCACGGTTTGGAAAACTGTGTGGGCTAATTGTGAGACCTACCCAAGTCATTAAAATGTGGAAATTTTCATTTTACCCTCTTCAATTTTAACAATAAATCACCTCACATCCATCCCATATTGGATTTTCATCTAGGGGAGCTTCCATTAACACTTCTTGGAGCCTTCTACCTTAAATCGTTGGGTTGTTTTATCTATTAAACTTTATTAAATCATCATGTATGTATATTTTCTCATTATTTGTCCCTTCTTCTAGTGTTTCTATTCAATCTTTCTTGAGTTCTTATTTTCCAACATGTTATTTGAACTAATGATAGACCAATATTTGTATTTTGGGATAAATAATGATAGTTATTGTAAGATATTTCCATTATATGGTCCTGTGGTTGTACGTTTTTGGTTTTGCATTAGATTTCATAAATTTACAAGTGTGAGGTAGGTGGATCTATGATTTTAAAATATTAAATATTTTTTTATTTACATTAATGATTGTTTAAATGTGTTCTATAGATTATTTTTTTGTGATAAACATATGTTATAAAAGGTTAGAGATTGAAATTTGATGAAAATAGTCTTTCTATAGAAATTCGTTCAAGATTCATGTGTTATTCATTGTAGTGTTTCTTGAATATAATTAATTCATTATGTGAAAGGTGAAAATGTGTTTTCAAATATATTTAATGGTGTGAATGTGTTGGAAGTGTATTTTCCAAGGGAAATGGGTTGTTTTTCAAGTTGTATTATTTTTGGTGCACCTTAAATGTGTCATGTAATCGTGAATGTGATGTAAAGTATGTTATAAAATGGTTTTGATGTTATTATGAATTTAAAAGTGGAATTAATCATGGGAATGGTTGGATTCCATATGTGTTCTTATTTTAGCATTTAGAAATGGGTTTATAAATTATACAGGTGGGGTAAAATATATTTCCAAATGGTTATGGTATGGGTATAAAATGGAAAGTGGGTTTGTTCAAAGAAAATGGTTGTTTCCATGTTGATTTTGATCATTTGATTAATGTGGAAATGTGAAAGTGTTTATTTCATTAAGTGATTATAATGATTGTTATGTGTAAGTGAGTGTGATGATGTAGGATATATGTGAAATTTAATTTCAGAACAAAGGGAATCCTAGTATCTGTGTGGGTAAACTAGAACTGCTATACTAGTTGACTCTGTAGTGGCAAGGCCCAAATTTATCTTGAGGGATTAATGCTACAACACTAACTAAAAATGTGATATGTTGAGAGTCCACTAGACCATGGGGATGGGCTCTTCTCAAGTGTCTCATGCATAGTAATACTATTAGTTTTGGATTGTGAAATTCAAACCATTGGATGTTAATATGTGTTAACCTATAGAGGTTTATGAATGAAAACATTGTTGGTAGTTTAATTGGGGGATTTTGATCACTGAGGTATGAGGTACATAGGGTCCCACATATACTAGTTACCTATAGGTATTTCTAATGGTGATCTCTTGTGACATGATTCCCATCTGATTTGGTTTTATCCATCTGTATATAGTAGAAACTATTTTCATTTTTATTTCAAGAATGGTTATTTTTAAAACAAATTATTCCTTCAAATGGTGTTTTTTAGAAGGATTTCATTTAAAAAAATATTTTAAGGGTTTCAAATATTCCTATGTAAACATGCATGTATATTTATCTTCTAATTTGATGATTTGGAATATTACTTTTTTGTGGCATTCAATTGGTATTGGGATCACACCCAACATAAACTTTGAGTGTATATATACTTTGTTATGTGTGAACAAGGTTAAGGAAATATGTATTGTGGTGGTGATAGAGGATCTGGATTCCAATGTTCAACTTCTTGAATGTGTTGATGGAAATGTATTGAGGGTAATGTCACTCTTGGTTTTTTTTGGTTTCTTGGGTGGTTTTGTTGTCCCCATTTTTTAGTAGTTTTATTAATAAATTGGTAAAACAATGAATGTAAAAAATTTCCTCATTTGATTTGGTTACCAGTTATGGTGATGCTTATTATTTTTTATAGTACATGATTATTGAAACTGGTGAAATAATTCCCAATGTGTATTGTTGATAACCTTGAACTAGATTTGAGCCTGTGGGGATTGATAATTCCCTTTGGACCATTCCATGAATCAGTTCGGGTATCGAGATGGATGGATCCATGGTTAGGGTTATGAGAAAATGGTATCAGAGCCAGACACTCTCTTTTTTGGACATGTTATTTGGAGAAAGAGTCACAATATACATGGGCTTGTATTACTAGGGAGTGAGGTTATAGATGTGAGTGGGGTGTCTAGCCAAAACATCTCATAACATTACTTGAGTCTCCATTGGATGTTCAGATTTGGTATGACTTTTCCTCAGGGTGAGACTTACAGGATCCAAATTGAATATGGAAAATGGGTGGGGGTGGAGTGATTTGGCCGTTGTTAATATTATGATAGTTTCATTTAGGTTTTGATTTATAAATTTGTTGGTATTTATTATTGTTGTTGGAAATTTTCATTATGGTTGTATTGATGGTTTTCCTTGTGGTTATTGTTTGTTGTAGAATGATACTTCTATAGTGACATCATGTGAGACTGTAGAAAGTGACGCAAGAGTTTTCTCCCTCACCAAATGATCATATAGTAATGGAACTAGTGTCTTGGGATATCTGATATTTGGGTTAAGGAGTGGTCTTTAGTCCAGTTCATGTAAGTGAAGAAAAACAATATTTTAGAATCTTAAAAGATCATGTCTTTCTCAAGAATAAGCCTCCTTTATAGTGTATCATAGATCCCCAAGAATAAGTGGAGTGGATTGTGAATATATAAAGGATGTTTGGGATTCTTGGTAATTCTATGGCTGTAAGAGTGAATTGTTCTTTATTCTTGTTGGAAGGACCCAACTAGATGTGGTGTTATTTTGTGTTACAATAAGGAAAATATGAGATTAAGTGTTGGAAGGATTTCAAGGTTATTTTAAATGAGTTGTATTGTCCTAAAATTTTGGACTTCAGAAGGTCCCATGAGTTTTTGGAACTTATCGAGGGAGATCAAAAAATTATGGTGATATCTAACCACTTTGCAGAGTTTCTTTGGTATGCACCCAAGATCAGTTCCAATGAGGAGATAAAGACTCAAAATATTGATATGGGGTTGCTACTAGGGTTATGGTATTAGATATTCTAGTTCATGAAGAAAACATATACTGAGGTGTTTGATCATTCCATTGTGGTGTAAATTAACCATGACAAAACATTTGGTTTCTTTAGTATAGTTTCAGTAGTGGGTAGTGGATGTTCATATGAATATAAGAGGAACTAAGAGGAGAAACAGAATAATGAAGGTGTTTTTTTAGGCCATCCTTCCTAGATATCATCATATATGGATTCAGATGATCGTTCAGTCATGTGTCATCTATGTGGAAAGGAATAAATCAAGGGATATATGACATAATAACCATCAATAACTTGTCTCTTGGGCAGTACAATTGGCACGTTACCACAATTCTCCAAGGTGTTGTGCCCATATTTGAGAGTTGAAGGATCTGTAGCTTTCAAAGGGATTTTATCCATGTCATAACCATCTAGGAAAATGGGTTCTTAGTTTGGAGGTCATGGAGGTAGTGATAGATCTTTTTTAGGGAAGAGTCAGTTTAGGGATGAGCAATATTTTAGTGGTCACCCTCTGGGTCAGGATGAGATAACACAACCTCATGCTATTGAATGAGTGCCAGTGGAATCAGATTCAAGGCTTAAAATACCTCAAGGTATGGTTCTAATTGAATCCTCACTAGATGTTATTATTTTTGTACCAGTGCTTCTGTTTGTTTTATTTTTTCACATTTTGTCTATTTGTAATAGTTTCCAAAGGATCTTATGTCCTATGTGATGGAGTTGGTAACGCTTCTTGGTATGAAATGATATAAGTGCCTCTTGTCCATTTCTGGTGTACTCACCATGTCAGTGGTTGAGCTGGAATGAGATTTTATGTTTTTGGAAATGGACCTATTTTAAGTGATCCTTTTTGTGCATTGGATGGTGCATTTCTAGGTGCACATTAATTTTTATAATAAGTGATTGTGTTTTTTTTTCACCAGTTGGGGGTAAAAATATTTTTAATGGTGAATGGGATCCTCGGTTATGACGTGTTGGACCTCCAAATTTTGAATTGGGAAACATTTTTCATCAAATCGCATAGAAAACTTTTATGGACAATGGTGGGGATCATCAAGGTGGATTTCCTCCTACAGTGGATGAGTTACCATTGGTTCTTCCAGAGGATTACTCTTGTTTTTCTCTTGATCAGGATGTAGAGTACTCCATTAATTTAGTAATTGAAACACAAATAATATCTATACCTTCATACAATATGATCCTGGTAGAGTTGAGGGAATTAAAGGTATGGCTGAACAATGACGAATCCTACTAATTTATTCTGTTGAGCATCACACCTTTTTTCTCCACAGTTACATTTGTGAATATGGATGATGAATATCTCTAGTTGTACATCGATTAACATAAATTGAACTAGGTTATGTTCTAGAGCATGTACCCATTTCCCGGTATTTATTACCTTTTTTATCAACCTAAGGAGGAAATTTGTTTTTCTAAAATTTATTTGCATTCCAAGAATAACCAAGTTAGAGTTATAGACTGTATTGTTATGAAAACAACCATCAAAAGTTAGTACGACCATTTTTAGTACATGTTCATTCCTTTCTGGTTAAAAAACATTCTCCAATAGTCCTTATAGAGATCATGAATAGGGTCCTCCACAAGTATCATGATTCCTTTTTCAGGGTACCCGTGGATGAAATCCTGGTCTATTTCAATACCAAGAAGAAGGATGAGATACATTCTAGAATTGTGTTGGGAACCATTTGGGATCATAATATAAATGAAAAGCTTTATAAGTGTACCTTTTAGATCAAGGAGATGATGTTTCTGGGACATGTGATCTTAGAATGGGGGATTGTGGTGGACCTAGATAAGATTTCTACAGTTATGTAAAGGGATAACCTAATTTTTTTTATAGATCCTGAGATTTTTTGGACTGACAGAATATTACATATGTTTCGGTCAAGATTTCTCTCGTCTTACAATATCCATCTAAAGGCTTCACTATAAAGGAGTAATGTTTTATTGAAGATAATTGTGTGAAGAATCCTTTGAGGATCTTATGTGGAGGTAGACCACAAACCGTGTTTTGATCTTACTAAAATATGTAATGTCCTATGTTGTATATTGTGATTCTTAGTTATGGGTCTTGGGTGTTTGTGAATGTAGGATGACCATGTAGTGTCTTATGGTTCTATCCAACTCCGACCACATGAAAATAATGACCAACTCATGATATGATGTTTCCAGTGGGGTTACATTACCTGGAGATGTGGTTACATTATCTTTTTTGGGAGAATTGTTTAATTTATTTGGATCATAAGAGTCTAGCCTAGATTTACTACTACGTGGATTAGAATATAAGGTAGCATCATTGGGATGAGTACCTTCAGGGGTTTGATTTTGATATATTCTATACCCCCATATAAGTGTACTATTTTAGATGATTATTTGAGAAGAAAATTTCTTGTTAACAAATTGAAAGAGTCCAGTAATGAGTGGACTCTGGTGGAAATTTTCTCTGAGATGAAGCTGGAGACCAAGGAACATTGTTGAGGTGTGTTCTTGGCCATTGTTTAGCTGAAACCATTAATTAAAAAGTTAATTCATCAATAGGAACCATGTGATGTGTTTTCCATCATTCTATTCCATTTCCAAATTGTGGGGAGAAGCCTTTGGATTGGTCTTTGTCTCTCAATAGATTCTTATACTTCAAGTGTCACTTCGTGGTGACGTTGTCTTCGAGAATTCTAGTGACGCCAGTTATAGACTGGTCCTAGTGATTCATTCAGTGTAGTTCCACTAATATGTTTTATGATATATATCATTAGTTTTTGTGTCCATGTATGAGTCTAGGCATCACTGACTTGTTATCGTAGTGTTATATATGATACAATTTTAAGATATATCACCAAAGTCCCTTTAGTTTTTTTCATCCACTACCTATTTCTACATATAAGTGTGATGAAATCTCCATAGATTTTTGCTGTGTATTACATCGTACACCATGGGAGATGAATGGAATTTGGGTATTGATTGACCATATGACCAAATAATCATATTTTATTCCAATCTGGTATTTAGACATGGTGGATTAGCTGGGCCAGTTGTATATTCTGAAGGTTGATAGGATTCATGGTGTCTTGTCAGCAATTATTTTAGATAGGCATCCCAATTTTACCTTACAGTTTTGTTAAGGACATTATGAGGCCTAGGGGTAACTGATTATGTTGATAACAACATTACACCCCCAAAATTATGGTCATTTGGAGTAGGAAAATCATATTTTTAAAAGACATTCTTTATACATGTGTGTTGAATTTGGGAGGTTCATGGGAAATTCATTTTGGACTAGTTGAGTTTTCATATAATAATAGATACCAAGAAATAATTTAAATGTCACTATTTGGGGAGCTTTATGGTCATATGTGTCAGTCTCCTTTGTGTTGGGATGGTGTGAGTGATACCATGTTGTTGCATCGATCCATTTGAATGAAATGTATGAAAATTTAAAGTTGGTCTGAAAATGGTTTTATACATTGCATATTCCTTATAAGCCTTATGCTTTTCTAAGGCACTTAGATTTGGAGATTTCTATGGTTGATTGGGTGTTCATAAAAGTGTAAACATAGTTGGGTCATTGTTATTAAATTAATAAAAGGATGATAATGCTATGTTATGTCGAATCATGTGATATTATCACGAGAATTGGTAAGGTGGAATACAATTTTGAATTTCTCTATGGGTTTACATCAATTCACGATGTGTTTCTTGTCTCTAATATAAGTAAGTATAACCTATATCTGTTTCATGTGTTTAATTATGATGATTTGGAATTAGAGCCTAATTTTTTTATATATTTTAATGGCTAGTACAGATTGTAGATTCTCTTGAGAAATTTTTTAATTGGATGTTTATTCGGTTTGTCTGAGTAATTTTGGAAGGATGGTAATAACAAGAATTATACATGGTAAGAGATGTATTGGGATGAGAAGTAGTATCCTTTTTTTCTGATCAGGCTTTGAGTTAAAATTTTGATGGAAAAAAGGTTTCATGATAGAGAGAATTGTTACCTATTTGATTTTATTTCAAGGTATTATTTTGATTATTTTTTCATGAATCTATCCATGGGTTTACCCCTGATTTTTTTCTAAAAATTTAGATTTATGGAATGAAAGTAGGTGGTGCATGGTTGGTGCATGGTTTGGGAAAACTATGCTCCCTCTCCCAAGATATCCAGTAAAAAATGCTCATTTTGGATAATGGGGACCACATATTAGGCACATGGTTTAGAGAAAACATGTTTTCTAACCATGAAACCTATTTTTCAAAGATTATGAGGGAAACACAGTTTTCAAACGGTTTGGAAAACCATGTGGTCTAACTATGTGACCTATCTAGATAACTAAAAAGGGGTAAATTACACTTGTTGCCTCATTTATTATGACAATAAATCCCCTCCCATTAACCCCATATGTATTTTTCACCCATGAGAGCTTCCTCTAAGCCTTCTTGGTTCCTTTTAACAAAACTATTTGGGCAGTTTTATCCTTGAAACATTAAGTAATCCACAAGTAAGTCATTTTTGCAATGATTTCACCCATATTCTAGTGTTTCTATAGACTATTTCTGATGTTATTATTTTCTAGTGGGTTATTTTACATAATGAGGGTCTAATCAATAGATGTCCTCAGAAATCATGATGGTTATTTTCTGATATTTATTTTATAAGGACTTGTGGTGGTGGTATTATTGTTTTTCATTGGATTCTAAAACATTACATGTGTGAGGTAGGTGGTTCATTGAGTTTTCATTATTAGGCTTTTTTATCTCCTAAATGATTGTTTAAAAGTGTTATATATATTTTTGGGGTGTGATACATGTTTTTCATAAGGTTTGAGATATACTTGTGATTAAAATGGAATTTCTAAAGAAATATGGTCATGTTTCATCTGTTCTTTCTTATAGTGTTTCCTAGATATATTTTATGCCTTATGTGAAAGGAGTTAAATGTTTTTTGGAATATATTTAATGGTTTAAATGAATTGAATGTGATTTTTTTGAATGGATTATTTCACATGATTCATTCTTTTTTTTGCACCTTATATGTGCATTTGAATTGTGAAATTCATGTGAATCATGTTATAAAATAGTTTTGATGTGAGTATGAATTTGAATGGGTAACTTCCCATTAAAATGGTTGGATTCCTTATCTATTTTTCTTATTTTCATTCAAATGGGTTTCATAAATTATGAAAGTGATGTAAAATGTATTTCCAAATGTTTTTGGTGTATATGTGAAATAGAAAGTGGTCTTGTTTATAGAAAATGGTGGTTTCCAATTGTATTTTGATCATTATATCAATTTGAAAACTTGAAAGTTGTGATATATTTGTATGATTATGATGTTTGGTATGTATATGTGAAAGTGATGATTTATGGAGTATGTGTAATAGAATTTGAGCCCGAAGGGAGTCCTGGGTATCTAGGTGAAAAAACTAGAACTTGTATTTTAGTTGACTCGGTAGTCGAAATTCCAAGATTCATCAAGTATGATTGATGATACAACACTAACTAAAAAAGTTATATGATCAGTGACCACGAGACCATTGGGATTGGATCCCCTCTAGTGGAATTGACATGGGAAATTTGCTGGTATTGGAATGTGATTTTCATACCACTAGACCATGGGATGCATTCCCCTCTAGTGGATCATGCACATGAATGTTTTTGGTAGTTTATTTGGAGGATTTTGATCACCGAGGTATGAGGATTATGGGGTCCTACTCTGAGATAGCTATCTATAAGGATTTTCCATGGAACTCTCTTGTGATGTGATTCTCAAGTGACTTGGTTCTACTGGTCATTATACGGTACACCTTGTGTAAGTTTTTTACTTCAAGAAAGATTATTTTTCAAAAAAACATTTCCCTAAAATTGGTTTCTTGATAATGTTTTCCATAAAAATATTTCTAGGAATTTTTCAAATATCGTTATGGAATGGTTCATTTTGATTTTTCTTCTACTGTTATACCCTGTGATCTTTATTTTTTGTGGAATTCTACCAGGCATTGGATACCACCCTACATACACTATTTGGTGTATGTAGACATTATTTTGTATGAACCATGTAATGGAATGATATATTGTGGTGGTGAGGGTGAATATAGTTTCTATTATTCCTATTCTTGGTAGTGTTGATGGGGGTGGATTAACAGTGGTGTCCCTATTATTTCAAAGAAGTTTTTGGGATATTTTTTTCACATTCAATTTTAGTTATTTTGGTTTTAGTTAAAGATTTCAAACATTAATTCTAAATTTTTTTACCTACTTTGGTTGTGGTTATCAATTATTTTGATGGTTATTATTTTCAGTTGTTTGTGATTTTTTAAATGAGTCAAATCATTCCTAGAGTGTATTTTTACTACCTAGGAACTAGTTTGTAGCATATGGGGAAAAATAATTCCTTGAGATCCATGGCATGATTCAGGTCGGGCAACAAGTTTGATGGTACCATGGCTTGGTTCGTTATAGTGGTCAATAAAAAATCTAGTCCCAAACATCAAAATTCCTGAAATATGAATAAATCAATAGAGGATCCATATAAATCCATAATAATGATAATAACTGAATTATTATAGATATTTAAATTAATATTTTATAAAATTTATATAATAAATAATTATAACAAAAATTCTTAAATAAAAATAGAGAGACCAATAGAGACACCCTCATTAATATCATAATTTATATGGAACTAAGGATTAATCACGGTGGGGATTATATTGGAAAATTTAAATCCTCAATATTCATGAAATAATAGAATAAGATAATTTTATAAGAGAATTATACACAATAGAGAATAATGTATATCAATAGGATGGGACAAAACTCAAATGGGTGAAATTAAGAAAAAATCCCCTTACCATAACTCCAAACTCACACGATCACACTCCAAATCCTTCTATAATAAAAAAATATTAATTATTCTTTTTAAAATCATAGTCACTATATTTACCAATATTTTTCCATTATTACCTATTAAAGTTATATTTTACTAAAAATTAAATTATCCCTCTAAACTAGATTCTATAATTTTAATTTCAAAAAAAATAAGAATTTTAGAATATAAATAAAAACCTAAATATACTAAAAACCCCATTTTTATGAATAAACCCACTACTTTTGCAATGCATTTTTACTTTTTATTTCCCTCAATTCCATTATATTTCCATATTTATTATTTATTTATTTATATATAAAAATTATATTATTTATAATTTATCATTCATTATAATATAGTGATAACATATATATTCTAAACAATTTAATAAACCCATTGGTTATATGCATATACCACTTTTATATATACAAAATAGTTCTATAATGATTAATTTTCGCTTTTCAATTCCTGTTAAAAAAATTTAATACTTAGAAAAAATAATTCATCCTTGTAGATCATTTATTCTGTAAAATTTACATCATATTTCAAATATTCATGATGATTTATGTAGTTATAATCAGTATTATACTTTTCATGGGAGTCTATAAGGAAGAATATTTCATGATAACTGTATTTTGAGTTACCTATGTTTATTTTCCCAATTTACTAATATTACCATTATAAAATTTATTTATCACTAATTCATAAAACTCAAAAATGAATGAGTAAGATTTATTTATAACCTAATACATGTTTTTGTTTTTCTCTCCTAATAATTCAAATAATCTTATCCTTGAAATTAAAATCATACGAGAGTCATTAAACTAATGTGGATAGAACGTCATCATTGATTCCTTGTATTACCATGTTATTTCCCAATTTTTTTATATCATTGGAGAACCTTAAATAGATATTTTTTTTTCAATTTATGATCTCTCAATTGAAGGATCTAAATCATATCTTCATCATATGATAATTAATGCTTTGACTATAAATTTTCAAAAGCTATGTATATGTGTTGGGTCTAGCATGTAATTCTACTAGAGTGATATATGAAAATTTTAGCATAATTTAGAGATGGTTGGTGGTTTATTAAATTTCTATGAAACAATTTTAACAAACACTATTCATTACCCAAAAATTTTAAAATAAATAAAATGTTCTATAGCAGATAAAATACACAACCTTGAGCCTAAAGAAACCAGAAAATATTATTATTTTAATAATAAAGTCAAAACATAGCCATTGAATTACTAGGTATGAATAAGATTAATCTTATTATTAAATATATTGAATTTTACAAATCAATGAAAATATTTTTATTATTTCATTTCATATAACCACTCCACTTTTCTTAAGTCATTATATTCTTCAAAATAAATTTTCTTCATAAGTTGTTCATATTTCTCTTTTAAGTAAATATTATAATTAACATCAAGAAAATATAGAAAATATATTTTAAAAAATATCCATCTATTTGAAGTCACAATTTCAATATTATTTTAGGGTTATTTTTTTAGAATTTTTTGAAAATATTGATTTTTTATTGAATGGTGAAAAATATTGATGTTTATTGAAAACTATATTTTATTTAAATAAATATATATATAGTGAAGTACTATTTCAGATTAATTTTAATATTTTTATTATTTAATTTTCATTAAAAATAATCTCATTATTGTCTTTCTAAATAATTTTATAGTTTAATTTTGTGGGGGGGGGGATTTTTACTTAAAAAGGCATTATCTGAAAAAGTATTTTTCATGGAATTTTATGGGTTGACATTCAAATTAATATCTACAAATTCTATTAATTGAATTTTTAAATTTTTTTTCCATGTTTGGAATATGGAGATCTTAATATTTTAAATATTTCTCTTTTATTTTAGTTATTATTAATAGTAATGAACATAAATTGTGTTATAATGGTAAAGGTAAAATGGGTTAATTAATGGTAAAAATAATATGATAAGGACTTGAATGTAACCATAACACATTATTTAAATTACTTTTTGGATCATATATCATTCATAATAATCCAAAATTATAATTTAAGAGTTTTTCCTCTTTGGAAATAATTTTAACTTATATATTATTTATTATAATGAAAAGCTAAAAATGAAATTTTCTTTGTATTGTTATCGAAAAAATCTTCACAATGGAATAAAAAAATAATATATTTGGTTCTAAATTGATGTTTACAATATAAATTATTTTCTTATCATCTTAATTTATTTTAACTTTTGGATATGAAATAATTAACATAAACTCTGAGGAAGTCGTGACACTCTGCTTTTGCAAGCAGTAGAAAAAGAAATAAAATGATTTAGAAAATAGTAACAATATTATTATTTGAGTTAGTATTTGTGTTCAATGATTTTTTTAGTAAAAAATTACACATTAGAGAGATTTAAATTCATTATATTCAAATTATATTATTATATTTTATATTTAAAAGTCCAATTAAATGAATAGTTCCAAAATTGTCATTAATGTCCATTTATAAAATTAAATATTTTATTAAATGATTTAAAACAATATGAAACTAATGTGTTTAGAAGTATTATTATTATATGGTTTAAAATATAAAACATCATCTCTTTAAGGTCTAATATTTCTTTTATAGTAACACTCATTACCCTTCAAGAGTAAAATATTTAATATTGTGGTAACAATCAAAAAGGGTTATCCCGGGTTAAAAAAAGATAAAGGTTGAAAATAGCTAAAATGAATTCATTTTAGTTTGGATGGGTTGAATTTTAATCACCCAAATATTATATTTTAATATTATCATTTTCGATTTATTTGAATAATAAAATCAACTTATATTAATTTAGTATTCATAGAAATTATATGAGTTCCCCTTCTCTCCCTTATAAAAGGGAACATCATTTATTTTCACACCGCTTTAATGTTGTATCATCTAATAACTTCCCAATTTATGTCCTAAAATCCCACCCCATATCCTAGAGTCCTTGGTTTTATTATAAAATCAACCTTGGGAAGGTTTTGTGGAAAACCTTGAAACATTATCCAAATAAAAGGTATAGTTCTAAACAAATACTTTTCAATTTATTTGTTATTCCACCTCCTCTAATAAAATTTCAAACATCATTTAATAATACCACAAATATATTAAATATAATTAGATATTATTATTTTAATCTAATCACCAAAATATATCCTCTATTCCACAAATGGGAACAAAAACATCATTCATGTGTACAACAGACTACAACCTCGTGAACCGATGTAATTCATTTTCAATGACCACCTATCATGGATAGATATAATTATGGATATGATTTATATATATTATATTAATCTATTTCTTAAAAATCTATTCTCTTATAAATTATAATTTTGTTCGTTTGTACATGTGGAATACCACCACCATGAAGTGATGTGAATCATTTTTCATAACCAAATCAGAAATATGTTATATTTAAATGTATTTAAAGAAAAAATGTAATATTAATTATTTAAATATTGGTTTATGAAGATGAAATAATACTTACATTATGATAAATTATAATGTTGGTTTTAAAAGTACATTTTCTATATATATATGGTATATATTTCATGATTTTGATTCAATATATGATTTAATAATGATCCCTTTTACCATAATCAATTTACTGAAGTCATTTTGGATATATGAGATGAATATTATCAAAACATATTATGTAAATTTAATTGATAAATTAATTCACTATACTATTGTAATAAATAAAAAATTAACTATAAAAATGATGAATGTTGTGGATAATGTAAATAATTAACATAATTTTATTATTCAGGATGATAATGAACATATGATATGAGTCAGACCCAAGGTAATGGACATTCATTTAAGAAAAACTCCTTTAATGATTCCCTTCCTATATTTTTTCTTCCATTTCCATTTATTCAAATATTATTAAATTGATGTATGTATATGTAAATTAATTAATTACAAAGTAAATTTCCTTCACCCTTTGACTATATTACAACTGTTTTAAAAGAAATCATTTTATAGACCATTTTTTTGTTACAAAATATTAAAATGATATTATAATTTAACATAGATAAAAAAAACTTCTCTTCCCACCATAATCATTATTTTACATTTGGATTGAATAAAAATATTCAACATTTTTATCAAAGAATAAAATTATTCACATTTTGGTTTGGGTATTTAATTTTTTTTTAATTTTTTTAAAAGGGAAGTGTATTTTAATTTCTGAAAGTGTTTTGAAAATAGTTTCAAAGGATTTTGTCAAGGGTTAATGCCTAAAATATGAATAATTTAATTATTTTATTCATGATATGAAACTTTATAATTATATATGTGAAATAGGAAATATTTATACATGTTATATGATGGTTTATTTCACATTAATGATCATATAGGTGGGTTACCCTGCTATAGATTATATGTTGGGTGAGGCCCATTATCTATGTCCAATGAATTAGGTAATGCTCCTAGAATTAAAAATAAATAATAATTGAGATAACTGGCATGGTTTCATCTATGAATTTAAATGGTCTCTAGATATTTCAAACATGGTTTTAAAATGGGTTATAAATATGAATCACTGTGTTTCCTAAAATGGATTTCTATTTTCTTTCTCTGAGTTGTTAAATTTTCATTTAGAAAAAAGTTTATGTTTGTTGATTTTGAAATGATATATTTAATATTATCAAAGAATAATGTGATAATAGTTATTATTTTAGGGGTTTTTTTTCATTCAATAAATGGGTTTTTCATATTTATATCTCTTACTAATTTTTTTTCTCATCCCATGTTTTGGAGATGTTATTCTACAGATATCATATAGGGTAAGAAAAAATTATATTTGAAGTTAAATGTCACGAATATTTTTCCAAAAAATGAAACATAATTCTTTTAAACAGATTTTTATTTTGAAAAATATGTATAGATAGTAAAGGTATCCACTATGTAATTTATAGGTTTGTTACTACAAAAATATAAACCTAAAATATGTTTTAGAGTGAAATAAATGGGCTTCTACAAAGATAAGAGATTATGTGATATTTAAGGATAGGTGCATACTATGTTTATCATATAAGTATTTATAAAAAATGGACATTAATATGTCTTCATGTGAGTTCAAATTTGGTGTTATTTTTAAGATTATGGGTTTAACATATTCATGTGGATTGTAATTTGAATGGAATGGGAACCCAATTTGATGTTTTAAGGGATGTGATTTTACCGTGATTAATGAGATTTAAAGAGATGTGTATTACCCCCGATTTGAGGTATGTAACCTTTTTTATGAATTTTTATGTGTTTAAATTTTTTAGGTAATGCTAGTGAGAGTTTTTAATTGTTTTGGGAAGGTTTGGATTCTTTTCTATGGGTGTATGGTTTAATAATGGTTAGTGGAAACCATACCTAAATCTGAGGTAATTGTGCATAGTGTGTAAAATGTAAAGGGGTGGGAGCACGGTTAAGGTCCCTGATTTCCAAACCATGAAGCCACCCCTGGTAAACTATGATACTTGATAGAGTGTGATTCTGTATGTTTGGTGCATGTTTTGACTATTAGTGCAATGAAACTATGTGGGGTACAATTTGGGGCACTAGCAGTCACACAATTACCATATGTTTGTCTGACCATGTGAGCTAACCATGCGTGGCATCAAAAAATTGGGTTTTTAAGAAGGTTATCATTTGGGAAATACCTTAAAGAACCCATTTACTCTTCCACTCGAACTCCACTGGGTATTTTATCTTCCCAAGGGTTACATAACCTCTCTTACACATTTTGGAGTGAATAAAAGGGTTTTCTTGTCGCAGTAATGTAGCTTCTCTTCCATTAAATATCCCCTATTGGTTGTTTCTTGGTTTTCTCTCGATCAAGTTGTCCCTCCCTCAATGTCCTAGATATATAAGTCACGACCCGTCCCCCAGGGCCCATACCCTGACTACCCCAAGCCCGCCTTCCATAGGCTAGGGGCGGCGAGTATCACCAAAGGCGTATTCCCTAAAACTGGGAAGGCATTAACTTTATAACCTAAAACAAACGCAACCAAACACACAGAAAGATACAAACTCAAGTCAAATATATAGTGAACATGTGAGTACTGTAAGTTAAAAGGATCCAAAATAAAAGCCCAGCTAGAAAGTAGAAGTACAAGTAAAATGCAATACAACTGAAGAAATAGAAAAACAGTTATTGGATCGTCCTCCGAGGTTCCTACTTGAAGGGTATGTATAGATCACCTCTTCAGCTATCCACATCCACCTCTCTCCTATGATTAACAACATTTCGTACAGTCCACATCCAAGCACCATCTAGTCCTAGTACCCTCATCCTCAGTCAGTGTTGTCCATTGGTTGCATCAAACACAACAAGGTGAGGGCATATCCCGTGTAGGGGTGACTATAATGATACTCAGTAGGGACCCAGAGACCCTCAAGGTCTCACAAAATCCACCAAGGATAAACCACAAAGTATGAAATCAACTGTGAACCCTACTTATGTATATGCCATTACATATACCTAAGTTATAAAGTAAACCCATCTCAATCATGAGGAAAACACAGAGTCCAACTCCAAGTCCAATGCTCAACTGTTCCAAAAAGAAAAGATAACCACAAAGTCAAGTACCACATAGGTACGCCACAAAAAATAATTCCACCAAGGTATTAACATAAATAAAACTACCACATAGTTACAAATTCAGCTCACATCATGTATAACTTAGGTATGGTAGTAGAGATGATTAGTTATAACGTGTAAATCATTTTACTCTGTTAAGAGGCTCTTCTGCTTTCCTTCATAGAATTTCTAGGAGCTGACCTAGACAGGAGCACTAGGAGCTGACCCACACAGGATCGCTGGAGCTGGCCCACATAGTATCGCTAGGAGATGACCCACACAGGATCACTAGGAGCATACCCACACAGGATCCCTGGAGCTGAACCACAAAGGATCTTTGGGCGCTGACCCACACATGAGCACTGAGCTGACCCACATAGGATCACTAGGAGCTGACCCACACAGGATCGCTGGAGCTGACCAACACAGGATCACTCGGAGATGACCCACACATGATCGCTATGAGCTGACCCACACATTATAACTGGTGAGGACCCATAGAGGATCGCTAGGAGCTAATCCACACATGATCGATGGGAGCTAACCCGTAAAGGATCGCTCAGATCTGACCCGCACAAGATCGCTAGGAGCACTCCCCTTGTCACAGCTAGCTACTGTGTTTCCGCACTAGGATTACTCATTTTTGGGAGATTCTGCTCCCCAAGACACATGTCAATTCTCCAACTGCCATGATGTACCATGAAGAAGTATCTCAACGGACCATCACGTCATAGGGGTCTCAACGTGATAGAAAACGCATTAATAGGATGCCCTGTTTCTGAGTTATTAGCCTCTTCGTCCCAGGGCCCGATTGGATTCAAGCTCGACCAACCTAACAGTACCCTAACATAATACAAATCTCTAGTGGGGTATACTTAAAGGGACTCTATTGCTCCAATGTACTCAAGGCCACTGACGATTCGTGAAACAGACATCTGTTTCCAAAGTTATGTCAAAAAGAGAATAAATGGGTCGAAGTGGGCCCGGGTCCAGTCCCACATGGTCGGACTGACCTGGCCTAACCCACTGGGTCTGACCGTACCTGCTAGGTGGCCCAACCCATTGGGTTTGGCCCGACCCACTGGGTCTGGCCCAACAGACCGCGAGGGGTCCCAGAGGGCAACGTGTGGCTGTGAGGGTGCAAGGAGGCAGAGCGGATCAGCCAGGGTGGTTCTGCAGGAAGGGTGGCAGAATCTCGGACAACGACTCGTTATGGATGGCGGTGGCGGCGAATCATACTGTGGTTCGGCCCAAACAACAGCGGCGGCTCGTCATGAATGGAATCAGTTGCTCGGACTGTGGCGGTGGCTCGGACGGTGGTAGTAGCTCGGGCAGCGGCTCGGCCCGGACGACGGTGGAGGCTCGCCCGGAACGGTGGAAGCAGCTCAGACGGCGGTGGCGGGATACGGGCGGTGAGGCGAGGCCATGACGGCGGTGTGGTGGGGTTTTGGAGGCGGTGAGGTGGGGCCACGGAGGCAGTGTGGCTGGACCGCGGGGGGCGGGGCCGTGGGACGGCAAGGCAGGCCCCGGGGCGGTGAGGTGAGGTCGTGGGAGGCAATACGTTGCGTGGGGCGGAGGCCACAGGCGGCGGCGCAGGGGCCTTCATCGCCTTCGTTGCATTTGTCGCCTTCATCCATTGCGAAGAACACACCAAATAAGCAGAACGATGAAGGGGTCAATCCATTTTTGTTTAGCTTGCACCCTCTGCATTAGAGAGGCAGAAAGAAGCTCAACAAAAATAAATTATGAGTCATTAATGACAAACTCTTCAATTTTTTATGAATCGTGGATCAACTCATTTTAGTTGATCCACGTTTTCCATGCTTTCCAAGAACGAGGAAAGTAATCAAGAGAATTCAAAAATTTAATAATAACCCCCTACTTCATTTGATTCGTCGACAGAAATTGCCAGAAAGTAGTCGATGAAGATAGCGGGGGTGACAATGATCGGTGCTTCTAAAACCACGCTTTGATGATGGGCTCGTACATTTTCCTCTTCCTTGATTTCTGAAGAATGTTCTTTGATGGTGAACTTCATTGGCATTCTTCTTTGCAGAGCTTTTTCCCAAGGCTCCAAGTTTATCCCTTTTTCCCAGACTATCCCCCAATCAACTCAAAAAATAATTAGCAAACATTATAGAATATGTTGGCATAATTTTAAATTGGGATAATTAATTACATAGGTTGGAATAATGAATTATTTGTTCAGTTGGCACAATTAAGGTCAGATGGAGTCCAAGAGGTTTCTCACAATTTTGAGGGGAGTTTAAAACATTTCAAGACTTGGGTGGTCCCCACCATCATAACCTCTCATGGGTGGTTAGTTCAGGTGGTCTCCACCACCATAACCTATGATGGGAGGTTTAGGCCTAGTGGTCCCCACTTCCCAACATCCACATGTGGGAGGTTTTAACAAAAAAAAGCTACACAATTTTATTTTTATTTTATTCATTCACAAATATGGGAAAAGCTAACTTCCACCCTCGACCTATTGTGGTTGAGTTGAAGGTATCCTTAAGAGAATACTGGTGCTATGAGTTCAATAGTGCCACTGGATCTCAATTCTGAGCACTGGTTCAAAAGTTAGAAAAACTCGCTTGCACATTTACTGAACGTACACAAAAAAGGTTCGAAAAAATATTAACAGTCACCCTCGACCAGCGCCAGTCGAGGTCAGGCTCTTCCCAAGTGAAACAAAACCCAACAAAACCAATTGTACTCTTGGATTTTCCAATCCGAGTTACGATTTAAATGTTATGGATTTTACAAAAAAATAATCGTCACATCATTATTTTATTAAGGACCAAAAAAACATTCACTGGTGGCCCGCGCCGGCCAAAATTTGTATCTGATTAAATAAAGCATGCCCTCATGAGTTCATTAGTGGTCTCAGATTTTCATTCCGAGCTACCGTTTCTGAGTTATATGTATTTGAAAAAATAATAATTTATTAAAATAATTTATTTACAGTTATACCATTTTTGGGTTTTCTCACATGAGGCCCGCGCCGACTAAACATATGTTCCACCTAAGGTAAACCCACCATCCAGAGTGCAACGGTGCCCTCATATTTTTGATCTGAGTAACCATTTAAGAGTTATTACACTTTTTTAGGGAAAATGCTTACATGCGCTATTTAATGTTTTAGAAAACTTTGACAGACAATTCCGGGCACTCTGGGCCTCAGAATCTTGCACCGTTATATTTTTCGGTCATAAAAAAATTCCATAAAATTAAAAAACAATTATATGGATTTTCCGGGACATTATATTCTCCCCACCTTAGGTCTTTATATCCTTGAAATCCAAAAAAAAGGAAAAACATCCAAAAGAGGGTACTGAGCATGAATCTGACCCTCCTGCTCCCATGTGCTCTCCCGGTGGTTCCCGTGCTACCAGCGAATGGGCCCTAGAGGTATCAACTGCCCACAAAGGACCCGCTCTATTCGATCATCAATCTATACCAGAACCTCTGTAAACTTCGCTCCATCGTCAATGCCCAGATCCCCGTGGTCGATGATGTGAGAAGGGTCGTGCACGTATCACCTCATTTGAGATATGTGGAAGACGTCATGAACCTGGTGAAACTGAGGTGGAAGAGCTAGGAAGTAAGACACATTTACAACTCTTCTGAGGTCCTAAAAGGGTCCGATGAACCTAGGAGATAACTTTCCCCCTCGGGAAAAAATCTACAAACCTTATCGAGGTGAGACCTGTAGGAGGACATGGTCTCCCTCCTCCTGTCGGCAAAAGACAACTGTGGCACTGAGAAATTTTCACTTGCTAACAATTGAGGCATCGTGATACAAAATCTACCACTTCTTTCTTCATCCCTGGCCACCACTACTGATGCTGAAGGTCCTAGTACATCTTCACCACACAAGGATGTACCGCTAGAGGGGATGTGTGGAACTCCCTTAACACTTCCTCCCGAGGTGACATGGTACCATGGTATGACATATAAAGATAATGAGGTGCTCCCCACCTTTAGAAAATCCATCAACATCATTTCTTATGGATATCTGAGCATGTTGAGTCTCGTTGTCAGCGTCCCCACACTAGACCTTCCTGACTCGCTGAAGAAGTGGGGGAGTGACTGTAAGAGACTTAAGAAAAGCTTCCCCATCCCGATCCACAAAGCATATAAACATAGCGGCCAGCTACTATGTTGCCTCACCTAATAGATGTATAACAGATCTCTTATAGAGTGCATCTTCTACAAAGTTCCCCTTCCAATGAGTTTAGGCATTCTTGAAGTCATATTCATGGAGAACTCATTCCAAAATTGATATCTCAGGTTTAGGTCCTTCTTAGAGAATAAATAAATGAGACTCTTGTGATTAGAGTACATTATAAAACGCTCACCCATTAAGTAAGGTAACCACATCTTCAAAGAAAATACAACTGCAACTAACATCAGTTCATTGGTAGCATAGTTCCTCTCATACTGTCAGATCTTTCAAGAAACATAAGAAATAATTGCTCGCTCTTTCATCAGGACACATACGAGTCAGGTTCCTAATGTGTCGCAGTAGTCTACGTACCCAACGTCCTCCTCTCAATGCCTCAAGATAGGGGCATTAGTCAGCCTCTACCTATACTCCAAAAAACTCTGCTAGCATCTCTCCGACCAAACAAAGGGTTTCCCCTTCTTTATCAACGCGGATAAAGGTTTCTATACCCTGGAGAATTCGGGTACAAATCACTGGTAGTACCTAGTAGAAATAGACATCCCTCTCCCTTCAGGGGGGTATTCCTGGAAACATCTTTTGAAAAGATGTCCCCATGCTCTTCCACTCTTGTTTGGAACTGAAAACTGAAAACTCCTGCTACCACAAGGGTAAGTCTGCCTAACTCATGAGTGATCGGCTACACTCTCCTATGCATGAGTTTATCCTGTGTTGCCTGAGTTTCCTTTTTCACCGACCAAGGAAAAACCTATTCCAATGTTGTATGTAAACCAATAACTTTTTCATTATACAGTCAATCTGAGAAGGAATTTTGGATGTCCAGTCTAAACCCAAACTAACGTCATAAGCCCTCGATGATGCCACCAAGAGATTCCAACTGAAACTCTCACCTCAAGGGTCAGATCACACCGTCAGCGTAAGTGTGATTATCCAGTCTCCTCCCAAAGGTATCTCCACACTTGAGGGTCAAGTCAACAGTTTAACTGGAAAATCTAGGCCATGTAAAATATTATTTGAAGTAAGGAATGATTGGTACCTTTGTATATTGATACAGAAGCTAGTAGTATACATAAAAAATTCCTCAAATAATTCCTATATCCCTTTGGTCACACTACTTGACCGCATGTAGCTACACTATTCCCCTGTCCTCCAGCTCCCTGAGCCTGGTGGGGTCCACAAAAGGGCGTGGTTGTGACATGTCAAAATTTATACAACATCATGCTGCACTACAAGATCTACTTACACATCTGCTACCCTACAGATTCTTCTTTCCGTGTCACATCCTATTCTCAAAACATCATACATGCCCATGTCATTGAGACTGGTGCTAGTTTCCTACTTTTCCACTGCTAACATTTACTAGTTGTATCTGCTCATCCAAGGAAGATTCAACCACAAATGTTATCACTAGTACCCAAACATAAGTAAGAATGCATATAGGAATAATGTTGGCTCAGATGTCCTTAAACATGCCTCACTTGAAAGTCCAAGCCCTGAAGAACTGATCCTATCGTATTAATTGATTACTAGGAATGGTCGTTACACCACGATGAATACTCAGCTACCAACATGTTGTCCCGCCGAACCTATAGAAGAACTAGAGAACACTCAACCACTTCCACAAGCCAGTCCTCAGCCTCCTGTGAGTTAGGATCTCCTTGGAACCTGCAGATTATCTGATACTAAAACTCGCATAAGGCACTAAGCATATATGTTTCCTCTATCTCTACGACCGGTTGTAACTGTTGACCAATGGTTAGTGATATAACTGACACACTACCTAAAGGTACTATGTCGGTTAATGGTCCACGTACTGAAGCCTGATCACTACACGGACCATCCTCATGGTCACTCACTGAAATAACTAGCAGCTAAGATCACCATCTTCTCTAACGGTGTCTCACCTAGGCAGAAAACTCTAGCAACCGCCTCCAGCCAGCCCTCAGCTACATGGGGAACGTTCTCACCTCGAAACCTCAGAGGCCTCTGCTCTTGGAACTTATGCAACACACTCAGTCAGTGTGCACCATATACCAGTGTGTTTGATTGTATCTGTTACCCAATGGGTGGTGGTTTGGCTGGTATACCACCTGAAGGTGCCAACAACGTAAGAGGACCCAGCACCGGATACCCATCGCTCGGTGGGCGGTCATCATGTACTCTCTAGGAAATCCAAGTTGGTTGTCTGCGTAGTGGAATTATGATAAGGAACATCTATGCCACAATCATTAATTTATAACAGGTGAGATGAATTAAGAAAACACAAGAAAACATATCAAAACACACACACAATTAGTGTTTTCATGCACTGAGTCAAGAAATCAAAAGTCAGCGTCCTGGTGTATGGATACGTCGGCCGTCACACCAACACTGGATTCCATAAACAGATAATCACACTCACTACACATAACATTATTTCAGTTAGAAATATTTGAGTCCAATGTTCTATGGTAGAACCTCCATTTGATACCAATATGTCACAACCCGTCCCCCGGGGCCCTTACCGTGACTACCCCAAGCCCACCTTCCATATGCTAGGGGCTAGAGACTAGAACCAAGGGCATATTCCCTAAAACTATAAAGGCATTGACTTTTATAACATGTAAACAAAAGAAACCAAAAACACAACAACATATGAAATCATGTCAACTGTATAGTAAACAAGTGGGTATAGTAAGTAAAAAAAGGGGTTAGAATACAAGACCAACAGGAAAGTACAAGTACAACTGAAATAAAATACAACTGAAGAAAGAAAAATATAGCTACCAGATCATCATTAGAGGTTCCTACCTAAAGGGTAGGTACAAATAGCCACTTTATCACTCCACGTCCACCTATCTCCTCTGCGTACAGACACACCGTATGGTCGACCTCCAAGAACTGTCCAGTCCTAGTACCCTCGTCCTTAGCCTACGCTATCCTTCATCTACATCCAACAAAATAAGGTGCAGGAATAGCCCATGAAAGGGTGAGTATAACGATATTCAGTAGGTACCCAGAGACCCTCATGGATTCACAAAATCCACCAAGGATAAACCAAAAAGTATGAAATTACTTTTTAACCCTACATAGGTATATGCCCATAAATATTCCAAAGTTATCAAGAAAAACCATCTCAATGATGAGGAAACCACAAAGTCCAAATCAATGTCCAAAGCTCAACTATTTCATAAAGGAAGTGTAACCACGAAGGGAAGTACCAAAATGGTACGCCACATAGAAGAATACCACCAAGTTATTACAATAATGGAAAGTACCACACAGGTAAGAATTATTCTCACACTTGGTATAAATTATGTATGGTAGTAGAGATGATTAGTTATTACTACCGAATCATCTTACTCCATTAAGAGGATCTACTGTTGACCTGCATAGAATTGCTAGGTGTGGACCCACATATGATCGCTAGGATATGACCCACAGAAGAACACTAGAGCTGACCCACAAAAGATCGCTAGGAGTTGACCCACACAGAATCGCAATGAGCTGACCCACACAGGATTTCTAGAGCTGACCCACACAAGATTTCTAGGAGTTGACCCACACAGGATCGCTAGGAGCTGAACCACATAGGATCTCTAGGAGCTGACCCAAACCAGATCTCTAGAAGCTGACCCACACATGATTGCAGGAGCTGGCCCACAAATGATCGCTCGGAGCTAACCCGCACAAGATCGCTAGGAGCACTCTTCTTTTCATAGCCAGCTACTGTGTTTTTTCACTAGGCTCGTTCTTCTTTAGGAGAGTCCGCTCCCAAAACCAATGGATGATTATCCATATTACATTATGTCGCACAATGATGTATCTCAACGGACCGTACTGTCATAGGGGTCTCAACGCAATAGACGGCGCGTCAATCGGACGCCCGATCTGTGAGTTATTAGCCTTTAATTCTCGGGGGCCCGGTTGGATTCATGATCGATCCAACCTGACCGTACCCTAACTTAATTCAAAATTTCCAATGAGGTATACTTAAAGGGACCATCTCGATCCAAGGTACCTAGCACCGCTGAAAGTTTTTCAAATGGATTTCTGGTGCCAATGTTATGGCCAAAAGAGCGAAAATGGGTCATAGTGGGCCCGGGTCCGGTTTGACCCAGTCGGACTGACCAGGCCTGACCTAGCCTGGGCCGACCTAGTTCGGGTTTTCCTCGTTGGACCCACTGGGTCCGGACGGGCCCACTGGGTTTCATGTCCCATTGGGTTCGGCCCGGCCCGCTAGGAGGCCCGACACGCTGGGTCCAGCCTGGCAGGCCGCGAGTGGTCACGGAGGGCCGTGGGTGGCTGCGAGGAAGCGAGGCCGCAGAGCGGTGCGGCCAGGGTGGTTTAACTAGAAGGGTGGCGACAGCTCGGACGACTGCTTGGCCTGGATGGCTGCGGCGGCTCGGAAGCCGACAACGACATGGTGGGAGGCTCGGTCCGGATAGAGGCAGCAGCTCAGCCTGGACGGTGGCAACGACTCGGAAGGTGGCAGCGGCTCGGACGGTGTCTGGGGCCCAGATGGTGGCGGTGGAAAAACCCCGACGGCAGAAGTGGCTTGGAAACTATGGAGGCGGCGAGCCGCGGGTGGGGTGTCGTGACCGTAGTGGTGGTTCAGTGGGTTGTGCGGCGGCGGGGCAGCAAGGCGGGCCATTAGGCGACACGGTGGGCTGTGGGGCAGCTCAGCAGGGGTGGCGTAGCAAGGCCGCGGGTGGCAGAGTACCGCGGGACATGGAGGCTGCAGGCGGCGGCGTCGTCGCCTTCACCACCACCGTCCATTGAGAAGAACACACCAAAGAAGCATAACGGTGAAGGGGTCGAGCCATGTTTTTTGGCCAACACCCTCCGCGTTAGAGAAGTAGCAAGCGTCTCAATAAAAATATATCAGGAGTCATGAACGACAAAATCTACAATTTAATATGAATTGTGAATAAACTCTTTCTGGTTGATCCACGTTCTCCATGCATTCCATGAATGAGTAAATTAACCGAGAGAATTCAAGAATTTAATAATAACCCCTACTTCATTTGATTCGTCGAAAGAGGCCTCGAGAAAGAACTCGAAGAAGATGGAGGGGGTTCCAACGATCGTTGCTTCTAAAACCACACTTTAATGACATGCTCATATTTCATCCTCTTTCTTGATTTTCGAAGTACATTCTTCGATGGATTTATTTGTTGGCGTTCTTTTTTGGCATTCATCATTGGAGGGATTTCTCCCAATGCTCCAAGTTTCTCCCTTTATCCATGATTTTCCCCCAATTCCACCAAAAAAAGAATTAGGCAACATTATAGAATATGTTGGAAGAATTTTAAATTTGGGTAATTAATTACATAGGTTGGCATTATTATTTATTTGTTGGGTTGGCACAATTATGGTTGGAGGGAGTCTAAGATGTTTCTCACACTTATGAGGGGAGTTCCAGATGTTTCAAGCCTCAGGTAGTCCCCACCATCATAACCTCTCATGGGAGGTCATTTCGGGTGGTCCCCACCACCATAACCTTTCATGGGACATTTAGGCCTGGTGGTCACCACCTCTCGACATCCACATGTTGTAGGTTTTAACAAGAAAATAAAAAAAGATACAGAATTTTTTTTCACAAAAATGTTAATAGCTAACTTCCACCCTCGACCTACTGTGGTCATGTTGAAGGTCTCCTTAAGTGAATACCAGAGCTGTGAGTTCAACGATGCCCTTGGATTTCAATTCTGAGCATCAGTTCAAAAGTTTGAAAAACCCGCTCTCATGTTTACTGAAAAAACCGGGAAAAAAGTTTGGAAAAATATTTACATTCACCCTTGACCCGCGCTGGTTGAGGTTAGGTTCTACCCAAGTGAATCATGCCCCAAAGAACCCAACGATACTCTTGGATTGTCCAATCTGAGTTACCATTAAATATTTATGGATTTACAATAAAATAATTGTCACCTAATTATTTTATTTACTGAAAAAATCTAACATTCACTGGTGGCCCGCACTGGCCAAAGTTAGTATCTTCTTAAATAAATCATGCCCTCACGAGTTCAGTGGTGGTCTCAGATTATCAATCTGATCTACCATTTGGTTGTTATAATCATTTGATAAATAAACTAATTTATTTAATTATTTTATTTACAATTATTCCATTTTTGGGTTTTCTCACAGGAGGTTCACGTCGGCTAAACTTAATTCGTGCCTAGGGTCAACCCGCCATCATGAACATAATGGTGCCCTCAGATATCTGATCTGAGTAACTATTTAACTGTTATTCCACTTTTTCTGGAAAACTACTTACACGTGCTATTTAAAGTTTATCCAAACTTTGGCGGACCATTCTGGTCACTCCGGGCCTTGGAATCATGCGTCGTCAGATTTCAATCCATATAATTAAAATAAATTATACAGAATTTCTGGGACATCAAAATATATCAATTTCATGTAGATATATGGTTTTTGTTACCAAAAAAATAATGATATTTGGTATTTGTTATATTAGGAAAAGATATTTGAGGTAAGTTCAAGGATGTTCCACCGAGATCTGGGGTGAGGTTGTGTAATTGGTAAATTTCACCAATACCCTAGGTTAGGTGTCTTCAGTCTCATATCCATTTTATTAAACGTGAGGGTTTTAATTTAAAATTAATAAGTTGTTCTTGAAATTGATGATTTTTTTGAAGTTAAATGTTTTTTTGACTCCCATTTTATTATATTTTGTGGATTCCAAAAAAAAAAACGGGTTATTGTTGTGTAATGTTCTTGATTTGGATTATAAAATTATAATTTTAAAATCAGTGGCATGGCGGATCTTTAGGAAATGTTTCTTGAAAAATGTTTTTAGTAATGTGGGTTGTTTTATTTAAATGATATGTTTCATGGATGTGTTTTATGGTAATTTTCAATAAATTGTGATATTGTTGAAATGGTTATTGCTTGGGTTAGAAATGATGAGTTTCTTATGGGGTGGTTTGGTTTGGAAATTGTGTGTTGATATGGATTCGGTAAATATTAATTGTTATAACTATTTGAGAATGTGGTATAAGCATGTGTTGGCTGAGATGGACAGTGGTCTTGAAGGACCACCATCAAGGATTAGAATGTGGGTCTAATGTACCAATATAAATAGGGGATGAGGTTGGATGTAATGTACCACCTTCAAGGGTAACAATAAGATAATGTGGAAATGTGTGAGTTTGGATGTGGTATGTAAGAGGAAACATATATTTACATTATTTATGCCAATATAGAATGAGTAAGGAAATTTTTGGTTGTTTCCTTGGAATTTTTTGTATTTGGTTTCATTTTTTGGGTAAGGATCTGTTTTCCTTGTTATCAATTGTGGAACATATCTAATGTATTTTTATGAATGGTATTATATAATTGTACTAACATGGTTTATCCTATTGGCGTGTATAGGGATGTAATTTGGGTAAAATCTAATGAGTATTATTACTCACCCTGATCTTGAAACTTTTGGGATTTTGCAGATGTAATAATTTGAGACACAATAAAGGGTAAAGAATCTATTTTACCTAGTGGATCAATGTGACACTTGGGCGGTACTGTGGTTCTTGGAGTAAGGATATTAGTGTAGAGATGTGGATTTTTGACATATATTCCATCGGTTTTTTTTAGTGTTCTTCTGGGAACTCTAATTATGAATTAGTGTGGGATGGTTGTATTAGTCCTTTGTATTGATTAAAGGTTATACATTTTTGACATGAATCGTGTAGTTGTTTTGGTATTTTCAGGTTCTTGAGGACATGTAGCATTCTATCATCTCTTAATTCCACTCAGAAGGGGTGAGATGTTACAAGAGGTAACAGTTTGTTTGGTCCTTGACATCCTTATTTTGTCAGTTCCATGGAATTCATTGTCTGTCTTAGAGTTAACATTCTTTTCGTGGTTCATTACTTGAAAGGGGATCATATCAAGGTGTAGGATTGTTGCAATAGAAAATTTATAACATAAAAGTACATGGCTAACCACATTATGTTCAATTTTGAGTTACAAGGAATTTGGGTACAAAAGTGTTTTGGAGACTCTTATAGGAGGGTGATCTCATTATCAAGGGAAAAGCCAATTAGATGAGAATGAAATTCTTTGTAGAAATAAAATACAACTATTATTTGATATTTCATTTTCCAAAATGATTTATGATGTGGTATAAATGTGTTTATTTTTTAAAAATCTTGAAATGGTTTTCAAATGTGGGGTTTGAATAGAGAATGGTTGTGGTATTTTGAAAATGAGTTGATTTTCCTAAGATGATGGATTTTTCAAACATGAAGTGAAAATGGTAAAATATGAATTTGGAAATCATGATTGTGATAATGAAATGTGAATAAATTTGAAATTGTAAGCCTTTAGTTATTGGAGATTGAAACTTTTCTATTCTTGTGATTGATAGAAATTACATCGGGTTGATATCATTGAGACCAATTAGAGGATGATATAGAAAATGCGGTTTTTCCAGAGCAATAGGTTATCTCAGAGATAGTTCAATGAATAGTGATAGCCTTGCATGATATGGGTAGTTGGAATAGAGGTTTTGAACTGGGGCATGTGGATCACTTTGTTCTATTTTGAGAAGCTGAATTTATCTTTTTTTGGGTGATTCGGAACCCAAATGGGCATAATAAAGGATAAATAGTGTAAATAAAATATTTTATTTCATATTAATAATAGAAAATTCAATAATGAATTTAACAACAGACATGTTTCAAAATATTGCACAATAGTGGTGGGTGTTGTCCGTCCAGGTTGAAACGAATCATGATATGACATTAAGGGTTTTGAGGAATTGTTTAACAATGATTTATACCCTCATCTTTTTAAAATTTAGCACACAAGATATTTCATTAGTTTGAATAAGGAGAACATGTCAGTAACAAAATATATAACTAATTTTTTGAACACAGTGAGATTTTCACCCAATGTGGCAGCTAGTGAATCCTTGAAAGCATATATCATTGAATTGGGATTATGGTATGAAATTAATTCCAAACATATTGTACTATGTATAACTTATTATATTGAAATATTTAATATATAATTGGTTTCTGAAATGGATATATTGGGGACTATAATCGGGGAATGTATGATGATACCCATGGGGAATTTTGGTAACTCTAACACGGGGATCAAGTGGAATATGGAAACTTATTTCTACGGTGGAAGTGTGGATTAGATTCCAACAACTAGATTGAAGAATCATTCTATGAAACCTTATATTAAGAAAGTATTTTTTTTAGTGTGGATATATAGCCAACATTAAGTGGTATTGTATGGAACAACATCAAGTATGTTATAATTAGAATTAGATGGTGTATCTTTAGTGTTTTTGATCTAATGATCTAAGGTGGGGAGTTCATGAAATCCCTCAAGGGTCAAAAAAATCATATGCCTCAACAGAAAGAGGACAGTATCATATCCCTTACTATAGATTCAAGTAAGTTATAGTGGTTCTAGTAATATCCTGACTCCACAATAGGGTAGTAAAGAGCAGAGTGTGGCAAGAAAGCAGCTATTCACATCCAAGCAATATGTAATTTATGATTAGTCAGGACCATCCATGGTGTGAGGTATAGTTATTTTAAATTCTACCTTTATTCAATTGTTGTATGATATTTGTTAATATCATTTGTTAATTTCTTCTTGTGTGGTTTATTCTCTAGGTCAAAGGGTGGAAATTGTTCTTTCTATTTTAAAACATCAATCCCCTCTATGTAAAAGAGAGTTTCAATCATTCCAGTGTATATAAATTTGTATAGTTTCGATTGAGAGTGAGTTTATTTTGTAATTATTAGTGACTGATATGTATGTGTATGATATAATCCAATGTATATATTGGTTATTCATATTTAAGACTCATATCGATTGCTATACACAAACGATGAGTTTCACGATGGGTGACGGTGTCAAGCATCTCTTTAGGGGAGAGAAAAATTAGAAGGTGGGAGCAAAAAAAATTTTGGAAAAATAGTTGGGACAATATCATATCAATTAGAATATTTGACTGTGGTCTCAATAGGAGATGTTGGGGGAATATGTTTTCTAGTATTGGATGAGTAGTTTAAGGATGCCTTTCTTGAAGAATTCCAAGGGTTCCCACCCATGATATAAGTGGATATTATGATTGGTTTCCCTCTAGGTAGAATTATTATCTCGCATTTGTTTTACAAAATCAAAATAGAAAAATTAAGGGAATTGAAAGTGATGTTAGAGGAGCTCAAAAACAAAGGGTCTATTTGTCCCAGCATGTCTTCATGGGATGTGCCAGTTTTGTTTGTTAAAAATTGAATAGAATATTTTATATTTGTGTTGATTTTTGAAAGAATAACCAAGTTATGATAAATAATCTATATCCACTTACAATCATTAATGATATGTTTGAACATTTGAGGAGAGATCGTAGGTTCTTAAAGATTGACTAGTAGCCATAATATTATCAATTGCATGTATGGATGGAAAATATCCCTTAAACATAATTTATGAGTAGATATGGCCATTATGATTTTGGGGTTTTACACATTGGTCAAATGAATTCACTAAATGTCATAATGGAATTGATGAATCATATATTTAAGATGTATTTGGATTCTTTCATGGTGGTATTCATGGATGATATATTATTTCATTCATAGAGTATGGTAGTGCATGTGAAATTCTTGTAAGTAGTTTTAGGAATCCTCAGAGATCATTAGTTGTATTAAAAATTATCAAAATGTGATTTTTTGTTACAAGAGGTTTTTTTACCTATTCATGTTATTTCCGAGAGAGGTGTTTCAATGGATCTGGAAAATATTGAGGTCGTTATCTCTTGGAAGCTGTTGAAGAATGATTTTGAGATATGCATCTTTCATCGTCTAACAAGGTATTATCGATGTTCGGTTCATGATTTTTAAGATTATCTTTTCTGATGACATCATTGACAAGAAATAATGTTCCGTTTCAATGGAACTTGTTGTGTGAGAAAGCATTTGTATAGCTTAAGGACCATCTTACATCAGCAAAACCCAAGGGTTTTCAAGAAATATGGAAAGGGTATGTAGTGTATTGAAATTCATCGAGATCATAGTTTCTATGTTTTGTCATGAAATTGTATCATTTTTTTTCATATGGCTCACAATAGTAGAGGTTTCCAGATAATAACTACAGAAAAAATGATTTGGATTTGGCAGTGGTGATCCCGGATTTAAAAACATGGTTTTACTATCTCTTCATTGATAAATTCATAGTGTATATCAATCATAAAAGCATAAACCATATTTTCTCAAAATGTTATTTTAATTTTATGAAAATCATATGGATTGAGTGTCTCCATATGTTCAACATTGAGTTGATGTACACACTGGGTAAGGGAAATTCAGTGGAGGGTGCATTAAATAAAAAATTAATAAGGTCAAGTGGTGAAATATGCATCAGATGAGTGGAAGTTGTTGTCGATTATAGTCAAAATGAGGTTGTAATGTGAACACTGAGGTGATGTAGCCATTATTTTTTTGGTACTGTTGGTTCCTAACTAAGTTGAACTGGTTGATGGGGCACATAAGTATAATTCTGAGTGTGTGGATATAAGGTCAAAACCTGATGGTGGGGACACCATTAAGGGCTGTAAACTATGTGAGAATTCAGTATTGTGATTTCAAAATGATATGATTGTACTGGTGTCCTATCAGAAACAACTCTTAATTGATTACCATCATTCGAGATGGATTGTTCATCTTAGAATCTATATCTTTTATAAGGAATTAAAAGAGAAGTTATGGTGGTCAGGTATTATAATAAATGTGGCCATGTTTGAAACTGGATGCTTGACTTGAAAGCAAATCAAGGTATAGAATTTGTGACTAGAAGATATATTGTAGTCTTTAACTATCCATGTGTGTTGATGGGAGTAGATAGCGATGTATTTTGTTATAGTTCTCCCATGAAACAATTGGAAGCGTGATTATTTATGGTTTATAATGGATTAGATAAAAAATTTGTCCCATTTCATCCCTACTCATGAATCTCATACAGTGGAGGATCTATCCAGAATCACTATCAGGAAGGTGGTAAATATGCATGGTGTACCATTATCAATTGTATCTGATAGGGACTAGAGGATAACATATCGTTTTTTTTCTAATCCTTAATTCAATACCTTGGGACTCAATTGATGATGAGAATGACATATCATATAAAGAGGGATGGTAAATCCAATAGGAATGTAGAGACATTACAATTTATGTTGGGGGATTGTGTAACTTATTTCGTAGGATCTTAGGAGGATAACTGGTCATTGGTGGTGTTATTTTAAATTAACTGTTATCAATCCTCTAAACATATCACTCTATTTGACACATTGTATGGTTGTCTGTTTCATTATCCACTAAGTTGCGTGGAAATAGCTAAGACTTTTATGGTTTAGATGATAATTTTCCTAGCGATGATAGAGAATATTAAGTTGATTCAGAAGTGAATGGAAACACCTCATAGTCTTCAAAAATCATATGTATACCATCATTAATAGTCTCTTTCAATTGAGGTGGGTAATACTATGTTCTTGAAAAAATATCCTAGGTTGGTAAGTCATCATGTTGGGAAGTAGGGTATATTTTCTCTAATGTATATTGGTGCTTTTGAGAAACTTGACTGGGTTAGAGTGGTGGATTATTGATTATCCATCCCACCATAGTTTAGTGTGGTAATAATGTGTTTCTTTTGTATCAGTTGAAAAAGTATCAGCCAAATCCTTACCATGTTATTCATTGGAATCACATTGAACATGAAAAGGATGCTTCCTTGGTGCATGTTCCCATTAAGATTGTCGATTGGAAAGAGAAATTCTTGCATGGTAAAAACATCAACCTAGTTCCGGTTTTGTAGATATAAGGGCAGGTTAAGTAGGATACTGGGGAGCAGGAGAAATGGATGACTAGGAAATGGCCTGAGCTAATTTGGAAAAGTGATGTTTCTCTACTTCATGTGGATGGAAATTCAAATGGTAGGGATAATGTAGTACAATCAATGTGAGTAATGTAACCTTTTTTATGCCA
The DNA here is from genome assembly GCA_963277665.1 of Viscum album. NCBI lineage: Eukaryota > Viridiplantae > Streptophyta > Magnoliopsida > Santalales > Viscaceae > Viscum > Viscum album. Next base: position 472,990,328 of record OY728148.1, read on the forward strand.
TATTATGTGTTTAAAGTTGTTATTTAATTTTTGGTAGAGCTTGTAAAGGTTATTGATTGGTATTGAAGGTGTTGTAGTGGTTCACAATTAAGAACATCTTAGAAGGGGTGATGGGGTGGGATCAAGGTCAAGGCACATGATTTCCATACCATTCAGTTAGCCTATGAAAGCTGCTCTTCTTAAGATAGTGGGATTATTTAAGTTTGGTTCACAGTTTGTCTAATTGTGGGATGCAACCATGTGAGTAACACTTTGGGATAGTAACTATTTCACTTTTAGCACACAGTTTTTCTAACCAAGCGATATAACCGTGCGCAACATTAAGAAATTGGGTTTTAAAAAATAAAATCACTTGAGATTTTCTATAAAGACCCCATATCCTTTCCCACTCAAACCCCAATCAGTATTTTTTCTTCTTAGGGTTTAGGGAACCACTCCTAATCATTTCTACGGCGAATCAAAGGGTTTTCATAGAACATTAATGGTGATTCTCCTCTCTTGGTTGTTTCTTCGTTTTCCTTAGATTTAGTTCTCCCTCTATCTTATTTTCTAGAACGAAATATATCACATGTAGATATAGATTTTTTATTTCCTAAAACGATGATAGTTGGGATTTTTGATGTTAGGAAAAGATATCTAAGGAGATTTTATAGTTATTTCACAAGGATTTATTGTGTGATTGTTCAATTGGTTTATTTTCCAAAACCATAAGGTAGTTAGATTCACTCTAATCTCCATTTGATAGATCTATAAGAATTCAATTTCACATTAATGGTTATTTCATGACATTAATTATGTTTATGATGTGAAAAGATTTTTTGACATCCATTTTGTGATGTTTCGTGGATTTGGGTAAAATTAGTTATTTTTGCGTAATGTGTATCATGTTGCATTTTAAAAGGATAATTTTTAAATAATTGGCATGGTTGATTTTTGGGAAATGGTTTATGAAAAAAAGGTTTTCAATAAAACGTTTTTTTATTGAAGTGATATTTGGAATGGATGGGGATTAAAGGAATTTTAAATAAATGATGATTTTGTCGAAAATGGTAAGGCTTGTGTTGGAAATTTTGAGTTTCATAAGGTGTGGTTTTATTTGAAAATTGTGTACTGATATGGATTTGGTAAATAATAATTATTATGATTGTTGGATTATGTGGATAAATCATATGTTGGATGGGATGTATAGTGGGCATGAATGACTGCCATCATGTATTTAAATGTGGCTATGAAGTGACATTATAAAAAGGGGTTGGGGTTGGATGTGAAGTTCCACTATCAAGGGTAACACTGAGCTCATGTGGAATACTGCGAGTATGATTGTTGTAGTAGGAGGACATGTGGAATTACATATTTTACTCCAATATATAATGAGTAATGACATTGTTGGTTATTTCCATCGAATTGTGTGATTTAGGGGAATTTCATTGGGTAAGGATGTTTTTGTCTTGTTATCAATTTTTGAAAATATCTAGTGGATTTAAATAAATTATTTTAAATAAATGTTCTAATATGTTTCATCCTAGTGGAATGTGTAGGAAAGTAATATGGTGAAAAAATAAAGAATATTATTACACACCCCATTCTTTTTTCACTTTGGTAATTTTAAAAATTTTGTATTCAGGGACATAAGTAATGTTAAGGAATCTCACTTCCCTAGTGTCTCACCATGCTGCTTGAGTGGTATTGTGGTTCTTGGAGCATAGATCATGGGGTGGAGTTGTGGAACTATGTCAAAACTTCCATGGGTTTTCATTCAATATTACTCTCGGTGCATTGATTGTAAATTATTATGGGATAGTTGTATTGGTCCATTAGTATTGGTGAAATGTAAAACATTAATGATAATCATTATGTAGTTTTTTATGGTATTGGAATTTTTGGCTGGATGTTTTAATTCGAAATGGAGAAAACCATCCCTCACTATTTGTGAATCACACAGTATTTATTTCCTACCTTTTGGATTTTGTAAATTTCACTTTATTCTAAGTAGCATTCCATCAACTACTTAAGCCACTGGGAAGGGGTAGGATTTAACAAGATTTTTTAGGTGTGAATGTATATAAAACCCTTAGGTATAATGTGAAGTATTATTTTATTCAAAAATTGTTTCATTTTTATTGATGTAAGAGTAGATGTATGTGATAACCTTTGAGGATAAAACATTATTTAATTTTTATATTATTATGGTTTTTTAGGATATTAATGTTATAGTATTATAAAATCTCTATGGTTATTTTTTTATAATGGACATTTATATATCAACAAAAACTAACTCATTTCATGTTTTAATGATTTTATTCTATATATATTAAATATCATTTATGTATATGAAGTAAAAGGATATCACACTATTTTCACATCCCTTACAAAGTTTGTGATAATCATTTTTATGGGAAAGCCAAGATAAAATGATTTTCAAATCTTTTTGAACATCCAAATCCCTTGAAAGTAACAATTTAATCTATCCTATACATTTTTATTTCTCCAAAATTTCCATGGATCATGGAATATATTTTATATAATTTCAAAATCACCACTCATCTATCTAATTAAAAAAGGTAAATACCACTAAGGATACTACTATTTATTTTCAGAATATATGGACATAATGTTATATGATAAAGGTGACTACAATATTATAAAGTAAGACCTGTAAGTTTAAATTTAAGGAATACATTATTTTCTTATGATCTACTATCAATCACGATTGGTTTCTTTTTGAATAAACAAAATTTAATAATTTATATCATTTAACAATATGTAAAATAACGGTTAATGGTGTAAAAAATAATTTTAATGAAGGGTGTTTTTATCAATGATATACTGATATATTCTATGCATTCTGAGAATTCTATATCACTCTATAGCATATTTTTCTTTTACAAAATTTGGAATAATATTTTAGAGGAGATAGTTTCCTTTGAAAATTGGTATATAAATACTTATAATTTTTAGAGACCCTAATTCAAGGACATATGATAATGTGATAAAAAAATTGTTTAATATATTTGGGTTGATGGTTAATTACAATTATATAATTTTTAAAAAAAGGAGATCTATATTAAACCTTTGATGTTAAAAATTGATTCGATAATAATTTATATTTTTAGGTCATTAATTATATTTCCTGGAATGATATAGTAATTATATTACTATACTTTTAGCAAAAATGACAACCCATCACATCTGGCATGGTCGTGGCACATGAACCAACGACTGAAGGGTGAAAAGGTTATGTCACCTAAAACTATCTTATGTGATGTACTAGTTATTATGGAATCAAAAATAAATATTAACATGATTTTAATAACATATTTTTTATCATATAGAAAAAATATTATTGAAAATTTATTGGGTGATTCATAGATTAAGTGATTAATGTTTTTTGCTAAAAACCCACAAGGTTTTTTGGGAATATTATATAGTTCAGGAAAACCTAATCATATGGGATTTTATTTTATGATTAAAGGTTGAATTATATTTTGGAATCATATTTTATTTTTATTTTTCTTTATAGTGGTTCCTTTCATTTATGGAAATTTTCAGCATACCGTGATGATTATATGACTATGTCATATAAATTTTTGTATGTGTCATTAAATGTGATTGATGTTATTTAGAGATAAATGTTAAATTGTTTATGGAAGAATAATTTATAAAATAATTTTAATCATAGGATTTCAATCTCATTTGATAATATTCTAAAATATAATAAGGATACTTATTTATAGAATGATTTAGATGAACTTGGGGTAGTATGGTGGAATATTAGAGATAAATGTATTATTTAATTATATAAATGTATATTTAACTTGGTAATTTTTATACCTTGTGTTAACCATTATGGTTATCATTAATTTATAAAGATAGCTGGTATAGTTTTTTTATCCACTGTTTCTAGTTATATGATCTGAAGGAAGTTTATTTTAGTGCCTTAGTTACAAAATATAACATCCTGGACAATCATCATTCGTAAAAAAACATGATATGGGAGTGAAAATTTATTAAAGAATGAAATTTTATATATCTAGTTTGTATATATCCCTATGTTATTGTTATATATGATTAATTAATTACACATTTGTAGGAAAATTTTCTTTAAGTAAATATTTTCATATTACATTAATCACTATTGAAATGATAATATTTTTCAAATCTCTTTGGTTTATTGTTTTATGGTCTTTATCTTTCCCATGATCATTCTATTTCTTGTGATCAATGATCTATTCCATCTCAATCATGATTTGGACATTCTTATTTTCTTCAATTTCGACATTTTCAATTCACAATAATTTTTTCCTATATTTAAATCTAGTAATCAATTATTCCCGATAACATTTGTATTTCGTTTTTACCTCTTATCAAGAAGATGATTTATTAACACTATTTAAGATATGAGATTTCAAATATGATATTTTAACATTTTTAACCTTTGATTAACGATAATAATTTAAAATTAAAAGGGAACAATTTATTAAAGTTTGTATAATGTAATATCTAATTATTTTAAATGAAATACCATGTTCTATAACAATCAAAACAAGTAACACATAGCTTAAACAAACCACATAATATAATTTTTTAAATATGATTGTTATAACATAGTCATTAAATTGGTGCATATGAATAGGATAAACTGAATTATGTTATATATAAATAAATTTACAAATAAATTAATGTATTTTGATTAATTATTAGTAAAAAAGAACCCTTTTTTTAGTAAATTCATGTTATTCTACACAAATATGTTCTCTTAAAAAATGGGAACAATTTTATAATTTGCATTCGATGAAGTTACCTTTTTTTATTTAATAACATAATTTTTATTTTACGAATAATTTTTTATAATATTCTGTAAAGCTTTATTTTTCAATGAATAATGAAAAATGTTGATGTTTATTAACAACTGAATTTTGTTTTAAATTAATTATATTGGAAATTTATATTTTCTTTTAGATTAAAATTCTGGATGATTTATGTTTTGATTAAAATAATCAATTATATTCTTTTTATTTAATTTTATACCCTTATTTAGTATAGAAATATTTTTGAACATAAAAATCCATTTTTTAGAAAAAATTGTTTTAATCACCTTTATGGGTTTTTATAACTATTTTTACCACATCAATGAAATGAATATTGAAAACGGTTATATAATTGGAAATAGTTTATTCATATTTGGTAAATATTTCCCTTTTATCAAAGTTACACCAAATAGTAATCATAGTAAATTTGGTTTCCAGAGTAAAGGTAAAATTGGTTATTTAAGGGAACAAAATAATGTATATACACAATTAAGTGACCCTAAAACATTAATTAATATTATATTATGGTTCTACCTCACATATAATAATCCAAAACTGTAATATCTGAAGTCTTCATCCAATTTTTCATGATTTTTAATTTCATATTATTTTATATAAAAAAATTTAAAAAATATCATTCTCTTTGTTTTAATATCTTTCAATTTTTGACATATGGATAAATAGAGGATATGTTAATGTAATTTTTTTTGATAAATATATTACTTTTTTATAATTTTGTGTTATTTTAATTTTTTATTATTAAATAATTACCTTAAATGCTTATGAAACACTCACACATTGCATGTGAAAATAGTAGATACATCAATAAAATGATATTAGAAAAAATTAATATAATTTTTTTTGATTTAATTTGTTGTAAAATGAATTTATAGAAAAATAATGCATATTATTTTGGGATTAATTAATTATATTATGATTCAATAATTTTAATTTAGTTTTAAAATTCAATTTAAATGAATATTTTCAAAATTTAAATTATTTTATTTTATAGAAAATCATATTTTATTAACTGTTTCAAACCAATAAAAAATATATTTTAGACCATGTAATTAGTATTTATTTGAAAATATCAACCATCGTCTACTTATTTTCCATATATTATAGGAACTTCCTTGACCCCAAAAGTGTAAAATCATTAACACTGTGATATTTTTGAAGAAGGGTTATCATGCGTTAAAAAAATATAAACCTGTAAATTTCACCAAATGTATCATCAATGGTAAATAAAAAATATGAAATTTTCTCTTTCATTGGTTGTATAGACAATAAAAAGGTTAGTCTTGTTGTTTATCATTTTGAAGGAGAAGTCGACCAGTGGTGGTTGATAGTTAACAATATCAGGGATAGTGAGGAGATTGATTCCCATTGTTTGGAATAATTCAAATGTATGTTTCTTGGGAAATATTTTCCGAAGGTAGTTCGACATAGGATGGGAGAAAATCTTGTAATTGAGGTAGGATGATGACTTAGTGGATTCCTATAATGAATAGTTCCCTCGATTGGCATGGTGTGCTCCAAATTTCATTTGAGGTCTTAATTATAAGATATATCTCTTTTACACAGGAATAAAGTTACCATGTTGAAGAGAATTAGCCTTTGTTGAATTGAAAAACTATGATAAAATTTTAATTTTTATGAGATGGTAAAAATGGAGTTTTTTAATGATCAGGAGATCCAAGAGAGAAAGAAAAAGAAGAGGTCCAGTCGGTAGGGTAAGGGAAATAATACATCAAAGAAGCTTGGAGGTTAGAAAATTAAATTTCTGTCTTGGGAAAAGTGTGGGAAATAGAATCTTGTAGAATGTATCTAAAAATCTATAAATTGATTCTAGTTTAGTAATTCGATTCATATTGCTCGTAATTATAAGTAAGATAATCAGGAAGGAAATGAAAAGATCGTGGTAAAATGATTTAATTGCAATGAGTTTTGACATTATGCCAATGTGTGTGTCCAAAGTTGATTACCCTGGGTGGAAAACTGGAAGATCATAAGCAAAAGGTTTTGGAAATTTTTTTTCCTAATACTAATGTTGATGTGGGACCATCAAATGAAGTCTTATCAAGTAATTTGTTTATTCTTTCATATTATACCAATGTGTTATTTGATTCAGGATCTACACATTCTTTCATTTTTGATAAATTTGGTAGTAAATTGGGAATTCCATCTCATGATATGAATCTTGAACTTGTGGTTAAAACACCTAAGAGAATTGTTGAGGAAAAATAGAAATTTTAATAATCCTCCAATCCTTATTTTTCGATAGAATTTACTTGTAAACCATGTTGTTTTGCCTTTAGTAGAGTTTGATGTCATTTTGGGAATGGATTGGATTTCAGTTTATCATGCTAAGATTGACTGTATATCTAAAGCGGTTTATTTCCAAAAAAAATCTATTTGTGCACAATGAAAAATTATCTCTAATAACATATCAAGAAATTGAGAAACTAGTGAAATATGGAAATGAATGTTAACTTGAACATATTACAGAAAAGAGAAGATCTATTCAGATTAATGATGTTCCAGTATTAAATGAGCTTCTTGATGTTTTTCTTGTTGATTTTCTTGTTATTATACCTGAACAAGAAGTTTAATTTACTATCGACTTAGTTCCGGATACTAATCCAATTAAAAACCCCCATATAGAATGGCTCAAATTCAACTTAAAGAGTTAAAGAAACAATTTTATGATTTTTTAGATAAATGTTTCGTTCGACGTAGCACATCACCATAGGGTGCTCTTATCTTGTTTATTAAAAATAAATATGGTTTAATGAGACTTTTCATTGATTATAGAGCCATGAATAATTTCACTGTTAAGAAAAAAGTATTATTTTCCTCATATAGATTATTTGTTTGACCAAGTTTAGGGAGCTTAGTATTTTTCATAGATTGAATTGAGGTCTGGTTACCATGAGTTGAAAGTAAAGGAAGATGAAATTCTAAAGGCCATGTTTTGTACTAGATATGGACATTATGAATTTAAATTTATGACTTATGGTTTAACCAATGAACCTATTATATTCATGGATCTTATAAATATAATTTTCTGTGACTTCATGGATAGGTTTTTGGTTGTGTTTATTGATAAATTTTTTGTATATTACAAAAGTAAAGAAGAACATGAAAGTCATTTAATGGTTGTATTCAAAAACATAAAAGAAAAGAAATTGTATGTTATTTTCAGAAAGTGTGAGTTTTTGTTTCAACAAAATTTCTTTCCCCGGAATGATTTTTTCAAAAGATGGAATAATTGTTGAACCTTCCAAAAAATGTTGTTGAAGAGTGTCCATAACATTCCAATCTCACAGAAAATCTTATTTTTCTTGGTTTAGAAGGATATTATAGATGGTTTTTTGAGATGTTTTCCCAGTATTCTTGCCCACTGACTAAGTTTTCCTGAAAAGTTGTTATTTTTATGTAGACAAACTAATGAGATGATTGTTTTTAGGAATTGAAAAGAAGATTGGGGAATGCTTTAGTATAGGAATTACCTTCTAGAAATGGTGAGTTTGTTATCTACATTGATGCTTCTTTGAATGGAATTGGTTGTTCCATACTGTAGAATAATCAGGTAATTCCTTATGCTTCACGCCAGTTGAAAAATCATGGGTTAAATTACCCTACACATGATTTGGAAATGGGAACTATACTTTTTCCATTAAAAATTTAAATGAAACATTTTTATGGTGTAAACTATGAAATATATACTAATCAAAACAATTTGAAGTATATATTCACTCAGATGAATTGAGCATGTGATAGATGGGATAGTTAGAATTAATCAAGGATTATGATTTCATGATCCATTAGCATTAATGAAAATAAAATAAAATGGTTGATGCTTTGAGTCAGAAAAGTAATGATACATTAACCATGAAACATTTGGAACAAGATATTTTGATTAACGACTTGATAAACTTTGTCATATAATTTGTTGGTGTAGGAAATTCCTCTTTTTTTTTATGGTGTAAGTGAAATCATCTCTATCATAAAAAATTAAGAAATCACTGAAGGAAGATAGTGAGTTATCGTAAAAGGTAGAGTTGCCTCAAAAGGGTATGTTGCAAGAATTTAACATTGATAAAGATTGTGTTTTGAGATTTGGGAAGATACTATGGGTTCTTGTGATTCACAGTTGAAGAATGAGTTATTATGTGAAACTCATAGTTATCCGTTTTAAGTTCATCCTCGATGTACTATGATGTACAAAGTTCTTCGGTAGTATTAATACAGAGTGATAGTTATCTGAAGGGATGTTTCAGCCTTTACCAGTGCCATATTAGAATTGGGAAATTATATCCATGGACATTGTTGTGGGATTACCAAAGACTTATTGAGGTAACAATGCAATCTAGGTTATTTTTGATCAATTTACTAAATCTGCACATTTCCTTCCAATTTGAGATAATCTCTCTCAACATCCAATTTCTCAATTGTATATTAAGGAGATAGTCAGGATACACAGATTTCACCTCTCTAATGTATCTGATCATGATCACAGGTTCACTTCTTACTTTTGTAAAGGCCTTCAGAAGTCATTAGGTACTGAATAAAATTTCATTACAGCTTTTCATCCCCAATTTTATGGGTAGTCCTAATGAACAATTCAAGCATTTGAAGATATGCTATGTTATTTTTCAAAGGATTACCATGGAATTTGGGACCCACAACTTTATTTGGTAATTTTTTCAAATAATAACGGTTTTCATTTCAACATACTGATGGCTCCATTTGAGATATTATATTGAAAGCGGTGTGGACCTCTAGATTTTTTGGATGATGTAGGTGAATGAATGTTGATGGGACCAGAATTGGTTTAAGAGATGGTAGAGAATGTTCCGTTGATACAGAAACACACGAGGATAACTCTGAGAATGATGAAATATTATACGGATAAACCGGGGAAGGATATTTCTTTTGAGGTAGGTGATCAATTCTTTCTCAAAGATTCTCAATGGAAAGGTGTAATGTGTTTTAGTAAGAAAGGAATGATGAGTCCAAGGTTCATTAGACCTTATTAAATTCTAGAGAATGTTTGATCTATTGTGTATTGTTTGGAATTAACCCAATGTTTATCCCTAGTACATAATGTTTTATATGATTCAATTATAAGAAAGTATATTCTAGATACATATAATGTTTTGAGTCCATAGATATTTCAGTTGGAAGACAGTATTTTACTACAAGAAAACCGCCGTTTAGCGGCGGTTTTTTCACGGTGGTTTTAAAAACCGCCGTGAAATGCGTTTCGGGCCGGATTTTCGCGACGGTTTTTAAAACCGCCGCGAAAAAACCGCAGTTCAACGAAAAAAAAAATTTATTATTTATATTTTTTATTTTTATTCGATGATTAGCGGCGGTTTTTTAAAAAACCGCCGCGAAATAGCGACGGTTTCAATAAAACAACCGCGAAATGAAATGAAAAAATAAAAAAACACGTGAAACCCCAAAATCACTAAAACGACCATAATTTTTTATCCGGGCATCCATTGAAGCGCCACGACCAGTAAAATCGAAGCTCATGAAGTGATCTAAAGGCACATATAATCAAAATGGTGAGACAGTCTAAGGTGCGGATGATATTAGAGTTATAAGAAAGTTGAAAAAAGTTCTCCAACTTCAAACGACCATAACTTTCGCTCCGGGTGTCCGTTTGGGCTCTACCACATATCAAATTGAAGTCATCAAAGAGAGATACACACCAAGATAATAGAAGCTAGTTTTTGTTGTGTTTTTTGACCCCAAAACCCCCTCTGAAGACCTCCAAAATCCCGTTTCCGTCCCCGGTGTCCCGTCGAACTTGTCTTCAAACGGACCTAACTTTCGATCCGCGTGTCAGTTCGGCCTCCTCCACCTGCTAGATTATAGCTCGTTCCATGAGATTCAGTTTGACTGGTTGCGACAACCACATGTACTCCTAGATCATATGTTATGGCCTTTTTAGTGGGTATCGGGTTTGTTATGTTTTTCAATGCCTCGTTTCTAGCACCCGTTCCCCGTCAGCTTTTTTTAAATGGTCATAACTTCCGATCCGCCTGTCCATTCGGACACTTTCACCATTCAGGCAGAAGATAGTTTCAGGATCTTTGATTTGACAGGTCACGGATCTAAAACGGACCCTCGGATCATAAGTTATCTCTGTTAATGTGAGTCAAATGTTTTTGTCTCTTTATGACCGTTTTGATGGGTTTTAACGGTAGCTCCATTTATTACTATTTATTTGGGTTTCCATGACTTTTCATCTTTATTAATGGTTTTTTGTGGGTTATTATGATGATTATGTTGAATTATTAAGGAGTTTTCCAGAGTTGTCATGAGTTTTCATGCATTCTCGTTCTTTCTAATCCCTCATTCTTCATATGCTTCTCCATCATTTTTCATGCGTTTTCATGATTTTTCATCCCTTATCACGTCTTTTCATACTTTTTCATGTGCTTCATTTATTATTTATTATTTATTATTTATAATATACTTTAATTTATTTATTATCTATTATTTGTAACTGGTTATTTATTATTTATTATTTATTATTTATTATTTATTCTTTATATTTATTAATTATTTATGTTTATTAATTATTAATTATTAATTATTTATTATTTATTATCTATTATTTATTATTTATTATTTATATTTATTTATTAGTTATTAGTTATTATTTATTATTTATTATTTATTATTTATATTAATTTCTTATTTATTATTTCTTATTTGTTATTTATTATTTATATTTATTTATCATTTATATTTATTTATTATTTATTATTTATTATTTATTATTTATATTTATTTATTATTTATTATTTATATTTATTTATTATTTATTATTTATATTTATTTATTATTTATTATTTATTATATATTATATATTATTTATTATTTATATATTGTTTATTATTTGTTATTTATTATTTATTATTTAATATTTATATTTATTTATTAGTTATTATTTATTAGCTATTATTTATTACTTTTTATTTTTTATTTTTTATTTATATGTATTTATTATTTATTATTTATTATTTATCATTTATATTTATTTATTATTTATATATATTTATTATTTATTATTTATTATTTATATTTATTTATTAGTTATTATTTATTGGTTATTATTTATTATTTATATGTATTTATTATTTATTATTTATTATTTAAATGTATTTATTATTTATTATTTATTATTTATATTTATTTATTATTTATTATTTATATTTATTTATTATTTATTATTTATTATTTATTATTTATTATTTATATTTATTTATTTAATATTTAATATTTAATATTTAATATTTAATATTTAATATTTATTATTCATTATTGATTATTTAGTATTGAATATTTATTAATTATTATTAATTATTTTTATCAATTATTTATTATATATTATATATTATATATTATTTATATCTAATATGTATTTATTATTTATTATTTATTATATATTATATATTATATATTATATATTATATATTATTTATTATTTATTATTTATTATTTATTATTTATTATTTATTATTTATATTTATTTATTATTTATATTTATTTATTATTTATATTTATTTATTATTTATTATTTATTATTTATATTTATATTTATATTTATTTATTATTTATTATTTATATTTATTTATTATTTATTATTTATATTTATTTATTATTTATATTTATTTATTATTTATTATTTATATTTATTTATTATTTATTATTTATTATTTATTGTTTATATTTATTTATTATTTATTATTTTTATATATTTATTATTTATTATTTATATTTATTTATTATTTATTATTTATTAATTATTAATTATTTATTATTAATTATTATTTATTATAAATTATTTATTATTCATTATTTATTTTTTATTATTTATTATTTATTATTTATTATTTATTATATATTATTTATTATTCATTATTTATTATTTATTATTTATTATTTATTATTTATTATTTATTATTTATTATTTATTATTTATTATTTATTATTTATTATTTATTATTTATTATTTATTATTTATTATTTATTATGTATTATGTATTATGAATTATGAATTATGTATTATTTATTATTTATAATTTATAATTTATTATTTATTATTTATAACTATTATTTATTATTTATTATTTATTATTTATTATTTATTATTTATTATTTATATCTATTATGTATTATGTATTTATTATTTATTATTTATTATTTATTATTTATTATTTATTATTCCTTATTTATTATTTATTATTTATTATTTATTATTCCTTATTTATTATTTATTATTTATTATTTATTATTTATTATTATCGAGTTTATATCTATTATTTATGTATTATTTGTTTTTTCAATTAATATATATAAGTATATTAAATTATATTTATTAACCACATGGCGAGCTTGCTGGAGTGGTAAAGTCTTTGGAAAATATGCAAGAGGTTAGGGGTTCAAATTTCACCAAACACAGAATTTCTTTATATTGCATGGGCATGCATGGGCATGCATGTGCATGTGCATGGGATGTGCATGCATGGATAAATAAAGAAAATAAAATAAATATGAAATAAAATAAATAAAAAATAAATACGAAATAAAAAAATAAATAATAAATACGAAATTAAATAAATAAAATAAATACGAAATAAAATAAATATGAAATAAAATAAATAAATTAATTAATTAATTAATTAATTAGTTAATTAATTAATAGATAAAATAAATAAATTCAATAAATAAATAGATAAAATAAATAAATAAATAAATAAATAAATAAATAAATACGAAATAAATAAATATATATATATATATATATATAAATAAATATATACGAAATATATAAATAAATAAATATATAAATATAAATAAATAAATATATATATAAGAAATATATAAATAAATAAATAAATATATATATATATAAATATATAAAAATAAAAATAACAAAAATAACAAAAATTAAAAAAATAACAAAAATAAAAAAACCGCCACTAAAAAACCACCGCGAAACGTTCTGCCACGGTTTTGAAAACCGCCGCGAATAGTTTCCCGACGCACGATTTGGCGGCGGTTTTTGAAAACCGCCGCCAATCGATTTAGCGGCGGTTTAACCCGCCGCGAAACGAAAAAAAACCCGCCGCTAAATGCCTTTTTTGCCGTAGTGTTTCTTATAAGGAACAACCAGTCTAGATTCTTGACTGAAGGGAGAAAGTGTTGAAAAATAAGGTAATTAATTAGGTATCTTTTTAAAAAAACCAGATGGTTGGAGGGGCAACATAGGAATCTGAAAATGCTATAAGGGTTAAATACCACATCTTATTTGATAAGTAAATAAAATTGTGAGGACACAATTCACAAAAGGGGAAATAATGTTACATACCAAGTAAATAAAGAATATGAGAATTTTCAAATTTATTAATATTTGTGAAATAAAAATTATTTTTACTTTAAAGAGGATGCTATATTTGATGGGATACATGATAGGGAACAATGGGTTTCTCCAAAATCTTATGTTGCACACAATGCAGTTCCATACTGAAAATAATAATAATATAAAATTTTTCTTTTAAATAGCAGTTAACGCCTCACTGTTTTATTGGAGATAATGAACATAACAAACCATATTAAGATAATTTTTTTTCATTTATCCAACAAAATTTGGAGGCATAAAATGAAAATGAATCCAATTTTAGGCATGAAATACCCTAATATTATTTAAAATGTCTGTTTTCCACCTTCTGATAGTGAACCAATTTTAAATATAATTTTTTTAACTTTAATAGGTTCTATTTGAATAAATAAACCTTTTCTTTAGAGGCAGGATATCAAAATTTTCATAGGGTAAAATTTTGGTGTTTTCTGATAAAGTTTATTTTCTAATAAATAGTGAAAATATTGCATTTTACAACAAAATTATCATCTCATCACATTTATTTATATTGCTAGATTATATTTTTAATTGGTTTTAACATGTAATAAGATTATGTATTTAATATTTAATCCAATTTTTTTCATTAGAAGTAATTTCACTTTTTAATTATACATAAACACATATAAATCTTTTGACAGTTATTATTTCATAGAAACACACTTTTTGTTTTGACAAAAGAAATTAATTTTAAATTAATTTCTGAAAATTATTAATTTTTTAATTTGGATAAATGATTTTCATATTTGGAATCTGGAGGTCCGAATTTTTTAAAATGGTAACTTTTATTTTTAGAGATTTTGAATCGTATCATCAGTAACTATTTTATTTACCATGGATAAATGGAAAATCTGGTAAATAAGGGAAGAAAATAAAATTATAATAATATTAAATTGGCGTAACACATGTCCTAACCCAATTTTATTATACATATTCGACCATGGGCATCCATGGGTCAATTTTGGGACCCCACGGTGCCACTTGTAAGTGAAAAGGACATTTTATAAAAATTAATTCAATGTTAAGTAAATGTAACATAAACATATATATTTTAGTAAAACAATATTTATACAGGGTTATATAAGGGATATTTCATACTCTAAATAGTAATTAAAAACATAAAAAGATTTCCCACATCATGGTATTTTATTTATAATTCTTATACATTAAATAAATAAATTTATTTAGGACAAAATGATGATAGAGTGATTACCTTATTGATGAAGAATTTAAATAAATGAGAGTATAAATATTAAAACAAATTTGTTTTGGAACTTTTGATGCCATCCATAAGTTTTATAGATAATTATTAAATATTATATTTGAGTAAGAGAATTTTATTTTGTGGAATCATGTTGTTATGAATCTATCAAAAATCAATTACTAAATTGTGTCAAAATTAACATAAATGAGTTCTTAAAAAAATTAATTTATTAAATTATAAAATAATATTTAAAGTCTAATATTAGTCCAACATACATATATGATATAAAAAGTCACCAATGATCCATTTTTGGGTCTCTTAAAAATTTATAGTATGTATTTTAACGATATACAATAAGACATGGTAAAAGATAAAATAGTTAGCTAATGGTAATGGCTAAAAGATAAGGTTAAATTAATGAACTAAACTTTTAAAAAACATATTGGTTGAGAGTATTTAGATCCATCATTATCCCATATTCTACTTAACTATCTTTTTAGCCTTTAGAATATGAAAATTAATTTATTATAAAATAATGTTTGTTGTGTCTTCTAAATAGTACCTCCTCCCTCCAATAAAAGGAGGTCGCGTCTATACCTTTAATCACACTGATAAAGTCCCTTGGATTGTCCAACATCTACTAAAATAAGCTCCCATATCCATCCCTTCCTCCTAGAATCTTTACTTTTGGCAATATGTAATTCATGAATGCCTTTTGGTTCAAATCAAAAGAAGTTACCCGATTTAGAGGTAGTGCTTTCTCTCAAGTTCCTTCCTTTTATTTTTCTTCATCACTCTCTAGGGCATTATTATTATTTTGGTACATAACCACACCAGTATCCTAAATATACTATAATTTTGTTATGATAAGGATTTAAACTACACTCACACACACCTCCATCTAATGGATATGAACATTCTGATTCTCTGGGTGGTGAATTACTTCCTCACGAAACGATGATTGTTCATTTATCTCCCACCGCCTCTCATGGGATCCATTATGATGGAACTATATTTATAAATGATATATATTATATTTTTATCTTCTCTATGATTCTATATTTTTTTTAAATCATTCCTTTATTCTTTTCATGTTGTGTAATTATAATTATTTCATTTGAGGAAGTGCGGATTACCACCCACTCAAAGTGATATGACTTATTCATACCATACATGGAATGTATAAAGGATACAATTAAGGATATTATATATCCTAAATAACATGGATGTTATACTGTATTTATAATATACGTATGCATTATTTTAGTTTTCATTCTTATAATATGACAATTAAATGAAAGTAGCATTCATGCATACGTACGACCTACTGTCTCCTTAAACGGTGAATTTCAATTCTTGTCTAAAAAACCCATGGATTGTTATAAATATATATATAAGAAATTTATGTGTTATTAAAACCATTAATATCATTCTGGATATGATGTACTTATAACTACATGGTTAATTCTCACAATAACAAGTTCATTTTTGCACAAGATCCGAAAATCGATGAAACATATAATATGAAATAAAATAATTTACTAAATTTTTTACTATGGTAATAGGTGATATTAAATGAATAATAATCCTGAAAAATGTTTTGAAACAAGTATAAATTAACTAAAATTTTTTATTCAGGAAATTAATGAATGAGCGACTCAATTCGTACATGAGGTAGTGTACTTCATCTCAATCTATTTTCATTGAGGAATTTTTTGAAAATATAAACCTCCTAATTTTATGCAGTGTATAATATATCCATTTTCATTTTACTCTCAATCAAAAGGGAAAAATTTTTCTAGGAAGAGTTTTACTAAATGACAGAAGGAATGTTTTTAATGTATGTGGAGACAATGACCTCTTTGCCGCCATAATCGCTATTTGGCTTCCTCTAAAATACATAATGCTTTTTTTGAAAGGAAAAGAAATACCTTATTTTCTTTTTGTGTGTTTTGGTATTGAAAATAGTTTTTAAAATGTATTGAGTGTTTCTATATCATGAAATGATTTCTTGTGATTTCAAATGAAATGTTATTTGTGAAATATTAATATTTGCAATATTGACGTGTTTTCTTATATAATGGTACATAGAAATTTGACAGGTGATTATGTGATAAATCAAATGATGGGTGGTGACGTGATAAACAAATTAGGGGTGGTAATGTTATAACCTCCAATGCATTGGGTATTTAATTTGGCCATATCTTCCTTCCATTTAGTGATATTTTTCAAAGTCGACCGTATGGTTATTCCATTTAAGTTTTTTATTTCCCTTGTTACCTTTTATATTCTATATATTTCTTTATATGGGATTTATGGTAGTCATTTGGATACAAAAGGGTATGCAATGGGAATATATTTAGTGAAGTGTTTTTTAACTTCATTATGGTGAAAAATATTACTTTATGATTAAGTATGGATGGTTTATATGTTGTTTTAAAAATAAACTGCTTTCCATTTTTTGTATCCCTTACTGAGCGTTTTATACTCATAACATGTTTTTGAAATGTTTTTCACAGGAGATAAATATGAATAGGGTCAAGGATGGGATCAAGGAAAAGTAATGCTCTCTAAAACATGGAACAAGACATGTTTTTTAAAGAGTTTTTATTTCCTGAAAAAATAGATATTGAGTAGAAGTGTGTACTTGTAATTATTCAAGATGTTTTTATAAGTTATGACCTAATTCTGTAAAGCTCTAAACCTAAAAAACATCATCAATGTGAATTTTATCATTAATTCAAGATTATGTAACGTTTTTAGGAAAGTTCCTTATAGAAAAATATATCCAATTACTATTTTATGAGATTATTTTTACTCATAAATATAATAGGTTACAATATTATCATTTTGGATCGATTTTAATTTGAAAATTAATGACATTTATTTATTTTTTTGAAATTTCATGAGTGCCACTCCACTCATTTATAAACAGGATCCATTCTCTTGTAATCATACTTTGTTTTTTGAAGATGTCCTAACTAGATCCCTTCCTACCATCACTAAATAGGTCTTAGATTCCATATATTGATCATAAAACCAACCTATAAAATATTTTGGTATAAAACTAAAGTGGTTATCTAAATATGTCGTATATTTCTTAACAAACCCTTTTCATTTTATTTCTTCTTCTATCACCTCCATTCATTATTCAAAAATTAATAAATAATAAAAAAATATATTAATTATACTGATATTTTATAATTTTAATTTCATAAAATACATCTTTATCCTCTTACATAAAAGAGAAATAAAAACATATTTCATGTGTACGAGGGTATATCTCCTAGTGAACCAATGTATTTTTTCTCATCAACACTACTCATGGATGGTTATAAGAATGGTTTAATGTTCATATATTAAATTAATGACTTATGTGTCATTATTAAAAAATACTATATAAAAATATATATTATTTACATTTTTCCCTTTCGATTCATGAAAAAATTACATTTTCGTTCGTGTGTACGTGTGGATTAATACCTCCACGAAACGATATGATTTGTTTCTTAGCACCACATCAAAAAAATTATATATATATATATATATATATGTATTTAATGAAATAATATGATATTTATTATATAATTATAATTCTTAAAATATAAAATAATACTTAATTAATTTCTATAATGATCTCCCAAAAATGGAAATGTTACTCAGGCTTCTGTATGGCCTACCGACTCTATGATTATAACACCGTTCATTTTTTCATAACCATATTTTGTGATAAGTTATAAAAAAATAATTTATGTATAAAAATTATCATTATATAATCATTTTAATTCTATAAATTACGAAATAACTACCTCTTTGGTGATATTCAACCTACCAAAGTCATTTTAGACACATGAGTTGAATATCATAAAAATGTCTGACATAAAAAAAATTGACTGAGTGATTTTATATAAAAAGATTACTAATAAAATATTAAGTATCAATAAAAATGAAAAAAATTAATTACAAATTAAAAAATTTACATAGTTTTATTAATCACTAATATAAATAATATATGAGATGAGTTAACCATGAAATAAGGGAATTTATTCTTTAGAAAAAATATCTTTTAAATATTCATCTCTGACTCTTTTTCAAATATATCCATTTTTTAAAATTGTTTTTATTATTTATTTATATGAACCTAAGTAAATTATAAAGAAAATTTTATAATTTTTCTAACTAATTTTCAATGATTTCTTGAAGGAATATTTTTACATTATGTTTTTAATTCCTTTATAAATGATAGAATATTTGTTCTATTTTAACATGTATTGTTATAATAACTTTTATGGCCTCCGTAATCATTATTTTATGTTTTAAATCCATTAAAATCTATCATTTTTTCCTCAATAAAAATACATATTTCAATTTTGTTTTTGGAATTTTAGTTTTATAAAATTGTTTCTTAAAATGAAAGGGTATTTTTAATATTTTAATTTTTTCTAAATGTGGTTTCAAAATAGTTTTTCAATGGTTTTATGATAAAAAGATTAAAGAATAATTTTTTTATTATAAATTTGATAATTTAGAATTATATATGAGAAACATGTGAGCCTATCATATCTTATACGATAGGTTGATCCCCATTATAGCTCCTGAAGACGAGTGAGGCCGATACATATTTTACGATGGTTGAGAGAAATTATTACAATCCAAATCATTTGGAAGTATTATTTGACATCAAAGATAACACAGATGGAATAAACAGGTGTGATTTCTCCAATGTATTTAATTGGTATCTAGTAATTTCTGTGAAGGGTTTAAAACATGTTATGAATTCGATGCTCTTGGCTTCCTAAAATGGGCTTATATTAACTTTCTCTGAGTTTTAATATTTTCTCTTAGAAATAGGGTGTGTATTAATGGGGAAATTATTCATCTCATATTATAAAATAATATTGTGTTGATGTTAAGTATTTTTTTATTTTATTTGTTTCTTTGAAGTAACATATTTAACTATTTATATAATTTACTAATATTTTTAAGCACATCCCATATTTTAAAAAAAATCATAGGATTAATGAAGGGTAAGAAAAAAAGGAAGAAGATAAGTTTAAAGTGTATCAATATTCTTCATGAATTGAAACATGTTTCAATTTAATGAAATTATATTTTTGGAAATTGGAAACTAATTAAAACTATACACTTTTTTATTTATGTGATTTTTTTGTAAGAGTTATGACCTAATTCTCTAAAACCTCTAGACCAAAAATATTATTTGTAATGAAATAAATAGAATTATAGTACAAAAAAACTAGAATATGTGATACTTAAGGGTGGCCCATTACACACCAGTATCTTAAAATTCCCAATATACCTCATTCTTAGGTTACATTCCCTTCTAAATCTTATCCCTTCTTTCCATAATGATTAATTTTAAAATAAATGGCCAGCAGAATAAAATTTTTAAACCTTTATTTAGTTATAATCATAACTTTTCCATCTATTATATACTAATTTATGGTATTTTCAATGACTTATGCCATCTCATTTAACACATCCCTAGTCTTGGATAGAGGAAAATGTTTTCACTGACATCTACTAACGAGGGTTGAGTAAGATATTTTTCCCATATAAAAATAATATGGTGCCATTTGAATAAATGAACGAGAAAATTTTTATAAATATTCCACTTAATGCCATCTTTTGTCTAATATTACATGGTATCCTAGTGTTAATGACCAAAACGTTTACTCTAATGATTATATAAATCATTAAAATATCTTACCCTTTTGGCGATGATAGGAATTGTTAAGGTTTAAATCCTTGTTCAAATGCATGAAAATACTTCTCTGACACATTAACATGAATCATCTATCTCCATTATATAATATAGATAATTTTTCAACACAACGTATATCTACATTATTAATATAATTTTTTCTAATATGTTCAATTGAAATTTCTTCTCATATCCATAGAAAATGAACTACCTTTGTTACGTGGTATTTGATAACCACTATTGTGTAATTTTTTATGGATGAATTCGAAAGATCAGTGAAAACCAGTGTAAAATAATCTCACATTCACATATGAATAGGGAGTGGATTCATAACATCTTTTGGATTTTTTTTCATATACTATAAAGACCCTCAACTTAATTAGACATTAGTTTATGATTTATTATTTAATATTAAAAATAATACAATATGAAAGATCGATATTTATAGTGTATTTTGGAATCAATTACATTACATAAAATATTAACACAATAAATATGTCATCATTATATAAGACATCCCTAACATGCTCATACTTAAAATTTCCAGGTATATCCTCGGAACATACCTAAGAAAGAGGTGTGCAATAAATCCTAGTATGGGAATAAATAAGGAATAACATGAAGAAATAATAAATTTTAGATAACAATTATATAAATGGTGCATAAAAGGGATGAGAATAATAAATATGAATGATAATTAATTTTAAAGCATCATAATCATAAAGGAAACATGAAAAATATTGAAATATATTAAAACACTTAATCATAAACATAGGTCGAGGATAACTATCTAGAAATCATGATAAAAAATTTGCCATAAAAGAATCATGTTTAATCTCTATCCTAACATGACATGCCGTGATACTAAAAATTTCCCATTGAATTAGAGTGCTATATAATTTCATGTGCAAGTGTCAATACCATTCCATTCCCATAAATAGGTGTGTCACATAGATCATACAACATTGATTAATTCAATATCTTGTTTTATTATACGATCAAGGTGTGTGGAATAAATAAATTTAAGTATCAAATAAAATAAACATAAGTTCATTAAGTTCGAAATTATTAATAATATATTGGAATGAGTATTCTATATATAATTATTTCACATGGAAAATCATGGTGGAATATCTGCTACATTGTGGGCGCATATAAAGGTTTATGGAGGGGATCAAAGATATCGGTAGTGGTATCTATAATTTAGGAATAATAGGGTCAGTAATGGGGATATGGAAGACTAAATACAAACATCAGGGATAATAAAAAATGGCATAAGAAAATGAATCTACATGAAAAAAGGGGAGAAAGAAAAGAGACAGTACTAAAATTCTGCATTCTAACGGGTATACATAAAGGTTCACAAGATATATTAATTAGAGTAAAATGGTTGTATCAACATTTAGAAACATAGGGGAATTATGGGGTATAAGAAAGACCATATTTCAACAAGAGGAAATAGAAATTACGAGACATAACATAAAATATTTTCCTGTTAAAAAGAAGAGAGGGGGATTCCCTTACATTGAGAGGGTGATTCCAAATGCTTTGGAAAAGATTCTTTAGTGTTTGGGGCACCTTGGAAAGAATATATAGATGTGAGGGACGATTAAGGACGTGATCCATGGTTTTGAGTGAATAGAAATGGGATCTATGGTGCGTTTTTATAGGAAATGAATGTGGAATTATTTATTATTTCACAAAAATGGGTTTTAGACTCTATATAATAACATAACCAAAACAAGAAAACAACCCATGGTTTGGCCCATTTTTTATGCCCAATGGGAGCATTTTTAAATTTTTCTAATACCAATGTCAAAAATTATTAACATATTACCCATGATGATGTAAATGTGGGTCATTTCTTTAAGGAAATTACTTTAAAACATTAAAATATATTTTAGGTTTTGGAGGGATCATAATGTCTTTAAAAAATTAATCAGATCACCAAAAAATAATATTATTTTAAATGAAAAGCAGTAATTTGGATATGCCATTTTTATTATTTATTACATAATTTTTATTCTTTATTATGTCTTAATACGCATCATATATTTATACCATATTTAATTTTTACTCGCATATTGGATTGTCTCAAAAAATTATGAAAAAATAAAAATTAGATAATTTTGATGTTATGATTCCAAAATTCATAACAATGTTATCTAAATAATTTTATAAATATTTTAATTTCCTTTTTAAAATTAAGAATCTATATTTTTTGGGAAATTATGGATTTTTCAAAAATAACAGTTTTTTAACCCTTATAATAAAAACATTTGACATAAGAAATTTATACAACTTATCACATTAATTATACCCACATTTAATAATATTTTCTTTTAAAATATAATTTATTTCTAAATAAACAATTAATTCATCTAAATGAGTATATCTTAATTGAAATTTCATATTACTAATGAATACAATTTGTGTTTTGTCGTATCAAAATATAATTGTTATCAAACCAAATGCTTAATCAAATATAAATTAAAAATAAGGAATAAATATAATCATTATTCAAAGTAAAAAGAATATAAATATGAATGATAGGTTCTATAAATTTATTTTTACTTTATTTTTAACCTTAATAAACATATTTTTATTTTACCCTTGTAATTAATATTTACTAAATTTAATATTCATATTTTACGAAATATTAAGTTAAACATATTACCATATAATTATTATGGTGATTCCAAATATGGAATTAATTTTAACAAAATAATTTAATAGTGTTAGAAGAATTTAATTTAATATATAACCCGTAAGCACAATGAATATCAATTTTTCAAAAAATCAATTTTTTATGGAATATATTATTTCACATTAACTCTATAACTAGTAATATTAATTATTTTAAAATAAATTATTATATATATATATATATTATAAAAAATAACTTATATAATTTCTCATTATGGTTTATTTTAATTAATTAAAATAGGGATACACAATGTATTTTAAAACTATTTTAAAAAAATGCATTTTAATCTAAAAAATAAACATATATTAAAATCTGGTATAATAATGATTTAAAAATATGTCAGGTAATTATATATAAGTAATGAATAATTATATTAACTTGAAATAAAACTAAAACAATATTTGTAATTATAAATTAATTAATTTATCAAATTTAATTACAATTCAAGACAAAAATGGTATATTTTAATTTTCACCAATAATAAATATAAAGCTTCCAAAAAATCCAAAATTTTCAATATAATCTAAATTTGATATTATGTTTCAAAAAATGGAGTTTTATTTATGAATAGTTTTTTTAATTTTTCATAATTTAATTATAATATATTATTTTCATAAATAATTGAAAATTCATTTCACAGGAAAATAAATTTTATACTACAAAAGACATTACCAAAAAATTCCTTTATTATTTACTAAGAATATATAAATATTAGTATGACATATATATATATATATGCATATATCATAATCTATTTAATCCTAATTGTATATAAAAATTTAATGTAAATTTTAAATTATTCATATCTAAATAATCATTGTTTGTTTGTGCTCGGTGTTGCATATCGCATATGCTATCAACCATAGTTTTATCTTTAAAAACCTGTGATGTTACATTATTTACCCTTTAATAAATTTATCCTCAAATTTTAAAATTGATCTCAATATGATATATTTTTTATAGTTGAAATTATATTTATTAAATACCCAAATTTATAAAAATTCTTAAAAAAAACCTCGATAAAAGAGAGAAAATTATTTTTTAAGGTAATCACATAACCTAGTATCTTAGTATGAAAACCATAGTGGAAAGTGAAAACATGGAAATTGAAGAGAAAATTAACACCAATGAACTAATTAAATTTGATATAGAACGTGGAAGGATAAAGCCAATGTCAGAAAAACCATAAATCGGTGATAAGTAAAATTACCATCAATTCATCAGAAATGATCACAATATGAAAACAGTTTTTAATCAACATTATTTTCAGAGTTACCAAATTGTGTTATCATCAAGACTATTAAAATAAGTAAATATACTTTATTTAAAATTAAAATTTCATCGATTAATTATTTAATATTATATTTTCATTTCTTTCTTCAAACAATTAGAACTATAGATAAATTTTTTTATACATGAATCTTTAGAATAAACTTCTAGTAGATCACATAATCCCACAAATAATAAAAAATTATACTCCACCTATTCTAATCCACATACAATAATAAAGGTAAATTTTGGAATGAATATCTTTAAAATATTAAACCAACAAATCAATATCTATCAAAATTAATTAGATAACCTATCAATGGCATATATTTCAATAACTCAAAAATTTATAGGATTTAACTTATGTTTTCCATGATTTTTTTCCTAAAATTGAATCATATAGGAATTTTTCCCTTAATAATGGTTCTTAATAATCTTATGATGTTACTAAAGCATATCCCCTAGGAGTGTCAAATCAGGTGTGCAGCCAACCCTATTTTTGTTCACCAATTGTTGATCGAGTCTATCTCAATGTAGTGTTTTGGGGTTTTACATGTAAGTACATATGCGATAGTGAAAAATCCACTTATAGTATCCTTACATGGATGTATTATTTTGAAAACCCACTTCCTATATACTTTACCAAAATTTATGTTTGTTTTATTATTATTAGTTTTATCCCTATGTCTTTCTCTACAATTTTCTAATCCTAATTTCAAATATAACAAAACTTTTCCTTTGATACATACTACGAGAAACATGCTCTTTATTGCACAATAGTTGATGATTTATTACATAAGATTACACGTAATACCAAATAGAAGATTGAGATGTCTAGTGCATTTGGGAACAAGGTACATTACATAATAAGTTAAAACACGAAATACACAACCCTTTTGGAAAACATCCTTAACATTCACAAACTTAAAACTACATGGTATAACCTGGGAAGAAATATAAGAAAGGGGTGTACAAAAAATCCCATTATAGGAATAAACATATAATAACATTAAGAAATTAATACATGTTATATAGTATGCATATCAATGGGGCATAAATGTAGAAATAATCATTAACATGATTGATAAGGAATGATATAGAGTGATAATCCAAAAGGTGTTATGGTAAATGTGGCACAAACATAAAAAAAACATCATAAAAATAATTCACTTATAATTCAATGTCATAATAATGGAAGAAGAACCAAAAAGTAATCATCTTTAATATATATCCCAACATGACATTTCATGAGACTGAACATTTTGAAATGAATTGATGTTCTATATAATTCAATGAACACGAATCACTTTAATTTCATTATTATACTTTAGTGTGCCAAATAGATCATAAAATAAGGATTTATTAATCAACATATTTTATTCCACAATAAATGAGTGAGGAATACATTCGTGTGAGTGCCTAATAAAATAATTATAATATCATAATGGTGAACTATGACATCCCGTATTGTTTTCAAGTATTCGGAATCCCATATTTTTACCATGATTTTATAGGGATTCATTTAAGGTTTATTTGTTTTAATTTTTTATTTATTTATATGGGATAATACATTGTTGGGGTATAGTTTTCCCAAACTATGCGCTCAATCAAAGAAAAATTGTACAAACCTAAGTAGTGGGGTTTTTCATTGTTGGTGCACAATTTTTTAAACCATGACCTCTATTAAGAGAAACCATGAAACACATTTAAAGGGGGTTCATGGTTAGTCTTTACAATTTTTAAAACAGTGTGGCTCTACCAAAGATACCATTTGTACAGGTTTTTCAATCCATTTTTTATGTTTTAAAATCCTAAAAACACATATTTAGGTCCCTAGAGGACTGGTATGACCCAAAACCAATTTATCTTTCTTTAGTAGCTCCCAATAGCCATTATTATCCTCTCAGAACCCTCCCTATGGTTATTTGAAGCTATAGGAACTTTGTTCGATCTCCACCACGTTAGATTCCTCACCCCTATCTCTATCTTCCTATATAAATCTTCTCTTTCATTGGGTTATGTGGATCCTTGTGTTTCTATGTGTACTTAATTCCCTCTGTTTCAGGATCTTAAAATTAGGTTTGATCATTTATTCATAGATTCTGTGATCATCATTCTTTGTTGATGAATCCAAATTATGGTTTGGTGATTCGAGATCTGTTTATCACAAGGTTGGTGGTTTAGTCATGATGACCATTTTTTGTAAAACCAAAACTGATTATTTTTCTTTAATTATTTTTAATTAAATAAAAAAATTTCATTAAATTATATTTTATTCAATTTGTTTCTTGAAAAACCCAATTTCTATTTAATTGTGGTTTTAAATATTGGATTTTGGCTTGAAATTTGGAAAACCCCAGAATTCTATTTAAATTTTTTGTGTCATTGTTATTTGGTTGAATTTAAATAAATTAATTTAATTTTTGGAATTTTTTTATGGAAAAATTGTTAAATCCACAATTATATTGAATTAGGGGATTCATA
Organism: Viscum album; assembly: GCA_963277665.1. Lineage (NCBI taxonomy): Eukaryota > Viridiplantae > Streptophyta > Magnoliopsida > Santalales > Viscaceae > Viscum > Viscum album. Next base: position 473,017,964 of record OY728148.1, read on the forward strand.
ATAAATTTATGTAAATTATTTGATATTATGTTATTGAATTTAATTGTAAAAGTGAATTTTGAAATTGAATTGGGGTTTTATTTCAAATTTCTATTTGTGAAAAATGGATCAAAACTGGTTTTGATTGAAACCAACGGGTTTTATATTTGAAAAAGGAATGTTTTCAATTAAAAACCCACTTTGGTTTTTATATTGAAATTTTGATTTACGAAATGGGGGAATATAATATAATTTTATTTAAAGGTTTCATTAAACTAATGTCCCATCGTTTAATTGTACAACATCACTTGCAAGACATGGTAGTTATTGACTTTTTTGAAAAAAATTCTAGGTTAGAAATGAAATACCAAAGGATTAATGTTTTACAACACTGTGAAATTATTTTTCCGAACATCTCACTTCCCCATTGGGACATGGATGAGTCCTCTATTTCTATTGTCAAGGAATTTGTGTACACATTTTGTATTATAATATGAGGGTGTGAGGATCCCATAACCTATAACTATCATACCTCTTGGAAGATGACCATGTTCCTCATATGTTTATATATGACATATAAATGTCTTCCATTGTTGTAAATTGTTTTACATGGATTTTTATTTATATAAATTTATTTATATATATGTATTTGTTTAATAAATTTAAGTAATGCATAATTTTTTACATGCATTTCCATATTTTGAAATGTATTTCCATCAATTTAAATTTAAATCCTGATTTTCTTGAATATGCTCTTGAAATTCCAAACCAACTTATTTGTAAATTGAAATAATATCATTTAATTAATTTAATATTGGAATAGTATTCAAAATTCATTGCTAATACCCTAATAGGATTTTAGCTCACACTATTTATATGACTTGGGTCTTTGAATATTATATCCATCCATGTTACAGTAGGGGTAAAGCCCCACTTGGAAGTGGTTATAGCTGTTGATCAGTCGACTCAGAGAGTTGAAACCAATTGGGCGTTGATTTTTTATCTACATGTTTTACTAGTACCATGTTTTATTAATTTGGGTTATTTCCACCTTTTTGACTTTTGGTACACATCTCCAAGTGGTGTTTCATTTTTATTCATAAAAATATTATATCGTTCTTTATTGATGTTAATGGAAAACGAATTCCCACTTTCAATTTTTATAATGTCAGTTACTAGTATGTAACTGATGGGGATCAATAACTCCCTTCGGTCTATTTCAAGATATTCTCAATTATCAGGTTACCATGGTACTTGAGATTGTTTTCGATAATGTGGTATCAAAGGGGTATTGAGCATCTTTTCTTGAAATCATTATATAGTTGTGTAATATTTTCAAGAATTAATATGTAGTTAAAATTTATTGTCTATCCCACTCTCACCATAATGAACATTAAGTCAACTGGGGTGGTAAGGTATATATGTCTTGATGATAACAATATTATTTTCAATCTACAGTGATTATTTTCCCTAATTTCTCTATTTTACTATTAATCTGATGACTTCCTAGTTTTCTATTTATTTTTTGTAGCATCATTCCTCTAAGAAGACATGTTAATCTGAACCATGAGGATTTTTCTATTGAATCTTAGTGAAAAAATCCCCTAGTTGACCCAATTATGATTTAGGTGATTGTTTGTACAATCCAAACATTGATACAGGGACCACCAATAGTTCTCATTCGGGATCCAACTAGTTAACCACAAAGGGATATTCTTTGGGAACATTCAGTATAAATATTGTTCAGACTCTTGTACCATTTAAAAGATAAGATGATCCTCAAGAGAATAAAGAATGATTGAATGTGGTGGAATGTATTTTTTGGGTTCATGGAGACACTAGATGTATCCAAGGGGAACTGAGCCACATTTGTGCAAGAAGGGCTGAGAAAGTGATGGTGGGATAAAATTGTGACTGAGAAGAATCATGAGTTCATAGAGTCGAATGACAATAAATTGATTTCCACTAACTACTTATATCTAGAATCATTTCTATTGTCCAATTTTATGGAGTTTCTAAAACATGAGTAGGCTAAAAAGATCGTGATACTATCCAAAAACTATTTGGTTGATCTCATGCATTTTGGATTTGAGATATTATCAAAAGATAAGATAAAATATCGATGTTTTGATTTGGTACATCATTGGATATTCATTCTAAGTATTTCATGCTAAAGTTGTCTTATTATGAATATGTGTTGGATACAGTGCTAATGGTTGAAATTGATAATGCTAGAGATTTATTGTAATTGTGTGTTTTTCTCTCCTAATGTTGGTGTGGGTTCCATTAAAGGAACGCATAATTTTGATGATTATACTAGTGGTTCTGTAGAGTTTAGTCATTCTAGACCTCCTACATTACTTGACAGAGGCCCATATATTTTATAATGGTGTGGAGGTCCTAATAATTCTAAGAGGTTGTTCAGTGAGGCACCCATGATATGTGGCTCTTGTGGATGCTCAGGAGACACAAAAAAATCATTAGATGTATATTCCACTCCTCAAAGAATCACCGGATAATAATCTCCCCCTAAAACTATGAGGAAATCAGATGCTTCAAGGATAATAGGGTTCAATCCACATGCATCCAGAATGAAGCTTTGTCACATAGTGAAAGGGTCCCCAGAGGAAGCAGATATGGGTTCAATGACTGTGAGAGGTACAATTTCAAAAGCTTCATCATTAGTGACTTGTTTGTTTGATATTGTTTCATCCCACTCATTTATTTCAACTTGTATTGTTAATCTATTAAATCTTCCAAAATCAATTTTTCTTATGACATCGATATTAATACACCCTATGGTATGGAGAGAGAGTAGTTTATTCGTAGTCCTACTTGTGTAATTTGTCTATCGGATTTCAATCCTTCTTGGAGTATAATGGTCCTCTACATGAAACCATTTGACGCCATTTTCAGGAGGGATTGGATTATGGATAGTGAATCCCAAATTTGATAATTATATTTCGCAAGACTCCTTTACTATACCTGATGGTGTGTACCATGTATTTCTTGGAGAATGGGACCCAAGTTCAAATTGGTTCAAAAATTTCTATCCATAGTTGGGGAAAGTGATATTTGTCTTTTCTTTTGACCTATACAAGGAATATTTGTGTGTTGATATCCCTCCAATTTTCATCAATTATTCTGATGTGTTTCCTTATGACTTCTTTAGATTTCCATTAGTAAGGGAATTAGTGTTTCCTATTTATTGAGATAATAGTACTCAACCAATTTCTATTTCCTCTTACTAAATGGAACGAACTGAACTAAAAGTGGTGAAGGCCGTGTTGAATGATCCCATTGAAAAAGGTTTCATATTCCCTATTTTGTCTCATCGGGTGTCATTGGTTTTATTTGCAATGATATCTAATCATTTACTATGCCTATGTGATGATTATAGAAAACTCAATTGTGTGATGGTAAAGAACAAGTATCTATTTCCAAATATTTATAATATGTGTCATAATTATATAGGGGAGAATTGGTTCTCAAAGAAGGACCTTCGATCCAGATACTCTTTTTTGAGGTTAAAATACTCTAACATTATGGAAACCACATTTCAGAGTAGGTATAATCATTTTGAGTACCTTGTTATTCCATTTTACCTGGACAATTTTCCTTTAGTCTTTATGGAGTTAACGAATACTATTTTTTATTAGTGTCTATATACATTACTTATAGTATTTTTGGATGAAATCCATATTTAATCTATTTCTTAAGAGAATCATGTTCATCATTTTATAGAAGTTTTGGAATTGGTGAAAAATCAATGACTCAATACTAAAATTTAGAATTGAGATTTCTAGATTCGGGAAGTTAAATTCATGGGACATGTGATGTTGGGTGATGTTATTGTAGTTGATCCTAAAAAGGTTAATGTTGTTATAGTCTGGAAACAACCATGGAATTATTTCATGATTTTGATATTGCTGGGTCTAAATGGGTATTATCACTTGTTCATTAAGGGCTTCACAAAGTTTACTTCTCCAATGACTGATCTAACATAGAAAGAGTATTGTTTTCATGGGATAACAACCTTATGGGTTATTGTTTTGAACTGAAAAATATTCTAGCAACTATTCTGTTCTTGACTCTTCTACTGACTAGTTTTGGCAATGTGGTCTTTTTTTATGCATCGAGTTCAGATTTGAGCTATATTCTTATGTCAGGTGATCATGTATTTACTTACAGATCTTGTTATCTTATCCCATACAAGAAGAATTATCTATCCCATGACATTGAACTTGAAGTTGTGATTCACATGCCTAAAATTTTCTTACAGTACCTTTATAGAGAAATTTTCCCCATGTTTTCATACCATAATATCTTTAGTTATATCTCAACTTAAAAAGACATAAATATCCACCAGAGACATTTGGTGAATTACCTATAATCCTTCGACGTTGACATATCCTATATATTAGGGAAAGGAAATGTCCTCAGAGATGCCTTCAGTAGGAAATGTCTAACCCAGTTCATGAAAGAATTTTCGGAAGAGTTGAACTTGATGGATCTCATTTCATAGTTGAATATTAGTGTCCAGGAATCAGGGGTTGAGGTTTCATTGTCCAGTGTTTAGTTGATATCTTCTCTTCTCGAGTTTAATGTTAGTAACAATACATTTAAGATTATTTCTATTGAACTAGTGAATCCCTTTATTATGGGTACACCATCGCTGACTTGTCGTTCTCAAAAGAGGGAATTCTTTGTTATCTTAATCACTTTGTTATGTTGTCAGTGGAAAGGAAACCTTTTAATAAATATTTTCATAATTTCCAATAGGATGTTTACCCAAGGACCTCGAATATGTTCTATGTCATAAAGGGTAGATTATAGTGGCCAGGTTTGAGATGGGGCATTACTAATTTAGACTCTTATTGCAATAAGTGCCTATAGGTTAAGATCAAGAACTAGAAAACATTGGCTTTTCTTCATCCACTTCTTGTGCCCACTTGAAAGCGGGATGAAATCACTATGGTCTTTTTGATTGTGCTTCTGGGTACCTAGATAAAAAATAATGTGATATGGATTGTTATCTATCCTCTAGTAAAATTGGATCACATTATACCCATATTTTATATAACCAAAGTTGATGAGTTGGAAAATCTCTATGTGAAATATTTTTTCCTTTTTATGGAGTACCATATGATCAAGTCCCTAATAGATATCCTTGGATATCATATCATTTTTGGATATGCCTTCATGAGGAACTTGAATCCCATGTCTATTTGAGTATGGAATATCATCTGTAATCGGATTTCCAGATAGAGAGAGCTATACATATTCTTGATGATGGCCCACCCATGTTTTCCTGACTTTGGTGGTGATTAGGAATAAAAATTATGTATATATGAGTTTTATTATTATAATTGATACAAGTATACAATCATAATGGATTCTTTTGAGGCCTTGTATGGTTGTTCATGAAGATCATTATTGTGTCTGTCAAATATAACTGAATGTTCTTTGGTTGTAAAAAGTTTGGTTTAAGAGAGGACAATAAAGATTTAGTATATTCACCAGAGGATGTGTGAAATATAGTGGGAGTATAAGTCTTATGTTGATCATAATTATATGTTGTTAAAGTATTCAATTATTGAGAATATGTTATTGAAAGATTCAGACTGGTTTAGTCATGGACCGCTTGGTTAGAAACCGAATCTTCGTCCAAGTTCTGTTGGACCTTTTGTGGGTTTTTAGTTGGTGGGAAACGTTTCATATCCTTGAGTGCTTCCATTGAAGATGATTTCTATACATATCATGATTTATTTTTCTCATCAACGAGAGTATATATATAATCCCTCTAAAATTTAGGGTTTGCGTGATCTGGATGTCAGACCTAATTTATCCGTTTCTGAGCAACTGGTTGGGGTACTTGATTCAAAAACTAAGGAGCTTCATTGGATGATAATACAATTGGTTCATGTTCTATGGAAGCATGGTTTTGATAATCTTGATACTTGTTAAAGTAAGGCATGATGTGAAGGAAATGGTCTCATATGTTTCTTTTTGGAAGCTTCTTCGTAGGATTTATGAAAAAAAAAGTTTCTATAGTTAGGAGGTTGTTCCATCGTGTTAATACATTCAGTTATTCCAAAACCCTTTTTTCAATTATTTGGTGGTGTTTTTTATGGTTAATTAATGTCAACAAAATTCGTATAGTTTTTAGGCTTGTACTTGGTTGGCACATAGTTTTTCCAAACTATGTGCCCTCTCAAACCAAACTATGAAAACCCATGAATTGGGATTTTTCATGGTTGGCACATGGTTTCTTAGACCATTCTCTATATCTGGAGAAACCAAGAACCCATTTAAAGGGTTACAAGGTTAGTCTGCATGGTGTTTCAAAACAGGAGGCTCTTCTTATGCATATGGGTTTTTAATCCTATTTTTATTTTTAAAATCATAAACCATCCATTTGGGACCCCAACAAACCGATACATCCCAAAAATAATTTATCCTTCCTTTGTGTCTCCCAAAAATAATTCTCAGACCCTCAGAACACATATGGAAGTGCATTGATGCTAGACGAATGTTTTTCGATATCCACTCAGTTAGTTTCCTCTCCTAAATTTCTATCTGCCATTATCTCTATTTTCATATATAGGTTTTCATGGATCCCAATGTTTCTTTGTGGATAGAATTACCTATATTTTTTGAACACAATCATTGGTTTAACCCTTTTTCTTGAATTACATGGTCGTTTTCATCATTGAATAATCCTAATAATTGATTTATGATTCGAGATCCATTGATCTCGAGGTAGGTGGTTCAATCATATTGAACATTTTTTGTTAACCCAAAATTGAATTATTTAATTTCAATTTTTTTAATTAAATGGAATTGTTTCATTTTAATTATATTTAACTAAGTTAGTCTATTGGGAAAACCCAATTCCATTGAATTAGTGTTTTGAAAAATGGACATCCACAAGAAATTTGGAAAATCCAAAAGTCCATTTAATTAGTGTGTGTTCGTGGAACATGGTGAAATTTAAATTCATCAATTTAATGGGATTTTTGTGAAAACAAAAATTCCCTTGAATTGGGGATTAGTTCAGAAATTGATAAAAATTGTTTGAAATTTAATTATGGAATTTAAGTTTGAATGTAAATTGTGAAATTATATTTAAAACTATTCTAAAATTCTTATTTTTAAAAACTATATTTAAAATTGGTTTTATAGAAAACATATAGTTTTATCCGGGAAAAATAATGTTTTTGATTAAAACCCTTCTTCAGTTTTTTAAATTGAAATTGGGATTTTTCAAATAGGGGAATGGAATTTAATTGTATTTTAATGCTGATTAACATAATTTTCCCATTATTTATTTGTAATAGACTACATGCAATCTTAGTTATTTAGTAAGTTATTTGGAAAAACATTCTAGGTTAGAATTTCCCTTGCATTGGATAGATGCTATACGACACTAAAAAAATATTGGTCTTCCCATATTACTTCCCCATGGGGGCATATATGAGTCCCCTCTCGGCATTGTAGAGGGATGTGTGTATAAATTGTAGTTTATCACATGATAGTGTGAGGATCCCATAAAATGGAACTATCATACATCTTGGTAGATGACTGTGTTTCTTTCATATTTATATATGAGAAATAATGTATGTCATTTTGTAAAATATTTTAAATTCCTTCTAATTTATGTATAATTCATTATATAATGGTTTTCGTTTAATTCATTTATATTATGAACCATTTTTTAAAAAATTATTCCCATCATTTGAAATGTATTTATATCATATTAATTGTAAATCATAATTTTTTCAATGTGATCATGAATTGCCAAACATGTTTATTTGAAACATGAAAGCACCTTATTTGGTGAATTTATCATTGTAATTTTATTATGGAATAAATTTTGATACACTACTAGTATTTTAGCTCTCGCCCAACCTATGACTTCATTTATTGGTATATTATCTTCTTTTAGGTTTGATTAGGCATAAAGCACTATATAGAGGTAGTTCTAGCTATTTATCTGTCAACTTGGTGAGTTGAGTCTATTTGGGATGGTGCTTTTTATATTCCTGGTTTTATGGTACATTAGTGTTGTACATTAGATGTTTCAAATTTTTAAATTCTGGTTAAAATATCTAAGGGGAGTTTCTTTTTTAAGCATACTGATTTGATATCTTCCTTTCACAATTTTTGTGGAAAATTTATTCCCACTTTCGTCTTGAATGATGTCAGGAGATAGTCTCCAACCTATGGGGATTGGGAATTCCCTTAAGGATATGTCAGGATCATCTTGGTTATTGGGTTACAAAATTACTCAGGATTTTTAATGAAATGAACACCCTTTATAATAAATGTTTATGGGTACTCCCTGTATAATTTTTTGGAAAGGAAAATGAAGGTGGAATATCTGCAGCAAAATGGGGCATATTAATGTTATTGTAAGGGATTGAGGACAAAATAAGGGGACTCTAATAATTTATGAATCATAGTGGTAGTAATGGGGATGTGAATGAACATATCCCAAAATTTAAATCATAAAAAAATCTCATAAGATAATGAAGATACATTAATAAATAGGAGAAAGAAGAGCACCCTTAGTAAGTTTTGGTGTGGTAACAAGTGTAAATAAAGGTTCATGGGAGGGATTAATGAGAGTAAAAGGAGACTGTAAACATTTAAAAATCATAGTGGTAGTATGTTGGACATGTAAGAACATGTACCTAAATGATAAAATTGAAATTAAGAGACATAACATATAAATGTTCTTGGTAAAAAGAAGAGAGGGAGAATCCCTAACCTTGATACAGTGATTCCAAATTCCGGGGATGAGATTGTTGAGAGTATTGGGGAACTTTATGAGTAATCTAGAGAGGTTATGAAAGAGTAATGTGCATATATATGGTTTCTAGTGACGATAAATGGGTGTTTTGGTGGGTTTATATTGGAAATGATTGGGAAATTCATCATTATTTCTCAAACATATGTTTTGGACTATATATAACAAAACTACCAAAACCAAAAACCGTCCGATGGTTTTAACCAATGTTTCTACCTAGTGGGTGTGGATTTCATTATTTAATATGAAAATCATCCGAAATTGCTAAAATATTACCCTTGATGGTGTGGAAGATAGTCATAACCATAAATAATAATTTTAAAACTGTTAAATATATTATAGATTTTGGAGGATTAATAATGTATATAATAAATTAAGGAAATAATATCAAAATTATATTATTGTACATTTTAAAAATATATTGTTCATTTATACCATTTACAGTATTTATAAAATCATATTGGGCCATTATTATGTCATAATACACACCATATTTCTTATCATATTTAATTTTTACTTGAAAATTAATCTATCCTCGAAAATTATGAAGAATTCACCATTGGATAATTATTATTTTATTATTGAAAATATAAGCATAATTTTATCCAAAATATTTCCTAAATTTTTTAGTTTTCACATTAATAAAAATAATCATCAATTGTTAAGAAATGTTGGGATTTTGACAATAACATTTTTTGAACCATTCTAAAAACTACACTTGACATCATAAATATTTTGTTATAAATTAAAATTACAAATAAACCATTAATAATAACATTTAATTAAAATATAATTTATCTAAAAATCCATTAATTCATAAAATTTTGCAATTTAATTGAATTTCTATATTACTTGAAATTTGTTTTTTATCATGTCAAAATATAATTATTATCAAAATGAATACTTAAAAATTTATAAATTACAAAAAATATGGAATCAATAAAATTATATTTTATATGAAAACTAAATATAAATATTATTTTTTAAGTTGTTTCTATTATTGGATAAATTCTTTTTAACATCAATTGACTTATATTCCATATTCCATGTTAATTAATATTTACTACTTTTACTAATCATATTGTGAAAAAATAAGTTGACCTTATTACCCATTGTAATTGTGATAATTAAAATTATGGAATCCATTTTATCAAAATCAATTTATAGACTTTGAGTAATTTAATTTAATATAAAACCCACAAACACGATGAAATGTGTTTTTTAAAAAATTTAATTTTTTTATGGAAATGATGAGTTCACATGAACTCTATAACTAGTAATCTGAATTATAAGAATTTCAAATCATAAATATAGATATATAGTATGAAATTTTAATTTACATCACTTCTCATTATTTTTAATTTTAATTAATTAAAATGGTGAGACATTATGTATTTTGTAACAGTTTTTATAAAAATGTGGTTTAATCCAAAATAAAAACTTCTAGTAAAATTAAGTATAATAATTTTTTAAACATATATAATTGAATTTAATATAAAATAATTATTATTTTTTTACCTTGAAGTAAAATAAAATTAATAATTGAAATTTTAAATAAATTAAATTATCAAAATAAATGACAATTTTAAGTAAAAATGTATTTTTCTCAATTCACTAAAAAATCTATATTTTCAAAAAAATCACAAATCTTTACAAAAAGCTAATTTTGAAAAGATGACACCATAAAAATGGAGTTATTTTTATCAAATAAATTTTCTAAATGTTCAAGTAACCAATTATAATATATTTTTCATTACAATATATAAAATATCACTTTTTATGAAAACATATTTTAAATAACAATAAGATATTACAAGAAAATTGATTTATTATTTATTATGAATTTATATATATAAATAGGATATATATTTGTATTTAATAATGTATTTCATCCTAATTATATCAAAAACATTAATATAAAGGTTAAAATATTTATATTTTAATAATCATTGTTTTTTTCTCTTGGTGTTGCACGTCGCATATGCTATTGATAATTGTTTTCTCTTTAAGAAAACTAAAGTCATTACAGTAAATTACTAAAAAGATAATAATATTATTATATAGTAAGCAATTTCTCAATTTATGTTATCGGACCTGAATTTTTATTCAACTTTTATACATTTGGGTGCAATTGATGTGAAATTGGAAATTTGAGATATCAGATTCATTTTACATTCTCATGTATCAATAGTGCATAGAGTTTAATATCAACAATCATGGAAGATTGTTCATATAAAAAAATTTATAAATTACCATATTTTAAAGCATTAGACTTATTTTATAGATCCTTTTCATCTAATTTTATATTTTTTCCACGTCACTAATAATTAAAATCGAGAAATCACATGGGAAATGTATCATACTTCCCCTTCCCTCATAAATCACAAGTAAATCCTAATTTCCTCCTTGAGTACTATATTATTCTTAGATATCATTAGATTCTATATTCATTCTTATTCAACACATCAACAACCGTATATTATTTTCATGGATGATAGTATATAGTATATTCATATTTCTTACGTTAATAATTTTATATATTTTTCCTTATATCGATTTCATTAAACGTGAATTTATTCATTAAAATTTTATAATCCATATATCTATCATACCATTATCTATAAATATACGGTTTACAAATATTATATGAAATCATTATCACATCCAACTTGAATTCACATGCTGGATAATTCGATGTAATAGTATTTATTAGTCATGATGAAAAATCCACAGCCCTTCTATAATGTATAAGGATACACTCTAGTTATTTCATTGACAAAACACTGTTTGTAGTTAATCCTTGCATCTTTATAACTAATTTTAACACTATTGTGTTAATTAACCTTTTCCTTAGATATCCAAATATTTCGTCCCATTCTTTTTATTATTTGAATTTTAAACATTTAAATGTTAAACAGTATAATGAGCTATTAAATCCAAAAAAAGTACTATTATTAACCTATAAAAACGTGAAAAATATTAATTTCTATTATATTTTTGATGTTTATCCATTGTTTAACTAACTCGAATTTTGAGGTGTAAAAGAATATTCAATTCTGAGTGATAATGTAGACAATGAGATAAACATTTTGAAGCCAAAATCATTTTTTCAAGACCTCATATATTTCTCATTTTATAAACAATATCCTAATATTGTCTATTAATAAATTAATGTTTCATCATTCCCTACTATAATATAAAGATACAATAAAAATATCATTTTTTAGTTAAACAATTATCCCTATGGGCTTTTTTAAATAGTTTATCAATATAAGGAAATGTGTGCATATTTAATATTTTGATACTATTGATATCTATATATTCATTTAACTACCTCATTAACCAATATTTATTCATGAATAAAATTAGTACACCCCAAAGAAAAATTATTGATTTGATAAAATAAATTATCACTTAAATATTTCATTTGTTTCTTTATTTTTAGGAATTCCAATGGATTTATATCTCACAAGGCATTAGATACAGGTTATTTGTTAGTATTGAGATCATTATGGACTTATATTTCTAAATCCAGAGTTAATCCCGGGAATTCAATAAAAAATTCATCAATTTAATTTTGAACAATGGTAATTTATTCTATTATCATATTATTTTTATTTGATATATTTTTACTATAATTTACTTCATCACCAAGGATATAAATAATATGAAACACTAAGTGTGGTTATTAGAATGATTTAGGATGAAAAAAATCTCTAAAAATAATGTATTCAGTGCTCACTTGATATGTAGTTAAAACTTTCTCTCAACAGTGAATTTGGACTTGATGATTATAGATCCAATTCACCCCAAATATTACATGAATTTTATTAATGGATCCAGTTTAAATATTTATAACTATATATTAAAGACTATAATTTAAATTTTATAATATATTTTTGTTCCAATAACAGTCTCACTTGGTGTTTTTGACAAACTATTTTTCCTTAATCTATCAAGAAATTATTTATAACATTTAAAAACATTTATGATATAAAATAATACATGAAACTAGAATAATTTATACCAATCATTGGTCATGTATAATAATATTACATGATATTACACCATTTAGAGTCCCAAATTCTATAGTGGTCTAAGAAAATACTCAAACTCTATCTTGTGGTTTATTCTAGTGTGGATACGATGAAACATGGGAAATTTATATATGTATTTTCTCATATATTTCTAATTATAACTATTTATATTATATTAATGTCTCATTTATTCATGATCTGGGTGTATATGTTCTCCATAACCTAACCATGCACCAAAATCTTTTTTAAAATTTACTAGGATATTCTTTTCAACAATCTTTTCATTTGAGAAACTCCACTATTCTATTGTAATCTCATATATCTAGTATTTCTACATGGATAAATTATATTCTTAATTCAATATAATTTCAATTTTAATGTAATAATTTCAAAAATACATCTCCATCCTTATTTCACTTGTCACAATTTCTTCATATGTTGAAAATGTTTTGAAAATTATGTTTCTTTAATTAAATTTCCATATACTATTAATTAATTAACCCAAATTACTCTTTGGGTTGAGTATATAGTCCATATCGTGCCCTGATATCAATTTCAATTTAGAATTAGGATTTTATAATTATCCTTTTTTATTTTTATCATATATTCACGAATTACCTTTCCATTTCAAATCATGCATCTTATTTGAAATATAACATAAAAAATATGTCTTCAAAAATAATTTATTACATTTTTATAAATTAATACCTCACCTTAGAGCAATAAATTAATAACAAACATTGATAAAATATAATTTTATTCAATATAATACTATTTCCACCATCTCTTTATTTGTTTATCCCATTTACAAGAATGTAATACTAATGACATAATCCATTATTCATCAAATAATGGAATATTGGTCTCACTAAGGGTGAAGGTTTTTTCATCATGAAGAAATCAAAGGTAGTTACACATTTTTGAGATGTAGTGGGTCTATCTATATAGGAAAGTATATATATTTTATCTTGAGTCTACAAATCTATAATAACAATTATTTAATTTACACTAATAGTAGCATGATCATTTGGGTAATCCTTATTTGGTTCTTGGAAACTAGCTCAATTTATATTTCATCCAATAAGAATCATTTTCCTAGAAATTATATACACTTATTAGTTAATAAGTTTCACTATGAACTAAAAAAAATATTTTATTACTCATGAATATATTCCTCATAAAACCATATCATGTAAATAATTTCTATTAATTTTCTGTAATTTTTTAGTGTTTACAGTAATATTTTTTTCTTATCTACCTATGTCTTTTTTCTATCTTAATTTCCAAAGTTTATAATTAAATTTTCTCTATTAAAAATGTAATTCATTTTTCTTCAATCTGCTAGATCTGATGAATTCTTTATTACATTAAAATATAATACAAAATATTACATAACCAAGATCTGAGATTAAGCCATCCATTTCAATCGAAATAGTTAATGAATATTACATGTACGTTATAATGACATAAATACATGGTAATTAAATTAATTATTTATATGTTTCATTAATATTTATTCAATGTTAACCTTAGAATATAAAACTTGTTACTCTTGATTATTTGTTAGGAAAATTGGGATGCATATGATGGGGGTCAGATTTGATAATCTATAAGGTATATTGTGTCATACAATCTACATGTATCAGGATCATTGGAAATATATTATAGTGGGATTAAATAATTTAGATAAATCCATATTAATGAAAACCTGGGAATGAGATAAGGTGTACATAATAATTTTATCATAATGAATAAATATAAAAAATAATGGGAATATATAATATTGTAAATTTTAAGCATATCGTTGAGACGTTCTGTCAAGATATCATGCATATAAGGTAAATACATGTTCGTTAGTCTATCTCATATAACTCATGATTCCTACCAATGATATATATATATATATATATATATATATATGTATGTATCTGGCCCCACCTATCAAACAAAACATCAATTTTGTTCTATGATATGAGTAAAATAATTAATAAATACACATAATAATGTTGAGATTTAAATATTATATCATAAAATGACAAAAATAGAAAATTTTCAGTTTCATATAGTGTAGTTTTCTAAAATAGTGGAACATATGGTATTTTGAATAGATTTCCCCAAACAATATAATAACTTCATTATAGAGATGAATACTATTCAACAATAATATTTGATTATAGTGTATATATAACATGGAGTATATGAAATGGTATTGGTAGAAATGTTACCTTTATCCATATTGGAAGATAAGGAATGGAAAAGGAATTCAATACACACATATAGATTTAATTTCCACTAATCCATTAATACATAAGAATTTAGAATTATGGAATTATTTTTAGTGTAGTTAAAACATATAAACGGGAATAATGACATTAAATTGGACATTATTAATTATAAAATTAGGTAATATAAATTATTTCAAGAATAGTTAAAAAAAATTCTAAAGAGAAGATGAAAGATCAATGTTTCGAGTAGGGACATCGGTAGGGTATTCATTCTTAGGATTTCTTGCTAAAGCATGTTTATTATGCATATGTACTAGATAGATGGATAATGGTCAAAATTTACCATGCTAAAAGGTCTTAGTAATTGGTAGTTTCATTCTATCACAATGTTATTTGGGGTTCCCTTAATGGAACGCAAAAGGATGATGATTCTCATAGTGGTTTTAGATTGAAGTGTCATTCTGGACCCCATGCTGTACCTGGACGATGCTCGTAGATTTCATAATCGTGTGGTAGTCCTAAAATTTCTATGTGGGTTTGCTCTGAGGCAGCCATGATATGTTTCTCATATATATGATGAGGACACTTAAAATTTTTTTGACATGATTATTCTGCTCCGCAAAGCATCAATGGATAATCAAATCCTTCAAAAGTAATGGGGGAATCAGATGCATCAAGGATAAAGGGGTTCAAGTCACAAGAATCTACAACAAAGCTTCTTCACATAGTAGAAGTGTCGTCAGAGTTAGCAGATATGGGTCCAGTGACTGTGAGAGGTACAATTATTAGAGATTCATCATTAGTGACTTGTTTATTTGTAATTGGTTCATCTCACTCATTTATTTCAACCTATATTTTTAATATGTTAAATCTTCCTACGAAGATTTTTATTATGTCATGGATATTAATACAGGCCCTGGTACAAAGAGAGATTAGGTTCTTCATAGTCTTACTTGTGCATTTTCTGTATCAAATTTTGATCTTTGTTGTAGCTTTTTGGTTTACTAGATGAAACCTATTAAAGTCATTTTTAGGATGGATTAGATCAAGGCCAATAAACCCATATTTTATTATTATAAATATCGAGCCTCGATTACTATACATGATGGTGTGTACCTTGTATTTCATGGAGAATGTGTCCCAAGGTCAAACATGGTCGAACATTACTATCCAAAGTTGGGGAAAATTATATTTATCTTTTCTTTTGACCTAGTGCAGGAATATTTTTTCATCTTATCCCTTCAGTTGTCATTGATTTTTCTTGACGTGTTTCCTTACGACTTCTTTGGATTTCCACCCAAAATGGAAGTAGAGTTTTCTATTGATTTAGATAATGGTACTCAACCAGTTTCAATTAAATATTACTACAAGAACAAGATGAACTAAAATAGGTATAGACTATATTCCATGATCCTCTTGAAAAAAGATTCATATGCCCAAGTGTGTCACCTTGGGTGTTGTCGATTATCTTTGCAATGATATCTGATCGATCATTATTCCTATGTGTAGATTATAGAAAACTGAATCGCATGATGGTAAAGAACAAGTATCAACTTCCAAATATTGATGATATGTATTATCATATTATAGCGTAGAATTTTTCCCAAAGATGGACCATCTATCTGAATTCCATCAGTTGAGGATAAAATAATCTAACATTCTGAAAACTACATTTTACAGTAGGTACAACCTTTATGAGTACCTATTTATTCCCTTTCTTCTAAAAAATCTTCCTATAATCTTTATGCATTTAACACAGACTATTTTATATTATTATCTATATAAATTCATGGTAGTCTTGTTGGATTTCATCCATGTTTACTCTATGTCCTAGTAGAATCATGTGCTTCACTAGAAAGAAGTTTTGGAATTGTTGAGAAATAACTGACTCTATACTAAAATTTAGAAGTGTGATTTATGGATTTGGGATGTTAAATTGTTGGGAAAATTAGTGTTGGGCGATGTTATTTGATTTTATCCTAAAAATGGAAATGTTGTTATGAACTGGAAACAACTATGAAATGATTTCAAGATTGAGATATTATTGGGTCTAGATGTGTATTATAACTAGTTCATTTAGTACTTATCAACATTTAATTCTCCTATGA
Organism: Viscum album; assembly: GCA_963277665.1. NCBI lineage: Eukaryota > Viridiplantae > Streptophyta > Magnoliopsida > Santalales > Viscaceae > Viscum > Viscum album. Next base: position 473,035,125 of record OY728148.1, read on the forward strand.
CTGATATAACATGGAAAGAGTAATGCTTTCATAGGATTACAACATTATGGGTTCTTTTTTGTACTGAAAAATATTCGTACCACTATTCCATTTCTAACTCTTCCAGTTGCTCATTATGGCTATGTGGTCTTTTTTAATGCATTGAGTTCAGATTTGGGCTATGATCATATGCCATGTCATCATGTATTTTATTATGTATCATTTTCTCTTATCCCAAACAAGAATAATTATCCAACCCATGAAATTAAACAAGAGGTTGTGATTCAAATGCCTAAAATTTTGCAATAGTACATTTATAGAGAAAGGTTAACCAGGTTTTCAAACCACAATATCTTAGTTATATCTGAACTTAAAATAAACAAATATCTACTATGGAAATTTTGTGAGTTACTAATAATAATTTGACTTTGACATCTCTTATATCGTGAAGAAATGGAATGTTCTAATAGATTCCTTGAGTAGGAAACATCTACCCCCGTTCATGAATGAATTATCAGAAAAGTGGAACTTGATGGCTCTCATTGCATAGTTGCATATTATTGTCCATGGATCGAGGCATGAGGTTTCATTGGCTAGTGTTCAGTTTATATATTCTCTTTTAGAGTTTATTATTTAAGAACCATAGCTTGATGATGAGTTCCATAGAACTAGTGAATCATTTTATTATGGGGATGCCATTGTTGACTGGTCATTCTCCAAAGAGGCACTCTATGTTATCTAAATCACATTTTTCTATTGTCAGAAGTAGGGGAACCTTTTATGGGATATTTTCAAAATTCCCAATGGGATGTTTATCATGGGACCACAAATTTGTTCTATGAAATATGAGGTAGATTATAGCTACCAGGTATGATATGAGGCATTGCTAATTTAGTCACACATTGGTATATGTGCCTATAGGTTAAGGTGAAGCACCAGAAACCTTCAGGATTTCATTATTCAGTTCCAATGCCTACAAGGAAGTGGGATGCAGTCTCTATGGTATTTTTGATTGGGATTCCATGTACCAAGATAAAAAATAAAGCTATTTAGGTTATGATCTATCTACTAATGAAATTGGATCACATTATGCCCATTTTTAATATACCCAATGTTGATGAGTTGGGAAATATCTATGTGATAGAGATTTTTCATTTTAATGGAGTACCTTATGATCTAGTCTCTGATTGGTATCTTCAATTCACCTATCATGTTTGGATTGGCCTTCAGTAGGAACTAGGATCTCAGGTCAATTTTAGTATAGAATACAATCTGTAGTTGGATTTCCAGACATAGAGAGATACACATATTCTTGATGATGGTCCACGAATGTGTTCCTATCTTTGGTGGGGGTAGAGATGAACATTTAACTCTATTTGAGTTTTCTTAAAAAAGATGTTACCATTTTGTGATCATAATGGATTTTTTTTGGCCTTTTATGGTTGGCCTTACATATCTATAATGTGTCTGTCAGAGATTAGTGAAAGTTTTTTGGTTGGACCAAGCATGGTTCAAGAGAGTGCAGTAAAGATCTAATAGCTTCATCAAAGGATGTTGACATCACCAATACAATATATATTTTATTTTGATCATCATCATAGGTTGTTGTAGTTTTTAATTAGTGAAAAGTTGTTCTTGAATGTTTCACCCAGCTATGGTCATCGAATTCTTGGTAGGAAACATAAGCTTGCTCCTCATTTAGTTAAACCTTTTTAGTTTTTTGATTAGGTGGGAAAAGTTACGTATAATTTATTGCTTCCATGGAAGTTGATTTCAATACATAACATATTCTATGCATATCATCTACGAAAGTATATATCTAATTTATAACATGTAATGGGTTAGGGTGATCATGAAGTCGAACAAGATTTATCTGTTACTAAACAACCAGTCAGGGTACGTGATTCTGAAGCTAAGGTACTTCATGGGGGGATGATACCATTGGTTATTGTTCTATGAAATCATGGTTCTGATTATCATGAGACTTAGTAGAGGAAGGTACTGATGAGAGATAATTGGTCTCAACTTTTTGGCAGGGATTATTCTTCATTGGATTTCTAGGAAAAGAATGTTTCTATTATGGGGATATAGTAACATCATGTTAATATGTTCATGTATTCCTAAACCCTTATCTTTACCATGATTTGGATTGTTTCTTTATGTCTTATTAATGTCATAAAAATTTGGAAGGTTTCTAGGATAGTGAACGGTTGGAACATTGTTTTAAAAAATATTTTCCCTATCAAACTAATCTTTTTGAACCCATGCAGTGGGGTTTTTCATAGTTGGTGCATTGTTTCCTAGACCTTTCTCCCTATCAGGAAAAACCACGAACACATTTAATGGGGCACATGGATAGTCTTTATAGTGTGTCAAAACGTGTGTCTCTCCCCAAGAAACAATGAATATGGGTTTTTTAAATCCTATTACTATTTTTAAAATCGTAATCCCTCTATTTTGGTCCCCAACAAACCAATACGCCCAGAAAATGATTTCTCCTTCCTTGGTGTCTCCCAAGAATTGTTCTTGTCCCCTCAGAACCCACCTACAAGTGCTGTGAATCTAGATGTTTTTTGTTTTATATCCAATCAATTAGTTTCCTCACCCCGATATATATCTTATGCTATCACTATTTTCCTACATAGGGTTTCATGGATCCTCATGTTGTTTTATGGATATAATTACCTCTATTTTGGGGGCATAATCTTAGGTTTGACCCTTGTTTTCGGAATTCCATGAATTTTTTCTTCTTTGAAGATTATTGATTATGGTTTTGTGATTGGTGATCCATTGATCACTATGTAGGTGGTCCTATCATATTGAACAATTTTTGTTAAACCCAAAAATTAATTTATTTAATTTCAATTGTTTGAATCAAATTGAATTGTTTTATTTCAATTATAATTATTTAAATTGGACTATTGAGGAACCCCAATTCCATTGAATTGGGTTTTTTTAAAATGTATTTTTATAGGATCTTTTTAAAAACAAAAAATTCCATTGAATTTGGGTGTGTTCATGGACCATGGTGAAATTTAAATTCTTTAATTTAATGGAATTTTTTTGATAACTGAAATTCTATTTAATTGGGGTTTTGTTTTGGAATTAATGGAAATTTTGTAAAATTAAATTTTTTATTTTAAATTACAATATAAATTGTGAAAGTGAATTAAGAACCAATTTCAAATTATTATTTTAGAGAATTGTATTTAAAAAGGGTTTTATATAAAACATACCATTTTATCTTGGAAAGTCATGTCTTTTATTAAAAACATTTTTCAGATTGTTAAATTGAAATTGGGATTTCTAAAAAGGGGGAATGGAATTTAGATATATATTCAGGTTTCATAAAATAAATTTCTTATAATTTATTTTTGATATATAACATTCAATTCGAGATAGTTAGGGAGTTATTAGGACAAATATGATAGGTTATGATTTCCCTAATAGTGGATTGATACTTTATAATACCTAAAAAAAATTTGGTCTGCACATCTCACTTCCCCATGGGGACATGGATGTGTCCCCTCTTCCCAATGTTGAGGGCTGCCTGTATACATTATATTTTATCACATGAATGTTTAAGGATCCCATTACCTGTAACTATCGTACCACTTGTTAGATGATCATGTTTCTCACAAGTTTATATATAAGACAAAAATGTATGTCAGTGTTGTAAAATATTTCACATGCATTGTAATTTATATAAAATGAATTATATAAAGGTTTTTTTAATACATTTATATAATTAAAAATTGTTTTAAAAAATTATTCCTATAATTTTAAATGAAATAATATAATTAGAATTGTAAATCCTGAATTGTTTAAATATGATCCTGAAATTCCAAACCTGTTTACTTGAAAATTCAAAGCACTTTATTTGGTTAATTTTACATTGGAATATTATTATGAAATACTTTGTAAGACCCTAATGGGATTTTAGCTCAAACTCAACCTATGACTCTGAGTATTTGTATATTATCTCCTTTTAGGTTTTTGTAGGTGAAAAGAACCACGTTAAGGTGGTAATAACAGTTGATTTGTCGACCTAGTGAGTGGCGTCTGTTTGGGATTGAACTGTTTATATTACTAGTTTATTGGTACTTTAGTGTAGTAAGTTGGATTTTTAACCATTTTATCTTTTGGTGAAAATATCCATGTGGAGTTTATATTATTTTCATACTGATTTGATATGTATCTTTCACAACGTTAGTGGAAAATTCATTCCCACTTTCGTTTTGAATGATTCCAGGTGCTAGTCTCCAACTCATGGGGATCGGGAATGCCCTTAAGGATATTTTAGGACCGGCTTGGTTATTGGGTTACTAGGGTCCTAGGGATGTATCATAAAATGAAACTTATCTATTTTAAATGGTTTTGGGTATTAATTTCATAATTATTTGGAAAAGAAAGTCATGGTGGAATATATGCAGCAATAATGGGGAATATAAATGTTAGTTGAAGGAATTGATGATAGTGGAAGGGGTCCCAAATAAAATGTGAATCATTGGGGTATTAATGGGGATATGAAATAACATATCCCAAAATTATAAATTAGAGAATATCACATAAGATAATGAAGATACATTAATAAAGAGGAGAAAGAAGTGAACACTTAGTAAATTTGGGCATAGTAACGGGTGTACATTGTGGTTCCTATAAGGTATTAACGAGAGTGAAAGGGGTATATAAACATTTAGGAATCATGTAGGTAGTACAGTGGATATGTAAGAACATGTACCTACATGATAAAATGGAAATTAAGAGACATAACATAAAATTGTGCTTGATAAAAAGAAGAGAGAGAGAATCCTTTAACTTTTAACAGTGATTCAAAATGCTTAAAAGGAAATTTTTGAGAGGTTGAGGGAACCTTGGGAAGAATATAGAGAGGGTAGGGAAGAGTAAGGTCATGATCAATGGTTTGGAGTGAAGATTAAGGGGAGTATGGGTGGGTTTATGTTGGAATTGATTGTGGAATTTGTTATTATTTCTCAAACTTATATTTTGGACTCTATAAAATTAAATTACCGAAACCAACAACCTTACCTTTGTTTTTACTAATGTTTCTACCAATGGGGTGTGGTTCAATTCATTAAAAATAAAATCAACTAAAATTAATAAAATGTTTCTTTTGATGACATGGATGTGAGTCATAACCATAAAAAAATATTTTTAAAACTGTTAAATATATTATATGTTTTGGAGGATTAATAATGTCTTTAAAAATTAATTAAATAATATCAAAGTAATATTATTTTACATTTTAGAAATTTATCTGTTCTTTTATAACATTCATTATATATATAACATCATTTTGGGCATTTATTATGTCATAATACACACCATATATTTTTATCATATTTAATTTTTACTTAAAAATTAAACTATTTCCAAAAATTAAGAAAAAATCACAATTGGGTAATTATTATGTTATTATTAAAAATATAAAATAAATTTTATCCAAATAATTTCCTTCATATATTAGTTTTCGTATTAATAAAAAGAATCATCAATTAATAAAAAAACTTGGGATTTTGACTATAACATTGTTTGAACCCTTATAAAAACTGTATATGACGTCATTAATTTTTTATTATGAATGAAATTTATCAATAAATATTTATTAATAATATTAAATTAAAAAATAATTTATTTAAAAATACATTAATTCATTAAATATAGTATCGTAATTTTATTTCAATATTAGTTATGATTTGATTTTTATTGTGTCAAAACATAATTGTTATCAAACTGAATACATAAACATTTATAAAGTAAAAAACAATAAGGGAAAAATATTGTCATTATTTAAATAAAAATTAAATTAAAATATTATTATAATTTTATTTCTATTGTTTTATAAATTCTTGTTATCCTTAATTAACTTATTTATCTTTTACCATGGTAATTAATATTTACTACATCTACTATTCATATTTTAAAAATATAATTTGACCTCATTAACCAATATAATTATGATAATTCAAAATATGGAATCCATTTTATCAAAATTTATTCATACGCTTGGAGGAAATTAATTTAATATAAAATTTACAAACACAAAGAAATGTATTTTTTCAAAAAATATTATTGTCAAAGGAAAAGATAATTTCACATTAATACTATAACTAGTAATCTTAATTATAATACATTAAATTAATAAAGATATATATATTGCATAAAATTGTAATTTAAATCATTTCTCATTATTTTTTATTTTAATTAATTAATATGGTTATGTATTATGTATTTTATAACAGTTTTCAAAAAAATGGGTTTTAATACTAAATATAAACATATAGTAAAATCAAGTATTATTATGATTTAAGAATACATATTTGATTTAAATATAAAAAATTGATACTTATTTTACCTTTAAATTAAATTTAAATAATAATTGTAATTTTAAATAAATTAATTTATCAAAAGAAATGACGATTATACATAAAAAATGTATTTTTCACTATTCACTAAAAAAATCTAATTTTTCCAAAAAATAACAAGTCATCACTAAAAGATAATATTGAAAGTTTTATTCCATAAAATAGAGTTATTTTTAATGAATAAATTTTCTAAATTTTCCAGTAACAAATTATAGTATTTTTTTCATGAAATTATAAAAAATATCATTTTTTTAAACATATTTTGATGAACTGAAAGATATTACAAAAATTTGTTTAATTATTTACTAAGAAGTTATATATATAAATAGGATATATATATAAAATTTATTTAAATATAATTATATCTGAAACATTAATATAATGGTTAAAATATTCATATTTTAATAACTATTGTTTTTTTGTCTCGGTGTTGCGTGTTACATGCACTATTGAACATTGTTATCTCATTAAAAACTCAAGGAATTATGGTTACTTATTAAAATGATAATAATATTTTTATATTGTAAGTAATATCTCAATTTATGTTATCCAAGATGATTTATTACTGTACTATTATACATTTCAGTGCAATTGATGTGAAATGAGAAATTTTAGATATTAGCTTCATTTTACATTATCAATTATAAATTGTGAAAATTATTTAATATCAAACCTCAAGAAAGATTATTAATATTAAAATAAGATAAATTAACCAATTTAAAAAATTTGACTTATTTTATAGATCATTTTCCTCTAGTTTTATTATTTTAAACATCACTAATAAATAAAATCGAGAAATCGCAAGGAAAATGTATCATATTTTCCATTCTCTCATAAATCATATGTACACCCACATTTCCTCTTTGAGTATTATATCATTCTTATCTGTCATTAGATTCTATGTTATTTTCTATTCAACACATCAACTACCATATATGATTATCAGGGATGATATTGTATAGTATAGTCCTATTTCATATGTAACTAAGTATATCTTTTTTACTTATATCGATTTCATTATACATGAATTCATTAATTAAAATTTTATAATCCATATATATATAACACCTTTCTCAATAAATATAGTGTTTCCAAAAATTTAAAGAAAATATTATCACATCTAGCTCGAAGTCACATGTTGGGTAATAATATATAAGGGGATTCATTAGTCATGATGAAAAATCCCCAACCCTTCTATAATGTATAAGGATACACTCTAGTTAATTCATTGATGAAACACTTTATATGGTTAATCCTTCCCACTTTCTAAATAACTTTAATACTGATGTATTGATTAATATTTTAATTAGATATTCAAATATTTCTTCCCATTCCTTTTATAATTTTAATTTCAAACAATTAAATGGTAAACTATATTAGCAGATATCAAATAAAAAAAGTTCTATAAGTAAAATATAAAAACCTGAAAAGTAAAATATTCTATTATGTTTTTTTGAATTTTCAATTATTATTCTTCCTTGAAATTTTAGGTGTAAAAAAATATTCTATTATTAGTGATTATACGGAAATTGAGAGAAAATTATTAAAGCCAAAGAAATTTTTTCTTGACCTCCCATATTTATAATTTTATAAAAAATATCATAAATATTTATATAAAAAATTAATGGTTCATCCTTTACAACCATTATCAAAAGATACCATAAAATATCAATTTTTCAGTAAAAAATTGATCCACAAGAGTTTTTAAAATATGTTATCAATATATGTAAATGTATACAAATTTATAATAGTGATACTATTGATATCTCTATAGTTAATTGACATCCTTTTTAAGAAATCCATATTCATGAATAAGATTGGTATGCCTCATAGAAAAATTCTTTATTGTATAAATATATTATTTCCTTGTTTATTTTTATCAGTTAAAATGGATCTATATGCTATGAGGCATTAGATATAGGTTGAATTTTTGGATTGATATCAATATGGACTTATATTTCTCCATCCAGAGTTGATCAAGACAATTCATTAAGAAATTAAAAAATTTAAATTTGTACAATGGAAATTTCTTTTATTATAATATAATTTATATCTGATATATTTTTACTATAATTTACTTCATCACCAAGGATATAAAAAATATGAACCACTAGGTTTGGTTCTTAGAATGATTCATGTTAAACATATTCTTTTCTAAAATTAAAGTATCCACTGCTCACTTAATATATATTTACAAAATTATCTCAAAAGTGAATTTTGACTTGATAATTATAGATCCAATTCACTCGTAATATTACATTAATTTTATTAATGGGTATACTGTTAATATTTATAACTATATATTAGAAGCATATAATTAAAATTACAAATTATATTTTTGTTTAAATTAAGGTATCACTTTGTGTTTTTGACAACCAATGTTTCCTTAATCTATCAAGAAATTATTTATAAAATTTATAATATTTTATAATATATAATAATACATGACTCTAGAATAAAATATATGAATTATCGATCATATTTAATGATAGTATAGTAGATTATGTAATTTAGAGTCACAACTTCTATAGTTTTCATAAAAAATTCTCTACCTTGATCTTGTGGTTTATTCTAGTGTGGATCCCATGAAACAAGGAAAATTTATATATGTATTGTCTCATATATTTCTAATTAAAACTATTTATATTTGATTCATGGACCTTTTAGTCATGATCTTTGTGTATATTTTATCCACGAACAAAGAATAAACCAAAGTCCTTTTGAATATTTACTAGGATGTTTTTTTTCAATAGTCTTTTCATGTGAAAAACTCCACTCTTCTTTTCTAATCTCTTATAGCCATTATTACAACATGGATCTGTTATTTTTTTATTCTATATAATTACATTTGTAATATATAAGTTTCTAAATTACTTCCCCATCCTGATGTAACTTTTCATGATTTCCTCACATGTTGAAAATATTTGGAAAACATTGTTTTTTCAATGAAATTTCTATATACCATTATTTAATTGACAAATATTACTCTTTGGGTTGCGTATATTATCCATATCCATCCCTAATAACATTATAAATTTATATTTATAATTCTTTAACTATACTTTTGTCTTTTTATCATATATTTAAGAATTACCTTTCCATTTTAAATCATGCCTCATTTAGGAAATATATATTGAAAATATGTATTTAAAAATATTTTAATCTTTATTTTTAAATTCATCTCATACCATGGAGCTATATATTAATAATCACCATTAACTATGTTTCCTTTTATTGAATATAATACTATTTCCACCTTTTCTTTATTTTTGTCATCCTAATTACATGAATATACTTTCTAAGAACATATTCCATTAGTCTTCAAATAATGGATTATTAGTCTCACAATGGGTCATGGTTTTTCCACGTGATGAAATCAAAGGAAGTTACACATTTTTGACATACAGTAGGTTTATCTCTATAGGAATGTACATTTGTTATATCTTGAGACAACTAACCTATAATAATAAGGTCTTAATGGACTATATAAGTTACATGATCATTTGCATAAATCTTATACTGGTCTTGGAAACATTATTCATTTCAATTTCATCCAATAGTCATCATTTTATTCAGAATGATATACACTCACTAGTTTATTAGTGACACTATGAACTAAAAATCATAGTTTAATATTCATGAATACATTTCTCATAAAACCATATCAATTAATTAATTTATGTTAGTTTTCAATAATTTTTTAGAGTTTATAGTAATGTTTTTACTTATCTGCCTGTGTTTTTTATATATTAATTAATAAGGTTTATAATATTATTGTATTAATTACAAAATTTAATTTCTCTTACTCCAATCTCATAGAGATAATGAATTATTTATTAAATTATAATATAATATATAATATTACAAAACCAAGATATAAGTTTAAGTTTTCTATTGTAATCCAAATAGATAACGCATATATCATATATGTTATAATGACATAAATACATGGTAATTAAATTAATTATTGAAATGATTCATTAATATTTATTCAATGTTACCTTAGAATATCAATCAAATTACTCTTTTTTATTATATAAGGAAATAAGGATGCATATTATAGGGGTGATATTCGATGATCTATAAGGTATAATGTATCATAGAATCTACACATATAATGATCGTGGAAAATTAATTATTCTGAGATTCAATAATTTGCATAAATCTATATTAATGAATACCTGGGAATGATAATGTTATACATAATCATGTTTATCATAAAGAATAAATATAAAAAAATGGTAAAATATAGTATATAACATTTTAAATATACGGTTAAGACCTTATGTCAAGACATCATGCTCCTAAGGTGAATACATGTTCATTACTCTATCTCAGAAAAATCAGGATTCCTACCAATAAACTATATATGTATGTATATGGACCCACCCATAAAATGATAAATCATATTTGTTCAATGATATGAGTAAAATATTTAATAATTACACATAATAAAGATTAGTTTTAAATATTATATCAAAAAAATGAAAAAATTATAAATGATTGGTTTAATATTGTCTCGTTTTATAAAATATTAGGAGATATGGTATTGTTAATAGCTTTCCCCAATCAATAGAATAAGATTATTACACTGATGAATATGATTCAACAATAATATTTAATTATAGTGTATCTGAAACATGGAGTATATAAAATTGTATTGGTAGAAAAGTTACCTTTATTTATATTAGAAGATAAGGCAAGTAAAAGGATGTCAATACACACATATAGATTTCATTTCCACTACAACATTAATACATAAGAATTTTGAATTATGAAATTATTTTAAGTGTAGTTGAAACATATAAAAGGGAGTAATGAGATTCAATAGTACATACTAATTATCAAAATATGTAATATAAATTATTACAAGAATATATATATATATATATAATATGTTATAGGATATTAAGAAATAATATAATATTTATGAAACCATGAAAATTCTTTTTACCTAACTCTGAAATAATAAAAAATAAGGAATAATATGATTTCAAAAAAAGATATCCAAATAACGATATTTTTTGGATAAATATATTGTGAATGTAACTAGTGATTAGAAAATATTATTGATATAGATTTATTACAATGAAATGTTAATTAAAATATAGAAAATTATAAGGGAATTTTAAACTAATTTGAATATCATTTTCATAGTTTATAAAATATCTATGAAATAAAGTAAAAGATTTTTTGAAAAGAAAAATAATTATAATTAAATAAGAGAATATAGCCTAAAAATATTACAAAGATAGTTATATAAAATAAAAAAAATAATTGATATATACGATAAATATCAATTCAATAAAGAGTACAAGAAAACCCCCATTGAAAAATTAGAAATTTGTAATGGATGAATCCATCATTGGAAAATGAATAATAAATCCATAAAATTACAGATAAATAAGGTATATTGGTATTTAAATGCACATTATACAAAATTTTTATAAGTTGTGAATAAATATAGATTATAAAAATGAAGAAAAGTGATCTTAGGGGAACACCTTATGAACATCACAATTTTCATATTATTATGGATTGATCTAATAGAGAATATGATGGTAAATTGTTAATCCTAACAATACATGAAAAAAATAAAATAAGATGATTAAATAAGATATTATATACAAAATAGGGAAAATATTTACCAAAAAGAGGGATCATAACTCAATGGAGTGATATTAAAGTCAGAATCCTCTTACCTTAACTCTTGAATTTCTTGATCATTCTCCAACTCCCAAGATAATCAATTTTTTTTATAATCATTGGTTTTTGGATAATATTTACCATGTTTACTACTGGGTTGTTATTATTCACCATGGTTACTTATTGTTTAATAAAAAATTATGGTGACTTAGTTACTTAATTTTTGTATCCTGATTTGAAATCATTTTAATAAATTCAAAATCAAAATATGAGAATTTTAAAATTTAAATAAAAACATGTGGTATATTAAAAATTGATATTTTATAATAACAATATTTATTTACTAATAAATATCTTTATACCCTTCGATCGAAGTTAATAGTATATTTAGAACTATTAAATTTATTATTTATAAATTATTACTTACTCTTATATAACGACCACATATATATTTTAAAAAATCTAATATACGAATTAATTATGGTTATAAGACAATTACTTTACCCATTTTCATTAATATATATAACTATACATAATTCTCAATAATAATTCATCCTATTACAAAGCTTATTTATTAAAATATCTATCCTCTTTATAATATTTCATATGAAATCTATAATTATACTCACTTGTATGGTTTTCAGGTGTTAACATTAGGAAGAATATTAAAACATTTTTTTCCTTTTAATCGATTTGTGTTTATGATTCCATTACTCCCTTAATTTGTAATATTTTGAATTGATTAAATAAATTTAAATTATTTAAAAATAAATTTATTGGGTACCAAATGAGTGAATATATCCTGTAAATATGTAAATATTATTCTTCTATGAGTAAAATCTATAACCGAGTTATAATAGGATATGAAAATTTATAAATTAAATTCTAGAATCTCAATTTATGTTTTTTTTCACTAATCGAAACTTTTCCTCAAGTGGACACAATGAATGAATTTATTTCATTGAAATCCAAAAAATATATTTTACCTTATGTAAAACATCCATCTCTTGTGTAATGCATAACTTGTATACATCCATAAATTTTTAGAACTCGTGGATACCCATTCATGTGTAATTATTTATTATTAACATTAAAAAATGATTGGTGAATACTTATTCAAGATATAAAGAATTCATTCTAAAGTGGTAAAAAAAAGTTTTGAATTATAATTAGACATGATAAATAATTTTTGGTTGTCTAAACACTTAAACCACTAGTTTGGATCCCCCATTTCTGGTTCATAATCCTCACACAAACACCCACACCCATGTAACAATCTAAAACATAGGCGAATCTAGGAGTGAACTACCAAATCTAACTATTTAAAACATAAAATAATATTCACTATAAAATAAAATCTATTGAAGGGATATCCATAATCAAAACCAAAAATACTAAAAATCATAATTTAAAAACCAAACACAATTTCAATGAATAAAACCACTAATACAATACTACATCCTACATAAGCCTTGATAATAAAATTATATATCAATAGATAAATTTTTTATTGAACAACATATTAAGAGGAATGAAAATAGAATAGAATTGGGGTATGAGAGAGGGAAATAGAAGAGAAATATTGCATGAATATTTATTGTTTTTTTAAACTATAGATAATAAATTTATTGTATTTGATCAATTATAATTGACATGAACATTCACATAAGTTTTTTTATATAATTATACAGAATTTTTTTTTGTCACCTGGTTTATGAAATTTATATATTATATGACTTAATGACCTAATTAATTGGTATTCATTTAGATACATTAAAATGATGAAATTATTTTATTCATAACGAATGTTGTTATCTGTGGTTACACTAGAAATTTTGTTGATTTGAATTAGTACCCAATGGAATTTTGGTTGTGGTTCCCCATAGAATTGTTTAATAATTAAAAAAACACATTATATAATGAATTATAAATTTTGTCTCTAAAATTGGAGAAATGGAAATTTGTTTCAATAAATTTATATGAATAAATTATCGAAAGTTTCACAACAGAATTAGATAGTTGACAGGGGTTTTGAATCATTAAATTGTTTTTCATTCGGGTTTTTTGGGAGTTATATGAAATGGATTATAAATATTAGGGTGAATAAATATATTCTTCACTTTAAATAACTCTATATTCATAAATACTGATGGTTAAATTTTTTATTTAAGGTGGTCGGTGTCAAATATTTTATTGAAAATTAAATTGTGTATAATATTTCATAATATATATTATATTTAATATTTTCAGAGTTTTGAAAACATTCCAATTTTTTTTCATTTTTAATGAATAATATGTAAGGAATAAAATTTTATTTTTATTAAATTTACCTTGGGTTTATCCAAAATAACAAGGGTACATTTATCATTCTAAAAAACATCCTTCAACACCACTTTTTATTTATATTGAGGTTAATAATATACATGTTTCATTCTATTTTTCACAAGGGCCTAAAACATGTGGGAAGATATGTACTATTATAGTTAGTTACATGTGTTTATTCTATAGTAGTATGGTTCATGATAAAGGTTTATATTTGGAACACCATTTATTTTAAAAAAAAACACAATCATGTTTGTCATCACATATGACATGCAACATCGAACCTCGACAAACCATAAAATAGTATTATTTAAATATGACTTTTATATCCTAGGTATTAAATTAAAAATAATGAATAATTTTAAATGATTTATTAAATATATATATAAAGTGTATTCAAAGTAAAAATGTATTGATAACTTCTTAGTAAATAATTTGTAAAATTTTATAAAGGACATTTTCTGCTTCCAAAATATATTTTCCTAAAAAAGGGTTTTTGTCACAAATTTTTAGGGAGAATATTATAAAGAATTTCTAGAACATTTATAAATTTTACTCTATAAAAATGATATAAAATTTAGAATCAGTATAATAAAATTATATTATGTGTAAATTTTGATATTTTCTCAAAAAGGATGTTTTTTCAATGAATTGTGAAAATTAAGGTTATTATTTGAAATTATATATTATTTTAATGTATTTATAAGTTCAATTACTATTTTTTATTAGTTTTAGGTTTTAGTTAGTTATGTTAGAATATTTATAATCTTATTATTGTATTTATAATGAATTTTCTACTTCAATTTTATGTAAAAATATTTCTATACATAAAGAGACATTTTTTCAGAAAAACTATTTTTCATTCTCTGTGGGAGGATTAATTTTAGATTTAAATTTTTCCAAAAATATTTTTTCAATTTTGAAAAAGTTATTCAATATTTTGAATCTATTTTTCCAAATATGGTAAATATTTCCCTTAACAACAAATATATTCCCATTGGCTTGAGAAGTTGGTGAGGTGTCACTAGAACTTTAGTGATATCCTTAAGACACCAAAAGCTTAAAATAAATGAAAAATGTATTCATTAAAAAGGTGGTGGATGATTTACCCTTTAATAATAATGAAAATAATCCTATATAAACAAACCAATAAACATCTATATTATACATGAAAAAAGAACAAAAACTCAACCAATTCTTTTATATCAAAACCCAAATAAGTGTACTACAAGAGAATCCAGACTAACCTCAATGTAAATAGTGGAAGAGAACCAGTTAAACACCAATTCGAAGACAAGATTCAATTCACTTCAATATCAATTATAAAAAAACACTAAAATATCCATGTATCATGAATTAGTGTTAAAGTCGTTTGATAATTTACATTTTGACATGTCTCGGTAAACAAAATCATCAAAATCCCCCAAGTGAAAAATCTGGGGAGAGTACTAAAACTCAATTGGTTGTTTCCATTGACTTTACTACTCATGTGACTAGGATATAATAGTTATAAATATTTATATAAAACAATTTATATGAAACAAATTTGCTCATAAGTTTGTAACTAAATATAAAAAACATCTAAAAATAGATCATAACTAAATATAAAAATCCGTAAAAATAGTTTATAACTAAATATAAACAAGTGTTATATCATCCCATTTTCCAGAAAAAAAATCAATTTTTCATGAAAAAAACATCCAATAATTTCACTCCATTTATCTAGTTCCCTTTGTAATAATAAATCCATTCGACATATCAAACCATTCCTACATCGTTATGAGAGTTCCATACTCAGGAACGGTCCCTTCGTGTAATTGCACAGACCTTCCCCATCCATTACTTTGTCAAATTCTGGTGTTTGGGGGGTTTTGTACACCATTGGGGAGTCATGTGTGTATCATCGTCAGGGGAACAATGTCGTAATGGTGTCACATATTGGTGCCACTGATTGGTCTCACTTATCGGTGTCGTACATAGACGGTTCCATCAAAGGTGTTAGGTTTCTTTCCCTAGTTTTTCCATAAAGTATCTTATATGTTGTATTACCTATTTTAAAGCGTTTTAATTCAATTTTAAGGCTGGTAAATGATATTTTCAATCTATAAAGAGGTGGGTGACCCTTTAATTACCAAAATTTTGGCTTTTTATGAGTGATTTTCCATTTTCCACGTTTTCCAGTCTCCCGTGTATTTCAGTAAGGCACCTATTATGTTTTTTACAATTTAAAGGTGACCTATAAACTCTTAACCATGAGTTTTTCTATCTCAACGACCCCTAAGATGGAATTATTAAATCTAAAATAATTCCAACCTTTGAAACTATTCATCCATGTGGTCAAACCATGATCTTCATATCAGGAACATCAAAATCTTATATCCTGTAACTCTAGGATCATGACTTTTTTCATGTTGAGATCTTATTCCTCAGTCACTTTTCTTCCCACTTGGTATGCTTGGGGTCCCTTGTCTGGGTTTGAGTTGTGGATGTGTGAGATTCCTTAAGTTCGGTTCTTCTTACAGTTTCATGTGGCACAACCCTAGTACATTGTTTGAGGATAAAACATCAATTTTTTATCTTCTAATTAGGTTTTTTCCTTCTTCTCTCTTTACTGTGCATCATGTAGGGTTGGTATAATTATTTTCCCTCAAAACATAGATGAAAAAAACTATAACAAATATAATAAATAGACTTTTACAAAATGAAGGTGTGAGAAGGATGATTATGTCGTTTTATTTTTACCTTCATTTTTATATTGTGAATTGTACTCACACCAGTATATAGAAATTAATGGACTTTGGTGGCCCTTTCTTGTGAACTAATGAAGCTATGTTTTCTGGGTAATCTTTTGATTGAATTTCTTTAATATGGAAACTGATTAAATATGTAATCTTGTGGATTAAATGTATGCCTGATGTATAAAACCATGGTGTGATCACCCCATTTAACCAAACGGAAAGAAGGAACATAATGAATGGTTTTGGATAAATCTAATAACTCAATTTCTCTATTCTAATTATATGAATTGTTTCTCTAGTTAATGTTTGTGGGGTGGCATAGGTGGGGATGTAATCTCTGGGATGTTGTTGGTTTATAAATCTAAGGCCATGTAGAGCTGGCGGTAAATGTTCGTGACCTGGTATGTTGGGGATTAGTTTAGTTCTAGTACATCTAGGGATCACACATGATCCCAATTTTCATGATACTTGTACAAGAATCAATGTGAATGCTTAAATTCCAGATTGGATTTTTTCTTTAAGTTGTTGTTTTGACTTATGGCCATCCCTTTCAGTTGACTTCTATTTAGGAATATTTAAATATAATTACTTGAACATGATAACGAGAACATGTACTGTGGGAAAATGTTTCCTAGGAGTGAGTTATTCCTTGGTTGTTGCAGTTGTGTGCTTGTGCATGTTTCAGTAGTAGCAGGAGTGGTTTTTTGTGGGATGGTTATTGGTATTGGGACCCTTAGGTCTTGATTAATTCTTCTTTACCTACATGTATAATATTTTTTTCTTATGTTTCTCAGACCCCCCCACCCTTGTTAAGATCTTCAGGCTAAACAAACCCATTACATGGGGGAGGGTTTTTTCCCTACACTTAATGGAGAGGCTGTTTATTATATTATTTCTTCTCCCTCTCCCAGGTAGCCCAAGCCTCTTCTGGCAGGTTTTGATAGCATGAGGATCATTTTATTCCTTGACTCTTCGGGAAGAGTCTTTTGTGGTTTTCGTGGCCCCGGTGAGTGGGAGTATGTTTGTTTACCATGTTTCTACGATTAGTGGCCCAGGTATCTTTGGGAATGGAATATGTTGTATTGGACCACATTTCATCAGGTGTGGTAGTGGTGGTTGTGTCCCCCTAGTGTCTGTGGGCATAGTTATGTGTGGTTGTGATGGCCCAGGTGTTTGCAGCCAGGGTAACTGTATGGTTGTGGTGGCCCATTTTATTGTTGTTGGGGGCGACAGTGGGAGTAGAGTGGGATTTTTTGGGGGTCATATGATGTGTAGGATGTTCTATATAACTAGTGGGAATGTGGTGTGGGGTAATAAAATGTCGATGTGGTAGTACTATTATTTTTCATGGATTTTGTTATTTGGGGAGTGTGTCTTGGTGAGGTTGGGTGGATATTTTTCCTTGCTAGGTGTTGTGGTAACCTCTATTTTCGCACATGTTATTAGATTTTCTCCTCACATATTCATGAGATCTTCTGTTTTCTTTATAGAGTATACATGTATAATCACCCACGTATATAAACTACTTTCAGGTGTCTAGGATGAATTTGACCACGGTGTCAGATCTTACTATATCGGTCATCAAGAAAGTTTTCTTTGCCACGTTTCATTGTTTTGGAACATTCCTTCAGTGTTTTCTTGTAATTTTTATCAGATTATTTGGAACATGCATATGGGAATGGATTTTTTTTCTATCAATTTATCTTCAGTTCTTGGTGTTGAAGGGATTTACTATCTATTCTCTAAATATTATTTAATAAAAAGGGTAATATCATCCATATTACTTATGATTCAATACTGTTGGTTCTAGTCGCCTATCTGGGGAATATTGAAGGTGGGACTTTTAGGTCATTATCTCTCCTTCAACTTGAAGAAGGAAGGGTAAGGGTGTTTTTTGTCCCTTCCATAATCTTGGAGAATGTGGGTCGTGACATAATTGTATTAGAGAGGATGGTTGAGAGATAGTATGGAGTTCGGGGTTTGGAATAGTGAGGATTCCATGGGATAGTAGGGAAATAGTGTCATTAAACCTTGGTGTGTGAAATAAGCTTGGGAATATCATCGAGAAGATGTGATTTTATGGCCCACAATGATCAGATGAAAGGACTCTAACCCTACTGATCAACCATGTGAGTCTACATTGATTATAGGTTAAGGACCCTAGATAAGATACATGTGTCATAATGACTTGTGTTCTTGCTTCAATTGGGGTTCCATGGAAACAAAATAAATAATAAGGAAAATCCTAAGTAAATTCCTAACTAATCTAGCTCTGACATTCTTTGTTTACCTTTCAGATATGGAACCCTGACGATGTCCATGAGTAGTGCAGGCAGTCGAGGCCAAGTAGGTCGATCTGGAAGATAAGATGAGGGATGACTAAGAGGAGGTGGGAAACCAGTTGTAGAAAATTCTTCATTCCATCCAGCAGTAGACTCTCGGAAAGTATGAGGGAATATTCTCAGACATGGAGAAAAATAACTGGCTAGAGGAGCTGGTGATTTCTTTCAACTTGATCTGGGCTCCAACAGAGTACTGGGATCCTCTGGCTGTGATAGAGATGCGAGGAGTGGTTTGCTAGCAGTATACATTTTATCTCTAGGAGAAGATGGAAGATGAGGTTTAGTAGACTGACTTTCAGAAGGAGTTCAAGGTAGAATTCCTTTCTTCCACAATTAAGGCGAATAATTGGCATGATCATCTCTCCCTTTAGCAAGAGAGTATGATGGTAAGGGATTTTTGGATCAAGTTCATGTATCTCATTATTTTTTCTCTATACCTCTTCTCAGATGAGGATTCTCGAGAAAGATACATAGAGGAGGCACTCTGACCCTCTCTTCAGTAGTTTGTTACCCCCTTCACCCTACCAACATACTTGTAGGTCAGAATAAGGATGAAGTAGTGGAGATGATCAAAATGCTGGGAGGAGTGCCTTGAGTGGAGATCTAGTTGTGTTTGTCGAACGGGAAGGTCATTAACAGTATAACTCCAGCATCTGGGCCTTCCAGGTTCTAACAAGCAGGGAGTAGGGCTCCGCAATTCCTGTTCTGAACTCCTGGTCCTCTCCCTTTCACTACAGGCCTATAACTGAGGTTTTTTATCTGTGGAAGTCATGGGAATCTTCGAAATCAGTTCCTTGTCCAAGTGCTTTATGGTGTGGGTGGGCATGTTTAGGGCCCACCTCAGTAGTATATGTTTCCATTCAGGCCCTTCCAGTAGTAGGGGAAGAAAGCTCCCACTTCACTAGGGGTGGACGGTGACAGAGGAGGCCGACCATACAATGCTCCTCAGGGACCTTGAGTAGGGTGTTGTCCGGGAGGTGGACAATAGCTGAGGGGTAGAGGAGATGGACATGATAAGTTCCAACCCACATAGGCAACAATTCCAGTAGTGATAGAGGTCATTCCAAGTATGATCAATCTTTTTATTACTCTTGCATGTGCCATGTTTGATTCAAGAGCTTCTCACTCCTTTTTTGTACCCAATTTATTTCATTCCAGGGGTCTAGATGTAGAGTCACATTCCATGCCCCTGGTGTTGAGCATAGTATTTTGAGGTCAAACTGCCATGTTTGATGTTTTTCGTGGATACAGACTGGTGTAGGGACCACATCAGTCGATTGGGTATCACTTTCTACTAAAAATGCATTTATAAAATGTCTTCCTAGGAATCAACTAGATTTTTTTCCTGGCACACAATTATTGAATGCTTCCAGAGAAGGGTTGTGTTCTCAGATATGGGAGGCTATTGTGTAGCTTTTATAGTGACCCAAGCCTTTTACATATAAAATTACATTATATTAATCATTATTATACATTATAGTACAAGCCAACGATTGTTAAGTCTAGTGTCATGGAAGACAAGGTTTATAAAATGTAAAAAATGGGGCTAAAACACTTATTTATTTAATATCCTTAAAGATATTTTAACATCCTTTGATCCCTTACATGTATATAAGGTACCTTGGGGGGACACAAGAATAATGGGATTAACTAAAAAGTCATGTAAGGAAAACAACCCAAGAATACAGCTTAAGAACATGAGTTAGAAGGCCTAACATAATGATATCCAATGCATAGAATATATGAAATCATATCATATAAGAATGAGATCATCTAAAAATGGAATCATATAAAAGTGGAAAAACCAAAAAAACATGTCTTTAGTACAGTTCAAGGCTAATCACCAATCCTGTTTCCCATTCTAATATTGGTCATGGTTAACTGTCATTCTTGATTCTCATTTTAGTATAGGTCAAGGCTAACCACCAGTCTCGTTTCACATCACATGTCACGAGACATAACTTTACCCAATTCATTGGAGCACTATATGGGTTCACCCATCTTACATTTCATGAATATGTTTTCTAGATAAATAATCATACATAATCAATCTTATATAAACATAAGGGTTACCAATGGAAATATTGGGTACCAAAATCATTATATAATGAATAACCAATGGGTGTATCATGAAAGTGTCCATGAATGAAAGGAATTATAATAGAAATGGATATTTTTAAGGTAAAATAGAGATATATCATGGTTAGTGATGTCAAAAATAAGTGATAACATGTATAAAATGTATTTGAGAAATTTTAGCATTAAAACATTTTTGGTGCGGTTTGAAGGAAAATACTAAAAAGATTTAAAAATATTAAAGAGGAAAATATTTTTATAACACTAGAACAAGAAAAAATGTTTTAAAAATAAAAATACATATTTAATGATGAAAATTGTGGCTTAAAACTGAGGATAGAGTGAACTCGAAATTGGGTAAAATTTTGGGAACTTCCCTTAAAACAAGATTGCTAATCAGAAAGTATCAATGAAGAAATCACATAAAAACATGTATATCCCCAAAAGAGAATTTCGGATGGATCTTGAAACTTGATATTGAAGAATATAAATAGTGTGTATAGTTTTTATGTAAATGTAAAATTCATATTCATTTGGGTAAAATGAAAGATAGTGAAACCCGAAGGAATAAAGGCGGTTCGGGTAGAATTCCTTACGGATTACTGGCATGATATCAGGTGTACATAAGAGGTATTAATGAGAGGTATAAGGGGTTTCTCATCACTTATAAAAATTCTGTAAGTATGGGGATGTGAGAAACAGACCCCAAAATTTGGGATTACCCATAAAAGAGGTATAACTTAGAGGACAATCTTGATTAAGAGAGAAATAGAGATGATCCCTTACATAAAATATTTTGGTGTTCTCCAGTTGTTTTTAATGACCTGAATAAAAAATTAGATTTATTAATTAGCAATTAAACAACCTATTTAATATGTAAAATATTAATTATAACCTTTTTAGGTTCATTAAACACCATTAATATTGGTTATAAGGTTCAATTTCATTATTGGGGTATGGTTCCTTATATGGTTTTTAAAGATCGGATCACATATATTCATGTTTGGGTAAACATGTAAGATGATAGTTTTTTACATAATTGAAGTTTTATACTATTTGAGAACATCCAGAAGATTACATGGTTATAAAATAATTCATTCTTTTATTGGTAGGGAAGATGATTTATTATATAAAAACTTAGTGATAACTGTTTTGGATAATCAGTGGGTTTGATAACAATGCACATGTTTTTTTTATGACATAACATCATTTGTAAAAAAGTATTATAGAATCATAACTTGAATATACTACATATATAATAATTTCTTTCAACCATAACACAAATTATTTCATTAATATAATTAAATATGACAAAAGATATTGATAAACCGTTGTCCTTGAATGTGTAAAATTTGCACATCTCAAACACTGTATTCATTTCATTCAATTAAAATATGGGGAAATGAGAGATGACAATGAAATATCCCAATAGCATAAAAATGTTCCATTACATGTATGTTACTGGATTTATCATTCTATTTGGGTGAAGGTAGGTGAGGAAAGGAAACAAAAAAAAGAACATAAAAGAAGTAAAATAATTAGAAAGAGGGATTTACCTCTTATGTGTATCTCCCTCGAGAACCTCTTAAAGGGGGTGATTTTTTTATTTTTAAGAGGATAGGGGATGTTGTACGTGGGGGAGGATCTTGGTGAGAGATTTGGGTAAAATATTGGCAAGGAACATGGCTTGAGAGTATTGAAGAGAAGAGGGAGTGGGGGGTTATAGTGGAGGATATGGGGGTTTTCATAATATTATAATCATTAATTTATTATTTCCTCAAAAGAAAAGAAATATTAAGTATTCTATGACAAATAATAGTAATAAATGAATCTTATTTCAATCAAATTGGGCTCAAATCAACATATCATCATCGGTGACTCAATAGATCAATTATTTAGCATTTATCAAAAATTGTCATATTTTACTATTAATCACAAAGTATTTTAGAAAAATCCCAAAACTTCACACTAACCACTTTCATACATGTAGAATCCAAAAATTAAGTCCATTTTTCAAATATAATTTTCTAAATATGATTATTTTATTATTTATTTAAAATCATAATTTTTTATTAAAAAACCAGTTTTTAAACATTCATTTACTTATTCTCAAGTATAGGTACATCATACTTTCAGTTGAATATTATGTTTATAATATAATAGGTAAGGGTACTATTCATTAGCGTATAACACTATTCAAAAGGATATGATACTATTCATAAGGGCATGATACTATTCAGCAAAAAATATGTTTTTTATTTGACTCCAAATAACTTACTGATTGCAACTGTGTATGTTTGATTTTTCAAATTCAAATCACAGATGTTAAAAAATTATTTTTAAAGGCACATACCACATAGTAGTACATTATGTTGTGATTTCAGGTGATTATTAAAAATAAAAGGAATATCCATTGAAAAACATTTGGTCATTACATTCTTACCACCTTATGAAATTTCACCTACTAAATTTCATTTTACATTCGATGTCGTAAATAGTTGCGTGTTCATTTCCTCCATTTCCTCCACCAGTTCCCATGTTTTATTTTCGTACTTATGGTTATGCCATATTACCTAGTCCAGGTGAGTAGTCCTATTACGTAAGACATTATCACTGTGATTCAAGATCACAATTGGATGCTACTCATAAGAAAGATCATCCTCCAACTATACCACCTCTGAAGAGAGTACAGGTGAAGGGTCTGGTATGTACTTCCTTAATAGGGATACATGAAATACGTCATGTACTCTCGACATGGTCAGTGGAACTTCATGTCCATAGGCCACAAAATCAACTCAATCATGGATCTCGAAGGGGATGATATACCTGGGACTTAGCTTTCCTTTCCTCCCAAACCTCATGAACTTCCTCAATGGAGTTATGAATAGAAACACCATGTCTCCATCTATGAACTCAATGCCTCGTCGATAGTTATAAGCATAACTCTTCTATTAACTTTGGGCTGCCTTGAAATGATGTTGAATGGGTTTCACCTTCTCCACCATTTATCTGACCATTTGAGGTCCTAGAATCTTATGATCACCGACTTCATCTCACTACGTAGATGTTCTGCACCTTTTCCCATAAAGGGCTTCATATGGTGCCATTAAGATGCTCGAGTGGAAACTATTGTTTTAGGATAATTCAACCAGTCGAAGATGTTGGTCTCATATTCTTTTGAAGTCTATAAAACATACTCTCAATATATCTTCCAATTTTTGAATAGTTTTCTCTGATTGGCCAACAGTTTGACGATGATAGGCCATATTGAAATTCAGTTCAATGCTTAGAGAATGTTGGAGACTTTTCCAAAACCTTGAGGTGAATCAAGCATCAGGATCAGATACAATAGATAATGGTACTTCATGAAGAATTACCACTTATTTGATGTAAATCCTTGATAGTTAATACAATGAGAAGTCCACTAGAATCGCGATAATGTGAGACGTTTTGTATGAAGATCCACAATAACTCAAATAGCATTGTTTCCACTAGATGCCCTTGGATGTCCATTGACAATTTATGTTGTAATGTTCTCCAACTTCCATGCCGGTATGGGTAGTGGATGCATCATACCCTTATACTTTTTCCTCTCATCCTTCACTTTATGACATACCAGGAACTTTGATGTATATTCCACAATCTCCCTTTGTCCCACCAAAAGTTTTCTTGGAGATCTCAAAACATCTTTGTGCTCCCTAGGCAAATAGAGAAGTTTGGGCTATGTGGGTCATTCAAAATATCATTCTTTATCTCTTTGTTGGATGGTACACATAATTGTGACCCAAATCATACAACTCAATCCTCATCAATTTTGAAATCAGAGGATTTTCCATTCCCGATAACATCCACCCTTTTCTAAATTTTCACATCTCTTCTTTGAGAATCCTTTATTCTCTCCACAAGGTATAGTTGAGAAATCATTTGAGAAAGGATTTAAATTGTTAATCACTTAATGATTCCCATGTTCATCTTCTGCAAATATAAGAATATTGGATCTTTTTCAATTATCATCATTGATAAAAATGTAAGATCCTTTATAGTTATAGCATATGCCACCTTGTTTGCCATACCAAGATGGTAGTGGATTGAGAATTCATAATCCTTGATGAGATCTATCCATCTTCACTAGATCATATTAAGCTCCTTATATGTGAATATATATTTGAGACTCTTATGATCAGAATGTATCTCACACTTCTCCCCATAGTGATAATGCTGCCAAATTTTCTATGCAAAGATCATTTAGGCCTACTCCGGATCATGCGTGGGATAGTTTTTCTCATGGATTCTCTGCTACCTTGAGGTATAACATATCACTTTATCATTTTTCATCAACACAAAGCCTATTCACTTCTTTTAAGCATAATTTTACACCACAAAGAGTTCTCCAATTGTTGTGAGTGTGAGTACTAGTCCAGTGATAAGCCACGTTTTCAACTTCGTGAAACGGTCTTCACATTCCTAAGTCCAGAAAAACATTACCCCCATCCATGTCATATTGGAATTGGGTTTGAAACTTGTGAAATGTTCTTCACAAATCACTAATAATACCCAACTATAGACAATAAGTTGATGATATCCATTACAAAAGTTTTCCTAGGCAACTCTTCAATTTCGTTTGTCTTAGAAGGGGCCACAGATATCCCTTTGTTGGTGATAAAGTTCCCCCAGAATGATACTTCCTCCATCTAGAACTGACATTTATAGTACTTTGTATACTACATCTCCCTTCCAAAATTCTTTTACACATTATTCAAATACTCCTCATGTTTCTCCATTCTCTTAAAGTATATCAGAATATCATCAATAAAGGCTTCCTAAAATTTATTGAGGTAATCTCTAAAGACTATTAATTAAATCCATGAAAATATTTAGAGAATTAGAGAGTCCAAAGGGAATCATTATGAACTCACAGTGTCCATACCACGTTCAAAAGGCAGTCTTGGGAATATCTTCTTTCCTCACCTTTAGTTAGTGATATCCCAACCAAAGGTCCACATTAGGGAAATAATTGGCCCTACGAAGCTGATCAATCAATTCATCTATCTGATGTACGGGATACATGTTCTCTATCGTTATTTTATTAGGTTCAGGACAACAAATTCATAGGCGCATTGATCCATCCTAATTCTTGACGAAGATGACTGGTCCACCCCATGGTAAAGCACTAGGGTATATAAAACCCTTATTCATATTCTCTTTTAACAACTTATTCGTCTCTTCT
The DNA here is from genome assembly GCA_963277665.1 of Viscum album. NCBI lineage: Eukaryota > Viridiplantae > Streptophyta > Magnoliopsida > Santalales > Viscaceae > Viscum > Viscum album. Next base: position 473,061,841 of record OY728148.1, read on the forward strand.
ATCTATATAGTGGCCATTCATTAAGGTGTCCTTCATATAGGATGAGATCCGTGGATATGTTCAATCAAGAACTCAACCTCATGATCATAAGGAATACCACAAAACTCTTTAGGGAATACCTCAATTGAATCCCTCATGATGGGCATGTCTTCAAGAATTATTATGTCCTTTGTCAAAATAATTTTATCTAGATATGCTTGCTAATAAGGTAGAAATATCCACACTTGAGTAAATGATTCTAAAGGAGATTAATCTTCCTCCTGATAGTTAATGTTGTATTTTTATAAAGATATTCAATCTATGCGCAAGATAGCATAAAACTACACTAAAGAAATTATGACAAAATTTCCTAGGAGGTTTAGTCCACAAACATTAACTGGGGAGGAGTTATAAATCATAGAAGTAATAAATTTCCAATTTGATGATATCACAGATAACTTTTCCTCTGAATTTTATTGTGGTGTTCGAATAGTTTTACTTATCTTTCAAGATATAAAAGAATTTATAGAACCAGAATCATAGAGTATTTTCGCTATTATTTAATAAATAACTAGTGTACCTTTACCCACATCGTAGTCTGGATCCACCTGAGCAGTAGTGATAGCATAATCCCTTCCTTGTTTCCTTGAATGTTTTTGTTGATTTCCTCTAAAAACCCCCAGCTTAGGGAAATTGATTGCCTAAAGACAATGCTCATTCTGTTGTAACACTTCACCACTTGTTGAGCGTTGATCTGAACCATCCTTTCTTCTTCCACATTAGCGGGACTCTTCAAATCCCATCAGTATATTTTTTCCAGATTATCAAACATTCCTCATTTGAATAAATTCATGTTTCCCCATAGAAAGTTCCTAGGATGCTTCTTCCCACAACTTTTACATGGGGTAAATTCATGTGTCTTTCCATTATGACATTTTTTTCAAAACACCCATTTTGTTCTCCATTTTTGGCTTCATTCCACTAGGCCAATCAGACCGCTGAGAGTCTCCAATCTCTATTTCAACCTTAAGGTCACAACATAAAATATAAATATAATTTTCTAAGTCTCGAATTGCCAATCGATTTCATAGACTCAACTTTAGTCTACTAAATAAGTGAACCACCATGCTTTTAGTGTTCATGACAAATTGAGAGGCATACGTTGCAAGCCTTGTATTGTTTTCTTCTTATGCCCTAATGGACTCATTTTCCTTCTGCTCGAGTATGATAAAATCTTCTTCCATACAGAGGTGGAGGGTTCGAGGAAAATATTTCATGAAAAACATCCTCTTGAATTTCTCCAAATCAAAGGAATAAATTTCCACTTAGGACATTGTATTCTTTATCAGTTTCCACCACTGGTCATCTTCCCCCTCAAAACGATAGACCTCTAGTACAAATTTCTCTTCTTCTAAGAATTGGATGATGGAGAATATCTTTTAAATGGAGTTAATCCTTTGTTCTGTGACGAGGTGATTAGATGATTTTCTAAATATGGGAGGTCTTTTCCACATGAAGGATTCTACAACAACATTCTCTTTCCATGGAGGAGGAGGTTGTTCTGCACGATTTACATTATTATTCATAACTCAAGACACCTGAGGAAGTACATTCATGATTTGTTTAGCACTTTCTCTTATCATATCATGCATATAATCAGGTAAATATTTTTATTCTGTATCACATTGGTTATTGGAACATGTTCTTCTATTTTCCGCTATTATCTAAGAAAAAAAGAACTTAAAATTACAGGGCCTGAATACCTAGTTGCTGAAAAAAAATAAACTTATGAACCTAAAAGGATAAACTTATAGAGGATAAGTATAAACTATATTTTGATTCCTTAGGTTTAAATCTAGGTTATCCATGATCAATTTCTTAACATGTATTCTTATAGTATTTTCTTATTCCCTTAATCAGGGTTAATACCATGCTTGTGAATTAACCAATGAAAATCCCCCGAGAGTGACAATAGCAAGAGTACATCAAGGCCTATTTTCATGTAACAGGATACCCTAGGTCAATCCTGGAACTCCTTAATGGAGTTTTCAATCTTGGGTACATCTGTTCTAGAGATGCCTCTGCCAATTTTTAAATATACATGGATGAATTTTATTGATAAATTACTTACTATATACATACCAAAATTTAGGGATGTTTTCTTCTACTTAGTCTCATCCTTAAGGGTCTCACAAAGGTGCTCTATTCCTAATCTCCAAAGATAACTAGACCATCCTATGATACCATCTATAGAGACCCAATCCATTTACATACAACAATACAAGATTTTAAGAATAATTATATATTAATGTACAATCCAAGGATCATTATGTCTAGTGTCTTGTAAGACTAGGTACATAAAACCTAAAACATAGGGTAAAACACTTCTTTATTTAATATCCATAAATAGATACTTACTTACTTTGAGCCCTTAAATACGCATTGGGTACCCTAGGGTACACAAGGATAGTGGTATCAACTAAAAAGTCTAGTAAGGGAAAGAACACAAGAATACAGCTTAAAAACATGAGTTATGAGTCATGACATAATGATATCCAATGTAGGGAATATATGAAATAATATCATATAATTATGGGATAATATAAACATGAAATCATAAAAATGTGGTAGAATCATAAAACTTGTCTTTACTATAGGTCAAGGCTAACCTCTAATTCTAATTCAACTTTTATTATGGGTCAAGGCTAACCACCGATCCTGATTCCTATTTTAGTACGTGTCAAGGCTAACCACCAATCTAGTTTCAAATTGCATCTCATGAGAGATACATTTACCCAATGCATTGGAGAACTATCTATGTGTACCCATCTTATATTTCATGAATATTGTTTCCACATAATGAATCATGCATAATTAATCTATTATAAACATAATGGTTACCCATGGATAGAATTGGGTACCACAATCCTGATATAAAGCATAAAAAATGGGTGTATCATGAAATTGTCCATGAAAGAAAGGAATTAGAACATACATGGAAGTTCATAGGGTATAATAGGCATATATCATGGAAATTCATGTCAAACAGAATTGATAGAATGTAGTAAATGTATTTGTGAAATTTTAGCATTAAAACATTTTTTGTGCGGTTTTAATGAAAATACTTTAGAGATTTAAAAATAGAAAAGGGGAAAATATTTTATATAAAACTATAATTGAACAAAGAATTAGTTAATAATAAAAATACTGATTTTATAAATACAATGGTGTCTTAAAACAGAGGATATATTTCATCTAAAATTGGGTATAATTTTGGGACCTTCCCTTAAAACAAGATTGCTTACCGGAAAGTATCGAGGAGGGAATTACTTAAAAGCATTTATATCCCCAAAAGAGAATTAGGGATGGATCTTGACACATGATTTTGAGGCATATAAAAATAATGTAATGTTTTTACATAAAATGAAAATACAACTATATTTGGGTAAAAGAAATATGGAGTAACTCGAAGGCATAAAGGCGGTTTGGGTTGAATACATTACGGATTACCGGCATTGTATCATGAGTACCTAATAGGGCTTAATGAGAGGTATAACGAGTCAAAAATAACTTATAAAACATGAGGTAAGTATGGTGTAGGTGAAAAAACATACCTTATAATTTTGGATTACACATAAAAATGCCAAGCATAGAGGACAATCATGATTAAGAGAGAAATGGGAAGGATCACTTACCTTAAATCTGATGGTGTTTCCCTCTTGTTATTAATGACCTGAATATCAAAATTATGATTATTAATGAAAAGGTCTATAAACACTTATATATTTAAAATATTAATTATAACATTTTTAATTTCATTCAAGAACATTTTTATTGGTTATAAGGTTCAATTTCATTGTTCGGATCTGGTTGCTTGCTTGTTTTTTAAAGACTGATTCACTTATATTCATGTTTGGGTAAACATGTAAGATGAAAGTTGTCATACATAATTTTTTTTATGTTATTAGGGAAAATATAGGAGATTACATGGTTATAAAAATTTCATTCTGTTATTGGGAGTGGACATGAGTTATTATATAATGTGATAACCGTTTTGGTTAGTCAGTGGGTTTGATTACAATGAATGTTTTTATTTATAAAATATAACTATTTCTAAAAAGGGTTTATATAACCTTAACTAGGATATATTAAATGTATGATAATCAGAATAAACTATTACAAAAATGGTTTCATGGCCATAATTAAAGACGAAAAAAGAAACTCATAACCTGTTATCCTTGAATTTGTTAAATTTACACATCTCAAATGGTGCTTTCATTTCATTAAAATAAATGATGGGGAAAGTAGATATGATAATGAAATATACCATTAGAATAAAATCATTAAATTACATGTGTTTTGGTTAGAGTTATAATAAAATTTAGGTGAATGGAGGTGTGGAAAGAAACCAGAAAGGAAACGAACTTAAACGAAATAAAAGAATTTGGTAGATGGATTTGCCTCATGCGATTATCCCCTTTTTTGAACCTATTAAAGGGAGAAGTTTTGGTATTTTGAAGAGGATAGGGGATGTTGGACTTGGATTATGGGATTTGTGATTTATTTGGGAAGAATATTCCCAAGGCACAAGGCGTGAGAGTAGTGAAGAGAAGAGTGAGTGAAGGGGGTTTTTTAGTGGAGAAGTGGAGGGTTTTCGTAATATTGTAATCATTAATTTTTTATGCCTTCACAAGACAAGAAATATTATTTATTCCATAACCATTAATAGAAATAAATTTATGTGATTTCAAACCTATTGATCTTACATTAGTAGATCATCATTCATTATTTAGCATTTTTCATAAATTGTCATATTTTACTATTCATAAAAAAATCAAGTATTTTAAAAAAATTCCAATAAATCACCCTAACCATTTTTAAAAAATTAAAATACAATAATTAAGTCCATTTTAATAATTATTTTTTAAATATGATTAATTTAATATTTAATTAAAATCATAATTTATTATTAAAAACCCAGTTTTAAAACATACATTTATTTATTCCAAAATATAGGTACATAATACATCCACATGAATATTAATTTTATACAATCATAGGTAAGGTTATATAACTACTCATAAGGTTATTTTACTCTTCATAAGTGTAGCTTACTATTACCAAAAAAATAGGTATTTATTATTGGACTCTAAATAACTAGATGATCTCAATTGTGTATGCTAGATTTCCAAAATTCAAATCATAGATGTAAAAAAACATTTAAAGGAAAATAGCACATAATAGTTCATTATGTTGTGATTTTATGTGATTTTAACATATAAATGGAATTTCCATTGAAAATCACTAGGTCGTTACTGTTAGGACAACATTTTGTATGAAGATTTTTTTGTTGTAGCAGTTGTCAATGTTGGTGAAAATGAATGCGATTAAGAATGAATCCAATGTTAATGAAGATTGGATTAAATGAGGATGCGTGGAGAATTGTTATGAAATCTTAGAATTGGATATTGACATTGACACCTTTATTTTAGGAGAAATTTAAGTTATTTAAAACAAAATACTAATGGGGGATTATTGGGACCACATTGTGTATAAAGATTTTATTTGTTGTCAACAGTTGTCAATGTTGGTGAAAATGAAGAAGGAGATGAATAATGACTCTGAAGTTAATAGAGATTACATGAAATGAGGATGCATGCCGGTTTTTTATTCAGTCAAAGCATTGGATGTCATGCTTGGGAAACTCTCCATGAAGTCAAATTAGACGAGTGATGCATTGATCTTAAAGTCTAATGAACTTGTGTCGAAGGAGACACATTTTTCACAAAAGTGAAGAATGGTTATGTATCATCCATATAAGTATTACTGATAAAGAAATGGTGGAAGGTGAAGTTCTAAAATTTATCATGAAAAAGAATATAATAATGTGATTTTCATGAGGAGGAGAAGAAGAGTAGAGTGTGCATTCGATTTGGTTGAGAACACATCATGCATTCACATATGTTCATAAATTATGAACACCCAATCCCAGGGAAAATGAATTAGTGAATGGTGTCCATGTATGGACTTGACATTTAAAGTGTCCTTGCTTGAAATTGGAAATAAATGTGTTGCTAGAATATTAAGAAGTTATAATAATTTTCTCAGTAAATCTGATGATGATTTGTTGATCTATATTTCAGAAAGATCATAAGTTGGTGGAGAACTTATGATTCAAGAATTATGATGGAAATATGAAGAAAATATGAATCCAATCAGCATGGTTAGTCTAGCATGGGAAAAAGTGTTTTTCTTTGAAGAGAGCATCAAAATTTGGAAAAGTCATGAATTTTGTGAAGATGGGATTCATGAAATAGAATTTAAAAATACATGAAAAATTTTTATGGTGTTCTTTGTGATTTCGACGAGCTTCCAGAATTGAAGAGGTGAAGATTTTTTCAAGTGAGCTTTATGGCCAAAGGAAGAAGGAGCATCGTGGGGACACAAAGGAAGAAGGACAATCGCAACGGCATGATGGAAGAAGGATCACTGTGGTGGCGCAATGGATTTTATGGAAAAATTCAAGATTACCATGAGCTTTGAGAATCTAGACAATAGACATGGCGCTTCACATATCAGAGTGAATTTTGGAAGAAATTTCAGAGCTCCACAATTTAGTTTTGAAATGGCACTGAGGTGGTTGGATAGTTCTAGAGTTGGTGTAAAACACTTATAAATTTGACCCCCGCACCCTAGACAAAATTATATATACTTAACGATAATTTTTGAGCTCTCTAATTTTGAATGTGCTTTGTGAAGGAAATTTCTCTACAAAAGAAACATGCTTCGCGATGACAGGTTGTTCCACAAAGGCTCTGTTAGATTTAAAAATTTATGAGCTCTACAAAGGAATTATGATTTGTGGCGAATGTGGATTTTAAAAAGGTATCTAAGCGCTCTGAAGGCCAAATATATGAGAGAGGCTGAGCTCTATAAAGTACTGTGCTCTGTGAATCAGTGTGCTTTACGAAGGGGCACTATGAAGGAGATTTGGGAAGGAGCTTCTAGAAGGAGCTTTGGAAACACCAGTTTCAAATAACTAGTATAAGTGAACTTCTTCATGGGAATACATCACTAAAAATTCCATATCAGTTTGTGTCCAAGAATAATCATGTATTCCCACATAAAGACTAATTATTACTTAGGGAAGAATAACTATGATGATACTATGCTGAGCAAGACTTCATTGATATAATAATCACAAAGGGTGTTTGTGATTCTGAAAATGAAGAAGAGAAGTGATATCAGTGCAGTGGGTGTAACACCGAAGAAGAAAGTGTTATGAATAGTGGGATTCATTGCATCTAGTTTTGCACTGAAGAAGTAGGAGATGAAGAGTGTGCAATATTCAGGATTGTTACAACGAAATCAGTGGTTGTTTACTTGCATGCTACTAGGATAGTAACAAGTACAGATTGGAAGAACAAAGTATAAATTTGACACCAAATAGGTCTCAATAGGTGGATGAATCTATTAGGGTTGAAAACTATAATCAATAGGATGAAGATGTGTTCAGAGGCAGTATAATGAACTAGTAAGGTGTTGAATATTAGACTAGGTCATCACCATTTCAAAAAGAAGAATTATTTTGCTTTCCCCTCTGAGTGTAGGGAATCACACTGGGAAGTGATTATCTCATTCCCTCCTCCATGTGTAGGGAGCCACACTGTCTAGTGGATTTTTTTTCTTGTCAACCCACTATAATAGGATATCACATTATAGTAGAGAATCCATGCACTGGTCATTCTCATTCATGTCAAGGATGTAGCTTCTCTTATTAAGTGGAAAACCTTGTAAAAATATCGTGTGAATATTTTTACTACTTCCTATTATTGTATGTGGTATGGGAAAGATAATATGCGAATCAAGACACTAACATGTTAAGAGGTATAGGTATAGAAAGATGGAATTGGATTCAAAATTCCCCAAAACTGATTCAGCCCCCCCCCCACCCATCATTTTTTGATATATCCCAAATTGGTCCCCCCAGTTACATATTTTGTTGTCAAGAGGGGTTTCTAGGAGGGTATTCAGCATGAGGAGCCCCTTATTTCCTTGTTATCTGAGATATAAGTGGAATTAGAAGACTCAGGGATTGTGGATGTTCCAGGGATTATCTGTGAGTTCCTAGGAATCTTCCCCAATTTTTTTGTAACTGTACCACCTCGATGTAATTTCGATTTCGAGATAGACTTTCAATTTAGTGCCTTTCCTATTTCAATGGCTCCCTATCGGATGGAACCTTCTGAATAGTTGGTGTTGAAAATTCATGTTGTTGGCCTGATGAAGAATGGTTTTATCTAAATAAGAAAGTCTCCATGGGGTGCCCCGATCATGGTCTAAGAGAAGGCATATAGTGGTCCCAGACTGCGCATAGGATACCGATAACTGAATCAAATGATAGTTACGAACCGTTACCCCCTATAAAGGATTGATGACCTTTTTAACCAGCTGAAGGGAGAATGTTGGTTATCTAAGATAAACCAATGGTCTGGATATCACTAGTTGAGGGTGATGGAAGGTGAAATCTTGAATACATCTTTTAGATTCATGTACGGGTACATTGATTGTGTGGTCATGTTGTTTGGTGATACAAACATAGTAGTTGGGCTCAAAGGGATCATGAACTCTATTTTCCCTCAGTATCTATACCGTTTCATGGTATTGTTCATCGAGAACATCTTGATCTACTCAAGATCCTAACAGGATCACACTGAGCATCTAAGGACATCTTGGGAGGTCTTCCAAAGCCACAATCTCTATAGATCGTTGTCCAAGTGAAAGATCTGGACCCGAGATGTGAACTTCCATGGACATGTAGTGTCCTAGTTGGGAATACCAATGGTCCCGACCGAGGAAAATTCAGTTTTTTCATGGTAAGAACTCAAGAATGTGGAAGAGATTCGTAGTTTCCTCGGACTGGAATGTTATTGAAAAAGGTTTATACCCGACTTCTCTAGAGTTATAGTGCCTTTTCCAACCATACCCAAAAAAGACCAGGATTTTTGATGGAGTGATCAATTCCATGTATCTTTTAGTTATCTGAAAGGGAAGTTGGTAAATTCCCATGTGTTGAGGTTTCCAGATTAAGGGGTAAGGTTTGAAGTGTTCTGTGATGCTTTCGGCCTAGGATTGGGTGTGTTTCGATGCTGGAGCGGGGAGTGGTCTCTTATGGGTCTTGGCAGTTATGCCCTCACAAATGTAACTATTCCACCTATGACTTGGAGATTGTAGTAGTGGTGTTATCATTGATGTTTTAGCATAATTACCTCATCGGGGAATACTTTGTGGTCTTCATAGATCATAAGAGCTTGATTATGTCTTCTCCCTGTGAGACCTGAACTTGATACAGTGAATGTGGATGTAGTTTTTTAGGACTATGAATTTGAGATATTCTACACCTCAGTAAAGGGGAATGTGGTGGCTGATTCCTTGATTATAAAGTCACAAAAGGAAGTGTTTCAGGAGTTAGTGGATTCTGGGAGATTGATGGAGGAGTTGTCTATATTACATCTGTTCATGAGACTAGAGGATGGTAGGGGATTTTTATTACATATGATATGGAAGTATGACTACGTATGATTGTTTGGGGAGTCTTATTGTGGAGACTCAAAGGTTTATGTGATGTATGATAACATTAGCCAGGGAGATGGTCCGAAGGATGGTCAAAGGATAGTCAGAAACAGATGTAGTTCTAAGGAATGATATTTTTCCTGGAGACGATGAATGAGAGATTTTTCCATGAGTTACATAGATCCCCCATAACAGTACATCTAGGAGTTTCCAAGATGTATCCAGAGTTGAGAGGTCAATTTTGGTGGCCCGAAGTGAAGCACGCAGTGGCAGAGTTCATGGAAAAGTGCATCATTTTTCTGCAGGTGAAAGTTGAACATCGTGTACCGAATAGTTTGTTAGAGACATTTGACATTGGTGAGTGGAAGCGGATGAGATATGGATGGATTTTTTCCCCAGGATTACCTAGGTTTAGGGGAGACTATGATGCCATCTGGGTTTTGGTGGATCAATTGACGAAATCGGCTCACTTCTTAGCTGGTAAGGAGTCAAGGGAAGTGGATACCGAAACACAAAAGTATGTTGGTGAATTTTTATGACTACACAGAGTTCCCATAAACATTATTTCAGATTGGGATACATGCCTTAATTCATGAGTGTTGACGGGATTACAACAACCTTTTGGCACCAAACATTCCTTTAACACTACTTTCCACCCTCAAACGGATGGGTAGATAGTAAGGACCATCCACACGTTGAAGGATATGTTGCGAGAGTGCGATCTTGACATCTAAGGAACATGGGTAAGAAACTTCCCTTTGGTATATTTTTTCTACAACAATAGCTATCAGTCTACCATTGGTATGGTACCATTTGAGTCCTTGTATGGAAGACTGTGTCGTTCACCTGTGTGTAGGACAGAGGTTGGGGGGTAGGTGTTCTTGGCCCAATGATGTTGTAGAGCCTTATAGAGAAGGTTAAGCTTCTATGTGAGAGAATTAAGGTCAGTCTGGGGTGGAATAAGTCATATGTCGATCATAGGAGAAGACCCCCAGAGTTAGAGGTTGGGGGCTATGTGTTCTTAAAGGTATCCCCTCAGCACGGATAACGGAGGATTGGAAGGGGGGTAATATTTCTCCTCGGTTCATCTGACGCTTAGAGGTGTTGGGATGAGTTGGTGAGGTGGGGTATTAGCTGGAGTTATCACTGTAGATTGAGAGGATCCATAATTTCATTAAAGTCCCCTAGCTTCATTGGTATCTATATGATGCATTCCACATCCACGGCCTCATAGAATTGGATATTGAGGATGGTGCGATGTTCGTGGAGCGACCATTGAGAATAGAGGATTGTGAGGAGAATGTTATTAATTGATGGACCATTAAATTGGTTCATGTGTTATGGAGGAATTATGGCCTTGAGGAGAGTACCTAGCAAAGGGAGGCACAAGATGCGTTCCAATAACCCAGAGCTGTTTTGTGTTGTTGTTATGAATTTTCTTTGATGTTTTTACTTTTGTGCTTTGCTATGATGTAATGTTCGACTATGATTGTTGTTTGATAAGTTGATTCCTTGTTCTCTATTTTTGTGAAATGTGTAGACTATGTGGAAGGGAATAAAGTATCTATAATAAATATGCATTAATGTGGATTTGAGTAACCCCATTCAGACATGTCAGTACTATCCAAAGTGGATTGTATCTTGAAAAGGAGGAAGGAGCTCTCTAATCTATGTCTCTAGAAGGTGTGACCTTTATATGATTTTTTGGTTAGTTGCGGGATATGGGCAAAGGTTTTCCCACAATTGTTCATGAGATATATGGGAGAGATATTTCCTTAGATGTCAAGGTTTTATTCTTGTTTTTGAGAAACTCATGTTGTCTTCTCCCTGAGAGGTATCTTACGAGGTGGTTGTTTAGAACCCATACTTATTCAGGTTTAGTCTGGATTCTCGAGGATGAGAATAGTTTGGGAGTTATCGGATGTAATGGAATGCACGATCTTTGTCAATTACATTGTTGAATTTTGGGGTTTGGGGTGTCCCGAACACCATTGGTGAGTAAGGAGGGCGTCAACGTCGGTGATTGGGTGTCATCGTGGTTTCACCTATTAGTTCCATCAATTTGTATCAACTATCAGTGTAATCATTCGGAAGTAGTGATCAATTCCTCACCTGTTAGTATCACTGATTGGTCACATCAATCGTTGTCTCACCTGAATGGTGTCACCCTAGGGTGTCGGGTTTCATTCCCCAATTTTCTCGTAAAGTCTATTTTATGTTTTATTACCACTTTTAATGTGGTTTAATACTGTTTTAAGGCCAGTAAAAGATATTTTAATTCCCCATGGAGTTTGGAAACCCTTGAATTACTAAACATTTTGACTTTTATCAGTGTCACACCATTTTTTGTTTTTTCCGGTCTCCCATGTTTTCTAATTAGGCCCTTGTTACATTTTTCGAGTTTAAAGGTAACCTATCAAATCTTAGTCATGTGTCGGTTTATCTCAACTATCCCTGATAGGGAATTATTTAATCTTAAATAATTACAATGTTTCTAACCACCCAGTCACATGGTCAACCCACGATCCACTTTTCAAGAACTTGAAATTCGTGTATCTCGTGACTCTAGGATCAGGCCTTTTTGTCATGTTGAGATCTTATTCCACAGTCCCTTTTGTTCCCCCTTGGTGTGCTCAGAGTCCCTCTTCCAAATACGATTCATGGATGTGTGAGAACCCTTTTAATCAGATCTTCTCAGAGTTTCTTATGGTGTGACCCCAATTCTTGGTGCAAGGGGAAAACATCGATCATTGATCATCCAAGTAGGCGTTCTTCCTTTGTCTCTCATTTCCATGCATCATGCAGGGTGGGTATGATGATGTTCCATCAGGATATATATGAAACAAATATTATTAAAGATTACAAATATATTTTATAGAATGAAGGGGTTGGAAGGATGATGATGTTGTAGTATTTTTACCTTTGTTTTTATGATGTGAATTTTATGGGCTTGTTTCTTCGGAAAATTGTGGTTGCTGGTCATCCTTTCATGCGCACTAATGGATATATGTCTTCTAGGTAATTTTTTAATTGAATTAATGTGACATGGAAACTGATTAATCATATAAACATGGTTGATTAAATGGAATACTGATGGACAAGAAACCTTGTACGATTACCCCATTTAACCAAACATAAATAAGGAACTTGATGAATGGTGTTGGCTAAATCTGAATACTCCCTTGCTCTATTATTTTAATATTCCTGGTTGCTCAGATTAATGTTTTGGGGTGGCATAGAGGGGAATGGAATCTATAATAGGTTGTTGGTTTGTGAATCTGAGGTCATGTGGATCTTATGGTAAATGTTCTGGGCCTGGTATGTTACGACATTGTTTGGTTTTAGTACTTTGAGGGATCTCATAGGATCCCATTTGATGTTGTTACTTACAATAGAATTGTATTGAATGCTTAAACACATGCTTGGATATTTTATTTTAGTTTTTGTTTTGACTTGTGGTTATACCTGTTAGTTTCACAATAGTGAGTAATATTTAAATTTTATAACTTGAATATGATAAAAAGAACAAGTACAATGGGTAATTTTTTTTCTAGGAGTGTTTTGTGCTCTAGTTGTGGTTGTTTTGTACTTGTTCATGTATGGGTAGCAGTATGAGTGGTTTTTTTGTGGTATGGTTGTTGGATTCGGGACCCTTAGGTCAAGATGAGTTCTTTTTTACCTATATGTATAAAATTTAGTTATTGTGTTTCTTATACACACCCAACCCATTTTTATAACATCATTTCAAACATCCCCATTTCATGAGGGATGGGGTTTTTCCAACATTCATATGAGTGGATGGTTATTAGCTTCTTTTTGCTCCCTCTCCGAGGTAGCCCAAGACTCTTTTGGTAGGCTCTGACAACCATAGGTTCATTATATGCCAGGAAACTTCGGGCAGGGTGTGTTGTTGTTGTTTTTTCCCAGTTAAGTGCTGGTAGGTTTGTTTACCAAGTGTATTTGGTATGAGGACCAGGTGTATTTGGGTATTGCAATTGTTTTTCTAACCCGTGGGTCTCTAGGTGTGGTGGTGTTTGTTGTGTCCTAGATGTCTTCGACCGTGGTTATGTATAGTTGTGGTGGACCTGGTGTTTTCTGGTGGGATAAATGTAGAGGTGGGATGGGCCATATGGTTGTTGTTGGGGGCGGCAGTGGGACTTCAGTGGGATTTTATGGGGGAGGTCTGATAAATATGATGTACTAAATTACTAGTGGGAATGTAGTATGGGGTATCCAAATATCGATGTGATATTATTATTATTTTACCTGACTTTTGTTATTTGGGGAGTGTTCCCTGTTGAGGATGGGGGTAGTTTTCCTTACTAGGTTATGTGGTTACCTCTATTTTTTCATGGGGCACAAGAATGTCTCCCCACTAGTGCATGTGATATTTTGTTTTACCTAGAGTGTAGACCTGTATACTCACTCAACGTATATAAAACTACATTTAGGTTTCTTGGAGGACTTTGAGGACCATGTTGTACCTTACTGGCATAGGTGTTAAGACGGTTGTCATTGCTTTTTTTCATTCTTTTGGTACTTCCCATCAAATTTTTCCTATACTTTGTATCATTATATTATGAAAATGTATATGGGAATGGATTATGGGAATTACTTTAATCATTAGTTCTTGATGTTCCTAGGATTTACCATATTATCTACTGATCTTATTAAATAAAAATGGTAATGCCTTCCATATTACATAAGATTCTATACCCTTGGTTCTAGTATACACTAAGGGACATATTAAATTTGGGACTCGAGGGGCCATTATCATTCCTTCAATATGAAGAAGGAAGGGTTTGGATTTTGATGTCCCTTTCTTCATCTTTGAGAAGGTGGGTTTTGAAATTTTGTGATCTACCATGTCATCGTAAGGTAATTATATCCAATGTTTCATCAAACCTTTAGCAATGAGCACATTATTATATTTCAACCAAGTCTCATAAATCCAATATGAACACACAAACTTGGAATTCCGAAAAGTTGTTGCCATACCAATGAGCCAAACCCATTTCTATAAATCAATATTTTTATTGAAAACCATTATCTAAAAAATATTTAAAAAATCCAAAAAAATGAATTTCTTAAAATCACAATTTGAAAATCAAGAACACTATATCACATTGAATAGAAATTTATAAAAATTCCACAAATTCACAACAAATCATAAATCATCACTAAAAATGATTGATATCATGATTTCCCCAAGACATCACCATCAATTTCAATCAATCAAATCATTTTCATCAATGCTAAAAAATTATCACAAGAGGATTAAAGAGTGAAGCCACCAACCTCAAGTGTTTTGGAGAATATGATAAACTACAAAAAAAGAATCACAAAAAATGGGTTGAATCTCCAAGAACCTTTATAAGATCTCTTACTCTATAACCATGAAAACCAAATAAAATAATATTTGGAATCTATAACTTTAGATCCACACAAAGAGGGTGTAGATATAAAAAAACTGAGAGTAGGGGTGAAGTAGATCTAAGAAAAAACCAAGAATGTTGAATAAAAAACACTTACCATTAGGAATCAGCTTCTAATCACCATGTGAAACCTTCATATCACCTCCAGATCGATAGGAGAACCTTCCTTGACATTTGGGGAAGCATATCCACAAGTTAGGGCCACATTAGAAGCAAAAATACACTTAATGGAAAAAAACGTATTATATACACTTTTTATGATCAATCATTTAACCCTTGCATGGTTTAGTCACACTATTTGGATAACACATGTTATAACCATGCATTTTCCACTTCCTTAAGATGAACCCCTCATATTCTTCTTACACAGTCTCCATAATTGTTCACCAAAAAAGCTGAATCCACTTCAACAAATAGACCAACTCCAATTTTCAAATCACACTGTTTCTACGAGGATGTCGCACAGTTTTGACAAACTATGAGCCTCCCATGCTCAATCCCTTTCCCCCCCAAAAAAAATATAATGTTATCCAAAATCATCCAAACATCACCCATATACTTTATATACCTAAAATCATAAAAAATGATCATTATCAGAAATCGAGGTTGCTAAATTCTCTCCACTGTTAGTCTTTCCATCCCCAGAAAGTAGAAACCCACCATTTCTTACAAAGAGTTCCATCCATTTCTCTTTAATCTTCTTCTTGCATTCAAAAATCACTTCCTAAATCTATAAATGTTCCAAAAAAAATTGTAATATACCAATTATTTTTTTACACATGAATTTTTCAACTCTATCCAAAATTCACACTAGAATGTGTACAAATAATGAATCTGGTTATAGGACAATTTGATCCCATATGATCACATTTCCAGGATAAGGTTGATTCATTTTGAACTGAATACAAGGAACACATTATGCACCTCACTGAATTTTGGTGGAAATTCCAACTGACATTTCACCTCTCTAACCCATTCTGGTATCTCAAAAGGGCCTTTGTATCGAAGATATAACTTGACATACTTCCAAAAATGTTAATAACCAAGCCTTAGAAAAAAAATTAAGAACAAAAGATCACTCCCTGTTAATGAAAACGGCCTTCTATAATGATAATCATATGATACCTGACAACAATGAGCCATATCAATTTGTTTCTTGATCAGCATAATCTTCTCTATTGTTTCTTGGAAAATGCTTAGCCAACTAGTGAAGTCTCACCTTTTTTCACCCAACACAATGGAGAACTGCAAGGAAATACATAATATGATTTAAAAGGACACATATGTACTAAGGTATGATAGTTGTTGTTATAAGATAACCACACTAAGGGTATATTATCTTCCCTTGAGCCACCAAATTACATTATATAAGCCTACAACATGTCTTCCAATGTTTTTTCTCATCCTCTAGGTTTTCTCATCAACCTGAGGATGATATGTTGTAATCATAGTAAACTATATCCAAAGGTATTTCTTTATGGATTTCAAGAAATCAGACGTGAAATTCAAATACCTATATGATACAATCAAAATAGGGATTTCATATCTTGTTACCACTTTTTGGATATAGATTTTTTATTGGTCTTCCACTGTTTGAGCTTCACAAATTTGGATGAAATGAGCAAACTTGGTAAGCTAGTCTACTATCACCCATATGTAATCTTGTTTTCAAACAATTATTGGGTGGTGTATGACAAAATACAGTTATATTTTATCTGATTATCACATTGGGATAGGTAATGACTATAACATACCTACTGGACGCTAATGTTTTCCTTAACTTTCTGACAAGTTATACACATTAAAATAACTGAATCCACCTTTTGTTACATACCGCTGCACCAAAACTGTCCTTTCAAGGCCGTATACATCTTTTTTATTCCAGGATGAGTAGCCCATTTTGAGTGATGATAAGTACAATGATGTTTCTCTTGACCAGCCATAGGTACAGTTATCTGATTCTTGAACGACACCACCAAAATACTATCCTTCCACTATCTCTCAATGGTCTCCCCACTATTTTTTGAACTCATAACTTGGAATTTTTCATCATATGTTTGTTCCTATTTGAACATACTTACCAAATTATGAACCACAAAAACCAAAAGGAAAACAAAAATATCACCTCTGTCTTCACATTCCACATGCATGTAAACTAGCACTGACTTTAACTAACACACTTCTAAAGCTTCTTATTCCAATTTAGAATATAAATTTCTTCTTCATGCATCTAACACCATATTACATTTTCCCAATGTACACATCAAGTCAAATTCAAAAAAATGTAGATACTATATCCATATCCTTATCCTTATGTTCAAATATCATTGTGAGAACATATGTTCCAAGATATTATGATCAATGATTAAACTAAATTTATCACCAAGGTGGTAATGATGTCATGAATTCAATGCATGAACCATATTAGTTGACTACAAATCATGTGTTGTGTTATTCTTGTCATTAAACCTCAACCTTTGTGAGGAATACGCCACTACATTGTCTCATTACAAAAGAAAACACCCCTACCCATATCGTAAAGCATCAAAATACACCATATAACCCTGTATTGATTCTAAAAATATCACGATAGGTGACAGAGTATAATGAACTTTTAGTTTTTGGAAAGACTTCTGACATTCCTAAATCCATTATAATGGAATGTTCTTCTTTTTCAAAGTTGAAAAGGGATATTATAGTTGTGATAACTCACAAAGAAAGCATCGGTAATAAATAGAAAGACCAAGAAAACTTCACATATCAAAGTTTTTTCTTTGGATTTTTCCAATAGATATGAACATCAATCATCTATGGATCAACAGAAACACCATTTTAAAATATTACATGGACAATAAAGCATAATTATTTTATCAAAAAATCATACTTTGATAATTTTTCATACGAAAAATGTTCTCTCAATATTTATAACATTGTCACCAAGTGTTTCTCATGATCATCCCTTGTCCTTGAATACACCAGTATGTCATCGAAAACCACAACAAGACAAAATCTTTATTTCTATGAAATATTTGATTCATTAATTCCATACTGACTGATGGTGAATTTGTATGACCAAAAGGAATTACCAAAAAATTATAATTGAAATATCTATTTCTAAATGTTGTTTTCGAAATATTTTCCTTGTGAACTTTCAATTGGTGATATCTTTTTTTCTATTCAATTTTAGAGAACCAATGATAACCCCTAAATTCATCAAATAGATCATCAATGTGTGGAAGTTGATATCTGTTCTCTCTCGTAACATGGGTAATCTTATGATAATCAACTCAAGTCCTTATATTTACATCTTATTTCGTCATGAACAAGTTAGTTTTTTCCAAGAGACACATGCTCGGCCAAATGAAACATTTTCTTTCTAGCTCTTCCAACTACACTTTCAACTCCCTTAGTTCAGTTGGTTCCATATTATAAGAAAAAATGGAAATAGGACTGGTCCCTAGAGGAAGATCAATCACAAAATACACTTAACTTATAGGTGGTAACCCTAATAATTTCTTGGTAAAAAGCTCTAAAAATTTATCGATGACTGCTAGAAAATTATTAACCTCATTATCTTACATTAATGCATAAGTTAACACCTCCAACTGATAAGATATCTAGTCCACAACTAGTGCTAAAAAATCCATCACACCTATCTTTATAACCCTTTCTCCTTTGAAGAGTTACTCGATACCATCCTTAATAGTAAAACAAACTATTCTTTTATAACAGATGATATGAACCTTGAATATTGTCAACCAATCCATACCCTGGATGACATCATATACATCCATCTCCAAAACCGAGAAGTCCCATTCCATTTTAGCTCCATCAACATTCATAGAACATGTCAATCATATAAAGTCTTGACATTATCTTTGACAAAGAAAATTTTTATGTTTTGTCACATAAGGCATAATCTCATGTTTTAAACCTAGTAAATCCCAATCATGAGGAGAACTGAAGGAATGTGATGCACCAATAATAAAAAAATCATGCATAAGTTTAGAATTCAAATTAATCGTACATATCCTCGTTGATGGTCCAACCTGATCATCTACAATCTTCTGATCACCTACAGATAATTTCTTTGTCATTTCTATTTTTTCTTTGGTACCATATTGAGATTCCCCAAGTTGAGTAGTAATTATATTCTCAGAAACTCCATGGATACCTCTACACTTCTATAAAGATTGATTTTCCTACTTTCACCATGTCGTACCATACAACACTTTTGACGTCTCAGAAGTCTCTCGATCACATGACCACATAAAATTGTGACAGTATAATTTAATATGTCACAAATTATATCAATTATGGAAGGTTATTGGTGGTGTTTTAAACTCTCTCTTCATCTCTTCAAAGAACCCCCATTGGGAAAATCTTTCTTGGCACTTTGGTCTTGGTGGGAAATATATTGATCCAACTGTTTGATTCGTATTTCCACTCCCACCATAGAAGGAAGTGTCCCTCTTATTCTTTCTCCCTAAATTATAGTCACCACCATTTCCTATATGTATCATGATACATCCAACTCCCATAGCTCTAGAGATTTCCCATTCATTCAAATTCTCTATACTCGCCATCTTTGTATAGTCCATTATATAGAGCACAACTATCTTCGAGAGAATATCCCATCTCATCCCTGATTTAAAGATGTATACCTTTAAAGAAGAAATTGCAATAAAATTAGGGGAAAATCATAAAAAATTCATTAATTTAGCCGCATAATATGTGATTTGTGATTTTCCAACTTTAGGTAGAAGAACACTATTGTTCTTTGAATCAAGAATGTGTTAGGATAGAATTATTTTTGAACAATTCATCAAAATTTTCCCATCGATGGAATTGATCTACAATATCATGTACTACTAGATCCCACCATTGTCATGAAAGATCATCTAGAATATACATCACCAGCTATAATTTTAGCTCAGTGGGTGAGCCTATGAAACCAAATATATGATTCATTCTATTAACCCACACCTTTTCTCTTTCTGGTTTAGAATCATCCTAGAAGACGATTGAATTTAGTTTCTGGGATTGGATGGAATGATCCACTTTTCTGGGCTCAACCCTCATGTTCCCTATTTCCACATCTTGAAATTCGTGAATGATACTCCAAACTAGTTCTTCATTCCCATGTGGCTTAGGTGCAATCACATTCCTTACAGCTTCTTCCAGTTGGTTTCGATGACACCTAAGGTACCATTTTCTAAACAAACCACAAATATCATAAATCTCATTCTCTAAAAACTGAGGATTATCATTTCAAATTCTACCACATCGACTATCATGACATTACATTCTAAAAATAATCCATTTTTCAGGTTCAACCATTTTTAAAAAAATTCAACATTCTCTTAAAAAATGAACAATATTTAAAACCCTTTAATCATGTTCTTTTCAAAAAAAATCATTTAAAAATAATTTCAACATTTTTCAAAATGTAACATGTTGCACCAAATCATATATAATTAATCAAAAAGAAATATGAAATCCTAGTGGGAAGTCATTATCCTATTCCATGTCATTCTCATCTCATTTTCTAAACCCCTTACAATGAGAATGAAAATACTATAAGTGTCTCTAAAAACGTATGTATCCCACTCCCGGGAAACTTGAAAGTTAGTATAAAATGGTTAGCTACACCCTTTTTTGCCCTACATTTCATGTCCTAAAAATCCTACTCCTTTCTGTGATCCTAACATAATGAATAAAAAAGACTAAATTCCACTATAAAACTATGAAAATTGATTACCACATGTTTCACAAGGAAGAAGCAAGCAGATATCACTTGCAATGATCCACATATTCTCATTGGCTTAAGAAGGTGGAGAGTCATTACTAGGCCTTAAGAAACATTCCCAAGATGAAAAAGTCTAGAAATAAATGCAAAAGAGATTAATTAAATAGGTGGGGTTATTTACCCATTATTAATAAAACAAGTAATCCTATAAAACCAAACCAAAAAACCCGCGATATGATGCATGATTAAAAGAAGGAAATCTCAACCATTTATTTCATGTCATACCCCGAAAAAGTATAATACAATGAAAACAGAAATAACATCAAAGTTAACAACATAATATTAATAATAAAACTATAAGATAAGAATAAGGCTCCATGATACACAAGCTCCACGCATCAACATCACCAAACTGCCCAAGTATCACAAAGTAGTGCTAAAGGCATGTGATAATTTAACTTTTTCCATGTTCGGGTGGATGAAACTTACAAAAGCACCAAAGTTCCAAATAAGGGATATGTAAAAAAACATAGTAAGTTTCCCTCTAATGAATTCCCTACTCACTCTACTAGGATAGAAGAGTTATAAAAATTTATATAAAATAATATTTTTGAAACAACTTTCCAAAATAGTTTATTACTAAATGAAAACAAGTTTTAAAAATATTTTATAACTAAATATAAAAAAATCATTAAATAGTATATAATTAAAGAAAAAAATGTTCTAAAATATGTTTATCACTAAATATAAACAAGTTCCATGTCCCCAAATTTCTGGAAAAAGCATTTTTCTGGAAACAACAGACCAATACTTTGAATCCATTTCTCAAGTTCCCTTTGGCATAACCATTCCATTCCACAAATCAACCATTCATTATTCACTATGAATGATCCATACTCACGAGTGGTCTTCTTTCAATCAAAAATTTCATCAAAAGGTAATTGCATCCAAATTTCTATTGCACTTTTATAATTGATCCCTAGGTAATATTTTCGGCAATCCTCGTAAATGCAATATGAACAGACACACCATGTATACACAAAATCTATTCCAATAAAAAAAAGCCAAAGAAATTCAATAAATCAATATTTTTCTTTAAACAACGTATCCAAATAACATTTTCAACAATCCAGAAAAAAAATATTTTTAAATAACCATTTTAAAATTAATAAAAATAAATCACTTTGCCTAATATTTTACAAAAAATCAACATGTTTATGAAAAACCTTAAATCATCACTAAAGATTATTTATATCCTTATTTCACCAATATTTCACAATATATATCATTCAATTAAATTAATTTTAAATAATCCAATCAATTATTGAACTATGAGTTGACATTGACACAACCTACCTCAAGAGTTTGGGAAAAAACGATAAATGACATGAAAAAGGTCACAGAAAATGGTTTGAATCTACACGCACAAACCTTGGATCTATTCCCCTATCATAATAAAGACCAAATACAATAATGTTTTGAATCCAAATCCTTATATATAACCTAATAAGGTATATATACGATAAACTGGGAATAGGGTCAAAGGTGATCAAACAAAAATGTCAAGAACGATGAAGAATGAACACTTACCGCGAGGAATAGGATTTTAATGACAAAGTGAAGCCTTCAGATCAACTCTAGATCAATGGGAGAACAATAATTAACCTTTTAGGAACAAAAATGCTATTTTAGGTCCACATTGGAGGGAAAACAAGACAATTAAAGGTAATAACTCATTAGATCAAATTTTTTAGGATCTACTGTTGACCGTACGCAAGGTTTAGTCACACAGTTAAGAAAATTGTGTGTTAACCATGTCTTAGCCACTGCATTAAGGATGAACCATTCATGGAACCATTGCATGATCTCCATAAATGTGAAACTATAATTAAAAATACACTACATCAAAAATCCCAAATCCACTTTCCAAAGCACATTGTTTCTCCTAGGCTGTCACATAGTTTGGAAAAACTGTACACCACCCATTCTTCTTCCCATTAGCCCTAAAAACACATTTAAAGTTAACCAAAATCTTCCATACATAACTCATATAATTTATATAATTTAAGTAATAATGAAATGGTTAATTACTAGAAACTGTGGGTGATACATTTCCCTTCTATTTTTAGTTATTTTGAATTGAAATCATAGTAAATTTTGTAACCACGGTAAATAAAAATGGGATCATTAATGGTAAAGATAGTGTGATAAATACTATAAAATAACAATAAAACATTAATTAATTTTATTTTATCGGTATATTTCATCCACAATCAACCAAATTTCTATAATATGATCTTTTGTTTTCTTTTGGACATGATAGTGAAAATTATAACATTTTTTGTAATAGAAATCCAAAAATGTAATTGTATTTGATTTAGTAACAAGAATTTTTTAAAATAAGGGAAAAAATTTATTTTGAGTTATAAATATTAATTTAAAATATAAATTATTATTAATTATCATGGTAATTTATTTCTAGTTTTAGTGATGAAATGTTTACCGTAAAATCATACACAACATCGGTATAGTATTTATTCAATTAAAAGAAAAATAAAATAATTGATTTTAAAAATATTAAAAATAATATACATTGAATGATTTATTTACTTTATTGAATTTTAAATATATAAATGGCTTATTAAATAGTTTTGAAATAATAAATTTTTAATTATATTGTAGTATTATAGTTTTTAAATACAAATTGAATGAATAGTTATAAAATTTACTTTAATGTTACTTTAAAATAAATAATGTTTTATAAAATGATTTAAAACTCCAAAAAAATCATATGTGGGACCAATTGATTTAAAAATGTTTTGAAATATCAAAAATGGCCCTTAATATTCCATTTTCTCATTTATTCTATCCTTAGTGACACCTAAAGAGTAAAATCATTAATATTGCGATAATTATCAAAATGGGTTAAAATAGGTTCAAATAAAAAGGTAAGGGTTAAAACATCACCTAAACACAAAAAAAATTATTTTATGAGATTATTTAGCCTAATTATACAATTATATTGAAAAATTATATTTGTTTTACTATATTAACTGAAAAATTATGTTATATTATTTTAATACCTTAAGAAATTCTAAGAGTGCAGCTCCACTCTATTATATAAGGGTCCCTCCACTCCTATTTTATTCACACACAAAAACATTTTAGATGAGATAATACCCTTCATAATACATTTCCTAAATCCCTCCCCATTTCTTAGAGGACTTGTTTATATAATAAAAAAATGAAACATTTTGGTTTAAACATTTAGAGGTTATTTGAAGATGGGATGTAGTTTTTAGTCACGCATTTTCATTTTGTTCATTTTTCTACATCCTTCAAATATTATTCAAAAATGAAGATAAAATAGAAAAACTTTCTTAAATTTAATGAGATTTCATTATGTTATTTTAATTAAATATATCCATATCATGTTCTATCAAAGGGAAAACGAATATGACGTTCATGTAATATCTCAATCCGGGAGCCACATACTAGTGCCCTGCACTAGTTTGTTACATGACCTCAAGTGAACCTGCTTATATAAAAAATGATTATAAATTATAGAAAGAGTATAATGTGTTATTTGGGGAGAAAATAACCATTTTATCATCATAATACTCAGATGAAATCGATATAAAAATTTCCAAAGCAATAATAAAAAATAACCAATAAATACCAAGCATCACACAAAGTATACCAAAATATGGGAAATGACAGAAACCAAAGCTATAATAATTTCATTTTATATAACTCTTAAAGGTATAATGAAACCCCAAAATAAAAAAACACTGAAAAATAATATGTGGGTCTCTACATCATGTATGTTTCCCTCATACATGCTCCATTCTGAATCCCAATTCAGCAGGTATAGTGTGGTAATGTTGTAGTTACTCTTCAGTATTGTACTAGCTAGAAATATTCACCTTGAGCCACTAGTTTGAGATTATAGTCATTTAGGCCATTTGCCCACCTACACCTTTGGGTCAGTAAGGCTTTCGGGCCACCTCAAGTCCATCTGGTCACCTGTTGTGTAGATTCCCAGACAAATTATACTAGGAAACAGCTTTAGAGGAGGATTCAATAGAAGGGATCATTCACTAGAGTGGGGATAACCTATTTGGATTAATGAGAGGGTATGGCATTTCCATCGATACTATCCATGTGAATCTTTGCAGAGGATAGTTATCTAAACCAATATGAAATGGTGGAGAGCTAATCATGATGTAGATTTTGGGGAGGGGTGGTTTTAAGTAGTCATAGACTATATGATTTCCATAAGACCTACGGGTCCTATAATGTCTCCAGGCCTATGGGAAATTTAATTTTATAGTTCCACTTAATCCCTTAAAAGAGAGTTTATCAAAAATAAATATAAATTAAGGCCTTTGGAACATTCAGAAATGAGTAAAATATAGAAGTCATCCACTAATTGTGTCTAAACAAATATTCAATCTATAGTAGTGTAAGTAGTAGTATGAAGGATAAAATAAAAAACGATAAATGTAAACTTTTTTAAAAATTATTATTATTTATTTAACCACGTTGGACCTCCATTTTATGGTGAAACAAAATCCAATCATACTTCTTTATCATGTTCTACTGTCTTAACCA
Organism: Viscum album; assembly: GCA_963277665.1. Taxonomy (NCBI): domain Eukaryota; kingdom Viridiplantae; phylum Streptophyta; class Magnoliopsida; order Santalales; family Viscaceae; genus Viscum; species Viscum album. The sequence goes on from OY728148.1 coordinate 473,087,191, forward strand.
TAAACCATAGGTATTTAACAATTTATATTTTTATTGGATTTCAATATTCAAGTTACTTATAATTTAATTTAGGTACCACATTGAAGTATCAGTATATGAAACATTATCACGAATACTTGGAGATTCATTCTTGTAAAACTCTCTCAGGTACATGGAGTTTCATTCAAACACCAATATTAGAGGTACATAGAGCACTGATCTAGCACTATAATATTAGGTACTTAGAGAATCAATGTAGCCCCATTCAAATGAAACTAATAGGGTCCTAGAGAATCAATGTATGCATTCCCATTTTAGGAGAATCATTAAAACATCCACATATCATTTTTACAAATAAATTTCAATGTTAAACATTAATAATACTTTTATAAACCATTCTCAATATGGTAAACCATTTGATTCAATAATAACAACCATGATTATTTAATTTCCACATAATTATCAACATGGGGAATCCCCATTTAATCAATTATCACATTACACATAAATTTCACCATTTTTTTAACATTATAAACTCTTTAATTACACATATATTTCATTTCAAATTTATCATATAAATAAATTAACACATGCCTTCTCTAGCCACGAATACTGGTCTCGTACTCTCCAATGGATCTAATGAAATTCATCAAGGGTCTCACAAATTCAGGGAAATTCAATTCATCTATAACTTTTAGAAGTAATTTCATAACATGGAAATTAAATAATACAACTAAAAATACAAGGTAATTATAATGACTATGGGAAATTATTATTTTGACCACCCACCTTAGGTTCATTGATGAACACTCTCCCTACCATACACCAAAATTAGATGTGCAATTACTGAAATCATACTGATAAAGAATATATGGGAACAAGATCTAAACAAAAAATATAATTTAAAACCAATATATAGTCCATCATCCATGGGATAATTCATCCCTCTAAAATGGGAGAGAATTATTGGAGATAGAAAAACCTAATCAGGGGAAGATATCACATACCATAGAGAGGTCGATTTCTTCTACCAGATCTTCAATTCTCGATGGATTTTAAGGAACGAAGAAATATATAGGGATTATATAGAAGAAAGTGAAACCATATTAGGATATTTTTCGGTGATTATGGATAAATAAAATAGGTCTAGTATTTTTTAATTTTTATTTAGTTGTTTAATTATTTATTATCATGGTTTCCCCAATGGGATTCACGTTTTGACAAACTGTGCACCCTTTTTTTGTACCCCTACTATCTTGGGGTGCATGGTTTCTACTAGTTGGGATAATTATTTTATAAACCATATGAAAAAAACCCACATGTATTCAAGGTTGAATGATTTGTGGGGTCCGCATGGTTTGGTCAAACCATGCACCCTATTCGTGTGTCTAAAAGTTGGGTGCATGAATTTTTGGGGAAAATCGCATGGTTTGTGTAGCACCCAGAGTTTCATGAACATACCAATTTATTTATTTATTGTATGTATATATAATGATCAAGTTATTTTTAGGTAGTTTAATGAAGTTTTTTAATACATTGGAAGACTTTGGGGTGTTTAGAGTTTAGGGATAGTTAATACAAATGTTGCACCACATCCTAGAAACCACGTTACATGCGTGGGGGGAGGGAAATTAGTTTTTCACGATTATAAAATGGTTTATCAAAAACACATGGGACCTAGGGAAACCATGATGTATATGGATAGTTGGAAAACAATAGTTTTTTCACAGTTTTTCTAGCCATGAAAGCCAACCTTGTGGGGATTGCTTAATGTAGGAGAACCCACATTGCGCGTCCATGGTTTTCCAAATTGTTTGGCCTAACCATGTGTCATATATTTGAACCACCAAAATTATTGGATCCTATGCTTTTAAATAACAATAATCCTTATTTCCCCTATTTATCCCATAACATGAAATCTTATTTATATTATGGTGGGTTTGATGATTTCCTTCAGTGAGAGAGTGGTCCATAGGATAATTAAAGGATGTTGAGGATCCTGATTAATTGATAAGTCTCTATTATTGGTTGTTATTCATTGATATATTATAATCATAATTCCCAGTTAATTACATCTAATGCACTATCGATATATCCATGTTCCTTTATGGTAATTGTGATGTTTTTTGTTTGGATTAATGGAATGAGAGGTGGTTCTTGATCATATATATAGAATCATTATTCCATTATTTTTTTCCTCCATAATTTGTAAGGTAGATGGATTTTCTATCCAATAAACATGATTATAACATGACGTTTTAGGTTTAAATAAATTTTTTCTTGAATATTTTCTTAAATTGATGTGTTATTCTTGTTGTAATCATATCTACTGATGTATTTTTTGGAAATTTTCATAATTTTTGTGGTTTTTTAGAAAATAATAATTCATAATATTTTTAAAATTGTGGTTTAATTTTTTAATTTTCATTTTTAATGAATGAAAATGGTTTTTTAGATTTTTTTAAATAATGGAATGTTTTAATGTGATAAGATTTTCATGGTTTTTTCTACACATTTTGGCATGTTTTCAGGTTTCATACTATGGGGCCTTATTGAAATATGTCTTGGTGCTCTGTTATCATGGTGGGATGGAACAAAGAATTTATCTCCTTATGAAAACATAGTGGATATAAAATATATCACTAATGATAATGGAATTATCACCTGGTAATTTATATGTGGATTTGTTGATGTATGGTATAGGTATTCCAAATGGAATCAAGAAATGTTTTATTTGTTTTTTTCTCAATGGAAAATATATTGGCATTGATATAAAGTTTTTAATTTTTTTTAAACACGGTTTATATAAATGTTATATCAATTTTTTCTTTTTTGGGGTGCATTGGGAAGTCATTGGGGAAATCCCACTATGTTTAGAATCACAATTACCTAGTGTATACTGTGGGTTTTGAGATGTTATCCAATGAGACATATATATAGTCATGATATCTCAATTCTTTAATGGCGCTTCTTGATTCCTTGGGAGTGGATTGTCGATTTAGATCATAGAGAAGGTTGACAATTACTAGTTTAATATCTTTAATGCCTTTGGGTTTTGTTATATTTATTTGGATATTTCCACTTTTTTTTGATTTTATCTCTCATATGGTTATTGTATTGGTTGTGTTTTATATTTCATTTATTTTTACTCATGAAACATATAATGTTTGTTTGGTTGTTGTATTTTGGTTAGTATTTTTTTAATGCTAAAACGATCCAAATATTTTCTTGAAACCCTTTAAATTTATTTCCTTGATTTCATATCTTAGAGATGTCACCTAACGCTTATAACACCCAGCACCTCTTCCCATGACTATGTGTGATGGGTTGTACATTACAAATGGTATTATTTTTTTAGATCCTTGGGTGTAAATTATATTGATTCCTCGAGATAGAAATGTTATCAATATTGATTAGTTCATATATCTCATGGGATTCTAGTATGGATTTGGATTGTCCAAAGTTAAAATTTATATCATAAATAGGGTAGCTACCCCCTTTGTGATGAACTTCATGTTACTCAGGACATTGGATTCAAGAGTGTTTTAGAAAAATCTCAGTGGGTTTTCACCTCATCATCCTGGGTTTAATCAATAAGAGTGTCAAAAAATGCCTTTATAGTATGAATACCTAGAAAGAATTCATTGTTAATTATTCAGTTAGTTATTAATGAAAATGGTAAAATGTAAGGATTTTTTTTTAAAAATATTTAAAAATATTCTAAAAATATGATATTTTGAAAAGGTAATAGGGAGGTAATTTGAAAATGGCCAAAATAGATTATTTTGATAAACATTATTTACAAATTCTAGGTAGTGATATGATAACATTTGGTAAATTGATAGAGACAATCCTTTATTTTCTTGAAACTGAGTCTAAGTGTAGTTTTGTTTGGGTTATATCATATTGAAATGGGTACACATGGCTGGAACCAAACGAAAGACGCTACTAAGAATGTGGTTACACCTGATCCAATGGTGATCCTAATGTAGATCCAAATTATTGTCATGGATTTTATAGACATCATTAATCGGAACATGAAGAATGATCCAGGATATTTGGATCATTCTATTCAGTTATAAATTTTTAATACACCTATCATTTGTGGTTATTCAGAGCCAAAAAAGTGGATGTGTGGCTCAATAAGTTGAATTGAATCGTCAATCTCCATGGAAGACTGTAAGAGATAAATGCGAAGTCAGAACTGTATATTCAAGAGATTCCAGAATGTTAGTTATGGGATTTAATAGTTTAAGTGAAATTTGGAAATGGCATGAAATGGGATGATTTTGAGGAATTTTTCAACAAAATATTATATCCTCACACATTAATAAATTTTATAAAAACTGAATTATTCGGTTTTAAATAATATAATACATTAGTAAATGAATATACAGCTAAATTTGTGAATTTAGTTCTCTTTTCAAGGTACGTTATTTCAAGTGTGTCCCTGTAAGAACACATTAATTAAAAGGGGATGAAATAAGAAATCATTTCAAATAATATCATTCTTTGTATAAAAGATTATATAGGGATGTAAATTGAGAACTTTTAGAATAAATATCGATCTCCTGAAATATGTTTGGGTGTACATGTTTATTCATACTTAAACAAGTAGGAAGCCCAATGTTGGGACAAATTAAATAGGGGATAAATGATTCTAGGGTGGCCTCTCAATGTAGAATCAAACTATGTGATCAAAAAATATTTCACCCCAATAAAAAGGTAAGATGGTATGTTTTCAATGTGGTTATTTTTATCATATTAATAGATATATATTAGAGATTCACCAAGAGCATTCCACAATGGTAATAAAATAGGACATCTTTATCACTTCTATCACACTACTTTGTGGTCAGGTCTTAAGGGAACATATCATGTTTCTCAAATGTTGAATGCCTTGATAGAGAATGTGCACAAAAATATTTCTCACCAATAGATGTAACATCCCAAGTAAGTAATGAATAATAGATATTTTTATCTATGTCTATTAATGATTAAGATAGTGTTTTAGAGGCTTAAAATGAAAATAAATCCAATCTTAAGCATGGAATACACTAATATTCTTAAAAGATTGTTTTACTGCCTTTTGATGGAAACCCCTTTTTAAATCAATATTTTGACAATTTTATAATCTATATTTGTCAAAATAAACATATTCATTATTATTGGGACATTTAATTTTACATTGGATATTTTTGTTTGGTATTTTTCTGACAATGTTCATTTTTTTAATGAATAGTGAAAAATACTACATTTTACATCAAAACTGCTTTTTAATCTAATTTATTTATATGATTAGATTATCTTTTGAATTGGTCTTAATGTGTAATATGAATATATATTTACCATTTAATCCAATGGTGGTCATTGGAATCAATTTCACTTTGAAATTAGACTCAAACTAGTGTCAATCTTTTGATACTTCTTGTTTCATAAAAACACGTTATTTGCTCTGACAGCGGGAATTAATTATTAAATTAATTAATGTGAATTATATGTTTTTAATTTTTTAAAATAGACTTCATTTTTGAATTCGTAATATCAAATATAGCTTAGGGTTAATTTTTGGTAATTTTCTAAAAAACTTCAATTTTTGATTAATAGCGAAACCACTAAGTGGTACTTATAAAGACTGATTTTCTGTTTAAATGAAATTTTGCCATCATTGTGTTTTGAATTTCAAAAATCCGACATACATTCTTGTCATTAAGAATTAAAATCTGGTTCAATGAGATTATAATAAATTTTTTGGTGAATAGTAACTTATTAAGTTCTTAATCGCGATTAGTGGTAATTAGTGTAGTTTAAGGTAAAAATAATGCTTTAATAAAATAAAATGAGCTTGACACATGTCCTACCCTCATTTTTTGTGTCATGGCAGACCAATACAAGCCATGGGTCAACTTGGGTACCCCATGGAGACACTTTGGTTTGGAAATGACATAAATAACTTTTTATTAAATGTTAAAGTAAAAAATGACACAAATATAATATGTTTAACAAAAACAATTTGTACATGGGGTTATAAAGATACGATTTTTGATTATAAATATTCATTGGAAATATAAAAAGATTTCCTACATAATAGTATTTTTTTTATAATTTTTAGACATTAAATAAATTAAATTATTTATGACATAATAATGATGCAGCGATGACATCATTATTTGACGATTTAAATAAAATGGAAAGATAATGTAACATCAATGAACTACACATGTTCAAAACCAATTTGATGAGTGGATTTCTAACCCTTATCACCTTATCCACGAATTATATCACTGTGGGACCTTTTAAAACCGAAACACATTTTCAAATAAAGTGATATTTCTTTACTTTCCAAAAGTGCCCCTCCTCTCCTCTTATAAAAGGCCCCCACCTCTACCTCATTCCACACACTCCTCAAGCCTTTGGTCCGGCAAAACCCTGACCATTTACTCTCTCCACATCCCTCTCCTCGTCCTAGAGGATTCCCTTTGGGCATAATCTTTTCAAAGAAAGCCTTTAGGCTCAAATCAAAAGGAGTTACACTTTTAAAGGTAATTCATTCTCTCATGTTCATTTGTTTTATTTTGCTTCTCCAACCCCCTAAACTCTTTTTATTTACTTCTTTTGTAACAAAAACAGTATCTTAAATATACTAGGATGTTGTTATAAGATTTATTTGAGCTACACTCTCACACAACCACATCAAATGGTTATTGAACATACGGTTTCCGTGGATGGCGAAATTCTGCCTCACGAAACGATGATTGTTCAATACTCATTTAACTCCTTAAAAGGTGGCCATTATGATGTCACTATTTTTATATATGATATATAATATGTTTAGTTTTTCCTTAAGCTTCTGTTTCTTTTCATTTTGGGCATACCTTTATGGTTTCCATTATGGGTAAACACGATATCTTTATTTTAGGAAGTGCGGACTACCGCCCCCTTAAAGTGATTTGATTCGTTAATACCATATGTGGGATGTGTAAAGGATAAAGTTAATGATATTATATATGTTATTATACTGGAATTATAATATACTCTTATATAATTATGATTCCATTCCAGAAAATACGAAATAGAAATGGAAGTAGCGTTCATGCGTACGTACGGCTTACCGTCTCCATGAACGGTGCATTTCATTTCTTACCTCTAAATGTGATGTAATATTATAAATACATGTATATGATGAATATATATGATATATATGTTATCCAAATCATTAATATCATTCTGGATATAGTGAACCTTTGACCAAATTAACAACATGTAAGTGTAAGAAGTCTATTTTTGACTTATGAACCAAATACCGATAAAATGAACATTATTAAGTTAAATGATTACATGATGTTCATAACATGGTATAAAAGGAATAATGAACTTGAAAAGGGTTCATAAGCAAGTAGAGATTAACTCAAGTTTATTATTCAGGAGATTAAAGAACGGTCGGGTCAATTCGGATACGAGGTATGGGACTTCGTCTCAATCTCCTTTCATTGAGGCATATTTTATTTTATACGCAACTCTCTTTTATATGTTGTATAAACCCCTTTGACTTTTACATTTATTCAAAAGGAATATTTTTTATATGAAGCATTTACTAAACGACAAAAGGGAATGTTTTTGTCGTATGTATGCGGCGACAACGACTTCTCCGCCGTCATGACCGTTATTTGAGTTTTGGCTTCCTCTACAAGCCATACCTTCTTTTTAAAAGAAAAATAAATACCATGTTTTACTTTACTTTTATTTTGGTATTGAAAATGGTTTTCACAATGTTTTTTGTGTTGTATTGATATCTTGTGATTGAAATGTGAAAATGTTATGTTTCCTTTATGCATGTTTTATGTGATACGATTATGTTATGGTTCTTGGGCATTATTATAAAGACGGGTGGTTCCATGATAAACTAAGGGCGGGTGAGCCCGATATAGATCTTCAATGCATTGGGTAACGCGAAGGAGGGAAATGTTAAGGTTTCTCTGAATAGATTTAGGTAATATACTGTGATGGGTATTCCAAACGTAACTAAGAGGGTTACTCCCTACGTAAGAATGTTATGAATGCCTCAAGTTACCTTTATGTCTTATGATTTCTATGATTTATTCATGATTTTATGAGGTATGTTAAAGTGCCTATGTTTTATGGGTAAAGTATGATTTCATTCTTATGTATATATGAACTCATGTTTCCTTTCCATGTTTTTATAACCCATACTGGGCTTTTTATGCTCATCCCATGTTTTTTTGAAATGTTTTTCACAGGTCAAGGGAAAGGTACATGATATGATGATAGTGTCAAGGAAGTGTCAAGAAATAATCCATGTTTTATTTTAAATGTGTTTCCATTGATGGGAATGAATAATACTATCTTTATGTAACCACTTTGTTTATATGTGGAATGTAATGCAAGTTTTATGATCTAATTCTCTAAAACTCTAAACCCGAAAAGATCCTTAATGTGTAATCTTATAATAACTCAAGATTAAGTAAGGTTTAAGGTTGGGGCCTTATAGTTGGTATCAGAGGTCGGTTTAGATAACTTTAGGAGTTAGAAAAGTGTTAAATTATAATATGATTGAAATGATATAGCATTTACGGATTACCATGTTGCTTCGCCTAAGATATTTCTGTGTTTAGAATGGTTTTTCGCAAGGGAAACAAAGCAACTATGTTGGGATGACATTAGGAGGAAGACAACCTTCCAAATCAGCAACCTGAGATGGTCGGAATTGGAACTGAATAGTTTGTTGCAGTGATGGCACAGTTGACTCAGGCTATAAATGGTGGTGGTATCCATGCACGAGATCAGCCAGATCAACCGCAGAGGAACATGTCAGTGGTGGAACATTTCATGAGGCAACATCCACCATCATTCAGAGGATCATCTGACCCTGTGCTAGCTGAAGGATGGATTAAAGCACTGGAGAAGATTTTTGATGTCATGGGGTGTTCAAACAATCAAAAGGTTAGTCTTTCTATTTACCGTTTGGAGGGTGAAGCAGATCAGTGGTGGTCTATGGTTAAAAATATCAGGGACGCCGATGAGATTGATGCCCTTGACTGGGATGACTTCAAAGGTATGTTTCTTGAGAATTATTTTCCTAAGGCTGTTCGATGTAGGATGGAAAATCAATTCTTGGAATTGAGGCAAGAAGAATACTTAGTGGCTGCCTATGAAGAAATGTTCACTCGATTGGCAAGGTATGCTACAAATTATATCCGAGACCTTGATAGTAAAATCAATCATTTTTACTCAGGATTAAAGCCAAAATATCGAAGGGCATTAGCTTCTCATGAGTTTAAAAGTTATGAAAAGCTTGTTCGATGTGCTGAGAAGGTGGAAATAGAGTTTGTCGATGACTAAGTGTTCTATAACAACTAGCAGAAGAAGAGACCGAGGTGGTAGGAGAAAGGTAAGAATTATTCAAAAAAGTCTGATGGTAAGAGAACTAAGTTTCCAGTTTGTGATAAATGTGGCAAAAGGCATGCTGGGGAATGTCTTCTGAATTCTGGAAAGTGCTACCGATGTGGTAAGATGGGACATAAGGCTCGTGATTGCACTGAAAAGGATCAAGGTGAAGGTAAGAACAAATTTTATTTATAGTTAGTGAAATGTTATAAGTGCAATGAGATGGGTCACTATGCAAATGAGTGTCCAGCAAAGAGCTTGAGTGATGGGAAGCAGTTAGACTCCAGGCAGAAAGGGTTGGTGAAATCCTTTGCAACTACTTCAGCAGATGTCGGTCCATTAAATGAAGTTATATCAGGTACATTGTTTGTTTTTGCAGATTATGCCAGTGTGTTGTTTGATTCGGGGTCTACACATTCTTTAATCTCTGAAACCTTTTCTAGTAAAATGGGAATACCATCTCAAGAAATGACTCCTGAACTTTTTGTAAAAACACCTGGGGGAAATGTTGAGGCAAAAAGAATTTATAAGATTCTTCCTATCCTTATCTGTGGAAAGAACCTACTTGAAAACCTTATTGTTCTACCTCTAGTAGAGTTTGATGTTATCCTGGGTATGGATTGGCTCTCTATTTACCATGCTAAGATTGACTGTAGAGGTAAAGAAGTTTCTTTTCAGAAAGACTTTCAGTTTGTGTACAAGAATGAACCCTTACTGTTGATAACTTATCAAGAGGCCAAGAAACTTGTAAAAGATGGAAATGAATGTTACCTTGCACACGTCGTTGAAAATAAAGGAACTGTTCAGATTAATGATGTGCCAGTGGTAAATGAGTATCCTGATGTTTTTCCTGATGAGTTTCCTGGAATAATACCAGATCGGGAAGTTGAGTTTGCTGTTGACTTAGTTCCTGATGCTAATCCAATTTCAAAACCCCCTTATCGAATGGCACAAATTGAACTTTTAGAGTTGAAGGAGCAATTGAAAGATTTATTAGAAAAAGGTTTCTTTAGACCTAGCACATCACCATGGGGTGCTCCTGTTTTATTTGTTAAAAAGAAAGATGGTTCTATGAGACTTTGCATTGATTATAAAGCCTTGAATAATATCACTGCTAAGAACAAATATCCTATGCCTCATATCGATGATTTGTTTGATCAGCTCCAGGGATCTCAGTTTTTTTCAAAGATTGACCTGAGATCGGGGTACCATCAGCTGAAGGTAAAGGAGGCAGATATTCCGAAGAACGCGTTCCGTACGAGATATGGCCATTATGAATTTGTAGTAATGCCTTTTGGGCTAACCAATGCACCTGCTGTATTCATGGACTTAATGAATAGAATTTTCCATGAGTTCTTGGATAAGTTTGTGGTGGTTTTCATTGATGATATTTTGGTGTTTTCTAAAAGTAAAGAGGAGCATGAAAGACATTTAAGGGTTATCTTGCAAACCTTAAAAGAAAAGAAACTGTATGGGAAATTCAGCAAGTGTGAGTTTTGGTTGCAACAAATTTCTTTCCTTGGTCACATTGTTTCTAAAGATGGAATAACTGTTGATCCTGCAAAAACAAAAGTTGTGGAAGAATGGCCAAGACCCAGAAATGTAACCGAGATTCGTAGCTTCCTTGGTTTGGCGGGCTATTAACGAAGGTTTGTTAGAAATTTTTCACTGTTATCTAGTCCAATGACTAAGCTAACTCAGAAGGGTGTTAAGTTTATCTGGACAAAAGAATGTGATGATTGTTTTCAGGAATTGAAAAGAAGATTGGTGAATGATCCAGTTTTGGCACTACCTTCCCGGAATGGTGAGTTTGTTATATACAGTGATGCTTCATTGAAAGGACTTGTTTGCGTCCTAATGCAGAATGATCAGGTAATTGCTTATGCTTCACGACAGTTGAAATCTCATGAGGTAAATTACCCTACACATGATTTGGAATTAGCTTCTGTTGTTTTTGCTTTAAAAATTTGGAGGCATCATTTGTATGGATTAAAGTGTGAAATATATACCGATCACAAAAGTATAAATTATATATTCACTCAGAAAGAGTTAAACATGAGACAGATGAGATGGCTAGAATTAATCAAGGATTATGATTGTACAATTCATTACCATCCGGGAAAAGCAAATAAAGTGGCTGATGCTTTGAGTCGAAAAAGTAATGCTTCATTAACAATGTTGCGTTTGGAACATGATCCTTTGGTTAAGGATTTGATGAACTTTGGCATAGAAGTTGTTGGTGCAGGAATTCCTTCTATTTTGTTTCAGGTATCAGTGAGATCATCTCTATCAGATAGAATCAAGCAAGCATAGAATCAAGACAGTGAGTTGCAGAAAAAGGTAGAGCTGGTTCAGAAAGGTAAGTTGACTGAATTCAACATTGATAATGATTGTGTTTTTAGATTTGGGAAGAGATTGTGTGTGCCTTGTGATTCACAGTTGAAAAGATAGTTGTTATGTGAAGCTCATAGTTCTCCGTTTTCAGTTCATCCGGGCAGTACTAAGATGTATAGAGATCTGCGGGAGTATTACCGGTGGGATGTAATGAAAAGAGATATTGCTGATTTTACTGTGAAGTGTTTGACATGTCAAAAGGTTAAAGCAGAGCGGCAGTTACCGAAAGGGATGCTTCAGCCTTTACCAGTGCCAGAGTGGAAATGGGAGAATATATCTATGGACTTTGTTGTGGGATTACCGAAGACATCTCAAGGTAATAATGCAATCTGGGTTATTGTTGATCGCTTGACCAAATCTTCTCATTTCCTTGCTATACGAGATACTTTCTCTCTTGATCAACTTTCCCATTTGTATCTTAAAGAGATAGTCAGGTTACATGGAGTTACTCTCTCCATTGTATCGGATCGTGATCCCAGGTTTACTTCTAACTTTTGGAAAGGCCTTCAGAAGTCGTTGGGTACGGAATTAAATTTTAGTACAACTTTTCATCCTCAATCAGATGGGCAGTCAGAGCGAACAATTCAGACATTGGAGGATATGCTACGAGCTTGTTATATGGATTATCAGGGAAGTTGGGACCGACATCTATCTTTGGTTAAATTTTCATATAATAACAGTTTTAATTCCAGTGTAGAGATGGCACCATTTTAGGCATTATATGGGAAGCAGTGTCGAACTCCAGCTTTCTTGGATGAAGTGGTTGAAGGAAGTTGATGGGACCAGAATTGGTAGAAGAGATGGCAGAAAAATTTCAGCTGATAAACAAACACATGATAACCGCTCAGAGCAGGCAGAAGAGTTATGCGGATAACCGGAGTAAGGATCTATCTTTCGAGGTAGGTGATCATGTTTTTCTCAAGGTTTCTCCTCGGAAAAGTGTGATGAGATTTGGTAAGAAAGGAAAGTTGAGTCCAAGGTTCGTTGGACCATACGAAATTCTGGAGAAAGTTAGATCAGTTGCATACCGAGTTGCTTTACCTCCGAGTTTATCTCAGGTACACAATGTTTTTCACGTTTCGATGTTGAGAAAGTATATGCCAGATCCATCTCATGTTTTGAGTCCAGAGGTAGTTCAGCTGGAAGAGAACCTATCTTATGAGGAACAGCCGGTCCAGATTCTTGACCACAGGGAGCAAGTGTTACGGAATAAGGTGATTCACTAGGTAAAGGTTTTGTGGAAAAACCACATGATTGAAGAGGCAACATGGGAATCTGAAAATGCAATGAGGGATAAGTACCCCAATTTATTCGATAAGTAAATAAATTGCGGGGATGCAATTTTCTAAAGGGGGGAAGGATGTAACATCCCAAGTAAGTAATGAATAATAGATATTTTTATCTATGTCTATTAATGATTAAGATAGTGTTTTAGAGGTTTAAAATGAAAATAAACCCAATCTTAAGCATGGAATACACTAATATTCTTAAAAGATTATTTTACTGCCTTTTGATGGAAAACCCTTTTTAAATCAATCTTTTGACAATTTTATAATCTATATTTGTCAAAATAAACATATTCATTATGATTGGAACATTAAATTTTACATTGGATATTTTTTTTGGTATTTTTCTGACAATGTTCATTTTTTAATGAATAGTGAAAAATACTGCATTTTACATCAAAACTGCTTTTTAATCTAATTTATTTATATGATTAGATTATATTTTGAATTGGTCTTAATGTGTAATATGAATATATTTTTACCATTTAATCCAACGGTGGTCATTGGAATCAATTTCACTTTGAAATTGGACTCAAACTAGTGTCAATCTTTTGATACTTATTGTTTCATAAAAACACGCTATTTGCTCTGACAGCGGGAATTAATTATTAAATTAATTAATGTGACTTATATGTTTTGAAATTTGTAAAATTGACTTCATTTTTGAATTCTTAATATCATATATATATTAGGGTGAATTTTTGGTAATTTTCTGAAAATCTTCAATTTTTGATGAATAGTGAAACCACTAAGTGGTACTTATAAAGACTGATTTTCCGTTTAAATGAAATTTTGCCATCATTGTGTTTTGAATTTCAAAAATCCGACATACATGGTTGTCATTAAGAAGTAAAATGTGGTTCAATGAGATTGTAATAATTTTTTTGGTGAATAGTAACTTATTAAGTTCTTAATCGCGATTAGTGGTAATTAGTGTAGTTTAAGGTAAAAATAATGCTTTAATAAAATAAAATGAGCTTGAAACATGTCCTACCCTCATTGGTTGTGTCATGGCCGACCAATAAAAGCCATGGGTAAACTTGGGGACCCCATGGAGGCACTTTGGTTGGGAAATGACATAAATAACTTTTTATTAAATGTTAAAGTAAAAATGACCCAAACATAATATGTTTTACGAAAACAATTTTTACATGGGGTTATAAAGATCATATTTTTGATTATAAATATTCATTGAAAAGCTAAGAAGATTTCATACAACATATTATTTTGTTTATAATTTTTATACATTATATAAATTAAATTATTTATGACATAATAATGATGCAGCGATGACATCATTATTTGACGATTTAAATAAAATGGAAAGATAATGTAAAATATATAAACTACACATGTCCAAAACCAATTGGATGAGTGGATTTCGAACCCTTATCACCTTATCCACGAATTATATCAATTTGGGACCTTTTAAAACCGAAACACATTTTCAAATAAGGTAATATTTCTTTACTTTCCAAAAGTGTCCCTCCTCTCATCTTATAAAAGGCCCCCACCTCTACCTCATTTCACACACTCCTCAATCCTTTGGATCGGCCAACCCCTGCCCATTTACTCTCTCCACATCCCAATCCTCATCCTATAGGATTCCCTTTGGGTTGAATCCTTTCAAAGGAAGCCTTTAGGCTCAAATCAAAAGGAGTTACACTTTTAAAGGTAATTCATTCTCTCATGTTCATTTGTTTTATTTTGCTTCTCCAACCCCCTAAACTCTTTTTATTTACTTCTTTTGTAACAACACCAGTATCTTAAATATACTAGGATGTTGTTATAAGATTTATTTGATCTACACTCTCACACAACCACATAAAATGGTTAAAGAACATACGGTTTCCGTGGATGGCGAAATTCTACCTCCCGAAACGATGATTGTTCAATACTCATTTCACACCTTCAAAGGTGGACATTATGATGTCACTTTTTTTATATATGATATATAATATGTTTATGTTTTCCTTAATCTTCTGTTTTTTTTTCAATTTTCTCATACCTTTATGGTTTCCATTATGGGTAAACACGATATCATCATTTTAGGAAGTGCGGACTACCGCCCCCTGAAAGTGATTTGATTCGTTAATACCATATGTGGGATGTGTAAAGGATAAAGTTAATGATATTATATATGTTATTATACTGGAATTATAATATAATCTTATATCATTATTATTCCATTCCAGAAAATACGAAATAGAAATGGAAGTAGCGTACATGCGTACGTACGGCTTACTGTCTCCATGAACGGTGCATTTCATTTCTTACCTCTAAATGTGATGTAATATTATAAATACATGTATATGATGAATATATATGATATATATGTTATCCAAATCATTAATATCATTCTGGATATAATGAACCTTTGACCAAATTAACAACATGTAAGTGTAAGAAGTCTATTTTTGACTTAAGAACCAAATACCGACAAAATGAACATTATTAACTTAAATGATTACATGATGTTAATAACATGGTATAAAAGGAATAATGAACATGAAAAAGGTTCATAATCAAGTAGAGATTAACTCAAGTTTATTATTCTGGAGATTAAATAACGGTTGGGTCAAGTCGGATACGAGGTATGGGACTTCGTCTCAATCTCCTTTCATTGAGGCATATTTTATTTTATACACAACTTTCTTTTATACGGTGTATAAACCCCTTTGACTTTTACGTTTATTCAAAAGGAATCTTTTTTATACGAAGCATTTACTAAACGAAAAAAGGGAATGTTTTTGTCGTACGTATGCGGCGACAACGACTTCTCCGCCGCCATGACCGTTATTTGAGTTTCGGCTTCCTCTACAAGCCATACCTTCTTTTTAAAAGAAAAATAAATACCATGTCTTACTTTTCTTTTATTTTGGTATTGAAAATGGTTTTCACAATGTTTTTTGTGTTGTATTGATATCTTGTGATTGAAATGTGGAAATGTTATGTTTCCTTTATGCATGTTTTATGTGATACGATTATGTTATGGTTCTTGGCCTTTATTATGAAGACGGGTGGTTCCGTGATAAACTAAGGGCGGGTGAGCCCGATATAGCTCTCCAATGCATTGGGTAACGCGAATGAGTGAAACGTTAAGGTTTCTCCGAAGAGATTTACGGAATATACTGTGATAGGTATTCCAAACGTAACCAAGAGGGTTACTCCCTACGTAAGAATGTTATGAATGCCTCAAGTTACCTTTATGTCTTATGATTTCTATGATTTATTCATGATTTTATGAGGTATGTTAAAGTGCCTATGTTTTATGGGTAAAGTATGATTTCATTATTATGTATATATGAACTCATGTTTCCTTTCCATGTTTTTATAACCCATACTGAGCTTTTTATGATCATCCCAAGTTTTTTTGAAATTTTTTTCATAGGTCAAGGGAAAGGTACATGATATGATGATAGTGTCAAGGAAGTGTCAAGAAATAATCCATGTTTTATTTTAAATGTGTTTCCATTGATGGGAATGAAGAATACTATCTTTATGTAACCACTTTGTTTATATGTGGAATGTAATGCATGTTTTATGATCTAATTCTCTAAAACTCTAAACCCGAAAAGATCCTCAATGTGTAATCTTGTAATAACTCAAGATTAAGTAAGGTTTAAGGCTGGGGCCTTATAATAGAATATAGACAACCATGGAGATTCTATAAACCCAATGACTTCTTAATATATCAAATCTTAACATAGTAAAAAATTGAAAAGTTAATTCAGTATGAAAATTTATAGGGTTGATAAAGTGATCATGGATGATCTTTCATAACCTTAAATAGTTAGAGTTTTGAATTTTTTTAATTCTATACCTATAAAATATTTATTTGATATAGGTTCAGGCCTATTCATTTGTTTCATCTCATGCCATTGATATAATTGTTTTAAAAATTGAGATGATTCCTTTTGTTTTGTAACTCCAAAAAAATTGGGCAAAGGAGAGTCTTGATCCAGGTAATGTGAGAATGTTTGATAAAAATTGATGGGACTAAGTTATTATGGTATTTATCTATAGTATTTATGGATGTCTATGACTTGATAATTGGAACAGATTAGATGAAAAACATTGAGGCCGATATCAATTTTTATGCACAAAACATTATCTTCAAATATCTTGATGGAGTTAGGAACCTATTTATAGAAGATATGACAATAGAAGAAGGAGGAAAGGGACCTTATTACTACTATATAAACTAGAACTTACCAGTTGACAACAGTTTCTTTTTCCATGGTATATGAGATGGGGAACAGAGATTTTCCAACCATAGTGGATTAGTTCTTTGATATGTTTCCTGAATATTTCTCAAGGATTCCATACATAATTATATTCTAGGTTTTGATTGATCTTATACTGTTGGAAGATCCTATTTCTATTCTATAATAGAAGACAAAGAAAAATGAATTGTGTAATTGAAGGAATAATTAGAAGAGTGGAAATTAAAATCATTCATCCGACGAGGTACATCTCTGTGGACAACACCTCTTATTTTGGTAAAGAAGGTGTGTGTAACTATAATTATTTTTCTAGATTATTGTAATATTAATCAAGTTGCGTTAATAAATTGGATTCAAATTCCACACATTGATGTTCTGTTTTAAAAATTGATGTGATCTTAGTGGTTCTCTAAAAATAAATTCAATTTGGGTTATCACCAGCTTTGGGTTCAAAAACAGGATATTTTGAATAAATCATTAAAAATAATATATGGTCATTGTGAGTTCATTTTAGGACTTTTTCTCTTATTAATTCCCTATCAATGTTTACGGAATTGATTAATCATATATTTAGATGTTTTTTGTATTCATTTATGGAGGTTTTTATTGATTATATACCGGTGAATTTTATTAGAAAAATGGGTCATGAGAAACACGTGGATATAGAGTTGGGTATACTATGGGATAATCATCTGTATACCGAGTTATGGGAGTGTGATTTCTAGATACAAGAGTTTAATTCCCTTTGACATGAGATTTCTAAAAAAGGAATTTTTGTGGACCTAGAAAAGATAACAACAATTATCACGTGGAAATAAACAAAAATGAATTTGAGATATATAGTTTCCTAATCATAGTCATGTACTATAAATGTTTTGAATTTTATTTATCACATTTGTAATCACCAATGAAAACTTTGATAAAAAAATGGGTTCTTTTATGAGGGAATAAGAAATTCCATAAATCCTTTCTAGATATTAATGATAGACTTACATCATCACATATTCTTACCTTTCCATATTCTGGGAAGGGAAATGTAGTATATTCTGATGCATCAATATCTAGATTGGGATATATTCACATGCATAAAGATCATATTTTTTTCTTATGTCTCATGGTATTTGTAGTTTCATGAGAATAATTACATAGTAGATTATTTGGAATTAGCCGTTGTGGTGCATTCTTTGATTACTTGATGTCATTATATTTTTTCTGAGAAATTTACAGTGTTTATAGATCATAACATTTTGAATAAAAGTTTCTCATTAATATATTTCAATATAAGGAAATGAAGTTGGATGAGATACCATCAAATGTTCTAATTTGATATTATTTATACACCAAGTAAAGGGAATTAGGTGGTAGATGCATTTAGAAAAAAGGAATATAATTACTTTTCTAATGATGTTTAAAAGTAGTGGTAGATGATGTTGGTTATAGTGGTTATAAACCTAAATTTTGACAACTAGAGTGATGCTGGAGTTTTCCTCCTCGTTTCATTTGTTCATGATTTGGTTCAACATGTGAATGATGCTTAGATATCTATACATGAATGTGTTACCATGATATCAAAATTCTATTGTGGGGAGATAATATAGGGATGCAAGCTAGGTGGGGGTTTGGTATTGAGTTTTTTAGTTGAGATTGGGGTACCTTTGATTTTTTGAGTTAAAACATATCACTTCTTACAACCATTCAAAATAAAAATTTCATCAATGCATTAAAAAGTTTTCTAGATCAATAAAATCATGATTTGGGTGGGTTTTATTGAAAGGGGTGATGTGGAGAATGTTTCCCAAAACCACATATGATAGAAGGTTAAGGAAGAATAATAATGATCAGTGGGTATGTTGTAGTCACCACCAATTCCCACGTAAAAGTGGGAGAATAATTCCATGTATTTTGTGAATAATTTTCCAACATATATTAGAAAACAAGATTCCATGTTCTTAATTATTGATCTTATCATGACTTCAGATCATTTTATTTCTAATAATAATTCCAATATGGTGGAGTACTTGTCCAAAATATATATCCAAGAAGTTTTAAAATAGAATGATGTTCCGGTTTCAACTATATCTGATAGTGACCACAGGTTTACATTCTATTTTGGAACTCCACATAGAAATCCATAAGGACTTAGTTGACTATGACCACAACATATCATCCTAAAAATAATGGAGAATTTAGAAGAACAATAAAAAATTTTAGGGGGTAATTACATCTTATGTAATGTATTTTTGTGGCTAATGGTAGTAGAAAGATCTATTAGTGTACTTATTATAAACCAACATCTATTAGGCCTTGATAAATATCTCTCATTTTAAATAATTTTATATTTGAACTTTTTTTCTCCACATTATTTGGTAGGAACAAATAAGAATTAACATGTTGGACCCATCCTTGTAAAAGATACAATAGAAAAGATTTATTAGACCAGGAAGAGAATGGTGACCCCTCAGTGTTCTTAGAAATAGTTTGTGGAACATCATTGCTGACCACTATTTTTTGAGGTGAGTGATCATGTGTACATGATAACCTCTCCACAACTTGAAACTTTTCACATTAATTATCAGGGAATGTTATCTTTTTGATACATAGCCCTTTAGATATACTTGAATGAGTTAGTGAGGTGGAATATTGTTTGGGTTTTCCACCAAGGATTATCTTAGTGCACAATGTGTTTCAATTATTTTAATTGAGTAACAACCAAAATAATCCATAAAATGTGATTTTATTGGATCATATAAACCTAGAAATGGATGGTACATTGATTCATGTGCCCATAAGGATTTTTGATTTGTAAGATAAAGTCTTCCATGGTAAAATCATTGTTATAGTGTGGGTTATATGGAAACAATGTTTTATTTAGAATGAAAATTGGGAGCAAGATATAGAAATGATGGAGCAATGACCAAAACACTATAAGGAATACTCTAGTTTTCTACGTTGTTGGGAAAAAGTAACAGTAATAAGGAAAATGTATCACCCTAATTTTCAAGTGCTTGAACCTTTTTTTTAATGTATATATAATGATCAATTTACATTTTGAGAATTTTAGTGGTTCTTTGCCATGATTTGGTGGATTTTCAAGTCATGTAGGTTTTTATAATAGTTAGTAAAATCCATGCACCATATCTAGAAAACTCTGTGTTTTTTGTGGTAGGAATGATAGTAGCTTTGCATAGTTGGTGTATGGTTTGTAAAAATTATGTCAATTTCTAGGGAAACCATTCAATTTCTAAATAGATGAAAAATCATGAATAGATCACCATATTTCTAATAGTACAATCGAACTATGAAAATTGTGGCTTAAAGAATTAGTGGTGGTTCCTGATTGGATATACAGAATAGTTTTTCATTTCTTCGTTTTGGCCAATGTTTGTGACAATTGTGGCTTCTCTCTCGACTCAACATGATTATATCTTGAAGAATTAGGTAAAAAAATTCTTGAATTTATTATATAATTTATGTGTGTTTAATATTATAAACATCTTTAATAGTGATTTTGGAAAATTGTGGTGATTGGATTATTTTGTAGGAAATTATTTGTGATGATATTTTTAAATAGTAATTTTTATTTTTTATTTTGATTTGATTCATGGGAAATGGTTTTATAAATTTCAGAAGATTGAAAGGTTTTTATGTTTAATGGTTTATAATTGGTTTTTGAGTACATGTTGGCATGTGTTTATGTATCATTTTATGGTTCATTGTTGAAAAAACACATGGAATTTATTGAAAATGGTGTAATGGAACATGGGATTAGCCTTCTTGTGAATACTTGGAGGATATATGAGAGATAAATACTGATTATGGAACTGTAACCTGGGAATGCATGTGTGGATGATTGGATGTGTGGTATGGGTATGATAAATTTAATTGAGAAATGTTTTAATGGAATCATTTGATTTCATTTAGGGGAAAAGTATTTTGGATTTAATACAAACTATTTTGTAAAATATATAAATAGTTTTATATAAATTTGATAATAACATTTTTCCTAGTGGGGTGATTAGGGAAGACATTTGGAATCCCTACTGATTTTATACTCACCCAATTATTGGGAACTTTTTTGAGTTTTTAGATGTTACCTATTGAAACATAGGTAAAAGAAATGTATCTCAATTTTTTAGTGGTGATTCTTGATACCTTGGGTGTGGATATCATATTGGATCTCGGATCAGGTTGGGAGTTGATGGTTTAATTACTTTTGTGTCTTTGGGTTTTTTTCTATGCTTTTCTAGGGATATTTTCACTTAAATTATTCCTTATACTGTGATATGTTTGTTGTCTTGGTTATGTATTTTTTTATATTTTTTTGTACTCATGCATCATATAGAGGTTGTTTGGTTATTTTATTATGGTTTTGATGTTTTTCTATCAAAGGGAAAATTATCCACCAAATTTTATTAAGGTACTTTGAATTTATTAAAATCATTGTGTGTCTTGGGGATTTCATCTAATCCATGTAAAACCATCCACATCTTAACATCATAAAGGGAGAGTGTTAGGGTGTTGTAGTTTCCCATAACCATGGACATACTACACATAGCCCTATGAGATTCCAAAATCATTTAAATTCTCCTAAAACAACCCCCAAATAATATACCAACCGAAGTATGATCCAAACATGGGTAAAAGAATATTTGAAATAGATTATGATACATCTCCATATTAATTAGGATCATAAAATCTATTCACCTTATAAAAACCCAACCTCGAGTTGTACTCCGAATAACAACAAATCCTTCAAGGTGAGAATTTTATGAAACTATCTATACATATATGTTTCCATCTATCACGTTTCTCTATGAACACATCCATATTTTCCAAACACTTAGACGAATGACCCGGTATTTCGTTCACAAATCATTCAAACTGTGATCCACTATATGAATCTGATGCTCTTTAAAGGATTCCTCAACCTCATGCTCAACATCCTTGAAATTTTTCAGAAGGAAGTTTCAGGGTGATAATTCCAAAGTAGTGACACATTAAAAAATCATGTATAACACTATAATAATGTGGAAGATATAATTGATACACCACTAGTCTGATACTATCCACAACCTTAGAAAGTTCGAAAAATATGGGCACAAACATTACCTACTACCAAATATAATATTTCTATATACTCTATTTTTAAAAAATACATTTCTAAATCTAATGAATGTGTTCCAATATCTCAGGCACAAGACCCGGTCCCAAATACTCCCACTCACATGCCTCCATCCAAGATAATGGTTTTCTGCATGGATTACTATAGAGAATCTCATATAGTTTTATCTCGTCACCTAATAATTTTTATTATATATTAAATCACCCAAATCTAAGTGATTCTCCCAAGATCATCCCAAATCTCGGAGTCATGCCCAAAATATATTCTCCAATGCCTGAAAAAATATGCTCTAATTTCCAATATAACTATGGGTTGAAAGCTCTTCTCTAAAACACCTGAGTACCAAGAACCTTATAGAATACTTACAAAAAGAACAATCTAAAATGTGGGTCATGATCCATTACAATACATTGAGGCACCCCATGAAAATTCATTATCCCCGTAACAAATATATTACCCAACTAATCAACCATGAATGTCTCCATAATTAAAAAAGCGAATATTTTTTCAACCACTCCACAATCACCCATATCATGTCATTTATTCAAGGAATCCTCTAAATAAACACAATAAAATCCATGGTAAGTTAATCCCACTTATATTCCAAAATGGGAAATGGATATAACATACCACCAATACACTGAGTTACATCATTAACCTCCTAAAAGGTGAAACATAATATCACAAAACCAGAGATCTCTTTATTCATTCCAGACCAACAATATTGCCTTCAAAATTCATGATACATTTAGGTCAAACTGGGATGAAATGTCAACTTTCATGCATGAAACTCATGCATCATCTCCTCTCGAATATAGGTAGGAACAAAAATACACCCCTAAAAATAGATTATGTCCTTGTCATCAATAAACCAATATGTAGGTAGCTACTCACCTTAAAAGTATCTATAAATTCCAAACACTCTAGATCCACATAAATCCTCTCCTTGATTGATATCAGAATTTTGGACTCAACATATAAGGATATGAGTTTCATCTTCCCTTGGAACTCCTGATCCACTACATGCATTTTGGAAAAAAGGATATTATTATCTAGTAAGAGTTAGACTCCTTGATTACCTGTGTCTGTATCTTCCATCTCAAAGAGTCAGTAACACTATTTCCATTTTCTAGGTGTATAATTATTCTCAAGGTAAAACATTTGGATGTATTTAATCCATATAAACTATCGGGGATTTAAATCTCACAGTGATAAGATATACTTTATTTTTTTTATGGTTAGTATACAAAATAAAATTTTCACCCAACGGGTAATTTCACCTACAATTTAATCCATAAACCACTGCATCCAAATCAGTATTGTGTGTGGGTTAATTATACTCATGTGGCCTTACCTATCATCAACCATATGCAATGTCTTGATCCCCATGCATCAAAACTTCTCCATGTCTGATTATAGATGCATGGCATAATAAGTTATATACCTCACTTGAATCAGGTAGGATAAAATTGGTGCAATGGTCAAATTCTATTTAGATCATGGACACCATTATCACATGCCCCACAAAACTGATACATGATACCATTTTTTTGTCAAATAGAAAGTGGTTATGCCAAACGAGAAATGTATGTAATGAATCATAGATAATAACGTATCGAAACCGTAAATCATCAAATATTGAAAATATATTTGTTCTAATACAAATAAAAATTTTCCAAAACCTTCAACAGATCAACATATACACCTTACTCTAAGATGATATTTCCCAAAAAAATTCACTCTATTGATCTATAAACTAGATTATTTATCTTTATGTATAGTTGATGCTCTCTTAGTATATCTAGTACAATGTTATGATGTTGTGTATGATCAAAATGAGTCTTCCAGTACGCAAATATTTCATCCCCAAAAGAAATAACAAATTAATATATGTGTGGTTGAAATAATATTCTCATAAAGGCCATAAAAATATCCAAATCATTAATCAGTTCGAATGGAATCTTGATGAACTCCTTTAAACCATGCCTTCTTATAAAAGTAGTATGTGGTGTATCAGATGGTTCCACTCTTAGATGATGATACCTTGACCTCAAATTGATCAAGGGGAATACAAAATCACCCCTCCACAAGTCAAAAAGATAATTGAAAAATGTAATAGGAGGCATGTAATTAATCATAATCTCATTAAACATTCTGTAATCAACACATAAACTCAACTTCCCATTAGTCTACTTTAAAAACAAAACTGAATGGCTACAAGGATACATACCCTGATGGATTAATCCCTTATCCATCCATTCATCTAGCTGGTTCCTATAATATTTATGTTTGTTTTATTCTTTTGGTGATATACTATAAGGTTTAATAGAAGCTTGTTCATACCTAGGAATTAGATCAATTGTAAACCCAATGACTCTATTAGGTGGAAGGACTGAGAAGTCATTGGGAAATACATCCTAAAACATATACAATGTGGGTTGAAAGACAATATGATCACACCCCCATATTCTAAAAAAATATTCATAATAAGGATGGTGATCCCCACCAGTTAATGATGAACATTCCACACATGGACTACCTAGATATCCCATTCTCCATTGTTGACATATCATTCACTCTAAGGAGATGTGAAAGTTAGTCTCCAATGGTAACTATCAATTTGGGTTGGGTGAGATGAAAGCCTATCCAGACCTATAAACATGTCAGAGCCAAAAATATCAATTAGATTCATATCCCAAATTAAACAACACTATCCAACATTGAGGGAACACCCCTTTAATAGGAAAATGTCCTTTTACCATACAACCAATATATTTTTTATTGTCAAACCCCGACAGAAAAAAACCCACCATCAGACCCAAAACATTCACATGAGAATAAGATATAATTTAATGTAAGGAACAAATATCATATAATGTTCTAGGAGGTGTAGTTGTTATATGAATTTCACCTATGGTTATCGATGGGCAAGACTCACTATCATCAAGTGCATGCAAAACTACATGAAACTAACATATTCATCATCCCTATGCTATTTCTTGAGTCCCCTATGTCACACTGATCTTCTGCTATGGGAAATATTGCACTTATGTACCATGTCTACTACCTTGACCAACACGTCCAATAGTACTCTAACTACAAAACTGGTATTGTGTAGAAGACCCCCTTATAGTTATCTATATCATCCATGGTCCACCATAATTTCCCACCTATGGAGGGTTATTGAAGAACCATCATAGATTCCCTTTTTTTTACAAAATCTAATAAATCCATCTCCGGTTGGGGACACTCGCTATGAATGTGACCTGACATACCACAATAACTGAAGAACACTCGATTACTTCCATTTGTAACTGATCTTTCCACCTGGATACACATTTTTTCATTGACCATGTAATTATTCTCAAAATTATGCATACTACCCCTGGAAGACATACCTCTAATTCATCTAGATGAATACTCTTTTCTAAAATTGGAAGATCCCTTTATATTATAATCTGAAATGAGATCCTAATTCACTGATTCATAAAACTTCATTAATTTAATTATATTAACCTATGAAAAAATATCATATTTAATTCCATCGTGAAAACAACTCTCCAGAAAAACGTCATCTCTAACCGGTGTTGGGACAATGAACTACATGTTTGTGAAATGTCCATCATAGTCCTTCACTGACATTCTTCCCTTAGTCAACCGCAAAATTTTTTCCACCTTCTCATGTCTATGTGTCTCTGGTGAAAGTGTTCTAGAATGATCTCTAATAATTCATTATATACCATTCCCTCCAACAACTCATCATGAATCTTGAATATCTTATATTTTCATCACTGGTCCTCATAATAAATAGGCTACTAATTTGACCCTATTCATTTATGAGTCTTTAAATGAACCAACACTATTTGGATAAACTCAACCCAAAACTCATATTCCTCAATTATTCCCTCTCTAATGAACATCCATGGGTACGATGATGGAACTCCTAGGTCAGATCAGCCATCTTCCATATATCCCACCATGGGTCTCTTCTAATTAATTTTTTAAAATTACCAATGCTCTCATGGAGCTACTCAACTGCCCTGAAACCCAAAACAACCAAGTCCTCTTCTCCCACTGATCGAAGAACATTTCTATAAATTTTCTCCAATTTCCCTTCCAATAACATTATTCATGTATGCATGTCCCTAAAATGAAAAATACTAGTCTCTGGTCATATAACATGTCATTTAATCATTTATATAAATTAGATTAACATAATGTTATAAAAATCATCAGGCATACACTACCCAGTTTTCAAAACCATGACATTATCACCACCCTCAACCATCAGTAACATGGAACCTAGATAAAACAAGGTAAACAACATTTCATGTTTATAGAATTTCCATTACACACCCTTTTTAACAATTATGAATCACCATGTTTCAAAATATTTTAACCATTATAATTTTATTATTATATTCTATTACAATTAAATCACACAAACAAATAAATATATTATCATATCCCACAACTCACTCATAACCCTCTCTTCCTAGTGTCCCAAAAATGAGTCATATAACTATTATCCTTCGGTGTATAGAATGATTCATATAAACAAAACACTCATTCTATACTAGTCCTTCTGTAAAATATCATAAAACAATAACCTGACAAATCAATTGTAATTCCAATTGTGAAATAACATTCAACTGTAAAAATGAACATCAATAATAAAAATCCACATCCTACGTATTTGGGTTTTCTACTACACATGGGTTAGTTGCTCCCATTAATAATCTCATGTACAAGGCCTAACTCACCCTATTCTTCTTTATACCATTTCGAAAAAGAAAAATAAAGAAAAATAGAAAATGTGCACTAATACAACATTGTGATATCTTGACTTGGGATCTACATATTAGTACCCCGAGACTGTTGTCACATGACCTCAAGTGATCCTCCCAATATGCCAATTTATTCTGAATAAAAGGGATGGTCTAATATGTTACATAGAGAGACTATAACCAATTTACCAACGTAATCCATAACATAAATCAATATAAAAATATCCAATCAATTATAATCTACAACTATTGAATGAAAAAAATCAAATGAAGAATCCAAAATTATGGGAAATTACTAAAACCAAATGTGTAAACATATCATGCCATATAAGTTTCAATTGTCTAAGAAAATCCAAAATAAAGGCACATTGAAATTTCCCAAGTGGGTATCAACAACATGTATGCTCCCTCGTCCATTCTCCTTATTTAATCAAAACTCATAAATCTATCTTAGGAAAATTTACATTATCCTAACCAAAAATCAAGAGTTCTACTTAATCATCAACTGAGGGCCTAGGTAGGGTGTAAGTGAAACTCAGTTTGACACCACATTTGAAATTATAGAAATTTCCTCTCTATACAAGTGTAGTTATTTTTATTGTTGATAACAGAAAAAATGATAACATTAGAAATTATTAAAAGGTATTATTAATTAGATAAAACCTTTGGCCCATACTTTTGTGGTGACGCCGAAGCCAATCATACAATCTTTGAACCGTACATTATAGGTATTTCACAATTTAATATCTCATGGTATTCCATTATTTTAATTAATTGAAAATTCATTTCCATTACATGGACTGAAATTCTAGGAACCATTATCACATATAATTAGAGCATAAATATAGAATCATTATCTCATATACATTTATTTTTAGTCAAGGAAAAATTTCATTAGTACCAATAGATTTTGTCTAGAACCAGAATCTCATGTACTTTGAGCATCACTCTAGCACAAATTCTCATGATAATAATGCAGTCCAAGAGAATAAGTCATTCCATGCATAGATGAGTAAAATCATTCCAACACCAACATATCATTGTTCTCATTTATGTTTCAAGTTTCAACATTAGTAAACTTTTTTTTTCAACCATTATCATCATGCTAAATCATTGGATTCTTTATTAATAACCATGATTATCTAATTTCCACATAATTATCAACATGAGAAACCCCATTTAACCAAATATCACATTACACAAAAATTTCACCATGGGTTTATCATCATAAACACTGTATTTCCCCTTTGATATCCTTCCACAATTATCATATAAAGAAACTGGCACACCCATGGGGTAGCCACAAATCCTGGACTGAGAATATATAATGGATCTAATGGAATCTATAAAGTGTTTTAGAAATTTCATGTAGATTCAATTCAAATTTCAATTTAAAAATAAATTGAACAACATGGAGACGAAATTATAGAACTAAAAACAAAATATCATTAACAATAATATGGAAAATTTGTTTTTGGATTAGATAAATTAAGGTTTTTGACGAAGAATCTTCCATCATTAATGCTTAATTCAATGTAGAATGGTCAAAATCACAAAAATAAAGAAGATATAGGATTAAAACAAACAATGACGATCTAATGGAATAAGATATATTAGAAGATAAAAATGAATACTCAAAATAAGAGAATTTATACCTCTATAATGGAAGAGAAATGTGGGATATAGAATAATCTAGTCACAGATCTGATCACATACCAATGAGATGTTTATTTCTTTAACTTGATCATCAATTCACCAATAAGGGAGTTTGAGGAGACAATGATTCCTCTTGATATTCTCCGAAATTGAAGAAAACCATATTATCCAAATTGGAGGTGATTATGGATAAATAATGGGGTTTGGGAGTTTTTAAAATAAAAATTGTTGTTTAAAAGTTTTCATGTGTAGTTTCCCGGATATGATTCTTGTTTATACCAACCATTAAACCTAAATGTGAACACCGATAGTACGAGGATGCATGATATTCACCAGGGGTGTGAACTGATTAATGAAAAATGAACCAACCATAAAACCACCTATTTCTAATGTTTCTTGGTTTACATAGGCTTTAAGATAAATTATTTGGTTAAAACAGTCACCCCTTCATGTGGCTCAAAATGGGGGGCATTATTTTTTGGGGAGATTCGCATGGATTTCCCTAATCATATTGCAACAATACACTGTCGGATGGGTTTATAATATTCAAAAAACTCAATGGAAATTACCCATAAGTAAGGAAAACCATATTATGATCAAAAAATGGTTAATATAATACTTGAAAATGAGTATGAGAGGTCTCAAGAATTTTCTGGATCTTAAAGTTTGTGTGTTCTACGAACTACCGCCTCGTAAACTTATGCAATAACTTTTAAATCACCGACAATTAGATTTCAATGTAATGAAATATTTAATGATTTTATATGATATTCTTGAAATATTTAACCTTTTGAATAGATAATATAAAATTTAATTCACTTTATAACCCCTAAAAATTGATAACAACATTAATTCATACAGCATAGACTACTACCACCTAAGAGGGAGGTAATTTTTTTCATCAGCAAAGCACGTTCATGGAATATAAAATTTTATTTATAGTAATACTAAGGTATTAATGAAATATAATTATTTTTATAAAAATATAAAATAATGCATACCCTCTTTCCGAAATAATCTTTGAGAAATTGAAATGTTACTCATGCCTATGTATAACCTACTATTTAAAGGATTGTAATTAAGATCATTTTCACATCTATGATTAATGATTTTTTTTAAAATAATAAATGATATATAAATATAATAATATTTTTATTATTAGTTTTATTTTCTTGAAGATGGAATAATGACCTCTTTTACCATAGTCTAACTACCAATGTTATTTTGGACATATGGGATGAATATCATCAAAAACTTCAATGAAAACCTAATTTTTAAGAAATTAATTATAAAATATAATCAATAAAATAAAAATAATAATAAGAAATAATAAGTTTAAAAAATTTAATAATTAACATTATTTTATCATTATGGAATACAAATAACATACTTGAACCGATGGACTCAAGGTAAGGAACAATGTTTTAAAATAAACCTCTTTTAATGTTCCCCTTATTAAATTTTTTCCATGTATATATTTTTAAAATTATTTTATAGATTTATTTATATAGATATAAATTAAATATAAAGCATATTTTGAGTCTATTTTTACTTTATTACAAATGTTTTTTAAATGAAAATTTTAACATAATTTATAATGAGCGTGTTGGATTTATCTATAACACGAAAAAATAATTTTCCGTTTGAACATATAAAACTTTAATGACTTTCACACCACCATAGCAGTTATTATATTTTTGACATACATTATAGGATTATTGTTTAGATTCAAATAAAACACTATCTTTCCCTTTGCTTGTAGAATTCTATATGGGAAACTTGGGATTTAGTGGAAAGTGATATATCAACATCCCAAAATAATTTCTTATGGGTTCAATGAATGTTTTTTAGATGAAATATTTTATGGGTTATTATTATGTAATGGTTATTGGAAATTATATATAATTATCATTGGTTAAATTATAAACCATGGATGTATGGGACCATGATAACCCTCCAATTAGTTGGGTAACATTTATATTTGGATGTTTCCCACTATAGTTATTCCCTGTGGAACAATTATGGTTATTCTTAGTGAAACTATGATGGTTATTCAATGTGTATCCATGAAGGTTATTCCATTTGTAACAATAAAGGTTTCTACATATGAAATAGCGATATGAAAATGATTCCTCTAGTTAATTAAATTATTTATTTATTATTCATATATTTTTAAAATATAAATATTATGATCTCTAAAGGTTAGATAATGAGTTTATATTTGAAGAAAATAATTTGATACTTATTATGGGTAAAAATAAAAATTTATAAAAAAAACATTTCATGCATCATTCATGATTTAAAAGAAATATTTATTATTTTTATTTTTTCCTTTAAAATTTTTAATTAATTTTTTATTGAAATATTTGGGTAGTGAATTTTATTTCATGGGTAATGAAGTGTTTATTTTGATAGTAAATATTATTTTAAGAATGGAATAATATTTAGAAGTCTCGATGTACTTAAATTTTAATTTTATGATATTTATGTTCCATGTTGAGCTTTTTATTCTCATCCTATGTTTAAAAATATTTTTCAAAGGGTTTTATGGATGATTAATGAAATGGATTTTTTCCAGATATAAATTTTTAAAAAAAATCCTGAATGGAAAACTAGTTATACAATAACGGTTTTTTTTTGGGAAATGAAGGTACTATGTGGGGGTGTCAACTTTGTTATCACGACCCATCCCCTAGGGCCCATGTAGTGACTACCCCAATCCATCCTTCCATATTCTAAGGACTGTCGACTTGCACCAAAGTCATATCACAAGAAGGGGAGGAATTTTCCTTTAAACCTATACACACACACACAATGCTAATAGTACATAATGTAAAAACAAAGATAATGACAACATTGATTGTGAAAAATACTAAGAGTACAATACAAAAAGACAGTAAAGAGGGGCCAGAATCCAATCCCAAAAAAGGAAAAAAGAAAACAGGAATAGACAAATGATCTTTGTATGATGTCCATAGAAGAACACCACCTATAGGGAAGGCATGGAGTGGCTACCGAATGCTGAAGAAGTAGCACATCTACACCCAATCTCACTGAGCACCACCTAGTCATGAACACCCAAGGTATCTATTGAAGCACTCTTTCATTCTGTCTCACTAAGCACCACCTGGTCCTGGACCACCAAAGTTTTCGTCGAATCGTCAATCACCTACACGGAACACGACACATACTGGTGAAGCCTGTTCAAGGGTGAGTAACAAAATACTCAGTACGGGACCCAAACCACAAATGAAATACCACAAAGGACTGTATGTACAAGGTAATATCAGTACAATATTGAGGATAGTATTCCATGTACACTATATTCACCACCAAGGAAAGTATTCCAAGTACTCTAAGTACTCCACTAAAGAGAGTACCCCAAGTAAAATATGTTCACAACTGAGGAGAGTACACCAAGTAGACTAAGTACACCACTGAGTATAGTACACCAAATACGCTAAGTAAACCAATGATGAGAGTACACCAAGTACACTATATACACCACTGAGGAGAGTACACCATGTACACAAAGTACACCGCTATGTAGAGAACACAAAGTACATCACCAAGCCTGATCACTAAGCATGATCAGGAAGAATGATCATGAATAAAGATAGCTCACACTAGGTATAATATAGAGTAAAGAAATTATGACTATTAGTCATATCACTAAACAACTTGGCCTACTGGAGTACTCTTCCTTAATGAGTACTGTGGGTATGCTAGTTTACATAGAGTCGCTCCCCACCGTGGGCCTCCCAGGTCACATAGAGCTGCTTCCCCTTAATGTTGGACTGTTTTGGTACTCATCGCTATTGAGAACCATGGGAATGATGGGTCACACATATATGCTCCCCACTGTGTGCATGTCGGGTCACTCACAAATGCTTCCACCTTGAAAATCATACATAGGTACTTCTCCCCATCGAGTACCTTGTCTCTACCGGGTTACACAGAGTCGCTCCACACGGTGGACCTTCTAGGTCACAAATAGCTGCTTCCAACTAGACCATCGTAGCTGGTCCATATATAGTCTCTTATCATCATACATCAGATCTCAGTCAGTTGTAATATATCCGCACGTAGTGCACTTGATTTTGGGAGAACTAATCCCTGGACCATTTTTCAG
Organism: Viscum album; assembly: GCA_963277665.1. Classification (NCBI taxonomy): domain Eukaryota; kingdom Viridiplantae; phylum Streptophyta; class Magnoliopsida; order Santalales; family Viscaceae; genus Viscum; species Viscum album. The sequence goes on from OY728148.1 coordinate 473,120,178, forward strand.
ATTTCAACATCCATGAAATCCTCCTTTGAGTATTCCAAAATATCTGCCTCTTCATTAAGGTTCCAATGCCTCAAATGGCTCATCAGTCTGAGGTATGGTTTTTATGTTATTAGAGATTTTAAAAAAGGGGTCAGTCGGGTCCAGGTATGGTCCGAACCAATTGGGAAAACCCAACCCGACCTGGCCCAGGGTCGATTGACTCGACTAAGGGCTGACCCGACCCATGTCCGATATGACCCAGGTTTTGTTCTTCACTGGTCTGACATGAACTGGATTCCATCCCGACCCTTTGGTAATGGGCCTAATGGGGCATCCGGACCCCCTGCCCCACGGGACATCCACGGGGCCACCACCTCTTCTAAGGTCATTTGACCATAGCCTTGCCGCATGAGATGAGGCGCAATGCTATGTCTATGGTGCCTCCGACGTGGTAGGGTTTTAACGTCCTCCCGCCGACAGCCATCGGCATGGAGGACGGAAGCTCCAACTGCAGCACCGAGGCCCAATCAGGCCGTGGAGTTTCTTCTAGAGAACCGTCAAGGTATGCTACCACGATCCACCGTCAGAAGTCTCTGGTGGCTTCTTATGCGGAACATCGGGTCCAAACTGATGGTCTATTCTTCATGTCGCTTGCGCTTATGACCTCTAGGGAATGACATCTTCCCTGTGATGGCCTCAAATCCTTCATCATTCCATTTCTAAGATGCGGCTATGAAGAATGCACATAAATTCACAATGTAGAGGGGAGTTGGCCTGGTTTATGTTGGCTTTCTCCCTCCGCATTATAGGCTTAGAAACTTGGAAAAATGTTATAATGTTCTATCCCTATTAATTAATACATATACACGAATCCTATGAAAAATTAACCCTCCCACAGGAACAGGTGATCCACTGATCAACCTCTTCATGGATTGACTTGTGTTTTTTCTTTTAGAATGAAGAATGGGAATAGGGAAATTAAAAAAAACAAAATCCCTACCTATGATCAAATTCATCCCTGGAGGGATCCATCTGTGGGAATCCACATTCTATTCTTCAATGTTTTTGGTGTTCATCGCGCATTAGTCTTATTCTTCGAGGTGTTCTAATGTAGTTAGGGATTCCTCGAAAATCTTCATTGTAGAAAAAACTTCTCTTTCTATTATAGGAATTCCACCGTCTGATTCTCCAACCTATTATCTCATTAATAGAGAAATATATCGTAGCATTTTTGGTACGTTGTGTAGTGATGTCGTTACGTAGTTTCATTAAAAAAGGGTATATGTTTCTCTTTAGTTAAACAGTATCATTAAAGTGGTTCATCGTCGCCTTATCGCCACACCGCAGTACTAGCTTGAAAACGTTCAACGATTATGAAAAGAAAAGAAAAAACCTTTTTATTTATTTTATTTATCTTACAAAAAGGTCCAAAAATTATAATTTTCCATTAACCCAATGATTCTAGGTTAGGCCCACTATTATCTAATGTACCCATTCTGGAAGCAACAGTGGCCTCATATTTTCAATCTCGTCACCCGTTTGGATGTTTCTGAAACCTTACACGTGAACCATTTTAATTTGTTTAAGAAAAGGTCGAAAAACTCTCTTTCATCCTTGACCCACATCGGTTGAGGTGAAGCACTGCCTAAGGAAAACAAGACCTTACAGATTCAATGGTACTCTTGGATTTCCAATTTGAGTTACTATTTAGTAGTTAAGAGGATTTGAAAATAAAATAATTGTTACATAATTATTTTATCTACGGCCAAAAACTAACATGCACTGTTGGCTCATGCCATCCAGTGTTAGGATTTCCCAAAGGAAAGCATACCCTAATGAGCTCAATGGGGGTCTTGGATTTTCCAACCCAGTCACTGTTTGTGAGTTATAATCATTTGAAAAATAAAAAAACATTATTTAATTATTTTTTTACGGTTATTCCATTTTCAGGTTTTCTCACTAGAGGCATGAACAGACTAAAATTATGATACGGGTAGGGTAATCCCACCATCTTGAATGAAATAATTCCCTTATAATTCTAATCAGGGAACCTATTTAAGAGTTATTCTTCTTTTTTAGTAAAACCACTCATGCATGCTATTCGAAAACATAACATTTTTTACGGATCCTTCCAGGCACTCTAGGCCTCATAATTGCATGTCGTCTCAGGGTCTGGTTTCATGAAAATACAATTTTTTTTATAAAAAATTTAATTTAATTTTGGGGTATTACATTACACCCCCCTTATGTATTTTCCTCCTTGTAAACCAAGAGAATATCTAATCAATGTAAGGCGATTAATTTTTTGAATTTGAGCCTCCCAATCCGATGTGTTCTCTTGAAGATTCTGTTAATGCCAATGAATATGCACCAGAGGAATCAGCATTCCATAAAGGATCCTCCCTTGATGATTCTTGATCTCTACAGAAAACTCCTGAAAAGTGTCAACATCATCAAATCGCTAGCACAAAGAGGAATCCGGATCCCTATACTTTACTCTACATCTGGGTAGTTAAGAAGTGGGCCGACTCGGTCTATTGGTCAATGATAATATATATGGTATTGTGTCTCATTTATATACTTGGTAAACCCATCACAAAGTCCATCGATATTCCATCCCACATCCACTCTAGTACCCGAAGGGATTGTGTCAAACCTGATGGAACATGGTTACCAACATTCACCTGTTGACAAGTGTTGCATCGAGAAACAAACTCAGCCACTTCCTTATTCATCCTTGGATACCAGTACGGACATTGGAGGTCAAGATACATATTTACCAAACCTTGATGCCCTGAAAAATATAATTTATGGAACTCCCTCAACACATCCTCCGGCAGTTCGATTGGTTCTATAGTGCATCCTCTGGAAAGGATGACGTTCTCCCCACCTTTTGAATATCCATCCGGGGCATGCCCTATGCACATCTGGGAATGTGTTGTCTCGCAACAGGAATCTCCAAGATGCACCTCCGTGACACATTGTATTAGTGGAGGAGTAAACACATTGAAATGAAGATAAGATACATCATCTCTACCCAGAATAAAATATCCAAAGTGATCCCAACTGCTCTGAGTCCTTGTTTAGTAGTTCTGAACTCGATCTCCTATTAATATCATATTCCACAATGTTCCCCTTCTTAGGAATATAGACCTTTTCAAATTCATAGTTCTTGGGGAACACAATCCAATGTTGCTGTCTCGTATTCAGATCCTTTAGAGAAAAGATATTTTTGAGACTCTTTTGGTGTGAGTAGATGATGAATCATTCACCCATAAGGTAGTGTTTCCATATTTCAGCATGAATGCTACCACATCCAACTCTTGGTCAGGAGTTGCATGATTCTTCTCACGTAGTCTCAACTATCATGATCCACAAGAAATCACTAGTTACCCCTATATCAGGATACAACTATGCTCGATTACTAATGCATCACAGAACACCATGTAGTTAGTTCCCTCCTCTGCCAGCCTCATGATATGATCCTTCATCAAGATCCGCCTGAGCTGCTGAAGGCTCTCCTATCATCTTTCTGTCAGCACGAAGGGTTTTCTATTCTTTTTCAATTCCTTCATGGTTGTTTCTAGTGTAGAGAAGTTGGGTAAAAACCTCTGATAATACCCAGTCAACCAAAGGAAAGTCCACACCTCGGTAACGCTCTTGGATGGATCCCATGAAAGCACCAACCTTATCTTTATTGGATACATTATAACTCGGGCTTCTAAGATGAAATTTCCCATGAATTGGACCTTTCATACCTAGAACTCACTCTTTGACAGATTACCGTAGAGCCGGTTCTCACTGAGTGTGTCCATAACCATCTTTAGGTGTATCATGTACTCCTCCTCTGACATTGAATACACTATGATGTCATCAATGAAGACCAGTTAAAACTATTCTATGTACAGCTACAAGATCCTATTTGTGAGTCCCATGAACATAGTTTCGTCGTTCGTCATGAGAAACGTCAGTACTAAGTACACATAATCATCATAGAGACATTTGAAAGCCTTCTTCGAGATGTCCTCATCTGGTAAACAATGATGGGGGTATCCTGATCTGAGGTACATCGCTGAGAACAATCCCACTCCCTTCAGCTTATCATAGAGGTCATCAATCCTTGGTAGAGGATACTTATTCTCCCCAGTCACCTAGTTCAGGTTCCGAATGACCACGCATAGCCTTTAACATTTGTCTTCCTTCTTGGAAAACAACACTATGGTTTCCCATGGCGAAACTCTAGGCCTTATGAACTCCTTCCTCAGCAAATCCTCTAACTGTATGCTTAGCTCCCAGAGCTCTATAGGATTCATCCAATATGCAGGATTAGATATCGATGATGTCTTGGGGTACAAATAAAATTATAAATCTAACTCTCTATGAAGAGGTAATCTTGGAATAGCCTCTGGATGTACATCCTCATACTCCTCCAAGTCTCTGACACTAACGTCAGTTTCCTACATTCCCATTGCTGACATCCACTGGTAGTATCTTCTTCGACAATGAAATTTCAAGAAAAATAGTTCTCTCTATAACCCTATCATAAGTAGGAATGTATAAAGGAATAGTTTTGTCTCGAATATCCCTAAACACATCTTTCTCGGTGATTTGATCCTTGAAGAACTGATTGTATCTTATTCATAGAGTACCTGGATTGGTAGGTATACCTCAATGAATACTCACCTACCAACATGTCATCCTACCAAAACTGTAGAAGCTCTTGGCCACACATATCCCTTAGCTTTTAGTGAATGAGCCCATTCTCAGAGAAGATTTTTCATGCTCTTTCCCTAGAAAAGTAACCTCCTCATAAGATCATGTAATCTAAACCCCATCACGCCCTAGTGAGTCACGTATAAGGCTCACTACGAGGAATACCATTTGATGTAATGGAGTCTTGAATAGACTGAAAACTTAGTCATCGCCTCAAGAAAATCCTTTTCCTCATATGGATGGGGCTTTCCTTATATCCTAAGGGGTCTTTTTCACTTAAACTTGTATAAGGCACTGATCCTACATTCATCCTCTACTCATAGGGCCAGTATTAATAGCTGACCAAAAAGTAGTGAAAAAGTTGGGATATCATCTGAAGGTTCCATCTCAGGCAATGGTCCGTGTACTGAAGCATCATCACTCTATGGACCATCCTCATATTCATGCATTGGAATCATGGCTAGCTATCAGCGTGGAGGAATCCTTAAAAAGATGAAGATAGAACACAATCAATTTATTATATCTAGTGAGTAGAATCTGTCTCTAAAGATCATGGGAAAACACTCAAAGATGCATGAAACCTGTGTTTTCATGTACCAGGTCAAAAATCAAAATTCTGGGTCCTAGTGTATGGAAACATCGACTGCCACCACAACACTAGATGCCCTATCCTGAAATAAAAAATCAAAACAATTGACATTGTTTCCCCATAAAAATTTATAGACTCTTAGTTCTTCTGGTACAACCTTTCTCCTCTGATACCACTTATTCACAACCCGTCTCCCATGGCCTATGTCATGTCTACCCTAAACCCACCTTCCATATTCCAGGGGATGGAAGCTAGCATTGAAGAATTATTAAAATAAGGGAAGGAATTTTCTTTTAAACATGTACACACACATAAAGAAAAAAACTACCGAAAGTAAACTCAATGTACACAACAACTGTCATTGAGAGAACTACTAAGAGTACTGTACACTCTTAAAGTACCAATGGGCCAAATACAATCCCAACAAAAGAAAAACAGAAAACAGGAAAGTACAAATGATCTCTATAAGACATATGTATAGGAACCGTACCAGTATGGTATGAAAGGATTGGCTGTTAAAGGGTATAAGAGTATGCTCGTCTACCCCATCTCACTACGCACCACCTGGTACTGGACCATGAAGGTATCCATGAAATTGTTCACCTGCCACATCTCAATGAGAACCACCTAATCTTAGAACAGCAAGGTCCACGTTGATGCATCAACCACCTTCATAGGACATGACTCGTGAAGGAGAAACCATTTCCTGGTTGAGTAACACAATACTCAGTAGGGACCCCAAACCACAATGGAAAGGTCATAAAGGAGAGTATAAACAAGGTACTATCAGTACACCACCCAGGAGAGCACACTATGTACACTAATTACACCACCGAGGAGAGTATACCAAGTTCACTATGTACACCACTGAGGTGGGTATGCCATGTAAACTAAGTACACCATTGAGGAGAGTAATACAAGGACACTAAGTACACCATTGAGGAGAGTAAACCATGTACACTAATTACACCATTTAGAGGAGTATAACAAGTATACTAAGTAAACCACAAAACATGATCATGAAGCAATATCATAAAGAATGATCATGAAGAAAGAGAGATAACACTAGGTATAATCTTGTGTAAAGAAAGTAATACTATCAATTGTATCACTGAACACCAAGGGATATATGATTACTCCTCCCTAATGAGTACTGTGGGTATGTTGGGTCACATAGAGAGGCTCCCCACCGTCGGCATGCTAGGTCACATAGAGCCACTTCCCCATAACCTTAGACTGCTATGGTACTCATCCTTGTTGGGTATTTTAGGTATAATGGGTCACACGGAGACACTCCCCACTGTGGGCATGCTGGGTCACATAGAGTACCTTCCCACCCTGGCAAACATATTGAGGTACTCCTCACCGTTGAGTATCACGGGACTATCAGGTCACACAGAGTCGCTCCCCACTATGGGCATGTCAGGTCACATAGAGATGCTACCCACTAGGCCATATTAGCTTATCCACATAGGATTAGTTTTCACCAGTCTTCATGATTCATTCAGTCGTAGGATTTATGAACGTAGTGTTCTTGATTCTGAGAGAACCGATCCTCAATCCATTCATTATATTTGATCTTCTATGAATTCCACCTTAGTGTACTCCTAAATACCCAAATTTTCGTGTGGGTTCCAAATCCACAAATGGTCTATCAATCAAACACCTGGTATGATAGTTATTGGTATTTATCAATAAAGTGGACGGTCTGGTCTGGGTTCGGTCCAACTAGGTCGAACCCACCAGACCCGACCTAGCTTGGGTGCCCCCGACCTAATCTGGGTCTCCCAACCCGATCCATGTCTGCCGACCAGACCTGGATTCCGGCCGGCCCATTGGGCCGTAGGTCCGTCCCGACATGCTAGGGAAGCCCAAACCATGCACAACCTACCATGAGTGGACCAGCTTCTACCAGGCCAGGACGTGGCTGGAAGCCATGTCCAACCCTGCTGTCCCCATGGGTAATCTGAGGTGCCACCACCTCCTCCATGGTCATTCGACCCATGCCTTAGCGCATCTGCAGTACTTCTGATGTGGCCGAGTGGCCACAGCCACCCCTATCTAATGCCAACACAGTGTTAAATGGCTCCTTTCATACCACTTCTACCCCATTTGTCCAAACAATTTTACCCAATACATCTTGTTAAGCTATTTCTAACTACTTCTGCAGACCACCGGGTCCGCTCTAGTGGTCCGTTCTCCGCATTGCTTGCACTAATGGGCTCTGCGGAATTCCATATTCCCTGTGATTTCCCTGAATCCTATTTAACTCCTTTTAGAAGATAAAACCCATGAATAACACACACAAAATCACAAGGCAGATGGATTGAGCCCTATTTGTGTCGGCATGCACCCTCCACATTAGAGGCTTAGAAACATGGGATAAAGGTTTGATGTCCTATCATAATTAATCAATCTCAATACACGAATCTCAAGAAAAAAGGCACCCTCATGAAATAATGAGAGACCTATAGATAAACCTATTCATGGGTTGATCTGCATTCATTATTTTAGAATGAAGAATGGGAAAAGGAAAATTAAACAAATTAGAACCCCTAACTGGGATCGAATTCATCGCTGGGGCGATTCATCCACAGGATTCCACATTCCGTTCTTTAAATTTGTTGGCATTCATCGAGCAACGATCCTATTCTTTGATGTGTGATGATGTTGCTAGGGATTTTACAGTATTCTTCATCGGAGAAAGAAACTTTTCTATCCATTGGAGGAATTACACCTTCTAATTTTCCAACCTGTTATCTCATTAGTAGAGAAACGTGTCAAAAAATTTCTATTATATTGTTTCACTACGTCGTTACAATATTTAATTAATATAACAACCTATCTATTATTCTTTAGATAAAGATCCTCATTGATCTAGTTCATCGCCACCTCATTGCCACACCATAGTGATGGCGTGCCACCGCTCAATGGTGAGGATAAACAAAATAAAATAATTTTTTTTAAATTTTATTTATCTTCCAAAAAGTCCGAAAATTATCTTTTTCCATCAACCCAAATTGGTAAAGGTTAAGTCCATTTTTAGGTAATGTCACTATTATAAATTCATTTATTCCCTTAGATTTTCAATCCGGGAACCCGATTATAAGTTTTCAAAACCACACACATGCCCCATTTTAATTTGTTTAAGAAAAACGTCTAAAAACCATCTTTCAACCTCGACTCGTTCCAGTCAATGTTAAGCTCTGCCTAAGGGAAACACATCCTTAGGAGATCAATAGTACTCTCAGATCTCCAATCTGAGTTATTGTTTAGGAGTTATAAGTTTTTGAAAATAAATTAATTGTTAATTAATTATTTTATTTATGCCCAAAAACTGAATTCCACTATTGCCTCGCACCATCCAACATTAGGATCTTCCTATGGAAATCATACACTCACGAGCTCAACGGTAGTCTCAGATTTTCAATCTGAGTCAATGATCGTGATTTATAATAATTTGAAAAATAAAATTACTTTTTTTATTATTTTATTTATGGTAATATCATTTTCTGGTTTTCTCACTGTAGACATGCATGGAATAAACTTAAGTCGGGCCTTGGTTAAACCAGCCATCATGAATGCAATGGTACCCTTAGGTTTTATATCTCGGAACTCATTTAAGAGTTATTCAGCTATTTCAGAAAAACCGCTCCCACTTACTATTTAAAAACATTATATTTTCGACTGCCCATTCCGGGCATGCCATTCTTAATAATCGCATTCCATCTCAATAGCTAGTCTCTAAAGAATCACATTTATTTAAATCAAATTCAAGGAATTCAATGGTTTTATATTTGTGATGTAAATTTTTTATTTTTATGGTTGATAACATAAATCCCGAAAAAATAAACCTAAGAGATCTTTGAGAAATAATGAAAATTAATTATTTTATAAAGATAATATAATATTCATTGTTCATGTCTTGGCTCTAACAATAGACCATATAAAATCTATTTTTTGGAGGATTATGAATTCTATTTTACAAATTTATTTTTAAATGTATTTTAATGAAATGATACAGTGGTTAATCATGACTGGATTATAAAATTGGAAATATATAGATAATTTTTTGTTGAACATTTAAGAAGGATTCTCTAATATAATATCATCATGATTTATTCCACAAATAAAAAATTAATTTATATTTAAATATATATTATTTTCCTATGATTTCTGATAAAACATTATATATTTCTTTTGAATCATTATTTGATAAGTATCATTCTTTTTAGGGAAATTTTGTTTTTATATAATTATTTTCTATTTAAATAATTTTTTGATTCGATAACGTATATTTTCTTTACTTTTGACGATGGGTTTAAATCTAATGGTGCTTTTTTTGGATTTTATTAAAAATGGATGGTTTGTAAATATATTATAATGGGATATGATTATAAAAGGTATAGGTACTGAACATTATTTGTGAAAAGGCTTTTTTATTTTTGAAAAACATGGGATATTTTTTCTTTCCTGGATTTTTAGTCATTGTAAATGCAATGGGTTCAAAATTATTTCCAGATTAAATTTTTTATAACCATATTTTCATACTAACATGTAATATTAATTTATAATTTTTTATTCTAAAAGAGTTTTGGGTGGGGGTTTGGTTGAGTGATGGATTATTGTATATGATTAAATGAAGAATCAAATAGTTTTCTTTATTGTGGATAAAATTTCTAGAATGTATATGTCCTTATGGGTTTTGTATATTTAATAGTCATAATAATCCTTGGAAGCCTTATAATATTTTAATAAGAGTGTTTTCCCTCTCCATCATGATTTGATCAATAGAAGCTTATGTTTTCATTAATTGTGGCGTGTTATGTTTCATTTTTATTCATTGGATTGATCTGAAAAAGGTATGTTCCGTTCTCTTTTAATAAAATCTCTTTTTTGTTTTAGAATACGATTCATTGTTCTTTACATTTATTTAGTAAACTTGTTATTTAAATATTTATATTTGATCCACTTGAAGTTTATGTTTTGATTAGTCATGTAAAAGTTTATGCTTGGATTATTAGATAAATAATACATAGTCCATATTAATTGTAAATCCATTATATTTTATAAATTAAAATTCATATAAATATAATTTATTTAGGTGAATGGGTTTGAAACATAAATGAGTTTATATGAATGATGATATACTATTAAAATATTATTATTTAATGTGACTGATATAACGTGGCCATAAAATTTTAAGGTATTAATTGGGATAAACAAAGTTTTAAAATTAAATATGATATTTTATATAATGAAAAATATATTGATAATTAAGAACATGATTTTTACGAAAATCAATATACACTTTAAAAATACTTTTTTCTCAAAAATATGATTTTTAATGATTTCTTTGAGCAGATATTAAAATTATGTCAGGATACTTTTAGAAAATTAATTTTAAAAATTATCATTATTTTCAGAATCAGAATTTTAAAATTATCTTAGATTTAATTTTGAATAATTTTCTAAAAATATATATTTTGTTGGAATAACAGTTAAAAAAAATATTTTTATTAAAAATGACTTTTTCATATAATGAATTTACATGTTAAATTTTGTTTTGATATGGTTTTAAAAGTAATATTATTTAAATTATATAATTTTAATAAAAAATATCCCATTTTATTTAATTTCATGTTGACTTCTGATATAAAACCAGGTTATACTTATGAAAACATTTCCATTTGAAACCAATTTTTCAGTCGTAAGTGTGGTTAATATTTTAACTTAAATCCTGAGAATTATTTTAATTAAAATTTTTAAATGTAATGAATTTTAAATATAAAATTAATTAATATTATATAGTATGGTAAACTTAATTTTATGTCATCATGAGTTGTAAAAATATTTTAAACTAAGTACTCTCATTAAGGTTGAAATATATTTACTGGGGGTCGAACAAAAATGATCCGATAAAAAATTACATAAAAACTATTCCATTTCATAGTTTATTAAAATATTTATATAGTATATCATCTAAGGTTTTCGAGTGATAAAATTGTTATCTTTATTACAATGAAAGTGACATGAAATTATTTGAATGATTTGAAAAATTACAAGTGTACCGCTCACCTCTGTTATAAAAGGGCACCCCTTATCCTCCCCTCTTCACTCCTGCAAATACTTATGGTTCGTCCAATACACACCAAAATAACTTCCCTAAATAACTCAATATGTAAAATTTCATTTATTTTATTATGAAATGATTTTATGAAGGATTGTTTCTAAAACCTAAAGTTGTTTTCCGAAAATGCGGTATCGTTCTTAACTGGGAGTTTTTTATTTCTTCTCAAAACTCCTTATAATATTCTTAAACTGTAATGATATAAAAATATATTTATCTCAAATGTCATTATATTTTGTTATTTTAATATAATAACCTATTTCTATATCATCATCTATATTATGGTAAATGAAATTTTTTATTATGTGTACAATGGACTATCTCCACCACAATACGACATGATACATTTTTCATTTCATTTAAAAAAGGATATTAATAAGGATATATTAAAATAATAATATAATATACTTATATATATATATATGAATTAATAATTATTTTTAAATTTTTAGTTATTTTTTACTTTTCCTTTTTCTCATCAATAAAAAAAATGGGTTCAGGCGTCGATATGGCTTACCATCTCAATGAATAGTGTCATTAATTTTTCTATCTATATCCTTTATAGATGTGGGGAATATACTAATAATGAATTTATATTATAAATTGTATTATGAATTTTGAGTGGATTTATATTTCCATATAATGTTCATTATTTCATGGGTCTTGTGATTCAAAAGTTACCAAAGTGGTAAGTGTTTTTTGTTACAATCTCATTGTTTATTGGAATTGTTTATAGTTATTCTTCCGATAGTGAAATATTATGATCTTCATCTCAATAAAATCATGTAATTTATTCTCTTATATTTTTCTCTATAAAATAAATTTTTTAATTTTATTTTCATCATATAAAGAATCTAATATATAAAAATAATTTTGTTATGAAAAATCAACTGTACATCTCTATTGTGTAGAAAATTCATTCTCATCAATGTGCATGTTTTCAAAAAAAATCAAGAATGTTTTTACTAATCCAAAATAGAATTTAAAAACATTGATACCAATCGTTATCTGTTTAATTTTTTTAAAAAAAAATCTTCTATTTGTTTTTTTAAATGAGGTAATATTTTAATTCTTAAAGAAAATGTGAAAATAATAATTGTTTTGACATGTACTACATGACCAATATTTTCCACCATCTTTACCACTCACTAATTTAAATATTAGGTTAAACAATTTCCAAAAAAATTATATAATTAAATATTTTATTTAATATTTGGGAAACGTTTATATTATGTAGAAGTTATTTCAAAATGGAATGGATATTTTAATAAATAATCCTTCGATAATCTTCTTATAGAATTTATGTTCATCAACAATAACAAACATCAGTGTTGGTTATGTTTTAATAGAGATATGATCTAATGGTAAAATCATTATTCTTTCTCCATATTTTTTATGATTTTAAGGTTTACATGTTTATGAAATTTGTTCCTTTTCTACTAGTTATGCTATGATGAAATGACGAAATTTTTATTAAACCCATTTTATTTTCACATGTAATGTTATGATGAAATATCTATGAATATTATTTGATTTTCATGGGTTGTTATATGATGAATATTTCTTGATCTTGTGGAACATATATGTACAATTTTAATTATATGATGTCTGGTCTTCAGATTATATATCCATCCATTGCATATAATAAATATGGAAAACTCACGATATGATTATGTTTCATGTGAACCTAATTTCTTGTTTACAATGTTAGGAATGAGCAAAGTTTCATGAATATAAGGTAATGTTTAGACCTTTATTCATGTCCATAAGGTAATTTTTAGACATAGAACCATGCCCATAATGTTATGTGTGAAGCTATATTCAATCCCTTATGATTTTATGCGGACCTAGATTTCATGTCCATTAGTGTAGGAGAGGGAATAATTTTAATCACTTATCTTAATGGGAGAACCCGTTTCTATTTATACATGTTCACAATATTATTAGTTTAGGTTTTCTCAATATTACTCTGTCTCTTTTATGATCTCTTAGATCATGTTCACAAATTTCCTTTACGATTGATGTCATATGAACTGCTGGGATCTATGAAATGACCAAGTATTATGATCTATAGTATTCATGATATGGTATCCAAATGTTACACCAATTATTGCATACCCTTATTCTCATGTTATAAAAAAGAGATTATTAATATTAACCTTATTTACCCTTACTAAGTATCTGAGATCACCCTTTCTTATGCCTACTTTACCATGGTTCTAAATAACATTTTTAAGTATGGTATCTCTATAATGTGTACTAAATATGGAGATCATTAATGTAGAAGTCGAAGATCATTCATGATATTAGTTGATTGTGTATCTAGTCTCTAATGTCACTAATCATATACGGTCTCCAAGAGTGTATTTTCTATTTTTTTTAATATTCATGTAAAAAAATATGATACCTAGTTATGAAAATGGGAAAACCATAGTTGGTATAAGAGTAATGTTTAGATAACCATTGGAAAATATGTTGAGAAAACTTTAGTGATAACCCTAGGGATAATTCAATGTATAAGAAAATATAATGGAATTTTAATAAAGGATATAGGGAGTGGTTTAAATGAAAATAAATATATGTCAAGATAATATAAGCAGATAAGGATCGAAAATAGTTTTACCTATGGGTAATGACATTGAAAAGGCCACATTGTGCTTTAACACAATCATCACCTGCTTCATGACAACACACCTTAGTGAACACCATGTTTGGAACTCCCAAGAATATGTTTTTGTGATTCACCAGCACTCTATGTACTCTCATGAAGAATATTAATATATGAAGACCATGAATGTCCAAGTAAAAACATAATGTGGCATATATAGTAAATAATATGTCATGATTTATATATTCTATTAAAGATTATATGGTTTCCCACTGTGATTATAGTATCTTATACTATACTTACCGGTTTCAGTCAATGGTTGGAACTAAGAGGAATCATGTTAATGTTGAATGTGATATAAAATATGGTGATAATTAATAGAAAATTTATATAATGACTATAGATAAATATATTGTGATAAATATTATTTATTAATCATTATATAGGATTTACAACATTAACTATTTTAAACCCTCAAACTCAAATGATAACAGAATAATAGATTTTACACTTAGATCGGATAATGGAGACCATGAATGATATAAGTTTAAATTTCATTCATGATATAAATTTTCAATGGAACATCCTAGGTAATTTCTCAATGTATGTGTAAAATGTTTTTTTAATATTGGTATATTGTAATGAGTTTTTATGGAGATCAATGTCTTATATATAGGGAACATTAAAACATTTTTATATAATGTGATAGTCATAATCTTGCCATTATATTTATATGTATGAATATTAATAACCAAATTTTGAAAATTAAGTATTTATATATTATATAAATAAAAATATGTTGATAAATAAGTAATTGACTTGTATTAATGTCTTTAGATTCATTGATTTTTTTATTTCTAAAATTATATTTTTGTCTATTTTTATGAATAAAAAAAATAAATTTCTCCACCAGTATAAAATGTATTTGAAAAAAATATTACATTTTAAATAAAATGAAAAAAATATCATGGACTGAATTTTTTAAAATTATCCGAAAAGAATAATTTTCTATGTATAGTAAAAAGTAATGATATTCACTGGAGACTACATATTATTTTAAAGAATTCACATATTATTTATTAAATAAAGTGGGTTTTAGAAGTAAAATAAGTTCAATAATACTATTATTAATCCTTTTTATTTCAGTTTAATCAATTTCATGTGTAATTTTTCTGCAAAATAATTTTATAATTATGAAAACAATTTCTTTGGAAAACAATTTTTCCTTACTTCTGTGGGTTTAATTTTAAACTAAATCCTACCAATTCGTTAAATTGAATTACATTAATTTGATTAAATACTTTAAATTATAAAAATCAATTTATTTAATATTTTCATCCTAATGGATTTAAATAATTGATAGAAAAATATAAAAAAATTATTACCGTATTTAAGACTAACACCGGTTTACCGGTTGGTTAAACTAAAAATATAAATGATAAAATGACCTAAAATCATTTATACTTCCTCTTTTATCAATATAATTCGAATTTATCCCATATAAGGTTTTACAATCATCCATTTTGTATCCATGTAACTATAATAGTGACATGGAATTATTGGAAGACATTAAACAATTTCACGTGTTCCACGCACCTCAATTATAAAACGTAACCCACTCTCCTCTACTCTTCACATTGTAAAATCATTTATTTCAACCAATACCAATAAATATATAAAATTTACTTCTTTAAAAATGTCCTAAAATAATTATTTTAATTTTCAAACACTTCTAGGAATTATTTTGGTGCAAACATAATGAGGTTGACTGAAGAAGAGGTATCTTTCATAACCATGAGTTTTAGATTTATTTCTTCTTCTACATCGTTTGAATATTCTAAAATATAGTGATATAATAACTTATTGTTATATATACAGATATACTATTATGTTAATATGATGAATTACATCCCTCTCATCATTCATCAATTGGGACACAAAACTATCAATCTTGTGTACAGAGAATTAACGTCTCACGAACAGATGTAATCTATTTTCCATCATCACTTCTCACAGATGGATATAAAAAATGGAATTTAATGGTCAATATATATATATGATTTTATAAAATAATTATTATTATTTAATTATAATATCATTTCATGATTTTTATCATCCAAACTGTTGGAAAACAAAAACGTCGATCATGCATACATGTGGACTAACACCTGATATGTTTTTTCATTTAATTTTGACATAGATGGTTATAATAATATATTAATTAAATTTTTAGGATATATATATGATATAATAATTATGCTATAAAATTTAATTGTTATTTACCTTTCTTTTTTTATTCAGAAAAATAAAAAATCATTCTAGCGTACAAACAGCTTACTGTCTCCATGAATGGTGTAATTCATTTTTCTATACATAACATTAATGGTTGAATATAAATATATATAAGGAATATATATTATATTTTTTCATTATTAAAAAATTATTTGTCTTAATGCTAACAAAATTTCTAGTACCAAAATTACCTAACCAAAAGTAATATGAAAAACGAAGCTGTTTTCACATGGAATAGTAATTTTAATAAAGTATTATTAATAAAAAGATTGTAAATGTTTATAATAAAATCATATATCGTATGATATATATGATTCTGGTTCTATGATAGATTTATTATAAATATATATTTATAACGTTGGAGATCCTAATTCATATTACGAAATAAGATGCATGAGTTATGGGACTTTAGTCTCACTTTAATGGGATGATTTTCATATTCACTATATGTTTCTTTTGTTTGGGGTATATACTACCCTTATAATTTTTTTGATTATTCTTATGAAATTAATTTATATATTTATATCCATATAATATTTTTAATCTCATGGTTCTTATGATTTAAATGATTCCAATTTGACAAGAGTTTTATGTTATAATATAATTGTTTATCAAGATTATTTATGTTTATGATTCTAATGATGAAATAATATGATATACCTCTCAATAAACTCATTAATTTTACTCTCCTATAATTTTATTGGTATAATTTATTTTTTCCTTTCATTTTACTATATTTTGTAAATAAATTGACCAAAATAATTTTCTTATAGAAAAATGACTTTCTTTCTCCCTTCGGTCAAAATTCATTTATCTTCTATGTTCATATTTTATATAAAAATAATTAAAAATGTTTTTAATATTATCCAAATATTTTTAAATTAATTTTTACCCACGTATGAATTTTTTTTAAATGGTTTGAAATGAATCTCTTTTTCCATTTCATAAATAATGTACATTGAATCTTTTACCATAACTATGAACGGAATCATTGTTCTAGAAAGTTTTTATGAATGGTGTTTCAATCGGTTATGACTACGCAATAATTTTAGACTTCCCTTAAATCCTTCCAATATTAGTTTCTTTATATTTTTGGATTTTTTATATTTTCCAAAAATCATTTCAAATTGGAAATTATATTTTCCTCAATAATTGTTTAATAACCCTTTTATGATATTTTTATTCATCAAAGAAAATAACCATTGGTGTTTCTTATGTATTACTGAGGATATGATCCAATTTTAGCATACTCATTCTTTATTTTATTGGTTTTTTGTTATTATGAATAGATATTTATGAAGCCCATTTCTTTTCCATGGGATACACATTGATGAAATGATGAAATGATTAAGAAATCCTTTTCTTTTACATGGGTTATACTATGATGAAATGTATATTAGGACAATTTTCTATTTATGGGATATGATATGTTTAATATTTCATGATTTCGAGGAAAAATTATATATCATTATCATTATATGGTTGTTTGACCTTGAGTTTTATATCTCATTAATTAATGTAGTAAATACATAAAAATCATACATAAATTATGTTATGAATGTATATGATTTATTGTACACTATATTATATGTAGAACTAGTTTCATGCTTATAAGGTTATGAGTATACTTGGTAAAATATATATAATGTTATGTATGGATGTGGTTTCATTTCCATAATGTTATTTGTGGACCTAGTTTCATACCCATTAGATTATGTATGGGCCTACGTTTCATATCCCTAAGTTCACAAGAGGGCCTGATTTCTTATCATTGATGTAATGATTGAACATGTTTCTATTTATACATAAAAATGATAAAAGATTCTGTTTTTTCACATTCTTATGTCTATTTTATTCTCTCATGTCTCATGATCATATATTTCAATTATTATTTATGACTTATGAATTGATATTCATTATTTCATGACTCAATATTATGATCTATGTTATGTGAAAAATGTTTTTGAAATGATTAGATCCTATTATCATACCCTTATTTTAATTTTATGACTATGTGATCTTTGATATCACCATTTTTACAGTTATTAATCATATGATCTCACACTTTTGTATGTTACATTTCCCCAGGTTCTGATGAAAAGTTTTTGTAGAGTGTTTTAATGTAGATTACTAAATTTGGATATCATTGAGGGATTCTTTAAATATCTTTGATGATAAAATAATATTGTTAAGATAGTCTCTTTATAAACTAAACATTCACGACCTTTAGAAATTTAATTTTTAATTGTTTGGAATATTCATCTAAAAACATATAACATCTAAGTATAAAAGGATTGGGTCATTATATTCACCCCATACAGGTTCACTTTGGTGTGAATGTATATATTTTTGTGAATTATATAGTGAACCGAAATATAATGTTCTTAATTTTTAGTGAATTATATATAAATATATATTATATAGTGGTAGGAATCAGGGGTTAGTGTCAAGTCACAATATTTTACATGTTAAATCAATGTATTTCGAACATTTTTTATGTGTTTATTAAAAAATATTTGTTTAATTTAATTCTTGCTATTCTATAATATTTAAATAATCACCATGAAAAAAAATCAATATCTTAATTCATTTTTATCTTTTACTAAATGAATTTTTGGGGTAATAATTCCCCAATGTCTAAATTTTATCCCTTGTTTCTAGTTTCCATCTTATGTAAATAAGGCATCGTTAATCTACCCATTCATAACACTGATTTAGGAATGACGATTTGCGCCCCCAAGTTAAGGTGTTATAAAATTATTTCAGAGAATAATTTTTAGATTTATTATTGGTATGTCTTGTAGTTATGGAAAATTGGATTGTTTGGATCTCAAAATATAAACATAAAAATATTTATCTAATCTTTTTAAGTTAAACCTTGAGTTTCTAGAAATTATAAGAAAAATTATGGTTTATGATGACATTTTAGGATTTTATATTTATATAATGTTAAAAAATGGTGGGTTGGAATTAGAATTAGTTCATGAATAAGGATATATATTTAATATTTTTTTCAAATTATCATTGTTTAATAATATATATTTTTATTCTATAAAAACTTATTTTCATTGACATAATGATTTTTTGATTTTCAAAATTTATTTTAAATGATTTTGAGAAAACTTATTTATATTAATTTAGTGAAATAATGGAGAATGTGATTAGATATAGTGGAATTTCATAAATCCACCAAGTCATAGTATGGAGTATAATCATATAATGATTATTGGTTTATGAGATTTATTATTTTATTGTATTATTCTATGGGATATGGAATTATTCCACCATTAATAGTTTCTTCATGAAGTGGATGATGTGCAATAGAAAATTATTCTATATATCCTTATAAGATAAACATGATTTTGAAAACACATTAGTCTTTAGAAAGGGAAAAAATTTAGGATAGGTATATAGAAATTGATTTGGGTAAAATGTTTAGGAATAAATATCCACTGCCATTTAGGGGTGATGTTAGACCAAATATGGTGGAAGAATAGTATGATAAGAATTACCAAATATTTGGGTGTTCATAAGGATCCTCAATATAAGGGTTTCTAAAAAATTTTCAATTATAAATAATTCTAATAGGAGTTGACGTTATAAAAATAATGGGTATTCTTGTAGTTTTATTTTCTTAATTTTATGAGGATTAACTGATCAAAATATTTTTTTAATATGTACATTATAAACCAATATTTGGAGAAAATACACAACGAATGATGGTTTAAGATGCGAATTTGATCAAACATACAATCGTGGATTATTTTTTCTGAAATTATGTAATTATGTTATTGTTTTATATTGGTATTTTTGGAAGATATAAACTTCGAAGAGATATATAATGAAATGAATTTTATTTTTATGGACTAGTAGATAAAAGAGTTATTAGAGTAGAAAAAATATTGGAAGAAAGAAATTTATAATAAATCCTCATATATTAAATTAGGTAATCATATTGGGGAGGAGTTACACATTTTCTATCAGTGTGGATAGAATTTTTCTATATATACTCACTACCCAATTTCACCTCTACCATTCCATAAATATTGAAATTTGGTCATTTGAAGAATTTAATTTTGTTTTTCATTGAAATTGTTTATTGAGGAGCATGTAGCGTAGTAAAATTATTGTGTATGTTGATGGATAAGGTTAGAAAAATTCTATTTGAACCCCAAGGGAAGTTGTATATCCCTCACAAAAAATATGGATAACTCTTTTCAGTTAGTCTGATGATTGTGGAATATGATTCTGTTAGGGTATCATCAATAATTAAAGGTACCATTTTTATTTCTTCTTTAATTATTTCTATATATTTTTTAAATTAAATCAACACATTATTTTATCTATTCATTAATAATTAATCAATTGGGGTTATGAACATAGTATATTTCATATTCTATAAGAAATGATCCTTCACTAGGAAAAAGTAGAAAACAAGGGATAATGTCTTTATCCTACTCAAAAAAAAATGAGCAACAAGGATATAAATTTGTAATTATTATTTTATTAATTTTAAATTCATGAATTAGTTATTGGGATGGATTGGTTGACTAAATTTAAGGCTGAAATAAACCACTATAGTCAATTTTTTATTTTACAGTGTAATATTGAACTATCCTATTTAAAGGGATATCAGTACGTCCAATATAGTGGGACGTGATAATTGAAAATTGATATTGAGTAAATATATGTTTATTTAAATGGGTTTATTTTAATATCAATGAAAAAAATGAAACAACTTCTACTTGTAGTGGTAGTGCATCGACCTCAAAATTATTTCTCAAAGTATTATTTTCCCTACTGATTGTAAAAAATTCAAGAACAAAATAAATTTATATTTAAGGACCAGTTCAACCATAGGGAAAGGAAATTAGAATCATATTATTGGAGTGTTAAAATAGAAGAATATAACAAAATTGGAGTATGTGATGTATATAATTATAATTTGAGAAGGATAAAATAATAAATTATGACCAATAGTTGACAACTAACTGATTCACCATCAAGGAACTAGAAAATAACATATAAATTTGTATGTAATTCATTAAATTTTACTTATTCCAACATACTGGGAATGAAACTATAATTAAAAACTGTAATATATAATTAGAAAAACTATTTTTAGTAAATATACAACCATATTTAATGAGAATATTGGTCCTCATATGTTTGTATAAAAGTCACACTAATGGATATTAGTTTTCAGCTCTCGGTGTAGTGTTTCCACATCTATCTCTATTTGGGATCATCTTGGATTTTTAGGCCCTTATTAGTGTGATTATCAGTCACTTTTTTATGGGTGTTACTCCCAACACTTCCCCCAGAATGATCAAAAAATATATACCTATCATTCTTATAGTATCTTCCAATATTTTATTTATTCCATAATTTATTAAATTCTTCCAATAAGAAGAGGTATAAAAACACTAGTGATACTATAATATTACACTCTCTCTTCGTCAATCACACTCATAGAGTACCCATACAAGTTCTACCTAATAATTATTAATGAAATTAAGAAAAATCACAGAATAATATTATCGTAGTACATAAATTTTTTTATAATTGAATAAAATAAACTGAAATATTTAATATATTATGAGTCACACACAGTTGAATTTTGAAAAAAAACAAAATGAAGAAGAAAGATCAATATTGTGTGAAGGAACATTCAATGACCCAAAATTGTGATGCTCTCATTTAGTTTGGCTCACTCTTAAAAATCTCATCTTATGTGATCAGTCCACCTATA
The DNA here is from genome assembly GCA_963277665.1 of Viscum album. Classification (NCBI taxonomy): domain Eukaryota; kingdom Viridiplantae; phylum Streptophyta; class Magnoliopsida; order Santalales; family Viscaceae; genus Viscum; species Viscum album. Next base: position 473,142,241 of record OY728148.1, read on the forward strand.
ACAGGTATACATATCCTAAGGGCCAATCTAAAACCAAAACATGTGAACCTATTCTAATGGTTCTTCATCCATTTCCAATAGGCAACCTTATAATGCATTATTTATTCACCATCCAACCTCTGTAATTCTTCCTGGACATTTTGGATCACTTTGAAATCATATTGGAATATTCATATGACACTCCCATATGGATAATTTACTTCCTCATTTATTGATTTTTGTGTTTGGATCCTTAATATATTTATGATTTATATTTCTAATATTAAATGTCACTTGGATAGTGTTTTAGGTCATTTATCCAATTCGGATAGAGAAATTGTAACATTATACTTCTGGTCCCAAAAACATGGGCAGGAAATCCGTGTATAATTTTCACTTTATCAATGGCCAAAGGATATATTATTCCAATTAGGATCTAATAAATATTATCCAATATTATTTACCCTTATACAACACTTGTTATTGAATTTTGGAGGAATTTATGGTTATTTTAGAATGATTGTTATAATTGAAAATCAATCAAGATTATGTGAATTTGCCATTATTATTTTTGTCTTGGATGTAGTGATGTGTTGAGTGGATTATGGAAATTGGATACTTAATGTGATGAGTTATTATCTTTAAAATTTGATGATCATGGAATATTAATGATTCCTTAAGGATATATAAAATTCCAATTTATTTATTGAGACTACAATGAAACTTCTGAGACTAAATCATTGTGGTAATTGATTTTTTATAAAACATGGCCCTCAATGCAGATTGAATTGGACGGTGTACATAATGTGTGTTAGGGGTCAAGTCAATTTTGTATCCAAAACATTATTTATGGTCATATATGGGTATACTTTTGATCCATAATGTACTGATATTTTGATCTATGGGGATATCATTATTCTAACCTGTCTAAAAGTGTTTCTCATGTTTCTCACCTTTAACCAAACATTCAGTTGACTTATTCATAGATTCCCCATTAAATTAAATTTTTTTCTATAATTAGAACTCTCTTTCATTCTACACTTATTTAGTGTATATGATATAAAATTATCTATTTATTTCATACATGTCAGTCTTTACTAGTGTAACATCCTTAACCTAAAAGCCACCAAAGTGTGCTCTCAGCCTGGTTGGTCACATTGCTTTAAGCGCATCTCACCAATTTGCAGAGGTTCCTTACTAACAAAGAGGGACTAGATGTGATAGGGTGGAAACTATGCCCTCATTTGAAAAGTGTAATATAGTTGAAACAATAACTAAACAATAGCAGAAGCATTAATACCATTCAATAGGTGAAAACAATTAAAGACTGATAATATAAATAATCAAAAATCATGTCATACTAAAGATAATGCTACTTATACATGTTCTAAAAAAATCAAAACTAGATTAAACTTATCTTGTATAATATATAAGTAACAAAATAACAAGAATCCAAAAAGGAACTCAGATGAATCGCAAGCCTCAACTTGTTACCATGCTCTCCTGCCCTTAAGCAGCATATCGAGTACCAATAGAAGGGTTATTTCCCATATCAAAACATTTAATAATATAATCTTTTTTGTCCCAAATCATGACCCAAATAGTTTCTGAGAACAAATCCCAATAATAAAAAACATATGGACTATTCCATTATGTCTTTAAGTATATATAACTAGAAGTGTAAAATAATGAAAGTAGTAAGGTGGGAATCATTCAAAATTAAATAGTCCTATAAGTACTGGTTTCCATTTCATGTTCAATTATCCATTAAATTATATTGAAAACAATATTTCCTGATATCCATTATAAGATCAACATTATCTTGTATAGTAGTAAAAAAAAATAGATGCCTTAGGACATATTATCAATATCAATGAAACACTGAATCCAATCTTGTCCTTTGTCTTGGCAGACACACCACAAACCATTTCAAATATACAATATAACTTGATCCCATCCTTAACATTCCTAAGGTGGAATTCAAGTATCACTCCAGGTAAAAATCCACCAACACCCTATAATATTGTCCATGAAAACCTCACAGGAGCCTGATATCACTCCAGGGAGGGTATGTCCATGTCAACCGAGCCCAACCTTAGCGGTACTATATGTAACACACCAAGCATCTGTGGTACGTTTCCCTTTGAATAATGCAATATCTTGCATCGTACACAACTTTGAGATTCTAACACACCGAGACCAATCAAACTAGATGTTATGAATTGTAATATCCACTTTTTAAAATTTTATAATTTTTATCTTTCAAAATGGACTTCATTTTTAGATTTGGAATATCGAAATTATCTTAGGGAGAATTTTTGATATTTTTCTAAAAACGTTCAGTTTTTGATGAATAGTTAAAAACACTGTGTTATTGGTTAAAATGACTTTTTATTTAAATAATTATTTATTTTATTTAAATTTATTTTAAGTAAAAATAGATAAATAATACTAATAATAGTTCAATGTAATTCATTTGAGTCATTTTTATATTAAAATTAGATATATAAAATTCTATTGAACTTTTTACCGTCTTTTACCCACCTCCTAGGAGCTTTTGAAAATTCGTATAAAACATAATTTTACTACTAATGTGAATTAAATTTAAAAAATCCAAGAGGAACGGTTAACCTCATTAAGTAAAATGTGGTTCAATGAGATGAAAATATTGTTTTGGTGAATAGTAACTTTTGACTTTTATTACCACGGTTAAAAGAAAATAAGTTAAATAAAGGTAAAAATGATATTATTATTACCCTAACACATGTCCTAATTATATTGGATAATTTTAATTAGACCACAAACAACCTTATAAATAAAGTATGACCCTTTTGGTCCACTTGGATTAGATTAGGACATTTATTATTATTTAATTCCAAGAAGAGTCAAAAGTTTTAAATTCAATGTTTAATAACTAAAGAATTTTTTATATAGGGTTAAAAATAAGATAAACTCACCAATAAATATTCATTAGAAATATAGAAATATTACCTACATAATGGTATTTTATTTATAGATTTTATACTTTATATAATTTAATTTATTTATGACAAAATGATGATACAGTAATTACCTTATTAATGAAATATTAAAATAATTGAGATTATAAATACCCAAATAAATGTAATTTGAGAATTTTTATGAATTACACGAATGTTATAGGTTGACATGAAATATTAGGGCTGATTAAAGGAATTTTTTTCTAAGTAATAATGCTGTTATGATTTTAGCAAAAACAAAATACCAAATAGTGTCAAAATTGACAGAAAAGAGTTTTTAAATCAAATATAATATTATTAATTGGTATTTAATTCCTATAAATATAAGGATCAGACAAAGGTATTAAATGCTATTATATATGTCATTAATGAATGACTTTATGTTCTCTTGGTTGATTATATTATGTTTATTAAACATATATTATAAAAATAAAAAATACATGGTAAATGTAAAACTATTTAACTAAGAGTTAAATCTAAAAGATAAGGATAATACAGTGAACTGAACATATCTAAAACCTATTGGTTGAGTTTTTTAAGACCAATACCCACCTTATAATATAAATAATTCATTTTGGAGCCATTATAAACCGAAAATTAATTTATTATATAATAATATTTTATGTTTTACATAAGGTGCCCCTCACCACTCTTATAAAAGGGAACTTCTCCTTCTCTCAAATTCACACCTCTAAAGCAATTTGGCTCGGAAACCCCTGCCCAAATATCCTCCCAACTATCCTAAATTCATCTTAGTGGACTTCCATTGGTTATAAATCCAACCTATGGAGCTCTTTAGGTCAAATTAAAAGGAAGAACCCAAAGAAGGGGTAATGATTTCACCACCCTCTTTCAAGTTCATTTATTCTTCCACTTACTCCTTCTTTGTTAATACCATACCAAAATAATAACTCCCATACCTTATATATACTATGATTTTATTATAAATATGGAACAACAATATTTATTATTCTATCCATCCTTTGAATGATAATGTCACCATGAGTGTGTATTTACGGCTTATTGTCCCCACGTTGTGGTGTAATTTGTTATTCAACACTATGTTATCTGGATGGATATAATGATGAGTTATATATATATAATGAAAATAAAATGATAATTTCTTTGTAAAATTAATATTCCATCCAATTTCACACCTTTAAAGAAATGATATTTTCGCTCGTGCGTACGTACGGATTACCATCTCAACGACGCGATGAAATTCATTTCCACGTTCACCATTCATCGATAATTATAAAAATATATACTACTAATAAGTGTGTAATATATGAAATAATAATGATATTGGATATATATATATATATGTCTGTGTGTGTGTGTGTACTTACATATTTCTTATTCACTTACATCCGTTCAATGCGATATGAAAACGGAAACAGTGTTTATGCATACGCACGACCTACCGTATCCATAAACGGTGTTTTCCATTTCATATATCTATCTATTATACATATTTATATTCTAAATATATATGATATATGAATCAAGGTTTGTATTCTGGAAGTATTTAAACCATGATCAAAATGATACGGTCAAGAATAACAAGTTAAAATAAGTATGATAAAGAAAGCGATTATTACCCGAAATGTTAATTTGACATGAAAATCTTAATTAAATGAGTAGTATAAAGTCATAAATGAATCATTTATGATATAATAAATATTAATATGGTTCTGGTATAATATAATAACATACAATGGTCATTATATAGGAGGTTAAACGTACCCTCGACCAAAGGAATGTTCAAGGAAAGGGGTTTTCAGCTCACTCTTTATTCCCGTGAGATTCATGATATATTGCCACTATTACCATTTGTGTGGTGTATGTACTGCCCATAATTGTATTCTTTGTATAATACACTTTAGTTTATATTTATTTACATATTCATTGTATGATACTTCTTTCATGGGGTGTATGTTTCTTAGTTACCAAATTGGTAAGGGTTAATTTCACAATCTCTATATTATTTGAGGTTGTTTTTTATATAAGTATCTACTGGGACATATTTATTATCCATGTCCATGTTTCAATAAAGAGTTTTCAAATGGCTTCTATTAAGGTATTTTTTTACTAAAACATCATTTTAATATTTTAAAATATTTATTCTTTTAAATCATTCTCATTAATGTCCATGATTTCAAAATGGTTTTTAAGGATTTTTTTATATATACATGAATTTTTTGAAATGATAATTATTTTGAAAAAAGATTCAAAGTGGTATGGGGCACATTGATTCAAAAATAACTTTTAAATGACTGCCTCAATTAATTGTGATAATTTTAAATGATTTCATGAAAAATGGGTATTTCTCTCAAAGCATTTTACTGATCATTTTCATCTATGTCAACGTCCTATAATACATTTTAAAGTTTTCTGAAGTTGATTTATTATGATAAAAATCTTCCATATTTTATTTATTTTTTTGTGATATGTTTGACTGTGGATATGTTATTATTATACCATTCATGGTTTATGGATAAAGTATTGACATTTTGTATGCTAGTTTTAATAGGAATGTTCATGTTATATTTCAACTTTTTCTTATGATGAATATATTGGACTAGTATGTTCTGGGTTGGTGACTTGTAAAAGTAAGCCCTCCGGGTTGGGTTCTGGTTACAGCAAACCCTCTGTGTTGGATTCTGTTTACAAAGGCTCTCCAAGATGGTGTCCGGTTATAGAGGCTCTCCGGGTTGGAGTCCGGTTACAGAGGCTCTTCAGGATGGATTCTGATTAGAGAGGTTCTACGGGTTTGGGTCCGGTTACAGTTAGCCCATAGGTCGTGGCACGAGGCCTTGACACAAAAATTAAGTATGGTACTATACATTACCTCATAATAAAATTAGTTATTATATGTGATTATTTGACTATTATAATATCCATGTGCATGTTTATACTATAATGTTTGATTTTTTTGCTATATTATGTTCAAGATTATGTTTAAAGTGCAATTGTTTTTATTACATATCTTCCCTTAAATGTTTATAGCTTCCACTAAATTATTTACCCTTACTGAGAATCTGAGCTCACCCCTTTCTTATATTCTATTTTCATAGGATCCCAAGAAGTGTTTTATGTTTGAGATGCAGGGTTAAGCTAAGAGAACAATGGAATTCTCAACGGATTTTATTTATTTTAGAAATTTTAATGAAACATTCATGAATGTAATATATTTTCCAATACTGCTAAACTGGTTGGTCTTTTGGTACATGATTCCTTGTAGTTATGTCAACGTATTAAAATAATGCACCGACTATGGGGAACTGGGGTCGAGGAATTATACTATATAGATCACCAAGTATCACTCATAGAATAATCCACACCTCCTGGTCCCATCCATGGATCTTAATGGTATCCATGATTCACATAGTATTTATTTTATATCCTCAATGAGTCTGTTCAAGGTGTCAAGGGTTCACTCATGCCATAAAATTTTGAAAAAATCCGATGAGGTTTTCTAAGGAATTCCAACGAATCCAAGGTTCACTCAAGGGACCCATTTGGAATAGATATTTAATCACATCCATTCCATTCCAATAGGATCTGTGATTCATCGAATGATATTTAACACGTAACCATAACTGGTTCATGTTAAAAAAAACAGTAGACATGCTAGGGTAAAAACCAAAAGTATCTAATATACATCCAACCACTATGGTTGTCTCAACTTGGAACAACCTCTAAGGTGAGGCCAAATGTCAATAAAATGGGAAATATTAATATAACAATCCTATCATTTAATATAAACCATTATAGGGCCTTGACATAACTTAACTCACATAGTAAGGTTCATAGTTGGAACCAAAGAGTCCGAAAAATCATAAACAACCATAGGAATAACACAGTTCATGGAGGAAAATAGTAATTCCCAACCCTTATCACATTGTAATACCATATAAAAACCTGGAATAGTCCATTAAACAATTAATTTCATTTCAAAAAACCCATGAAATGGAGTTCTAGCCATACCTCATTGGTATCCTAACCTAACGGATAGAAAAGTTTCAAACTGGGCACTCACCCATTGGTGTGGCCACTAATCTAGGAAAACAATAACTTCCATCCATTTAAAAAACAATTTAATAACATAAATAACTATTTGAAAAACATGTTCACTTTTTAAATCAAGGAAAAACCCCCCAAAAATATATGAATAATGTGATATTAGGGCATATGAGACTAAATATAAATAGCACAATCGATAAACAGAAGAATTGAATATTGCTAAAAAATGAAATGAGGCATTACTGTTGCGAATCCAAGGTGACGAATGGTGCCCGATTTGGAAAATGGGCAAAGAATATACATCAATTCCTAAATAAGGATTTCACAGAGGGCTCCCATAGTTCCCCAACTGTACAAACTAAAAAGGAGAATAGAATTTTATGTGATAAACATTTAATGGGAAGAGTGTTCATTTAACCCAATTAACAAGGTCTCATAGTTTAGGCCCATGGTTTACCTAAATGTACACCATTATTCATGGTCTCTACAATAATCCATGGGGGGCTCACATGGTTACACCACACGGTACGTCTACCCATGATGTAATCATGTGGTTTCTTCTTCCGAATTCTACCAATTTTGTAGAATAACCTCACAACCATGCGACTACTACCATATGTTTTCCCAAAACTATAAGGAAGTTACTTCCTCCCCTCATAATGTTTGATTAACCATGAATCCTACCACGCATGGTTTCTCCTAATGGTTTCGTAGGCCTAAACACCCCAATAATTGGGTTTTAGGCTTTCAATTGGTCTCGAACACCCCAGAGCCTTCATTGACTTTAATGGGAATCATCATAAGGTCATATTTAAGTATTCAAATAAGGAAAATATGGGGAACATATAATTTTCACCACATAGAATAACTGGGTTTGTAAAAACTTCTTCCCTTAAATAAGGTTTTCCCCAAATTTCCCTTACAAAGGTGGTGAAGCAATATCGGAGGAAAACAATTGCAACTTTGATCGAACATCATCCACCCTCTCCTAGGTATCATCCTATACTCAGTCACTCTTCCATAACACCCATACTAATGGAATAGATCATCCACAAAGAACCTTCATACTATTATCCACAATTCATATTGGATACTCCTCAAATGACACATCTTCCAGTAACTCTACCTTCTTGGGATGAAAATTGTGAGAAAAGTATGAATAGTAATATCCCCAAATGTGAAACATGATATATGTCATGCATAGACCGGTACCTCTGAGGTAACTAAAATAGATAGAAAACTGGTCTGAACTTCTCCATAAACTCAAACGGTCAGACATATCTTAATGAAAGATTACCTTATCTCCTCATCCTCTTGGGTCCCAACCTCTGTGGGTCATGCAGGAAAACATAGTTCCCAACCTTGAACTCCAATGGTCATCTGCAGAAATCGGTGTATGATTTGTTATGAGACTTCATTGTATCCATCCACTTTCTAATTAACTAAACCTTTTCAGTGGTCAACTGGAAAATATGAGGTCCCATCATAACTTCCTATCCTACCTTCAGCCAACACAGGGGTGATCGGAATACACTAGCATACAAAGCCTCATAAGGCACCATCTGAATAGAATCATAGAAGCTATTAAAGAAATGTGAACACCACAAGGGATATATACCACTCTCGAGATCCCTTAAAATCCAGGAAACATGCCCAAAAAATGTCCTCCATCACATGAATTGTGCGGTTTGACTAGCCATCAATTGGAGGGTGGTGAGCCATGATCAGAAGTACCTATGTACCCATTTCACTCTATAAAACTTTCTAGAAATGTGAAGTAAACTGGGGGTTCCTATAAAAAATGGTAGAATGAGGGACCTAATGCAAGTATAAAATCTCACGAATCTACAACCATTTGATCTCATAAACTCTAATGGTTTCCCCAATCGGTTGGAAATGTGAAACCTTCTTGATCTTGTTAGTAACGACCTAAATAGTATCATTACATCGATGTGACCTTGATAAACACATCACAAAATTAATCGAGACATAATTAAATATCCACACTAGATTGGGTGACTACTGTAAAATTCTTGCAGGTCACTAGTGCTCCTCCTTCACCTGCTTACAGGTGGAACACCTCAAGAGAAAACTAGCTTCATCTTTCTTCATACCTAGAGACCAATACTAATGATTTAAATCTTGATACATCATGGTGACACCTGAATGAACTGCCCATATAGAGGCATGAAAATCCTACATCTTCTCCTTGTGAATGTCTATTGAAACCCATTTGTGACCCTGTAAATTCATAACATCATCCACACCTATGGTCCAACCAGGAGGAGGTTCCTCACCTATCACACTCACCCATAGAACTAGGCCTTCATAGTCTGGTAGATTACACATCACTCACTCTATCATGTAGAGTAGAGGTAAAAATAAATATGATATAAATGTATTCCCCTGATTGTCGTGCACCTCAAAATGAATCTCTTAAAACAACACCGTAAGATTCAACTCGCTATTATCCCCATACACTACCTAAAACTGATTCCTCATGCTCAAAGAATCTTCCAATGCATTTAAATTTCTGGGAGTGTAAGAAATCAAGAAGTTCAGAGACTGATGGTATTCTACCCACCTTCAATTCCTCAAATTCAGATCACATAGTGTAAAGATATAAATAGGGATTTTGTGATCCCTGAACAACAAAAACCCTCTCCCATTAAGTAGTGTCTCTAACATCGTAAGGCATGAACAACCATAGCTAACTAGAGATTTTACAATGGGTAATTCATCTCATGTGTCCTCAACTACTGAGTCCCATATGGAAAGAATCGACCACTTACATAAGAAATTCTCTTAGACTAATACAAGATGTGTCATAATACACCTTATAAATCTTGCATAGCTATGAAAAAATCTACATTAGAGCTGATGTTAATCTCCCTTTCAGCTCATAAAAGGCTATCTCGTAGGAATTTTTCTAGACTTACTTCACACCATTTTTAGTCATACATGTAGACAGTGCATCTAAATGTGATAAGTCTGGTATAAAGCATACATTCTAACCAACCAACACTAAGAAACTCTGCACCTCAAATTTGTTCTTGGGATCCTCCCATGAATGTACTTCTCTCACCTTCTTTGGGTCCACAGATAATCCTATTTCATAGATTATATGACCCATGAGGTGAACATTATCCATAAAAAAGTATAAATTTGAAAGATTTTCATATTGTTGATTCTATATCAGTATACTCAATAATATTTTTAGATGTTTGGAATTGTTATATAGATTATGAGAATACACCAAGATTCCATCTACGAAAACTACAACAAATGAGTCCAAATAAGGATGAAACACACAGTTCATCAAAACTATTAAAATAGATTCCACATTAGAGAGACCTAATGGTATAAAAATGTACTCATACTCGCCAAACCTACTCCAAAAGTCTGTTCACCATATGTTTTATGATCTAACATTCCCGTGATGATAAACAAATCTTAGATTGATATTTGAGAAAACCTATTTTCCCTAGTACTCGTCAAAGAGATAATTTATACGAGGAAAATGATACTGGTTCTTAACTTCCAACTCGTTAAATTTCAGATAATCCATGCAATTCCTAAGGGTATCATCTTCATTTTTCTATAAAAAGTTTGGTGAACACCATAGAGATGTATTGTATTGGAAGAAACCCTTATCTTACAAATTTTCTAACTACCACTTCATCTATTGAATCTCCATTATAGCCATCATGTAATGAGTAATGGATACCGATGTTTCTCCTAAAAAAATATCGATAGAGAACTCCCCCACTATCAAGATAGGTAAACCGAAGATGTTCTGTAGGAAAATATTCTTGATATGATCAACTACTAGAGGGAAATCCAAATGACATGTCTGTTGATCATCCAGATACAAACTCATAATCCGGGCTATCATCCCACCCATTCCATGATGCTCTGGTCCATCTCATCCAACCTGGTCAACCCATTCACCCTTGTTTAGAAACAATATTCCCTCTGGTAACGTAAAAAACCCCATGTAGTGAAAGTAATCAATGATGCACAAAAATAAAATAAACCATTCCATGCCAAGAATGATGTCAAATAAAGTGATCACAAATACATAGAGGCCCCATACAAGGTGACACACACTGACCTAAATGGGGAACTACTTACAGTGACGTACACATGATTTTGTAATCACTATCTATGTTTCTAGAATCTTAACATAATTAGAAGTAAAAAACACAGAGCCCAAGGCTCTCCACAATGGTCACAGATTTGAAACTATGAGAAGACCCTATATCAAAAAGTGAATAAGACGAAACAGAGGATAATAGAATATTACCTATGATAGTACAAGGTTCGAGATCCTTCCCCCACTATGTCAATTATAATACATAATCCTAGCCTTTAGAGCAGCCCTGAGACACTGTCTGAATACCCTTAGCTGATCCACCCTACTGGCTCTGAGAAGCTCATGTCTGGATACCACCTCCCAACCACCACCTTGGCCTAAACATCCGGATGAAATCAAGTTCCATAAATTATTAGAAGTTGTAAACCCCACTCTTAAACATGGGGACTATTCAGACCCTCCCTCACTTGCTGTTGGTGGAACCGTTCCCAAAAACGCTGAAGATGGCTCATCTTTCCACAAGATCATCATTCAATTGGGTCCTGCGAACATTGTAGCTTCATTTTCTCCAGCCTACAACACCAGTAGAACCTCACATGGAAACATAAAGATATGTTCTATCTTCTAGTGTCACCATGAAACATCTCTATATGAAGCTACCTATTACCAGTCATGAAAATACCAAATCTGGTGCCGAACCACCCTAGATCACACCTCTAAATTCCTTCAGGTTACGCTTTATGATCAGTTCCTATTTCAGTAAAAAATAAATAGTAGTCAACCTGAATACATTCATCAACAATATGATGTCATTTATAATACCATTCTCAATTATCCTCTCTTTTGACAGATCTTTAACCATCGCAGTAGGTGTGAATCAGGGATGCTTTGAAAAATGGGCCGAGTAGTCCATATTTGAAAGAGTGGCCTACCCTGGAGGCATAAACATCCAAAAATTATCATCCCTCAGAGTCTCAAGATATTAATAGTCATATAATATTGTCTAAATTCACCTCATTACATATAATGATGATTCCCTACCTTATTAATTCCATCCCACCATCTCTTGGCAGAATAAAGTAGCATATATGTCAGAATATCTACCCTCTTCTCAAAAGGTATCTCTAAATGCTTGATGATTGAAAACATGGCCACTATCCATGATTATATACATTGTGGTCTTCTATCCCATGAAAATGTGGGTTGATAATGATGCAGGACCACCCACCTCATCTCATCTATAGATGTGAATGTTTGTGGTGCTCCATGAAAGGTTTGTAAAAACCACATAAATCCTTCGCAAAACTGTGAATCAAAACCTGTGTTTGATAAAACAGTTGGTTCCACAACTAGAATGACCAGAGGATCTTCTGGTAGCTCATATCCTTCCACCTCTAAGGGATTAATGTCAACACCCTCATGGTGTAAATTTGGCGGTCATCATTATTGCATGAATCTATATGGTCGTGCAACGTCCTTCGTTAAATTTTAGTCTCAAAGTCATAGCTCAAAACCATATAACCAAAATGATAGGTCAAAACCTATATCTAACTCTATCACCTCTGCCTATACATTGGCTAGTTCATGGTGTAAAAGTGTGAGAAACACTGGAAAATTCCCTTAATATGGTTGGGTATGGTCAAGTTCACTATACAAAGGCAATTTCAATACAACATTCTTTTCATATTTGATTTAAATTTTACATAGTTTACCTTATTATCTTCAGTTAACACTCTTTTAAAAGATATCATATTCCATTATTCAGGGAATCCTTGTGGTGTTCCAAATTCTGACCCGTGGGGGCCCATACTACCCGTAAATCCAATCATGGCATCCATTTATATCACATCATAACCCAGTTCAATATAAGGCTGATACATGGTCCACCAAACTTGATCTGAGTGCCCACATACACCTCAGGTACCAAAGTTTGGAATCCATCCAATTTGAACCATATCATGTACCAATACACCTATCAAAACAATAGGTATATCTATCACATCACTAATCACTATAGCATGTAATCAGTAATGATACTAAATGGTGTTGAAGGAATTCATGGCATATGATTTGTTACAAGTTCTTATATGATGCATGTGATGCAATAACCTCATCTCATTAGGTTACAACAAAATATAACTCAATCATTTCAATAATAATATCATTATACAAGTGTTTCATAAAATAGTAAAATAAAATCAACCGTAATAGATCAAAATATAAAATTCATAATTCAATTTGAGACAACTTTTATTTTCCCTGTATGTGGGATAGCTAACATTGTGCAGAGCTTATTAGTAAATCCAATATCATTATTGTCTCTTTATGTGGTCTCAAAACAGTATGTCAAGATAGATACAAATCCCCTTTGATGCCACTTTGTAACATCGGTGACCTAGAAGCCACCAAACAGAGTACTGAGCCTGGTTATCCACATAGCCTCAAGTGAATCTCCCCCAATTCCATAGTATCCCCACAATCAACTCCAGAAACTCACTTCTAGTTGGAAGTCTCTAGAATTTGAGGTGATTGGATTGAGGCCACGTGGCCAACCAAGCTCAGAGGACTGTTGGGTGGGATCTAGGATTGGGACATTGCAACGGGGACCCACTCTCGTGGGGATTCCATTTAAAATATTGAAATTAGGCACTATTGACCTCGAAATGTTGTCTCATATTTAACCCCTGTAAATAAAAAATATATATAGGTTATTTCAAATAACATATAAATAAAAATGGAAAAAAATTGTTTTTAAATGGATGAATTAAACAAAACTATGTATAATATGTGCAAGAAATCAACAATCAATGTATTCATATATGAAATACTTAGGATAAGGAATGTTGTTCCAAAATGTGTGATGAATTAGGTATTCATGTTCTATTTCTCTTAGTTTGTATATAAAACGAAAACTTTTTTGAAACTCAATGTTTAGAAGGGATGTTTAAAGAAAACCACTAAAATTAATGTATAATAATAGGAAAAATAAGCAAAAAAATAATTATGATTCTATCAATAAGAACGGACCAAGAATTTTATATTGGGATGTCACCTCGAACAAGTCTTGATTTTTTAATTCCATATGAAAAGGTGATAGATTTGTTGAGTGAGATAAATTTACCACTAGATGATCATGATCATGTTGTATTTATTTGAACGATTACATTTCCTTGAGAAGCATGAGTTCTAGTTAACATTTATTGACTAATAGATGTTAAATTAGATGCTTATAATTAATTAATATACCTTACAATATAATTATGACATAATTCATCAACAGTAGGGATTATTTGGGTTGTCTAAGATTTAATTTTGGTCTTGATATCATCACATAAAGCTAAATCTAGAGGATATTTTGAAAATTATATTCTGATGTTTATATGGACATTATGTGTTTTATTTGCCTTTTTTGTTACTAATAATCATATAGTGTTCATGAACTAATGAGTTTGATTTATAGAATATTTAGCATACATTAGTAGTTTATTTGGGGATAATATCAAAAAATACTTATGAATGAAGAAAGATCTTGGGAATTACATAGAGATTGGCCGGGAAACCTTATAAGAGAAGAATTTATATTTTTAATTCCCAATTTGTTATATTTTTCAAAAATAGGAAATTTTTATAGAATTTTATTTCTAATAATGGAATTTTAGTTAATCTTTAGAAGGAAAAATAATGGGTTTTCTTGTAAAGTCCATTAAATGTTTTTTATATTGATATTTTATTGGTTTGGCCCAATATTATTCAAGATTCATTCAATATTTCTAAAATTTATCTTCTTTCATGTTTTAATTGACTAAAAAGTGAGTAAAGTATCATTGTATTATGATGTGTTGGGAGAAATTTTTTCAATTGAAAAATCATGATAATTTAATACCCTTTTGATTATTTATAATCTCAAAGTAAGATACACGTGTTACTCTATGACATCTATTTTTTACAAGGGGTGAATTTCTATAGAATGAGTTAAGGTCTTGGAAAATAGATCTATGAAACTAAAACCTTATGAAAATTATTACCATATATATGATCTAGAGTTACTTATTTTTTTCATGATTTGAATACTTGTAGGAATTACCTATTTAGAGATAAATTTATTATGACTATAGAAATAAAGAGTTTAAATTTTATTTTACCTCAAAGTAATATCAATTTAATAGAGTTAATTTCGGTTGAGTTCCTCCATGAATTTGAATTTGTACTGAACTATACATTGGGGAAAAGAAATGCATTATCAAAATTTTTAAGTTGGAATACCCAAGCTAAAGATTAAAGAACACTTATGACACAAAAAAAATTTGATGGGATTATAGGTATATTTCCACAATGAGGTATTGTAAATGATGGGTAGTGTGTTTCTCTCTAATGTTAATGTAACATCCATTCTAATAATCCATTTGAGAGAGAAAAAATTATCTAATGAGGACTATATATTGATGAGTTAAAAAATATATAATGAGGTGACCAAATATTGAGGGACTATTTCACTGTATTTAATGTTATATTTTATAGATGAATGGTGGTTTCCATGTGGTTCACTAATTAACTTTAAAAAAATTCACTATCTGAGTTGGGAAATATATCATATTGCTACCAATACATATCAAGACATTATATTCTTATTTCAGTGGGATTAAATAGATAGGTATGTAGAATAATTAATTTCTTGATGCTTAGTTTATCAATAGGTAATAGTAAAATATTGATGTATATAAAGGTTATATAATTAATTACCCTTTTAAACCTGGAATTAAGAGTTTATTTCCAAGGAATCTAGAATAAGACTGATAAGATATTTGTGGAAACATATTATTATTTTGTATATAGTTTATTGGGTTTATAAATCATCACATTTCAAGAATATTCATGAAAAATATTCCGATATTGATCTTGGTAAGTTTTATAAGATGGAAATAATAAGACATTATATTGTTTTGAAGACCATTATATTAGATAGAGTTCCCTAGATTATATCTAGATTTTTTTAATGGACTATAGATTACTATGGGTGAATAATTGATGATGATTATAGCATACCCCCTCTAACAAATGGATATGAAGCCACATTTATCAAAATTTGAGGTTATATAAGCCAATACTGAGTGTCCAATTTTGTAATGTTTTTTAAATATGATTTATATCTCTTTGAGTTTATTTCTAGTATTTTTTTGAATATTTGAATCACCTTGAACCATTTTTAGAATTACATGACCAACATTATTGGGTAACATTATATTTTATTCATTAGAAAATTAGACTATTATGGGACCTGGTTTGGTATAACATATGGTTGAACCAATTAAATTAATATGTAAGTGTATGGTTTTAGCTCAAAGAAGGTATGAGTCTTAAACTAAATATCAAAGATGACTCGTGAAAATTTAATGTTAGGAATCAAGTATTTTAGAAAGTGCCTCCATGGTTAGAATATATATGGTTGGGGAGGAAATGAAATTACATTCTTTAGTATATGGATCATTTTGAGATCGTCTATAGAATCAGTCAAATGGTGTACAAGACTATATTACCACAACATTATATATAAATTCATAACGGTTTTAATTTTTCCTAATTATATAAGTATTTATGTGGTGAAAATCCAAATTTTAATTTGGAAATGGCTGAGTTGGAGCATGATGTTTTTTATATAGGAGAATTCAATTATATAATATATTAAAAATAAAAAATTCCTAGGGGATTGTTTATTCCTTTTTGAGAGTTTTTTGAAATAAATAACAATTTTAAGAGAACATGGAAAAATTAAATTTAGATGTGGTTGGAGTGTTTGTAGTGGATGAATATTTTTAGTGATATAGTTAATTAGTGAATTTTTATTAATGAAAATACATTTAGTGATGATAAATTTAAACCCATATTTTTTATTTTATTTAATATTTAGATGAAGAATTTTTTTTAATTGTTTAACTATGATTGACACCTACATAATATTGAATTTTTTTATTTGTTTAAAATGTATTATTTTTTATCACGATATTTTTGGGAGTTAAATATTGTGCGACTTTAAATATTATAGCATGCGAATTAATTTTATGCTTTTTGAACTTGATATTATTAGATTGATGACTAAAGTTGTTATTTATTGCTTAATTGGAGGGATAATTGGATTAAAATAGTTATATCATTGAGTAATGAATTTATTCCACCATATACTTTATCAAAATGAAAATCCATTTCTAAATCAAAGTGTTTTTTATAAATTGATTGAATAGAGAGAAAAATAAATTCGTGAAATTTCTGCAAGGGAATTATATAAAGGATTAAAAGATTATTAGAGGCTCAAAAGGGGTTTATGATCATTAATTAATTGTTCATTAAATATTTATGGGGGAGCTAGGTGACATGATATATATATATATATAGAGGTGTATCTATACACATTCTCCACTATGATCTATCTCTATATTCTTTATTGGTGATGGTTGAAATTTGGATAAATTTTATGATGAAATGTTTTTGAAGAATAGAGATCAAAATAAATATAAAGGTATGTGAAATATTAAATTCATTATATTCTATTCAAATTTTTAATGTTATATAGATGTACTAATGACTATGAAATTAATGTTCCTTTACCCCCAAATTTATGGAATCAAAATATACTTGGACAGTTTTTGGCATGGTCCATTCTAAATCAGGATGAGACTATGCTAGTTTACAAAAAAGATTTCCTCTATTGTATTTCTTGAATTTCATTACAATAAATAATTTTTAATGTGATATATTTCTATTAATGGGGTTTTTATTATAAATTTAGTTAGTTATTTTAATATTCATTATAATATGATCTAGGAATATGACTATTTGAAAAAATTATACAAAATTTATTATTGAGTTTTTTTATTGAAATGTAAGGGTGGATACATGGAGAAGTAGTAACATTTCCAATTGATTATACTATGAAGGTAAAATTTCATCTTCATTGGGATTAAATTTATAGCAAGTATATTCCCCTGTGGGATAGAGGATTTGGATGAATTGTTTTTCATAATATGAGTTAGTTAACTTATAATATGTTTATATTGTACTTTTGAATTTTCAATTATCATGGGTTTTTATATAAAGGGTTTACATTTTATAACATGAGGGTGTTAAACTTAATAATTATTTATTACTGTGATTTTAAAGGGGATGCATTTTTCTCATTTAAAATTACAATTATTTTATTCCCAATTTGAGTATTGAGCTACTTAATTTTAATGTTTTTATAAATTATTTATTCTAATGTTTTATATACCTTATATGAGAAATATATATTTGGATTACTCATACACCAGTTTATATAAATGTCACTAAGGAAATTTTATTGATTTTATACTCAAACCTATATGTGGACATCCGTGGGAATTTAGATGTTATTAGATATGATGTGAGAAATGGAAAAATAAAGATCTAAATATTTTGTGACATTGATTTGTCATATAGAATGGAAATAGTGTTCAATAGTTAGGATTGAGTAACTTTTTTCATTTAATCGATATCTATTTTTTAAAAACATATTCTATTGGTTTTAAAAAAAATTCTTTTTTCCCATCGCATTATTCAGATGATTTTTGTAAAAATATGTAAAATCATAAACTCTTTTTTATATTTGTGTATAAATTTTAAGGGAAAATCATACCTTAAACTACATAAATTTACCCTTCCACAATAGTTGTTAACCTCTAGGGATTGGGGAGAAAATTGAGGCAATATATTACTCTAATGATAATTCATAACTGTTGTGGGATATTTTCTTACAATGTCCACTATATTATTCCTGACTTAATTATTCCAAAAATATTATATAATTTATCCCAAATTTTTCTCTTCCCCAAACATCTTAGACAAGTAAGAACATTATCATGGTTATTCATAGGAAGAACTTAAACATTATTAAAACAATTTTTAAAAGAACCTAATTCACTATACTCCAATCATGGCATAAAATAATTAATTTTTTTTAAATAATGATACCTATATCCAAATAAAATTAAAATAATATCACAAATAAAACAATGCAAAAAAATTTAAATTAAAGGATTTCAGAGATTCCAAACAGATAATTCTATAAATATAATCCCACTCACAGAACACACATGAATACATGTTCCTTGAACCTAAATGTTATTATTGGCTACTTGTGTATCGCGGTTCACATGAAGAGTGTCCTTATAAAAATGTAACAGGTAGTCACCACCTAATTATAAACCACTTATCATGATTCAATAATGAAATAAACTAACTATATCATGGAAAATAAGTGAATTCATATACCAATGCACCCAACCATATATAAAAAAACATATGAAAAAAAAGTAATCATCACTCTCATAACAATGAAAAAATGAAATTAATAATTAATTCCTTCCAAACCATGGAAATAATGAATCTTACATTGTTCCCTTTTCTTGTAAATGCCTTATAAATTAGATAATACATATGATCCTGACATAGAGGTCCAGTAATGTGGGTTTCATCCTAGGTGTAAATTCTCAAAGGGAAAAAATAATTTATGTCATATTTGAATAGATTCTAGAGATAGTACTGTGATGGTAAAATTATAATAATACATGTTAAATAAATTAACAACCAGGAAGATATATCATGATGTGAAAAATCATTGTATATAATGGTAAAAAAATAGTGGAAAATAATAAAATCATACCTTTCATTTTTGAACCCACCAATAGAATTTACCAACTATTATTAAAATAATGTTTCAATACACTATTCTATTTCACATATATACATTCTTATTTAATATGAGTTTATGGATTCAAGTAGTAAATAATGGTAGAAACTCGCTTTATATAAATAATAACATATATCACATACAATTAAACTAAACATATATTAATTAGTGTAAAATAACGATGATGATTCATAAAGTAGTGTAGTAGTTATTAAACAATCACTAAAAGAAATTATATGAAACAACTCACCATCAATTTATTCAATACATCTCCTCATATTAATTAATTTTTAACTATATAACTTGTATGAACTCTAATTGTATTTTGTTAATAGATTTAATCAAATTCAATTATCACTGGAAAAAATACCACCTAGAAACATATAACAATAAGCCATGGAAGAGTAATTTATAATATTTCACAACATGTATAACAGCTTGAAAATTTTATAAAAATATAAATAATTACCACATGTATGAAAACCAATATATTGAATCCAAATTTAAAAATAATTGTTTTTAAGAAAACATTCATGAAATTTGAAATTTATATTTATCTTAAATGTATTTTTCATATTTTATTATATTATATTTAAAAAATGACATTCAATGTATTTAATAAAATATTAAAAATGATTTTTTAATTATCATGGAATATTAAAGTTCCATAATGTGTTTGATTTTATTTATTCTTAATTACGTTTTTCGATTTAATAATGAATAAGTAATGAATTATATGATGAAGTTTAAATCCATATAAGAAAGGATTTTATGTTACTACCATTTTTATTTCATTGAAAAGGAGAAGAACATATATCCTTGTAATCACATAAAAGATTTATTCCTCACACTATCAATATTTTATGATTGTTGAAATGGTCATATTTTTAAATAAAATTGTTGATGATTGGATAATTATTTTCCATAAATTTCATAATATGTGAACAAGTTGTAAGAGGAGATGGTTTTTGAATCTATACTAAATAGATTTGTAACACAGGACTCAACTTGTGTCTAAATGATTAAATGTGTTTGACTGATCTCTAAATTTTTCGAATCCAACATTTGAGTAACATTTTTTAATGTTAATTATATTATTGATAAATTCTCTAAGATGAAGAATAATTTCAATATAAATGGGTCAATATTAATTTAAAAATGGTTAATGCTGAGATAGCATTAGATTCTATTAAAATTCTATATTCTGAGTATAGTATATACTGAAACAACAACTAAATATTCACGCAGGACATTTTATTTATTTTTATAATTCAAATAAATACATGTATATGTTTTTGAGATTATTTTAGGAGGTGTTAGAAGGTCTGTGAATATTTGATCTTTTCCTGAGTTCATTTTTATAATTTTGGATATCCTGAGATGGAGGATAAAAAATTGATAAGTAATTTCCCTCATGTTGAACGTTTATAAAATAATTAATCTAAATATTATATATTTTCTTACCATGTAAGATATTTAATTTTTAATATTTGTAGTGAATAAGATTTAGAAAATTTGGTAAATAAAATCCATCTACATGGGCCACTATATAATATTTTTCATCTATTTAGAATAGAATTGGTCAGAGTGTAAGTTAACTTATCAATGCGGGAAATGAAAAAATAATTTCCCTTACACTAAATAATAATTTTGATTCATGGTGGCTAACTCCCCATATTGATAATGGGATTAAAGGGTAAATTTTACTACCGATGTCAAAACTATGCCACATTATTTTTGAGATCGTACCTATCTATAACCACATAGACATGTTATCTGGGAATAGAGTTGTGTTTGGGATGGGTGACCACCTAATAATTTTTCTAGAGTCTTTATAAATGGAAAAAAATTAGAATAATGGAGCATGTGTTTCATTTTGAAGAAATTAATCACTCTAAAACCCCATTTGGGAATTTGCGTTGGCCCCCAAGAGGGGAAAACACGTTTTTTGTGAAACCATGGTGCCTATGGGGCCCATTTTTTACATTTTATTCATAGGATAAACCTATTTTGAAGTGCAGTGGCACATTATTAGTTAAGATATAGGGACTAAAATGAGGATGTTTTTCTCTAAATGTAGGGGGAATCCAACACCCCAAGAATGTTAAACGGTTAGAATTATAAATGTTACTAACCATGGAAAAACGTTCACCATTATTTTCAGGTACCTACCTGACTAGAACTCATAGTTATGCATGTCTGATACGGAGTATTTTTCTTGATGAGTGACCTCCAAGTATGTTTCCTAAGGTATTTTCAAGTGAGTAAAAATCAAACTGAAAAAAAATTCATGGGCATGTGGGAAGATTAATTACTGTGATGACCCACTTATTCATTTTGGTGGGCCCATATGAGTGAAAAAATGTGTATGTGTGGATACTAGTGTGGCTGTTAGGCTCATTTGTTATATGGTGAGAATTGAGTCGCATGTAATTAGATTCTACATACTAATGAAAAAAGGAAAATTGAATTGAACTTTTTGAGAAAGAATGTAATATAATTGAATGGTGCATAAGTAAATTGAGTTATTTATTAATTTTCATTTATGAAAAATATCTTACAACATTTCTGGTATAGGTAAATTCATTTATGTGGAAGAAAATTATCTATCCATAAGTGAAAACATTTAGTTAATAATAGATATGTTTGTAGATATAAAAATAGAGCTTTTATAGTAATGATATTCTAAAGAATGGTAAATATGATCTTTTGTAGTCATGATCTAGGGTTTAAAACATCATAAGGATATCTTATATCCATAATATAAGATTATAAATTAGAAAAAAAATTAATTCAAGATGCGGATATCAAATTTAATTAAATATGTGAGCCTCTAAAGAGATAAATTATTTCTTGAGTTTTTATTAATAATGAAGTTAATGTGAGTTTAATACAATATATTATTTAGTTTCTTGATTCATTTTTGTAACAAACTAATTGAGGAGAAGAAAAAAGATTTTTTTTATTTTTTTTCTCACAGACTCAAATTGAGTCATTTACTAGTTTTTTATGATGCTCTATTTCTGCAAGACTGACTTTCACACCTCATATGTGAGTATTGTATATTTTCATAAAAATACACAATTTCCCATTTAGTATTTTGTGGATATATTTTGTATGTAATAAGAATAAAATTATGATAATCTATGGGATGAATAAAATAAAGATAAAATTAGCTAATGGGGATAATTTAATGACATTGTTTCTATAATAACTTTTTTTGGGGAAATTTTTAAAAAAGGAAAATCATGGGACCCCACAATATAGGTATTTAAAATAAATATTTTTATACGAATATTCATTTTTTGATATCCTTTCCATCCATAAAAAATTTAAAAATAATGGTATATTTAATGTAATATCTATTGGACATGAGAATTATGAGTATGGATCTTAAGATGATCAATGATTAAACATTCATGTGTTTAAAACATAGAATAATGTGACTAACTATTGTACTACTTGTAGAAAATTGAGATATAAGGAAGAAATGAAGAGAGAGAATGATATTGGAAAATATAAGAGAATGAATCATTTTGAAATCTCCAATGAGGAAGAAGAAGATAAAACTAAGCTTGTTCAACCTATTACGTTTTAAAGATTAAGGAAGAAGATGGATCATTGTGAGTCAACTTATTACTAAGGATCTATTACAATCGAAGAATAGTATATAAGAAGTATAATAGAAGTTTTATTGAAATTTTTTTTGAATATAATATGATTATTGTATACACCTATTCTTATAGTGTAGTATTTTAGAACTGAGATTAGTATAGAAAAATAGGATCTATAATGAACTAAAAACTATAAATAAACTAATGGTTGGGTTTCATGTGAGTTTGTTAATGAAAATTTGTTATTCAAATACTATTTATATTAAAGAGTTAGTTTGTTTTGTGAGTATAGAGACATACATTGATATATTTATATCATTATTGGGAAGATAAGGAATAGGTATACTAAAACTATAGATAGGTTGGTATGTAGAGGATAAGTTATATACTACAATTATCACTCATATAAAATAGTGATCTAGTACATTTTAATCTATCATTCTTTTGTTTTAGTATGATTCCTTACTAAAAAACCTTATAATGATCGTATGACTATAAAGAAGGATTCATGAATTTAATTGAATTAGCATGATAAATATTTGGTTTCCTAGGAGGGGTTAAACCTTGTAAATATTATGGACCATCTTTGGCTAATTTGTTTCATTGCATGTGTTGATACAGGTGTTGTAAAAAATAATATATCCATAAGACTTAATAGTAGATAGTGTCTAAATTAAAAAGTCGCGATATGTTTGAATGTATTAATTAGAACTAGTAAAATGAAAAAAAAACATCTGATTCACCCACCACTCATGTTTGTCTATATAAACCACTGTAAATATCAACTAATATTAGAGAATATGTTATCTCTAAACCAATATTCATTGAAATATCAAAACCAGAATCAGATACACAAGGTTCCCTCTGATAAGCTCTAAAATTTTTCTCATTTCGTTTTAATTTCTATAAATTAATTTTTGATTTTATTTTAAATAAAAATCATGGAATAATTAGTTTTTTTCCAACCTAGTCTATGATAATTTGAAGGTTTTAACCAGAACATTGAAATGTTAGAAAAATGGATAGGCCAAAGATAAAATAAATATCACTTATAAATTAATTGGAATAACCATTAATTAACTTTATTTTTAGTTATATGTGTTGTTTATAATCTATTGAAGATAGTTATTTTATTTTTATAAGATCAAGATGTGAATTTGGGTTTTATAGAGTCTCTCATTTAGTTTACTTTTAAAACTAACGATTCGTTGAAAAGAACCCAAAATAATTTTTCATATATAAGTTATCATATATCGAGGATCTTATTTATTAAAAGTATCATCTAAATGGAGAAGTATTTGGTATGATGGATTTAATGACAAAGAATATGGGTTCTTATAGAACTCTTACAAATCTAGTTAAAGACATGTAAGAATTTTTTTTCTTTTCAATGAAAAAAATTCCTTAGATAATGAATCATTGAAAAGGATTATTTTTAAAGATAAATTATTTAATAATTTTTTCAAATAGATATTCCTTGTATTGTAGAAGCTTCATAAATTTTCTATTAATAATAAGACTACCCAACATGATAAAAATTCAAAAATTGTGAAAGAGTTGGATTATTAAATTGTGAAGACAATGAAACTATATAGAGTTCAAATAAAAAAGTTGAAGAGTGATCGCATAGATAGGATGAGATCATTAGAAGGAGAAAATTAACACTTTCAACATGAATTATCAGGGTCAAAAAATTAAACTAGAGAATTTTTAAGGAAAAAATTATAATGTTCTCAATATGCTGGGATGCAAATTGTGTCAACTCCAGAGTCTAAAATCTATTTTCCATCAAATGTACTCATGCTAGTGGAAATTTTAACAAGGGAACATACGAACAATACTCCTCCTAGAGCACATTGAAAAATGTATCCTACTATTTTAAAACCCCATCCTATTTGAAATCATTTTTTTCTGTATGTATAGAAAAATTTAAATTCTTTACAAAAGTGAAAGATTTAAATAATTGAATAACAACCCTTTAATTCTAGGGTGGACATAATAATTCCCTTGAAATAAACCTCATCATGTAAAGATAAATATTATGGTTTACTCTTCCAAGAACATCAAGGCCTTAAATGTGGAAATTCTAGAAAAAATGAAAATAAAGAGGAAAAGAAAATATTTATTATTAAAATTTGTTTTTGTTGGGTGTTTGGACATCGTTAGTCGATTACTAGCTTGATAGTCAAGTGATTAAATGTTTTATGAGGCCTAAATAATGTGGGAGAAAATAATCATTTCTGATGAAACCTATTGAAGGGATGCAATGTTTATAGAAAATGGGAAATATTCATATGAATAAAATATTTCAATGCCTTGTAAATTTATATGATTTATAAAAAATACTGGGTCATAGTTTTGAATAATGAAGTTATAATCCTATCAGGTATCACAGATTAACTGACAAGAAATAAGAGACATCAAATTCATTAAATTAGATGAAAAAATAGAATGTATCTTCCATTAGAGATAACCAAAATAAAATAGTGGGGATAAAGACACCCAAAAAGGTAATGACAAATTTTATTAAATATATTCAACCTAATGAAAATTTGATACTTCCATTGTGATAAGACATTCCATATAATTTATAATTTTATGATATTAATGAATTTTAATATTAATGAATGTAATATGAATGAGATAAGATAAATAATCCAAGAGATATATTACATGATTGATTAGTGATGGATACAATTTATGAATAATTAGTGAAGATACATAAAAAATGGAAATAAAAATACTAAAAAATAGTTTTGTAAAAGGCACAAGAGGGCTTAAAATATGTATAAAAAGTATAACATGGCTTCCAAGATATGAAGAAATAATGAAATATAAATGAAAATATGTATTGAGAACATGTTATATGTCATTCACTACAAATAAGGAATCCATGTCCAATAGAAATTATGATCATGCACCAAAATATTTCCTCAATATATGGATAGATTAGATGGAATTTTATAGGAAATTATAAAAGGATAAAAATTTAGGATCTAATCAATTTTCCCATGTTAAAAATTCGAGTCCAACTAGGATGAAATTAGAAAAAAGATAAGGATTCCATTATTCCCAAAATTAATAACTCATTTGGATATAAAATGATAGTGAATGCCTGAAGAGTTATGGTAAATTCAAACTAATAATTAAACGATATTCCTGGTTGAGATATTTATTTCAAACCCACTTCTTAATATGAAGAGTTTTTATAGGATTAACCCTATTATAATATATTTTGAGTTATGATAAAGTGATGAGAATTGAGGAAGAATAAGGGTTAAAAGAATCCCATAATGGGGATCTTTAAAAATATTGGATGCTACCAAAATTTGAAAACATTACTCTTGAATCTACAAATATGAATAGTCCATGTAAAATATTGATTTGAGGTATTACTTTTACTCTCTAAATATCATTTTTGATATTGTTTCATAACTTTATAAATGGTTAATTTAAAAACATAATGAAAAATACCTTTTCCAAAAAATGTACAGATTTTTTTGATCAATTGAGTGTAGGTTCCAAAATCATCATGAAAATATATAATAGATTCACCCATGTTTTGAAAGATAAAAACTATTATAATATGCAGTGAAATATATGGATATGCATTTTGTTTCAAATTATCACTCATTTTTCTATAATGTGTTAGACTACATAGATTAATACTTGATTAGTTGATCATATATTACTCAGATAAATGTGATGTCATATGATTTTTGTAGATAGTTTACTATTTTAATGTTCCTACAACAACTTGAATTTTCAAGAAGTGATTAATTAAATTTTATTTCATTCAAATTTATGTCTAATAGATCTATAAAATGTGGAGATAAATCATATAGATAAAGGATGGTTTCATTAAAAAATGAAGTCTTCTTAATTGGGGGATGAATTTAGAAAAGAACCTTCCCTTATATATAAAACATTTTTGATATTTAGTGAGAAAAGGAACTAAATCATGAACACCACTTGGTAAATAAGAGGATGAAAAAAGTTTCTCCTTATCATTTATGGTCAATTAGGTAGAAAATTTTATCATTTTAAAATGGAGTTCATTGTGAATTAATTGTAATTGATAACAATCACAAATGGGGAGATTGAAGTTCTGAAATGTGGTTGATGTTAATTGTTCTTAATTTGTATTTTTAATGTAATATTTAATATTTGATGATTCCAATAAAGAAGTGTATATCCTCTTATAAATAGAGGTTGAGCTGGAACCATTTGGTTCCCATGGAAAAGATTAATATCAAAGGTCCTTGAGTAGATATCTCGAATGATCCCTTAGACCAACAACATTTGATGATTGCTGAACAAATCATCATGTCAAGGATACATTCCAAATCGTGAAGAAGGAATGTCTACCTTAACAAAAGAATTTAAGAATCTTGAGTAATATCTGGACACTAAATATGTTCTAAATATATATTTACATTTGTACTAAATAAAATTTTAATTGATCTAAATTGTTGGTGCATTGGATTAAATTGTATAATCAATCTACTGAGTGAAATTCATTTTGGTTGCTGAGATTCCGAATAAACACTCATTGATAATTACTGATTTTAATGATGATATCTCATGATTTATTTAAGTATGAACTCAATATTGGATAAGAGTTTATCAAAATTATCTATTACATCTATTTTATGTTCTAAAACATATATAAAATTTGAATAATGGAGTTTGAAATTATTTTAATGACTCCAAAAAAATGAAGATATTCTATGATAGTTGAAAGTTTTTTTAGAAGAATGAAAAATATTTGAAGTTCCACTATGTTCAATTTAAGAATTCTGGCATTCATGTGCTGGAGCATGAGAACTCAACTACACATATAAAGTCATTTACCCATTGGATAAAACATTTAGTGAAATTAGAGATTGATGGATATTGAAAAATCAAATTTCCAAAATTAGGAGATTCTAATAAATGATAATTATTATGAAGGTATAATAATGGCCGAGTGTTTATAATTTCTTGAATAATTCAAATAGATTCAATATAATATTTGAGATGAGAAAATAAAATGATCTTATGATAAGGGTATCAATGTAGATAAAACGGCTTGTCCCCAAAAATAAAAATTAAATTCCATGGTTTTTAACAATAATGTTGATATTATAGGTCATAGATTGTATATTATTCAATACATCTAGTAATGTATGATGAAATATTATTGATAAGAATAAAATAATAAAAAACTTGATCATATACCATATGTAAAGACTCAAAGAAATGTTATGTATAGGTTTTATGTGAAGTGCTCTTGCTGCAAAACATAATTCCTTTATATTGGAAAGAGTGTTGTATATTTTTGTTGCACTGTAAAGATTTACATTTTGATTTCATTGGAGTTATTTTGTGTATAATAATAATAATAATATGGACCTTTTAAATAAAAAATAATAATGAAATAGGATAATGAGGAGTGTTCAAGTTATGAAATATTTCGGAATATCCATTAACATGAATCGGTGGTACTAGGAAAATCATGGGAATGAAAATGATGGTGTTTATTAATACTTCATTTTAGTAGGTGGATAATCTTATCAACATGAATTCCATTTATGGAAAATTAAGAATTAAAATTGTATTTTACATAGCCTCTCCTGCATGTGAGAAGGAGGCTCTTGAATCATGAGGATAATATAGATGAAGAATATTTTTGTTCATGAAATAAAAGAAGTGTTTACATCGATTGGAATCAATGGAATGGATTGAGCGGGAAACTAAAAACAAAGAGTTATATCAAAGAAGTAAATGAAAAACCGGAACCATAAGCCATTGAAAACCTAGAGCGGAGAAGAAGAAGAGAGAATCGATCCAGTGAAACATGTTGGGTTTCATAGAAGAAATAATAAGAGTAATCTAAGTTAGGTCAAATATTATAATTGTTCAATTATAGTCAAGAAAGAAGAAAAATAGAATATATGAATGAGTGAATCTCTATATAAGGGTACTATGAATATTTTATACACCTGAGATGTGTTGTATTTTTGGTTTGATATAAGTATCCTCTAAAAACATATGAAAGGAATAAGAATTATTGGATGGAATAGAAAACAAGTTTCTTGGGTGTTCATTGAAGTCACTAGGGTAGTCAAAGACTCTCCATGCTGAGGAAGTGTTTCATTTTGTTGATGTAGATATATCCTAGGAAATATTTCGATCCACTTAAGGATGATAAAGAAGAATTATAAAATAATAATTGGGATTCCAATATAAATAAGTGAAATGGGATGATATAGTGATGATATCTATAATATAGTGATACCAAAACTGCGTAACATGTTCTTCATTTGTGTTAGGATGATACCCATAAAACTAAACTTGAATTGATTATAATATTATGATGGATAATTTATGAATCAATTGTAATTAACATGGTGAGGATTATGTTTCATAGTAGGGTTTGAACCTTGTAAACACCACAAGCCATAATTCTTTAATTTATGTTATTTAATTTAATGTTGTATTATTGGTTGAAACAAATCGATCCATAAGACTTAACAAGCTACAATGGTTCATGTTTGGAATAGAGAAAAGTTTAAATCGAGTACTTTGAACTATTAATATAATAAAATGACTAATCCATCCCCAACCCTCACACAAGTATATCTCCATAATCTATATAATGTCCTCCGTCCAAATAATTTCGATCGGTGCCTTGGCTGTGTTCACCATGTAACATCCAGTGTTCCTCTCTATATTCCATAGTTTTATAACTAGTGATGGGGGATTAATGTTCTATAGTTGGGAGAATACACCCCTAGTTTGAGAATATAATAGAGAGAAAATAATAGGAAATCACGTAGACCTAGTCATGGACATCATATACAATCTAAGGTAACTACCAATAATAACTATAAAATCATAATACTATAAAAATTGAGTATTCCATACATGTAACATAAAATACTCTAAAGTAATACCATATAAATATGATAAAAATTAAAAAATTAAAAAAATATAAAACCCATCACAAAATGTTCCTATGTCAATCAAGTTTTCATCATATGAACTCAATACTATCATTCCAGTAAAATCATCATGCAATGGTATATTTCCAAAAACTGGTATCCTATATCCAAATAGTGATCTATACATAAGTAAAAAAGATCCATGATGTCTCATTTAGTGTTTGAGTACAACTCATTAGGTGACCACAAATAGTGTTCCAAATATAATCAGTTTGAAATTAAAGTGAATACAAAAGTAACGAAATTATTTTTAAAACTGTTTAATCAATTGAAATACAAATAGAATATAATCACCAATGATTGGGATATATGATGAAAATTGTGACTAGACCAGACCAACATTGATCATAAAATCCTTGACCATGTTGGCCATATCATCCTCATCCAATACTAATTTTTCTCTAAGTGTGTCATGGTGACCATGTCAACTATGGTATCATTACCACCATTTTAGTTGTTTTCTTTGTATGTTTCATGACTTCCGTGAAGGGTGTTTTTATAAATAGTCTCACAATATATCAGAGGTGATTGACCACAAACTCTTTAGTAGGTGTTTTCAAATCCACCAGTAAAGATATTTTCACAACCTCCCCTTTAGGATATTTCATAACCACGCTGACAGGAGTATTCATAACCTCCCCATATGGGGTTTTTCATATGAATCTAAAAACCAATAAGAAATTTGTAGTGTACATTCTAATTGTCCATTTTAATGTTCCCTTACCAATTTATTATCTTTATCCATTAATAACATTGACACCATTCCACATTGAACTTTAACTAATTCACATAACAATTTGTTTCAATTTTTATTTCACTGATTTACATTGTAACATTATAAAAAAACTTCATAAACCATGGATTTTAAATTTATTTATCAAAATCATTTTCTGACCACTCACTTCATTTCATGAAAATGTATTTTAATCTTAATTCATTATTTTACAATTAAATAGTTACTAATTAATTATGCCAAACTCAAGGGTCACTTCCCAATCGAGGACTTTCCCTTGAAATCCTCTATCATTTGAAAATGAATTTATTTGATTCCAATTCCAAAATAGAAAATTTATTATTGTAAAATAACATTTCACAACCACTTATCTAATTCAAAAATCTGTTTTCATGTATTTCAAACATAATTATGCATCTCAAGATATCAATATATAACTGGGTCAAGGATTCAACCAATTCCATCCCTTTAACATCATCCATTAAATTTTATTAAATCATATCATTGGATTTTTTTTAAATTTAAAATATCAATCCCAATACTTTGGCCTCCCGCGAGGGACCACCTCCTGTTAGAATTCAAGACATTTCGAAGGGGAATTTGACCAAGGAAACTACTAATTATATATTTTCATTTAAATTAAGTTCAATATCCAATAATACTTCTCTAACCAAGGAATTAATTATTTGAAGTAAATAAGATAAGACTATTGTTGAAATTTAGTGGAAAAATACCTTATTTTTATATAAGTGTACTCACCCAGTATCACCCTCTTATTCAACCTAAAGTGGTAGAAATTGAGAAAGCAGAAAATACCCTAAAAATTAGCGAATATTGAATAATCATGTAGAGAGATCACGAATACTAAAATAAAAAATACAATGGATCAAGGCTATTAGATTTATTATAAGATGTTGATCAAACTAGAAGGTAGAAGAATAATACCAAAGGTGAGGGAGATCCACCATGGCCTTCAAGAAATGGTGGAGGGAAATGGGTGTTTGTAATATCTGAATGTGGGGAAAATCCATTGTAGGAACATAGAGGTGTGGGCCCATGTGGAATAATATGGTTTTCAATATTTATGAATAATATAAGGGCCACCAGATGGCTAGTGAGGATAATTCTTATGAAAAGATACTAGTTTTTTTCCTAGTCAGCAGTAGAATTTCATACGCCCCTTATGCAATTGGCCCCCATTTATTTTTTCAAAAATTTACCATGGGCCCAGAACACCCCCAACATATCCTAAATTTTAAAAAACACCTCTATAATAGTGAGTATATTAGGATCACTAAAATTTTATTCAAACCCATATTCTAGAATGGGGTGTAATTTTACAGCCTTGTCACTATTAGATAACTCAATATTGAGTTGTATGCTTAATCATCGATGACCATCCTTTTACATATACACTTACCAATGGGGATCACTAACTATTGATGTGTGAATAAAAAGAAAACCATCTTCTACTTATGGTTATTCCAGCACCACACAAGATGTATTCAACTAATTTAATGTAAAAATTCACCATCTCTTGTATCACAACACCATTCAATCAATCAATTCCATTATAATTCCTCACTCTTTGTGGCATCCCATAATTGTATGTCTATTGAAAGCACACCCCATAAGTGGATTCCACTGGTACGAACAAACACATTATCACTAAATCAACACATTAAAATACAACCTCAATATATCCACTCCAGATATAAATGAATTTATTTTACAACATTTCCATAGGGTAAACATTATATCTCACAAATAATCACACTATCCCAATGAAATATGGTTTTTTCATCGAGGAATAGATATATAACCAACTTATTGTACTACCCTAGAGAATATTTCTCAAAAATTGAGGAATTATATACTATCTATTATACTTATTACACATTATACTTCCATTAATAACTTGTGTAAATAGAAACATACGAATGGGGTGATATCAGATACACAATAATAGAAACCCATGAAATAAAAATCAAAAATCATAAGTTAAAATAATATGACCATATGGTTGTAATCAAAATAAATAATAAAATTCATTCTCAAAAAATTATTGATCACATATCAAGGTATATTAGTTGGAAGAACATAACATATGAATAAAATGGGCATGGAAACATAAGTCAATAAACACAATCCCTAAAAGAGTAAGACAATAATGAGAATAAGCATAAGACTGTGAAACATTTTTCAAAATTAGAACAAACATTAGTACATGTTACATTACTTTTATGATTGATACCATAAATTCTGATCCTTATAAGAACCAATAATCCACTCGTAATCACCATTCCCATGAAATATAAACTTTAAATGAATCTATTGGGGCGATACAGGTCCCCCACAAATCACCATCTATACATGTTCTCTAAAATAATAATTCATCATCATATAATAATTAACCCATGTAAATAATATTGGATACAAATTCATTTCAATTGGAATCATATATGAATAACATATATAATTCTATAAAAAATCATAACATGATATACCCATAAAACACAATCACGAGTCCAAATGAATTCAGTATCTTTCTAGGTAAATTCCATTTGATAAAGATAGTAGAAAATTTGTAATTGACATTATATATATAAAGTGTGTATAGTGGAACTAATTATTTTCCTTATCAATCAATATATAGAGTCTTAGTTGACACCATTCAATCAATAGAATAGAAAATAGGGAATTTAAAGAGGAAATTCATAGGAAGACAAATTATAGTTACACATGAAATATGTTTTAATTAATAAAAATTAATGTGACTGGTACTTTTCCTAAAGGGGGAGACATTACATAATATATCCCAAGAAAGAAGGTGTACAGTCACATCTGAATAACATACTCAATAAAGCATGAGTTATGTCGAAGGATAATGAATTTCATTTAAGCTAATTTTATGGGACTTTTTGGGAAAATAATTTATAAATAAGAAATATCATTAAAATTTTGAAATTATTTTAATAATAATAATTTTTATTCTAGTGGAAAAATAATTTTTTTTAAGAAATAAAGATTTTGTGAAAATGTTTCAAAAAAACACCAGATGAGGCGGAAAGATGTGTTCCCATATAAAATTTTAAAAGAGATCATTTTCAACATATTCATCAAATAAAGAAGTTATAGGTAAATTTAAAAAAAATCCTTAGAATATGGGATGTGAAAACTTTTTAAATAATTTAACATTGAAAAACATCAATAAATGATTCCTTTAAAAATCATAATAATTTTCAAAAGAAATTTGTGGTGAAAAATATTTTAAAATAGTTTTGTTTAAAAACACACATCATAAAACGTGTGATGAAAAAATATTTTTATTAAATATACATTTTTCCAAAGAGTACTATAAAATACACAATAATATATCTTTAGGTTTGGAGAACCTAACCAGGGTATAACAATGTTCTAGATAAAACATTTTAACTTAATCAATGGATAATTTAGTTTTCAATGTCCCTTATATTCTACATACTCTATGAAGTGGGAAATATTTGAAATTGGTTTTATGTCTTAAAAATGTAAAAATTGATAGAATATTTATAATATATTCATAGGTAGAATCACCCAACATATATCTAATAAGTTCATGAGAATGACCATAACTCAATAAATGAATGTTCATTAACCAAAAATCCTTACTTTTAAGATAACAACTTCATCAATAGACATTTGAACAATAACATATGATTTATATTATTATATTCCATTTAATTAAAATATTTTTATAAAAATACATCTCTATGTAGTAAAGACACTGTACAAGGAAATCATGGATCACAAAACGTATTATTTCTCAAAGAATTAGAATTGAGAGAAAGAAAAATATAAGAACATTAGTATCTTTTCAATTTAATATTGGATAAATAAATAAAATTAGACGGATCATAAAACCCCATAAACTTCATAAATATGGAAAAATAAATTCATTAGGTAACAATCAAACCATATAAAATAATAATTGTATGCAATATGAAACATGACTCCTGAATTTAGAAATGATCCAAGGAAACCCTTTCCTTGTTCCCACTTAGTCAAATGTTATTTATCATCGTGTAAAAAGATAAAAATACATTATTAAATTATTTTAAAACCATATTTTAATAAATTAACCTCTCATTTCATGCATATATTATCATTTCTTATTAATATATTCATTATTTATCACTAATTTTTACCATAAAATACTAGAAATTTGGGTTATTTATTTTGTACAAAATTCATAAAGACAATATTGATTCTTACTAAGTGGTTTCAAGTTCTTAATTATTATATCATTCAATATAGAATAATATATTTTTTTCAATTATTATAAATGCCCCGTTTTCATTTATTGAAAAACAAGAATATGTCTTGTAAAAATAATCATGATGAACTAGTTTTTGATGTGTTTAAGGATAAAAAGGTGACATATTAATAAATATTTCAAATATAAACAAAAAACCCCAAAATGATTAAAAAAATACTAAATATATCATTATTATATACTATTACATTTATATTACATCCTATAATCATTTATTAGATTTTTTTTTAAAAATCTATAATATTGGCAGTTAAATTGACCCAAATGGTAACCTGACATAATGATTTAATAATAAATGGATTGTGTTTAGATAAAAATAATTTAAAAGATAAAATATATTCAACATGTAATAAAAATAATATATCCTCATCAAATCCAATCTATGAACCATAAATTATGGGTGGTTATTAAAAATGAATGTCATTGCTTGCAGAAGTGATAGACTACATGTACGCTGGAACGATGATTCCATTTTTCACAATTAATGTGATAGATTAACTAATTTGGATAATACCCATAATAAAACAATATTAAAGTATATATATTTAAGAATTATCATCATATTAGGGTTCCTAAAGAAAACATTAATGAATATAATTAAGATAAAAATCCATCTAATTGATAATAATTACATCAGGGACTTGAATTTCCTATGAAATTATATTTATAAATAATGTTACTATGAAAAATAATTACGACCATAATATTTTTAATTAGATATAGGGTTCTAAGAAGATATATTTTTCATGTTTTCTAGATAAAATTTGAAGGAGTGGTGAGTCTTGAATTGTTATAAGTGCTACCCTTTCATAAGTTAAGTAATGGGTAGTTTTTAAAGTAACCATTTTATTTTTAGTAATGTATTATTACTATTCTAATTTAAATGGATCTAATATAGAGAAAATTTAAGGGGATTGTGTTTGGGTATGTATTTTCATCATCCACTCTTTTTGGAGACAATTGATAATGTTTTCCAAGATTTTATTTTAAATTATTATGTTTACCCATATATACATTTACCGAGATAATTAATTTTTAACTGTAGTAATTAATATTAATGAAAATAATTAAGATTTTACATTTTTTCTAATTTGAAGCTTTTAGTTTAATATATTTAAATTCTGTTTCCATATAATTTTTTATTGGTTTTTAATGTTAATTTAATGATAAATGCATATAACATGTAATAAAAGTTATTTAGTATTTGTGTGTTATGAATTTAAAATATTTATGTATTAGATAAAAATAGAATAGATAATAATTTTAATTAAATAAATTTGGTTTTCATAAAATAATTAAAATTTATGTGTATTTAAAATTATTCAAAAAAATTACTATTAAAACACTTAGTCAAAAGAAAATACAAAAACCAAATTTTATTAAAGTTACATTTTAATTAATTTCTAAAAATGAGAGACGTGAGATTTATAAGTTCAATAATTATTGGTAATTGAATAATTATTTTCTTTAAAGAATTTTATTACATAATAGTTTTTTTAATCAAAAAATATATATATACAAAATGATAAAATAATAAAAATTATAATATTCTGAAAAATCGTATTTTTCAACTTAAAATCAACAATTTTAAAGAAATTTCAAAAATTCATAATAAAAAAAATTGACATAATTAATCCATAAATGAAGATAGTTTTATTTAATTAATATTCCTAAATTTATAAATTTAGTTTTTAATGGAAATAAAATGTCTAATGAAAACCTTTTTTTATTAAAAAATGACTTTTTTTAAACGTTAAGTAATCTTATTATTATTTCATATCATCTTCTAATTGAAGATATGTTAATAAAAAAGATATATTTAATAGTATTTTTAAAATTTTCTATTTAATATATTAAGATAAAAAATAAAATACTTAACGAAATTGTTTTTAAAAAAGTATTATGACTTTTTTATTAAATATTTTGTAAATATTTATATAACATGAATATATATATATATATATGATATTTTAATCTCACATTTTTAATTCATTATGAGTTATTGTAATTTAAATTTACTAATTATCAATACAAGAATTCATTATAACTATAGGATATATGATCAATGACTATATTTTCAATGACCAAATTTTATGTGAAAATATTGTGTTTTAATATATATATATATATATATATAATAAATCATTCCTCCATTCCACTCTCTATTCACTAGTTGTAGTTATTATTCCGTTTAATAGAAAATGTATTATTTTATCTCATACTATGATAATATTCATTATTAAATGTTTTTTCTCTTTGGTGATCTTAAGGGTTAAAGAGAATCCAAGGGAGTTCTTGTTTGTGAATATTTTATTCATTTCTATCTATTATCCCTTACTTATTCATTCAGTTTTAGTGGATGTATTCGTTCTACAGTTAGTAAGAATCCATGATGTGAAATAATTATTTTTATGTTATGATTTTATATCATCCCACTTTTAAATGAATTATGTAATGTTATTTTTAATTCATATCATATATGACTCATTTCTTAATCTATTTAAATTTATATAATGAAATATAGTAAATGGATATATTTTACAATAATAAACACATGGTTTGGGGAATTAATATTCTTGTTTAAAACCTGGGAATTACATTATCCCTCCTTAAATAAATTACATCCTCAATAATGTTTCTGTGGTTTGTTTTAGAGTTCAGATAAGTAAACTATGTTAATCATAATTCATGGTATCTGACACTGAATAACCACAATATTTCTTACTCCAGCTCTTATCCCGTATTATTTCACATGGTGAAAATATCTAAAATTTTCTATCTAATACATTGTTAACCTGATTCCATCTGGTTTCCACCATTACTAGAAACCCAAATGAGTTACCGTGAGTTATTAAAACTAAAACAGAATTATTTTAATACAGTTACCTCCTAAATTCAGCCTGAAAATTTCCAATATTTACAATAGATTTCAGTTCAACCTAAATAACACTCAGATTAAAATAGATTTCTTAAGGTATATTTCACTAATAATTCTTACCTTAACTCATTAACAAAATGAATGCTTCAAAATTTCATTTAAAAAGAATGTGACAAAACAAATAATATCCCTTTGTAGTATCAAACTATGAGTGTAGTGTGGCCTCTTTATCATGCACTAGGTGGTAATTTGGTTAATACCAGTCACACCCTTTTATGGTTATTACCCCTAGGTATGTATATGTAAAAGAGTATAACCACTTGTAATACTGTAAATGGATTTCATTTCTAGGAAACCTACAGAATCACTACAATATCAAAATTATATGATGTTATGCTATGAATATACATATCCTTTAAATTTAACCCTAGGATTTTCCCTAAATATTCATCATGCTTATCACTATAATAAATAATTTAATATTAAAAAAAATAACAAAACCCTCCTCTGATATCGACTATAGAAGCCCAAGATTAACATGACTTTGTTTGAAAAAATTAATATAAGGTCAACATTAAATCCCACAAATCATAAAAAGATCCAAACAATGGAAGGTTCACTGTATTTTATGACTAGATATATAATAATCATATTTATTAGCCGTTAGGAAAATTTATCCATAATTCATCCACAATAGATTCCATTCTAAATATAATATCAATTACACTCATCTCCACAACCTGAAGAAATGGGAACACAAAAATGATATGAACACAAATGATCAGTAATAGTAAACATAAGCAACAATAATCAAATATCAAAAGTTAACTGAAGATGAGTATATGGTTATAATCAATATACATTAGAATGTCCATATCTAAAAAAATAAAAGATCATGAAGAATGGAATTTGAATTGGAATAAAGTATGAATTAAATCCCAAGTGTGCTAAAAATGAGATAATAAACATTATCCATGAGATATTAACATAGTCATGGTAATAATCATTTAACTTTTAAGTAACATCCAACTTTGGAAATAATAATAATATAGTGATAATTAGTTTTATAAGACACACCATTAGTTCTAATGCTTAAAATATACATAAAGGTACTTGTGATTGCCTAACTCAACATATATGTAGCTTAAACCAATGAATTTTAGTGTGATATAGGACCAAACCCCTTGTAATCTATATATATATATATGTTCCAAAACAATAATTTGTCCTTATATCATAATGAACCACTGAAAATAATTTTGGTTTCATATCCCTTAAAAATGGTATCACATAATGAAAACATTTTTAATTCCATCATTATTCATAATATGACATACCCATGGAAAATAATCACTTATAAAAATATTCTTAGAAACTTTCAAGGTAAATACCATTCAATTAAGATAATAAATCAAATGGTATGTTCACTATTTAGATAAAAGGTATATAGTTAACTCATCAATTTCCCTAATCAATCTATTTATGGAATATAAGTATGAACTAGTCAATCAGTGGAATAAAAAATACATTATAAAAAAGGAGAGGAAATAGAATAATAATGATTTTTATATAATCAGGATTATTAGGAAAGACAAGGGTAGTGATGGATTGTTTATTCAAAAAGGGAGTATATTACATAATCCATCTAGATAAATAGGGAGGATATTAACATTTGAACAAAATCCTAGATTAAGAATAAGGCATGTCAAAGGAAATTGATATTGATAAAAAATAAATTTAACGACTTTTGAAAAAAACACTATATAAATAAAAAAATTATAGATATTTTTAAATAAATTTAAAATATAATTTTTTCATGTCAGGATGAAAAATAATTTTTCATTTCAAAACCATGAAAACCTTTCTAAAAGTTTCAAAAAAATTCCCAATTAAGTGGAAAGATGTGTTAAAATGGAAAACATTAAAAATATTATTGTATACATATTCATAAAATATTTAATTCATGGGTATAATTAATAAGATATTCTAAATTAATTAAATTAAAACATTTTAAAATTTTAAGTTTTAGAATGAAACTCAAATAAATGATTCCATTTAAAATTATAAAGACTATCAAATGAAATTTGGGGTTTAAAATATTTTGAAATACCTTTGATTAAAAACAACCGTAGTAAAAAAGTGTAATAAAACCTCCATTATATTAAAGCATAATTTTCCAAATGGGGAATATCAAATATCATATAATGTAATATTAGTGTGGGAGAACCCAGCCACAAAATAACAAAGTTCACGAAAAAACATTATAAATTAATGAAAGGTCATTTGATTTATAAATATCTCTTATGTAAAATGTACTCCATGAAGCTTGAAATATTTGAATAGGGGATTATGTTATTAAAATGTAAAAAAATAAATTAATATCATATAATATAAACATAGGTATAATTCACCCAACTTTTATGAAATAAAATCAAGAGAGCGATCAATACTCAATGGGTGAAAGTTGAGTGACGAGAAATCCATACTACTGTGGTATCAATTGAATTAATAGAATTTTGAATAAGGTAATATGATTTGGATTATTATAAAACATTAAATTTAGAAATTTATTATAAAAATAAATCAATGGGTATTAAATTTAATATTTAAGGAAATCAAGATGCACAAAATTGATTATCTCTCTAAAAAATTTAATTGAGACTATGAAAACCCTAAAAAAATCAGTATCATTAGAATCAAAGATCATGTAAGTAATAAACATGATATAGACCATAAAACCCCAGGAATTTCATGAATATATAAAAATCAATTTATTATTAAGTAAATTTTTTATTTAAAATAAATGTCGATACACAATATTTAACATGTCTCGTGAATTTGAAAATTATACATAAGTAACTATAACCTTTTTTCATGGTTAGTCAAATGCATTGTAACCTCCTATATAAAAGTCACAAAAATATTAATATACTATTTAATATCCTTTTTAATAAACCTTACACTCAAATAAAATTGATTTGTTATCATTTATTATGAATATAGTGGTACGATATTTCTCATTTCTATCGTTGATTATTAGAACTTTTAGTTTTTCATTTCATAAGAACTTTTTGAAGATGGAATCGATTATCACTAAGTGGTTTTAAATTCATCATTTCCAAATCTTTTATTACAGAATAATTTTTATCAATGAACACTAAATTCCCAATTTCATTATGTGAAATACATGAATACAACTTATAAAAAAGAGAATCATTATGAACTAGATTTTTACATGTATAATGATCAAAAGGTGATATGTTATTTAATAATTTAAATGTTGACAAACACTATACAAAATCATTAAAAAATATTAAATATATCATTATTACATTCTATTATCATTATATTACATCCTATAATAATTTATTGAATAATCATTACAATATAATTTATATATGTAGTTAAATCAACCCAAATAGTAATGTGCTTTAATGATTTAATGCGTAAGGTAATAGATTTAGATAATTTCAATGTGAAATACATAGAATATTAAACCTATCAGAAACATATTATATCTTAAATAAATCCATTATAGGAACCATATATTATTTGTGGTGATGAATAATGAATTTGAGTCTCAGGTATGTGGTAATCCTTGAGTATATATGAAATATTATTTTTCTTAATGGATGGATATTTTAATAGATAGTGATAATACACATAATATAAAAACATAATATTATTTATAAATGATATTAATTTCATTATACTAGTGTGGATAATTTAAATTATAATGATGATAATACTCTTGCAGAGGACTTTATTTTCCCCTGTAATTCTCCATAGAAGAGAATCCATTGTGAAAATTAATGGTGACTAGAATATTTTGAGCCGGGGATAGAGATAAGAGAGGAGTAATATGGTATAGTTTTAATAATAAATTTTATGGATATTTGAGTCTTGAAGTGGAGGAAGTGTCACACTTTTAAGGAAACAGTACTTTTATAATTAGCCATTACATTTTCAAAAATTTAATGTTACTATTAAAATTTCAATGGATCCAAAATATATAAAAATTTACAGGTTGTGTGGTAGGGTATATATATTCTTCATATAATAATTTTTTGACACAACCTAATGTGAATTTATGCTTTATATTTTAACTTATTTCTCTTTTACCGATATTTAACATTTCATTATTAATTAATTTATAACCTTATTAATAAATACTAAAGAAAACATTGAGTATAGACCTCCTATATAATTTAATCATTATGATTTAAAATTTTAAAATTATCTTACGAAAAAAATTATTGATTTGACACGATAAATTTAAAATAAATGTACATAATATATAAAAATAATTTTTTTTGGAAAAGTGCTTTTTTAAGTTTAAAAAATTATGTATAATAAAATATTATTATATATTGTAATTTTGTTGAGATATATTTTTTTAATAAAAATACAAATAAACTTTATCTTTATTTTAATGCAACACATAACCAAATTTCATCAGAAAAAAATTATTTAGAATAAAAATGTAAATTTTTTTTATTAAAGTAATATTTAAATTAAGTTATAAAATTATCAGACAAAGGATTTATAAGTTCATATGATATTTCAAAATTCATGATGTTATTCCTAAATTATATATCTTATTACGTAAAAGTTTTTTTTAATCTTCAACGATATTGTTACATAATTATAAATTATAAGAATAATTATTTTCTCAAAAATCGTATTTTTCACTTAAAAGAAAACATTTTAGAAAAAACTGAAAAATTAATAGTAATAAAATTTCAACATCAAAAATACAAAAAATGAAGTTATTTTTATCAAATTATGATTCTAAAATTAATAAAATTAGTTTTTGAATGAAAATTAAAAAATATAAAGTGAAACTACTTTTATTGAATAATGAAATTTTTAAACATAAAGTGTTCTTAATATTATTTCATATATATTTCCAATTAAAGATATGATAATTTATTAGTTAATATATGATGATTTTTTATAATTGTTCAATTTTATCTATCAGAATAAATTAAAATATGTACATAAAAAATGATTCTTTGAAAAAATAATTATTACTTTTATACAAAATACGATTTAACAAATGCTTTTAAAATAATTTATTTATATTATATTATTTACTTTTACTACTCCATTAAAATTAATATATTTCTGAAAATTTTATCATATCATACTTTAATAGTAATAATATTAATATTTATACATAATTCATATATATATATATATATATATATATATATAAATTTAAAATCACATTTTTATTTGATTGTGAGTTATATTATTTTAAAATTACTAATTTGTAACCAACGATTTCAGTATACCAATTAGATATATGACAAAAAACCATATTTCCAATGACCACATTTATTAGGGCCATATTTTTTCCATTATATAAATACTTAGTAAATAAATCATTCATTCCACTCTCACGTCACAGAGCATGATTCTTGATTCAAGTTATAGATTTTGTAAAATTATTTATCATTTTATGGGGATCTTCCCCATTATATGTTCATTTAACTATTAGTGATCATCACAGTAGAATATGGTCTATGGGATTCATAATTTTTGAATATTTTATTGTTTTCTATCTATTCACCTATTGATTTATGCACTTTTGATGGATGTTTTTTTATTTATGGTGATTTGTAATCATGGGTGTCAAATACTTTGTTTTATGTTCTTTTGTAGTAATATTCCTCTAATGGATGAATAAACTATTATTAGATTTAACTCATATGTTTTATGGATTATGTCCTAGTCAATTTTAATTCTATAGAACAAAAACAATATATAAATTAGAATTATAATAATAGATTTTAGGGAAATAAATTTCATCATAAAAACCCTGGGAATTAAACTCACCCCTAACAATATATCTCAATCGGTTTTCCACTCTAGACTGTAAAAGACATAACAAATCTATTATCATAAATATTCTTCTAACATTTACAAATAGTACTCTCTTAATATTTTTCACGTATCAATCAGTTACCAACATAATACCTTTATGATGACTATATTAAGACATTATCCACATCCCAGTATAGGGTTATAA
The DNA here is from genome assembly GCA_963277665.1 of Viscum album. Taxonomy (NCBI): domain Eukaryota; kingdom Viridiplantae; phylum Streptophyta; class Magnoliopsida; order Santalales; family Viscaceae; genus Viscum; species Viscum album. The sequence goes on from OY728148.1 coordinate 473,186,599, forward strand.
CTATCCATTTTCTTGAAAAATCGCTAACGAAGACTAAAAATCGTTAACACATCCAAAATCACCTTCTTAATCTGATGTCTAATCCACAACATTAAAATTATGAAATAAAATAAGGTTAATACTCCTCCATCCAACCTTTCTCAAAATGCTCATCTTTCACCATAGAAATGCAATTAAAACAATATATCAAACTACCTTAATTTTTCTATCACAAATCATATAACAATACAATCACCAGCACCAATGACTATACCCATCACCTAGTTTGATAACCTAAATTGAAATTAAAAGGAAAAAACTATCATTATTTCATACACTCATACTAGTACACCAATGTTCCAACCCATTATTGGACCATTGAATTCATCCAAAGACAGAGGATATCACCTTAACCCATCCAGTGTCATATATAAATTTACCTCAAGTATACAACATGTAATATTGTTTAAATTAAATCCATAAACTCACCAGTATAATAGAAAAATGATCCCCAATGGATGGTATTATCAAACAATCACTATTCCATATGATTGATGTAACGTAGAGACCTATAGGACAATCCCCACCGAATGAGTATCCATATCATCGAACCCCTAAAATAAATGTTTATTCTCCAAAACAAATGTTAAACCCATCACAAACACAACGGATGGACTTTACCGTGTTACTCACATTCTTATGTCAAAATAACTATATAACATTGCCAATTAATGGATCACTGTTATGTCAACACTATCACGTCCAAATTTTTCCCTTCATAATGAGGGTCACACCCACCATGATCAAAGGATTACTCCCCACCATAATGCATCAATATAACAACTCAAAATGTATTACCTTAATTACAACCTCGATTGAAACATGTGTGTCCATTCCCATTGAAATCACCCATTTACATAAGGGTTTTTTCAAAAAAAACATCCAATGTTCTAGTGTAATATTCGTACCCCAACTACTGGGTCTGTGCTTGAATTCCACATCAATGCCTGCATGTCTCCCCATACGTAAGAAGAAACTGAGTACCATAGAGGGTCTGATTCCATTCATGGGGATAATATACCATTACAATAATCTTATAAGAACAATAGTGAAAAACAGAATGTTATAAATAACTTGAGTGAACTTGTTGAAACAAAATAATGGCATACTTCTGTTAAAATATTAAGCATCTCCCATAGTAGAAAAATTTTATAGTTTATAAATAAGTAGATAAATAAATAAATCAACAGTAGGTTCTATGATGCCTTTCCAATTCAACCACCATCTTTTTATTCCTCTACTCAATAGTACAATATAATGTTTATTCCATTTTCTAGGTCCTAGGACATGAATCTAAAAGCACGGAGAAATTACCAAGTAGGATGTGAGTAAAATACTCGGTAAGACACCACAAATGTTTCCATAAAATAAATTTATATAATACATTGCTAAGTATTTCATGAAATAAGTTAATTCTCAAATTATCTTTCAACTATTCATGTGCTGAGTCATCATGCGCTAACCAAGACACTACTAACCCTGACAACATTGGCTTCAAATCATTAATGGTAAGGATATCTTATATGTAAAAGAACAAGTACCATGTTTATGGAAACACATCTCACCCCCACATTGATGTTTTTTTATCATTATTACTGTCGCAAGTTCCACATTTTCAATCAATGCTAATCTATCTTTCAATCACCCATATCTCTGGTTTGTAAGAATCATATATCGATATTGTCAAGCCAATCACTTATGCACATATTTTTATGGGGATATCCACATTCACCTTTCAGTATGTTTTTACTACATTTTCAATCATTTGAATAGATAGCCACATATGTGCTTCCATATGTAGGAATAGTCATGATTTACTTTAAGTATATTTAAACTATGTTGAGCTTCATATAATCCCACTTATACACATCCCTATATAGGGATAGTCATGCATGTTGTTAAGGGAATTTGGAAACAATTCAACCAACCTTATGGCTCCGCCTAATCGTATTGATTTCTAAAATATAGTTCAATAGGGTATTCATCACAATAACCTACACATTTCACAGTGTGGATCAAGAAGGAATATCAAGAACAAACATCAAGATCCAAACATAATCACATGGTCATAATCAAGAAAGCCTTATGGCCACTCACAAACTCTCATGAAACTCGTTTCTAGCACTGGATAATAAAACATGAACAACATATCATCTAAACATAATATATATGGCCTAAAGCTGTAAGGGACATTGTACCACAATTTTAATGATTTTTTATGAAAAGGGTTTATAATTGAATCCAATTACACCACTAAGATATGATGCCAAGGGATAAATTATTTTCTTTGAATTATCTTCATCTTTGACATTTAAAATTTAAAAAAATGATAAAAATAAATAGAAATAAAATTAATGACTTTATTTAGAGACATACTTAATTTATTATTTCAACTTTTTGAGAAGAACCCAAAGGAATATATGATCCCTCAATCCAATCAGTATAGTAGAAGATGTCGAAGAGGGATGTTTAGAATAACAATATAAAAAATAAATATAAGAGAGATGGGTAGATAGAGATTCTTGGTGGGAGGAAGGGAGGGGTAAGGGTATTGAGTAACCTCATATGTGTTTAACCTATCACCTACTAAAATTCCCCATTTAAAATATTTTTTCCCTTTTAATTAAATGTTTCATTCATTTATTACTCGGTTTAGTTATTTTTTTCATTCTCCCTCTTCCTAAACACAACCACCACCCCATAGACTTCATGTGTTTTTGTTTTTTTAACCCTTTATAAAACACATTTAATCATATTGTAAATATTTTATAGAATTATCCCATATCTATTTATACAAATTATATATACACAAGCACCAACATATGCCATAAACACTCACACACATATATATACACTCAAAAATAGATATTTAACCCATATATATATAATTTATAACTACATAGACCCCCCCCATATATATATACACGCATACACACACACACACACATAGATATATATATATACATAACCCTCCATATATATATAACCCACATACATATACACACATTATATATATATACACCCATAGAAACACACACATATATACATATACCTATATATTTAACCTATTTATATATATTTGTTAATTTAAAACACACAAATATTATTTTCCAAATTTAAAAAATATAATAACATATAAAACCATAACTTTTATTATTTTTAAATCTTCTACATTATTCCTTCCATAAACATTTCAACAACATTAATTTGATTACATTAAGAGTTTAATAAATTATATTAATCATGCAAATGTATTTAATTCACACAAGAAATAATTTTTTCAATTAATACTTAGACCACCAATAAATATTTACCCAACCAAACCTTCCATAAAAGCACATTTATTATTTATAATCATAAATTTTCATTTTATTTTTTCATTGAAAAAAATAATATCAATATTTTTTACATCCCAAAAAATATTTAAATACCAATTAATTTTATTAGTTAAAACAAATAAATTTTTTTAATAAAGGTCATTGTAGAGTTATATTATCCATTTTTAATAAATCACATAAACTAAAAATTTAAAACTAATGACCCAAGTCATTAAAATCTTCCCACCATAATTCTTAATATCCTAATGAAGTGCTTCAGATCATGGATTCACTACTCCCCACCATAGGAGTTATTATATTAACATTAAAAAATTCAAAAAATTCAATCATTACATTAAAATCCCATTCTAGATCAATAAACCACCACTTCTACCAATTGAAAACCTCATACAAATTATTTATTTAAAATATTGACTTTATGGTGTTTGTACAATTTATGAATTAAAACACAAAAGTATCTCAACAACAAATGACATGAAAATAAAGGAAATCAAAAAACACTTACCATATATTCAAGGTTCAATTCCATATTACCAACATTAAAACATTAATCAAAACAACATATATTCACTCATGAATCGAATAAAACATGCACGTATAAAAAAATGTTGTTATATTTCACAAAAGTGTATATCACAAAATCAAAAGTCAATTAATTATTAGGGATCTATATAATGAAATCAACATGTATATATGGAATGTAAAACTACATGGCTATCAGGAAGTATAAATGAACAAAAAATGAACCCAAAAAAACCACATATCAATTTCATGCGCATCAATCAAGGGGCATTTAATCAATGGTAACATAAAAGAGTAAAAAAACAAAATTCCCACTTTTTAGAAAGTCAAAGGTTCACTATAAAATTCTAACCAAGAACTTATAGGGTACCCTTTCATGAGTCTCGACTATCCTAACTCATTTCTACCCTTTCTCAAATCAAATAAAACGGAAAAGTCAAGTTAGTAAACCTGGTTGTCTGATATCATTTTTTGACATCCCGAACCAAACCATCTATTTTAGAATTGATTTTTATATTACCTCAAATATGCCTCCTTATATATAAGAGCCTTCCTCCATGTAGTGAGGATATGAGTCTGTCAGTAGGGAGACAATACCCTAAATATAATTTAATAGGATCAACAATAAATAATAAAAAATATAATAAATAACCAAATTGAACATGTAAAACAAAATAATTAAACAAAATTAATATAAGAAAAATAATCAATCAAATTGGAAATCATGTCTAGTGTAAGATGCCACAGATAAATAAATAAATAAGAAAAAATTCTACAAGATTCTATTTGAGTCTATTACCAAGTCCATACTCATATTCTCATATAACCACGATATGGCCATTTCATTTCACTATATTTCTGGTTATGAAATCTTCTATTGCATGAGAGATCTAAAATCAAGTGTGAGTACAAAACTCATTAGAACACCAACAACATGTCTTTTACATATGTGAATATAATATACAAATGTGTATTCAATGAAATAAGTTTATTCTAAAATAATCGTTAAACAATACATGTGTTGATCTATCATGTACTGAAAAACCTACTAAGAATATTGGCCTCACCTACTTTGGCTCATTACTAGTAACAATATCATATAATTCATATAAGTATAGCCTCTAATGTAACACAACTCACCCATTCTAGTGGTGGTCATCATCAAGAATGTATCATGTTCCACCTTTCCAATCCCCATTCATCTATCCCACAATCACATGTCATGACCCGTCCTTGGGGCCCGTGTCGTGACTACCCCAAGCCTTCCTTCCATAGTCCAGGGGCTGGTGACTACCACCAAATGCGTAATCCCTATAAAAAGGGAAGGCATTTCCTTTTAACCTGTAACACACACACAGCTAGAACACAAGCAGCAGAGTACGCAACTAAAAGTAAAAACTAAGTAAAATTGTATACCAAAGTAAGTGCTGAAAGGAAAGGGGCCAGAAATACATGCCCAAAAATAATGTACAACAACTGTGAAGCTAGTAAAACCACAGAAAGGTAAACAGCTACTACTGAGTCATCCTCTGGGAATCCCACCAGAAGGGTGGGTACAGATGGCCTCCTCAGCACCCACAGTTCGTCCGTTCGCTCAGAGTATGTCTCGCCAAGTGGTCCACCTCCGGCTACTGTCCTTCTCAAAAAATCTCTGCCTCGATCAGTGATGTCTGTCATCTGCATCCAACACAATGATATGCGGGCATAACCCGTGTAGGGTTGAGTGTAACGATACTCAGTAGAATACCTCGATACCCCCGAAGGTCTCCCAGAATCCACAAAGGATAAACCATAGTAGAAATATAAAATCTTGAAGTATCAAAAAACCCTAATTAGCTATACGCCCATACATATACCTAAGTTACCAGTCATAGCCCGGATCCAACTCTCGAGCCCAATCACAACCCTTTCCACACAGGAAGTAAATTTAATCATATCGATGATAATGATTGAAATACAAGACTTAACTCACACAGGTATACATCTTTAGTATGGAAATAGAGAAGATCAGATGTAGTCACTGGTTCATCTATGCTGCCGAACCCACACAGGATACAGGACCATCTAAGCTGTCAGACCCACACAGGATACATGACCAGCTACTCTGTCGGACCCACACAGGATACAGGAATAGAAGTCAGAACTATCGGACCCATGGAGGATCCCGGTACAGTAGTCATCACTGTAGAACCCACGGAGGATTCCGGTTCAGTAATCATCATTGTCGAACCCATGTAGGGTTCCGGTTCAGTAATCAGCATTGTCGAATCCACATAGGATTCCTGTATAGTAGTTGCCATATCCAGCTCTGGGGTTCCAGCACACAGAACGCTCGATTCTAGGAGGGTTCGCTCCTCGAGCCAAGTGAAGATACATAAACTACAATGAATTCCCGAGTTGATGTATCTTGTAGTTCCATCTCATCATAAGGAACCCAATGCAATAGAAGACGCGTCAATCATACACCTAATCTGAGAGTTATTAGCATTTCCATTCTAGGGGCCCGGTTGGATTTATGCTCGTTCCAAACCCATCCATTTTCCAAATTTGTCCAAAACTCACTTATAGTATCTCAAAAGTACCGCCTCATCACGAGGGTCCCAGTTCTGCAGACGGTGCGTCGATCGGACACACGGTTTAAGAGATATTCACATTTAAGAGAAGACGAGTCCGACCCTTCAAGCCCAGTGGGTTGGCGGGTCATCCCGACCTAGTTTGGCGGGTCTGACCCAGCTGGGGGTCAGCCCCACCCGGTTCGGCGGGTCCGACCCAGCTGGGGGTTGGCCTGACCCGGTGGAGCGCAGCTCACTCGTGGACCTGGCCCGGCTGGTCTGACCAGATTGGGGGGTTGGCCCAGCCCGGTGGGGCACGTCCCACCCACGGACCCGACCCACGCTGCGGTCCGGTTCGGTTCACCCAGTGGCGCTGCCCCTCTTCTGCCCTGCCGGCCATAGTCGGCTAGTTTGGTCTGGCATGAGTGGCCCATACAGTGGGCCGTGGTTCTCTCCACGCGGCGCCAACCATCATCGTGGTCTTCCAGCCCAGCCGGCAGGCGGTCGGTCTGTTCAGCCAGTAGAGCGGCCTACACAGTGGGGCACTGTCTTCTCCGCGCGGCGCTTACGGGCATCGTGCTCCTTCATCCCGGCCGGCAGACAGCTGGTCGGTTCCTCCACCCAAGCGTCCCGCATTTGGGGGTCGCGGTCTCCATCCACGCGGCGCCTATGGGTGCAGCGGTCTTCTAGCGGGCCAGCCGGATTGGCCAGTCGGTCGTCCCACAGATCGGCTCCAAAGCAGCCGGTTTAGCGGGCTGCCTCTACACCTCCACCATGTCACAACGGTGTCGTGGTCCTACTGCTCTCTACGCAGCTCAACGGCATCGTTCCACCTCCACTATCGTGGTTCTTCTTCGGCGTGGTATGACGTCACCGCGCCCTTTCGACTCCGCCTCCGATGTGAACCAAACGAGATTCAACGGACGGTCATCGGGCCGTGTATGTTCAGCCTGCGCCCTCTGCGTTAGGTGATATCAATTTTCCACTACCAAACCAAAGTAAAAATCTATGAATTGAGGATATAATTTTATTCATTTAAAATTTTACAAATCCCCCTACCTCGATTCAAAAACATTGTCAAAGTCGCAGAAGATGGTGTCTTGGAATACGGGCATCGTTACGTCAATGTCAGAGGGAGATTCGTTGTCATTGGTGACGTTCTTCATAGACATCATCTTCCCTTTCTTTCCCCAATTGGAATGTAAGGATACGCCTCATCATTCTTCGGTGGAGACGACATTCTTCATTGGAATAAAACTCTCCCTAATTCTCCAAGGCTCCCCCAATACTCCCAAACACTCCAACGATTATGCCAACCCCAAATAAAAGAATAACATCACTTATTTAAAGGTGGCATAATGTTTTCAAAATTCAAACACTCAAATTAATTAATTAAATGTGGACCTCAATTAATTAATTAATGGTGTTGGAAAATTAATGAGAGAAAGTGGGAGGTGGAGAGTTTTAAAATTTAAAAAAGGGAGGTTGAAGGTGGAGGGTTTATCCCACATAAATGGGGGGTTTCAAGAGTTTCAAGGGGAAGTTGAGGGGGTTGTGTTCATGTGGTCCCCACAACATAATATTCTCCCATGGGAGGTTATGTGGTGGGTGGGCCCCACATCCAACTTCCCTTTGGTGGATTTAACCACCTCCCACATAAAAAAAAGTGAATCATATTTTTATTTATTTAAATTAGATAACCCCCAAAAATAACTTCCAACCTGTATAAAACACGACTGCGGTAAAGGCCTCCTTAAAATAATATCAGTGTTACGAGTTCATCGGTGTCCTTGTATTTCAAATTCGAGCACCGATTCAAAATATATAAAATCTCGCTCGTACATCTACAGAACGTACTCGAACAAAACTTCATAAAATTATTCCGGGCACATCGGGCCTCAGAATCAGGTGCTGTCAAAAACTGCAGACTCATAAAAACACCGTGTATTTATGAAAAATATTTCCATAGGATTTCCTGGTCTTTAAATTCATCCCACCTCAGGGCAATACATCCCCATAATCTACAACACACACTAAGAGAACAAGTGGGGGTACTGAGCACGCATCTGAGCCTCATGCTCCAATGTGCTTTTCTAGAGGTTCTCGTGCATCTAGAGAATGTGAACCAGAGGAATCGACCATCCTCATAGGACCCGCTCCTATCGATCCTAGATCTCCACTAGGAAATCCGTGAACGTCGCCTCGTCATCGATGTCCAGCTCCCCATGGTCGATGATGTGGGATGGGTCGTGCATGTATCTCCTCAGCTGAGATACGTGGAATACGTCGTGAACCCGATGCAACTGAGGTGGAAGGGAAAGGCGGTAAGCCACCTCACATACTCTGTTGAGGACCAGTAATGGTCCAATGAATCTCGGAGATAACTTGCCTCCTTAGTCAAATCTTCATAGGCCTCATCGAGGCGAGAGCTGTAAGAAGACGTGGTCTCCATCCTCGAACTCCAGTGGTCTTCGTATCCTATCTGTATAAGACTTGTGTCTGCTCTGTGCAGTCATCAACTGCTCCTCTATGATCTGCACCCTCTCTGTCGTATCCTGAACCATCTCTAGTCCTACAAGTGCTGACTCACCTAGGTCAGTCTAGCACAGAGGTGATCCAAAGGGTCGGTCGTACAATGCTTCATAAGGTTCCATCCCGATGGTGGAGTGGTAGCTTTTGTTGTACGCAAACTCCACCAAGGGTAAGTGATCCTCCCAGCTACGACCAAAGTCAAGTACACAAGCACAAAGCATGTCCTCGAGTGTCTCGATGGTACGCTTGGTCTGGCCATCCGTCTGAGGATGGAAGGCGGTGCTCAAGCGAAGCTGTGTCCCAAAAGTCTCATAAAAACCCTTCCAAAGCCGATAGGTAAAGCATGCATCATGGTCAGAGACAATAGAAGAAGGTACTCCATGTAAACACACAATCTTCTGCACATAGAGGCATCCCAAGCTCTCTACCGAACCCTGCTCTCTGATCTGTAAGATGTGGGCTGACTTGGTGAGTTGTTCAACGATCACTAAGATATAGTCGTGTCCTCTAGATTTACGTTGAATTCCCATCATGAAATCCATGGATATCCCATCCCACTTCCACTTTGGGACCTCTAAGGGCTGTACCAAGCCTTCTGGTACCTAGTTCTCCACCTTCACTTGCTGACAAGTTAGGCATCGCGATACAAACTCTGGTACCACCATCTTCATACCCGGCCACCAGTTCTATCATCTGTTGTCTGGATACATCTTTGCCACTCCAGGATGTACCTCTATAGGGGATGTGTGTAACTCCCCCAATACCTCCTCTTGTAGTGAAACTGGTACCATGGTACATTCTCTGAAAAGGATGACGTGCTCCCCACCTTTATAAAATCCATCAGGTGCCTGCCCTGAGGATATCTGAGCACATTGCGTCTCACAGTCAATGTCCCCTCGCTGTGCCTCCCTGACTCACTGAAGGAGTGGAGGAGTTACTATAAGAGACTTCAGAATGGAAACTCCATCTCTATCTAAAAAGGATATCTGCAACGTGACCAGCTGCTCAGTCACCTCTCCTAGCATCTAAATGCCCGATCTCCTGCTGAGAGAATCTACTACAATATTCCACTTCCTTGGAGTATAGACAATCTCGAAGTCATAGTCCTAGAGGAACTCGATCCATCACTGTTGTCTCAGGTTCAGGTCCTTCTGCGAGAAGATGTACCTGAGACTCTGGTGGTTAGAATAGACTGTAAAATGCTTTCCCATCAGATAGTGACGCCACATCTTCAAGGCGAATACCACTGCTAATAACTCTAGTTCATGGGTAGTGTAGTTCTGTTCATGTTGTCTGAACAACCGTGAACCATATGTGATCACTGCCCACTCCTTCTTCAGGACACACCTGAGTCTGGTCCCTGATGAGTCGCAGAAAATTACGTTCCCTACGCCCTCCTCCAGTAGCCTCAATATGTGCACACTGGTAAACCTCTACCTTAGATCCTGAAAGCACTTTTGGAATCTATCTGACCACACGAAGGGTTTCCCCTTCTTCTTCAATGCTAAAAGAAATGATTCAACTCTTGAGAAGTTTGGCACAAATCTCCAATAGTACCCAGCTAGTCCCAGAAAACTCCGAACCTCGGTGACACTCCTTGGTGGCTCCTAAGAAAGTATTTCCTCGATCTTCACTAGATCCACTATAACTCCATCCTTCGAGATGATGTGTACCAGAAAGGGAACCTATCGAATCCAGAACTAGCACTTCTAGGGCTTAACATAAAGCTAGTTCTCTCGGAGTGTATCCAGTACTACCTGCAAATGGTAGGCGTGCTCCTCCTCAGTAGTCTTGTAAATCAGTATGTCGTCAATGAAGACTATGAAAAAATGATCTATTTAAGGCTGGAAGATCATGTTCATGAGAATCATTAACACTACTGGTGTGTTGGATACGCCGATGGGATTAACCAAGAACTTATAGTGGCCAGACCGACACCTGAAGGCTGTCTTCTGCACATACTCATCTCGAACTCTGAGATGGTGATAGCCTGACCTGAGGTCTATCATTGAGAACCATTGTGCTCCCTTGATCTGGTCAAAGAGGTCATCAATCCATGTGAGTGGGTACTTGTTCTTAACGGTCACCTAATTTAGGCGACGATAGTCGACACATAGTCTCAAGCTTCCATATGCCTTCTTCGTGAACAAAATCGGTGATGCCTAGGGTGAAACACAGGGTCAGATAAATCCCTTCCCCTGCAAGTCTTCCAGCTATACCCATTTCTCACATATCTCGTTGGGAGCCACCAGATATGCTGGAGTAGATATCGGTGTTGTCCCGGGGTACAGGCCAATGTAGAAGTCTACCTCTCTGCAAGGAGGTAGTCCTTGATCTTCATCAGAAAAAACATCCACGTACTGATCCACCACAATAGGAAAACTCAAACTCTGCACATCAACCACTTCGAGGATGAGACTATACTACTAATGTGTGATCGTCTACCCCCTCCTCTGCGTAAGTCCATCCTGCGCTGCAAAGGCTCCCTTCTCACTAGTGAAGGTGAACCTGGTCCCATCCATGCGGATACACCACACTTTGCGCCTAATACAATCAATCTGTGCATGAACTGTTTATAACCAGTCCATACCGAAGATGACATCAAAAGGCCTCGACGCCACTACAAGAAGATCCCAGCCAAAGCTCTCAACTCCTAGAGTAATCTCACAGTGCCATCACCAGAGCTTAATCATTGATTCTACTCCCATAAGTGTCTCTAGTAGTAAGGATCATGCTAACGACTCCGTCGGAATCTCTCAGATCTGAACAAGGGTTGTGGCAATAAAATAATGACTCACACCTCTGTCTATAAGTACTACAGCAAGGGTGTAGTAGACACAGATAGTACCTCGAATCATCTCAGGTGCACTATGGTCATAGGCCTCAACTGCCTAGAGCTAATCCCGCATTTTTCCACCCGCACCCTGTGGTCGGGATGGACCTCCTTGTGGTGGTTGTGGTAGAGCCTCAAAACGTGGTCTGCCACCCACTTCTCAGCCACCTCCTCTACCATGTCCGCCTGCTCCCTGCGGACCACCACGGTCGAACCTATGCCTCTAACTGGGAGGTCCCTCTGCTTTCTACTTCTCATCTACATGGTGGGTCGGGCAGTCTCAAGCTAGGTGGCCCTGCCCGCCGCATGCATAGCACTACCTGCTCCTCGTATAACTGGATCTATTTCGTGTTCCCCAAACAAAAGAACCTGTATCTTGGGGTCACCCACCTGATGGCCTGGTCCACTTGGACCTCTCTATCATATTTCTTCTGCCGGATGCAGAATACTCTGCTACGTGTCACCCTATGGTGGGTCTCTCCGCTGGTGACTGCTCAATGAGAAAACTCTCCACTAGAAGGGCTCGTTCCAGCACCCCCTCCTGCGTTGGAATGCTGAGGGGAATCATCATAGCCTTGATCTCATGCTTGAGTCCCTGCTCAAAGGTCGGGGCCCTGAAGAATGGGTCCCGTAACATATACGTGAAGTAGCACGAGAGGTCGGTGAACCTCACTAAGTACCAACCTACTGTCATGCTGCCCTGCTGCAGATGAAGTAACTCCAGAATCCGCATTACATGAAGGGTGTTTGGAACAAACTCTGAGTGAAAGAGACTCTCAAAGCCTATCCATAGTAATGATGCCTCGTCATGCACCTGGATCATCAGGCTCCACCATCTTCCTACTGCTTCATGCAAGAGACTCATGGAAAGGATCACCATGAGGTCGGCTAGTGTCCCTACCAATCTGAAAACTCTAACGACAGCCTCCAGCCAATCCTCAACTGCCTATGGGTTTGTATCTCCCCAAAACCTAGGTGGCCTCTGGCGTTGGAACTCATGAAATGTACTCAGGCAGCGTACACTCTATGATTTTGGAGCTGGTGGTATTAGTGGCCCAGCAGGTGGTGGTACCACTGGTACCTCCACTGTGATGGGGCCCTACACCGATGCCTCATCGCTCGGTGGGCTACCATCTCGTACGTAACTCAAAACCCTAGATGGCTGCCTTTGTGGGTCCTTCCTGAAAAGAAATAATTGCGCCACATTTAAAACATTATACCTGGTGAGCTGACACAATGTAATCACGAAGAAAACTTTTCAAAAGAAACACACACGCAATCATTGTTTTCGTGCACTGGGTCAGAGATCAGAAGTGAGAGTCCTACTGTATGGATATGCCGGCCACCGCCCCAACACCGGTTTCACAAAACTGATAACCACAGCCAAAACACTTAACATTATTGTTTTCAAAAGAATCGAAGTCCATGTTCTGTGGTAGAACTGACTCCTCTGATACCAATTTGTCACGACCCGTCCTCAGGGCCCGTGTTGTGACTACCCCAAGCCTGCCTTCCATAGGTCAGGGGCTGGAGACTATAACCAAAGGTGTAATCCTTATAAAAAGGGAATGCATTTCCTTTTAACCCGTAACACACACACATCCTGAACACAAGAAGCAGAGTAAAAAATTGAATGTAAACACTAAGTAAAACTGTATACAAAAGTAAGTGCTGAAAGGAAATGGGCCGGAAATACATGCCCAACAGTAAAGTAAAACAACTATGAAGATAGTACAACTATAGAAATGTGAACATCAACTACAGAGTCATCCTCTAGGAATCCCACGTGAAGGGTGGGTACAGATGGCCTCCTTAGCACCCTAGGTCGGTCTGTCCGCTCTGAGTATGTCTTGCCATGTGGTCCACCTCCGGGTACCATCCAGCTCTACAACTCTCCGCCTCGATAAGTGATGTTCGTCGTCTGCATCCAACACAACGATGTGCGGGCATATCCCTTGAAGGGTTGAGTATAACGATACTTAGTAGGGGACCCTGAGACCCCCGAAGGTCTCCCAGAATCTACAAAAGATAAACCACATCAGAAAGATATAATCATGAAGTATCAACCAGCCCTACATAGGTATATGCCCATACATATACCTATGTTACCAGTCATAGCCCGACTCCAACTCTCGATCCCAATCATAACCCAGTCCACACAGGAAGTAAAGTTAATCATATCGATGATAATGATTGAAAGACAAGACTCCGATCACACATGTATACATCTTTCGTATATCTATACAGATGATCAGATGTAGTCACTGATTCATCTATGTTGTCGGACCCAGAAAGGATACAGGACCAGCTAAGTTGTCGGACCGCACAGGATACAGGACCAGATACTTTTTCAGACCCACACAGGATACAGGAGAAGAAGTCAGAACTGTCGGACCCATGGAGAATCCCGGTATAGTAGTCATCATTGTCGAACCAATGGAGGATTACAGTTTAGTAATCATTGATGTTGAACCCACCAAGTATTACGGCTCAGTAATCATTGTTGTTGAACACACGTAGGATTCCCATACAGTAGTCGTCTCAACCATCTCTAGGGTTCCCGCACATAGCATACTCGATTACAGGAGTGTCCGCTCCTCGATCCAAGTGATGATACATCAACTACCACGAAGTCCTGAGTTTATGTATCCAGTAGTTCCATCTCATCATAAGGAACCCAACGCTGCAGACGGTGCGTCAATCGGACACCTGGTATGAGAGTTATTAGAATTTCAATTCCAGGGGCCCGGTTGGATTTATGCTCGTTCCAAACCCAGTCATTTTCCAATGTTGTCCAAAACTCACTTAGAGTATTGTAAAAGGACGGTCTCATCACGAGGTTCCCAGTGTCGCAGACGGAATGTCGATCGGACGCGTGGTTTAGGATATATTTTTGTTTAAGGGAATAAGGTTCTGGGCCATCATGCCCAGTGGGTTGGCGGGTCGGCCCGACCCTCCTGGGGGTTGCCTTGGACCGGTGGAGTGCGGCCCACCTGTGGACCCAGCCCGGCGTGTCTAACCCGATTGGGTTGTATCCCACCCCGGTGCCCCCCCCCCCCCCCGCGGACCCAGCCCGTGCTGTGGGCCGGTTTGGTTCGCCCGGCGGCACCTAGCGGTGTCGCCCCTCCTCTACCAGGTAGGCCGTAGCCGGCTGTTTCTGTCTGGTACTAGAGGCCCGCACAGTACGTCGCAGTTCTCCCCACACAGTGCCAAGAGGCACCACGGTCTTCTAGCCCGGCCGACAGGTGGCCAGCCGGTTCGTCCAGTAGAGCGGCTCACACAGTGGGTCGAGGTCTTCTACGCACGGCACCTATGGGCACCAAGGTCCTTCAGCCCGGTCGGAAAGTGTCCGACTGATTCCTCCAGTCGAGCAGCCCACGGTTGCGGGCCGTAGTCTCCATCCACGAGGTGCCTATGGGCACCGCGGTCTTGCAGCAGGCCGGTCGGTCATCCCGTGGACTGGCTCCCTAACGGACAGTTTAGCTGGCTGCCTCCGCACCTCCACCGTCGTGTGACGCCGTTGTGGTCCTACTGCTCTCAACACGGCGCGCCGGCGCCACACCGCCACCTCCATCATGGTTCTTCTCCGGCGTTGTGCGAAGGCACCTCGCCCTCTTGGCTCCGCCTCCAATGTCAACCTAATGAAGTTCAATGAAGGGTCATCGGGCCATGTTTGTTCAGCCTGCACCCTCTGCGTTATGTGGTATCAATTTTCCACCATCAAACCAAAGTATAAAACGAAGAATCGAGGATATAATTTTATTCATTTAAAGTTAAACATATCCCCCTACTTCTATTCCAGAACGTTGTCGATGTCTGGGAAGATGGTGTCACAGAAGACGGACATCGTTTTGTCAATGGAAGAGGGAGATTCATTGTCATTGGCGATGTTCCTCATGGGTGGCGTCTTCCCTTGCTTTCCTCGATTAGAAATGAAGGAGATGCATCACCGTTTTTCGGTGGAAACAGCGTTCTTCATTGGAAGAAAGCTTTCCCTATATCTCCAAGGCTCCACCAATACTCCCAGACTCTCCAAAGATTATGTGAACCCCAAATAAAAGAATAGCTTCACTTATTTAAAGCTGGCATAATGTTTCTAAAATTCAAACTCTCAAATTAGTTAATTAATTTTCGAACTTAATTAATTAATTAATGGTGTTGGAAAACTAATGAGAGAAAGTTGGATATAAAGAGTTTTCAAAATTAAAAAAGGGAGGAGGAAAGTGGAGGGTTTAACCCACATCAATGGGGGGTTTCAATATTTTCAAGGGGAAGTTGAGGGTTTTGTGTTCGTGTGGTCCCCACCACACAATATCCTCCCATGGGAGGTTATGTGGGGTGTGGTCCCCACTTCCAACTTCTCTGTGGTGGATTTAACGACCTCCCACATAAAAATATGAGAATCATATTTTTATTTATTTAAATTAGAAAACCCCCAAAAATAACTTCTAACCTGTATAAAACGCAACTGCGGTAAAGGTATCCTTAAGAGAATACCGATGTTGCGAGTTGGTTGGTGTCCTCATATTTCAATTCCGAGCACCGGTTCAAAATATATAAAATCCCGCTCATACATCTATTGAATGTACCTGAAGCAAACTTCAGAAAATTATTCTGGGCACACCGGGCCTCAGAATATGGTTCCGTTAGAAACTGCGGACTCGTAAAAATCCCATGTATTTAAGAAAAAAATTTCCATGGGATTTCCGGGTCTTTAAGTCACTCATGAGCCACATCCATTGGAATCCAATACCAGTATGTTCTTTCCAGTAACATACATATGTCCCTCTAAAGGAATAACCAGACCCTCCTTTATTGTATATTAGACTGCATTTTCTATAAGTTGTCCAACTATCCATATATTCAAATCCCTCTATAGGGATATCCCAGCCAACCATTATGGATAATTGGAAAATATAATTAGTTTAACAATCCACTTTTGTGCATCCCTATATAGGGGTATCCATTCCCAACTTAAGGATACTTGATCATTATGGACCCACCTAATCATCTTGATACCTAAAAAATTATTCTATAGGTCATTCATCACAATAATCAACATATTTTTTAGTAAGGATCAATAATCCAAATCAATAAAAAAAATGTTAGAAAACATATAAAATCACATGGTCATAATAAAGTTACCATCATGGAAAATCATTCACTTACATGCAACACGTAACAAGAAAGGGTTAATCAAGCATAAACAAGACATCATTATAATATCATATACGTATAACAAAATGGTAAGGGACATCCTACCTTATATTTTATAGTGTTCTAATAACAATAGTCCATAAAAAATTCAAATTGAAGCATTAAGTCACGTTGAAATGTGATTAAATCATTCATTTGAATTATCTTCATCTTTGATTTTTTTAAAAATGAAAATGGTATAAAATTAAATTGGATTAATTACTTCACTTTCTTAAAAAAACATATGATTTAATTTATACTCATCAGGACAAAACCAATGATACTAATGAAGCTTCAACAAAATCAATATGAGATATGATATTGAAGGGGAAAATTTGGAATAATAATATTAAAATAAATTTAACATAGAGGGGTTAATTATAGGCACATGAGGGGAAGGAAGAAACATTAGGGGTAGGAGTAACCTCATGTTGGTTTATCCATGGGCCTCCCTAAATTTCCCCATTAAAATATTTTTTTTAATATTTCTATATTAAATGTGTCATTCATTTGTCACCATATTTGTTAGTTTTTTTACCTTCTCTCTTATCTTAAACCCATGGTACACCCCAAAGAATTGATGGGTTTCTTTTTTTTAACCCTTTATAAAACACATTTAATGATTCCTTAAATATATATTAAATTCACCCATATATCTTTATACACATTATATATATACATACACACACACACACACCCACATATACAAATATTCCCACACACACACACACACATATATATATATATACCCACATATATATATTTATATATCTATATATAACTCATATATAAGCACTATATGTATATATATATATATCTATCACATCTGTGTATACATATATATTTATATATATATACACAAACACATATATATAAATATGTATATATATATATTACCCTTATATATATATACATTATATATATACACTCACCAAAACATATATATATATACATATATTAATTTTTCGCACCCAAATATCACTATTCCAATTTAATAATAATAACTAAAAAAATAACAATAAATTTTATTATTATTATGTCTTCCCCGTTATAACCACCACAAACATTTCAACAATAACTATAATTACTAATAAATAACAGATTAATAAATATTATTAATCAAAAAAATGAATTTATCTAAAAAAACAAATAATATCATCATTAAAACATTGACTACATATAAATATTTACCTAAGAAAAACATCCTCTATAACACAATTATTAATTAAACTCATATATTTTAATTTTTTTCATCTAAAAAATATTAATTAAAATAAAATTACTATTATTATTATTATTGTCCAATAAATATTCTGATCATAACTATTTTTGTTAGATAAAAAATATAATAAAATAATTAAATTTCCTTGTAGTCATATATTCTACCTTTCAAATAAATCTCCAAAAACGAGAAAATAAAAACTTACTACATGGATCACTACACCTAGAAATCCTATCTATAACCATTTCCCTATATTTTCAGGTTACCTCACTCTAAGAGATACAAATCCATCAAAACCAACTGTAAACCTATGACTCTATAGACATAAGTTTCAAATTTAGTCTCATTGTGGAACCATAACCACCCCATAACTCGGCTGACTATTATAAAAACCAATAGTACTCATGAATATTCAGTTCATCTAACCTCATTATGAAAAAATATCGAGGGTAAAAATTCTACCACATGACTAAACATAGAGTCGACTCATGATCACACCAGTCATATCTCATTGAAACTTGGTATACATCTCTCTACCACTGACCATGATCTTACGACATACTAGTTCTATCAAAAAAATCCACCCATGTTGCATCCTTTTTAATATATGGAATATTCCCATTCTAAATGTTAATTACATTATATCCCTCTAAACAGTATCATTACATAACAAAAAATTAATACTCATGATCTCACCATGAAATGAGGTCAACAAGAGATCAATATAGTTAAGCACTTAACTAACCACTCACTTTAAAACTCATCACTTGTAATCAATGTTATTTTAATCACCAAGAACTGGGAAAATAAAATTACCTCTCCAACCATTTTTTGGGTGTCCAAAAACAAAGAGAACTTCATGTCGAGGTCTACCTCACCTACACCTACATCCTTGAAACATTTATGTATGTCTAAACCACATTTCCCATTGCACTTCTCGTGATCAAACATTATACACAAACATTGACCCATCATTTCCACCACTAAATAAATAAAGAAAATTCTCCAACCACTATCACGGGTTACCCTAGAGTGTTACAAAGAACCAACTCACTAAACAAGAGTCACATATAAGGATCCCTTGTTTCCACCATCTAGCCAGCACACGCCATCCCACTTAATTCATACCCCAAAGGTTGCCTTCTCATATCTATTTCATAATCACACAACATCCAACATACTTAAACACTCACCTATAGTGTTTATAGACCCATACAAAATAAAACCACTTGCGAAAACAACTACCTATAATGGTTCAAAAAATTGTTATATATTACAGTTTTTAGGAACTCATATTAACAAGACGTCTTGTATATTAAACTCTTTATTACCAAACATAGCCTATATAAAGTGTTTTTCATTAATCAAGTTCTCTCCGAATCCTTTTCAACTTATACTAGTTTAAATAAATGTATTTAAAATTAAATACCACATTATAAAAAACTCTAATTATCCTACTTGAATAGCCCAAGACCTTCAGTTTTAATTTATTTTTGATAACCCCCCCTCTCAAGGGTGACGTGGAACACTTTAAAGGAACCAAGGAAAAATATACAATTACATAAAGTGTAGGTATTAGAGGAAATCACCCAAACAAGACAACATAGAATTCCCCTCCCCATTATATGTCTTGAAATAAGAAGTCCACCTTCACAAGGGTGGTCAGCTTTTTGTTCTATTTAGCGCTGCATAGGCTGGGAACTGATGTAAAATTCATACCCTATCAATCTTCTAATTCTGGTTAGCTTGGATCTGGTGGATGCACCTTCTCTGAATCCTCATATGGAGCCTTGTCATTATAATCTACTTGTTTTCATCTGCCTTTATCATGTCTCTTGAAGTCCATGGTTTGGAATGAAGTCATTGAGGTGGCCCAATGTCCTATAGATACAACTAGCCCAAATTCCTTTGGTGGCCCAAAGGCCTCCCAAGACCTGAGGACCAAACCGGTGGACCACAGGCCCAGATGGATGAATAGTTCCAGATGATACTGTACTGAATAGTACCTGCTACAGTATATCTACTGTAACCCAAAAATATTTCTCCACACATATTTGGACATCAGTCTCTTTGATGCAATCGTTGTTTCCTCACAAACTGGGATGAGGCTCATTTGCTGAAAACACTCTAATTATAGGCTTCTAACGTCACATATCAAAGGATTTGAAAAGGGTCCAATCCCTGATATTATTTCACCTCAGTGTACAAGAATCCTCAAACTCAAGTTATCTCAACATACCCAATACTAATACTTATATTCAACCCAAGATAAAATGGGTTCTAAGACCCCCCCCCCCCATTTATTTAAAGTTCATCTTTTCTCAAACTTAAATTCCTATGATTTTATCTTTTCATAATGTTGACATTCCTTGTTTATCATTATCCATAGGGTTCATATTTTTATCATTTTCTCTATTTTTCAAGATTCCATATTTTATCCATCCATAATTTATTTTGATATCACATTCTACATTTGGTTAGAAATGATGTTCTTAAATAGATATAAGGGAAAATATTTGACATGATTCTTCCTATCACATAATTTAACAATGAAATAATATAATAATTCATTTATATTAACTTATTCTCAAAAAATACCATTAGGGATTCGGTCTAGAAAATTTCCATCATATATTTATATGGAAAAATTACATATAAATTATTTTTGAAATTTTAAATTACTATTTCCCCTAAATTATTTTTTTCCATAATAATATATAAATTATAGAAGACATCAATAAAAGTTAATATTAATCACATCAAACATATGGATCACATATAAATAATATGTGCCTTGTATTGTTAAGGAATGCACACACACACTCTTCCCATTCTGGGAAAAGTGTAAAAATCCCCATAAATCATAACATTATAAATCATGTGTGTCGCTTAAGGTGATAATCAAAAATAGAAATAAAAAATTATTTCAAGAACATAAAGTCTCATCCCAAGAAAACTTATTATTCCCCCGTGCATGGGTTGATCAATATTAAGCATAAGTTCATTACCAAGTCCCAAAAAATTCAATCTGGTTTTATATTACCAAAAAAATTATAATAAAAAACAAAAAAAAAAATGATTCCACTTTTTTACATCTCCCATCTAGAGACCACTGATCAATCTCTCAGTCCAACTCACCACTTCACCATAGGCATGTTCTAGCATTTTCTAGAGTAGGATCTCAGTAAAAATCAGTAGCTCGCCACCAATAGTGGAACAATAATAACTAGAATGAAATAAATGTTCATGTAGAATTGATGAAATTAATTTGTAATTAGTTTAATAAATTTAATTTAAAATTTTAAAAACCCATTGATGTCCTGGAACAATGATGAAACCTAAGACAATATTATACCACCTCTGATCCTCATTTTCCTAACCCTGATCGACCAAACCTTCCATAGCTAGTGTTAAGGTATCCTTAATAACATCATAGTGACCATACCAACAATTGTACTAGAACAACCATTTTAATTGGTTTCTATATAATTGTGATGACCACCCTAGTTGTAATTTTCTATAAGTGTGACAAAACATCCCCGAGTGGAGTTTTCACAACCTATAATATAGGGGTTTTTATTTACCAAATTATAAGGGCCTTCATTACATCCCTTTAGGGAGTTTTTATATCCACTATGATTGGATAATTCACCCCTCCATGAAGGGAGTATTCACAACCTTCCCATAGAGAGTTTTCTAGTTTGGTCTAAACACAAAAAAAAATCACAAAGTCCAATCTAATTAACCATTTCAAATCTCTATAAAAAATTCATCATTACTTTATTTTAATAGCCTTTGTACCATTGCACATTAAAAATAACTAATTAAATTAAAAATGCATTTCAATTTATTATTAACAAATTCACATTATAATATTCATAAACCATGGTTTCCAAATTCACTATATGAAATTTATTTCATGATCCCCCCCCCATTAATTTCATGAAAATTCATTTCAATCATAATTAATCATTTCATTATTCAACACTTACAAATTAATTAGGGAAAACTCAAGGGTAACATCCAAATGTATGGATTATTCTTGAAATTATCCTTTGTTTATTAAGGAATTATTATGATTTCAATTAAAATTCACAAAATCAATAATTTTGAAATAAAATTTCACAACCATCTATAAAATTCACAATTCACCTTTTGACTATTTCAAACATAATTATGTATTTCATGTTATAAATATAAAACAATATCAAGGTTTCTATTGGGATCATCACTTAAATATCATCCATTTACATTTTATAAATCACAAATTACTATATATTTGGCCAATTTAAATGGTCAATTTCATTATTAGGTACTCCAATAAGAACCACCTCTTATATGAATTTAAGACATTCATAGGGGAATTTTACTAATGAAAAACAAAATAACATCTAATTCAAATTTAGTTATATATATGGAAAATGAAGTATGATCGCATAACACATTACATCAAGAAAATAATCCAAGACTATGAAAAAAATATAGGGAACACCTACCACCTGATTAGATAACTCTACTCACCCAATATTTACTTACAATTCTACTTACAATGGGATAAAATTAGATGTAAACCAAAATCACAAAAAGTATGTCATATTATAAAAACATTGATTGGGATCAACATTCATAAAATTAAAAATGAATATGTAGAAATAGGATTCATAGAATCTCTTTAAACTATTGATTTCACCTGATAGTGGAATACAAGGTTCTTGGGCGAGGGGTATCCATTATAGAATTCAATACAGGGAAAAGGGGGTGTGGGATGTTTTACTGGCCAAATGGGGAGACAAAATAATTAGTAGGGATAAATATGGATTTCTATAGGTAAAATTATTATGTTAACCCATATTAAAAATCACACAGGATGACACTACCTTGCCATTGGACCCAACTTGTTTTCCGGTGCAGGGTTCCCTAACTTTCTTGTGAGCATAGTACCCATGAAGGGATATTGGTTTTCCAATGTCTAGCTATAAGATCTATACGAGCTAGCCTATGGAAATAATGTATTCCCTACTTTTATAGGCACCTGATTATTCTTTAAATTATAGTGCCTCGTGCTCCCAAGTACACTATAAACAACCTGAATTGAAAAAACCCCAGAATGGGGAGTTACGTGAAGCTCACTCAAATGTTAATTCATAAACGGGGATAGGTATTATAATCCACTAGTAATATCACTTATAAAAATACATAATTTATAATGAATATTATAATCATTAAATATATAATGTAAATAGTTATTAAAAACCATCTAGTTTTTTCATTAACTTCTAAAATATTAATATTTCTATACATTATCCAAAAATGACATAATATGATATAAAATAAGGGGAAAATATATTTTTATTCACCTTAATATTGTCACTATAGTTATAATACCATATAAATATCATTGATATGACTTTGGATAAGAAATATCTGAGAGATATAATATTAAAGAATAATATGGGAGAGGGGATAGAGAAAGGACATAATATAGATATTGAGGAGTTAGTGTGAGGGAGATATTTCTCTCTGTAAATAATTTAATAAAATTATGGGTGCACCAACTTCCCCCATTTTTAATACATATTTTTTAAAAAAAATTCACTGAATAAGCCAATCCATTTGGTAGAGTACCTTTTATATAAAAATTACACAAGGGTTTTTCCTAGCACCAAAACATCCATCCCACATTTTATATATTTAACATAATATATAAAATATAATATATAATAATGGTCAAAAAATTCATATTTCTTGATTTATTAACACAACTAAAACCCCTAATTAAATTAATGAAATAAAAAACAAAGCAGATAAGTGAATATAATAAGTTAAATGAACATTCAACATTATATTATTTTTAATCATAAAACATAAATAAAATGAAAAAAATAAACTCAACAGATATTAGGACCACACTTCACAATCATATTTATTATTATAAATATATTTCACTTCTGTCTTTGGGAAACATGGAGAAAAGTATGGGCATTAGAGATAGCGAATGAATTGAATTAGTATTTTCAAATAAAAACTATATAAAATGTTTTATATTATACCCAAAAATATATATATGTATAAATAAAGAAATTATTGAATTTATATATTTCATTAAAAATATTATATATAATAAATTTTATATAATATTGAAAGTTAGTTTAAAAACATCTAAACCCATTGTAAATTACTTCATAAGTATAACAATCAAAAGTATATTTCTTTGAAAAGATGAGAAGGGAGAGAAAGAATCTATAAGAATTCTCAATTATAGATAAAAACAACCCATGAACAGCCAAACCAAAAACAAGATTCCAATGTTTCCCTATAAAGGTATAGGGAATATGATAATAAGGCCATGAATTGTTAACACACACATAAAAGATAGATAAATGATTTTGAGATTCACTATCACAAAAATCCTTTGACAAAATATTGTTATTGATTGAAGAACAAATAAAATGGATAAAAAATAAAAAATACATGAAGCGTCTAGATATATTGTAAATATAGGGTGAAAATGCATTGATAATATGAGTGTTTTGGCATTGAAGAATAAGACAATAATACTGACATTAGTGAAAATAATACATTTATATAATTTTAATAATATTCACAATATTCAAATTAGTAAAAAAATAAATAATTTTAATTTATGTGAGTGTTGATTAATAATAATAAATAAGCTAAGGTTGTAAGTGGTTACCCATTAACCAGGTACCCGACTCAATTAAATAGGTTTTGGGGAATAGTTAAATGGGAATTTATAGGTTTAGGGTATAAAATTGAATACTCGAGTAATAAATTTTTGTATTTTGTGTCATATCCTTAAGGTTTGATAAACCCAACCCTCATTATACAAATTATTACTAATTATTCAATAATAAATTTTTAAAATGCATTAAAATTATAAAATTTATTTATTTATTTTGATTTTGGATTATATAATATTTTTAAGTATATTTATAAATTTATTTCATTTAAATTAATGATTAAAAATTAATTTAAAAAAATTTATTAAATAATGTAAAATTAAAAAATATACTTACTTAATTTTTAATATTTTCTAGAATTATTAATAAAATTTTAATTTTTTTCATATAACTAAAATTTTTGGGTAGTTAAATGAGTAGTTAAAAATATAAGAGTTTTGGCTAAGGTTGTTAAATTTGAAAAATTACAGGTTTGTATTGGGGTTAGGATTTAATAAAAATATATGGTTCAGGGTTTATGTACCCCAAAATTTCATGGTTATAACACCTATTTTCATCCCACAATTAAACATCTTTCTATACTATTAAATATTTATCCAATACTATAATTTTAAATTTCATATCTAAAAATAAATTATCAAATTAAATACACTTTCAAACCTAGGAAAAATATGGTCGGAAGTTATAAAATTAAATTATTAATTGTTTCATACATAACTAATTAATAATATAATGGCACACCAGGGGTTACAATCTCTTAATCATAAAGTTTATTATCCTGAAAAATTCATTATTAATCATTCTAACTCAAAAATATTGACATGATTTAAAATTTTCCCCAGCAATATAACTTCTCTAGTAAATAATAAAATCAAAAATTAATATTTTTCTCCAATTAACCAATTCTAATTGTGTCTACTTTGTAACCAAGAAATATTATTTACATTTTATGAACATGATTTTTCCAAATCATGTGAAAAAACTTATAGCAGTTTTATATTAACTTACTCTCCTTTTCCATGTTTTATGATAACATTAATTTACTTAATTTACATAAAAAAATTTCAAAACTCATGTAAAAAAATTATATTCATCCACATTTCAGACATTTTTTTATTCAACATATTGATAATAAATAGTAAAAAAATCAATAATTCACATGTCTTATCATCACATATCTCACACTTTATTACACTATCAGAAATCATAAAAAGACATAATAACATTTAAAATCCAATTATATCAACGTAGGTTATTGGATAAAGTCCCATTTTTTTTATTAAAGTACATAAATCATATATCAACCCAAGAATTTTAATTATATTATTACATTATTTAAGAATAATTATCTATACAATTAAAAATAGGGAATGAAAATTATAATTTTTATTGGTGAATAGGTATATAATTATGAAATATAAAGCGAGAATAAAACAAATTTTTTTATTATTCATAATTATCTCCTAACTCTTTTGATCTCCTACAACTCCATATGAAAACCTATGGAATTCATAGGAAAAATGGACAAGCTAAAAACCCAGAAAGTGAATAAACCTGGAATTGAAGAAAAGTGCTTGAGTTAGATGGCCTGACATGATAACACAAAAGGAATGGATAATTAACAAATATATAGAAGAATAACATAAATAAAATGGGATATAAGATCATGGAAATATATTAAAGTGGTAGTAACATGAAAAATAATATAAAAAATGGTCAAGTATAACTATTTAGACTGTATCACATGGTGGACAGAGCCCCGTAATAGAATCGTCAAACTCTAAAATCCCAAACATAACACCTAATGAGATTAAAACATTACACAATAAATTTTAGTGTCAATTGGGATCACCAATCACAACATGTTCATGTATATGTGTTCAACAAAAAGAATCACACACAAGGAATAAACATATCATTTACCCAGTGACATAAATGGGTATTTTAATCATGTCATAAGGAATATACAAAGGGTATATGACAATGGTATCCGTGAAATATGATATTTAAATCATTCTTGGATACTCATAATGGAAAATATATAATTGATTAATAATAATTATGTTCAATTAAATTGAAAATAGTTAAAAGAGTTATTAGAAATGTTCCAATCAAGGGTGGTTTATTAGAAATGAATAAAGAGTCCCTAAAATTATGAAAGAATAATTTTTTGTATTAAACCAAAAAAACTAATATTAATGATAAAATGAATGATTCTTGAAAATATTTTTTGATTTGAAATATTTTTTGGTTGTGTACTTGAAAATGGATACAAAATCCAGAAGTTTCTTTTAATTATGAATTCTTATCGAGAAATTTGTTTAAAAGTTAGGGTCGAAGCTACTTTTTATTATGAGCTCAATGAACACATTATAAATGGGTACAGAGGGAACCATTACATAGTAAATAAGATAATGTAAAATTGGCCAATGAACAAGGGTTGAAGGCCTAGTTCAATGTTCTTCCTTCATCATCATGTCTATGTAGCCACCTTCCTACATCATTATTGCATCACTACATGAATCATAAATCCTCTAAGGGGGTTATGACCAATTGAGAAGGGTGAATTTTAAAATTTGTATTTCTCTATAATATAATGATTAATTATTCTAGATATATATTTTTAGAACATATATACATAATAAAGTAGATGTATACAAAATTATTGGGGAGATAACTTTAGGAAAAGATAAATAAAGGGATACCCAAATTAAATATGGATGTTCTAAGAGATCCCTTACCTTTTTCCCAAATGTGTTATGCACTTGAAACTAATGTACTAGATAATTATTTAAGATTCATTAATTTAATATTTCATAATCTCTTCTACAAGTATATTATTATGTATGATTTATTAAAAAACACCTTCAACTAATAAAACATAGAAGATTCACACATCTAGAGTATTTGGGGATTAGGAACACTACATAATGACTAAAAATGTAAAACACAACATATTTATTGAAAACTTCTTTTACATGACCACTAGATTCCTCTGTACTTGGCATTTCATGGGATAATCAGAAGACATGCATAAGAAAAAGGTGAGATATAAAGCCCATTAAGGGAGTAAAAAATGCATCAAATGAATAATACAATGCTTGTTAGGGAGTAGCAATATCTATGGAGAATAAAATAAAAATGAAAATAAAGGCATGATTTATCATGATTATCATAACATGGAAATGTGGCAACAACACTTGACATGGTATTAGCATCAACCAAGGATCATAGCACGTAGAGCATGGGTAAACCCTCATTTCACTTTAATTATCATGATTAAACCCTCATTTCACTTGGCATATCCTGATACTAATCTTTACCTAATGAATTTGAGCACTACCAGGGATCACCCATCTTAAATATTTCATTTCATGGATAAGTGTACCGCATGGATCATACAACATAAAATCCTTAAAGATAATCATTTATTCCACAATAAAGTAATGTGGAATTAATACATAAAACTATATAATCAATATGTAAATGTGCATAAAGGGGAATACCCTTGGTAGAGAAATGGTTAGTTTTTTCACAACACAATGGCTTTTTCTTGGAAAATCACGATGTAATTTCGGCCACATAACAGTGTGACATAAGAATTCATGAAAATGGTTGATGGTAGAAAAAAGGGTCTCTATTCATATTTAAATAAAATGGAAAATAAGGGTTTCATAAAGATACTAGTCCCAACATGTGTAATCGAATTTTAGATTCATAATATAGAAGAATTTCATGAATATAAATGAGGAGAGAGAAATTTCTTACGGAATTTCAGCATGGTAACGGGTGTACATCAGAGGCCTTAATGGGAGATAAAGGTGTATATCATCATTCAAACATAAATAGGGCAGTATAGGGGAGGTGAAAAATCATACCCCAACATTTTTAATTGAAAAAAAAAGTTGATAACAACATATTAAAATTTAGACAGAAATGAGAAAAGAAGAAATCCCTTACATGGAAGTGTGATCCCAAAGGATTAGGAGGGGATTGAGAGAGGATTATGGGATCTTGGGGCACCTTTGTAGGATTCTAGAGAGAGTAGTGCAGAGGTTGGATGATCTATATGGGTTTTTAGTATAGAGTAAGTTGGAGATTCTGTGGGTTTATATAGGAAAATAGAGGGAATTCTTTATTATTTATGTTTTGGACACTACACGTTAAACTAATCAAAAACACAAATCATACCATGGTTTTTAACCATGGTTTCAGATAAAGTGGAGTGTAAAAAAATAGTTTATATGTCCAATGAAAAAACATATTAAAATATTAGGATTTCTTATGTGGAGGTGAGTCACACTCTCAAGGAAATCATTTTAAAAATATAAATTGTTTTTTAGGTCTTAGAGGGTCCACTAATGATTTTTAAAATAAGTAAAATAAACCTAAAATCAAATTATTTTAATGGTAAAACATATATTGGGCGAACATAATTTTTATAGTATTTTATTACATCACTATTTGGTCATTAGGATGAAATAAACATTATATATTTAAACGGTATTTAATGTTTACTCAAAAATTTGAATGTCTCGAGGAATTATGAAAAATTCACTGTTGGATAATTTTGACATCCAAATTAAAAAAATTATATTCATTTTATATAAATAATTTTCAACATTTTTTAATTTTTACTTTGAAAATAAAAAACCCACATTTAAAGAAAATTCTTGGGTTTTGAAAAAAAGCAGCTTTCAAAGCTTAATAAAAATTTCAATTATATTCATAGAAATTATATGATAATTTATATTTAAAAAGTAATTTATTTATAATATTTTAATTATATATTATTTAATTCAATAATACATTAATTAATAAAAATAGATTTCTTAATTGTATATTAATTGAAAATAATATATTTTTCTTAAAACCAATTACAAGTTAACAACAATAAAATGAATGTATATTCTTTATTTTATACACAATTGATCCACATAATAATACTTATAAATTCTTGTTACATTACCCCTTATAATAGTATCATATGACTGAAGCGTAAGGTGTTAGATGGTGACAGACTCTTGGGGTGGCTCAGATAACATCGCTCGGGTGGTAATCTCTATCAACTCCTTCTTCTCCTGTAGGTGGTTCTGTTCGAGCTTAACATCTTAAAGCTCAGCTTCGTCTTGGTCAAGATCAAATCCCAATGCTTCCACCTCCATTATGAGCTCAGAAAAATGGGATTCATACGAAGAAAGTCTACGTGATGAGGTTATCACTTCATTTTACTGGGTAAATTGGATTTATTAAAGCCCTATATATATATTAATCATGTTATCATTGTTTAATGGCTATATTACCAATGATCACAATACTTTACGGTATTATAAAATCCAAAAACATAAATCCAAAGAAGTTTATATGTTTTATATAAAAATTTTACATAATAATACATTTAATTAGATCAAGTGGAATTTTTGTTAAAAAAAATTTTGGTCTTTACATTCATCCCCCCTCAAGAAATTTATCCATCTAAATTTCTTTTTTCCACACTAAAACAGATATAGGTAACTCTGCTTTATCACTTCCTACGATTCCCATGTCGCTTCATCAAACATTTAGTTTCACCACAACACCATGATGAGGGGAAATGTCATATTTTATAGAAAATTTTCCCAATAATATAACATCTTCACCAGCTTCTTTTCACATGAGGGGTCATTATCCATTGGTATCACCTCTAGAATGAGTGCATGAGATGGTTCAGGTATGTACGTCTTCAAGAGAGATACATGGAATACATCATGTACTAGAGATAGGATCAGTGGGAGTGCTAGTCGATAGGCCACTCCTCCAATGTGATCATGTATTTCAAAAGGGTTGACGTACCTTGGACTAAGCATTACCTTCTTACAAAATCTCATAAATCTCTTTCACTGTGATATCTAGAGGAGTACCATGTATCTAACATTAAACTCTAGGTCTCATCAATGATTATCAGCATAACATGTTTGTTGACTCTAATCCGCATTAATATGTTTCCCGGTGGTCTTAACCTTCTCCACCATTTCTTCAACAATTACAATAACTAATAGTTTTTTCTCCCCAACTTTATCCCAACATGTTTCTATTCTGCACCTCTTCCCATAAAGGGCATTGTAAGGAACCTTTTGGATGCTTGAGTGAAAACATTTGTTGTAAGAGAACTCAACTAGAGGGTTATGTTGATCTCATCCTCCTTTAATGTCCTTTTATAATTCTCTCAACATGTCCTCAAGTTCATGGATAGTCTTATCATATTGGCCATCAGTTGGAGGATGATAGGTTGTACTGAAGTTCATCTCAGTAGTTAGATAATTTTGAAGACTCTTCAAAAATGTATAAGAGAATCTTGGATCTCGATCAGATACAATGGATAGTTGTACTCCAAGAAACCTTACCATGTCTGTAATGCATATTTGTGCAAGTTGATCTGGTGAAAAATACTCTCAAATTGCAATTATGTGTGTAGTCTTTGTTAGAAATCCACAACAACCCAAATATCTTTGTTTCCTTTGGATTCCTTTGGAAGTCGAGTGAAACATTCCATGGTGATGTTCTCCCATTTCCATGTTGGTATGGGTAATGGTTGCATCATCCCCTTATACTTCTACCTATCAACCTTCACGTGATGATATACCAGGCACTTTTATGTATACTCAAAGATCTCCTTATTCATGTTATCCCATCGAAAATTTTCTCTGAGATCTCAATACATCTTTGTGTTTCCTGACTGAATGGAAAAATTTGAACTATGTGCATCATCAAAAGTTTTCTTTCTTAAAATTCAGATTCGATGGAACACGTAATCTGGACCCAAATCCCACTATTACTTCATCATTGACAATAAACACCGAGGATTTCCCTTTTCTAGTAGTTTCCACCTTTTTCTAAATTCCCACATCATCCTTTTGATCATCCTTTAACCCTTCTAAAAGAGGCGGTTGAGAAATAATTTGTGAAAGGATTAATTATGTTTCATTCTTTAGGATTCCCATGTCAATCTTCATCAAATATAATAAGATTGGATCCTTTTCAATTATCATCAATGATAGAATTGCTGGGTCCTTTCTACATATAGCATCTGCCATCTTTTTTGCTTTCCCAGGGTGGTAATGGATTGCTCATTCAATGTATTTTATAAGCTCTAAC
Source organism: Viscum album (assembly GCA_963277665.1). Taxonomy (NCBI): domain Eukaryota; kingdom Viridiplantae; phylum Streptophyta; class Magnoliopsida; order Santalales; family Viscaceae; genus Viscum; species Viscum album. The sequence continues at coordinate 473,218,668 of OY728148.1, forward strand.
CAAATTCATCAGTGCACGTTCAACACTACTTGTGTGAATATATACTTGAGCATTTTTTGGACCATATATATTTCATAATTATCCCCAAAGAGGTCATGCCACAAAATTGTTTAAGAAATGATCACTACAGCCAACTCTAGATTGTGTTTTGGATAGTTTTACACCATAAAATTCAATTTCCAGGAAGCATAGGTAATGACTTTGTCATTTTGCAACAACACACAGCCTAGGACCTTTTTCGAAGCATCACTGAATACCACAAAATGTTTTCCACTTGTGGGTAAAGTGAGAACAGGAATAGTGATAAGCCTCCTTTTCAACTCCTTGAATCTCTCTTCGCATTCATCACTCTAAGAAAACATTACTCCCTATCGAGTTAGATTTGTAAGAGGGTTGGAAAATCGTGAGAAATTTCCCACTAATAAACAATAATATCCAGCTAACCCAAAGAAGTTACAGATATCTGTTACTGATGATGGACTCTTCCATCCCTAGATTGCAGCTCTCTTGGTGGGATCTATTGATATCCCATTGCTTGTGATGATAATGCCCAATAATGAGACTTCTTTTAACCAGAACTCACACTTGTTATACTTTTCATAGAGATTATCCTTTCACAAGGTGTCTAGTATAGTTCTTATATGCTTCTCATGATCCTATTTGGTTTTAGAGTATATTATAATATCATCTATAAAGACTACAACAATTTTGTCGAGGTAATCTCCAAATAATATATTCATCAAGTCCATGAAGATTTAATGAGCATTAGTGAGTCTGAAAGGCATTAATAAGAATTAATATTGCTCTTACATTGTAACAAAAGTTGTCTTGGGGATATCCTCATTCTTTAACCTCACTTGGGAATATCCCAACCACAAATCTACATTGGAGAGGTATTGTTCTCCATGTAGTTGATAAAAAAATTCATCTATTCGAAGTAGATGATACTTGTTCAATATCGTGATTTTTTTGTTCTCAAAACAATCAAGGTAAAGGCACATTGACCCATCCTTCCTCTTGACGAAGAGAATAGGTGAACCCCATAGTGAAGCACATTGGTGTATAAACCTTTTATCCAAATTCTCATGTAGTTGTTTCTTTAGCTTCTCAAGCTCCACAAAATCCATTCTATACGGAGTCTTGGATATTGGCAATGCCCTAGGTATAAGGTCAATTGAGAATTCAGCATCTCTTCTAGGAGGAAGACCTAAAAATTCATTTGGAAACACTTCATCAAATTCCCTCACAATAGGCATGTATTCAAGAATGGTTTCTTCTTCGGACCCAATCATCTGATCCAGATACGCGTGATCATAGGATAGTAATTTCCATGCTTGAGATGATGGTGCTAAAGAAGATTCAAATTCTTACATGAACTTGTATAGAATCGGGGGCTGATTCTCCATATGGGGAGTGATTTCCCTCTCATGAAAATTTCTGTTGGCTCTATATAATGAATGCCAATCAATATAGATAAATGAAACAACATCCACCCGAGAGAGTTTTACGGGGGTTTCTTGGATGTTCAATCCACAAATTATGATAGGGGAGGAGTAATATTTATTGGATGTAATAATTTCCCCATTTTTTTACTCACCAAAATCATTAATTCCATGATTTTTTTTGGTGTTGGGATGGTTCTACTAAACAATAGGGATATAAAATAATGTGTATAACCTGATTTAAGAAGTATGTTTTCTATTGTTGAATGAAAAATTAGTGTACAGATCACCACTTCATTGTCGAAGTTCACTTCAGAGGTGGTGATGCAAAATACTATCCCTAGCTACCATTGAGCTTGTGGGTTGCCTCCAAAAACCCTTGGATTAAGGAACTAATTTGAAAGGTTCCATGGTTCTTTGTAGTTAGTGTAATTAATAATTCTTTGAAGGAAGAACAAAGTATTCTTTACCTCTATTACAGCCATGGGATTTTCTTGTAGGCAGTTATTGGCTAGGTGCCCTTCACTTCCACACCTAAAGCATTTCCTCGTCCCCTTTAGGCAATTACTAGGGTGCTTCTTTCCACACCATTGGAAAGTAGGGTGTGGGAATTTCTTAACACCATTTTATTTATCCATTAGACTGTTCGAATTGAATCCCACTTTACACTTGTTATCCTAAGTATACCCCTAAGATTCACCGATCTCCATTTCATCCTTGAGGGAAAATCGGAAAATTTCCTCCTAGCTATCGAAGTCACAGATCTCTCGGTCTTTCCTTAGGCTAGGTTTTATCCCACCAAAGATGTGTTCAACCATGAATTCAGGGGTAAAAAAATCTAGAAGCATATCATGCTATCCCTATGAATTTTGACTTGTATTCTCTGATGGAATCATCGCCTTTTTGCATGAGGGAAAGGAATACCCTTTTCATCTTATGTTAGGGGTGCGAGGTAAATATTTGTCGATTTTTTTTCTAGAAATCCTTCCATTCTGATGCCTTAATATCCTCGTCATGATTCATATTTTTTATGAATGCCCACCATTGATTAGCTTCACCCTCTATATGATAATAATCCTGGAGAACCATATTATATTGTGAACATTGAAGGTTGGAGAAGATCTTATAAAAGGATTTGATCCATTGTTCGGTAATTGAGGGATCAGATGATACATTAAAATTATAAACACTTTGTCTCATGAAGCTCTCAATTGTGACTTGTTCTTTCTTAAGGGGGTTGAACGTTCTTCTTGACCCATGTTTCTATTCAAATCTTTAGTTAACTGATATACTATCATGAAAAAGATCGTGATTCCCACTCCCATTGGATTGGGAATCTCATTAGAGAAGTCATCACATTGAACTTCACATCACTTGTTAGGATGATTCATCATATTACCATCCATTAGCTGTAATAAAAGGAAAGTTAGGGGTAACACAAAAATATTAATCCAATGGAAAAAATGGATGACTTATAAGTAACTTTTAATTCCTTAACTTATGAATCTATGGGTTACAATCTATGTTATCAATGATATAATTCACAACATATATTCTTAGGGGAATTTTTGTATTCCCATTACAATGGTTCATACTGATCTTGTGAATTTACACAAAAATATCCCTGAGGATTTTTGTAACCCAGAGTACAACAAGGCCCATTGTTGTGTACCAGATACCCTGGTTCAAGCCCAAATCTCCATTTCAGAGTTTTCACTCCTAGGTACATCTATTCCAGAGACACCTCTACCCTCTCGTATCCAGATATGGAAGTATTTTACTGATACAACACTTACTCAATACTCACCAAAATTTAGGGATTTATTTTACTATACTTAGTCTTATCACTATATATTTCAATAGGTTTTTCTAATCCTAATCCCAAAAATAACTAAACCTATCCTCTAATACCAACTATAACAACCTTGCTTTTTATTACACACATAAATATGATTTATTACATAACACCTTCACCTGATAAAACATAGATGATCCAGATGTATTGTGTATTTAGGGCTTAGAAACATTACATAATTACTTAAACGTGAATCACAACATCTTTATTGAAAACATCTTTCACGTGACCACTACATTACCCCATACTTGGAATTTCATGGGATAATATGAGGACATGCATAAGAAAAGGGAGAGCTATAAAGCCCTATAAGGGAGAAAACAAGGCATAAAATGAAGAATACAATACATGTTAGGTAGTAGCAATATTAGTGGATCATTAGAGAAACATGAACATAAAGGCATGATATAGCATGATTATCATAACATGTAAGTGTCGAAGCGAAACTTAACATGGTATTAGCATCAGCCAAGGATCATTTCACATAGAGCATGAGTGAACCATAATTTCACTTAAATTAGCATGATTAAAATTTCATTGAACTTGAAATACCATGGTACTAATCTTTTCCCAATTCATTGGAGTGCTACCAGGGCTCACCCTTCTTAAACATTTCATTTCATGGATAAGTGTGCCACATGGACCATAAAACATAGAATCATTAGAGATATTCATTTATTCCACCATAAAGTAATGTGGAATTTAAACATTAAACTATATAATCAATATGTAAATGTGCATAAAGTTGAAAACCCTCTATAGAGAAATGGTCATGGTTTTCACAACACAATGGCTTTTTCTTGGAAAATCACGATGCAATTTGGGCAGCATAACAGCGTGACATAAGAATTCAAAAAAATGGTTGATGGGAGAGAAAGGGGTGTCTCGTCATATATAAATAAAATGGATAGTAAGGGGTTCATAAATATACTTGTCCCAGCTTATGTAATGGAATTTTAGATTCATAATACAGAATAATTTCTTGAATGTAAATGAGGAGAGAGAAATTCCTTATTAAATTTCAGCAAGGTAATGGGTGTACATGAGATGAATTAATGAGGGAGAAAGGTGTATATAATCATTAAAACATAAATAGGGCTAAATGGGGGAAGTTAAAAATCATATCCCAACATTTTTAATTGAAATCTAATGTTTATAACTATATAATTAAATTTTGACAAAAATGAGAAAGGAAGAAATCCCTTACTTGGAAGTGTGATCCCAAAGGATTGGGATGGGCTTGAAAGAGGATTATGGGATATTGGGACTCCTTATGAGGATTCTTGAGAGATTAGGGTATAATTTTACTTAGAATCATGGTATTTGAGTGAGGATTAAGTGGGATATTGGGTGGGTGTATATAGGAAAATAGAGGGAATTTTTTTTTAGATTTTGAACAGCTACACATTAAACTAATCAAAAACAAAAACCATATCATTAATTTTTACAATGTTTTTTTCCAAAGGGTAGTGTGAAAAAAATATTTTATAATTCCAATGGATTAACATCTTACAATATTAGGCTTCTTTATGTGGAGGTGAGTCACACTCTCAAGGAAATCATTTTTATAAGATAAAATGTTTTATATATCATGGAGGGTCCACTAACAATTTCTAAAATAAGTGAAATAGACCTAAAATCACAAAATTTTAATGGTAAACCATATATTGGCCGAAGAAAATGTTTATTTTATTTTATTGTATCCCTATTTGGTCATTATGATGTAATAAAAAAAATTATATATTTTAACGGTATTTAAATTTTACTCAAAAATTCGACTCTCTCCAAATTTTTTTAAAAATTATCTGTTAGATAATTTCTACTTCTTGATTCGAAAAATAATATTCATTTTATCTAAATAATTTTCAAAATTTTTGAATTTTTAATTTTAAAATGAAAACCGACATTTATTAAAAATTCATGTGTTTTGAAAAAAACAGCTTTCAAACCTTAATAAAAATTTCAATTGTATTTATAAAAATAACATAATAATTTATTTTTAAAAATTAATTTATTAATAATATTTTGTTATAATATTTTTTATTTTTACAATACCTAAAATCATAAAATTAGAATTCATAATTGAATATTAATTAAAAATACTATATTTTCTTTAAAAACATTTATAAGGTAACAACCATAAAATGAATGTATATTCTTTATTATATACAAAAATGATGAACATAATCATTGTGCTATTGTATTTTTATAGAAACCCTTATAACACATGAATAGGACCTAAGGGTAATGTGTATATTAGTGACAAACTCTTGGGGTGGCTCGGATAACATCGCTCGGGTGGTAATTTCTATCAAGTTCTACTTCTCCTGTAGGTTATTCTGTTCGAGCTTAACATGTTGAAGCTCAGCTTGCGCTTCGTCATGACCAAAGACCAACGATGACACCTCCATTATGAGCTCTGAAAAATGGTCTTCATTTGGGGAAAATCTACTCGATGAGGCCATCACTTCCTTTGTCTGTGTAAATTGGATTTGTTAAAGCCCTATATTGATACTATTCATTTTATCACTATTCAATGGATATATTATCAACGGTGATAATTCATAACTGTATTACAAAATCTAAAAACCTAAAACCAAAGAAGTGAATATGTTTTATATAACCATTTTACATAATAATACATTTAATTATATCTAATGGATGTTTCATTAACAAAAGTTTGGGTTGTTACATTTGAAATATTATATTAGAAATAAATAATTCTAGTCTATACATAATATTGGATTTATTATTATTTTACGGATGAAATTGGTCGGGATAAGGAAGAAGAAGGGAAAAATTTTAAAAAGGTAGTTTAAATCTTAATTCTTGAGTATCACCTCCTTGAAGGACCACCAGAACTAAAATGGAACTGATATTTTGGTGAGACCGAAATATCATGGATATGGGAAGAGTGGGTATATGAGTTATGTTAAGATATTTTTAAATATTACAGTCTTGTAAGGTGTGAGGATAATGGGTTTTAATGGGTTGTATTTATGAGGGCATGTGAGTAGTATTTTGTAAATTCTCAATAATCAAAATTATATTAAATTCATTTTATTTAAAAATGACACAAAATGACCATGGATAAAATGATAAGATAATATATTTTTGTAATCTCATAAACATATATAAGTTTTATTTTATTTTTTAATTTAAACATTATCATTTTGATTGACTCTTAGCTAACCTGTTCTAAATTTAACTACTCTAGCAGCTTTTTCAATATTAAAAGGACATAATGTTTACATATATAATGTAAATTTGAGCATAAATTTTTAATTACTGAAATTTTATATCCTATAATAGAGTATTTTTATTTTTTAACAATATTTTTCAAATTTCGAAAAAATTAATAAAGTATCAATCCCAGAAAATATCATAATAGTCAATTTTGATAGTATTGACTACTTTAACATTAAAAAATATCAAGAATAAAGAAAATTTCATTAAAAATTAATTATATCCAAATAAATTCATTTTAATCTATATAATTAATGAATAACCTTAAATTTCTCAATGTAAATTACTTTTAATATTTTTGTTTTCATTTTTTTTATTCTTCTTTTGACTGGACAATTATTTCATTAGTGTTGTGTTATTATTTGGAGTATTTATTTAATATCTAAATATTTTAAATAAATTACCATGATGAATATAAATATTTTATATTCCGAAATAATACTTATAGTTAAGTATGTATTTTGGATACCCCTATATTAAAAATGTTATACTTATTAAAAATATGATTGTGATATTTTGTCACTTTCACTGATTATAATAATTTCTAATTAATTTACATTGAAAAGTGTCCATTAAATAACTCAATATCTATCCTTATGTGTTAAGTGTAGAATTTAATTCATATAATAAAAATAATTATGTAATACTATGGCCATATCACATATTTTTTGATCTCAATTAACCTGATTTAACCTTTATTGAGATGATAAATATAACCATGATTACTATTAATATTGATCAAAAATAAAAAAGGAATATTTACTAAATTTTACCTCATGATTCTAAATTTTGAATAAATTTTCAAAATTTAAAACCCTGAAGTTTCATAATTCATTTTAACACTAAACCCATAAAATGTAACAAAACATAATTTCCCCAAAAAAATAATTTTTGGTACAATTTTTTTAACAAAATTCTTAACTAAAATTCATTTCAATGAAAAAAATTAAGTTATTTATAATAAAACTGAACTAATTACATTTCAAAATCAATAAAATAATTTATTTTTACAATTTAAATTTTCTAAAATAATATACAGTTTTCAATGTAAATCAGCAATCATCACCACTCATTACAATTTTATGCTTTTTATAAAATTTCAAAAAAAAATCCTAAGAAAATTTTGAAAATTTGAATTCCAAAATAATATTTATTTTTTAAAATAAATTTTTCAAAAAGTGTCAAAATTAATTATATTTATTTTCTCATAGAAATAAATTAAATATTTAATTGATGAAAACCAATTTTAGAACAATAAAATGACTTTACTGAAAATTATTTGTTGATTTCCAAAGATTAAATAAATATTTTTTGTAATACAGTTATTCCTAATCATTCCATCAAATTCAGTGCCAATGTTATAATAGTTGTTATAGTATTATAATATATTAATTGTTCTGTTAAACATGGGGTTGTGTGCGACACAAGATACAGAATAAATTAAATTATTTAAAGAGACATATATCATAAAAATATTTGGGTGTTACATATCACATCATAATAAATAATGAAAATTAAATATATTTCAACATGATTTATTCAAAATTTATGTCTACATAATATTGGAAATAACTTATTTCCTATATCATTAATAAATACCCATTTAATTCATGACACATTTTTTACATTATGCAAGGTAATTTCACATTTCATTCATGACATGATGTAAAATCTTTTTCCATAACCACATCAATAATAAATTATGATAATTTACAAATTTTTAAGATAATCATATCTTTCAAAAATTTATTTCCTAGGACACATTGAAATTTTACTATAAAACTCATATATATGAATAAAAAATCTCCCATATATAATTTTATTTCAACTAAAAAAGAAACACCAAAATAAAGAATCGTTTTTTTCATTAGAATATTAAAAATTAGTTACTTTTTATTTTAATGAAAACTTGAAATTAGAACATTAAAAAAATTATTAAACCCATGAGAACTTTAAAAATCTAAAATTTATAATTTTAATGGTTCATCATAATGAATTTTCTAAATTTATGAAAATAGTGTCAAAATGTTCAATGTTTTCCAAAAAAATCATCCAAATCATTTTAATCTAGTTCATCTATCCTCAAAATATTTTTGAATTCCAGATTATATTTCAAATACATGATATGGTATTCTAAAATAACCAACTTTCCAAAATCAATGAATTTTTTTGAATATTTATTCAATATAATTTCAAATCCCTATTTTGGGTTATTCTTGTTAATTCTCCACAAACACACAATTAGGACACATATTTATATTGTCCAATAAAATATACATATATACATAACCAATAAAATATCTACCTATGATATTATACTCCCAAAAGCCTTTAAATAATTCTAAAAATTTTAATCACACAAAAAAAATTAACCTAACATGATATTTAAAAGACACTCTAAAATAAAAATAATAAGTATTGTTCAAAACCTCAATAAAATACTATATAAAATAACATATAAAAAACATAAAAAATTTAAATCATAATACAAAAAAGTTAATATTTTAAAAATAACTAGTAAATTAATTTTTAAAATACAATCCTTTTTTTGAATAAAATTTTTTGACACCATATAAAGCAAAAACACTAAAATGAACAAATTAACCCTTATACTATGATTTTGATAACAAAATAAATATTTTACCACCCAAATAACCCATTTAAAATAGTTTTATAATCCTTTAGTGACTTTAAAATTGGATTATATCATGTCATAATTTAAGGTATTCTAAAATAAATTATTAATACAAGTTAACAATAATAATCAGAATCAAAATTTAAAATAAATATATCTCAAATTGAATAATCAAGACACCATTATTTTATTTATTCTTGGTCCCCAATTTTATTCAAACCAATACATCCCATTTTATATATTTTCATTATTAATAATTTCTATTATTAATCAATATTTGAATTAATATTTTTTTAAACTATAATTTGAAACTAATATAAGCAACATTCCATTAAAATTTATTTAAATATAACGTGATTGTAAAATTATAATTTCACATAAAACAAATTTACATAAATATTCTAAAAATACTAAATTTCACAACATTTACTATAAAAATTTAACTCTATCATTTTTTAAATAAACCATCATTGTATTACATATTTTTAAATTCACTAAATTTTTTAAAAAAATCATGTGTCAAATCCCAATACCTTGAAATAAATAATTCACAAAACTAGAATGAAATCTAAATTAAAAAGGATTCATATTTGGAGAACATTCATCTCAATCTATATATTTCACATATAAGTATAAGCACTTATAATAGGGTTTCGTCTTAATAACATAGTAGTATTTTTATCAGTTAATAAAAATGAGTTCACACTATCATCTAGTCTCAAAATACATATCCAATTAAAAATATTATGGAGTCCATATAAGGGACAAAAACACCATAATAATTAAATCATATAATTAAGTCTTTTTTAGTAAATAAAAATTAAATTCAGGTTAGAATGTACCACTTCTAACAGAATATAAAAAATTAGTGTAACAACATATCACCCAGAGAACAAAAAACATATACTCATTAATTAATGCATCCAACACCACAAGAATTTGTATGCCAACATAAAAGCTCTCAAATTAAAAATCATTTTTAGGGGAGCATCCTAAAAATACCAACTAATAAGTAAAATATCATTGGATGTTTAGTAAACAACCATTCCTTGGGAGAATATAATATATTTCTCATCAAACAATATCACTAGGGAACTACAATGAACATAAAATAATAGTACATCATTTAAAATGAATTGTGTTTATTAAATTAAAACCATGAGAGTAAAATTATTTGTTTACCTTATAAAATTAATTAATATGTACGGTAAAAAATTCAATCTATCAAGTTATGCCAACTAATAGAACATGCCTATAATTATAATAAATTTTCTTGTCAATATAATATTTCTTTTATAATTTTCATTAATAAGTATCATGGAATGACGTTGATAATTCAATAATAATAATAATAATAAATAAATTTATTAAAAATAATATCATATATTATATGAAAATACACTCAACACATATCAATTCATAAAAATTTATGACTCCAAATTCATAAACCATGGAAGTAATTTTAAAAAAATAATTATAAAATCCATAATAAAGAAATTATTTTTCGTAATTATAATCCCCATTTTAGTTAATCATACAAATAAATGGCCTTCCAAAATCTCACTTTTATTTATTTAATTCCTTTAATCAACTAGTTATACCAATAAAAAATACAACTGGGAGATATATAATAACATGTCATGGGAAATTCATTAGTAATGTCACTAAGAATATATAATAGATAATAAAATTCATAATAATACAAATAAAAAGATCATGTATAGTGTCTAATGAAGCCATACCTTATTCATAAATAAAAACATCATAAAATAAATCAACAAATTAGTTATATCAAATTTTCTTTAATTTTATTCTAAGGTGTTAGAATAATTCATTTCAAAAAAATACTGAACATATTCAGTAAGTTATTATGGTTAAATTAAAAATAAAAATGAAAAATAAATAATAAATAATTTAATATATAATAAATAACAATTGTAAAGACCAAAATCCTAGTATCTAGGAGTCAATGGTTACATTATTACATTGGTGATACCTCCAAGTGACAATATCCCAAAGGAAATAATTGTTTAGTAATATTGAATCTATAAACATACTTGAAATTAAAATTATTTTTGAAAACATGAAATAAAAAATGTTAATTTCATTGAGATTACCATTATTACATTTATCGTAACACTACATGTCAACCATAATACACTTTCTAGCATTCTGGGTAAAGAAAACATAAAAAAGGGGGGCTTTGATTATTAGTAAAGGTATACAGATGACATAATATATCATTAATAAATATGGTATAATAAATATGTCATGGTAGATAACTAAAAAACATGTCATTTAATAAATAACATGAACATTAAGGAAAATATGGTATGAATAAACGATGATCAAAATAATTCCACATAAATAATCACATGATCTTGAAACTTATACATGAATATTGTAACTAATAAAATAATAATTTGAACATAAAGAACTAATATTATGATGAGTGAATTCATAATGTTCGACATCATAAAGACACCATCAAGTAATCCTACTAAAAATCATATATAAACAAGTAAGGTCTCTGGAAAATACCCAAGATAGTTTATCTCATGTGACCTATCAATTCATTGAGGGGATATATAGGGCTCTACCCATCACTTACTAAGTACAATTAATTCCTAATATATGATGGGAGAATCATAAATAATTAGAACATTCATATTTAAAAACTATCATATTAAATTTTAATAATCTCCTCCATTAAAAAATAATAGACATAAACATTTGTATTGTAAAAATAACATACAAATTTAAATACATTCCCTAGAAAAACAAATCATAAACCATCCAGATAAAGAATAAGTATGGTATCATTATAACATATCCCCATTGGAGGCAAATAAAATAATTGTTATCAACAATGATGAATACACACGTCATAAAATATCATTAAAAAATTCATTAGGAAAAAACCATTTTTACTTGGGAAATCAATTTTAATAAACAAAATATTCATAGAATGTAAGGAAGTGAAAATTATTTGAAATAAAATTTTTAATCTTATAATTTAATATTCAAATAATTTAGTGGGCATTGTACTGATAAATTCTATTCATGTCAGATAAGATAAAACAAATATTACTTTCATGTTTTTGGTAAAAAATCAGAAGGACCACATTCAGAAAAGGCCAAGAAGATCCCTTTTAAACCATTTTTTAAAAAGTAAAACATATGTAAAAATAAATTTTATCAATATTTTGAGAATAATAAAAAAATTCCTAAAAATATATTTTGAAAACATATACATGGTGGAGAAAGGGTTTTCGATCGAAGAGAGATTTAATGTTAGTTTTTCCTTAAAAACATTATTTTTAAATATCGAGTATATAAAGTGTAAAAAATGAAAATAAAACATATAATTTAAAAAATTAGAAATTGGAAAATAAAATATATTTGTTTTAACAATGGAAAATAAAATAATTTCCCCGATAGATACAAAAACATAAACAATCTCGAACATTGATGATATTGTGAATTAAACCCCTTCCTCTTTGGTAACTTTTGATTCATAAACCTCATTAGAAAAATTACTTCAAATAAAACAATAAATTCCAGATATATAAATAGATTCATTATATTACACATCATAGTGAATTATTTAAAACACAAAATATTTGTAAGTGGTGAATATGGATTATGATGCACAAAAGTATATGTGAGAAAAAGAACCCTTAACTCAGGTATGAATTCCTTTAAACATCACTGAAACTACTATATACTAATATATAATATTTATTAATTAATAGGAACCCATAATCATGTATATGAAATATTATATGACTTACTTATAAAAAAATTTCACCCATTTATTAATATTATGTTTTTAAAATCATTATTTCGGATAATAACTACTTCATTTTTCATGCATGTTTTGGATTGATAGCTTCAATCCTTGTACATTTCTCACACATTACATATATATAATTTTAAACATTATATAAATTTTATATGTATTAATTATATATTTATCTAATATATTCCATAAAATTTATAGATAGAAAAATTATTTACACCGTTCATGAAGATGAAATAAAAGAATGGTAAATAATAATTTAACTATAAAGAATAATTATTATGTCATATATATCATATATATTCATTAAATATATCCTCATATCCATCAATTTACATGTAAAATGAAAACATATCACATCTCTTTGTGGAGGTAGTAGTCCACATGAACATGTGGGTAACGTTGTCATTCTCCAATTTATTCAATGTTAAGATGGTATATCTGATATTATAATAAAAATATATATAATTATTTCTTAAATATAATATATATACATTAGATAAATCAATATATACATTCATGAAAAATGATCTTGGAAATAGAGTTACATTGGTTCGTGATGTCGTGATTCATAGTACACAAGATCCACAGTTTTGTTTCCCATTTTATGGAAGAGGGGATGGATACATGTTATCCCATTATTATTAAAACATATCAATATATTTCATATATTTTTGTGATTATTTTATTATATTTTTAAAATATTAAAAAAATTATATAATCAAATAATATGTTAAACCATGGTTAAAAACTATACCTCTTCTTTGGACAACCTCCATATGTTTATACATAAAACCTTTACAGATTATTTTCATGTCTAAACAATGGACTATAATAAATAATTAAGAATGTAGGAAAGGTATTTGGTAAATTATTTTCTAAACCCAATGTACCTGGTAGCGTGTGTTTGAGATGGTATTGGTGTCGTTTTATAAGTGGGGGAAGGGACCTTCTTGGAAATTACTGGATAATTTCCTTAGAGGACACATAATTAAAAATTCATTACAAAAAAATTATAAAAAATGATTTTATATTCAATTTTATAACTCAATAATTTTTAAATATGGTTTTAAATTAGTATTTAGGCATGTTTTATAGGAAAAAATGCCCTTATCTAATGGTTTATCTCTCGCTAAACTCATTTTAACCTCAATTGTGGTAATTAATTTTTACTATTTTCTCTATTAATTATAAAAAACTAATTTAACCATACTAAATAATATTAAATATTATTATTCCAAAAATAGAATGATTTTTTAAAAATTAAAACAAGAAATGGAAGAATTAAACCTAAAATTAAACCAATAAATGCAATGAAAAATATTTTTCTAAGGAAAATTATTTCTTATGTATAAATGTATTTATATATAAACTAAACATTTAATTGATTAAAATTAAATAAATATGACTAATTATAATATAATTTAACAAATTTTACTTTTAAAAAAAATTGAAACAAAATTAAACTTATAAATTTTTTAAAAGTGAAGACAGTTTTCAACAAAAATCTGCATTATTCACTATTTGTTGAAAACTATATCCTCTAATAAAATAATCAAAAACACAATCTTAGATAATTTTTATAAGATGATTTTATAAAATAATATTTTTTTCAAATACATTTTCTAAAATCACAAAAAAATTATGTGTGGAAAACCTCATGAAGATGCTTTTTAGAAAGATACAATTTTTAAGAATTAAAATGGATTTATTCTTTTCTCATGAAAATAAATATTAGATTAGTGATAAATAATTTTATTGAACATATAACATATAAATTTTATTACAAACATTCACCTGTAGTTATTATGATAAAACACATTACATGCATAAAAATAGTTTTTCATAAAAATATTTCTTCAACTTCCAATTGATTTATATTTTTATTTCTAATTGATTCATAAATAATGAATTTATTTTAAACATGTGTAAACCATAAAATTATCATAATTTAGTTATTCCTATTCATAGTCTCTAATTTGACTACTATTTTATATATTTTGTATTCAAATAATATATTTTATAGGTCATTTATGCTTGGTGTTCTATTTTGTATATTCTATCTAACATAAATTTCTTATATTAAAATCTTGATGTGTTAAAATCTCTAAAAATTTAAAAAATTCCATCATCAAAGTATTAATGTTCATTAAAAATTAAATGTTTTTTCTTTTGATAAAGCCTTTTTCTCAAACCCATGTCATAAAAATTGTTTACTAAATAACCTCTCGATAATAGGGAAAGGGAAGTGTAATAATCATCTATAATAACACATAACTTGGTATCCAATTAAGAGAACATCTATGGAAATTAAAAATATAAACATAGAATAAAATCAAAAATAATTCTGGATATTGATATAGCTCATTGTTCATAATAAAACTAATGATAAATATATTATTAATTAAAAAACACTGATAAATCTACAATGGGAGAAAATATTATTTTTTATAAAATAAACTAAATATATTAAATTTTTATGTCAAAATACTTTTCCTAATCTTTAGTGATTCATTTACTACCAAGATTTATAATATATGTGACAAACCTGACTCTAGTAACCTAGATAATTTTGTTACTCAATCTCATTTTCATAGATAAAAGATTAAAAACCCAAATACTGAACATTTTAGTAGCTTTTGAAAAATTGATTACACACATGTCGTCTATTTTACTTTGGGAATATAAAATGAAACATAAAACATAACAAAATAAAATGCTCAACATCCTTGAAAAATGATTCAATGGATTCTTATTCACAACCTGGGGAAAATAAAAAAAATAATGTTGAGATCAAATACTTATCAGGGCTTAAGTACATGGGAATCTATCATTAATCATTTAGAATAACCAATATTAAAAGTTAAATAACTAAACACGCATACCAAAAAAATCAATAAACCGATAATGAAATGAATTCATAGGTAGTATAATTTTCAAAATATCATGGATAATAGTAATTTAATTTTGGATGAATATAATTCTTAATTATCAGGCGTCATGTTTCCCCAGAACCTGAGACCGTTATCACCAAGACCATTCAGAATATAGTTTAAACCATACTAGCTAAAAACCATCTAATTTGGATAACTAATTTGTCACATGAGACTACAGATTCATCAAGTGTATTGTATTAATTAGTCCCCAACCTATGTAATTAAATTTCAAAAACACTAATCATATATAGAATAATCAATCTATTTTATAAACAATTTTACATTTTTATCAAATTTCCGTAGTGAATAAAACAAAATGATTTAACATGATTTCCTGAGTTATTCAAATAATGTAATTTCTATATATAAAAACAAATTAATACTTATCCAATAAGAATATCCATGATACAAAAATATTTATATTTTAGAGTCATTTAATTTTCAATAAATGGTGATAGTAAATAATTCAAATGGTAGTATGTGAACTTTTGAAAAGAAATTTGATGTATAATATTAAAAATTGCCTCAGTGATGGGAAATTGATAGGAAGTCCCTTAAAATGATCATATAGTAAATAAAATAAATATATTTTATTTATAACATATAAATAATCCTAAAAAATTAGATAGAACAAATAAAATAATAAAAAGTCATTTCACTTATAACCTTATCAATACATAATCGATGGAATAGAAGGTTAACATAATGAATGGAAATTGAGTTGGAAAATAACATACCTCATGCATACCATTATTGGTGTGTGCATTAATATTTTTATAGTGGTTTTAAAAATGTAATTAAATCATTAAATAACCAAAAAAATATTTATAATATCATATATTAACCATTTTTGACATTTAAATACCTATTTATTAATAAAATTTTATTATTTTCACATATTCGGGTGTTAATTGTAAGGATTTATCAATCATTATTTTCCATGAAATTTCCAAGTATTCATGCCTAGGATATAAATCCCTAATCCAAGTAATAATATTAATGTTATAAATATAATGTTAAGTACTTATTTATATTTTTTGAATCACTATTGAATGTTGTATATGGAAAATGAATTGATTCGCGTTGTGGAGATGGTAGGTCGTACTTATGCATGAAAGACTATATCATTTCATTAATGGGTGAAATGGAAATATAGTGAATGATATGTCAATTATCCATAACTAATATAATTTATTATAAATATATATATAATTATCGTTTCCCTAATTATATCCATCCAGTTAAAAATGTGATGAACTACAAATTATACTGATGTATTGAGACGTTAATTCATACATACACACATGTGGTTCTTTTGTATTTCATAAGATATATAAATGTGAAATATGCATATACCATAGTTATAATAAAATCTCTGAATAAATATTATATTTTATCTATTACATTATCATGGAAAAAGTTCCTAATGTTTCTGTATAAGAAGATATAAACCTGAAAGAGTCAGTAAAGTTGATTGCCTTTTCTTCGGTGAACTTATTTTATAACTTCTGTTACGAGACTTAGGGTTATCTTTTTTGAAAGTAAAAAACCTCAAGAACATAACTAATTATTTTTAAAATATTGTTTTTCTATTTCATTGACCTCTAAGCCTCAATGTTGTGTCAATAAGTGAAGAAGGAGGTTAACTTTTATAATTGAGATGCGGGGAATTTTTTAAAACTTTCTACATGTGAAAATAATAAAAATAATTTTTAAGTTAAAAATGGATCTAAAATGAGTTATTTATAATACTAGATAAGTATGGCTATAAATATTTTAATACAATAATTTTTTATTCTTGTCGAGAACACATTCATACCCTTATCTTTTGGTTTTAACCATTATTTAGTGTCTTCAACTCTTAACATAACAACATGGAATTTTTTTCATTGTTGGTCTATATTGTTACTATTAAATTCCAAAAGACCCATTAATAGTTAACATATGACATTCTATTCCATAAACCAATCATTTTAGAAAATATAATACTTTTATGAATTTTACATCATTTTATAAATTATTAGATATTTTAAAATATCATTAATATCAATTTTACACTATCCATTACTTAAACTCATGAAAATATCAATTCAATAAGATATTTTCAAACCAACTCTTCTAATACAACCATAAAAATTTCAAATTTATTAATAAAATTCATGTTTGACATTAATTATCTCAAATTGTATTAATTTTAGAATTTTAAATATTATTTATATGATATTTCAATTTAAAAATTAATTAATGCATCATTGTTGTTCACGAATTTAATGTATTTATTTCTTCACTAACAATTTAAAAAATTACTATGACGAATATAATTCTGTATTATTTAAAAATTATATTTATAATTGGACATAAATACTTGATATTACCATATTCAAAATTAAATGGTTATTAAAATCAAGAATGTAGCATCCTTCACTATTCATTAAATAAAATATTATAAGGGTCATAATCATTCTCTAATAGAAAAAAGGTCATATATCCAAACCATGAATTATTTTGGAAAAAATTAATATTCTAATAAAATTGGGGCATGTTTCATGGTCACTTTATTATCCATATCATTTTATTTTAACCTAAATTATCCTATTTACCCAATATTATGGTAACAAAAATTACCAAGGTTAATATTCATTTCGAAAAAAATAAAAGTAGAATATTTTTAAAAAAATTACATTCTAAATCTAAATACGGAACCCATTTTTCAAAATTTGAAACATAGATGTTTCATAATTTAGATTAAATTAATCTTTCAAAATGAAATGAAAGACAGTTTTCTTGAATAATTCATTTTTATGCATAAAATTAACTTATACCAAAATATGGGATACAGCTGATTAAAATTAAATTATATAGACTTTTTATAAATAAATATAATTTATTTTTCTTTTAAATAGAATTAATATCATAAAATTAATTTTTATATGAATAAATTGACAATTTTATAAAATCCTTATATTTTAATATTCACTTGAAAATAATACTTCTCAAAAACATCCACAAAAATCACCATAATCTATTTCTAATATTCTGATTTAATACATTAAATTTTTCTTTTAATATAAATTTTATATATGTTGAAGAATTTTATTGAAATATTTACTCATAAAAAGGAAGAAATTATTTTTAAATAAAACGTATTATTGAAGAATAAATGACTTTAAAAATTAAGTTATTATTTTCTTATAATTAATAAATATGAAAATATTATATAAATAGTAATATAGTTAGTCATATTCACACTAACCAATATCATATCCAGTTTATAATAGTACTATTAAAAAATAATACTTAATAGTATATCCTAGTCAATTTATACTCTACGTTTCATGGAACATAAGATATCAAATAAATTTAATTTATTAAATAATTGACATACCATAAAATCATGGGGTGTTATGTTCTTCCCTCCTTCCATAAATTTCATTCTTTTAATTTTGATGATTGAACATACGATAGTGGTTCCTATTCATAGAATCCCAAGGTTCCCACATCACTTTTTCTATTTTTTGGTTTCTCCAAAGAACCTTTACTAACTGAGTCGTGCGATTTCTCAACACTTTCTCTCTAATACAATGAATATTGATGGGATCTCCATAGTATAATAGATATTGTTCCTGTTATATTTTTTCATATGTGAGTATATGTGTTGCGTATGGATTTTAATTATATAATAATGATATATGTTACGTATCTTGAACTTGGGAGATACTTGGTGGCATTCCTAATTGTTGATACATAGCTCTAATTATTTTAAGATTTTGAATGGTCTGATGTACCTAGAAATCAGTTTCCCATTCTTAGCAAACATTATAACACCCTTCCACGGTCATACTTTTAGAATGTCATGATCTCCCACTTTAAACTCAAAATCATTTCTCTTGTTGTGAGAATAACTATTTTTTCTACTTTGATCCACTTTACTATGAGGGTGAATAGTATTTAGATTTTCTATTTTTTCTTTAATATGATCTCATCCAATTTGTTTCATTTCACCAACATAAACCCAACAAGTTTGAGTATGAAATATCTTTTAATATAATGCTTCATACAGTGCCATTAGAATACTTGGATGGAAACTATTATTGTTGGAAAAATATAGAAAAATTAAATACATATCCCACATACCATGAATGTCAAGTGAGAATTATCTCATGATGACATTTAATGTTTGAATATTCCTTGTAGACTATCCTTTAGTTTACGGATGGTAGGAAGTGTTCAAATGAATCTCAGTATCTAGAGCCTTTTGAGGACTCTTATGTTTTTTTTTCTGAAATTG
The DNA here is from genome assembly GCA_963277665.1 of Viscum album. Taxonomy (NCBI): domain Eukaryota; kingdom Viridiplantae; phylum Streptophyta; class Magnoliopsida; order Santalales; family Viscaceae; genus Viscum; species Viscum album. The sequence continues at coordinate 473,238,872 of OY728148.1, forward strand.
GTATCTCAATCAAATACAACCGATAAATTTGAACCTTGAGGTCATTAAACTTTATAAATATAGAGTCTTTTTAGGCGCTAAATTGGTAAATATTCTATTATATAAAGATTTTTTTATTTGGTAAGGTGATCAATAATAACCCATATCACATCATTATTTCTAGGAGACACTAGTAATCTATTCCAAAGTCATTAATAATGTCATCCCACTTCCACATAAGAATAGGTAGAGGGTTAATGAATAATATATGATGTTTCTCTCTACATTCACTTGTTGAAAAACTAGGAAAATTGACACATAGTCTAATTTCCCACTACATATTTTCCCACAAAAAATGTTCCCACAAGTCCCTACACATATTTGTACTACCAGGGAGTATTGAGAAATATGAGAAATGAACATCATCCATTATTTAATTTTTAGCTCAGGTATTGATGGATCACATAACCACTTTCCAAATTTTTGAATTTCAACTTCACAAAAACAAATTCCTTTCTATTTTATATAAATTATAGCTTTATTTTTATTACAAAATATCTCATAATTAGATTGTGATATTTTTATCTTTTCTATCAAATATGGTTTTGAAAATCATTTGGAAAAGGATTTGTTTATTCCATTCTTGTATAATTTAAAAATACATATTTACTAATTATATGAATATGGGACTGTTGGGAAAAAATCCCTCAAGGTAACATTGTAGTATTTTTGGGTTGATTGTGTTTGTCAACAAAGCAAGTTTCCATGGAGAATTGTCGAGTTCTCGAGAAGTTGTTGACAAAACATGTTGACAAATAATGATGACAAAGAATGGATGATATGGAGGCGATAAAAAAGAGCAGTACAAGGTGGCGTGGCGTTGACTTCGCGAATATGGGATGCATGGATTGGATTTCGCGAAGGCCAGAAAAATGGAGGCGGTGATGCTCCGCGATTACGTCAAAGCTTCACGAACGACAGAGTTGAAGTGCATCGCGACAGTGATGGGCTTTGCGGGGGAGCTTCGCGGAGAAGGCGTGAAATAATGTTGATGGTGATGCTTCGCGATTACGATGAGCTCCGCAATCCAATAATTGTCGAGGTGCTTCGCGATTTGAACAGAATTCTGGCGGAAACATCAGAGCTTCACGATTTGAGATGACGTGGCGTTGACTTCGTGCAGAAAGTTCGAGGGTCGGTGGAATTTCCTATAAATACAGGTCGACCCCCTTGAGAGAAGTAGAGAGAATTTTTAGAGAAAATAATTTGCTCTCGGTTTGTGAAGGAAGTTCCCGAAGGCATTGTGCGTCATGAAAGAGGAGCTTCACGATGGTTATTCTAGCTCCGTGAAAGACATGTGTTCCGTGTTGGCTCAGTGAGCTTCACGAGGGAAGTCTCTTTGCAATGAATTGAGCTTCGCGAAGGGCTAAGCATTGCGAAGGCTTGAGATTTGTGATGATCTGAGCTCTGCGAAATTTTGAGCTTCTCGAAAAGGAAGGTTCTTCACGAAGGCTTGTCTGAGCTTCGTGAAATTTGGGAGCCTCATGAAGTAGGGTGCTTTGCAAAGGTGTTTCCAAAGGAATTGCCCAGTGGTTAAGAGGCAAAGTGGTATTCATCAGTGGATGAAAGATGGACTATAACAGAGCATTCATCAACTATTAAGGATGCATGTATTCATGCAAATGAAGATATCTACAGGTCTATAAACTGTGAGCGGATTCCCTTCCAAGTGAAGTGAGCATAGGAAGAGGAAAAAGGTGATCCTCTCCACCGGTAGTGAGCCAGGGAGAGAGAAACAGGGAGTGAACCTTGGGAAAGCAATGAGCTAACCCTAAACCTCGTAAACGCAGTGATCCTGGGCATAGAAGTGATCTAGCCCGAACATTGTAATCCACATCTAGTAAAGAATAGTGGAATTTAGTACGACATGTAACTTGTCGGCGTATGGTCCTTGGACGTAGCCCAGTGAGGGTGAACCAAGTAAAAATATGTGTGTCTGTCTATTTTCTTCCCAGCATTACATTCAATGTATCATTATCAGATAAAGAAGAAAAGAAGTGGTCATAATAATCACACGAGTGCAAACAAAGTGACCCTTGTAATAAAGAGGTCAAGATCCAGTGGGGCAGGAAGAACTTTGCGAAATAATATCCATACCCTGATTCACCCCCCCCCCCCTCAGGGTATATAGGCCCCTATTGGCCCTAACAGGGACCTCTATTCATTCCCACCTCGTTTAGAACACTATAGACTTTATTTCATAATGCATCTATTACCATTTTTCGTATGTGGTATGCTATCGAGAAATCATAATCTATGAGTGACTCAGTCCATCATATTTTCTGCATATTGAGTAATTGTTTCGAGAAGATGTGTTTAAAACTCTTATGAACCATATATATCTCCCATTTTCACCATAAATATAGTATCTCCATTTCTTCAGAAATAATAATATGGATACTAAATCAAGATATGAATAACATTGTCCTTGAGTCTTCAAATTCCTTGATGTATATGAAAAAACATAGCCATTTTTTCATAAGGATGTCGCTAAGTCCTTCATTTGATGCATCATTATATATAACAAATCCAAATTAGAGCATTTTTTCAAATACTCTTAAATTATCTATAATATTCTTCATATTTGTTTGACCATACAAACTTAACTCGTTTATGTGTGATATTGGTTAATGTGTTTTCCAATATGTAAATTTCCTAAACAAATCTCTGAGAGTAACCTTCTAAACTAATAAAATGACATAACTCAATTTTTTTCATCATTTAGTGCAATTCCTGGAATACTATTGCCTTTATAGTATTATTTTATATTCATCCATAGAGATAATATAACCAAGAAAACAAATTTCATGAGTTCAGAATTCACACATTCTAAATTTACCATATAACTATTTACTTATAAGAGTATAAATAATTATCCACATATCATTCTCATAGTCCTCATAAAGTTTAAAATAGACTAAAATAACATAAATAAATACAAGAATATGTTTATTAAGATATTATTTGAATACTATTTTAATTAGATCATGAAAAATAGAGGTTTCATTAGTGAGCCCAAATAAAATTATTATAAAAATGTAATGTCCATACCTCATTTGAAATACTATCTTTAGAATATCCTCCTCCTCTACTCAGAAATGATAATACCCAAAATGAAGGAAATATTTTAAAAAATATTGGGCTCTATGAAATTGATCAAATATATCATATATATGATGTAGAAGATAATTTTTTTCATTATAATAAAATACATTTCCCTATACTCAATGAACATCCATAGGGATCCATCATTCTTCTTAAAAAAAAGAACAGGGACTCCCCATGGTGAAAAAATAGGAAGATTAAATCCCTTATCAACCATCTCCTCTAGTAGTTTATTGAAATCCACTAATTCCATATATTTAATTCTATATGGAATATTTTAAATTGGTCTTGCATTAGGTATCTAATTATTACAAAACTCTACTTCATTCTCTAGGGGATGTCAAGGTTATTTTTTAGAAAATGCAATAATGTATTCCAGTAGATTATGTGCATCTTAAATTTGAAATTTTCCTACTTCATCCCAAGATTTTTTTCTCCTATTCACCCAAAATTTAATTCAATAATTCTACTAGTGTGGTTATAGAGAAGAGTTATATAATGATGGTTATGTTCTAAATATAATGTATTCTACATATTCTGTACAAATTTAAATTTCAACTCTCTTGTAATAAAAATTTTAATCATATTTTGAAAACTAGTTCATACTATGTTTTATATCGAATTAAACCATAGGTATGAGAATACGGTTCTAAAATAATAAATTTTTATTAGTCATAATTGGTATTTACCAACAGATATTTATTGTAATAAGGTTATACTTAAGAGTTTTGACTAAAAATCTTTTATTAAATCAAAAGGTTAATATCGAATTTTCATTGAAAACTAAGTAGATATAAATGAGTTTGATTATCTATAATCAAATAAAGAATTTTCAATATTTGAAGATATAATTAATGTACATTCCACAACATCATTGTGTACTTTTACCTTAGTTGTAGTGATTTCATAATTTTGGCCATCTCCCCAAAGCTTCTTCTCTCATAGATTCCCTAGACATTTTGGAAATTCATGTGTGTCACACCCTACTGCTTATAATTTAAACACTGAATATCATTATTTTACTTCTTCCCCTTATATTATTCACATTATAACACTTTTCTACACACATATAAAAACTACCAATCCATTCCAGATTTCCTCAGAGTGATTCATTTAATAATTATCACAAAGTATAAATCACTTCATTTTTTTCTTCTTCTTTGACGCATCACACTTTTTACGGTTTTTTATGTTCCATCGTATTCTTATCATTTTTTCTTTTAATGATATAGGATCTATAAAATTCATTTTATATTTTTATGGAACCTAAACCTATTTCATCATACAATGAAAATCTTTGGGGAAATAGTTCCTTTCGGATGACTGTATTAATTCCTTACAAGAAATGATCATTATTATACACCATGTTGCATAGATAATCCATGTTATACCTATAATATCTTATAAAGGTGACCTCATACTCTTAAATACATTCTTCCTTCTTTTTCGTTAAGATTAGGAACTTTCTATTCGTTTTAATTTGTTTCTCACAAGGGAAATATTTATTAAATACTGTATCTTTAATAGCCTTCCATTCCATGAGATCTATTTCATATTCCTCTAGAGTATTATAGATCATTGACAACTACTGATCGGAGTATCCTTTCAAAAAATACACCGAAATTGTAACCTTTTCCTTTTCACGGTATATCAAGGCCATAAATTTCTTCTCCAGACACTTAGTACATTACTCAACTTCAATTAGATTAATACTTCAACATAAAGATAGTGGATTCTACTGCATAAAATGATAAATATATGTGCTTAATGTCATTAGACATCACATATGTCCACATGTGAAATGTTATTAGATATAACATGGATCAAATTCCCTTATATAACCATGACCTATTCAGTTTTAAATCCAATTGTATTCTCTTTATTTATGAGGAAATCCCTATATTTAACATGATTATTAAGTCTATTCCTTATATATGGATCCATAAAAAAATAATGATATATTTTTTGTAACCTTAAAATTATCATGAGTATTTAACCTCCAAATTAAATACCTTGAATAATAAAAATTCTGAAATATTATATAGGATTATCATAGTTCTCATGTTAGATTTGTTTATTTAAATATCTAGTTGCAAAATCTTTTACAAAACATTCCATGATACCAATAATAACATTCCCACCACCCATAATCTAGAGATGGTGGTCACTTTATCAAATTGGAAATTTGACAATTTTCAAACCCAAAAGGATTGAACAGTATCATAGTTTCATAAACCATATTAAAATCATGGTATATATTTTATATTGGGAATAGAAATTAAAACACAAAATATAAAAAGATATATATAAACTGATCAGCATCATTGAAAACACATTCCAATGATTCTTCTTCATAACCTATGAATAGAAAAGGAAAAACAAGGGTGATCTCAAATTCTCATTAATGGTCAATTAAAATGGAATAAATCATGAATCAATTAGCATATTAATTTCTCAATGTAAATAATTGAACATGTATTCCACTAAATAAATATAATGAGTATAAAATGAAGTAAGGGATAATATCATTGTAAAAATATCATGGATAAAAATAAGTAAATTCTTAATGATGAAAATTATTAATTAATATAATTCATTTTTCTAAGGTATATGATACCTTTACCTCCAAAACAATTCACAGGATGATTTAATGAATACTGGGTAAAAAACCCCATCAGGTTTGGCCAGATGATTTATCTCATGATACTACAGATGCGGAGAAGGGACTACATTAACTAGTCCCCAACCTGTATATTGCACGTTAAATGCTTTCCTTATATATAAAATAATTTATTTAATTCATAAATAATGTTTCTTTTCATAAAATATCTATATTGTGTAAAACATATGAATTTAACATTATTTCTTGAGTTATTCAAATTAAGTAATCATCATATGTAAAAATGGTATAAAAATTAGTAATTAAACATATAAACAATTAAATAATGTGTAAATTTAAGAGAATTATAATTTTGAATTAATTATTATAATAAATAAATGAAGGGGGAATTATAAATTAGGTGTATAATATTAAAATAGTTCTTAGTGGATTGAAATTTAGGTGAAGACCCTTATAGAGATAATATAATTAATAAAATGAATTGATTATATGTATCCACCATAAATCCACATAAAAAAGTGTAAATAAAAAATAATACAATGAAAATTTGTCTCACACAAAATCATATCTTGATATAATCAATGGAATTAAAGTTTCACCCATTGAATAAAAATTGAAACAGGAAACCCCTTACATCACACTTCCCTTTAGTGTTGCATACATCAATCTCAATAAATTTGGATTTAAAAATGTTATTATCTCATAATAGAACTATATTAATATATATAATTTCATATATTATCCCCTTTTAAAATTTTACCACCCCTTTATTAATAATATTTTATTATTTTCTTTTTTTGAGATTTAATTTCCTTGTTTTCTCTTGCATGATTTGTCATTAAATTTATAAGTTCTCTTAAATTGGTTATAGATACATAATATCCTAAATAAATTAATTTTACAAATATAATATTTAATCATTAATAAATTTTCCTAACCAATTTTGAATTTAGGATAAGGAAAATTAATTTCATCACTCATCGAGACGGTGGGATTTGCATATGCAAGAGCGATGATATCATTCCATTAATGGGATAAATAGAAAGTAATTAGTTGATATATTAATTATTCATAAATAATATCATGTAATATAAATTATATATATTTTTCATTTCTATTATTATAACTACCCTTGTAAATGGTGCTAAAAAACAAATTACACAACTGTGTGGAGATGATAAATCATATGTACTCTTGTGTGGTGCTTTTGTTTTCCAAAGGGTGGATAAAAGAAGAAATATTATTATCCCATAACCACAATAACTTATCCAAATATATATTATATTATATTTATTACAATATCATGGAAAACACAAATGAAAAGAAAGAATAAGAAGAAATTAACATGAAACATTCAGTAAACACCATTACCACTCTTTCGATGGACTTCCTTTATAACTTCTCTTAATGGTCCTAGGGTAGGTATTTTGGAATTCAGGTAACCTATATAACCTAACTAAGGATGTTAATAATGTAAATGGTCAGTGTTTTTTGATATAGAAGGATTATTATGGTGTGAATAAGTGAGGGTGGAGGCACCCTTTAATAATTGAGTTTACGGGAACTTTTGGAAACTCACTAAATATTAAATTAATACAAATTAATATTCAGTTATAAATGTCACAAAAATTATTTATTTCAATGATAATATTAATATTGTTCTAAATCCTCTAATACAATAATTTTTTAAAATGTTTTGTTTACATTATTACCCCTATCTTTTGGTCTTCACCCTTATTTAACCCTTTTAACTTTTACTGTAAAAACATGGATTTTTACTCATTTAGGGGAAATATATTGACTATAAAATAAAAAAAGAATCATAACTGTCTAATTTATCATGTTTTTGATCATATCCCAATCATTTGGATGAATATAATTCTTCATAGAATTTAATTTCATTTAATAAAATATTATTTTTTAAAAATATCATTAATGTCAATTGGGACAATATTCATTGATTTAACTTTTAAGAATATATATATATAAAGATACCTTAAAATAATATTTTTATACCTCCCTAAATTTTAAATGTCATATATAAATTTTTTGGATTACAATATCTCTCTAAAATTATATTTATTTTCAAATTTTCATTATAATTTATTTGTTATTTATATTAATAAATTAATTATTGTATTAATGTTGTGAATGCATTTAAGGTAACTATTCCATTTCTAAAAATAAAATAAAATTACCATGATGAATATATATTCATTAGATTACCAAATAATATTTATATTCATTTATCACTTCTCTATATCACCATATTAAAAGTGATATTTTTATTAAAATCATGAATGTGACATCTTTGGAATTTCGTTAAAATTTTATTTTAAGGGTCATAATCACTTACTAATAGAAATAAATTGGAATTTGTCCATATCTTGAATACTTATAAAGAACAATTACTCATTTAGTAAAATTATGACATGTTTCTGGGTCATTTTATTATATTTTTCAATTTATTTTAACCTAATATACCCAATTTACCATTTACCACGGTAACAAATATTACCAATGTTAATATTCATATTGTCCAAAAATAAAAAGGTCATATTTACTAAATTTGAAAATTATGAATCCAAATATAGAATCAATTTTTAAAAAAATTCAAAACACATAAGTTTCGGGATTTAATTAAAAGTAATCCTACTAAATGAAAAGAAAATCATTTTTCCATACAAATACATTTTTATGTCTAAAAATGTACTTATACCAATATAGGGGATGAGGATGATTAAAATTAAATTAATTTTATAAAATCGCATCAAAATAAAATCAAATGTAGTTTAAATTATTTTACCATTGATCTCATTCATTTTAATTCATTTTTTCTAATTTTACTCTACAATAACATCAAAATCATAAAATGAATTTTAGTATGTATCAATAGATAGTTTTATAAAATCTATATTTTCACTATTATGTGGAAAATCAATATTCTCAGAAAAACCCAAATAACTAAAAATAAAATTATTTTAAAAATTCTATTTTAAATGTTTTATTATTATTAGAGAATACATTTTATTGAAGTTCTAGAACTTTATTATAACATTAACTTATAAAAATATAAACCATTTTGAATAAAAAAATATTTTTAAATAATAAATGAATATAAAAATTATTCTTATTTTCTATGAATTAATAAACTATAATTCATTTATGTTTTAAAACAAAATTTATTCTATTCACTCTGAAAAATTTAATGGGTAAATTATAATGGTTGTGTTAAAATAATTATATTTAATAGTACATCGTGGTTTGTTTAAGATTAGTATTGCATGCAGCCTAAGATATAAAAGAGATTGAATTTTTTTAATATTGTACATACCATAAAATATTTAGGTGTTATAATAAAAAAATATATTCATGTTTGAAATATTTTATTTTATAAACACAATTTCATCTATTGGTTTCATTTTGATTAATTTACACTTTATTTATAACTCCAAGTAATTAATATCCTAATTGAATTTTTCATCCCTAAAGAATAAATATTAATTATGATAAAATAATAAAATCCCCAAAAAACAGTTAATAAATTTCTCCTATATTTACTAAAACTAAAATTGATGAAAAATAAATAAATATAATTACCAAAATAAATAAACCCTCATATTAAGAAATAATACCTTTTACTTCCAAATTTCCTCCAAAGGATGAACATAAATTATTACATAAATAAATAACCCTACAACCCATTTATCCACAAAAAGCCCAATAATTAAGAATGATTTAACCTCAAACTTTATCTCACACTCTTCATCTTACACCTCAAAATATGTAATATGATTCTACCCAAATAGTACTTATTGTTAAACCAATAAAACTACTTCATAAATATTATTAATATCTTTAAAATCATAAAAATTAAAAAAAAATTGATCTTATGTTACCCTAATATTTATTCTTCAAAGTCTTCGAGTAAAAACAATTTCATATTATCCAATATTTCATGTAGGCTAGTTGTAGGCACTTCAAAGTTTGCATACAACTATTATGGTTTTAAGACTTGTAGCCTTGTCAAATGTTATGAGTTCTCACATTGTGTGCAGGTTTTCTTATATTCAAAATGTTATTAATATAATTCTTATAACAATCCTAAAATATGATAATTATCCTAAAAAATTACATTGTTTGTTAAATCACTCATTAAAAATAACAATTTTCTTTAAGAATTATTTTTCCCAAAAAATAAGATAAGCATTAGGGACTATTATTACAATAACCTAATTTATCATATTAATCCAAATGTTTATCACAACCATTAAACTTATTTCCACAAAATTAAAAGTCATTATTCAGATAATAATTTTTTTAAAACCAATACTAAACCCAACTATTATACTACAATAAATTCCACCCAAAATATTATTAATTCTCTTTGGTATCAATCACTTAAAACCTCAAAATTGGTTTCTAAAAAATTGAACTTATGATCGACATTAAATTCAAAATCCCATGATTGTATACATAACTCTTGAGATAACCTAAGCTAATTAAATATATTATTTTAAAAATTAACACAATCCTTATGTTTTTTATTATTTTTATGTCCAAAATACCACTGATAAATATACTTCTACAAAATAATTATTGAATCTCAATAGTTAAAAATAAAATTCTACTTTAGTAATTGGAATAATATAAAATTTTCTTTCGTCAAAGAGTTTATATTCAGAAGAGTGAATTAAATAATTTATTCCTTGTTTCCCTATATCTATGAAAATGAAATATAAATATATCCCAAGGATGAAATTTATTTCCTTCAATAATACTATTAAATTTTCTATTGAAATTCATATATGTATTCCCTTATTTTTTTTACATATAATACATTTTACTATTTTTTGAGACATTCACCTAGTATTCAACTTCCTTATTTATAAAACTATAGAAAATGGTTTTTTAATATATAGTCCCCACCACCTAGGCTCTAAAAAGACACCATCATTCTCTTGTTTTTTGAGTTTTAGAGGTGGTTAAGGTATATTTTGTTAATCATATATCATGATAATTTATTATGAATTATCATGAAATATTTCACTTCAACCAGCATCTCATTTAGTTTCCCATAATCACCAAATTGTTAATAATATTAAATGTTAAAATAATTTCTTGAGGTTTATGAAATTTTCTAAAACCAAAATTTATATTATGAGAAACAATAATAATATTGAAATCCCAAAGAATCATTTATAGGATGTCAAAATCAGGAGACCTTCTTTTAAATCTATAACACCATAGGATAAATGTAGGTCATTCATGATCATCATCTATTCAAAAATTCATAATGGTTCATAATTAAAATGTGAACTATCCAAAAAATATCCTTACTGACTTTCAAACTATGTGTATATTAAGGCCCAATATCATGCACCAGGTGATGATGAAGTTAGATACCAATGAAAACATTCCATATTTATTACCCTACGTATAACTATTCTAGAATCAAATCAACTTACTGTATCGTGAAAGGGATATATTTATAATAAAAACCACATAATCTATTCCTTACTAATAATTTAGGAAATTTGTATATACTTATCATCAACGTCTTCTATATGGTTATGTTTCCAAATCTATGTTTTCAAAAAACTTGTTCCCATGGTTTCAACTAAACATACTCTAATACAAACTATAAATAATCTAACCATAGTATCCCATAGTCAGTGGTCACTTTACTACATTAGGGATATATATAAGAAATACTATCCAAAAGGTCCAAATAGTATAGTGATATTGGAAAACTAGATAAATAGATGAAATTAAAATGATATTTTAAACCATAAAACACACTATAGAAATTTATTTGATGGAACCATTATTTCGTTCAATATATCCATACTTAACAATCATAATACAATTCTTAACATCATGGGGAAAGGAAAGAAAACAAAGGGGTGATCCCTAATTCTTAGTAATTTTATGTGTATAATGGAAGATATCATGAATATAAAAGAAAAAATCAATATGGAATGGTAAATAAAATAAACATGATTAATAATATATCAAGAATGAATGGTGATCAAAATAATTCCATATAAATAATCACATGATCTTGAAATTGTTATATAGATATTCATACTAAAAAAATAATCACATAGTCATAAATAAAAAATCCTATATTAATTGATTTAGTAATTATTAAAATTATAAATATACCATCATGTCCTAATTCCAAAACATATTATATAAATGGGTAAGGCCCCAGCCAAATAACCAATCTAGTTTTTCACAAGATACCTTAGGATTCATATATAGTATATAGAGTAATCTTCCCGTCACAGAATATTCCCAATTCATTATTCATATGAAAGAGGATAAATATTATAAATGTAAACATTAATATTGAAAATATAAAAAATATATGTTAATAATTTCCCTAATTAATAAACATAACCAACATAAACATTTTATTAGAAAACTAGTGTATAGATTTTAATACATTTCCAAGTAAAAAATTATAATGAAACTTTATTAGAAAGAATAAATATGGTATAATTACAACATATCCCAAGTGCAGAATAATTAAAATAATTTTTTTAACATTAACGAATATAAATAACATTAAAATTTCGTTATAATAATTCTTATAGAATATAAATTTTTTACTTAGATATTTTTATTAAAGGCATTTAAACATATAAATGGAGATTAAAATCAATGAGTTTTCGTGATGGAGGGAAAAAATGTTCATGTCGAGTATGTTGAAATAAATATTAAATTAACATTTTTCACAAAAAAAAAAAGTACCACATTTGAAAACCAACAAGCAGATTTATTTTAAACCATTTTATGAAGAGTCATACATGATTACAAATAAAAAAAGATAAAATGAAAGAAAAAACTATAATATTAAAGAAAATAGAGAAAAAAATGTATTTTCTTTATCCAAGGACTATCAAATAATTCCCCTAATGGAGACATAAACAAAAAAAATTATGAATAATCTTGAAATTGTAAATTAAACACTTACTGTTTTCGTGATTTTTTGCACATAAGCCCCATGAAAGAAATAATATAAAATGAAAATTTAAATAAAATAATGATAAATCTATTAATGATTTATAATTTAAAAGTTGTATTATATTCCCCACAAAAAGTAAATATGTGATAAATATGCAAAATCTCTCAAAGAAGTAAAAGTTATATGAGCACCCTAACCATTGGACTAATTTCCTTAGAATGAGGATGAATAACATGTACAATAAATAAATATTAATTAAAAATATTTAAAATTAAAAAATAATATATATTAAACCTTATATAATTTAATTATAATCATTTATCATCTATTTAATAATAATATTTTGTTAAAATCAATATTTTGGATAATATCCACTTTTTTCATGTATGTTTTAGTTTTGTAGTTTTAGTCATTGTTCATTGATTTTGGTTATATCATATATATAATGTTAAAAATGATATAAATATCATATATACTCATTAAATAATTGATTAAAATAGTCCACAAAATTTATATATTGAAAAATTAGTTACATCATTCATGTAGAAGGTAGGCCGTACAAACACATGAATGTTGTTTTTATTTTATGACTAATGTAAATAAAGAAAGGTAAATAATAAATCACCGTTGTTAAATAATTATTATATCATATATATTAATTAAATATATCTGTATTACCATCCATGTCAAAATAAAATGACTAACTTTTCACATCGCTTCATGGAAGTGATAGTCCACGCGTATGCATCTACAACATTACTGTTTTCTAACGGATTGGATGGTAAAAGTATATGTGATATTATAAACATAGAAGTAAATATATTTCATAAATTTTAATATATACATTAAAAATCATTATATAAAGTAATAATAGGTGGTCATGGAAAATAAATTACATCGATTCACGAGGTCGTAGTCCGTCATACACAAGATTTGTTGTTTTCCTTTCTATTTGATGGAATCAGAAATGGCTATAGGTAATTAAAATAAAAAATAATAACATATATGTATATGTTATAAATTTTTTTATTTTATCATTTTGGGATAATATTTTAAGGTGTTATAGGAATAAATAAGATAAAACACATTGTTTATAACTATAACTCTTCATTAGAGATCCTCTTCAGGTTTATTACTATATCCTTCCTTAAATGGTTTTCTAATCAGAAAAGGTACTCTAGATCATGGTTATGGATTTAATGTAGGGATTTTTAAAATTTGGGGATTAACTAAAGGGATCTTTAAGTTTTTATTGGTGAGGAAAGGGGGTCCTTTTATAAGTAGGGAAGTTGGACTTCTTAAAAATTAATTAGAATTTTCACAAAAAATTAATAAAAATAAATTCACTACTGGGAAAAATGATTCAAAATCACCCTATATTTAATTTTTGGGTATTATATATTAACTTATTTCAATTAAATAGTTTTTATAAAAGTATTTTTTCTATTGTTCCGCTTATATTTTGGTTTAACCCATGATAAAAACAATTTAAACATAACATAAATAATTGATTTTTACTATTTTATCTATTCATTAAGAAAAAAATAAATTACCCTAATTACCTAAAATTAATTATAATGATTCCAAATATTCAATAAATTTTTCCTAATCCAAACCATGAAATTAGAAGAAATTAATATAAAAGTATACTTGTGGACACGAAAAAAAAGTGGTTTTCCAAAGAAAATGGTTTTCATAATTATAAATTATTTTATATCAAAATTAAAAATATAATATATTAAAATATATTAAAATGGACTACTAATAATATAATTTAATTAATTTTTTATTTCAAATCAATTTTAAAATATAATTGAACTGATAAATTTCTTAAACGAAAGGGAGATGTTCAATAAAAATCAATATTTTTCACTATAATTCAAAAAAATATTTTCATAAAATTTTAAATATATCACACTAAGATAATTTTGAGATTATTGTTTCCAAAATAAATTTATTTATTTTTAAATAGATTTTCTAAAAGTATAAATAATTAATATTAAAATAAGTGTGAAAAATATGATGAAACTACATTTTAGAAAAATATTGTTTGTAAGAATAATACTGGATTAATTCTTATATTAGGCCTATAAGAAATATAACATGAACAATAAATAATTTTATTTAATATATAATATTAAAATTCTATTAAAATAATCATCCTATAGTAACTAATTTTATTTATCAAGAGAAAAATGCACTACAAGCATAAAATAATTTCCAAAAAAAATTACTTTACATACAAATGATTTTCATTTTTCTCTCTAATCAATTGAAAGATAATGAATTTATTTAATAAATGTGTCAAAAATATATTTTTTATTATTTATTTATTCTTATTTATAATCACTTTTTAAAATTCCATGTTATCATCATCAGATTAAAATAATACATTTCAAGAGTCATTTAAGCTCAGTGTTGTGTGTCGTGTATGCTATCATACCCATTAATAATCTTTTAAAATAATAGGGTGTCACACTCTCCCCACATTCAATAAATTTCATACTCTCAATTCGAAAATGAACTCATAAAGTATTGGTTTGTCATTTGAAAATACCATTGTTGGAAACCCATATTTTAAAAAATGTTTATTAAACATTGAATTGATAAGAGATAAATGAATGTATGAAGGTAATCTAGAATAACACATAAATCCTCTTACAAGTAGGAAAATATTAGCCAGAATTGAAAATATGGACACGAGAGAAAAATATTGAATATTTATAGAGAGTGATGGAGATCATTAATAATAATAAATTTAATTTTTAATAGAAATTTAACGACCACAGAAAAATAAATCTATGATTGGTAAAAAAATTATTTCATAGAAAAATAAGGTTAATGTATAAATTTTTTACCTATCAATAAAGTAAGTTGATTATTTTACTATCATGATATTGAACAACATAAAATATACTAACTGGATATATTTTATTTTAATATCATAATTTCATTCATTGGTTGGGCTTCAATCAATTTCCAGTCCATTTCTCACTCCAATTAATGAATGTCCAAGATGAATTTTTTATATCTAAAAAACTAAAAATAAATTTTAACAAATCATAAAATAAGAAAATAATGAAAAGTTATTTTTCCATGAGTTACTAAAACCAATATAGTTATCATAATGTAAGACAATCCCCAAATTAATAAACCCTTATATGAAGAAATAATATCATTTACTTCAAAATTCTCACCAATGGTTCAACCTAAATTATTATAAAAATAAATAACCCTACCTCTCAAAGGACCTAAATAAACTCAATGTATAATAATTTTCTAACCTCAATGGTTACCTTATTCTTTTCAACTTATACCTCCAAATAAATAATAACATTCTCCCCAAATTATCTAATATTTTAACCAAAAAAAAACATCTCGAGGAATATTATTAGTCACCAAATAATCATAAAAATACAACAAAATATATCATATATCAGAAAAAAATTCAATAAATTATTTTTGACAAAAGTAATATTAAATAATATATCAGGTACACCAATGGTTGGTGATGCACCCTTTTCAATCATTAGTTGGGGTTTTAATCCCTACGACCATGCCAAATTTGAAAATTTGTCACCCGACATGCATGGTATCATTTTTTTAAAACCTTTTGAATATAATTCCAATAAAATTCCCAAAAATATGAAAAAAATTCTCAAAAATAACATTAGAACTCAAATAAATTGTAAAACACAAAAATTTTCTATATAATTTATTTTTTCAAACATATTAGAGATTCGTAGTAGAATATTAATAACTAAACTTTATTGATCATATTTACCATAAATTTTATCATTACATTTAAAAATATGTCCAAAAATAAAAATGATTTTTTTAGAAAATAAATTTATCCGTAAAACCCATACCAACCGCATGGGTTTCCAATAGTATCTCCTAAACTACTCTTAATCATCTTGGACTTCTATCGCGTAAAAACTCAAAAGGGTTTTCCAATAATTTGAACTTATGATCAACCTTAAACTCATAATCCTATGATATTATACATAACAATTAATTTAATATTAGATGAATGCATATATTATTCCACAAATTAACACAATCCTTTAATGTTTCAATATTTTTAAAATAAAATTATCATTGATAAAAAATATTCTACAACATTATTCTGGAATCCCAATACATAAATAGTTAAATAATTATACTTTAATTATTACAATAACATAAACACTTAATTGTTCAAATAGTTAACATATTGAATAGGGAATTTAATTAGTTTTTCCCAGGTTCCCCATATTTAATACGATGAACTATAAATGCTTCCCTAGGATAGAATTTATTTCCTTCTATCATACGCTTTATTTTTTCAAGGATGTTATTTTATTATGCCCTTATTTTCCACACACAAAAAATTTACCCGTCCCTCTAATCCATTATCATAGGTTTATATTTCCATATTTCTAAGCAGAATGAAATTGATCCTTCTTTCTTCTATAGTCTCCACCACTTGATCTCTTAGAAGAAAATGTTCTTCTTTTATTTGGGGAGTTTGGGAGTAGGTTAAAAAATGGGTTTTTAATCATATATCATGATAATAGATTATAAATATTCACAATATCTTTCACTACATTCATCATATCAATTTACTTCTCATAATCACCATAGTTTCTATCATATTCAAGGTAATCATGATTTATTTAGGTTCCATCTATTGATAAAAAAATCAATTAATAGAAATAATAAATGTAGTGTAAAACCACAAACTCATTTATAAGATGAAATAATCATGACCCCTTCTTAAAATATATGTGACTTTGGGATTCATATAGTTCGTCCATGAACATTATCTATTCAAAACCATCAAGATGGTTTGTAAAGAAGTGGTGAATTGTTCAAAGCATATCCCTCAGGATGGTCATACTAGTTGGGTACAAAGGATCATTATCATGCACCCTGTATTTATCAAGACAATTTCGAATCCACCATTTTTATATATATTACCCCAGGGTAAAATAGTACTATATTTATATCCACTATTAGTATTCATATAGAGAAGTATTTCTAGGAAAAATATATTATCTCTTCCTAACAAAAACATTAGGATGCTCTTATATACTTATCCTTGATGACTACCATAAGGTTATGTTCCCTATTTAATTTATTCATAAATTTAGTTCCCGTTATTTATATAAAACAATATAATATACCAATTATAAATACCCCAACCCTAGTTCCCTAGAGGTGTTGTTTACTTTATTACATTATTTTTAGGTACAGGTGCTTAAATCCCAAAGGACCAAATAGTTTTGAAGCATTGGAAAACTATATACATACAAGAATTTCAAATTATATTTGAAAAAATAAAATGCAAAATAAAATTTTCTTTGAGAGAACAATTATTCCCTTTATAATATACCTATATATCATTTATAATACCCATCCTAGAATCCTATAGAAATGAAAGATAACAATGTGATGAGCTCTAATTTTGAGTATTGCTATGTGTACAGAGGTAGATATCAAGAGTAAATAAGGAATAATCAATATGAAAATCTAAATAAATAAAACAAATTTCAATTAATCAATAACTAAAATATAAATAAAAATATTGTAGTTATAATTTATGATCCAAATAATTTGATATAAAAAATCACATGATCTTTAAACATATCCATATATATTCTAACTACTTAAATAATCACGTGGAAATCAATAAATAAAATCACAATGAGGGAATTTATAATTATAAAAATCATAATCATATCGTCAAGGCATCATGCCAACCCATATTATCTAAACATCTAAGTCCTTGACCAAATTACCAAACCAGTTTGTCTTTAAAGATATATTGATGCATAAAGGGGATATATAGAGCTACACCCATCATATACTAAATGTAATACATTCATATTATGAATCAGTAGAAAAATAATCAATGTAAACATTCATATTGAAAAAATATAATTTAAAATGTCAATAATTTCCCTAATCAATAATCATAATCAACATAACCCTTACAATTAGAAAAATAGAATATGGATGTTTATACATTCCCCACAGAAACATAACCTAAATTATATAAAGAGATAATAATGATGGAATCATTAAATCTTATCAATAGTGTTTAATAAGTAAAATACTGGTTTTTTGTGATAATGAATATAAAATCCATAAAATTTTCATTAAAAACGTTCTTGATAAAAATACCCCTTTCACATTGAAAATCACTTTAAAAATTGAAATTCCCAAAATATAAAGAAAATACTTTCTTTGAAAATAACCATCTATGCATATAAATTATTATTAAAATAAATTGTTGGTTATTATTTCTCTAAATGTTATTAATAAATAGTTGGTCAAAAAAATATTCCTTTCACATTTTTGGTAAGGAGTCAAAAGTACCTCATTCAAAATAAGACAAGAACATTCCTTTTAAACAACTTTTAAACAGTAAAATAGGTAAAAATAAATTTAAAAAAAACTTCATTGAATATAGAAAATAATTTTTAAATAATTTTTAGAAAAAATATACATAGAAGAGAAAAGTATTTCGATCCAAGAGATATGTAATGTCAGTTTTCCCATAAAAATAATCCTTGGACACATCAGTGCATATGGAGAGAAAATTAATGGAAAAATAATAATTTTCCAAAATAACTAGTTTAGAATAACATATAATTTCTTTAACATAGTAAAAAATAATAATTAACCCAATGGAGATATATACAAATATTATCTCAAATAATGATGAGATAGTGAATTAAACTCTTACCGATTTGGTAACATTTTACTTATTACCCCACATTAAAGAAATTACATCAAATGAAAATTTAAATAACATAATGATAAATATATTCATCATATGACATGTCAAATGGGTATTATATACACTAAACCAATGAATTAAGTGGTGAATAGGACATTTGTCTTATTAAAGTAAAAGGTAGACGAGTAACCCTTACCACATGTCTAATTTCTTTCATACATGTATGTACATCCTATATAATGAATATAGATTTATTTTAAATATTTTATAGAACCATAATCAAATACATTAAACCACATAATAATTAATTATAATTTTTTATAATATTTTTATTAATAGTTCTCTCTTTAAATTGGGTTTTCTAGAAATAACGGCTTTATTTTTCATGTATTTTTTAGATTGTTAGTTTGATTACTTATACTTTGATTATGGTAATAACATCTAAAAAGTGATATAAATGATATAATTATCATATAAATTAATAATATATGTATTTATAATACTCAATAATATTTATAAAATGAAAAATTAGTCACATCATTCATGGAGTCGGTAGGTAGTACATATGCATGAATTTGTTTCCATTTTTGAGGGATTGAATAAAAGATTGGTTAATAATATTTCACCATTAATGATTTAGTAATGTATCATATATATACATATATGTGTGTTTTATTTTCCATAAATATATCCTTATTACTGTAAATGTAAAAAAATTAAAAACATATCACATCACTTCGTAGGGGTGGTAGTTCACACGTACGCATAAGTGACGCTTTCATTTTCCAAAATATTGGGTGATAAAAAAGAAGATATGATATTATTGTTACATTTGTAAAATAATTTCACAAATATAATATATTCCCAATTAATAAATAATTATATCCATCCATGATAGGTAGTCATAAAAAAAATTAATTTGTTTACAAGGTGGTAGTCCACCAAAAAAATGATCAACAATTTTTTTACCGTTTGATTGTAGAAGAGATGGATATAGGGTTGACCATTATAATAATAACTTATATGTATATTGAATATATTTTATTTTTATTTTATAAATGTTTGATAATATTTTATGTAGTTGGAGGAATCAATAAGATTAAGAGGCATGGTTAAGAACTATAGCTCTTCGTCAGAGATCCTCTTTGGGTACATACATAAATCCTTCAAAGAATGGTTTTGTGACCAAAAAATGGACTATAGGATATGTTAAGGGATGTAAATAAGGTATATGGGAATTTATTTTCTAAATCAATCGGCTATGGATGGTTTTTGAGTATATGAGAGTTATTTTTCTTTTATATGTACAGAAGAAGACCTTTTGGAAGTTACTTGAAGTGTTTCCCAAAAGAATATGAAATTAAAAAGTCATTCCAAATATAAATGATTAAAAATTATGTTATAGTAATATTTGGAATAGTATAATGTTTAAATATGGACAAATAATAGTATTTAGATAATTTTTAAAGGGAAATATATAGTTTTCTTTTGGTTTAACCCCTAGTAAACTCTGTTTATCCTTAATCATAGTAATTAATTATTACTGTTTTCTTTTTCGATTAAGACCAAATATTAACATGATTTTATTAAATAATATTAATTATTCTTATTCCAACTATGGAATCAATTATTTTCAAATTAAAACTATAGATTTGAAATAATTTATTTTAAAATAAAACCCACAGAAATGATGAAAAAACATTTTCCAAAAAAATGTTTTATAAGTATATATGGATCTTATATGAATTTTACACATAGTTCATGAAAATGAAATAAATTGGATAAATTATAATATAACTAAAACAATTTTACTTTTAAATCAATTTAAAATAAATTTATCATTTAAATGTGTTTAAATAAAATATAGCTTTTTATAAAAATTTGTTTTTTCACAATTAATCAAAGAATTGATTTTATGAAAATTATAAAAATTCACTCCAACATAATTTTGATATGATTATTTAAAAAATTAAGTTAATGTATAAAATAAATTCTCTACATTTTGAAACAAAATAGTTCTAAAATAATTTTGGAAGACATGATGATAAATAATTTAAATGAATTTTGTAACGACCTGGACCAAAACAACCACCCAAACTATGCTAAACGGGTCATGTGTTACTACCTTGGGGGCACCTCCCCGAATGCCAAAGGCTTCCAACTAGTAGCGAGGGAATGATAGGTATATTGGGGAGGTTATACCCACTCATAGGATAACAATGAATGTAATGGTCCAAGTATAATAGTAAAGATGCAGCAGAATAAAAGGCTCATCAGACTTGAACCAGACCCACAGAGCGGAATCACATTCAATATCAATAAATAGAAGAAGCAATAAATTTAAAAAATAGCAGCGAAAAGTAGCACAACCGCTTTCTAATCACTGGTAACTACTAAACAAACCAAACATGCATCCATAAGAAGTCACTAAACAACAAGGTCACCTATGGCTAACCAATAGTAGCTACCGACAAGTAAGCATGCTATTACAAGTAAAGAAAGAAAAATAGAGTAACCCCTGCTTGGTAAGACCTCAAGTTCCTTACCATCTCCATGAAACAACTAACACAACCTAGCTCCAGAAGCTGCACTATTTCCTGTACATAAATCTATAAAGTCTGCACGCGTCCCGAAGGTCCCATGCGAGGTGTGAGAAATATCTCAATAGGATACCACACAATGGTGCGTACCTAATATGAGTGTTTAAGCTGCCATTAATTTATAAGGAAAGTAGTAAACAGTACTATGAAAAAAACACACTAACTCTACTAGTGCTCAGCATCCACCACGGAGTGTCACCTTCTTCGGCCAAAGATGGAATATCTGTCATGTAACCTGGCACCATGTGCCCCCTAACACCGTATGTCTCAAGTACTGGCATCCCGAAGGCATACCCAAGAAGTAACCTGGAGGAACAACAATACCTGTCCTCAATAAGAAACCAGAGGGACAGCGTTATCTTCCCTCAAATAATGTAACCGGAGGGACAGTGATGTCTTCCCTCAAATCACGGCGAGCCTCATCCCCCAACCTGATAGTCGCGATGCTATCCCCCAAAGTCTCCTCACCTTCCACGTGTCTTCCTACATGATGCAAACCAAACCAAAATACCTAAACCACAACTACAGGGGCCTCTACCCACATGAGTGGTCAAAACTACCTCATCACGGAGTATCTCTGTGTGCAAACTACTCAAAGTTTTCGGGTGAGTGGTAATCACAAAAATTTTACACAACCCACAACACCTCTGACACCTCATTCCCCTGTGACCATGTCAATCAAGTCTGATGGCATCGCCATCCCTGTAACCTGGGCCCTGCCCAACCTGAAAGTCATCACGCCTCAAACCGTCATCCCAGACGACCAATCCAGTGGTCAGAACCAACCAACATAACCTGGGCCAAGCCCAACATGTGATCAAGATCACTCAAGAATATCTGGGCCATGTCCAACACAACCCAAAGGGTCCATCATGTGCAATTCAGCAATTTCATATATAAAAAATTAAAATAGGACACATAAACAGGCAAAACAAACTAAATAGTTGAATTGCACTATGCAAGTTGTTGTCCCATACCAGCACTGAGGTCTTGAATGCCTCTAAAAAATTTATATCAAGTTCAAAATACTAAACTCAACAGTTTATTGTAATATAATTAAAATTAAACCATTTTGGAATTCCCCGGCCAAAATGCCCTGATGAGCAACGACCCCCCACCAAGCCCCGCTCAAGAAAAACTGGTAACAGGTCATACCAAAAGGTACCCCATAGTTCAATGAAAAATATAATATGCAATATCAGATAAAAGTGGGTCTCGCTCAAAATACCAGAAAATGCGTCGAAGGCCGCGTTACCCAAATGGCCATGAAAACATTAAAAGATGTATGCACCACCTAGCAGAGACTCGTACGATTCTACTCCTCTAGTAACAGCCTCCAGTTTGGTATAAAAAGCGGTAGATCTATAAAAGAATCCTACCCTCTCAAACCCCTAAAACTCCTTCTAGAATAGAAATCAGACAAAACGGCTAACGAGGAGGTATTTGAAGTCTCGGACAGATTGGTTCACGAAACCCAGTGGATGAAAGGGAGATCCACCTCAAAACGAGGCTACTTCCCATTTCAACACAAAAAAAAGTGCACGACATGTACTTCATGACTAAACGACGTGTATATCATTTAACTATTCATTTGGCAGTTGAAATTCCACCAAATTACTTTCTGAACCTAATGACATGAGGACACTGCGTGTGCCTATGGAGACACAGTGTGTACTCAGTTTCCCTTCTCTTCCTCACCGACTTACCAACACACCATTTATATCCCTCATACTTGGCCTGAATACACGACATTTCTAAGGGGAACAAGACGTGTACTTAGTTCCAATGATTATCCCCGGCCAACAGGCCTACATGCCATGTATGGCCTTGACACGCCTAAGGGTACACGACGTGTCACAAAACTACACGCCGTGTAGTAAGAAATTTCTACACGGTCGTCACACGACATGTACTCAGCGATCAAATGGTTGTGAACTCGCTTAACATATACATAAGGTGGACTTAAAGTACACGGCGTGTAGTCTGGAAATTTCCAAAAACATCCCAAATTCTACAGTTTTCACAAGGACAAGCCAAAAATTAAAACAGGGTTAGGATTTTGACCCGTTCTAAAAACTCAGGTTCTTACAATCTCCCCACCTTAACATATCTCATCCCCGACCTATCAAACAAATCTCGGATATGGCACCGAACATACCACCCCGATCAAAGTATCCCGGACTTCCCAAGTCTCAAATGTCTCAGCTAAATTCCTCAAGGGGGCTCCCCACCTTAGGAATATTCTAACCCGGTCTCAATCCAACAAAACTCAAAGCAACAAGTTTTACTAGCCTTTTTTCCGAACACATAGTCCTTCCATGATGCATCATCACCCCTTCACCTCAATGGTGCTTCTGTGTTGACCCTGATACCCAACGTATCTCACACCGCATCGGTGTCCGCCTCCATGAGGTCCTGCACCCCATGGATGCTTAAAAACCAACCTGGTTCCTAGCCCATCATGTATCCCGCATCCTCGATGCCCCTATGCTCACAAAACCTCATGTAACCCGCATCTTCGATGCCCCGATGCCCAATGAAACTCAAGTAACACGCATCCTCTATGGCCAGATGCTACACATATCATATATATATATATATATATATACAATATCACGCACCAGATATGGTGCCAATCCCACTGAATAGCATCAAGTCATTCCATATAGATCATGTGCACCACATGCACCGAAAACAGACATTCCTCTACAGTTCATGCCAAAAAAGAAACATGGAGATCACAGCCACACCGCGGTGTACTTCAAACCGTCGTTGGCTCACCAACCTGCTCAGCATCTGGAAGCTCCACAGCATGCACCTGGCCTGATGTATGGCTTCCTGATGCCTAATCCCCCCCTGGGGTGCTTCTCCTGCCAGTAGCCACTGACCTCTCGAATGGATCCCGCTGTCTCTATCACGTCCTCCGTGTGGAGCTGAAACACGGCTACCCTCTCCTGGTACTAAACCTTAACCAACTCCAGATGCCATAATCCATCCTGGTCCCTGCCTACCAGCTATCTGAGAAGGCTTCATGCAGAACCTTTCCAGATGCCCGACCTTTCCCCATTCCCGGCACTCTTTTGGAGGCAAGTCGCACTGAGACCGAAAATGTCCTCGCTGACCACACTGAAAGAAAATCACTGAAGAAATTCCATGTGGTGGTCTAGCTGAATCCCTGGCATGACTGCCCTGGTGGAACTCATTCCATCCTCATTTCCTACTATCTGAACCATCACCTAAAGTCGTTACCCGGCCAACATCGGGCATATCCCTCTAGTTTCCCATCCACTATGAGCACCTGGTTCACCGACTCGGTGAAGGACCCTAGCCTGAAGATGTTCACATAGACCTGAATGACATGTCGTAATCCATACTCGAAAGGCCTCACCCTAGCCGTGTCATCTCTTACCATTCCAGGTGAAAATATAGACAACTCTGTGAAGGTTGCTTCATAGTCCATGACAGACATGTCTCCCTACTGGAGACTCAAGAAATCTCAATCCCTTTCTGCTCTCAGTGTCTTGAGGTAAAATTGCTCGAAGAACCTGTCCTCAAAGTGCTTCCATTTCAGTCCCTCATGCCTACGAGCCTGAACTATCACATCCCAACAACGCCTCACCAGTCCTCTCGCCATGTACATCTCTAGTTTGAACCTCCACACTGGAGGCATCTCGAGCTATTTGATGATCATTTATATTCCCTCAATCCAGTTCTCAGCTTCCTATGAGCCACCCTCACACTGAAAAAGTGACAGGTTTTGCGACTAGAACTCCTACATCAGATATTCCATAGATGGATCTGTACCCTGTGTGCCTCTGTCGATCCCCTGCATGACCTGCACTAGACAAGCTCAGAGCTGCTCGTCGAGCCATGTCCTGAATGATGCCAAACCTGGCTGTTGTCCATCCTGTACTGAATCCTAGACCTGACCCTATCCATGAGCCTGTACCTGCGGCTCATGCTCTGCCTGTACCGAATCCTAAACCTGTTCCTGCACCTACGGCACTGTATCATCTCTCGTATGATGCTCTATCTGTGTCTCCCAAATAGGACACCACCGAATACCATAAATGGTTATAAAACCCATATATATATTACAATATATATTCCACACAGATAAGAAATTAGTAAAAGGAAGTGCATAACTACTACCCTTACTCTCCCCCACTACAACCCATGCCCCACAGCATCTCTGCCTCATGGCCTCCTTACACACTCCTGTTGGAGACAATTATCAAAAGTAACTCGGGACATGCTCGTCCGGACAACCAATGTTTCCTCAAACCGACGACCGAGTCGCCCAATCCTACTGAACAAAATCACATCAACTGATAGTACCTACCTGGTCGTACAAGATCCAGGCCCAAATACCTTGTCGCATGCAATTCTACAAATATAAAGCAAGGAATACACATTGCAACAACAATCAATTCTATCATGAATTTCACCGATGCACATGTCAGAGCATACAAGCATGGAAATTTGATTTTTATTCACATGGTATTATCACTTCACAATGCATACGTTCAATTTTGAAATTAAAATACTCTATTAATGTTCCTATCAAAATACGACAACAAGCCTTGACATACCGGGCCAAAGTCCAATTATCCCTTACAACACCGGTCCAAGGGTCACATATCATAATCAATAACCTCACACACCAAGTGAGACACCGAGGTGGAAATCGTATAAAGTGTAATCTAAAAAAAAGAAAACAACAATTCCCATCTAGGGTAACTTTGTCCATCCCTCGTACCTTGGGGAGCAAGCACACAAGCACAAGCTAGAAACCCAGTTACAGTAACAACCTATCTCTATTCTACCATATCCCAAATAGTAAAACCAGTAGAAATAAAAGAGAAGTCTCAGAATCTTTAGTATCCAGCAAAACATTGCTACTGAATCCCTATTAAGAACTCCTCTAATACCACTTTGTAATGACCCAGACCCGAATTGCCACGCGAATAGTGTTGAACGGGTCAGGTGTTACTACCTTGGGCACACCTCCCCAAATGCCAAAGGCTGCCAACTAGAAGCGAGGGTCTGATAGGTATAGTGGGGAGGCTATACCCTCTGGAAGGATAACAATGACGGTACTGGTCCAAGTATAACAATAAATATGTATCAGAATAAAATACTTAGCAGAGTCGAACCAAACCCATAGAGCAGAAGCACATTCAATATCAATAAATAGAAGAAGAAATAAATATAAACAATAGCTTCATAAAGTAACATAACAACATGCTAATCACTGGTAACTACTAAAAAACCAAACTTCCATCCATAGAAATTCACTAAGCTACAAGGGTTCCAATGGCTAACCAATAGTAGCTACAAACATGTAAGCATTTTGTTACATGTAAATAAAGCAAAATAGAGGAACCCCTGCTAGGTAAACCATCAAGGTCCTTACCATCACCATGAAACAACTAACACAACCCATCCTCTGAAGATGTCCTCTTTCCTGCATGTAAATCCATAAAGTCTACACACATCTCGAAGGGCCTATGCAAGGTCTGAGAAAAATCTAAGTTTGATACCACCCAACGGTGCATACCTAATATGTTTTTTTAAGTAGTCGTGCATTTATAAGGAAATCAGTGAATAGTACTATGCACAAATAAACACTAACTCCACTGGTGCTCAGCAGCCACCACGGAGTGTCACTTGCTTCGGCCAACGCCGGAATATCTTTCATGTAACCTAGCTTCATGTGCCTCATGACATAGCATTTCTCAAGTATGAGCATCCCGAAGGCACACCCAAGACTTAACCTATAAGAACAGCGATACCTACCCTCAATAAGAAACTGAAGAGACACAAATATCTGCCCCCAAATAATGTCACCGGATGGACAGCGATGTCTTCCCTCAAATCACGGTGAGCCTCATCCCCCAACCCTATACTCTCGATGCTATCCCCCGAAGAGACCTCACCTTCCACATGGCTTCCTATAACAATCACCCCCAACCAAAATACCTAAACCGCAACTATAGGGACCTCTACCCACACGAGTGGTCAAAACCACCTCATCACGGTGATTCTCTGTGTGCACACTACTCATGGTTTCTGGGTGAGAGGTAATCACCAAAATATTACCCAAACCACAACACCTTTGACACCTAATGTCCCGAAAACCGTGTCGCTCAAGTCTGATGGCATCTCCATCCCAGTAACTCGGGTCGTGTCCAACCTGACAATCATCATGCCTCAAACCAACGTCCATGATGCCCAATCCCATGGTCAGAACCACCCAACGTAACCCGATTCATGCCCAAACTATGATCAGCATTACTAAAGAATATTCTGGCCATTCCCATCATGACCCAAAGGGTCCAGCATGTGCAATTCAGCAATTTCAAATATAACATACTAAAACAGGACACATAAATAGGAAAAAAAACTAAATAGGTAAATTTCACTATACAAGGTGCTGTCCCATACCAGCACTAAAGTCTTGAATTCCTATAACAAATTTATATCAAGTTCAAAATAATAAACTCAACATTTTATAACAATATAATTCAAATTAAACCATTTTGGCATTCCCCGGCCAAAATGCCTCAATGAGAAATGACCCCACACCTGGCCCCGCTCAAGAAAAATGGGTAACAGGTCATACCTAAAGGTATCTCATAGGTCAATGAACAATATAAGGTGAAATACCAGATAAAAGTGGGCCCCGCTCAGAATACCTGAAAATGCACCGAAGTCCGCATTACCAAAATGACCATGAAAACATGGAAAGAGGTATGCACCACCTACCTAAGACTCTAACGATGCTACTCCTCTAGTAAAAACCTCTAGTTCGGTCTAAAACGCGGTAGATCTACAAAATAATCCATACCCCTAAAACTCGTTCTAGAACATAAATCAAACAAAACGGCTCAAGAGGAATCGAGTCTTTACTGAGGGGGTTCTAACGGAAGAATCAGTGCTCAGATCGGGGTTCATATGAAGAACCGCGAGGGATTTGGAAGTCCCGGCTGGCTTGGTTCATGAAACCCGACGGAAGAAAACGAGCTCCGCCTCAAAACGTGGCTATTTCCCGTTTTAATGCAAAAAAAAGAAAGTACACTGTGTGTACTTCATTACTACACACTGTGTATATCATATAACTGTTCATTTGGCGACTAAAATTCTGCCAACAAACATTCTGAACCTGCCGACAAGAGTACACGGCGTGTGCCTATGGGTATATGGTGTGTACTCGGTATCCCTAATTCTCCTCGCCGACTTACCCACACACCATATATATCCATCATACATGGCATGAATACACAGTGTGTCTAAGGGGAACATGGTGTGTACTTTTTTCCAATGATTCTCCCCAGCAAACTGGCCTATATTCCATGTATGGCCTTGAAAAACTTAAGGGTACACGGCATGTCACAAAGCTACACGCCGTGTAGTAAGAAATTTCTACACGGTCGTCACACGACATGTACTTGGCGAGCACATGGTCGGTCACTCGCTTAACATATACACTACATGTGCTTAATGTACACAGCGTGTAGTCTATAAATTTCCAAAAACTGCCCAAATTCTCCATTTTTCTCTGGGACAAGTCAAAAATTCAAACAGGGTCGGGATTTTTACCCGTTCTAAAAAACCAGGTTCTTACAAATTTATTCTTATTTCATCCCAATATAAAATATTACATGAATTATAAATACTTTGACCAAATATATAGCCTATAAATTTAATTAAAATAATTTTACAATTGTGATTAATTTAATTTATTAGTATAAAAACACAATAATCCCATAAAAATCATTCATCAAAATATTTTTTTGGTTTCAAATAATTTTTATTTTTATTTCTAATTAATTGATAACTAATGAATTTAATTTGTACATTTTTAAACCATATAATTTTAATAATTAATTTATTCCTGTTAATACTCTTAATTTTAAAAAAATGGATATAATGGTAATTTTAAAATGATATATTTCACAAGACATTTAAGCTCAGTGTTTCATGTAGTATTCTCTAAGGAACATTGTGATATTATTTTAAAATCTTGGTGTGATATATTAACTGATTAAATAATCTTATTGTTCAATAAAATAATAGAATTTTTTAACTTTATAAAATCTATGAATTTGCAATTTAATTTTTAAACCAATATATAATAACTTTTTTTTAATTATTATTTTCATTGGTGTATTATTTCAACAAAAAAATGAAGATATAATTTTTATTTTTTATTCATCTTGATCACTATATACACTTAAAATTTATAATATGTTTTAATCAAACTCTTCTAAAAATAATAACAATATAGCAACAAATTAATTTACATTATAATGTGGTAAAAATTATAGAAATTTTATTTAAATTTATTATTTTTTATCTAAATTTTAGGTGAAATGAATTCCTAATTGGTCACTTATACCCAATTTTGATATCAAATATGAATTGACACAAAAATATATGAATGAAATAATAATCCGAGGGATCAGGTATCCTACTAAAAAATTAACCAATCCTTTTATTCCCAAGATCACCCATTGAAATGACATGAGTCAATCATTTTCACTAAAAATTTAAAAAATAACGAATTTATATATTTCATCTATGTGGCTCTAAAAATTCCCAAAAAATGTATTGTCTTCATTTTGTAGTTATGGTTACACTATCGTAGGTGGGCCATCAATTCAACTATATGTAAATGTATGGTTCTTTCTGAAGTCTTTCTTTTATTATAATGTGATATCGGTTGGATTGGGAGAGTATTATCCTTTAAATGATTTTATTTAATATATATTTATAAATTTAATTAATTATTTTATAGTGTTGGAATTTTATTTTTAAATTTTTTGAAATAATTTTAAAATTATAAATATTTTAAGAATTTTTTTTAAAATTTTATTTAAGAAGTTCATTAAATTGAAAATATGATAAATTTCAAAAAGAAAATCTAATTTTAGGTATACACTCTCCTACATAAATGTAATCTCATTTACCTTTACACAAGCCTCTTCCACATATTTAATAATGGTTTTTTTCATTAGTTGTACTATGGTAAAATCATATTTAACTTTATGTGAACCCCATATTAAAGTGTTTTTATGGGTAAGTTGAACTTACCCTTACATGAGTTATGGATTTTGTAATTTTTTGTAACGGTAAGGTTATATTACCCTTACACGTACACTATGTCCCACATAAGGTTTCGTGTTTCACCTTTCTTTTCCTTATTCTTCCTAAAAGAAACCTACAACTCATTCCTAAAAGAAAAATGTGAATATTATGCAGGAAAAACATGGGAAATAAATGGATAAAAATTATGAAATTATTTTCTAACTTTAAAAATAATAAAATACATAGAATAATAGAGAATTTATAAAAAAAATTGAATTACATTTAAATGTATGGATAAAATATTACATCACATATAGGTCATTGTTACACTTCTGTTAATATATTAAAATTAATATGGGGCTTCTCATTTGAATTTATGAAATTTAAACGGTGGTTTATGAAATTTAATTGAGTTCAAATCATAAAATCTAGATGATTATCTGATGCAACTATATGATAGATTTTATTGAAAAATCAAGACATGTAACCCTTTTTCCTCCTTTATTTGTGTGTGTGGTGACCCCTAGGATACATGAAGACCATACTCTTCATTTATTTTTCCATGAATCTATGTAGTGGATTCATAATCTCTCTTTGTTTTTGTGAATGTTCTGATTTATCATGTTTTAGTAAACTCTTGGAAAATAGATTGATCTAACCACAATATGTTTAAAATATATAATTTCACAATAGTTAGAAATGATAAATTTATTATTATTTTTATTAGTAATCCAGTTTGTCACATATAGATTGTTATTCCATTATAAAATTGAAATTAAGGACTTATTTATGTGAATAACACATGATGTTATTATAATTTGTTCCTGAAATTATTTCACAATGTATAAAAATTCATAACAACTTGAATTGGATTGTTAAAAAAAGTACACGTAACATCTAGTTGTATAATCGGGGTAATAATACATTATCATGAATTCGAAAAAAAATATAATTGTATATTACAAAACTATTGCTCTTGAAGGATTTTTCAAATGTAGTAGATAATAATAATTTATTGTCCATGAATTAAAGAATTATAATATAATAAATATCATTTTATGTAGATAATTAATATTATTTCGAAAATTGAAATATCAGTATTGAGATGATATATTAATATTTTGAGTTATGTATCACTAAAAAATCACATAAAGTGTTAATAATGGACTAAGAATTTTAATTATTATCATTTTATGGTAGATTGGGTTATTGTTATAACATGTGTATTTTAATATTGTCAATATTCACAATTGATTTACTAGATACTATGGTATCTATTGGATGTGAAATTAGTGTTATATATTATATGGAAATGCCTAGGAATATGAAAAATAACATAAATCTACTGTGAAAAAATAAGTAATTAAATATGAATGAAAAATTGATTAATATTATTATTAAATATTTATGAAATATGAAAAAAAATTCAAATCATACATATGACTAATGTTTTCTATTTACTACCGATTTTATTTCATTTTTATTAAATAATAGCCTATGCATAAAGAAATAGGTAGTTAATAATTGGGAAACAAT
This sequence comes from Viscum album, assembly GCA_963277665.1. Classification (NCBI taxonomy): domain Eukaryota; kingdom Viridiplantae; phylum Streptophyta; class Magnoliopsida; order Santalales; family Viscaceae; genus Viscum; species Viscum album. The sequence continues at coordinate 473,271,562 of OY728148.1, forward strand.
ATTTATATAGATATTTGTAGGAGTTGAAAAAATAAGCCTTTTCTATAAAAGGTGTGTATACACTGATTTGTGGGAGTCAGTTTCCCCTTGAACGCATGTGATGTAAATTAATGTTTCCTTGATGATATATACATACTATTCAGTGAATTAAGGCCTTGATGTTATATATTGATAACCTAGTATAGTTATTATTTGATGAAAAATTGGATGGATTTTTAGAGGATATGAAGATGATTGATATCTATAATGGATAGATATATTAAATTATGTTTATTGGTGTTTTAAATGACACTAAGACATGCATGTGTTGAAATTAATCCTTTCATATAAACATATGATTGATAATCTTGTAATAGATGAATTTTTAGAAGGATTCTTCGACATAATTATATATTCCCTATTATAATATGTTTAAACAATTTAATTGAATCTCTACTTGTTATATCTTGGTATTATTCCTAGAATACCCAAAATTTATGAAATGAAATATAAATTAATAAAAGAATAATGATGATTCATGATAATAATATATGATAATGAAAAACATGAATTTATTTAGAAATTGTTTTGTATAAGAAATATTTCTAAAAATATTAAATTATTAATATTGGACATGAATATAGAAATATATTAATTTATTATGTGTTGATTAATGGTTAATATTGAATACTAATTTTTGTGAAGACATATGATATCTATGCCTTACTGGTTCAATTTTTTTGACATGTGTGACATTAGTTGAAGATGATTCTATGTCTAAGTTGTTTACCTTAGGGGGTTATTTGAGATATATTTTATATTTTATAAATTTATCTACTTTACCACCCAAATATGAAAGGATAATGATACACAACTGTTTTGGATTTGGTTTCCCCAATATCTAGATTTATAAGGGAATAGATTTCAAGTTTATCCCTCTCTCCTTCTCTCCCTTCAATAATAATATCATCTGTAGGAATACCCAGGCTATGACAGCATATAGTATATGGTTTGAAATTATAGAATATGTGTTGGATCCTAATTTTACAATAATTTTATCTCCATGTTTTTACAGCTTGAGATTACAACACAACACCAAATATTAATTTGGAGTTTGTGGTTTCCCATTCGTTTGATTTCAATGGTTATAGTGGTTTGATTCATAATTAATTTACAAAGGTTGTAGTGGATTATAGTCTCACACTTTTTTACATATGTTATTATGATGATTTTTATGTGATACGTTTCATGGGTTTTTGGTTCTGAAAGTGCTACACTACTCAGGATGTAATTCTTAATGAAATTTATTTATTAAATACACCATTATTATGGAAATAATTGGAGATCAATATCCGTGTCCTTCAGGTGTGAGATTGAAAACTAGTGGGGAATTGGATTTGTGATACCTTAATTATATATATATATATAATATTTTATATGGATGATTTTACTAATATTCATTACTTGGTGAGTGATTGAATATGAAGTTTGGAAATTAATTTACTTGATGAAGTGACAAGTTGGTTTCATTGGAAATTACCAGAGGAATTTAGTATGATTCATTCATTTTTTTATAGGGGTTTTGAGTTGAATCCTATTCAGTATACATATTATTTGTACCCTAATGATATTTAATCTATTTTCTCGGCTGGAGCCGGTTTTGGTATCAAGATGGGCATGACATTTTTTACGAGTTTTTATAGAGTTTCTGGGGATTTGTGGTAATTTCTATAGTTTTATTTCACTCTCGGGGTTGTTATGGTTGTATCATTCTTTCATTTCATCTCATTAATGTATCAGTCTTACCGTATATGGTAAAGAGATTTCATCATTTTTTATGGAGATTCCGGGTGGATTTTTATCTTAACTCTAGTTTCTAATATTGTATTGAGAGAAATGACTCACTTATGTGTGTACTTATACCCGTGTTTCTTGTCACAAAAATTGTGGGCTATTTGTGGCAGGATATTGGGGATCGCAACCTATCATCACTAATGACTTTTAATAGATAGTAGTGAGGTGGTTCAAAGAAAAGTTGAATCAAAGGATTATGGTTGATTTATAGCATAGTGATTGGGGATAAGAATTAGTGAGAATGATTGGTTTGGTAAGGGGATAGTATTTAATGAAAATTTTATGTGATGTAAAAATGTGAAACCTATTACGAAATGGGAATTTAAGTCCCTATCTGATATATTATAAGTATCTTAAATTTTTTTGAATGTACTACGTGATGTGATGTTTCTTATGAGGCAGAGAACCAAGGTTAGGACAATTCATCCTGATTATTTTTAGCTATGTTTGAATGGGGAATACAATGGGAATTATGATGAAATGAATTAAATAATGAACCATAATTAATACATAATATAGGTTTTGTAGTCCCTAATGTTTTTTCTTATTAAATATAACTATAAGATGAACTCCCCATTGGGTTTGTGCTAAATACATTCAACAAAATATTCCTACAGATCACTAGAAAGTGGAAGCTGAAAACAATGACTCATGGAGGGGGACACTCTATGATCTTTAGTTCCAAATCCTACAGATATCTAAGGTCAACTTTCTGGATTATGATACAAAGGATTTCATGGATGCGGTGTTGATCACCTTCAGTTTGATTGGTTCTTAGTGGAAGCATCGGGTTTTTTGTTTCCTTTGATGATGTTTTATATGGATGCTTAGTAGTGGTGATTTTTATTTCCCAGGGATTGTGAGGAGGTTACTGTATTTTGAGAGAATAATTAAACATAAATTTTATTCTGAATTTATTTCTTGGATTTTGAAGTCGTCTTTTTAGAAGTTGATAATTTCCATCCATTATTGGATTCTTGAGTTTTTATTTTGTTCTTTTTTAAACATTTGATTTTCTTTATAAAACCTGAAATACTTTTATTATTATCAAAATCAATTAAATGGTTTTTATTATCATTAATAAAATATTTTTAACCCTATAAGAAGACTATATAGAAACCCTTCATATTCACAAAATTTAAATGCTCCATTATATCCCATAATACAATATTATTTGTACTACTCCATCATTTGATTAACAACATACATTAAAAAAAATTAGAAAAAGAATGAAATATTTTAATCCTAATTATCAATATAAATTATTTATTCTTTGGGGAGTGGTTAACATTTATTTCTTTTTTTAATACCTTACTATTCCAATGTTACCTTGTTTATTCTAAGGAATGGGGATTCCATTAATTTTTGAAATATTGATATCTTCTCCTCGATCAAATATTTTTGAATTTTATCCTGAGTAAAGGGGAAATATATCTTTTGTTCCTTTATTTTATTCTTATAAATAAATTTCTTTACACTATGTTCTGAGTTAATGTTTTTATGTTATAATTTTCCATGCGATTTGTTTTACGATGTGTTGATGATTTTTTGTTCCTATAATTATTCATGGATTTATCTCATATTGATAATGTCTTTTATAGAATAAATAATATGAATAGGGGGATACATCACCCATCATGATGCATTAATTTTACATGATGCAATTTCAATCATTGTGGGTGAGTCGGGGCCACCCAAAGGTGTCAATATCATGGTGTTATGGATGGGCTTCATTGATTTGTATGTTTTTATTAGTTTTGTTTATGATTATATATGTTCAATTATAGGATTAATAATTTTATATTATGCTTATTTAAAACCCTTGAAACTAATGAAATTCACCATTATAAAATAGTAAATGGAAACTCTAAATATTTAATGGAAATATTTGGTTTTGTTATTAGTAATTATTGATTTGTTTAAAAGAGTTTGTTATAACATCATGCACTTTTTTATATTTTTTATTTTATTTATCTAGTTTTAGTTTTATTAATTTCAAATAAACTTGATAAGGTGTAAGGTTAAATAATTTCTTGTTTAATAAAATGAATGTGATGTAAGTATGTAACTTTCCAAGATATGTGAGCTACTATTGAAATCATGTTAAAGATGAAAAGTTAGATATCATGCTTTCTATGTTTTCAAATTTTCTTAATTATTAAACAATTTCACATCGCACGTGTTACATTTTTCAATTATAGTGGTGGGTGGATTATTAAAATAAAGTGATGCATGAAACAAATGGGTTAATTTACCAATGTGTTTAGTTTTTTAAATAGTAATGAAATATTGTTGGAAAAAAAGTTTCTCTTTTACTATTTTATCATTTAAAATTTTATCCATGTTATGTTAATATGTATTTAGTAATATTATTTGAGACTCGAATAAGTGAATTAATTTTGTATTCACTATTTTTCTTAAATAAATGATACAAGTACTTTTAAATAACATTCATTTATATTATAATAAATTTTTAAAGAATAAATTGGGAGTGTTTTTTATGAAAAGGAATTTGATTAAATTTTTTCATGGATAAGGATTAAAAAATTTTAATTAAATATATTTCTAAAATGATGGATTTTAAATATTTAAGACTTATTGGTAAATACATAGAATCACACTATATTATTTTAAGGAATACTAATATGAAATTCATCTTACGTTTTAAGATAATCAATAAAATTGAAAATTATAATGGTATTAAAAGTTTGAAAAAAAAATTGAGAAACTTGTCAAATTTTTACCTCCTTAACTTGTAATATTTAAAGAATTACTATGATTCATGTTTATCAAGTAATTAAATGAAATTCATAATACTAGTTAAATGAGAATGTTATATATTAATTATTAAGGATTTGTGTGAGTAACTTATCTAAGAATGTTAACAACCTATTATGTGAACAATTTATGTTAGGTTCTATGTTAAGTACAATTAATTTCATTGTGATTTAATTGATTCTCAATGTTTTTTACAGCTATTGTGTTAATTTTTTCAAAAAATTGTCTGGATAATATTCCTTCTTTTTAGGTCTGTTACTATTGTTATTATTGCCTTTAATATAGTTTTTGTGAATTTAATTTTGAACGAGAGACACAGGTTCATTCTAGATATCTGAATATTTTTCCTGATTAATTTATAACAAATAATTTATTTATATATGATTTTCTAATGCCAATTTATTATATTTTTAATTATTTGCCAATCTTGTAATCTTATTAATTGTCTTTTCCTTATTTGATATGTATCTACCTCAAGAGACTATTTGGAACTTGATTTATGAAATTTCACAGCTATACACTCTATCCTTCTTGTGTGTTGGTTTTTTCTAGATATAGTGAGATCCTTGATTGGTGTCTCAAAAAATTTTATATTTAATATCTTTCCCTTATCTCTCATTTCTAGTGTTATTTTAATTTCTGAGGATGGTAAAAGTTTCGAGGTAATCGAAGTAAATGCTTGAAATTTTCTTGATTCTTTGCATTGTTATTTTGGGGTATTAGGTGGATCAGTATCGGCATAACTTATCAATGACTTGACTTAAAATGTTGTTATCACGTTTGTTAATGATTTTAAAGTGGTTCAATTATTATTAATATTGTTATTATTAGATATAATTTTGTATGTTTTTAAATAATAATATATTATAAAAATTCTTATTTATGATTTTCATTAATTAAAAATATTAAAAATATCATAAAAATATACAATTATACAAAACCATTCTCCTATGCAATGGTAAACCCATATACCTGCACAATGACCTCTCTTAGTGTTTCATAGATATACGCCAAGGGTTTTGATCCTTTCATAAGGGTAAATTATTATTTTAAATCTTGAAAAGTTAATTTTAATGGACGTAAGTAAATGTTGATATTATTTACTTTATGCTTTATAGGGGTCCGTATGGTGTTTAATTCATTCCATAATGGTAATCATGATTTTATATTACTTTTTTCAAGGTAGGTTTTAGTTGTGTAAGATTATGTTTTCATTATTCATTTAAAGGTAAACTCTTAATTACCCTAATGTGAACTCTATTTTCAAGTGTTGTATAAAGATAATTTAACTAACCCTAACTCCAGGTATGGATTTCACACAATACATTAAGGTATTGTGATCGTATCTTTACACATAAACCTCATCACTATAAAATGTAATTGGTTTACACTATTTCTATTTCTTCCTTATCTAGGAAGTCTATAGCGGATTTTTAATAGAAAATTTTGTATATTAAGATGAAAAAACATGTGAAATAAATAGTGAAAATCATGAATTTTTTATGTGATGATCAAATGAATTAAATACATTAATAAATGGTAGTTTTGATAAAATAAAACTAAACAATATAAATTAATTATAAATTCTTAACATGAATATTTCAATGCCTCTAGGTAACTACAATTCTTGATATAAAATATTGAAATTAATATGTGTCTTCTCATTTTCAATTATAAAATTCGAATAATGTTTTATATAATTTTAAGGGAAGATTAATTTATTAAAAAAGGTTATTATATGTGTATTCAAAATATTGGTGAATTATCTTATCATCAACTCTTTTTTACTATTCTTATCTTATTCCTTTGGGATTTTCATGACCAACTATACTCATTGGGAATTCTGGGTGATATTACATGAGTTAGAACCATTAACATTGAGATATCTTCCACTATGAATCTATTATGTTGTTTATTATGAAGTTTTATATGTTAATATTTCCTTCTTACTTCATTCCTTTATCCAAAAATTCTAGGAAAGATCAATACTATCGTCATCTTTAATTATTCATTGAATATATATATATATTTCATAACTTCTATCTTTGTATTTTTCCAACACTGGGACTATCATGATTCAGTATCCTCTATGTAATAGCCCCAAAATTCTAAACATGGTTTTACTAAAAATATATTTTGTGGGTAAATTTGTAATTAAAAAATAGACAGATAATTTTTTTAAGACCATTTTCATTAAAATTATATTTTAAATAAAAAATATAAAAGGAATATTATGTTGATAAATAATAAATCTTGATGTGAACATATTAAAAATTAATATTCACACAAAATATATGATAATAATTATTTAATTTAAAATATAAATGATTATATTATTATAAAATTATTTTTGTTTTAAATTATTAACATTGATTATAATAACGTTTTATAAAATTATTAATATTATGATTTTTGTTTCATTAAATTACAATTATATAATATAACTATTTTAATAGATAATTGTAATTATACATATATTAATGTTACAAAATTATATTATAAATTGTTTTATAAAATTTTTAAAATTTAAAAATTATGAAAATTATAATTCATTAAATAAATATAAATAATTTTCTTTATAAAAAAGATATGATAGATATATAATATTATAATTCATTTTAATTATAATTTTTTAATCATAATTCCTTTATATATAATATAAATAAATAATTATAAGATGTTAATGTTTTAAAGTAATAATTTTTATAAAAAATTGAGGAAATCATGTATAGGGTTAATGGGAGGATGTTTTGTGAGTAAGAAGCATAGTGGGGTTTCATGAGGGAAACTAGTAGGAACCAAGCCGAAAGACAAAATGGAAGTCTTTGTAATAGATGGTTTCACCTTTAGGGGTAGTTTCGAATGAGGGATGCAGTAGGTTGAGCAGGTGGCATCACCTAGGCCAAGACCGATTAGACTTCGAAGTATAAGAGATGGGTCGAGGTCTATGGAATGTAATCATCTCTGAAATTCACATTTCCTTTGTTATGAGTGAGTTTTCAATCATAATTATTTGAATTCTGATTCCTCGCATTCTTCCTACAAGAAGATTCATGATTCCATTTTGAATAAAAAAAGAGAAAACGAAATTTTGATTTCATTTCTCCTTTCCATGAACAATAATTTAACACTCTGAAAAAAGTCAGGAAGTCTTTAATATTCCACTTTTAAGGGAATACCATCATCTAGGACTGACAGAACTACATTTTGAATAAATAAATATCACAGATTAATAATATTATTGAGATACATATGTAAATTCTATGTTTATGCTTGACATGAATACAGTTAAGTTATATTTTTCTTACACTATGAAAATATTTTTATGGATGTAATTTATCTATGTATTTATTTTGAATAAATATTCTACATATATGTACACTAAATGCTTAATGTCAAGATTTTACAAGAATTAATATCTCCATGTTTAAATATATTTAAATCATATGGGAATAAGTATTATTTTTTGAGTATAAAACTATTACTAAATTAGTTATTAACCAAATATTATTAGAAATTAAGAATATTATAAATTCATCATGTCTTATGCATGTCATACGTGAATCCTGATTATGGTCACACATCGAAGATTTTTCGCAACACACCAAACATTAATGTATGCAAACATAAATATATGTATATATTTATCTAAAAAATCATTTATTAAAATTTACAATTAACATAACTTCATTCAAATAGATATTAATAGGATTATGAATGTAATCTTATGTAAATGGATGATAAATAATTTTCCATGTAAATATGAAAAATAATTTATAAGGTATTTGGTTGTACAAGTATAATAAGTTATATTCAATGAAATTTTATACTTATATGTTTATACATAAATATTAGTGCGTGGGAAATTAATTTATTTTTATGTTTTAAAATAAAACTCCATTGAATATATATATATAAGTAAAGAAAGTTTAAAAAAATTCAGAAACATTGATGCTATTACATTGTAAATATGAATGGTCGTTGGGGAGTAAAACCGTACATTTCTAAGTGGTTAGGCCTAAGATATCCTTCAGCATTTCATATAAATACATAATAGTGTTTTGTTTTCAGGAGATTGCATATTGTTTTTAGAAAAACACTAGATTGTGTTTATGTAATTTTTGAACGTAAGTATTCCCTATAATGATCTGGAATTATTAAGTTGTAAGTAATTTCAAATTATGTTTTAATGAAACAATATAGATGTATTTTTTATTCCAAATAATATTTTAAAAAGCATTTATCAAACGTTTTAAAACACCTTCTGAGAAATTTCACGTTCAACCTTGTTTTAAAAAAAAATTTCATTGGATCAGTAGAGTTTTCGGTGGATTTTTCTTAGATCACTAGGTTAGAGCATAGAGTTTCTTTCATTTCATGTTTTTTTATTCTTTTAAAGCATTGATAAAAGTGTAAGTTGTGTATATTATTGAGTACCGAGACTGGTAAAAGTCCACTTTTGTAATAAATGTTGTCTATTTTCTCATGTTTCTTTTTATCCAAAAAAATTATAAAGTATTTAAAAGAGATGTGTCTGATAGATCGGGATCGGGTCTTTATAGTGGGTATCATAGGGAGGTTCTAGACAACATTGTGGATTAGATATTGTTGAGTCTGTGAGTTTATTAGTCCATATTTTCCATAATTCAGATGTTAAGAATTCATAATTTTGTTTAGTCCGATGAAATTAATTGTGAGGGCACAATTCTTTTTAATGTGGGATAATGTAATAGCTATAAATTCTAAACCTAGTTTTATTATAAGAATATTTTTTAAGTGGTGTTTTTTATAATTAATAAAACAAACTAAAAATGTTTTGATTACCATTATTTTGAAAAATATATTTTAAATGAATGAAAAATAATATAAAATGAATAAAATTTTGATAAATATTAATACATGTTGCAAAAATATTCTCTATTAATATTTATATAAGGTATATGTTAATAATTATTTAATATTATTTATGAGTGATTATATTATTATAAAAATAATTTAGTTTTAAATTATTAATGTTTATTAGAACATTATTTTATAAAATTATTAATGTTATGATTCTTTTTAAAAAATATTATAATAATATATAATATAAATATTTTAATTGCGTATTGAAATTATACATATATGAATGTTATAAAATTATATTACAAATTATTTTAAAAAAATTTGATTTTTTTTATTTTTTGATAATTTCATTCATTATATAAATATAATGCATTTTGTTTTATAAAAAAGATATGATATATATATATTTTTAATTTTAATTTTTTTAATTACAATGTTTTGATCATGTTTCCTTTATATAAAATAAAGAATAATATTAATAATAATATGTTAAAGTTTTAATGTAATAAGTTTTATAAAAAATAGTGGAAACCATGTATAGGGTTTAGGGGAGGCGGGCTGTGAGTCATTAGCATAGTAGGGTTTCATGGGGGAAACTGAGAGGATTCAATACATAGGCCATGATGATAGTGTTTTTAGGATGTGGGTTCTCCTTCAAGGGTCATTTTGGCTGAGGGGAGATAAAGGTCGAGAAGGTGGCCTCCATCGGGCCATGTCTGATCGAGCTTCGAAGTATAATAGATTGGTCGAGGTATGTGGTCCACCATCATCACATTAAGAGAAAACTATCCTCAGGCATGTTTAGTCCCCAAATAGTTATGTCATTATAATTTAAAATGTTCCTGTCTATGTTTATGGATGAATGGTTTTAATCTGATTTCTTATTGTAGTTATCTTATTTTGTTCAATCAATTTTATATGATGATATTTCCATCAAATGGTTAGATTGTATCAAAATATTTCATATTCAAATAAAAAATGTCAATTACCATTTTACCCACACATTTTGCATCGCAAGCCTTTCTCCATCCTTGTTATAAACATTTTAAAATCAATACATGTCAACATTTGTGCCAATTTTCCATTGATGTCTATATCAAACTCTTAGCTTTCTATGTAAGCATAAATTTATGAAAATGAGATATAGATATAAAATCTATATATTAGTGAAAAATGGAATTTCTGGGAAAACGTTGTATTTATTTCTGGATAGATAGTTTGAGCTAGAGGCCGAAGTACAAATGGTTTTCTGATTAACTATAAAGTCATGTAAGGGAAATTATATTTATATGTTAATTTGTTTGATTTTGTTCATTATCAAAGAAATGATTTCAAATATAGATTTTACATTTGCATGTTATGTTTTTTAGAATATTTTGAAATGATCATTAGAAATATTATTTTTATATTGTGTTAGTAAGGAGATATATTTCCCATCCAAAATTATGCTTGAATTTTTTCTGATGAGATTATTTTGATATTTAAAACTATTTATTCTTCTAATTTTTATAAAAACATTTAATGAATCTTATTTATTTTTATCAAAACTGTATATGTTCTACTATTAGGTTACTACTTTCCTTATTTTTAAAAATAACTATCATGTATGTGTTATGTTAATAGAACATTAAACATTTACGATTTTAGGATCAAAGTTCATGATTTATATATTTATGTATGTTTTTCTATATTTAAATTATATGTTTGATGAATTTATACATATATTTTGAGTGTTGTTTCCATTACCTATTATTATTTACATCACATTTTACATATTTATATTTAATTATTTAAGGGTGTATAAGTGTTTTTAAGAATTCCATGTTTATATTTGTTATTCATGATTTACAGAGATACGTATGTAAATTCTATGTTTATGTTTTGCATGAATATTGTTATGTTATATTTTTCATAAACCATGAAAATATATTTTTGGATGAAACATATCTATGTATTTATTGTACATATAAATATAATATGTATATACACTAAATTATAAATGTCATGATTGTACATGAAATAATATCTCCATGTATCAAGATATTTGAAGCGTATGGGAATAAGTATTATTTTCAAGGATTATAACCATAACAAAATTTATTTTTAATAGAATATTATTAGAAATTAATACTATTATAAATTCGTTATTTCTTATGCATTTCATACAGAAATCATGATTACGGCCATACATCGATGATTTTTTGTGACACATCAAACATTAATGTATGCATACGTAAATATATTTCTATATTTATATGCATAGGAATTTAGTAAATTGTTACATTTAACATTACTTTATTAAAATATATATTAATGGGATAATGAAAGTAATTTTAAGTAAATGTATGATAAATAATGTTCCATGTAAATATGAAAAATCAAGTATAAGGGGTTTGGTTTAGTAAGTCTAATAAGTGAGATTCCATGAAATTTTATAATTATAAGATTCCACATAAAAATAACTGCATGTGAATTTAATGTATATTTATGTTTTAAAATAAAACACCATTGAAAATATATATATATAAGTAATGAAATCATAAAATAATCTCTGAAAATTTGGTGATTGTACGTTGTAAATATGGAAGGTTATTGGGGAGCGAACCCATCCTTCGATAAGTGAGTAGGACCAAAACATCCTTCAACTTTTCAATTAGCCTCATAATATTTTTTTGTTTTCAGTAGAATGCATATTGTTTTGAGAAAAAACACAAGATTATGTTTAAAACATTTTTTAGCAATATTATTTTCTAAAATGATCTTGTATAATTAAGACTTATGTTATTTCAAATAATGTTTTAAATAAATATTTCTACAAGTATTTTCAATTCAAAATAATATTTTAAAAAGTATTTATCAAATGTTTTGAAACCCCTTACTAGAAAATTTAATCCTCAACATTTTTTTAAAATTATATTTTACATTATCAGAATAATTTCTAGTGGCATTCACTTCGATCACAGAGTTAGCACATAGATTTTCTTCTGTTCGTGTTATTTTAATCATATACAGCTCTGATAAAAGTTTAAGGTGTGTCTAATCCCCAGAACCTTGACTGGTAATGGTCTTCTATTGTAATAAATTTTGTGAATTTGTTAAAATTCTTTTTTTGAAAAAAAAAGTAAACAACATTTATGAGAGCGGAGTCGGGAATCCCATCCTTTGGTCTTTAGACTCTGGGTCAATAGATTAATCCTACCATTATAAGATAGTTGACTAGAAATTTCTTAGAGGGTGAGAGGAGGAATTTATCAATATTATTATTTTAATAAATCTAGTATAACACATAAAATTTGATATTCCTTTATAATATAGAAAATTATGATTTTTAATAATTAATTATCACATATTGTAGTTAGAAATATATTTTTTTAATTATCAAATATGGTATATTAATTCAAAATTTAATTTATTAGATTTTTAACAACATACAAAATTGGGATATCCCAAGTAGTTCCATAATTTGGGTAAAAATACACTTTTACAAATTTAAATAAAAGCTTATTGTATATTGTAATATTATTATTCTTGGAAGAGTTTTTCTATGTAGTGAATGAAAATAATTGATTATATTAGAGTTAAAGAATTATAATATGAGAAATATTTCTAGCTGAAAATAAATTGTTTCATTTAATGAAATTAAATAATTATATAAAAATGAAACAATAATAGATATAATTGTGATCCCTTATAGAATAAAATAAAATGATAACCTTGGATAGAAAGTATTGATTATAATTAAATTATAGTAATTTGGGTCATTGTGATCACATATGTATTTTAATGATTTTGATCTTTCCACTTAATTTACAAAATAGTGTTATATGTACTAGATGTGTTATTATTATTAGAATTCATATTTATTTTCATTGGTAATTGATAAATGACATGAATCTGGAATGATGAAATTATATAATGTTAGGGGATTTAATAATTGATTACTAATCTTGTTGAAAAATGATGAAATATGAAAATGTTTTTGAGGACATTTTTTAGAATATGTTAGCTACTAGTATCTATATTAATTAGGTGTCTATTAAATAAGAGTCTATTTATAATGAAATAGCTAATTAATGATGATAAAAAATTACAAATATATTTTTTGGGTCCTAGTGAGCTCATATTTATTTAATATAGGCATGTATTCCTGTATACAAGCTCCATAGTTTCATCTTTACCATGTGATATATAAATTCATGTATCCTTGATGTTATTTATGTATGATTAGTTTAGTTTGATCCTTCATGCGACATATTAAAAACTAGGAATGGTGGTTGTTTGATGAGAATTATTCAAATTTCGTAAGGCTATGATGATGATTGATGTTAGTAGTGGTGAGATGGATTACATTATGTGTAGTGGTGTTGGGAATGACACTGGGATATGGAAATTTTTTGGGTTAGTCTTACTCAACAATATATGGTTGATAATATTATAAAATATGAATTTACAAAAGGATTATTTAATATACTTTTCCACTCCCTATTTCAGTAGGTTAATTAATGACAAGTGAATATCTATTTACAATATCATAGGATGGGTCCTAGAGTTATCATGATTTATGAAATGATAGAACAATTAATAAAATTATTTGGATGGTTATTGATGAATATAAATGTGGGTGACTCTAAAATCCCCATCCTGGTTCACTTAAACAGTAACCAAAATAGTAGTTCCTTTGGACATTAAGAGGACCTCCTAATACACCAAAGGTTACCGACATGGAGGGGGTATAATATGGTTTTGTCGGGAGACCATACCGCCATATCAGATTACTGAAATATGGGGAAAATATATTAAGGTAAATCAATATAATCAATAAATAGATTTAAAGTGATGTGAAAATAATTACATAAAAATAATGGTGTATCAAATGATATATATACAATTCTAGTGATTCATGCAAAAAAAAAAAGCAAATCCTTTGATTTTTTAAAAATAAAAAAATACAAAAGTTATAAACACCTCAAAATAGGACATGATTCCTATCCCGGTACCAACTCCCATACTCCATCCGAGTTATCCAAATCAAGCGTCAATTAAAAGGTGCCTTCCCATGTATGGTCCTGAAGTCATGAATTCAACTCGGTTACTCAGCAACATTCAGAGTTGGTTGTGAGTATGACCCACTAGGCCCCCAAAATTATTATATAAAATCATATTCATGGTTTGATATAATTCTATTTTGTTTTTAAATATAAATAAAGGAACCCATACTAAACAAACTATGTGGGATTATAGATTCTAATGTAATAACCTGAAATGACCATGCCATCTGCATCGAAAGTCAGATTTCTTTATCCATAGTTAAGTTAAGTGGGCCAAAAAAATCCATCGGTGGATACCTTAATCCATTCCAAACTATGTTTCATAAGTATTCCCAGATGAATATACGTGTATTTTTTTAAGGCATTCCAAACTGAGTGTTATAATTTGGTTAAAATGAATCCCACGGGGCTTCACCAAGACATTCAAAACTAATAGTTTTCTATTAGAATCTAAGAGATATTTACCTAAGTTATTCCAAACCATTAACAAAATTTTATTATATTTTTCTTAATATTAATTAATTTCATGTTGAATATTTCCCACATAACAACCATCCATCCTATATTAAAGATCTTTATTTATGAATCCCAAAGCATTTACTCATGGTCAACTATTTATTTTTGGGTGCCTCTAGGTCCACCCCTTTAATTTTCTTACTATTTTCCCAAAACAAGAATATTCCATGAATTGATAAAATCATGTCTAATTTCAAACATAATATCAATGGCTTATAAAGATGATACATTTCATTTTTTTCACTCATGATATTCAATTTATAGAACTAGGTTTGTAACATTTTTTAAATTTAGTGAGGCACATTCTTGTTCATGTTTTTGTTTAAGTACTTTTAAATTTGAAATTGAAATGTCTCTTGATTGTATGGGGAGAATAGAGGAATTATAGGGTTTTTGTACATAAAAGAGGAGGAAAAGTGGTCATCCAATTCATATTTCATAGTTGGAGATTGATTGGTAGGAACTATGAGCCTTATTTTGCATACCTGGAGGAGGTTCGTTGTTTAAACAAATCATGCAACGGGGGATAAACCATGTTGTCATAGAAAAATCCATCCCACTTATTGATATGATGGTTTGTGAGACTGTGTAGGCTACCCAGGAGATCGTGTGACAAAGAACCCCCTTGAAAAGTTGGCGGAACACTATTGGTTCATAGTTTAGGAAACCATACACCCCTTTAAAAGTGTTTTTTACGCTTTTAACCTCTAGGACCATACGTTTTCTAACTCAGTATTCTCCAAAATTATTTCTCTATAGTCCCTTGTGATGAACCAAATCACCCTAAACATCCTATTGATCTATATCCTATATTTTTAATCTATCTGCAGTTAAGTTTTTTTACGAATAGAATATCTAGAAAATTCATACACTCTAGTTCCATAATTTCTACAGATTATAGATTTTGTAGTTGTTCTTCTTCTTTGGAATCATGAAAAACCTCTTTAATTAGCTCATCATAGGTTTGGGATGTAAACGGTTCTTGAATCTAAATCAAATAATAATATTGACTGTATGGTTGTCTTTGTAATCGATTATGGTGGTTTACAAGTTATATCTCATAGTATTTTTTATCTTTCATGTGTATATGGATGTTCATTGGTGTTGTTGTCCTGTTCATTGGGTTTTTCATGTTAGAATGGAGGTTTTAATAGGTTAATTGGTGAATTTAAAACCTCATGATCCATGTGGGGTGAATTGGGTTTAATAGAATATGATCTAGGCAACCCATGGGGTGTATCATTTTTATGAACATATGATTGAGTTATTAAATTTCAAAAAAAAAGTTTTAAGTGATTGATCCAATGATTATTATGTTTATAATGTTAATAGGGGTTGATGAAGAAAATCTAAGAGTTAGTGAATTGTTGGTTAACATGTATTGTGAAATGAAATTGATTTTAATTTTTTTAATTGATAACACTGAATAAGGAATCATTTGGTATTATGCTAACGTGTTAATGAGTTAGTAATTTAAAATTGAAAAGTTGTAAATAGGGTCATTCATGGAGATGATTTATGTTTTGAACAAAAAATGGATTGTGAATGGTATGTGAACTCAATGAGTATGATTTTGGAAATGGTATATGTGGTAAATAGTTGAAGAAGTGTTTTTCATGGCTTGTTAATATATGGGGTATTGATTTTTGGTTCTATTACCATGGGTCTAGTTGGACTAAGGCTCTAAACCCCACCCCTAGAATGCATGGGATAGGGAGTGAGACTGAGGCTCTATACCCATAGTGGTTTCATTTTATGAGACTACTTGGATTGGGGATCCAAGATATGTTTGATGTAATTTTTTGTGGAATTATTTATGTAGTGAGATAGGGAAAATAACATATCCCATTATTCATAGTAGTTTACTTCCATATGTCATACTATAATTTATGAAAATGACTAACTAATGGAACAATAGATGAAAATGGTTTATGTGTATATTGTTAAATAATATAACATAGATTAGAATTTATTTATATTTTCATTGATTTGGTATATACATAAAAATATATTTACAATAGATAATTTTTAGACATCATTCGGGGTGGCCTACTAAGTTTTACCCCCACCCTGCTTGACCCACCGTTGGGTACTCAAACAGACTTCATGTTTTCCGATTAGGAAAAGGGAGATATCCATATGTTAGATAATTGATTTTTGCACGGGATGTGCATGTATTATTGTTCGGACTTCCTGTCAACACCTGTTTTTATTATTATTTTGTTTTCCCTTATTTTGGGATTTCCTTACGCTTTACACTTAATGAAATTACCTATCATGTTTATTATTTGGTTGTGGGATTGTACCCAGTATTAGGAAATATCTTTTTGAGACTTAGTTATTTGTTTCACCGTTTCATTTTTCTATATTTTTCATTTATTTTGGATTATTTTGATAAATGGGGTATAGTCTCCTAACGAATTACATTAGACACTCACCTCTAGTAGGAATCCTCAATCTTATGCAGAGGTTAGACTAAGTTCATGTGCTAACCTGGCTCAGGGAACTGGGTTTAGTGTCCACCAAGATGTGGATTTTTAAAAGTGGTATTATAGGGATTTTTAATATTTTACTTCTCTTTAAGAATTGTCTATGGGTGACTGGGTTGTGTCAGACCTTTGAAATGAGCTTGTTCATGGGTGCAGAAAACCCATGTATGGGGGAAAACCAAATTTCCTTCGGTGACATTGTTGTTCTTGAAGTGTGTTGTTATAATTGAATGATATTTCACTATTGGGTGATATATTTAATGTTTTATGAGAATATTTTATGATATTTTTATCATATAAATAACGGAATTAGGATGTACATTCAGTCATCATTTTAGGCACTTAGGTATAAAGATGGTAGGCATCACGGTATACACAGAGAGGGAAGAATTATGGGATGTGAGTGATAGAATACATTTCACTTTTGTTGAAAATTAAAAAGTTATGGTGTCTAATAAAGATGTTGAAAATGGATAAATGGGAGGAATGATAAATAATTGTTAAATAATAGTGCCAAATAAAGAGTTATAAACGGTTGAAAAATTGGGTTGTAATGTGTTGTAATAGATTTAACGGTGCCTAAACAAGATATTTTTTTGTGAAAGTGGAAGTGGTAAAAAAGGGTGCCTGATGAATGGTTTTGACTATGTGTGTTGGTTTATGTTGGAAGATAGTGGCATATGGTTGGGATAGTTGAGGTAGTGATAAATATATGACTGTATCTATAGACATAGTGTATGAGAAATGGGTTGTTTATAGAAACTATTGATCCTACTTTTCCACATACTATAAATGATTTAGGTAATGTTTTTTGAGACCTATGTTTGGCATTGTAGATATAAACTACCATGTTGATCTGTTTCAGTTGGGTGACATGAATAAATCACTGATAATCTACCTATAAAAGTGGAGTAGGAAACCCCAATGATCTAAGGTACTATGGGGGAAGAGAAGTTTCATGAGAACCCCTATCCTTTTATGCATTTAATGAAGATGAATCTATGGTGGTTTGTTCTGAGTATGTTTGACATGAGTATAGAATTTTAGTTTCAATGCCCTCTGATATTGGTTAGAGAGGGTGGAACCATGAGCCGAGCATTGGGTAGGATGGAACATTAAGAGATATGGGAAATATGTGATTCTATTTTTGTGATAAGTCCTTATGTATGGGTTATTTGGGCTGTTGGTGTGCCTTGGTTTGGAGGCCTTGATGAGTTTCAATGTGTTGGATAGAAGTGTAATCCTCATTAAAACCTTGGTTAGGCTACAACCTTGAGGTTGAGAGGTATCATCTATTAGAACATATGTGTTAAACCTTGTGAGTTGTGATCTTGCTAGTTTTATTGTGCTTTGGAATAGATGTCTTCACCCATGGTGCTAATAGTGTTGGTTTTTTTCTCTGGGATTGGATCCTAGAGTAAATGATTCATTTGGTGCATTGGACTCAATGCATTTTGGAATGGAGTAATGAGTTTCACCCGTGAGTGGATACTTGTTGGAATATTTATTTATTTTGTCCTATATAGATATCTTAGTGACTTCTTACCCTTATCCATAGCTTGGCCTTCAATGACAACCCATGGGAGTGGTTAGTTGTGTTCTGAGTTCTCTTGGTCTTGTAAGGAATATGAGGATGCTTTCGATTTTGATAGTGGAACACATATAATGAATCCTAGATTGGGTTTTTCCTAGAGGTCTATGAGGTAAATTCAGTGGTTTTAGATATGTAACTCAAGTCATAACTATTAGTGGAAAGTCATGGGAATAATTTAGGGTGGTCTTTTGGGAGTTTATACCAGCATTACATGTACATCAAAGATGCTTCAGTGTGGGAATCGATACAGGGTGAGTACCACTGAGTTTTAGAAAATTTTATTGGTGTTCCTTGGATTATATTTCATATAAGAACTTTCACAATGGTGTTTTGTTGTATGGACTATTTCGAAGAGACTTATAGTTGGAGTACCTAAAATGGCGGTGTCAAAAGATTTTACAAAGGAATCAGGTATAATCAGAGTGGACAAGGAATGGTGATCAAATCATGGATAGATGTTTTGGTATGGAAGTAGCACCCAAGGTGATGGGTATCGATGTGGATGTGTTTCTTCATAAGAATATTTAGGTGGTAGTAAGACAATTATGAGAATGCCTCACGTTTGATGGTGGTGAAAAACTAGGAGGCGTAGTTATTTGTTTGATTTAGATTTTGGTCCAAACATAATTGATGTATATCTCATGGGTTATTGAATTAAAACCAGAGGTTTTCCACATGGTAGTGTGTGACCAAAAGGGTTTTGATGAGAATTTGGTGTTGGGAACATTCTATATATTGCAGATTATATAGGGATATGTACATGGATGGTTTATATATAAGTGCATGTTGTTTTCAATGGAATTAATGTGTGGAAGAATGGGTTTTGAAGGACACCAGATTGTTTTTGATTGATTTGTTTTTTGTGCATTATTAGGGCCTTTCTGGAAGAACACTAGAGGTGTAGTAGAGGTATTTACATGAGAAGCATTGGTTTATGACTGTTTAGTAGAGAGTTTGAGTGTGGTTGGGAGTTCAGTTTGAAACCCCACTATAGTTTTGGTGGTTGGGTGTTGATGAGGTATTGGTGGGTTGGAATGCCTGAAACATTAAACATTCCAAGGTTTCCTAGTAATGGGAGGCTATATTAGTGATAGATAGATGTGGTGGTGTTTGTCGAAGAATTGTTAGTGTACTTGTAGGTTGTGATGATCATGACCATAGCCTGATATCATCTTTGGTACATTGAGAGAGATTTGTCTTTACAGGTAGCTACCATGATGTATTTTGGATGGATGTGGAGCTTTTTAGTGTATTCACTCATGGAACAGTGTATGTAGAGCTGAATTTTAGGAATTACACCATTGATGATTTTCGGGTGTGGTCCTTGGGATGGACTGAAGTTCGAAACATGGCCTGGGTATTGTTCTAGGAAATTGGTAATGTAGAGTGGTTAATCCTAGTTTTTATGTTCTGGTTGAACATAGATGGCCACATCTATGTTTTGGGGGTTCATCTTATGTATGAAGCATGAGATTTGGTGGTTTTAATTTATTAATGATAGAAGTGAAAACAAAAATCCTAAGGTGTGGAGTAGTATGTCAGTCATGGAAGTGTGTAGCAGACCATGGAGTGGTTGTTGTGATATCAGGATAATAATGAGAATCATGTGAGGTGCATTTTTGGGTTCATTGGGAAATGTCAGGTTGTCCTTGCATGTGTTAATTGATTGATCCAAGCATTATCTTCGATCTTAGGGTTGTTATAGGAATAATTGAATATATATATGTTTGAACCATTTATTGATGTGAAAATGGCGGTTTTGTGTTATAACTTCATAGAAAATGGTTATGGACTCAACTAGGTGTTTCTGGGTGACTTAGTAAAGTCTTTAGGCTTAAAGTAATTTTTTTTGGTGAAGTAGTGGTGTGCCAATTGTGGACCAAGATGGATATTTTACAATGATAAATGAATTTTCAAGGTTGTAATGGATTTTGGGGAATAATAGAGTTGTTCTTAATTGATGTATGGGAAATAGAGGTGCATCTGTTGGGAAGATTGATAGGTGCATTATATCATGAAGATGGTAGGTGTGTCAAGTGATATTGTTATTACTTAAGCAAGATAGCCCAACGGGAAAGTGAAGGGGGTAGTGTGTCAATAGAGGATTATGGTGTTTTTGGAGAATCTAGTCTGGGGTGGTCAGACATGAAATGATAAAAGTAACCGACATGGTAACTTATGATCCACCTCAACTTTGATTTTCTTAATGGTTATTTCATTTCGGATATAAATTCATACTTCATAAGGGTCAAGTTATTCTTATTCCACAAATGGATGGTGTAGGTATGTTTATTCTAGGTAGATTCACTTGAATGGATAGATTCCAAGAATGTTTGGAGTTCTCATAGTTTTTGGTGCGTACAGAGTTGGGAAACTCATTGGGAATTTTGTGAAAATTGATCTAAGGATCTAATGGCCATTTTAATGGTGGTTTCAACCACTAGAATATGGTGGTGGTGAGATAAACTGCATTGTGGGGATCAAAATTGTACTAAACTGTTTGTTTGATGGATTAATCAATAGTTTTGGTTGGATGGACTTTAGAAAGTACCATTCTAGTGTTTTGACCTTTATAATGAGTGTTGGCCCTGATATATTGACTAGTGGGGTTAAATTTTTATTTTGGTTGTGTTTTTTTTGTTGAGGGAATGAGGAAATTGGGCCACAATGTTTAGGCCAATGTGATCTGGTAAATGTATTAGAAAAAACAATATGTGTTTCTTCAGGTAATTAAAGGTTTTGTTCATGTTAGTGCTTTGAAAACAAGGTAGGATGGCTTCAAGAAATATTGTCCATGAGTTACGGTGAGGCCCGATATAATGTAATGTTGATTTCCTATTACATGATGGTATGATGCTATGTGCGATATTTCCTAGTTTAAAGAATTGGTTATTTTTCCTTAGATTCCATATGAGACTCATGTGGTTAGTGTAGATCTTAAGGAAGATGTGTCCTTTGAGGATCATATGATTATGTTCGTCTTGATATTTTTTTATGAAGTAAGATTGTGTCATTCGTTTGAGTGTTATGGAATCATGGTGTTGTGTAGGAGGAATTTGGGACGGGTAAACAAATATGGGGGCCTAGTGGCCCGATCTATATACCTCAATAACTCATTTATTCTTACAAGAGCAGCTTGAGGATGAGGCATTATACGATGGATAGTTTGTAATTTCCCTTATTAATAGTGAGATACTTTTTTGTTAATTTTTTTGTTTAATTCCTTTTAATTTGGATAATTAAATTACTCCCATGTTTTTAGGGAGGCACGGGGGTGTTCTTGGGATTCATGACATGATATAGTAGGAGAAGTTGTATCTAGTTCATGTTCAATGGTTGTCTCATGATTAGTAGGAACTATGTTACCTAACTGTGAATACCTGGTAGAGGGGAATGGTTTAAAGAAACCATACAAGGGGGTGTCCCAAACCTAACGTCTTGTATAGATCCATCATTCATGGTCATCGCAAGGTTTTAAAAACTATGTGGGCACCACAGGAGATTGTGCGACACAGAACCCTATTAGACAGAGGGTGGAACACAGTTGGCACATTGTGAGGAATTCCTGAGGTCATGTATAAAACCATCTTGGTGAAACCTTTGTAACACGGGGATGTGTGACAAGGGTCATGTAGAGACCTTTCTCGGGGCACTGGGTTTTGTGGACATCGGGTTGAGGATGTTACAAGGTTGAAAATTTAGTAGTTTTTTCAGGACCACACAATGAAAAAACATATAACAATCACAACACATGTGGGATAGATTATAAACAAACATACTTATATTTGAATACATATATCCATTAAGTATATATATTTAATTTTTGATAAACTATTATGAAAAAAACAAACATTCTAAATCTCAATTAAAATGGAATAATGATGCGATAATAAAGGGAGAAAAATAAATAATGAACAAAATAGAACAGACTCCTAGATTTAACATAATAATATTAATTTAATAAAATATGATAAAAATACATTAAAATCATCAGAAAAAATATTAAGAAGAAGTAAGGTTAAAGAATGGTCACATGTTACAATATCTTCTGGATGAAAATGAAGAACAAAAATACGGTCCTTGGGTAGATGAATAGTAAGGGAAAATTATAACTTTTTAATTATTAAGATGTATCATGGTTTGGATGCAATTTTTTCCAAACTGTTATACAAATTTTCATCTCCCACTACCTAATGAACCCCACATTACAACATTGGCTCACAAATTTAATCCAATAGTGCTCTACACATGTGGATCCAATTTTCTATAACAATACACTTCTCATAAGTAGGCCACATGATTTTGAAAACCATGTTATAACCAAGTGAAATGGATTTAAAGTTTATTTTAGGTTTTGAAAGGTTCTATAAATCTAGTTTCATGGTATAACATCATGTTCTTCTATATCATCCCTTTCACATGGTAGGTTGTATGGTCATCATTAACTATAAGCTTACCATGTGCCCATCCAACAACTATAATTCTTCAAACCATTAACCCTTTAACAGCTCAAAAATTAAAATTTCCTCCCTAGATACCTATAAGAACATTCAAGATAAACAATTGACCTAATTTTGTTTATGAAAAATTTTAATAGGGATACACCTTAATAAGAATGATGGTTTTACAACCTCCCCAAGATAAAGAATTAAATCCTTTGGTTTACCTCTCAAATATTATTTGGACTCATCCAAAAATAACTCCAGCCACTAATCCCTCCTATAAGGTTCCCTATCTCATGTCTTATCCTGGATATTTTTGTTCTTCCACTATACACGTACTAAAAACCATCCTTAATGTGGAGGTAATTTCCCTATGGTTATTTATACCATCTAAAATCTCCTTAAAGGATTCATTAACCTCTTGATCAATATCCTTAGTGTCAAAAATATGAGATCAGTTTGGTTAGTATATCCTTAACTATAATGTATGAAATATATCATTCATAACATTGAAACTCAAAGGAATATCAAAAAAGTATTTCACTAGACCGATCCTCTCCATTATATTGAATATCTGAAAATACTTGGGCACCAATTTCTGAAACCTCTATATATAATGATTCCCCAATCAAGGTTACAGCTTCAAAAACACTCAACAGCTAACCACAAATTTGATAGGTCAGTGTCTCCAGTCTGCATAAGATATCTTATATACTCAAGGTAGTCATCATCCACTTCTAGGTCAACTAAATACTCTTTGAATTATCTTACACAACACATGGACTAATCATGACTACCTCATTAACCTTTACCCAAGACATAGGTGAATTTAGTATCTAATATATAAATATTTATACGCATCCAAAATTATAATGTCCCAAAAAGAGTTATTGTAATTAAAATCCACTAATTCCAAGAATTCCTCCAAAGAACCACCAAAATATTATATGCACACTCTCAATATGGCCTATATGATCAGTTTTTTGTTATCATATTTTTTTCTACCTATGAATGATAGGTAGCACTCAAATTCCCAAACATATCAAGCTATTTTTATACACCATTCCCAAATTATGACAACAAAAGTTCATAACTCTTAAAAACATACTATGAGGAAATACATGTTAGCCAACTATCTCTCACACATTGAGATTCCCCATATCATCTACTGAAGATGTTTTATAGATTTTCAAAAAGTGGGTTGCCTTACCCACACAGTCCAAAACTACCCATATTTTTTCATTACTCTAAGTTATACAAAAAATCCATATCATTAATTCTATAGCACCAAGATCATATTTACACTCATAAATGGTAAAATATTGTAAGAGGCTCATGGGTCACTGATACTTGACCTTCACTTGTTAATGAGTGGATAAATAGATGAAAATACCTAGATATCTTTCTTTAGTCATGGATAAAAATATTATCAGTGCACTTCACAATACATATTGGTCAAATGAGGATTAACCACACACATTAAGGTGTGATAATCCCACATCATTTCATCCCACGTGTATGTGAGAACCCTTTAACGATCTTACACAAGGAGAATCCCATCATCATTAATAATTCAACCAAATAGTGGATCCCTTTATATATAATATCCCTTAGGGATAGGTATTCTTGATCCAAAAAGATTATCCTCTTTATCCTACTATGAATTTCAAATATAAAAATAATTATATAATGTTCTTCCAATACTGGTAGTACCAAACATCTAAATTCATCTCATCCTAGAGAGAATTCAACATCCAATAATAACTGGATTCCTAGACTACCTCAGTCTATATCTTCTATCCCAATTCATCTACTGCCATTTTCCCATTATAAAGAGTGCGAGATATCTCAAAATAAAAAAATTTTAAATACTAGACCTGCATTCTCTACCAATGGTTCAGGTATTGGTGTGAAGATAAAAAATTCTTTCTTTTGTGGTTAATGTGCACTAGAAAATTTATTACCCAAATTTTGGTTCCTCCATTCCTTGAGGAATGTACTAAAATAGATGATTCAACATCAATAGTTGGGTATTTAGGTCATGGGGACTTGAAATCCTAGACATGTAATTCACCACTTTAATATTATTCATCTATACGTCCCCAAACAGTGATCCTAAAGCACCATGAAAAAGGATTACCCCTTCCTCAGCTTGAGCAGGTTAAGTATTGGTGTTTATTTCAATATCTCTTTTTTCTCATAAAGTGAAATTTCACATGCATCATCCCATATAAAATATCCTCATATCTCAGTCAAACCAATAATAAGGCCCTCCAATTAGTAGAATTCATGTATAAACCTGTATAAATAATGGGAGAAACCTAAAAGGCTGCATATATATAAAATGTTATTGGGATGAACAGAAGAAATAATTTCACTAACCTAATTTATTTGCATGGACAACCTAGCCTAATATGTAATATAACCAAATAATAGAACCCCATCAATCCAAAGGTGTAACTTTGAGATATTGGTTTGTATTTGATGATATATAAGGGTACTTTATACTAAGACTAAGTGTTGTACTTGTTACTCCTTTAACATAGAGGAAAAAATAATTTTATCCATGTTAATGACCACAAATGTGTATAAATAAGGGTTGATGACTCAATTTATATGGCCATAAGCACTATAGTTGAATTCATTAAACCAAATATCATAATTTAAAACTCATATAAATAATTAATTCTCTTTAAATTAGTATATGTTATATCTTTAAACCTCACTCCAATCTAGTGAACTCTAAAATATACAATTCCTTACTCATATATCCACTATAGAATATAAACATTACTCCCACCACCTCAACCAAATATTCCACTAAATCTCCAACACCATGCATGTCATGGTGTAGCTAACTATGTTATTGAACCATGCACCTACCCATATCCCCATTACCTAAGAATTTGTTGTGTGCTCCTACAGAAACTCTATTGATGAACCAACCTACCATAATTCTATAACTCTTGTGTTGTTAAATTTTAATGATAATGGTAATTCCATGTACTACCACACTGGTGGCATGACACCGTACTAAAAACCAAAAGAGGAAAATGTGATCAAACACATTGTCTACTATGTCAGACAAAAATTTAACATGAACCATAAATAAAGTTATTCTTGTTACTCATAATTCCCATCCTTGGTCCCCTTAGAAGATGCCCCTAATCATGATTGCCTACCTTCGATCAGCTTCCATTTCCAAATAGTAATATGGTTCACAATCTAATAAAAATATGATATATGGAATATTTTCACTAGAAATCAAACTTCTTATTGTAGTCCATCCTCAATGAAAGTCATTATTTCTACCACATCACTCTCAAATATAGGGTTAATCTTTGTAAGTCTGTAAATAGATTTTCACAATCCATAACTAACACACTCCCTATGTAATATGTGTTAACTTCACATATCGACTAGCTTAATGGGTATCTATAAATTCATGTTCAAAGAAATGATCCTCAAATTCCTTATAAGATAATACCATGTGTTGATATACCTGGGAAAAAATTTACCCACACTACTAGTAACATCCCCAACATGAGTACCACTATATTGGTTACCCGAACCAGGTCATCCCATGAAATCAAGCACGCATCCCCGTAGGCCAGAGGATGTCGACTAGTAGTGAGGGTCTAATTGGTCACGTGGGGAGACTATACCCTTATTACAAGAGTAATTCATAGTATAACACAATATAAATTGTGGAAACAATAAGAAAAACCAAAAACATGTATAGTCAAACATTTCTTGAATTGGATACCAACCAAAAGAAACAGTAAATATGGAATACCATGCTGCTGTGAAAAGTGAACAAAACCCAAAAAAATAGAGGAAAACAAAAACGGTCTTGGATCCAAGTCACGGACCTCATCCATGCACATACGAAACCCAGCTCACTTCTCAATCATAATCCCATTCCCCTTTCCTGACTTGTATTGATGAAATTTTCTTGGGTACCCGATGGAGGCCCGAGTAGGGTGTGAGTATAAATGAATAGGCCCACACACAAAATGTCTACAAAATATCTAATCATGGTAGATAGTGCATGCAAGTGATAAATAATTGTATCAAAGGGGAAAAAGTTCAATAATCCATTCTATATTATGTTCCTTTATGTTAAGCTACCCTTAAATCCATGTTCACTACTTATGCATGTCATGGTTTAGTTCCCACTTTTCTCATATGTTCAATGGATTACGAAGGATCAATTTTACTAAGGTATATGGTACTAAATCAAGTCCTATATCACTAGTAATGACATCATAATAATCTCATTATCCTAACCTCGAAGCCTCAGTCTGGGTGGAATTCAACAGCTAGGGGAATAGAACTCCCTCCCCATCCCTAACCCGTGCATTTAGTGGTGGAGCTAAAACCTCAGTCCAACTCGACCCATGCGCGTAGATGTAATGACCCAATGTTATTCAATGGAAATTACCTTCTTATAAAAATGTCATAAAATCACATTGAAACACAACATAATGAACAAATTTGTGCTAAGTGACTTTTAAACATAATTTTGTCACTTCTTTGTTTGGAATTTCGCAAATCTGACATACCCGGTTGCAATTATTATGTTATTCAGAGTCCGATAAGGAAAACATAATTTTTGGTGAATAGTAATATACCCTTATGAATAATAGCATACCCTTATGAATAGTGATATACCCTAACGAATAGTAACCCAACCTATGATAAAATATAAATAATATTCTAGTTGAAAGTACGATATACCTATACTTTAGAATAAGTAAATAAATGTTTTAAAACTAGTTTTTGATAATAAATTATGATTTTAATTAAATATTAAAATAATCGTATTTAGAAAATTATTTTTGAAAAATGGACTTCATTTTTGGATTCTGCATGTCCAAAAATGGTCTGGGTGAATATGTGATATGTTTTTGAAATACTTGAATTTTTAATGAATATTAAACAACATCAATTTCCCATATATATACATTATATGCTAAATAGACTATTCATACCATCATGGATGATGTCACCACCATTGGTTCGAATTCACATGACTCATTTACTATTATTGGTCATGGAATACTTACAATTCCTTGTCTTGTGAAGATATAATAAATTAATGGTTATAATATTATGTAATCCCTCCTCTCCTCCACTATAAACCCCCCCCCCCCTCACTTTCTCTTATCTTCACTCCACTCAAGCCTTCTGCCTTGCCAATATTCTTCCCAAATTTCTCCCTAAGATCCTCCCCCACGTCCAAAAGCTCCTACCCTCTTCAATATACCAAAAACTCTTCCGTTAAGAGATTATCAAAGGAGTAAGTCTCAAGAGGTAAATTTCTCTTTCCAATTCCTTCATTTTTTAAAGTTCATTTATTTATTGTTTCTTTCCTCACCTCCCCTCACCCATATGGTATGATAAATCTAGTATAATTCATGTACTAAAATGATATTATGCAAATGGGATACTTCATTATCTTCTCTCCTTTCCTCACATTTTGTTTTAAAGAAATTAAATCAACGTTTGAGATGTGCCAATTTAGCACATTCAAGGACAAATGTTTATCAATATCTATTATTATCATTAATTTTAGCTGTGAAACCATTTTTTTATGGTTGAACCAGATTATTATGAAATATATATATATTTTTTTCCTATAATAATTTTTTCAAAATGGTGTAATGTTATATAGAAAAAAAATTCATTGTAATCGAACCCACCGATTAACAAAACTGTTGTTACTATGGTTATATATAATAATTTTGCTTCACTCTAAGTAACCAAATTAAATTTAAAATGGTGTAATATCCGGGTTGTCCAATAACAGAATATAACTTCTCTTATGTAAAACCACATCCATATTTCTTGTTTATCTAAAGTTGAATATAAGTGAACCGATATTTTAAAACCAAGTAAACAAAATGAGCCCGAACAATGAAATTGAACCTTATAACTAATAAAAAAGAACATAAATGAAATAAAAAGGGATATAATAAATAAAAATACATATAGAATAGGTTCTTTAATTATGATTTATTACACCTAATTTGTCTACTCAGGTCCTTAATAACAAGTGGAGAACACCAATGGATTTAAGGTAAGGGATCCTCTCTATTTCGCTCTTAAATCAAGATTGTCTTCTATGTTATTCCATTTTATGTGTAATACCTAATGATGTGGTATATTTTGGAACCTCCCCAATACTTACCTCATGTTTTATAATTGATGATAAACTCGTTCTCTCTCTCTCTCTCTCTCTTCAAGCCCTCTTATGTGCACCCGACACCATGCCTATAATCCATAAGAAAATCTTCCTGAACCTTCTTTGTTCTTTCCGGTTACATTATCATTATTTATATCAAAATGGAGTTATCTTATATTTTTTTCATCTTATAAATGAGGTTTAGGGGTAAAAAGATTCCTTTATGAAGAATCTTTAATCACTCTCTTTCTAGTATATCCATGTTTTTAAAAGATTCCCTCCTTAGAAATTTCTGATAAGAAAACCAGTTTTATGAAAACTTCAAGAATTTTTACCCACTTTCAAGTGAAATATATTTTCTTTTTTAAGACAGAACTGTATTTATTAAATAAATTTTTTTATTATTAATACATTATTTTTTCAATTGTAGTTTCTTTATAAAATATTTTCCTCTTTTCTATTTTGAAAGCGATATAGTATTTTCCATAAAACTGCACAAAAATGTTTTAATGATAATGTTTCTCAAATAGATTTCATATATTTTTTCACTTATATTTGACACCACCTACTATATTATATGTCTATTTTTCCTTATTAACGTCTATTAATGTTCAAATACCTTTCTTTCATGGACACTTTCATGATACGCTCATTGGTTATGCCTTATGTCATGATTGTGGTACCCAATTCTTTCCATGGGTACCTTTATGTTTATGTATGGTTGATTATATATGATTATGGGTGTGGAAAGATTATTTATATAGAAATAATATTCATGAAAAATTTTAGATGGGTGTGCCCATATAGAACTCTAATGAATTGGGTAAGGTTAAGTATCATGGGATGTGATTTCAAATGATATTGGCAGTTAGCCTTGACCAATAGTAAAATGGAAAAAAGGATTGGTGGTTAGGCATGAACCGTACCAAACAAATGTTTTATGATTATTCCATATTTATATGATTCCATGTTTATATTATCCCAATATTATATGATATTATTTCATATGTTCCATGCTTTGTTATCATTATTTCATGCCTCCAAACCCATGTGATAAAGATGTATCCTTATGTTCATTCCCTTACTGGGATTTTTAGCCCATCACTTTGTTCATGTGTTCCCCAGGGTACCCTATGAAGATGTATGGGCTCAAAGGAAGTTAAGATATATTTATGGATATTAAATAACGAAATGTTTTTTTATCCCCAAGTTTTATATTTTATGTACCTAGTCATCCAAGACACAGGACTTAATGATCCTTGGCATGTACTCTGATGATTAATTATTCTTAAAATCATGAAATGTTATGTATAAAAGTATTTGGTTATTATAGTTGGTATCATACGATGTTCAGGTTATTTTTGGAGATTAGGAATGAAGCACTTTAGTGAGAACGTTAAGGATGAGACTAAGTATAAGAAAATAGTCCTGAATTATGGTGGGTAATGAGTAAGTGGTTCATTAAGAAAATACATCCCTTTCTAGATATGTGCAGGTAGAGGCGGCTCTGGCACAGATGTACATAAGAGTGAAAACTCTGACAATGAGTTTTGGTCTTGACCCAGGTTATCCTAGTACATGACAATGGGCATTGTTGCACTCTTGGTTACGAAACTCCTGGGGGATATGATTTGGTATATACATGAGCTCAGTACAAACCATTATTAAGGGTCAAAAAAATCCCACAGGAATATAAGTAAATAAATTGATCCAGTATATCCTAGATATAAGCCTAAGGAATCACATGTTAAGGATATACTTCTTCTTTATAAGTTTATCCTTTTATGTTCAATGTTTATTTTTTATGTTCAATAGTTATGTATTCTAGACCTCTAATTATATGTTCTTTTTCTTAGTTAATGGCAGGAAATAGAAGAATATGTTCCAAAAACCAATGTGATAGGAAATGTGAAGATTTACCTAATGATATGCCTGATATAACAAGAGTGGGTACTCAAAATTTCATGAAAGTACTTGGTTGGCTAGCTCAAGTTATGAGAAATAACTTGAATCAGGCAGAATTACCTCCTCCTCCAAGGGAAGAGCAAGTGTTCATAGAATCTTTCATATGGAAAAGGCCTGTCATGTTTATTGAATCCTATGATCCCCTCCTCACGGAACAATGGATTAACTCCATTGAAAAGATATTCTAAGTCCTTAAGTGCTTAGAATAAGAGAAGGTTTTACTGGAAGACTATCATTTTGATGGGGAAGTAGATCAGTGGTGGACACTGATCAATAATACAAATCCCCAAGTGGAGATTGATTCCATAGATTCGGAGAAATTCAAGTGAATGTTTTTCAAAAAATATTTTCCTTGAACCCTCCATCTCAATATGGAAAGGGTGTTCCTTGGAATCAAGCAGAAGGAAGATGAGTCCATCGGGGCGTATGAAGAAAACTTTACAAGTCATGAAAGGTATGCCTCTTACTTTTTCCTAAACACCAAAAGTGAGGTGGATCACTTCTTTATAGGAATAAAGATGAGTCTATAAAAATTATTGGCGATTTGAAACTTCGACAGTTATGAGGATATTGTTGATTGTGCCCTCAAGGTTGAGATGGATATTGGAGACTGTCAGTGGTCTCATGGGCCAAGTGACAAGAATCCAAAAATGGAGAACAACATTGGTGGTTCAATAAACAAATCCCATGATGGAAAGAAGCCAAATGATTCCCCTTGAAAAAATTGTGGGAAGAATCATCTTGGTAACTGTCTAAAGGGAACCAATAATTGCTTCAAATGTGGAAAGTTTGGTTATCTACCCAAGAACTTCCAAAGGGATATGAAAAATCCCACTAATGTTGAAGAAGAAAGGCAGGTTCCTATCAATAATCATCCAGTAGTGCAGTGTTACAACTTTAATGAGCATGGGCATTATGTGAACAATTTTCCTAAGGTGAGGGTTGTTGTAGGAAATAAACAACAACCTCCAAGGCAACAAGGAATGGCTTATTCTATCACTACTGATGAGGTGATGCCGTAAAACGATGTGGTTATAGGTATTCTAGTTATTAATTGAAGAATAGTGAACTTACTTTTTGATTCTGGTTCAATGAATTCTTTCATATCTTTCATGTTTTGTTCAACTATTCAAACACCACCTCCAAATTTGGGGGAAAAGATATCTTTGAGAATAGAAAATGGGGAAATATTTGCATCCATGGTTTATAACTCCTCCCTGGTTAACGTATGTGGATTGAACCTCCCAAAAATTATCATTATACATCCTTTAGTGGAGTTCAAAACTACCATGGGCATGGATTGGCTATCTTTATACAAATCCCACATCAATTTATGGGAAAGGGAGATCACCTTTCACATCTTGAAGCATCCTCTGATTCTTAACAATTTTTAGGAGGAAGATGAATCTCTTTTAGATTCTTCATCTGAAGTGTTGATATTGATTCCTTATGAGAAATCATATCTAGATCAAATGATTGAGACAATGTAAAAAAATCATGCTTGATGACATTCCCATTGTGAGGGATTACACCTATGTATTCCCTAAAGAGTTGCATGGTCTTACTCCTAACTGAGTGGTTGAGTTCTCAATTGAACTTATCCCTGGATCTCTACCTATCTCAAAGAAACCATATAGAATGGCCACCATAAGTATGGAATAGTTGAAGAAGAAGTTACCGGAGAATTTGTAGAAGGGTTTTATACACCTGAGTGCTTCACCTTGGGGTGCGCCAGTCCTCTTTGTCAAGAAGAAGGATGGATCAATGAGCCTCTGCATTGATTATCATGATCCCAATAAAATCACGATGAAGAACAAGTATCCCCTAACATATATAGAATACTTGTTTGATGAACTTCGATGGGTTATTTATTTCTCTAAATTGAACCTTCGGTTGGGATATCATCAATTAAAGGTGAGTGACAAGGCTTATAATTTGCACATTTTTTTAATGAATTTATATTGTTTTAAACATCCCAAGATAACATTTTGAGCTTATATGTAACAATTTTGGATTTAAGAAGTATTTTAAGTTTAAATGCAAAAATGACCAAATTCTGCATTTTGGACACATTTTCACTACAAGGGTATTTTGGTCATTTACAAAAAAAATATAAATCCAAATTTTATGATTATAATTTCTTTAGAATCCTAATTTAATTTCCTTCAACTTTGTCTTCTGGACCAGGATCTGATTCTACCATCTTGAGGTCCAAACAATTCAATGAAGTTGAAGATTATTGAGGAACACCAAGGAAGCTTCCAGGAAATTTCTTCCAGAAAAACGAAGGTTCAGTGAAATATCCATAACTCGCTCAAAACGACTTTAATGGAGCTGAAATTTTGTGGATAGACGGTTAAGAAGATTTGGAACAAGTTTCATTAAGGAGGACACGCCTTCAATGGCCGTGTTCAGGGACATTAATTCAGTACAAAACGGTGTTTTTCGGTTTGATGATTCTGACTGGACAGAATAAATTGACAGAGGAAATTGGACATAACTCTCGTAATACCTATCCAAATCCGCTGAGCTTTTGAGGGGACACGGACAAGACAATTATGAACAACATTGAAGAAGGCCTAAACGCGTGAAGAGGTCATTTATGGGGTCCAAAACGCGACAACTTTCGGGGGTCGAATTCTGCCTATAAAAGGAGGAGAGCTCCTCCCCCTCAAGACATCCCATTCTCCACCCCATTCCTTCTCGGGCACCCAGGAGAAGAACTTATCATATTTTTCTTTTATTTTAAAATGTCTCTCCTCTCCCGAATCATCTCGCTTACCCCATCCATGAAGGGGTAATTTCATTTGAGTGATCGGAAAGAGGGGAGGCTGGACCGATGTGTTGTGCTTGAGTTTTGTGCTTGAAATGAATAAAATTTGTTCTTCTTTCTTCTTCTGGTTTCAATTCATAATTCAGTATTAAATTCTGAATGCGGTTGTGTTAAGGTTTTTATTCTGAAATTATAAATTGCTTTGGTCGATGATCACATCTCCCTCCACCCAATTCTAATCTGTATACGGTGGCACATGATTAGGGTTGGGTGGTGATTGCTCGACGGTTGTCAAGCACGTGTGTAGGATTGTATGTGGAAATCTTGGTCTATTAGGGAACAAAAATTCCAGGTCTGGGATTTCTCTAATTAATCAAGAGACCATATACAACCCTAAACACATTGGAAGGAGGATAGACCAATCTAAGGTTTTAGAAAGGAAAATTCTCATCACATTTATCTGACTAAGGGAGAGAGAGGACTCGGTAGATAAATCTCTCTCTTACCAGTTTAAGGAAGAAGAAGAGATAAAATTTGGAAACCATGATGGCACAACACTAAGTCCAGCCAAACCCAATCCGATCACCATCTTTATCATTTGTTAAAATTAATCAATTTCTATTGTTTGTTTCTCTAATAGTCATTCATATTAATTAAAACCAATCTTTTTAATAAAACCAACAAAAGGTGACAACCTTGTTTTGTGTGCACTCCTCTTCGGGAGACTACCTAGGATCAACTGCTATACTATACTTAGGTAAATAAAATATTGTTTTGCCACGCCCCACGACAGGCATGTGTCAAACTTGGCACCGTTGCCGGGGAGGCAGTGCCTCAAAACTTTTTTTTTGTTTTTTTTGTTTTTTTTTAAAAAAAAAATCTCTTTTGAATGACCCGAAGTTCAAATAGCAATTTATTAGAATTCGATCCAGAAATTGAGCGCACAATAACCAAATTGAAAAATCAAAATCTTCCCAAAGAATTTGAAGAAATAAATCTCACCGATTCATGTGATACCTTGAGTGAAGACTTTGAACCTTTAATAATGGCTGTAAATCCCAACCGAACCCTGCGTGACATCTGTGCACCTCAATTTGTCAATCAAAATTATCAACTTGTAATTCCTGCCTTAGAAAATGATTTTGAATTACGAATTAACATGATCCAAGTGCTTCCTAAATTTCATGGTCTTGCAGGTGAAGACCCGAATCGACATATTCAAGAATTCACCTATGTCTGCTCCAGCTTTAAACCTCGAGCAGTCGCGGAAGAGCATGTGAAGTGGAGGGCTTTCCCCTTCTCACTAGAGGGATCTGCAAAGGAATGGTTGTACAATCTACAACCGGGGGAGATCAGTGACTGGGAAGATCTAAAAAAATGCTTTCTACAAAGATTCTTCCCAACATCTAGGAGCACTGCAATCAAGAAGGAGATTTATGTCATCCATCAATCAACTGGAGAAACACTCTACGAATACTGGGAACGTTTCAAGAAGCTTTGTGCAAGTTGTCCACACCAAGAAATAGAAGAGGACCAATTCCTTGTGTGCTTCTACCAAGGATTGTTTGACAATGACAGGAATCTACTAGATGCCTCGTCGGGAGGAGCCCTCATTGATAAATCACCTGCAGATATACGAATTATGATTGAAAAGATTGCACAAAATTCACAGCAGTTTGGCACTCGAGGTACGATCACCAGAGGGATCCATGAGGTAAGAACATCTGATTCAGTAGATTTAATTAGGAATGAAATGGGTGAACTCACCAGGTTGGTGCGACAAATAGCTGTGAACCATGTGAAGGATCAACAAGGACCGAATCAGGTATGTGGTTTATGCTCTTCTAATTCTCATTACACTGATCAATGTCCGGAAGTGCAGGGGACAGAAAGTTGTGCTGCAGCCTATCAACAAAGGCAATACCAACCGCAAACCCAACCAGGGTATGGGTTTCAACAGAACCAAGCCAGAGCACCTTTTCAGCAGCAATATCAGAACCCGATAGCATTCCAACAACCTTATCATAAGCCCTTCCAACAACAACAATCTTTTCAACCACCACCTTTCCAGCGGAAGAATTATGAGCAACCATCCACAAGTGCACCAACAAATGAAGACCAACAACTGAGGACAAGAGTTGCAGGAATAGAAGATAAGATGGACAAGCTAGCTGATCAA
Source organism: Viscum album (assembly GCA_963277665.1). Classification (NCBI taxonomy): domain Eukaryota; kingdom Viridiplantae; phylum Streptophyta; class Magnoliopsida; order Santalales; family Viscaceae; genus Viscum; species Viscum album. Next base: position 473,308,211 of record OY728148.1, read on the forward strand.
TTTGCAAGCATTATGGATGCTTTCACCAAGAACCAAGGTAAGCTTCCTGCACAAACAATTCCCAATCCAAAGGAGAATGTTAGTGCAATCACAACCCGAAGCGGGAAGGAGCTCAAACCACCAGAACAAAATGAGGAGGATGAATCTAGGAAACCTGCTGAAGCTCATCCTGTCCAACCAAAAGATGGAGTCAACAACAAAGTAGAAAGAACAAGGTTCAAGAAAGAAAGACTAGAAACACCACTGCAGAAACAACAAAGGGATAAAAAGGATATTCTAGCACCATTACCATCAGCATTGGTTGAGTCAAAGAAGGGAGAAGAAGAACGAATTCAACGGGAAATTCAAGAAACATTTCGAAAAGTTGAGATTAACATTCCACTACTGGATGCAATCAGGCAAATCCCTAAATATGCAAAATTTCTGAAGGAGCTATGTACTAAAAGAAAGAGGCTGGATGGAAATGAAAGAATAAACTTAGGAAGAAGCGTCTCAGCATTGATCACACCACCGATACCGCAAAAATGTCAAGATCCAGGGACTTTCTCTATTCCCTGCACTATCGGTTCATTAAATTTTACTGATGCACTATGTGATCTTGGAACTTCGATAAATGTGATGCCTCACTCTGTGTTTTCATCTTTGCAGATTGGAGAACTAAAATCAACTCGGGTGGTGGTACAATTAGCAAACAGATCCACCGTTTTCCCAGCTGGAGTCGTTGAAGATGTACTTGTAGGAGTGAGAGGATTAATCTTTCCAGCAGACTTTTATGTCCTTACCATGGAGGAAGACCGAGCACCATCCCAATCTCCCATCATCTTAGGGAGACCATTCCTGAAAACAGCAAGAACAATCATCAACGTGCATGAAGGAACCCTCACCATGGAGCTCGGAGATAGTACGGTACACTTCAATATTCTTGATACGATGAAACACCCTTCCAGCAATCACTCACTTTATGCAATCTCCCATGATTAAGGTATAGAACCAATTGAAGACTCAGGTATGCTTCATGACTTGTTATCTGTGGGAGAACACTCTTCATTTGAATTTTATAACTCCCATGAACCTGAAAATTCTGATATCATGTTGGAGGATGAGGTAAAATCTGATTTTTTCGATGATTTGTTAAGAGGAAGTAAGATTATTCCAGAGAATTCAACATTAGATGTAGGAAACATAAATGCAATATCATCCCTTGAACAACCCCCATGTTTAGAACTGAAGCCTTTGCCATGTGACTTGAAGTATGCTTACCTAATGGAAGGAGAGAAATTGCCAGTAATAATTGCCAATAACCTATCCCATTTACAAGAACAAACATTGATTGACCTTCTCAAAAGGAATGTAAAGGCTGTAGGATGGAGTTTAGGTGATATTCCTGGAATCAACCCTAAGGTATGCTCTCACAGGATATTTTTAGAAAGTGAATCTCGACCAGTTAGACAACCTCAAAGAAGACTCAATCCCACAATCATGGAGGTCGTTAAGAAAGAGATTGAGAAATTGTTAGCAGCTGATATCATTTACCCAATCTCTGATTCTCAATCGGTCAGCCCAATTCATGTGGTACCCAAGAAAACTGGCCTGACCACTGTCACAAATGAAAGAAATGAACTGATCCCCATGAGAATACAAAACAGCTGGAGAGTGTGTATAGATTACAGGAAGCTAAATCAAGTTACCAGAAAAGATCACTTTCCTATTCCATTCATTGATCAGATGCTTGAAAGGTTAGCTGGAAATACTCATTACTGTTTTTTAGATGGATTCTCAGGTTATTTTCAGGTACCAATTGCACCAGAAGACCAGGAGAAGACAACCTTCACCTGCCCTTTTGGAACATTCGCCTAAAAAAGGATGCCTTTCGGGCTATGCAATGCCCCCGGTACATTTCAACGGTGTATGGTGAGTATTTTCTCAGACCACATTGAGGATTGCTTGGAGGTGTTTCTTGATGATTTCACAGTTTTTGGAAATTCATTTGACCATTGCTTGGGAAATTTGGAAAAAGTTTTGAAAACATGCATTGAAAAGAACCTTGTCTTAAATTTTGAAAAATGTCATTTCATGGTTGAAAAAGGGATAGTGTTGGGGCACATAGTTTCACAAAATGGGATTGAGGTTGATAAATCAAAAGTTGATGTAATAAATTCCTTACCATATCCAACTTGTGTCAAACATGTTAGATCCTTTTTAGGGAATGCAGGATTTTACAGAAGATTCATCAAGGATTTCAGTAAGATTTCTCTCCCTCTCTCAAGATTACTTCTAAAGGATGCTAACTTTAATTTTGATTGTGCATGTAGGGAATCATTTGATGAATTAAAGGAAAGGCTGATAACACCACCAATAATGAAGCCACCCAATTGGGATTACCCTTTCGAGATACTTTTTGATGCATCCAACCAAGCAGTGGGAGTCGCTCTATCACAGAGAATTGACAGCAAGCCTCAAGTCATCTCCTACGCATCAAGGACCTTGGATGAAACACAAATAAATTACACAACCACAGAGAAGGAGTTCCTTGCAGTCATTTTTGCACTAAATAAATTCCGATCATATCTTCTGGGCACTAAAGTTGTTGTTTTTTCTGATCATGCAGCTCTTAGGTACTTAATGAAAAAGGCGGATGCTAAACCACGGTTGGTGAGATGGATGCTGCTCTTACAAGAGTTCAACTTGGAAATCAAAGATAAGAAGGGGACTGAAAATCAAGTGGCTGATCATCTGAGTCGACTACCCCACACCGCTGAATCAGAAATACCAAAGCAGAACCCACTTAATGATGAGATTCCTGGAGAACAACTCTACATCATCAACAGTGAAGTGCCATGGTATGCCAACATTGTCAACTATTTGGTAACATCTCAGGTACCCTCTCATCTAAGCTCTCATCAAAAACATAATCTTAAATCTGAATCAAGATTTTACATCTGGGAAGATCCCTTTCTGTGGAAAATTTGTAATGATCAAATCATAAGAAGATGCTTGCCAAGAAGTGAAATTGAATCAGTGTTTGAATTTTGTCATAAATTATCATGTGGAGGCCACTTTGGACCTCAAAGGACTGCCCTAAAAGTTTTAGAATCTGGACTCTACTGGCCCACATTATTCAAGGATGCATATGAATTTTGTAAAAGATGTGAAAAATGCCAATTTTCTGGTAACATATCGAAACTACATGAAATGCCACAAAAACCAATAACCTTTTGTGAAATTTTTGATGTTTGGGGCATAGATTTCATGGGACCATTCCCAATTTCATTTGGAAATTCATATATTCTTTTGGCTGTAGACTATGTTTCAAAATGGGTGGAGGCAAAAGCAACCAGAACTGATGATGCAAAATTTGTTTGTGATTTTGTTAGGGCTAACATTTTCTGTAGGTTTGGCGTGCCACGAGCAATCATCAGTGATCAGGGAACTCATTTCTGCAACAGGAAAATGGAAGCATTGCTGAAGAAGTATGGGGTACATCATAGAACATCTACCCCATACCATCCCCAAACAAATGGCCAAGTAGAAGTCTCTAATAGAGAAATAAAATCCATTTTGGAGAAGACTATTAAACCCAACCGGAAGGACTGGAGCCAAAAGTTAGATGATACATTATGGGCATACAGGACGGCCTACAAAACACCGATAGGGATGAGTCCCTATAGATTGATCTATGGAAAGAGTTGCCACCTTCCTGTGGAGTTGGAGCATAGAGCCTACTGGGTGGTCAGAGAGATGAATCTGGACCTTGAGAAAGCTGAGAAAGAAAGAAGATTGCAGTTGAAAGAGTTAGAGGAAATTAGAAGGGAATCTTTTGAAAACTCAATGATCTATAAAGAGAGAACGAGGATGGCCCATGACAATATAATTCAACCAAGAAACCTCAACCCTGGAGATCACGTGTTACTATTCAAATCCAGACTTAAGCTTATGCCAGGTAAACTTCGTTCCAGATGGGAAGGCCCCTTTACTGTTACTCATGTATATCCCTTTGGTGCTGTGCAGATTCAAAAGGAAGGAGGAGGAAAACCATTCACTATAAATGGGCAGAGGCTGAAGAAGTTCCATGGGACCGTACCTCAAGAACCAGTGGAGGAGATCACACTCCTTCATCCTGAATACAAATGAACACCTACCAGGTTGCATCATTCCTTTACACTTGATTAAATGCAGTAACTCCAACTTTTTGAAACATACATTTACATGCATTGAGGACACTGCATAAATTAAGTGTGGGGGAGGAAATCTTGTAGTCCAAGAGATTTTTCAAAAAAAAAAAATTGTTTTGTTTTGTCGAGCCAACGACATTAAACAAAGGCGCTACTGGGAGGCAACCCGCATTTTCCCCCATTTTCCACTTGTCTTCTTAGTTATTTACCAACATGATTGAACGGGCCTGCGCTATCAATCATTTTCATTTTTTTTCAGGTCCATTAATGAAGAGGGTGTTGTGGGATTATACGTCGTGAAGAAAAGGATCCATTTGACAGGGGAGTATGAGTTTCAATTCTATATTATCCGACTTTATTCCCTACATTTTTAGTATTTTAAAGAATTAATCAAGAAAAGGCATGCCCATGCTTGAATTCATGTTTTACTCAACATATCTAAGAGACATGAGTTTCTTAGGAATCTTGTGATGCCATGTTTTAGATTTCAATGTTAATGAGATTGAATGATTAAAATGGATAATTGGATGATTAAAGTGAAGCAAGGATATTGAAATAAGGACTCATGATTTGAGGGAATTAATTGATTCATGTAAATGAAATTTCCCTTCCATTTTTCATTCTTTGAATTTCTGAAATTCATGTGAATTAATTTGTTATTATTAATCATGCCATAAGTGATTGTCCAATATCATATTCTCATTCCTGAGAGGATTTCTAGACCAAATATTTCCTATTTTATCTTGAGCATATTTCTTGAGTGATCTTGGGACGTGCCACCTGCTAGAACTTGTATTGAAACTTGTCAAGGCTATGACTGTACGAAACCACATTTAAAATGATTGAGGCATATCTTTGGTTAGCCACATTTTATCCTAATACCCACCTTTACATTTATCCTTCGTAATCCCTTAGATGCCATGAATTGCCTTATAGGTTTAAGCCACATTACAATCCAATTTTTCCTTACCTACCTACACTTTTAGTATTTTTGCATGGTTATTTCAAGTTTGAGTGTGGGGGAAGGGCCTTTCGTGTGAGTTCCTTGGGATATGTATCATTTTTGGGTGGTGTAATGTGTGCGTCATCATTTTGGGCAGTGTATTATTAGAAAATTGGGCATGAGTCATCATTTCATTATGCTTCTATCATTTCATCCGGTTCTCCATAAAAAAAAAGAAAAAAAAAATAAAGCTGTGCCTTTCTGGAGCTTTACAAGAAAGAAAAAAAAAGAAAAAAAAAGAAAATAAAGCTGTGCCTTTCTGGAGCTTTACAAAAAAAACAGGGAGAACTTGGATGATATCATTCTTTGTAATCATTTATTGACTCATGACCCATGTCATTGAAAGGGGAGTGGTGTTGTGATTCACATTTCAAGGGGATTTGAGTGAGGTTTATCTTGTGTTTTCACTTGATTAATCATGCATTGTACTTAAGAGTCAAACCTCCTACTTCTGGCCTTAAATTATTTCAATCATTTACCCACCAACCCTAAGCCACAGAGTCATTTGAACCTTTATTGCAAGTCCTCATGATTTTATGTGTGTTTTGTCTTTACAAAGTGGAGAAAGTAGTTACTTTACAAGCCTATGGGTAAGGAGCATGTTCTCATGATATGAGCATAACTCCACTATTAATTGTATCATGAGTGATGAGAGAAAAGATTCATAAGTGAGGTAGATCATGATTTGGCATGTTTAATAATAATAAATTGAGAAGCTTGAATGAATGAAAGGAGAAGCTTCATTATTTTTCAAAGGGGAAAAGTAAAATGCATGAATTGATTGTTTCTTTGAAAAATGGGAAATTAAATTGGTATTTTTGTGGAACTAGAAAATTTGATTGGACATTGATAATCATTTTATTTTATTCCATTTGAAATTTAAATATTGGTGACATTGGTGTCCTTTGAATTCCATGTTGAGATTTTATGCTTGAGGACAAGCATAGTTTAAGTGTGGGGGAATTGACAAGGCTTATAATTTGCACATTTTTTTAATTCATTTCTATTGTTTTAAACATCCCAAGATAACATTTTTAGCTTATATGTAACAATTTTGGATTTAAGAAGTATTTTAAGTTTAAATGCAAAAATGACCAAATTCTGCATTTTGGACAGATTTTCACTACAAGGGTATTTTGGTCATTTACAAAAAAATATAAATCCAAATTTTATGATTATAATTTCTTTAGAATCCTAATTTAATTTCCTTCAACTTTGTCTTCTGGACCAGGATCTGATTCTACCATCTTGAGGTCCAAACAATTCAATGAAGTTGAAGATTATTGAGGAACACCAAGGAAGCTTCCAGGAAATTTCTTCCATAAAAACGAAGGTTCAGTGAAATATCCATAACTCGCTCAAAACGACTTTAATGGAGCTGAAATTTTGTGGATAGACGGTTAAGAAGATTTTAAACAAGTTTCATTAAGGAGGCCACGCCTGCAATGGCCGTGTTCAGGGACATTAATTCAGTACAAAACGGTGTTTTTCGGTTTGATGATTCTGACTGGACAGAATACATTGTCAGAGGAAATTGGCCATAACTCTCGGAATACCTATCCAAATCCGATGATCTTTTGAGGGAACACGGCCAAGACAATTAGGAACAACATTGAAGAAGGACTAAACGCGTGAAGAGGTCATTTATGGGGTCCAAAACGCGACAACTTTCGGGGGTCGAATTCTGCCTAAAAAAGGAGGAGAGCTCCTCCCCCTCAAGACATCCCATTCTCCACCCCATTCCTTCTCGGGCACCCAGGAGAAGAACTTCTCATATTTTTCTTTTATTTTAAAATGTATCTCCTCTCCCGAATCATCTCGCTTACCCCATCCATGGAGGGGTAATTTCATTTGAGTGATCGGAAAGAGGGGAGGCTGGACCGATGTGTTGTGCTTGAGTTTTGTGCTTGAAATGAATAAAATTTGTTCTTCTTTCTTCTTCTGGTTTCAATTCATAATTCAGTATTAAATTCCGAATGCGGTTGTGTTAAGGTTTTTATTCTGAAATTATAAATTGCTTTGGTCGATGATCACATCTCCCTCCACCCAATTCTAATCTGTATACGGTGGCACATGATTAGGGTAGGGTGGTGATTGCTCGACGGTTGTCAAGCACGTGTGTAGGATTGTATGTTGAAATCTTGGTTTATTAGGGAACAACAATTCCAGGTCTGGGATTTCTCTAATTAATCAAGAGACCATATACAACCCTAAACACATTGGAAGGAGGATAGACCAATCTAAGGTTTTAGAAAGGAAAATTCTCATCACATTTATCTGACTAAGGGAGAGAGAGGACTCGGTAGATAAATCTCTCTCTTACCAGTTTAAGGAAGAAGAAGAGATAAAATTTGGAAACCATGATGGCACAACACTAAGTCCAGCCAAACCCAATCCGATCACCATCTTTATCATTTGTTAAAATTAATCAATTTCTATTGTTTGTTTCTCTCATAGTCATTCATATTAATTAAAACCAATCTTTTTAATAAAACCAACAAAAAGTGACAACCTTGTTTTGTGTGCACTCCTCTTCGGGAGACTACCTAGGATCAACTGCTATACTATACTTAGGTAAATAAAATATTGTTTTTCCACGCCCCATGACAGGCGTGCGTCAGTGAGGAATAAAGATATTCAAAAAACTGGCTTTCAAACAAGTTATGGACACTATGAGTTAATAGTGATGTCGTTCAGACTCACTGATGCTCCATCAATTTTCATGGATTTAATGAATTGAGTCTTTAGATATTTCCTACAAAAATATTTCATAGTCTATATTGATGATATTCTGATATAATCCAAGAGCAAGGAAGAATATGAGGAGAATTTGAATATTGTGTCAAAGACTTTGTGAAGGGAGAATTTGTATGCAAAGTACAGTAAATGTGAGTTCTGAATGGAGGAAGTATCATTTTTGAGGACTGTTATCACCATCAAAGGGATATCTGTGGACCCATCTAAGTCCATGGAAATTGAATAGTGGCCCATACCAACTTCTATAACTGAGATCTATAGCTTTTTGGGTCTTGTTGTGTATTATCGATGATTTGTGAAGAACGTTTCACTATTGTCAAACCCAATGACCAAGATGACATGAAAGGGAATAATGTTTGTCTAGACCTTGGAATGTGAAGACTATTTCAAGGAGTTAAAAAAGAGGCTTATCAATGCGCCAGTACTCACACTCCCTATATTTGGACAACTCTTTGTGGTGTATAGTGATGCCTATAAGAAAGACTTTAGCAATGTGATAATGGAAAATGATAAATTGATAGCTTGTGCCTCTCAGAAGCTGAAAATCCATGAGAAAAACAATCCCCCGCATGATCTGGAGTTGGTGGTTGTGATCTTTGCCTTGAAAATATGGCGACATTATCTCTTTGGAGAGAATTGTGAGATATATACTGACCACAAGAGTATCAAATATATATTCTCATAGAAAGATCACAATATCTGATAGTTAATATGGATAGAGCTCATAAAGGATTATGACTTATCAATCCAATACCATCCCGGTAAGGCAAAAAAGGTGGTGGATTCTCTATGTTGAAAGGATCCTGATTGTTTATAATTAATTATAATTTAAAAGGATCTAATCATATTATATTTTCAAAGGATGGACATGGGAATCATTAAGAGAGGAATATCATCAATACTTTCCCAAATGATTGCTCAACCATCCCTATTTTAGAAAATAATGGATGTTCAATGAAAAGAAGTTGAAATTCAGAAAAGGGTGGAAGCTATCAAAAATGGGAAATCCTCTGATTTCAAAATTGATGAGGAAGAAGTTGTAATATTTTGGACACAATTATGTATACCATCCAATATATAGATAAAGAAAGAGCTATTGAATGATGGACATAGCTCGACCTTCTCTATCCACCCAGTGAGCACAAAGATGTATCGAGATCTCTGAGATAACTATTGGTGGGACAATATGAAAAGGGATATTACTTAATATACATCAAAGTGCATGGTATGTCAAAAAGTGAAGGCTAAGAGAAAAATTTTTAAGGGGATGATGAAACCACTACCCATACTAGTATGGAAGTGGGATAATAATACTATTGACTCTTCCACTTGACTTCTAAGGACATCCAGATGAAATAATGCTATATGGGTCATTGTGGATCGTGTTACAAAGGCATCTCACATTATCACGATTTGAGAGGAGTTCTCATTGGGTCAATGTGCACAGATTTACATCAAAGAAGTGGTATGGTTGCATGAAGTACTATTGCCTACTGTATCTGATCATGATCCAAGATTCACCTCAAAGTTATAGAAAAGTCTCCAACATTATCTAAGCCCTTAATTTAACTTCAATACAGATTATCATCCTCAAACGGATGACCAATCTGAGGGGACTATTCAGACACTGTAAGACATGTTGAGAGCATGTTCTATGTAATTCCATGGAGTATGGGACTGACATATTCCACTGGTTGAATTATCCTACAACAACAGTTTCCATGCGAGCATCTTAATGGCACCATATGAATCCCTTTATGGGAAAAGGTGTAGAACACCAGTTTGTTGGGATGATTTCGATGAGCATAAGCTGCTAGGACCTGAAATGGTCTAAGAAATGTTAGAGAATTTGAAAACCATTAAGCAGCATATCAATGCAGCCCAAAGTTGAAAAAGAGTTATGCAGATAACTGTCAATGATACTTTGAGTTCAAAGTCGGAGACATGCTATTTATATGAATATCTCAGTGGAAGAAGGTCATGAGGTTTGGAAAAAAATGAGAGTTAAGTCCCAGGTACATAGGCCCCTTCGCGATCCTTGATCAACTTAGAGTTATGGCCTATCGACTGACACTTACACCTAAAATGTCGATAGTACATGAAGTCTTTCATGAATCCCTCTTAAGGAAGTATATACCATACCCTTGACGTGTACTCTCTTCAGAGGAGGAACAGTTGTAGGATGATCTCTCTTACAAGGAGTATCCATTGAAGATCTTGGATCGTAGAGACAATGTTCTATTCAACAAGACTCTTCATCTGGTCAAGGTACTATGGGGAAACTATAAGTACATAGAGGCAACGTGGTAATTGGAGGAAGCAATGAAAGAAATGTACCCCACCAGTTTTTGGTCTAGAATGTAAAATGAAATTTTGGGGGTGAAATTTCATAAGGGGGGAAGAATGAAACGACCCAATATTTTTCAATAGATATTACCATCTTATAAATATGTCATAAAATCAAATGAAAACATCACATAATGAACTAATAAGTGCTAATTGACTTTTAAACATCATTTTCTCACTTCTGTGTTTGGAATTTCAAAAATATGACATACACGGTTGCAAACAGTATGTTATTTGGAGTCCAATAAGAAAAAATAATTTTTTGTGAATATTAGCCTAAACATATGAATAGTAACATACCCTTTTGAATAGGGATATACCCTAATGAATAGTAACTTTACATATGATAAAATTTAAATAATATTGAAGTTGAAGGTATGATATACCTATACTTTAGAATAAATAAATGAATGTTTTAAAACAAGTTTTTGATAATAAATTATGATTTTAATTAAATATTAAATAATCATATATAGAAACTTGTTTTTGAAAAATGGACTTCATTTTTGGATTCTAAACGTCGAAAAATGGTCAGGGTGAATTTTTGGGATTTTTCTGAAAAACTTGAATTTTTTGAAGAATAGTAAAATACCGTAATTTACCGTATATATACATTATAAGCTTAATGGACTAGTCCTAGCATCATGGAAAATTTCACCACCATCTATTCGAATTCACATGACCCATTTAATATTTCTGGTCATTTAATACTTATTATTCCTTATCTTTTGAAGATATAATAAATTAATTATTATAATATTATGAAATCCCTCATCTCCTCAACTATAACCCCCCCCCCCCCCACTCCCTCTTCTCTTCACTCCTCTAAAGCCTTGTGCCATGAAAATATTTGGCCCAAATCTCTCCCCAATATCCCACCCACCCACCCCCCCCCCCCACATCCAAAATCTCCTAGCCTCTTCAAAATAACAAAACATCTTCCCTTAAGAGATTCTCAAAGGAGGAACTCTAAAGAGGTAAATTCCTCTTTCCAATTTTTTCATTTATTTTAGGTCCTTTTATTTATTTGTTTCTATCCTTACCTCCCTTCACCTAAATGGTATGATAAATCCAATAGAATAAAGGTACTGGAATGCTATTATTCTAATGGGATACTTCACTACATTCTCTCTTTCCCTCACCTTTTGTTTTAAAAAAATGAAAGCACTGTTTGAGGGGTGCCAATTTAGCACATTCAAGGACAACAGTTTATCAATTTTTAATATTATCATTAATTATAGCCATGAAACCATTTGTGTTATGGTTGAACCAGATTATTATAAAATATATCCTATTTTTTTGTTTCTATAATTATTTTTTACAAATGGTATTATGTTATAAATAAAAACATGTACACTGTAATCAAACCCACCGATTAACAAAAACGGTTGTCACTATAGTTTTAAATAATAATTCGACTTCACTCTAAGTAACAAAATTAAATTTAAACCCATGTAATCTCTTTGATTTTTAATAATAGAATATAACTTCACTTATAGACATCCTCTTCCATCTTTCATGTTTATCTGAACTTAAATATAAGTGAACCAATCATTTAAAACCAAGTAAACAAACGATCCCGAACAATGAAATTGAACATTATAACTAATAAAAAAGACCTGGAATGAACTAAAAATGGTTATAATAAATTAATTAAATATATTAGAGGTTTTGGACATATTAATTGATAATATTAATTTGTTTATTGAGGTCTTTAATAACAAGTGGAGAACACCAACGGATTTAAGCTAAGGGATCCTCTACATTTCGCTCTTAAATCAATATTTTCCTCTATGCTATGCAATTTTATGTGTAATCCCTAATAATTTGGTATGTTTTCAAACCTCCCCCATACTACCCTCATGTTTTATAATTGATGATAAACCCATTATATACCTCTTCAATCCCTCAAATATCCACCTGACACCATGTCGATAATCCATAACAAAATCTACCCAAACCTACATTGTTCTTTCGGGTTGACATATCTTTATTTATATAAAAATGTAGTAATATTTTCGGTTTTTGTGCATCTTATAAATTTTTTTTAGTAGTACAAAATTCTTTTATGATGACTCCTTCATCACTCTCTTTCGGGGATATACATGTTTTTAAAATATTCCCCCCTTAGAACTTCCTGATAAGAAAACAAATTTTAAGGAAACATCCCAAATTTTTACCCAATTTCAAGTGCCCTATATCCTCTATTTTTAGAGGAAATTGTATTTATAAAATCATTATATTTATTTTAAATACCTTCTTTGTTCAATTTGGGTTTTATATAAAATATTTTCCTCTTTTCTATTTTAAAAGCTATATAGGATTTTCCTTAAAACCACACAAAAATGTTTTAATGCTAATGTTTTTAAAATAAATTTCTTATATGTTGAAACTTCTATTTGACCCCACCTACCATATTATATGAATATTTTACATTATGAACGTCTATGTATGTTCTAATCCCTTTCTTTCATGGTCACCATCATAATACGCTCATTGGTTATGCTTTATATCATGATTGTGGTACCAAATTCATCCCATGGATACACTAATGTTTATGTGTGGTTGATTAATTGTGATTATTGTTGGTGAAAGATTATTTATGTGGAAATACGATTCATGAATATGTTGATATAGGTGTTCCCAAATAGCGCTTCAATGCGTTGGGTAAGGTTAAGTCTCATGATATGTGATGTAAAAAGGGATTGGCGGTGAGCCTTGACCCGTACTAAAATGGGGAATGGGATTGGCGGATTGCATTGACCTGTACAAAATTTTTTTTTTGATTCTGCCACATTTATATGATTCCATGTTTATATCATCCCATTCTTATATAATATTATTTCATATGTTCCATTCTTTGTTATCTTTATGTCATGGCTCCTAACTCATGTTCTTAAGATGTATCCTTATGTTCATTCCCTTATTGGGCTTTTTAGGCCATCCCTTTATCCATGTGTTCCCCAGGGTACCCTATGATGATGTAAGGTCTCAAAGGAAGTTAAGATCTCTTTATGGAGATTAAATAAAGTGATGTTTTTCCCCATGTTTTAGGTTTTATGTACCTATACTTCCAAGACACTGGACTTAATGATCATTGGCTTGTACACTAATGATTAATTGTGATTAAAATAATGAAATATTATATATAAAAGGCTTGGGTCGTTATAGTAGAATCACAAGTCTATACCCCACTCTACCAACCCTTGTAAACATGCTTATTTGTCACTTACCATAATTAACCACATAATTTCAAATCATATCCAATATCAATTGCATCATCAAAACTATATCAATAAATGGGAAATAAACAATATCCCACAATCCATTAACACATTCATCATTTATATCACCTAACCAGTTAACCCCAATTCCCATTTCCTACGTCTATCTCACAAAAAATATTCAAGTATAAAAATAATTCCTTATCATATTCCCATTCATCCCATTTAACCCATTTACATATCAAACACTCAATACCTTAGCCTTTGACCACATTATACCTAACTAGTCATAATCCATTCTCACCAATTACATAAACCAATTAATCATCCATATATTTCTCTACACCTTCATGAGTATGTTTTTCACCGTATAATTCTATTATCCCATTACAAAGGGTCGACGCACCCCATGGGTGGCCCTAGAATAAGTCATGTTATCATGTTGTATCCCACAGGGACCGTGAGGTGTTAATTTGGTTATTTTGACACCCAAGACACCACATCTACCCAAGGGAACCAAGAACACATAAAAGGAGAACAAGAATAAATCCCAACATGAACAAATCTAAATATAAATTATGGGATATAACTTTTCTACCACATAACTTGAATATGTTATAGAAAGAACTCCTAATTGAGGCCTTAGATCCTGATTAAACAACCCGTTGAAGCCTCAACCTTGATCTCACTGGCAAAAGAGGGCTTTAGAGCTTCGGAAGGATATGAGAAGGGATAGTAAACCCTAAACCAAAAATAGAAGCAAGATATGGATTAGTCTTACCTCGATATTTAATCTGTAATCGACGATACTCCAAATGATCATGGAATGAATGATAATAACCCTTTGGTGCTCTTGAGATCTTTGGTTCATTTGTATGGTTTCAAGAGTGTAGGAGGAGAAAATTATTGATTGAACATAACATCCCATAATGGAATTATTGTAAATTTCATAACTTTTCATAGCTACATGGTTTTTCCACATTGTTTTCTAAGAATTCCCAAAATTTGTTTCTACTACTATCAAAAAACTACCCCTTAAACAATTAATATGGATTTATGAATAGTTTACACAAAATGTGTGCAAACCGTGCAACATTCCTAGAAAATATTTTTCACTTCTTTTTCATGACCCAAACCCCAGGAACACCCTCGAGCCTTTATATGAACTTGGGGAAATATTCAATTAAACAATATAAAGAACTTAAACTAAAACATAAAAAAAATACATTTTGGGAGATTTGGGTTCTACAACCTCCCCACATTATGAAGGCTCATCCTCGAGCCTCTCTTTCTGAGAATCACGAGTTCCCATGGAAAATATTTCGGGCCATTGGGCTCGCATACTGGATTCCCACTCTGATGACTCCATCTAGACGTTTCCATGCTTCCACAGACATGAACCAATGACACAAACTTGCATCGCAAGACCTTTTCACTAAGACCCACAACACTAACCAGATGCTACTCAAAGGATGTATCATCCTGAATTTCGACATCATCAGAATTTATCACATGAGACTAATCAGGGTGATACTATTAGAGTTGTGAAACATCGAAAACATCATGCACCGTACTATACCATTGTGGAAGATATAATCGGTAAGGCATTGGTCTGATCCTCTCTATAATCTCAAATGGCCCTCATATATTGGTGCCAACTTTCCCTACCTCCAGATATGATGGGGACCCAGCCTTGTCAACACTCGAACAAACTCACTATCACCCACACTAAACTCGAGGGGTCTACAATACTGATCTTCATATGACTCCTTCCTACTCTAAGTTGTCTCCAAACACTTCTTGATCAAATGAACAATCTCTGACATCTCCTGCTTAAAACTTGGTCATAATAGCACAAACTCCCCAACCTCGAATTAGCACCATAGATAACTATACTCTCTCATGTAGAGTGACTCAAAGGGATCCATTTAAATTGTATCATGATAACTATTTTTATAGGAAATATTAACAAGTGATAATTTCTTCTCCCATGAACCACTAAAATTCAAAACAAAATCTCTCAACATGTCTTCTAATACCTAAATCATGCATTATGACAAACCATAAATCAGTTGGTGATAGGTTGTAGATAGAAAAACTTGGGTAACAGTAGATTTCGGTAACCCCTAATAGAAGCATGAGGTGTGATGAGGATCTATATCAGAAACTATGGTTCTGAGAACCCCATGCAATCACACTATCCCTAAAAAATACAAGTCACCCAACTGATCAACTATCAAAGTCTCTTGGATCAGTAATAATTGAGCTACATTCGTCAGTCGATCCATGACCACCCAGATTGCATCATTCTTGTGAGGTAACCTCAGAATACCATCTATAAAGTCCATCATCATGTTTTTCCACTTCTACTCTGGAATAGGAAATTATTGTAATATCCCACCTGGATGTTGATGTTCGGCCTTCACCTGTTGATGGGTAAGGAATCATGCCACAAAACATGTGATGTCTTTCATCATTCTTGCTCCCAATATTACCTACTAAAATCTGGGTACATCTTAGTCAATCCTTGATCCACCGCCCAATTTTATGTGTGGAACTTGCGCATTATCTCCTCTTGTAAACCTATTTGTACTACAACATGACCATGAACATTAGAAACTCCATAGGAATCAAAATCCCAAATAGAAGGTGAATTCCCACCTTTAAGGTTTTCCTTCATAGAAAAACACTATGGATCCACCAGATGAATCTTCTTAACTCAGCTCAAAAGTGTGTATTCAATTAATATAGATTAAAGAATCATTTTCGTGTTCCCATCCTGTACCTCCAAACGCATCACATCAAATAATTCTATCACCTTTTACTATAAAATAGATTCATGTACTACCTAATTGTAATTATTATGTCTTATAGCATCATCCAACCTATTACCCTTCCATGGTGGATATACCAAATCAAAATTGAAAGATTGTAGGTACTCAACCCACCATATTGGTCTAAGATTCCAATAACATGAGATAATATGTACTTTTGACTTTTATGGTTGGTAAACACCGTGAATTGTTCTCCTAACAAGTAATGCCTCCCAACTTCAACTCATTAACCACAATGTCCAAATCAATGTAATGAGTTGGTTTATTTCATTAATGAGATGCCATCTGCCTCAAACCATAAACTAAAACTCAATCATCCTTCATCAACATTATCCCAAGTCCAACACTGGATGCATCACAGAACAAGGTGTACTTCTTACCTGGTTCGGGTAAGATCAAAATTGATGTGGTTGTTAATCAATTCATAATCTCCTGAAATTAATTCTCATAAGACTCTAAACATTAAAACATAACCACCTTCTCAGTAAATCCTATGAGAGGAACATACAACGAAAATAAACATCTAATAAACCTTCGGTAATAACCAAAGAAACACAGAAAACTCTGAACATCTGAGATGTTCTTAATTTAATCCCATTACACCACATCATGCGACTTTTTTGGATCCACTTTCACGGCTGACAAAAAAATTATGTTGCCTGGAAAGTTCACCTCACTAAACCAAAACTGAAATTTTGAAAGCTTGGTGAAAATTCGATGCTCTCTTAGTGAAATCAACAAAATTTCAAGGTGTTTTGAATGACCGTCATGAGTCCGGGAGTACACCAATATGTCATAAAATAATATAACAATGAACTGATCTAGATATGGGTGAAATATCATGTTCATCAAAGCCATGAACATATCTGGCACATTCGACAACCCAGATGGAACCCAAACATTCATGCCACCTATGTCTACTTGATAAAGTTGTTTGGGGTTTAACAGAAGGTATCACCCTCAACGTATGGTATCCTAATCTCAAATACATCTTATAAAACACTAAGAAAAATCTATTTTATTCCAACAGGTCATCAATTCAATGAAGATGGTATCAGTTATTAATCATCATCTTGTTCATCTTCTTATAATTGTCACATACCCTCAATGATCTGTCAGCCTTCTTAGAAAACAGTATAGGATATCTCCAAGGTGATGTACTAGTATAGATAAACCCCTTATGTTCCAACTCCTATAGATGAAATTTATATTCTCAGAGCTCTTTAGGTGCCATTCGGTATGGCGTAATGTAAACCAGCTCAACCCCTGGAAACAATTCATTTGTGAACTCAACATCTCTCATGGGTGGTAACCTCAATAAGTCCTCAAGAAACACATCCTAAGAGCGTTCCATAATAAGAGGGAAAACTAGTTTCTCTTTTTCCCCAAAATCAAAGATAAGGAAAGCCACATGATCTATGATGCCTCCAATTTTCTGGCATAGAATCCATGTGAGCCTTGTTGTGTATCCCACTCACCATGAAGAATATGAGTATCCCTATCAAGAGTTGAGAACAGTAACCGACATTAGTAATAGTTGATATGAACTTGATATAACACCAATAAATCCATCCCCAATTTTAGGTCATAACCTTACATCTCTAGGACAAATTTTCCCAGAGAAAATGATATCCACTAACCTCTAGATCACAAGCCTTACACTGCCTGATGTCCTCAACACGTACCACTAACAGAGTGTGAAGTGACATTACTCCACAAGATCTTTCCAAAGTTAATCCAAAAAAATATATGAACTGATTATAAATAAATGAATGTGTAGCACCTATATCAAATAAAGCACTAGAGAGTGTGGATGATAAAAGAATCATACCTTGAATGATAGATGGTCCCGCCCTTACCACCTTCAGGTTTAGTCTGAACTACGTGGATGTGACCTTCCCCTCGACCCTGATCTCCAACCTGAGTACCATGCACTACACTACCCTATTTGTGTGAATTATCTCGCCCTAGAGTTCCATATCCACCACCTTTACTAGTTCCACAAGTGTATCTCCATGAACCAACCTGATATGGATCAAATGAACCATATATTAAATCGATATCTTTCCCTGACTACCACTATTTCCAAAAAAATCGTGGGTTCCTGCATAACCTCTACATGTGGCCTATCCTCTAGAATGCTCGACACCTAACCAATGGGTTGGGAAATTTGACACGCTTTCACCCCAACCTACCACACTGATAACTGAATTCATGGTTTCCACCCTGAGAGGATGACCCGCTATTTGGAATCCTCTGTTCACTACCACACTATTGGATGTTTCCAAAATGGCACTTCCTCCTCTCAGAAGCCACACCACATCCCGACCAGCTTCCACCATGACTTCACTACCCAAATCTCCCTTCAGGTTACCTTTTGAGATAAGGGATGCGTCCACCAAATTAGAAAACTTTTCTAGGTAGAATATATTCACTTGAGACCTGATCTTGTGTCCCAACCCGTCCTAGAAGCCTTTTTTCCACAGTTTGCTCATCTCCTATCAATGATTTAATGAAGCGTCGCAAAATGGTGATATGACTAGCATAGTCCATTACCAATATTTTCTCCCTGGTCAAAAATATAAAATCTATAGCCTTCTCCTACCTCAAGGTTAATGGGTAAAATTGTTCTATGAAATTCCACTGGAAATCTTTCCATGTCATTATTTTTTCCTGTTCCGTTGGAACCATGATGTCCCACCAATGCCTTTCTTGACCTCTCTATATATATTAATCTAACATGACTCGCTTCTCAAGATGAGTCTCTAGTTGGTTATGAATAGTTTGGATAGACTCTATCTAGAATTATCTTTCCTCTAGAACACCCTCTCTGAGAAAGGTCAGAGGGTACTGTAGTTGAAACTCCTTCTTAGCTCAAACATACTCGGTGTAGCCCACTCTCGATATCATTCCATAATATTTATAAAATGAGAAAATTTATCATAGAACGGTTCTTCCCAATCTTCTGGAATCACCACGTTCTCTTGCTCCACCATTGTAAGAGCATTCTCGGAAACATCCTTTCTCAAATAATGCACATTCGTTTCGACCTTTCTCAAATCTTGAACTTCTACCTTCTTTTCCGAAAATTGGGTTATGCCTGAAGGCCCCAGAATTCATTGAGGGTTGCTTGAATCTTCAAATTTAGAACTCGGAGTTCACGGAATATTCTTCTCTTCTGAATCTTACCCTGGTTTCATGGTTTAAGTAGTTAAGACCATCGATTGATTCCATTGACAGGTTCATCTTCGATGCTTGGGACCTCCAAGAGTGGGCAACCATTGGCTTGATCTATAATAGGCATATCATGATCCGTTTGTCTTTAGAAGAGGATCTTACATGCACCAGTTCAAGGGCTCCCCGAAGCTTCAATGGCTACCGCTTCTTCGTGTTTCATTGGTCTTTTGATTTCCACATGAACCGTGACCCACCGTCTGCTGCGATTTGGGTTAGTTTTCCCCATCTACCATTACCATTCCAAAACCCCTCAATCATAAGGATGCTCGGAAATCTCTTCGGAAGATACCTTTGTTCGGACAGCCGAACGGAAACGGTTTTCCATCCTGTTTATCCAAGCGTATGTGTTGAGATGGATGTGTTGAAGGTTCCCTTTGATTTTTTCTGGATTACAATCGGTGAGGAATATAGGTGTAAACAAAAAGTTGTGTATGAGGGCTGGACAGACTTCTGTTCTACTTGTTGGAGGCTGGGGCATGACTCGGATGTGTGCTGGCAGGGATTTTCTTCGATGGTGGGTAAGATAGTTTTCTCCCAACCAAGGGGAGATTGGAAAGAGGGTGGGAATATCACAAATCTGATGGAGGAAAATAGAAAGGGCAACGAACCAGTGTTATGTGAGGCTTTGATCTCCGGACAGCAGCCATGGGTGTCGATAATAGAGTTGGGGGTCCTCTGCCATGGCGGCTGATAGTGTAACAGCCTGAGATTTTATGAAAAATATTTTTTTTAATTTTATTAGTGTCTTGTGTTGTACGCTACACCAAAAGGAGCTGGCACAACACACATCCTTGACTTGCCTTGCATTACACGCAATCGCGACCTTCTACTACTAGACAAACAGGTATTTGCGACGGGTCATTTGCGACAGTATCCCGTCGCAAATGGCTTTTTGCGATGGGGTCCCGTCGCAAATGACCCATTGCTGAAAACGGTGTCGCAATAAGATTTTTTTGCAACGGGCCCGTCGCTAAAGCCCTTTTCCGCGATGGGGAGAATCCCCGTCGCAACTAGTACTCCGTATATTTGTAAAAAACTCTTTGCGACGGGCCCCGTCGCAAAAACTATTTTTTAACAAATAAAAAAATAATACTACTATTTGCGACGGGAATAGTATCTCGTCCCATATACTATAAAAAAAATAAAAAATAATAAATTGTTAATAAATTATTTTAATTAATATAATAATAATCCAATTATAATTCAAAAATAAAAAATAATAAATTATTAATAAATTATTTTAATTAATATAATAATAGAATTATAATTCACAAATAAAAATAATAAATTATTTTAATTAATATAATAATAATAGAATTATAATTCAAAAATAAAAAATAATAGAATATTAATAAATATTTTATAATGAGACAGAAACTACGAATAGAAAAAAAATCATATTTTGATTTCCCAAATTTTATAACATAAATACAAACTCTAATCTGAAGGAGGGGGGAGGGGGGGATCTGCAGATGGTGGTGGAGGAAACTCCATCCCTAAAGCATGAGTGAGTCGGTGCATGTACTCCATCTGCTCCTGATGCTGCTGCTGCCACCGACTCGTCTGCTCCTCATACAGCTGCTGCTGGCGTCGACGCTCCTCCTCATGCTGTTGACGCATCTGCTCCTGCTCCTGTCGGAGACTCTCTATCAGTGTAGTCTGAGATCGCAACTGATCCTCATACTGTGTAGCAGAAGAAGCTGCACGAGCTCCTCTCGAGCTGGACGCCGACATCGCAGCACTGCCATAATAATCTCCGGGAGTCAGTCGAGAGCTGATACCAACTACCTGGCTCTTCTCGAAGGCATACTGGGTGGCCTGCATCCATGCCGCCTCATCAAACTGATGGCCAGTGGTCTGATCTGATGACTCGGCCTGACTCTCAGGCCGGGCCTATGACGCTGCGGCTCATACGACTGCTGTAGTTGCAAATTAAAATTAAAATTGTGAATATATTATATACAGTTAATTTTTAAACTTGAAAACAAGTAATACTAACCACGATGTGATGCTGACGATCACCTCTGAGCTCCCCAGTATCAGGATCACTATAAATCCTCCGATATACGTCGTACTCCGTAATATCGGGGTGCTCGACAGCCTATAAGAATAAAAAATAAACTATTAATATTTATAGTTATATAAAATATTTATAAATAATGTACATACCAGATGTTGTCTATGAGTACTGAAGAACGACTCCCAGCTCGATGAGTCACCTCCTGTCTCCCCAGATTCTGCCTCCCCACCGATGATCTCCTCTGAAAGGCACCACTCAACCAGTGCGCACATAATCCATCCCATACATGGGATGAAATATACTCTGGTCGGTGTGCTCTACATGACTCTTCAAAATCTGACACTCCTGCTTTCTTCATCGCAGCTTTTCTTAAATTTTGCAAAAACTGACGAAGGTGATCACGCATGGCCACCTCCCATGCCTCGTGGATGGCGTCACGCATGGTATCCTCGATCGGATACCATAAACCCTACAAATAAATCAAAATATCAAGTTAGAAATGAAATAATTTTCAAAATAAAAATTATTTATTTACGTACATACCAACCAATGGCCGAACATGGCCTGCTGCCCATCAATGGGAATCTGCTCCCATGTGGTCCACGGCTGAGAGAAATAGTTGCGCAAAATAGCGCTGCCCTGTCCGACTGCTATATGCGGAAAACTGTAAAAATAATAAACATTTATTATGTGAATAGATTAATGAAATCTTTGTCAAATCAACAGGTTATCACACAGGTTATCACACCTCCGTGTGCGTGGATCAAACCCAAGACGTGGACGTCGCTCGGGGACGGGGTCAGGAATCATCAATCGTGCAAGACCGTGCCCCCTCCGCGTACTCACTGGAGCGCCTGCAGGCTGAGGGTCATCTGGCAGCAACTCATCCGCATCGAAAGTCAGGTCAGCATCTGCCAACTCACGAAATATGGCGTCGTCCATCTAAAACAGAAAATGTTAATGTTGTTAGCAAATAATTCATAATTACTATTATATATACATATATACATATTATGATTGTATATAAATACCATGGAATTCTATCAGTGTTCATCTTCATCATCATCTTCATATATGTCAATGTCATCTTCATATTCCTCCTCAACATCATGGATATCCATTCGAGTTACAGTTGCTTCATCTCTTACCATTTCAAATTCATATGTGACATCATTAACATCATCATCATCACAGACTCTTAAATGTGGGGTGTCGTCATCGATACTCATGTCTCTTTGCAAAAAAGATTGATTTTGAGTACTCTCTTGAAAAACTTCAATTCTTTGCACATCAGTGAAAGCACATTCACTTTGACTAAACTGATTGTCTCGAATTTTGATTTTTATTACACTCCACCAATCAGTCAAGTCTCTTTATGGAGCACAGTACTTTGCGTAATAAACTTGATGTGCCTTTTGAGCCAATAAGAATGGTTCATTTACTACGAGAACACTTTTACATTTAATATCGATGATTCCATGAGTCGGATGAACACGCACGCCTCTCTCTGTATCCAACCACCGACATTTGAACATGGTTATGTAATGTTGTCCAAGATAACAGAGTTCAATGATTTCATCAAGTATGCCATAAAAGTCAACTTCATTTTCTCTATGATGAGATCCTCTCAAGCTAACTCCACTGTTCATTGTTTTTTTCGATTCCCCATATGTATGTGTGTGGAATCGAAATCCATTCACCACATATGGATTATAAGTTTTAACACGTTTGGAAGGTGGGTTACTCAATACACACAGCCGTTTGTCAATTTTATCATCATGTCGAGACACCTGAATGTTTTTGAAATAATTATCAATATAGTAAACTATACATTGAATGAGTTTCTAAAAGATAAAGAATTTATGTTACCAGTTTTTGAAACCACTGAGAGAAATTTTTCAGTCGACGTTCTTCGAGAGCAGCTGCTGTAATTTGTGGAATTTGTTTCTTGATATGATTATCATACAACCTATAAAAACCAAAGTTATTTACTGTAAAATAAATGATAGAATAAGTGATATAAACACTTACAGTACAACTGATGTCATCTCTTCACAGTTGAGAAGAACATAAGTATGAGCTCTATGATGTTCATCATCTGAATGCCAGCATTCATAAACTTCACCAAAACCATGCTCTGACTGGTTGAAAACAGATCATTGATTGTCGATTTCATCAATATTCCTCTCGTTCCATCCCATTCGGTTTTGTTTTGAAGGATACTCAGATTCAAAATAATGGGAGCAGAAAAAAGATATTTCCTCTTACAAATACGCTTCTGCAATAGATCCTTCAACAGATGCTTGGTTACGTACTTTTCTTTTCAATTTTTGCATGCATCTTTCAAATGGGTACATCCATCGAAACTGTACTGGACCTCCACATTTGGCTTCATATGGAAAATGTAACATCAAATGTTCCATTGAGTCGAAGAAAGACGGTGGAAATATTTTTTCCAGTTTACATATAATTACAACAACATCTTTTTCAAGTTTTCCTAGAGCATCATAATCTGTTGTAGCCACACAAATTTCCCGAAAAAATTGAGACATGTCTGTTATGGAATCCTAAATCACAGAATTCAAGAGACCTCTTAATCCAATGGGTAGCAGTCTTTCCATTATAACATGACAATCATGACTTTTTAATCCAGTAATATGACCATTCTTTACACATCTACCCAAATTGGAAGCACAACCATCTAGAAGTCTCAAATCTGCAATCCACTGACAAAATAATAAACGGTTTTCTTTAGACAGTGTATAAGCTGCTTTTGGTTTCAGTAACCTTTCTGTTCTGACATTCTCAAACAGTTCCCATTCTGGACGCCTGCAAATTTGGGAAAGATCTAAACGTGCATTTACATTGTCTTTGCTCTTTCCTGGCGTATCCAAAACTGTATGAAACAAATTATCAAAACAGTTCTTCTCAATATGCATGACATCTAACATGTGTCGGACCAACAAATCAGACCAATATGGCAAATCCCAAAATATGCTACGTTTAATCCAATTGTGTTCTTTCCCAAAACCATAAATTTTCTGTTGGTTTATTGTGGGACCAAAAGTGATGGGAGGTAATGAAAGTACAACTGATTTTAACTCCGAACCTGATATAATTTTTGGAGGTCCTTCCCTTTCAACTATTCCTTTTCTGAAATGAGATCTGTTTCTGCGAAAAGGATGATCAGCTGGAATAAACCTGCGATGACAGTCAAAATAACAAGGTTTCTTTCCATGAATGAGCATAAATGCTTTGTTCTCTCCCATACAGTAAGGACATGATTTCTGACCATGTGTACTCCAGCCAGATAACATCCCATAAGCCGGGAAGTCACTTATTGTCCACATCAATGCTGCAATCAGTATGAAATTCTGTTTCGTTGCAACATCATATGTACTGACACCAGTACTCCACAATAAAAATAATTCATCAATCAATGGTTTCAAATAAACATCAAAAAATTTCTTCGGATGTCCTGGAATTAGTAAAGTCAAAAAGATATATGGCTCCTTCATTAACATCCATGGAGGTAAATTGTACGGAGTTAAAAAAACAGGCCAACATGAATATTGACTACCATAAGATCCAAACGGACAGAAACCATCAGTGGAAAGCCCCAGTCGAACATTTCTAGCTTCTAAAGCAAAGGATGGATGCACTCTATCAAAATGTTTCCATGAATCACCATCGGCTGGATGATTCAAGCTTTTATCAGTTGAAATATTCTCTTTATGCCATGACATCATTGTCGTTGTATTCTTAGACATGAAAAAACGCTGGAGTCTGGATGTAATCAGAAAATATCTCAACTGTTTTACAGGAATCAAACCAGACTTTCCATGTTGTCCTTCTTTATATCTCAGTTTCCCACATGTGGGACAACTATCCAATGACTCATTTTCCCCAGAATATAAAATGCAGTCAATTGAACATGCATGAATCTTCTGACAAGTAAGTCCCAAATTTCGAACCAGCCTCTTACTCCCATAGTAATTTGTAGGTAAAACATTTCTTCCAGGTAACAGTGTTTTAAGCAAAGAAAATATCTGGTCAAAACAGGTGTTTGACATTTCGTTATCTGATTTGATAGCCATAAATTTTGCAACTGCTTCTAATTTGCTCATCTTGCAGCCAGGATATAATGCATCCTCAGCAGACTTCAACAACTCATAAAATTCAGACGGTGCCAACTCAGGATATGATGCTATATCAGCTGGAGTTTCTGTATGTTGAATAGATGAACCTGCAACATCATGTACTAAATCTTGAAACCGGGATGGATCCGGAATCAAGTTGGTATCACCTGCTCTGGAACTGCGTTCACCGTGTTGATACCAAAATACATAATCTGGTTGAAAACCAAAACGCAAGAGATGTTCTCCCACTTTGTCAAACGTGTCAAACGTTCTCAATGCACATTTTCTGTAAGGGCATTTAATTTTGTCTTCTGAAACAAATTCTGGATTTGATGCCCCAAATGATAAAAAAGTCTCCACACCCTCTACATATACTGGATTTAAACCAGAACCGTTTGGATTTCTACGTTGATTTATCCATATGCGGTCACCTAATAATGATTGTTGACGACCTCGTTGTTCCATATGTCTCTATAAAATATAAAAGCATTACTGGTTTTGAATAATTTGTTAGAAAAAACACTCAAGCTAGGATAATTATAGAGTTTAGATCATACACGACTGACGCAAACTTTTTTTTTAGATAGACCTAATTATTACTAATTATTACTAATTATTACTAATTATTGGTAATTATTACGAATTATTACTAATTATCGGTAATTATTTGTAAATATTGGTAATTATTACTAATTATTGGTAATTATTACTAATTATTGGTAATTATTACTAATTATTGGTAATTATTACTAATTATTGGTAATTATTACTAATTATTACTAATTATTGGTATTTATTGGTAATTATTTGTAATTATTACTAATTATTGGTAATTACTGGTAATTATTACTAATTATTGGTAATTAATACTAATTATTGGTAATTAATACTAATTATTGGTAATTATTGGTAATTATTAATAATTAATGGTAATTATTGGTAATTATTTCTAATTATTGGTAAATATTACTAATTATTGGTAAATTTTACTAATTATAGTTAAGTATTACTAATTATTGGTAATTATTGGTAATTATTACTAATTATTACTAATTATTGGTCATTATTACAAATTATTACTAATTATTGGTAATTATTACTAATAATTGGTAATTATTACTAATTATTGGTAATTATTACTAATTATTGGTAATTATTACTAATTATTACTAATTATTACTAATTATTGGTAATTATTACTAATTATTACTAATTATTAGTAATTCTTATTAATTATTACTAATTATTACTAATTATTGGTAATTATTGGTAATTATTACTAATTATTGTTAATTATTACTAATTATTGGTAATTATTACTAATTATTACTAATTATTGGTAATTATTACTAATTATTGGTAATTATTACTAATTATTACTAATTATTGGTAATTATTACTAATTATTGGTAATTATTACTAATTATTCTTAATTATTACTAATTATTCTAAATTATTACTAATTATTCTTAATTATTACTAATTATTGGTAATTATTACTAATTATTGGTAATTATTACTAATTATTCTAAATTATTACTAATTATTGATAATTATTACTAATTATTACTAATTATTACTAATTATTACTAATTATTACTAATTATTAGTAATTATTACTAATTATTGGTAATTATTACTAATTATTACTAATTATTGGTAATTATTCCTAATTATTACTAGTTATTGGTAATTATTACTAATTATTGGTAATTATTACTAATTATTGGTAATTATTACTAATTATTACTAATTGTTACTAATTATTACTAATTGTTACTAATTATTGGTAATTATTACTAATTATTACTAATTATTGGTAGTTATTGGAATTTATTGGTAATTATTACTAATTATTGGTAATTATTACTAATTATTGGTAATTATTTCAATTTATTGGTAATTATTTCTAAATATTGGTAATTATTTCTAATTATTACTAATTCTTAATATTTATTGGTAATTATTACTAATTATTGGTAATTATTGGTAATTATTTCTAATTATTGGTAATTATTTCTAATTATTAGTAATTATTTCTAATTATCGGTAATTATTACTAATTATTGGCAATTATTACTAATTATTGGTAATTTTTACTAATTATTTCTAATTACCGATAATTATTTCTATTCATTACTAATTATTTCTATTTACCGATAATTATTGGTAATTATTACTAATTATTGGTAATTATTACTAATTATTGGTAATTATTACTAATTATTGGTAATTATTACTAATTATTGGTAATTATTACTAATTATTACTAATTGTTACTAATTATTACTAATTGTTACTAATTATTCGTAATTATTACTAATTATTACTAATTATTACTAATTATTGGTAATTATTAATAATTATTACTTATTATTGGTAATTATTACTAATTCTTACTAATTATTACTAATTATTGGTAATTATTGGTAATTACTACTAATTATTGGTAATTATTACTAATTATTGGTAATAATTACTAATTATTACTAATTATTGGTAATTATTACTAATTATTACTAATTATTGGTAATTATTGGTAATTATTACTAATTATTACTAATTATTACTAATTATTACTAATAATTACTAATTATTACTCATTATTGGTAATTATTACTAATTATTACTAATTATTGGTAATTATTACTAATTATTGGTAAGTATTACTAATTATTGGTAATTATTACTAATTATTGGTAATTATTACTAATTATTGATAATTATTACTAATTATTGGTAATTATTACTAATTATTACTTATTATTACTAATTATTGGTAATTATTACTAATTATTGGTAATTATTACTAATTATTTGTAATTATTACTAATTATTACTAATTATTACTAATTATTGGTAATTATTACTAATTATTGGTAATTATTACTAAGTATTACTAATTATGGGTATTTATTGGTAATTGTTCTTAATTATGACTAATTAAATGAATAATTACCAATAATTAGGAATAATTACCAATAATTATGAATAATAACATTATTAGTATATTTTATTATTAATATTAAAATAATATAATTTTCTAATTTATATACAGTTCTCCTTTCATCAGTGTGTTTTCTATCTCCATATACAAATAATACATGTGAAGATAGCAAACACACAGATGAAAAGAGAACTGTATATATATAAAAAATTATATTATTTTAATATTAATAATAAAATATATTAATAATTAAATAATGTTATTATTCCTAATTATTAGTATTTATTACTAATTATTAAGTTATAAAACAATGTAAACAATATTAAATTACAACTAATTAAGAATAATTAAAACTAATAAAACATTAAAAATAAATATGAAATTAAAATAAATATAAATACCTTGAAAATTGATCTGAGGTTAATCTCTGATCGTTCTTCAAAACTTCAATACCAACTCCAGAGAAAAAAATTAAACTTGAGAAAAACTGAACTGTAGAAATAAAATCTTGAGAGAAGAAGAAGATGGAATTTGAGAATGATTTGAAAAAAACGGATGGGGTATTTATAGGTTAGATTAGTTGCGACGGGCTCATTTGCGACGGGTATCCCGTCGCAAATACTAGTATTAGCAACAGGAACCGTCGCAAATACCTTAGCCACCATTTATTACGGTCAACGGTTAAATAGTTATTTGCGACGGGACCCGTCGCAAATAACCACCTGCCGACATACTATTTGCGACGGAGGAATATTCCCGTCACAAATACCTTTTACCGCCGCCGGTTATTTGCGACGGGGGAATATTCCCGTCGCAAATAGTTTTCCCGCGATTTGGCACGCAAAGGGTGGCCGTCCTTTTGCGACGGGATAGCCTTCCCCGTCGCAAAAGGCTACTTATTTACGACGGGCAAATACCCCTGTCGCAAATAATTTTTTAACAGGGTTATTTGCGATGGGATTTATTCCCGTCGCAAATAACCCGTCGCAAATACCCATTTTTCCCGTAGTGTTCCTCGATAGCGTGTGTAGTACGCAATACCGAGTTTCACTGAACAATGATATGCTATTAAAATATTATTATAACTAGCCGTTATGAATAGTAATAACCACCTTTTAAAAATTTAAGAAATTTTAGCTCTCAAAATGGACTTCATTTTTGGATTCGGAGTATCGAATTTAGCCTAGGGTGAAATTTTGGTACTTTTCGGATAACTTTCATATTCTGATGAATAGTGAAAATTACTAAATTATAATTAAGAACAACTTTTTTAATCAAAATAATTAATAGTGATAAATTATTAATTTGAGTGGTTTTAAAGTATATTTAGAATATATTTTTACAATTTAATACAATGTTGGTCATTGGATGTAATTTCACATTTAAACCAGACATAAACAAGTGTCAATCTTTTGATGGATATTGTTTCTTAAAAACACGCTATTTGTTTTAACAGCGGGATTTAATTATAAAATTAATTAATGCAACTTCTATGTTATGAATTTGGTAAAATAGACTTCATTTTTGAATTCGGAATATGAAATATAGCTTAGGATAAAATTTTCGCATTGTTCTGAAAAACATCAATTTTTGATGAATAGTGAAACTACTAAGTGGTAGTTAAAAAAACTAAATTTTTCATAAAACTTAATTTTACCGCTTCTGTGAATGGAATTTCAAAAATCCGAGAGACACGGTTGATGTCAGTAAGTAAAATCTGGTTCAATGAGATGAAAATAATTTTTGGTGAATAGTAACTTTTTACTTTTATTTACCACGGTTAAAAGTAAATAGGGTAATTAAGGGTAAAAATGATATTAATATTACCCTAACACATGTCCTAATCCTATTGAACAAGTGTATCTCGACCAAAAACAACCTTAAGTGTAAAATATTATCATTTAGGCCCACTTGGATTAGATTAGGACATTTATTACTATTTAATTCAAAGAAGATTTAAAAGAGTTAAATTCAAAGGTTATTTACTAAAAAAATTTTAATATAGGGTTATACATAAGATAAATTCGATTGTAAATATTCATTAGAAAGCTAAAACGATTTCCTACACAATGGTATTTTATTTTTAATTTTTAGACATCATATAATTTAATTTATTTATGACACAAAGATGATGCAGTAATTATCTTATTAATGAAATATTGACATAATTGATATTATAAATACCAAACTAAATGTAGTTTAAGACTTTTTATGAATTCCACTAATTTTCTAGGTTACTATGATATATTAGTGTTGATTTAATCAACTTTTTTCGAACATATAATTCTGTTATGACTTTCACAAAAATCATATATCAAATAGTGTCAAAATTGACACAAAATTGTTTTTAAATCAAATATTATATTATTAATTGTTATTTTATTCCTAAAAATCTAAGGATCGGCCAAATGACTTAGATAAGTATATATATATTAATAATAAACAATTTGGGGTTCTTTTGGCATGTTATAGTAAGTGTATTAACCATATAGTGTAAGAAAACAAAAAGACACGGTAAAAGTTAAATTATTTAACTTAAAGTTAAATCTAATTGATAAGGTTAAAATAATAACCTAAACTTGTCTAAAACCTATTGGTTGATAGTATTTCGACCCATCCCTACTTTATCTTCGAAATAAGATGCTTTGGAACCATTATAAACCGATTTTGACTTTAATATAAATTAATATTTTGAGATATTCCTAAGGTGCCCCTCTCCTCCCTTATAAAAGGGCACCTCCTCCCTCTCTTCCTCACACAACTTTGAGCCTTCAAGCTCGTCCAACCCCTGCCAAAATCCCTTCTCCACTTCCATAGTATCATCCTAGAGGTCCTGGTCTTCTTCAAAGACCATCCTTAGTTCTTTAAGTGGAGGCTAAGAAAAGGGGCGTCAAAAAGAGGTAATATCCATTACCGATCTTTTTCAATTTCTTTCTTCTTCAACTTCTTCTTATTTAGTTGTTTCATGATAAAGTAATAACATAAGTATTTCTTATATACTGATATGTTATTATAAATATAAAAACAACTCTAATTAACCTTCTATCCATCCTACGGAAAAAGGAAATCATCACGGGTGCGTACGTACGGAATACCGTCTCCACGCCGTGGTGTAATCTATTTTCCGCCACCACCTAAATTGGATGGGTATAAAGGTGTAATGAGTAACTATATATGATTATTATAAAGTGATATTGATACTTAAATAGTATACATACACTTCAACACAATTCCACGACCATGGGAATGATATCATCGCTCGTGCGTACGTACGGACTACCGTCTCCACGACGCGATGAGATTCATTCTCAATAATTAACCATTCATGAATGATTATAAAGTATATATAATAAGTACTAATGAAATATATGACCTGGTAATGATACTGGATTTATGTATATTTATATGTATGTCATCTACCTAATTCCATTCAATTCAATAAGGAAACAAAAACAGCGTTCATGCGTACGTACGGACTACCGTCTCCATGAACGGTGTATTTCTTTCCATTTACTGATTTATTATATATGTATATTCTGAATATATATATATAAATCATTTTTTATATTCTGGAATTAAGTAATCATGATCTAAGTAATCATATGAATAATTACAAGTTAAAAACACGAACAAAAAATGAGACGATTTTACCCAAAACGCTACTTTAACATAAATTTACAAAGGAACGGGTAATATAAAGTCATAAGTGGACCATATATGATATAATAACAATGAATATGATTCTGTAATAAGTCAATAACATGATTTAAATCATTATACAGGAGGTTCGGACACTTACAAAGCAAGTCGGACCTAAGGTAAGGGAAATATCACAATCTCATTTTTATCCGAGATTGTTTATTCGTAAGTATTTACTGGGGTGTATTTTATCATCCACATCCATGTTTCATCAATATGTAATATTATTTCCATCCACCTAGAATTGTTTAAATCCATTTTTACCCTTCGGTGAGTTTTTGGTAATATGTATGAAAGGAATCTTTTGTCGTTTTTCGTACGAGGTACTTTTTGACTTTTTCGAGAAAAGTACGAAGAATGTTTTTTTAACTTATACGGGATGAATGGATTTTTAAATAATTATTTCCAAGAAACTTACTTTACAAGTTTTCATGTTTATTTTTAATCAACTTCTTTTATTTTAAAGTCGTATGACATGTTATGAAAGGAAAAATGTTTTTGAAGTAGAAAGGATATTTTCCTCAAGAATGGAGTTCAAGTATTTTATCAAAATTATTTTCCATCTAAGATAATAAAAGGGTTATGTTTTTATCCCTATTATTACATTGATTTGACTATGTTGTGATGGAATTATGTTTATGAATTCCTTTATCTTATATGAATGGTTTTATGATGTCATGTTGTTTAAGAATTCCATTTTTATTACATGGGTTATGCAATGATGTATGATTTATGATTTTGTGGAAAACATAAGAATGGTATCATTATGAGATGGGTGGGACCTATATCTCCCTCCAATGCATTGGGTAAAGATTTCATATCTCATGAGATAGACATGGCTGGAATGGTAGGTTATACCGGTTCAGTGAAACAGGACTGAAACGAGGGTGACTCGATTCAGAAAGGGATTTTGTCCACTAAGATAGTCTTGGCAATGAGTCATGACTAACAAGAAATGATTCTCTATGATTATGTGTGTATGCCACAAAGTTTCATGTTTTAAGTTATGATTATTGGGATTTCATTTCACTACTATGATTTATCCCATGTTATGAAATTATGCTCTCTTTTGCAGGTTAAGATTTCCAAAAGTTATGTTCTTATGAATATGATGTGATTGATTTTTTTCTTTTGTTTACCCTTACTGAGAATTTGAGCTCACCCTTTTATGTTTTCTTTTCCCCAGGATATAAAGAAAGGTTTTAGGCAAAAAAAGGGGAAGATCTTTATGGGAGATATTGAAGATCTTTCACCACGATTAGAAGATTATGTTCCGAGTTTCCAAAGACACTAAACTATTACGATCCTTGTGAGTGTGTTTTTGTTATGTACTAAGTATTCCGCAAATGTAATGTAATTTCAATGTACGTCAAGCTTTGGGTCTCTACAGATAGAGGAGGAACTGCCTGCGAGAGAGGTAGGGGACTGTAATGCGAAGGGGATGGGTCTCCTTAGAACTACATCGGAGGCAAAAATGCTTAACCTAAAGGTTTTGGATGTGTTCAACAGGATGAAGGGGGGTCTAGTGGGTCTTCCCATCTGTAGGATGCAGGATGGAGAAGGAAAATTCCAGCATGTGGAGGTTCAGGTGAATGGCGAGGCGAATGGGGGCCAGTCCTGGGATTGCTCGTCTAGTAGTGAGCAAGTGGAGTTGCTTGGATTGGATGTTGGGAAGGAATGGAGTGGCAGTGTAGATGTCAGTAAGGTGAGGCAAGGGTCTTATTGGGTTGCACTTATTACAACAAGAGGTTAGAAGAAGGGGGATTCGAGTTCGTTTCGGTTGAAGGTTCCCTTGTGCAACAGGTTCGAAGGTCTCCCAAAGGCCGATTTGAGTTATGATTCTATTACACCAGGTGAGGATGTCAAGGTCAATGTTTTGGCTACCAAAGTTCATGAACTTTTTCACTCGGTAGATGAGGACTCAAACCTAAGATGTGATAGGGACTCTAGGATAAGGAAGGGGAGGAAGGACTAATCCTCGCTACCTCCTCCTCTTGAGACCCGCTCTGCCAATAAAATGATCAAGATGAAGATGGACAGAGAGTATCTAAGACACCAGAAGTTCGAGGTACATGATGATCATCACATGGTCTTGTTGTTAAGCTCTGATGACCTTGTGATAGAGCATACATTATTTATCAATGCAACTGAGGAGGAGGCATCTAAAATGATGGGGAGGCCTCTTGAGATGTCTCTAAATGAGGGGCAATATACATGGATTGACAAACAATATTCAATTTTGGTTGGAGGCTTCAATCAAGGCAATATCAGTGTAGAGGAGTACATTTAGTCTTGGGACCAGCTAGCTTTTGAGTATGAGAAGCTGATATCGGAAGGAGCTGATTTACATTTGGCATCCTTAGCATGGAATCTATTTAGGGAAATTGATTCGGGTAACATCAAGTTTATATTTAAAATATCTTCTTATGTTATTGGCCTTGGGTGGATGGCTTGAGGGTGATGTTTTTTTTTAGATTTGCATTTCTGGGATCCCTTGTTGTTTGGATTGGTTGTGAGTTTTTTCTCATTCCCTGCATTCTACTTGAACATGCTCCGGATGAGGATCAGAGCAAGAAGTCTTCAACGAGGCAAACCTTTGGATTGGGATGTTGAGAGGGTATGGCGTTGCCATCGGTTTCGTGCCCGTGCATCTGCACAGGACTGTCTGCTGAGGGTTCTGCATCACTGAAGGCTTCTCATCATGACACAGTTGCTAGGGTGGGGCAGGGCCGATTGATTTATATGGGTGTTTATGGCTATTCTATTAACTTTTGTGGTTTCTCACTTTATCCTTAAAAGTGTTTTATTTATAATAAAAAACTAATTTTCAGTTAGAATGGAACCATAACAGGTTTTCAAAAAATAAAAGGATATAGGTAGTCTCATTACATTCCTTTATCAAACTAGATCATATACACTACCCAGACGAGACCATTCACAACTTAAAACCAACCCTTGTCCATCTCTCCTAAGGCCATGGCTAACACAGGTATTTAATTCACATAGTTAAAATCATTTTCATTTACCCCAATTTAAAACAATTAACACATCCAAATTTTTGCTTACAACATGTTAATACACTTTTACTTATTTAATAAGCACCATTTTCTAATTATATATTAACATTTTCCCTTTCCCTTTTTCACATTTCCACTATATAATTAGTACCAATATTCATCATTTTCAATAAATCAAATGCATCTTAATCTTCATGTACCACACACCCATTCCCATTGTGGGTGCCCTCTATGATGCATGTCACTTATATACATAGGTTCCTAAAATGATGCATGAATTCACAACCTCATTCTAATCCAGCTATGAGAAATATATCATAAAACTATCACATCACACCACATGTGTGTCACCCAATAGTGAAATATCAACAAATTTAACTACACACAACATGATCAACAATTCATACCTAGGATAACTTGGGTTTTCCTCGTTACATGGGTTAGATGCTCCAATGCACGAGCTCATTACCAATGATCGACACTATCATAATCTCTTGTCTTCCATTCCCAAATATTAAGAAAAATAAAGTAACTCCTATGATACCCCTTTGTAACATCCCCAAACTTTTATCCACTAAACTAGTGCCCTGATCCAGGTCATCACATGACCTCAAGCCTACCTCCTTATAATCCATATTTCTCCGACTATCAGCAAGGGTAAAATTGGTCACATGGGGAGTCTATAACCTTCTTACAAGAGTAATACATATTAGAACACAATATAAATAGCTTAAATAATAGGAATGTCCAATAACATGCATATTCAAACATTCCCCAAATGGGATACAAACAAAAAAGAAACATTAAAAATGTCATCCCATGCTACAATGCTAAGTGAACAGAACCATAAAAGATATAAAATAGTAGAAACCCAAAAATGACGGTGATCCAAGTCCTAGACCTCATCCATGAACATACCTAACCTTCCCCACTTCTCAAGCAGAAGTGTCTTGCCTCTTTCTTGACCTACAACCATGAAATCTTCTCATTTACCTTATGGCAGCCCATGCAACAAGTGAGTGAAACTCAGTAGGCCACAACCAATAGTGTCTACAAAATATCCAACCTATGTAGATATTACATTCAGGTGATATATAATGTCAAGGAAAGGAAATATTTTTGATAATCCATTATATATTATGTTCCTTTATGTTATGCTACCCCATAATCCAGGTTCACTACTAACACATGTCATGGTTTAGTTCACCCTTTTCTCATGTGTTTAATGGATTGGGAATGATAAATGTTCATAATGAATATGGGAATAAATCAGTTCCTACATCACTAGGAATCACATCATAATAATCTCATTATCTTCTACTATATTCCTTAGTCTGGGTGGAAGAAACCATCAGAGTAATAGCACTACATCCTCTTCCCAAACTCATACATTTAGGATTCGATCTAGAAACTCAGTCCAACTCAACCTGTGGGTGCATAACCTCAAGTCTATACCTCCCTCTACTAAGCCACGTACACATTCTTATTTATCACTTACAACAATTAAACACATCACAAAAAATCAAATCCAATATCATTTTCAAAATCATAGAAATATCAATAAATGTCAAATTAACATTATGTTACAATCCCTTTACACATTAATCAATTAGATCGCTTTACTATTTAACCCCAATTAATATTTCCCATTCATATATCACTAAGAATATTCATTTGTAAGTATAATTCCTTATCATATTACCATTAGTCTCATTTAAGAAATTTACATTTCTACCACACAATCCTTTATCCTTTAACAACATTAGAAACAACTGACCACAATCCATTCTAACTCATTATATAAACCAATTAACCAACCTGCTAAGTATCTACATCATCATGAGTAAATTTCTCACTTATATTACTATTATCCCATTAGGAAGGGTCAGGGCACCCCATGGGTGGCCATAAAATAAGTCATGTTATCATAATTGTATCCCACAAGGACCATGAGTAGTTAATTTGGTTATTTAGACACCCATGATACCACATTTTACCAATGTAATGCATATCACATAAAAATAAGAACAAGAATAAATCCTTATATTCCAAAATATAAATAAAAACTATGGGATATAACATGAATACCACAAACCTTGAATCTATTAGAGAACACACTCTTTATCAAGTCCTTAGATCCCGATTCAACGACCCTTTGAATCCTAATCCTAGATATCACCAGAAAACGAGGTTTTTATATATTCAGAAGGAGATGGGGAGAGAATGGAAACCCTAAACTGAAAATAGAATCAAGATAGTGGTTAGACTCACCAGATCTTATATCTGCAACTGATAGTACTCTAAATGACCAATGAATGATGGAGAATCACCCTTTAGAGATATTTAAAGATTTTATTTGTTTCTATGGTTGCAAGAGGGGAATATGAGGAAAATCCCGAGTGGAACTTAAAATCTCATAATGGAATTTTTGTAATTTTATTGAATTTTTTGGGCTTCAAGGTTTACTCGTACGATTTTACAAACCATGTGAAAACTATGTGGATGCTACTGTCCAAAAACAACCCTTCACATGGTTAGCTAAGATTTATGCATGGTTTGCACTAACTGTGCACAAAATATACAACATTCCCAGAAATTTGATTCTCCTCCCTTTCAATGCCATGAACCCCTGGAACACCCCCGAGCCTTCACATGATCTTGGGTACACATTTATTTAACCAAAATAAAGAGGTTTTATTGAAATGTAAACAAAAACATACCTTAAGGGAAATTTGGGATCTTACACTACTTCATTGACCCTCAAATCATATGAAAATACAATTTTAACCTTTATAATAATGTGTATTACATTTCTCAAATATAATATAGATTGAATCAATAAAGTACCTACCATCTAGGGCTCACGTTCCCTAGAAATATTTATAGATTTTGTAGTTCAAAGTCAATAATCAACTCTGCCTTCATAGTATTAGCTCGTGGAGGCACTCTCTCCACCGACTATACCATATATAACTAGACCACTTAAATATGATCATATATCACATACCCTTGTACTATAGTTAGTTTAATACAAAAACCCTCTAGTGAATTCTCATCACCACCCTCATGGTGCTTAACTGTAGTTCTTTATGGATGAATTGGTATATAATTTTGAACCCATGCCTTATAACAAAATATCTCCATAATTATCGATGTCATGATTAAGGGAATGTGATAACTTCCCTTCCACCCCACTACACCCAATACCTCAGTTCATACAATAACATAACCTGGGCTCACTCACTAAGACACAACTACCTATACACAACATTTGTTTAATATACCCCTAAGGTTCACATTATACATACTAGGATTTATTCACATTAATAATAACCATTTTCTCAAACATTCCATTTTTTTAGTAAAATTTCATTATAAAGTTTTAGGTAAATGAAATTTCAATTTCATGTTATTAAGATAAATAGATTATAAGTTATAATTAATCTTTTATTAAAATGAATCAGTATATTAATCTTTTCAAGTAACTAAATAACATATTCTACATCCATTTATAGGATTAGTTATGTAAGAACCCATCATAAATTCATATGTCAAAATTCAATATAATATGTTAATAAAACATTAAATAATTGACCTTATATATTTATAAAGTTAGAAATCCAAGTAAATCGTGTAAATGAAATGTTAATTCTATGGTCGAAGTATTATTTATCATTTCATACCCTCTTGTTGTTCCATCCAAGAGAAAAAATCCCCACAATAAAAAATCTAAAAATCATGTGCCTTACTAAAGTAGAAATATAAAATCATAAAATAACAAGTGTGAATATATTTCCCATCATTGAAAACTCATAATTTCCTCGTACATCGGCTATCTACTCCCAGGCATGAGTTCTATAACATGTCCTAAAATATCCTTATCTCTTATATACCTTGTCCAAATAATCAAAGAAAATAACCTTTGGTGTGAATTTGTGGTTATCTCATTCTGATTTACTCGAACTATATCATAATAGTGCAAGTGTCCCTCTATGTATGCTAATGGATTCCAACAGGAAGTAGGGATATAATGTGGTACAGTGGGGGACTATAACCCAATATTAGAGTAAAGAAATAATGGGAATATATAAAATAAAATACATCCAAAAAATAAATAAATAGACACCAAGGAAATTATTAAGAAATAACCATAACTCATTTTTATCAAATGATCAACATAAAATGTCTGAAAATCATACATATCAAATAGGTCATATAAATTGATCTACAAAAAATAAAAGAGAAATATAAATCTAGAAACTTAAAAAAATGGGTCCCAAGTGCTAGCCCGGTCCCACATACCATTCCTAATTAAAGAAATAAAAATCAATAATTAGTCATATGGTGAATTCCTTTATCATTCCTTACAGTCATGAAGTTTACTCAATAACGAGATACTGGCCTATGAAAAGTGTGAGTATGAATTATTAATCCATCACCAATTGTTTCTAAAATCATATCAACTCTAAGTGATAAATTCAAGAATATTTGCAATATAAATTAAGGATACCAAGTTAAATAATGAATTTTAAATTTTTGGTATAAATGTAATGCCTGAAAACGAAAATACCTACTTTGGCCTATGTTAGATGTAACTATCCATAGTAACTCAAGTAGAACCAAATGAATCCAAGATGGGTTACACTAGGGAATTATAAATAAATTATTATCATTAATCCTAAGAGATAAAATGTAGTTTCCCTAAGGCAATCAAAACTAATTTTCATAAGTTGTCCCAAATGGAACTTGTTAGGGTTTTCCCAATACAATTTAAACCAGTGGTTTTCTATCCGAATCCAAAGGGGATTTCCCTATGGAATTATAAAAAATTAACAAAAATCATGTTCTATGTCACATAATTTTACTATTATTTATGTAAAAATTCAATTGGTCTTAGATTACAACCATTTATCCTAGGCCCGAGAGCATTCTCTATGAATCCCAACCCAATTAATCAATGTCAAAATTATTCATTCTTGAGAACCGCTAGGGTCACACTTTAATTTCCCAACTAGTTTCCCAAGACAGTAATTATCCATATGTATCAAAAAAAAATTCCCACTCACTAAAAAACTATTCATAAACTATGGATAATCTCAATATCATTATTTCGGGATTACAACATTCTATTTTTAAAAGTTGGTCAAACATATTGTAGTTTCGGAGTGACTTATCAACACACACACACACATAAAAGTTACTGTGAATTTGAAATAGATTATAAAATTATATACTTATACATAGATATGAATACTTATCAAGTATCATCCTTTTATTTTATTTGAACCAATAGAAATAAAAAGAAGGTAGGAGCCTCAGAAAAGTAGTATTACGATGTGAGCTCATCTGAAAGTGAAATAGTCCAAGAAAATATAGGCACATACACTTAAATTTACTTTAATATCAACAACACAATTAATATAGATTAAAATGGAGTATAATCGAGAGATAAACCTCAAGATGAAGGAATAGGGAAGAATGGTTGTGCTTATTTTGATTTTCTAGAAAAAATAGTGAAGAAAATATGTTCCTTAAGTACTAAAATCACAATAGAAAACTATAATTCTACCCTTTTTAAGAGGTTGTATGTTTGGTCACATGGTTAACCAAACCATTCCCCAATCATTTTCAACCCAATTCCAAAGTAAACTCACATAACAGATTCATCTCACAAAATTAGTCAAACCATGCACCAACCATGTGAATCCAATTTTCTATGACACTCAACTATGCACGAGTAGGCTACATAGTTTGGTAACCCATTGAAAAACTCTGGTCATTTAGTCTATAAATTAATATTGGTTGTGTATAGTTATATAGAGTCTTTTTTAAAATTTTAAATACAATTCCACAACATCTTTTCCTTCACATGGTTATCTGTATAGTTAACACTAATCATGCGCTAACCATGTGCCTAGTGTGAAACTCCAATTTTACTTACCTTTGGGCCTCAGACTATCAAAATGTTCTAATAGCCTCCATAAATCCCTATAAATAAATTAAATACAAAATAAACTATGAAAATTAATATATGGTCAAATTCACAGGTCTAAGAAAATTAAAATATTAATCTTAGAGATTAATTTAGAATAATATTAATTGATTAATGGATGATTAATTATTGATAAAGAATTCAGATACTTGTATAAAATTTTTAGATCCAAATATTTGTGGTGGAAGATGAGTGTCATGAGTTACATTACCTATATATGAGTCCAGGATTTTGTAGTTTACCTCAATGTGGTTTTGTTTCAAATAATGTATATATTTTTTATATTCTTCTCCCACTAAATTTGTAAATAAACCAACGCCCAAAAGTTCATGGGGTATTTTTTCAATCTTCAGTATGATGAGGGAATGGATTAAATACTTCTCCCTTAGCGACAGTATTCTATTCATTGTAGTATCATTTTTGGGCATGCCTAGGGTGTGATAGATTAAGATGTAGGATATGAAATCGCATGGTTTGTGAAGGATCAGAGTATTAAAATAAATTTATGTATGGTTTGTAAAATCTTGAAATTGTAAAATGTACTTGTATTTCGAGGTGGTGACTATGGTTTCCCAAGGGTATAAATTCTTGGGATGTAGCATCTTGAGGAATAATTGATTTACATGGGTTTTAGTGGCCTCAAGGCTTATAACTAATAATTGATGAAATGATGAATACTATATGGATGTGATATTCGATATGGATTATAGGTCATGACCAGGTTCTATGTATTTTCATGCATGTCGTGATATGATTTCCCATTTATTGCTAAGTTGACCATTAAAGGGATTATATCTTAGTATGTGTGGAATTGGGGTGTTAGAGAGAAAATATAGAATTGAAGTGGAGGAAGGGTGATATCATTATTTATATATATATATATATATGAGTTGATATGTATGAGATTAATTTTATGTGTTACTTAGTGAGTGAGATGTTGTGAGGTCAGTAAATTTTTTCATCTAATTAGGTGATGAGTTGGTTTCATTTGTTTAATCATTGGACATTAGTACTCTTATTTCATATTTTTCATGAGAGGTTTCAAGGAGGATCCTACTAACTATAAATATTACAGTCACCCTATATATAAATATATTCATGTTGATGTGATCTGGTTAGTGATTAACCAGGGTAATACTAGTTCGTGGAGTTATTTATTAGTTCTTGTAGCTTCAAGATCATTGTTGAATATTTATTTCAATATTATAGTTTTTTTAAAGATAATAGTCATGTATTCCATTTAATACATGTATCCTGATTATCAAGTAGGGGAAAGAAATGTATTTATTAATGTTATATAGTTTCATGGTGTTTTTTATCTTAAATATAGTTCTAAAATACATATAGATGGAAATTACTCATATATGTGAGTTTAAGTAGCCTCATTTCTAGATGTATACCCCTAGAATATCGGAGGAGGGCTATAAATGATAATTTTCATCAATCACCATTGACTCGAGCAGGGTACCAGCGACGAAGGTTATGACATTCTAGGTAAAAGAGATACTGAATACATAAGATTGAAATGTAAGATAGGAAGGGGTATGGAAAGTGGGGAGAGAAAATAGAGTTGTAAGGGGAGGGGAATTACCCCTCCCAGTATGCATGAATAAAATGTTGGGGGCTAATTTCCCCAATTGTAATTCACAAAAATTTTAAATAGTTCTACCAAAGAACACAATTTAGTTTAAAAATTTTATATACAAATTTCCAATGTATGTCTGTAGAACCCCACCCCATCTAGACCTTATATATATAATATAATATAGAATACATAATAATACTACTAATAAAAACAACAAATTAGTATATATACCCAAATAATTAGTTCTAATAATAATCACTAATTTATTTTTTATGATAAAATAAAATAATAATAATTAAAATATATATATCAAAAATAAGGTGAATGTAAATAAATATTTAAAATATTTTTTATTTATAAAAAACTAAAATATTAATATAAATCATTTGAATTGAAATTTTTAACTTGATGATCAAATTTGGACTAAAACCTAAGGATTTTAATATGGGTTAAATCCAAACACTATCTTTCCCTGACTCACCACGATCCCAGTTATCCCTCATTGGTATTCAGGTCACCTCCAAATGAGTGCCACAGTATCCAAACCCATATAAATTTAGAAAAAAGAAACCCAATGTAATATAACTAACATTTTATATATAAACCTACATTAAAATATTAAAATTAAAATATTTAAACATTCACTATCAAGTCTTGTTTTTGGGTCATTAAAACCTTTCCATTATCATATTTCTAATCCTCCAAAAGTATATCAGTGAAACCTCAACATATTATCTCAAATACCAAAATACACTACATATTCATACATCCAAATTTCCTTTATAACTTCACTAAGATGTATATTTACTCATAATTGAAGTACTAACGCAAAACAATTATGATAAATTTTTACATCTATCACTAAATTCCACAATCAACCTTACTCTATATCATCTCTCATCCAAGTTATTGTAGTGATGAAAACATGAATGATGAGTCCCATATTCAGGTATTTTCACATCAGAATGAAATATCTTTAATATATTCCCAACTAGAGTACTATCATTACATCATTCTAATCTTTTATAAATATTACCCTAATTTTATCCTACCAAAAAATTAAGCAATAAAAATATACACTGAGAATAAAACCAAAATTATTGCCCCTGATTGAAGATGTGGAAGAATATTTATTATCTATGAAATGAATTATTAAGGATTGATGATGCATATTCTATAGTAATATCAATAAAATTGAGACTACCTATATTGACATTGAAAGGAAAAAGTAAAAAAATCCACCACAATACTTGGGTTTTATCTCCTCAAGTCTTTCAAATATCATACCTCAATTATTATTCTTTGTAAAATTAATAAACTACCTCTACATATTTTTTATACTTTCACATTGCTATGGTTTGACCCATAAACAATTTCTGTATCTTACTATATCATAACCACTGCCCTGGTTATACTATGAATTTGAAACGATAAGAACTCATTTATATAGAAAAACTCACCCAAATTTTTCTTCATAAAACTGGGGTT
Source organism: Viscum album (assembly GCA_963277665.1). NCBI lineage: Eukaryota > Viridiplantae > Streptophyta > Magnoliopsida > Santalales > Viscaceae > Viscum > Viscum album. Next base: position 473,352,671 of record OY728148.1, read on the forward strand.
CTACTCCAAAAATCTCATAAAGGGTTGTGGATATAAGATTTTAAAACCTTGAAGATACATACTCCAATAACTAATTATAAGAAAACCTACTCAAATGTATTAGTAAACTCTAATACAATAAATTACCTATATTTTATAATTCTCCCTCAATTAACACTTTTTACCTTAATGAGCTGAGGTAAGATATTGTTAATATTATAAAATAGAAAAAAAGTTATATTATCCTAAAAAATGAACCCAAAATGATTTAAAATACTCGAATAAAACATTTCATAAACAAAAAATCTATTGACACTCTAATTAGGGCACTAATCATTTAAAATAATCCTTCACTCTTTGGAAGGATTACCAATGTATATGAACACATATATTTTCCATATGAACAAGTGAAATGATGAAAACCCAGATACCTAAGAAACTACAAACCCATAAACAACATCTAATGTCTTCTCATTAAAAAACCCTACCAATTTATTAAAAAATTCTCATATTTTTTCTATGATGGCTCTTCATAATTTCCATATCCCATGACATAATAATATAATAATAACTAAGATGATCCAATAATGATATTAGGTCCAAATTGTAAAAGCCTATGATTTTTGTACATATATTATTTTAAATAAACAATATTTTGAATATATAGTATCATATAAGACACTAAACTAAAATTAATGATGACACATTTTAATAAAATTTGGAATATAATTATGAAAATTATAAGAAGAATAAAATATCAAGGGATTAAAAAGTTTAGTCAAAATATTTTATTCTAAATATATTATTATCTGTTTTATCATACCAATAAATTGAATAAATTGGAAGGATATGTGATAAATTATTAAATTTAATGGGATTTTTAAATTAATTGATGATAAAAATGAATATTTTTCAAAGAACTGTTTTTTAATGTGTTTTTTATTTCTTATATAAAAATAAATTGATCACTTTTCAAAAATTATTCAAATAAAACATTCAAATTAAAAATAAATAACACCCATTTATTTAGTAATTGATTTGAAATAATATTAAGAATAATTATGGGTTTAATAATTAATTTCTCTATAAAAACAGTTCTTTAATATATTTCATATTCTTAGTTAACCGTTAAATTTAAAAAAATAGATATTTTATTTTTTAGATTAAAATTCATTTTAAAATCCAAAAATTGAAAATGATTTTTGACTGTATATTTAAATTTTTTGAATTTTTTGTTAATATGAAAAATACTATTTCTAAATATATCAAAGATTTTATTACCTAATCATGGTATAAGAATGACATAAAATTTTATGAAATTTTTTTCTAACCAATTATAAATTTAAGAACTAAAATAACTAATATTAAAGTAATAAATTATATTTATAAAACTATGATTGACATTTTGCTACCTATGTAATATTTTATTCTAATAAATAACTATCTCAGGTCCTTTTATGTTAAGTTATTATTCACAAGATATCATTTAATTTTGGAATAGTTATAAATTCAAATAACCCCCCTTTATTTAATCATGTAGTATTAAATAAGAAAATTAATAATATTTTTTAAAACAATTACCCTAAATAAGAATACATATGATTAAAATACATTTTTCTAAAAAATTACATTATGATTACCAATATAATAGATAGTTTTTATCACTACCAGAAACTCAATCCTGTAAATTTTATTTTTTATTGTTAATAATAATAATAAATAAATAGTAGAATTGTGAATTTAATTTTTTTCATAAAAATAAGATACCTAGGTAAAATATAATTACCATTGTAAAAGATAAAATTAGGTAAAGGTGTCAAATCAATAGCTAATGTATGAAAATATCACCTAAACTCATATATAAATCAGTGTATGAGGGATTTAACGACCTTATATTTTATAATCCTATGTAGTTATAAATTATTTATCCACATTCCTTGAATACAATAAATTTTTATATTAAGAAAGTAATATTTATAAATATGTCACCTCTCACACTTATAAAAGGACCCATTCACCACCCTACTTATCCTCACATCTTAATCCACTAAAATATACAAATATATACAAAAATATTTTCCCAAAAATCTTATTCACATTCAAAATTTCAGAGTCTCATAAAAATGCCCTTTAAGTGGTTTGATACTATTATAAAAGGTGTTGTCCCAAGGAATAAGGTAAGAACGTATAATATATCATTTTAATTTATATTTGGTTTACTCTTATTTTACGGCCTATAGTTCACTTAAAAGAAAAATAATAGAATGAAATAATTACAATTAGTATAATAAAAGGTTTTTATATTAGTCAAAAAACAATTATCTACCTTCACTCCATCTATTGAAGAAATGTAAATATCGCATATTTTATGATCGGTTCACTGCCACCATGGACGACACAATTCAATTTTTTATCAACTCCTTACATGGATGGTTTTAAAAAAGGATTAAACAAATATTTATGATATATATTTTTTAATTAAAACTCAATAATTTTTTTTATATTAATGATATTAACTATAATTGATCATAATGATTTTAGTCCCCTAAAATGAGAATACAGTGACATTTTTCATGATTATAATCTATTTTGAACAATATATAGACATGTGTAGAATTTATGAGAATTTAATTATAAATAAAATATAATTATGTTGATTAAGAATTAATGGAAATAGAATGATATTTTAAACCATTACAATTAAAGAGAAAAATGAGTTGTTAAAAATAATAATATTAATTAACAATATTAACTAAAAACAAATAATAACTATGTACTAAATAAATATAAAATATTAATATATGGGGTAGTAAAAATGAATATGGTTATGAAATAAATTATTTCTGTGTCTTAGTTTTTTATAATATATCTATCATCATGCCTGAATAAATAGTGCTCCATTGAAGGGGTTCTTTGTCTCTATTTCGGTTCCTTGATATTTATTTCTCATTATGCACTAATTTTATTTTCCATTGTGTAAGAATTTAACTATACAATTATTATTTCCTTGATATTTATTTATTATTTTTAGCTTCACTTTAATTTAATATATCCCCTTCCCTTTACTTTTTATTCATACATTACCTAAGTCATAAGAGTTGTTGTTTCCTTAATTTACATTTATTGAGTTATAACCCTTATTCTTAAACTCAATCCATCTACGGTTCGCTTTATTCCCCTAATGGTTGTATTATATTTTATTCCCTATTTCTATTTTATGTATTAACATTTATTTCCCATTAAACTATTTCAAAAGTATTCTTACTTCAAAAATTATGATGTCCGTAAGGGGTTTTCAATAATAAATTTTATTCTTTAAAACAAGTTGTCCAATATACACATACTATATTTATAAGTCATATATATATATATATAATATTTTATATATTATATAATTATTATACATATAATTATGTTATTAAAATTTCTATTTCATATTCTCTCTTTTATGGGTCATTGATTCAAATGTTATAAAATTCATATGGGGTTCTTTCTCAAACTAATTTTATTTTTAAGATCCTTTATGTCAAAGTTACGATTTAAGGGAATCATCTATCTATTATCTCTCAAAATACATTTTACCATATAATATATTTAATTCTATGTTTTACATTACTTCTTTTCATTCAATTTCCCTTCTTTACACATTTCAACCAAAAAAATTCATATAATTGAGACAAACATCGCATCTCCTTTAATATCTAGAATCATTAACCTATATATTTGTATTATTTAAATTGTTTCCAGGTTTCTATTCTCTATATATAAATTATTTTTCATTTTTATTTTCTATTATATTTTAATTTCAAAAAAAATAATAGGAATATTTTTAACATTTTCTATACGTATAATTTTTTACATTTTTTTATAAAAGTGTGAAAAGAATTATATTTTTAATATTCTCTGCATCAATTAATTTTACTTATTTTATGACCATTATTTTTAGTGAGTATTCAAATTCCTGTTTTAATGGTTATAAAAGGATATTTTTTCTCCCAAATGGTTTCTAAACTTTTTCGTAAAAATAAATATTATTGTTTTAGAAAATTAAATAAAGGGATTCCCATCCACCTATGTATATTTTTACCTTACACATCAACTTTATCCTCATTAACATTATTTACTTTTAAGGTTTTAATTTTTAGAATTAATTTTATATTAATTTTTTTTAATATACTATTTTAATCCACTGGAAATGTGTTTTTTATCTAAATATAATATTTTGTTTAAAACCATGTTATAAAATAATTAGGAAAATTGTTTTTATAATTTTGGTGACATATATCCTTCCCAATCCAAAATACATTGTTTATTTTGAGTGATGTTTCATTTTTAAAATATATATGATCTTATAATGGTTTTATTATTGGGTTATCTAACTTGAGGTATAAAATGATCTAATTCTTGATTTCTTCTTATGCGATTCTATCTAAAAGTGTTATGTAACACATGTTTTTATAAAAGTGTTTCTTATTTTTCTCAACATGCTCTATAAATTCTTATGATTCCCTATAGATATAATCTAATGATAAGATTTATATTATTTATTTGGATGGTATGGGATTATTTTATTGGAAATAATTATGAATCCCATTATGTTCTCATATGTTAACTATGCTATAATGAAATTATGATTTCTTTCCTATGTGGATCACATATATACATACATATTTTGTTGTAACAGGTTGGAAATGAATTATATAGAAATTAAATGCATTAGATAATGTTTTATATCTCAATAGATGAAATTTGTGAGACTTTTGAGAAACCCCAATCCACTATGGTACTAAGTCCACTATATTATATAATCGAGGAAATAAGAATTGAATTATTCTTGTAATGTCATGTTTTATGTTATTGTGACATTCTTATAATACCATGATCCTATGATATCTATTTCTTTATTCTGAGTTATTTATGTTATGATTCTTCAATTATGATATATATTATACTAGTTTTTATTATTTTTCATTATCTCATTTCACTTTTATTATATTCGTATACCGACATGTCTATCTTATACACACTTATGAGCTTTGATTGTTATAGCTTATATTAACCCTTACCAAGAATTCGATCTCACCCTTATTATATTCCCATTTCACCCTATTGTAAATAATATTGGTACATATGACATGTCAAGATGCGTATGACATGTATAGAATTTTGTGCGTGGTATTAAATATTTATTATAAAATAATTAATTCTTGGTTTAATGGGATTAATACTCATTTGGGTATAATGAAATAGGTTTTGTTAGGTAAATGATACTTCTAATTATCCAGAGCTCTAAACCTTAATTGTTTGGGGGTGTAAGTAACTGAATATTTATCATTAGTATTATAATTATAGATGGTTATGCTTGAGCTATTTCAGTCAGTAGCAAACTAGAATGAAAAGAAAATGCTTATAATCTAGATCCTAAAATGCGGGATTAAGGATTCCCATTTGGTATCAAATAAAAGATTAGATAATTTTAGAAGATATTATGTTATTAGATTATTTTTTTTAATAATTTTGGATATCATCTGGGGATCATATGTTTAATGGTCGATCATATGTTCCAAGGCATATATTCCCTTTTGAGGTCATAATTATTGAATTTTAAGGTGATTTATGAAATTTTGGGAGTTATTTATAGGATTTTGGAAGAATTCATGATTTAGGTATAGAAAGACCTTAGGGTTAGTATGAGATCTTATATTTAAGAAATTATTAATAATTTTGAAAATAAGGTTAAGTTTTTTAAGGAAAATTAAGATTATTTTAGGAATATTGTAGTATAATTGATGAGTGTAAGAAAAAAATCCCTCAAGGAAACATTGAAGTATTTTCTTGGGTTGGTTGTGTTTGTTGACAATGGAGGTTTTCATTTGGAATTGTCGAGTTCCAAAGATGTTTTTGACAATCCATGTCGACAAAGAACGATGAAAAAGGAACAAAATTCTTCACGTTTATGATGACCTTTTCAAATCCGAAAAATGGTCGTGGTGTATCGTGAAATAGATTGAATTTAAGTAGAAAATTTGGAGCATTGAAATTTGAGATAAAGTAGCACTGACATAGCGTGGAAGGTTTAAGGGTCAGTGTAATCGTCTATAAATAAACCTTGACCTGCACGAGAGATGTAGAGTGACATAAAATAAGAACATTGAACTCTAGAATTGTGATTGAGATTTGCGAATCCAGGAGATTTGTGAAAGAGAACGGAATTTGTAGAGGTATTCGAGCTGAGGTATTTGAGCTCGGTGAAATAAATGTGTGCCGCGAAGTCCATTTGGGATTTGTGGAGGACGTGCGCTTCGCAAAGGATTTTTTATCTTTGAGAAATCACAAAGACTAGTGTTATCTTTGAAAAGTAGTGAGATATGTGATCTAGAGAGCTCTGTGATCTAGTGAGGTCATTGAAATTGTGAGCTCTGCGGACCTGTGACCTTCGCGAAGAGGTTGAATCATTGAAAAGGCTTGTTTGAGAATTGAAAAAGTGGGAGCTTCGTAAAGGCAGAGGTATTAGAGAAATATTTTCCAAAGGAATTTCCTAGTGTTTCAGAGGAAATGTGTTAGTCATATGTGGATGAAATTTGGACTATAATAGAGCATCTATCAACAGTTAAGGATTCATGTATTCATAGAGCTGAAGACACCTACAGGTCTATATACTGTCACTGGATCCCTTCCAAGTGCAGTGAGAAATGGAAGAGGAAGAAGGTTATCATTTCTACAGGCAGTGATCTAGAGAGAGTGAAATAGGGAGTGACTATTGGGAATGTAGTGAGCTACCCCTAAACATTGTAAAGGAATTGATCCTGGGCATAGATGTGATCTATCCCGAACATTATTAGTAGTGAAATTTAGTGTATTTGGTACATTGGCACATTGTCATTATATACTCCTTCGACATAGCCCAGTGAGGGCGAACCTGCTAAAAATCTCTATGTCTCCATGTATTCATTCTTTCATCACATTAAAAGCATCATCGTCGTCAGATAAAAACAGTATTAATAAGATAAACAGTAACATATAGGTGTAAACAAAGTGACCCTTATAATATTGAGATCAAGATCGAGTGGGGAAGGAAAGATTTTGAAATATAATATACATAACATGATTCCCCCCCCCCTCAGGGAATATAGGCCCCTTTTGATCATAACAATGAGTATATTTGATTAAGTTATATATTAATTAATATGTGATTAATGTTTTTTTGAATAATGGTTAAGAATGAATTCTTGAAGTGGATGTTTTCATAATTTTTTAAAATATATTAAGTTATATCTTGGTATATTTGGGTCTATTAATTTATGGGGATTAGTTTATTTTTATTAATACGGTGAAAATTATAAAAATAAAGTTTAACTTTATGAGTAATTGATCGATCTAATTTTTTAATAGTTTAAATGTAAGTATTTTGGTTCAAGATAATGGAGTCAAAGTATGAGACACATATTATTGATTTTAATATTAATACATTTAGTTTTTATTATGATAACCATTTTGGTATTAGTATATTGTTGAGTAATATATCATGAAAATTAATCAATGAAAGGAATATCTCTATAAATTCCAAAGTCTTAAAACCATGATTATTTTTCACAACTGGTTGTGAAAAATAAAAATATAAACGAATATCTATTATGTGGTGAAAATATAATTGTTATTATTAATGAATAATGTGTGATTAAATTTTTATTTAAAATTATGTCATGAGTTATGACTATATTAAGATCACCCATAAATATTTTTATGAGTGATAAGAATTAAACATTGGGAGGATATGGTTTACTTTAAGTGGTAGAGTGTAACACCATAAGAATTTAGTATCCATTTTCTTATAAAAAGACACTATGTATAATAGTTCGTATCATTAGAATCACTGAGTTGAATCTAATTCTGATATATTTTTTATAAAATATGAAATACCATAAACAAATTTAAAAAAAAATAACAAAACCTCATGAAAATAAAAAAGTAATTTATAATAATTTATTTCTTATATATTATTATTAGTGATTTCATAAAAATAATTTGAGTAAATTTAAAATTTATAAGATAAATTATTATATTTAATGCGATTTGATTAGTGTTAGTCAATGTTAAAAAGGGATATTTTTTAAAGAACTGTTTCTTAAAATTAATGTATATTTTTTATCATAAATTAAATTGATCACTTTCAAAGGATTATATTAAAAAAAATTAAATTTTTAAATAAATGTAACCCTAATTTAATTATTAGTTTATAAAAAATAATATTAAGTAAACATATGGTTTAAAATGGTATTTTCATATAAAAATTATTTTTCATTATGTTTTATATTTTTATTTAAACATTAAAATCCTATATTTTATAATTTAAATTGGATTCCATAAACATCATTATTCTATTCATAATTTAAAATTAATCATATAGTGATTTTTTGGTAACATTCTAAACAGATTAATTGTTTGATGAATAGTGAAAAAATTGTTTTTACAAATACCTTAACTTTTATGAAATTATCTATATATAATTATGATGTAAAAACTTAGTAAAAACTTTTATCAACCAAAAATTGAGTTAATGAGTATTATATATCAATAAAAAAAATAATATTTTGAATTTATAATCTAATGATTTACAATTTGGAACCATTATTTGATTTTTTTCTCATAAAATTTTTTTTAGTACTTTTCCATTTTATTAAGTATTTATAAGATTCCTTTCGGTTTTATATTTGTTTTATAATACAATAAACCTCCTATATTTAAAAATAAATTAATAATTATCATGGGTATCAATTTTATCCTAAATATTTAACTTAAATAAGTAATTTTATTCTTGAAATTTCATTTTTCTAAAGATTGTTTTTTATGTTATGTGTAATTATATAGAGGTTAGTTTTCCTGAACAATATAAATTTAATTCATTAAAATCGGTTTAATATTTTAAATAATTACAATAAATATCAGGTAATAAGTTCTATTTAATTTTATGGAATAAAAATAAGTTTATAAGGTAAAACTTAGTCACCACAGTAAAGGATAAAATGAGGTAAAAGTGTTAAATCAAAATTAAAAGACTCAAAAAATTGAAAAAATACATGACTAAATGGGTGGATGATTAATTTAATGAACTTAAATTATCTCATCCTCAATAATTATAAATTTTAAATCTATATTAATTGATTATGACATTCGTTTTTGTATTTATAAATTAATATTTACAAAAAAATTCAATCCATGCACTTATAAATGGACCCCTCACCACCCCACTTTTCCCCACACAGTACACCTATTTACTCAACCAATATATTCAAAAACAATTTTATAACACTATTATACATGTATAATATGTTTAGGCCTCATTAATATTCTTCCTTACAATTACTTAATCTTACAATCAAAAAAATCCCTAATAAGTTAGGAAATAACTTCTAATTACAATTTTTTATTGGTATTATTTTTATTTTTTCTCCATACTCTATAAATATATAATAATAATCCAAATATAATTATATGAGTTTCATTATTATACTTAAAATTTTTATTCCACTAAAATTAATATTTTCTACCTTTCTTCCATTACTTAATCAATTAAAATATCACTCGTGTTATGATCAGTTCACCGCCACCATGGATGACATATTTCAATTTTTCATCACTTCCTTAAATAAATAATTCCAAAATTTTAATTAGTTAAATAAATAAGATATTTATTATCAAAACCCGCCTCACTCCCCCCATAGTTACCACTCCTGTGATGCAATTAAATATGGAAATTACCCCTAAAAGCCTTTCTCGAAAAGGCCACAGGTTATAGACTATCACCAAGGATATAAAATTTACATGTATGAGAGGAATTTCCCTATTTGTATATATTTTAGTTATTAGATATAAGATGATATCAACTAATTAACTCCATCACAAAGATAAATAAACATTCCCAATACATGAATGTAATGTTTTACAAAATGAAAATAACTTGAAACACCAAAAACAAAGCCTAGGTAGGGGCAAAAAACTCCAAAATCCCATGAATAACAATGTGATATGGTAAAACGAAACCAAATCACCAACCATATCCCAAAGACAAAAAATGTACATTGTATATTTATGGGGTGATCATAAAATTATATGTAGTAGTATCCTCCCTAAAAAAATATTGTGTTAGCGTTAGTATATCATACTAACGTCCGATGAATAAATAATCCATCCATTTCCCAACTTGTTTGTGGCTCTCACAACCCCAACCCAAAATTCATGTTCTATGATACTGTCCACAAGTCATCATAGACCTCTTTCAAACATATCACATACATATCATCATCCCATCCTATATCCCATATATCTCATTACAACCTCATCATTTTCACCTTCTCCATAATCAATTAGTAAGTGTGGAAGCCACTAAGATCCCTATATCAGTCATTATACCACTAGTTAGTATTTCCCGTCCACTTATTGTTGTAAAAAACTAAGGTTGCTACAACTATAATACAAGAATTCAATATAACCTCAAGTAGAAAAATACTTTACACACATTTATAATACAAATTAGATCCACTACAACCCATGAATGTACATATCTTATACCTTAATCAATAATATCCTAGATACATCCATGCATCATGATACACTAAAGGTAGAGTAATAAATAGAGAGAATTCAATTATATGTTCACTTACTAACCTGGACATTGGGTAAAATACCCACCCCAAATACTTTTGGGAACCACCTTACCACCTGGATCAGGTGGTGGAGCATGTAAAATCAAAAAATATATAATGATAATTCATCACACAACCAAACTTATGGAATTTATCTAGTCTTAGACTCAACGATATTTTTTGTTTCCCCAGAAAAATAGCTTCAATTTCTAAGCACTATGAAACTAGATTTTCCAGAAATATACAGGAAAAAAATCCAACATAAACCAATTCACTTGGTGATTAATTAATTATTATCATTATTTATTAGATACAAAAAATTATGGTTTAATCATTTCATTTCATTGTAAAACAATATCATTTCATAAATTCCATTATAATTTTAAAATTTCCATATATGATTTTAAATAATTCATTACAACTATACAAGGATTTCATAATCAATTCATTTACCAATCTATAAATCAAGAGTTCTATTACTCTACCTGAAAAAAAGGAATATGCAATCCTAATGTATAATCTAACATTATATTGTTTTTGTAAATAAAAATAAACAAATACACTTCAACTATCCCTCAAAATAAAAAAAAATCAAATAAGAAGGGAAATACCATATCTAAAATTGTATCATTTAATCAAAAAACAACCCAAAAATCAATTATAGGAAATCAAAATGTTTAGTTATCACCATCAAACTCAACCTTAGCCAATTCTAAAGGAATATGTAGCATGAAATACATGATCTAAACTTGTTTCGTCAAACCCTTATTAAATATCCAAATCATACAGTGTTTCCTAACGATATCACAGTAAGGGATCTACCATCCTAAGAGTACATATATAGAAACAAAAATATTTTCAATGCACATATTCAAGGGTAAACCATGGAAATAAATCCACGGTATATGTTCCTTTTGTAACCAATAATGATCTCTTATATCCCCAAACATTTATCTCTCATACAAAAACTTTTCATTTCCTTCTAAAATTAATTGATTCATTTTGTATGTGATTCATAAAAATTCATATCCCCAACATCTAAAAATATCTGGGAATTAGCTGTAAAAATAATATAATAAATAATATCATAATTAATAGTATTCAAATAAAATAGTAATTAAATTATCATGCCTCATTTAATAGCAAATTCTTATTTAATAATTTTTTGTTGTTTAATTGATTTCAATAGTATCAATCATGATAAAAACAATAACAATGAAAATAAAATCGATTGAACACAACCTATAAAATTTCAAGAGGAATCATCAATATAGAATCACCATATTATATCATAATACCCTTCTAATTAATTTTTTATTCCTCTTATTAAATTCTATTAGGTCAATTCCTTTACTACCTAAAAAGGCTAAAGATTGATAATCCGACCATTTAAAATAAAATAAAGATAAGTCATGAATCCCCTACCTTGAGACGAAATGTTTAACGTTAACTGATATGGAATAGGATAAAAATGATCAACCATCACTAAACATAAATTAAAACACTATAGAACCAAACCACAACAAACCACCATGGGGTCAAACCATAAATATATTGAAAACTGTAGAAACCTCGCCACATGAGCCTCTCAAAATAAAGAAAACAAAAAATATGAGAAAAGGTTTAGAAGAGAGACAACCTTTATTCAATAGAGATTGATCAAAATAAATCCAAAAGGTTAAAACCCTCTATAGAAGAAACTGGAGATTTATAAGAGGACCAAGAGTCAACTAAGGTGGAAATTAAGAGATGAAAAGTATAACCAAGGGGGAGAAAACACCCTATTTATAAAAAACGCTTCACTGGCCTCCACCATGATGTTGTGTCATAAATTATAGTCATATATTACTATGTTCAATGAATATCAATGTTTATCATGGTTTGAAATGGCTCTAACCCTCGACCCTTGCATATTTTTAAAAGCACATTAAACACCTTCAACCAGTACCGCACCATAATCTAGGATATTGAGGATATCATTACATCATTATGTGACCACCAAAACTACCATCTTTGATCTAAATGGGAAAACTATGTTGTTTCAGCTCACCATGTCCAAGACCATAGTGTTGAGAGGCTCTTCTCACTATTTCCTTTCTCCACACATAACTCAACCATGCCTCAACCAAAGACTACCACACCAACTAAAATTGTGTGTTGGTATAACCATTTCAAAAAAAATATAGAATCATCATGATATTTAAAACAAAATACTATCCATTGTAGTTGTAATGGCCCGGACCTCTCCGGTCCATTCCTTTGTCAAAAAGAGGGTCATGAAGTGTTCTAGAGGGTAGAATGGACTTCTCCCACACTTTTCAGAATTTTGTAACTACACACCATGTAGTGTGAGTACATGTCATGTACCACCTTGCCGGGTATACCCCGTGTTGAAGCCATGTCTTTTCCGTGTGAAATAAATGTGTACATGCCATGTAGCCCATACTACACGCCGTGTAGTTCCTCCCCGCGTACGCGTTACCCTCAAATCGTGTGTTGATCATTCAATGGCCATGTGCCGTGTTGAGGCCGTGTCCTTGTCGCGTGAAATAAATGAGTACACGCCGTGTAGCCCATACTACATGCCATGTAGTTTCTCCCCCCGTACGCGTTACCCTCAAACCGTGTGTTGACCAGTCAACGACTGTTTGCCGCGTTGAATTCCGTGTTGGAAGACGCGTGGAGACCGTGTGAAATGGTCGAGTACATGTCGTGTACTAGAAAGTACACGCCGTGTAATTTAGTTTTTCTCGCCTATAAAAGTAGGTGTCCCCTCCTCCTTTTCAAATCACTCCTCTCCTCCCCTATCCTTTGAGCAGAGCTCTCCCAAGAGACTCCAAATCTCTTTTTCTTCCAAAAGTTTTCTGTCTGAGCTCCGATTTATGATTCTTTAGCGGCCACGGGATCATAACGACGAGGCAGAACTTCTGAGCTTGGATCTGTTGCTTTCCCTTCTGCCTTTCCTTACCAGCTTCCACCCAAGGAGGTTTTTATGGGTTTTGATAGAAGCGATGGATGGTAACAGGCATCTTCTAAAGCTGATCCAGGGGAGAGTTGTGATCAGAACCATTTTAATAGGCTTATTCATACTTAAACCACGATAGTAGGGGGCCTTTTCTTTCACAATTAAATGTTAAGCTATCTTTCTAGACCGTTTTGTGGATGGAACATTGTGGAATGTGGAATTAGGTTAATCACATAAAGTTGGCTGATTTAAAATCTGGAACCCTTGTGTGATCACCCCAGTTGAACAAAATGGAATAATGAACATGTGGGTGATGGCTTGGTTACGTGGTGTGTGAACGGGGGGGGGGGGAATCCTGAGTTGTTATGAATAGGATGGGCAGCGGGGCTGCGGTAAATGATAATAAAGGGGCGATGATGTGGCACGAGCCTTGTTTTGTGATACGGTGGTGGAGATGTGGTTATAGTGGCAGCAGGGCTGTAGTAATGGGTTGTGTTATTAAAAGAAAGTGGAAAGTTGATAAATGAATTGTGGGGAAAGATAATGAACGCTGGAACAATCAATGGGGTTTGATTGATGATAAAATGTGGGGTTGTGTTGCTTGTGTTTTATCTAACTTTATTTGTGGTTGGCAGGGATTTTGTTCTACAAAACACATGATCTGGTTTGATAGTTTCCCAGTAGTTAAGGAACTAATAAACTATTACTGATGAAACTTGAAAACCTAAATGGGGTTGGGGTTTTTTGTTGTATGCATGCTTCGTAGTATCAGTGCCGAGGCACGTGCTCAGTTTCTATGATTAGAAGCCATAGGTTGGGATGTGTGTTTGGTATACATATATATATATATATATCTATATCTTTGTGTTTTGTTGTACCCCACCCATGTTGAGCACTTAGTGTCGAACACTCCCATTTCATGGGATAGGGTGTTTTTCCTTAGTTACTAGCTCCTTCCCAATCTTTCTTCAATAGGTTGTGATGGCTTGAGGTGACCTTACACCCAAGACTCTTCAGGTAGGTTATCATTGGGGTGGTTTTAGCCAAAGACTCTTCGGGGAGGTTTACTATTCCCAAGAATCTTTGGGATGAGGCCCATGTGTGTTCGGGCGGGGATGTGATTGTGGTTTGTGAGGCCCAGGTGTGTGCAGGCGGCATATGAGGTTCTTGAGGCCCAGGTGTGTGCGGGCGAGAAGAGTGTGGTAGCGTTAAGAAGTTCTCCATTAGGAAGAGCAGCTAGCTAGTGGGAAATGGTGCAGGGTACCCAATACTCTTGTTCTTATATACTACTACCTGTTTTATGTGTTTTTTGTGAGCGTGGATGGTGAGGTTGGGTGGATGGATTTCCTTGTTTGGTTGGTTTCTTCTGTTATTATCACGGGACATTAGGATGTCTCCCCACTTGTGCACGGGAGCTTTAAGTTTCCCTACTGAGTACACTTGTATGCTCACCCTACGTTTACTTTCAGGTTTCCAAGAGGACTACCAGGGCCATGCGGGGCCCTACCAGTCAGGACACTTGGAGTTGTTGGAGTTGTTGTACACTTGTTTTTTTTGGTATTGTAGTTTTGGGATTTCATGTACTTGTACATTGTGTCAGAATTGTTTAAACATGCATGTGGGATTGGTTTGGGTTTATTTCTATACACTTGTTCTTTTCCTTTTTGGTAGTTGACTTGTCCTATTTCCCGATATTAAATAATAAAAAAGGGAAATTCCTCCCATATTCGTGAAAACGCATACCCTTGGTGCTAGTCTCCACTCCGGGGCCTACTGGAGGCAGGACTCGGGGGTCATTATCTCCCTTTCACCATTGCCAGCTCAGGAGGGGCATCTTTGGTGGGAGGGGGTCGTGACAGTTGGATGGATCCATTCCCCATTTATCATTTAAAAACTCTACAATGAATATTCCGTCAAAATATGGTTTTACGAGACCTTACACCCAAGACTCTTGAGGTAGGTTTCGATTGGGGTAGTTTTAGCCCATGACTCTTCGGGCAGGTTTACTATTCCCAATAATCTTCGGAATGAGGCCCAGGTTTGTTTGGGTGGGGATGTGATTGTGGTTTGTGAGGCCCAGGTGCGTGTGGGTGGGATGTGTGGCTTGTGACGCTCAGGTGTGTGTGGGTGGAATGTGTTGTTTGTGAGGCCCATGTGTGTGTGGGCGGGATATGTGGTTATTGAGGCCCAGGTGTGTGCGGGTAGGAAGAGTGTGGTAGCGTCAGGTTGTTCGCCGTTAGGAAGAGCAGCTGACTAGTGGGAACTGGTGTGGGGTACCCAATAATCTTGTTCTTATATACTACTACCTGTTGTTGTGTGTTTTTGGGGAGTGTGGTTTGTGAGGTTGGGTGGATAGATTTCCATGTTAGGTTGGTTTCTTCTGTTATTCTCACGGGACATTAGGATGTCTCCCCACCTGTGCTCGAGAGCTTTAGGTTTCCCTACTGAGTATACTTGTAGGCTCACCCTACGTTTACTTTCAGGTTTCCAGGAGGACTACCAGGGCCGTGTGGGGCCCTACTAGTTGGGACAGTTGGATTTGTTGCAGTTTATGCACTCTTGTTTCTTTTGGTATTGTACTTTTGGGCTTTCTTGTACTTGTACCTTGTTTCATAATTGTTTAAACATGCATGTGGGATTTGATTGGGTTTATTTCTATACACTTGTTCTTTTTCTTTTTGGTAGTTGACTTGTCCTATTTCCCTATATTAAATAATAAAAAACGGCAATGCCTCCCATATTCATGAAAACTCATACCCTTGGTGCTAGTCGCCACTCTGGGGCCTACTGGAGGTGGGACTCAGGGGTCATTATCTCCCTTTCACCATTTCCAACTCAGGAGGGGCATCTTTGGTGGGAGGGGGTCATGACAGTTGGATGGATCCATTCCCTATTTCTCATTGAAAAACTTTACAATGAATATTCCATCAAAATATGGACACCCTACGCATTTTACTATCTATGGTGAACCATGCATGAGATACCCTGGCCTCGCACTCTTAGAATTCCTGATAAAACTATAATCTTTACTTATTAGATTCAATACCAAATGAGATGTATCGTTCTAAAATTTAATATATTACACATTTTTTTAGATTTTAAGAATTACCTATCACAATAATCACATAATCCTAAAACCTAAAAGTTTACTGTAATTGTTGGTTAGCAAAATAAATATCTTATTTTGAATAATTTTGAAATTTTTTTATAAATGTAAAAATCTGGACCCCATTTTAGATATCTCATAGGCTTCACTCATCTTCACAACTAGGGGAATAAAAATAAATAATAAATGGGTGAGCTCATATTCGTAGAAATGGAAATTTTATCGACTAGTCTTGAATGTTTAGATCATAATATTATTAAATTAATGATAATGAGATAAATATCTAATTAAAATAACATGGGGCAATAATATATTTTCACAAGATGAGATAGAATTACATTTATTCTCAAATAAATACCATATAAAATGGAATAATATTGATGAATTATGTTACAATATCCATGATCCAAGGAGTATAAAATTAGTATATAACTTTTAAAGGTGTCGTAATCATGGGACTATAGCATAATAGTATATAACAAAGATAATCAAAAAAATCATAACATAGTGGGTCTAGAATTCATGTCAGTGTATCCAATAACATAGCAGGTTATAAACACATGTTTCTACCTCCCATAAAATAGTGGTTCATGAATTAAAATCCTTGTCTCCCATAACATAGTGGACGATGAATTCATTCCCATGTCTCTCATAACATAGTGGTTCAAGAATTCACATCCAGGTCTCTCATAACATTGTAGGATAAGATTTCATATCCCTAACTCTTATAAAATAGTATTCCATTAATTCATGTCCATGTACCTCAAAACATAGTGGTTTTGGAATTCACATCCTTGTCATCAATAATATAGTTATTCCATATCCTATAATATAGGGTGTTTTGAAATAACAAACTTATCACCCATAACATGGTGGTTTAGGAATACACATCCCTATTTATAATAACATTATGGTTCATGAATTCACATCCTTCTATATTATAATATATGGTGGTTGGGATTCATGCCCATATCACCCCTAAAAAACTTTTTTACTAGTTCATTTCCACATCTCTCAAAACAAAATGGGTTAGGAATTCACCTTTATGTATTCCATAACATTTTGTGTCTATGATTAAATTCCATATCTATTATAATTATCTCAGGAGATATCAAACATTAAAAAATGAATTTAGGGATATATAGTAACCCACCCATCCATAAACATGTGTGTCAAATGAAATCAAACTCACGCCATATCCTGAAAATTCTATAGAAGGAAAATGGATTTATTAAAATTTTCAAGAGGCATCTTATAAAATAACCTTACAAGTTAGATTAGTTGATAACAAAATAAAATAACAGAAAAGGAGTATTTCATAAGGGAATTTAGAGGTTATTTCATGAAAAAATAATTATAATGTAGTAATATATTTTGGAGATAAAGAGGAAAATGGAAACGAAACCACAAGAAAGAGTATTTAGATATCATTTCTTAACAATATTATAAACATATGAAGTTAGGAATCACTTTCAAAATTCATATTCAAGAAGGTAACATGAAAAACATTTTTAAGGACCACTTCCGAATAAATCTGAATAATAGAGTCTTGAAAAATATATAATGGAAATTGATAAAAAAAAATATCGGTGGAAGATTAAATATATTATCAAGAAATGAAAATAATTTTTAATATTTTAAATAACATATATTTAAACCCATGTGGTAAAATTGATTATAAAACATAATTTTGAAAAATGTGAACAGATATAAGAAGATCACTTGAGATAAGACATATATGGGTTTTAAAATTTGTAAGGGATCAATTTTATGGAAAAAAAAATAAAATATAAATTGAAGAGAAATTTTTATTAAATAGAATGATAAATATTCATGAAAATATTTCACTTCTATGGAGAAATAATTATATCAACAACAAAAAAAATTAGGTAACAACTCCTTGAAATTAAATTTAATATAAAAAATTTAATTTCTAAAAACAAAGAGGTGAACAAATATATAATTCAATTAGTGGGTAGATTGTACCTAACCAATAATAATAATGTTCAAGAATAATTATCATTAATCAATAAATTTAAATTAAGTCAATAAAAACCCTTATGACATTGGTAACCTTTGAATCAAAAGATCATGAAATGAATAGCCTGATATATAATTGTAAATAAATTTAATTTCATGAATTTTATGTTAAAATTAATCCATACATCATTATATACACCACATAAAATAAATAAAGTGTAGAATATGGCATATGTCTCTAATACTGAGAACTTAGATTTGAAAACCATTACTTTTAATCACTAATTCTATGGAAGTGCATTAACATCCTGTATAATAAACATATAAATATTAATAATTTATTTTGGAACATTATTCATATAACTTAACTTTTTAACTCTTTAATAATGTTCATTATTTATAAATATATTTGTTAGTTACTATTTATTTTCGTCGTTGGATGGTTAGACATTTTATTATTTCACCCATGCTTGGTACTATCGATATTTATCCCCATTCATTGATATCAAACTAATAATTCCTATTTTATTTAAGGAATTATAACATATGATACATAATTATTTATAATGTTATAATTTCATTTCCTAAAAAGTTTAGTTTTGTTCTTTGAAAATGAAATTAGTGATGAGCTCATTTCAATAATACAGATAAACAAAAGGGGGTGTATTAAGGATAAGTTAAATCATTAATACTATATTTAGAGAAATAAAATAAAAAAGTTATTTATTAATTCATATCTATTATTAAAATTAATTAATTTTACATTGTCATCCATGATTAAAATTTATTTCATCTTTTATATATGTTTTCAAACCGACCAAAACAAGAACATGACATAACTAGTAGATAAGTATGATTATAATGTTGATTAAAAATAATATCATTATTTACAAATTATAATGACCATATTTTGGTTTTAATAATTGAATAAATTATAATTTATAAAAATTATAAGAATAATATAATCGAAATAAATCTATTACTTAGACAAAAGAAATCATTTTTCTTCCCAATATAACCATTTTTTGTGCTTAAATTATCAATGATCATTTATTGTTGATATTAAAAATTGAATTATGAAATTATATTCAAATAATTTTAATAATTACATGAATATGTATCACAGTCATATTTTCATATCATCTTGCATTCAATGAAACTCATCATAACCTCCCCATCATCACATCATCCATAACCATGTAGTATGTTTAGAATCCAATATATCCTACTTAACATGCATTATACCTCATGAAATCATATCCCATGCATGAATAACATTAAAAAAAATATAGTCATTACTACCAGAATACATGTTTTTCCAATAACATTAATCCATTATTTCATAAATACACATGTATAGTGAAACTGAGAGGCATCACAGCTTGGTAAAACATATCACATATATTAATATAACACATGGTGTTTATTTTTACACTTAATATTATACTTAATAAATAGATGTTATGAGTTATAAGTATTCTACCAATTCCTTCTTCAACCTTGACATTGGGGAAAACACCAATACCCAAAACATTTGGGGATTTGCTTCCCACCCAACACTAGTGGTGCAGTATATGAAATTAGAAAATATAATGATAGTGTATCACATAATAAAATTAATGAAAATTACATATCCTAGCATCAAAATTTGTTATCGTCCCATATAACACTAGTTTTCCACCTCCATGTCCAAATAAAATATATTTTATGCAAACAAAAAAGCACCAAAAACCGACATAAATCAATTCACTAAGTAATTTATAAATTTACATTTATTCATTCACTAATCCATTAAAATTTTGGTTTAATCATTTTATTTTATTTAAATCCAACAATTATTCATAATGATCATTATTATTTCCATATTCTTTTCCTTTGTTTCAAATATTTTATTCCAAACATCCCTTGATTTCATCATTAATTCATTTACCGTTCTATAAAAAATGCATTCTAGGACTGAGTATAAAAATACCACAAGGATAATAAACTCCTAAATTATAATCCAAATAAAGAAAACATGGGAAATAAAAACAAACGACCATAAAATAATCATCCATTAAAAGTAAACATTAATATAAATGGTAATTTCGAGATCTCAACCAATACAATTCAACTAACCAACCACCGAACACAACTAGTCAGTATACAGTAAGCATAGATCTAAACCAAAACCATCCAATCCAATAGATACCTCATATAAAAAAATAGAAAACATTCAATCCATGCTCTCAACTTATGACTTCCGACCCATTCCATATATCTCAACCATTTTAGGTTTTTCAACATATCACAGTAAGGGTTCTACTATCCAAGGGCTTCCATATATGGAAACAAAATTATTTTAAATAAAAAATTAATGGGTAAACCTAGACCATAACTTCAACGCATGAAAGGAATTAGATATAAAGAATTTCATTTCAGAGTGCTAGACATTGATATCTAAAAAAACATTCTTCATACCGCTTCGATGTTTCGATGGTCCTATCTTGATAGTTTATCAGTAGATCCTCGAACTGATCAAACCTTCTCTAACCTTGTGTTCCTCCATGACTTTCCATGTTATATCTGAAAACTATGTAAAAAATGGTTTTGGGATTTTTTATATGTTAGTCAATGGTTTTTCTAAGCACTCTCACATTAGTTTGTTCTTCTTTTTCTACTACTTTCATTTTCTTCATCATTAAGGTCCCTCAGTTGCTAAAATCCCTACTCTATCCACAAATTACTTTATCTTATCTAAAATAGATCTTGATTAGTGGTATAAAATATATTTTTGGGATGTGATATTTCGAAGATGATGGTGTTCTATGTGTGACTGGATTTGGTTTCTTCAATGAAGAAGATCTGGTTCTCTTCCACTATAACGTTGGTGACTTCAAGATGTGGAAATGAAAACAATATTGTAGATGTTTTTGGTTTTAAGGATTTTTTAGTTTTCCATCCTCAAATCAGTGATGAATGTTTTATTGTTTATTTCGAAATGTGTTTGATTTGTTCATTTCTTTTTGGAGAGGGTTTTTATTTGTGTCTCTGGTTTTGATATTGTTCATTTCTTGTTTTGTGGGTGGTAATCGGTGTTTTAAAAATATTTTTTTCTCAATGGTGGTTATCCTTTGATGCAACGAGATCACTCTAAAATAGTGTCTTGATGTTAAAGTGGAAGATGTATGGTGTTCTGATATGATTTGGTGTTTTATGAAAGAGATAATAGACTCTGGGGGTTGGTTACTCTAGAAATTAGTGTGATGATAGGTTGGAAAACAATGTTTGTGATAGGAAAAAAATGATGAAGGAAGGTATCATGGTGATTATGGAAGGTGACATGATGTGTCTTTTGCTTATTTAGGTACTTGTGGCATTAGGTCTCCTTGTATAATATGTGTTTTTTAATTTTGACATTCGTTTTTTTTATCATTGATTTTGTTTCTTGCGGACTATTTTTTTGGTTACCACTCAATAATAAAGTGACTATTTTGAAAATAAAAGAAAAATAATTCTTAGTCAAAATTAATATGTTTTATAAACAACAAACTTATCCCCAATGACTAAAAACTTCTACAAATAAACCTTAAACTTACTTCATGAAATATTGTCATATTCAATAGTTTACAAGTAAAAAAATTAATCATATTCACATGAATATTTCATTAAAAACTTTATGTTTACAAGATTTATGTTGTTTAACAAATTTTAATCATATAATTCATGATAAAAAACAATAATAATTGCAATAAAAGGATATAACAATACCTAGAAGATATCAAGTGGTTTAATCAATAGTGTAGTCACATGCGATCATAATTATCTTCTAATTCATTAATGTTTTTAGTAATTATATTAAATTATGTAAATTCCATCATTAGCCAAATAAAATAAACCCTGATAATCCCATAAATTTACATTAAATAGAGAGAAATAATTAATACCCTACCATGAGTGAAATTAAAAATGTTCTCTAATAAAGAATAAAATAACATGTATCAACCACCACTAAACATAATTGAATCCAACTGTGAACCTAACCATAGAAAACCACCATAAGGTCACACTCAAAATATAGCCTAAAACCAAATTAAACTCACCAAAAAATATATAAAAATAAATAGAGATTGATTCAAAAAAACCAAGATATTTAGAACCCTATAGGAGGTATCCATATTGTAAAGAGGGGATCGGGAGTCATGTAGTGTTTGAAAAAAGAGATAAAAATTTAAAACAACAGAGCCCAAACCCCATTTTAATGAAGAACTAATTGGACTCAATAATTGTGTTTTCCCTTTAACAATGGATGTGGATTCCATAAGTAAAAGTTGATTTACGCTTCCCACCATTTGAAACAAATTTAACTTTCAATCCTTGCGTGTTTTAAAAACTGCATTAAACAACTTCGACTGACACCACCCCATGATCCAAATTATAGAGGATTTCTTCTCAACCCCCTAAAGACCCCAATGAATACCATTTTTTTAATAATAGAACCCACATCCTTTTAAACACGTCATTCCCAATATTATGGCATGGTGAGGACTTTCTCATTGTTTTATATCCAACATTATTAACTCAAGCATTCCTTGACAAAGAACCACCATGCCAATAGTTTTGTGTGTCTGTCTCCCCATATTCAATAAATATATTCTCCAAGATACTCATGAAACCATGGTCTTAACTATGGCATGGATCCCTCACCAATTTTTTATATGGAAACCCTCAAAAACCACACCTTATAAAAATGAACACCCTAGGATTTTCTCTCCCGATAGTGCATCAAACACCAACATAACTAACTCAACACACCCAAGACCACAGAAATGGATGAAAAAACATCGTATTACATAAATAAATACACTAATAAGATCTCACCATGGTTAGTACCATGACTACAACCATGGATTGGTGGCCCTCTAGATGGCTAAAACTTCAACAGTCACCACTGTAAATAAAATATCACTACCATTTTAACCACTAAAAAGAACCATACCAAGATATATTTCATATTTTAAATATATTTTTAAAAATATATAGATATGTGTCAAATTTGTGATAATGTAATGATAAATACTCTATAAATATATAATTTTAGATAAAAAAATCATGAACATATAATGATACCCTGAACCATTAAACCAAAATAGATAAACGAACTGTTAAAACTATGAATACCGACGGTCAATATTAACTAAAAATAATTAATAACTATAAAATAAATTAATATAATATATCATTATAAAAACTAGTATGTGTGAATAATTATCAAAAATAAATGATTAATTTTTATTATTTTATTATACATAAGGTTATAATGCTTCTGAATAAGAAGTAATTCAAGGTAATGGTTCTTTGTCTCAATTTTATTTTCTTATTATTATACTCAAATTCACTTTTATATATCTCAAATAACACCATAATAACTTCTTATATCTGAAATAATTTCTTCTTAT
This sequence comes from Viscum album, assembly GCA_963277665.1. Lineage (NCBI taxonomy): Eukaryota > Viridiplantae > Streptophyta > Magnoliopsida > Santalales > Viscaceae > Viscum > Viscum album. Next base: position 473,376,782 of record OY728148.1, read on the forward strand.
TAGTATTTACACATTCATTTCATATCTTCGTTCTATATATAATTTTATTTGAACATTAATTTTTTCATTACAGTTGTTGTTAATGTCATTTCATTTCATTGATTTATAACCATTATTATTAAACTACATCCTCCAATATATGGGTTATTACACACTGTTATTGTATCCCATAATCAATTTCCAGTATTTTACATGTTATTCCCATAATTTCTTTTCCAATGTATTGTTATTTCAAAAATTAGGATTCTCGTAAGTGGTTTTCTATCTTAAATTTCTTTCTTTGAGAATTTTTTATAATATAAACCTGCTATATTTATATGGAATATATATGGAATATTTAATATATTATATAATTATTATCCATATATGTATTGTACTTATATTTTCATTTCATGTTCTCTCTTTAATGGGCCATTAATCCTCAAGTTATGAAATCTATAATGGTTTCTTTTCCAATGTCGCATTATTTTTTAGATTATTTGTGTCCAATATCCTATTTGAGCTAATGGACTCTGATTTTTCTCCAAAACCACATTTTTTACTCCTTATATAGTTATTTCTAGGTTTTATATTCCTTATTAGCACTCCATTTCCCTTTTTCTTCAAAATTCAACCATAAGGTTTCTCATAAGTGAAACTGACCTAGTCTTTTATTTATGATCGAGAATACTTCTACTTTATATACATATTATTTATATTTGTTAAATGATATTATTCAATATAAATCAATGAATTTTTAATATCCTTTAATACTATATTTTACTTTATTTAAAAATATTGAAATCGAATCTTCTTAACTTTTTATCCATGAGTCATTTGTAAATTTCATTATAAACATGTGAGAAAAATATTGTTTTTAATATTTAATGAAAGAATTCCTTTTACAGATTTTATAAAATTTCATCCTAATAATGTTCTATATTCTATATTTCATGGATTTTCAAATTAATTTTTATTCCCTTTATTATGTATTTTTTTAATTTTTAAAATAAAAATATTATTTTAGAATAATAAATTAATGGATTTCCTTCCACTTATTCATATTTATATATTCTAGTATAAATTTTGTATCATTAACCTTATTTATCTTCAAGGAATCAATATTTAGAATTATTTTATTTTATTTTTCTGTGTCCTCCTTTCATTAACATGAATTGAATTTTTTATGTCACTTATAAATTGTTTCTTTAACCTTGTTAAAAAAATCCATATCAAAATTCATTTTATAATTTTCCTTCCACTTACCTCTCAATTTAAAAGATATTTATCTTATTTTTAGTAATGTTTCTTGAATTACCCAATAAATTATACTATGATGTTTTTTTATTGAACATTTTTTAGAAAATGATTGAATTCCTCGTCTCTTCTTTTATGATTCCATCGGAAAGAGTTAATTAACAAATATTCAGATAAAAGTCTTCTTCGTCTATGTTAGCATTCTATAATCATTCTGTTAACATACCTAGAAAATTTGGACTTAAAAGGATATATTATATTACCCATGTCAACACAGTGAATTATTATTTTCAAGATCCTATTTTATTAGAAATTCGAAGTAAAAAATGTTTGTCATGGATTGGTGATCAGGATGGGTGAACACATGGGATGTTTCTCATGGTGTGTATGAGTGAGGAAAAAGGACAATGAAAGAACATGTATTAGCCTATGGAGACAATAATTGGTCAAATAAGAGATCTTGGTCGGTAATATCATGTGGTGTGCTGGGAAGGAATCTGAGGTATTATAAGAGACTCATGGGATCATATAACCATTTTCATGGCATATTAATGGTCAGGAAGTGATAAATTGTATAATAGATAATACCCTACCAGAATTTCCTAGCCAGTACCTGGGTTTGATGTATCATGTCTATAATGAGTGTGTTATTATTCAACATGGTGTAGAGTGTAACATACGTGGAAAATTGAAATTTGAACAACTTAATAACATCACCATTGTCAACAAGGTGTGCCTTTATTTTAGAGAGACTACCTGATTAAAGCTAAAAAAATATTCATCCTTGTCCTGGAGTAGTGGTTAAGATAGATGACCTCCTGGGATGTTTCTTGGGGTGTCTCTGAGTGAGTAAAAATCACACCAAAAATATGTGTTTGTATGTGGGGTATTCATTAGATATAAAATTGGTCCTTGTGAGTAATAGTCTATGGTGTGCATAGAAGGCAACAAAGGTATCACAAGAGACCTGAGGAGTTAGAAAACTGTGTTCACAGCACATGGATGGTTAGTTTGGGAAAATTATTATGATTTATTGGGTGTATTCTATAATTATATCATTCATATTTTTTCTTTGAATGGAATATGATTATGTTTTTTTGGAAATCATTATGAATCTCATTTTATTCTAAATGTTTAACTATGATGTGATCAGATTATCCATTTTTCTTCTTTGGAACTCCTGTACATGTATATATTATGATTTGATTGGTAATAATGGAATAATATATCCCTAAAATTTAAGGGATAATTTTTTATATCATTAGAGTTGAATTTATGGGATTGGGGAGTAAACCCAATCCAATTCGAGTCTCAGTCCACTATGCCTTGTTTCCATAGTATTAATAGTTGACTTATGATTATTGTATGATCCAAATCATTATTAGAGGTGACTCAAGCTTGATTTCAGGTATTCATTTTTATTTTTTTGATCATGCATTGTTTACCTTTTATAGTGGGACGTGTTAGGGTAAAATAGAGAGAGTTATATGGAAGGGGGTAGTGCATGGTTCCAATATGATTTTACCTAACAGTGCTCCTTGGCCCAACAAAACATGTAACCCTGGACAGAGGATAATTGTATATTTCATGCAATGTTTTTCAAACCATCACCCTCTTATGAGTAACTATATACCCCTATAAAATAGTTGCACAGTTTAGGTTTCTGATTAGGGAAAATTGAATCCCCCTTCTCAATAAACTATGTGTGACTTTTTAATTCACTCAAAAATTAGTTTTACATTTACCCAAACCCCTGAAACTCACCCAAATCGAACGCCAGTAGAACCCTAATGTCATTTAATGATTTCAGAACCTCTCCAATATCTTCCAATCCCTCATTTCATCAATTATTGGTGGTTTGATTTTCGGATTGAATATAAGCGCCCTGAACTGTAAGAGGATTTTATCGAAATTGTTTTCTCATTCATACCATGTTTTCTATATTAATTTTAGGTAATTTATTCTCCTTTTTATGTTAGATCTAGACCTATATATATATATATATATATGGGTCTATTATTGTAGATTTAGATCTATATTTGAGGGATCTTTATTTGTTCAATCTTGATTTAGGTTTTATATCTGGATCTCATTCTACATTGTTACGTTACTGAAATTGTGGATTCCCATTGGGAGATCGGTCATCAAAGAGTTGACATAGTTGGTATATTATTTCAATACTAGAGTATTATAATAAATTATGTGTAAGTTGTTTTATAATTTACTGGGTTTGTTTATAAATTGTAATTTATAAATAAGAATAATTAATGTGGTCAATTAATGAATTGAGGAATTGGGGATTTGATTAAATAATGGAATTGTCGAATTGAGATAATTAATTGGTGAATTAACTATCTAAATATTGAATTGTGTATTTGGGATATTAATTGGTGGATGAGTTATTAAAATATTGAATTGTGGAATTGGGATAATTAATTGATGAATTAATTATCAATGTATTGATTTTGAAAATAGGGATAATTAATCATTGAGTTAATTATGAAATTATTGAATTAAGAATTTAGAATAATTAGTTGGTTCATTAATTATTACATGTTGAGATTATGAAATAATTAACAAAATTTTTATTCAACTAATGGAATTTATATGGTTAATTATCAGTTTAATTAATTAACCAAAGAGATTTGATTAATTAATTATTGGATTAATTAACAAACTTGGATTAATTCTATTATGAATTTATTGTTGAAATATTTTTGTGGTTAATAGGGATAATAGGATAAATGTTGATTAATCTAGTTTGAGCTAACAATTTCAAAACATATGATATTGATATGCATGTGATAATGTGATATGTTGTGATATGTGTAAAGGATTGATAAATGGGGTGTCAGACAATGACTCATGATTCAAATACCCACATTGTTCTATACACATAGTTATATACCCCAAGCATGCATTATAAGTTGTATGGGATAGAGAATTATGGTCCAAATACCCATGAGGTTTGAGACAATGACTGATTGTCCAAATACTCACGGGGTGATAAAAATAGCATTTGACCACCAAAACATTGTCATTGGACTATGGTTCCATGTGGCTATAATAGTGAAATTCAAATGTCTGGTATTGTGTAATTTAAAGGGCTATAATGAAATTATAATATAATATATGACATGGTTCAGACCTAGTGTGGTCCGAATAGGGTATTGAGGTACGGGTTTATTTAAGAACCTGGTGGTTTATGTGGTTAAATAAAGAATAATTGATAATGGGATAACTAATTACTTAGGCATTTTACTTATTTCTTTATAAAATTTCATACACTATTATTTATTGTATATTGCTTTAGACACCATTGGGGGTGGAATACTAAGTTTTACTCATATCCTATTAGGTTTACCTGATCAATACATGAACAGATTTCATGTTTTCATGATAGGATAAGGGAAAAGTCTATATGTTATATGGATGATATTGGATAGATCATAGATATGGTAACTAGGTATGATTCGAGACCCTTTGGGAAAATCATCAATGTCTTTATTTTGTGTTTTCATTGAGACACTTGGCACATACTTTAGCCTGGCATATCTATTATTTAGTTGTGATTTTGTATTTCTGGTTTTGGTCAACTTGTGATATTGGTACTATTCTGTTTATGGTTATATTTTATTAAGTTATTATTTCGTATTTTTTTCAAGTGAATTACGCTAATAAAAAATTATATATTCTCTAATTATCTAAAATAGACCCTTGTTTCTAGTCATTATCCACTGGGGTACGGGGAGGTGCGCTTAAGGTCATGCGTTAGACCAACTCGGAGTAGCAATGGGCGGCACCCTGGCTGGGACGTTGCACTTATGATGTCATGTATTATGTTGTTTAAGCATTATTATAATACCCTAACCCTATGATATCTATTTATTTATTCCATCAGCCTTATATATTGATTCATGACTTATGATCTTTGTTTTACTTAGTTAGTTACTTTTATCTTTTTTCGGTGCACTTTGATTTTGTTCTTATACACATATTTTTATTTCCTTAACACTTATGATCTTTGATTTTTATTAAATATATTTACCCTTATTGAGAATATGATCTCATACTCTCAATGTTTCCATCCCAATAAGTTATATAGAAGAGTATTAAGTATGATATGAATATAGGGGTCTCATGTTTTGATAATTTTATGGGTGATGGTGAGGACTTATTGTAAAAAAATAAATTCTTGGTTTAATAGTGAAAATGATCATTTGATTGAAATTATATAGATGTTGTTATTTAATGTTTTTTCCTAATGCTCTAAAATTTTAGAACATAAAGGTATTGGTTAAGTAATTTGGTGGTAAAAATCCTATAATAAAAAGTAGTAAACACACTGTAATATTAAATAAAAAACCTAGAATCAAATTTAGAGAGATGAATTTTTTGCAGGTATTGTAATAGTACTATAGTATGTTTCATAGAACTAAAATAATTTGAAATATATATAAGGTACTAGATAAGTAATATTATACACCCAATAGGGTATTTTAGGACAAAAATAGTTCTTTAGGCTACTGGACCTCTAGTACATCCATCCAACAAAAAGGCCTTTGGATTGTAAATCCAATGGGCTATGATCATTGAGTAGAAGGTGATAAGAAGTTACCAAAAAATAGCTCGGTGTCATAAAAAAGCTGTGTATGATGGAGAAATATAGAAACCACAAGGTATCAATCCTCTAAAGAGGTATAAGTTTTGTGGTTCCAACAAACCAAACATAATTTCCCCCAAAAATATTATGTGAGATAGATTGCATCCCTTCCATGTGAATATCAATGTGCTGGGGCCAGTTTGTTTGTGTGGTGAAATAGACATGTAATGTAGAGTGAAACCATGAAGGAATCATTGGGTGGAAAATTTGAAAGAGATATAGTCATGTTGGAACCTATCATTTATCAATATTCACATATTGATCTCTGATGTGGGGTGGATTGGGGTCTATTAACTATGCGTTAGAGGCTAACATGCAATGATTATTAGAAGGGGTGATTCATATTTATAGTAGAAACCTAGTGTGGTGACTAATTAAAGGGTGAGAATGGCATAAAACTAGTTATATTGCATTATTAAAACATCTCATTCAAGGGGAACCATGTATTTAGACTTCAAGACATTGGTCCTTTAAGCAACATATGTTCTATAACCTCCATGCCACTAGGACTTTGGGATATTTATTTTAATAAAATAGGTCCAGTGGTCCCCTATCATTCCTTATAAAGAGGGATGATGCTTGACCCACTTGGATACTGGGGTGTGTTTTTTTGTTTTGTTTCCAATGACTTCCTTGATCTTAAATAATAATGGGTTCTCTGGTATGGGTGACCTCATTTGATATCAAACCTTTATAAAAATAATTTGATTTTATCACTGGAACTAAGAGTGTTGGTTTGGGCATCTCATAACTTATATAAAAATATTCAAACCACACTAGCCCTTAAATTAGACTAGAGACATCTGATAACTAAATACCCCACCTAAACAAACCATTTAACCTTAGTAAAATAGTCCTTCAATTTTTATTTAATTGGATAAAGAGATAACACATTTTTTAAAACTTAATAATAAATCAAAACCCAATATACTAATTTATAATACTATAAAACATTAGCAATGATAATTATAACATTCAATACTGTATTAAAAATTAAATACACAACAATTTATCTTAACATACTCCACAAAAATAATATTCATTTCAATGTATCATTTAAAAACATTGAACCCTTTTCTAATAATTTAATTATAGCACTCTTCATTTTGTCATGTAACTTGGTATTCAAGATTTAACTCATTAACGTATGAAAAGTAACTAATAAATATTTACTTTGATTAAATAAAACAATAATAATGAAATTTATATTTTAATGTTCTTCTAAAGGAAAATTTTTCATATCATAATCTAAGATATTCTCTATTATCATGTTATTTTTTAACATCTATATGCCTATTACATACCGGGAAAGTTCGGGACTTGAGCGTACTCGGTAATAAAAAATTATTTAAGAAAGTATTAATATATAAACACAGGCAATACCTACATTACAAAGAGCACCGCCTGACCAGAGTAATGGAATATAATAGTCCAAAGACCCACACATTAACGACCAAAAGACCCCCCCCCCATGTAAGCTAAGAAAAATTTGGCCCAACCTCAAATCCCACTCCAACCGAGCTTCAGCCACTCTAATCCCAAGGCATGCCAATCCTGACAAGCATGACGCCACATCAATCACCGTTAATCAAGTTGGAATATTCCACCTTGTAGCCCCTCATTGCCGACACCTAAATAGTGCCACCCGAAGCACACCATCGGCATCACGCTGGTTAGTCACCTCCCTTGTGAGGCCCCCACTCCCACATCATGTAACCCAAAGTTTTTCGTAGACAGCACCCAAGGAAATTTATCCCAAGGTCTCCATTATAATGAAACACTGCCCTAGTCATCCCCCATTCTGATTAGACCAGCCTGCATCCCATCTTCAAGCAACCCTGCTCCAAATTATGCATCAAGGGATATCGTCCCAGCTCGTTACCAACTTATTGTTCCTGAATCTGAGGGATGACCCGCAACCACACGTCCTCCACCCACCAGTCATAAAATACTTCATCCCCACCAGGATACCAAATAGCACACCCACCAACTAGTTCCTAAACCACCATCACCATTCAAGCATACAGCTACTAGCCTACACCTCATGTGTCTGGGGTCGCCAACCACCCACTACCACCAGGATCCACCAGACCGCATCCCTTCAAGGTTTCCGTCGGGATCCCCCCGAGTCTATCCTTAGTCTCAAATCACCACATGACAACAACAGCCTTCCTATAGCCCAAAAATCTACCCCTCCACTATTGGGATCTTGAAATCATGTCTCGGGCATCCACGATCTGAAGTGCTACTCCTCCACCAAACCCATCTAGTTATAGCTCCTCCATAATTCGCAGAGAGAATAAATCATTATTATGATATTAATATGAAAAATCCTTCTATTCATGAGTAACCAAATTGTAATATTTCATCAAAGGATAATTTCCACCACATGCATCAAATATCTCATAATGCCCAACAATTTATATGCCTGAGTAGAGGGCAAGATTTGGATGACCACAATTGTGTCCATGAGGGAGATGATCTCCATTATAGAGAGATATGATCTCCATATATATGTCTATTACATAAAATATGGTCAATATCACCTATATAATCATAATATCATGATCTATTCAGAGTCTACATCACGTATCATCTCATAAAACACAATTTAATGCATTTAGTAACATCATATGGGAAATATAAATTAATCAAAAAAATTAGAATTCAGAAATCAATACCAATATATCCTTGACTAATGAAATTATCGCCAATAAATATTTGAGAAAATATTAAATATTTACTAGTTATTTTAAATTAATATGTAACATTTACTTATTTATAATACAAAATATTATTCATATATATAAACTACTTGTGGATATACATAACATCGCCTGGCCTGACACTCTATCACATGGCCGAACTTGTATGGATAAGTGACATCAAGAGTGCCTACCCATATTATAGAGGCTTCCAAATACCAATGGGGGTTTATTGAATATACTGGGGAGACTATAACCTATATTATAGAGTTACAATAAATTGAAAAAATAAATAAATATTAGAATGCAGAAATAACATAAAAAATATGGATAAATAATCAAACAACCAAATATGACTAAATAAAAGATGAATAATTCTAAATAATAAAAGAATAATTTAATAACAAGTTTTATGAAACTAAATGACATGTTAAATATCTTAAAAAAATAATAAGACTTAAATAAAAATTCCAAGACCCCAGTCCTGGACCCTGTTCGTTGTCCAATCTTCAAGCTCTGTCCTAACTAAAAAGCAATCAATTTACTCCAAAGACCATTTCCTTTGTCCAAACCTGCATCCATGTTATATACATCATTACCAAATGGCTAACCTAGTAGGGTATGAGTAAATATTATTAGGTAAACACCACCATGTCTAATAAAATATAGTCTGTGAAAAAAATAGTGTATAAAAAAAATAGAATAACAAGTGTATTAATTAACTAAACAATTAATATAATAAAATAATAAACCTACATTGATTCCCTACCATAAATTAAATTAGAGTTTAGTTCATCCATTTTAATAAAAAAAACATGAAACAAAATAACTTATTGTGGCACCCTTATAGAATGTCTTTGAGCATCTAGTATAACCATTATAACACAAACCACATACTCAAGGTAAAATATATCATTGGGACAATCCTACTATATAATAATATCATCATGTGTAAGGGCATGGCCTGGTATATAGTCATTGCAGCATGTCACAGGGCCTAGCCCAGTATATAAGAATCATAGCATGTTTCAGGCCATTGCCTTGCATATAAGCATCGCAGCATGTGTTAGGGCCTATATTAGAATACAACCATCGTAACATGTTTCAAAATGGTTTGTCACAAAAGTAAGTATATCGCAATAATTAGTATATCACTATATAATCACATAATACCAAGTGGTTAATTATTATAATTATCTTATGTATTCCAATTTACCCATTTATTCTATTAATTAAATAATCCATTTTGAAAGAAGATTTTATAAAAAGAAATATCGTAAAACACAAGTCATGATAAAATCATATATAAGAAAAAAAAATTAATCACTTATTTTTGAGTTACACATTAGGATATAAAGTAAAGTAGACCAAGTCACAATAATTTCCTGGTTTGGAACTCCAATTAGGTTGTCATGGGTCTCAATCACTACCCTTAAAACCCCAAAGGGATCCAATGGTGGTTTAAAAATTAGAATTAATATTAAATAGGGATTCTAAAATTATTTTTGTCAAATTTGAGACATGAAGAAATGATCTCATATGTTTCATGAACTATAGGAAAATTATATTAGACCATTAGGGATTAGATTTAGACCACTGACCTTGAACGTGGACAAGATTGTGACAAAACCAAGGGTATGATATAGCAATCAAAATATTCCATCCTTACAATGTGAAATAGTAAATTCATTTGTAGTGTATCAAAAAACAATATGCATACCAAAAAAATATTTGTTTGGAGTTCTAAGATCCAATGGATGCTCATTACGGATTGATGTGGAGTCCCAAAAATCAACTGTGAAAGTGATGCAATTGAACATAGATGTGTGAATAGGGTCTTTAGTAAAAGATGGTGGTGTGAGGAGGGTTTATGGTAGAGATGAGGGTGTTCGCAGAAGCTGTAAACTAGAGGGAGATAGAGGAAATTTGAAAAACATGATGCTTCAGGGGTTTATAATGGGCTAGGAATTAGAAATTCACAACCTCTATTTACTTCACATCATGTAAAATTCATACACCGTTTTTCCAGTTTTCCCAATGAATCCCATCATCACCCTTAAAAAATTAAAAAATATATTATAAATTTTGTAATATGATTTTATGACATGTTTATATGTGGTAAAAATTATTTTCATTACATGTCTACATGTGGTGAAAAATATTCCTGTGACAGTTCAACATGTGATGAAAAATATTTTCAAAACAAGTCTACATGTGGTGAAATATATTCTCATGACATGTCTACATGTGGTGAATTATATTTTCATGAACTTTTCTACATGTGGTGAAATATATTTTCATGACATGTCTACACATTATGTAAATTGTTTACAAGGTATGTAAATTTTCTAGGTTGTGAATTAATTCCGATCGTGAATTAAATAAATGGGGTCTGTCTAAAATAATTCACATCGTGAATTGGGTTCACAACATGTGATTTTTATGCAGCCAAAACTCGTCTCTTATTACTACATATCCCCTGCAACACTTAACCCACCCCAAACATAGTCTCAACAGACTAGTTTTAAAATAATGGCAACCCATCTAAAATCTAGCCAACAAATAAATTAAAAGGTATAATACCTAAAAAATGCAGGATTATATAACCTCCCCAACATATAATTTTTCATCTGTGAACTACTCCATGAATAATTTTGGGGTATTGTAGAACAATTCTAGACATTTTTCTCACACATCAGACTCCCACTCCAATGCTTCCTCTTGAACATTCCCATACTTCCACATTACTCCCACTAGAGGTATGGTATTCTCCCATAGATTCTTCTCACAATGGTCCATAACACATATCATATTCTCCTTAAACGTATCATCAACATCCAAATCAACATCATCAAATTCTATCAAATGAGAAGGGTTATAAGGGAATATTCAAAGATCCATCATGTGAAACACATAATTCATAGAATTTTGGTGATGTGTAAGGTCTAAGTGGTATGTTAGTAGATAAAAACTTTTCACAATAATGAAAGGCCTGAAAAATCAAGGTACAAGAATCCATTGATTTCTAAAACGACATTTCCCAAGTCTCGGTGACACCCAAGGAAAAACTAAATGACCATCCTAAAACTCCATAGGTTATCTTTAATATGCTGCATTTGATATTTTTCCACTTCATGGTCACCAACATCTATATGATAAATTGAACCTTCTATGTCATTTAATTTCTGATACTATTCCCAATAAATGTTCACCTACTAGCCTCTATCTAGAAAAGAAGTAAATGACATAGTATTCCATACAATTCCTTGAAAGGATCCATTTGGATTGATGTCTGGAAGCTATAATTATACGTGAACTCCTTGGTTTCCAAATGCTTCTCTGAATAACCATTGAAACCCAAAACACAATATCATAACATATCCACAAAATAATGAATGATACGCTTAGATTTTCAATCATTCAGGGTATGGTATACTATAAATAGAATAACCCTTGATCACATGACCTTCTAAAGAACCTTCCCAATCTAATAAATATCACGAGAATCATGATTAGAAAAACCGATCCTTGGAAAAATGTGAAACCAAAATATCACATGCATGCAAAGACTACCTAGATCATCATTGTTGATGGTCTCCCTGATCCAAAAGAAGTGGGATAGCTTGTTTATTAGATTCACAATCATCTATAATGCCTCATTCATGTGTTGTGTCTAGGGTAATCCTATCATAAAATCCATAGAGACATCATACCACTTCTAATTATCAATGGGTAGATGTTGTAAGATAACTATATTCCCCACATAGTCTACCTTCAACAACTAATATGTGAAATGTCTCTCCACAAATACCTTTGTATCCTTTTTCATTTATTTCCACCAGTACTATCTATGGAGATCCTAATACCTTTTTTTCCAACCAGGATGTAACACCCATATAGAATAATGAAAATCACTCATTATTTCCTCATGAAATCCAATAGAAACATGTACCCAGACATGAAAAGGAATAGAATTTAAAATTCCATGGGACCATCCCGGTAGTGGATCCCCGCTATATAAGTTGTATCTTTATGCTAAACCCTCCTTATTAGATGGTATGTTTTTTAGGATCTGATCAAGAAGCTCGGGTATAACAGTTGTCGAAGTAACAAATACTATTCCTTCGGACTCTTGAATATCAAGATTCACATCTATAATGAGGTCTATTAGCTTCCAATCTTTGCAATATTCTCTTACAGCCTCTAACTTTATCTTCCAACTTAAGTAATCAATGATGATGTTTCCCTTTCCTTGGGTGTAATATAGCTCCAGGTCGAAAGACTTCAAATACTCCCCCCCACCTCTTCCAAAGGATTAAGTCTTAATGAGAAAATATATACTTGAACTTGTGGTCCATATACACTACAGACCTCTCACACAAAATATAATGTCAACAACATCTCAAGGAATTCACTATTGTAGCTAACTCTAGATTTTGAGTGGGTTAATTCCTCTCAGGCGATCTTAATTGTCATGAGTCATAAGAAACCATGAGGACATCTTACATGAAAACTACTCTATGTCTAACTTCGAATGAATCACAGTACATGGTATAATCCTTACCAGACTCAGGTAAGGTGATGTTCGATAATGATTTCAACCTTTTCTTTCGCACTTGGAAAGATCTCTAAAAAGTATCTGACCAAACAAACATCAACCATTAATTTTCATCCCAGACATAGATCCTTCTAGATAAGAGAAGTCCTAGAAGAAGCACCAACGATAACCTTATAAAAAAGAAAATTTTCAAATCTGAAATAAATTCTTGGGTTTCTCTCAAGATACCATAGCAGAAACTATGTCTAGGTCTAGGGATGCTTGAGCCTGAAAGATTACATGACCTGAGAAGTGCACTCAATCAAATAAGAAACTACAGTTGGATAGCATGGAGGAAAGATGAATCTCTCTTAATTTAATCTAGAATATGTCAATATTTTGTTCATTATTCCCTATAGAATAAGAGTAAAAGAATATTTCATCAACAAAAAGTACCAAAAATTGATCCAGAAAAGGTTGAAATATCTGATTCACCAGGTATATGAATACTATAGGTGTGTTTTTTAGAGTGAAAAACATCACTAAAAACTCGCCTAATCCATGCATTTTTTAGAATGCATTATGGGGTAGGACTACTGGTATCACCCACAAATAATTATACCCTGATCTCAAATCAATCATAAAGAAAATACAAGAACCTCTCAACTGATCAAATAGATGGTTAACGTGAAAAATGGGATACCGTTTCTTGACTGCCATCTGGTTTAGTCTCTAATAATCCACACATAAGTACAAATTCCCACTCACCCTCTTGTAAAAACGAAATGGACAACCCCATAGAGATGTACTGGGTCGAATGAAAACCTTATCTTCTAGTTCTTCGAGCATAACATTCAACTCACTATGCTCTATTAGTGTCATCCTATATGGTGGGATAGATATTGAATCATATCATAGAACCTACACAATTGTGAACTGAATCTCCCAATTGATTGGTAAAACATATTACTATTCATGAAAGATATACTGAAAATGGTCCACTAATAAATTAAATGTATCCTTCTACATCCCTCTATCTTCAAAAACAAGGCTTTTTCTCTAATCAGTTTGGTAATCCAATCTGCACTGAATTGGTCCTGTACAACCAGCCCAAAGACCCCACTCACCCTAGTGAGTATAGAATGCTCCATCTAGAGAGATAAATGTAACACTCCTATGATAACATTAGATTTGATCCTGTTATAGAACTATATAATCCATACTATGAAATAAATCAAATCCCATTATTTTCAATAAAAAGGACCCTAATGGAAATGATATACACCAATTTCAAGAGAACACTCCTTGCAGTTTTCGATACCATCTGACTGCACTCCTAATAGTGTGTCAATAGTAATGAACCCAACTATGTTATCCATATCCTAACCCAAAACATTTGAAAAAATAGAATATAATAAGGAATGAGATGCTCTGGTATAAAAAAAATGCAATCTAAGGTATATGATACATGAATAATTAACATAATACTAGAAGGTCCTATATCCAAATAGGATAGAGTATACTATAATAAATGTAGTTGGATTAACTATTTTTCATGGTCTTGAGTCTAACTCCCCTATGTTGTACTATATGATTCATCTTTTTTCTATTTCTCTGGGGCACCACATCCCCTACCTTACCCTGAATGACCAGTGGAACTATAACTATTAGTTTTTTAAGGGGTATTTCATCCCCTTCCAGAATCATGTATCCTTTTTGATCCCATTCTTCTACCCTGATGAGGAAAGTTCCCACACAACATTTGATGATGATCATTCTATCTACAAGAAGATAACTCAAAAGCATGTTATGGATACTAAGGGTTCTTTTTTAAAAACATTCCACACTAATATTACTACAAAGGAACATGGTCTTGAGATGAATGTCCAATATCCTAACTTTTTTTCCAACTATTTCCCTGGAGAAAACTATCATTGTGGATCTTTGTTCCACTATAAGAAGAGATCGTAGTTTTCCATGCCACTACTGAAGGGCTCTCTCAGATTACCTTCTGTGAGGAGTGTCTGGTTTATTACATCCTCAAAATGTCTCAAATGGAAGAACTTCACCTATGAAATGTTCTCATAGTGAAAAGGATACTGAAAAAGTATATCCCTTTATATCTCTTCATTAGAAAAGTATGGTTAAAACCATTGCATGTTAGTGAATCATATTGCATAGTCCATCACAAAAATAACATCTTGTGTTAGTTTCATTAACACACAACCCATCTCATCCCTAAAAATATATAGATAGAATTGTCTTAGAACATTGAATTTAATTCATTCTAAGATAAATCCCCATGCATCCCATATTACTCTATAATTTCCCACCAATGTTTGGTTGTTCCCACAAGCATGTAACTATCAAGATTTACCCTCTTATATGGAGGTGTCTCAAGGTTGTTAAAGATCGTCGGGACTGGTCCGATCCAGAACGTTCCATTCTAGGGTTCTACCTTCCCATTGAATGTAGGTTGATGTTGTAGATAAAATTCTATTCTTATCTCATACACTAAAGGTATGTTTCAAATTGTATCCCTCTATATAGATCGCATGACCCTCATGAAGTTGTAATGAAGCTGAACATCCATTTTATTCGTATAAGTTGTAGGAAGCTCCAAATCAGCTATTTTAAGGGAATACTAATTTCCAATATCTGTATTCTCAATATATATACAATGGGGAGGAAGTTTCTCTACATGATAAAGAAACTCCTTAGAATTTAGCATAAAAACAAGGTCATCCTCAACAGGTGACAACAATAGAGAACTGCCATCTCATGGTCTCTGTAAACATGGATTAAAATGTTATTTGGTGTGACATATGAATTCATTTATAGGTGACTCATTTCACATTTCATATAGGTAAACATTTCTCATTCCATAAATTTGTCATTATCATGAAAAATATATGTCAATATATATCTATATGTCCCTGTCATGATGCATTCACACTCATCCACTCCATACTGGTCCAGGAGTATAGATCTAAAGAAATAATAACATAACATAACATGTGAATCAACCAAGGTGAAATAAAATATAATTGTAACAATAGAATTTCGTGAACAACAATACCATCTATGGGTACTCAGATTTTCCACAATATGGGTTAACTAATCCCATGAACAAGCTCAATACTAAGTCCAAACACATCCTCAACTCCTTTCTACCATTTCAAAATAGTAAAGAAACCTAAAAGAAAATATGATCATTTGATACCACATTATAATGTTCCCCGAACCAGTACTATAACATGTGGTAGAACTGGGTTGGATATATGAACCCAACCATGACTCCTTGTATATTAGATGATTTTGACTAGTAGTGGGGGTATGGTGAATATATTTGGTAGACTAGAAACCCAGGTATAGTGTTGCAATACAGTGGGAAAATAAATAAATATCAAAGTGTGGAAATAATGGAGATAATATGGACAAATAATAATATAAAAGAAACTGATTAATGGCCATTTCAATATATAAATATTATAAATGAATAATTTAATGAAAAGATGAATCAAACTATATGAAATTCTAAAGGTCATACAAATAAATGAATAATCTGACTCAAATAAAAACTCCAAGACCTTGGTCCCAAACCCCAGGCTGGTCACGTATTCTAGTTTAAACCCATATAGAATGAAATGAATTAATTTAAAGGTCTTTTTCCATTTTCCAGACCTATATCCATGTAAGATTATGGGCTTCCAAATGGTGGACCAAGATGGGTGTGAGTAAAGATCAACAAGTTGACACCACCAGGTCTAATCAAATGTATTCAGAGAAAAAAATTATATATGTAATAAAGTGAATAAAATTTTTATTAATTAATTTAATAAATAATATAATACATCAATCAACTTGCTTTAATGCCCTTCTAAAATATCTCAAACCATGTAGAACAACCATTCCCACCAAAACCGTGAAACCAAATAACCTCCATTGCCACCATGCATGAATGTATCGGAGCATATAGCACAGCTTTTCTTGCACCAACTATATAAACATGGTATAAAATATCATTGGGAAAATCCCATTATATAAGAATCTCAACATTTTCCAGGGCCTATACCTATATATAAGAATCATAGCATGTATCCGGGACTAGCTAGCTATATAAGCATCAAAACATGTTTTAATTAATATCCCAGTAAATAAGCATCTCAAAATGTGTTATGGCCTAGCATGGAATATAAGAATCGTAGCATTTTTAACAATTGTATATAGAAAAACTAATTGTATCACAATAGTGAGTATATCACAATATAATCACACAATACTAAATGGTTAATTCTACTAATTACTATTTGTCTTCCAATTTTTCATAAATTTGATTTGTTCAATAATCCATCTGACAAGATGAATCTGTAATAAGAAATCACATGAAACATGTGTCATTCTAAAATAATATACAAACCAAAAAATAATCATGTATTTTCTAGTTAATCATGAGTATATAAAGTAATGTAGACCATGTTGCAACAACATCCAGGTCTAGAACACCTATCAGGTGGTCGTGGGTCTCAGTCACTATGCCTATAAACCCATCAGGATCCAAATATGGTTTAAAAAAATATAATTAATATTTCATATGAATTATAAAATTATATTTCTCGCATGAGTGGTTTTCCAGTACAATCTCAATTATTTCAAATACTATAGAAAAATTAAGTTATGTTATAAGGGAATATATTTAGACCACCCACCTAGAAATAGGAGAAGGTGGTGAAAAAATATAACATCAACCATAGAAATCAGTCTCTTTCATCATTATAATGAGAATTAGATATTCTGTTAGCAACTAATCGAGAACTAGAAATAGAAAAAAAAAATCATAACTTTAAAATCTCGGTCTGGAGTGCTAATATCTAATGTGGAATCACTTCTGGATCGATTATAATGTTTCCAAATCGCCTTCACAAGGGCTATAATTGAAGATGGATGTATTTAGAGGGTCTTTAGTCAATGGTGATGGTGCAAAGAGTGTTTTTAGTAGAGAGGAGGGTGTTTGTAGAGGGTGTATAGTGGAAGGAGAGAAAAGGCATTTGAAAAATGTGACAGTGGAGTGGTTTCAATTGGGTTTGGAATTAGAAATACATGATGTGTATTCAATTCTGGTTTTGTAAAATCCATACCTGATATTTTTTTATTTCCCCCAGAATCCCATCACCATCTATAAAAAATATTAAAAATTTATTACACATTTTTTAATATGATTTTGTGACATTTATACATTTGGGTAATAGTTTTTTCAAGACATGGCTACAAGTAGTGAAAAATATTTTCATGACATGTCTACGTGTGGAGAAATATATTTTCATGACATGTCTACATGTTGTGAAATATATATTTGTGTCATGTCTTCAAGTGGTAAAATATATTTTTGTGACATGTCTATACTTGGTGAAATATATTTTTAGGATATGTCTACACATGTTTAAAAGTGTTTATATGGGGTGTAAATTGTCAAGGGTGTGAATTAATTAAGGTCATGAATTTAATTCATGGAGTCTAAAAAAAAATCCTTGTTGTGAAATGGTTTTGTGACGGGTATTTGTTTTGTAACCAAAACTCAACTCTTATTCCTATTACATCCCTATAAAAACTATACCAACAAAAACCTAGGCTTGAAAAACATGTTTTAAATGAAAGAAAACCCATCTAATAGAGAGTTAAAAAAATTTAAGAAGAGTAGTACTTGTAAAAAAAATGATATTTTACAAGACACATAATAAAATACATGTCCTAAAATTCCTAGGTTCTAGAATACATGATTTTTGATATCCATGATTTATATCACACCATGGACCAATTTCAATGAAATAGTAATCCAAAACAACATTCCTTTTGAAATCCAAATTTATAATCAAATAATTTTAAAAAAATAGTCCATAATATCCTTATTACACGAGCCTCCATCATAATTCTATTTCCCAAATAAATTAGTAGTTTACTTACCAAATCATGAAAATATTACGTTTACCTTTATATATACCAAAAATATCAACAATAATTATAAAAAAAATTGAAAGTGGGATTTGAGATTAAGTTATAACATTATTATCTAATGTTGAATATATAGATTGAACTGAAATTCCATGAGACCTCAAAAACATTCCTTGATTAGAAAATATTAATAACTAACATCAAGAATAAATTCATTTATATAGGTGGAGTGACTTACCATTGATGATATAATCACTTCCCATTAAATATTTATTTATCAACACATGATGATAGCCGTGGAAACGTAACATGAAAATATAAATAGTAATTCTAAAAATACAATAATATCATTTTATTTCTAGAGATTCATACATCAAAGTTTATAAAGATCACATGTTTGGTTGATCATATAAAAATATAAATATTCAAATTGAAAATAAATATTAATTGAAGAAAAAATATTGAAGTCATAAAGTATCCAAAATGGACCTGGCCACATATGTACAACCTACACTATATCCATTTTTAAATTATTACCCACTTCAATAACTTTCCATAAGACCCTCTCCCTTACCTATATAATAATACATAAATCTACAAATACTTACAAGGTGAGATTTCAGGGTGTGAGTGTGGTGTATTAGTATAATTTCATTAGTTTTCCCCTGAATATATCTATTCATTTCAAGATAATGAATATATTAGAATGTAAAAAAAATATAGTATCTTAATTCCCTCCCATTATGAAAAAGAATTTTCAATTCATTTCAGTATCATCGAGAAAATAAATATTTATGGTAAAAAAAGGTCACCATGGTAGCCAAAATTACATCAAACCATTGTTGAGAAAAAAGGTCAATACCATTAAAAATTCTCAAAATCCTTTCTTGGAGAGAATGATCTCATAAACATCCTCAAGGATCATGGCCTAAGGGAATTATGGGAACCAAAGTTTAAAATGATTGTATTTTTTATCAATTGAAAGTAATATTCTCTAAATATGTAAGCCTTGATGATGTATAGACATTTCTTAATAGAAGTTGAAATACTCCAATGGATCGAAGATAGAAGATTGGAAGTTATAGCCTCGAAAATTAGAATCACTAAGGTTCTATAGAAGTTATTTTACTATTAGAGGACCAGAATGTTTTCTTGACGTTTATTTATTCATAGAAAGAAGTTAAAAGTTTAATAGTATGGAAGTTATTCAAGATAAGAAGAGTTTAAGAAGTTATAAAACTAGAAGACTAATGTTTTTTTGAGAATCTGAAAGTCTTTAGGGTTATATTATGTATGAATAAGATATTAAAAAGATAAATATTTGATTAAGTAGTATATAATCATAGAGTTATGAATTATTTTTTACAATTGTGTAATATATTTTTCATACTTAATCTTATGAGTTATATTTGTCTAAAATTAAAATATTTTATCTAATAAATGGTTGTATTAATATATATAAAAACTTTACATGCTAATATGTGAAATAAATATGGTGGATGTGTAATGGTGACCAGTACTGAGTAGACTAAGTGAAATTATAGTCTTAAATAATATAAATTATACACAAGAAAATTAAATAATGAGAGTTTCTATGAAATATGAAAAGGTAG
Source organism: Viscum album (assembly GCA_963277665.1). Taxonomy (NCBI): domain Eukaryota; kingdom Viridiplantae; phylum Streptophyta; class Magnoliopsida; order Santalales; family Viscaceae; genus Viscum; species Viscum album. The sequence goes on from OY728148.1 coordinate 473,397,485, forward strand.
ATCATTTTCCTTTTATAAATACGATTCATCCAAAAAATATGTAAATGAAATATTTTCAAACTACTTGAAATTATATACTATTGATCTCACCCTCTACACATAAAAGTTAGATTTTTTGGAATTGGAATAATCAATAAATTCCTAGAGGCTACCCTGTAAAAGGTATGGGTCATTACCATACATAATGTTAAGAAATGGAAATGGTGTAGAATATTTATGGTTCGTCCATGGAAATGTAAGATTCATTATTGTGAGAATATTAAAATTATAGAAAAGGTATTTGATACAAAAGATTTAATGTTATTACTTAGAGGGAATATATATAATTCATTTTTATGACTCAATAGGAATACATAAGTTTTATTTTCATGAAATAGATGGAAAATGTAAGAGACACTTTCAGATCATACACATTCAATGAAAGGTTTTTTTTAAATATAATTATCAATCGCACCATGCATTTTTACACATGTTGTAAAATTTATATCTGCACAGTTGAAAAGTTTCCTACAGTGACCTATCATGACTCCGAGCTTCCCACCGCAACAGGCACATACAGGAATAAATATAGTGCATATTTGTATAATTATAATGAATTATATCAACAAAAATATATGAGGTGAAATTATAATAAATAATCTATCTGTTTTCTTAAGGATGAATACTACAAGATTTTAGGAAAATCACAATGATTATGAATAATTAAATAGGTGGATTTCTTGATTCTAATTTCAAACATATTTCAAATTTAAAATATGGAAAATATCACATGAAACTATGATATAGAAAAATATTAATAATAGAAATGGGATGACCGTATTCTGAAAGGAAAAAAGGGGGTAATGAAAAAACACATGATGAATATAAAATGATGTGGAGAAGATGGATTATTGTGAGAATACACATTAAAGATCGGTAATTTAATAAATAATTAGCGCACAATAAAGAAACCCCTATCAACCTTATTATTTTCTATTACAAATAATCATTGTAAGTGATCTTGATGATATTATTCCTTCATGTATATCTTGTCTCAATGAATTGTATAGAGAGACAAGTTGAGGGATTTCTCCTAAGAATGATAGTGTTTCCATAAAAAATATGTAACCTGTATAATGAATAGGGTAACCTCCCGATATATTGGAAAATTGTAAGTTTATTCTCCATGGATTTTAAATTTATAGTGAACCATCTAAAATACATATGTCCTTAGATTCACTTTAAATATCTAGAGTGCATGTTTATATTATAATATTAATAGGATCTTATTGTTATTAATCACATGAGAACATGATATATTGAAAGAAAATAAATATAGTAAGCCTTAATTAACCCCCCCCCCCCCCCAATTTCTTAGGTTTTTTTTGAGAATGTGACTACAAAAATTAGTATCGAAAATATAGGCTATGTTAGTTGAATATGTTATCTCAAGTTCATTATTATAGACAACACAATGAATAAAAATGGGCTACCAATGTTCTGTGGTTGCAAATACCGTGTTAAGAAGAATAGAATGTGATCACATATTTGATATCATGGGTTCAAAATTTCCTCTTCTACTATTCATGGGGTATATGTATGTATTATTTCAATATTATCTTTGACTGATCTAGATAAAAAATAAAATTGAGACTAATTAAAAATCCAAAAATCCCTTATTCAGATATTTTTTTAATCCAAATTTACATTAAGGTGATGAGATTCAATAGTGTTAATTCCATGTATGAAAAATTATCTAATTTATAAAAGGGTGATATCAAGGTGAATGAGGCCAATATTCAGTTACTTTATAATAATCATAAGGATTTAAAAAATTTCTCCAATGAGAATTTTTTTGGATTCTTCAACCCAATCATTGATATTATTAAAACCAATTAAGAAATCATAGAATCAAAAAATGATGTTTTGATTATATATAATATCCTAAAAAATTTTCCACCTATTTTCAATCTAAATGTATCAATTTTATAAGGATAAAATTTGGAAAAACTATCCATAGATAATCAACAAAGTAGTTTTTTCAAATATGATATGTGTCTAAAGCTAAAAAGAATATTGAACAACTCGAATAAGAAGATAGATTTCAATTATATAGATACTATTTAAATTGCTAGAGGTGGATATGATAAAAGAGAGTACTTTTATGAATTTATATCACTTATGGAAAGGTAATTCAGGAGTGTAAAGTATAGGATTGATGGAAAGATACCCATAACATGTTTTTGGTGTAGTAAAGTTGGGCACATTTTTGTGAGGTTTACAAAAATATTTGATGATGATGTAGTTGAAATGGAAGCCATAAAAAATCCCCAAATTAAATTCCCTCATAAAATAGAATTTAAGGAATTCAATTTGATGGAGAATTCATTTTATAGGAAGATCGTGGTAAGAAAATGGGATAATAATGATGAAGACTATTTGAATGAAGTTGAAATAGAATTTGACTCAAATTTCAATGATATAATGATGAATAATATTGATAAGTAAAAATATTAAAGGGAATATGAAAATCAACAAAAATTTATTTTTTACATCAAATTATAAATTGAGGGTCCTATTAAATAGATTAATTCTCAAAGAAACAAAAACATGAATGGGGGATTTTTTAGTGAATATTTTGAATATTTTGATCATATCAAAGGTATGATTGACTGACTTGAAAATTATTTCGAAGAATAATTAGATAGACAATATATCTCAATAAAATTAAAAAATTAAATCTAAATATTGAATGATGGTATAAGTTGATTGATGACCGTAATTAAAGATGGAATGAGTCTTAAAAGTTTGTTAAATCTCTTGAAGATGAGATATTTACTTCAGAAAATAAACATGAGCCAAATATGAAGTCTAGTAATCCATATCAGAAGTTTTAATTAGGAATTTTTCAAATAAAGTATTATTTGAAAGGGAAAATGTGGGTTAAAAGGTATTGATAAAATACTAAATGAAAAATGTCTGAGGAACAAGGGTAGTAGTTAAATTTGTTTAAATATCGAGACTTTAAAAGTAGGAATAGTGGCTATCTAGAAAAAATGGAAGCAAAATATTAGAGGAATTACTCATTATTAAAGGGTTAATATTCAAACAAATAGCTATTTAAAATCTCGATAAATGTGTAGAGGAAAAGGTGAGAAGATACTTCCCGTGATGAAGTACAAATTTTGTTCCTACCTTGGCCACACCTAGTCCTAATGTGGAGATGAACGGTGTAATTAGTAGGGACAAGTACTTGGAAGTTGAAAAATAATAATGACTCAATTCCCGTAATCTCAGGTAATAAATTATTTTTAGGGATATTTCTTATAATTTTCTAATTTTGGACATAAATTCATTAATTACATGAAATTTTATAAATGGAAATAACCACTACTGAAGTCAAATGTTGAAAAATTAAAGGAAAACCAACCTAATTCTAATTGGAAATATTTACTCTCAATTATAATATGATAAATAATATTTTATTACTAACTTAGAGGGAGAGAAAGATGTGAGGTATTGGAATCTCTTGAAAGTATATAGAAAAATTATTTATAATGATATCCAGGAGTAAATCACTCTCAAAATAACAAATAACAATATCATATAAATCCTTAATAGTGGATGATCATCCCACATGACTAAAAATATAATCCTCTTGGGAAAAAATAAAGGGACGACCTAGTAAAAATGTCTAGTTTGGAAATTACATGAATATAAAAATCAAAGACTGTAGAAAGTCTAAGTTAGCAAGATATTAATGGATTAATATGGAAGAACTCTTTTTGGATGTTTTATATCATAGTAACTTGAGTTCATGAAAAATTTGGGACTCTATACATGAGATTATATTAACCTATAAGGGGATTTTGATCCAAATAAAATCCCAAAACTCTGTCATAAAAGGTTGGAAATCAAATGGAAATCTATGTCAAGTGGATAGTAAATAAATAACATGCCTTTTAAAGTGGAAGAAAATAATAGCTTGTAAAAATGTAGGCTGAGTCACATTCATTAACAAAGAATATTAAAATTATCCAAGGGACGAGCCATAGTTTATGTTCTATACCAGAACTGATATAAGGAAAATATGTGTGAGGCATGTAAGCAAGTAAATATGGTATAAAGCCTTTATAAAAAAGAAGAATAAAAAAACAATTTACTTGACCTTGTTCAATCTTTCATATGTGGTCTAATCGATCAAACCCTTATAGGGAATGATAATTTATCATTTTTATGGATGATCATAGTCTAATATCTTGAATAAAGTTCATGAAAATAAAGAAAAAAATTATTTATTCCATAATGTGGTATCAAATGAGAGTTGAAAATGTGACTGGAAACTCAATCAAAATTATAGTATCTAATAATGGAATTGAGTTTACATCCATTGAGGATGAGAAATACCTTGATAAGCATAGAATTGAGCCTGAGTATTCTTCGATGAGGACTCCAAAACAGAATGGTGTGGTTGAATGAAGAAACAAAATGGAAAAAAACATGGTTAAAATGCTCCCCATTAATTGTAGAATATACCACCACTACAGATAAGAGACAATATAAAACTATCAGAAAAATGGACAATTGTGATTGGTTATTTCCAACAAGCCTATCACCCATCCCAAATAGTCCATTAACAAGGACTGTTTGTGACAAGATTTGTTTCCCATCGAAAATTGTCATTTCTAAATAACTATCTTCAATAGGAATGTACTCCCATCATAATTTCCATATATCAGTATTGTTATTTGTGATGAGATTTACTTCCCATCACAAATAAGTGGTTGGTAAAAGAGTAATTATGATGTGACCCTTTGCAAATACCTTCTGTTATTTTTATTTATTGGTGACAAGATTTGATTCTCGTTGCAAATAAACTATCTGAAAAATAGAATTTACAATGAGACCTGAAACAAATAACTTTTTTACCACTGACGTGGTTACTTATGGTGGGTACTACTTCTGAGGGGACCCTTCGAAAATAGACCCATTGAAAATTATCTATCTTATATACCCCCTCCCCCCACCCCTACCCCAACCTATTTTTTACATTCTTCCCCTCTTACTCTACTGCCTTTTACTACTATCCTCTTCGTCTACTTAAATTTTTAAATATATTAAATTTTACAGGGAAGAAAATTATTGGTTTTCATTTGTTAAAAAGTATAGTTTTATGGTATTTTTATAATATTTTTAATTTTTAGTCAATTTATTTTATTTTATATTAATAATTATTATTATTAATTAGCTGAAATTATTTTTAATTAGAATACATAGTTTTATTTTTTTTATTCAGTTTTAAGTAGTAGTAATTATTTTTAATTAAATGTTTTTAGGTTTCATTATTAATAATTATTTTAAATTAGAAAAAATTAGTTCAAATTAGTAGTTACTAATTTTAATTGTTAGTATGTTGTTTAAATTATGAGTAAATAACTATAATAATTATAAATTAGGAGTAATCATACAAAATTAGTGATAATTATTAGAAATTAGTGATAGTATAAAAAATTGATAATTAGAAAAATTAATAGTAATAAGAAGTAATTATTAAAAAATAATGGAAATGAGGGAGAATTAATAAAACATAGAAACAATTTATAAATAGTAGTAATAAATAATTATAGTTTTTTAAAATAGATTGTATTAAAAAAACGGAAAATAGTAATTAATAATTTGTAGTAATTAATACTAATTTTGATTAATTCACCATAAATATTATAATTATAAAAAAATTATTAGAAATTAATGGAAATGAGAGAAAATTATTGATAATCTGTAAAAACCATCGATAATTATTAGAAATAAGAAATATTTATTAAAAATTAGTATTAATTATTAATAATAATATGTAGTTATTTGAAATCAGTGATAATTACAAAAAACTAGCGATAATTATTAAAATTTAGCAATAGCTATTAAAAAAGAAATATTATATATTAATAATTAGTGTTATTTAGTAGATATTAATGGTAATTAGAAAACTTTAGCAATACATAGAGGTAATTGCTAAAAATTAGCGATACTTAGTAAAAAAATAGAGATAATTTCTAAAAATTAGTTGTAATTGGTGGTATTTAGTAAAAATTAGTGGTAATTAGAGGTAATTAGTAAAAATTTGCAAAACATAATAAAAATTAGAGTAACCTAGTAAAAAAATAGCGTTACTTAGAAATAATTTTCATAATTAACATTAATTACTAAAAATATGTGGTAATTTGCTGAAATTACTATAAATTACCTATAATTACAAAACAATTATCAGTAATTAGTAAAAGTTAGTGGCACTTAGTAAAAATTAATGGAAACTAGGAAAAATTAGTGTCACTTAGTAATAATTATCTACAATTATTAATAATTAATAGAACATAGAAAAAATTAGCATAATTTAAGAAAGATAAGAGATACTTAGTAATAATTAGAGAAAATTATTAAGTATTAGCAGCAATTTTCTAAAATTATAGGTACTAAGCAAAAATTATCCACACTTAGAAAAAACCAGTACTCTCCCGTGCTATTGCATGACGCATTCAATTACTGGTTTTTATTTATACAAGATATTAATATTTTGAAAATTTGAGAAGAAAATGTATTGTTGAATAAATTTTAATTATAATGTAATGGTGTATTATAATGGAATCCTACCTTTGATAAACAAATCACTGGATCCAAAACAACAGGACAGACCCAACCCAACCTGATGATAAACAAATCATAGGATCCAAGATGAGGGCATGCTTCTAGCCATCCTTATGTGGATATTTTCATAGATAAATATTTTATCTGGTTGCATTTTCACAGTATTAAACGAATGGGATATGTCAATTTCAACTTCTTATTAACCCAAAACAATAAAAACTGAACGAATAAATCACAAAATCAAAACCTTAAAACCATCTTACCCCAACATCTTGAAAGGATCTTCAATAAAAGGTATTTGCAACTGAAGATAAAAGAAAATATATTATTAAAATAGAATAAAATGATCCACTTATACATGAAAACGAATATGATAACAAAAATAAAATAGAATAAACTAATCCAGTTATACACGAAGATGAAAATTCATTTTTTCTAGCTTTCATCAATATGCCTTTGAAATTGCTGGCCAACTGGTACCTGAAAATGAAAAATCATTTATGCTCAGAACAACAGCAACATGCATATAGAAATAGACTCAAAAACAGAGTAAAATCATGAATGTGACGTGTTTTTACCTACAAAATGTTTTTTTTGATTCCACTGAACATCAACTGTACCACAAATATTCATACATGATTTTTTTCCCAGACTAGATTGCCCAATAGAACCTGCAAGAATAAGACCATACACATTTGAGATTATCATTTTGTTGGCCCCAGACAACTGGGTCTTAGAGAAACCATAACTAAATTACCGAATTTTTTAAGGAACATATATTCTTTATCATGCACTATTTCATGATAAAAAAAATGGAAACTAATATGTTGATAATTTCCTTTTCATAAAGGACGTGAGGAATTTCATCACCTAGAAGAAGTAGTATTCCACATAACATCCTTGTTTAAATATAGGTCAGTGGAATTTCCTCTATTAAGAATAGTAGAATCACAAATTTCCTTTCTAAACAAAAGATATATATTCATTAATATACAAACCATTAGGAATACCAATCATTAACTATAACTTGAATTTCCATATAAATGTGTGTGAAATATTCATCATTTAGAATGATTGTTTTTTGTAGTTGTATAAATTTAATGCCATAAAAAAACAGAAAACTCTTACCCCGTATTGAAATCTCTTACCATGCCATAACTGATATGTTTCTTTCCTGTGATGTGAGATTGAGTTCTCTCAGTAGCATCATTTTCCACAAGAAAAGAATCACAGATCTCACAAAAAGCCATGATTTTTTCTAGAGAAAGCATCAACACTTTGTCAGTCTATGGTTGCTGAATCAACAATATTTTCTCAATAGTATGTACCTACACCTTTCTCATGAGTGGACATGATAAATCCTATTTTCCTTCTTATTGATGTTCATCTACTTGTTTCGGGAGGTTCATGAATTTTTCCTCTAGCACAAATAGTTATCCTGCCTTTGCTACACATATTAGAGGAGGGGTGTGACTTCAAATTCTAGAGCAAGGCGTTCTAGCCCATGTCTGACTCTTCTATCAAGAATCCAATCAGCAGAATATTTAAGAACGTGTTATAGAGAGTATAAGAAGAGAATAGTTTTAGTGTACTACTGATTCATACTAATAAAAACTGTGGGAAAATAAGGTATGAAACTGGATATTGAAATATCACATACTGTTGACTAAAATGTGGAAGGTATTTTCAAAACTGGATTTGAATGTAATTTATCCAAAATAGTATAATATATAGGTGATTTACTAATCCAATAAATTGATTAAATCCTTAACTGTTTAATGTGACTTTATATTAAATATATTAAAAATTGTATGAATATTTATATGAAAACATTAATCTATTTTCCCACATTAGTTACACACATTACATTAACTTTTTAACCTAAGATGTGACTTCATGTAAACATTATTTCCACATCTTAACATAATAGTACAAACACAACATATTAACAAAGAACTAACTGACATTAAATACTATATTCCTAAAGTTATTTGAAATACAGTTATAGGGTAATCATTTTTCAGTGAATGATAACATATTAATAGTGGAAAAACATATCATTAAATCAATGAAAAAGCATTGAAAATAACATAATAACTTCAAACACATCTACGGTGGATTCACTAGATGATGGAAACTAAATATAGGCCAACTAACCCCTACTAAAATCATTCACTGCTACCATAGTATGTGCATGAGGTAAATAGTTTACACTACTAAAAAACCATTGTTGAAGACAACCGAAGCACACCCCAGATGCATCTTATTAAGAGAGATATCCTTGGAAGAAACTATATACCCAACAAAAGAAGTAGACATGGATAGGTATAAAGAAGAGGGATATCCTACCTCCGATAAATATTCCTAAAAAATAAGTTATTGGAGCCACCCATAGGTTTGAGAGGGATCCATAGGATTTTTGGAGAGAGTTCCTTTATGAGATTTTCCTTCTACAAACCTAAAACCACTGTCCACAAATCAATTCAGGGGTATACACCTGTAAGAACATAAAAAAATATATAAAAACAGAATCAGATTAATAGAATCAGATTAGTAAAATATATAAAAACCTGTTACCAATCGGGGGCGGCATACGGTTAGTTAGATTCGGGTTTGGAGGTATATTTTGAGGGTTAAGGTGACGTGGTAACATGGGAAGGTGACACGTAAGCCGAAAAAAATGCCAACATCAGTAAATATATAGATATAAATAAGAAATATATAACATAATGACAATATTTTATTATTTTATCACAAAGATGAAAAACATCATTCAAAAAATTTCAAAATAAACAATTTGAGTTTTTTTGTGTCATTTTGAAAATGACTAAATCTGTATAATTCACAAATCACAATTTTGTTTATTCTATTAATCAATGGTGTTTATTACATTTTATAATACCAAAATTAGTAATTTATAATGCACAAATCACACGAGTTTCATGATTTTATAGTAAATAGTGTTGCTATACCGAAATCTTGATACAATAATAGAAATATATCAATATACTACTAAAAAACAGTGCTGCTATAGTAAATAATATTGATATCCCAAAATATTGATGTGCCTTTTCCTTTCCCAAAAAAATTATCAAATTTAATATTAATTACGTGGCTATGATTTTTCATTTTTCAACAATAATCTATTTTAGTAGGTATGCCTTTCCATTCTACTCTTTTATAGAGTGTTGTAATTTGAAATTATCCTCCAATGAAGGCGTAACACCCAACAATTTATCAACATAATGGATACTTACTTGTATAGGAACCCGTCTTTGAGCATAACCCATCATGAACTTCAAATACATTGTAGTTTCACGATCAATTCTCTATTGAATAATAGTCGTCAAGTTCCTGAAAAATTTATGCTTCAATAATAATTGTAGCAACAAAGTTTGTTATTGAAGAATAACAAAATTAAAGATTATAATTAATGTTAACCAAGATCACTTGAAGTAATTAATCTAGGAACTGTTTTCATATAGTTACTGATTAAGATAATAGTTTTATCAAAACAGTACTGTATTTGAAAATGTATAAGTATAAAACGTCAATGCATGGAGAAATACCACTTACAATAACCCAATAGGTAATGCAGGTATTGAAGAATAATTAAATTCATTCTACTAGCTTTGACTCATGAAGATCACCAAAGAAAATGAGTTTTTTAAAATTATAAAATCTCATAACCCAATGGGTAATCTAGGTACTGAATGCTAGAATCTTCAAAGACAGTAGCAGCTATCTGGAAACTCAGGTATAGAAAGTTGGAAACTGTAGAGATAATAGCAGCTATCTAGAAACTCAAATATCACAGTTACTAATTAGGATAATAGTTTTATCAAAACAGTTCTGTAATTGGAAATTTAAAATTAGAAAAACACAATGAAGGGAGAAGTACTTCTTATAATAATCTAAAATTAATAGGTGAGAGTGAATTCTAAAAATATAGGATGTTTTAATTCATGCATCATGAGAAGTTTGAGATCCATGCACCTGAAATCCACCGTCAATGAGTTATAAAATCTCAAACTGTAAACTTAATCTTTGATAAAAAAAACATTAATGCACCGGTATTGTAATTAAATTAAATATACTGGTATTTTATAGTATCCAGAACATGTCATGAAACATCTCATCATCCATATAAAGAATGAATGGTGCTTAAATCAGTTGGGTATTTAAATTGAAGACACACATCCTGCAAGATGAGATGTTTCATGATGAATAATTAAATGTATACTTCTAGTCGTGAAACATCTCATCATTCAGAATCAGAAATATTTTCTCAACATTAAGTACCAACACCTTTCTCATGAGTGGACATGATGCATCCTCTTTTCCAACTTCTTAATGTTCATATACTTCTTCCAGGAGGTTCTTGAATTTATCCTTTAGGAAAGATAGTTAGCCTACCTTTTCTACTGAGATTGGAGGAGGGGGCATGACTTCATCTTCCAAAGAAAGGCGTTCTAGCCCACGCCTGACTCTTATGTCAAGAATCCAATCAGCATAACATTTAAGAACCTGTTATAGAGAGTAAAATAAGATAATGGTTTCAGTATACTACTAATTTATACTAATAAAAACTGTGGGAAAATAAGGTATGAAAATGGATATTGAAATTTCACAAACTGTTGACAAAAATGTGGAAGGTATTTTTAAAACTGGATTTGAATGTTATTTAACCAAAATACTATAATGTGAAGGTGATGTACTATTCCAATAAATTCATTAAATATTTAACTGTTTAATGTGACTTTATATTAAATCTATTAAAAAATGTATGAACCTTCATACGAAAACATTAATCTATTTTCCCACATTATTGATGAACAAGACATTAACTGCTTAACCTAAGATGCGACTTCAACTAAACAATATTTTCACAGGCTAAAATAATAGCAAAAACACAAACTATTAACAATGAACTAACTGACATTAAAAACTATATTTTTAAAGTGATTATAAATAGAGTTATAGTGGACCCATTTTTCAGTTAATGAAACATATTAGTAGTGGACAAAACATGTCATTACATTCATGAAAAATAGTGAACATAACATACTAACTTCAAACACATATACAGAGGATTCACTGGATGATGGAAACTGAATATAGGTCGAATAACCCCTACTTAAATCATTCACTTCTACCATAGTAAATTCATGAGGTAAATAGTTTAAACTACTAAAAACCCTATGTTGAAGACAACCGAAGCACACCCTGGATACCTCTTATTAAGAGAGATGTCCCTAGAAGACACAATATACCTAGAAAAAGTAGTATACATGGATAGGTTTAAAGAAGAGGGATATCCTACATCTGATAAAGATTCCTAAAAAATAAGTTATTGGAGCCACCCAGAGGTTTGATATGGATCCATAGGATTTCTGGAGAGTGTTCCTTTCAGAGATTTTCCTTCTACAAACCTAAAACCACTGTCCACAAATCAATTCGAGGGTATACGCCTGTATGAACATAAAAAAATATATAAAAATAGAATCAGATTAGTAGAATCAGATCAGTAGAATATATAAAAACATGTTACCAATCGGGGGCGGCATACAGTGAGATAATTTCGGGTTTAAAGGTAGATTTGGAGGGTTTGGCTGATGTGGTAACATGGGAAGGTGACACGTAAGCCAAAAAAATGCCAACATTAGTAAATATATTGATATAAATAAGAAATATATAACATAATGACTTTATTGTATTATAGTATCACAAAGCTGCAAAATATCATTCAAAACATTTCAAAATAAACAATTTGAGTTTTTTGTGTCATTTTGAATATGACTAAATTTGTATAATTCACAAATCACAATGGTGTTTATTCTATTAATCAATGGAGATTATTAAAAAATTTAATACCTAAAGCAGTAATGTATAATGTACAAATCACATGAGTTTCATGATTTTATAGTAAACAGTGTTGTTATACCAAAATCTTGAAACAATAAAAGAAATATATCAATATACTACTACAAAACAGAGATACTATAGTAAATTATATTGCTATACCAAAATATTGATGTGCTTATGAGTTTTCCAAAAACATTATCATATTTAATATTAATTACATGACTATGATTTTTCATTTTTCACCAATAATTTATTTTAGTCGGTATTCCTGTTCAGATTACTCTTTTATAGAGTGTTGTTATTTGAAAATATCCTCAAATGAAGGTGTAACACCCAACAGTTTATCAACACAATGGATACTTACTTGTATAGGAACCCATCTTTGAGAATAATCCATCTATAACTTCAAAATCATTGTAGTTTCACCATCAATTCTCTATTGAATAATAGTATACAATTTCCTGCAAAATTTATGCTTCAATAAAAATTGCAGCAACAAATATTTTTATTTAAGAATAACATAATTAAATATTATTATTAATCTTATGCAAGATCACTAGAAGTAATTAATCTAGGAACTGTTTTCACATAGTTACTAACTAAGATAACAGTTCTATCCAAACAGTCTTGTATTTGGAAATTTAAAAGTAGAAAACGTCAATGCATGGAGAAATAACTCTTATAATAACCCCATGGGTAATTTAGGTACTGAAGAATAATTAAATTCATTCTGATAGATTTCAGTCAGGAAGATCACCAAAAAAATGAGTTTTTTAAAATGATAAAATCTCATAACCAAATGGGTAATACTGGTACTGAATGCTTGAATCTTCAAAGATAGTAGAAGCTGTCTGGAAACTCAGGTACTGAAAGCAAGAATCTTTAGAGATAGTAAAAGCTATCTAGAAACTCAAATCACATAGTTACTGATTAAGATAATAGTTTTATCAAAACTGTCCATTAATTAGAAATTTAAAATTTGAAAACCACAATGAAGGGAGAAGTACCTCTTACAATAATCTAAACTTAACAGGTGAGTGTGAATTATGATAATAGATGATGTTTGAATTCATGAATCATGAGAATTTTTAGATCCATTCACATGAAATCCACCGTCATTGAGTTGCAGAATCTCAAACTATAAACATATTCTTTGATAAAAACACATTAATGCACTATTATTTTAATTAAATTAAATATACTGGTATTTTATAGTATCCGGAACATGTCATGAAACATTTCATCATCCATATAAAGAATGAATTGTGATTAAATCAGTTGGGTATTTAAATTGATGGACACACTCCCTACATGATGAGATGTTTCATGATGAATAATTAAATGCATACTGATTGATTTGTGGCAAAAATATCACCCGTGAAAAATGGGTTATTTAAAATGAGAAAATCTAATAACCCAATAGATCATTTTAAGAACTTGTGACCTATTTAATTATTTCACAGTATAACAAATATTTACCATAGGAACATGGAATTTCATTTTAAATAACTATTCTAGTATTGTACATAATTCCAAACATAGCATTGAAGGTTACTTGTGACCTATTTCATCACTGCATAGTATAACAAACAGTTAATAGTCAAACATGGCGTTGAAACAAAATGGAAAATTTTGGGACTGAAAAGTATATAGAAACATGAATTGTAATAATAAGATGTAGAAAACTAGAAATGTAAATTTATCAGTTATTTGATACGAAAATACATGTCTCCTCCATAAACATGTATGTACAACACCAAAATAATGACCTGAATAGAATTTCAAATAAGGTATGCATACTCTGCATGATGTAATATACATTTTTATACATATAGGATTTCATAAAATATTTATGAAAACAATGTAAATTGTTAGCATGAATTAATACCATACACGTATTAACAGGTGAGTGTGAATTCCACCCTTGTTAAGTGCAATGGGTCGCGCAGGTCCTGGAAGCGGTAATTTGCAAAGATTGTTATGTAATGTAAGTTGTAATGTTAGTTTGAAAGTAATATGAATGTTACCAGTATGGTAAGCTGACCTCATTCCAACATCTACCAGAACTGAGATGAAAATGATGGGAGGAAACTCACGTAGTTTGTAGCACTGATTGAGGGAAATACCGAGTGGGGAAGGCTATGAAGGAAATGGAAATCCAGTGCAGATATAATGTTAATACCAAGCGACATCCTTGATACTGCGACAGAATCCCTAGAGAAGTGGAGGGGATCTTGAGGATGGATTGAGATGCCGACCGGGGAATACGGGAACCCTGGATCGAATGGAGGTGAAACCCGAGTGGTTGGAGAAACATATTAAATTAAATATGTTTCATCAATGTGTAGAAAATATGGAGCCACAAATTCAGTGGAATGGATCTAGGAATGGATGGAAATAGCAGGGGGAGGGGATTCAGATAGAAAGCTCGGGGAGGGAAACTGGAGGGCAGCGAGTAGTCTGTGGCTATGTGTTGTGAGAACCCTCGGACAAGATGAGGAGTGGGCAGAGAAATCTTGGGAACATGCCCTATCAAGGAAGTGCGGCAGAGTCGTGGAAGGTAGGGGTTTCTCAGGCATTAAATAATCTTACGTAGCAGTCGAAGAATCTATGAATGGAAATGCGAGTTATAGAAAACACACAGTGCAGATGTATGCTTAAACTCAAATTAGGATGAAGAAGACTTACGGGCAAGATAGAATAGAGCGAAATTAAGAAGAGATTGATGCAGTTGTTGGGATTTTGGGGGAACTATAGGTAAAAAATAGGTTAGTCCCGACCGTAACTAGAATAATGAGAACCGTAGATACTGTAGATCAACCGAGGAGAAGGTGGAGGTCGAAGAAGGAGGGTTGTGGACTGTGGATTGATCGGGAGTTGGAGGATGACAGAGGCACAGGTCGCACGGGTAATGGGAATTCTAGGTCTCAATCCCGTAGAATGTAAGTGGGAGCAGGATAAGGATGCGTAGAGAAGAAGAGGTAGTGCGTGGAGGGGTGACGTGGGTAATTGGAGGGAGGACAAGTATTGAAAAACTGATGTGGAGACATGGTAGTTTGACACGTGGCATGGGAGGATTCCTAAGATTAGTATATATATAGATTAGTGGCGATAACATAAAATTAATGGTAATTACAAAAAATTATCAATAATTACCTAAAATTAGCAATTACTATTAAAATTTAGCGGTAATTAGTAAAAATTATAGGTACTTAGTGAAAATTAGTGGTACATAGTGGTATATAGAAAACCTAAGAGTCACATAGTAATTATTAGATGCACTTAGTAATAATTAGAAGCACTTAGTAGAAATTACTTTAAATTAGTAATAATTATTGGAAATTAGTTGTAATTCCTAAAAAATATCATTAATTATTAAAAATAAGTGGAAATTTAAAAAATAGCATAAATTAGTAAAAATTATTGGCACATAGTAAAACTCATAATTAATTAGAAAAAATAGAATCACTTAGGAATAATTTTTTTTAATTAGTAATAATTAGCAGCACATAGTAAAAAATTAGTTTCACTTTCTAAAAATTTGTATAAAACATTAAAACATAGCAGTAATTCCATAAAATTAGTGGTAACTGATAAAATTATCTATAGTTATTATAAAATATTAGTACGTAGATAAATGTAACAACCCTAAAATATTAGAAATTTCATAGTGTTGAGTTCTCCTAGTATACTTAAATGTAGGATGTTCTTCAAAGGGGAAAATTAGAAAAGGATAGAGGCCACCATGTGAAACGTAAGCAGCATATATTATAGAATGATGAAAATTTTAAAAAGAATGTTACATAAAAGTTTAATTTTCTTAAATATAAGATAAATTTCTCCCAAAATATTGAATACCTAAAAAAGCTGAAGGGTAAGAAAGATTCATTCTCATGACTCAAAAGGAATACATAAATTTTATTTTCATGACTCTGAATAAATTCAAATGGGACATTTTTATGAATCCAACAGAATATATAAGATTCATTTCCATAGTTTATAGGTGAAATATAAGGTTCATCCAATTGACTATCTGAGTGGAAGTGACAATCATGTTTTGCACTGTTTTACATGCCATGAAAATAACATCGATGATGTAGAGAAGATTCACACCATGACCTATAAAGAGACAGATTTGTAATTTTTCATGACTCAGAACATCGCACTATGATGTCTTCATGATCAGGCTATGAAATTGACTAATCATTTCATTTTTTAAAATAATATAAATCATAAAATATGTAATCAAACTTTAATAAATATTATGACTTTTGTAAAAGGAAAAAGACCATGATATTTGAGGAAGGTCAAAAAGATTATAAAGAATTTAAAAGGAGGATTTACCAAGGATTATATCAAGAACATTATATATTTGAAATATGGTAAAATATCACATTCAATGGATTTATAGGAAAAAAATATAAATAAGAAGATAAATAGATAATTGTTTATGCTATCTGGAAAAAAATAAGGTGATGAAAAACTAGGGGACAAATATAGATAGAATTAGATCAGAGATATTACTATGATATTACATATTGAAGATACATAATTTAAGAAGGAACTGAATCACAATAATACACATATCAAACATTTATTTTTCTTTTTTGAAGAACCATTTAAAGTGATTTATGTGCCATTTTTCCTACTTCTATAGCATTTCACAAAGTATTGAACAAATATAAAAAGATTTGGTAGTTTCCATAGGATAAATAGCATGTCCCTTATAAATTTTGTAAAACATATAGTGTTTAGTGTCACATCCTAGTACATCAACACACCATTATAGTATACTTCAAATATTATCTCTTTATGGTGAACTAAGTGAGAAACCTATCTCTATAAAATTAACATTAGCATATGAAATATGTGTGATTGTTTGATGATTTTTTGAATGTTGAAAGGTTCTTGTGTTTTTTAACCAAATGGGAACAAGACCAGGTGATGGAAAATAAGAATAAGAAACACTAATTTACCACCCCCCCCCCCTCTTAGGGAGTTTCTGGTGTTTTCTTTCAATCATAGCAGTATCTTAAGAGTTTCTAAATTCATAATGAGGTCCATACCATGAAGTAATAATCACATGGATCAATTGTATAAAAAACATCCTTAAGGGGAATAAATTTATGGAATCAGACCTCATGTGTTTTTAAGTGCCACGTTATAGCTTTACCCTGAGGAAATAAACTCTCTAGACATCCTCTCTAACTATATCGTAAGGAAATTTTCTCAACCCTTTGGTTATACCTCCCCAAGGTTGTACTAGGAGAGAATAATAACATTTCATATCCCCTAAAATAACCCACCTCACATTAGATCTTATCACCCATACCCATTAATGAAATAATATAATATAGCAATTATTAGATTGTAAAAAATAGTTATCATGGGGAATAATATGCATAAACCAAGAAAAACTATAGCATATAAATGTTATATACAATGGAATATGAGGATACAACAATTCAAACATCATACAAATGAAATTATATATATATAATTAATAAATTGTACAATTAAGCATATATAAAAAATCATGACAAATAAGAATTATATAGAAATATTAGGAAATAATCACAAAGAACATGATGAAATATATCCATAATCTTATAATATCAAGGTATAGTGATGATAGAAATCAATTTAACAATTCCCATATCTTGATTATGGTGGTTTTGGACTCAACAGAAGTGCATATTAGGAATATACAACCCATTTATTTGTCGTAATCAATGAATAATATTAGATGTAAATGTTAAAGATCATCATGATCAATTAAACTATATCAATGATTAATTGACTTATAAACACCATATCCAATAAGGTGGGATCATCACATTGAATTTATAATAAATTTAAAAATAGATTAATAATTATTTTATTTTTTATTTATTTATTTATATAATATGTAGTTGAATACTTTCTTTATATAATCATTATGTCACAAGATCCAAGGGTAGTGTAGCATCCCAGTCCCGATTTTCCACCCAAAAAATTCATTCGGGCTGGGATCCATCAGCCTTAGGTGCACCTCCCCAAATTCCAAAGTTTGTAGACTAGAATTTGGGGTGTAAAGAGGGTAATGTGGGGAGGCTATTCCCTAAGGTATGATTATTATAATAGTCCAACTACATAGATAAAACATTAAAATTAAGAGTAAAGACTAAGAATACTCAATACAAACCCCCCAAATGTGCAGTTATAGTAAATATGAGTAACTAATGGAATCAAAATAAAAAATAGTGTCAGTGAATAAGGATACCAACCAGGAATACCACATTAATCAATATAAAACTATTCAAGAATACATATCATGACATACAGTTTCATATCCAGAATATGGGTCTCCCATGGATGACCATAGTATATACATACATATAAGCATGTCGATACAAAGAAAGAAAACCAATATAGAACTCTAACTAAGGATAGAAATCAGGGTCCAATGATAACATCCCATGCCATATAGCCACTATGATCCAATTCCTGAGGTCGGACCTTTACATAAATTCAACAACATAAAGTCTACACACATCCTAATGGGCCCATGTAGGGATGAGAATGTGTCTTTACAGGATACCCCCCAATACTTCATACACAATATAAGTGTTTATGAATATGTGAATTATAATAAATAAAAAAGCATATTAATGTAATTAAATTATATAAAATCTTACCTTGTGCTCAACAACCACCAAGAATCTATCACCTACCTCAGCCAATGAAAAAATATCTAGAGGGGAAGGTCCTTGGATCATATCCCAAGGAATCCCATGAAGAATTATCTATTAGGTGAACCCTTAGGTTACACCAAAAATAAGTAAGCTATCACCATCCACCTCCTGACTTCTTGTGTCTCAAAAAATCACTGACATCCCGTAGTCATATCCAAATGAGACAATCTGGTCCCCTACACCCCCGATCGAAATCACTTGTCAGCTCAAAGCTCGACATCTGGAGGCACAACCATATCTGACCTTAATAAAATAATGGTTGGTACATAGCACAATGTCCTAAGGAACAATGATCTCTATCATCCTAAAGTATTCCATGCCCAATGGCCTCAATACGGTGAGAATCATTCCTCAACTAATATTTTAAACACTATCGACTGAAGGATCCTCACCTTCCATTTGGATTTCAATAAGAATCACCCCCAAAAAAATTTCTTATATCGCACTCTTGGGAACCTCTTCCCACATGAGTGTTCAAAACCACCAAATCAGACGAGTAAAAATTTGTTCACATGAATCCAATCAGAACATAGTCCATCACAGGTGAGATGAAATCACAAAATGGTACCTCTTCCATAGCCCACCAACACCTAGTTCCCCTGAGACCATGTCACTCTATTATGATGGTCATGAAATCCAAATATCTTGGGCCATTAAATCAACATTAAGGCCTATCTACCTCAAACCGACATCCATGATGCCCAATCCTGTTATCATAATCATTCAAATATCTAGTTCAAAACCACCCAAATGACCATGTCACATCAATCCTGATGGCCATGCCACGAAAATCCTCAGGTCGAGACTGTCATGATTCTATAGATCACATAATCAGACAAAAATCATTATATATATATATATATATATTTCAAATAAATTTAATAAAACAATTAAATGTAATTGAATTGAACAACTTAAATTAAATAACCAATTAAATACAAAATGAATTGTACAGTTCCAACGAAACAAACATTAAACGTAAACCAAAAACACACCCCGACCTTACTACCGAAGGTGGTCGATGGCCTCTAACCTGGCGTTGCAAAAAAAACAAGGCGAGGGAGTGAACAAAAGCATCCTGAAAGCTCATATTATCCATTTAACATCAATAATTATGGTCTCTCTCTGAAATCCAACTATGCACTATAATAAACACCCCCCAAAATGACTATGAATACACAAATAAAGGTATGCACCACATACCTCAGACTCATCAATGTAGAAATTCTCATAATTATCCTCAAACTCCAGGTCTTTCGAAACAAATCAATGTTTTCATTGAATGACCTAAAAATAGGGTAAAATGGATCAAATTGATTTAAGTGCTCCGTGAGGTGAGATCAAAGGGGAAGAGAAGATAGGGTGTGATTTGACTTACTATTGTAGTTCCAACCCACTAGATATATCTAAAAATAGAACACTAATGAGGAAGATGAATCCAAATGATGTGGAGGAAGAAAATGGAGAAAAACCCCTGGCTATGCGTAACCCATGGGTGAAGGAGGAAAAATAAGGATAAATAAGAAAATAGAGGGATGGTAGAAATGTAATTTCACCGCTTAAATGAGGTTTTATGGTTAGCATTCACATTTTTTCAATGTTTTTGAAAATATTATGGTATCTCTCCTTCAGAATCTATATATATTTCCACAAACTTGTTTTCCCCAAATGTATACTTTCCCAAAAACTATGCTCACTGCAAAAAAGGGGGCCACACTCTTAACTAGAAGAGGCTGAAAGGGTTTACCTAAGACATATGCCTTGACATGGAAGTCTAAAATTGGGTCTTATGGCCTCTGATGATCTTGAAACCCCTTCTTAACACCCGAGGATATAAACAATCCTCTAACTCTTCATAAATATATATTTGATTGAAGAAACCTTTGAAATTTAGTTCTCATGCCTAAAAAATAAATGAGCATACCCACCAATTAAAAATTCTAGAAAACGAAAGAGGTTATTGACACGATTCCAAAACATAAGAAATTAAAATCTCCCCACCTTAATAAAGCACATCCTAAATCTATAAGGCAAAACCAGGAGATGATACTAAAAATACCCATCCTAGAGAAAACAACCCAAACTAGCCCAGTCTCAAGGGCCTAGGTAAAATATCTCAGGGGATCCCCAACTTAGGAGTGACCTACAAAAGTTTCAACTCGAGAAAAACTCATATCAATAAACATTACATCAACCAATTGCCGAACTCAAAATTCTTCCCATGATGTATTGTCACTCTTGCACCTAATCATGAGCACCCATGTCATATCAGAAACCAATTAGAATCCTGTAAAACATCAGTTCCCACCTCATTCCATTATCATACGTGCCACCATTGAGGTCCTGTATCTCAACAAATGCTCAACAAAACCTTATTTCCTCACACATTAACAAGTATTTCTCCACAACCGTGCTGTGATTCCATGAAACTCAAGTAACTACATATCCTCGATGCCCCAATGGAAATTCATCTCAATAAACACACAATAAACGATGCTCAAATGTTGAACCTAATACAAGAAACCTCATATATATATATATATATATATCATATACCTGAATATGTGCTGACCTATTAACCAGCATGTCATTAGTCCATTTACTACTCTTGTTCAACTCATGCACCCAAAATAGACATGCCTCTACATGTCATCCCAAAACAAGAATAAATAAATGTATGCACCATTTTCGTACCTCTAACCATCATTAACTCTCCTACCAGATCAGTCCCTAGTAGCTCCATGACATGAACCTAGCCTGAAGCTCAACTACCTGAAGCCTTTCCTCCCTATGATGATGAACAATCCATCAGCCACAAACCCCACTATTGGGTCCTAGAATCTCTTCCATGACCTCTATAAGCAACTAAAACATGACCACCATAACCTGGTATCGCTCCAAGTCCAATCACATAGCCCTGAGCCTAACCTAGTGCCTAACTAGAAGCTCTTCAATAATGATTCTAGCAGTACCCCTTGAGATTCCCGACCTATCCACATGACCAATACTCCTTTTGAGACTTTTCATAATAATTTCATACATATCTTAGCTTCCCACACTAGAATAATACCATCAATGATCCACTCGGTGGCGGCCTACTCGAGTCATTGGCTTGACTGTCCTACTGGAACTCATCCTAGCCCTGCTTCTTAGTATCTAAAGTGTCATCACTAAAATCACTTGGAGTCATAACTATGCTCGAACGTGACTGATCTATCATGTTTCTCTAAAATAAGATTGTCTGGTTCAATACGTTTGAAAATTAGGTCATCCTAAAGATTTCAACCTTCACCTAAATGGTGATCCATAAACCATCATCAATATGCCTCACCCTCAAGGTGACAACTCTCACCGTGTTGGGTGAAAAGCGGGACAACTAATTGAATATAACTACATATTACATGACTTACATGTCTCCCTACATAACGTTCAAGAACTCACTATCAATATTTAACCTTAATGTCTTCGGGAAGAAGTGTTTGGAGAACCTAGCATCAGATTACTTCCAAACATATCCCTCATGTTTTTCGTCTTTCACATGCACATACCACCAATTATTTGTTGTACCTCTGACCATGTACATTTCAATATTCACCCTCTACCCTAGAGGCGTCTTGAGCTGCTCAAAAGTCAACTACATGGACTCAATCAGATTTCTAGCCTCTTGTGGACTAGCTTCGCCCTAAAACAATTGTTGGTTATATGGATAGAACTCTCGAGTCATATATTCCGAAGATGGATTTGCTCCATGATCACCCCTATAAATACCCTAGATCAGTTGAACAAGGCTCGCTCTGAGCTACTCGTCATTGCATGTCATAAATGTTGTTAGATCTGGCAGCTTCCCCACATATATTTGGACCTGAACCTGATCTTTTACTTGTTGTTTAACATGTTTCTCATGATCTACCTAGTCCTAAAGGGTCTCAACCTACTATTTCTCCTATATTATCAAGAAATAACCTTCCTGACGCTACATCTATGATGTCTTGGTGGAAACCTATTTAATAAAATTAACAAGGTTAGACAACCAAATAGAATATATATATATATATATACAATGAAAATTAGGAAAGAAGTAACATGTAGTACATCCTCACTACCCTTACCCATTCCTATCACAATCATGCCACATGACATTCCATCCTCAAAGCCTCCTTACCCACCCTCAACAGAGCCAAGTATCAAACTACATCGGGACAGGCCCGTCCTAACAATCACAACCTCTTAAACGGATGACCTGAACACCCAACCCAGTGATCAAAATCCTTACATGCCATATTACATTCCCACTCTTATAAAATTTATTCACATTTCATGTGTCACATCAAAAGAAATATATATATATATCACATGGAATATTACATTCACAAACAATTTCACATTTCACAATAAATTTTCACAGGAACAAGTATATTCATAATTAAAAAACCATAATATATGACTAATCAAGAGTAGAAACATGAATTACATACCAAACACACCCTGACTTACCTGGCTATTGTTCTGAATTTCACCCCTTTTCGTACCAGGCCAATGATTAAAATTTATAACAATTAACAGTCACATTTCAAAAAATCCACCCTAGGTGGAAATCAGACCGACTGTAAAATAAGAAATACAGAACTGAAATTTTCACGCATGGTAACCTGGTCAGTCCCTCATAAATGGGGATTCAGGTACCCAATAATGAGCTATGAATCCATTCTTGAACACATACTATTCTCCAGTCTTCCATATCCCAAATAGTGATACCCTCATAAAAGAAAGAACAATCTAGATCTCATCAGTATCTAGTGAAACATTGCTACTAAATCCCTGAAAATAACTCCTTTTAAACCAATTATAGCATCCCCAACCCAATAATCCACCTAAAAATTGATTTTAGGTTGTGTACCACTACCCTTAGGGGAATCTCCCCGAACACTGAAGGATGCCGACCTACAAGAAGGGTGTAAATAGTGTAAAGTGTAGATGATATACCCTCAGGGGATGACAATAAAATGGTTAAAATACATATATATAGCATGAAACATAAGTGTAAAGAAACAGAATACTAGAACTAGGCCTTCAAATGTTGGAAGCATAGACAATATCAATAACTAATGAAATCATAATAAACAACTACAGTGTAAATCAATAAGGAAACCAACCAAACATATAACTTGTAGAAATTTAAAAATAAGCAAGCATAATCAATTAATATAGTATAATAACCAAAGAAGGATCCCCCATGGATGACTATAGTATATACAATCATATAATCCTGATGATACAACGAAATAAAACCAAAATAGAAAATCCAATAGAGGAAAGACCTTAAGGTCCAATGTCAATATCCCAGGCTAAATATCCCATAAGATCAATCTCTGGGGGCTGAACCTTTACCTAAAAATAACAACATAAAGCATACATACATCCCAAAGGGACCATGTAGGGTGTTATAATGTGTATCTAAAGGATACCACCAATGTTGTTGAACCCAAAACATGTTTTTAAGACTGTGTGAATTATAATAAAATTTAAAGAATCTCAATGCAATTAAATTAAACTAAAGCTTTATTGGTTCCCAAAAACCATCAGGAAGCTATCACCTACCTCGGCCAATGCTGGAATCACTGAAGAGGAGTGGATCATTGGACAAGGGCCCAAGGAATACCTCGAAGTAGGATATCCCAGGTGACCGCTAATGTTCATCCTTAAATAAGTAACCAGGCATTTTGTGCCTCATGACACCTCATGTCTCAACAAAGTATCAACGTCTCATAGGCACAACCAATTGAAACAATCCTACCCCTCAAACCCCTGCTCGAATGCACACATATACTTGATCCCTGATATCAAGATCCACATCAATATCTATCCTAAAATAAAAATCACTACCATGTCATAACAAAAAATCCCAAGGAACGGCGACCTCCATCCTCCAAAAATAGTCCAAGCCCCAGTACCTCAATACGGTGAGCCTCAACCTCTAATTGATAGCCTTATCTATATCAACTGATGTATCCTCACCTTTCACACGGATTTATCTGGAAATCACCCCAATACAATTTCTTATGTCTCTCTAATGGGGGCCTATACCCACAAGAATGGTCCAAACCACCTCATCATCTGATTCAACCTATGTGCACATGACTCTAATCAATACTTTTTCCATCACAGGTGAGAAGAAATCACTAAATAGTACCTAATCCACATCCAAGAAGTACCTATTTCCCATAATATTATGTCTCCAAATTCTAATGTCCACACCATCAAAATACTTTGGGTTATTCCCACATCATGATGTCCTATCCATCACGGGTGAGAAGAAATAACTCAAATTTCTATCCCAAGCCCAAAAAGAAAACCATGATGCCAAGATCCTAATGGCCATGCCACCCCAATCCCTAGGTCAATCTAATCATGGATTCATGGATCACCTCATCACATATAATTATTATATATATATAATTAAAATCAATTGGAAAAAATAATTTAATGTAATAGAATTAAACAACATAACTTAAATAAAAAATTCAATATAAAATTAATTATACACTTCCAATGAAACAGACATTCAAATTAAACCAATAATACACCAATCAAAACAACCAAAGGTATTCGATAGCCTCTAACTTGGCCTTGTATGGGCAAAAAATATTGGGAACTCCCAAAGGCATCCCAAAAGGTCTTACAATCAATTTAGCATCAAGTATTTGGGACTCTCTAAACTACACGAAAATGACCTAAAATTCGAACCCCAGAAATGATCGTAAAAACAATAATGATGGTATGCACCACCTAACATCGACTTGTAGATATATGAATGTCCGGTATTAGCCTCTAACTCCAAGAGGTTTGGAAGGAATCAATATTTTAGTCCAAATACCTAAAAATACTTTTAAATGTATCAAATGGATTTAGCACTATGTGAGTCAATATCAAAGGATAAGAGAATCTTGGGTGTGATAATCCTTACCACATCAGTTCCAACACAACTAATGGATCTAAAAATGGGCCACCGAAAATGAAGATGGATCAAAATGAACAGGATGGGGAAAATGGAGGAAACCCTTTTGTTGTGTGAAACCCATTTGAGGAGGAGGAAACGAATGAGAATTGTGGAAAAGGAGGGAGGGTAGAAATTTTATTTCACACCACTAATAATGTCACATGATTAGCTCACCTGGTTTTCCAAACCATGTGAAAACTATGTGGTTTCTCTCTATCAAAAACTTTAGAGCTTTCTGTTTGTCCATGGACCCCACATGCACAGTTTCCACAAAACCATGCTCAGTGCAAAATGGGCTTGCATGGTAAGCTAGAAGAGTATGTGCCGTTTTCCCCAAACCATGCGCCTTCACCAGAAACTCCAGAATAGGGTTTTCAAGACTTTGATTATCTAAAAACCTCTTATGAACACCTGAGGCATTGTATAAACCTCTAAAAACATCCAATATAGGATTATTGGATTGATGAAACTCTCTAAATTTAGTTTTGATGTCCAAAGGATAATTTAACACACCCAACTAATCAAATTTTCAAAACAGGAGAGGTTATTGACCCAATTCAATAACCTATAATGTTAAATGTATAATCCCCTTATATTTGATCCACACATTCTAAAAAAATGGAATGTTGTCATATATTTTTCTAGTGTTGGAATATTCGATCCGGGTCAATTGTGTCATACATCATTGATTGCAGCAATAATTTCTTCCTAGATGAAAGATTATTTAGGCTCTCTCAAATGCTTGAGACATTGAATAAGGATTATCAACCACCATTTTAATAATAATATAAATAATATTATTATTTTCTTGAAACCCATAATACATACAGATAAATAAATATAATTTCTAGAATAAATAAATTAACATTTATTTAAATGATATTTAATATATAATTTCCAATCAGATCGTTAAAATTATCCCATTTATCTTTTTTGGAATTTAAAAATTGTTAAATACTGAAAATTTATTTAATAAATCAATATTACTTCATTTTTTTGATAAATATAATAAATATTATATTCACTAACTATTTTGAATAAATACTTTTTATTAATTAACTCACATATTTAATATTCTCAATGACTTGTGATTAAATCTTGGCAATAAAACAGTCCAAAATAATTATTAATCCATAAAGAGGAAATTATATTTATTATAAATTTGTTCAATTAAAAATATAATTTAATGAAAATTCTAGATACAGTTAGTTTGTGAGCCTCTAGGCCACTTTTTTAGTGGAATTAAGTTAAACCACCTAAAGTAAAAGGTTAGCTTATGGAAAAACATTTAGGGAACCCTAGAGAATTAATTTATCATCTAAATGAAATAAATTTCTATTATAATGATCACTATGTAATATAATATCTTTATCATTATATCTCTAATCAAGTATTTTTCTTACTGGTATCATCAATCTATGTGCTTGAAGTATATTTCTTTTACTTTTTTGAAAATGAACATGCTTATAGAGCATCATGGACATTAATTTAATTAGGCTACTCCATTCCCATAAAAAGTAACTAAATATCAACTTTTTTTAAATAATGGAAGGTAAAAATACTTTCATTCACTATTCAATAATGCAATATCACCCATGATGCACCCAACCTATATTACTTCGCTGAAAAAATATATTGTCTCGGTTTTATTCAATACATAAAAGTATGTCACTCAATATAATCATTAATAATAATATTAAAGTCTACATACCAAGACTCACAACCACATATTGGAACATCCAATGAAATGTATAAATTTAAATTTCCCTCTACATGTTTTTATAATTATTAGCTCTTAAAATTGCCAAGTGCATACACCATGAGAAAGTCTCACAACGTCCTATGACTCTCTACCCCTGATATCTTGTATCATTTTGGTCCTATAAAATTATATCTTCTAGCTATGAAAGAAATACTTGAGTATATAATTGTAGCACTTCTAGTTTCTCATCATAGCCGGGAACTTTTAAGACCTTTTTGTGATATCGTTACTCATAGAACATTACCAAATACTATGTCATGCAAAATAAAAATTCTGAAGTTCCAAGGATTTTGTCAAATTAAAATATTAATAAATATAAATAATCATAAAGTATTAAGTATTTTTTTATAGGGAATCCAATCTAATAGTATCCCACTTTTGCGGGATCCAATTTCTTATAACCTTTAATCTTCTGTATCCCATATGATATTCATTATTTTGTTGATATGAGGATTTTGTACATGGTTCCACCATTTTATCCTCTACAAAAACTCATCGCATTTATAATTTTCCCCTCTGATAAAAATTACTAAAGAGTTGATACATTAGTATAATGTTCTTGGCTCATTTGTGTGATTTTGGATCCAATGTGACATTCACTGTTGTATTATTATCATAACCCAATATTATGTGGTCTTTATTTTTAGGTACCACGCCAAACTCTTAGACAATGTTTCATATACAAACATATTATTTGGTTGTATCATTATCCACTGTATAATTTTAATCCTCCATATAATCAGTGGAATGTTGTTGCTTTGAAATCTTCCATCTCACATTTACACTATTGAGACTGAAGACATTTCCTAACAGGAACTTTAAATCATATTGATCTATCTGAGAGCTAGAATTAGTTTAACCTCTAATGACTATCTCACCATATCCTCAATATACCATAAACATATCTTTAGTACACCACAAACACTTATGGATGGCCTTAATATCATACCAATTTTCTTAAACTATATTGGCATGATATCTGACTACCATGATCAAAGCATAGTCAATATCAAGCTAGTTACATAATATGGATTACATGATTGACCCTATAACATAATAATATGGGATCTAACTAATTATCTATATTTATTTATTTTTTCAATACAGATATATTATATTAGAAACACGTAAAAAATATGGAACTGAAACCAATCCACTCTGGGTTTGTTCCATATGAAATTTCATTTGTATCTGGTCAATATATAAACATTGACTTAGTACAAGTATCCTCTTGGATAAAAAATGAATGATCATGATCCAATGAATGTCGGATTCTTCACCTAATTCTTTCATGAACAATCGCTCATTAAACTAGTCCTAATATAATTATAATATTAGTATGATATTATCAATAAGTAATATGTATTCGACATATTCTTCTAGGATGACTAATGCATTGACACTGAACTTATTGTAGATCAAGTTCATTATTATTGAGACTAAATTCATTTATTTCATCATGAAATAAAATTTTCCATGACTGGGAGTCCTCCATTAATCCATAAATGGATATATACTAGCTTAATGTCTCATTGGAATTATCTAGGATCATAAATCCTTCAGGTTGTGTCATATAGACATCCTCTACAGCATTCTCAACAAAGAAAATTGTTTTGATGTCTCTATGCCATATATCATAGTCATTGAAAGATATTATGGGAAGAAGGATTATAATGGATTTAAACATGGATACTTGAGAATAGGTTTCATCAAAGATAATACTTTAACATTTTTTCAACCCTTAAGCCATTATCCTTGATTTATATACATTCACTTTACATTTCAGGTTTATTTTTCTCTTGAATGCCTATTTTCACCTAATGGGTTATCAATTAGCTAATGGACCAAAACCCAAACTCTGTTTTAGTACATGGAATATATCTTATAATTCAAAACATTTTAACAAATTTTAAGTTCTGAGATCTAAACTTCATCCTCATATAAAATTGTTTCATTATTGTGCATTAATAATGATTCACCGTACTTGATCACTAGAGAACCATGTCTTTAAAATTATTTAACATTTTTGGTGATGCTCTATAGTAATTGTATTTTAGGAACAAAATACACCATGGAGGACTATGTGATATGTTCTTATACCAACTACTATGTATCTTGAGATTAGGTTCATTGAGTTTGATATTCATCCGACTATCCTCATTTAGTATTCGGTCCCTCTTAAGAAAGATATCAAGTCTCCAAATGATTATCTTTTTTTGTAGGGGGGCTTATTGATAGTAACCCCTTGTTTCCTTAGAATATCTAATAAAGAAACATATTTTTACATAAGGTGATAGTTTTTTTGAGTTTTCATTACAAATTAATTATATCCCCATGCATGAATATGTGACAAAAAAGATTTATTTCCACTTTTTTACTTTGTGGGAAAATATTTGTCAAGTTATTTGGTATACAATTTAGTGTGTATATTATTGTATGTCATTCGGATTCCCAAAACTATAATGGAAAATCTTTATAAATCATCTTAAACCTTACCATATTAAGAATTTTTTGGTTCCTCCTTTCAAAAAAATCATTCCTCTATGGTGTATAAGGTGGAGTGACTTGAGAGAGGATCAATAATCCCATATAAATTAAATCAAGCATTTTTTAAGATATTCCCCACCTCGATTAAGTGGAAGATTCTTTACCATATTAACAAGTTGATTCTTCACATTATTCATAAAATAAATGAATTTCATAAAGGATTGAATATTATACTTCATTAATTAAATATAACCATATCCACTCATGTCACCAACAAAAGTTATTAAGTAAGAATACCCACCAATGGCGTCAACTTAAAAAGATTCACACACATAAGTTTATACCAATTATAGAATCTTTATGGGACTTTCACTATGTCTACAAAATGGCTATTTGTTCGTTATTCCTTGTAAACAATCATGACATCATTCATTTGGTTTTAGCTTAGGAGTCTATTGAACCATTTTAGTAGAGATTTTTGAGAAACTTCTCATTGAAAAGACCAAGATGGTGATTCATAACTTGGTGTTAAATGATCCATGTGAACTTGATTCATTATAAAATTTCAATACTTGGTTTCAATAATTTAATACACATATATAGTTATTTAAATGTATCATACCAAAACATAAGATGAATTTATTAAATAAACATTACTTAAAACAAACATGAAAATAAAATCATTTGTATCTAAATAAGATATTGAAATTATGTAATTGGTAATTGTGGTCACATAATAGGAATCATTTAAAACCAAAATCATCACTTTTATAAATATAAGGTGGTAATATTCTATTCCAAAAGTAGTAAGTCATGCTCAGTTGCATGATCAATGATCTACATCACCACTGTAAATCTTTCTTAATATATTTGGTTCTAATACTTTTCATATATATGTGATACCCAAAAGTGGTATCTAATGTAAAATTTCTAGATATATAAATATTTCACTCAATAATGAACAATCCTAATGCTTCCCATTAATTCTTCAATTTGGTGTAGTAAGTTTTTTAGTGTCCTAGCTTGCCACATGAAAAAACATATCACGATATGTCCATTTAGATATTGTTAGATCTTATTCTTCTAGGGAGGATGGTCATCAAGAGATTTATACATTTAATAACTAATGTTACCCTTTTCCTAGTACTTCGTTTTCTTATTCAACAAAAGGAACATATTATTTTCAATTCACAAGTCTTTTTTATCATAGAGAATCAATGTTAGAAGTTCTAAAATAGTATTCTCATTATTGATAATATTATAAATACAAATGAAACTATATAAATACGTATCTAGTTAGGATAGAATGATATTTGGGTGGTGGTCAACATAGATCCAAAATATGAATAGGTTTATGTGGTCTATTTAGCCACTTATCTAAACTACATGAGGCCTATCTGGTGAAAACTCTCCAAGATTGCATGTTAATAGTGCATTGGAGATATAACATCTCAATTTTATCTCCTTCACTTGATAAAGATAAAAAAAGGTGTGAAATGATTCTATATGAATCTATATCCTCATGTTATTTTATAAGCTCATGAGATATAGATGTTTTCATTAAACATTGAACATCTTTTGGATCACCTTGTGTTTCAGGTACAGTGATACTTCTTCTTGACTAACATCTTTAACAAGTGACTTGGGAAATGGGATTTCTAGCATTTATAATTTCTGCTCATGATGTTTTATAATTTGAAAACACCAAAAAAACTCCTATAAAATCAACCTTGTGTGAAATTTATTATTCTCCAGTATGGATCATAGTGATATAGTCATAGTATTATGCCTTCCGATTTCTATAATTAATAAGAAAATAATTTTAATACATTATCTAGATTATAAAATTACATAATAATATTAAATTTACTATTTTATTCATCTCTAATTACAAGAATAAAACAAAATATCCCTCACCATCTGTTTTGGAATATCATTTCATAAGGATATTTTAGTGGAAAATTTATATATTCCCCTTATCATAACACATAAATGGCCCTAATAATTTATTTGAATGGTTTTAGGTTGGTGTAACTTTACAAAAAAATTAACTCCTAGTTCCTTGATCTATTCAGTGTACTAATAAATCATTAAATATTGGATAAGTATTTCCTCAACCATGTCCTCCCTATTACAACCAATCCTTCTTGGGAAATCAACCCTTAATATGAACTAAATCTAAGTTAACTCAAAACACTAATATGAAATTTCTCAAAAATTGAAAGCACCCTAACTAGATTTGTTCAATGAATTTTACCTATGGTTCATTTTTAACTTTTTTTAAAGGAAGTTTATACTAACATAATATATATTAATTTCAGGGATTTAATCCTTTATGCGTAAATTACAATTTTTATTTTATTACATTATTATTAATATTAATGGATTTTAATTAAGTGATTAACCATTTCATAGATAAAATATATTAATAATCTGATTTATTTAAATTCAATCTAGAATTATTCTAAATTAATTAATATTATTTGATCCTGACCAAGAACCAATAAAGAAATTAACCGTGTAACTTGATAAAAATTAGATAATGAAAGTGTTGTGATCAAAATATTTTATAATGTGTAATTATATAAAATATATTTCCAATTATTTTACTTTTAATTTATTTTTTTAAACCGAAAAAGTTATATTTTATTGTAAATTGTCACATTTTGTGGTCTTAGTAGTATTTTGAGCATAATTTAAAAAATTTCCTAATTTTGGATTTTAACATTTTTTTTATTTATTTCTATATTTTGGACATAAACCTTCCTACACAACCCCAAATTGAAAAAATTATCCTTTATAAGGTTTATATGTTCATTGAAGTTAATTTAATTCTTTCTTACCCAACGTTTAAGCTGTTCTTTGAAGACCCAAAACCATCTCAGAAACCAGGCCTCGAAATCAATGCCTAGATTATGAAAAATTTTAATATGGGCCCATAGATTATAAAAATAGGATCCAAATGATATTAATTTTTACTTGGATCTATATAAGATTTTAATTTCATTTTTTATAAAGTATTTCATGCCTAATTCATCCTCTTTCAGGGACATAAATTCATGGGAAATTGAATTTTGGAAATATAAATAGTTCTTTTTTCCATAATAAATATTTTTATTAAATAGGTTGTAACATTTTTTACATGATCCCAATAAATCATTAATTTTTTGTTAAAATTGAAAACACTTATTTCGACAACATTACGAGATAAAACTTTTCCCAATTCTTCCATTAAATATATATCTCACTATATAAACATTCTAAGGAATATTTTGCGGTAAAAAAAAATCACCCCTCTCCCAAAAAATTTGTATTTACATAACGTTTCAAAGGATCATCCACAAAAATGAATGTTTGGATTAGGTTATATTGTATTTTATTATTATAATCTATTTTATTTTCATTTGATAATTGCATTCAGTGATTTAATTTTAGTGATCTTGGTTCTCCTTTATTTTATCTCTCTTTCATTTTCTCACCCCATTATTCTATACCATGATATCTATTACTCATGATCATGAGAAAATAACCCATGTAAATTCCCAATAAAAAAATATATTTTAGAACCCAAGTTATTTCACATTTATTCAGGTTTTTTCTTATTTTCATGGAGTTGGTAAAAAAAGGGTCTTTGTGGATAGGGTGCCTTTATGTCTCTGCATTCCATATGAGGATTGGATTTCTCTTCTGCAATATTTTCCCTCGATCGAGGAGGTGGATGGTTGGTCTCTCTATGATCATTGAGTAATTTATATATACACAATAATAGGTATTATAACACCCCAGGTAAATAAAGAATATAACATTTTCATATTTATCCATATTTGTGAATAAAATATTAATATTACATTAAAGGGGATGCTATGCACGATGGTGTACCCAATACACAACAATGAGTTTCTTGGGAATCTTGTGTTGCACTCTAATAATAAAATAATATTATTTTAAATGGTAGTTAGCACCTAGCCGTTGTAATAGCGGGAATGAACAGAACTAACTAAAAAATGATTATATATGTTTGTCAAATATTTTTACTCTTTACAATAAATGGTATAGGATTAAAAATGTAAATGAATCCAATTTTAAGCGTAAACATTCCAATATTCTTTAAAAGGTCGATTAACCGCCTTTTAATGGAAAACCACTTTTAAATCCAATTTTTGACAATTTTATGTGTTATATTTGACAAAATAAAATTCTTCTTTAGAATTGGGACATCAAAATTTACTTTGTGTAAATATTTGGTATTTTTCCGAAAAAAGTTGAATTTTTAATGAATAGTGGAAAATGTTGTATTTTAATTCAAAACCTCTTTTTAATATAATTTATTTATATAATTAGATTATCTTATGAATTGGTTTTAAAGTTAAATTATAATATATTTTTACCATTTAATCCAACAGTGTTCATTGGAATTAATTTCACTTTGAAATCAGACTTAAACTAGTGTCAATCTTTTGATACATTTTGTTTCATAAAAATACGCTATTTGTTTTGACAACGGGAATTAATTATTAAATTAATTAATTAAACTTATATTTTTTGAATTTTGTAAAATAGACATCATTTTTGAATTTGTAATATCAAATATAGCTTAGGGTGAAGTTTTGGTAATTTTCTGAAAAACTTCAATTCTTGATGAATAGTGAAACCACTAAGTGGTACTTATAAAAACTGATTTTTCTGTTTAAATGAAAATTTTCCCTCTTTGTGTTTTTAATTTCAAAAATCCGACATACATGGTTGTCATTAACAAGAAAATTTTGGTTCAATGGGATTAGAATGATTTTTTTGGTGAATAGTAACTTATTAAGTTTTTAATCGCGATTATAGGTAATTAGTTTAGTTTAAGTTAAGAATAATGTTTTAATAAAATGAAATGACCTAGACACATGTCCTACCCTCATTGGATGTGTCATGGCCGACCAAGACAATCCATGGGTCAACTTGGGGACCCCATGGAGCCACTTTGGTTGGAAAATGACATAAATACCTTTTTAATTATTGTTAAAGAAAAAATGACACAAACATGAGATGTTTTACTAAAACAATTTTTACATGGGGTTATACAAGTCAGATGTTTTACTATAAATAGTCATTGGAAAGATAAAACGATTTCCTACATCATATTACATTTTTTATAATTTTTAGAAATTAAATAAATTAAATTATTTAAGACATCATGATGATGCAGCTATGATCACATTATTTAACGATTTAAATAAAATAGAAAGATAATATAAAATATAATACCTACACATGTCAAAAACCGATTGGATGTGTGGATTGCGAACCATTATCACCTAATAATCTAAAAACATCAATTTGGGACCATTAAAATCCTAAAATCATTCTAAAATAAAGTAACATTTCTTTACTTTCCAAGAGTGCCCCACCTCTCCTCTTATAAAAGGCCCCCACCTCTACCTCCTTAACCACACTTCAAAAGCCTTTGTCTCGGCCAAACCCTGCTTATTTGGTCTCTCCACATACCTATATAACTCATTAAATCCTCACTTTGGTCATATGTCTTCCCAAGGAAGCCTTTGAACTCAAACCAAAGGGAGTTACCCGATTTTAAGGTAATGTCTTCACTTGTGTCCTTTTGTTTTATTTTGCTTCTCCAACCCCCTAAACTCTTTTTATTCATTTATTTTGTAACAAATACAGTATATTCAATATACTATTATGTTTTTATAAAAAGTATTCGATCTACACTTACACACACCTACATCTAATGGTTAAAGAACATACTGTTTCTGTGGATGGCGAATTTCTGCCTCACGAAACGATGATTGTTCAACATTCTTCTAACAACTTAAAAGGTGGCCATTAAGATGACACTATATTTATATATGATATATAATATGTTTATGTTTTAATTAATCTTCTGTATTTTTCATTTATGGAATACCGTTATGGTTACCATTATGGGTAAATGTGATCTCTTCATTTAAGGAAGTACGGACTACCGCCCCCTCAAAGTGATTTGATTCGTTAATACCATATGTGGTACATATAAAGGATATATTTAATGATATTATATATGATACCATACTGGAATTAAAATACTATTATGTATCATTATGTTTTAATTCCATTAAATATGAAATAGAAATGGAAGTAGCATTCATGCATATGTACGGCTTACCGTCTCTATGAACGGTACATTTCATTTCTTATCTCAAAATTTTATGTACTATTATAAGTACATATATATAATTGATATATATGTAATATATTACATCAAAATTATGGATATCATTATGGAATTATAACATATATATATATATATCTCATTTTGTTTTAATTCCATTAATATGACAAAAAATGAAAGTAGCGTTCATGCGTACGTACGGCATACCGTCTCCATGAACGGTGCTTTTAATTTTTATCTCCAAATGATATGGAATAGTATAAAATGAATATATAATGGATATATATGATATTTAAAACATTAATACTATTCTGGATATGATGTACCTATAACTACATGGAAAATTATTTTCCAACAAGTTCAATTTTTGACTCATGTACCAAACATCGACAAAAACGTCTAATATGAACTCATATTATTAACCAATTATTATAAAATTAAAATATGTGATATGAACTGAATAATAATCTTTATATGACATCCTTAAGAAATTATAAATTGACCAATGTTTATTATTCAGGAATATAAAGAAAATAACAAGACAAGTTGGACTTGAGGTAAGGGATCATACCCCTCTCTTTCTTTTTAAGTACACTATTTTATGTCATTACTTTTAAAGCTCAGATTTCTTGTTATTGGGATGTTATTTTATATTACTCTTACTATAATTTTTATATTCATATGATGAGAGACCATATCCTCTCTCATCAATCCATTTTGGAAGTTTTGAGTGGCGCCGGTAGGCTGCCGAATTTTCGTAAGAGATCTAACCTCTCTCTTTATTTTTAAGTACTCTCCTTTATGTCACTTCTTTTAATCTCCTCTTTTTTATTATGGGGGATTTTATTTTATATTCCTCTTGATATTTTATTTCAATATGATGAGAGACCCTATTTGATCTCATCAATCAATTTTTGGATGTTTTAAGTGGCGTCATTAGGCTGCTGAGTTTTCCTAAGGGATTTTTCATCTCACTTTTATCCCGGGAGATTTATGCTACATTTTCCACAATTTCCTTTGAGTGGTGTATGTACTTCCCATTATTTTACTCATTGTGTAATATAATTTCATTTATGATTATTTACATCAATGTTTTTTTGTCCCTCTTTCATGGGGTGTATGTTTCGAAAGATACCCATGTCGGTAAGGGAACCTTTCACCCTCCACTTTTTAAAAGAATTCTTTTGTTGTGTCTTTTAATTCACAAACTATAATGTTGGGATATGATCTTCTATATCATTATTGATTTAAATTTTATGTCCATGTGATGATATACCCCTTTTATCTCTCATCAACCCTTTTTCTGAATTTTGAAGTGACGCCGTTAGGCTGTCAAATTTTTTCAAGGGAACTTCTTAACCCAATTTTGATTATTTGGGATAAACTTGTACTCCTTGAATATTTCGTTCTATGATTATGTGTGAATGTCATCTGATTGTATTACACTTAATACCCACTTATATTTTGTGTATTCGTTTGTCACACATAATTATGTAATTTATTTATCCTTAATCCAAGGATACCATCTTTGTATGGGACTTCGTCTCAATCTCCTTTAATTGAGGCATATTTTGTTTTATACACAACTTTCTTTTATACGGTGTATAAACCCCTTTGACTTTTAATTTTATTCAAAAGGAATCTTTTTTATATGAAGCGTTTACTAAACGACAAAAGGGAATGTTTTTGTCATACGTATGCGGCGACAACGACTTCTCCGCCGCCGTGACCATTATTTGAGTTCTGGCTTTCTCTACAAGCCATACCTTTTTAAAAGAAAAATAAATATCATGTTTTAAATTTCATTTATTTTGGTATTGAAAATGGTTTTCATAATGTTTTTATATCAATGTGTTGTATTGATATCTTTTGATTGAAAAGGGGAAATGTTATGTTTCCTTTATGCATGTTTTATGTGATAAGATTATGTTATGGTTCTTGGGAATTATTATGAAGACGAGTGGTTCCGTGATAAACTAAGGGCGGGTGAGCCCGATATAGCTCTCCAATGCATTGGGTAACGCGAAGGAGTGAAACGTTAAGGTTTCTCCGAAGAGATTTAGGGAATATACTGTGGTGGGTATTCCAAACGTAACCAAGAGGGTTACTCCCTATGTAAGAATGTTATGAATGCCTCAAGTTACCTTTTTGTCTTATGATTTCTATGATTTATTCATGATTTGATGAGGTATGTTAAGGTGCATATGTTTTAGGGGTAAAGTATTATTTCATTCTTATGTATATATGTACTCATGTTTCCTTTCCATACTTTTTATAACCCTTACTGAGCTTTTTATGCTCATCCCAAGTTTTTTGAAATGTTTTTCACAGGTCAAGGGAAAGGTACATGATATGATAGTGTCAAGGAAGTGTCAAGGGAGAATCCATGTTTTATTTTAAATATGTTTCCGTTGATGGTAAAAATGAATACTATATTTACGTAACAATTTTGTTTAAATGTGGAATGTAATGCAAGTTTATGATCTAAATCTCTAAAACTCTAAACCTGAAAAGATCCTCAATGTGTAATCTTGTAATAACTCAAGATTAAGTAAGGTTTAAGGCCGGGGACTTATAGTTGGTATCAGAGGTCGGTTTAGAATACATTAGAGGTTTGGTTATCCTCTAAGCATAAGTGACATTACCATAATGGTTAGGATTTTAGAAAGAGTTCTAGTTTTAGATAAAGTGAATGAGTAAGTATATCTTACTGTTTATCTTCCTCATTAGTACATTATGTTTATGTTGATATAATCACATTGACCTTTTTGTTTTTAGTAAATGGATGGATCTAGCAGGAACCAAAGTGACAATAGGTTTGAAGGAAACTGTGGTGGTTCCTTGATTAATAGACTGGATGAAATGGGGTATTCAATGAGGAAACTCGTGGTTGTTCTACACCAACTATCAAGGAGTCATGATCATCCACTTTAGCCTTGCTATATTCTGTAATTCATCATGTACAAGATGACCAATCGATGTGGAATTTTAGGTAATAATTATAAAGGTAACCATTACGGTTTATATGATCCTTACTTTTGAGGTAATTATGGGTTGTTATATGTTATGATGGAAAATGAAAGGCATGAGATAAACTTGAGGTTAAAATATTTTATGATTATTTTTTGAATATGTTATCTCATTTTGGGGAATGTTTTAAGAATTATATAGTTTTGGAAAAAGGAAAACATGCAGACCGTGTGACAACCCGTCACGCTAGACAAAGCTACGGGAATCAAACCCACGACCAAAGTGCGACTGGTATTTATCGCCTACCACTGGACTATGTGAAGTCCCTGGATAGTTTGACTAATTCTTTTTAGTTAGATGATTTTATGAATCAAGAGTATGTTTATTTTGGGTTATCAATGGATATGATTAACCTGTCATGGAGGATATGTGATTAGGTTAATTACTTTTCAATATGAGACTTTAGGAGCAACTGATGTTGTTTGGAGATAAATGTTACGATTTAACTTGGAAGACTATGTGACTAAATCCTTCAAATATTTGGGTTTCAATCTTAGTTGGGTTTACATTGAATAATTTTATGGACAAATTGTTTATCAAATGGTCCTCCTTGAACTTTGGGTTTTGTTGGACAAATTTTGGAGATTAAGAATAGATTTTCTTTTTATAAAGGGTTATCCTTTTCTGGATTATCTGATCTTTTACTAACCATTTTGGTTTTGGTTTTGGTTTTGGTCAAAGTCTAAATACATGGGAAGTATATAGTTCTCTTTTTTGGATTAAGTGATTCTCTAGAAGTTGATTATAGTGAAAAATTCTTCCTAAATACTCGTCTTTTGGAGAAAATATGAGTTTGTGTAAGAAATATAATAAAAGTTTAAAGTCAACATGATAAGTAATTATGTTTCCTTATAAATAAATTCCTCAATAAAAAAACAAAAATGTTGTCTATTAACTTTTCCTACTGGGGAATCGAATACTGTTTAACCCATCACAAGTTTGTGATTTTCTTGTGGTTAACTTTCTCCTAAACATGTTTTCTATCACTCTCCATCAGAACATTACCCTTTGTTTTTTCCTCCATGTCCATATTTTCATACTTGGAATCCTAGTATGGGTTAACTCGGGTGACCTTTGTACTTATCTTTCTTTATTTTAAAGTTATTGTTTTACTGACTCTTGTTCCGATGTGAGATTTTCAATGAAGTTTCCAAGCACAATTTTAAAAATTGTGACGATGCAATTCCCAAAAGGGGGGAAGGATATAACACCCCAGGTAAATAAAGAATATAACATTTTCATATTTATCCATATTTGTGAATAAAATATTAATATTACTTTAAAGGGAATGCTATGCACGATGGCGTACCCAATACGTAACAATGAGTTTCTTGGGAATCTTGCGTTGCACTCTAATAATAAAATAATATAATTTTAAATGGTAGTTAACGCCTAGCTGTTGTAATGGAGGGAATGAACATAACTAACTAAGAAATGATTATATATGTTTGTCAAATATTTTTACTCTTTACAATAAATGTTATATGATTAAAAATGCGAATGAATCCAATTTTAAGCGTAAACATTCCAATATTCTTTAAAAGGTCGATTAACAACCTTTTAATGGAAAACCTCTTTTAAATCCACTTTTTGACAATTTTATGTGTTATATTTGACAAAATAAAATTCTTCTTTAGAATTGGGACATCAAAATTTACTTTGTGTAAATTTTTGTTATTTTTCGGAAAAAGTTCAAATTTTAATGAATAGTGGAAAATGTTGTATTTTAATTCAAAACCTCTTTTTAATCCAATTTATTTATATGATTAGATTATATTTTGAATTGGTCTTAAAGTGAAATTCGAATATATTTTTACCATTTAATCCAATAGTGTTTGTTGGAATTAATTTCACTTTGAAATCGGACTTAAACTAGTGTTAATATTTTGATACATTTTGTTTCATAAAAACACGCTATTTGTTTTGACAGTGGGAATTAATTATTAAATTAATTAATGAAACTTATATTTTTTGAATTTTTTAAAATAGACATCATTTTTGAATTCGGAATATCAAATATAGCTTCGGGTGAATATTTGGTAATTTTCTGAAAAACTTCAATTTTTGATGAACAGTTAAACCACTAAGTGGTACTTATAAAAACTGATTTTTCCGTTTAAATGAAAATTTTCCCTCTTTGTGTTTTGAATTTCAAAAATCCGACATAAATGGTTTTCATTAAGAAGTAAAATGTGGTTCAATGGGATTAGAATAATTTTTTGGTGAATAGTAACTTATTATGTTTTTAATCGCGATTATAGGTAATTAGTGTAGTTTAAGGTAAGAATAATGTTTTAATAAAATGAAATGACCTAGACACATGTCCTACCCTCATGGGATGTGTCATGGCCGACCAAGACAATCCATGGGTCAACTTGGGGACCCCATGGAGCCACTTTGGTTGGAAAATGACATAAATACATTTTTATTTAATGTTAAAGTAAAAATGACACAAACATGAGATGTTTTACTAAATAAAATTTTACATAGGGTTATAAAAGTCAGATTTTTGACTATAAATTTTCATTGGAAAGCTAAAACGATTTCCTACATCATAGTATTTTTTTTATAATTTTTCGAAATTAAATAAATTAAAGTATGTATGACATCATGATGATGCAGCGATGACCTCATTATTTAACGATTTAAATAAAATGGAAAGATAATGTAAAATCTAAGACCTAAACATGTCCAAAACCTATTGGATGGGTGGATTGAGAACTCTTATCACCTTATCCTAGAAAAAAATCAATGTGGGACCATTAAAATCCTAAACCCATTCTAAAATAAAGTAACATTTCTTTACTTTCCAAGAGTGCCCCTCCTCTCCTCTTATAAAAGGCCCTCACCTCTACCTCCTTAACCACACATCCAAAGCCTTTGGCTCGGTCAACCCCTGCCCATTTTGTCTCTCCAAATCCCTCTCTAACTCCTTGAAGCCTCACTTTGGGACGAAGTCTTCCCAAGGAAGCCTTTGAGCTCAAACCAAAGGGAGTTACCCGATTTTAAGGTAATGTCTTCACTTGTGT
This sequence comes from Viscum album, assembly GCA_963277665.1. Classification (NCBI taxonomy): domain Eukaryota; kingdom Viridiplantae; phylum Streptophyta; class Magnoliopsida; order Santalales; family Viscaceae; genus Viscum; species Viscum album. The sequence continues at coordinate 473,440,164 of OY728148.1, forward strand.
CCTTTTGTTTTATTTTGCTTCTACAACCCCTATACTATTTTTATTAATTTATTTTGTAAAAAATCAAGTATATTAAATATACTAGGATGTTTTTATAATAATTATTCGAGCTACAATTACACACACCGACATTTAATGGTTAAAGAGCATATTGTTTCTGTGGATGGTGAATTTCTGCCTCACAAAATGATGATTGTTCAACATTCTTCTAACACCTTCAAAGGTGGACATTAATATGACACTATATTTATATATGATATATAATATGTTTATGTTTTACTTAAGCTTCTTAATTTTTCATTTATGGCATACCTTTATGGGTTCCATTATGGTAAAACGCGATATCTTCATTTAAGGAAGTGCGGACTACCGCCCCCTCAAAGTGATTTGATTCGTTAATACCATATGTGGTACGTATAAAGGATATATTTAATGATATTATATATGATACCATACTGGAATTAAAATACTATTATGTATAATTATGTTTTCATTCCATTAAATATGAAATAGAAATGGAAGTAGCGTTCATGCGTACGTACGGCTTACCGTCTCCATGAACGGTACATTTCATTTCCTATCTCAAAATGTTATGTACTATTATAAGTACATATATATAATGGATATATATGTAATATATTACATCTAAATTATGGATATCATTCTGGAATTATAACATATATATATATATATCTCATTTTGTTTTAATTCCATTAATATGACAAAAAATGAAAGTAGCATTCATGCGTACGTACGACCTACCGTCTCTATGAACGGTGCTTTTAATTTTTATCTCCAAATGCTATGTAATAGAAAAAATGAATATATACTGGATATATATGATATTTAAAACATCAATACTATTCTGGATATGATGTACCTATAACTACATGGAAAATTATTTTCCAACAAGTTCAATTTTTGACTCATGTAACAAACATCGACAAAAACGTCTGATATGAAATCATATTATTAACCAATTATTATAACATTAAAATATGTGATATGAACTGAATAATAATCTTTATAGGAGGTCCTTAATAAATTATAAATTGTCCAAAGTTTATTATTCAGGAATATAAAGAAACGAAAAAGACAAGTTGGACATGAGGTAAGGGATCCTACCCCTCTCTTTATTTTTAAATACACTCTTTTATGTCATTCCTTTTAAAGTCCATATTTCTTGTTATTGGGATGTTCTTTTATATTAATCATACTGTAGTTTTTATGTTCATATGATGATAGAACCTATTCTCTCTTATCAATCCAATTTGGAAGTTTTGAGTGGCGCCGTTAGGCTGCTGAATTTTCGTAAGAGATCTAACCTCTCTCTTTATTTTTAAGTACTCTCCTTTATGTAACTTCTTTTAAGATCCTCTTGGTTATGATGGGGGGTGTTATTTTATATTTCTCTTGATATTTTATTTTAATATGATTAGAGACCCTATTTTATCTCATCAATCAATTTTTGGATGTTTTAAGTGGCGACGTTAGGCTGCCGAGTTTTCATAAGGGATTTTTCATCTCACTTTTATTCTCGTGAGATTTATGCTATATTTGCCACAATTTCCATTGAGTGGTGTATTTACTGACCATTATTTTACTCATTGTTTAATATAATTTTATTTATGAGTATTTACATCAATGATGTATTGTCCCTCTTTCACGGGGTGTATGTTTCGAAAGATACCCATGTCGGTAAGGGAACCTTTCACCCTCCTCTTTTTAAAAGACTTTTTTTGTTATGTCTTTTAATTCACATACTATTATGTTGGGATATGATCTTATATATCCTTATTGATTTAAATTTTCTGTCCATTTGATGAGATACCCTTTTTATCTCTCATCATCTCTTTTTCTGAATTTTGAAGTGACGTCGTTAGGCTGTCGAATTTTTGCAAGGGAACTTCTTAACCCAATTTTGATTCTTTGGGATAAACTTCTAATCCTTGAATATTTCGTTCTATGATTATGTGTGAATTTCCTCTGATTGTATTATACTTAATACCCACTTATATTTTGTGTATTCGTTTGTCACACATAATTATGTAATTATATTTATCCTTAATCCAAAGATATCATCTTTGTATGGGACTTCGTCTCAATCTCCTTTTATTGAGGCATATTTTGTTTTATACACAAATTTATTTTATACGGTGTATAAACCCCTTTTATTTTTATGTTTATTCAAAAGGAAACTTTTTTATACGAAGAATTCACTAAACGACAAAAGGGAATGTTTTTTTCATACGTATGTGGCGACAACGACTTCTCCGCCACCGTGACCATTATTTGAGTTTCGGCTTCCTCTACAAGCCATACCTTTTTAAAATAAAAATAAATACCATGTTTTACATTTCATTTATTTTGGTATTGAAAATTGTTTTCATAATGTTTTTATATCAATGTGTTGTATTTATATATTTTGACTGAAAAGTGGAAATGTTATGTTTCCTTTATGCATGTTTTATGTGATACGATTATGTTATGGTTCTTGGGCATTATTATGAAGATGGGTGGTTCCGTGATAAAATGAGGTCGGGTGACCCCGATATATCTCTCCAATGCATTGGGTAATGCGAAGGAGTGAAACGTTAAGGTTTCTCTGAAGAGATTTAGGGAATATACTGTGGTGGGTATTCCAAATGTAACCAAGAGGGTTAATCCCTACGTAAGAATGTTATGAATGCCTCAAGTTACCTTTATGTCTTATGATTTCTATGATTTATTCATGATTTTATGAGGTATGTTAACGTGCATATGTTTTATGGGTAAAGTATTATTTCATTCTTATGTATATATGTACTCATGTTTCCTTTCCATACTTTTTATAACCCTTACTGAGCTTTTTATGCTCATACCATGTTTTTTGAAATGTTTTTCACAGGTCAAGGGAAAGGTACATGATATGATAGTGTCAAGGAAGTGTCAAGGAAGAATCCCTGTTTTATTTTAAAAATCTTTCCGTTGATGGGAAAAATGAATACTATCTTTATGTAACCACTTTGTTTAAATGTGGAATGTAATGCATGTTTTATGATCTAATTCTCTAAAACTCTAAACCTGAAAAGATCCTCAATGTGTAATCTTGTAATAACTCAAGATTAAGTAAGATTTAAGGTTGGGGCCTTATAGGTATAATAGTATTTTCATTAATACAAGGGATTATTTTCATTTAGTTTATTTGGAACTAATAAAGAGACGATGAAGGTTCGCTAAGGGTTTTCTCCTAGGAGGATATCATTTCTAACTAATATCATTCTATATTCATTCACTTTATTATCATATCAATATATATATATATTAATATAACATTCATATTTAATACCCAAATATTTTTGTTATTTAGTTTTATATTAATTATAATATATATAGTGAAAAAAATAATTTAGTGTTGTGTGGGTAACCTCCTTGATACCGACCCTGGGTGTGCAATATATTTCATGGTTAGTTAAATAAACTATTGGAAGGGGACCCATGAAAAATATCTACTGATAAGTTTTTCATCATTTTGGGATAGTCACAACACTTTCACACATTGTTTTTCCTAAAAACACAAAAACAAATTAATATAATAAACTAAAAAATAATCATTATTCGGAGATTATTTTAATTCAAATTATTTTTTATGGATGAAAAATATTATTTTTAATGCATTCGTGTTGAAATAGTGTATCTGGAGAAAAAATGAATGGTTAATTGAATATGTAAATGCATGTGTAGAGAAATTAGAACTTGAGCCATAACTAGTACCAAAATGAGTGGTGATGAAGATTTCACAAATTATATTTTATCGTAAAGAAACTGAGGAGGCTGAGAGTGATATACTAATGAAAATACTATCATCATTCCTTACTTAACCATTACAAAAGATGAACCGGAAGAAAATATATCAGCTGATTCACTTATGGGAGATCATAATTTTTTGAATAAATCCTAGAATATCATTGTTAAAGATATCATGACATGTTATCTTCCCATACTTGATAATTAAATATTAGCACATCTCTACCTCTCCCAATATTTGTAAGATGATGATTATTATGCACATTCTATTATTTTGGAGTCAATGCTCCTTCTAGAATAGATAAACATCCAAGATGACTTACTTGAAAGGGAATATTTATTAATTCATTATTCATGTTTTAATCTTATTATATATGAATTATTTTCTAACTTCTACTTTTCTAAAATTCAGACATGATATATATGGATAATTCCATGGATATTAATGAAAAGACAACCTAGGTGTTGGTGATAAAAGGAGAAGAAGATCTGGAGAACCATGTGGTGATTGGACTACATCCTCTATGATAATTGTTATAATATATGAAGGAGCACACCATGAAGTTCAATAGGATTCACACCTATCTTATATTCCCTTCCACTCTAGAACATAAATTATTACTATATTATTTCTTGTGGATTTTTAGGTTTATTATATTCTTTGGGTTTCTACAATCTTTTTGTCTAATCATGGACACTAGAAAAAATAACATGTGGTGGTTCATCTCAAACAAAACTATACCCACATTTTTATTGGGAATTATATACTACTACTTCAAGACTAGAGTCATTAAATACCAAGCACCCGATTAGGGGTCAAAACAAAGAATTATCAATTTTATTTAATAATTTTTTTATGCATTTTTATTATTATTTTCTTTATTTCTTGTAGTTTTAAAGTTGTAATATCTAAGATATTAACTCAGTGATATCACTCAAAAATAAATCATGTTGTGTATTTCATTTCCATGGTTTTTTCTGAATAATTGAAATTCTATAAAAACATTATTCTTGATCTTACGTGATTTAAAAATATGGTAGAAAATGGAATGATTATGGGGGAGGGATGTCAATCTATTTATAATAATTTGTTGTGTTCTTACATGTTTTTCAGGTTTTCATATTTATAAATTTTTCTTATTTTTCTTATTCATTTTTTTGGCTATGGACACTTTAGATGAATCAAACACTTTTAAAAATTCCAACAGTCTTGGAAATTTTGTAAAATTGATTGATTTTAATTTTGAAGGATTTAAATGATATTTTAATGAATTTTTTTCTTGATTTCCAATATTTTTATTTGATTAAGTTTGATTGATTATGATACTAATGTCCACTAGAATTGTCCAAAAATAAAATCTTTCCAAACCTGAGAGGTTTATAAAAATTTTTGGTAACTTATTTACATTTCTATTTTTCTTAAGATCCATGAGACAAATTTTTTTTTCCAGAACATACTATTTTTCTCTTTATCAGAGATGTTAGAGTTCATAGAATGTGTAAAGTATGATTAACAAAGTATTTCTAAATCTCTTTTTTACATTCAACTCCTATTTTAGGCTACCTTTTCATCTAATATTTATTAAGCCCCTAGTGACCATGAAATATGTAATTAGGAAACCCCATTAAAATCTATCTATCCCAATCCATCCTATTCTAGAATTTAAATGTGTGATTATTATAGGACACAAGTGTGTGAGAGGGAGAAGATGATTCATATTTTTCTATCCTGAAGACTCTATTTGAAATGAAAAAAGTGTTGACATATTTATAACAACATTAATGAAAGTAATTTCATTATGGAAAGATTTATGGTGGCCCAAATTTTATTACAAATATGGTTCATGAGTTGAATAATAATTCAAAATCAAATATATGTCTCTTTTACACAAAAAATATGATTATAAAGAGAAATCCACACATTAATTCATGTCGAAACAATGATACAAAATGGGGAAAATTGGGAAGAAATTTATCATTAATGATGAAATTACATGTAAAAACTTCTAATGGAGATAAACATTCCTTGGGAGGTGGTAAATTTTTAAGATGATTTAGGATCAAACCATTCTTGAGAAAAATTATTTTCAAGTATTTACATCACTTTACAGCTTGACACTCCTCATTCTGCCCCTAATTTTTTTAAATTTCAATCTGACCAACCCTCATCCTCTGAATGCCCCATGTAAAAAACCTCATGATTGCCTCATTTATGACTATATGAAGTATATATATTAGGAATATTTGAAGACTATTAAGGTCACACATATTCTTGAGAGTTACAAAAAGTCTACAAAATCCCTTGAGTGAAGAGGGAAATATTTTTCTGAGGCGGTAGCTATGACATGCATGTGATTATTAACATGAGAATGAATAGGTTTTTATTATTTTTTAGGATTTAAAGAATTTTGATCCATGTTGTAGTTATGATTTTTTGATTAATAGGACAATTTATATGGATTTTTATATAGGTTTTGGGAATTTTTTTGACTTTGGTTTTAGATTATTGCCTATGATTACAACGTTTAAGTGGAGGGAATTTGTAGAGAAAATATTTTATATTATTTTAATTTTAATTTTAATGTTTCTAATTCCACTAAGGTTCGATTTTAATGGAAATTCTCACATTTTTTAATTTAATATAATTTTGATATTATTTAAAAAAATGACCAACTTTTTTATTTTAACTATTTTATTTATTTCTATATTTAAAACATAACATTTTATACACTTGTCCAAATTAAAACATTATACCATTTTATGTTTATATGTTTTTAAATATTCATCTAATTCTTCAATACCCAAAGATCAACCCACAATTTGAAGGCCCATAACTAACTCAAAATTCATTCACCAAATTTTATCCATTTATCTAGATACTTTTTAATATGGGCCATTGTCTCATAAATAGACTATCAAAATAAGCTTAAATTTTCCATGGATATGTCTACTATATTAATTGAAATTTTTCATAAAGGTGTTAATACTTGATTCTACCTCTTTAAAGGACATAAATGCTTGGGAAATCATATTTTAGGAATACAAAGAGTCTTCATATCCATAATAAATTTTTTGGAGTAAATTTAATGTAACATTTTCCAGAAAATTATAATGATTATTAAATTTCATAGTCACATATAGAAGACATATTGAAAAAAAATTATATAAACAATCAAAATTTAGGCATTAAATATTTCTACCAAGCATATTGTTTTGGTGAATGATTTTGGGGTCAAAATATTTCACCCATCTCCCAATAAATTTTCATTTTCATAACCTTTCAATGGATCATCAACAACCCTGATGGTTTTTATGAAGTTATGTTATAGTTTAGTCTCTTATTTTATTTTATTTTATTTTCATTATATAATATATTTTCATGTTATAGTTTTAGTTATCTAATTTCACTATTATTATATCTCTATTTTGATTTCTCACCACATTATTCTCCACTGTAATATCAATTAGTCATGATCATGAGTTACTAACATGAGTAAGTTCTCATGGGAGAAATACAGTGTCGGATTCAATTCATTTTACATTCATTAATATCATTTCTTATTTAATTATAGTTAGTATAATGGGTATTTTAGTTGGTAAGGTGCCTTTGTGCCCCCATATTCCACTTGAAGTTTTAGTTTCTCTTCTATAATATTCTCATCCAATCGATAAGATGGATGTGCAGTCACTTGGAGATTATTAAGTGAACCATATATTCCAAAAACATATGTAGAGGATGATGTTCATCCATTTTACTGATCATGTTCATTATGTTTATTTGTAACTAATAAAGAGATGATGATAGATCACTTAGGGTGTTTTCCTGGGAGGATCTCCATTTAGTTCAACATCATTCTATTTTTATTCATCATAATAGAATTAAATTATATATATATATATTAATATAACATGAGTATTTAAAACCTAAATATTTCTTTCATTTATTTTTATGTCAGTTAGAATATAAATAGTGAAAATATGAATGTGGTGTTGTGTGAGATACCTCCCTGAGGTTGACCCTGGGTGTGCACTATATTACATGATTAAATATATAAACTATTAACCAGGGATCTTGGAAAAAGACTCATGCATCATTAAGTTGATCTCGAAGGTGATAAACTATCCCACAACCCTTGGAGAGTAACATCCTCAACCATAACTTTCTTTATACGGTAGTATTCCACTTATCCTCTTATGTATCTCTTTGATTGGTTTCTCCTCAACTATGTACCTAAACCACCTCAACTCAGCTATGAGATTTATTCACTAAATATGATTTACCCACACAAAGGAGAGAGGGACCAAATAGTTTTTTTATGTTTTAAAAAAATTAAATTGTAGGCACATATGCTATTATGTAATGAGGTAGTGAAGATAACTCACAGGCCATTAATTTAATTTTATAATTTAATTTAATTTAAAGTAAACTAATGACATACACATGTATGATCTAAGATCATGATCATCCACATATATGAAAAAATATATATATTTTCAATCAATCCATCATTCACATTAATTCATATTTTTATTCCTTTAAAATGACCTACATTGGCCCAATTAATTTTATGATTAATCAATTAATTCAATTTATCTTAATTTCATAAAAAAATCTTAAGGTGTTATATCATCAATAATTTAAAACAAATTAATTTTATTTAAAATTAATAATTTGTGTTGGAGTACTTGGATTAACATCATGGTACCCATCTGAACTACTTGGTATAGTCCATGCATGGTTTATTAATATAGAATCCATCATAAATCTCATAGAATATAATTACTGGGCATGAATTTATAATAAATGACACAAGGTTATATATTAATTTTAAATCATGTGATATTATTAATGGACATAGAGTACACAAAAAGTAAAAACTATACACAGATTATGGTTCTGATTTTACATTAATGTTAATTTAATATATATTTAATAATCTCAATACATGGCACAAACTATCAATAAATGACACAAAATACACATTTAAATATTTTTTTAATTATATAATTAAATTTTCACTCTGAATTAAATTAATCACATGATGTATAGTAAGTTATAATATTTATTATTGGGTAGTGCAATGTTTAATCACTTATACCCGTGTTTATGACATAAGCTTAGGGATGCAACATGTTTATCAATCATGTAAATTTATGAGGTACATGGAATGTATGCCATCAGCATACCATGTGCCCCCTATATTTCAATGTTTTTAAATATCAATCTTGTATAATAAATACATGACTTAGCTTGGAAAATGTTTTATATTTAGAAAAAACAAGTGGACTACACAATTTTTACCCAAGGTACCTTCATTTTGCAACGGTTTTATCCCTCTAGGTCTGTTAATTTTCTAGTTTTGGTTATTTGAGGTGTTTTTTGGGGGGGGTTGGGCGTTTTTGATTGACGCTAGAGGAGTGGAAGAACTGGTGCATGAAATACATGTCATATTAGTGTATTACATGATGTATAATGGTTATTAGAATCTATTGAGAGGTCTCTTCACGGATTATTGATTTTTGAGGTTCAACAATAAAAAGGTCAAGGGTTTTTTGTTGAAACCAAACAATTTGTATTGCATGACATGACATGGGATTAAACATCGTGTAAATCCTAGATTCATTATATTTTTAAAAGTTATTTCCAATCTAATTTTATTTTACTCGGTCTTGGATACTTATTCCTCTCAATTTGGGTGAACCCTAGGCACCCCCAAGGAGTTCTATAATCCCTCTTCATCCCACTTTTATATATTGATCGTAGTGTTTGTTCATTGGAAATCAGTTTTATTCCATTCTTTCTTTGTGGTAGTATTTCTTCTGTTATTCTCCTAGGGATTCCCTGCAGTGATGTTTTTATGGTTTAAGGTGTTTTTTTTGGTTTTTAATGGTATTTGGATGATTTTTAGTTTGATCTTAGGATCTCAGGTTGCAGTTGTGGTTCATGGGTGTTCTTCTCCACCTTGTAGTGCACATCGAGTTGGAAAGATTCTTTGAGGTTTATAATCCCTCATTTCTCTTTATTATGTATCACATGGGAAGTGTTTTCTTTTGTTTACCTTTGCGTTATGATTGTTTCAGCTTAATTTAAGATAAAATATATGTTAATTTACAATTAAAAGGGGTAAATGGGGTTTTATTCGCATGTTTTACAACTTTTATGTTATTTTTGATATTGTGAACTGCATGGGATTGTGGTCCCACTATAAATTATGGTCATTGGGGTCTTTGTTTAAACCGGATATATGTGTTGATATTTTTCTCTAGTTGTGATTATCATAATATCACCTTAAAATAGAAATTGGATAACCACTTATATTTGGATAATAAAACAGTTTCCCATAGATAATGAATTGCCAAAAAATGTCCCTAAAATAAAGTAGAATGTGATAAAATCAACATTTCAAATCTACAAAATGTTCTTGATGTGTTTTTATGTGTCATTTTCCTTGTGGTATGGTGATTTTTGGTAGGGTAATGTGGGTCTTATAGTTCATGTGGCATGCATTTGGGGGTCAATGTTGTTTTTTTGGATGTTCTTTTGGGGAAATGAGGTGGTTTTTCTGTTCATGCTTTTTGGGAGGTGAGGTGGTGATTTATTTGTGCCAGATTTCTATGTAGTGATGGAATAAATAAAAAATTATTTGATAATGTTTCAAATGGATTGGGTTGGTTTGGTTAATGGAATGAAAATGGTTAATGAATAATAAAATGGTGGTTTGTGTGGTTAAATGTGGTTGTTGATAAATAATGAAAAGATAGAGGTGATTGAATAAAATTAGTTGGAAACATGAAATGGGTTTTGTATCATGATCTATTGTGTTATAGGTTTATAGATGGAAGAAAAAGTGATGATGTTGTGAGTTGGATTTTTTCTTTTTTAAAGGATAGGTTGGGCTTTAGTATATTCTATTGATTTCTATATGCACCCCTCTTACATAAAGCACTATGTTCTAACACCTGCATAGTCACGCAGTGTGTTTTTCTTGAAATATACTAAGAAGAATGAATGGTTGGGTACCCACTCTTTCCATCCCTATCTTCCAGGAAAGTTAGATATTGCATATTTTGAGATGGACAGTGGTCTGTTACTTCATTATATTGTTTTTGTGAGAGCCCATGTGCTTTCATGTGATAAGTGATCGTTCATGTGGGGAAACAGTCCAAGTTTTTTCATGTGAGATGTGATTGTACTAGTGGGGCAATGGCCCAGGTGTTTTCTGGTGAGATATGATTATGATTTTGGGATGGATTCTAGTGTTGGGTCATGCATGGTCAGAGGTGAGCATGATCTTGATGTCCCACATTTTCATGATACCTACTATTATGGTTTTGGCAATTGTTGTGTTGTGGTTTGGGTGTTTTTGGGGGAGGTGTGTTGTGACTATGATGGTGGCATGGTGTGTCATACCAAATGGATGAGAGCACGATGACATATGATGTTGGGTGTGAGAGCATCATACCAATGGGAATGTGATGTCGGGTACCCTTATCGATGTGATCTAGTTATATTATATGACTTGACTTGTGTTATTTGGTGAGTGTGACTTAGTGAGGTTGAGTTTTTTTAGTATACCTGTGTAGGTGTTGTTTGGTTCTACAATTTTTTCTACAGGTTCATTAGTATGCTTTTCTCACATGTGCATGAGAAACATTGGTTTTCCTACTGAGTATACTTATATGTTGACCCTACATATATAAAACTATTTTTAAGATTCAAGGATGATTATGTAGACTATGCTAGAAATTTCTAGCTCGGACCTTTGGATAGTTTTTGTGTCACAACTTAAGATTTACTTTTTTATATTTACTTTGGGGACTTTTTCTGAATCTATTTCATTTATACATGAATTATGGGATGGTTTTTGTTTCTATTATATTCTTCCATGGATTTTATTGTGAATGGTTCATCTTATCTCCAAATATTATCTATATTATAGAGGGAATTTCCTCCAATACATGAGATTTTTATACCCTTGGTTCTAGTCTCCAACTCGTGGCCTACTCGAGGCGGGACTCGGGGGGTCAGTATCCCTCTTCATGCAATGAGGTATCTTTGGAAGCATGGGGTCATGACAGAGTGGTATCAGAGATGATGGTTGAGATATAGGATGGACTTTGGAGTTTGGAATAGTGAGGATTTCATGGGGTGCTATGGAAATAGTTTTGGTTGACCTTGTTTCATGACATATTCTAGGGACAGCATCTAGGACATGGGATTTTAGGGGCCCCTAGGATTCAGTGCATGAACTGTGAGCTTATTGAATAGCCAAGTGAGATTGACCTTGTTATGGGGTAGAGAACTATGATAGGTATATCCATCAAGATGGCTTGTGTCCCTATTTGAATATTGACTTTTTCGGGAAGGTTAATATGAATATATAGAATTAAAATAAACCTAAATAAAAATTCTATACTACTAGGAATAGGGATTTATTTGTTTTTCTTATAGATATAGATGTCGTTCATCATTCTTGTGTGGATTAAGAAGTTGTGGTTCCACAGGCTCATCTTATTGATCAATGTAGGGTTGATCTGGTCAATGAGGATGATAAGTGGTAGAGGACATTGCAAGATTTTGAGTGGTAGGATTTGGGAATAAATGAGGCTAATGTTTCAAATGTTGAGACAGATAGCTATATGGGGGAGTTTGAGAGCACTTTCAATTTTATCTGGGCCCCAATTGAGTAATAGGTCATTTTGGTAGTCATTCAGATTTGGAGAGTTTTATGTAAGTGGTGGATGCTATATCTAGGGTAGTAGAAGGAGGTTGGAATTCTGTCCATCGACTTCCATAAGGAGTTTCAGGTAGAGTTATTTTCATCAACCATGAAGGCAATAAAGAGGTTGGATCATATTTTTCTCCAGTAGGGGATCATGTTAGTGTGGGAACTAGGAATTTGGTTCAAGGAACAGATTTATTTTTTCTATAACGTTTTATAGATGAGGTGTCTTGTGTGATACATCTTGATGAGGCAATTCATCCTTCTATTTAGTATCAAGATACACATTTTTCATTTTTTCCGTATCTGGAGATTTAAAAAAGGATAAGTTGATCAAGTAAATTCACTCATGAGTAGGGTTTCTATGGGAGGGCAACTAGTGGGGTTATATGAATGTATAGTATTCATTGGTAGGTCTCAGGCACCAGGACCATCGAGGTTTTTACTAGTAGGGATCCCACATCAGCAGCTTCCTCTTTGACCCTCTTGGGCTAGTGGTTTCCATTGTTTCCCAAGGTTCTTTGTGACCATGTGTTTTTCTTGTTGGGATTATGTCCACCACCAAACCTAGTACCTAGTGGTTCCCTGATCTCATTTTGGTGGAGGTGTGTACGTTCAATTTCAACCTCATCATCAGTTTCTAGTGAGACCATTTTAGCAGCATGGGAAGTAGGATTAAGCTCTGCTGAGGGAAGATGTTGTAGGGAGAAGCCAACTTAAGGATTTTATTTGAATTCCATGTTAGTGATTCAATCATGGTCATGGAGGTTGTCGTACATAGATAGGTAGAGGATCTGATCATGCTTAGTTTCATGTAGTTGAGACAAGAGTTCCATAGGTTCCATAGCTCATCATTGGAATGATTAGTTTATTTATTATACTTGTCTATGACTTGTTTGATTTAGGACCTTTTCAATCATTTTGTTTCTCACTCTCTATAGAATGATCTAAGAATATACATAGAGAGGCTACTCAAGCACCTGTTGATGAATACTTCAGTTGGAGGCCACACCGTCTTGTTTGATATGTTCTGGGGGTGTCGACTGATGATGGGGCTGCATCAATCCTCGGGGGAAACTTTCTTTCCATAGATGCAATCATATGTTTTCATCCTCAACATCAACTGGTTGTATTCGATACATTATATTACTGATTTCTTCTGGGGGAGATTCGTTTTTTTATATGGATGGACAACATGTGGTGTTTGTTAGAAAAAATGGGTTTTATGTGTAGAGTCGGTGTGTGGAGACCTTTTTCATTTTTAGCTAAGTTGTGGGTTAAATCATTTGATACTGAGTCAGTAGAGGTTACCAGGGTCGTTGGGGAGTTCCTATAAGTTTTTCCCTCAAAGAATTTGATACTTCCCCATCGACATGATGTTGAGTTGAGATAGAATTTCAGCCCAGTGCTTCTCTAATATTGGTGGATCCTTATCAAATAAAACCTTTTAAGTTTGTGGAGTTGATGATTAAGATATATGATATGATGTAGAATGGTTTTATCTATCCCAGTCTGTCATCAGGGGGTGACCCATTTTTGTTCTCAAAGATGGTGGATGGTATTTTGAGGATATTCATAGACTACCAGATGTTGAATCATGTAACACTCAAAAACTATTCCCATATTCTGAGGATAGATGATCTTTTCAACTTGTTGAGATATGTAGTTTTATATTCTATGATTGATTTGTGGTCCAGATATCACCATTTGAGGGTGAAGGAGTGAGATATCTTAAAGACTACCTTTAAATATTTGTATGGGAACTTCTAGGTTTTATTGAAGTATTTCAATGGTACGAACATGCCATATGTGTTCAAGTGGCTTATGAACTCTATGTTACATGAGTTTCTATATTATTTTTTCATCGTATTCATCCATGATGTCTTGATCTACTCGAAGTCATATAATATTTTTTCCAGGAATCTCAGAATTATTTTGTGAGTCCTTCAATGTCACAATCTCTATATAATGTTGTCCAAGTGTATGTTCTGGAAAAGAGAGGTGAATTTCTTAAAGCTTTTGGTTTCTTAGTAGGTTGTTGCAATAGACTCGTCAAATGAATAAATATTATCTTGGTAGGAACCCAAGAATGTGGCATAGCTTTTTAGTTTTCATTGTATTACAGGATATTGTCGAATGATTGTACCGGATTTCAATCTAGTTTTATCCCTGTTGATAGATTTGACTAATAAGGGTCATGATTTTGTGTGGATTGATCAGTGCTAGGTTGTTTTTGGTTTACAAAAGGGGATGTTTTTAGTGTCCTAGTGATTTACTTTTGTGAGGAAGGGGTGATGTTTGATGTGTTTTGTTACACTTCCTATCTTGAATTGGGATGTGTGTTGATGTAGTAGCAGGTAGTGTTCTCTTATGGGTCTAGGTAATTACATCCCCATGAGCATAACTATTCCACCCTTGATCAAGATTAAATAGTGGTTGTGTTTTCACAATGTTGGGGTGAATCTCCACATTAGGGAGAACTTTATGGTCTTCAAATATTAGTAGATTTTGAGGTATATTTTTCCCCATAGTGATATGAATCTGCAGAAGCTGGGCTTGATGGAGTTTCTATAGTATTATGATTTTCATATCCCTTACACCTTGGGAAAATGTATTGTTTATGACGAACCTTTGAGGAGGAAATTATTGAAGGATGTTTTTAATAATACATGGATTTTTTGGAGAGTAATGAAGGAGTTTTCACCCTTGTTCTTAGATACAAATGTGTAATGTGGAAGAGGATATTTGTTTCAATTGATAGAATAGTCTAAACTGATGTTGCGGGTGGAAGAGTCTTTGTGGGGATACTCATAGGAAAAGGTGATGTGTGATTGTTTTGGCCATGGTGATGCTCTAAAGGGATGGTCAGCGGATGGTCGGAACCAAATACTATTTTCAGGGAGTTTCTTTCAGTAGTAATGCATGGGGGGTCCAATATGAGTTTAATAACGCACCTATTGTAGTATATATAGAAGTTTCCAATATTTATTGTGGCTTTAGGTTTTAGTTTTGATTGACCTAGATGAAATTTGCAGTGGCAGTGTTTGTGGTGAAGTGCTTGGTTTTACAGTAGATAATGGCCAAGAATATTGTTCTCAGTAGTCTTTTTTAGAATTTTTTTGTTCCTGAGTGGAAATGGGATGACCTCTTGATTTATTTCCAAAAGGTATTACCCAGAGCATAGGAATGTTGTGATGATATCCGGGTTGTTTTGGATTGGTTGATGAAATTAGCCCAGTTATTAGCAATCAAGGAGTTAGTAAAAGTGGATTCTTTGGCTGATCGGTATGTGGATGAGGTGGTGCATTTTCATTAATTTTTTATTTCCATTATCTTGGATCATGATTCAAATTTTACCTCATGAGTCTGTAGGGGATTTCAGTATGATTTTTTCACTCAGTTATGCGTTACAACATAGTTTCAACCATAGAATGATGGGTAGATTGAGATAACTATAATGATGTTGGAGGATATGTTATGAGAATACCTCTAGGAATTTGGGGGGTCTTGGGAATGACACCTTCCTTCAGTAGATTTTTCTTATAATAATAGATACCACTATTCAATTGGCGTAGCCCCATTTGAGGATTTGTATGAGAGCTTATTTCATTCACCATTGTGATAGGTGGTGGTTGCGGAGAAAACTATTCTTATTCATGACATGGTGAAGAGAACGACATATGATGTTTAGATTTTTTGTGAGATGATCAAAGCAGCAGAGGACCGGAATAAGTCTTTTGTTGATCACAAAGGAAGGCCCTTTGTGTTTGATGTTGGGGATCACATCTTCTTGAATATTTCCCCTTGATGTGGGCCATGGAAGTATGGTATAGGGAGTAAGATTTCTCTCATGTTTTTAGTCCCTTTAAGGTGTTGGGGTGGGTTGGTGAGGTGTTATATCAGTTTGCGTTTCCACCTCCTTTGGGGAGGATCCATGATGTCTTCTACATATATTAGCTTTGATAGTATCTTCATGATGACTCTCCTATCATTGACTGGGGAGAGTTGTATATCGAGGATGAAGAGATGTTTGTGTAATATCCAGTAGATATCCAGGATCATCAAGAGAATGTTATACTTTAATGGACTATTTATTTGTTTTATGTATTGTGGATGAATCATGTCCTATAGGAGAGTACATGGGAGTGAGGGATGTCGATGCGTGACAAGTACTTGAAGTTGTTTTGATTATTGGGTTGATTTATTTTTCATTATGATGTGATGTTTGGATCCTATTTTTTGAGATGATCTATTTTCCTAGGTCTGTGATGGATTCGGTGTGATTTGTGTCAAATTCATGGAATATGATAAAAGGGAGGGTCATATTCCATATTGAGATGCATTAACTAGGACAAGATTAAACCCTTGCGAGCAAGCCATTGCTACCCCGATCGGATAGTATCTTCATATAAAATATGGATAACCCTAACACGGTTGGGTTGGGCCATGGCGGGCTCGGCCCACTAGGCCATAGACAGGCCTGGCCCGCCTGGGCAGGGTGGCCTGCTAGGATGGCGCAGCCTGGACTACTGTACTCACGCGGCCCGACCCGCGTAGGGCGGGGCCCGCTGGGCTCACGCCGCCTGGCCTGTGGTTGGCACAACCAACGGGGCTCGTGCAGCCAGGCCTGCAGAAGGGCACAGACCGCTGGTTGGGGCCTGCCCAAGCTAGCGGGGGGTGGGGGGGGGGGGGGGGGGGGGGTTGGCTCCCCTCTTTTGGAAGGTGGAGCCGCAACTCCGCCAGTTGACTCGCTAGACCTGCATGGAGAGGGTCCCGACCCTCCATCGCTGCTTCCAAGGAGTAGCAATATTTAGAGGTGCATGAAGGCACACCGCTCGCCTATGCCCATGGTCGACCATTGCTTGTAGTCGATGTCCTCTATAGCTATATGATGTGTCCCTATTCACTGGCGGCGTGCGACGTCGTACCGCCACCTCCTCCACACCTGGCCAGTATCGGCCAACACCATCACCCCCATCAGCACTGGTTTCCACTGTCGTCATGTCGTTTCCATGTCAGTGGTTTTCCTCGGGTCACCGGGTGAGCTCCGGTGACCCGTTTTTTCATCTGAAGGATTCAATGGCCTTTTTGGGATGCCCTCTTCTCCAGTTGACCCTCTGTTCTAGGTTTCTTCCAATACCGAATAAAAATTCCATGAAGAACACATATATCAATAAAGTAGGAGAGGGTTTGGGCCATGTTTGTTTGGCCCGCACCCTCTGCATTAGCTTGACAACAGGAGGGAAGAATAAGATTCAACAATTATTTTAAAACTAAATACAATTAAAATATGACATCAAGATCATCATAGAACATCCACGTTTGAGGAAGAATCGGTTTTCGTCGTTCTCATAACAAGCCTCCAACAACACCGCTCCATAGTCGTTCTTCAGTTCTTCCTTGGTGAGCGGATTCATTCTTTATCAAGATTCCTCCATATATGAAGACTTTTCAAATGATTTTCCAAAACAACATGTTAGATTTTATCTCTCTAACATGTGATTAATAGGTTCATTATTTGGTGTAATTAATGAGCCCCATTAGTCACAATAATGGTGATCACAAAACCATTGTGTAACCAGGAATTTAATTTCCATCATTAAATGATCGACCACCCCTATTTTCCCCACCATCAAAACATAAAGGTGATGTGGATGAATGTTTTAAAAATAAAATATATTTTATTTTATTTTATTTATTCATTCCTGAAAAATGCAAAAACAAACTTCCTCCTCAACCCACTATAGTCGAGGTTAAACCTCCCTTAAGCGAATCTCGTCACTGCGAGTTCAACAGTGACCTCAGATTTCAATTCTGAGCAATGGTTCAAATTCTAGGATTTCTTGCTCACATGTTTAATAATGCTGCCTTAAAAAAATATTAAAATTTCATTCTGTGAACACCGGGCATCAGAATCAAATTTCGTCTGGTTTTGCTGCCTCAGAATAGTCCCATATAATTAAAAATATTACATGAAAAGTCTTGGTCATTACATTCTCCCCACCTTTGGGATTTTCACCCCTGAAAGACACAACATTGACTAAGGAATCAAATGGGGGTACTTAGCACGAATCTAAGCCTCCCACTCCTGTGATCTCTCTTATAGTTTCTCATGCTACCAGAAAACGAGCACTAGAGGTATCGATTGTCCATGAAGGACCCACTCCTGTTCATCCTCAATCTCCACTAGATCATCTATAAATGTTACCTCATCATCAATGTCTATCTTTCCCCAGTCGATAATGTGTGATGGGTCATGCACCTACTTTCTCAGCTGCGACATGCGAAATACGTCATGCACCCGATGCATCGGTGGGGGAAGAGCTAGGTGATATGCCACCTCTCCAACTCTACTGAGAACCTTAAAGGGTCTGATGAACCTCAAAGATAACCTACTACCCTGGCCAAATATCTGCAAACCTCGTCAAGGTGAGACCCGTAGGAAGACATGGTCTCAATCCCCAAACTCCAAATGTCTCTATCTCCAGTCATCATAAGACTTATGCCTGCTCTGTGCCATTTTGATCCACTACTGGATGATCTTCACCTTCTCAGTGGTAGCCCATACCAACTCTAGACCCATAAGTGATGAATCCCTAGGGTCTATCCAACACAGAGGTGATCTAAAAGGTTGACCATAAAAGGCCTCAAATTGTGTCATACCTATGGTGGAGTGATATGTATTGTTGATAACTCCAAAAAGGGAAAGTGATCCTCCCAACTGCGGCCAAAATCTAGGACGCAAGCACGAAGCATGTCCTCTGGTATCTGAATGGTCCACTTCGTCTAACCATTCATCTGCATCTTAAAGGCAGTGGTCAAACATAGCTGAGTCCTAAATGCGTCCTACAATCCCCTCCACAACTGGGATGTAAAACATTAATCATGGTCAGATACGATCATCAATGTAACCACAAGAAGTCGTTCAATCTCCTGTTTGTAGAGGCGTTACAAGCCCTCTACTGATCCCTACTCATGGATGTGTAAGAATTGGGTCGACATGGTGATTCGGTCAATGACCACCCATATGGAATCATTCTCCTAGATGAACGTGGAATCCCAATTATAAAGTCCATGGAGATACCATAACACTTCTACTCTGGCACCTCTAGTGGAAGCGCCAAGCCTACTAGAAGCTGATGTTTGGCCTTCACTTGTTGACAAGTGACGAATCCTGAAACAGACTCTACCACAACCTTCTTCATCTCTAGCCAGCAGTTCTGACACCAGAGGTCCTCATACATCTTTGACACACCAGGATGTACCGCTATAGGGGATGTATGGAACTCCCTCAACACCTCCTCCCGTAGCGCCACTGGTACCATGGTGCATCCTCTAAAAAGGATGACGTGCTACCCACCTTCAGAAAATCAATCAGGTGCATATCCTGAGGATATACGGGCACGTCGATCCTCGTAGTCATTGTCCCGAAGCTTTGCCTCCCGAACACAATGAATAAGTGGTGGATTGACACTCATATAATGGAGGTAAGCTACTCCATCACTATCCACAAAGGTTATATGCAACGTGGCTAGTTGCTCTGTCGCCTCACTCAGCAGCTGTAAACCAGACCTCCTGGTGAGTGCATCTATTACTTTGTTCCCATTTCCATGAATGTAGACTATATCAAAGTCATAGTCATGGAGGAACTCTAGCCATCACCACTGTCTAAGGTTCAGGTCCTTCTATAAGAAAATATTCCTGAGACTCTTGTGATCAGAGTAAATAGAAAAACGTTTTCCCAACAAGTAATTTCGACACATTTTCATGGTGAAGACCACTGCTTGTAACTATACGTCATGGGTAGCATAGTTTTTCACATGTTGTCTCAGCTGTCATGAACCACAAGTGATCACTATTAGCTCCGGCATCAGAAAACATCCAATTCTGGTCCTTGATGTGTTGCAATAGACTACCTACCCAATTCTCTCTTCTGGTAGCCTCGAGATTGGGTAACTCGTTAGTCTCTGCCTCAGTTCCTGAAAACTCTGTCGTCATCTCTCTATCCATACAAATTGTTGTCCCTTCTTCATCAATGTTGACAAGTGTGTCGTGACTCTAAAATTTTGGGCACGAATCTCCGGTAGAACCCAACCAACCCCAGGAAGCTCTGCACCACAGTCACACTCCTAGGTGGCTCCAAAGCAAGAACAAACTCTATCTTTTCCGGATCCACTCTAAATCTAAAGTTTGAGATAACGTGTCCCAGAAAGTTTACCTCTCGTATCCAGAACTGGCACTTTGAGAGCTAACCATAAAGCTGGTTCTCTCGGAGTGTATCCAAAACTATCTGTAGACGTTAGGCAAGCTCCTCCTCCGACTCCGATTGTATTAAGATGTTGTCGATGAAAACCACCACAAATCAATAGAGGTATGTAAGAAATATCATGTTCATGAGTCCCATAAACACTGCAGGGGCATTGGTCATGCCAAATGGAATAACCAAGAACTCATCGTAGTCATACCGACATCTCAAGGTTGTCTTCTCCACATCATTATCTCGTACCCTGAGCTGATAATAGCATGATTTGGGGTCTATCTTCAAAAAACAATGAGCTCCCTTCAACTAATAAAAATAATCATCAATCCTCAGAAAGGGGCACTTATTCTTCACAGTCACCAGGTTCAGGCATCGATAGTCCACAAAGAGTCTCAAAATCCCATATGCCTTCTTGGTGAACAAAATCAGGGCTTCCCATGGAGAAATATTGGGCCTTATGAACCCATTCCTCTATAAGTCCACCAACTATACCCGTAACTCACGAAGCTCCACAAGAGCCATATGATATGGTATTTTAGATATATGTGTCATCCCAAGGTACATTTCAATGTAAAAGTCCACCTCTCTGTGAGCATGTAGTCTTGGAACATCATCAGGAATGACATGAGCATACTGGTCCACTGCTAAAGGATACATCAGACTCTCAACATCAACTACTCTGAGAGTAAGGCGATCCAACTAATGAACGATTGGATGCACCCTCCTCTTGGTAAGTGAAACCTGTGCTGTAAAGGATCATTTTTCGCTAGTGAAAGAAAACTTGGTCCCATCCTCGTGAAGCACTGCACTTTGCACCTAATGCAGTCAATCTAAAAATGGACTGTAGATAACCAGTCCATACCAAAGACGACGTTGTATGGCCTCGACACCACTACTAGGTGATCACATCCTAATATCTTACCACCTATAGTAATCTCTCACTACCAGAACCAATGTGTAATGATCGTATCCCATACCATAGGAGTCTCTAGCCGTAAGGATCGATCCAACAGCTCCACCAAAATCTTTGAGGGTTGAAAGATGGATCTGGAAATAAAAGAGTAAGTGGAACCTATGTCTATAAGTATTGGAGCTAGGGTGGAGTAGAAACATATCGTACCTTTAATCGTCTCTGGAGAATCATAGTTGTAGGCTTTAGCTTCCTGGAGCTGAGCTCTTCATTTTCCCCTTGCTCTTTGTGGTCAGGGTGGGCCACCAGGAGGTGGTGGAGGTAGAACCTCGAATCACTGCCAACCGCCTAGTGCACAACCAGCTCCTCTTCCATGTCTGCCTTCTACCGATGGACCACCCCAGTCGGATCAATGCCTCTTCCCCAGTAGTACATCAACCATCTTTTGTCCATTCATATGGTGGGTTGGGCCATAGTGAGCCATGTGGCTCAGCCCATCGCATGAGTAGCATTGTTTTCTCCCCATCTGTCCTCCTATGTCTCATGATCCCCACACCACAAAACCTATATCCTGAGGTCGTCTACTAGAAGTTCTAACCTAATTGGTCCCCTTCATAATTCATCTACTACCTGCTATGGATGACTCTACTACCTAACATCTGGTGGTGGCGTTCGATGTTGGTGTCTTCTCCACTAAGAAGCACTCCACCAAAAGTGCTCGCTCTAGCACCCAACCCTGCGTCTGAATACTAAGTGATTTTATCGATGCTCTAATCTCCCGTCGGGGACACTGCTCAAAGGTCTAGTCCCTGATGAACGGGTCTCCTACCATGTCAATGGAGTATTGGGGGGTATTAGTGAACATCACCGAGTATTGGGCCACGGTATTGCTACCCTACTATCAGTACAGCATCTCCAGTATACACACTGGGCGTAGAGCCGCGGGGACAAACTATTCTCTAAAAAGGACCTTGTTGTCCGCCCAGGTAAGGGTTGCCTCATCATGTATCTGGATTGTCAGACTCCACCATCTCCCAGCTGCTCCCTGGAAGAGACTGGTAGCTAGGATCACCATTAAATCCACTGTTATCCCAACTAAGTGAAAAAAACTCTTACCACAGCCTCCAACTAGTCCTCATCCACCAGCGGATCCGTCTATCCTTAGAACCTCAGAGTCCTATGCTACTGAAACTCATGAAATTTGCTCAGTCGGCATGCACCATATGCTATTGGACTGGTGGAAATGGTTTCCCAATGGGTAGTGGTGCTGCTGATACACCACCTGATGGTACAATCACCGTTAGAGGGCCCTACACAGAAGCCCCATCACTCGGTGGGCCGTCACCATGTACTCTATCAGGAATCCTGTCAAGCCATATTTCTGATGGAATCCTAAAAGGGAACAGGTGTGCCACAATCAATAATTTATACCTAGTGATTTGACTCAAATATATCAAAAGTAAAATACTTCGAAAACACACAAAATCAATGTTTTCATGCACTGAATCAGAAATCGGAATTCAGGGTCCTCGTGTATGGATACGTCATCCACCGCACCAACACTGGACTCCCTGAACTGAAAACCATTCAAAACACTTAACAATATTACTCTATAAAAATATCAGAGTCTTAGTGCTTCATTAGAACCGACTCCTTGGATACCACTTTGTCACGACCCATCCCCCGGGGCCCGGGTCGTGACTTCCCCAAGCCATACTTCCATATGCCATGGGTTGGTGACTAGCACCGAAAAAGGATATCAATATAATGGGAAGGAATTTCTTTTAAACCTATATAAACACAAAATTCAAGAACAAAATAAGAAGAAACAATGAAGTAAACAGTAGTAGTAAAAAGTGTACTGAATGTAAAGGGTCCAGAATGAAAGCCCGGCTAAAAAGTAAAAGTACAACTGGAAAAAGAAAACTACTCATGGATCATCCATAGAGGATCCTACCAGAATGGTAGGTACAGATCATTATTATTAGTCACTACAACACGTCATGTCAATTGGTACACCTTTGAGCATCATCCAGTCTTGGCTCCCTCAGCCTCAGTCAACACTGTCTGTCATCTGCACATGACACACCAAGGTATGGGCGTAGCCCGTGCAATGGTGATAATAACAAAACTCAGTAGGGACCCTGATACCCCCAAAAGTCTCCTAGATTCCCACAAAGGAAAAACATAAAATCAAGACCATAATCACAAAGAAAAAAAAGCAATCATAAACTCTACCTAGGTATATGCCTCTAAATATACCTAAGTTATCAAAATATACTCATCTCATTCATGAGGAAACATAAGGCTCCCAATTTTACGCCATTTTCACAATTGATCCATTAGGGGAGAATACCAAAAATGTAACACCACGAAGGTAACCCCACGAAGTAAAAATTACAACAAAGTTAAAGACTCACCTCACACCAGGTATAATGTAAGTATCGAAGTACAGATGATTAGACGTATCACTGGATAATATTATTCTGTCAAGAGCCTCTACTAATGACCTACACAGGATCAGTAGATGCTAACCCACATAGAATCAGTGATCACTGACCCACTCAGGATCACTGATCATTGACCCACATAGGATCTATGTTCATTCTTCACGTCACAACCAACCACTAGATTCACGCACTAAGCATGCTTGATTCCGGTAAGATCGGATCCTAAATCCATCGGTCATAACTCAACCACCAAGAGGTTCGATGGAGAAGTATCCCAATGAACCTTTATGTTGTCAGGGTTCCAGAGTGACTAACGAATTGTAAATAGAGTGTCTGGTCTATGAGTTATAGGCATTTTAAGGCTTAGGGGCCAGTTGGATTCAGGTTCGATCCAACCTGTCTATACTATAAAATTCTAAAAAACTCAAGTGGATTAAATAAAAAGGACTGTCTCAATCCAAGGATCCCAGCACCATATACGGTTCATCAAATGGACGTCTGGTTCACAAGTTATGGCCCTTTAAGCGAAAGTAGGCCTTCTTGGGTATTGGTCCGGTCCGACCCTGTCAGACTGACCCAGGCTGACCCGACATGGTTTGGGTTCACCTAATCCTATACAAAACCGGCCCAGCCTGCCTGGGCAGTGCAGCCCGCTGGTCTGGCACGGCCTGGCCGGAGGTGGGCGCGGACCGCTAGGCTCACACGGTGCGACTCGTGGAGGGGCACGGCCCGCTGGCCGGGACCCTCCCCTGCTGGCAGAGGGGGTGGATGACTCCCCTTGTTTAGAAGGAGGAGTGGTGGCACCATGTGGCATCACCGGGTCACCCGCAGGACCTACAAGGAGCGGGTCCCGGACCACCTCTGCGGCTTCTGAGCCCTGGCCATCTTTAGCGGTGCATGATGGTGCATCGCCACCTCATTTGTGGCCGGCCAAAAACAGACTCCATCATCACCCCCGCCGGCACCGTTTGACAGTGCCTCTAAGACGGTGTCATGATAATAGTCTTCCGTGGGTCATCGGGTGAGCTCCGGTGACCCGTTTTTTCATATGAAGGTATCAACAGCCTCCCTAGGGCGCCCTCTTTGCTGCTTGATCCTCCGTTCTTGGTTCCATCCAATCCCGAATAAAAATTCCACGAAGAATGCATAGATCAAAAAAGTAGTAGAGGTTTGGGGCCTTTTTTGTTTGGCCCTCTCCCTCCACATTAGATTGATAACATGAGGGAAGAATAATATTCAACAATTATATTAAAACTAAACCATATAAAAACACTACACTAAGATCATTGGATAACGTCCAACTTTGAGGAAGTATCGGTGTTTTTCATTCTCACAACAAGCCTCAAACAATGCCTCTAAGTCATCGTACTTCGGTTCTTCCTTAGTGACGGGATTCATTCTTCTTCAAGAATCCCCCCAAGATCAATCCTTTTCCAACAATTTTCTATAACCCCACATTAGAGATTAACTCTCTAAAATGTGATTAATAACTTCGTTAATTAGTGTAATTAATGATCCTCATTAATCAGACGAAGGCTGGTTACACAACCATTATGTCACCGGGAATTTAATGTACTTCTATAAATGCCCAACTACCCCTTTGGTCCCCAGTGTTAAAATATAAATGTGAGGTGGAAGGATATTTTTAAAAGTAAAATAAAATAAATTTTATTTTTTTATTCATCCATTAAAAATGCAAAAACAACATTCCTCATTGACCCACTACGGTCGAGGTTAAACATTCTTTAAGAGAATCTCGGCGCTATAAGTTCAACGGTGCCCTAATATTTCAATTGAATCCACTGGTTTAATCACACTCGCTCTTTTATTGAAATTATCTTAAATAATGTTTAAAATTCCATTCCAGGAACACTGGGCATTATAATCAAACGCCCTTAGATTTCACAACCTCGGAATAGTCCCATATAATTAAAAAAATACATGGTAAATCCTGGTCTCTATACATTTTTTATAAACCCTAGGCACCTAGATGAGTTATTGAATCCCTCTTCCTCCCTCTTTGATCCTTTGGTATTGGTGGTTGTCCATTAGAAATCCATGGTAATCCATTCCATCTTCATAGAATGTTTTCTGCTGTTCTTCTCCTAGGGATTCACTATGGCGATGTTGTTATGGTTTCAAGTGTGTACTGGAATGTGTTTTTATAGTATTTGGGTGTGTTTAGGTTGATTTATAGTTCTTTTGGTGCAGTTGTGATTGACATTCTCTCTTCTTCACCCTGCAGTGTGTAGCGAGTTGGAAATATTCTTTGAGGTAGGGAATCCCTAATTTTTCCTTATTTTGTATCACGTGGGAGGGTTTTTTCATTTTATCTATAAGTTATGGTTTTGATGGCTTAATTAATGATAAAATAATTGTTAATTTTAAATTGAAAGGGGTGATGGGGGATTTATTCACATTCTTTTATAAATTTGATGTTATTTGAGATATTGTGGATTGTACAAGCACATATACCTATTGAAAATTGTCGCTTTTGGGGGATTTTTTGCCTGAGATATATGTGTTGCGATTAAGGATTTTGCTGTGATTGTTGTGATATCACCCAAAAATGTAAATTGTTTAACCACATATATTTGGCTAACAAAATGGATTCCTCATGACAATGAATTTTGTGATAAAATCTCAAAAATAAATTAGAATGTGATAAAATCCCATTTGTAAAATTGTAAAATGATCTTGATGTGTTGTGATGTGTGGTTGTTATTTTGGGAAAGTGATGTGTGGTTAGGGTATATGGGTCTGATGGTTCATATTTCATGCTTTTGGAGTTGAAAGGTGGTTTGTTTGGCTGTTATTTTGGGATTGTGAGGTGGTTTTTTGGGTCATGCCTTTGCGGTGGAAAAGTGGTGGGTTCTATGTTCTAGATTTCTGGGTTGTGATAGATTAAATAAATAATCTTTTGATAATGTTTGAAATGGATTGGGTTGGTTTGGTTACTGGGATGAAAATAGTTAATGAATTATTAAATAGTGGGTTTTGTGGTTAAATGTGGATGATACTACATGATTAAAAGATTTAGTTAAATAAATGAAATTAGAGGGAAATGTCAAATGGGGTTTTTTTCTTGATGTGTGGTGTAATGCATTTAGAGGTGGTACTAAAAGTGATGGTGTTGTGTGTTGGTTGGATTCTTGAGAACCCATAGGTTGGTCTTGAGTTTTTTATATTATATATATACTTTTATATTCTTCTGATTTCTACACACACCCCACCCACATCGAGAACTACATGCCAACACTTGCATAGTCAAAGGGGGGTGTTTTTTCCAACATCTATTGAGAAATATGGAAGTTCCGGTGCATGTTCTTTCCCACTCTCTCTTCCAGTAAAGGTAGGTATTACACAGGATTTGATGGTTGGAGGTATGTTAGTACATTAGATGGTGATTGTGATAGCCCTGGTTTTTTTAGGAATATGTGTCTATGTTTGTGGGGTGGAATCCTAGGTGCTTCTGGGTGAGATTTGACTATGCCTGGGGGTTGGTGGCCTAGTATTTTTCTAGTGAGATATGTTAGTGCAAGTGGGGTGGATTATTGTGGGGTTCATGAATGGTAGGTGTAGGGAATGAGGTTGAAGTCCTACATGTTCACCATAACATATTACTTTGGTTTTGGTAGTGGGTTTTATTTGGCTTAGGTGATTTTTGGTGAGGTGTGTTCTGACTGTGCTTGTGGGGTGGTGTGTTATTCCGAAGGGATGGGAGTGATAGAATGTATGATAGTGGAACACTAGTGGGAAAGTGTTGTGGGGTACCCTTATCGATGTGATCATGTTATATTATATTATTTGAATTGTGTTATTTGGTGATTGTGCCTTGGTGAGGATGTGTTTGGTTAGTATACATGTATAATTTCTCTTTGGTCCAGCTATTTTTTTCACAGGTGCATTAGTTTGCTTCTTCCACATGTGCATGAGAGACTGTGGTTTTTCTACTAAGTACACTTGTATTCTCGTCCAACGTATATAAAACTTTTTTCAGGATTCTAGGAGGATTATTTGGACTGTTCTAGACATTTGTAGCTCAAACCTTTAGATACCTGATGTTTTGCTGCTTTAGATTTTCATTTTTGTATTTACTTTGGATAGTTTTATAGTATCTGTTTCATTTATACATGAATGGTGGGATGGTTTGTGATTCTTTAAAATTTTTAGATGGAGTTTATTCTGGATTATTTATCTTATCTCTTGATCATATTTGTATTAGAGTGGGTAATTCCACCAATACATGAAATTTTTATACCCTCAGTGCTAGTCTCCATCTTGGGGCCTACTGGTGGTGGGACTCGGGAATCATAATCTCCCTCCCCTAATTGCGGTATCTTTTGAGGGATGGGGTCATGAAACGTCTGGTCTAGAAAACCATATGATTTTCTTGCCCGATCAACACATGTTATGTATTTAATTATGACCAAATATAGTTATTTCACAATGATTGGAATTTATCGTTTCTCATCATGGTTCATTTAACAAGAGTATGTGACATATACCAATATGTAACCCATAGTGTAGTCTTCCTTTCTCCAAATCTAACCCTTTCCACCTTCTAATGCATTCATTAAATTTTATTTATGTCAATATAACCTCTTATTGGTTATATGAGTATAGACAAACAATGATAAGACAAGATTCCAAAGTTCATATTTAGGAAAAGATAATCTCGAATAGAAAACTGACTGCAAATCCATGTCAAGGATTATTTATTAATAAATAATTATAAATAAATTATTTAACAACTTTGATCCCACTTGATAGTTTGGGGCATTATGGAAGATTCTATTTGGAATATCCAACATGGTTCTTTTCATAATCAACAAATAATCTAATATGTACATGAGAGAGATCAAAATGAATAACAGAACTAAATCAAATAATAATTGACATATGAACACAAGAAAAAAGAAGGTAGGATCTTTACATATAATTCATAATTAATTTAATATATATTTATAATTACCTTGTTATTTAATACTTTATTTTTTGATTATACTGTTGATTTATCTCATTATACCATTTTTGAATTGTATGATCTAAGGGTAGAGTCCCTATATCGGTGACCCACACGTGCATTAAAACCTCAAAACATCATCATAAAATCAATGGGTGTTAGAAAAGTTGATCATGATCGGTATCATTATTCCTCATTGACCATAGAATGAATATATTTATAGACAAAATATTCTTTAGGTTTTCTTGAACGCTTGAGTTATTGTAGGAAGAATAATGCTCTAGTTCTTTAGCGCTTTATTAATAGAATTTTCTCTTGGATATTCTGTGAATTATATATTAGGTTTGTTTTCTAAAACAAGTGGTTAAAACTATAAAGAGATGAAATTGGGTATTTATAGAGGTATATTAGGGTTGGTAATTTCACATTGGCCCATAGCCAATTTATTATTCCTTAGTGATCCACATGTCTAATTATACAATAAATAATATTATTATTTACTACAAATGTACAATGAAAATTGATAAATTATCCTCATTTGTTAAATAAATAAATTAATATTTATTTAAATGATATTTAATATATCATTTCCAAATAGACCATTAATCAATGTCCATTTATCCTCCTGGATATTTACTAAATTTGAATAATGATTATTGATTTAATGAATAAATATTAATGAATTATTCACTAATAAATATATTAAATATTATACTCTCTAAATCCTATAAACAAATAGTTATGATTATTTAACTCACAAATTTATTCTTCTCAATAACTCAGGATTAAATCATGGTGATCAACTAATCCCGAGTAATCATTAATCCAAAAAGGTGGTATAATATTAAATCTAACTCCTTAAACTCAAAATATAATTTAACATAGATTTTGGATATACTTAACATGTGACCATCTAGTCCCATTTCTCAATGTTACTAGGTGGAACTACTGAAAGGTTGTGTTTAGCAACTTAAAACTCCATAAGAAACCCATAGATGATGAAGTTAATGTCACAATGATACAACACCTCACATGAATGATCATTATGTAATATAATCCCATTATCATGATATCTCTAATTAATATGGTTACATGATATAATCATAAACTTATGTTCTTGATGTATCTTTATTTGATTATTTGAAAATGAACCTTACCCTATAACACAATATCCATGGATTTAATTAGGAATCTACATTCCTACCAAAGGGACTGAGATATAAACTTATGTTAAATAAAATAATAGATGAATAATTTCTTATATTATTCATTAAGGTAATATCATTCATGATGCACCCTATGTATTTTACATCACCACGAACATATATCATTATGATTTCTATAAATATATAAAATTATGTGATTCATGAAATACATTAATGATAATTTTAATGTATAAGAAATAATATGGATGTCCATATATTGTAACATTTAATGACACATAAAATTTGTGTATTTTGTTTTGGTTAGTCTTGTAATCATAATCTTACGCCCTGAAAATTATCAATGGAATACACCATTATAATTCATCTCAATGTCCTATTAGTCTCCACCCCTTATAGACTATATAATTTGTATCATGTCAAATGATATTATCTAGATACATAACATATATTTGTTAATATTGTCATGGAACATCTAGGATCTCATGAGAGTATGGAACTATAAAGAACTTTTAATATGGCCTTTTTTCTTATAACATTATCACATAATGTATCACATAGAATAAAAAACATATTTTTATATGAAATTTATTATTATTCAATAACAATGACTAAAGTTTAGCATAAATTACGTAGAAGTTGGTTATAGGGAACCAACTCGAATAGATCAATGTAGAAAATAATCAATACAATATAATCATTTAATAATTATACAAAAAAATTCTTCACATATCCAAAAATAAAAATACATAAAAATAATACCTTAATAATCTCAATTCATATTATAAATTCACATAAACACATATACATTAAATTCATTCCATTAATCATGTGTTTTATTAAATTTAATATCCTTACATAGTAATTTAATTCCACTCTATGGTTAGAATAAGAAATTTA
Organism: Viscum album; assembly: GCA_963277665.1. Taxonomy (NCBI): domain Eukaryota; kingdom Viridiplantae; phylum Streptophyta; class Magnoliopsida; order Santalales; family Viscaceae; genus Viscum; species Viscum album. The sequence continues at coordinate 473,471,322 of OY728148.1, forward strand.
TCTCTCGAGTACCAAAAACCATTATTCTCTAAGTATAACTTCTATCATATCTATAATATTCAATATTGATTTTTTAATGAATTTTTAGTCACCCAATATCATTCTTTGAGTTTTTACACCAAACATTTCACCTTATAAGTACAATAAGTTACTATATCTCTAGATGGTCCAAAAAAAATCAAGACTCTTATATTTAATACATCTATGTTCTAATAAACTAAATGAATTTATTTGTAAATTTTTGGTCATACAAAATGTACATTTATCTACTATTCTTATGATTCGTCTTTATAGGAATAATAAGAGACTCACTCGACTGAGGATATAGAAGTCACTCAAACTTTGTAAAATTATTCTTCTCGTTTATAAAATCATATATCAATATATATAAAAAAAATTATTCAAAGGATATTTCTATGTGTTCTTTATGCCCATTTCTCAATCCATATATACACACCAAGTCCTAAATCACTTTTTAAAAAATTTATAGATATCAAATTCCACCAACTATAGTATATTTGTCCTCACAAGAAAGAACATTTACCATGAAATTTCACTGATAAATGGGATATCAAGAATTTAATCCAATATTTATATAAAGTGAATTTTAGAATCAACCCCCCCCCCACCTCCCCAGGATAGAAACCACTAACAAAAAACTAGAAATTTCCTTGGACTCAATGATATTATTCCGTAAATATGAAATGATCATTGAGAAAACAATCAGTGGAGAAGAATGAAAGGAAAACATAATATAGATAAGAGGGAATATAGGATGGAAAATAGAGTATAAACCCTTAATCCTGAAAATACAAAATAATAATATAAATGTTATTATTTTTTTAGAAAAATCCAATGAAAAATAATAATTTTCCCAAATAAGAATTAGGGTATAGAAATTTCACCAAACTTCCCTCGGTTACTACTAGATCCATAGAATCTACTTAATTGAAATATGTGGTAAATCTATACTAGGATGTGGTAGTATAAACTATGTCAGGGTCTATGCTAGCGTAAACCATGATGTTGAGAAGTTTACAACACTATGGTTTTGTTCATGTTAGGGATGTGTTATATATTAATACATATTTACAATTTTCTAATACATATAAGAAATCTGGGTCACATTAAAATATCATATGATATTAATCAAGTGAATTTAAAAATCAAAATGATTTTATGAAAATTAATCAATCAAAATGAGGATAAAATCATAAGTTTTAAAGATATGTGACATTTGAAACGTTTATGAATCCTTTCATCAATGGATAAAAATAATATAAATGTTTGATATCCATGTAGTTCCCATACATTATTATATAAATATATACCATACCTGTGAAAATTTCTACAATTGAATTCCATTGTCGATACTTGAAACTACTTAATTGAAATGTATCTTTTCTTTCATCCTTTAACAAAATGTTCTAGTAGACTGGAATTGAAAAAATGATTCCCAATTGTTATGATATTCATAAGAACTTGTGGATAAATTATAAATGAGACTTTTGGATACTTTATAGCGAACTTATTCAGCCAAAGTGAAGTAGAATTAGGTTACCTGATCATCAGAGTAAATATCTATTATTTATTTAAATTTATCTAATTTAAATAAATTAATAGATATTATATGAAAAAGGGTTTTGTTGTATTTTTATCTACATTTATAGAATTATTTTCCTTACAAATCCTTTTAATGGAATCTAAACCTCTTCAATTATATTCATATTTTTTCTTGAATAGAATACTAGTCTAGAAAAATATTATTTAATAAACATTGATGTGTTTTACAAAAAAAATGTATGGTTTATAATAATTTGAAAAATAATGATATAATTCATTCAAAAATAGATTTTTTTATAAAATTTATTATTATATATTTTAGTTTGAGAAAATGGGTATAGAATATGTTTTTAAAACAAATAATTAAAAAACATGTTTTTATGATGTGGATTTATCTAAAATGGTCGTGGTTTCTATTAAAATGATATTTACATTATAAAAACACAATATAGTTGTGTAAAAAATATTTTAGTTTCAAAAGTATTAAATTTTAAGTTATTTTCTATAAATTATATTTCCAAAATAAATTCATTTCGGTTTTCATTGAAAGCATTGTCAGTTGGGAAAAATCATATCATGGTTAATAAATAAAAAACATGGTATTATATTTTTTTGAAAAGTCTTTAAAAATTCTAAAAAACATTCATTGTTGTGGACACTCAAGGAATGCACTAAATATAAGGGGGGCCATTAGAACAATCCTATAAATATATCAAACTTAGGGGTAATAATTTTCTTTTAATTTTTGTTCATTTTTGTACTTTTATGTGTATCTCTAAGTATATATGGTTTTGAGAATGTAAAAACATTAATTTTTGTGGAATTATCTAGAGAAGGGTGAGTCTATCTTCGATTATAACACCCACATGAAGGTTTATGGGATTCCACTAGACTTATAGTGGTTCATGGAAGAGGTATTGCCTATTCCATTTCAACTATACAAGGATCTAGTAGAGTTATTCTAGGGTATGAGTGTACATTTTTAAAAGTTTGTTAATGTAATAATTTTGAAAATTGCATGTAAAAAGACCCGATTTAATCATGTAGTTCAATAACTAAACCATTTTTTCATTGATAATATATCTCTCAAGTTGTACCCTCCCTCTCTTCCCTATTATGTGAATGTAAATTTGTTCTTACTTAGAATCAATTATGGTTGGTTGAATAAAATCATAGCCAAATTGGGTAATATATCCTTTCTAATGTTCCACTTTCATCATCATGGTTTGGAAGTAACTCTATTTATATGTTCCCATATAACTAGGCTTTTGAATATTATTAGATTTTTTGTCTTGAACTCACCATACTAATGTAAGGAATTTTTCTAGGTGGGATAAATGTATTGAGATAGTATTAGTTGTCACTATTCATATATTAGGTTATTTATTACTTTGAAATATTTAATTCTTATTTTTTGGTTATTCTAACATCAAAGTTGTGGAATATTTTCTTTTATTTTGACAAAAAATAACCTCTCTGCACTAGTATTGATAGGTAAACATATTATTCTTCTCATATTTTAGGATAGTTGTGTTAGATACTGTTGATGGACTAGCAAAAACATAATAAATTATATTTATAACATTAATAAAATCTATTTTACATTATTTCACAAAAATAATAGGCTTGTTTGTGGGTTTATACTTAAATTTTTCTTGTTTACATGCTCAACTAATATGCCATTAGCTTTTTTACTATTAGATTAATTCCTTATCTTGTAAAATTAATGGGAAATATTACATAAACATTAAATGTAATAAATAATAATGAATTTACAATTATAATTAATTATTATGAAAGATTTTAGACCTTTATTTATGTAATTTTCTCAGGATAAATACTAGATAAGCATGCCTTTCTCGATTCTAATAAAGATCATGGAGTTGGAAAGATATAATATCATTACATCAGGGTAGTTCACTATATATAAGAATATATTTTAGTTTAAAATAAATGATTTTGATAATGGGTCTCAATTTAATAACATGAATATATGTTATTTTATTCAAATCACTGAAAAGTTTGTAAAAAAGTTGAAATATGTAGAAGGATAAAAAGTGCACTAGTATACCTTAGTTTGGTTAATAGGTTCATTATATGGGATTGGATAATGTTTTCCCATGTCTTTAATAAAACTTTCCATTTCTTAAATCTAGAATCATAGATATCGCCACTACTCAAGTATATATGAACCCTTTTACTTTATATAAAATTGGTGTTTCACTAAAACTAATTTATGGTCATTTAGGTGGAATGTATACAGTACTTCCTAGACCTTATCATCCTTGAAAAATGGTCTAGAATTGAATAAATTATAGCATTTGTACACCCCGGAGATTTTGTGAAATATTTTTTTCAAATTAATTTATCATTTCAATATTTTTCAATTCCAATGACATAGGAAATAGTTCTTTATATATATATATATTAAAAAAATAGGTCAAACATTCCTTTCCCACACAATACTGACTTGGATTGTGCAACATTTAATAAAGACTTATATTTTTCTACCCACAACACTGACTTGACATACATTAAATGAAACACTAACTTTGTGTACGTTACACTCAAAATCGGCTTGTAAAACAACTAAGCATACAATGGACGCAACACTATGTTTCAATGAAATATCTATATATATATAATTTAAATAATATAATTATAACCTAAACATTATCACTAGTTATTGTAATAGTAATAACTACTTTTAAAATACTTTTTATAGTATATTTATATAAATAAAACATAATGATAATGAAAGATAACATTTTTGTAAAGGTCATTTTTGTTAAAAAATATATTTTTTCATGAATAATACAATTTTAATAATAAAATTATTTTATACACATTTAGAAATTTAATTTTATAAAATAAATATTATTATTGAATTTAGAACATAAAAATTATCCCAGGGTGAATTTTTGTGATTTTTTCTAAGAAACATCATTTTTTTGAGGAATAGTGAAAAATACTACTTTTTAGTTAAAAAATATTTTTTTATAATTAATTATTAATTATAAAGGATATTATAAATGTTTTTTAATCTCAAATTAGAAAAATATTACATCTATTAACCTAATTTAATTCATTAAAATTAATTTCACTTTCAAACAGAATACAAAATCATAACAAACTTTAGAACTTTTACCTACTTTAAAACCCTATTATTTCATCCTCTCTGTGGGATAAGCACTGATTTTAATTTTTCCAGTCCTTTTATTTAAATTTCAAAAATAAAATATACAGAATTTTATTCAGTTTAATATTTGGATTCTTATAATCCCATGTTAATTTTTTACCAAAATGATTTATAAAATTGATTAAAATTAATCATAGAGGTTAAGGCCAAATTAATATTAATTAAGTACTAAAACTTAAATATAAGGGCACAAACGACCTATAAAATATCCAAAATTGATTTTATATTAATATTTATTACATAAATCTCCCATTATTGAGTTTTTTTGGTTTATTATGAATTGTTTTAGGTAATAACATGTTCACGCCTAACTTGTTTCTAAAACTTCCTAGTGAGTCATTTTCATTCCTTATAAAATACCACCACCTCTACCCATTACTCCAACATATCAAACCATTTAACTTCATAAATTATCTGAAAAATTATCCTCTTAAAAACCCTCCCATATACCTTAATTCCTCCATTTTTGAATAAATCTTCTCAAGGAAGCCTTTTGGTATAATCCAAATGGAGTTACATGATTAAGTGGTAACGTCTACTCTCATGTTCCTTTCCTTTATTATTTATCCTCACCCCTCCACTTTATTTATTCCTTTATTGTGAGAAAAAACATGTATCAAAAATATAATATGATGTTTTTATATGAATATTTATACCTAAACATACACACACCTCTATCTTATGGATATTTAACATATTGTTTCTGTGTGTGGTGAATTACTGCCTCACAAAACCAGGATTGATCATTTCCATTTTACCACCAATCATGTTGTACATTATGATGGATACTATATTTATATATATTATATATTATATTTAAAATTTCTCTAATATTATTTATTCCTTTTAAAACACACATATTCTATCCTTCCATTTTGTGTCAATATTATAATCTCGTTTGAGGAAGTGTGGACTACTTCCCCCTCAAAATGATGTGATTTATTGACATACCACAAGGAATGTATTAAGGATGGTCTAACTGAAAATAAATTATATATATAATATATTCATTCTAATGGAATCATGATACATATATATAAATACATATACAATCTAATTTTATTTACATACATTATTTCAATATGACAATGAAGATAGAAACAACGTTCATGTGTACATACAAGTTACTGTTTCTATAAACGATGTATTACATTTCATACTTCTTTGTGATATAAATTATTTTAATATAGATATAATTGATATAAATGATATTTATATAATTATTTAAATTCTATAATAATTATATAAGTATAAATACCAACAATATAACAAATTAAGACACATGAAATGAACAAAGAGAATAATACCCGAAGTGAAACCTTAACGTAGTATAGTTAATAAGATGGTAATATAAGGTTATAATAAAACAATATATGTTATTATGTATAATAATATTATTCTTTTAAATATTGATAATAAACATATATTTATTATACAGCAAGCCTGTATGAGTTCCGAGAGAGTCGAGACATAATGTAAGAGGGTCTCATCTCACATTTAATTTCTGTGAGATTCATCTTATGATAACTAATATTTCCTTTTTTTGGTTTAAGTAATGAACATAATTGTATTCAATGTCTGTCGCAATTAAAATTATGATTATTTAAATTCCCATTTTATGATCCTTCTTTCATTGGTATTAACTTTCAAAATTTACCAAATCGGTAAAACAATTTTGTCTCAATTTGCCTTCTTTGAGACTCCTATTTTTGTATGCACCTAAACTCGTTTTCAAGGTATATATACTTAAATTTTACATTTTATGTAATTAATATCCATATTTTCATAATATATTGATCTTAATTTAATTTCCTTTTCTTACATGGAGAGTATTATCCCAAGTTACCGAGTTATAATAGTTTATATAGACAATCTCATCACATTCCAATATTTTCTTTTCTTATGTATCCCTTGATGAAATTTTATTATGAATCTCTCAATAATATTCATGGGTTTCCTTATACACTATTTATTCTTGATATCCTCTAATTTTATTACCATTTTTCCACTCTTTGGTACTTAATATAATGTATTTTTATTTAAAATCAGGCCATATCTCCCTTCAGTCGGAAATCTATTCAAAAACCATGTTTCAAGAATGTTTTAAAAATTATTTACAAAGTTTTGTGAAGTAAATTTTCAAAAAAAATTATTTTTTTAAAAAAATTACTGTTTTGAAATATTCCTTTATATTTTTTCAAATATATTTTCAATGTAAAAGGTTTTCAAATGGTTTTATGTAATAAAAGAATTTTGGAAATAAGAAATGATATTTTCCTCAAAACATGTTTTTAAAAGATCAATCATAATTATATCCCATATAAGATAAAATCCATTGGTGTTAATAATTCCTTTATGTTTAATTATTCTATATCTCTATTCATATTCTTTATTTGAATGGACTATGTTTTGAAGTCATGATGATATTAAACCTATTTCTCTTTCATGGGTTATATTCTTTTGAAACCCGCTTCTTTCTGTGGGTTATGTTTATGATGAAATGGTTATGAATCATGTATATGTACACATGTTATGATAAGTTTACCTATTTATGATACCCATTTCATTTCTTGGGTTTGGATATATTCATTTATGATCTTGTGGAATATGTTTGTATAATTTCATTATGTGACGGGTGGGACATATATCTCCCTCCAATGCATTGGGTAAAGATTTATATCTCATGAGATAGTGATGGTAATCAAGTCGACGGTCTGGATCAACTATGGGATGATGAGGAAACCTAATCCATTATAAAGAAAGGACTTCTTCTGGGGATAGTGGTGTTTCCCGCCCTATAGGTATAGTCACCATAAAGATGTAAGATGGGGAAACCTGGACCATTATGGGAAGATAAGGTAACCCGATCCATTAAAAGGAAATAACTTGGACTAGGTATGGTGGTATATCCCTCCTAGTAGGTGAAGTTCCCAGGAATTTCCCTAATAAGTTCTATATTTTCATCTAGGATTATAGGGAATGATAACACAAGTTTATCTATTCAACAATTTAGTCTTATTCTTGTGATACACATTCATGGATATTGTTCTTTATCTCCTTATGATTCATGTCTTATAAACTGCCAATATTTATGCCATAATTCATGTTTATGATTTTCAATATACATGTTATGATCTTCTAATGTTTTTATTCTATTCTCATGCCCCCTATGTTCATGTTTATGCTTAATTGTATCCCTATTTTACCCTTACTGAGCATCTGAGCTCACCCCTTTTTTGTTTTCTTCCCTAGGTTATGAAGATATGTAGTATATATGATGCATCTAAGAAGGGTTCTACTCATTAAGAACCAGGTGGGAGATAATGTACCTCTTTTATGTACCAGTGTCTATGTTTCCTAGCTTCCAAAGTCACTATACCAACAACGGTCTTTAGGAATATGTTTTTATAATGTTTACGTATTCCCAAAAAGTTATGTAATGTAACTGTTTTGAAAAGTGAGGGTCATTATAGTTTGTATTAGAGAAAAGGTACAGTTAACCTTTAGAAACTTGGATGAGAAAACCTTAGTGAGATCCCTATGTATATTTATAAGTATATGTCTAGGGATGTATCTAAGGATTTGTATAAGGATGAATTAATTTTTCGTAAAATTTCCTAGAATTTTGGTAAAGGATAGAGAGAGTGGTTTCTGAGAAATAATTCCGTGTCCAGATGATACAAGTGTTTTTGGCTCTGGCATAGATGCATGAAGGGGTAACAACTCTGACAAGATGTTTCGATCTTGAATCGGGGTAATCTGGTACATGACAATGGGCCTTGTAGCACACCTAGTTTGACACTCTCGAGTAATATTCTGTGGGAATTCACAAACTTTTCCCGAATCATTTTGACGATTTTAAATACAATTTCTCTATGAATGACCTAGGATGAACCTGGGGTGTTATAGAATAAGGAAGGGGTCATGATTTAGATATGATGTAAATAATTATTTTCATAACTTTTTGGTTTTCATATATATAAAGAAATTCACAAACTGTGCTTCTGGTTTTAGTTAATAGTGGGAACTGGAAGGAACTGGTTTAATATTGAATGTGATGGAATATTTTCGGATGATTAATAAAATGGGATGATTACTGAAGAAAAAGATAATCTGATTCTGCCGAATTACCTATTGTGTAATATCATTAACAATATAATATTTAATGATATTACTAATACATATATTAAGTGAAAATTTACTTTTATGGTAAGGAACATCAGGGAATTAAGATTCAGATTGCTGCATGTTAGGAAGAATGGATGAAGAACCATGAGGAAACCCTTAAATAGAGGAGAATAAGTTATTTTTTGGGAGAAAAGGGTCATAGAGTGATGAGTTATCATGGAGTAAAATGTATTATCTATAGAGAACATGGGAATTACCCTACATAATACTCTGAGCTAAGTGTTCACTTCTAAAATAGTAAAAACCTCTTCCATGTCAACCCTTAAATTTGGAGGATTGATTTATTTATGTATTTGGATTTTAGAATTAAGAATGGTGAATTATGGAGGGATTTATTAGTTTATGTTTTTGATAAAGATTTAAAAGAATATGCTGAATTTTCATGATGGAATATAAAGGTAATATCATGAAAGGTTACATTTTGACTAAAGTAAGATAACCCTTAACATGTTATTTTTGTTAATATAATGTTTTATTGATAAAGATATGTGGGATATGAATAAGTAAATTGGAAAGCACTGATTACCTTGGAACTAAGTAAGGACTTTTTAATAGGTTGTTTACATGATCATTGATTAAGTTTATAGCATTTGAATTTATGTAATATATCCATTACACTTTGGAATAAGGAAGCATGCATGTTTTCCAAAAGGATTTATAGAAATTCAGGTTGTTACCATGTTTCAATAGAAAATATATTGAGGTTATCCACATGTTTAGAATTTGACCACCAGGAGATACTTTGTGATATACAAAATAATCAATGTTAATATGATTTCATGACTCTATTTCTAATGATTTGTATTTTTTTCTTTGTGAATGTTGATAAGGTTAACTATTCAAGGTAATCCTTGGGGGAAGTATTTGTGCATTGAGTTTGTATTGAAAACCTTGGTTAAAAGGTTTTTTAGTGATTAACCTTATTTAATGGATGTACATATTTTATATTTTTTAAATTATATAAGAGTCATTTTAAGAAAAATAAGTCATGTATGTCGGGTTATAACAAATCAATACCTTCAAGGCCACGTGTCTTGAACCCCTGACCAAAGGACGATAAGGTTTTCACACCTACCACTGGCCTATGTGATGTCCTAGTTAATGTATATTTATTTTTAATGAATAAATATTAATAATGAAACATTAGAATAATATTTTATCTTTACATATTAATACATGTGGATAGTTAGACTTTTCATTATTTTTTGAACCTTAATATCTATTAATAATGTATTTCTAGACATTCATTCCTTGAGATAATGGATGTATTATAAATTTATCAAAGCACAATGAATGTATGAATTTTTCTATAGAAATATATTAAGAATGACTCAAGTTTTTGAAAGTGAAAAAAAAATTGTCCTAATACCTTAAATTATGTTAAACCAATGCTTTGGGAATCATCGAATATTTATGACTTTGAGGCCCTTAGATTTACTTTGATCGTGAACTTATTTGTGATTGATGGCCACAATCACTCCCTATTAATATTTAATCCTTTCTTATATGTCCACTCTTCCCTCCCAACATATGTTATCCTATTTAGAAAATTTTTTATATGTTACTTTGGGTAACATTTTTGTTTCAAACTTTCCCTTTTTAAGGGAAGTTTTAGCATTCATTTTTACGATGTGGGTTTCTATGAATTAAACATTCAAGTATTAAACCATTGATAAGATAGATGAATTTAGAGGGGGAAATTAATTTTAAGTGGGGTAGAATGTAACACCACTAGATTTTTTGAAATATTTTTTTCAAATTAATTTATCTTTTTGATATTTTTAATTTCACGTGAGGCTTGAAATTGTTCTTTATATATATCTGTATATATATATATATTAAAACAGTAATTAAAAAATTCCTTTTGCACACAATAGAAACTTGGCATGTGTTGCATGCAATACCGACTTGGAATTCCCTACCTAATACACTGAATTAACATAGGTTATATAAAACACTAACTTGGCATATATTGCACGCAACACTGGCTTGGCATACGACTGGACGTACAATGCACGCAACACTAATTTTCTATAATATATATATATATATATATATATATATATTCTTTAAATAATATAATTAAAACCAAACCATTAAACTTATTAATAGGAATTGTAATAAATACTTTCCATTTTTTTATAATCGATTTATATAAATAAAAAATATTGATAATGAAAGATAATATTTTTGGTCAAGTCCTTTTATGTTAAGACTATTGTTTTCTAGAATGAACTGAATTTAATAATAAAATTAATTTTAGACATATTTTTTAATTTAATTTGATAAAATAAAACTCATTATTGTATTCAAAAAATAAAAAAAAATCTACAGTGAATTTTTTTGATTTTTTCTGAGAAACTTCTTTTTTTGATGAATAGTGGAAATTCTGTATTTTAGTTAAAAATTTCATTTTTCTCTAATTAATTAATATTTATAAATGATATTATAAATATTTTTTAAGGTAAAATTAGATAAATTTTACATTTATAAATATAGTTTAATTCCTTAGAATCAATTTCACTTTGAAATTGAATGAAAAATCTTAATAAACTTTTGAAATTTTTCCTACTTTAAAACCTCTTTATTTTTTCCATCTGTGTGATAAGAACTAATATTAATTTTTACGCATATATGATTTAAATTTTAAAAAAATGAGATAAACTATTATATTCAGTCTCATATTTATATTCTAATTATACCATGTTAATTGTTAACCAAATTGATTAGTGAAAGTGATTAAAATTAATCACAACGGTTAAGGCCAAATTAAGCTTAATTAAGGAATAAAACATAAATTTAAGGTCCCAAATGAATTATAAACGTCTCCAAAACTCTTTTTATGTCCATATTTCATCCATAAACCATCTATTATTGAGTTTTTATTGTTAGTTATTACTTTTGATAGGTAATAACATGTTCACACCTAACTTGTTTCTAAAACTTCCAAGCGTGTCCTTTCCCTTCTTTATAAAAGGCCACCACCTGTACCCACTTTTCCCACCACTCAAACCTTTTATATTCATTCAATATCAACCCAAGCAGCCAAAAAAAAATCAACCTTTAAAAACATAAGCCTTTATTAGGGCATAAATCTTCTCAAGGAATTTGTTTGGCATAAACAAAAATGAGTTACCCGATTAAGAGGTAATGTCTTCTCTTATGGCCCTTTCCTTTATTTTCATTATTCAACCCCTCCAATATATATTTTACATTACTATGTGAAAAAAAGTTTAATAAATATATTTATATGTTTTTATGCAACTATTTCTACAAAAACATACATATGCCCCAATCTAATGGATATTGAACGTATTGTTTATTTGTATGGTGAAGTACTGCCTGGAAAAATGATGATTTATCATTTTTCATTTACCACCAATCATAGTGGCCATTATGATGGAAAATATATTTATATATTAAATATATTATATTTATTATTTATAAAATCTTATTTATTTATTTTACAACACACATATTTTCACCAAACATTTGGTATTAATACGTCAATATCGTTTGGGGATGTGTGGACTACCACCCCCTATGTCATGTGATTCATTCACACATCAGATAGAATTTATTATGTTTGGATTTAAGAAAATAATATAATATATATAATATATAAATCCTTGTAAATGGATTATGTCTTGAAGTATCGCATGCCTACCGGGAGGTGAATCAGGTTGCGGATGCCCTGTCTAAAAGGGAAATTATAGAGGTCAGCACCAGTTGGTCTTTTGTTTTTCCCCGCTATTGTGAAAAAAAATTTAGTAACAATAGAGATTGTGTCTTGTATATGCGGATTTGTAAAGCCCCTTGATTTTGATATACTTTGTAATGTTTAAATTTTAATTTTAATTTTAATGCAAGAAGGTTTCTGCCTATCTTCCAAACCTTCTGGCTATAAATTCTATTGGAATAAATATATATTTATATACATACATATATATATATACATATTTCATTTACATACTTTCATTCAATACAACAATAAAGACGGAAACATAGTTCATGTTTACGTACGACTTACCATCTCTACGAACGGAGTCCTCCATTTCAAACTTATAAATGATATAAATTATTATAATATAAATATAATGGATACAAATGATATTTATTTCATCATCTATATTTTTTAATCAAGATATAATTAAAATTATCAATGATATGACAAATTAAGACACATGTAAAGAATGAAGAAAATATTATCTGAAACCTTAGCGTAGGATCGTTAACAAGAGGGTAAAATAAGGTAGTAATAAAATCATATAAGGTATAAATTATAAGAATATTTTTCTTTAAAATATTTATAATAAACTTTTATTTATCATACAAGAAGCTTGAATGAGTACTGAGAGAGTCAAGACACAAGGTATGGGGATTTCATATCACTCTTAATTTCAGTGGGATTCATGTTTTTATTAACAAACATTCATTTTGTGTGGTGTAATTACTTCCAATGATTATATTATATTTATCTTGTAAATATATTTATGGGTATTTACATTCCCTTTTTATTATCCATCTTTCATGGGGTTTAACTTTCCAAAGTTACAAAATTGGTAAAACAGTTTTGTCTCAATTTTCCATCTTGGAGACTAAAGTTTTGTTATGCACCAAAACTATTTTTCGAGGTGTATATAATTATATTTTACATGTTATATCATGAATAACCTTATTTTCATGATATATTAAGATTTATTTTATCTCCTACTCTTACATGTAAAGTATGATCCCATGTTACCAAGTTATAAGAGTTTATTGAGACAGTGTCATCGCTTTCCAAGATTATTTATGTTTATGATTCCCTTGATGAAATATTATGACCCATATCTCATGAATATTCAAGATTTTCATTATCCTATATTTATTCCATGTATGATCTATTTTTAGTACAATAGTCCCACTCTTTTGTACTTAAGATAACGTTTTTTATGTAAAATATGACCATCTCTCTCTTCGGTTGAAAATCTATTCAAACCCCATGTTTTATAAAATGTTTTCAAAATGATGTCAAAAGTTCCCTAAAAATAATTTTTAAGGAAAAAGGATTTTTATAAATGTTTATTTATTTTTAAGTGTTCCTTTATACATTTTCAATGATATTTTCAAATAAAAAGTATTTCAAAATATTTTATGTTATAAAAACAAGTTTTCCAAGAATAAAGGAAATTTTCATCTAGAAGTGTGTTTAAAAGATATTTCAAAAATATTTACCTTCTATGATAACATACATTGTTGTTAATCGTTACTTTATGGTGAATTATTCAATGTCTCAATTCATATTCCTTCTCATAATGGATTATGTTTTATGGTATGATGTTTTGAAACCAGTTTCTCTTTCACAAGTTATATTCTTTTCAAAACCGCTTGTCTACATGGGTTATATTTATGATGAAATCCATATGAAACCTATAACCTTCTATAGGTTATGATATGATTTTTTTTATACCCATTTCATTTCATGGGTTATGATATGTTCATTTATGATATAGTGTCACATGTATGTATGATTTCATTATGTGTTGGGTGGGACCAATTTCCCCTCTAATGCATTGGGTAAATATTTATATATCATGAGATAATGATTTGAATCAAGTATACATGCTTGATCCACTATGGAAAGATGGGGAAACCCGATCCCTTACAAATAAAGTAATTTTACTAGGGATGGTGGCGTGTCCCCCCCAGTATGTGTAGTAACCATGATGATGGGAGATGGGGAAACCTGCTCTATTATAGGAAGATGGGGAAACCTAATCTTTTAAATGGAATGAACTATGAGTAGGGACAGTGGTGTGTCCCACTAATAAGTGTAATTCCCATAAAGTTCCCAAATAATTTCTATATATGCATATTGACTTATAGGAAATGATATGACATGTTTATGTATTCCACAATTTCATGTATTATTTATATGATACAATTTCCTATATTTTGTTATTTATATACTTATAATTCATTTCTAATAAACTAAAATGTGTTATGCCATAATTAAAGTTTATGATCTCTGATATGCAGGGTATGATCTTATAATATTTTGATCATGTTCGCATACCCCCTATGTTGAGGATTATTCTTACATGCCTCCCTCGTTTACCCTTATGGAGCATTTGAGATCTCCCGTTTTATGGTTTCTTACCTAATTTATGAAGATATTTATCAAGTATTATGTGTCTAAGAAGGTTTCTAGTCATGAAGAACCTAGTGGGAGATAATGTACTGATTTTATGTACTAGTTTTTATGTTTCAAAGTTATTAAAGTCACTATACCAACTATGGTCTTAGGGAGTTTGTTTTTATATTGTTTAAGTATTCTGAAAAAGTTGTGTTATGTTAATATTTGAAAAGGGAGGGTATCTACAATAGGTATTGTTACTGCGGGTATATTGGGTTACTTTTGATTGATTCCTCTACATTGTACATTGTTAGTTTTATAAATTATACTCAATTTCTATGTATTATTACTTCATACACTCTGGGGGTTGATATACTATTTTTGGTGGGGTGGTGACCACTTATAATATATATTTTACTCACACCCTACATCTATATTTTTTGGATGGGTGTAGACACTTTTATTTTTGATCTATGAAATGTTAAATGGATTTCATATGGGATCTATTTCAATATGTAGCTTTAGAATTTAGGTGTTACCTTTTAGACCACTTTGTGGGAGCTTAGAGTGAGGCTATCAAGGTTTTCCTTAGAGTTTCTAGTAGTACATTAATTCATGGGACATTATCATTTAAGGATACTTTTGAAATATGTTATTGGTGTATTGAGTGAATATTTCACATGGTCTTGTCTATACTAAATGATCATAAAGTCTCCAGAATATATAGGACCATGGGTTTTATTCATTTCAAAATGTTATGTATGGTTTATAAAGATGGTAAACCATCTCTTAAGCTATTTTATCCAACCCTCAACATTTAATCCATCCTATGGAAATTAGGAGATGATCATGGGGTGGTGTGGCTACATGATTTAATAACATATAAGTAACTCTAAAATGATCATTGCAAAATGGTATTAGAGCCCACTTAGTGCACATGGGTATGGGATTTCATAGTTTCCATGAGATAGAAATTTCATGTCTCATGAGGTAACCTATAAATATATCTTAATGTCATTATTATGGTAGAAGCCTGAGTTACTAGGGATATTCTAGGGATGTAATTTCATTTCCTTGGGTCATTATTCATCTACGAAGTTATGTACATATTTCTAGGAGTTTATAAGTAGGTGTTGGTAGGGTGAGATGTCATATCTTTTCATTTCTTGCATGTAATTATATTATAAATGGAATAAACTGATGGTTTATATTAACCAAAATATTATTAATCTAAAAAAAATTAGAATCTATTTATTTATGATGAATTATACAATATGTGTTGATCATTTATTCCTTTCATTATATACTCTTTAGTATTATAGGTAGCTTACATTTCAATGATATACTTATAGAATCCATTTCGAGATCAAAATTTAAGATCTCTATTATATATATATATAATTATTTTTTTAATGTTCCTGGTTAAATTATTCTAATAAATTTAATGAATTTGCAACCATATTCATGCTCTTAATTCTTAAAGATTGTGTTATGAATAATTTTGAAAAAAAAATATCTATTTTGTCATCCGGTTTCATTCTTACATGTTTATGTTAATTAGTTGACTTAATTGATTAGGTTATATCTAACTTATTTTCAAATTATAAACTAATAATTTTTTGGATACTTGTGACCCGTTATAGATTCATTACACCATTATTATAAATTATATTTTTTAACGGATTTTAAGGCTCAATAACCATTGTAGTAAACATCAAAAACAATTTGAAATAAATTAAGATATAGGAGATGGGGTTTAGACCTAGACATAGTGGTGAATATTTAATTCATGATTTATCTTTTTAAGGGAAAATAATTTAATTTCATATTTTATCTCATTGTAAGATATTCCACCAAGAATATCAACTCTTATCAAGTAGGAAATGAAGGATGAGTATGCGCTACAAGGTCAACCCAAGGATAGCCCTATAATTTTGGAGGTTCCTTCTAAATTATTAAGTATATAGTTAAATAGATCTAAAAAATAATCCTAGAATCAATTATATAATGATATATTTTTACTTTCACCATTCTCTAATGTGTTAGGCTGACTTATCTTCTTTGGAGGCCAAGGAATGGATTAATCATCTTTGTTAAATCTTTAAAATCTATGAAACTCCTCATCAGTATTAAGTAGGTATGGCCACCTTCATTCTATAGGGACCTTCATTTCAATTTTAATAAATGATTCTCAATGTTAATAAAGACCAGGGCTTCATTTGGGTAGTTTTTTAAGAGCTTTTATTTGTAAAATTTCATAATGATTCCCAAAATTAGCTACAGGAAAATTTGTTCATCAACCTCTAGTATCATTCGGATTTAATCATTGAATATAGAAACCCCTTAAATGAAATTATCTATTTTAATCTATACCTAATCAGTTATGAATAATCTACTTCAATTCATTTTGAAATGTTCTTGAAAATTCCACTATCAGTGCAGGTGGTTCTCTTCCATCTGTCCACCTTCTTTGTTGTTGTAAAGAAATATATTTTTCCTAAGACAAGGTCCATGGGAGACTCAAGCACAAGTATCCCAATCCATATAAAATTTAATATATATAACTCATCTAATATACTGAAATAATAGTGTGAGTATTTGACTAGGTGCATCTCATTCTAGGGTAGTCAGGGAAGCATGTCGTCATATAAAAACTTATAAAACATTTGATCATTGTCATAAGTGTGGGTGGTGAGTTCATATCAATAAAAATTCTAATTTTGAGGAAAACAATATCAATAATTGATTCTATAATGGTCATGTTCTTTAGGTTTAATTCAAATTTTCATGAAGGACACTCCATATACAGCCATCATCTATATATGAAGGTGTTGGGCCTTTCACTATGGGAGGTATTATTTTTTATTTTCTATATTGGAATACACTTTATTTGAAATAGGTAATATCATTATTATATATCTTTTAAATTGGTGTCCTTTTTTATGATTAAAGTGGTTATACCCTCCTCTTAAATTAGTCATGACACCCCTTTGGGAAAAATAATTGAGAATAATCGGAACTTTCTACCTTTCTTTACTAGTAGAATATTACGATAAATTCTTGGATATTAGAGTGAATTATATTAAATATTTTTACATAATTTTAGGAATATAATGGTCAACAAAATTCAGATCCTCTATTTATTATTATCATAAAATTTTTTATCTTCTCTCCTCGTCAGGCTTTTAGTATTCTCTCTTGGGGAGTGCAAATTTCAAGTTGGTCAAGTGAGAACTGACTAGAGACAAATAGTTTCAATCAAATTGAAGATGTCAAGACTTTTATTTAGATCAATACTATCTAAGTAGAATCATATTTTACCTCTTATTGTCGATCACTATCCAAACATTTTCTCTAAATATTTTTTAGGGTAACCTCAAAAACAATCGGTGGAATTTTCTATGGTTCTTTCACCTAGAACTGAACCAATATTAAATTAATTATATCATATTTATCCAAATAAGCTTTGTGAATTGAAAATTTTGATATAGGATCTTGAGGGAAAAGGGTTTATTTGGTCGAGCACTTCTCTATGAAATTGTGTAGTTATTTTTATCAAAATAGTCTATTGGAGTCTATTCTTATATATTGACTATAGGAAATTGAATTAATTTATGATAAAAAATCATTACCCCTTGAATAGGATTAATGATATCTTTGACCAATTTAAATGGTAAATGTAGGTTTTTATGATTGATATCCACTTAGACTATCATCATCTTCAAGTAAAGCCTAAAGATATTCCAAACATTTATTTCCACAATATGTATTGGAATTTAGAGTATCTGGGCATGTGTTTTGGATTGACTAATAACCCTATCATGTTTATAGTATTAATGAATTAAATCTCCCATTATTTATTATAGTTTTTTAATTTCATTTTAGTGTATGAATGTTTAATAAACTCAAGGTCTCAGGAATTCCAATGGAAGAGTCATCATATTGTCTCGGATAGAGTATGGGAACATTATATATCTATCAAAATTTTTATCCAGGATCTAGGAAATAAAGGTTCCCAGGTATGTGATATCAAAATATGGAATTTTTTTGAATCCTAAAAAGGAAATTTCTTTCATGTTATAGAAGGTCCCAAATAGGAATTCTCTATAATTTCCACCCATGTGATATATTTTATTAAGAAAGGGATTAAATATTTATTGTTAGATCAGTGTGAAGAGGCTTTCAACAAGTTTAAGAAGAGGCTAACCACAACTCCAATTTTGATAATACATCATCCTGGTGACTTGTGAAATGAGTATTGTGATGCTTCAATTATTAGCATCGACTGTGTTCTTATACAAGATCATTTTATAGTAGTGTACAGTTACAAGAACCTATATTATCATAAAATATTATATTGACACACCAAGACTTTAAAATAGTTTCCTTTTAGAATAAATGTTTTTTACTAGATTTCTTTATAAGAACAGTTATGTTGGCTTCTGTTAAACACAATATAGAGTTCCTTCGATTGCATATAAAAAACACTAAGGAAAATATTACAAGGGTATATAATGTCACAACCACCTCCCCACAAAGTGTACCCCTCCTGAGCCGGCAATGTGAGAAGGGAGATAATGACCCCCGAGTCCCGCCTCCAGTAGGCCCTGGGTTGGCGACTAGCACCGAGGGTATAATACACACACAAATGGGAGGCATTACCCTCTAAGAGAACACATGGATAAGAGAGAGATAGAATAGACTCCAACAAACTCCAACTCATAAATGAAAAATAAAATAAACCCAAGTACATATATGAAATGTCATGCAAAATTACTACAACTGAAAGGGAAAACTAAAAGTACCCAAAAGAAAGTAAAACGACAGCGACCACAAGCCCGAACAGCTCCTCCTCCAACCGCAAGCTAGTAGTAACCAGCTTGATCTCCAACTTGCTCCAAGTAACCTGTAAAACAATTTATATATACATAGGGTGAGTATAACAGTATACTCAGTAGGATCCTCCCCAAGACTCTCGTGCAAAAGTAAAGAAACCATGCTAAAGCCCAGTGAACAACAAGTGAAACTAACTCGTCACCTAAAAAGGTATACTATGTTCCCAACCTCACCATGGATACTCTCACCAAGTAACGCATACAAGAATATAGCATATAGTAAAGAATATCAAGGTTACCCCGCTACTACTTCCCCACTGGTTTGCCGCTTTGCCCTAACGACATATGTCATGTGCATCTCTCTCCAAATGCTTGCCCGCAGACACCTGGGCTAAGCTCCACAATCTGCACCTCGTGCACCACAAAGGCTTTCCCGCAGACACCTGGGCGAAGCACCACACCGTCCTCACAACCAAAAGTAACCAGGTAATTTCCGGGAGCCACCACAGCTCGCATAACATGTATCATACGTCGGGTATAATACCTCAAGCCATTACAGCCCATACGCCGAGTAAGGATCCTCAAGTCATCACAGCCTATACACGTTACACCAATAGTAGTCTATAGGATACTATATCTAGAATATATGTGTGTGAAATAACCACAATCCATTACAACCCTCTACACACATATATGGGGAAAACTAACCACTGTGTATCTACCAAGAGAAGAGAGTGGGGCTAAAGGGGGTAGTCAGCCATTCAACCTCCCATCAGAATGTTGGGGAAAACACCTCCCCAGGGCTCAGAATCCCCGGGGTGTCAGTTTCCCTTACCGATAGGGTGGAGTAGCGTATAGAAACACAAAAAGTACAGAATATATAAGTAACTCACATCCACACTATGGGCATTACCTAGTCTTAGATACAACTGCAGCTAACGTCTCTCAGACTCCAGACTGCTACTTCTAAGACTAGGTATCCTATAAGCACACAAACATTTGAAGAGATTTATTAGATTACTCCGTTCTCATTTTAGCAGTTCCACTGTACATTAATTATGTAACACCCCAAGCTTCTACGGTACGCTTCTCTTTGAATAATGTGATAGCGTGTGTTGTACGCAACACCGAGTTCTAACACACCATAACCAATCAAACTAGCCGTTATGAATAGTAATACCTAATTTTTGAAATTATATATATATTATATTTCAAAATGGACTTCATTTTTGGATTTGGAATATCTAATTTAGCCTAAGGAGAAATTTTGTTACTTTTCGGATAACTTTAATATTTTGATGAATAGTGAAAATTAATAAATTTTAATTAAAAACAACATTTTTTAATCAAAATAATTAATAGTGATAAATTATTAATTTGTGTGGTTTTAAAGTATATTTAGAATATATTTTTACCACTTAATATAATGTTGGTCATTGGACATAATTTTACAGTTAAACCGAACATAAACAAGTGTCAATCTTTTGATAGTTATTATCTCTTAAAAACACGCTTTTTATTTTGACAGCGGGAATTAATTTTAAATTAATTTCTTCCACTTATGTGTTTTGAATTTCGAAAAATGGATTCCATATTTGGAATCAGGATGTTCAAATTGTGTAAATAGGAAACTTTTGTTTTTAGACATTTTGAATAATTACTGCGGTAAATATTTTATTTACCATGGTTAAGGGTAAACCCGGTAAATAAGGGATAAAAAAATAATATTATAATAATACTAAATTACCCTAAAACTTGTCCTAGACTTATTGGTTGATAAATGTTCGACCATAGGAATCTTTGGGTCTATTTTGGGACCCCATGGTGCCCCTTGTAGGTGATAGGGACATTTTATTTTAATTAGGTTAAAATGAATACAAAAATGACACAAGCATATATCTTTTAGAAAAACAATTTTTACATAGGGTTATATATGTTGGATTTTAGATTATAAATATTAATTAGAAATCTAAAACGATTTCCTACATAATGATATTTTATTTATAATTTTTATACATTAAATAATATAATTTATTTATGACACAATGACGATGAATTAATTACTATAATAGTGAAAAATTAAAATAATTGATATTATAAATACCCAAATAAATATAATATGAAACTTTCAATGAATTAAAATAATTTTATAGGATAATATGATATATTAGGATTTATTTATTTGACTTTTTTCTAAGTAATCAATCTGTTATGAGTTTCACAAAAATCAACTATTGAATAGTGTCAAAATTGACATAAAAGAGTTCTTAAAACAAATATTTTATTATTAATTGATATTAAATTCCTAAAAATCTAGGTTTCGGAAAAGAGACATATATCATGATAGGTTCATCATTAATGGACCACTTGGGGGGTCGGATGGATGTATATAGTAAGTCTATTAACCATATTATATAAAAATACAAAGAGACATTGTAAAAGTGAAACTAATTAACTTAGAGTTAATACTTAAAGATAAGATTAATATAAGTACCCAAACCTATCTAAATTCTATTGTATGAGTTTTTTTCGACCCATACCCACCTTAAAATTTAAATAATCAACTTTGGAGCCTTTATAACCCGAATTTGAATTTATTTTAAATTAATATTTCTAGCTTTTCCAAAGGTGACTTTCACCCCTCTTATAAAAGGGCACTCCTCCTTCTCATTTCATCACACCTTAAAAGCCTTTTGGATCGGCCAAAATCTGCCCAAATACTCTCCCAACTTCCCTCACTACAACCTAGAGGCATTAGTTTGATCAGAAAGCCAACCTAAGGAGCCCTTTTTATCAAATCAAAAGGAAGAAACAGAGGTAATGATTTCACCACCCTTTTCCAAATTCCTTTCTTCTTCCACTTCTTCTTCCTTTGTTGTTACCATTATAAAATAATAACTCCAGTATCATATATATACTGTGATGTTATTATAAATATGGTACAACCATATTCAGTATTCTATCCACCCTTTGAATAACATGTCACCATACGTGCGTACGTACGGTTTACCGTCTCCACGTCGTGGTGTAATTGTTATTCAATATATTATTATTTGGATGTGTATAATAATGATGTGTAGCTCATGTAAATAATAAATATAACATGTTAATGATTCTATATATATGATATACCATCCATTTATATATTATTTTAATATCAAAAGAATGATATTGTCGCTCGTGCGTACGTACGGACTACCGTCTCCACGAACGCGATGAGATTCATTCTCCATCGTATCCATTCAAGTATAATTATCATTTGATGATTTAAAAATAATTTTTAAGGACTTGATATCATTCTGTATATGAATAATATACAACCTATCCATGAAAAACATGGCTTATGTAACAAAACATATAAAAAAAAACGAGTAAGTTAACACCCGAAACAACGATAACACTAAGATATTATTAACAAATCAATGTTAAAAGATCATATATGATATCATATTAATATATATGATTCTTGTTTAATTTAATAAAAATTATTCCAGCATTATACATGAGTTTAACCTACCCCAACCAAGGAAAAGTACAAGGTAAGGGTTATTTCACAATCTCTTCATTATCCGAGGTTGTTTATACGTAATAATCTACTGGGATCTCTTTGTCATCCACATCCATGTTTCTTAAAAATGTATTCCAAAACATTTTTACTATTTACAAGAATATGGGTTAAATTCATTTATACCCTTTTTTGACTTTTTATAAGAGGTTTACAAAAGAATCTTTCCGTCTTTTTCCAAACAAGGTACTTTTTTAACCTTTTCGACAAAATTAGGGTAAGAATGTTTTTTTAACTTATACGGTGGGTGCGGCTATTTTCCGCCATTATAAAATCTTCAAATCTTCCCTCACAAGCATATAAGAATATTTTCAGAGAAAATGTTTTATTTTATATGGATCTTAAATGATTTCAAAATAAAAAGAGATATTTCTTTAAAATGAATTTTGATTTCATCTATATCAACATCCTTTGATGGATTTTACGCTTATTAAAAGTTGATTTATTATGATACAAAACTTCTATATTATATTGAAGGTTTTGTGATTTGTTTGACTGTGGATGTGCTATATTTATACCATTCATGGTTTATGGTGAAAGTATTGACATTTCGTATGCTAGTTTTAATACAAATGTTTATGTTATGTTTAAACCTTTTCATATGGGAATGTATTGGACTTAATATGTGACGGGTGGAGCCCGCTATAGCTCCTCGATGCATCGGTAGGTCTCATGAGACAAACTAGTGTCTTGGCACAAGGCCTTGGAAAAATCTTATTTGTAGTCTTGGCACGAGGCCTTGGCTATGTGGTTATGATAGTCTGGCATTATGCATTCCATCATTATGAAAGTGGTTATTGATATTGCATGTGATTATTCGATTAGTAGAATATCCATGTGAATAAGTAAATGGCATTATTTCATTTTATTTATGCCATACCATGTTGAAAGTTCAAGTTTGAAAGGCTTTTGTTTTAGTTATACATTGCCTTAAATGTTTATTCTTATTTATGAAAGTTTCTGTTATATTGTTATCCTTACTGGGCATTTGAGCTCACCCCTTTTCTATGTTTCGTTTTTCCCAGGAAGTGAAGAAGTAAATTATGAATGACCTGCAGGGATATTATGTGGGGATATGAGTGTGGATTATGGAGACAATATGTTGTTGTAGTAGTTTTTCATTTTATGATGTAATTTAAGACTTATGAATATATCTAGTGTTTCCAAGGCTACTAAACCAATCGGTCTTTCGAGATTTGATCTTTCTTGTGATCATGCCAATGTTATGTAATAATGCACCGACTCTAGGTAACTAGGGTCGGGGCGTTACAGTTGTTATCAGAGGAAGTTTAGTACAAAACTTGGAAGCTAGAATTAGATAAACTCTGATTAGAGCACGTAGACCTAAGATGAGCTTTGAGGATTAGTATAGGAGAACTTCTTAGAATTTTGGTATTGTAAAGATTTTGTGATTTTTCTGAGCAATACATCCCTGTCTGGATACGAGCAGGTAGAGGCGGCTCTGGCACAGATGTACCTAGGGGTAAAACCCGAAAACACCGCTTTGAGCTAGACTCGAACGGGAACTGGTGCACGACAACGGGCCTTGCTGCACTCTTGGTTACGACACTGCCGGGGGATATGCTTAGGATAACTCTCATTTTCCTTACAAATCATTATGAAGGGTTTATGAGTATATACTTCCTCAAAGAATTTTTTTTTATGATTATGGATTATATCCATAAATAGTTCAATTTACGTTAAGTGTTTTATAAGTATGGGATTATGTATTTTGATTCATAAACTGATCTAGTTTATGCCATTGTCTAGAAATGGCGCCTAGTGGAAGAAATGGAAACTGTATCAATACACGCACTCCATGTAGGGATTTCCCTCCTGTCCAAGATAATTATAGAGGAGCTGGTGATGCAACTGGTGCCGATCAACTAATCACCATACTAGGACAACTCACTCAGGTTATGAATAATAACCTTAACCGTATGGAGCACCCTGATCCACAGCGTGGAGGATCAATGTTAGATCGATTCATGAGGCAACAACCACCAACGTTCAACGGGAGTAAAAATCCCTTAGTAGCTGAGCAATGGATAAATTCTCTGAAGAAAATATTTCAGGCATTGGGGAGCAGTGAAAGGGAAAACGTTATCATGGCAGTTCACCGCCTCACTGGAGATGCTGATCAATGGTGGTCATTGATTCAAAACATGAAGGAAGATGATTAAGTATCAAATATGGAATAGAGGGAGTTCAAAGATCTGTTTTTAGAAAAATACTTTCCTCGCGACCATCGAGCAGATATGGAAATGAAATTTCTGAGTCTGAGACAAAAGGAGGATGAGAATGTCGCAAAGTATGAGGCTAATTTTACAAGGTTAGAAAGGTATGATGAAGATTATATATGTATCCCAAGAAGTAAGATTGATCGTTTCTTTGATGGGTTAAAACAATTTCTTCGTTGAGCATTAGTCTCACAATCCTTTTCGTCGTACGAAGACATTGTCTCATGTGATATCAAGACCGAAAAGGAATTCTCTAAGTCTTATGACTTTAAAGAAAAGAAAGAGAAGAAGAGACATGCTGATCAATCTGGAAATGGAAATAAGGGGAAGAAGGGAAAGGTTGAATATTCATCCTGTGGTAAATGCGGGAAGAAACATCCTGGTACTTGCTTGAAGGGAATGGGAGTCTGTTACAAGTGTGGTGAAAAAGGCCACCAAGCTCGTGGTTGTAATGGGAAGAAGGAATCTACCAACGTTCAGTGCTACAATTGCAGGGAGATGGGGCATTATGCAAATGAATTTCCAAAGCGTCAGGAGAACTTACCTCAGAATAGGCCAAGGGATCAAGGCCAGGCTTATGCTATCACTACTACTGAGGTAGAAGCTCTGAAAGACGTGGTGGCAGGTAATTTAATGGTTTCCTCAAGTTTAGCAAATGCATTATTTGATTCTGGATCATTGCATTGTTTCATATCTTCCCAGTTTGCTAAGAAAATTAGATATTTCCAATTTTATTTAATAAGGGAGTTGTCAGTTAAAACCCCTAAGAGAAGTATCATTGCAACAAAGTTTTGTGAATCAGTCCCCATTAGAGCACATAAATGTGCTTTATCTGCTAATCTCATCGTCATACCTATGATTGATTTTGATATAATCCTCGGTATGGATTGGATTTCGGACTATGATGTGAAGATTTATTGTAAGAAGAAAGAGGTTACGATTCTTGATGATAATGATAAGGAACACCTTATCTTTAGAGAAGAATCATCACCACCTAATTCTTATTTAGATCCACCCCTAGTAGCTCAACTTAATTCAATTATTGGGGAGGAAGAGAATGAAATGACTGTGGGTGAGGAAAGGAATGTTCAAATAGATGATGTACCTGTTGTGAAAGAATTTGTAGATGTATTTCCGAAAGATTTACCTAGACATCCTCCAGAACGAGAAGTTGAGTTTTCCATTGATTTAATTCCTGGATCAAGGCCTATATCGAAGACCCCTTATAGAGTGGCCACTGTAGAGTTAGTCGAACTAAAGAAACAACTAGAGTAGTGGAGTAATAAAGGATTTATTCGCCCTAGTGTTTCTCCATGGGGATCCCCTGTTCTTTTTGTTAAAAAGAAAGATGGATCTATGTGGTTATGTATCGACTACAGGGAGATCAATGCTATAACGATAAAGAACAAGTATCCCCTACCTCGTATTGATGATTTATTTGACCAACTACATGGAGATCAATACTTTTCAAAGATTGACCTTCGATCTGGATACCATCAGTTGTGTGTAAAGAAGGAAGACATTCCGAAGACAGCATTTCGAACCAGGTACAGGCATTATGAGTTTACTATAATGCCTTTTGGATTGACTAATGCACCCTCTGTATTCATGGATCTGATGAATAGAGTTTTCAAGGAGTATCTCGATGAATTTGTTGTGGTATTTATGGATGATATCTTAGTATACTCCAAAACTTACGAAGATCATGAAAATCACTTGCGCTTTATCTTGAAGACTCTGAGGAGGCATGAATTATATGGGAAGTTTAGCAAGTGTGAATTCTGGCTTCAGGAGATTTCTTTTCTTGGCCATATTGTCTCTAAAGATGGAATCTCTGTTGATCCGTCTAAGACCAAGGCAATCCAAGAATGGCCAGCACCTACATGTATAACTGAGGTATGCAGTTTTATTGGTTTGGCAGGTTATTATCGACGTTTCGTCCAGAAGTTTTCCCGATTGGCTAACCCATTAACGAATCTCACACGTAAAGGGGTTAAATTTGTTTGGACAAAAGAGTGTGAAGAATGTTTCAAAGAACTGAAGAGAAGATTAGTCAATGAACCTATATTGACTCTACCATCAGGGAATGATGGGTTCGTTATTTATAGTGATGCATCAAAGAAAGGACTTGGTTGTGTCCTTATGAAGAATGATAGAGTTATTGCCTTTGCAACACGAAAGTTGAAAATTAATGAACATAACTATCCTACTCATGATCTCGAGTTAGCAGCTGTGATCTTTGCTTTGAAGATATGGAGGCACTACCTCTATGGTGAAAAATGTGTGATTTATACTGATCACAAGAGTTTGAAGTATATTTTCTCATAAAAATAACTCAACATGAGGCAAAGGAGATGGCTTGAATTACTAAAGGATTATGATTATACGATACACTACCACCCGGGGAAAGCAAACAAGGTGGAAGATGCTTTGAGCAGAAAAGACCATGGAGTTTTGAACAATATGAGAATTGAAAGGGATCCAATTTTCATGGATCTAGTAAAGATGGACATGGGAATAACCAGGGAAGGCGAAACATCAATGATTTTTCAAATGGTTGCCAAACCATATTTACTAGAAAGGATTAAGAGTTCTTAGACCGATGATGAAGAATTTAAAAAGAAGATTAAAGCTGTGAATGATGGTAGATTGAGATACTTTGTGTATGAAGATGGAATTTTGAAATTCGGTAAGAGACTTTGTGTTCCCGATTTACCTGATCTAAAAAGGGAATTATTGGATGATGCTCATAGTTCCAATTTCTCTATACACCCTGGGAGCACCAAAATGTATAGGGAATTGAAGGAACATTTTTGGTGGGACAACATGAAGAGGGAGATTGCTGATTTTGTATCAAGATGTATGGTTTGTCAACAAGTGAAAGCTGGAAGGCAACATCCTGGAGGAGTCATGCAACCTCTTCCCATACCGGAGTGGAAATGGGACAATATTACGATGGACATTGTCATGGGGCTACCAAAGACTCCTAGAAGGAACGATGAAATATGGGTTATTGTTGATCGCTTACCAAGTCAGCACATTTTCTTGCTATAAGAGAAGATCTACCCCTGGAACATCTAGAAAGACTATATATTAATGAAGTTGTGAGACTTCATGGAGTACCCCTATCGATTGTTTCTGATCGTGATCCCCGTTTTACTTCAATATTTTGGAAAAGTATTCAGAAATCCCTTGATACTGACCTTCATTTGAGCACTGCTTACCATCCTCAGACAGACGGACAATCAGAACGGACTATTCAAACCATAGAAGACATGTTGAGATCTTTCTCACTTGACTTTCAGGGTATGTGGGATCAATATTTACCTCTGGTAGAATTTTCCTATAACAATAGCTTCCATTCGAGTATTCAGATGGCACCATATGAAGCGTTATACGGAAAGAGATGTCGTACACCAACCTGTTGGGATGACGTTGGTGAAAGAAAACTTGTAGGTCCAGAACTGGTGGAGGAAACGATGGAAAAGGTGAAGGTAATCCAAAATCACATCAGAGAAGCTCAAAGTAGGCAGAAGAACTATGCCGATAATCGAAGGAAGGACTTGGAATTTCAAGTCGGTGATCATGTTTTCCTGAAGATATCTCCATAGAAGGGAGTCATATGTTTTGGTAAAAAGGTAAATTGAGTCCCAGGTACATCGGACCCTTCGAAATTCTAGAACGAATTGGGGATGTAGCTTACCGATTGGCAATGCCGCCAAGTCTCTCCAAAGTTCACGATGTGTTCCACATATCTCTGTTGAGGAAATACATGTCTGACCCAACGCATGTACTCACCTATGAAGAATTAGAACTGGAACCCGATATGTCTTATTGTGAAGAGCCCATCAAGATTCTTGATACTAGAGAACAAGTGCTGAGAAACTGGACGACGCGTCTGGTAAACGTTTTGTGGAGAAACCATAAGATGGAAGAAGAAACGTGGGAACCCGAGGAACTTATGATGAAGAACCACCCGAGTCTTTTCATGTGATAATTATTCTAGAAATTTCGAGGACGAAATTATTTGAAGGAGGGGAGAATGTAACACCCCAAGCTTCTACAGTACGCTTCTCTTTGAATAATGTGATAGTGTGTGTTGTACGCAACACCGAGTTCTAACACACCAAAACCAATCAAACTAGCCATTATGAATAGTAATACCTATTTTTTGAAATTATATATATTTTATATTTCAAAATTGACTTCATTTTTTGATTCAGAATATCGAATTTAGCCTAAGGAGAAATTTTGGTACTTTTCGGATAACTTTAATATTTTGATGAATAGTGAAAATTACTAAATTTTAATTGAAAACAACTTTTTTTAATCAAAATAATTAATAGTGATAAATTATCAATTTGTGTGGTTTTAAAGTATATTTAGAATATATTTTTACCATTTAATATAATGTTGGTCATTGGACATAATTTTACAATTAAACCGAACATAAACAAGTGTCAATCTTTTGATAGTTATTATCTCTTAAAAACACGCTTTTTGTTTTGACAGCGGGAATTAATTTTAAATTAATTTCTGCCACTTCTGTGTTTTGAATTTAGAAAAATGGATTCCATATTTGGAATCAGGATGTTCAAATTGTGTAAATAGGTAACTTTTATTTTTAGACATTTTGAATAATTATTGCGGTAAATATTTTATTTACCATGGTTAAGGGTAAATCCGGTAAATAAGGGTTAAAAAAATAATATTATAATAATACTAAATTACCCTAAAACGTGTCCTACCCTTATTGGTTGATAATTTTTCGACAATAGGCATCATTGGGTCGATTTTGGGACCCCATGGTGCCACTTGTAGGTGATAGGGACATTTTATTTTAATTAGGTTAAAATGAATACAAAAATGACACAAGCATATATCTTTTAGAAAAACAATTTTTACATAGGGTTATATATGTTGAAGTTTAGATTATAAATATTAATTAGAAATCTAAAAAGATTTCCTACATAATAATATTTTATTTATAATTTTTAGACATTAAATATGTTAATTTATTTATGACACAATGATGATGAATTAATTACTATAATAGTGAACAGTTAAAATAATTGATATTATAAATACCCAAATTAATATAATATGAAACTTTTAATGAATTAAACTAATTTTATAAGATAATAAGATATATTAGGATTGAGTAATTTGACTTTTTTCGAAGAAATCCATCTGTTATGAGTTTCACAAAAATCAACTATTGAATAGTGTCAAAATTGACATAAAAGAGTTCATAAAACAAATATTATATTATTAATTGATATTAAATTCCTAAAAATATAAGTTTCGGCCAAGAGACTTATATCATGATAGGTTCATCATTAATGGACCACTTTGGTGTTGGTTGGATGTATATAGTATGTTTATTAACCATATTATATAAAAATACAAAGAGACATTGTAAAAGTGAAACTAATTAACTTAGAGTTAATACTTAAAGATAAGGTTAATATAAGTACCCAAACCTGTCTAAATTATATTGGTTGAGTTGTTTTCGACCCATCCCCACCTTAAAATTTAAATAATAAACTTTGGAGCCTTTAGAAACCGAATAACAATTTATTATAAATTAATATTTCTAGCTTTTCCAAAGGTGCCCCTCACCCCTCTTATAAAAGGGCACTCATCCTTCTCATTTTTTCACACCTTCAAAGCATTTTGGTTCGGCCAACCTCTACCCAAATACTCTCCCAACTTCCCGCACTACAACCTAGAGGCATTAGTTTGATCAGAAATCCAACCTAAGGAGCCCTTTTGATCAAATCAAAAGGAAGAAACATAGGTAATGATTTCACCACCCTTTTCCAAGTTTCTTTCTTCTTCCACTTCTTCTTCCTTTGTTGTTACCATTCTAAAATAATAAATCCAGTATCATATATATACTGTGATTTTATTATAAATATGGTACAACCATATTCATTATTCTATCCACCCTTTGAATAACATGTCACCATACGTGCGTACGTACAGTTTACCGTCTCCACGTCGTGGTGTAATTGTTATTCAATATATTATTATTTGGATGGGTATAATAATGATGTGTAGCTCATGTAAATAATAAATATAACATGTTAATGATTCTATATATATGATATACCATCCATTTATATATTATTTTAATTTCAAAAGAATGATATTGTCGCTCGTGCGTACGTACGGACTACCGTCTCCACGAACGCGATGAGATTCATTCTCCATCGTATCCATTCAAGTATAATTATCATTTTATGATATAAAAATAATGTTTAAGGACTTGATATCATTCTTTATATGAATAATATACAACCTATCCATGAAAAACATGGCTTATGTAACAAAACATATAAAATAAAATGAGTAAGTTAACACCCGAAACAACGATAACACTAAGATATTATTAACAAATCAATGTTAAAAGATAATATATGATATCATATTAATATATATGATTCTTGTATAATTTAATAACAATTATTTCACCATTATACAGGAGGTTAACCTACCCAACCAAGGAAAAGTACAAGGTAAGGGTTATTTCATAATCTCTTCATTATCTGAGGTTGTTTATACGTAATAATCTATTGGGATCTCTTTATCATCCAAATCCATGTTTCTTAAAAATGTATTTCAAAACATTTTTACTATTTACAAGAATATGGGTTAAAGTCATTTATACCATTTTTTGACTTTTTCTAAGAGGTTTATAAAAGAATCTTTCCGTCATTTTCCAAACAAGGTGCTTTTTAACCTTTTCGACAAAATTAAGGTAAGAATGTTTTTTTTAACTTATACGGCGGGTGCGGCTATTTTCCGCCGTTATAAAATCTTCAAAGCTTCCCTCACAAGCTTATAAGAATATTTTCAGAGAAAATGTTTTATTTTATATGGATCTTAAATTATTTCAAAATAAAAAGAGATATTTCTTTAAAAAGAATTTTGATTTCATCTATGTCAACATCCTTTGATGAATTTTACGCTTATTTAAAGTTGATTTATTATGATACAAAAATCCTATATTATATTGAAGGTTTTGTGATTTTTTTGACTGTGGGTGTGCTATTTTTATACCATTCATGGTTTATGGTGAAAGTATTAACATTTCGTATGCTAGTTTTAATACGAATGTTTATGTTATGTTTAAACCTTTTCATATGGGAATGCATTGGACTTAATATGTGACGGTTGGAGCCCTCTATAGCTCCTCGATGCATCGGTAGGTCTCATGAGACAAACTAGTGTCTTGGCACAAGTCCTTGGCAAAATCTTATTTGTAGTCTTCGTACGAGGCCTTGGCTATGTGGTTATGATAGTCTGGCATTATGCATTCCATCATTATGAAAGTGGTTATTGATATTGCATGTGATTATTCGATTAGTAGAATATCCATGTGAATAAGTAAATGGCGTTATTTCATTTTATTTATGCCATACCATGTTGAAATTTCAAGTTTGAAAGGCTTTTGTTTTAGTTATACATTGCCTTAAATGTTTATTCTTATTTATGAAAGTTTCCGCTATATTGTTATCCTTACTGGGCATTTGAGCCCACCCCTTTTCTATGTTTCGTTTTTCCCAGGAAGTGAAGAAGTAAATTATGAATGACCTGTAGGGATATTATGTGGGGATATGAGTGTGGATTATGGAGACAATATGTTGTTGTAGTAGTTTTTGATTTTATGATGTAATGTAAGACTTATGAATATATCTAGTGTTTCCAAGGCTACTAAACCAATCAGTCTTTCGAGATTTGATCTTTCTTGTGATCATGCCAATGTTATGTAATAATGCACCGACTCTGGGTAACTACGGTCGGGGCGTTACAAATTAATTCTTTAAACATTAATTAATAATGAACAATTCCACATTAAACTGAATTGGCATCACTTTCAAAAACAACTGCTCCTTTTTAAGATTCACATCACCTTTAAATTCCAGCATCTCCATCCTCGTGGATTTTCACCATTTAATCAAACATTCATTACAGAATTACTTTTCCACATTCCCAGGCATTCTAGAAAAACATCCTATGCTTCTAAACACAAAGGAGGCTCAACACGGTGAATAGATATACTACCTGTCGAGTCTTTACCGCCTAATGAAAGAGCATATACCCATTCTCCCTCGAGAGGCTAAACACGGAAAGCATGTGGCATAACCCGCGCGTCTTTTCCTCCTTTTGAAGAAGGGTAGCAATACCAGCTGCCTTGGGCAGTGGGGAAAATCAAAGCAGATTAACATTCAAGAAAACTGTAAGCAACCAACAACCACATCCATCCCATTCCATCACACCTGGTGTCCTCCCTAACACCCACAAGCATAACTGATGCATATCGCCACTCTAGGCGTCATCCACTGCCACAACCACAAGGCCTCCACGCCTCCACATATCATAACAGC
Organism: Viscum album; assembly: GCA_963277665.1. Classification (NCBI taxonomy): domain Eukaryota; kingdom Viridiplantae; phylum Streptophyta; class Magnoliopsida; order Santalales; family Viscaceae; genus Viscum; species Viscum album. The sequence goes on from OY728148.1 coordinate 473,505,423, forward strand.
CATCCAGGCTCACATCACAGCACAAGCAGCAGGAAAAAAAACATCACATCATGGGCTCTTGACCCTTTAACAAACAAGAGGGTAACTCAGAACCCTTTTAGAAATTCCCACATAATCTGTTCTCTAATCCATATTGAATTAACAGATTTTTTATTCGTAGGTTCCAATAATGGATACCTAATCAGCAAGCTATCACAATTAAAAACCATGCTTACTTCCCTAATTTTATTATCCTCAAATTAGAACAACTACAACAACTGCAATAACCAGATTAATTTATATGACTCTTTATCTTTAGCCAATTAATTAACAATTAATTCCGGCTTTACGTTCGTTATCAATTTCCATCATGAACGAGCAACTAATTAAAGAAAAAACCATAGATATCACTCTATCTAGGAAAACATGAGGCAAACCGTTATCACGGTACAAAGCAACAACATGCGATCAACCAATTCTTTTAATCTGGTTCAAGTATTTAATTATGTCAATTTCATTGTTATCCAAAGGGATAAATCATGCTAATTCTACGATTGCACATATACAATTAGAGAAGCCATGAATCCCCTACCTCGAAGAGTTCTTGACATCCTTTATCCACACAACGGGCCACAATCCTTCTCTCGCGACAACTGCATCCACCCGAGGATGCCACGGTAAGTCCCAACCAACCAAACCCCATTAGAACCATGGAGATTACATGGTAATATGGAAGGGAGAACAAGAGATGGTGATCCCCGAAGGAACAATGATAAAACATACCTTATATGGAAGATTGATCGACACGGCTCGGTTGCATCCAAAACAGAGCAGAACCAATCCTAGGAGAAATGATTGACTGTGCAACTCCTATGGAAGGAATTGAAAGGTTCTAGTGTCACTTAGTTGAGAACAAAGGGAAATAACAAGGTAGAATGATATCTCGTCCCTTTTTGAAGATTTAATGGGGCGACGGTTTAAGATTCGGTTAATTCTCCATTAAAAACGGATCGCATTAACCCATGGGGTTTGACCAAGTAAATACATCCTGGCCTTAGGAATAATTAATATAGGATTTATGGCATTTGAATCGGCCTGAAGAGTCCTTAAAAATAAGGCTTTAAATGTATTTTACGTCAAAGTAAACGTCAAAAGGGGGAAAACTGTTGGGGTCTGGAAACACTGTTCACCCATTGTTACAGTACATGAAACCGATCTGTGAAACCGATCTATGCAACTGATCTGTGAAAATGATCTGTGAAACTGATCTGTCACACCGATCTGTGAAACCGATCTGTGAGACCGATCTGTGAAACCGATCTGTCACACCGATCTGTGAAACCGATCTGTCACACCGATCTGTGAAACCGATCTGTCAGACCGATCTGTGAAACCGATCTGTCAGACCGATCTGTAAAACCGATCTGTCAGACCGATCTGTGAAGCCGATCTCTCAGACTGATCTGTGAAACCGATCACTCAGACCGATCTGTGAAACCGATCTGTCACACCGATCTGTGAAACCGATCTGTCAGACCGATCTGTGAAACCGATCTGTCAGACCGATCTGTGAAACCGATCTGTCACACCGATCTGTGAAACCGATCTGTCAGACCGATCTGTGAAACCGATATGTCAGACCAATCTTTGAAACCGATCTGTCAGAACGGTCTGTGAAACCGATCTGTCAGACGGATCTGTGAAACCGATCTGTCAGACCGATCTGTGAAACCGATCTGTCACACCGATCTGTGAAACCGATCTGTCAGACCAATCTGTGAAACCGATCTGTCAGACCGATCTGTGAAACTGATCTATGAGACCGATCTGTCAGACCGATCGGTGAGACCGATCTGTTACTGTTTATAAAACTGGAAACACTATTCACAGAACTGGAAATTTGGAAAAGTGTTGGGGATAAGTCCCCTTGACCTCCCAGAACACCTCTAACACCAACATTTCACAAAGTAATGGACCGGAGAGGTCCGGGCCATTACATTAGATACCTCTCAAAACATTCTCGTCCTCGAGAATTAAAAAACAACCCAGAAGAAAAGAGGGGTCCGAACAACCACCCCATAAGATACCTCTCAGGGGAAAACCACCATGAGTTGTTCGAAATCTAGAACAAAACTACGACATCCGGGAGTATGGGAACAAACAATCCATACCCAAACAATCCATTCATAACATCACATGAAAAGTACATAAATAAAACATGAAAGGTCTAACCAGAGAGGAAACATCATTACATGAAAGGAGTTAAACATTAAACAACTCTGGGTACTGAGCTCGTATCTGTGACTCACGCTCCTAGGTACTCTCCTCCATGCCACCGTGTCGCCACAAGACATGAACTAAGGGAATAGAATGCCCACGCAACACCTTCTCCTTGTGGTCTTGGATCTCCACAGGTCACTCCTCGAAGGTTGCATCATCATCAATATCGATCTCACCCCAATCGATAACATGATATTCATCATGAAGGTAACGATGGAGCTGTGATACATGGAAAACATCATGTATCCGACGCATCTAAGGGGGAAGTGTTACTCGATATTCCACAGCTCCAACACGAGCTAACACCTCGAAAGGCCCAACAAACCGGGGAGAAAGCTTACTCCCATGACCAAACCTTCGCTGCCCACGACGGGGAGTCACCTTTAGAAACACATGATCCCCAAAATTAAACTCTAACGGTCTCCTTCTTTGATCAACATATGATTTCTAACGATCATGTGCTGTCTTCATCCTCTCATGAATCACCTGTACCATCTCTGTTGTATTCTGCACTAGTTCTGGTCCGAGAATTGCTGACTCTCTGAACCCAGTCCAGCACAACGGAGAACGGCATGGCCAGCCATACAAGGCTTCAAATGGTGCCATACCGATGGTAGAGTGAAAACTATTATTGTAAGCGAACACTACCAAGGGTAAGTGCTTCATCCATGAACCTCCAAAATCAAGAACATAAGAGCGCAACACGTCTTCAAGAGTCTGGATGGTTCGCTCTGTCTGACCATCTGTTTGAGGATGAAAAGCAGTGCTAAGGCATAATTGAGAACCAAAAGCATGCTGGAGACCTCTCCACACCCTAGAGGTAAAACGAGGATCTTGATCAGAAATGATCGTCTTAGGAACTCCATGAAGCCTCACCACCTCCTCTAGATACTGCCTCGATAAAACCTCAACTGAGCTCGACTCCTTGATTGCTATGAAGTGGGCCGATTTAGTTAAACAATCCACTACTACCCATATAGCATCATGTCCTCCCGGAGCTCGAGGTAAACCTGTAACAAAGTCTATTGAGATGTCCTCCCACTTCCACTGATGAATCTTTAAGTGCTGGAGAAGAACACCAGGAACACGGTGTTCGGCCTTCACCTTCTGGCAGACTAAACATTGAGACACACAATCTACCACTGCACGCTTCAGCCCAGGCCACCAAAATTGACTCCTCAAGGACCGGTACATCTTTGTCACACCAAGATGTACTGCTAAGGGCGAGCTATGGAACACTCGGAGAACCGTCTCACGCATCTCCAAGGGAACAAAAAGCCTGCCATGATACAACACTCGGTGTTGTTCATCCTCTGACCAACCATCAGGGGCCTCTCCACAAACAACTCTGTCTCTCCAAACTTCCACCTCTAGATCACCCAACTGAGACTCTTCAACCTTCTGCATCAGAGATGACTTCACCGTCATCTGGAAAAGGCAACCTCTTCCTCCAACCTCTTCCATATCAATATGTAATGCTGACAGTTCCTCCATTACTCTCCAATAATCACCGGATTCACGCACAGCATCACTACGTGACTTTCGGCTCAGCGCATCAGTAACAACATTTCCCTTCCCAGGTGTATACGATATTTCGAAGTCGTATTCCTGCAAGAACTCCATCCACCGACGCTGCCGCAAGTTCCAGTCACGTTGGGAGAGAACATACCTCAAACTCTTATGATCGGTGAAAACCACAAAGCGCTCGCCAATGAGGTAATGTCTCCACAACTTCAGCGCAAACACCACGGCTGCCAACTCAAGATCATGGGTGGCATAGTTGCGTTCATGGGGACACAATTTTCAGGACCCATAAGAAACAACTGACCTTTTTTGCATAAGTACACAGCCTAGCCCCAGATGTGACGGATCTCAGAAGACTTCAAACTGGACTCCCTCAGCTGGAAGACAAAGAACAGGAGCACTTACCAACTTCTCCTTTCGATATTCGAAAGCTGCCTGGCACTGATCTGTCGACATGAACGCTTGATCCTTCTTGGTCAAAGCTGTCAGAGGAGTCGCAACTCGGGAGAAATTGGCTACAAACCTCCTATAATAGCCTGCGAGTCCAAGGAAACTTCGCACCTCTGACACGGTCTTGGGGGATACCCAAGACACTACTGCTTATTTCTTCGATGGATCCACAGCTACTCCCTGTTGGGACACAACATGCCCCAAGAAATGAACTTCTCGAGCCCAAAACTCACACTTGGACAACTTACCAAACAACTGATGTTGGCGAAGAGCTCCCAAAATGGCTCGTAGATGCTCTGCATGCTCTTCTTCAGATGTGGAGTACACAAGGATGTCATCGATGAAAACCACAACAAACTTATCCAGGAATTCACGGAATACGACATTCATCAACCCCATGAAAACAGCTGGAGCATTCATCATGCCAAATGGCATTACAACAAACTCATAATGCCCATGATGGCAATGGAATGCAGTCTTTGGGATATCCACATCCTTTACATGCATTTGATGATATCCTGACCGCAAGTCGATCTTTGAGAACCAACTTGCACCCTTCAATTGATCGAATAGGTAATCAATCCATGGAAGAGGATAACGATTCTTTATTGTCACTTTGTTTAATCGACGATAATCGACGCACAACCGCAAACTTCCGTCAGCCTTTTTCACAAACAAAACTGGTGCACCCCACGGTGACACACTTGGCCGAACAAAACCACACTGCAACAGACCATCGAGCTGTATACGTAGCTCTCGTAACTCAGAAGGGGCCATCCTATACGGAGACATAGAGATAGGAGACGCTCCTGGCTGTAGCTCGATCCCAAACATGATCTCTCGTCGAGGGGGTAAGGATACAACCTCTTTTGAAAAGACGTCAGGGTACTCCTCTACGACCCTAGGAAACGCCAACTGTTGAACCTCTGAAGAACTCAGCATCATCCCAGCCATCATGGATAATAAGGAAGGAACTCGTCTATGACTCATTCGAGGATCTCTCTCACCAGCAAACACCACTTCCTCTCCATCTTCATCAAAGAAAACGACCATCTTCCTGTAGCAATCCACAATATCCTGCACCGAATACAACCAATCCATGCCGAGTTTGACATCATATGGTTGTATTTGTAAACATAGGAAATCTTCCCAAGAGCGGTGTCTCCCCAACACTAGCTCACAGTCTCTACATACTTCAAACAAGCTAGCTCGACCTCCAACAGGTGTAGTCAACGCCAAGGGCACTGGAAGCCTCTCTAACTCAAGTCCCAAAGCGTGGATAAGGGTAGGGGATATGAAGGAGTGTGTTGCTCCTGAATCAAACAAGGCATACACCAAGGTAGAAAACAAGCAAAGGGTACCTCGAACGACATCTGGCTCGCCTGGGGCTGGCAACACTAGAGCATGAAGCTGACCACGACCACCTCCACGGCCTCTCTGACCTTGATGACGACCACCACCACGGCCGCGCTCTGCTCTCTGAGGACGGGGAGCGTCATGGGGCTGTCCTCTGCCTGCTCCATCTACCCTCTGGTGATCTAAAGCTGGTGCAACATGCTACTGCTGCCTTGGCTGGAACTGCCTCAACGGAGGAACCTGGAGTGGAGCGCCTGGTGCACGATGACTGCTCTGAAAAGTCGGGCACTCCCGCTGCTGATGACCACGACCACCACAAGAAAAACAAGCGCCTGATCCCTTGGCATAGGCCTGAGAGTTGCTGCCTCCATAGAAACGAGATGGGAAGGGCTGGGACCTACCCCCATGTGAACGGAAACTCTTCTGTCCTGATAACCGGGAACCCCGGACCACAGCTCTACTTCATGAGGAATAATGACGATTCCCCTCTCATGAAGATCCGGTCCTATCCAAAGTCCTCTCAACAACCTCTGCCCTCACCAGCACCTCAAGATATGTCTTCAGCATAAATGGGGTGACCTGGCGCTGGATCTCTGGATGCAAAGCCTCCTCGAAATGCCTCTCCCTGGCCTCCTCATCTGGTAACAGGTCTGAAGCATATCGTAGAAGTTTCCTGAAACGGATTCCAAACTCTCGAACACTAGAGCTCCCCTGTAGAAGGGTGAGAGGCTCCTGGCGACTGGACACCTTCGTAGTCGATGAAAGAAACTCGACTCTAAACCTGTCTCAAAACTCCTCCCATGAGATCGCTGACTCCTCATGATCACCGAGGAACAAGAACCACCACTGCCTCGCTGCTCCACGCAACATCGTCACAATCAAGGACACCCAGTGTTCCTTGTAACAGCACGGGATTTTATGAAAAATATTCTTTTTAATTTTATTAATGTCTTGTGTTATAATCTATACCAAAAGGATCTTGCATAACACACATCCTTGACTTTCCTTGCGTTACATGCAATCGCGACCTTCCTCGATAGCGTGTGTAGTACGCAATACCGAGTTTCACTAAACAACAATATGCAATTATAACTAGCCGTTATGAATAGTAATAACCACCTTTTAAAATTTTATAAATTTTAACTCTCAAAATGGACTTCATTTTTGGATTCAAAGTATTGAATTTAGCCTAAGGTGAAATTTTGGTACTTTTCGGATAACTTTCATATTTTGATGAATAGTGGAAATTACTAAATTTTAATTAAAAACAATTTTTTCAATCGAAATAATTAATAGTGATAAATTATTAATTTGAGTGGTTTTAAAGTATATTTAGAATATATTTTTACAATTTAATACAATGATGGTCATTGGATGTAATTTTACATTTCAACCAGACATTAACAAGTGTCAATCTTTTGATAGTTATTATCTCTTAAGAACACGCTATTTGTTTTGACGACGGGAATTAATTTTTAAATTAATTAATGCAACTGATATGTTTTGAATTTGGTAAAATAGAAATCATTTTTGAGTTCATAATATCAAATATAGCTTAGGCCTAATTTTTGGTATTTTTCTGAAAACTTTCAATTTTTGATGAATAGTGAAACCACTAAGTGGTAGTTAAAAAAACTGAATTTTTCATAAAACTTAATTTTACCGCTTCTGTGAGTGGAATTTCGAAAATCCGAGATACACGGTTAATATCAAGGACTAAAATGTGGTTCAATGAGATGAAAATAATTTTTTGGTGAATAGTAACTTTTTACTTTTATTTACCATGGTTAAAAGTAAATAGGGTAATTAAGGGTAAAAATGATATTAATATTACCCTAACACATGTCCTAATCCTATTGGACAAGTGCATTTCGACCAAAAACAAACGTAGGAATAAAATATGACCATTTAGGCCCACTTGGATTAGATTAGGACATTTATTGTTAATTTATTTAAAGAAGGGTTAAAAGAGTTAAAATCAATGTTTATTTACTAAAATATTTTTAATATAGGGTTATACATAAGATAAATTCGATTGTAAATATTCATTGGAAATATAAAATGATTTCCTACATAATGGTATTTTATTTGTAATTTTTAGACATTAAATAATTTAAATTATTTATGACACAAATATGATGCAGTAATTATCTTATTAATGAAATATTGACATAATTGATATTATAAATACCAAAATAAATGTAATTTAAGACTTTTTATGAATTACACTAATTTTCTAGGTTACTATGATATATTAGTGTTGATTTAATCAACTTGGTTCGAACATATAATTCTGTTATGACTTTCACAAAAATCATATATCAAATAGTGTCAAAATTGACACAAAATAATTTTTAAATCAAATATTATATTATTAATTGTTATTTTCTTCCTAAATATCTAAGGTTCGGCCAAATGACTTATATAAGGATATATATATTAATAATAAACAATTTGGGGTTCGTTTGGCATGTTATAGTAAGTGTATTAACCATATAGTGTAAGAAAACAAAAAGACACGGTAAAAGTTAAATTATTTAACTTAAAGTTAAATCTAACTGATAAGGTTAAAATAATAACCTAAACTTGTCTAAATCCTATTGGTTGATAGTATTTCGACTAATCCCCACTTTATCTTCGAAATAAGACCCTTTGGAACCATTATAAACTGATTTTGACTTTATTATAAATTAATATTTTTAAGAATTCCAAAGGTGCCCCTCTCCTCCCTTATAAAAGGGCACCTCCTCCCTCTCTTCCTCACACATCTTTGAGCCTTCAAGCTCGGCCAACCCCTTCCAACGTCCCTTATACACTTCCCTAGTATCATCCTAGAGGTCCTGGTCTTCTTCAAAGACCATCCTTAGTTCTTTAAGTGGAGGCTAAGAAAAGGCGTGTCAAAAAGAGGTAATATCCATTACCGATATTTTTCAATTTCTTTCTTCTTCAACTTCTTTTTCTTTAGTTGTTTCCTGATAAAGTAATAACATCAGTATTTCTTATATACTGATATGTTATTATAAAATGAAACAACTCTAATTAACCTTCTATCCATCCTACGGAAAAAGGAAATCACCGCGCGTGCGTGCGTACGGAATACCGTCTCCACGCCGTGGTGTAATCTATTTTCCGCCACCACCTTAATTAGATGGGTATAGAGGTGTAATGAGTAACTATATATGATTATTATAAATTTATATTGATACTGAAATAGTATACATACACTTCAACACAATTCCATGACCATGGGAACCATATCATCGCTTGTGCGTACGTACGGACTACCGTCTCCACGACGCGATGAGATTCATTCTCAATGATTAACCATTCATGAATGATTATAAAGTATATATAATAATTAATAATGAAATATATGACCTAATAATGATACTGGAATTATTTATATTTTTATGTATGTCATCTACTTAATTCCATTCAATTCAATAAGGAAACGAAAACAACGTTCATGCGTACGTACGGACTACCGTCTCCATGAACGGTGTATTTCTTTCCATTTACTGAATTATTATATATGTATATTCTGAATATATATATATAAATCATGTTTTCTATTCTGAAATTAAGTAATCATCATCTACGTAATCATATGAATAATTACAAGTTAAAAACATGAACGACAAATGAGACGATTTTACCCAAAACGCTACTTTAACATGAATTTACAAAAGAACGGGTAATATAAAGTCATAAGTGGACCATATATGATATAATAACAATGAATATGATTATTTAATAAGTCAATAACATGATTTAAATCATTATACGGGAGGTTCGGACACTTACAAAGCAAGTCGGACCTAAGGTAAGGGAAAGTATCACAATCTCATTTTTATCCGAGATTGTTTATACTTTAGTATTTACTGGGGTGTATTTTAACATCCAAATCCATGTTTACTCAATATGTAATATTATTTCCATCCACCTAAAAATTTTTTAAATCCAATTTTACCCTTCGGTGTGTTTTTATTAAAGGATATGAAAGGAATCTTTTGTTGTTTTTCGTACGAGGTACTTTTTGACTTTTCCGACAAAAGTGCGAAGAATGTTTTTTAAAACTTATACGGAATGGATGGATTTTTAAAACTATATTTCCAGGAATCTTCCTTTACAAGTTTTCAAATTTATTTTTAATCAACTTCTTTTAGTTTAAAATTGTATTACATGTTAAGAAAGGAAAAATGTTTTTGAAGTAGAAAGGATATTTTCCTCAAGAATGGAGTTCAAGTGTTTTATCAAAATTATTTTCCATCTAAGATAATATAGGGTTCTAATTATATACCTATCATTAAATTGATTTGATTATGTTGTGATGGAATTATTTTTATGAATTCATTTATCTTATATGAATTGTTTTATGATGTCACGATGTTTAAGAATTCCATTTTTATTACATGGGTTATGCAATGATGTATGATTTATGATTTTTGTGGCACACAAAAGAATGGTTTCATTATGAGATGGGTGGGACCTATATCTCCCTCTAATGCATTGGGTAATGTTTTTATATCTCATGAGATAGACATGGCTGGAATGGTAGGCTATACCGGTTCAGTGAAACAGGAATGGAAAGAGGGTGACTCGGTTCAGAAAGGGACTTTGTCTACTAAGATAGTCTTGGCAATGAGTCTTGACTAACAAGAAATGATTCTCTATGATTATGTGTGTATGCCACAAAGTTTCATGTTTTATGTTATGATTATTGTCATTACATTTCACTGCCATGATTTATCCCATGTTATGAAATTATGCTCTCTTTTGCAGGTTAAGATTTTCAAAATTTTATGTTCTTATGATGTGATTGACTTTTTTTTACCCTTACTGAGAATTTGAGCTCACCCTTTTATGTTTTCTTTTCCCCAGGATATAAAGAATGGTTTTAGGTAAGAAAAAAAGGAAGATCTCTATGGGAGATGTTGAAGATCTTTCACCACGATTAGAAGATTTTATTCCGAGTTTCCAAAGACACTAAACTATTATGGTCCTTGTGTGTGTGTTTTTGTAATGCACTAAGTATTCCGCAAAAGTAATGTAATGTCCATGTACGATAAGATTCGGGTCTCTATAGTTGGTATCAGAGGAAAGGTTTAGTCAACCTTTGGAAACTAGGATGCGAAAACGTTAGTGAGATCCCTAGAGATATTTCTAAGGTATGTCTAGGGATGTCCCTAAGGATAGGTATACATATAGGATATAGTCCTAGAACTACGGTAACAATCTTAGAATTTAACATAAGATGTTAGATATTGAAGTTACTCCCCCTTTATTATGATTTTTGCATCTCACTCTATTCTTTCTGGGTTTTAGAAAATGGCTGGAAACAAGATGATTCACGATAATGGAGGATATGATGGACAATGGAATGATATTCTTCATAAGCAATCAAATGAAAGGGGATTTGGAAGTCCAAATATCATTATTATGCCGAATCAGCAATCTCATAATATGATCAATAAAGTAAAATTTGGTAAGTTTCCTGACTAGGCTAATAAGAGAAAGATGGAGTTTCATGATGATCATAGAGGAAAGAAAGTTCAATTTCCCCTATGTAAATCATGTGGGAAGAGACATCAAGGAGAATGTTTCAAAGGAACTGGAAGATTCTTTGGGTGTGGAAAAGAAGGACACAAAGCCAGTAAGTGCAATGGAAAAGTTTCAGTTAACACCATGGATGAGGTTAATGGTGCTGATACGACATCAACAATGGTTAAATGTTTTAAATGTGGAATGTACAGGCATTATGCAAACCAATTCCCTAAGGGAATGTCTCATGAAGAAAATCGGTATGGTCGTATGGGTAGTATTTTTGTTAATGATGATGAAGAGACTACAAATGATATGTGAGATGAAAGAATTGTTGAAGCTCGGTCAATGGTTTAAGAAGGTAGTGGAATGATTTCATGATTATCAAGTGTAATGTTGTACTATAGAATAAAAAGACATCTAAGGATTGTTACACTGTTTTCTTTCCTTAAGTTTTGAATGTTTATGATGAATGGTATGAGTAACAATGAAAGGTTATTCAGATATTTTTTTTGGAAAGTGGATGATATGCGCATAATGAAGGGATAAGGAGAAAATGAAATGTTTGACAATATTCATGAGCTCATGATTGATATAAGGACTAAGCGATATCATGGTTTCAGTATATAGAATTTTGAGGATTTTGGTATGTGGAAAGTGTTAACTTTTAACTGCATTCATGTTTTCACTAAGGTATTCAAGAGAATACATGATTAAGGACTTTGAATGTTTGGAATGTGACCAACAAAACATATCTTATGATATATGGGGATCGACGATGGTGTTAAATCTCTGGTAATCATTTTCACTATGTTATGAGAGTGGACTGCAGTATTATGGATATAGCCTAAAGATTGGAATGGATTATGTTGGACATAAGTTAGTATTGTTTAAGGATAGAAGTTTTTTTTCGATATTATTGATGGTATGTTATAGTAATATAGTTTTAGAAAAAGGACAACCTACAGAACGGGCGACAACCCATCGCATCGGACAAGGCTGTGGGAATCGAACCCACAACCGAAGTGTGACTGGCCTTTATCACCTACCACTGGCCTACAGGAAGTCCCTATTTACTAGAAACTAGTTTTATTGTATTAAGAAGTATTATATATGAAGTATAAGTCCATTTTAGGAACCATATATGATTAATATCACTATAGATTGACTTATGTATATAATTTTTGCTAACCTTTTGTTTGAGTCAGATGGAATGACCCGTCATTCTATCACATGATCTGCTAACACTTCACGAATAAAAAATTCAACTTCATTTATTTAAGAGATGAAGTGGAAATTGTTCAAGGCACGAACAACAGTGAGATTGTACCAAAATAAAGTAAGTATTTATTCTAATTCAAATATTCAACTTTAGGGAAATGATCTTGAAAACCAAAAATGTTGTCCTAGTGATCTTATACCTGATGAATCAGATGGTACCTTATATCATCACAAATCTATGGATTTGTCATTACTGGATTTTCCATAGCCATGTTCTCTACCACTCTCCATCAGAACATGATGGTTAGATTTTTCTTCCATATCCATATTTTCACCTATGTGGAAACCCAGTGATTAGTTTATTTGGGTAACCATTACATTTCATACTTTTGTTTTTAAAGATTGGGTTTGGTATTCCTTTTTACGATGTGGGTTTCTATTAAAGAAACTTTCGAGTAGTAAACCATTTATAACCCCGACGAATTTCGAGGGCGAAATTCATTTTAAGGGGGGTAGAATGTAACAGCCCGAGATTTTATGAAAAATATTCTTTTTAATTTTATTAATGTCTTGTGTTGTACTCTATACCAAAAGGATCTTGCACAACACACACCCTTGACTTGCCTTGCATTACACGCAATCACGGCCTTCCTCAATAGCATGTGTAGTACGCAATACCGAGTTTCACTAAACAACAATATGCTATTATAACTAGCTGTTATGAATAGTAATAACCACCTTTTAAAATTTTATAAATTTTAGCTCTCAAAATGTAATTCATTTTTGGATTCGGAGTATCGAATTTATCCTAAGGTGAAATTTTGGTACATTTCGGATAACTTTCATATTTTGATGAATAGTGGAAATTACTAAATTTTAGTTAAAAACAACTTTTTCAATCAAAATAATTAATAGTGATAAATTATTAATTTGAGTGGTTTTAAAGTATATTTAGAATATATTTTTAAAATTTAATACAATGATGGTCGTTGGATGTAATTTCACATTTAAACCAGACATAAACAAGAGTCAATCTTTTGATAGTTATTATCTCTTAAGAACACGCTATTTGTTTTGACGACAGGAATTAATTTTTAAATTAATTAATGCAACTGATATGTTTTGAATTTGGTAAAATAGAAATCATTTTTGAGTTCATAATATCAAATATAGCTAAGGCCTAATTTTTGTTATTTTTCTAAAAACTTTCAATTTTTGATGAATAGTGAAACCACTAAGTGGTTGTTAAAAAAACTGAATTTTTCATAAAACTTAATTTTACCGCTTCTGTGAGTGAAATTTCGAAATTCCGAGAAACACGGTTAATATCAAGGACTAAAATTTGGTTCAATGAGATGAAAATAATTTTTTGGTGAGTAGTAACTTTTTACTTTTATTTACCACAGTTAAAAGTAAATAGGGTAATTAAGGGTAAAAATGATATTAATATTACCCTAACACATGTACTAATCCTATTGGACAAGTGCATTTTGACCAAAAAAAAACTTAGGAATAACATATGACCATTTAGGCCCACTTGGATTAGATTAGGACATTTATTATTAATTTATTTAAAGAAGGGTTAAAAGAGTTAAAATCAAAGTTTATTTACTAAAACATTTTTAATATAGGGTTATACATAAGATAAATTCGATTTTAAATATTCATTAGAAATCTAAACATATTTCCTACATAATGATATTTTATTTTTAATTTTTAGACATTAAATAATTTAATTTATTTATGACACAAATATGATGCTGTAATTATCTTATTAATGAAATATTGACATAATTGATATTATAAATACCAAAATAAATGTAATTTAAGACTTTTTATGAATTACACTAATTTTCTAGGTTACTATGATATATTAGTGCTGATTTAATAAACTTGGTTCGAACATATAATTCTTTTATGACTTTCACAAAAATCATATATCAAATAGTGTCAAAATTGACACAAAATAATTTTTAAATCAAATATTATATTATTAATTGTTATTGTATTCCTAAAAATATAAGGTTCAGCCACATGACTTATATAAGGATATATATATTAATAATAAACAATTTGGGGTTCGTTTGGCATGTTATAGTAAGTGTATTAACCATATAGTGTAAGAAAACAAAAAGACACGGTAAAAGTTAAATTATTTAACTTAAAGTTAAATCTAATTGATAAGGTTAAAATAATAACCTAAACTTGTCTAAATCATATTGGTTGATATTATTTCGACCCATCCCCACTTTAGCTTCGAAATAAGACCCTTTGGAACCATTATAAACCGATTTTGACTTTATTATAAATTAATATTTTTAAGAATTCCAAAGGTGCCCCTCTCCTCCCTTATAAAAGGGAACCTCCCCCCTCTCTTCCTCACAAAACTTTGAGCCTTAAAGATCGTCCAACCCCTACCAAAATCCCTTCTCCACTTCCCTAGTATCATCCTAGAGGTCCTGGTCTTCTTCAAAGACCATCCTTAGTTCTTTAAGTGGAGGCTAAGAAAAGGCGCGTCAAAAAGAGGTAATATCCATTACCGATCTTTTTCAATTTCTTTCTTCTTCAACTTCTTCTTCTTTAGTTGTTTCCTGATAAAGTAATAACATAATTATTTATTATATACTGATATGTTATTATAAATATTAAACAACTCTAATTAACCTTCTATCCATCCTACGGAAAAATGAAATCACCGCACGTGCGTACGTACGGAATACCGTCTCCACGCCGTGGTGTAATCTATTTTCCGCCACCACCTTAATTGGATGGGTATAAAGGTGTAATGAGTAACTATATATGATTATTATAAATTTATATTGATACTGAAATAGTATACATACACTTCAACACAATTCCATGACCATGGGAACGATATCATCGCTCGTGCGTACGTACGGACTACCGTCTCCACGACGCGATGAGATTCATTCTCAATGATTAACCATTCATGAATGATTATAAAGTATATATAATAAGTACTAATGAAATATATGACCTAATAATTATACTGGAATTATTTATATTTATATGTATGTCATCTACTTAATTCCATTCAATTCAATAAGGAAACGAAAACAGCGTTCATGCGTACGTACGGACTACCGTCTCCATGAACGGTGTATTTCTTTCCATTTACTGAATTATTATATATGTATATTCTGAATATATATATATAAATCATGTTTTATATTCTGTAATTAAGTAATCATGATCTACGTAATCATATGAATAATTACAAGTTAAAAACACGAACGACAAATGAGACGATTTTACCCAAAACGCTACTTTAAGATGAATTTACAAAAGAACGGGTAATATAAAGTCATAAGTGGACCATATATGATATAATAACAATGAATATGATTCTTGAATAATTCAATAACATGATTTAAATCATTATACAGGAGGTTCGGACACTTACAAAGCAAGTCGGACCTAAGGTAAGGGAAAATATCACAATCTCATTTTTATGCGAGATTGTTTATACTTTAGTATTTACTGGGGTGTATTTTAACATCCAAATCCATGTTTCCTCAATATGTAATATTATTTCCATCCACCTAAAATTGTTTAAATCCAATTTTACCCTTCGGTGATTTTTTATTAAAGGATATGAAAGGAATCTTTTGTTGTTTTTCGTACGAGGTACTTTTTGACTTTTCCGAGAAAAGTGCGAAGAATGTTTTTTAAAACTTATACGGCATGGATGGATTTTTAAAACTATATTTCCAAGAAGCTTCCTTTACAAGTTTTCAAGTTTATTTTTAATCAACTTCTTTTAGTTTAAAATTGTATTACATGTTAAGAAAGGAAAAATGTTTTTGAAGTAGAAAGGATATTTTCCTCAAGAATGGAGTTCAAGTGTTTTATCAAAATTATTTTCCATCTAAGATAATATAGGGTTCTGATTCTATCCCTATCATTACATTGATTTGATTATGTTGTGATGGAATTATTTTTATGAATTCATTTATCTTATATGAATTGTTTTATGATGTCACGATGTTTAAGAATTCCATTTTTATTACATGGGTTATGCAATGATGTATGATTTATGATTTTTTTGGCACACATAAGAATGGTTTCTTTATGAGATGGGTGGGACATATATCTCCCTCCAATGCATTGGGTAAAGATTTTATATCTCAGAAGATAGACATGGATGGAATGGTAGGTTATACCGGTTCAGTGAAACAGGACTGGAACGAGGGTGACTCGGTTCAGAAAGGGACTTTGTCCACTAAGATAGTCTTGGCAATGAGTCTTGACTAACAAGAAATGATTCTCTATGATTATGTGTGTATGACACAAAGTTTCATGTTTTAAGTTATGATTATTGTGATTACATTTCACTGCCATGATTTATCCTATGTTATGAAATTATGCTCTCTTTTTCAGGAGAAGATTTTCAAAATGTTATGTTCTTATGATGTGATTGACATTTTTTTTACCCTTAATGATCATTTGAGCTCACCCTTTTATGTTTTCTTTTCCCCAGGATATAAAGAAAGGTTTTAGGTAAGAAAAAAAGGAAGATCTTTATGGGAGATGTTGAAGATCTTTTACCACGATTAGAAGATTTTATTCCGAGTTTCTAAAGACACTAAACTATTATGGTCCTTGTGTGTGTGTTTTTGTAATGTACTAAGTATTCCTCAAAAGTAAAGTAATGTCCTTGTACGATAAGCTTCGGGTCTCTATATTTGGTATCAGAGGAAAGTTTTAGTCAACCTTTGGAAACTAGGATGCGAAAACGTTAGTGAGATCCCTAGAGATATTTCTAAGGTATGTCTAGGGATGTCCCTAAGGATAGGTATACATATAGGATATAGTCCTAGAACTATGGTAACAATCTTAGAATTTAACCTAAGATGTTAGATATTGAAGTTACTCCCCCTTTATTATGATTTTTGCATCTCACTCTATTCTTTATGGGTTTTAGAAAATGGCTGGAAACAAGATGATTCACGATAATGGAGGATATGATGGACAATGGAATGATATTCTTCATAAGAAATCAAATGAAATGGGATTTGGAAGTCCAAATATCATTATTATGCCGAATCAGCAATCTCATAATATGATCAATAAAGTAAAATTTGGTAAGTTTCCTGACTAGGCTAATAAGAGAAAGATGGAGTTTCATGATGATCATAGAGGAAAGAAAGTTCAATTTCCCCTATGTAAATCATGTGGGAAGAGGCATCAAGGAGAATGTTTCAAAGGGACTAGAAGATCCTTTGGGTGTGGAAAAGAGGGACACAAAGCCAGTAAGTGCAATGGAAAAGTTTCAGTTAACACCATGGATGAGGTTAATGGTGTTTCTATGACATCAACAATGGTTAAATGTTTTAAATGTGGAATGTACGGGCATTATGCAAACCAATTCCCTAAGGGAATGTCTCATGAAGAAAATCGGTATGGTCGTATGGGTAGTATTTTTGTTGATGATGATGAAGAGAATACAAATGATATGTGAGATGAAAGAATTGTTGAAGCTCGGTCAATGGTTTAAGAAGGTAGTGGAATGATTTCATGATTATCAAGTGTAATGTTGTACTATAGAATAAAAAGACATCTAAGGATTGTAACACTGTTGTCTTTCCTTATGTTTTGAAAGTTTATGATGAATGGTATGAGTAACAATGAAAGTTTATTCAGATATTTTTTTGGAAAGTGGATGATATGCGCATAATGAAGGGATAAGGAGAAAATGAAATGTTTGATAGTATTCATGAGCCCATGATTGATATAAAGACTAAGTGATATCATGGTTATAGTATATATAATTTTGAGGATTTTGGTATGTGGAAAGTGTTAAATTTTAACTGCATTCATTTTTTCACTAAGGTATTCAAGAGAATACATGATTAAGGACTTTGAATGTTTGGAATGTGACCAACAAAACATATCTTATGATATATGGGGATCGACGATGGTGTTAAATCTCTGGTAATCATTTTCACTATGTTATGAGAGTGGACTGCAGTATTATGGATAAGCCTAAAGATTGGAATAGATTATGTTGGACATAAGTTAGTATTGTTTAAGGATAGAAGTTTTTTTTCGATATTATTGATGGGATGTTATTGTAATATAGTTTTAGAAAAAGGACAACCTGCAGAATGGGCGACAACCCATCGCGTCGGACAAGGCTGTGGGAATCAAACCCACAACCGAAATGCGACTGGCCTTTATCACCTACCACTGGCCTCCAAGAAGTCCCTGTTTAGTAGAAACTAGTTTTATTATATTAAGCAGTATGATATATGAAGTATAAGTCCATTTTAGGAACCATATATGATTAATCTCACTATAGATCGACTTATGTATATAATTTTTTCTAACCTTTTGTTTGAGAGAGATGGAATGACCCGTCATTCTATCACATGATCTGCTAACACTTCACGAATAAAAAATTCAACTTCATTTATTTAAGAGATGAAGTGGAAATTGTTCAGGTCACGAACAACAGTGAGATTGTACCAAAATAAAGTAAGTATTTATTCTAATTCAAATTTTCAATTTTAGGGAAATGATCTTGAAAAACAAAAATGTTGTCCTAGTGATCTTATACCTGATGAATCAGATGGTACCTTATATCATCACAAATATATGTATTTGTGATTAATGGCTTTTCCATAGCCATGTTCTCTACCACTCTCCATCAGAACATGATGGTTAGATTTTTCTTCCATATCCATATTTTCACCTATGTGGAAACCCAGTGATTAGTTTATTTGGGTAACCGTTACGTTTCATACTTTTGTTTTTAAAGATTGGTTTTGGTATTCCTTTTTACGATGTGGGTTTCTATTAAAGAAACTTTCAAGTAGTAAACCATTTATAACCCCGACGAATTTCGAGGGCGAAATTCATTTTAAGGGGGGTAGAATGTAACAGCCCGAGATTTTAAGAAAAATATTCTTTTTAATTTTATTAATTTCTTGTGTTGTACTCTATACCAATAGGAGCTTGCACAACACACACCCTTGACTTGCCTTCCATTACACACAATCGCGACCTTCCTCGATAGCATGTGTAGTACGCAATACCGAGTTTCACTAAACAACGATATGCTATTATAACTAGTCGTTATGAATAGTAATAACCACCTTTTAAAATTTTAGAAATTTTAGCTCTCAAAATGGACTTCATTTTTGGATTCGTAGTATCGAATTTAGCCTAAGGTGAAATTTTGGTACTTTTCGGATAACTTTCATATTTTGATGAATAGTGGAAATTACTAAATTTTAATTAAAAACAACTTTTTCAATCGAAATAATTAATAGTGAAGAATTATTAATTTGAGTGGTTTAAAAGTATATTTAGAATATATTTTTACAATTTAATACAATGATGGTCGTTGGATGTAATTTCACATTTAAACCAGACATAAACAAGTGTCAATCTTTTGATAGTTATTATCTCTTAAGAACACGCTATTTGTTTTGACGATGGGAATTAATTTTTAAATTATTTAATGCAACTGATATGTTTTGAATTTGGTAAAATAGAAATCATTTTTGAGTTCATAATATCAAATATATCTTAGGCCTAATTTTTTGTATTTTTCTGAAAACTTTCAATTTTTGATGAATAGTGAAACCACTAAGTGGTAGTTAAAAAAACTGAATTTTTCATAAAACATAATTTTACCACTTCTGTGAGTGGAATTTCGAAAATCCGAGAGACACGGTTAATATCAAGGACTAAAATGTGGTTCAATGAGATGAAAATAATTTTTTGGTGAATAGTAACTTTTTACTTTTATTTACCACGGTTAAAAGTAAATAGGGTAATTAAGGGTAAAAATGATATTAATATTACCCTAACACATGTCCTAATCCTATTTTACAAGTGAATTTCGACCAAAAACAAACTTTGGAATAAAATATGACCATTTAGGCCCACTTGGATTAGATTAGGACATTTATTATTAATTTATTTAAAGAAGGGTTAAAAGAGTTAAAATCAAAGTTTATTTACTAAAACATTTTTAATATAGGGTTATACATAAGATAAATTCTATTGTAAATATTCATTAGAAATATAAAACGATTTCCTACATAATGGTATTTTATTAGTAATTTTTAGACATTAAATAATTTAATTTATTTATGACACAAATATGATGCAGTAATTAGCTTTTTAATGAAATATTGACATAATTGATATTATAAATACCAAAATAAATGTAATTTAAGACTTTTTATGAATTAAAATAATTTTATAGGTTACTATGATATATTAGTGTTGATTTAATCAACTTGGTTCGAACATATAATTCTGTTATGACTTTCACAAAAATCATATATCAAATAGTGTCAAAATTGACACAAAATAATTTTTAAATCAAATATTATATTATTAATTGTTATTTTATTCCTAAAAATCTAAGGTTAGGCCAAATGACTTATATAAGGATATATATATTAATAATAAACAATATGGGGTTCGTTTGGAATGTTATAGTAAGTGTATTAACCATATAGTGTAAGAAAACAAAAAGACATGGTAAAAGTTAAATTATTTACCTTAAAGTTAAATCTAATTGATAAGGTTAAAATAATAACCTAAACTTGTCTAAATCCTATTGGTTGATAGGATTTCGACCCATCCCCACTTTATATTCGAAATAAGACCCTTTGGAACCATTATAAACCTATTTTGACGTTATTATAAATTAATATTTTTAAGAATTCCAAAGGTGCCCCTCTCCTCCCTTATAAAAGGGAACCTCCTCCCTCTCTTCCTCACACAACTTTGAGCCTTCAAGCTTGGCCAACCCCTGCCTAAATCCCTTCTCCACTTCCTTAGTATCATCCTAGAGGTCCTGGTGTTCTTCAAAGACCATCCTTAGTTCTATAAGTGGAGGCTAAGAAAAGGCGCGCCAAAAAGAGGTAATATCCATTACCGATCTTTTTCAATTTCTTTCTTCTTCAACTTCTTCTTCTTTATATGATTCCTGATAAATTAATAACATCAGTATTTCTTATATACTGATATGTTATTATAAATATGAAACAACTCTAATTAACCTTCTATCCATCCTACGGAAAAAGAAAATCACCGCGCGTGCGTACGTACGGAATACCGTCTCCACGCCGTGGTGTAATCTATTTTCCCCCACCACCTTAATTGGATGGGTATAAAGGTGTAATGAGTAACTATATATGATTATTATAAAGTGATGTTGATACTGAAATAGTATACATACACTTCAACACAATTCCACGACCATGGGAACAATATCATCCCTCGTGCGTATGTACGGACTATCGTCTCCACGACGTGATGAGATTCATTCTCAATGATTAACCATTAATGAATGATTATAATGTATATATAATAAGTACTAATGAAATATATGACCTAATAATGATACTGGAATTATTTATATTTATATGTATGTCATCTACTTAATTCCATACAATTCAATAAGGAAACGAAAACAGCGTTCATGCGTACGTACAGACTACCATCTCCATGAACGGTGTATTTCTTTCCATTTACTGAATTATTATATATGTATATTCTGAATATATATATATAAATCATTTTTTATATTCTGGAATTAAGTAATCATGATCTACGTAATCATATGAATAATTACAGGTTAAAAACACGAACGACCAATGAGACGATTTTACCCAAAACGCTACTTTAACATGAATTTACAAAAGAACGGGTAATATAAAGTCATAAGTGGACCATATATGATATAATAACAATGAATATGATTCTGTAATAATTCAATAACATGATTTAAATCATTATACAGGAGGTTCGGACACTTACAAAGCAAGTCGGACCTAAGGTAAGGGAAAATATCACAATCTCATTTTTATCCGAGATTGTTTATACTTTAGTATTTACTGGGGTGTATTTTAACATCCAAATCCATGTTTCCTCAATATTTAATACTATTTCCATCCACCTAAAATTGGTTAAATCCAATTTTACCCTTCGGTGAGTTTTTATTAAAGGATATGAAAGGAATCTTTTGTTGTTTTTCGTACGAGGTACTTTTTGACTTTTCTGACAAAAGTGCGAAGAATGTTTTTAAAACTTATACGACATGGATGGATTTTTAAAACTATATTTCCAAGAAGCTTCCTTTACAAGTTTTCAAGTTTATTTTTAATCAACTTCTTTTAGTTTAAAATTGTATTACATGTTAAGAAAGGAAAAAAATTGAAGTAGAAAGGATATTTTCCTCAAGAATGGAGTTCAAGTGTTTTATCAAAATTATTTTCCATCTAAGATAATATAGGGTTCTGATTCTATCCCTATCATTACATTGATTTGATTATGTTGTGATGGAATTATTTTTATGAATTCATTTATCTTATATGAATTGTTTTATGATGTCACGATGTTTAAGAATTCCATTTTTATTAATTTTAGGTTACCTATCCCAAGGCCTACCCATTCAAACACAGGCGCAAAGAATAATGATGCATGATCCTTTCATAGGTCTCTACCCTGCAACTAGTATCACTTTGTTTAGTAGCCATCGTAAACTTAAAGGTCCGTGCAACAGATCATAGGGGGCCCTAAACGCCTATGTCTCTGCCGGTCTCCAGTGTTTACCCCACTTTCTAAACATGAATGACACTGTTGCCCTACCATCCCATGCATCCTCACCTGTGCCTAACTCCAAACTCCATCCTATCCCTCAACCAGACCTCTGATACCACTCTGTCACAACCCCCTCCCCACAAAGTGTACCCCTCCTGGGCCGGCAATGTGAGAAGGGAGATAATGACCCCCGAGTCCCGCCTCCAGTAGGCCCCGGGTTGGCGACTAGCACCGAGGGTATAATACACACCCAAATGGGAGGCATTACCCTCTAAGAGAACACATGGAGAAGAGAGAGATAGAATAGACTCCAACCAACTCCAAATCATAACTGAAAAATAAAAGAAACCCAATTTCATATATGAAATGTCATGCAAAAGTACTTCAACTGAAAGGGAAAACTAAAAGTACCCAAAAGAAAGTAAAACGACAACGACCACAAGCCCGAACAGCTCCTCCTCCAACCGCAAGCCAGTAGTAACCAGCTTGATCTCCAACCTGCTCCAAGTAACCTGTAAAATAGTTTATATATACATAGGGTGAGTATAAAAGTATACTCAGTAGGATCCTCCCCAAGTCTCTCATGAAAAAGTAAAGAAAGCATGCTAAAGCCCAGTGAACAATAAGTGAAACTACCTCGTCACCTAAACAGGTATACTATGTTCCCAACCTCACCATGGCTACTCTCACCAAGTAACGCATACAAGAATATAGCATATAATAAAGAATATTAAGGGTACCCCGCTACTACTTCCCCACTGGTTTGCCACTTTTCCCCAACGACATACGTCCTGTGCATCCCTCTCCAAAGGCTTGCCCGCAGACACCTGGGCTAAGCTCCACAATCTGCACCTCGTGCACCACAAAGGCTTGCCTGCAGACACCTGGGTGAAGCACCACACCGTCCTCACAACCAAAAGTAACCAGGTAATTTCCGGGAGCCACCACAGCTCGCATAACGTGTATCATACGTCGGGTATAATACCTCAAGCCATTACAGCCCATACGCCGAGTAAGGATCCTCAATCCATCACAGCCTATACACGTTACACCTATAGTAGTCCATAGGATAATATATCCAGAATATATGTGTGTGAAATAACCATAAGCCATTACAGCCCTCTACACACATATATGGGGAAAACTAACCACTGTGTATCTACCAAGAGAAGAGAGCGGGGCTAAAGGGGGTAGTCAGCCATTCAACCTCCCATCAGAATGTTGTGGAAAACACCTCCCCAGGGCTCAGAATCCCCGGGGTGTCAGTTTCCCTTACCGACAGGGTGGAGTAGCGTATAGAAACACAAAAATTACAGAATGTATAAGTAACTCACATCCACACTATGGGCATTACCTATTCTTAGATACAACTGCAGCTAACGTCCCTCAGACTCCGGGATGCTACTTCTAAGACTAGGTATCATATAAGCACACAAACATTTGAAGAGATTTATTAGATTACTCCGTTCTCATTTTATCAGTTCCACTGTACATTAATTAATTCTTTAAACATTAATTAATAATGAACCATTCCACATTAAACTGAATTGGCATCACTTTCAAAAACAACTACTCCTTTTTAAGATTCACATCACCTTTAAATTCCAGCATCTCCATCCCCATGGATTTTCACCATTTAATCAAACATTCATTACAGAATTACTTTTCCACATTCCCAGGAATTCTAGAAAAACATCTTATGCTTCTAAACACAAAGGAGGCTCAACACGGTGAATAGATATACTACCCGTCGAGTCTTTGCCGCCTAATGAAAGAGCATATAGCCATTCTCCCTCGAGAGGCTAAACACGGAAAGCACGTGGCATACCCCGCGTGTCTTCGCCTCCTTCGGAAGAAGGGTAGCAAGACCAGCTGCCTTGGGCAGTGGGGAAAAGCAAAGCAGATTAACATTCAATAAAACCGTAAGCAACCAGCAACCACATCCATCCCATTCCATCACACCTGGTGTCCTCCCTGACACCCACAGGCATAACTGATGCATATCGCCACTCTAGGCGTCATCCACTGCCACAACCACAAGGCCTCCAGGCCTCCACATATCACAACAGCCATCCAGGCTCACATCACAACACAAGCAGCAGGAAAACAAACATCACATCATGGGCTCTTGACCCTTTAACAAACAAGAGGGTAACTCAGAACCCTTTTAGAAATTCCCACATAATCTGTTCTCTAATCCATATTGAATTAACAGATTTGTTATTCATAGGTTCCAATCACGGATACCTAATCAGCAAGCTATCACCATTAAAAACCATTCTTACTTCCCTAATTTGATTATCCTCAAATTAGAACAACTACAACAATTGCAATAACCAGATTAATTTATATGCCTCTTTATCTTTAGCCAATTAATTAACAATTAATTCCGGATTTACGTTCGTTATCAATTTCCATCATGAATGAGCAACTAATTAAATAAAAAACCATAGATATCACTCTATCTAGGAAAACATGAGGCAAACCGTTATCACAGTACAAAGCAACAACATGCGATCAACCAATTCTTTTAATCCGGTTCAAGTATTTAATTAGGTCAATTTCATTGTGATCCAAAGGGATAAATCATGCTAATTCTACGATTTCACATATACAATTAGAGAAGCCATGAATCCCCTACCTCGAAGAGTTCTTGACGTCCTTTATCCACACAACGGGCCACAATCCTTCTCTCGCGACAATTGCATCCACCCGAGGATGCCACGGTAAGTCCCAACCAACCAAACCCCATTAGAACCATGGAGATTACATGGTAATATGGAAGGGAGAACAAGAGAAGGTGATCCACGAAGGAACGATGATAAAACATACCTTATATGGACGATTGATCGACACGGCTCGGTTGCATCCAAAACAGAGCAGAACCAATCCTAGGAGAAAAGATTGATTGCGCAACTCCTATGGAAAGAATTGAAAGGTTCTATTGCCTCTTAGTTGAGAACAAAGGTAAAGAACACGGGAGAATGATATCTCGTCCCTTTTTGAAGATTTAATGGGGCGACGGTTTAAGATCCGGTTAATTCTCCATTAAAAACGGATCGCATTAACCCACGGGGTTTGACCAAGTAAATACATCCTGGCATTAGGAATAATTAATATAGGATTTATGGCATTTTAATCGGCCTGAAGAGTCCTTAAAAATAAGGCTATAAATGTATTTTACATCAAAGGAAACGTCAAAAGGGGCAAAACTGTAGGAGTCTGGAAACACTGTTCACCCACTGTTACTGTAAATGAAACTGATCTGTGAAACCGATTTGTGCAACTGACCTGTGAAACCGATCTGTCACACCGATCTGTGAAACCGATCTGTGAGACCGATCTGTGAAACCGATCTGTCACACCAATCTGTGAAACCGATCTGTCAGACCGATCTGTGAAACCGATCTGTGAGACCGATCTGTGAAACCGATCTGTCAGACCGATCTGTGAAACCGATCTGTCACACCGATCTGTGAAACCGATCTGTCAGACCGATCTGTGAAACCGATCTGTCACACCGATCTGTGAAACCGATCTGTCACACTGATCTGTGAAACCGATCTGTCACACCGATCTGTGAAACCGATCTGTCAGACCGATCTGTGAAACCGATCTGTCAGACCTATCTGTGAAACCGATCTGTCACACCGATCTCTGAAACCGATATGTCAGACCGATCTGTGAAACCGATCTGTCAGACTGATCTGTGAAACCGATCTGTCACACCGATCTGTGAAACCGATCTGTCAGACGGATCTGTGAAACCGATCTGTCAGACCGATCTGTGAAACCGATCTGTCAGACCGATCTGTGAAACCGATCTGTCACACCGATCTGTCAGACCGATCTGTGAGAACGATCTGTGAGACCGATCTGTCAGACCGATCGGTGAGACCGATCTGTTACTGTTCATAAAACTGGAAACACTGTTCACAGAACTGCAAATTTGGAAAAGTGTTGGGGATAAGTCCCCTTGACCTCCCAGAACACCTCTAACACCAACATTTTACAATGTAATGGACCAGAGAGGTCCGGGCCATTACATATAACATCCTGAGACTTCAAGGCATATTATTTTTTTATATTATATATTCAATAAAATTATTTTACATTCATCTAATCGATTTGATAGGAATAAGATAGAAAGAAATCCAATTTATAAAAAGTTGTATTTTTTAAAAAGGTAGTTTGGTCACCTTTTAATGGAGAACCACTTTTAAAACTAAATTCTGGAGCTTTTATAAATTTTATTTGAAAAAATAAAATTCATTTTTCAAAGTGAAAAATAAAAATTATCTTATTGTGGATTTTTTGTATTATCCTGTGATGTTTTATATTTTGATGAAGAGTAAGAATATCATATTTTAATTCAAACTGCTTTTTCATCTAAATAATTTATAATGATAAATAATATTTTGAATTTGTTTTAAAGTCAAATTAGTTCAATTTTTCATATATTAATACAATTTAATTCATTGTAATCATTTTTATATTTTTTAGATATGAAAACATAGTGAAGTTTTGGGCATTTTCCCTTTAAAATCCTGATTTTTGGTCATGTCTACGGGATTAGAATTAAATTAATTTTAGCCACTTCTATTAATTAAATTTGATAAAAAGGTTATAAATATTCAGAATCAGTATAATATTTATAGTCTAATAAGGTTAATTTAATTTTTTTCTATAAAGATTATTGAATGCATTTTAAATTAATTAGAGTGATTAAGTTAAGAATGAGCGTACATAACAATTAAACTTGTGTTTAAATGACCTAAAACTTGTACGAAACCCATTTTATAGACATTTCTATACCATAGCCACAATAGGATGAATTTTATGAGTTATTGGAATAATATTCCATGAAATTCAACTACTTAAAATGTTAAGGAATAAAATAAAAAAAGGAACCTTTATTTCCTTTAACACTTATAAATCTTTGAGATAGGGAAAAGACATCATATTTTCACTTATAAATATTATTTTTAAATTTAATTGGTTTTTATATCATGATAATTTATTTTGTTTCTTTATAGATGATATAATTACATTAAATGATTACCAAATGCCAATGCATGGATTGTTTTGTTAATAATTAATTAAAATAAATGATGCTAAAACATTAAAAGTAAAAAAAATTAATTATTTATTACGTTCCATTATTTTATTACATGAATATAAAATGTTACACATCGGTAAAATTTATATATTTTAATTACAATATTTTTTTGATACTTTTAAATTAAAATTAAATAAATAATATCAAAATTGAAATTAAGGTTATTTTACGATAAATGAAATTTTATCAATTGATTTAAAATTACTACAAATTCAATATTCTTACAAGTGATTTGTTGGTGTTAATAAATTTATATTATCTTCCATTCATGGATCAATTAATCTTTTATAATTAAAATATTTACATCTAAATAGTAAAAACTTTGCTAGTGCAGTTAGGGTTAAAGCAGTGTTATTGTGCGTTACTTATGCTTCTCTAGAATCAATTTCCAACACATATAATATTTTTATATTATAAATTATATTTAATATATTATAATAAATGATAATAAATTTTATAATAATTTTCAATTTAATTTATTATTAATGGATGAATTATATAGGTTAGAAAATTAGTTACCTGAATAAAACACAAAATGAAAAAAATAAGGAAACGTAAAACTATGGAACAAAATGATAAAAAAAACATTTTTTTTGTGCTTTGAGTTTTTATTGGAAATAATTACCCTTTAATAAATAATATTTCAACTTTTAAGAATATGAGTCAAGGGAGAACTTCAAATAGTGTTTACCATTTGGTATTTTCAAGAATAAAACTCCTCCTCCACCATATAAAGGCATTCACCCTCTTCCTTCTTAACACCTATCAATCCACTTCGGCTCATCCAAAACCTTACAAAATAAGCTCCAAAAAAACCTCATATAATACAAGAATCCTAAAATTAGGTCGATATAAACCCATGTAATACTTTTCTGCATAAAAACATTTACCTAAAGAATAGGTAATGTTCTTCAATGAGTTATTTTGTTTTATTTCTTTCACCCCAAATTCAATTGTTCTTATATCTTATTTTTATAATAACATCACTAACCTAAATATTTTTTTTATCTTATTAGTGTGAACTACACCTTCATATGCTTCCATCAAATGAGATACACAGTCATCATTCGTGTGTACAGTGGACTACCCCCTCGCGAATCGATCTCTTTCGTTTTTTTCCATTACCCGATTTAAAGGTTGAAAATAATTATAGATTTATAGATTATATATGATATATATTATATTTATAATTTATTAATTCTTATTAAATTTTTATATTACACATATCTTCATGCTTTACATTTTTTGGGAATACCATATCATCATTTTTGACATGTGGATTACTGCCTCATCAAAGCGATGTGATGGTTTCACACATTTCAAGGAATGTATTAAAAATGATTTTAAAAAATAATAATTAGTATGACATAATTTGGATAAAATAATTATATTATACATATATATCATTAAATTTTCATTATTTTAATATGTCAAGAAAATGGAAACATCATTCATGCGTACATACGCCCTACTATCTCCATGAATGGTGTATTCCATTTCATAGCTCTAAATTTTATGGATTGATATAAATAAAAATATAATTAATATATATTAAATTTGAGTAATTTTTTAACATCTTTGATATTATAAAATTATGATCTAAATAAGTGTAAAAAATAACAAGTCAAAACATACTCAAAAAACAAAGTAATTAACACCTGAAATGATGAAAATAATGAATGATTATTAACAAATAGGTAATAAGATATTATAATAATATCATATATAATATTATAAATATTATTATTGTTCTTTTATAAGTTAATAACATGATTAAAACCATTTTATAAGAGTTTAACAGTCATTCACCCAAAAATAGTCATAAGGTACAGGATTTGCATCTCACGTTTTTCATCAATGAGATAAATGTTATATTCACCACTTACATATTTTTTATTGTGTATCTATAGCCCGTTTTTATATATTATTTCATTAATTAATTTATTTCATGGTTACAAAAGTCTAAATTGATGTTACTCTTTCATAGATCTCACAATTCAAAAGTTACTCAAATAGTAAGGTATTTCATCTCAATTTACATTCTATTATAACTTATTTGTAATTATACACCAATTCAATTTAATGTGGTGTATATAATTCAAATTTTTCATTTAATATCATTATTCAACAATATTTCAGGGTATTCTATGTTTCAATTTTAATTATCTCATCCAAGGGGGTTTACATGAAAATTAATATATGGTAAAAGTTATCATCACTATATCACTTTATTATTTGATTGTTAACTTTATCTTGAAACAATCACTTACTTATGACCATTTTACATTATGGAAATCTTGTTAAATATATATTTTTTACTCAATATAGATATTTGACATTGAAAATGTTTCATGAATTAAATACATTATTCGATATAGGGAGAATTATTTGGATTGGTACAACATGCGTGGGGTCCAGTAATCGATGAACCCTTGATGCATTGATAGTCTCATGAGATGAATAATTTGGTCAATCATATTTCTTTACACAATATAATATAAACCATATTGTGATAGGACTTAAAAGTAATGGTACCATGTACCTAGAAACATAGCACCTAAAAATTAATCACTTCATTCATTCACATTCTTCTATTATTTATCCACCAAATTTTCTCATTGACAATAACAATGGAAGTTGATCATTATCAGTTTATTGATTAAATGGCATGTGTTTCAGTCACATACCTTAAAATTTTATTTTTCCTTATTCGGTAATATGAATGGAATGTGTGCTAAAGAATTTACCTTACCATGTTGATTATGCTCATTAATTCATTATTGTTTTTCTATACCTACCCTTACTGAGCATTTTATCTCACCCATTGTTTCACACATTTCCATAGTTTATAAAGAATAATTCTTGGAATGAGTTTTAAGGATTAATTTTATAAGATTTCATAATTTATTGTGTTGTTTTTCTATTTCCAATGTAAAAAAATGGGATCATATATGTAGTCTGGTTTTCCAAAAATGCTAAACTACTTGGTCCTTTAGGTTTTAATCACTTATAATCATTCCAATTTAATAAAGTAAGTAATTTCCTTCAACCTTCACGGTTTGGGGGTTATTATTGGTATAAAAGGATGTTCATAAGGAATTATGGAAACTAAATTTAGAAAAAATATAGATTAGAGAACATAAGTCTATGATAAACTTTGAGGATAAATGTAGAAGAATGTCCCAAAGAAACTATATTCATGAATATGAGATTAAATTCACATAATTTTTTTAATTTATGTTAAATATTTCACTAGTCCTTATATTAAACATTTTTTCCATAATGATATGACCTAATCTAATGTAAATAATCATTTTGAAATGGAACCTAGAAGAAGGAATGAGAACCTCACCAATGAACGTTATCCAAGGAGTAGGATGAATCATATCTTTTATGGTCTTAAGACAATCATTCGAATGGAAACAGTCTCAAAAACATCCTTATAATATGTTTAAATATTATCATGTTCTTATGAGATAGAAAAAATAATTTTATAAGTATTGTGGCTTTGGATGGAAAAACAAGTTCAAGATTATTGATGGGAAAATACGGATAAAGTAAAGAAGAGAAAGTTATACTTTCCAACATTTGATAATTATGGAAATAAACACATGGGTATTTTATAAAAAGGATTGAAAGTTTTTAAAAAGTGTAAAGATAACGTCCACCATTCTTCTGATTTAAATAGTGAGAAAAAAATACTAATGTACACTGCTTAAACAGAAAGGGGATAGGACACTACACATAACAATGTCTTAATCATAAAAGAAATATACCCCAAAAGTGACTAATGAATCACGTTCAAGATTCTACTACTACTATATATGAAGAATAATGATTAATATTCTTGTGTTTGAATTGAAGAATTATTTCATTTAAGTAATTTTTCAGTAATGTACTGGTTACAAGAATTATGAAATATATAAGGATTATACTATAGTATTATTTCATTAAGGAAAGACTGAGTTGAATGGTGCCAAGAAAACTGATTTTGGGGAAACTTTATCTATTTATAAAACACATAGATGGGGAAAATATAATCCTTAATATGTTCCTAGGACTAAGATAATGATGATGGGAAAAAGTGATAATTGTTTTAGAAAATGTAAACTAGATAGAACTGACTACCTAGTAAATGATTAAAGGTTTGTTGGAAATTTTTTTATGCCATCATTCATGGAGTATAAAAAAATTTGTATTTAAGACATATATCCAATAATAAATTTTCTACTTAAGTAATAAGTAAACATGAATTTTTTTAATAAGGTTTAATGGTAATTAAAGTTGTTACCATGTTTCAAGAGAATAAATTAAGAAGGTGTTCACATGTTTTGTATGTTTTGATTAAAGAGATACTTCATATTGATTCAAGGTTAATGATAAGTTCATTTTGGAAATTTAGTTACCTTCCTTATAAAGTGCTGGACCAAATATTTTTCAAAATTAAACCATTTTTAAAATGGTTTAAGTTAATCTTTGTATGAGGTTTTATATATTAATGTATTAATTTACCACATGATTCCTCATGTGCAAATAGATGAAATATAAATAGTTCAAGGAATAACCAAAGGATAATATTACGCATAGGAAGTAGAATCATATTAAGAAATTGTATTTTGATATATTTTTATGTAGTGAAATAAGTATTAAAATATATTAAAATAATCTTGAAAAAAATTATCATGTTACATTAATATTTGGTGAATTAAATGTTCATTTATAACATCACATATTTATGGTTTTGAGGCTCGTTTACCTTCCATTTATCACTTAATTTATTATGACCAATGACAATATTTATTCACACTTTTATTCCATGTCTATGTTTTAATTTCCCCCCATATTTTATCCTACCTGGAATTCTAAATACAAGACCTCGTTACATCATTTTATCTCTTATTAAAAGTATTTTTTATTAATCCTTTTATGTTGTGGTTTTTTCAATAATTGAATTTTCAAATTAAAAACCCCATATTACTGAGATCCTATTTGAATTTTGAGGATGAAATTAATTTAAGGTGGGAATACTGAAACACCACAAGACTTTGAAATAATTTCCATTTTGAATAAATTTAATTTTTTCTTATCTTTCTTTATACTGAACACTAAGTTGGCATGTGTTACACACAATATAGAGTTCCCCCAAAAGCATATAAGAAAAACAAGAAGAAGATTACAAGAGTATATAAAATCTTGATACTTTATAATAAATTTAATTAAATATTATATATTTGATAAAATGTTCATAGATTCATTCAATTGATTTTATAAGCATAAGTTAAGAAGAAATGTAATTTTAATCATAAAACATTGTATTTTTTAAAAGGTATTATTTCCACATTTTAATAAATCGTCTATTTTAAAACTAAATTATTGAACTCATATAAATTTTATTTGACAAAAATAAACTTTATTTTTGAAATAAAAACATAAAAACCAGATTATGATTATTTTTTTGGGTATTTTTTGGTGAATTTTCATTTTTTGATGAATAGTGAAAAAACCGGATTTTAATTCCAAAATTCTTTTTCGTATAAATATTTTATAAGAATAAATTTTATTTTGATTTTTTTTAAGTAAAATTAGTTATATTATACAAATATTAACCCAATTTAGGTCATTATAAACTTTATTTATATTGAATTTAGATTTCATAACTTAGTGAAATATTGGACATTTTCACTTTAAAAACTCACTTTCCTATCATATCTCCAGGATTAGCTTCAAATTAATTTCTGCCAATTTTCTGACATGAATTTGGAAAAATAAGTACAAAAATTTAAAAATAGTATAATATTTGTATTCTATTATGTTAAAATAATTTTTATAGAATAATGATTTGTCAATGTAGTTAAAATTAATTACAATGATTATGGTAAAAATGAGCTTACTTAATAATTAAACATAGAAAATAAGGTGTGTAAATGAACCATAATTTTCCAAAATGATTTTTCTACACATATTTCAACCATTTCCACCTTATGACTATTTTTGTTATATTGGGATACTATTCCACAAAATTTACCTATGTAATAAGTTAAGTAAGGAAAAAAGACAAAAAAATAAACATTTATTTACTTTAAAAGTTATAAGGGTTTGAGATAAGGAAATAATATCATATTAAAAGATATATATATATAATTAAAGTTAAATGATTTTTTTATCAAGATAATTTACTTTAATTTCTTAGTGATGATACAATTGCATTAAACGCTTAACAAACACCAACACATAGATTATTTAGTTAAAAATTAAATAAAATAAATGATGTTAAAACATTAAAAGTAAAGTAAATTTAAGGAATTAGTGTGTTACATTATATTTTTTATATTAATATATTATTTTACATAGATTTTGTGTTAATGTATTTGGATTCCAATATTTATTTGATTTTTTAAATTAAATTTTAATAAATATTTTCAAAATTGACATTAACGTCATTTGATAATAAATGGTATTTCATTTAATGGTTTAAAGTCAATAAAAGACCAATATTAATCCAAATAATTTTAAATTGATAATAAATAGTAAATATCGTTGATTAATGTACCAATTTATCTTTTATAATTAAAATTTTTATCCCTAAATAGTAAATACTATGATAGCATGGTTATGGTTATTTGGTGCTTTGGCATGTTACGTATTCTTCTATTGAATTAATTTAAAAAACATAGGTTATTTTTATGATATAAATTAGATATAATATTTTATAATCCTTTCTTATTATTTTTATAATAATTCTCACTTTATTTTAGCCTTAATAGATAATTTACATAGGCTGGAAAACTAATTACCTAAATAAAAACCAAAACAAATAATAAGGAAACATAATAACTAAGGAAAAAATGATAAAAATTAATTTTTTCCTATTGTTAGAATGGATCGACAATAATTATACTTTAATCCCTTATTTTTAAATTTTTATATCATTTTATGAAAGGTATAACTCCCCATAGTTTTTACGACTTTATATTCCAAAGAATGTCGCTCCTCCTCCACTATAAAAAGGAATTCACTCTTCCCCTTACTAAAACCACTAAATCCAATTTTTCTTTTCCAAAACCTACCTGAATAATCTAGAAAAATAAATCCATTAATAATATAATTATAAAAGAAATTATAAATAATGCTAAGGAGGACTCTTGGAATAAACCAAATGAATTTACCTAAAAAGTGTTAACATTCTTCAACGAGATCTTTTGTTTTATTTATTTCTCCACCACTTCAATTATTCTTATATATAATTTATATAAAAACCTTTGTATCATAAATATACATAGATAATGTTATCATAAGGTTATTACCGACACCTTCACACACTTTCATCAAATGGGATACACAGTCATCTTTCGTGTGTACGGCCGACTACCACCTCGTGAACCGATGTCATTTTTTCTTGAATTTCCAAAATTAAAGGGAGGAAATAATGATTTATTTATAGTTTATATATTATATATATGATATTTATAATTTATTTAGGATTTATAAATTATTATATAAACCATACATCCAAACATTTCATTTTTTGGGAATACGATAACATCATTTGTGGACGTGTTGACTACCACCTCCTCAAAGCAATATGATACAATCACACTTTACGTGGAATGTATTAAGGATGGTATAAATAAATAATTCTGATGTATATTAAATAAATATGTAAAAATAATTATTATAAACAAATTTATAATTTACTATTCATTATTTTAATATGATAAGAAAATGGAAATTGCGCTCAAGCGTATGTACGTCCTACCGTATCCATGAATAATGAATTCATTTATTATCTATAAATTTTATGTATTGTTAAAAATACATATATAATGAATATATATGATAATAAAATAACATTTCAACCTCCTGAAGATGATTAAATTTTGATCTATGAAAGAAGAACAAAAATAACAAGACAAATCATACTAAAAAACATGATAATTAACACATAAAATGATTAAAATAATCAATGATTGTTAACAAACAGGTAATAAGATAATATAATAAGATCATATATGTTATTATAAATATGGTTATAGTTCGTGTATAATTTAATAACATTTTTCAAACCATTATACAGGCATTTATAAGGTGTTCAACCAAAAGAGAGCTTAAGGTAAGGGTTTTTCATCTCACTTTTTACATCAATTAGATAAATATCATATTCCCCACTTCCTTATTTTTTGTCATGTATCTACTAACTATTTTGATATATTATTTCCTGAAAGTATTTATTTCATGGTTTTAAAATTTTCAATTGATTTTATTCTTTCATGTGTCTCACAATTCAAAATATACTCAAATAGTAAGTGAATTTGTCTCAATTTACATTCCATTTGAACTAATTTGTTATTATAAACCAATTCACTCTAATGTAGTGTATATATTTCCCATTTTTCATCTAATATCATGATTAACTTATATTTAATGTTATTCTATGTTTCAATTTGAATTATCTCATCGAAGGGGGTTCGAATTGAAAATTAAAATGTGGAAAAAGTTATCTTTATAATCTCACATTCTTTTGTGATTGTTAAATTTATATTGAAACGATCACATCCTTATAACCATTTCTCATTGTAAAGCACATTTGTTTTAGATATCCATACTATTATGTGATGGTTATAGTTATTTCCTCCTCCATATACCATTTTTTACATTTAGTGTGTACTTGACAATTATTTTCTTAACAAGTAAAATATTGGTAAATCTGTATCTTTTACTCAATATAGATATTCAATAAGGAAAATTATTCAGGAATTAAATTTATTATTATATATATGATAAATTATTTTGATGGGTACTAAATGGGTGGTCCTAGTTATTTATAGTCCATCAATGCATCAATATCTTCATAAGAAAAATAATTTGGCCAATCATATAGGTTTTAACCTGATATGTTATAAATCATCTTTTGAAAGGTCTTCTAGTAAAGGTATCATGTACCTAGGAAACATGGATTTTAATAATTCCGAATTTACTTCATTTAAATTCATCTATTAATTTCCCATGGTATTATCACTTTGACATTATCTTTGGATGTAATTCATTCTATGTTCATTGATGAAATGGCATGTGTTTTAGTCACTTACCATGATATATTCAATTTTCCATATCTAATATTATAAATGAAATGCCTATCCAGTAATTTCAAATTTGATTTTTTTAGGTTCATTGATTCATTATTTATTTTATTATACTTACCCTTATTAAGATTTTGAGATCACCCTTATTTTGTTTCCTTTACCCATGTTATGAAAATTAATTCTTTTAATGAGTTTCAAGGATGCAGTTTATTGGATATTGTTAGGTAATATGTTTTAAATTATATTCCCATTATAAAAATTGGATTAAGTATTTAATATAGTTTTCAAAAATTACTGAACAGGTTGGTCATTTAGGATTTGATTCCTTGTAATCATGCCAATGTATTAAAGTAAGGCACTGACTCCAAGATTCTATGGTCAAGACATTATAATACTACCCTAAAATGTTCTTGATTTAACCAATCACTTTACATAAAATAAATTATTGTTTTAACTTCCTATTTAGTGAGTGATTTATGGTTTCTACTAGTCATTAGAGACTCAAGGGAATATTCTCACATTGGGATTTATGTAAAGACCCTTAAATTTCAAGGAAATTTTTTTCTTAATTTTCTTTGGAATTTTACAAGAGCGCAGTTTCTAACGGCACCTGATTCCGAGGCCCGGTGTGCCCGGAATCATTTTCCGATGTTTGGCTCGGGTACGTTCAGTGAACGGACCGGCGGGTTTTTCTAACTTTTGAACCGGTGCTCGGAATCAAATTCTAGGGGCACCGATGAAATCGCAGCGCCAATATTTGCTTATAAATGCTTCTTCCGGAGTTGCGTTTTCTCGGTTGTGGTTTTTAATTTTCATGCTTAAAGATAAGAAATAAAATAATTGTACGACAAACTTTATTTTATTTCACTTAAGACACTTGTAAGCCACTTGAAGCCACTTAAAAGTGGCTTAAGATGAGTTGATCCGGATAGGATGCTATCCAAAAATATCCTACCCTCTTGGTAGGATATTTGTAAGGTGGGACCCGCATGAGCCCCACCATTTCTTTTCAGCTTGGTAACGCACCCACGAAAACCCTTCATTATGAAGTCAAGTGACGCGTTTTCTTAAATTCTTAACGTACCATTTAATTGGGTGGTTTTGTTCGTGAATTAAATGGGCAGTTTCTCTCGTTGAATTAATTCTACGAATTAATGGGTCGTTACTTACCTCTTTTTTGTTTGTTGGCGTAATAATAAAATAAGACCAACACGACTTTTGGAGGATTACACGTTGAGAGGCTTTGACAGAATTCTTGTGCCTTCATCCTCCTTCGTGAAGAATGCGAAGAACGCAAAGAACGTCGGCCTCCGATGAAGAACGTCGAACCTGCGGAAATCGACGGCGCGACGCCGTGTGCCGCGACGCTGACGTTTCCTTTCTTGCAACGTTCTTCTGCGACATCTCTTCCTCCGCAACGAAACCTTCGATCA
Organism: Viscum album; assembly: GCA_963277665.1. Lineage (NCBI taxonomy): Eukaryota > Viridiplantae > Streptophyta > Magnoliopsida > Santalales > Viscaceae > Viscum > Viscum album. The sequence continues at coordinate 473,543,993 of OY728148.1, forward strand.
TCCGTTGAGGTGAGAGTTTCAGATTTCTTTAAATTTCTTTGTGGATTTTAACTCGAGATGGATTTAATTATTAAAATTAAATCTGTTGTTTTTGAACCTCGGAGTTCGTCGACGCAGCGCCGAATACCGCGACGACGCGACGATCCCCACTTTCCGCGACGAACGCGCGTGCGACGACTTGACGAGGTAGGGGTTGTTGTGGATAATTATTTTATCTTCCCGTGAATGTTTCTTTAAAAATTAAATAACCAGATTCATATGAACAATTTTAATTTATTAAAATTGTTGTTTTCATGTGTTGAATAATTCTCCTGTTGTTATTATCTAACGCGGAGGGTGGGGGCCAAACGAACACGGCCCGACAACCCTCTGTCGTTCTTCGTGGTTGTGCGGATTTGGCGGGCGATGACAAAACATGATGCAAGGGCATTTTGACGATCCCGCAATGAAGAACGGAACCCGGGAGGGGCAACGGCGCAGACGGGAAGGAAAACGGACCACCAGAGCAACTCCAGGGGCCCGCGGAAGCTGCCGGCAGTGCGGGTCGCCAGCGGCCGGTGGCGGCGGCGCCCCGGCTTCAACCGCGGCGGCGGCTGCCAGCGGACCTGCGGCCGCGCGGGTCCAGCTCGCCAGCACGGGAAGTGCTGAAAGCCGCGTCTATTGATCCATCGTGGCCCCGTGCGGGGCCCAGCTCCTCCAACCCGCGGGGACAGCGCCCCGTGGCTTCTGCCGCACTCGGCCGCTCGGCCAAGCCGAGCCAGGCCGGTCCGACCGGCCGGGCCACGCCCTGGCCTGACCAGACCGGGTCCAGCCGGGTCGGAGCGGGTCGGGTCGACCCGGTTCGGCCGACCCAGGGGGGCGGGCCGGGTCGGCCCGGGCCCAGACCCCCATCTTCGGACCATTTTCCGTCTTCTGTCTATAACTTGAGCTACGGGCCTCCGAACGACGCGCCATCAGTGGCAACGTGGTCCTTGGATCGAGAAGGTCGTTTCGGTATATCTCACTCAAGGTTTCGGAATACCTTGGGTTCAGCCGGGTTGGTTCGTTCACGAAACCAACCGGGCCCTCGGAGTGGAAACGCTCATATCTTGAGCTACGGACGTCCGATTGACGTGCTGTCAGCTTTGGTGGATTCCTCTACGTGAGAAGGATCTTTTGGCTCACTCCGCCTGAGGTTTGGACGCAGGTGGAGTACGGTCGGGTTGGTTTTGCCTTAAAAACCAACCGGGCCCCTGTGACGAAAAGGCCATTAACTCTTAGACCGGGCGTCCGATTGACGCGCCGTCTGCGATGTTGAGTTCCTGTTGACGATACGGAACTTTTGGATACATCAACTTCAGACTTTGTGTCAGTTGATGTATCAGCCTCTCGGATCGTGGAGCGGACCCTCCCGAACGAGCATGCTATGTGAGGGAACCCTAGTGATGGCTGCGACTACTACTTCGACAACGACGACTGTGCATAGATCCTCAGTGGACTCCGACGACGACAGTGAAGAGATCCTCAGTGGACTCCGACGACGACCGTGCAGAGATCCTCAGTGGACTCCGACGACGACTATGCAGAGATCCTCAGTGGACTGCGACGACTACAGCACTCAGCGATCCTTTGTGCATCAGTTCTACAGGTCTTGTGTGGGCCCAATCTTGTGTGGGTCCGATCCTCTGTGGGTCAGCGCTCAGCGGTTCTGTGTGAGCCAGCGCCTACAGGTCCTGTGTGGGCCCTATCTTGTGTGGGTCTTTGCGGGGGTTAGTACCTATCGATCCTTTGTGGGTCTGATGACTTAGATGGATCAGTGATCATCTTTATCATCATCCGAAGAAGTATACCTGTGTGAGCTGAATCATGTGTTACTCTCCTTTGTGGATTTGGTTGAGCTATCCTGTGTGGATTTACTGTTTACTCTCCTTTGTGGATTGTGTTGAGCTATCCTATGTGGATTACTTTTACTCTCCTTTGTGGACCGTGTTGTGCTATCCTGTGTGGGTATATGTTTTTCTTTCCTGTGTGGATTGGGTTGTGCTTGAGCTTGGATGTTGGTGCCGAGCGGGAATTGATGACTTAGGTATATGTATGTGCATATACCTAAGCAGTGTCGGATGTTTCTTTGTGATTGTATCTTTCCTTTGTGGTTTATCCTTTGTGGATTCTGGGAGACCTTCGGGGGTCTCGGGGTCCCTACTGAGTACCTTATACTCACCCCTGCATGGGATATGCCTGCACTTCGTTGTGCTTGTTGCAGACGACGGACAACACTGATCGTAGTGGAGGCGTGCGGAGCAGGTCGGTACCTAGAGGTGGACCACTGGGTGGGACATACTCGGAGCGGACGGCTGGACCGAGGAGCTGCGGAGGCTATCTGTAACCACCCTTCATGTGGGACTTCCAGACGACGGCTCGACGCTGCGGCTTTTATTTTCAGTTGATGTTTTTTCCTTCAGTTGTACTTTACAATTGAGCTTGTATTTCCGACCCCTTTTTACTTTCAGCATAGCTTGTTACAGCTTTTACTTAGTGTTTACTTTTCCGCTTGCTTACTCTGTGGTGCTTGTTTACTATTCAAAGGCAATGCCTTCCCTTTTTCCAGGATGTACTCCTTGGTGCTAGTCTCCATCCCCTGGCCTATGGAAGGCGGGCTTGGGGTAGTCACGGCACGGGCCCCGAGGACGGGTCGTGACAAATTGGTATCAGAGGAGGTCGGTTCTACCACAGACTCTAATCTTTCTTCTATGTGAAGCAATAGTGTTTAGCGTATTGAGTTTGGTTATCAGTCCAGGGAGTCCAATGTTGGTGCGGCAGCCAACGTATCCGTACACCAAGACCCTGACTTTTGGATTTCCAACATAATGCACGAAAACATTGATTGCATGTTTGTTTCAAGTTTTCTTTGTGATTACATGTGTTATCTCACCAGGTATACTGTTCTGACCGTGGCGCACTTGTTTCCTTTTCAGGATGGCCCGACGACAGCAGCCATCTAGGGTTCCGAGATTGGAGCGCGACGACAGCCCGCCGAGCGACGAGGCCTCGGTACAGGGCCCGTTGACAGCAGAGGCACCGGCGGTACCTTTACCCACCGAGCCCCCGATGCTTCTAGCACCGACCGCTAACGATGCACGTCGCCTCAAAGCTCTGCACGAGTTCCAACTCCAGCGACCACCCAGGTTTCGTTGGGAGACGGACCCCCATGCAACCGAGGACTGGCTGGAGGCGGTCGTACAAGTTTTCAGGCTAGTGAGGACACTAGCAGACCTCATGGCGATCCTCGCGGCGAGCCTACTGCACGCAGCAGCAAGACGATGGTGGAGCTTGATGCTCCGGGTGCACGATGAGGATTCTCTCATCTGGACGGACTTCGAGAGCCTCTTTTGCTCAGAGTTCTTCCCGGCCACCCTCCGTGCGGTGCGCATTCAGGAGCTTCTTCAGCTGCGGCAGGGCAGCTTGACAGTCGCCCAGTATGTGGCGAGGTTCACCAATCTTTCTCGCTACTCAACCGACATGGTACGGGACCCCTTCTTCTGGCCCCGGACCTTCGAGCAGGGATTGAGCCATGAGATCAGGGCATCACTGATCTCCCTCAGCATCCTGACCCAGGCAGGAGTACTGGAGCGAGCCCTTCTGATCGAGATCTTTCTGGATGAGTCCACAGTGAGACCTACCGCAGGGCGGCAGGTAGCAGAGTCTTCGGCAGCAGGTAGTCGACGGATGACTCAGGGTTCCAGGCAGACCAGACCCTCTCGTAGATGACCTCAGGACACTATCTCAACAGTGCGGGGCACACAGCGCGGAGCCAGTCTTCCGAGAGGCAGGCAGTGCTACGCCTGCGGCGGGCAGGGCCACATGGCTCATGACTGCCCGACCCGCCGTACCGAGGAGAAGTAGACGGTGGAGGGGCCACTGAGGCAGAGGTAGAGGTTTGACTGTGGCGGTCCACAGGGAGGAGGCGGACGAGGCAGAGGAGATTGCCGAGCAGTGGGTGGTGGGCGACGCTTTGAGTCTCTACCCCCACCACCACCAGGAGGTCCGCCCCGACCACAGGGAGCTGGCGGGCAGAGATAGGCACAGCTCCAGGCAGCGGAGGCCTACGACCACGGCGCACCAGAGATGATTTGAGGTACGATCTGTGTCTATTACACCCTTGCTGCAGTTCTTATAGACATATGAGCGAGTCACTCTTTCATAGACGCTGCCCTTTTTCGGATCTCGGAGATTCCGACAGAGCCGTTGGCTCGATCCTTATGGCTAGAGACCCCTACGGGAGCAGACTCGACGATTACGCACTGGTACCGGAAGTGTGAGCTTACTCTAGGAGGCGAGAGCTTCGGTTGGGATCTCTTTTTAGCGGCGTCGAGGCCTTACGACGTCATCTTGGTCATGGATTGGTTATCTACAGTCCATGCTCAGATTGACTGTTTTAGGCGCAAGGTGCGATGTGTGCGCACCGACGGGAGCAGGTTCACCTTCACTGGCGAGAAGGGAGCCTTAGTAGCACAGGATGGACTCACGTAGAGGAGAGGACAGCCCATAACTCATCAGTTGGCTAGCCTCATCCTAGGAGCAGTGGACGTGCAGAGTCCTAGTTTTCCTACAGTGGTGGATCAGTACGCGGACGTCTTTCCCAACGACGTTCCAGGGCTACCTCCTCGCAGAGAGGTAGACTTTTACATTGATCTGTACCCCGGGACAGCCCCGATATCCACTCCAGCGTATCGGATGGCCCCCTCTGAGCTTCGAGAGCTGCGGGTACAGTTGGAGGACTTGCAGGGCAAGGGGTTCATCCGACCCAGTGTTTCACCCTGGGCATCCCCGATTTTGTTCGCCAAGAAGGCGGACGGGAGCTTGCGACTATCTGTCGCCTACCATCGCCTGATTGAGGTGACAGTGAGGAACAAGTATCCGCAACCGAAGATTGATGACCTCTTCGATCAACTCAAGGGAGCACGGTGGTTCTCGAAGATAGACCTCAGGTCAGGCTATCATCAGCTCAGAGTTCGAGACGAGGACGTGCAGAAGACGGCCTTCAGGTGTCGGTATAGCCATTATGAGTTCTTGGTTATGCCATTCAGCGTAACCAATTCTCCAGCAGTGTTCATGTGTCTCATGAACAGGATCTTCCAGCCATACCTCATTTGATTTGTCGTGGTCTTCATCGATGACATTTTGGTGTACTCGACCACCGAGGAGGAGCATGCCTACCACTTTCGGGTTGTACTAGACACACTCCGGGAGCACCAGCTTTATGGTAAGCTCTCGAAGTTCCAGTTCTGGTTTCGTGAGTTCCACTTCTTGGGGCACGTCATTTCTGAGGCGGGAGTTTTAGTGGATCCCGCGAAGATCGAGGCAGTGCTAGCCTGGGAGCCACCCAGGAGCGTGACGGAGGTGCGGAGTTTCTTGGGTTTAGCCGGATACTATCGGAGATTTGTGCCGTACTTCTCCAGAGTTGCGGCGCCACTCTCAGCTTTGACGAAGAAGGGGAAACCATTTGTGTGGTCAGATAGATGTCAGTAGAGCTTCCAGGAGCTGAGGCAGAGATTGACCAGCGCACCTATCTTGAGGTTGCTTGAGGAGGGAGTTGGATACGTAGTCTACTGCGATGCATCAGGGACCAGACATGGGTGTGTCCTGATGTAGGAGCGGGCCGTGATTGCCTATGGATCACGTCAGTTGAGGCCGCATGAGCAGAACTACGCTACCCATGACCTGGAGTTAGCAGCAGTGGTCTTCGCTCTGAAGACATGGCGACACTATCTGATGGGAGAGCGCTTTAGAGTCTTTTCTAACCACCAGAGTCTCAGGTACATCTTCTCTCAGACGGACCTGAACCTGAGATAGCGGTGATGGCTCGAGTTCCTCCAGGACTGTGACTTTGACATAGTCAATACTCCTGGGAAGGGGAACGTAGTAGCTGATGCCCTCAGCAGGAGGACAGGCATTCAGCTACTTGAGGAGGCGACAGAGCAGCTAGCCTCCTTGCAGATATCCTTCGTGGATAGGGACGGAGCAGCCTTCCTTCAGTCTCTCACAGTCTCTCCTCCACTTCTACAGTGGGTCAGAGAGGAACAAGGTGGGGATGCTGACTGTGAGACGTGGCATGCACAGATATCCTCGGGACAGGCACCTGATGGTTTCTCCCTTGGAGCAGAGCACAGCGTCCTTTTTAGAGGACGTACCTTGGTACCAGTCGCTTTACGAGAGGAGGTGCTGAGAGAGTTTCACACTTCTCCTTTGGCGGTACATCCTGGAATGGCGAAGATGTACCAGGATCTCAGACGACAGCACTAGTGGCCAGGCATGAAGAAGGCTGTGGTAGAGTTTGTTTCTCGATGTCTCACCTGCCAGTAGGTGAAGGCAGAGCATCAGGTACCAGCAGGCTTGGTACAACCCTTGGAGGTCCCAGAGTGGAAGTGGGACGACCTATCTATAGACTTCGTGACTATACTTCCATGCACTTCCAGAGGTCACGACTCCATTTGGGTGATTGTTGACTGACTCACCAAGTCGGCACACTTCATACCCATTAGAGAGAAGGGCTCAGTGGAGAGCTTGGGGCGTCTCTACGTTCAGGATATTGTACGGCTTCACAGTGTGCCATCGTCAATCGTCTCTGATCGAGACTCTCTCTTTACTTCCCGGCTTTGGAAGGGGTTGCAGGAGGAGTTCGGGATGCGGCTACATTTGAGCACCGCCTTTCACCCTCAGACGGATGGTCAGATGGAGAGTACCATTCAGACTCTTGAGGAAATGCTCCATGCATGTATCCTCGACTTTGGTCGCAGTTGGGAGGATCACCTACCCTTGGTGGAGTTCGCGTACAACAACATTTACCACTCCACCATCGGGATGGCACCATACGAGGCGTTGTATGACAGACCTTGCAGATCTCGTTTGTGCTGGACAGACCCTGGGGAGTCAGCACTTGTGGGACCAGAGATGGTCCAGGCCACGATAGAGAAGGTCCAGGTCATCCAGGAGCGTATGAGGACAGCTCAGAGCCGGCAGAAGTCATATGCTGACAGGAGGCGGAGGCCACTAGAGTTCGAGGATGGCGACCACGTCTTCTTGCGTGTCTCAACTCGACGTGGATTATGGAGATTTGGCCAAGGTGTCAAGTTGTCTCCATGCTTCATTGGACCATTCCAGGTCATCAGCAGGTTTGGAGAGGTGGCTTATCGCCTCCCTCTACCACCTCAGTTGCACCGGGTGCACAACGTCTTCCACGTGTCTCAGCAGAGGAGATACGTGCACGACCCGACGCACATCATTGACCATTAGGAGCTAGACGTGGATGATGGGGCGACTTTTGCGGAGGTCCCAGTGGAGATCGAGGATCGACAGGAGCGGGTCCTATGTGGACGATTGATTCCTCTAGTGCGCAACATATGGCAGCACGGGAACCCTTAGGAGAGCCCTTGGGAGCCGGAGGCCCAGATGTGTGCTCAGTACCCCCATTTGTTTCCCTTGTTTATGATGTATCTTTATGGGGACATAAAGCCCTGAGGTGGAAGTAATGTAAAGACCCGTAAATTTCAAGGAAATTTTTTTCTTAATTTTCTTTGGAATTTTATAAGAGCGCAGTTTCCGACGGCACCTGATTCCGAGGCCCGGTGTGCCCGGAATCATTTTCCGAAGTTTGGCTCGGGTACGTTCAGTGAACGGACGAGCGGGTTTTTCTAACTTTTGAACCGGTGCTCGGAATCAAATTCTGAGGGCACTGATGAAATCTCAACGCCGGTATTTTCTTAGAAACGCCTCTTCTAGAGTTCCGTTTGCTCGGTTGTGGTTTTTAATTTTCGGGCTTAACGTTAAGAAATAAAATAATTGTACGACAAACTTTATTTTATTTCACTTAAGCCACTTGGAAGCCACTTGAAGCCACTTAAAAGCGGCTTAAGCTGAATTGATCCAGATAGGATGCTATCCAAAAATATCCTACCCTCTTGGTAGGATATTTGTGAGGTGGGACCCGCACGAGCCCCACTATTTCTTTTCCGCTAAGTAACGCATCTGTGAAAACCCGTCATTATTAAGTCAACTTACGCGTTTTATTAAATTCTTAATGCACCATTTAATTGGGCGGTTTTGTTCGTGAATTAAATGGGCAGTTTCTCTCGTTCAATTAATTCTACGAATTAATGGGTTGTTACTTACCTCTTTTTTTTTTGTTGGCGTTATAATAAAATAAGACCAACACGACTTTTGGAGGATTACACTTTGAGAGGATTTGACAGAATCCTTGTGCCTTCATCCTCCTTCGTGAAGAACGCGAAGAACGTGAAGAACGCGAAGAACGTGAAGAACGTCGGCCTCCGATGAAGAATGTCGAACTTGCCGAAATCGACGACGCAACACCGTGTGTCGTGACGCCAACGTTTCCTTTCTTTCAACGTTCTTCTGCGACATCTCTTCCTCCGCAACGAAACCTTTGATCATCCGTTGAGGTGAGAGTTTCGGATTTCATTAAATTTCTTTGTGGATTTTAACTCGAGATGGATTTAATTATTAAAATTAAATCTGTTGTTTTTGAACCTCCGAGTTCGTCGACACAGCGCCGAATACCGCGACGACGCGATGATCCCCACTTTCTGCGAAGAACGCACGTGCGATGACTTGATGAGGTAGGGGTTGTTGTGGATAATTCTTTTATCTTCCCGTGAATGTTTCTTTAAAAATTAAAGAACCGGATTCATATGAACAATTTTAATTTATTAAAATTGTTGTTTTCATGTGTTGAATAATTCTCCCGTTGTTATTATCTAACGTGGAGGGTGCGGGCCAAACTAACACGGCCCGACAACCCTCCGTCGTTCTTCGTGGTTGTGCGGATTTGGCGGGCGATGACAAAACATGATGCAAGGGCATTTTGACGATCCCGCAGTGATGAACGGAACCCATGAGGGGCAACGGTTTAGACGGTAAGGAAAACGGACCACCAGAGCAACTCCGGTGGCCCGCGGAAGCTGCCGGCAGCGGCGGCCAGCAGACCCGCGGTCGCGCGGGTCCAGCTCGCCAGCACGGGACGCGGCGAAAGCCGCGTCCGTTGATCCATCGCGGACCCACGCGGGGCCGCGACACCTCCAACCCGCGGGTACAATGCCCCGTGGCTTCTTCCGCGCTCGGCTGCTCGGCCGAGCCGAGCCAGGCCGGTCCGACCCGCCGGGCCGCGCCCTGGCCGGACCGGACCGGGTCCCGCCGGGTCGGCCCGGGCCAGGACCCCCCGTCTTCAGACCATTTTCCTCTTTTTTTCGTAACTTGAGCTACGGGCCTCCGTATTACGCACCGTCAGCGGCAATGCGATCCTTGGATCGAGACGGTCGTTTTGGTATATCACACTTAAGGTTTCAGAATACCTTGGGTTCAGCCGGGTTGGTTCGTTCACGAAACCAACCAGGCCCTCGAAGCGGAAACGCTCATATCTTGAGCTACGGACGTCCGATTGACGTTCCATCAGCTTTGGTGGATTTTTCTAAGTGATACGGATCTTTTGGCTCACTCCGCCCGAGGTTTGGATGCAGGTGGAGTACGGTCGGGTTGGTTTTTCCTTAAAAACCAACCGGGCCCCTAGGACGAAAAAGCCATTAACTCTCAGACTGGGCGTCCGATTGACGCCCCGTCTGCGACGTTGAGTTCATGTTGACGATACGGAACTTTTGGAAACATCAACTTCAGACTTTGTGTCAGTTGATGTATCAGCCTCTCGGCTCGTGGAGCGGACCCTCCCGAATGAGCTTGCTGTGTGCGGGAACTCTAGTGCTGGATGCGACTGCTACTTCGATAGCGACGACTGTGTAGAGATCCTCAGTGGACTCTGACGACGACAGTGCAGAGATCCTCAGTGGACTCCGACGACGACCATGCAGAGATCCTCAGTGGACTGCGAAGAAGACTGTGCGGAGATCCTCAGTGGACTGCGATGACTACAGCACTCAGCGATCCTTTGTGGATCAGTGCTACAGGTCCTGTGTGGGCCCGATCCTGTGTGGGTCCGATCCTGTGTGGGTCAGTGCTCAGCGGTTCTGTGTGTGCCAGTGCCTACAGGTCCTGTGTGGGCCCGATCCTGTGTGGGTCTTTGCGGGGGTTAGTACCTATCGATCCTTTGTGGTTCTGACGACTTAGATGGATCAGTGATCATCTTTATCGTCATCCGAAGAAGTATACCTGTGTGAGCTGAATCCTGTGTTACTCTCCTTTGTGGATTGTGTTGAGCTATCCTGTGTGGATTTACTATTTACTCTCCTTTGTGGATTGTGTTGAGCTATCCGATGTGGATTACTTTTACTCTCCTTTGTGGATCATGGTGTGCTATCCTGTATGGGTATATGTTTTTCTTTCCTGTGTGGACTAGGTTGTTCATGATCTCGGATGTTCGAGCTGAGCGGGAATTGATGGCTTAGGTATATGTATGGGCATATACCTAAGCCGTGCAGGATGTTTCTTCATGATTGTATCTTTCCTTTGTGGTTTATCCTTTGTGGATTTTGGGAGACCTTCGGGGGTCTCGGGGTCCCTACTGAGTAGCTTATACTCACCCCTGCACGGGCTATGCCCGCACTTCATTATGCTGGTTGCAGACGACGGACAGCACTGATCGTGGTCGAGGCGTGCGGAGCAGGACGGTACCTGGAGGTGGACCACTGGGAGGGACATACTCGGAGCGGGCGGCTGGACCGAGGAGCTGTGGAGGCTATCTGTACTCACCCTTCAGGTGGGACTTCTATACGACGGCTCGACGCTGCAGCTTTTTTTTCAGTTTCTGTTTTTCCCTTCAGTTGTACTTTACCGTTGGGCTTGTATTTCTGGCCCCTTTTTACTTTCAGCACAGCTTGTTACAGCTTTTACTTAGTGTTTACTTTTTCGCTTGCTTACTCTGTGGTGCTTGTTTACTTTTCAAAGGCAATGCCTTCCCTTTTTCCAGGATTTACGCCTTGGTTCTAGTCGCCAGCGCCTGGCCTATGGAAGGCAGGCTTGGGGTAGTCACAGCACGGGCCCCGAGTACGGGTCGTGACAATTTAAATCTATGGTATTGAATAAAGTTTGTATACATCTAATAATTAAACTTTGATATTCACTATAAATTCTGAAAAGGAACTAGATTTGTTAATTATATTATCAAAAAGATTCCCACTCAACTGATATTTGAGTAAAATGAAGAATGGGGTTTTATGTCTTTTATGGATTAACTCAAGCTAGATTTGTTTAATAATGGTAGGGTCACACCTATGTAATATTCATCACATGTAATATTTCAAGAAGTATTTTATGTTCTCCTCGATATCATACACTGATTGTGTCATTATTTTTGAAAGAATTTGTTGATTCAATAAGGTTTCCTTATGAAGATTCCATTCCTTCTTGTTTTGAAAATCACAAACACTCTATCTTAAGGAAATTTTCTTTTCCCCTATATTTTATATTCATAAGGAAAATTTTCCTTCCCCAGGAAAATTTATCCTTACCATTTTTTCATTGTTGATATTCTAATATAACTCATTTTCATTATTTGTATAAAATTTGGTTTCGTAACTAAAACCTCAGAATCTTATAAATACTTACACAAAGAGAATTCTGTTTTTAGGATCTGAATTTAGGTTCTGAATTCTATGAATTCAAACTCCGAACTTTTTATATTTAGACTCTAAATTCTCTGAATTCAGACTCCGAACTTTCTGAGTTCAAACTCTGAATTCTATTAATTCAGACTCTAATCTTTTTGAGTTCAGACTCTCAATTATAAGTATTCAGAATCCGAAGTCTTATGAATCTAGACTCCGAATTTCCTTGAAATATAGTTCCGGAATTCTATAGAATTCAGCTTCCGAATTCTTTTGAAGAAAGAATACGAATATTCATGTATTATAGACCCGAATGGTTTTTGTTATACTCCATGCATTTATTTTTCCTCACACTCCGAAAAATGTATTTGGTTAAGAAAATATATTTTTGCTTACTCTTGTTATAATTTTAAAACGATTTCATGCATTTTGTTTCAAACCAACCGTTGTTTATGTTAGATGTGTGCAAGCCCCTATGAAATTCAATGAAAAATATGATCGTTGGAGGAGGGAGTCAACCATTGAAGGTGTGCCTATAAATAGAAGCTCATTTTAACGTGCTCATAACAACTAAGGTTGATCAATCTAGAGATTACAGAATTCTTAGGTGATTTTGAGAGAGAGAGACTTTATTACTTTGTGCGTACTAAACATCTTGTTCAGAATTTTTTTGTGTGGCTCCGAATGTTGCTGAGTACATTCGAGGGCTTCCGCGGATAGGAATGTAGTGGTGCTGACTACCATGAAGTTTGAGGGATTGCAGGGATAGCAAGACAAACTCCAATATTTGTATCAGGCACTTACCCTAGTGTGGGAAAGACATACTTTCTAGAAATTATAAATCAAGGGACCTTTTACCATGGTTGTCGGATACCCTTCTCTTTGGTTTAAAATATTTACTACTTGTTACATGTATTGTTTCAAGTTTTCCTCTGTATTTTGACTGTTAAGAAGAGTGTTAAAATCTTATACTTTCTTATACTTGTACTCTAAAAAGTATGATTCTATACGCTTTAAGGTAGAATCTTTATGTTTTTAAACTTTTCTTAATTTTCATTTCCAGAACCACATTTTTGGAATCAAGCAAGTATGTATAACTAAGAGGTTTTTTGAATTAAACATTACCATCCTTAAAAGTTACCAAGGAATTTTTTAATGTATACAATTCACACCCCACCCCTCTTGTATATTGAGCATCTACGTCATCTTTTCAATCCTAAAGAATTTATGGAGATATGATCCTTGATGGTTTGTATCAAGATAATTCCTCCATATTTTATATTCATTAGATATTTGTGGTTCATATTACCTTGAGGAAAGATTTCATGAGATAATTTCAATAATCAGGGTGAGAAGTCCACCCTGGGATCATTAAAATATGTCATTATAGTCATTGATAATTATGATGGACTATATTAAAGAGTGGATTTTTATGATTAATTTCTTGATGCATGATCTGTGAGTATGTAAAATAAAAATATTAGAAGCCTATAGGTACCCATTATCCACTACCCCCTTCAATATAGAAATGGGGTGAGATCATGATAGACTTTTCAAATCCCTTGGTATGGATGTAGTGACTAGAGGGGGTGAATAATACTTTTTAATTTGTAGATAAAAATTATAATTTATCAGAGTTATATAACAATGTTTAAAGTTAAAGTGAAAATAAAACAATTAACACAAGATATTTTTATATAGGTTTGTATCACCAAGATCCTATTACTATCTTAAATGTCCACTAATCTTAAAAAATATCGGTATGCACTATATCCCCATATTTGATAGGTAGTGAAAACCCAATTATATACAAATACAAATGGACCATTATCACAGCGGGTGGTAAAATCCATAACTTTTTATGGAGACACAACCAACCATCTATTTTTGGGATGAATAACCAAACAATCCTTTTAAATGTGAGGAATATTCCAATGACTTCTTATAGATTTGAAAAGTGAAAACCAAAATTATAGAGGACAAATAGGTGATTGGAAGAATTAAAGAGTAGGAATAACATAGAAAAATGAAATAACAGTTAAGAAGATTGTGTAGAAATTCCCTGCATCTCGTGTTCATTAATCACATAAGTGCAAGAAGTTGAAAATGATGAAGATCCTCAGGGATCATATAAGAACAATAGTAGTCAAAAATGTTTCTTGACCTATTTGATAGTAGTAGGAAATGTATTTTCATTTCCTTATCAACTTTTTCATATACTCTGGTACTTTTATTTTATCTATTAATCAATCTCTCAAAACATTAACATCATGTTCAATAAGAGCATGTTCATTTAAAATCTATGCACGACACTTGTTAGTAATTAATAATAAAATAATATGACTGTTACCATAAATTCTCAGTTTCAAACAATAAAAAAATTACACATTTAGAATAATATATATTCATGAAATAATAAAGTAATATTTAATATAGTATGAAGAATTATTCATAGACAAATCACAAATACAAAATAATTGAAATAATAATATAATTCTACATATTCATATAAGAATAAAAATTTTAGAAAATTATAAAATCATATAAAAATAATCTAGATAATTAGTTCTCATTGAAAAAAATGATAAAAAAAATTTACAAGAGTTTCAAAATTATTTTGACATAAAATAATTAATATTAATCAATTAAATTCAATTTAATAATATTAATTAAATCAAGAAAATAAAAATTATGGAAATAAATTTTTACCAAATGGTGAGATATTAATCACCATTGGAAATAAAAAGCCGTGAGAAATTTCTCACTGTTGTAAATGTTCAACGATGGAAAAATAGAGTTTTACTAACTATTTCATTCCTTAAAATAATTACAATGAATAGAAAAAACTGAAAGCACTTCAATGAATCCTATATAAAAAGGATCCTTGAGAATAATAAAAAATAACTCATTGTTGGACATCCAACGATGAATCATGACTCACCATTGGGTTCGAGTAGTAACTCATGTCTCGCTATTGGGTTCCAATGGTTACAAGTTGAAAAATTAACCAAACAATCAAAATTAACTCAAAAGATCAGAGAAATACCTAGAGATGAGTACCATGTTTTTTTATTTCCTTATGGAGAACCTATATTTAAGGTACAATAGTGATTTATAAAAATTATCAAGAGCTTACAATACATTGGTGAAAACGGTTTGGATGATGAGGCACTTGTATACAAGATTATAGACATCATGCTTAATGAGTGGGAATCCATGAAGCAGCTTTAGATGAGAATTGGAAAGTCTCACAGATTACTCTAGAGGATCTTTTTGGAACTCTTCATCAACATGAGACTATAATAAAGAGATATGTTGACAATTTTGAGAAGAAGAATGGAAACAGAATTGTTGCTTTTACAACTAAGTCAAATCATATGGAAGCCAACACTCCTGAGAGAGTTACATGATTTAAGTCTAAGATGGTCACTGTTTTATCTGAATCAAGTGAAAGGGAGCATTCTGAGAATGAACTAGCTAATATTTCTCAAAGGATGATGATGATATTTGGGAAGAAAGACTTTCATTATAAATACAAGAAGAAAGAAACAAAGGATAAGAAATACTCTGAAGTCACTTGTTAGGAATGCAAAAGATTTGGACATATAAGGCCAGATTGTCCTATGCTTAAGAGAAATGATAGAAAGGAAAAGCATTCTGATAGGAATGGAAAGAAGTGTTAAAATGATAAATCTAAGAATGTTTTGAAAGATAATGACACCTGGAGTGCCAGTGGTGGAGACTCTTCTAATGAATCCTCAGATTACGAATCTTCTAGATAGAAGAGTCTTGGTTTATTTTCCAAGTAACCTATTAAAAATCATTATTTAATGGAAAAGGTACAAAATGTTGAATCCATTAAAACTATATCCTTGAATGCTAATTATAGTGATAGTAAATACTATGACTCCTCGGATGAGGAATCTTATTCTGATGAGGATAATAGTTTACCTTTCTCTAAAGAAGTTTCTAGTTTTGCTAAGCTCATTGAGAATGAAAATTCTAAAGTCAAGAAAAATATTGATTAGGAAAATTCTAGGATCTATATTCATACTAAGGAAATATCAGATCTTTCTAAATAACTTGATCAGAAAACCCTTGATTTTGAAATTATTTCAAAAAACCTTAAGGAAGTTAATTCTTAGAAGGAAAAAAAATTAGGTTCTAGAAATATTTATTTCAAAGAAAAATATTTTCAAGCCTAATTCTAATGCTAAAACTGATGTTTTGATGATAAAAACATAGTTATTAGACTAAAATCGGAAATATTTTCCTTGAGGAAGTGTTTTTCAAACTTTACCTAAGGTAAGGATAATTTGGATAAAATCTATTCTCAAATTCGACCTCAAAGTAATAATTCTGGATTTGGTTATACAGGTTCCAAACCGATTTTTAGTAATAATTATTTTGTTCCTCAAAGTGCTCCATTCTGCACCAAGTGTTAGTATAGTGGGAATTGGGAAAAAAATTATTCCTTAAACAAAACTCAGTCTTTTGGTTTTAATAATGCTTATGTTTTCAAAGAAAATGTGGATTCCTAAAATTTTGATATCTGAAGTTTCCGTATCCAAGAAAGTTTGGGTTCTGAAATTCTAACACTCTTATTTTCAGAAAAATAAATAAACTACCAATAGAAATACTTGGTACATGGATAGTGGATGTTCCCAGCATATGACTTTTAATAAAAACTTCTTTGAAAATATTATCAATATGAAAGGAGAAAAGTCGCTTTCAGAGATAATGCTAAGGGAGAAATTATTGTTATAGGTAAAATTGTTCTTCTTGGAAAAACTTTTATTTTAAATGTTTTATTTGTTAATGATCTTAAGCATGACCTCATTAGCATTAGTCAATTATGTGATGAAGGTTACCTTGTAAATTTTAGGATTGACAAGTGCTTAGTACACAATTCCAATGAAGAGTTTATTATTTCTTCCCATAGGAAAAAATAATGTTTACATAGTAAAATTAGAAGATGTTAGGATCCAAGATATACTTTGCCTTAGTGCAATGTAAGATCATTCTTGGTTGTGTAATAGAATGTTAGGACACTGCAACCTTAGGAACCTATGAAAACTCTCTATGAAAAGACTATTTAAGGATCTACCCAAGCATATATTTGATTATTCAAAAGTTTGTGATCCTTATCAGTATGGAAAGCAACAAAAATCAAGTTTTAAATCAGTCGGTGAAGTATCAACCAATGATGATTTACAGTTAGTGCATGTGGATATTTTTGGTCCAACACAAACTGGAATCATTGGGGGAGAATATTATATATTTTCTTAATTGATGATTACACTAGATTCACGTGGGTCTATTTTCGAGTAAATAAATCCGAAGATTTTTCTTATTTCAAAAGTTTTAGAGCCCAAGTTAAAAATGAGAAAAACATTCCTTTGATAAATATTCATAGTGATCAGGGAGGTGAATTTAAAAATTATGATTTTGAATCCTTTTGTAGTAGAAAATGCATTACTCATAAATTCTAAGCACCCAGAACACCACAACAAAATGGTGTTGTTGAAAGAAGAAATAGAAATCTTCAAGAGATAACACGAAACGTGTTGAGTGAATATTCAGTAGAAAACATTTTGGGCTGAAGCTGTAAGTACTGCTTTCTATACTATAAATCATGTTTTGATTAGAACTTTTTTTAAGAAAACTTTTTATTAGTTATGTAATGGTAGAAAACCTATACATTCCTACTTCAAGGTTTTTGGTTGCAAGGTATTCATTCCGAATACTAAAGAAAATATACACAAATTCACACCAAAATATGATGAAGGAATTTTCTTAGGCTACTCCACAACATATAAGGCTTATATAGTTTTCAATAAAAATAATTTTATTGTTGAAGAAACAATACATGTCAAATTTGATGAAACATATCCTTTTGTTTTTAAACCACCCCAACTTACATGTTCAGATGTGTTTTCAAAAACCGATTATCAGCATTTGTTAGAAGATCCTTTTGATAAGGAAAATGTTCAAGAAGGTATTTCTGAAACATTTATCCCAGAAGATTTCCTACCCTACGTTGATGAACAAGTTTTAAAAAACCCAAATCAGTTGTTCCCTAAGAATAATCCTAGTGATAGTATCATTGGTGATGTAATTCAACTTGTAATGACAAGAAGTTCCTTAATAAATGAAGTTGAACATCTAGCATCCCTTTCCCAATTATAACCAAAATGAATTGATGAAGCTTTAGGTGATGTTGATTGGATAAAAGCTATGCAAGATGAGCTAAATGAATTCGAAAGGAATAAAGTTTGTACCTTGGGTGAAAGACCAAAGGAAACATCTGTTATTGGAGTAAAATGCGTCTTTAGAAATAAATGTGATGAAAATGGAATCACAGTATGAAATAAAGCAAGATTGGTTTCTAAAGGCTATAATCAACAAGAAGGAAAAGACTATGAAAAAACATATACTCCAGTAGATAGACTTGAATCTATTCGTATTATACTTTCCTTTGAAGCATTCACCAATTTAGTTCTTTTCCAAATGGATGTTAAATGTGATTTCCTTAATGGTTTTGTAAAAGTGGAATTTTTTGTTGAACAACCTACTGGTTTTGAAGATTCAAAACATCCTTATCTTGTTAAAAACGTACCAAAGCTTTGTATGGACTTAATCAAGCCCCTCAAGCTTGGTATGATAGACTTAATCAAAACCCTTCACATCACTCTCATGAAAATCACAAAGATATTAGGAATCAGTTTCATAGGTACCACACTCAAAAATGAGATATCATTCTTGAATTTATCATAACACAAGATCAACTTGCTGATAATTTCACAAAATCATTACCCTCCGATAGATTTGAATACATTAAAAATATGTTAGGAATGATAACAGTAAGGTAATCTTCCATGTTAACGTCCTGTTGAAACCAATCTCCCTACAGTAAAGAACTCCTTTTCATTGGGGGGTACATTTGTTTGTTATATTTCAAAAAACATTCGTAGTCTAAAAAAATTTCATAGTCTAAAAGATTTTCAAAGTCTAAAAGTTGTTCGTTGTCTAAAAGTATTTTGTAGTCTAAAATTTTTCGTAGTCTATATTTTTTTTCATAGTCAACTTTTTCTTCATACTTAAAATTCTTGTAATGAAGATTTTCATACTAAAAATTTTTGTAATAGATATTTTCGTATTAAAAATTTTTGTAATCAAAATTTTTGGAATCTAACGTTTTTTAAGAAGAATTTTCCCCATTATGAATAATATTACTAGAAATCCAAAAGGTATGTTTCCTTTCGTAAATATTCATAATTATCTTTTACTTGTGAGTATTTTCATCAATTTTTAAAATTTTAGTATTCTCTTTTCCTTGAATCAGAATTTTTTTATTAAAAACCTCAAAATATTGGAATCCATCAAAATTCTTCTTCGATCATTTTTTTAAGCTTTCAGATCCGATCAGAAGGTTTTTCAGTTGTTGGATTGAGTATGGAAGCTGAACCATCACCTTAAACACCTATATACAGGACCTCTATTGGTTTTCCCACATCAAAACTCAAGCCTTCGCGTGCTGAAGCTTTGACCTTCTACATAAGCTCGTTCAGGATTTTCAAGGTTTCCTCAGCTCCGAATGTCTGTTAAAGAATCATCTCAAAAAGAAATGTTGTCCATAAAGAAAATCTATGAGTGCCAGGTTTATAGAGAATGGTTGGTTCATCTGATTTTATTCACTAAGTACGATTCCATTATCTCTAAGAATATAAAGATGAATGGGTGGGAGATTGTTTGTATTTCGAAACTGAAAGCACATGATCTGGTGTATCTAGAGTTGCTTATTAAATTATATGAGAAATGTAACACCCTGAGATTTTATGAGAATTATTATTTTTAATTTCATTGATGTCTTGTGTTGTATGATACACCAAAATTAGTTTGTGCTATACGCAACACCGTATTAGCTTGCAGTATATGCAACCCTATTCTTGGCTCGTGTTACCCACAATTTCATGTTTGTGTTATAGAAATTATTCCACGCAACATTAAGTATATATTTTGTTTAATAAGTTTTTAATTATGTTATACTCAACTCCAAAGGGAGCTTGCACTACAAGAATCCTTGACTTGGCTTTCGTTACACGCAATCACGACTTTCCTCGATAGCGTGTGTAGTACGCAATACCGGGTTTCACTAAACAATGATATATTGTTATCATATAATTATGGACTAGCTGTTATGAATAGTATTAACTACCTTTTTAATTTTATAACATTATTATTCATCTTACAAATTTTCTAGAACATGGTATGAGAACAAAATAATTTTTTCAGGTAAAATAAATATTTTTCAAAAAATGCAGTTTTTCCACCTTTTGATGGCGCGCCCACTTTAAATCTAGTTTTGACAAGTTTATAAGTTCAATTTGACAAAATAAAATTATTATTTGGGATCAAGATATAAAAATTTAGTCTGGAGAAATTTTTCATATTATTCTGATAACTTTAATATTTTAATGAATAGTAAAAACATGCTAAATTTTAATTAAGAACAACTTTTTTCATAGCAATAATTTATATGGTTAAATTATAATATTTAATAGTTTTAAAGTATAAATAGAATATATTTTTTCCATTTAATATAATTTATGTCATTATCATTGATTTTATATTGAATTCATAGGTAAAATCATTTCAATCTTTTACAATGTTTTAACCTTTAAAACTCATTTTCTTAACAACGAGATTAATTTTAAATTAATTTCTGAAACTTCTTTGATTTGAATATAGAAAAATGGATTCTATATTTAGGATCACTAGGTTTAAATTATGTTAATAAGATATTTTATATTTTTTAGTCATTATGAATAGTAACTACGGTAAAAAAAATTTACCATAGTTAAAGGTAAATCGGGTAATTAAGGGTAAATATAATATTATAAAATTACCCTAACACTTGCCCTAACATTATTGGATGATTATATTTTACCCAAAATCATACATGGGTCGAAATGAAATCTAATTTAACCCAATTGTATTTGATTAAGACCTTTTATTTATTTTATTGAAAAGAAAGTGAAATGTCTGAGTCAAGCTTTAATAATTATATTATTTTTAATATAAGGTTATACATAATATAAATTCTATTATAAATAATCATTTGAAATATAAAACAATTTTCTTTATGAGGGTAATTTATTTGTAATTTTTATAAAATATTTAATTACCTTAATATCTTATACATTAATGATGAAGAAATTATTTATTTAGTGAAAAAACAATAATATAGTTTTTATTAAAATAACAATACCTATCAAAAGGAACATAAACTTCACCAAACATTATTGGTCGAGTATATATATACCCTAAGTATCCAAATCTAGATTTTTGGACCATTTGGAGCCTTATAAAACTTATTTGGAAGTTTATATTTTTTTATTTTAAATGATGTCAAGATGTCACCTTCATAATTTAATAAATATAACAATTTAAATGTTGTGATTTTAAGATGATAAATTCGAGTAAAAATATTATTATGAAAGGTATTATATTTATCATCATCATAGAATTTTATTTTTAATTTTTATTCAACAAATAACTATATTAGATAATTATACAAAAATGTTGTAGTAATTATTTTATTAAGAGATATACCAAATAAATGGTTTTAAAAATATTAAAATAAATAATATATGAACAAATTAATGTGCCCCATGAATTTTTTTTGACGAATATGACATTTTAGGTATCTATTATATATTTTGGTTTGAAAATATCTTTTGTGTGGTATTTATTAAAATTCAAATAATGAATAGTGTCAAAATTGAAACTATTGATATTTTATAAAAATAACATATTATTACATTATTTAAAAATCACAAAAATATTTAAAAACTACAAATTGAAAATTATATGGTCTAGAAGGTTATAAATTATCCAATTATGGGAAATTTATAGCATTTAAGTTTTTATTTATAAGAATTTAAAATTTAGAATTTTATTACCACAAATAAAATTAAATTGATTAAATAAGGATAAATCAAGTTGATAAGGTTTACAATAAACACAAAACCTGACTATATTTTATTGGATGATGAGATTAAAACCCTATATCATCTCATATTATAATTGAGTCTTTTTTGGAGGTTTTTAAGTGGGCTTTCAATTTATTTTTAATTAGTATTTTTAAGGTTTCCAAAAGTGCCCCTATCCTCTCATATATAAGGGCACCTCCTTCCTTGTCCTCTTCACAAACATTTGAGCCTTAAAGATTGTCCAAACCCTACCTATTTCACTTATCCAATTCTATAGAAACCTACCAGAGGTCCTGGTATTCTTTAAAGACCAACTTTAGTGCCCTAAGAGGAGGATAAGAGGAGTCGCGTCGAAGAAGAGGTAATCTCTTCTACCAATTCTTTCAAGTTTCTTTCTTCTTTAACTTCTTCTTATTTATTTGTTTAATCATAATTTAATAATATAAGTATCAATAATTTACTGATATGTCATTATAAATATGAAACAACCCTATTTCACCTTTTATCCATCCTACGAAAAATGAAATCACCGTGCGTGCGTACGTACGGAATACCGTCTCCACGCCATTGTGTATTCTGTTTTTCCACCACCACCTTACTTGGATGGGTATAATGGAGTAATGAATAAATATATATAGTTATTATAACATCATACTGATTATGAGATATTATATCGTCCACTCCAATTCAATTAAATAATTATGGGAATGATATCATCGCTCATGCGTACACACGGATTACCGTCTCCGCGACGCGATGAGATTCATTCTCCATGTTAACCACTAAATAATTATTATAAAGGATATATAATGAATAATAATTAAATATATGACATGATAATTCTACTATATTTATGTATATATATATAATCCATCTACTTCCATTCAAGTCAATAAGTAATAGAAAACAGCGTTCATGCATACGTACGGCCTACTGTCTCCATGAACAGTGTATTTCATTCCATTTATCTATCTATTATATATATATACTAAATATATAGGATATATAAATCATGATTTACATTATGGAAGTAATTAAATCATGATATAAGTAATAATAATATCAAGAACAACAAGTCCAAACACATACGATAAATAAAATGATTTTACCCAAAACGCTGCTTTAACATGGAATTCACAAAGTAACAGGTAATATAAAGTCATAAGTAAACCATATATGATATCATAAAAAAGAATATTATTCTGTAATAAGTCAATTACATTATTTAAATCATTATACAGTAGGTTCGGATACATACAAAGCATATCAGACCTAAGGTAAGGGATAAATATTCCAATCTCGTTCTTATCCGAGATTGTTTATTCGTAAGTATTTACTGGGGTTATTGTTATCATCCATTTCCATGTTTTATAAAAAAATAATGTATGTATAATTTCCTTTTACCCATTTTTTACTTTTACCACATGTTATTGAAGTAATCTTTTTTTTGTATACCATACGAGGAACTTTTTGACTTTTCTGACAAAAGTACGAGGAGAAATTTGTTTTTACATATATGTCATGAAGGGATTTTTAGGGTTTCATAACACCTAGTTTTATTGAGGATTCCTATACAAATTTTACTGATTATTTTCAAAAAAATTATTTTCTTTTAAAATTTCATGGCATTTTTGTGAAAATAAAATTATTTTGAAGAAGAAAGGATATTTTCCTCAAGAATTCATTTCAAGTGTTTTTTTAAAACCATTTTCCATATAAGATGAAATTATTTAATATGTTTATATTTCAAGTATAATGCCTCTATTATTTACATGGATTCACTTTTCTTATGATTAAATGATATCAATTTTTTATATGGATTATGTTATGATGGGATGATGTTTATGAAACCCATTTTATTTTTTGGGTAATCATAAATGATATATGTTCGTGTTGTGGCACACGTAAAATGATTTCATTATGAGATGGGTGGGACCTATATCTCCATCCAATTCAATGGGTAAAGATTTATATCTCATGAGATAGACATGGCTAGGATGGAAAGTTAATCTGGTTCAGTGATACAGGACTGGAATGAGGAGTGAACTCGATTCAGTAAGGGACTTTGCCCACTAATATGGTCTTGGCAGCAATGCCTTGGCTACTATGGAAATCATATCATGTGGTTAATGGTTTTCCACAATTACAAGTTTTATTCCCATGCTATTTTATCGTGATTGATGTTATATTATGATCTATGCCTTATGTACTGCCATGTTTTATGTCATTGCCCAAGATTTTAATGATTAAATATTATGTTCATGTTTTGAAGTTCAAATGTATATGGTTTGTTTTATTTTCACCATGCTTACCCTTACTGAGCATTTTATCTCACCCTTTATATGTTTTCTTTTCCCCAGGATATAAAGAAAGGTTTTAGATATGAAAATAAAAGTGGAAGATCTTTATGGGATATGTTGAAGATATTTCACCATGATTAAAAGATTATGTTCCGAGTTTCCAAAGACACTAAACTATTACAGTCCTTATGTGTTGGTTTTTGTTATATATTAAGTATTCTACAAAAGTAATTTAATTTCCATGTACATCAAGATTTGGGTCTCTATGATAAAGTAACATCCTTTATGGAAGACGGGAGGAGAATGTTTTCTTTCAAGTCTTACAGGAAGACCTATTTACTTTCCTACACCAAGGCTGAAAGCTTGGTTGGTATTCCTTATGAAGGATAAGCAGAGTCTAGCTCACATAAGCTATCCAATGTTCAAGGATGTTTTATTAAATAAAAATCCATGGCATGTCTTGGTCATTTAGAGGTAAAGACTCCGAACATTATTCACCTGTCTACAAATTTTTGGATTCTTGGATTATGGGTTCAAGGATTCATTATTCATAGAAAAGATGATAAGTTTACATTAAATAAGAGTGACATCTATATTATAGATTTATTTTTAAAATTAAAAAATATAAAATTGATTTATCATATCTTGGTTATGATTGATAAAATAAATAATGGAAATATGAATGTTCGGATTATTTTATATCCAACCGGTCTGTCAAAGATTATTTTTTGGTGTTTTGAATCCTTAAAAATTCATTGAAAATCTAATTCAAGAAATTTAAAAGCCATGTTGTTGAGTGTTGACACCTTGAGAAGGATGAAAGTTGTATTTTACAAAGAATATGAATAATTCTATGATTTTCTTAAATTAGATGTTGAAGCTCTTTCAAAGAAATAGGAGGTGGCTGAAACCTCTAAAAAGGGTGGAAGGAAGAGGAAGGTAAAATAAGTGGAAGATAAGGGAAAAAACCAATATTAAAGGAAACTCAATCTGTACCACCAAATCCAATGAAACAAAAAGCCTATCCTAATGAGGTTGTGGCTAAGTGGAGTTAAGACAAAAAAAATCAGAAAGAAGGGGATCCTAAGTTTGGATTGGACCCTGCTGAGGCCAAATCATTGAAGGAAAAGGCAACTGAAGAGCTTGAGAAGCAAGAGAAAGAGAAGAAGCAGAAGAAATTTTTTTCAGAGGTAGAGATTGTCCAATCACTTCTGAAGGCTGCTGATAAAGCATCTGGGAATATTCCGATACAAGAATCCTTCCTGATATAACCTTTACCAGAGACACCGAAAAGAATTTTGTGACTCCAGAAAAAGTCCAAGAAAATTAAGTAGAAGAAAAATAAGTATAAGAAGAAGAAGAAGAAGTCAGTGGTGATATAAAAGATTTGATAAATCAAGTAGAGGTTTTTCATGAGAAGGAATTCCCTTATGAAAAATTATCATTCTAAACCTCTGATGTCGAGTCTTCAAAACATGCTACCCCAGGGAAAGATGAGAAGAATGGATAAGAAGTAAACAAAGTGTCTGAAGAATAAAGATTCTACAATGATCTCCTTCAGCCAGAAGATACTGTGGGAGGAGATCATAAGGAAGAGGTAGATGAAGATAAAATTGTGAAACTATCTGATAGTTTACATGAATCACCCAATAAAGAAAAAATAAATTATGAAAGAAGATAAGGGTAAACAGGTGGTTGTTGATACCCCTATCAGAGAAGTGGTGAAGAAGAAGTGGGTGCTTCATCAAAGATGAAAGCTACTTATATAGAAAAAGAATCCCCACCAAGAAAAATCTATGATTCAGAATCGTCCTCTCTTGGACATGATTTTGATGTCTAATATTTGAAAAAGATTTTTGGAACTATCTCTCTATTTCCAAGCATAGACTTCAGATGTCAGATGCTTCATCACGCCTTAAATAAAAAATCAAATTCAGTATCCATGGTGATCGATAAGTCTCTCAAGATTGAGGCTAATTTCCAAAATTTTCATAAACTATGATCCCTACAAAATATCATGCATGAAAATGACTAGCTGGTCAAAGTAAACTATAGATGACATGATAATTTTTGATGATTTCCAAGAAAGTTTCAAGGATTAATTTGAAACTGAAGATGTGAAGATCAAGGATATCACAAAAAGTTTTGGGGAAAAGCTATCTCTTGAAGAAAGTACTCGGAAGAAACAAGTGAAAGATCTTAATGTGAAGTTATATTCAGTTTCTTAGAGTTGGAAGAGGGAAAGAGATATTAGAATCAAACTTGAGGAACAATTTTCTAAGAAACAAGAAGTTCTAAAGAGATAGGAAGAATATATTAAGGCTCAGAAGGAAAAAATTGAAGCATTAGTGAAGAAAATATAAGATCAGGATCAGCTTCTCAAACTTGTAGAGGAGGATCACAAGGAACTCAAGAAACTCAAAACCATAGTAAATAAGTTGATGTCAAAGGAGAAGTAAGGATAATCTTTTTCAATTCATATCTTTTCATGTATTTCTTACTTGTATAAATTTTTCCAATCGTAATGAAATTTTTGGTTGCCCATATTTTTCTTTCTTAGTACTAATATTTTAGGTACTATATTTTCTTTTCTATTCCATGTATTCCTTTTTGAAAATCACAAAGGGGTAGAAATGAATGTTAAAAAAATAATTCAATGTAAAAGAATAAATTTTCCTAAGTAAGGGGGAGTTCACCTCAGGGGAAGTTCTTATCCAAGAAGATTTTCGTATTCAATAAAATGCTAAGTCTCAATCCGAAAAGCAGGAATCTGATCAACAATGTTTCTAAAGCCTAAGGGGGACTTAGTCGTACTCCTCTTTGCCCATGTGTTAAGGGAGATAAGTTTTAGTTTCAAAGTCCAAAAATATATTTTCTATATCCTTATATTCTTTTTCGTAAGGATTTTTGTGCGTTCAAAAAAGGAGGATATTGTTGAGTCACTATGGTTTCCTAATGACTTTTGCATTCCTTCTTGTTTTTAAAATCACAAACACTCTATCTTAAGAAAAATTTCTTTTCCCTCACACTTTATATTCATAAGGAAAATTTCCATTCCCCAAGGAAATTTAACCTTACCATGTTTTCATTGTTCATATTATAATCTAACTAATTTTCCATCTAAGTATAATATTCGATTTCATAAATAAAACCTCATAATCTTATAAATACTTAGATATAGAGAATTATATTTTTAGGATCCAAATCCAGGTTCTGAATTCTCTGAATTTAGACTCCGAACATTCTTAGTTTAGACTCCGAATTCTCTGAATTCATACTCCGAAATTTCTGAGTTCAAACTCCAAATTCTAAGAATTCAAACTCCAAATTCTTATGAATTCAGACACCAAATTTCCTTAAAATTCAGATTCCATAACTCTATAGAATTTAGTTTTCAAATTCTTTTGAATACAGAATCCGAATATTCATATATTATAGACACCGAATGGTTTTTGGTTAGGCTCTGAACTTTTATTTTTCCTTACACTCTGAAAAATGGATTTGATTAAGCAACCATATTTCTTCTTAATCTTGTTATTATTATAGAACGATGTCATGCTTTCTATTTCTAAACAACCATTGTTTGTGTGACATGTGTATAGGTCCCTCCAAAATTTAAGGAAAAATATTACCGTTGGAGGAGGGAGTTGACTACCTTGAAGTTCGAAGGCTTGCAGGGATAGAAATACTGACTCCAATATTCGTATTGGGGGCTTACCCTGGTGTGGGTAAGATAGACTTTCTTGAATGTATAAAGAAAGGGACCATTGTCCAAGGTTATTAGATACCCTTCTCTTTGGGTTAAAATATTTACTACTTTTCGTGTGTATTGTTTCAAGTTTTCCACAGTATTTTGATTATTATGAAAATTATAACAATCATATACTTTCTTATACTTGTACATTTATTAGTAAGATTAAATACACTTTGAGAGCTTTTGGGGACAAGAAGATAGAGGTTCTGACTACTTTGAAGTTCGAATTCTTGCAGGGATAGCAAGAAAGACTCCGATATTCGTATCAGGGGCTTACCCAGGTGTGGGTAAGACAGACTTTCTTTAATGTATAAATAAAGGAACCATTATCCAAGGTTATTGGATACCATTGTGTTTGGGTTAAAATATTTACTACTTGTTACGTGTATTGTTTCAATTTTTCCACTGTATTTTGATTGTTATGAAAAGTATAAAAATCATATACTTTCTTATACTTGTACTTTGATTAGTAAGATTCAATATTCTTTAAGGTAGAATCTTTATCTTTGTAAACTTTTCTTAAGTTTCATTTCTGGAACCACATTTCCGGAATCAAGACAGTTTGTAGAACTAAGAGGTTTTGTGAATTTACCTTGTTTAACTTTGTTAAACATTACCATCATTAAATGTTCCAAAGGAATTTTTTTAAGTATAAAATTTACCCCCGCCCCCCCTGTATATTGAGAATCTACATCATCTTCTCGATTCTACAGTTGGTATCATAGGCAGTCTCTAAAATTCTTATATTCACATATAAGTTTTCTTGCTCAAGTTTTTCATCGTTCTATATTTTCCTTGCTTATGATATTTTTATCCTTGTTTAAAAACTTTTATTACTAACAAGTTTGTGTGGAAATATTTTCTTTATGATGGCAGGACTGAATGTCAGTTCAATTGACAATCTTAATCCTACGAGACCACCTATTTTTTATGGAAATGATTATGAATATTAGAAATATCGGATAAATACTTTTGTTATTAACACTAGAGTGGAATACTTTTATATGCTTACTAGAGATTACAAGAATCCTTGTAAGGAAGTCAGAACTTTTACTAATCAAGAGAAGTCATAATATCAACTAAACTATAGGGTACGCAACACTTTGTTGTATTCCATGACAAGTAATATATATAGCTGGATTTCTTCTTATGAAGAAGCAAAATATATTTGGAAGAAGCTGGAAGAAACTCATTTTAGAACTTCCAAAGTTATTGAAACTAGAAGAGATATTATTAGAGCTGAGTACCATGGTTTTTTCTTTCCTTATAGAGAACCTATATGTAAGGTACAATAGAGATTTATGACTATTTTCAACAGTTTAGAATTCAAAGGTAAAAAAGGTTTGGATGATGAGGCACTTGTAGAAAAGATTATAAAAATAATGCCTAATGAGTTTGAATCCAAGAGAATAGATATAGATGAGAATAAGAAATTCTCACAGATTACTCTAGATGAGATTTTTGGAACTCTTCTTCTACATGAGACTAGAATGAAGAGAGATGCTGATAATGTCAAGAAGAATACTGGAAATGGAAGTGTTGCTTTTAAAACTACTTCAAATCATATGAAATCCAACACTCCTAAGAGAGTAACAATATCTAAGTCTAAGAAGGTCACTACTTTATCTGAATCAAGTGAAATTAAACAGTCTAAGAAATAACTAGATAATATTTCTTGAAGGAAGAACAAGATAGTTGGTAAGAAAGTCATTTGGTATAGATGAAAGAAGAAATAAAGATATGATAATGAAGACTCTGAAGTCACTTGTTATGAATGAAAAAGAGCTGGAAATATAAGGCCCGATTGTCATATGCTTAAGAGAAAACATATAAAAGAAAATCATTCTAAGAGTAATAGAAAAAAATACTAAAAAGAAAAATCTAAGAATGTTTTGAAATCTAATTACCCCAGGAGTGTCAGTGGTGGAGAATCTTCTCATGAATCCTCGGATTACGAATCATCTGGACAGAAGAATCTTGGTTTATTTTCCAAGTTACCTATTGAAAATAGTTGTTTAATAGAAAAGGTACAAAATTCTGAATCCATTACCATTGTATCCCTAAATTCTAATTAAAGATATAGTAAATACTATGAATCCTTGAATGAAGAATCTTTGTCTGATGAAGATAATACTTTACCTACCTCTGAATAAGATTCTAGGTTTGCTAAGCTCCTCGAGAATGAAAATTAAAAAGTCAAGAAAAAGAATGATAAGTAAAATTCGAGGATCTCTATTATTACTAAGAAAATATCACATATTTATAAAGATCTTGATATGAAAATCCTTGATTTTGAAAGTATTTCAAAAAATCTTGAGGAAGTTAATTTGTAGAAGGGTTAACTTTCTAATGATCTAGAAAAAGTAATATCTAAGAAAAATGTTTTCGAACTTAACTATAGTGCTAAAACTGTTGTTTTTTAGGATAAAAACATAGTTATTAGACTAATGTCAGAAATATTTTCCTTGACGAATTGTTTGTTAATCTTTAACTTAGGTAAGGAAAATTTTGATAAAATTTATTCTCGAATTCTACCTCTAAGGAATAATTCTGGAATTGGTTAAACATGTTCCAAACCGATTTTTAGTAACTATTATTTTGTTCCTCAAATTGATCCATTCTGTGCTAAGTGTCAATGTGGTGGGCATTGGGGAAAAATTGTTCCTCAAACAAAACTCAGTCCATTGGTTTTCATAAATCTTATTTTTTAAAGAAAATGTGGATTCCTAAAATTTTACTTTCAGAAGTTTCAGGATCCAAGAAATTTTGGGTTCCAGAATTCTAACCCTCTTATTTTCAGGAAAATAAATAAAGTACCAGTAACAATAAATGGTACATGGATAGTGGATGTTCTTAGTATATTACAGGTAACAAAAACTTCTTTGAAAACATTATCAAGATTAAAGTAGGAAAAGTAACTTTCGAAGATAATTATAAGGGAAATATTAATGGTATAAATAACATGTTCTTCTTGGAAAAACAACGATTTCAAATTTTTTATTTCTTAAAAGTCTTAAGAACAACCTCATTAGCATTATTCAATTATGTGATGAAGGTTACCTTGTGAATTTTAGGAATGAAATGTTCTTAGTACACAATTCCAAGGAAGAGTTTATTATTTCTATCCATAGGCAAGAGAATGTTTACACATTAAACATAGAAGACCTTAGGAGCCAAGATCTACCTTGCCTTCGTGGAATGGAAGATCATTCTTGGTTGTGTCATAGAAGGTTAGGACATTGTAACCTTAGCAACCTATGCAAACTCTCTAAATCAGAAATCAGATTCAATATCCATAGTGATGGATAAGTGTGTCAAGATTGAGGCCAATTTCAAAACTTTATTCATAAACTACGAAGCCCACAAAAGATCTTGCAAAAAAATGACTAGCTGGTCAAAGAAAACTATATAATACATGATAATTTTTGATGATTTCCAAAAATGATTCATTGATTTATTTGAAACCGAAGATGTGAATATCAAGGATCTCAAAATTAGTTTTGAGGAAAAGCTTTCTCTTGAAGAAAATACTCAAAATCAAGAAGTGAAAGATATGAATGGGAAGTTATATTCAATTGCTCAGAGTTGGAAGAGGGAAAGAAATATAAGAATAGAACTTGAGGAAAAAATTTCTAAGCAAGAAGAAGTTCTAAAGGGTTAGGCAGAATCTCTTAAGGCACAGTAAGAAAATATAAAAGCAATAGAGAAGAAAACAGAAGATCATGATTAATATCTCTAACATGTAGAGGAGGATCACAAGGGACTCAAGAAGCTCAAAACCACAGTAAAGATGTTGTGCCGAAGGAATGTTAAAAAAATAATTCAAAGGAATATTAAAAAAAATAATTCAAAGTAAAAGAATAAAAAAAATCAAAGTAAGAGAAGAAAAAAGAAGACCAGGATTAGCATCTCAAACATGTATAGAAGGACCACAAGGGACAGGAAAAATATCTTTTGGTTATTTCGAACTAATATTTCAGGTACCATATTTTCTTTTCCATTCCATGTATTCCTTTTTAAAAATAAAAAAGTGGGAGATAGGAATGTTAAAAAAATTAACTCAAAGTAAAAGAATAAATTTCCCTATGTAAGGGGGAGTTTATCTAAGGGGAAGTTCTTATCCAAGAAGATTTTCGTATGCTATAAAATTCTAAGTTTCATTCCAGAAATCCCGAATACGATCATTAGTGTTTCCAAATCCTGAGAGGGAGTTAGTCATATTCCTATTTTCCCATGTGTTATGTGAGATAAGTTTTATTTTCAATGTCCAGAAAAATATTTTCTAAGTCCATATATTCTTTTTCGTAAGGATGTTTGTGCTTTCAAAAAAGGGGGATATTGTTGAGTCAATATGGTTTCCTTATTAATTTTTGATTCCTTTTTGTTTTAAAAATCAAAAACACTCTATCTTAAGGAAAATTTCATTTCCCCTATACTTTATATTCATAAGGAAATTTTCCCTTCCCCAAGGAAATTTATCCTTACTATGTTTCTATTATTCATATTATAATCTAACCCGTTTTCCTTCTATGTATAATATTTGATTTCATAACTAAAACCTTAGAATATTATAAATACTTATACATAGAACATTATATTTTATGGATCTCAATTCAGGTTTCCAATTCTCTGAATTCAGACTCCAAACTTTCTGAGTTCAGACTCTGAATTCTCTGAATTCAGACTCCAAAATTTCTGAGTTCAATCTCCGAATTCTAAGAATTCATATTCCAAATTCTTATGAATTTAGACTCCTAATTTCCTTGAAATTCAGATTCTGGAATTCTATAGAATTTAGGTTCTGAATTCTTTAGAAGACAGAATATGAATATTCATGTATTATATACATCGAATGGTTTTTGGTTAGACTCCGAACTTTTATTTTTCCTTACACTCTGAAAAATTCATTTTGTTAAGAAACCATATTTTTTCGTACTCTTGTTATAGTTATAGAAGGACGTCATTATTTCTATTTCTAACCAACCATTGTTTGTGTGACATGTCTACAGGTCCCTCCGAAATTCAAGAAAAAATATGACTGTTGGAGGAGGGAGCAGACCATTGAACATGTTTCTATAAATAAGAGCTCATTTGAATGAGCTCATAAAAATAGAGGTTGATTAATATAGAGATTACATTCTGCTGAAATGATTTCTAGCGAGAGAGAATTTATTCCATTGTGCATACTGAACAACGTGTTAAGAATTTCTTCGTGCAGCTCTGAATGGTTCTGAGTACATTTGAGGGATTCCAGGGATATAAAGACAGAGGTGTCGAATACCTTGAATTTTAAAGGCTTTCGGGGATAGAAAGATAGACTCTGATATTCATATTGAGGTCTTACCCTGGTGTGGTTAAGACAAACTTTCATGAAGGTATAAATCAAGGGACATTTATACAAGGTTATTGGATACCCTTCTCTTTCGGTTAAAATATTCACTACTTGTAACGTGTATTGTTTCATGCTTTCCGATGTATTTTTATTGTTAAGAAAATTAGAAATATCTTATATATTCTTATACTTGTACTCTGATTAGTATGATTCAATACTCTTTAAGGTAGAATATTTATCTTTGTAAACATTTCTTATGTTTCATTTCTAGAACCACATTTTTGGAATCAATCAAGTTTGTTGAACTAAGAGGTTTTGTGAATTTCCTTGATTAACTTTGTTAAACATTACCATCTTTAAAATTTCCAAAGGAATTTTTTTAAGTATATAATTCACCCCCCCTCTTGTATATTCAGCATATACATCATCTTTTCGATACTAAAATTGGTATTAGAGGTGGTATCTAAAATAATTATATTCACATATAGTTTTTCTTGCTCAAGTTTTTCATTGTTCTATATTTTTCATGCTTAGGATATTTTTATCCTAGTTTAAAAAAATTTATTACTATCATGTTTTTGTGGAAATATTTTCTTTATGATGGAATGAATTTATGTCAGTTCAATTAACAATCTAAATCCTACTAAAACACCAATTTTTGATGGGAATGATTATGAATATTGGAAATATCGTATGAAGACTTTTGTTATTAACACTACAATGGAAAACTTTGTTATGATCACTATAGATTACAAGATTCCACATAAGGAAGTCCGAACTTTTACTAATCAAGAGAACTCAGAATATCAACCAAACTATAAGGTACATAATAATTTGTTGTGTTCCATGACCAGGAATATATATATCAAGATTTCTTCTATTGAAGCAACAAATTATATTTGGAAGAAGCTTGAAGTAACTCATTTTGGAACTTCCAAATTTATTGAAACTAGAAGATCTATTCTTAGATCTGAGTACCATGGTTTTTTCTTTCCTTATGGAGAACCTATATGTAAGGTACAACAGAGATTTATGAATATTGTCAACAGCTTACAATCCATTGGTGAAAAAGGTTTGGATGATGAGGCACTTGTAGACAAGATTATTTACATCATGCCTAATGAGTGCGAATCGAAGAGAATAGCTATAGATGAGAATAGAAAAGTCTCACAGATTGCTCTAGATGAGGTTTTTGGAACTCTTCTTCAACATGAGACTACAATGAAGATACATTCTGACACTGTTAAGAAGAAGAATTTAAATGGAAGTTTTGCTTGTACAACTACTTCAAATCATATGAAAGCCATGAATCCTGAGAGAGTAACAAGATCAATGGTTAATAAGGTCAGTGTTTTATCTGAATCAAGTGAAAGGGAACATTCTGAGAATGAACTTGTTAATCTTGATCGAAGGATAAACAAGATAGTTGGGAATAAAGAAATTCATTATAGATACAAGAAGATAGAATGAAAAGATAATAAAGACTCTAATGTTACTTGCTATGAATGAAAAAGAGCTGGACATATAAGGCAAGATTGTCCTATGATTAAGTGAAAAGATAGAAAGGAAAAGCATTCTGAGAGAATATAAAGAAGTACTACAAAGAAAGAGCTAAGAATGTTTTGAAAGCTAATGAATCCTAGAGTGTCAGTGGTGGAGACTCTTCTCATGAATCTTTTGGACCGAAGAATCTTGGTTTATTTTCCAAGTTACTTATTGAAAATCATTTTTAAGGGCAAAGGTACACAATGTTGAATCAATCACCAATGTATCCTTGAATTCTAATTATAGTGATAGAAACTACTATTAATCCTTGGATGAATAATCTTATTTTGATGAAGATAATAATTTACTTACCTATGAAGAAGTTTCTAGGTTTTTTAAGCTCCTTGAGAATGAAAATTATAAATTCAAGAAAAAGCATGATAAGGAAAATTCTAGGATCTCTATTCTTACTAAAGAAATATCAGATCTTTCTGAAGATCTTGATAAGAAAGCCCTTGATTTTAATGTATTTTAAAAAACCTTGGGGAAGTTAATTCGGAGAAGGGTAATCATTCTAAGGGTCTAGAAAAATTAATTTCTAAGAAAAATGTTTTCGAGCCTAGATCTAGTGATAAAACTAATGTTTTTTAGGATAAACACACAGTTATTAGACTAAAGTCCGAAATATTTTCCTTGAGGAAGTGTTTGTAAAACATTACCTTAGGTAAGGAAAATTTTGATAAAATGTATTCTCGAGTTCGACCTCTAAGGAATAATTCTGGATTTGGTTATACAAGTTCCAAAATGATTTTTAGTAACAATTATTTTTTTCATCAATGTGCTCCATTCTGCACTAAGTGTCAATGTGGTGGGAATTGGGAAAAAAATTGTTCCTTAAACAAAAATCATTCTATTGGTTTTCATAAATCATTGTTTCAAAGAAAATGGTGATTCCAAAAATATTTCTTTCTAATGTTTCTGGATCCAAGAAAGTTTGGGTTCCGAAAGACAAACACTCTTATTTTCAAGAAAATAAAGAAAGTACCAATAAAAATACTTGGTACATGGATAATGGATGTTCCTGGCATATGACTGGTAACAAAAACTACTTTGAAATAATTATCAATAAGAAAGGAGGAAAAGTGACTTTCAGATATAATGCTAAGGGAGAAATTTTTGTTATAGATAACATTTTTCTTCTTGGAAAAACATTGATTTCAAATGTTTTATTTGTAAGGGTCTTAAGAGTAGCCTCATTAGAATTAGTCAATTATGTGATGAAGGTTACCTTGTAAATTTTAGGAATGACAAGTGCTTAGTACAAAATTCCAAGGAAGAGTTTATTTTTCTACCCATTGGCAAGAGAATGTTTACACATTAAACTTGGAAGACCTTAGGAGCCAAGATCTACCTTTATTTAGTGAAATAGAATATCATTCTTGGTTGTGGCATAGAAGGTTAGTAAACTATAACCTTAGTAACCTATGAAAACACTATAATTCCTTGAAATTTAGATTTTGGAATTCTATAGAATTCATGTTCCGAATTATTTTGAAGACAGAATCCGAATATTCATGAATTATATACACTAAATGGTTTTTAGTTAGACTCTGAACTTTTGTTTTTCCTTACACTCTAAAAAATGTATTTGGTTAATCAACCATATTTTTTATTACTCTTTTTATTGTTTTAAAATGATGTTGTGCTTTCTATTTCTAACCAACCATTGTTAGCGTGACACATGTACAGGTACCTCTGAAATTCAAGGAAAAATATGACCATTGTAGGAGGGAGTTGACCGTTGAGGTTGTTCTTATAAATAAGAGCTCATTTGAATGAGCTCATAACAACTAAGGTTGATCAATCTATAGATTTCATGCAACTAAAGTGGTTTTTAGAGAGATATACTTTATTGCTTTGTGTATATTGAACATCTTGTTCATATTGCTTTGTGCGACTCTGAATGTTGCTAAGTACATTCATGGGATTTTGGGGATACGAAGGCAGAGGTGCCGACTACCTTGAATTTCGAGGTCTTGTAGGTATAGCAAGATAGACTCTGATATTAATATCGGGGGCTTACACAGGTGTGGGTAAGATAAAATTTCTTTAAAGTATAAATCAAGGGACCTTTATCCAAGGTTGTCGGATACCCTTCTAATTGGGTTAAAAGATTTACTACTTGTTACGTGTATTGTTTCATTTTTTCCATTATATTTTGATTGTTATGAAAAGTATTTCATTCTTATAATTTCTTATACTTTCGTAACTTTGTACTCTAATTAGTAAGATTCTATACACTTTTAGGTATAATCTTAATCTTTTTCCACTTTTCTTAAGTTTCATTTCCAGAACCTCATTTTTTGAATCAAGCTAGTTTATAGAACTAGAGGTTTTGTGAATATAACTTGTTTAAATTTGTTAAACATTACCATCTTTAAAATTTAAAAATGAATTTTTTAAAGTATACAATTCACCCCCCCCACCTCTTGTATATTGAGAATCTACATCATCTTTTCGTTCCTACAGAATATATGGAGATATGATCCTTGATGGTGTGTATCAAGTTAATTCCTCCATATTTTATATTCATTAGATATTTGGGGTTTTTATTACCTTGAGGAAGGATTTCATGAGATAATTTCAATAATCAGGGTGATAAGTCAACACTAGGATCATTAAAATATGTCATGATAGTCATTGATAACTATGATGGACTATTTTAAAGAGTGGATTTCTATGATTATTTTCTTGTTGTATGATATATCAGTATGTTAAATAAAAATATTATATGCCTATAGGTACCCATTATCCACTACCCCCATCAATATATAAATGGTATGAGATAATGATAGACTTGTTAGATCCCTTGGTATGGAAGTAGTGACTAGAGGGGGTGAATATTCCTTTTTAATTTGTAGATACAAATTCTTATTTACAAAGTTATATAACAATGTTTAAAGATAAAGTGAAAATAAAACAATTAACACAAGATATTTTTATATAGTTTTATATCACCGAGATCCTATTACTATATTAAATGCACACTACTCTTAAAGGATATCAGTTTTCACTATATCCCCATATTTGATAGGGAGTGAAAACCCAATTATATACAAATACAAATGGACAATTTTCACACTGGGTGGTAGAATCTATAACTTTTGATGGCTTTACAACCGACCTTCTATTTTTGGGATGAATAACCAAACAATCTTTTTAAATTTGAGGAATATTCCAATGACATCTTATGGATTGGAAAAGTGAAAACCAAAATTATAGATGAAAAATGGGTGATTGGAAGAATTAAAGAGTAGGAATAAAAGTAAAAAAATGAAATAACTGTTGAGAAGATTATGTAGAAATTCTCTGCATCTCGTATTCACTCATCACACAAGTGCAAGAAGTTGAAAATGATGAAGATCATCATTGATCATAGAAGAATAGCAGTAGTCGAAGAAGTTTCTTATCCTATTTGATGTTAATAGGAAAGGTATTTTCATTTCCTTATTAACTTCGTCATCTACTCTGGTACTATTATTTTATCCATGAATCAATCTCTCAAAACATTAACATCATGTTCAATAAGATCTTGTTAATTTACAATCTATGCACGACACTTGTTAGTAATTAATAATAAAATAATATGACAGTTACCATAAATTCATAAATCCACAAAATAAGAAAATTACATATTCAGAATAATATATATTCATGAAATATTAAAAGTAATATTTAATATAGTAAGAATAATAACTCTTAGAAAAATAACAAATAAAAAATAATTGAATAATAATATAATTCTACATATTCATGTGTGCATAAAAATATTATAAAAATATAATATCATATAAAAATAATCTACATAAATAGTTCACATTGAAAAAATGATAAAATATTTTTTTTAAAGCCTTTCAATATTATTTTAACATAAAATAATAATAATTAATCAATTCAATTAAATTTAGAAATATTAACTAAAATCAAGAAAATAAAAAATTTGGAAACAAATTTTTACCAATTGGTGAGATATTAATCACCATTGGAAAAAGAAAGCAGTGAGAAAAAAATTTACGATTGGAAATGTTCAACGATGGAAAAATAGACTTTTACTTACCGTTTTATTCTTCAAAAAAATTACAATGAATTGAAAAAACAGAAAGAACTTTAATGAATCTCATATAAAAATGCTCTGTGAGAACAATAAAAAATGACTCACTATTGGGCATCCAACGATGAATAATGACTCACCAATGGGTTTTGGTGGTAACTCGTGTCTCACTATTGGGTTCCAATGGTGAAAAGTTAAAAAATTAACCAAACAATCAAAATGAACTAAAAAGGGAAAAAATTAATATGTGTATTAAATAAGCATGAAATAATAAAAAATTCAAATAGAATGAATTGAAATAAAAACTCACTTCCATACTTATGAAATCAAATATCACTAAAATATGTATAAGAAAAGAAGTAAAAGGTTATGATAAAAATAATAACATAAAATGTATTCAATAAACTAACCAATAGAATCCTCACATGCAATGGCTTGAAAAAAGATACTGTAAAATTCATACAACATCAATGATTTTTAAAAATTGAGTGAATAAACAACTCACCATTGATCATAAAATGGTTAGTAAAATGTCATATAAAATAGATAAAACAATGGGTAAAATTTACTCATTGTTGGAGAAAAGTTTTAATGGTTAAAAGTCCCACTTTTGGTAAATAAACCTACAGTTTCAAAAGACTCATCATTGGTTAATAAAAAAGTGATAAAATGTATCATTGTTAGTTTAAAAACCAATCATGACAAGTTTCTCACTATTGGATTGTTTCCAATGATTACATAAATCCCTTAGGATGGTTTATTACAACGATGAAACATAAAGAAATAAATGAACCCAATGAAAATAGAAGTGATGAAAACTAAAGAGAAAAAAAGCTAGAAAACTAAGAACAACATATCGGACCACTCAAAGTTTTAGTTGAGAAGTAATTAAAACAAAAATAGGGAGAAGAGAATTTAAAATGAGGAAGAAAGATTGAATTAGAAACATTTTAATTATAGAAAAGAGTGGGTTTCTGTAGAAAGATAATTTCTAGTCATATTATCCCATG
Organism: Viscum album; assembly: GCA_963277665.1. NCBI lineage: Eukaryota > Viridiplantae > Streptophyta > Magnoliopsida > Santalales > Viscaceae > Viscum > Viscum album. Next base: position 473,583,529 of record OY728148.1, read on the forward strand.
TCCAAGAGAAATAGAAAAATTTAAACACTTCATAAGGGAGAGGAAATGATTATTCATGAGTTTAAAAGAAAAGAGAGAGTGTATGGGGTGGAGTATAGATTGATGGATGAGGAAAATGAAAGAGAACTGATGGTCCAGATTGATCATTAAATGAAAAAATGGAATCCCAAAATAAAACCTACACACTTCAACTAAATAGTATTTAATTCATGATGTAAGGATGACATGCCAGAATAGAAATTGACAACACATAATACATGTGGGCTTATGGGATATCTTATACCAAACTATGTGGGAACTCTACTCTGGCCTTATATATGGGCCTGCATGCACTGGGTGTATAATGTGCTAGCTTGAACCCATGCACTATACAAACCTCAAGTGTTGGACTATAATAACCATGCTCTTTATTAAACACTTAAACATGATTTATTAAATAAATTTTCACTTAATACAACTCAAATGATTGATATTTCTAGGGTCTTGGGAAATTACGAACATTACATAACAAATTAGATAATAAAACACAATATCTTTATCGAAAACTTCTTTTACATGACCATAACATTCCATTATACATATCATTGCATGAGATAACCTGAGAACATGCATAAGAAAAGGGTGAGCAATAAAGCCTAGTAAGGGAGTAAAAAAGACATAACATGAAGAGTATAGTACATATGAGGAAATAAGCATATCAATGAAGAAAAAGTGAAACATGAACTTAAAGGCATGATATATCATGATTATCACAACATGGAAAATTGGTAACAACATTTAATATGATATTAGCATGATCCAAGGCTTATTGCACATGAAGCATGAGTAAACCCTCAATGCACTTTAATTAGCATGAGTAAACCCTCATTTCACTTCAATTAGAATGAGTAAACCCTCGTTTCACATGAATTGGCATGATTCAACACTCATTTCACATGACGTATCATGATAATAGTATTTACCCAATGCATTGGAGCGCTATCAGGATACACCCTTCTTAATAGTTTCATTTCATGTATAAGTGTTCCACATAGATCATACAACATGGATTCATTAAAGATCATAATTTATTTCTCAAAAAAGGATATATAATACATAAATGTACATCCTCAATCAAAAAGTACATCTTAATAAATTTTAATACCCTAGATAGAGAAATAGGCATGGTGTTCACTTACATGATGATTTTGGCACAAGATATTTTGGTGTAACTTCGGCAGCATAATGACGTCAAATAAAACTTGTAAAATGGGTTGATGATAGATAAATGGGTATATCATCATTTATACATGAAATGGATAGTAATGGGGTCATAAAACATAATATTACAACATATATAATGGAATTTACATGCATAATATAAAATAATTTCTTGAATGTAAATTAGGAGAAAGAAATCCCTTATGGAATTTCGGCATGGTAATGTGTGTACATGGGAGGAATTAATAAGAAAGAAAGGGGTCTCTAATCATTAAAACATAATGAGGGAATTATAGGGTAGGAGAAAAATCATACCTAAACATTTTTAATTGAAAATAAATTGGAATAACAATAAAAGGAAACTTAGACATAAATCGGGAAGGAAGGGAAGTGAGGATCCCTAGCTAGGATATTTGCTCCCAAAGGCTTCGGAGAGGCTTGACAGAGGATTATTGAGAGCTTGGGGTGCCTTGGAAGAATTCTAGAGAGAGGATGGCATATTTTTGTCGAGCTACACATGGTCTTAGTGAAGATTAATGGGATATTGAGTGGGTTTATATAATAAAGGAGATTGAATTCTTTATTATTTAGATATTGGACACTACAAATTAAACTAATCAACACAATAAATCATATCATGGTTTTTTCCCATGGTTTTTTCAAAAGGGAATGAAAAAAAGAATTTTATAAGTAAAATGGCCGAAATTATAAAAATATTATGCTTTCTTATGTGGAGGTGAGTCACAATCTCAAGTAAATCATTTTAAAATGTGAAAATATATTATAAGACTTGGAGGATCCACTAAGCCAGTATAAAGTTAATCAAAAAAATAATAAATCACTTTATTTTTAAGGTAAAACATTAATTGGTAGAATACACATTTTTTAGTATTTTATTACATAATAATTAGTAAATTATTATTTCATGAAAACAGGTTATATATTTAAACGGTATTTAATTTTCACCCAAAAATTTAACTTTCTCAGAAAATTAGGAATAATTCATCATTAGATAATCTCGATGTCCTGAATCCAAAAATAATATTAATTTTATCTAAATAATTTTGTAAATATGTAATTTTTTACTTTTAAATTAAAAAATGACATTTATCGAAAATTTATGGGTTTTGACAAAAAAGGCTTTCAAACCCTAATAAAAATTACAATAGTATAAAATTTATACTATAATTTATATTTAATAAAAATTATTGTAGTAATAATATTTAATTAAAATATTTTTTAATTCAAAAATCCTTTAATTTATCAAAATAGATTTCTTAATTAAATAATAACTAAAAATACTATTTGTGCTTTAAAAACAATTTACAAAGTAACAATAATAAAATGAATTTATATTTTTAATTTTTTAAAAAAATGCACATAATAATAGTTCTAGGGTCTTGTTACATAACCCCTTAAAACACCCACATAAGACTTAAGTGTAAGATGTGCGATGGTGACAGACTCTTGGGCCGGCTTAGATAACATCACTCGGGTGGTAATATCTATTAACAACCACTTCTACCGTATGCAGTTCATTTCAATCTTAATGTGTTGAAGCTCAGCTTGGGCTTGGTCAATAGCGATGCCCATTGACACTACCTCCTATCCAAGATCTAAAAAATGGGCTTCGTAGTGAGAAATTCTACTAGATGAGTCCATCGCTTCCTTTGTCTAAGTAAATTGGATTTGATAAAGCCATATATTTATACTAATCATGTGATTATTATTCAACATATATATTAGAAATGGTAAAAATTATTATTGATATTTTAAAATCCAAAAACATAAAACTAAGGATGTGCATATGTTTTATATAACCATTTTACATTATAATACATTTAATTAGATCAATAGGAATTTTCATTAATAAAATTTTGTTTTGTTACATGAACCTCCATTGAGGGTAGACCCATTAGGGTCCCCTTAAAGGTTTTTGAGATTCACCTTGGGTTCCTCAACATAAATCAATGGTTTTTATAACAAAAAATAAATATAAAGTAAAAACATCAAAACATAGTATAAATACATGTTAAAGAAAAAAATATTTTTTTAATAAAAGAATATAATTTAATTAAATATTATATAAATGTAATTTATCAAAAAAAGGAAATATATATAACTTTTAATACAAAATTACAAACAATACCCCCTTTTTAAAATTAAAAAACATAATATTTCATAAATTTTCAAACAAATTACTGTAAATTTATTAAATCTTAAAAAAACATTATCACCCTTTCTAAAACATATCAAAGAGTACAGAATTAAAAAAATGAAAGATGGAAAGTAGAAATTTTCAGTAAGATATATAAAATAATAGATAATAAAATGTTAAAAGTAGAATATTATTTAATTAAAATTAATTAGTGTGAAAAAAATCGTTCAATTATAGAATAAAAACAAAAAACAGAGAATAAATTAACAAAATAAAAAATGTACTCAGAAAAAGTTAATTTTCCAGTAAAATTAATTAAAAATTTATTTTCTCAAAATTAATAAAATCCATGGGTTTTATGAAAATATCTGTTAATTTTTTCTTAGTTCAAATAAAATCAAAAGATATATTACCTTTATTTACTTGATCCGTGTGAAAATGAAATCTAGCATCAATGTGATTAGTTCATGAGTGTTTAGGTGGATTTTATGAAATTGAAATAGCACTAGTGTTGTCATAGTATTTGGTAATTTTATAAAAATTAATATTAAAATCATATAAATATTGTTTTATCCAAATATTCTTTGAACAGAAACTACCAGCAACAACCTACTCAACCTCAGCTGTAGATAGTATTACTGATAGTTATTTTTTAGAACAACATGAAATTAAAAATTTCCCTAAAAAGTGTCACATTTCTGAAGTGTTTTTTAGTCAGCTCTTCAAACTCAAAATTTATATTCATAGTAAGATAGTAATTAAATAAAATTATCATTAGAATAAAATATCACAATACTTATAATGCCATTGATACACCTAATTATCCTTTTAAAATAATTAAAATGACTTTATATTTGGTCAGCTTCATATCTAGAACACATAAAAATAGAAAGCATAATATTTGTCCCTGGGGAAGTAAGATACAAATGACATCATATCATGTCTCTATATAGTTTATCAAAGGAATATTTTTTATATTCATCTATATTCAATTTAGATTTTGTGGTCATAGGGGTTATAATTGTTTTACAAGAGTCAAGTAAAAACATTTTAACAAGTTCTTTGGCATAACTAACTTGATTTAATAAAATACTATATTTCCTTTGGATAATTTTCAAAATAAGTAAAAAATTTAATTCCACCAATAGACTCTTATCAAATTAATTTTTAATTATTTTTGAAATTTCATTACTTATTTTATCACTTTTAGAACCAATTTTAATATCGACAACATAAATATTTTTAATAGAATATCATTTGAAACTCATTTTATGAATAAGTTTGGATCACCCTTACCTTTAAAAAATCATTTTTTTATTAAAAACTGAGTTATTGTTTCATACCATTCTCTAAGAGCTTTCCTAAGACAATAAAGAGATTTTGAAAGTTTGAAAACATGATTTGTAAATTTAGTATTTTCGTAGCTTGGTGTTTGTTTAGAATAAACCTTTTTCCAAATTATACCATTTAAAAATGTACATTTTACATCCGTTTGAAAAATTATATAATTTCTAAAACATGAAACATCTAATAAAATCTGATTGTCTTATAATCTAGAAACGGGTGCAAATTAATCCCGAAAATCAATGCCTTCTTCTTGATGATAAATTTGGGAAACTGATCTTGAATTATTTCTAAATATATCACCATATTCATCCAATTTATTTTGAAAAAAAACATTTGGTTCCAATAAACATTGTGTCTTTAGGTAACACACCAAAATTCCATACCTTATTTCTATTAAAAAGTTCATGTTCATCATGTATAGAATTTTTAAGATTTGGGAGCATTCTTAAGGTATGTTTTTGTTTATGTTTCAGTTTAAGTCATTTAGTTTGGTCAAATAATTATTCCCCAAAGTTTATGTGAAGGATCGGTGGTGTTCCGGGTGTTTGAGACACCAAAATAGAGAAAAAGGGAGTTTTTGGGCATGTTGCATGGTCTGTGCATGGATCTGGAAAACTGTACGGATCATCCTACGTAACCATACATCCTTATATAGAGGCTTTCAAATGATTACTACAGTGTTAATCTAATCATACGGAATTCCTATGAAACTACGTGAACACCGGATTTTGGGAAAGTATCTCTCTCACGGTTTGCGCACAGCTTGGAAAACCATTTGGGTAAACCGTGTAGCCCAGTAATGTTGAGAAATTTACGAAAATTCCATTATGGGATTTCAAACCCCAACCTAGGATTTCCTCTTTTCCTCCCACTTTAATCCATAGGGACAAATCAAAGCTACCAAGATCATATATGGGTAATTCTACATCATCTCCAGGTCATTAGTAATGTTGTCGGTTGTGAATTGAAGATCTAGGCAAGGCTAATCCCCTTTTTGCTTCTCTTTTCGGTTTAGGGTTCACATATCTTCCTTACCTCCTTTTAAAGATCTAAATACCTTCTTTTCTAATGAGATCAAGGTTAATATTTCAATTGGTTTTTGAATTAGGATCCAAGGACTCGATTAGGGGTGTGTTATCCAATATATCAGAGGTAGTTTGTATACAAGTTATATTCCATTATTTCATTTGTGATGTGTGTATATCTGGGTTTATTTCATGGTTACCCCACATTGTTATTTGGATTCTATGATGATTTTTGGTGTAATAGATGTCTAGATGATAAATGTAAATACTCATAGTCCCCATGGGACACATAGAGGATGACATGACCATTGTAGGGCCACCCATGGGGTGCGCTAATGCCTTTCAGAAATAGAAGTTTTCTAAGTATGAGAAATTTTTTCTTGTGACCATGTAGATCCCTTGATGAGCATGTTGGAATGGTGAATGGGAGTAACAATGAATTATTGAATTCACCTATGGTTTTTAGTGTCTTAAGGGTATTTTAGTATGGTGATAAAAAGGTTTAAGTTAGTAAATGGGGATTGTTCCTTGTGGCTAATGAATTTTTTTGAAAACTATAAGAGGGTTGGTGTTATATGAAATTTTAAACATGGGGGATGGGTTATAGATAGTAAATTGATGAATATGGTTAATGGGTGAAACATGGTAAGGCAATTGGGATAATGGGTTATGTATTGTAAAATGGAATTGTGAATGAGAAATGACAAAACAATGAATCTCATGTTGATTATTGTAAATTATCATTGTTATATTTATTGGTTTTTTTTATTGTGATGTGGTTTGTTTGTGGTGAATGTATAAATAAGAATGTGCATGTGTCTTTATGGTGGGATTAAGGATTAATGCTCCTCCCATGGGTAGGGTTCGACTGATTCTATAATATACCCAGGAAAGCATGGGTTTCAGAGTTCGAGTCCTCACAAAGGCAACGCGCACCATTTGTCAGCGAACCTCTCATCCCCTCGACTCCGTGGGAACTGGCCCAAGCCCAAGGGTTGGCCACCTTGGGCCTAGCTGGGGGCGTGCGGCGCGCAGGTGGGCAGGCCAGCCCTATACCTCATTACCCATACAACACGTTTGCCCGCGGGGGCTGGGTGAGTTGGTTCAAGGCGGTGGCGACCCGTCGCTGAGGTTCCGGGTTCGGGTCCTCACAAAGGCAACGCGCACCATTTGTCAGCGAACCTCTCGTCCCCTCGACTCCGTGGGAACTGGCCCAAGCCCAAGGGTTGGCCACCTTGGGCCTAGCTGGGGGCGTGCGGCGCGCAGGTGGGCAGGCCAGCCCTATACCTCGTTACCCATACAACACGTTTTGATACGCGAGATGCGCCCGTAAGGGGCTCCCGACCTAGGTCTTCTTCCTCTCGCCGTCACCGCTCCACCACTGCGGAAGGCACGGCGTTTTCCCCTGCATTCGGTGGGTTTGTGGAGGCTCTCCGCGGTCGTCTGGCGGGTTTGTGGTCTTCCCTTTTGCTGTAAAGGTTTCGCTTTGGGATTCAGTGGTTTCCGGTTCAGATCTGCGGGTGTAAGACCGGTCTGCGTCGACGGAATACTCTACGGAGTGCTCCTGGTGTTGTTCTTGGCTTCTTGCAGTTTCCCTATGGTGAGTTTTTTCAGTTTTGGGGGGTCGCACTCGTTTGTCGTCGGTTTGTGGGTTCCTCCTCTTTTCCTCTGAATTCGTTGGGGTCTTGTTGTGTCTGATGTCGTCGGTTGTTCGGGTGGCGGCGGGTGTTTCTGAGTCAGGGTGATGTTGTGGTGCTTTTCTAGAGAGGCTTGATTTAGTTTTTGGTCAAATTTCTCTTAATCTCTCTGGTTTTTGTTGTTCGTGTTGGTTTCTGGAGTGGAGGTTTTGCTGTTTATCGCGGATCTTTTGCGATTGATTCCTTTTTGAGAGATGGGGGGTGTAGGATTTAGGCCTTTGCTCTGCTCTCCTGGTGATTTGGGTGAAGACGTTGATGTGCTGGTGTCGGGAGGTTTCTCCGACGGGGATTTTTGATTCGGTGAAGCTCGCCGGGGACGACGACGATGGTCTCTGCTGCAGATGACGACGGGAGCTGGTGTTCCTCGCCGGTATTCCGGTGATAGTGTGGCGCGTGACGGTGATCGAGTCGTCGTGTGGATTTCGTTTTGCGTGTGGGCTGTTGCGCAGTGAGGGATTGACGTGTGGTGCGCGGCGCGAGGTATGTCAGCGCTGTCGCGGGATTCGTTGGCAGGTTTGAAGAGATTGTGGGCACGTGAAGATGACGCTGGATCGAATCTCGAGGAGGCTGGCAGTGGATTTGATTTTGAAATTTGAAATTGGTATTTCATCTGGATGTGGAGATGTGGTTAAAAGGATTTAGTGAAATGGTGTAATGGGTACCGGCAACCCCTTAAACCGGCTTCTGAAAATATGGGAAAAAAATTATTTGCAGTCAAAAGTATTTAATGAAAATACATGGACTGAGGCTCCAAGTTAAATGTGTTGATTAACTGATATGCTCATTCCTAGTGAGATAGGGACTTAACTTGTTCACTTTTGAGGAATGATAAATTCTATGAATATTTTGTGAATAATGTTGATTATCTAATAAAAATACATATTTTAATGACATTTTAATGGTATTAAATGATCATTTTTGATCTTATGGGCCTAAGTTTGTGGATTTTAATTTTGAACATCCATTATCATCATTTGTGCACTTCATGCCTAATGTACTCCAATTTAGGCCCAATGATTCATATGATTTTAAGGAAAGTAATTATCCAAATTTTAATTTTATATTTTGGTAAATGGATATATAGTTAAATATGAATATTTTTAATTGAGGGATAAATGGAGGATTCATAAAGGATGATGGGGATATTTGGCGATGAAATGAAACAATTTTGGAGAAGGCAGATTGGACACCATCCCACTGATGAGAATGTGGGGCCCATAATATAGACCCACTGAAGCCAAAATTTCTTGAGATTATAGAGTACTTATATAGGAACATATAATTCTTCAAGTTCTGGTGCTAATTTGGCTTCCATAGTAGTTATTCAGGTGGCCCTATTTAGAGATAAATTTCTTGTCCAAATTTTGCATCCAAGAGAAACTTCCCACCAATTTAATCATATCTTTGAAACCAAAACTTCATTTGGTATGCTATTTTACATAGAGCTAGAGGACTTCCGGAGATTAACTTTTGTATTCTATGGCCCACTCTAATTCGGCAATCTAGAAGTCCATATAGGCGCATTTTTTCGGTAGATGCAAGCTAGAATCCATTTTGAGTGAAGGATAAAGAATTCCACTCTCCCTTACATTCCACCACCCTAGTCCTACCATAATCAAGTGGGATGCTTTGTAATATTGGAGGATCGACCCAAGGCTCACAAAATTCCTATTTAAGGTAGTGTTGGTGGAGGATTTTATCATATTTGGATCTTCTTTTCATTGTAATGTTGTGTTGCGATTTGGTAGTCCCAAGTTTGTCTTTCACATGTAAGTTGTTCAATTCACTTTACTTTCTTAATAATAGTTATTATACCACCCTTATTATATTATTATTAATATCACTTCGATACTGTTGGTTCAAGTTGTAAACTTTTTCACCCCAACCCTTGTGAGATTATTACACAACCGTGGAGTGATCATTATTACATTATTTTTTTATTTCTCCAATTCCTCCCTTATGAGTCTACTTCCCGCTTCCATTGAAACCATAGGATCAATGGAGGGATAACCCACTTATGGGTTGATCCAATGGAGAAGAAAGGGGATGGATTGGATGTTATTTATCACTCCATTAATGGATAGTCACTTATTTTAAATGAGATTTTTTTCATGATTTAAAACCTCTTCATCCTAATTGAATTTAAGGTCACACAATTCAAGTGCTAATACGAACCTTTACCTTGGAGTGATCAAAACTTTGATCCTTCAAGTGTATAGGTGATTATTATTAGGGTGTGTAGGCATTATACTAGTAAGTGATGATGTAGTTTTATCTCCTTAAATAAACCCATATCAAATATAAGAAATATAAATATTAAAAAAAAGAATTCATCCAATCCACCCCTTTTATTAACCTAGCATCAACCCTTCTCATAATTTGAATTAACTTAAGACTTTTAGTGTTCACTTAAACCCATCTAAAATAAACCCAAAGTTTTCCCCTTAATATACAAAAATATTCCATAGAATGTATGTGTCCTTCGGTTACTTCTTAGGTCTCTTAGGAATCGACAACCCAAGCTAAACTACACGCGACCACTTAACACTAAAATATTGGGTAAATTTGGGTGAGGCAAAATTTGGGTGACGTTGCCGGGGACCCAAGTAAGTAATCTAAACACCCACTCTATTCTCCCCCATTTCATCTATTATCATCCAAATTCTCTTATCTTTTCCCTTTCCCGTTATTTTTCCCTTTGGCGCATGTATTTCTACACTCATGACCAATCAAACCGTCTAGTTAGGGTGGATAGTCTTGGGGTTGGGGAGTCAAGTACACCAAGGGAATACCTTACATTATATCCTAATCTTCCTAATAATCCATATTCAAAAATTGAGTCCATTTCAATGGAATTTCTTCAAATAAAAAAACTCATAAACCCGGGTGGGAACCAAAATAGAAATCGAAATAAGGCAGCCCCAAACTTGGGGAATGCAGTTGATCAAACAATGAATGACTACCACACACCTGCCTGGACCAATGCCCCCTCATTCATTAGACACAATTCCCTAGGATATTCCAACTACATCTTTAAACCCCATGTCATAAACCACCTTGCCACATTCCATGGAATGGAGTCCGAGATGCCCTATATTCATGTTAAGGAGTTCAATGACATTGTAGAGACCATGGGTCCCCCACATCTACTAGAATCAACTAAGATGAGGCTATTTACTTTTTCTTTAAAGTATTGAGGTAAAATTGGATAAAACATTTGAGACCATCATCCATCAACTCTTGTGACCAATTACTAATAGAATTATACAAAAAATACTTTCCCCACCACAAAACAATTGCACTTAAAAATATCATCCAAAACTTTTTTGAAAAAGAAGAAAAGTCATTTTATGGAACTTGGGAAAGGTTTAAAAACACACTCAACATGGTACCTCACCATGGATTTTCAATCCCAGAATAACTGAGAATTTTCTAAGAAGGGTTGGGTCCGGGGAACAAACAATTCATTGATAGGAAGTGTAATGGAACTTTTAAAAACAAATCCCCATATGATACTTACGAGTATCTGGAAAGCCTTGCTGAACAAAAACAAACATATAGAACTTTACCTTATTTTTAAAAGACATAAAGAAATATAGGAATTCATACACTTAGAACAGAGGAAAGCCTTAGGGCTAAACACGCAGCACTCTCTTGTAAGGTTGAAGAAATAGACCATAGGAAAGTCCATGAAATCCAAACTGTAGACCATGTTTATACAATTTGTTACAAACATGACCATAATACAGACAACTGCCCAACCATTACATCTATCGAGGATGTTCTTTTAGGATGAACCCCAGTATATGAAAATGATTTGAACTTGAAAAAGCCTCAATACCAAAGAAAACTTCAACCTAAGGTTTAATGACCACCAAGGATTCTGCTGGCAAGATAACCAAAAACCTAGCCAACCACATGTACAATATCCTTACCCACATCAGAACTATCAAACCCATAACCACTTCCAAACCCAACCTGACCAATACCAATAGCCACCAGTCTATTTTCAACAAACCATCCCACCGGTAAAATATCCCCCTGGGATAAACCAATCTTCTCAAGCACCATCCCAAACTATTCCACAAATCCTACTAGAAAAACTGTGCAAAAAATTGGAAATAATGAACTCAGAAGTCTCATCCCTTAAACAAGAACTTCAAACCATCAAAACTGGAAAGTCACCCATTCCTACTCAGGTGGTACCATCCTCAAATTTAAGGGTAGAGTCATGTTTCACTCAATCTACTCATGAACTACTAAAGGATGTGAAAATTTTAAGAAGTGGAAAATCAATTGAGAAACCTGAACAAATAAGTCAGAAACCATGTGAAGCTTCAAAAACTAATGAAAATTCAAATGAACCACAAGATATTACTGAGGAAACTGATAATGATGTGAAAGAAACAAATCTTCAATAAAAAACCCCACAACCTGCACCATTTCCTCAACACATGAGGGGGAAACCCAAACCTAAATTGAGTGAAACATTGAGGGAAATATTATCACAAGTCATGTTGAAAATTCCCCTTCTCTATGAAATCCTAACCATACTAGCCTACTCAAAGTACCTTAAGGACTTTTGCACTTTTAAACGAAAATTTTCACATGAAAACCAAGTTCTTTTGGATGCTAATGTGTGTACCACCATTCAAGGGACAATTCCTCCTAAGTTGAAGGACCAGGGTTTCCTTTACATCAATGTTGAACTAGGAGAGAGAAAAAATTTCAAGGCCTTGTGTGAACTAGGTGCTAGTGTCAATCTCATCCCCTATGTTGTGTACTACCAGTTAGGCTTAGAAGATCTCCAACCAACATCTGTCACACTTCAAATAACTGATCATAGCATTACGGTTCCAAATGAGATTTTAAAGGATGTTCTAGTAAATCTTGCAAACATCATCTACCATGATGACTTCATTTTACTTTATAACCATACAAACATTTGAAATAAGGAACAAACCCCAATCATCCTTGGTTGTCATTTACTTGCAACAATCAAATCTGTTATACAAGTTCGAAATGGGAACATGACAATCACCTTTGGGAACATGAGTCTAGACTTGAACATCTATAATCCAATCTCACAAATAGGGGATGACGAGGACATTCATAAAGTAAACATTATAAGAATCATTGATAATGAATTCATAGAACATAAATGAATATTTGATAGATTTTTAAGTTAGGATGAGATTGATTAATTTTTTTCACATGAAGGAATTTTATCTCCTTGGCTGGAATCATTTTCAAATTTCTCTTATGATGATGTCTTAGGTTCAACAATCAGTGAAACCTTTCAGGAAACCACTTTCATGGAAACCAATCAACCTTTCTTCCCTAAATCTGATCAAAACAATCTGGTAGTTTAAACTTCTACATGTGGGGAATCAATCCTATCTAAAACTCTATAAAAAAAATTTATCTTGATCCAATGTCACATTATTCTGCTGAAATTTTGAACCAACCTGATATTGAATTGAAGGAACTTCCTACTTCACTCTAGTATTCCATTCAAGGGGACAATCAAACACATATTATTGTTATTTATTCTTCTCTTGAATCCAATCATAAGAGGATGCCTCTAGATTTCCTTAGGAAACATATTAAATCCATTGGTTGGACCTTGTCTGATATTCCAGGGATTATCCCACTTATCGTGACCCATAGGATTGTTCTGGAATCTGATTCAAAGCTATGTCGTCAACCTCAATAGTGACTCAATCCTAATCTCATGGAAGTGGTGAGAAAAGAACTTCTGAAATTGTTAAAAGCTGGTATCATCTATACCATAGTAGAGATTGAGTGGGTGAGACCAATCCAAGTGGTTCCAAAAAAGGCTGGAATCATAGTGATAACCAATAAGGATGGAAAGATTCTTCCAACAAGGGTGAGTAGTAGTTGGGGAGTCTGCATTAACAATCGGAAGCTAAACACATTCACCAAGAAGTACCATTTTTCCTTAACATTCATTGACCATTTCCTTGAGAGAGTGGAAGGTAATGAGTTATATTGTTTCTTAGATGGGTACTTGGGGTACAATCAGATTGATGTCTCCGTAGAGGATCAAGGGAAGACTACATTCACCAGTCCATTCAGAAATATTGCCTTCAAACGCATGTTGTTCGGGTTATTCAATGCCCATGGAACCTTCCAGCGGTGCATGAAGGAAATTTTCTCAAACATGGTGTGGGATTTTCTTAAGGTCTTCATGGATGGATTCTCTGTCTTTGGGGATACATTTCAGGGATGACTTTGGACTGTGGAGAGAGTTTTGTCTAGATGTGAAGAAACGAATCTGGTCCTAAACTGGGAAAAAATCCATTTCATTGTTAAACATGGATTAGTACTTGGCCATATAGTCTTGGGAAGGGGGATTAAAGTTGATAAAGAAAGGTTTTACATCATTTTTCACCTTCTATCACCCAGAATTGTTAAGGAAGTGAGGTATTTTTAGGACATACTGGTTTCAATAGATGATTCATTAAGGACTTTAGTTCAATATCCCACCCCCTTTGTGCTCTCCTATAATGGATGCTTCATTTGATTGATCAGAAATCTGTGAGGGTTCATTCTAAACCCTCTAATCCTCTCTCACCTCCCCTCCCATTATGAAAGCTTCAAATTGGAACCTTCCTTTCAAACTTATGTGTTATTCTAGTGACTGTTGTACGATATTTGTAGGGGAAACGTTGTGATAAAACTCCTTATGTCATTGATTATGCAAGAAAATCCTTAAATGATGCCCAAATCAACTACACCACCACCTAAAATGGGTTAATTTCTATTTTTTCCTTAGATAAGGTTAGGTACTACCTCTTAGGATCCACCATCACTATGTTCATTGACCATTATGCACTGAAATACCTCTTCAAAAAACAATATTCCAAGGATAGACTGATTAGGTGGGTTCTTCTCTTACAATAATTTGACCTCACAATCAAGGGGAAAAAAGGTGTTTAAAATGTTATATTTGATCACCTCTCTATGAAGGAATTCAAAGACAACTCAAATCTTCTTTCTGTGTCTTAATCATTCGCTGATGAACACCTATACTCTATGAGTGACTTCCCTAGGTATGCCGACATAGCAAACGTAATGGTTACATGAGTCATTCCAAAATTTGTAGGGACTCAAGCTTGAAGGAAATTACTTTCTAATGTTAAGAACTATGTGTTTGATGATCCATACCTCTATAAGTTGTGCCCTGACCAATTCATTAGAAGGTGTGTCCCATAATCTGAACAAGAGTCCATCCTTAAATTCTTTCATAGTGAGGCATGTAGAGGTCACTTTTCCTCAATGAAAACTTCTGTTAAGGTTCTTCAGTGTGGTCTCTTCTAGCCCACCCTCTCTATACACTCCTACAATTTTTTTAAAAGTTGTCATAATTTTTAATAAGTAGGGTACATCACCAAAAGGATTCAAATTCCCCTCACTCCCATCTTAGTAGTTGAAATCTTTGATTACTAAGGAATCCTTTTCATGGGTACCTTCCCAAACTCTAGGGGATATCTGTAAATCCTTTTAGCTATTGATAATCTCTCCAAATGGTTTGTTCCCATTCCTACAAAATCCAATGATCATCAAACTATGATTATATTTCTCAAGGAAAACATCCTCTCTAGATTTGGAATTCCTAGGGCTATCCTTAGTGATCGTGGAACTCATTTTCACAATATTCCATTCTCAGCAATAATGAAAAAGTATGGAATTTCTCATAAAGTTTCCACTACATACCACCCACAGACCAATGGTCAAGATGAGTTAGCCAATCGAGAAATCAAACAAATTCTTGAAAAAACTATCAATCCCTCTAGGAAAGATTGGTCTGAGAAACTCTTGGATGATCTTTGGTCATATTTTACAGCATAAAAACCATCCTAGGAATGTCACCATATAGATTGGTTTGTGGAAAATCTTTCCGTTTACCTATTGAAATTGAGCATAAGGATTTTTGGGAAATTAAGAAAACAAATTATGACCTCTCATTGTCCAGAAGAAAAAGGAAATTAGATCTCAATGAACTTGAGGAACTAAGGATGGAGGCTTATGAAAATTCAAGGATCAATAAAGATAGAGTTCAAGCCTACCAATAAATGAATATCGAAGTCAAACATTTTGAACAAGGAAATTTTTTGCTCTTGTATAGTTCAAAACTTCATTTACACCTAGGAAAGTTAAGGTATAGATGGTCAAGTCCTTTTATAGTGCATCATGTGTACCCCCATGGGGCAGTAGAGATTCAGAATCCCACAAGTGGTCACATTTTTAAGGTCAATGGTCTTAGGTTAAAACCATTCTTTGAATCATTCGACAAATAGGAGATAGAGGTTGATTTAACTGAGCCAACCTGTGAACTAGGAAAAAATTGATAGATTTAGAATCCATGTCAGGATAATAATGTTAGACGAAGTTCTACATGGGAGAAAAACCTTGGTTTTCAAGTTTCCAATCATTTTTTTGTTTTAATAAACTTTATATTTGAAATAGAATTAATGAATCCTTTTTGATATTTAAAAAAAATTAATGTTGACATGTTCTTATTTTATGAGTATTCATGGGTATGAAAGGGGAGCTCTATATTCATATGTGTCACGTCATGTGATCCTTGAGTGATACCTTACCCATAAATCTAAAAATAAGACAATGTATCGTCAGTTCATTTTTTTATGTGTTTTTAGGATAAAAAAAATTAAAATTAAAAGGACACATTGTAGGTCATGGGGAAAACCCTGTCACAACCATCAAAGCTACGGGGACTCGAACCCAGGACTGAAGGGAGACAGGGGTACGTTCTTACCACTGACCTACGGCTTATAGTGTTCCCTTATTCTAATATGTTTTTTATATACTTATATATTACTTTCTTTATGATATAAATATATATATATATATATATATATTGTTTTGTTTTGTTTTTTGTTTTTTTTCCTTTTTCCACTAGGGAGTTCTCAGAGTGACATGGAGATCAAGGGATTAAAAGGAAGCATCAAGAATTTCAACTTCAACAACTAAGTGACTTCATTCCATGATCCTCATTTCCAATTTCCTTTTTGAAATCCCCTTATCTTCCTCTACCCCTTCTAAATTTTCTTTTCTTTAAACACTTGGGACAGTGTTATTTTAAGTTGGGGGGAAATAAATAAAAAAAATCTTTTGTTTCAAAAAAAATGAATGATTTGAAAAAAAAGTGTGCCTTAATTGAAGGGAAAATTTATTTAACCTTGAACCTAATAATAGAAATTGTACACCTTAAAATTGAATATCAAATAATTTAGCATGCCCCGATTCTGATTTTAATCCATGTATATTTCATTAGCATAGATTTTGGAAAGTGTGGCTGTCTAATGTGATAGTTCATTGTTTATATTTTCATCCAAATAAAATAAATCACAATGCACATCCTTTGGATAGTGTGGTATTAGTTTGAGTTCATGGGGTCCTCCAAATAAATAACATAGGTTTGGTGATAATTCTAGTTTTAATACGAGTATTCAAAAAACAATAAATGTATGCGTAGAGAAATGAAATGACCTAATGTGTGGCTTTCGGCACTTGGGGATCGTGACTCCATAGTTTTCTGTCCTAGAGTTAGTAATTTTATCTCTATTTATGGTAATTTGACTTTGTTTTTGACTGATTTAACTTGAGATGATTCCTGAGTATGTGGGCTTCACTTGGTGTCACAAGGTCTTTGAGCCTGGGAGTCATCGGCAAAGTCTCGCTACAGGGGTTGACTCTTTGGAGTGAAATTTCAATTAGCATTGCATAATTGTAAAATAAATACAATAAAAAAATTTAATACTCATCTTAATATTGAAATGTGTTTCCACCTAGCACTTTCATCATTTCCCCCTTCAATAAAGATGAACCCCCATGTCTAATGCGATTCACAACACATCATCACGCTTAATTTATATTGGATGAAATATGGTGATGAATTTGAACTAAGGAATGGTCTTGGTATTGCGATCTGATTTTAAAACTATCTTGTATTAAAATATTTTGATGGGTTTCATGATTGTTTGGTATAAGGTTTTTTGGTGATCATTGTGTATTAAAATGTTTTTGGAAAAGGGAATTTGAATTTCATATTGTTGAGATACATTTTTCTCGAGACTAGCAAATCTCAAATTGGGGGTGTGATTAGTCAATAAAAAATGTAAATGTTCGACTCATTGATTACATATTGATGATTAACTAAATAACTATATGGTGTACATAATGAACTTGGCATGATAATCCTAATAGAAATAGAAAAGTAGATAAAGGTTAACGAGTGGACCCTGAACAGTATTTCATTTAATTTCCATTTATTAATACATTCATGCACTATCTGTTAGAATGTATATTTTTTAGACACTATTGGTGGTGTCCTACTGAGTTGTACTCACACCCTTCTCAGGCATCTGTTGGGAACCCGAGTAGATTTCATGTTTCCATGTCAGGATAACAGAAAGGTTCATATGCTTGAGAGTTGAGTTGGACATGGGACATGCATGGATAAGGTTCCTGACATAGAGTCAGGACCACATTGGGGGTTCTTCTGTTGTCTTTATTTTGGATTTTTTCACTTCGAATTGTAGCATGACATGATGTATTTACTATTTCTTGTGGTTTATACACTTTTAGGGAGATGTTTGGTTATGCCAGCCAGTGGTTGTTTCTTATTTTTCCTATTATTTATATTTTTTTATTTAGTCTTACTATGGTAAAGAGGTTATAGTCTCCCCACATGACTAATATAGACCCTCACTACTATTTGAAAACCTCTGGTGTATGTGGAGGTATTCTGGAGTTCATGTGACGACCCGGCTTGGGGCACCAATTTAGTGGAACCAGGGTCGGGGACGTTGCAACGTTGTATCAAAGGAGTTATCTTCTCTTTCTTACTGGTTTATGATGGTATAAAAGATATTAGGATGGTGTCAAGAATTTTTAATGGTCCCATGCCTATGAGTTGCTAACCCATGTATGGGGGGAAACCCAAGTCACCTAGGGCTGGAATTGTTGCTCTTGTTGTGTGTTGTTACATTTGATGATATTTCACCCTTGGTTGATGAACATGTTGTTTGATGTGATAGATTGGTGATATTTTTCTTGTGGCCAAAATGTCTTGAGGTTTTTCATTCATGCATCATTCTGGGCACCTATGTATATAAGTGGCATGCATCATTGCAGGCACACAGACACACGAGACGGGTGTGTAAAACATAATTAGTAGAATGCATTTGATTTTATTGAAAATATTGAAATTTTGTATAATGAGATGATATAAATGGGTAAAAAGGGAAATGTGAATTCAAAGTAATAATTAAATAATGATAATTGATAAATAAAGGTAAGTGAATTAAAATATCGTTGGAGTAAATTAGGACATTAAATTATTTTAAAAAGGTGTAAAATGGAGGGATCGTAACCATGTGTGTTAGGTACCCTATGTTATCTATGGACTTGGGAAAGATGGTTGAGGGTAGTGTTTTAGATGTAATAAATCCTTATGGGAAGTGTATACGAAATGGTTTGTTTAGGGATGGTGATGAGCCTTTCATTATGATCTGTGAATGTTTAATGGTTGAGTTCTAAAAAGTATTTATGTGGAAATCATATAGAAATTACACTAAAAAGGCATGTGATGGTTAGTTTATAAGATTATTTTTCCCAGAATGATCTTGAAGTAGTTGAGAAAGAATACCTTGTTGTTCAGGATTAGAGGGATGAGAAATTCCCTGAGAACTTTTCGGATTTTATGTAGATGATGGAACGGGACCCAGGTCAGGTCACACCAAGTATGTCCTAATTGACCAAGGAGTTTCGGCTATAACACCTTATAACCTTTACCTAGGAGGGTGGGACATAGGAATATGAGTTCTAGATAGAGTATATCCATCACATTCTTGAACATCTTGAGACCCCTTCCGAGAAGTGAATTAAGTTAGCAGTTTACTTATTGTGGGGCCAGGAAAAGCATTGGTGGGATATCGTACCTATGGCTAAACATGTAGAGGGAATGGTGTCGAAGATATTTCATGAAAATTTTCTAGAGTATAACTATCCATAAAACTTATGGTATGATAAGGTTGTGGAGTTTATTACTCTGACATAGGGGGTGATGTTAGTAATGGACTATGTAGGCCAATTCACAAACTTTCAACATTATTATCCCACTTTAATGAGAGATGAGGCGGTAATGGAAAGGCACATTCAAGATGGACTTAGAAGTGATATCATATTCCCAGTAAATAACTTTCAGATGAAGAGGTTTGATGAGGTAATGGATCCAGTCCTCATCTCATAAGGAAACCTCAAAGGGGACTCAAGGAGTAGGCATGTGGTTCTAGAGGGGTGATCTACTGGGGAGACTACTGATAGTAGGAAGTGCCATTTTGAGAATTTCCACTAGGGAAGTGGTGGACAACACTACCCGAAAAAATGAACCAATCTCTTAGGTTAGTGAATGAGTTTGATGATACCAGTGTGTCAGGTCAGGACAAATGTGAAGTCAATGTTCCTAACCACCTGTTGGGTGTAGATCATGTGCCATGATGGACAATGTGAAGAGATTATGGAGGAACCCACAGTACACAAAAACAATTTGAGGGAATATATCAGTGCAGATTGTAGGTAGGGGATTGATTAACCCATATCAGGCAAGAAAATTGAGCTCCACAGGTTGTGCTGGTAGGGGTGGTGGAAGTAGAACCTCAAGGAGATATCATTTATACCAGTAAGGCAGTGAAGCGCGGGGTACTCGGCCTAGATCCTAGTATAGAGGGGCATTCCATCTTTACGTAGTTCAGTCTACACCTAGAGGAGGTGATTCTTGACCTTCAACCATTGGAGGGATGATTTTTGAATCTTCCACACTTGAAAATTCTCTATTGAACATAGGTGCCACACATTCTTTTATTTTGTCATAGTTTGTAGTAGTGTTTGGCCTAACTATGGAAGGTGCATGTGGATTTATGTCACCTAATACTACCTTGGGGGTGTGAGATGAGAATTTAAGGCAGTGTAATGTTTATACCTTAGAGGTTAGTGGATGTCATTTCTTATGGTATCTATTGGTTTTGGTGATGTTAGGTTTTGACCAAATCTTGGGTATGGATTTATTAGTGTATTATCAAGACCATATCAATTATAATCGACATTGAGTGGTATTTATGTATCCTAATGCAGAAACATATGTTTTTCGTGGTGATTGGGATGTTCGAGCATCCCATGCAGTGCCTTTTTCAGTAGTTGGGAGAGCTCATGCCCATGTGGCATGCCTTGTTCTTGATAATGAAGAAGTGGAGAACCATGTCTTTCCCACCTAATGTGGATTGGTTCTAGGATGTGTTTCCTCTGGACTTCTTGGGGCTACCACCTCAGATAAATGTTGAGTTTATGATTGAGTTACATCCTCACGTAGAACTGGTTTTAATTCGACCATATCGAATGGCTCTAGGAGAACTCGAGGAGATTAAGGCTAAGATGGAGGATTTGGAGTGTATGGGATTCATTCGACCAAGTATGTCCCCATGGGGATCACCCATGTCATTTTCTAAGAATTATGATGGTACTTTGAAGTTATGTATCAACTACATAATGATGAATTAGGTGATGGGTAATAAATGATACCCTCTTACCAGAATTGAAGACATGTTTGACCAACCAAGGGGTGAAATAGGGTTCTCCAAGATTGATTTGAGATCAGGATTCCATCAGTTGAGGGTGTGACCTTCTGGCGTACCACAGATAGCTTTCTAATGTAGGTACGGGTTGTATGAATTTTTGGTGAATTTGTTTGGGTTGACCAATGCACCAGCTATGTTTATGGCGCTAATGAACCGAATATTTCACACCTATCTAGATAAGTTCGTGGTTGTCTTTGTTGATGATATATGGGTGTACTTACGAACCCTTGGATATCATGCCCAACATATTGATTTCATCTTGAGTATAAAAATATAGCATAAGCTTTATGCCAAGAAACCAAAGTGCCAATGAAAGTGGGGGTTGTGGTTTCTTTGGACCAGCCCTAGAATGTTTCTAGTATTCTGAGTTTCCTAGGTTTGGCTAGTTATAATTGTATGTTTTTTAGGGATTTCTCCTATTTGGCAGCACCACTCTCAATCTTAACCATTGATGGTGTTAATTGTGAGTGGTTAAAGGGATGAAAAATTGATTTTCAAGAATTGAAGAATATAATTAGTATTTAACTGATTCTAATCTTACCTAAAACTAGTAATAAGTACACCTTGTTCAGTGATGCATCTTTTGTTTGACTTGGGGAAGTGCTGATGTAGAATGATCGAGTTGTAGCTTATGGGTTGAGACAGTTGAGACCACTTGAAAGAAACTACACGAGTCAAGATCTTGAGATAGATATTGTAGATTATTCATTAATGTGATGGAGGAAAACTTTTTTGGAGAACTATTCATGGTGTTTTTTGATCATAAGAGTTTAAAGTATATATTCCCTTTTAAGGATTTAAATATTTGACAATGAAAGGGGGTAAAGTACCGAAAATCCTTCTATTTGGAGCTGGTTTACACACTAGAAATGGGAATAGTGTTGCCGATGCTATGATCCAGAAGACTCAAAATCATGTGGTTCTAGAATCTAACTATGAATGGAAAATGATGTCCTTGTTTGTGAAGATCCATCTAGACGTGTAGGATGGGAATGGACAAATGGACCTTGCATCTTTAGAGATTCAGTCCACAATTTTGGGCCCGGTCAAAGGGAGCCATCTGGAGGATCCATAATGATTAGCTTTGAATGAAAGTATTAAATGTGGGGAGTCACCTTATTGTGGGGATTTGGGTGGTGATGGATTTGTGTCTGTTAGTGGATGTGTAGTTGTAATGGTGTGCTTGAGTGAAGAGTTTATATGTGAGTTCCATGCATTAAGGTGGGAAGTGAATTTGGGATTGACTAAGATGTATCGTGATCTTTGTAGGTAGTATTGGTGGTCAGGGATGAAGAAGGAAGTTGTGGGATTCAGGGTGTGATGTCTTACCAGTCAATAGGTGAAGGCGAGGCATCAGCATCCTGGTGGTTTGTTACAGTCATTTCCTATTTTTTAATGGAAGTGGAATGATGTAATGATGGACTTTGTAGCAGGACTTCTGAGGACCCCTTAGAAGAATGATACAATTTGGGTCGTTATGGATCGATTGACTATAGTGGATCATTTTTTATTGATCCATTAAACATATATAGTTGATAAGTTGGTGAGATATATGTTCGAGAGATAGTGATATTTTATGGAGTTCCCAAAACCATAGTTTTGGATCATGATCTAAATTTAAAATCACACATCTGGTAGATATTTTAGCAGGCACTGGGTACCCTGGTTTTGTTGAGTACGGATTATCACCTGTAAACAGAAGAGCAGTTTGAGTGGACAATTCAAATATTGGATGACATGTTAAGAGCTTGTGTCAAAGATTTTTGTATCATGGGAAAATCACTTATCGCTCATTGAGTTTTCTTACAATAATGGTTTCAAGGCTTTAATTCATATAACACCTTTTGAGGAACTTTCTAAGATACTATATAGATATCCATTGTGTTGGTTAGAGGCCAGGTAATCTAAGCTGTTAGGACTAAGTCTCATACTGGAGATGTCGGAGAGAGTTTATTTGATTTACAAGCACATGATGAAAACCCAAAGAAGGTATAATTCATATTTCGATCAGTGTCATAGACCTCTTGAGTTTCTTGTCAGGGATAGTGTGTTTTTTTAGGTGTCACCAATGTTGGGTCATCATCAAATATAGAGACAGGGAATGTTTTGGACCAGTTACCTTGGGCCAATTGTGATTGTGGAGAGAATCGGAGTGGCGGCTTACTGATTGTATCTTTCACTATGTTATAGTGGGATGCATGATGTTCTTCATATATAAAATACATGGTAGTATCATTTGAATATATCCCATCTAATAAAAGTTGATGATGTTGGGATTGATCCTCATGCTACCTTTGAGGAGAATTCAGTTCATATTGTGTATCATAGTGAGAAGGTTTTATGGGGTAAGGTTGTTCCTTTGTTCTATTTTTATGGTCCCTTGGAAACATCTTGGAAGAAACTTGGGAGTGACAGTCAGATAAGCGAGCCCAGTGGCATGATCTCTTTGCCTTGGAAACTCAATGATGCTTGGGAAGAGTAGCTCAAGGATGATCCATCCTATGGTGGGGAGGTTTTAAGATCTGGGACATTTATTAAGATATGTTTTTGTTTATTTTTTGGGTTACAACCTTTATTTTTGTCAAATAATTGTTTCCCAAAGTTCATGAAAAGTATGGGGGGTGTTCCAGGGTTTTGGGACACAAAAATTAATGAAAAAGTAGTTTTTTGGAATCCTGAATTGTTTTTTCATGGTTAGGGAAAACTGTGTGGATCATCCTAGGTAATGATGCAGCCTTGCACAAAGGATTTCACACAACTACTGCACAGTTTAGCTAATCATGCAGAACGACCAGAAAACTGTGTGAATAGGGGATTTTTGGATAGTATCTCTCACATGGTTTTCTTAAGGGTTGGAAAACCGTGTGAGTAAACCATGTAGCCCAGTAGTTTTAAGAAATTTACAGAAATTCCATTACTGGATTTTAAACCCCAACTCAGGATTTCTTCCCTTCTTCCCCCTTGAAACCCTAGGGATGAACCAGATATCCCAAGAACTTCAAAGGGTGATTCTCCTTCATCTCAAGGTTTTTTGAAGTGATGTGTGTTGTGAATAGAAGATCAGAGTAAGGCTAACCCCCCCCCCATTACTTATATTTTTGGTTTAGGGTTCACATTTCTTAATTATCTCCTCATGAATCTCAAAAACCCTTATTTTACAGTGATATCTTGGTTGAGACTTGAAAGGGGTGTTGAATTGGGATCCAAATCCTCGGTTTGGGTGTGTGTTTGCCAATGTATCCAAGGTTTGGTGTCTATAAGTTATAACCCATAGTTTCATTTGAGGTTTGTGCATGCTTGGGTTTATTTCTTGGTTACACCTTTTTGTGTTTTTGAAACATTGATTAGATTTAGTGTAATATGTTTCTAAATGATGAATGGAAACCCTCATGGTCCCCATGGGAAACATGGAGGATGACTTGACCATTGTGGGGCCACCCATTGGGTGCACTAATACCTTCCGGACATAGATGTTAACTAAGTATGAGCATGGTTTACTTGTGACCATGTAGATCCCTTGATGAGCTTGCTGAAATCTTGAATGGTAGTAATAATGAATTATTGGAATGTGTATATTTTTAGTATTGTATTGAGGGTTTGTTTGGCATGGGGATAAAAATGGGTTATGTTAGTAAATGGGGATTATTCCTTCAGGCTAATGAAGTTTGTGAAAAACCCTATGATGTTTGGTGTATGTGAAATGTTGAACATGTGTGATGGGTTATGGCTAGTGAATTGATTAATTTGGATAATTGGTGAGACATGGGAAGAGAATTGGTCTAATGGGTTATTTTTTATAGAATTGATTTCTAAACGGGCTATGACATAACATTGAATCTCTTGTTGATTGTTGTGAAACATGATTTTTATATTTATTGGATCTATTGGTTTTGATATGGTTTGTGTGTGGTGAATTGATAAATAAGAATGTGCACATGGCTTGGTGGTTAGATCAAGTACTAATGGTCCTCCCATGGGTAGGATTGTACTGATTCTCTAAGCTACACAGGAATGCACAGTTTGGGAAGTCAGACTGATACTCTATTCCACCCAATGTTTGTATTCAATGAAAATACCAGGACTGAGGCTTCAAGGTATGTGTGGTGATTAATTGATATGCTTTTTCCTAGTGATATAGGGACTTAAAATTTTCACTTATTCCAAATGATAAATTCTATGATTATTGTGTGAATAAAGTAAATGTATGACTCAAGGATTACATATTGATGATGAACTAAATGTTGAGATGATGTATGTAATAAACATGGAACTATAATCATAATAGTAATAAAAAAATATAGAAAGGTTAACGAGTGGACCCTAAAAATTCTTCCCTTTACTTTCCATTTATTTATACTTACATGCACAATATTTTAGACTTTTTATTTTGTAGAAACCCATAGTGGTGGCCTACTGAGTTGTACTCACACCCTGCTCGGGCCTCCATTGGGGACCCGAGCATGTTTCATGCTTCTAGGTCAAGAAAATGGAAAGGGTCCTATGCTATGGAGTTGTGTTGGAAAAGGGACATGTATGGATGAGGTTACTGACCTGGAGTCAGGATCGTTTTCAGGATTCCAATATAGTTTTTATTTTTGGTTTTGTTCAATTGGAAATAAAATATGAAATGACATATTTAATATTTCTTATGGTTTGTTCCGAGTTTGGAAGATGTTAGGCTATGAATTCTAGTGGTTGTTTCTTAGTCCTCCTTTTATTTATATTGTATTATACTATTCCTCAATCTGGTAAAGAGGGTATAGTCTCCCCACATGAAAAATTTAGACCCCCACTGCTAGTAGGCAACCTATGGAATACAGGGAAGTGTGCTTAAGGTCACGCGATGAATCATGATTAAGAACAAGTTGAGTGGGACCTGATTCGGCGATGTAATAGCATTAACCCCATTAGAATATTTCAAATCATATTTAATATTAATAGAAAAAAATCAGATAAAAAGGTGGAATTTTCACAGAAATTTAAAACAGAATGTCTAGTTTTAATTCCATATTTAACATTTGCTATAACATTTTATAATGGGTGATCTTTGTAGGTTTTTCATATTAACAGATCATAATGATAATAGATAATATTTCCCTCAACGGATGCATCATTATTTTTATATTTACCTTTATCAAAGTTGAATTCATTAAATTCTTCAGCATTATCAATAGAATCATTACTATGTTTATCATTATTTTCAATGGATGTTAACATGAGAAGATTCTTCCATTGTCACATTTCTCTTATAATATACCCTATAAGTCTTAATATTATTATATAATCACAAAATATACCTTATCAAATTTTGAATCAAACTTTACAACATTATGTTGAGAATAAAAAATATATATATTACAACAAAAAACAATCAAGTAACCAATTTTGGGTATTTTATTTTTATAATGTTCATAGGTATTTTTCATCAATAAGGGTCTAATGAAAACTCTATTTAAGATATATCAAGTAGTGTTAAAGGATTCTGCCCAAAACTATTTTAGAAGTTTGAATTAATTAAGCATTATTCTTTCTATTTCTTGAATAGTTCAATTTTTCTTATCTAGAACTTGATTCTATTTTGGTGTTCTAGGGGTGGAAAATGTTGAAATATATATATTATTTTCACAAAAAAAATCAAATTTACAACTTAAAAACTCTCCTCCTTTATCACTTATAACATAAGAAAATAAATGACCTTTTTCATTTTGAATTTCCTTACGAAAATTAATAAAGTTTTTTAATGTTTTGCTTCTATGATATAAACAAAATACTCAAAATAAATCTACTATAATCATAAACAATTACAAAAAAAATATCTTTTACAACTTAAACTAGAATTTCTCATGGGTCCAAAAATTTCAACATGTAGCAATTCTAAGAAACCAGTAGTATTAACTATATTAACATATCTAAAACATTATTTATACTTATTTCCTTCTAAACCAAAATCACAAACATAGAACTTACATGTGGTGAATTTGGGAATTTATAGGACCTATTCATGTTTGGACAGCTTTTAAAACTTTCAAATACGAACATGTCCCATCCTCTTATGCCATATAATATGATCTATATGTACTGCATTTAATCATGATTCATTATTCTTGGTCAATTCAAAAAAATAAATACAATATATATTTTATTTTATATTGTCATAAAGAAAAACTTTATTATATTTGTAAAAAAGACATTTTTTATATCCAAATTTTACATTCAAACCATCATCACAAACTTTTGATATACTAATTAAGTTGTTTTTTAATCCTTGTAAAAAATAGATACTAAAACTAAATTTAGTTTACCTAATTCTCCAAAACCATTAAACAATAATTCAGAGTTGTCATTGAAAGTTACAGTACCTCCATCATAAGAGTTAATATATAATAAGTTACAAATTTTACCAATCATATGCCTTGAGCACCCACTGTCTATATACCATGTGACATTAGAACTCTTTAGATAGGTTTCCTGAAAAATAAATCAAATAGATGGTTTTTTTAGTACGCAGACTAGTTTGGGTCCAATTGGATTAGAAGGCAAATATTTAGGTACCCATACATATTTGAGATATGTATTGTAGTGAAATCTTGAAGAAAGGATTTTAGAAATTTTATTCTTAGTATTTCTTAAAGATTGTGTATAATTTAATGAACATTAATTTTCATGATTCCCTTTCAAGTTATAATTAAATTAGGAAACATTAGAAACATTCCCATTAATTCCTTTAACAAACATAGTTTTATACATCTTATGAACCTGAGTATTATTGCCACATCCCTTTTTATCATATTTGGATTTTTTATGGCCATTATTTTATCAAATTTCTCAAGGCCTTGAAAAAACATAGATTAAGTAACATTTAAATATGTAATTCCCCTTTTATGGTTTTCATTCTCTTTTAGAATAATTTCCAATTCATCCCATATTTTTATATTTTAACATGTTCCAGAATTTTTCAATTTCTTATTTTCTTTTTTAAGATTCTTGCATTAATTTTTATGTTTTTATAAACCCTCACAAGCTGTTGTAAATATTCTATTTATAAATTTATCAATTTTTTACACAAAATATTTTATTCTCAGTTTCTCATATTTAACATTTAATAATTCAGCATCTAAAACCTTTTCTTATTATATATTACTTAAAATAAAATCATTTTATTTTTTATTTTCGTTATTAATTTTACTATTTTCTCTTTTCATTTCCCAGTATAGTTGATCAATTCTTAATATGTCACTTTGAGATTTTTCATTATGAACAGTTAATTCGTTAAAACCATTTTATATATCAGTTTTATATTTAAAACTATAAATATAGTCCAAGTGTACCTCTTTTACAGTAGTATCCATCAGATTAATATTTTCATATTCTTTATCACATTTAGAACTAACATCACAGGAGTTGAATCCTCTTTACAACTTCATCTTGTATGCTATGCCTTTGTTTATTCCTTCTTGTATCCGTTTTTATTTACTTCTTATATTAATTTGGGATATCCTAATTCTATGTTCCCCTTTTCCTTCACCCATATAAAATTAATTCTCAAGCATCACATTTGCTAGCCTTACCTATTTTACTACCCATCTATAATCTTTTTTAAAATATCTTCTGAGACTCTTCTAAAAACCTCTCTTTCCCTTCATATACTTATAAACACCTATGGTGTAATTTTTAATTTCGTTTTTCTCAATTTTTTGAAAACTAGAATCATAATAATTAGAAAAAATATATATTTTAGTTAAAATATATACCTTTCCTTTTATCATGATCATCAATATTGTCATTATTCATTTTCAGCTCGTATTCTAGAAGTGACCCTATAGTCTCATCCATCGAATATTCAGTAAAATAATTAAATACTTAAATAGAAATTTTTTTTAATTCTATTTCTCAGGTGGAGATCCAATTAGTCTCTCAATGAGATATTCATTCTTCATGGTCTCTCTATGAGAAACCATGTCGTTGACACTTTGGGTGAGTCTATTGTACATCAAATTAATGATTTCTTGATCATTCTTTTTGAATTTATGAAACTCATCTTAGTAAATACCTATCTTAGTTCTATGATACTTTCCAATTCCTTGATAATTGACTTTTAAGGTCCTCAATTTTTTTGAAGAAGTTTTACAGGATGAAATATGACTATTCATATTTCTTCTTAATGAGTAGTATATGTAATTCATATTTTTTTTCTTTGAAACAAATTTTGAATCATCTTTACTGGTAAGAGATTCTTATTCAACTCCACTAAATTTATATGGTTTTGAGATTATAACCCAATAATATAGACCTATATTTTTTTTAAAATACCTCCATTTTATTATTCCTTTAAACATAGTCACTTCTATTAAGGTGTGGTGTTCTGATGTGATTCAACATCATGAATTCATGATTATCCATAACAAAGTAGGGGATATTTTCCATATAGTTTTATGTTTATGATAATATAATAATGCTCAGATATAAATTTTTAGATCCCTTAGTATGGAAGTAGTGATGAAACTCGGGGGGGGGGGGGGGGGCGATAGACTTTTTTGATTTATTGATACAAATTCTAATTTATTCAAGTTATATAAAAGTGTTAAAAGTTGGAGAGGAAATAAAATAATTAAAACATGTGATTTTTATAGAGGTTCTAGTAACCATGATCCTATTCCTTCCTTTAATATCCTTTTCTCCTCAAAGAGATTGGTATGCACTATATCATCAATTTTGATAGCGACTCACAACACAATTATATAAAAATACGGACATACCTTTTTCACTCAAGGTGGTATAGCCCCTCCTTTTAATTGAGTCACAACAAACCTTCTATTTGTGTGAGGGAAATAACCCAACCTTCCTTTTAGATGGTTGGAATTACCCAATGATATCTTTTTGATGGGAAAATCATAAACCAAAACTCTATAGGATAAAAAAGTTATTATAATAATTACATTGAAGCAATAACATAAAAAATTAAATAATACATAAGAATATTGTGTATAAATTTGGTGCAGCTCATGTTCTTGGATCACATATGTGGAAGAAGATTAAAATGATTAACATCCTCATTTATCATAGTAAAACAGCATAAGTCAAAGATATTTCTTGATTATTTTAAGAATAATAGTAAATATATTCTCATATCCTTATCTAATAGTTCATCTTATCTGGTAATTTTTTTAATCGTTGAATTAATCTCTCAAAACATTAACATCAATATCTATAGGTACGAAGTCAGGTCCAATCTATAAACAACACTTTTCAGTAATTAATAATAATGTTATATGACCATTACCTTAAATTTTTTAAGCCGCATTTTAAACAAAAATCACATTCAAACTAAAATATATTCATAAAATATTAAAATGATTATTTAACATATTAAGAAGAATAATTATTAGACAAATAAAAATTAAAAAATATTTTAAATAATGATATAATGATACATATTTGTACATGTGATAAAATTTAATAAAAATAGTGCATCATATAAAAAAATATTCATGAAAAGATTTCACTGAAAAAATACTCTAATTATTTTTTTAGACATTATTGCAATTGTATTTTATCATAAAATAGTAGAAATTAATCAATGTAATTCATTTTGTAAACTTTAACTAAAATTTAGTAAATATATTTTGGAAAAACAAATTATCTAACAGTAAGACATTACTCACCATTAAATATAGAGAGTGGTGAGATATTTTCACCATTGGAAATGTTCCATGGTGGAAAAATAGATTTATACCTACAGTTTAATTTTTATAAAATTTATAATGAATTGAACAAAAAATGAAATAAATTCAATTAATATTAACATAAAAAGGATCCACGAGAATAGTAAAAAAATTACTCAACATTAGGTGTTCAGTGGTGACTCTTGACTCATCATTGGGTTCTAGTAGTGACTCAAGTATCATCGTTGGGTTCCATTGGTGAAAAGTAGAAACGAAATTAACTAACTAATCAGAATGAACATAAAAGAGAAGAACATAAATTATGTTTATTAAATAATCCAGATATAATAAAAAAAGCAAAAAATAGTTGATACAAAAAAACACTTCCATACTTATGAAATAAAATATCACTAATACTTTGTATAAGTAAAGAATTAAAAGGTTATGATAAAAATAAGAACATAAAATATACTCAATAAAAAAAACAAAGTGTATCAACACATGAAATTTCTTTAATTAATCTACTTCAGAAATTGTAAAATATCAAAAAATAATAAAAATAGGGTGAATAAAAAACCCACTATTGATCTTACAACGGTAGTTAAATTCTCTTATAAAATATATACAATGGTGTGTAAAATTTTTTAACCATTAGATAATCTTTTTAGTGGTGAAAAGTCTAACCATTGGTAAATAAAGCAAAGGTGAAAAAATTTCTCACAATTGTTATGAAGCCCAATGGTGATATGATTCTCACCATTGGAAAATTTCCGAAGATGAACTAAATCACTTATGGTTGGTTTCTTACAATGATGACATAAATAGAACGAAATGAAATAGAAGAAAATATAAATGATGAATAAAAAACAGGACAAAAGGTGGATACTGAATAGGTAAATATTAGGTATCTATAATTTCAAGTGAAGAAGTGATAAAAACCAAAATAGAGAAAAGAAAACATAAAATGAGGAAGAAATATTTGAGTATACGCCTTCAAATAAGAGAAAAGAGTAGGTCACTAGATATTGGGATTTTCTAGTCAGTCTATCCATTATGGAAGAGAATGAGAGAAAGTGGAATAGTTCACATTGGAGTGGAAAAGACAATTTTGGACATTAAAAGAAAATAAAGTGTGTGTTGGATGGTGGATAGATTGATGGATGAAAAAATGAGAGAGATCCAATGGTCTATATTGATCATCTGATGAAAAATAGTATCCCACATTGAAACCAATATATGGTGACCAAATAGTTTTTAACTCAATATTTGATGATGAGGTTCCAGAACAAAATCACACAACGCACACTATTTATGGGCTTGCGTGTGATGTTAGGTCAAACCATGTCGGCAATCTACTTGGGCCATATTCATAGGCATGCATGCAATATGCATTTTCTATGATAGCTTGAACCTAGACTCTGTGAAATCATTATGTTCTAGAACTCCCATAAGGGTATACCCATTCAGTTTCCATTAATGGTGGTTGAGGTTCACCTTGGGTTTCTTCACATAAAGCCTTGGGTTTTAAAAAATAAAAAAATAAATATAAAGTAAAAAACATCAAAACACATTTGAATGCATGTTAAAGAGTAAAATATTTTAAAAAAACCAAAAATGAATTTAATTAAATATTAAATAAATATAGTTTTTCAGAATAATTAAATATATATAATTAATAATACCCAATTAAAAATAGAATTTTATTACTAGTCACCCATGGTCTTTAGGGGTCGAGGTTCAGTGTGGGTAAAAATGGACCATATGAAAATTATAGAAAACATACTACCTATCATGGATGATTTATCAGTTAATTATTTGGAATATATATATATATATATCATAGAGATTTCCATGTATCATGGGGTTCATATAATTATCATCTATGATTGGGAACCCATATTTACTTTCTATTTTTTTGAAAGGTCTTCCAAGAGCATTGGGTTCTTAGATGAAATGAGTACCTCTTTCCACCTATAGACTGATAGTCAGTTCAAATAGACTATTTTAATGTTAGAGGATATAATTTAGTCTTATGTTCTTGAATTTGATTGATCTGGGGTGTATCTTCCCTCTCTATTTGAGATCCCCAAAAACAATTTACAATAATCTTTCAAAATGTATCCTTTTCAAGCCTTAAAATAAATGTCATTTCATTATAATCTATGATAGAAAAATAAGGTAACTCGCCCTTGATTGGGTCTAATATTGTTCAAGTGATGATGAAGTAAGTGATTTGAATTTTAAAGTTGTCTATAACCCCTCAAAGCTATAAAAAGTCCTATGTTGATCAAAGGAGGTGAATTTTGTAATTTAGGATAAGTGAACATTTGTTCCTTCAGGTATCTATAAGGGTATGCAACCAATAAATGGAAAAATAAGAGAAATTAACTCTAAGAATTTTTGGACCTTTGGAAATCTCGGGTTGAGTTAGAGAAACTATTTACCAGCTCTCTCATCCAACCAAATTCAATGACATGTATAATACCTTCAAATTTTCCAATTAAGGAAATGCATGGCTAGCCCAGATCAAATAATCTAATATTATGATGTTAATTTTGAATCATATGTGTCATATTTACAACATCTTATTTTCATTATGGATAAATGTAAATACCCTAATTATCAAAGTTAATAATGTTTATTTAATTTTTCGATATTTTTTTAGGTTTATCTCGAAGTCTACGGTGCGTGTCGAAATCTAGGATATTTATTTCATGGGAATAATCTAAATAATGGGGTTTAATTCTAAGATAAAATCCTATTAAAAGTCCTATGGGACTCTCTCATACGTTTAATCATGGATGGTAGGGATACTGTAACTACCATATATATTTCACTTGGTTCTAATAGAGTTCTACTGGGGTACCTCCATATTTTTTAATAGCGAATAAAAGAAATTATATTTAAAATTAGACCTAACCCACCCCACCCCCCCCCCCCCCATTTTAACCTTCAGCTTGAGAACTTCCTATTTTGGTCATCTGAATCCATCTCCCAACCTCTCTTATCCCTCTTGTTCCACTTAGGTGAAACTACTTTCATTCATTCTCAAAATCACTTCTGGTTGGTTATGGAGCCTTGTAATAAACTAGGTTAATTTATATCTCAATTATAATATTCCTATTTTTATTATAATATTAGTAGTGTATCTATCTCTCTTTCCCCCCATTTTACTGATTCTTAATTTTATCAAATATTTTGATTATCACCTCAACAATATATTATAATGACCGTGTTGATGAGAAAGTATGGTATTGATTTGGATTGGGTTATCTCTATCATTTTCTCTTATTCATAATAATCTAGCCTTAATTCCATTTTATTTTTAAGTTGGTATAAAATGTAAGTGGTGCAATATTCCCTTTTTCTCTAGGACTAAATAAATCCTTTTCAATGGTATAGGTAAGTGGATCTCTTTTTCCTCTAATATTATCATAGGGTTGGGTTAAAAATGGTTTGGGATCAACTAAAAATGTAAAAAACGAAATGTTTGAAATTTTTAATGTTAGTTACAATTTGATTTATTGAAATCATAATATGATTTGTTATTTTATGATTATATTTTCTATTTTTCACTCTCATGTGATATTCCATTATCTTTTCTACTATTGGACTAAGCCCTTAGCATATAAAAGGAATTATAAATGTTAGAGACACTTTAAATGCTGGCATGAATAATGTATTTTTTCCCATCATTTTTTATGAATGATTTCAAAAACGTATTCTCATATTATCCTTTGTATAATTTCTTTCTAAGATTTAATATCTCATTTCCAATGATGAGAATTGAATTATATGGGAATATTATCCTTAAATTAATATTTTCCACTATTTTTAATATAATATTTTATCATGAAATAATTTTGTATCAAAATGGATATATTTTAATTAATTTCTTATATGTAATTAAAATTTCTTAGTTAGAAAGTAAGTAAATTGGAAATAAATAATATGATAAGATGTGTATTGGTACACCATAGTTTGATATATAGGTTGGTGGTATGGGATGAGATCATTGTTCTCTAACTCTTTTTTACCCCTTTTCTCATTCTTAAACAGGCAGGCTACAATATTTCCCTAACTCTAGTATACAAGAACCATTATCCCTTATAAATAATGGATCTTTCAAAAAAACACTAATTTATGTTTACCTAGTTTAAATGACTATAATATTAATCCACATGTCTCATCTTTGAAACTAATCCAAGTCCTATATAAGGCATAGTTCTTATGGATCCACTAGGTTAAGGGGTTATTTATGATTTATTCCTCTACAATGTGTGCTCCATGTTGTACTACATATTCTCACAAGATCTATATTGTTGTTGTATACACAATAAATTATAACTATCTACTATAGGTGTCATTGTTACAGCCTACTACATATATTTTATTCACACACTTCATGTGCCTAATATGGAAGTCTGTATATACCATGGTTCATTATCTGATTAAAATGTAAAGTGATGGAATATGGTAGGATGTTCTATCAAGAGTTTTGGAGTTCATGTGGAACCATTTTAAACCTCTTGGTGAATGTTTGGATTACGATTAACAAGTATATCCATGGGTGTCAGGAACCAACCTAGGTTAACCCATAATAAAACACTCTCTCTAGACTTGGGAAGGCCAGAAATGCAATCTCAATTCCCATGGGAAAGAGATATGCACCTTGGAATCATAAAGAATGAAATTGGAATTATTTCACCCAACAAAAATACACATAAAAATATAAAAGGTGTAAAGAAAATATATACAAGTAAAAATATGATATGTCCAATAATAAAATAAAGAATATAAGTATAAAAGATCATAAAAACAAGGTTGATTTCCAATACATCTGATAATAATGAAAAAGATAAAACAAGACACCAACATATCAATTTGAAAGTGAGGCAATTCCACATGCACCACCACTATAACTCAAAATTCGATATATAGGAATATTATTTACACCGAACAACTTATAATCCTATAGATATAAAGGTGTGATCTAAAATACTAGTAGTTCGCCAACCAAAAACCAAAATAATTACATTTTAAAAAAAATATCTTACATTCAAGTTTGAAAATAGGAAAATAATAATAGGATTTCTGGATTCCTTTAAAATATGTCTGAAGTATTTTTCCTTGAAAACACACCATTTGCAAAATCCCAAGGTCCTTTTAAAATAAAAAAACAATTTATATTATTATTTATAAAATGAAGATTAAATTTCAGTTTAATTATTTTTATGGAAAATTATCATTGAAAAAAGAATATCATTTTACAAATTTGTTTTTAATAAAACTTTTGAAAATATACCAATATCATCATCATGGATTCAAAGGTGCTAAAGGGAAAAGTATAGAATTTAGATAAAGTGGTCATAAATGAATAAAAGTTTGCTAAGGGAAAAAAACTATAAATCAATCGACCCATGCCAAAAAAAAAATTTCATACCCCTCCTAGCCTAACTGGGTGGAAATATCCCATATATTTTCTAAAGTCTTACCTAAGTCCATTGGCCACATAATAACTTCAAACTAGTGCACAAGTGTACCTGGACTTCCCACCCAGACACCTAGGTCTCCCCATGATATATAAAAGGGAATTTTATAATGTTAATGTATAAGAATACCATATAATAATATCAAAAAAAAATTCACTCATTTATCTAACTCACACCTTTGAACTCCCACATAGAAACATTCCCTTTATCAATCATAACTATAACATCCCTCAATGTGTAATTTTTTCCCAAATTTCAAGATTACATTGTATAGTCATTAATAATTTGGCATATACAAAGGGTTTTCATTTTCCAATAAAGAATTTAAAGTGCTAATCAGGTTGTTACACAAACTACATGAAATACCGAGTTCTTAAATGAAATTCAAGTTCATTTATAAAATCATTTATAATCATACCCCTTCAGTAAATACCAGTTTTTGAAGATTTTTTTTAATAAGGCTCAAATGCAGCTGATCTTAGAAAATAAAACTTGTCACATAATTTTTAAAATCAATAAAAATAAATAACTTCCCTTATAATTACTGTTATCCAATAGGGAATTTAAATTTAAAAAAAATATATATTCTTTTAAAAGAGTTTTCCAATCCAATCATAAAACAAAATTCCTTTTTTATTTTATCAGATGTTAATTAAAACATCATTATTTGATATATATACAAGATATAAACTGAAATACTTATAGCATATTTATAACCCGTTATGAAATCATAAGAAACCATATATTCAATTTTAAAGGGAGTTGATTAGGACACCTACCTCAACAAATTGTAAATTCCTTAATTTATATGTGATAAGAACACCATAGAAAGAGAGAACACTAATAATCTAAATAAAATCATAGAAAAAGAATTATGTTAAATCAATTTTAAATTCAATGATCCCATGTCTAATAAAGTAAAGAGAAATAAAACTTACCATGACGATTTCAACGATTCACACACTGATCATCCCAAATCCAATGAATTAACCCACTTTTAATAATCGATCTAATTGAATCATTTTTAGATCATGAAAAAAAACCTTATTCATTGTTCATGAACCTCTGATATATGATCCCTATCAATAAAAATAGGAATGATCTATAATCAATAAGGACTGATGAATACTAGAGATAGGACTTCTAAAACATTAATCAAATACCATTTAATTCATCAAAAACAATCCCTATAAAGGTTAATATCACCCAACCTTTTTTAGAGGAATCGTTCAGTTTTGGATATTATGATATTATAGTATGAATTAGGCTTAAGGGTTTCATTTTTTTGTATTAAAATTAATTTTTGGATAAATTAGTATTCATTGTATGATCTGGCTACACAGTTTCGAGATCTATGCACCCCCTTATGGGTTATTGGAGAATTTTAATGTTTTGAATGACCATGTCTCAACCAGTGAATATTCCTCTATTCTAGGAGTCATAGTTTTCTGAGAACGAGAAACATTTTGGATTAACCATTTTCAAATGGTGCTCCCTCCCCTTGGATTCCTAAACTATCTGCACTACTTCTTGAGATTTCATGCACGGTCTACCCTAACCATGTGTTAAGCATGTATAGGCCAAAAATATTCAAAAATAAAAAGAAAAATACCTAAAATGGAAGGAAAAGAAAAGAGAATAAAAATACACAAAACAATATATTTATCCATGGTCAGGATGTGTCAATCCTACCCACCGTAAGGGTTTCTTCCATATAAAGTCTCAAAGACCATAGTTGATCTAGAGGAAAGAGAAATTAATAAACCAAGATTAAAAATATAAACAATACAAAAGTATTAATCAAAACACTAATTGAATCCAAACACACATCCCTCTTAGATGTAAACTAAGAATGATTCTAAACTTGGCCATGCTGGAAAATGAGTTCATCAAATAATAATCCCAATATTAGGGTCTATTAAAATAGACTTCTAAATCATGCTCAAGAACATGTTTAGGAAACAATGAGAAAATATCTTTAGAAAAATTCACTACGTAATATTTCATTATAAACCGAATATTAGACCCTCTAATAATCAATATATGATGAAAAGAGAAATCAATATCCCAAAAAAATCTCAAAAACAACACACTCAATAATATTTAGATATCAAATTGAAAGGAGATGCCAGAAAAGAGTACCATCTCAAAGAAAACTGCCGAAGAAGATCACATAAGAGGAAAACTAAAATTAATTAGTAATTCCTCATAATAAATCATAACATAACATAAACTATATAGTATTTCATAAATATATGTATGGTTATGTCATGGAAAACATGTGAAAAAAACTGTACATGAAACACCTAAAAGGTTATTATTATCGGAAGAATTCCATATCTTCCAAAATACCAAATGAAAAATAAAATCCCACATATATACAAGTGGTCGAATGTAATCATCATGGAAAACATGTTAAGATTGGTCTCACCACTACAATAGATCTTCACCCAAATTTAAACTTATACCGCTTAATTTATCACAATTAGGGAATATAAGACAAGAGAAATATCAGATGAAAATCTATATAAATTGAATTATCTTATTAAAATGACATAATCCAATGAGGAAATTTGAAATTTAAAAACATCACTATAGAAATTCTAAGAAAACCAATAAAAACCACACCCGATATCATGAGATAAATAAGACAACAACATTACATAAAATAAAACCCAAACAGTTCATATGAAAACTTCAAGATCAATGACTTGAACCTGAGGATCTTTATAGGGGTTAATCTTTACTCCACATTCCTTTCGAATAGATCCTCTATATAACCATTGAAAATTTACTAATACATCCAAAAGCATGATATTTCTTAATATTCCATTGACAAGAGGTTTTCTTACATACCACAATTATAGACTGATATAAAACTTGGTGCTTATTCCCAAATGAGTCTGGTGATAATAAATAAGATAGTCTCTTTCTAATAACACTTTCAAGGTTTGACTAGGCATACTTCTTTTTTCCTTTTCCACAACAAATGATTTAAGGAACCTATAATACTTTTAGTTCTATTGATAAGTCCATTTTAACATTGATAGATTACTCAACCAATTATTTATATGAGTCAAGGATGAGAAAAAACACAAATCATGATAGATTAGGTTGAAAACCATTATAGAAACACAAGGAAATTAGTGAAGCATCCATGGATGGATGAGTAAGGTATGAAACCAACGAAATATAATGGACTATATACTACAACACTATTTTATCTCATTTATTGATACCATTAAATTCCATATATTTTATCACCTTTTATCAAATTATAGAAGAACCCTTAAATGTACAATGCCTTAAGAGATTCCCCTGAATGGTCATCCTATAGATTAATCAAGATGAAAAAAAATCATCTCTTCCATCCCAAACCCTCTAATATGAAGGTAAGAATCCAAAAATTTTGAAATTCATAAAGGATTATGTGGATGAAAATAACTTCAATAACTAGTATCCAAACCACATCTTCCTAAGAACCTCATTTCCCAAATAAATTAGAAGGATTCATGTCTTATTACTCTAAAATAAAATCCTCACACTGGGGCTTTATAGGAATAATAGTGGGCCCTGATACTAGAGACGGTAGAATAATCATCCCAAATATAATCATGATCATCCAAAGATTCCATTAAACTTAAATAGTGGTGTACACAAAAAATAATGAAAATAAACACACCAAAACAAAATCCATAACTCAAATCCCATAAAGAAAAACAGAAATAAAAAACAACCTCAATACACCATTAAACAAAATTTTAATTCCAACACGAAACAAATTATAAACCAAAAAACTCAAATAACTTTTTTATTTAAATAATAAAAATAAATTCAGATCTTTTATAGAAGATGATTTATCAAAACTCAACTCAAAAAGAAATTCCACTATTTAAACAATATTTAGACCTTATTGGAAACATTTAAATGAAATTTCCATTAACACTAAAATATTTTGAAGCTTATATTTTGAAACATTTCAAACTTAAACTATTTAAAATATTCTCAATGAATTTATTAACATCAGAGAAAAATTTTCATAAAAATTTGGAATATTACCTTTCTCTAAAACAGTAACAAATTTTCCAAATTCTATAATCATTTTAAATTCAAAATATCTTAGAACCATCACTAAAACCAAAATAAATTAATTCAAAACATTTAAAAATAAAAATAAAAAGTTTTTCAAATAAAATCACCTATTTCTTGTTAGTTTTAAAAATAATTAACAAGATTATCAACACTCTAACAAATTACCTACTAATTTTAAAATAATCTGAGATTTTTATTTAAGAGATCAAGCTTAAATAAACCAAAACATGTTTTAAATTATAAAATATACATAATAAATCAACCTAAACCAATATAAAGAGAAATTAAACTAAATATAATACATTAATAATGAAATTATCAACAAAACAATTAGTCATGCGCGATTTGGTCCTGCAGTTTATAAGAACATACATAGACCATGTGACTTTCCCTAGAGGTTGGCCAATGTTTCCTATATAGTATATGCATGATTTTCCAAATCACGAAACATGAGTTTAAACCCTCTAAATTTCCTCCAAAATCCAATCTTAAACTTAGAGCATCTCAAAATATCTCATGGTTTCTCAATTCCATAAACAAATACTCAAAAAAATGTCTTGAAAATATTGGAGAACTAATCTTGAATTAGAGACATACTCATCCTAAAAAAACTATTAACTCAAGTGTCATCTCAAGTTGTTGGTGAGAAAGCACCCTCTAATTACTAAATACCTGAATACTAACAATCGAAAATCTATATTACGAGAAATTACAAAATACAAATACAAATCAATAGTTTGATACAAATATTTTGTACACCGATCGAGTTCTTCCCTAAACAGAACACATAAACTAGTTGTGGTAAGGCCTGAAGGGAATTACCTATCCCCATGGGCTAGTGAAAAGATAATGGGTATTACGAATAATTAAATTTGAAGGGTTTCTCCCAAAAAAACAAAAAAAAGATACAATTTTTAGATAAAATAAAAAAAATTAATAATCAGATTTGTCCAACAATATAATAAATAATGGAATTATCATATACTATAAAAAGAAGTTCAATATCCAAAAAAATGAAGATAAGAAAAAAATTACAACAATCCACTAATATCTCTATATGAAACTGAGGCAAAACCACATGCACCTCGGTTGTAACTCAAACCCATATATATTAGAATATAAATTATTCTAAGAAACTTATTAAACCTATAGATATATAGGTTTGCAATAAAATCCTAGTTGATCACCACATGTTATCCCAAAGCATGACACTTTTGAAGAAAATAAATTTCTTGAAATTTTAAAAATAAGGATATAAAAATAGGTTTTATATATTCGTCTCTATAAAACAAGTATCAAATGGTTTTCCTTGAAAACAACCCCATTTTCACAAACCTAAGTTCGTTTTAAAATAAAACCACAATTTATATTATTTTGAAAAAAATTAAGCCCAAATTTAAGTTTAAACATTTTTAAAGAAAATTTTGATGTAACTAAAAATATCATCTCACAAATTTCTAGATAAACAATCATTTGATAATATACATACATCCTCATTATTGTGGAATATAAAGTGCTAAAGGGATCACTCTAGAATAGTGATAGCAAAGTCATCAATAAAAAAGATTCCACATGCTATAAAGAAAATAAACATCAATTCACCCCTGACCAAAAAAATAAATCTCATACTTACAAGTATAATTAATGGAAAACATCCATTAGCATGACCTGGGTCCCACCTATGTCCACTAGCCACTACATAATTCTAAACTAGTGCACTTGTGTACCTAAAATTTCCACCAACCAACCATCTCTTCCCATGATGTATAAAAAGTTAGGTAATAATTTAAATATATATCTATACCAAATAAGTATATTATAAAATTTCAATTCAATCATTTATCTTGATCACATTTTTAAACATCCATATAAGAACATTCCCTTTATCAATCATAACAATGCAATTCAACTTCCCTCAGTGGGTATATTTACCACAAGCATATTAACTTACATATTTTCTAT
The DNA here is from genome assembly GCA_963277665.1 of Viscum album. Classification (NCBI taxonomy): domain Eukaryota; kingdom Viridiplantae; phylum Streptophyta; class Magnoliopsida; order Santalales; family Viscaceae; genus Viscum; species Viscum album. The sequence goes on from OY728148.1 coordinate 473,625,846, forward strand.
CATACATAATGGGGAATTTGCTATGGGTTTTTATTTTATAATGAATTATTCAAATATCCAACCATCACTTTCCACATTCTACTCAGAATATTGAGTTTTTCAAAAAAAAATCAAGGATATTTATGAAACCATTTATAAATCAGCAGATTTTATTAAATACCATTTTTCAAAAAAGTTTCTCAAAAAATAAAAAAATCCCCTAAGATTAGAGAATATCATTTCTTTACATTATTTTTTAAATCAATATCAAAAAAAATCATGGAAATTTACCAAGATCCAAGTGTCCATTTCAATTTTCAAGAAAAAATGTTTATTTTTTAAAAAATTGTTTTCATATAAAATCATACAATAAAATCACTTTTTCAAACTTTTACCAAAATCTAAAAAAATAATTATCTAGTATAAATAAAAGATAATAAATTATAAGATAATAAAAACCCTTGATTAAAGCACAATAAATCATAGATTCAAATTTAAAGGGATATGATTGGGACACCTACCTCAAACAATTGAAAATTATGACAATTCCAGGGGATTCACACCACAAATAAAGAGAGGGATCTAGTAATCAGGAAAAGATCTTGGACCTTGAATCACATTACATAAATTTTACATTCAATGATTCCAATGTCAATAGAGAAAATTGAGATACCACTTACCATGAATATTTTAAATATTAACACAATAATCAACCCATATCCAATGAATTCCACCTCATTCAGCAACTGATATAATTGAAATATTAATAAATCATCAAAAAAAACTCATATTGAGTTAATACACCCCTAATATAAGATTTATATCAAGATAAATATTATAGATCGTGAATCAAGTATAATAATAATTAATAACGGATACATACCTTTGAAAAAATGGATCAAACATCATTGGATTCATTAGAATCAATCTCGAAAAGGGTTGGCATCTGTAAAATATTTTATAGTAAACCTTCAATTCATGAGACTAAAACATAAAAGGATTAACGAGGATAAAGGAAAAAAAATTTATTTTTAAATAACATTTGATATTAATTTATTTTTGTTTAATATTATAGAAAATTGTATTCCAACCATGCACCCCCCTTTTGGGATATTGGAAAAGCCGCACAGTTCGGTCACATGGTTTTAATAACCACGAAACAACCATATGATATAGGTATATCCCAAGGTTAAAAGTTCAATGTGATATCCATGTAGTTTGGATTAACGATATTCCAACCATGCACCCTCCTGTTGGACTATGAAACAAGCTACATGACTTCCTCGGATAACCCACATGATTTTCCCAAACCACACACCGATTGGGAACAAAATCAAAGCACTCCAAAAATCTTGGAAATGAGACCTTTAAATAGATTGAAATTATAGACACTCAAAATTACACAAAAAATAATTTTTTATAAGGTTTATATGTGACATTATGGGTTATGGTGGTGCTCAATTGCAAAAGACATCATCTTTTGTTACTACTTAGGCTATGTTTCTCTTGTAAATTTTATTCACATCAATTTTTTCTATATTCTAATCATTTTTTAACCTATGGGTATTTTTGGGTCTTTTTTAGAATTCATTCATGTTAATATATTTATTCCACATGTACATTTCTATGTATCATTATGAGTAAGTTTCTTCACTATATAGGACCTGGTGTCAGGGTTATGCTGAAACTTTTGATAAACCCCCAGGTTTTATGTATACTTTATGAAAAGGGTGAACCATATACCGCATTGTCCTATTAGACCATTGACTAGGTTATACAATAAATAAATATGTGTGTTTTTGGTAATAATAATTAAGACTCAATAGATATTTAAAATATCATGATTGTTTCTATGGAAAATAATTTGTAAAAAACAGGTAAATATGGATGTGTTCATAATGATAGATAACATGCAAAACTCTATCAAAAGGAGTATATCCACGTCGTGTAAAAGATTTTAATGGAATTATTCATATGAAATATGACTAGAGTATCTTCATTAACCACTCATGAACTTAATATGATTCAGTATGTTAATTAGTTATAAAGTATTCTGTCTCATTAAGTATTAATATGGGTATAAAATTCATTCTAAAACAATTACCATAATTATTTTGATAATTTTTTGTAATATACAATATGAATGTGTTAAATAAAATTTTACATGATATCCTCAATATCTATAAGATAGTTGAGAAGGATATGGGAGGCTTAGGATCTAGTGATATGATAACAGTTTAAAGGGAATCTTAATTTGCTTGAAAAATAATATTGGGGGAAAAAATAGTCAACCAAGGTCATAGAAACCAAAAATATGTGTTAATAATGAGTGGAATAGTTTATTTTAGGGTGAAACTTCTAACAATAGGAGTAACTTCCTATAATACTTTAAGGGTTTTTAGAAGTACCATGGAGAGTCCATGTAAGGTATTAATTCTATAGAATCCAATTATACTATTTTAAATGGTATATTATACCTAATATACTATATAAATTCTTTTAAATATGTAAAAGGGTTCAAAAATAAATAAGTGATTATGTATGGAGTTTAAGTTTTTCATTCTAATAATGAAGCAAAGGGTTGTTATATCATAGAGGTGTATGCATTGGATTACATGAGAGCTCTAGTGGGTCTGTATAAGAATATGTATTCTTATATTTTTTCCTAATATGATAATAGAATTTATTTATAAAAAATGATTGTTATTAATAATATAAGATGATAATATTTATTCATTTTTTTATAATCGATACACTTCAAAAACATGTCTATAGAATATAAGAGTAAATATGTTTTATCTAGTATAATTGTTTTATGTTATTTTTTAAAATGTGATGGAAAATTTTCAACCTAAAAACAATAGAATATTTTTAAGAATAACATTTTGAAAAAATATTATCCAAAATATATAATATATCATATATTACTTTATTATTAATAGTTTAATTATTATATATTCTAATAATGAAAATGAGTGTTATTTTCATACAAAAATGATTTTGTGTCTTAAAAATATATTTTAGAGAAATATAGTTTCAAATTTGTTAATGGGGTTATATATAGACTTTAATAGTTTCAAAATGTAACAATTAAATGATTATACCAATTTAATTTGGAATGAAGAACACTTTATATACTAGAAAATTTTTGGGTATGTTTTTTAAAATTGATCTTAATTTAAAAGTCTAAATTTAAAAAAAAATCCAAAATGATATCAAAGAAAAGTTAAAGATAAAATTGTCCAAAAGATGATGATGATTAACATAGAAAGGGTTATGATTATTTAAAATCAATAAAAGTTATTAATATCAAAACACTTGATGTTGTAAAGTGAATAAGTTAAAATATTATGTCCAAATATTTGGACATGAGGATGATGAATTCTAATCCAGACATTATTTATGAAAATATTCTTCATAGATGTTAACCTACTGAAGGAGATTAGTGGGAGTACTTATCTAATGGTAATATATAGTTGTAGAAGGAGTTAAAAAGTGTTATAATGTGTTTAATAAGTCCTTAAAAATTAATTCTCCACTTTATTAATATTTTTTACTGGTTCTATATATTAAATGAATAAAAAATTAATTATCTTAAAAAAGTCGGACTCTAATTTTCCCCTAATCATTAGTCATTATGGGTTATTATAGGTTATGATTACATGTAATGATTGGACCAATTTAGGTTTCAAATAAGTATATGAAATCCACTCATGAGCTGTATAATGAAATATATATATTGGATGACCTACTATCTATTCCGCATTGAGTATCATACTCTATGTATTTGGTATACTATGGGTGAATATTTCATATTGAATCATTATTACTTGATGTTTGAAATATTCTTGACATGAGAATCTTAAAATTTTAATACATTATTTATACTTTCCTTGAGGTTTATATGACCAGGTGTGGTTGGGTATGTTGTTTATCTTGTCATTGGATGAGATTTATTTAAGATGGGGTTCAACCTATTGTATATTATGAATGAAATTTGGGCCCCTGATTGGGATATATTAAGGAAGTGTATGTCCATACTATATAAGGGACATGTGATGTGATTATCTTGTAGGGTTTGGGAAATATGACATGCTCATTCATTAAGGTAAATGAAATGTCATGTATTCATCCATGTGGTCCGTATAATATTGGTGAATCAGTCATGTATGAATTAGCTACATTTGATTGACATAATTCATGTTTCATGGTTACTATATTTTTAGGATAAGGTGATTTTATAATTATTCATATTATATATGAACATCTAGTGGACATCGATATAGATAAACTTTTTTTATACAGATCGTACTAGATTATTAATTTACTATTATTTTATTATATTATGTCTATAATATTAGTTTTTTTCTACTTTATTAGTTTTTTAATATTTTGGAAAACTGAGCCTTAAGATTTTAGATCATAAAAATTTACTACTATGTGTAAAATATCATATGTTATGTGGATCTTAAGTATGAATCCAAATGATCATTTAGTATTTAGTTTTTATGATTTCATTATTTACATTTACATATTGGAAATTTTTATATTAAATTTTATTTTATTTTTGTTAATTTAATGACCCTTATGTATTAGTTATATCAAAGTAAATAAATTTATGTATAAAATTTATACTCATATATATTATAAGTGATATTTTCAAAAGTTTTATTAATTACTTTATGTATAATTATAGCATATAAGACATTGAAAATTTTGAAAAATTCTAAACTGTGGAGGTTAGGTTTACATATTGGAGGATTTACTCAGATGTATTATAGTGGGAAATGACTATATTGGGAATTTCTCTAAGATGTGGACTATTATGATGCCATTATTTACTTTTACATATTGAGGAAATCTTCAAAAAGTTAATGTTATGTATTCAAATACTACTCATACACATTATTTTAAAGTGACAGTTTTAAAAATATAGACCTTTAAATATTCATAATTATTAATTTAATGTATTAATTTTTTTGAAAGTTTATGTTTGAGAGGTTAAGTATTAAGAGTGTATTACTTTTATACATGGTTCATTTATCATTTGAGATATTTTTTTTCATACTATAATGAAGTATGTCAAATCATTATGAGGGATGGACGGATTTCAAAGATTCTACTATTTTATAAATACTCACATTATACAAGAAATTTATTTCATAATAGGTTTAAAAACTATGGGAATTATATTTTTATTCTCATAACACGAATATTAAAGTTATTCCATAAAATTTATTTTTCAACTGGTTTAGAAACATAAATTTAGTTCACCCGAGGAAGATTCGGTTTCATAGGGATAATACAAACTCATAAGAGAACAGAAGTGTTATGTTGTGGAAGAGATTATCACACCATGGATATACATAATATTTATATGGATTTTAGATATTCTTTTTGAGTGAATAATGATCTATTTACAAGATGATTAAATAATGATTTTAAATATATTAAATCATGGAGATTATTTCAAATACACTTTATGGGAAACCAACACCCAAATGGTTATAAAAATTTTGAATGAAGGATTATTGAAATCTAAAATAGTTCATCTTTTTCAAAAGTATGAGTTTAATTTGGGATTTTTATCTACTACTTTTATAAAAGGAATAAACAAACACCTATTAATAACTAAATCTGGAATATATCTCAATAAAAAGATATTTAAATAATCCAAAATATAAATATTCTTAGAGAAATATTTTTTTAATCTTTGAGATCATGATTTATGTTATCTATCTACTAAAATTCTTTTACAAAACGTCATTGTTCTAGAATTTATTACTTAAAGTGATCAAGCTGCTACAACTATTTAAATTTCATTCTTTAAAACCTTCATTATTTAAATATGATTTTGAAATTTGTTATTTATTTATATTTTCAATTGTGATATAATTGTAACTTGTTAATTATTTTAAAAATAATATATTCTAGTTGGTTATACCTCCACAAAAGGTATAGGCATGTAATCGAGTTGTGACTCCCTATTAAATGTTAAGCACTTAGTAGGTGTTGTGTGTCTCAATGAGTAAAGGGTTTTTAAGAGTAGACTAATTAACTTTGTGATTGAAATTAATATAAAACTTTCATAGGGTCCCATTTAAAATTTTTAATTTATTTTTCAAATTTTAATTCAATCTGTTCACCCCCCCCCCCCCACACCCCCCATGATTTTTCAGCCATTTAACATATGGATAAAATTATCGAAGAAAGACTATTTAAGGATAGTGGTTCTATGGTGGTATCAAATTTATTCCATTTAATGACTATTGATAGACCGTAGGATCATTTAGATATATTTAATTATTAACCTAATCCTAGATTAATAGTCCAAGGAAAAGATATCTCTAGTTGTATGTTCAAGGAAAAAATGATTCATGGAATCCTAAAAGGCCACCCTTCTTTGATGGAAATGACTAAGGATATTGGAAATCCTAAATATAAGACTTCCAAAAGAAGAAAAACTTTGAAAGTTAAAATATAAAAGTAAACCCTTATAAACTACCAAATAATTACCTATAGTATCTCATCAGTAATTATATCCCTTAGTATGTTTTAAATTGAATTGCTCGTTATAGTATAGAAAAGTTGGAGAAAACTAACCATGGAATGTTTTGAGTTAAGTACCAACACTTAAAAATGGGAGAAGATGAGGTTGTAAATCAAATTTTCAAAGGGTTCTTGATCATACTGAATGGAATGAGTCCTCTAAGTGAAAAATTAGACAAAATTATAATGGACAAATAAGTTATCATATCTCTACCAAATATGTGGCATTCCACAAAGGTTTCCATTGGTGAAATAAATAATTTTAAGGAGTGCACACATATTAAATTTATTAGATCAATAATTTCATATGAGTTGGAATTAATGAGCATTTCTGAAAAATGAAAACCAAAAAATAAAGGTGTGTTATTGACATTTAAATATCGTTTCATACTCTTCTCCATAAATAAATATTATTTTATTTAAAAAATGGAAAGAAGAGTAGTACAACTCAAGGTGGCCTAAATAAATGGAGTCTGAGAGCATCACTGATAAAATGGGCTGCTCCACAAGGGGGAAGGGATCCAAGGGAGAAAAACTCCACAAGGGGGCACTCTGGGGAGGCAAAGGGTGTCAAGAAGTTATCCACCCAGTTGCCCTCACGCTACATATGGAGAACTGCCATGTCACCGGAGAGGAGATCCATGCACATAGGGATCAGATAAGTGATATGCCAGGGGGAGGAGGAGGTTCTTGTGAGAGAGCTCCACACAATACTGGAGTATATTTCAACAGAGGACAGGGGATGGTTTCTATATCGGCAAAGAGAGAGGCCACTGAGCAGCGCCAATGCCTCTTCATTAAGGGAGTTCCCTCGTCCAAAGAATGAGATGAAGGCAAAAATTACTGAGCCCACTGTGTCTCAGACCACACCGCTACCGCACATAGTGCCTGAGCCAAAGGCTCCATCAACATTGAGTTTCAGTCCTGAAAAGGGGGGCACCGATCCGACCCATCGTCCCCGTTGCCTGGGGCTGTTATGATCCATAGAAGTAGTCATGGAGGAGAATCAGCAGAGATAAGGCACTACATGATGATGGGGGAGGAGTCCAATCATCTCTAAGGTGAGGAACTTGGTTCTAACTAGAAATTCTAGAGTAGAGCATCGAGTCCCATGGCGCGCCTGGTTACGTGCCTGCCAAATCCACCAGTAACCCGCCTGCAGAAGGGTTGCCCTGGCCACAACCTCATGGCTGTTATCCAGGCAGTCGCTAAACCATCTAAAGAAGAAAGCCTCTTGGGAAGCCATGGTGCTAGAGGGCAAAGGTAACTCCCCAATCTCTCTCCAGATATTCACAGCCCACTCACTTTGGAAGAAGAGGTGCAACGTGGATTCCTCGAAGGGAATCAAATATAAAGAGCATTTGGAGGAAAATTGGACCCACTTCCTTTTAATCGCCAGGTCCGAAGGGAGAGCATGATTTCTGATTCTCCAAAGCAGGAAGGGGAATTTAAATGGGGTGCCTTTTCCCCATAGACGCCTCCCCCAATGGTCGCTCATAGATTGGGAAGACGTACAATGGAGATAGGCTTTAGCTGAGAACATCCATATGGGGGAACCAGTGGCGATGAAACTATCCGGGGATCCATCCAAGCAAATGCTATCAAAGAAGTCCTCTTGAGAGGGAGATAGAACCGCCTGGATGAAAGAAGGGTGAGCACTGGCTTCCCAGAAGGAAATTTTTGGTGCAGGGAATCCAGGGAAGTCTAGAAGGCCTCCCCCCAATCACACTGCTAGAAGTTGAGATTCCCTCAACCTAGGACGCACTGATAGTGACACAAAAGCACGGGGAGGTGAGTCCGAAGAGATCTCTAGAGGCTTGAATTCGATTTACCATTCTCTCGGAGGCTATAGTCATACTTCCCTCAAATCAGTTGACTCCACAAATAGCTTCCCTCAATAACCTTTCATGCAAGCCTGCCCTAGAGGAAATACATGGCTTGACCCACGTCCCTAACCCCAATGCCTCCCAACTCCACTGGTCTGGAAAGCTTATTCCACAAGGACCACTAGCATCTCCCCTGCCCTTGGCTATCCCAAATAAATCCATTAATGATATTATCAATATGGATAATGGTAGACTTAGGGGCCTTGAGGGTAGAGAGAATGTGCATAGGGATCGAAGAAATAACACAATTGTCGAGGGTGATCCTTCCTGCAAAGGATAGGAAGTAGTTCTTCCAGTTGAAAATGAGGTTTGTAATTCTGCCGACCAAACCCTCAAAAAACCAAGCGTGAATCCTTCCCGGGTAAATGGGAGCTCTGAGGTAGAGCATAGGGAATTTTTTACTCCAAATACCCAAGGTGGAGACAATGTTGTCATTTCTTCTGGACAGGCAAGAAGAGTGCAAGTAAACCCCGCTTTTATCCCAGTTCATCATTTGACCACTCCATAGAGCATATTAATCCATGATACGGATAAACCCCTGATGGAGCCACTGCCCCCATTGATGAAGAAGACCATGTCATCTGCAAAGAGAAGGTGAGAAACTCTTGGGACACGGTCCCCACAGTGATAAGGAAGGATATGACCACTTTGGATAGAGGCCACGAACATGCTCAGGACGTCCTTCCCCACAATGAAGATGTTGGGAGAAAGAGGGCCTCCTTGCCTGAGTCCTATAACTTTCTTGAAGAAGCTGCATTGCCTCCCCATAGAGACCAGGTTGAGCCACGGTGAGCTATAGCAGTGTAACTGGAGGTTAATAACTCATTTAGAAAACCCCATGCTTCTCATGGCTCGGATGATGAACCCCCACTCCAATCTGTCGTATGCCTTTTCCATTTCAACCTTGATCGTGATGTTGGACCCTCGGACCTTCCTGTTAATCTCCCCAATCATCTCCTATGCAATAGCCATTTCCCTGGAATGGACCTCCCCTGTATAAAGGCATGTTGTTCCTTCATAACCTAGTTGTGGATAAACTGGGAAATTATTTTGTTGATGAGGTTCTCCAGCACCATGTACGTGAAGTTGCACATACTGATTGGCCGATACTGCGCTATGGTAGTGGGGTCAATAACCTTGGGAATAAGAACCAAGGTAGTAGCAACAGCAGCCCGCGACATCCCACCTCCATAGAAGAAGTCCCGAATGGAACTAACAAGCTCCTCCTTGATGATACTCCATGTACTAACAAAGAAGGAGCCCAAAAACCCATCAGGGCCGGGGTAACTCTCCAGATGTAGAGAGGTAACTGAGTCCCATACCTCCTTCTCCTCCAGAGCTTGTCTGATGGCCTCATTGGTGTGAGTAGAGACTGCCTATGGGATTGATCTGAAGAGATTGTTCTGATCCTGGGGATACCCATTCTTCCATTGGGGGTTATTGTTACATAGGAAGGAGGTAAAATAAGAGCCAACCATGACATTGATTTCGTCCAACTCGCTTGTAAAGGAATCATTGTCATGCTGGATATTCAGAGTCTTCGGTCGCTGATTCCCCCAAATGCAAGCATGGAAATAAGCCAAGTTACAGTCACATTCCTTGATCCAGGTGGCCCGGGAGCACTCATGAAGGCATCTTTCCTACTCCAGCAAACCCTCACTAAATTGTTTCTTCTTGTGACTTAGAGAGGCAAAAATTCCCTCATCCCAGAGGGCTTCCAGGCTGGCCTCATACATCTCGATCTCAACCTTCAAGGCCTCCATAACGGGTTGCACAATAGGGAGGGAGTCCGACCTGCCTCTGAGAGAAGACTTTAGGAACCAAAGCTTTTTATGGAGGTGGGTCCAGCCCCCCCCCCCCCCCCCTCATAGGGTTCCACCCAAGAGGAACGGACCAGATCAAGAAAGTCTGGGAGAGCTGTCCAAATTTTTCTGAAAAATAATCCTCGCCCCTGGGGAGAATCCAACCTAAGGTGGACAATAAGGGGGGAATGATCTGACAAGACACAGGGTAAGTGGATTACCTCCAAGTTGGGGAAGTTGAAAATATCATGGAGGTTCCCAAATAAGCGGTCTAATCTGCACCATGTCCTACGGACTCCTCTTTGATTGTTGCACCACATGAAGCCATCTCTAGAAAAACCCAAATCAAGAAGTCCCTCCTAGGACACAAAGGATGAGAAGAGGTCCATATCGCTCTGAGGGAGGGAGCTCCCCCCCCCCCCTCCTTCTTTTCTGATGGGTCCAAGATGTAGTTAAAATCTCCCCCAACCAGCCAGGTTTCGTCCCCAGGATTGAAGGAATTAAGTTCCAACCATAACTTCTCATGGAGCCGCATCTTGCATTTAGCATATACAAAGGAGAAGAATCATATACACTGTCCCGATTCCACCTTGACCAAGAGATGGTGGTTAGAACCATCCAAATTTTCCACCATAATAGTGTCTTTCCAAAAAATCTAGATATGATGATTTTCTGGCTCACCATGCAAAGAGGACCGCATCCCTGCACTTCTAGCACACTCTCTAATTCGGTAAGTGTTCGCCTTCAGCTCAAGGATTACCACAAGGGAGGAATTTCTCCTAGCCTCCTCATTGGAGAGAAATTATGTTTTGACATGGGCTCCTAGTCCCTTAGCGTTCCAGATAATCAGTGACAGCATTAAAGAATAAGGCTCCCGGTCCCCACCACAAGATAAGGCCCCCATTGGAGCTCCCTTAAAGAGAGGAGAATGGAATTTTCCACTGAATGGGTACACATCATGCTATAGGGGGTAGTGGGGGAAGGGGAGAAGGCTTCCAAGACAGGGGAAAAGAAGCAGGAAGGGGAACTGACCCGCTTGAGGTAGAGGGTCGGAAAGGAGGGTTGGGCGGGGGGGATTGATGAGGACCAACCTTTGGCAGGGACCCAGAGGCAGGCCCAACTAGGAGGTAAGGGTAGGGGGTGGGGGTGTGCACTAGTGAACTGAAGAAATTGTTTAAGGATATAGGGGGGAAGGGGAGTTCAGAAGCACGGGTTTGGGGGGACCAAGGAGGATCACAGAAGAGGACAGATTTCCCTTTTTCAAGCCTGCTATCATTGCCCATGAAGGCGGAGGGGGGAGAGCAAGCTGTATGGGGGAGTCCCCGAGGTATGTAGGGAACTATAGCTCAACATGGAAGAGGGGGATGAGGGGGTCTGGACGATGGGTTGGGTGAGTGGGAGGGCTGGAGGGAGACGGGAGAGGGGAAGGGGGAATTAAGGGTGGGAGAGGAGGGAGTGGGGTTGGGAACCTGAGGGCCACCAGAGAGGGAAAACTAGGAGAAGGGGAAAGTTTATGTGGAAGGGGGAAGGGTTCAACCAGGGGCCGAGGGGGGAGCAAACCACTGCACCGAGGCAACACGCCCTCTAGAAGGTTGGGCGCTGGACGCCACCTGAGAGGACCGCCTGGAAGCTGACGATCTCTAGAACTCATGAACCGCATGGCCAACCAATTGACAGGCAGGGCACAACCTCGGAACCACCAAGAACAAAATATCCTATCTCCAATCCAGGAGCTCCCCAACACTAAGATAGATCTTGGATGGTGGGGGAGAAGAGATGTCCATAGCCACACAAATTCGAGTAATCGCCGAACTCTGGGGGGGAGAGGTTTTGATCATCCGCACAGAGAAACTCTCGGATGGAGTTTCCAATCAATTCAAGAAACATTGCGCACATGAAGGGCAAGGGAAGGCCAGGTAAGGATAACCAGACCATAGTGACTGGTGACTCCTGATCCCGGTGGACCTCCATGGACCAACGGGAGAGAAAGAACCTACGACGACCAATTGATCGGGGGAATCTCGCTCAAGTGTGGAAGAAGTCCTCTCGGGATTCCAAGACAATGAGGAATGACCTTCGGTTGAGGAAAGAAACCCTAGCCGGATGGATGAGATCCCAGCCACGATCGAATTCTTGGAATACTCCAATCGGGGGCTTGACAGCCCTGAAGCGAGCCACCAGGGACCACTATCCTTACATAGTCTTTCTTTGATAATTTTATCACTAATCAACGATTTATTTTTAGTACTTATAAAGGGTACCCTTTAGATGTGCTTTGTTTTTAGCACTGATAAATATTTTTTTCATCGTCGCTTTCTTCGCACTAACAAATGTCCGAATAAATAAAATGACATAATTAATTAAGTAAAAAATAAAAATTGAGTTTATTAAAAATAAATATTACATATTTTATTAATTACATAATTATTAATAAAAATGAATAAATTGATTATATATTATTAAATATTTTATATTTTATTAATTAGATAATTATGAAAATTATTGTTATTAAATTGTATATATTAAATATATTGATATATATTAATGTATGTAAATATAATTTATATAATAAAAAATATTTATGTGATTTACATTAAATATCCATATATTTATTGAATAACAATTTATAATTTAAATATAATATGAATCAAAAATATTGACTAATTGTATAGTACTCGACATATAATTTAATGTTGTCTTCTTTTTCAATTTAACATAGATTGAATATATATTATATAGATTTCACATATATGTAATTAATTAATTTTTATATACAATGAACACACATAAAACATATCCATTTTTTCAATATTGTTAAAGTGTACTAATTCCTAATTTATTCAATTTCACTCATTTTTAACATATATGCATGCACTTAAAATTAAATATTCATCAATATTGTCAAAAAAATATTTATAAATAAATATATTTATAAATGTACATTTACTATATTTATACAATTATATATTTATAATTAAAAATATATAAATGTTCTTCATAAAAGTATATATAAAATTATAAACAAATAATTATTTATATTTAAATAATTATTAATGTTATAATAAATTCACCTAAATAATGACTATATTTATTATATTTATGTATATTTTTTAAATATAAGTATGTATAATTATAAAAATATATATATAACTATGGAAATAATATTTTAAAAAAATCTATAATTATAAAATAATAATAAATATATTTAAAAGGGAATATATTTAATATATTTATATTTATATTTATTTATTAGTTATATAAAAATATCAAAAAAAATTGTTTATAATTATAATTATAAATCCATTATTAGCACCTGCATAATAAGTGCTAATAAAAGCATCTTTTTAGCTCTTTTTTTGTGCTGATAAAGATTAGACTTTATCAGCGCTGTAATTTTAGCAATGATAAAGATTGATTTTGTTAGTATTTTTTTAACACTGATAAAAACCTTCCTTTATAAATGCCTATTTTTAAGCATTGATAAAAGTTTCCCAATGTAATTAAAAAACCCAACCCATTTGAGAAACTGTCAAGATATCAGAAGCCATCCATGGAAGCCACCCACTATCGGTGCTCCTCCTCAGATAATCGAACCTCAAATCACACCACTCAACTGCCTCTCGAATATCTCTTCATACATCCAGTGTTTGATTTAATTTAGGTATTCTGAAGAGGGTTTCATATTTTCCTCTACCTAGCAAGGTGGGGCTTTTAATTTTTTGTGTATTTTTGGTTTCGTTTTTGGTTTCATCTTTGATGGTGTCATTATTTGTGGTCCAATGACTGTATACTAGAAAGGTAGGCCTTTTGATTTTCTCACCTTGAAATTTTGATTCAACTCTTGATAGATCATGGAGAGCTTATTGTTTCTAAACTCAATGGTGACACATGGAGTGACATGGAGTTTAGTTGGTTTTTTTATTTTGTTTACATTTCCCAAATTGATTGTCCATATCTATAATAACAAATTTTCATTCATTATTTATCAATGGTATTACATATAGGTGAATGTTTAGAAATTATGATTGGGGATTATTTGTGTGAGGGATTTGAATCTATGTTAAGGGGTTTCTTTTATATTATACAGATTCATATCTTATTGTTTCTACTTATCTGGATTGGTGTGGGAATATAATGTACAGATTAATCCTGGATGTTTTTATTTAAATTTTCTATCAACTAGTTTTATTTATTCTTTGGGCCAAATAATTCCCAATGTGTAGTTTTTCATGCACTGGTGCTTGTTTCTAGCCCGAGGGGGATCAAGAATATCCCTTAGACATTATCATGGGCCATATTAGGGGTTTCATATATGTTTTTCATAAGTTTTTTGAGAAAATATAACTATTGTTAAATGTATTATACCTTTTATCAATAATCCTATTTCCTATGTCTCAACACTCTTAAAAAATTCTATTTTATTTTTCTCTCTCTTTAGATTAATCCAATATTATTTATATGTCCTTTGGAAAATTATATAAGAAATATTATTCATTGATGTTATGTATTATTTTCTAACTATATTATAATTTTTCATCATCATCCTACCCTGCCTCTCAATAATTTTCAAGACAATATCCTTTTGAGATTACCCCTTTCTAGTGATACCCATTTTTTTGAGACCATTATACCACTATTATATATTATAATTTCATTCCTAGAAATGTGTATTTTCAAGAATTTTTTCCCCTTTTGTGTATTTATTTAACTTATAACAAGTTTATTTCCTTGGAATAAATTTGATACCAAGCAATATTAAAAGTATAAAAATATTATTTCAAACAATTTTATTATATAAAAGTTGGAATATAACCAATATCTCACACTCCTTGATATAGATTGAAATTTAATCCACAACATTTGAAAATTGTTTCAAAATTTCAATGAGTGTGAACATGGGTTTTAAATATTCCTTTCAAAATCAATAAAATACTTCCCACATATACATGGATTGGGAAATAAATATCTTATAAATTCCATGAGCTTCCTATAAACTAACGAAAATTTCAACTCTCTAATCAAAAACATTTAAAAATTGGTCATTATTAATATAGAAAATTATTATCATCATTAATCTCTTGGACCTATAAATATTATGCCATCAAGAATGATAAATACATTCAATCTATCCATAAAATTATTTTTTATGTAATGATTATGATCAATTCCTCATTTTTTAATGAAATTTACCCTTTTAGAATTGTCTATAACTTTCACTATTGATAATGAATATATTATTTGTATTTTTTTATATATTGTATAATATTAATATATTATGAACCCAATTGTGTATATATAAACCAAAAATTGATTCATGCTAATTTTTTAACAAATAAATATGAATATGGGGTTAAAGAATTCATCAAGTGTGTAAGATAGCATGGAAATGACCCTTCTAAAATCCTCTTTCAATGTTTACACTCTTGTTATTCAAGAAAAAATAGTTTGGAAGAGTTGGAAGAACATTTTATTTGTCACATAATATATCAATGCTATAAATTTTGGACTAAACATAGGAAAAAATGGATATGGACATCGATTATGATGATACTACAGTTTACGAATCATTTGATATGAATACCTTCGTAAAATATTATGGATATCTCATGGAAGAAATGAAAATTGAAAAATTAATATAACCTTCAAGATCGTACTAATTTGTTTGACGAGTCAAATAGTTATTCCAAGAAAATATTGTATATAGGTTGTACTAAATACAAACCATTGTAAGTCTTATTTATGTTATATAACTTGAAAGCTGGCATTGGATGGAGTGACACTATTTTTACAAAACTACTTGTTCTTCTAAAAGATATTCTAATTGAAGAAAATAAACTCTCATGCCAAACATATAATGCTAAATGAATGTAAAATTCAATGGGAGTGATCTCTAAAAAAATATAGTCTTGTCTAGATGATTTCATATTATTTCACAAGGACCATGAATCACTAATAAAATGCCTTAAGTGTGTTATAAACCGATATAAGAAAAATGAATCAAGTACTACAAAATATATGCGGTACATTCCTATCATTACATGGTTTAGAATACTATATGGATGTTAGGAAATCGTGAATCAGTTAACATGGCATTAAGATACAATAATTAAATTTGGGAACCTATGTCATCTAGTATATTCTATTGAGTGGATGAAAATTGATTACAAGTTTCCTAAATTTAGAGATGAGCCGAGAAACTTTTGTCTTTCATTATCTACATGTTTAATAAATCTTTTTGGTGTATAGGGTAGTACTCATAGTACATGTACCATTATGTTGGTAAATTATAACATTCTTCCTTGGTTATTAATGAACCACAAATACATTCTATTGTTAATAATTACATTTGGACCAAAGAAACCCAGTAATGATTTTGATATCTATTTGGATCCATTAATCAAAGATCTGAAATTGATGTGTGATACAGTTGTTATAAAGTATGATGCTCATAGAAGTGAAGAATTTACATTGAGTTCCATGTTGTACAGAATGATAAATGACTTCCCCGCTTAATGGAAATTTATCAGGCTATTTCATTAAAGTAATTTTGGGGTGTCCCATTTATGAAAAACACAAATACTCAGTTTGATTGAAACATTCCTTGAAGAATTTGTTTTTAGGAAATCAGAAATGTTTACCTCGACGTCATAAATATCGATCTTATATGACATCATTTTAAGGGAATATTGAACAAAGTACAACATCACCTCCAACAATTGGAGTTTAAGTGTAAAAAATAAAAAAAAAATTGACATTGTTTTCAAAAAACCATTTTCAAAAAAGCTAAAAAAATCATGTTCAAAGAAGAGATAAATTTTATTTTAATTAACTTATTATAATTTTTTGTATTTCAAAAATTTTCTTTATGTCATGTGTGTAGAAAAAATATATTTGATAGTGTTATTGGAACATTAATAAATGTTCCTGGAAAAATGAAATATTGAATCAATTCTAGGTTGGGCTTAATTGAAATTGGGATAAGGGAAGATTTGGTACTAGTGAAGGCTAAAAGGTTGATGTTTCTTCCTCTAGAAGCTTAAACTATATTCAAATAAGAAAAATTAAAATTTTTCCTCTTCTTTACTAGTGTAAAAGTTCCACTGGGGTATTCATCAAATATCAATAATATCATGTCAATGACTAATTTGATTTTATAAGGACTAAAATTACATGGCTGTCATGTTTTGATGAAAGATTTAATGCAAGTTTCTTTCTATTACCTTCTACCACAAAATGTATGACATAAATTAACTGGAATCTAATTCTTTTTCAAATCCATTTGTAGTAATGTTATAGACCCGACAAAGTTTCCCATCATGAATAAGAAGAATGCTGACATATTATATGAATTAGAGATGCATTACAACCAAAATTATTTGATATAATGGTCCACCTGAGTGTTCACTTGGTCAGAGAGGTTCAATTATGTGGTCCCTTTCATTACAGATGGATGTACCTCATTTAACTGTATATTAATATTTTGAATGGGTATGTCAAGAATCAAATTCATCCAGAAGTTTTTATTGAGGAATGATGGGTTGTTGAAGAAGCTGTTGGATTATGTACTAATTAACTATAAGATGTTGAAAGCATAAATCTCCCAAATTCTCATTATAGTGAACACCATATGGGTGAAGGGATTTTTAGAAGAGGTGTTGTTATAATTAACTTGACAGAGCGATAGAAATAACATCTTTACATATTACATAATAGTTAAGAAGTTGATCCATACATTAAATCCCACAAAGAAATTCTTAGAGACCTGAATCCAACAAGGATTAGTGGATGGATATCAAATAAACATAATAAATAGTTTATAGGATAGTTTAGAGATCAAATTTATGATCAGTTATCAGAAAAGATGAATTCAATGGCTAGCCAGAGGATCAAATGAAAATGTCATATCTTATACAGGTTTTGTAATCAATGGTTATATGGTTTATCCAAAAGAACACAATGAATTCATAATGATGAAAAATAGTGGTTTGTGCTTGTGGATAAAGCATTGCACATATCTAGTTCAAAGGATATAAATCCAATTTATGCCAATATGTCAGATTTTGGAATTTTTTAATATATATATGAGTTGGATTATACAACATTTCAAGTACCTATTTTCCATTCCAAATGTGTTGACAATATCAATGGAGTGAAAGTTAATGAAATGGGATTTGTTAAGGTGAATTTATGTGTGAAATACGAAAAATATGAGTCGTTCATAATGGAATCATAATTACTGAAAGTGTTTTATGTCTCTGATCAAAAAATATTAATTTTTCAATTGTACTACTGGAGACTTAAAAAATGTTGAGTCTGATGAAAAATCAATCGAGAATGACCCTTTCATTGGGACATTACAATTAGTTTATGTTGATCCCAATGTATACAATGTCTTGTACATTAGAGGCAACCACAAAGAGAGGATTTGGATTCTTGGTAGAGGAACCAAATCCTTTAAACCCTTAGAAAAGAGATAGGGTTTAATGAGAAGGTAAAAGTGTTTTTTAATATATTATGTTCTTCCCCATAACATTATTTTTTCTCTACTACATTAAAATAATCCAAATTAAATGTTTTACAAAACATGTAGACAATGTATTCTTCACATGATGGAAGAACAAATTCTAATAATGGAACGCCTTTTGAAGCATGTAAAGGTAATGTTACAATATAATTTCTCTATTTTACCAATTAATTATAAAATGAAACACTGATTTAATTTTCATTATTCCTTGTAGATTTAATTTATTTTAGAATATTTTTATCAATGTGGCATACCTTTGTAGGAAGATCAAAAATGATGTCTCTACTCAATTACAGAGTTAATATTAATGTTTTCACAGTAAAATAATTGTCCTTATAATTAATGTATTTCTTCATAATTATGTTTAATTTATTTATTTTTATTATTACTCACATAATAATTGTTTTCTTATATAGGTGGATTTTTTTGTTCGAGTTGGGGAGATTTTTCCAACATTCATGATTCTTCTCCCTCAGAACCTTTCACCCCTACAGTGTTGCATTTATCATTTTCTTTTAAGTTACCTCCATTCCCTTTTTAGGAATATCAATGACATTGCCTCTACTTAATCATAGAGGTAATCTTTTTGTTTGCAGTGTAAAATCATTTTCCATGGAATAAATGTATTGTTTTATATTTATGTTTAATTCATTTCCTTTTAGAATTACTCACATAATAATTGATTTCTTATATATGTTTATTCTTTTGTTTTATTTTGGGTTATCTCTCCAACTTTTAGGATTATTCTCTCTCATAACCTTTTCACCCATGCAGTGTTTCATTTATCACATTTTTTCAAGTTCTCTCTACTAAATTTTCAGGAAGAATAGTGATGCCTGATTTTCTTAATTATAGAGATAATACTAATGTTTTCATAGTAAAATAATTATCGATATAATTAATATTTTTTTCACACTTATTTTTGATTTATTTATTTTTAGTATTACTCACATAATAATTCTTTTCATATACTAGCAGATTGTTTTTTTCGAGTTGGGGTACTCTGTTCATCTTTCCTCCCTTTCTTCAAAAAAACATCCATAAACATCTTCTTCCACGAAACGTTTCAACCCTTTAGTGTTGACATTTATCACTTTCCTTCAATTTCCCTCCACTTCTCAATCAAATAGTTAATCTTGTTATTTTGAAGGTAAAATCATTATCCATAGAATTAATGTTTTGTTTCATATTTATGTTTAATTTATTTATTTTTATTATTACTCATAATAGTTTTTTTATTATATAAGTGGATTGTTTTTTTGAGTTGATCTGTTTTATTCAAATATACTCATGCAGGGTCGGTAGTTCAAAAAATAAAGTCAATAGAAATCATGGTAACATTGATAGTTTGGAATGTTATGAGACATTGGGACATGTATGAATCAGTAAAACCTCAATTGAATAATTTTTGTGACTAGTTTAACTCTAAGTAATTATTTTTATTTAAACATGACATTAATTTTAGTAAAAAATACAACTGAATCAATGTGTTTATTATCAGTTTAAACTCATTACTTGATTTTAAAAGTTTCACTCACTGAAAACTAAGAAAATGCAGTTGGAGTATCTTGATAATTTAAGTCCTTTATTAATAAATAATTTTTGATGTGATTGAATTAGGCTCATTCCAAACAGATACGCGATGTGATCCATATGATTCAAAGTGTGTGTTTCATGTTTAAAAATTATTTTTAGTAGAAAAGACAAGTGACATAATCAAAACTAAGAAAACACATTCATATTGTTTTGATACGTTAGGACAACAATCCATAAGTGATGTGGAACATGTAGAAATCAGGCATACCTCAATCTGATGCACGACGTGACCAATATGACTCTTAGTGTGTCTTTATTTAAAATTGACAAAAAATTTAGTCAAAAAAAACATACCTACTCAAAACTAAAAAAACACATTAAGATTGTATTGATACTTTAGAGAAATTATCCATAAGTCATTTGTAATGTATAGGAATCATCCTAAGCTAAATCTGATGCATGGGGTCATCGATATGACTCCAAGTGTGTCTTTTTATATAAAATTGACATCAATTTTACTAAAATTAACACTTTATATAATTTTAATTCTTTATATTATTAGTAACATAAGAATTTTTTTCATATATAGGTGGATTCCTTTGCTCGAACAGGGATGGTTAGTTCAGAAATATCATGAGTTGAGTCAGAATTAAAAAATATAGTGACATTGATGTATTTAAATGTATGTAATAATTTGTATTTATGTAATTGTACGAAAAAATGTTTGAAAGTCTATAATATAGTTCTCTTTTGTTTTGTTTGGGTTGTAAATTTCATCTCATTTAAATCCTGTATTTGGACATGGTTTTTTTGGTATCTAGTTTGTTTCTCGTGTTGTGGTGGCCTATAAGAGCACACTATAGTGGTGTTGTACTTTTTAGTTATAACACACTATAGTATGGTCCATTCTCATCCCTTTTAAAAGTTCTAATAATGGTCTACTTTATTAGCACTCATAGAAGTGTTAATAAAGAATCGTTTTATCAACACTCAAAAAATCTCTCATAAAATGTTCCTTTATCGGTGATTTTAAAAGCACTAATAAAGGTCCCATTTATCATCACTTTTTTAGCACTGATAAAGAACCCCTTTATAAGTGATTTTTTAGTGTTAATAAAAGACTAGGTCTTTTAACCTTGCTCTTGTAGTCAGCACTTTTCTAGTGCTGATAAACCTATTTCTAGCATTGTTAATGGTTGGTTTTGTAGCAGTAAATTCTAAATATATTACTCCATACATCATATATTATAAATATAGAAATAAATCCCATATGAATCATGGGTTTCCATGAATAAAGAATAGAAGTAAAGATAAAATGGTAAATTAAAAAACTGAAAATATATTTGGTGGCCGATTGGAGTTTCATAGGAGACTCTAACCCCACTGAAGAAATTTAAATTTAGAGATAATAACCTAACTTTTCCATTGTGACATCAATGAAAGAGGTTAGGTATTCTATTTTGGAACAAACTAGGACTCCAATACTGAATCCAATTATGATAAAACCCATAATGATGAGTATAATGAAATAAATTGAAAATTTTCAAAGAGATGTTATTAGTTTTCTTGAGTTATAAAGGAATCTAAAATGAAGTAATAAGAAGATTTTTAAGGAAAATAAGGATCAAAAATGAGATATTAATAAGCTATAGAATAATGATTCTATCATGAATGAAAGGATTTTTGATTATTTGGATACTATTAAAAAAGATAATGAAAATATTAAGGAAGATATTTAAACTCCAAAGAAAGTCTTTTCAACATTTTTTCATGGAAGAGAACGTTCTAATATGATTATGTTAGTGAAAAAGGTAAGCAAAAAAATGTGTTGTTTACAATTAGAAGCAACCTTAGTTTTAAATGAACTTTTTTATAAAAATTATCAAAGTTTGTATCTCTTTAATAATACAATTTAGCAATAAAATGCATGGAAATTATTCTAGTGAATGTTCACTAAGATTTTCATAGTATTTAGGACACCCTAAATCATATATTTGTAAATCCTTATCTTCTAGATTTATTATTATTACCTATTTAAAATATTTATCTGTTTAAAAAAATATTTTATCAAAACCCATTGGACCCCGAGTTTCATGGGTAACAAAACTCTATATTATTTGATGTTTCAGAAAATATTCCTTAGAATTCTAAAAAAGGCATATGGAAAATATAGATTTTATTTTCTAGACATGTTAATCGATACCCATAAAATTTCATTTCTTTCAACATATGTGATGGAGGAACTGTAAATTCTATAGATAATTATAAGGTTAAGGTGAAATGTTTTGGTAATGTTTTCATATCAAATTATATTATTATTAGTAAATTTATATAGGTTGATAGTTAAAAACATAACATAATTAACATTTATCAATTATGTGAAGATGGATGTGTTGTATTTCAGAATAATAAACGTCTTGTTTTTAAATATTATCCTATATTATTTTATATTAATGAAAAAGAAAATATTTATTTTTTTAACCCTGATGAAAAAATGGTTTATCATGTAAATTATCTAAATTTGGTGGTGAAATATAGTATATTTTAGATTATGAGGATCAGTCATGTAAAATATAGGTCACTCCATAATATGTCCAAATACAAAAGAGTACTATAATTAAAAGATCATAAACTGGAAAAGTATTACACTTGTGATCCAAGTATGAAGGGAAAACATAATAAGTAATTTACACTGATCAAGAAAGTGGAAACCATTAGGCATTTTCAGTTGGATCATCTTGATTTATATATGACTGTACAGAAAGCAATCCTTCATGGAAATAAATATTAATTTATTATTATCGATGACTATTGAAAATTTACATGGCTATATTTTCTATCTCCTAAAATTAATAAAATGTGATTTTTTTACATTTTGTAATATAGTTTTGAGATATATGATTATTTCTATTAGAAGTGATAGATAAAGATAATTATAAAACCAATAGTTCAATAAATTATATGAAAACAATGGTTATTGTAATTTCTTTTCATCCCCTAGGACACCACAGAAAAATGGATTAGTAGAGATAAACAATAGTAAAATTCAATAATTGGAAAGGACCATGCTATATGGTTATGGTTTACCTATATATTTTTTTGGTAGATGTTTTTCAAAAAACATTTTCTACTTCAAATAAAATTCTTATATGATCTATTCTCATGAAAACTCCCTAGGAGTTGTTGATGGGTAAGAAACCAATGGTTCATGATTTTAAATTTTTTGGATTTAAAGTATTTGTTCTCAATATTAATGATGGATTTGATTAATTTGATTTAAAATATGATTATTTATAATTTTTGGGAAATTATGGTGTGAGAAAATCTTATATAGTTCATAATAAAAGAACAATAATTTTTGAATAATTAGTTTTAAAATTTAATGATAAACATTCAAAAAAAAGAAACTTTTCAAGAAGATCATATTGAATAATACTTTAGATAACTCAGTTTATGAGAAGATAGGACTCAAGTGGTAGATAAATTTGTTGAAGGAAATCATTAAGTTGATCAATAAATGAGTTATCAGACCCATTAAGATCACCCAATTGAAATAGTGAATGGTTATGTTGATTCAAGAGTACAAACTAGAAATTAAATAATTAATTATTAGGAAAATTATACTTTTAGTTATTAGTTTTTTCCAAATTATGCAGTAGTATCTTTAAAAGGCCTACATGGTTTCTGAATATATAATAGGTATTTAATTAGTTTTCAAACAATGAAGTTTATAAATTGTTTAAACCATCTATTGAAAATAAAGTGATTGGATATAATTGATTTTTCAAGAATAAACTTGATGAATCTACATATATTATAATAAATATGGAAATACTAGTTTATCAAGTTTATATTCAAGATTAAGTAGTTATCTAGGGTGAAATTTTCTAAATAGTTATAGTATTGGAATCTATATGGATTTTCTTAGCTTATGCACCACATTAAGTATTTAAGATAGATTAAATGGATGTAAAAATTTTATTTCTAAATGAACTTATATGATATCTATGTAAAATAGCCACAAATGTTTTAGCTTAAAATACTCTATATCTAGTGTCTAAAATTTCTAAATCACTTTATGGATCAAAATAAACACCATAATCTTAGTATTAGGGGTTTCGATAGTTTATTTTGATGAACGTTTTGTTAAAGGTAAAGTAAATCCTACTTTTTTTATTGAAAGGTGTTTGAATAATATTACTATTATTCATTTTTATTTAGAACATATTATATTCGGTTTATCTAGTGAACTTAATTGTAAGGAATTTTCATATTTTATGAATAAAAATTTTGATATGTGTTTTATGGGAGAACACAAGTCTTTTTAGGATTTTAGATTGATCAATAAAAATATTGAATTTTCCTATACCAAAGTAAGTCTGCCAAGGAATTTCTAAAGAGATGTTAAGTTGAATCTTACATAGTCGTGGATAAGTTTATGAGTACTTTATATAAAATGGATGAATATTCTTATGGTAAATCAATTAACCCTAATATTTTTAGAGGTATGATTGGAATTTTATTATATTTAACAACTAATATTCCATATTTAAGGTTTTTTTCATATGGGTAAGATTTTGGACTGACTCAATGGAAATCTGTTTGATTATAGTGGTGTGAATTAATTTATATCATTATGTTACCATTATTCTTGTTTTATTTTTATTGGGGAAGATATATATTGAATTAAAAATTTGTTCTCATTTAGAATTTAGAGGTTATAAAATTGAAAGAAAGAAGAACAAATGGTATGTGTCATTTTCTAGGAAAAATTGCCATTTTAGAGATCTTAAATAAGAAACTTTTGGTATATTTATCTATAGATGTAGAAAAAAATAATATAGAAATAATTTACTATAAAAAACTCATTAGATTGGAAAGACCTTATCAGATTTTTATATTCATTATGAATAGATTCATATTATGAGTGATAATTCATCAACCATATCTATTTCAAAGAACCCTTTACATTATTTTCAACTGAAACATATTTAAGTAATATGTGATTTTATCAGAGATTATGTACAAAGATGTTCAATCAGTTTAGTATTTAATATTATTGAAGATCAACTGGTGGATATCATCCCAAAGTTTTTAGATGCTACAACATTTGAAAATATTACGAATAATCTTGGAATAATGGAATCATGATGATATATATCAACATGAAACTATAAGGAATATATTTTTTAATCTATTAATTAATTTTCATTATATTTATTTTAATTATTTTCGTTCCTATTATATTTATTCAAAAAATAAAATAAACTAGTTTCCAATCCTCCACATAGTATATTTTCTTGTACATAACAAGTTCATTTTCGTAATTTTATCTATCCATAAGAGAGAAATCAAGGATTAAAAGGAAATTTCTACAGTTTCTAATATTTTTTATTTTTTATGAGTTGATTTATCTTATTAATAAAGAATTAGTTTTTGGGGTTTATTTCTTTTAACTATTCATATATTTATATTGAGCATGTTCATATTGATTTTACTACATAATCTTGTTTATATATCCACTTCCTTATTCTTATTACTTTTATAATTTGAACATTGGAAGATATGTTTAATTTTCTTAGAGTTATTATTTCTAAATTATCTCTACTTATTATACATATATTGATATTAAATGTTTTATATTTTTCTTAAAAAAAGTGGGAGAGATATCTATGTTATTAATTTTCTCATTTTGGAATTACTAAAAAGGGGGAGAATTTTGAGTGGATCTTTTCCACTTAGTTTATGTTTTTAAAATTAAAAATCCATATCTCAGACTATTTATTTATTATTATTATTTATTTATCCTTATATTTATTATTATAATGGATAAAGGATATTTTTAGCAACTATTTTAATCTTACATATCTTGTAGAAACAAATAATGGTTTTATTCATTATTTATTTTCATCATTTAGTATCATTATATATTTATTATTTTTTATATTATTATATTATGTCAATCATATTCAATTTTTTTATAATTTATTATTCCTGATATATAATTAAAGATTGGTATTTTTATAGTTCATCAAAATTTACTCTTACAAGTCAAATATAAAAATTTATGTAACTCTTATGTATGAAGTTGGTTCAGATTTAAATATTAATCATTTATATTTCAGGAATTTACATATATATATATATATATGAGCTTGTTTACTCTTACGTTCTATTTTTTAGTTAAGTAATGACCTTTATATATTTGGTGGAATATTTGAATTACCTTTATCTATTAGTGATCCTAAAGTAAAGATGCTTATGTATTAAAATTTTACTCATATGTATTACACTTTTTATTGTTATAAGTTTTGGGAATTATATTTAAATATAATTAATGTATTAAAGAGTTAAAATATTTGAAGATTTATTGAATTTTATATGTTACATTTAGGTATTATAAGATTCAATGATACGTATTATAGTGGTAAATAACAAGACTACAAATTTCGCTAAGTGTTAGACTATTTTGTTTTGGATATTTATGCATTAATATTCAAATAAATGAGAAAGATACTTTTATATATTTAAAGAAAAATGATAAACATTATTCAGAAGATATGGTTTTTGGAAGTTAAGCCTTTAAATATTCATAATTGTTAATTTTACTTATTTAGTTTTTTGGAAGTTATTGTTTTGGAGGTTAAGTATGAAGAGAATGTTACTTTTAGTCATGTTTCTATTATCTTTTGAGATAAATAGTTTCTCACATTATGATGATGTATGTCACATAATTATGAGGGGAAAATGAATTTAATTTATTCCCAAATTTTATATATTCCCTTGTTATGGAATAAAGTCACACAAAAATTGGTTTGAAGATAAAAGTAATCAGTCTATATTGTTCAGACTCTATATATTGAGCTAGGAGAGGAAATTCATTTACCAAGTTGTTTAAAAACATAAATAAATTCAACTCCAAGAAGTTGTTGTTAAATTTTGTTCCCTAGAAACAAATTCAATATACTATATTATTAACTGTGTTCGTATATTTTAATATTTATAAACTACTTATCACAACATGATTTTTCTTATATGTGACATGATATGTGATAATATCCTAAGAGTAACCATCGCACTAAAAGGTTATAGTAGTTCCCCGATATGATGAGAATCTAAAAGTTCTATCACTATATTCTTAAATATATGTTAAATAGATGGATGAAATCATTTCATGGACATAATTGATTTGAGATATTATGGGTGGATACTAAATGGACTTGGATACACCTTCTCATAGTGTATACCCTTGCTAATTTCTAGTTTAAGAGACTATGATAATGAGTCCCACCCGTAAAAAATCAACATTTATATATTTGATTAGATGTTCATATCTCTGGACATGTATATTGATCCATATACTATAATACTATTATTATAAATTGATATTATGACTCACAAAAAAAATTATTGATGAAAGTCATGATGAAATAAGTTTGAGGTGAAGTGGGATGTGTTGGGTGCTTTACGAGCAATATTTCATTGATGAATAAAAAAATTACATTTTCATTTTATTATTTAATATAATTTTATATCTCAAGACCTTTTATATAAGTGATATAGTGTCATGACCCGACTCATTGAGTTCTTTCCTGTAACTACCTCAAGCCTACCTCCAATAGACCTGGGGCTGGAGACCAGCACTGAGTAGGCATATCCCAAAAATAGAAGTCATTAGACAATGAATATGTAAACACACAGACATATCCAATCCCACACAATGATGAAATCTAAAAAAACTAATACAACACATTCATACATCTAAGGACCCACAACAGAGTACGATAGTAAAAGTACTGAAAGAAGCAAAAAGGGAAAAATACAAGAAAAAAAAAACTATAAAGATTCCAACCTAATACAAGGGTGAGGAATAATTCATATACAAACCTGAGATAAAATAACTCAGTCAGTCAAGCTCTGTATATGCTCCACCTTCTCTTCCTTTCCTTCGAGTATTTCATCAAATGGGTTTTTGTCTGCATAAGATATGACACGTGTAGGTAAAGCCTATGCAGGGGTGGGTATAAAAATACTTAGTAGGACACCCTGAAAGCACTAAATAAAAATTGATAAGTATTTTCATGTCAATACAATATATAAAAATAAATTTACAACAAAAACACATAGATATACTTAGGAAAGACACCACACCACCAGTCAATCATAACTAACTACAGCCAGAATATTCTTCTCGGAGAAATGCTCGTTCTTGTATAATCCACTCCATGATTTCTTATGTCATCAAAGATACTCAATAAAGAGATCTATATCATTCGGGCATACCCAATAAAATGTCACTATTCTAAGAATACCCTGATACAAAGATAGGGGTGACACCCAAAACCATTGGGGGACACCACGGACCCACTCTAGATCAACCTACTACATAGGGGCTTATATATCAATGATACGACAAAACCTATTGATATTGAATGATATATGGATGATCAACACCATACTCAGGTTGGTCATGCTGATTCCACAAAATACACCTAGGGAAAAAAGCGAAGATAGAGGATCACACTCAAGTCCCACAATAGAACACCACAACTCTCTCTGAGACTCGACCACTAGAGGGGATCACAATGGATGTAGTACCACTATGTACCCTTGGGGAATAGCACCAAGGTATCATACTCAAACTATTCAGGTCCAAACTAATAAAATGAACAGACATAAGCATTCTTTAAGGTGATACATAGAGTATACCTGGAAGTACATGGTGTGTCCAATTATCCCCAGGTCTGGTAATGTGGAAGAGCCTCAGACAGAAAATAGTATCTATATACATGGTGTGTAGAAGGAGTAGACAACATGTAGAGATACATGGTATCTTGTTGTGTCACGAATTAGTGTTTGTCTACAGTGTCTATGTCCATATAATGGCATGTGTACACCAAGCCATGTCTACGTACAAGTACACAACATGCCATCTAGATGTGTACTTTTACCCATGTTTGTGTACTCTTTAAATTTTTCATAGACTCATATATAAGTGGTCATAGGTTAGGTGACAAGGGTAACACAATGTGTGATCCTTCACCTGGTATGAAACACTAATATTGCAGCTAGGGGGCCCATATGGCGTGTAACCTGAATTACATGCCATTTTTCTGGGGATTTTACATATCTGTTGGGATCTCTTCCTTGTCATTATGTGTATTTTCGGAGCTTCCTCCTAGGCCAAAACATGTATACTGGTGTTATTCTAGTACTTTCCAACACTGATCTATAGAAAACTATATTGGAATCTACTCAGCAAACCATCAATAGGTCCATTAATCCTTGTTCATAAAAACTAGGGAAAACGGAAAATGTAAATCCGATTTGATCCACCACTGATCATCCACTTCCATTTTACACCTCTATCATACCACCGATCATGAACCAAACCCGCATTATTTATCTATTTCACCAAATAATGGTCGTGAAATAATCAAATACTAGGTATTATCCAAACCATGGGACAAAAGAAAATGATCGCGATGAATGTGCGTATAACAGAGGGAGAAATCCACAAGCCATAAAGGAGAGGAATTAACCTCAGTTGTGGCTCATTTTTCATCAATTTATTATCATATAATGGATTAATGAAGAGAAATAAATCATAAAAAAGTTAAATAATTCCATAAAATTAAATCAACAGGTGATTAATCAATCAATTATATTCATAGAATTGATCCACTTTCGCTTGTTACTTAAGAACGGGATTGAAAATCAATGAAAAATTTCCTAACTGGAGTTTGGATCGATCATTGATAAATAAAATTCAAGATAATATCCCTGGACTCTATTTTCATGAAGATCCATAATCTAATCATGATCCTTTGTTTCCTACAAAGAAAATCACTCCAATGGTTTTCCTAAATCTCTATGGTTTATGGTCCAACCCAAATACAAATGAAAAAGTCATATAATTAAAGGAGAAAAATATTTTGGTGCATCAAAATAAACAAAATAAATTAATTATTTAATTTACTTCATTCAGTTACACCTGCGACAACATTTTCAAAAATGGATCATGATGAAAAACTTTACATTGTTCCTTGGGTGAACCCCACATTATGAAATCAATGGTGCCACATATTTCTCATGTAGAACCCCATTTGGGAGTTATTCCAATTTTTCAGGAAAACTGTGTGTACATGCTATTTAAATATTTAATATAATTCAAACATTTATTCTGAGCACACTGAGCCTTGGAATCACACACCATCTCATCGACAAATCTTGATATATGGGTACTAAGAACGAATTTGAGCCTCCCTCTCCCAATATCTCTTGTGAATATTATTTTTTTTACCACCCTAAATGCATAAAGGGAATTGATCATTGATCTCCAATCTCTACCAGGTACTCTTCCAAGGTAGATCCATCCTCGATGTCCATCTCTTCCTTGTCGATGATGTGTGATTGGTCATCCGTGTACCTCCTCGGATGAAACATGTGGAAGATGTCTTGTACTTTGTCCAACTGTGGTGATATATCTAGAAAATGTGTCACCTCACTATCTCTAAATAGTATTTGTTAAAGACCAATGAATCTTGAAGATAAATTTCCACCAAGGATGAATATTCACAATCCACATTGAGGTGAGACCCTCAGGAACACATGGTCTTCTTCCTTAAACAGAAGAGGTATCTATCATCAGTCTGAATAAGACATATGATATCTCTATGTAGTATTCATACACTTCTGGATGATATTCACCTTTTCTATAGTAGTTTACACTGACTCTGGTCCCATGAGTTCCAACTCTCTTGGATTAGTCCAATAATGTAGTGACTTGTATGGTCAACCGTATAAAGCCTCAAATGATTTAATATCAAAGGAGGACTGGTAATGGTTTTTCTATGAAAACTCCAACAAGGTTAGGTGATCCTCCCAACTCCGTCCAACATCCAACATGAAAGCCTGTAGCATGTCCTTCAAGACCTGGTTATTCTACTCTATCTGGTCGTTAGTCTAGGGGTGAAATTACATGCTCAAGTGTAACTGAGTTAAAAAGGATTTCTATAATCCTATCCCTAACCAAGATTTGAAGCGAGCATCTCAGTTAGTGATGATCATTGAGGTAACTCCATGGAGATATAGGATCTCTTGTATAGATATTTTTCTCATGTTCTCTATCTAACTCTTCTCTTTAATGGATTTGAAGTGGGAAAATTTGGTGAGTCTGTCTATGATCACCAAGATGAAATCATGACTCCTGGATGTAGATGGTAATACTGTCAAAAATTCCATGGATATCCCATCCCAATTCCACTTGAGCACCTCAAGGGGTTGAGCTAAACCCACCAGAACCTGTTGCTTAGCCTTCACCTGCTGACATCTGCGGCATTGAGAGAAAAACAATGTCACTACCTTCTTCAAACCAGGACACCAAAAATGACATCATATGAGATGGTATGTCTTTTCCACACCTATATGTAGGACCAAAGGGGATATATGAAACTCCCATGACACCTCCTCCCACAATATTAAAATTACCATAATCTATCCTCTAAAAATGATAATGGTCTACCCACATTTGTAATATTAATTAGGAGCATGTCCAATAAATATCTGAGTATATAAGGTCTCACAGTAAAAATATCCTTTCTAAGAATCCTTAAAATTATATAAAAGTGGGGGGGGGGGGTAAAAACCATCTACAAAATATATGAAGCACTAAAATTTTAAATGATTTAAAAATATAATGCGTCTACTGGATCTGACTCCTCAGCCAACAACTTAAACAAGATCTCCTAATGAGAGCGACTTCCCCCACATAACCCTTCAAACAAGTATAGTCAATCTCAAATTTATATCCCCGGATGAACTCTAGAAATCACCTCAGTCTCAACTTAAGATCTTTATCATATAATAAATACTTGAGACACTTGTGGTCAGAGTAAATAATAAACCTCTAACCCATTAGTAGTTTTATCACATCTTCAAATAGAATATTACCAGTGCTAACTCGAGATCATTGGACATGTAGTTCTACTCATGTGGTCTCAACTAGCATGAACCATAAGTAATAACCACCTACAACTACAATAACACACAACCAAGTCCGGTCCTAGACAGAATCCAAAACACTATGTACTCAACACCCTCCTCTAGAAATATCAAGATGGGATCTCTCATCAATCTCTTGATTTTCTCCAGAAATCACTATCGTCACCTTTATTTCCACAAAAAAAGGCTTCCCCCTTCCGAGTTAAAGCTATAAAGGGTGTTGAAAATGTGGAGAATGTGGGTATAAACCTCTTATAGTACCCTACCAACCCAAGAAAACTTCCCAAATCAGTAACATTGTTGTGTGGATCCCAAGAACGTACTGACTCAAAATTTGTTGGATCCACTACAAATACATCCTCTGAGAGTATGTGTCCCATAAAGTGGACTACTCAAATCACAAACTGATGCTTTGATAAATTCTCATAATGATGGTTATCTTGTAGTATTTCCAAGATCATCCTCAAGTGTCACGTTTTCAACTCCACAGACACTGAATACACTAGGAATCATCAATTAACATCACTGCAAACTATTCTAAGAAAGGATGAAACATCCATTTCTTGAGTCCGATGAACACTGTTGGGACGTTTGTCACATAAAACATCATCAAAAATTACTTTTAGTGATTTTAACACCAACATAAGGACATATTTGGTACACCCACATCTTGTACTCGTAACCGCTGATAGCCTAACCTGGGGTCAATCTTCAAGAAACATCCAGCCCCTCTCTACTGATCTAATAGGTCATTGATCCTTGGTAGTGGATATATATTCATCATGGTCACCTAATTTAAGCTCTAGAAATCCACAACAACCCTCATGCACTCATTTTACATATTGTAAAACGACACTAGGACTTCCCAATAGGATGTTCTAGACCTTTCAAAGCCCTTCTCCTACAATTATTCTAGCTACGCTCTCAGATCTTCAAACTCTATAGGATCCATTCGATATGATGAAGCAGATATTGGTGTCATATAGGGATGAAAGTTGGTGCAGAATTCAAACTCTCATCATGTAGGAAAACCTGGTATTCCCTCTAGAATGATGTCCTCATATTCTAAACCCACTTTATAAAATCGATAGAGAAAATAATCCACTTCTACAAGATTCATGTTATCCAACTAGTGAGTAATCTATTGTACTCCCCTATTCCTAAGATCATCTTGCACCTCCAAGGATTCCTTTTCTCCCACAAAGGAAAACCCCATTCTGTCACTACAGATACACTGCATCCTCCACCTAAAATAGTTAATATATGCATGTATTATATATAGACATTCTATACCTAGAATGATGTAGTATGGTCACATTTCTACAATGAGTGGATCCCATAAAAAATTGTCAACTCTAAGCATCAGATCACACTATCGGCTTAAGAGTGTTACTATTGAGTCGTCATTGATCGGTGTCTCTAACCGCAAGGTTCGAGCCCATGGTTTATCATAATCTCTAATTCTTTAAATAGAGAAGTGGTATGGATGCAATGGATAGAACCTTTGTCTACGAATACTACATATAAAGTAGAAAAGACACATATTGTACATCATATCATCCACATAGTCTCAGGGTCATATGCCTTCATATCCAGTAGCTGGAATCATCCCTTCCCAACATCTCCTTCAGCCTAGAATGTACCACCTAGGGGTTGTGGTGGTAATAGGTCGAACTTCGAACCAACTCTTGTTACTCTATCATCCCATCTTCCACATTCACTACCCAAAAAAACACCCTTCTCCTACCTTTGTTTCCTCCTCGGTAGTCCCTCTACTGTCTCATGATCAGTTGTATGACGTATTGAAAAAAACATGATCCATATGTCCTTAACCATCATGAGAGAAACACTACCTCTCCCTTATATGATTTGATCCTTCTTAAGAACCCTGCACCACTGGCCCAGAGACCTGGGATTTCCTCCTAAAGAATTTGACATGCTTTGATCCCTGTGACTTTTGTCAACTACCTACTACCTAGGTCCTAGATACTAGGTGCCCATTGAAAGCTCCCCCTACTGGTGTCTGCTCTTCCAAAAATCTCTCCACCAACAAATATTTCACAAGCACCCAAATATAGGTGGGAATGCAAATGGATACTATTGAAACCCTGATCTCTGGTGTAATCCATTCTTAAAGGTCTGAGCTCTAAAGAATTAATCCTACACCATATCCAAGGAGTAATGTGAGAGATCATTAAACCTCTCTAAATACTCTACCATGGTTATACTACCATGCTACAGGAGAGGAATCTCTTGTATTCATACCAATCACAACGTGTCTAGATATAACTCTTCTCTGAAGTGATGTGAAAAGTATCTCTAGGAGAGAGTTGTCTCATCTTGTGACTGAGTCACCAAGCGCCCCCATCACCCAATAGATCCCTAATAAAGTATCTCCATGATGACTTCCATATGGTTTACAGGTTTCCTCACAAGGAGAAAAACACAAGTGACTGCATCTAGCAAGTCCTCAACCACTCAGGGGATTGGCTCACCCCAAAACATGAGAAGTTGTTACATCTAAAACTCATGTAACACACTCAATGTGTTTTCCTCATCATTCGCTACTCCCAACTATAGCTACTTATCAATGGGTGGTAGTATAGCTAGTAAACAACCGAAATTTTCTATCTCTGGTACAAGCCCCTTTACTGATGTCTCATCACTAGGTGGATCATCCTTTTGATCATGCAGTGGAATCCAAGCAGGCTATCTCTCTGTAGGAATCCTGAAATAAAACAAGAGGCACCATGGTCAAAAGAGTATATCTAGGGAGATAACTTAAAAAGGACATCGAAAACACAACCATTATTATATTATACATGTATCAAAAAAATTCCCTTCAACCAATAGCTATATGTACCAAGTCAAAATTCAGGTGATCTAAGTCTTGGGGTATGGATATGTCGACAACCGCATCAACACTAGAGTCCCTGGCCTGAAATTCAATCTTGAAACACTAAACATTTTTACCCCAAACCAATAACACTAACTCTGGTTCTAACTTATAACCTCTTTTGATACCACTTGGTCACGAACTGTCCTACCGAGGTCTTACCCGTGACTACCCAAATACCGCCTCTAATAGGCTAGGGGATAGTGACTAGCACATAGTATGAATGTCCCATAAAAGGGAGGCATTAGCCTAAAGTACCTATACACAAGCACACATATCCAAGACCAAACAATTATGAAATATAAAACAAGTGAAATAATGCAACAAAAAATTTAATATCTCATATTAGAGTATGATAGTAAAATTATGAAAAGCTGTAAAAGGGTCCAAACACAATCCCAACCAAAAACTGTAAAGGGCCCAACCATCTATGAGGGTGAGCACTAAGTCAACTTCAAGCTCGAGGTAAAACACCTCAGTTTTTCAAGATCCATCTACACTCCACCAACTCCTTGTCCTCACAAGAGGTTTTCAAATGGGTCAAAGTCTACATAATACATAACATGGGTGGGCAAAGCCCATGCAATGCTCATTCTGGGAGAATACAATTCATGAGACATGCTATCATCAGATATACTCGATAAAGTGGTCTAGCACATTGGGAACCTCCCAATGAAATCTCACTTATCTTAAAATACCCTAATATATAGATGGGTTTATTTCCTAGAATCATTAGGGGACACCATGAACCCAGTCTAGATCAACCAGCTATGTAGGGGATTCTATGTCAACCTATACAGGTCCAAACTAAGAAAATGATGAGCCACAAGCTCTCTTAAAGGGGGTACACAGTGTGTACAAGGGGGAACATGATATTTTCATTTATCCCCATTTATTCTCATTTTTAGAGACTCAAATATCTTGTAGTATCTATATAAAACATGTATAGAAGGAGTATATGGTGTGTAGAGACACAAGGTTTGTGTCCATGTATTGAATCGGTGTCTGGGTACCAACACATGTACACCAAACCATGTTCATGTAAAAGTTCAAGGAATTCCATCAAGACATGTAATTTTACCCATGTCTGTGTACTATTGGAATTACACACCATTTCATATTGAAGGGGTCACAAAACATGTGATAGGGGACACACGCCATGTGATCATTAACTTATGCCAAAACCCTAGTGTCGCATCCATGGGGACCACATGAAATATAAATCTATGTAGACATCATGTTGCTATGGACTCTCATGATCTGTCGGGATATCTTATATAGCTTCTGGATTATCTTCGGATCCACCACCCTCATCAAAAATTTTAGATCAGGGTTCTTCCAATCCTTGCCGACGTTGAATGATGGAAAACTGGACTTGAATCCGCTCAGAAATCCATCCATCAATTTATTCGTCCTTTATCATCAGAACTAGGATAAACGGAACCCAAAAATCTAATCGGATCCACCACTGATCATCCACTACCATTGTCACACCTCAATAATGCCACCGGTCATGAACCAGCCCCACGATATTGATCTTTTGGTCCAATGAATGGTAATATAATGATCGAGTATCGGGTATTTGTGTTACCTCAAGCCAAAATAAAATGCCCATGATGAACATACAGTGAATGAAGGTACAAATTCATATGACATAAATGTGGGGAATAAACCTTAGTCATTGTTATATTGGACTTAATTTGTTATTTTAGAAAGGATGAACAACGAGTGATAAATCTGCAAACAATTAAACAATTCAATCAAATTAAAAACATTGATGATGCATGAATCAATTATATTCTTGTAATTGATCTGTTTTCACTGGGGATTGAAGAAAATTATTGAAAATCACAAAGGAAAACATACCACCTAAATTTTGGATTGATCATTGATGACTAACGGTTGTTTTTTCATCACTGACAATATCCACGGACTCCGTTGGCATGATAATCCATTATCTGATCCCAATATTCCAACAACAACCAAGATACTTTCTCCAATAGTTTGTCTGAATCTTGAGGGTTTAGGGTCCAACCATTAGAAAAATTACATATCCTTGTACTTAAAGTATAAAAATAGGTTTTTGTGTCAAAACAAACATATTAAATTAATTATTACATTTATTTCTTTCATTTATGCCTGTAATGAATTTCTCACAAACAACCCATGTCTATAAAGGTTATGTCACACCTAGGGAAATCCATGCCTTCTAAGATCAATGGTACCTTTTTATTTTCCATGCAGGCCCCTCGTTCTGGAGTTATTTCACTTTTTCAAGAAAAATGAATGTCTGTTATATTGAAATGTTTAATATATTTTAAAATTTTATTTTGGACACATTGGGCCTCATAATCGCACATCATCTCGATGCATGGTCTTAAAAATAATCCATATAATATTATAAAATAATGCCTAGAAAATACTAGATGTTACATACAGCCTAATTAAATCTCTTTCCATGGTGTTTTTTGAGAAAGTTTAATTATGGAAAATTCAAATTGAGAGACATCAAGCATTGAGGATGATGGAACAAACATGAAACCAACATGATTATAGATATTGTGACAAATGTTTTATATTAAAAACTAAGAATTTAAATGCGATTTTATGACAATCCAACATTAACATATTTCAATATGGGTTCATAGGAATGTTTTAAGATGTTAACCATAGAATTTGGTTTGTTTCTCATAATTGCACTAAGAAAGAGGCCAAGATGGTTGCACACTAAGTATACCCAAAACCACAATTAAATAATATTATTATTTAACATGTCGAATAAATATTATTCTCATATCTATTTGAATAATTATCCATGTATTTATAATTGAATATATTATATTAATTTTATTCAGGAAAATATTTATGGGATGAATATTTAATAAATTTTTGTTTTCTATTTAGTGATTATAATATTTATTTATCTATTAGATAATAATTCTGTTATATTTATTTATTAAATAAATAGTCGTTATTCATTGCTAAATAATTTTTTTCATGGAATTACGGACCGAGTTTAATGTCCAGGCAAGAAATAATAAATAATAAATCTTATTTCAATAAATAATATTTAATTAATTCTCTTGTTTTCTAGATGTCAAGAAATAAAATTATTATTATTCTATACATGTGTTTATAAAGGGATCATGGAAGAAATAAGTGCACATGTGTAATTATTATTTTCTTACCCTAGTACTATTTAAATCGAATGCTATTTTTTCTAAATGGTTTTCCATTTCATT
The DNA here is from genome assembly GCA_963277665.1 of Viscum album. Lineage (NCBI taxonomy): Eukaryota > Viridiplantae > Streptophyta > Magnoliopsida > Santalales > Viscaceae > Viscum > Viscum album. The sequence goes on from OY728148.1 coordinate 473,664,263, forward strand.
TGATGGTGCACAACAACATATGGAGAATTATCTCAAAAACATAGAGAGTTTACTCTCTAAGAATTCTCACAGGAATATAGAACGATCTTCCTCCACCACCACTATTGAGTCTAAAGAGACTAAATATAATTTTCTTGAATTATTTTTCGAGGTGATCAAAGATGAATGACACAAGACTTGGGATTAACCACACTAGAACCTAGATATACCAATGATGATGTTCACATGTTCCTGGATCACATGTAGATCACAACAAGAAGAAATATACACTTGATTAATACAATGAAATGAAGGTAAAACATAGAGAAATTGTCAGATTCATCAACAAAAAAAGAATTTTTCATATGGTAATTCTTTAATTTCATAAATTAATTATAAATCATTTTTTCATGGACCTGTTTTTTTATTCTGACAGTCTCATTTAAATTAGTATTTTATTAAATTCATTTGGCCACAAAATTTATCATCAATTTATATCTTGTATTAATCATCAAATTTGAAAAAAAATATGATTTGGTCATACCATAACTGGCCCTTCCACTGTGCTCATAACCTTCAACTGGTATCATAGGGGTCGCATAATTATTTATATTTATGTTAATATCAATGATTGATTTACATATTTGTCATTAGTTTTTTATTCTATTTTAGTAATTATTTAATCTGAACCATGATATATGTTATTCATCCTCTTTATTATTGAAAAAATAATCAAAATCAATTAATGTTGTGAATAAAAATCATTATAAGAAATCATCTATAGGTAATTAGGATTCTGGCTAGATAACGTAAGGGTGTACACTGTGTAGCTCGCTGGTACAAACAATTTACCCATGTTTAATGCACTAAATAAATTCATAGTTAATTTAATTCATTTTCATTTATTACATTCGGTGTGTATTTAAATAAACGACTTATATACCAGGCCATATGGGTGTATGGATATCAAGGCAACATGATGTGGACCCTTCATATAATATGTACATTCCATTAGTCAAATAAGGTCCATGAATTTTATTACACAACTTATATGAATGGTGACTGTGTAACTCAGAGACTATTTGATGTGTAACCATTTTACATGTTGGGTAATCCATTAATTTCAATGGCATGATTACATTTAAATTCCTTAGGCATGTCCCATAGATAGATGACAACAACTATACACAACATGAATCTGGACTGTACACCTCGTTTATATTACCAATTTACATAGAATTCAAAATTATTTAATTAAACTGCTTAAACATTATCAATATCAATTCCATGTGTCATTCATTTTACTAAATATATTCCATGTGAATAGTATTATATATATTAAATGTCAAATTAATTTTTAAATAATTTTCAGATTAGTATATTGTGTATCAGTCATAATACAGCCATTAATCTACATGCATTGATACATAACACGATGTTTCAATAACATGTGTTTCAGGAGTCATTTATTTGACTGTGTATGTTCCATTAAAATTATTTGATGATAATTATATTACACAAGATTAATGAGTATATAGTATATGAATATAATAAATTTTGGGAAATGAAGATGGGTACTCACTGTTTTGTCTCCAAGGTACATGATTTGTAAAAGGTATTTTTCAAAAAAAATCAAATTTATTTAAAATTACATTGCATGAAAATCTCAAGAAAGGTCATATGACAATTAAAATTAAAGTCAATTTAGTTATCAAAGAATATAATTAATTTAGTAGAATGTTTTTTATATTAAATAATAATGATTACAATTGAGTTCTAATTTTATTAAATTTGTAATTATTTACATGCATGTGGATGATCATGGGAATATACCAGACCTTTATATGGAATTGTTTTCCTTTTTATTTATCATTAAATTAAATTGATGTCATGTGTGTCATCTCGTCTCTTTTTATGGGCTTTAAAGCCCTTAGTTTCCATTTATTTAAACCACATAACCAATATTTTGGGTCCCCTCACCTTCATGTTATTAAAATCTTATCAGATGTATAGAGTTACTAAGTGAGTGGAGGTGGTTCAAATTTGGACCTGAGGAAAAACCAATCCAAGATGTACATGAGTCAATATGTTGAAATCAAAAACACAAACCTATTCATGGTTCATGTTTTTCCCCTTAGTTCTATGGTTTGTTTATCATCCAATAGATAAACTAAACATTAGTAAATTCAAAAGATCATACCACCCATATTATTTTATTTCTATTAAAATGGATGGATAATTTTATTATAGATGTTATTTCATGATTAAAATAATTAATTAATTAATAAGCAAGTAATCAAGAACTAAAATAAATTGTATTTTGCATTAACTTTATCAAAGACATGGTTAATCACTTAAGTAAATCCAATTAATATTAAAAATGCTATAATAAAGATAAAAAATGAAAAAAAATCACAAAGATAAAAAATCTCAATTACATATATTAAGTTGGAATATTCTTCATTTCAAAATTGAACCATAGTTCAACGTTCTTGATTGACCCAAGTGGGGATGATTTCAATTGTTAGGAAATTCTAACATGGTGTTTTGGGTTGACAGAACATAGTTCACATCAAGGGTTGACTACCCAATAAGGAATTGTTGTAACTAAGTGGAAATGATTGAGAAAATTAAATTTAATTGATTTCAGGATTGGGGAGTCCACTTAATAGATCAAGGATCTCTAAGTCAATGTAGTTGGAGAGTTTATGCTTACCTAAAACCCTTAAAATAACTTTTCAAAACCAAATATAGGTTATGAGAATGGGAATATGGATCCTTTCCACTAGAATTACCAACAAATGAAATTTTCTGTAGAAAATGGTGAGGGATATTGGGTTTTTATAAAATAGTGGGGGATTAATCAATAAATATAATATTTATTATCTACTTTTATCCTATAAATTACATAAATTATACACTTCTTATTTACAAAAACAAAAATAAATATGACTTGTAACAAATCAATTTAATCCATAATTAACAAGTATAAACTTATCATATGCATTAATTTTTAGGAAAGGAAAAGGAGTTTACGAATTATCCTATATAATGAAAGTAAATCATATGTGGTGGAAAACCCTATTCCTAAAGTGTCTAGCCAACTGGCTGGTGTGGAAGAGTTGTTTCTCTATGAGATACATTTTAACGATGTCGTATATGTTCAATGATTCATGTTATCTTTTATGTCTAATGAGACTCTAAAGAAACATGAGAAAATAGATTCATATAGCATGATGTTTTATCTCCATGATCACTCTCAAAATAAGGAAACAAAATAGATATATGTGATCTCCAATGCACTATTTACAAGAAATATTGGAGAGACTATTTCAATTGGACATCATATAGTCAAGATTATTATATACATATGATTCTTAAATATCTTATCGATTAAATTCACATATGATTTGAACATAGATATCATCCATTCTTCGCAACCCAAGTCCTCATCTAGATTTATTATTAATTATAACATGAATAATAACCAAAATAATATTTCATAACATCTTACTCTCAATAACCATGTAAACAAGGACATGGGATGTGACAAACCCATAATCCTTAGGGAGTATATGAAATAGAAGAATAACGATAAGGGAACCAAGTCTCATAAAAATTCTAAATATTCCGAGCAATATCCTTCCTAAAAGAGGAAGATCCAAAGGTAGGGAAAGGAAAATAAACTAGTATATTTTGGATGTTGAAACCAAGGCACCATAATAAGAATCATACCTAGAAACAAGGGGAAGATAAAGGTGAATTTTTTATCGATTGAAATATTTCTATATATACACAATGGGTATTATATATATATTTTCATGCTCGCATATGTATCCAAATGTAAAAAAAAGTAGTTTCTGAAAGATTACCAAAGGAGAGGTGGATTTACTAGTTTCCAATAGTGCGGGGTTGGCACCTCATTCCATTGCATACTAAAATCTTCCATTTTCATAAGGAATACTATTGGTTTTAAATTATGGCTATTACGTACTGATTATTTCTATAAAAATAATTTCTGAATCCAACATAAATAAATATAGTTTTTTTAAGGAAATAAATGTTGTTTATTTTATAAATAAACACTATGTTTTTGGTATGGTATATTTAAATAACATTATTTATGCATTAAATTATGAAAACAAAGAATTTACAATTGATAATGAATCATGTCCACATGAATCATATAACACCTAATTATACCATCACTTTCTTGTTCATGTAAATCAGAAGTGTCTGAAAAATCTCAATCATGATAGTTATTTCAAATCTTTTCAGCTAAAACCACGTAGAGGATATCATGCTTATTGTCACGACCCGTCATCAGTACCCATGTAGTGACTACCCCAAGCCCGCCTCCCATAGTCCAGGGGCTGGCGACTAGCACCAAGGCGTAAATCCTGACAAAAAGGGGAAGGCATTGCCTTTATAAAGTAAAAAAACACCACAGAGTAAGCATGCAGAAGTAAACACTAAGTAAAACTGGGTGCAAAAGTAAGTGCAGAAAGTAAATGGGCCAGAATATAAACCCAAACTGAAAGTAAGGTACAACTGGAAAGAAGTACAGCAACTGAAAGAAAATCAGAAACGTCGAGCCGTCCACTGGAAGTCCCACCTGTAGGGTGGGTACAGATAGCCTCCTCAGCTCCTCGGTCCAGCCGTCCGCTCCGTGTACGTCCCGCCCAACGGTCCACCTCCAGGTACCAAATTTCTTCACAAGCCTCAACCACGATCAATGATGTCCATACTCTACGTCCAACACAACGTAGTGCGGGCATAGCCCGTGCAGCGGTGAGTATACGCTACTCAGTAGGGACCCCGAGACCCCCGAAGGTCTCCCAGAATCCACAAAGGATAATCCACAAAGAAAAGATACAATCACGAAGTAACAACCAACACTACTTAGGTATATTCCCATACATATACCTAAATCATAAATTCCCATTCGGATCAAACATCCAAGCCCAAGTTCGATCACGTCCGCATAGGATAGTACAACCAATCCACACTGGATAACACAACCCAATCCACATTGGAAAGCAAGTCAATCATATCGAAGATATTGATTGAATGTCAAGACTTAGCTCACACAGGTATACTTCTTCGTAAGTTGATAGAGATGATCAAATATAACGACTGATTCATCTAAACTGGGACCCACGTAGGATACTAAACTAGCTAAGCTATCAGACCCACATAGGATACAGACCAGCTACTCTACCAGACCCACATAGGATAGAAAGAACAGAGTCAAACACTACCAGACCCATGTAGGATACAAGAAAAGTAGTCATCGTCGTCGAACCCATGGAGGATTTCAGTACGGTCTTCATCGCTGCCGAACCCACAGAGGATTTCAGGGTAGTCTTCATCGTCGTCAAACCCACAGAGGATTTCAGTACGGTCTTCATCGCGGCCGAACCCACAGAGGATTTCAGTGCAGTCTTCATCGTCGTCGAACCCAGGGAGGATTTCAGTACGGTCTTCATCGCTGCCAAACCCACGGAGGATTTCAGTGCAGTCTTCATCCCTGCCGAACCCACAGAAGATTTTAGTGCGGTCTTCATCGTCGTCGAACCCACGGAGGATTTCAGTACGGTCTTCATCGCAGTCGCAGCCAGCTCTAGGATTCTCGTACACAACATGCTCGATTCCAGGAGGGTCCGCTCCACGAGCCAAGGGGTCGATACATCAACTGACACATAGTCCGGAGTTGATGTATCTCAAAGTTCCGTCTCGACAAAAGGAACTAAACGTGACAGACGGCGCGTCAATCAGACGCCCGGTCTAAGAGTTATTGCATTTTTTGTTCCAGGGGCCTGGTTGGTTTTTACGTCAAAACTAACCCTACTGCACTCTGAATGCATCCAAACCTCGAGAAGAGTAATCCAAAAGGTCCGTCTCACTAAGAGGAATCCGACAAAGTCGACGGCACATCAATCGGATGTCCGGAGCTCAAGTTATAAGCATTCCCGCTCCGAGGGCCCGGTTGGTTTTGTGTTCGAATCAACCAAGCCGTACACAAAGTTCTCCAAAACCTTGAGTGTAAAATACCAAAACGACCGTCTCGATCCAAGTATCGCATCTCAACTGACAGTGCATAGATCAGAGGTCCATAACCCAAGATATGGGCAAAAGAACGAACCTGTCTGGTTTTTGGGTGTTTTGGGCCCGGACCGACCCGGGCCGAGACCCCCCTGGGTCGGCCCGAACTGGGTCGACCCGAACCGGGTCCGGGTCCGGCCCATTAGGGTGCGGCCCGCCCCAGCCTGGCCGGCCGTTTGGCCGGGCGCGGTATGCCCCGCACGGCCAGCTCGGTGCTGGTCGAGCCATTGGGGGAAGGGGGGGCGGTTGCCGCCCTTGATTGAAACAGTGGCCCCCATGTGGGGGCCGCTCCTTGCCACCTGGGGGTTACGACCCCCAGCCTTTCCTCCGAAACAGTCGGCCCGGTCCGGCTGGCCGGTGCTGCCACCGCGGGCCCGCCGTGGTCCCGCCACTCCGAGGTGCCGGCGGCCGGCGGTTCTGGCCGCCCCACTCGTCTCCGTCGCGGCTTTGAGCTGCGGCCTTGTCCGACCGGCGAGGCGCGACGACGCCGAGCCCCTCCGCCGCGGTCCCGCTCCGGCCGCGGCCACTTCGTAGTTCTCTGGCACGGCGCGACGGCAACGTGGCTTTATTCGACCTCAACGGCGCGCAGCGACGGTGCCGCGCTTATTCACCCGTTCTTCATTGTTTTTGTGCTGTGTCGTTGCACCACGCTATCTTTGCTCATACCGCAACAGGTACAATCATCAAAGAGGGAGGCGGGTCGGCCGTGTTCGTGCGGTCTGACCTCCTCCCGTTATTATAATAACAGGCGGCCCAAATAGAAGTCGATGAATGGCAAAGAAATAATTCACAGGAAAAATCAATTAACCCCTACCTCAAAGTGTTGATGAACGAAGGTTTGACGCGGGAAAAGGATGTCGCAGAAGAAGGCTCCGTAAGCGTCGTCGGCGTCGCAGAGAAAAGGATCGCTGACGTCGCGGTACACGGCGTCGCGTCGTCGATCTCCGGGGAACTAGCGTTCTTCATCGTCTTCCGTCGGAGGCTGGCGTTCTTCGTCATTCCCCATGTTCTCCAACAAAGAAGATGAATATTCGAAGGCTTTGAGAAAATTATCTCCCAATCCTTCTCGCACAATGAAATTAACCCCAAATTAAATAAGACTTTGTCTTATTTAATTAAAACACACAAGCTAACGTTCAACTGGAAATACGTAATGAATTCCCGAATTAATTACATTGAATAACTCCATCAATTAATTAATTAAGAGAGTTGACTTTTCATTAAAGGGGGTGCGGGTGTGTAACACATTTAATGGGGTTTTGAGGAAGTTGAAAGGGTGGAGATCATGTGGGCCCCACTTCACTAATATCCTTCCTAGTGAAGTTAGGATATTAGTGGGTCCCACTCCAACCACCAAGCTCAGGTTTAAACTACCTATAATAGAAATAAAATTTGTATCACAACATTTTATTTTTATACTTTAGTTAACCCATTTAATTAATAACCTCACCAGAGCAAACGCAACTCCAGAAAAGTTGTTCTTAAGTAATTACTGGCGTTGTAGTTTCATCGGTGCCCTCGGATTTCGATTCCGAGCAACTGTTAAAAAGTTAGGAAAACCTGCTTGTTCGTTTACTAAACGTACCTGAGATAAACTTCGGAAATTGATTCCGGGCACACCGGGCCTCGAAATCAGGTGCCGTAAGAAACTGCATTCTTGTAAAATCGCAAATAAAATTAAGAAAAACATTCCCTTTAATTTTACGGGTCTTTACATTACTCCCACCTCAGGGATTTACGTCCCCGTAAAGATACATCATAAACTATGGGAACAAAAGTGTGTACTAATCACGCATCTGAGCCTCCCGCTCCCAAGTGCTCTCCTGAAGATTCTCGTGCTACCATATGATGCGCACTAGAGGTATCGACCTTCCACGTAGGACCCGCTCCTGTCGATCCTCGATCTCCACTGGGACCTCTGCAAAAGTCACCCCATCATCAAAGTCCAACTCCCCATGGTCGATGATATGCGTCGGGTCATGCACGTATCTCCTCAGCTGAGATACGTGGAAAATGTCGTGCACCCGGTGCAACTGAGGTGGTAGAGCCAGGCGATAAGCCACCTTGCCTATCCTGTTAAGGACCTGGAATGGTCCGATGAAGCGTGGAGATAACCTGCCGCCCCAGCCAAATCTTCGTAATCCACGTCGAGGTGAGACCCGCAAGAAGACGTGGTCGCCATCCTCGAACTCTATTGGCCTTCGCCTCCTGTCAGCATAAGACTTATGCCGGCTCTAAGATATCCTCATCCACTCCTGGATAACCTGGACCTTCTCTGTCGAGGCCTGGACCATCTCTGGTCCCACAAGTGCTGACTCCCCAGCGTCTGTCCAGCACAGAGGTGATCTAAATGGATGGTCGTACAATTCCTTGTATGGTGTCATACCGATGGTGGAGTAATAGCTGTTGTTGTACGTGAACTCCACCAAGGGTAGATTTTCCTCTGAACTGCGACCAAAGTCGAGGAAACATGCACGAAGCAAGTCCTCGAGAGTCTGAATGGTCCTCTCTATCTGACCATCCGTCTGAGGGTGAAAGGCGGTGCTCAGACGTAGCTGCATCCCGAATTCCTCATGTAACCCCTTCCAAAGCCGAGAAATAAAGCGAGCATCTCGATCAGAGACGATAGATGATGGCACACCATTAAGTCGTACGATCTTCTGAACATAGAGGTGTACCAATCTCTCCACTGAGCCCTGCTCTCTGATGAGTAAGAAGTGAGCCGACTTGGTGAGTAGGTCGACAATCACCCAAATGAAGTCGTGACCTCTGGAAGTACGTGTAATTCCAGTCACAAAATCCATAGATATCCCATCCCACTTCCACGTCGGGACCTCCAAGGGCTGTACCAAGCCTGCTGGTACCTGGTGCTCCACCTTCACCTGCTAACAGGTGAGGCATCGAGAAACGAACTCAGATACAACCTTCTTCATACCCGGCCACCAGTGCTCTCGTCTGAGATCCTGGTACATCTTCACCACTCCAGGATGTACCGCTAAAGGGGAAGTGTGAAACTCCCTCAGCACCTCATCCTGTAAAGAAGTCGGTACCATGATACGTCCTCTGAAAAGGACAACATGATCTCCCCCCACAGAGAATCCATCAGGTGCCTGTCCTAAGGATATCTATGCACGACACGTCTCACAGTCAACGTCCCCATGTTGTGCCTCTCTGACCCACTGTAGTTGTGGAGGAGTGACTGCGAGTGACTGAAGAAAGGCTGCTCCATCTCTATCCACAAAGGATATCTGCAAAGCAGCTAGCTACTCCGTCGTCTCCCCGAGTAGCTGAATGCCCGTCCTCCTGCTGAGAGCATCGGCTACTACATTCCCCTTTCCAGAAGTATAGACTATCTCAAAGTCATAGTCCTAGAGGAACTCGAGCCATCGTCGCTGTTTTAGATTCGGGTCGTTCTGCGAGAAGATGTACCTAAGACTCTAGTGGTCAGAGTATACTGTAAAGTGCTTTCCCATCAGATAGTGTCGCCACATATTCAGAGAGAAGACCACTACTGCTAACCCCAGGACATGGGTAGCGTAGTTCTGCTCATGCTGCCTCAACTGATGTGATCCATAGGTCATCACTGCATTCTCCTGCATCAGGACACATCTGAGTCTGGTCCCTAATGCATCACAGTAGACTACATACCCTACTCCCTCCTCTGGTAGCCTCAAGATAGGTGCGCTGGTCAATATCTGTCTCGGCTCTTGAAAGATTTTCTAGCATCTGTCTGACCACATGAAGGGTTTCCCCTTCTTCTTCAAATATGAGAGTGGTGCTGCAACTCTAGAAAAGTCTGGCACAAATCTCTGGTACTACCCAGCTAGACCCAAGAAACTCTACACCTCCTTCATGCTCCTAGGTGGCTCCCAAGCTAGAACCGCCTCGATATTCTCAGGATCCACCACAACTCCTGCCTCAGAGATGATGTGTCCCAAGAACTGGACCTCATGTAACCGGAACTAACACTTCCAGAGCTTTCCATAAAGCTGGTGCTCTCGGGGTGTGTCTAGTATAACCCGCAAGTGGTAAGCATGCACCTCCTCAGTGGTCGAGTATATCAATATGTCATCGATGAAGACCACAACAAATTGATCAAGGTATGGCTGAAAGATCTTGTTCATGAGACCCATGAACTCTGCTGGAGAGTTGTTTAGGCCGAAAGGCATAACCAATAACTCATAGTGGTCATACCGACATCTGAAGACCGTCTTTTGCACGTCCTCATCTCGAAATCTGAGCTGATGATAGCTTGACCTGAGGCCTATATTCGAGAACCACCGTGATCCCTTGAGCTGATCGAAGAAGCCGTCAATCCTTGGTAGTGGATACTTGTTCCTCATAGTCACCTGGTTCAGGCGATGATAGTCGACACACAGTCGCAAGCTCCCGTCCGCCTTCTTGGCGAACAATATCGGGGAAGCCCAGGGTGAAACACTGGTTTGGATGAATCTCTTTCCCTACAAGTCCTCCAGCAGTACCCGTAGCTCTCGAAGCTCAGCGGGAGCCATCCGATATGCTGGAGTGGATATCGGGGTTGTCCCGGGGTACAGGTCAATATAAAAGTCTACCTCTCTGCAAGTAGGTAGTCCTGGAACGTCGTTAGGAAAAACGTTTGCATACTGATCCACCACTACCGGAAAAATCGGACTCCGCACGTCAACTGCTCCTAGGATGAGGCTAGCCAACTGATGAGTGATGGGTTGTCCTCTCCTCTGCGTGAGTCCATCTTATGCTGCAAAGGCTCCCTTCTCGCCGGTGAAGGTGAACCTGCTCCCGTCGGTGCGTACACACCACACCTTGCGCAAAATAAAGTCGATCTGAGCATGGACTATAGAAAACCAATCCATGCCCAAGATGACGTCGTAAGGCCTCGACGCGGCTACAAGAAGATCCCAGCCGAAGCTCTCACCTCCTAGAGTAAGCTCACACTGTCGGCACCAGTGCGTAATCATCGAGTCTACTCCTGTAGGAGTCTATAGCCGTACGGATCGATCCAACGGCTCTGTCGGAATCTCTGAGCTCTGAACAAGGGCAGCAGCAATAAAATAATGACTCACTACTGTGTCTATAAGAACTACAGAAAGGGTGGAGTAGAGACAGTAAGTACCCCAAATCATCTCTGGCGCGTCGTGGTTGTAGGCATCCTCTGCCTGAAGCTGATCCTGTCTCTTCCCGCTAGCACACTGTGGTGGGGGTGGACCTCCTAGTGGTGGTGGTGGTAAAGCCTCAAAGCGTCGCCCACCACCTGCTGCTCATCCAGCTCCCCTGCCTCATCCGCCTAATCTCGGCGGACCTCCATGGTCGACCCTCTTCCTCTTCCTAGGTGGCCCCTCAACCATCTGATGCTCCTCTGCATGGCGGGTCAGGAAATCACAAGTCATGTGGCCCTGCCCGCCACATGCGTAGCACTGCCTACTCCTCGGAAGGATGTCTTTGTGCCGTGTGTCCCGCACCTCTGAGTCAGTGTCCTGAGGTCTTCTTCTTGATGGTCCTGTCCTCCTAGACCCCTGTGACATCCGTCGACTGCCAGCTGCAGACGACTCTGCTACGTGCCGCCCTACGGAAGGTCTCGCTGCTGGCGTAGGCTCAGCAAGAAATCTCTCTATGATAAGGGCTCGCTCCAGTACTCCTGCCTGTTTCAAGATGCGGAGGGAGATCATTGATGACCTGATCACATGCCTCAGTCTCTGCTCGAAGGTCCAGGCCCAGAAGATTGGGTCTCGTACCATGTCCATCGAATAGCGTGAGATATTAGTAAATCTCACTGAGTACTGGGCGACCGTCATGCTACCCTACCGCAGGTGTAGAAGCTCATGGATGCACACCGCACGGAGGGTGGCTGGGATGAACTCCAAGCGAAAGAGGGTCTCAAAGTCCATCCAGAGGATTGATGCCTCATCGTGCACCTGGAGCATCAATCTCTACCATCTGTCTGTTGCCGCATGCAAGAGGCTCGCTGCAAGGATCACCATGAGGTCAGCTGGTGTCCCAACTAACCTGAAAAATCGAACCACAGCCTCCATCCAATCCTCGGTTTCCTGAGGGTCCGTCTCCCCACGGAACCTGGGTGATTTATGACGCTAAAACTCGTGCAGTGCACTAAGGTGACGTGCACTATCAGCGGCTCGGGCTGGTGGCATCAGTGGCTCGGCGGGTAGAGGTCTCGTCGGTGCCTCCACAGTAAAAGGGCCATGCACCGAGGCCTCGTCGCTCGGTGGGCTGTCGTCTCTCACAAAGCACGGAACCCTAGATGGCTTCCATCATGGGGCCATCCTGAAAAGAAAGAGGTGTGCCACGGTCAAACAATAAACCTGGTGAGCTGACACAAAGTAATCACAATGAAAACTTTTGAAACACACATGCAATCAATGTTTTCGTGCATTGAGTTGGAAATCAGAAGTTAGTGTCCTGGTGTATGGATACGTTGGCCTCCACACCAACACTAGACTCCCTAAACTGATAACCACACTCAATACCCTTAACACAATTTCTTCACATCGAAGAAATATCAGAGTCCTGAGTTCTGCGGTAGAACCGAACTTCTCTGATACCAATTTGTCACGACCCATCCTCGGTACCTATTCCGTGACTACCCCAAGCCCGCCTCCCATAGGCCAAGGGCTGGCGACTAGCACAAGGCATAAATCCTGACAAAAAGGGGAAGGCATTGCCTTTATAAAGTAAACAAACACCACAGAGTAACCAAGAAGAAGTAAACACTAAGTAAAACTGGGTACAAAAGTAAGTGCGGAAAGTAAATGGGCCAGAATACAAACCCAAACTGAAATTAAGGTACAACTGGAAAGAAGTACAGCAACTGAAAGTAAAGCAGCAATGTCGATCTGTCCACTGGAAGTCCCACCTGAAGGGTGGGTACAGATAGCCACCTCAGCTCCTTGGTCCCACCGTCCGCTCCATGTACGCCCCACCCATTGGTCCACCTCCAGGTACCGACTTTCTCTACAAGCCTCAACCACGACCAACGTTGTCCATCGTCTGCATCCAACACAACGTAGTGCGGGCATAGCTTGTGCAGGGGTGAGTATACTCTACTCAGTAGGGACACCGAGACCCTCGAAGGTCTCCCAGAATCCACAAAGGAAAGATACAATCATGAAGTAACAACCAACACTACTTAGGTATATTCCCATACATATACCGAAGTCATCAATTCCCGTTCGACTCCAACATCCGAGCCCAAGTTTGATCACATCCATATAGGATAGTACAACCAATCCACACAGGATAACACAACCCAATCCTCATAGGAAAGCAAGTCAATCATATCGAAGATATTGATTGAAAGTCAAGACTCATCTCAAACAGGTATACTTCTTCATAAGGTGATAGAGATTATCAGATATAGCCACTGATTCATCTAAGCTGGGAAACACGTAGGATACTAAACCAGCTAAGATGTCGGACCCACATAGGATACAGACCAGCTACTCTACCAGACTCACGTAGGATAGCAAGAACAGAGTCAAGCACTGCCAGACCCACGTAAGATACAATAACAGTAGTCATCATCGTCGAACCCACAGAGGATTTCAGTACGGTCTTCATCGCTGCCGAACCCATGAAGTATTTTAGTGCAGTCTTCATCGCTGCCGAACCCATGGAGGATTTCAGTGTAGTCTTCATCACCGTCGAACCCACAGAGGATTTCAGTATGGTCTTCATCGCAGTCGCAGCAAACTCTAGGGTCCTGCACACAGCATGCTCGATTCTGGGAGGGTCCGCTCCACGAGACAAGGGGTTGATATATCAACTTACACGTAGTCCATATTCGATGTGTCTCAAAGTTCGGTCTCGACAAGAGTAACTCAACGTGACAGACGGCACGTCAATCGGACGCCCATTCTGAGAGTTATTGGATTTTTCATTCCAGTAACCTGGTTGGTTTTTAAGTCAAAACCAACCCGACCACAATCCAACTAAATCTAAAACTTGAGTGGAGTAATCCAAAAGGTCTGTCTCACTAATAGGAATCTGACAAAGTCGACGGTACGTCAATCGGACGTCCAGAGCTCAAGTTATAAGTGTTTCTGCTCCAAGGGCCCAGTTGGTTTCGTGTTCGAACCAACCCGGCCATACCCAAAGTTCTCCAAAACCTTGAGTGTAATATACCGAAACGACCGCCTTGATCCAAGGATCTGATCGCAACTGATGGTGCGTCGATCGGAGGTCGGTTTCCCAAGATATGGGAAAAAGAACGAACCTGTCCAGATTTAGGGGGTTTTGGGCCCGGACCGACCCGGCTCGAGACCCCCCTAGGTCGGCCCGAACCGGTTCGACCCGCACCACGTCCGGGTCCGGCCCATTAGGGCGTGGCCCGGCCCGGTGGGGGCATCCCCGCCCCGCCGGCGCGGCCCGGCCCGGTCTGAGCGGCCAGTTGGCCTGGCTTTGCGCTCCCCGCACGGCCAGCTCGGTGCTGGTCGAGCCGTTGTGGGAAGGTGGGGTGGCTCCCCCCCTTGATTGAAACCACGGCCCCCATGTGGGGGGCGCTCCTTGCCATTCGGGGGTTATGACCCCTGGCCTTTCCTCTGAAACGGTCGGCCCGGTCCGGCCGGCCGGTGCTGCTGCCGCGGGACCGCCGTTGTCCCACCCCTCCGAGGTGCCGGCAGCCAGCGGTTCCGGCCGCCCCGCCTTGCTCCGTCACGGCCTTGTCTGACCGGCGCGGCGCGACGGCGCCGCGCCCCTCCACCATGGCCCCACTTCGGCCGCGGCCTCTTCGTGGTTATTCGGCGTGGCGCGACGACGCCACGTCTTTATTCGACCTCAACGGTGAGGCGCGACGGCGCCGCGCTTCTTTGCCCGTTCTTCATTGTTTTCACGCAGTGTCGTTGCACCGTGCTGCCTTTTCTCGTACCACGACAAGTACAATCATCAAAGGGGGAGGAGGGTCGGCCGTGTTCGTGTGGTCCGACCTCATACCGTTATTATGATAACAGGCGGCCCAAATAGAAGTCGGTGAACGGCAAAGAAATAATTCACGGGAGAAAACAATTGACCCCTACCTCAAAGTGTTGATGAATGAAGGTTTGACGCGGGAAAAGGACATCGCGGAAGAAGGCTCCGTAAGCGTCGTCGACGTCACGGATAAGAGGATCGTCAGCGTCGTGGTACATGGCATCGCGTCGTCAATCTCCGGGTAACATGCGTTCTTCGTCGTCTTCTGTCGAAGGCCGACGTTTTTCGTCATTCTTCGCATTCTCCAATGAAGAAGATGAAGATTCGAAGGCTTTGAGCAAATCCTCTCCCAATCCTTCTCGCATAATGAAACTAACCCTTAATGAAATAAGACTTTTTCTTATTTAAATAACATGCACAAGCCAATGTTCAATTTGAAATTCGAAATGAATTCCCGAATTAATTACATTGAATAACTTGATCAATTAATTAATTAAGAGAGTTGACTTTTCATTAAAGGGGGGTGCGGGTGTGTTACACATTTAATGGGGGTTTGAGGAAGTTGAAAGGGTGGGAATCATGTGGGCCCCACTTCCCTAATATCCTACCTAGTGGAGTTAGGATATTAGTGGGTCTCACTCTAACCACCAAGATTAGGTTTAAACTACCTAGAATAGAAATAAAATTTGTAGCACAACATTTTATTTTTATTCTTTGGTTAACCCATTTAATTAATAACCTCACCTGAGAAACCGCAACTCCGGAAAAGGTATTCTTAAACAATTATCGGCTTTGCGGTTTC
Organism: Viscum album; assembly: GCA_963277665.1. Lineage (NCBI taxonomy): Eukaryota > Viridiplantae > Streptophyta > Magnoliopsida > Santalales > Viscaceae > Viscum > Viscum album. The sequence continues at coordinate 473,680,065 of OY728148.1, forward strand.
ATCAGTGCCCTCATATTTTTATTCCGATCACCGGTTCAAAAGTTAGGAAACCCCGCTCGTTCTTTTACTGAACGTACCCAAGCTAAACTTCGGAAATTGATTCCAGGCACACCGGGCCTCGGAATCAGGTGCCGTCAGAAACTGCGTTCCTGTAAAATACGAAAGAAAATTAAGAAAAAACATCCCCTGAATTTTACGGGTCTTTAAACTTATTTACAAGGAAATTTGACCAAAACACTATTTTTGGGATCGAGTAAATGGGATACATAGGTTATAGTAATGGTACACACTAATGTGTATTGACCATTTCCAAAGGAATATTTAGGTGTGTATTCTTAACACATAATTTTTTATCATGACATAAGTAAATATGGTACTTTATAAGTCATAAGTATGAGTCCATTTAAAATTCAAATAATTCAAGAATAAAGTAGAGAACATACATAGAAATAAGATAAATAATATCCAATGTGATCAAGGTGTTGGATAAATTCACCAAAAGTTTAACGACATTCTACAAGAGTTTGGAATTATTTGTCAACTCACTCCACCTTACACACCACAGTGGAATGGTGTTAGTAAAAGGAAGAACCATACATTTCTATACATTGTTAGTTCTATGATGATTCATCTAAATCATCCACTATCCTTTAGGGGTATACATTAAAAATTATGTCATACACACTAAACTATGTTCCAAATAAAGCAGTAAATGAAATTCACATCGAGTTATTGAGTGGAAAAAAATTATTTTTATCAAATAAATGTGTTTGGGGTTGGGAAGAATTTGATATGGCCTTATGAGGAAACAAATTATTACCCCATGGAACAATGTGTATCTTTATATATTATCCAAAGGAAATAAGTGGATACTACCTATATAAATCTTCAAAAAAGAAAGTATACAACACTAAAAGAACTGTCTTACTTGAGAGGGAGCACATCCTTAAGAATGATTGTAAGAGAAGAATTTATTTCAATGAAGTTGATGCTCAAGATAAATGAGAGTTGGTACAAGAATAGATTATATATATCTCCATGGAAGAAGGTATTCTTAGAACAAAAGTATTGTGTAGGATCACCAAGAAGTAAGATAACTAGAGAAATATGGCAATACATTTACTGAATTGGTGAATCATTATTGGTTGAAAATAATGAACCAACCTCCTAAAATATACAGTAGAGAGATCCAAAATTAAAAGATCAACATAATCCATGAATTCTAAAATGGATTATATGTATCATTACCAAGTTTGGTTTATGGTCGATCCTCTAATTTAAGTAAATCATATTGGGTGCAAATGGTTATTCAAAAACAGGACATGTAATGAAATGTAAGTACCAATAAAGTAAGAATAATGGCCAAAGGGTTTAAATAGTATCAATTCATTGACTATGATGAAACCATTTCTCCATTTTCCATGTTTAGATCTATAAGAATTCTATTATCTATAATGGAATACCATGACTTTTTAATTCAAAAAATAGATTCCAAAACAACTTTCCTTAACTGGAACCTTATATAAGGCATTTATATGACACAATGAGAAGTTTTTTGTGACTCCAAGAGATTCCAATAATATATAAAACTTACGGAGATCCATTTTTGGATCGAAGTAAGTATCTAGGTCATGGAACATTCAATTTAATGAAACTACAAAGGAATTTAGCTTCATTAAAAAAATGTAATCCATGTGTTTATAAGAGGTTTAATGGGAATGTTTCCCTTATCCTTTTAGTATATATAGATTTAATATTACTTATGGGAAATGATATACCAGTCTTAAAATTAGTTAAGAAATGATCAAAAAATATTCTTCTCCATGAAGGAATTAGGTGAAGCGACCTATTTTCTAGGGATTAAAATCATTACTGATATATACAAGAGGATACTTGGACAAATTCAAGGTATATACATTGACCATATAATAAATATATTTAGTATGGTTCAATCTAAGAATTTATTTGTTACAGTTTCAAAAAGTATATATCTTTACAGGAAGATATATCCACATACCAATAGAAGAAAGAGATAATGAGTAAGATCCCATACACTATGTGATATGATCAATACTCTATTAATTTTTATATCTTAGACTTGATGTTTTGTATGCATTGTTAATAGTAGTAATATATCAAGATAATCCAGGTGAACAGCTTTGGTCTTCTATTAAGGCTATCCTTAAAAATCTGATAAGAACTATGGATATATTACCGATGTATGGAGGATATGAGGAGCTAGCCATCATGGTTTATACTAATTCTAGTTTTAAAATATTTCATATTGATATAAATTAATATTCTAGATAGGTTTTTTGTCTCAATGGATGAGTAGTGAGGTGGAAAAGTTCAAAGTACCCATTTTTTGCTAATTCTACAGTAGAGTCCGAGTACATAGAGGCTTCTGATGCAGCTAAAGAAACTAATTGGATATAAAAAATTTTCTAGAATATTTATGTGTTTCCTAGAATTAATAACCCCCACACATCATTTTTGGATAATAATGTGTTATCTCTAGGAAAAGATCCAAGGTCGCACTAAAAAAAGCATATACATGTAATGACCCCAAAAATCATTAATAAAAATCTCTCTAGATCTAATTAAATATATTATTATATAAAATGGTTATATAAAATATGAACTTATTTGATTTTATGTTTTTGGATTTTTTTTTTAAAATACTGTTAAAAATTCAGACCATTGGAAATATAGTCGTTGAACTGTGATCACATGATTAGTATAAATAGAGGGGCTTTAACAAATCTAATATACTTAGACAAAGGAAGTGATGGACTCATCCAGTACACTTTACCCATACAAAGCCCATTTTTCAGAGCTTGGAAAGAAGGTGGGGTCATTGGGATTTGCTCTTGAACAATCCCAAGCTGAGCTTGAATACGTTAAGCTTGAGCAGAACCGCCCACGGGAGAAGTGGAAGTTGATAGAGATTACTGCTCAAGTGATGTTATCCAAGCCACCCTAAGAGTCTGTCACCATCTCACACCTTACCCTAAGGTCTTATGCAGGTGTTTTAAGGGGTTATGTAACATGACCATAGAATTATGATTATGTACAATATTTTTTGTATATAATAAAGAATATACTTTCATTTTATTATTATTACATTGTAAATATTTTTTAAAGCACAAATAATATCTTTATTTAATATTCAACTAAGAAATATATTTTGATAAATTAATGGATTTTTGTATTAAATAATATTTAAAAAAAAATATTTTTATTATTAAATTACTTTTATTAAGTATAAATGATCGTATAATTTTTTTGAATACAACTATAACTTTTATTAAGGTTTGAAAGTCATTTTTGTCAAAACCCATGAATTTTCAATAAATACCCATTATTATTTTAAAAGAAAAAAATAAAATATTTATAAAATTATTTCGATAAATATATTATTATTATTGGAATTAGGACTTCGAAATTATCCAATGGTAAATTTTTCATAATTTTCTGAGAGAGTTGAATTTTTGGGTAAAAATTAAATACTGTTTAAATATATAATATGCTTTATGACATCATAAAGTCCCAATAGTGATGTAATAAAATACTAAAAACATTATGTTAGCACAATATCTATTTTACCATTAAAATAATGTGATTTTAGGTTTGTTTTATTTATTTTTCAAAGCTTTAGTGAAGCCTCCAAGACCTATAAAACATTTTAGATTTTTAAATTTTTTTCCTTGAGAGTGTGACTCACCTCCACATAAGAAACCCTGTTATTTTAAGAATATTGGACATTGGATTAATAAAATATTGTTTTCCTTAAGATTTTGACACACCTCCACATAAGTAATCCTATTATTTTAAGAAGTTTGGCCATTGGACTTATAAAATATTGTTTTCCACTCAACTTTGCCAAAATCCATGGGAAAAAACCAAGGTCTGGTTTGTGGTTTTTATTAGTTTAATGTGTGGTGTCCCAAACCTAAATAATAAAGAATTTCCACCCCTTTCCTATATAAACCCCCACAAGATACCACTTCCTCTTCACACAAAACCTTTGGAGTTCATCCAACCCCTACCCTCCTCTCTCTAGAATCCTCCAAAGATGCCCCAAACTTCCTTGAAGCGTCTCTCAAGCCTCTCCCAAGCCTTTGGGATCACACATCTAAGTATGGGATTCCCACTTCCCTTTTTCATGTCCGAGTTCTCTTATATTGTTATGCCCTTTTATTTTCAATTATTAATGTCAGGGTATGATTTTGCACCTCCCCCATAATTCTCTCTCCATTTTGGAATAATGATATATCCCATTTATATCTCATTAATTCCTCCAAATCACACAAGTTACCATGCCAAAATTCTGTAAGGAATTTATCTCTCCTCATTTACATTCAAGCAATTATTTTTTATTATGTATCTAAATTACATTACATTTTTTGGAACATGTATTATATGACCCCCCCCCCACTACTATCCATTTCATGTACATATGATGAGACACCCATTTCTCTCTCAATGACCATTTTTATGAATTCCTACGTCACGCTGTTATGCTACCAAAATAGCACTGTGTTTTTCTAAGCCAAGATCATTGTGTTGTGAATACCATACCCATGTCTCTATCAAAGGTACTCTCTTTTATGCACATATACATATTGAATGGTACTTTTATGTATTTATTCCACATTCCTTAATCGTGTAATGACTTATGATGTTGTTGGATTCCATGTTATATGATCCATGTGGCACACTTATGCATGAAATGAAATGTTTGAGAAGGGTGTGCTCTAATAGCACTCCAATTCATTGGGGAAAGTATAGTATCATGATACGTCTTGTAAAATGGGTGTTTACTCTGATAATTCAAGTGCAATGAGGGTTTACTCATGCTTCAAGTGCAATGAGGGTTTACTCATGCTCCATGTGCAATGAGCCTTGGATCATGCTAATATCATGTTAAATGTTGTTTCCATATCTCCATGTTATGATTATCATGATTTATCATGACTTTATTTTCATATTTCTCTTTTTGTGCATTGATATGCCAATTGTATAACTTTTATTTTATTCCTCGTGTTATTCCATGTTTATTCCCTTACTGGGCTTTATAAATCACCATTTTCTTATTCATGTCATTACGTTTCCCCATGCAATGCTAAGTATGAGGGAATGTAGTGGTCATGTAAAGGAAGTTTTCAATAATATGTTTCATTTTATGTTTTAAATTGTTATGTAATGTTATTAATCCCCAAATAATCTATAACTCTCAATCTTCTATGTTGTATCAGGTGAAGGTTTTATGTAATAATCTATGTTAAGTGTGTAATAATAAATAAATGTTTCCATAGTTGGTATCAGAGGATAGGTTTAGTTATTTTTGGGATTAGGATTAGAAAACCCTAGTTAAATTTTAGAGACTACACTAAGTATAAAAAACATTCCTAAGTTTTGGTGAGTATTGAGTAAGTGTTTTATCAAGAAAATACATCCATGTCTGGATACGAGCAAGTAGAGGTGACTTTGGCATAGATGTAGCTAGGAGTGAAAACTCTGACAAGGAGTTTTGGGCTTGACCCAGGGTATCCTGGTACAAGACAATCATCCTTGCTTCACTCCCAGTTATGACAATCTCAGGGGATATGATTTGGAAAATTAACAATCTTAGTATGAACCATTATTAAGGTAATTTAAAAAAAGCCTCTAAGAATACATGTTAGAAAGTATATCATCGATAACATAGATTGAAGCTTACAGATTCATAAGTTAAGTAAAAAAATTAATTTATATGTTTTTAAATTTTTTTTTTTGGATTACCCTTTATGTGTTACCCATAACTTTCCTTTTCTTCCAGCCAATGTTTGGTAATAGGAGAACTCGGGCTAAAACCGATGTAAAGATCAATGCGATTACTGTTATAATGAGATCCTCAATCCGATGGGAGCAGGAATCACGAACATTGTCATGATACTCTCTCAGTTAACTCAATATTTGTATAGAAACATAGGTCAAGAGAAACGCTCAACCCCCCCCCCCCCCAGAATGTACAAGTCACTATCAAAATCATCATAAGACAAAGTTCTCCTAATTTTAATGGATCATTTGATCCCTCAATTGACAAGCAATAGATAAACTCCATTGAAATGATCATATTTATCCTTCAATGTTACGAAAAACAGAAGGTTCTTCTGGTTGCTTATCGTATGGAGGGTGAAGCCAATCAATGGTGGAAATTGATCAAAAATATGAAGCATGAGGAGGAGATCGAGGTGTTGGAATGGAAGGATTTCCAGAAAATGATTTTCAATAAATATTTTCCATGTACCCTCTAGCTTAATATGGAAAGAGACTTCCTTTACCTTAAGAAAAAACAACACAAATTCATTGGAGCGTACGAGGAAAACTTCACAAGGCTTGTACGATACACCTCCATTTTTTGTTACCCCCAAATGCATTTTTGACCGCTTATGTGGTGGGTTGAAACCTAGCATGTGGATAACCCTAACAATTTGTGACTTCGACTGCTATGAGAAAATTGTATGATGGGCCCTCAAGGATTAAATGGAGATAGGTAAATCTCTGGAGTATCATGGGGATAAGAAACGTAAGGTGGAATTCAATTCTGGTGGTCTGATGGATAAATCCAATGGTGCTAAGAAGATCCAGCACCACACATTCCAATGGTGCGGAAAGAAGAAACCTAGAAATTATGTGAAGGGAATGATAAAATGCTTTATGTGTGGAAGAGAAGAACACCTAGTTGTTAACTGCCGACAAGAAAAACCCACAACTACGATAGAGGAGATGAATACTATGCTCGAACCTTAACTCATTGTTCATTGCTTCAACTACAAATAACCAGGGCACCTTGAAAATCAGTGCCCTAATCAAAGGGTTTTCAGAGGAAACAAACAACCTCCAAGACAGCAAGGGTGAGATTTTTCCATCACTACCGCCGAAGTGAATCCCAACAATGAAGTGGTAAAATGTATGCTAGTTATTCATTCAATAATTGAAAATGTACTCTTTGATTATTGTTCTACACATTTTTTTATATCCTGAAATTTTATTCGAACAATCCCAAGTCCACCAAAAATCATGGAAGTAAAGATGTTAGAGAGTATGGAAATGGGGAAATCATTGCATCCCAAGAATGTAACTCCCTTCTGTCATAATTTGTGGTTTTGACTTCTCGAGGAACCTCATCATACTCCCTATGATGGAATTTGATGCAATTCCTAGCATGGATTGGATTTTCTTATCTAGAGCCAACATAAATTTTCATGAGAGGGAAATCACTCTCTATATGACGAATCGACCCCTTATTATATACAAGTGAAAGGAGGAGGATGAATATTATTTAGCACCATCATCTCAAGCATGGATATTAATGCATTATGAGAACACGAATCTGGCTCAAATGATTGATTCCAAGGAAGAAACCATCCTTGAAGACATGTCTATTGTGTGGGAATTCGCTAAAGTGTTTACCAAGGAATTGCCTGGTCTCCCTCCTAAAAGAGATGTGGAATTCTCAATCAACCTTATATCTGGGGAATTTCCAATATCAAAGAATCCATATAGAATGGATATTTTGGAGATTAAGGTGTTGAAGAAACAACTACAGGTGAATCTAGATAAAGGGTTTATACAACCAAGTGCTTCACCAGGGGTTGAACCAGTCCTCTTCATCAAGAAGAAGGATGTGTCAATGTGTTGTTGCATTAATTATCATGAGCTCAACAGAATCACGATAAAGAACAAGTATCCTCTTCCAAAAATTGATGAATTGTTTGATCTGCTGCGTGGAGCATAATAATTCTCCAAGGTATATTTTTTTGCAGTTGGTGGCCTAGAACCAACTACTTTGTACTTTATTCATTCATAAATACCTTATCACATATTTATTTTTCTTCTGCGTGACAATGCATGTGATAATGTCCTAAGCACAGCTATTGCATTACAGGGTCATAGAGGATCCCTTTATGATGAGAACCTGGAAGTTCCATAACATTTTTCTTAAATATATGTTCTTTGGCCGGATGATGTTTTTTGTGGGACACAAATAATAAAGGTCATTAGGGGTGAGGACTCATAAACTTTTAGTAACCATCTCATGGTGTGCTCCCTTGGTAATATCCAGGAGGCTATTATGAGAATGAGACCCGCTAGTAGGAAATCCACATTTCATAGTGTCATTGGATGTTCCTATCTATGGATGTGTGTATTGTTCCTTAGACTTTAAGATTATTATTAATAGGTTTTACAACTCACACACTTAGATGTATTGATGAAAACTGTGACAACACACTGTTCGTTGCGAGGTAGGATATGTTGGGTGTGACACAAGTAATACTGCATTAATAGATAATGAGAGAAAGGATTTGTCACTTCTATTCCATAACAGAATTAGATATCTCAGGCCCTTTGATGGAATTGATATAGCCTAAATAAATCCAAGTCCATGGTAAGGTATGGGTGAGTTCAATTCTGGAAAGTCAAAGAAAGAATAATCGATCACATGGGTTGATGGCACTAGTATGAAACCCGCTTGATTCGAGATATCATGATAAAGGCGTTATATTACACGAAAAATGTTCGTAGGAGGTGAAAGTCATTTTGACGTTAACTTCTTTCTCTATGGGTTCCTTGGCGTGTTTCTAGACGCTAACCATGGACTTTAGGCAGGCTCCACCTAATGCCACTGAGAAAGAAGCCTAGATGGTCACACACTAAGTGTGCCCATTTATCTCAGTTAAATATTAATTTAACAAGTTAAATAAATATTATTTCTAGCTGTGGTTTAATAATTATATAAGGATTCCTGATTGCATTTATTTCGACACTAGTTATTTGAGAAAATATATTGTGGCCGAAATAATATATATTTATTAGTGAGTAATGTTGTAACATTTATTTAACAAAAAAATATCCATTACTCAAGGACTAATAAATGTGTCAAGGAAATAAAGGAAAATGGAAAATAAAAGTACACACTGTGTATATTAAATATACACGCTTTGTAGTTTTACGGAAGACGAGTACACGCCGGGTACTAATGATTACATGGCATGTAGTTTTTCCAGTCGGTATTTTGAGAAAATAATATCATTTTATTAAATGATATTTATTATAACCAGCGTGGGAGCATGTCAAGGAATTAATCATTCGACATGGGGGTTTTCAATAAGAGTTAATGAAATAAATAAAATGTGTAATTCATTTATTTATTTTCATAACTCTATAACATCAAACCCGATTATAAATATCCTCACAACCCAAAAAAATTTTCCCAATCATTGTGAACAATAATTCTGGAGAATTATTTCAAGGCCGAAAGAAATACTTCCTCCAAGAATGCTCTCAAGACCGAGAGAGATCCTCCTCCATCGGATCAAGGTGATCGAAGGCGTACATCGCAAGTGAAGGTTCTTCTATGCTATCACCCAGAGATAACTTCAGCGACATCCAGATATACATGGAGAATGTGTGGATCACCGATAGAGTAATCCTACACTTGGATTCAATGACGCAGCGACTGATCACATTAGATCGTGACCGGATACATCAATGAAGTAAGAATTCCACCATGGTAATTCTTTTGAATTAATTAAATTAATTATATTCAACATATGATGATCCTATCTCTATGGTTCTGGGACTCCCTCTTTTGTTTTTCGTTCTTTGTTCTATTCCGATGATTCTGCGTTTTATATCGTGAAGGATCTCGGTTTGAACATTGTTTAATGCTAAAATCCTATTTGGGCACTCCCACCAATGCACTTCCACTACACCCGGAACCTACAAGTGGTATCAAAGGGGTAATATCATTGATTATAATTATTTAGTTTTTCATTGGTTATTTATGCATTTAATAATTTCGTTTTTTCAATTCAAGTTAATCATTCTTTAAATCTGAATCTCAAGATCTGTTCCTCCTCTATCGTTTCTCGTTCACCATAGAGAAATGACCTTTTCTTTTAATTTTTTATTAAAATAAAATAGAGGATCTCATCTGAAGGATCCAAATGTTCTTGGCTGTACAACACAAGAATACACGCCGTGTAGTCTAGGTTCATGCATCGGTGTGGTCTACCAAATTAGTCCATGTATTGATCCTATCTAAGTCATTTATGACACCCTGTGTAGACCCGGAATAGGTGGCACATGGTATCCGGATTACATGTCGTGTGGTCCAACAGAACACAGTTTGTAGTCCCTTCAGGTTAGGGTTGGTCCATGAACCCCGTACACGGCTTGCCTAGCTGGAAACTATGTAATGTGGAAACTACATGGCGTGTGTCCCACTGAACACGTCGTGTACTCCAAAAATTTCCGATGTACATTAACACGCCATGTCCCCGGGCATGTACTTCAGATGGACAGTGAAGAAAATTACACGTCATGTAGTCAGAACTACACACCGTGTACTCACCCAAATTATAAATATTTATTAAAATTTATTATTATATTACACAAACCGTTGAGACGTGTACCATGGTTCTGGCATAAATATGAGGCACAACACGTGATAGGTGTTTTATATATATGTGTTTAATTATACATCTGTGTAATGAATGAGAATTCACTTGGTTGCCTACAAGGTACAAGTTACGTACAAAGATAATTTTAAATGAATTTATTTGTTTATAATTATAATGGATGAAAATCTCAAGGAAATTAAGAAATGGGTTTAAGATAAAAGCATTGATTAATTAAATATAATTAATTGATTTGAGCGTGATTTATCTTAAACAAGAACGATTAAAGAATTGAATGCTAGTTTTATTTATATGCAAATATCGTTACATGTATGGATGATCATGAGCTAGACCAAGACCTTTGTATGTGAATGGTTTATTTAATTAATTTATTTAAATTAGATTTGTGGGCCTGCGAGAATTATGTTCCTAAATACGTAGGGCCTACGTGCCCAAGGATTATTTTATGTAAAAACCCCTTTTTACCCCTCACATATGTGTGAGATAAATGCATATGTAAGGGATGGAGCTCCCAAGCTAGTGTAGGCAGCTCAGGTCATGAGCCAAGGTGAAACCAATCCAAGTAGATACAAAGGTGGACAGGTGGAAAGCTGTAAACATGAACCCGAAAGGTTCAAGGTGCTTCTCCCCTAGGTCTTGGGTTGGTTTATCAACTGCTAGATAAACTAACCAATAGAACAAGATCATGATCATACCATTTATTTTATTTCTGTCAGTTTCATGGTTTATTTATTGTGGGTGTGTTGTCACGATCACACAATTAATGAATTAAACAAGCATGCAAGATGGAAATAAAATAAAATCAGCTTATATGTAAATATTATCTTAGAAGTGGTTAATCACTTAAGTATATCCCAGTTAATATTAACAAGCATGTAATAAATGGTAATAAATTGGAAATTTATGTATAAGGATAAAATCCCTCAAAGAAATAGCCTTCAATAATCTTGGTTATAATCAGACCATAGTTCAAAGAGCATGACCAACCCTAGTTGGGTTGATTTCAATTATTGGGGAATTCTAATTCAAAGGTTTTGGGTTGACTTTACTTGGTTCGCATCAAGGGTTGACTACCATAGAAGGAATTGGTGTGACCAAGAGGAAAAGGTTGAGCAAATACAAGATAAAAGGATTTCAGGATTGGGTAGTCCACTCAGTGGATCAAGGAGGTGTGAGTTAATGCAGTTGGAATTTGGAATGCCTACCTAAAACACTTTAAGTTGCTTAACCAACCCTATTTGGGGTAATTCGAAGGGCAATATGGATCCTTGCCAAGAGAATATTTATGCAACAAAATATTACGAGGTCAATGGTGAGGGCTATTGGATTTCGATAAAATAGTGGGAGACTAATAAGTATTAATTTATTTATTTGTCTCAGTTTTGTAATAAAGTTCTAAACCTTTTATTATCTTAATTTGTATAAACTGAATGAAAATTACTTCAAACATATCATTTTTAACCATACTCAAGAAGGAAAACCTTCTCAATGGCACCAATTTCCGAGAGTGGTAGAGGTGTTTACACGTCATCCTTCTCCATGAAAGGAAATTTTATGTGCTGGAAGAGCCTATCCCAGTTGCGCCTGGAAAAGAGGCTAGTGATGAGGAAATATCTCTCTATGCGAAACAAATGGATGATGCCACAGATGTCCAGTGTTTCATGCTATCGCACATGTCTAATGAGCTCTTGAAGCAACATGAAAACATGGACGTGTATAGCATGATGTATCACCTTAAGGATCTCTACCAAGAGAAGGCGATATAGGAGATATATGTGATCTCCTACGCTTTGTTAACAACTAAGCTTGGAGATTATGCTCCAGCTAGGCCTCATGTAGTCAAACTCATTGGATATATTGAACGCCTGGACATCTTTGGGATGAAGTTCCTAGATGATTTGCACACAGATCTCATCCTATCATCACTACCCAAGACCTTCCCAAGATTTATTGTCAAATAAAACATGAGAAACAATGAGAAGAGTCTATCGAAACCTCTGACCTGGATTTTCTAGGTAGATAAGGACATGGGGCGTGAAAAACCCACAGTCCTTATGGTGAATAGGAAATGGAAGGACAAGGCAAAGGGTCCAAAGACTTATAAATGGTCTAAAGCCCCCGAGCGTCGTCCCTCCAAGAAGGGGAATATCCCGAGGTAGGGTAAGGAACGGGAGGTGGTGTGTTTTTCATGTGGCAAGCAAGGCCACTGGAAGAGGAACTGCACCAAGAAGTGTGGGAATGCTAAAGTTTCATTCTTTATCAAGTGTAACCTTTCTATTTCTACACATTGGGTATTAGATACATCTTGTGGGGCTCACATCTGTATTCAAATGCAGAAACCAATTAGATTTAGAAAGATTTCCAGAAGATAGGTGGATCTTCGAGCTGCCAGTGGCACAAAGCTGGCTATGTTGGCTATTGGTGATTACCACCTCTCATTGCTTATTGGGATGATTTTGGTTTTTCATAACAGGTATTATGTTCCTAGTGTTTCCAAGAACATAATTTCGATATATTTTTTGGATATGGATGGATTTATTTTCATGTTTGGAAATAAGGGTTTCCCCGTTTATAAGAACAACGTATATTATGGTATAGAACATTTAAATAATGGTTTGTATGTATTAAATTATGAATACCATGTGTTTGAAATCGATAACAAAATACACTCACATGACTCTTACATCACCCAGTTGTGGCATCACCGTCTCGGTCATGTAAACGAGAAGCGCTTGACAAAGCTCTACCAAGATGTCTATTTAGACTCTACAGAGCTAAAACCACTTGATAGATGTCACACTTGTTTACAAGGAAAAATGACTAAGCCGCCTTTTAGTGGATAGGGTGAAAAGGAGACATAGATTCTAGGATTGGTACACACAGATGTGTGTGGACCATTTCTAGTAGAAGCTAGATGTGGGTATTATTACTTCATTACTTTTACTGATGATTTGAGTATATATGGTTATCTCTAATTAATGAGGTATAAGTCAGAGGCCTTAGAGAAATTTAAGGAATTCAATAATGAAGTATAAAATCAGCTTTGTAATAAGATAAAGAAACTTCGATCGGATCGAGGTGGAGAATATCTGAACCAAGAGTTCATCGATATTCTACAGGAGTATAGGATTCTATCTTATCTCACTCCTCCTTATACACCACTGTGGAATGGTGTTAGTGAAAGGAGGAACCACACCTTATTGGACATAGTGAGGTCTATGATGAGTCATGTAGATCTTCCATTATATTTTTTGGGATGTGCATTACAAACTGCAGCATACACATTAAACTGAGTACCAACTAAGGCGGAAAATGGAATTTCATCCGAGTTATGGAATGGAAAGAAATCCATTTTGTCACACACACATGTATGGGGATGCAAGGCATTTGTTAAGGCCTTCTTAGGCAACAAACTAACACCCTAGGGCATGAAGTGTATCTTTATAGGATATCCCAAGTAAACGAAAGGATATTACCTATATAACCCTTCAGACAAGAAAGTGACTGTCGCCAGACAAGCCATATTTCTCGAGAGGGATCACATCCTCAAAAAGGATAGTGGGAGGAAGATTGACTTCAATGAAGTTGATGCTCAAGATACACATGAGTTGGTATAGGAACAAGTTCCACAGTTCCCCATGGAAGAGGTTCCAGAAACACAAGTACTGCGTAAGAGCTCAAGAGAGGTAAGGGAACCGGAGAGATTTGGTTTCCCAGTCACTGAGGATGGTGAATCATTATTTTTGGACAATGATGAGCCTCACTCCTACAAGGAAGCAGTAGAAAGCTCAGAAGTTTCAAGATGGCTAAAAGCTATGAATTATGAGATGGATTCCATATATCATAACAATGTCTGGGTTCTGGTTGATGAGCCAGTTGATGTAAAACCTATTGGATGTAAATGGGTATTCAAGAGAAAACTGGACATGGAAGTTCAAGTTAGTACCTTTAAAGCAAGGCTAGTGTCTAAAGGATTCAGACAACATCAAGGAATTTACTATGATGAAACCTTCTCGCCAGTTTCCATGTTTAAATCCATAAGAATCATACTTTCCATAGTAGCATACCATGACTAAGATATTTGGAAAATGGATTTCAAAACAGAATTCATTAACGAGAACCTTCAGAAAGATGTCTATATGACACAACCAGAAGGGTTTGTGAATCCAGGTGAAGCCAAATGGGTTTGTAAGTTGCAGAAATCCATTTATGGATTAAAGCATGCATCGAGGTCATGGAACATTCGATTTGATGAAGCAATAAAGGAATTTGGTTTCATTAAGAATGAATGTGAGCCCTGTGCTTATAATTGGTTTACTGGGAATGTGATCGTTATCCTAGTAGTATATGTTGATGACGTATTACTTATTGAAACGATGTACCAGTCTAACAGTCTATTAAGGACTGGTTGAACAAGTGTTTCTACATGAAGGAATTGGATGAAGCAGCCTACATTCTAGGGATCAAGATCATTCATGATAGATCCAAGAGGCTACTTGGACTAAGTCAGGGTACATACATTGACCAGATACTAAATAGATTTAGCATGGAACAATCCAATATGGGATTAGTTCCAGTGTCACATGGCCTACATCTTTCTAAGAAAATGTGTCCACAGACACAACAGGAGAAATATAGAATGAGTAAGATCACATACGCTTCGGCTATAGGATCCATCATGTATACCATGTTATGTACCAGGCTTGATGTTACCTATGCACTGATCATGGTAGGAAGATATCAAGAAGATCCAGGAGAAAATCATTGGACTGCTGTTAAGACTATCCTTAAGTATCTGAGCAGAACTAAGGATATGTTCCTGGTGTATGGAGGAGACGAGGAGCTTTTCATCAGAGGGTATGCTGATGCTGGTTTTCAGATAGATCAAAACGATCTGAAGTTACAATCTAGATTTGTTATCTATCTCAATGGAGGACCTGTGAGATGGAATAGTTCAAAGCAGCTAGTTGTCGCCGATTCTACAGTGGAGTCTAAATATACAGTGGCTTCTGATGCAGCCAAGGAAGATGTCTGGATTCTAAAATTTGACTAGGATATTGATGTGGTTCCTAGTTGTAAAGACCCTATAAAATTGTATTGTAACAATACTACAGTGGTGGCTCTTGCAAAAGAAACAAGGTCACATCAACGGACAAAGTACATACTCTGGAATTATCTCCTCTTGAAGGATTTCTATCAAAGGGGTGAAGTTTTAGTGAGCAGAGTGTCCACAGAAGAGAATGTGGTGGACCCCATGACTAAAGGTATATCTCAGCAGAAGTATGAATATCATGTGAGAGATAGCAGGTTAAAGGTTGTTAGAAATTGGCTCTAGTTCAAGTCAGAGTCTGTTGGAGTTGGTGGCATAGAACCAACTACTTTGTACTTTATTCATTAATAAATACCTTATCACATCATTATTGTTCTTCTACGTGACAATGCATGTGATAATGTCCTAAGAAAAGCTATTGAATTAAAGGGTCATAGCGGATCCTTGTTATGATGAGAACCCAGAAGTGTCATAACACTGTTCTTAAATATATGTTCTATAGCCGGATGATGTTATTTGAGGGACACAAATAATACAAGCCATTAGGGGTGAGGAATAGTAAAACTTTGAGGCATCTTCCCATGGTGTGCGCCCTTGGTAATATCCTAGAGGATATTATGAGAACGAGACCCGCCAATAAGAAATCCACATTTCATAGTGTCATTGGATGTTCTTATTTATGGACGTGTGTATTGGTCCTTAGACTTTAAGATTATTATTAATGGGTATTACCGCTCGTGTACTTAGATGTATTGACGAAAACTGTGGCGACACACTATTTGCAGCGAGGTAGGATATGTTGGGTGCATCACGAGTAATACTGCATTAATAGATAATGAGAGAAAGGATTTGTCCCTTCTATTCCATAATAGATGTAGATATCTTAGGCCCTTTGATTGAATTGATATAGCCTAAATAAATCCATGTCCATGGTTTGTTATGGGAGAGTTCAATTCCATAAAGTCAAAGAAAGAATAATCGTGCACATGGGTTTATGGCACTAGCATGCAACCCGCTTGATTCGTGATATCATGACAAAGGGATTATATTAAACGGTAAACATTTGTAGGAGGTGACAGGTCATTGCGGTGTTAACTTCTTTCTCTATGGGTGTCTTGGCATATTGCTAGATGCTAACCTTGGACTTTAGGTAGGATGCGCCTAATTCCACTGAAAAAGAAGCCTAGAGGGTCACACATTAAGTATGTCCATATATCTCAATTAAATATTAATTTAACAAGTTAAATAAATATAATTCCTGAATATGGTTTAATAATTATTTAAGGATTCCTGATTTCATTTATTTTGACACTAGTTATTTGAGAGAATAAATTTTGGGCGAAATAATATATATTTAATAGCGAGTAATGCGGTTACATTTATTTAATGAATAAATATCCATTACTAAAGGACTAATAAATGTGGTGGAGCAAATAAAGGAAAATGGAAAATAGAAGTACACACCATGTACATTAAATATACATGCCGTGTAGTTTTATGGAAAACGAGTACACGCCATGTATTAATGATTACATGAAGGGTTTTTTTTTCGATCAGGATATTGAAGAAATAAAATCATTTTATTAAATAATATTTATTATAATCAGTGTGGGTGCATGTCAATAAATTAATCATTCGACATGGGAGTTTTCAATAAGATTTAATGAAATAACTAAAATGCCTAATTCATTTATTTATTGTCATAAATCTATAACCTCAAACCCAATTATAAATATCCTCACAACCCCAACACTTTTTCCCAATCGTTGTGCACAACAATTCTGGAGAATTCTTTCAAGGCTGAAGGAACTACTTCCTCCAAGAATGCTCTTAAGACCGAGAGAGATCCTCCTCCATCAGATCAAGGAGATCGAAGGAGGACATCGCAAGTGAATGTTCTTTCACGCTAGCAGCTGAAGATCCCTTCGGCGACATCCAGAGATACGTGGATCATGTGTGGATCACCACTAGAGGAATCCTATACTTGGATTCTATGACTCAACGACTGATCACATCGAATCATCACCGAAGACATCAAAGAAGTAAGAATTACACCAAGGTAATTCTTGTGAATTAATTAAATTAATTATAACCAACATATGATGATCTTATCTCTATGGTTCTGAGATTCCCTCTTTTGTTTTTCGTTCTTCATTCTATTCCAAAGATCCGGTATTTTATATCATGAAAGATCTCGGTTTGAAGGTTGTTTTACGCTAAAATCAAAGTTGGGCACTCCCACCAATGCGCTTCCGTTGTGCCTAGAACCTACAAATTTTTTTTCGGGATATTATCAAGTGAGGGTCAAGAAGGAAGATATCCCCAAGACTGAATTTAGTAAAAGATATGGGCACTATGAATTCATAGTAATATTTTTCGTACTCACTAATGCTTCAGAAATATTCATGGAATTGATGAATAGGGTCTTTAGAGATTACCTCAAAAAAATTGTTTCTATTTATAGATGATATTCTAATATACACCAAAACAAAGGATGATCATGAGTAGCATCTAAGAACTATACTGGAGACCTTTCGGAAAGAGAATATCTATGAAAATTACATCAAGTGTAGTTATGGTTCAAGGAGGTCTCATTCTAGGTTCATATCATCACAAGGAATGGGATACCAGTGGATCCCTCCAAGACAGCTACAGTTACGGGACGGAGTAGGCCAACATTGGTAATGGATATCCATAGCTTCTTAGGGTTAGCTTGATATTATCACTGATTTGTGAGAAATTTGTCACACTTGTCCAACCCTCTTACAAAGCTAACACAAAAGGGAGTAAAGTTTTCTTGGAGTAATGAATGCAAAGAGAGCTTCAAGGAGTTGAAAAGGAGGCTTATCACTACGCATGTGATCACATTACCCACGAGTGGAAAACTTTTTGTGGTATTTAGTGATGCTTAGAAGAATTTCATGGGTTGTGTGTTGATGAATAATGATAAAGTAATATCCTAAGACTTAAGGAAGCTAAAAATCCATGATCAAAACTATCCCACGCATGATCTATAGTTGGTGGTTGTGATTTTTGCATTGAAAATCTAGCAGCATTATCTCTATGGGGAGAAGTGTGATATATATAATGATCCCAAGATCCTCAAATATATATTCACATAGAAAAAGATTAATATGAACCAACGAAGATGGATAGAACTCATCTAGGATTAAGACTGCTAAATCCATTACCACCATGGGAATGTAAACAAGGTGGTAGATGCTCTAAGTAGAAAGTATCCAGTGATTCTATCATTGATGAGAGATGTGAAGGATCCAATATTCTTAGATTTTTAGAGGACAGACAAGGGAATCGTTGAGGGAGTTACATCATCAATCCTTTCGCAAATGATTTCTCAATCATCCCTCTTGAAGAAAATAAAGGATTCTCAAAGAAAGGATGAGGAAATTTTGAAAAGGGTGGAAGAAATCAGAAATGCTAAATCCTCAGATTTCATGGTTGATAAGGATTGAATGGGGCGATTTCGGTCATGATTATGTGTACCATCTGATCCGAAGATATAGAAGGAGCTTCTGAATGATGCACATAGCTCAACCTTCTCTATTCTTCTGGGGAGCACAAAGATGTATCGAGATCTCCGAGATAACATTTTTTGGGACAATATGAAAAGGGAGATTTATGAATATACGTCAAAGTGCTAGGTATTTTAGAAAGTGAAGGCTGAGAGGAAAAAGTCTATGGGGATTATGAAACCACAACCCATGCCAAAATGAAAGTGGGAAAACATTACCATGGACTTTGTCACTGGACTTCCAAGGACATCCAAAGAAAAAAAAGCTATATGGGTCATTATAGATCATCTTATGAAGACAAATCACTTTATCATGATTTGAGATGACTTCTCATTGGATCAACTTACATGGATTTATATAAAATAAGTTTTCAGGTTGCATGGAGTACCACTATCTATTATATCCTATCGTGATCTGATATTCACCTTGATGTTCTGGAAAAGTCTCCAACATACTCTAAGAACTGAACTGAAGTTTAGTACGACCTATCATCCTCAAACTGATGGCCAATCTGAGTGAACTATTCAGAAACTGGAAGATATATTAAGATCATGTTTTACGGACTTCAAAGTAGGATGGGACCAACATATTCCACTGGTTGAATTTTCTTACAATAATAGTTTTCACTTGATCATTAGAATGTAACCATATAAATCCCTTTATTGGAAAATGTGATGAACATCGGTGTGTTGGGATGAAGTTGGTGTGCGTAAGCTTCTAGGACCTGAAATGGTCAAAGAAATGTTGGAAAAGGTGAAAACCATTCAACATCAAATAAAGGCAGCCCAAAGTCCACAGAAGAGTTATGCTGATAACCGTCGAAGAGACCTTGAGTTTAAAGTTGGAGATATCATTTTTCTAAGCATATCTCCATGAATAAGA
This sequence comes from Viscum album, assembly GCA_963277665.1. Classification (NCBI taxonomy): domain Eukaryota; kingdom Viridiplantae; phylum Streptophyta; class Magnoliopsida; order Santalales; family Viscaceae; genus Viscum; species Viscum album. Next base: position 473,699,999 of record OY728148.1, read on the forward strand.
TCATGAGGTTTGGAAAGAAGGGGAATTCTAGTCCTATGTACATTAGCCTCTTCGTTATTTTTCATCATGTCGGGGTTGGGGCCTATCAACATGCACTTCCACCTACCATGTCCAAAGTACATGATATCATTCATGTATCCCACTTAAGGAAGTACATACCAGACCCTTCACATTTAATCTCTTTAGAGGTAGTATAGCCAGAGGATGATCATTCATACGAGGAGTAACTAGTGAAGATCTTAGATCGTAGAGAAAAAGTTCTACGAAATAAAGCAATGCCCCTTGTCAAGGTGTTGTGGAAAAATGACAAGTTTGAAGAAGAAATGTGGGAATCAGAAGAAGTGATGAAGTATAGTTACCCATATCTATTTTATTATGGGAAAAGGAAATTTCAAGGGAAAAATTTCTTAAGGGGGGAAGATTTTAACGACCCAAAAACTTCATTAATGAAAATCCCTCTTGATCTCATAAAATGTCTTATTATGTAAAATGATTCCATAAAATATGAACTTCTTGGGTTTTATGTTTTTGGATTTTTTAAAAATATCATTAAGAATAGTGAATGTTACTAATATAGTCATTCTATAGTGATCACTTGATGAGTATAAATATAGGGCTTTAACAAATCCAATATTCTCAAAAAAAAGGAAGTGATGACCTCATCCAGTAGACTTGCCCCATATGAAGCCCATTTTTCAGGGATTTGAAAGGATGTAGTGTCATTGAGATTTTCTCTTGACCAAGCCCAATACGAGCATGATAACATTAATCTTGAGAAGAACTGCCTACAGGAGAAGTGTAAGTTGATAGAGATTACCACTCGGGCGATGTTATCTAAGCCACCCCAAGAGTCTGTCACCATCACCCACCTTACCCTAAAATCTTATGCGGGTGTTTTAAAGGGTTATGTAACAAGACCATAGAATTATGATTATGTATATTATTTTTTGTATATTATAAATAATATACTTTCACTTTATTATTATTACTTTGAAAATTGTTTTTAAATAAAAAGTAGTATCATTATTTGATATTCAACTAAGAAATATATTTTGATAAATTAATGGATTTTTGAATTAAATAATATTTTAATAAAATATTATTATTATTAAATTATTTTTTTAATTATTAATGATCATAAAATTTTTATTAATACAACTGTAATTTTTATTAATGTTCGAAAGCCCTTTTTTTCAAAACCCATGAATTTTCGATAAATGTCTGTTTTTATTTTAAAAGTAAAAAATTCATATATTTAGAAAATTATTTAGATAAAATGAATATTATTTTTGGAATCATGACATCAAAATTATCAAATGCTTAATTTTTCATAATTTTCTGAGACAGTTGATTTTTTGGGTAAAAATTAAATACCGTTTAAATATATAATGTTTTTATGACATCATAAAGAACCAATAGTGTTGTAATAAAATAATATAAACATTAAGTTCTGACAATATACGTTTTACCATTAAAATAATGCGATTTTAGGTATGTTTGATTTATTTTAGAAAGCTTTAGTGGACCCTCCAATACTTATTAAACATTTATGCTTTTTAAATTGTTTTCCTTGAGAGTGTGACTCACCTCCACATAAGAAATCAATTATTTTAAGAAGTTAGGTCATTATAATTATAAAATATTGTTTTCCAATCCCATTTGGAAAACCCCATGGGCAAAAAATAGGGTATGTTTAGTGGTTCTGATTAGTTTAATGTGTGGTTTCCCAAACCTAAATAATAAAGAATTCCCTCTCCTTCCCTATATAAACCCTCACAAACTCCATCTTCCTCTTCACTCAAAGCCTTTTTAATTCGTCCAACATCTGCCCTCCTATCTATATAATCCTCCCAAGGTGCCCCAAGTTTCCAAGAATCCTCTCTCAAGCCTATCCCAAGCCTTTGGGATCACACATCCAAGTAAGGGATTCTCACTTTCTTTATTTATGACTAAGTTTCCTTATATTAATAGGCCCTTTTATTTTCAATTATAAATGTTGGGGTATTATTTAGAACCACCCCAATATTGTCCTCTTAATTTCTGGATAATGATATATCCCCTTTATCTCACATTAATGCCTCTAATGTACAGCTATTACCATGCCGAAATTCCATATGGAATTTCCCTATCTTAATTTACAATCAAGAAATTCTTTTGTATTATGTAAATAAATTCCATTACATTTGTTGGGACATTTATCTATATGACCCCCCCCCCCCCCATTTTCCATTTCATGTGCATATGATGAAACATCCATTTCTTTCTCATCAACCATTTTTATTAATTCTTATGTCACTTTGTTATGCTGCCGAAATTGCACCGCGTTTTTCCAAGCCAAGATCATTGTGTAGTGAATACCATACCCATGTCTCTATCAAGGGTATTCTCCTTTATGAACATATACATATTTAATGGTACTTTCATGTATTTATTCCACATTACTTAATTGTGGAATTACTTATGATGTTGATTGATTTCAGGTTATGTGATCTGTGTGGCACACTTATTCAAGAAATGAAATGTTTAAGAAGGGTACGCCCTAATAGCACTCCAATGCATTAGGTAAAGTATAGTATCATGATAGGTCATGTGCAATGGGTGTTTTCTCATTCTAATTCAATTGCAAAGAGGGTTTACTCATGCTTCATGTGAAATGAGTGTTTACTCATGCTCCATGTGAAATGAGCCTTGGCTCATGCTAATATCATGTTAAATGTTGTTTCCACATCTCCATGTTATGATTATCAAGATTTATCATGCCTTTATGATCATGTTTCTCTTATTCTCCATTTATATTACTATTTTATAACATGTATTTTATTCCTCATTTTATTCAATGTTTATTCCCTTACTGGGCTTATAGCTCACCCTTTCTTTATGCATGTCCTCAAGTTATCCAATGCAATGCTAAGTACGAGGGAATGTAGTGGTCATGTAAAGGAAGTTTTAAACAACATGTTGTGTTTTATGTTTTAAATTGTTATGTAATTTCCCTAATCCCCAAATACAGTAGACTTCTAGATCTTCTAGGTTGTATCAAGTGAAAGATTTATGTAATAACCTATGTTAACTGTGTAATAAAAATCAGGGTTGTCATAATACTCCAGATGTATCTATTCTTGATGTATTTTTCTTAGAGGGGTGAAGTTATGGTAAGAAGAGTTTATATGAAATAAAAAATTTAGGATACCTTGTATAAATAAATATCTTAGGATAATAATAAATATCTTGTGAAATATTCAAGAATAAAGGTTATAGAAATTGGATCTAGTGCATGTGGGAGTCTATGAATGTTGGTTCCCTAGCACCCATAGATTGTGACGACAATGTTTTCAGGTTTGTAGTGAATGTGTGGATCAGTTTTAGGGGGAATATACACTTAATTACTACAACACAATGATGGTACGACATAGATATGTTTTTAGATTCATCAATGAAGAAAAAATTCATCACATGTTTGGTCTTTAAATTAATAAATTAATTATAAATCATTATGTCATGATAATAAATTTTGGTTTCAGTATTCTCACATCAATTAATATTTGATTAAATTTTGTTGGTTGTAGAGTTTATTTTTTATTTACATCTCATATTAATCATTTATTATGAAAAAAAAATATGAGATGAGAATCCCCCATTAGGCACTTTTATTTCTCTCAAAATGTTCAAAAAAAATCATTATAGTCATATAACCCTTGAAGAGAAGAAATGAGATACATAATAGAAGAGATTATCACACTATGATTCTTCTTATTATTTCTATAAATCATTGGTATTAATTTATAAAATAGTAGTATCTATTTCCATGATGATTAAATGAATATTTCAAATAATATTAAATTATATAGATTATTTTGAATCCACTTTATGGGAAATCATAGAATTAGTGGATGTGATGATTTGGAATCAAGGATTATATAAGTATGAAGTAATTTTTTATTTTAAATGGTGTTAATTTAATTATGGAATCTCATCAACTATTTCTAGAAAATAAATCATTTGATGGATATAAATAATTAAAGCAAGAAGATATCTCTATAAATATAGATTGATCAAAACAAGAATATTGATATGAAAAGGGAATTGGTTTCATTGAATATTTTTTATAATTATTTCTATTATCTATATACTATAAATATTTAGAAGAACTATATCATCCTTTACTTCATTGACTAAAGTGATTGAGCTGCTACAACAGCTCAAAATTCATCTTTTTAACCCTTCAATATTTAAATCAAGTTTTTTGGTTTTTTAAATCTTTATATTTTTTATATTCACAATAATAAAAATTGAATTTAAAAGAATTTTGGTTTTCTATTTAGCCACATTTATAAACATTTTGAAACCATTTAATGTCATTTTATAAAAATACAAGGAAATTGTATTTCACTAAACTAATTCTGTTTATAAATATTGAAAATTTAGCTTTGTTTTTGAACTTCACAAATTATCTGTGTTAATAAAAATTTCCAAATTAGTCATGTTTATAAACCTCAAAAAATAGTTTCATTTATAAATGTTGTTAAATACATTATTTTTACCCACACACTATTTACCTATGTCTTTTATGGATTTGGGTAAATAACATACCAATTTCCTACAATTCATGAAAACATGGGTAATTTATATTTCTATATTTTAATAATTTTTCAATCAGGATTTTATTTTTAAAATGGTCTCCCAGCTTTCCTACCATAGTTAGACATTGTTCCACATCTCTGATCCCATCTTCCACCAATGTATGATCAACCCCTCCCTTAGTCCATCACTTCTTGAGCCACCTTGAGCATCGCCACCTTAAAATATGATGATGTCCCCACTTTAGAACATGATAAATACCCCATGTATAAGTCACAAGGGAGATTAAATTTGTTTGGCTTTTGATTCAATCAGAAGAAACGAGGGTCCAAGTGGTGCACCTGGACCACTCATCCAACCTCCCAATTCTATCCAAATATAATACTAACATATATATATATACTAATGTATATATATATATATATATTTATTTGTATTTATAAATTTTAAAATATATATTTATATTTAAAATTATATATATAAATTCATTTAATAATATACAAAATATTATATTTAAACTAATATTTTAATATTTTAATATATACACATATATATAGGAATTAATACAAACACACACACGCATAAATATATATCTAATTATACATATATATATACACATATACATATATATAGATACATATATATATACATATATATTTATACGCATAGATTTTTATACATATAGATATTTACACACATATATACATATATTTATACACATATACATATATATACACATATATTTATACACATATACACATATACACATATATATACATATACATACAAACATATATACATATATACATATATACATACATACATATATATATATATATATCAGTACACACATGACTATACATGCACACATGGTAACACCCTGATACTTTACGTTATATTTGTTTTTAAATAAATTAAATCACTTCGATAACTTACAGTTCATGAAACCCCAGGATTAAATGAATTGTAATATGTTATACTGTTATAACATAACCATTAATTTTGACAGTTGTGGATATAAGTAAATATATTATGAAAAATATTTGATTATCATAAGAATAAAATAAATTAATTGGTTACCTATTGATTATGAATTAAAAAATAAATATCATCCTTTGAAAGTAAAACAAATGTTTCTCTTAAAAATTTGTTTTATGTGTGCAATGTGTTTTTAACTTAATAAATTAAATTAAACACTATTGGTAAATGATTATAATGAAATTAAATTATTATATATTCAATAAATTTTTTAAAATCCATCTATTATTATTTAGGCATGAGATTAAAATAAACCAACTTTTATACTTAAAATTTGAATTTTTCTAAAAAATGATTTTAACGTGTCTTACGTACATATTTTAAAATTAATTTTTTTTTACCAATTTTATAAAATAAATTTGATAAAATTATCCTCATTTTTTAAAATCAGTATTTTCAATTCATATTAGATTGAATTTATAATATATTTCTGAAAAGGTTAATTTTAGAAGAATATGGAGAAATACTGCTTTTATAGAAACCAACGTTTTTGTTTGAGGAATTCGAAAATTTCCATATATTTAAGAAAATTTTAAATTTTAAATTAGTTTAAATATATTATTATTAATCCAATTTAGGTTATTTTAATAAATTTTATGTTGATTATTTATATAAAAAAATTTATACATTAATAAATGTTTTCGTTAGAAACCCCTTTTTTCATCGTGCTTGTGAGTTTAATTGAAAATTAAATTCCACTAATTTTTTTATTTAAATTTCAAAAAAAGGATTCCATATTCTGGAATCAACATAATTAATATTATTTTATATTTTCAACTTAATTTTTTGTCATAATGAATAGTAAAAATATGATAAATTAATTATTATGGCCAGGGTTCAATAGCGTTTACCAGGGGTTAAACTAAAAAGATAAGAGTTAAAATGACATAAAAACTTGTCTAATTTATATTTGATGGAAATATTTTGAATTTATCCCATCCCAATATCTGTAATTGTATATTTTTTATTATTTTGGGTTTCTAAAACATGGGTATATTTTATTCCTTAAAAAAAATTCCAAGTGTCTCCTCTACCTTACTTATAAAATGACACCATCACTCCTCTACTCTCCATAATTAGAAAATACTCTGGTTCAGTCAATAACTACCAAAATAAATTCCTTAAATAAATCCACAAAATATAGATTCATTTTTTAAAAGAAAACCCATCTTGAAATTCTGTAGGTGTAAATCAAAAGAGGTTGTACGAAGAAAAGGTATACTTCTTAATCAAGAGTTTTCATTTTATTTATTCTTATAAATAATTAAAATATACCGAAAATATGATAAAATAATAATAACATTATTTACCATATACAGAGATGTTATTATATTAATTTTATAACCTATGTCCATCCCCTCTTCAATCAAAAGGGAAATGAAACCATCGATCGTGTGTATAGTAGACTACCACCTCATGAACCAATGTAATTTGTTTTCCCTCACCAATTATCACAGATGGATATAATGATGGATTTAATGTATATATATTATTTAGGAAATAGTTATACTTAGGTAATTATAATACCACATCTACCTTCTTACCTTCCAATATTTTAAAAAATGATAATGTCACTCGTGCGTACGTGTGGACTACCGCCTCCACGATGCGATCTGATTCGTTTTTCATTTTTTTTGACATAGATGGTAATAAAGATGGATTTTTTGAACATATATGATGTATCTTATATAATAATTATTATATAAATGTGAATTTTTATTTACCTTTCTTTCGTAACGTCCTTCAAAAATTAATATAATGCTCTTGCTATAGAGACCCGAAACTTGAGGTACATGGACATTACATTACTTTTGTGGAATACTTAGTACATAACAAAAACACACACACAAGGATCATAATAGTTTAGTGTCTTTGGAAACTCGGAATATAATCTTCTTATCATGGTGAAAGATCTTCAACATCTCCCATAAAGATCTTCCTTTTTTTTTACCTAAAATCTTTCTTTATATCCTGGGGAAAAGAAAACATAAAAGGGTGAGCTCAAATGCTCAGTAAGGGTAAACAAAAGAAATATCAATCACATCATATTCATAAGAACATAACATTTTGGAAATCTTAACCTGCAAAAGAGAGCATAATTTCATAACATGGGATAAATCTTAGTAGTGAAATGAAATCCCAATAATCATAACTTAAAACATGAAACTTTGTGGCATACACACATAATAATAGAGAATCATATCTTATTAGTCAAGACTCATTACCAAGGCTATCTTAGTGGACAAAGTCCATTTCTGAACCGAGTCACCCTCGTTTCAGTCCTGTTTCACTGAACCGGTACAACCTACCGTTCCAGACATGTCTATCTCATGAGATATAAAATATTTACCCAATTCATTGGAGGGAGATATATGTCCCACCCATCTCATAATGATACCATTATTATGTGTGCCACAAAATCTTAAATCATACATCATTGCATAACCCATGTAATAAAAATGGGAATCTTAAACATTGTGACACCATAAAATAATTCATATAAGATAAAGGAATTCATAAAAATAATTCCATCACAACATAATCAAATCAATGTAATAATAGGGATAGAAACATAACCCTATATTATCTTAGATGGAAAATAATTTTGATAAAACCCTTGAACTCCATTCTTGAGGAAAATATCCTTTCTACTTCAAAAACATTTTTCCTTTCTTAACATGTAAAACAATTTTAAAATAAAAGAATTTGATTAAAAATAAACTTGAAAACTTGAAAAGGAATCTTCTTGTAAATAATGTTTTAAAAATCCATTCATGTCGTATAAGTTAAAAAAACATTCTTCGTACTTTTGTCAGAAAAGTCAAAAAGTACCTCGTAAGAAAAACGACAAAAGATTCCTTTCATATCCTTTACTAAAAACTCACCGAAGGGTAAAATTGGATTTAAACAATTGTAGGTGGATGGAAATAATATTACATATTGAGGAAAAATGGATGTGGATGATAAAATACACCCCAGTAAATACCAAAGTATAAACAATCTCAAGAAAAAAAAATGAGATTGTTATATTTCCCTTACCATAGGTCGGATTTTCTTCGTAGGTGTCCGAACCTCCTGTATAATGATTTTAATAATGTCATTGACTTATTCCAGAATCATACTCATTGTTATGATATCATATATGGTTCACTTATGACTTTATATTACACTTTCTTTTGTAAATTCTATGTTAAAGAGCATTTTGGGTAAAATTGTTTCATTTGTCGTCCGTGTTTTGACTTGTAATTATTCATATGATTTCTTAGATCATAATTACTAAATTAAAGAATATAAAACATGATTTATATATAATATATATTCAGAATATACATATATATAATAAATTAGTACATGGAAATAAATACACCGTTCATGGAGACGGTGGGCCGTACGTACGCATGAACGCTGTTTTCGTTTCCTTATTGATTTGAATGTAATTAAGTAGATGACATACATATATAAATAAATTCATTAGCTTTATAATTTCATATATTTCATTGTTATTTCTTATATATACTTTATAATAATTCTTAAATGGTTAACATGGAGAATGAATCTCATCGCGTCGTGGAGACGGTAGTCCGTACGTACGCACGATCGATGATATCGTTTCCATAATTATTGAATTGAATTGGAGTGGATGATACAATATATCAGAATCAATATGATGTTCTAATAACTATGTATATTTATTCCTTACACCATTATACCCATCCATGTAAGGTGGTGGTGGAAAATATATTACACCACGGCGTGGAGACGGTATTCCGTACGTACGCACGCGCGGTGATTTCTTTTTCCGTAGGATGGATAGATGGTGAAATAGGGTTGTTTCATACTTATAATAACATATCAGTATATGAGTTATACTGATGTTATAACTTCATAATTAAACAACCTAAGAAGAAGAAGTGGAAGAAGAAATAAAGATGAAAGAATCGGTAATGGACATTACCTCTTCTTTGAAGTGCTTCTTTGAGACCTCCTTTTAGGGAACTAAAATGGGTCTTTGAATAATGCCAGAACCTCTAGGATGTTTCTCGGGAAGTGGAGAAGGGAAGTTGGCAGGGTTTTTCCGAGCTTGAAGGCTCAAAGTTGTGTGAGGAGGAGAGGGAGGAGGTTCCCATTTATAAGGGAGGAGAGGGGCTCCTTTGGAAAAACTAAAAATATTATTTTATTATAAAGTCAAGTTCGGTTTTAAATAGCTCCAAATTGATTTAATTCAAGGCTAAAGTGGGTATGGGTCTAAATCCTCTCATAAAATAGAATTTATACAAGTTTAGGTTCCTATTTTAACCTTATCATTTAGATTTAACATTAAGTTAAATAATTTTACTTTTACAGTGTCTTCTTGTGTTCTTACTCTATAAGGTTAATAAACTTACTATAAGAAGCCAAAAGAACCCCAAGTTGTTTATTTTTAATATATATAACCTTATATAAGTCATTTGGCCGAACCTTATATTTTTAGGAATAAAATAACAATTAATAATATAATATTTGTTTTAAAAATGATTTTATGTCAATTTTGATACTATTTAGTAATTGATTTTTGTGAAAATCATAACAGAATGATAAGTTCAAAAAAAGTTGATTACATAAATACTAACATGTCATATTAACCTACAAATTTTGTGGAATTCATAAAAAGTCTAAAATTATATTTATTTGGGTATTTATAACATCAATTATGTCAATATTTCATTAATAAGATAATTACTGCATCATTGTTGTGTCATAAATATATTAAATTATTTAATGTCTAAAAATTACAAATAAAATATCATTATGTAGGAAATATTTTTATATTTCTAATTAATATTTATAGTCGAATTTATCTTATGTATAACCCCATATTAAAAATGTTTTATTAAATAAACTTTGATTTTAACTCTTTTAACCCTTCTTTAAATAAATTAATAACAAGTGTCCTAATCTAATCCAAGTGGGAATAAATGGTCATATTTTATTCCTAAGTTTGTCTTTGGTCTAATTACACTTGTCCAATAGAATTAGTACATGTGTTAGGTTAATAATAATATCATTTCTACCCTTAATTACCCTATTTACTTTTAACCGTGGTAAAAAAAAGTAAAAATTTACTATTCACCAAAAAATTATTTTCATCTCATTGAACCACATTTTACTTACTGACATCAACCGTGTCTCTTGGATTTTTTGAAATTCCACTCACAGAAGCGGTAAAATTAAGTCTTATGAACAATTCAGTTTTTTTAACTATCACTTAGTGGTTTCACTATTCATCAATAATTGAAAGTTTTCAGAAAAATACCAAAAATTAGGCCTAAGCCATATTTGATATTATGAACTAAAAAATGATTTATATTTTACCTAATTAAAAACATATCAGTTGCATTAACTAATTTAAAAATTAATTCCCGTTGTCAAAACAAATAGCGTGTTTTTAAGAGATAATAACTATCAAAAGATTGAAACTTGTTTATAACTGGTTTAAATGTGAAATTACATCCAATGACCATCATTGTATTAAATTGTAAAAATATATTCTAAATATACTTTAAAACCACTAAAATTAATAATTTATCACTGTTAATTATTTCAATTGAAAAAGTTGTTTTTAATTAAAATTTAGTAATTTCAACTATTCATCAAAATATGAAAGTTATCCGAAAATTACCAAAATTTCACCCTAAGCTAATTTTGATATTCCGAATCCAAAAATGAAGTCCATTTTGAAAAATAAAATTTAAAAAATTTCAAAAATTGGTTATTACTATTCATAACGGCTAGTTTTAATAATATTTTAATAGCATATCGTTGTTTAGTGAAACTCGATATTGCGTACTACACACGCTATCAAGGAAGGTCATGATTGCGTGTAATGAAAGAAAAGTCAATGATGCGTGTTGTGCAAGCTCCTTTTGGTGTAGCGTACAACACAAGACATTAATGAAATTAAAAAGAATATTTTTCATAAAATCTCGGGGTGTTACATTCTACCCCCCTTAAAATGAATTTCGCCCTCGAAATTCGTTGGGGTTATAAATGGTTTACTATTCGAAAGTTTCTTTAATCGAAACCCACATCATAAAAAGGAATACCAAAACCAATATTTAAAAACAAAAGTATGAAACGTAACGGTTACCCAAATAAACTAATCATTGGGTTTCCACATAGGTGAAAATATGGATATGGAAGAGAAATCTAACCATCATGTTCTGATGGAGAGTGGTAGAGAACATGGCTATGGAAAATCTAGAAATCACAAAGCCATAAATTTGTGACGATCTAAGGTACCATCTGATTCATCAGATATAAGAGCACTAAGACAACATTTTTGGTTTTCAAGATCATTTTCCTATAGTTAATGAAATTGGAATTAGAAGAAATACTTTCGTGATTTTGGTATAGTCTCACTGTTTATCATTCTTTGGAAAATTTACACTTCATCTATTAAAGAAATGAAGTTGAGTTTGTCATTCGTGATGTGTTAGAAGATCATGTGATAGAATGATGGGTCATTCCATCTCTTTCAAACAAAAGGTTAGCAAAAGTTATAATTCCATCTTATGGTTAATCGTATATGGTTCCAAAAATGAACTTATACTTCATATATCATACCGCTTAATAAAATAAAACTAGTTTCTACTAACCAGGGACTTCATGTAGGCCAGTGGTAGGCGATAAAGGCCAGTCGCACTTCGGTTGTGGGTTCGATTCCCACAGCCTTGTCTGACGCGATGGGCTGTCGCCCGTCCTGCAGGTTGTCCTTTTTCTAAAACTATATTACTATAACATCCCATCAATAATATCGAAAAAACTTCTATCCTTAAACAATAATAACTTATGTCTAACATAATCCATTCCAATCTTTAGGCTTATCCATAATACTGCAGTCCACTCTCATAACATAGTGAAAACGATTACCAGAGATTTAATACCGTCATTGATCCCCATATATCATAAGATATGTTTTGTTGGTCACATTCCGAACATTCAAAGTCCTTAATCATGTATTCTCTTGAATACCCATTGAACCTTAGTGAAAACATGAATGCAGTTAAAAGTTAACACCTTCTACATACCAAAATCCTCAAAATTCTATATACTCAAACCATGATATCACTTAGTCCTTATATCAATCATGAGCTCATGAATACTGTCAAATATTTCATTTTCTCGTTTTCCCTTCATTATGCGCATATCATTCTTTTTCCAAAAATATCTAAATCACTTTCCACGGTTACTGGTACCATAAAATTATTGAAAACCACAATAGACCAATACATAAATATTCCAATATTCCACGATACTATATACAACACTATTTTGGAATCCCATGACATAAACACTTAATCATTCCACCACATCGTTGTCATATTCAACATCGCCAATAGTGATCGCATGTGACTTCCCTTTGTCCTTTTCCTTAAGTGGTTGCTCATTTTGATCATCACTAACCCTTGGATTAGGGCATTTATTAGCATAATGCCCCATTTCCTTTCACTTGAAGCATTGAAGTGTTGTTGGTGTGTTCTATGCAGTCTTTGCTTTATTCAATTCATTAGAAACTCTTTTTCCATTACTTCGACACTCAGCTGCTCGATGACCTTCTTTTCCACACTTAAAACATTTTCTAGTCCATTTAAGACAATCTCCACCATGATTCTTTCCACACTTTGAGCATAAGGAAACATTCATCTTCTTTTCACCATTATTCTGAGATTTCTCCTTGAACTCCATCTTTTGTTTCTTGTCAAAACCATGAGATGGATATGTAACACCAACTTCCATTTCTACCTTGATAGAACAACGCACAATTTCTTCATAGCTACTGAAGTCTCTTATAGCTAATGCCCTTCGAAGACTTGGTTTTAAGCCACTGAAAAATCGATGAACTTTACTTTCAGGTTGGATGATAATTCCATATGCGTACCTTTCATGTCTTGTAAAATTCGCTTCGTATATACCAACAGATTCATCATCCTTCTGCTTCAGCTCAATAAACTCCTTTTCCATCTTTGTTCGAAGAATGCGAGGGAAGTACTTACTGAAAAACAAGTTCCTGAACTCGTCCCATTCCATGGACTCAATTTCATCTCTTGGCCTCATATTCTTGATAAGATTCCACCATTGATCAGCTTCACCTTCTAAACGATATACTGCTAAGATGACATTATCATGTTCAGAACATTGAAGAACTGAAAATATCTTTTTAGTGTTACTGATCCATTGTTCAGTAACAAGTGGATCGGAAGACCCACTGAAAGAAGGTGGACGTTGCCTCATGAAGGACTCAATAGAATATTGTTCCCTTCTCTGCTCATTTGGAAGTCCAGAATGATTCATAGCTTGTGTAAGTATAGCAATAAGATTCTGCACTCCATCTCCCAAAACACTTGTTTGTTCAGGAGGACGATCATTGCATTGTCCATTACATTGATGAACACGGTTCCTTCGGGCTCCAGCCAACTTCTAAAACCCAGAAAGAATAGTGTGAGAGAAAAAATCATGATAGGGAAAACAACATAATAAGGGGGGAGTACCCTCAATATCTAACATCTTAGGTTAAATTCTAAGATCGTTAGCGCAATTCTAGGACTATAACCTATACGTATACTTAACCTTAGAGACATCACTAGACATACCTTAGAAATATCTCTAGGGATCTCACTAAAGTTCTCGCATCCTAGTTTCCAAAGGTTGACTAAACATTTCCTCTGATACCAACTGTAGAGACCCGAAACTTGACGTACATGGACATTACATTACTTTTGCGGAATACTTAGTACATAACAAAAACACACACACAAGGATCGTAATAGTTTAGTGTCTTTGGAAACTCGGAATATAATCTTCTAATCGTGGTGAAAGATCTTCAACATCTCCCATATAGATCTTCCTTTTTTTACCTAAAACCTTTCTTTATATCCTGGGGAAAAGAAAACATAAAAGGGTGAGCTCAAATGCTCAATAAGGGTAAACAAAAGAAATATAAATCACATCATATCCATAAGAACATAACATTTTGTAAATCTTAACCTGCAAAAGAGAGCATAATTTCATAACATGGGATGAATCTTAGTAGTGAAATGAAATCCCAATAATCATAACTTAAAACATGAAACTTTGTGGCATACACACATAATCATAGAGAATCATATCTTATTAGTCAAGACTCATTTCCAAGACTATCTTAGTGGACAAAGTCCATTTCTGAACCGAGTCACCCTCGTTTCAGTCCTGTTTCACTGAACCGGTATAACCTACCGTTCCATCCATGTCTATCTCATGAGATATAAAATCTTTACCCAATGCATTGGAGGGAGATATAGGTCCCACCCATCTCATAATGATACCATTCTTATGTGTGCCACAAAATCTTAAATCATACATCATTGCATAACCCATGTAATAAAAATGGGAATCTTAGACATCGTGACATCATCAAAAAATTCATATAAGATAAAGGAATTCATCAAAATAATTCCATCACAACATAATCAAATCAATGTAATAATAGGGATAGAAACAGAACCCTATATTATCTTAGATGGAAAATAATTTTGATAAAACCCTTGAACTCCATTCTTGAGGAAAATATCCTTTCTACTTCAAAAACATTTTTCCTTTCTTAACATGTCAAAAAAATTTAAAATAAAATAAGTTGATTAAAAATAAACTTGAAAACATGAAAAGGAAGCTTCTTGTAAATAATGTTTTAAAAATCCATTCATGCCGTATAAGTTAAAAAACATTCCTCGTACTTTTGTCGGAAAAGTCAAAAAGTACCTCGTAAGAAAAACGACAAAAGATTCCTTTCATATCCTTTACTAAAAACTCACTGAAGCGTAAAATTGGATTTAAAAAATTGTAGGTGGATGGAAATAATATTACATATTGAGGAAAAATGGATGTGGATGATAAAATACACCCCAGTAAATACCAAAGTATAAACAATCTCGAAAAAAAATGAGATTGTGATATTTCCCTTACCTTAGGTCCGATTTTCTTCGTAGGTGTCCGAACCTACTGTATAATGATTTAAATAATGTCATTGACTTATTCCAGAATCATACTCATTGTTATGATATCATATATGGTTCACTTATGACTTTATATTACCCTTTCTTTTGTAAATTCTATGTTAAAGAGCATTTTGGGTAAAATTGTTTCATTTGTTGTCCGTGTTTTGACTTGTAATTATTCATATGATTGCTTAGATCATAATTACTTAATTCCAGAATATAAAACATGATTTATATATAATATATATTCATAATATACATATATATGATAAATTAGTACATGGAAAGAAATACACCATTCATGGAGATGGTGGGTCGTACGTATGCATGAACGTTGTTTTCATTTCCTTATTGAGTTGAATGGAATTAAGTAGATGACATACATATATACATAAATCCATTAGCTTTATAATGTCATATATTTCATTGTTATTTCTTATATATACTTTATAATCACTCTTAAATGGTTAACATGGAGAATGAATCTCATCGCGTCGTGGAGACGGTAGTCCGTATGTACGCACTAGCGATGATATCGTTTCCATAATTATTGAATTGAATTGGAGTGGATGATACAATATATCTGAATCAATATTATGTTCTAATAACTATTTATAGTTATTCTTTACACCATTATACCCATCCATGTAAGGTGGTGGTGGAAAATAGATTACACCACGGCGTGAGGACGGTATTCCGTACGTACGCACGCGCAGTAATTTCTTTTTCCGTAGGATGGATAGATGGTGAAATAGGGTTGTTTCATACTTATAATAACATATCAGTATATGAGTGATACTGATGTTATTACTTCATAATTAAACAACCTAAGAAGAATAAGTGGAAGAAGAAATAAAGATGAAAGAATCGGTAATGGACATTACCTCTTCTTTGAAGTGCTTCTTTGAGACCTCCTTTTAGGGCACTAAAATGGGTCTTTGAAGAAGACCAGAACCTCTAAGATGTTTCTAGGGAAGTGTAGAAGAGAATTTGGTAGTTTTTGGCCGAGCGTGAAGGCTCAAAGTTGTGTGAGAAAGAGAGGGAGGAGGTGCCCTTTTATAAGGGAGGAGAGGCGCTCCTTTAGAAAAACTAAAAATATTATTTTATTATACAGTCAAGTTCGGTTTTAAATAGCTCAAAATTGATTTATTTCGAAGCTAAGGTGGGTATTGGTCGAAATAATCTCATCCAATAGAATTTAAACAAGTTTAGGTTCCTATTTTAACCTTATCATTTAGATTTAACATTAAGTTAAATAATTTTACTTTTACCGTGTCTTCTTGTGTTCTTACACTATAAGGTTAATAAACTTACTATAAGAAGTGAAACGAACCCCA
Source organism: Viscum album (assembly GCA_963277665.1). NCBI lineage: Eukaryota > Viridiplantae > Streptophyta > Magnoliopsida > Santalales > Viscaceae > Viscum > Viscum album. The sequence goes on from OY728148.1 coordinate 473,716,962, forward strand.
AGTTGTTTATTATTAATATATATAACCTTATCTAAGTCATTTGGCCGAACCTTAGATTTTTAGGAATAAAATAACAATTAATAATATAATATTTGTTTTAAAAACTATTTTATGTCAATTTTGACACTATTTAGTAATTGATTTTTGTGAAAATCATAAGAGAATTATAAGTTCGAACAAAGTTAATTAAATCAATAATAACATGTCATATTAACCTATAAATTTAGTAGAATTCAGAAAAAGTCTCAAATTATATTTATTTGGGTATTTATAACATCAATTATGTCAATATTTCATTAATAAGATAATTACTGCATCATCGTTGTGTCATAAATATATTAAATTATTTAATGTCTAAAAATTACAAATAAAATACCATTATGTAGGAAATATTTTTATCTTTCTAATGAATATTTATAGTAGAATTTATCTTATGTATAACCCCATATTAAAAATGTTTTAGTAAATAAACTTTGATTTTAACTCTTTTAACCCTTCTTTAAATAAATTAATAATAAATGTCCTAATATAATCCAAGTGGGCCTAAATGGTCATATTTTATTCCTAATTTTGTTTGTGGTCGAATTAAACTTGTCCAATAGAATTAGGACATGTGTTAGGGTAATAATAATATCATTTCTACCCTTAAATACCCTATTTACTTTTAACCGTGGTAAAAAAAAGTAAAAAGTTACTATTCACCAAAAAATTATTTTCATCTCATTGAACCACATTTTACATATTGAAATCAACCGTGTCTCTCGGATTTTTGAAATTCCACTCACAGAAGCGATAAAATTAAGTTTTATGAACAATTCAGTTTTTTTAACTACCACTTAGTGGTTTCACTATTCATCAAAAATTTAAAGTTTTCAGAAAAATACCAAAAATTAGGCCTAAGCTATATTTGATATTATGAACTCAAAAATGATGTATATTTTACCAAATTCAAAACATATCAGTTGCATTAACTAATTTAAAAATTAATTCCCGTCGTCAAAACAAATAGCGTGTTTTTAAGAGATAATAACTATCAAAAGATTGAAACTTGTTTATAACTTGTTTAAATGTGAAATTACATCCAATGACCATCATTGTATTAAATTGTAAAAATATATTCTAAATATAATTTAAAACCACTAAAATTAATAATTTATCACTATTAATTATTTCGATTGAAAAAGTTGTTTTTAATTAAAATTTAGTAATTTCCACTATTCATCAAAAAATGAAAGTTATCCGAAAATTACCAAAATTTCACCCTAAGCTAATTTCAATATTCCGAATCCAAAAATGAAGTCCATTTTGAAAAATAAAATTTACAAAATTTTAAAAAGTGGTTACTACTATTCATAACGGCTAGTTTTAATAATATTTTAATAGCATATCATTGTTTAGTGAAACTCGGTATTGCGTACTACACACGCTATCAAGGAAGGTCGCGATTGCGTTTAATGAAAGGCGGGTCAAGGATGCATGTTGTGTAAGCGCCTTTTTGTGTAGCGTACAACACAAGACATTAATGAAATTAAAAAGAATATTATTCATAAAATGTCAGGGTGTTACACTTGCATATACATAGCCTATTATCACTATAATTGACGTAACTCATTCTTTTATCTATAAATTTTTTGGACTATTATAAATTCATATATATTTAAAATATATATTATTTATATTATGGTTAAAATTCCATAGGTTATTTAACCATGATCAAATTTCATGGACCAAAACTACCAAACGAAAACTTACTTGAAAAATAAAACAAGTAATACCCAAAACCGTTAATTTAACAAAAAATTGTTAACAAAAGTTTTATAAAAAATTATAAGTAAATCATATAAGGAATGATATAAATGTGTATGGTTCTATAAGATATTTTTAATAAATAAATATTTATTACACAGGATATTTGGAAACAAAAGAAGGAAGTCGGACCAGAGGTAAGGGATTCTCACCTCACTTTTATTTCCATGGGACACATGTCATATTCACCACTTGTTTCTTCTTTTTTTGGTGTATATACAACCCATGAATGTATTTAATGATTATTCTCATCAAAATTATGGGATATAAATATCGATAAAATTTTATTTCTTTTACGAGGATTATGGTTCCAAAGTTACCAAAGTGGTCAGGGTTAATTTCACAACCTCATCCTTATTCGGGATTGTTTAGGTTTAAGCCTTCATTAGGGGTACTATTTCATATTTCCATGTTAAAACTAGTATAATTTCTTATGCGCTATTTATTTTTTAAAATTATATGATTTCTATTAATTTTTCTCCCTCTATTTACTCAAGAGTCTAATAGAATGTTTTTATGGTAAAACTAATCATCACCTAGTGCACTACAACGAGTCTTGTTTCACACCTCATTTGAAACTCCCATGGGATATGATATTGTTAATTTATAATTTATTTATATACCATCATGAAGGATTTAAAAAATATCAATCATGGGGGACCTATATTAATCCTATGTTTATTATATATTTAAAATAATATTTCATGATTTAGACATCCTATAAATTATTTTTCATAATTATGATTATCGCTGCTCACACCATGATTTTTTGTTTTAGTAAAAGGATAAAACTAGGAGGGATGATGTTAAAACTAAATGTGCTGGAAAATATGGTGATTCTGAGAAACCAAATGTGATAATCACTAATGTAAAATATGTTTTGATTATTCAAAATCATTTAACCATATATAAGATTAACACATTATACCTTAACCAACTCTAAAACTCACAAAATAATAAAAAGATTAAGTATCCTAAGATCTTGATTGGTGGTCATTATGGAGGAAAGAACACATGGTTTCCTTCATGTCATAAATATGGAAAGATACCCCAAGGATAATGTCTCAAAGTAATAGTATAAAGTTTTATGTCTCAAAATGAAATGCATAAAGCATTCAATTACTTAGGAAAAGTAAAATGTTAAATGGAAATAAATAAATTTAATCCTAAAGATACATTTATAGTTTTTTGTCATAAATTTGGATAACCTAGGAATTATTTGAGTGAATTAAATATTTTAATGGTTAACTCCTGCACCAATAAAGGACCTATGATATACCAATAATTGGGGTAAAGTTTTTGAAGTATTTTCATATTGGTAACCATGAATTTTGTTACAAAAATATTTTTATCAAAAGTATTTTGGTTATAAGCATCCTGAAAAATATAAGGATTGAATTAATTTTTGGAATAATACATGTCTTTAATATAACATTGTTTTTACTCCAATATTTTATCCAATAAACATTTTGTTGATAAAATATTTTTTAAATTTTATGATTTGGATGTGATTAATGATATTTCAGGAGACATTTTATTGGTTTGAGATACATATATAACAATTAGGTTAAACAAGATGGTTTATTTGAAAAAATACAATTATGTTTTTATATATGTAAGCTGATGTAATTTAGGGATAATAGTTATGTAATTGATAAATCTGAAATTTGGGTGTTCCTATTGATGTTTAGAGATTAACGTATTATATTATGTCACTTTTAATAGCCATTTTGGTTTTGGTAAATATTTTGAGACATATTGAAGGACTCGTCACTATTTTATGGATCTTAGGATTTGTAAAAAAGTGGATTTTAGTGCATCAGGAATAAAAAAATAAATTCGTCTTGGACATTAATTTCATTGAGTAAGAAATGAAGTCGAAATTTATTGAAGCACAACCAAAGGATTAAATTGTTTTTATGAAATAAAAATATATAAAACAAGTATATCTTATGGTTTTATCAATCTTGATAGTAAAATAACACATCAAATTTAGAAAAATAATCTTGAAATAAAAATGTTATAAATTTACATTCATATCTAATGAATCAATGGTCTCTTTCACTCCTCATCGGTTTCTAGTTTTATGGTTGTTAACTTTCTCTTGATCATTGACTTTTAAGTGATAAATGATACATATCACTCAAAATAATTATTAATTTTTTCTTCTATGTCCATATTTTCACTTCCCATTATTCTAGATCAACTTCACATTACCCTTTCTCTCCCATCAAGAGGAAATTTTATTAACCCTTTTTATGTTGTGTGATTTCAAAAAAAATAGTGTTTTAAAATGATAAACACTTTATTTACAAGTGAAAGATAAAATTATGAGGACTTAATTTATCAATGGTGTGAACAATGAAACACTTCAAGACTTTATGATATATTTATTTTTAAATATATTTATCCTCTTTGATAGCTTGGGATATACACAATCGTGAGTCTAAATAAATTATAAAATAGAACACCATTATAACTTATGAATAAAATTGGTGGGAATGGATGGTACAAAGTAAGATATGAAAATTATATGGTTTATATTGTTACAAAATAAATTCATTGGTAATAAATTTTTTATGAATAAAAAATTTCAAAAAACATTATAATGTAAAAGAAATTATTTTCTGAAAAAAAAAACTTTTTTTCTACATCCAATGTTTTTATATCTTAATAAATTAAATTAATCACTAGGGGTAATTATTTGAAAAAAACTAATATATTATATACTCTAAAAAATTTTATTATTCATTTAATATTTTCCAAACCATGGGATAAGAATAAACGTTTTTTAGGTTTAAAAATGGTATTTCTCTAAAAATATCTTGCGTCCTCTTTTGCGTACTTATTTCAAAATAATTTTTTTTCACTTCTCGAAATCATTTTTGAAATAGACATGGAAAATATATATTACAGGTATTTTTTATTATTTTCTGAAAATATTAACAATCCAATGAATAGTAAAAAACACTAATTTTTATGAAAATGAACTTTATGTTTAAAGAATTTATAAGGTTCCATTTTGTTTTAAATTTTATTTATAATTAGAATTAATGAAATTATATTACAATTAATCTTATTTATGTCTTTTCATTCAATTTTATGTTGAGTTCTGATATAAAAAAATCAACTTGAGATAACTTTTTCTTTGGAAAATAATTATTTTGTTGTGCTTGTGAGTTTAATATTAAATTAAATTATGAAAATTATATGATTTAAATTTCTGAAAATTTAATACATACTTTTAATCATCATAATTAATACTATGTGATAAGTTTAACCTAATTGTTTTATAATAAACAGTAAAAAGAAGAAAAATTAATTACCATGATTAAATTTAAAACGGGTTTATCGGGGGGTCAAACTAAAAATATATGAGTAAAAATGACCTAAATATTTTTCATGTTTTTATTTTATGGAAATATTTAAACCTTATATCATCCATGGTTTGGTAATGGTTCATTTTTTATCCATATTTTTTGTGAAAAATGTGGGTATATTTTATTCTATTCAAAAATTATAAGTGCATCCTCTCACCCACTTATAAATGGACACCCCATATACCCTCCCCTACACACTTCAAGGGCTATTAGGTTCAGAAATTTCTTAGAAAATACATTATGTAAATCTCTCCCCATGACCATGAAACCTTTTTTTATCAAAAAGATAATCTAGGAAGGCTTTATTTATAAACCTAAAGAGGTTGTCTCTAGAAGATATGTTGTTCTTAACCGTGCATTTACATTTTATTTCTTCTTCTAACTCCCAAAAATATAAATAAAAAATGATAAAATAATAACATGAATATATAAAATATACTAATATGTAATTATTTTAATTTTATAAATAATTTATATCTCCAATTTTAACAAATTGGAAATGAATCCATCGATCGTGTGTATGGCGGACTATCACCTCATGTACCAATATAATTTGTTTTCCATCACTGACTCTCACGACAGTATATAATGATGGATTTAATGTCAATGTATGAAATTTATGGAAACATTATGCTTGTTTTATTATAATATCACATTTACCATATTAACTTCAAATAATTTGTAAAATGATAATGTCGCTTGTGTGTGAGTGTGGGCTACCACATCCACAAAGGGATGTAATTTGGTTTTTGTTTAATTTTTACATTGATGTTAATAAATATGAATTTGATAAAAATTTATGATTTATATTATATAATAATAATTCATTAAATTTTAATAATTATTTACCTTGATATATTTCCATGCATCAAAGAAAATAAAAATAATATTCATGTGTATGTATAGCTTATCGTCTCCATGAATGGTCACTCATTTTTATATATCTAACTTTTATAGAATATTATAAATTCTTATATAATGAATATATATGATAGTTATATCATGTTTAACATTATGTAGATTATTGAACCATGATCAAATTATTTTTACTGAAACTAAAAAACCAAAACATACATGAAAAATAAAGCAATTATTACCCAAGATAATGATTTTGATGAAAAACTATTAATAAATGGGTGATAAAATATTATAAGTAAATCATATAAGGTATGATATATATAATAATATGGTTCTTTAATATATTTATAACAAATATATATTTATAATAAATCTATTTCAGACACATACAAAGGAAGTTAAACATGATGTAAGGGATTTTCAACTCACTTTTATTTTCATGGGCCAAATGTCATATTCACCACATGTTTGTTTTATGTAGTTAATATACATCCCATTAATGTATTTTATTATTCCTCCAATGTAAAGTTTCTTATATATATATGTATGTATGTATTTATATCCATATATGGTTATTTATCTCTTGGTGCTTACCATTCAAAAGTTACCAAACTCGTAAGGGCTTATTTCAAAATCTCTTCATTATTCAGGATTGTTTCTATTTAAGACTCTATAAGGGAATTTTATAGTCATATGTTAAACCCAATATATTTTTTCTCCTATGGTTATTTTTTAAAATTATAATTTTTCCTTTCATTTCCTCTCATTGTGTTCTAAACATTCCATAAGAATATTTTTAAGGAACAAATGATTGTATTTCTATCTTTGATCAAAAAAAATGTTCTCTTTATTATACTTGTGTTATATATTCTTTTAATTTTTCAAATGAGGTAATTTACACTTTTTATTTAAAATTTGAATTGAAACTTTGTTTTAAAGTACATGACATGAACATAATTTTCCATGATAATGAACATTCAATTATTTGAATATTATTTTACAATTTTACATGATTATTTTCAAATAAAGTTTTTCCTTAATATTCTAGAGATTTTTTGTTTTTAAAATTGATATTCAAAATGAAAAGTATTTTTTACACAATAATGTTTATAAATGGAATTTTATGGTATTTATATTAATTGGAGACAACAACCTCAAATGTTTCATATAATTTATTGGGGAAAAATTATTATAATATCATCATTATTCTTTATCTAGATGGTTTATGATATGTTTTACAAGATATTCTATATAAATTCGTATTTTAGTTTTCCAATTCAAATTTTTATGTATATTATGTTTATTTATCCAGGATATTATTAAATTTTCATATTCTAGTTTTTTAATAAAAATTGTTATGTTAATTATGTTTATCTCTATTCATATTAGAAATTCATGGGACTTTGTTAGTGGCAGTCGTGGCCAGCTATAGCCCCTCGATGCATCGGTACGTCTCATGAAACAAACATAATTTGGTATTTGACTTAATTCTTTCACATTTATATAATTTATCTTGGAACAATGCCTCGAAGATATATTTATGATGTCCCTCATTATACATTTCCTCAATATGAGATTACTTATTAATGTACATGTGAGTATTTTATTACTTATGATATCCATGGATAAGTTTCAAGATCATGTGGTTATTTATATAGAATTGTTTTATCATTATATATTCCTCCCATATTATTCTTCAAGATCAAGTTATTGATTAAATCAAATGCGTTTTCTGTTATTTACCTTTCCATATTTGTTATTCCTTGTGTATTAATGATATCTTCTACTGCATGAATACCCTTACTGAGCATATGATCTCACCCCTTTCTTCTGTTTCATATCCCAAGGATTCTAGGAAATGTAATATGATTGATATATAGGGATACGTTAAAGGAAATAGTGGTTTTCTCAAATAAAATACTACATTTTATTTTATGTTTTTAAATGTAATTTGAAATTCTAGTATGTACCTATTTTTATAATACTAATAAATTGTCCAATACTTAGGGATATGATCACTTGTATATAGAACCAATGTAATAAAGTAACTATCAGTTTTGGGGTACTATGTTCAAGGTTGATATAGTTGGTATCAGATAAGTTTCTGTAGAAATATTGAGGACATGATTTTGAAAAATAAAGAGTAGGGAATATATCTCTATGGATGGATTTTAGGATAATTCTAAGTATATGATAATATAATAATGTTTTATTGAGTTAGATATCATGTGTTTTTTCTAGAAATAAATCCCTATATAGATACATTAAGTATATGTAGATCTAGTACAATTATACCTAGGAGTAATAACTCTAAAAAGGGTGAAATGGTATTTGACTCGATCATCACCTCGTGTGAAAAAACAAGCCTTTTCAATGCCTAGTTTTATAATCCTTTGGGATATTTTAGGGTTAATATAAATTATCATTATGAACCATCCTAAACAATTTGAATTGATGATGATTATGGGTGACCTATATAAAACCTAAGGTGTCTAGATTGAAAATAAGGTTTCCTTATTTATATATTATATAAATTAATTTACATAATTATGATTATTGATTCTCACACCACGATTTTTGGACTTAGTGAATGGATGAAACTAGGGGGAATGAAGTTAATGCTGAATATGATAGAAAATAAAGTGATTATGAGAAACCAAATGGGATGATTATTAAAGTTAAAGTTGTTATGACAATACCTAATAATCTATCCAGATATATGGTTTTCAACATATACCTTAAACAACTCTTAGACTCACAAAATAAGATAATGATGGAATCTTATAAGATCTCGGGTGGTGGAGAATATAGAGTAAGTAAGGCTCAATTTCCTTGATTTTAAAAAATGGAATGATACATTCAAGAGAATTCCTCAATTGAATAGGAAAATGGTTTATGTGTGGAAATGGAATGTATATAGAAAAAAATTAATGATTAAACAGGTGGAGTTAATTATAGATAAATAAATTTCATCTTAGATGTGTATTTTTATTTTGTTGTCTTAGAGGTGGGTAACCATGGAATTTTATGAGTCTAGACCCTACTTTATTAGTTAACTCGTAGACTAATGAAGGACCTATGTGATATCATTCATTGGAGTAAAATTATTTATGTATTTATGTATTGGGAACTAGGAATTATTTTTTCAAACTATATTTATCAATTATATTTTAGTTATATGAATCATGAAACATAAAAGGATTCTATAAATATTTGGAAGAATATATGTCTTCATGTAATATTAACTTAAGAGTTATGGATTCCAACATGGGTTTATAAGTTTATGTTTGATCATAAATTAAAATCCTTAGATGCCCCTTTTGAGGATTTAAGTGATAAAGTCCAATAAGATTAATAGTATTTTTGAAGATATTTATATAACCCCTTGGAATAGTATGGGTTTTATAGAAAAATTTATATGAGAAAAAATTAAATTTCATTTTGTGGACATAAGTTTAAAGTTATTCATTAGTATTAGGTTTAATATGATAATTTATGTTAAGGTAATAATAGTAAATTAATATTAACTTATTTTGTGGAAAAAATAAGATGTATAAGAAATATATATGGCTAAAAAGTGATTTGATGGATAATTTCATTTTTTATGATGTTAAATATATTTTAGGGAAAATTATAGGAATTATATAAATATATTTTTATAAAAAAGAAAACCTCCCTGTTAGGTGACAACCTTTAACATATGGCATGGTCGTGGGGCTTGAACCCACAATCGAACATTGACAAGGGTACAAATTCTACCACTAGCCTACATAATTTCAAAATTAATACGATTTTTTAATTAAACAATTTCATGGATAAATATTGATTTTGTCAAATATTTTTGAAATTTTATGATTTTTTAGTGATTAATGATATTTTGGAAGATGTTTTATTGGATTGAGATACATATATAACCATTAGGTTTAACATAAAGGATTATTTTGGAAGGATTAAATTACATTTATGGATATATGGTTTGAAGTTTTTATGGATAAATACTTACATAATGGATTAAGATGAACATTGGGTGTTACTATTGAGCTTTATAGATTAATTAATTTTAAATGATAATTAGTGCCAACCATTTTTTGTTTTGGTAAATATTTAATGAAATATGATAGGAAATGTCACTATTTTATAGATCTTATTATCCATTAAAAGTTAATTTTAGTGTGTGAGGAATAAAAAAATCAACTTGGATATACATTTAATGGATTAAGAAATGAAGTGAAAATTGATCAGAGCACAACCAAATAACAAAATTGTACTTATGAAATAAAAAAATATCTAGTAATTATATTTTTTTATGCTGTGGATATTGATAGTAAATTAATACTTTACTTTTGGAAAAGGATATTGAAATAAAAAAATTATACATTTACCTTCATTTACAACGAGTCAATGGTCTCTTTCACACCTCATCTATTTATGTTTTTTATTCATTAACTTCCTCTTCAACATTAACTTTCTTGTGATCAATTATCTTTATCACCATTCATAAATATTTACACTTTTCTTCCATGTCAATATATTCACATCCCACAAATGTTTTCATAAATTTAAACCTATTTATGTGTTATTCTAAATGACCATTTAAATTCCCTTTCTGAATTATCGGGAGGAAGTTTTTTAACCCATTTTATGATGTGATATTTACGAAAAAGGTATTTTCAATTTTCAAACCATTGATTTTTAAGTGTAAGATAAAAATGTGAGGATGAAATTTCAATATTTGGGGGAGAATGTAACGCCAAAAGACTTTATGATATATTTCTTTCTAAGTAAATTTAATATCCTAGATAGTTTGTGATATATGTAACCCTAAGTCTTAATGAACTATAATATAGTATATCATTATTACAAAGCCATTAAATCGGTGGGTATGGATTGGACTAAAAATATTGTGAAAATTATATGATTTAAATAGGTATAAAATAAATTCATTGGTTATCAAATGATTAGGAATAAAGCATAAAAATCATTTAAAAGTAAAAGAAATTATTTTCCAAAAAAATCTATTTTAATGCATACAATGTGTTTTTATATTAATAAATTAAATTAATCCATATAATTAAATTATTTAAAGAATTTAAATTATTATGTATTTGATCAATTATTTTTAATTCATTTAATATCTTTTCAATACATGTCAAAAATATAAAACCAATTTTAAGAAGAAAACTGTATTTTTGCAAAAATAAATTTCCATTCATTTTGTGAATGTATTTTAAAATTAATATATTACCAAAAATAAATTTTAAAAAATTAACTCCATTTTATTATTCAAAATTTCAACGTTGTCTTATATTTAATTTTTGATAATTATAAAAAAAGGTTAATTTTTTATTTGATAGTGCAAAATACATATTTTTATTGAAAATTTCAATTTTGTTTAATATATTTAAATGGTTAAATTTTGTTTCAAAATTATAATTAAATTAAGGAAGTATTTCCTTTAGAAATTTTTTTTTATCATCACGCTTACGGGTTTAATTTTAAATTAAACTATATCACTTATGTTATTTGAATTCAGAAAATTAGATCCCATATTTGTAATATGAATAATTAATATTAGGTGATAATTTCCAATTAATTAATGGTCTTAATAAATAGTAAAAATATTAAAAATTAATTATTATAGTTAAGGTTAAAAAAGGTTTACCAGATGATTAACATAAAATGATGATGGTAAAAATGACAAAAAAATGTGTATAACTAATATTTAATGGATATATGCAGAATTTATATCATCCATGTTTTGTCAATGGTCTATTTTTTTATCCATTTTGGCTCTGTTGAAACATTGGTATATCTAATTCTTTTCAAATATCCCAAGTGTTCCCTCTCCCCCACTTATAAAGGTACACACATCTACTCTTCTATAAACACTTAAAGATTCATTTTTTTATCCAATACATGACCAAATACCTTCCTTAAATCCCTCCGCAAAACCTATAGAAGTTATTTTGATCAAAAAACCAATCTAGGAAGACTTTGGGTATAAACCTAATGGGGTTGTAAGAAGAAGAAATATAGTTTTTCACCATGTGTTTTCATTTTATTTTTTCTTATAACTCATCAAAATCCCAAAAATATATAATAAAATTATATAAATGTTATATCCAACAAACTGAGATGTTATTATGTTAATTTTAAAACTTATATTCATATTTTCTTTCATCGAATTGGAAACTAAATTGTTGATCACCTGTAAGGCCGACTACCACCTCGCAAACTAATAAAATTAATTTTCAATAACCATCTATCATGGATTGATATAATGATGGATTTGATATATATATATAATAAATTTATGAAATAATTATATTTCTTTAATTCTAATATCACATATTCATTCTTACCTTCCAGTTCTTTGGAAAATGATAACTTCGCTTGTGTATACATGTGGACTACCACCTCCACAAATTGATGTTATTTGTTTTTCATTTTATCTTGATATGTATGGTAAAAAGAATATATTTTATGAATATATATAATTTATATCATATAATAATTATTATTTAAAGGTGAATTATTATTTACCATTCTTTTGTTCTATCCTTCAAAAATGAAGACATTATTCATGCGTACGTACGACCTACCTACTCCATGAATGGTGTAACTCAGTTTTTTATCTTTAATTTTTATATAATATTGTAAATACGTATATAAATATATATATATATAAGATAGTTATATCATTCTTAAAATTAAATAGATGATATATCCATGATCAAAGTAAAAGTAGAAAATCCCATCTTAGAGTCCTGTGAAAATCCTATTTATTCTTTCAATCCATTCCATGGGTTCTTAAGTTCCTTTATCACCAAAAAATATTGGTGATTTTTTTTGGTACACTATAAATCATGATATACTTCTTGTTTTAGGATTCCACCAACCACTTGAATTTGTGATTAAATAGTTCATATTACTGTTTCCATAAAAGAAGGGTTGACTAGGGGGTTTTCCTATAGAAAATTTCCTCTAGGTCTTTCCCTATGATTCCTTGATATCCTTGTAGGTGGAATTACCTATTTAATATAAGATATAACACCTAATTATATTAGGCATACATCTCTAAATCAAAATATGAACTTCAATAATCTATATTAAATCCCCTAAACAATAAGAGTTTAAGATAAAAATAGATTCAATGAGTGAGAGGTGAAGGAATCAAAAAAAAAAGAAAAACATGACAAGTATCATCTAAATAAACCCAAAATCAGAATTAAAATCTTGATGAAAAATCCACGACCACCCATGGTAACTTGAGGTTAGCTATAAAAGTGATCTGACTAGGAATCCTTCTAAACCTACTACAAGAGTCCCAAAAATCCAAAATTCAATAAACCAACCATTTATTGAAACATAAACCACCTCTAATATAATTTGTAATGAACCATATCAGTCCGACCAGACATTTCAACCAAGTTGGATCGATATAAAGCTCAAATATCATTCCCGATTGATATGGGTTGGTGATAAGCACTTGGGTATCACGTACACTTCCATATCAAACTGAATAATGTGTATTCATATAACCATAACGTGTTTGGATAAAAATGGTCATGGTTTATGAATTTTTCTATGACACGACATACTCAATTATGAAAATGTTTGTGGTTTTATAAATATTAGGAAACTACATCATGCTTTCTAGAAAATGGGTGTGGAATAGTTTCATTAAAAACAAATAATCTTAAACAATATCACTACATCATGGTTTACCATAAAAATACCCATGATTAGTATACATATAATATTTCTATAAGATGAACATAAAATATCTGAGTAAAACAATGTCATGGTTTTAGAATTATGTATTCTAAATATCAGGTCCAAAATGAATTCTCCCAGAAAAATGTCCATTGTTTATTCATTAAAATTATTGTCACAAAGGACAAAAAATTTCATAGATTTAGTATAAAATGGTCATGGTGGACCCAAGAAAAATATGGGGGTGGTTTAAACCATAAAAAAAATAGATGGATATAATCAAGGTTTAAAGTGTATTTTAAATGGTGAATTTATAAATTATTTACAAATTCAAATAAAAGGGAAACATAAGAATTTATAAATTATTTATTCCCTATTTTATTATTCTTAAATATAAGTTTTATAGAATGATTGAATTTATGGTTAAGTTTAAAGTGTTAAAATACTTATTTTAAAATTCATAACATGAATATAAGGAGTCACATTCTAGGTATGACAAAATATTAAGTTGCATTCAACAATAAAAATAATTTTTTTTCTGGTCAATCAGATTGAAAGTAAAGGTAGTTATGATTTATTCAAATTACATGTTACGATTGTATTAGAATTTTGGTTTCTATTATGTAGTAATTCATGGATAGTGGGACTTACGGTCAGAGTTCTCATTGGCCTAGGATCGTAGTATCTATCAATAAAAGTGGTGTTTTGTTATCTTTCACACTATTATTACTCTTTTGGGGATTTTAGTTTTATATGACTCTAAGAATTTACATTAAAATCATGTTCTATACGTTATACATTAGAAAAATTTTGGATGTGTGTGAATTTCATAAATTTTATTTTCAGTCAAGAAATAAAAATTATGAATTATATAATATTTTGTAAATTAATATGTTTTGAACATATTAATTGTGTTGAAGGTGTATAATAATGAGACATGTTTTTTAAAAGCATGCATACATGAATAGAATACAAGATATAATATAATGAGATTTAAATCCCCCTAAAAATAATATGTGTTAGATTCATTCCTAAGAAAATACATGTTAAGAGCTCAATCATCCAACAAGGTAGGTTCTTGACAAATTTGGGTGTCAATGGATTATCTTGTGTAAGGTATTGTGGAAATGGATATCTATTGGAATTAGGTAACCAAATACCATTATAATATTTGGGTCACACATAGTTGGGACACATAAATTTTTAGGATACTAGAGTAATTGAGTTGGGATGATCAATAAAATTAATTAGATAAAGAATTTGACCCCTAAGTTATCCAAAAATCATATAAGATAGAATTGATGTAACATCATATCCCAAACCATCAGTTCCAATCCAAAATGCCATGTGAACTCATGTGTGCATCCCCATACTCACTCCAAATCCATTTTTTAATTTTCCAAATTTCCATTTTTTGGGAAAGTGGGAACCTAACAAAATTCGAAATTCAAAAATCAAAACATCCCAAAAATTGACATTCAACCTTCAAAACAACCCACCTAGAATTCCACATTCAAAAATCAAAATTCAAAATCCAGAAGAACTCCTCCAGCCCTGCACCTTACCCGAATAAATGCCACATCATGCCATCTTCATCATCACCGAAACTCATCAACATTGACACCATCATCGTCGGAATCATCACACCACACTAGTAACACCGAATCATCACAAAAGTTCAAAACTTAAGACCAGAACCAATTCACCCCAAATCGTATTCATCCTCCATTCCAGTCTGATAACTTCCACTTTTCCCCACAAAGACTCTACCCTAAAACTCCGTAGAAGATTCATCCAAAGAATCCCAATGAAAAAATGTAGGAAATGAAAGTTGCAGCAATAGGAAAATCCAGAATTCAAAAAAATAAAAGAGGACGAGAAAGAGAACCCATCGCCATGCTGGGACGCCAAAGTACAACCACCCAAATCCCATCGTCACCAACAGTCCGGCCGGAGAAGACCACCACAAACCTTCAAAGAATTCAATCCGTCATAGATCATGACCACAACCCTCAAGCTCTGACAGACCAGGACGATGTCACGTCTCCACTAACTTTGATCCCACGAATGGTCCAAAGAGTGTGCAGGCGAATAAAGAGACCTCATCGAAAAATGGTCTTACGCCCGAGAATCCTGAACCAAAGCACCGCGAAGCCCATAGATTGAACCTCGGCAGGAGTTAGAGCCACGAAAATGACATGGAGGGGGCCTAAAGAGATTGTAGAAGATCCACCGCGGGGAAGAGGAACGCGGCGACGAGGGAAACCCTAGTGCCGAAATCCATTTACAGGCTCATCCCGCAACATCGCGGATCCCTACTCCCTGTATGTGCCTCCCCATACAAAAGAGGTTTTCAACAAGTATGGATTCTCTAAGTTCATCAATGGGGAGACAATACCCTCATTATCATGTCAAAGGATCAATAATAATTAATAAAAATGATAAATAATATAATAAATAATTATATAAAATGAAAAAACTAAATATGGAATAAATGGTATGTAAATAAGATCTCCTAAAGTGAAAATGTTGTCAAGGGTAATGAAAATAAATAATAAATAAAAGAACAGTGGGGTACTCTGGTATCTGTCCTAGTCCACTTCAGTTCTGTGCTCCAACTCCTTTTCCATCCACCATTGGGCCCTTTCCCTTCATTGTGTATCTAACGAAATCTAAAAGTGGGTCATTATACCTGAGAATAGTGTGAGTACAAGACTCAGTAAGACCCCACCAATGAATCCTTAACCTATTGTACTGAATTATATAAGTGTATAAAATAATAAAAATAAATGTGTATCAATATTAAACATACGATCAAAAACCTAGCTGTCATGATCTAACCAAGAAACCATAAACCCCCCACCTTACATACTTCGGATCTATACCAGAAAACATCAGAACAATCATGGAAGCATCTCAACATTAGAGCCACACTCAATATACTTGATACCCATACAACACCTATGCATCTAGGTCAGAAAACACTACGTCATCCATCCCCATCAATGTCTTCATGTCAGATTAAATTAACCATCATGTCCCACTGTTTCCAACCAGATCTAATCACTCATGATCGTCAAGCCAAACGGTCATCACATAGGGGTCTGGTCACTCATGATCATCATTCCGTTAGGCCAGCCTACACTAGTCCTTAATTCCCTATCGTCCATCTCAGTCTCATCCTCAAGTCAAATATAGTGTCTGAACATACTCTCCCTCTAGGGAAACCAAGCCACAATGGGTCCACCTGTCACATTGGTACCATGTATAACACAACATAGAATATTAAAGAATATCAAAATGCAACAGTGGCATCATACATATTATATGATGAGTGTGAGTAAATCTACACATACACACATATGAGCAACGCAACTTGATCTAAATCATATTAACAAGAATAATTGTAATATGTCAATCACGAAAGTCTCATGACTACAATTATTACCACAGGTTTCACAGGCTACACACACCCACATGCGATAAAAAGTCAAGCATGAATATCAATTAAGCCATACATAAATCATAACATGGATATACATGTATAACAAGAGACCATGAATGTAGGGAAATTCCTACCACATTATATTCCAAGTTGATGTCAAGGTTTAGAAAGTTTTTCGTCACTAGAACCATACTCCCACCCAACAGGATGATTATCATACACCAACAACTCTTTAAAACATCCCTATTTTTATGTTAATTTTAATTGTTTCTATCTTTGAAAAATAAAAATATTAAATTAAATCTTAACAAATTACCTCTCTACCTTCAAAAATAAACATAGAAATAAATTTCTAGTCATCGAGGTGGGACCAATGAAACCGATGACATATCAATCTGATCAATATAGAAAGAGATATTGAAGATGGAGGTTTTTATGAATAATAAAATAAAAAATATTAAACAAATAAAAAAGAGGATGTGAGAGAGGGAGAGATAGGATTGAGTGGAAAATCACCCAATATAGACACCTAACTCCCCCACCCCACGTTTAACAAAAAAAATCCATTTTCATTCATTAAATTATTTTATTACATAATGTATTATATTACTCTCTCTATATATAATAGCCAAACACCACCCCCAAATTTCATGTTCTCTTTTTTAAAATATTTCTTAAAAAAACACATTTAACCATACATTTTAAAAAAATATTAAATATAATATATATATATATATATATACATATATATATATATATGAATATCCTTATATATATTTATTTAACTCATGGAAACACACATCTATACCCATATATATATACATATTATATATATATATATATCAACCCACACACATATATATATACACGCATTTTAATTTTCCACACAAAAATATTTTCTTCCAAATTTTATAATAATCATGAAAATAATTTTTTATTATTAAATCTCAAGAAAAATTTCTCAAAAAAATAAAATTTACATTTCATTCCAAAAATATTAATAAAATAATTAATAATCACACATATTGGAGTACAAGTAATAAAATCATTTTTATTACTTGGTCTCTAAATAAATATTCACTATAGAAAAATGTCACTCATCAATTAAGAGAATTAAAATTATTTTTTACATACGTATATTTCAATTATCTTGTTCTTTATCAAAAATAATAATAATATTATAATTATTAATATCTTTAAAAGAGATTTAAAAAAATAACATACATGTAAAAAAGTTATTCCTTACCTAGGGTAAGCCCGATGTAATGGAACTACCAATTTCATCATATTTCATATATGATTCACCATTTTATAGATTTTAAATATTTATTATTTAAAAATCAGAATAATAATATCATTAAATATAAAAAAGGGTATTATTGTGTGCAATGTTACCAAACTATAAAAGTTGGTGTCCTAGAACAAAATGGTTTTACTTTGATTACATAGAATTTTATGTATTATTATATATTGTTCATTGTTCTACATGAATATGATGTAATAATGTCCTAGAGTATTTGTTACATTGATAAGGTCATGGAAATTCCCTTCTATGATGAGAACCTTAAAATTCTATAACAATATTTTTATATAAAGCTCTGCGGTTGTATGATATACTATGATGGGACACATAGCATGTAGACCATCAGATGAGAGTACTAATAAGAAGATGAGTCTTCCTCTAATGAAGTTTTCACTTAGTAATCTCCAAGATAGAAGATTATGAGAGCAGGCCTGCTAGTAATAATTTTTCATGTTTTGGTTTCATCGTATATTTCTATCTGCGAGTGTGTTTAATTATCCTTAGACTTTAATATTATCATTAATACGTGTCATGACTTACGTGCTTTGATTTAATAACAAAAACTCTCACCTATACAATTGGTGGTAAGTAGGGTACATTGGATGCATCACGAGTGGCATGTTATTAATGGATAAGTTGAGGAAGAATTTATCCCTTCCATTTATGGAAGTTTATATCTTAGCCCTTTGATTGAAATTGAATTGTCGTGCAAAATTCCATGGCCATAGTGTAACGACAAGTTTATTTCAGGTAGTCAAAGAACGACATATCAAGCATAAAATATGAAAACACAATCATGAAACCTTCTTTATGAGATATTGTGACAAATAAAATATATTACATAGTGATAGTTTGTATGTGGATGTCATTGTTGATACATTACATTCTTTCTCTTGGGTTCCTTGACCTGTTTCTAGACAGTACTCTTTGACTTTAGCCAAGCCCGCCTAATGCCAACAACAAAGAATCCTAGAAAGCCACACACTGTGTTTTTGGTGGTCTTGATTAAATTCTATTTGAATTTAATTAATGAAATAAATATTATTATCAATACTATGGAATAATTTTATTCAAGTTAAAATGATCACATAAATTTAATAAAATTTATTTATTTAACTTATTGAACAATTAATAAATATTTATTTACTAGTTTGTAAATAAAATATTTATTTAAGAGAATAAATTAAATATTTATTTATTCGAGTGTTCAATAAATGGAAGTGACTTTCGAGTGGACCAAGGTCACACTGGTAGTAAAATAGTTATTTTCAAGATGGTAAATAATTATTTAACTAGTTGCCACAAATTAAAATAACACTGATATTATTTTGTAATGTGGAATTTATAATTTTTTTTGTGCAAGTTGGCGCACCATAAATAATGATGTGGTATTATTATTTAATGCACGGATTTTCTCTAAGTTCATGAATGTATTTTATTCTTTCTACAAAATTAAATATTGTAACTAAAATTCCATGTATATAAATTGACAAGTATGCTAATTGTGTTACACCCCACACGACACACTTGGTGAATTGAGAATTGTTCAGCCAAATAATTTCTCTATCAAATATTCTTCTCTCCCCTCTCAAGAACGAGAGACTTTCTTCAAGACCAAAGAACAAATGATCAAGAATAACTGACACAAGACACTCACTTCACTGCGCTAGCACCCAAAGAATGAACGGTGTCGATCAGAGACCATCGGAGCACATGTGGATCACCACTAACGGGATTCTCGTTTGGATCCTTAAAAGTGCAATGATATAATCTGCAAGGGTCATTCCAGAAGATCCACAACATCAATAAATAAAATACCAAAGATCCATGTATTATTATTTTTTATGAAATTAATTAAATTAATTATAAACATGATGTGCCAGATCCTCTCTACGATTTTAGGCCTCTTTCTTCTTTATCTAAATTATTGATTATATTCCATGGAGAATGGCGGTTGTCGTTGTATTGAACCCAAAATAATCACTGATAGTGGTAAAAATCAAAGTTGGGATTCATCCCAACCAAGCTTCCATTGCGCTTGAAACCTTCAAGTGGTATTAGAGCGGTTACATCATAGTTAATGATTATTTAAATATTCTATTGATGACTTACGCATTTAGAAATTTAGTTGTTTAAATTCAAGTTAATTGTTCTACAAATCTGAATCTTGAGATCTATTCCTCCTCTTTAGTTTATCGTTCACCTTACAGAAAAGATATTTTCTTTTAATTTTGATTAAAATAAAATATAGGATCTCATCCGAAGCTACCAAATCTATCTGGTTGTATAACACCAGGACACACTGTGTGTATTTGGCAGTACACGTCGTGTAGTCAAGATTCAATTCATCATACTAGTCTGCCAAACCAAGTTGTGTGTTTAGTCTTTCTAAGTCTTAATTGACTTCGTGTGCTGACCAGGTACAGGTGGCATGCGGTTTCTGGATTACACACCGTGTGGACCAATAGAAAAGGTGTGTAGTCCCTTCCGGTTAGGGTTGGACCATGTACCCCGTACATGGCTTGTCCGGCTAGAGACTGTGTAATTAGGAACTACACGGCATTTGTCCTAATGGACACACTGTGTACTCTGAATATTTCTGAAGTACACTCACATGCCTTTTCCCCAGCTGTGTACTTCGGATAGACGGTGAAAAATAGTACAGGCCATTTAGTTGGAACTACACATCATGTACTCATCCAAATTACGCATATTTATTAAAATTTATTATTATATTATAAAACCCCATTGAGATGTGTTCCATTTTGTGGGTATAAAGATAAGGCACAACATGTGATATGTGTTCTATATATATGTGTTTAATTTAACATCTACGTCACGTTCATTTCTACTCATTGGGTAGTTATGAATAGGAATTAATTGGGTTGCCTCCAAGGTACAAGTTATGTACAAAGATATATTTAAATGAATTTATTTGTTTCAAATTATGATGGATGATAATCTCAAGGAATTTCGAAAAGGGATTTATGATAAAAGGATTGATTAATTTAATATGGTAATTAATTGATTCAAGCATGATTTATCTCAAATGAGAATGATTAAAAAAATTAATGCTAGTTTTATTTATGTGTAAATATCATTGCATGTATGGATGATCATGAGCTAGACCAAGACCTTTTTATTTGGATGGTTTCTTTTAATTTATTTATTTGAATTAAATTTGTTATCCTGCGAGCCTTCTCTTCATTAATATGTTGAGCCTGCATGCCCAAGGTTTCTTTTATATAAAACCCCTTTTTACCCCTTACCTATATGTGAGTTAGAAAAGGGAATATGTAATTGAAGGAACTCCCAATCTAGTTGAGGTAGTTAAAGCTGGATCTGGGATGAAACCAATCCCATGAGATATATAGGTAGATAGGTGGAAGCTGTAAACACGAACCCAAAAGGTTCAAGGTGTTTTACCCCTAATCCAGGGTTAGTTTATCAACCACTAAATAAACTATCCATTATTAAAGCTCATAATCATTTCAATTAATCTATTTTATTTCTATCGTTTTCATATTTTATCATTATGGATGTGTTCTTACGATCACATAATTAATGAATAAAACAAATCATACAAGATGGAACTAAAATAAATTAGAATTATGCGTAAATATTATCAAGACGTGTTTAATAAATTAAGTAAGTTCCACTTAATATTAACAAGCAAGTGATAATAATAAATTCACACATAAGAGATAAAAATCCCTCAAATAAAATATTAAGTTAGACCAAGCCTTTCATTACTTGATTAACGGCCAAAATCAATAAAACTATGTGTTTGACCAACCCTTGTAGGGACACTTACTTTTATAAAGGAATACCTTATGAAAGGTTTCAGGGTTAACTTAACTATATTACATCAAGAGGAGTAGCCCTTTCCAGACGTAGTGTAATATTGGAGGAATGATTTGAGGAAATCCAAAGTCCTAATTTCAGGATTGGGGAGTCCACTCAACAGATCAACGAATTGTAAGATCGCAGTTGGCAAAGACCTGCCTACCTAAATTCCTCTAATAGCTTGACCAAAACTTTTTGGGGTTTTGTGAAGGGGAATATGGATCATTTCCACAAGAATGTCATGGAAACTGGACATTCCTAGTTCAATGGTGAGGTCCATTGGGACTTGATAAAATAATGGTAGAATAAATAAAATTTATTATTTCTCAGAAAATATAATACAGAAAGTGGTAATGATTTGCTCTTTTAATTATAAAATAAAAACGATAAGCTCGTCAACCACACTATCCCTACGAAAAATTATAGATAAAGACAACATCCTCACCGACAGTAAATTCCAGGAATGGTTTAGACGCCTTTAGGATATCTTATTCCATGAACGGAAGTCTCACATGCTGGAGTCATCATTACCTGATCTTCCTGCCAAGGAGGCAAGTGATGAGGATTTCTTGGTCTATGAGAAACATATTAATGATGTGGTAAACGTTCAATGTTTTATGTTATCATAAATGTCTAGTGAGCTCATGAAGTGTCATGAAAACATGGATTCTTATAGCATTCTTGTGCACCTACATGGTCTTTACCATGAGAGAGAAATATAGGAAAGGTTTGAGATCTCTAAGGCACTCTTTCAGAGTAATCTTGGAGAAGGTTCCCCAGCTGTGTATCACGTAGTCAAGCTTATTGGCTATGTTGAGTGCCTGGAGGTACTAGGGTTTAAGCTCTCTGAAGAACTAGGCACCGATCTCATTTTCGCATCATTCCCTCAGAGCTTCTCTAACTTTTTTTCCAATTTCAATAGGAATAACATTGAAAAGTATCTATTTGATCTTCTTATCCACATTCACTAAGTGTAAAAAGATATAAATCATGAAAAACCTTCTTTCCATATGGTGAATAAGAGGAAATAGAAGGTGAAGAGATTTAATCCCAAAGCTTCTTCAAAGCCTTCCATGAAAAGGAATATCAAAGGAGAGGCAAGGGAACAGGAGACTGTTTGTTTCGAATGTGGCAAGAAGGGCCACCGGAAGAAGAACTGTACCCAACCAAAGAAGTAAGGGAAAGCTTCATGTGTGTTTTTTATCGAATGAAATCTATATGTTTCTCCAAATTGGGTATTATATACATCTTGTGGTTCTCACATATGTATCCAAATATAGGAACCAAGTAGATTCATAAAGATTTATCGAGGGGAGGTAGATCTACGAGAAGCCAACAGATCATGACTTTCTAGTGTAGTTGTTGGGGACTACCACCTCACATTGCCAATTGGGATGATCTTGGTGTTAAAGGGTGGTTTTTATGTTCCCTTAGTCACTAAAAATATAATTTCTGCATCTATAATAGATACATATGGATTTGTTTTCAATTTTGGAAATGAATGTTGCTTTTTAAAAAAATATAAAATTTGTTTTGGTAGGGAACATTTATATAATGGTCTTTATGTGTTGGATTACACAAACTAAGTAATGGAAATCGATGACAAAGATACTTCACATGAATCATACCACACCCAACTTTGGCATCACCAGCTTGGTCGGGTAAATGAGAAATGCTTGACAAAGTTACATCAAGATGGATATTTATATTCATTTGAACTAAAACCACTTGGCATATGTAATTCATGGTAACGGTGAAAATTTACCAAAGCCTCATTTGGTGGGAAAGGTGTAAGGGCTAAAGAGCTTCTTGAATTGGTTCATACCGATGTGTGTGTATAATTTCCAGTTGAATAAAGTGGTGGGAACTCATACTTCATAACTTTTAATGATGATATGGATATATCTACTTAATGAGGTATAATTTGGATTCTGTTGGTAAGTTCAAGGAATACAAGAATGAAGTTGAGAACCGGCTTAGTAAGAAGATTTAGAAACTCTACTCAGACCGAGGTGGGGAATATCTTAATCAGGGATTCATTAATTACTAACGAGATTTTTAGATCCTATCCCAACTCACTCCTCCTTATACACCTCATTGGAATGGTGTAAGCGAATGGAGGAACAACACCTTGTTTCACATGGTGAGATCGATGATGAGTCATAAAATTAGTCCATTATCCTTTTGGGAGTATGTGTTACAAACAGTGGCACACATACTAAACCAAGCACCAACTAAATCGATAAATGGTAATCTATACGAGTTCTAGAGTGTAAGAAAATCCATTTTTCGAATTTACATGTGTGGCGTAGTGAAGAATTTGTTAAGGCCTCTTCAGGTAAAAAACTCGCACCCTAAGGCACAAAGTGTACCTCTATAGGATACCCCAATGAAACAAGGGGAAATTGACTATACAACCCCTTAGACAAAAACTTTATAGTGTAAATACATTCCATATTCCTTGAAAGGGATAACATCTCCAAAAAATATATTGAGAGATAGATAGACTTCGATGAAGTTGTGGATCAAGGTACACAAGAATTATTACAGGAACAGATTCCACAAAGCCTTGTGGAAGAAGAATTTGTTTGAGAGACACAAGTATTGCGTAAGAGTACAATAGAGGTTAGAGAACCAGAACGGTATGGTATTCTAGTTAATGAGGATAATGACTCATTATTTGTTGATAGTAATGATCCTATAACCTACAAGGAAGTAGTAAGTGGCACATAAATTATCAAGTTTAAAGAAGCCATGAATTTTGAAATGGATTCAACGCACAAAAACTAAATCTGAATCTTGGTAGATCCTCTAGTTGAAGTAAAGCTGGTTGGTTGCAAATGGGTATTCAAGAAGAAACTAAACATGGAAGGACAAGTCAGTACTTATAAGGCATGATTGGTAGCAAAAGGGTTTAAACAGCGTCAAGGAATTCACTACAATGAAACCTTCTCACCAATTTCAATGCTGAAGCCCATCAGAATTCTACTTTCCATTCTGGATTAACGTGACTATGAGATTTCGAAAATGGATTTCAAAGCAGCATTCCTTAACAGGAACCTTTAGGAAGATGTCTACATGACACAACCTGAAGGGTTTGTGATTCCAAAGGATTCCAATAAGGTATGCAAGTTGCAGAAATCAATTTATGGATTAAAGAATGCATGAAGGTCACGGAACATTGGTTTTGATGAAGCTATAAAATAATTTGTTTTAATCAAAAATGAATGAGATCCTTGTCTCTACAGAAGGTTTTGTGGGAGTGCAATAGTTTTCCTAATAGTATATGTTGATGACATAAGACTTATTGGAAACGAGATTCCAGTCTTACAGTCTGTAAAGGCATGGATGAATCAATGCTTCTCCATGAAATACTTAGGATAGGCAGCATATATTCTTGGGATAAAGATCCATCGTGATAGATCCAAGAGATCGTTGGGCCAAAGTCAAAGTACATACATTGAAAAGATACTGAAGAGATTCAGTATGGAACAATACAAGAGGAGATTGTTGCTAGCGTCGCATGACATTCATCTTTCCTAGAAAATGTGTCCTCAGACACATGAGGAAATAAAGATAATGGAAAGAAATCCATACACATCCATGATTGGATGAGAAATGTATGTCATGATATGTACTAGGCTGGATGTGGCCTATCTATTGAGTGTGGTAAGAAGATATCAAGCTGAACCAGCTGACCGCAATTGGATGGTAGTCAAGACTATCCTAAAGTATTTGAGTCATACAAAGGATATCTTCCTATTTTATGGAGGATATGAGGAACTATTAATCAGAGGATATGCAGATGCTAGTTTCCAGACTGATCAAGATGACATGAAGTCACAAACGGGATACATCTTTACTTTTAATGGAGGTGCAGTGAGCTAGAAGATCTCAAAGAAAAGTGTGGTCATAGATTCTACATTAGATTCCGAGTATATCGCAGCTTCTGAGGTAGATAAAGATGAAATTTGGATGTTAAGATTCAACCAAGAGCTAGATGTGATACCGAGCAGTAAAGATCCTATCACATTGTATTGTGATAATAATGCAGCGGTGGCTCCCACAAAAGAGACAAGGTCACATCAGCGGACGAAGCACATACATTGGAAGTATCATCTCTTAAGGGATTTTTCTCAAAGAGGTGAAGTTTCGGTGAGAATTATTTCCACATAAGACAACGTGGTGGATGCCTTGACTAAAGCCTTGACTTAGTAGAAACATGATCATCATTTGATGTCTAGCAGATTGAAAGTCATAGGCTGTTGGCTCTAGTCTAAGTGGTGTTTTGTAAGAGTTGGTGCCCTAGAACCAACTAGTTTTACTTTGATTACATGGATATTTAATGTATTATTACATATTGTTCATTGTTCTTTATGACTATGATGTAATAATGTACTAGAGTATTTGTTACATTGATAAGGTCATGGAAGTTCCCCACTATGATGATAACCTTGAAATTATATAACAATATTCTTAAATATAGTTCCGCGGTTGGATGACATACTATGATGGGACACATAGCATGCAGACCATCAGATGCAAATACTCATGAGCAGATTAGACTTCCTATCGTGATGTTTCAACTTAGTAATCTCCAAGATAGGATACTGTGAGAAGAGACCCGCTAGTTGGAATTACGCATGTTTTGGTGTCATTGGATATTTCTATCTGCGAGTGTGTGTAATGATCCTTAGACTTTATGATTATCATTAATAGGTTTCACGACTTATTCACTTTTATTTAGTTGTGAAAACTGTCATGTAGACAATTGGAGGTAAGTAGGGTACATTAGGTGCATCACGAG
This sequence comes from Viscum album, assembly GCA_963277665.1. NCBI lineage: Eukaryota > Viridiplantae > Streptophyta > Magnoliopsida > Santalales > Viscaceae > Viscum > Viscum album. The sequence goes on from OY728148.1 coordinate 473,744,123, forward strand.
TGGAATGTTATTAATAGATAAGTCGAGAAAGGACTTGTCCCTTCCATTTATGGAAGTCGATATCTCAGCCCTTTGATTGAAATAGAACCACCATACAAAATTCCATGACCATGGTGTAATGACGAGTTCATTTTAGGTAGTCAAATAAAAACGTATAAAGCATAAAAGTTGATGACACAATCATGAAACCTATTTTATGAGATATTACGAAAAAGGGATTATATTACACAGTGAGCATTTGAATGTGGTTTTCATTGTTCCGACTTTACTTTCCTTCTCTTGGGTGCCTTGACACATTTCTATATAGTACTCTTGGACTTTAGACAAGCCCTCCTAATGCCAACGAGAAATAATTCTAGAGGGTCACACACTAAGTGTTTTTTGTGGTCTCAGTTAAATTAAATTTTAATTTAATTAATTAAATAAATATTACTCTCAAGACCATAGAATAATTCTATTCATGACTAAATGACCGCATAAATTAAAGAAAATATATTTATTTATTTTATTGAACATTTAATAAATATTCATTTACGAGTTTGTAAATAAAATATTTATTTAAGAGAATAAATTACTTATTTTTTATTTGAGTGTTCAATAAGTGGATGTGGAGTTCGAGCAGACCAAGGTCGGTCTAGTAGTAGAATAATTACTTACAAGACGGTAAACAATTATTTAACTAGTTGGCACAAATTAAAATAACGTTGTTATTATTTTGTGATGTGGAATTTATAATTCCATTTTTGTGCAAGTTGGTGCACCATAAATAATGGCGGGGTATTATTATTAAATAAAATTGCTTTCTCTAAGTTCATGAATGTTTTTAATTGTTTCTATGAAATTAAATATTGAAACTGAAATTCCATGTATATAAATAGATAAGTACATCTATTGTGCCACACACCACACCCCACGCCTGGTGAATTGAGAATTCTTGGGCCAAAAAATTTCTCTCTCGAATCCTCTTCTCTCCCCTCTCAAGAACGAGATACATTCATCAAGACCAAGGAGAAAAGCGACCAAAAACAACTGACACAAGACACTCGCTTCACCGCACTAGCACCCATAGAATGAGAGGTATCGACCGGAGGCCATAAGAGCACATGTGGATCACCGCTAGAGGGATTCTAGTTTGGATCCTTACAAGTGCAATGAGATAATATGGAAGGGTTATTCTGGACCATCAACTTCATTAATGAAAAAAATACCAATGATCCATGTATTATTTTCTTTATGAAATTAATTATATTAATTATAAACATGTTTTGTAAGATCCTCTCTAAGGTTTCATGCATCTTCCTTATTTATCGAAATCTTTGATTATATTCCATGGAGACAGGTGTTCATCGTCATATTTAACCTAGAATAATCATTGACCATGGGAAAAATCAAAGTTGTGTGTCATCCCAACCACACTTCTGTTGTGCCTAGAACCATCACAAACACCCAACACGCATAAAATTTATACCCCACCAAGGGTAACACCACATTTCGGACCTAATGGTTGTCTTATATTTCTCATATGATTCACCATTTGAGATATATTTGTTTATTTTTTAAAAATATTAAATTAAAAAATATTAAATAACTTATTCCCCTGTGTGTTTTAACCAAACATCTGACGATCACAAATATTATACTCTTCCTAGGGTAAATATCGCATCCTTAACCTAAAAGTTATGTCTAATTCTCAAATGACACACCATTTGGGAGTTATTCAATTATTTTGGATAAATAATGCATGTATGATAAAATATATTTTTTATATTTTTTATTTTCTTTGTGTTGAGTCTCTACACACCTCAAAATCTCCCACTAACTCAATACTTAACTCTAAAAATATCTTATAGAATATTCCAAGATTCTAATTGGTTTTTATCCTTACAAAAATCCTTAATAATAGTTATTAAATAATTTTTATTCAAAAATTACATTTTATAATAAAAAGACTTATAAATTAATAAAAAATATGGTTTTTTTATTATCGTTAAAAAATTGAGATATTACAATTCTCCCCTTCTATCGACCTTTCATCCCAGAGAAGCATCCCTGGAGGTCTTGTTCAAAAAACTCATACTAATGAACTTGAACATTAGACTAACTCTCTCACATATTCATAATAGTAAAAATAAATGGAACATAAATATATCATATCCAGCCTATGGGATCACACAAAGTCTTCCCTAGGAGTCCACCCACAATGCAAGGTACAACCCTTATAGTACTTTGGATAATAAATAAAAGAACTATGGGGTATTTTGGTAATTTTTTCCCAATCTTCTCCTGTTCCATGCTAAACCGACCCTATCATCTACCATAGGGACTTTTCCCTTCACAGTTTATCTAATGAAATCTACAAGTGCATCAGAATTTCTGAATAGGGTATGAGTACAAGACTCAGTAGAACACCAAAAATGTGTCTTTAATAGAGTATGCTCAAGTATTAAAGTTTATTTCCTAATAATAATAAATATGTATCAATAAAAAACATATAATCCAAAACAATCAATCATACACTAACCAAGCCGCCACAAACACCCAGTAGTTCAATCTATTGATCCATGCCAGAAAACATAATAACCATCATGGAAGCATATCAACATCAGATCTATCCTCAAGATACTCAATAAATATACAAACCCTAGTCCTCTGGGTCAATACAAACTTGAACATCATTCCCCAACATTATCTTTAGTTCATATCAGAAACACTATCATGCCCCACTATTTCCATGTAGGTCTAATTACTCATGATCATCATGCCTCGATGTCATCACATATGTGTCTGATTACTTTTGATCATCATTCCCCCAAGTCAGACCGCACTAGACCATCATACCCTATTATCCATATTGGCCTCATCATTAAGTCACTTTCGGAATCTAAACACACTCTCCCTCTAGGGTTATCATACCACGACGGGTCCACATATCACTAGGGTACCATTAACTTACAACAACATAGCATATACTAGAATATCACAAGGAAATAGTGGAATCTTACAAAACATATCTTGAGTGTGATAAAATCTATACATACGCACATGTGGGAAAACCAATCTCCAAGGATATACGCCCACAGTTTAGAGAAACTATGGTTATATATTTTATACTCAAACCTATACCTCTGGTTTTAAAAACCCTTTGGTAAAGGTTAAGATATACCAATGGTTTTTAAAAAACTTTGGTTATATCACTTTATATAGGAAGGATCATCAAGGCTCCCCCTTCCCTCCTCAATTCGAACACTAATCGATTTTGAAATCCTTCCAACCCTCCTCAAGATATTTTTCCATCCCCCTCCACTCCTTAGGTAACTTTGGTGTGCCCCCTCCACTCCTCAAGCGACATTTCACCCATCAGCCAAGTGTTCTTCCTCCATTTTTGGAAATTTTTTGTTCTGAACTTTGAGAGGTATGATTTCATTCCATCCTCTTATTTATTTTCTTTTAATCCTACATTTTCATGGGTAGGAGTCACTTTTATAAAACAAATTTAGGTTGACATATAAATTTTTACTTTTTTGAATATTTTAAAAATAATTTTTTTTTCTCTATAGTTTTTTAATATTTTTTAAAAGTGTTCTACATTACACAAGCATGAATTTCCATTTTATTTTATTTATTCTATGGGAAAATAATTTTACAGTGATTTATTTTATAACTCGACTATAGTTTTCAACCTCTAGGTATTAGGTTAGTGTTATTTATCTTATATGAGAACCATGTTTTAGTATCAAGGATTGGGTCACCAAACTCATTTATTATAGTAAATACCATTTTTTATTATGAATGTACCTGATTATGGATATTTTTAAATTGAGAGATCAAATAGAACCCATATATTGAAGGTTAATCAATATAGGAGCTGAATATATTGACATTAAAATAACGAATTGAGAGATAGGTCAGGTTGAAGACACAAAATGGTTCAATTTTGGAAGGTAACCCAAATTTAAGAGATCATAAAATTTTTGATTTATTAATTTGGTTTTCATGGTTGGATTACCTTACTCATCGAACTAATATTTTATTTTTCAAGAGGAACATGAAGAAACTTGAACAATTATAATAGGATTCATCCCTAAGATCTACTAGCACTCAATATTTGGTTGTATATCTTCTATATGTTGGAGATTTATATCCCATATTTAATCTGATTAATTTTTCATAATTCATTTTTAATGATAAAGAAGATAATATAATTCATGTATAGGGGATACAATAATATGTTTTTTAGAGTAATATCAATTGAATAATATAAATAGTTTGAATAATATAAGTAATGTTAAACCAAAATAAAATCCTTTAATGACTAAATGTTATCGTCAATTTTGTTTTGAAAAGATAAGACTTTAATATATAAGAAATACACATTTTTCTCCTAGTACTCATTAGTTGGTAATTATTTCAATACATGCACCTTGTTTAGATTTCTATGAGTATGTCATGGTTTTTTCTTATGATATGCCTTGTTATTTATCAGAATGTATAGTAGAGTATTCTATAATGGTCACTTAAGTCATTCATTATATTCAATTTGGTTTATATTAGTGTTCTTTAATTTTCTCTACACTATAATTTTAATATGTATTTGAATTTGGATATAATTTGAATTATGGTTTATATAATTGATTAGAAAATAACTTCTTTTCCCCTATAATAGAATGGATAGAATCTGTTTGTATCATACCAAGTAAATTTTAACCAAGGTTCAAGAGAATTTGGAAAACTTTTTATATTTTTCATTTAACAATTCTTTATATGGAGGTCTTATATAGTGTTCATGTTATAATTTTGTTGGAATACAAGGTCCAGTATAGGAATAATTTATCTACCATATATATAAAGATGGATTTAAAAAAAACTATAATGTTTGGTATCACAATAGAGAGGAAAGATAATATTCTACTATTCATGAATGGAAATAAAGAAGTTTTATGGAGAATTTGATATTTGATTTTTTCAATTTATGTATCGTCATAAGAGAGATAGTATGTCATTGTAAGAAGTAAATGATATCAATACACTAGAATAAATTATTGAAGATGATGATGTTGAGATAGTAAAAAATTTAATAGATGATGTCAAAACTCTTGTATATTAGGAATGTACTAAAATGAAAAAGTTAGTATTTTTAATGTGGCTATATTATGGAGATATCATGTTTGGAATTTTTAATATCATCATCAATTATATTATTATATTTTTTAAGGAAATTCTTCCTGATGGTGAAGATATTCTCACAAATCATTAGGAGTCATGGAAGTTAATTAAGAAGCTCGGATTTTCAACTAATAAAAATCATGATTGTCCAAAAAGATTTTAGTTCATTTTGGGAGTAAAAAACTTACCTTAATGACAGTAAAGAATTTGGTAAATGTCGATCGAAGCCAAATGCAGATGCAACACCATCTCATGTTCCATAGAACATCATCTAGCATATTCCATTGATTTACAAGCTTCAAAGTATATTCATGTCTCAAGAAATATTATCCAATATGTGATTGAAAGACTCTGAGATAATTGAAGCCAATGTTGAGTTGGTTAATAATATAGATGGATTATCATGGTGGGAATTTGATTCAAAAAAACTTGATTTTATAACTAAGGTTCATAATGTCTTAGTGGGTTTATCTTGTGATGGTTTTAATCTATTTGGTTAGATTCTTATTCCTCACTATACCTAGCCAGTTTTTATTCATGTTTATAATATTCCTTTGTGGATGTGAATGAAATAAACCTTTCAATTTTTAGAGTATACAAATATATGTAGATTCTATTCCTCGCAATGATATAGGAATCTACTTTCGACCTTTGATAAGAGAGTTGAAGTAGATTTGGGATATGGGTGTACACACATTCAATGCTTCTTCAAAAAATATATTTTAGATGTGTGGTACACTTCTATGAACTATAAATGATTTCCCTTATTATTCAATATTTTCTGGTTGGATAAAAAATTGAAAACTATCATTTCCTATTTTTATGGAGAATACACAATTTATAGTTATTAAATATCATCATAGTTTTAGTTTCATAGTGTATTTAAGATTCTTACCAATGGATCATGAATACGGGAAGAATCATCGGAGGATTAATAATATTGTTAATTCTAAATAGGCACATCATCATATGTGAGGAACTAATATTCTCAGTGAATTTAATGATTTCAGTTTCTCATTTGGGAAAGGTTATATGAATTCTAAAAATAGTAAAAATGTTGAAAATAAAGCCACTTACAATTGGAAAAATAGATGTATCTTTTTTGAGTTTCCAAATTGTTCTATGAATTTTTTATGTTATTGTTTAGACGTAATGCATATTGAGAAAAATGATATTTGAAATTTTTCTTTAAATTCTTCTAAATATAAAGGGGAAGACCAAATATTACTTCTGATCTCATAGGGACTGATTGTATCATTATATTCAACTAGAACTTCATCCTGTGTGTATTGATGAAAACAAATGGAAAGTTCCTTGTGCTACTTATGTGATAACACCTTTAGAGAAAAATAAATTTCAAGAATTATTGGATAATATCAAAGTTCATGATCCCTATTCTAATAACATATCTAAATGAATCAATAGAATTGTTTTAAAACTGAAATCAATACAAACTCAGGATTATCACATCCTTCTTCATTAATTAATTCCAATATCGATCATGTAGTTTATATCTAAATATTTAAGGGTGACAGTGAATCAGTTGTGGGATTTTTTTGATACCTTTTTCCAAAAAAAATTATCGATGTATTTCTTGAAGAAAATTAACATGTGGTCCCATTAATTATGTGTGAGTTGGAAAAAATCATTCATCATTTTTCACCTATATGTGTCATTTGACAGTTCATCTTATAATGGAAACACTTATTGGGGAACTTGTTTCTTTCTAGTGGATGTATCCTACAAAAAGAAATATGTTCAAAATGAAATATTTTTTCTTAAACAAGAATAATCTTGAAGTTTCTATGCTTATGAGCCTCATCACAGCTGGTGAGGACTCGGGAAGTGCATCCAAGAGACCCGAGATCAAATCTAGGTGGACGCATTTTTTAAGAGTTATGGTAGCAGTACCCTATCCGTACTATAGTAGGTACTGTTTGGCACTGTAGCAGTCAGAACTATTCATCCATATGGGTCTCCGCACCACCAATTTGGGACTTGGGTCCTGTAAGGCCTTTGGGACACCCAAGGCCTACGGGTCATTTGTCTCTTAAGGCCTTCGGGCCACCTTAAGGCCTTAGGTCCACCCCAATGCCTTAGGGTGACCTGATTATGCTGATGTACCAGTCATACAACATGAGACAAGGCTCTAGATGAGGATTCAAGGAAAGCACATTCACTAGAGAAGAGCTAACTAGAATTTGAAGAATGAGACTGTATGTCTTTTCCATCAGCACCAGGCCTGTGCATCTTTGCATAGGATAGTTAGCCGACTAGCCCTGTGAAGGTGGAGTGCTAATAATCATGACATATGTTGGGGAGGATCAGTTCCATGTTGTCTTGTCTGGTGATTCCCTCTAAGACCTATGGGTCATGTAATTTTCTCTAAGCCTTCGGGCCTTGTATGGGTTCCTCCTCATCCCTTGAAAGGTTGATTATCAAAAATAATAAAAAAATGATGGCCTTCGGTCCATACGGTTTGTTGAAGGTTCTGTTGTGAGAGGTTATCTAGATCAAGAATGTATGGATTTTTGTTCAATGTACTTTTATGATGTGAGCACAAGACATAACCCAGAAATATGAAAATAATAATAGTAGTATAGGGAAATTGATCTTTGATTTCCATATCTTCCCCTCAATAGGAGGAATTCTTGGGTCATATACATTGGATACATTGAGCCTAGAAATGTGGGATATGGAAAATCGCACAATCTTGTTTAATTTTGGATTGTTCAATGACTATATCAAGTAAATAATTTCAATTTTGATATTTCATCTCATACTATTTAATTTCACATATACTATATACGTTTATTATCATTTTATGTAGGGAACAGAAAAAATATATAAGTATAGTTCATTAATATTTTCCTTTGTTAAGAAGAGAGGCTTTTCAAAGCCAAGAATTTATTTCTTGGATGAAATCAAAGGAATGAACATTACATTATTTAACATAAATATAGATATTCATTTAATTGTATCATTCATATTTACCAGGAAGGCTCAGCCAGGGAGAATTCCCTGACCACTTATTAAAATAAAAGAAAATGACAGTAAACACGCACCAAAAGCCAAAGGGAAAGCAAGTTACATATCACAAACACCATACCCATCTCCATATTCTTCCTCCACTATGGCTGTTTCCCATTCCGAGCTTTCATAACGCTTAAGAACCTTGGCATATTTCCTTCGCAAATTCATACGCTCCAAGGATAATAGCTCATCATTGCCTCCAGAGGATCTGGTGGCCAACGGCTTTGGAAGATATGAGTAGTATTTCTTTGCCCTCTGCCGCGGTGGAGCAGTTAAGACTTCAGGAGCTTTAATCGTCTCTGTCTTCCCTCCTTAGACCACATCACTGAAGGAGGGTTTTCTCATGTCACCATAGTAATCCTGATCGCTCTCGTAGCAATCTCCCCACTTTCCAGTGATAGACACTTGCTGAAGCATACCATCCTCACCACTAGGCTGCTGACATTGGCCACTGTCATCAATTACCGCAAGACATCTCGACTGTTCCGGAGATTCCTGAGTAATTGAAGCCCCCCACGCCACCTCTGTTGATCCATTTTCATCTTCCTGCACAGCAGACTCATGCTGGAATACAACCAAGGAGGAGTCCTCCTCTCTGGATTCATTTTCCAGCCCCTCAAACCGATTTGCAGTGGCCACAGTGAAGCCCACCTGCCCATCCATTGCAGCCCTTCCTTGCACCCCATTCTCAAAGACAACATTCTCTAAACCGCCACTGCCTCTTCTGATCTCATCTGGTATTCCATTCTCCACCATTCCTGCCTCTTTGCCCCCATTTTCAGCCATTCCAGTAGGAGCCAGCATACCCACCCCATTCTGCGACTCCCTCACCACACTGAGGTCACCAGCAGAACCTCCTCATTCGCCTAAGCCACAGCCCTCGCTGGCAATAACACATCGCACATGCTCACCCAACTGTAAGTCATGTTTGAGCCTGCCGAGAACAGCAGACATAGCAGGATTAATAGAAGCCTCAGCACCGCTCCCCACAGGGAAAACAGACCGCTTCCTCACATCAACCGCAGAACCATAAGCAACACTCACAACAGGCAGAGCACCCGGGCTAGGGGACTCGACCAACCTCTCTTCTCGGCTCGGAGGTCGTCTGTTCAGCATCTCAGAGCCACAGCGCGACACAAGGTGCCCCAACCGATGGCAATTGTCACAGTAACCAGCCCAGGATTCGAACACCACGGGTTGCCTCCAACGAAATTCCTCACCAACGGTTAACCACACCCAGTTGACAGCAGGCCGAGCCATGTCCACCTCCACGCAGATCCGCGGATTCACAGGATGACTTACAGTGGATGTGCGGACATCCGAGCAGAGGTATCACCCCACCAAATTACCAACCATACGAAGAATAGCAGGGTTTTGAAAAGGGAGTGGGAGTTGCGGAAGACTAACCCACGTCGCAGTGGTTGACGGATCGCGGTTCATGTGAAGATCAAAAGACCATCGAAGGAGAAAGAAACGGCACCCTTTGCATCTTCGCGGCGCATTAGACCAGGCGCGAATCAAATCTTCTTCTGAGTTGAAGCAGATCATGAATTGTCTGCTGTCTAGCAGCCCAACAACAACACGTTCCTGCAAATCCCATTTTCCGAAAATGAAACGGTGGAACTCGTCAACCGAGGGCCTTCTGCGATCGAAGCGAGCAACCAGCGTCAAATCTAGGTGACTCGAAGCTTCGAGGAATTCGGATGAAGAGATCGGCAGCTGAGGAGCCCCCTGATGAAGATCTGGAACCTTCGGAAATATCAAGATCGTCGGGAAATCTGGGAGATAGTTGGGGATAGAGAAAGGGATGAAGAGTTTCTAAGGCGCTGGAGGTGGTGAGGCCCTGTCCTTCGAGAAAGGGATGAAGAGTTTCAGTTATTGAGTTTACTTAATGACTCTTTTTTCAATAATTAAGATCATTGGCTTTTGGTCCCAATTCTTTGGTTTATGAATGATAATATTGAATAATAAATGGGTATAAGTTTATTAAAATTTATCGAGCGATGAAAATGAGAACACAACATGATGGAATTATGTTAACTACTATAATGGACTCACTATTACAGAACACGCATTTAACAGAATTGGAATTTATCATCACTAGCAAAATATGCTAATAAAGTCCATCTTTAATAGTGCCATAATAAGTCCTGATAAAGGGATCCCTTTCTCAGTGCCCAAAAAACACTGATAAAGTTCACACATTATCAGTTATTTATTTAGCACTGATAAAAGGTAACTTAATCAGTACTTTATTTTAGCTCTGAAAAATGTTACCATTTTTCATCGCTTTATTTTTCACGCTGATAAAGGGTACCATTTATCGGTGTTTTATTTTTATTTTTGATAAAGAGTTCCCTTTATCATCATTTTTTAGCACTAATAAAGGTCAAGAATAAAATGAAAAAATAAAAAAAAATAAAAAAAAATTGTTTACCAATTTCATTAATTAAATAATTTTTGTTTAAAATAATTAAAATGAATATACTTGAATATATAAATTTTAAAAAATAATAAATAGTATATATTAAATATATAGATATTTATAATGAATAAAATGAAATAATTAAACAAATAAATATTCAAAATGTTTAAATTACAAAAAATATTAAATATTTCATTAATTAAATAATTTTTGATAAAAAAATATTAAGATACAAATATATCGATTACAAATATTAATAAAAAGTATATTATATATATATATAATGAATAAATTTTAATAAATAAAAAAAATAAAAATGAATAAATTACAAAATTATTTAAAAATTTATTAATGAAATAATTATTAGTAAAAATGAATATGTATAATATATATTATAAATAGCAGCAAATAATATATTTTAAATATCAATATATATAAAAATAGTAAAATGTAAATTAAAAACAAATTAATGTTGTATTCATTTTTTAATGTTGTATGATTTTTCAATTTAACATATATCAAATTTCCTATGTTACATTGATTTCAAATACACACACACACACACACATATATATATATATATCTGTGTGTGTGTGTGTGTGTGTATGTGTGTGTGATTAATGCATTTGTATATTCAAACACACACACAAATATATTTATGCGTTATATAGAAACACATACACCTAATATTTATGTAATTTATTCAAATTTTAGTATGTTCTAGAATTTCATTATATCATGATACATATAATATATTATGATTTTAATCGGTCAATTTTATTTATTTATTTTTAAACTACATTTAGGGTATTAATTTTTATAATTTTTTATTTTTTATTTTATTTTTGAATTTAATCATTTTATATTATTGATTTAAATATATTTATTCACTATCTTTTAGTATTTTAAATCTGCATTCATCCACTTAAATAAATATATATATATATATCCATATTTTTTTAACAACTTATATTTAATTAATAAAACTTATCCATTTTTCCAATATTCTAAAAGTGTAATAATTTTGAATTATTCAATTTCCATCATTTTTATATTGTAGGTTGTAACGCCCCCAAGATTTTATAGTACGTTATCTCATTAATATAATTCAATGGCATGCGCTATATGCAACACCGAGTCCGAACGCACCACAACTTACTAAACTAGTCATTCAAAAAAAGGTTATGAATAGTATTAACTGCATTTTAAATCTTATATACTCTAAATAATTTTAACACCCATATTATGTGTTTCTTTGACATAATATAAGAACAAATTCAATTTTTTAGATAAAGAAAGTATTTTTCAAAAATTAAATTTTACCACCTATTTATGGTGAATTTTTTAAATGCAACACCTAACTATTTTATATTAAATTTGAAAAAATAAATGTCTTATTTATAATCATGACATAAAAATTTATTTTGGACAATTTTTTGGTAATTTTCTGATAACTTTCATATTTTGATGAATAGTGAAAATATTATTTTTAATTGAAAGGAACTTTTTTAATAGAAATAATTTATAGTGTTAAATTATGTATTTGAATGGTTTTTAAGTATAATTAGATTATATTTTTATCATTTAATACAATGTAGGTCATTATAAGTAATTTCACATTTAAATTTGACATAAACACATGTCAATCTTCTGATCGTTTTTACTTTTTTAAAAACCCGACTTTAGTTTTGAAAACAAGAATTAATTTTTAATTAATAAATGAAACTTCTATGTTTTTAATTTGTTAAAATGGAATTTATTTTTTAATTCAAAATATCAAAATTATCTTAGGGTAATTTTTTGGTATTTTTCTGAACACTTTAAATTTTTTATGAATAATGAAAAACACAGCGTTATTATTACTTTTTATTTAAATAATTATTTATTTTATTTTAAGTCAAAGTAGATATATAATGCCTATATAAGTTCAATTTATTTCATTGGATACATTTTATAATGAAATTCTATGAATAAATTTTTATTGAATGTTTTGACATTTTTTACCCACCTTTTAGGAGCATTTGCAAATTTGCATAAAACATAATTTTACCGCTTCTGTGAGTTGAATTTAAAAATATGAGAGACACGGTTGAAATTAGTAATTAAAATTTGGTTCAATAATATGTAAATAATTTTTGGTGAATAGTAACTTTTGACTTTTATTTACCGTTGTTAAAAGTAAATAAGGTAGTTAAAGGTAAAAATGATATTATAATTACCCTAACACATGTCCTAATTCTATTGGATAAGTTTAATTCGACCAAAAACATCATTATGAATAAAATATGATCCTATTTGGTCCACATGTATTAGATTAGGAAATTTATTATTATTTTATTTAAAGAAGAGTTAAATGTGTTAAATTCAATGTTTAATAACTAAACTATTTTTATTTAGGGTTATACATAATATAAATTTGACTATAAATATTCATTAGAAATATGAAAATATTACCTATATAATGGTATTTTATTTATAATTTTTATATATTAAATAATTTAATTTACTTATGACACAATGATGATGCAGTAATTACCTAATTAATTAAATATTAAAATAATTGATATTATAAATATCCAAATAAATGTAAATTGAGACTTATGATGAATTAAACTAATTTTCTAGGATAATATGACATGTTAGGGTTGATTAGATAATCATTTTTCGAAGTGATAATGTTTTTATGACTTTCAAAAAAACAAAATAGCAAATAGTGTCAAAATTGACATAAATTAGTTTTTTTTATATTATATTATTGATTGATATAATATTCCTAAGAATATAAGGTTTGTCCAAAGGGCTTAAATAATATTATAAATGTCATTAATAAACCACTTGAGGTTCTCGTGGAAGTTTAGAGTAAGTTTATTAACCATATAGTTTAAGAATACAAGAAGACGATATGAAAGTTAAATTATTTAACTAAGAGTGAAATCTAAAAGATAAGGTTAAAATGGTAACCTAAACTTGTCCAAAACCTATTTGTTGAAATGATTTTGATCCATAGCAACCTAAGTCTCTAAATAAATTCACTTGGAGTCATTATAAACTGAATATGATTGTATAATAAATTAATATTTTAATCTTTTCCCAAAGTGACCCTCACCCCTCTTATAAAAGGACACTTCCCCTTCTCTCAAAATCACACCTCCAAATCCTTTTGGCTCTTCCAAAACCAGCCCAAATATCCTCCCAACTTCCCTCAAATAATCTTAGAGTCCTTACTTTGATCATAAATCCAACCTAAGGAGCACTTTTGACCAATTCAAAAGGAAACACCCCAAGAAAAGGTAATAATTTCACCACCCTCTTTCAAGTTCTTTTCTTCTTCCACTTCCTCTTTATTTGTTGTTTGCATACCAAAATAATAACTCCAGTACCTACTACATACTGTGATGTTATATTAAATATGGTACAACCATATTCATTATTCTATCTATCCTATAAATGACAAATTCACCATACGTGTGTATGTACGACTTACCGTCTCCACGTTGTGGAATCGTTTGTTATTGAAACACTTCATTATTTGGATGGGTATAATAATGAGTATAACAGATCTAAATAATAATTATAACATGTTAATGATTCTTTATATATGATATAACATCCAATTACATTATATTTCACAATCAATATAATGATTTTGTCACTCGTTCATACATATGGATTACCGTCTCCACGAACGCGATGAGATTAAATCACCATCGTATTCATTTCAGAGTAATTTTCATTTTATGATTAAAAATAATGTTTGAGAAATTAATATCATTCTAGATATGAATAAAATGCATCCTATCATTAACAAACATGGCTTATGTAACTAAACATATAAAGGAAAAAAATCAATTAACACTCAAAATGATGATACTACTAAAATATTATTAACAAAGCAATATTGGAAGATCATATATGATATCATATTTATGTATATGATTATTGTATACATTAATAACAATTATTTAACTATTATAATGAGGTTAATGTACCCTCAACCAAGGAAAAGTACAAGGTGAAGGTTAATTTCACAATCTCATTTTTATCTAAGGTTGTTTTTACTTAAGTATCTATTGGTGCATATTTAGTATCCATGTCCATGTTTCATAAAATAGTTTTAAAAGGGATTATTTTTAAAGGACTTTTTTACTAAATCATAATTTTAAATGCTTTAAATATTTTTTCTTCTAAACCATTATCATTAAATTCCATGTTTTCAAAATGGTTTTGAGGATTTATTTATATGGACATGAATGTTTTAAAATGTTAATTCCTTTCAAAAGTATCAAAGTGGTATGGGACACTTTGATTCAAAACTATCTTTTAAATGACTTCATTTACAAATTATGTGACTTTTAAATGATTTCAAGAAAAAAGGATATTTCTCTAAAATATTTTTACTGATCATTTTAATCTATGTAAACATCCTTTAAGGGATATGATTCTGGATCGAGGTTGATTTATTATGATACAAATCTTCCATACTATATTGAAGGTTTTGTGATATGTTTGACTGTGGATGTGTTATCTTTATACCATTCATGGTTTATAGATAAATTATTGAAATTTTTTATTCTAGTTTTAATACAAATGTTTATGTTATGTTTAAACCTTTTCATATGTGGAATTTATTGGACTTAGTAAGTGACGGGTGGAGCCCACTATAGCTCCTTGATGAATCTATAGGTATCATGAGACAAACTAGTGTCTTGGAACAAGGCCTTGAAAAAATCTTATTTGTAGTCTTGGAACAAGGCCTTGACTATGTGGTTATGAAGTCTGGCATTATGCATTCCATCATTATGAAAGTGGCTATTGATGTTACATGTGATTATTCGACTAGTAGAATATACATGTGAATAAGTAAATGGAATTATTTGATTTATATTGGAAATATTATACAGAATTATGTGTTTAAAAGGCTTATGTTTTAGTCTTATAAATTGCCTTAAATTTTTATGTCTATTTATGAATGTTTCTACACTATTGTTATCCTTGCTGAGCATCTGAGCTCACCCCTTTCTTTGTTTTATTTGACTCAGGATGCGAAGAAGTATATTATGACTTACCTATAGGGATAGTCTAAGGTATATGAATCTGGTCAATGGAGACAGTGTTGTTGTTTTTTTATTTTTTAATGTAATGATAAACTTATGAATATATCTAGTACTTCCAATGATACTAAAATAATCGGTCTTTCGGGACATGATTCCTTGTATCATGACAATGTAATGTAATAATGCACTGAACCTGGGTAACTAGGATAGAGGTGTTATAGTTTGTATCATAGAAAGATTAGTACATACATTGGAAACTAGATTTAGAAATACTCTGGTTTGAGAACATTATCCTAAGATATACTTTGAGGATTAGTATAGAATAACTTCCTTGAATTTTGGTAATGTAGAGATTTTCTGTATTTTCAAAGAAATAAATCCTTGTCTGAATACGAGAAGGTAGAGGTGGCTCTGGCACATATGTACCTTGGAGTGAAAAATATAACAAGGATTTTCGGGCTTGACCCACAGTATCTTGGTACATGACAACGGGCCTTGCTAGACTCTTGGTTATAACACTCCAAGGGGATATGCTTATGATAATTCACATTTTCATTACAAGCCACTATGAAGGATTTAGGAGTAAATGATTACTCAAATAAAACATTTTATGTTTATAGATTATATGCATAATATTTTCAATTTACTTTAGGTATTTTAGAGGTTTGAAATTATTCATTGAGATTCATAAACTAACATAGTGTATTCTATTGTTTAGAAATGGTACCTAGTATAAGGAATGAGAATTCTAGGAATACGCATGATCGAAAGATTTAAAAGGATCATATATTTCATGGTATTAAGCCAACATTTTAAAGAGAAATGTTTTCCTATGTATTCTCAACAAATGAAGAAATATTATTATGTGTTAATAAGATAAGTAAAAAATTCTCTGAGTCCTATGGCGTTAAAGGGAAGCAAGAGAAGAAAATGATGGAAGAGAGAAAAATGGATAAAGGGAAGAGGGGAAAGAAGGATTTTCTCATATGTGATAACTGTGGAAAGAATCACCACGGTAAATTATTTAAGGGAATGGGAGTTTGTTATAAGTGTGGAGAAAAATCACACCAAGTACATGATTGAAAGGGTAAGAAAAGGATTTCAAATTTACAGTGCTTCATATACAAGGAGTTGGGACACTATGCAGGTCAATGTCCAAATCATGAGAGTATACCCCAAATGTTGCTATTGGATAATAATCAAGTTATGATATTACTGAAGATGAATTGGAATGATTTGAGTTATTATGTTGTTATTAAATTATTGTGTCATTTTAGTATTGTATTAATGATGTACATGTTATTAGAATTATAGAGTATATAAGGATTATTCTGCAGTACTATTTCATTAAGGACTTGAGATTGTGTGGAACCATGAAAAGTGACTCAAAAGAAGGTTAAATTTTTTTGTAAAATATATGGTTTAGAGAAAGATAAACCATAATATAGTTTCGATACCGAGGTAGATATTTTGGAATAATATATGATTGATTTGGATAAATTATATTCGATATTCTTGATTACCTTGAAAGTGATTAATGATTTGTATATTCCATCATTGTTGGAGTTTACATCATTTTTTGGATAGAAGGTGTATATCCAATATTCTATAAGTAATAAGGGAGAATTAATGTAATCAATAAGGTTTTATGGTAATTCGGGGTGTTACCATGTTTTAAAAGAATACATGATGAAGGTATTCACATGTTATTACGTGGGAAAAAGGATCTTCATTGTGTTTACCTTTCTTATTAATTTTGGACTGTGAGTTTGGACAGATGTATTTTGGATAAGTCTAAATTTTGGAATTGATTATGTTTGACATTGGACACTATTGTTAAGGTTAAATCATTTCTTGAGATTATTTTTGGATTTTCATAAAAAGGACAACACGGAGGTCGAGCGACAACCCATCACGCCCGGCAAGGCCACGCGACTTAAACTCACAACTGAAGAAAGACAAGGGTGAATCACCTACCACTAGCCTACGTGATGTCCTAATTTGTATAATGTAGTTTTTTTAAATGGTATGAGAGATAAATTATAAATTCATTTTTTGAAACCCAATAAGATTAGGATAAATAGAATATTTTTGAATTCTATTATCTTTTGGAGTGAACTATGAGTTTGTGGTAGGAATTATTTGAAGGATGAAACTCAACTTGTCTATATATATATATTTTCCTCTTATTATATAAATAAATTAATTCTTAAACTTTTGGGATTGGATCTTAAAACCAAAAATTTGTTACCCTAATACCATATGATTTGTTGAACCGATGATTATTTACATCATCTTAGATTTATGGATTTGAGGCCCTCAATTTTACACTTGTTTGTGATTGATGACCTCAATCACTCCCTCAAAATATTTACATTTTCCCCCAATTATGTGTCTCTAATTGCTAAACAAATTCTCCTAATCGAGATCATAATTTTTTGGTGACTTTTTTATTTCCTTTTCCGGCAAATTAAGACAACATTTTATTAACCCAATGTCTGATGTGGGTTTTCCGAAAAGGTATTTTTCTATTTTGAACCATTTATTTTCGAAGAACAATTTCAAATTTCTAGGATGCAATTTATTCAATGAGGATATAATGTAACACCCCCAATATTTTATAGTACGTTATCTCATTAATGTAATTCAATAGCTTTCACTACATGCAACACCAAGTTCGAACGCACCACAACTTACCAAACTAGCTAGTCAAAAGGTGGTTATAAACATTATTAACAGAATTTTGAATCTTAAATAGTCTATATAATTTTAACACCCATATTATGTGTTTCTTAGACATAATATCAAAACAAATCCAATTTTTTAGATAAAGAAAGTATTTTTCAAAAATGCAATTTTACCGCTTAGTAAGGGTGAATTTTTTTTAAATGCAATACCAGAAAATTTTATATTAACTTTGAAAAAATAAAAATTTTATTTAAAATTGGGACATAAAAATTTAGTTTGGACAAATTTTTGGTACTTTTCTGATAACTTTCATATTTTGATTAATAATGAAAAATATTATGTTTTAATTGAAAACAACATTTTTAATCGAAATAATTTATAGTGTTAAATTATGAATTTGGATGGTTTTGAAGTATAATTAGATTATATTTTTATCATTTAATAAAATTTAGGTCATTATAAGTAATTTCACATTTCAATTTCACATAAACACATGTCAATATTTTGAGAGTTTTTACTTTTTTTAAAACCCGACTTTTGGTTTGGACAGCGGGAATTATTTTTAAATTAATAAATGAAACTTATAGGTTTTTAATTTGGTGAAATTGAATTAATTTTTGAATTCATAGTATCAAAATTATCTTAGAGTAAAGTTTTGGTATTTTTCTGAAAACATTCAATTTTTGATGAAAAGTAAAAAAACAGTGCATTATTATTTAAAACGAAATTTTTACTTAAATAATTATTTATTTTATTTTAAGTCAAAATAGATATATAATTCATATATAAGTTCAATTTAATTCATTGGAGTCATTTTATAATAAAATTAGATGTATACAATGTTATTAAACTTTTTAACGTTTTTTACCCACCTTCTAGGAGCATTTGCAAATTTGCAAAAAACATAATTTTACTACTTATGTGAGTTGAATTTAAAAATTTGAGAGGCATTGTTAAAATCATTAAGTAAAATTTGGTTCAGTAAGATAAAAATAATTTGTTTTGAATAGTAACTTTTGACTTTTTTTACCTTAGTTAATATTAAATAGGATAATTAAGGGTAAAAATGATATTATAATTACCCAAACACAGGTCCTAATTCTATTGGATAAGTGTAATTCCACAAAAAAACGTATCAGTAAAATATTATCCTCTTTGGTCCACATGGATTTTATTAATACATTTATTATTATTTTATTTAAAGAAGAGTTAAATGTGTTAAATTCAATGTTTAATAACTAAACCATTTTTTATATAGGGTTACAAACAATATAAATTAGACTATAATTATTCATTAGAAATATAAAAATATTTAATACATAATGGTATTTTATTTATAATTTTTATTAATTATATAATTTAATTTATTTACGACACAATGATAATGCAGTAATTATCTTATTAATGAAATATTAAAATAATTGATGTTATAAATATCCAAATAAATCTAAATTGACACTTCTGATGAATTCCACTACTTTTATATCTTAACATGATATCTTAGGGTTTATTAGATAAATTTTGTTCGAATTGATAATGTTGTACCAAATAGTGTCAAAATTGACATAAATTAGTTTTTAAAACAAGTACTATATTATTGGATGATATAATATTCCTAAAAATATAAGGTTTTTCCAAAGGGATTAAATAATATTATATATTTCATTAATGAACCACTTTATGTTCTTGTGGAAGTTTATAGTAAGTTTATTACCCATATAGTTTAAGAATACAAGAAGACATGGTAAAAGTTGAACTATTTAACTAAGAGTTAAATCTAAAAGATAAGGTTAAAATGGTAACCTAAACTTGTCCAAAACCTATTGAATGAAATTACTTCAACCCATAACAACCTAAGTCTATAAATAAATTCATTTTTAGTCATTATAAACCTAATATTATGGCATAATAAATTAGTATTTTAATCTTTTCTTAACATGACCCTCACACCTCTTATAAAAGGGCACTTCCACTTCTCTCAAAATCACACCTCAAAGCCTTTTGGCTCTGCCAAACCCTGCCCAAATATCATACCAACTTCCCTCACAAATTCCTAGAGTCCTTACTTTGATCAGAAATCAAACATAAGGATCCCTTTTGGTCAACTCAAAAGGAAACACCCGAAGAAGAGGTAATAATTTCACCAAACTCTTTCAAGTTCTTTTCTTCTTCCACTTATGCTTTCTTTGTTTTTTCCATACCAAAATAATAACTACAGTAGCTCCTACATATGGCTATGTTATTATAAATATGGTACAACCATATTCGTTATTCTATCCATCCAATAAATGACAATGTCACCATACTTGCGTATGTCTGACTTACCGTCTCCACGTTCTAGTGTAGTTTGATATTCAAACACTTAATTGTTTGGATGGGTATAATAATGAGTATAACTGATGTAAATAATAAGTATAACATGTTAATTATTCTTAATATATGATATACCATCCAATTACATATGTTTTCACCATCAATATAATGATATTGTCGCTCTTGCATAAGTATGGATTACTGTCTCCAAGAACGCGATGAGATTCATTCCACATCATAATCATTAAAGAGTAATTTTCATTTAATGATTAAAAATAAGGTTTAAGAACTTAATTTCATTCTGGATATGAGTCAAATAAATCCTATCCCTAACAAACATGGCTTACATAACCAAACATATAAAGGAAAATAAATCATTTAACACCTGAAATGATGATACTACTAAAATATTATTAACAGAGCAATATTAGAAGATCATATATGATAACATATTTATGTATATGATTCTTGTATAATTTAATAACTATTATATAACTATTATACAATAGGATAACGTACCCTCAACCAAGGAAAAGTACAAGGTATGGGTTAATTTCACAATCTCATTATTATCCGAGGTTGTTTTTACGTAAGTATCTACTGGGACATATTTAGTATCAATGCCCATGTTTCATAAAAGTGTTTTCAAAGGGATTATTTTTAAGGGAAATTTTTACTAAAACATCATTTTAAATGTTTTAAAGATAATTCTTCTAAACCATTCTCATTAATTTCCATGTTTTTAAAATGGTATTAAGGATTTATTTATTTGGACATGAATGTTTTAAAATTTTAATTCCTTTCAAAAGTTTCAAAGTTGTATGGACACTTTGATTCAAAACTATCATTTAAATGAATTACTTTATAAATTATGTTACTTTTAAATTGTTTCATTAAAAAGGGATATTTCTCTCAAATATTTTTACTTATCATTTTAAACTATGTCAATATCCTTTAAGGGATATGATTCTTGATTGAGGTAGATTTATTATGATACAAAGATTCCATATTGTATTGAAGGTTTTGTGATATGTTTGACTATGGATATGTTATTTTTATACCATTAATGGTTTATGGATAAAGTATTGACATTTTGTATTCTAGTTTTAATACAAATGTTTATGTTATGTTTAAACCTTTTCAGATAAGAAATTCATTGGACTTAGTAAGTGACGGGCGGAGCCCGCCATAGCTCCTTGATGCATCGGTATGTCTCATGAGACAAACTAGTTTCTTCGCACAAGGCCTCAAAAAAATATTATTTGTATTCTTGGCATAAGTCCTTCACTATTTGGTTATGAAGTCTTGAATTATGCAATCCATCATTATGAAAGTGGCTATTGATATTGCATGTGATTATTCGACTTGTATAATATCCATGTGAATAAGTAAATGGTAGTATTTCATTTATATTTTCCGTATTTTGAAAAAAAAAAATAAGTTTAAAAGGTTTATTTTTTAGTCTAATACATTTCCTTAAATTTTTATGTTTATTTATGAAGGTTTCTGCTATATTGTTATCCTTTCTGAGCATCTAAGCTCACCCCTTTCTATGTTTTACTTGTCCTAGGATGTGAAGAAGTAAATTATGAATTACTTGGAGGGATAGTCTAAGGGATATGAATGTGGTTACAGGAGACAATGTTGATGTTGTTGTTTTTTATTTTCTAATTTAATGTAAAACTTTTTAATGCATCTAGTACTTCCAAGGCTACTAAACTGGTCGACCTTTCGGGACATGATTCATTGTATCATGCCAATGTTATGTAATAATTCACTGAATATGGGTAACTAGAGTCGAGGAGTTACACAGGTATATAATAATATATATCCACTAATAATGTTAAAAATATATTAATAAATAAATATATCTATAAATGTATATTTAATAAATTTATAAATATATATATTTATAATTATTATAAAAAATAATTATTTTTTTAATAAGTATTTATATAACTATAAATAAATAATTATATGTATTTAAATAATTATAAAATTATGATAAATTTATTTAAATTATCATAATTATAAAAACTTTATCAACACTAAAGTTTTATCTCTAATAAAAGGATTATTTATTAGTTCTTTTTTAGCACTGATAAAGATCTATATTTATCAGTGCTAAAACTGCACTGTTAAAGGACATATTTATCAGTGCTAAAATATTATCTCTGATAAATATGTCCTTTATCAGTGCTCTTTTAGTGTGGATAAGTATCCATTTTATCAATGCTTATCAATTTAGTACTGATAAAATGGATCTTTATCAGCGCTTTTCTGAATGCACTATTAAAAGTGTCCCTAATCTATTATAAATAACCCTAAAATTGACATAGTCACTTGAAATTCTCAAAATCTAGTGGAAATCATATATTTTTGGTTTGACTCCACTTTGTTCCCTTATATTAATCAAGCATACAATTCAATGTATGTTATTTTCTAGTTTTCCTAAACCATTGTTTGATATTTTTGGTTTCATGTTGTGTGTTTTTTCACTTTTCTTAACCATTAAAAACCACATATCTCATCTCCTCACTACTAAAATACAATGAGTGGTCATATTTCTTTTTTTCCTCTATAAAAAATGGTTTTGAAGAAATAGAAATATGTTTTCATATGGTAAGGTTTTTCAACATATGTGTATGGGCCTGTATGGATAAATAAAATATATTTTGCAACACAAGCTACTCGAAAGGTAATGATGGATTTATAAAATGATCAAATTGATTTTAGTTAAACATTGAAGAGGTTAACCCATTTCTCAAACAGGTTAGCTATATTCCTTAGAATTGAAATAATACTTTGATGATCAGGAAGTGTGTCTGAGGTGATGTACTAACCTAAATTAAGAACTATTTGGGTATACTAGGTTAAAATGTTACAAAAAAGAATCATAGTGAAACTAGGGATATTGGTATTGATTATATCCATAAAATAAAAAAAGTTTCATAGGTAATAATTTGGATAGCATAATTATGTTGGATACTTGAGTTACCATAATAATTCTAGGTTGTTTTTTGTTTAATTTTTCCTTGAACTATCTTCTCATGTCGCGTGCCTCTTATTTAGGAGTTCATAGGTAGGAATATGTAAGAATATAAAACATTCTATGTTATTATGTGTTTTTGTTTTTTTATAGAATAAATTATAAATATATATTAATAGAAACATGAATAATAAATAAACAGTGCATTCTTAATTACTTATTAGTGGTGATTAGATTTATATAACTTATTAATTGATCGATTTTATTTAGTAACCCCCATTGTTGATACTATTAGATAGTTGATTCATACTTATATTTACAACAATTATTCTAATATCATTCCAATTATATATAAAGTATAAAAATACTTATCAAAAAGGAATGAATGAGAGAGAGGGGTAGGGGTTTCACATTTAATATAGATTATTTTGTGCCTATTTCTGATATATTATTTTTTTTGGAAGGGAATAATTACGTGAATATGTATATTAATATAGAAGATGTCACCATTATGAACCCTAGACCTCCATAGGATGCATCCAATGAACATACTCTATTTGATAGAGCTTATATTGATCCTCATTTCCTAGAGTTAATTGTAGATATACGTGATGAAATGTGGTATAATTTTCAATGATGAGAAGTATATATGATTCCTCTAAGATTTTAAGGTTATATATCAAAATAATAAATCTAGGATTGCATTTAATAGATGTGTTTCATTAATAAAAGTAAAAAAATTCTAGATCAACACTGAGCATAAGTTGAAAAAGTCACCCTCTAAAGGGATGTATGTCATTAGAGGGATCTTATGGTGGATTAAAAAAAATATTCAAAATTGGAAGGTAATGAATCCTTGAGTATACAGAAGTGATGTAGAATGTAGCTAGGATGAGATTAATTTCTTAAAGATCATTAGAGTTCAGTTATTCCAATTCCTCTTTAATTGAGGAGAGTTTTTGAGTGATTCCATTAGTATAGGTTCCTCAAACACTTAAATCTTTACTACCTCTTTGATTTGAAACATTTCTGTTGATGTGGTTAGGTGGGAAACCTCTAATTGTCCTTTTGGGATATTCCTTCTAGGATGGTTCATTAATTATAACAAGTAGATTATTTATGGATGAGTAGTCTATAGATGATGTTTTACAGGGTTTATCTATAATGATAGGTACAAATATAGTATATTATACTCTTGTTGATGGTCTTACCACATAAAATATTACTATTATTTATCTATGATTATCTTATATTTAATATGGAATTGGGATTATAAAATATTCATAATTTTATTAAAATCAATATTCTTTATAAGTAAACATATGAAAAAAATAGTAATCACTGTCAATTTTTTACAATAGTGGTAGGCACAAGTGGGTATATCTTAATAAATTGAATGAGAAAGCTTCCTAAAAGTTAATGAGTATCGATACACAAAGATAAGATGGATATAATATGTGGTATATTTCTAAATTGAGATATTATAATGGGTATATTTAGTGATTTAAAAAAAATTAAATCATTATTATGATGTATTTTGATTTTATTTTTCATATGACAAAACTGTGAACAACATATCTATCTGATATTGTGAAAGAAGCATGAGACACATAATAATAGTAGGAAAAATATATAAAATTTCTAAAAAAGGACCCAAGGTTTCAAAAATAAGGTTTTTTAAATAATGATTTATTTTGTTAAGATTGATATACAATACAATATAATAAATGCATAAAAATTTGCATTTTCATTATATTTGAATGAATATTATTACTATCCTCAACAGATATATAATACTTCAATACTACACTACAACTAACCTTCACAAGATTTATTTAATTTTTCTTCATATGATTGATTTTGATCCATCTCTTGATGATGGATTGGACTCCCTCTTTCAAACTAGCCTTCCTCCCAACATTTTGGTTCCAATGTTCCTTGATGACATACCACCCGCTCAAACTCTATTCATTAATCTCGATCAAAGACAATTCCATGGATTTGAATACTTCATCACCCAAATAATTATTAAACTTTGTCATCCTTTCATCATCATCATTTACTACTTCCTGAGAACACAAAAAATGGCACTAAAATTTTAATCAAAACATAAGGAAGGAATTTTTTTGGTTTCTTGATATATATTTTCTTATAAACGTCCCTCAATTACTTTTGACAACACTTCATCAAAAATTAACTTTATTTTTGAGTGTGGTTACATTAGACCTTATTTTAACTCTATAATTAAGAATACTTGGATAAGAAGACATATTTGATGAGTCAACTCCTAAAAATACTCTCTTTATACATTTTTTGTGAAAAAAATTCCAAACACACATTTTGATTCTCTTCACGTTCACCATTGATATATTTAAAAGGGTTCTAATTTGACTCTCGAAGGTATTCCTCCCATAATCAGAAGACCTATCCGACCCTATTTTTAGATTCATATTTAGGTAACTATATCTTCAAATCTTAGATAAGTGGTCAGATTTCAAACTCTCACATCCACCTCACACCAATACCACTATAAGTTTGTATCTCCTCTAAGCCTTGCCAAAAAAATAAACATTTTAGAGGAAGGGAAAATAATAAATCTCTTTGAGTGGAAGAAAATTACTATGAGTGGAATTAATGTGTATTTTAATGATCATTCCATAATTTTTTTAATGTAATATCTTAGAATCCATAATTAAAATTTAATTTAAGTTACTTTATAACCATAGTGGCAACTCGGCTTTCATCTCCTAAATATTTATAATTTAATTTTGTTACTTGAGACTCATCGCTCATCTCTTCAATATTGTTTCAACTACTCTGAGTAGTAGTCATCTAGAATGATCACAAGTTCATGGTATGGGATGACTTTTGGTTATAGTAGTTTAGGAAATATAGGTGGATGTCCGCAAAATGTGGAAGATAAATATCAAACAACAAAATTTAGTAATAACTATTCAGGAGGTATGTCATCAATGAAATTCAGAACCACAATGGTGAGAGGAATGGTAGTTTGAAAGAGGGAGTCCAATCCATCATCAAGATATGAAAGGAAGTCAATATCTAATTATGGACTAAATAATGGTGGTGAAGGAAATTTGTACTATAGTATTGAAGTATTGTATCTTGGTTCAAGATAGTAACAATTTTCATACAAGATGCAAGAAATTGTGGACTTTATGCATGGATTGTATTGTTATTATTCAAGACAAATTAAATATATAACTACTCATGTAGATAGTGACTTTTGAGCATTATGATGTTACCAATACTGAGGAATAAGAGACTATTGATGATGAAATTGATGAATTATTAGCAGATCAACAACATGTTGTTGAAAAAAATGACACAGAATCATAGTTTTGAATTAAATTATTAAGGAAACAATTTAGGGAATAAAATTTGAGTTTGGTTGGAATCAGAATGGCCAGAATATTAACCCCAACAAGCCAGTGTTCATTAGTTATCTTGGGGTCACAAAAAAGATGAATGTGGGGATTGATATTGACTCCTGTTTTTGCGTCCAACCTGTAACAAAGTAAATACTTTAGAAATATATAACGGTAATGTTATAATATAATTTCTATATTTTAATGTAAACTCTTTAAGGAAATGTTGGTTTAGTTTACATTATTACTTGAAGACTTAATTTATTTTAGAATATTTCTTTAATAAATTTCTCTTAATGGCCTTTAGAAAATCCCCTAGAGATATCTAGACTCTTATAATGAAGTTACATCTTAGGGATTTTGGGGATAAAATCAATCCACACACACCACTTAGTTTTGCACAAATTATAAAGCATGAAACATTGACTTCTTTAATCAATATAAATGATGACAAATCATTTTAGGTTCATTGGAGATGATAATATATTATTTGATATTATTTATTTTACCCAACTTGATTAAAAATTTTTAATTTATGAAACAAAGAAAGAGACTTGAAAATAAATAACTTGCATCAAAACCAATGTACCCTTATTGAAAATTATGGGGTATGTTTCATTAGAGAAGAAATTTGTATGTATTTTAAATCAAAAATAAAATTTTCACTATGTAACATGAAACAACATATGTTCATTTTTTTATATGGTGATTGATACATCAAAATCTGAATCCATTTCCATCCCATGTCATGTGCTATAGAATGAGACTTATGTAAATAAAGAGGATAAATTAGTTGATGAAAACAAAAAAGTAGTATGAGAAGCATGTGTAAGTATGAAATAATTATAATTCATTATGATTTATAACAATATAAAATAAAATTATTTATTAATGTTCATATTGTTTTATATGGTTTATACAGAAGAATCAGAAACAAACATACCATAAGAAAAGATACTTTCAGTGGCTTTGAAGCGACCTGAACAATATGGTCTCATTAGAATATTAGATTTTAGATTCTCTCAAAGAACATATTTAGAGAAGATAAAACCACATGAAGATACATATAATATAGAGAGACGATTGCATACAAAAATAGAATCACTGTAAGATATTATTTTGTGGTCTGGTTCTGAAGACCAATATATAAGAAATGATCAAAGAGAATTGGCTGTGGAGTAATGATCCACACATGAACTAAATGATCCAACTATCTTGGAAGATAGTAATTCCCACAAACCACATACCGTACCCAAGGTAATCAGTTTTTTCATTACTCTGTCTCCTAAATGTAAATCAAATAACTTTTGATAGATTTATGTTACTAAATTTCTGTAGGGTATAGTAGTATTAGATTTTTATCTCTCAATAACCATGTAACGCTATTTTCTTATGGGTACATTTTATAATATATCAGGATACCAGCTACCCAATCAAAACATCAAAACAGATCACATGAGAGGGTTAATTGAGGTATATTATGAGTTGATTGTTGAGTTTCTCGTTCCACATGATATTCTAGATATTAAAATGGTCGAAGATGCTATTGGAGGTTTCATTGCATGGACGTCTAATATTATAAAGATATATGAGGTACATCTTTAAAAGCTGTTTTCAAATGAAAAACATGTAATTGTTGATGATAAAAGGTCAGAAGTGAGTTATGATATTACATATGGATAAGGCGGTGGAGAGATAGAAGGTTGAATCAAGAAAATCTAGTGAATTGACCAAGAACACACAATGAGTTTTTGAGAGTACCTTCTCCCCGCTAGTTCCAGAGAAACATTTATTATCATTACAAATAATGTAGATACCATATTTAAATATGAAACAATGTCTTTCATTGAATATGAAGAAAAATATATGGATATTACTGTACATACATAATTGGTCTCAAGACACTAACTGATATTATCAAGCATGAATCGATGGGAGTGTCAATTTTGAATACATACCTAAGGTGCACTTTCATAATACTCCAATACAAAAAGTGAGCTAATATGTTTATTAAAGTTAATAAATATTCATATTTTGTACTTGAGTTTATATCACAACTAAATAAAGTGAATATCATGTGAAGAAACATTTGGATTCACTAATCCTTGTTTCATTTCTATGCTAGAACTTACTTTTAATGAGGAAGTAATTAAGAAGAAAAAAGATGAGTCACTTGAAGTGTTTAATAAAAAAGCATCATATGATAGTCTCTTTTTGATCCCTACAAGGAAAAGGTAAATCTCTACAATTTAGTCACATAAAATATATTTTTAATTTTATAATTACTTAATTTTTTTGTTTTTTTAGGGCACACTGTATGCAGATAGAAGTCACTATAGACACCCCCCCAAATATTAATTTTTTGGATCCAATTCATGGATATGAAATAAAACAACCACACATGATGTGTATTATGAATATGTAATACACCACGGTCCAAATTTTATAGATAAGATTCAAATTATACATCCAGTCAATGTTTTGAAAATATAATTGTGTTATGATAGGGTTGTCACACAATACAAGAAAGATAATGGAATGAAGTTAGTGTTTGAAGAGATAAAGACCATGTATTACTACAAATGGAAGAAAATTAAGGTATATATAGAAATATTTAACTATCAAAACATTTAAAAAACAATTTAATTATATTGTTCAATTTTTTTACAGTGTTTGAAATAATATAATTTCATTGATTGTGGATATTATGTCTACAAATTTATGAGAGAAATCATAAATCATGAAAATACCCGCATCCCCCAATATGTAACTTTTGATGGTAATTAAAAATTCATTGAATATATTTCATAATAATTTTTTGAATATATATTCTCAGTACTATCAAGATTGTTGACAACCTAGTTACTCAAAAGAAGAAATCATTTTTTAGAGATGAGTGGGATGTGTACTTTTTGTAATAATGTCTTCCGATAGCAAATTTAGGTGATTACCTTCTATGTTTGTGATCTAGTATGAGTTATGACATTTGAAAGATATTTGGGGTGTGAAGAATTAGTGTCAGAATGCTTATATATTATTTTTGATATCTTTATAAAGGATAAGAAAACTGGAATAAATCAATTTGTTTAGAAGCATTGACATACAAACAATAAAATTTTTTGGAAATTGTGGAGATGTAGACGAAGGTGCAGGAAGATACGGAGGCAGAGTTAGAGGCGGAGGAGAAGGTGGAGGAATATTTGAAGGAAAATCCGGATTCTGAGACTGATATGGAGGAGGAGGAAAAGCCAAAGACCGACTTAGAGACTCAGGTGGAGGTAGATAATAAGATATGGCTTGAAAACAATAAAATAGTTGGGCAATGAAGTAGAATAAGGACCATACCATGATTGTTTTTAAATAGTGGTGTTATGTTCAAAGACCACAAAACTAATTTTATTGAAAAAAAATTATATAAAAAAGTTACATGAGTTTGAAAGTTGGGATTATTTGTAGTAACTGCCTTAAAGTGAAAGTAAATCAAAGGTAGATCAATAAGTCAGGTAATGTCATGGTTGAATACCATTTTAGTGAGGTCTTCTACCGCCTTTTTCACTTTACGATAGGTAGGAGTGGCAATATAGTTGGGGTCCATGATCGAATGTAGATAGCCCATCCAACATGAAGTAAGTGTCCATGAAAGGTGTACAACTCCATTCCAAATAGCCGGCAAAATGGTCATCAAATCACTTTTGATCCATATATTGTTCCAGGAAAGATAATTTTTAAAAGAGATAGTGTGAATCACACTCATCATTTCAAATTTTAGAGAAGATGAAACACCATAGCTACTATGGAAGTATCCTAGAGTCTTCCCATAGTGGTTTCTGTAGATAGAACCGCATCATGAGGATCACGAGTTTCTTTTAAAAGAACCTTAAACATTTACTTTGATCTAGACTGGATGCATAGATTTCTAGAATACTTCAAAATTTTATCTTGGCTGGAGATAAATGCCTTTCACCCCAAGTCATTAGAGAATCCACAGGTCTCTAACAGTGTTTCTTCAAAGATCCTTTTTAATTGAGGTGTATTTCTGAATTCCAATTAAAATTCTCATTCTACCAACAATAAGACTAAATGAGTAATTTTTATGAATATAATAATTTCTATCATGTTAGATCACATGGATTAGCTAATCTATAGCTCCTATGAAGAAATTCTTCATTTGCTGGGAGTTAGTCATATCCACCCAATGTTGTAGTAGAGAGTTGATAGAGTCATAAAGTAACCATCAGCACTCAAAAAGATCAATTACATAATTCCAAAGGGCAGTTTTTGTAGCACAAAAAAGAAATTAGTGATTAATTTCTTCTTAATGTTGGTGACAAATTCGAAATTTAGATCAAATTTGAATCCCAAAATATTGAAGTTGAGTGTTAGTTGAGACCCTTTTGTGTGAAATTCACCAAACAGGAGTGAATCTCAAGGGCTTTAACCATACTTTTAAAAAAAATCCAAATCAAATTATTTTTAGAGTTGTTAAAAAGACGATCAAAAAAGTTTTTTGAGTTAAGCATGCCATTATGATCACGTTCTTAAATTAGTAAAACATCAATAGTGGAAAAGGTATAATTTTTAATGATCTACTTTATATATTCAGGTAAGTTAGAGTTTTTATATCTTAACATATTGTTAATGGTTTTATTAGAGTTTTAGGAGATTGAGTGGGGGAAGCCATAGAAATGAGAGGTGCACCAGTCCAGTTGGAAAGATAAAATTCCAAGGTATAGTCTTTGCTCACCATCCAACTAGAGTTAGACATGATGATGGAAAAAGGATTCCTAATGGAAGTCCAAATAGATGAGCTCATATAATTAATCTTCTTTTTATTTAATTTATCAATAAACCAGTTTTTGAGGTAGTTAACTGAGGAAGATTTATTATGATGTAGATACCAAGTGAGTCTGTCTTGTAAGTCACCATTAAAAAAATTGAGATTTTTTATGTCGATTCCACCATAATCCAAAGGATTGCAACAGGTAGACCAAGGAATGGTTACTATATTCCTTACAATATTTCTCCCAATCCACACAAAGTTTTTGATGGAAGCATTTATCCTCTTCAAAAGACATGTAGTCCATTTATAAACCATCATGGAATATACCATTTTGGAAACAATCATAGACATAACTAGACAGATCATGCCAGCTATAGAGAGGGATTTACCTTTCCATGAAGAGATATGGTGGAGAATTTGGTCAACAATGGAATAAAAGTAACAAGATTTGGGTCTTCCCCAAAAAATGAGAGCACCTAGAGAGGTGAAGGGGAGTGACTCTTCATTAATTCCTAGAACATTAATAATATTTGTTTTTCTATTTGAAGGAAATATGATTCCAAAAAAGATGTAGGATTTTCTCTAATTGATGGTTTTTATAGAAGCATCTTCATAGTGAAAGAGGGAAATTTTTAGGTTATTGATATTTCTCTAATCATCTTGAAAAAAAATTATGATTCCTTCATCATACAGTAGATGCATGGGGGAATTAAAATTTCTAGAAGCAAGAATTAGTTTAAGCTTATTTTGATCCACTGGTTGGGTGAGTAATTTGTTTAAGTAGTCATTGTAAATCGAGAAAACAATAGAGGAGATGGGGTCACCCTGTATGACTCCTTTGGATCATTTAAAGTAACCCCTATGAGAGGCTTTAACAAGGATAGAGATGAAGGCCGAATTGAACAGTGTTTTAATTCTCATACCAAGATTGGGTTAGAGAACAATTGTTTAAAAGCGCATAAAACACTTTCCACTTAAAATAAGACCCATCGTAAAAGTTTTTTGGGTTAATTATTGAAATACTATTTTTCACCACTTGTTTAAGTTATTTTATATCGGGTATTAATCCACCTGTAAGATCTTTCTATGTTTAAAGCTTCAATTTCTCCACCAATTTTATTGAAGCATCATCTATGCACCTTCTAATCATCGAACAGGTATATAATCCTGCATACATGTTTAAATAAATGTGTGTGTAATCTACCACTGAAGTCAGTAGGTGTATAAAAGAACTATTGGAGGAAAACCTACATTAATATATCATGTTTATCAAGGAGTGTTGGGGCCAAAGTGTATGTTATTAGTTTAAAATTTAAATTTTAATACAAAAAACGTCACTCAATGAAAACTGAGAAAAAAACTCATATTCTGTTAATAATTTTGTAAAATGATTTATAATTCTTTTTTGATGTGAATGAATCATTATCATGTCAAATACACACACAATTTGACTTGTATGGCTCAAAGTTCATGTTTCTAGTTTAAAATTACATTTTCTTAAAAACACAAGTGGCGTACTCAAAACCAATGAAACACATTTTTATTGTTTTGATACTTTAGTAAAATGATCTATAAGTCATTTGGGATGTGTAGTAATATTTATTACCTCAATATAATGCATGTTGTTACCCGTATGACTCCAAGTGCATCATTTTATAAAAAAATTACATTAATTTTAGTGGAAAAAACAACTCAGATACTCAAAACTGAGAAAATTGATTTAGAATTTTTGGTACTATAGTACAATGATCCATAAGTCATTTGTGATGTGTAAAAAACATCCAAATCTCAGTAGAACACATAGTGTTATCAGTATGATAACAAGTGTTTGTTATCTGTATAAAATTGGTGTTTCAATACAAAATAGTGTTACTCACTGAAAACCAAGTAAACGAGCTCAGGTTGTATTGATAATTTGGTGAAATTGTTTATAATTAATTTATAACATGTATGAATTAGTATCTTTTAAAACCTACACACGATGTCACCTTTATGGATCAAAGTTTTTGTTTCCAGTTTAAATTGATATTTTAGTAAAAAACACAAGTAGAAAACTCAAAACTGAGGAAAATCATTCTAATTGTTTTGATATTTTAGTATAATGATACATGTGTCATTTGGGATGTGTCAAAATTGTACTCACCACTATCTAATACACGGTGTTACTAGTATGAATCCATGTGGGTCTTTTTATTCAAAATTGTCCTTATTTTTAAAACTATTTTTAAAAATGTACATTTCATTCTTATACAGATTGTGAAAAAACTACATAATATCAAAGGAATAGATTATTTGATGTTGATTGATGGATTCACAAGCTTGGGTTGGCTACTATTCTAACATTAGTGAATATAATAATTGTAATATTTTTCTTCTATAATATATATAATTTCATGTTCATATTCTTTATAAAAAAAAGATATAAATTCAGTTTCATTAGAGTTGACTCCTCCTCATCCTACTTGCATGGGTCCGAGAGGGGGTTCTCCTAGACCTAGAAAGATCACACTTCATTCACGTTCTCACCCTGACCTACCAGCAGGAACACCATCTACCACACATTTCAATCCCCCACATGAGCCTCCAAGGATGTTCCCGCCCATCCCTTCTTCATCTCGTTTATCCTTGTCTTCCCAGACCATGTCTATGAGACCTCTAGGGATGTTTCCAACTTTACCATATTCATATCCTTTAATTTATCCCCAACCCTACTACCCATATCCTTCTATGTCTATGCAACCTCAATTTCATATTATCCATCTAGGATCTGATGATTCTATACCTTTAGCATCCACTCTAGAACATATAGATCACTGAGAGAATGTATTAGAACATACACATCCTTCAAAGGGTACTAATCCAGGATATCCCATGGATCCATTAGATTCAATTGATCATCCTACATTGGTTTTTTCTATTATAATAGTATCAAATTATAGGACATAATTTTTTCACTTTTCTAAAATAAATTAATTCTTATTTTTTCCCACTTTATTTATTTAGTGGAATATTCTAGTAAGAAACATCAGCACTCCCGTATATGGGAATGATAGAATCTCCCAACACAAATAATGGTTGATTAAAATGAATAAAATAAGATGATAGGTAAAAATTTAAGGTAGTGTAGAAGTTTCATGTCCAATTTATCCAAGTACACAATATCATTCCAATGGAACCAATCTCACAGAGACATATTATTAATGAAAGCAATGAAAAATAATGGGCACAGTTACGGGTAAAAAATTTATTAAGCTTATATCAATATTATTGTTGTATTTATATGAATTAACATGTTCATATTAGTGTCATTTATTTTTCCTAATGGTGAAGCTGATAAGGTTTCAAGTATGATGGATTTTAGGGAGTTCTAGTGATCATATAAGCATGGGTTATATGTTGGTTTGAGGAGTAGAGTTGGTTTTGATTTAGTGGGTGTACCCATATTCCCCGATTTTCCAATAGAACAATATCAATAAATGATCACATATTGGAAGAGTGGTGAGTTTAAGGTATTCCCAATCATTAATGGTTTGAATATAAAATTTAATTCTTATTACTTGTATTAAATTTTTGTATTTTGGATGTGTCGGAAAAAAAAAGAAAAAAGATTTAGTAATGTATTTGTACACATTTGGACACAATACAATGCATGAGAATGAGAAGTTCCAAGTACTTTAATATGAAAAGAAATAATATCTAGATTTATATTGTTACTTAATTATAATTTCATGTTAGAATTTATGTTTTATTTTCATTTATTTATTTAATATAAGGTTGAAATTACCCACATTCAAATGGCCTAATGTCCAATAGGTCTAATGACGTAATGGACTAAAGGTATAATGGTCAGATGGCCTAATGGACAATTTTCCATATGAACTAATGGACTTATGGTAAATTGGACTAACATACTTATTTCCAATTATCCTAAAGGCCTAATGGCCAATTGGCCTAATGGCCTCATGGCCAATTAGCCTAACGGTCTATTGACCATTTATCCAACTAGACTAATGGTCTAAAGCTAATTGGCTTAATGGCTAGTTGGCCAAATGGCCCAATGTATAGTTGTCCTAATGGACTAATTTCCACTTAGAATAATGTTCTAATTACCCATTTTCCTAATATATTAAATGTAAAATGGCCTAATCCCCTAACGGCCAATTGGCCTAATGGTCTAAGATCCAATTGGTCTAATGGCCAAGTGGGCCAATGGACAACTGTCAAATTGGCCTAACATCCTAATTTTCGATTGAGATAATGGCATAATTTCTACTTTTCCAAAATTAAAATTGTTCAATTGTCCTAATGGCCAAATGGCCTAGTGGACAATTGGCCTAATGGTCAATTGGACTAAGTTCCTAACAGCCAATTGGCCTAATAACCTAATGGTCAATTGCCCAATTAGCTTAATGGACTAAGGCCTAATGTTCAATTGGATTAATGGACTAATGGTCAATTGGGCTAATGACCTAAGGTCCAATTGGCCTAAAGGCCTAGTGGCCACATTTCCAATTACCTTAATGCCCGAACGGCCAATTGGAATGACAACATAATGGATAATTGGCCTAATGGATAATTGGCCTAATGGCCTAATGGCCAATTGTCCTAAAGGCTTAATAGCTTATTGGCCTAATGGATTAATGGTCAATTTGGAAAATTGGGATAATGTCCTAATTTTCAATTGGTCCACCAGCCTAATCGCCAATTGGCCTAACGGCATAATCTCCAATTATCCAATTTTCCCAACCACCAATTAGCTAATTGTCCTAATGGCCTAATGGCCTGATGAATTGGCCAATTTGCTTAAGTGCCTTTGGGTACAATTACTTAATGGTCAATAGGCCAATTGTCCTAATGTCCTAATAGCTAATTGGCCTAATTTTCCTAATGGTCTAATGGCCTAATGGTCAACTAGAAAATTTTTCTAATATCCTAATAGCCCAATGGACAATTAGCCAATTAGCCTAATGGTTTACTAGCCTTATAGCCTAATGTACAATTAGAATCACAGTCTTATGGCCACTTGGCCTAATGGCCTAATAGCCTAACGGCCAAATGGAAAATTGGCCTAACAGCCTAATGACCAAATTTCCAATTGGCTAAAAATACTAATGGACAATTGGACAATTTTCCTAATTTCCTAATGGATAATGGACCTAATGGACTAATCCCCGATTAGTATAATGGCATAACAGTCAATTGGATGATTATTCTAATGGATTAATGGCCTAAGGGTCAATTGGATAGTTGGCCTAACTAGCCTAACATCCTAATGGATAACTGAAAAATTATCATAATGGCCTAATGTCCTAGTGGTGAATTGGCCAATTGGATTAATGACCAGTAGGTCGTTACACAATTGGAATTTCTTATTACTTAGAAATGAAGTATTTAGATTTAAAGATTATGAATTATCAAAAATACATAATTTGAATTAAAAAAATTAGGGGGATTATTTGGATATTATTGAAAACACATCAAAATATTTTTTATAATTGATTTGATCAAGGATTATATATTATAAACTACATTAAATTTATATTATCTAAATAATTTGTATGGTAAATTGAAATATAAAATATTTATATTTAATAAAAATTTCATATATATAATTGAATTTCATATAATAGATAATGTGGATTTCATATTATGATATGAATATAAAGCATTCAGATTCAAAATTATGAAATGTTCATAATGAGTAACTAAATTATAAATTTTTTATGATTTACTTTTATATATGAATTCATTATTAATGTTTATCATATGTTTAAATTTATGCACTGTCCATTAATTTAAATGTTATTCTCTTTTATTATTCTTTGAGATTATAAAATGTTTATATTGGGAATATGTGTATGATAATTAATGTCATTTTCAGAAATATTTATTGGGCATCAAAGGTCATATTCCTCGAGAAGAAATATTTTTCTCGAGTATGAAGAAAAAGGATAAAATTATACTAAATGAACAAACAAAATAAATGATTGTAAGTTTTTTATTTATATTTCAAATATTTTATGAAATTTATAATTAAATATAAGGCCCCAGCCTTAAACCTTACTTAATCTTGAGTTATTACAAGATTACACATTGAGAATATTTTCAAGTTTAGAGTTTTAGAGAATTAGATCATAAAACATGAATTATATTCCACATTTAAACCAAGTGGTTACATAAAAGATAGTATTCATTTTCCCCCTCAACGTAAACATATTTAAAATAAAACAGGGATTCTTTCTTGACACTTCCTTGACAATATCATCATTTCATGTACCTTTCCCTTGACCTGTGAAAAACATTTCAAAAAAACATGGTAAACGAACATTTGTACGATCTTGGTGATCCCATTCATGAAACTTCTTCATAAGACATGTGTTTCCATAATGACCATGCACACCACATTTAAAACATTCAATTGATCCCTTAGAAAGAACTTCTTTCCCTTTCCTCGAGTCAACTGGATGCTTCCTTTTTCCATAGCAGGTTCTTGCTTTATGACCTTCATTTCCACATCTATATCATATTTCTGTCCCTTTGAAACATTTTCCTAGGTGTTTCTTTCCACATTTTTGACACATAAGTTTTTGAACAAACTTACCTTTATGATAATCAATGTCATTTTCAGAATGATGTATTGGGCATCAAAGGTCATATTCCTCGAGAAGAAATATTTTTCTCGAGTATGAAGAAAAAGGATAAAATTATACTAAATGAACAAACAAAATAAATGATTGTAAGTTTTTTATTTATATTTCAAATATTTTATGAAATTTATAATTAAATATAAGGCCCCATCCTTAAACCTTACTTAATCTTGAGTTATTACAAGATTAAACATTGAGGATCTTTTCAAGTTTAGAGTTTTAGAGAATTAGATCATAAAACTTTCATTACATTCCACATTTAAACAAAGTGGTTACATAAAAGATAGTATTCAGTTTTCCCCTCAATGGAAACATATTTAAAATAAAACAGGGATTATTTCTTGACACTTCCTTGACACTATCATCATTTCATGTACCTTTCACTTGACCTGTGAAAAACATTTCAAAAAAAACTTGGTAAACAGACATTTGTACGATCTTGGTGATCCCATTCATGAAACTTCTTCATAGGACATGTGTTTGCATAATGACCATGCACACCACATTTAAAACATTCAATTGATCCCTCAGAAAGAACTTCTTTCCCTTTCCTCAAGTCAACTGGATGCTTCCATTTTCCATAGCTGGTTCTTGCTTTATGACCTTCATTTCCACATCTATAGCATATTTATGTCCCTTTGAAACATTTTCCAAGGTGTTTCTTTCCACATTTTTGACACATATTTTTTTGAACACACTTACCTTTATAATTATTACCTATAGTTCTGTAGGGATTTGTTTCTCGCATATATGATGCCTTAGAGAAATCACCAAGGTTTAGGTGGTCAATCATGACTCCAGATAGTTGGTTGAGGATAATCACAAGAGTTCTTATTGCAGCTCCCATATCATTCAGTTGCTTGCTCAAAAAACTGTCACGGTTTCCTTCACATCCACTGTTACTTTGGGGCCTGCTAGATCCAGCCATTTACTAAATCCAAAAAGGTCAGTGTGAGTATATCAACAAAACCATAATGTTCTAATGAGGAATATAAACACTAAGATATACTTACTCATTTATTTTATCTAAAACTAGGACTCTTTCTGAAATCCTAACCATTATGGTAATGTCACTTTTTCTTAAAGAATACCCTAACCTCTAAAGTTATCTAAACCGACCTTTGATACCAACTATAGGGCCCCATCCTTAAACCTTACATAATCTTGAGTTATTACAAGATTAAACATTGAGGATATTTTCAAGTTTATAGTTTTAGAGAATTAGATCATAAAACGTGCATTACATTCCACATTTAAACAAAGTGGTTACGTAAAAGATAGTATTCATTTTTCCCCTCAACGGAAACATATTTAAAATAAAACAGGGATTCTTTCTTGACACTTCCTTGACACTATCATCATTTCATGTACCATTCCCTTGACCAGTGAATAACATTTCAAAAAAAATTGGGATGAGAATAAAAATCTTAGTAAGGGTTATAAAAACAATATGGAATGGAAACATGAGTTCATATATACATAAGAATGAAGTCATACTTTACCCATAAAACATATGCACTTCAACATACCTCACCAAATCATGAATAAATCATAGAAATCATAAGACATAAAAGGTAACTTGAGGCATTCATAACATTATTACGTAGGGAGTAACCCTCTTGGTTACGTTTGGAATACCCACCATAGTATATTCCCTAAATCTCTTAGGAGAAACCTTAATGTTTCACTCCTTCGCGTTACCCAATGCATTGGAGAGCTATATCGGGCTCACCCGCCCTTAGTTTATCACGGAACCACCTGTTTTCCTAAAAATGCCCAAGAACCATAACATAAACGTATCACATAAAACATGCATAAAGGAAACATAACATTTCCACATTTCAATCACAATATAACATTTTAGTATATTGAAATAATGAATCCATTCAAAAAGAAACCATTTCCCAAACCATTTAAAACATTTAATGAAGAGATTTTTGAATCAAAGTGTCTCATACAACCTTGAAGATTTTAAAATATTAAACCATTAATATACATATAAATAAATCCTTAAAACCATTTTGAAAACATGGATATTAATAAGAACAAATAATTAAAATATTTAAAGCGATATTTTGGTTAAAGGGGTTCTACCAAAATTAGTGACGCTTGAATACAATAATTGAGGAATAACATTTAGTCAGAACTTTATAATATCATGAGAATAAATGGATTCGTGATATAATATTCCAAAGGATAGTATATACACCATATAAGAGTGAATTGGTGCATAACAACAATGAAGTCTCAATAGAAATGTCAAATGTGATGAATTCCCTTATAAAGAAGGTATCCTTAAATTAAGGATAATTCAATCTCAAAATTATGTGTGACAAACATAAATACACCCAATATAAGTGGATATTAAGTGTAAAACAATAAAAGTTCATTCACACATATTAAGAAGATGACATATTCAATAACTACATGTTGAACCCAAAGAAATCGAAATTGTGTTAAAAAGATCCCTTGGTAAAATTCGACAGCCTAACAGCATCACTTCAAAATTCAGAAAATGAGTTGATGAGAGATAAAAAGGGCATCTCATCACTTGGACATAAAATTTACATCCACAAGGATATAAAATAACATATCCCAATCATAATAGTATGTGAATTAAAAGACATAACAAAAGAAGTCTTTTAAAAAGAGGAGGGTGAAAGGTTCCCTTACCGAGTTGGGTAACTTTTGAAACGTACACCCCACGGCAGAAGGGTCA
Source organism: Viscum album (assembly GCA_963277665.1). Taxonomy (NCBI): domain Eukaryota; kingdom Viridiplantae; phylum Streptophyta; class Magnoliopsida; order Santalales; family Viscaceae; genus Viscum; species Viscum album. The sequence goes on from OY728148.1 coordinate 473,785,320, forward strand.
TACAATGAAGATGAGAATACCCATAAATGAAATTATACTACACAATGTGTATAATAATGGGAAGTACATACGCCACTCAAAGGAAATTGTGGAAAATGTAGCATAAATCTCACGGAAATAAAAGTGAGATGAAAAACCCCTTACGAAAACTCGGCAGCCTAACGGCGCCACTTAAAACTTCCAAAATGGATTGATGAGAGGAAATAGGGTCTCTCATCATATGAATATAAAAAATTATAGTAAGATTAATATAATATAACATCCCAATCACAAGAAATATGAGCTTAAAAGGAATGACATAAAAGAGTGTACTTAAAAAGAAAGAGAGGAGTAGGATCCCTTACCTCAAGTCTGACTTGTCTTGTTCGTTTCTTTATATTCCTGAATAATAAACTTTGGTCAATTTATAATTTCTTAAGGACCACCTATAATGATTATTATTCAGTTCATATCACATATTTTAATGTTATAATTATTGGTTAATAATATGAGTTCATATCATACGTTTTTGTCGATGTTTGGTACATGAGTCAAAAATTGAACTTGTTGGAAAATAATTTTCCATGTAGATATAGGTACATCATATCCAGAATAGTATTGATGTTGTAAATATCATATATATCCAGTATATATTCATTTTATACTATTCCATAGCATTTGGAGATAAAAATTAAATGCACCGTTCATGGAGACGGTAGGCCGTACGTAGGCATGAATGTTACTTTAATTTTTTGTCATATTAATGGAATTAAAACAAAATGAGAGATATATATATATTTTATAATTACATAATGATATGAATCATTTAGATTTAATATATCACATATATATCCATTATATATATGTACTTATAATAGTACATAACATTTTGAGACAAGAAATGAAATGTATCGTTCATGGAGACGGTAAATCGTACGTACGCATGAACGCTACTTCCATTTCTATTTCATATTTAATAAAATTAAAACATAATGATACATAATATTACTCCAGTATGGTATCATATATAATATAATTAAATATATCCTTTATATGTACCACATATGGTATTAACGAATCAAATCACTTTGAGGGGCGGTAGTCCGCACTTCCTTAAATGAAGATATCGCGTTTACCCATAATGGAAACCATAAAGGTATGCCATAAATGAAAAATAAAGAATCTTAAGTAAAACATAAACATATTATATATCATATATAAATATAGTGTCATCTTAATGGCAACCTTTGAAGGTGTTAGAATAATGCTGAACAATCATCGTTTCATGAGGCAGAAAATCACCAACCACAGAAACAGTATGTTCTTTAACCATTAGACGAAGGTGTTTGTAAGTGTATCTCGAATACCGCTTATAACAACATCCTAGTATATTGAAGATACTGTATTTTTTACAAAAGAAAATAATAAAAATAGTTTAGTGGGTTTGAGAAGCAAAATAAAACAAAAGGACACAAGTGAATACATTACCTTAAAATCGGGTAACTCCCTTTGGTTTGAGCTCAAAGGCTTTCTTGGGAAGACTTATGCCCAAAGTGAGGCTTCAAGAAGTTATAGAGGGATGTCGAGAGACAAAATGGGAAGGGTTTGGCCGAGCCAAAGGCTTTGGGAGTGTGGGTATGGAGGTAGAGGTGGGGGCCTTTTATAAGAGGAGAGGAGGGGCACTCTTGGAAAGGTATAAAATGTAACTTTATTTTCAAATGAGTTTCAGATTTTAATGGTCCTACATTGATTTGTTTCGAGGATAAGGTGATAAGGGTATTATATCCACCCATCCAATAGGTTTTGTACATGTGTATGTCTTAGATGTTACATTATCTTTCCATTTTATTTAAATCATTAAATAATGAGGTCATCACTGCATCATCATGATGTCATGAATAATTTAATTTATTTAATGTCTAAAAATTATAAAAAAATACTATTCTGTAGGAAATATTTTTAGATTTCCAATGAATATTTATAGTCCAAAAGATCATCTATGTAGACAAAATTAAAAATATTTTACTTAGGTGATACATTCTTTGTTACATTTAACATTCTTTAAAAATAAAACGATAAAAAGTCACTTTCTCACAAAAGTGAATCCATGGGGCCCCCATGTTTGGAAAAAGGCATCCCATGGTCGGCCATGAGACAAATAGTAGCCTTAGGACACATTTTGTGGTCATTTTTTATTATTATGATATTATCTTATTATCTTTAACTACCCGATTACTCATTAATCAAGATAATTAAAGATAATTACCGTCATTACTATTCATAATGTCCAAAAACAAAAGAGTCTTAATTGCATAATTTGGACCTTATAATTCCAAATATTTAATCCATTTTACTAAATTACAAACACATAAATTGCAATAATTATTTTAAAAAAACTTCCCGTTGTCAAAACAAATAGCGGGTTTTTTAGAAACAATATTTATAAAAAGTTTGGCACTTGTTTATGCCTAATTCCAAAGTAAAATTAATCCCAATAACCATCATTGAATTACATGGTAAAAATATATTCTAATTACACTGTAAAACAAATTAAAAATATAATATAACAATATAATAAAATTATATGAAAAAGCAGTTTTGATGTAAAATGCAGTATTTTTCACTATTCATTGAAAAATGAACATTGTCAGAAAAATACCAAAAATTAACCCAAGGTAATTTTCAATGTCCCAATCATAAATAATATGTTTATTTTGGAAAATAGAGCTTATAAAATTTCTAAATATTTCATTTAAAAATGGTATCACCATCAAAAGGCGGTTAATCGACCTTTTAAGGAATATTAGAATGTTTACGCTTAAAAACTGGATTCATTTTCATTTTTAATCCTCTAACATTTATTGAAAAAAAAATTGAAAAACATATATAATAATTATGTATTTAGTTCTATTCATTACCTCAATTACAACGCCTAGGCGTTAACTACAATTTAAAATAATATTATTTTATTATTAGAGTGCAATGTAAGATTTCAAAGAAACTTGTTGTTGAATATTGGGTACGCCATCGAGCATAGCATTCCCTTTAAAGTAATATTATTATTTTATTCAAAAATATGGATAAATGTTAAAATTTAATACTCTTTATTTACCTCGGGTGTTACATCCTTCCCCCTTTTGGGAATTGCGCCCTCGCAATTTTAAAATTGGGCTCAGAAACATCCTTGAAAGTCCCACATCGGAACAAGAGTCGGTAAAACAATCACTTTAAAATAATGAAATATAAGTACAGAGGTCACCCGTGTTAACCCATACTAGGATTCCAAGTATGAAAATATGGACATGGAGGAAAAAACAAAGGGTCATGTTCTGATGGAGAGTGATAGTAAACATGTCTAGGAGAAAGTTAACCACAAAAAAAATCACAAACTTGTGATGGGTTAAACGGTATTCAATTCCCCAATAAGAAAAGTTAATAGACAACATTTTTTTTGTTTTTTTTTTGTTTTTTTTTGTTTTTTTTATTGAGGAATTTATTCATAAGGAAACATAATTACTTATCATGTTGACTGTCAACTTTTATTAGATTTCTTACACAAACTCATGTTTTCTCCTAAATATGAGTATTTAGGAAGACTTGTTCACTATAATCAACTTCTAGAGAATCACCTAATCCACAAAAGAGAACTATATACATCCCATGTCTTTATACTTTAACCAAAACCAAACCCAAAAGGTTAGTAAAAGATCAGATAATCCAGAAAAGGATAACCCTTTATAAAAAGAAAATCTATTCTTAATCTCCAAAATTTTTCCAACAAAACCCAAAGTTCAACGAGGACCATTCAATAAACAATTTTTCCATAAAATTCTTCAAAGTAAACCAAACTAAGATTGAAACCCAAATATTTGAAGGATTTAGTCACATAGTCTTCCATTTTAAATCATAACATTTATCTCCAAATAACATCAGTTGCTCTTAAAGTCTCGTATTGAAAAGTAATTAACCTAATCACATATCCTCCATGATAGGTTAATATATTTCCATAGATAACCCAAAATCAAATTACTCTTAATTCATAAAATCATCTAACTAAAAGGAATCAGTCAAAATAACCAGGGACTTCACGTATTGCAGTGGTATGCGATAAATACTAGTTGCACTTTGGTTGTGGGTTCGATTCCCATAGCTTTGTCCGACGTGACGGGTTGTCACACGGTCTGTGTGTTGTCCTTTTTCCAAAACTATATAATTCTCAAATCATTCCCCAAAAAGAGATAAAATCATCAAAAATAACCATAACATAATTTAACCTCAATTTTATCTCATGCCTTTCACTTCCATCATAACATATAGTAACCCATAATTACCTCAAAAGTAAGGATCATATAAACCCAAATGGTTCTTTATAACTATGTCCACAAAAGAACATATAACTATTCCTTGAATAAAATTTTCATATATTAAACATCAGGGTTACACATAATATAAAAAGTCTTCTAATGTAACCCCATCATCAAAAGAGACTTAATACTCTTAAGAATTTCACCATAACTCTTAAAGCCCTTATATGTTGACATCTTACTCATTCAACATTCTTCATGATCTATTAACCATTCCTTTAAAACTTATTTAGAAATACTTCTTTCCTACAAACAGAATCATGAATCATATCCTAAGATTCCAAAATAGGAAAACAATAGTCATGAAATAATCCATACCTTTGATTGGTTATTTTCAGTTTCATCATCCTCAATCGGAATGGAATTAGGTATTGGTAAACGAAAATTTGTGAGATCTTGGTGATCCCATTCATGAAACTTCTTCATAGGACATGTGTTTGCATAATTACCATGCACACCACATTTAAAACATTCAATTGATCCCTCAGAAAGAACTTCTTTCCCTTTCCTCGAGTCAAATGGATGCTTCCTTTTTCCATAGCTGGTTCTTGCTTTATGACCTTCATTTCCACATCTATAGCATATTTATGTCCCTTTGAAACATTTTCTTAGGTGTTTATTTCCACATTTTTGACACATAAGTTTTTGAACACACTTACCTTTATGATTATTACCTATAGTTCTGTAGGGATTTGTTTCTCGCATATATGATGCCTTAGAGAAATCACAAAGGTTTAGGTGGTCAATCATGACTCCAGATAGTTGGTTGAGGATAATCACAAGAGTTCTTATTGCAGCTCCCATATCATTCAGTTTCTTGCTCAAAAAACTGTCACAGTTTCCTTCACATCCACTGTTACCTTGGTGCCTGCTAGATCCAGCCATTTACTACAACCAAAAAGGTCAGTGTGAGTATATCAACAAAACCATCATGTACTAATGAGAAAGATAAACACTAAGATATACTTACTCATTTACATTATCTAAAACTATGACTCTTTTTGAAATCCTAACCATTATGGTAATGTCACTTATGCTTAAAGAATACCCTAACCTCTAAAGTTATCTAAACCGACCTTTGATACCAACCATAAGGCCCCAGCCTTAAACCTTACTTAATCTTGAGTTATTACAAGATTACACATTGAGGATATTTTCAAGTTTAGAGTTTTAGAGAATTAGATCAGAAAACTTGCATTACATTCCACATTTAAACAAAGTGGTTACATAAAAGATAGTATTCATTTTTCCCCTCAACGGAAACATATTTAAAATAAAACAGGGATTCTTTCTTGACACTTCCTTGACACTATCATCATTTCATGTACCTTTCCCTTGACATGTGAATAACATTTCAAAAAAACATGGTATGAGCACAAAAATCCCAGTAAGGGTTATAAAAACAATATGGAATGGAAACATGAGTTCATATATACATAAAAATGAAGTCATACTTTACCCATAAAACATAGGCACTTTAACATACCTCACCAAATCATGAATAAATCAAAGAAATCATAAGACATAAAAGGTAACTCGAGGAATTCATAACATTCTTACGTAGGGAGTAAGCCTCTTGGTTACGTTTGGAATACCCAACACAGTATATTCCCTAAATCTCTTCGTAGAAACCTTAATGTTTCACTCCTTCGCATTACCCAATGCATTGGAGAGCTATATCGGGCTCACCCGCCCTTAGTTTATCACGGAACCACCCGTTTTCCTAACAATGCCCAAGAACCATAACATGAACGTATCACATAAAACATGCATAAATGAAACATAAGATTTCCACATTTCAATCACAATATAACATTTTAGTATATTGAAATAATGAATCCATTCAAAAATAAACCATTTCCAAAACCATTTAAAACATTTAATAAAGAGATTTTTGAATCAAAGTGTCCCATACCACCTTGAATCTTTTAAAATTTTAAACCATTAATATCCATATAAATAAATCCTTAAAACCATTTTGAAAACATGGATATTAATAAGAACAAATAATTAAAACATTTAAAGCTATATTTTGGTTAAAGGGGTTCTACCAAAATTAGTGACGCTTGAATACAATAATTGAGGAATAACATTTAGTCAGAACTTTATAATATCATGAGAATAAATGGATTCATGGTATAATATTCCAAAGGACAATATATAAACCATATAAGAGTGAATTGGTGCATAACAACAATGAAGTCTCAATAGAAATGTCAAATGTGATGAATTCCCTTATAAAGAAGGTATCCTTAAATTAAGGATAATTCAATCTCAAAATTATGTGTGACAAACATAAATACACCCAATATAAGTGGATATTAAGTGAAAAAAAATAAATGGTCATTCAAACATATTCAAAAGATGACATATTCAATAACTACATGTTGAACCCAAAGAAATCGAAATTGGGTTAAAAAGTTCCCTTGGTAAAATTCGACAGCCTAACGGCATCACTTCAAAATTCAGAAAATGAGTTGATGAGAGATAAAAAGGGCATCTCATCACTTGGACATAAAATTTACTTCCATAAGGATATAAAAGAATATATCCCAATCATAATAGTATGTGAATTAAAATACATAACAAAAGAAGTCTTTTAAAAAGAGGAGGGTGAAAGGTCCCCTTACCGAGTTGGGTAACTTTCGAAACGTACACCCCATGGAAGAAGGGTCATACAATGAAGATGAGAATATCCATAAATGAAATTATACTACACAAAGTGTATAATAATGGTAAGTACATACAAAACTCAAAGGAAATTGTGGCAAATGTAGCATAAATCTCACGGGAATAAAAGTGAGATGAAAACCCCCTTACGAAAACTCGGCAGCCTAACGGCGCCACTTAAAACTTCCAAAATAGATTGATGAGAGGAAATAGGGTCTCTAATCAAATGAACATAAAGAATTATAGTAAGAGTAATATAAAATAACATCCCAATCACAAGAAATATGAGCTTAAAAGTAATGACATAAAAGTGTGTACTTAAAAAGAAAGAGAGGAGTAGGATCCCTTACCTCAAGTCCGACTTTCCTTGTTCGTTTCTTTATATTCCTGAATAATAAACTTTGGTAAATTTATAATTGCTTAAGGACCACCTATAATTATTATTATTCAGTTAATATCACATATTTTAATGTTATAATAATTGGTTAATAATATGAGTTCATATCATACGTTTTTGTCGATGTTTGGTAAATGAGTCAAAAATTGAACTTGTTGGAAAATAATTTTCCATGTAGTTATAGGTAAATCATATACAGAATAGTATTTATGTTTTAAATATCATATATATCTGTTATATATTCATTTTATACTATTCCATAGAATTTTGAGATAAAAATTAAAAGCACCGTTCATGGAGACGGTAGGCTGTACGTACGCATGAACGCTACTTTAATTTTTTGTCATATTAATGGAATTAAAACAAAATGAGATATATATATATATATTATAATTACAGAATGATATTAATCATTTAAATGTAATATATCACATATATATCCATTATATATATGTACTTATAATAGTACATAACATTTTGAGACAAGAAATGAAATGTACCGTTCCTGGAGACGGTAAACCGTACGTACGCATGAACGCTACTTCCATTTCTATTTCATATTTAATGGAATTAAAACATAATGATACATAATAGTATTCTAGTATGGTATCATATATAATATAATTAAATATATCCTTTATACGTACCACATTTGGTATTAATGAAAGAAATCACTTTGAGGGGGCGGTAGCCCGCACTTCCTTAAATGAACATATCGTGTTTACCCATAATGGAAACCATAAAGGTATGACATAAATGAAAAATACAGAATCTTAAGTAAAACATAAACATATTATATATCATATATAAATGTAGTGTCATATTAATGGCCACCTTTGAAGGTGTTAGAATAATGTTGAACAATCATCGTTTCGTGAGGCAGAAAATCGCCAACCACAGAAACAGTATGTTCTTTAACCATTAGACGAAGGTGTGTGTAAGTGTAGCTCGAATAACTCTTATAAAAACATCCTAGTATATTTAAGATACTGTATTTTTTACAAAATAAAATAATAAAAACAGTTTAGGGGGTTGGAGAAGCAAAATAAAACAAAAGGACACAAGTGAAGACATTACCTTAAAATCGGGTAACTCCCTTTGGTTTGAGCTCAAAGGCTTCCTTGGGAAGACTTATGCTCAAAGTGAGGCTTAAAGGAGTTATATAGGGATTTTTAGAGACAAAATGGGCAGGGGTTGTCCGATCCAAAGGCTTTGGGAGTGTGGGTAAGGAGGTAGAGGTGGGGGCCTTTTATAAGAGGAGAGGAGGGGCACTCTTGGAAAGGTATAAAATGAAACTTTATTTTAAAATGAGTTTCGGATTTTAATGGTCCCACATTTATGTTTTTCGAGGATAAGGTGATAAGTGTTCGAAATCCACCCATACAATAGGTTTTGGACATGTGTAGGTCTTAGATGTTACATTATCTTTCCATTTTATTTAAATCATTAAATAATGAGGTCATCGTTGCACCATCATGATGTCATAAATAATTTAATTTATTTATTGTCTAACAATTATAAAAAAATACTATGCTGTAGGAAATAATTTTAGCTTTCCAATGAATATTTATAGTCCAAAAGATCATCTATTTAGACAAAATTAAAAATATTTTACTTAGGTGATACATTCTTTGTTACATTTAACATTCTTTAAAAATAAAAATATAAAAAGTCACTCTCACAAAAGTGATTACATGGGGCCCCCAAGTTTGGCACAAGGCATCCCATGGTCGGCCATGAGAAAACCGGTATCCTTAGGACACATTTTTTGGTAATTTTTTTATTATTATGATATTATCTTATTATCTTTAACTACCCGATTACTCATTAATCAAGATAATTCAAGATAATTACCGTCGTTACTATTCATAATGTCCAAAAACAAAAGAGTCTTAATTTCATAATCTGGACCTTCTGATTCCAAATATGTAATCCATTTTACCAAATTCCAAACAAATAAATTTCATTAATTAATTTAAAAAAACTTCTCGTTGTCAAAACAAATAGCGGGTTTTTTAGAAACAATATTTATGAAATGTTTGGCACTTGTTTATGCCTAATACCAAAGTGAAATTAATCCCAATGACCATCCTTGAATTACATGGTAAAAATATTTTCTAATTATACTTTAAAACAAATTAAAAAGATAATATAACAATATAATTAAATTATATGAAAAAGTAGTTTTGATGTAAAATGCAGTATTTTTCACTATTCATTGAAAAATGAACATTGTCAGAAAAATACCAAAAATTAACCCAAGGTAAATTTCAATGTCCCAATCATAAATAATATGTTTATTTTGAAAAATAGAGCTTATAAAATTGCCAAAGAGTGGATATAAAAATGGGATCTCCATCAAAAGACGGTTAATCGACCTTTTAAGGAATATTAGAATGTTTACGCTTAAAAACTGGATTCATTTGCATTTTTAATCCTATAACATTTATTGAAAAAAATATTTGACAAATATATATAATAATTTTGTAGTTAGCTATGTTCATTACCTCCATTACAACGGCTAGGCGTTAACTACCATTTAAAATAATATTATTTTATTATTAGAGTGCAACGTAAGATTTCAAAGAAACTTGTTGTTGCATATTGGGTACGCCATTGAGCGTAGCATTCCCTTTAAAGTAATATTAATATTTTATTCACAAATATGGATAAATGTGAAAATTTCATACTCTTTATTTACCTGGGGTGTTACATTAAATATCTTGTTTATATATTCAACAATCTTCCATATAGGACCTTGATGATAAAGAAGATGACAACTTGAGAAAAAATGATCTTTTGAGTTAGGTATTTGGTGAGGACCGCCAAGGGAGGGTCTTATGCTGACCCAAGAAAAACATCATCCCCACTAGGTATTGGTTCTCATAAGGATCCTCTCAAACCTCTCAGACCACCAAGATATAAATATCTCATGCAGAATTTGTTAACCACGGTTCCAAAAACCATGGATATAGGATATACCCATGGTTCTAATGTGTGGGTATAGTGTTTTTTTAGTTGTGATAATATGTCAACCAAGCATATATCATGGATACAATTATCACACCATGTCTCGCAGACTACAAACACACCCAAATACGATCACAAGTAAAGCATGAATTTCATTCAAGTCCCACATAAATCATAACATAGAAATATGTGTACAACAAGACACCACAAAGGTAAGGAACTTCCTACCTCATGGTTTTCAAAGTTGATATCAAGGTTTAAAAAGTCTATCATTACGTGAACCACACTAGTACCCAACTAGATGACGATCATACACCAATAAATCCTTAAACCATCCCTATTTTGAGTGTATTTAGAATTTTTTCTATCCTTGAAAATTAAAAATATTAAATTAAATATGATAAAATTACCCCATTTCCTTCAAAAACAAACTTTGGAATAAATATCTACTCACTGAGGTGAACCAAGAAGAACTGATGGTGCATAAATCCAGTCAATATGGAATTAGATATTGAAGAATGGATTTTCGATGAATAAAAAAACAAAAAAAATAAAAATAAAAGAGAGAATATATGAGATGCATAGTTAGTCATGAGTGGGAAATTTCCCAACATAGACTCCTCACTCCTCCCCCCCCCCACACCCCATTTTGACAATATTTTCCCATTTTCGTTTATTAAATTATTTTTAAAATCGTCTTATTACATAAATTATTATATTATTCTCCCTCACCTTTAAATCCTTGCGCCACCCCCCACTTTCATGAATTTTATTTTTTTTCAAAAAATGTTTTAAGCAAAAACACATTTAACCATATATATAAAAAAATATTAAATTTCAAATTTATAAATGTATACACACACACAATATATATATATATATGAATATCCCCACATTTATTTATTTAACTCACACAAACACACACACACACACATACCCATATATATGTATATATATATTATATGTATATGTATATCCACCTGCATAAATATATATATAAATATAAATATATACATTTTAATTTTCCACACCAAAATATTGTTTTCCAAATTTGATATTAATCCAAAAAATATATTATTAAATTTCGTCCAACATTTCTCCAAAATATCAAATATATAATAATGTCCAATAATATTAATAAAATAATTAATAATTGCACGCATTATAATTTATTTTGAACAAGTAATAATATCAATACTATTACCTAATATCTTAACAATTATTCACCAATGAGAAACACCACTCATTAATTACGCAAATTCAAATTATTTTTTTACAGTGGTTTTAGATTTATCGTATGAATTACCATTTGAGAGGTATTAATAATTTATTATTTAAAAATTTGAATAATAATATAATTAAATATAAAAAGGGTATTATCATGTTTTATATTTCCAAACACCCACACGTAAACGAGTTATACCCTTCCTAGGGTATACCCTATATTCTAGAACTAATTATGGTATCATATTTCTCATATGACACATCATTTAATATATATTCAGTTATATTTTAAAAAAATAAATTAAAATATATTAAATAATTGAACCATGTTTGATATCTAAACAAACACCCAACACACGCAAATATTATACCCCGCCTAGGGTAAACACTGAATCTCAGACCCAATGGAAGTGTCTTATTTATATTATGGCACATCGTTTGGTAGTAATTCAATTATTATGGATAAATAACTAATGGGTAATATAATATATTTAATATATTTTTTATTCTGTCTACATCAAGGCTCTATGGGCCTCAGTGTCTCAAAATAACTTAGCAGCTAACTCCAAAAATATCCCACAGAAATCTCCAAGATACTAACTGTATTCTTACCCTAACAAAAATCCATAGTAACATTTAGTAAGTGATTTTTATTGAAAAAATTAATTTTCACATAAACATAACTATAAATTAATAAGAAAGATCGTTTTTTATCGTTAAAAAAATATAGGATATTATAGTTGACATTATGCGATAAAAAATAGTTATATTTCAACATTTATACTACTGTGGACTCAAAGATTAGTGAAATATGGATCTTGCAATACTAATGTATATGATGTGTTAGAAAGGGGTTAACATATTTATAGGATCATATTTTATGTAATTCCTTATTAAATTACTGTAAAACATTATGTTTATCTGATAAAAATATATATTGTAGATAAAATTGAATCATCATCATCCAAATGGAATTTGAGATCATTTTTAGAGAAATAAATTTTTGATAAAAGAAACTTCCGGGATTGGTATAGAAATTTAAGAAACATTCTTAAATAGGATCAAAGATTGAATGAGTTTTAAAACAAACATCATTAGAAATATCTAATTGATAAATCCAATAAAGAATAAACATATAGTTATAGTAAGCATAGTAAATATTCTCTTGAAGTTTCTATATTGATTATTGTTTATATGGGTCCCAATATATAAAAGAAACATGATAACATAGATTTTTTGGGGTGATAATCAACCTAAAAAGTATTTATCCAGAAGAGGCAGTATATGATAGATATTATGCTCCAAAATCACTCTTTTAGTGTAAGATGGATAATGTTACACCAGTATAAACTCATGTAGTTGATATAATGGGGTGCATAATTGACTTGGATAAACTATATTCACCTCTCAGGATAAATTTTTACATGAACAACATTGGATAATCAATTTTTAAAAGGTCCTTATAGTTTATTATCAATGGAAATATGAATCAATTCTAAAAAAGTTAACTCAATTCCCTGAATATGTTGAGAAATACTAAGTTGGAAATGAACAATCCAAGATTTCATGTCATGATGATGGTATAAAAAGTAAAGTGTTTAATTTTTTTATTGTGGTAGAGGAAGATAGGTCATAGAGTGTCTTCATCACTTTTAAACTGAAGAAAGTGGCGTCTAAGGAATGGTTGTGGGAATTATAAACATTTGAGATATAACTTCCCATAATTCTTATAGGAGTGTAATAAGTACTACGTAGAGTCCACATTTTTTTTAATGTTATAAAAATGAATTATACTATTTTAAAGGTTATATGAAGTATGTTATATAGAATAAAAATGTAATAAATATTAAAAAGATTTAAAATATAATGAATTATGTATAGTTAGAGATTGGATTAGATATTCAAGTGATATAGAAAAGGGTTGATACATCAAGTAGGTTCATATAGTGCATTACTTCAAAGATCTAGTGAATTAAAATAAATTATATCTATTTCCATCTTATATATCCTATATTATAAGGGTGTTTTTGTTGTAAAAAATGGTTTTTTTCAATATATGATATCATGTATATAATACCCATAGTTTATGATTTGATCCAATTTTATAAATTTTTAAAGATAACATAAAGGTAAATTATTTTATCTAAGAAAAAATTATTACCCAAGTTATTTTCTAAAAATGAGGAAAAGAGTTCCCACCATCTAATAAGGGAATATTTTCAAAAATAATTTTTTTCATAATATTTCTCCAAACATAGTGAATAATATATAATATATAGTTATTAATAGTTTATATGTTATATATTTCCAAAAATGAAACAAATATAATTTCCTAGAATAAAGTAGATTGTGTCTTAGAAAATTGTTTCATAGAAAATATATTTTCTAAGAGGATAGTTGGAGTACTTAGATTTACAGAAGTTCAGGAACTTAAAAAAAAAAGATTATACTAATAAAATTCAAAGTAAAAGTCACTTAAAATAGTAAAGGACTTTATGGTTTGTTGGTAAAGAAATATATTAATGTAAAGGGGTGCATTTAAATATTTTTCCAAGTGATCTCAAAAAAATGAATGTAAAAAATCAATGATGATGATGATAGGGAACTTAAAAAAGAGTTATAAGTTGAACATATTGTTATGTCAGATAGGGTAATGGCAGATGGTCTAGAGGGGGGTGAATAGACCAGATTAAAATTTTTAATCAAATTAATTGATTAAATAAATTAATGATCAAAGTTAATTATTAAGGTTAATTAGTAGTAGAAAAAGTAAATAATGCAAGGATGTTTTTTATAGTAGTTCCGTCCAAAGTGGGCCTACTCTACTCTTATACCTCTCTACTCTGTGAGATATATGTGTTAACTAAAAAATATTATTAAAGGGGAATCATAACCCAATTACAAAATCCTTTTCTAGTGGATGGATAACCACAACACTGACTTTTTTGTGGGGAGTCACAACCCTTACAAACTGACTTTAGGTACTGGGAGTCACAACCCAAGAAGTTCTGACTTTAGATACAGGGAGTTAGAACCCTAACATCCTAACTTTAGAATCTGGGAGTCACAACCCGAGGAAAAAAATAACAAATAATTATTTTTTGTGCAAAAGCATAAACAGAAAAATAGAGTGTGTGTGAGATATGAGAAGTAGTGTTATAGAATCAGAACCAGATGAAAGAGAAGATATAAATTAAAGCATAGGTACTAGTTTTTAAGATTTAGATCAGCACGTCTCATTAATGCAATTATAATCGAAGCAGAATTAATTCAGCACTTGAGATAACAAGTAGGTGGTGAAGCAAAGTTTTACAGGACGTTGCAAATGCACAGCAGGTTCAAAGTTCATAACACTTTCTATTTGTATTGTAATTGTATTTTTTACCATCAAGAGAGAATGATATATATATATATATATAGAATATATAGCGGGTTCAGTAGCTCTGATTCCTTTGGATATTCAAAATTAATTGAGTCAAGAGCTCCCATAAATATCTCCATTAAAATAGCAACACTGTTGCTTCATTATTCTAGTAGAATAAATATCTAATAGAAGAATACAAAATATTTTGAATTAGTATTCTAATAAAATCTCCAGAATAATAAAATCATTGAATGATTTAAAACAGTATTTTAAATCCATTTAAAAAGTTTTGAACTTAGTTAAAACAGTTCCTGAAAACTAGCAGAAAATTCTGAAATTAAATTCAAATGTTTTAATTTAAACAAATTTGAAACGTCCAAATTTATTAGTAAAAGGTATTGAGAAAATTTATTAATTTTTCTCTCTAAAAATATCACAAAAAATATTTAAAAATATTTTAACATGATCCTTATATTTAATGAGACTTTTTCAAAAAAATCATTAAAAAATAATCCATATATTTGTAGAAAATCAATTTTTAAAAAAATGTACGGAATGAACAGAAACTTCAGAATGAATAATAACTTCGGAGTGAACAGTAACTTTGGAGTGAACAGTAACTTCATAATGAACAGTAACTTTGGAATGCACAGTAAATTCATAATAAACAGTAACGTAAGGTTGGAAAACCATACTTTGTGAAATAAACAGTAAAGTAATGTAGGGATAATGAATAGTAAATTAACGTAGGGATGATGACCAGTAAAGTAATGTTGGGATGATGAAAAGAAACATAACGTAGGGATAATGAACAGTAATATAACATAGGGTATTAATAATAAAGTAATAAATGGATAATGAATAGTAATGTAACGTAGGCTATGAACAGTAAAGTAATGTAAGGTATGAATAGTAAAGTATCGTAAGGTATGAATAGTAAAGTAACGTAAGGAATGAATAGTAAGACATAATTTCGTGAAATATACAGTAAACGATACTTTCATGAAAAAAATATTAAACAGTACTTTCGTGAAAAAAAAGTAAACCATAGTTTCGGGAAAAATCTGGGCAGAATATTGTTACAAACTTCAACGAATTTTTAAGGGCTCTTCATACAGATTCAGACTTCGATCAAAACTAATTATTTGTAGAAAAAATTATTATCTTTCCAAAAAAAATAACTAATTAAAACTGACATCTACAGATCCCAAAATCATTAAAAAATAGAAGAAAAACAATTCTGCAAAAACTATTACTACAAAACAGAATAGTATAAATTCAAGTAAATAAAAGTCCATTTAAAAGATATTTTTAGACTTTCATGTAATCTAATGAAAACAAGATAAACATCTTATATTTATATAGAATCAGGTTTCATGAAAATCTGAAAACTGTAGAAGTTTCAGTAAAATAAATACAGAAATGTTTTAAAATAGTGCAATGTAGAGTTTCTAAAACCATAGTAGCAACTTCATTGAATTTTTAGAGCTTTTTCAAACTTCCTCGTTAAATAATAATGTATACATAAATATCTTCTCTTTCCAATGTGATAAGAATCACAAAAAACCAAATAACATAAATTAATATACCATTAAAATACATAGGAAAATTAATCAAACAAAATGATATGAAATCAAATTAAAGTAAATATGCACATGCACAAACACATATAAGTTATCAAAATTATAAAATTGCATGTTGTGAACTAAATAAGTTTTAATACTATGTTTAAAGAAATAAACATGAGGATTATGAATTATAATCTCACTATTATTCAATAATATTTCTTCATAGATGTTACCCCTTAAAGGAATTCAATTGGAGGATTTTATTAGATGGTAACATAGATAACTATTAGGAATTATATATATATGAAATGATTGTAAAAAATATTAAAAATATAGTAAACACAAGT
Organism: Viscum album; assembly: GCA_963277665.1. Taxonomy (NCBI): domain Eukaryota; kingdom Viridiplantae; phylum Streptophyta; class Magnoliopsida; order Santalales; family Viscaceae; genus Viscum; species Viscum album. The sequence goes on from OY728148.1 coordinate 473,802,203, forward strand.
CATTTATATTACTACATCATATATTATATGATTAGTTTGGTGTATGTGAATGGTTTTATTGGTATTATTAAAGGAGTTTAAGAATATAAAACTCATCATGTTATACCAAATTCAGCTCTAATTTATTATTCATTAGTTTTTGGATGAATATATTCTTGAAATGAAATGATAATTAACCTCCCAAAGTATGAATTCTCTTATTCGTAATCAATTTTCATCATGGATTATTATAGTTTTTGGTGAAATGTGATGATTAATGTGGATTTGGTTTTTCAGAGAGGTATAGAATTCACACATGAGGCTTAATTGAGTTAAGATTTCCCATAAATATCTCCATGAAAAGAGTATTACTATTTATTCTTTATTCCAGTAGAATAAATATCTAATAAAAGAATTCAAAATATTTTAATTAATCCTTCCAATAAAATATCTAGAATAATAAAAGCATTTAATAATTTAAAATAACATTTTAAATCCATTTAAAATGTTTCAAACATAGTCAAAACAGTTCCTGAAAACTAGTAGTAGATTCTGAAATTAAATTCAAACATTTGAATTTAAACCAATTTGAAACGTCCAAATTTATTTGTAAAAGACGTTGAGAAATTTTATTAATTTTACTCTCTAAATATAGCACCAAAAATATTAAAAATTCTATGATTATGATCCTTATATTTAATGAGAATTTTTCAAAAAAACATCGATATATTTGCAGAAAATCAATTTTTAAAAAAACACATGGAATGAACAGTAACTTCAGAATGAATAATAACTTTAGAGTAAACAGTAACATTAGAGTGAACAGTAACTTTCGAAATGAGCAGTGACTTCAGAATGAACAATGACTTTGGAATGAACAGTAATGTAAGGTTTCCAAACCATACTTTGTGAAATAAATAGTAAAGTAACGTAGGAATGATGAAGAGTAAAGTAACGCAGGGACGATGAACAGTAATGTAATGTAGGGTATGAACAGTAAAGTAACATAGGGATGATGAACAATAATATAACGTAGGGTATGAACAGTAACTTATGGTTTCCAAAACATACTTTGCAGAATGAATAGTAACGTAACGTAGGGTATGAAAAATAAAGTAACATAAGGTGTGAATAGTAAAGTAACGTAAGGTATGAATAGTAAAGTAACGAAAGGTATGAATAGTAAACCATTCATTCATGAAAAGAACTATAAACCATACTTTTGTGAAAAAAATAGTAAACCATACTTTCATGAAAAATCAGGACAGAATATTTTTACAAACTTCAATGAATTTTTAAAGGCTCTTAACAGAAGATTCAGACTTTGTTTAAAACTAATTATTTGTAGAAAAACTAATTTTTTTTAGGAAAAAAATAACCAATTAAAATAGAAATCCATATATCCCAAAATCATTAAAAAACATAAGCAAAACAATTCTATAAAAACTAGTACTACAAAACATCATTGTATAATTTCAAGTAATTAAAATTCCATCTAAAAGATATTTTTACACTTTTATTTACACTAATTAAATCAAGATAAACATGTTAGATTTCCATAGAATTGGGTTTCATGAAAATTTGATAACTATAGAAGTTGCAGTAAAATAAATACAGAAATATTTTTAAATAGTGAAATGTAGAGTTTCTAAAACAATAGTAGCAACTTCATTGAATTTTTATAGCATTTTCAAACTTCCTCATTAACTAATAAATTATAGATAAATATCTTATCCTTTCAACATGACAATAATCAAAAAAAATCCAAATAACATAAATTAAGATATCATTAAAATAAATAGAAAAATTAATGAAACAAAAACCTATGAAATCAAATTAAAGGAAATATGCACATGTACAAACAATCTCCCCATTTATGTTTGATTACAAAACCAAAAACTTTAAACCATAAATGAATTTTTAAAATTATTAAAACCAAAATATTTCTCCCCAAAACATCTCTCCAAAACATCTCACCCTTTTTTTAAATAAACAAAAAGTGAAAACATTCTCCCCCTAAACAAATGCATTAAATAAAATTTAAAATTCCAACATACCAAGAGAAATTTTAATTTTCTAAAACTGAGTAAAGTCTAAGGGATTTGTAAAAATATCTACAAGCTAATTTTATGAAGGGAAAAATTCTAAAACAATATCAACTTTATTCATATTATCTCGAATAAAAATAAATCTAAGATCAATATATTTTGTTCTAGAATGCTATAAGGGGTTTTTAGAAATAGAAATTGAAGATGTATTATCACAAAAAATATGTCGTTTATCAATATAAACACCAAAATCACATAAGGTTTTATTAATCCAGAAACATTGAGTATAACTACTACTAGCCGAGATATACTCAGCTTTTACAGTAGATAAAGCAACAGATAATTGTTTCTTAGATGATTAGGAAATTAAATTTTTTTCCAGAGAATGACGCATACCTGATGTGCTTTTTCAGTCAATTCTATAGTTCCTTTAACATATCTAATTATTACTTTTACAGCTTTAATATGACTTTCTTTAGGATCATCCTTAAATCTAGTACATAAACCAACACTAAAAATGATGTCAGGTCTAGATGTAGTTAAATATAGAAAGATACCTATCATACCTCTATAAACTATAAAATCAACTAATTTACTAGATTCATCACTATCTAATTTACAATTAGTACCCATAGGAGTTTTCACGGATTTAGAGGAATCAAGACCAAATTGTTTAACTAAATATTTAGCATACTTAGATCGATTAAGAAAAATTCTATCTTTCCATTGACAAATTTCAAGTCCAAGAGAGAACATTAATTCTCCCATTAAACTCATGTCAAATTTAGAAAACATCAATGAATAAAAATCATTATAAAATATTTCACTAGATGAACCAAATACTATATCATCAACATATATCTAAACAATTAAAATTTTATCAGAAGATCTTTTAGTAAAAAGAGTTGGATCAACATTGACTTTATTGAAACCATTCTTTAATAAAAATAAGGAAATCCTTTCATACCAAGAATGAGGTGCTTGTTTAACACCGTATAAATATTTAGATAATTTAAAAACACGGTTGGGAGATTTTTCATTTTCAAAACCAAGGGGTTGAGAAACATAAAATTCTTCAGTAATAAAACCATTTAAGAAAGCACTTTTTAAATCCAAATGATATAATTTAAAACCTCGAAAACATGAAAAAGCCAATAAAATTTTAATTAACTCTAACCTAGAAACAGGTGAAAATGAATCTTCAAAGTCTATACCTTCTTCTTTAGAGTATCCTTGAGAAACAAGTCTGGCTTTATTTTTGACAATCTGTCCAGATTCCTCCATCTTGTCTCTAAAGATCCACTTAGTTCTAATTACCTGCTTATCATTAGGAAATTCTACTAAAGTCCAAACATTATTTCTAAAAACTGATTTAATTCACCTTGCATAGCAACAATCCAATATTAATCTTTTAAAGCATCATTAATATTAATATGAACAAAATCAGAAATAAAAACAGAATTGGAACGATAATTTAAAATTGAATTTATATTTTTAACATCATAATCAACATTTCCAATTACATTTTCAATAGAATTATCTTTGTGAATCTTCCATGATCTTGGATCAGGTTGAGAAGGAGTATTCTCCCCTTCAATTAATTCATTCCTATCTTGAGGAATATCTTCATGAAAATTAAAATCTCCAAACTCATTATCAATAACATTAGAATCATAATTTATTTTAACATTACTTTCATAAAACATAACATGAACAGATTCTTCAATAACCACCATTATTTTATTACAAACTCTATAAGATTTACTATTATTAGAATAACCAAGAAAAATAACTTTATCTATTGTATCACCAAATTTATCTAAATTATCCTCTGAATTTAAAATAAACACTTTACATCCCAAAAATCTAAAATAAACAACTTTAGGCTTTTTATTTTTGAATAATTCATTAGGAGTTTTCTTTAGAAAAGGTCTAATAAGAATTATATTTGAAATATAACATGCATAAAAAAGATCCTCAGTCCAAAAATATGAAGGTAGATTATACTCACTTAACATAGTTCGAGCCATTTCAATAAGAGTTCTATTTTCCGTTCTACAACACCATTTTGTTGCGGTGTTCTTGGAGGAGAGAAATTATGAAAATATTCATTCTTTTCACATAATGTTTCAAAATATAAATTATGAAATTCACCTCATTTATCACTATGAATAAAAATAATCATACAACCATTTTCATTTTGAACTAATTTTCAAAAACAGTGAATTTAGATAAAGTGTCATTTTAATGTTCTAAAAAATATACCCAAGTAAATCTACTATAATCATTAATAATAACTAAACAATAATTCTTTCCACTAAGACTAGAAATTTTTGTTTGACCAAATAAATCAAGACGTCCTAACTTTAAAGGCTTATTAGTACTTATCTAATTGATAAGTTTACAGAAATTTTGCGTTGCTTCCCTTTCATGCAGGCCTCACAAACATGAAGTTGTTCTTTCTTAAATGAAGGAAGTTATAAAACATTCTCATGCTTTAAAATCTTATGAAACATACTGAAATTAACATGACCTAAACATCAGTACCAAAGGATGTTGTGATTTTGTATAACATTCAAACACTTTATATGTTGAACTGTTAGTTCAGTAAAATCAATAGTATAAATATTATCTTTTTCATTATTATAAAATAATAAATAATCATATTTAAAAATTAATCATTTATCATTTTGAAATTTAACTTCTATTCCATCATCACATAATTATGATATACTAATAAAATTTTGTTTTAAACCTTCAACATATAAAACTTTTGAAAGAAATGTAGAATTTGAAATACCAACTCTACCGAAAACTTTTACTTTGCCTTTGGAATTGTCTCCAAAAGTAACAGTGCATCCATCACATGTGTTGTACTATGTAAACATTGATGGGTCTCTGGTCATATGCTTAGAGCATCCACTATCCACAAACCATATTTCATTCTTCATACATCCAAGGCATTTTTCCTACAATAATAAATTAATTGACAATTTTGGTACCCAAGCTACTTTGGGTCCAATAGGAATAGCAATACAATTTTTAGGTACCCATATAGAATTTAAACTTGTATGGTAAGTTTCTATCTATTACAAGGATTTAGAAATATTAGTTTTTTAAATACCAAAGATTGTTTAAATCTAAGTGAGAAGTCATTGGCATAGTGACCATTAATGCCACATTTAAGACAAGTAACAGTTGAAGTACAACCATTTTTACTTTTAACAAAATGGGTTTCATGCATTTGAGTTAATATTTTATCATAAGAAAAACCATATTTATTTTTATCTGTTTCAGTCAAAGACATCATCCCATGACATTTTTCATGACCTTGAATAAAATCAGATAAATTTATTTTAAGACATTCAACTTCCTTTTCCAATTTCTCATTCAAATCTTGAGCAGTTTTTAAATTATCATAAACTATTGAATGAGAAGTAGTAGCACTGTTTGTTAACTTTTTATTTTCTTGAAAAATTAATTTATTTTCAAAAATAAGTTTTTCATTATCTTCTTTAAGATTATTATATAAATCAGTAGCTTTGAAAACATCTTTTCTTAATCTTTCAATTTCTTTATTTAATTGAAAAACATTTGGGTTTTCATATTCATATTCTGAATTAGAACATTCAAAATAATAACTAGTCTTAGTGACCTTATCCAGTTATGGTATGAAACACAAGTTAGCAGATTCTTTATTATTTCCAGATTATTCACTAGAATCAGATTCCTCAGTACAACTCCAACTTGTTGTCAATTCCTTTCTATCCTTCTTATTGTATTTGACTTTATTATTTAGTTTTGGGAAATCAGATTTGATATGACCTTTATTCTTACACTCATAACAAGTTGCATCTGAAGCATTGTAATTTGTATCACCCTTCTTATCTCCCTTATATTTTTCTTTTTGATAGTTTCTACTAAACTAGTTTTTAACTCCTTTCTTTTTCATTCTTTTATAGACTCCAATTACAATCTAATCCATGTCTTCCTTTTCAATATCATATAGATCAGAATCAGAAGAATCATTAGAAATAACATTTACAAATGTAAAATCTACCCATTTTATTTTCTTTTTCTCCTTATCAGCTATGTTTTCCAGTTCTAGTTCATATTGGAGTAGTGATCCAATAAATTCATCTAGTGTGTACTCTTTGATTTTCTTCGTTTCATCAATGAAAACCTTCTTTGCATGTCATTTCTTTGTTAATGCTCGTAGGACTCTTTCAAAAAGTACAATATTTTCCAAACCTTCTCCAATTTAATTCATTCCATTCATAATGCTTGTGAATCTATGGAACATTTGGTTTATAGTTTCATTTTCACCCATCTTGAAGTCTTGATACTCAACACAAAGCATTCCAAGCATGGTTCAGATGAATTTGTCAGATCCAAGGTGAGTTACTTGCAGAATCTTCCAAATATCATGAGCTTTCTTGCATGAAGACAAATGACTAAAAACACTTCTGTTAATAGCACAATATAAAATATTAACAACTTTGTAATTTAATACATATCTAGTGGCATCAGTTCCTATAAGAGTATCTAGGTCAGCTTCAAGAAGTGTGTATTGTTTGGACATGATAAACTAGTTCTCAATGATGAACTGTTTGAGGAATGACTCCATTCCGAATATCTAGTATCCATAATCATTTCCATCAAAATATGGTGGCTTCTAAGGAATCCAAGCATCATTAGAGTTCAATCCTACAATATTATAATATATTTATCCTTAGACTATGTGCTATTGGAATCTTTTATCACAATAAAATATAAAAGTAGACTAAAAATATGGTTGGACAAATTCCTGAAGGAACAACCAATGGTACCAATCTTTGGTATAATGAAATATAATGATAGAGAAAAACTATTCTTAAGAAGGTTAGCCTCTGATACCAACTGTTAGGTCGGATAGGTTAATGAAAGATGGTCTAGAGGGGGTTAATAGACCAGATTAAAAAATTTAATCAAATGAATTGATTAAATAAATTAATTATCAAAGTTAATTATTAAGGTTAATTAGTAGCAGAAAATGTAAATAGCACAAGGATGGTTTTTATACTAGTTCAGTCCAAAGTGGTCCTACTCTACTCTTATACCACTCTACTCGGTGCGAGATATGTGTAAACATAAAAATTATTTTTAAAGGGGAAACATAACCCAATTACAAAATCCTTTTCTAGTGGAGGGATAACTACGACACTGACTTTTGTGTGGGGAGTCACAACCCTTACAACCTGAATTTAGATACTGGGAGTCACAACCCAAAAATTCCCGACATTAGATATAGGGATTCACAACCCTAAGATCCTAACTTTAGAATCCTAGAGTCACAACCTGAGGAAAAAAACAAATCATTCTTTTGTGTGCAAAATCATAAACAGAAAAACAGAGAGCATGTGAGAGATGGGAACTAGTGTTACAGACCTAGAACCAGATGAAAGAGAAGATAAAAATTAAAGCATAGGTTCTGGTTTTTAAGATTTAGATCATCACGTCTCCTCAATGCAATTGTAGTCAAAGAATAATTAATTCAGCACTTGAGAGAACGAGCAGGTGGGGAAGCAAAGTGTCACAGGATGTAGCAAATGCACAGCAGGTTCAAAATTCATAGCACTTTCTCTTTTTATTGTAATTGTATTTTTTTACCTGCAAGAGAGAATGATATATTTATATAGAATATATAGCAGGTGCAGCAGCTTCAATTCCTTTGGATATTCAAAATTAATTGATTCAAGAGCTCCCATAAAAATCTCTATGAAAATAGCTGCATCGTTTCTTCTTTATTCCAGTAAACTAAATATCTAATAAAAGAATTCAAAATATTTTGAATAAGTCATCCAATAAAATCTCCAGAATAATAAAAGCATTGAATGATTTAAAATGGAATTTTAAATCCATTTAAAATGTTTTAAACATGTTCAAAATAGTTCCTGAAAAGTAGCATCAAATTCTAAAATTAAATTCAAACGTTTGAATTTAAACAAATTTGAAACGCCCAAATTTATTTGTAAAAGACTTTGAGAAAATTTATTAATTTTTCACTCTATATATAGCACCAAAAATATTAAAAAATATTTGATTATTATCCTTATATTTAATGAGAATTTTTCAAAAAAAATCATTAAAAAATAATCCATATATTCGTAGAAAATCAATTTTTTAAAAAATGCACGGAATGAATAGTAACTTCAGAATGAATAAAAACTTCGGAGTGAACACTAACCTCTGAGTGAACAATAAATTCGGAGTGAACAGTAACTTTAGAATGAAAAGTAACTTCGTAATTAATAGTAACGTAAGGCTTCCAAACCATACTTTGTGAAATAAACTGTAAAGTAACATAGGGATGATGAATAGTAATGTAACATGGGGATGATGAACAGTAAAGTAACGTTGGGATGATGAAAAATAAAGTAACAAAGGGATAATGAACAGTAACATAACGTAGGGTATGAATAATATTGTAATATAGGGATAATGAACAGTAACGTAACATAGGATATGAACAGTAACTTATAGTTGTCAAACCATATTTTGCAGAATGAAGAGTAACGTAACGTTGGGTATGAACAGTAAAGTAACGTAGGGTGTGAATAGTAAATTTACGTAAGGTATGAATAGTAAATTAACGTAATTTATGACTAGTAAACCATACATTCGTGAAATATACAATAAACCATACTTTTGTGAAAAAAAAATTATAAACCATAGTTTTGTGAAAAATAGGGAGAGAATATTTTTACAAACTTCAACAAATTTTTAAGGGATCTTAACTGTAGATTCAGACTTCAATCAGAAGTAATTTTTTTTAGAACAACTTATTATCTTTCCAAAAAAATTGTCATGAACCAGCCTGAGTCGACCCTGAACCGGTCACCCAGGCCATCCTGCGACAAGTCCCGAGAGGCGTTCCCGATCCTCCCTGGATGGTAACAAGCACCAAGGGAATCAATAGAGTACACAAGGGAACGATTTCGCCTATATATAAACAATCAAACAGATAGCAGAAATAAACGGACATCCCAAAATGAATTTATATAAAAATTAAAATAAATATTATTTGTACAAGAAACTAAAATTAGAACAAAACCAACAACTCAACTAAACAAACCCGATGAACAAATAACTCCATGTGACACTTCTGGTCACTCTCCAACACAATGATAAAATGTCGCCCAAGTTGATCGAACTAAAGATGAAACCCTCACAAGGGCTAAAAAAAGAAGACTATAGGCGTGAGTATTAAAACTCAGTAGGTTAGCCCGGTATTCTAATCCCAATGCACATTACTTTAAAATAAAAGAAACATCAATTTATAGTTTTAAATTAAAGATTTGAAAGTATGGTTTTGAAATGAGGTTCCATGCTATAATAATTATTAGACAAAAACATGCATGTTTAATAAACAAAAATGCAAGTAACAATTCTTTTCAAAGAGGTGAAACTTCAAAATGAAAATAGTTTTCAAGAGGGATGCTTTAAAGAATTTTAACATCCAATAAATAACACATACTACTGAATTTACCAACCAAACACACCTTATGCCGACGGTGAGTACAAAATAGCCAATGAGCACTAGTCACGGAAATACCCCTAGGCACTAGTTAGTTGTGAGCCCCAAGTACCTCGTATCTCGGTGAAAGTAACCATAATAAATATTTGTTCTCGTGCACGATCCACTATTAGGGAACATACCCATAACCTAGTGGTCCTCAATCATCATGATCATCATAGTTTAGTTAGTTTTGTCATCGTCAAACTTGCTACGTGAAACAGGGGCCAACCCCCACAGAATCACTAGCATACTAGTACACGTCCGCCCACCTAGATACCCGGGATTCCCTTTAGTGCTCAATCAAGTTACACATATTATCAAATACACATTTCACATCCACATTCAATTCCAAAACCATAAAAACACAAACAGCCCATAATCTTTCTTCACATTTCTTACACTAATCAACAAACCGCTAAATATTTTGGTAAAACAATTTTATGATGTGTATTGAGGATTTGCACATAAAACTCTTTCAAAAACACTCTTTAAATTATAAATACACATCATAACTAAACCAAATCATATTTGGAAGCCCAATAAACATTTAATAAAATCATTTAATGGACCATAAAACAATCCCAATTGCACAAATTGTTATATACAAGTAAAACACTCCTTCATTTCTAGGAAATTCCAAACGGGGCTTTAATTATTTTCTCAAAACTATCCTTTGACAAAGGTATGAATTTTAATTCTATTAAGGATCTGTATAAACACAATTTACAGTAGAAAACCACATTCATAAATCTCTTATAATACTCAGGTTACATATTCAAAACACAACCATTTTCATAAAAATGTGAAACAGTCCATTTTTGGGCAACTCGGGCCAAAATATGTTGTAAATCAAAACCCACTTTATTGTAAAAACAAATACAAATAGTAAATCCATATAAGTACCCAAAAATACAATTTATCATTATTCCAATTCCTTTATAAATCCAAACAAATAACTTTTAAATCACACATCACACATAAAAGCCAACCGGGCAATTTACCGAACACATGACATGCCCTTTTTAAACAAAAAAATTTATTTTAAGTACATGAAAAGGAATAAAACACCAATTGAAAGCCATATTTTCATTCAAGATACTATAACATGTTAAAAATACCATAGACCAGATTATAAACCTCACAAAATATTTTCAAAAGATAACGGAACATTTAAACAAACACTTGTTGAGAACTTTCCTGACAAAACAACACTACCGTTCACAAACCAATGATTAAACAACCACTTTGAACACCAATAAAATTTTCCAAAGGATGAAAAACAATAATAAACATATATATCTGGTGTTAAATATAATAAAATGATGAAACTTAAATAATAAAGTCATGTGCAAGGGGTATCCTACCTCAAATCTTTGGCGTAATTGAAACGCACACCCGAAATCACCCACCGCGGGTTTATAAACCATAAAACTATAAAGATCAGACCTAAACAAAAATAAACCCCATCAAAAAACATGGTATAGAAAAACCCTAGGTCGATCAAGACTAGGGTACAATATAAAACCAAGAAATAATGAAAGGAGGGGGAAGAGGAAGAAGAAAGGAGAAGGAATCTCACCTTTCATCCTAGAAAACTCTTCATCTTCCATTAGATCTGAAGCCCTAGAGAAAAGGGAATGGCTTGAAAATTCTTGGAGAGACTCCTAAGGTCTGGACTAACCAGGGTAATAATATTGGTGGCTAAAGGAGTAATAATTGATTAATTTATGAATGATAAAATTTACCTTGTAAATTCTAGGCGATTTGAGGTTTCCTGAGAATTTCTCCCTAATTTGAGATTCACATGATCTCCAAAGAGGTAAAATCTATTATGATGATTATTATAGGGTTATTGGCTTCGAGGGGGAGGTGGAATCACCGAAAAATAGTAAACAATGAAAAATATATAAACGAACAAAATTATTTTTTTTAAACAGGAAATGGGCCCATGGGCTGGCCCAATACCTAAATGAGTAACCAAAATTCACCCGGCCTATGAATTTATAATGGGTCCAAAAGGAAAAATAAGTTTTAATATATCGTTATAGGACAAGTGGGAAGTTGAATGGGTGAAAAAGGATGAAAAACAAAAGAGTTACAAAAGAAACAAATTCGGTTTTTAAAACTGGGAATGGGCTCACGGTTGGCCCAAATCATGAAGTAACCACCCTTTCTTCAAAAACTACTAAAAAAACAATGGGGATCCAAAATTAGGGTGGTTAGACATATATGAAACTTCAAAACTCAAGATTTATCTCATAAAATACCCATGAAAAGGATCGGTATTTCTAATGGGCCGGATCAATACAATGACAGAAAAGAAAAAAACTGTGTGTGACAATTCTCCCCACCATTAAAGCTTTCCACCCCCGGAAAGCCATAACACTTTCCGGCTGAAAAAAAACAACACCTAAGGATTCCAGAATGTACTCCCCACCATTAAGAATCAACTATGACTAGAAATGTTCTTAGGATGAAAATCCAGGAGACCCATGGTGGGTCTCCCCACCATTAGAAACCAACTAGCAATGAATAGAAAAGAATTGAACATGAGCTAGAGTTGGGACTCACTCACACAAGCCCAAAAAAACCCTCCTACAAAAAAATACTATACCAAGTTAATAGAGTTACAACATGAACATATAAACCACCCACTCTCGAATGGAGGGGACAATAACTTGGTCGATACATTCAGCACAATTCCGGACCCCCGTCACTTGGGGATGGGAGGGAAGGGGACCCAATAATTTGGCCACTGAAACAACAAAAGAAACAAAGAAACTACCCAAAACTCTCCCCCTATGAATAGGTAACACCAATACTGCACCTGATTTTTACAGATGGTCCACACAGGGACATTGATTGAAAACCCACATCCATTAAGGAATAACCATAGACACTGTGTGAGGGGTTAAGTCCACCACGCTTGTTGAGACAAAGGGAAATTCATAGAAATGAGGAACCAAAACATTGACATAGTAACTAAATTACCAAAACAAAGGAGTAAGGATCTTAATCTAGCACTCCACACCTCTGTTGATTTCCTGACTACGTGAAAAGCTTCACTCCGAGGCCTATGGCTGGAGCCCTGATTCTTGAAGCATTTGTTGCACCGCAGTCAGGTGATAAGGATCACACCACTCAAAAAAACACACTTGATCACCGAAAAAAACCTTAATCTAAATAGGCACTCATAGATACATATCAAAATTCTATCTCACTCCAAACGAGGGGAAGAATGGACAAGGAATACGACGAAACACATCAACATCACTGAACATAACTGCTATGTCCATAAGAATTATCATGACCTAAAAGCACTTTTAATAGATCCCAAACAGCTCTCTATTCCAACAAACAAGTTGAGGCATCATCAAAAGAGGTGGATTTAAAATTTGAAAGTAATCCTTAGGATGATCAGTAGGAAAGATTTCCAACGCAGAACTATCCATGGCCATATCACAACATCAAACGCTTTTTTAGAAACCCAATGAAAATCACTCCAAAACCGAGCCACCAAAAAGATCTCATCACTAGATAGAACAAGAGTATGAATTCTAGATCACATGGAAGCTAAACAAATAAACAAATCTTCTAAGACATAAAAGAATCAAGCCACATAACCATTGGTTTAAAAAAAGGCCACAATTTTCAGCTCAAAACAATTTTGGAAAATCAAACTAACTTGGTGGGTTTCCACAGTCACCAATGGTGTTTCATCAAGTCTCACCCACATTCACATTTCCATGCCACCCCTGGAACCCAACCACCATACCATATAGGCCATACTTCCAGATATAAATAAAACCATGCATGTGAGCACCCATGAAAACACTAAAGGCTAAAATTAAACATCATAATTCAAAAAAACAATTTACCTTCAAAAGGAACACCAACCACCAAGTCAAAAAAACATTTTCATATTTCACAAAAAAAACCACAATTAATTAAGAACCATTTTCTTAGAAACCTACCCCTTTTCATTTTTAAAAACTTTTTATATAACCAAGCCACTCCAAACAACCCCTTCCCATTTTTTTTTAAAAAAAATCAGCAAGGTATATTTTCATAATTCGAGGTCCATTGAGACCAGTACCGTTTGTAGTAAAACACCAAACGATCAAAACCAATTACCAAAACTAATTTATCCAATTCAAAAACTTTTTAACATCCTAAAATACCCCATTTAAAAAATCCAGAATCACTTTAAAATGATTTACAATTTCAAAACATTTTATTTCAACAAACCACAAGTTTAGATTATGGATAATCCAATCCCTTTAAATCATTTCTGCTTCCCTCCATTTTTTTTCACAAAAACACAACCTTCCAAAACCATTATTATATTTAATTATTGAAAACCCCATTTTTTCACTTTTCAAAATCTAATCCTTACATTAAAACCCATTTCCACAATTCTCACACAAGGATTTTAAAAACAAAAAATCAGAATTCATGAAAGGTTCAAGAGACCCAAAAAAAGGGAATTAGTGTCGGTGGGTGACTTGACCATATGGTTGGCGGCCATATGCCAAACACAACACCAACACAGAGAGACTTATTAGGACCATTACCCAGCTCCACATGGCTTGCCAGGCCCTGTGAGCTCACGAAGGCCATTGGTCAGACTCCCCTTGTCATATCCCAATACCAAACAATCATCTACAACAATGGACACTAATAAAACCAGACTTCCATGGAAACCTGAGGATTAGAACAAGAAAGAGTTCGCGACGCTCTTCTTGCACTTACCCATCAAGTCCCAACAATCCTACTCCATCTACCTTGAAATCCCCAAAATAACAAGGGCTCTCTAAAAATAAAGGTCTGTTAATAGCTGACCCCCTTTGATACCATTTTGTCACGAACCAGCCTGAGTCGACCCTGAACCGGTCACCCAGGCCAGCCCGCGACAAGTCCCGAGAGGCGTTCCCGATCCTCCCGGGATGGTGACAAGCACCAAGGGCATCAATAGAGTACACAAGGGAACTATTTCTCCCATATATAAACAATCAAATAAACAGAGGAAATAAACGGACATCCCAAAATGAATTTATATAAAAATTGAACTAAATATTATTTGTACAAGAAACTAAAACTAGAACAAAACCAAAAACTCAACTAAACAAACCCGATGAACAAATAACTCCATGTGACACTTCTGGTCACTCTCCAACACAATGATAAAATGTCGCCCAAGGTGATCGAACTAAAGATGAAACCTGCACAAGGGCTAAAAAAAGAAGAAGACTATAGGCGTGAGTATTAAAACTCAGTAGGTTAGCCCGGTATTCTAATCCCAATGCACATTCCTTTAAAATAAAAGAAACATCAATTTATAGTTTTAAATTAAAGATTCGAAATTATGGTTTTCAAATGAGGTTCCATGCTATAATAATTATCAGACAAAAACATGCATGTTTAATAAACAAAAATGCAAGTAACAATTCTTTTCAAAGAGGTGAAACTTCAAAATGAAAATAGTTTTCAAGAGGGATGCTTTAAAGAATTTTAACATCCAATAAATAACACATACTACTGAATTTACCAACCAAACACACCGTATGCCGACGGTGAGTACAAAATAGCCAATGAGCACTAGTCACGGGAATACCCCTAGGCACTAGTTAGTTGTGAGCCCCAGGTACCTCGTATCTCGGTGAAAGTAACCATAATAAATATTCATTATCGTGCACGATCCACTAGTAGGGAACAAACCCATAACCTAGTGGTCCTCAATCATCATCATAATCATAGTTTAGTTAGTGTTGTCATCATCAAACTTGTTACGTGAAACAGGGGCCAACCCCCACAGAATCACTAGCATACTATTACACGTCCGCCCACCTAGATACCCGGGATTCCCTTTAGTGCTCAATCAAGTTACACATATTATCAAATACACATTTCACATCCACATTCCATTCAAAAACCATAAAAACACAAAAATCCCATAATCTTTCTTCACATTTCTTACACTAATCAACAAACCACTAAATATTTTGGTAAAACAATTTCATGAAGTGTATTGAGGCTTTGCACATAAAACTCTTTCAAAAACACTCTTTAAATTATAAACACACATCATAACCAAACCAAATAATATTTGGAAGCCTAATAAACATTTAATAAAATCATTTAATGGACCATAAAACAATCCCAATTGCACAAATTGTTATATACAAGTAAAACACTCCTTCATTTCTAGGAAATGCCAAACGGGCCTTTAATTATTTTCTCAAAACTATCCTTTGAAAAACGTATGAATTTTAATTCTATTAAGGATCTGTATAAACACAATTTACAGCAGAAAACCACATTCATAAATCTCTTATAATACTCAGGTTACATATTCAAAACACAATCATTTTCATAAAGATGTGAAACAGTCCATTATTGGGCATCTCGGGCCAAAATATGTTGTAAATCAAAACCCACTTTATTGTAAAAATAAATACAAATAGGAAATACATATAAGTACCCAAAAATAAAATTTTTCATTATTACAATTCCTTTATAAATCCAAACAAATAACTTTTAAATCACACATCACACATAAAATCCAACCGGGCAATTTACCGAACACATGACATGCCTTTTTTAAACAAAACAATTTATTTTAAGTACATGAAAAGGAATAAAACACCAATTGAAAGCCATATTTTCATTCAAGATACTGTAACATGTTAAAAATACCATAGACCATATTATAAACCTCACAAAATATTTGCAAAAGATAACGGAACATTTAAACAAACACTTGTTGAGAACTTTCATGACAAAACAACACTACCGTTCACAAACCAATGATTAAACAACACCTTTGAACACCAATAAAATTTTCCAAAGGATGAAAAACAATAATAAACATCTATATCTGGTGTTAAATATAATAAAATGATGAAACTTAAATAATAAAGTCATGTGCAAGGGGTATCCTACCTCAAATCTTTGGCGTAATTGAAACGCACACCCGAAATCACCCGTCGCGGGTTTATAAACCATAAAACTATAAAGATCAGACCAAAACAAACAGAAACCCCATAAAAAACATGGTATATAAAAACCCTAGGTCTATCAAGACTAGGGTACAATATAAAACCAAGAAATAATGAAAGGAGGGGGAAGAGGAAGAAGAAAGGAGAAGGAATCTCACCTTTCATCCTAGAAAACTCTTCATCTTCCATTAGATCTGAAGCCCTAGAGACAAGGTAATGGCCTGAAAATTCTTTGAGAGACTCCTATGGTCTGGAAGAACCAAGGGAAGAAGATTGGTGGCTAAAGGATTACGAATTTATTGATTTATGAATGATAACATTTACATTGTAAATTCTGGGCGATTTGAGTTTTCCTGAGAATTTCGCCCTAATTCGCGACCCACATGAGCTCTAAAGAGGTAAAATATATTATGAGGGTTAGGATATGGTTATTTTCTTAGAGGGGGAGGTGTAATCACCGAAAAATAGTAAAAAATGTAAAAGATATAAATGAAACAAATTAATTTTTTAAAACAGGAAATGGGCCCATGGGCTGGCCCAATACCTAAATGAGTAACCCAAATTCACCCAGCCTATGAATTTATAATGGGTCCAAAAGGATAATTAAGTTTTAATATATCAGTATAGGACAAGTGGAAAGTTTAATGGGTGAAAAAGGATGAAAAACAAAAGAGTTACAAAAGAAACAAATTTGGTTTTTAAAATTGGGAATGGGCTCACTGTTGGCCCAAATCATGAAGTAACCACCCTTTCTTCAAAAAATACTAAACAAACAATGGGGATCCCAAATTCGGGTGGTTAGACATATATGAAACTTAAAAACTCAAGATTTATCTCATAAAGTACCCATGAAAAGGATCGGTATTTCTAATGGGCCGGATCAATACAATGACAGAAAAGAAAAAAACGTGTGTGACAAAAATAACCAATTAAAACTGACATCTACAGTCCCCAAAATCATTAAAAAACATAAGCAAAACAATTCTGTAAAAACTGCTACGACAAAACAGCAGAGAATAACTTCAAGTAATTAAAAGTCCATTTAAAAGATATTTTTAGACTTTCATGTAAACTAATTAAATCAATATAAACATATTAAATTTACATATAATCATGTTTCAAGAAAATCATAAAACTTTAGACATTGTAGTAAAAAAAATACTGAAATGTTTTAAAACAGTGAAATGTAGAGTTTATAAAACCATAGTAGCAACTTCATTGAATTTTTAGAGAATTTTCAAACTTCCTCGTTAACTAATAAATTATAGATAAATATATTATATTTTAAAAATGATAATGATCACAAAAATCAAATAACATAGATTAATATATCATTAAAATACATAGGAAAAGTAATCAAACAAAATCAAATGAAATCAAATTAATGTAAATATGCACATGCACAAACACGTATAAGTTATCAAAATCATAAAATTGTCTGTTGTGAACTAAATAAGTTTTAATACTATGTTTAAAGAAATAAACATGAGGATTATGAATTATAGTCTCACTATTATTCAATAATATTTCTTCATAGATGTTACCCATTAATGGAATTCAGTTAGAGGATTTTATCAGATGGTAACATAGACAACTATTAGGAATTATATATATATATGAAATGAGTCTAATAAAAAATTAAAAATATTGTAAACACAAGTCATATATATTATTATATCATATATTATATTATTATGATGGTGTATATGAATGGTTTTATTGGTATTAATAAAGGCGTTTAAGAATATATAACTCATCATGTTATACAAAATTCAGCTCTAATTTATTATTCATTTATTTTGGGCTTAATATATTCATGAACTGAAATGATAATTAACCTCCCAAAGTATTAATTTGTTTATTACTAATAAATTTTCAAAATGGATTGTTATAGATTTTGGTGACATGTGATGATTAATGTGGATTTGGTTTTTTAGAGTGGTATAGAATTCACACATGAGGCATAAAAGGAGTTTTGTGTCTTGGGTGAGCTATTAAATTTACCACATTGAGTATAATACATTATGTATTTAGTATAACATGGATGAATGTTTCATATTTAATTTTCATACATGAGGTTAGAAAGATATCGAGCATGAGAACCTTCATATTTCAATACATTTTATATTTCATCCATGAATATAATCTAATTAGGGGGGGTTCATTGTGTTTTTTATCATTCCCTTGGTTAAATTTTAACTACGATGGGATGATTCCTCTTATATGAAGTGTAGATACCTGACCATAGAGATCCCAAAGTCAGTGTCATGATATCATTGCATTGGTATAAGATACAAGTAAATCACATCCCAATAGACCAAATGGTTTTGAAGTCTGGGAAAACAAGATTCTTACACGAGTCTGGTATTAAAAATGAATACAACAATTAAAAATAATTCTTTTTTAAATTATAATTACTTTATTCCATCTATTTTACCCATTCATATCTTTCTTAGAACACTTTAGGGAATCCTAGGGAAAATAAACAGGATACAGGTGATCTCAAATGCACAGTAAGGGTAAGTGCAATAGAAGAAATAATGGATCAATGAGAATAATAATTATGGCATGATAAATAACTTAACACACATGCCATGTAATCGATGAATAGATAAATAAGTGTATAAAAAGTATGGAAAGATAAATAACTAAACAAACATGCCATATAAAATAACTATACAAGGAAAAATCAATATGGAAAGGTAAGAAACTAAAAAAAATTCATTTATTAAATAAGATTATAATGAAAGGCATCGATAAATTTTTTTTATAATTAAAATCTCATGGATACTAAATACTGAATCAAAATAAAAGAAATTATTAATTATTAGATGCCATGTCTAAGGCACATGAAAACCAATATCATCAAGACCTTTCAAAATATAGTTTAAAACTACAAGTAAAAACACATCAAATTTGGGAAACTAATTTGTATCATTTGAACCTTTCAATTCATTGAGGTTCTATATAAAGTTCAGGACCCATCCATCACTTCTTATCCAAAGCATTCCACATATTGAATAATTTATTTAATTAATAAATAACATGCCTTATCAAATATTTATATTGGATAAAGAATAAAGATTTATTAATATTTCCCAAAAAATAAAATAATTTTTAATTAAACACCGTATGTAAAAATGATATATGGTTTACAAAATAATGATATCCCGGATAAATGATAAGTATAATTAGGGGAAATTCAAGGTCTAATGATCATAGGAAGTTGAATATTTCAAGGAGACTAACAAAGAAATCAAGGAAGTAAATGTCAATATTATCATTGGAAAAATCAATCATAAACCATAGATAGGAATAACAAGAATGTTATCAATAAAAAATATCCCAATTTGAGTAAAAATAATGGGTTTTTTATTAATGAATGGAAATTATTTGAAAATGTCTTTTAAAAACATTCCTGAGGAAAATATCCGTTTTATTTTTAATTTTTTATTAAATTATTCAATTTGAAAATAAATTTTGAAAACATTTTCATTGAAAATTATCCTTTTTAATTTACAAAAAAAGTATTCAAATAAAATTATGTGGGTAATTATATGCATGTCATACTAGGTAAAAAGAACATTTCTTTGGAAAGGTAAATCGTTATAAAATACCTTTTGGAGATGTGAAAAAAAGAATACATTAAAAAATTATATAATAAAAAGGGAAAAAATTTCTTTAATAAATAATTTTTTAATTGTAAATTTTTTTTTTGAAAACATTTTAATAAAACATGTTTTTATAATAAAATAGGTTCTCCAACTAAAGGGAGATGTGATGTCGGGTTTTATTAAAAACATTTGGAGTAACAAAGAGTGAAAAATGGTAATATAAATTGAACAGGGTAATAAATAACCATATTAGGAGAAAATTAAAGGTTTTAATAAATAATGATCAAATAATTTCCTTTAATTTAAATTCAAGTGTAAACAATCCTGAAAAAAATGATATTGTGAAGTAAACCATTGAAAAGACTAAAACATTGACGTGTGAATCAATCAATCAATATATTATTTGTTTAAATTGTAAATAAATATAAAATAAGTAAAAATACAAAAATATATTTTAAAAATTGATTACACACATAATCTTAGAATATTAATGATAATGGAGAAGTAATATAACCCCATAAAAAGGAATAAGGTTATTAAATTCTTTACCACTAAGTAACTTTTATCTCAAATCCCATTAGAATATATAAATCAAATTGAAAATAAAAATACAATTTGTATAAAATAATTCATGATAAAAAATAAAATAGGTTTAGTATATACACTAGAGAAAAGAAATAATTGGTGAAAATGGTGTATGCCTCACGGAAAGAATAAGTGAGACCAGAATCCCTTACCTTGTGTTTCCTTTCAGGTGAATGTACTTTAAACATTTGTAAAAAGATTTTAATCATGTAAATAACTTATAACGGAACAATAATAATATTCATAATATCATGTATTAACTTCTGATAAAATCTTATTACCCATTTCTTAAAAATCTTTCATTATTTTCACTATTTGGGTGTTAATTGCCTAGTTTTTCCACTATGTTTTGACTCATTACTTATTGTTACTTTTAATGAGAAAATTATTTGATCATATAAATAAATTAAACCATGATATTAGTTTTATATATATTAATTATATATTTATTTAAATAAATATATAATATTTGTAGATAGGAAATTAAATGCACCTTTCATGGACACGGTAGTCGTACATACACATGAATGCTACTTCCATTTCATTGTTGTATTTAAAAGAATAAATATTAATTGATATATATATATATATATATATATATTATACTTATAGTATCATTTTTATGTCATATATTTCATATTTTTTATTGATCCCTGTATAGTGTTAATGGGTCGCAGCGCTTTGAGAAAGCAGTAATCCACACTTCCACAAACGATGTTATCATAATTCTGAAAAATAGAAATCATGAAGGTATGTATTATATAAATGTTATCAAAGAATAAATAAATATTAAATATTAAATTTATCATACAAAAACCTAATTTAAATCATAATTAACAACCATAAGTGGTGGAAAAGGAAGAACAGACAATCATCATTTCACGAGGTGGTAGTATGTCGTACACACATATGGTAAGTTCATTACCCATTTGATAGAAGTGTAACTAAGTGTAGGTATAAAACATAAAATTAAAACATATATATATATATATAATATACTAATGTTAATATATAATCATGTAATAAGAAGAATCTAATGGCTTGATAAAGAAATAAAATGAAAGTGATTATTGAAAAATGTTACCTCATTTTTGGGTAACTACTTTTGGTTTATACCAAAAGACCTACATGGATGGATTTATTTCCAAATTAATTCGTTTATGATGAGTTGAGGAATTTTGGGAGCTTATTTATTTGGATTATTCATGATCCAAATTTATTTATAGGTGTGAATCAGTGGGAGGTGTGTGGGCCTTTTTAAAGTAGATTAAGAGTGGCATTCTTGTGAATTTTTTAAAAGGGAATTCCACCAACGTTTTTATCATGTAAACTGGGTAAAATAGCAATAAATATTAGATAAAATGGATTATAAGGTAGAAATATTTCCATAAAATTGACATTGGACAAGTTTATAGGTCATTTTAGGCCTTATGTTTAAGTTTAGTCTTCTATTAAGCAAATGTTTCTCTTAATCACTGTAATTAATTTAATCACTTTCACTAATATTTTTTGTCAAAAACAAATTTTATCTAATTATAAATTAAAAATATTTTTATTAAAAATATGGAGTCCATTGTTTTAAATTCCAATCACAGAATTGGATGAAATTAATTTAAAATTAATCTCAAATAATGAAGGACAATACGGGTTTTTAAAGTAAAATGTTCGAATGTTTGCTAAGTTTTTATAACCAATTTCAATGTGAAATATATTAAAATGATATGAATTGGATTAATTGATATAAAATTGAACTAATTAAACTTTAAAAATAATAAAAAATATAATTTATCCTTATAAATAAATTTGATGAAAAATCCATTCTGAACTAAAGTTTAGTATTTTTTTACTATTCATAAAAAAATGAAACTTCACAGAGAACTACCAAAAATTCAACCTAAGAAAATTTTTTAATTATCCATTCAAAAATTAATTTTATTAGGACATATAAAATTTATAAAATTTCCAAAATTTGGATTTAAAAGATGATCACCATTAAAAGGAAGCAAAAGTTTCTTTATAAAAATATTTGTTTTTTTGTGTAATATTTGGTTCGTTATAATCTTATGAATATAAAATATATTGTATGAATGATTGAATATTTTATAGGATATATAATATATATATTCTCATAATTTGGTTAATATTTTTCATAACTAATAATTTAATGTCTTCAGAAAGTCATAATATATTAAATAATAATATATTAACAATATATTGTTGTTTGGTAAAACTCTGTCATGCATGTAACACAGGATATTCAATAAATTATATGTTTTCATAACAAAATATAACTCAGTATTTCATAAATTTTAATCTATATCATAAATTTAATATATTCATAATATTAATTATATTGTAAAGTCTCGAGATATCATATTCCCTTATGTGCTTCGTGTTGCTTGTCACACATGCTATTGAAAACAATATTATTATTTAGAATTTTGAGAAATAATATTATCCCCACCGTAATTAAATTTCATCCTCAAAATGTATACACAAACTTGGTAATAAATTGTTTGATATTTCCTATTTTTAAATCCCACATCATGATAAGGGTTCCTAAAAATCCACTATAAAAGAGAAAATGGGAAAGACAAAGGTCATCTGAACTAACCTATAACTAGGTCTCTAAGAAGGATAATATTAGTGGAAAGTGGATATACATACATGGAGGAAAATTGTAAATATTCATAAGGAGTGATTGAGGTCATAAACCATAACCAATAGAATGATCAATGGAAAGTTGAAGGCCTCAAATCCATAAATCTTTGATGATTTAAAAGACCATTAAATCAACCAAAATTAAGGTATTATGACAAAAAAATATTATTTTCCTAATATGGAGTAATTATTTTACTACCTAATAATTTAAGAAAATATACATAATTGACATATTTATATAAACACAATTTTTATCCTTCTTTTGGGATTTGATCAATTTCCAATTTATCCATGACTTTCAGAAATGGATTCCAAAAATTAATTTCTATGCCTAAACCACTAAAATTTTATTTTAACAGATCATAATACCCATAAAAAAGCAATTAAATTTTCCAAAAACTATTTTAAAAAACCAATATGGTTAATAAATTAATCTATAACCCTAAAAATCAACACTTCAGGTTCATCATTAATATTCAATCATTAAATTTTTTAATTGAAATCAATTACATATTAACCAAGGTGTTACGTCAGTTAGTGGTTGACATTAAACCCTTATTGTCCTTCATTCATGGAAACAAATATTGTGGCCTTTATGGAATTGATGGGTTATCACCCATCATACCGGTTGTCCTTTTCTAAATCTATATTAATATAATTTTCAAAATATATATTAGGGACATCCTAGAAAGAAGTTCAATCACAAAATATACATTTAGATAAGGTTTTCAATACAACCTCAATACGTAAATACTTCATCCATTAATTTAAACATATTTCATTAATTTATCCTAGTTCATTCATTTTTATAATATATTAAACCTATTTATGATGGTTTATAAGGAAAATGTGAATTATCCTAAGAATATCCCCAAGGAGTGTCAAACTAGGTGTGAAGTAAGGCATGTTCTTCTATACCTAGTTATGCTCAAATCAGGTGTGACACACCTTTTAAGAGTTGTTACCCTTGGGTTCATTTATTCCAAAACCACATCTACTTGTAGTATCCAGATAGGAATTTATTTCTAAAAAAACCACATAATCTCTATCTGACCAAAACATTAGGATGTTATTCTATACAAATCCTCAAATTTTTCCTTATGGTTATGTTCTCTAATACATTTTTTTCTAAATATAGTTCCCAAAGTTCCTATAAGACCTACTCTAATACCAACCGTAGTGAACTGACCCCAGAGAGACTAAATCCAGTGTTGTGCTACTATTACATTAGAATAAGATATTAGTAAATCACATCATAAAGAACTAAATAGTTTTTCAATCTTGGAAAACTAGATACATACATGAGACTTATTTTAATAATGAATACACAAATTACAAGATAATTTTTTTTCAAGTAAAATAACTTTATTCCATATAGTGTATCCTTGTATATCTTTGTTTTTACTCTTCAGGGAATACTGGGGAAATGAAACATAATAAGTGTGAGCTCAAATGATCATTAATGGTAAGTAAAACAAAATAAATAAGGAATAAATGAGAGTAATAATTATGGAATGATAAATAATTGAACACACATGTCATGAAATCAACACACTAAGAAGGAAGTGCATAAAAATGTGTCAAGTTAAATAATTTAACACATATGCCATCTAAAATAACTGGATAAAGAAAAAATCAATACCTAAATGTAATAAACTAAAAACACATTCCATTTAAACAATAAACAGATAATGAAATTCATCCATATACTTTTTCATGGTGAAAATCTCATAATTTAGAAATACTGAATCAAAATAAAGGCAATACTTAATTATTGGAAATCATTTCTAAGGCACATGAATATATATACCATCAATCCCTTTCACAAGATGGTATAAAACTATAGGTAGAAACACATTTAATTTGATTAATATTTTGTATCATAAGAATCTATTGATGGGTCAAGGGGATATATAAATTCCAGACCCCACTCATCACTACCAGTCAAAAGAATTCCTCAAATCAAGTAATAGCTTTAATTACTAAACAATATGACTTATAAAATATCTGTATTTAATAAAGAATATAGATTTTTTAATATTCCCCTTGGAAATAATATAACTATTAAAGTATACATCGTATATAAAAAATGATATATGGTTTAGGTAATAAACATATCCATGATAAATGATAAGGATAATTAGGGTAAATTCCATGTATAGAGATCAAAGGAAATTACATATTTCAAGGGACTAAAAAAGGAATCCATGAAGTAAATGTCAACATTATCCTTGGAGAAATCAATCATTAACCATCCAAATGAAGAATAATGATGCTACCAATAAAACATATACCAAGTGGAGTAAAAATAAAAGGGTTCTTATCATTGATGAATATAAATACTGTAAAAATATCTTTTAAAAACATTCTTGGGAAAATATTCTTTCTATTTTGAAATAAATTTTGAAAATAATTATATTAGAAAATAAATTTTCAAAACATTTTTTTTAAAAATTAACCATTTAAACTTACCAAGTAAGATTCATGGAAATAGAGGTGATTAATTTTGTACATGTTAAATAAGGTAAAAAATAACATTGCTTTTTTAAGCTATAATTTTAGAATAGAGCCTTGTTTAGGAAGAGAAAAGAATATTCCTTTAAAAAACTAAAACAAAAAAGTGTACAAATATCGTTAATAAATCACTTTGTAATGGTAAAAAACATATCTTACTTTTTTAATAAAACTTAGTTTTCATAAGAAAATAAGTTCTATAACTAAAGAGGGAAAGGAAGTTGTGTTTTTTTTAATATTTTTCTTAACATTTTGATTACCAAAGAGTATAAAAATGGAACTATTACCTGAAAAGGGTTATGAATAACTAGAAGAAGATAAAAACAAATGGTTTCCTAAATAGTCATAAAATAATTTCATTTACTATAAATTCAAGTGTAAATAATCCCGAACAAAAAAATATATTGTTAAGTAAACCCCTGAAAAGACAATGATAATGATGTGAGAATAAATTAATGAATAGATTATTAATTTCAATTGTAAAACCACATAAAACAAGTTTAAATACAGCAATATATAGTAATAAGTTATTACACACATAATCTTATAATATTAATGATAATGAGAAACCTATATAACCCAATGAAAAGGAATCGGGTTATGAAATTCTTTACCACTTGGTAGCTTTTAACTCAAATCCCATTAGAAGAAATAATTAAAATTTAAACTAAAAATACCATGAATATAAAATAATTCGAGATATAAAATAAAATAGTGGATGTATACACACCACACAAAAAAATAAGTGTTGAAAATGGTGTATGCCTTGTGGAAAGAAAAAGTGAGACAACAATCCATAACCTTGCATTTACTTTTATGTGAACATCATTTAACCTAATGTAAAGTGGTTTTGATAATATCACTATCTTATAAAAATACAATAATCATATTTATAATAACATATATTAACTTCTTATAATATCTTATTACCTGTTTGTTAACAATCACTATTTCATGTGTTAATTGCATATTTTTTCGAGTATGTTTTGACATGTTACTTGTTGTTTCGATTAATTATATCATGATTTCATCATATATATAATTTAAACCCTGATTTAAATTCTACATATATTTATTAAATTTTTATTTATAGTAATCAATAATATTTTGAGATAGTAAATTAAATTCATTGTTCATGGAGAAGGTATGTCGAACGTATGCATGAACGCTATTTCTATTTATTTATCGTAATTAAAATAATTAAAATTAAATTATATATATATATATATATTATAATTATAGAATAATTTTTATTTCATATATTTCACATATTTTTATTAAAATCATCCTTTATACGGTCCATGTATATTGTGAAGGAGTCACGTCGCTTTGATAAGGTGGCAGTCCACTCTTCCACAAACAATGTTATCATATTCCCACAAAATAAAAATCATGAAGGTATGATTTATATAAAAATTAAAAAATATTAAATAAATATTAAATATCATATATATATATATATTATATATAAATATCAAGTTCATCATAATTCCCAACCATGATAGGTGGTAAAGGAAGAATGGCCAATCATCCTTTCACGGGGTGGCAGTCCATCGTACACAGGAACGATAAGTTTGTTAGCCATTATATGGAAGTGTGTATAAGTGTAGGATGAACCCTTAAAATAAAAAAATATAATATAATTTATGATAATTATTTTATTATATAATAATTAAATAAATATAATTTAATGGCTTGATAAATAAATAAAATGAAAGTGATCATTGAAGAATGGTACCTTGTTTTCTGGAAACTCCTTTTGGATTATCCCAAAAGACCTCCTTGGTTGGATTTATACCCAAATGAAGGATTATATGATGATGTTATGGATTTTGGGAGATTATTTGGGTATATTTGTGGTGATATAAAAGGTTTTATAGGTGTGAATAAGTGGGAGGGTGAGTTTTTTTATAGTGGAGGTGGACTGGCATTCCTGTAAATTTTTTAAAAGGGAATTCCACACATGCTTTTACAATGGACCGTGACTCTAATAATGATATATATTTTATAAAATGGATTATAGGGTCAAAATATGGCCATAAAACGTATTTTTAACAAGTTTATAGGTCATTTTGGTCTTTAAGTTTAAGGTTTAGTCCTTTGTTAAGTTAATTTTTCTCTTAATCGTTGTAATTAATTTTATTAACTTTCACACAAAAAATTGAAAGAAAAAACTAATTTTACATTGTGAGACATTATAAATTATGATTATTCAAAATATTTAATCCATTTTGGTAAATTATAATCAATTAAGTGGTAAAAATTAATATAAAATTAATCTTGTAGATGGGACAACAATGCGGCCTTTTAAAGTAAAAATGTTCAAAAAATTTCTAAGTTTTTTATCCTATTTTAATATGAAATCAATTACAATGAACTAAATTTGATTAATTGATATAAAATTTAACCAATTATACTTTAAAACCAATCAAAAATATAATCTAACCTTTTAAATAAATTTTATGAAAAAGAATTTTTGAATTATGATTCAGTATTTTAAACTATTCATTAAAAAATGAAACTTCATAGAAATATATAACAAATTCACCCTAAGATAATTTTTTTTATGATTTAAAAAATTATTTTTATTTTTAAATATAAAAGTTCCAAAAATTGGATTTAAAATAGGTTCTCCACAATAAGTTAGAAATGTGCCTTCATAAAAATTTTGGTTTGTGTGTGTAATATTAGGTTTGTTCTTATCTTATGACTATAAAATATATTTGATTAATGTCAAAATATTTTGTTTGATATATAATATATATTCTCAGAACTTTCTTAAAAATATTCATAACTACTGATTTAACGTCTAGTTGAAGTCCTTTAATATTAAATAATAATATGATAATAATAAATTGTTGTTCAGTAAAACTTAATACTACCTGTAACGTAGGCCATACATGAAATAATTTTTTGTGTGTAATGAAAGATAATTTATTATTTTATGTATTTCAAGAAATATCATAGATATAATTTATTTAAAATAGTAATTATATTGTAAAGTGTAATGATATTATATTCCCTCGTTTTCTTAGTATTGTGTACCATATAGGATATTGAATACAATGTTCTTATTTTTATGATTTTGGGGCATTACATTAAGATAATGACATTTGTGACATAAATTAAGATATATTTGGGAAGTTTATAGCCATAACTAGATAAGTTACAGGTGATGTGATTATTTATTTGGATGAGGGGAATGTGATATACTCATATGTATAGGTGAATGACATGTGATGTGACCATTTATCCCACCCATCTATACTCATAGATTTGAGAATGTAAAAAGTTGGTTATACCATATTGACATACTCTATGTATCTTGGTCACTTTATTTCCTAGTAAAAGTCATTGTATGATTACAAGTACTATTATGTAATACAGCTGGTAGATACAAGTATGAAGATACATGTGTTTGATAGAGATCATATCATATCCTTATGTATCTTGAGTAACATTACAGTTTTCCAGGAGGATATTTTTAATTATAATTATGGATTATATAATATATAATTTTTTACAATTCTTCAAAGTCCCATGGGGTCAAAATTTATGGTTGTGTAAATGAGTATTAAACTTTCATACAAATTGTTTTTAAAAAAAATTTATAGCAACTTTAAAAGTGTTCTAGAGGATATCCAAATTAATTTTTGGATTTATATTCATAATTTATTGAATATGATGTAAAATGTGGAGATAATGTATGCTATTTTTTCCAAAATGAGGTTTATATATGGTTTCAATAGTTATTATATATGATGTGACATAAGATGAAAGTGTGATAAGTCTCTAAGTATTTAGTTTTACTGGGATATTACTACAAGTATGCACCAAATATCAAACCATAGTAAGGTGGTTTAAACAATTTCATGGTTTGGAGGTTGCACATAATTCCTTAAATAAAAATCTTAGACCCTTTATCCCAAATCTCTATCTATAATAATATTACCAGAAGATTGTGAGGAAGATAGGATCCTTTCCAAGAATTGGTAGATTCATCAAACCAGTGGATACTCTAGGATAGAGGAGTTTTGTGGTTGTTTCATAGTTGTCTCTATCAATATAATGTAAAGATATTGGGTATATAATATCAATTGAGAAATAGTTATGCATTATTCATTTATTTCATTAAGCCTAAATAAATGGATTGATCCTATAACATAGATTTTTATTGGTAAATTTGTTTTGATATATTTCGACAAGAGTTGTCTCATCCAAACCCTGTTAGATAACTTGGAGGATAATATTATGCTTTCAACTTGAATTTTTCAGATGTTACAAGTGTAGTTTTATTGTTATTTTTTTTCTACATGAAATTTTTATTATCTTATATATGCGATAGAAACTTTTATCAATGTTATAATATATAAAATTTCACTAAAATAATCACTTTTATCCAAGAATATTGCACTCACTCATGGAGTTATAGAGAACTGGAAAAATTTATGGAACTATTTTAATCACTTTATAATCATGTTTGTAATATGATTTCCTTGTGTGTTTTTTTATATTTTGTTTAATGATGCACAAGGGAATGTACATGAGGATCTTCATTGGATAGAGGTCAATTTTTCATAGTTTTTATTTTTAAATCAAAGAGGATAAGTAGTTAATATGATGTTTATTCATTTAAAACATAGAACCAATATAATGTAAGGTCGTGTATCCTTTGTTCGAGTGGAAAAAAATATTTTCAAAGAAAAGGTTTGATGTGTGGATATTTTCAGGCATTAATTGTATAATTTTTATATAAATAATTTTTTTATTTAATTTACCTTAAATATAGAGGTTGTAGGTTCTGTTAAGGTGGATAATGTTTCTTATAAGTATTTGTAAAAATTTAATGTATAAATAGGTCATGTTGGAGTTTCCAACTACTATTTTTAGTTCCCAAATTTTCATGGGAATTGTTTTTATGGAATTCATTAAATTGTTTCAATGGAAATAATTTCATTCCAATACATTGTATGCGGTTGATGAATTTTTCATTAACTAAAATGCATCAATAATGGATATATAATGAGTCATTGAAGGGATTCCTCAAATCATCTAATTCAGATCGAATGGTATCATTTGTATTGTGAGATAATTGAGAGATCCAAATGGGAGAAAGAAAAGGAAGAGTTTTTGGGGGTGATTCTTGGTGGTGATTATAATCCTTCACCATGTAAAAAAATTATATCCTCTACCATTGCCCTTTCTTATTGATTAGTAAATTGAAAAAGGTGGTTTCATAGGGAGGTTGGTCATGAAACAATGGTGAGATGATACTTTTATAAAACCTATGAATTTTCCAGTGAGTTTTATGCTTGGAACCCCATCCTTCAACAACATAAATACATCATTGGTCAATATCAACTAATGATAACATTTTATTCATATCTTCTTCAATTGGAGTCCAATTTTGCTGATCTAGAAGTCAATTCTACTATTTTCAACCATTATGGATGAAAAGTTATACTTCATCTTCCACGTTCTACTCCAATTTTTATATAATTTAAATTAAATGGAAGGACCATCCAAGGGAAGGATTATTATGTTTATTTCCTCAAAATACTTCATTTTAAAGCCTCAAATAGAATATCTCTTTAATTTAAAGTATCTCTTTAACTACATTAAGAAAAAAGGTCTCAACCTCGATACCATAAATATTTCCGAGTAGAAAAGGATGAAAAAGAATATGATTGGTAAAATCCACAAATGGATTGATCACATAATCTACCACTATGTCTATTAAGGTACTAACATGAATAAAAATTATATGGAATTGAATAATGTGTACCAGTCAAAGATCACTCAAAACAATATTTTTTTTATTAAATTGGTTGATGAATCTTAGACTATATAGTGGAAGCTTTATAGTTGAAATCACCAGTGAGTTCCAAATCCTAGTGAATCAACTAGTGGATACACATAGGACTCTGAGTAATGAAAATTAGGTGAACTATATACTATTCACACTTCTCAATAATTGGGATACACTAGTGGTCTCCCTCAGCAAATCAATTCCTAGTGGAAAAAATGTAATGGGAATGGATAAGGATGGAGTGTTCAATAAATATTCCAAGAAAAATGATGAGATTTACAACCAAATTCAATCTCTCATAATAGAAAATAAAAGGTGATAATAAGGAAGTCTTTGAGGGGATTGAACAAGTAGTTTAATAAAGAGTAGAGGAATATCCATTAATGATAGTTGAGTGACATAAAGATGATACCATTATGTTATGGAGGGAAACATGAAGAATGATTATCAAAAGTTACTATAAGATAAGGGTAATGTGGTAACCAAAAAATAATAAAATAATATGTGCATTTTTTTTGTCATTGGAGAATTTTCACTTTTCTCAAAATATAAAGAAGAGTCTTACTTTCACACATCAATCCAAAAAATAGAATGGTTGGTTTATACTATTGCATCGTACCATGTCACTTGGAATCGTGATTATTTATTTACCTATCATGCTGAGGACTTTGGAGTTGTCAAGATAGAGAATTCCAATTATATTTCGATTTTCTGCATGGGTGATATGCAAGTCAATATGAAAATTGGATATAAAATCATCCCCAGGGATATTTATCATATTTCAAGAATTTATCTCAACCTATTATTTGGTATAACATTAGATAGAAAACTCCATGAAAAAAACATCAGAAATTAATAATGAAAGATGAAGAAGGTGGTAATTATTATTTCTTGAGGACACAGATACAATATGTTCTACAAAACTCATGTGAATATATGTAAACAAAAACTCAACATGGTTGAATGAGTGGCATCATCCAATCTATATCATAGGATACAAAGATAAAGGAGTGAAATATGGATACAAACACAAAAAATAAGTAGCACATTAGTGTTAATAAGTAAGAATCACTAGACTATTGAAACGAATTATTGTATGGAAATTAGATAATAGCCTTATTCATTACTTCTTTATTGGAGAGATCAAAGTTACTAGATCTAGTGAAATACGATATATGTGGTCCCATGGATGAGGAATCACTATGAGGTAAAAAATATTTCCAATCCTTTATTGATGATTCATCTCAAAAGGTGTGGGCATTTTTCTTATAAATAATATAACAAGTGTTGGAATACTTCATGATATTCCAAACCATGGTAGAGCATGAAACTAAAATCTAAAGTAACTTTATTATGAAAATGGAGAATAGTACACCCCTAGGTAGATTGATGATTATTATAGGAGTCAGGACATCTAAAATGAGATAATGGTCTTGTGCACCCCCACAATACAATGGAGTTGAAGAAAGGTTGAACAGAACCACTATGGAGAGGATTAGGGTAATTGTGAATTTATTTAAGCTATCTAAGACATTATAGGGAGAATATTTTTAGTTTCATGATAGCTCATAAAAAATCACCATCAATCCATTGTAATTATGAGATTATATATAATAAAAAGTTTGGTAAACATCCCTCTTACTCTCATTTATGAGTATTTGCATGTTTTTATTTTTTAGATGTTTCCAAAGAGATTAGGATGAAGCTATAAGAGTGATATACTCAATTAATCTTCACCATCTATCAAGATGAGGAGTTTTGTTACAACATTTGGGACCCAAAAGAGAATACAACGATCAGATGTAGATATTATGGGTTCCATGATAACAAGATCACTGAGATAATTCAAAGTGTAAAGACCCCAAACCCAGTATCTCATAGCCAGTGAATTACTTAATTTCTATGGTACTATGAATAAGAGATAATATCTCAAAGAACCAGGTAGTTTAGCATATTTGGAAAACCAGATATAAAAATAATAGTTACATTGCAACTTTAATGGAAAAACAACATTGAAACTCCATTTAAAACATCCATAAAATCTTATATTATACCTACAAGTCATTCATAGTATACATCTTCACATCTGGCCAAAAAATAAAACATAAGAAAGGGGGGGATTTGATTCTCATTAAAGGTAAGTAATACAAAAGAAGCTATCGTAAATAAATAAAAACAAAAATTCATGGTGAATTAATTAAAACACATTCCATTAAAATAAAAAATTGAGAACAATATGGAAGGAATAAAATTTTATTAAATAATTCCATAAATAATCACATGAGAAATAAAATTAAAAATGGAAATTATACTTGTCAAATAATCACATTGACTATCAATTACTAGTATCATAATGAAAAAATGCATAATTTCTAACATCATAAACATACAGTCAAGGATTAAACCAATAAACTATGAAAAAATGGGTAAAACTCAATCTTTTCTATCTCATGAGACCTACCAATTCATTGAGGGACTATAGTAGGATCCACCCATCACTTACAAAGTAATCATAAAAAATCAATAAAATATGGTATCAACAAAGAACATCACAATAAATAATCGTTAAAAATAAATAAAATATGGTATATGGTAACATAAGAGATAAACTTAAATAAATCAAAAGATTTAATAGAGCATGTTGAAATAGATCTAAATACTCTAATATAATCATTGATAAATTCTTGAGATAAATACCCTTTTACTTTAGAAAGAAGGTTTATTTGGAAAAATAATTTTTATTAGTAATAAAATCATATCGTAAACATGTGTATCCAAAAAATAAAAGGTAAGTAAATTGAAATTATTTTTGAGGCATAAATTATTTCCTAAGAAGTTAAAACATTTAAAACGAGTTTTTAAGAAACTCTATAATTGAGCCCCTTCAGTACAGACTAAGAGAAAATATAAAAGAGTCTTCAAAGATGACAATGCTTAATTTTTTACATAAAACTTGAACAGATATATGATATTTTTTCATGATAAAAATATTTATTTTAGGAAATTATTGGTGTATTAAAATATATTATGGATTGTACTTAAAAATGGATTAAAATTTGGGAAATTCACTTTAATCAGGCTTTCTTATCGAGAGTAATTAAAAAGGGAAACCTTATAAAAGATGTATATCCCTGTAAAATAAATATGAACTGATATGGAAACATGATTTCGGAATATATACACATAATGTAAAATAATTATATAAAAATAAATAATAATTAAATTGGGTTAATGAGAGAGAAAGTGTAAACCGAAGGAGAAAATGGAGATTCGAGTAAAATCTCTTACCATATGTTTGATAGCATTATGCACTTGCACTTAATGACGTGGATAATGAAATTAGATTCATTAATATTTTAATTTAGAAACTATTAAAAAATTATTTGATTTATTATAATATTTTTAATTCATTTATGGTCTTTTTTATGAGTTATAATATTTAATTTCATTGTTACGAAGTGTTCATTTCCCTGGTTTTAACGATTGGTTCACTTGTATACCTATATGAAAGATCATGTAAAATGGGAATAGTTATCCAGAATTTAAATTATATTTTATTAATTATCATTAAAAAAAATAATTGTCTTATATATTATTTTTTCAGATATGAGTATTATTTTTTAGATAAAATGTTAATGATAACCATTTAGATTATTTTGGAATTTGTTTCGATCATCATGCACTAGTTTTATTTTATTAATTAATATCATGTATATATACTAGTTTTAAATAACTAAATAAATTTTAAAAAACATATTATATTCTTTTAAAACCATAAATATGGTTTTATGACAAGTCTTGAATGTGGAATTGAAAAATGAAAACTTGTAGTCCACAAGGTGGTAAATCGGCACCTCGCAGATGATGTTTTAATTTATAGAATAAAAGGTCTAATGGGAAATAATTGATGGTGGATATACCTTGATCATAATAAAATTTCAGTATATATAATAAATTTTAAATATCATGAATTTTATGATAAAATAGTTAAGGAATTTAAAAGAAAAGAAAAGAAATTGAATGAAAAATAAAAGAGCGAAAGGGGATTTTACCTCTTGAATTCCCCTATATGAGAACCTCTTTAAGAAACATTGAAATTGTCTTTTCAGTGAGACCAGAAAGACCATAACATTAGGGACAGGTCTAGGATATGTATTGGGAATAATTTATACAAGCATAAAGTCTTTGGAAGTGTGAGGATAAGAGGTTTCGGGGGGGGCGGTATTTATAATGCAGGAGAGGGGTGTTTTTTTTATTATTTTAATAATTTATTTATTATTTTGGATCAGGATAAGAAAAAGTGTTGATTATTGTGACTAAATTCATTAATTAGTGCATGTGACTTATAAATAATTTTTTCTTACATCTTGCACTGTGTTTTAATTCATGTATTTGGATTAAAAGTTTAAATACCATAAATTACTATATTTCACTATTCATCAAAAATCAACTATTTTAAAAAAAATATAAATATTAACACTAACCATTATTCGATGTGTATAATTAAAAAATTACTCCATTTTATGAAAATAATTTATTAAATATGATAAATTTAATTTTTATTTATAATCGTTATTTATTAGAAAAATAACGATTTTAAAACTATAACTGATTTTATAACACTTTGAAAATTTAATTAAGGTCTCGTAAAATTATCTTATAATCATAAGACAACAAAATATTAATTTATGATTATATTTTATGAGAATAATAATTCCTTGAAATCATTATTTTAATTATAAAATTGAAAATAAACAATTGTGTTTCACAAAAATACCAACACTTAATTTATTGTTTTTAAAACATTTCATTACTCATTCAATGATATAAATATACCATATTTTCATTTATAAGTTACGAAAATTTTATTTATACTTTTATAGGTGAGGTTACTAGTCTATTGGACATATTACTATTCCTAATGGTCACATTACTATTCCAACGATCATACTTAACAGTATATTATGGTTTTAAACTCCGTGTTGTGTAAAGTATAAAAAATTGAAAATTTTAAATTTTAAAAGAGGAATACCATAAAATCTAAGGGTGTTACATTCTATCCTCCTTCAAAAACATTTTTCCTCATATTTTCCAAAATTTCACTTCATAAAAAGATTTGGGTGGTTCTTCATCATAAATTCCTCGATTCCCACGTCACCACTTTAATTTTATAATTTTTTCAATGTGCCTTTACCAAACGAGTCATATGATTCCTCAACACCTTCCCTTTAGAATCAATAATCTAGATAGGCTCTTTATAGTAAGATAAATAAAGTTCCAATTCTATTCATTTAGAAGTAATGAAATGTGTTTCGTCTAGCATGTACGCCCTTAACAAAGATATTTGGAACACATTGTTTACTTTAGAAAGGCTGGGATGCATCGCCAAACGATAAGCCATAGCTCTAATTCTCTCTATAATTTCAAAATGGAAAACATACCTAAGGCTCAGTTTCCCATTCCTTCCAAATATTATAACATACTTCAATGGATATACTTTCAAGAAAACATGATCTCCCACTTGAAATTCCAAATAATTCCTTTGATTATTGATATATATATTTTTCCTACTTTGAGATTTTTTTATATCAGTTTAACAAGTATTAAACATTTCTATTATTTCCTACACAAGTTATAGGCCAAATACTTTCCTTTCACCAACTTCAACCCAACAAGTTGTTTTACAACATCTCTTTCCATACAATGCTTCATATGGTTTCATTTTAATACTTGAATGGAAACTATTAATATAGGAAAACTCTACCAAAGGTAAATAATGATCCCACGTAACTTTGAAGTCAAGTGATAATGATATCAACATGTATTTTAATGTTTGAATGGTCCTTTTAGACTACCCATTTGTTTAATTGTGATAAGTTGTACTCAAATGAAGCTCAATGTCTAAATCATTATGAAGACTTCTCTAAAAAATTTGCGTAAATCTAGAACCAAGATCAGGCACAATTGAAAGAGGTTCTCTATGAAATCTTTAATATTCATTTATATAGAGTTGTGTAAGGTGATCCAGTGGAAAATCCTTCCTTATAGTGATGAAATTTATAGATTTGTTAATATGATAAATAAATAGCCATTTTGAAACATTCTTTCTTAGATTTTTTGGAAATCGAGTGAAAAAATCCATAGTAATTTCATCCCATTTCCATGTAGTAATAGGGAGAGGTTGCATGATTCCTCTAGGATTTTGTCTTTCAGTATTAACCTATTGAAAGACTAAACATCTTAATATATACTGATAAATTTCTATCTTTATATTATCCCACGAGAAATTTTCCTTCAAATCTGTATACATCTTACTGCCTCCAGGGTGTGTAGATAAATTTGAGCCATAAGAATCAATAAATAACTCTTTTTTTAGCACTAGTATATATGGAACACAAATCCTCTTCACAATTTTCATAATTCCATACTCAAAAAAATGTCTTCCCACTCCACATCATTCATGGCCTTAATTTTCCTTTCAAAATTGTCATTATTATCCTAAGAACGTTTAATGATTTC
Source organism: Viscum album (assembly GCA_963277665.1). Taxonomy (NCBI): domain Eukaryota; kingdom Viridiplantae; phylum Streptophyta; class Magnoliopsida; order Santalales; family Viscaceae; genus Viscum; species Viscum album. Next base: position 473,840,488 of record OY728148.1, read on the forward strand.
CAATAAATAAGTTTGGGTATCCAATTGAAAAAGTAATGATGTTTCACCTTCCTTGATAATTCCCATATCCATATTTACTAGATCCATGTACATAGGATCCTTTTCAATCCTCATATTGTTAATTACACCATGATCCTTCCGGCTTAATGCATCAGCTACCTTATTCACCTTCCTGGAGTGGTAGTGTATTGAACAATCATAATCGTTGAGTATCCCAAGTGATCTCCTTTGACTAAAGTTGAGTTATTTCTCTGAGAAGATATATTTAAAGCTCTTATGATCTATATATATCTCACACATTTCACCATAAAGATAATGTATTTATATCTTCAATGAAAATATTATGGTGGATAACTCAAGATCATGAGTTCCATAGTTCCGTTCATGAGTTTTTAACTACCTTTATATATAGGAAATAGATTTATCATTTTCCATTAGGAAACAACCAAGTCCATTATTTGATACAACATTATAAATCATAAATCCACTATTTCATGATGGTACAGTCAAGATCAAATAATTCACCAATATCCTCTTCAATTCGTCAATACATTATTCACACTATTTTTTCCATATAAACCTAAATTCTTTATGACTCAGCTTGGTTAATAGGATAGAAAATTGGGAAAATTTATGAACGAAATGTCTATAGTAACCTCCTAAACCAATGAAACTATATACCTTGGTTATGTTCATTGGTGTAATCCATTCCTAAAATTCTCTCTTCTTCATAGGATCAACAGATATTCGATACTTAGACACAATATATCCAGGGAATGAAATTTTTTGAATCCATAATTCAGAGTTGCTAAAAATCCCATATAACTCTTTTCTTATAAGAGTCTCTAAAAAACCCACAAGTGGTTCTCATTTCTCTCATAGATTTTAGAATATATACAGATTTCATCAATAAATTCCATAATAGAATATTCATGATATTACTTGAACAATTATTCCATTAGATCTATAAAAATATAGGGTGAATTAATCAATCCAAATAGAATTACTGAAAACTCATAATGTCTACATGGTTCGAAATTTTTTCTTTATAATATCTTCCTTATTCATACATAATTGATGGTATCTAGATCAAAGATCAATCTTTGAAAAACATTAATCTCTGGGAAGTTGATCAAATAATTAATCAATTCAAGGTAGTAGATACTTTTTCTTTATCATAATATCATTTATGTCCCTATAGTCAATGCACATCCTCATATATCCATATTTTTTCTTAACAAAAAGAATAGGATCACCCCAAGGTGAAACACTAGGGTATATAAATCCCTTATCACTCAATTCCTCTTGTTTTTTCTTTAACTCTATTAACTCACCCATGCCAATTCTATAAGGAGTCCTTGATATAGGTCTTGCATCGAGGATTAAATCAATTTCCCACTCTTGAGGATATTCAGTTAAATCCTATATAAATACACCAATGTATTCATGTACAATAGGTATGTCCTCAATTTGAAGTTTTCTTTACTCATCCATAGATGATGTTTTCTATTCTTCCCTAAGAATTTAATTTAGAAAATCCACTAAAGGTAGATCTAAATATGAATCATATGATTAAGTATCCCCTATAAAGATGAGAAATTCCATACCTTTATCCTGAATCACAATTTCCTTCTCTTTGCAATAAATTTTTGCTTTACCAAACCAAGGATTATATCAAAATCAACCATAGGTATGATGATAAAATCAGTAATTAGAGCATGTTTAAGTGTCATAATAGGAACTATTCGACACATATTTATTACAATAAGGTTTCCACTATAAGTATTTACTGACAACTCCCTTTTTAAGTTGAATTTGAAATATCTAATTTTAAAAGAAAAATCAGAAGATATAAATGATAGTGATTATCCAGAATCAAAAAAATCTTTAGTTAAATTTGAGGGGATGATTAAAGTTTCTTCCAACACATCATTAGGAACTTGAACTTCATATTTTATGTCTACATAAGCATGGCCTTATTACCTTGGCATTTTTAGGGGGAAAGTTTCCTGGACTCTTTGGGAAATCATTTATATAATATCCCATATCTTTATAATTATAGCATTCAATATTGGTACCTTCTTTATTTCCCTTAAAATCGTAGTCTTGGTGTCCTTTTTCTCAACATTTTTAACAAACTCTAATTCCTAATAGGTATGTTCCATGAAGTTTCTTTCCACATTTATTAAATATTGGAAATTCTATCCCTCCCGTCATCCATTTTTCTTTATTTCTTTTTATAAAGAACTTGGTACCCTCTTATTATCTATCCTCACTTCAAATCTATATGGCTTAAACAATTATTTATCTATCTTAATGGAACAAGATAATATATCCTCGTATGATTATAATTTTTAGGAAACTAGTTCCCTTTATAGAATTGGTCTAATACCATCAAATAAATTGTCAATCTAGCTCCTTATATTACTTATTTAGTCCACATCATACCTTGACAACCTTGTTAAGTTGGCTATATACTTGGAAACATTTTTATCCACTTTATGTATTAGACTTAATAATTTCTTATCCATGTCCTCTCGTTATTCGCAAGGGATATATTTTTCAAATAAAATTTCCTTAAAATCCTTTCATTCCATATTTTCAATTTTTCCCCCTCCGTTGTTTTTGAATTAATAACCACTACTGATCCAAATATCCCAAGATATGATAAACTTCCATAATAACTTTATTACATTCGTTAATACCAAAATCAGTGAATATATTCTCTAATGAATTTATCCATTTCTCAAAAGTCAATGGGTTTGTAGTATCATTGGATGAAGGAGTTTTTTATATCATGGAGCAATTTAAAATTGTTTATCCACATTGTGTATTAGGATACTCAATAAGGGCATGGTTATTTCTTATAATATAATTCAGTTATACCAATATGGTTATAATTTGTTCATATCCCATTACAAATCTAACTCAAACATCATTATCTTACATAGGAGGGAAATCCTTATATGTGATATGCACTTTGATATGGTATCTATTCCTTCCATTAAGTTCTATTTATGAACAATGTCATACACTAAATTAGGTTATGAATCATAATACATAATTTAAAACTAGAAAATCACTTTAAAATAAATTGAAAATTTATGCATAACTAATCTTATAATCCCAAACATGGTTTATTTGGGGACATATTAACTTTTAAAAACTTCATAATGTATTATAAAGAAAATATGAATTATCCTAATCATATTACCTGAGAGTTTCAAAACAGGTGAAAATTATGGACTATTTTCAGGTACCAGGTTACATCGAGTCAGTCCTTATGTGCCTTGTTCAGTTGTTACCATTAGGTACATTTGTTCCAAAACCACGTCCACTTTTAATATACATACTGAGATGTATTTTTTGAAATCCACTCATAAAATCTACCTTTCCAAAATTATATGATGTTCATCTATGCTTATCCCCAAAGTTTTTCTTATGCTTATGTTCCCTAATCTATGTTTTATAAAACTAGTTTCCAAGGATTGTACTAAAATTACTCTGATACCAACCATAAAGACCCCAACCTCAGTAACTCAGAATCACTACCTTATTTAATTACATTGGTAATATGAATAAGAGATCACATACCAATATAATGAGTAGTTTAGTAAATTTTTAAAACTAGATACAAACATAATAGTTAAATTATGACTTCAAAAAAACAACACAGAAACTCCATTGGAAACATCCATAAACTCTTATATTATCCCTGAAATCATTCATAGTATACATCTTTTCATCCTGGTGAAAAATAAAATATAATAAAGGGTTGAGTTCAGGTGACAGATAAGGGTAATCAATATATCATAAGATATCATAAATGAATATAAAAATATGTCATAGGGAATAATTAAAAACACATTTCATTAAAACATAATCTTGATCATAATATGGTAGGAATAAAAGATGATTAAATAATTCCATAAATAATCACACGACAAATAAACTTAAAAATGGATATTATTACAGTAAAATAATCACAAGGACAATAAATTACTAGTATTAATTGAGTTAATTCATAATGTAAGACATCATTAATATATTTTTAAGTATTTGGCTAAGACACCATACATAAATGGGTAAAAACCCAATCTAGTTTGTCTCATGAGACATATCGATACATCATGGGGATATAGTGAGCCTTATCCATCACTTATTAAGACCAATCCATTCCTCACATGAAATGAGAAAAACATAATAAACATATAAAATCATTTTCAAATTTGTATATAAAGTTTTAATAACTTTCCTTAAACAACAAACATAATCATAAACCATCTAGAGTAATGCGGTAAATGGTATCAAGATAGTACATCCACATAAATAATAACAATTTGTTTAATAAAATATGGTAGATAGTAACATAATAAATCAAATACAATAAATCATAATATTCTACAGATTGTGTTGAAATATATGTAAATACTCTAATAGAATCATTGATAAATTCTTGAGATAAATACCCTTTTACTTTGGAAATAAGAGTTCTTTTTTAATAATCTTTTGTATTTTTCACAAAATTTGATTTTAAAAATCTATATCCTAGAAATAAAATGGAAGGAAAATGAAATTACATTTTAGAAAAAAAATTATGTCCAACTGAAGTGAAAACATGTAAATAGAATTTTTAAGAAACTTCAGAATCGATCCACTTTAGGGCTATTTAATAGAAAATTTAAAAGAGTCTTTAAAGAGGACAAGGAGTAATTGTTTACATAAAACCAGAAAAGGGATAATACATTTTTTCATGGTTAAAAGAGTGATTTTATAAAAATATTGGTGACTTAAAATAGATTATGGAGTTTACTAGAAAATGGATGATAAATTGAGAAGTTCCCTTTAATAGGGCTTTCTTATTGGGGGAATTGAAAAGAAAAACATTATAAAACATGTATATCCCCATAAAAGAAAGATGAATTGGATTGGATAAATGATTTTGTAACATATACACATAATTTATAAGAATTATATAAAAATAAATAATAATTACATTGGACTAAAGAGAGATAAAGCATCACCTGAAAGAAGAAGTGGAGATTCAGGTAGAATCCCTTACCTTATGTCAAAAAGAATTATGCACATGTACATAATATCCTGAATATTTAAATTAGATTCATTAATAATTTAATTGAAAACCTATTCAACATTTATTTAATTTATTATAATTTTATTATGTTCAATTATGGTTTTTTTATAAGTTATAAGATTCAATTTCATCATTTGGAAGTCTTCGTTTCCTTGGTTTTTATGATCGGTTCACATGTACACATGTACGAAAGACCATGTGAAAGGGAAATAGTTATCCAGAATTGAAGTTACAAGTTATTAAGTAACTTTTATAAAATTTAATAGTATCATATATTATTTTTTTCCCAGATATAAGGATGATTCATTAGATAAAATGTTAATGTTAAATATTTTGATTATTTCAGGAATTTTTTCGATCATCACGCACTTGTTTTGTTTAATTAATTAATATCATTCATATATACTGGTTCAAGAACACTAAAAAATTTTAATATACATTCTATAAAAAATAACCATAAAAATGTTTTTATGATCCTCCATGAAGGCATAATTGAAAAACAAAAACTTGTCGTCAACGAAGGCGGTAAATCGGCACCTCACCGACGGTGTTTTAATTTTTAGAATAAAAAGGTTAAGAGAAAAGATTCACGGTGAATATCACATTATCATAATAAAATTCCTATATAAATAATATAATGGATTCATCATGAATGTTTTGACAAATGAGGTAAAAAATAATAATCAAAGAAAAGAAATTCAAAGAAAAATAAAAAAGAACAATACTAGATTTTACCACTTGAATTCTTCTCCTTGAGGACCTCCTTAAGTAACATTGAAATGGTCTTTTGGGTGAGACCAAAATGTTTAGGAGAGGTTAGGTGGAAGTATTGGGAATAAATTGGACAAGCTTCAACACTTTTAAAGAGTGAGGTGAAGAGGTGGTGGGATGTAGTATTTATTATGGAGGAGTGGGGTGTTTTTTGATTATTTTATTCATTTTTTTATTATTTTCAGAAAAGAGAAGAAAGAGCATTGATTATTGTGACTTGATACAGTAATTAGTGAATGTTAGTTTCAACAAATGTCTTCTTATATAATTCATGATGTTTTAATTCAATAATTTGTGTTAAAATATTAAATACTATAAACTACTGTAATTCACTCTTTATAAAAAATTCAACTATTTTAGAAAAATACAAAAAATTCCCCCCAACCAATTTTAGACATTCAAAATTCAAAAATTAATTCCGTTTTGTGAAAATATATTTCTAAATTATATAAAATTAATTCTCAATTAAAATCATCATCAATTTCAAAAATACCAATTTTAAAATTTTAACAGATTTTATGACACTTTGAAAAAAAAATTAAGGTCCCATAAAATTATCTTATAATTATTATAAAATTAAATATAAATTTATGAATCTATTTAATGAAAATAAATATTCTTTTAAATAATTATTTTAATTATGAAATTGTAAATAATCATTTCCATTTCACAAAAATACCAACATTTAATTTATCATTTTTAGAACATTTATTTCGTTATTCTATGATATAAATATGCCATATTTTAATTTATAAGTTACCCAAATTTTCTCATACTTTAATAGTTTAAGTTACTATTATATTAGTTATATTACTATTTTTAATGGTCACATTATTATTCCAACGGTCATATTTAATATTATATTACAATTTTAAACTTCATGTTGCGTGAAGCATAAATGATCAAATATATTAAATTTTAAAAGAGGCATGCAATAAAATCATAGGGAGTTACACAAAGTCCCAAAATTTCTTTAAGAGAAAGTTTTGAGGAATCAATTCCCAATCCAACACTAGTACCAGTACCACCTGTCACGGGAGAGTAGGAGGTGCAAGAAGACTCATTAATTGTTGACCGAGAGGCTATACTAATAGATATTGTGTATGGGAGACTCAATATATTACACAGGATTTTATAGAACCATTATATTATCCAAGTGATATTGTGCCTCCAGGACCTAACATTTCATAGGTTTGAAGATATGCATGAGGAAGGATTTCATTGACAAGATATCTTGAATTAGAGTATCTATTACTAACTGATGAAGGGGTCTAAAAGGATATTAAGAAGTAATATCTCATCAAAAAAATACCAATTAGATACATGAAATAGAGTATGAGATGGATTTATTTATGAAGAACTAGACATATGATTGGTGGAACTACCTAATGATAAGAAGCCTCTAATAAACATATGGTTGTTTAGGTTGAAGAAGTGTTTCGGTGGAAAGGAGTTCAGGTACTATCATGACCCATCCCACCATGGCCTTCCTAGAAGGTGGAAGTCTAGGTGTGATAACCCAATCCCACCTCCAATAGACTATAGACTGGAGATAAGAATTTGGAAGGCATAACAAAAATGGGAGGCCTTTTCCTAATGTACATGTATTCACACACAGAACCATTCCCATGCAAAAGTGTAAATGAATAATAAAAAATGATATATATAGAGTACAACAATGCATGAAATAAACTCTATGGAATACATTAGAGTATGATAGTATAATCTAAATTATATAAATGGGGGAAAACATGACCAACTAAAAATGAAGTTCTAAGCTAAAAATTGTAAAAAGAGTAAATTGAGGGACAAATTGACTCTAACTCCAAGTTCAACCACCATATGTGGTCAATGCACCCCAGTACCACTAAGATCCACCAATGTCACTAGTGATCTAGTTGTCTTCTATATAAGACATGATATTTGTAAATAAATACCATTCAAGGGTGAGTATATACATACCCAGTATAATTACCCAAAAACTAAAATGGTAGTAGTGGAGGGATATAAGAAAACTTATCTCAACCCATAGGATGAGGGAAATGAAAACCCAATAAAAAAGATCATAAATAAACCCAGTAGAGAGAGAAGGGATCTCCATCTCACCGAGATATAGTCGATGATTCTACTTGAATATCGAAAATTCCATCTCCAATTCTCAGCATCATATGAAACCTATCAAGAATCATTGTGGATGGGCCCTCCACTCATCACTATGATCCCCATTCAAGGGAGTCACAACTCCAGTAAAGGACCCAATCCTCACTAGACCTCGAAGATGTTGAAGTACCACTCTATAAATAGGGGACCCATTACCACTTAATTTATGATCATTCACTACTGGTCATGCCCATCAACATCAGCCTATACTCATGTACATGGTCGTGTTTGGATATCATGGTTTTGTTGGAGTACATGATTATTCATGTCTACTCTTTTCATGCCCATGTGTCTACCATGTCTGTGCCAATGTACTCCTAGAGTACACACCAAGCTTCCATCATAATTTTTCACAAATTTTGGTGGGTCTACATGTCATGTTCTATTTTTTTCTACCCAAAACCCTTGCCGCCACATCCCGGGTACTACAGAGCATTTATTCTTTATATTACACACCATGTAGTTGAGTGATTCACACACTAAAAACATAACTTATTCGTGTGTGTGTGTGTGTGTGTGTGTATATATATTTATATATTCCATCACTTCAATGAAATATGACACTTTAACACCCAAAATCTATGTGTAAATCCTCTAGCCATCGATTCCGAGCCTCTAGTGGCTAGAAATTAGAATTCTATCATATTTTGATGAGATATCATGGGTCCCTATTTCCACCCATATCCCATTGAAATTCTAGACCCCAAATACATGAAGCATCCCCCATGATCCATCCCAATCTATCTAAAATCACCATATTATTCACTACACACATAATTTCCATGAATCTAAAGGTGATTTTGTTCTTGAACATGCAATGAAAATTTTGAACTGTGATCACATGGGTCAACCATAATGAAAGTGGAGAACATTGGAGAGAAATAAAAATTAACAAAGTCAATATTTTTTTTCAATAATCCTAAGAAAAAACCACATAAACAAGGATATCCAGGGGTGATAGTAGGTTCAACAAGGAAGGGAAAACGAATCAATAAAATTGAATTACTTCTGGGCTCATAAAAATATCAACAGATCACAGAACAAAATAAGCAAATAATTAAATCCAAGCTTGGAAAAACGAAATTGTTTAAATCCATAAATAAAGTTCCCTTCAGTAATTTAGGATCAATAATTTATGTAGAATTCATTCTATGGTATTGAAGAAGACTTTTTGTGTTCACTGCCTCTTGATCAACCTTGATCTGATCGTTGTCATTTTTTAATCTAATATTCCAATGAAGAACACCTAAATATCTTCTCAAATCCTTACAGGGTTATGCGGCTAACCCAGGATATTTTTAATAATGACATATTTATAGAGGATTAAATTTGTTTCTTTAAAGTCTTTTTAAAAAATAAACTATTTATTTTTATTAAGAAAACCTTCCAACAACCACCTCCTGGAAAATTTCCAACCCCAACCAACCTTATCTTTCACCTTGGGTAAATCCCATGTTTTAGAATCAACTATTTTCTTATATTTCTCATTAAGGGTCCCAAAAAATAGAAAAAACATAAACACTAAAATGATTTTCATGAGTACACTAATATAAATTAATATTTTTAATATATTAATTTTGGATTCCTGAGACACCGAAGCACCATACTGACTCGGAGGATATATATATATATATAAGGGTAAAATCCGTCAAAACCAGATTCAATGAAATTACAAGGCTCAATTTGTGGTCAAATTATTCCTTCAAAAAAAATATTTCTCTTTGATGAAAAGTTTTCAACCATGTTGAAGGAAGATTCAATCCTACTTGTTTGTGAATTATTGGTCATATTAGACCTATATCTTTGAAAAAACAAATGATAGAAAAATTTTCTTCATGGATATCTCATTAAGGAGGTCTACATGAAGAATACAAAGGGTTTCAAGGTTTATGGAAAATAAAAAATTATTTTGAAAATTACTAAGAGTGTGTGCGGGCTGAAACAAGCCCATGGATAGTGGAACAAGAAGTTTGAATCATTCATTGTGAGTCATGGATAAAATAAGACATAGGTTAATCAGTGTGTCAACTTCCAAAGATTTTAGGATAGTAACTTCATTGATGTTATACTTTATATTGATTACATTTTGATCATTAGGAAGGATACAACAAAGATCATATGGTTGGAGAAATATTTATCGATATCTTTTGATATTAAATACTTTTGGGTGACTCAATAGATTTTGGGAATGTCGGTCACCTGTGACAAAAATGGGAGGTTGTTGTGGCTATCTTTGTAGAATTATTTTGAATTTATTCAAAAAAAAATCAATATAGATAGATCCAAACTGGTGATAATTCTTCTTCCCATTCATAAAAATTTGATCAAGAGTTCATGTTTTTCATCCATAGAAGAAATTGAGGAAATGGAGATAATACCATACTCCTAAACGGTTGGAAGATTGATGTAAATTATAGGGTTCAGGAAGAAATCCATTGCACATACTGTGTCAAACATGATTTTATTTCTCCCTAATCCAAGAAATAAGTATCATGATGTAATATTATGGATTTTTTAGTAATCTTAAAGGTTCATAAAAACTATATTTTTATTATGAAGGATATGATCCACTCTTGTAGGATTACATAGATGAAGATAGGGTTGAAGATCCTAACAGTAGGGAGTCTACATAAAAATACATATATACTTTTTTGTAAGATGACTTATATCATGGAATTAAAGTTTGAAAAAGTGTGTTGCTTTATCTATGAATAAAATAGTGTACATTACTAATGTGGAAGCTGTTATAGAGATTTTGTTGCTAAAAAATTTTCTCAAGAAGCATTGATTCATCTATAAAGAGTATAGGCTTCATTTTGATAGTCAAAGTTATTTGGAAATGAGAAATAACTCTATGTATCATTCCCATATGAATCACACCAATATTTTATATCATTATATGTGGAGGTGATGGATTGATTGTTTTTATGATATTTGATGATTCATACAAAGGAGAACCTATCGGATATGATAACAAATGTGTTTGATCGACATAAGATGGACCTTTGAAGATGATCTTGTAGATTGTAGTTGGAGGGGAAAATTTATGGAATTTTTTTCTTATAACTATTATTTTTTGTTGTGTTTATTTACATGGGAATTGTTTTTAAAGGTTCCATTGAATGGGTTTAATGGGAATAAATTCATTCTAATACATTGTATATACTTGATGCATTTTTAATTAATTAAAACATGTCAAGAATGGCTATATAAGGAGGTCTTAAAGTGGTTCCCCAAAAAAACCAATTTAGTCCCAAAGATCTAATTTATATTGTATGAACTTTGAGATCTCTAAGTGGGAGAAAGAAAAGGAGGAGCATGTGGGGGTGATTATTAGTCATGATTGCAATCCTTAGCCATGAAATAAATTTTTTATTCTCTACTCATTCCATTTATTAGTGATTAGTGAATCACAACATTTAAATGGTTATTTGAGGGTAATATTTTCCCATATTTAAGGTGAAAATACTCAATGTTGGTTGTCCACCTCAAAAAATTATGAAAACATATTTGATGTCAATTATGAGTTTATATGGAAGTGGGGTCTCCAATGTTGGATGGTACACTGACAATTTAGTAATTTTTTCACATGTGACGAGTAAATTTCTATTATAAGGTTTTTTGTACTAAATTTAGATGATATTTACAGTTTTAATTAATTAGAACTTTTATAATATTTTTTCATTATTTTATTTTAATACATATTAAACAAAAAAATAATTTTATTGAAATTTTTCTATGAAATCATTAATAAATATTAAAATTCCAACTCAAAAAAATTGATACGATAAACCAAAAAACATTTATCATACTTATATATGGATATTTAGTTTTAAAGTAAAATTTTATTTGTCAATATATTTTGGTAATCAAGTTTTTATTTTTTATTTCATATAATATACATTTTTCACATACATATCATAGTTATTTGATGACAAACTTTCATATAATTTCATCGGAAAAATACACATCATTTATCCAAAATTTGATAAATGGGGTAATTTGTAATTTTTGAATATTGAGTTTTACCTTTAATTTGTTTATTTTAGGTTTTAATTGCATTGAATCACATGTATATCATTTATAGTTCTTTTATGAGAAACAATAATGTTGAGAAATATTAAATGTGAATTTCATAGTTATAGTCACTCTTTTCCCACAAATTCCATTCATATGCCCAACTTTTCATTTTGTGACTTTTTGTATTCTTATGTACTATATAAATAAAAGTAAATTTTAATGAAATTCGGGATTTTTGGGCCCTAAATTTATAATTAAATTAGGTATTATAAATTAAATTCCCTTTTCAATTGAATAAATATCTTATCAAGTAATTTGGTTATAGAAAACAATGAACTTTATTTGGTAATTTTAGACCACTATAAGTTATTTCATAATGGATTTAAAATACCATTAATAATCATCACCATTGATAATATATTAATTATATAGTAATCGTATGATAACTATATGTTAAGGGATATGATAAATTTCCACGGACACAAACAAAGGAAGTGATAGCCTCGACCTACAGGATTTTTCCCTATAAATCACATTTATCAAATTTTACAAGGGAGATAGCATCATTGGGGTTTTCCCATGACCAAGACCAATCCAAAATTTAATAACTAATGCTAGTGAAAAATATTTTATAAGATATGTTCAAGCCCATCGAGATCACATCCTAAACCAATTTCTCTAAACTACCCTGAGAAATTTCCACTATCACACACCTTACCCTTAGGGCCTTCGTGGCTGTAATAAAGGGTTATATATTTAGACCCTAACAATATGAATTTTTATATTAAAATATTTATTATATATATCCCCATTTATTATTTCTTTATATAAAAAATTATTTAATAGTTGATGAAAATTAAACTTTAATATTAAGAAACCCTATTAATTGTTTTTGGAAAATATATGACTTTAACTAAAAAATGATTTTCATAAATTCAAAAATAATAAAATAAATTTTATTTTAATATAATATTACTATTAAATACATTTTTTATAAAAATTATAATATAATTTAATGGAGTCTAACGTAATCATTATAATCATCAGAAAACTGTTATTTTCAAAAAACCATCATTTTTTAAAAAATGAGGATTTTTATATAAAAGTATAAAATATTTTATCAATATAATTTTATTTAAAAAGTAAATAAATTCTTTGGAATAATTATATAAAAATTATCTAATGTTTATTTTTTCATAATTTTCTAAGACAGTAAAATTTTCGAGTAAAAATTAATTATAGTATAGATATACAATATTTATTATAACATCATAATGACACAAAAGTGATGCAATATATTCCATAATATGTATCAATGATAAAATATATATTTAAAAATTAAACTACTATGTTTTTGAGTTTATTTAATTATTTTCATAAACCCTTAATTAATCCTTCAAATCCTATACTATATTTTAAGGTTTCAAAATCAATTCTTTATAAGAATGACTCACTTCCACATCACCAAGGGTATTATTTTAATTAGATATTTTATTAAACATTTAAAAAAATAAAAAACACTCCTATTTGGAATATAAAATTGGAAAAAATATGTTAAGTCTTGTGGTTTTTATTACTTTATCATATAGATTCCAAAACCTAAGTTTGGAAATTAATAGAGAATTATCATATCTTTCCCTATAAAACCCACTCAACCTCCCATTACTCTTCAATAAAAACACTTATATCATGATATGTATCTCCAATTATATATCTATATCCATCCAAAGAATCCCCAAATCTCTTAATACTTCCCTCCCAATATTTAAGAAGTACCCTCTCAGGGTAAGGGATCTTCTCCTTCTCCTCTTTATTCAAGCACTTTTTGTACTAAAGCTTTTGATTTCCAATTATTAATTTTGGTGTATGTCTTTTATATATACCTATTACTGGACCTATTATTTCTAATTTATTTTATACCTATTTAAATCTCATTAATATTTTTTATGAATATTTAATTATCATCATTATGTTGTAAAAATTTCCCTATGATTTTTCAGGCCAAAAAAATGTGTAGTGAATACCCATTTTCATTTATACTCATGGGTATTCACCTATATTTTCCTATCCTTATCTTATTTAGGACTTATATATATTTATTTCTCAATTCTTAATCATGGTATTAATATTGAAAAAATGTATCCTTATGTTGTACGATCTATGTGGCACACTTATGCATGTACATGATATAAATGTGACAGGTGGGTCGAGAATTATATAACCCTCAAATGAATTGGGTAATTTTCTAGTCTCATGATACATCATGTATGGTATTATAGAGTAAAAATAATCTATTATGGAACCTTTTCCGCTATATGATGTTTTCTAGGCAATTATCCTTGACTTATACTTCTGCCACGTTTTATATTGTTGCAATGCTCCTATATCTCCATTATGTTATCATGTTATATCATAATTCGTTATTAAATATTAATATTTACACCCCATTTATGTTACCTTGATATGCCTCTTTCATCACATGTACTAATTTTCCTTTTGTTATTCCATTTTTATCCCCTTATCGATATTTTTAAGCCACCCCTTTTTTATATTCATCGTCAAGCTATCCCATGCAGTTTTAAAAGATCAATGAAACATAACCACATGTTATAAAATTTTTAATTAATGTTTTTGTACTATTTCATCATGTTTTTATGCTATTTACCTTATTAAACAAATTTATGAGGCCTCACAATCTTCAAGGGTTTTATTTAGTCTATCATTTTGTAATAAATAATTAAATAAATAATACTAAAAATATGGGTTGTTGTAGTTGGTATTAGGGAAATGTCAACATATTTTTTGGGATTAGGATTAGAAAACTATAGTGGAAATATTAGGTATATTACAAAACATATTAAAACATCCTAGAATAAGGGTAAATTATATAATAAGTGGTTTCCAACAAAATACATCCATGTTTGGATACTACGAGTGGATGTGGATCTAAAATAGTTATACCTAGGGGTAATAATCACAAAAAATGTGCATTGATTAGGAATCGATCATAACCTAGTTCATAAAAACATGACTTTATTCACACCAAATTTTAAACTCCCATGGTATATTATTTGGTAAAATTGAAGGATCATTAGTAACCATTATTAAGGGGAAAATTTTACCATAAGACTTTATGTTGGGAGATATTTTATGAATTACTTAAACTGAAAAACTATAAATTCATAGGTTAAATAATATGTATATTTTATGAGTAATCCTATCATTGATCGTATTTTCCCACATATGAATTTAATAGTCTAAATATACCCATCCCTAATTTTCCTTTTATTTTTAGTCAACAAATGGAAATATAAGGAAATGTGTCAGCAACCAATGTGATGGGTGGCATAATGACTATCCAAATTTGATTCCTATATTGTTTCGGGATAACGTAAGATGTATTTTGAAAATGAAAAACTATAAATTACAAATTATGATCAATAATTGGCATATTATTGACTCTCTAAAAACATTAAAGAAGATGATGAAAATGGCTCATGGAAGTTACTATGATAAAGGTGATAAAGGAATGAAGATTCAATTTCATGCATATTAAAAATGTTGAATACAGAACCAAGGTAAATTCCACAAAGGAACTCAAATAGGTTTTAATTGTGGAAAATTAGGGTATAAAGTAGCTACTTTTCCTTAAAAAATGAATATTTCAAGGTCTAACAAACATGATGAGAAATAATAATATTAAAGAAAAATGGAATAAGTAATATCACATGATGAGATGGATCATAATGACTGATGTACACAAAACCGCTACTCTAGATTTATGTTTGTCTTTTTGTATTTCAATTAATGCCATAATAGTATATATTATGTGTTTTATAATAACATTGAGTCATAGCCTATAATGTTTTGATATGATTGGGAAAGAACTTAATTGATTATTATATCATAAATTGAAGTTTGTGGGAATGTTCTTGAAAATATTATCATTCTACCTTTTGTGGAATTCAATTCTTTTTTTATGTAGATTAATTTTCCGTACATAGAGCCAATATAAATTACTAGGATAACAAATTAAACCTCCATATCACAAATCTCCCTAAGATTATATCCAAGTTAAATTAGGAGAATAATTCCCCTTTGTAGTCATCATCTAAAGCATGGATATTATTTCCTTTTGAGGAAGCATAACTTGATCAAATTATTGATGCTAATGAAAATATAGTCCTTGATTATATGCACATTATAAGGGAATTCATTAATATGTTTCATGAAGAAATGCCTGGTCTACCTTCTAAATGACCAGTTCAGTTCTCAATCGAACATATAACTATACAAAGTAACATTCCTATGACATTTTACCATAAGTAAAGGGATATTTTTGGATATGTTAAAAATTAAGGCAATTGAATGATGTCCAAGAAAAACATCTATGATGGAAATTTATAGTTTAATTAGATTACCTGGGTAGTATCATCAATTTTTTAGAAATGTCTCATGATTATCAATCCCACTAACTAGTATTACTCTGAAGGGTTTCAAGTATGTATGGACTGATGAATCAAAATTGATCTTTAATGATCTAAACAAGAGGATAACCTTTTCACTTTTTCTCACATCTCTCACTAGGGAGGAAGAATTCGTGATTTATAGTGATGTATCTAAAAAGGTATTAGGTTATTTACTCATGAAAAATGAAATATTGATCATATATTCCTCCCCCCAATTATTGATCCATGATAATAACTACCATCATGTGATCGATAATTAGCCACAATAATCTTCTCTTTGAAATTTGGTGACATTACCTCTATGGAGAAAAGTGTGACATATAAACAAACCAAAAAATCATAAAGTATATATTCACACATATGGATCAAAATATACACCAACTAAGGTGAGTATATTTGATCAAGTATTTTTATTTTTCAATCGATTACCATCTTGGGAAGGTGAACAAAGTGGATGATGCTCTTAGTATAAAGAACCCTACAAACCTATCTATGAAGAGGATTGAAAAGGATATAATATTCCTAGACATGTAGAGGATATACATTGTAATAATAAGAGTATATTAATCCTAACATTCTCAAATAACTAATTACCCATTTATTCTTGAGAGGATCAAGGAGTCTTAGAAAGATGATGAGGTACTATTGAAAAATAGTGAATATTCCAGAGTTTTACTCTTATAAAGATGGAGTTATAAGATTTCAAAACCAGATATATATCCCATAAAAACTGGAACTATAGAGGGAAATTCTAGATGATACACATATAAAATCCTTCTCTATTCTCCCAAGAATCACTAAGATGTTAAGATATCTGACTAAAAACTTCTGGTTGGATAACATGAAGAGGAAGATTGCAGAGTTTGTATCTTAATGCTTGGTATTCCAAAAAGTCAAGGAATAAAAACATAAGTCTAAGTGTGTGGTGAACCTTTTATCATTCCAATACAGAAATGGTAAAACATTTCCATGTATTTTTTCATAGGACTCCCCAGGACACCTAAATTAAATAGTTCCATTAGAGAGGTAGTTGATCGCATTACCAAGCCAGTGCATTCAATTTTTATAATGGAATACTTATCACTTGAAAAACTCACCAAGATGTGAATAATTCAAGTGGTAACACTACATTAAATTTTTATATCTATAATATTTGATTTATATCAATATTTTTGTCTTAATTTTATGAAGAATCCTTCAACAAGCATTAGATACAAAATTGAGAATTAGCATTTCTTATCACCCTTAAACAGATGGTCGGGATAAAAGGGCCATTTAAACTCTAGAGGGAATGTTTTAATATTTTTAAATGGATTTAAAAGGATAATGAGATCAACACATTCCTTTATTGAATTTCTTATATAATAATAGTTTCCATTCTAGCATTCAAATATCACCTTATGAGGCTCTATATGGGAAGAGGTGTCAGACTCCAACATGCTCGGTTGAAAATGGATAGAGGAAGATTATGGGACCTTATCGTGTCCAAGAGATGATGTATAAGGTTAAAAAAATTCAAAGTAATATGAAAACCACACAAATTTGACTGAAATTATATGCATATAGACTTCGATAACATCTGGAGTTTGAGGTTGGAGAGAAAGTATTCCCTCAAATATCAACAGGGAAGAAATTCATAAGGTTTGGGAAGAAGGGAAAGCTTAGTACAAGATAAATTTTCCACTTTGATATCCATTATTTCATAAAATTTTTGTCTTATCGATGACCACTTACACCTAGAAATGCTTTATTGGTATTCACTTTACCTTTCAGGTTTAGTTTTCTCTAGAATACCCATTTGAACCCAATAGGGTTAACATTAATTATCCAATAAACAAAACCCCAAACTCAATTATAATACATGGAATCTGTCACATAATTCATAAAATCTTGATAACTTTTATCTTTTGAGCTCTAAACTACCTATTTGAAAGAAATAGGGTCATTATTGTCTATTAATAATGAGTCGCCATCTGTTGTCACTAGAAAACCCTGACTTTCGGGTTCCTTAACATCTTTGGTCATCCCTCACAGTACTTGTATTTTAGAAATAACATCCTATATGGTGACCTATGGAATATTTTCCTATAAAAAATATTGTGTATATTGATTATAAGCATCATTTAATTCGATATTAATCCCACAATCCTCCTTGAGTACGTTCTCCCACTTAATAAAGACAACATGTCTAGTGATGATTTCCTTCTTTTATGAGGGTTGCATAGATAGCATCCCCTTGTTTCCCTAGGATATATTATAAAGATACACGTCATTCCCAAGGGTTATAGTTTGTTTTATGAAACATCTAAAAAAATTCCATGCATCCCCATGTAAGAGTATGTGACAAAATAGATTTTATTCTACTCCATTACTTGAATGGAATACAATTTTCACTTTTATTGGTACAAGATTTAGTGTGTATGTTAAAGTGTGTAAAAAATATACCCAAAAGGATAATGTAAAATCTACATGACTCATCATCAACCTTACTATGTCAAGAAAGTTACGATTCCTCATTTTACTAATAGAATTTCATTGTGGTGTATAAGGTTGATTTAGTTTAGATAGAACCAATAATCCCAAAAAAAATTGATAATGTATGGGTTAAGATATTCTCTATCTTGATTAGATTAAAGATTATTTATGTTATTTTCAAGTTGATTCTTGAATTAATTCTTAAAATATATTAATTTTTTAAAGTATATAGGATTATACCTCATTAATTAAATATAAATAAACCTACTAAAGTCACTAGTAAAAGTTATAAAGTAGGAATACCCGCCTCTAACTTCAACTAGAAAATTTCCACACATATCAGGGTATACCAATTATATAAGTTTCTGGTAATTTAACCTTATCAACAAAATTATGGTTTTTTCATCATACATTGCCAAAAATCATGACATATTTTAAGTTCTTTTAGCTTAAGAGTCTGAATAATCATCTTAACAGAGATTTTTCATACACTTCCATTTGCATGACCAATATAGTTATGCCATAACTTGGTGTTAATTGAGCCATGTGAACTTGATTCGTTATCAATTTACAATACTTGGTTCTAATAATTTAATACATAAATATACTTATTTAAATTCATCATTCCATAAAATATGATGAATTTATAAAATAAATATTACTTATTTAAAAAATTGAAGATAAAACCATTTTTATCTAAATAGGATACAAAACTTATGATCATGGTAATTATTGTCCCATAATAAGACTCATTCAAAACCAAAATCATCACTATTGGAAATAAAAAGTGGTAATATCCTATAGCCAAAGCAGTAATACATGATCAATTGGATGATCAAAGATCCACATATCCTATATAAATATTTTAAAATTTACTTGATTCCTATATTTTTATATAGATGTGAGAACCACAAGTTGTATCTAATATTCAATTTTTAGATAGGAAATATTTCACTTAATAATGAACACACCTAAATATTACCCTTAATTATTAAACTGGGTTTTAATCTTTTTCCAATGGTCGTGTTTGACACATAAAAAACATACCATATTTGTTTCATTTACTTTTAGTTGGATCTTATTATTTTGAGATGGATAGTTCTTGAGATATTTAGACATATAATAATTCTTTGAGACATATTTCTTGTTCTTCCTTTTCATATTCACTATAAGAATTGTAGTATTTTCATATCCCATGCCTTTATCAACTTTGATAATCTAAGTAAGAAGTTATGAAAGATTATTCCCATTATTTATCATATTATAATTACCAATGAAATTATAGAAACACTTAGGTAGTGAGGATAGAATGAGATCTCTGTACATCTAATTAGGGATCATAAATCTTAATCTATCAAAATGTTTTATGTATCCAACCATCTTAACTACATGAGTCCTAGCTGGTTCCGACTCTCTATGATTGCATACGAATAGTGAATTGAAAAACTAATGTATCTCTATAATCTTCATACCATGATAAAGATCACAAAGGTGATACGTTATTCTCTATGAATCCATATCCTTATGTTACCTTTGAAGCTCACTGGACATGGAAATATGAAAGAATCATTGAATATCTTGTGGATCATCCATGCATTTTGAGTAAAGTGATACTTCTTCCTCACTACCCACTTCACCAAATTAATTATGAACCGGGTTTTCTAGCATGTATAACTTTCTTTCATAATGTATCATAATGTGCAGCCACTAAAATCATTCTTGGAAATTTAGGATTGTTACAAATTTATCCTTATTTAGTATAGATCATAGTGATATAGTCAAAGTTGTGTGCCTTTCCATTTCTATAATAAATAATAAAATAATTTTAATAATTTATATCGATTATATAATTAGATGATAAAATTTAATTTTCTAGTTTATTCATCTCACACTACTATAATAAAACCCAATATCCATCACCATTGGTTTTAAATATCATATCGTATGGATATTCTAGTGGTAAGGATTTTTATTCCCCTTATAATAACATATACTTGGGCATGATAAATTATTTTAAGGGCTTTAGGTAGGTGTAACTTTCCAACTATACTAAATCCTAGTTCCTTTATCTATTGAGTGGACTCCTCAATCCAGAAATCTTAGATAAGGATTTCCCCAACCATTTCCTCTCAATTACACCAAGTTCTTTATGGGTATTCAGCCCTTGATATGAACAAATTATAAGTCAAACCTAAAACCAAAACTAAATTTCATTGACAATTGAAAGCACCCTAACTTGATTTGGTCAAGAACCTTAAAATATGGTTCATTTTTAACTTAATTAGTGGAAGGTTATACAAACTTAATATATATTAATTTGAGGGATTTAATATTTTATGCATAAATTTTACATTTTATTTAATCACATCACTATTAATATTAACTGGATTCTACTTAATTTATTAACCATATATTAGAAAAAATTTATGTACAATCCAATTTATTTTAATTATATCTATCATTCTTGTTAATTCATTAATTTTATGTGATCATGACAATGCATCTATAAAAGAATTTACCATGAAACATGATAGAAATCTAATAATAAAAATGTTATCATCACGATATTTTAAAATGGTTAGTTTATCAAGAGCATGATAATCTTACCAAAAAACCAAGGGTAATAACATCATGAACCATAAAATGATTCATGCTGCAGTATTCCACCAATCCTCCTTTGAATCTCCTTGATTGGTTTTGCCTCATCTCTAAACCTGATCTGACTCAACTCATATATGAGATATATTCATTAAATATTATTTAAACACTTTCTAGAGAGGGTAATGAAAGGATTGGTCTATGGTATTTAAATAAAATAAATTATTGGCATGTAGGCCCTTATTTAATGTGAGTGTAAAATAACACAGAGCTCGTTAATTTAATTTAATATCAAAATTAAAATTTAATGAAATCAATCACATATAAATATTTGATATAAAATCCTAATCACCCACACACATGCAATAAATATATATTTATAATCAAGATGCATTCACATAAATTAATTTTTTAATTAATATAAAATGAATTAAATTAATCTAATTAATTATCTCAGTAATAAATTAATTCAATTTATCTTAATTCCATCCAAAAAACCTAAAATTTTCTTTCATCCATGATTCTAAACAAATTAAATAATTAATTTTATTCAAAATTAATAAAGTGTGGATGCGTACATGGATGAAATGGCATGTACCAATCCAAACTACATGGTATAGACCTTATGTTGTGTATTTAGATAGAACCCATCCTAAATCTCATGAAACATAATTACAATGCGTGAATGTTTTATAAACAAAACACAGTTATATATTAATTTTATCCATATAATCTTATTAATTCACATATAGTACACAAAAAGTAAGGACTATACACATATTAAAATTCAGAATATTACATGAAAATTAATTTAATATATAATTAATAATCTTATTACATGGTATCAACTAACGCATAGAACACATTAAAAAATTAGATATATAATTAATTTTTCTCTTCGCATTGAAATAATCACACATGGTATAGTAAATTAAAAGGTGTGTAATTAGGATTCATGGCATGTAATCTCTTATACCCATGTCTGCAGTATGAGCCTAGGAATTCATCATGCTTATTAGTCATGAAAATTTATGATGTGCATGATGTGTACATCATCAAAATTTCATTTTCCCTCCATATTTTACAATTTTTCAATCCCCGTGTTTTGAAATAAATGAAAGACATATCTTAGGCCCCAAGTTTTATAATGAT
Organism: Viscum album; assembly: GCA_963277665.1. Taxonomy (NCBI): domain Eukaryota; kingdom Viridiplantae; phylum Streptophyta; class Magnoliopsida; order Santalales; family Viscaceae; genus Viscum; species Viscum album. The sequence goes on from OY728148.1 coordinate 473,863,225, forward strand.
AAAACATGTGTACCACCCAGTGTGTACATAAGGTACTTTCATGCAGTCTAAAAATACATGTGACATTCTTTTCCAGTCAACATGCCCTCTATATTTAATTTGTACCACATGTAGTTAGTCTATAGTGATCGAAATTTATCATGGATCATCCTGGTTTAAACAATAAGAGTATAATATGTATACCAATAAGTTATAAACCATGTAGTTTTGTATCATCCAGTCAAACCCTAGGCACCTCCTGATAGTTCCTTTGACATTTATTCATGTCGATTTTCGCATTTATTTTTAATATAAGTGAGAATGAAGAAATAGAAAAAAGACTTCAATGTTAATATATAATAACAAACTAATCCTAAATTGAAAACTAACTAAAAATTATTATTATTGATTAATGATTAATAAATAAATATAAATTAATTATATGATTGCTCTGATATCACATAAAGGTTTTAGAAATTTCAGAGGCACTTATTGGGTATAGCCAACATGATTCTTATCATAATTGACAAATATTCTGAGATGTATAAGGAAAGGAACATCTTGACTAATATAATTAAATCAAAGATTAATTGATATATAACCACCAAAACTAAGTAGGAAGGATCATCACATATAATTTATAATTAATTTATATATGGATTTATAATTACCTTGGTATGTAATTATTTCTTTATTGATTATGAATTTTAATACTCTCATCATACCATCATTATATCGTATGATCCAAGGGTAAAATAACTCTATCGGCAATCCATACGTGCTTTAAAAGCTCAAAACATCATCATAGAAACATTGGGTGTTAGCATGATTGATCCTAATCACTTGCATTATTCTTCATTTATCACACCAAGAATATATTTATGTAAGAAATATTATCTAATTCTATTGAAATAATTACCAAGTGGATGAGGATTAACAATCTATTTCTTGATTCATTCTGGAGAGAATTCTCTCTTAAAAATTTAGAGAATTATCCCTTAGGTTTGTTGTCCACAAAAAGTGTCTAGCCATTGAAATTCATATAAATAGGTATTTATAGAGGTAGGTTAGGGATTTTTATTTCACAAATGCCCTTATCTAATTTATTATTCCTTAGAAAACAATATGTTTAATAATAATATTAATTTTATTATTATTTTATTTATGTGAACAATACTAATGGATAAATTGTTATCATTTTTTAAAAAAATAATTAATATTTATCTAAATGATATTTAATATATCATTTCCAACCAGACCATTAGACTCAGTTCATTTTTCCCTCCTGGTATTTTATAAAAATTGAATAATGTCTTTTATTTAATAAATAAATATTACTTAATTATTAACTGATATATATAATAAATATTATATTCATTAAGTCCTATGAATAAATATTTATTATCATTTTAATCGCATATTTATTCCTCTAAATAATTCATGATTGAATCTTGGTGAGAAACCAATCCTGAATAATTATTAATCCATAAATTATGGATGATATTTCTTCAAACTTTTTAGATTAAAAATTAAATTTAACTAAGATTATGGATACACTTAGTGTGTGACCCTCTAGGCCCCTTTCTCAGTGGTATCAGATGAAACTACCTAAAGTACATGGTTAGAATATAGAAACACCCCAAGTCACCCATAGAGAAATAAGTTAATTTCAAAATGATATAAGACCTCATATGAATTCTAATTATTTAGTATAATCCTTTTATCCTAATATCTCTAATTAATGAGGTTTCATGCTTTTGTCATCAACCTTTGTGATGGATGTCCCTTTCGTTGACTTTTAGAAAATATATATTCCCCTAGAATTTTATGGCCATAGATTTAATAAGGCTTCTACATTTCCATCAAAGGCTCTAAGATATAAAATTATGTTAAATAATGGAATGGAAAAATAATTTGTCATGTTATTCATTAATGAAATATCATTCGTGACACACCCAACATATCTTACTACACGGTAAAAAAATATAATCAGGGTTTTTATCAATACACAAAAATGTGTGACTCATTATATACATTAATAATAATATTAATGTCTAAGGACAAATACACATGTTCAAGGATAGTAATATCCCTTGACACAGACATATGTATATTTTATATTGGTAAGACATGTTCTTATAATCTCCTACTCTGAAAATTATCAATGGCATACACCATGAGAATGAATATCAAATTCCAATTATTATATACCCTTGATATCTTGTATCATTCTTTTCCTATCAAATGATATCATCCAGATATAAAACATAAATTTAAAAATATTATCATATAACTTCTAGGTTCTCATCAGATTAGGGAACTATTATGACCTTTTAGTGTGACATTTACTCTTAGAATATTATCAAATACTATATCACATATAATAACAATAATATTGTGATAATAAGTTTATTAATATTAAACAATAAGGAATACAAGTAATCATAACGTATATAGAATTCAGTTTTAGGAAACCAACTCCAACAGTTCAATTCATAAAATAAATAATACAATATAATCATTCAATAATTAATTAAAAAAATTCTTCATATATCCAAAAATAAATAAAATCAAAAATAATCCCTTGATAATATCAGTCCATGTTATAAATTCACATATACCATATTACATTAAATTCATTCCCTTAACTAATTATTTTATTTAATTTATGATCCATGCACTATTATTTCTTTCCCACTTTGGTTAGAATAAGAGAATATTTCTCACAAGGATCCAAATACCATTCTTATCTATGTAAAACTTCCATCATAGTCACAATATTCTATATTTATTTCTTAATTTATTTTTAGTCACCCAATATTCATGTTTGAGTTTTTTACACCTAACATTTCACCCTATGAGTATAATAAGTGACTATATCCCTAGATGTTCCAAAAATAACTATAAATTTTATATATAATACATTATCATTATAATAAACTATATTGATTTATTTATAAATTTTTTCACACCCAAGCTACCTATTCTGGTAACATTCCTTATTATTCCTCCTTATAGACATAATAAGAGACTACCTCCACTAATGATAAAGAAGTAATTCCAATTTGGTAAAATTATTCTTCCCATTTATAAAATAATATATAAATTTATTTATAATTATTTAGAAACAAATGATATTTTTCTAGGTCCTCTATGTCTAGTTATCAATCCCCACATACACACCTAGTCCCAACTCACTATTTAAAATAGAATATATATCAAAGTCCACCTACCATGGAATATTTGACCTCACATGAGAGAATGTTGATAATAAAATTGCACCAATCAATTGGATATAAATAACTCTATCAAATATTTCTAAAAAGTTAATTTTAGAATCACCCACCCCCCCCCCCCACGCAAATAAAAGAAACCACTAATGAAATACTAGATATTTCCTTAGAATCAGTGAAACTATTCCATAGACATTAATGGATCATTGATCGAACAATAAATGGAGAGTAATAAAAGGATAAAATAAGATAGAAAAGATGGGGAATTGGGAGGGTAAATAGAGGAGATACTATTCATCATTCCTATCCAAAATAAAAATATAAAAAGTGTTAATTTTTACAAAAACAAATAAAAAATAACCAAATTTCAACCATAAAAATTAGGCAATGAAAATTTCACTAAAATCCTATTGGATTACCACTAGAGTCGTGGTATCCACTTGATTTAAAAATGTGCTAAATATAATCTATGAATTAACTTTATAAACGATGTCAAGGTCAATGCTGGAGTAATCTATGATGTAGTAATGGTCACTACACCATGGTTTTATGCATGGTAGGAATGTTTAATATGTCAATACATATTGGTTGATTGTTATTCTATATAATCAATCATGGTCAGTTTAGAATACCATATGATAATATTAAAAGGAGTTTAAAAATAAAAATACTTGTTTAAACATTAAATAATAAATATAAGGTTAGGATGAAAATTTATAAAGAGATGAAAAATTTGAAAAGTTTATAAAACCTTTAAAAAATATGGGAAATGTTCAAGATCCATATATTATCCTTAGAGGATTATTTAAATAGATTAATTTCCTGTGAATATTGTTTTATGTAAATTCCATTGGATGTTACTTGAAACTACTTTTAAGTTGAAGACCACTCTTCTTCCTTACCTTAACAAAAGGTTCTATTAGACCGATATTAAAGGAAATCCTTCCCAAGAATTGGTATATTCATAGGTACTTATGTATAGCTTATAAAAGATATTTTTCGATGCTTTATGGTCAACTTTATCAATCACAATGAATAAGGATTAGGTGATGATATCATCAGAGTAAATGTTTGTTATTTATTTAAATTTATTTAATTTAAATTAATGAAATGATATTTCAAGGGAAAGGGTTTTGGTGGATTTTTTTCTAAATTTAGAAATTTTTTCCCATTAAAACCATTAAATGGAATCAATACCTCATCTAGTATATTTTTATTTTAGTTCAAATAGATGAATCATCTTGAAAAATATGATTTACTAAACCCTGATGTGTTTCATGAAAAACAGGCATGGTAATTATAATTTTAAAAACCACTACATAATTCTATGAAAAATGTGTTTGTTTTCATAAAATTTATAATTATATATATTATGGTTTGAGGAAAATGGTAATGGAATATGTTTCTCAAAAAAATCATCACACAACTTTTTTTGTGATGTGGTTTTATATAAAAATGGTCATGGTTTGTATAAAAATGATATTTCCATAATAAAAATGCAATGTAGTTGAGTAAAACCATGATATTGTTTCAAAAGAAATAATTTTTAAGGTTTTTCCAATATAAAGTTTCCAAATAAATTGATTTTGGATTTCTTTTAAAGCCTTATAACCTTGTAAAAATCATGTTTTTATTTTTAATCAAAACAACCATGGTATTATTTTTTCAATATTTTTCTTAAGTTCTCAAAAACATTCATTGTTGTGGACCCACCAGGACTACTCTAAATATGGTGGGTGACATAAGACCATGAATATAAATACATTGAGCTTCATGGGTAAAAATTTTCATTTAATTAAGGTTATTTAGTTTACTTTTATGTGCATATCTAAGTCTATAAGGGTTTGATATGGTTGGGATTTTTATTTTAATGTAATGATCTAGGTAGGGGTAAGTCGTAATTTGATTATAACTATTTCATAAAGCTTGATGGTATGACACCAGACTTTTTTTGTATCTTAGCATATAAATTTTCTCTTTTATAGGAACTATATTGGGTTCCAATGGAGTTTTTTTTTTGTTTGAGTGAACTTTTTTAAAAGGGTTTAAATGCAATACATTTTAAAATTGAACAAAAAACCAACCTATTTAATCAAGGAGATAAATAATTACTCTTTTTTTATTTCAAGTCTATCCCTCAATTTCTCCTCTCCCACGCTTTCATATTATGTGAAACTACCTTCATTATTTCTCTGAATCACTTATGGTTGGGTGGATAAACTAATATTAAACTTGGGTAAGTGAGATATAACTTTTAATATTCTTATTTCATCATCTAAGTTTGGAAGTAGCTCTATTTACCTTTTCTCCAATTCTAGGGATTCTAAATCTTATTGGATATTTTGTTCTTAACCTTTCTAAGCTACTATATGGACTTTTTATAGGCTAAATATGGGTATTGAGGTTGTTTTGGATTTAATTTTTATTTTCTTACATTACCAGTGACCAAGCCCTTATTCTTTTATATTTTTAGGTTATTCTAAAATAAAATTTGTCGAATATTATCTTTTACTTAGACCTAAATAAATTCTATACACAATCAGAGATTGGGGAGCTTATTTTTATTCTCATATTCTAAGATTTTTGTATTGTAATTGGTATATAGAATATTAAAAACATAATAAATGATATTTTTGAAATTAATAAAGTTAGTTATAACATATTTTATAAAAAAACATAGGATGCTTTGTTGGTTTATACTTATATTTTCCATGTTGACATGCTCATGTAACATTCCATTAGCTTTTTTATTATTGGGCTAAATAATTAGCTATTAAAATGAATAGTAATATTATAGACACTCTAGATGGAAGAAAGAATCATTTATTTACTATTATAATTCATTTTTATGAATGATTTTAGACCTTTCTTTGTGTAGTATGCTCTAGATAATTACTTGCTAATCATGTCTATCTTTTTTCCTTAATGTTTATATATTTGGAAACATATACTAGCCTTAAATGATTTTTTTTCACTATATTTAAGGCTATTTTTATTTGAAATAAATGTTTTTCATAATGAATCTATGTTTAATAATAATATTATATATAATTTTTATCACTTGGTTGAAAAGTAAGTAAGAAAGGGTAAATATGTATCACAATTAGAGGTGTAATAATACACCTTGGTTTGGAATATAGGTTGATGATATGGGTTGGAATCATGGTTCTCGAGCTCTTTTTTAACCCTTCCCTTTTCTTAAAGGCATGAGATGCAATATTTCCCTTAATCGAGTATATATGAACCCTTATCCTATGTATGGAAAAGGTATTTCATCAAAACTTCATTATGATCATTTAGTGGCAACTTCTATAAGATTTCATAAACCCACTCATCTCAAACACCAATCCGAGTCTTGAAGCATGTATATTAGGAATGGATCCTCTCCGTATATAAGGTTATATAGGATTGATGCCTCTACCTTTTACATTGGTAGTTTTATTTCTTATACTCACTTTCTCTAGATTATTTCTTTGTACACTCTTAGGAATGATAGACTATTAGAGGTGGGGTGGTGGCCACATAATAGATATATTTTACTCAAACATTATATGTGATTTTTTGGATGTGTGTAGATACTTTGATTCATGATATAAGTAATTGTATAGTTCTCAAATATGGGATCTATTTCTACATTATTTTAAGAATTTAGGTGTTACCTTTTTATACCTCTTGGTGGGTGTTTCGAGTGATATTCTCTAGGTTCTCTGAGGAGGTTCCAATGGTGATTGAATTCATGGGATATTATCATATAGGGATACTTTGGACATATTTACCTAGTGTATTGGGTGAATATTTCACACATTATTATCTAAAATTATTGATAATAAAGTCTCCTACCTATATAATATCTGTTTTCTAAGTCATGTCAAAAAATTATGTATGGTCTATTAAGATAGTAAACCATCTCCAAAATTGTTATATATAACCCTTATCCTTTAATCTAGACACTAGAAATCAGGATATGTGAAAGAGGTGGTGGTGGCTACCTAACTATATATCATATAATTAGTTGGGACACAGTCATTATAAAAAGGTATAAGAACCCACTTAGGGAACATGGGTATGAGATTTTATAGTAGCCATGAGATGGGAATGTCAAGACTCATGATGTAACCTATAAATATATCAAGCCATAATTATTATAGGGGAATCCTGAGTTTCCAAGGATGGTATGGGTATGTAATTTCTTTTCCTTGGGACAATCCTGGTCTACCAAGTTTCATACGTCATTCTAAGTGTTTACTGGAAGGTGTCTATAGGGTGACATGTCATGTCACCTTACTTCTTCCATGTACATATATTATAATTGGAATCAAGTTATAATTCATGTTAACCAAAGAAATAGTAACAAATAAATTTTTTTCCAGACTATTTACTTATAATGATGAGTGTAATATGGGTTTATCATTAATTCCATTTATTGTTCACATGTTTGTACTATCGGTAGCATACTTTTCCGTGATATTATAATAGAATCATTTCCTAGTTCTAAATTGATTATCTCTATGATCTATATAGATAATTAGTTTTACTTATGTTCTTATTTAAAGTATACTAATAAATTTAATTAAAATTCAATCATGCTCTTAATGCTTTGGGATTTTGTTGTGAACAGTTTTGAAAAATATAAATATATATATCGATATCCACTTTTATGTATCCATGTTTTTGTTAAAGTGTGATCTTACTTATTTAGGTTATATAAGAAATATTTTTAAATGATAAACTAAATAATTTTTTGAATACTTGAGACCAATTATACATTCATTAAACCACTTGTTTTGCTTATATTTTTTGGTGGTATTTAAAAGATCAACAACTAGGGTGTAAAACATGAAAACAAATGAAAGAAAGTTTACAAGAGGTGATGGGGTTTATACCTAGCCTTATCAATGGATATTTATTTCATGATTTCTCATGTTAATGAAGAATAATTTGATGTTATATTTAATCTCATTTAAGGATATCCCATCAATAATACCACCTTTTATCAAGCAGGAAAGGGTGGATAAGCATGTACTGCAAGCTCAACCCAATGTTGGCCATCCGAACATGGAGGGTCTTGCCCAAATTATTTAAGTATTTTGTCAATTATAACTAAACAATTATCCTATAAACAATGATAACATGAGATATTTTCAATTTAACCATCCTCCAATGTTTTCGGTGACTTATCTTCTTGGGAGGCTAAGGAGTGGATTAATAATTTTCAATGAATCTTTGAAATCAATGAAACTTCTAATCATGAACAAGTAGTTATTTTTACCTTCACACTATATATATCAAAATTTAAATGGTAAGAAATTATTCTCAAGGATAATAATGACTAGGGCCTCATCTAGGCAGCGTTTTAAGAGATTTTATTTGCAAAATTTTACCTTAATACCCAAAATTAAGTTAGGTAAATGGAGTTCATCAACCTCTAGTTTAGTTCAATGTCAATCCCAGAATATGACACCCCATTTAATGACTTTATCTACTTCACTTTATACCTAATAATGGATGATAAATCTAAGGCAATTAATTTTGAAATGGGATTAAAATATCCACAAAAAACATAGGTGATGATCTTCAACCCCTTCACCATATTTGATGTTGTAAATAAATATATTTTCACTGAGTTAGGGTACATGGTAGTGTGATTACTAGTATCAAAATTCCATGAAAATACATTGTACATAACTCATCTAACATATAATAATAATAGTGAGATGATGTGGGAGGTTGAAGCTTGTTCTAGGGTATTCATGAAAGCGTGTCATCATCTCCCAACGTAAAAAACTGATATTCCGTGTCATCAGTGTGGGTGGTGATGTTATATCAATATAAATTATACTTTTGAGAAACCCAATGAAATTATTGAGGCAAGTATGGTCTCATTTCTTAGGGTCAGTTCAAAAGTTTCTAAAGGACACCTCATGGGGAATAATCCTCTACGGATGAAGGTATAGGGACTTCTACTATTAGATGTACAATTCTTGTATCCTATATATTGGTTTATACTTTATTTTACATAGGTGAATCTCATTATTTTATATAAGTGAAACTATGTCCTTTATAATTAATAAAGTGGTTGTATTCTCCACTTATATGAGTCTCGACATCCCTTTGGGGAAAAAAATTGAGTAGAGTAGGAACTTTCTGCCTCGCTTTAGTGGAAAAATCTTATGATAAATTCTACGTTCTCATAGTTAGGGATATTAAATGTTTTTTAATTATTCTTGTAATATATTGGTAACCCATTTTACAGCCCCTATTGATTATTTTCATATAAGGTTTTTACTCTTATCCTCACCTGGTGTTTAGTATACTCTATGGGGAGTGAGAATTTAAAGTTTATCAAGAGAAAACTGACTAGAGAAAGATAGGTTATATTAAAATTTAGATATTAATACTTTTACGCATATCATGTCTATAAAAGTAGTATCATATTTTACCTCCTATTTTTTATCACAATCCTAACATTTTCTCTAAATTTTTTTCAGTCTTACCACTAAAATAATAAGTGGAATTCACTATTGATCTCTTACCTAGACGTAAAGCATCTATTTGGAATTTTACTTCTCCATGGTATTCTATGGTTCTTTTCAACAAAAAGGTCAATTCAAGTTTGTACCTCTATATACACTATAAAAAATTGAAAGAAGTTATGATAAAAACCCATTAACCCTTTCATAAGATCGATGATATATTTTAAAATTTGAATAGGAAAGGTGGTTTTCTATGATTGATCTCCCCTTAGGCTACCATAATCTTCATGTGAGACCTAAAGATATTATAAGCATAGATTTTCATAGCTTGTATGGGAATTTTGAGTATCTATTCAGTCCTTTTGGATTGACTAATGACCCAATAATGTTTATCGTATTAATGATTTGAATCTTTCAACCTTTTTAAATTTTTTATTTTCATTTTGTGTATGAAATTTTAAGCAACTCAAGGCCTTAGGAAGATCACGGGAAGATTCTTCAGGTTTTCCAAGATATCCTATGGGAACATTAGATTTATACCAAGCTATTAAAATTTTCATTTAGAATCTAGGAAGTTAATTTTATTGGGAATGTTATATCAAAAATTTTAATTTTTTGATCCTAAAAAGGTAGTGTATATAATTTTCTAGAAGGTCCCAACCAACAATTATCTACAATTTTCCCCCTGTGATATATTTTACTAAGAATGGGTTTAAATTGGTATACTTATATTAATGTGAAGAGGATTTCCAAGATTTTAAAAAGAGGCTTACCACAACTACAGTATTTATATTTCCTCATCTAGGTGAGGGGTTCTAGGTGTATTATGATGATTCTATTATTGGTATCAATCATGTTCTTATTCTGGATCATTTTTTAGTAGTTTATGTTTCTATGTATCTATAACCTAATAAACAATGCTACCCTGAAAATGATATATATTTGGATAACATTGTACATATACTAAATTACTAGAGGCACTATCTCTTCAGTGGGTGATTTATAATTTTCACCGATCATAAGATCCTCAATTATATATTCTCAGAATGAAATTTAAATCTGAGGTAGTGAATCAAGGTAAATTAAAAAAATCATTCAACTTTGACATTCATTATATATTTGGAAAATGAAATGAAGTTTTAATGATCTTAGGTGGAAGATTCACCCTCAACAGGTGTTGTAAGTAAAACATTTATGGAGGCTATAATCCATTATAGTTTAACTCCACATATATATGGTTGAGATTCAGGAGGGGGAACACCTAAGTTATATTGATAACATGTAATCTATCATGGAGTATGATTGGGACTTTGAGATATCAAAAATTGATTATATCATTATTTGAGAAATACTTGATAGAGAGAGGATCCTTGATGGTAAGTATGAAGATACTTACTCTATATTATATATTTTTGGTATATTGGTGGTGCCCAATTCCTTGAAGGAGAAGTTCAAGATATAATTTCAAGCATCTTGGTGGGAATTCCAGCCAGGGATAATTAAAATATATCATGATATTCATTGAGAATTCGGATGGATTCTTTTAAAGGGGGAATTTTTATGATTCATTTTTACATGAATGATTTTTTATTAAGTTAAATACTAATATTATAAGTCTGCAGGTACCCTTTATCTATTACCCCCTTAAATATGGAAATGCGATGAGATCATGATGGAATTTGTGACCAATATTCCAAGGTTATATAAAGTTAAGGGTTTAGTATGAGTAATAATAGACCATATCGCTAAGATGGACCACTTCCTATCAATAAAAAAGGATTCATCAGTTAAAGAATTGGGAAATATATATGCCAGATATATTTTCATGCATCATGGGGTTCCCTTAAGTAACATATCTTATTGTGATCCTTTATTTTAATCACATTTTTGGAAATGTGTTTAATGAGAATTGGTTTCTTATGTGAAATGAGTACCACTTTCCAACTATAGATAGATTTCCAGTTCAAGTGGAATTTTTTTATTCTAGAGGATATGATTCAGGACTACATTCTTAACTTTGGTGGATCATGCGAGGATCTTCCCTCTCTATTTGAGTTCTTTAACAATAATAATTTCTAATAACATAACTAAATGGAACCTTATGAGTCCTTATACAGAAGTTAATTTCATTATATACTGTGATGGAAAAAAATAAGTAATTTATAATTGATTGGGTCAAATATTGTTGAAGACGTGACTGGGAAAGTGATGTTAATTTCAAAGTAGTTTATGACCAGTGAAATCTATAAAAGTCCACTGTTGATCAATGGATGTGAAATTTAGAATTGAATATAGTTCGCCATGTGTTCCATCAGGTATCACTAGGGTTCGGTCACTAATTAAAGGTAAAATCAGAGAAACTAACTCTGTGATTGTTTAAAACTTTTGAAATCTTGGGTCATGTTATAGAAACTGTATACCATCTCTCTCTACCATACAAATTAAATTATATACATAATACCTTTTATATTTACCAATTAATTAAGTGCATTTCAAGACCAAATCATATGATCTAATATGATGGTATTAATCTTGAATGAGATGTTTCCTATTTGGCGCATCATATTTTCATTATTGATTGTGGTAAATACCTTAACCATTAAATGTAAGAATTTTAATTTAATTTTGTTTTATTATTTTATATTTTTTTATCTCTAAGTATAAAAGGGTTAGGTAAATATGGGAGCTTAATTTCAAGGGAATAAGCAGAATAAGGGGGGTCTATCTCTAGGGAAAACAAAAATTAGAAGGCTCGGGAGATTCCAATGGTTTTTTAATGGAGGATGGTAGTGGCACATCCACAAACACAAAAATTTCATTAGGTTATATTATATTTCTGGTGGTTTTTGATATTTTTTTATATAGAATAAATGTAATTATATTTAAAATAAAACCAAAAAAACTCCCTATTTAACCCTATATCTCAAGAACTAAACCCTTTTTGTTCATCAGAATCCATCTCCCAAGATCCCTTAACCCTCTTATTCCCCTTAGGTGAAACTAGCTTCATTATTTTTTGAATATGTTCTAGTTTTTATATAGACTTGTAATAAAATTGGGTAAGTTAGATCTTTCTTATAATATTCCTATTTTTTACTATAAGTTTGTTAGAACCTCAATCTTCCTCTATCCCCAATTTAGAGATTCTGAATCTTATCATATCCTTTGATCTTAACCTAAAAAATCCATTTTAGGGACTTTATCTATGAGAATGTATGGTATTGAGTTGATTTTGGTTATCTCTATCCTTATATCATATTCATAATAACCTATTCTTAATATCTTTTTATTTTAAGTTGGTTTGAAATAAAATTGGTGTAATATTCCCTTTTCTCTAGGCCTAAATAAATCCTATGTAATGGAATAGGTATATGGACCTCTTTTTACTCTTATATTATTAGAGGGTTAGGTTAGAAATTGTCTGGGATCAAGGTAAAATATGAAAATGAAATGTCTGAAATAATTAAATATAGTTATGATATATTTTATAAAAATGTAAATATTCGTTATTAGTTTTCTCTTATATTTTCCATGTTGAAATGATCATGTGATAATCTATTAGCTTTTTTATTATTGGATTAAGTCCTTAGCATGTAAAATGAATTATAAATGTTAGATACACTTTAAAAGGAATCATGAATCATGTATGTTTTATTTTCAATCATTATTTATGAATGATTTCAAACCCTTCTTGTTGTATTATTCTCTAGATAATTTCTTATTATATTCTCTTATCCTGTTTCCTATGATGGGTAGGGATTTGGAAGGATAACTTATATTTTCCTGAATAATTTTCACTATGTTTAATATTCTATGTCATCTTGAAAGAATTTTTTATGATCATGGATCTTATTTAATAACTTTTTTATTTTAATTTTTCATCTCGTAATCCAAAATTAAGTAAAGGGGAAATAATTACTAGGATAATACATTCCATGGTACACCTTGGTTTAAAAGATAGGTTGATGATATGGGATGTGTTCATGGTTCCCCAACTCTTTGATACCCATTTTCTTATTCCCAATGGGAAAGGATGCTATATTTCCCAAACTATATTATACAAAAACCCTTATCCTCTATATGGAATGGCTATTGCATAGATACTTATTTATTCTTACTTAGTGTAAATGGTTGTAAGATTGCCTCACACAACTCATCTAAAACACCAACACAAGGCTTAGAGATGGTGTGGATGGTATGGATACTCTTGGTATGGGCGTTATTTATGATTTATCCATCCACATTTTACACTTCTATTTTTACTAGTTATACTTACTAGATCTAGATTGTTGTTACATAGACTTTGGATTATAACAGGCTACTAGAGGAGTTGTGGTGACTTCCTACTAGGCATTTTTTATTCACATCATGAATGTTCCTTTTCTAGATGTGTTTAGATCCCTAGGATCAATATATGATCAAATTTAAAGTGATTTAATATGGGATGTAGTTTTATGTTGAGTTTTGGAGTTCAGGTGGCACCTTTTTAGACCACTTGGTGAGTGTTTGGAGCATGATCAGCAACACTATCCTTGGGTGTCACATACCAACCCTGGTCATCAAAGAATAGAACACTTGATATAACCATTAAAAGGGTTTAAAATCATTCTTGATCCCCATGGGCTGGATAAATGCACCTAGTCATTAGAAAGAATGAAATGGGAATGATTTTACCCAACAAAAATACACATAAAAATATAAATAGTCGATAAAAAATCAAAAAAAGGAATAATATGATATATATGTATATATAATAATAATAAATTAAACAATATTTGGATAAAATATCAAAAAAACAAGGTTTATTTCCAATAAAACTGATAATAAAAAAATATACAACAAGACACCAACATCTCCATGTGCAAGTGAGGCAATTCCACAAACACCTCTGCTATAAATTGAACCCAGATATATAAAAATATCTACTACACCATACATATTCCTAAAACTATAGATATATGTGTGTGATATAATATTCTAGTAGGTCTCCACCCACCAACCCAAATAATAACACTTTAAAACAAAACCAAAATCAAGAAAGATTGAAAAACGGAATCTAAAAATAAGCTTATTAGATTACTTTATTTAAAACATAATAAAACATTTTCCCTTGAAAGCGCGACATTTTCACATGCCTAAGGTACTTTTAAAATAAAATCATAATTTATATTCATTTGAGAAAATAAATAATAAATTGTAGTTTAAATGTTTTTAAGGAAAATCCTAATTGAAAGAAGAATATCGCTTTATAAATTTCCAAAAAATAACACTTTAGAAACTATATAGATATCATCACAATAAAATCTTAGGTGTAAAGGGAAATAGTATAGAATAGAGATAACAAGGTCATTAATGAAGTAATGTCTTCTCACTATAAAACAACTACATATCAATCAAACCCTACCTAAAAACTCAATCATAACCTTCTTGGTCTAATAGAGTGGAAACATCCCATAGGTTGACCTAAGTCTTGCCTAGGACCACTAGAAAGATCATTATTCTAAAGTAGTAAACTTTTATAAATAGACTTTCCACCTAGACATCCAGGTCTCACCATAACATAGAGAGGTGATAATTTCAAAGTATAATCTTACCATATAATCATATTAGAAAATAATTATTCATTAATTTATCTCACTCACACCTCTAAACTCCCACATAGGAACATCACCTTTATAAATCATAACAATACTATTAAACTTACCTAAATAGGTATATTTATCGCATTCATTAAAGCATACATAATTTCCATCATACATAAATAGGAATGTCCTACTATTTTTTTATTTTCTAATAAATATCATAATGTTATAACTGGTCATTTCCATATTTTTCTTGAAATACTGAGTTTTTAAAAGCAATTCAACGTAATTTAAAACCCCATTTATAAATCATCACACTTCATTAAAAAATAATTTTCAAATAATTTTCTCAAAAAGAGAAAAATTCACCTAATATTAAAAAACAAATCATATCCAATCATTCTAGAAATCAATATCATAAAGAACATCAAGGATAATTACAAATATCTAACAAGGAATTTCAATTTCAAAAATAACGGTATATTCATTAAAAATAGTTTTTAAATCAATTCATACAACAAAACCCATTTTTTCCTTTATCAAATGCTCAATAAAAATTCATTCATTGATAAAGCTGGTAGATATAAATGTAAAACATTAGAAGATACTAAAAACCCATTATGAATGAACAAGAAACAATAAATTCAATTTTAGTGGAAGATGATTGGTACATCTACCTCAACCAATTGTAAATTCTAACAATTCAATGGGATCTACACACCCAAGGAAGAGAAGACACTAGGAATCAAGAGAATATACTTGAACATGAATCCCATAACATCAAATTCATATTTAATGATCCCAAGGAAAATTTAGAAGAGATATATCACTTACTATGAAGATTTAAAAGATTCACACAGTGATCAACCCAAATCCAATGAATTTAACTAAGTTCAAAAACTGTTCTAATTGAATCTTCCTTAAATCAAAAAATTTGTATCTGATTAATACATATCTAATATATTATCCCTATAAATATAAAGAGGATAGATCTATAAGTAAGGAGTAATTATGAAGAACAAAGATAGACCTTCAAAAAAACTAGATCTAATAATATGTAACTCATCAAAACAAATCTATAAAAGGGTTCATATCACCATAATATTTAATATGAATACTTAAGTTAGAGATATTAAGATTTAGGATGAATAATAAGTTCATATAGAGGCATTTAAATTTTAAAATTAATTTTTATATTAACTACTTATTGTTGTACAATATGACTGAACACTTTGGAAGACTAAGTGCCAACCATGATCCCCCTTCTATGATACTAGATATGCGAGATGTTTTTAATAACCATGTTCCAACCATTGTAAATTACTCTATTTCGAGGTAGAAAATTCCTAGATAAGGCCAAAAAATTTGGATTTACCATGTGAAATTTGTGCTCCCTCACAAGGTATTTCAAAACAAGCTAAACGGTTTCCAATGATGTCCTACACGGTTAAACCTAACCACAAACCAAGTGGGAATAGGACCAAAAAACTATAAAATATTGTAAAAATACATCTAAAATGAAATTAAAAAAAGAGATACTCAAAATACAAAAAATAATAGAATTATTCGTGGTTGAGAAATGACAATAGTCCCCACTATAAAGCTCCCCCACCCCAAAAAGTCTCAAGGACCTTGGTTGATCGAGAGGGAAGAGAAATTAATAAACTAAGATGAGAAAGACAATCAATGTTATACTACTGAACCCAAACACCAAGTGACTCTAAACATTTAATCCTCTTAGATAGAAACCAAGAAATATTATAAACTAGACCAAGTAAGAAAATGTTTTCAGTATATAATAACTCCAAATAATTGATCCATGAAACTATAATTATAAATAATACCAAAGAATTTTTTGCAGTAACTAAGGAGAAACTCTCTTAATAAAAATTCACTAAGTAATATTTCTTTATAAACAAGATGATAAATCCTCTACAACTAAATCAATGAAGAACACAATAATAAATATCCCAAAGAAACCTAAAAATCACCACACACAATATCCTTATAAATCTTATTAAAATTAGAGGCCTTAAAAGATTTCCACCTCAAGAAAATCAGCTGAAGAAGATCATGTTAGAGGGAAATGAAGAGTAATGGGCAATGACTCAAAAAAATCATGACTTAACATAAATTATATAGTTTAGAATTAAGTCAAGTAAGGGTAACATGGGATCATGCTTCCAAAACACTAGATCATGTTAAACCCACAAAAAATTAGAGCACAAATATCACTATCTAACAATTTCTCCAACACTAAACCAATATTTCCAATGTAATATCATTCAAAAGAAGTGCCCCATCATAAGTCTTACCTAAAACAAATTTAATAGAAATATATCAATCAATGAGGAATGATAATTCCTAACCCAACAAACATCCCAAGGGGTATAGGTTAAGGAAAACATGACAAAAAAACTACACATGAAACACCTAAAAGGTTTTCAATATCCCAAGAATTCCATCTATTCCCAGAACTCAAACCAAAAATTAAAACCCACATAAATTCAAGTGGATTAATCTATTCATCATAAAAAACATAATTTTATTGGTCTCCCCACTAAATTAGGTCTTCCGTGAAATTAAAACTTATCAAAATTAATTCATAAATATTTAGGAATACAAGACTATAGAAATATCACATGAAAATCCATATAAATTTAATTAGTTTGGAACCATTAATGAATCCAAAAAATGAAATTATAACCTTTGAAAATGTAAAAATATAGCCAAGATAATGATAGGAATTAGGAGTCTCCTAATAGGAAGTTTTCTTCTATTATGCCTTTCCACACTAATAGAAAAATAAGAGCTTATTACGAAAGGATGCTAGTGAAAAGAAATAATATAGTCTCTTGATAATAACTCTTACAAGCTTTGACTTATCATGATCCTTTTTTCCTTTACTGGAGATTCCTCTACCACACTCAAGGATAAAAGAAACCAAAAATTCCTTAGGTTCTCTTGATAAGTCCATTTTAACCTTGATAGGTTATTTAACCATTGGTTTTTAAGAGTCTATGATGAGATAAAACAAAATTCATGATAGATTAGGTTGAAGACTTTACTCAAAACACCATTCCATTAATGATTCATATATGTAAAAATGGGGAATATACAATGCCAAATTGATAACACTGCCTGAATACTACCACACTATTTAGCTCCTTGATATAGACCATGAAATTCCATTAATTTAAGACCCTTTTCTAATTTTAGATAATAATTCCTAAATGAAATATTCCTTGATATATTCCCATGAATTATCCTTCTATTATTTAATCTATATTAAAAACATCCACCACTTCCATCCCAAACCCTCCAGTATGAAGGTCGCAAAACATAACCTTATGAAATTTAGGAATCTTATGCTAGATGAAAATATAATCAATCCCTAAATGACAAACCACCGCTTATTGACATTAATATTTCTATAATAAATGAGTAGGATTCAGGTTTTTAAAATCTCAAACAAAAACCTCACATTGGGTCATGAGAGGAAAAACATCAATCCCTGAAACTGTAGCTAACAGAATAACAATTGAAGAGAATCATGATCAACCAAAGAGTCCATTAAATCGAAATAGGCATATAAACTAAAAACAAGGAAAATAAATAAATCAAAGAAAACTCTTCAACTCAAATGATATAAAACAAAATAAAAAACAATAAAAAACCTAAATTATCAATTTCAAAAATTTCAAATTCAATGCAAAAAAATTATAAACCATCAAACCCAAATCTTTATTTTATTTAAATATGAAAGATAAATTCACCTATTTTTCCCAAGAGGGTTTTATCAAAATTAATTTCAAAAATAACTTCCATTATTTAAACTAAAATATAAACTTTCTTGGAAATATTTAAATTAAAGGACCCTTAAAACCAAAATATTTTAAAAATTCCAATTTTCAAACATTTTAAACTTAAATTTTTTTAAAAATTATAATTTTTATTTATTAAAAACACCCGAATATGTGTAAAATAATTAATATGGTAACCGTTCCCCAAATAAAAAATAAAATTTAAAAATATGTATCATTATTATAAATTCAAAATATCATAGAAACGTCATTGAAATAAAAAAACCTTTTGAATTAAATAAATTTAAAATGAAAAAAATTATCAAATAATCACCCCTATTTGTTGATAGATTTGAAGAAACTAAACAAAACATTCAAAATTATATGAAATTTCCAAATATTTTTCAAATAACCAAAAATTATCATTTAAGAGGTCAAACCTAAATATACAAAAACATCATTTAAATTATAAAAGAAACATTCCAAATAAACCTAAAATAAAAATAATGGAAAGGAAAATAAATTTAATACATTAAGAGTGAAAATATAAAAAAATTAAAAAAAAATAGTTGTGCATTGTTTGGTCACACGGCTTGGCTGACTATATACCAAACAAGTGAAGTTCACTAGACATCCACCAGAGTCAGTTACACTGTATATGCATTGTTTTCCAAATCATTCATGATAAATATGAACCATATAAATTCAACTCAAAATCCACCACAAAACTTTGAGATTCTTAAAAAGGGTTCATAATTTCTCAATGTGATGAATAAATACTCAAATAAACACAAAAAAAAAGTAAAAAATATGAGAACTAAAATATAATTATAGATATACTCATCCTGAACAACCCTATTAACTCAAGTTTCTTCTAGAGTGGGTGTTGATCAAGAACCACCCACCCCCCCCCCCCCACACTTGATTTACTACTTGAATTATGATATTCCTACCTCCAAACAAGTGTAAATATCTAAAAAACAAGACAAATCAATCCTCTCATATAAATTTTTCATAAACCAACCCAGTTCATACCAAAACTGACAACCAAATGAGTTTTGGGAAAGCTCAAAGGGCATTCCCAATCCCCATGGGCTATAAAAAAAGTGCATATAATTACCAAAAATTAAATGAGAATTATTTTGACCAAAAAAATAAACAAAGAAATATAAACTACTGTGAGAAATTTCAATAAAAGGAATAATTATAGATATTTAATAATAAAATAAACTACAAAAGTAAAAAAGATCAGAGAAAAAATTTAAATGGATAGTACAACTGATAATAATGGAAAAGATATAGCATTCCATCAATATATACATCTACAAGTGAGTAAATTCCACATACACCTCCTCTAAAACTCAAACCTAGAGATATAGGAATGTTAATTATACTGAGAAACCTGCTAAACATTTAGATGTGTGGGAGAGATCTAAAATCATAGAAGGACTCCACCCACTAACCTGAAGCAAAAAAACTTTAAAATAAAATCCATTTAATTCAAATTTAAAAATAAGTATACAAAAATAGGTTTTTTAGATTTATTTCTTTAAAATAAGTATTAACAATTTTTTTTGAAAACCCCCCCATTTTCACAAACCTAAGGCTTTTAGAATAAAACCACAATTTATATTCTTTTGAAAAAATCAGTCATGAATTAAAATTCAAATGTTTTTAAGTAAAATATTACATGAAATAAAAATAACATTTCAAAAAATTCCATATAACCAAACTTTGAAGAATATGCATATATCATCATTGTGGGATCTAAAGTGTGAAAGGGAACAATCTAGAATAAAGATAACATGGTCATCAATGAAGTAGAGTCCACTAGATTTAAAAACAACTAAACATCAATTGAACCCTACCCAAACACTCATCCATCCCTTCATGTCCTAACTGAGCAGAAACATCCAATATGTTGACCTAATTCCCACAAAGTGCCACTAAACAAAGCATAATTATAAACAACTGCACATATGTACCTAAAATTCCCACTTATCCTGCCAGTTATTCCCATGATATATAAAAAGGGAGGTGATAATTTTAAAGAATAATTATACCACAAGATCATATTATAAAACATCCATTTATTAATTTATCTCACTCTCACCTCTAAACACCCACATATAAACATCCCATATATCAAACATAACAATAAAATTGAACTTCAATCAATGGGAACAATTATCATAATTATTTGAGCATACATAGTTTACATCATACATAAATGGGAATTTATTATTGATTTTCATTTTCCAATAAAACATTTAAAGTTTCAACCATGCCTTTCCACATTCTACTTAGAATACCGAGTTTTTTAAAGAAATTAAAGGCCATTTATAAAATAATTTATAAATAATCACACTTCATTAAATAAAATCTTTCAAATCATTTTATAAAAAAGGAACATAATAACCAAAAATTAAAAATAAACACTTTTCCAATAATTTTATAAATAAATATCATAAACAACTTGAAGGAAATTTCCCAAGATCGAGCTATCCATTTCAATTTCTGAAAAAAAAATTCATATCCTTTAAAAAAGTTTTTCATATAAAATCATAAAAAAAATTACCTTTTTCCAAAATTTATAAAAATATCAAAAAAGATATTTTTTGTTATAGAAAATATATATAAAAAAATAATTGGAAGAGTGGGATCTAGGAATCAAGAGAAGATCCAAGACTATGAATCACATTTTATATAATTCAGATACAATGATCTCAAGGTTAATAGAGAAAAAATAGCTACCACTTTCTGTTATGATTTAAAATATTCACACAATGATTAACCCGGATCCAATGAATTCCACCTATTTCAACAACTGATCTAATAAAAACATCCTTAAAACATCAAATGAACCTTGTATCAAGTTAATAAACCTATGATCTAATAAACCTCTCATGATAAATATGATAGATCAATAATCAAGGAGAGTATAAAAAAAAAATTGAGACATACCATTTAAAACAAAGATCTAACGTCACTTAATTCATTGGAATCATTATTTGGAATGGTGGGGATCACTAAAATATTTAAGAGGAACCGTTAAATTCAAGATACTAAGTCATATGAGGAATAATTAGGAAAAAGGGGGGGAGTTTTGTCTTTTAAAATTAATTTTTAAATTAATTTATTTTCATCACATGGTATGGAAAATTGTATAACAATTGTGTACCCCCGTCTAGTTTACTAGAGAAGCAGCAGGGTTTTGTCACATGGTTCAAATAAACATGAACCATCCATATGATATGAATCTATACTGGGTTTAATGTTTTAAAGAGAATTCCATTTATTTTGGATTAACCAAGCACTAACCATACACCTTTCTCTAGGACTCCAAAATGAGCTACACGGTTTCTTGGGATGACTCACGTGGTTTTCCCTAACCATGCACCAACCATGAAAAAACCCAAAATACACCAAAATTCTTGTAAAAGACACCTATAAGGAGAGAAAAATAGAGACTCATAAATACACAAAAAAAAGATTTGGTAAAGGTTAGGATGTGATGTTGGGGGTTATGGTGGTGCTTGAATGCACAAGACATCATCTTTTTCGATACCTAGGCCACATTTTTCTAGTACATTGTATGCACTTCCAATTTTGTTTTAGTCTAAACATTTTTTATAACTTTTGGATATTTTTATATCATGTTTTTAATTATTTAATTTTAACATGGTGATTCCATATGTTATTTTATAAATATCGTGATGAGTAGGTTTCCTGACTATATAAGACCTGGTGTCAAGGTTATGCCAAAACATTAGATAAAACACCAAGTGTTATGTATGGTCTATTAATAGTATAAAACATATCCCACAATATTTTATTTGATCCTTGGAATTTATGAAATATTCTATAAATTTTGAAGTCCCCTTGAGGTGTTATATTCACCCGACTTGATACCATACAGGTATTGAGGACACAATCAATATAGTAACATAAAAAATTTATTACATCTAATCTAAGTTTAAGGCCTTGAATTTATATGATATATTTTTAAAGAATTGATAAATTTAAAAAAATAAAAATAAATTTTTTTTTATATTTATATATCAAATTAACATATTAAGGACCTTATTTGAAAAAATAATAAACCATGATAATTGAAGTTTTTTTTGTATTTAATCAAGGATTAAATAAAATGAAATATATTGTGTTTAGTTTACTTAAAGAGAATACATAAAAAAAATAAAAAATTTATATGATTATAATATTTTTCATAAATATCATAGAATTTGTATATAATTAAGTTCATATTCAATTCCAAGAAAATTAGTAATATGATGGAGTTTACATTAAAGTAATTGTGAGATGTTTGTGTTTCTGTATTTATAAAATGTTTGTAAATTTTTATCTCATATATAAATTTAAAATTTTTATTTATATAATATATTTTCTCTTTATATAATTAATAGATATAAAATGGTAGTATTTTAAATGTTTATATGCCTTATTTTAAAGTGTTAACCCACTCTTTTGAATTTCAAACCATGAATATAAGGAGTTACATTCCACATATGACATAATATTAAGATAAATTATACCATGAACATGATTTTTTTATGGGTTATTAACTTGAAATTAAATGATTATTATGATTTATATATATTGTTTTCTATGATTATATTTGATTCAAGCTCTAATTTATGTATTTATTTATAAATAATAGGACTACGGTTCAATATTTTCACCATATTAAGGTCTTAATCTCTATCTAGAAAAGTTAGGCATAGATACCTATACACCACACTATATTTTATAGGTATTTTGATTTCATATGATTCTAAACCATTACATGAAATGGTTTCATGAACCATATTCATGGGATGCATTTGGATATGTGTTAATATAATCTGATTTTATTTTCGGGTAACATAAATCATGACTTATATAAAGTTTTATAAATTAATATGTTTTGACGATATTAATTTGTATGAAGGTATAGGATATAAAAATAAATAACTAAAAGCATGCATTATAAATGGAATACATGAGATAATATGGTTAGATGTTAAAACCACCCTTAAATACTTTGTGTAAGATACCCTCTAAAGTGAACACATATCAAGAACTTGATCATTCTTCTGAGTAGGTTTTTCTAAACCAGGGGTCCCATGGACTAGGCATTGTGGAAATTGAAAATTTTAAAATTTAGGAAATAAAATATTGAAATAATATTTGGGATACACTTATATAGGAAACTATAAAAGTTAAGATATTAGAGGAAGATATTTAGGATAATGCATGTTATGGATTCAGTAATGGAGTTATCTACTCACCAATTCAAGAATCATATATAATACAACTAACATCATAGTATGCCAAAATAACTGAGAAATGAGAATAATTTCAAAGTGGATTAAAATATTCAATGAAATTAGATCCTTGATCACTAATAGATATGATAAAAATTTAAAAAGGTTATATTATTTTTATGGGAGTAAATTAGGTAAAAGACGTTATTAATGACATAAAAACATGATACTCATAAAATAAAATATTTTGTTTTAGATAAAATGGAATTATCATAAAATAAGTTAAATTAGGAATAAATTATTGAAAAGGAGAGTCATAAAGTAATAAAATTCCTATAATGTTATAAAATCTTAAGAATTGTTCTTAATAAAGAAGGAAATTAAATGTGTTAGAGAAACCCCTTACTAACAAGAAAAATGAACAAGTTGTTCAATAAATGAATCTAGATTCTTATGGATGTGTTCAAGATGATGGATAACATAAAAATATCTATAAAAAATAGGTTATGCGTGAGAGATACAATGTTTTAAAGGAATTTTAAATATGTAGGATGAGAAAATTAAATTAACTATATGCTCATGTACTTAATATGATTGGTTATGTTAATAACTTTTGGAGGCTTGGGTCTCCTTATGTATTAATCTAGCTATAAACTTAATTCTAAAATTATTACCATAAAGTTTTTGATAATTTATTGTAATCTAAAATGTAAATAAGTTCAATAAAATTTTAACTGATATCCTCAATATGTATAGGATATATAATACGGATAAGGGGGTATAGAATCTAGTATTGTGATGATGGTTTAAAGGGAAAAATTTTAAGGTGGAAAAACAAGATTAGAGGGCCCAATAGTCAACCAAGGTCATTGAAACATAAAATAGTTGTCGGTAAGAAGGGTCATTTTTTATATTATTGTGAACAAGAAAACTATATGATTAACTTCCTTGAATACAAAAAGGGTTTCTAAAAGTACCATGGAGAGTCCACTTATGGTATTAATTCTATAGAATCTAGTTCTCTTATTTTGAAAGGTGTAAGATACCAAATATACTATATAAAAAAATTTAAATATATATAAGAGTTTAAAACTAAAGAATTCAATATAGATGGAGTTTAGAATTTTCAATTCTAATGATTAATAAAAGGGGTGTTATATCATATCGGTGGATGTATTGTATTACTTCAGAGCTCTAGTGGGTCTAAATAAAGAGTATGTATTCTTATATTTTTATCTTATATTATTTATTTAAAAGAAAGAGAATTCCCTAGTGGGGCCTTTTCGAACCCTCCACATAGAGGAAACCCCCTCCCCCACGAAGGGGTAGTACCCGCAGGTAGCTCCCCATCCGGGGAAGGAGCCGTTACCAGCCGAGATGGCAGAGCGTCCCGAGGGTAACAACCCGGCAGCGATGGACAGGCACAGAAATCCATCAGCAATTGGGTCACGCCTCATTTTTCCTGCCCCGAAGAATCCGGGCGACTCGGTAAGGTGGGTGGATCCCGGGGGAGAGGCCCGGCCCCTGAAAGTGGACTTCCCAGGTTTCGAACCCTTCACCTCCCAAAGAATGATCGTGTTTGGCAACTTACCTCCACCATCGCACCACCACCGAAGTGGCAATATATTTTTATCGTATATGATAAGAGAAGTTCTTTATAAAAAAATGATTGTTATGAATAATATAAAATATTTAGTTTGATACATATGGTAATAATTGAACCAATTCAAAAACATCTTTAAATAAGATAAGGGTAAAAAAATATTTAATATAAAATATTTTTTCCAAGTTATTTTTTAAAATGAAAGGGAAAATTTTCCTTCTCCCAAAAATGGAATTTTTTAAGAATGAAATATTTTTACAGAATTATCTAAAAAATACAGTATATCATATAATATATGGTTACTAATAGTTTATTTTTTAATAGTTAAAAAAAATAAAATAAAATAAAATAAAATAATTGTTATTTCTAGACAAATGGGGTTTCTATCTTAGAAATATATCTAGAAAAAATATAGTTTAGGTTTGGTTAATGGGGGTATGTTTAGAGTTTAGATATTTTTAAATTTAACAACTAAATGATTATACAAGTTTAATTTGGAGTTAAATTCAATTTACATACTAGAAAAAAATGGGTATGTTTGTAAAGAATGATATTAATGTAAATTGTTACATTTAAAGAAATAAATAGGGATCTCAAAGAAAAGTAAAAGATTCAATTAGTCCGAATATGAATATAATAATCATAGAAACAGTTATGAGTATTTAAAAACAATATAATTTATCAATATCCTAACATTTTATGTTGTAAAGTAAATAATTTTAAATATTATTTCCAAATAGTTGAACATGAGGATGATGAAATCTAATCACCCATTTATTTAGATAAACTTTATTCATATATGTTAACATATTAAAGTAGTTTGGTGGTATTATTTAGAATATGGTCACATATATTTTTGAGAGAAATTAAATGGTGTTTTAATGAGTTTAACAATACCTTAAAAATTCATTCTCCATTTTATCATTATTTCATGTAGGTTGTATATATTAAATTAATCAAAATGATAATTATCCTCTAAAAGTGTGACTCTAATTTATCCTTAATTAGTGGTCATCATGGAGTATTATATGTTATGATGACTTGTAAATATTGGTTCAATTTGGTTTTCATATAGAGATATGAAATTAATTTACCCTAAAACATGTCCTAACCCTATTTGTTGATACATGTCCGACCATGGGAATCTTTGGGTCGATTTTGGGACCCCATGGATCCACTTGTAAGTGATAATGTCACTTTATATTAATTAAGTTAAAGTAAATACAAAAATAACATAAGCATATATCTTTTAGCAGAACAATTTTTGCATAGGGTTATATATGTTATATTTTCGACTATAAATATTAATTAGAAATCTAAAAAAATTTCCTACATAATGGTATTTTATTTATAATTTTTAGACATTGAATAATTAAATATATTTATTACACAATAAATATTTGGTATTTTTCGTTATTAATGAAAGAATCAAATAATTGGTATTATAAATGTTAAAATAAATATAATTTGAAAGTTTTGATGACATAAAAGAATTTTATTGGTTAATATGACATGTTATTATTGCGTAAATGAATTTGGTTTGAATTAATAAATTTTTTAAGACTTTAACAAAAATTAATTATTGAATAGTGTCAAAATTTAAATAAATGAGTTTTTAAAACAAATATTATATTATTAATTGATATTCAATTCCTAAAAAACTAAGGTTTGGCCAAAGGAATTATATATTGATAGGTGTATTATTAATGGACCACTTGTCAGTATATTGTAATTTTATAGTAAGTTTATTAACCATATAATACAAAAATACAAAGTGACACAGTTAATGTCAAACTAATTAACTAAAAGTTAAAACTAAAAGATAAGGTTAATAAAGTGACCCAAACCTGTCTAAAACCTATTGGTTGATTTTTTTCAACCTATCCCCACCTTATACTTTAAATAATCCACTTTTGAGCCATTAGAAACCAAATATGTATTTATTATAAAACAATATTTCTATCTTTTCCTAAGGTGCCCCTCACCCCTCTTATAAAAGGGCACTCCACCTTCTCTCAAATTCATACCCTCAAAGCATTTTGGTCAGACATCCTCCGCCCAAATATTCTCTCAACTTCACTCAATTCATCCTAGAGGCACTCCTTTGTTCATAAATCCAACTTAAGGAACCCTTTTGATCAAATCAAAAGAAAGAACCCGAAGAAGAGGTAATGATTTCACCACCCTCTTTCAAGTTCCTTTCTTCTTCCACTTATTATTTCTTTGTTATTTCCATTCTAAAATAATAACTCCAGTATCTTATATATACTTTGATGTTATTATAAATATTTTACAACCATATTCATTATTCTATCCATCCTTTGAATGACATGTCACCATACATGCGTACGTACGGCCTACCGTCTCCACGAACGCATTGAGATTCATTCCCCATCATATCCATTAAAGAATAAATTTCATTTGATGATTAAAAATAATGTTTAAAGACATGATATCATTCTGTATATGAATAATATACATCCCATCCATAACAAATATGGCTCACATTTCAAATAATATAAAGGAAAATGAATCCTTTAACACCCGAAATGACGATAATACTAAGATATTATTAACAAATCAATGTAAAAAGATCATATATGATATCATATTAATGTATATGATTCTTTTATATTTCAATAACAATTATTTCACCATTATACAGGAGGTTAAACTACCCTCTACCAAGGAAAAAGTACAAAGTAAGGGTTTATTTCACAATCTCTTCATTATCCGAGGTTGTTTATACGTAATTATCTTCTGGGACCTCTTTATCATCCACATCCATGTTTCATAAAAATGTATTTCAAATCATTATTACTATTTTAAAGAATATGTGTTAAATTAATTTATACCCTTGTTTACTTTTTATAAGATATTTATAAAGTAATCTTTCCGTCATTTTCCAAACAAGGTCCTTTTAACCTTTACGACAAAATTAAGGTAAGAATGTCTTTTTTAACTTATACGGTGGGTGTGGATATTTTCTACCGTTATAAACTCGTCGAATATTCCCTTACAAGATTATAAGAATATTTTCAAAGTAAATGTTTTCTTTTATAATTATGTGACTTTTAAATTATTTCAAAAAAAAGGAGATATTTCTCTCCAATAGTTTTGAATTCATCTATGTCAACATCCTTTGATGGATTTTAAGCTTATTTGAAGATGATTTATTATGATACAAAACATCCATATTGTATTTAAGGTTTTGTGATATTTTTGACTATGGATGTGTTATTTTTATACCATTCATGGTTTATGGAAAAAATATTGACATTTCGTATGCTAGTTTTAATATGAATGTATATGTTATGTTTAAACCTGTTCATATGATGAATGTATTGGATTTAATAAGTGACGAGTGGAGCCCGAAATATCTCTTCAATGCATCGGTAGGTCTCATGAGACAAACTAGTGTCTTTGCACAAGGCCTTGACAAAATCTTATTTGTAGTCTTTGCACGAGGCCTTGACTATGTGGTTATGATAGTCTGGCATTACGCATTCCATCATTATGAAAGTGGTTATTGATATTGCATGTGATTATTCGACTAGTATAATATCCATTTGAATAAGTAAATGGAATTATTTTATTTTATTTTTTTCATATTATGCTGAATTTCAAGTTTAAAAGGATTTTGTTTTAGTTATACATTGCCTTAAACGTTTATGCTTATTTATGAAAGTTTACGCTATATTGTTATCCTTACTGAGCATCTGATCTCAACCCTTTCTATGTTTTATTTTTTCCAGGATGTGAAGAAGTATTTTATGACATGCCTGCAGGGATAGTCTGAGGGGATATGAGTGTGGTCTATGGAAACAATTTTGTTGTAGTTTTTCATTTTATTATGTAATGTAAACTTCATAAATATATCTAGTACTTTCAAGGATACTAAACTAGTCGGTCTTTCAAGACTTGATCTTTTCTGATCATGACAATGTTTTGTAATAATGCACCAACTATAGGTAACTGGGGTCGGGTCGTTACAGTTGGTATTAGAGGAAGTTTAGTACAAACCTTGGAAGCTAGATTTAGATAAACTCTAATTAGAGCACATAGCCCTAAGAAAGACTTTGAGGATTAGTATATAAGAACTTATTAGAATTTTGGTAATGTATAGATTTTGTGAGTTTTCCAAAAAATACATCTCTGTCTGGATACGAGCAGGTAGAGGGGCCTCTAGCACAGATTTACTTAGGGGTAAAACCCAAAAACACTGCTTTGAGCTAGACTCAAATGGGAACTGGTGCACGACAACGGGTCTTGCTGCACTCTTGGTTACGACACTCCCAGGGGATATGATTAAGATAATTTACATTTTCTTTACAAACCGATTTGAAGTATTATATATAATATTAGAGTAAAAGAACTTGGTTAATCCTAATGTGTTTCAAATTGAGAATATGGTGACATGATATTCTCTAAATGATTTTATGACTACTATTACTAACACAATGCTTTCTGTTTTTATTCAGTGGCTGGATTCCAAGGAAGTCATAGTCACTTTGAGAATGATGTACAAGGTGGGAACGGTGGTGGAAATGAGCAACAAAATGGAATGTTGATAGGCGTAAAAGATATCTTCTTCATGCCAAATCAATTTTACAAAAATATGATCAATAATATATATATTAACCAATTCCCGGACTCAACAAAGAAGATAAAATTGATGAATGATAAGAGCTCCAGTAGTGGATACCATGGAGAAAAGAATCCTAAATTTCCATCATGCAGTAAATGTGGAAGGAAACACTCAAGAAATTGTCTCAACAGAACAAAGAAATGCTTTACTTGCAGGAAATAAGGACATAAAGTGAATAATTTCCGAGAAAAAATGAAGAGTACTATGGAAGAAAATAAAAATGGTCCCAATAATCCATTTACAGTAATTTTCCACAAATGTAGGGGACCCGGCCATTACCTGAGTGAATTCCCTATTCTATAGGATAACCTCTTGGTCAAGGAAGAACCTATGAAGAAATAAATGGATGGAAAAATGTTTAAAGGTATTATTTCCCTTTGTTGTTGAGAATACTTTGGGTGAATTTTCTCTTATATGTGTAACCCTTCAATTTATCCTGTGAGAATGATATTTGAGGAAGACTTATCTTTTCTCTTTTGGATATAGTTTTAAATAACCATTTGGTTTTATATGATCTTTGGGATTGAGGCAATTACAATTTATTATATTTTGGGATGAAAATGCAAGGTATGAGATAACATTTGTGGTTAAATTATGTTATGGTTATTTTAAGGAATTTCTCTCATTTTGGTAATGTTATAAAATATAGTTTTTTTTTTGAAAAAGGAAACACACAGACCGTGTGACAACTCATCGCGTCGGACAAAGCTGTGGGAATCGAACCCACAACCAAAGTACGATTGGGATTTATCACCTACCACTAGACTACGTGAAGTCTCTGGCTAGTGTGACTATTATTTTTAGTTAAATGATTTTATTGATCAATAATAAGTTGATTTGGGATCTTATGTCTTATCAAATGAATACCCTTAGTATAGGAAAATGATTTGGTGATTAAGTGATAAATGTTATTTTGGAAGATGTTCGCTTTTTTGGGAACACTATATGCCCAAGGAAAATAGAATACTATGGGATTTCATTTGAGGAGTAATGGTGGATTTTTATCTATGTTTTTATTGGGGATTTATAGTGATTTGTGTTATTTATGGAAATGATTAACCTCAAATAGAGAATATGTGATTAGGTTAATTACTTTTAAGTGTGTGACTTTAAGAGTAGTTGATGTCATTTGGAGATACCATTTAAGGTGGAAGAATACATAACCGAATTCTTCTCAGTTTTGGGTTTCAATATTATTTTGGATTTTATTGAAGGATTTTAAGGACAATTGTTTATTGAATGCTATTTATTTAACTTTGGGGTATTATTGGTTTAATTTTAGAAATTATGATTATGATTTCTTTCTCTAATGGAATAACCTTTGGGGGATCATAAAATATTATACTAACCATTTTGGTTTTGATTAATCTCTAAAGACAAGGTGAATATATAGTTTATTCTTCATGGATCAGGTGATTCTATAAGAAGTTTATCCTAGCTCTTCTAGTGTGACCAAGTATTCTGGAATACTCACCATTTAAAATGATTTATTAGTAGAAATTTATTAAATAATGAAACTTTACTTAAAAAGTAAGTATATCTCTTTATGTTCTTAGTCAATCTCAGAAATTAATTCCTTATCTTTATGTAATGTAACTTAAAAATAAAAAATAAAAATGTTTTCTGTTTACTTTTCCTACTGTGAAACTAATGACTGTTTGTCCCATCATATGTTTGTGGTTTTCTTGTTGTTAACTTTATCCTGATCATGTTTCTATCCCTCTCCATCAGAACTTGACACTTAGTCTATCATCCATATCCATGTTTTTCTACATTGAATCCTAGTATAGGTTATCTTGGGTGACCTTTGTACTTATCTTTCTTTCTTTTAAAGTGATAGTTTTATTGACTCATTTTCCAATGTGGGACTTTCCATTATATTCCAAATCCCAATTTTAAAAATTGCAAGGACACAATTTATTGAAGTAAGGGAGAATGTAACACCCCAAACTTCCACGGTACGTTTCCCTTTGAATAATGCAATAGCTTGAATTGTACGCGACTCCGAGATTCTAACACACCACAACCAATCAAACTAACCGTTATGAATAGTAATACCCACTTTTTGAGATTTTATACATTTTATCTTTAAAAATGGACATAATTTTTGGATTTGTAATATCTAAATTATCTTAGGGTGAATTTTTGGTGCTTTTCTGATATATTTCATATTATGATGATTAGGGAAAATTACTAAATTTTAACTAAAAACAAATTTTTTAATAAAAAAAATTAATAGTGATAAATTTTTAATTTCAGTGGTTTTATAGTATATTTAGAATATATTTTTACCATTTAATATAATTTTGGTCATGGGACAAAATTTCACATCAAAACCGGACATAAACAAGTGTCAATCTTTTGATAGTTATTATTTCTTAAAAACACGCTTTTTGTTTAGACAGCGGGAATTAATTTTAAATTAATTTCTTCCAATTATATGTTTTGAATTTCGAAAAATGGATTCCATATTTGGAATCAGGATGTCCAAATTGTGTAAATTTTTAACTCTCATTTTTATACATTTTGAATAATTACTTCGGTAAATATTTTATTTACCATGGTTAAAGGGTAAATCCGGTAAATAATGGTAAAAAATATTATTATAATAAAATTAATTTACCTTCAAACGTGTTTTAACCCTATTGGTTGATACATGACCGACCATGGGCATCTTTGGGTAGATTTTGGGACCCCATGGATCCAATTGTAAGTGATAATGACACTTTATATTAATTAAGTTAAAGTAAATACAAAAATGACATAAGCAAATATCATTTAAAAAACCAATTTTTACATATGGTTATATATGTTATATTTTAGACTATAAATATTCATTATAAAGATAAAAATATTTCATACATAATGGTATTTTATTTATAATTTTTATACATTTATTAATTAAATATATTTATGACACAATAATGATGCAGCATCTTCTTTATTAATGAAAGAATCAAATAATTGGTATTATAAATGTTAAAATAAATATAATTTGAAAGTTTTGATGACATAAAATAATTTTATTGGTCAATATTACATGTTATTATTTCTTAAATAAATTTTTTTATAATTAATAAAGTTTTTAAGACTTTAGAAAAAATCAATTATTGAATAGTGTCAAAAATTACATAAATGAGTTTTTAAAACAGATATTATATTATTAATTGATATTCTATTCCTAAAAATCTAATATTCATCAAAAGGACTTATATATTGATATTTTTATTATTAATGGACTAATTGGAGGTCTCTTGGAAGTTTATAGTAAGTTTATTAACCATATAATTTAAAAATACAAAGTGACATGGTTAACTTCAAACTAATAAATTAAGAGTTAAAACTAAATGATAAGGTTAATAAAGTGACCCAAACCTGTCTAAAACCTATTGGTTGAGTTGTTTTCGACCTATCCCCACCTTATACTTTAAATAATCCACTTTTTGAGCCATTAGAAACCGAATATGAATTTATTATAAAATAATATTTCTATCTTTTCCTAAGGTTCCCCTCACCCCTCTTATAAAAGGGCACTCCCCCTTCTCTCACATTCATACCCTCAAAGCCTTTTGGTTCGACCAACCCCTACCCAAATATTCTCTCAACTTCCCTCACTTCATCCTATAGGCCCTCCTTTTTTCAGAAAGCCAA
This sequence comes from Viscum album, assembly GCA_963277665.1. NCBI lineage: Eukaryota > Viridiplantae > Streptophyta > Magnoliopsida > Santalales > Viscaceae > Viscum > Viscum album. Next base: position 473,897,461 of record OY728148.1, read on the forward strand.
CTTAAGGATCCCTTCTGATCAAATCAAAAGGAAGAACCCGAAGAAGAGGTAATGATTTCACCACCCTATTCCAAGTTCCTTTCTTCTTCCACTTTTTATTTCTTTGTTATTTCCATTCTAAAAAAGTAACTCCCGTATATTCTATATACTATGATGTTATTATAATTATGATACAGCCATATTCAGTATTCTATCCAACCTTTTAATGACATGTCACCATACGTGCGTACGTATGGCCTACCGTCTCCACGAACGCGACGAGATTCATTCCCCATCATATCCATTCAAGAATAAATTTCGTTTGATGATTAAAAATATTGTTTAGAGACAAGATATAATTCTTTATATTAATAAGATACATCCCATCCATAACAAATATGACTCATATAACATATTATATAAAGTAAAATGAATCTGTTAACTCCCGAAACGACGATAATACTAAGATATTATTAACAAATCAATGTTAAAAGATCATATATGATATAATATTAATGTATAGTATTCTTTTATATTTCAATAACAATTATTTCACCATTATACAGAAGTTTAACCTACCCTCGACCATGGAAAAAGTACAAAGTAAGTGTTTATTTCACAATATCTTCATTATCTGAAGTTGTTTATACGTAATTATCTATTGGGCCCTCTTTATCATCCACATCTATGTTTCTTAAAAATGTATTTCAAATAATTCTTACTATTTTACAGAATATGGTTTAAAGTCATTTATGCCCTTGTTGACTTTTTATTATATGTTTATAAAGGAATCTTTCTATCGTTTTCCAAACAAGGTCCTTCTAACCTTTATGACAAAATTAAGGTAAGAATGTCTTTTTTTAATTATACGGTGGGTGCGGATATTTTCTACCATTATAAACTCATCGAAGCTTCCCTTAGAAGCTTATAAGAATATTTTCAAATTAAATGTTTTCTTTTATAATTATGTGACTTTTAAATGATTTAAAAAAAAGATATTTCTCCCCAATAGTTTTGAATTCATCTATGTCAACATCCTTTGATGGATTTTAAGCTTATTTGAAGTTGATTTATTATGATACAAAACATCCATATTATATTGAAGGTTTTGTGATATGTTTGACTATGGATGTGTTATTTTTATACCATTCAGGGTTTATGGAGAAATTATTGACATTTCGTATGCTTCTTTTAATACTAATGTTTATGTTATGTTTAAACATGTTCATATGATGAATTCATTGGACATAATAAGTGATGGGTGGAGCCCGCTATAGCTCCTTGATGCATCGGTAGGTCTCATGAGACAAACTATTGCCTTGTCACAAGGCCTTGATAAAATATTATTTTTAGTCTTGGCACAAGGCCTTGACTATGTGGTTATGATAGTCCGTCATTATGAATTCTATCATTATGAAAGTGGTTATTGATATTGCATTTTATTATTCTACTAGTAGAATATCCATGTGAATAAGTAAATGGCATTATTTCATTTTATTTTTTCCATATTATGCTGAAGTTCAAGTTTAAAAGGCTTTTATTTTAGGTATACATTGCCTTAAATTTTTATGGTTATTTATAAAAGTTTCTGATATATTGTTATCCTTACTTAGAATCTGAGCTCACCCCTTTCTATGTTTTATTTTTCCCAGGATGTGAAGAAGTATTTTATGAATTACCTGCAGGGATAGTCTGAGGGGATATGAGTGTGGTCTATGGAAACAATGTTGTTGTAGTTTTTAATTTTATTATGTAATGTAAACTTTATAAATGTAGCTAGTACTTCCAAGGATACTAAACTAATCGGTCTTTCGAGGCTTGATCTTTTGTGATCATGCCAATGTTTTGTAATAATGCACCGACTCTGGGTAACTGGGGTTGGGGCGTTACATCTTCAAAAAGTTAATATTAGGTATTCAAATAATACTCTTACATGTTATTTAAAATTTATGGTTCACAAAATTTGGACCATTATGTATTCAAAATTATTACTTTTATATATGTAGAGTTTTAGAAGTTAGTATTTCATAGTTTAAGTGTGAAGAGTTGATTACTTTTTCACATGCTTCATTTATAATTTGTGATTTTTTTATCATGTCGTAATGAAGTATAACACATCATTATGAGGGAAATATATATTTAGTTGTTCTTCTATTTTATAGATGATCACATTGTGGAATATAGTTAAGTTAAAATAGGTTTAAAAACTAAAGAAATAATTTTGTGATTCTCATACCATGAATATTGAAGTTAGGCCATGAAATATATTTTTCAACCTATATAGAAACTTAAAATTATTTTTCATACCATGAAGATGTTTCAAAATGATCATAAAAACCATGAAGAGAATAAAAGAGTTAAATTATATAAGTGATTATTACACCTTGAATATACTAAACATTTATATGGATTTAGGTATTCTTTTATAGTGAATAGTGATCTAATTACAAGATGATTAAATGATGATTTTAAACATATTAAATCATGGAGATTATTTTGAAGACACTTTACGGGAAACCGACACCCAAATGGATATAAACATTTTTAATGAAGGACTATAAAACTCTAAATTATTTCATTATTTTTAATGGTATGAATTTAATTAGGGATTCTTATCTACTAATTTTACAAAATGAATTATCAAATGGCTATGGAGAATTAAAGTTAGAATATATCTATATAAAAAGGATTGAGAAAAATAAAAATATAAATACTGAAAGGGAAATATTTTATTAAATATGTGTGATCATGATTTATGTTTTTTATATACTAAAATTATTTTTAAGAACATCATTGTGTTAAACTTCATTACCTAAAGGGATCAAGCTGCTACAAATATTCAAGCATACTTAATTCAATCTGTCACTATTTAAATATAGTTTTTTTCTATTTATTTGTCTTTTAAATTGTTCTGTAATTGTAACTTGTTAATGATTTTCTAAAAAAATCACCTTCTATTTGGTTCTACCTCTATAAAAGTTACTGGTGTGTAATCATGTTCTAAATCCCCATTAATGTTTTGGTTCTTAGTGGGTATCATACCTATCAAGGAGTATAGGTGTGTGAAGAGTATACCAATGACCTTTTTGATTCAAAATAATATAAAAATTTGTATTTTATTGTAGGTTTCGGGCGCATTGGAAGCACGTTGGTGGGAGTGCCCAACTTTAATTTTAGCGTTAACAATGATCAATCTGAGATCCGTCATGATGTAAAATGTCGGATCTTCATAATATAATGAAGAACTAAAAAAAAAATAGGGAGTTCCGGAACCATAGAGATAGGATCATCATATGTTGGTTATAATTAATTTAATTAATTGAAAAGAATTACCTTGATTGAATTCTTTCATCATTGATGTCTCTGATCACGATATGGTGTGATCTGTCGTTATTTCATAGAATCCAAGTGTAGGATTCCTCTAGTGGGGATCCACACGTGCTCCACGTATCTCTGGACGTTGCCGAAGGGATCTTCGGGTGCTAGCGTGGAAGAACCTTCACTTATGATGTCCGCCTTCGATCGCCTTGATCCGATGGTGGTGGATCTCTCTCGGTCTTGAGAGCGTTCTTGGAGGAAGGAGTTCTTTCAGCCTTGAGAGAACTCTCAAGAATTTTTTGCACAACTATTGGGGAAAATTTTTGGGGTTGTAAGGATATTTATAATTGGGTTTGAGTTTATAGAATTATGATAATAAATAAATGGGTTATGCGTTTTATTTATTTCATTAAATCTTATTGAAAACCACCATGTCGAATGATTAATTCCTTGACATGCACCCATGATACTTATAATAAATATAATTTAATAAACCGATATTATTTCCTCAAAATCCCGACTAAAAAAACTACAATTCATTTGATCATTAATACATGGCGTGTAATCATTTTTCCATAAAACTACACAGCGTGTATATTCAATATACACGGTGTGTAATTTTATTTTCCATTTTTCTTTATTTCCTCCACCGCATTTATTAGTCCTTGAGTAATGGATATTTATTTCATAAATAAATGTAACTTTATTGCTAGCTAATAAATATATATTATTTCATCCACAATATATTCTCTCAAATATCTAGTGTCGAAATAAATTCAATCAGGTATCTTAAATAATTATTAAACCACAGTCGGAAATAATCATTATTTAACTTGTGAAATTATTATTTAACTGGGATATATGCACACACTTAGTGTGTGACCATCTAGGCCTCTTTCTCAGTGACATTAGGCAGAGCCCACCTAAAGTCCAAGTTTAGCATCTAGCAAACCACCAAGGCACCCATAGAGAAATAATTTAATGCTGCAATGAAATGTCACCACATACGAATGCTTACTGTGTAATATAATCCCTTTGTCATGATACCTTGAATCAAGCGGGTTGTATGCTAGTGTCATCAACCCATGTGCTAAATTATTCTTTCTTTGACTTTCTGAAATTAAACTCGCCCATACCTTACCCAGGATATGGATTTATTTAGGCTATATTAATTTCATCAAAGTGCCTAAAATATCTACTTTCTTTATGGAACAAAATGGATAAATCCTTTCTCGCATTATCTATTAATGCAGTATTACTCGTGACGCACCCAAAATATTCTACCTCGTTGCGAACAGTGTGTTGTCATAGATTTCATCAACACATCTAAGTGCACAAGTTGTAATACCCATTAATAATAATCTTAAAGTCTAAGGAACAATACACATGTCCGTAGATAGGAACATCCTATGACACTATGAAATGTGGATTTCCTACTGGCAGGTCTCGTTCTCATAATATCCTCCTTGATATTACCAAGGGTGCACACCATGAGAAGGTGCCTCAAACTTTTATGAGTCATCACCCCTAATGGCCTGTATTATTTGTGTCCCTCAAAAAACATCATCTGGCCATAGAACATATATTTAAGAACAGTGTTATGGCACTGCCTGGTTCTCATCATAGAAGGGATCCGAAATGACCCTTTAATGAAACTATTTTCCTTAGGACACTATCACATGTATTGTCACGTAGAAGAACAATCAAGATGTGATAAGGTATTTATTAAGGTATAAAGTACAAAGTAGTTATTTCTAGGCCACCAACTCCAACAGACTCCCACTTGGACTAAAGCCAACTGCTAACAACCTTTAACCTGCTAGCTCTCACATGATATTCATACTTCTGCTGAGATAGGCCTTTAGTCATGGGTTCTGCCATGTTCTCTTCCTTGGACACTCTGCTCACTGCAACTTCACCCCTCTGATAGAAATCCCTCAAGAGGTGATACTTTCGAAGTATGTGTTTTTCTGTTGTTGTGAGTTGGGTTCTTTTGAAAGAGCCACCACTGCAGTATTATCACAATACAATGTTACAGGGTCTTTACTACTTGGCACCACATCAATATCCTGGAAAAAGTTCCGAATCCAGATGGCTTACTTGGATACATTAGAAGTCGTTATATAATCAGACTCCATTGTAGAATCAGCGACAACTGGCTGCTTTGAACTCTTCCAGCTCAGATATCCTCCATTGAGATAGAAAACATATCTAGATTGTGACTTCAGATCATTTTGATCTGTCTGAAACCCAGCTTCAGCATACCCTCTGATGACAAGCTCCTCGTCTCCTCCAAACACTAGGAACATATCCTTAGTTCTTCTCAGATAATTAAGGATAGTCTTAAAAGTAGTCCAATGTTGTTCTCCTGGATCCTCTTGATATCTACCTACCATGCTCAGTGCAAAGGCAACATCAAGCCTGGTACATAACATGGAATACATGATGTATCCTATAGCCGAAGCATATGGGATCTTACTCATTCTATCTTTCTCCTATTGTGTCTCTGGATACATTTTTTTTAGAATTATGTAGGCCATGTGACACTGAAACTAATCCCCTCTTGGATTGTTACATATTAAATCTCTTTAGTATCTAGTCAATGTATGTACCCTAACTTAGTCCAAGTATCCTCTTGGATCTATCACGAATGATCTTGATCCCTAGTATGTAGGATACTTCACCCAAGTCCTTCATGGAGAAACACTTGTTCAACCAGTCCTTAACTGACTGTAAGATTCGTACATCATTTCCAATAAGTAATATGTCGTCAACATATACTACTAGGATAATGATCACATTACCATTAAACAACTTATAAACACAGGGCTCACATTCGTTATTAATGAAACCAAATTACTTTATGGATTAATCAAATCAAATGTTCCATCACCTGGATGCTTTCTTTAATCCATAAATGAATTTCTACAACCTGCAAACCCATTTAGCTTCACCTGGTCTCACAAACCCTTCTGGTTGTGTCATATAGACATCTTCCTTAAGGTTCTGTTAAGGAATGTTGTTTTGACATCCATTTTCCAAATCTCATAGTCATGGTAAGATTCTATGGCAAGTATTATTCTTATGGATTTAAACATGGAAACTGGCGAGAAGGTTTCATCATAGTCAATTCCTTGACGTTGTATGATTCCATTAGCCACTAGCCTTTTTTATAGGTGCTAACTTGACCTTACATGTCCATATTTCTCTTGAATACCCATTTGCTTCCAATAGGATTTACATCAACTAGCTCATCGACCAGAACCCAGACTTGGTTTCAATACATGGAATCCATCTCAGAATTCATAGATTTTAGCCATCTAGAATATTCTGAGCTTTATACTAGTTCCTTGTAGGATTTTGGTTCATCATTGTCCAAAAATAATGATTCACCATCTTCGGTGACTAGGAAACCAAATATCTTTGGTTCCCTTACCTCTCTTGAGCTCCTACGTAGTACTTGTATTTCTGGAACCTCTTCCACGGGGACCTGTGGAACTTTTTCCTGTACCAACTCATGTGTATCTTGAGCATCAACTTCATCAAATTCAATCTTTCTCCCACTATCCTTTTTGAATATGTGCTCCCTCTAGAGAAAGACATCATGTCTGGTGACCATCACATTCTTTTCTGAAGGGCTATATAGGTAATATCCTTTCGTTTCCTTGGGATATTCTATTAAGATACACTTCGTGCGCCGGGGTGCTATTTTGTTGCCTAAGAAGGCCTTAACAAACTCCTCGGATCCCCATACATGTGTGTGCGATAAAATGGGTTTATTTACATTCCATAACTCGGATGGAATTCCATTTTCCACCTTAGTTGCTACTCAGTATAATGTGTATGCTGCAATTTGTAATGCATATCCCCAAAAGGATAATGGAAGATCTGCAGGACTCATCATTGACCTCACCATGTCCAGCAAGGTGTGGTTCCTCCTTCCACTAACACCATTCCACTGTGGTGTATAAGGAGGAGTGAGCTGAGATAGAATCCCAGACTCCCGTAGAAGATCGATGAACTCTTGGTTCAGATATTCTCCGCCTCGATCCGATTGAAGTTTCTTTATCTTCTTACCAAGCTGATTCTCCACTTCATTCTTGAATTCCTTAAATTTCTCTAAGGACTCTAACTTATACCTCATTAACTAGACATAGCCATATCTCCTTAAATAATCAGTAAAAGTAATGAAATAATAATATCCACCTCTAGATTCTACTGGAAATGGTCCACATATATCTATGTCCACCAATCCTATAAGCTCTGTGGCCCTTTCACCATGTCCACCAAAAGGCAGCTTGATAATTTTACCTTGTAAAAAAGCATGACATATATCAAGTGGTTTTATCTCATTAGAGTCTAAATATCCATCTTGGAAGAGCTTTGTCAAGCGCTTCTCATTTACATGACCGACACAGTGATGCCACAACTGGGTGATGTATGAGTCATGTGAGTTTGTTTCATTATCAATTTCCAACACTTGGTTTTCATAATTTAATACATACAAACCATTATTTAAATGCACCAAACCATAACATATGTTGTTCTTATAAAAGAGCCAACTCTTATTTCCAAACATGAAAATAAATCCATCCATATCCAAACAAGAAACAGAAATTATGTTCTTGGTAACATTAGGAACATAATTACAGTTATGCAAAACAAAAATCATCCCATTCAGTAATGAGAGGTGGTAATCGCCAATAGCCAACGCTGCTAGCCTTTCTCTATTGGCATCTCAAAGATCCATCTATCCCGTGTAAGTATTTCTAAATATACTTGGTTCCTACATTTGAATACATATGTGAGCCCCACAAGCTGTATCTAATACCCAATGTGTATAAATAGAAATATTACACTTGATAACGAACACACCTTTTGTGTCCCCATACTTCTGGGTGAAATTCCTCTTCTAGTGGCCTTGATTTCCAAATGCAAAACACACTGCCTCACATTCCTTGTCCTGCCTCTGGATTTTCCCCTTCTTGGAGGGATAGAGAACGGGGGCTTTAGACCATTTATAAGTCTTTGTCCCTTTTTCCTTGTCCTTCCTTTTCTTATTCAACATAAGGACTACGGGTTTTTCAAGCCCCATGTCCTTATCTACATGACGAATCAAGGTCAGAAGTTCTGATATACTAGTCTCATTATTTCTCATGTTGTAGTTGACAATAAAGATTGAGAAGGTCTTGGGTAGGGATGATAGGATGAGATCTGTATGCAACTCATCCAGGAATTAATCCTGAAGATGTCCAGGCGTTCGATGTATCCAATAAGATTAAATAATTGAGGCCTAGCTCGCACAGACTCTCCAAGATTAGTTGTAAACAAAGCATTGGAGATCTCATATCTCTCTTGTCTCACCTTCTCTTGGTAGAGATCCTTAAGGTGAGACATCATGCTATACGCATCCATGTTTTCATGTTGCTTTAAGAGCTCATTAGACATGGATGATAGCCTAAAACACTTGACATATGTGGAATCATCCATGTGTTTCATGTATAGAGATAGTTCCTCATCACTGGCCTTCTTTCCAGGCGCAATTGGAATAGGCTCTTCCAGCACATACAATTTCCTTTTGTGGCGAAGGATGATGTGTAAACACCTCTTCCACTCTTGGAAATTGGTGTCGGTGAGAAGGTTTTCCTTCTCTAGTATGGTTCACAATGATATGTTTGAAGTCATTTTATTTTTGTTTCTACTAATTATGATGAGCAAAGTTTTAGTACTTTATCATAAAATTGAGACAAATAAATAAATTAATACTTATTAGTCTCCCACTATTTTATCGAAATCCAATAGCCCCCACCATTGACTTAGGAATATTCTGTTCCCTAAATATTCTAGTGTCAAGGATCCATATTTCCCTTCACATTACCCCAAATAGGGTTTTTCAAGCAACTTTAAGGGTTTTAGGTAGGCATTCCAAATGCCAACTGCATTAAATCGCAGCTCCTTGATCCGCTAAGTGGACTCCCCAATCCATAAATCCTTTTATTTTGGATTTCCTCAACCATTTCCTCTTGGTCACACCAAGTCCTGATGTGGAAGTCGACCCTTGATGCGAACCAAGTCACTTCAACCCAAAACCTTGAATTAGAATTCCCTAATAATTGAAAGCACCCCAACTAGGGTTGGTCTAGCACTTTGAACTATGGTTCGATTCTAACCAAGATTATGGAAGGCTATACCGAATCAATATTTCTAAGAGGTATTTTATCCTTATACGTAAATTACCATTTTATTATCTTTGATTACATGCTTTTTAATATTAAGTGGGATATACTTAAGTGATTAACCATGTCTAAGATAATATTTACGCATAAGCTGGTCTTTATTTTAGTTCCATCTTGCATGCTTGTTTAATTCATTAATTATGTGATCGTGAAAACACACCCACAAAAAATAAACCATGCAACTGACAGAAATAAAATAAATAGTATAACCATGAGCTTGTTCTATTGGTCAGTTTATCTAGTGGTTGATAAACTAACCCAAGACCTAGGGGAGAAACACCTTGAACCTTTCGGGTTCGTGTTTATAGCTTTCCACCTTTCCACCTTTGTATCTCCTTGGATTGGTTTTGCCTAGGCTCTTGACTTGAGCCACCTCCACTAGCTTGGGAGCTCCATCCATTACATATTCATTTATCTCACACCCAGGAGAGGGGTAAAAAAGGGTTTTTACATAAAATAATCCTTGGACGCACAGGCCCTACATATTAATGAGGATAAGGCTCACAGGCCAACAAGTTTAATTTAAATAAATAAATTAAAGAAACCATTCACATACAAAGGTCTTGGTCTGGCTCATGAACATCTATAAATGCAACGATGTTTATGTATAAATAAAACTATAATTCAATTCTTTAATAGTTCTTGTTTAAGATAAATCATGCTCGAATCAATTAATTATCTTTAATTAATCAATCATTTTATCTTAAACCCTTTTCTGAATTTCCTTGAGATTCTCATCCATCATAATTTTAAACAAATAATTTCATTTAAAATTATATTTGCACGTAACTTGTACCTTGGAGGAAACCTGGTGAATTCCCGTTCATTACGTAGATGTTAAATTAAACACATATATATAAAACACCAATCACGTGTTGTGCCTCAGCTTTACGCCTGCACTATGGTACATGTCTCAAGGGTTTGTATAACATAATAATAAATTTTAATAAATCTGTGTAATTTGGGTGAGTACACGGCGTGTATTTCCAACTACACAGCGTGTACTTTTATTCATCGTCCATCCGAAGTAAAAGCCCAGGGACATGGCTTGTTGATGTACTTCGGAAATTTTCGAAGTACACGGCGTGCTCAGTTGGAAAAATTTCATGTAGTATCTGCGTTACACAGTTTCCAGAAAGGCAAGCCGTGTACGGGGTACACTGTCCAATCCCATCCCAAAGGGACTACACACCGTGTTTAGTGGACAACACAGCATGTAATCCGGAAACCATGTGCAACCTGTTCTTGTTCAACACACAGTGTCATAAATGACTTACATAGGATCCAATACATGACCTGATTTGGCAAACCAGTCCAATGCTTTGAAACTAGACTACACAGCATGTACTTCTGAATACACGCTGTGTATTCTGTTGTTGTACGGTCAGGAACGTTTGGCACCTCTAGATGAGTTCCTCTATTTTATTTTAATCAAAATGAAAAGAAAAATTTGTTTATGTAAGGTGAACGAGAAACGAGAGGGGAGGAACAGATCTAGATATTCAGATTTTAAAGAATGATTAACTTGAATTGAAACAATTAAATTATTAAATACGTAAATAACCAATGAAAAACTAAATATTTATAATCAACTATATGACCGCTCTGATACCACTTGTAGGTTCCGGGTGTAGTGGAAGCCCGTTGGTGGGAGTGCACAACTTTAATTTTATCATTAACAATGATCAATATAAGATCTGTCACGATGTAAAACGCCGGATCTTCAGAATAAAACGAAGAATGAAAAAACAAAAGAGGTATTTCTGGAAACATAGAGATAGGATCATCATATGTTGATCATAATTAATTTAATTAATTGACAAGAATTACCTTGATGGAATTCTTTCTTCATTGATGTCTACGGTCACGATCTGGTCGCATAGAATCCAAGTGTAGGATTCCTCTAGCAGTGATCCACACGTGCTCCACGTATCTCTGGAAATCACCGAAGGGATCTCCAGGTGCTAGCGTGGAAGAACCATCACTTGCGATGTACGCCTTCAATCACCTTGATTCGGTGGTGTTGGATCTCTCTCATTCTTGACAGCTTTCTTGGAGAAAGGAGTTCTTTCGGCCTTGAGAGAACTCTTCAGAATATTTGTGCGCAGTGATTGGGGAAAAGTGTTGGGGTTTTGAGGATATTTATAATTGGGTTTGAGGTTATAGAGTTATAATAATAAATAAACATGTTACGCGTTTTATTTATTTCATTAACTATTATTTAAAACCCCCATGTAGAATCATTAATTCCTTGACTTGTACCCACGCTGATTGTAATAAATATCATTTAATAAAAAAGTATTATTTCCTAAATATACCGACATAAAAATCTACACAGCCTTTTAATCATTAATACACGGTGTGTACTTGTTTTTCCCTAAAACTACACAACGTGTATATTCAATATACATGGCGTGTAATTTTATTTTCCATTTTTATTTATTTCCTCTGCCACATTTATTATTCCTTGAGTGATGGAAATTTATTTATTAAATAAATGTAACTGCATTACTCAGTAATAAATATATATTATTTCGTCCACAATATATTATCTCGAATAACTAGTGTCGAAATAAATGCGATCAGGAATCCTTAAATAATTATTAAACCACAGTTGGGAATAATATTTATTTTAATTGTTAAATTAATATTTAAATGAGATACATGGACACACTTAGTTTGTGGCCCTCTAGGCCTCTTTCTCAATGGCATTAGGTGGAGCCCGCCTAAAGTCCAAGGTTAGCGTCTAGCAACACGTCATGGAACCCATAGAGAAAGAAGTTAACGCAGTAAGGACATGTCACCTCATACAAACGCTTACCTTGTAATATAATCCCTTTGTCACGATATATCGAATCAAGTGGGTTGCATGCTAGTGCCATCAACCCATGTTCTCAATTATTCTTTCTTTTACATTTCGGAATTGAACTTTACCATACCTTAACATGGCCATGGATTTATTTATGCTATATCAATTCCATCAAAGGGCCTGAGATATCTACTTCCATTATGGAACAAAAGGGACAAATCGTTTCTCACATTATCTATTAATGCAATATTACTCGTGACACACCCAATATATCCTACCTCGCTACGAACAGTGTGTTGTCACAGTTTTTGTCAATACATCTAAGTGTTCCAGTTGTAATACCCATTAATAATAATCATAACGTCTAAGGACTAATACACATGTCTGCAGATAGGAACATTCAATGACACTATGAAATGTGGATTTTCTACTAGCGGGTCTCGTTCTCATAATATCCTCCAGGATATTACCAAGGGCACACACCATGAGAAGGTGCCTCAAAGTTTTATTAGTCCTCACCCCTAATGGACTGTATTATTTGTGTCTCTCAAATAAAATAATCCGGCCATAGAACATATATTCAAGAACAGTGTTATGGCACTTCCAGGTTCTCATCATAGTAGGGATCCGCTATGACCCTTTAATGCAACAGCTTTCCTTAGGATATTATCACATGTATTGTCACGCAGAAGAACAATCAAGATGTGATAAGATATTTATTAATGAATAAAGTAAAAATTAGTTGGTTCTAGGCCACTAACTCCAACATTTCTAATTTATTTTTTTCAATTTATTTTTAATATTTTAATTTAATCAATTCAACCCTCCTCCCTCCCATGATTATTTATCCATTTTACACATGGAAAAATAATTATTATCAAATAATTTCCTTATAAGGATAGTTATTCTCTAGTGGTATCAAAGTTATTCCCTTCAACCACTATTGATAGACCATTTTCACTTTTTTATATATTCTATTATTAATAAGATGATATAATTAATAGCCTAAGGGAAATATATCCCCTGGTGGAAGTATAAGGAAAAATAATTGATGTATTCCTTGAATACCACATTTCTTCTACAGAAATGACTATGGATATTGGAAATCCGTAATGGAAGATTTCCTTAAGAAACTAAGCATTAAAAAATAAAATATAATAGAAAACCCTTATAAAATATCTAAGACTGAACTTGAGTCTCTCACAGGTAATTGTACAACTAAATATATTTTAAATTACAAAGTTAGAAAAAAATCATTATTATATTAGAATAGATGTTTTTTTCATTTTTCTGCATGTAAAACTAATCAAGAAATTTGGAGAGTGTTTCAAGTTACATGCTATGGTATAAAAAAGTTGAAGATAACAAAACTTTTCAGGTTGAAAGTTTAATACCAAGAATTAAAAATGGTGGAAGATGAGATTTTAAATAAAATGTTCAATAGGTTCATGAGCATAATAAATGGAATGAGTTCTCTTGGTGAAACTTTTGACAACATTATAATGGTTGAATGAGTTCTCATATATCTACTAAAGAAGTGGAATTCCAGGAAGGTCTTTATTAATGAAATAAAAAAATTTAAGTATTAAACACTTAATGAATTTATAAATTCACTTATATCATATAAATTAGAATTAAGGAACATTGTTCGAATAGATACAACCAAAAAATAAAGGTGTGTTATTAAAATCTATAAATATCGTTTCTTTTTCTTCAGAATATAAGATATAGGGAAGTGAAAAAGATGAAGTAACTAATCTGGTGAAAGTAGTCTATAAATACAAGAAAATAAATAAAGTATTATCTAGATTATTTAGAAAATATTGTTAAAGTGATAGTTGTAATGGCATTAAGAAATATAGTTCTAATTCTAATTATAATACTTTAGAACTCATCTATTATAAATAATAAAAAATCATATGAATCCTAGATGTCCAAGAATAAATAATGTTAGTAAAGCTAAAATGGTAAAGAAAAAAGAGAAAAGAGATTTAGTGGTTAGTTGTTGTTTCATAGGATATTCTTACCCTAGTGAAGAATATTAAATTGACAAAGAATATCTATAATTGTGCAACATAATATTAATGAAAAATATTCAGGATTATGGTTTCATTAAAACTATGATTCTAAAACTAAATATAAGTCTGATACAACAATTATTGATCAGTTTAATGGAAATATTGAAATATTTAAAAGAGATATTATTATAAATTTTGAGTTATAAAAGGAACACAAACAAAGTAATAAGAATATTGTTGAGGAAAACAATGATATTAATCAATAGATTAATAAGATATAGAATACTACTTCCAACATTAATGAAAAGTTTTGTGATTATTTGGATATCATTCAAAAAGATAATGAAATGATTAAGAAATAGATTCAAGGCCCAAAGGAAAGCCTTTAAAACTTTTTTCAAGGAATATAAAGTTATAAAAAGTCCATGTTAAAGAAAAATGTAACCAGAAAAAAAATTTAGTTAATAATTAGAAACTACCTCATATTTACATTAGATTTTCTATAAAAATAATTAAAGGTAGTATCTTCTCTATTATGTTTTTCAGATATAGAAATCATACAAATTATTCTAGTGAATTTTTACCTATATTTACACAATATTTAGACACACTAAATCATAAATTTATAAGTCATTATAATCTATAATTTATATTAATACCTATTTAAAATATTATGGGTTTAGAAAAATAGTTTAACTATGATCATTGGACCCAATGTTGGATGGGTACCAAAACAGTATAGTCTTTTATTTTTCAGGAAAGATACCTTCTAATTATAAAGAAACACATATGTAACATAGAAATTGGATACTCCATACATGTGAATAGAGACCCATCGAAATTAATTTCTTACAATAAATGTGATAGAGGTGCTATAACTTCTGAAGATAATTGTAAGGACTAGGTGAAAGGTTTTTTTTAAGTTGTTTTATCAAATTCTATTATAATTAGTAAAGTTTTATATTTTTATGACTTATAACATAACCTTATTATCATTTTTCAATTATGTGATGATGGAATGTGTGTTAAATGTCATAATAACAGATGACTTATTTTAAAAGTTGATTTTATATTATTTTATGCTAATCATTAGGAAAATATTTATTCTATTAACCTTGATGAACTAATGGTTCACCATGTAAAGTATTTAAATTTTGGGAATAAATATATTATTTTATGGAATAGTAGGCTTGTTCATGTAAATTTTAGGCTGCTCACCAATCTTTCTAAATATCAATGAGTATAAAAAATAAAAGATCTTAATGTAAACAATTATTATTTTTGTGATACAGGCATGAAGGGAAAAAATATTAGGATTCATTCTGACTGATCAAGAAAGTGAACAACATCAGACTGCTTCAATTGGTTCATATCAATTTATTTAGTATTTTTCATTCTAAAATCCTTGTTGGAAAGAAATATTCATTTTTTAATGTGGATGAATATAACAGGTTTACTTGGTTGTATTTTTTAGTTCATAAAATTGAATCTTTATTTAAGATTTCTACATGTTATAATTTAATTTATAAAGTGAAAGGATGTATGATTATTTCTATTTGAAGTGATAGAGGATGAAAAATTTAGATCCTATAGTTAAAGAAATTATATGAAAAAATATTTATTCTCATTAATATTTATCCCCTATGACACAAAAAATGGAATAGTGGAGAGGAAGAATAGTACACTTTAATAAATGTAAAGGAACACAATAGTGGGTATGGTTTACCCAGATATTTTTTGTATTGAATTTTTTCATACAATATGTGTTGATCCCACTTATTTTAAGTTTTGAAAATTAATAATCCCCCTTATAGATTGTTTATTTATTATTATTCTTTATTCATCGTTATATTTCTTTTTAGAGTGGGTAAAGGATTTTTCATCCCCTATTTGAAGCTTTCATTACATGTAAAAGAGAAGAATAATGTTATTCATTATTTATTTTCTTCATTTATTCTCATTATTGTTTTATCTATTAGTCTATTATTATATTATGTCAAGCATATTCAAGTTTTTTCTACTTTTTTAGTTTATATGTATTATTGAATATTTATCCTTTTATTTTAATTTATTAAAAATTACTCTTATGTGCTAAATATCAAAATTTATGTGACTCTTATGTAATAAGTTGGTTGAAATTTTAGTATGGGACTTTTATGTTTCAAGTATTTACATTTATATACTGGTATATTGGCTCTTATGTTCAAATTTTTAGTTAAGCAATGACCCTTATATATTTTGGGTAGAATTTTAAATTACCTTTATGTATTTTTTTCATAAAGTAAAGATCCTTGTGTCTTAATATTTTCCTCATGTATATCATATATTTTCATAAGGTATATAAATTACTTTTACATATGATGATAGTATTTATTACATCAAATATTTACAAAATTATTGATGTTGGGAAGTTACTTTTATGTATTATAAGATTTACTCATATGTATTACAGTGGGAAATGTCCAAACTAATAATTTCTATCAGTGTTGGACTCTTATATTTTTAATATTTACTCTTAAATTTTCAATAACTTTTCAAAAACATAATTTTACTTATTCATAAACTAATATTATTCATTATTAATAATTTATGGTTTTTTGAAGATAAACCTTTACATATTCATAATTATTACTTTTACTTATTTAGGGTTTTATAAGTTAATATTTTCAAGGTTAATTATGAAGAGAATTTTACTTTTACACATATTTCCTTTATCATTTGAGATAAATATTTTCTCACATTATGATGAATTATATCACATAATTATGAGGGAAAAATGGATTTTAGTGATTCTTCTATTTTAGATATGGTCATGTTATGGAACACAGTCAATCTATGATGGGTTTTAAGATTAAAGTAATCATTCCACAATGCTTTGACTATGAGGATTGAGCAAGGACATGAATGTTATTTTAAAAAATATATATATGAACTTTAATATATGTTCAATGATTTGATGAAATCATTTCAGGGACACAAATTTTTTCAAATATCAGGGTTGGATATTCATAGGACTTTGAGGAACATTCTCATCGTGTATGCCCTTAGTATTACTAGTAAAGAAGATTATAGGAATGAAACCCACCAATAGGAAAACAATATTTATATATGTCATTGTATGTTCCTATCTATATAAATGTATATTGATACTTAGCATTAATATTATTATTAATGTATTTTATGAGTCGTATAATTTGTGTATTGATGCAAACCATGATGAGATATGTTTATGCTGAAGTGGGATATGTTGGGTGTGTCATGAGTAATATTTCATTGATTAATAATGAAAGAAAGGATATTTACCTTTTTTTATTTAATGTAATTTGATATCTCACTCCCTTTGATAGAAATTATATAGACTAAATAACTCTATGGTCATGGTTCTTTGGGATAAATTTTAATTATAGAAAATTTTAATAAATAGATATCAATAAAATATGTTGAGGGAACTAGCATGAAACATACTTCATTAGGGATATCATAGTAATTGGATTATATTACATAGAAAGAATTTTTAGGTGGATTTATTCCATTACAACATTAACATATTTATATATGTGTTCCTTGGAATGTTTCTAGATAATAACCTTGGACTTTAGGTTGTTTTACCTAATATCGCCAAGAAAAAGGCCAAGTGGGTAACACGTAAAGTGTATCCAAAACCACAATAAAATAATATTATTATTTAACATTTTTAATAAATATTATTCTTGTAAATGTTTTAATAATAATTCATTTTTTTCTAATCATATAAATCCCATTATTGGTTATTAAAGAGAATATTTTGTGAGAACAATAATTAATAAATATTTATTTTCTATTGAGTTAATATAATACATATTTATTTATTGGAAAAATAATTCTGTAATATTTATTTATTAAAGAAATATTAATTATTCAAGGTCATATAAATTTTTTCAAGGAATCAAATATCATGTTTAATAGTCCGATAGGGAAAAATAAATATTAAGTTCTATTTAAATAAATAATATTTAATTAATTACCATCATTTTTTCATGTTAGGAAATAATATTATTATTATTATAGATATGGGGTTCCATAGAGATTAAGGAAATAATAAGGGTGTATAGGAAATTATTATTTTATACCACTGGTATTAATTTGACCCTCTTATATTATCTCTAAATGGTTTACGATTTTTATGGGTGTTGAACAACCACATTTGGAGAATTCTATCAAAAACCAAGAGAGTTCCCTAACTAAGAACTCTCTCAAGAAAAAATAATTATATTCCTCTACCACCACTCCTGATTATAAGTAGATCAAATAGAATCCTTCTTGAATTAATTCTCGGGGTGATTAAATATGAATGACACAATCATTATGATCCATTGTACTAGCACCTAAAGATTACAAAGATGATGTTCAAAGGTTCCTAGAGCATGTGTGGATCACTATTGAGTGAATCTATAATTTATTCCTATAAATAAATGATTGTATGATGTAGAGATGTCATATTTATCAAGAAAGAAATATTTTTGTATAAGGTAATTCTTCAATTTTTTAAATTTATTATAAATAATTATGTGATTATCCTCTATTTTGGATATGATGTTCACACATCAATTAATATTTGATTCAATTCCACTAGTCATGATGATTATAGTTGATGTATATCTTGGATTAATCATCGATTAATATGAAAAGATAATTTGGTCATACCACATCCACTACTTCCACTATGTCTGAAACCTTAAAGTGATATCAGAGGGGTTGCATAATTATTTATAATTATTTAAAAATCATTGATTAATCCTCCCCATGAGGCCAAGGAAGATAATTTCTCCTTGGTCCTCTCACCAATAATGTAATATTTTCCTTAGCATGAGGTAGAAGAGATGTCTACAAGGGAGAAGCAACATTGTGCTGTAGAAGAGGAAGAGTTGGATGGATCATAGCAACAAGCTAAATCGAAATGGGAATGGAAATCTAGAGGTCATGGGATGGGATGTGGTTAGGTGGAATGGATTTAAAATAAGTATTAATTTCAACTTTTGGATTCTAACTTGGAAAAATTAGACATTGAAATCCTTCTTCAATAACAAAAAAAATTGGAAGCTCCTCGCACTAGGGATCATGGATGTGGGAGAGGTCGAGGTATAGATTAGGGAGCCTTTCAAGATAAAGAACGTAGGATCACAGATAATATTAGGAAAAAACTTGGTACCTCATGATGAGGGATTTGATGATTCGTGTGAACATATCTACACATCTCTCTATTTTTGTTTGTTTTTTATTCAATTAAAAGGGCCTTCTCTCTACCTTTTAAAAAAATCATTGATTTTTTCTACTGTTAGTATTCAATTTTGGATGAATAATTCTTCAATATAAATCATGATATATACTATTATTCCTATTTATTCATAAAAAATAACCAAAATCAATTAATTTTATTAGTAAAAACATTCAAAGAACTCATCCAGAGGTGATGAGGATTCTAGACAGATAAAATAAGAGTCCACATTTTGAATCCCATTGGTACACATTATATACCCAGGTTTAATTCACTAAATTAATTCAGAATTAATTAAATACATGTGTATTTATTACACATGGTGTGTATTCAAATATACTACATGTCAGCCAGGTTATCCAGTTGCACAACTAGCAGGGCTACATGGTGTTGAACCTTCAAACATGACGTGCAGTCCACTAGTCAAAGAAGGTCTATGTATTTTCCTACACAACCTTCATGAATAGTGATTGTGTAACTCAGTGAACACACAATGTTTATCCCATGTACAGATCAAGTAATCCGCTAATTTATGTGGCACAATTACAAACAGAGTCTCTAGGCATGTGCTACAAATATATGGTGATAACTATAAATAAAGTGTAGCCAGATTGTTCACACCATGTATATTATCAATTTCAATTCAATTCAAAAATAATTTATTAAAATAATTAAACATTATAAACATGTGTTTCATGTGTCATTTATTTCACTATACATTCCATGTGATGGGTTTTATATATATTAAATGTATAATTAATTTCTATGTAATGCTTGGAACTGTATGTCTTGTATAAATCATAATTCACTCATTAATCTATGTGCATTGAAACTTAACATGGAACATAAATAACATTTGTTTCATGTAAAATTTAATTGAATATGTACATTCCATGAAATTATGTGATAATTTATATATTCCATATGTCACACGAGTAAATATTATATGAATATAATACACACTCAGTAGTTTGAAAGGGTACTCACAGTGTTTCCTCCAAGGTATATTTTTTTGTTCATATCTAATTTTAAATAAATTTATTTAATTTGTTTAAAATTATAATTCATTAGAATATAAATAAATTTTATAATATAATTAAGATAAAAATAAATTTATTAATTAAATAAGATAATTAATTGAATCCAACATGATTTATATTAAATAATAATGATTAGTATTGAATGTTAATTTTATAAAATGTGTCATCAATTTCATATATGTGGATGATCATGGGCATAGACCAACACTTTAACTCTGATTATTTTCCTTCTAATTTATTATTAAATTAAATTGATAGAATGTTCATCATCCCTCCCATTATCATATAAGGTCATGTAAGCCCACGGTTTCCTTTTAGGTAAATCTCGTAACCAATCTTCTGGTTTCCCTCACCTATGTGTGAGTAATTTCTTATGTAATGGATGGTTCTCCCAAGTGAGTGGAGGTAGTATGAATTTGGAACTAAGGAACAACCAATCCAATAGTTACATGGGTGGATTGGTGGAAAGCAACAACACTAACTAAGTCATGGTTCAAGGGGTTTCCCCTTTGGTAGATGGTTATTTTATCATCCACTAGATAAACTAACCATTAATAAATGCTCATCACCATATCACCCATTATTTTATTTTAGTTAAGATGAATGGTTAAATTAAATATGGATGTTTTTTCATGATCACATGAATTAATTAATTAACAACCATGTAAGAAAGAACTAAAAAATTGAATTTTGTGTAAAATTTATCTAAGACATGGATAATCATTTAAATAAATCCACTAAATATTAGTAATCATGTAATAAAGATAAAAAAGGGAAATTTTCACATAAATGTGAAATCCCTAAATTATATATATTAAGTCGGTATATCCTCCCATTACTTATGTTAAAATTGAACCATAGTTAAAAGTGCTTGACTAGCCTAAGTCGGGGTACTTTCAATTACTAGGGAATTTTAACTTGATGTTTTGGGTTGACTGAACTTAGTTTACATCAAGGTCAACTACCCGAGGACATGGTGTAACTAAGGGGAAATGGTTGAGGAAATCCAATTTAAGTATTTCTGGATTGTGGAGTCCACTCAAAAGATCAAGGAATTATTATTTAATGTAATCGTCAATTTTATGCTAACCTAAAACCCTTCAAAAAACTTCTCAAACCAAATTCTAGGTTATGAGAAGGGGAATATGAATTCTTTACACTATGATTTCCATGAAAAATAATTTTATGAACCTAATGGTTAGGGCTATTGGGTTATGATCAAATAGTGGGAGATTGATAAATAAATATAATATTTATATTCTACTTTTATCAAATAAAGTACAAGAATTATTCTCTTCTTATTTATAGAAATTACAATAAATATGACCTCAAACATATCATTGGAATCCATACATGAGAAGGACAACCTTATCATGAACACTAATTTTCAATAATGGAAAGGTTTCTTATGTATTATCTTATTCCATGAAAGAAAATTATAATCAATAGAAATTTATATTCTTAAATTTCATAGCCAAGAGGCTAGTGAGGAAGAGTCATCACTCTATAAAAAATATTTTAATGATTCTATATTTTTTTTTATGTTTCATGATATCATCCATGACTAATGAGCCTCTAAAGAAACATGAGGACATGGATTCATATATCATGATGTCCCACATTCATGATCATTATTAAGAGAAGGTGGAGACAAGAGAGACAAAAGATATCCAATGCACTATTAACATGCCATCTTGGAGATTAGATTCCAATTTGGCCTCATGAAGTCAGTATTAAAAGATACATAAAATTCTTAAACATCTTGACCATTAAATTACCATATTAGTTTCACATAGATCATATCATTTCTTCTCTATCAAAGTCCTTATCTACTTTTATTTTTAATTATAACATGATAAATAATAATAAGATTCATTTTTAACTACTTACTCTTATTCACCAAATTGACAAGGATATGGGGTGTGACAAACCAACAATCCATATGGTGAATAAGAAAATTAAAAATAAGGAAAGGGTTCCCGATATTCGTAACAAGTATAAATCACCTAAACACTATCCATCCTAAAAGAGTAATATCCAATGGAAAGGAAATTAAAAGGAAGCATTGTGCTTTTAATGTGGCAAGTAAGGCCACTGGATGAGGAACTATGCCCAAAGGAAATGGAAACCCAAAGGTTCATTCATTATTGAGTGTAACATTTCTATATATACACATTGGGTATTAGATAGGGCTTTTAGTGCTCGCATATATATCCAAATGTAGGAACCAAGTAGTTTATGAAAGATTACTAGAGAATAGGTGGATTTGTGAGTTGACAATGGTGTGGGGTTGGCCGATCTATCCATTAGAGACTACCACCTTCCATTTATAGAAGGAATGATATTAGTTTAAAAATATTATTATTAGGTACTGATAATTTCTAAAAAAATAAATTTTTTAACCTTCCCAGATACATATAGTTTTTTTCATGTTTAGAAATAATTTTTTTTTATTTTATAAATAAAGACAATTTTATGGTATGGAACATTTAAATAATGTCCTTTATGTATTAAATTATGAAAACCAATTATTCATAATTCATAACGAATTATGTTCGCACAAATCATATAACTCCTAGTTGAAGCATCACTGTCTTGTTCATGTAAATGGAAATCTTCTAACAAAGCTCTATCAATATAGTTATTTAGACTCTTTTAATCTAAAACTACTTGAAAGATGACATACTTGTTCATATAGAAAAATAACCAACCCAAAATTCTGTAGATAGGGTGAAAGGATCACAAATCTTCTAGGACAGGGTCACACTTATATGTGTTCACCATTTCCAATAGATGTTAGAGGTGGATATTCTTAATTTATAACTTTTACTGATGACTTGAGTATATATGGTACTTTATGGGGAGTAATTTTGAGTCCTTTGAAAATTGAAATAATACAAGAATAAATTAAAGAATCGATGTAGAAAGAAGATAAATAAACGATGATCTAATCAAGGTAGTGAATATCTTATCTAAGAGATTACCAAATTTATACAAGAGTTTGGGATTATTTCTCAACTCACTCCACCTTACACACTATAGTTGAATGGTGTTTATGAAAGTATGAACCATACCTTACTATACATGTTGAGGTCTATGATTAATATTTTCGGTCTTGCATTATCCTTTTCGGGATATGCATTACAAATTGTGGCATACAAACTGAACTAAGTACCAAATAAAGTATAAAATGGAATTAATATCAAGTTATTAAGTGGAAATAAATGTGTTTTTTCACATACATTTTCATGGGGTTGTGAAACATTTTTATGGACATCAGGAAACAAACTAGCAACCTGGGGCACAAATTATATCTTTATAGAGTTCCCTAAGGAAAAATGGGATACTACCTATATAAACCCTCAAACATGAAATTAAATATCACAGGACAAGTTATACTTGTTGAGATGGAATGCATCCTTAGTAAGGATAACCTGATCAATATTGAAATTAATGAAGTTGATTCTTGATATACATAAGAGTTGGTACAAAAACATATTCCCCATGTCTCTATGGAATAAGGTGATCCTAAAACACAAGTACTATTTAGAAGAATAAATAGGTAAGAGAACCAAAGATTCATTGCTTAATGGTCACTGAAGATGGTGACTCATTATTGGTTGAAAATAAAGAACCACTCACCGAAAAAGATCTAGTAGATAGATAAGAAGTTAAAAGATAAAAAGAAGCTATGAATTATGAAATGGATTCCATGTATCATAAACATGTTTGGGGTCTGTTTGATCTTCCAATTTATGTAAATAATTTTTGTTGAAAATGGGTATTCAAGAGAAAAAAAGACATGGAAGGTAAAGTAAGTACCTATAAAGTAAGGATAATGTCTAAAGGATTTAAACAATATCATGGAATTGAGTATGTTGAAACATTTTCTCCAGTTTCAATGTTTAAATCCATCAGAATTATACTTTCTATAATGGCTTACATTGACTAAGAAATTTTGAAGATGGATGTAAAAAAATTTCTCCTTAATGGTAACCTTCAAGAATATGTCTATTTGAAACAACCAGAATGGTTTGTGACTCCAGGTGATGGCAAAAAATATGCAAGTTATAGAGATCAATTTATTGATTAAAGTAAGCATCCAATTCATTGAACATATGGTATGATAAATTAATAAAATATTTTTCTTCATTAAGAAAAAATTTAATGCACATGTATATAAGTGGTTCAATGGGATTGTGGTCATTATCCTATTAGAATAAATAGATTTCATATAAATTATTGGAAATGGCATACCAGTCTGATAGTTTGTTAAGAACTGTCCAAACAAATGCTTCTCTATGAAAGAATTGGATGAAGTGGCCTATATTATAAGGATTAATATCATTCACAATAGAACCAAGAGTCTGATTGGGATAAGTTAAGGTATATACACTGACCAAATACTAAAGTGATTTAGTATGGAAAAATCTAAGATAGGATCAGTTTCAGTGTCTAATGTATACATCTTTACAATAAAATGGGTCCTATGATGCAACAAAAAAAGATAGAATGAGTAAGATCCTATACACTATGGTGATAGGAATAATCATTTCTTCCTTGTTATGTACTATAATTGATATTTCCTATGTAATGAGAAAGGTAGGAATATATCAAGTTTTTTAGGTGAACAACATTGTCATGTTATTAAGGTTATCCTTAAGTATCTAAGAAGAAATATGAATATGTTCCTAGTGTATAGAAGAGATAAGAAACTAGTCATTAGGGGTTATACTGATACTAGTTTTCAAATATATCAAAATAATCAAAAGTCATAGTTAGAATTTTTTTCAGTCTTAATATAGGAGATGTGAGCAGGAAAAGTTGAAAGAATCCATTTGCCACTAATTCTATAGTGGAATCTGATTATATAAAGGCTTTTTATATAGCTAATGAATATATTTTTACATGAAACTTTTTTCAAGATCTTGATGTGGTATAGAATAGTGAAGATCCTATCACATTATATTGTGATAATATTTTGGTATCTCTTGAAAAGGATCCATGGTTATACCAAAAATAATAATATACACCATAAGTATTGCCTCTTGAGGGATTTTTCATATAAGGGTGAAGTTGTGGTAAGTATAGTTTCTATGTAATAAAACATGTAGTACCCCTTGACTAAATATTTATATTTTAATCAGCATGAATGTCATTTGATAGGTAGTGGGATAATGGTTATTAGAAGTTTTCTCTAGTGTAAGTGTTAGTTTGTTAGATTTAGTTCTATATAACCAAAATCTATGTACTTTATTATTACCTATATTCATAGTTTTGAATATTAATAAACTAATTATCTCATCATGATTATTATTTTTCATGACATAGTATCTAATAATTTCCTTATACTAATTATCGCCCTAAAAGGATATAATGGTTCCCCACTATGATGAGAACCTAGAAGTGTCATGATAGTATTCTTAAATATATGTTATGTAGCCTGATTGAATCATTTAAGGGACAAAAATGATTTATGATATTAGGGGTAGAGACTCATTGGACTTCGTGGCCCCTCTCGTGGTGTACACCCATGGTAATTTATAGTGAATGAGATTATGAGAATGAGACAGTCCAGGGGGGCATCCATATTTATATGTGTTATTGTATGTTCATATATAAATATATTTCAATTGATCCTTACACTTTAATATTATTATTAATGGATATTATAAGTCATGTATATTAGTGTATTGATAAAAACTATGATGAAATATATTCGTAGTGAATTAGGATACGTCAGGTGCATCAAAAATAATATATCATTAATAAATAATGTGAGAAAGGATTTAAACCTTTTGTTCTTTAATGCAAGCTAATATATCAGACCCTTTGACTGAAATGATATAGCCTAAATAAATCCATGCCCATGTTACTCTTTGATAATATTTAATTATAGAAAATTAAAATAAATATACATCAATCCAAAAGGTTGATGGAACCAACACGCAACCTGCTTGATTAAAAATATTTGGATAAAGGGACTATATTTCACAATTAGAATCCATATGTGGTTTTATGTCATCACAACATTGAATTATTTCTCTATGGGTGTCTTATTATGTTGTTAAATGTTATCCTTGTACTTTGGGTTGTTTCCTCGAATGTCGCTAAAAAAGAGGCCTAGAGGGTTACCCACAAGGTCTATCCAAAACCACGCTTAGATAATATTGTTATTTAATATGTTAAATAAATATTATTCATGTGCGTGTTTTGATAATTATTCATGTTTGGTTGATCACATATATTTTTTTCATTGGTTATTCGGTGGAGTATTTTTTGTCCATAATATTTAATAAATATTTTATATTTAGTGAATATAATATTTATTTCTTTATTTATTGGAGAATAATATAGTGATATTTAATTATTTGATAAATATTCAATATTAAAGGCTTGATAAGCTTTGTGTAGGAAACAAAAACCGAGTAAAATATTCCAGTGAAAAGTAATATATATCAAATATTATTTGAATTAATAATATTTAATTAATTTTTTAGTATTTCTAAGGTAAAAAATTACTATTACTATTATTATTATTATTATTATTATTATTATAGACATGGGTTTTCACATGGATAAAGTAAATAATAAAGGTGCATGGGTAATTATTATTTTTTAACATTAAAACTATTTAAACCTGATTACATTGTTTCTAAATGGGTTTTCCATTTTGTTTAGTAGTGTACCACAACATCTAGAGAATTCTCTCAAAGCCCTAGAGAGTTCCCTCGCCAAGAATACACTCAAGAATAGAGAATGTTCTTCCTCTACCACCACTCTCAAATCTAGATAGACCAAAGATATCCCTTCTTGAATAAATTCTCAGGGTGCTCAAATATGAGCAACACAGGAATTAGGATCTATCATGCTAGCACACATAGATTCTTATTGTAATGTTCGGGAGTTTTGGAGGACATTTGGATCACCATTAGAGGTAATCGACATTTGATTCTGATAGAAAATGATGGTATGATGTAGATACATTATCAAATTCAACAAAAAATAAATTACCCATCACGAGTTAATTCTTTAATTTATTAAATTAATTATAAATCATTATGTGATGATCCCATATTTTGGTTTCGGTGTGCTCATATCAATTAACCATGGATTAAATTCCATGTGTCATGGTGTTTAAAATTGATGTACATATTGTATTAATCATTGATTATGACAAAAATTTGAGTCAAGAATCTCCCATCTGATTTTTATGTTGCATCTAAAACCTTGAAATATTGTTACATCGTTGTTACATATGCCTTGAAGAGAAGAAAAAAGTTATGTCGTGGAAGATATTATCACACTATGATACTTCTTAGTATTTTTATAAAGCAAAGGCATTATTTTAATGAAAATTATGTGAAATTTACAAGATCATTAATTGAGTATTTCAAATATCTTAAATCATGGAGATTATTTTGAGTCAACTTTATAGTAAATTGAATCCCTAATGGATATGACGATTTTGAATGGAGGATTATACAACTTTGAAGTAGTTCATTATTTTCAATGTGATGAATTTAATTAAGTATCCCCATCTAGAATTTTCCTAAAATAAATCATCTAGAGACTATAAAGAATTAAATTTAGAAGATATCTCTATAAATAGAGATTGAGAAAAACCAGAACATAGGTACATAAAGGGATTTTTTTTGAATATTCTCTATCATGATTTTTTCTATTTCTTTGCTATAATTATTTTAAAGAACTACATCATCCTAAACTTCATTTTATAAAGTGATAAAGATGCTACAATAGATCAAAATTCATCTTTTAAACCCTTCACTATTTAAATCAAGTCTTTTGGTTTTGTAAATATTTATATTATCAATCATCACGATAAGAAAAATTGAATTTAACATCATTTTTATTTTGTGTTTAACTGAGTTTATAAACATGGATAAACCATTTACTGGTATACTGTAAAAACACTGGGAAATATTATGTCACTAAATTAATTTTGTTTATAAACATCTCTAATTTAGCTTTGTTTATAAACATCACTAATTAGTCATGTTCATAAACAATTATAAATTAGTCATTTTTATGACTATATCTAAATTAATCGCATTTATAAATGACATTAAATACATCGATTTTACCCACACATAATTTAACCATTTTTTCAATAAACATGGTTAAATGACTTACCAATTGCATATATTTTATGTAAATAGGGGTAATTTATATTTCTATATTTAAATAATTTCCAATTAGGATTTTTGTTTTTTTTAAGTTCTCCCGACCCACCTTCCACAGTCGTAAGTTGTACCCCATCACCCATATCAACTTCCACCATTGTATGATATACCCTGACTATGACCCACTATCGATTAGGCCACCTCAATCCCAACCACCTTAAAATCCACCAACACCCCTATGGTTGAATGTGCTGACTACCCTGCATACACATCACACGAGGGATTAAATGTGTGTTGTTAGGGCTTCAATCGTAGGTAGTGAGGATCGAAGTGGGGGCACCTAGACCAATTGTCTGATCACTCATTTCTATCTAAATATAATACTAACATATATATATACTAATGTATATATATATATATACTAATATATATACATATATATACTAATATATATACATATATATTTATTCATATTTAAAAATTTATATATAAATTAATTTACTAATATACATAAAATTATATGTAAGCTAATATATTAATATATACACATATATAAGACTTAATACACACACACACATATATATACATATATATTTATACATAAATATATATATATATATTTATAAACATGTATACTAATATGCATATGAATATATATATATACATACGCACACACAGACACACATATATTTATACACATATACATATATATATACATATATTTATACACATATATACATATATATACACAAATACATATATTATATATAGGTACCCATATACACATACATGCATGCATACATATCAATACACACATGACCATAAAGACACATGTTGTGTCACCCTGATAATTTATTATGTATTTCTTTTTAAATAAATTAATTTTCTTTAATAGCTAACAATACATGTAACTCGAGTCTAAATGAACTGTAATATAGTATACAATTATAACATATATGTTAAATTGACATGCATGGATAGAAATAACAAAATAACTAAAAATAAATGATTTATATAGTTGTAAAATAAATTAATTTGTTACCAATTGATTAGGAATAAAAAAATTAAAAAATAATTTGAAAGTTAAAGAAATTATTTGTTGAAAAATAGTTTTTATGCATGCGGTACGTTTTTATCTTAATAAATTAAATTAATTACATTGGTAAATTATTTTAATTAATATAATACATTATATATTAAATAAAAAACTTAATATGTGTCTATTATTTTTTATATACATGAGATAAGAATAAACCCATTTTTATGCTTAAAATTGTAAAAATAAATGATTTATATAGTTTTAAAATAAATTAATTTGTTACCAATTGATTAGGAATAAAAAAATTAAAAAATAATTTGAAAGTTAAAGAAATTATTTGTTGAAAAATAGTTTTTATGCATGCGGTACATTTTTATCTTAATAAATTAAATTAATTACATTGGTAAATTATTTTAATTAATATAAAACATTATATATTAAATAAAAAACTTTATATGTGTCTATTATTTTTTCTATATATGAGATAAGAATAAACCCGTTTTTATGCTTAAAACTGTATTTTTCTAAAAATGGATTCATCACATTTTGTGCACTTATTTTAAAATTAATATTTTAACACCTTCATAAAATTTATTTTAGAAATGAAATTAATTTTTTAAATCATCATGTCAAATTTATCTTAAATTGAATTCTTTATAATTTTCTAAAAAGCTTAATTTTTTGATGAGTGTTGAAAATACTGATTATTATGGAAACCTAACTTTTCATTTAAAGAATTTAAAATTTTCCATTTTTTGAAATAAAATTAAAAGAAAACTTAGTTCAAATATATTATAATTAATATGATTTTGGTCATTGAAATCAATTTCATGTTAAATTGTTTTATGAAAAAAATTTATAATTTAGGAAATGTTTCCTTTGGAAAATTGTTTTTTCATCACGCTTGCGAGTTTAATTTAAAAATAAATTCCTCCAGATATGTTATTTTAATTTGAAAAAAAATGATTCTATAGTTTAAATAAGAATAATTAATTTTATTTAATATGGTTAACTTAATTTTTTGTCATAATTAATAATAAAAATAGGAAAATCTAATTGTAGTGGTTAAAGTTTAAACAGGTTTACCAGGGGATAAACTAAAAAGATAAGGGTTAAAATGACCTAAACTTGTATAATTTATATTTTATGGAAATATTTTGAACTTATATCATACATGGTTCAATAATGTCACATTTTAGATCAATTTTTGGTGTATAAAACAAGGGTATATTTATTCTTTTCAAAAATACCAAGTTTGACCTCTCCTCATTTTATAAAAGGACACCCCCTCCCCTTTCCTCTACACACTTTGAGAGACATTTAGTTTTAAAAATACCTAAAGATATCCCATAATTAAATAACTATACATTATATTAGTCCTTTTTCTCATAAAATGAATCTAGTAAGGATTCAGTTGTAAACATAAAGAGGCAGTCCAAATAAGAGGTATAGTTCTTAACCATGCATTTTTGTTTTATTCTTTCTTATAAATCCATATAATACACATAAACTATGATAAAATAACAACACCAGTAACTTAAATATAATAATTATTCATTATCTTAATTTCATAATCTATTTACATCCCCTCTTCCATCAACTGGGAAACGAAACCGCCGATTGTGTGTACAACGGACAATGGCTCACTAACTGATGTAATTTTATTTCCATCCCCACCAATCATGGATGGATATAATGATGGATTTAATGTCTATATACGATATTTATGTCATAATTATACTTATTTTATTATAATATCACATATACCTTCTTACCTTCCAATACGTTGGAAAACGATAATGTTGCTCGTGTGTACGTGTGGACTGCTGCCTTCACAAAGCAATATGATTCATTCTTAATTTTATTTTGGAATGGATGGTAATAAGGATGGATTTTATGAACATATTTGATCTATATGATATAATAATTATTCTATAATTGTGACTTGTTATTTATATTTCTTTCATTCAATTCATCAAAAAAAATTAAAACAGCGTTCCTGCGTACGCATGGCCTACTGTCTCTATAAATGGTGTAACCAATTTTTAAACCTCTAAATTTTATGGAATATTATAAAAAATTATATAATGAATATATATGATATTTATAGCATGGTTAAAAAAAAATATATTATAGAACCATTGTCATGACCCCCTCCCCACAAGGTGTACCCCTCCTAGGCCAGCATTGTGAGAAGGGAGATAGTGACCCCCGAGTCCCGCCTTCAGTAGGCCCCGGGTTGGAGACTAGCACTGAGGGTATAGTAAACACACAGATGGGAGGCATTACCCTCTAAGAGAACACATTTTAAAGAGAGAGATAAGACAGACACCAACCACCTCTAAATCATATTACAATATAAAATAAAACCCAAGTACACATATGTAATTTCATGCAAGAACTACAACAACTGAAATGGAAAACTGCATGTACCAAAGGAAAGTAAAAACAACAGAAACCACGAAGCCCAAACATCTCCTTTAACCCCAAGAAGGTAGTAACCATCCTAATATCTAACCTACTATAAGTGTCCTGAAAAATAGCTTATATATACATAGGGTGAGTATAACAGTATATTTAGTAGGATCCTCCTCAGAGCCTCTCGTGCAAAAGTAAAGAAAGCATGCTAAAGCACAGTTAACAACAAGTGAAACTAAATCATCACCTAAACATGTATACTAAGTTCTCATCCTCACTATGGATACTCTCACAAAGCATACCATTAAAGAGTATATAATATAATAAATAATATCATGGGTACCCCACTACCACTTCCCCATTGGTTAGCCTCCTTTCTCCAACGTCACACATCCTAATCATCTCTCTCCAAACAGGATTTCCTGCAGACACCTAGGCGAAGCACCACAACATGCACCTCATGCAGTACAACAACCATTTCCTTGAAACCAAAGTAACCAGGTAGTTTCATAGAGCCACCAAATCTTTCATAATGTGTATCATACATCAGGTATTAAACCTCAATCCATTATAGCCCATACACCGAGTAGGGATCCTCAAGCCATTACAGCCTATACACGTTCAACCTATAGCAGTCCATATAAAAATATATCTAGAATATATGTGTGTGAATAACCACAAGCCATTACATGCCTCTACACACATATATTGGGAAAACTAACCACTTTGCCTACCAGCACAAGTAACTAACAAGAGAAGAGAGCAGGGCCAAAGGGGGTAGTCATCCATCCATCCTCCCACCGGATTGTTGGAAAAAACACCCCCTAGGTCTTAGAATCCTCGGGGTGTCCATTTCACTAACTGATGAGGTGGATTAGTGTATAGAAACACAAAAAGTACAGAATATACTATAGCTCACAACCACAGTATGGGCATAACCTAGTGTTAGGCTGAACTACAGATAACATCTCTCGGACTTATGGTTTCCACTTCTAAGACTATATATCCTATAAGCACACAACCTTTTAAAGAGATTTATTACATTACTTTATTCCCTTTTTATCATTATAACTTTACATTAATTGATTCTTTAAACAATAATTAACCATTTTCAATTCCACATTATATTTCATTGGCATTACACCCAAAGTCCACTATTCCTTTAAATTGAAACCTCAGCATCAAATCCCAGCAAGCTCAAACCCCATGGGTTAACATCATTTATTCAATCATTTATTAATAGAATTATTACCTTCCCATATTCTCAAGTACTCTAGAAAAATATTCTAAGCTACTAAACACAATGGGGTACAACACAGTGGGTAGATGAACTACCTATCAACTCTTTTCCACCTATAGCAAGAGCATAGACCCATCCTCCCTCTAGAATCTAAACACAGAAAACATGTGTCATACCCCACATATCTTCTCCCCTCTTGGAAGTATGGTAATCAAGAACAGGTTCCTAGAGAAGTGGGGAAAGTAAAGTAGATAAAAAACTAACAAGAATCAACAAACATCCAAATATTCAAATCCAACCTCTTTAATCATCTTTGGTGTCCTCCCCGACACCGAAATTCATAAACCAATGCATCTCACCACTTTATATGTCAACTGTTGTCAAAACCAGGGTGCCTTTGTACCACCTCATATCACAACATCCACTAAGGCTCACAACACATCAAAAGTAGTAGGGAAAAATAAAGCAACTGGGCTCCTTTCCCTAAACAAGGCATTCTACCTTCACATGCAACAAGCTCTCATGACTCCAAGCATCATGATCTTGGCCTTTACAAGCAATAGGGAAACTCAGAACCCTATAAGGAATTATCTTTTTATCAAAAAATCGGTTTTTAATCCATCTAGAATTAATTGATTTATTTTTTGTAGGTTCCAACTATTGGTATCATAAACATAAATCTATCATAGATATCACAAATCAATTAAAAATGCTTACTACATCAATTTGATTAAAATAAAATTACAACAAGAAGAACCAGATTCATTTACATTCCACTTTGTCTTTGATAATTAATTTACAATTAATCCCAGATTATGTTATTTACCAATTTCTATCAAGAACGACAGACTAAACAAGGAAATCATAGATATCACACTGTCTAGGAAAACAAGAGGCAATAGCATACGATTGATACCAATTTATTTATCCAGTTAAAATATTTATTATGTCAATTACATTGTGATCCAGTGGGACAAAACATGTTAACTCCACAATTTCACATAAAAGAATAGAGAATCAATGAATCCTCTACCTCAAAAGATTTTTTATGCTCTTTGAACAGACTAAAAAAATAGATCACGATCACCTCTCTTGGAGGATTGCATCCACATGAGGATGTAGAGACACCACCACACCATCCAACACCCAATAAAAGTACATTAGGAACATGGATATAGCATGACATAATAGGGTAAGGAGAAATATAAGAAGATGAACCCAAAAGAATGATGATATCTCATACCTTATATCGAAGATTGATTGATACTGCTTGGTTGCACCAAAATAGGGGGTGTACTTGCAGTAAGAAGAACATCTAGGGGAACCAATATTAGGAGGAAAGTTTGATTGCATGAATCCTACAAGAAGGAAGGAATAGTTCGAGCATCTCGCACCAGAGAACAATGAGGAAGAACAAGGGAGGAAGATATCTCGTCCCTTTAGAATATTTAATGGAGCTACGGTTTAAGATACGATGGATTTTACATTTAAAAAGGGTCGCAATAAACCATGCAGTTTGACCAAGTAAAGGCATACCTAACCTTATGGAAATTAATATAAGAGTTATGGGCTTTGAATATGCCTTAAATCCATTAAAAATGCCTTTAATGTGTTTAACGTCAAAGAAAACATTAATTCGGTAAAGATAGAAAAATCTGAAAATTTAGAAAAAGAAATATGAAATGGTTCCGGAAACACTATAGATCATCTGTTCTAAAAACACTGTAGATATACTGGTCTATAAACACTATAGACCAACCATTCTAAAAACACTATTGATCATCCGGTTTAGAGACACTATAGACCTACCAGTATGGAAACACTGTAGACCTACCATTCTGGAAACATTGTAGACCTACAAGTATAGAAACACTATAGACCTACTGTTCTGGAAACATTGTAGATCTTCCACTCTAGATACATTGTAGACCTACTAGTCTAGAAACACTATAGACCTATTATTCTGTGAATATTGTAGATCTTTCGGTCTAGAGACACTGTGTACCTACTGGTCTGGAACACTTTAGATATTCCGTTCTAGAAACACTGTAGATATTCCGGTCTGGAGACACTATTGAACTACTGGTATAGAAACATTGTAGATCTTCCATTCTAGAAACACTATTCATGAAACAGGAAATTTGGAAAAGTGTTGGGGATGAGTCACCTTGACCTCCAAGAACACCTCAGCAACCAGATTTTAACAAGGGAATGGACCAAAGATGTTCAGGCCATCACATTAGATACCTCTCAAAACATTCTCATCCTCGAGAATCCAAAACCAATCCAGAAGTAAATAGAAAAGGGGTTTGAACAACCACCCATTGAGATACCACTAAAAAGATAGAAAGACACTAGAAGCACCAAAATAAAGCCAGCTTATAAACATGAAGGGTTTATAACCACAAAGAGAACATTTTTACATGAAAAGAGTTAAACATCAAACAACTCGGTGTATTGAGTACGTATTTGTGACTCATGTTCCTAGGTACTATCCTCCATGCCATCATGTCACCAAAAGACATGAACCAAGGGGATAGAACACCCGCGAAACACCTTCTCTTTATGGTCTTGGATTTCTATAGGCCTCTCCTTGATGGTACCATCTTCATCAACATAGATCTCTCCCCAATCAATGATGTGACAGTCATCATGAAGATTGTGATGGAGCTATGACACATGAAAAAATTTTATATCTCACTCATCTGTGGGGGAAGTGATACTCGATACGTTACGGCTCCAACACAGGCCAACACCTTGAAAGGCCCAACAAATTTGGGAGACAGCTTACTACCTTGACCAAACCTTCGCTTCCCACGACGGGAAGTTACCTTAAGAAACATGTGATCCCCAACATCAAACTCTAAAGGTATCCTCATTTAATCATCATATGATTTCTAATGATCCTACACTATATTCATCCTCTCACAAATCACCTATACCATCTCTGTCAAATTCTACACTTGTTCTAGTCCGAGAATTATGGACTCTCTGACCCCATTTCAGCACAACGAAGAATGGAAAGGTCATTCATAAAAGGATTCAAACGGCGCCATACTGATGGTGGAGTGAAAAATATTGTTGTTAGAAAACTCTAATAAGGGTAAGTGCCTCATCCACAAACCCCAAAAATCTAGGACACAAGAGATCAACATGCCTTCAAGATTCTGGATAGTCTGCTCAGTTTGACCGTCCATCTTTAGATGAAATGAAGTGCTAAGGCATAGCTGAGAACTAAAAGCATGCTAGAGACCTCTCCACACCCTAGAGGTAAAACAAGGATCTCGATTAGAAATGATCATCCTCGGGACTCCATGGAGTCTCACCACCTCCCCTAGATACTGCCTCGACAAAACATCCACTGAGATCGACTCCTTGATCTCTATAAAGTGGTATGATTTTTTTAAACGATACACTACCACCCAAATAGAGTCATGTCCTCCCTGAGCTCGAGGTAAACTAGTAACAAAGTCCATTGAGATGTCCTCTCACTTCCAATGAGGAATATCTAATGGCTGGAGCAAACCACTAGGGACACGGTGCTCGGCCTTCACCTTCTAGTTGACCAAACATCGAGACACAAACTCCACAACTATACGCTTCATCCCAAGCCACCAAAACAGACTCCTCAATCCTCAGTATATCTTTTTCATTCCAGAATACACCGCAAAAGGAAAACTATGGAACTCTTTGAGAACTATCTCACGCCTCACCAAAGGAACAAAAAGAATTCCCTGATACAATATCCAGTGTTTTTCTTCCTAAAACCTATAATTGGGGGCCTCTCCACAAACATCTCAGTCTCTCCATACCTCCACCTCAAGATCCCCCAACTGGGACTCTTCCACCTGTTGCACCAGAACAGAACATAACCCTAGATGTGAAGCATCACAGAAAACATCAAACTGAACTCCCTCTATTGGAAGACAAAGAACTAGAGCACTTAACAACTTCTCCTTCATATACTAAAAAACTACCTGACACTGATTAGTCCACATGAATTCCTGATCCTTCCTATTCAATATTGTTAGACAATTCGCAACTCGAGATAAATCAGCTACGAACCTCATGTAGTATCCTATGAGACCAAGGAAACTTCGCACCTCTGCCAATGTCTTGTGGCCTGCCCAAGACACAACTACTTATATATTTGAGGGATCTAGAGCTACTCCCTACTAGAAAACCACATTCCCCAAGAAAAAAACTTCTCAGTCCCAAAACTCACACTTTGAAAACTTCCCAAAAAACTATTATTTATGAAGAACTCCCAAAATGGCATGCATATGCTATGAATGTTCCTCTTTAGACATGGAGTACACAAGGATGTTGTCAATGAAAACCACCATGAACTTATCCAGGAACTTGTAGATCACAGCGTTCATCAATCCTATGAACACATTTGGAGCATTCGTAACACTGAATGGCATTACAACAAACTCGTAATTCCCATGATTACAACGAAAAGAAGTATTTGGGATATCCTCATCCTTCACACACATCTAATGATATCTTGACCAAAATTAGATCTTTGATAACCAACTTGAACCCTTCAATTGATCGAATAAATCATCAATCCATGAAAGAGGATAGTGATTCTTCATTATCACTTTGTTTGTGTGATGATAATCGATACACAACCGCAAACTTCCTTCTGCCTTCTTCACGAACAAAACTAGTGCACCCCACAGTGAAACACTCATCTGAACAAAACCACACTTTAATAGACCATCAAGATGTATATGTATCTCTCTCAATTCATAAGGTTCCATCCTATACTGAGACATA
Source organism: Viscum album (assembly GCA_963277665.1). Classification (NCBI taxonomy): domain Eukaryota; kingdom Viridiplantae; phylum Streptophyta; class Magnoliopsida; order Santalales; family Viscaceae; genus Viscum; species Viscum album. Next base: position 473,935,741 of record OY728148.1, read on the forward strand.
GATATAGGAGATGATCCTGGATGTAGCTCGATCCCAAACTCAATATCTCGTCAAAGGGGTAATGCTATAACTTCTTCTAGAAAGACATCAGGGTACTCTGTTACAACCCTAGGAAATGAGAACTACTGAACCTATAAATAACTCAATATTATATCAGTCATTAAGGATGATATGGACGGAGCATGCCTATGACCCATCCAAGGGTCTCTCTCACCAACAAACACCGATGGCTCTCCATCAGCATCGAAGAACACCACCTGCCTCCTAAATAAATCCACGATAGAATGAATTGAATATAACCAATCCATGATGTGGATGACATATTATGGTTAGATCTATAAAAATATGAAATCTCCCCAAGAGAGGTGCTTCCCCATCACTATCTCATAGTCTTTACATAACTCAAACAAGTCATCACGACCTCCAACTGACGTAATCAACGCCGAGGGAACTGGTAGCCTCTCTACCTCAAGTACCAAAGCATGGAAAAGGGAAGGTGATATGAAGGAGTTTGTCACTCCTAAATCAAACAAGGCGTACAATAAAGTAGAAAATAAGAAAAGGGTACCTTGAGTGATGTCTGGCTCACCTGGAGCTGGCAACGCTAAATCCTAAAGCTGACCATGACCTCCTCCACAACCTCTCTAACCCTGATGATGACCACCACCAAGGAAACACTCTTCTCTATGAGGATAGGGAGTGTCATGGTTTTGTCCTATGCCTACCCTATCAACCCTCTACTGATCCAAAGTTAGTTCAACCTACTGTTGTTGCCTCAGTAGGAACTACCTCAATGGAGGAACATGCAGTGAAACACCTGGTGCATGAGGACTTATCTGAAAGTTAGGTCACTCTAGTTGTTGATGGACTTGGCCTCCACAAGAAAAATAAGTATCTGACCCCTTGGTATAGGCAATAGATCTACCACCCTTAGAGAAAGAAGATTTTGAGGGCTGATAACTACCCTCGACTGAACAAAAATTATTCCTCCCTAAAAACTGGGAACCTCGGACCACAGCTCTGCTTCATGAGGAATAATTACGAATCCCCTATCATGATGATACAGTTCTATAAAATTTCCTCTTGGTGACATATTCCCTCTCCAATACCTCACGATATGTCTTAACCATTAACAGGGTGACCTGGAGCTAGATCTCTGGATGAAAATCCCCCTTGAAATGCCTCTCCCTTGCCTCCTCATCTGGAAACAGGTCTGAAGCATATCATAAAAGGTTCATGAAATGGATTCAAAACTCTTTCACACTAGAGATCCTCTATCAAAGGGTAAGAAGCTCCTAGAAACTGGATTCCTTCGCGGTCGAAGAAAGAAACTCGACTCAGAACTTGTCTCAGAACGCCTCCCATGAGATCATCAACTCCTCCTAATCACCAAGGAACAAGAACCACCACTGCCTCGTTACTCCGTGTAGCATCATCACAACCAAAGAAACCTAGTTCTCCTTCCGATTATTAATTGAACTAAAGTATATCTCAACCTCCTCCAACTGATCTTCCATGACTACATATGAAACGGCGCCCTCGTACTTCTATAGACTCTAGCACTGAAACTCTGGGAGTTTCCTCCTCAGAGTTTCATCATCGCCAACCACTACCCCACGATGATCTACTAGTACAGCCTACTTGACATCTTTTATGCGAACCTAACAAGGAAGTCGACCTGGAGTCATACCTCTAAAAGAAAAAATAGTTAGAGCTCTTAAACCTAGAATATGGAAGACCAAAATTAATTAATTAATTGTTTTATTTTATTAGTTTAAGGTTAACCTATCCCAAGGTCTACCCATTCAAACACAAACACAAAGAAGAATGATGCTTGATAATTTCCTAGGTCTCTACCCTACAAATAGTATCACCTTGTTTAGTATCCACTAAAAACTTAAAGTTTCATGCATCATATCATAGGGGGGACTTAAACTCCTTTGTCTTAGCGGGTCTCCAATGTTTACAGCACTTTCTAAACTTGACTGACACTGTTTACTTACCAACCCATGCAAACTCACCTATGCCTAACACCAAACTCCATCTTATCCCTCAACCAGAGCTATGATACCACTATGTCAAGACCCCCTCCCCACAAGGTGTACCCCTCCTCTGTCAGCAATGTGAGAAGGAAGATATTGACCCCCGATTCCAACCTCTAGTTGGACCCAAGTTGGGGACTAGCATCGAGGGTATAGTAAACACACAAATGGGAGGAAATACCCTCTAAGAAAACACATGTGAAAGAGATAGGTAAGATAGACACCAACCAAATCCAACTCAGACAGAAATATAAAAGAAATTCCAAGTACACATATGTAATGTCATGAAAGAACTATAACAACTGAAATAGAAAATTTCAAGTACCAAAGAAAAAAAACAACAACAACCATGAAGCTCAAATAGCTCCAACAACCCAAAGCTAGTAGTAACCAGCTTGATCTCTAACTTTATCTAAGTGACCTGAAAAACATATTATATATACATTGGGTGAGTATAGCAATATACTAAGTAGGATCCTCCCCAGAGCCTCTCGTGCAAAAGTAAAGAAAACATGCTAAAGCACAGTGAACATCAAGTGAAACTAACTCATCACCTAAACATGTATACTAAGTTCCCAGCTTTACCATGGCTACTCACACAAAGTATCACATACAAGAGTATATAATAAAATAAAGAATATCAAGGGTAACCTACTACCACTTCCCCACTGGTTTTCCTCTTTCCCCAATGTCACACATCATAAAAATCTCTCTCCAAAAATTCTTTCCCACAGACACCTGGGCGAAGCACCGCAACATGCACCTCATGTAGTACAACCACCATTTCCAGGCAACCAAAGTAACTAGGTAGTTTCCGAGATCCACCGCAGCTCGCATAACATGTATCATATGTCAAGTATTAAAAACCAAGCCACTATAGCCTATACACCGAGTAGGGATCCTCAACCCATTACAACCTATACACGTTAGACCTATAGAATTCCACATAAAACTATATACTATAATATATGTGTGTGAATAACAAAAATTCATTACATCCCCCTACAAACATATATGGGGAAAACTAACCATTGTTCCTACCATCATATGTAACTACCATGAGAAAAGAGCAGGGCCAAAGGGGGTAGTCAGCCATCCATCCTCCCACTGGAATGTTAGGGAAAACACCCCCTAGGGCTTAGAATCCTTGGGGAGTCAGTTTCCCTAAATGATAGGGTGGAGAAGCGTATTGAAAAAAAAAAGTGCAGAATATATTATAACTCACAACCACACTATGGGGAGAACCTAGTCTTAGACTCAACTACAGCTAATGTCTCTCGGACTCCCGATTTCCAATTCTAAGACTAGGTATCCTATAAGCACACATCCATTTAAAGAGATTAATTACATTACTTAATTCCATTTTTATTAGTTTCACTTTATGTTAATTAATTATTTAAACATTAATTAACCATTAACAATTCCACATTATATTTCATTAGCATCACACCCAAAGTCTACTATTATTTTAAATTGAACCCTCAGCATTGCATCCCAGTAATCTCCAACCACATGGGTTAACATTATTTATTAACAACATTATTACCTTTACATATTCTCAAGCATTATAGAAAAAAATTATAAGATACTAACCATAATGGGGATCAACATGGTGAGTAGATGAACTTCCAATCAAGTCTTTTCTGCCTATAGCAAGAGCATATACTCATCCTCCCTCGAAAAGATATACACGGAAATCACATGGCATACCCCATTCATCTTCGCCCCTCTTGGAAGGAGGATAAGTGAGAAAAGATTCCTTGAGAAGTGGAGAAATTAAAGTAGAAAAACAAACCACAAGAATCAGAAAACATCCAAACATTCACAACCAACCTGTTTGATCATCTTTGGTGTCATCCCCGACACCCACATGCATAAACCAATGAATCTCTCCACTCTAGATTCCAACTCCTGCCACAACCAATGGGCCTCCCTAACCCCACATATCACAACATTAACTAAGGCTCATAACACATCACAAGAAGTAGGGAAAAACAAAGTAAATAGGCTCCTATCCCTAAACAAGGCATTCTGCCTTCATATGCAATGATCTCTCACATCTCCAATCATTTGGATCTTGGCCTTTACAAGAAAGAGGGTAACTCATAACCCTATGAGGCATTATCTTTTTATCAAATATATGGTTATTTAATACATTTTTAATTAACTAATATATTATTTGTAGGTTCCAACTATTGGTAACCTAAACAGCTAGCTATCATAGATATCACAAATCAATTAAACAAGCTTACTGCATCAATTTGAATAACATAAAATTACAACAAGAATAACCAGATTCATTAACATTCCTCTTTATCTTTGAAAATTAATTTACAATTAATCACAATTTATGTTCTTCACCAATTTCCATCAAGAACGACATACTAAACAAGGAAAGCATAGCTATCACACTATCTAGGAAAACAAGAGGCAATAACATATGATCAATAACAATTTATTTATCTGGTTAAAAGATTTACTATGTCAATTCCATTGTGATTCAGTGGTCTATAACATGATAACTCTACAGTTGAATGTAAAATAATAGAGAAAAAACGAATATCCTACATCAAAAGTTTTCTGATGCTCTTTGAACAGACTAACAAAACAGATATTGATCACATATCTTGGAGGACTGCATCCACCCAAGGATGAAGAGACAACACCACACCAACCAACACGTAAAAAATTCCATTAGGAACATGGAGATAGCATGCCAAAATAGGGCAAGGAGAAATAGAATAAGATGAACCCAAAATAATGATGATAGGTCATACCTTATATTGAAGATTGATTGATACTTCTTGGTTGCACCAAAATAGGGGTTTTACTTGAAGCAAGAAGAAATTAAAGGGGAACCAATCTAAGGAGGAAAGTTTTACCACACGACTCCTACCGGAAAGAAGTAAAGGTTAAAGAATCTCGCACCAGAGAACAAGGAGGAAGAAAAAGGGAGGAATATATCCCATCCCTTTAGAAGATTTAATGGAGCAGTGGTTTAAGATATGCTGGATTTTCCATTAAAAGAGGGTCGAATTAAACCACACAGTTTGATCAAGTAAAGGCTTCCTGAACCTTAGGAAAATAAATATAGGATTTATTGGCTTTGAATTGGAATTAAATCTCTTAAAACAAGGCCTTGAATGTGTTTGACGTCAAATAAAATGTTAAATTGGTGAAACTGGAAAAATCTAGAAATTTGGAAAAGTAAATATGAAATAGTTTTGGAAACACTGTAGATTATCCTATCTAGAAACACTATAGATCTACCATTCTGGAAACACTGTAGACCTATCATTCTAGAAACATTTTAGATCTTCCGGTTTGGAGACACTATAGACCTATAGGTCTGGAAACATTGTGGATCTACCCACTTGGAAACACTATAGACCTACTGGCATGGAAACACTTTAGACCTACCATTCTATAAACATTATAGATCTTTCAGTCTGGAGACACTGTAGACCTACTGGTCTGGAATCACTATAGACCTAACGTTCTGGAAACATTGTAGATATTCTGGTCTGGAGACACTATAGACCTACCAGTCTAGAAACACTATAGATATTCCATTCTGGAAACACTATAGATCTTCCGGTCTAGATACACTGTAGACCTACCAGTCTGGAAACACTGTAGATCTTCTATTCTGGAAACACTATTCATAGAACTGGAAATTTGGCAAAGTGTTGGGGATGAGTCACCTTGACCTCCAAGAACACCTCAACCACCAGATTTCAGAAAGGTAATGGACCAGAGAGGTCTGTTCCATTACAACCATGATAAAATTATACAGATTAAAACTACCAAACAAAAACATACATGAAAAGTGAAGAATTTATTACCCGAAACATTTATTTTAACGAAAAAAAAATTAATATATGGGTGATAAAAGATTATAAGTAAATGATATAAGGTATGATATATATGATTCTGATTATTAAATATATTTATAGTAAATATATATTTATTATATATAAGTATCATACACATATAAAGGAAGTCAAACCTGGGGTAATGGATTTTCACTATTGGAATGTGGGTTTTTCCCCACAGTTACATACCAACGGTTTGATAGAACCGTTGGTAAATGATTAAAATGGAGGTTTTTCCCAACGGTTTCTTAGAACCGTTGGGATAGCTTGGTTTGGGAGAGTTTTTCCCAACGGTTCCATAGAACCGTTGGGATAGGCCTTGTTTTGGGGAGTTTTTCCCAACGGTTCTAAGGAACCGTTGGGATAGACCTTGTTTTGGGGAGTGTTTCCCAACGGTTCTAAGGAACCGTTGGGATAGGCCTTGTTTCGGGGAGATATACCAACGGTTTTAAAAAACCATTGGCAAAGGTTTTCCCCAAATCCCCAGCAGCCCGTTCTCTCCCCCATTCGCGTTACAGAGCCCTAACGGGAGCAGCAGCAGGCGATTTTGGAGTACTGTCGGCCGGACCTTGAAGCTCTTCTTCAGGTTCTTCTTCTTCTTTATCTCAAAAGTTATTCAAATGTTTGGATAGTATTGAAACTTATTTTTATTTTTCCCTTCAGTTTAGACGATTTTGGAGCTACTGCCGGCGCCTAAGGGTGAGTTTTCTTGAAAATTCCTTTTTGGATTTTACCCTTTGAACATGGGATGTCATTTGTGAAAGGTTATATAAATCGAATTGATTGTTCGATTTATGAATTGAATTGTAAATTAAATTAATTAAGGGTATTTTATGGTTTGCATTCCCCTTTAACACTTATATTTTATGTTACCATGTTAGATATATTATAACTAATGCATGTGATATCTTTATAGTCTTGTTAGGAGTGTTATATTAAAAATTCCCATGTGAGTGCTTGAATTTTCATTGAATTTCTAGCCATTATGAGTTATGTTGAGACCATGATATGGAATTGATTGATTAAGCAAGAGAATCTCATTATCTTGTCATTACAACATGAGTAAATGAAGCTTCATTCTTTTCAGGTTATTATTTGATTGAGTCGCCATTTTGAGGTGAGTTGTATTAAATACCTTTGTTTTTGACCTTGGTATGTTTAATGAATTGTTTAAATGAAATGAAATTCATTAAATGATTAATAGTAAATAGTGATACATGGATTCTATTAGGATGTCAGGTATATAATCTTGTTTCTATTAACTTATATGCTTTATGTGATAAATGGATTCACAGTGGAATTCCACGGATAGACTCATTTCATTGAATATTGATTAAGCCATTGGTGATACATTGATCCAAGGGAGGGATTCCATAGATAGACTTATTGAATGTAGAATTATATTCCAATTGATACATGGATTCTTATGATAATTCCATAGATAGACTTATTGAATGTAGAATTTATTGAATGTAGAATTATATTCCAATGATATGCGTCTTGTGTGGTGGTGGTGTGGTTTATGTGTTTTATGGTAGTAGTGAAGTGTGTGATTATGTAGTTAATGTGAACCCATAGGTTGAGTATTTTGTGCTATCTATATATCATGTATTTTTATGTTATTTCTACACATTCCCAACCAGAGTTGGATAAACTTACCAACGATCAGAGGTTTTGAGTTATGGGTATTTTTTTCTAATATCTAGGATGGTGGTTATATGTTTGGATAGCTACCATGTCTTCCCTACTCTTCCTTAAAAAGTGATTGACCATGTGTTTTTAGGCAAGATGCGATGTGATTGTCCATGTGTCTTCAGGTGAGATGTACTATGATTTCCCTAGTGTTTTTCGGTGAGGTGTGATGTGATAAGGCTATAATAAGATGTGGCATGTGGTTGGGGTCATGTAGGGTAGGAGTATGGCACAAGGTTGATGTTATTCATGTTCATGATACCCTACTAATATGGTTATGGGATGAGTCATGCTGTTATGTGATATAACACATTAAGTTCTTGTTGGTTTTACATTTTTTCAATAACACATTTGTATGTTTTTTTGACATGTGTAGTTGATACCTTGATTATTTTCTTCCTGTATCGTTTACTTAAATGTATTTTCTATTATAGTTAATGCCTATTGAATTGTTTATGACAAAATGACTTATATAAATTCTTTTTACAGAATGGACAGAAGTTGGATGTATGAAACCGATCGGATCTCAGACGATTTTCAAAACAATTTGGAGAGCTTTATAGATTTTGCATTTCACAATGCTTCAGATAGTGGTCGCATACACTGCCCATGTTCCAATTGTGTTGGTAGACCTTGGTTGAGCCGTGAAGAAGTCAGTTACCACATAACCAAAAATGGGTTTCAAGCAAACTACTTTCTATGGTATCACAATGGGGAGAAAACGAAATCTCAAATTGGTGATGATCGAAATGAAAAGACTGGAATGGAGAATTTGTTAGATGATCGGTTTCCGTTTATTCGTCATCATGAAAAAGAAAGGATTTCGACTCAAGAAGACTTCGATATGAGGACAGCTGATGCATCTAGTGAAAATGATGATATTGATAGGGTGAAAAAATTGAATGATGCTGCCAAGACTCCAGTATATCGACAATGCGATAAAATGAAAAAGCTGGAATTTTTAATCCGATTATTTCATAGGAAAACTATGTATGGGATTTCTAATACAGCAATCGATTACATTCTTACCCTCTTGAAGGATTTACTTCCAGATGATGCAGATATTCCCTCAAACCACTATATGGCATGGAAGTTAGTTGAGGAACTTGGATTTTCAAGAAACAAAATTCATGCTTGCCCGAAAGATTGCAGTTTATTCTGGGAGGAAACCGCTGAACGAAATGAATGTATAAAATGTGGCACGTCCCGCTGGAAGTCAAAATCTGATGGAACACCATCCCGCGTTCCACAGAAAGTAATGTGGCACTTTCCATTGATCCCCAGACTCCAGAATCTTTTTATGTCTGATGACATATCAATAAAAAGGAGATGGCATGATACCGAGAGAAAGAAGACTGATGATGAGTTGGTTCATCCTGCAGATGGATTTGCATGGAAGAGATTTGATGCTCGACATCCTGATTTTGTAGCTGACGTGCGTAATGTGAGGCTGGGTCTTTCATGCGATGGTTTTAATCCGTTTGGGCAGATGCTTACTTCGCACAGCACATGGCCCGTTTTTATGCACATTTATAATCTTCCCCCATGGTTGTGTATGAAAAAATATTTCACTTTCATGAGTATACTCATATCTGGTCCTTCTGATCCCGGCATTGATATTGATGTATACATGCAACCTTTAATAAAAGAGTTGAAGCTTCTTTGGGATGTGGGTGTGCGCACATACGATGCATGTTCGAAAGACATATTTCAGATGCGCGCTGCGCTTATGTGGACAATCAATGATTTTCCGGCTTATGCAATGATGTCTGGATGGAGCACGAAGGGGAAGCTGTCATGTCCAGTTTGTATGAAGAATACACGATCCAGAAGACTGAAACATCGTTGTAGTTTCAGTTTTATGGGACATCGAAGATTTTTGCCAAAGGATCATCCATATAGAATGAATCGTCGAAGATTTGATAATACTATAGAGACCGATGATCCACCTCAGCGTATGTCTGGAACTGATGTGCTTAATGAATTGAAAGATTTCAGTTTTTCGTTCGAGAAGGGTCAAATGAAATCTGGAAAGAGAAAGAATGTTTCCACAGAAACCTGTTACAATTGGAGGAAGAGGAGTATCTTTTTTGATTTGCCTTATTGGTCAACCAATTTGCTACGTCATTGCTTAGACGTAATGCATATTGAAAAGAATATATGTGAAATGTTCCTTTCAGTTCTTCTAAATGTCAAAGGGAAGACAAAAGATGATTTACGATCTCGACGTGACTTGGTGGATTGGGGCATCAGACCAGAATTGCATCCTGTGCGTATCAGTGAAAATAAATGGCAACTTCCATGTGCTTCTTATGTGATGACACCTACTGAAAAAAAACAATTTTTGGAAGTATTAGAGACTATTAGAGTTCCTGATGGCTATTCAAGCAACATATCTAAACGGGTCAATAGAAGAGAGTTGAAGCTAAAATCTTTGAAGACTCATGATTATCACGTTCTACTGCATGAGTTGCTTCCAATAGCAATCCGTCATCTTTTGTCCAATAATGTAGGGGTGGGTGTTATTCGGTTGTGCCATTTGTTTAGAGATCTTTGTGCTAAGAAGTTGTCCAAGTCTTTCTTGCAAAAAATGTTGACAGATGCCCCATTAATTTTGTGTGAGTTGGAGAAAATATTTCCCCCATCATTTTTCACATGCATGCTGCATCTGACTGTCCATATTCCAACTGAAATACTTCTCGGAGGACCTGTTTCTTTTCGTTGGATGTATCCAACTGAAAGAAATATGTTCACATTAAATTCTTATGTTCGAAACAAGAATCATCCCTAAGGTTCTATCGTGAACGGTTACTTAGCTCAAGAATGTATGGATTTCTGTTCAATGTATTTGTCTGATCTTACTACAAGAATGAACAGACCAATGAGAAATGAAGAAGAACAATATGAGCAAATTGAACCCAGTTTTCCATCACTTCCTCAAACAGGAGGAATTCCTGGATCATATACATTGAAGACATTAAGCCATGAAGAGCGGGAGATGGCACATCGCACAGTTTTGTTTCAACTGTGATTTGTTCGATGACTATATCAGGTAACAAAATTGAATATGTATATATCTTACATATATATCTGTTAAACTATTCATATTTTTTTATCTACAGGGAACATAAAACAATGATAAATAGGAAGCATCGTTCTTTATCTTTGAGAAGGAGAGAGACTTTGCATAGCAAAGAGTTTTCTGCTTGGTTAAAATTGAAGGTAAAAATATTACTGTTTAAATTAATTATTTCAATATTTACTTAAGTTTAACTGTCATTTATATTGCAGGTATTGAGTTTGTCTGCTGACTCTGTCTCTGAGGAAATAAGAGCTTTGGCTTTTGGTCCTAATACCGTGGTTCGTGACTGTAAATCAATTGTTATCAATGGGTACAGATTTATTGTCACTGAACGAGCCAAAAACATGAGAACACAACATGATGGTATTATGGTTACTGCCACAACAGATTGTTATGCCAGTGCATCAGATAGTAGACCGCGACTTGAAAATGTGGGTTATTATGGAGTCATTGAGAAAATAATAATATTGGATTATTACTCTCATGGACGAGTCACAATGATGAAATGCCATTGGTTTGATTCGATGACGAGACATGGCACATTTATTGATGATTGTGGATTTCGAGTAATTAATATGACCCGCACTCTTGCAACTGAAGAACCATATGTGTTGGCATCAATGGCTAAACAAGTTTTTTATGTCAAAGATCAACTTCAACCAGAATTTGGTGTCGTAGTTGAAGTAATTCCAAGACATATTTTTGATGATGCTGATGATGGAATTGACACTGTCCCTATTGCCATTGGAACCAATCCATTTATTTCTTTTGATGACTCCAATAGCTCAATTTTCAGAGTTGATTGTGAACCTGAAGTTGTGGTTGGAAATATATAGAATCATTCATCCATGTTCTCAATTCTTTTGGTTTACCTCGAGTTGGGTTGTTAAGGTTGGTAATATTCATATTTATTTAGTATTGATCACAAATATGTTTTAGCTGACTTGACCGTTATGTGAATTTTCAATGTTTATTGGTTGCTGTTTTATTTGAATTGCATTTTCTAATTTGGAATTGAACTGTATTCAAACCAAATCAAACAATATTTCTAACTTGGTGAACATTACAACTTTTATGTTTTATTAAATTCATTCAAGCTCTTCTAAAACAATTGATAGCTAAATTACCAATGAATCCCCTCATTCCCTCATATATTTAGTTTTTTGGTTTACACATTAATTTTCTTTTTCTAATTAATTACATATTTGTTTTCCAATGCAGGAAATGAAGCCAATTGAAGAGAGACGAAGAAAAAAAATGGCGGAGAACAATCGTCGGATGGAGGAGATGGAATTCCACCATTAGTGCCTACAGTGAGTACTTTATTTCAAATATATATATATATATATTTACAGAATATATAATGTCATGTGATTAATTTTTTTTGTAAACTTTTTTGTAGGATCCACCATTACGTCGACAGTTATTCGACGAGGAGCCTAGTACTGGTCCTAGTACTCAGGCCGGTGGTACGAGGAGGGTTCGTACCAGAGGTGGACATAGAGCTGCGCGTGCCCGACTAGACCCTGCCCCTCCCACTGACATTTCAGCCTTCCCACATTCTGATCCCGGTGTGTCGTTAGGGACACACGGGATATTTAGACCTCCCATGTTTTCGCTACCTTCTGCATCTTCTGCCCCATCATTTTCACATCCCATGATGATTCCCACTCCCCAGTCAGCATCAGGTCATACAGTTGTTCCATCTTCTTTTCCTTCTACTTCTGTCTCTCCGAGCTTTTATATTCCATCGTCTTCGACTCCTGTTCCACCAGAGGGTGTTCCATCAGGTTCTGTGGATCCGGCGCCACTCATTGATCAGACTAGCACAGTTATATTTATAAAACCCTATCAAATTTTTATAGCAATATTTATTTTCATTATAACATGTTTTGATAAAATATTTGTTTTTCTTTCATGACAGATACATCTACTGACAGGAGGCGGGGGCGGGGCCGTACACGCATGCGTTCGGTGTGGAACCGTCGCACACAGGTTATGGTGGAATATAATAAAGACAATCAGATGGTTGAGAAAACAGGGCAGCAATGTCGGAGTTTTATGGCGACGCTTGCCAAATACTCCGACATCATTCCCGTCAGCCCGCTGTCGTGGAGACATTTGCCACATGAGGTCAAAGATAGAGATTGGGCAGAGATATGGGTAAAAAAATCTGTTGTATTTAATGCCATGAATTTTTTTTGTATTTATATAAATTAATATTTTCATTTCAGCTTCGATTTAATTTTCCTGATGGTGAGGGTGCACGACTGGAACGTCTAAAGGATTTAGGCGAGCTTTGGAGAGCCTACAAGCATGAGCTGTATATTGGCTGGCGTGCTAGAGTTGGCACTGAGTTAGAGGCGGTACCAGTCGTGGATGATTGTCCTATAGAGCAGTATCGTCAGATGATTACTCATTGGACGAGTACCCAGTTTAAGGTATGAATTACATTTGAGGTATTCAAATAATAACTTTCAAGTTTTGCATTAATATTATCCTTTGAATTATCGAATTTTATTTAGGAATCATCTGGAAAAAATAAAAAAACATTGATGCAAAAAAATACCTCCATACACTAGGACGCACGACGATGTCGGATCATGAGAGGCAGCAGGTATGACAATTGTTTATAAGTTTTCTTTACGACTTACATTTTCTTTTGTTTCCTCAATTATTTAATTATTTTCTGAAGTCTTTATATAAATTTTGTTTTCAATGTCATTGTAGAGGCAAGTACAAAATATTGAAGGACGTGTGCCTCGAGCAAAACTGTTTTGCTCGAGTAGACGAAAAAAGGATGGACCCTGGACAACCCCCCCCTCCCCCCTTGGACCCCGAACACCCCCCAAACACCCCCCGGACAGCCCCGCGGACAGCCCCCTGGACAGCCCCCTGGACAGCCCCCCGTACAGCCCCCAACCCTCCACCCTGGACCCCGGACAGCCCCCCGGACAACCCCCCCACCCTCCCCCTTAGACCCCGGACAACCCCCCAAACACCCCCCGGAAAACCCCCTGAACAACCCCGGACAACCCCCCTGAACAACCACCGGACAGCCCCCTAAACAACCCCGGACAGACCCCGCACAGCCCCCCCACCCTCCCTCCTTGGTCCCCGGACAGCCCCCCGACACCCACCGGACAGCCCCCCCGGACAGCCCCCTGGACAGCCCCCCCGTACAGCCCCCAACCCTCCACCCTGGACCCCGGATAGCCCCCCGGACAGCCCCCCGGACAACCCCCCCACCCCCCCCCCCCCCTTGGACCCCGGACAACCCCCCAAACACCCCCCGGAACAGCCCCCTGAACACCCCCGGACAACCCCCTGAACAACCCCCTAAACAACCCCCGGACAGCCCCCTGAACAACCCCCGGACAACCCCCTGAACAACCCCCAAACACCCCCCGGACAGACCCCGCACAGCCCCCCCACCCTCCTCCTTGGTCCTCGGACAGCCCCCCGGACACCAACCGGAAAGCCCCCCCGGACAGCCCCTCCACCTTCCTTAATTTCATTAGCTCTGAAAAGTTTCATAGCACGATCAACTAAAATCTAATCCATACTAAATATGATATAAAAATATTCTATATGAATTTCCATAAGATTTTAAGTGAAAACAAAAAGTGACATACGAAAAACTGACCAAACGCATTCGAAATGTGTTGATGCTTTAGGACAACGATCCATGGGTCATATGTGACGTGTACGAGTCATCCCCGCCTCAATCCGAGACGCGGTGTGGTCGGAACAACTCAAAGTGTATGTCTTTTGTTTCAAAAGGACATCATTTTAAGTGAAAACCATCAACTGGCATACGGAAAACTGGCACGTCCGATTGATGTGCCGTCTGCTCGACCACTTCAGAAATAACTCACCCGTATTTGTCGTCTGATTTCAGGTCATTCTGACATCGTTCGGCCCGTTTGGACCCCCCTCACGCGCGTTTACGAAGCGCGCGCATCACTTAAAACAAGAATATTGAGTCGTACCGGGCAAACCGCACGTCCGATTGACGTGACGTCTGCGCGTACACGTCACAAATAATAATTAGAATGTTGCACGGTGGTTTTGGGTGAATCTCTGGTCGTCCGCTATGAATTTGACCGTTTAAACGCCCGTTTTGGCCGTTTATGACACCCGAACTGCGTTCTCGGTCACCGCGGGTACAGTTCATGTCCGATTGATGTGCCGTCTGCTCGACCACTTCAAAAATAACTCACCCGTATTTTTCGTCTGATTTCAGGTCATTCCGACATCGTTCGGCCCGTTTGGACCCCCCTCACGCGCGTTTACGAAGCGCGCGCATCACTTAAAACAAGAATATTGAGTCGTACCGGGCAAACCGCACGTCCGATTGACATGACGTCTGTGCGTACACGTCACAAATAATAATTAGAATGTTTCACGGTGGTTTCGGGTGAATCCGTGGTCGTCCGCTATGAATTTGACCGTTGGACGCCCGTTTTGGCCGTTTATGACACCATAACTGCGTTGTCGGTCACTGCGGGCACACGGCACGTCCGATTGACGTGTCGTCTGCTCGACCACTTCATAAATTACTCACCCGTATTTGTCGTCTGATTTCAGGCCATTCCGACATCGTTCGGCCCGTTTGGACCCCCCCTTACGCGCGTTTCGAAGCGTGCGCATCACTTAAAACACGAATATTGAGCCGTACCGGGAAAACCGCACGTCCGATTGACGTGCCGTCTGCGCGTACACGTCACAAATAATAATTAGAATGTTGCACGGTGGTTTTGGGTGAATCTCTGGTCGTCCGCTATGAATTTGACCGTTTAACGCCCGTTTTGGCCGTTTATGACACCCGAACTGCGTTCTCGGTCACCGCGGGCACAGGTCATGTCCGATTGATGTGCCGTCTGCTCGACCACTTCATAAATCACTCCCCCGTATTTGTCGTCTGATTTCAGGTCATTCCGACATCGTTCGGCCCATTTGGACCCCCCTCACGCGCGTTTACGAAGCGCGTGCATCACTTAAAACAAGAATATTGAGTCGTACCGGGCAAACCGCACGTCCGATTGACGTGAAGTCTGCGCTTACACGTCACAAATAATAATTAGAATGTTTCACGGTGGTTTCGGGTGAATCTGTGGTCGTCCGCTATGAATTTGACCGTTGGACGCCCGTTTTGGCCGTTTATGACACCATAACTGCGTTGTCGGTCACCGTGGGCACACGGCACGTCCGATTGACGTGCCGTCTGCTCGACCACTTCAGAAATCACTCACCCATGTTTTTCGTCTGATTTCAGGCCATTCTGACATCGTTCGGCCCGTTTGGACCCCCCCTCACGCGCGTTTCAAAGCGTGCGCATCACTTAAAACACGAATATTGAGCCGTACCGGGCAAACCGCACGTCCGATTGACATGCCGTCTGCGCGTACACGTCACAAATAATAATTATAATGTTGCACGGTGGTTTCGGGTGAATCTCTGGTCGTCCGCTATGAATTTGACCGTTTAACGCCCGTTTTGGCCGTTTATGACACCCGAACTGCGTTCTCGGTCACCGCGGGCACAGGTCATGTCCGATTGATGTGCCGACTGCTCGACCACTTCAGAAATCACTCACCCGTATTTTTCGTCTGATTTCAGGCAATTCCAACATCGTTCGGCCCGTTTGGACCCCCCTCACGCGCGTTTACGAAGCGCGCGCATCACTTAAAACAAGAATATTGAGTCGTACCGGGCAAACCGCACGTCCGATTGATGTTCTGTCTGTGCGTACACGTCACAAATAATAATTAGAATGTTTCACGGTGGTTTCGGGTGAATCTGTGGTCGTTCGCTATGAATTTGACCGTTGGACGCCCGTTTTGGCCGTTTATGACACCATAACTGCGTTGTCGGTCACCGCGGGCACACGACAAGTCCGATTGACGTGCCGTATGCTCTACCACTTCATAAATCACTCACCCGTATTTTTCGTCTGATTTCAGGCCATTCCGACATCGTTCGGCCCTTTGGACCCCCCTCACGCGCGTTTACGAAGCGCGCGCATCACTTAAAACACGAATATTGAGCCGTACCGTGCAAACCGCATGTCCGATTGACGTGCCGTCTGCGCGTACACGTCACAAATAATAATTAGAATGTTTCACGGTGGTTTCGGGTGAATCCGTGGTCGTCCTCTATGAATTTGACCGTTGGACGCCCGTTTTGGCCGTTTATGACACCATAACTGCGTTGTCGGTCACCGCGGGCACACGGCACGTCCGATTGACGTGCCGTCTACTCGACCACTTCAGAAATCACTCACCCGTATTTTTCGTCTGATTTCAGGCCATTCCGACATCGTTCGGCCCGTTTGGACCCCCCTCACGCGCGTTTACGAAGCGCGCGCATCACTTAAAACAAGAATATTGAGCCGTACTGGGCAAACTGCACGTCCGATTGATGTGACGTCTGCGCGTACACGTCACAAATAATAATTAGAATGTTTCACGGTGGTTTCGGGTGAATCCGTGGTCGTCCGCTATGAATTTGACCGTTGGACGCCCGTTTTGGCCGTTTATGACACCATAACTGCGTTGTCGGTCACCGCGGGCACACGGCACGTCCGATTGACGTGCCGTCTGCACGTACACGTCACGGATAATAATTAGAATGTTTCACGGTGGTTTCAGCTCAATCCGAGGTCGTACGCTATGAATTTGACCGTTGGACGCCCGTTTTGGCCGTTTATGACACCATAACTGCGTTGTCGGTCACCGCGGGCACACGACAAGTCCGATTGACGTGCCGTCTGCTCGACCACTTCATAAATCACTCACCCGTATTTGTCGTCTGATTTCAGGCCATTCCGACATCGTTCGGCCCATTTGGACCCCCCTCACGCGCGTTTACGAAGCGCGCGCATCACTTAAAACAAGAATATTGAGCCGTACCGGGCAAACCGCACGTCCGATTGACATGCCGTCTGCGCGTACACGTCACAAATAATAATTAGAATGTTTCACGGTGGTTTCGGGTGAATCTGTGGTCGTCCGCTATGAATTTGACCGTTGGACGCCCGTTTTGGCCGTTTATGACACCATAACTGCGTTGTCGGTCACCGCGGGCACCCGGCACGTCCGATTGACGTGCCGTCTGCTCGACCACTTCATAAATCACTCACCCGTATTTGTCGTCTGATTTCAGGACATTCCAACATCGTTCGGCCCGTTTGGACCCCCCTCACGCGCGTTTCGAAGCGTGCGCATCACTTAAAACACGAATATTGAGCCGTACCGGGCAAACCGCCCGTCCGATTGACGTGTCGTCTGCGCGTACACGTCACAAATAATAATTAGAATGTTGCACGGTGGTTTCGGGTGAATCTCTGGTCGTCCGCTATGAATTTGACCGTTTAACGCCCGTTTTGGCCGTTTATGACACCCGAACTGCGTTCTCGGTCACCGCGGGCACAGGTCATGTACGATTGATGTGCCGTCTGCTCGACCACTTCAGAAATCACTCACCCGTATTTGTCGTCTGATTTCAGGCCATTCCGACATCGTTCGGCCCGTTTGGACCCCCCTCACGCGCGTTTACGAAGCGCGCGCATCACTTAAAACAAGAATATTGAGCCGTACCGGGCAAACCGCACGTCCGATTGACGTGCCGTCTGCGCGTACATGTCACGAATAATAATTAGAATGTTTCTCGGTGGTTTCAGCTCAATCCGAGGTCGTCCGCTATGAATTTGACCGTTGGACGCCCGTTTTGGCCGTTTATGACACCATAACTGCGTTGTCGGTCACCGCGGGCACACGGCACGTCCGATTGATGTGCCGTCTACACGTACACGTCACGAATAATAATTAGAATGTTTCACGGTGGTTTCGGGTGAATCTGTGGTCGTCCGCTATGAATTTGACCGTTGGACGCCCGTTTTGGCCGTTTATGACACCATAAATGCGTTGTCGGTCACCGCGGGCACACGGCACGTCCGATTGACGTGCCGTCTGCTCGACCACTTCATAAATCACTCACCCGTATTTGTCGTCTGATTTCAGGCCATTCCGACATCGTTCGGCCCGTTTGGACCCCCCTCACGCGCGTTTCGAAGCGTGCGCATCACTTAAAACACGAATATTGAGTCGTACCGGGCAAACCGCACGTCCGATTGACGTTCCGTCTGCGCGTACACGTCACAAATAATAATTAGAATGTTTCACGGTGGTTTCGGGTGAATCTCTGGTCGTCCGCTATGAATTTGACCGTCTAACGCCCGTTTTGGCCGTTTATGACACCCGAACTGCGTTCTCGGTCACCGCGGGCACAGGTCATGTCCGATTGATGTGCCGTCTGCTCGACCACTTCCGAAATCACTCACCCGTATTTGTCGTCTGATTTCAGGCCATTCCGACATCGTTCGGCCCGTTTGGACCCCCCTCACGCGCGTTTACGAAGCGCGCGCATCACTTAAAACAAGAATATTGAGTCGTACTGGGCAAACCGCACGTCCGATTGACGTGACGTCTGCGTGTACACGTCACAAATAATAATTAGAATGTTTCACGGTGGTTTAGGGTGAATCCGTGGTCGTCCGCTATGAATTTGACCGTTGGACGCCCGTTTTGGCCGTTTATGACACCATAACTGCGTTGTCGGTCACCGCGGGCACACGGCACGTCCGATTGACGTGCCGTCTGCGCGTACATGTCACGGATAATAATTAGAATGTTTCACGGTGGTTTCAGCTCAATCCGAGGTCGTACGCTATGAATTTGACCGTTGGACGCCCGTTTTGGCCGTTTATGACACCAGAACTGCGTTGTCGGTCACCGCGGGCACACGGCACGTCCGATTGACGTGCCGTCTGCGCGTACACGTCACGAATAATAATTAGAATGTTTCACGGTGGTTTCATCTCAATCCGGAGACGTGGTGTGGCCGGCACCACTCAAAGTGTCCGTCTTTTGTTTCAAAAGGACGTCATTTTAAGTGAAAAGCATCAACTGGCATACGGAAAACCGACCAAACGCATTCCGAATCTGTTGATAATTTATCCCAACAATCCATGGGTCATATGTGACGTGTACGAGCCAACTCGAGATGAATCCGAGTCGCGGTGTGGCCGGGATAAGTCTAAGTGGCTCTCTTTTGTTTAAAATGAACACCATTTTAAGTACATACGGAAAAACGAGCAAACGGATTCGGTTTCCATTGAAACTTTAGGAGAACGATCCATGGGTCATATGTGACGTGTACAAATCAACCACGCCACAATCGGAGACGCGGTGTGGCCGACACCACTCAAAGTGTCGGTCTTTTGTTTCAAAAAGACGTCATTTTAAGTGAAAATCATCAAGTGACATACGAAAAACCGACCAAAGGCATTCGGACTGTGTCGATACTTTAGCACAAGGATCCATGGGTCGTATGTGATGTGTAAGAGTCAATCCCGCCTCAATCCGAGGAGCGGTGTGGCCGACACCGTTCTAACTGTGTATCTTTTGTTTAAAATGGACAGGATTATAAGTGAAATGAACAACTGTCATACGCAAAACCGACCAAACGCATTCCGAATCTGTTGATAATTTATCACAACGATCCATCAGTCATATGTGACATGTACGAGCCCACTCGGGCTCAATCCGAGTCGCGGTGTGGCCGGGATCAGTCTAAGTGGATCTCTTTTGATTAAAATGGACATCATTTTAAGTACATACGGAAAACCGACCAAACGCATTCGGTTTCTGTTGAAACTTTAGGAGAACGATCCATGGGTTATATGTGAGGTGTACGAGTCATCCCCGGCTCAATCCGAGGCGCGGTGTGGCCAACACCGCTCTAACTGTGTCTGTTTTGTTTAAAATGGGTAGGATTATAAGTGAAAAGAACTGGCATACACAAAACCGACCAAACGCATTCGGTTTCCATTGAAACTTTAGGAGAACGATCCATGGTTCATATGTGAGGTGTACCAATCATCCCCGTCTCAATCGGATTCCACATATAATTGTCATCTAAATTTTAAATTGAATTATATATGAATTATGTATGTTTATGAATTGTAAATTAATTATGGATGTGTATAGTTTCAGGATCCATTATATGTTAAATGTGTATGAATTTGTTCGTAATTGTATATGTATGTTTTAGTTTATTACAGGTACAATAGTTGGATCGAAAATGAGGTGAGAATGAGGCCTGATGAGATGAGAGGTGGCTGATGTACAGAGGGGCTGTACAAATTGCAGGCTGCTGCAATTTGCAGCCTAGGGTATGCCAACGGTTTTAAACCGTTGGCATAGAATCTTAAAAATATGTTTTTACCAACGGTTCATTGAACCGTTGGGAAAGAGTTCATCCAAATGTATATTTAGTTTTCCCAACGGTTTGGGAGTTGGGAAAAACAGTGTTCTGAGTTTTGCCAACGGTTTGACAACCGTTGGGAATATTTTTTTAGTATTTTTCTCCTCCTATACCAATGGTTCACTGTAAACCGTTGGGAAAAGTTTTTCCCAACGGCTTACTTGCCTATGGTTGGCAGAACCGTTGGTATAACATATACCAACGGTTCCCCAGCCTTTCCCAACAGTTCTAAACCGTTGGGACATCCTCTATTTCCAGTAGTGTTTCATCCCACTTTTATTTATATGGGAAACATGTCATATTCCACACTTGTTTATTTTTTGTGGTGTATATACTACACATGAATTTATTTTTTGATTATTCTCATGAAAATTATGTCCTTTAAATATGAATATATGGTTCTTTATTTCATAGGGATTATGATTCAAAAGTAACTAAAGTGGCAAGCGTTTATTTCATAATCTCATCATTATTTTGGATTGTTTATGTTTAAGATTTCATTGGAGGAATTATTTGATCTTCATATGTTAATACAAATATATTTTATTATAATATTTTTATTTTATAAAATTATAATTTTTCCTTTAATTTTCCTATCTCTATCTACTCAAGAGTCCAAAATAAATTTTTTTAGGAAAAACTGACTTTATTTGTCTCTTTACTAGAAAACCCTTTCTCTCCCATGTCCATATTTTCTAAAAATATTTTCAATAATGGTTTTATTATTATTAAATATTGTTTAAATTCAATTATAGCCATGTTTTTTTTTTAAAAAAACTAGTTTAAAATAAATATTCTTGTCATTTTCTGAATGCGTTTCTTTATACTTTTCTCTAAAAATGAAAAAAGAACCTTTATTTTAATATACGTGGTTTGAATATAATTTTTTTCCATTATATAGACTCAATTATTTGATTATTACATGAAAATATGACATTATTTTTTTAAAATTAAATTTTTTTCCTAATATTATTTAAATTTTTGGTTTTCAAAAGTTATTTTCAAAGTGAAAAAATTATTTTCCTTAAGAATGTATTCAATTGATTTTTTAATGATATATCAATTCATTAATGAAACCCACCTCAGATATTTACAATAATATATGGTATAAATGATGAAATTATATAATCTTTATTATTCTCTAGGTGGTTTTTGATAATTTTGACTAGGAAATGTTTTAACATGTGTGTGCTTGTTTTTCAATGTGAATTTTTATGTTGATTATGTTTATTGATTGGTGAAATTGTTAACATTTCACATTATATTTTTTCAATATTAATGTTAATGTTGATTATGTTTCTCCCCATTCGTATGTAAAATGAATTAGATTTAGTAATTTATGGGTGGGGCCTACTACAAGCCCTCGTTGCATTTGTAGGTATCATGAGAGCTTGGGTATTTGACCGGTTCCTTACCTATTTATGTAATATTCTTTGTCATGATGCCTTGATGATATGTTTATGATGTTCAGCATTATTAATTCCCACATTATGAGATTAGTTATTGATTTTCATGTGATTTTTTTATTATTTATAATATCCATGGATTGGTTTCAATCTCTTGTGATAAGTTATAAGGAATCATTTGATCATAATTCACTCCCCTAATATTATACTTTACTATTAAGTTATTGGTTAAATTGAATGTAATTTTAGTTATTTACCTTGTTATATTGATTATTCTACATTTATTCATAATATATTACATTGTATTCATACACTTATGGAGTGTCTGAGCTCACCCCTTTCTAATGTTTCTTTTCCCAAGTATTCAATGAAATTTGTTGTGATTGAAATGTAGGGATGTGCTAAAGGGAATAAGTGTGTTCTCAAAGAAAATACTTTGTTTTATTTTATGTTTTCAAATGTATTATAAAATTCAAGTATGTATCTAGATTTATAATACTACTAAATTATTCAGTCCTTTAGGATGTGGTCACTTATATCTAGTACCAATGTATTAAAGTAACCACATAGTCTGGGCTACTTGAGTGGAGGTATTTACAGTTGGTATTAGAGTAATTTTAATATTGACCTTGGGAACTAGAATTATGAGATTATAGATTAAGGATTATAGCCTTGTGACTGACTTTAAGGATAATTATAAGTATAGGATAACATTTTAATGTCTTTGTAAGGTAGATACTATGTGGTTTTATTAGAAATACATACTTTTCTCGATTCTACGAGTATATGTGGCTTTGTAACAGTTATACCAAGGGGTAATAACTCCAAAAGGGTGAATTGTGATTTGACTCAGTCATCACCTGCTGTACAAAAATGATATTTTCTCATACATAGTTTGACACTACATGGGGATATGTTAAGTTTAATTCACATTTTATTTATATACCATCATGAAGGACTTAAATAAATTATGATCATGTATGACCTACATTAAAACTAAGGTTTTACAGATTAAAAATAAGTTATCATGATTTATACATCCTATAAATTATTTTTCATAATTATGATTATTTATGCCCATACCATGAATTTCAGTTTTAGCAAATGGCTAGAACTAGGAGGAACAATATTAATGTTTAATGAAATAGAAAATATGGTGATTATAAGAAACAAAATGGAATGATGATTCAAGTAAAATATATTATGATTGTGCCTAATCATTTATCCATATATATTATTAAAAAATTATTTCTTAACCAACTCTCAGACTCACCAATGAAGAGAAAGATGGAGTCTTCTAAGAGCTCAGGTGGTGGAGACTATGGAGGGAAGAAGGATCAATTTCCTTCATGTCAGAAATGTGTAAATAGATACTTGGTAGAATGTATAAAAGGAATAATAAAATGTTTTATGTGTGGAAAGGAAAGGAGTAGAGAAATGAATTATAGAGGAAAAGTGAGGAGTTGAATAGATAGAAATAAATTTCATCCTAGGTATCTATTGATATTTTTTTTCTTAAATGTGGGTAACTAGGGAATCATCCAAATAAATGCATTATTTTAAAGGTTAACTCTTATAAAAAGTAATGAACTATGTTATACCAATCATTGGAATAAAAGGGTTGAAACATTTATGTATTTGGAACTATGAATTATTATGTAAAAATATTTTTATCAAGGGTATTTTAGTTATAATAGTCATGAAACGTCTAAGGATTTTATTACTTTAAAGAAGAATATATGTATTCATATAATATTAACAAAAGATTTATGGATACCACCATGGGTTTATAAGTATATGGTTGACTATAATTTAAAAGCCTTAGATACCCCTTTCTGGTTTTAAGTAATGGAATACCAATATGATTAAGAGTATTTTGGGAGATATTTATATAACCCCTGGGATTGGTATGGGTTTTAGTGAAAATTTTATTTCAGGATTAATGTCTTTAAATTTTTGGGATATAGTTTTAATGATATTGATAACCATTAGGGTTAATATGATCATTCCTATTAAGGTAATAATATACAATTTAGATTACCTAATTTTGTTGAAAAAATTGTCGTATAGTAAATATTTGTGGTTAAAAAGTGATTTTATGACTAATGTTATCATTAAAAAATTTTATCATATTTTTGGTAATGTTATAGGAATTATATTAATAAATTTTTATAAAAAGTAAAACCCACATTTTGGTAGACAACCCATCACTTCTGGTAAGGTCATGGGTCTTAAAATCAAAACCGAAGGATGATAAGAGTAAAAAACCTACCACTAGCCTATGTGATTTCTTGGTTAACATGACATTGTTTTACTCAAATGGTATGATAGATAAATATTAACTGGATCAAATATTTTTGAGTTTTTATGATTTTCAGGTGATTAATGATATTTTGGGATACATTTTATTAGGTTGACATACATATATAACTATTATGTTAAACATAATGGATTATTTGGTAATAATATTATTATTGTTTTGGAGATGCTTGATAATAAGATTTAGGGATAAATAATTATGGGATGGTTTAATTTGAACTTTGGGTGTTAATGTTGAGCTTCAGAGATTGATGTATTATAATGTAAAACTTGTGCTAACCATTTTGGTTTTGGTAAATATTTATTGACATAAGAAAAGGTTTTTCACACATTTATGGATATTTTGATACATTTAAAGTGAATTTTAGTGCTTTATACAGAAAAACAAAATTCAAATTTGATATTAATTTATTGTATTAATAAATGAAGTGGAAATTTATTAAACAAAAACCAAATGTTAAAATTGTGATTAAGAAAAAAAGATCAGGAAAATATATTTTACATTACTATGTATCTTTCTAGTAAAAGGATCTATAAACTTTCGGAAAATAATATTTAAATAAAAAATTTATACATTTACTTTCATATCCAATGAATCAATGGTATCTTTCACACCTCATTAGTTTATGGTTCTTTGGTTGTCAACTTTCTCCTGATGATTCACTTTATTGCGATAAATGATCTCTATCACTCTCCATAATTTTTTATGATTTTCAACCATGTCCATATTTTCACTTCCCAATAATTTTTTCATACATGAAAATATATTTATGTTTTATTGTATAAACACTTCATATTTCCCTTTCTCTCTTTTCAGGAGGAAGTTTTATTATCACTTTTTACGATGTGGGATTTCAAAAAAGTATTTTAAAATGTAAAACCCCTGATTTTAAAGTGCAAGATAAAATTGTGAGTATAAAATTTATTGATGGAGTGGATAATGTAACCCCATGATACTTTATGATATATTTCATTTTAAATAAATTTAAACTCTTTGATAGATTTTAATACACACAACCCAGAGTCTAAATGAACAATGATATAGTATATCATCATAACCTAGTTGTAAAATTATTGATTATGTATTGGAGTAAATAAATTATAAAAATTATATATTTTTCATAGGTATAAAATAAATTCAATGGTTATCAATTGATTATAAATGAAAAAATAAAAAAAATCATTTGAAATTAAAGTAAATATTTTTCTGAAAAACTGTTTTTATGCATGCAATGTATTTTAATATTAATAAATTAATTTAGTCACTACTAGTAAATAATTTTTATGAAATTAATATATAATATATTCAATAAAAAATTATTATTCATATAATATTTTTTATAGGCATGAGATAAGAATAAACCTCATATTATGAATAAAATTGTATTTTTCTAAAAATCTCTTTCATTTAGTTTTTCACACTAATTTTAAAATTAATTTTTTATAAATTTTAGAAATTTTATTTGAAAAAATTAAATCTATTTTAGAAATAAATATTCCAAATTTATCTTAGATGGGGTTTTTGATAATTTTCTGAAAATATTAAAATTTCAATGGATTGTGAAAAATATTAATTTTTATTGAAAACAGAATTTTTTTTTAAATAATTTATAAAGTTTAATTTTTAAAAAAATTGTTTTTAAAATAAAATTTGTTTTAATATATTATAATTAATTAAATTTAGGTTATTTAAATCAATTTTAGGTTTATTTTTTACAAAAAAAATACTTATCATGGCTAAGGCTAAAACGGATTTACATGGGGTTAATCAAAAAATATAAGGGTTAAAATGGCCAAACAAGTTTCCAAAATTCTATTGGATGGACATATCAAGACCTTATATAATATATGGCTTATTAATGGTCCATTTTATATCCATATTTTTTATATAAAACTATGTAATGTTTTATTATTTTCAAAAATTCTAGGTGTGTCATATCCCCCACTTATATAAGGATAGCACCTCTCCTCTCCTCTACACACCTCAATATACATTTGTTTCTGAAAATTTTGGAAAAATTACCTTCCTTTAATCCCTCCCCATGACATAGAGTCATTTTATTATTGTAAAATAAATCTATTAAGTCTTTACATATAAACCTAAATAGATTGCACGAAGAAGAGGTATAGTTCTTTACCATGCATTTTAATTTTATTTCTTCTTATGACTCATTAAAATATCAATAAACTGAGATAAAATAAAAACACCAGTATATAACATATACTATGATTTTATTATGATAATTTTATAACCTATGTCTATCTCTGATTCCATCAAATGGGAAATTAAACCATCGATCATATGTACAGTAGACTACCGCCTCGCGAACCGATTTGATTTTTTTCCATCATCACCTCTCACATATGCATTTAATAATGGATTCAATATATATATGTGTGTGTATGTGTGTGTGTGTGTGTGATATTTATGAAATATATATACCTATTTAATTATAATATCACATATGACTCGTTACCTTCCAATCCATTTGAAAACGATAACGTCATTCATGCGTGTGTGTGGACTACCGCCTTCAAAAAGCGATGTGATTAGTTTTTGATTTATTATGAAATTAAAGGTAATAATGATAAATTTTATGAACATATATGATTTATATGATATAATAAGAATTATATAAAATTGAATTATTATTTACCTTCTTTGGTTCCATCCATCAAGAAAATGAAAAGAGCGTTCATGCCTACATACAGCCTAGCATCTCAATGAATTGTGTAACTCATTTTTATATTAATAAATTTTATGGAATATTATAAATAATTATATAATGAACCTATAAGATACTTATATCATGGTTAAAATTATGGATATGATGGGACCATGATAAAATTAAATGGACTAAAGGTACCCAAAAAAACATGCATGAAAAATGAAGCAGTTATTATCCAAAATAGTGAGTTTAACAAAAACTTTTTGATAAGTAGATGATAAAATATTGTAATTAAATCATATATGGAATTATATATATGAGTATGGTTCTATAATGGATTCATAATAAATATATATTTATTATTTAGATGTTTTTGACACATAAAAAGGAAGTTGGATGTGAGGTAAGAGATTTTCTTCTCACTTTTATTTCCACAGGACACATTCCATATTCACCGCGTGTTTATTTTTTTGTGGTTAATATACTTCCCATTTGTGTATTTTATGATTCTTCCCATGAAAATTATGGGAAATTATAAGAACCTAGTTTTTTACTCATGTATTGATCCTTTAAATTTTTGTCTAATTCTCTTTTCTGGACCTAATATGGATTCCTAATGAGTTAGTAAACGTATTGGGGGTTTATGGGGCTTGTTCAGAGCTTGGAACCAAGAATTTTTGGAGACAAAGGCATGTCGCATGATTAGTTAAAACTTTATGAGGAAGACGGCATGGTTTTTTAATACTGTGAGAGACTGGACAGTGGACTGGAATAGGGTGCATGGTTTGATCTAGCGGTGCGAGTTAGGCCACAAGTTCATGAGAAATGTTGCAAAAAAATTGCAGAGGATTTTTTCATTGTTAGTGTATAGTTTCCATAACTATTCATCCTAACCATGCACTTTCCCCCTTCCTACAAATTTACGTGCATGGATTTTTCATGTTTTGGCCAAACCATGAGAATGGTAAAAATGGTTGAATTTATGGCTTTCCCCTTAAAATATCATTAAACTCGACCATCCTCTCCTTTTGGTTTTCTAGTGAATAAAGCCTCCATTTCTAACCTTTTTGAAGCCTAAAGCTAATTTTTCTATCTTTTGAGAAAGATTATCCCTTCCAGAGTTCTAATCAATTGTCATTCATATCATTGGATTTTCCCTGGTACGTTCTCGATTCCTTTTTAATCTTTCATTATTATTATTCCTATCAATAAATATATTTAGATGCAGCCTCATATGCTCCAATTTCAAGGAATTGATCCATTATTCAAATATACTCCAATCTAGGACAAACTAAAGGTTGATACTAGATTATAAGAGTCATTCAAACTTAATATAGGTGTTCTATAACCCATTCCTTAATTTCCATTATTTTAAAAAATTTCCTATCATCATGTGGATTTCATTAGTTGTCATTTATTGAATGTATATGTCATGATTGTATTCATTAGGATCATTATTTAAGACCCATGTTGTGTTTTCTATCCAAAGTTGGTGGTTATATCTGAAACATCAACCACCCCAGGTAGGGTGATGTTCCATATTTGATTTTTTAGTGTTTTGAAACCTTTGAGCCATTGTTTGGGTGTGCTTGATATTTACCATTCTAATGGTAAGATTTTCCAGGTCAAATGACTATTGAATTTTGAATTAACAATGGAAAGTGCTATGTGTTCTATACAATTGACCCACCTAATGTAAGTGCTTTGATCTTGATAAATCAATATTAATTGAAATGAAAAGTATATGGAATAAATATGAATTGGCCTAGTTTATATGAATGAATTGTTAGTGGTTTCTCATCCTTAACACAACCTTTTCATTTCATGAAAGGTTAAGGAGACAACAAATTGATTTAGTGTGAAATAAATTAAATAAATGGAATGGTTTCATGTCTTGAGATGCCTTGTCACATGTATGAAAGACATGAAATAAACCTTGGAAAGTTAATTGTAATAATTACTACATTACTTAACTTATTAAATGAATCAAATTTAAGGCTCCGAATTACATATGGACCTTGACATAATTGTTGTCGGGGTGGTTTGACTGGGTCTAGCTTTTGGATTCCTGAGGGAATTCCTTGATCAATCAAGGACGCCATTCTAATTTAAGGATGTCAGTTTCCCTAGTTGAGATCTACCTTGGAACTTGATCCTCATCTATTAGTGGATGCCCAATATGACACTATAGGATCCCTTATTTACTATTACAGGATTCCTTAGATATAATCCATGGATCTAGCATGGCTTCTATTGACACAAGGTGGCTTAGTTATATCATTGGTCCAAGCCATATCTTATCCCATTTTACCTTGTATGTATTCCTTAGACCCTGTTAGATCATATTATTATGTAATTCCTTGGATGATGATCCCTGGATTACACTCTTACCCCTTACATAGGCTATAGTTACTACTGAGTTGGAAACCCTTGAGATCTGGGTTTTCTTGGCTGATACCTTGGAACCCTTTTGTTAATGATTAGATTATAGGTTTCCTTGTTATATATTGGAACTTTTACTAGTACAATCATGAGGTGATGTTATTTTTGGTTATGCCTCACGTGAATTAATTATATAAACTAAAAATTAATTAACAAATGAACTGGTTACTTGTTCAGACACCAGATGAGGGATAAAGTAGGTACTTGGGTATTTACATTACCATACAAATTTACTTTTAAATATTAATTCTTGAACACCTATTATTTTATATTACATGAATAGAATGTTATAGACATTGTTGGAGGTGTCATGATAATATTTATCTCACACCCAATCTAGGCCAATTTTTGGTACCCAGGAAGACTATATGTATGCAGCTGTTGACAAAGGAAGGTGAGTTAATTTGGACATTTGATTTATTATTGTTTTAGGATGGAGCTAGTAGTAGATAACCGAGATGGATCTTAGGATGATTATGATATATTTTGCTTCATTTTTATACTTTTTTATAGAATTATTATATTCTTCTTTGTACCCAAGTTTTCTAGATTTATAGTGACATGACATATCATCATCATATTTATTTTAGTTGAACCTATTTTTTATTATTCAATTCTCCTTCTATTATGCTATCAGTTTACTTATATTTCTCATGCTACTTATTTACCTAGTATATTATATTCATACATTTTGCCACACTCTGGTAATGAGGGTATATTCTCCCCATGAACACACCATAGGCCCTCAATCTTAGTCGACATCCTCCGGCATTTGGGGAAATGTGCTTGAGACCCCGTGGCCCACTAGGCTCGGGCCACATTCAGTGGAATCTAGTTTTGGGATGTCAGAAAGTGGTATCAGGGCAGTTCCTTTCTTTATTTTCTATTTGGAGACAATATATAGTAGATTTTTAATTCTAGGAACTTGGTCATAAGTATTTCTTGAGTGTCATAAACCCATGTTCAGGGTAAAGGCTGAGCTACCTAAATTACTATTATTGTTCTACTTTTTTCAAATACAGTTGATATCATTTCAGTGTTCAGAGATGCACATGATATGTGGTGTAGTTGATTATTATTATAATTGATATTTCATTTCTTCCTTCGACCGATGTTATGATGGAAAGGATAATTGTTACATGTATCATCATATTTACCTATAATATGAATTTAATGAAAATTCCCATGCTATATAGGTGCATTTCCCTCCTCTTCATTTCTAGATATTCCCGTGATTACTTATTGATACTTTATTTTTATATATTCTTGTGCTACTTTTTAGTTGTGATTGTGTGATTTTTGGTTTCAATCCATGAGGTGTTATGGGACCTCATTGGTTGCGATTTGCAATTTATCGAATCGATCCATTCAATTAAAATCAAATGAGTGTTAATCTAAGTGATAATAAGTATGGTCCCAGATTCAATGGGATGAAAAACTCATTTTAAACGAATCTTGGTATATGAACATGAGAAAATGAAATATGAAAAGTGAAACTTGACTTTTAAAATGAAAAAAAAATTCATGTCTTTATCCCGCCTTTTCATCTTTATGAAGGTAAAGGAGTAAACCTGGTAATTAAATTAAAATTAATGGAATGGTTACCAATAGATGATGAGTCATTGTACAGTTGACCCTTAATCTACTAGAACCCCTAAAACTTATACTTGAGAACATTCTGATACATGGACTTCTAAGAAAGTAGTTCGTGTAGAATTCCTTGGGTATTGAGCCTTGTTTACATTCAGATTATGTTAGTGTTTCTATATATCTATTTCTAGATTTTTCTAAGGCATGTTCTTGGCATCTATAGACCAATGACTCCATGACGTTCTTATATCAGGTTCTGGGAGGTTGGTGACAACCATTCTATGGACATGGGTGGCCCTGAGCTGCCAGTATTTCCTCTAGGAGTTACAATTGATGAACTGCCTATTATACCTGATCTAGTAATAGATTCTTGGGTACATGATATTTTCTTACATCTGATGCATTCCATGCATGGTGCTCCATGTGTATCACCTACGATGCTTGATCTAAAACATGAGTACCAACAGTATAATCCACCTACCATCTTAGGGGAAAATGGTCCACAAGATGTTAAGTCTTGGATAGAGGTCACCTTGTCTATCTTTGAGCTTCTAAAGACACCTTTGGAGAAGAGGATCTAGATTTATGCATACACATTGTGGGATTTGGTAAAGTGTTGGTGGGATGTAATTACCCAAGCTAGTCACCATCAGGGCATGGTATAGGATGACATCTAGACAACCTTTTATTATCATTTCTTTCCTTAGGCACTGAGAGCTAGTAGATGTAGATATTTCATGCTTCTCGTGAAGGATTATATGTCATTTATGGAGTATTCTTCATGTTTCACTAAGTTTTAGTGCTTTTTACCACTTCTAATCGATGAGGAGATTTTTCATGCTTTATGCTTTGATGATGGGCTTGTATATCCCATCCAGAATCGGGTGAATATCTTTCTCCTACCTAAATTTTTGGAAATAGTCGATCAGAATATTATCACTAATCATAACCTAAGGGATAGTGATAGTACCAGACATAGTGAACAAGTGTTTCGGCAGGCCGATATATCTTCTGATGGCAGAAAGTGATCCTTTGAGTTTTCTCATCAGGGATACAACAGCAAGAGTACCCGTACTAGTAGCTCCATGGTGTGTCACCAATGTGTATGATAGTGGAATCAAAAGAATCATTGGGATAGATACCCTCTAGAGTATCATAATTATGGTCGTATGGTGCACTTATACAGATTTTGTCAGACCTTTCATGCACTACAACTGATACCCAAGGATCAGGTTATGGTACCATCTATAGTATGAGGTACTATTCTAGTAGCCTCCACTATATTATCTATTTTATTTGATAAATGTGCTTCACACTCCTTCATTTCT
Organism: Viscum album; assembly: GCA_963277665.1. Taxonomy (NCBI): domain Eukaryota; kingdom Viridiplantae; phylum Streptophyta; class Magnoliopsida; order Santalales; family Viscaceae; genus Viscum; species Viscum album. Next base: position 473,968,515 of record OY728148.1, read on the forward strand.
CTATCTATCATGGAAATTCTCATATTGAAAATACAGTATTACTATGGTGTAATGACCTTGGATACAACATTGAGAGTATGGTCAGAGGGAATACACTAGTGTACGGACTACCCCTTGAGTTAGGAAATTATCCCTTCTTTTGGTACCTATTTTATCTTGAGATGAAGGGATTAAATGTCATCATTAGGATGGATTGGTTGGTTTTGTATCACACCTTTTTAGACTTCTATTGTTGCAGGGTGTTGTTTACATCACCAGAGGGTAGCAGTTATCTGCACAAGGGTGAGTGGGATTCACATGCTAGTCAAGTTGGACTGGAGAATCATGGGATAGGTAGAGTGACTTCCCATATTTCCAATATCTTTATGGAGGATCAGGGTTTAAATCAGGATGAATTACCTCTAGTAGTTGATCATTTTAGTGACTTCTTTCCCAATGAATTTTTCAGCCTACCTCTTGCGAGAGAGGTAGATTTTACGATTGAACTTGTTCTAAGAGGAGCTCCAATGTCTATTCCTCTAAACAGGATGGCACCTATATATCTCTAGGAGATCAAGTGGAAGATATAGGATATATAGGCCAAAGGTTTTATTTATACCAATAATTCATCTTGGGTTCCGTCCGTGCTTTTCGTCAATAAGGAAGACGGGACCCTTCATCAATGCATGGATTATAGATGGTTGAACTAGTTTATAGTCAATAATTATTACCCATTACCTCGAGTAGACAATGTATTTGACCAGATCTGAGGATCCGGGGTCTTCTATATGATCGACCGGAAATTGGTCTATCATCAAGTGAGAGTCAGGCCATCAGACATACCTCTTCCAGCTTTCCATAGTAGTTATGATTTGTATGAGTACCTTGTTATGTTGTTCAGTCTTACAAACATTCCTTAAATTTCCATGGCTCTGATTAATAAGGTCTTTCATCCTTACTTGGATTATTTTTTGTGTTATTTGTGGAAAACATCTTTCTGTATTATCAAACTCATAATGATCATGATAAGCACCATGATATCATTCTAAGTACACTAAGAAAGCATTAGATTTATTCCAATCTTTCTAAGTTCCACTTCTGGATTGACAATGTTCACTTATTGGGTCATATTATCTTGGAATTAGGAGTCCTTATTGACCTGGATAAGGTGAGTGTTGTGGTGTCCTGGGAGCATCCCCAAAACATGTTTGATATGAAAATTTTCTTGGGGATGGATGGATATTATAGGTGTTCCATACAGGACTAATTATGCCTTTATTCACTAATTATGGGTCTTACAAATATGGGTGTCAAGTTTCTATGTTCATAAGAGTTGATAAATCCATTCATTTGATGAAAGGGAGGATAGTATCTACACCCATTCTGATACAGCCAGAGCCAGGAAGAGGTTATATGGTGTTCTGTGATGCATCGGGCATTGGCCTTGGAGTGGTGCTGATTTAGGAGGATAGAATAATTACATACGGATCTTGGAAGTTGTGTCCTCAAGAGATAAATTATCTGACATATGACCTTTATTTAGCAGCAGTTTTCCATGTATTATGTTACTCGAGACACTGCCTTTTGGGTGAGTGATTTTTGGTGTATACAGACCATAAGAGCCTCAAATATATCTTTACATAGCATGACCTGAATCTCCGACAGTGAATATGGGTCGAATATCTTAGGTCCTTTTATTTCGAGATTGCGGATATGCCTATAATGAGCAATATATTTGTTGATGTGATGAGTCATAAAACTCAGGAACAAGCCATTAATGAAGCTATATATGAATAAAAATTAATATAACCCTTTTATGAGTTGAATCTAGAGTTTCATGATAGTCATGATCAGTCTTATATCTTATAATTGACAATTACCTCTTCCCTCCTTGAGAAGGAGAGGATTGGACAATTTTTAGATCCTAAGGGCTTGGTTCTCCAGGATGGTATTGCAGGAGATGACCCGACTCTGGATTCAAAGTAGATATAGAAGAAATCATACATATACATGGATGTGTTTGGGTTCTTATAGATATGATAGAGGAGTTTATGTGAGATTCTTATGCTTATTAGTGTTCATACATGCATCTCCAAGATGTATTGAGACATGTGATTCCAGTATTGGTTTCCTAAGATGAAATGTCAGATAACATGTTTTATCACTAGGTGTTCCACCTGTTAGTAGTTGAAGGCAGAGAACCAGATACCTGCATGCTTGTTACAGCCACTTCCATTCCCTAAATGGACATGGTAATATGATTCCATGTATCTTTTAGTTAGCTTACCTAGGCCTCCAAGAGGTAGTTATGTTGTGTGGGTATTTGTTGTCCAGCTAACGAAGGTATCCTACTTCATTCCTATCTGGGAGACATTATCATTTGGTGAGATGGGAAAGTTTTATTTCCATGAGATCATATAACTATACTGGGTCCCTCGTACTATCATTTTAGATAGGGATTCTCGCTTCACATCCTGATTATAGAAGGGGTTTCAAAAGGATATGGGTACACAGGTGATTTTAAGCACAGCCTTTCACCCTCAGAATAATGGAAAGGCAGAACAGATGATACAGGTTCTGGTGGACATTCTCTAAGCATGTGGCCTTAATTTTGGTGGTTCTTGAAAGAAGCATATCCCTCTCTTAGAGTTCTCCTACAATAACAGCTTTTAGACAATGATTCAGATTCCTCCTTTTATGGCCTTATATGGTAGGCCATGTCGTTTACCTCTATGCTGGATATATGCAGGTGAGGCAGTCCAACTAGGTCCTAGTCTCAAGTAGGAGACTTTAGAATATGTCCAACTCATTAGGAAGTGGATGTATACAACTCAGACTAGAGAAAAATTGCATGCTGATCATCATCAATGACCACTGGATTTCGAGGTCGGGGATCATGTTTTCATGTGGGTATCACCCAGGCTAGGCCATAGACAGATATAGAGGTAAGGTATGATGTCACCATGATTTTTTTGGGTTGTTTTAGATCTAATAGAGAGTCTATATGGTATCTTGTTGGTCGCTACTATCACATAGGCATTGTTCCATGCACAACATCTTCCACATTTCATAGCTTTTCTGGTATCATGCCCACTCATCTTATACTTTTTATCCTGAGGAATTTGAGCATGATTTTGATGATAAATTTGAGGAGTATCCTATATACATCATTTAACAGAGCATGAAGGCTCTATGAGGACAGTATTTCCCTCAAGTATGGTTGATATGGAAGCACGGCCATGTGCAGAATGAGACTTCAGAGCTGGAAGCCGACATATATTCATAGTGGATAGAGTTGTTCTTAGAAAATGTTTCACCACCCTTGGATGGTGAACTCAGGGGGCGAGTTCCTTTAATTGGAAAGACTGTAATAACCCTATCTCACTAAGTTATGTATCCTTTAAATTTTAGCCTAATTCTCTTTTATGGGCCTAATATGGATGCCTAAGGAGTTAGTGAAGGTCTGAGAGGTGTTCAAGACTTGTTCAAAGCTCAAAACCCACCTATCTGGGAGAAAAGGGAATGTTGCACAGTTATTTTAAACCATGTGAGCTAGGTTTCATGGTTTTTTTAAACCATAAGAGGCAAGACAGTGGGATGTAATAGGGCGCATATTTTTATCTAGACGTACGAGTTAGGATTCATGGCCAAAAGAAATGTTGCAAACAAATTTCAAAGGCATTTCATATTATTGGTGCATGGTTTCCCTAACCATGCGGCCTAACCGTGAAGGTGCCCCTTCCTAAAAATACTCGTGCATGGTTTGCTCATGTCTTTTCCAAACCAAGTGGTCTAACCATTTGAAGTGTAAAAATATGTGAATTTACATTTTTTCCCTTAAAATATCTTTAAACTCACTCATCCTATCCTTTTGGTTTTCCAGTGGACAAAGCCTCTATTTTCTCCCTTTTTGAATCCTAGATCTAACTATTATAACTATTGAAATATATCATTCATCCAGAGTCTGAAATGATCATTTTTTCTCATTGAATCCGAACTGGTACAATATTGATTAATTTTTAATCTTTTTTCATTCTTCTTCCTATCAATGACACTATTTAGATACAAGCTCATATGCACAAATTTTTGGTAACTGATTTGTTCTTTAGATCTACTCCAATTCAGTCCAAACTAGAGGTTGATACTGCATAAGGAGAGTTATACGAGCTTGATTTTGGTGGTCTGTAACTCATTCCTTAATTTCCACCCTTTTATAAATTGTTGTATCATTTCGCTGATTTCATTGGGCATCATTTATTGAATTTATATCACATTCTTGTATTAATTAGGACCATGTTCTAAAACCCATTTTGTATATGATATTAAACATTAGTGGTTACATCTACAACTTTAACCACCCCATGTAGGGTTATGTGCCATATTTTAGTTTTTAGTGTTTTGACACATTTGATCCATCGTTCGGGTGTGAGTGAGATTGACTATTATAATGGTAATCCTTTCCATATTATATAACTATTTAATTTTCAATTGACTATGGTAAGTACCATGTGTTCTATAAACTTGACCCGCCTAAGGTGAGTGCTTTAATCATGATAAATCAATCCTAATTTAAATAGAAATTATATGGTATAAATATGAGTTGGCCTAGTTGATATTAATGGATTGTTAGTGTTTTCTCATAATTAGAAAAAACTTTTCATGTCATGAAACTTAAAGGATAGAACCAAGTGATTGAGTTTGAAATGACTTAAATAAATGGAATGGTTTCATGTCTTGAGATGTCTTTTCACTTATATGAAAGGCATAGAATGAACCTTGGCATTTTAATTGGAACAGTTACTATATGAACTAACTTATTAAATGAATTAAATGTAAGGTTCCTAATTACATATAAACCTTAAAATTATTTCTATAGGTCTGTTTTAAATCGGGTTAGCTTTTGGATTTCTAAGGGAATGCATTGACCACTCAAGGATTCCATTCTGATTCAAGGATGTCAGTTTTCGTGGTTGTGACCCACCTTGGAACCCGATCTTCGACTATTAATGGATTTCTAGTATGACATTGTAGGATCCCTAACTTACTATTATATAATGACTTGGATACACTCCTTGGATCCATCATGGATTCTACATATATGAGTTTCCTTGGTTATATCCTTTTTCCTAGCCATAACTTATCTCATTTTACCTTGGATGTGTGCCTTTGACTCGATTGGATAATATTATTGTGGAATTCATTGGTTGCTACTCCCTGTATTACACTCTTATCTCTTAGAAAGGTGGCAGTTACTACTGAGTTGGTGACCCTTGAGGTATTCATTGCCTTGGATGATACCTTAGAGACCTGTTGTTAATGATTGCATTACAGGTTACCTTATTACATCTTGGAACCTTTACTAGTACTAACACGAGGTGATTTCAGTACTGGATATGTCTCATGTGACTTAATTATATAAACTAAAAGTTAATTATTTAATGAAATGGTTACTTGTTTAGACACTAGTCGAGGGATGAAGCAATTAATTGGGTATTTACATTATCGTACTAATTTACTTTTAAATATGCATTCTTTCTCACCTTTCAATTTATATTACACAAATAGGATGTTATAGACCCTATTGGTGGCAGCCAACAAAGATTTATCTCACACCCTATTTGGGTCACCATTTGTTATATGGGAAGAATATATATATGCAGTTGTAGACAAAGGGAAGTGATTTTCTTCGGACACTTGATTGCTTTCTGTTTTATAATGGAGTTTATAGGAGATGATAGAGATAGATATAGAGATTCTTGTGATAGATTTTGATTCCTTTTTGATAATTTTGTATAGAAATATTATATGCTTCTTTTTATCCATGGTTTCCATATTTATAGTGACATGACATATCATCATCACCTTTTGTATGTTTATTTTAGTTTTACCTATTGTTTACTATTCTTGTCTGCTTCTGTTGTGCTACCAGTTTACTTATATTGATTCATATACTTATTTATATTCAATCATAGTGATATTCTCTGGCAGTGAGGGAATAATCACCCCCACTAACACACCCTAGTCCATCACTGCTAGTCGGAAGCCTCTGGTGTTCTGAGAGATGTGCTTGAGGCCTTATTCCCATCGGGATTGGGGCACCTTAAGCGGAATCTGGGTCTGGGATATCATAGATATATATATCCATATAAGGTTATTTATTTTATGATTATTATCATTAAAAATTTAATCATAGTAAGGGTTTATTTCACAATCTCATAATTATTCTTGATTTTTTTTGTTTAAATTTCCATTGCGAGATTTGATCTTTCTATGTTAAACCCAATATATTTTCTTCTACTCTATTTATTTTTTAAAATTATATGTTTTCCATTAATTTTCATATATTTATATACTCAAGAGTCCAAAATTATTTTTTGAACAAAAAATTGACTTTATTTCTCTATCTGATCAAAAAACACTTCTCTTCCATGTCCATGTTTTCTAAAAATGTTTTCAAGAATGTTTTTACTATTCATAAAAGATTTTTTAAATTCATTTTTACCTATTTTTTAATTTTTACAAAAAAAATTGGACGTAATATTGTTTTCATTTTTTGAATGAGTTACTTTTGAATTTTTACTAAAAATTTGAAAGGAACCTTTATTTTAGGGTGTGTGACATGAATGGAATTTTCTAAAATCATGACCACTACATTATTTGAATATTCCTTTAACATTTTACATGATTATTTTCAAAGAAAATATTTTCCCTAATATTATAGAAATTTTTAGTTTTTAAAAGTGATTTTTAAAGTGAAAATAAAATGGTTCTCAAGAAAGTTTTAATGGAATTTTTATTGTATTTATATTAATTAGAAGTAAAAAACTTAGATATTTCCTATAATTTACTAGGGAAATGTTTTAATGATATCAATATTATTAATTATATGGATTATTTATGATTAGTTTTCTGGGGAATATATTAAAATTTTTATTCTTGTTTTCCAATGTGAATGTTTATGTAGATTATGTTTATTTATTGGGGAAATTATTAACATTTAATATGTTAGTTTTTCAATAAGAATATTTTTATTTATTATGATTCTCACCTTTCATATGAGGAGTTCATTAGACTTAGAAATTGGTGGTCAGGGCCCTCTATAGACCCTCAATGTATTAGTAGATCTCATAAGACAAAATATCTTGGGTATTTTGCTAAGGCCTTACCCATTTATGTAATATGTCATGGAAAAATGCCTTGAAGATATGTTTATGATGTCCTCTATTATGAATTCCCTCATTATTATATTCGTTATTGATTTTCGTGTGATTGTTTGTTTAGTTATTATATTAATGGATAAGTTTCAAGATCATGTGATTATTTATATTCCATTATTTCATCATCATTTATTCTATCCATATTATTCTTTGTGATCAAGTTATTGATTAAATGGAATTTTTTTCAGTTATTTACCTTGCCATATTTTTTATGCCTTAAGTATTCATGATAGCTTCCATTGTACGTATACACTTATTAGGAATCTAAGCTCAACCCTTTCTTATGATTCCATTCCACATGATACCAAGATATGTATTATGATTAATATGTTGGGATATGTTAAAGTGAATGGTTGTGTTCTCAAATAAAATACTATTTTGTATTTTAAGTTTTAAAATGTAATGTGAAATTCAAGTATGTATCGTGTTTTTCAATACTATTAAACTATTCAATCCTTTGGGATGTGATCGGTTGTATCTAGGACCAATGTAATGAAGTAACTACTGAGGATGGGATACTGGGGTCAAGGTCCTTATGGGGATATTAAATAAATTTTAGAATAAATCTTGGGTACTGGATTTTACAAATCATATATTAAAAATTATAACCTTCTGACTCGATTTGAGGAAAAGTCTATGTATTGAATAACACCCTAATGTTTTTATAAGGTAGATATTATGTTTTTTTTTCTATAATATAACCCTATATAGACATTAAAAGTAGATGTGACTCTAAAAAAGTTATACCTAGGGTTAATAACTTCAAAAAGGGTGCATTGGGTTTTGACTCGAATGTCACCTAATACACGAAAATAGGTCTTCTTGTGCACCTAGTTTGATACTCTCGGGAGATATGCTAGGGTTAATTCATAGTTTCTTTATAAAACATCATGAATGATTCGAATGGATGATGATAATGTATGGACTATATTAAACCTATGTTGTTAGATAATGAATATCGGGTTTCAAGATTTAGACATCCTATAAATATATTTTCATAATTATGATTATTATTACTCAAACCATGAATTTTTTTATTTGATGGATGGAACTGGGAAGAAATGATGTTAACACTAAATTAAATGGAAAATATGATTATTCTAAGAAAACAAATAGTATAATGACTGAATTAAAATATATTATGATTATACCCAATAATTTTTCCTGATATATTATTAGTAGCCTATACCTTAACTAGCTCTTGGACTCACTAAAGAAAAAAAGGATAGAGTTCGCTAAGATCTTGGGTGGTCAACACTATGGAGTGAAGAGTGATCAATTTCCTTAATGTTAGATATGTGAAAATATAAACCTGAGAGAATGTATCAAAGGAGTAAGAAAATGTTATATTTGTATAAAGTAAAGTCATAGAGAAACAAATTGATGAGGAAAAGTGAGCAGTTCAATAGAGAGAAATAAATTTCATCCTAAAGATCCATTTATAGTTCTTTTTCTTAAATATGGGGAACCTATAAATTGTCTAAGTCAATTACCTATTTTTATAGTTAACTTCTAGAATAAGGAAGGGCATATGTTATACCAATCATTAGAGTAAAATTGTTAAAGTATTTATGCATTGGGAACCAATAATAATGTTTTAGAAATATTTTTATCAATCATATTTTGTTTATAAAAATATTGAAACATCTAAGGATTGTGTTGATTTTTTAAAGAATATATGCCTTCATATAATATTAACTTAATAATTATGGAAATCATCATTGGTTTATGAGTTTAAGGTTGATAATAAGTTCAAAGTCTTAGATGCCCCTTTTGTGGTTTTAAGAGAGGGAAGTCCAAGATGATTAAGTGTATTTTGGGATACATTTTTATAACCCTTGGGATTATTATGAGTTTTAGTTAAAAAATTATTTGAGGAAGAATTCCTTTACATTTTTTGGAAATAATTTTAAAGGTATTGAAAACCTTTAAGGTGAATATGATCATTGATGTTAATGTAATAATAGTCAATTAAGATTATCAGATTTTGTAGAAAAATAATTCTTATAGAAAATATTTGTGGTTAAAAAATTATTTGATGACTAATCTTATTTTTTATGATGACTATAAATATTATAGTAATTATAATAATATATTTTTAGAAAAAGGATTACCCGCATGTCGGGTGACAACTTGTCACGTATTGAAATGTAATGGGTCTCGAACCCTCAACAGAAAGATGACAATGGTATAACACCTGTCATTGTCCTATTTGATGTCTCGGTTAATATTACATTATTTTTACTCAAATGGTTTGATGGATAAATATTAAGTTTTTCAAATATTTTTTACCTTTTATTATTTTTAAGTGATTAATGATATTTGGGTAGAAGTTTTATTGGGTTGAGATACATATATAATCATTAGGTTTGACATAAAGGATTATTTGGGGAGAATTATATAAAATTTTTTGAGATGTAATCTAAAGGGTTTTAGAGATAAATACTTATGTAAATGATGAAGTTAATATTTGGGGGTTACTACTGAGGTTTAAATATCAAAGTATTATAATGGATAACTTGTGATAACAATTTTGATTTTGGTAAATATTTAGAGTCATATGAAAGTACTGGTAACTCTTTTATGGATATTATGATCCATTAAAACTTAATTTTAGTGGTTCATAAATTAAAACAAAAATTCAACATATATATTAATTTTTTGAAGCAATAAATAAAGTGGAAATTGATCAAATCACAACCAATAGATAAAGTTGTTCTTATGAAATGAAAAGATATCAAGTATATATATTTTATGTTTTTCTCTATCATTGTAGTAAAATAATTCCTTAAATTTTGGAAAAGGATCTAGAAATAAAAAATGTATACATTTACCTGTATTTCCAAAGAATCATTGGTATCTTTCACACCTCGTCGGCTTAGGGTTTTATAGTCATTAATTTCTTCTTGATAATTCACTTTCTTATGATGAATGACCTCTATCACTCTCCATAATTATTTACACTTCTATTTCATCTCCATGTTTACACATCCCACAAACATTTTCATGATTTTAAACCTAGTTATGTGTATTTCTAGACAATATGTGTACTTCCCTCTCTCTCTTATCAAAAGGATGTTTTATTAACCTATTTTACGATTTGGGAATTCAAAAAAAGTATTTTAAAATGTAAAACCATTGATTTCCAAGAACAATTTAAAATTGAGAGGATGAAATATACTGATGATAGGGAGAAAGTAACACCCAAATACATGCAACCCCAAGTCTAAATGAACTGTAATATAGTATATTGTTATCACCTAACTATTAAATTGGAATATATGTTTTGGAATAAAAAAATTCTGAAAATTAAATGGTTTACAATGGTATAAAATAAATTCATTGGTTATCAATTGTTTAGGAATGAAAAATAAAAAAAACATTTCAAAGTAAAAGAAATGTGTTTCTAAAAAACATTATGTGCAAAATGTGTTTTTATATTAACAAGTTAAATTAATCACTGTTGGTAAATTATTTAATGAAATTAAAATATTATTTATTCAATTTTTTATACATCTAATATTTTTATTTTCATGATATAATAATAAACCAACTTTTGTGCTTAAAATTGTATTTTTTTAAAAAGTGATTTCCTAATGCTTTACGAACTTATTTTGAAATTAATTTTTTCCCAATTTTATAAAATAAATCTGAAATAATTAACTTTATTTTTTAAATAATAATTTCATATTTATCTTAGAGTTAATTTTTGATAATTTTCTGAAAAAAATAATTTTTTTATGAATAGTAAAAAATAGTCTTTTATCGAAAATTTCCTATTTGTTTAAGGAATTTACCAAGTTCCATTTTGTTTTACAATTATTATAAAAATAAAATTAGTACAAATATATAATAATTAATCTAATTTTTGTCATTGGAATCAATTTTATGCTGATTTTTTATATAAAAACTTTTTATACTTAAAGAAACTTTTCCTTTAAAAAATCATTTTTTCATCACGCTTCTATGTTTAATTTTAAATTAAATACTATTTCTTTTATGATTTTAATTTTAAAAAATTCATTCCATATTTTTAATTATAATAATTGTAAATCCTTGAAACCATGCTTTCGGATTTAGTTCATTAAAACACTATGTAATTTTTTTATAAAGACAAGTGAAAAAAAATACATATAATATTTTACATACCAATATATTTTCTGGCCTAGGTTTTGTTGAGTCAATAAGGTTTCCTTATGAATTTTTCATTCCTTCATGTTTGGGGAGATTGTTGAGTCAATAAGGTTTCCTTATGACTTTACCATTTCTTCATGTTTTGAAAATCACAAACACCTTATCTTAATGCAAATTTCATTTACCCTATGTTTTACTTTCATAAAGAAAATTTCCCTTCCCCAAGGAAATTTATGATTATCCTGTTTTTCATTGTTCATTTTTTCTAAGTATAAAATTAGGTTTCATATCCAAAACCTACGAATCATATATATACTTAGATATAAAGCATTCTGTTTTCTGGATACGTGTAATGCCCCGACCCGAGTTACCCAGAGTCGGTGCATTATTACATAACATTGGCATGATCACAAAAGATCAAGTCTTGAAAGACCGATTAGTTTAGTAGCCTTGGAATCACTAGATACATTCGTAAAGTTTACATTACATCATAAAGTGAAAAAATACAACAACATCTTATCTCTATAGACCACACTCATATCCCCTCATACTATCCCTGCAGGTCATTCATAAAATACTTCTTCACATCTTGGGAAAAATAAATCATAGAAAGGGGTGAGCTCAGATTCCCAGTAAGGATAACAATATAGTGGAAACTTTCATAAATAAGCATAAATAATTAAGAAAATGTATAACTAAAACAAAAGCCTTTTAAACTTGAACTTCAACATAATATAGCAGAAATAAAATGAAATAATTCCATTTACTTATTCACATGGATATTATACTAATCGAATAATCACATGAAATATCAATAACCACTTTCATAATGATGTAATGCATAATGACAGAATACCATAACCACATAGACAAGGCCTTGTGCCAGGACTACAAATAAGATTTTGTCCAGGCCTTATGCCAAGACACTAGTTTGTCTCATGAGACCTACCTATGCATCGAGGAGCTATAGCGGGCTCCACCTGTCACTTTTTAATTTCAATGCCTTCCTCATATGAACAGGTTTAAACATAACATAAACATTCTTATTAAAACTAGCATACGAAATGTCACTAATTTACCCATAAACCATGAATGGAATAAAAATAAAAAATCCACATTCAAACATATCACAAAACCTTAAATAATATATAGAAGTTTTGTATCATAATAAATCAACTTCAAATAAGCTTAAAATCCATCAAAGGATGTTGACATAGATGAAATCATAACTATTTGAGAGAAATTTCTCTATTTTGAAATCATTTAAAAGCCATATAATTAAAACATTTACTTTGAAAATATTCTTATAATCTTTTAAGGGAATATTCGATGATTTTATAATGGAGTAAAATATTTTCACCAACTGTATAAGTTAAAAAAACATTCTTACCATAATTTTGTTGTAAAGGTTAAAAAGGACCTTGTTTGGAAAACGACGGAAAGATTCCTTTATAAACATCTTATAAAAATTCAAACAAGGGTATAAATGACTTTAACCCATAGTATTTAAAATATTAAGAATGATTTTAAATGCATTTTTAAGAAACATGGATGTGGATGACAAAGAGGTCCTAGTAGATAATTAGGTATAAACAACCACGGATAATGAAGAGATCGTGAAATAAACCCTTACCTTGTACTTTTCCTTGGTAGAGGGATGGTTTAACTACTATATAATGGTGAAATAACTGTTATTAAATTATAAAATAATCATATACATTAATATGATATCATATATGATCTTTTAACATTGCTTTGTTAATAATATCTTAGTATTATCGTTGTTTCGGGTGTTAACTGATTTGTTTTCCTTTATATGCTTTGTTACGTAAGTCGTGTTTGTTATGGAAAGGTTGTATCTTATTCATATCTAGAATGATATCAAGCCCTTAAACATTACTTTTAATCATCAAATGATAATTATTCTTGAATGGATACGATGGGGAATGAATCTCATCACGTTCGTGGAGACGGTAGTCTGTATGTACGCACGAGCGAAAATATCATTCTTTTGATATTAAAATCGTATAAAATTGGATGGTATATCATATGTACAGAATAATTATAATTTTATATTTATTATTTACTTCAATTACACATAATTATCATACCCATCCAAATAATAATGTTTTGAATAACAATTACACCACGACGTGGAGACGGTATGTCGTACGTACGCACGTATGGTGACATGTCATTCAAAAGATGAATAGAATACCGAATATGGTTGTACCATATTTATAATAACATCACAGTATATATAAGATACTGGAGTTATTATTTTAGAATGGAAATAACAAAGAAAGAATAAGTATAAGAAGAAAGGAACTTGAAAGAGGGTGGTGAAAACATTACCTCATCTTCGGGTTATTCCTTTTTGATTTGATCAAAAGGGCTCCTTAGGTTGGCTTTCTGATCAAACTAAGGGCTCTAGGTTGAAGTGAGGTAAGTTGAGAGAATATTTTGGCAGGTTTTGGCCGATCCAAAAGGATTTTAAGGTGTGAATTAGATAAAAGGTGGAGTTCCCTTTTATAAGAGGGGTGAGGGGTACCTTAGGAAAAGCTAGAAATACTATTTTATAATAAATTTATATTCAGTTTCTAATGGCTCAAAAGTAGATTATATAAAGTTTAAGGTGGGTATAGGTCTAACACCACTCAACAAATACATTTTAAATAGGCTTGGGTAACTATATTAACTTTATAGTTTTGATTTAACTCTTAGTTAAATAGTTTGACATTTACCATGTCTCTTTATATTTTTATATTATATAGTTAATAAACTTACTATATAATTCCAAGAGACCCCCAAGTGGTACATTAATCATACACATATCATTATATAATTCCTTTGTCTGAACCTTAAATTTTTAGGAATATAATATAAATTAATAATATAATATTTTTTTTAAAAACTCCTTTATGTCAATTTTGACACTATTTAATAATTGATTTTTTCTAAAGTTCTAAAAAAATTATTAATTTGAAAAAAAAATTCATTTAAGTAATCCTAACATTTCATATTAAACAATAAAAAAAATTATATCGACAAAACTTTCAAATTATATTTATTTTAACATTTATAATACCAATTATTTGATTCTTTCATTAATAAGGAAAATACTGCATCATTATTGTGTCATAAATAAATTTAATTATTAAACGTCTAAAAATTATAAATAAAATTCCATTATGTAGGAAATTTTTTTTAGATTTCTAATTAATTTTTATAGTCGAAAATATAACATATATAACCCTATGTAAATATTTTTTCCCTCAAAGATATATGCCTATGTCATTTTTGTATTTACTTTAACTTAATTAATATAAAATGTCATTATCACTTACAAGTGACTCCATGAGGTCCCAAAATCGACCCAAAGATGACCATGGTCGGAAATGTATCAAAAATTAGGGTTAGAACACATTTTATGGTAATTTAATATTATTATAATAATATTTTTTTACCCTTATTTACAGGATTTACCCTTTAACCATGGTAAAAAAAATATTTACCGAAGTAATTATTCAAAATGTCTAAAAATAAAAGTTACCTATTTACACAATTTGGGCCTCCTAATTACAAATATGGAATCCATTTTTCTAAATTCAAAATACAGAAGTGGCAGAAATTAATTTAAAATTAATTCCCGTTGTCATAACAAAAAACGTGTTTTTATGAAATAATAACTATCAAGAGATTGACACTTGTTTATGTCAAATTTAAATGTGAAGTTACTTATAATGACCTAAATTGTATTAAATGATAAAAAAATAATCTAATTATACTTCCAAACCATTCAAATGAATAATTTATTACTATTTATTATTTCTATTAAAATAGTTGCTTTTAATTAAAATTTAGTAATTTTCACAATTCATCAAAAACCGAATATTTTCAGAAAAATATCAAAAATTCACCCTAATCTAATTTAGATACTCCTAATCTAAAAATTAAGTCCACTTTGAAAGATAAAATTCATAAAATTTTAAAAAGTGGGTATTACTATTCATGACGGCTACTTTGATTGGTCGTGGTGTGTTAGAATCTCGAATTTGCGTATAATGAAAGCTATTGCGTTATTAAAGAGAAACATACTGTAGAAGCTTGGGGTGTTATATTCTCACCTCCTTCAAATAATTTTGTCCTCGAAATTTCTAGAATATTACTGCATAAAAAGATTCGGGTGATTCTTCATCAAAAGTTCCTCGGGTTCCCACATTGCTTCTTCCATCTTATGGTTTCTCCACAAAACTTTTACTAGATGAGTCATCCAGTTTCTTAGCACTTGTTATCTTGTATCAAGAACCTTGGCCGGCTCTTCGCGATAAGATAGATTGGGTTCCAATTCTAATTCCTCATAGGTGAGTACATGCATTGGGTCAGGTGTGTATTTTCTCAACAGCGATACGTGGAACACATCGTGAACTTTGAAGAGATTTGGCCGTATTTCCAAACGATAAGCTACATCCCCAATTCATTCTAGAATTTCTAAAGGTCCGATGTACCTGGGACTCAGTTTTTATTTCTTACCAAAACGTATAACTCCCTTCCATGGAGATACCTTCAAGAAAACATGATCTCCTACATAAAATTCCAAATCCTTCTTTCAGTTATCGACATAGCTCTTCTGCCTACTTTGAGCTTCTTTGATGTGGTTTTGGATTACCTTCACCTTTTCCATCGTTTCCTCGACTAGTTCTGGGCCTATGAGTTTTCTTTCACCAATGTCATCTGAAAAGGTTGGTGTGCGACATCTCTTTTCATATAACGCTTCATATGGTGCCATTTGAATACTTGAATGGAAGCTATTGTTATAGAAAAATTCCACTTGCGGTAAATATTGATCCCACATACACTAAAAGTAAAGTGATAAAGATATCAACATGTCTTCTAGGTTTGAATAGTCTGTTCTGATTGTCCATCAGTTTGGGGTGGTAGGCAGTGCTCAAATGAAGTTCAGTATCCAGGGCTTTCGGAAGACTTTTCCAGAATCTTGAAGTAAAACGGGGATCACGATCAGAAACAATCGATAGAGATACTCCATGAAGTCTCACAACTTCATTAATATATAGTCTTGCTAGATGTTCAAGTGGTAGATCTTCTATTATAGCAAGAAACTGTGCTGACTTGGTAAGACGGTCAATAATGACCCATATTTCATTGTTCCTTCTAGGAGTCTTTGGTAGCCCCATGAAAAAGTCCATCATAATATTATCCCATTTCCACTCAGTTATGGGAAGAGGATTCATGACTCCTCTAGGTTGTTGCCTTACATATTTCACTTGTTTACAAACCATACATCTTGACACAAAATCAGAAATCTCCCGCTTCAGGTTGTCCCACCAAAAATGTTCCTTCAAATATCTATACATTTTGGCGCTCCCAAGCTGTATAGAGAAATTGGAACTATGAGCATCATCCAAAAATTCCCTTCTTATATTAGGTATATCAGAAACACAAAGTCTCTTCCAAAATTTCAAAATTCCTTCTTCATACACAAATTCACTCAATCTCCTATCATTCACAGCTTTAATATTCTTTTGAAATTCTTCATCATCTGTCTGAGAACACTTAATCCTTTCTAGTAAAGATGGTTGGGAAACCATTTGAAAAATTATCGATGTTTCACCTTCCATGGTTATTCCCATATCCAAATTTACTAGATCCATGAAAATTGGATCCCTTTAAACTCTAATTTTTTTCAAAACTCCATGATCCTTTATGCTCAAAGCCTCTACCACCTTATTTTCCTTCCCCGGGTGGTAGTGTATCATGAAATCATAATCCTTGAGTAGTTCAAGCCATCGCCTTTGCCTCATGTTGAGTTCTTTCTATGATAAAATAAACTTCAAACTCTTGTGATCCGTATATATCTCACATTTTTCACCATAGAGAAAATGTCTCCATATCTTCAAAGAAAAGATTACAGAAACTAAATCAAGATCATGAGTAGGATAGTTTTTCTCATGAATTTTTAGCTGTCGTGATGCATAGGCAATAACCCTATCATTCTACATAAGTACACAATCAAGTCCTTTCTTTGAAGCGTCACAATAAATAACAAACCCATGATTCCCCGATGGAAGATTCAATATAGGAGCATTGACTAATCTTCTCTTCAGTTATTCAAAACATTATTCACACTCTTTTTTCCAAACAAATTTAACCCCTTTACATGTGAGCTTCGTTAATAGGTTATCCAATCGGTCAAAATTCTGGACGAAACGTCGATAATAACCAGCTAAACCAATAAAACTACATACCTAGGTTATACTCATTGGTGCTGGCCATTCTTGGATTGCCTTGGTATTAGAAGGATCAACAGAGATTCCATCCTTAGAGACAATATGGCCAAGAAAATAAATCTTCTGAAGCCAGAATTCACACTTGCTAAACCTCCCATATAGTTCATGTCTTCTCATATTCTTCAGGATAATGCGCAAGTGATTTTCATGATATTCTTAGCTTTTTGAGTATGCCAAGATATCATCAATAAATAACACTATAAAGTCATCAAAATATTCCTTGAAAACTCTATTCATTAGATCCATTAAAACATAGGGTGCATTAGTTATCCCAAAATTCATTACTGTAAACTCGTAATGCTCATACCTGGTTCAAAATGTTGTCTTCAGAATGTCTTACTTCTTCACACACAACTGATGGCATCCAGATCGAAGGTAAATCTCTGAAAATTATTGAGCTCCATGTAGTTGGTCAAATAAATCATTAATGAGAGGTAGCGTATACTTTTTCTTTATTGTTATAGAATTTATTTCCCTGTAGTCAATACATAACCTCATAGATCCATCTTTCTTCTTAACAAAAAGGATAGGGGCTCACCATGGAGAAACACTATGGTGAATAAATCCCTTATTACTAAATTCCTCTAGTTGCTTCTTTAGATCCACTAATTCCATAGTGGCTATTCTATAAGGGGTCTTCGATATAGGCCTTGAACCATGAATTAAATCAATGGAAAACTCAATTTCTCATTTTAGAGGATGTCCAAGTAAATCTTTTGGAAACACATCAACATATTCTCTCAAAATAGGTACATCCTCTATTTGAACATTAATTTCCTCACCCACAGTCATTTCATTCTCTTCCTCCACAATAATTGAATTTAGTTGAGCTACTGGGGGTGGATCTAGATAAGAATTAGGTGGTGACGCTTT
Organism: Viscum album; assembly: GCA_963277665.1. NCBI lineage: Eukaryota > Viridiplantae > Streptophyta > Magnoliopsida > Santalales > Viscaceae > Viscum > Viscum album. Next base: position 473,987,026 of record OY728148.1, read on the forward strand.
TGTTCTAAAGATAAGGTGTTCTTTATCATCGTCATCAAAAATAGTAACCTCCTTCTTCTTACAATAAATTTTTGCATAATGGTCCGAAAGCCAATACATATCGAGGATTATATCAAATTAAATCATGGGTATGACGATGAGATCAGCAGATAAAGAAAATTTATGTGCTCTAATGGGGACTGATTCACAAAACATTGTTGCAATGATACTTCCCTTAAAAGTTTTGACTGAAAACTCTCTTGTTAAATAAAATTGGAAATATATAATTTTTTAAGCAAACTGGGAAGATATGAAACAATGGGATGATCCAGAATCAAATAAAGTATTTTCTAAACTTGAGGAAATCATTAAATTAACTGCCACCATGTCTTTTGGAGCTTTTACCTCCGCAGTAGTGATAGCATAAGCTTGTCCTTGATCCCATGGCCTTTTCTGAGTTAAGTTCTCTTTATGCTTAGGATATTAATTTTCATAATGTCCCATCTCCCTACAATTATATCATTGAACATCGATAGCTTCTTTATTCCCCTTGCAATCACGAGCATGGTGGCCTTTTTCACCGCACTTGTAACAGACTCTCATTCCCTTCAAGAAAGTACCAGGGTGTTTCTTCCCACATTTACTATAGGATGTATATTCAACTTTTCCCTTCTTCCCCTTATTTATATTTCCAAAATGATCATCAAATATCTTCTTCTCTTGCTTTGATTTAAAGTCGTAAGACTTAGAGAATTCTTTTTCTGTCTTGATAGCACATGAGACAATATCATCTTATGATAATAAAGATTGTGTGACTAATTCTCAACGGAGACATGGTTTTAACCCATCAAAGAAACGATCAATCTTACATATTGGGTTACGTATATAATCCGATGCATGCCTCGCTAACCTTGTAAAGTTAGCCTCATACTTTGCGACATTCTCAGCCTCCTTTTGTCTCAGACTCAGAAATTGCCTTTCCATATCTGCTTGATGGTCATGAGGAAATTATTTTTCTAAGAAAATATCCTTGAACTCCCTCTATTATATATTTAATACTTCATCATCCTCCTTTGTGTTTTGAATCAATGACCACCATTGGTCAGCATCTTCAGTTAGGTGGTAAACTGCCATGATAAATTTTTCCCTTTCACTACTCCCCAAGGAATGGAATATTTTCTCTAAGGAATTTATCCATTGCTCAGCTACTAATGGATTTTTAGTCCCATTTAATGTTGTTGGTTGTTTCCTCATGAAGAGATCTAATAGTGATCCTCCATGTTGTGGATCTAGGTGCTCCATACATGTAAGTTTATTATTTATAACCTGAGTGAGTTGTCCCAGTATGGTGATCAGCTGATCATCACCAATTGCATCACCAGCTCCACTATAATTATCTTGAGCAAGAGGGAGATCCCTACATGTAGTGTGTGCATTTATACGGTTTCTATTTTTTCCACTAGGCACCATTTCTAAACAATGTAATGCACTAGATTAGTTTATGAATAGCAATACATAAATCCAAACTTGTAAAACAATTAACATAAATTGAAAATTTTTTGGATATATTCTATAATCATAAAAAAAATGTTTTCTTTAAGGAATTATATACTCATAAACCCTTCATAATGGTTTGTAAATAAAATGAGAATTATCCTAAGCATATCCTCCGGGAGTGTTGTAACCAAGAGTACAGCAACTCCCATTGTCCTGCACCAGTTCCCATTCGATTCTACCTCAAAGCGGTGTTTTCCAGTTTTACCACTAGGTACATCTATGCCAGAGATGCCTCTACCTGCTGATATCTAGACAGGGATGTATTGCTCGGAAAACTCACAAAATCTCTACAATACCAAAATTCTAGGAAGTTCTTCTATACAAATCCTCAAAGTTTATCTTAGGGATATGTGCTCTAATGAGAGTTTATCTAAATCTAGCTTCCAAGGTTTGTACTAAACTTCCTCTAATACCAACTGTAACACCCCAACCCCAGTTACCCAAAGTCAGTGCATTATTACATTACATTTTCATGATCATAAAAGATCAAGTCTTGAAAGACTGATTAGTTTAGTAGCCTTGGAATCACTAGATACATTCATAAAGTTTACATTCCATCATAAAGTGAAAAACTACACAAACATCTTGCCTCTATAGACCACAATCATATCCCCTCGTACTATCCCTGCAGGTCATTCATAAAATACTTCTTCACATCCTGGGAAAAATAAAACATAGAAAGGGGTGAGCCCATATGCCCAGTAAGGATAAAAATATAGCGGAAACTTTCATAAATAAGCATAAACATTTAAGGCAATGTATAACTAAAAACAAGAATTTTAAACTTGAACTTCATCATAATATGGTAGAAATAAAATTAAATAATTCCATTTACTTATTCACATGGATATTCTACTAATCGAATAATCACATGAAATATCAATAACCACTTTCATAATGATGGAATGCATAATGTGAGACTACCATAACCACATAGTCGAGGCCTTGTTCCAAGACTACAAATAATATTTTGTCAAGGCCTTGTTCCAAGACATTAGTTTGTCTCATGAGACCTACCGATGCATCAAGAAGCTATAGCGGTCTCCACCCATCACTTATTAAGTCCAATTCATTCCTCATATGAACAGGTTTAAACATAACATAAACATTCATATTAAAACTAGCATACTAAATGTCAATAATTTCTCCATAAACCATGAAGGGTATAAAAATAACACATCCATAGTCAAACATATCACAAAACCTTCAATACTATATGGAATTTTTGTATCATAATAAATCAACTTCAAATAAGCTTAAAATCCATCAAAGGATGTTGACATAGATAAAATCAACACTATTTGAGAGAAATGTGTCTTTTTTTAAATCATTTAAAATCCACATAATTAAAACATTTACTTTGAAAATATTCTTATAAGATTTTAAGGGAAGCTTAGACGATTTTATAATAGCAGAAAATAGCTTCACTCGCTGTATAAGTTAAAAAAATATTCTTACCTGAATTCTGTCGAAAAGGTTAAAAAGGACCTTGTTCGGAAAACGACAGAAAGATTCATTTATAAACATCTTATAAAAAGTAAAACAAGGGTATAAATGAATTTAAACCATAGTATTTAAAATAGTAAGAATGATTTGAAATACATTTTTAAGAAACATGGATTTGGATGAAAGAGAGGTCCAAGTAGATAATTACGTATAAACGACCTCGGATAATGAAGAGATCATGAAATAAACCATTACCTTGTACTTTTCCTTGGTCGAGAGTTGGTTTAACTCATGTATAATGGTGAAATAATTGTTATTAAATTATACAAGAATCATATACATTAATATGATATCATATATGATCTTTTAACATTGCTTTGTTAATAATATCTTAGTATTATCGTTGTTTCGGGTGTTAACTGATTCGTTTTCATTTATATTATTTGTTACGTAAGTCGTGTTTGTTATAGATAGGTTGTATATTATTCATATACATAATTATATCAAGTCCTTAAACATTACTTTTAATCATAAAATGAGAATTATTCTTGAATGGGTACGATGGGGAATGAATCTCATCGCGTTCGTGGAGACGGTAGTCTGTACGTACGCACGAGCGACAATATCATTCTTTTGATCTTAAAATCATATATAATTGGATGTTATATCATATATAAAGAATCATTATAATTTTATATTTATTATTTACTTCAATTACACATCATTATCATACCCATCCAAATAATAATGTTTTTAATAACAATTACACCACGACGTGGAGACGGTAAGTCGTACATACGCACGTATAGTGACATGTAATTAAAAGGATGGATAAAATACTGAATATGGTTTTACCATATTTATAATAACATCAAATTATATATAAGATACTAGAGTTATTATTTTATAATGGAAATAACAAAGAAAGAAGAAGTGGAATAATAAAGGAACTTGAAAGAGGGTGGTGAAAACATTACCTCTTCTTCGGGTTCTTCCTTTTGATTTCATCAAAAGGGCATATTAGGATGGTTTTATGATAAAAATAAGTCCTCTAGTTTGAAGTGAGGAAATTTTAGAGAATATTTGGGTAGGTTTTATTCAAGACAAAAGGCTTTGAAGGTGTGAATTAGAGAGAAGGAGGAGTGCCCTTTTATAAGAGGGGTGAGGGGCACCTTAGGAAAAGCTAGAAATATTATTTTATAATAAATTCATATTCAGTTTCTAATGGCTCCAAAGTGTATTATTTAAAGGTTAAGGTGGGTATAGGTCTATAACCACTCAACCAATAGGTTTTAGACAGGTTTGGGTCACTATATTAACTTTATCGTTTTGATTTAACTCTTAGTTAAATAGTTTGACATTTACCATGTCTCTTTATATTTTTATATTATATAGTTAATAAACTAACTATATACTTACAAGAGACCCCCAAGTGGTCCATTAATGATATAAATATCATTATATAAGTCCTATGATCGAAAATTAGATTTTTAGGAATAGAATATCAATTAATAATATAATATATTTTTTAAAAAACTCCTTTTTGTCAATTTTGACACGATTTAATAATTGATTTTTGTTAAAGTATTAACAACTTTATTAATTCGAAACAAATTCATTTAATTAATAATAACATGTAATATTAACCAATAAAATTTTTGGATGTCATCAAAACTTTCAAATTATATTTATTTTAACATTTATAATACCAATTATTTAATTCTTTCATTAATAAGGAAAATATTGTATCATTATTGTGTCATAAATAAATTTAATTATTAAATGTATAAAAATTATAAATAAAATCACATTATGTAGGAAATGTTTTTATATTTATAATGAATATTTATAGTTGAAAATATAACATATATAACCCTATGAAAAAATTGTTTTGCTAAAAGATATATGCTTATGTCATTTTTGTATTTACTTTAACTTAATTAATATAAAGTGTCATTATCACTTACAAGTGGCTCCATGGGGTCTCAAAATCGACCCAAAGATGACCATTGTCGGAAATCTATCAACCAATAGGGTTAGGAAACGTTTTTGGGTAATTTAATATTATTATAATATTATATTTTTACCCTTATTTACCGGATTTACCCTTTAACCATGGTAAAAAATATATTTACCGAAATAATTATTCAAAATGTCTAAAAATAAAAGTTACCTATTTACACAATTTGGACCTCCTGATTCCAAATATGGAATCCATTTTTCTAAATTCAAAACATAGAAGTGGCAGAAATTAATTTAAAATTAATTCTCGTTGTCAAAACAAAAGGTGTGTTTTTATGAAATAATAACTATCAAAAGATTGAAACTTGTTTGTGTCAAATTTAATTGTGATCTTACTTATAATGACCTAAATTTTATTAAATGATAAAAATGTAATCTAATTATACTTCCAAACTATTCAAATGCATAATTTATCACTACTAATTATTTCGGTTAAAAAAATTAATTAAAATTTAGTAATTTTCACTATTCATCAAAAACTGAATTTTTTCAGAAAAATACCAAAAATTCACCCTAAGATAATTTCGATACTCCGAATCCAAAAATGAAGTTCATTTTGAAAGATAAAATTCATAAAATTTTAAAAATTGGGTATTATTATTCATAACGACTACTTAGATTGGTCGCGGTGTGTTTGAATCTCGAAGTTGTGTACAACGCAATCTATTGAATTATTCAAAGGGAAACGTACTGTGGAAGCTTGGGGTGTTGCAATACGAATTCGGGTTCCGAACTCCTAGAATTCAGACTCTGAACCCTTCTGATTTCTGACTATGAGTTCTCTGAATTCAGACTCCGAACTCTCAGGAGTTCTGACTCTGAGTTCTCTGAATTTAGACACTGAACTTTTATGAGTTCAGGTTCTTAGTTTTCTGAATTCAGACTCTGAACCCTTATGAGTTCTGAATCCGAGTTCTTTGAATTCAGACTCCGAACTCTTATGAGTTCTGACTTTGAGTTCTCTGAATTCAGACTCCGAACTCTTCTGAGTTCAGACTCTGAATTCTTATGAATTTAGATTCCTAACTCTCTAAGTTCAGGCTCTGAATTCTTGTGAATCCAGATTCCGAATTTCCTTAAAATTTAGACTCTAGAATTCTATAGAATTCAGGTTCCTAATTCCTTAGAAAACAGAATCCGAATATCCTTGTATTATAGATACTGAATGTGTTTTTGGTTAGACTCCGAACTATTTATTTTTACACTCCAAAAAATGATTTTGGTTATGTAATAATATTCTTTCTTACGCTTTTCTTGGTTATAAAACGATGTCGTGCATTTAGTTACTAACTAACCATTGTTTGAGTGACACGTATATAGGTCCCTATGAAATTCAAGGAAAAATATGACTATTGGAGGAGGGTGCTGACCGTTGAGAATGTACCTATAAATAGGATCTCATTTGAAAGAGATCACAACAAGTTGATCAATCTAGAGATTACATGTTGTTGAAGTTATTTCTATAGAGAAAGACTTTATTTCTTTGTGCATACTGAACATCTTGTTCAGGTCTACTTCGTGCGACTCTGAATGTTGCTAAGTACATTCGAGGGCTTCTGGGGATAGGAAGATAGAGGTGTCGACTACCTTAAAGATTGAGGACTTCCTTGCTGAGGAAGACATAGGTTTTGACTACCTTGAAGTTGAGGGATAACAGGGATATCAATATAGACTCATATCTTCATATTAAGGGCTTACCCTAGTGTGGGTAAGACAGACTTTCTTGAAAGTATAAATCAAGGGACCTTTATCCAAGGTTGTTGGATACCCTTCTCTTTGGGTTAAAAGATTTACTACTTGTTACTTGTTTGTTTCAAGTTTTCCACTGAATTTTGTTTACTAAGGAAAGTATAACTATCTTATACTTCCTTACATCTATACACTCTGATTTAGTAAGATTCTGTACGCTTTAAGGTATAATCTTCGTCTTTGTAAAATTTTGTTAAGTTTCATTTCCAGAACTAACTTTTCTGAAATCACATTCAAAGAATCACTTTTCTGGAATCAAGAAAGTTTGTAGAACTAGTGGTTTTGTGAATTTACTTTGTTTAAATTTTTTAAACATAACCTTCTTTAAAAGTTCCAAAAGAATTTTTTAAAGTGTACAATTCATCCCCCTTTTGTGTATTGAGCATCATTAGATACTACATACAGTATCTTCATTCATTATTTCAATCCTAAAATTGGTATCAAAGGAGGTCTCTGAAATACTTATATTCGCATATAAGTTTTCCTTGATCAATTTTTTCATTGTTCTATATTTTCCTTACTGGGGAATATTTTCCTTATTTACAAACTTTTATTACTAACAAGTTTGTGTGGAAAGTTTTTCTTTAAGATGGCAGGAATCAATATTGGTTCCATAGAAAACCTAAATCCTACTAGAACACCTATTTTTGATGGGAATGATTATGAATATTGGAGATATCGTATGAAGACATTCACTATAAATACTGGAGTAGAAAATTTTGTCATGCTTACTGGAGGATAAAAATACCGGACAAGGAAGTTAGTACTTTCCCCAATCAATAAAAGCATGAATATCAACTGAATTATAAGGTACGAAATGCATTGCTTCGTTCCATGACTAGAAATATATATAGCCAAATTTTATCTTGTGAAGCAGAATATTTTATATGGAAGAAACTTAAAGTTACTCACTTTGGAACTTCCAAAGTTATTGAAACTAGAAGATCCATGCTCAGAGCTAAATATCATGGTTTTTTCTTTCCGTATGGAGAACCCATATGTAAGGTGCAATAAAGATTTATGAATATTGTTAATAGTTTAAAATCTATGGGTGAGAAGGTATTAGATGATGAATCTCTTTTAGATAAGATCATAGACATCATGCCAAACAAGTGAGAGTCCAAGAGGACAGTAATTGATGAGAATAGGAAAGCCACCCAGATTTCCTTAGATGAGTTGTTTGGAACTCTTCTTCAACATGAGACAAGAATGAATAGAGATGCTGGTAAAGATAAAAAGAAGAATGGAAATGGAGGAGTTTCTTTTACAACTACTTCAAAACATATAAAATCCAAGACTCTAGAAAGAGTAACTAGATCAAAGTCAAATCAAGTTACTATTCAGTCAGAATCTAGTGATATAGAAAATTCTATGAATGAATTAGCTAATCTTTCTCGGAGAATGAACAAGATAGTAGCTCAGAATAACTATCAAAATAAGTTCAAGAAGAGAGACTATAAAGAGAAGAAAGATAAGGAAGTTACTTTTTATGAATGTAGAAGAACAATTCATATCAGACCTGATTTCCCTCTATTAAAAAAGAAGGAAAAGAAGGAAAATAATTTAGAGAGAAATAAAAAGAAGTTCTATCGTTCGAAGCACAAGAAAAGTCTTAAATCAAACGATACTTATAGTGCTAGCGGTGGAGAATCTTCAAGAAGTGAATCTTCTCAATATGAATCATAAGCACAGAAAAATATTAGATTAATTGCTATTACTTCTTTCCCAAATACATGTCTTATGGCCAAGGTAAGATCTTCCAAGGCTTTAACAAATTTATCTCTCGATAAGAATTACTATTCTGAAGATATTACTTCTAATAAAGATACTTCATCTTCAGATAATGAATAAATACCTTTATATGAAGAAGTATCTACATTTTCCAAGTTATTAGAAGCAAGAAAATGTAAAAATTTTATGAAACTAGACAAGGAAAATACTAGGGAAGAAGTTCTTACAAAAGAGATTTCAGACCTCTCTAGAGATCTTAAATATAAGGATGAGCATCTAGAAAAACTTTCTAAAGACCTTAAGAAAGTAAATTCTGAAAAGGAAAAACTTTCTAAAGATCTTAAGAATTCCATTTTAAAAATAAATGTTTTTTAGGAAAAATCTAATTCTATGGAAATAATTCCTGAGGATAGAAATTTAGTCATAAGATTAAAATCTGAAATATATTCCCTTAAGAAAAAATTATTGAAAACTTTACTACTGGTAAAGAAAATTTTGACAAGATGTATTCTCAAATCCGACCTCTAAGGAATAATTCTATATTTGGTTATACTTGTTCTAAACTGATTTTTAGTAACAATTATTTTGTTCCTCAAAGTGCTCCTTTCAACACTAAGTGTCAGTGTGGTGGACACTGGGAAAAAAATTGTTCCTCAAAAAAAACCCAGTCTTTAGGTTTTCGTAAAGCCTATTTTTCTAAGAAAATGTGGGTGCCTAAAATTTTTCTTTATAAAATTTATGGATCCAATAAATTTTGGATTTCGAAAGTCAAAAATTCTTATTTTCAGGAAAATAAGAAAAGTACCAACAACAATATGTGGTACATGGATAGTGGATGTTCCTGGTATATGACTGGTAACAAAAACTACATTGAAAAGATTATCAAGACGAAAGGAGGAAAAGTAACTTTCAGAGATAATGCTAAGGGAGAAATTATTGGTATAGGTAACATCATTATTCTTGAAAAAACTTTTATTTCAAATGTTTTATTTGTTAATGGTCTTAAGAACAACCTCATTAGCATAAGGTAATTATGTGATGAAGGTTACCTTGTGAATTTTAGGAATGACAAGTTCTTAGTACACAATTCTAAGGAAGAGTTTATTCTTTATTCCCATAGGAAATATAATGTTTACGCAATAAACTTAGAAAAACTTAGGAACCAAGACCTACCTTGCCTTAGTGCAATGGATGATCATTCATGGTTGTGGTATAGAAGGTTAGGATACTGTAACCTTAAGAACCTATGAAAAATCTCTAAGAAAAGACTAGTTGAGGATCTACCGGAGCTTAGATTTGATTCTTCAAAAGTTTTTGATCCTTGTCAATATGGAAAGAAATTTAAATCAAGTTTAAAATCAGTCGGTGAAGTCTCAACCACTGATGCATTATAGTTAGTGCATATGGATATATTTTTTTCCAACACAAACTGGAAGCATTGGAGGAAAATATTATGTATTTGTCTTAATTGATGATTTCACTAGATTTACATGGGTCTATTTTCTTGCAAAGAAATCTGAAGATTTTTCTTATTTCAATAGTTTTAGAGCCCAAGTTAAAAATGAGAAAAACCTTCATTTGATAACTATTCATAGTGATCATGGATGAGAATTTCAAAATTCTGATTTTGAAACTTTTTTGTAGTAGAAAAGGCATTACCCAAAACTTCTCAGCACCTAGAACACCTCATCAAAATGGTGGTGTTGAAAGAAGAAATAGAATTCTTAAAAAGATAACAAGAACCATGTTGAGTGAATATTCTATAGCCAAACATTTTTGGGCTGAAGCTGTAATTACTGCTTGTTATACTATAAATTTTGTTTTGATTAGACCCTTTCTTAATAAAACTCATTACGAGTTATAGAATGGTAGAAAACCTAGACATTCCTACTTCAAGGTTTTTGGTTGCAAGGTATTCATTTTTAATACTAAAGATAATTTACACAAATTCGCACCAAAATATAATGAAGGAATTTTCTTAGGCTACTCCACAACTTCTAAGGGTTATAGAGTTTTCAATAAAAACACTTGTGCTTTTGAAGAAACAGTACATGTCAAATTTGATGAAACTGATCCCTTTGTTTCTAAACAACCCCAACCTACATCTTCGGATGTTTTTTCAAAAACTGATTATCAACCATTGTTAGAAGATCCTTCTGATAAGGAAAATGTCCAAGAAGAAGTTTCTGAATCATTTACCCCAGAAGATTTCCTACCCTATGTTGATGAACAGGTTTTACAAAACCCAAATTAGTTATTTCTTAAGAATCATACCAGTGATAGTATCATTGGTAATGTAAATCAACCTGTAAGGACTATAAGTTCCTTAAGGAATAAAGTAGAACATCTAGCATTCCTTTCCCAATTAGAACCAAAAATCATTGATGAAGCTTTAGGTGATGATGATTGGATAAAATATATGCAAGATGAACTAAATGAATTTGAAAGGAATAAAGTCTGGACCATAGTTGAAAGACCTAAGGAAACTTCTGTTATTGGATTAAAATGGGTCTTCAGAAATAAATGTAATGAAAATGGAATCATAGTAAGAAATAAAGATATATTGTTTTATAAATTCTACAATCAACAAGAAGGAATAAACTATAAAGAAACATATGCTCCAATAGCTATACTTGAATCTATTTATATTTTTCTTGCCTTTCCAGCATTCTTCAACTTCAAACTTTTTCAAATGGATGTGAAATTTTCCTTCCTTAATGGTTTTGTATAAGAGGAAGTTTTTGTTGAACAACCTCCTGGTTTTGAAGATAAAAAACATCTTGAACATGTTTATAAACTTACCAGATATTTTTATGGACTTAAGCAAGCCCCACGAGCATGGTATGATAGGCTTAAAAGATTTTTTATTCAAAATAATTACGTTAAGGGAAATGCATATCCAACCCTTTTTATAAATAAAGATAAGAAAAATGTTTTGATTGTTCAAATTTATGTTGATGACATTATATTTGGTTCAACTCAGCAATCTTTAACTGATTCCTTTGCGGATCTAATAAAATCTGAGTTTGAAATGACTATGATGTGTGAGTTAACTTTTTCCTTGGTTTTCAAATTTCTCAAAAACCAGAAGGAATCTATATATCCCAACATAAGTATAATAAATATCTTCTTAAAAATTATGGATATGACAACACTAAGAGTATTATTACTCCCATTGGTACCTCAAACATAGTTGATCTTGATGATGCTGGGAAACTAGTAGATCAAACATCTTTTAGAGGTATGATAAGAATTTTACTTTACTTGACAGCTAGTCATCTAGACTTAATTTTTTCAGTATGCTTATGTGAAAGATATCAACACAATCCTAAGGAATATAATTTAAAGGAACTGAAAATAATTTTTCACAACTTAAAGGGAACCATGTATTTAGGACACTTTTATACTTCTAGAAATGATTTTATTTTAAAGTGTTTTTCGGATGTTGACTGTGGTGGATGTAGAATGGATTAAAAGAGTACATCCGGAACTTGTCATTTATTAGAAGATTCATTAGTTTCTTGGTCAAGCAAGAAGCAACACTCAGTAGCACTTTCCACTACTGAAGCCAAATATGTAGTAGCTGTAATTTGTTGTACTCAAGTGTTGTGGATGTAACACACACTCATAGACTATGGTATGAGTTCTACCAAAACACAAATTTTGTATGATAATACTAGTTTCATTTCCCTTAGTAAAAACCTTGAACATCACTCTCATGCAAAACACATATATATTAGGCATCACATTCTTAGGGATCACACACAAAAAGGGGATATCATTCTTCAATTTATTGAAACACAAGATCAACTTGCTGATATTTTCACAAAATCTTTACCGTCCGATAGATTTGAATACATTAAAAAAAAGTTAGGAATGATAACCATAAGGTAATCTTCCATCTTAACTTTCTGTTGAAACCAATATCCTTACAGTGTAAACTCCTTTTCATAGGAGGGGTACATTTGATTGTTATTTTTCAAATCTTTCGTAATGAAAATTTTCGTAGTCAGATTTTTCAAATCTTTCATAATGAAAATTTTTCATAGCCAGATTTTTCAAATCTTTTGTAATGAAAATTTTCGTAGTCAGATTTTTCAAATCTTTCAAAATGAAAATTTTTATAGCCATATTTTTCAAATATTTTGTAATGAAAATTTTCGCATTCATATTTTTCAAATCTTTCGTAATGGAAATTTTAGTAGCCAGAAGTTTCAAATTTTTCGTAATGAAAAATTTCGTAGTAAGATTGTGTAAAATTTTTATAATGAAGATTTTCGTACTTAAAATTCTCATAATAGAGATTTTTGTTTTTAATTTTTTTCATAATAAAATTTTTTAGAATCTAAAGTTCTTCAAGGAAAATTTTCCTCAATAAAAATAATCTTCCTAGCAATCTGAAAGGTTTATTTCCTTTCCAGAGTTTTCGAAATCATCCTTTACTTACAGGTAATTTCTTTTGTTTTTAAATTTTTTTGGATTCTCTTCTCCTTAAATCCGAATGTTTTTAAAACATCAAAAGATCAGATCCAAGATTTCCTTGTGGCTATCGTATCAACTGTCAGATCTGATCAGAAGGATTTTCAACCATTGGATTGAGTTTGGAAGATGAATCATCACATCAAATGCCTATATAAAGGACCCCCTTATGGTTGTCCCACATCGAATCTTAAGCTCTCGTGTGCTGAATTTCTTCCCTTATACATAAGATCATTCCAGATTTTCAAGGATTTATCAATTCCAAATGTCTCTAGACGAATCTTCTCAGAAAGATATGTCTATTATCAAGCCAATCTCAGAGTGGTAGTTTTATAGAGAAAGTTTGGTTCATTTTAACTTCTTTACTAAGTATTATTCTATAATATCGAAGAACATCAAGCTCAATGGATGGGACAGTGTTTTCATATCGAATCCAGGTGCTCAAGATTTAGCATATCTGGACTTTCTAGTTGAATTTTATGAATCAGTCAGCTACTTCAAGGAAGAAGGAAGAGAGAAGTTTTCATTCAAGATCTATGGAAAGACTTATGATCATTCATATATTAAGGAAGCTAATTTGGTTGGTATTCCATACGAAGGGGAATCTGAGTTCTATTCTCATAAGTTGTTAGATGTCAAAGGAAGTTTTGTTAAGGAAAAGGTTATGGCATGTCTTGGAATCTCTGATGTAAAGACTCTGAAGATCGCTCACTTGTCTACAAATCATCGGATTCTCGAATTATGGGTTCAAGGATTCATAATTCCGAGAAAAGGTGAAAAATATACATTAAATAAGAGTGAAATGTATATCTTGGATTTCTTGGTGAACAAAAGGAAGATCAATCTATTTAAGAATATTCTCATTACGATTGAGAATATTAAGAATGGAAACTTGAACACTCAGATAATCATGTATCCATCCATTCTCTCCGAGTTAATTGTTTGGTGGTTAGAATTTCTTAAAATTCCTTGCAACTCAAAGCCAAGGATTGAAAAGTCATGTTAGTCAGTGATGACATCCTGAAGAGAATGAACATTGGTTTTTCTATCGATTCCAGCTAATTTTATGACTTACCAGAGGAAGAAGTTGAAGTTGTTCCGAAAAAACAAGAAGCAATTGAACCATCCAAAAAGGGACGAAGTAAGAGGAAGTTGAAGGAACTAGTAGTAGAAGGAAAAACTACAAATCCAAAGGAAATCCAACCTGCACCTCCAAATCCTAAGAATCAAAAATCATATCTAGATGAGGTAGTTGCTAAGTGGAGATAAGACAAACAGAATAGGAAATAAGGGGAGCCAAGTTTTGGTTTAGATCTTGCTGAAGTAAAATCCTTAAAAGAGAAGATAGTTGATGAGCTTGAAAATAAAGTAAAATAAAATAATAAAAAGAAGAAGTTGAATGAATCCGAGATAGTGAAATCACTCCTGAAGGCTACTGAGAAAGCATCTGAGAGTATCTCGGTACTAAAATATTTCTTGCTAGAAGCTTAACCTGAGACTCTGGGTAATAAATTCATCACTCTGGAAAAAGTCCAAGAAAATATTGTTGAAGAAAAATAAGTTGTCGAACGAGTTGAAGAATAAGTAGAAATTAGTGGTGACACCACATAGTTGATTAAGCAAGTTGAAGACTTTCATGAGAAAGAAATCCCATCCAAGAAGCTCTTAATGTGAACTTCTAAAGCAGAATCTTCAAAGATGGCTACATCTGGGAAAGATGAGAAAGGAGAAGATGAAAAGGTTGAAGAAGAAGTGAATAAGTTGTCGGAAGAAGAAATTTATAATCATCATTTCATACACCCATAGGATGTTGAGGCGGGAGCTCAAAAAGAAGATATAGATGAAGATAAAATTATTCAGCTGTCTAACAGTGAACATAAATCTCCGGATGAGGAATCTATTCCGAAAACTAAAAAGGTAAAATATGTGGTTATTGATACACCTAGTAAAGATGTTGTGAAGAATAAGGAAGCAGCTAGATCTTCAAAGAGGAAACTTGTTGAGCTAGAGAAAGGGCCCTCACCTAGAAAAGTTTCATATTCAGAATCATCATCTCTTGGACATGATTTCATTGTTCAGTTATTGAAGAATCTTGTTGGCATCATTCTGATTTTTCCAAGTATAGATTCCAGATTCCAGATGCTTCAACACACACTAAATCAGAAATCGGATTCAGTATCTGTGGTGATGGATAAGTGTGTCAATCTTGAGGTTGGTTTTAAGAATTTTTTTATTAACTATGATGCCCATAAAAGGCCTTTTAAGAAAATGGTTAGCTGTTCAAAGAATAAAGTTTAAGATATGAGAGATCTTGATGAGTTCCAAGATATTTTCAAGGAGGCATTTGATATTGAAGATGGTAAGATCAAGGATATCACAAGTAGTTTTGAAGAAAAGATGACTCTGGAACAGAATTCTCAGAGTCAAGAAGTGAAGGGTTTTAATGGGAAACTGTATTTAGTGGCTCAAAGCTGGAAGAGAGAAAGAGAGGTTAATATTGAGATAGAGGAAAAGGTTGTCAATCAATAAGAAGTCTTGAAGGCTCAGGCAGAGGCTATTAAGGCTCAAGAAGATAGAATCAAATCTCTATAGAAGAAAGATGACGATCATGATCAGATTCTCAAAAGAGCAGAGGAAGATCACAAGGTGCTCAAGAAGCTGAAGGCAATAGTCAAGAATTTTATGCCCAAGGAAAAGAAAGGATCATCTTGTTTAAATACGATCTTTTGTTGTATTTTCCTTCCTTGTATAAATTTTTTCTATCATAATGTAATGTATGGTTTCTTTTTTTGTACTAATATTTCAGGTACCATAATTTCTTTTTCATTCCCTCAAATTCCTTTTTTGAAAATCACAAAGGGGTGAAAAGGAAAAAAGAATACTGAGTAAAGAAGAAATGTCCCTAAGGGGGAGTTCATCTAAGGGGGAGTTTTCATTACAAAGATTTTTGTATTCAAGATAATGAAAAATCTCATTCCAAAAATCTAGAATACGATCCTTAGTGTTCCAAAGCCTAAGGGGGAGTTAGTCCTATTCATCCTTTCTCATGTGTTAAGAGAGATAAGTTTAATTTTCAAAGTCTTGAAAAATATTTTCTAAGTCTTTATAATCTATTTCTTAAGGATTTTTGTTCTTTCTAAAAAGGGGGATATTGTTGAGTCAATAAGGTTTCGTTATAACTCTTACATTCCTTCATGTTTGGGGATATTGTTGAGTCAATAAGTTTTCCTTATTACTTTACCATTTCTTCATGTTTTGAAAATCACAAACACATTATCTTAAGGCAAATTTCATTTACCCTATGTTTCACTTTCATAAGGAAAATTTTCCTTCCCCAAGGAAAATTATCATTATCATGTTTTTCATTGTTATTTTTGTCTAAGTATAAATTTGGTTTCATATCCAAACCCTCAAGAATCATATATATACTTAGATATAAATCATTCTGTTTTCAGGATATGAATTCAGGTTCTGAACTCCTTGAATTCAGACTTCGAACCCTTCTGAGTTCTAACTCTGAGTTCTCTGAATTGAGACTCCGAACTCTTATGAGTTTTGACTCTGAGTTCTTTTAATTTAGACACCAATCTTTTATAAGTCCAGTTCTGAGTTTTATAAATTCAGACTCTGAACTCTTATGAGTTCTGGCTCCAAGTTCTCTGAATTCAGACTCCAAACTCTTATGAGTTCTAACTCTGATTTCTCTGATTTCAGACTCCGAACTCTTCTAAGTTCAGACTTCGAATTATTATGAATTCAGATTCCGAACTTTCTAAGTTCAGGTTCCGAATTCTTGAGAATGTAGATTCCGAATTTCCTTGAAATTAAGACTCCATAATTCAATATAATTCAGGTTCTTAATTCCTTGGAAAACAGAATCTGAATATCGTTGTATTATAGATACCGAATGTGTTTTTGGTTAGACTCAAAGCTATTTTTTCTTACACTCTGAAAAATTATTTTGGTTATGTAATCATACTCTTGATTACACTTTTTTTGTTATAAAATGATTTCGTGCATCCAGTTACTAACTAACCATTGTTTGAGTGACATGTGTATAGGTCCCTCTGAAATTTAAGGAAAAATATGACCATTGGAGGAGGGTTCCAACCATTGAGAATGTGCCTATAAATAGGAGATAATTTGAAAGAACTCACAACAAGTTGATAAATCAAGAGATTACATGTTGCTGAAATGATTTCTAGAGATAGAGACTTTATTGCTTTGTGCGTACAGAACATCTTGTTCAGATCTACTTTGTGCGACTCCGAATTTTGGTGAGTACATTCGAGGGCTTCCAGGGATAGGAAGACAGAGGTTCCAACTACCTTAAATCTCGAGGACTTCCTTGCTAAGGAAGACAGAGGTGCCGACTACCTTGAATTTGGGGGCTTTCTGGGATAACAAGAAATAATATGATCTTTGTATTGAGGGCTTACCCTGGTGTGGGTAAGACAGACTTTCTTGAAAGTATAAATCAAGAGACCTTTATCAAAGTTTGTTGGATACCCTTCTCTTTGGGTTAAAATATTTACTACTTGTTACTTGTTTGTTTCAAGTTTTCTGCTCCATTTTGTTTTCTAAGTAAATTATAACTATCTTATACTTCCTTATATTTGTACACTCTAATTTAGTAAGATTTTATATGCTTTAAGGTAGAATATTCATCTTTGTAAACTTTTGTTAAGTTTAATTTTCAGAACTAACTTTTCCGGAATCACATTCTCGGAATCACTTTTCCATAATCAAGAAAGTTTGTAGAACTAGAGTTTTTGTGAATTTACTTTGTTTAACTTTGTTATACATAACCATCTTTAAAATTTATAAAAGAATTTTTAAGTGTACAATTCACCCCCCCCCCCCCTCTTGTGTATTGAGCATCATTAGATACAATATACAGTATCTTCATTCATTATTTCGATCCTACAGGTTTTGGTTAATAAGATAAATAAATTACAATTAAAAATACTATAAAAAAATTAAACATATATATTTGTATGTGCTGCCTCCATATATGAAATAAATACCAATTGAAATTATAATAAACCTGTGAAAAATAAATTTAAAACATAAGGTGAGCATTAAATTTCCCATTCAGGGGTTTTAAAATCATTTGGAAAAACTTTTCTTCAAAACTATTAAAATTTCTTTGAAAAAATATAAAATAAATCATTTGATAAAATAAATACTTATAAAAGGGATTTCAAATCATTTTCTATATATCCTTAATAAATTTATATTAGATTGAAAACCATAACTTATCAAAATAATATTTATCTTTATATACTTATTTGGATTTATCTAATTTGAAAATAAGAACCTTTATGGAATATTTATGATTCCTAGAAAGCCATATGAAAATCATAAATCCAATTAGTCCTATCACATATGGGATAGAATCCCCTGGAGTTCATGGGTTCACTCCCCATATCATAACTTATCATTCTATAATCTAGTGACATAATTTAAGAAAACATACTAAATGGTCTTGCTTTTCTCACTCATAACCCAAAAACATTTCAAAACCATACATAACTTATTTTCCTATAAGAAAAATAATCATACAAAATTCTTTATGTGGCACAATATTATTTTTAAGAATTTATAAAAATAACTAGGAGAAATCCATACTTATAAATGATTTCTATTATTCAAAAGACATAAATATAAATGCTAAATAAATTAAATGAATGATCTAATTAAAGTATATGGAATATCAATGATCTCTTTGATATTGCCCATATATAATATTATAAATGAAATTCATGGATATGTAAAAATAATTGATACATAAAATTATAACACTTATTATTTACAATATTCTATAAAATGATAAACTATAGAGAATACATGAAATAATTACTTTTCTCATAGAAATTGATTTTTAAAAGAAACAATTTAAATATGACAATAAAAAAAGAAAAAATTATTATTGTTTTATAAAAGATTATTGAAAATAATGTAATAATTATTTATAACATTAATGTACAACCTAATATATATATATAGTTTTTTTAAAATAAATAGAGGATTATATTTCTTTGAAGTCTTATAATTCAAATAAAATATTTAAAGAAACAAAATAGAGACTTTGTTTTACAAATCAAAAACTTCATTGAAATTTTGACATATGAACACACATATTTTATAGAATTTGAATATATGTATATATATAGACTTGTAAATCAAATGAATCCCTTACCTTAAATTTAGACTGACTATCATTGCTTGGAAATTCTTGAAGAAAAACAGAAAGGGTGCAGAAGACAGCATCCTCTTATGCAGGTTGTGCAGTGCTCAAGTAGGGTGTGCAATAGGGTGAGTAGTACTCAAGTAGGAATGAAAAACTTAATAATGGTGTGAAAAACATAAAAAATATAGATAAAGTGAGAGTTATAATGAAACACTTATTCATAACCTCAAATTTACTATTCACGTAATATTTATATAAGCATTTAATTATTTCATTCTTCCGTGTTGAGGAAGGAAGGAAAATTGATAGTCATTTTTTTAGCATTACACATCACACACACATATTATAAGTATATCATATATATATATATATATATATATTATCCTTACTTTCAAGGTGTTAGAATACTTCTATAAAATGGGGGTTCCCTTTTTTACTTCAATACACATCCATGTCCCACATGATTCTCCAATTTAATTTTTTATTATATTTTTTACCAGTTATATAGTTTGGCGTGTTTCACATTTTTTCTCATTTTTTCAATTTTTGTTATTTTTTTACCAGTTTTTTTGATAAGACATATATCATTTTCTTAACACATCATATTTCATTTTTTTATCTCACATTTTATCCACTTTTATAATTATTTTAACTTTTAAAATAACATTTTTAATTCATATTTTATCCTTTATCATTATTATTTTAGTTTAATAAAATTATTACTTTAGGTAATAAATTATTTATACTCATATATTCATAAAAAAGTTATAAGTCATAATTTCATAAAATAAAATATATTACTTTAATTTACCAATAATAATTTAAAATTCACACAATTTAAAATTTATAAACTTAAAATATTTTCAATTTCATATAATATATATTACCATAAAAATAATAATAATTTTATCTTCAAACAATATGTTTTACCATTAACTATTATTTCTATTATTATTATCATTTATATAACTTCTTTAATATTCATAATTAAAAAATTTAAAACAAATTATGGATATACGAAAATATATTGAGCTTTATTTATTTCAAATAATGATAAAAGCTTAATTAGTATTCTAAATTTAAATTAAATTCACTGATATAATTTTTCAAGTTTTTATTTAATGTCATCTTATTTTATTTTTCAAATTATCTTAAATTTTGTTATTTAAATCTTTAATTTTATAAAAATCATCCAGTAAATAAATTAATTCCACATTTATAAAAATGTTATTTTTTATAATTTTAAATCAAAATTTTTTCTTGAAAAATAATAATATATTAGAAACATTCAATATTAAAAAAAACTTTTAAATAAAGAATATATTTTAACATATTTTAAGAAAAATACATTCATTTAAAGAAAATATTATTTCTTAAAAAGTCATATTACATAATTTGAATCAAAACTTATTTTGATTATACAAAATGTCTTAGTTTTATAAATTTTTTTATTAAAACCTTTTTTAATTGGTTTTAAACTATAAACAATCTATAAAATAAATATATAATTAAAATAAAATTATTGTTTAAATTTCTTTGGATGTTACGTCCCCCCCTTTAAAATAATTTTCCCCTTAAAATTCATTTGGTCTCAAGAAAAATCTGAATTTTCTTCTTTATAATTAAGAAAAATTAGAATTGTAAAGCTTTTTTACTCTACCAGTTAGATTTTTCTCAAAATATAACCTCTAATCTATAAATTTTTTTAGACTGTTGCTCTAATACCAAGTGTGAAGCCACAAATTAGTGATTCTAGATTCAATGAATAAAAAAGATGTGTTTTTTTTTAAAGGACAAATGAAAAAAAATACACAAAACATTTTACATATCATGACCTTTTCTGACTTAAGTTTGGGACAAGTAGAAAAATACATTATAATAAACAATGTTTTACAAAAAAATAATAAATATATTCATGTGTTCTAGATATTTATATGAAATAAGAACCAATTTAAATTCTACTAAACTTTTGAAATATAAATTTAAAATATAGGGTGAGCATTAATTTTTTTTGTAAGGGGTTTTAAAATCATTTGGAAATACTTTTCTTGAAAACAAAAAAAATATCCTTGGAAACACTTATTAAGTAAGTCATTTGATAAAATAAATACTTAAAAAGGGTTTTCAAATCATTTTCTAAATTTACTTAATAAGTGTATATTACTTTGAAAACCATAAATTATCAAAATAAAAAATATTTTGAAATACTTCTTTGGATTTCTCTAATTTTAAAATAATAAATTTTATGGATTATTTATGATACTTAAGAGCCATAAGAAAACTATAAGGCCACTTAGATGTATCACATATGCTAAAACATCCCATTAAGGTCATGGGTTAACTCCCCATACCATAGATTATCATTTTATATTCTAGTTCTATAATTTAAGAAAACATTTTAAATAATACTCCCTTTCTCACTCAAAACCCAAAAACATTTCAAAACCATAAAAAATTATTTTTATAAAATAATATAATTTTACAAGTTTATTTACATTGAAAAATATCATTTTTAAGAATTTATAAAAATTACTTGAATAAATCCATTCATATAAATAATTTCTCTTATGTAAAATACATAAGTATAAATTCTAAATAAATTCAATGAATTCTTGAATTAAAGTTCATGGAATGTCAATGATCACTTAGATGATGGCCATATATAATATTATGAATGACATTCATCTATATCCAAAAACAATTCACACATAAAATGATAACTCATAATATTTATAACATGCCATAAAATGGTAACCTATATAGAATACATTAAATAATAACTTTACTCTTAGAAATTTATTTGTAAATAAATGATTTAAATATAACAATAACAAAACAAATTTTTGTTATTGTATAATGATAGATTATTTAAAATAATGTGATAATTATTTATAACATTAATTTTCATCATAATATATATTTATTTATTTATTTATATTTATATATACATATAGATATTGGAAAATAAATAGAGTATTAGATTTATTTAAAGAGTTATAACTCAAATCAAAGATTTAAAAAAACAAAATAGAGACTTTGTTTTCCAAATAATAAACTTGATAGATATTTTGACATACTAACACCCTTATTTTATAGAATTTAAATATCCATTTATAGAGAGAGAGAGAGACCTGTAAATAAAATACATCCTTTACCTTAAACTCAGAAAAACTACCATAGCTTGGACACACCAGAAGCATAGCCAATAGGGTATAGAGGATAGTGCCCTCTTACATAGGTTATGTAGCGCTTAAACAGGTTTTACAATAGGGCGTGCAACACTCAAACTGGCATGAAAAATTTAAGAAATGTGTGTGTAACATAAAAAAATAGATAAACCAAGAGGTATAATGAAACAAATATTTATTATATCAAATTTACTATTAATATAATATTTATATAAGCATCAAATTATTTCATTCTTCCATGTTGTGGAAGGAAGATAAATTGACTCTCGACTTTTTTATAGCATTACATGTCACACACTTATATTATCAGTATATCATATATATATATATATATATATATATATATATATATATATATTACTCTTAATTTCAAGGTGTCCGAAGACTTCTGTAATGTGGGGGTTCACTTTTTGACTTCACCACACACACATTCCCCACATTATTCTTCAATTTGATGTTTTACTATATTTTTTCATTTTATTATTTGTCTTATTTCAAATTTTCTACCCTTTTTCATTTTTGTTTTTTTATTATTTGATTGACTATTTTTTTAAATAAAAAATATATCATTTTTTAAACACATCATATCTTATATTTTTATCCCATGTTTTATCCACTTTTTTATCATTGTTTTAATTTTTAAAATAACATTATCAATTCATATTTTATCCTTTATCATTATTATTTTAGTTTAATAACATTATTAATTTAGATAATAAATTATTAATAACAATATATTCATAAAAAAATTATAAGTCATAATTTTATATAAAAAAATTACTTTAATTTAAAAATTATCACAGTTCAAAATTTAATAAACTTAAAATAATTACAATTTTATATAATATATATTACCATAAAAATAATTATTATTTTCTTTTAAAACAATATGTTTTACCATTAATTATTTTTTTTATTATTATTATCATCTATATAATTTCTTTAATATTCATAATTAAAAAATTTAAAAGAAATTAATATTATAGAAAAATATATTCAACTTTATTTATTTAAAATAATGATAAAAGTTTAATTAGTATCCTAAATTTCTAATTAAATTTAAAAATACAAATTATCAATTTTTATTTAATGTCATATTATTTTACTTTTCAAATTACATTAATTTTTTTTATTCAAATCCTTAATTTTACAAAAATAATCAAGTAATTTTTTTTAAAAGGTTGGGGTCGAAGCCTCAATTTATTATTTAAAGCAAAGACCTCTTTAGACTGGGTAGAGGGTGACCCATTACATAGCCCGAAGGCCCAAGGCCAAGTAGCAGCCGTGGGACTATTGCAACGGCGACACTGTAGCGGCGGAGGGACTGTAGCAGGTACTGTAGCGGTGGTGGTTACTGTAGCAGGTACTGTAGCAGTGCGGGTACTGTAGCAGTACTGTTCACCGAGGGGTCCTTTGGGCCAAAAATAATCAAGTAATTGAATTAATACAACATTTATAAAAATATTATTTGATTATAATTTTAAATCAAAATAGTTTTATTAAAAAATAATAATATATTCAAAACATTAAATATTATAAAATAAATTTAAATAAACAATATATTTTAACTTATTTTAAGAAAAATACATTTATTTAAAAAAAATATCATTTCTTGAAAAGTGATATTTTATAATTTTAATCAAATATTATTTTAATTATTTAAAATATTTCAGTTTTATATAAGTTTTTTTAAAATCTTTATTAATTATTTTTAAATTATAAACAAAAAACTAAATAAATACATAATTAAAATAAAATTACAATTTAAATTTGTTGGGATGTAACAATAATAAATATTAGGTAATAGTTTCAACTTAATTGTTTATCATAATGAACAATAAAAATAGTAAAAATTAATTATTGTGGTTAAGGTTAAAACGGGTTTGCCGGAGGTTTTAAATAAAAAAATACAGGTTAAAATGACCTAAAAATTTATTTAATTTATATTTTATATCCAGATTTAGACCTTATAACATCCATAGTTTTGGAATGGTTAATTTTTTATCCATTTTGGGTGTGTAAAAACATATGTGTATTTTATTCTTTTCAAAAAAAATCCTAGTGTGTCATGAACTAAGTTGGGTCGCCATCTGACCTAGTGCCCAACCTGATCCACAACAAGGCCCAAGTGGAATATCCAGTCCCCACAGGATGTAACAAGTGTCCGGGTATCAAATGAATGTTTGGGAATGATTTACCTGATAAATGAAAGACAAGTAAATAAAAAATAAATAAATCTAAACTAATAAAAATAGGTAAATACTAGCAGTGGAAAATTAAACAAATATGTCCGGATAAACATACCTCCAAGTGAACTAATGGGTCACCACAAACACAAAAAAACACTCGTTGAAAGAGAAATCGAAAACTACAACTTGAAACTGAAAAGATAAAGTAGGCATGAACACCAAGATGCTTAGTAGGAATTTCAAAATAAAAACAACGCCCTATACTTGTTACTTTAAAAAGAAATCCAATCATGCTATTTTTAAAATAAGACATAATAAAATAATGTTTTTCCTTATTTTCAAATTAAATTCATGAGTTTACATCATTAAGTAAAGCACGACTATTCCACTATGTTTTCAAAATAGTTTCCAAACATGCATTAACATTCCAAAACAAAAGGAAAACAATTCAAATTAAAAACAGGGATTTTTCAAAGAAGGAAACAAGCTTGAAGCAACAAAAATGGAAACCATTTCACAAACACTATGTCATAAGGGATCACCATGGTAAATACCTATAGGAAACTATTACTAATGGGACCCTAGGAACTTCATACCTCAGTAAAAATGTGGTATAGAAACCACAACCATCAGTGTTCTCGTGCAGGATCCACTAGGGGGAATCACATCCCATGGCCTAGTGGTCTCTAATCATATCACATGTTTAGTTAGTGTTGAAATATCATTATTTCTAGAAGAAACTGGTATGAACCACTTTCAAATCATCTAGCATACTAGTCCTAGTCTTCCCACCTAAATACCTCAGGCATCCCATGTGTTCTATTTCAAGTGGTGGTGAGTTTTCATAAAACTAACATACATGAACATATCATTCTCTTTATTCAAAAACACACTCACCCTCTCACCACTGATCTCCCTCCTTGATCACATCCCCCCCCTCCATCACATATAAATGAACAAGCCTCTTTACTTGGCACTTATTAGAATCCACACATTCAACATACACATCATTTTATAAAAAAAGGGGGCATGCCTCAAGAGGGGTTTTACTTTTTCAAAAACCATTCTTAAAGTGCCAAATGGGATTAATTATTTACAAGGAATAATTTTCATTGTAAAAACATAATCACCTAACACTTTTAAGTTTCCAAAATCATTTAAAATCTCAATTGAAAAACCAATGTACTACACATTTAAAAAAATCTTGAATCCACACTTACAATGATGCAATTCTTTCAAGAAATTAAAACCACCATTTAACCTAAAGTTCACACCAAAACCCATCTTTGGAAATCACATCAGAGATTCTTGGAAAACCAAACATATCATTAATCTTTTATAACTAAATCGACCGAAAGGCCAAATGCCTTTTGAAATATTCATTACAAATTCAAAGACACTTAGGAAATCACTTTTTTAGAAAATTCTCTTAACACCAAATGGGCGTTAGAAATACATTTCAATTTCCAAAAAAAGGCATGATAATTTAAAATAACCACAACCAGATTTTATAGCATGTATATATTTCATAAATATAAAAACATATTTTTAAAATAATCAAGAAGTCATGAGATTCAAATTAAATACATAATAATAGGTGTCCTACCTCAGGGTGGAACCAAACTAAACGTTCAACACTTGAAAATTTCTAACTAGAAGATGATGCTCCACCACTGTGCATATGAATCTACACATATATATAAGGAAACATATCCCCTATGCACACACCTACATGGCTATAAATGTTTGTAAGGGGATCCTTACATATATGCTTATATGTATATATCAATCACCACTCACCTACATATGCATTTTCATATATATACATGGGAAAAACTAGGCCCATACATGTATATTCACTGCCATGGATTACTATACATGTAATAAGTAAACCCACACACACACACACACACATATATATATATATATATATATACTTACCTGTGCACACGCAGGCGATTTTCCTTAGACCCGGCGACTCAAAACCACAAAGTAGGGACCATGCGCTACACATATAATTAAATAAATCAATCACACTTAATAAAACATTTCAAAGATTCATAATAACACTTTACCACAAAAACACACTCAAATTATTCTCTTTAAAATCAAATGCACACTAAACCCATTTGAAAATACATTTCACACCACTTACATAACTAATAAAAAAAAAATTGGAAATATTAAAATAAAATCACATAATCAATTTAACTATTTATAATGGTCAATCCCCTTTCAAATCCTCACATAAAACAATTTCAATTAAAATCATGCCTCCCATAATTTACACAGTTCACAAACCGCATTAAAAGTGCCCGTAAAAAAGCCAATTTGCCAAATTAATCCATTTTCCTTTAAAACCCCACTTTCAAACTCATTCACACAACCATAAAAATATTTTAAAGAATAAACACAACAAAGAATCTAAAAAATTTCACCATTTTCCTTTGAAAATCCCATTTCATCATATACGCATGCCAAAACATTCCAAAATATGTTTCACACAACAAAATTAAACCATAGAACACATATAAATGACCAATCAAGTATATTAAATTAATATAATAATGATAAAACATGGATTCACTACCAATTATGAATAAATTTCCGAAAAAAAGTTGTGAAACCACAATTGTACCTCACCCGCACCTCTGAGAGGCAGATCGAACCCTAGTCCAAGAGATCAAACCAAAAAAACTCATGATTAAAATCTAAACCAAATGGAACCATAAACTAAAACCCTACAAAGAGGAAGGACTTTCAAAAATGGTTCTCACCTGTAGAGAAGGGAAAGTGGGAGCGATGAGGGGTCCGGGAGGCTGGACACACAAGGAGGTTGCTGGAAGTGAGTCACGCACAATGGGGTTCACCAAAGATCTGGATGAGAAGAGGGGGGAGGTGGTGTTAGGGAGGCTAGGCGGTGCATGGGTCACTGGATTAGGGTACCATAGTGATGAAGGGGCACCAGAATGAGGGTTCCTACTAGGGGGTAGGGCAGTGCATGCCCAACAAGTGGGAAGGAGAGGCATGACCGGAGAAGGGGAGAGGAATGAGAGGAAAAGGTAAGAAAAGAGAAAAAATAAAGAAAATAAAGGAAGAGAGAAAAAAAGGAAATGAAAGAAAAATAAGACCTAAAAACCTAAAAACAATAATAACAATAATTATTATAAATAATTTAATAACAATAATAATGATAATAATAATATGATAACAATAAACTTTACAATAATCAACTTAATAATAATTTTATTATTATTCATAATAATAATATTATCATTATCATTATTTTTTAATCATTTTTTTTAATTTTATTATCTTTTTCATTTTATTTATTTATTTATTTTGAACACTCGGCAGGCTGCACATTAAACTGGGTGAAGCCACACGGTTTCCCAGACCATGTTCTGCACGTGCGCCTAATGCTTCCATGCCCAAAATGTGTGTCTTTAAATAAAAACTCAAAAAATTAAACCATGCTTCAACCCAAACTACCCAATACCATAAAAATTAAAAAAACAAATAATTTAAAAGGGTTGAGTGTGAAATAGTGTTTCTTATCCCCCACTTATAAAAGAACACTCGCTCTCATATCCTATAAACACTTAAAGATCCCTTTGGTTCATCCAAGAAAAAAAATACAATCCTTATATCCCTTACCATAACCTGGATCCCTTGTTTTGATCATAAAACCAATATATAATGGATTTTCATATAAACTTAAAGAGGTTTTCAGAAGAATATGTATAGTTTTTTGCCATGTGTTTTTGTTTTATTTCTTATTATAACTCCTTAAAATACCCATAAACTATGATAAAATAATTTCACCAATATATAACATATACTGATATTTTATTATGTTAATTCCATTACCTATATCAATATCTTATTCCCTCAAATGGGAAATTAGATCGTCAATAATGTGTACGGAAGACTACCACCTTGCTAACCGATGTAATTAGTTTTCCACCACCACCTCTCATGGATGGATATAATGTATATATACTACATTTATTAAATAATTATGCTTATTTAATTATAATATCACTTCTACCTACTTACCTTATAATCTTTTGAAAAATGATAACGTCGCTCATGTGTACGTATGGACTACTGCCTCCACGAAATAGTGTCATTCCTTTTTTTATCTTGACATGGATAGTAATTAGGATGTATTTTATGTATATATATGATTTATATAAAATAATAATTATTCTTTAAAGTTTAATTATTATTTACCTTTATTTCATTATGTCCGTCAAAAAAATGAAAACAATGTTCAGGGTTACATACGGTCTACCGTCTCTATGAACGATGTAACTCATTTTTCAATCTATAACTTTTATAGACTATTATAAATACTAATTTAATTAATATTAATGATATTTATATCATGGTTAAAAAAATTATATTATGGAACCATGATAAAATTATAAGGATCAAAACTGAAAAACTAAAACCTACATGAAAATCAATCAGGTGTCACCTAAAACAGTTATCTTAATGAAAAAATGTTAATAAACAAGTGATAAAAGATTATAAGTAAATAATATAAGATATGATATATATGATTATAGTTCTGTAATATAAGTATAATAAAAATTTATTTATAATATAGGAGTTTTGGTGCATTTAAAGTAAATGAAACTTGAGGTAAGGGATTTTCTTATAACTTTTATTTCCATGGGACACATGACATATTCACCCCCTATTTATTTTATGTAGTGTATTTACTTCCAATGAATTTATTTTATGAATATTATCATGAAAATTATAGGATATATAGTGTAACAAGTCAGATATGGGTGCCACTCAACTGGTGCCCCGTACCCAGTTGGCCACATTGCCTCAAGCGCATTTCTCAAACGCTAGAGGCTACCGACTAGCAGTGAGGACCTTGAGTGTGATAGTAGGGAAGATATTCCCTCATTGTTAGAGTATAAAATAAATAAATAATAATATATAATAGAAGAAGTATTAAACAACATACAATTTAAATAAACAGCGAAAGACTGATAAGATAAATAACCAAGCATCATTCCGTACAAAAAATGATTCAGCATGTCACATGTTCTAGGAAAGAATCCAAACAAGTACACTATAGTAATAAAAAAATATATGTATCAAAAATAAAAAAGAAACAAAAATAGGCTAGGAATAATTTCAAGCCTCGGCTCAGTCCTATGCTATCCCACTCCTAAGAAGCACATCAAGTGCTTGTAGCAGGTCTCTTTCTCTGATCATCACCTCCAATCATATAATATGTTTGGGCCCAAAAGTATGACCCAAAAGGGTGTGAGACTAAATCCCAGTTGGAAACCACCCAAGGTCTATTCCAATTTGTCAGTGAACATATATAATGGGTAGTGTAAAATAGTGAAAGTAGTAAATATTAGGTACTCAAAAGTAAGTACAATAGATGTCTCAAAAGACAATGTAATCAAGTATAGGTGAAGACCAAATCCAAGCTTGTGATTTGGCATGTAAAACACTTCATTAGTAATTCTATTTCATTATTCATTTCCATTGGATTATATAAAAGTCTTGAGGTCCAACCTAGGCCTGAAGACCGCCCATATAAAATTAATTGTCAACTCGTGACATAATAATCATTTAATCATTTACTAATAGAGCTCATCTTAGGTATCCCTCAATGGATCATAGTTTTGCTCAGCATTTTAAGGAATAATCAATGATCCTAACCACCATATATGTGGCTCGCTCATAGTTTTTACATAATTAACCTCTTGATCCAATCCATTGTCTTTTAACCAAGACAGTGGTTCACCCAAGGTCCATAAGGTGCAATTAGTCACATGAGCATGACCTTGTCTTTTGACCGAGAATGTGGCTCGCCCATTGCTAATTACATATTTTTATTATCTAATTCAATTACACATTCCATCTCAAAAGAAACACATGTGAATTAAACAATCACATATATTTAACATAATCAACTCACATGGGCTTAGTTTATAAAGTAACCAACACATATAAATTAAACTATTACATGATCAACTAGGGATCACTCACATGGGAAAAACATTTAACAATCCTATTATGAAATTTAAACAATGACAAGGCCTAACATAACAAGTATCTCACATGGTCAGTTCATATAATGAGAAATACATTTATAACAATCCAAGAATGGATATTCTAGTCAAGCCTCATAGTCATTCTCATATAAATGGTCGTCCAAGGGAAACACACCTAGAGGGCGGCCTTGAATCAAGGTTCACAACTGAAAACATGCTTTCAAAATATCCAATTAATTACTTAATCATCAATAGGAAATAATAGGGTTCATTATTCAATCAACTGACACACTAAAAGTGGGTGCATGGAACTCTGAAATATATAAAAATCAGGACAACTAGCGAAAGAAACAAGACCACATACCTCATACTCATACGACTCTCCATGTCTAGCGTCGGGCTATAATTCTCCCTAAGACGGAGTAGATCTAAAAAATGGGTATAAACACTTGACCATAAATAACTTTATTGAGACAAGTAATCAGGAAAAATGATCAAGAGGAATCAAGGGAATACTGATTGGGTTCAAACACATCTAAAGGCATTCAATTCAGAGTTCGGACGGAGATTCATGATGGAAAATCCCGCCAGGTGTGGCTGTTTTTGTAACGAGGTGATCCTTCTATCCATGTGACGAAAAACAATGATACTACCCAATTTAATCAATAAAAAAAGTGCATTGTGTGTACTTGATATTATGCTCCATGTCCATACAGTTTCTGGATAGACCATTACATGGCTATGTACCAGGATTACATGGCATGTACCTATAAGTACATGGTGTGTAGTTCCCAGTCACATTGTGTAACAGGCCTGAAGCCAGACCTTAACCTCTTCTCCACAATTTTATTTAGTATAAAATTAAAATGAATTATCCATACCTCAAAGGAACAACTGGGTTCTTACAGACTTCCCCCCTTAAGGCAATTCATCCCCGAATTTCCCTTCCAAAGGTGATGAATAAATAACTGAGAAAAACTCTAGACACTATGATCATACATAGGCCTCCCTCTCCCAAGTCTCGTCCTACACTCGTTTGTGATTCCAAAGCACCCATACCAAAGGAACAGACCGGCCACGAAGAACCTTTGTGCTACGATCCACAATACGAATGAGATTCTCCTCAAAGGATTCTTTTTCCTGCAACTCCACTTCCTCGGGATGAAAGGTGTGAGATGGGTCTGAAAAGTAACATCACAACTGAGAAATGTAGAAGTTTTCATGCATAGCCTCATACCTCATAGGTAACTAAAATTGATAGGAAACCACCCTGACCCTCTCCACAATCTCAAACAGACTAACGTATCTTGGTGAAATCTTACCATGTCTCTTGATCCCTTTATGTCCCAACCTCAGGAAACGCATAGAAAAAATAAATCCCTAACCTTGAACTCCATTGGTATTCTATAGTGATTGAAAAAGATTTATGATGAGACTATATAGTATTCATCCACTTCTGAATCACCTAAACCTATTCAGCGGTCTCATGGATAAGACGAGGTCCCAACATAGATTCCTCTCCTATCTCCAGCCAACACAGGGGTGATCAACATGACATATCGTAAAAATCCTTATATTGATCAATCTAAAAAGTATACTGAAATCTATTATTATAGGACAACTCAACCAAGGTTATGTGTCACTCCCAAGAACCCTTGAAATTCAGGACGCATGCCTGAAGAATTTCCTCTAGCACCTAAATCGTGCACTCTGACTAGTTATCCATTTTTCTGGGGGTGTTAAGTTGTGCTTAGAAGAACCTGTGTACCCAAATCCCTCTATATACCTTACTATAAATGAGAAGTAAAATGGGCATCCCTGTCTCAAATTATAGTGTGAGGAACCATGTGCATCCGTACAGCCTCACGGATGTACAACCTCCAAAGCTCATCAACATTGAAGTTTCCTTGATTGTAAGGAAAAGTGAAACCATCATGAGCTTGTCAAGAACAACTCACATGGAATCAATATCATGACATCTCAACCATTGGAAAATTCCACCAAGAACTCCCCTGGGTGATCTAGTAATGCTTTCGGCATGATTTTCCTTTAACTGGGAAAACTCGAACATAACTAGGGTCATAATGGCAGCCTTATAGCAAAGAATGGTTGAACCCCGATCGACCTCATCAAAAACAGTAACACAATATTTCCTTAAAATACAAAATGTACTTTTACACCACACCCATCTTAAAATGGTGGTGTGTTTAAACTGGTCCACTGGAACCAAACACGAAAACAAGAAGGATAATGTGTCAAACCATCACTAGATGTTTTATATTAGAAACACTCAGCTTAGAAGGTCAACGTATTGCAATAGAACACAATGCCTGCTCCCAAGGAACTAAACTCCCACAAATATCCCATTCACCAATGCTCATACCTATCTCTCAGTTATTCTCCTTTGTCAAGACATCCCTTGATCAATTAAAAGGTCATGCAATAGCATGAGTAAAAGCATAATTCCATATCCATCCCACTGGAACCATTACCTCTTTTTAAAGTATCACATATGATCCCAACTATAAGTCTAAGATAACCTCATATTCAACAAATTAGAGTTCGAGGAACTCACCATGGTGGTCCATAATCCCTGTTACAAGTGAGACTTTGGTACTAGACTAAAATTCCGCATAAGAACACTCACTAAACCTAGATCGGTATTATCCTGGCGGTCACGTCAAATAAAATGGTAGACATCCCTGAGTTCATCCAAGTCATTCCTACATGGGAACCCAAGTATCAATCAGGATTAACCAATCCTCATTTAAAACTATGCATCCAACACACAACATAGAATGAGATCACAAACTATCCCAACGGATTTAAATTGTAGTGCAACGTATAATAGACTCTCTCTTAGTGCATCAAGGATGATGTCAACATTGGAAACATGCTCATATCTTACGAAAGGTCACACTAAGAGGATTTCAATGATCACCAGAAAAGGATAGTCAAACCACTACTCGTTGACCACCATAAAGAAACTCGTCTTAAATTGTTGATGCATCGTTATTTAACTGACTGCAATTACATTATCCCAAGGAATTTCAATGATAGCTCATGCTTAACTACCAAGGTCCATTCATGATCATTCATGCCTCATAAGGGTTACACACTCAGCCAACCGTAGAAACATCTTACTACCAAGAAAGAAAAAAATGAAACAGGACTCGCAAGTCTCAAAGGAATTAAAGTAGAAACGACCATCTCTGAATGGTCGTTGATTGTGATCCTTCTACCTAGAAGAATACATTTAAATAGAATCAATGTGGCACTCCCCACCTAGGATTGTCTTAAACATAAATAATAAGGAACAACCTCTCTCAAATGCACGAGTTTAGAACCAACTTAAATGAATGAGTGTCATTCCATGAACCATGATCACCACGCCATAACACTTGGCATGAAAGATGAAATTAAACTGTCTAGTATTTCAAAACACTCGTGTCCTAGAAAGTCCTCTAAATTAGTGAGACAAACTTCATTCCAAAATTTTTTGGTTAATATACTCTGGAGATAACCGAGAATAGACACAGTAGCTCAAAGATCAATGATTTAACCAAAATCAACAGTGCGTTCTTAACATTTAATGCTTGATGGGTACCTCATAGGTCAACATATACTAAATTTAGTTTACAAGAGAAAAAGGCACAATTAGGTTACTATTCATAGGTTTTCCACCCTATGAATCCTTGTACCAGATGTATCATGGAAGAACGGGATCAAAAGAACATCATCAACACAACCATTTACATATATGACAACATACCAAGTTGCTCATCACTTAAATAAAGAGAGGTTCGCATGACCTCCTATGTGGAGGACCATGCCCAAGGCATGTCTAAGCTACTAAACTGAGCATTCCTCAAATGCGCATTCCCATATCAAGGGTTAAGATACAATGGTCACTCATCTGAACAAGGGTGTTCTCTGTAAAAACCCTAACATCCCACCAAAGATAACAGCACTTGCGTGGAACCAACGTCAAAAAACTCACAGCGGAAAACAAAACAACAATTCCTAAGGGTTCTACCTACCACAGGCTAGATCCTTATGAATCATAAGCATCATAACACTGAGATTCATCCTAAAATATATATCCTTAAAAATGGTACATATAAGAGAGATCTTATAAGGGATCCTTAGAACAACATGTAAGAAAAGGCATCCCTCAGGGGATCCTTGTTAACTAAATAGAAGATTGAGACATCCTACACGAGATTCTCTAGATTGAACATAAGCAGATGAATCCTACACGGAATCCTCAATATCAACTCGTATCACAACCTCATAGGCCAGAAAGACACATCTCGCAATGGAGACATCCTCAAAGAATAATTCATTAGAGATAGCTTATAGATCATATCAGATCAAAGGTCTCAACTAAGTTAGTCTGAACACCCAACCGGTCACTCACGCTAAGTTCACTCTCAGGTTACAACTGAAAATGGAAACTAGAGGGAAAACCTATCCATTTATAAAGAAGATACAAACACCCATGAATCAAAGCTTGGAATCCACTTATATCACATAACAACACAATCTATATCACATTCACAAAAAATTATCCACCCAATTCTGATCCAAGAGGGCCCATAATCTTTAGGGATCAAAGTTCTACATCCATCCAATTCAAACATAACATGTACAAATACACCCATCACAATAGTAGGCATATATATCATTCTACCTATCACAACAGTATGCATATCTAGCTTGACATCTGTCACAACAGCATGAAATCATTAATGCTATCTAAATGGAATGGAAAGAATGCATGGCATGTGATTTCTAATAAGTGCTTATATGATGCATGAGATGGAATACCCTCATCTCATTGGTTTGAAAAAAAATAACCACAATGATATCAATAATAACAGCACAAAACAAGTGTTTCACCCAATGGTGAAATCGAATCAATGGTAATATATCAAAATCCAAAAATTATGATTTCATTCGAGGTAATTTGAATTTTCCTTATACATGGGATAGCTACTCTCAGGCATAGATAATTACCAAATTCCATTTCGTTTATATCATAACTAAACAGTAAAACAAAATAGGATATAAACCTCTGATACCACTTTATAACGTCCCAAATCTTGGTGCCACTCAACTGGTGCCCCGTACCAAGTTGACCACATGGCCTAAAGCACATTTCCCCAAATGACAGAGGCTGCTGACTAGCATTGAGGGACTAGGCTGTGATAGTGTGGAAACTATGACCTCATTAGTAGAGTGTAACATAGTGGAATAATAATATATAATAGTGGAAGTTGTAAACAATATACAACTGAAATAAATAATGGAAGACTGATAAGGTAAATTACCAAACATAATTCAATAAAAAATGATGTATCATATCACATGTTCTAGGAAATAATCTAAACAAGTACACTCCATTAATACATAATATATGTCTCAAAATCACAAAAGAAACAAAAATATACTAGGAATCATCATAAGCCCCATCTCGGTCCCATGCTCTCTGACTCCTAAGCAGCACATCAAGTACCTATAGTAGGGCACTTTCCCTGGTCAACACCTGCAATCATATAATCTATTTGGGCCCAAAATCATGACCCAAATAGGGTGTGAGACTAAATCTCAGTAGGCAACCACCCATGGTCTATACCAATATATCAGTGAATATATGTAACAGGCGGTGTACAGTAGTGAAATAAGTTAATAGTAGGTACTCAAAAGTAAGCACAATAGATATCTCAGAAGACAATGTAATCAAGTATAGGTGAAGACTAAATCTAAGCTTGTGTTATGGCTTGGAAGACATGTCCTTAGTCATTATATTTCTTTATTAAACTCCATTGTATTATATAAAAGTATCAAGGTTCAGCCTAGGCTCGATGACCCCCGGTATAAAAGTAAACATCAACTCAAGACCTAATAATCATTTAATCATTCTCCAATAGATCATGGCATGGGTATCCCTCAATGGATCCTAGGATCACTCGGCATTTTAAAGAAGACCCAATGAGCCCAACCACTATATATGTGGCTCGCTCACAGAATTTACATAATTAACCTCTTGATCTCGTCCATTGTCTTTTAACCGAGATAATGGTTCACCCAAAATCCATAAGGTGTAATTAGTCACATGATCCCAACCTTCTATTTTTACCGAGACTGTGGCTCGTCCATTACTAATTACCTCTTTTTATATTCTAATTCAATTACACATTCCACCTCAAAAGAAACACATGAGAATTAAACTATCACATGGCTTTAACATAATCAAATCATGTGGGCTCAGTTTACATAATAACAAAAACATGTAAATTAAACTATTACTTGGTCAAACAGGGATAACTCACATGGGAAAAACATATAACAAGCCTATTATGTAATTTAAAAAATGAAAAGGCTTAAAAAACAAGTATCTCATGTGGTAAATTCATATACTGATAAATATATTTTTAACAACCTAAGAATGAAAATTCAAGTCAAGCCTTATAGGAATTCTCAGCCAAACGCCCATCTAAGTGAAGTTCACCCATGGGTGGCCCTAAATCAAGGTTCACAACCCTAAACATGATTTCAAAATATAAAATTAATTACCTAGTCGTCAATAGGAAATAAAAGGATTCATTATTAAATCAAGTGACACGCTAAAAGTTGGTGTATGACACTCAGGAATATATAAACAACATGAAAATTCACTAAAGGCACAAGACCACCTAAATCATACTCGTACGACTCTCCTCATCCAGCATTGGGCTCTAATTATCTCTAGAATGGAGTAGATCTACAAAATGGGTATAAAAATTTGACCATAAATAACATTATAGAGAGATTAAATCAAGAATAATGGCTCAAGAGGAATCTAGGGATTACCAATTGGGTTCAAATGCATCTAATAGAATTCGATTCTGAGTTAGAACAGAGATTCAAGAGGTAAAATCATTTCTGGTTCTATTGTTCGCATAATAGGGTGAGCCTTCTATCCATCTGAAGAAAAATGGTGATATTTCGCGATTTAATAAATAAATAAAAAGTAAACAATGTGTACTTGAGACTAAATATCGTTTCTATATAGTTTCTGTTCAGACCATTACATGGTCATGTACCAGGATTACATGGCATGTAGCTAAACATACACAGCATGTACCAATAAGTACACAGCATGTAGTTCCCAGTCACATCGTGTAACAAGCCTAAAGTAAGTCATTGACCTCTTTTCCCCCATTTTATTAAGTATAAACTGAAAAGGAAATATCTATACCTCAGAGGAAGAACCAAGTTCTCAAATAAAGATCCATAAATGTTTCTTTATTTCAGGGGTCCTACAATTCAATAGTCAGAAAATTATTAAGGGTTTATTTTAAACTCTCATCATTATTTGGGATTGCTTATGTTTAAGCCTCCATTGGGGGAATTATTTGATCTTCCAATGTTAAACCCAAAATATTTTCAAATCCCCAGGTTATTTTTTAGAATTAATGGTTTTCCTTTATTTTTCTTTTATTTATGTACTCTGGATTTTAAAATAAATGTTTTGAAGGAAAAAACCAACTTTATTTCTCTCTTCGATAAAAAAAACCCATTCTCTTCTATGTCAATATTTTCTAAAAACATTTTAAATATTTTTTTTCACTATTCTAAAAAGTTTTTTTAAAGTCATTTTTATCCATTTTTTACTCTCTTTAAAATGGTTTAAAATGAATCTTATTTTCTCTTCAAAAATGAGGAACTTTTGACTTTTATTAAAAAAAATATGAATGGAAACTTTTTTAATATACATGGAATAAATGGAATTTTCCACCATCATGGATACTCAATTATTTTAAGAATAACTTAAAAGTTAAAATGATTATTTTCAAAGAAATTTTTTTCTTATTATTCTAGAAATTTCAAGTTTTTAAAGTTGATTTTTAAAGTGAGAAGGACGCATTCCCAAAAAATGTTTTTAAGGGAATTTTGATGGCAAATCTATTATTTAATAACAAAATACTCAGTTTTGCCTAAAATGTTCTAGGGAAATGTGGTAATGGTATCATCCTTATTATTAATTTGGGTGGTTTATGATAAGTTTTACTAGGGAATGTATTTACATTTGTAAGATAGATTTTCAATGTGAATGTTTATGTTGATTATGTTAATTGATTAGGGAAATCATTAAAATTTTGTAAACTAGTTTTTCAATATGATTGTTTATGTTGAATATGTTTCACCCCTTTAATATTAGGAATGCATTGGACTTAGTAGGTGACAAGTGAGGCTTGTTATAACCCCTTGATTCATCAGTTGGTATCATTAGACAAACTATCTTGGGAATTTGATTGAGGCCTTACCCATTTATGTAAGATGTCTTGGAATGAGGCCTTGAAGATATTTTTATGATTTCTATCATTATTTATTCCCTCATTATGAGACTGTTTATTGATTTCAATTTTATTATTTGATCAGTTTTGATATCCATAGATAATTTTTAGTCTCATATGATTATTTATATGGCATTATTTTACCATCATTTATTCCTACCATATTATTCTCCATGCTTAAGATATTGATTAAATGGAATTTGTTTTTATTTATTTACCTTCATGTATTGATTATTCCGTATGTATTTACGATATCTTCCACTGTATAAATACCCTTACTAATAATCTAAGCTCACCTATTTCTTATGTTTCCTTTCATCAGGATGCTTGAAAATATATTATGATTTATATGCAGGGATATGATAAAGGGAATAGAGATATTCCAAAATAAAATACTATGTTGTATTTTAATTTTTCAAATGTAATTTTAAATTAAAATATTTATATATTTTTCCAATACTACTAAACTATTCAGCCCTTTTAGATGTGATCACTTGTATCTATCACTAATATAATAAACTAATCATTGACTCTGGGCTACAAGGTTCAGGGTATTTATAGTTGGCATCAAATAAAGTTTAGTATTGACCTTGGTTACTAGATTTAGTTAAATATAGATTAGGTAATATGTCCATATGACTAGATTTGAGGATAAGTCTAAGTATAGGATAACATTATAATGTTTTGGTAAAGTAGATATTATGTGGTTTTCCTTGTAATAAATCTCTATCAAAATAATACAGGTGTATATGGATCTGGAACAGTTGTTCTTAGTGATAATAACTCCGAAATGGGTACATTTGGATTTGACACATTCATCACCAGGTTCAAGACAATGGGCCTTAATGTACACATGGTTTTCACTCTTAGGGATATTCTAGGGTTAATTCACATTTTATTTATAAACCATCACGAAGGATTTGAATAGATAATAATCATGGATGACCTATATTAAACCTAAGGTGTTATAGATTGAAAATAAGGTTTCATGATTTAGACATCCTATAAATTATTTTTAATAATTATGATTATTTTTTCTCGCACTATAATTGTTTTCTTTATTCAATGGATAGAACTATAAGGAATGATATTAACAATGAATGTGATGGAAAATATGTTGATTATGAGAAGACAAATGGGATTATGACTAAAGTAAATGATATTGTGATTATTCCTAATAAATTATCTTGATATATAATTAACAACCTAAACAATTACTAACTCTTGGATTCACTAAAGAAGAGAAGGACAGGATCCACTAAGAGCTCAGGTGGTGGAGACTATGGAGGAAAAAAGACACAATTTTCTTCATGTCAAAAATTTGGAAAGAGACACCTAGGTGAATGTCTCAAAAGAATGTTAAAAATGTTTTATGTGTGGTAAGAAAGTTCATAGAGCAATGAATATAAAATTAAAAGTGATGGTTTCAATGGAGATGAATAAATTTCATCCCAGACATCCATTTATAGTTTTTTCTCTTGAATGTTGGGAACCTGGGAATTATCTGAGTAAATAGACTCCTTTAATG
This sequence comes from Viscum album, assembly GCA_963277665.1. Classification (NCBI taxonomy): domain Eukaryota; kingdom Viridiplantae; phylum Streptophyta; class Magnoliopsida; order Santalales; family Viscaceae; genus Viscum; species Viscum album. The sequence continues at coordinate 474,027,464 of OY728148.1, forward strand.
GTTAAATCCTAATCCAAGGAAGGACCTATGTTATACAAATCATTGGAGTAAAAGGGTTGAATTATTTATTTATTGGGAATTAGTAATTATTTTGTAAACATATTTTTATCAATAGTATTTTGGTTATAAGAATGATGAACCATATATGAATTATTTTAATTTTTGGATGAATATATATCTTCATCCAATATTAACTTAAGATTTATGCATACCATTATGTGTTTATGAGTTTAATATTGATCATAAGGTCAAATTATTGGATACCCCATTTTATTTTTCAAGTGATGTAAGTCCTAGATGATTAATATTATTTTGGGAGATATTTATATAACCCTTGGGATTAGTACGGGTTTTAGAAAAAATTTATGTGAGGAAAAATCTCTTTAAATTTTGTGGATTTAAGTTTAAATTGTTTGATAACATTTTGGGTTAATATGATAAATTATGTTAAGGTAATAATAGTTAATTAAGATAATTTGATTTTGTGGGAAAAATTAGTCATATAGAAAATATTTGTGGTTAAAAAGTGATCTAATGACTAATATTATTTTTGATGATGTTTATCATATTTTTAAGAATTTTATAGGAATTATATTAATATAGTTTTATAAAAGGTACAACCTGTATGTTAAGTGACAACCAATCACATATGGAAAGGTTCTGGGACTTGAACCCGCAACTGAAGGAAGATAAGGGTATATTTCCTACCACTAGCCTATGTGATGTACTTGTTAATATGATGTTGTTTTACACTTGTGATTTGATAGATAAATATTAATTTGATCAAATATATTTTATTTTTTATTATATTTAGGTGATTAATGATACGTTGGGAGATGTTGTATTAGGGTGAGATAAATATATAACCATTAGGTTTAACATGAAGTATTATTTGGTAAGAATACTATTATGTTTTTTGATATGTAATCTGAAGGTTTTTAGGGATAAATACTCATGTTATGGATTAAGTTAAACTTTTAATGTTACTGATGAGTTTTAGTATTAATAAAAAAATTATCTTGCATATGCATTTCTTGGAGTGAGAAATGAAGTGGAAATTGATCCAAACACAACTTAAGGATGATATTTTGATTCTGAAAAAATATATCAAGTAAGTATATTTCCTAGTGCTCTCTATCTTGATAGTAAAATAATCTATAAAATATAAGAGAAGGATCTTGAAATTAAAATGTTATAAATTTACCTTCATTTTTTTATGAATCAATGGTCTCTTTCACACCACTTCAATTTGTGGTTTTTTGGTTAATAACTTTCACTTGATCATTCACTTTCTTGTGATCAATGATCTCTATCATTATTCATTATTATTTACACATTTATTCCATATACATAAATTAAATTCCCACTAATTTTTTCATACATAGAAAATTAGTTATTTTTTATTCTAGATGACATTCATACTTCCCAACCTCTCTTATCAAGAAAAAGATTTATTAACCCTTTTTACGATGTGGAAATTTAAGAAAAATATTTTTAAATGTAAAACAATTGATTTCAAAGTGAAAGATAAAAATATGAGGAAATAATTTATTGATGGTGTTTCGTGAACTATCCTAGGAAACTCTCACAATCTGGCACCTGAAGCGATATTCAACACAGTCAAATGGAATTCTTGATCCCCTTGGGCTAGCGACTAGCACCTAGGTTTCAAAAACAACTAGAGGAAATGATTTTTCCCAACCTAATGTAGAAAATATGGTATCTTCATACATTAAATAAAAAACAATGGAAGAAAAAATAGAAGCAAAAATAGGAAATAACCAAAGAGAAACTATGGTAGAGATACAACTCAAAAACCAAGTGAAACCAAAGATACATGTCTGAAGAAAAACAAAAGGAAAAAAAACCAACAACCACTACTCCATGTGATATGTGGGAAACACCCTAGAATCTCACCACTAGCTACCTAACCTAGATTCTATAAACCTTGACACCTCACTGCAATGCCTGTTCTTTTCCTACATCATAAGGTATAACAAAGTAAACACATCACTGAATGGGTGTGTAGGGTGTAAGCTAAACAGGCTCAATAGGATCTCACCTAGGTGTTCTATATCAATCCTTTTTCTAACAATCTGAACATAGTCAAATTTAAATAAAACAAGGCATGACAATCATATAATTATTTTTTATTTCAAAAGCAAGGTAAAACATTACCCTTTTTCTATAGTTTTATCTAGGTAAAACAATTTTTAAGCATATAACATATATATCCAATAAGGTAATAAAATATCAAATAGTTCAAAAACAAGTATAAGTAAATCATGATAAGGATCATTATTGGTAAATCTATAACCATACATATAAAATCATGCACATCAATCCCCTAGACATATGCATTGAATATAGGGAGAAGATGAACACCCTAGAAAGTGAACCTCCCAACATTATCTAACAAGTCTCTAGGAAACTTATCTTATGGAGAATAGGAACACCCAATGAGTGGAACCCCCCCCCCTTGATAGTAATAATCGATGAGGCCTATTGATACGCCTTCCTCCTAAGTATCCAAGACTTCTTATGTGCTCCACTACTGCAAATCGGGCCTTTAACAGTGCTAGTAAAAGGGATTTATTATCACTATAGAAGCACTAATAATATAAGTGATGTTAAAGGTTTATCTTTACTAATAAAAATACCCTCTTAAACAAAGCTCAAAATCCATCTAATGTTAAAAAATTGGTGTACCCCAACTAAAAAACTCAGTTTTGGAGGCCTTTTGGGCCTTTTTAGTCTCAAAAAATGTGATAGAGGTTTACCTCTCTCACTAAGGGAATAGAGCTCATCGCATGATTCAATTTGATATTTGTTAGAGCTTAAACGGATGCTCGGATCAAATATTATGGTTGTTGGATGTTTGAGTTATGTTTTTAGCTTTTTTTAGATATTTTATTAATTTTTTTATTTTTGTTAACTTTAAATTGTTATTAAATGACTATTTTTCAATAATAATTAGAAAATTATTAATTTAAAATATTTTTTTAATTACATTATAATATATTTTCACTAAATATCATATATACGTATATATTGTGTAAATTCTTATGTATCCTTATCTAAAAAATATTTAAAATATATATATACTATTTATATCAATATAAATATATTTATATATTAATATATTATTTTAAATGAAATATTTTTTAAATATACCATTTATGAGTGCTAGTAAAAAAGCACTGATAAAGGCCACTTTTTGTTAGTGCTTTTTTCTTTCACTAATAAAGGGGGAATTTATTAGCACTTTCTTACAAGAACTGATAAAGGTCACCCTTTAACAATGATTTTTTTAGCACAATTAAAGACCCCCATTAAAAAATTTAAAAAAAAAATAAATACCCCTTTTAACAACGATTTTTCTTAAAATTTCAAAGGGGGTTTTTAACAACACTTTTAGATAGCACTGTTAAAACCCTAGCACTGGATAAGCCTAGTTTTGTAGTAGTTCTTCCTTTTCCCAAATCATTTCATCAAAACAAAGATTTTAAAATTGTTTCATAAATCCATTTCATAAGTACTTTTCATTATAATTTGAAAATACCTTTTTATTTTTACCGAAATAAGTGGAAAACCACATTTTCTCAACAAACCTTGTACACACATAAATCAATAAATCATGCCAATTTGTATACAAAACAATTTACAAAATCCAAGTAAATACAGTTCATCCAACATCAGCTAGATACAGAACCATCTACCTCAAACTCAGATCACACACACCCACAATGGGATCCACCAACACTAGAAATAATGAAAGGAAAACAATTGAGGCCCTGAAATTGATTCTAATATCTTAGAATCAAATCCTATAAACAAAAAATGGTAGCGATGATAATCTCTAACATACCTTGAGAGACATGCCCGCTGCACCATAACCAACATGAGGGTCAGCCTCTAGTAGAAGATAACACAATATATCTAGAAAGGATCAAGAATAAAATAACTATAAGATCAATAGATCTAAAACTATATCATAATTACACTACAATAATAAGGAAACAAATAAGTAAAAGGGATGCTAACTAGGGAGAAGCAATGAAACCCCCATGGAGATCTATCCCCAAAAAAATCAATCTGAAAAGATATATATCACCCAAAATCACCCTGAGAGAGCCTAGGGTTTGAGGGGGGGTAGGAAACTAAATGAAAGGATTTTTCATGTGTGTCATGCATGAAAACCTATAGATTGCAAATAATTCATTATATGAATTCTAGGTTTTGTGTATAATATAAAAAAGGTTTCACATCAATTTAAAAACACATTTTCGACCTTTTTATAGTCTAAATATGTTTCATGGATTGTAAGTTCTTCACTAAAAACTAGACTCATGAAATATTTCAAGAAACATATTCATGTCATTCAACCATTTCATGAAGTGAATGTGTCCAGAAGGTAGTGCAAAATCTAGGTTTTATAAAAAAAAACCAAACCAACTCCAACACCCATGGAACCTAAAAACATACTCCTTAATATTAAAATATATTCACCAAGATGTTACAAAGTCCCCACCATAAGACTTCACATCCCTAGGAAGTCATGTGGAAAACAGGTGCTCTAGAAAGAGGTGAGGCCACTACTCCATCACCGACATTTCACACTCTTATGTCTCGTTAGAATATGATCTTTGTTGCCAAAACACTTTTACCAATGGTATATTCTTCTGATACAAGACTTTCACATGATAATCAATGTTCTCCATTGACTACTCTACAATAGAAACATCTAACTCTAACTCAATCTCTTACCAACTCATAACATGATCCAGGTAAATATGGTACTACCTATGTTAAGATATAGGTAAAGCATAATTAATATCTTTAAAATAAGTCATTAATTCCAAAAAATAAGAAACTTTCTCAAGCCTCTCAGTGACCTCAGGTGGTCCAACATATCTTAAGCCAACTTTCCCTATTTTTCAAACCGATGGTGATCCAACCAAGGACAAACTTTCAAGAAAATCCAGTCACCAAAAAAACTCCAAAGACTGACTTTGACAATCCGCATATGATTTTAGCTGAATCTACACTATAACCATATGCCAACGTATATCCTTAATCCTCACTGATGTCTCCTAAATGAGACTCAATCCCGCAAGAGAGGTATTTACCACCTCTTTCCAATAAAGAGGTGACATGTGTGGGATAACATACAAATCCTTAAAGAAATCCATTCTAATAGATGACTAATAACTATTTTTATACACAAAATCGATCAAAACCAAATGGTTATCCTAAGATCCACTAAAATCCAAGATGCATACACAGATCATTTCCCCCAATATCTGAATAACATGTTTTTTTCTAACTATCTATTTGTGGATAGTAATTTGTACTCAACCTAACCTGAGTCTCCATCACCTCTTTAAAACTTTTCTAGAATTAGGAGGTAAACCTAGGATCCATGTTCAAAATAATATCATAGGTAACCCCATATAACCTCCTGATTTCTTTCATATATAGCTTACCCAGATCTTCAACTTTTTTTGTGTCCCTAATCGAAATAAAATGAATATAGTTTATTAAATTATCAACCACCACTTGGATATAATTCTTCCCTCAGGGAGTCCATGGTAATCCAAAACCAATTTCTATGGATACATTGCCCCATTTTTTAACCAACACAAGAATATGATGGAGAAAAGTAGAAGGTTTCAGTTTCTCTTCCTTTATATATTGGCATTTTTAATAGTGGGGCAAGTAATTAGTAATTGCATTCTTCATACATGGCCACTAAAATCAAATTATCATGTCATAATACATATCCATAGTGCATGGATGAATGGACCACAAAGAACTATAAAATTCAAACAAAACTGAGTGCCACACACATGATGAGATGAAAAACTAATCCCCATTGTGGAAAATACCAACATAAGGAAGATACCAACTAGAAATGATCTCCCCATTATATAAGTCTTCTTAAATTTATATAAACTCAACATCCCATTACTAACACTATATAATATACTCTAGGAGAGATGATGATAATTTAACACTGGTCAGAACCATAACTAAAACATCCTCTTGAGAATCCAAATACAACTGAGTGAAGATCTCCATCAGGTTCCAATCATACTTTGATTACAAGACAACCTATGATGGTACTTTCCTACTAAGAGAATCTGTAGTGACATTCTCATTCCCCTAGGTGTAGGCGATGTCAAAATTGAATTTCTAAGGGTATTACACCCACCGTTTATATCTATTATTCAAGTATTTGTTTTTAAAGATATAACTTAGACTCTAGTGTACATAAAGGAATATGAATCTCTCTCAAATGATATAGTATCACTAATATTTAAATTCATGCATAACTATGGATAACTATAAATAATGAGTAGGTTAATTCTTCTCATGTGGCTGAAGATGAAGAGATTTTTCAGACACCACATGATCATCAAGCATAATCACATAACCCAAACCAGCACTGGAAGCTCCACAATATAAAGCATACCCTATTTCAGTCTCCAAAAAGATCTGAATAGGGGTTGATGTAAGAATTTATTTAAGCTAATTAAAAGTGGATTGAGACTTCACATCCCATGTGAACCTCACCCCCTTCCTTGAAAGAGTATTTAAAGGTGATGGAAACTTTGAGAAATCCATGACGAAGTGATAATAGTATCCAACAGGACCATGGAAGCTCTGAATCTAAAGGGTGTTCCATGGATCCTCCCATGATAAGATAGCGTTCATATTTCCATTATCAAGTAATAATCCACATTTAGAAATCATGTGTCTTGGATCCATAAATTTCATTTCAAAATATTTATATAATGATGGTGATTCTTTAATACTTACGATAACAAATTCATATGGTTCTCATTTTCATGCTCATACCTTGAATCAACCAAAACATCATCCATGAAAACTACCAAAAAATTATTAAGATACTGATGGAATATCTGGTTCATCAAAGACATAAAAACTATAGGAGTGTTAGTCAGAAAAAATTGAATCACAATATATTCACAATGGATATACCTCCTCTAAAAAGCAATATTCATTATATCAGACTCTAGAACTCTAAAATGATGATAACCCAACCAAATATAAATCTTATAAAAAACACTTTACCCCCTTTAACTGGTCAAACAAATCATCCACATGGGGTAAAGGATACTTGTTCATAACTATCACTCAGTTCAACTTTCGATAGTCCATGTAAAATCGAAGTGAAAAATCAGCCTTCTTGGAAAGTATTAAGGGGGGTTCCTAAGGAAAAACACTAGGGAAAACAAAACCCTTCACCATCATAACATTTAATTAAATATTTATATCTTTTAGATTTTTTGGTGCTATATGATAAGTGGGTATTGAAATTAGTTGTGTACCTAGCACTAGATCAATCATAAAATCTACATCCCTCACTGAAGGAAAACCAGATAAGTCTTTTGGATATATATTAGGAAAATACCTAACAACCAAGTTAAGATTATTGATATAAGAAATTCCATCAATCCCAAGTATAATAGCATATAATAAACTTCTAATCTCTAGGCAGAAAGGTCTTATAAAACCAAACCTTGGATACCACTCTCCCTAAAATACCTAATATCTCTCATCGGAATTATGGATTAAGACACACTAATGATAAAAATCAACCTCATCAAGATGACTGAAAAGTCAATCCATCTTGATGATGACGTCAAATGGATCTTGATCAAGAAGGAAGAAATCTCATACTAAGACTGTTTTAGCAATCAATAGAGAACAAGAATGAGACTAAAACCCCTACTCTTTCCACTTTTCAAGAGACATATATAACTCCATAATAAAGGAAATGAGATATATTGTATATTCAAGTATATAAAAATAGGAATGTATAATGATTGGGAGAAAATTGTATTAAATAAAGTAGTCGTAATAGAAGATACAATAAATATGAAACCTCTCACTGCCACTAAACTCACATTAACCTACACTAGAAACTCATCCATTGTGTAAAGGTGATTCACTCCTAAGGCTTGTGGATAGATCACTATAGGCTTTTAAGATTTTAGCTGCACTTTAGTGGCATTTAGAGTTCATGATCCCTGACTATAACAAGGCATAGACATATCATGATGGAATCATTGTAGATATTCATAGCATTCACAACTGTTTCACATCTACACAGGTGTGGAATAAGAATTTCATATATGCCCAACCTTTCCACATTGATAAAAAGTCAGGGGAACACTACTTTCTATAACTGATGGTGTTGAGGAGTCCTTCTACTAAGAACCACCACCATTATTCCTTCAATACTCATTCCACCTCCTCTTCTTTCTTTATGTGTCACTGAAGCTACCACTAGGTGGAAGATAAGGGGTAAAATGAAAAATCATTATAATCGTGACCATTTATACCATTATAAAACTATCTACCATCCCTATATATGTAGAAATATTCTATATAAATACTTGTCATCTGATGCTCAGTTGCAAACCCTGCAGGTACTTCTTAGCCTCCAGCTGATCACTTTTTACTACCTCTAGAACAAAACAAACCACTGTAGAAAACTAATTGGCATATGTTGACCCCTAATACTCTCCCAGCTAAAAATAAAGGAAATCTAGATACTTTTTCATCATCATAGACTCTGAGAATAATTTTTGGAAGAAGAGGGTCTTAAAACCATTCTAGTTCAATCCCATGTGTTTATCTGCCTGTACCATGGAATCCCACTATCACTTTTTGGGACCCTCAATTATAATCATTTTACACTTATCCTTGATATTATTAGGTGTATCCAAGAAGTAAAATATTTGATCAATATTTTCTAGTCAAACCTCCACCTATTGGTCTCATTTATAACTTTAAAAGATGGTGGTTTCTCATATAAGAAATCTCAAGATCGATCTGTTTCTCCTCCATCTCTTGATTTTACCTCAAAAACTATGTTTTGTACTTATGATAAATTTGGGTACATGGAATGAACTACTCACATGATAGCCTCTATAAAATTTTTATTCAAAGGCGGAATACATTTAGGATCATCTATTGTATACTTCTATAGAAACCATGTAAAACGTATCATAGGTATACTACAACACACTAAAAATAGAATAATGATTAGAAAATGGGATAATATCATTATGAACCAAAAAATCATAAACAGAAACTAATATTAAGATCAATAACTCAACACAAGAGATGCACATCCCAACATCCCATGGTAAATTGAGTCTCTTCATGGAAAGAGATGGTAAGGAACTCACCACAACCTACCTCTTAAGATCTGACATTCCTTTCACTAGTCCAATAAATGTCACAAGATAAGAACTCTTGAGTACAAACAAATTTTGATACCAATTTTTCATGAACCAACATGGGATACCCTCACAATATGTTACCCTATTTGATCATCAATATAACCTAAGTGTGTTCTCGATCCCCACGAGCTAGAGAATAGAACCCAAGAATCAACAATAACCATAGAGAATAATGTTTACCATCTTTAAGTAGACAAAATATAATACACATACATAATATAAGGAAAAAATGAAAGGGAAAATAGAAATAAATATATTCCATAACCAAATAGAAACTACGGTAGTGTTACAACTTGAAAACTAGGTGAAACCAAAGATATGTGTGTAATTACCTAGCTTAGGAGACACTATAATTGGTGCCCTAAACCAGTTTGGTATGTGAACTCAGGCACCCCTCCTCATAATCTAGAGGCTTCCGATTAGCAATGAGAGTCTGAGATAAAATTTTGGAAGACTATAACCTCATTATTAGAGGAATCCACAATAGATAAATAAGAAAAAAAAGTATCAACACACAGATAATCATGCATTCCTAAAACCATTTCCCCAAAATTGGGTAGATACCCACAACTAAATAAAAAATATGCCATGTCAGGTCATATAGTGCCAAATTTAATAGAAACACAAAATAAAGTCAAACTAAAGAATCCCCAAAATGGTTCTTGATACCAAGATTTCTCCCCTCCTCAATGCACACCCCAAGCCCAAGTAAACCATATATCTTAGGGACATTGCCCTTTCCCTAACCTGCAACATTGAAGTCTGCTTGGGTACCGAGTAGCAGCCCAAGTAGGGTTTGAGTACAAGATAGTAGGCCTCCATCAACATTGTCTACAAAATATTCAGTCTAATACAGTGTAAACAAAAGTATAAGTAATAATAAAATCGAAAAATAATGATAGTTTCATCATTTAACATTTATTAGGTAAATTACTTTTATTTCATTTTTCCACATTTTACCCATTTTCATCAAACCTGCTCCATCTCATGCCTCTCATCAGAGCCATGTGTAAAAAAGGTCATATGTTATAAAACATGGAGACTCAGTCCATGAATCTAATTGAGGCTTGGACCTCCATGTCAGACCATCCCAACCATGATATGGAATGCCATGTCCATACCCTTGGGTTCAGAAGCATCATTCCATTCCTTAAATAGCTACTGTGGATAGGGGTGCCTAAGCATTAGTCGGGGCCACCCATGGGAGTGGAGCATCATTATAACATCCCACTACCATATATCACAATCACATAAGATCATCATCATTTACCATTACATTATATAAAATTATAAATATACACCATTTCAATTGAATTACATTTCAATGGTTTATTACAGCCATTAAGTTCTCAATTCCCAACACAAGACCATTTTACCATTAATACGTTAAAAACATTTATTTCCCATTACCAACCATTTATCCGTGATTTTATGACCCATTAACCAATTAACATATCCATTAATTTATTCATCATTAATTATTTAACTCTTCAAGTTAATCCCAACATCCCATATTTCCTTGTTATTGATTAAATCACTATGGGATATAACTTGTAGGCCACCTACCTAAATATCATAGATGGATACTCACCCAACCTTGGAATTTGATCCAAACTCAAACAAAATTTCAATCCTAGACCTAGAAATGTATTAAAAGAGAGAGATTTAGGGATTCTTAAGGATAAGAATGACTACATGAGCCTCTAACTATAAAATAAAAGGAAGAGGCGTGTTAGACTCGCCCGTAGCTTCAATTCAAACCCAAAGGCACTCAAAACAGCTTATAAATAAGGGGGATAGATCCTTATGAGTTTTTTAGGGTTTAGTTTATCACCTAGACTACTGGAGGAATAATAATGGAGAAAAATATATTTAGAACCCTTAAATCCTAAGGGGGGAAGGGAAGTTCCCACTTTTAAGGGGGGGTGGTTTGGCCACGCAATTGTCCAAACCATGTGCCAACTGTGTGCCACCCTCTATTAGAAAAGAGATTAGGTAATAAGTTTTCTTGGGAGCCAAAAAAACTTTAAAAAATATGTGGTGGTCTTGTGAGGTGGTTCTATAGAATCCCACATAGTTTGGTTCCCAACCATGAATAGTTTTACGAACTATGCACCAACCCTCTCAAGGGTGCATGGTTCTGGCGCACGGTTAGCCCTGCCCATGCGGGAACCATGTAACCTACACTGGATAGACTGTTTTTCCTCTTTTATCTTCCTTGAATCCCTAGGACACACCAAGACTCTTCATATTCTTAGGACACATTTCATTAACCATTTTAAAGGAAGTCAACAAAAACATAAACAAGGAAGTACCTCATTAGAAGTTTGGGATGTTACAACGTGTCTAATAGGAAAAATAAACTAAAAACTGCAACTCTATGTGATATGTGGGAAACACCATATAAAATAACCACAACCTACCCAACCCAGCAGAAAAAAATATCACTGCCTCTATACAGAACCTTAAATTTCCCTGTATCAAAAGACATAACAAGGTTTTCACACCGCTGAAGGGGTGTGTGGGGTGTGAACTAAAAATTCTTAGTAAGATCCCACCAAGGTTTACCATATAAATTCTATGTATAACAATCTAAACATGATCAATTTTAAAGAAAACAATGAATGATAATCAATTAAATGGTTTTTATATCAAAATCATGGTAAAACATTCCCCTTTTTCCTCCATTTTAAGAAATTTATATAAAATAGTTTCAAAATATATAACATATACATCAAAGAAGGTAATAAAATCTACAATAGTATAAAACAAGAATGGGTAAATCATGCCAAGTATCACAATAGTTTAGGATTTCTAAAACATTAATGCCCAAATATATACAATTAAGCATATCAATCCCCTAGACATATGCACCAAATCTAGTGATAAGAGGACCACCCTAGAAATTGATCCTATCGAAAATGTATAACAAGTCCTTAGAAAACTTGAATTAGAGAGCAGAGGAACACCCCATGAGTGAATCCAGTAATAGTAAAAATAGAGGAACCCTATTTCTATATCTTTAATCTATGTACCCAAGGCTTCAAATGTGATTCCTTTTCCCAAATCATTTCATAAAAACCATGATTTGAAAAACATTTCATATATTTGTTTCACTATTATTTGAAAATACCTTTTTCATTTAACCAAGAAAAGGGGGAAAACCATATTATCAATAACCTGTTTACACACACTAATCAATAAATCATGCCAATTTATTTATAAAAAAATTATAAAAATCAGAACAATATTGTTCATCCAATATAGGATAGAGAGTAACCACCTACAATAAACTCAGGTTGCACACACCCACAACAGGATCCACCAACACTAGAGAGAACACAAGGACAAAAAAAGAAGCCCAATAATTGATTCCCACAACTTATAATCAAATATCTTATACAAAACAAATGGGGGAGAGGATAGGTCACAACATACCTCGAGAGACACACCCATCACCCCACAACCAACATGAGGGTCAGTCTCAGGGATAAGATCACCCAATGGATCTAGAAAGGATCAGGAAGAAAATCACCATAAGATCAAAAGAACTAAAATTATAGTGCAAAACCACTATTAAAACAGATCGATGAAGAAATAGAAAGGTCACTTACTAGAGAGAAGCAACGCAACTACCACAGAGATAAACTACTAAATGATGTGATCTCGAAAGAGATAGATCACCCAAAATCTCCCTGAGATACATTAGGGTTCGATTAAGGTGAATTAAATTGAATAAAATTATTTTTTATGGGTATCACATATGAAAACCTTTAGGTTGTGAACAATTCCTGATGTGAATCCCAAATTCACAAAATGAAATCCATGTTTTTCATATACACTAAAAAAGGCATCACCTCAGGTTAAAAACTCCCAGTTAACCTTTTTATGATGTGAGAATGTTTTATGGCTTGTAAATTTTTCACACTCTGAACCAAACTCGTGGCATCTTCTCTAGAATGGATTCAGATCGTGTAACCAGTTCACGGCATGAACATGTCTAACAGGTAGTGCATACTCCAAGTTATATAGAAAATACCCAAACCTAATCACACATGATAAGAACCCAAAAAAACTATTTAAAATTAAAATAGATGTACCTTTTTAAAATAGATGTTATGTGGTTGGGAGAAAATAACTCCCCAAGATTTTATGATATATTTCTTTATAGATAAATTTAATCTATGTGGTAGTTTTTGATACACGCAACCCTAATTCTAATTAAACAATAATACAGTATACCATTATAACATTGCCATTAAATTAGAGTGGGTGGATAGAACTGACTAAATTATAAAAATTACCTGTTTTACATAGATATAAAATAAATTCATTGGTTATCAATCGATTATGAATAAAAAATCATTTGAAAGTAAAAGACATGTTTTCTGAAAAATTATTTTTATGTGCGCAAGGTGTTTTTATTTAAATAAATTAAAATAATAATTATTAGTAAATAAATTTAATGAAATTAATATAGTATATACACAATAAAATGTTTTATTTTCAATATAATATTTTTTTAGGCACGAGATAAGAATAAACCTAGTTTTATGCTTAAAATTTGTATTTTTCTAAATAGTGGTTTTGTCGTGTTTTGAACCATTTTAAAAAAAATTGAAATTTTTTTAAAATTTATTCTAAAAAATGAAATTTACTTATAAAATAAAAATTTAAAATCTATCTTGGAGTTAATTTTTAAGAATTTTTTGAAAAGATAAATTTTTCGATGAATAGTGAAAATACTATTTTTTTTAAACTGCCTTTTTATTTGAAGTATTTACAAAGTTAAATTTTGATTTAAAATTCTTTTAAAAGTAAAATTAGTTATAATATATCATAATTAATCCAATTAAGGTTATTTTAATCAATTATATGTTGATTTTTTATGTAAACACATTTTATACTTAAGGAAACTTTTCCTTTGGAAAACCTCTTTTTTGTCATGATTGTGGGTTTTATTTTAAATCAAATTTGTTCAATTCTGTAATTTGAAGTTTAATAAATGAATTAAATATTTGGAAAAATAATAATTAATATTATGTTATAACATGATCTTATTTTTTTCATAACGAATGGTAAAAATAGCAAAAAAATAATTATCATGATTTAGGTTAAAACGGGTTTACTGAAAGATTAAACTAAAAATATAAGGGTTAAAATGACCTAAAAAATTTCTATTTTATATTTTATGGCCATATTTAGACCTTATATCACTAATAGTTTTTTAATTATTCATTTTTAATCCATTTTTGGGGTGTAAAACATGGGAATATTTTTTTTCAAAAATTCCAATTATGTCATCTCCCCAACTTAAAAAAGGACACCCCCTCTTCTCTCCTATAGACACTTAAATATCTTTTTATTTCATCAAATACCTACCAAAATAACTTAATTAAATCCCTCACCATGATATATAGTCATTTTTTTCACAAAAACAACCTTCAAATGCTTTAGGTATAAATCTAAAGTGGTTGTTCGAAGAAGAGGTGTAGTACTTAACATTGTACTTTCATTTTATCTACTCTTATAACTCCTTAAAATATCAATAAATTGTGGTAAAAAAATAACACTATTATATACCTTATACTGATATGTTATTATGTCAATTTCATAACCAATATCCATCTCCTCTCCCATCAAATGGTAAATGAAACCATCAATCATGTGTGTGGCGGACTACCACCTTATAAACCAATGTAATTTGTTTTCCAACACCACCTTTCGCAAATGGATAAAATGATGGATTTAATGTGTGTATATATATATATATGTGTGTGTGATATCTATGAAATAACTATTCTTATGTAATTATAATATCAAATTTAACTTATTATCTTCCAATCCTTCAGAAAATGAAAACATTTCTCATGCGTACAAGTGGATTGTCGCCTCCATGGAGAGATGTGATTCATTTTTTATTTAATTTTCACATAGATAGCAATAAGGATTGATTTTAGGAAAATATATTATTTATATGATGTAATAATTATTATTTAAATATTAACTATCATTTAACTTTCTTTTGTTCCATCCATCAAAAAAATGAAAACAACATTCATGCGTACATACGACCTACCATCACCATGAACAGTATAACCCATTTTTCTATCACAAAATCATATAGAGTATTATAAATACTTATATAATGAATATGTATGATATTTATACCATGTTTAATATTTTTTATGTTATTTAACCATGATCAAAGTACAAGGACTGAAACTGCCAAAACAAAGCATACATGAAGAACGAAGCAATTATTACCCGAAAAAATGATTTTAATGAAAATTTATTGATAAAAGGGTGATAAAAGATTATAAGTAAATCATATATGGTATAATATATATATATATATATGATTATTGTCCTGTAATATATATATATATATATAATAAATTTAATTTTATTATATAGGAGGTTCAGACGAATACAAAGGTAGTCAGACCTGAGGTAAGGGATCTTCATCTCACTTTTTTTCATGGGATACACGCCATATTCACAATTTCTTTCATTTTTGTGGTGTATATACTACCCATGAATGTATTTTACTATTATTCTCAAGAATATTATGGGATATACATATTAATATAATGCTCTTTCTTTCATAGGGCTTAATATTCAAAAGTAACCAAAGTGGTAAGGGTTTATTTCACAATATAATCATTATTCAGGATTGTTTATGTTTAAGCCTCTCTTTGGGGAATTATTTGATCTTCCAATGTTAAAACCAATATATTTTCTTCTCATATGTTTATTTTTTAAAATTATAATTTTTCCTTTCATTTTTCACTCTTTATTTACTCAAGAATCCAAAATAATGTTTTTTTAAAAAATCAACTTTATTTATCTCTTTGGTCGAAAACACTTTCTCTTTCATGTCCATGTTTTCTATAAATATTTCCAAGAATATTTTTTAATATTCTACAAAGATTAAGTAATTTTTTCACATGTTTTATTTTTATAAAATGGTTTAAAATTAATATTCTTTTTGTTTTCCAAATTATGTACTTTTGACTTTTTACAGAAAATGTGAAATGAACCTTTGTTTTAACGTACACTACATGAATGTAATTTTCATCCATCATGACCAATAAATTATATGAAGATTAATTTAAAATTATACATGATTATTTGAAAAGAAATTTTTTCCTAATATTATGGAAATTTATAATTTTTAAAAGTTATTTTCAAAGTAAAAAGGATATTTTCCTCAATAATGTTTTTAATGGAATTTGTATGGTATTTATATTAATTAATGGGAAAATACTAAGATGTTTACTATAATTTACTAGGAAAATATTTTAATGATTTAAACTTTATTATTTCTCTCTATGGTTAATGATAAATTTAACTGGGGAATATATTAACATTCATTAGCTCATTTTCTAATGTGAATGTTTATATTGATTATGTTTATTGATTGGGTAAATTATTATCATTATATATGATAGTTATTCAATATGAAGTTTTAGTCTGATTATATTTTTTCCCTATCATTTAAAGAATGTATTGGACTAAGTAATTGGTTGGAAGAGCCCACTATTACCCCTTGATGCATCGGTAAGTCTCATGAGGCAAATTAGATTGCGTATTTGACCGAGGCCTTACCAATTAATGTAAGATATCTTGGCATAAGGACTTGAAGATATTTTTATAATGTCTAGCATTATGTATCCTTCATTATGATATTTTCTATTAATTTCCTTGTGATTATTTGATTGGTTATGATATCTGTGGATAAGTTTCAAGCTTATGCGGTTATTTATATGGCATTATTTGATAATCATTTATTCCTTCCATATTGTTCTTTGTGGTCAAGTTATTGATTAAATAGAATGTGTTTTCAGTTATTTACCTTGAAATATTAATTATGCATTATGTATTCATGATAGATTCCACTATACGCATACCCTTACTAGGTATCTGAGATCACCCCTTTATTATGTTTCCTTTCCTCAGGATGCTAGGAAATGTATTTTGATTGATATACGGGGATATTATAAAGGGAATATTGGTTTTATCAAAGAAAATACTACATTATATTTTGAGTTTTCAATTGTAATTTGAAATTTAAGTATGTATATAGTTTTCCAATACTTCTAAGTTATTCAGTCCTTTAGGATGTGATTTCTTGTATCAAGTGCCAATGTAAAAAAGAAACCATCAACTATAGGCTACTTAGGTCGGGGTCTTTTCAAATTCACACACATACATGCGTTTGTGCATAAAATAAAATATGTAAATTAATATATTTATTAGTTGATCATTGATATATATTAAACACTAGAAATCTTCCTTAGGTATATATATATATTTATGCATGTATGTATATATATATAGTAATATATTAAATGTATATTATTATAAGCATATATGTGTTAATATATGTAACCTCACGACCCGGAAGACACTAAACCGGTGCTCTGAGCCGGTTCACCACAAGGCCTCAAGCATGCCTCCCCATACGCTAGAGGCTACCGACTAGCAGCGAGGGCCTAGGATGTGATAGTGGGGAGACTATGACCTCATACCAGAGTAATCAAACAGTGGAAATAACTAAGTATCATACACAATAGAAATTAAACAGAGTGCGGAAGCAATAAACAACTGAAATAAAACAAGTTTTAATAGTAAAATGTTGTAAAAGCCTGAAAAGATATGAAAAACAAAACAACATTGGTCACCCACCGAGCCGACCATACAGATACAAGTACAAAAGAAACTGAAAGTAAAATTATAGGGCTCTACTACTAACTCCGAGCCAAACCACGTACTCGATCTCTAGACACTGTCAAACTGTTGCAGCCCGATCAGAAGAACCACTCGACCAGCTCTGCTTGATCATGCAACATTAGGCCTCATCCCAATCCACCATGAAACTTGTGCTCAACCTGAAAAGCAGACATAAGGTCTACACATACACTGAGGTGTACGTGCAGGGGTGAGAAATAATCTCAGTAGGGAACCCCGAAAATCAACCTATAACTGTGCTTCTAATAGTGTATGCAACAACAACGTGCTCAGCTAGCTGGAATACAACAATAGGAAGTAAACCAAACGTGCAACCACAATTGAACATAGGGTATGTAATCCCTGTCAACTGGGAAAGTGCCACCATGGATGTCCATATCTATATACGTACATATGTATAGTCCCATACCTATACATATATACATATATATGAATATTCATGATTAAGTGATTCAAATAATAAGAAACCACATCAGTAGTCAATCATTGGAACCATAGGCCTGATCTCCCGGACATCCTGTACAATGGAATTGATCTGGATGTCATGCCACTCAAGCCATGTATCATTAAGTCGATCTCTAGGTCCATAATCCCATCGACATATACCTGCTTCGGCCAACTCCAGAAATATATCTATGAACAAGTTAACCAAAAAAAAGTAACCAATTCCATATAATTCAATTCTGAGTTTCTCCAGGACTCGGCCTTGACTGACCATCTCCTATACCAAAGCCACAGCAGAAACCACAACAGGCTATCAAGAAGTCAGAGATAAAACAATTCCAATCCTGTGATGTAGCTTGGCAGGTTCAACAAAAGAAATCACCATAGTAAATATAAAAAGTAACCATTATCCTCATACATGTGAATCCTTTCCCTCAGGCGAACAGAAACAAAACCCCCAGGTGACTGCCCTCAGGCATAACGAATACTTCCCTTAGGCGTAAGGGATATTGCCCTCAGGCATAGAAGCTACTACCCCCAGGCATGAGAAACATTTCTCTCAGGATAAACAACACCGCCCTCAGCCTAAACAAGCACTGCCCTCAGGCATGAGAAACGTTTCCCTCAGGATAAACAAACACTGCCCTCAGGCTAAACAGAAACTTTCCCTCAGGAGAAACAAAACACTACCCTCAGGCTAAATAAAATACTGTCCTCAGGCATTCTATAGGAAATCAATTAACTAGGACAATCCCAACATACAAAAAAGCATTTATACAAACTTCCTCTCAAGCAGTTGCAATGCATAGTATAATCATGGCACACCCTCGGGTATCCTGGCCAAACGGCTAAACAGAGGAATGCACCCCCGGGGTGGTCCTGGATCCAAGTAGTGATCCCAAATAGCAGATTAAACTTATCATTAGATTATCTACACAATTATAAATATCTTTTCATCAAAGGCCTCATCCATACAACACCCCAAACATGGGCTCCAAGCACAACGGTAGACAAAAATCACACAGTAGTTGGAAATAAACACCAGACCACCTACTACTCAGGAACACAAGGCAAAGTAGGCATCCCAACAAACAAGAAGACGCCTCGTGTCAGGCTCAATATCCACCAACCAGGAAGTGCCTCTAGTAACTACTACAGCATCAACAACCCAAGTCAGATATAAACAAACAAGTGAGGGTGTTCGAACGCCCAACCCAACACTAAAAACATAACCCCACAGAATTTCTAGTTTTTCACAGGTTCTAGATGACACCCAAACACCTTCTCTACCCAAACCCGGCATAACAAATCAGGTCGGTCAAACAATGGGCACCCGCTGGGTCCCACAAGTCAAACACCAAGGTGTCATCCTACTCGGGATCCTCTAGATAACTAGAGAGAAGGAATCCTACATGGGATCCTTATAAAAGAGGAATCCTATATGGGATCCTCGAATGAATAACAAAAGAGGAAACCCATAACAGGGGTACTCTCAAATAAAACATGAGAGAGTTCCTACAAGGACTCCCTAGTTCAGCACACAAGCAAGGCATCCCTCAGGGGACCCTTAGAAGCATCTGGTCTCACGGCCTCTCAGGCCAGAAGGGAACATCTCACAAGGGGAATGTCCTCTAAAGAAAATGATACAGGAGATAGATCACATTTCATCTCATATTAAAGGTCTCTACTAAGTTTGTCTGAACACCCAACCTAGCAACCTCGCCAAGTCTCAACCTCAGGTGACGACTGGGCTTGATAACTGGAGGAAGAACCCCTCCATTTAGATAAAAACCCCCAAAACCCCATTTATATGACCTCTAAATGTCAAAAGGATTCCACAATCGCGATATACATAGAAAAACTCTCAGAATCGACTACTCGCATGCCCAATTATGACTTCCAGAGCATAAGATATCCCAAAATTACCAAACTGAAGCAGTACATGGCCGGAGTACATGGCCAGAACCCGTTGGGCCTGCCTATGTTAATAGTAAATGGAATGTACTTTACTGTACACTGTGTGTATTGTTCCCAAAAAGTTACTCTATGTCCCTTTTCACCCGAACACATGCCCATGTACCACTTCACAGCGTGTACTTTACTGTATACGACGTGTACTTCAAAAAAACCACTAAAACCGTGTTTGATTTCACACGGCTGGTCACACGGCCACCACTACATGGAGTGTACTCAAATTACACAGTTTGTACTTAAAAAACTTCCTATTCCCAAAATGGGAAGAACACACGGCGTGTTCCCCTGGAACACACGCCGTGTATATTGGGTTTTCATACAGGAAATCCCTAAAAACGCCCGTTTCTCCTGTTTTCACCCCCGAAACAACAGATCGAGCCCCATGGGAATACAAGCAAGAAATATAAGGCTTTAAAAACTTAAAACAACTTGTTTAAATGGGATCTATGGAAAAAACTTAAACGTCCCTACCTTTGGGCAAAAACCACAGAAGCCTTGGTTGATTTCACGGTCCACGGATATCGCACGCCGACTCAGCGTGTCGATGGATTGGAATTGGTACCCATCTTGCCTTCTGTCTCTCCCTATTTCTCGATCTCCAAAATCTCCCATGGGACACGGCCAAGGAGGATCACACATGGAGTGTTCACAAGGAGGAGGAGGAATAGAGAAGAAAGAGAAAAGGAAAGAAGAAAAGAAGAGTAAAAAAGGGGGCATGGGCCGGCCCTGGCGCCCGACATGAGTTTATGCCTTCCCTAGGATAAACTACCCATTACAAACTCAATGGCGCAGATGGAATCTCAATATGATGCTCCATTTAAAATTTATTTCCAAACGAAACTATGTGAATAATTTAATATTTAATTTAATAATATTAAATATTAAATATTCTGCCAAAATTTGAACAGCTTAGATTTCCACCAAACTCCTATCCAAGGGTAAACACCCTATTCCAGGACCAATAGAGTTGTCAAAAAAATTATCCAAGATCAGATGTTAGGGGAAAATGACCATTTTACCTCTCATGAGCATCCAACAGCAAAAATTCAAATTTCTTCTCAAAATGACTTTCCGGAAAATCACGGGTTCTTACAAACACCCCACCATAAACCTTCTTGTCCCCGAGAAGCCCAGTGAAGGACCAACATCCATGCTCCCAACCCGAGAATCTGCACAACCAAGCTATCTGGTCCATCTAACGACCATCCTTATAGCATTAACCACCACCTTCTACATAGAAGATATTCAACTATGACCGAACTGGTACTCCCCACCATAGGAATACCCTTGTCGCCGTCATAAAGGAAACTCTGAGCTCAAAAGCTCCTAGAAAACACCGAAGTTTAACCAGAAAGAGGAAAACCACTGTCAAACGGCCAATGGTGCACTCCCCACCATATGGCTTTCCTTACACCACTACTAGAGCACAACCACAATAGGTTACATCCTCACAGGGAAGAACATTAAGAAAGAAAAAAGATATCGATGTAAGGTCAAATCTCTCTCACCATACTCAAGATGAATCAAGATAGTGCATGATAATCTCTAATAAGATTACACTGAGATTTCACTAAAGGCGCGTCCAGCTCCCTCCGAGCCAAGCTAACATCCTGCCAAAACCTGACCAGGATTCAAACACGGGTCAACCATCCTCACACAGGTTTCCCTAGAACAAAATAGACATCAACCTACAAGGGTTTGAGTCAAAAACAAAACACAACCTACAAGGGATCTCATTCTCTTTGAGCATCCTCAGAAGGAACTACTCCCTGGAGTTCACAACCCAAGAAGAAGAGAAACTGAACAAACACTCATCGGGTATCTGTATACTGAAATACCCCAAGGAGGTCCTTTTCACAAGAAAAGCCTTGGTATTCATCTATATCGTTCTCAACGATCCGACTAGATAACCACGGACCTGAGAAAAAACACCCAATAAGGGTTAAATAGAAAGGAATCACGTGCCACATAGACCAAATGGGGTCACTACACCACCAGTGCACATGGACTGAGTCATCATCCTCAACAAAAACGCCTTACCCAGTGTCCGCCTTCAGGCTCTTGGATTCTCCTCTTCCTATTAGGGTTTCACTCCCTCCCCAGCGGCGCCCATCCTTTATCCTCCTAGTTCTCTCTAGCCTCGCTTCTCTCCAGCTTCTCTCCGGCTTCTCTTCGGCCTCGCCCGACCATTCTTCTCTCTTCGGGTTTTGCTCCCTCCCCGGCGGCGCCCGACCTTTCTCCTACTACTTTGGGATCTAGGGCCCCGCCTCCTCTTTCTGCGGCGTTTCCTTAATCCTACTCGGTGGTGGTCTTCTCGCTTCGATGTGGGATTCAAGTAGGGTTTCCCTCATTTTGCTCTACCATTAGCCCCCTCGGAAATCATGGTAATTTTTCCTCTCCGGCTGCTCTTTTCGTATCCCCCCACTGCGCTTGACCCCACCTTGGTCCAACATGATGCTGCTGAGGAAGAATTGTGAATGTGTTCAGTCAATTTTAGTTGATTTGATTGCTTCGTTTTGGGTGGTTTTTCATATGGTGCTGTTTTTCTTCCTCAATGTCGACGTCTTCATTTGGTGATGGCGTTTTTATGCATTCACAATGGTTTTTTGTTATTTCTGGTTTCGTTCATCTTGGTTGTGATTTCCTGATGGTTTTTTATGACTCTTGGCTTTTCTGGTTAGATGGTTATGCTTGGTGTGATGTCGATAGTGGTTCCGAAGAGTGTGGTTTGTGGTCCAGTCCAAGGTCGTCCCTCCTTGATTAAGCCTTCCATCTACAAACTCTGCTCTAGCCTCTGGTTCTTTCTCGCCAAGCCAGGTTGGTCTGGTGCATTGGATCCTCTTGAGGTTTTGGGATGGTGTGGTTTGAGCTGCGGTTGGGGTATCAGGAGGTGCGACCTAGAAGACAATGGATGCTTCGATGGTGTCCTTGAAACGACCCAAAGTTTCATTAATGGAAATCCTTCTTGATCTAATTAAATGTCTATTTCTATTTATATAAAATTTCAACTTCTTTGGTTTTATGATAAGAATTTTTATCGTTTCTAATATAGCTGTTGAACAGTGATCACATGATTAGTATAAATATAGAACTTTAACAAATCCAATTTACTCAGACAAAGGAAGCGATGGCCTCATCCAGTAGAATTTCCCCATACGAAGCCCATTTGTCGGAGCTCGGAAAAGAGGTGGCATCCTTGGGATTCTCCCTTGAACAAGCCCAATCTGAGCTTCATCTTTTCAAGCTCGAATGTGACCGTCTATGGGAAAAGTGGAAGTTGATTGAAATTACCACTCGAACGATGTTATCCAAACCACCCCAAGAGTCTGTCACCATCGCACACCTTACCCTTAGGTCTTATGCAGCTGTTTTAAGGGGTTATGTAACAAATAAGTAGTACTATGTTCATGTACATTATTTTTTGTATATATTAATGAATATAATTTCTAGTCATTTTTGATACATTGTAAATAGTTTTTAAAGTACAAATGGTGTCTTTAGTTATTATTTAATTAATAATTCTATTTTATTAAATTAAGGTATTTTTGAATTAAATAATATTTTAATAAAAAATTATTATTAATATTAAATTAATTTTTATTAAATATAAATTATCTTATAATTTTATGAATGAAATTATAATTTTTATTAAGGTTTGAAAACCATTTCTGTCAAAACACATGAATTTTTGATAAATGTCGGTTTTTATTTTAAGAGTTAAAATTCACATATTTAGAAAATTATTTAGATAAAATAAATGTTATTTTTGGAATCAGGACGCCAAAATTATCCAACTATGAATTTTTCATAATTTTTTGAGACAGTCAAATTTTTGGGTAAAAATTAAATACCGTTTAAATATATAATGTGTTTTATGACATCACAATGACCCAACAGTGATGTAATAAAATACTATAATATTTATGTCCGGCCAATATATGTTTTACCATTAAAATAATGTGATTTTGGGTTTGTTTGACTTACTTTTCAAAGCATTAATGGACCCCTCAAGACTTATTCAACACCTTGCCTTTTTAAATTAATTTCCATGGGAGTGTGACTCACCTCCACATAAGAAACCCTAATATTTTAAGATGTTCGGACTTTGGCCTTATAAAATATTGTTTTTCTTTTTCTTTTGCCAAAAACCATGGGCAAAAACCATGGTATGGTTTGTGGTTTGGATTAATTTAATATAAGGGGTCCCAAACCTAAATAATAAAGAATTCTCTCACCTTTCCTATATAAACCCACCCAAGCTCCCACTTCCTCCTCACTAAAATCCTTTTGAGTTCGTAAAACCTCTGCCCAACTCTCTATATAATCCTCCCAAGGTGCCCCAATCTCCCAAGAATCCTCTCACAATCCTCTCTCTAGCCTTTGGAAGCACACTTCCAAGTAAGGGTTTTTTCTTCCTTTCTCATTTTTGTCAATTTTCTTTAAGTTGTATTACCCTTTTTATTTAAATTATGAATGTTTTGGTATGGTTTCTCACCTCCCCCATACTGCCCTATTATTTTTTTAATGATGGGATACCCCTTTCTCTCTCATTAAATGCCTCCCATGTACACCCGTTACTATGCCGAAATTCCGAAAGGAACTTCTCTCTCTTCTTTTACATTCAAGCAATAATTTTGTATCATGATTCTAAATTCCATTACAATTGTTGTGAAATGTATCTATATGACCTCCTTACTTTCCATTACATGTAAATATGATGAGGAACCCATTTTTGTCTCATTAAATTCCTCCCATGTACACCCGTTACTATGTCGAAATTCCAAAAGGAACTTCTCTCTCTTCTTTTACATTCAAGCAATAATTTTGTATCATGATTCTAAATTCCATTAAAATTGTTGGGACATGCATCTATATGACTTAATTACTTTCCATTACATGTAAATATTATGATGAACCCATTTCTCTCTCATCAACCATTTTTTATGAATTCTTATGTCACGCCATTATGCTGCTGAAATCGCACAGATTTTCTAAGCCAATGTCATTGTGTAGTGGATACCATGCCCATTTCTCCATCAAGGGTATCCACCTTTATACACATTTACTTATTGATTACAAAGTTTTGTGTATGAATTCCACATTCCTTTATCGTGGAATAAATTATTATGTTTTATGAATCCATGTTTTATGATCCATGTGGCACACTTATGCATGAAATGAAATGTTTAAGAAGGGTACGCCCTTATAGCGCTCCAATGCATTGGGTAAAGTGAAGTATCATGATACGTCATGTGAAATGAGTGTTGAATCATGATAATTCAAGTGCAACGAGGGTTTACTCATGCTTTATGTGCAATGAGGATTTACTCATGCTCCATGTGCAATGGGCCTTGGCTCATGCTAATTCCATGTTAAGTGTTGTTGCCACATTTCCATGTTATGATTATCATGCTTTATCATGACTTTATGTTCATGTTTATTTTATGATCTATTGATATTCCTATTGTCTAACCTGTATTGTACTCCTCATGTTATTCCATGTGTACTCCCTTACTGGGCTTTATAGCTCACCCTTTTCTTATGCATGTCCTCAGGTTATCCCATGAAATGATAAGTATGAGGGAATATAGTGGTCATGTAAAGGAAGTTTTCAATAAAGATGTTGTATTTCATGTTTCAAGTTTTTATGTAATTATTCTAATCCCCAAATACACTAAACCTCTCGATCTTATTTTTTTCATAAAGTGAAGTTTCATGTAATAAATCATGTTTAAGTTTGTATTAAAAGCAGGGTTGTCATAGTCCTTTTTTTCACAATGGTAGTGCTGCAGGCTATGTGTTTTCGACAACGATGCTGGTGCTTATTGTCGACACTAATGGATTCCAGCGGCTTCCTCGCTGGTGAATGATGATGATTGGTGATGAAAATGGTGGATTACCGATGATGTTGATTTCTGATGGAAAATGAAGCGATTTAGAATGATGTAGGAGACTCCTGAATCGAGGCATTGGGTTATGTGTTGTTTTTGAAATTCAAATTTGGGAACTGGTTGTGTGTTGTATTTTGCAAAATTTGGATTCCCGCTTGGTGATGTAGCATCTTTTGGGACTGTAACTTTGGTTATCACTTTGAAATAAAAAAATAAATTTTTAGTCAGTCAGTAAAAACACACACTAGCAGGCCTATATGATGTGAATCCTATGTGCCTAGTATGATGCATGAGATGCCTCTTCCCTTTGCCGACCAAGAGTCAAAATCCATCCATGGAATCTTACCAATGGCCAAGAGCCAGAGATCTATAGTAAATCAAAACACCACCCAACATGTACGTCGCTCAAGGCAAAAATCATATACAACTGTAACATCACAAAATCAGAATAGCAATCTCAAACCCTAGAAACCAGGACTTCTTACTGGAACAAGTGTTCTCAACGCACCAGCCCGATATCCATCACAGGTTCCGACACATTCCTAATACTCTTGTCTACCATATCCCAAATAGCAAAGACCAGGAAAGAAAACTCCTCTGATACCACTTTGTAACATCCCGACCTGGAAGCCACTAAAATGGTGCTCCGAGCCGGTTCACCACAAGGCCTCAAGCGCGCATCCTCGTACGCCAGAGGCTGCCGACTAGCAGCGAGGGCCTAGGATGTAATACTAGAGATACTATGCCCTCATACCAGAGTAAGAAAACAATGTAAATAACTAAGTATCATACATAATTAAAAGTAAACAGAGTGCGGAAGCAATAAACAACTGAAATAGAACAAGCTGTAATAGTAAAATGCTGTAAAATCCCGAACATTTATGCAAAACAAAACAACACTGGTCACCCACCGGGCCGACCATACAGATACAAGTACAAAATAAATTTAAAGTAAAAGTACAGGGCTCTTCTACTAACTCTGAGCCAAACCATGTACCCAATCTCCAGATAGTGTCGAACCACTGCAGCCCGATCAGTAGAACCACTCGAGCATCTCTGCTCGATCATGCAAAACTGGGCCTCAACCATATCCACCATGAAACTTGTGCTCAACCTGAAAAGAAGACATAAGGTATACACATACACCGAGGTGAACGTGCAGGGGTGAGAAATAATCTCAGTAGGGCACCCCAACAAGCAACCTATAACTGGGCTATTAATAGTGTATGCAACAACAACGTGCTCAGCCTAGCTGGAACACAATAATAGGAAGTAAACCAAACATGCAACCTCAGTTGAACTTAGGGTATGTAATCCCTGTCAACTGGGCAAGTTCCACCATGGATGTTCATATCTATATACGTACACATGTATAGTCCCATACCTATACACATATACATAAATATGAATATTCCTGATTAAGTGACTCAAATAACAAGAAACCAAATCAGTAGTCGATCATTGGAACCATAGGCCTGATCTCCTGGACATCCTATGCAATGGAATTGAGTTGGACGTCATGCCACTCAAGCCGTGTATCATTAAGTCGATCTCTGGGTCCATAATCCCATCAACATATACCTACTTCAGCCAATGCTAGAAATATATCTCTAAACAAGTTAACCAAAAACAAGTAACCAGTTCCATATAATTCAATTCTGAGTTTCTCTGAGACTCCGCCTCGACCGACCATCTCCTATACCAAACCCACAGCAGAAAACACAACAGGATTTCAAAAAGTTAGAGATAAAATAATGCCAAGTCTGTGATATAGCTTGACAGGTTCAATAGAATAAATCACCACAGGGAATATACAAAGTAACCAATGTCCTCATACATGTGAATCTTCCCTCAGGCGAACAGAAACAAAACCCTCAGGTGACTGCCCTCAGGAATAATGAATATTTCCCTCAGGCATAAGGGATATTTCCCTCAGGTATAGAAGCTACTTCCCTCAGGCATGAGAAACATTTCTCTCAGGCTAAACAACACTGCCCTCAGGCTAAACAAGCACTGACCTCAGGCATGAGAAACGTTTCCCTCAGGCTAAACAAACACTGCCCTCAGGCTAAACAGAAACTTTCCCCCAGGCAAAACAAAACACTGCCCTTAGGCTAAATAAAATGCTACCCTCATACATTCCATAGGAAATCAAGTAATCGGGATAATCCCAACATACAAACAAGCATTTATACAAACTTTCTCTCAAGCAATTGCAATGCATAGTATAATCATGGCATACCCTCAGGTATCCTGGCCAAACGGCTAAATAGAGGAACGCACCCCCGGGGTGGTCCTGGATCCAAGCATTGATCCCAAATAGCATATTAAACTTATCATTATATTATCTACACAATTCTAAATAACTTTTCAGCAAATTCCTCAGCCATACGACACCCCAAACATGGGATCGTAGCACAACGGTACACAAAAATCACACAGTAGTTGGAAATAAACACCAGACCACCTACTACTCAGGCATAAAATGAAAAGTAGGCATCCCAACAAACAAGAAGACGCCTCGCATCAGGATCAATATCCACCAACCAGGAAGTTCCTATGGTAACTACTACAACATCAACAACCCAAGTGAGATATAAAAAAACAAGTGAGGGTGGTTGAACGCCCAACCCAACACTAAAAACATAACCCCGCAGAATTACTAGTTTGGTATAGGTTCTAGATGACACCCTAACACCTTCTCTAACCAAACCGGATATAAAAACTCAGGTCTTTCAAACAACGGGCACTCGACGGGTTCCACAAGTCAAACACCAATGAGTCATCCTACTCGGGATCTTCCAGATAACTAGAGGGAAGGAATCCTACACGGGATCCTTAGCAAAGAGGAATCCTACATGGGATCCTCGAATGAAGAACAAAAGAGGCAACCCATAACAGGGGTCCTCTCAAAGAAAACATGAGAGAGTTCCTACAAGGATCCCCTAGTTTAGCACACAAGCAAGGCATCCCTAAAGGGACCCTTAGAAGCATCGGGTATCATGGCCTCTCAGGATAGAAGGGCACGTATCACAAGGGGAACGTCCTCTAAATAATAGGATATGAGAGATATCTCACAGCTCATCCCATATTAAATTTCTCGACTAAGTTAGTCTGAACACCCAACCTAGCAACCTCGCCAAGTCTCACCCTCAGGTGAAGACTGGGCTCGATAACTGGAGGAAGAACCCCTCCATTTAGATAACCCCCCCCCCCCTCAAACCCCATTTATATGACCTATAAATGTCAAAAGTATTACACCATTGTGATCTACGTGAAAAAACTCTCAGAATCGACTACTCACGCGCCCAATTCTGACTTCCAAAGCATAAGATATCCCAAAATTACCAAACTCAAGTAGTACATGGCCAGAGTACATGGCCAGAACCCATTGGGCATGCCTGTGTAATAGTACACGGCGTGTACATTAATGTACACAGTGTGTACTTTTCACAAAAATTTATGTTGTGCCCATTTTCACCCGAACACATGCCCATGTACCACTACACGGCGTGTACTTTATTGTACACGGCGTATACTTCAAAAAAACCACTAAAACCGTGTTCGATTTCACACGGCCACCACTACACGGCGTGTAATCAAAGTACATGGCATGTACTTAAAAAAACTTTTTCTTCCCCAAACGGGAAGAACACATGGCGAGTTCCCCTGGAACACACGCTGTGTATACTGGGTTTTCCGACGGGAAATCCCTAAAAATGCCCGTTTCGCCCATTTTCGCCCCCAAAACAACAGATCGAGCCCCATGGGCATACAAGCAAGCAATATAAGTCTTTAAAAACTTAAAACAACTTGTTTAAAAAGAATCTATGGTGAAAACGTAAACGTACCTACCTTTGTGCGGAAACCGCCGAAGCCTCGATTGATTTCACGGTCCACAGATGTCGCACGCCGACTCAGCGCGTCAAGGGCTTCGAATCGGTACCCAACTTGCCTTCTGTCTCTCCCTATTTCTCGATCTCCAAAATCTCCCATGGGGCACGGCCAAGGAGGAGCACACATGGAGAATTCACAAGGAGGAGGAGGAAGACAGAAGAAAGAGAAAAGGAAAGAAGAAAAGAAGAGGAAGAAAAAGGGGCCCGGGCCGGCCCCGACGCCCGACATGAGTTTATGCATTCCCTAGGCTAAACTCTTCATTCCAGACTCAACGGCATAGAAGGAATATCAATCTAACGCTCCATTTAAAAGTTATTTCCAAACGAACCTACGTGAATAATTTAATATTTAATTTAATAATATTAAATATTAAACATTCCGCCAAAATTCGAACAACTCAGATTTCCACCAAACTCCTATCATAGGGTAAACATCCTATTCCAGGACCAACGGAGTTGTCAGAAAAATTATCCGAGATTATATGGTAGGGTAAAATGACCATTTTACCCCTCATGAGCATCTAACAACAAAAATTTAAATTTCTGCTCAAAACGACTGTCCGGAAAAACACGGGTTCTTACAATATAGTTATACTTATAAATTTATATATTAATTAATATATTAATATTAATATATTTATATATTAATTAATATGTTAATAATAATATATTAATATATATGTATACTAATATATAAATTAATATATAACTATATTTATATTAATTTATATATACATATATAAATGTGTGTGTGTGTGTGAATTGATATATAAAAATACTTATAAATTCATAAACAAACTTATAAATTTATATATATATATATATACAATATTATTTTATACATTAGTAATCATTTATTTGGTTATTATTAATATATATATATTATAAAAACACTTATATACATATATATTAATGATCATTTATTTTTTATTATTAATTAATTATAATTTTGTTTTAACTATTTTGTGTTTGTGTATAAATTAATATATATATATATACATATAATTATAAATATATATATATATATATGCATATTTATATATGTTTGTGTGTGTGTGTGTGTGTATATATATATTAATTTATACATTAATGGTTATTTAATTTTTTATTATTAATATGTATATATAAATATATTCAAATATACCTATATATATATATATATATATACTAATTTATATATTAATGATAATCTATGTAGTTATTATTAACTAATTATAATTATATTTTAACTCATATGTCGGTGTCTGTGTGTCTATGTGTATGTGTTGTATTTATATTTTATGTTAATATATTTGTGTGTTTGTAAATACTAACAAGTTAATATATTTATTTATATATTAAAATATTAATTAATGTATATATATAAATTATTATAAATTAATACACACAGGTGTAAAAATGCATATATAAATTAATATATATATATATATATATATTACATGGTTAATTTAGATAAATAATTATACACTAATATATTTATTTATATATTTATATATGTGTATATATATAATTTAATATATATATTATAAATTAATATATGTTCATATACACATACACATATTTATTTATTTATTTATTTATTTATTTTTATGTGTGTGTGTGTGTATATATATTATATAAAATTAGTGATTTTTAAGCTTATTACATATATATTTTAATAAATTCTTAGTTATTATTAATTAATTATAATATTATTATAAATATATATACATAAATTGATTTTAGATTTTTATTTAATTTTTTTCACATTTAAAACACACTTAAAATAAAAATTACTCGTATTAGCCACATTTTAAAACACAGCTAAGTTAGCGATGTTTTAAAATGCGGTTTATTAGTGATATTCTAAAATGTGCCCAAATTAAAGACGTTTTAAAGTAAGTCTAAATTAACAATTCATTAAATCATATCCAATTAGTGAAGGTTTAAAATGAGGCTAAATTAGCGATGATTTAAAAAAATTCTAAATTAGCAATACTTTAAAATTCACTTAATTAGTGATGTTTTAAAATGCTGCTAACAAAACACATCTAAATTAAATTTTAGCCATATTTTCAGAAAAGCGGACTAAAAACATGACTAAATTAATGTTTTTTATAATGAGTGATGTAATTATAATTGGTTAATGATTTTCTATACAAATACATGTTCTATATGGTTATACCTCCATAAAAGTTACATGCCTATAATCAGTTTGTGACTCCCCTTAAAAATTTAGGTTGTGTATTTAGTGGTACCTTCACTAGAAAATGAATTTTGTATTTGGGTTGAGAATCACCTTTAAAATTTAGGATCTTAGTGGTTTTTATATATATCAATGAGTAAAGGGGTGTGAAGACTATACATAGTATCTTTGTGATCTGAGATATTTTATAAATTTCATGTGTTCCCAATTACTTTCCACACTATATTTTTTAAGTTTTTAGAGTTTTAGAAGATGTCCAAGAGTAGTTTTGGATATGGTCCCACAAGTTTTTACTATTAAAAATATTCACTAAAGATCAAGCTATAACATGGTGGTTTAAACTATGTTGTAGTTTGTGATAGTGTAAGTCGTGGCATAGTGAAGGTCCTATAGCCCAGTTTTATGCATGCTAGTGTATGTGTTATGATATAACACATGGATCAACCTATTTCACATATTATAATCTATTATATTTGGTTTTATCTTCATGTGGTGATGATTAGAGGAGTTTCAATGTCCAAAAAAAAAAATTGAATATTAAATAATAGGTTGGAGTAATTGAACCATGAGTTAAAAAGGAGTTATAATGTTTAAAACATTTTAGAAACGTTTCATCAATAGGCTAAAAGTTAATAAAACATTTGGAATCACAAAAAATGTTCTTGGTGGATATAAAAGAGGTTAAATATTTATACAAAGGGTAGAAGGAGATTTCCTTTGGGAATTGTGTAAAATTACTTAAAGCTAAAGCTTATTATTTGTAACAAACTAACCCAGGCTGACCTAACATGTCACCCAAGCTGGATCTCCACAAGGCCTGAAGTGCATTCCCAATCACCATGGGCTATTGAAAAACACCTCTGTATCAATATACATAACCATGGGAATGATTTCACCCTAAAGTCACAACACAACATGTCTCGTGTATAACAAGATAAAGATAAAAAAACTAGAGTACATTGTGGAAGAATAGGTACATAACCTTGAGACATAAAAAAATCCAGAAGGATAAATCAAAAAAAAGAAACCAAAACCAAACCTTTATGTGGCCATCTATCACCAAAATCCCAAACTACCATGAAGTGACATCGACCAAGAGAATTAATAAAGATACATGACACCCTTCCGTTTAATTAGTTTCTATAAGACCAAGTTTTCATATGCCCGAAGGCATGCATAGTATGTCATGAAAACTCCCAATAGGATGCCACTATGAATTATACAATGTTTTTAACCATTAAACCATTAGTTATATATTTAAAACAAAAAAACTTTCATAAATAATTTCATTTGAAAACATTTCTCTTAAAAAATAATTTGGTTTCCTTTTAAAATAATTTATATTCAAATAAACTATGAATATGATAAATAATATGTAAGATATGTTGAGGGAAATGATAAAATACATCCATGGAAAATCATAGGATAAACATGTGAGAATCAAAGAAATAAATGTCACTGTCATGAATAAAACTAATCATAAATGGGATCTAGCCTATGGGAATAGATAACTAGGACATGCAAGTAAAACTATTTGACATAATTTGAATCTAAAAAATACTGAGTACTACTATAATCTATTGGTATCATAACCAAAACCCCAGTGGTGGCACAATCACTAAGGTTTTCATATGTCCATAACCTCACACACCCAAGGTTCCCAGGTGCTATGTTTTCATGAAAACATTCAATATAAACATGAAAAAAATTAATAAAACATTTCTACAAGCAAATAATTAATTCTCTCAGGCTTTAAAATCCATTTTATATTCAAAACCATCTTTGAGGCATTTCATCAAACACATGGAGTGCGTACAAACTATTTTTAAAGGAAAAACCCCCTTTAAAACCATTTTCATTGCCATAAAATATGTGGTTACACATAACATCCCTCATGGATATCAAATTAACCATTTTAATAATCCAAACCAAAGGAAAACTCAAGAATAACTCATTGTGTAATAATAAGGATAAACTTTACAGATATTCCAACCTCACCAATGGAGGTAAATCGGTCTCCTACCAAAATAGTGATTGGAAATAAAGAGATTGGGTCCTCACAAGCCTAGATCCATAATAAGAATCATAAATTCTCCATAAAACTTCTATATCTAGCCATCACAGCCCATAATAGTTTTATCACTTTAAGTAGAATAGATATTGAGGAGTTCTCTAGAAAGAGGAAGAGAAAATTAGTGGAAATTATAACATACCTCAAAGAAATCTGCAAAAATTTAAGGATAATTACTGAAGGATTTAAGGGATAACTTCTAAGAAACTCAAGGAAATTATAGTTCAAGCTAATGAGATATTAGGGTGAGATTTGGGTTAAAATGAGAAAGTTCATCAGGGTAATTTTCAATTTTTAATAAATACATATAGGTCACACAGTTAGGCTACACTTTTAAAAAAATCATGCACTAACTATGTGGTCTATATTGTCCCTTGAAAAAAAATAACATAATTACCTTGGAATAGCCACATGGTTAAACAAATTGTACACAAGTTGTGTAACTGCCTCTGGACCCAAACCCAACCATTCATATGATTTTCCTGGAAATCTCCAATTTTCATAAAAACCATGTTCAAACCATGAAAAAACGCTACTAGAATCAAAATATACATGTCACACAGTTACGAATAACCATGCACTGACCAAGCGGCTATCTTGTTTCACCAAAAATTCTAAAATTTTAACCACTGACTATTAAAAACATTTAAAACCTAAATAGAGACAAAATAATCTGAAAATTAAACATAATTTTAACCTATAGGGTGTCACAATACTTTTCATCATGAAACTGTTTACCCCCATAAAGTACACAAGATTCTATAATAATAAATAGATAAGGCCATTATTTCATCATAAATTCTCTATGCTCCCACATATTTTGTTTATACCATCCACACTACCACAGTACAATGACCAAGGAAATCATTTTACCATGTAGAAAATTATTTTGATCATCCATAATATAAACTAGTTACTCAACCACTGAGGTTTTGGGCTCAAGATCAATATATTTACATTATATCACATGAGATGGGCATAGATAATACCTCCTAATTTGGTAAACATTAAACACATTTTTAATCTATATCAAATGATATGGTAATTCCAAATGGTGTTCCACCTTTCCAAGATGTTTGATGATCTCAAATGGTTCAACAAGACTTCGTTCTTGCTTACCTTGCCTTCACAAATGATGATTTCCCAAATGAGGTGATACCCTGAGAAAAACCTTATCACCTAACAAAAACTCCAATAGGAAACAATGATGGCCTGTATAAGATTTATGGTGACTCTGATCTATCACTAAAATCTTTTAAATCAACTACACTTTTTCCATCATCTCTTGAACAGGTCTTGGTCCAACCAAAGATTGTTCTTACAACTTTGCTTAACATAAAGGGGGTCTACATAGTTTTCCATACATTACCTAAAAAGGTCCCATTTTAGTAAAATTCTGGTATTTTTTTATAGGAGAACTCATCCAAGGTTGTATTATTTTCCCATTAACTAGTGAAAACAATCATGCACACCCAAAGCGTATCCTCAAGAATTTTAATGGCTCACCCAGTCCTTCTATCTATCTAACAATGATACATCATGATTATCTTCAACTGGGTACACATTTATTATTTTAAAATATTATAAAACTATAAATTAAATCATGGATATCCATAAAAAACAATAATATAAGACACCCAATAGAGCTTCACAATATTCAAGAAATACAGGTGTTTATATTTTCCCACCTTAGTTATCTTCTTAATTGGAAAGAAATGAGTCAATTTCTTGAACCAATTAATGATCCCCCAAATTGAATTTTTCTCATTATGAGTCTCTATTAAACCAGAAAAAAGGCTGTAGATATTTTATTCCAAATCCATACCAAAATCGATAAAGGTTAAAAAATCAGTAGGTATTTAGTGCCTCGGCTTAACTTTCTGGAAGGTAAGGCGTCATGATACGAAGTCTATAATTGACTGCCACATCCCCGGACCCCGATACTGATATATCAAATATCCATACATATTGGTATTCCTAGGTTATAGGAACCAACTATACCTATGTACATGTTTAGATTCCTCTATGGTAAAAATATACTTCAAGCTCTTACAATTCGAATACACAGTAAATTTCTTTCTAAAGAGATAGTAGTTCCAATTTTTGAGGGAATGTATCACCACATCTAACTTGAGATCATGGGTATTATAATTATTCTAATGATGGTGCATATAGAGAGAGAGATAGACCACCACCTATTTCCCTTACATCAGAATACATCCTAATCCTGAACCTGAGGAATCACAAAAGATATCATAACCCAAACCTAGTTCTGAAAGATAACAAAAATGGAGGAAAAGTTAACCTAAAATTTATTTTCTCAAAATATCATTGACACTTACCATTACATTCAAACTTAACACCCTTATAGGTTGAAGCTGTCATAGGATATGAAACCATGGAGAAATCCTGGAAAAAACACCTATAATAACCAACCAAGCCCAATAATCTATGAATCTCAAACACATTCTTGGGTTTCACTAAAGACATCACCACCAGAATCATTTCAATATCAACTAAAATACCTCTCTTAGAAATAACATATCTTAAAAACTTCACTTCTTGAATCCAAAACTAAACTTTATAAAGTTTTCCATACAAGTGATGTTCATTAAAAGTTATAAGAACTATATCTAGATGACAATTATGTTCTTACTCTATCTTATAATACATAAAAATATCATCCACAAAAATAACCATGGATGGGTCTAATCACTGATGAATGTTCTAATTCATTAACATCATAAATACTATAATAGTGTTAGTAATACTGAATGGCATAACCAAATACATGTAATTCCTATACCTACTCTTGAATGTTGTCTTAGGGATGTCCTCAGAAAACTTTAGTTGATGGCACAACAATCATAGATCAATCTTATAAAACCATCAGGATCCCATGAGTTAATCAAACATACCATCAATACTAGTAAAATATTTATTATTATTAATGATCACCTAATTAATCTTTTGGTAATCAACATAAAGTCATAGGATTATATATACCTTCTTTCAAAAGAGAGATCGATAATCCCAAGGTGACATGCTTAGATAAAAAAAATACCTTGGCCTCAAAATCCTCAAGCTAAAATTTAAGTTCCTTCAACTCAATGGGATCCATATGATAATATTTCAAAGAGATGAGACTCATTCCCAAAATCATATCAATAGTAAACTCAGCCTATCTCTATGGTAGTAACCTAAAAATCATGAGGAAATAATATATTGTACTCAGTCACTATGGAGGGAAGTAATCCACTTAATTTTTTATCAACACCATCAAGAAACATCTCTAACATTTGGCATGAAATCATTTCAACCTCAAGAACAACAGGTCTCGCTCTCCTGAATCTAATATCCCACTCACCTTGGAATACATGAGTAACCCCATCAGAAGATATAAACTAAACCATGCAATAATAAGAATCAATTTAGTCCTTAAAACTAATCATCCAATACATGCCAATGATGAGGTCAAAGATATCAAGATCAAGGACTAGGAAATCCCATACAACCATGTAATCACTAATCATAACCCAACACTTAGAACATTTAAAACCTTGTTCTTTTTCCTTCCCAGGGGAGTAGAAATATCCTTCATGAATGAAAAAATCTCCAATAATAATCCCAACACATAAATCATCTTATATTACATAAAATAATGAGATGAATCAGTATCAAACAAATCTATGACCACATAGGATAAAATAAAAAATGTACCGCTCAAAATAGTTGGCACTACTTCAGATTCCTTTAGTCCATAAACCACTGTATAAATTCATCTAGAATCAGTACCTGCTTGACCTTTCTTTAATTATTGAGTATCTCCCTTTTCATGAGAATGAGATCCACTGCTATTTGTTATGTCTGGGTGCTACCACACAGTCAGTCGTAGTGTGGGTAGGTCTTCCACACTAGTAGAAAACCACTATATATTGTCCTAAATAGACCCCAGTAACTGATCCCGATGCAAACTAAGAACCATTAATGTCCCTCCTTTTCTTGATAGATGACACACCCTGAACACCCCCTACTGTAACATAATATCCAACAAGACCTGTCTTTTGGGATAAGTCTTCCTCAACTATATTTTATTTATAAACTACCCCAGCAAAGGCCGGTGGGAATATGATAATAAGAATTTATCAAATCTTAGTCATTAACCCCATCCCAAAATGTTTATACTTAAGGTATTAATTAGTGAAAATTTATAGATATAGATGAACCAACATGGAAAAATGAGTATCATACTCCATTATTGAATAACCTCCTTTATCCAGAGTCACAAACCACTGATCCTTTAACACATGAAATGTATCAGTATAGAACTATTTATTGAAGGCCTTTATGAAAGTGGTATAAGTTATTTCCTCATGTAATTTATCTTTCAGGATGGAATCCATCCACTTCCTTCCTGATCTATCATTCATATAAGTGGAAAATCTCACCTTAGAGTCCACTGGAGTCTTCAAAAATTAAAAAATCCTATTTATTTTTTTAATACATTCCATGGGTTATTGGGTTCCTTTATCACCATGGAAGATTGATAGATTTTGTTTGGTATACTCTAAATCATGGTCCACCCTCTATTCCTAGTTTCCACCACCCACTTAAGTCGGGGATTGAATAGGCTATATTACTATTTCCATTAAAGTAGGGTTGACTGGAGGGTTTTACTGGGGAACTTTACCTATAGGGCCTTCCCCTAATTAAATAAGATCCTTCTAGGTGGAATTATCTATTGAACACAAGATATAACACCTAACTAGATTAGCAATACATCTCTGAATCAAAATATAATCTTCAATAATATATATTAAATCCCATAAATAGTAAGAGTTTATAATAATAATATATTCAATCAGTGAGAGGTGGAGGAATCAAAAACAAATAGAAAAACATGACAATGTTCATCTAAATAAACCAAAAATCAAGCTCAAAATATTAAAGAAAAATCCATGACCACCCATGGTAACTCGATGTCATATATGAAAGTGAGCTAGACAAGAACCCTTGTATACTTACTCACTGAGTCCCAACAGTACAAACTTCAATCTAATAATAATCCTTGAAAACATAAACTACCTATGATATCATTTTGTAATGATCCGTCCCATTTTTACCTAACACGTCACATAAAATCTCTCGGTACAAGGCTCAAAGAGAATTATTGATCACTACATACTGGTGATAAGCACCTAGGTATCAACACACAAAACCGTAGGGACTATTTCACCATAAAATCACAAAAAAAAATCATGTATAATAGGATAAATATTAAAAACTATAGTACATCATGGAAGAAGAAGTATATAACCATGAGACATACCAAAAAAAAGTTAGAAGGATAAACCAAGAGATAAATCAAAACCAAAACCAAAACCAATCCTCCATGTGATAGTTCATTACCACCATCCCAAACCACTATGAAGTGACATCGACCAAGAGAATTAATCAAAATACTTGACACCCTACCCTTAACATGTAAACTTTAAAATCAAATTTTTATACACCCAAATACACTTGTATGGTGTGAGTAAAATGACTAGTAGGACATCACCATGAATCTATACAATTCCTATCACTATGAAATTATTAGTTATAGCTTTAAAAAAATATGTTTCATAAATAATTTCATTTGAAAACATTTATCATAAAACATTCTTTTGTTTACTTTTAAAATATGTCATATTAAAATTAACGAAGAATATTATAAATCACATATAAGATATATAGAAGGAAATAATCAAAACCATCCATGGTAAAACATATAATAAATATGTGAGCATCAAATAATGAAATACCAGAATCATAAACAAAACTAGAAACAAATGGGTTCAATACTATGGGAATACATAACTTGGACACACAAGAAACACTAGTTGGAATAATGTGAATCTTAATGATATCAATTCCCACTATAGTCTATCAATATCACAGCCAAAATCCCTATTGGTTCCACACTTACTAAGTTTTTCATATGTCCATAACTCAATGCAACCAAGTTTCCCATGTGTTATGTTTTCTCAAAAAAGTTCAAGTAAACCATGCCCATAATTTAACAAAACATTTATACAAGTAAATCATTACCACTCCTAGGATTGAAAATTCATTTTAGATTAAAATCCATCATTTATGAATTTTATCGAACACATGAAGTGCGTAAAAAAGTTAAATAAAACCCCCCTTAAAACTATTTTCCATGACATCAAATATACTATTACAAAAAATAGACCTTGTGGATATCAAATAGACTATTTTTATAATCCAAAATAAAGTAAAACTCAAGAACAATAAGGTGTTCCAAGATAAAGTACCATCGTATAGAGACACTTACCTCATCAATAAAGGAAACTTATTCACCTTCAAAAACAATGATTGGAATCTAAAAGATCTTTTCCTCACAAGCCTATATCTATAAAAACATCATTAATTATCTATCAAAATCTATAGAAAAATACATCAAAACCCTAAAGATTTTTAACACTTGGATAAGAGATATTGAGGAGAGATCTGTAAAGAGGAGAAGAAAATGGGAGGAAATTGGAACATACCTCAAAGAGATTCACCAAGATCAAAGCATAATCTCTAAAGAATTGAAGTGATAACCTCCTAGATCATTAAATAAGGGATGGGTTGAGATAATGGTATATTTAAGTTAAAATCTAATAAGGGTATCAAGGTAAATTTCCATTTTTAACAAATTTATATGGGTTGTGTAGTTAGGCTACACAGTTGGACAAATTGTGTGCTAAAATTGTGGCCTCTACTGTACCTTGAAAATTAAATCACACAATTACCTAGGAATGGACACACTATTAGAAAAATCATATGTAATCTATGAAACCATATATAGAACCAAACCCAACTGTTTTCAAGTTTTTTCTATAAATCTCACATTGTTAGACAAATAATACTCAAACCATGTAAAATTACACCAAAATCAACAAATCCATATTATACAATTATTGTATGGTTACAAATAAACATGCACATACTGTTTTTCTATCTTGTTTCACCCATAATTCCAAAATATTGACCTTCAACTCCAAAAAAACTTTATAAAATCAAGAGATACAAATGAAAGACCAAAATAAAACATACATGTGACCTTGAGGGTATCACATTACCTCTCTATCTAACAAAGGTTTTAGTGGACCATGATTAAAAGAGAATCCTCCCAATTATTTAGAGCTATATTTAACCTATGCATACCCTAGGATGAATGAATCTATTGGATTCATCTTAGTGATCCTTATAAAGTTCTTTCAAAGATCTTGGATTGTTTAGGTTGAAAATAAATTAAGTATGCATTCTTCATTTATTTCATTTAGTATAAATGAACCGATTGACCCTATAGAATAAAATTGTTTTAGTTAAATGTTTACACTAAGTGTTATCCCAAACCAAACCCATAAGTGGTCTCAAATACACTTCCATATCATTTGAATAGAAATTTTTGATAGATGAAGAAACTAAAAAATGAGTTTTTTTCTAGAAGCATAATGAATTTTG
This sequence comes from Viscum album, assembly GCA_963277665.1. NCBI lineage: Eukaryota > Viridiplantae > Streptophyta > Magnoliopsida > Santalales > Viscaceae > Viscum > Viscum album. Next base: position 474,069,472 of record OY728148.1, read on the forward strand.
AGAAAAATGATCATGGTTTATGAATTTTTCTAAGACATGACATATTCCTAGATAAAAATGATTGTGGTTTCATAAATTTTAGGAAAATACATCATGGTTTATAGAAAATGGATCTCAAATAGTTTCATGAAAAACAAATAATCTTAAATGATATCACTACATCGTGGCATGCCATTAAAATACTCACAATTGGTATAAAAATGAGATTTATATTATTTGAACACGACATAGCTGAGTAAAACCATGTCTTGGTTTCAAAAGTATGTATTTTAAATCTTGGGTCTAAAATGGATTCCCCCAAAAAAATAGTTATGGTTTATTCTTGGAAAATATTATCCCAAGGGATAAACAATTTCATGGATTCAATGAAAAATGGTCATGGTGAGACCCTCAAAAATCTGGGAGTACTTTAAACCATACCACAAAAAAATTTTATTCAGATGTAAACAAGGTTGAAAGTGTATTTTAAATGGTAAATTTATAAATTATTTATAAATTCAAAAAAGTGAAATATAAAAGAGTTTATATTGGTTTATGGATTGTTTATAAATAAAAATATGGAGTGTTTATATTAAAAGAGTTATTTTGGAAATTTATTTAAACCATTCCAAAAGGATTTTTTGTTGATTTTAAATAAAAAAATATTATATTAATTTTATATAAAAACATTTACATAAAATATGAAATTTTTATATGATTATAAATTTTTTCATAAAATATCACATATTTTGAAATATGAAGGAGTTAATATTAAATTCCATGTAAATGATGAAATATGGTATGTTCATATTTTTGATATATATATATATAGGTTTCATATTTATATATTATGTAATGTACATAAATTATATCAAAATTATAAATTTTTTATAATTGTTTATCTATGAAATGTTCTTAAAATTTTATCTCCTATCTAAATTTATGAAATAATCATTCATTAATTTATTCCTGATTTTATTATTATTAAAAATAAGCATTATATTATGATTGGATGTATGGTTAAGTTTAAATTGTTAAACTACTTATTATAAATTTCATATCATGCATATAAGGATTTACATACTAGGTATGACATAATATTTAGTTACATTTAACTATAAATATGATTTTTTGTGGGTTGTGAGATTGAAACTTAAGGTAGTTATGATTTATTCATATAAGGAGTTATGATTGTATTGGAATGTTGGTTCCTCTTGAGTAGTGATTCATTGATAGTGGGACTTAGGTTCAGACTTCTCAATGGTTTGGGATCTTGGGATATATCAAGAAAAGTGGGGGTTGGTTATTTTTCCCACCTTGATTACACTTGTGGGGGTTTTAGTTTTATAATATTCTTAGTATTTACATGAAAATGGTTTTTTGTACCTTATACATGGGATGAATTTTGGTTATGTGTAAATATTATCAATTTTATTTTAATTCAAGCAACACAAATTATGACTTGTATAATTTTTATAAATTTATATGTTTTGAACATATTAACTTTGTTGAATGTATATAATACTAAAATTAAATTTTTAAAATCATTCATATTCCAAGATAATAAAAGATATAATATGGTGACATTTAAATCCCCTAAAAAATAATAAGTGTTAGATTCCTTATAAAGTAAACAAATTTCAAGACCTTGATCATCCAACCAGGTAGGTTCATTCCAGAATTGGGTACCTATGGATTATATTATGTAAGGTTTTGTGGAAATAAATAATTATTAGAGTTAGGTAACCAAATCCCATTGTAGGATTTGTGACACACTTATTTGGGAGGCCTGAAGATTTAGGATACTTGAAGTGCATTGTGTTGCATTTGTTGTCAATGAGGCATGAAGTTGTCTTGGAATGAATGGGAGTCAAGGAATTGTCAAGATGTGAATGCCAAAGGGTGTGATGGTGTTGGTGGTGAAGGAGAATGGCCATGGTACTAAGAGGCATGTCACTTAGGAGATTCACTAAGTGGCATTGGAGAATATGGTTGAAACATTCTCCATGGACATCTGACGATTGCTGAGCTGCTCTATAAGTTCAAAGAACTTGTATCCTGATGATACAATGTCACAACATGATTAGAAGACCATGCATTGTAGTGACAATGCATGAGGAGTTGAAGAAGCAAGATGATCCATCCACAACCACTGAGTGGATGAAGTGGATTTAAAGAAGTCCATGTACTAACTCTTAGTGCATGTGAATTGGAAGTGATCCAATTGATCTCTAATTGGATCAATGAAGAGAATTGAAGAAGTTATTTGATTTAGGAGTTCGGTTGATGAAGATCCTTGAGAATTCTCTCCTAAGTAGAAAATGAGATGATGAAGAAGAATCATAAATTGAGGAGTTGTTTATAATCAAGAAGATTAATGTTTGAATTCTCAAGAAGAATGGAGAAGAGGAAAGGGAGAAGTGGCATTTGGCATATTACACTTGGTACTTTGTTTTTATACAACATTACTTAGTGTTTTACACTAGCAAAAAATATGCCAACCTCAAGGGCCAGCCTTAAGGGTTCAACCCAAGGCACATGTGGGAACCAGTCACCACGCCCAAGGGGATCCCATGGGGCCAGCCCAAGAGAGGCCGGGGCCGTGTATAAGCCCCCGAGGGCACGCGGTGGTGAAATCCGCGCACCGGAGGAGCATAGTGGGCGCTAGGAGCGCGCCCGCAGGAGCAGAGAGTGGGCGCAGAGCACGCCCGCAGGGAGAACACGGTGCGGGGCGGCACCGTGGAGGGAGAGAATTCAACTGGCCGCTCATGGGAGCGCCAGGGTGATAAACCGCGGAAAAATCCCGCAGCGTTTCGATGTGGGACGGCGAAATTTCACCCGGGAACGATCCTGGCCGCACGATCAATCGCGCGCCAGATCTCGGCCACCCATCTAATCCGCCGCGGCCCAACCAGATCGCGGCCGTCCGATGTATCTCCATCGTCTGATCCGACGGTCGTGGCTTCTTCCTCTTCCACGAGCCCGAGCCGAAGCCACCCGCGAGCAGCCGCTGAACCAGAGCCTCCCCGACGACCTATTTCGAGTTCCCGGCCACCTTTTTCGAAACCGAGACCTCCATTCGGCTCGTCTGGCCACACTGAACACAACCATGCACAAAAATAGACTTGCATACGACAAATGAGAAAATTTGATGAAAGCCGAGGCAAACGGAGTTGCCGAGGCTATGAGGTGTTCATGTTTTGCATGGGATGGGCCAAACAGAGGCCATGCATGCGGTTTCATGTGCATGCACGAGGAGGAAAGAAAAATGAGTGAACCCGCGTGAAACAGATGAAGAAACGAGATTTGAAAAAATCTTTAAAGATCCGAAGATCTCGGGAGTTTGAGATTTATTGCACGCGGATGATTCGGGCATCCCTCTGCCTATAAAAGAAGAGCCAGAGGCTCTCATTTAGCTTGCTGATGCGCTGAAAGTTTGAAGAGAGTCCCGCGAAGCCTCTGCCTCGCGAAGTAGAAGCCCCGCGCAAATTATTTGCGCGGCTGTTGTCCCGGTGCCACCCGAGGCCCGAAGTGTTCCCTGCGCGCCTCTCTTGCGCGACAGGAAGGATCCGAGCCGCATATTTGCGCGCTCGAGTCGCTTGTTCCCTCTCTGCCCGCACCCTTGCGCGGCAGGAGGAAGATCCTGCGGGTGTTGCACTTGCGCGCCCCGCGGGTAGGAGGTCTTGCGCGCCCCTGTGCCGTGCACCTTGCGCGCCTGGTTGCACCAAGTGCACCTACTTGGCAGTGTTGGAGAATAAGACCCGAGGCAGTATACCACACCCTTGGTTGTGGGTGCTTGGCAAGGAGAACCCGAGGCCTTGCCTCGTGTGTGTGCCAAGTGGAGAGGAGAAGCCGAGGCATAGCCTTGTGTGTGCAAAGTGAAGACTCTACGGCTTGTGTGTGCAAAAAGAGAAGAGAACCCGAGGCCCTAGTGCTTTGTGTGCAAGAAGGGAAGGAAAGGCCTTTGTGCCTTTTGTGTAAAAAGAAAAGAAGAAGAGGTCGTAGCCCTTGTGTTGGTATTCGGGTGTGTGCAAGAGGAGGCCGAGGCATGCCCTTGTGTATGTGCCAAATTGAAGACACACCTTGTGTGTGCAAGAAGAAGTCAAGAAGGCCGTAGCCACATTTCCCCTTGAGTGTGTGCAATTCAAGTGAAGGCCGAGACTTGCATGCCTTGTGTGCAAAGTGAAGGAGAAAGCCCGTAGCCTTGTGCAACCAAAGAAGACCCGGGCCTTAGTGCCTTGTGTGCACCAAGAGAAGACCACAACAAAGAAGAACACATATTGTGTGTGTGTGCAAGAGGAAGAAACAAGTTGTGTGTGCTAGACAAGAAGTTGCCGAACCTTAGTGTGTACAAAGTCATGTGCACACTTTGAAGAAGAATAAGACCCACACTAAAGAACAACACATTAGTAAGTGTGTGAACAAAAAGAACAAAGTGTGAAGAAGGGAGAAGGTGTGTGCTATAATTGATTACACCCTTTGTGGGTCTACTGCACCAAGAGGAAGAAAAGGAGAGTGCATGCATGCATGCATGCACGTGCACACGTGAACAGTGCTAAATCAGTGGTGTGCAACTGAGACTGGACCATACCGAAGATAAAGATATTATTTGTCTGAGTTTTCGGTAGATTGAGAAGACCCTGATCATCACAAGTGATCAGAGGTACAGAGCAAGGCCAGCAGTCTTTATCCCAGACTGCTGAAGTTACTTGAAGAACTTAAAGTGAAGAAGAGCTACTCGTGTGACTCGAGGAGCCAAGAGAAGACCCTGTGGGACTCAGGGAGAAGAAGTCTTCAGTGGGATTCTGGAGCAGGCCAGTGGGACTCTGGTAACACTGTGGGACGCAGTATAAAGACCCTCCTGTGGGACTCAGGAGAGATACAGTGGGACTCTGTATCGACCATTGTAATTCTAACAAGTTATAATGGGAGAATCCATGCTGAGAGAGCATGGCAAGGATGTAGGCCTTTGGTGCCGAACCTTGTAAATCCTTGTGTCCTGTTCCTTTTCATTGCTGCATTATCCGGGAAAGGTTGAGAGATACAAGAAGAGTGGATCGAGGCTTTAACCAGCCATAGAGGTTTAATTGATTAAGAATCAATTAGTAAAAAGTTTTAAAGGATCACTGATTCACCCCCTCCCCCTCTCAGTGATTCACACTGATCTGGGCACTTCAATTGGTATCAGAGCGAGGTTACCTCTAAAAGATCCAAGGAAGTCTATATGGAGTGCAGATTTGAGGAAATGAGCGACCAGCCTCAAATGGAGATATCTGCCAAGACTCAGAAAAATAGAAAGAAGAAACAGGCCAAGAAGATGAAGAAAGCCTGTCCTAGCTATGATGAAGTTGAAATAATGAATGATCTTCAGAGTGCACTCAGATATCTTCAGAAGACAGTTCCCATGGAAGTGGCAAAGTGTATAGCTACAGGCATCCATGATCTTCATGAAGAAAAATCACAGTTAGAAGAAGAAGCCAATGCAATGGAAGATCAGCTGGCAAAAAGGGTTGGCATAACCAACACTCTCAGAAAGCTGGTGAATGCCAAGGATGAAACTGTTTCCCTTTGCAATTAAAGATATGAAGATACCTGTGAAGAATTGCAAAGAAGCCTTTCTGATAAAGAAATCTTTAAAGTTATAATCAAAGATGTTTACCATGCACTGGAGAAGAGGCATAGAGTATCAATGGTTGTTAAAGATGCTCAACTTGAAGACAAAGTAAAAAGGGTGAAGGAGCTTGACAATTCATTGCTAGAATTGAAGACAGTGCATGAAGACCAGATGAAACAGCTGGAAGAAAAATGGGAAGGAAAGCTAAGAACTGTTGAGGATGAGAAGAACTCCCTCAATATGAAATGCTTAGAACTGGAGGTGATATTGAAAAATCAGCAATCACCTAAAGCTGAATCCTCCCAGTCAGCTGAAAGAAGACATGTTGCTACTCAAGTATGCTTTGAGCAGGATGATTCTAAGAGAAAGACATCCTCCAATAAAAGTGCAACATCTTCTAGAAAGAAGGTACCATCCATACCATCTTGTACTCATGCTTCTAAAAGTGTTTCTACTAAAAGTGCAGGATGGAAGAATAATTCCAAACAAATATGGATGAAGACAGTAAAGAAGCAGAGCTCTCCTGAAACAGCACAACAGGTCAAGAAAAGTACCCTACAATCAGAAGGACTGAAGAGGTCAAGATTCGTGGGACAATGCTGGTGTTGTAACAGGTATGGGCACTGTGCAAAGGATTGTTGGTACAATTCACTAAATGTCAAAGCACAAAGGAAGCTCATGCCAAGGGGGAGCAAGCCAGAAGAAAAGAAGCAGCATCCACAGGTCCAGAGACATCTGTTTACTGCAAATAGATTTGGATTACTTGATAACATCTGGGATGTGTGCAAAAGTGGTCAAAAAGATACATGTCAGTCTCCAACTGTATCCAGAGCTCAAAGGAAGAAAAGATCACAGAACCTGGCTCAGAAAGATTCCTTGGGAAGCAAGCAGAAGAAAGTGGAAGATGCTCCCAAGAAGATTTTGAGAAATGAAGAGAAGTCCTTGGAGTCTGAATCCAAGAAGGGTGATGCATCAAGAAGAGCCACCAAGAAGACATGCTTCTACTGTGGGAAGAAAGGACATATCATGGATCTTTGTAAAGAAGCCATGAAATTCAATAGAGGCAGACTGAACTCAAAAAGACAATCAATCCAGAAGAAGAAGGGATTGATTGAAAACAAGTTGCCTAAGAGAGGTAGCTTGACAGCATCAAAAGAACCATGTGGAATTTCCAGAACTGAGGCCACACTTCCAAATGATTTACTTGTCATATGGCCACATCAGTTGCAACTTGCCAGAGAACTACAAAGAGCTGAAGATGAAGCTCTGGCATTTGCTAAAGCAAAAGGGAAGAAAAAGAATTCACATGAAGATGGGTTGAGAACCACACCAGCACAATCATCAATGAAGATCAAATGTGCAAGTCTGAAGAATGGTGAAAATGGGACATCTCGGTTGAGAGAATCTTCTCAACCTTGTTGTTCACATTGATGAACCAAGGAGGTTCCATATTATTCCCTTATACTCTTGGGATATACATGTGCTAACATTGCAGGGAATTGAAGATGATGATCATTCTCAGCTGGAGGATGGTTTGGACAGAATGGAGTGCACCCCTTGAGGGGGAGCCAATCTGGAGAAGATGGGATTCTGATATTTAATTCCATCTTGAGAAAAGTGAAGCTATTCCAATCATGCTTTCATCCCTTGTTTCTTAATTGAGTTTATCTTGTCAATTAAGGGGGAGTATGGATTGAAGACAAATGGATGAAAGGGGGAGCTTTATCATTGCACTGAACTTTCTAATGAGTTTTGTGAAGTATGTGCAGGATTTAGCAATTCATTGTTATATCTGAAAAATTTTCAAACCCCTAAGCATGATCTCACATGTGTAGAGAATTATGGACAGCATTGAGTACCTTGGTTACATTACTCTTGTTTTCTACACCGGGTTAGCCCAAGTAGACTTAGAGCTGATTTACTAAAGGTTCTTTGCTAAAGAGAACATGTGACATCATCCCTCTCCTAGTGTTTTTCAAGAAGATACTTTTCAATGGGAGGAAGATATTTTTGGAAGAGAACCACACCACACCTTTGCATTTGATTGCCAATAAGGGGGAGAAAATATTGGCACACATATTGACCCATTCAAATGTGCTGAAGTGGTGTATTGACAACAAATACAAAGGGGGAGATTGAAGTGCATTGTGTTGCATTTGTTGTCAATGAGGCATGAAGTTGTCTTGGAATGAATGGGAGTCAAGGAATTGTCAAGATGTGAATGCCAAAGGGTGTGATGGTGTTGGTGGTGAAGGAGAATGGCCATGGTACTAAGAGGCATGTCACTTAGGAGATTCACTAAGTGGCATTGGAGAATATGGTTGAAACATTCTCCATGGACATCTGACGATTGCTGAGCTGCTCTATAAGTTCAAAGAACTTTTATCCTGATGATACAATGTCACAACATGATTAGAAGACCATGCATTGTAGTGACAATGCATGAGGAGTTGAAGAAGCAAGATGATCCATCCACAACCACTGAGTGGATGAAGTGGATTTAAAGAAGTCCATGTACTAACTCTTAGTGCATGTGAATTGGAAGTGATCCAATTGATCTCTAATTGGATCAATGAAGAGAATTGAAGAAGTTATTTGATTTAGGAGTTCGGTTGATGAAGATCCTTGAGAATTCTCTCCTAAGTAGAAAATGAGATGATGAAGAAGAATCATAAATTGAGGAGTTGTTTATAATCAAGAAGATTAATGTTTGAATTCTCAAGAAGAATGGAGAAGAGGAAAGGGAGAAGTGGCATTTGGCATATTACACTTGGTACTTTGTTTTTATACAAAGTTACTTAGTGTTTTACACTAGCAAAAAATATGCCAACCTCAAGGGCCAGCCTTAAGGGTTCAACCCAAGGCACATGTGGGAACCAGTCACCACGCCCAAGGGGATCCCATGGGGCCAGCCCAAGAGAGGCCGGGGCCGTGTATAAGCCCCCGAGGTCACGCGGTGGTGAAATCCGCGCACCGGAGGAGCATAGTGGGCGCTAGGAGCGCGCCCGCAGGAGCAGAGAGTGGGCGCAGAGCGCGCCCGCAGGGAGAACACGGTGCGGGGCGGCACCGTGGAGGGAGAGAATTCAACTGGCCGCTCATGGGAGCGCCAGGGTGATAAACCGCGGAAAAATCCCACGGCGTTTCGATGTGGGACGGCGAAATTTCACCCGGGAACGATCCTGGCCGCACGATCAATCGCGCGCCAGATCTCGGCCGCCCATCTAATCCGCCGCGGCCCAACCAGATCGCGGCCGTCCGATGTATCTCCATCGTCTGATCCGACGGCCGTGGCTTCGTCCTCTTCCACGAGCCCGAGCCGAAGCCACCCGCGAGCAGCCGCTGAACCAGAGCCTCCCCGACGACCTATTTCGAGTTCCCGGCCACCATTTTCGAAACCGAGACCTCCATTCGGCTCGTCTGGCCACACTGAACACAACAATGCACAAAAATAGACTTGCATACGACAAATGAGAAAATTTGATGAAATCCGAGGCAAACGGAGTTGCCGAGGCTATGAGGTGTTCATGTTTTGCATGGGATGGGCCAAACAGAGGCCATGCATGCGGTTTCATGTGCATGCACGAGGAGGAAAGAAAAATGAGTGAACCCGCGTGAAACAGATGAAGAAACGAGATTTGAAAAAATCTTTAAAGATCCGAAGATCTCGGGAGTTTGAGATTTATTGCACGCGGATGATTCGGGCATCCCTCTGCCTATAAAAGAAGAGCCAGAGGCTCTCATTTAGCTTGCTGATGCGCTGAAAGTTTGAAGAGAGTCCCGCGAAGCCTCTGCCTCGCGAAGTAGAAGCCCTGCGCAAATTATTTGCGCGGCTGTTGTCCCGGTGCCACCCGAGGCCCGAAGTGTTCCCTGCGCGCCTCTCTTGCGCGACAGGAAGGAGCCGAGCCGCATATTTGCGCGCTCGAGTCGCTTGTTCCCTCTCTGCCCGCACCCTTGCGCGGCAGGAGGAAGATCCTGCGGGTGTTGCACTTGCGCGCCCCGCGGGTAGGAGGTCTTGCGCGCCCCTGTGCCGTGCACCTTGCGCGCCTGGTTGCACCAAGTGCACCTACTTGGCATTGTTGGAGAATAAGACCCGAGGCAGTATACCACACCCTTGGTTGTGGGTGCTTGGCAAGGAGAACCCGAGGCCTTGCCTCGTGTGTGTGCCAAGTGGAGAGGAGAAGCCGAGGCATAGCCTTGTGTGTGCAAAGTGAAGACTCTACGGCTTGTGTGTGCAAAAATAGAAGAGAACCCGAGGCCCTAGTGCTTTGTGTGCAAGAAGGGAAGGAAAGGCCTTTGTGCCTTTTGTGTAAAAAGAAAAGAAGAAGAGGCCGTAGCCCTTGTGTTGGTATTCGGGTGTGTGCAAGAGGAGGCCGAGGCATGCCCTTGTGTATGTGCCAAATTGAAGACACACCTTGTGTGTGCAAGAAGAAGTCAAGAAGGTCGTAGCCACATTTCCCCTTGAGTGTGTGCAATTCAAGTGAAGGCCGAGACTTGCATGCCTTGTGTGCAAAGTGAAGGAGAAAGCCCGTAGCCTTGTGCAACCAAAGAAGACCCGGGCCTTAGTGCCTTGTGTGCACCAAGAGAAGACCACAACAAAGAAGAACACATATTGTGTGTGTGTGCAAGAGGAAGAAACAAGTTGTGTGTGCTAGACAAGAAGTGGCCGAACCTTAGTGTGTACAAAGTCATGTGCACACTTTGAAGAAGAATAAGACCCACACTAAAGAACAACACATTAGTAAGTGTGTGAACAAAAAGAACAAAGTGTGAAGAAGGGAGAAGGTGTGTGCTATAATTGATTACACCCTTTGTGGGTCTACTGCACCAAGAGGAAGAAAAGGAGAGTGCATGCATGCATGCATGCACGTGCACACGTGAACAGTGCTAAATCAGTGGTGTGCAACTGAGACTGGACCAGACCGAAGATAAAGATATTATTTGTCTGAGTTTTCAGTAGATTGAGAAGACCCTGATCATCACAAGTGATCAGAGGTACAGAGCAAGGCCAGCAGTCTTTATCCCAGACTGCTGAAGTTACTTGAAGAACTTAAAGTGAAGAAGAGCTACTCGTGTGACTCGAGGAGCCAAGAGAAGACCCTGTGGGACTCAGGGAGAAGAAGTCTTCAGTGGGATTCTGGAGCAGGCCAGTGGGACTCTGGTAACACTGTGGGACGCAGTATAAAGACCCTCCTGTGGGACTCAGGAGAGATACAGTGGGACTCTGTATCGACCATTGTAATTCTAACAAGTTATAATGGGAGAATCCATGCTGAGAGAGCATGGCAAGGATGTAGGCCTTTGGTGCCGAACCTTGTAAATCCTTGTGTCCTGTGCCTTTTCATTGCTGCATTATCCGGGAAAGGTTGAGAGATACAAGAAGAGTGGATCGAGGCTTTAACCAGCCATAGAGGTTTAATTGATTAAGAATCAATTAGTAAAAAGTTTTAAAGGATCACTGATTCACCCCCTCCCCCTCTCAGTGATTCACACTGATCTGGGCACTTCAATACTAGAGAAACATATTTGGGATAATCCATATAATGGATTTGATAAATAATTTGACCACTCAACTATCCAAGAATAATATATGATATAGTTGACATGATGGGATACCAAAATAGTAATATTTTAAGAGGAAGGCTAAATTGGACTCAAAACTTAGTGAAATATGGATCTTGAACCACTAATGGATATGATGTATTAAAAAGGGGTAAACATTTTAATAGGATCAAATTTAATGAAATTACTTATTAAATGATTATAAAACATGATATTTTTTATTTTAAAACATATATTTTAGATAAAATAGAATCATAATCTTCCAACTTGAATTTGAGATCAATTTTAGATAAAGAAAAGTTTTATAGAAGACAATTTCTAGATTGATATAGAAATTTAAGAATTGTTCTTAAATAAGATCAAATATTCCATAAGTTAGAAGAAAAACATCATGAGAAATATATTATTGATAAATTTAATGAAGAATAGAAATATTGTTATAGTAAACATATTAAATATTCTCTTAAAGTTTTTATATTTATGTTTGTTTATAGATATCCCAAGATTCAAAAGCAGCATGAGAACATAGATGATTTGGAATGATAATCAACCTAAAAAGTTTTTATCAAGAACACGCTAGAGATAAGAGATATTAAGCTTAAAAATAACTCTTTCAATGTAAGATGATAAGGTTACACTAGTCTCAAATCATCTATTTAATATGATTGGGTGTGTAAATGACTTGGATAGACAGGGATCACCACTAATTCCTAATTTTGTTCATGAACTAAAGGTTTTAGGTAAAAAAAAGGAAGATCTTTATGGGAGATGTTGAAGATCTTTCACCACGATTAGAAGATTATATTCCGAGTTTCCAAAGACACTAAACTATTACGATCCTTGTGTGTGTGTGTTTTTTATGTACTAAGTATTCCGCAAAAGTAATGTAATGTCCATGTACGTCAAGTTTCGGGTCTCTACATACATCACTTTCTAAAATAGAGAAAGGATATTCTAAACAAGGGTTGTGAAAAGTTTAAAAATTTGAGATATAACTGCCCATAATTTGTAAAGGAGTGAAATAATTACTGTGGAGATTATAAATTTGGTGTTAATGTTACAAAAAAAATCTTCTACTTTGAAGGTTATATGATTTCAATTATATAATATAAAAATATGATAAATCTATATAGGAGTTCAAAACCAAATAAGTATTTATAGTTAGATCTTGGAGTATGTATTCAAGTGGTAGTGAAAGGGGTTGATACATTAAGGAGGTGTATACAATGGATTACTTAAAAGATATAGTGAATTAAAATAAAGGATATGTATTTTCATCTCATTTATCACATATTATAAGAGAGTTTTTATTTTAAATAATGGTTTTTATCAATATATGAGATGATGTATTTAATAAAAATAGTTTATGATTTGATACAATTTTATACATGTTTAAAGAGAAGATGAGGATAAATATTTTTTATATAAGATAAAATATTTTATCCAAGTTATTTTTAAAATTTGAGTAAAAGAGTTCCCACCACCTAACATAGGAATATTTTAAAAATAAAATATTTTTTCATAATATTTCTACAAACATTGTGAACAATATATAAGATATGTTTATTAATATTTTATTTATTAGATATCCCCTATAATGGAAATAAATATCATTTCCTAGCATAAATGAGTTTGTGTCATATAAATTTATTTTAGTTAAAATATATTTTCTAATAGTATATTTGGAGTATTTAGAATTATAAAAGTTCAATAAGATCAAATAAAATATTATACCAATAAAATTCAAAGATAAAGTCACTTTATATAGTAAAGGAGTTTATTATATGTTGGTAAGTAATTATCATAATGTAAAGAGTTACATTTAAATTTGTTACCAAATGATATCATAAAAATTAATCTAAAAATTCAAAGATGATGATGATGATGAACTTAAAAAGAGTTATAAATTAACCATAGAAGTTATTAACATCATAAAATTGGATGTTGTGAACTAAATAAGTTTCAATACTATGTTTAAATAAACAAAAATGAGGATTATTAATTCTAATCTCACCATTATTCAAAAATATTTCTTATAGATTTTACCCATTAAAAAAGTTTAGAGGGAGGATTTCATCATATGTTCATGTAGATAACTGACATGAATTATATAGAGATGCAATGTATAAGGAACCAGCCTTAAAACATTACATAATTTTCAATTAAATGAATAATTCACATTTAGGATCCTTTCAGGTTTAGAGTTTTAGAGAATTAGGCCATAACTATTACATTACATCTCAAGTATTACAAAGTCTACACTTTTACTCAGTTTCCATTTTTTCACAAAAATAAAAACTCTTGAAAAAAAATATTCATGTCTAGTTACATGTTTTATATAGAATTACTTTTACTTAATCCCAACCTTGACCCTATTCATCTTTAAGTCCAGTTAAAAACATTTCAAAACTTGGGATGAGCATAAAAAGCTCAGTAAGGGTTATAAAACAAAGAAAGAAACAATAGTTAATCATTACATACATAACATAAGCTATTTAACATACCTCATGAAATCATAATATTTATGAATAACACATAGAAATCATAAATCATAAAGGTAACGTGTGGCATCCATATCATACTTACATTGAAGTTATCACAGCTACGTAGGGAGTTACATTTAGAATACCCATCACAGTATATTCCCTAAATCTCTTATGAGAAATATTCAAGTTTACCTCCATCACGTTGCCCAATTCATTGGAGAGATATCTCAGACTCACCCACCCTAGGTTTATCACAGAACCACCCGTATACGTAACAATTCCCAAGAACCATAACATATTCATAACACATAAAATAAACATAAAGGAAAGATAACATTTCCACATTTCAATACCAATATATCATTTAAATATATTGACATAACAAATCCATTATAAAAACCATTTTCAATACCAAAATACATAAAATAGTATATGGTATTTATTTTCCTTTTAAAAACATTATGGATTGTTAAGGAAGTAAATGATCAAATAATACTCGTGGCGGCGGAAAGATCGTTGTCACCACGTACGTTAAAAAGAAATATTATTTTTTTTGTTTAGTAAAACACTTAGTAGAAAAATATTCCCTTTGAGTGAAATTAAAATTAAAAGGTGTTTATACAATGTATAAAAGAAAGTCATGTATCAAAATAATATATGCTTCAATGAAAGGAGATTGAGATGAAGTCCCTTAACTCGTATCCGACTTGACCCGTTCATTATTTAACCTCCTGAATAATAAACTAAAGTTAATTTATACTTGCTTAAGAATATTTTTCAAGTTTATTATTCCTTTTATATCACTTATTACCATGTTATAAACATTATGTAATCATTTAAGTTAATAATGGTCATTTTGTCGATATTTGCTACTTGAGTCAAAAATAAACTTCTAATAATTACAAGTTGTTCATGTGGTCAGACGTTCATTATATCCAGAATTATATTAATGATTTAGATATCATATATATATTATATATCCATTATATACATGTATTTATAATATTACATAACATTTGGAGGTAATAAATGAAAGGTACAGTTCATGGAGACGGTAAACCGTGTGTATGCATGAATGCTACTTTCATTTCTATTTCGTATTTTAATGGAATTAAAACATAATGATACATAGGTATATTATAATTCCAATATAATATAATATATAATATCATTATATCCATCCTTTATACATCCCACATATGGAATTAACGAGTCATATCACTTTGAGGGGGTGGTAGTCCGCACTTCCTAAAATGAAATTATTGTGTTCACCAATAATGGAAACCATAAAGGTATGCTATAAATAAAAAATACATAAGCATAAAGAAAACATAAACATAATATGTATCATATTTAAATACATTTACATCTTAATTTCCACTATAAGAGGTGGTAGGAGATAATTGAACAATCATCATTTCGTGAGGCGTCAGTTCATCGTCCACAGAAACAGTATGTTCATTACCCATTAGACGGAGGTGTGTGTAAGTGTTGTTTGAATAATTCTCATAAAAACAACCTAGTTTATTTATTATAATGGTTTTGTTATAAAATAAAGGAATAAATAAATTAGGGGGTTGGAGAAGTAAAATAAAACAAAAGAACTTAAGAGAAGACATTATCTTTAAATCGGGTAACTCCCTTCGGTTTCAACCAAAAGGGTTTCTTGAAGTTCATTCTACCTAAGATAAGGCTTCTAGATGTAATAGAGGGATATTGAGAGATTATTTTGGTAGTGTTTGGATGAGACGAGGATCTTGAGAAGTGTGAGGAATGGGTTAGAGGTGAGGGCTTTTTATAAGGGGGGGACGGGCTCTTTAGGAAAGTGTGAAAATGTTATTTTATTATATAATGGTTTTCAGTTTCTAAAGTTCCAAAATTTATTAAAGTCAAATATAAGAGGACTCAAGGTCTAAATAAAATCATCCAATAAGAATTGGAAATGTTTTGGATATTATTTTAATCATTATAATCTTATTTATTTAAATCATTTATTAATGAGGTAAACACTACATCATTATTGCGTCATAAATAATTTTATTTATTTGATGTCTAAAAATTATAAAAAAATATCATGATGTATGAAATATTTTTAGATTTATAAATAATATTTATAGTCGAAAATATAACTTATATAACCCTATGTAAAAATTAATTTACTAAAAGATACTTGTTTATGTCATTTTTGTCTTTACTTTAAGTTAATTAAAATAAAGTGTCATTATCACTCCCAAGTGGCCCCATGAGGTCCCAAAATCGACCCAAATACGCCCATGGTCGGAATTTTATCAACCAATAGGATTAGGACACATGTCACAGTAATTTTATATTATTATAGTAATATATTTTTACACTTATTTACCAGATTTACCCTTTAACCATGGTAAATAAAATATTTACTGAAGTAAATATTCATAATGTCTAAAAATAAAAGTTACCTATTTGCACAATTTGGACCAATTTATTTCAAATATGGAATCAATTTTTCCAAATTCAAAATACAGAAGTGGAATAAATTAATTTAAAATTAATTCCCACTGTCAAAACAAAAGGCGTGTTTTTAAGAAATAATAACTATCAAAAGATTGACACTTGTTTATGTCCAATTTCAAAGTTAAATTAATTTCAATGACAAACAATGGATTAAATGGTAAAACTATAATCTAATTACACTTCAAAACCAATTAATAAGATAATCTAACCATATAAATAAATTAGATTAAAAGGCGGTTTTTAATTAAAATACAGTATTTTTACTATTCATTAAAAAATGAACTTTGTTAGAAAAATACTAAAATTTCATCCAAATTATATTTTTATGTCCCTATTCTAAAGAATAATATTTTTTTTCAAATATAACATATAAAAGTGAAAAAAAACTAGATTTTAAAAGGGTTCTCCATCAAAAGGTGGTAAATCGACATTTTAAATAATATTAGATTATTTGTGCTTAAAATTGGATTCATTCACATTTTAAGCCTCTAAATTATATTATATAAATGTAAAAACATTTAAAAAACATGTATAATCATATTGTAGTTAGTTCTATTCATTCCCACTAATACAACGGCTAGGCATTAAATACCATTTAAAATAATAATATTATATTATTAGTGTGCAACGTAAGATTTCAAAGAAACATGTTGTTGTGTATTGGGCACATCATAGAACATAGAATCCCCTTTAAAGTAAAATTAATATTCAATTCACAAATATTAATAAATATGAAAATTTCATATTTCTTTATTTACCATGGATGTTACACAATGAGTCTAATAAAATCTTAATAATATAGTAAACATAATACCTATCTAATAGTATATCATATAGTATATGATTAGTTTGGTGTTTATAAATGGTTTTATTAGTATTCTTAAAGTAGTTTAATAATATAAAATGTATCTTATTATACAAAAGTCAACTCTACTTTATCATTCATTCATTTTGGATATATATATTCAGAAATTGAAATTAGAATCAACCTCTCAAAGTATGAATTTGTTTATCTCTAATAAATGGTCATCATGGAGTATTATAGGTTTTGATTACAAGTGATGATTAATGTGGGATGGGTTTTTTATATAGATATGGAATTCACTCAGGAGGAATAAAAGGAGTATTGTGTGTTGGGTGACCTACTATGTATACCACATTGATTGTCATACAATATGTATTTAGTATTCTAGAGGTTCATGTTTCATATTAAATTCAAATACTTGGGGTTGGAAAGATACTTATCATGATAACCTTTATATTTTGATACATTTATTACTCTATCTTTGAGGCTGGTCTAATTAGGTGTGGTTGGGTATGTTGTTGATCATTCCATCGGTTTAGGTTTAACCGAGAGGGGTTTTTCTTCTTGTATAAAGAGTATGACATTTGGGACCTCAATTGAGATAGAATTTGGAAGTGAATATATATAACTAGATAAGGTACATGTGACGTGATTATTTATTTTTTTGAGGGGAATGTGATATACTCATCTGTCTGGGTGAATGACATGTGATGTGATCATATATCCAGTCAATATATACTCATAGATTCAAGAATGTATGATTTGGATATACTTAATTGACATATTTTGTGTCTTTGGTAACTTGATGTATTAGTCATAGGTATTGTATGATTATACATACTTTTATATGATACAGGTCTAGAATACAAGTATGAATATTCATGTGTTTTATAGATATCATATCATATCTTTTTATATCTTGAGTAAAAATAATGTTTTCCTAGAGGCTATTATTTGTTATAGTTATGGATTATGGAATCTATAATTTTTTATAATGCTATAAAGTCCCATGGGGTCACACTTTATGGTAGTGTAAATAAGGATTAAGTTTTCTTACAAAGTGTTTCTATAAAATTTTGATAGCTACCCCAAAAGTGTTCTAGAGAATATCCAAAATAATTTTTGGATGTATATTCATAAGTTATTGAATATTATGTAAAATGTGGTGAAAATGTATGATAACTTTCCCAAAATTAGTTTCAGATATAGTTTCAAAAGTTATTATATATGATGTGACATAAGAGGAAAGTGTACTAAACCTCCAAAGATTTAGTGTTACTAGGAGATTGATACAAATCTACACTAAATATCCAAACCTGGTAAGGTGGTTTAAAAAATTTCATGGTTTGGATGGTACGTTGGATTCCCTAAATACAAATCTTAGACTCTCTCTCTCACTCACTAACAAAGTTTCCAATAGATCATGAGGAAGAGAGGATCCTTCCTAGGAACTGCGAGAATTATTCAACCTATGTATACTCTAGGAGAAAGGATTTTGTTGTTTATTTCTTAGTTTTCTCTATTAATTTTGTGAAAAGAGATTGGGTAAACCAAATCGATATAGAAATAGGTATGTATTATTCATTTATTTCATTCGGTATAAATGAATGAATTAATCCAATAATATAGATTTGTTTTGGTCAAATGTTTTTTCTATATTTTTACATGTGTTGTCCCCTCCAAACCACATCAGATAACTTGGAGGATAATATTAAACTTGTAATTGTATCTTGATATTTTTATATGTGAAATGTGGTGTTTTCTTATTATTTTTTATAACTACATGACCTTTTTATTATCTTATATATGTGGTTGCATATTTAATTGGGGTTACAATCTATCACATTCCATTGAAACTTTCACACGCATCCACTAATACTACACTCACTCATGGGAGTATAGAGAATTGGAAAAATTTATTGAACTATTGTACTCACTCTTTGATCATGTTAATAATATTATTTCCTTATGTATATTTTTATATATTATTTAATGATGCACAAGGGAATATTCAGATGGAAATTCCTTATAAAGAGGTCAGTGTTCCTTATTCAATTTAGTGGAATCATAGTGGCTAATTAGTTTACATGATGTTTGTTCATTTAAAAAATTCTCCCAAGATAATGTAAGGTTTTGTATTCTCTTTCCATGTGGCCAAATTTTATTATCACATAAAAGAACTGATGTGTGGATGTTTTTATGCATTAATTATTGGATTTTCATGTAAATAATTTTTTTTGTTTAATTTAATTTAAATATAGAGGTTCTATGTTATGTTAAGGTGGATCCTTCATTTATTTACAAGTATTTTGTAAAATATAATTTATAAATAGGTCATGTTGGACTTTCTAACTATTATTTTTCATGCATGTATTTACATGGTAATTATTTTTATGGATTTCATTGAATGGTTTCAATGGGAATAATTTCATCCCAATACATTGTATATGTTTAATGCATTTTTTCATTAATTAAAATGCCTCAAGAATGGATATATAAGGAGGCCTTGAAGATATTACTCAAATCATCCAATTCAGAGCCAGAGGTCTCATTTGTCTCCTCATAGCCTTTAGAGATCCAAATGAGAGAAAGAAAGGGAGGAGTGGGTGGCGGTGTTTCTTGGTGGTGATTGTAATCCTTCTCCATGAAATAAAATTTATATTCTTTTCACGACCCAACCCACCAGGTTCTGAGCCACATCTACCCTTATCTCACCTCAAATAGGCCAGGGGATGGTGACTAGTGCCAATAAGGTGTATCACACACATGGGAGGCATTATCTTAAATTACATGTACACACACACACACATATCCAAGATCGTATAATGATTAAATGTAAATTACTAATAACAATGAATGCATACATATATAATCCCACAATCAGAGTATGAAAATATTACTAGAAAGTGTAAAAAATGTTCCAAATATAATCCCACCCAAAACTAGAAAATAAAGTCTGACTTGCTCAAGAGGGGACTATGGTTAAATTAAATACTAATATAAATCTCGGTCTGTCTAAACTAACTAAGCCCCACCTACTCCTAGTCCCCCAAGGACTCTGTAAAAGATCCACTATATTTATAATACACGACATGTATGTTCAGATCCTATATAGGGGTGAGTATAACAATACCAAGTAGGACACCCCAAAATCACTAAGAATAAAGCATAAAGAGTAGTCATATCATGAAAGGATATCTAAATCACAATAAAACATATATATATACTCATAAAAGTCTCTTATTCTGAAAGTTCTAAACCACTACCATCCATAGTTCCACTAAAAGGTTTCAAGGGTATACACCTCTAGGAGATCTCACTCCATGAGTCCTACCATCGTTGATGAAACTCAACTGAGAGGACATGCTCTTCCAGGAGAAAACTTCTACCTAAGTTATAATTCCACTAACAACACTCATTTTGGAGGTCATTTTAATCAAGTATATCCAAGAATAAGAACATAGTAAACTGATAGTGCTCATCTGAGATACACATTCAATTAGACTACACCTCATCATAAAGATAAAATCTCGATACATAAATAGGGGTCAATGCCCAAGGCTCACTAGGGGGACACCATACCCTACTAAAAACATCCTCCTAGATATGGGATCGATTATCGTGTAAATATTAGTCATGAAAATTAAAAAAACATCTAATTAAACATTAAGGGAATTGAGGATCACTTTGGGCCTCTCAAATAGATACATGCTCCAAGCCACTGAGTCAGTAGTTGAAGCAATCTAAGATAACTCGCTCTAGAATAAGGTAACTCACCCTCACAGCACATATCACCAAGGAGACACAAAGGGGTCACCCTCTATAATTAGAATGGGATATTGCACTAAATCCTCAAACAAATGGACCAAGGGAACACACTCAACTAAACTAGTCTGGGGAAGCTCACACAATCCCACAATAAAGCAGAGATGAGAAGAGAGAGCAATCAAACCTATCCTCAAAGGAGTACACAGAATGGACCTTGTGGAACATGGTGTATCTTTATAATATTATAACTACATATTTCTCATGATCACACAACATATAATTTTCAATAATACCTAACATTTCCCAATAGTACACGACATGTAGATGTTTCTCTGGTACTCTATGAGTTGTTATGCTCGTGTCTGCATTCTTGGTTGTGTCTGAGCATATGGATATGACCTGATCCTATATCCTACATATATACTTCCCTGGTAAATATTTTTTGGGGCCTTGTGGCCACATAGTAATCTTCACCATGAACACATTGATCTATCCATCACATGTTACATAGCATGTGACTAGAAATTCACTATGTGTCACACTACATGGACCGTTGGGTGTGTACACACTGAGCTGATCGAAAAAGGATAACATGGAATGTGGCTCAATTAACATGGTTTGTGATACTTATCTCTACATATAAAACCTAGAACCGTATAGAATGAACCACATGGTGTGTGTTCATAGGACTATGTGTCGTGTATTCAGATTTTTCATAGAGCCCATGGAAAAAACTCACGTGTCTTTTGATTTCATAACCACTGTCATGGATTCCACCCAAAGAACACATATCTACTCTATATGAGTCCCATTTCATCTTGATCGATGGATTACATCCATGAAATCATTAAAATTGTGACTATTGTGGCCTCACCTCATCAGAATGTAAAAACTCACGCACAAGGAACTTTGATCTTCACCTGATTCATCTGTAAATCTAAATCCATCATCATAAATCATGACCATGTCATCAAATCTCCATCCCAAACATATGGTAGTGATATTTTGTGCCAAATATCAAATGTTCAATGGTTGATCACCGATCAATATCTGAATCGTAGGCCAAAAGAATACGCCAATGATGAACATACGCAGAATGGGGAGAGAAAACCATAAATCATAAACATGAGTAATGAACCCTGTCCTTTTTTCATTTTCAAACTTGATCCATTTTCATCTAAGGGATGAATTAATAGGTATAAACATCAATGAACAAACAAATAATAATTATCCCAAAATCTTGTAATTAAACCCATAGCCAAAAAATGACTGATTTTTGAATCAATCCATTAGTTGATTGATTTGTGTTCATCATGGGATAAAAAATTGGGGAAAATACAAAAAAACACCCTACCTCAATTTGGATCAATTACTGATAAAGAAAAATTCCACATCATTTTTATTGCTGATATCCACAGGTTGCACTACATGACAATCGTTGATCCATGATATGGTCATCGTTCCTCCGAGAACAATCCTCAAACACTCTCTCCCCAAATCTCCAGGGATATGTAGCTAACCCTATGATTTTTCCATAGTAGTGTATTTAAAATAGTTTTTAGGTCATGGTGAAAATTAAAATAAAATAATTATTTTATTTTATTTCTTTAATAATTCTCCCACAACTTCACTCAAACCGAACATCCGACGTGTTCCAAAGTTATGTCACACCTATGGTAAAACCCGCACATTGAACTCAAAAGTTGTCTAAGATTTATAATCCAAGTCTTTGTTTGGGATTTATCTCACTTTTTTATGAAAACTATAAATGTTTGATATTTAAAATATTTTATATATTTTATATATTTTATATATTTAAAAAATAAATATCAGGCTCACTGAACCTCAGAATCTCATGTCGTCTCAAAACCTGGCTCCGAAAATATTCCTATAAATATTAAAAATTCTTACATGGAAAAAACTGGAACATTACATTATTCCCAACTTCAAGGATTTTCATCCCCAAAAATCACAAGATAAGATAAAAGATGGGGATATTGAGCTCTCAAATAGGTCTCCCACTCTTATGAGTTGACTTAATGGTTTCCTATACTATCAACAAACACGCACCTAAGGAAACCACTTTCCCATGAATTGTATTTCTCTGAAACCATTCTATCATGATCTGACCAACTGAGGTCCGAGCTAAAACTGCCCCAACCCTGCATTCAATAGGCCATGGGCTGGAAACTAGAACCAAGAAGAAATATCACACATATGGGAGGAATTATCCTAAAGTACCAATACACATGAAAACATATCTAAACCCATAAAATGATGAAATGAAAATAATTAATAATAATGCATGCATAAATCTATAATCCCACAATCATAGTACAAAAAAATACTATAAAGAATAAAAAGGGGTCAAATACAAGCCCAACCAAAAACTGAAAAATAAAGTATGACCTACTCAATATGGGACTATGGTCAAATACAACACTGATATGCATCTCTATCTTTCTATCCCAACTAAGCTACACTTTCTTCTATTCCTCCTAGGAATCTATAAAATATTTTCCATCTTCATAGGACACGACATGTGCAGGAAGATCCCATGTAGGGGTGAGTATAACAATACCCAATTGGACACCCCAAAATCACTAAGCATACAGGATCAAGAATAGTCAACTCATTAGAGGATATGTCAATTATAATAAAACATCCAGATATACTCATAAAAGACTCTAAGTCCCTAATGTCTCAACCGCTTCCATCCATAATTCCATTGTTAGGCTTCAAGGTAATTTTCATCTAGGAGATCTCACTTCCCAAGTCCTATCATCCCTCATGGAACTCAATCGAGATAACATGCTCATCCTGAAGAAAACCGCCCCTCGAGCTATACTTCTACTGACGAAACTCATCCTAGGGTTCATTCTTTTCAGGTCTAGAAAATAAAAATCACATAGGAAACTGATATGGAAAATTTGAGATACAAACTTAATTGTACTACACCTCATCAAAAAGATCATATCTTGATACAAACATAGGGGTTAATGCATAGGGATCACTGGGGGGACACTAGACCCTAGTGGAAACATCCTCCAATATAGGGGATCAATGGTCATGTAAATATTGGCCATGCTAATTCCAGCAGACCTCATCTAAGAAAACAGTAAGGGAAATGATGATTTTCATGGGCCTCTCGAAGGGATACATGCTCCAAGACACTGATTCAATAGTCGAAGTTTTCTAAGACAACTCACTCTAGAATAATATAACTCTTCCTCACTACATAAATCATCAAGAATCCACTAAGGTATCACTATGTATGATTAGAAAGGGATAATACACAAACCCCTCATAGGATGGACTAGGGGAACACACTCAACTAATACTGGTATGGGAAAGCTCACACAATATCACAATGAATTTGAACTGAGAATAGAGAGGAATCCAACCTATTCTCAAAGGAGTACACGGCATGTCCCCGGGGGAACATGACATGTCTCACTAAGCCTGACACTACCCTTGTCACACATTCACATGACATGTAATTTTCTACAATACACGGAATATCCCAAGGGTACATGGTGTGTAGATGTCACCTCGACACTCAACGATCCATTCAACTCATGCTCGCATACTAGGCCATGTCTGAGTACACAGATCTATATGTGTATACTTCCCTAGAACATGGTGTGTGGGTCCACAAGGCCACCTAGGTGTGTAATACATGTACACTTTGATCCATCCTCCATGTGTTACATGAATTGTTACTATTAATGCATGGTGTGTAAAACTACATGGCCTCATAGGCATGTATCCCCTATACATGTTGATCCATTCAATTAAGGGTAACTTAACATGTGTCTCAAGTCACATAGGGTGTGATGCTTATCTCTATGTGGAAAACCTAGAACTTTACAGAATGAACTATATGATGTGTGTTCATAGGACTACACACCATGAAGTTAGTTTTTCACAGAACCTATAGAAAAAAACTCATTCCTCTTATGATTTCATCACCACTGTCACTGATTTCTCCCAAGGAAATTGGATTTAGTCCAACCAAGACCCACAAATTCCTTATCACTAGATTATTTCCATGAAATACTTGAAATCAATACTGTTGTGGACTCTTCTTATTAGAACATGAAAATACACATATGAGGATCTTTAATCTACACTAGATATATTCATATATCTTCTATCATCATCTATAACCATGATCGTGTTTTCAAATATCCATTCTAAAACCATGGTGGTGATCTGTTGTGCCAAATATTGAATGCGCAATGGTTGATCACCAATCAATCATTGAATCATAATCTAAAATAAAATTCCAATGAAGAACATATGCAGAATGGGGAGAGAAAACCATAAAAAACATGAGGAATAAACCTTGGCCTTTGTTCATTTTTTTCCTCAATCAGTTTTCATGGAAGGGATGAACAAAGAGGTATAAACATCAATGAACAAACAAATAATAATTATCCTCAAATCCTTCAATTAAACCCATATCCAAAAAATGGTTGATCTATGAATCGATTCATTATTCGATTGATTTTCATTCATCATGGGAAAATAAATGGGGATAAATACATAATACAAACATCCAGCCTCAATTTGGATCATTTTTTGATGAATAATGATCACATGTCATTATCGTTGGTGATATCCACAAGTTGTGCTATACACCATTCATTAATCCATGATCCAGTCATCATTACTCCATGAATGATCCTACAATGATCTGTCCTCAAATATCTATGTTTATGAGGCTAACCTTGGTTTTTTTCCATACCAGTGTATTTAAAAGTATTTTTAGGTCATGAAAAAAATTAAAATAAAATAATTAAATTATTTTTCTTTAATAATTTTTCTATATTTGTTCTCAAGCCGAACACCTAATGCGTTCCAAAGTTATTTACATCTAGGGTAAAACCCATTCTATAAACTCAAAGAGGGTCTTATATTTCTGATCTAAGACTCTATTTTTGAGTTATTTCAGTTTTTCAGGAAAACTACATGTGTGTGATATTTACTATATTTAATATATTTCAAAAATAAATTTTGGGCTCACTAAGCCTCAAAATCTCATGTTGTCTTAGTACCTGACTCCATAAATATTCCTAGATATATTCCAAAGTATTACAGAGTAAAAATGGGGACATTACAATTCTGTACCCATTCCCTTTATTATTGATTAGTAAATCAAAATAAGTGGTATCAAAGGGAGGTCATTGGTGAAATAGTTGTGATATGATTATTTTATGGTGGCAATGAATTTTCAAGTGTGTTTTTTTCTAGGATCATCAACATGCCATGAAATCACTATTTCATCTATCAATATCAACCATTTATAATATTTTGGTAATATCTTGGTCAATTAGAGTTCAGATTCATTGATCTAAAAGTTGATTTCACTATTTTCAACTATTACGGATGCAAAGTTATACTCCATTTTTTCAAATTATAATCTAATTTTTATAGAATTGAAATTGAATGGAGGGAACATCCATAGAAGGGATGATTATGTTTACTTCCTCAAACTACTCCATTTGGAGGCCTCGAATGGAATATCTCCTTAATTCCAAGGATCTATTTAACCTCATTGAGAAAAAATGATTCAACCCCGATTCTATGAATGATTCCAAGTGGAAGAAGATAAATAAGAATATGATTGGTTAAATCCACCAATGGATAAATTACAGCATCTACAGCCATGTTTCTTAAGATACTAGAATACATGAAATTTTGATGTAATTGGAGAATATGTACCAATAAAAGACTAATCAAAATAAGATTTTGTGATTAAATTGGTAGATAAATCTTAGACTATGAAGTGGAAACTTTATAGTTGAACACACCAGTGAGTTTTAGAGCCGAGTGAGTCAACTGGTGACCATAGATAGGAATATTACTGATAAAAATTAGGTGAACCGCCTACTATGCTCACTTACGATACATGGGTTACAGTGGTGGTATCCCTCAAAAAATTGTTTCCAAGAGGAAAACATGCCATAGAAATGGTAAAGGATTCATTATTCAATGAAGAGGTCTTAAAGGAAGGATGCGAGTTAAAATTGAGGATAAAATTTGATTGATAAGGCTATGAAAACAACTTCAGTAGTTAATCATGAAATATAATGGAAGGATTTATCATCATTTCTTGAGGAAACATATTTTGCATGTTGTAGAAAATTCATTTGAAGATATGTGCAGAAAACCTCAACATGGTGGAATAAGATGTGTTATCCAATATATGGAATAAGAGACTCATCCACATGAGTTAAAGAGGGATATCAACCCTAACAAAGAAATAGTACATTAGTGTTGAAAAGTATGGATCACTATATTCTTGAAACTACTTCTTTTATGGTAAGCAGCAAAGAGTATCATTTAGTACTGCTTTATCGAGGAGATCAAGGCCACTTGATCTAGTACGCAATGATGTATGTGGCCCCATGGAAGTGAAATCAATGGGAGGTAAAAAATATTTCCAAACCTTTATTGATGATTCGTCTCAAAAGGTGTGGTTATTTTTCTTACAAATAATGGAACAAGTGTTTGACTACTTCAAGGTTTTCCATGTCATGGTGGAGCCTAAAACTAGAATCTTAAGTGTATTCATTCAGAAAATAGAGGAGAGTACATGTCCAAAGAGTATGATTATTATTACAAGAGTCAGGAAATATAATATGAGAGAATGGTCTCATTCACCCCATAACATAACATAGTTACAGAAAGGATGAATAAAACCATCATAAAGAAGTTTAGGATTATTATGAGTTTAGCTAAGTTATCTAATCCATTATGGATCTTACTTATCAATAGATCAACATTAGTCATCCGGAATTTTGGTATTTAACAGAATATATGGTTTTGTAAACATCCCTCTTACTCTCATTTATGAGTATTTGGATGTTTGAATTTTTCACGTGTTTCCAAAGTGATCAGCTAGAAGCTATACGGTAGATCTACTCCACACATTTTCATCGACTATAGAGACAATGAATTCAGATACATACTTTGGGACCCAAAGGAGAAGAAGGATATTAGAAGCAGATATGTCATGTTCCATGAGAATAATATGATGGAGGGAATTAAAAGTCCTAACATGTATCTAAGGTAAAGTGTTAGGGAATAAATTCCTAATCCATTACTTGTACCAATACTACCTTCCACAGAAGAGGAGGGGGTGCAAGAAGACTCATTAACAACTAGACAGAAGGTAATAGATAAGGATATTGAGTATCGGAGACTCAATCCATTACACCATAAGTCATAGAACCATCATATGATGCATGTGATGGTGTTCCTACTGAACCTAACATTTCATGGGTTTTAAAAACTTCACGAGGAAGGATTTCATCAATAAGATATCTGGAATTATAGTACCTATTGTTGATAGATGATGGGGGATAGAAGGATATTAGGAATTAATATCTCATCCAAAAAATCTCTAGTGGATACATGAAATGGAGGATTAGAAGGATTTATTGATGAAGAACCATACATTTGATTTGGTGGAACTAACTAAAGGTAAGAAGGAATAAATAAATTAATGGGTGTCCAGGCTAAATAAGGGTGTCAGTGGAAAGGAGGTCAAGTACTATCATGACCCAACCCACCAAGACCTACCTGGCCGAAGGAAGGCCAGGTGAAACAACCCCAATCCTACCTTCAATAAGCTAGGGGTGGCGGAAAAGTTCCAATAAGGCATAACTAAAATTATAGGTCATTTCCTAATTTATGTGTATGCACTCACACAACCATATCTATTAAAAAGTGCATAAGAATAATAAAAACTAAAACATATAGAGTATAAACATGCATGCAATAAACTTTATGGAATATATAAAAGTACAATAGTATAAACTAAAGTGTATAAAGGGGTAAAAATACATGACCAATGAGAAATAAAGTCATAACCAAACAACAATAGGAAAAATAATAAACTAAGAGAGATTCGGACACCTGATCTCTAAGTCCAACCACTATATATGGTCAATAAACCAAATTATCACTAAGCTCCACTGATGTCACCATTGATTTTTATTTTGTTTTCATAAGACACGACACATGCATAAAAATCCCATGTAGGGGTGAGTATATACATGCCTAGTAAAATGCCCAAAAAACCAAAAAATGGATCAATATTGGGATATAAAAAAGTCAATTCAACCCAAAGAAATAGGTAAATGAAAACCTAATACATAAATGATCATAAAGAAATTCAGTTGAGAGAGAAATTATATCTCTGTATAATAGCCCACCCATAGTTAATAATTCTACTTATAGCTCCAAAATTCTATCTTTGATGCCTATCATCATGTGAAACCACTGAATAATCTGTATGGAGGGGCCTGCCCCTCATTTATATGCTCCATCGCTAAGGGATCCACAATTCCTATGGAGGACCTACTCCCCACTGAAGCTTAAATATGAGTGAGTACCACTCTGTATATAGTACCCACACCCTCATGTGGGGGAGTACTGACTCTACCTATGTAAAGAGTATGGGGGACCCATGACCTGGTACAATAGTGGAGTACTAACCCTGGAGTCACTTCGTTGATCTAGCATTGATCACTGCCATCTTTAAGCATCACTTAAAGAATTATCACGCTCGAAACACCCCACTTCATATCTCATATGACATAAGAAAATGACATCATAATGTTTTATATGGGAAAACACTTAGTATAGGCTACTTACAGGCCAAAATATGAGTCTTGAAGAAGGAGATGTGGTAGAAAAAAGATTCTAGGGGAACTCCACGACATGTATGGAGGTCCACATGACATTTTCCCTCATCTCGCAGCAAGTACATGTTCTCCCATGGAAATTTCTTGATAATATATATCACACTACATGACATGTACTAGTTTTACACAACATGTCTCATCCACCTAGGTCCTTCCCATTCTCTTCTTTTTGTACCCATGTACATTGGCTTGTGATCGTTTACATGGTCGTGTTTAGGTATCCTAGTCATGTCTAAGTACACTGTCATGGTCATGTACTCTATTTGTACATGTATACCTAACTATTTCCAAGACTGTGTACTCCCAGAGAACACATTGATCCACCATCATAAGGTTACAAGTCATGTGGTGGGTCCACATGGTGTGTGATATTTTTCTATACCCAAAACCCTAGATGCCTTGTCTAGGGTACTACACAATGTATATTATTCATAGTACTTTTCTTACAGCCGATATTTTTACACAAAGAACTCAATTTATTCATAGGGATCAATATACTCCTACACTACCATGAAATCCACCATTTTACCACCCAAAATCAAAGGGTAATGCCTCTATCCAAAAATCCCAATCCTATGCTGGCCGAAAATCATAATCCAATCAATTTCTGATGAGTCGTCGCGTGTCCCACACACCATCCATAACTTGTTCTCTGTCTAGATCTCATATCCATGAATCATCATCCATGATCCATCCTGATCCATCTACAAAACATTATCTCATTAACTATTCATAAAACCACCACGAATCTAGAGGTTCAATCGTACATGAACCCACCACAAAAATGTTGAACTGTGACCCCATGGGCTAATGGTGAAGAATATAAAGAACATTAGGGACATATACACAAAAATGAAGTAAATAAAAACTTTTTCAAGAATTCCTAGATAATGATCACATAAACAGGGATGTCTAGGGGTGGTATTAGGTGAAATAAGCAAGGAACAATAAATCAACAAAATTATATTGCGCCAGGGCTCATTCAAAGATCAGAATATCACAAATAAAAATTATTAGATAATTAAATCCATGCTTGGAAAAAATAAATAGGGCATAAATCCATAAACATCATGCCCTGCCTCGATTTATTATTTATATTTGTTGAATAAAACATTTTCCAGTGATGAAGAAGACTCGTTGAATTCTTTGTCTCTTGGTCCACCTTGATTTGATCATCATTGTTCTCTGATCTGATCCACCAATGAATAATTCCTAATCCTCCTCTCATATCCTCCCAGGATTATATGGATAACCCTAGAGAATTTTTATAATTAGATATTTATTGAGTATTAGATTTAGGTCATTTAAAATTAAATAAATAAATTATTTATTTATTCATTTTAATTAAACACACCTCCTAAAGACCACCTCCCTCAAAACGTCTAACGCCAACCAAACATAGGTCATGTAACAACCTGAACTATTATAAATAAAATTCCTTATGATTTAATATTTTATTATGTAATATGGTTACAAAAAAACACATGAACTTATTATTTTTTATTATATAAAATTGGATTCAAAAGTATAATAAGAATATTTACCATTGATAACATAGTCTTTAAATAGTGATCACATGATTAGTATAAATATAGGGATTCAACAAATCCAATTGGCACAGAAAAATGAAGTGATGGCCTTATCCAATAGTGTTATACCCTATGAAGCCAATTTATCAGAGCTTATGAGGGAGATAATATCTCTTGGATTTTCCCTTGACCAAACCTAAATGTAGATTCAATAACTTAAGCATGAGTCAAACCATTTATAGGATAATTTTAATCTCATCAAGATCACAGACCAAACTATGTTTGTCGAACTACCCTGTAAAAGTATCATCGTTTCGCACCTTACTCTTAGGGTGTACACTGGTGTATTAAATGTATATGTATCAAGACCCTAGAAAATTTATTATGTACATTATTTTTTAAAGAATAATGAATATATTTTTAATTTGATACTATAAAATATGAATATTATTTTTGTATATAATTCAATTCAATTCAGAAATTCATTTTTATAAATTAATGTATTTTTAAAATAACTAATACTTAAATTAAATATTATTATTAAATTATTTTTATTAAATATAAATGACCATATACTTTTGATAAAGTCAAATGTGATGTTTTATTAAGGTTCAAAAAACTGTTATTGCCAAAAACCCATTATTTTCGATAAATGTCGATTATTACTTTCAAAAGTGAAAATAAAAATATTTAGAAAAATATTTAGATAAAATGAATATTATTTTTGGAATTATAATGTCTAAATTATCCAATGGTGAAATTTTCATAATTTTATGAGACAGTTGAATTTTTAGTTAAAAATTAAATATCGTATAAATATATGAGGTGTTTTATGACATCATAATGACCCAAAATGATGTAATAAATAAAATAATGGGTATCCTAGGCCAGATATATGTTTTTAATTAAAATTATGTTATTTTAATTTTATTTTATTAATTTTATAAAACCTTTATGAATCCTCCAAAACATATAATATATTTTCTGATTTAAAATTCATTTCTTTAAAAGTGTGACTCGCCACCACATAAGAAAGGGTAATATTTTAATAAGTGTGGAACTTTTCATAATAAAATATTGAAAAAAAAACTCTCATTTTTCCAAAACCTTGGGAAAAAACATGGTAAGTCTTATGGTTTTAAATATTTTATTATATAGAGTCCAAAACCTATGTTTATGACATATTAAATAATTCCCCTCTCATTTCCTATATACACCCACTCAAGCTCCCATTTCCATTCACTAAAAATCCTTGGATAAATTCCTTACTCTACCCTACAATCTCTACAATATTCTCAAGGTTCTCCCAAGATCTCAATAATTCCCTTTCAAGCTTTTGGTGTCATACTCTTAAGGTAAGGGATCCTCTTTCTCACTTTTAATCAGGAATCTCCTCTCTTTTATGCCCTTTTATTTTTAATTACTAATAATGGGGTATGTTTTAACACCACCCCCATAATTACATTATTATTTATAAATTATTATATACCCCTTTCTCTCTCATTAAGCCCTTCCAAGTATACTTGTTACCGTGTTGAATTTTCGTAAGAGTTCTTCCTTCATATTATTTAATAAATTTTCTTTATTATCATATGCCTTCTATTTACAATTACTAATTATGGTATTGGTATTTATATTACCCTATTACTAACCAATTTATTTCCAAATGATGATATACCCTTTTCATTCTTATCAACCCTTTTTATGAATTTTTAAGTGACGTCTTTAGGATGCCAAAATTTCACCGCAATATTCCATTCCAAAGAAATTGTGTCGTGAATAACATACCCATTTCATATCAATGTTTTTCACCTTTATACACTTGTTCTTATTTTAATTGGGAATTAAATTTATTTATTTCACACTTCCTTATCATGGAATAAGTTATGAATATGAATGAATCTATGTTGTATGATCTATGTGGAACACTTAAGCATGAGATTGAAATGACAGTGATGGGTGTTCCTGGAATTATATAGTGTTCCAATGCATTGGGTAATGTTTAGTATCATGATATGTTATGTTGGTATAGTAATTTAACCTTATTCCTTTATGGTAATTTTTCCATTATGATGTCTTTTCAGTTATCCTTGACCTATGATGCAGTGTTTTAAATTGTTGTCATATTTCCCATGTTGCCTTTATGTTATCATGTTATATCATGTCTTATCATTCATATTTATGATTACTACTCTTTTTATTCACCTTTATATGCCTATTTTATAACATGTTTTACCTTATTCCATGTTTATTCCCTTACTGGGCTTTATATCTCACCTATTTCTTGTGTATTTTTTCAAGTTATCCCATGTAGTTTTAAGTACGAGCTTATTAAAGACATTTTCAATAAAGATGTTGTATTCCATGTTTTAAGTTGTAATGTAATGTACCTAATTCACAAAGAAACTAGACTTATTGATCTTTCATGTTGAATTAAGTGTAATTTTATGTAATAAATCATCTTTTAATGTGTAAAAAAAGGAAGATTTGTTATAGTTGGTATCAAATGAAAAGTTTAGTTATTTTTCAGATTAAGATTAGAAAACTCTAGAGTAAACCTTAGGGATAATACTAAGTATAAGAAAACATACCTAAATTTTGTTTAGTATAGAGTATTTAGTTTATCAAGAAAATAAATCCCTTTCTGGATACTAAAATTGGATGTAGTTTTGGCACAGATGTACCTAGGAGTAACAACTATGACAAGGTGTTCTGGGCCTGACTCAGGGTAACCCGGTACACGAAAATGGGTCTTATTGTGCACCTGGTTTGACACTCCTAGGGGAAATGCTTTGGTAATTCATAATATCATTATGAACCATTATTAAGAGAGTAAAAAATTCCCATAAGAGTATATGTTAGTAAATATATCATGGAT
Source organism: Viscum album (assembly GCA_963277665.1). Lineage (NCBI taxonomy): Eukaryota > Viridiplantae > Streptophyta > Magnoliopsida > Santalales > Viscaceae > Viscum > Viscum album. Next base: position 474,103,300 of record OY728148.1, read on the forward strand.
AACAAAGAGTAAAGCCTAGAAATCCATAAGTTAAGGAAATACATGTAAGTTACAAGTTATCCCTTTAATTTCATTAAATTCCCATTTATGTATCTAAAATTTAAATATATTAATCCTTAATTTTCCTTTTATTATATCCAATGGTTTTAAAAAAGTAATTGGATAAAAAATAAATGTGAAGAGAATGTGATGACTGCCCCAAAAATATGCCCAACCTGATGGGAGAAGGAATCATAGCCTTCATGATGATACTCTATCTGCTAACTCAGGTTCTAAATAGAAACCTAGATCGGGAGTATCATCCAAACCCCCCTAATATAGAAAAATATGCAATAGAGTGTTTCATGCATCAAATGATTCCTACTTTCAATGGTTCATTTGATCCCTTAAGCACAGAACAGTGGATCAACTCCTTTGAAAATATCTTCTCTATCCTTCAATGTTCTGAATAAGAGAAGGTTAAACTAGTTATTTATAATATAGAAGGTGAAGCAGATCAGTGGTGTACATTGATAAAAAAATATGAAGCCTGAGGAAGAGAATAAAGCAATGGGGTAGAAGGATTTCTAGAAAATGTTTTTTGATAAATATCTTCCTCAAACTCTATGTATTAAAATAGAAAGGTATTTCATTTCCCTCAAGAAAAAGGATAGAGAATCTATCCGGGAGTGCAAGGTAAACTTCACAATACTTCCATGATATGCCTATTTATTTATCATTACCCCATAATGAAAGGTTGAATACTTCTTTGTTGGGATAAAACCTAGTCTATTAAAATACTTGGCGATTTGTCACTATGATAGCTATGAGGAAATTGTCTATTGTGCCCTCAAAGTCAAAATGGATATCATCAAATCTCAAGGGTATTATAGGGATAAGAAGCAGAAAGTGGAGATTAATTATGGAAGTCCAATATAGAGATCTAATGGGTCCAAGAAATTCCAACACCCCACTTTTCAAAGGTGAGGAAATAATCACCCTAAAAATTTCCTAAAAGGGATGAGGAAAATTATTTAAGTGCAGAAAGAAAGGGCACCTATCCATTGATTACTGACAGAACGAACCCTCTACTACGACGAAGGAAAGGAATGCTTCGGTCAACCATCAATTTATTGTTCATTACTACAACTATAAGGAACCATAGAAATTTTTAAACCAATGTACTAATCCAAGGGTTTTCGGAGACAACTAACATCCTCTAAGGTAGCAAGGTTGGGCTTTTTCCATCACTACTCTTGAAGTGAATCCTGACAATGAAGTAGTGACAAGTGCATTATTTATTCATTCAATAATAGTGAACTTACTTTTTGATTCTAGTTCTACACATTTCTTCATATCACAGAAGTTTAGTAGAACTATCCAAACACCACCAAAAAACATAGAAGTTGAGCTATCAGTGAAAATGGAAAATAGGGAAATTATTTCATCCTGTGTATATAACTCCTCCCCTATCAAAGTTTTTGGGAATAATTTCCCAGTGAACCTTTTCATACTCTCTTTGGTGAAATTTGACGCAATTATGGGCATGGATTGGATTTACCTATATATATACAACATAAATAATCGTAATAAGAAAATCACTCTCCGTATTGCAAATCATCCTCAGATTCTATAAAAATTACATGATAAGGATGAATCTTCTTTAGAACCATTATCTCAAGAATGGATATTATTGCCCTATGAGTAAGAATATCTAGATCAAATGATTGAGTCTTAGGAAAGGACCATCCTTGAATACACATCCAATGTGAGGGAATAAACTGATTTGTTTCCTGGGGAATTTTCTGATCTTACTCCTAGACAAGAGGTTGAGTTTTTAATTGAGCTTATACTTGGAGAATTACCATTATCCAAGACTCCATATAGAATGGTTGTTTTTGAACTTGAGGATATAAATAAAAAACTACAAGATAAAGGATTCATACACCCAAGTGCTTCACCTTGGGGTTCACCAGTCATCTTTATTAAAAAGAAGGATGGGCCAATGCACCTTTGCATCAATTATCATAATCTCAACAAGATCATGATAAAAAACAAGTATCTTATACCTCATATTGATGACTTCTTCAATCAGTTATGTGTAGCGCAATACTTCTCCAAGGTGGATCTATGGTCAGGATATTACAAATTTAGGGTGAAGGAGGATTATGTCCCCAATACTACTTTTCATACATGGTACGGGCACTATGAGTTCATAGTGATGCCTTTAGGACTCACTAATTCCATAAAAATCTTCATAGAATTTATGAATAGAGTCTTTAGGGATTAACTCAAAAAAATTATGGTAGTCTTTATAGATGATATTATAATATACTCCACAAGCAAGGATGAGCATGAGGAGTATCTGATCACTGTGATAAAAACCATGAGAAAGGAGGAGCTTTATGAAAAGTATAGAAAATGTACGTTTTGGTTTAAGGAAGTATCTTTATTGGGACATATCATCATAAGTAATGGGATATATATGGAACCTTTAAAGAAAGAAGCAGTTGAAGGATGTATGAGCCCAATATCTGTGATAGATTTCTGTAGTTTCCTTGGGTTAGATAGGTATTATCACCGATTTGTGAGAAACTTCTCACGATTTTCAAACCCTATTACCAAGATAACTCATAAGGAAGTAAAGTTTTTTTTGGAATGATGAATGGTAAGAGAGATTCAAGGAGATGAAAAAGAGGCTTGTCAATACCCATGTTCTTACACTTCCCTCAAGTGGATAACTTTTTGTGGTATTCAGTGATGCTTCGAAAAAGGGCTTGGGTTGTGTGTTAATGCAAAATGACAAAGTCATAGTCTATGCTTCAAGGAAGTTAAAAGTTAATGAATAGAACAACCCAACGCATGATCTAGAGTTGGCTATAGTGATCTTCACTATGAAAATTTTATAGTATTATCTCTTTGGGGATAAGTGTGAAATATATACAGATCACAAAAGCCTCAAATATATATTCACACAAAAAGAGATGAATATGCACCAACAAATATGGTTAGAGATGATAAAAGACTATGACTACTCAATCCAATACCATCCTGGAAAATAAAATAAAGTGTAAGATGCTCTAAGAAGAAAGGTTCCATAAATTCTATCATTTATGAGAATTGAGAGGGATCCAATCTTCTTATATTTGGAAAGGAAATAATATCATTAATATCTTCAAAAATTATTTCCCAATTGTCTCTTCTAGAGAGGTTAAAGGATACTCAAAAAGATTATGTGGGAATTCAAAGGAAAGTGGAAGCTATATGGAAAGGAAAATCTTTTAATGTCAATGTTAATGATGAAGGTGGTGGGATATTTGGGTCAAGGATATGTATACCATAAAATCCTGAGTTAAAGGAGTTGTTGGATGATGCACATAGCTCAAACTACTCCATCCACCCAGGAACCAAAAAGATGTATTAAGATCTAAAAGAATAATATTGGTGGTACAATATGAATAATAATATCATCAAATATACATCAATATGTATTGTATGTTATTAAGTAAAAGAGTAAATGAAGAAATCCAAGGGGATGATGCAACCATTACCCATACCTACATGGAAATGGGAAAACATCACCATGGACTTTATCACTGATCTTCAAAAGACATCAAGAGGTGATAATACTATATGGTTTATGGTGTATTATCTTATAAAGATTGCACGCTTCATTGTGATATGAGAGTAATTATCATTGAATCTACTCGCACAGATATACATTACGGAAGTGGTTAGGCTACATAGAGTACCACTATTGATTTTATCTGATCAAGATCCAAGATTCAACACCAAATTCTAGAAATGTATTAAGTATAGTCTAAACATTGTTCTGAACTTTATCATAGCTTATCACCCACAAACCGGTGTCCAATCAAAGTAGACTATCTATCCACTTTAGGACATGTTGTGATGATGCTAAATTGACTTCAAAAGAGGATGGGATCAACATCTTCCTTTGGTCGAGTTCTCCTATAAAAAAAGTTTCCAATCAAGTATCCAAATGGATCCCTATGAATCCCTTTATGGGAAGAGGTGTAGGACACCTACATGATGGGATAAAGTTGTGGAATGAAAACTACTACCTATTTAAATGGGAAAGAAAATGGTGGAAAAGGTTAAGACCATTCAGCATCACATCAAGGTTTCTCATATTTGACAAAAAGTGTTATGCTGACAATCATCAATGACCTAGAGTTTGATGTTGGAGACATGGTATTCCTATTCATATCTCCATGGAAGAAATTGTTGATATTTGGGAATAAGGTAAGGCTTAGTCCAAGATTCATCGTCCCCTTTTATATCCTTGATCGCATCGGAGTGGTGGCCTATCGACTTTCACTCCCACATAACCTATCATGAGTTCATGATGTATTCCATGTATCACTCTTCAATAAGTACATACCTGACCCCTCAAATATACTCAATACATAGGTTGTACCATTGGATAATGATCTTCTCAATGAGGAGCATCCGGTGAAGATCTTAGATCATAGCGATTAAGTTCTACGAAATAAGGCAATGCACCTTGTCAAAAGTGTTATAGAGAAACCACAAGTTTGAAGAAGTAATGTGAGAACTAGAGGAATTCATGAAACAAAATTACCCTCATCTATTTTAAGGGGTGAAATTTCTCAAGGGGGAAGATTGTAATGACCCGAACTATTATAAATAAAATTCCCTTATGATTTAATATTTTATTATGTAATATGGTTATAAAAAACACATGAACTTATTTTTTTTATTATCTCCAATTGGATTAAAATACTATTAAGAATATTTATTATTGATAATATAGTTGTTAAATAGTGATCACAAAATTAGTATAAATATAGGGCTTTAACAAATCAAATTGACTCAGACAAATGAAGTGATGGCCTCATCCAGTAGAATTGTACCCTATAAATCCTATTTATTAGAGATTATAAGTGAGATAGTATCTATGGGATTTTTCCTCGACCAAGTCTAAGCTATGATCCAATAACTTAATCATGAGTGAAACTGCTTATGGGATAAGTTCAAGCTCATCGAGATCATGACCCAAACCATGTTTTTCGAATGACCCCATGAAGATATCACTATCGCACACATTACTCTTAGAGCATACACTAGTTTATTAAAGGGATATGTATCAAGACCCTAGAAATATTATTTTGTACATTATTTTGTGAATGATAATGGATGTATTTTTATTTTGATACTATAAAACATGAATAGTATGTTGGGGTATTATTCAATTCAATTAAGGAATTAATTTTGATGAATTAATGTATTTTTGAAATAAAAAAATATTTTAATTAAATATTATTGTTAAATTATTTTTATTAAATATAAATTATCATATAATTTTTATTAATTCAAATGTAATGTTTGGGTTAAAAAACTCTTATTGCCAAAAACCAGTCATTTTCAATAAATATCGGTTATTATTTTTAAAATTGAAAATTACTATATTTATAAAAATATTTTGAAAAAATTAATATTATTTTTTGAATCCGAATTTCAAAATTATCCAATGGTTAATTTTTCATAATTTTTTGAGATAGTCAAATTTTTGAGTCAAATATAAATACCATATAAATATACGGTGTGTTTTTTACAACATAATGACTCAAAAATGATGTAATAAATACTATAATTGGTATCCTCAGCCAAATATATTTCCTTTCCTTAAAATAATATTATTTTAATTTTATTTTATTAATTTTATAAATCCTTTATGAATCCTCCAAAACATATAATATATTTTATGATTTTAAATTCATTTTTTTAAAAGTGTGACTCACCTCCACATAAGAAAGGGTAATATTTTAATAAGGTCGGCCCTTTACATAATAAAATATTTAAAAACACTACCATTTTATAGAAACCGTTTTCAAAAATCATGTTAAGGTTTGTGGTTTTAAATATTTTATTATATATAGTCCAAAACTATGTTTCTGAAATATTAAAGAATCCCCCTCTCATTTTCTATATAAACCCACAAAAAATCCCATTTGTCTTCACTAAAAATACTTTGATCACATCAATACACTGCCCTCCTCTCTCTATAATCTTCCCAAGGTTCCCCGATCTCTCAAGAATCCCCTTTCAAGCTTTTGGTATCATACTCCTAAGGTAAGGGTTCCCCTCTTTCTCACTTTTATTCAAGAATCTCCTATATTTTATGCCATTTTATTTTTAATTAATAATGATTGGGTATTTTTTAAACCTCTTCCATACTTATCTTATTATTTCAAAATTATGATATACCCCTTTCTATCTCATTAATCCCTCCCAAGTATACTCATTACCATGCCGAAATTTCATAAGAGTTCTTCCTTCATCTTCTTTAATAAAGTTTTCTTATTATCATATGTCATCTATTTCCAATTCCTAATGATGGGATATGTCATTCCATGACCCTATTACTTCACAATTTATGTACAAATTATGAGATATCATTTTCTTTCTCATCAACCCTTTTTATGAATTTTTAAGTGACGTTGTTAGGCTGCCTAAATTTCACCACGATATTCCATTCTAAAGAAATTGTGTAGTTAATACCATACCCACTTCCTATAAATGGTTTTCACCTTTATAAACTTATTATTATTTTAATTTGGTATTAAATTTATTTATTACACAATCCCTTATCGTGAAATAAGTTATGATGATGAATGAATCCATGTTATATGATCTATGTGGCACACTTAAGCATGAGATTGAAATGAAAGTGATGGGTGTGCTCGGATTATATAGTGCTTCAATGCATTGGGTAATGTTTAGTATAATGACACATCGTGTTGGGATAGGGATGGAACCTTATTTCTTTATGGTAATTTATCCATTATGATGTCTCGGTAGTTATCCTTGACCTATGATGTAGTGTTTTATGTTTTTTCCACATTTCCCATATTTTCTTTATGTTATAATGATATATCATGTCTTATCATTCATGTTTATGATTACTACTCTTTTTACACCCCTTGATATTCCAATTGTCTAATATTTTTTACCTTAGGCCATGTTTATTCCCTTATCGGGATGTATAGATCAACCTTTTCTTAGGTATTTCTTCAGGTTATCCCACGCAGTTTGAAGTGCGAGCATGTTAAATAAATCTTCAATAAAGATGTTGTATTCTATGTTTTAAGTTGTAATGTAATGTACATAATTCTAAAAGTTAATAGACTTATTGATCTTTTGGGTGGAGTTAGGTGTAATTTTATGTAATAAATCTGTGTTAATTTTTAAAAAAAATAAGAGTTGTTATAGGTTATTCCTATGGTAAACCCCACATTTTGGAATAAACTGTAGTCTTAGATTTCCCATTTGAGGTCCCTAATAATGGGAAAACCACAAACACTAAAACGATATGTGAAAGTTCATTAAAATATGTTAATATTTTTAATATATTGATTTTGGGGTCTAGAAAAACCCAAAAACCATGCTGACTCAGAGGATAAATCTAGATATGTACATAAAAATATTCAAAGGACAAATCCATCAAGACCAGATTCATTTTAAGTAAAAAGATTGATTAGTTGTTAAAGCATTCCTTTATAAGAAAGGAGTTGTATTTGATGAAAAATTTCCACCCATGGTGAAGATGGATTTAATATAAGTTTTTTTTAGATTAGTGGTCATCTTGGACCTAGATCTTAGAGAAAATAGATGTGATAAAACTTTTCTTTATGGCGATTACACCGACAAGATCTATATAAATCATCCTAAAGTTTTCAAGGTTTATGGATAAGAAAAACTTGATTTAAATTTTAAGAATATATTATATGGCCTGAAACGGTCTCCCAAACTATCGTATAAGAAGTTTGATTAATTCATGGTGATTCATGGCTAAAATAAGACACAAGTGGATCAACATGTTAACTTACTGAGATTTTAGAATGGTAAATTCATTTTTATTCTACTTTATATTGATAAAATATTGATAATTGGGAAGGATGAATTTAATATCATACATTTTAATAAGGGTCCATACATATATTTTGATATGATAGACTTGGGAGTGAATCAATAGATTTTGGGAATTCGGGTCACTTATGAAAAAACAAGGAGGTTGTTATGTCTATCTCAAGAGAAGTATGTTGAACTTGTTCTAAAATGTCTCAATGTTGATAAATCCAAACTGGTGAGAATTATTCTTCCAATTCATATAAATTTTAGAAAGAGTTCATGTTTTTCATCCAAGGAATAATTGAGGTAGTGGAGATAATACCGTACTCCTCAACATTTGGAAGCTTAATGTACACTATGGTATGAATGAGGTCATCCATTTCCCTTATAGTGGCGACCATGATCCATTTTATCTATAATCCTAGAAAGAAGCATTGGGATGCAATCAAGTGTATTTTTTAGGCATATTAAAGGTACATAAAAACTATGTTTGTTCTATGAAGGAGTTGATCCACTCTTGGAGGGATATATAGATGTGGATATGTTTGGAGATCCTGACAGTGGGAAGACTACTTCAAAATACATCTATTATTTTGTAAGAGTAGTTGTATCATTGTATTCAAGGTTATAGAAGTGTGTTTCTTTTTATCCATGACCAAAATAGAGTACATTACTATTTTTTAGGTTTGTATAGAGATTTTGTGGCTAAATTATTTTCTCCAAGACCATGGATTCATCCAAAAATATTATAGGGTTCACCATGATAGTCAAAGTGCTTTTGACTTGAGAAAAAAAATCTATGTATCATTCTCGGATGAAGCACATCAATATTTACTATAATTAGATATGTGATGTGATATATCCAAATATTTTGTGAATTTTTATGATCCACACAAAGGATAACTTGGAAGATATGCTAAAAATGTGGTTTCTTGAGAGAAGACAGACTTTCATAGATTCTCTAGTAGATTGCAGCTAGAGAGGAAGAATTTAAGGAATTTTTTTCTTCGAATGGATATTTTTAGTGCATGTATTTATTTTTTTCTCAAGGTTGTATAAGGGTGTTTATTTTTATCCATGACCAAAATAGATTACATTACTATTTTGGAGGTTGGTAGGGAGATTTTGTGGCTAAACCATTTTCTCCCAGAGCTTGGATACATCCAGAAAGATTACAGGGTTCATTGTGATAGTCAAAGTGCTTTGGACTTGAGAAAAAAATTTATGTATCATTCTCAGATGAAGCACGTAAATATTTACTATAATTAGATTTGTGATGTGATGAATCTACATATTTTTTGAATTATGATTATCTACACAAATGAGAACCAGGAAGATATTCTAAAAATGTGGTTGCTCGAGAGAAGATAGAATTTTGTTGATGCTCTAGTAGATTGCAGGGATAAGGGAAGAATTTAAGGAATTTTTTCTTCGAATGGATATTTTTTTAATGCATTTATTTTTTTATGGATTCCACTAAATTGGTTCTATGTGAATGAATTCATTCTAATACATTGTATATGTTTGATGCATTTTTCATTAATTAAAACACGTCAATCATGGATATATAAAGAGGCCTTAAATAGGTTCCTCAAATCATCCAATTCAGAGCCAAAGAGCTCATTTTTATTTTGACTGAAATGAGATATCCAAGTGGGAGAAAGAATAAGAATGGGTGGGGGTGATTATTAGTGGTGATTATAATCCTTATCTAGTAAATAAAATTTCTATTATCTACTCATTATCTTTCTTAGTGATCATCAAATCATGATATTTAAAGGGTTATTTGAGGGTAGTATTTTTCTATTTTCAAGTTTAAATACTAAATTCTAGTCATATACCTATAATTCCTAAGAAAAAATGTTTTATGTAAATGAAAATTTTATTTGGAAGTGAGGTCTCCCATGTTGGATGGTACATTTATGATTTAGTATTTTTGTCACATGTTGCAAGTAAATTTCTATTATATGTTTCTATATACTAAATTTAGATAAAATTTATAGATTTAAGAAACAAGTACGTTTATTATGTTGATTAGATATTTTATTTTAATACATATTAAACAAAAATAATAATTTGTTGAAAATTTTCCATGATATATTTAATAAATATGAAACATCCAAGTTAAATAAAAAATTGATAGAATAATCCAGAAAACATTTAAAATAATTACATATGGAGATTTAGTTTTAAAGTAAAACATGATTTGTAAATACATATTGGTCATCGGGTTTTTATTTTTTTTATTTAATCTGATATATTTTTTTCACATAGATATCATAGTCATTTAATGTAATACAAACCTTAATATTCTTTCATCAGTAAAAAAATCATATTTAACCAAAATTTTATAATCAGGGTTTTCTGTAATTTTTGAATAATTATTTTTACCTTAAATTTTTTTATTCTAGGTAAAAATTATATTGAATCACATGTATATCATTCTCAGGTTTCTTCTGGAAAAAATCATGTTATGAAATATTAAATGTGAATGTCATAATTATAGTAAATCGCATCCCAACAAACCCCTTCATGTGGCCAAATTTTCCTATGAAAACTTTTGTTATTCTTATGTACTCTATAAATAAAAAGAAATTTTAATGAAAATGGATGGTTTTGGGGCTCTTCAATTGTAATGACCTAGATTTTAATAAATGAAATTCCCTTTTAAATTGAATAAATTTATTATTAAGTAATTCAGTTATAGAAAACACATGTACTTGCTTTGGTTATTTCAGAAAACTATAATTTATATCTTATAAGATTTAAAGATCATTAAAAATAATAACCATTGATAATATAGTCATTATATAGTGATAATATTATTATTATATATTAAGGTTTATGATAAAGTTCCATGGACACACACAAAGGAAGTGATGGCCTCGACCAGTATGATTTTACCCTATAAATCACATTTGTCAGAGCTTCCAAGAGAGATAGTATCACTATAATTTTCCCTTGACTAATACCAAGCCTATATTCAAATAATAAATCACATTTGAAAATATTTATAAAATAATTTCAAGCTAATTGATATCACGGCCCAAACCATGTTCATCAAACCGCTCTAAGAAAATCTCACTATTGCACACCTTACCCTTAGGGCATTTGCCAGTATAATAAAGGAATATGTATCTAGACCCTAATAGTATGAATTTTTATATTAAAAAAATTATTATATTTATCCCTCTTCATTATTATATTATATATACAATTATTTAAGAGTTGATGAAAATTAGACATTGATACAAATAAACCAAAACTGTATTTTTAGAAAATATATGACTTTAATTAAAATGTTCTTTTGATAAATTCAAGAATTTTGAAATAAATATTGTTTTTATATAATATTATTATTAAATAATATTTATTTATATAAAAATGATAATATAATATAATGGAGTCCAATGTTATCATTATAAGCATTAGAAAACTATTATTTTCAAAAAACCCAGTATTTTTTAATAAATTTTAATTTTAATTTAACGGTGTAAAATCTCATATAAAGAGAATTATTTTGATAAAATAAATATAATTTTTTTAATAAAAAAATCTAAATTATCAAACAGATATTTTTTCATAAATTTTTTATATGGTCAAATTTTCAGGTAAAAATTAGATACAGTATAGATATACGATATGTATTATGACATCATAATGACCCAAAAGTGATGTAATATATCCCATAAAAGGTATAAATGACCAAATATATATTTAAAATTTAAAATTATATATTTTTTATGTTATTTTATTATTTTTATAAACCCTTGATGAATCCTCCAAAACCTATATTATATTTTAAGGCTTTAAAATCAATTCTTTATAGACATGACTCACTTATACATCACCAAGGGTATTATTTTAATGATATAAATTATTTAACTTTTAAAATAATTAAAACCAATAATATTTGGTAGAAAAAATATGAAAAAACCATGGTAATATTTTTGTTTTTAACTACTTTATCATAATGATTCCAAAACCTGTGTTTGGAAATTAATAAAGAATTATCCTCTCTTTTGCTATATAAACCCACCAACCCTCCCATTCCTCTTCACTAAAAACTCTTGGATCAATAAATTACTATGACCTTACCTCTCTAGATTCCTCCCAAGTATCCCCCAATATCTTAATAATCTCCTCCAAAGCTTTAAGAAGTACCCTCTCAAGGTAAGGGATCCTCTCCTTCTCCTCTGTATTCAAGTACTTCCTTTATACTATGATTTTTGAATTACAATTGTTCATGTTGGGATATATTTTTTTATATATACCTATTATTTACCACATTATTTACAAGTTATTAGAGACCTATTTAACTCTCATTAATACCTTTTTTGAATCTTTATGTACCATCGTTATGGTGCCAAAATTTCCCTATGATTTTTCATGCTAAACAGTTGTGTAGTGAATACCCATCCTCATTTCTAGTCAAGGGTATTCATCTAGATGTACATATACTTCATTTATTGGGGACTTACATGTATTTATCTTACACTCCTTAATCATGGGATTAATATTTATGTAATACATCCTTATATTGTCTGATCTATATGGCACACTTATGCATGTACACAATATGAATATGACTGGTGGGCCTAAAATTACATAGCCCTATAATGAATTGAGTAAAGTTTCAGTATCATGAGAAATCACGTATAGTATTAAGGAGTAAACCTAATACATTATGGGACATTTTTCACTATGTGATGTTATCTTGATATTTATCCTTGACTTGTACTTATGTCATGTTTTATGTTTTTCTAGATTCCCATGTTACCTTTATGTTATCATGTTATATCATGCCTAATTGTTCAAGATTATGAATATAACCCATTTTATGTTACCTTGATATGACTCTTCATTCACATGTACTATTTTACCTTATTCTGTGATTTGTTTATTCCCTAATGGGGATTTATATCTCACCCCTTTCTTATGTAAGTCCTCAGGTTATCTCATGCATTTTTATAAGATCCATATAAACACATGTTATGAAGTTTTTAAATAATTTTTTTAAACTAAATTTTAAGTTTATTATGATATGTAACTAATTAACCAAATAAATTAGACCCCATGATCTTGGGTGGTTGTATTAATTTTATCTTTATGTAATAAATCATGAAATGAAGTGTATTAAAAATATGGGTTGTCATAACAATATGTTCTTTTATTTACTTATTATCTTTATCTTATATTTTAATTTCTAATGTTCAATGAAATCATCATATAAAATTTGAATCTCATTTCATCAATAATGTGCTTAACCTATGACTAGACTTACATTTCCAGTTTTTAAATTCCTCACTATTTAAATCGGCATTTGATCGATTTCATAACATGTTCTCAGCATGATCATATTCTATGAATTATTCATTGTGAAATTGTTTCCATTATCTCTATCATAAATGTAATATAAATCTCATGGGAAAAATTTATATCACATTTTTCTCTATACATTCTTTATAACAACCTTTTACCAGCTTTCAGGTGATTTTTGAGTCTCTTTTGATTCCCCTTTGTATGGATCTTGTTTCAGGTTGTCATTGAAGGAAAATGATGTTTTTTTATAGTTTATAGTCCGGATCATGGTTGGTGAATGGTTATTGAAAACCATATAGACTTTCCCATGAAACCTTTCACCTTTTATGGGATATTTAGAGGAGGGTTCATGGTCGGCGCACCATTCTTTAAACTATACAACCAAACTATGAAACCTCTTCTAGCAGTCTAAGAGAGGGTGCATTGTTGTTGCATGGTTTTTCAAATCATGTAGACGAACCATGCATCTCTCCTAGTGGGTTTGATTGGGGAAAATAGTTAGGAACGCATATAGTACTAACCATGCATCCTACCTAGAAAACTATGTGAATAGGTTTTTAATTCCCTGAAATTTTAATTAAAAACCCAAGATCTCCCTTTTTAACCCCAAACACCACTTAATCGAATCGAATTTAATCCTTTGTTTTTTTATCCATTTAGAGGAATTTCTTCCCTCCAAACCCCATCTCTTGGAAGATATAATTTTTGATCGAAGTGGTGATCCTCTTCCTATAAGTTCTTTTTCTATAAGTGTTCGATCTCTCCTATTATCTTGATTCGTTCTTCCTAGAGGATATAGAAGACTTGTGATTCACTGGATCATGGATGATTTATTTGGAATTGTAGATATAGGGTGTTTTCTATCTTCTCTCAAGATCCATATTCCTAGATTTAGAGATATTTGTCGAAGGTGACACATCTCAGATTCATTTTGGTTGGATTTTGGATAATCCAAGTAGGTTTTTCTATGATTTTCCTTCGTTTTTTAATTCATTTTTTCTTGATAATTTATATATATATTCCTTCTTATAATACATGTTCTATAATATTTTATTTTGAACTACCTTGTGAAATCCAATTTGATCCTCTTTTAAATAAATTGAACATTTCATGGGTTACTTCTCATGGTTTTATAAATTGATGAATTCTATGTTGATTTTAATTACCTTTCATAGATTTTTTCAAGGTTACCTTGTGGAAAGTGAGGGATTAGGCCTGTTTTTTATTTCTAAATTGAAATAATTTGAATTGTCTGAAATGGGTTGAAATATGTGATAATTTCCATAGAGTTTCAATTTCTTGAATTTATTAAATAACTAAGATCCCTCTTTGAATGATTTTACCCTTATTTTGAAATGGGTGTTCTTGGGTTTTTTGAAATGAGTGATTTATTCACATATAAATATGGTGAAAACCCATGTTTTGAAATGACCTTAAGCCTTTTTAAATTTTGAATATTCCTTGAATATTTAAGAGCTATATTGAAATAAATTCTTGATTTAAAGGCTTGTTTGTCATTATGATGAAGGTTGTGAATGGAAGCATGAATGTTTACCATTTTAAAAGTCTAAATTTAAGAACGATTTTGAATTGAATCGATGATGCTTGATGGCATAGTTAGCACTTTATTATGATCTTATCTTGTAATAATATCTTAATTTTACTTTATTTATTATTATGCTTCCCATTTATGGGTGTTGAAAAATGTATTATTTACTTTAAGGGAGCTTGAGGGTGATAATGAGATTTGATTTGAGGGCATGTTCCCATGATTGAAATGTTTAGGTCATGATCCCATGATTGATATTGATAAGGGTCCGTATTGTGATCCTCATAACTTGATTATATCACTCACCTCTTTTGACTAGTCATGGGAACCTTGGTAGTTAAATGAGATAACCAAGATATATGACAACCCTGCTTTTTATTACAACTTAAACATGATTTATTTCATAAAACTTCACTTGATACAACAAAGAAGATCGAGAGGTTTAGTGTCTTTGGGGATTAGGATCATTACATAAAATCTTAAAACATGAAATACAAAATCTTTATTGAAAACTTCCTTTACATGACCACTACATTCCCTCGTACTTAGCATTGCATGGGATAACCTGAGGATATGCATAAGAAAAGGGTGATCTATAAATCCCAGTAAGGGAATACACATGAGGAGTACAATACATGCTAGACAATAGGCATATCAATAGAGCATAAAAGAAACATGAACATAAATTCATGATAAATCATGATAATCATAACATGGAAATGTGGCAACAACACTTAACATTGAATTAGCATGAGACAAGGCCCATTACACATAGAGCATGAGTAAACCCTCATTGCACATGAAGCACGAGTAAACCCTCGTTGCACTTGAATTAGAATGAGTCAAAACTCATTGCACATGACTTATCATGATACTATACTTTACCCAATGCATTGGATCTCTATAAGGGCGCACCCTTCTTAAACATTTAATTTCATGCATAAGTGTGCCACATGGATCATAAAACCTGGATTCATAAAACATAATCATTTATTCCATGATAAAGGAATGTGGAATTCATACATGAAACTTTACAATAAATAAGTAAATGTGCATAAAGGTGAATACCCTTGATGGAGAAATGGGCATGGTATTCACTACACAATGACATTGGCTTAGAAAATCGGTGCGATTTCGGCAGCGTAACGACGTGACATAAGAATTCATAAAAAGGGTTGATGAGAGAGAAAGGGGTTCCTCATCATATTTACATGTAATGTACAGTAAGGAGTTCATATAGATACATGTCCCAACAATTGTAATGGAATTTAGATTCATGATACAAAAGTATTGCTTGAATATAAAAGAGGAGAGAGAAGTTCCTTTTGGAATTTCGGCACAGTAACGGGTGTACATGGGAGGCATTTAATGAGAGAGAAAGGGGTATCCCATCATTCAAAAAATAATAGGGCAGTGTGGGTGAGGTGAGAAACCATACCCCAATATTCATAATTGAAATTAAAAGGGCAATAAAACTTAAAGAAAATTGAAAAAAAAAGAGAAAGGAAGAAAAAACCCTTACATGGGAGTGTGCTTCCAAAGGCTAGAGAGAGGCTTGTGAGAGGCTTGTGAGAGGATTATTGGGAACTTAGAGCACCTTGGGAGGATTCTAGAGAGAGTAGGGCAGAGTTTGGACGAACTCCAAGGGTTTTTAGTGAGGAGGAAGTGGGAGCTTGGGTGGGTTTATATAGGAAAGGGGAGGGAATTCTTTATTATTTAGGTTTGGGTCCCCTTACATTAAATTAATCCAAAACACAAACCATCCCATGGTTTTTGCCCATGGTTTTTGGAAAAGGGAAGAGTAAAACAATATTTTATAAGTCCAAAGTCCTAACTTCTTAAAATAATAAGGTTGTTTATGTGGAGGTGAGTGATACTCCCATGGAAATTAATTTAAAAAGGCAAAGTGTTGAATATGTCTTGAGGGGTCCATTAATGCTTTGAAAAGTAAGTCAAACAAACCCAAAATCACATTATTTTAATGATAAAATGTATATTGTCCGAACATAAGTATTATGGTATTTTATTACATCACCATTGGGTCATTATGATGTCATAAAACACATTATATATTTAAACGGTATTTAATTTTTACCCAAAAATTTGACTGTCTCAGAAAATTATGAAAAATTCACCGTTGGATAATTTCGACGTCCTGATTCCAGAAATGAAATTTATTTTATCTAAAAAAATTCAAAATATGTTAATTTTCACTTTTAAAATAAAAACCAACATTTATAGAAAATTCACGGGTTTTGACAGAAATGGATTTCAAACCTTAATATAAAATTTTAATTGCATTCATAAAATTATAAGATCATTTATATTTAATAAAAATTAATATAATAATATTATTATTATTTTATTAAAATATTATTTAATTCAAAAATCCCTTAATTTAATAAAATAGATTTCTTAATTAAATAATAACTAAAAACACAATTTGTACTTTAAAAACTATTTACAATGTATCAAAAATGACTAGAAATTATATTCATTATTATATACAAAAATAATGTACATGAACATAGTACTACTTATTTGTTACATAACCCCTTAAAATAGACACATAAGACCTAAGAGTAAGGTGTGCGATGGTGACAGACTCTCGGGGCGGCTTGGATAACATCGCTCGAGTGGTAATCTCTATCAACTTCCAATTTTCCCGTAGACGGTCATGTTCGAGCTTGACATAATGAAGCTCAGCTTGGGCTTGGTCAAGGGAGAAGCCCAAGGATGCCACATCTTTTCTGAGCTCTGACAAATGGGCTTCGTATGGGGCAATTCTACTGGATGAGTCTATCGCTTCCTTTGTCTGAGTAAAATTGGGTTCGTTAAAGCCTTATATTTATACTAATAATGTGATCACTGTTCAACGGCTATAAAAGTAACGGTCACAACTCTTATCATAAAACCAAAGAAGTTGACATCTTATAAAAACATTTTTTATAAAGAGACATTTAACTGGATCAAGAGGGATTTTCCATTAATGAAACTTTGGGACGTTACAATATTCCCCCCTTAAGAAATTTCGCCCTCAAAATTTTCCTTTTCCCACACTAAAACAAATGTGGGTTACTCAGCTTTATCATATCCTCTGACTCCCAAGTTGCTTCTTCAAACTTGTGGTTTATCCACAACACCTTGATGAGGGGCATTGTCTTATTTCATAGAACTTTTTCTCTACGATCTAAGATCTTCACTGGTTACTCCTCATAAGAAAGATCATCTTCCAATTGTACCACCTCAGAAGAGAGTACATGTGAAGGGTTCGGTATGTACTTCCTTAAGAGGGATACATGAAAGACATCATGCACCTTGTCCATAGTAGGTGGAAGTGCTAGTCGATAGGCCATAGCCCCAACACGATCAAGAATAACGAAGGGGCCGATGTACCTTGGACTTAACTTCCCTTTCTTTCTAAACCTCATGACCTTCTTCCACGGAGATATGCGTAAAAACACCATGTCTCCAACTTTAAACTCAAGGTTTCGTCGACGATTATCTGCATAACTCATCTGTCGACTCTGGGCTGCCTTGATAAGATGCTGAATGGTTGTCACCTTCTCCACCATTTCTTCGACCATTTCTGGTCCAAGCAGCTTACGTTCACCGACCTCATCCCAACATGCCGGTGTTCTACACCTTTTCCCATAAAGGGCTTCATATGGTGCCATTTGGATGCTTGATTAGAAACTATTATTATAAGAGAACTCAACCAGAGGAAGATGTTGATCCCATCCTCCTTTAAAGTCCATTGAGAACGCTCTCAACATATCCTCAAGTGTTTGGATAGTCCGCTCGGATTGGCCATCAGTTTGAGGATGATAGGTCATACTGAAGTTTAGTTCAGTATTCAGATCATGTTGAAGACTCTTCCAAAACTTAGAGGTGAATCTTGGATCTCGGTCAGACACAATAGATAGTGGTACTCCATCCAACCTTACCACTTACCTGATATATATCCGTTCCAGTTGATCCAATGAGAAATCCTCCTGAATAGAAATGAAGTGTGCAGTCTTTGTAAGACGATCCACAACAACCCAGATTGAATTGTTGCCTTTGGATGTCCTTGGAAGTCTGGTGACAAAGTCCATGGTGATGTTTTCACATTTCCATTCTGGTATGGGCAATGGTTGCATCATCCCCTTAGACTTCTGCCTCTCTGCCTTCACTTGCTAACACACCAGGCACTTTGATGTATATTCGGTGATCTCCTTATTCATATTATCCCACCAAAAGTTTTCTCGGAGATCTCGATACATATTTGTGCTCCCTGGGTGAATAGAGAAATTTGAAATATGTGCATCATTTAAGAGTTCCTTCTTCTGCTCCGGACTTTATGGAACACATAGTCTTTTCCCAAACCGCACAGTTCCTTCTTCATTAACATTAAACTCCAAGGATTTTCCCTTTTTGATAGCTTCCACTTTTTCTTGAATTCCCACATCATCATTTTGAGCATCCTTTAACCTTTCCAAAAGAGATGGTTGAGCAATCATTTTTGAAAGAATTGATTATTTTCCATTCTTTATGATTCCCACGTCCATCTTCATCAAGTCTAAGAAGATTGGATCCTTCTCAATTCTCGTCATTGATAGAATCGTTGGATCCTTTCTACTTAGGGCATCCGCCACCTTGTTCGATTTCCTAGGGTGGTAATGTATTGAACAGTCATAATCCTTGATGAGCTCTATCCATCTTCTCTGGCGCATATTAAGCTCTTTCTGTGTGAATATATATTTAAGACTCTTTTGTTCAGTATATATCTCACATTTCTCTCCATAGAGATAATGCTGCCAGATTTTCAAGGCAAAGATCACCGCCGCCAACTCCAGATCATGTGTTGGATAGTTTCGCTCATGGATTTTCAATTGCCTTGAGGCATAGGATATCACTTTATCATTCTTCATCAGCACACATCCTAAGCCCTTCTTCGAAGCATCACTGAATACCACAAAAAGCACCCCACTTGTGGGTAAAGTGAGCACGGGTGTAGTGATAAGCCTCCTTTTCAACTCCTTGATGCTTTCTTCGCATTCATCACTCCAAGAAAACTTTACTCCCTTTAGAGTTATCTTGTTAATAGGGTTGGACAATCGTGATAAATTCCTCACAAATCGTCGATAATATCCAGCTAACCCCAAGAAGCTACGGATATCGATTACCGATGTTGGCCTCGGTCATCCCTCAATTGCATCTATTTTGGAGGGATCCACAGATATCTCATTGCTTGTGATGATATGGCCCAAGAATGAGACCTCCTTCAACCAGAACTCACACTTTCTGTACTTTTCATAGAGCTTCTCCTTGCGCAAAGTCTCTAGTACAGTTCTTAAATTCTCCTCATGATCCTCCTTGGTTTTGGATTATATTAGAATATCATCTATAAATACTACCACAAATTTGTCAAGGTAATCTTTAAAGACTCTATTCATCAAGTCCATGAATATTTTTGGAGCATTGGTGAGTCTGAAAGGCATTACTATGAATTCATAGTGCCCGTACCTTGTACGAAAAGCAGTTTTGGGGATATCTTCCTTCTTCACCCTTACTTGATAATATCCCGACCGCAAGTCCACCTTGGAGAAGTATTGTGCTCCATGAAACTGATCGAACAAGTCATCAATTCATGGGAGAGGATACTTGTTCTTTATCGTTATTTTGTTAAGTTCACGATAATCGATGCAAAGCCGCATTGACCCATCCTTTTTCTTGACGAAGAGGACTGGTGCACCCCATGGTGAAGCACTTGGGCGTACAAACTCGTTATCTAGATTCTCCTGTAGTTGTTTATTCATCTCTTCAAGGTCAACAACAGCCATTCTATATGGAGTCTTGGATATTGGTAACGCCCCAGGTATAAGTTCAATTGAGAACTCAACATCTCTTCTAGGAGGAAGACCAGGCAGTTCCTCGGGAAACACTTCCACGAATTCCCTCACAATAGGCATTTATTCAAGGATGGTTTCTCCCTTGGACTCAATCATCTGAGCCAGATACGCGTGCTCATAGGGCAGTAATATCCATTCTTGAGATGATGGAGCTAAAGGAGATTCATTTTCCTCCTGAAACTTGTAAATAATCGAGGGTTGATTCTCCATATGGAGTGTGATTTCCCTCTCCCGACAATTTATATTGGCTCTATATAAGGAAATCCAATCCATGCCAATAATTGCATCAAATTCCACCAGAGGGAGTATGACAAGGTTCGCCAGGAAATTCAATCCACAGATTATAACAGGGGAGGACTTATATTCATGGCATGCAATGATTGCCCCATTTTTCGTACTCACCGACATCTTTACTTCCATGATTTGTGGTGGTGCTGGGATTGTTCTACTAAACTTTCGAGATATAAAAGAATGCGTAGAACCTGAATCAAAAAGTACGTTCACTATTCTTGAATGAATAACTATCATACCTTTCACCAATTCGTTGTCGGGGTTCACTTCAGCAGAAGTGATGGAAAAAGCTCTTCCTTGCTGCCTTGGAGGTTGTTGGTTGCCTCCGAAAACCCTTGGATTAGGGCACTGATTTGAAAAATGACCTAGTTCTTTGCATTTATAGCATTGAACAACGCGTTGAGGTTCGAACGGAGCGTTCCTCTTCTCTGTCGCAGCCGCGGGTCCTTCTTGCTGACAGTTAACAGCTAGGTTCCCTTCCCTTCCACACCTGAAGCATTTTCTCGTCCCCTTAAGGCAATTTCCAAGGTGCTTCTTTCTACACTTTTGGCAAGTGGGGTGCTGGAACTTCTTAGTGCCGTTGGATTTATCCATCGGCCCACCAGCATTGAAGTCCACCTTACACTTCTTATCCCCATGATACCCCTGTGATTCTCCGATCTCCATTTCAACCTTGAGGGCACATCGGACAATTTCCTCATAGCTGTCGAAGTCACGGATCGCTAATGCTTTCCGCAAGCTAGGCTTTAGCCCACCAAAGAAGTGGTCAACCTTGCATTCAGGGGTAACGAAAAAGCCGGAAGTGTATCGTGAAAGCCTTGTGAAGTTTTCCTCATACGCTCCAACGGATTCCTTGTCTTTTTTCTTGAGGGAAAGGAAATCCCTTTCCATCTTAATCCGGAGGGTGCGCGGAAAATATTTATCGAAAAACATCTTCCAGAATTCCTTCCATTCCAAAGCCTCGATCTCCTCCTCAGGCTTCTTATTTTTTATCAACGTCCACCATTGATCAGATTCACCCTCCATATGATAAGAATCCAGAAGAACCTTCTCTTGTTCAGAACATTTGAGGATGGAGAAGATCTTTTCAATGGAGTTGATCCATTGTTCACCGATCGTGGGATCGGATGATCCACTAAAAGTAGGAGGCCTTTGTCTCATGAACCTCTCGATAGCGACTTGTTCTTTCTTATGGGGGGTTGAACGTTCCTCTTGACCTGTGTTTCTATTCAAAACTTGAGTTAGATGAGAGAGAAGCGTGACAAAGTTCGTGATTCCCGCTCCCATTGGAATTGGCATATCATTAGTACAATCATCACATAGATCTTCACAACGGTTGTTAGCCCGAGTCTTCCTATTACCGGCCATTGACTGGAATAAAAGGAACGTTAGGGGTAACACATAAAGGTTGATCCAAAGACAAAAGTTGATGACTCAAAAATAAACTTTTATTTCTTTAACTCATGAGTCTATAGGATTCAATCTAGGATTTTCATGATCTACTTTCTAACATATATTCCTAGGGTCATTTTTCCCTTGATAAGGGTTCATACTAAGATTGTGAATTTATCAAAACATATCCCCTAGGAGTGTCGTAACCAAGAGTGCAGAAAGGCCCGTTGTCGTTCACTAGTTCCCGTTCGAGTCTAGCTCAAAGCGGTGTTTTCGGGTTTTACCCCTAGGATACATCTGTGCCAGAGCCGCCTCTACCTGCTCGTATCCAGACAGGGATGTATTTGTTTGATAAACTGCTTACTTAGTATTTACGAAAACTTAGGGATTTTTTTATTATACTTAGTCTTGTATCTAAGGCTTTACTAGGGTTTCCTAATCCCAAAAATAACTAAACCTATCCTCTGATACCAACTATGACAACCCTGCTTTTTATTACAACTTAAACATGATTTATTACATAAAACTTCACTTGATACAATAAAGAAGATCGAGAGGTTTAGTGTCTTTGGGGCTTATGATCATTACATAAAAACTTAAAACATGAAATACAATATCTTTATTGAAAACTTCCTTTACATGACCACTACATTCCCTCGTACTTAGCATTGCATGGGATAACCTGAGGACATGCATAAGAAAAGGGTGAGCTATAAAGCCCAGTAAGGGAGTACACATGGAATAACATGAGGAGTACAATACATGTTAGACAATAGGCATATCAATAGATCATAAAAGAAACATGAACATAAAGGCATGATAAAGCATGATAATCATAACATGGAAATGTGGCAACAACACTTAACATTGAATTAGCATGAGCCAAGGCTCATTGCACATGGAGCATGAGTAAACCCTCATTTCACATGAAGCATGAGTAAACCCTAGTTGCACTTGAATTAGAATGAGTCAACACTCATTGCACATGACGTATCATGATACTATACTTTACCCAATGCATTGGAGCGCTATAAGGGCGCACCCTTCTTAAACATTTCATTTCATGCATAAGTGTGCCACATGGATCATAAAACATGGATTCATAAAACATAATCATTTATTCCACGATAAAGGAATGTGAAATTTATACATGAAACTTTAAAATCAATAAGTAAATGTGCATAAAGGTGAATACCTTTGATGGAGAAATGGGCATGGTATTCACTACACAATGACATTGGCTTAGAAAATCGGTGCGATTTCGGCAGCGTAACGACGTGACATAAGAATTCATAAAAAGGGTTGATGAGAGAGAAAGGGGTTCCTCATCATATTTACATGTAATGGAAAGTAATTAGGTCATATAGATACATTTCCAAACAATTGTAATGGAATTTAGATTCATGATACAAAAGTATTGCTTGAATATAAAAGAGGAGAGAGAAGTTCCTTTCGGAATTTCAGCATAGTAACGGGTGTACATGGGAGGAATTTAATGAGAGAGAAAGGGGTCTCCCATCATTCAAAAAATAAGAGGTCAGTATGGGGGAGGTGTGAAATCATACCCTAACATTCATAATTGAAATTAAAAGGGCAATATAACTTAAAGAAAATTGACAATAAAAGAGAAAGGAAGAAAAAACCCTTACATGGAAGTGTGCTTCCAAAGGCTAGAGAGAGGCTTGTGAGAGGCTTGTGAGAGGCTTCTTGGGAGATTGGGGAACCTTGGGAGGATTCTAGAGAGAGTAGGGTAGAGGTTGGACGAAATCCAAGGGATTTTAGTGAGGAGGAAGTGAGATCTTGGGTGGGTTTATATAGGAAAGGTGAGGGAATTCTTTATTATTTAGGTTTGGGTCCCCTTACATTAAATTAATCCAAACCACAAACCATCCCATGGTTTTTGCCCATGTTTTTAGAAAAGGGAAGAGGAAAACAATATTTTATAAGGCCCAAGTCCTAACTTCTTAAAATAATAAGGTTGCTTATGTGGAGGTGAGTCACACTCCCATGGAAATTAATTTAAAAAGGCAAAGTGTTGAATTTGTCTTGAGGGGTCCATTAATGCTTTGAAAAGTCAGTCAAACAAACCCAAAATTAAATTATTTTAATGATAAAACATATATTGGAAGAACATAAGGATTATGGTATTTTATTACATCACCATTGGCTCATTATGATGTCATAAAACACATTATATATTTAAACGGTATTTAATTTTTACCCAAAAATTTGACTGTCTTGGAAAATTATGAAAAATTCACCGTTGGATAATTTCAACATCCTGATTCCAGAAATGACATTTATTTTATCCAAAAAAAATTCTAAATATGTTAATTTTCACTTTTAAAATAAAAACCAACATTTATCAAAAATTCACGGGTTTTGACAGAAATGGCTTTCAAACCTTAATATAAAATTTTAATTGCATTAATAAAATTATAAGATCATTTATATTTAAAAAAAATTAATATAATAATATTATTATTATTTTATTAAAATATTATTTAATTCAAAAATCCCTTAATTTAATAAAATATATTTCTTAATTAAATAATAACTAAAAACATCATTTGTACTTTAAAAACTATTTACAGTGTATCAAAAATGACTAGAAATTATATTCATTATTATATACAAAAATAATGTATATGAACATAGTACTACTTATTTGTTACATAACCCCTTAAAATAGCCACATAAGGCCTCAGGGTAAGGTGTGCGATGGTGACAAACTCTTGGAGCGGCTCGGATAACATCGCTCGAGTGGTAATCTCTATCAACTTCCACTTTTCCCATAGACGGTCACATTTGAGCTTGACATAATGAAGCTCAGCTTGGGCTTGGTCAAGGGCGAAGCCCAAGGATTCCACCTCTTTTCCAAGCTCTGACAAATGGGCTTCGTATGGGGAAATTCTACTGGATGAGGCCATCGCTTCCTTTGTCTGAGTAAAATTGGGTTCGTTAAAGCCTTATATTTATACTAATCATGTGATCACTATTCAACGGCTATAAAAGTAATGGTCACAACTCTTATCATAAAACCAAAGAAGTTGACAGCTTATAAAAACATTTTTTATAAAGAGACATTTAACTGGATCAAGAGGGATTTTCCATTAATCAAACTTTGGGTCGTTACAAGATATATGATTTTCTATAAGACTCACACCTTGTCTAGTGGATCTGTAGAGAACATGAAAGTTTTTGGCCATGGACATGTGGCCAAAAAAGTGGGTGTTCAAGGAAATGGTTTACTTGAGACCCATGAGACTAGATGTAAGCTTAACGATCAATAATAATGTATTTTTATTTTCTTGACTATAGTAGAATCAATATCAGATCTAGGTTATA
The DNA here is from genome assembly GCA_963277665.1 of Viscum album. Lineage (NCBI taxonomy): Eukaryota > Viridiplantae > Streptophyta > Magnoliopsida > Santalales > Viscaceae > Viscum > Viscum album. Next base: position 474,128,971 of record OY728148.1, read on the forward strand.
CCCATGACATCCATATACTTGAAATTCCTTACATAAAAGTGTATGTTTTCATTATTTGGAACTAGAGTTTCCTTGCTTAATTGATTGCTACTCTTGATTGATCATTGTGTTGATATTATGCACCTTGACTCTATTATATTAACCCTTCTACTATTTTTTATATCTGGTTAATGTTATCGTCTTTTCTTGATTTTACAACTTTAGGTTGTGAAATGTTTTCCAAATATTTTTTAAAAAAATGTTTAGTTTTAAAGTGATGAAATTTCTTTTTTTCCAACTCTAGTTTGAAAATGATTTTTCAAATTCTTAAAGTTTTTTTTAAACCTAATTCTATTGTAGAATTTTTTTTGGATTTAGTTTCTTTTTTTTTTTGAGATTTGAATCCTTTTCTATGCGTGTTGTACTTATCATTTATCATATTTGGATTTCCTTATGAAGTATATACATATACTCTTTGGTGGAATACTACTGGGATCTAAAGCTCATAAACCGCTTGTATTATTTGGTGTTTGCAACCTTTATGATCTTATAGGAGGTTCCTTCCCTCTTATCTTCCTTTGTGGGTTTATTCTTGGGTTACCTAGGGTGGATGACTTGGGGCTTCATGGGTGGTCATGGACCACTACGAGATGAGTTTTGGTTATTATATTCTAATTTTAGTTTTTATAATATATCTTTGTATGATGATATGTATGTATTAATTAGTTTATCTGATGTTGTTTCCATAGTGTACTTTGATTATTATTTTATCTTGTAAGAAAAAAATTTCCTCAAGTTTAATTCTAGATTATCAAGTGCTTTTTTCAGCCAATAGATATTGGGAATGCTCTTTAGATTAGTGAAGAATTGAATCGGATGTCGGTTTAGATGGAATTCTGGGTTGATTTGTTAAAAATGGTATTAAAGGGGGTATTTCCTTGAAAGGAAGTATATCTCCTTGAAATATCTTATATTATTTGGGGTGATTCATGGTAAGAAATATATTATGGATTTATCAAGACTCGATAGGTAGTTTGTGCATAGGTTCTTGATCACCGCCTTTTCAAGATGAGACTTGATTTACCAGGGAAAGTGGGGACTTGATTATTTCTTTTAATTTGTTGTTTTCCTAATGATATTATCTTTGATTTTGAGAAACTCTTATGTGTTTTGCGTTGGAATAGAATGATGGTCATATTTTCATTATGCCTTCATGGTCTGGTAAACTATGAGGCACTAGTGTGAATATTCTCGAATTCAATCTATTAGCTATTGTGATGTTGGTGCGTGGTTTACTATCACATTCACCCAAGAAATGAATAGTTATGCCTTGATAATAAACTTGGTGCCTTATCTATTTGTTTCCAAAATAACCCCACTCGTGTGAGGTTAGTTTTCAAGCTTCTTGTTTTGAATAGAAATATTGGGTATTTCCTATTTCATTCTCTTGTATGGTTGTTTATATTTAATCACTTTTTTGTTAATTTTAAATCCATTTTGAAAAAAAATGTGTGGCTTCAAACAATTTTTGTCAAGTGCTTTGAAAAGTGTTTTCAATTACCAAAAAGGTGTGTTCTTATGAAATGTTTGGTTCAAAAGAACAAATTTCCAAACACTCTTGTGTGATGTGATAAATAATGTTTTAAGAATAAATTTTATTTTTTAATAGATTTAAAATGATAATGGTTTTGAAATTTGGAAAATGGGATTAATCCTAATACTTTTTTTTTGTATTTTATTAAATCCAATTTTTGGGTTAGTGGGAATCACACATACCAAAACCCAAATACAACATGATCACATCATCCAAGTGGGAAACCAAATTCAAAATTTAAACAAACAGTACCCAAATCAACCCAAATCTGTGAATTCAAAATTAAAAAGTAAACCTCAAACTAGGCACCGCAAACCACCACAAACCGCAAGCCATCACCATCTTCGATGTCAGTCGTGTCAATTAAACATCCACAACACCATAATTACCATCAACAAACACCATTTTCACCATCTCTTCCTCAACAAAGCACACCAGCGACCTCAATAAATCACACAGGCAACCAAAAACCAGAAGGAATTCCATCCTTTACCAAGTCTGAAGAAATAAAATGTTACATCCTTTGCCAACAGCCTCAAATGTAGGCCGCAGGACAACATCAAGCACATAAAACCATCAACAAATTCAGAACACACCACCAAAACCAAAATCAGTTGGCCCTCCGCGAAATCACACATCAGGAACAAACAATCCAGATCCAATTCACTCAGACAGAAAATGTAAACAGAAACCATCACCACAAAACACCGAACGCCAGTCCGCGCCGGAAGAATAAACACCTAAAGTCATGAACGCGACCCATCACTGCCTTCACATCCTCCGCGGAGACCATCGCGAACCACCCCATGAACTCCCAGTTGACACCCAAGACAGCAGCCCTTGGACAGCAAAATGGAGATCGACCACTGGATCTCACCGCGCCGCCAAAGAAACCCTAGCCAACAAAGGAGGAAAAGGGTGTGGAACAGGCCAATAAACGGTGGAGAATCCGTGATAGCCGAGGTAACAACAGGAATGCTTCCAATGAAATATAAACCACCCTGAAATCGCCGTGAATAAGCACAGGGAAGGAGCTGAAGTCAACCTGAGGCGGGGAAGGAGGCGGCGAATGGAATAATTTTCATGATCTGGTAAAGGTTTTCTGAAAACTATGATAGATTTATATCAATATTTATCATTTTTAAAATAAATGGTAATGTTTTATAAATGGTGAAATATTATGTCTTTTTAAATCAATGATTATTTGATAAAGTGGTTTTTGGATTGTTTGAATGCTTTTGGATTTCTTGTATTTTGTTCTATGATTTTTTTTACGCCTAATTTGATGAACCTATGTTTTTTGATGACCATAAATATATCCTAGAAATTTTTCCAGAAAATATGGGAATTTCATTCATCATTTTGGTTTTCAAAATAGTCCTTCACATTTTTTAGAAGTGGTGTCTCTTGTTCAGGACTCTACCCAAACTCTATATCAAGAAGTAGAGATGGATACTTTCCAGCCTTTGGACTCCATCCAAAACTTATTTAATTTGGATCCACATTCTTATAAAGGTAAAAAAGGTTCTCTTGTGGCAGTAAAGTGTCTTAAAGAATTTTATGGGATATTTGATTCTCTTAAGACTTATGATGCTCTGAAGGTCAATTCTATCAACTATTTATTTTAGGGACCTAGCTATGAGTAATGGGAAGTTGCAATTCCCTCTTGTATGTATGAAATAATTTCTTGGGAAACCTTCAAGTCATTCTTCATTAAGTGGTAATTTTTTGAGAAAATAAAGAAGGGAAAGGTTTCTGAATTCTTGAGTTTCAATTAAGATGAGCAATCAGTTGCAGATTATTTCAAGAAATTGTCATGTTTGTTATATTTATTACCTATGATTTTTAGTGATAAATTAATTAATTCTATTTATTTTAAAAAAATTATTCACTAGTATCTTGTAACTTCCATGCTTGCTGGCTGGTTGACCTCTTATTTAAAGATTCTTGGAAGGGCCTCTTGACAAGAAGCAGAGCTAGGAAAATGACATAAAGGGGAGAATGCCTCATTCTTGGTCAAGTAAAGACAGTCTTTTTAGTGAAATAAGAGGTGTGTCATGTGATTACAATGTAAATAACCTAGTAATCCTAATAATTTATGTTTGAAATCTTTGAGAGTTTGTAAATGGTGTTATTTTTTGGGTCACATTAAGAGGTTCTTTAAGTTGGGAGACTAGAAAGGGGTGTTTTGATTAGGGATAACTAGCTCCTAACTATGGGGAAATAGATGCTTAAAGATAATAATTCTCTAACCATAGGCCTTGGATTGAATATTTTAACACAATGGGGGAGATTCTGGTGGTGGTTTATGTTGATTCATCTTGTTGTTTCTAACATTAGAGTGTAAACATCTTTAGTTTTTCCTTATTTTGACTTGTATGTTCTTGGTAACCCTTTATTTTATAGATCTTGATGGATTGTTTTGGGATCTTTGTGGATGATCACCTATGACCTTGGTTTTGATCATGTGGATGGTTTTATTTTCTTGATACCTATGAGGTTGTGCCTTGTGGATGTGCACTCTTGAATGCCTAAACTTACTTTTGGAATGACTTTAGTTCCTTGATGTTTGTTAGGATCCAAGTGATGGAGTGGAATCTTGTTCTAAGAAACCTTGAGATGTTGAGGGGGTTTTTTTTCTTCAAAATCCATTCTATTTCCTTCCATGGATGTCTTCCTATGGTCGGTTTTAGATATCATTCATATTGGATGTTTCTCCTTGGTATACTCTTATTTTTCTTTGGTGGTTAGAGATCAATTTTGATGTGATGGACGATCTCCATTATGATAGTACAGTGCCTTATTTTGCATTGACCTTGATGTTTGATCTCTTTTAAGATAAACTTTGATAGACCTTGGGAATGTACTAAGGGTAATGACCTAATGTTTATTAGTAATATTTATTTTCTAAATAAATTTGTGTTGTATTATATTATAAAATATTATAAACATGAAAAATATAGAGAAACCAAAAAAACAATATTTCATTAATAAATAATTTTATGTTAATTAGAAATAAATCCAATTAAAATTTTAAACATTACGACTGAATAAAAAATATAAAATGGAATATCTAAAATGAGAAAATATGGATCACCCCAATCTACTAGAATCATCGCCCCCACTGCCAACACTATAGAGAAGAATAAAAATATTAGAAAATCAAGAAATATTATAAAAAATAGAAATATAATACCTTTAGAGGAATGGAGTTGAATAATTGATTAAGGAAAGTCAAGGTATTTATATAAGGTAATGTGACTCTTGGAATACTAATGTGACCATTGGAAAAGTAACCTGACCATCAGGAATAGTAACCTAACCATTGGTAATATTAAACTGACCATTAGAATAGTAATTTTACCTCAAAATAAAAAATATTGATATAAATAATATTTATCATGATTAATTTAATTAAATATTAATATTTTAATAACCAAAAATAAATATCATGGTTAAAAAACTCAAAGGAAATATAAGAACATTTTTAATAAACTATATTTTAATGTATTTCATAATAATTGAAATTTTCATATTAAAAAATATAATTACCAATGTTATAAATTTAATTTTATAAAATGAATATCATTTTTTGAATCATCACATCAATATTATTCAAGGGTGATTTTTTGGTAATTCTCTAAAATACATAAATTTTTAGGTGAATTGTAAAAATACAGTTTTTCACATAACCAGTGTATCTTAAATTACATCATTCATGATGTAATAATGATATAATACTTTATATTACTAGTGTTTCATCCATGAAATATTTTATTTTATAAATTATTTATTAAAACACAAAAAACTAAATTTCTAAACCTAAAAATAACTTTCCAAAACCAAAAATCAAAATAGATTCCTTAAAATAACATTTTTTCTTTCTTTCCACTTTCACTTTTAATAAACTAATGAATTTGAATTATAAAGGGTATTTAAAGTCTTAAACCCATTTTATTATATTTATAAATGATTTATATTTTCAAAAAATCATTATTATATGTTTTACCATTGATATAATATTTTATTCAATATTTTATTCTAAAAATACCCCTCTCCTCGTGTTTAAATAACCCCTCTCCCTTCATTGGAAAGTCACTCATCCACCACTTGAAAAATCATAACATTTTCTAAAATCATTCATCTAAAACCCCTTTTAATCCTTATATACATTATTAAGTAATCCAACTCCAAGCATCAAGGGAGTTTTAGTGTCGTACAAGAGAAGATTGACCATGGATTAAGTAAGTTCCGATCAACTCCTTGCTTTTTTTTATTTCTTCTTCCTCTTATATTAATTTTTTTCACCAAAACTTTCATAACCAAACCTTATAATAATTAACTACGTAGTAATTTGACATTATATTTATGATTTTAATCTACTTTAATTATCATATTACTATATATATATATTTCAAACTTCCCTTTCTCGCTCTCCAGACAATATCCCATCAAAGGTGGGTTAACCACCGACGAAGACATTTCCACGTAAACACTTATAAACATAATCATGGATTGATATTATGATTAATATATAACATATAAACATGTAATTATATGTATTATAATATTTTATAATTAATTATACTAATGTATATTTTATATTTATCAAAATAGCTAAATTAAGTAAAAAAAGGAAATTTATAAGTAAAACATGGTATCAAAATGACTACCCTATAAAAAAGGAAATTAAGAAATGTAATCAAATGAATATAATTGCTAAAAATTGGTAAAAAAAATAATAATTCACTTATGAATAAATTTTTTAATAAATCTATTATTATTATTCAGGAGGCGTAAAATTGAATAAATAAAGCGGGGATTAAGGTAAGGGAATTCTTGATCCCAACTCCATTTATTTGGGTTATCCCTCATTCAAAAAATATTTAGAATGAATACTTCTCTAATGTTCCTTAAATATCATTTTATTATTCTTCCCTTTTCTTTTTTTTTGATATACATGTTTCCAAATTTATTTTATAACAAATACAATTATTTTTCAAAAGAACTCTTCTTTCCTAAACACATATTTTACTCCTCTTGAGTTTTTTCTTCTTCAATAAATAATGGTGATTATTATAGAAAATATGTTTTCCCATTTTTTATTTTTGAATCCCATGTTTATTCATGAAATAACTATTGATTAAATTCTTATGAAACTCATTCATTCCCATGGGTTAATTAATTACTATGATTGTAACATATTCTATGTGGAATGCATGATTATGTAAATATTATGATGTAACAGGCGGGCCAAGAATTATATAACCCTATAATGAATTGGGTAATGTGATTTATCTCATGATATGTAATATGCATGAACATGATGTTATATTTGTTCATAATGATGATGTTATGATTATGAACATATGTTATCTGTGAACATAGTGTTATCCTTGTTCACAACTATTTGTGGAATTTTACCACTATGACATGATGTTTCATTTTTATGAATTTCCATATTCTATGCCTTTATCACATGTTTCCATCAAGATGTTCATGTTTATCCCATACTTATGATATGATGATGATGATGATTATTCTCATCCATGTTATATTAATTCATGTACCTTATTCATCCTCTTATTAGGTTTTTAGTTCACCCCTTTCTTTGATGTATATCCTTAGGTGATTACTTGTACTAAGGAGAACACAAGATTTTAGAAGTATAAAGAAAAAATGATTTAAATAGATGTTTATGTTTTATTATGTACAAGTTATGTTTGAGCCTAATTTTCCCAAGGCACTAAATATTTTTATCTTAGATTTTTATATCTATTTTGTTGTTTATCTTAAAGATGAGGTAATAGTTATGTAAGAATAATTCAGATCACTATATTTGGTATCAGAGCATGGTTTATTTAATTTGAGAATTATGATTAGGAAACATTAGTGAAAACCCTTAGGTCAAGACTAAGTATATATAAATATACAAGAAACTTTGTTTTACAAAAAGGATAAGCATAGGGATCCCATAAAATATGCCTTTAATGTTAATTTCAAAAAATAATAAATTATTTGGGATTTGTTGACTTATATTTTGTTCAAAAAAAATATATTTTAGAAAATAGTGGGAACTAAGAGAAACTTTTCCAACAAACCATGTGAGGGACAATGCAACAATTTCCTAAATAAAAACCACAATTCCATAGGGGTGGAGTTCAAAACAGCATATAAATGCTTAACCAGTTGTCTCAAGCTATGAATAATAACCTAAACCACATGGAACATATACCCTCACCCAAGAAATAGCAACTATCCATTAAGTCCTTTATGCGTTAACGACCACTGGAGTTTAGTGGAACTTCTAATTCACTAGTCAAGGAACAGTGGGTTAACTCAATAGAGAATATATTTTTTGTGATCCATCATTCTAAGAAGGATAATTTGTCTCTATTAATATATCATTTATATTTATATTCCAATCAATTGTGTGTGTTGATAAAGAACACAAAGCTAAAATGTCACACCCAAAAATTTTATTTTTGTTCTTTGATCTGGTTCATCCTTAATCTAGGTTTTTCTTTCAAGTTATAGGCATTCCATGGTTTTATTTTGAGCTATTATTTTGTCTAGATATTCCCCTATATTATTTTATTAATTTTATTTAGAATTTTTTAAAAAAATTGGAAGTTTTTTCTTGGAAGTGTGTGGAAAAAAGTTAGGGGAACCGTGCTCCCTTGTCCATGAAACAGTGCGGCTAATTTTATTTTTGGATAGAGATATTTCTCATAGTTATCTCATGGTTTCTAATCTGTGTATCAAAACTGTGCATATTCCCAAGTATTTATATTGAGGGGTGCATTGTTGGTGCAGGGTTTGTTAAATCGTATGTCCAAACTGTGCGAGTTTCCCAGATCTAAAATTTTTTGAAATTCCCAGTATGCATTCTTGGTATTTTTAACCCAAAACACCTCCCATATCCTCCCTCTAGTTCTTGTGACCCAAGGGGTGTCTCCCCCTTTCTCTAGAATCCTTTCCTCCCTCCCTTGGTGTAGATTTAAGTTGATTCTTCAAGTTTGGGTCTATATCTCTCAAGGTATTCTCCTCCTCTCTTCTCCCACTACCTCTTTCTTTCATTATTTCATGAGATATTCTTCTCCTATATCCCCTTGGACCAAGGTTTCATGTTTACCTTCATTTATGTTGGGATTTTTTCTTTTTTAAGGTATCTCTTGGTAGATCTTGTCTCTAGTAACATTTGCAAGGTTGTTTCGAGTGTTTGTTGTTGAAGCTCTTGTGGATTGAGGTAGGTTTCCATTTGAACTTGCCTTTTTAATTTAAGATTCATTGGTTTATTACTTTTCACACCACCCTTGTCTGATAAATAGTGTTTTTTGATATTTATATTAATCATTTGGTGTGAAAAGTGGTGATTTATAGCTTTTTTTGTGATAAATAGCATTGTTTTGTTAAATATTCACACCAAGTGTTTAATTAAATGCTCAGTTGTCTTTTTCATGTGTTTTGTGATATCTTAAGAATGGTTTAGAATGTGTTGGTGGTTAATGAACCATTTGGAATATTAATTAAAATTTATTGATTTGAAAATGTGACATGATTGAGAAAAATGAGATTTTATGAAATGGTAAATGGTTTATTTTTACCTTTTTTGAAAGGTGGATTTTACACTTTTGAAATTATGGTTTTTGTAAAGTATGCTTGCAGACCATTTGGAATTTTTTAGAATTGGTGAAAATTTTTATCATGAAAACTCTCCTTGGAAAATAATATTTCCTTTTTTATGTAAATATTGAATGGGTGGGTGTCCTCACTGTGGAATCCTCAAGACCCATTTACCTTGTGTGGAATGGGAGATCCTCAGTATGTACTTTTTTGATATTTTTTTGGATTTAAGGAAAGATATTTATCCATGGGGTGACTTGGGTGATGCCTATTGTGTTAATTATTATATATGAGTATGTGATTGTATGCTTGGTTGGCATTGGTTGGCTCACCCTCTTTTATAATATTGACATAGAAACCTGGCATAGTTATTGAGTTTTCTGAGAATGATTGTTTCACTAGTTAGATTATGCACTAGTTAGTGGCCCATAGTAGGGGAAATATTTTTTATTATTAATATGGGATTGTTCCCCTCAGTATGTACCATGTTGGCTATGGCCAATCATGTTTGGGAATTTTGATGACATCGAGTGAGGCATACTTTCTAGAATGAGTCAACAGGTATTAGTATGCTCTAGATTATTTACAAGCTCCTAGGATTTCTCCCAGGACTATTAGAACTTGGTTACTACAATGCGTGATTGGTTGGTTAACCTTATGTGCTTATTTTTTTCATTTCCTTTATTTCATGATTATTGTACTTATTTCTATAGTAGTGTGTATTTATGCCAAAAATGGTAAAAATGCTTTCAAGTGTTTGTGAAAAAAGGTTTTGGAAACATTTTAAACCCTATCTCTATTTTATAAGTGAAATGGAATTTTTCTCTTTTAAATTGAATTTGGTTCCTCCTTGTAAAAGATTGTGGTTTTAAATGGTAAAAAGTTAAATGGATCATGTTTGGTTTCAAAGTGGAAAATGTGGAAAATCATACTTTCTTATATTTTATTTCAAACATGAAGTTAGTGTTTCTTTTATTTTTATGGAATTTCATTGGGAATAGATTTTTTTGTGCACACCTACAGAGTTTTAATACTCACGCCTATAGCTTCTTTTTGTCTTTAGCTTGTGGTGCAGGTATCATCATGGTTTCAATCACCGTGGGTGATGGTTGATCTTGGTATTGGAGAGTTACCCTTGGGGTCTCCTCAAGGAGTTGTATTGTTAGGTTTCAGTTTGGTTTTGTTGTTGTATAGTTTTTTTGTATCTCAATTTATGTATAAATAATGTTCAGTTTGGAAATATTTATACAAATATTGGGATGATTCATTTATCTTTCCAATATTTAGTTTATTTGTTTATTATTGGAATAGATCATTCCCTTTGGTTAATTTTTTGATTCCCAACACTAGTTGTTAGCCTGTGGGGATTGGGAACGCCCTTCAGGCCTTTCCATGAATCGGCTTGGGTGAATGGTTTGGGGTTGACCCGAGTTGGTTCGGGACAAAATGATATTAGAGGAGGTTTCCCTTAGATGACCTTGATTTCAGAGTTCCCTTTTTTGTTTGGGGTTGTTGAGGTAGATGGAGTAGGATTGTTAAAACCTCAGGGTGTAGGTATGATGGAGTTTCTAGACAACACTTTCTATAACAAACCTTGGGTTTCCATATAAAGTTCGGTTTTATTTGGTCTCTTTGGTTCTTGTGGATTGTTTATGTTTGGGATACATAATGGGAGTTGGGGTAGTGGTCTCTGTGAGCTTATAGGGCCTGGAAATCCTTGTGGAGATGGGTACATGGTCCTAGAAGACTCTCTGTGATGGTGGGGCGATTGGTGTATAGCTACCAACCATATGACCAAGTCACCCACAGACACTAGTTCCCCCTTATGATTTGATTTGGGTTCCTTATGATTTTTGAATTTGTTTTGGGAACTCTTTTTTTGGAATTGATAAAACTATATTTTGAAAATGAAATGGTTTGGTTTTGGGAAGATGAAAAATGAGTTTTCAGTTTCATTTTGAGGAAAGTATTGGAAAAGTGTATTTTTGTAAAATTATTTTTGTTATTTATACGAATTGGATATTTAGAAAGTGGAAAATTATTTTGAAAAATGGGTATTTGGAAATATTCATTAAACAAGATTTATTTTGAGTTTCTAAAAATGTTTTGAATAAGATGAAATGGTTTTGGTATGGAAGTCTGTGGGATTTTATTTTTGAGCATGATAAAATAGATTAAAATGGGGAATATGAAAATGGTTTTTAACTTGGTTTTTAGTGAGCCTTTGAAAGGTTTCATGAATTTTGAATTGGGTTGAATGATTTATTTTGTAAAATGTGAAAGTTTTTCTTACCTTTGGTGTATTCCATGAGTTCTCACATGCATGGATATGTGTGGAAAATGGTTGTATGGTGATGTGGGTGGAGAGTGCCAAGGACTGGCATGGTTGATGAGTGCCTGGTATAGAATGATTTGATACGTGCCCAGATTATCATGGAAATTTTCATGTGAGTGAGACTCTACGGAATACCATATAGTGAATGTGAAAATACACCAAGTTTATTTTGTTTTTCAAAAGTGTTTTTAAGCTGAAAATTGTGTTATTTTTGTTATAAAATGGTTGTGTGGATTGTTTTTATATGTTTCTAAAGTGTTTTTTATTTAGTGTTATTTCTCATGATTTTTAATTGATGCTCATACTATTTTCTGAGTTCAAATATTGTTGGTAGTTTGGTCTTGAAGCAGTGTTTAGCGGTCTTCTAGAAAAGTTTCAAGGAATATTTGAGCTGGTTTCCCTTTGTGTTGGCATCTGTTCGAGGTGGGGTTGGGTTAGTGATCTAGTTTTGATAGAGTTCTTGGTTTTCTTTTTTCCCAGTTTTCGCCCCTATAGAGATTTGATGAATGTTTTTGGTGTACCTATGGGTGGTTCCCCATTAGCAGGACTTCCAGTTTATCAATATAAGGATTTCATTCTTGAGTTTCAGAAGCTAAATCCTCATCTCTTTTATGGTCAAGATGATCCTCTTGAAGCAGAAGAGTGGATGTGGAAAATTGAAACTAACTTTATCCTTATTGAGTTTCTTGAGTCATTAAAGGTGAAGTTCGCTACCTTCATGCTTTAAGGACCACCTTGGAAGTGGTGGAATTGGGTCTCTTAGAACAAGACTTAGGAAGATCTTATTTGGGAGTTCTTCGAGGCTTCATTCATTCAGCAACTTTTCTATGAGATAGTAACAGTGAGGAAGGATATATAGATGTTTTATTTATAGAAATTTTGTGGATCGGTGTTGGATTAATTCTTTCATTTCATGGATCTTGTTCCTTACACTCCAGAGTGGGTCATGAATGGTTCCATGAAGGCTCGACGTTTTGAGTTTGGGATTCATCCTAATCTACAGTTGAAAGTGTCAAAGTTCAATCTGACTTCATTTTCCTATGTGGTGAGTAAATATATTCATGTAAAAACTATGATGGAAGGAGTGATTTAGGTTGTATTTCCTCCCTTAGTTCCCAGAAGTTGTGATGGGAATTCTAGTAAGTAAGTGGGGAAGCGGTCTAAATCTATTGGTGCTGGTTGTGGAACCAAAAGGCCTTGAAATATTTTGTAAACTTCTTCTAGGATTGGAATTAGGGTGTTTTTTCAGTGTGGTAATCCAAATAATAATAATTATTCATGTTTGAGTGCAATGAAGACCTTTTATTCTTGTGGGATCCAAGGCCACTTGTAACGGTTCTGTCAAGGTGTTTCCAAGAAGTGACATGGAGTTCATTCATAGGTTTATAGTGATTCTTGGGCTTGGTTTAAAGTCTTTTTATATATTAGGGTTTTTTTATATTGCAGTATTTGTGCCCGATTGTATTCTCTTTTGTTTGAAATGTAAGTTGATGTTTTAGATCTCCTGAGAACTTTTGTTCTAATTAAATTGTGTCTTTCTTTTGGATATTATGAGTCTTTTTTCCTAAGTGGTGAGTCATAATTATTAGCTCCTAACTGTAGTGAAAAAGATGCTTCAAATATCAAGGCACTATCCATAGTTCCCAAAGTGAATAATTTCACATAGTTAGAAAACCACTAGGGGTGTGGGAATCAATTTTTCTATTTTTATCTCCACCGTTTAAGAGTAGGTGGTATTTTTTCTCATGATTTATTTTTCTTTATCTCGGTTTAACTATTTTTTGGATTCAGTTTCTTTTGGTAGGGCCCCTTGTGGTAGGGTGGATGGTCATGTGGGAAAGTCATTATGTTGTCTTATATCAAGTTTTTATATGTTTTAATACATTATCAATTCAAGGTAGTTATTTTATAATGGTGGGGAGTCCATTACGGCCTCTCGTGTTGAGAATACGATTTAATTTTTTGATTTGGTTTGATAGGTTGTGGATTAAGTCTTCTCATTGTTTATAGGGAAGTGGTTTCAGTTTTTTTCTTTGTTTTGGGAAAAGAACATAAGTTTTTTTTGGCAGTGGTTGAGATATTTTTTTTAAGAGGTTGGATTATTTTGTTTTGGAATCTTTATTCTTTGATCGATCATCTGGAATATGTTCTGGTTTTTTTGGGGCAGAAAGGGTTATAGTGGGGAGAATTGTCGCACCCGTAAATTTTATTTTTGTTCTTTGATCTGGTTCATACTTGATTTTGATTTTTCTCTCAATTTATGGGAGTTACATGGTTTTATTTTGAGATATTGTTTTTCTAGATATGTCCTTGTGTTCATTTTTTAATTTTCTTGAGAGTTTCAGATGAAAATTGAAGTTTGGACTTGACCGTGTGTGGCGCACAATTGGGGCATGGTTAGGGGAACTATGCACCTTTGCTCAGGAAACTGTGCGGCTGATTTTATTTTTATATAGAGATATTTCACATGGTTGGTGAATAGTTTATAAACCATGTGGCCAAACCATGAAGGTTCCTAGTTGTAGATAGTGAGGGGTGCATGGTTTGGAAAACTGTGCATCTAAATTGTGTGAGATTCCAAGATCTAAAATTTTGTGAAATTACAAGTATATCCTCTCATGATTTTTAACCCAAAACACATCTCCTCCCATCCCTCTAGTTTATTCACCCCTAGGGGTGTCTCACCCTTTATCCCCAATCCTCTCCTCCCTCCCTTGGTGTATATCTAAGGTGATTCTTCAAGTTTGGTAATAGATCTCTCAAGGTATTCTCCTCCTCTCTTCTTCCACTTCCTCTTTATTTAATTATTTCTTGAAATATTCTTTTCTTATAGCCCCTTGGACCTAGGTTTCATGTTTCCCTTCATTTATGTTTGGGTTTTTCTTTTCTAAGGTCTCTATTGGTATATCTTGGCTCTAGAAACCTTGGTGAGGTTGTTTCAAGTGTGCGTTGTTGAAGCGCTTGTGGATTGAGGTAGGTTTCCCTTTGTACTTACCTTTTTAATTTAAGATTCATTGGTTTATTGTTTTTTTCACCTACCTTGTATTATAAATAGTGTTGTGTGATCTTTAGATTTATTTTTTGTGTGTAAAGTGGTGGTTTATACATTATTATGTGATAAATAGCATTGTTTTGTTAAATATTTTACACTAATTGTTTGATTAAATGCTTGGTTGGATTTTTAATGTGTTTTGTGATATCTTAAGAATGGTTTGGCATGTGGTGGTGGTTAATTCCCTATTTGTAATCTTAATGAAAATTCTTTGATTTAAAAATGTGACATGATTTAGAAAAGGGGGATTTTATGAAATGGAAAATGGTGTATTTTTACCTTTTTGGAAATGTGGATTTTACTCTTTTGAAATGATGGATTTTGTGAAGTATGCTTGAGGCCCGTTTGGAATTTTGTGGAATTGGTGAAAAAATTGTCATGAAAACTCTCCTTGGATAATAATATTTCCTTGTTTATATAAATACTGAATAGGTGGGATGTCCATGATGTGGAATACTTATGAACCATTTACCTTATTTGGAATGGGAGATCCTTAGCATGGACTCCTTTGAGATTTGTTAGCTTTAAGGTAAGAGATTGATCCATGGGGTGACTTGGGTGATGCCTACTATGTGAAATATTATATTTGTTTATATTATTGGATTATCAGTAAATATTAGTTAGATAACCCTCTTTTATACTCTTTATATGGGAACCTAGCATGGCCATTGAATTTTCTGAGAAAAATTGTTGCACTAGTTAGATTATGCACTAGTTAGAGGCCTATAGTAGGGGAAATATTTTTTATTACTATTATGGGATTATGTCCCTTGGTCTGTACCAAGTAGGGTGTGTCCAAGAATGTTAGGGTATTTTGAAAACATCAAGTGAGGCATTATTTCTAGGATGAGTCAACATATATTATTATGTTCTAGATTATTCATGAGATCCTGGTATTTCTTTATAGAAAACCCAGCCTTTTACATATATCATTACAACATTTTGAGCATTAAAACATCACATTACAAGATAGGGATCGTAAAGTCCAGTGTCTTGGAATATTAGGTACATAATTAAACATCATAAAAACACTTTTATTTCATATACATAATGATATCATAACTTCCATTATGCTTATACATCTGCATAGGATAACCTTGGGATAACATGAACAAATGGATGAGCTAAAAATCCTAGTAAGGGAATAAACATAAGAATAAAGCTTTAGCACATGGGTTATAAGGCATGAAATAATGATATAAAAAACATGGAACGTGTGGAATAATAACATATAAACATGGTATCATATAAACATGGAGTCATAGTAATGTGGAATCAACAAAAAACATGAATTTAGTACACTTCAAGGCTCATTGCACATAGAGGATCACAATTCAAGGTTAACCACCAAGAGCGTTGCACATGATAGTACGAGTCAAGGCTAGCCACCAAGACCATTGCACATAACATCTCATGAGACCAAGATTTAAACAATTCATTATAGCACTATCTAGTCACACCCATAATAACATGTTCATGAATATGCTTTCCACATACAAAATCATACATAATAAATCATACGTAAATATAAGGGTTACCCGTGGAAAGAATTAGGTATCATATTCATGTCATAAAGCATAACAAATGGTCGTACCATAAAATTGTCCATGATGGAAAGGAGTTAAATAATTAATGTAAATACATAAGGTATAATAGTTATATATCATGATAAGTGATGTCAATTTTAAGTTATAACATGTAAAAAGAGCATTTAAGAAACTTTAGAATTAAAACATTTTAGTGCGGTTTAAAGAAAATACTAAAGAGAATTTAAAATTGAAAAGGGAATAATATTTTATATAAAACCATAAGTGAACCAATAAGGTTTTAATAATAAAAATATTTATTTTATAAAAACAATGGTTGCCTAAAAAAATTATATAGTGCACTTGAAATTGGGTAAGAATTCGGGAAGTTCCCTTAAACGGGTTTGCTTATCGGGAAGTATTGAGAAGGGAACCACTTAAAAAAATGTATATCCCCAAAATATAATGTTGTATGAAACATGATACATGATTTTGGAACATATAAAGAGCATTTATAATGTTTACATAAAAATAAAAGATAACTTCATTTGGGTAAAAAATAAAGATAGAGCAACCTGAAGGAATAAAGGAGGTTCGGGTAGAATCTCTTACCTTAAGTCTAATGGTGTTCTTAACTTGATATTAATGTCTTGGATAACCAAATTAAAGTTATTAATTAGTATTTAAATAACTTATTATTCATTTAATTTGTTTATTATATCCTTATTAAGTTCACTCATGACCTTTTTGATGGGTTAAGAGGTACAATTTCATTGTTTGGGAGCGTTTTTTCCTTGATTTTCATGATTGGTTTACTTATATGCATGTGAGGATAAAAATTTAAGATGAGAATTTTTGTCCATAATTGGAGTTATATGTAATTATTTAACATAAAAAATATTAAATGGTTATAAAATTCATATTTTTATTTGGAGTGAAGTTGAATCATTATAAAAAACTTTAATGATAACTGTTTTGGTTAATTGGTGGTTTTTTATCACATCAAGCACACTTTGCTTTATAAATTAATATCATGTGTAAAAAATATTCCATAACCTTAAATAAGATATAATACATATATTATATTTTTTTCAACCATAAAAATTTTTTCATGGCCATAATTGAATATGGTAATAGAAATTGAAAATATGTCATCCTTGAATGTGATAAATTAACACATCTCGGATGGTGTTTTCATTTCTAGTATAAAAGGAGGGGTAAAGGAGAGATGATAATGAATTATTACATTATAAAAACAAAATTAAATTAAATTTAAGGTACTTTAGTAATCATAAAATTTTGATTAAAGGAGGTGAGTAAATAAAAAGAAAGAAAGTAACTTGAAAGAAAATAAAAGAAATGAAAAGAGGAATTAACCTCTTGAATATATCTTCTTTGAGAACCTCTTTAGGGGAGAGTTTTTGGTCTTTTTAAGAGGCCAATGGATTCTGGAAGTGGGGAGGTGATTGGGAGGATATTTTAGTATAATTTATACAAGGTAAAAGGCTTTAGAGGAGTGAAGAGAAGAGGTAAAGAGGGGTGGTATTTATAGTGGAGGAGAGAAGGGGTTTCCTATTATTTTAATCATTAGTTTAATATTTTTGCTCAAGACTATAAATATTATTGATTATTGTGACCAAAAAAGTATAGAGAGAATTTTAGTTTTAACCAAGTTTTATTACATCAAAAATTATGCTAGTAATAGTTTATTTAGCTCATAATGTATATATACGGTAAATTATCGTATTTCAGTATTCATAAAAAAATCAAGTATTTCAGAAAAATCCCAAAAATTTGCCCTAACCATTTTTCAACATTTATAATCTAAAAATGAACTAAATTATTCAAAAATAATTTTCTAAATATGATAATTTTAATTTTTAATTAAAATCATAATTTACTTGAAAATTACAAATTTTAAAATTAAAACTTATTTTCTAACCCTTTGAAAAATTAATTAAGGTCTCATAAAATTATCTTATGATCATAAGATATCGAAATAATAATTTATAAATTCAATAAATTTTATTTTAATTTATTAAATTAATCATAAAATGTTAATTAAATATACATGACTTATAAAAATACCAACACTTAATCAATAATTTTTTAAATATTTATTTACTTATACTAAGATATAATTATACCATATTGTCACTTATAAAATGGAAAAAATTTATTTATACTTACATTGGTTAGGTTACTATTACATTAGCGTGTTTACTATTTATAAGGGTCACATTACAATTCCAAAGGTCAAGTTACTATTTCATTGGTATAAGTTCCTTAACTTCTAGAGATACCTTTTATTTCACTCATTATTTATTTATAAGGTTTGTATCATGTTCTATAAGTAATATTATGTTATTATACTATAATAAATAATTATAAGAATGGAATTACATTGATAAAACATTGGGTTGTTGCACTCTTCCCCCCTTACAAAATTTCACCCTTGAAATTTTGTTTTATATTCTAAGACATAAACTAGTGCAGGTACTTTTCCTTCATTGCTTCATCCAGTTCCCATGTTTCCTCTTCATACTTATGGTTCTACCATATTACTTGGACTAGGTGAGTAGTCTTTTTACATAGAACTTTATCTCTATGATCCAATATCCTCACTGAATTCTCCTCATAAGAAAGATCATTCTCCAACTATACCACCTCTAAAGAGAATTCATGTGAAGGATCTAGTATGTACTTCCTTAAGAGAGATATGTGGCATACATTGTGTGATTTAAACATGGTAGGTAGAAGTTCTAGTCGATAGGACACAACTCCAACATGATCAAGAATCTCGAAGGGGTCGATGTACATGGGACTTTTCCTTTCTTCCCAAGTCTCACGACCTTCTTCCATAGAGATATGCAAAAGAATACCATGTCTCCAACTTTAAACTCAAGGTCTCATCAATGATTGTATGCATAACTCTTTTATCGACTTTGGACTACCTTGATGTGTTGCTGAATGGTTTTCACCTACTCCACCATCTCTTCAACCATTTCAGGTCCTATCATCTTATGATCACCAAATTCATACCAACACACCGGTGTTCTACACCTTTTCTCATAAAGGGATTCATATGGTTCCATTCAGATACCGGAGTGGAAACTATTGTTGTAAGAGAATTCAACCAGGGGAACATGTTGGCCCCACCCTCCTTTTAATTCCATAGAAAATTCTCTAAATATATATTCCAATGTATGAATAGTTCTCTCAAATTGGCCATCAGTTTGAGGATGATAGGCTATATTGAAGTTCAGTTCAGTGCTTAGAGCATGCGGGATACTTTTCCAAAACTTTGAGGTGAATATCCAATCTCTATCAGATATAATAGATAGTGGTACTCCATGTATCCATACCACATCTTTGATATATATATATATATATGTGAAAGTTGATCTAATGATAAGTCCTCTTGAATTGTGATAAAGTGAGTTGTCTTTGTAAGACGATTCACAATTACCCATATAGTATTGTTTCCTATGGATGTACTTGGAAGTCTAATTATTATACACTGTCTGGATTGGGTTAGACATCGGTGGTGCCGGCCTACTGAGATTTATATCTCACACCCTACTCAGGCCGCCATTGCACTGGGGTACCTGAGTAGACCTTCTTACTTGCAGGACCTAGGTCGTGTGTTGTGCTGTTTGTACCTGAGGAGTTAGGAGCAAAGGACCAAGAGGGATCTTGGGATGCTCATGGGATCCCTGTCGGGCTTTGATGTCCTTTATTTTTTTATTTTTTGTAAAGCATGTTGTATTGATTCCTACTTTCATAACTGTATCGTCATCTGTACATGTATGCATTGTAAACTGGCATTTTCCACCTTTTATAAAATGGTTATTACCTGTCTTTTGCTTCTGCCTTTCAATTGTTTACTGGTTCTGCTATTGAATATTTCTTACTCTGAAAATACCATTGTGTTACTCTAATATGAGGGTATAGTCTCCCCACTATCACCTTCTGAGACCCTCGCTGCTATTCGGAATCCTCTGGAATATGGGGAGACGCACTTGAGGTCATGTCACCTACCAGTCCAGCCACCGAATCGATGGTAAGCCAGGTCGGGACATTACAAAGTGGTATCAAAGGTGTTTTTTTTCTTTTTCCTTACTGTTCTGGGTTGGTAGACAAAAGATTAGGAAATTTTCAGTTCTTGACTAATAGTCGTGCTTGGGACTGATCACCCCACGTACGGGAAATGACCAAGTGGCCAGGGATGGGAATTATTGTTCATGTTGTTTGATATTACATTGGATATGGTTTCACCTTGAGTGATTGTTGTATTTCCACTGCTTATGGTTTATGAAATTCCTAGAATTTTACCCTTGGACTGATATGGAAAGAAAGCTGCATTTCATGCATCATATTAGGAACATAGGAAATTAACATGCCATGCATAGTTCCATGCCATGTAGTTGCATTAGTAATTGCCTACTGATCTGATTTTGTGCCTTGATTGATATGCCATGCTTCTGTGATATAACATGTTATGTGTTTACTGTTTACGATGGCATGTATTTCTTTGGTTGTACCTAGGTTTTGAATGAACAGTAACCAATTTTCGATTGTAAGGTGTATGGGTGACTTACAACCGGGAAGTGGTAACCCATATATTAAAATCATTCTGAATGTGATATAAATACGTTTGTAGGGATATTGAGAAAAATGTAAAGCTGTGGAAATTAAAATGCTAAAGTAAATTGGTTTTGATTAAAAAGGGGAGCCAAATGCCAATCTATAAAGTGTATGGGTGATTTATAGGTAGGTATATGGCCACCCATATATTTGGGTCGTTGTATGTGAGCATGTTAAATTCTGGGTTGGAATCTGGTTTTGATAAAAAGGGGAGTCAATTTTCAATCCATGAAGTGTATGGTCACTTCATGAATTGGGAAATGGCAACCTATATTAAATGTAAAGGCTTGTTGTTTTGTGAAATTATTAAATGGAAAATGTTGCCTAATTTTGAAATTGAAAGGTTTTGGATAACTATTAAATGTGCAACTGGACCCAAGTAGGTCAGTTGGAAAGTGTTGTATGAGATAACCCGGTTGGGGTGTTTGAATTTTTAAAATTAATTGAGTAACTACTTTGGGGTTGTTTTTTTGAAGAACCCGGGATGGATAAAATGGGACCCTCATAGGTCTCCCTTTTGTTTAAATGGTGTTGTTTTTCTCAATTGATTGATAAAGATGGGATTTATTTGAATGTTTTATGTTCTTAAAAGGAAGTTTTTGTGAAACTTTCTAGTTTTATTGATGCGTGGTTGAAGTTTTTAAATGGTTATAGTTTAAATGGGGTAAAATGTTAAGGGCTTGGTAATGGAAACTGTGGTGGTGTGTTGAAATCCTATTGTAAGGGTTAGTTTTGAGTTTCTCTTTGAGTTGCCTTGGAACAGGACCGTAGGTGTTTCATGTGGGCGTTGTTTCCTTAGCAGTGATTTGATGATTGGTTTTTGAGCCTAGTGACTTATTTGGTGTGACCCATCGTTAGGGTCGACGTTTGATCTTCGTAAGGGGCTAGCCCATGGTTGGTAGCACCCTTAGCGTTTTAATGCCTTGCTTGTACCGTGGTTTTTCTGACGTGAGGTGTTGTTCGGGTGCCATTTTCCCTTGTTTGACTCTTTTTTTTCTAATGACACCCTTGTTCGGATGGGTGGTCGTTGGGTTTTCACTTTCGTTGCGGATTTGGGTCATCTCCTCAGTAGAGTGGCCCGGCATTAAAGAATTGTTTCGTCCTAATGTTCTGGATAGTTTTCGAATGACTCGTGTGTTTGACACGTTGGTTTCCTTGTTTTGGATCTTCTTTGTTTGTTTAGTGATGTGATTGTGGTGGAGGAGCGTCAAACGATCATTGTGGTGTTTGTGTACTAGCGTGCTTGTGCTCAGCTAGGTTATCACCTTTCCCTTCAGCGACTAGGACACTCCTAAGGTTGGGAGAGCGTCGCATCGAATCTGGTAAATGTGTCCTTTCATGTGGAATGGATGCTTCTTGGAATTCCTTTGGAAATGGGTTGGTCATGTCTGAATGCCTATGAGACATGCGAGTTTAAAACATGTGGATGTGTCGGCAGGTGAAGCTGAGTTCCTTCCTTGAAGTCGACCAGTTGAGGTTTGACTGTTCTTCCTTCCAGTAGTCTGGTATGATTAACTGGAATCCGTTAAAACCTCTTAGTGTATTTTGTTTAGTGAAGAACATGTCCCCTATCTTGTCCTCGTACAAGATGCACTAAGAGAGCATCGGTCTTATCTGCGCTAATGATTTTAAGCCGTTTGGTTTGATCGGATGGTTCTCTTTCGGCTTTGCACGTGGGATGCGTGGATTCTTGTATGGTTTGATCTTGGGAACATCATCGGAAGTCGGGTGTATGATTCGGTGAACGTGTTTTTTCTAAATGTAAGGTGCCTTGGAGAAAGGCATTGTGGTTCTATTTGAAATATGTCGGTCGTTTAGGCCGAGAATTCTTGTAATTAGTCATCCGAAGATGGCTTCACTCGGGGTTTTTGTTTAATGTCTGCGGTCGGTGACATACCGTTCTCTGGCATGTCATCAGGTAGAGGCGAGTGCATTTGTGTCAGCCGGTGCCTAATATGAACAACTGGCTTAACTTGGTCCTTGAGGTCGATGGGGAATTGACCGTTTGATCTCCTTCAAATCATGCTAGGAGTGTCGTGGGAACGCTTGGGGCGTGCTTTGAAAGTTAATTCCAACGGTGGTCTGAACCGTAGTTTGGATTTGGTTACATAACGTTAAAAATATAAGGTGGGAAGTACCTGTGGATGGATGCTTGGCGAGATGATGATGGGTTTTTGTCTCTGGGTAGATGGGCTCAGGAAGAGCCATCTTGGTGTTTTGTTTGGGAAATGAGTGTTGGCTCGAGTTTTAGTGGCTTAAGTTCTGTATGGTTTAATGGATGCTTAAGGGTGTGTTGGATGTTTGTGAACACAACGTGACTTTTTGAACAAAGATTCATGACCCTTGTAGGTTGGGTGATGTGTACGTTGTTCCCGAAGGCTTCTTGGGGATGAGAAGTTCTAAGGTGGGAAGGTTGTAATGACCCTCATTTTGAACCGGACTAAAACCCGAAGGAATTTAAACTTTTTTGATTACTGAATGGGTTGTTTTTAATACCGAGCTTCGGAATGGAATTCCGAGAGTTGAAATTATTTTTCGTTTTGGTTTTGGGCATGGGATAAGGCCCGTGAAGTTTCCCTAGTGTCTAGACAGGTCTCAGGAGCTTCGGTCCTGAGAGATAGGCTGGTTTTTAAAAGGTAGAGGAAGGCACACAGGCTGCGCACGGTTTGAACAAACCGTGCGGCCCAAATCGTGCGGCCTAAATCAGGTGGGCAGTGGCTTGCGCACGGGCTGTGCATGGTTTCCCAAATAGTGTGCCTAGCCCATGCAATGGGTATCTTGGAGGCAGTAGACTCCGCACGGTTTGCGTACGGTTTGGAAAACCATGCGGGTCAAACCATGCACTTGGGTGAGTTTAGGTTTTTAATTAAATTTAAAATAGAGTAAAATAAAAACTTAAAACTAAACTCTCCCTCTCCCTCCTCTCATACGTGACACGCACAAGCCAAGGGGATCTCCCCTATGAGCCGCGTGACAACCCCCATACGGCATCCTCCTCTTCTCCTTCTTCCCTCAGGTTTCTGCTGGTTTTGCACTCAATCCTCCACGGTAAGCTACTCTCTCCCTTATCCTCCCTGTTTCTGGATTTATCTCGACCTAATCGGTGCCTGGTGAGGTGCGGCTGAAACCTAGGGTTTGGAGGTGATCTGTTTTTCATCTTGCGCTTGTTCTAGGTTGGTGCAGAAGTTCTCTTGGGGTCCCTCGATGCACATTCTAGTAACCACCGCCGAAGGCGAAGCGGTTCGGGTGGTTTTGGATCATCAGATTGGTTTCGGGGTGAGGTTTTCACCTTTTCTTTGTTTTTCACATATTTAATTTGGGGCTTTTGATTTTTATGAGTCCCTGTCTTGTTTTTGGCAGTGCGTTGAGATTCGAGGTGTGGTTTCGTCTTTGTTTTGGTTTTTCGCCAACACCCGAGTGTGTTGGAGGTTTTGGCGTGGTTTCGAGTCGCCAGAGTTTAGGAGACTCACCTGCGTGGGAATAGGTGTCCTTTCAAGTGTGTGAAAGTGTCAATGCTCAGTGGGTGATTAGTAGCGGCTCTTAGTTATAAAGCGCCAAGAGCCGGAGTGGACGGATGGATCCACCTGGAGGTAGGATCCCTCTCCTTGCCCCTTTAATTTAAAGTAAAGTATTAAAGAGTTTAATACTGCATTTGCATTAGTATTTTAATTCTGCAAATCGGGTTTTGATTAGACGCTACTTGAAAAAGAGTGTGAAATGCAGGATAAGATAAAAGGGTTGCTTGGTCACTAAACTAACGATTTAATAATAAAACCCCTTGATCAGAGGTGCGCTGCCTCCAAGATAAAAGGTAGTGATAGACTTTTTATGCTTGCCTGCTGGATTGTTGTGGTACCTCTTTGATGCTTTGTATGTGAACTTGCTTTGTTGAGACAAATGGAATGAAATGGTTGTGATACTTGTGTTTGGGTCAATTTTCCATGTTTAGGAAAATTGAGTAAGATGATAACCATAGTGTGATTACTTAATACTAAATGACTTGTTACCTCTAGAAGGTATCAAAGGGTTAAAGAATGATAAACGTATCCTTTAAGATGGAATGGTGAAACTAGGAAGGAACAGACTAGGGTGGTATAACCACACCTTGGGATAACGTAATGAGCACAGCTTATGTTAGTAAAATGATTATGTGAATATCTTGATTTAGATACTTAAGATGGGTTGCCTTAAGTATGAACATGAATGTGTTCGCTTATGTGTATGTGGTATGATTATTTGAATTCTTATGAGGTAATTCCATAAGCAGTATACTATAGACATGTTTTTATTGTGAGTGCGCACATTTTTATGCCACATAATGAATGATAATAAAGGTGAGTGCATGCTAAGGCCACCTAGTGACAGATACATGGTTGGATGGGAGGTAGTTATACCCCATGCCAGTGTGACATTACATGTCTGGGAGGAAGGCATTCTTACCCCTTTCCAGTTGACTTCTGTTTATTATTACATGTCTGGAAGGGAGGAATTCTTACCCCTTTCCAGTTGACTTCTTTTGATGATTACTTGTCTAGAAGGGAGGCATTATTACCCCTTTCCAGTTGACTTCTGTTGATGATTACATGTCTGGATGGGAGGCAGTTATACCCCATGCTAGTATTATGAATGTGACAGATGGAAGGCAGTTATACCCCATCTCGGTTTAATGAATGTGATGTAAGGGAGGCATTCTTACCCCTTGCCAGTTGACTTATAGGGACGAGAGGTATTCTTACCTCGTGCCCGCTGATCTCGATTGATGGAAGGGAGGCATTCTTACCCCTTTCCAGTTGACCTATAGGGACGATCGGCGTTCCTACCTCATGCCACTTTTTCTTATTGATGGGTGGGAGGCATTATTACCCCACACCATCTATGGTCTAAATTATTTTATATATATATATGGTGACATAATCAGTTTACGTTACCGGAAATGAGCCAAAACTGGTATAACCGTCAGGTGTCCCTTGGGAACATGGACAGGTGTTATTTACTTATGTAATTCTGCTTACTTGTTTCTCTATACCTGCTCACTGTTTAATTATTATACACTATCTTGATTGGGTTAGACACCGGTGGTACCGGCCTACTGAGATTTATATCTCACACCCTACTCGGGCCGCCATTGCACTGGGGTACCCGAGTAGACCTTCTTTCTTGCAGGACCTAGGTCGTGTGCTGTGTTGTTTGTACCTAAGGAGTTAGGAACAAAGGACCAAGCGGGAGCTTGGGATTCTCAGGGGATCCCCGTTGGGCTTTTCTGTCCTTTCTTTTTGTATTTTTTGTAAAGCATATTGTATTGATTCCTACTTTCATAACTGTATCATCATCTGTACATGTATGCATTGTAAACTAGCATTTGCCACCTTTTATAAAATGGTTATTACCTGTCTTTTACTTATGCCTTTCAATTCTTTACTACTTCCGCTATTGAATAATTTTTACTCTGAAAATATTGTTGTGTTACTCTGATATGAGGGTATAGTCTCCCCACTATCACCTCCTGAGACCCTCGCTGCTAGTCAGCAGCCTCTGGCGTACTAGGAGATGTACTTGAGGTCATGTGACCTACCGGTCCATCCACCATATCGATGGTAAGCCAGGTCGGGATGTTACAACCAGGATGGTAGTGGATTGAGCAGTAATAATCCTTGATGAGCTCTAACCATCTTTTATGGTGCATATTAAACTCCTTTTGTGTGCATATATACTTGAGACTCTTGTGATTAGTATATATCTCACACTTCTCTCCATGGAGATAATGCTTCCAGATCTTCAACACAAAGATCAAAGCCACTAACTCTAGATCATGCATGGGATAGTTTTTCTCATGAATTTTTAACTACCTTGAGGCATAGTCTATCACTTTATAATTTTGCATTAGTATATATCCTAATACTTTATTTGAAGCATTGTTGTATATGACAAAGAGTTCTCTACTTGTTGGGAGTGTGAGTACTAGCATAGTGATAAGCCTGTTTTTTAGCTCCTTAAAGCTTTCCTTGCATTCTTGATTCCAAAAAAACTTCACCCCATTATGTGTCAACTTATTCATTGGGTTTGATAATCATGAAAAGTTCTTCACAAATCTTTAGTAATACCCATCTAGACCAAGGAATCTATGGATCTCCATTACAGATTTTGTCCTGGGCCACTCTTCAATTTCCTTTGTCTTGGAAGGGTCTATAGATATCTATTTTTTGGTGATAAAATGTCCCAATAATGATACTTCCTCCATCTAGAACTCACATTTATTGTATTTTTCATAAAATTTCTCCCTTCTCAAATTCATCATCATAATATTCAAATGATCTTCATGTTCCTCCTTGCTATTTGGTTTATATCAAAATATCATTGATAAAGACTACCACAAATTTGTCAAGGTAATCTTTAAAGATTTTATCCATTAGATTGATGAAAATTTCTAGAGCATTAGTGATTCTAAAGGGAATCACTATGAACTCATAGTGTCCATACCTCATTCTAAAGGTAGTCTTGAGAATATATTCATTCCTCACCTTTAATTAGTGATATCTCGGCTGAAGGACCAACTTAGAGAAATAACGGGTCCCACAAAGCTGCTCAAACAAGTCATTTATCTAAGGTAGAGGATACTTGTTCTATATCATGATTTTATTGATCTCATGATAATCAATGAAGAGGTTTATTGAACTATCCTTCTTCTGGATGAAGAGGACTAGTGCTCCCCAAGGTGAAGCACTCGGACGTATAAAACCCTTGTCTAGATTCTCCTGTAACTACTTCTTTAGCTCTTCCATCTCAATGGTGGACATTCTAAATGGTGTATTTGATATAGTTATAGATATATGAATAAGTTAAATTTAGAAATCAACCTCTCAATCAGGAGGAAGACCAGGAAATTATTTGTGAAATACATTAGTGTGGTCCCTTACAATGGACATGTCTTCAAGAATGATTCTCTCCTTTGTCTCAATCATTTGAGCTAGACATGATTTCTCATAAGGTAGTAATATCCACACTTGAAAAAATGATTCTAAAGAAGATTAATATTTCTCCTTACACTTGTAAATAATTGGAGGATGATTTGGGATATGAAGAGAGATCTCCCTTTCCCAACAATTGATGTTGGATTTGTATAAATATATCCAATCCATGCCCAAGATAACATTGAACTTCACTAAAGGAAGTATGTCAAGATTTTATGGGAGGTTTAGTCCAAAAATGTTAACTGGAGAGGATTTATATACTTTGGATGAAATAATTGACCCATATGTTGTTCTCAATGATAACTCAATCTTCAAATTTTGAGGTGGCGTTTAAATGGTTCTACTAAACTTTCATGATATTAAAGGGTGTGTAACACTAAAATAAAATAGTATGTTCAATATTCTTGAATGAATAACTAGTGTACCTATCACCATATCATTTTACGGCTCCACCTCAGTAGTATTGATAACATAATCCCTTCCTTGTTTCCTTGGAGGTTGTTATTGATTGCCTCCGACAACCCTTAGCTTAGGGAAATTGTTCTTATAACACCCATGTTTCTTATAGTTGAAACACCGTAATACCAGATGAGCATTGATATGAAATTTCCTTTCATATTCTACATTAGTGGGATTATTTATATCCCTTCGATAGTTTTTATCCAGATGTATCATTCTTCCACATTTTAAGCAATTCTTGGTTCCATTTAGACAGTTCCCAAGATGCTTCTTCCCACAATTTTGACATGTGGGGTGTTCTATATTCTTTCCATCATGGGATTTATTTGTCAAACCACCCATATTAGACTCTATTTTCCACTTTTTCTCACAAGTCCCATGAGACCACTGAGAGTCTATGGTCTCCATTTTAACCTTGAGGGCGTAACGGACAATCTCCTCATAACTTTCAAAGTCACAAATCACCAACACTTTTCCTATACATGGATTTAGTCTACTAAAAAAGTGATCCACCTTACTTTCAGTGTTATGACCAATCCAGAGGCATATCTTTAAAGCCTTGTGAAGTTTTCTTCATAAACCTCGATGGACTCATCTTCCTTCTACTTAAGTCTGAGGAACTTTATTTTCATCATAAGACAGACAGTTCATGGAAAATATTTATTGAAAAGAATTTTCTTAAATTCCTCCCAATCCATGGAACCAATTTCATCCTGGTACATCATATTCTTGATCGGTTTCCACCACTGATTATCTTCCCCATAAAAACTATAGACTTCTAGCACAACTTTCTCTTCTTCGAAGCATTGGAGGGCGGAGAATATCTTTTCAATGGATTTAATCCATTGTTCCATGAGGAGGGTATTAAATGATCCAATAAACATGGGAGGCCTTTTCTGCATGAAGGATTCTACAAAAAAAATCTTTCCTTGGAGGATGACGGTGTTCCATATGATTTAAGTTATTATTCATAACTTGAGCTAGCTGAGCAAGTACTATAATAAAGTTTTTATCACTCGTTCCCATATTATCTGGAATATCATTAGGGAAATTTTTACATTTCCTACCACATTGATTGTTGGCACGTGTTATTCTATTTCCCACCATTAACTAAGAAAAATAACGTACAATTAAGGGGCTTGAATACTTAGATAATAATAATAAAATAAAAGAAACTTTAAACATAAAAGGATAAAATCTTAAAGGAAAAGTATATCCTAACTTGTGATTCCCTATGTTTCAATGTATGTTACACATGATCTATTTCCTTACATTTAAAATTATGGGATTATTTTTTTTTTCCCTTAATATTGGTTTGTAATAATCTTATGAATTTACCAAATCATATCCCCCAGGAATGTAAAACCAGGAGTGCAATAAGGCCCATTGTCATGCACTTTTTCCCGTTCGAGTCTAGCTCAAAGTGGTGTTTTCAGGTTTTACCCCTAGATACATCTATTCCAGATCTACCTCCACTTGTTCATATCCAAACATAGATGTATTTTCTTGATAAACCACTTACTCTATACTTACCAAAATTTAGGGATGTTTTCTTATACTTTGTATCATCCCAAAGGTTCCTACTAAAGTGTTCTATTCCTAATCTCTAAAAATAACTAGACCATTCTATGATACCAACTATAGTGACCCAATCCTTTTACACATATCATTACATAATTTTGAGCATAAAAACATCACATTACAAGCCAATGATCATAAAGTCTAATGTCTTGGAAGATTAGGTACATAATTAAACATCATAAAAACAAATTTTATTTAATCTCCATAATGATATCCTAACTTTCATTGTGCTCATATATCTTTATGGGATTGACTAGGGAAAACATGAACAAAGGGATGAGCTAAAAATCCCAGTAAAGAAATAAACATAAGAATAAATCTTTAGCGCATGGGTTAGAAGTCATGACATAATGATATAAAAAAACATGGAACATATAGAGTCATAACATATAAAAATGGGATGATATAAACATGGAGTCAAAGTAATGTGGTAGAAACATAAAACATGACTTTTTCATGACTCAGGACTCGTTTCACATAGAGGATCACAAGTCAAGGTTAACCACCAAGACCATTGCACATGGTAGCATGAGTCAAGGCAAGCTATTAAGACCGTTGCACGTAATGTCTCATAAGAATCAAATTTACCCAATGAATTGGAGTACTATCTGAGAGCACCCATCATAACATGTTCATGAATAGTCATTCCACATATAGAATCATACATTATCAATCATACATAAACATAAGAGTTACCCATGGAAAGAATTAGGTATCATATTCATGTCATAAATCATAAGAAATGGGTGTATCATAAAATTGTCCATAAAGGGAAGGAATTAGATCATGAATATACATTCATAAGGTATAATAGGCATATATCATGATAATTGATGTCAATTTCAAGTGATAACATACAAAAAGAGCATTTAAGAAACTTTAGAATTAAAAAATTTGAGTGTGGTTTAAAGAAAATACTAAAGATATTTTAAAATAGATTAGGGAATAATATTTTATATAAAACCATAATTGAATCAAAAAGGTTTTAATAATAAAAATATTTATTTTATAAAAACAATGGTTTCCCTTAAACGGGTTTGCTTATTAGGAAGTATTGAGGAGGGAAGCCCTTAAAACATGTATATCCCCAAAAAAGAATGATGTATGTAACATGATACATGATTTTGGAACATATAAAAAACATTTAGAAGATTCATATAAAAATAAAATATAACTTTATTTAGGTAAAAATAAATATAGAGCAACCCGAAGGAATAAAGGAGGTTCGGGTATAATTCCTTACCTTAAGTCTGATGGTGTCCTTCACTTGATATTAATGTCTTAGATAACCAAATTAAATTAATTAATTAGTATTTAAAGAACCTATTATTCATTTAATTGATTTATTATAGCCTTATTAAGTTCATTCATGACCTTTTTTATGGGTTAAGAGGTACAATTTCATTGTTTGAGAGCATTTTTTTCGATGGTTTTCATGATTGGTTTACTTATATGCATGTGAGGATAAACATGTAAGATGATAATGGTTATAAATAATTGGTGTTATATTTTATTATTGAACATACATAAGATTACATGGTTATAAAATTTATTTGGTTATTTGGAGTGAAGATGAATCATTATATAAAACTTTAATGATAACTGTTTTGGTTAATTAGCGGTTTTTGATCACATTAACTACATTTTGCTTTATAAATTAATATCATGTGTAAAAAATATTCCAGAAACTTACATAAGATATAATACATATATTATAGTCTGGTTTGACCATAAAAATGGTTTCAGGACCAGAATTGAAGATGGTAATAGAAATCAAAAACTCGTCGTCTTTGAATGTGATAAATTAACACATCTCAGGTGGTGTTTTCATTTCTATTATAAAAGGAGGGGAAAATGAGAGGTGATGATGAAATATTCCATTTTCATAAAAAAATTACAGTAAATTTAAGGTACTGGAGTTATCATAACATCTGGATGAAAGTAGGAGAGGAAATAAAAATAAAGAAAGGAACTTGAAAGAAAATAAAAGAAGTGAAAAGAGGAATTTACCTCTTGAATATATCTTCTCTGAGAGCCACTTTAGGGGAGAGGTTTTGGTCTTTTGAAGAGACCAAGGGATGATATATTTGGGGAGGATCTTGGGAAGAGATTTTAGGAGAATTTATACAAGTCAAAAGGGTTTATAGGAGTGAAGATAAGTGGTAAATAGGGGTGGTATTTATAGTGGAGGAGAGGAGGGGTTTCCCGTTATTTTAATCATTTGTTTAATATTTTTGCTTAAGACTATGAATAGTATTGATTATTTTGACCAAAAAAAGTAAAGAGATAATTTGAGTTCTAAAAAAGGGTGATTACATCAGAAATGATTCTAGGGATAGTGTATTTAACTTGTAATGTATATATACAGTAAATTGTCGTATTTCACTATTCATCAAAAATTCAAGTATTTCAGAAAAATCCAAAAAATTTACCCTAACCATTTTTTTACATGTAGAATAAAAAAATGAACTCAATTATTCAAAAATAATTTTATAAATATGATAAATCTAATTTTTAATTAAAATCATAATTTACTTGAAAAATACAAATTTTTAAATTAAAACTGCTTTTCTAACCCTTTGAAAATTTAATTAAGGACGCATAAAATTGTTTTATGATCATAATACATAAAAATAATAATTTCTGAATTAAATAAATTTTAATTTAATTTATTAAATTGATCATAAAATTGTAATTAAATATACATGACTTATAAAAATACCAACACTTAATCAATAATTTTTAAAATACTTATTTTCTTATATTAAGATATAATTATACCATATTATCACTTATAAAATGGATAAATTTTATTTATACATTCATTCTTGATTTTACTATTATATTGGCTGGTTTACTATTCATAAGGGCCACATTACTATTCCAAAGGTCAAGTTACTATTTCATCGATATATGTTCCTTAACTTATAGAGATACCTTTTATTTCACTCATTATTTATTTATAAGGTTTTTATAATGTTCTATAAGTAATATTATGTGATCATAATATAAGATATAATTATAATAAGGGAATTAAATTGATAAAACATTGGTTCATTACATTCTCCCATGTCTATTGGCACTTGGTTACTACGATGCATGATTGGTTAGTTACTCTTATATGCTTATTTTTCCATTGCCCTTATTGCATGATTATTATACTTATTTCTAGAGTAGTGTGGCTTTATGCCAAAAATGGTAAAAATGTTTTAAATTGTTTTTTAAAAAGGTTTTGGAAATATTTTACACTTTATATCTCTTCTATAAGTGAAATGGAATTTTTCTCTTTTAAATTGCATATGGTTCCTCCTTGGAAAATAATGTGGTTTTAAATGGTAAAAAGGGAAATGGGTAGTTTTTGGTTTCAAAGTGTAAAATTTGGAAAATATTACTTTTATATATTGTATTTAAAACATAAATTTGATGTTTCTTTTATTTTAAAGAAAGTTCATTGGGAAAATATTTGTTCAGGAATGCCTACTGAGTTTTAATACTCACTCCTATAGCTTCTTCTTGTTTTTAGCTTGTGGTGTAGTTCTCATCTTGGTTTTGATCCTTGTGGGTGATGGTTGGTCTTGGTATCAAAGAGTAACCCTTGGGGTCACCTGGAGGAGTTGTGTTATTAGGTTTCAGTTTGGTTTTATTGTTGTATAGTTTTTTTGTATCTTTGTTTATGTATAAATAATATTTAGTTTGATAATGTTTATACAAATATTGGGATAATTTGTTTATATTTAATTTGTTTGGTTTATTTGTTTATTATTGGGAAAAATCATTCTCGTTGATTACTCTATTGATGCTCAGCACTAGTTTCTAACCCATGTGGATTTGGAATACCCTTTGGGCCTTGCCAAAAATTGAATCAAGTGACCGATTTGGGGTTGACCCGGTTTGGTTCATGACACGAAGGATGAAATAGATGATATGGAGTGGGAATACTTTAAGAAAATATTTTTTAACAAGTATTTCCCTTTAACTATTTGAACAAATGTGGATATATAATTCATATATCTAAAGAAAAAGGAAGGTGAATCTTTCATGACTTATGTGGAAAACTTCACAAGTATTGAAAGATACACCTTGGGTTTTGTTATAAACAATAATAGTAAAATAGATAGATTACTTAGTGGTTTAAAACCACACCTTATAAATTATTTGGCTATCCCATACTTCAAGAGTTTTGAAGAAGTGGTTCGATGTGCTCTCAAAGTAGAGTTGGAGTTTGGAGACTGGTCCCATGGTTATGGAGATAAGAAGAGAAGTATGGAGTTTCAAGTTAGAGGGTCAAATGAAAAAGGATGAAAGTGGATCCAACTACCCACATGTCAAAAATGAGGGAAGAAACATCATGATAATTGTCTCAAAGGAATAGGGAAATTATTTAAGTCTGGGATAGAAGTACACCAAGATCATGAGTGTTGAATAGACATGAAGAAACCATCCAACTTGACAGAGTAAAGGAAGACACCTCCTAATGCACCACCCATGGTTCAATGCATCAACTATAGAGAGAAAGGGCACTATAAAAGCTAGAACACTGAACCATGGGTCCTTGAGGGTAATCAACATCAACAAACACCAAATGAAAAGAAGTAAGAGAAAGCTTATACCATCACTAATATTTAAGTGGACCATAAAAATAAAGTCATATAAGGTACACTTCCTATTAACTCAATAATGAAAAAAGTTTTATTTGATTTTGGTTATATGCATTATTTTATATCCTGAAAATTTGTTAAAACTATTGAATCAAAACCCTAACACATTGAAGTATAGATATCTATAAAAAAACTATTGGTGCAATAATTTCAACCTAAGTGTTGGACTTATTGTAATTTCCCATTCAAGATCAAGTATCACTAGGAGGGGGAGGGTTGAATCATTGATATATTTTTCTTTTAATTTTTCTTTCTTTTGAAGCAACTTTCTCCTCCTATTAGAGTAGTTAGGTCCTTAGTATGGTATAGAAACAATTTGATACCACAAAATTCACTAGAAAATAATCCTTTTGTGTGGATACAATGAGTAAGATATTCCCTTACACTCGTATTGCACTATGTTCAATAAAATAGTGTGTGTTCCTTATAGAACAAATGATATAATAAAATTTTGTGTGACAAGTTAAGAAACATGTTACTGTGATTCCTTATCAACTTTCACAAATGTGTTCTTCAAAATAATTCTTCACTTTCCTACCTAGCAGCATGTAAAAACTTCTTGGACTTCATAATAACACTCAGTCTGATTTTCCAGTCCAACTGCTCAGTATGATAATAACTCTATAATAATACCACTAAAAATATTATGAACTTCTCCTATCTAAGTCTAGAAATCCAAGTCTGGTTCCCAGTCTGATGATTCAGCCCAATATGATGATCAGCCAAATTCGATCTTTTGTCTTCTCCTTTATTCTTCTGACCAGCAAACTTCCTCAAGGATTCTCAATTTAGAAACTTCTTCTCTATGCAATTATTTAGTGCTCTACCTTATCTCTTGAATATTACTTCAATTTCAAGAAAGTAAAAAAGTACTTCCTCTATTTATAGGCAACCCAAATATGGTTTGGGAGGGATTCTGGAAATATTTCCTGCTCAACCAAATTTCTAAAAACATAAATTCTCTTTGAATTTCAGGTGCATATTGACTTATTTAATGCTTCACTTCTCAAAACTTATTGAATATTCTCACAACTTAATCTTACTTCATAGTTTCTTTTAAATATTTAGTCTGATTCTGATTATTCTTCTAATTTTCTCATTACAATGGAAGTATTTGGTCACTCTGATTTTCCTTGATCTGCTTGAAAATTCATCAAAACTGAATACTTTCCAATATTATGACCACCTTAAGATATTAAAACCATTCTATCAACTTTTCATACCTCCTTTGAAAAAAAATTTCAAAATCACTACAAACAAATTCTTTCAATATCTCCCTCGACAATACTTTTATAGCTACTAGAAACATTTTTTCTTTCCTTTATTTCTTTAGATCAATGGACCTGCATTCAATGATGTCCAGTGCCTGATGAGATATATCGATGTCAATTTTCACCTAATGAATTAGTATCTACTTCACTCTGATAAATTGTGTCCACTTTAGTCTGATGACTCTTAACCCACATGTTTAAAACATATCATAGTTCTTCTTTATCTTAACACACTTAAAAGGAAAACAAAGTTACCACTTGAAAAACAATCAATAATTCATCTTGATGAAAATGGTTGACTATATTATTGATTTATCTCTTATATTCTTCTTCGTATTGGTCACAAAAACTCCCAATTTATTTTCTTTTTATTGGTCCCAAAAATTCCCTATAAAAAATCTATGTATGATTTACATTTGATGATCGTTTTTAGTATGACTCCAACAATTGGTGGCACACCACATCTGATGGACCGGTTCCATAAACTTCAACTTTAGAAACTTCTTTCCTTCACTAATTATAATTCGCATAACTTCTATATCTAAATATATATTTATTGTGTCTTATTGGTCTAACTAAAAACCAAAATCTTCATAAATTCATGTTATGATCAGCCTTCCTGGCCAACAAACATTTCTGCATCCAGTGTTCTCCCACCGATGAACTGAGACCGAAAATCTTCAGCCTTATGAACTTTTCTTCTTTCAGAAACTTCTATTTGTATCATGACTTCCTCATGACTTTAAATACATTTAATATCAGTTTTAGTATCTTCAAACTTACATTGGAAAGTATTTGTGACTTATCATCCTTTTCGACATATTATTTCTTTCCAACCCTCAAAATGATTGGAATCACTCCCCCTTTCTTTTATAAATCTTACATCAATTTTTTTCCAAAAAACTTATGATTTATGAGAACTCCATGATCAGTAAAGCATCGTCGTATTTACATCATAGTCATGAAGACTCCGAAACTCTTCCTCATTATGGTAAAAACTTCATTTTAGACCCAAGGTGAATTCAATGAACCTTTTCTTTCAGAAAATATCTCTTTAATATGATGAAATTTCATAATCATTTTGAGTTCGATGCTCTAAATACAATGGTCAGTCTGATTGGAATCTTTTACAAAGTGAATTGATTTATCATCTTCCTTATCTTTTTTTCATTTGGTTTAGGTATGAGTTCCCATATATCATTCTTTTTTAACTGATCCATCTCTTCATTTATTACTTGAATCCATTCTGGATGATCAAAAGCTTCATTCACATATTTCAGCTCAAATTTTGAATAAAAAGAAGTATGTGTAACAAATTTTGATGTTATTCTTATTTGAACCTTTTTATATTGATCACCAATAATGTTCTAATATTATACTTTCTTACTCATCCTAGGATGAGATTTTCAAGATTCATCCCTATCACTAAAAATAGCTGAGTTTGATTCTTCTTCTTAATTAGGATTATCATTGTCAGTATCCTTATCATAACTTTCAAAAAAAATCATTATGTTCATATTCTTATCTATATGAGTCCATTTATCTTCTTAAAATTTTTCAAAAACTTTCACATCAACAGAGTCAACTAATATTCTTGAATATTTGCTGAAACATTTATATCCTCTTTTATCCAGAGAATATCCAAGAAAAAATTTATCTTCACCTCTCTTCTAAAACTTTCCAAGGTTTCCGCCTTTGTTCTTTATGATGCATGGAATCCCAAAAACTATGAAGTGTTTCAAACTTGGAGTTTTACCATAAAACATTTCATATAGATTTATATCTGAACTTGGTTTATAGAAACATCAGTTTTGAATATAAATAGAAGTGCCCATGGATTACCTCCAAAAGTAATGAGAGATACTATGTTCAAGTAACATAGTCCTTTCCATTTCAACTAGACTTCTATTCTTCTTTTCAACAACACAGTTTTGTTGAGGAGTGTATGGTGTACTGAACTCATAAAAAAAATCATGCTTCTCAGGATAACATTCAAATTCTTTATTTTTGTATTCACCGCTATTTTCATTTCTCAACTTCTTCACTGAATACTCACATTACTTCTTAGCTTTCCTCCTAAATATTTTAAACATTTTCAAATAATCTGACTTATGTTTTATATAAATAATAAAATTAATGTGAGTAAAGTAATAAATGAAAATAATTAAGTACTTATCTCTATGATTTTATTGTTTTCTCATTGACTTACAGATATCAAAATGAATAAGTTCCGAGAGTCATTTTGAAAAAAAATCAACTTTATTATGCACCGAGTTTGTTATCTTTCTCTAATAATAGATATTGTAGCACCAATTTCTTCTTCTTCACATATCAAGAATACCCCCGAACACTGTATCACTTTGATAACTTACTAATATTTCTATAAAACATGTGTCCTAACATTTTATTCCACAACTTTTCTCTTCCACCATTCCCAAGTAATAGGAATTTTTACCCTCGCTAATTTGGAACAAGTTTCTTTTTGTGTGTTAGCCTCTTGTAACAACTTTTCCATCTTCCTCACTTTTCCTAAAAAATCCATATTTTTTAAAAACAATTTTTTACTTCATCACAAAGTTTTGAAACACTTAGAATGTTTTGTTTTATCCCATAAACAAACAAATATTTATTGGATTTTAACTTTTCTTTCCCAATGATAGTTGATCCAACACCTTTGATTCTGAGAGATTCATAATTTCAAAATGTCAATGATTATTCTTTGAAATATTTCACATTATTTAAAAATTTCAAATCTCTTATCATATAAGAAGAACATCCACTATCCAAAATCCAAGGTCATTCTCCTTTTGTAGCTTTGAGAGAAGTTTCCACAATAAGATTTTTTTCTTTCCATTTATATTTCTTAACTTTTGACTTTTGAGAATTGTTAACAAACTTTTATTATACCTATAACAAAATAAGACATCCTTTTTCAATGTTTCTAGTTTATTCACATATTTCACAAATAGTTTCCAAAGGTTGGAACCTATTTTCAGTTTTTACAATAACCTTCTCAAGTTTCTTCAGAACAACCTTATCAGACTTCATCCTTTGGGAGGATTGAATCCCCCTAAAACTTTTCCTTTTTGAAGTTTTTAGAATGGTATTAATTTTTTTTATTACACCAACACATATTTTTTGTATGTGCGAATCCACCACAATACCAGCAGTATCTATAGAAAAAATATTTCCCCCTAAAACATCCATACTGACCATATTTTTGAACATGTTTCTTTGTAATCTTTTTATCCATATTATTATATTATTGTTGACCACCAACCTTTCTATTATCAATCATAATATTATTCTTTATCTCAATTTTCTTTTCAACTTTATCAGAACCAAAATTAATAGAAACTTTTTCATGTTAATAATTTTTAGGAACTTCTAATTTCTTTACTTTGTTGGTCTTGGACACATACATGACTTTCCTAACTTTCTTCTTCTTAGAAAAAATTTCAACTTTATTATCAAACTTTGAAGGTAATTTTTTATCTTTCTCAGGTTTACACTTTAAAAATATTTCACCAATTTTAGAGATAGAATTATCGAAACTTGTAACCTTGTGTTCAGATTTAGAAAGTTTTTGTTGGACAAGTTTAAACTCTTCTTATTTTTCCTTCAACTTTACTTCCATATGTTCATTATGATTATTTTATTTCTCAAGAGATTTTTTAAAATCATTAATCCCTTCCATCATCTTGAGTTTATCATCAAGTAAACATTCTTGATTTTTTTTAGGATTCTTCATTTTTTAACTTCCTAATTTCTTTTTCAAGACTCACAATATTTCTCATACATGCTTTCAATTATTATTTCATATAAAATTCTAATTTATTTTCTTCTTATTCAGAATTATTGCTTCCAAAATATTCATTGTTAATTGTTTCAATAAAATTATTCTTAGCCTACTTCATAGAATTTGTGAATTTAGATTCATTGTCTTCTTCTTTGTCATGTTTAGATGATAAAATTCTCCTTTTCTAGTTGAATAATTTTTTATCCTTTACTTTGGAATAATATTTATCCTTATCGCCATGTTTATTCTATGATATTATCTTTCTTTTATCATCTTCCTCAATATCTTTTTCTTTATTTCTTCAAGGAAAATTGGCCAAAAAATTACCAACATCTCCACATTAAAAAAAATCAAGGTAAGTTTCCCTTTGTATTTACATGTTCCTTTTTCACATTTTTAGAAATTAAGGATAAAAATTAATCAATATTTTTACATACCTTATTTTCAGAATCAAAATCACCGACTTATTCTTAAAAAAGAATACTTTTAAAATTTTCTTTCTTGGCATCCTTGAAATACATTTATCTATCAAATTTTT
The DNA here is from genome assembly GCA_963277665.1 of Viscum album. NCBI lineage: Eukaryota > Viridiplantae > Streptophyta > Magnoliopsida > Santalales > Viscaceae > Viscum > Viscum album. Next base: position 474,169,004 of record OY728148.1, read on the forward strand.
TTTCCATTCATAACATTTTACATTTTCATTTCATAAGTAATGAGAGTGTCATTCAAATCATCCAAAGATAATGTTTCTGGATCTCTATCTTCCAATGAGGAAACTTTAGTATCAAACTTTTCAAGAAGAATTCTCAAGATATTTTCAACAACATTAGAATCTTATAACTTTTCACCAAGACATATGATAGTGCTGACGATTTCATTCACCCTGGTAAAGAAGTCACCAATGGATTCATATTCACCCATCTTGAGATCTTCAAACTTTAGCCACTAGATTTTTAAATTTTCCTTCGTTACTTTTTCATTAACATCATAAATTTTTTAGCTTATCCTAGATACCTTTGGTAGTGGAAACACCCTTCACTCTTAGAAACTCACTTTTAGAAAGTGATGAGAGTAAATAATTCTTGGGTATTCCTTCATTCTTAAGATTATTTTTGTCAAAATATGTAAGGATAAATTTATAATCAATGGGATGAAATCCATATATTTCAGCTTCAAGAATATTATACCCATTAGACATAAGATAAGGAAACATTTTATCTTTCCAAATATGATAGTTCTTACCATTGAAGACCGAAATCCCCTTACAATTCACACAATTGATATTCTCCATCACAAATTCTTTTTCAAGACTTCAGCAAAGAGTAAAAAAAGGGAACCATTGGATTTGATACCACTTGTAAGTTCCTAGTCAAGATCAAGTTTCACTAAGAGGCGGAGGGTGTAAATCATTTATCTTTTTCTTTTAAGTTTCCTTTATTTTGAAACAACCTTCGCCTCATGTTAAAGATTTGTTACCTTACTGAAAAAAAAACCAATCACAAATCCACAAGTACAAAAAAAAATTACAAGGTTCACTACTCAACAAGAGTAGTTATGTCCTTGGTATGGTATGGAAATAATCTGTTACCACAAAATACACTATAAAAAAATCCTTTTTTGTGGATACAATGAGTAGGATATTACCTTACACTCATGTAGAAATATATTCAATAAAATAGTTTGTGTGCTCCTTATAGCATAAATGATGTAATACAATTTTGTGTAACAAGTTAAGAAATATGTTACAGTGCTACCTTGTCAACTTTTAAAAATATGTTCTTAAAAATAATTCTTCACTTTCCAACCCATTAGTGGGTAAGAACTTCTTGGAATTAATAATGAAACTTAGTCTAATTTCCCAGTATAATTGCTTAGTATGATAATAACTCTATAATAATACCACTAAAACAATTCTAAACTTATTCTATCTGAGTCTGGAAATCCAATTTTGATTCCCAGCCTAATGATTTGGCTCAATACGATGATCAACTAAATATGATCTTCTCTCTTATCATTTATTATTCTGTCTGACAAACTTCCTCAGGGATGATCAATCCTAAAACTTATTATCTCTAAAATTATTCAGTACTCTAACTTCTCTCTTTAATAGTACTTAGATGTCAGGAAAGTGAAAATTACTTCCTTTATTTATAGATAACCTAAATATGGTTTGGGTGGGATTCTGAAAATCTTTCCCTCTTGACCAAATTACCCAAAACATAAATTATCCTTCAATTTTGGGTGCATATTAACTTTTTCAATGATTTTCAACTCTTCTAAAAACTTCTTAAATCTTTACACAACTCCATATTTCTTCAAACTTTATTTTAAATATTCTATCTGATTCTAATTATTCATTATGATGGAAATATTTGGTCAATCTGATTTTCCTTAACCAACATGAAAATTCATCGGAACTGAAGACTTCCCATGATGATGAACACTTGAAGATATTCAAACCATTATATAAACTTTTCATAAATCCTTTGAAAACACTTAGCAAAATCACTAAAAAATATTTCAAGATCTCCCTTGATAATAATTTTGTATCAACTTGAAACATTTATTTTTTTAGTCATTTCTTCAGGTCAATGATCCCATGTCTGATGATGTCTAGTGTCCGATGAGATATATCGATTTCAGTCTATTCCTGATGGATCAATCTCTGTTTCACTTTGATAAAAGGTGTCAACTCTAGTCCAATGACTCCTAACCCACATGTTAAAAACATATAAAATTTCTTCTTTCTCTTAACCCACTTGAAAGGAAAATGAAGTTACCACTTAAAAAACAATCAACAATTCATCTTGATGAAAATGGTTGACTACATTGTTAATTGATCTCTATTTTTCTTCTACGTATTGGTTACAACAACTCCCAATTTCTTTTCTTATTATTGGTCCAAAAAATTCCCTAAAAACAATTTTAAATTTTATTTTTTAACTTATGATCAGTTTAAGTATGACACCAATAATCAGTGGCACACCACATCCAATGGACCGGTTCCAGCAGTTTCAACTTCAGCAACTTATTTCCTTCCTTGATTACGATTCTCACAACTTCTTTCTCTGAATATATTCTTATCATGGATTATTGTTTTGACTGAAATTCATCATATTCATAAATTCATGTTCCAATTAACCTTCCCATCCAATAAAAATTTCTACATGCCTTGTTCTTACACCGATGAACTGAGACCAGAAAGCTCTGGCTTCAATAAATTTTCTTCTTTCACAGACTTCTTCCTGTATCATGACTTCCTCATGAATTTGAATAAATTTAAGATCATGTTTAGCATCTTCTAACTTACATTGGGAATTATTTGTGACTTACCATCCTTTTCATCATCTTCTTTCTTTCTAACCTTCAATATTATTATAAGAACTCCCCATTTCTTTCATAAAGCTTGCACCACAAGTTTTTCAAACAACTTATGATTTCTAATAACTCCAAGATCAAAAATGCATCATCGTATTTACATCATATTCATGAATACTCTGAAATTATTCCTCATTATTATCAACACTTAATTTAGGACCCAAGGTGAGTCTGATTAACCTTTTCTTCTAGAAAATGTCTCTCTAATCTGATGGAATTTCTTAAGCATTGTGAGTTTGATATTATAAATACGATGGTAATTCCAATTGGTATCTTTTATAAAGTGAATTGATTTATTGTCTTCCTTGTCTTCTTTGATAACAAAATACAACACAATCATCTTCCATCTTCAAAAACAACTTCTTTCTAACTCGGTCCCAACATTTTCTTATGTAAGCGTCCATGAAAAGATTCTTCCAGTGAATCTCATAATATTTCCCTTGGTAGAATTAGACATATAATGGGAATTGATTGGTTATCATTATATAGATCACACATTAAATTTTGGTAAAATGAAATCTCTTTTTATATCTCAAACCATCCAATGATCCTCTATAAATTCAAGGAATATCATGAATCGCCTTTGGAAAACCCCTTAATAGTGTGGGTGTTGACACCCTATGAAAAAAGAATATATTTCCCAGGGAAGGTATCATCCTAGAGGAAATTCCCATTATTAGGGAATACACTAATTTATTTCCTGAATATTTACCCAAAATTCCCCCAAATCAGGAGGTAGAGTTCTTAATAGAGCTCATACCCGGAGATACTCCTATATCAAAATTCCCTCACAGGATGGCCCTGATCAAACTGGAGGAGTTAAAGAAGCAGGTGTAAGAGAATTTGTAAAAAGGTTTTATATTCCCTAGTACATTTCCTTGGGGTTCACCAATGCTCTTTGTAAAGAAAAAAATGATGGATTGATATGGTTGTGTATCAATTATCAGGAGCTCAAAAATATTACCATAAAGGAAAAGCACCGTCTTCCAAGGATTGATGGATTGTTCGATCAACTATGAAAAGATCATTACTTCTCAAATGTGGATATTCATTCTATATATCATCAATTAAATTTGAATAAGTAATACATTTATAATAATACTTTACGTAAAATTTATAGGCACTATAAGTTCATAGTGATTCCCTTCGAACTTACTAATGTACCTGCAATATTCATGGATTTGATGAATAGAATATTTAGATAATATCTCAAAAAAAATATGGTAGTCTTTATCGATGATGATCTCATATACTCAAAAAGTAATGAGGAACATGAAGAGAATTTAAGGATTGTGTTGGCGATATTAAGAAAAGAGAAAATGTATGCTAAGTTCAGCACGTATGACTTTTGGATCAGCAGGTCAAATTTTTAGGGTACATGATCATAAGTGATAGAATTTATGTAGACCCTTCTAAGATAAAGGAAATTAAGGAATAGACCAAACCCACTAGTTTCACGGAAATCCATAGTTTTCTTATCTTATCAGGGTGCTACAGATGTTTTTTGAGAGATTTATCTCAATTATATTTTCTTCTAACTAAGTTGACGTGAAAAGGGGTAAAGTATGTCTGAACGGAAGATTGTGAGGAAAGATTTAATGAGATCAAGAAGAGGATAATCATTGCACCTATACTCAAACTACCTAAAAGTGGATAAGGTTTTATAATATACAGTGATGCTTTGAATAAAGTATTGGGTTTCATACTCATGAAGTGTGAAGTGATATTCTATGCCTCATGATAGTTGAAGATCCATGAGCTAAACTACCCAATTCATGATCTGGTGTTGGCAGCTATGATCTTTGCTCTGAATATTTTTCAGCACTACATCTATGGTGAGAAGTGTGACATATATACTGATCATAATATTCTAATGTATATATTCACACAGAAGGAGACCAACATACGTCAAATAAGATGGTTAGATACAATCAAGGACTACGATTTATCTATTCAATACCATCTGAGAAAGGCAAATAAGGTTGTTGATTCTCTTAGTATAAAAGAACTTGTTACTCTATCCATGATGTGGATTGAGAAATACCTTATCTTCTTGGAAATACAAAGGATGAATCTATAAATCATAATATTGGTGAATACATTCTAACTTGTCTAAATTATTGCCCAAACATCTATCCAAGAGATGATCAAGGAGGCACAAAGTGATGATCTGGAGCTACAAAAGAAGGTGAAAGTGGTAAAGGAATGGATGATACATGAGTCCCAAATTGATGAGGATGGTATCATTCGATTGGGAACTAGACTTTGTGTTCCTGCATCACATGTGATAAAGTGGTATCTATTGGATAATTCACATAGCTCACCTTTCTCTACCCATCCTCAAAGTACTAATATGTACCATGATCTTCAAGAGCACTTCTAGTGGGACAACATGAAAAAATAAGATTACGGAGTATATCTCATAGTGTTTGGTATGTCATAAAATCAAAGAAAATCCATAGAATTCCAAAGATATGATGCAATCATTGCTTATACCCACATGGAAATGGGATAATGTCATCATGGACTTTGTTACTGGTCTCCCGAAGACATCTGAGGAAATGATGTGATATGGGTTGTGGTGGATCAAGTCACCAAGACTTCCCACTTCATTGCTATTCGGGAAGATTACTCTCTTGAACAACTTGCCAAGATATATGTAAATGAAGTAGTGAGGATATATGGGGTTACACTTTCAATCATCATTGATCGTGATCCAATGTTCACATCTAAAATATGGATAAGTATTCAACATTCTTTGACTAATGAATTGAATTTCAGCATGGCCTATCACCCCCAAAATAATGGCCAATCTGAAAGGACTATTTAGACACTCGAATACATGCTAAGATCCTATTCAATGGAATTCAAAGGTGGATGGGATTAACATATCTCATTGGTTGAGTTCTCATATAAAAAATCTTTCACACGAGTATTCAAATGGTTCCATATGAAGCTATGTATGGGAATCAATGTAGAACTCAAACTTGGTGGGATGAAGTTGGAGAAAGAAAGGTACATGGACCTGACCTTGTGTGTTAGGTCCACTAGGTAAAATACCCTGAGAGGGGTTGAATTAGGGTATGACATATTAAATCAACTGTCCCTTTTGATTTTGTTTCATTGTTAAACAAAACTCTCTTCTCTCTCTCTTTCTTGTATCAAGGTATGAATTGAAATTAAAGCATGCATAGGACACATCGATTTTACTTGGTTCACCCTCACTACGCTACGTCCAAGGATCATACAACAACGATGTGTCGATATACCAAATCCACTAAAAGCGTAATGTTGTTTACAATGTTTGGAGCGGACTCACTATCCCTCCTGGTTTACAACTAATCATAATTTGAAAGATCATTACTCTCTCAACTGAAGTGTGGTCACTACTTCTTCATAAGATCCACTCACAATTTATAGAGTTTTAGGTCCTTTAATTATCTCTAATGAATGAATCCTATACTATATGTAGATGCTCTATTGATGTTCCACTTTCATCCACTAATGAATGCCTATTTACCTCAGATGTACTAGGAAACTTGAAATATTTCACACAACCCTTATCATGCCTTGCATGAAAGTTTTATCCTTTGTGAGCAAAACCTTCTATTATGTGAAACTTCAATCTTATGCGCAACTTCAATCTTACGTGCAATTTCCTTAGGTTGTGTGAAACTTCAATTATTTCTTGAAACTCCCTTTGAATGAAAATCTTATATGATTCAGAGCTTGAATTATCTCTAAGTGTTGAGCTATCTCAAGTGAGGGGGGGTCACCTCTTATTTATAAGCATCGCCAACCCCTGTGCTAAAGATTCAATGCATTGTGCAAGATCCTCTCAAAGCGTGCAAAACCCAATTTGACGTCACATTGGGAACGCAAGATTCTTTCATGCAACCTCATCTTTCATTCGCATTTCCAAATCTTTCACACCCTTCATTCCTTTTACATATTTCGACATTCTAATCCTGAAAGATCCCTTGCATGAAATTTTCCAAATCACCTTAAATTTTGCGCGCAACTTCCTTTTCCAAAAACACATTTCTCTATTTTCTAATTTTGAGGCCCAAAAATTTGGCAGACACTGGAAAATGGTGCCACCTTGTATCTGTTCTTTTTTTACCACCTCCAGATCATCCATTCCTTTTTCATGGTTCTTTGTCAACATACCTTTTCAACAATCTCTCTAGAACTTCACAAATCATCAAGGAAACCTGATTTTTCAACAAACACAATCAACCCAAAAATGATTCAATGTTACCTTGAGTAATTTTAGTCCAACAATCTCCCACTTTTATTTTGTTGCAACTCATTCACAAATTGATACCTTTGTATAGATTCATCCATATTATACCACCATTCACTTCATGTGATTCAGATATCAATCAATTATTTACTCAACACATGCTCTAAGACCACATGAGCAAAGCTTAGCATGAGAAACAAGAGTATAATGAAAACTTTGTTAATGAATCACCACATTCCTGACACCAATTCTTGAAACATACCAATCAACTACTTTCATCACGAAGCTCAGTTTTTGTGATATATCTTCTTTGATCAATCACTGCTAGAATCATTAGATTTAATAATCCCCCTATCTTGTTTCTCCCCCTATCTCATTGCTTCACTAGTCAACTTCTCCTCATGTCTTGATGAAGACATTTTCTCCCTTTTAATAGCCAAAATGTGTCCCCATTTTTCAATAAACCCAAAGGTCACTCCTTTGTAGCCTGCAACATGGTAAAAACACACATCATTACATAAGGGAAAAATACACCAGACCCTAGGGAGAGGGGGTCTTGCATCCACACTTTTTCAAGTATAGGGAGTCGAATGAACTCCCAGATCCAGTCCATGCCTCTCAAATGCTTCTTTGGGTAAGGCCTTCGTCAGAATGTCTGTAACCTAGTGTTCTGTAGGCACATACTCCAACTTCACAAGCCCTTGCTTCACCTTCCCCTTGATAAAATAATATTTGATTTCAATGTGCTTTATCCTTGAGTGATGGACTGTAGTTTTTATAATATTTATAGCACTTGAATTATCATAATGGATTCCAATTGGAGACTTTGCATCAACTCCCATGTCATCAAGTTGTTGCTTTATCCACAATAATTTTGTTCATGCTTGAGTTGCTGCAATATATTCAGCTTCTGTGGTGCTCAATGAAATACAATCTTGTTTCTTACTCATATAATAAATACACAATCCACCAAGATAGAAATCACCTCCTAATGTTTATTTTTTATCGTCTGTTAATCTATCCCAATCTGCATTTGTATATCCCAATAGCTTTGTCTGAGATTTTTCATTATACATAAAACTGAAATCCATAGTGCCCTTGATATACTGAAGTATTTTTTCACTGCAATCATGTTTCTTTCCTTGTGATTTCTTTGATATCTCACTGCTTGGCATGTAGAAAAAATAATATCATTTCTTGTCACTATCAAGTATAGTAAACTTACAATAATTTTCCTGTATTCAGTGATATTAACTACTTTTACATCATTATATTTTGAAATTTTTGTCTAGATAGCAACTGAAGTCTTCGTCTCCTTGGAATTATACATTCCAAACCTTCTCAAAACTTCATTGGCATATTTTGATTGATAAATGAATGTGTAATTCCTTCCTTGTGTCACCTGTAGACTAAGGAAAAATTTCAGTTCACCAATCATTGACATTTACACTAGTGGGAATATGGGATTTAAGAAAAATGTAATAACGTCGGTTTTTTATAAACCGAGGCCAATAGTATGTGCGGGAACTTATTGGCGTTGGTTTTACTGAAAACCGACGCCAAAAACCATTTATTGATGATTTTTCGCGTCAGATTTTGTTAAAACCGACGCAAAAAATAAAAAATATATATATTTTGGCGTCATTTTTCCCAAAAATTGACACCGAAATCAAAAAAAATCGAAGACTTTTTGGTGTCGGTTTATTTAAAAACTGACGCCAAAAATTAAAACTATATTTTCTTGCCATCGGTTTTTACGAAAACCAACTCCAAAAATTATATTTTCTTTTACTAAGTTTTATATTATTTCCTAATATTCGATTTGACTGGTTGTGGAGAAAAAACAGAGTTACGGATTAAAATTTATGGTTGTCGGAAGTTGATCTTCTCTAATAGACGTCTTAAAGAAGTTCATCTTTCAAAGATCATAACTTTTAATCCGTAACTCCGTTTTAGCTCCACGGCTAGTCAAATCGGAGCTTAAGAAATTATAAAAAACATTGTAATATTTTTTTTGATTTTTGGCATCATTTTTCATAAAAAACCAATGCCAAAAATATTTATTTTATTTTTCGCGTCGGTTTTTTTAAAAACTGACGCCAAAACATTTTTTAGTCTTTGGCGTCAGTTTTTAAAAAAAACGATGCGAAAAGTGTTTTTTTTTACTTTTCACATCGATTTATTTTAAAATCGATGCCAAAAATATTTTTTTTACTTTTTTCTATCGGTTTTTAAAAAAACGACGTCAAAAATAATTTCTTTTTTACTTTTTTGCGTCGGTTTATTTAAAAACTGACGCTAAAAAAGATATCTATTGGAATTTTTTGCATCGATTTTCTACAAAAACCGACACCAAAAGACCAATGTAAATCCTCTTTCACATCGGTTTCAAATAAAACCGATGCCAAAGAGTATTTTCCAATACGCGGGATCAAAATTTCTCACAATGCACATTTAATTATTTAAAATCCCGCCTACATTTCCATACAACGCGGCTTCAATAGTTTACTATATATAAATCCATTTTATCCTTCATTCAAAATTTTCAATCTCTTCAATTCAATCAAGTTTACAACGCGGATTCAATAGTAAATTTGAACACAGTACCTATTCTAACCATTTATTTTCTTTGTTATTCTTTTCCTTCATTTCAAAAAAGCTCGATTAGCTTGCTTATAGAGATGATTTATTATTATTATCGAGTTAAAAATATAGATCATTTGAATGAGATTTAACAATTGTGGTGTAAATTTAATTATCGATCACAATTTTCATTTGTTATATGTGATTTTAATTCATGTTTATCAAAATTTATTTAAAATGAGTTGTACCAATCGAAACTTTGACATGTTCATCTTCTTATGACCATAACTTTTGATCTGTAACTCTGTTTTTGCTCCAAGACCTGTCAAATTGAAGCTTAGAAAATTCTCCAAAACATGGAAGAAGAAAAATTTACTTTTTGGCGTTGTTTTTTGTAAAAATCGACGCCAAAATTATTTTTTTTAATTTATGGCGTCAGTTTTTCAAAAAAACCGACGCCGAAACTATTTTTTAAAACTTTTGGGTGTCGATTTTTAAGGAAACCAAAGATAAAAATGATACTAATTGATTTTTTCGGAATCATTTTTTTACAAAACCAACACTAAAAAACAAATTTAATTCATTTTTGGCATCGGTTTACAAAAAATGACGTAAAAAGTCATATTTTTTACGTCGGAAACTTCAACGTCAGTTAAAAACCGACGTTAAAATTAAAAAAATGACGTTAAAGACCATTTTTATACTAGTTTTCAAACTCATGCTTCATGAATTTGAAAAATTTTATGCACTATGCTTCATCTAATCCACCGAAGATTATGTCATCAACATACACCAGTGCCATCATCCATTGATTACTATCATTGTTCACATATAGATTGTAATCAACTCCACCATGATATAAACCAAGATTCTTCAAAAATTGATCATATGGAATCCTGCCTTTTTAATACATAACTTTTCATTACATTTTACATACAGAGGATCTTTAAAGTCTAGTGTCTTGGAAATAAGGAACAAAAAAACTTGAATACAACATAAAGAATTATTCTAAACCACTTGTATGGCTTCATCATAGGTTCATCCTACGTATAACTACTGCATCTCATATCCTGGAGACATACATCAAAGTAAAGGGTGAACAGAAGGCCGAGTAAGGGTAAACAAGGGAATCAGTTTACTTGTGTTAACAATAAGAACTTGAATAACAACATAAAGACATGAGCAATGGAAGTATAGGCATATCATAATGAAAATAACTTGGAATATAACTTGAATATGTGGCTTCAACATTTTATTTATAAATTCATGAACATATCACCAAGGTACATCCCCAAGGTGTCATAAAAATTACCAAGGTTATTCACCAAGGTATTGTGAAACTTGTCATTTCTAGAGATTAATTCTTTACCCAATGAATTGGAGCGCTATCAGGGCGCACCCGTAAATATTTCTTTAATTTCATGTGATACACATAGATCATAATCAAACATTTCATAAATAACCCAAATAGAATCAAAGAAATGGGTTTTATGTCAAAATCATGACGTTTAAAAAGTACTTAAAAATATGATCATTATGTCATTTATAACCCATGGAAAGGGAGTTAGGGTTATATGTATATCATTTCCAGAATCAAATATATCATATTTATATATTTATTAACACCCATAGAAACGAAATAGGTCTGGGTATTCACATAAATAAAATAAGATAATTTCTTGAGAGAAAGAGATAGAAACTTTGAGACGAAATTTCTGCAACATAACGGCTATACAACATGGTTTTAGAAAACATTGAAAAGAGAGGGTACAAGGGTCACCCACTCAAAACTAATTCATAATACAGTATGTTTATTGAATAAGATCGTGTTATGGATATTTTAATGACATACCACATGAAAAGGAAACATGAAAGAAAAGAGAAGATGCGATTTCTTTTACGAGAAATTCGGCAGCCTAACGGCATCACTTAAAAATTCAGAAAACAAATTGATGAGAGAGTAAAGGGTCTCTCAAAAATTATACATGAAATGTAAATAAATTAGAACATATAAGAACATACCCTGAACATAAAGATATGGAAATTAGAAAACATAACATAAAGGAAGTCATGACTTAAAAGAGGAGGGTGAAAGGATCCCTTACCTTGAAGAGTAACTTCGAAAGCTTGATGTTCGGGACCTTGGGAGGATTGAGAGAACCTTGGGAGGACTCCTTGGGTGGTAAAGATACCATAACTTTGTTTAGGAGGATTTGGAAATGAAATTAATGAGGGAATGGCTTGGTATTTATAGGAGAAGTGAGGGGACAAGTCATTAATGGCCAAGGGACACCTCATCGGTGGTATTGGAAAAACCATGGGCTTGCCCATGGTATTTTCCCATGGTATTGGCCACTTGGGACACCTAATACGTTATATTACTATTCATAAGTCTACCAGAATGATTACATAATTATTACATCCTTAATGATGTCATTAAATACCTGAAACTGAAAACTGTATTTTCACTATTCACCAAAAATTCAACTTTTTCAGAAAAATTCCAAAAATTCACCTTAACCTAATATAGATTCTCTGAATTAAAAAATGAACTCCATTTTATAAAAATAATTTCCTAAATATTTTTAATTTAATTTTTAAATAAAAAAACACTATTCACCTGAAAAAACTAATACTTAACCAATAATTTCTGAAATAGTTATTTACCTGTTTTATTAAATCACATTAATTAATCAAGGATCCTAAATTATATCAATACTTTCTTAAGTGAGTTTACTTAATCCATTTGATCACATTATTAATCATAAGCGTAAAATCACTATTCATAATTTACTATTCATCAAAAATTAAGTTGATCTTATTATAATCTAAATTTCTTACTGAACATAACTGTAGAAGACCATTTTTTGAAAATCATTACACATTATTAATTATTTAATGTTTACATAAATATTTTAAAATATCTTTTTTCTAAAATTCATCAATAATATGCATACTATTTTTATCCGGACATTTGAAAATTCACAAACTTCACCATAAGAAGAAGTCACAATTTTTATTTATATCAAAGGATTACATAAAACAGCTAAGGTCTCATTACATATCCCCTTATAACACCAGCATAGGACCTAAGTGTAAGGTGTGCTATGATGATAGAATCTTGGGGCGACTCGGCCAACATTGCCTAAGTGGTGATTTCTATCAGCTTGAACTTCTCCCGAAGTCAATTCTGTTCCAGCTTCACATGATGAAGTTCAGCTTGGGTTTGGTCTAAAGCAAAGCTCAGTGGTGCTACCTCCTTCCCAAGTTCCGTCAGATGTGCTTCGAACGACCTGAGTCTACTAGAGGAGGCCATCAAATCTTCTCTCTGTATTAATTAACCAAGATCACTTGTATTTATAAACAATAATTGCAACACTAAGATTTTAGTTCCCAACGGTCATATTGACCAACGGTCATATAACAGTCGAAACCCAATGGTATCATTTTAATTATACTCATTTTATTAAATGAAATAGTTTTGTTGAGTATAAAATAAAATAACACACAAATTTAAGAAACAAAAATTATTAAAAAGTTTGGGTCGTTACATTCTTCCCCCCTTAAGAAATTTCATCCCCAAAATTTTTAACTCGTACCCTTAAAGGAGAAAAGGTGTGGGTACTTCTGTCTCATAGACTCCTCTGGTTCCCACATGGATTCTTCATATTTTTGGTTCCTCTACAACACCTTAACAAGGTGGGTAGTCTTGTTGCGTAGAACCTTGTCTCTACGATCCAAGATCTCCACCAGCTTCTCCTCATAATAGAGGTCATGTTCCAGTTGTACCACCTTTGGGTTTAGTACATGTGAAGGGTTAGGTATGTACTTACTCAAGAGGGATACATGGAAAACATCATGAACTTGTTCTAGATTTGGAGGAAGTGCAAGCTGATAGGACACTGCTCCTACGTGATCAAGGATTTCATAGGGGTTAATGTACCTAGGGATGAGCTTCCCTTTCTTCCCAAACCTCATGAATATCTTACAAGGTGAAATTCGATGAAAAACCTTGTCACTGACATCAAACTCCAAGTCCCTTCGATGGTTGTTGGAATAGCTCTTTTGCCGACTCTGAGCAACTTTAATGTGTTTTTGGATGGTGTGGAATTTTTCTGTCATCTCTTGCACAATATTGGGCCCTAGAAGCTTTCTATCGCCAGCTTCATCCCAACAAGTAGGAGTTCTACATCGCTTCCCATATAGAGCTTCATAGGGTGTCATTTGAATGCTCGAGTGGAAGTTGTTGTTGTAAGAGAACTCAACTAAAGGGATATGTTGATCCCATCCACCCTTAAATTCCATTGATTACATTCTCAGCATGTCCTCGAGTGTTTGAATAGTCCTTTCCAATTGTCCATCAATTTGGGGGTGATAGGCCATACTGAAATTCAATTCAGTGCTCAGATCATGTTGAAGACTTCTCCAGAATTTTGATGTGAACCTTGGATCACGATCAGATATGATAGAAGGTAGAACGCCATGCAGCCTCACCACTTCCTTCACGTAAATCCTGGCAAATTGATCAAGAGAGAAATATTCCTGAATGGAGATAAAATATGCAGTCTTGGTGAGACGGTCCACAATAACCCATATCACATTGTTTCCTTTGGAAGTTCTCAAGAGACCAGTGACGAAGTCCATAGTGATATTATCCCACTTCTATGCTGGTATGGGTAGTGGTTGCAACACCCCTTTAGAAAGTTGTCACTCTACCTTCACTTGCTGACAGACTAGGCACCTTGTAGTGTAGTCATCAATCTCCCTTTTCATATTATCCCACCAATAATGATCATGAAGGTCCGTATACATTTTTGTGCTTCCAGGATTTATAGAGAAAGTATAGCTATGAGCTTCATCCATCAGCTCCTTTATTTCTGGAATAGATAGAACACATAGTCTTGTATGAAATTTCAGTACACCTTCTTGATCAATATTGAACTCAAGAAAATTACCATCCTTTATATCCTCAAACTTTTTATGCAACAAAGGATCTTCTTTATGTGATTTCTTGATCTTCTCTAGTAATGATGGTTGAGAAATCATTTGGGTTAGGGTTGATGATATCCCTTCCCTTATAATTCCTATGTCCAACTTTACTAGGTCATTGATCAATGGATCTCTTTGAATCTGCATCATGGAAAGAACAACTGGTTCTTTCCTACTTAATGCATCAGTAACTTTGTTTTCTCTTCTAGAATGATAATGAATTGAACAATAGTAGTCTTTAAGAAGTTCCAACCATATCCTTTGTCTCATGTTCAATTCCTTTTTTGTGAAAATATACTTCAAACTTTGATGGTCTGTGTATATATCACATTTCTCCCCATAAAGATAGTGTCTCCATATCTTCATAGCAAAAATGACCGCAGCCAGCTCCAGATCATGCGTAGGATAATTCTGTTCATGAGTCTTCAACTATCGTGATACATAAGCAATGACTTTTTCATTTTGCATGAGGGTGCACCCAAGCCCTTTTAGAGATGCATCACTAAAAATAATGAATCCCTATCCACTTTAGGGCAGAGTTAACATGGGTTCAATAACCAATATCTTCTTCAGCTCTTGGAAACTTTCCTCACATTCCTTTTTCCAGATGAACTTGACCCCTTTTTGAGTTAACTTGGTTAATAGATTAGAAAGTCATGAAATTTTTTTCACAAACCTACTATAATATCTTGCTAATCCAATGAAAATTTGAATCTCAGTTATTGTTGTATGTTGAGGCCACTCCTTTACAACTTTTGTCTTTGTAGGGCCAATTGTGATTCCTTCATTGGTTACAATATTCCCTAAGAAAGAAACTTGTTATAACCAAAATTCACATTTACTAAACTTCCCAAAAATCCTCTCCTTCCTTAGTGTTTGTAAAATAGCCCTAAGATGATCCTCATGCTCCTAGTGACTTTTGGAATATATCAGAATATCATCAATAAAAACTACCACAAAGTTATCAAGGTAGTACTTAAAGACTTTATTCATCAAATCCATAAAAATAGCAGGTACATTAGTCAGTCTGAAGGGCATAACAACAAACTCATAATGCCCATATCTTGATCAGAAGGCATTTTTTGGATTATCTTATTTCTTCACCCTCAATTGATGATAACCAGATCGAAGATCAATCTTAGAGAAGAAATGAGCCCCACGAAGTTGGTCAAATAAGTCATCAATTCTTGGAAGAGGGTATTTGTTCTTCATTGTGATCCCATTTAGTTCTCTGTAATCAATGCATAGTCATATTGATCTATCCTTCTTTTTCACAAAGAGAACCTGTGCTCTCCAAGGAGACACACTCGGTCGGATAAACCCCTTCTCCAAAAGATCTTGGAGTTGTTTATTTAATTCTTCTAGCTCCACATTTTCCATCCTATATGGGGTCTTTGATATCAGATGAGATCTAGGTACGAGTTCAATAGATAACTCTACCTCTCTTTCAGGGAGAGGTCCAGGAAACTCCTCAGGAAATACATCAACGTATTCTTGGACAATGGGGACACTTTCTATCCTTAAACTCTCATATCCTTCTTCTTCTTCACCAATAAACTCCATAAAGAAGGATATAGGGGGTTCTTTTAGACAAATATCAGGTTGAGATATCTCTCCTTAGAAGATAACTGTAGGTTTTCCATTCAAGACTACTGATATTTCCTTACTTCTGCAATTGATCTTAGAATTATACTTTGAGAGTCAGTCCATCCCTAGTATAATGTCGAATTCTAACATGGGAATGACTACTAGATTTGCGATAAGATTGTGCTCACTAAATTAAATACTAGAGTTTCTAAACACTGATGATGCTTGGATAGTCCCACCATGAGTCTTGACTGATAACTCTACTTTTAGAAAATCGGGGGTTAATTCTAAATTCTTTGCAAACTTGGAGGAAATAAAGGAATGTGTAGAACCAGAATCAAACAAAGTATTTTCTATATTTGAGAGGACTACAAGAGTACCTGCTACCACATCATTCGGAGCTTCAACTTCAGTTGTCGTGATAGAAAAAGAACGTCCTTGATCCCTTGGCCTTTGCTGAGGTTGATGGTGGTTCCCCTCCACTGCCCTCGGATTTGGATAGTGATTGCCAAAGTGACCACGTTGTCCACACTTGAAGCACTGGACATCAGGTAGGGCTTGCATCATCTTCCCCTTGTTGTTTGTGTTTGGAAGTTGAGGTTTCACCTCACCATGACAATTCCTCGCAATGTGGCCATCTCTACCACACTTGTAGCATTTCTCGCTCCCAAGCAGGCAGTTCCCTGAATGCTTCTTCCTACATTTATTACAAGTGGGAATTTATACTTGCTTTCCTCCTCTTCCTTGATCGAATCTTCTCCCTAAGCTTGCCTCCAAAGATCTCTTATTGCCGTTTGATTTATGAGAACAATTCATCTCACCAAACTCTAGCTCGACTTTCATCGCACTCCGCACGATCTCCTCATAGCTATCATAGTCTTGGTTGGCTAGATTCTTCTGCAGATGAGGTCTCAGTCCACCAAAGAATCTATCAACCTTACCAATTGGATCCATTACAAAGCTAGAGTTATATCATGAAATCCTTGTGAAGTTCATCTCATAGCTTCCCAGAGATTCATTCTCCTTCTGCTTCAGCTTGAGAAACTTCTTCTCCATTCTTGTTCTCATGGAATGAGGGAAATACTTACTGAAAAAGATCCCTCTAAACTCTTCCCACTCCATAGCTTCAAATTACACTTTTTTCCTTGTGTTTTTAATCAGTTCCCACCACTGATCAGCTTCTCCTTCTAAGCAATAGACAGCTAGGGTGACCTTCTCTTGCTCTGAACAGCAGAGCACAGAAAAGATCTTCTCAATGGAGTTGATCCACTGCTCAGCAATCAATGGATCAATCGATCCACTAAAGTTTGGTGGTCATTTATGCATAAAGGACTCAACAGAATGTTGTTCCCTTTGCGGTGAGATTTTTCTCTCATCTTGATTCAAGTTATTTCCCATAAATTGAGTCAGTTGGTTCATCATTCGCATGAATGTTTCCATTTCATCTTCCATCGGAGGGTTGTCAGCGCATGGTCCATTGCGGTCACCATTTGCATGGTTCCTCCTATTGCCCACCATTTTTCTAAAAGAGTAAAACCTTAGTGAGAAACTTATTTCATTTACAAATATTTTAACTATAAAGGATTTTATGTCTTAAAAATTCATGATTAAACAATTATATTTCTCTATAATTCCTTCATAATGATTCATAAAAAGCTTGCGATTAACCAAACAAATCCCCCAGGAGTGTTGTAACCAAGAGTGCAGCAAGGCCCATTATCATGCACCAGTTCCCATTTGAGTCTAGCTCAAAGCGATGTTTTCAGGTTTTACCCCTATGTACATCTATTCCAGAGCCTCCTCTACCTGCTCGTATCCAGACAGAGATGTATTTGTTTGATAAACCACTAACTTTATACTCACCAAAATACCAGGAAGTTTTCCTATATTTAAACTTTTCTATAGGTTTCTTCCTAAAGTTTTCATAACCTAATTTCCATAAATAACTAAACTATCCTTTTATACAAACTATGGCATCCCGCCTTTTTAATACATAACTTTTCATTACATTTTACATACAGATGATCTTTAAAGTCTAGTGTCTTGGAAATCAGGAACAAAAAAACTTGAATACAACATAAAGAATTCTTATAAACCACTTGTAGGGCTTCATCATAGGTTTATCCTATGTATAACTACTGCATCTCATATCCTAGAGACATACATCAAAGGAAATGGTGAGAAGAAGGCCTAGTAAGGGTAAACAAGGGAATCAGTTTACTTGTGTTAACAATAAGAACTTGAATAACAACATAAAGACATGAGAAATGGAAGTATAGGCATATCATAATGAAAAGAACTTGGAACATAACTTGAATATGTGGATTCAACATTTCATTTAGACATTCATGAACATATCACCAAGTTCCATCCCCAAGGTGTCATAAAAATTACCAAGTTTATTCACCAAGGTATCATGAAACTTGTCATCTCTAGAGATTAATTCTTTACCCAATGCATTGGAGTGCTATTAGGGCGCACCCTTAAATATGTCTTTAATTTCATGTGATACACATAGATCATAATCAAACATTTCATAAATAACCCAAATAGAATCAAAGAAATGGGTTTCATGTCAAAATCGTGACGTTTAAAAAGTACTTAAAATAAGATCATTATGTCATTTATAACCCATGGAAAGGGAGTGAGGGTTATATGTATGTCATTTCCAGAATCAAATATATCATCTTTATATATTTATGAACACCCATAGAAATGAAATAGGTCTGGGTATTCACATAAATAAAATAAGAGAATTTCTTGAGAGAAAGAGATAGAAATTTTGAGATGAAATCTCTGCAGCATAACGGTTATACAACATGGTTTTAGAAAACATTGAAAAGAGAGGGGACAAGGGTCACCCACTCAAAAATAATTCATAATACAGTATGGTTACTGAATAAGATCATGGTATGGATATTTGAATGACATACCTCATGAAAAGGAAACATGAAAGAAAAGAGAATATGTGATTTCTTTTACGAGAAATTCAGCAGCCTAACGGCGTCACTTAAAAATTCAGAAAACAAATTGATGAGAGCGGAAAGGGTCTCTCAACAATTAGACATGAAATGGACAGAAATGATAACATATAATAACATACCCTCAACATAAAGAGATTGAAATTAGAAGACACAACATAAAGGAAGTCATGACTTAAAAGAGGAGGGTGAAAGGATCTCTTACCTTGAAGAGTAACTTTGAAAGCTTGATGTTCGGGACCTTGGGAGGCTTGAGGTCACCTTGGGAGGACTCCTTGGGAGGTAACCAATAATTTATGAAACAGTTATTTACCCATTTTATTGAATCACATTACTTAATCAAGGTTCCTAAATTATATTACTACTTTTTTAAGTGAGGTTACTTAATCCATTTGATCACATTACTAATCATAAGCGTAAAATTACAATTCATAATTTACTATTCATCAAAAATTAAGTTGATCTTATTAGACTCTAAATTTATTACTGAACGTAACTTTAGAAAACCATTTTTTGAAAATCATTACACATTAATAATTATTTAAGGTTTACATAAATATTTTAAAATATCCTTTTTCTAAAATTCATCAATAATATGCATGCTATTTTTATCCGGACATTTAAAAATTCATAAAAATCACCATAAGAAGAAATCACAATTTTTATTTATATCAAAGGATTACATAAAGAAGCTAAGGTCTCGTTACATATCCCCTTATAACACCAGCATAAGACCTAAGTGTAAGGTGTACTATAGTGATAGAATCTTGGGGCGGCTTGGCCAATATTGCGCGAGTGGTGATTTCTATCAGCTTGAACTTCTCCCGAAGGCGATTCTGTTCCAGATTCACACAATGAAGTTCGGCATGGGTTTGGTCTAGAGCAAAGCCCAGTGGTGCTACCTCCTTCCCAAGTTCCATCAGATGGGCTTCGAACGGCCTGAGTCTACTAGAGGTGGCCATCAAATCTTCTCTCTGTATTAATTAACCAAGATCACTTGTATTTATAAACAATAATCGCAACACTAATAGTTTAGTTCGCAATGGTCATATTGACCAATGGTCATATAACAGTCGAAACCCAACGGTCTCATTTTAATTATACTCATTTTATTAAATGAAATAGTTTTGTTGAGTATAAAATAAAATAACACACAAAATTAAGAAACAAAAATTATTAAAAAGTTTGGGTCGTTACAGATCAATCCTTGAATATCACACTCTTGGTGCCTATTTCAAACCATATAACACCTTCTTCAGCTAAAAAACTCTATTCTCATATTCATGGATGATAAAACCATCTGACTGCTCAATATACACTTCTTCTTCTAGAACCCCATTCAAAAATGCAGACTTGACATCCATCTGGAAGACTTTGAACTTCCGTTGTACTGTAATGGACAAGAATAATATGATTGTATCTAACCTTAGAATGGGTGTGTAAAGACCCGTAAATTTTAAGGGAAATTTTTTTCTTAATTTTCTTTGGGATTTTATAAGTACGCAGTTTCTGACGGCACCTGATTCTGAGGCCCGGTGTGCCTGAATCAATTTTCGAAGTTTAGCTAGGGTACGTTCAGTGAACGAACAAGCGGGTTTTTCTAACTATTAAACTAGTGCTCCGAATCAAAATCTGAGGGCACCGATGAAACCGCAGCGCCAGTAATTGCTTAGGAACACCTTTTCTAGAGTTGTGTTTGCTTGGGTGAGGTTATTAAAAAATGGGTTAACTAAGGAATGAAATAAAACTTTGTGCTACAATTTTTATTTTCTATTCTAAGTAGTTTTAACCTATGCATGGATGTTGAAGTGGGGCCCACTACATCCTAACTCCATTTGGTGGGATAATAGTGAGGTGGGGCCCACACGAGCCTCACCCCTTCAAATCCCTTAAAACCTCCCTCGTGCATTTATTTGTGTAACACACCCGCACCCCCCTTTTTAATTGACAAGTCAACTCTCCCAATTTAATGGACTGTTAAAGGCTCTTCAATTAATTTAATTAATTTAATGAGATCTTTTTGAATTTCAAATTTTATTAATGGCATGTATGTGTGTGAATAAAATAAGACAATGTCTTATTTTATTGGGGGTTGATTCGTTGTGCGGAAGCAAGGAGAAAACCCTTGCGCTCTGAAGAACATCTTCTTCCTCGTCGAAGAACGCGAAAAACGCAGAGTTTACAACGAAGAACTCCGACACCGCAAGGGAATCGTCGTGCCGTCTCCTATCCTCTTCGCAGATGGTGAGAGACGGCTTCTTTGGAGAACGACGACGCACCGCATCCTTCTTCGGGCGTGCATCGACGACGTTTACGACGCTGGCTTCCGCGACGTCGTCTTACGCGACGCCGTCTTCCGTGACGTCTTTTTTCCGCGACGATCCTCGTTCGACGACTTCATCGAGGTAGGGGTTAATTTTTGTTCATGAATATTCTTTGTCGTTCATCGTCAATTCCTTTGGGCGTTCAACGTTAATGATTTAGTCGCCTGTTATCAATTTAACGGGAGGAGGTCGGACCGCCCGAACACGGCCGAACCTCCTCCCCCTTTGTTGTTGAATTCGTTGTGGCTCGAACGAAGGCGGCGCGGTGCAACAGCACCGTGCGGAAACAAAGAAGAACATGGAAAAGAAGGGCGGCACCGTCGCGCTGCGCCGTTGAGGCCGAAAGAAGTCGCGGCCGGAGTCGGGCCACGGCGAAGGGACGCGGCGCCGTCGCGCCGCACCGGAGAACCACAAAGAGGCCGCGGCCGGAGCGGGGCCACGGCGGAGGGGCGCGGCGTCGTCGCGCCGCACCGGTCGGACCAAGGCCGCAGCGGAGCAGGGAGCGGCGGCCTGAACCTCCGGCCGCCGGCGCAAGGAGGGAGGGACCAACCAGTCTCGCGTGGTGTGCTGGTCGGCCGTTTCGGCCGCCCAGATCTGGAAAAACCGGGGGTTGAACCCACGGTCAACCCAACAGGGCGGACCCCCCGCCGGGTCCACCGTTTCATCGAAGTGGGTGGCGGTTCCCCCTCTTCCGCGCTCACGTGGCGCCCGTGCCGGCCTGGACCGGCCGCGCCGGGCTGGACCGGCCACACTGGGCCGGGCCGCGCCAGCTGGGCCGATCCGCGCCAGCCGGGCCGGGCCGCGCCCTGATGGGCCGGACCCAGTTCGGGCCAACCCAGGGGGTCTTGTGCCGGGTCAGTCCAGGCCCAAACCCCCCTAAAACCAGACAGGTTCGTTTAAATGCCCATAACTTGGGCTACGGACCTCCGATAGATGCACCGTCAGTTTCGATGCGATCCTTGGATCGAGATGGTCATTTAGGTATATTACACTCAAGGATTCTGAGAACTTTGAGTACGTCCGTGTTGGTTCGAACACGAAACCAACCGGGCCCTCGAAGCGGAAATGCTTATAACTTGAGCTCCGGACGTTCGATTGACGTGTCATCAACTTTGTTGGATTCCTCTTAGTGAGATAGACCTTTTGGCTTACTCCGCTCGAGGTTTGGACGCAGTTGCAGTACGGTCGGGTTGGTTTTGACTTAAAAACCAATCGGGCCCCTGGAACGAAAAAGCCAATAATTCTCAGACCGGGCGTCCGATTGACGCGTCGTCTGTCATGTTGAGTTCCTTTTGTTGAGACGGAACTTTGGGATACATAAACTACAAACTACGTGTCAGTTGATGTATCGACCCCCCTTGGATCGTGGAGCGGACCCTCCCGGAATCGAGCATGCTGTGTGCGGGAACCCTAGATCTGGCTGCGATTGTGACGATGATGACAACTGCACTGAAATCATTCGTGGGTTCGGCAGCAACAACGACTGCACTGAAATCCTCCGTGGGTTCAGCAGCGATGACGACCATACTGAAATCCTCCGTGGGTTCAACGGCGATGACTACTATTCTTGTATCCTATGTGGGTCCGGCAGTACTACTGTTCTTGTATCCTACGTGGGTCCGGCAGTGTTTGACTCTGTTCTTGTATCCTACGTGGGTCTGGCAGAGCAGCTGGTCTTGTATCCTATGTGGGTCCGACAGCTTAGCTGGTCTAGTATCCTACTTGGGTACCAGCTTAAATGAATCAGTGGCTACATCTGATCATCTCTATCACCTTACGAAGAAGTATACCTGTGTGAGTTGAGTCTTGACTTTCAATCATTATCTTCGATATGATTGTCTTGCTTTCCTATGTGAATTGGGTTGTGCTTTCCTGTGTGGATTGGGTTGTACTATCCTGTGTGGACGTGATCGAACTTGGGCTCGGATGTTGGAGCCGAACTGGAATTGATGACTTAGGTATATGTATGGGCATATACCTAAGTAGTGTTGGTTGTTACTTCGTGATTGTATCTTTCCTTTGTGGATTATCCTTTGTGGATTCTGGGAGACCTTCGGGGGTCTCGGGGTCCCTACTGAGTAGCTTATACTCACCCCTGCACGGGTTATGCCCGCACTACGTTGTGTTGGATACAGACGACGGGCAGCACTGATTGTGGTTGAGGCTTGTAGAGCAAGTCAGTACCTGGAGATGGACCACTGAGCGGGACGTATGCGGAGCGGACGGCTGGATCCGAGGAGCTGAGGAGGCTATCTGTACCCACCCTTCAGGTGGGACTTCCAGTGGACGGATCGACGTTGCTACTTTACTTTCAGTCACTGTACTTTCTTTCCATTTGTACTTTACTTTCAATTTGGGTTTGTATTCTGGCCCATTTACTTTCCGCACTTACTATTGTACCCAGTTTACTTAGTGTTTACTTCTGCTGGCTTACTCTGTGGTGTTTGTTTACTTTATAAAGGCAATGTCTTCCCCTTTTATCAGGATTTACGCCTTTGGTGCTAGTCGCCAGCCCCTGGCCTATGGAAGGCGGGCTTGGGGTAGTCACGGCACGGGCCCCGAGGTCGGGTCGTGACTGGGTGAAAATGTTTCATCGACATTAAAACCCTCTATCTAGGAGTAACCTTTGCACACTATTCGTGTTTTGTTTCGAATCACTACGCCATCTTCATTCAACTTATTGTGAAATACCCATTTAGTCTTGATGGCATTCTTATCTATTGGCCTTGAAATAATCTCCCACATCCAATTCTTCTCAATCTGGTCTAGCTCATCATTCATTTCTTGAACCCAGATTTCATCTCCAGCTGCATCAACAAAACATTTAGGCTCTACCCGAGATAGGAACTATGCCTGCTATAATGTCTTCATTATTCTTGTTTGAACTGGTGTATTCTGATCACCAATGATATTTTTCCTATCAATTTCAACTCGACTCTTTGGCTTCTTTGTAGATACATACTTGATGACTTCTTGTTTATCATCAATATCTTCTTCAAAATCATTATCTTCCACTTTTGATCCTCCTGTGTTTCTCACCTCCTCATCACTTTCATCAAGAAATTGTTCATTGTGTTGTTGAATATTCTCTTCTTTTTCCACTATAGTGAAATCATTCCTCTCAACCATTTTTCCCAGCCTCTTATTAAATCATTTATATGTTTTTCTTTTTCCTGAGTATCCAAGGAATGTTCCCTCGTCTCCACGTGACTCAAATTTCCTATGTTTTTATTTATTGAGAATAAATCACTTACTTCCAAATATTTGAAATTATTTTAACATTGGATTATTTCTGTACCACATCTCATATAGAGTCTTTCCTTCCTTTGGATAGAATAGAGCCCTGTTATAAATGTAGACAGATGTCAAGACTGTTTCCTTCCAAAATTTCTCTAGTAGACCTTTTTTAATAAGCATCGTTTTTCCATGTTGTTGATGATCCGATTTCTTCTCTCAAACACTCCATTTTATTAGGGAGTTCCCACTGAATAAACTTGATGCCTTATCCTTTTTTTCTCGAGATAGTCTTCCACTTTACTATTTGTGAATTACATATCATTATCAGTACGAAACTTCAGAATTTTCTATCCAATCATCCATTCACATTCCCTCTGGTACTGATATATATAACTGAACACGTCAAACTTGTGGGAAATGACAAATACCCATGCCATTCTTCTATAATCATCAATTAACATAACATAATATCTCTTCCCATCAATGGATCTTAGTAAGATAGGTCCACATACATCAGCATGCACCAACTCAAGCACTCTTATTGGATTTTATTTCTTTTCCTTGTACATCTTTCTGATGATATTCCCTTGTTGACATGCATCGCACATATGAGTATGATCACACATGATATCTTAGGGAAGTCTCTAGCTACATCATTGTAAAGACCCGTAAATTTCAAGGAAATTTTTTTTCTTAATTTTCTTTGGAATTTTACAAGAACGCAGTTTCTAAAGGCACCTGATTCCAAGGCCCGGTGTGCCCGGAATCATTTTCCGAAGTTTGGCTTGGGTACGTTCAGTGAACGAACGAGCGGGTTTTTCTAAATTTTGAACCGGTGCTCGGAATTAAATTCCGAGGGCACCGATGGAATCGCAGCGCCAGTATTTGCTTAGAAACGCCTCTTCCGGAGTTGTGTTTGCTCGGGTGTGGTTTTTAAATTTTTGGGGTTAAGTTAAGAAATAAAATAAAGTCGTACGACAACTTTATTTTTATTTCACTTAAAGCCACTTAAAAGTCACTTAAAGTCACTTGAGCTAAGTTGAAGCAGATAGGGTGAAATCCAAAAATATCCTACCCTCTTGGTAGGATATTTGTGAGGTGGGGCCCGCACAAGCCTCACCGTTTCTTTTCCTCTAAATAACGCACCCGCGAAAACTCCTCATTAAAGAAAGTCAACTGGGGCGTTTTCTTAAACTCTTAAACGCTCCTATTAATTGGGTGGTTTATTCGTTGAAATTAATTCTATGAATTAATGGGTCGTTACTTAGTTTGTTTTTCAATTTTTTGGCATGTTAATAAAATAAGACCAACGCTTGTCTTCTTGAGGATTGCTCGTTGAGAGGATTTGGAAAAGACCCCAAGGCTTGAGATCTTCATCCTCCTTCGCGAAGAACGCGAAGAACGTGAAGAACACGAAGAACGCGAAGAATGCTGAACCCTCAGAGATCAACGACGCGACGTTGTGTTCCGCGACGCCGACGATTCTTCTCCCATGACATTCTTCTGCGACGTTTCTCCTCCCCGCGACAAATCTTTGATCAACTGCTTGAGGTAGGAGATTTCAGAACTTTTAAATTTCCTTTGTGGATTTTATCCTTAACACAGATTTAATTCATGAAATAAAATTTGTGTGTTTTTCTTTAAACCTCGGAGATCGTCGACGCGACGCCATATACCGCGACGACGCGACGCCCTTCCGCGACGCGACGATCATCTTCTACCGCGACGGTCAATTCCGCGAAGAACTCATCCGGCATCTACGACGAGGTAGGGGTCGTTTTAAAAATGATTTTTACCTATGCTTGTTTTCCTCCAAGGCAAGAATATTATTACGGGTCAAGGTTTATCAATTGCTGGGAATTATGGTGTTGTTTTAAACCGCTAACGCGGTGGGTGCGGACCAACAAACAAGTCTGAACCCACCGCCCTTTGTTCTTGGTGTGCGGAACGGCGGACAACGAAAAAACATGCCGCAGAGATGATTTGTTGTTTCTACAGTGAAGAACGGGACCCGGGACAAACTACGGCGCAGACGGAAATGAAATCGGACCACCGGAGCAACTCAGGTGGCCCGCGAACTCCACCGGCGGCGCAGGTCGCCGGCGCGGCGGCCGGAGGCGGCGGCGCCCCGGCGCGCCGCCCGACGGAGCAGCCGCGGCGGCAGCGGCCGACCAGACCCGCGACCGCGCGGGTCCGGCGAGACACGGGACGTGGCTCTACCGCGTTCGCTGACCAAGCACGGCCCCACGCGGGGGCAGCACGCCCCCGCGGCTTCCTTTGCTCGGCCGCTCGGCCGAGCCGAGCCGACCCGCCGGCCGGGTCGCGCCCAGGCCGGGCCGCCCTGGCCGGGCCCGATCGCGCCCAACCGGGTCGGACCTGGACCCGGGTCGGTTCAACCCGGTTCGGGCCGACCCGGGGGGGGGGGGGTCGGTTCGGGCCCAGACCCCCCGTTTTCGGACCTTTTTGCTCTTTTGCTCATAACTTGAGCTACGGACCTCCGAACGACGCGCCGTCAGTGGAGATGCGATTCTTGGATCGAGACGGTCGTTTCGGTATATTACACTCAAGGTTTTGGAATACTTTGGGTTCGGCCGGGTTGGTTCGTACACGAAACCAACCGGGCCCTCGGAGCAGAAATGCTCGTATCTTGAGCTCCGGACGTCCGATTGACGTGCCGTCAACTTTAGTGGATTCCTCTAAGTGAGACGGATCTTTTGGCTTACTCCGCCCGAGGTTTGGACGCAGGTGGAGTACAGTCGGGTTGGTTTTGCCTTAAAAACCAACCGGGCCCCTGGAACGAAAAGGCCAATAACTCTCAGACCGGGCGTCTATTTGACGCGCCGTCTGCGACGTTGAGTTCCTGTTGGCGATACGGAACTTTTGGATACATCAACTCTGGACCATGTGTCAGTTGACTTATCATCCCTCGACTCGTGGAGCGGACCCTCCCGAGCGAGCTTGCTGTGTGCGAGAACCCTAGAGCTGGCTGCGTCTGCGACGACAATGAAGACAGTACGGGAATCCTCTGTGGGTTCGGTAGTGACCGCTACGGTACATCTTGGGATACATCAACTCCGAACTACATGTCAGTTGATGCATCGACCTCTTAGCTCGTGGAGTGGACCCTCCCGGAACGAGCATGCTGTATGCGGAAACCCTAGAGCCGGTTGAGACTTGACGACTGTTGATCGAACGACTCGGTGTGTTACGAATAGCCCAGTGGGAAGCGCTTGGTTGTAGCAGCAGACCCACGGCGGAGGAGCGCTTGGTTGTAGCGGCAGACACGCGGTACTCAACAGAAGGAGTACCTCTGGAGGCTATGAGGGGGAGCGTTTGGTTGTAGCGGCAGACCCACGACGGAGGAGCGCTTGGTTGTAGCAGCACGGGGGAGCGCTTGGTTGTAGCGGCAGACCCACGATGGAGGAGCGCTTGGTTGTAGCGGCTGACCCATGGTACTCAACAGAAGGAGTACCTCTAGAGTCTATGAGGGGGAGCGCTTGGTTGTAGCGGCAGACCCATGGTGGGAAGCTCTTGGTTGTAGCAGCAGACCCACAGTACTCGATAGGTGGAGTACTACAGTAGTCCAAGGTAAGAGGGAAGCGCTTGGTTGTAGCGGCATAACCAATGTACTTGATGGAGAAGGAGTTTCCCAATAGCTATGGGTTCAACTTCATAATCGATCCTGTGTGGGTCATTGCGGGGGTCAGTACCTACAGATCCTTTGTGGGTCTGACAGCTTAGATGAATCAGTGGCTACATCTGATCATCTCTAACGTCATACGAAGAAGTACCTGTGTGAGCTGAATCCTGTTGTGCTATCCTGTGTGGATTTACGTTTTGCTTCCTATGTGGATTGTGTTGTGCTATCCTGTGTGGATTTACATTTTTCTTTCCTATGTGGATTGTGTTGTGCTATCCTATGTGGATTTACGTTTTGCTTTCCTATGTGGGTTGTGTTGTGCTATCCTGTGTGGATTTACGTTTTGCTTTCCTATGTGGATTGTGTTGTGCTATCCTGTGTGGATTTACGTTTTGATTTCCTGTGTGGATTGGGTTGTACTTGGGCTCGGATGTTGGAGCCGAACGAGAATTGATGACTTAGGTATATGTATGGGCATATACCTAAGCCGTGTCGGATGTTACTTCGTGATTGTATCTTTCCTTTGTGGATTATCCTTTGTGGATTCTGGGAGACCTTCGGGGGTCTCGAGGTCCCTACTGAGTAGCTTATACTCACCCCTGCACGGGCTATGCCCGCACTACGTTGTGTTGGTTGCAGACGATGGACAGCACTGATCGTGGTCGAGGTTGGTGGAGCAGGACGGTACCTGGAGGTGGACCACTGGGCGGGGTATACTCAGAGCGGATGGCTGGTCCGAGGAGTTGTGGAGGCTATCTCTACCCACCCTTCAGGTGGGACTTTCAGAGGACGGCTCGACGCTGTGGCTTTTTCTTTCAGTTTCTGTTTTTCCCCTTTCTGTTGTACTTTACAGTTGGGCTTGTATTTCCGGTCCCCTTTACTTTTCCGCACTTACTATTGTACCAGCTTTTACTTAGTGTTTACTTCTTCTGTGTGCTTGCTCTGTGGTGTTTGTTGTTTACTTTACAAAGGCAATGTCTTCCCTTTTTACCGGGATTTACGCCTTGGTGCTAGTCGCCAGCCCCTGGCCTATGGAAGGCGGGCTTGGGGTAGTCACGACACGGGCCCCGAGGAAGGGTTGTGACAAATTGGTATCAGAGGAGTTCGGTTCTACCGCGGACTCGGATCTTTTCTATGTGAAGCAATAGTGTTTAGCGTATTGGGTGTGGTTATCAGTTCAGGGAGTCCAGTGTTGGTGCGGCGGCCGACGTATTCGTACACCAAGACCATGACTTCTGATTTCTGACTTAATGCACGAAAACATTAATTGCGTGTGTGTTTCAAATTTTCTTTGTGATTAATTTGTGTCAGCTCACCAGGTATACTGTTCTGACCGTGGTGCACCTGTTTCCTTTTCAGGATGGCCCCGCGACGGCAGCCAGCTAGGGTTCCGAGCGTTGTGCGTGACGAGCGCCCACCGAGCGACGAGGCCTCGGTGCGGGGCCCTTTGACAGCAGAGGCACCAGCGGTACCTCTACCCGTCGAGCCACCGATGCTTCCAGCCCCAGTCGCTGACGATGCACGTCACCTTAGTGCCCTGCATGAGTTCCAGCGCCAGCGACCGCCCAGGTTCCGCGGGGAGACGGACCCCCAGGCAGTTGAGGACTGGATGGAGGCAGTTGTACGAGTTTTCCGGTTAGTGAGGACACCAGCAGACCTTATGGTGGTCCTTGCAGCGAGCCTCCTGCATGCGGCAGTAGGCAGATGGTGGAGCTTGATGCTCTAGGTGCACGACGAGGCATCACTCCTTTGGACGGACTTTGAGAGCCTTTTTCCCTCAGAGTTCGTCCCAGCCACCCTCCGAGCGGTGCGCATCCAGGAGCTACTACAGCTGCGGCAGGGCGGCATGACAGTAGCCCAGTACGCGGCGAGGTTTACCGATCTCTCGCTCTATTCCACGGACATGGTACGAGACCCATTTTTCAGGGCCCGAACCTTCGAGTAGGGGCTCAGGCGAGAGATCAGAGCTTTAGTTGTTTCTCACAGCTTTCCGACACAGACAGGGGTGTTAGAGCGAGCTCTCTTAGTGGAGAGTTTCCTTGCTGAGCAGTCTCCAGCAGCAGGACCCACCACTAGCCGGCATGCGGCAGAGTCTTCTGCAGCGGGCAGTAGACAGATGACGCAGGGGTCCAAGAGGACTAGACCTACCGGTGGTCGACCGCGTGACACAGGATCATTTGTGAGAGGCACCCGGGGTGGACAACGACTTACCATGAACGAACAGTGTTACTCATGCGGCGGGGTTGGTCACATGGCTCGTGACTACCCGACCCGCCTTGCCAAGGAGCAGCAGACGGTTGAGGGGCCACCCAGGCAGAGGCAGAGGGTCGACCGTGGCGGTCCGCAGAGGGCAGGTGGGCGAGGCAGAGGAGCTGGTCGTGCAGCTGGAGGTGGACGACGCTTCGAGGTGTTGCCACCACCACCACCAGGAGGTCCACCTCGACCGCAGGGAGCTGGTGGACATGAGAGAGCTTAGCTTCAGGCAGTTGAGGCCTACGATCGTGGAGCTCTGGGAGCAGATGGACTGGAGCGGGACTAGCTCCAGACCTGGAGACTTTTGTTTATGCTACTTATAGCGTTGTTGATGTTTGTTTTTAGGTGTTTTGTGTCTTTGTACCTTGAGCTACAGTAATAAAAGACACCTTTCTTTTGGCGTTTACCTTCCTGTCCTCTCTTTGTGTTGTTACTAAGAGGTTTCGGTTTAAAAACCGTTGACTTGACCCTCACTTTGAGATACCTACTGGAGGAGACCCAATGACCACACACTGATGCCGACAGTGTGACTCAACCCTTAGAGACGAGAGTAACGGTTGGATCTCTTGGTAGTAGCGTCGAGGCCTTACGACGTCATCCTTGCTATGGGTTTGTATCATCCATGACAGGATTGACTGTATTAGGCGAAGAACGTGGTTCATCCAGGGGATGAGACTGGATTTCTCTTCTCGATAAAGAAGAAATCTCAGCAGCTCGAGCAGGACCAGAAAGGTCCAAGTCATCCAAGAGCGGATGAGGACAGCTCAGAGCCGGTAAAAGTCTTGTGCTGACAGGAGGCGGAGACCACTAGAGTTTGAGGATGGCGAGCACGTTTCCTTACGTGTCACACCTCGACGTGAGTTACGGAGATTTGGACGAGGTGGCAAGTTGTCTCCACGCTTCATCGGACCATTCCAGGTCCTCAGCAGGATTGGCGAGGTGGCTTATCGCCTGGCTCTACCACCTCAGTTGCACCGGGTGCACGACGTCTTCCACGTATCTCAGCTGAGGAGATACGTGCACGACCCGACGCACATCATTGACCATGGGGAGCTAGACGTTGATGATGGGACGACTTTTGCGGAGGACCCGGTGGAGATCGAGGATCGACAGGAGCGGGTCCTACGTGGACGGTTGATTCCTCTAGTGCGCATCAGATGGCAGCACGGGAACCTCCAGGAGAGCACTTGGGAGCGGGAGGCTCAGATGCGTACTCAGTACCCACTTTTGTTTCCCTAGTTTATAATGTATCTTTACGGGGACGTAAATCCCTGAGGTGGGAGTGATGTAAAGACCCGTAAATTTCAAGGGAATTTTTTTTCCTAATTTTCTTTGGAATTTTACAAGAATGCAGTTTCTGAAGGCACCTGATTCCGAGGCCCGGTGTGCCCGGAATCATTTTCCGAAGTTTGGCTCGGGTACGTTCAGTGAACGAACGAGCGGGTTTTTCTAACTTTTGAACCAGTTCCCAGAATTAAATTCTGAGGGCACCGATGGAATCGCAGCACCGGTATTTGCTTAGAAACGCCTCTTCCGGAGTTGCGTTTGCTCGGGTGTGGTTTTTAAATTTTTGGGGTTAAGTTAAGAAATAAAATAAAGTCGTACGACAACTTTATTTTTATTTCACTTAAAGCCATTTAAAAGCCACTTGAGCTAAGTTGAAGCGGATAGGGTGCAATCCAAAAATATTCTACCCTCTTGGTAGGATATTTGTGAGGTGGGGCCCACACGAGCCCCACCGTTTCTTTTCCTCTAAGTAACGCATCCGCGAAAACTCCTCATTAAAGAAAGTCAACTGGGGCGTTTTCTTAAACTCTTAAACGCTCCTATTAATTGGGTGGTTTATTCATTGAAATTAATTCTATGAATTAATGGGTCGTTACTTAGTTTGTTTTTCAATTTGTTGGCATGTTAATAAAATAAGACCAACGCTTGTCTTCTTGAGGATTGCTCGTTGAGAGGATTTAGAGAAGACCCAAATGCTCAAGATCTTCATCCTCCTTCGCGAAGAACGCGAAGAACGTGAAGAACGCTGAACCCTCAGAGATCGACGACGCGACGCCGTGTTCCGCGACGCCGACGATTCTTCTCCCGCGACGTTCTTCTGCGACGTTTCTCCTCCCCGCAATAAATCTTCGATCAACTGCTTGAGGTAGGAGATTTCGGAACTTTTAAATTTCCTTTGTGCATTTTATCCTTAACACAGATTTAATTCATGAAATAAAATCTGTGTGTTTTTCTTTAAACCTCGGAGATCATCGACGCGACGCCGTATACCGCGACGACGCGACGCCCGTCCGCGTCGCGACGATCATCTTCTACCGCGACGGTCAATTCCGCGAAGAACACGTCCGACGACTACGATGAGGTAGGGGTCGTTTTAAAAATGATTTTTACCTATGCTTGTTTTCCTCCAAGGCAAGAATATTATTGCGGGTCAAGGTTTATCAATTGCTGGGAATTATGGTGTTGTTTCAAACCGCTAACGCGGTGGGTGCGGACCAACGAACAAGTCCGAACCCACCGCCCTTTGTTATTGGTGTGCGGAACGGCGGACGACAACAAAATGTGCCGCAGAGACGATTTGTTGTTTCCGCAGTGAAGAACAGGACCCGGGACAAACTACGGCGCAAACAGAAATGAAATCGGACCACCGGAGCAACTCCGGTGGCCCGTGAACTCCACCGGCGGCGCAGGTCGCCGGCGCGGCGGCGCCGGCGGCCGACCAGACCCGCGACCGCGCGGGTCCGGCAAGACACGGGACGTGGCTCTTCCGCGTCCGCTGACCAAGCACGGCCCCACGCGGGGCCGCGGCTTCACTCCATGCGGGGGCAGCACGCCCCCGCGGCTTCTTTTGATCGGCCGCTCGGCCGAGCAGAGCCGACCCGCCAGCCGGGTCGCGCCCAGGCCGAGCCGGGCCGCCCTAGTCGGGCCGGGTCGCGCCCAACCGGGTTGGACCTGGACCCGGGTCGGGTCGACCCGGTTCGGGCCGACCCGGGGTGGGTCGGGTCGGGTCGGTCCGGGCCCAGACCCCCTGTTTTCGGACCTTTTTGGTCTTTTGCTCATAACTTGAGCTACAGACCTCCGAACGATGCGCTGTCAGCGGCGATGCGATCCTTGGATCGAGACGGTCGTTTCAGTATATTACACTCAAGGTTTAGGAATACTTTGGGTTCGGCCGGGTTGGTTCGTACACGAAACCAATCGGGCCCTCGGAGCGGAAACGCTCGTATCTTGAGCTCCAGACGTCCAATTGACGTGCCGTCGACTTTGGTGGATTCCTCTAAGTGAGACGGATCTTTTGGCTTACTCCGCCCGAGGTTTGGACGCAGGTAGAGTACGTTCGGGTTGGTTTTGCCTTAAAAACCAACCGGGCCCCTGGAACGAAAAAGCCAATAACTCTCTGACCGGGCGTCTGTTTGACGCGCCGTCTGCGACGTTGAGTTCCTGTTGGCGATACAAAACTTTTGGATACATCAACTCTGGACCATGTGTCAGTTGACGTATCAGCCCTCGGCTCGTGGAGCGGACCCTCCCGAGCGAGCTTGCTGTGTGCGGGAACCCTAGAGCTGACTGCGTCTGCGACGACAATGAAGACAGTACGGGAATCCTCTGTGGGTTCGGTAGTGACCACTACGGTACATCTTGGGATACATCAACTCCGAACTACATGTCAGTTGATGCATCGACCTCTTAGCTCGTGGAGTGGACCCTCCCGGAACGAGCATGCTGTATGCGGAAACCATAGAGTCGGTTGAGACTTGACGACTGCTGATCGAACGACTCGGTGTGTTACGGATAGCCCAGTGGGAAGCGCTTGGTTGTAGCAGTAGACCCACGGCGGAGGAGCGCTTGGTTGTAGCAGCAGACACGCAGTACTCAACAGAAGGAGTACCTCTGGAGGCTATGAGGGGGAGCGCTTGGTTGTAGCGGCAGACCCACGACGGAGGAGCGCTTGGTTGTAGCAGCACGGGGGGAGCGCTTGGTTGTAGCGGCAGACCCACGACGGAGGAGCGCTTGGTTGTAGTGGCTGACCCATGGTACTCAACAGAAGGAGTACCTCTAGAGGCTATAAGGGGGAGCGCTTGGTTGTAGTGGCAGACCCATGGTGGGAAGCGCTTGGTTGTAGCAGCAGGCCCACAGTACTCGATAGGTGGAGTACTACAACAGTCCAAGGTAAGAGGGAAGCGCTTGGTTGTAGCGGCATAACCACTGTACTTGATGGAGAAGGAGTTTCTCAATAGCT
The DNA here is from genome assembly GCA_963277665.1 of Viscum album. NCBI lineage: Eukaryota > Viridiplantae > Streptophyta > Magnoliopsida > Santalales > Viscaceae > Viscum > Viscum album. Next base: position 474,203,795 of record OY728148.1, read on the forward strand.
ATGGGTTCAACTTCATAATCGATCCTGTGTGGGTCATTGCGGGGGTCAGTACCTACAGATCCTTTGTGGGTCCGACGGCTTAGATGAATCAATGGCTACATCTGATCATCTCTAACGTCATACGAAGAAGTACCTGTGTGAGCTGAATCCTGTTGTGCTATCCTGTGTGGATTTACGTTTTGCTTTCCTATGTGGATTGTGTTGTGCTATCCTGTGTGGATTTACGTTTTGCTTTCCTATGTGGATTGTGTTGTGCTATCCTGTGTGGATTTACGTTTTGCTTTCCTATGTGGATTGTGTTGTGCTATCCTGTGTGGATTTACGTTTTGCTTTCCTGTGTGGATTGGGTTGTACTTGGGCTCGGATGTTGGAGCCGAACTAGAATTGATGACTTAGGTATATGTATGGGCATATGCCTAAGCCGTGTCGGATGTTACTTCGTGATTGTATCTTTCCTTTGTGGATTATCCTTTGTGGATTCTGGGAGACCTTCGGGAGTCTCGGGGTCCCTAATGAGTAGCTTATACTCACCCCTGCACGGGCTATGCCCGCACTATGTTGTGTTGGTTGCAGACGACGGACAGCGCTGATCGTGGTCGAGGTTGGCGGAACAGGACGGTACCTGGAGGTGGACCACTGGGCGGGGTATACTCGGAGCGGACGGCTGGTCCGAGGAGTTGTGGAGGCTATTTGTACCCACCCTTCAGGTGGGACTTCCAGAGGACGGCTCGACGCTGCGGTTTTTTCTTTCAATTGCTGTTTTTCCCCTTTCAGTTGTACTTTATAGTTGGGCTTGTATTTCTGGTCCCCTTTACTTTTCTGCACTTACTGTTGTACCAGCTTTTACTTAGTGTTTACTTCTTTTGCGTGCTTGCTCTGTGGTGTTTGTTGTTTACTTTATAAAGGCAATGCCTTCCCTTTTTACCGGGATTTACGCCTTGGTGCTAGTCGTCAGCCCCTGGCCTATGGAAGGCGGGCTTGGGGTAGTCACGGCACGGGCCCCGAGGACGGGTCGTGACAATCACGTTTTATAAGATTCTCTAGGGATGGTTGACATAGATGACTAAGTCATTTATTCCATAACTTTTTTTCTTTCTCTCTGGATAAAAAACACATATCTTTTTCCCCACTTACAAGGTATAGATTTCTCTGTGTTCTTTTCCCCTGTAGAACAATTGTACCATCTTTTCCATTCACGATACACATCTTTTTAGTAAATCTTATAGAATTACCCAAGTCGCATAGTTGAATGACACTGAGCAAGTTGTGACTGAGACCTTCTACTACTAAGACATCAGCACGTCTCATTTATTTGCCCCCAAACCTAGCCTTCCCTGAGCCAATTATCTTCAGGCCTTCATCATTTCCAAATTTGAAAACTACTTCTTTGTCATATTTTATGTTGGTAACAAGATCCTTATTTCCTATCATATGGGATGTGCAACTGTTGTCAAGGATCCATACACCAGAATGATATTTTGCTTTAAGAGCAATTTCCACAACCATTGCTTTCTTAGCTCTTTTTTTTATCCATGTTTTTGTCTACACACTCAGTATAGATTCAAACTCCTGATCTTCCTCAGAGTACGATGGATCGGATTTATCTTGTAAATTTGTAAATTGATTTTTCATTTTAAACTCACATGTTGACTCTTTGATTAGCTACTTGTAACTAATTTGATTCTACTTTGGCACATTCCTCTGGATGGTTGATGTATAATATCTAGCCATGTGACCAAATCCTCTTCTCCAAAAACAATTTCCCTCGAAAGATATTCTAGAGTATCGATTTATGTTTGGATGCCACTGTTGTTATTGTTCCCTTCGATATCTCCTGGCTAAGGAACACACATTTTGTGAATGTCTCATCTTTCTACAGCAATAACACCAAATGTAGAGTTCATTCCTTCGTGTCACTTCTACACTATTGTTTTTCCTTTGGTTTCTCTAAATCTTCTGATTCTACTTCATACACAAATCAATTTTCAATATCGAAGCGGGTGCTTGCAGTCTGACTTCAACCATGATTGATTTATGTTTTTGATCAACCCCCATATCATCCTTATCACTTAGATTTGACTATTGTTTCTATTCTACTGGACCTCTATGCACCACTTTCAACTTTTATATCTTTTGAATGATCTTATTTCCCAATGTCACATTGGGAATCAATAGTTTTTCTAGATTCTTAACTTTTGTTGCATACCGACAAATTCCTCTTCAAGTTCTTTGATACGTTTGATTTGATCTCTTTCGGTGTTAGTCAAACTATCAATTTCACTTTTCGGTTCCTCAATTTTGATCTTATACTCAACAACCTTTTCTAAGATCTCTAGATTTGAAGACTTAAGATTTTCAATTTTGATTTTGCTGCTTTTTGGTGCTGCAGTGTGCGGTTACAACACACTATAGTATGCCCCTTTATCGGCCCTATTAAATGCACTGATAAAGGATCCATTTATCAACGCTTTTCTTACCACTTATAAAGGATCCCTTTATCAGTGTTTTTCTAGCATTGATAAAAGCCTTGGGCTTTTAATCGCGTTTCAGTAGTTAGTGTTTCTCTAACGCTGATAGAGACCATTTTTAGCATTGTTAAATACCTGTTTTGTAGTAGTGTATGTCTACTAAATTATCAATGAATTCATTTTCAACGAGTTATTATGAATACCCTCGGTATAATAATTTACCATGAGTTACCGATTATCAAGGTACCTACTATTGAGGTAAATTATTTATATCATTAACAACTATTTTGAAAATGAATTTCCTATATATTTATGAAGAACAAATCATGAAGTATATATTAGTGCATTCACCTACCATGTGATTCATTTAAATACTATATGAAAGATGCATCTACTAAATGGTCACATGTGTTATTAGTTAGTGGTGGATATGTATTTCATGTTCACCTACCATGGTCGCATGTCGATTAAAATAAATATTGAGCATCACATACTACATACAAAAATGGTATTGCAAAACCATTGATAAGATTGTCACAACACTTACATGAATGTAAAAAGTTAAAAATCAATAATTTGATTATATACACCAGAAGTGTGGTTGAACTAATTATATAAAATCGTTGTTCATCTTGAGAAGAAAGTAATAAATATATTTTCCACTGAAGATGAAAATTAATATACTCACAACATTATATCTTTTTAGATATTGACCCCAAAAAAATTATGAGATCTCATTCAATATTGTTTATGATATATTTGAATCTTTAAATGCTTTCAAAACTCACTGATAGTAATGGATTTTGATTGATGTCGACATAACAATAATTGACTAAAAATATTAATGAAACTTATGATATATTCAACATATAATGTTTTGGATTGATTATCCAAACTACAAAGACTATTGATTACTGATTGTCTTATTATAAGAAATATTCTTTTTTGTACATGTGGATATTTATATATGTTTGGATTACTTCCAAAAGATGTTGTCACTGTTTATTGATTACAACATATACGTGTGTGTGTGAATCCTTGAAGGGTTCAAAATGCCATAAGCATATTCAAAATTATAAGTTTCACTCATTTTGATAAATTATAGGGTGAACTGAATAAGATGTATTTCATGTATCCATATTAAGATAAGAAGTAATATAAAATTGAATTTATCATCTCGAAGATGAAATATTAAATTTTGGAATGATTTTATCTTTAATGATTAATTAAATTTCTTGCTTTCAAGATTGATATATTTCATACACAATGAGTTGATGAAGAATTTATTTATCCCAGTATGATTAAATATAAATGTACATTTTATTTATCCCTAAAAAATATGTGCATAAGTATCTTGCAAATAATAATAAATCGCATTATTATTCTCTATTTATTGAAATCTAAAAGGTATAAATTAGTATTATTTCAAAATTTAAAACTGAATGTTTTATGAATTGAAAATTTTCATCATGGACATTGTGTAATGCAATGAGTTAAATGATGTAGTGATACCCAAATTCAACTCTCATTTCGTCAGGTTTCAAATGGTTTGATCGATTTCATAACAAAGGAAAGTGTTTTTTTAAAACTTAAATTCTTTTATCAAAATTTCAATGAATCGCGTTAGGATATTTCATCCGTCGCCCACCACGACGGAAGGGCAATCGTGTGAGGAGGGAGGCTCCACGTGTCTCCATCGGGTGGCTCCACCTGTGCGTGTTTTATTTTAAATCGTCAAAAAAAAAAAAAAACTTATTTTGTTCGGTGCCCTCGAAATGTCGTACGCGCCACTATATATTCATCGGTATCCCACTTTCCAATTGAGAGTGGTAGCTGAACAGAGGATAGGGCATCCTCTCCCTCCGTCTCTTGGTTCCTCTGCTTTTATCTGCGTCTTCCTCTTTCCATATCCTGTTTCAGTCTCTGCGACGCTTGATTTCGATGATGCAACCGTCGTGCATCAGAGAAATTTCTTCGACGAATCTTAAAGAGATTCCGACACCCAGGCCTCGAGATTTTCCTGTTCGTCTTCGGGACTAGTCCCTGATTTCTGTTGGCTTCTGATTTTTCTCTGTTTCTCCGTTTCGTTCTGATCGCGCGATGGAGTCTGTTCATCGGAAACCAGAGTCGGAGGAAGAAGACGGAGCGAGACCCGTTGATCTTAAAATCTCCGTAGGAGAGGACGAAGCTTCCGCTTCCAGCCGCTTCCTACAAGCGCCGCCGCCGCAGCAGCAGCCACGCACGGCGGCCGTGGCGCTGAAGGAAGAGCCGTTCGTGGAGGAGGGGTCATCGGCTCCGGCGGTGGCTTTGGGATTCGCCGCGCCGGCGGAGCCGCCGATGCCGCATCGGGTCCGAGGGACGCCGGCGAAGCGGGCGTCCTCCAAGGACCGTCACACGAAGGTGGAGGGCCGCGGGCGGCGGATCAGAATGCCCGGCACCTGCGCCGCCCGGATCTTCCAGCTGACCCGGGAGCTGGGCCACAAGTCCGACGGCGAGACCATCCGTTGGCTCCTCGAGCACGCCGAGCCGTCCATCATCGCCGCCACAGGCACTGGGACCATCCCGGCGATCGCCATGTCCGTGAACGGGACGCTCAAGATCCCCACCGCGAAATCCGCGATCTCCTCCTCCCCCAACCCCGACGGCGGCAAGAAGCGCAGGCGGCCGGCGAACAGCGAGTACGTCGACCTGAACGACGCCACCGCGGATGCGCCGACCGCCTCCGCCTCCATCTCCGCCGGCCTCTCCGCAGCTCCGCCCCCGGTTTCGCAGGGGTTCGTCCCCATATGGGCGATTCCATCCGGTGCGGTGGGAACGTTCTGGATGGTCCCCCAGGTCAGCGCCCAGAGACAGCCGCAGATATGGGCATTCCCGCCGCCGGCAGCGTCTCTGCTCAACGTCCCCGGCAGACCCATCTCGACGGTGAACCCCAGGGTAACCGTCGCCGGCGCCGCGGCGTCCACGGTCGGGTCGAAGCCGGCAGGCAAAAGGCCTTCCGCCATGGCTCCTCCGAGCTTCAGCTCGAGCTCCGGCAACCCCGGAACGCAGAGGCTCCGGGACTTCTCCCCGGAGATTCACGACAGACGAGAGCTGCAGCTCATGAATCCCTCTCCGGCCGGTGATCACTGAACGAGAGAGAGAGAGAAAACAGAAAATGTTGGTTGGTCAATCTCAATTACTCCGTTGTTGATCGTTAATATTTTCTCGAAGAACAATTTGTTATCCGTTGAATCTGGTGGAATTAGGATAAATTCGCTCTATCCAGGGATTGTTTATTACCGTCGACGGTGATTCGGTTCGGGGTGGGGGCGGGGGCGGGGCACGTGGTCACGTGAGGCGGGGATCTTTAAAGTTGTGCACGGGTTAGATGGGGCCCACAGGCCTCCGCATGGGGGCGAGTGGAGGAGGCTGTGGGGCCGGGGATTACTTGGTGGGTGGGACAGCGGGGCTGCCTCGGGTGGCGTTGGTTGGGCTGGGGGCGGTGGGCCAGCTGTGGTGGGGGGCCGGTCGCTCGGTGCGGCATGTGACGGGTGAGGGCGGGGCCGACGGCTGGCGTGGGGCCCCGTGGCGGGCCCACGGGTGCGGTGGTGGTGTGGTCCCAACGGGGGTGGGTCGGGGGTCGGCGGCCCAGTCGGGACGCCTGTTCCAAACCGGAATAGGGGTTGGTTGGGTCCTTCAATTCAATTGCATTTTAAATTTTCAATATAATTTTAGAACGGGACAATAACAAATTTTCCAAAAAAACGTATTATAAAATCATCGTTTATGATCAAACTTAAATTATAAAGATACCATTTAAAAAAAAAACATGTGTGAAACCGTACTTGCTGATATGCCGGTCATTGGACGCTTCTCTCACTGCAGCGTGCTCCCTCTTGTAGTGCTCCAATAAATTATTTTCCTCCGATCCCTTTATAAAGTTGCATAGATTTATAAAAAGAAATAAGATATATCATGACATGTTTATATATATAATGTTTAAAAAAAGTATTTGTAAGATTATAAATAAATATATATATTTATTATATTTATAATTATATATAAATAATTTTTAAATATATTTATTCATAATTATAATTATTTAAATAAATATATGTCTCCAATGAATTATGTCAATAAATATATATATCAATAGACTACGATATTCATGGACATGATTGGCGTCATTTGTGTTCATACATTGATGCGTGAGTACACGTATAATTGACGTTATATGTTCATAAGTTTATATATTCATGACTCATGAATGTTCATTTATACATTAGCATCATTATTAATCATGTTTTCCATATATATTCAATGACTCGTTTTTTATAATCCATATCTTATTAGGTATGATTCATTCATGTTATACCCATTAACTTATCACGTTTCTATAAATACTTATAAAATTTCAATAAATATGTTTATTACATTTATACTTATAAAATTTTAATTATATATAAATATTTTTTAAATATATTTATTTGTAATTATAAAATTACAATAAATACATTTATTATTAGTTTATATATAAATATATATAATTATATAAATATAATTATAAACATATACAAATATTTATAAATATATACTTATATTTATAATTATATATTATATTATATATATAATATTTATATTTAAATAATTATGGAGTTGGGGCTTGCCCGAGTAGTAAAGACTCACCGTAATATAAATATATATATTTATATTATAATAAATATAAAATTATAAATATGATAAATATATTTATTATAATTTTATAAATATTTAAAGCAACCCCGTAATACATGAGGTTGGGGGTTCAAAACCCATTGGGCACTGGCAGTGTAGCAGCGACGGGCGACACTGTTGAAGCAGCGAGTACTGTAGCGGTGACGGTACAACAACAGGTACTATAGCAACCGGGTACTATTCACAGAATGACTCTTTGGACCAAAATATTGGGGCCTACGGGCCATGTAATGGGTTTCATGCCCATTGGGCCTTCGGATAAAAAATATATGATGTAACAAAAGCGGCTCATTGGGTGAGTTATCCCTTGGGAGACTATGACATGCCTCTTAGGGTTGTGTGTGTGGTGTGTGTGTTGGAATATAATTGTAATCTCAAGCACCTAATATATATATAATTTTATAAATATGTATAATTAATATGTTAACTATATATAATTAATATATTTATTATAAATATAATTTTATAAATATATAAAATTATAAAAAACATATTTATTAATATTAGACATTTATCAACGCCTTTTTAGTGATGACAAAGACATCCCTTTATCAACGCTAAAAAAACTTTGATAATACTATTTTTTATCATCACTACAATTTTAGCGCTGATGAAAACAAGTTTTATCAGCGCTTCTGATAAAGATATTCTTTTATCAGCGCTAAAAAACCATCGATAAAGAGGCGTTTTATTAGCGTTTTCGATTTTAGCGCTGATAAAACTACTCTTTATCTGTGCTTTTTTGAAATCGTTAAGTTTAATCCCTTTTTTCAAAAGAACCCTAACCACCTATTTTCTCTCACACACCTTCAAGCTCTTGTGGAAGTCGACTACCGCCGCACCATCGCTCTCGCCGAACGCCGCTGCCGCCTTGCTGCCGCTCTCGCCGAACCACACTCGTGTCGCCGCACCGCCACTCTCGCCGAACCGTATTCTCGGTGCTATAGCTGTAAAGGCCCGAATTTTCCATGTATTTTTTTAATTATATGAAACTATCACGAGTCTGTGAAAATTGACGGCGTGTGATTCCGAGGCCCGGAGTGCCCAGAATGAATTTCCGAACTTTTTTTAAGGTGCATTCAATAAACGCGCGAGCGGCGTTTTCTAACTTTTGAACTGATGCTCGGATTAAAAATCCAAGGGCACCGTTGAATCCGCAGCGTTGAGATTCGCTTAAGGGAGGCTTCACTTTGACCGCAGTAGGTCTGGAGAAAAAGTTAAGTTTTGGGACTTTTAAAAGAATAAATAAAATAACAAAGTTATTTTATTTTGTTTCTATCTTTCCCTCCAACGGACAAACGACAACGTGAGACCAGCGGCGTGTCAAGCCATTAAATGGCTTGACCTTTCAATCTTAAGTAACGATGTCGTTGATGAATTAGGAATGTTCTTAAATAATGAGCCACCATTAATTCTCAACGTTGTTACTTACCCTCACCCTCTTATATTTATATGGAGCTTGGAAATGAGTATCGGCATTGCTTCGCCAAGCAACGAAGTGTTGACCAACTGTCAAGATGCCAAACCCTTGGAGGACGGAGCCGGTTCTAGCGGGAGGTGACGGGTGACACCGAACCACGAACCGAAGGGCGACGTACAAGCAGCGTCGTTGAAAACCTGTTGCGGGGACGAAGAACACCGACTCACCTTCAAGCACATACGTTCTCCAACAGATTTTACGAGGTAGGGAATTATTTTGGTTTTTAATTCCAAATAATTGATGAATTCGTTAATTCTCCCTCATGTTTACGAGTTAACACGGAGGACGCGGTCCTAACGAACCTGGCCTGAACCCTTTGCTACTTTGCTACCCTTGCGCCCTTCATGGAACATTGCCGGCGCGATGACACCGACCTGCTACGAAGGAGGCGGCGTGCCGACGCGCGACGCAAGAGGAGGCCGCGACACTAAGCCGCGACGATCAACGGAGCGGCCGACACCGGCCGACCGCAAAGGAGGTGCGGCGCGCCGTCGGCGAGCAAGGGGCCGCGGCTGAAGCCGCGATAGTCGGAGGAGGCGGCCAACATGCCGGCCACCCATGGAAGAGGAGGGTGGCACGACCAGTGCGCTGCCGGAGGGAGCGGGCCACAACTCGTCAGCCGCGACAAACCTGGAGACGGCGGCCAGCACATCGGCCGACCGCGGGCGGCGGAGCGGCGCGCCGCCGCGCGCTGCTGGAGATGGCGACCGGCCCACCAGCCGACTGTGACAGGAGGTAGGACCCGCTCCAGCGGATCTTGCGAGCCACCTGGTGGCGCCACGTGCCGCCGCAGTTGCGGAAGAAACCGAACGACCCTTGCGACCGTTCGGGAAAACTAGGGGTCACCCCCGTGTAGTGGTTAGGGCGGGCCCCGCCACATCGGGCCGCCCCAACCAGCCGCGGGCCGCGCTTCACGCGGCCGGGCTGCTTGCTGCTGGGCCCCCTGCCCAGCGGGCCGGGCCGCGCCCCATCGCAGGCCGGGCCGAGCCCGCTGCGGCCCGGCCCAACCGGGTCGTGTCGGAGCGGACTCGGGCCCAACCGGACCCAGAAACACTTAAAGGGCCATATCTTGAGAACCAGGTGTTCGTTTGACGTACCAGCTATGGTGTTGGGATCCTTGGATCGAGAGGGTCCTTTTGGTATACTCCACTGAAGTTTGGAGACAGTTGGAGTATGGCCGGGTTGGATCAAACCCGAATCCAACCGGGCCCTCGGAACTGAAACGCTTATAACTTATAAACCGGGCATCCAATTGATGCACCGTCTGTCGCGTTCGAACCCTTATGATATGACGGTCCTTTGGGTTACTCCTTTGTGGAGCTTAGTGATGGTCGAGGTACGACCGATATCTCGAGAGGTAGATTCTACGGAACTCGAGTGCACCGGGTGCGAAGAATCCTGTGGCTGGTTGTAACGTGAAGAAAGAACATCGATCCTGTGTGAGTCAACATCTATCAGATCATGTGTGGGTCAGCGCTCAGCGATCCTGTGTGGGTCAGCGCATACCGATCGTGTGTGGGTCAGATCCTGTGTGGGTCAGCGCTCAGCGATCCTGTGTGGGTCAGCGCATACCGATCCAGTGTGGGTCAGCGAGGGTTAGTTATCTATCGATGCTGTGTGGGTCAGATCCTGTGTGGGTCAGTGGGGGTTAGTTACCTATCGATCCTGTGTGGGTCAGAAGCAGTACTACTTAACAGAATAAGATGATCTAGCCTTACGACTAATCATCAGTACTTCTGTACTTAAGTTATACCTGATTGTGAGCTGAGTCACTTATATCTTCGTGGTGTTACCTGTTTGGTACTTATATCCTCGTGGTGTACCTATGTGGTACTTCTATCTTCGTGGTGTTACCTGTGTGGTACTTCTATCTTCTTGGTGTTACCTGTGTGGTACTTCTATTTTCGTGGTGTTATTTGTGTGGTACTTTTATCTTGGTGGTGTTACCTGTGTGGTACTTCTATATTTGAGGTGTTACCTGTGTGGTACTTCTACCTTCGTGGTGTTGTCTTCGTGGTGTTACCTGTGTGGTACTTCTACCTTCGTGGTGTTACCTTTGTGGTATTCTTCCCACATGTATGAGATGAGTATGTCTTGATAACTTAGGTATATGTATGGGAATATACCTAAGTAGAGTTGATGTCTATTGCTTCATGCTTTGAGATTGAGGTCTTGTTTTGTGGTATTTCCTTTGTGGAACTCTAGGAGACCTATGGGGTCTCAGGGTCCCTACTAAGTATCGTTATACTCACCCCTGCACGGGCTACGCCCGCACCTTGTTGTGTCTTGTGTAGATGACAGACAACATTGATCGAGACTAAGGGAGCCAGGACTGGACGATACTTGGAGGTGGACTATTTGGTTTGACGTGACACATGGACTACTGATTGTGAGTTGTACCAACCCTTCAGGTAGGATCCTCAGTGGATGATCCATGAGCTGTTTTCCCTTTTTCAGTTGCATCGTACTTTTCAGTTGTACTTGTACTTTTACAGTTGGGCTTGTATTCCGCCCCCTTTTACTTCAACACTCTTTTTACTACAACATTTTACTTAGTGGTTGCTTCTTGTTGTGTTCTTAGATTGTGTGTTTGTACAGGTTAAAAAGGCAATGACTTCCCATTTTAGGGATACACCTTTCCGGTGCTAGTCGCCAGCCCCTGGCCTATGGAAGGCGGGCTTGGGGTAGTCATGACACGGACCCCAAGGGATGGGTCATAACAAAGTGGTATCAGAGGAGTCGGTTCTACCGAAGAACTAGGACTCTAATATTTTCTATGTGGAAACAGTGTTAAGTGTTATGAGTGTGATTTTCAGTTTGGGGAATCCAGTGTTGGTGCGGCGACCGACGTATCCATACACCAGGACCCTGAATTCCGATTTCTGACTAAGCGCACGAAAACACAGATTGCGTATGTTTTGAAAAGTTTTCTTTTGATCTCTTGAGTCATCTCACCAGGTATAACTTATTGACCATGACATACCCATCTTCTTTTAGGATTCCGCCACGTAGACAACTAGCCAGGATTCCTGAGAGAGTATGCGACGACAGCCCACCGAGCGATGAGCCCTTGGTGTAGGGCCCTCTTACGGCGTTAACACCTTTTGGTGGTGTACCAGCAGCACCACTACCCATTGGGAAGCCGTTGCCACCATCCCCACCAACAGAGGATGCACGCCGACTGAGCGCGTTGCATAAGTTTCAGCGGCAGAGGCCTCTGAGGTTCCTTGGCGAGACGGACCCATAGACGCCTGAGGATTGGCTGGAGGCTGTGGCCAAAGTTTTTCGTTTAGTTGGGACACCAGCTGACCTTATGGTGATCCTAGTAGCCAGTCTCTTCCAGGGAGAAGTTGAGAGATGGTATATATTGGTGCTCCAGATACACGATGAGGTGACCCTCATCTGTGCGGACTTTGAGAGCCTTTTCAGGGTAGAGTTCGTCCTAGCGATCTTATGATCAGTGCATATACAGGAGCTGCTGCACTTACAATAGCGCATCATGACTGTGGCCCAGTACTCGACGAGGTTCACTGATCTCTCCCGCTACTCCACCGACATGGTACGTGACCCTTTCTTCAGGGACCAGACCTTTGAGCAGGGTCTCTGATGGGAGATCAGAGCATCGATGATACCGCTTAGCATTCCGACGCAGGCTGGGGTGCTAGAGTGAGCACTTTTGGTGGAGAGATTCCTAGCTGAGCAGGCACCTATAGGTTCCGGGCGCAGCGGAAACGCGTTGGTGAGTTTTCCCAACTTTAATTTTAACGTTTAAACAACGTTCAATCCGAGATCCACCACGATATAAAATGCCGAATCTTCGGAATAGAACGAAGAACAAAAAACTTAAGAGGGAATCCCGGAACCACAGAGATAGGATCATCATATGTTGGTTATAATTAATTTAATTAATTCACACGAATTACCTTGGTGAAATTCTTTCTTCGTTGATGTGTCCGGTCACGATTCGATGATCCGTCGTTTCTTCATAGAATCCAAGTGTAGGATTCCTCTAGCGGTGATCCACACGTGTGCCACGTATCTCTGGACGCCGCCAAAGGGATCTCCGGGTGCTAGCGCGGAAGAACCTTCGCTTGCGATGTTTGCCTTCGATCACCTTGATCTCTCGGTCTTGAGAGCGTTCTTGGAGGAAGGATCTCTTTCGGGCTTGAAAGAATTCTCTAGAATTGTTGTGCACAACGATTCTCTTGAGGAAAAGTGTTGGGGTTGTGAGGATATTTATAATCAGGTTTTGAGGTTATAGAGTTATGACAATAAATAAACACGTTACGCATTTTATTTATTTCATTAACCCTTATTGAAAACCCCTATGTAGAATTATTAATTCCTTGACATGCGCCCATGCTGATTATAATAAATATCATTTAATAAAACAATATTATATCCTCAAAATCCTAACTGGAAAAACTACACAGCTTGTAATCATTAATACACGGCGTGTACTCATTTTCCATAAAACTACACGGCGTGTATATTTAATATACACGACGTGTACTTTTATTTTCCACTTTCATTTATTTCCTCCACTACATTTATTAGTCCTTGAGTAATGGCTATTTATTTCTTAAATAAATGCAACTGCATTACTCGCTAATAAATGTATTATTTCACCCACAATATATTCTCTCAAATAACTAGTGTCGAAATAAATGCAATCAGGCATCCTTAAATAATTATTAAACCACATCGGGAATAATCTTTATTTAACTTGTTAAATTAATATTTAACTAAGATACATAGACACACTTAGTATGTGACTCTCTAGGCCTCTTTCTCAGTGCCATTAGGCGGAGCCTGGATAAAGTCCAAAGTTAGCGTCTAGCAACACGCCAAGGCACCCATAGAGAAAGAAGTTAACGCCGCAATGACATGTCACCTCCTACGAACGCTTACCGTGCAATATAATCCCTTTGTCTCGATATCTCTAATCAAGCGGGTTGCATGCTAGTGCCATCAACCCATGTGCTCGATTATTCTTTCTTTGACTTCCTGGAATCAAACCTGCCCATACCTTACTATTGCATGGATTTATTTAGGCTATATCAATTCCATCAAAGGGACTGAGATATCTACTTCCATTATGGAAGAGAAGGGACAAATCCTCTCTCGCATTATATATCAATGCAGTATTACTCGTGACACATCCAACGTATCCTACCTCGCTGCGAACAGTGTGTCGTCACAGTTTTCGTCAATACATCTAAGTGCGCGAGTTGTAATACCCATTAATAATAATCTTAAAGTCTAAGGATCAATACACACGTCCGCAGATAGGAACATCCAATGACACTATGAAATGTGGATTTCCTACTGGCGGGTCTCGTTCTCATAATATCCTCCTAGATATTACCAAGGGCGCACACCATGAGATGGAACCTCAAAGTTTTATGAGTCCTCACCCCCAATGACCTGTATTATTTGTGTCCCTCAAATAATATTATCCAGTCATAGAACATATATTCAAGAACAATGTTATGGCACTTCCGGGTTCTCATCATAGCAGGGATCTGCTATGACCCTTTAATGCAACAACTATCCTTAGGACATTATCACATGCATTGTCACGCAGAAGAACAATCAAGATGTGATAAGGCTTTTATTAATGAATAAAGTACAAAGTAGTTGGTTCTAGGCCACCAACTCTAACAGACTCCCACTTGGACTAGAGCCAACTGCTAACAACCTTTAACCCGCTAACTCTCACATGATATTCATGCTTCTGCTGAGATAAGCCTTTAGTCATGGGGTCTTCCACGTTCTCTTCCGTGGACACTCTTCTCACTGCAACTTCACCCCTTTGATAGAAATCCCTCAAGAGGTGATACTTTAGGAGTATATGCTTTGTCCGTTGATGTGACCTTGGTTCTTTCGCAAGAGCCACCGCTGTAATATTATCACAATACAATGTAATGGGATATTTACTGCTAGGCACCACATCAAGATCCTGGACAAAGTTTCAAATCCAGATGGCTTCCTTGGCTGCATCAGAAGCCGCTATATATTCAGACTCTGCTGTAGAATCGACAAAAACTAACTGCTTTGAACTCTTCCAGCTCACAACTCCTCCATTGAGACAAAAAAACATATCCATATTGCGACTTCAGATCATTCTGATCTGTCTGAAAACCAGCATCAACATACCCTCTGATGACAAGCTCACCGTCTCCTCCATACACTAGGAACATATCTTTAGTTCTTCTTAGATACTTAAGGATAGTCTTAACAGTAGTCCAATGCTGTTCTCCTGGATTTACTTGATATCTGCTTACCATGCTCAGTGCATAGGCAACATCAAGCCTAGTACATAACATGGCATACATGATGGATCCTATATCCGAAGAATATGGGATCTTAATCATTCTATCTTCCTCTTGTTATGTCTGAGGAAACATTTTCTTAGAAAGATGTAGGTCATGTGACACTGGAACTAATCCCCTCTTGGATTGTTCCATACTAAATCTCTTTAGTATCTAGTCAATGTATGTACCCTGACTTAGTCCAAGCAGCCTCTTGGATCTATCACGAATGATCTTGATCCCTAGAATGTAGGCTGCTTCACCCAAGTCCTTCATGGAGAAACACTTGTTCAAGCAGTCCTTAACTGACTGTAATACTGGTACATCATTTCCAATAAGTAATATGTCGTCAACATATACTACTAGGATAACGATCACATTCCCATTAAACCGCTTATAAACACATGGCCCACATTCGTTTTTAATGAACCCAAATTCCTTTATGGCTTCATCAAATCGAATGTTCCATGATTTGGATGCTTGCTTTAATCCATAAATGGATTTCTGCAACTTGCAAACCCGTTTGGATTCACCTGGTGTCACAAACCCTTCTGGTTGTGTCATATAAACATCTTTCTGAAGGTTCCCGTTATGGAATGCTGTTTTGACATCCATCTGCCAAACCTCGTAGTCATGGTAAGCTGCTATGGCAAGTATGATTCTTATGGATTTAAACATGGCAACTGGCGATAAGGTTTCATCATAGTAAATTCCTTGATGCTGTCTGAACCCTTTATCCACTAGCCTTGATTTATAGGTACTAACTTGACCTTCAATGTCCAGCTTTCTCTTGAATACCCATTTGCATCCAACAGGTTTTACATCAACTAGCTCATCGACCAGAACCCAGATGTGGTTCTGATACATGGAATCCATCTCAGAATTCATAGCTTCTATCCATCTTGTAGCTTCTGAGCTTTCTAATTCTTCCTTGTAGGAGAGAGGTTTATCATTGTCAAACAATAATGATTCACCATCCTCGGTGACTAGGAAACCAAATCTCTATGGTTCCCTTACCTCTCTTGAGCTCCTACGCAGTACTTGTGTTTCTGAAACCTCTTCTACGGGGACCTGTGGAACTTGTTCCTGTACCAACTTCTATGTATCTTGAGCATCAACTTCATCGAAGTCAATCTTTCTCCCACTACCCTTCTCGAGGATGTGCTCCCTCTCAAGAAAGACGACTTGTCTGGCGACAATCACTTTCTTGTCTGAAGGGTTATATAGGTAATATCCTTTCGTTTTCTTGGGATATCCTATAAAGATACACCTCGTGCCCCGGGGCGCTAGTTTGTTACCTGAGGAGGCCTTAACAAATGCCTCACATCCCCATACACGTGTGTGAGACAAAATGGGTTTCTTTCTATTCCATAGCTCGGTGGGAATTCCATTTTCCACCTTAGTTGGTACTCGATTTAATGTGTATGATGCAGTTTGTAATGCATATCCCCAAAAGGATAATGGAAGATCCGCATGACTCATCATCGACCTCACTATGTCCAACAAGGTGAGGTTCCTCCTTTCACTAACACCATTCCACTGTGGTGTATAAGGAGGAGTGATCTGAGATAGAATCCCAAACTCCCGTAGAAGATCGATGAACTCTTGGTTCAGATATTCTACACCTCGATCCGATCAAAGTTTCTTTATCTTCTCACCAAGCTGATTCTATACTTCATTCTTTAATTCCTTAAATTTCTCTAAGGCCTCTGACTTATACCTCATTAAGTAGACATAGCCATATCTACTCAAATCATCAGTAAAAGTAATGAAGTAAGAATATCCACCTCTAGATTCTACTGGAAATGGTCCACATACATCCGTGTGTACCAATCCTAGAAGCTCTGTGGCTCTTTCACCCTCTCCACTAAAAGGAAGCTTGGTAATTTTTTCTTGTAAACAAGCGTGACATATATCAAGTGGTTTTAACTCAGTAGAGTCTAAATAGCCATCTTGGCAGATCTTTGTCAAGCGCTTCTCGTTCACATGACCGAGACGGTGATGCCACAATTGGGTGATGTATGAGTCATGTGATTTTGTTTCGTTATCGATTGCTAACACTTGGTTTTCATAATTTAATACATACAAACCATTATTTAAATGTTCCATACCATAACATACGTTGTTCTTATAAAAGAGACAACCCTTATTTCCAAATTTGAAAACAAATCCATCCATATCCAAACAAGATACAAAAATTATGTTCTTGGTAACACTAGGAACATAATAACAGTTATGTAAAACTGGAATCATCCCAGTCGGCAGTGAGAGGTGGTAATCGCCAATAGCCAACGCAGCCAGCCTTGTGCCATTAGCAGCTCAAAGATCCACCTCTCCTCTGGAAATCTTTCTAAATATACTTGGTTCCTGCATTTGAATACATATGTGAGCCCCACAAGCTGTATCTAATACCCAATGTGTAGAAATAGAAAGATTACACTTGATAACGAACACACCTTTAGCGTCCCCACGCTTCTGGGTGCAGTTCCTCTTCCAGTGGCCTTGCTTGACACATAAAAAACACACCGCCTCCCGTTCCTTGCCCTGCCACTGGATCTTCCCCTTCTTGGAGGGACGGTGCTCGGGGGCTTCAGACAGTTTATAAGTCTTTGGACCCTTTTCATTTTCCTTCCTTTTCTTGTTCACCATAAGGACTACAGGTTTGTCATGCCCCATGTCCTTGTCTACCTGGCGAATCAAGGTCAGAAGCTCCGATATACTCTTCTCATTTCTGCTCATGTTATAATTGAAAATGAAGCTAGAGAAGGTCTTGGGCAGTGATGATAGGATGAGATCTGTACGCAACTCATCCAGGAATTTAATCCCTAAGATGTCCAAACGTTCAATGTAGCCAATAAGCTTGACTACATGAGGCCCAGCTGGCGCAGAATCTCCAAGCTTAGTTGTAAACAAAGCATTGGAGATCTCATATCTCTCTTGTCTCTCCTTCTCTTGGTAGAGATCCTTAAGGTGAGACATCATGCTATACATGTCCATGTTTTCATGTTGCTTCAAGATCTCATTGGACATGGCCGATAGCATGAAACACTGGACATCTGTGGCATCATCCATGTGTTTCATATAGAGAGATAATTCCTCATCACTGGCCTCTTTCCCAGGCACAACTGGAATAGGCTCTTCTAGCACATACAATTTCCTTTCGCGACGAAGGATGACGCATAAACGCCTTTGCCACTCTTGGAAATTGGTGCTGGTGAGAAGGTTTTCTTTCTCGAGTATGGTGCATGATGATATGTTTGAAGTAATTTTATTAACTTTTCTAAAAATTAAGACGAGAAAAGGTTTAGTACTTTATTACAAAACCGAGACAAATAAATAAATTAATATTTATTAGTCTCTCACTATTTTATTGAAATCCAATAGCCATCACCATTGACTTCAGAATATTCTGTTGCCTGAATATTCTAGTGTCAAGGATCCATATTACCCTCACATTACCCCAACTAGGGTTGGTCAAGAAACTTGAAGGGTTTTTAGGTAGAAATTCCAAATGCCAACTGCATTAACTCGCATCTCCTTGATCCGCTGAGTGGACTCCCCAATATTGAAATCCTTTTATTTTGGATTTCCTCAACCTTTGCCTCTTGATCACACCAAGTCCTGCTGTGGCACTCAACCCTTGATGCGAACCAAGTCAAGTCAACCCAAAACCTTGAATTAGAATTCCCCGATAATTGAAAGCACCCCAACTAGGGTTGGTCAAGCACTTTGAACTATGGTTCAATTCTAACCAAGATTATGGAAGGCTATACCGACTTAATATTTCTTTTGAGGGATTTTATCCTTATACGTAAATTTCCAATTTATTATCTTTTATTACATGCTTGTTAATATTAAGTGGGACATACTTAAGTGATTAACCATGTCTAAGATAATATTTACGTATAAGCCAGTTTTATTTTAGTTCCATCTTGCATGCTCGTTTAATTCATTAATTGTGTGATCGTGACAACACACCCACAATAAATAAACCATGCAACTGACAGAAATAAAATAAATGGTATGATCATGAGCTTGTTCTATTGGTTAGTTTATCTAGCGGTTGATAAACTAACCCAAGACCTAGGGGAGAAACGCCTTGAACCTTGTGGGTTCGTGTTTACAGCTTTCCACCTGTCCACCTTTGTATCTCTTTAGATTGGTTTCACCTTGTCTCCTGACTTGAGCCGCCTCCACTATCTTGGGAGATCCATCTATTACATATGCATTTATCTCACATGCATGTGAGGGGTAAAAAGGGATTTTTACATAAAAGAATCCTTGGGTGCGCATGCCCTACATATTAATGAGGAGATGGGTCACAGAACAACAAATTTAATTTAAATAAATAAATTAAAAGAAACCATTCACATATAAAGGTCTCGGTCTATCTCATGATCATCCATACATGAAACGATATTTATGCATAAATAAAACTAGCATTCAATTCTTTAATCGTTCTTGTTTAAGATAAATCACGCTCGAATTAATTAATTATCTTTAATTAATCAATCCTTTTATCTTAAAACCTTTTTCTGAATTTCCTTGAGATTCTCATCCATCATAATTTTAAATAAATAAATTCATTTAAAATTATCCTTGTACGTAACTTGTACCTTGGAGGCAACCCGGTGAATTCCCGTTCATTATACAGATGTTAAATTAAACACACATATATAAAACACCTATCACGTGTTGTGCCTCAGCTTTACGCCTACACCATGGTACATGTCTCAAGGGTTTGTATAATATAATAATAAATTTTAATAAATCTACGTAATTTGGGTGAGTACACGGCGTGTAGTTCCGACTACACAACGTGTACTTTTCTTCACCATCCATCTGAAGTACACGCCTGGGGACATGGCGTGTTAATGTACTTCGGAAATTTTCGGAGTACACGACGTGTACAGTGGGACACACACCGTGTAGTTTCCGCGTTACACGGTTTCCAGCCGGGTAAGCCGTGTACGGGGTACACGGTCCAACCCTAACCCGAAGGGACTACACGTCGTGTTCTGTTGGACCACACAACGTGTAATCCGGAAACCGTGTGCCACCTATTCCTGGTCAACACATGGTGTCATAAATGAATTAGATAGGATCAATACATGGCCTGATTTGGTAGATCAGTCCGATGCATGAATCTAGACTACACGACGTGTACTTCTGAATACATGCTGTGTATTCTAGTGTTGTACGACCAGAAATGTTTGGCTCCTTCGGATGAGTTACTCTATTTTATTTTAATCAAAATTAAAAGAAAAATTCGTTTCTGTGAGGTGAACGAGAAATGATGGAGGAGGAACAGATCTCAAGATTCATATTTCCAGAACGATTAAACTTGAATTAAAACAACTAAATTATTAAATGTGTAAAACATCAACGAAAAGCTAAATAATTATAATCAACGATATGATCCCTCTGACACCACTTGTAGGTTCTGGGTGCAACGGAAGTGCGTTGGTGGGTTTTCCCAACTTTAATTTTAACGTTTAAACAATGTTCAATCCGAGATCCGTCACGATATAAAACACCAAATCTTCGGAATGGAATGAAGAATGAAAAACTTAAGAGGGAATCCCAGAACCACAAAGATAGGATCATCATATGTTGGTTATAATTAATTTAATTAATTCACAAGAATTAACTTGGTGGAATTATTTCTTTGTTGATGTGTCCGGTCATGATTCGATGATCCATCATTACGTCGTAGAATCCAAGTGTAGTATTCCTCTAGTAGAGATCCACACGTGTGCCACGTATCTCCGGATGTCGCCGAAGGAATCTCGGGGTGCTAGCACGAAAGAACCTTTGCTTGCGATGTCCACCTTCGATCGCCTTGATCTCTCGGTCTTGAGAGCATTCTTGGAGGAAGGAGTTCTTTCAGGCTTGAAAGAATTCTCCAAAATTGTTGTGCACAACGATTCTCTTGAGGAAAAGTGTTGGGGTTGTGAGAATATTTATAATCGGGTTTTGAGGTTATAGAGTTATGACAATAAATAAACGTGTTACGCGTTTTATTTATTTCATTAACTCTTATTAAAAACCCCCATGTTGAATTATTAATTCCTTGACATGCGCCCATGATAATTATAATAAATATCATTTAATAAAACAATATTATATCCTCAAAATCCTGGCTGGAAAAACTACACGGCGTGTACTCATTTTCCATAAAACCACACGGCATGTACTTTTACTTTCTACTTTCCTTTATTTCCTACACCACATTTATTAGTCCTTGAGTAATCTATTTATTTCTTAAATAAATGTAACTGCATTACTCACTAATAAATGTATTATTTCACCCACAATATATTCTCTCGAATAACTAGTGTCGAAATAAATGAAATCAGACATCCTTAAATAATTATTAAACCAAAGTCGGGAATAATCTTTATTTAACTTGTTAAATTAATATTTAACTAAAATACATGGACACACTTAGTGTGTGACCCTCTAGGCCTCTTTCTCAGTGGAATTAGGTGGAGTCTGCCTAAAGTCCAAGGTTAGCGTCTAGCAACATGCCAAGGCACCCATAGAGAAAGAAGTTAACACCACAATGACGTGTCACCTCCTACAAACGCTTACCGTGTAATATAATCCATGTCTCTCGATATCTATAATCAAATGGGTTGCATACTAGCACTATCAACCCATGTGCTCGATTATTCTTTCTTTGACTTCCTGGAATCGAACTCGCCCATACCTTACCATGGCCATGGATTTATTTAGGCTATATCAATTCCATCAAAGGGATTGGGATATCTACTTCTGTTATGGAACAGAAGGAATAAATCCTTTCTCTCATTATCTATCAATGCAGTATTACTCGTGACGCACCCAACGTATCCTACCTCGCTGTGAAAAATGTGTCATCATAGTTTTTGTCAATACATCTAAGTGCGTGAGTTGTAATACCCATTAATAATAATCTTAAAGTCTAAGGATCAATACACACGTCCGCAGATAGGAACATCCAATGACACTATGAAATGTGGATTTCCTACTGGCGGGTCTTGTTCTTATAATATACTTTTGGATATTACCAAGGGCGCACACCATGAGATGGTACCTCAAAGTTTTATGAGTCCTCACCCCTAATGGCCTGTATTATTTGTGTCCATCAAATAATATCATCCGGCTATAGAACATATATTCAAGAACAGTGTTATGACACTTCCGGGTTCTCATCATAGCAGGGATCCGCTATGACCCTTTAATGCAATAGCTATCCTTAGGAAATTATCACATGCATTGTCATGCATAAGAACAATCAAGATGTGATAAGGCTTTTATTAATGAATAAAGTACAAAGTAGTTGGTTCTAGGCCACCAAATCTAACAGCACCGAGGACGAGATCCACCACCGGACATTAAGTAGCAGGGTCATCTGCAGCAGGCAGTAGGCGGATGACGCAGGGGACCAAGTGGGCTAGGCCTTCTGGTGGACGACCCCAGGATACAGGGTCGGTGGTGCGAGGCTCACGGGACAGAGGAGGACAACTGAGGAGCAGGTAGTGCTACACATGCGGTGGGCAGGGTCACGTGGCTCGCGACTGCCCAGCTCACCGTACGGATGACCAAAAGACGATCGAGGGACCGCCGAGGCAGAGGCAAAGATTTGACCGAGGAGGTCCTTAGGCAAAAATAAAATGTGACAGAGGAGCTAGCCATGCAGTAAGCGGTGGGCGGTGATTTGAGGTTCTATCGCTACCACCACCAGGTGGTCTACCCCGACCAAAGGTAGCATGTGGACATTGATGAGCTCATCTCCAGGCAGCTAAGGCTTACGACCACGACGCTCTGGAGATGATTATAAGTATGATCTATGTCTACTCCACCTTACCTGTAGTACTTATAGACACAGGTGCCAGTCACTCTTTTATTTCCACAGCCCTTGTTCGTAGCTCAGAGATTTTTATGGATCTGTTGGCTCGATCCTTACGGTTAGAGACTCCTACGGGAGCAGATTCAACAATTACACACTGGTGCCAGAAGTGTGAGCTTACTCTAGGAGATGAGAGCTTTGACTGAGATCTTCTAGTAGCGGTGTCAAGGCCTTATGACATCATCTTGGTTATGGACTGATTATCCACAGTCCATGCCCAGGTTGACTGTATTAGGTGCAAAGTGCGGTGTGCCTGCAAGGATGAGACTGAGTTTTCCTTCACCAGCGAGAAGGGAACCTTTACAGCATAGGATGGACTTACCCAGAGGAGGGTGCAGTCAATCACACATCAGTTGGCTAACCTTACTCTCAGAGCAGTAGATGCTGAGAGTTCCAGCTATCCTGTAGTGGTGGACCAGTATGCCGATGTATTTCCTGATGATATTCCGAGACTACCTCCATGTAGAGAGGTAGACTTTTACATTGACCTATACCTCGGGATGACACCGATATCTACACCAGAATATTGGATGACTCCCATAGAACTTCATGAGTTACAGGTACAGTTGGAGGACTTATATAGAAATTGGTTCATAAGGCCCAATGTTTCTCCATGGACAGCCCTGATTTTGTTCGCCAAGAAGGCAGATGGGAGTTTGAAACTCCGTGTGGACTACTGGTGCCTGAACTAGGTGACTATGAAGAACAAGTATTCACTTATGAGGATTGATGATCTTTTCGATAAGCTAAAGGGAGCTCGTTGGTTTTCGAAGATAGACCTCAGATCGGGCTATTATCAGCTCAAAGTACATGATGAGGATGTGCATAAGATGACCTTAAAATGTCGGTATGACCATTATGAGTTCTTGGTTATGCCATTCAGCATGACCAATGCCCCAAAAGTGTTCATGGGACTCATGAACATGATCTTTCAGTCATACCTTGATCGCTTTGTGGCGGTCTTCATCGATGACATCTTGATATACTCGGCATCAGAGGAGGAGCATGCCTATCATCTGTAGATAGTTCTGGATACACTCTGAGAGCACCAGCTTTATGGTAAGCTCTTGAAGTGCCAGTTTTGGTTACGAGAGGTTCACTTTCTGGGACACGTTATCTCAGAGGCTAGAGTTGCAGTGGATCCAATGAAGATAGAGGCTGTACTTGCTTGGGAGCCACCCAGGAGTGTGAATGAGGTGCAGAGTTTCCTGGGGTTGTATGGATACTACCGAAGATTCATGCCTGACTTTTCCAGAGTTGTGGCACCCTTGTAAGCATTGATGAATAAGGGACAACCTTTCATATGGACAGAGAGACGCCAACAGAGTTTTCAGGATCTGAGGCGGAGAATGACGAGTGCCCCCATCTTGAGGCTACCAGAAGAGGGAATTGGGTATGTATTCTACTATGAAACATCAAAGATCAGACTTGGATGTTTCATGATGCAGGAGAAAGCAGTGATCGCTTACAACTCACGACATCTAAGGCAACATGAGTAGAACTACACTACCCATGACCTGGAGTTAGCAGCAGTGGTCTTCTCCTTGAAGATGTGGAGGAATTACTTGATGGGAGAACGTTTTACACTCTACTCTAATCACAAGAGTATCAGGTATATCTTCTCTTAGAAGGACCTGAACCTAAGACAATGACGCTGGCTAGAGTTCCTCTAGGACTATGAATTTTAGATAGTCTATACTCCTGGGAAGGGGAATGTGGTAGCAGATGTACTCAGTAGGAGATCTGGTCTGCAGTTGCTGAATGAGGCGACAGAGCAGCTAGCTGCGTTGTAGATATCCTTCATGGATAGAGATGGAGCATCATACCTCCAGTCTATGACAGTCACTCCCCCACTCCTTCAGTGAGTCAGGGAGGCAAAGCTTGGGGACATTGACTGCGAGGCTCGACGTGCTCATATATCCTCAGGACAATCACCAGATGGATTTTCTGAAGGTGGGGAGCACGTCATCCTCTTCATAGGACGTACCATGGTACTAGTGGTGCTACAAGATTAGGTGTTGAGGGAGTTCCATACGTCCCCTTTGGCGGTATATTCTGGTGTGGCGAAGATGTACCATGACCTTTGGCGTTAGTACTGGTGTTCAGGGATGAAGAAAACAGTGGCATAGTTTGTTTCTCGATGCCTCACTTGTCAACAAGTGAAGGCCGAGCATCAGGTTCCAGCAGGCTTAGCACAACCACTAGAGGTGCTAGAGTGGAAGTGGGATGGTATCTCCATGGACTTTGTGACAGGGCTTCCATGTACGTTTAGGGTACATGATTCCATCTGGGTTATCATTGAACGACTCACTAAGTCGGCCTACATTCTACCTATCTAAGAGTAGGGATCAATAGAGGGTTTGAGATGCCTCTACGTACAGAAGATTGTGTGACTCCATGGGGTGCCATCGACGATCATCTCTGACTGTGACACACGTTTTAATTCTTAGTTGTGGAAGGGATTACAAGAGGTGTTCTGGACTCAGCTACGTTTTAGCACCGCCTTTCATCCTCAGATGAATGGTCAGATGACGCAAACCATTCAGACACTGGAGGACATGCTTTGTGCTTGCGTCCTAGATTTTGGCCATAGTTGGGAGGATCATTTTCCCTTGGTGGAGTTCACATATAATAACAACTATCACCCACCATCAGTATGGCACCATTCGAGACCCTATACGGTCGAACTTGTAGATCACCTCTATGTTGGATGAACCTAGGGGAGTTAACACTTATGAGTCCAGAGTTGGTACGAGCTACCACTGAGAAGGTGCAAATAATCCAGGAGCAGATAAAGACTAAAAAGAGCAGAAAAAAGTCTTATGCTGACAGGAGATAGAGACCTTTGGAGTTCCAGGAGGGGGACCACATATTCTTGCGAGTCTCTCCCCAATGTGGACTACAGAGATTTGGCCGTGGAGGTAAGTTATCACCGAGGTTTATCAGACCATTTCTGACACTTCGGAAGATTTTTGAGGTGGCATACCACTTAGAACTTCCACCTCAGTTGGAGAGGGTGCACGAAATCTTCCACGTATCCCAGTTGAGGAGATACGTGCATGAACCATCTCATATCATCGACCATAGCGAGATGGACTTCGATGATGGGGCGACGTTTATGGAGGTTCCAAAAGAGATTAAGGATCGACAGGAGTGAGTCCTTTGTGAGTGCTCTATACCTCTGGTGCACGTTCGTTGGCAGCATGAGAACCTCCAGTAGAGCACTTGGTAGTGGGAGGATCAAATTCGTGCTCAATACCTCCATTTGTTCTCTTAGTCGATGTTGTGGCTTTCAGGGATGAAAAGCCCTATGGTGGGGAGAATGTAAAGACTCAGATTTTCCATGTATTTTTTTTTAATTATATGAAACTATTACGAGTCTGTGAAAATTGACGACGCATGATTCTAAGGCCTAGAGTACCCATAATTAATTTTTGAACTTTTTTTAATGTACGTTCAGTAAACGTGCGAGCAACATTTTCTAACTTTTGAACCGGTGCTCGGATTAAAAATATGAGGGAACCGTTGAATCTGAAGTGCTAAGATTCGCTTGAGTGAGACTTCACTTTGACCGTAGTAGGTCTGAAGAAAAAGTTAAGTTTTGAGACTTTTAAAAGAATAAATAAAATAACTGTGTTATTTTATTTTGTTTCTATCTTTCCCTCCAATGGAAAAAATGACAACGTGTGACCAATGGCGTGTCAAGACAATAAATGTCTTGACCTTTCAATCTTAAGTAACGACGTTGTTGGGGAATTAATAAGGTTCCTAATTAATGAGCCCCCATTAATTCCCAATGTCTTTACTTACCCTCCCCCTCTCCTATTTATATGGAGCTTGGGGAGGGGTATCGACACTGCTTCTCCAAGCAACGAAGTGCTGACCAAGTGTCGAGATGCCAAACCCTTGGAGGACGGAGCCGGTTCCAGCAGGAGGTGACAGGTGACACCGAACCATGAACCGAAGGACGACGTACGAGCAACGTCATTGGAAACCTATTGCGGGAACGAAGAACAACGACCCACCTTCAAACGCGGACGTTCTCTAACAAATTTTATGAGGTAGGGAATTATTTTGGTTTTTAATTCCAAATAATTGATGAGTCCGTTAATCCTCTCTCATGTTTACGAGCTAACGTGGAGGGTGTAGGCCTAACGAACCCGACCCAAACCCTCCGCTACTTTTCTACCCTTGCGCCCTTTGTGAAAGATCATCGGCGCGACGAAACCGACCGACTATGAAGGAGGCGGTGCGCCAACGCACGCCGCAAGAGGAGGATACGACACTAATCCGCGGAGGTCATCAGAGCGGACGACACCGACCGAATATGGAGGAAGTGTGGCGCGCCGTCGTGCGCCGCTGGTGAAAAAGGGGTCGCAGAAAAATCCGTGACGGTCGGAGGAGGCGGTCAGCATGCCGATCGGTCGCAGAAGAGGAGGGCGGCGCGACTAGCATGCTGCCAGATGGAGCATGTTGTGGTTCATATTCCACGACAGACCTAGAGATGGAAACCGACACATCGTCCAGTTGCGGGAGGCGGAGCAGCGCGCCATCACACGCCACTGGAGACGACGACCGATCACGACAGGACATAGGACCCACTCCAACGAGTCCCACGAGACACCTAGTGGGGCCAAGTGGTTCTTCCGTTGTGGAAGAAACCGAATAACCCTCGTTTCCATTCGGGAAAATCGGGGGTCACCCCCTGGGTAGCGGCTTGGGAGGCCCCCGCCACATAGGGCCTCTCCAACCATCCGCGGGACGTGCTTCATGCGGTCGGGCCGCCCCCACCGGGCCACCTGCCCAGCAGGCTAGACCGCACCCCACCGCGGGCCGGTCCGACTGGGTCGGACCGGACCCGAGCCCAACCAGACCCAGAAACACTTAAAAGGCCATATCTTGAGAACCAGATGTCTGTTTGATGAACCGTATACGGCATTGGGATCCTTGGATCGAGATAATATTTTTTTTGTACTCCATTGGAGTTTTGGATACAGTTGGAGTACAGACAGGTTGGATCAAACCCGAATCCAACCGGGCACTCGGAACTGAAACCTTCATAACTTACAGACCGAGCGTCCGATTGATGCACTGTATATCATGTTAGAACCCTTAATAAGACATGAAGGTCCTTTGGGTTACTCCTTTTTGGAGCTTAGTGGCAGTTGAGGTACAACCGATAACTCGAGAGGCTGATTCTACGGAACTCGAGCGCACCGGGTGTGAGGAATCCTGTGGATGACTACAATGTGAAGAAAGAACATCAATTCTGGGTGGGTCATCATTTATCAAATCCTATGTGGGTCAATGCTCAGTGATCCTCTATGGGTCAACACATACCGATCCTATTTGGGTCAGATCCTATGTGGGTCAGCGCTCAGGGATCCTGTGTGGGTCAGCGCATACTGATCCTGTGTGGGTCAGATCCTATGTGGATCCGCGGGGGTTAGTTACCTATCAATACCTTGTGGGTCAGAATTAGTGCTAATTAACAGAATAAGATGATCTAGCCTTATGACTAATCATCAATAATTCTGTACTTAAGTTATACCTAATTGTGAGTTGAGTCACTTCTATATTCGAGGTGTTACTTGTGTGGTACTTCTATCCACGTGGTGTACCTGTGTGGTACTTCTATCTTCGTGGTGTTACCTGTGTGGTACTTCTATATTTGTGGTGTTACCTATGTGGTACTTCTATATTCATGGTGTTACCTATGTTTTACTTCTATCTTGGTGGTGTTGCATGTGTGGTACTTCTATCTTCGAGGTATTACCTGTGTGGTACTTCTACCTTCATGGTGTTGTTTTCGTGGTGTTACCTGTGTGGTACTTCTACCTTCGTGGTGTTACCTTTGTGGTATTATTCCCTCATGTATGAGATGAGTATGTCTTGATAACTTAGGTATATATATGGGAATATACCTAAGTAGAGTTGATGTCTATTGCTTCGTGCTTTGAGATTGAGGTCTTGCTTTATGGTATTTCCTTTGTGGAACTCTAGGAGACCTATGGGGTCTCGGGGTCCCTACTAAGTATCTTTATACTCACCCCTACATGGGATATGCCCGAACCTTGTTGTGTCTTGTGTAGAAAATGGAAAACATTGATCGAGTCTGAGGGAGCTAGGACTGGACGGTACTCAGAGGTGGACTATTTGGCGTGACATGACGCAGAGACTACTAATCGTGAGCTGTACCTACCCTTCAGGTAGGATCCTCGGTGGATGATCCAAGAGCTATTTTCCCCTTTTTAGTTGTATTATACTTTTCATTTGTACTTGTACTTTTACTGCTGGTCTTGTTTTCTGGCCCCTTTTACTTCAACACTCTTTTTACTATATCAGTTTACTTAGTGGTTTCTTCTTGTTGTGTTCTTGGACTGTGTGTCTGTATAGGTTAAAAAGGAAATGCCTTCCCGTTTTAGGGATATACCTTTTCAGTGCTGGTCACCAGCCCCTGGCCTATGTAAGGCAGGCTTGGGGTAGTCACAACACGGGCCTCGAGGGACGGGTCGTGACAGTAGCTCTTGCTGAACCCAACTGCCGCCTCACCGAACCCCACTGTTGGCGAATCTCTGTTGTGACTTTGCTGAACAATTTTGATGAATCAAGACCCTCAAAATTAAAGGTATGATATTCAAATCTTGTTTTTATGTATTTCTCAACCGATTCTCTTCATGGTTCATTTTTTTGTTATTCTCAAAAAATAGTGTGTGTGACACCCCCTATATGTTATTCTTAGGAAATTTGTTGTGTCTCTAGTTATGATATTAGGGTTTTGAAAGTTAAATATGATTTTAGTAAATTGATATGTGTAACGACCCGAACCTGAACAGCCACCCAAACAGTGCTAAATGGGTCAGGTGATACTACCTTAGGCACACCTCCCCAAACGCCAAAGGCTGCCGACTAGCAGCGAGGGTCTGATAGGTATAGTGGGGAGGCTATACCCTCTTGGAGGATACCATTGATGGTACTGTTCCAAGTATAACAGTAAAGATGCAGCAGAATAAAAGACTCAGCAGACTCGAACCAGACCCGCAGAGCGGAAGCACACTCAATATCAAAAAACAGCGGAAGCAATAAATATAAACAACAGTTGCAGAAAGTAAACACAACAACATTCTAATCACTCCTAACTACTAAACAACCAAACATGCATCCATAGCAAGTCACTAAACAAAAGGGGCGCCAATGGATAACCAACAATAGCTACAAACAAGTAAGCATGATGATACAAGTAAAGAAAGCAAAACAAAGTAAACCCTAGATAGGTCAGACCTCAAGGTCCATACCATCTCCATGCAACAACTAATGAATCCCAACTCCTGAAGCTGTCTTCTTTCCTACACATAAATCTATAAAGTCTGCACGCGTCCTGGAGGGCCCGTGTAGGGTGTGAGACAAATCTCAGTAGGATACCACCCAATGGTGTGTACCTAATATAAGTGTTTAAGCAGACATGCATTTATAAGGAAAGAAGTAAACAGAACAATGCAAAAATATACACTAACTCCACTGGTGCTCAATATCCACCATGGAGTGTCACCTGCTTCGACCAACGCCGAAATCTCTATCATGTAACCCGACACCATGTGACACCTGACACCTCGTGTCTCAAGTACCGACGTCCTGAAGTCATGCCCAAAAAAGTAACAACCTGAAACCATGTGCCACCTGACACCTCGTGTCTCAAGTACCGATGTTCTGAAGGCACGCCCAAGAAGTATCCTAGAGGAACAATGATGTCTGCCCTCAAATAATGGTGAGCCTCATCCCCTAACCCAATAGCCTCAATGCTATCCTCTGAGGGCTCCTCACCTCCCACGTGGCTTTTTACGACAAGCACCCCAACCAAAGTACCTAAACCACATCTACGGGGGCCTCTACCCACACGAGTGGTCAAAACTACCTCATCACGGAGTATCTCTATGTGCACACTACTCAAAGTTCCGGGTGAGCGGTAATCACCAAAATAGTACCTAAGACACCAACACATCTGACACCTCGTGTCCGTGCAACCATGCCGCTCAAGTCTGATGGCCTCTCCATCTAAGTAACTTGGGCCATGCCCAACCTGACAATCGTACTGCCTCAAGCCGACATCTATGACGCCCAATCCCGTGGTCAAAACCACCCAAAGTAACCCGGGCCAAGCCCAACACAACCCCAAAGGTCCAACATATGCAATTCAGCACTTGCATATATATCAAATTTAAAAAGAACACATAATCAGGCAAAACAACCTAAACAGTTGAATTGCACTATGCACGGTGTTGTTCCATACCAGCACTGAAGTCTTGAATGCCTCTAACAATTTATATCAGGAATTTTATAGCAGTATAAATCAAATATAACCATTTTGGCATACCCCGACCAAAATGACCCAATGAGCTACAACCTCTCGCCTGATCCCACTCAAGAAAAACAGGTAACAGGGCATACCCAAAGGCATCCCATAGGTCCAACAATCAATTCAATATGAAACATCAGATAAAACGGGTCCTGCTCAAAATACCCGAAAACGCGCCGAAGGCCGCGTTACCCAAAAGACCATGAAAACATGAAAATAGGTATGTAACACCTACCTAAGACTCATATTATGCTACTCCTCCGGTAATAGACTCCAATTCGGTCTAAAACCCGGTAGATTTACAAAAGAATCCAAACCAATGAAACCCCTATAACTCGTTTTATAACAGAAATCAATCAAAATGGCTCAAGAGGAATCGAGGCCTTACTGAGGGGGTTCCAACGCATCAATTGGTGTTCGAATCGGGTCTCGGACGGATGATCGAGAGAAGAAAGAAGCTTTGGCCTGCTTGGTTCCTGAAACCGGGTAGAACATATGAGTTCTGCCTCAAAACGAGGATACTGCCCATTTTAATGAAAAAAAGAAACTACACAGAATGTACTTTAGGACTACACGCCGTGTATATCATTTAACTGTTCATTTGACGGCTGAAATTCTGCCGACTTACTTTCTAGAGCCTGCCGACATGAGTACATGGTGTGTACCTATGGGTACATGACGTATACTTGGTTTCCCTTCTCTTCCTCACCGACTTACCCACACACCATGTATATCTCTTATACACAGCTAGACTACACGGCGTGTTCAAGGGGAAAACAATGTGTATTTGGTTTCAACGATTCTCCCCAGCCAACAGGCTTACACGCCATGTATAGCCGTCACACGGTCGGGGGTACAAGACGTGTTTAAAACTACACGCCGTGTAGTAAGAAATTCTACATGGTCACCACACGACATGTACTATGTGAACACACGGTCGGTCACTCACTTAACATATACACAACGTGTACTTAAAGTACACGGCGTGTAGTCTGGAAATTTCCAGAAACTGCCCATTTTATCCAGTTTCTCGGAAACATGTCAAAAATTCAAACAGGGTCAGTATTTTGACACGTTCCAAAAACCCAGGTTCTTACAATCTCCCCACCTTAACATAGCTTGTCCCTGAGATATCAAACGAAACCTAGAGATGGCACCAAACATACCGCCCTGTTCAAAGTAACCCAGACTTCCCCGGTCTCAAAGGTCCTGGCGAAATTCCTCAAGGGCTCTCCACCTTAGGATTTTCCTAACTCGGTCTCAAACCAACAAAACTTAAAGCAAATAGGGTTTACTAACCTATTTTCCAGATGCATAGTCCTTCCATGATGCATCATCACCCCTACACCTCATTGGTGCTCCTGTGTCGTCCCCGAAACCCAATGTATCCTGCACCGCATCGGTGTTCGCCTCCACGAGGTCCTGCATCCCATGGATGCTTAAAAAAGAACCTGGTGCCTAGCACCTCAAGTAGCCTGCATCCTCGATGCCCCGATGCCCATGACACCTCAAGTAACCCGCATCCTCGATGCCCTGATGCTACGCATCTCATACACACACAAACACACACATATATATAGAATATATTACACACCCAATATGGTGCCAATCCCACTGACTAGCATCTAGTCAGTCCACATAGATCCTGTGCACCACGTGCAATCAAAATAGACATGCCTCTTACAGGCCAGACCAAAAAGGAAACATGGAGATCACAACCACACCGCGGTGTACCTCTAACCATCATCAGCTCACCAGCCTGCTCAGCCTCTGGCAGCTCCACGGCGTGCACCTGGCTTGAAGTATGACTACCTGATGCCTGACCTCCCTACGGTACTGCTCTAGTCACCAGCCACATACCCCTCAGCTGGATCCTGCTATCTCTGTCATGTCCTACGCGTGCAGCTGAACCTCAGCTACCCCCTCATGGCACCGAAACCGAACCAAATCCAGATGCTACCATCTTTCCTGGTCCCTGCCTGCCGGCTGTCTGAGAAGGCTGCTTGCAGAACCTCTCCAGATGCCCGACCCACCCACATGACTGACACTCCTTTAGAGGCCTATCGCACTGAGTCTGAAAATGTCCCGGTTGTCCGAACTGAAAAAAAATTCACTAAAGAACTACCATGAGGTGGTCTAGCTGAGCCCTTGGCCTAACCGCCCTACTGGAAATCATCCCGTCCTTGCTTCCTTCTGTCCGAATCGTCACCTGAATCTGTTGCCCGACCAACCTGGGGCCTATCCCTATGGTTTCCCTCTACTATAAGCACCTAGTTCGCTGCCTCAGAGAAGGAACCCAGCGTGAAGATGTTCACCTGGACCGGAATGGTGTGTCGTAATCCATCCTCGAAGCGCCTCACCCTAGCCGCGTCATCGCTTACCATACCAGGTGTAAAGTGAGACAAATCTGTGAAGGTATCTGTATAGTCCATGACGGACATGTCTCCTTTCTAAAGACTCAAGAACTCCCGAGCTCTCTCTGCCCTCAGTGTCTCTGGGTAAAAGTTCTCAAAGAACCTGTCCTCGAAGTCCTTCCATGCCAGTCCTGTATGCCTATGAGCCTGAACCTGTACATCCCACCAACGCTTCGCCGGTCCTCTTAGCATGTACGTCGCCAGCTTGACCCTCCGCCCTGGAGGCGTCTCAAGCTACTCGAAGATCATCTGCATGCTCTCAATCCAGTTCTTAGCTGCCTGCGGACCACCCTCACCCTGAAAAAGCGACGAGTGCTGCGACTGGAACTCCCGCGTTAGATACGCCATAGATGGATCTGTACCCTGCGCACCTCTATCGATCCCCTACAAGACATGTACCTGTCTTGCTCGGAGATGCTCATCGAGCCATGACCCGAACGATGCCAAACTCAGCTGCTGTCCTTCCTGCACTGGATCCTGTCCCTGAGCCTATACCTGTGGCTCGTGCTCTGCCTGTACCAAATCCTGCACCTGATCCTGCACCATCGGCACTATATCCTGACTTGTCTGACGCTCCATCGAGACGTGTAGGAGGAACCCACTGAATACCATAAATGGTCAGACAACCCATATATATATATAACAATATATATTCAACGCAGATAAGAAAGCAGTAAAAGGAAATTCATATTACTACCCTTACTCTCCCCCACGGCAACCCATGCCCCATGACATCCCAGCCTCATGGCCTCCTTACTCGCCCTTAACAGAGCCAAGTATCAAAAGTACCTCGGGCCATTCCCCTCTCGACAACCAACGTTGCCTCAAACCGACGACCAAGTCACCCAATATTGGTGATCAAAATCACCTCAACCGATAGTACCTGCCTGCTCTCATAAGAGCGAGACCCAAATGCCATACCACATGCAATTCTACAAATATACAAATCATGGCATAACACATTGCAATAAACAAGAAATTGCATCAGGAATTTCACCTTTGCACATTTCAGAGCATATAAATCATGGAAATTGAGTTTTATTCACATGGCATTATCACTTCACACAACATACGTGCAATTATTAAAATTGAAATACCCTAAAAATGTGCCTATCAATAGCCAAACAATCAATCCTTTCTATACCGGGCCAAGTTCCAATTCTCCCTTACCGCACCGGGTCAAGGGCTACATATCACAATCAATAACCTCACACACCAAGTGAGCCACCAAGGTGGAAATCATATAAACTGTAATCTAAGAAAAAGCAACCATCAATTCCCACCCAAGGTAACTTGGTCCATCCCTCGTACCTAGGGCTGCAGGCACCCAAGCACAAGCTAGAAACCCAGTTCTAGTAACAACCTACATCTCCAATCTAACATATCCCAAATAGTAAAACTAGTAGAAATAAAAGAGATGTCTCAATCTCATTAGTACCCAGTAAAATGATGCTACTAAATCCCTGTCAAGAACTCCTCTGATAACACTTTGTAACAACCCAGACCCGAACAACCACCCGAACAGTGCTAAACAGGTCGAGTGCTAATACCTTAGGCGCACCTCCCCGAACTCCAAAGGCTTCCGACTAGCAGCGAGGGTCTGATAGGTATAGTGGGGAGGCTATACCCTCTCGGATGATACCATTGACGGTACTGGTACAAGTATAACAATAAAGATGCAGTGGAATAAAAGATTCAGCAGACTCGAACCAGACCCATAGAGCGGAAGCACATTCAATATCAACAAACCGCGGAAGCAATAAATATAAACAATAGTAGTGTAAAGTAAACACAACAACATGCTAATCACTGGTAACTACTAAACAACCAAACATGCATCCATTGCAAGTCACTAAACAAAAGGGGCGCCAATGGCTAACCAACAGTAGCTACAAACAAGTAAGCATCCTGATACAAGTAAAGAAAGCAAAACAAATTAAACCCCAGCTAGGTCATACCTCAAGGTACATACCATCTCCATGCAACAACTAACGCATCCCAGCTCCTGAAGCTAGCCTCTTTCCTGCACGTAAATCCATAAAGTCTGCACGCGTTCCGAAGGGCCCGTGTAGGGTGTGAGACAAATCTCAGTAGGATACCACCCAATGATGAGTACCTAATATAAGTGTTTAAGCAGAAATACATTTATAAGGAAAGCAGTAAACAGAACAATGCACAAATATACACTAACTCCACTGGTGCTCAACAACCACCATGGCGTGTCGCCTGCTTCGGCCAACGCCAGAATCTCTGTCGTGTAACCCGACACCATGTTCCACCTGACACCTCGTGTCTCAAGTATTGATGTCCTGAAGGCACGCCCAAAAAAGTAACAACCTGGAACCATGTGCCACCTGACACCTCGTGTCTCAAGTACCGACATTTCGAAGGCACACCTAAGAAGTAGCCCGAAGGAACATCGATGTCTGCCCTCAAATAAGGACGAGCCTCAGCCCCCAACCCAATAGCCTCAATGCTATCCTCTGAAGGCTCCTCACCTCCCACATGGATTTCTACAGAAATCACCCCCAACCAAAGTACCTAAACCACATCTACGGGGGCCTCTTCCGACACGAGTGGTCAAAACCACCTCATCACGGAGTATCTATGTGTGCACACTTCTGAAAGTTCTGGGTGAGCGATAATCACTGAAATAGTACCTAAGACACCAACACATCTGACACCTCGTGTCCTTGCAACCATGCCGCTCAAGTCTGATGGCCTCGTCATCCAAGTAACCTCGGCCATGCCCAAACTGACAGTCGTACTACCTCAACCCGATGTCCATGACGCCCAATCCCATGGTCAAAACCACCCTAAGTAACCCGGGCCAAGCCCAACACCACCACAAAGGTCCAACATATTCAATTCAGTACTTGCATATATATCAAATTTAAACAGAACACATAATCAGGCAAAACAACCTAAACAGTTGAATTGCACTATGCACGATGCTGTCCCATACCAGCACTGAGGTCTTGAATGCCTCTAACAATTTATATCAGGCAGTTTATAGTAGTATAAATCAAATATAACCATTTTGGCATCCCCCGACCAAAATGCCCCGATGAGCTACGGACTCTCACCTGGCCCTGCTCAAGCAGAACAGGTTACATGGCATACCCAAAGGCATCCCATAGGTCCAACAATCAATTCAATATGAAACAACAGATAAAACGGGTCCCACTCAAAATACTCGAAAACGCACCGAAGGATGCGTTACCCAAAAGACCACGAAAACACGAAAAGAGGTATGCACCACCTACCTGAGACTCGTACGATGCTACTCCTCCGGTAACAGCCTCTAATTCAGTCTAAAACGTGGTAGATCTACAAAAGAATCCAAACTGCTCAAACCCCTATAACTCGTTTTAGAACATAAATCAATCAAAACGGCCCAAGAGGAATTGAGGCCTTACCAAGGGGGTTCCAACGCATAAATTGGTGTTCGAATCGGGTCTCAGACTGACGATCGAGAGAAGAAAGAAGCTTCAACCGGCTTGGTTCGCGAAACCAGGCGGAACATATGAGTTCTGCCTCAAAAGGAGGCTACTGGCCATTTTAACGCAAAAAAAGAAACTACACGATGTGTACTTTAGGACTACATGCCGTGTATATCATTTAACTTTTCATGTGATGGTTGGAATTCCACCGACTTACTTTCTAAAGCCTGCCGACATGAGTACACGGCGTGTACTTGGTTTCACTTCTCTTCCTCGCCGACTTACCCACACGCCATGTATATCTCTTATACACGACTAGACTACATGACATGTCCAAGGGGAACACGAGGTTTATTTGGTTTCAACGATTCTCCCCGGCCAATAGGCCTGCACGCCCTATATAGCCGCCACATGGTTGGGGGTACATGGCGTGTTTAAAACTACACACCGTGTAGTAACAAATTCTACACGATCACCACACGACATGTACTCGGCGAGCACACGACCGGTCAATCGCTTAACATATACACGACGTGTACTTAAAGTACACGGCGTGTAGTCTATAAATTTCCAGAAACTGCCCATTTTATCAAGTTTCTTGGAAACAAGTCAAAAATTCAAACAGGGTTGGGATTTTGAACCGTTCCAAAAACCCGGGTTCTTACAATCTCACCACCTTAACATAGATCGTCCCCGAGCTATCAAACAAAACCCAGATATGGAAGCAAAAATACCACCCCATTCAAAGTAACTCAGACTTCCCCGGTCTCAAAGGTCCTGGCAAAATTCCTCAAGGGCTCCCCACCTAATGATTTTCCTAACTCGATCTCAACCCAACACAACTTAAAGCAAACAGGGTTTACTAACCTGTTTTCCAGATGCGTAGTCCTTCCGTGATTCATCGTCACCCCTTCACCTCATTGGTTATTCTGTGTCATCCCCGACACCCAACGTATCCCACACCGCATCGGTGTTTGCCGCCACGAGGTCCTGCATCCCATGGATGCTTAAAAATGAACCTGGTGCCTATAACCTCAAGTAGCCCGCATCCTCGATGCCCCGATGCCCACGACACCTCAAGTAACCTGCATCCTCGATGCCCTGATGCTACACATATCATATATATATATATAGAATATATTACGCACCCGGTATGGTGCCAATCCCACCAACTAGCATCCAGTCAGTCCACATAGATCATGTGAACCACGTGCACTCAAAACATACACGCCTCTTATAGGACATGCCAAAAAGGAAACATGGGGATCACGACCACACCGCAGTGTACCTCTAACCGTTGTCGACTCACCAGCCTGCTCAGCTTATGGTAGATCCACGGTGTGCACCTGGCCTAAAGTACGATTGCCTAATGCCTGAACTCCCTGCGGTGCTGCTCCAGTCACCAGCCATGGACCCCTCAGCTGGATCCCGCTGTCTCTGTCACGTCCTCCGCGTGCAGCTGAACCTCGGCTACCCTCTCCTGGTATCGAACCCGAACCAACTCCAGAGGCCACCGTCTATCCTGGTCCCTACCTGCCGGCTGTCTGAGAAGGCTTCCTGCAGAACCTCTCCAGATTCCCGACCTTCCCATATGCCCGGAACTCCTTTTGAGGCCTATCGCACTGAGTCCAAAAATGTCTCGGTTGTCTCCACTGAAAATAAATCACTGAAGAAATACCATTAGGTTGTCTAGCTGAGTCCTTGGCCTAACTACCTTGTTGGAACTCATCCTGTCCTTGCTTCTTGTTGTCCGAATCGTCACCTGAAGTAGTCTCTCGACCAACCTGAGGCTTATCCCTCTGGTTGCCCTCTACTATAAGTGCCTAGTTCACTGCCTCAAAGAAGGAACCCAGCCTGAAGATGTTCACCTGGACCTGAATGGCGTGTCATAATCTATCCTCGAAGCGTCTCACCCGAGCCACATCATTACTTACCATACCATGTGCAAAGCGAGACAACTCTGTGAAGGTAGATGCATAGTCCATGACGAACATGTCTCCCTACTGAAGACTCAAGAACTCTCGAGCTCTCTATGCCCTCAGTGTCTCTGGGTAAAAGTGCTCAAAGAACCTGTCCTCTAATTCCTTCCATGCCAGTCCCTCATGCCTACGAGCCTGAACGTATACATCCCACCAACGCTTCGCCGGTCCTCTCAGCATGTACGTCACCAGATTGACCCTCCGCCCTGGAGGCATCTCAAGCTACTCAAAGATCATCTACATGATCTCAATCTAGTTCTCAGCCGCCTATGGACCACCCTCACCCAGAAAAAGTGGCGGGTGCTGCGACTGGAACTCCCGCGTCAGATACGCCATAGATAGCTCTGTACCCTGCGCGCCTCTGTCGATCCCCTGAAAGACGCGTACCAGGCTCGCTCGGAGATGCTCGTCGAGCCACGGCCCAAACGATTCCAAACTCAGTTGATGTCCTGCCTACACTGGATCCTGTCCCTGAGCCTGTACCTGCGGCTCGTGCTCTGCCTGTATTGAATCCTGCACCTGTTCCTGCACCAGCGGTACTGTATCCTCACTTGTCTGACGATTCATTAAGACGTGTAGGAGGAACCCACTGAATACCATAAATGGTCAGACAACCAATATATATATATATAAATATATATTCAACACAGATAAGAAAGCAGTAAAAGGCAGTGCATACTACTACCCTTACTCTCCCCCACTACAACCCATGCCCCATGGCATCCCGGCCTCATGGCCTCCTTACCCTCCCTTAACAGATCCAAGTATCAAAAGTACCTCGGGCCATGCCCATCCTGACAACCAACGTTGCCTCAAACCAATGACCAAGTCGCCCAATCCTGGTAATCAAAATCAGCTCAACCGATAGTACATGCCTGATCTCATAAGAGCCAGACCCAAATGCCCCGCCACATGTAATTCGACAAATATACAAATCATGACATAACAAATTGAAATAAACAAGCAATTGCATCAAGAATTTCACCTTTGCACATTTCAGAGGATACAAAGCATGGCAATTGATTTTTATTCACATGGAATTATCACTTCACAAAGCATACGTGCAATTATGAAATTGAAATACCCAAAAAATGTGCCTATCAAAATCCAAACAAGCAAGCCTTGCCATACCGGGCCAAGTTCCAATTCTCCCTTACTGAACTAGGTCAAGGGATATATATCAC
This sequence comes from Viscum album, assembly GCA_963277665.1. Classification (NCBI taxonomy): domain Eukaryota; kingdom Viridiplantae; phylum Streptophyta; class Magnoliopsida; order Santalales; family Viscaceae; genus Viscum; species Viscum album. Next base: position 474,244,037 of record OY728148.1, read on the forward strand.
AATCAATAACCTCACACACCAAGTGAGCCACCAAGGTGGAAATCATATAAACTATAATCTGATCAAAAGTAACCAGCAATTCCCACCCAAGGCAACTTGGTCCATCCCTCATACCTGGGGCTGCAGGCACCCAAGCACAAGTTAGAAACCCAGTTTCAGTAACAACCTACATCTCCAGTCTACCATATCCCAAATAGTAAAACCAGCAGAAATAAAATAGAAGTATCAATCTCATTAGTATCCAATAAAATGTTGCTTCTAAATCCCTATCAAGAACTCCTCTGATACCACTTTGTAACGACCCATACCTGAACATCCACCCGAACAGTGATAAACGGGTCGGGTGCTACTACCTTAGGTGCACCTCCTCGAACGCCAAAGACTACCAACTAGCAGCGAGGGTCTGATAGGTATAGTGGGGAGGCTATACCCTCTTGGATGATACCATTGACGGTACTGGTTCAAGTATAACTGTAAAGATTCAATGGAATAAAATACTCAGCAGACTCGAATCAGACCCGCAGAGCGGAAGCACATTCAATATCAATAAACAGAGGAAGCAATAAATATAAACAACAACAGCGGAAAGTAAACACAACAGCATTCTAATCATTGGTAACTACTAAAAAACCAAACATGCATCCATAGCAAGTCACTAAACAAAAGGGGCGCCAATGGATAACCAACAGTAGCTAAAAACAAATAAGCATGGTGATACAATTAAAGAAAGAAAAATAAAGTAAACCCTAGATAGGTTAGACCTCAAGGTCCATACCATCTCCATGCAACAACTAACGCAGCCCAGCTCCTGAAGCTGGCCTCTTTCCTGCACTTAAATCCATAAAGTCTGCACGCGTCCTGGAGGGCCCATGCAGGGTGTGAGACAAATCTTAGTAGGATACCACCTAATGGTGTGTACCTAATATAAGTGTTTAATAAGGCATGCATTTATAAGGAAAATAGTAAACAGAATAATGAAAAGATATACACTAACTCCACTGGTGCTCAACAACCACCATGGAGTGTCACCTACTTCGGCCAATGCTGGAATCTCCGTCGTGTAACCCAGCACCATGTGCCACCTGACACCTCGTGTCTCAAGTACCGACGTCCCGAAGGCACGCCCAAGAAGTAGCCCGGAGGAACATCGATGTCTGCCCTCAAATAACGCCGAGCCTCAGCCCCCAACCCGATAGCCTCAATGCTGTCCTCTGAAGGCTCCTCACTTCCCATGTGGCTTTCTATGGAAAGCACCCCCAACCAAAGTACCTAAACCGCATCTACGGGGGCCTCTACCCACACGAGTGGTCAAAATCACCTCATCACGGAGTATCTATGTGTTCACACTACTCAAAGTTCTGGGTGAGCGGTAATCTCCAAAATAGTACCTAAGCCACCAACACATCTGACACCTCGTGTCCCTGCAACCATGTCGATCAAGTCTAATGGCCTCTCCATCCAAGTAACCTGGGCCATACCCAACCTGATAGTCATACTTCCTCAAGCCGACATCCATAACGCCCAATACTGTGGTCAAAACCACCCTAAGTAGCCTAGGCTAAGACCAACACCACCCCAAAGGTCCAACATATGCAATTCATCACTTGCATATATATCAAATTTAAACAGAACACATAATCAGGAAAAACAACCTCAACAGTTGAATTGCACTATGCACGGTGCTGTCCCATACCAGCACTGAGGTCTTGAATGCCTCTAACAATTTATATCAGGCAATTTATAGCAGTACAAATCAAATATAACCATTTTGGCATCCCCTGACCAAAATGCCCCGATGAGCTACGACCTCTCGCCCGACCCCGCTCAAGAAAAACAGGTAACAGGGCATACCTAAAGGCATCCCATAGTTCCAAAAATCAATTCAATATGAAAAAGCAGATAAAATGGGCCCCACTCAAAATACCCAAAAATGCGCCGAAGGCCGAGTTACCCAAAAGACCACGAAAACACGAAAATAGATATGCACCACCTACCCAAGACTCGTACGATGATACTCCTCCGGTAACAGCCTCTAATTCGGTATAAAACACAGTAGATATACAAAAGAATCCAAACCGCTCAAACCCCTATAACTCGTTTTAGAATAGAAATCAATCAAAACAGATCAAGCGGAATTGAGGCCTTAACGAGGGGGTTCCAACGCATCAATCAGTGTTCAAATCGGGTCTCGGAAGTACGATCGGGAGAAGAAAGAAACTTTAGCTGGCTTGGTTCGCGAAACCAGGTGAAACATATGAGTTCTGCCTCAAAACGAGGCTACTGCCCGTTTTAACGCAAAAAAAGAAACTACACGACATGTAATTTAGGACTACACGCCGTGTATATCATTTAACTGTTCATTTGACAGCTATAATTCCACCAACTTACTTTCCAGAGCCTACCGACATGAGTACATGGTGTGTACCTATGGGTACACGGTGTGTACTTGGTTTCCCTTCTCTTCCTCGCCGACTTACCCACACACTATGCATATCTCTTATACACGGCTAGACTACACGGCGTGTCCAAGGGGAACATGGAGTGTATTTGGTTTCAACGATTCTCCCTAGCCAATAGGCCTACACGCCATGTATATCCACCACATGGTCGGGGGTACACGGTGTGTTTAAAACTACACGCCGTGTAGTAATAAATTCTACACGGTCACCACACGACATGTACTCGGCGAGCACACGGACGGTCACTCGCTTAACATATACACAGCGTGTACTTAAATTACATGGCGTGTAGTCTAGAAATTTCCAGAAACTACCCATTTTATCTAGTTTCTTGGAAATAAGTAAAAAATTCAAACAGGGCCGGGATTTTGACCCATTCCAAAACTCGGGTTCTTACAATATGGTCAAGTTATGTGATGAGAAATTTGGTTTGAAAAAGTTTTATTTAGTTGTGATGAATGTGATCTACCAAAATTTGGATTTTATGATTTGGGTATAATTAATGATCTTTTAGTATAAAAGTTTTTATAGAAAGTATTTTGAGTGTTAATATAGTAATGATGGTATTTGGGTTCATTAAAGAGATAAAGGTGAGGATGAGAATTCATTGGAATTTTTGGGTAAGTGTTTTGATAATAGTTTATGTTTCGATGATTTGTTAATGGATTATATATTTTTCTAGTAAATCATTGAATTTTTTTAATTTTGTTAGTCATTGGTTTTGAAAGATTAGTTAGTTTAGGGGGAATTGTGAGTTGGGGTACCCTAGATTCGTTATGATAAAAAATTAAAATTATTCTTGGATTTTATAACATGGAGGTATGGTTTTGATTTAGGTAAATGCTTAGTTTTTCATTTGGGTGAGTTCTTAGTTACTTTTGATATGTGTCCATCTTTGGATAAATATACTTTCAATATGGTTATAATAGTCGAATTCATATTAATCCAAAGGTTGTAACACCCCATAATTAGATACTTTTAGGTATTAGTAATGTCATAAAGGAGATTCATCATCAAATTAAAGCAATTAACCCACAATGGGGGAATTTAAATAGATGCATGGTTTCCAAAACTATGTATTTCACTATAGGGGTTATTTATTGATTAGTTCCCAGTTTAGCCAATTGAGAATCCAAATCATGTATTTTGGGAAAAATGAAACCATTCTTACTTCTTTCAATTACAATGATTTTATAACTGTGTTGTTTTGGTGAATACTTTCATTCCTTAAAATATAGACAAATAAATGTATTTTAAATTAAAATATAAAGTGAATTTTGGAAAATATAACTCTTTTTAAAATGATTATGGAAGATAAAATTAGAATGTTTTAAGGTGGATTTCATGATTTATTTTCAATTGATTAGGGAAAGATTTATTTGATTTAATAGACTTTTAAGGAATTCAAGGTTTTCATGATTTTTATTTTATAAAAAGAGCAGTTGGGGGCTTACCCAAGTGGTAAAGGCTCCTTGTAATCCTGCATCAGACCCGGGTTCAAATCTGAGCAGGAGAAAATTTCCTCAGGCAGGCAGTGATGCAGGTATGATGTAGGCAGAAATGATGTAGGAAAGATGCAAGCCTGATGATGTAGGTAGTATGATACAGGAATGACGCTGCACTAGGTATTTGGTCCATGTAATGGGTTTCGTGCCCACTGGGCCTTCGATCCATTTAATGAATAAATAAGACTTGATGGGTGGTCTATCCCTGGGGGGGGGGGGGCTATGACCTACCTTTCTGGCCTATGTGTGTGGTGTGTGTGCATGTTTAATGTAATTGTACCCCCAAACACCTAATATATATATATTTTTTAAAAATAAAATTACATTGATAGTGTAAGACTCGAGATTTCACTATAATAAAAATTTAATTAAAATAGACATTGTACAATTCATGTTATTTTATTTCATTACTGTAATGCAAAAGAAAACTATAAAATTAATGTAATTAACCAACTCAGGTCAACTTTACATGTCACTCGAGTCGATTTTTCACAAGGCCTGAAGTATGTTCTTGATCTCCACAGGCTGAAAACAAGATATGAGGGAATAAAACACAATTGAGAGTAGAATTATGAGAGGCAACTCGAAGGGTGACATAAGTTTCATGTGGATACTAAGAAAGACATTCCTTGGAACAATGAGAGAGAAATCATTGGAGGCAGCTCAAAGGGTGACATAAGTGAAACTACCACCATGCAATCCAAAAATAGATGTCCTATGATAATCCCTAATATGATAATATGTGGTAAAATGGGTAAGAAAGGTGGAAACCCTAGTTGAATATGGATATATATTTTTGGTTGGGAAAGTTCCAACCTCTTGAATTGAATATTTATATTTTAAGTTGGGAAAGTTCTAAGTGTTTTTTTAAAATACCTTTGTATCCTAAGGGTTTTCATAAAAATGATATTCCTTGTGATTTTTAATAAATTACACCCATTTAAAATTCTCAGTTTATATCCCAACATTTCAAAAATAAAATATTTCCCTAGATTTATTCAAAACCATCAAATTCAAATTTAACTTCTTAAAAGAGTTAGGGAAGTATTTATATCCATTTAAAATTCCACTTTAAAACCCCTTCTTAAATTTCAAATTCTAGTTTACACACAACATTTTAAATCTAGTCACTTTTTCCATTAAAAAAACATTTACTCACATCGCTGTATTAAATCCCTTGGGTCTCATGTGGCGACCCTGATTTTCTCAAAGGTACGAATTATTGTTTTAAAAAATATAATAATTTATTTTTTTATTTGTGAAACCATTATTATATTAAATATCCATATTTTCTATTATGAAAATGGTTTTAAAATAATATAGATTTTATTTTTTTATATTTCAATTATTACAGTCAATAGCTATATTTATAAATTTCCTTCAATAAGTTTTTATTTTTGATCATGCGGGATGAGAAACCATTTTTCAATCTTTCCATTTTCTTTCAAGAAATTCATGATATCCATATTCAATTGTACATATTTTGTCTATTTATTTTGTTAAATATTAATATTACTAAATCAAATAGGATGGATATGAATAAAGAATGGATGGATTCCAATCGTATGATAAAAGAGTATGAAGATGGAGTGAAAGAGTTCATCAAGTTTGCAAAAGATCATGCATATGAACCTTCTCAAATCCTTTGTCCATGTTCAAACTATTGTTATTCAAGACTAATTAGTCCAGATTAGTTGGAAGAACACTTTATTTTTCATGGAATTGATCGAAGTTATAAATGTTGGAATAAACATGGGGAAAAAGCGAATGTAGCTAGTGACTGGGATAACACGACGTTTTGTAGATCATCTAATATGATCACCAGAGCGTACAATGAAGAAGAATGAACCGATGATGTGATTACAAGTGTGAATGATGACGAATACCGTATTTAGGAAATGATAAGGATAGTTGAAGACGAACTTCATGATTTCCCAAAGTTGTTTGTGAAGTTAAAGAGTTGTGTAAAGACACCATTGTATGTTGGTTTCACTAAATATACAACATTGCCAGCAGCACTGAAACTATATAATTTGAAAGAAGAAAATAGATGGAGTGATGCTGGTTTTATTTAACTACTTACTCTCTTGAATTATATGCTCCCATAATATAATGAGTTCCCTAGTCAAACATATGACACCAAACAAATTCTATACAAATGAACACGATGAAGGCAGTACCATGCAAAATAGTAGAGTTACACTTGTGGATGAAGTGATGCATGTTTCTGGTACTAAGGATAGAAATCCAATTTATGTGAATATGTTATACTTTGGTATCATCAAACAAATATGGGAGTTGGATTATACAATATTCCAAGTACTGATTTTTCAATGAAAGTGGGTTGATAGCAGGAGTGCTGTTAAAATAGATTAATTGATATTCATGAAATTGGATTTCAGTAAGGAAGGGTAAAAAGATGAACCGTTTATAATGATTTCATAGATAGTATAATTATTTAATGTTTTAGATCCCTCAAACCAAAAGTGGTCAATTGTTCTATTATCGACCAAAATCACCGAAAGGATAGATGAAAATTCAACTTAGGATGTCCCTTTCATTAGAACATAAAAATTATTTCACAGTGGTCCCAATATAGACGAGGTTTCGTATGTCAAAGGAGACCACAATAAGAGGATTTGGATACTCGATAGAGGGGTCAAATCCCTTCAGTATTTAAAAAAAGAGTTCAATAATCAGGTTATATTTTTTTTTGTAATATACATTATGTTACCTCATGTTATTATTTGTTTGTTGTTGCATTTATGTAATCTAAATTAAATGTTAAACCACTTCTGCAGATAATAACTTCTACACATGTTGGTGCTCTCAATCCTGAGGAACAACAAGTATCTCAACCTACTACTGCTCCTAGTCTAGAGGAATAATGACATTCTGTATGTGCTAGTGCTCCCAATCCTAAGGAATAATAAGTTTCTCAACCTGCTGCTGCTCTCAGTGTAGAGGTATAATGACCTTCTACACATGCTGATTCTACTGATCTAGAGGAACACCATATTGATGATGTTGAATCCAAGAAAATGGTAGGTGAATAAGGACAAAAAATATAGACAAAATAGGAGCGTCGTAGTTTGACAATGTTAGAAAAAATCATTAAGGCAAAAACATGCTTCCAAATCCTTATGTCAGGACACTATACTTATATGGGGAGTGGCATACATCAAAATCCAAGCTGTTTTGTCTCATAAGACTCATTGATTCATTAAGAGGATATATAATTCTAGGCACACCTATCACCTGATTAAGTCCAATGTATTCACCATAAGAGTCAACAAGACATTTCATACCATTCCCTAAGAGCCTCTATCCGAATAAAATCATGAATATCTGTATAATGAAAAATATAGAAAAAATACTTCCTCATTTAATGGAATAAAATGGATGTCTAGGAGAACATACCTTAATTAACTTAGAAGTTGTGGGGTATAATCAAAGTAATAGGAATTTCCCCTATCAAAGAAATATAGTGGTGATAGTACATTCAATGTATTGGGTTATCTATGTACGATAATAATTGGGTTCAATAGTTTTCATTGGTATGATACTAAGACAATGATAGAAAAAATCCTTCATCATGGTTCATAAAGAGTGTGTGAATATTTCAAATGTTAGAGTTGGTGTCTTAGGAGAAGCTATTTATACTTTGATTACATGTATATTTGATTATTTGAATATTAATAACATCTTATTTCATATTTTTTATTATTCTGCATTACTTTAATACAATAATGTCTTATAGTATCAACCACATGGATAAGATTGTAGTAGTTATCCGCTATGATAAAAACCTTGAAATTCCATGACAATATTCTTAAATATAGTTCTATAGTTGAATAATGTACTATGATGAGACACATAATATATAGAATGTCACATGTGAGTACTTGTAAGCTGACGAGGCTTCTTCTCATGAAATTCACACATGATAATATACATGATGGGATATTATGAGAATAGACCCACTGGTAGGAATTCCATATGTTTTAGTGTCGTCGAATATTCTTATTCGTGAGCATGTGTAATGGACCTTAGACTTTAAGATTATCATTAATGCATGTCATGAATCACACACTTAGATTTGATGATGAAAATCGTGACGACATATGTTCACAATGAGGTATGGTAAGTTGGGTGCATCACAATTGACATTTTATTAATTCATAAGTCAAGGAAGGATTTATCCCTTCCATATTTATAGAAGCTTATATCTCATCCATTTGATTGGAATAAAACTGTCACATTAAATTCCATAACCATGGTGCAACGACATGTTTATTTCAGATGCTGGTGGCGCGGGTGGTGCGGTTCCACAATCGCCGACCTTCGATAGATGAATTTGACCACTTCATCTTCGAGTCCTAGGGTTTATAGGAGCGTGAAATTATTGGGATTCTTGACCAAAGGCATGTGATGATTCATTTTGGATCGATAGACAACCTCATTATTGCGTGGTCCAAGGTTCCCTGTCGATGCAGTGTCTCCTTCTTCTACCTTCTTCAGTGGAACTTTGATTTTCATATGCAATGCGACAATCCAACTACGGATATATGGGTAATATTTCCTTCTCTCCCATTACCCTTTCAGAAACCTTATATTATGCATCTGCTAGAGAACCTAGTTAGCCATTACCTCTACACTGATAGTAGAACTGATGCTGTATGTCATCCTATCTATCCTCGTTTCTGTGTGGAGGTTGATGTCTCCAAGATGCTAGTGAACTGGTTATGGATAACAGAATGGTCAAGAATTTTGGTGGAGACAAGCTGTGTTTTTTGATTCGTGGTCTGACTATTGTCTTTCATGTAATTGATTGGGACATGTTACCTCACTCTATCACAAGGGGTGTAAAGACCTTTAAATTTCAAGTAAAATTTTTTCTTAAATTATTTGGAATTTTACGAGTCCACAGTTTCTGACGGCACCTGATTCTGAGGCCCGGTGTGCCCGGAATAATTTTCCAAAATTTTGTTAAGCTTAAATTAACGCGCGTAAGCAGTTTTACTAAAAAAGTGGAATAACTCTTAAACGGGTATTTGGATTAGAAATCTGAGGGCACCGTTGCGCTCAGGATGGCGGGTTTACCCTAGGCGTAACTTAAGTTTAGTTGGTGCGGGCCTCCTGTGAGAAATTCCAAAAATGACATAACCGTAAATAAAATAATTAAATAAATTATTTTATTTTTCAAATGGTTATAACTCACAAACGGTAGCTCAGATTAAAAATCCGAGACCACTGTTGAACTCGTGAGGGCATTCTTTATTTAAGAAGATACTAAATTTTTCCGGCACGGGCCACCAGAAAAAGTTAGTTTTTGGCCGCAAATAAAATAATTAAGTGACAATTATTTTATTATAAAATTCATAACTTCTAAACGGTAACTCGGATTGAAAATCCGAGAGTATCGATGGGTTTGCTGGGGCATGTTTTACTTAGGCAGATCCTAACCTCGACTGATGCAGGTCGAGGGTGACTGGTAATAATTTTCCGAAGTTTAGCTCGGGTACGTTCAATAAACGAACGAGCGAGTTTTTCTATCTTTTGAACCGGTACTCAGAATTGAAATCCGAGGGCACCGATAGAACCAAAACGCCGGTAATTGCTTAAGAGGACCTTTCCCGAAGGTGTGTTTTCTCAGGAGGAGTTTTTTAAAAGTAGGGGATTAAATAAAAAGTGAATAAAATTTGTGGTACAAATTTTATTCTTATCTTAGGATGGTTATATCCTACATGGGGTAGTTGGGGTGGGAGCCACAAGACCCTAAATACCCATGTTAGGATATTTGTGATGTGGGGCCCACACGAGCCCCACCCCTTCACATTCCCCATAACCCCTTAAACTCCCCATTAAACCTCCCCTATAATTAAGTGGGTGACTTCTCCTCTCTCCACTTCCCCTCATTAAATCATGCCAAAACTTATTCAATTAATTTAATTAAGTATTTGAATTTTTTAATTTTGAACCCATGGCATGTTATAATAAAATAAGAGGAGCTTATTTTATTTTTGGGGTTAGTTTGGTTGTGTTGAGAAAAGGGAGGAGAGAGCTCTAGATTTGGAAGAACTTCGTCCTTCCGCGAAGAACGACACCCTTTGACGAAGAATGCCGTCACCACAAGGAGAGACGACATGCCGTTCCTTCTTCTCCGCAGCTAGTGCGAGGTGCCGTCCCCTCCTTCGACGCACGCCAACGGCGTCTTCTAAACCTCACCCCGTGACGACATCTTCCGCGTCACTGGAAAACATCATCGTTTATCGAGGTAGGGGTTAAGTTCAAATTTAATTAATTAAATTTGCGCTTTGTTTGTTGTTGAAAATTCTCGTTCTTTTGGTCGCCTGTTATCATCACAACGGGAGGAGGTCGGACTGCAAAAACACGGCTGATCCCCCTCCCCTTATCTTGTTGACTTTTGTTGATCATGGTGGCGAAGGCGGCGTGGTGCCGTTGCACCGCGCGGGAATGAAGAGGACCGCGGACGGAGCGGGCCGCGGCGATGTTGCGCAGAGCCGTCGCGCCGTACTGGTTAGACCGAAGGAAGCCGAAGCCAGGAGCAGGCCGCGACGGAAGGGCGCGCCGCCGTCGCGCCGTGTGGGAGCACCAAGGGGCGCAGCGCCGTCGCGCCGCGCTGGCTGGCCGGAAGCTGCGGCCTAATGCCACAGCGGTTCAGCAGGATGCGGCCGAGCTCGGCCGGTCGCCGGTCCACCCTAGAGGAGGGACCCCCGTGGGTCCCGCATGGCCCAATCGGCCGGCCATAATGGCCGACCGTTACCCAGGAAAACCAGGGGTTGAAACCCCCGACCAGCAAATAGGGCAGACCCCACTGGGTCCGCTGTTCGGTTCCAAGGGGGCGGCGCCCCCCTTCGCACCCCGCGAACGGCTTCGAGACGGGCCACATGGCCGCGTCCAACTGGGATGGACCCGGAACCGGGTCGGGTCGCCCCGGTTCGGGCCGACCCAGGGGGTATTGGGCCGGGTCGAACCGGGCCCAAACCCCCTATTTTCAGGTGGTTTCGTTCAAACGCCCATACCTTGGGATGCGAACCTCTAATCGATGCACCTTCAGTTGAGTTGGGATCCTTGGATCGAGACGGTCATTTCCGTATATTGCACTCGATGTTTCGGCTAAGTATGGGTACGGCCGGGTTGGTTCGAACCCGAAACCAACCGGGCTCTCGGAGCGGAAACACATATAACTTGAGCTCCGGACGTCCGATTGACGTTCCATCAACTTTGTTAGATTCCTCTTGGAGAGACAGTTATTTTGGTATACTTCACATGAGGTTTGGAGGCAGTTGGAGTATGGATGGGTTGGATTGAACCTGAAATCCAACCGGGACCCTGGAACGGAAAAGCCGATAACTTTTAGACCAGACGTCCGTTTGACGAAGCGTCAGCAACATTGGTAATCTTGTTGAGAAAAGGTCCCTTTGAGTATACCCTATGATAGTTCGGAGTACAGTTGAGATACAGTCGGGTTGGTTCGTACACGAAACCAACCGGGCCCCCGGGATGAAAAGGCTAATAACCCACAGACCGGGCGTCCGAATGATGTGCTCTCTGTTGCGTTGAGACCCCTATGATGAGGCGGTCCTTTGAGATACTTCTTCGTGGGACTTTGTGATACTTGGAGTATCAACCAGTAGCTCATGGAGCGGATCCTCCCGGAGACGAGCGTACAGAGTTCAGAGACCTTGTAGCTGGCTGAGACCTGAAGACTGCTTGTCCGATTCGAGTCGGAGTGACTTGTATAGCCCAGTAGGGAGCACTACTGTGTTTGGGTGGCAGACCCATGGCGGGGAGCACTACTTTGTTTAGGTGGAAGACCCGTGGTACTCAATAGAAGGAGTACCTCTGCAGGCTATCAGGGGGGGTGCACTACCGTGTTTGGGTGGCAGACCCCGGCGGGAAGCACTACTGTGTTTGGGTGCCTGACCCGCGATACTCGACAGGAGGAGTACCTCAGCAGTCTTATGTTAGTGAGCAGTGCCTCGGAGTCGTGATATGATCAGTGTACTCAAGAGAGAGGGAGCTCTTCAGCAGTTGCAGTTTCGATATCATTAATGAAAATCCTGGTTTGAGCTGAGTCAACGACCTTTGTGTTTACCTCATGATTGAGATGTGTTACTCGATAACTTAGGTATATGTATGGGCATATACCTAAGTAGTGGTTATCCGTTGATTTCATAACCTCTATGTTCCCTCATGATTGAGATGAGTTACTTGATAACTTAGGTATAAGTATGGGATTATACCTAAGTGAGGGTTATCTGTTGAGATCCTTCTTTGTGGTTATCCTTGTTGGATTTGGTGAGACCTTGATGGTCTCGGGGTCCCTACTGAGTATCGTTATACTCACCCCTGCACGGGCTATGCCCGCACCTCATTGTGTTGGATGCAGACGACAAAAAACGCTGTCAGAGACCGAGAGTACGAGGACTGGACGGTACCCGGAGGTAGACCTCACGACGAGTCAGTACCTGGAGGTCGACCTCACGACGAGTCAGTACCTGGAGGTGGACCTCACGATGAGTCAGTACCCGGAGGTGGACTTCACGACGAGATGGTACCTGGAGGTGATAGAAGGATGTGGAGAGCTGAGGTGGCCATCTGTACCTACCCTTCAGGTAGGAACTCGGAGGATGATCTAGGAGTAGCTCGACACCTTCTAGCTGTTGTACTTTCATTCAGTTGTAGCTTTACTTTTCATTTGGGTTTGTATTCTGGCCCATTTATTTTTCAGCACTTTCTTTTGTACTTAGTGTTGCTTCCTCTTATACTCTGTGGTGTTTGTTTACTTTTATAAATTCAATGTCTTCACTTTTTATCGAGATTTATGCCTTTGGTGCTAGTCGCCTACCCCTGGCCTATGGAAGGCGGGCTTGGGGTAGTCATGGCACGGGCCCCAAGGACGGGTCGTGAAAAATTGGTATCAGAGGAGTCGGTTCTACCGTAGAACTCAGAACTATGATAATTCATTTTTGTGAAGCAATAGTGTAAAGTGTACCAAGTGTGGTCTTCAGTTCAGGGAATCCAGTGTTGGTGCGGCGGCCGACGTATCCATACACCAGGACCCTGACTACTGATTTCCGACTTAGTGCATGAAAATACTGATTGTGTGTGTGTTTCCAAAAGTTTTTAAGTCAGCTCAAACCAGGTTAGCTCACTAGCTATAAATTGTTTGACCATGTTGCATCTGATCAGGATTCCTCTACGCAGACAGTCAGTTGGAGTTTTGAGATAGTACACGATGACGGCCACCGAGTGACGAGGCTCCGGTGCAGGGCCCTTTTTACTATATTGGAACCCTCAGGTGGTGTACCAGCAGCACCACCACCTGTTGGGCAGAGGATTCCACTAGCCATATTAGTAGACGGTGCACGCTGATAGAGAGCGTTGCACGAGTTCTAACAGTAGAGGCCTCCGATTTTACGAGGTGAGGCAGATTCCCAGACAGCAGAGGACTAGCAGGTGGCGATTGCTAGAGTTTTCCACCTAGCTGAGACACCAGTAGAGTGGATGGTGGACTTGGCTACTAGTGTTTTCCAGTGAGTGACCATGAGGTTGGTCCGTATAGTGATGAGGCTTCGGTACGTGGACCGATGCCTGGGATAGTATCTTCGGGAAGTGTTCCATCTATATCACTACCTTTTGGTCAGCAGACACTACCGGCGAAACCGGTAGAGGACACATGTTGGCTTACTGCCTTATACATGTTTCAGCATCAGATACCCCTCAGGTTTCGAGGCGAGCCTGACTCTCAGGCGACTGAGAAATGGCTTGAGGAGGTGGCTGAGAGTTTTTCTAGAGCATATACAGCTACGATAGAACGACATGTCGATAGCTGAGAATTCATCGGGGCGTACCAAGCCATTCCTGGTACTCGATGAATATGATGCGATCAATGCTTCAGGGCTCAGACTTCTGAGTGAGGTGTGTCTAAAGGACATCCGAGCCAACACTTATTTCTATATGAATTCCTACTTATACTAGGGTTCTAGAGAGAACCTTTGTAGTTGATAATTCTTTGGATGAGTGGATGCAACCAGTTAAGGTTAGCAGTGGGAAAGCAGGAAACTGGCGCCAGTCTTGGAGACTTGGGCATGTAAAATGTTTCAAGAAGAGGAAGTGAAAAGGATAGATGAATTTGCAGGGCAGCAGACATGGAATCAGAGCTAGGAGAGTAGCTGCATGCGGTCAAGGAGTGTGACCCAGGGTCTCTAGGAATTATTTGAGGTACGGTCGATGTCTACTATGAGCTGCCTTATCAATAGACATAGATACCAATCATTCCTTTCTTCCACGAATCTTGTACCAGACCTAGAGTTTCCGGTTAAGCCATTGACTTGATCCTCATGTATGGAGATACCTTTGGGAGGAGACTTGATAATCACACTTACGCCGATGGTGTGATCTGACCCTTGAGGCAAGAGTTTTGGTTGGAACCTCTTGGTGGCAGTGTCGAGGCCTTACGACGTTAGTTTGAGTATGGACTGGGAAACCACAGTTCATACAAAAATTGATGGTATTAGGCAAAAAGGTTGTGGTTTATCTACAACGTTGGATAGGGTTTTCCTTGGTCGGCGAAAAGGAAAACCCAGGCAACACAGGATGGACTCATATATAAGAGGGTGCAGTCGATCACTCAGGAGTCGACCAGACTTACCTTTGTGCCAGAAATCTCCAGAGTTGCACCACCACTTCCAGCAATGAAAAAGAAAGGGAAACCCTTCGTGTGGTCAGTTAGATGCCAATAGAGATTTTTGGAGCAGATACAGAGATGATTCACGATAGTTGAGACTGCATAGAGCAGACAGAAGTCCTATGTTGATAGGAGATGAAGACCACTTGAGTTCGAGGATGGAGACCATGTATTCTTACGGGTCTCACCTCGACGAGGTCTAAGAATATTTGGCCGGGGTGGAAAGTTATCTCCGGGATTCATCGGACCTTTCCAGGTCCTCAACGGTGTAGGCAAGGTGGCTTACCGCCCGACCCTTACACCTTAGTTGCACTGGGTGCACGACGTCTTCCACGTATCATAGTTGAGGAGATACGTGCACGAACTGACACATATCATCGACCATGGGGAGCTGGACATCGATGACGGGGTGACATTCTTGGAGGTCCCGGTGGAGATCGAGGATCGACAGGAGTGGGTCCTACATGGACGGTCGATTCCTCTGTTGCGCATTCGTTGGCAGCACGAGAACCTCTAGTAGAGCACATGAGAGCGAAAGGCTCAGATGCGTGCTCATTATCCTCATTTGTTACCCTGGTTTATGTTGTAGCTTTATGGGGACATTAATCCCTGAGGTGGGGGTAATGTAAAGACCCGTAAATTTCAAGGAATTTTTTTTCTTAAATTCTTTGGAATTTTACGAGTCCACAATTTCTGACGGCACTTGATTCTAAGGCCCGGTGTGCCCGAAATAATTTTCCGAAGTTTTGTTAAGCTTAAATTAACGCACGTAAGCAGTTTTACTGAAAAAGTGGAATAACTCTTAAATAGTTATTTGGATTAGAAATCCAAGGGCACTGTTGCGCTCAGGATGGCAGGTTTACCCTAGGCGTGACTTAAGTTTAGTCGGCGCGGGCCACCTGTGAGAAATTCCAAAAAATGACATAACCGTAAATAAAATAATTAAATAAATTATTTTATTTTTCAAATGGTTATAAATTACAAATGGTAGCTCAGATTAAAAATCCAAGACCACCGCTGAACTCATGAGGGCATGCTTTATTTAAGAAGATACTAACTTTTGCAGGCACGGGCCACCATAAAAAGTTAGTTTTTGGCCGCAAATAAAATAATTAAGTGAAAATTATTTTATTGTAAAATTCATAACTTCTAAATGGTAACTCAGATTAAAAATCCGAGAGTATCGATGGGTTCATTAGGGTGTGTTTTACTTAGGCAGAGCCTAACCTCGACCGGTGCGGGTTGAGGGTGACTGGTAATAATTTTCCAAAGTTTATCTTAGGTACGTTCAGTGAACGAACGAGCGGGTTTATCTATCTTTAGAACCGGTACTCGGAATTGAAATCCAAGGGAACTGATGGAACCATAACACCAGTAATTGCTTAAGAGGACCTTTCCCGAAGGTGTGTTTTCTCAGGAGGAGTTGTTTAAAAATAGGGGATTAAATAAAAAGTGAATAAAATTTGTGGTACAAATTTTATTCTTATCTTAGGATGGTTATATTCTACATGGGGTAGTTGGGGTGGGACCCACAAGACCCTAACTACCCATGTTAGGATATTTTTGAGGTGGGGCCCACATGATCCCCACCCCTTCACATTCCCCATAACCCCTTAAACTCCCCATTAAACCTCCCTTGTAATTAAGTGGGTGACTTCTCCTCTCTCCACTTCCCCTCATTAAATCATGCCAACACTTATTCAATCAATTGAATTAAGCTTTTTAATTTTGTAATTTTGAACCCATGGCATGTTATAATAAAATAAGAGGATCTTATTTTTTATTTGGGGTTAGTTTGGTTGTGTTGAGAAAAGGGAGGAGAGAGCTCTAGCTTTGGAAGAACTTCGTCCTTCCGCGAAGAACGACACCCTTCGACGAAGAACGCCATCACCACAAGGAGAGACGACTTGCCGTTCCTTCTTCTCCGAAGCTAGTGTGAGGTGCCGTCCCCTCCTTGGATGCACACCAACGCCGTCTTCGAAACCTCACCCCGCGACGCCATCTTTCGCGTCGCTGGAAAACATCATCGTTTATCGAGGTAGGGGTTAAGTTCAAATTTAATTAATTAAATTTGCGCTTTTCTTGTCGTTGAAAATTCTCGTTCTTTTGGTCGCCTGTTATCGTCACAAAGGGAGGATGTCGGAACGCACAAACATGGACGATCCCCCTCCCATTATCTTGTTGACCTTTGTTGATTATGGTGGCGAATGCGGCGTGGTGCCGTTGCACCGTGCAGGAACGAAGAGGACCGCAGCTGGAGTGGGCCGCAACGATGTTGCATGGCGCCGTCACGCCGTACCGGTGAGACTGAAGGAGGCCGCAGCTAGGAGCGGGCTGCGGAGGAAGGGCGCGACGCCATCGCGCCACGCCGGAGCACCAAGGGGCCGCGACCAGAGTGGGCTGCGGTGGAGGGGCGCGGAGCCATCGCGCCACGGCTGAATGCTGCGGTGGTTCAGCAGGAGGCGGCCGAGCTCGGCCGGCTGCCGGTACACCCTGGAGGTGGGACCCTCGCGGGTCCCGCGTGGCCCAACCGGCCGACCATAATGGCTGGACGTTACCCAGGAAAACTGGGGGTTGAAACCCCGACCAGCAAACAGGGCGGACCCCATTGGGTCCGCCGTTCGGTTCCAAGGGGGCGGCGACCCCCTTCGCACCCCGCGACTGGCTCCGAGCCAGGCCACATGGCCGTGCCCAGCGGCGGGCCTCCGGGCCGGGCCGCGCCCAGCCACGAGTCGGGCCACGCAGGCCGGTCCGGGCCGCACCCAACTGGTCCAGACCCGGACCCGGGTCGGGTCGACCCGGTTCGAGCTGACCCAGGGGGTATTTGGCCGGGTCGGACCGGGCCCAAACCCCCTATTTTCAGGTAGTTTCGTTCAAATGCCCATACCTTGGGCTGCGAACCTCCGATCGACGCACCGTCAGTTGAGTTGGGATTCTTGGACCGAGATGGTCATTTCAGTATATTACACTCGATGTTTCAGCGAAGTATGGGTATAGACGGGTTGGTTCGAACCCGAAACCAACTGGGCCCTCGGAGCGGAAACATATATAACTTGAGCTCCAGACGTACGATTGACGTTACGTCGACTTTGTTGGATTCCTCTTGGAGAGACGGTTCTTTTGGTATACTTTACCTGAGGTTTGGACGCAGTTGGAGTATGACTGGGTTGGATTGAACCCAAAATCCAACCGGGCCCCTAGAACATAAAAGCCGATAACTTTTAGACCAGACGTCCGTTTGATGAACCGTCAATGATGTTGTTAATCTCGTTGAGAAATGTACCCTTTGAGTATACCCTATGATAGTTCGGGGTACAATTGAGATACGATCGGGTTGCTTCGTACACGAAACCAACCGGGCCCCCGGGATGAAAAGGCTAATAACCCACAGACCGGGCGTCCGAATGACCCGCCGTCTGTTGCGTTGAGACCCCTATGACGAGGCGGTACTTTGAGATACTTATTTATTGGACTTTTTGATACTTGGAGTATTGACCAGTAGCTCATGGAGTAGATCCTCCCAGAGATGAGCGTACAAAGTTCAGAGACCTTGTAGCTGGCTGAGACCTGAAGACTGCTTGTACGATTCGAGTCGGAGTGACTTGGATAGCCCAGTGGGGAGAAATACTATGTTTGGGTGGTAGACCCATGGAGGGGAGCACTACTGTGTTTGGGTGGCAGACCCACGATACTCAATAGAAGGAGTACCTCTATAAGCTATCAAGGGGGGGTGCACTATTGTGTTTGGGTGGCAGACCCCGACGGGAAGCACTACTGTGTTTGGGTGGATGACCTGCGATACTCGACAGGAGGAGTACCTCAGCAGTCTTAGTTTAGTGAGCAGCGCCTCAGAGTCATGACAGGATCAGTGTAATCGACAGAGAGGGAGCTCTTCAGCAGTTGCGGTTTCGATATCATTAATGAAAATCCTGGTTTGAGCTGAGTCAATGACTTTTGTGGTTACCTCATGATTGAGATGGGTTACTCGATAAATTAGGTATATGTATGGGCATATACCTAAGTAGTGGTCATCCGTTGATTTCATAACCTCTGTGTTTCCTCATGATTGAGATGGGTTACTTGATAAATTAGGTATAAGTATGAGCTTATACCTAAGTGAGAGTTATTTGTTGATATCCTTCTTTGTGGTTATACTTGTTGGATTTGGTGAGACCTTGATGATATCGAGGTTCCTACCGAGTATCGTTATACTCACCCCTGCATGGGCTATGCCCGCACCTCGTTGTGTTGGATGCAGACGACGGACAGTGCTGTCAGAGACCGAGAGTATGAGGACTGGATGGTACCCGAAGGTAGACCCCATGACGAGTCAGTACCTGGAGGTGGACCTCACGACGAGTCAGTACCTGGAGGTGGAACTCAGGACGAGTCAATACCCGGAGGTGGACTTCACTACGAGACGGTACCCAGAGGTGACAGACGGACGTGGAGAGCTGAGGTGGCCATCCGTACCTAACCTTCATGTAGGAACCCAGAGGATGATCTAGGAGCATCTCGACACCTTCCAGCTGTTGTACTTTCGTTCAGTTGTAGCTTTACTTTTCAGTTGGGTTTTTATTATAGACCATTTACTTTTCAGCACTTTCTTTTGTACTTAGTGTTGCTTCTGCTTATACTCTGTGGTGTTTGTTTACTTTTATAAAGGCAATCCCTTCCATGTTTATCAGGATTTACACCTTTTGTGATAGTCGCTAGCCCCTGGCCTATGGAAGGCGGGCTTGTGGTAGTCACGATACGGGCCCCGAGGATGGGTCGTGACAAGGAGCTTCCAAGCATGAAGTCTCAAGGGATGAGGATGGAAGAACCTATTGCTTGTGGTGATTCTGAATCGGATTATGTGAAGGATAGGGAATGTGATAGCGTTGACCGAAGATCAGGTTATAATGTTTTTCACGAGAGTGTGATTACTATTGTAATGCTGAATCCAAAAAAGGTGATGCCCACTGATCCAAATGTTAAGAAAATCTTTGACAAGCTAAAGAAGGATTTGCAGGTGGTGAGACCTTCAGGGGTAGATGCTAGTCAATGAAGTGCTTCTCAAGGTTGGGAAGGTGGTGTTGAGGACCCTCCAATGTTTGGGGATCCCCAGACTGATAGTGGGTTCAATCGTGAGGTAGTTCCTTCAAGGGTGACAAGTACTCGAAGAGAAGTGGCAACCATTGAGCTGGATAATCACTTTAAGCAATTGTACAATGATGATATGGTATAGGAGTCTAAGAATGCTTCACATAAGGAGGGGAGGCACAATTGGATCGAATCAGGAAAAGCTGCATTAGAGGATGAAACCTGTGAGGATACTAATACACTTCCTCAATTTCTGGGCTGTGGTTTTGTGCAGCCAACCTGCTTGAACATGTCAGCGTAGGACACTGGAGGATGGAAAACCATCATTCCTAAATGGAAGCACAAATAGGCCGGGTCTAGACGGTCGGAAGATGATGACCCAAGTGACAAATATGGAGATTCTCAGCCCGAAATAGACTATGAGTAGGACATCTTGGTTGGGACTGCATCAAGGAAAGGTAAACAAGGGAACATCTTGATTCGGAATTTTCCAGTTTTCAAGGGGGATAAAAAATCAAGGCCTCGAAAATACTACTCAAACACCCCTAAGATAATAGTAACTAGATCGTTAGGTAAAGCATCGGGTATGGGTACAGAAGTTAAGCTGAGGGAATATCCATTATCTAAAAGTGTGAAATCGGCCTCTAGAAAGATGTGTGAGAAAAATTATTCAGAGGATTGTAAAACCCCTATGGGCGGATTTGAGGTGAAGGAGTGTTCAA
Organism: Viscum album; assembly: GCA_963277665.1. Classification (NCBI taxonomy): domain Eukaryota; kingdom Viridiplantae; phylum Streptophyta; class Magnoliopsida; order Santalales; family Viscaceae; genus Viscum; species Viscum album. Next base: position 474,264,525 of record OY728148.1, read on the forward strand.
TGTTGGTTGAAAGCTCAAATAGGGAGGGAGACCAATTGGGTGCGGAGAGGGAGTAAATCTTAGTACCGACTCAATATTCCAAGGAGGGAATACTAGGGATGGAAGGAAAGAAGGCTGATGCAGGGGAAGTTTCTTTGGATATCTTTCCTAGTTTGCAGCGGGCAGTAACTGTTGAGGCCTCAATAAAATCTTGGGACCTCTTTTGCACTTAGATGAAGAGATTCTGGAAAAGGTCCTAACTATTCACACTTCTAAGGAGGATGCAAAAAGGATAAATGAGTGCCCAATCCAATTGAACACACATACGGAGCAGGGAGACTGAATTATCAAGCAGAATTTAATTCTAACTAGAGGCTTCAATGCCAAGAAGATAACAGTGGAGGGGTTCTCGCGAACATGGGACAAACTGGCCCATCAATTCAAAGTTATTATCAAAGACTTTCAAAACAAAGAGGTATCAGATCTTACTTAGAAATTATATAGGGAGGCTGCGGCTAATGGGTTTATGCTGGTATTTAATAATTTTGTTTCCTAATATTACAATTGATGGATCTTGTGAAACTGGAAGGTTTCACACTTTTTCCTTAAAAGTGTTTTTAATAAAAATTTAGATTTATGGTACATGAATGTACAACCCTCATGATGAGATATTGTGAAAAAATAATTATATTATACATTGAGCATTCATATGTAGATGTCATCATTGCAACATTAAGCTCTTTATCTTAAGATTATTTACCCATTTCTAGATAGTAATAATGCACTTTAGGTGATCCTTCCTAATGCGAATGAGAAATAACCCTAGAGGGTCACACACTAAGTGTTTCCATTGATCTCAATTAAATTTTATTTGAATTTAATTAATAGAATAAATATTATTCTCAAGGCCGATAAATAATTTTATTCATGTTTTATCGATCACAAATATTTATTGATGAATGGAATATTTAAATTAAATATTTATTAGATTATTCAATAAATGTCGAGGAGGATAAACAGACAAAGACCACACTATTGATAAATATTTATTTACAAGATGATAAATATTATTTATCATTGCGTAGGTTGGCCTATGGCATACAATAATAATTATAATATCATTATTTTGGAATGAGGTTTAATAAATATTATTATATTATTTAAGGGATGAAATAGAATTAAATAATATTTTAACCCAAACCCAAACTCTGTAAATAGATGATTTGTCTATTGTGTAGGGTTAATAAAAAATTATGAATTGGGAATTATTGTGCACAGTGAACTTATCCATCTTTATTTTTCCTCCTCTCTTTCTATCAAGAATGAGTAGAACACCTTCAAGCCCGAAGGGTCTTGGGGTGATCAAGATGAACAAAGCATGTCAATTGATTCACCTTGCTAACACCTGAAAATCAATTAGCGTTGCTCAGAGATCAAAGAAGAACATGTGGATCACTGCTAGAGGGATTCTAAACTTGAATCCTTACAACGTAATAAAGGTAATCTGAAAAGGTTTTTTAGAAGATCAACACCTTCAAAAAAGAATAATCCTAAGCTTAGGTATATCATTTCTTCCAAATATAAATAAGTTAATTATAAATTTAATGTGAAAGATCATCTTACAAGGTTCCAAGACATTTTATTTAAAATAAATTTTAAATATATCACCCACTACCAGGAAATTCTGCTATTCCCAAAACCTTTAAGTGGTATCAGAGCCAGGTTACATTTCAAATTTAAAACTATTTATTTTATTATTGATATATACACAATATTGGTTAGATTTTAATTTCATATTGTTCATTTTTTAATCTGATTTGAATTAACATGTTATCGATATATTAATCATGTTCATTTAGTATTTCATTTTCTCAAAGGTATGAGAACAAATGAATAACTATTGGAGATGGAATCGAGAATTGATGAGGAATTTGGATGGATAGCATGGGACTACACGATGTGTATCCAAAGTACAAGATGTGTACCTAAGTAAACCACACCTGGCCATGTCACAGGATACATGACAAGCTGAAGAGTTAATTACACATGGTGTATTAATTTCACACCGCATGTAGACCAGGCCAACCTGGCACACGACACATTAGATTACAAGGCATTTAGTTGGCATACACAACCTATAGTCTACACGGGTTATCTGTAATGACTCATATTTTCCATGTATTGTTTTTGGATATTATATGGATTATTTTTGAGACCAAGAGTTTAAATGACATGCGATTCTAAGGCCTGGTGTGCCCAGAATAATTTTTTGAAATATATTAAATATATTAAATAGTATGTATGTACAATTTTCTTAAAAAAGTGGAATAAATCCCGAATAGGGGCCTAAATTAGAAATCTGAGAGCACTATTGAGGTCAGAATATGAGTTTTACCCTAGGCATGACATAATCATTTTCGGTGCAGGCCATTTGTAAAAAAATAATCATGGGCATAAATAAATAATTTTTTTTGTTTTGTTTATTTTGGCGTAGTGACTGATTTCTTCTATAAGTATATGATTATAGAAATTCCTTAGAGTTGGACACTCAAACCCTAGATATTTAGACAATTGTTGGAGATCTTTCTTGGATAACGATGATGGATCAAGATCATATTGTGGATCATTGCAACAACGAAGTTTGTGGATCTCATCAATGATGTAAAAACAACCATTCTTCATCAATGATAAATACAAACTCCATGTAGGATGTTTTTTTGTGTGACTTCCATCCCGTTTCTTAATCCCAGACGAACGTGGATCAATTCCACAAACAGAATTGATAAGCGCACCATTGGTAGAATTAAATTGATGGAATTGTTATTTGTTGATTTTTATTTATTCATCTTCGCTCAACTTCTTCTATGATAATGAATCGAGGCCGAACTAATAAAGGTTGAGGTTTATTCCTCACATTTTTTGGTTTTTGGATTTCTTTCCCCATTCTTTGCACGTATATCATGAGTGTTTTATTTTGGCTCGTGGTTCAATTAATACCCAATATTTTATCATTGCACGACCATTATTAGATGCAACATATCAATACTGTAGTTACATTTCATGATCAATGGTGTAATCAAGGTGCGACGATGGTGGTAGATGATCATAGGTGGATCAAAATGAATTTTCAGGTTCCGTTCTTCCTGATTTTTGATACATGACAATGGTGGATCGATGAGGTGATTTTCAAGTAGATTCGAGTCCATATTTCTATCGATTGATGTTTGCAAGGACTGAAAAAACCCCAATCTACATGTTCTGGTGAGGGCAGAGGCTCTGGAAATGCGCAAGATGACACAGAAGAGATCCCGATGGATCTAGAAAATTCTAAGAAACATGACGTGTATTTTGGGATTACATGTTGTGTGGGGCCCTATCAGTAGTGGATAGAGTTTTAGGATGAAGTTAAGGATCACATGGAATGTGACCCTTGTCATATAGTGTGTGACCACTCCATGAGGCTTAACGTGTACCTCACAGGTTACAAAGACACGGGTAGGAGTACAAGGTATTATTTGACCAATGAACTTTATTGGTACCACAAACCCTACTGATAATGATCCCCTATGTAGTGGGTTGATCCAGATTGGGTTCGTGGTGTCCCCTAGAGGTTCTAGGCATGAAACCCTATATGTGTTTCAAGGTATTATTTGACCAATGAACTTTATTAGGTAGGGAACAATGATCTAGAACTATTTTTCGAGTACCCCCAGTGATAGCATGGCTTGTGGAGTGGATTCTCCCAGAATGAGAATTTCTTGAGCAGAATCCTATGGCTGGCAGTTGGTTATGACCGCCTGGTGGCGTGGAATGTTTCCTGAGTATATATGGGTGTTTATATTACACATTGATTTTTATATTTTGTATTAAGCTAAATATACTTGCTGCTTTGTGTTTAGTTATTTCGGGGTGTCCTATCAGGTATTGTTATACCCACCCTTGCATGGGTTTTGCTCGCACGCATCGTGTCTTATACAGACGATGACCCATTTGATGGTGTCCTAGGAGGATAAGGAGCAGGTGGAGTATAAATTGAGATTGTTAGACTGGGGTGGTTACTAGGATCTTGAATTTGACTTTAGTCCTAACCTTTGGAGTAGGTTGGAATCTTTATAGTTTCTGATTGGGTTTGCATTTGGCCCCTTTTTCACTTTCAGTGCTTTACTGTCATACTCTGTTGTTGGATCTTAGTTGTATGCATGATTTTTTTTCCAGTTGTTTTACATTTCATCATTATGTGGGATTTGAGATGTGTGTGTGTACATGTAATTTGGGATAATTACTTCCATTTATGGGATATTCCTACTCAGTGCTGGTCATCATCCCTTGGCCTATTGGAGGCGAGCTTGGGGTAGTCACGGGTTGGAGGTCAGTGGGTTAGGTTATGACAGAGTGGTATTAAAGGTAGTAGATTCTACCTTAGGAATGGAGTTGGTGAGATTGGTTTAGGGAATTTTTTTTTAGTGTTTTGAGTTCATCTTTTGGGATAGGGATTCTAGTGTTGGTACAATGACTGACCTATCCATACACCAAGACTCTGGTCACCTGCCTCTCAACTCGATACATGTTAACATTGGTTAAGGGGATTTTTTTGGGTGCATGCATAATATAGGAATGGGTTGTGTTTTCCATATCCTTCTTGAGTCATCTCCCTAGATATACTCTTTTACTGTGGTACATATTGTTTTATTTCAAGATGCCTCCATATAGATAGCCAGCCAGGATTCCACTGCGTGATCATGAGGATGATCTGCCTAGTGGCCATGCATCAATACATGGGCTTATACCAGAGAAAACAACTACAAGTGGTTTACCAAATATACCACCACCCGTTGAGTAGAAAATATCAATGGAAGTACTAGATAAGGATGCACATAGGTTGAGTGCATTTCCTGAGTTTTAGAGGTAGTGACCTCCCAGGTTTCAGGGTGAGCTAGATCCCCAGGTGGATGAGGACTGACTAGAGGTAGCCACTCATATTTTCCACCTAGTGAGGATTCTTTCAGATCATATGGAAATCCTTGAAGTGAGTCTTTTTCAAGGCTCTTCTAGGTGATGGTGGAGCTCAGTTACTCAGTCATAGGACGAGAAAATGCTCTCCTGGTCATACTTTGAGCGTCTATTCAGGGAGGAGTTCTATTCAGCCATGTTGAAATTGGTATGAATACACGAGATTTAGCATCTACATAGGAATAGTATGATCATGGAGGATTACTTAGCAAGGTCTAAGGATCCCTCATGTTACTCCTTGGATATGGTACACGATCAGTTCTTTAGAGCTCAGACCTTTGAGCAGGGCTTACAACGGGACATCAGTCCTTCAGTGGTATCCCTTTTCATTCACATCTATGCTGGGGTTCTTATAATAACCTTATCCTTTTACACATATTATTACATGATTTTAAGCATAATTAACCATCAATTTTAAGCCAAGAATCGTAAAGTCTAGTGTCTTTGGAATATTAGATACATAATTATAAAACATAAACTAAAAATATCTTTTATTTAATCTTCACAATGAGCTTATAACAACCTTTGAACCTTTACATATGCATAGGATAACCTGGGGAATATATGAACAAAGGTATGATCTAAAAATCCCAGTAAGGGAATAAATATAATAATAAAGAATAACACATGGGTTAGAAGGCATAACACGATGACATAAAAAGGAATAAACATATGAAAGTATAACATACAGAACATGGGATCATATAATCATGGAATCATAGTAATGTGGAAGCAACATAAAACATGAAATAAGCATGATTCAAGGATCATTATATATGGAGGAGCACGAGTCAAGGCTAACCACCAAGACCGTTACACATGGAGCACGAGTCAAGGCTAATAACCAAGACCATTGCACATGACGTCTCATGAGACTAAACATTACCCAATGTATTTGAGTGCTATCTGGACACACCCATCATAACATGTTCCTGAATATGCGTGCCACATAAATATTCATACATAAGGAATCAAATATAAACATAAGGGTTACCCATGAAAATAATTAGGTATCATAATCATTTAAAAAGGAATATCAAAAGGGAATATCATAATGGTATCCATGAAAGAATGGATTTAAATCATACATGGAAATTCGTAAGGTAAAATAGGCATATACTGTGATAATTGATGTCAAAATGAAGTGAAAACATGTAAAAAGAGTGTTTAAGAAACATTATAAATAAAACATTTTAGTGCGATCTAAGGGAAAAGTTAATGAGCATTTAAAGCAGAAAAGACATAATCTTTTACATAAAACCAAAAATGAACCAAGGTATATTTTCATGATAAAATGATTTATTTTAGAATAATAATGGGGGGATTAAAATAGATCATGGATTTCACTTTAAAATGGATAAGAAATCGGGAAGTTCCCTTTAATCGGGCTTGCTTATCAGGAAGAATTGAGAAGTGAACCTTTTTAAAACATGTATTTCCCCATAAAATAAGGATGAAATGATCTGGATATATGAGTTTGGAACATATAAACATAATTTAGAATAATTATATTAAAAATAAATAAGAATTACATTGGGATAAAGAGAGATAAAGTGTAACCCGAAGGAAAAAATGAAGGTTTGAAAAGTATCCCTTACCTTATGTACGAAAGTGTTTTGCACTTGATCTTAATGTCTTGGATAATCAGATTAAATCCATTAATTAATTAATTTAGAACCTTTTATACATTTATTTTATTTATTATAATTTTATTAATTTCATTTATGGACTTTTTTATGATTTATAAGATACAATTTTATCATTCGAGAGCATTCATTTCCTTGGTTTTCATGATCGATTACTTGTATACATGTATGGAAAATCATATAAAATTAGAATAGTTATCCAAAATTGAAATTACATGTTGTTAATGAAATTATAGAATATTAAATGGTCTTATATATCATTTTGTTTCCATATGTGAGGATTCATTATTAGATAAAATGTTAAAGATATTCGTTTAGATTAATTTGGTGTTTTTTGATCATCATGAACTAGTTTTATTTTATTAATTAATATCATCTATATATAATAGTTCCAGAAAATTACATAGACTGTAATAAATATATTATAATTTTTTTCAACCATAAAAATGGTTTTATGACCAGTCTTGAAGGTAGTAAAGAAAATTTAAAACTCATCGTCCTTGAATCTGATAAATTAACACATTATGGATGATGTTTTCATTTTTAGAACAAAAATGGGAGGGAAAGAAATAATGATGAATTATTCAATTATCATAATAAAATTCCATTATATTTGAGATAATAGATTTAAAATTACACTTGGATAAGGGGAGGTGAGGATAGAATAATAAAATAAAATAAATTGAAAGAAAATAAAAGAAAAAGAAAGATGATTTTACCTCTTGAATTATCCTCCTTAAGAACCTCCTTAGGAAAATTATTTTTGGTATTTTGTTGGGAAAAAAGGCTCTTAAACATGGGAAATAGGATTGGGAAGATTATTGGGTATAAATTGTACAAGTTTCAAGGCTTAAGAGGTGTGAGGATAAGAGGTGGCGAGGGGTGGTATTTATAGTGAAGGAAAGTGGTGTTTTCTCATTATTTTATTCATTAGTTTATTATTTTTCCTCAAGACAAGAAATAGTGATGATTCCATAAAAAAATACAGTAAATAGATAAGGATAATTCAAGATTATGATGCTTACACTAGTGATTACTCAATAAATAGTATATTTAACTTATAATGTATATATACTGTAAACTACCATATTGTACTATTCACAAAAATTCAATTATTTTAGAAAAATACAAAAAATTAACCCTAATAACTTTACAATGTCTAGAATTCAAAAATTGAATCCATTTTATGAAAATATTTTTCTAAATATGTGAAATTTATTTTTTAATTAAAATCATCATTTACTAGAAAAATTCCGATTTTAAAATCATAACTAGTTTTATGACTCTTTGAAAAATTAATTAAGGAATCATGAAATTATATTACAGTCATAAGAAAACAAAATATTAATTTATGGATACATTTTATGAAAATAAATTTTCTTTTAAACTGTTATATTAATTATAAAATTGAAAATAAACATTTATGTTTTATAAAAATATCAAAACTTGAATAATAATTTCTAAAACATTTATTTTCTTATACTATAATATAATTATATCATATTTTCATTTATAAGATATTTAAATTTTATTTATACTTTCATGGGTGTGGTTACTATTATATTAACCAATTTATTATTCATAAGTTCCATATTACTATTCCAAAGGTCAAGTTACTATTCTATTTGTATAATATCCTTAATTTCTAGAAATACCTCTTATTTTATCCATTCTTTATTTATAAAGTTTGTATTGTGTTATGTATGAGATTTTATGAGGTTTATACTATATAATATAATTATAAGAAGGGAATTTTCATTGATAAAATTTTGGGTCGTTATAGTTCTTGAGCAATCCATGGTAGTGGAGAGCTTTTGGGAAGAGCAAACATTGACAATGGGTGCTAGTAGTGGGCACCCAGTGGATGAGACCTTGGCAGTAGACAACCAATAATAGTCATAGGGATCCAAGCATGTCATCTGCTTTAGGAGGTGACCCCCAAACACATGTCTAGTTGTGAATGGCTCTCAAGGTGGCTCAAATCAGTCGAGAGAGAGGCAGTGTTTCTCCTATGATGGTTAGGGACATTTGACTCAGGATTATCTGACCTGTCGTATAAATGATCGTGAGATGGTCGAGGGACCGTCGAGACAGAGACAAAGGAAGAAGTAGGGTGGTCTATAGGACAACGAATGTGACAGAGGGGATGACATGGCAGTAGGAGGTGGTAGGAGGTTCGACCTATTACCACCGCCATCCCCAGGTGGTCCATATTAGGCTCAGGGAGTTGGTGGGAAGGGATGAGTCTAGTTGTAGGCTATATAGGCCTATGAACTCGATGCTCCAGGGATGACATGAGTTACGATCTGTGTATTTTCTACTTTAGCTACAATATTGATAGACAAAGGTGTGAGTAATCAATTCATTTCCACTTCTTTGGTTCAAGACTTATAGATTCTAGTTGAGTTATTGGCTCAACCCTTACAGTTGGAGATTCTGACAGGTGGTGACTCAGTGATTTCACACTTGTACCAACAGTACAACCTAACGATTGGAGGTGAGAGTTTTGTATGATATCTCTTTGTAGTAGCAATGAGGCCTTACAATGTCATCTTAGGTATGGACTGACTATCCCTAGTTTATGACCATATTGGTTGTTTAGGTAGAGGATACAATGTGTCCATAGTGATGAAATGAGGTTTCCCTTTGTGGGTAAAAGGGAAACTTGGCAGAGCAAGATGAGATCAGGCATAAGAGAGTGAATCCAATTACTCACTAGTTAACTAACATGACTCTTAGAGTAGTGGATGATTTGGTTTATCAATTTCCTATAGTGGTGGAGGAGTATGAAGATGTATTTCCTAAGGATATACTGGGTTTAACTCCCCTTTGATAGCTAGATTTATGAATTGACTTGCATCATGGTATGACACTGATATTTTCTCCAACATATTGGATGGCACTCGTAGATCTTCAAGAGTTGAAGGTGAAATTGGAGGACTTGTAGGAGAAGGGATTTGTGAGGCCCAATGTTTCTCCTTGGGCATCCCTAGTGTTGTTCTCCAAGAAGACGAATGAGAGCTTGAGGTTATGTGTGGATTATCAATGCTTGAATTAGATGACTATGATGAATAAGTATCCACTAACAAGAATCGATGACCTATTTGATCAGTTTATAAAGGTACAATGATTCTCAAAGATTGACATTATATTTATACTATCACCAGCTACGAGTAAGAGATGAGGATATACTGAAGACAACATTTAGATGCATCTATAGTCACTATGAGTACTTAGTGATGTTTTTTGTCATGATGAGAACCTTAGTAGTGTTCATGAGACTCATGAAATGGACCTTTCATCCTTTCTTAGACCAGTTCATGGTATCCTTCATTGATGACATCCTAGTTTATTCAACCTCCAAGGAGGAGCACACGAGACACTTGAGGATGGTTCTGGACACACTCTGAGAGCACCAGCTTTATGGGAATCTCTCAAAGTGTTAGTTTTGGATTTAATAGGTCCAATTTCTGGGAAACATCATCTCAGAGGCCATAGTAGTAGTGGAGATGATGAAGGTTGAGGCAATTCTTGCTTAGGATCCACCCAAGAGTTTTATTGAGGTGTGGAGTTCCCTTGGCTTGGCAGGTTACTATTATAGGTTTGTACCCAATTTATTTAGAGTGGAAGAACCCTTAACAACTTTGACCCATAAGGTGAAATATTTCATGTAGATATAAAGGTTCCAAAAGTGCTTTCAAGAGACGAGGTAGAGGTTAACAATTTCTCCCATATTGAGATTGTCATAGGAGGGTGTCAAGTACGCAGTGTTATGTGATGTGTTAGGGATCATGATTTTTTGTGTTTTGATGCAAAGGAAAGTGGTTATTGCCTATGGTTCACGTCAATTGAGACCACATGAGTAAAACTATGTGACCCATGATCTTGATTTAGTAGCGGTATTCTTCACACTGAAGATGTAGTGAAAAGACCCGATGGGAAAGCGGTTTATCATTTACTTTGACCACAAAAGTCTCAAGTATATCTTCTCATAGAAGGATATTAACTTGAGATAAAGGTGATTGATAGTGTTACTCCAGGACTAAAATTTTTAGATTTCCCATACTCTTGGGAAGGGGAACATGGTGGAAGACACCCTCAGTAAGAAATATTGTTCTCAATTGTTTCCTGAGGCATCAGAGCAGTTAGCCTCATTGTAGTTGTCCTTTATTAAAAAGGATAGTGCTTCATATATACAGTCTATGGTTATTACCCCACTAATTTTACAACATGTCGGGGATTCTCAACATGGAAATACCGACTGTGAGACCTTACGCACTCAGATATATAATAGACATGATCCTGATGGATATTCTGAAGGTGGGTAGTATACCATCCTTTTCAGAGTATGAATAATGGTAACTTTGACGTTTTAGGAGGAAGTGATGCAAGATTTTAATACATACCCTTTGGAAGTACATACAGGTATGGAAAATATATACTAGAACCTATGACATCAGTTTTGGTGGTGATTCATGAAGAAGGGAGTCACATAGTTTATCTCTCGATGCCTCACTTGTCAGCAGGCGAAGGTTGATCACCAGGTTCTAGTGTGTTTACCTCAAACCCTTGAGGTGTCATAGTGGAAGTGAGATGAGATATCCATCGACTTCATGATGGGATTACTATGTGTTTCCAGGGGATACGATTCCATCTAGGTGATCATAGACCGACTCACGAAGTTATCCCACTTCCTAGATATTTGAGAGCAGAGTTTAGTAGAGATCTTAGGATGCCTCTACACGCATGAGATAGTCCTAATCCATGGAGTTCCATTGAAGATCATCTATGACCGTGATTCTCTCTTCACATATTGGTTATGGATAGCTTTACAAGATTATTGTGGGACTTAGTTATGCTTGATCACAACATTTTAGACTGATGTACAAACAGAGTGTACAATCCACATCTTGGAGGATATGATATAGGTTTGCATATTAGAATTTGGTCATAGTTGGGAGGATCACTTACCCTTAGTGGAGTTTGTGTATAGAAGCAGTTACCATTCTACCATTGGTATGGAACCATTCGAGGCTTTTTATGGATGACCCTGAAGGTCAACACATTGTTGGAATGATCTAGGTGAATAACACTCATGGGTCTGGAGTTGGTGTGAGCTACTACAGAGAAGGTGTAGATCATCAAGGAGTATATGGGGACTACATAGATCCGTTATAAGTCTTATGCGGACCAACGACGAAGACCTTTGGAGTTCGAGGAGGGAGACCATGTGTTCCTAAGGGTATCACCTTGATGTGAATTAAGAATATTAGGAAACAATGTAAAGTTATGTCCAATATTTATTCATCCCTTCTAGATACTGCGTAGAGTTAGCAAGGTGGCGTACCACTTAGCTATACCACCACATTTGGACTAGGTACATGATGTCTTCCATGTTTTACAACTGAGGAGGTATGTGCATGACCCATCACATGTTATCGACTAGGGCGAGCTATACATCGATGAAGGAACTAACTTTACAGAGTACCTGGTGGAGATCGAGGATTGGTAAGAGAGGATCCTTCAGGGGCATTGATTCCCCTTATGTGTGTCCGGTGATAACACATGAATCTTCAGGAGAGAACCCAGGAGTGGGAGACCTAGATGTGATCCCATTATCCTCATCTTTTGAGTAGATTTTTATCTTTTTGGGACAAAAATACCTAAGGTGGGGAGAATGTAATGAATAATATTTTTTATGTATTATTTTTGGATATTATATGGATTATTTTTGAGATTAGGAATTGAGACGACATGATATTTCGAGACCCGATGTGCGTAAAATAATTTCTTAAAATATATTAAATATATTAAATATCACGTACACATAGTTTTCTTGAAAAAGTGGAATAACTCCCAAACAAGGTCCCAGATTATAAATCCAAGGGCACCTTTGAGTTTAGAATGTGGGTTTTACTCTAGTCATGACATAATCTTTGTCGACGTGGGCCATTTTTAAAAAAATCATCACAGGTGTAAATAAATAAAATAAATAAATAAATATATTTATTTTGTTTATTTTGGCACATCAACTAATTTCTTCCATAAGTATATGATTATAGAAATTTCTCAAGGTTTTCCACTCAAACCATGGAGATTCAGATGACCATTTGAGAGCTTTCTTGGTGAACAATGACAGATCAAGATCAGATCATGGATCATTGCGCCGACAGAGTTCGTGGATATCGTCAATGATGGAAACACAACCATTCTTCATCAATGATCAATCCAAACTCTATGTAGGATATTTTTTTGTGATTTACACCCCGTTTCTTAATCCCAGACAAACATGAATCAATTCCACAAACAGAATTGATATGCACATCATCGGTAGAATTAAATTGATGGAATTGTTATTTGTTTGTTTTGATTTATTCGTCTTATTTTTTCTTCTTCTATGAAAATGAATCAAGGCCAAAAAAACAAAGTATGAGGTTTTTTTCTCATGTTTTTTGGATTTTGTATTTATTCCCCTGTTATTTTCATGTTTATCACGTGCATTTTATTTTGGAATGTGGTTTAAAAAATTACCTGGTGTTTGATCATTGGACGACCTTTATTCAGTGAAAAAGATCAATACTATGGGTTCAGTTCATGATCAATGGTGTGATTGAGGTGTGGTAACAGTGGTGGATGATTGGAGGTGGATCAGAATGGATTTGAGAGTTCCATTCTTCCCAATTTTTCATACATGACAACAGTGGCTCAATGAGGTGATTTCTGAGAAGATTCAATTCCATATTTCAGTCGATCGATGTTGGAAAGGATCAGCCGAATCTTGATCTACAAGTTCTGGTGAGGGTGGAGGCTCTGGTAACATGCAAGATGGTTTAGAATAGATACCTAAAAATCTGGAAAATCCTGAGCAACACGGTGTGTATTTCAAGATTACATACCATGTGGGGCCCTCTCAGTAGCGGCTAGGGTTTTGGGATGAAGTTAAGGATCACACGACATGTGAACCCTGTCACATAGTGTGTGACCACTCTATGAGGCTCGACATGTACCTCATATGGTACATGGACACAGGTAGAAGTACATGGCCAGTGGAACGCCGTGTACTCAAACACAGACACGACCACCTATATATGGGTTAGTATATGGGTAGGCCAAGGACACAAATATGGGTAGGGTTTTTTGTGTCTCTAAACACCCTGTACTTCTTCTACACACTGTGTATGTTTAGACTTTCATGTTGTGTGATACTTTACCACACAGACAGACTTGTGGATATATGGACACATTATGTACCCCTAGTACACACCGTGTACCCCCTTCAAGAGTGTTTGTAGCTATTCATTTCATTAGTTTAGACCAGTATAGGTTTATTGTATTCCCTTGGTCCATTCCCTCAATGGTACAATGAAACATTACATCCACATCACAGGATTTTGATTCCCTATAGAGGCTGAGTCTCAGATAGAGTTGTGGTGTCCCTCTATGAGACTAGAATGAGATCCTATATCAACTTTGTTCCCTAAGTGGGGTTTATGGAATCAATGTGACTTAACTAAGTAGAGCGTTGATCCTATATATAGAAGACCATATCAGAAGGGTTTGTGGTATCATTGGCATATGATCCCCTACACAATGAGTTGGTCTAGATTGTGTTCATGGTGTCTGCCAGTGGTTCTAGGCATGACCCCCTATCTATGTATTAGGGTCTTCTTAGACAAGTGATATTTATTAGGTGGGGCCCAATGATCTAGACCTCTTCATAGAGTGTCCCCAGTGATAAAATGGCTCATGGAGTGGATTCCCACAGAATGAAATTGCTTGAGTAGAATCCTGTGGTTGACAGTTGGTTATGACCACCTGGTGGTGTGGTGTCTTTCCTGAGTATATCTAGGTGTTTCTATTATACATTGATTTTTATATCTCGTATTGAGATGAATATACTTGGTGATTCATGTTTAGTGTTTTAGGTGTGTCCTACTGGGTATTTTTATACTCACCACTGCATGGGATTTACTCACAGGTGTCGTGTCTTATGCAGATGACGACCCATTTAACAGTGTTCTAGGAGGATAGGGATCAATTGGACCATATCTTGAGCTTTTCAGACTGATATAGTTACCATGATCTTGTATTTGACTTTATTCCTCTCCCTTGGAGCAGGTTGGACTCTTTACAGTTTTTGATTGTGATTGTATTCGGCCTGTTTTCTGCTTTCAGTGACTTACTGTCGTATCATATTGTGAAATATTAGATGTATGCATGCATTGTTTTCAATTGTTTTTCATTTTATCATTATGTGGTATTGTAGTTGTGTGCATGTGTATAGGTAATTTAGGCCAATGCTTCCCATTTTTGGGGCATGCCTACTTGGCACTGGTTGCCAGCCCCTGAATTATTGGAGGTGGTCTTGGGGTAGTCACGGGTTAGACCTAGATGGGTCGGGTCGTGACATTATCGATGAAATTCGAACAATTTGTGTGGTCATTATATATAGTCAAACCATGTAAGATAGACATGATGGAGCATTAATGATATACATGATGTGTATGTGGTGTACACAACATGTAGTTCATCATTTACCACATCTAAAAAACATGCTAAGCCATTCAATGAGAAAAGATGACACACAATATAAGAGATACATGACGTGTAGCTAGACTATACATGTCATGTAGTCTCTCATATGATAACCCACCGAGTCTTTCATTGGGTTGCATAGAGGCACGACATTTGGACCACACAACGTGTAGTTGGCCTATACATGCCATGTAATCCCCCGAGATGCACACTAAAGACCCATGCATTGTAAGTACCCGACCTTAAACATTACATATTCTTATGATTTTAAACTAGAATTATATTTATTTCATTGCCAAAGATATTTTAGGTTTAGAGTTTCATAAAATTAAGAAAAACCCTTACATAGTAAACCCATACATTACAAGTGGACACTTATATGCAGTATCCATTTTTTTACCAAACAATGATTTAAAAAAATAAAACATAGTTTCTCTTCATTAAAAATCTTCACAAATTTACCTTGATACCATCCTTGTCTCTATCCCCCCTTAAATCCCATGATTTTATTTAAAACTGGGGATGAGTATACAATCTTAGTAAGGGACATAAAATAAAGGAAATTGTTATTCCAACAAAATCCCATAAAAACATTTTCATGAAATCATACATTTTCACCATGAAAAAGGAATCATCTTTTAAAAAAAGATCATTACCTTACCTTTTGAAAATCAATTGATTTCCAAGAAAAATCATTAGAAATAATATAAGATATAACTATGTAACTTGGGAAAACATTTTACATATCACTCTTACAAATGGAGTAACCAATATGGACAACCTCAAACTTCATAGTATCCAATGCATTAGAGGTTATAACATAACAACCCGTCCTTGGTTTATCATGGAACCACCTTTCATTGTTTTATCATGTAAACAAATGTAATTTGTTTATCATGTAACCACATTTCATCATAAATAATCCCAATAACCACAAAATAAACATAAATCATGAAATATTTCATTATAAAACACTATTTGAATAAAATAAAATTTTATTTTTAAATCACTCATTTTGAAAAAGCTGCGCACATACAATGGAAAAAAATTTCCTTGAAAGTAACCATATAAACTTTTAAAGTAAGATTAAAAATATTAATGTGACATGAAACTAGGAAATTTATTTTATGCAATTTATGTAAAAAACATTCATTTTTACTTAAAAAAACTTTAAAATAAGTTTTTTTTAAAAGAAAGTCCCTTATGTAAAACCTTAAAAAGATCACTTTTTGAAAATATATGATAGAAATTAAAAAATTAAAATTTTAAAACATTCATGTCCATATAAATACATTCATAAAAGTCATTTTAAAAATCATATATATGAAAGATAAATATTTAGATAATAAATCTTTATAACATTTAAAACGAGGTTTTTTAGTTAAATAGTCCCTTACATTAATCAAACAAATAAATTATGTGTATATACCTTAAATAAACATAAAACAATTGGAAATAAAACAAAATATAATAAAAAGTTATTTCACAAATAATCTTAGCATGACATAATCAATGAAGCAGAAGTTTAACCTAAAGAATGGAAATTAGGTTAAGAATTCCCTTACACATTGTAACCAGTCGAATCGTATGCACCATAAAATTAATAATTGTAAAATGAAACATTTAGTACCATGAAAACAATGAGATTAATTATATAATATATCTAAGGTCAGTATATACACCACAAAAAATAAATAAGTGGTTAATAAGGCATAAATCTCACAGAAGTAAGAGTGAGATGAGAAACACTTACCTCATGCTTCCCTTTAGTTTTTCATACTTTAAACTTCCATATAATGGTTTAAATAATGTTATTAAATCATTACATAAATATATTAATATTTATAATATCTTATATGATGATTTTATAACATGTTAAGACCCATTCATTAATAATATTTCATTATTTTCATTATTTCGGGAGCATTCATTTCATGGTTCGTTCACTTGTGTATAATTATGGATGTTCTTGTCAAATGGAAATAAAAATACACAAGTTAAATAAAATTGTATTCATGAAATTCCATAATTTTAAATGGTTCCATATATATATTTTTATTTCTTACATTATGATGATTTATTTGATAAAACATTGATGATAAATGTTTAGTTTATTTTGGTGGTTTTTTCCAAACATCATGAACTAGTTTAGTTTTTTTTAATATTATGTGTATATATTAGCTCCAGAACATGAAATAGGTTATAATATAAATATTTAAATCTGATTTAACCATAACAATACTTTTATGACTAGTCTTGAAGGTGGTAATGGAAAACGAACAAAATCATTATTCACGAAGATGGTTAACCGCCATAATTTGACAATGGTTTTGTTTATTTGAATAAGAGGAGATAATAAAAGGTATGAATATAAGATATTCCATTAGAAAAAGAAAATTATAGTATATACATTATACTGTATTTATTATTCCTTGATGGATGAAGGAGGTGAAGGGAAGGTAGAATAAGAAAATAAATTAAGAGAGGTTCTTTGAGAAAATTACCTCTTGAATATCACCTCCTTAAAGGACCCCTTGAGGACATTAGAATTAGTATTTTTGTGAGATCAGTAGCACTTGTACATGGATATAGATAATTGGATATTTTTTATAATATATTTTAGGATATTCAAATATTTTTAGGAGAAAGAGGGTGGTGAGGAGTGATATTTATACTTAAGGAGGGGTGGTTTTAAGTGATTAAATAATGATTATTTTATATTTAAAGCCAACCACATTTGGGTGGCCTTAATTATAATGAATTAGATTGAAAATTAATGTTTTAAAGGTTGGTTATAGTCCAAAAACACATAATCCACCCATTTAAAGTTAATTTTTTAAGTATTTTAAGCTTTTACCATTTAACTTTAATTCGTTTCATTATTTTACCTATACTACGGTAAATCTTTTTTTCACCACGACAATTTTTTTTATTCCTAAAAATGAAAATGAAATTAATACATAATTTGGAACTTTTTATTCCAAATATATAATACATTTTAACAAATTTAATTTAGAGAATTGGAAAAATTAAATTTAAAACAAAACCCACAAACATGACGAAAAAGCAGGTTTTCAAGAAGTGTATTTTTGAAGGAAAAGATGATTTTATATTAAATATATGACTAATAAAAACAATTTTTTGAAACTAAATTAATATTTAATGATACATAATTTATAAATTTCATTTAAAACATTCCCCATTATGGATAATTTTAATTAATTAAAAAGGAAAAAATTATGTACTTTAAAACTGTTTTTAGAAAAATCCCCTTTTAAACCAAACAATAAACTTATTCTAAAATATAATATAAAGTTGATTCAAAATAATTTAAGTATAAGAAATATAACTAAATAATATTTATGTTACTTGAAATCAAATTAAATATATAATGGTAATTTTAAATTGTTTAATTTATTGAAAATAAATGATATTTTTACAAAAATTGGTATTTTCCACTATTTACTAAAAAAATCAACTTTTTAGAAAATTCTAAAAAACTAATCCTAAGATAAATTTTACATGATGAATCAAAAAATTATTTCCATTTTATAAAATACTTTTTTTAAAAGTTTCAAAAATTAATTATATTTATTTTCTCATAAAAATCAATAAAAATAATTTTTTAAAGAAAACCTATATTTGAAGAACAAAATGACTTTAGTAAAAATTATATGCATATTAAAAAATAATTAATTAATAAATTAAAAATAAGTTTTACAATTAAATATTTCAAAATGTGGTTAATACTATTCATTCCTATCAATTTAATGGCTAGGTTATAGCGGTCATGTTAAAATAATATCATTTTGGATTTTGTTTAAGATCGGTGTTCTGTGAAACATAAGCTATCGAAGAGATCAAATTTATTTAAAATTAGTCACACCATAAAATCTTAGGGTGTTACATTGTAACCCCATTAAAATTAATTTCTCCCTCGGAATTTATCACTCAGATACAGACTGATAAGGACACTACTACCTCATCACATCATCAGGTTCCCACAAAACTTCCTCAAATTAGTGGTATCACTATAAAACTTTAACCAGTTGAGTAGTATTGTTTCATAGAACTTTATCGTTATGATCTAGAATCTATATCATTTTTTATAATAAATATCTTTCTCTAGGGGTACGACCTATGAATTTAGTACACATAAAGGATTCAAGCATGTACTTCCTCAGGCGAGATACATGGAAGACATCATAAACTTGAGAGAGATTCAGTGGAAGTTCCAAATGATAAGATACCATCCCAATATGATCAAGAATTTCAAAACAAATTACATCATCACAATTTTAAATTGCACTTCTAAAATTAAAGGTGGATATTTGAAAATTATTTTTTGGGAAACCCGCATCATAAAAATGGTTAATAAAAATTCCACTTAAAAAGAGGGAAAGTAAAAGGCGGAGGTCACAAAAAAACTAGGATTATTATTAGGATAAAATTAATGGAAAGTAAAATATATAAATGGAATAGAATTATAACTATCAAGTTCTGATGGAAAATTATAGATAACATGGTCATTAGAAGGATAAAAATTACAAAACCATAAATCTATGATGGGTTAAAAGGCCATTGATTTCTCATTAAGAAAAGTAAATGGATAATGTTTTTGTTCCAAAATCCTTTTACCAGAGTTGAGGAATTATTTTACTGCCTAGATTAAGAACACAAGAAAATATACTTACTTGGCAGGTAGATTTTCAACTTTTAAACAATTTCCACTACAAACTCATTTTTCTCCAAATGACGAGTATTCAAGATGAATTTTTAGGTTCTAGATGCAGTGGAAGCACAGGACGGGCATGTACCCAAATTTGAAAATTATCATAATCGATGATTAATCCAGGATCAATACAATGATGAACAACCTTATCCATGTATTTAATCAAGGATAAAATATAAAGGAGAGAACCTGGAACTGAGAAGAGGGAATTGAAATATTTTGTTTATAATTAATTTAATTAAATCAAATAATTACCTCCAAGGTGATTCTTTCTTCATTGATACATTTGACCATGGGTCTTAGGTGTGGCTTTGTCGCGATGTAGAATCCAAATATATGAATCCTCTAGTGGTGATCCACACGTTCTCCACGTATATCTGGATGTCGTTGAAGGAGTATCTAGGTGCTAGTACAGAAGATCATTTCACTTGTAATGTCCACCTTCCATCGCCTTGATAATCGCTTCCAAAGCATTCTCCTTGATCCGGTGGAGGAGGATCTCTCTCGTTCTTGAGAGTGTTCTTGGAGAGGGAAGAGTTCTCTAGGATTGAAAGATTTTATCCAAGGATGTTGTGTACACAACGATTGGTTTTCTAGTCAAATGAACCCTTGGATAATATAGAGAATAATAACATAATGGGGAATTTAATTTACCAGGTAATAATAAATAATTAGCACAAGTTATATTACTTAATTTATTATTCCACATGAAACCCCATTTTAAATAATAATAGCAATGCTATTATTCCCATAACATGTGCTTAACTTTCATGTTATATTTAAATATTGTTTAACCAAATAATATTTAATATTATTTCTCACTGAACCCATAACTTGGTCCACCAATCCTCCTAAATATTTACCAGGCTTGGAATAATGACTATTTATTTATTAAATAAATATAACTGCATTATCCGTTGATAAATAAATATTCCATCCACAATATATTCTCTCGAATAACTAGTGACAAAATAAATGCGATTAGATATACTTGAATAATTATTAAACCAAAATTAAGAATAATATTTATTCAACTTGTTAAATAAATAAATTATTTAATTGATATACTGGCTACACTTAGTGTGTGACCCTCTAGGCCTCTTTCTTGTTGGTATTAGGCAGGCCTACCTAAAATCCAAGATTACTATCTAGCAACAGATCAAGGCCCCCAAGATAAAGAGGTTTATGTCACAATGAAATGTCACCTCATAAAAATGATTACCATGTAATATAACCCCTTTATCCCAATATATCCAATCAAGCGGGTTTCATGCAAGTGCCATCAACCCATGTGATCGATTTCTCATTCTTTGAATTCTCAGAATTGAACTTTCCTAGAGAACTCCATGACCATGGATTTAGTTAGTCTATATCATTTCCATCAAAGGGACTAAGATATCTACTTCCATAAAAGTGAAAAATCCTTTCTCACATTATTCATTAATGCAGTATTACTCGTGGCACACCCAATATATCCTACCTCACCACAAACATCTATCATCATGGTTTTCATCAATACATCTAATTGAGAGAGTCATAATACCCATTAATAATAATCTTAAAGTCTAAGTATCAATACACATGTTCGTAGATAGGAACATCCAATAACACTTATGAATGTATATTTCTAACTAGTGGGTCTTATTCTCATAATATCCCCCTAAATATTACCAAGAGAGCACACCATGAGAAGGTGCCACAAAGTTTCACGAGTCCACAAACCTGATAGCCTATATCATTCATGTCCCTTCAAATGATATCATCTATCCATAGAGCATATATTCAAGAATAGTTTCATGAAACTTCTAGGTTCTCATCATAGTAGGGGTCATCTATGATAGTTTTAACGCGATAACTATTCTTAGGACATTATCACACACTATGTCACACAGAAGAACAATCATTATGTGATAAGTTGTTTATTAATATTCATATAATGAATATAGGTTTATCATAAAGTACAAATAAGTTGGTTTCTTTGGCAAAAACTCCAACAGAATCCTACTTGAACTAGATGCAACTATTAATAACCTTCAGTCCTCTAGCTCTCACATGATATTCATGCTTCTGCTGAGATAAACCTTTAGTTAAGGGGTCCACCATATTCTCTTACGTGGACACTATTATCACTACAACTTCAACACTTTTATAAAAATCCCTCAAGAGGTGACACTTTCGGAGTACGTGCTATGTCCGTTGATGTGACCTTGGATCTTTTGAAAGAGACACCATTGCAGTATTATCACAATACAATGTAATGGGATCTTTACTGCTAGGCACCACATCAAGATCCCAAACAAAGTTTTGAATCCAGAAAGCTTCCTTGGTTAGATCATAAGCCTCTATATATTTGAACTCCACTATAGAATCAGTGACAAATGGCTGACTTGAACTCTTCCAGCTCATAGCTCCTTTGTTGAGATAGAAAACATATTCTGATTGTGACTTCACATCATTTTTATCTATATGAAAACTAGTATCATTATACCCTATAATGACAAGATCCTTGTCTTCTCTATACACAAGGAACATATCCTTAGTTATTCTCAGATACTTAAGGATAGTATTGATAGCAGTCCAATGATGTTCTCTTAGATATTATTTATATCTCCCTACCATTCTCAGTGCATAGACAACATCAAGTCTGGTATATAACATGTCATACATGATAGATCCTATTGATGAAGCATATAAAATATTACTCATCCTATCTTTCTCATGTTGTGTCTGGGAATGCATTTTCTTGGAAATATGTATACCTTGTGACACTGGAACCAATCCTCTATAGGATTGTTCTATACTAAATCTTTTTAGTATTTGGTTAATGTATGTACTTTGACTTAGTCCAAGAATCCTCTTGAATCTATCACAAATGATCTTGATCCCTAGAATGTAGGCTGTTTTACCTAATTCCTTCACGAAGAAGCTCTTGTTCAACAAGTCCTTGACTGACTGCAAGATGGTATGTCATTTCCAATAATCAATATGTCGTCAACATACACTACTAGTATAATGACCGTATTCCCATTAAACCTCTTGTAAAAATTTGGATCAAATTTATTATTAATGAAACCAAATTCTATTATAGCTTCATCAAATCGAATATTCCACGATCTGGATGCTTTCTTTAATCCATAAATGGATCTCTATAACTTTCCTAGCCTTTTAGCATCACATAGTGTCACAAAACCTTCTGGTTGTGTCATATATACATCTTCTTGAAGATCTTAATAAGGAATGAAGTTTTGGCATCCATCTACCAAATCTCATAGTCATGGAAAGATTCTATGGAAAGTATGATTCTTATGGATTTAAACATGGAAACCGGTGAAACAGTTTCATCATAATCAATTCCTTGATGCTATTTAAAACATTTTGCCACTATCATTGCTTTATAGGTACTAACTTGACTTTCCATGTCCAGTTTTGTTTTGAATACCCATTTACACCCAACATGCTTTACATCAACTGGAGAATTGACCAGAACCCAAACTTGGTTTTGATACATGAAATCCATATTAGAATCAATTACTTATAGGAGATAGTTTCATCATTGTCTAATAATATTGAGTCACCTTCCTCAGTGACAAGGAAACCGTATCTGTATAGCTCCCTTACCTCTATTGTGATCCTACGCAGTACTTGTATTTCAGAAACTACCTCTTCCATGGGGACCTGTGGAAATTGTTCATGTACCAAATCCTATGTATCTTGAGCATCAAATTCATCGAATTCAATCTTTCTCTCACTATCCTTTTTGAGGATGTTCTCCCTCTCAAGAAAGACAACCTATCTAAAAACAATCACTTTCTTGTCTGAGGGGTTGTATAGGTAGTATCCCTTTATTTCCTTGGGATACCCTATAAAGATAAAATTCGTGCCTTGAGGTGCTAGTTTGTTTCATGATAAATCCTTAACAAATTCATCACATCCTCATACACGTGTATATAACAAAGTGGGTTTATTTCCATTATATAGCTTGAAGGGAATCCCATTTTCTACCTTAGTTGGTACTTGGGTTAATGTGTATGCTGTAGTTTGAAATGTATATCCCTAAAAGGATAATGGAATATCTGTATGACTCATCATCGACCTTACCATATTCAACAAGGTACGATTCTTCCTTTCATTAACACTATTACATTGTGGTGTATAAGGAAAAGTGAGTTGAGATTGAATCCCAAACTCTCATAAAAGGTTGATGAACTCTTGGTTAAGATATTCACCACCTAGATCTGATCGAAGCTTCTTTATCTTCTTACCAATATGATTCTATACTTCATTATTTAACTCCTTGAATTTCTCAAAGGACTCAGACTTATACCTCATTAAGTATACATATCTATATCTACTCAAGTTATCAGTAAAAATAATGAAGTAAGAATATCCATCTCTATCTTCTACTTGAAATGGTCTACACACATCAATGTGTACCAATCCTAGAATATATGTGTCCCTTTCACCCTATCCACTAAATGATGGTTTGTTTATTTTACCTTGTAAACAAGCATGACATCTATCAAGTGGTTTTATCTCGGAAGAGTCTAAATAAATATCTTAACAGAGATTTGTTAGGTGCTTCTCATTTCATAACCAATGTGGTGATGCCACAACCGGGTGTTGTATGAGTCATGTGAACTTGGTTATTTATCAATTTCCAACACTTGGTTCTTGTAATTTAATACATACAGACTGTTATTTAAATGCGCCATACCATAACATATGTTTTCCTTATAAAAGTAACAAAATTTATTTCCAAACTTCAAAATAAATCCATATATATCTAAAATTGATATAGAAATCATGTTCTTGGTAACACTAGGTACATAATAATAGCCATGCAAAACCAAAATCATTCCCACTGACAATGTGAGGTGGTAGTCACCAATGGCAAGAGTAGCCAGCCTCACACCATTGGAAGCTTGCAGATCCACCTCTCCTTTGGAATTTTTTTGGAATATACTTGGATCAATCATTTGAATACATATGTGTGCCCCACAAGATGTATCTAACACCCAATATGTATAAATGGAAATATTTCACTCGATAATGAATGCACCTTTGGCTTCCCCTTGCATCCGGGTGCAGTTCCTCTTCCAATGGACTGACTTGCCACATGTAAAGCATACTACCTCCTTTTTATTGCCCTCCCTCTAGATATTCTTATTCTTGGTCAGATGGTTCTCAGTGACTGAAGATTGTTTATAAATATTAGGCTTCTTTTCCTTGTCCTTCCCCTTCCTATTCACCATAAGGACTGCATGTTTTTTTACGCTTCATGTCCTGATCAACTTGGCGAATCAGGGTAAGAAGCTCCGATAGACTCTTCTCATTATTGATCATATTATAATTCATAATAAAACTAGATAAGGTATTAGGCAGTGATGATAGTATGAGATCTGTACACATCTCATATGGGAATTTAATCCCTAAGATGTCCAAACGCTCAATGTAGCCAATAAGCATGACTATATGTGGTCCAACTAGCATAGAATATCCAAGATTAGTAGTGAACAAAGTGTTGGAGATATCATACCTCTCTTGTATCACCTTCTCTTGATAGATATACCGATGGTGAGAAATCATTCTATAAGCATCCATTTCCTCATATTTCTTCAAGAACTCATTGGTCATTGATGATAACATAAGGCACTAAAAATATGTAGCATCATTCATATGTTTCTTATACATAGAGAGTTCCTCATCACTCACCTCATTTCTAGGAACAACTAGTAAAGGCTCTTCTAGCACATAAAGTTTCCTCTCCTGGCAAAGGATAACCTGAAGGTTCCTTTTCCACTCTTAGAAATTAGTGTAGGTGAGAAGATTTTACTTATCAAGTATGGATCACAATGATATGTTTGATGTCATTTTGATTGATGTTTCTACAAATTAAGATGGACATAGTTTTAGTATGTTATCCTGATAAATATAGAAAAATAAATAAATTAATATCTATCAGTCTCCCAATATTTTTTTGAAACCCAATATCCCTTACCATTGGCTTCAGAGTAGCCTGTTGCTTGAACATTATAGTGGCAAGGATCCATATTTCCATTTGTATTACTCCAACTAGGGTTGGTAAAGAAAGTTGAAAGGTTTTAGGTAGGCATTTCAAATTCCAATTGCATTAACTCATAGATCCTTGATCTATTGAGTGGACTCCCCAATCCTAAAATCCTTAATTTTGGATTTCCTTAACCTTTTCCTCTCGATTACACCAAGTCCTGTTAGGGTAGTCAAAAATTGATGTAAACTAAGTTAATTCAACCCAAAAATTCAAATTAGAATTCCCTGATAATTTAAATCACCCCAACTAGGGTTGGTCAAGCACCTTGAACTATGGTTTGATTATAACCAAAGTAATGGAAGGTTATACCGACTTAATATTTAATTGAGGGATTTTATCCTTTATATGTAAATTTCCACTTATTATCTTTTCACATGATTGTTAATATTAAGTGGGGTATAATTAAGTGATTAACCATGTATAAATAATATTTATGCATAATCCATTTTTATTTTAGTCCCATATTCTATGCTTGTTAGTTCATTAATTATGTGATCGTGTCAAACATCCATAATTAATAACCATACAACTGACAGAAATAAAATAAAGGGTATGATCATGAGCTTTACTATTGGTTAGTTTATCCAGCGGCTGATAAATTAACCCTAACCTAAAGGAGAAACACCTTGAATCATTTAAGGTTTGTGTTTACTGCTTTCCACATGTCCACCTTTGTATCTCATTGGATTGGTTTCACCTTGGATTTTAACTTGAACCACCTCTACTTTCTTAGGAGATCCATCCATTGCATATGATTTAAACTCACACACAGGTGAGGGGTAAAATGGGGTTTACATAAAAGAAACCATGGGCATGCAATCCCAACATATTAATGAGGAGAAGTCATGCATAACAACAATTTTAATTTAATAAATAAATTAAAAGGGAACCAATCACATACAAAGGTCTGGTCAAGCTCATGATCATCCACATACATGAAATGACTTATACATTTAACAAAACTAGTATTAAATTATTTAATCAATATTATTAAGATAAATTATGCTCGAATCGATTAATCATTATCTTTAGTTAATCAATCCTTTTTAACTTAATCATTTTCTGAATTTCCTTGAGATTCTCATCCATAACTTTGTACATAACTTGTACCTTGGAAGAAACCCAGTGAATACTATCCAAAACAACCCAACATATATTTATACTTGTATACATTTTATTCTTTGTGACATGTGTCATGCACGCAGAATTATAATTGTAATACAACTCATACACGATGTGCAAATATTTTAACATTATGAAGATGTTATATATATATACACACATATCAAACACCTATCATATGTTGTGTCCCAGCTTTATGCCCACATGAAGGTATATGTATCAAGGGTTACATAATATTTTTTTTAAATATGCGTAATCTAGAAACAGTACACAACATGTAGATCCAACTACATGACATGTACTCTCCTCACTGTCCATCTGAAGTACACAGATGGGGAAACAACGTGTGAGGTGTACTTCAAAAATATTCTAAGTACAAGACATGTCTAGTGGGCCACTGGCCGTGTAGACTCCGTATTGCATGGTCACCAGCCAGAAAATCCATGTATGGGATACATGACTTGACCCTGACCCGAAGGGACTACACGCCTTGTCCAGTGGGCCACACAGCGTGTAGTTTGGCTAACCATGCGCCAGTCTGTCCTGGTCAACACACGATGTAAGAATCAACTACACCACATGTCATTAATGCACATGGCTTGAGTAATTTCCGAATTAATCCTGATGCATTGAACACAAATACATAGCATGCAGATCTGACCACATGGTGTGTATTTTTATGTTATCGGGATAGAACTGTTGGTGCCTCTTGATGAGATCCTGGATTTAATTTTAATAATAAAATTATTCATATCTGTTAGATCTGTGAGAAATGATAAGGGAGGAACAGATATTGAAATTTAGATTATAATAATGATTAAACATGAATTTAAAAACTAAATTATTAAAGCATAAATCATCAATGAATTATTTAAATAATTATAAATGAAAATATAACCCCTTTGATACCACTTGTTGGTTCTGGGTGCAATGGAAGAGCAGGATGGGAGTGTACCCAACTTTGAAAATTATCACAATCAATGATTAATTCGAGATCAATACAATGATGAACACTGGTATCCACGTATTGAATCAAAGATAATAGACAAAGGAGAGAACCCATAATTGAGAAGAGAGGATCAACATATTTTGTTTATAATTAATTAAATTAAATTATAGAATTACCTCCAAGGTGATTCTTTCTTCATTGATGTGTCCATCCAAGGGTCCTAGGCAAGGGTTCATTGCGATGTATAATCCAAAGATAGGATTCCTCTATAGGTGATCCACACTTTCTCCACATATCTCTGGACGTCGCTGAAAGAGGCTCTGGGTGCCAGTACGAAAGATCATTGCTCTTGCGGTGTCTTCCTTTGATTGCCTTGAGAATATCTTCCAAAGCGTTCTCCTTGATTTGGAGGAGGAGGATTTCTCTTATTCTTGATAATGTTCTTGGAAATGGAAAAGTTCTCTAGGATCGAGAGCTTTTCTCCAAGGATGTTTTTCACACAACGATTGGTTTTCCAGTTGAATGACCCCTTGGATAATATAGAGAATAATAACATAACGAGGAATTTAATTCACCAGGTAATAATAAATAATTAGCACATGTGATGTTACTTAATTTATTATTCCATGTGAAACCCCATGTCAAATAATAATAGCAATGCTATTATTTACATGACATGTACTTAACGTGCACATTATATTTAAATATTATTTAACCAAATAACATTTAATATTATTTCTCACAGGACCCATAACTTGGTCCACCAATCATTATCAATATTTAATAGGCCTTGAATAATGAATTTTTATTTATTAAATAAATTCAAGTGAATTATCCACCAATAAATAAATATTCCATTTTTAATATATTCTCTCAAATAACCAGCGATGAAATAAATAAAATCCGTCATACTTGAATAATTATTAAACCAAAATCGGGAATAATATTTAGTAAACTTGTTAAATAAATAAATTTTTTAATTGAGATACTGGATACACTTAGTGTGTGACCCTCTAGGCCTCTTTCTCATTGGCATTATGTGGGATTGCCTACAGTCCAAGATTACTGTCTAGAAACGGGTTAAGGCACCAAGAGAAAGAAGTTGATGTCACAAAGACATGTCACCTCATATGAACACTTACCATTTAATATAACCCCTTTGTCCCAATATCTACAATCAAGCGAGTTGCATGAAAGTGACATCAACCCATGTGCTCGATTACTCATTCTTTGACTTCTTAGAATTGAACTTGACTAGAGAACACCATGACCATGGATTTAGTTAGGCTATATCATTTCCATCAAAGGGCCTGAGATATCTTCTTATGTAGAAGTGACAAATCCTTTCTTGTATTATTCATTAATGCAGTATTACTCGTGACACACCCAACATATCCCATCTTACTGTGAATATCTATCATCATAGTTTTCATCAATACATCAAAGTGTGAGATTCATAATACCCATTAATAATAATCTTAAAGTATAAGTACCAATACACACATCCATAGATAGGAACATCCAATGACACTTATGAATTTGGATTTCCAACTGGCGGGTCTTGTTCTCATAACATCCTCCTAGATATTACTAAGGGAGAACACCGTGAGAAGGTGCATCAAAGTTTCATGAGTCCCCACCCCTGATATCCTATATCATTTGTGTCCCTTCAAATGAAATCATTCGACCATAGAATATATATTCAAGAATAGTGTCATGGAACTTACAGGTTCTCATCATAGTAGGGATCTTCTATGACCTTTTAATGTGATAGCTATTCTTAATTCATTATCACATACTATGTCACAAAGAAGAACAATCATTATTTAGTAAGTAGTTTATTAATATTAATCCAATGATTACAAGTTTATCATAAAGTAAAAATAAGTTGGTTTCTAGGGCACCAACTCCAACATAATTTTCATACCTAAAGCATCAGAATTAACTTCTACATATCAAAAAATCTACAAAAGTATCACTATATATTCCTCTTGTCTTTAGGTATTAACTAAAACCAAAATGGTTAGTACAAGATATAATATTAAAAAAAGAATAAACCTTCATATGTTAAAAAAATACTTTAATGTCCAAAATTCAACAGTAATACCCAAAGTTCAATATAGATAATTCAACAAGTAACTATCCTTAATATTCCTCAAAATATTATAGACTAAAATTTGAAACCCCAAAAAATAAATCAGAAGGATTCAATCACATTCTCTTCTAAGATAAATTTAATATTTATCTTCAAATAATATCAATTATTATTAAAGTCTCATTCCAAAATATAATTTCCCTAGTCATATAATCATTTCTATAAATAACCTTAATAACCATAAATCATATATATTTCTAAAATATAATTCATCCTTTATTTCTCAAATAAAATCCTATAGTATTTTATTTACCTTAATCATATATGATTACCAAAATAGTGAACATCATCTGAAATAACAGTAATCACTTATTCCCCAAACCAATTTCCAATCCCATGGTTATTAATATGATAAAAAATATGATACCAAAATGAACTTAACCTTTATCCACAAGATATTATAAATAAATAAAATAAATTTCATACTAACCAATACATCACATAGGCCATTGGTAGGTGATACACCCTTTTCACCCTTCAGTTGTGGGTTCAATCCCCAAGATATTTCTGGATGTGATGGGTTGTCACCCATCCCATGGGTTATCCTTTTTATAAATATATATTAATATAATACTTATAAATTAAAGAAATATGAGAAACATCCTCAAAAATACCCATAATATATTCAAAAATTAAATAAAATTTTCATCCTCAAAGGTTATCACATACCTTCCATTTTTCATACCAAAAATTAAGAACCCATAATTAACTCAAAATAAAATATCATATAAACCCTAAAGGTTATCCATAACTTTAAAATTATGTCATAAAAATGAAAATACAATTCTTCCTCAAATAAAACTTTCACATGATAAACTTAAGGGTTACATATAACTTAATCTCAATAAAATTATTCAAAAGTACTCCCATAATCAAAAGAGTAATAATAAATTTAAATATTTCATCATCCTTAAATATACCATAACCATTGAATCCCTTATATGCATACATATTAATTATTAAATGTTATTCATAATCCCTTAACCATGATTTTCCATATTATTCCTTAATACTTCATTATTATAAACAAAAATATGAATCATGTCCTAATATTTAACGATGTCAAAACACGATCTAAGAAATAATCCACACCTTTTATATGTCATTTGGAGTTACCTCATCTTTAAATGTAATGGCATTACGAAATGATAAACCGATATCTATATGGTCTTGTAGATCCCATTCATGATCCTTCTTTCTAGGACATCTATTTTCATAATGACCATACTTTTTACATTTAAAACATTCAATCGATAACTTAGGGAGAAATTATTTCCCCTTTATAGTGTTAACCAAATTAACCCTTTTTCTTGGAAGATTATTGACTTATGACCTCCTTTACCACATATAAAATAGCTTCCCATATTTTAAAGACATTTTCCTAGGTGATTATTTCCACATTCTTGACACATAGGTCGTTGAATATATTTACCTTTATGATTTTTCTCACCTAAAATTACACAATTCTTTATTTATCTCATATTTTATGCATTAAGAAACTCACCAAGGTTCAAGTGGTTAATTATTACCCCTGATAACTAGTTTATAATAACCACAAGAGTTATCATTACAACTACCATTTCATTTGCTTGCTCATTTATACAACCACCACATTTTCCTTCACATCCATTATTACTTTGGTGTCTGCTGGATCTATCTATTTAATAAAACCAAAAAAGTTAGTGTCATCATATCAATAAAATCATAATATACCATATTATGAGGAAGATAAACACTAAGATATCCTTATTCATGTTTTCTCAAATTCATTTAATTTATCCAAAATTACTATGACTCTCCCTACCATGCTAACCATTATGGTTATATATCACTTATAACTTATGTTTAAATAACATCTTAATTTATAAAGTTATCTAAACTGTACTCTAATACCAACTATAAGGACTTGAACTTAAACATTAAATATTCTAGTGATTTTAAAATATAATTCTATTTATTTTTTTCCCAAAGATATTTCATGTCTATACTTTTAGATAATTAGGAAATATCATTACATAGTAAACCCATACATTACAAGTGGATACTTATAAACATTATCTATTTTTTACCAAACAATGCTTTTAAAAAATAAAACATGGTTTCTCTTCATGAAAAATATCCATAAATTTACCTGGATCTCATCCTTTTCTCTACCCCTTAAATACTGTGAAAAACATTTTAAAACTTGGGATGATCATAAAAGCTCAGTAAGGGACATAAAAGAAAGGAAACTGTTAGTCCAATGAAAACCCATAAAAACATTTTCATGAAATCATACCTTTTCACCCTAAAAAAGGAATCATCTTTTAAAAAAATATCATTATCTTACCTTTTTAAAATCAATCAATTTACAAAAAAACTCATAAACAAGCATATAATAATAGAGCAGGTAACTTGGGACATAATTTTCCATATCACTCTCACAAATGGAGTAAAAAATATGGCCAACCTCCAACTTTGGAGTACCCAATGCATTGTAGGTTATAATATAACCAATCTTCCTTGGTTTATAATGAAACCACCTGTCTTTGGTTTATCACGTAACCACCCTTGATTGGTTTATCACAAAAACACCCATCATTGGTTTATCATGTAACCACCCTTCATCATAAACAATTACTAATAACCATAACATAAATATAAATCACAAAATATTGCATCATAAAAACACTATTTGAAGAAAATAAACATTTTATTTAAAAATCAATCTTCTTAAAAATACTATGAATGTACAACAGAAACAATTTTCATCAAAATGAACCACATAAACTTGTAAAGTAAGCTTTAAAATATTAAGGTGAAATTAAAGTGGGAAATTCCATTCATGAAATATATGTAAAAAACATTTATTTTGACTTATATAAAAAGAAACTTTAAAAGAAGTTTTTTTAAATTAAAGTCCCTTATATAAAACCTTAAAAAGTCCCATTTTTGAAAACATATGAGAAAAATTATAAAATTCCATTTTTAAAAAATTCATTTCTATATAAATATATTCATAAAAATCATTTTAAAAATCATCGACATGAAAGAGAAAGATTTAGATAATAAATCTTCAAAACATTTAAAATGAGGTTTTTTAGTTAAAGAGCCCCTTGAATTAATAAAAATAAGAAATTATGTGTATCCAATATAAATCCTTATAAAACAAGTGGAAATAAAACATAAGATAATAAAAAGTCATTTCACACATTATCTTATCACGACACAAGTTTACCCAAAGAATAGAAATTAGGTTAATAATTCCCTTACATTTTGTAATCAATCGAATGGTATGAAATATAAAAGTAATAATTGTCAAATGAAATATTTAATACTATGAATAAACTGATATTAATGATATTATATATCAAAGTAAAGTATATAAACCACTAAAAAGAAATAAGTGGTGAATAAGGCATAAATCTCACTGAAGTAAGAGTGAGATGAGAAACCCTTATGTCACATTTACCATTAGTTTTTCATACTTTAACCTCCTTTATAATGGTTTAAAGAATTTTATTAATTAATTTACTGACTATATTAATATTTATAATACCTTATATGATTCTTTTATAACATCTTATGACCCTTTCATTTATAATATTTCATTATTTTCATTGTTTCGGGAGCATTCGTTTCATGGTTTCATGGTCGGTTCACTTGTGTATAATTATGGATGTTCTTTTCAAATGGGAATAAAACTATAGAAGTGAAATGAAATGGTATTAATGAAAATATATACATTTAAATGGTCCCATATATCATTTTTATTTCTTACATGAGGGTGATTCATTTGATAAAATGTTAATGATAAATGTTTAGTTTATTTTGGAGGGTTTTCCAAATATCACAAACTAGTTTTATTTTATTTAATATTATGTGTATATATTAGTTAAAAAACATGTAATAGGTTATAATATACCTATTACAATCTGATTAAATCATAATGATACTTTTATGACCATCCTTGAATGTTGTAATAGAGGATGAACAAAATCATTATTCATCGAGATAGTTAACCGCCATAATTTGGACAATGGTTTTGTTTCTTTGAATAAGATGAGATAATAAAAGGGATGGATATAAGATATTACATTATAAAAATAAAATTCTAGTATATACATGATACTAAAGTTATTATTCTTTAATTGATGAGGTAGGTAAGGATAAGGTAGAAGGAGAAAAGAAATTAAGAGAGGTGCTTTGAGAAAATTACCTCTTGAATATCACCTCCTTGAAGGACCCCTTGAGGACCTTATAATTGGTATTTTGGTGATAAAATAAGAACTTGGATGTGAGGAGAGTTTATTAGAGAGGTTTTGGAATATATTTTAGGAGATTTAAGTAATTTAAGGAGAAATGGGGTGGTGAGGAGTGGTATTTATATTTGAGGATGGGTGGTTTTAAGTGATTAAATAATTATTATATTATATTTAAATCCAACCACATTTGGGTGTCATTAATTCCAATGAATCAGATTGAAAATTAATGATGTAAAGGATGGTTATGGTTGAGAAACACATCAACTACCCATTTAAAGTTGTAGTTTTTAGGTATTTTAAGCTTTTACCCTTTAACCTCAACCCGTTTTATTCTTTTTATTTTTCTTTAAAAGGGAATCACCAAGTGAGGCCTTTTAGAACCATCTATACCAGGAAACCCCCATCCCAATTAATGGATCACTTTGGAGAGAGCCCCAACTAGGAAAGAGTTATTTCCATCCAAGATGGAATAGCATCCTAGAGGGTGACGACCTGACCAGTGATGGTTTTTCATAGAAATCTGTCAGCATGGGTGGGTCGCGCCTCATTTTACCCACCTATTTAGAAACTGGGTGACCTGACAAGGCGAGTGGATCTCAGGGGAAGGAGAAATTCTCCCTAGAGTGGAATAATAGTAATTTAACCCCATAGCTCCCAAATAATGGTATTTTTGTACCCCTCTACTTCACCACTATGCCACTACCAAATAGGAAAAATGTGTGTAAGGATAACGCTTGCCTCCCATTAGGGCCCCCACCGAACCCAGAGCATGCCGCACGTTCTCCAACTTGACAATGGATTTGAAACACCCTATGCATAATATGAAGAATTTATGAGTTTTTTGAGACTAGATCCTAAACTAGTTCCCATAGATATTGAGGGGTATAACCAGTGGGCACCACTCAACTAACACCCCATGGACAACTTTAACCCGTGTTATTATTTTACTTCTACCATGGTAAATATTTTTTTACCATGATAAATTTTTATGAATAAAAATGAAAAAAAACTTAATATATAATGTATAAATTATGATTAAAAACATATAATGTATTTTATAAAATTAAATTCACAAAATTGGAAAAATTAAATTTAAAACAAAACCCAAAGACGTGAAGAAAAAGTGGGTTTTCAAAAAAGTGTATTTCAAGAAAAATATGATTTTATATTAACTCCATTACTAATAATAACTATTGTCTGGAAATGTATTAATATTTAATGGCACAAAATATATAAATTTCATTTAACACATTACCCATTAGGGATAATTTTAATTAATTAAAAATGAAAAACATTATGTACATTAAAACATTTTTTAGAAAAATCCCATTTTTAAACCCAAAAATAAACTTATTCTAAAATAAAATATAGAGTTGATTAAAAAGAATTTAAGTGTATAAAATATAAATAAATAAAACTTATATTACGTGAAATCAAATTCAAAACATAATGTCACTTTTAAATTGTTTAATTTATTGAAAATAAACGATTTTTTTACAAAAATCGGTATTTTCACTATTCATTAAAAAATTAATCTTTTCAGAAAATTCTAAAAAATTCATCCTAATAAAATTTTGAAATTCTGAATCCAAAAATTATGTTTATTTTATCAAATAATTTTTTTAAGCGTCAAAAATTAATTATATTTATTTTATCATAGAAAGCAATAAAAATCACTTTTTTTGAAGAAAACATATATTTGAAGAACAAAATGGCTTTACTTGAAAATCTGTGAATATTAAAAAATAATTAATTAATAAATTAACAATGAGTTTGATAATTACATATTTCATAATATGGTTAACACTATTCATTCATGTCAATTTAACGACTAGGTTATAATGGTCATGTTAAATAATAACATTTTGGAGTTTGTTTAAGTTTGGTGTTCTGTACAACATAAGCTAGCGAAGATATTGAATTTATTTGAAAAGAAACATACCATAAAATATTAGGGTGTTACAGGTGTGTATCCTGAGCACACAGTAAGCAGAACACCTAGCGTGTAGCTGGTTATTACATGTTGTGTAGTCTAGTTGAGGTACACGCCAAATCCCTAGGTGTGTACCATGGATACACAACATTTGAGATACATGGCATGTAGCTGGATAATACACTCCATGTAGTCTCCTAATTAAATATAGAATTAAAAACTACATTAAATTGAAAATTTCAATATTAAAGACTTATTTTATTGATCGAAACCTGATATTTTGACAATGTAATAATGGTTTTAAAGAATTTCAAATACTTAATTAATTTATTATAATAAATATGTAATTATTGGTTATGCTGTTTATTTGAAATGAATTCCATTAATGATGTATATCTCCAAATGAATTTGGATTTTCATTAAGAAGAAAGAGAATTAAGAAATCAATTGATTAATTAATTAATGCAAGTGTGTTTATCTTAATAATAAAAAACGAATAAGAAATGAATGTTAGCCAATTACTTTGTTCTATTAGCTATATGTTTGATCGATCACGAGCTTGACCTGGAACTATATACATGTTGAAATTTATTTAATTTAATTTATTACATAGGTTTTCAATTATTAATTATTAAATTTGATTAATATACTATGAGTCATCCCTCCCTCCATTATTATATAGGACCAGCATGTCTAATGTTATTTATGTAATCCCCATTAACCAATAATTAAGTTCCCTCACCTGTATGTGAGTTATAAATGATGTAATAAATAGAGTATCCCAAGGTGCATGTAGGTGGTTCAAGACCAAACTATAATCATGACAAATTGGGTGATACACAGCTGGATAGGTGGAATGTTGTAACTCATGCCAAGATTGAAAATAAGAGTTATTACCCTAGGTCATATATTGATTTATTGTTTTATCAATAAATCAACCGTTTAGATAAGCTCATGTTTGGGCCATTTATTTATTTATTTCTTTCTATGAATTATTTATTTTATGTATGAAAGACCATGATTACATAAATAAATGAATTAATGTGAAAAAATGAAATTTAAATGAATAGATTATGTTTAAATGTTTTATCTAACATGATTAATTAATTAAGTAAAATCCACTTAATATTAACAAGACATGTGAAAGATAAAACAAGATAAAATTTATGTATAATAAATAAAAAAATCCCTTAACGAAATATTAATTCAGACTAATACCTTCCATTACTTGATTAGGAACGTGACCATATAACTAGGTGTTTACTTGGACAAAGTCTGGACACTTACTTTTATCGGTGAATTCTCATGAGGGTTTTTGGGTTGACTTGACCAATTTTTTTTTAATTTAACAGCCAAATTTCATTCAATAAAAATTTGGAGTCAAGTGTTGAGGAAATTCAAGTCAGAATTTTTGGATTGGGGTGTCCACTCAACAGAACAAGGAGCTACAATCTTGCTTTTGGCAAGACCACCTACCAAAATACATTCTTTTGATTTTCATGGCCAAAGTATGGATCATTAAGAAAGGTAATATGGATCCTTTCCACTATAATGTCCTAAAAACTCGACATTTCTAGTTTAATGGGAAGGGCTATTGGGACTTGATAAAATAGTAGGATATTTAATAAAATTAATTTTTATTATTTCTCATATAATTTTTAACCAAAAAAAGTACTAATAATATACTCTTTATAATTATAGAAAATGGAAAGTTCATAATCCACACTATCCATATGATATATATTGGATAAATACGATCTCATCATTGGAAGTAACTTCCATAAATGGTTTATACACCTTCAGGTTGTACTACGTCATGAACAGAAATCATACATGCTAAAATCCACAATGCTTGATCCTCCTAACAAGGTGGTGAGTGATGAAGAGTTCCTTATCTATGAAAAAAATATGAATGGTGTGGTCGACATTCAATTTTTTATGTTATCATCTATATCTAGTGAAATCATGGATTCTCATGAAAACATGGATACTTATAGCATGCTCGAGTACCTTCATAGTCTATACTAGGAGAGAGAAAGACAAGAGAAGTTTGAGATATTCCTCTCTATCATAGTACGATTGTAGAGGATGTGCCAGATGTTCCTCACATAGTCAAGATCATTGGATACATTGAGTGCCTAGAGATTATTGGGTTTAAACTCCATGAAGAATTGTGCACCGATCTCATTATTACACCACTCCCTCACAGATTATCCAACTTTATTGTAAATTTTAATATGAAAAACACTAACAAGTCTCTCTAATATATACTCACTCTTATTACCCAAATAGATAAGGATATGAAGCATGAAGATCCTTCCATACTTACGAGGAAAAAATATAAAGGTAAAGCATAGAGATCTAACCCCAAAGCTTATTCACACCCTTCTAATAATAGAATGATCAAGGGGAAATCAAGGGAACAAGATGATGTTTGTTTCATATGTGTCAAGAATAACCACTGTAAGAAAAATTTCACCCAACCAAATAATCAAGGATAAGATTTAATAGAATTTTTTATTGATTTTAATTTACCTATTTCTAAAAATTGAGTTTTAGACGTAGCTTGTGGTGCTCAGATATGTATTCAAATACAAGAACTAAGTAGATTAAAAAAGATTGGATGAGGGGAGTTTGATCTAAAAGTATCCAAAAGAGAAATTTTTTTTGCTGTAACTATTAGGGACTACCATCTCACATTTCCAACTGAAATGATATTGTTTTTGAAAGGCTATTATTATGTCCAATCCATTACCAGAAAAAATATTTCTATATCCAAACTTGATACAAATGTATTTATTTTCATGTTTTGGAATAAATGATATTATTTTATAAATATATCATTTTTTATAGTAAGGAACATTTAAATAAAATAATTTATGTGTTAGATTACACAAACCAAGTAATGATAATTGATAATGAAACTACTTCACATGACTCATACCACACCCAACTTTGGAATCACTGACTAGGTCATGTAAACAAAAAACATTTGACCCAATTTCACCAAGATGGATATTTAGATTCTTTTGAACTAAAACCACTTGGTGTATATCATTCATGTTTTCAAGGTAAAATTACCAAAGCCCCATTTAGTGGGAAAGGTGAAAGGGCTAAAGTGAATCTTGAATTAGTTCATACTGATGCGTGTGAACCATATCCTATTGAAGCAAGGGGTGGGTATTCATAATTCATAACTTTTACTAATTAATTTAGAAGATATGGATATATCTAATTAATGAGGCATAAGTTTATTTCTTTTGATAAATTCAAATAATAAAAGAATGAAGTTGAAAACCATCTTGGTATGAATATTAAGAAAATCCATTCAGACTACAGTGGAGAATATCTTAACCAAGACTTCATTGATTACTCTTTTTTGGGATTTGATATCAACTCACTCATCCTTATACACCTCATGGAGGGTGTAATTGAAAGGAGGAACCACACTTTGTAATACATGGTAAGATCAATGAAGAGTCATGCAAATATTTGATTATCCTTTTAGGGATATGCATTATAAACAACATCATATGTACTAAATCGAGTGACAAATAAAGAAAAAAATGGTTTACCATACCAATTATGGAATGAAATGAAATATATGTTTTCATACTTATATGTGTTGGGTTTTGAATCAATTTTAAGGCCTCTTCAGGTAATAAGATTACACCCTGAGACACAAAGAGTATCTTTATAGGACATCCCAAAGAAACAAAGGGATACTACCTATACAATCCTTTAGAAAAAAAGGTTTTGGTTGAAAAACATCCCATATTTATTGAGAATGATTTTACCTATAAAAGATATAGTGGGAGAAAGATAGAATTCTATGAATTCTAGGCTCAAGATACACAATAGTTGGCTAGGAACAAATTCCAAAAAGTACCGTGGAAGAATAATTTATTCTAGAGACAAAAGTACTATGTAGGAGTGCAAGAGAAGTTAGAGAACCAGAATAATATGGTTTTATATTCAATGATGATGATGAATCATAATTAGTTAACAATAATTATTCTCTAACCTATAAGGAAGTAGTAAGTGGCACAAATGTTTCCAAGTAGAAAGAATCCATGAATTCTAAAATGGATTCCATGTACCAAAACCACGTATGGATTTTTCTAGATCTTCCAGTGGATGTAAATCCCATTGGTTGTAAATGGGAATTCAATAAGAAATTGGTTATGGAAATAAAATTCAGTACTTATAAATTGTGAATGGTTGCAAAAGGTTTTAAATAGTGTCAAGGCATTAACTACGATGAAAATTTTCACCAATTGCAATACCAAAATCCATAATAATTATACTTTCAATTAAACCCTTCCATGATTATGAGATTTGGAAAATGAATGTCAAACCCCCCTAACAGGAACCTTTAGGAAGATGTCTATATGAAATTACCTGAATGTTTTGTTACTCTAATAGATGCCAATAAGATATGAAAATTTAAAAAAAAAATCCATTTATGGATTAAAGCAAGCATCTAGGTCATGGGACATTCAATTTGATGAAGGAATAATGTAATTTGGTTTCATAAATAATGAATACAAGACTTGTGTCTATAAGAATTTTAGTGGGATTTCTATTGTTTTATTAATAGCATATATCGATGACATATTACTTATTATAAATAAAGTACCAATCTTAGAGTATATTAAGGCATGTTTGAACAAATTATTCTCCATAAAGTACTTAGGTGAGACAATATATATTCTTGGGATCAAGATCCATCGTGATATATCCAAGAGACTACTTGGACAAAGTCAAGGTATATATATTGATAAGATACCAAAGTGGTTTATTATGGAACAATCCAAGAGGATATTTTTTCCATTATGAAATGACATCCATATTTCTAGGAAATTTTTTCCTTAGACACATGAGGAAAGAAATAGAATTGTAAGGATTCCAAATGCATCAGTGATTTTTTCAGTGTATGATATGTTATGTACTAGGATATATGTTTCCTATGAATTTAGTGTGGTAGGAAGATATCAAGATTCCCCAGGTGATCACCATTGGATGATAGTCAAAACTATACTTAAGTATCTGAGGTGTACTAAGGATATATTTCTGGTCTATAGAGAATATGAGGAACTAGTCATTATAGTATATTAATATTATAGTTTCCAAATAGATCATGATTATATGAAATCAAAAAAATTATACATATTCACTTTTAATGGAGGCACTATAAGCTGGAAGAGCTCAAAGTAGGCTATGGTCACAGATTATACTGTAGAGTTTGAGTATATTACAATTTTTGAGGTAGCTAAAGAAACACTTTGTATATGAAACTTCATTCAAGATCTTTATGTGGTACTTAGTATTAAAAATACAACCACACTCTATTGTGATAATACTATAGTGGGGGATGTCACAAAAGAACCAAGGTAATATCAATGGATGAAGCACATACTTCAGAAGTATCATCTCTTGAGGGATTTTTCTTAGAGATGTGAGGTTATAGTAAGTAGTATATCCCTAGAAGAAAATGTGGTGGACTCCTTGACTGAAGCCTTGTCTTAGAAGAAACAAGATTATCATGTTTGGGTTAGAAGACTGAAAGTTATAGGAAGTTATCTCTAGTCCAAGTGGGAGTTTGTTGGAATTGGTGTCCTAGGATAAATTGTTTTTACTTTGATTACATGTATATTTGAAGATTTGAATATTAATAGAATATTATTACATATTGTTCATTTTTATGAATGAATTTAATATCATATTTTCCTAGAGTATTTTTTTGGATTGATAAGGCCATAACTATTCCCCACTATGATGAAAACTTTGAAATTCCATGAAAATATTCTTTAATATAATTATACGGTTGGATAACATACTATGATTAGACACATAGTATGTAGACTATCAAGTGTGAGTAATCATAAGTGGATGAGGATTCTTCTCATGAAGTTTATACTTGGAAATATCTAAGATGGGAGATTATGAGAACAAACCCACCAGTAGTAATTCCTCATGTTTTTGTGTAATTGGATATTTCTATATGTGAGCATGTGTAATGGCCCTTAAACTTTAATATTATCATTAATTCATGTTATAAATCACATGATTAGATTTTTTGATGAGATCCATGATGACATATGTTCACGGTGTGGTATGGTACATTGGGTGCATCATGATTGACATGTCATTAATGGATATGTTGAGGAAGGAATTATCCATACCATATTTATAGAATCATATATTTAAGC
Organism: Viscum album; assembly: GCA_963277665.1. Taxonomy (NCBI): domain Eukaryota; kingdom Viridiplantae; phylum Streptophyta; class Magnoliopsida; order Santalales; family Viscaceae; genus Viscum; species Viscum album. Next base: position 474,307,112 of record OY728148.1, read on the forward strand.
CTTTTGATTAGAATAGAACCATTTCATTAAATTCCATGGACTTGGTGTAATGACGTGTTTATTTTAGATAGTAAAAGAAGTCAAAGAAAGATATATTGAGAAAATAGGTTGATGACATGGATGTGTAAAATTATTGATAAGATATTGTGATAAAGGAATTATTTTACACTATGAGCATTCATATGTGGTTTTCATTATTGTGATATTAAGTTCTTTCTCTTGGGTTCCTTGACCTATTTCTAGATAGAAATATTGAACTTTAGGCAATCCCACCTAATTCCAATGAGAAATAATCCTAGAGGTTCACAAACTAAGTGTTTTATTTGATGTTGGTTAAATCATATTTTGAATTTAATTAATAGAATTAATATTATTCTCAAGATTGACAAATAATTTTATTAATGTTTTATCGATCACAAATATCAATTGACGAATGAAATATTCAAATTAAATATTTATTTAGGTATTTAATAATTGATGAGGAGGATAAATGGACCAACACCACATCTGTCGATAAATATTTATTTACAAGATGGTAAATATTATTTATCATTTTGTAGGTTGGCGCGTACCATAAAATAATAATAATAATAATATTATTATGATGACATGGGGTTCAATAAATATTATTATATATTTATGGTCCAACCTGAAACCAAATAGTATTTTAACTAAAAATCAAACACTATAATTATATGGTTATATCTATTATATATGGTTAATAAAAAATTGAGAATTGAGAATTGTTGTGAAAAACTGACTTCTCCCTATCAAATTTTCCTCCTATCTTCCTCTCAAGAACAAGAAGAATACCTTCAAGATTAATTGACCTTAGAGTAATCAAGATGAAAAATTGAATACAATTGATTCACCATGCTAGCACCCAAAAATCAATTAGCATTGCTTGAAGATCAAAGAATTACATGTGAATCACCATTAGAGGGATTATACACTTTAATACCTATAACACAATGAAGGTAATCCTAAAGGGTTTCTTAGAAGATCAACACCGTCAATGAAGAATTATCCTAAGCTCAAGTGTATCATTTTTTCTAGATCTAAATAAATTAATTATAAATTTAAAATGAAATATCCTCTCTTGAGGTTCCAAGACATTTTATTTAAAATAAATTTTAAATATATTTCCCACCACCGGACACTTACTATAAGATCCCATCTTTTTTTCCAGGAACGCATCTCTCTAAATTTTTCATTAAAATTATTTCAAGTGAGTTTTTCATCATATTTAAACTTTGGTGGTCATATTTCATCATGGATACCTAGAATTTTAATAAACACAGTCTTGGGTTGCGAGGAAACTTGAGAAAATTAGAGAGGATCCACATAGAGAGCCTTTGTTGGGGGAAATGACTTAAAGTTCAGGTATGTATATTTGTTTAAATTAATGGAGTTTAAGAATAAATGGGTCAAGTGTTATCATGAGTTCTTGGTAAGTTGATAATATTTAAAAGAGGTTTGGGTTTTTTGATATGGAAATGGACTAAAATGGATTACATGCTATTTAAATGGATTATGCGTCATATAATTTTTGGGTGTTTTTAATAAAATAATCCAAGGAAATAGGTTTTTGAGCATATCCCATTAAAAATATTTACATGATGTGTAACTACATTACATTCCATGTAATTCACCAACCTACTATTTTAAAGTATGTTGTGTGGCTGAATTTTATTTCATCTCACTTACAACTTTCTTCTTTTGACCCTTGGATATCTTACAGGTAACTTTATAGTTCCAAAATACCTTCTAAACATCCCATTTGAGAAATTGATCCCTGGTTAGTCTTTTTGTTAGGTTCTTCCCTTCTCTCGCTTGGTTCTCCAATCATTACAGTGTAATCCCTTTACCATGTGTATTTTGGGTTTTTATCTTCATTAGTTTTGATCTAGGATCCTCTTAATGATCATCTAAACCTTCTTCCTCATGAGTGTTTTCCATTATAAGTGTTACATTCTTCATCAGTTAAAGGTAGGGGGTCTAAATCTTAACCCTATAGTTTGATAATTTCTAAGTATATGTAATATCATGATTGTGCCAATGTAACATGCATTAGAATAAATTAAATAATGAATGGGATTATTCTTTTGAGTCTATTGGATTCAATTGGTTATTGACCTAGATTATGGATACCCATTGGGTGAGAGAACCTTGAATAAAATTGAATTGGATAATGTCTTAACATGTGTTTAGAATGACATGATACCTTATGTGATTTCTTGATATAGAATACCTAAGTTATGGATTATTACTTATTGATTTGACTATTGATCAATTGTGATATAAATGAAAGAGGTAAATTAAATACAAATGGTAATTTACATAATTAACCATTGTGGCTTATTATGTGATATTGTGATATCCCTGATGTTATGACATGTTTTGATATCCATGCTAAAATGATTATATATTGGGCATGGCCCTGGAACATGCACACTTATATGATATAATGCTGATATTGAGAGGTATTGGACCAGTACCATGTTGTAATGCTTATAGTGAGCAAGCTCGGACTAGTCCCATGCTGTAATGATTTTAGGCCTTTGACCTGGATGCTGTAATGCTTATAGGGATTTGACTCATATTTTTATGTTATACCATTTTTATGGTTGTGGTTGGCATTGTCATGATAAATGATCAGAGATATTCCATCTTGGAGACTAAAAAGTTTGTTTTATGATGGCTGTGGTTGGCATTCTTGTGAGGAATTCTCAAAGATATTTTGGTATGATGTCCAATCATGTTTTTTTGTATTTTATTAATTATTAAATTAATTAATACACATGTTTATTTCTTTATTGCATACAATTATTATCAGTATGGTTTGTTTAGAAATGGTGGTGTTGACCTACTAGTTTATACTCACACCCTATTTGGGTCACTATTTGGTACTTGAGTAGATTATATGGATGCGGGTTTGGACAAGGGAAAAAGACCCTATTATTGATTGTCTTTGCTGGATGGGATAGAGTTTGGAGATGGGACTGATGTGGGGTTTGGGACTGGGGACTGTCGGGTATTTATTTGAGTATACCAGTCTTTTATTTTTATTTTTTATATCATGAAATTTAGTTACATTCCAACACATCATTACATTATTCCTTTAATATTTATTGTATTTTTCAGATAACTTTTATTATTGGTTTTTTATATATTATATTATTTACATTATTTCCACACTCAGATATTTATTATTATTATTGTATATTTTCTGTTGTGTTGTAAACTATGAATCTTGGGGGAATATTCTCCACACTATACTTATCACACCCTGCTGCTATTTGACAACCTCTTGAATACGGGTAGGCGTTCTTAAGGTCTCGTAACCAACCCATTCTAGCTATGTGAGAGAGTTCTGGATTGGGAGATGTTACAAAGTGGTATCAGAACACACTGGGTTTATTTTCCATTTATTACTATTTGGGAAAGTTATAAAGGATATAGGTATGTGTTGAGACTTGGTAATGATCTTGTGCATGGGAGTAGATAAACCATGTACAGGAGAAAATACGAGTGCCCAGGGATGGTATTATTGTTTATATTGTTTGCTTACTATGGTTGATGTTATTTTATCCTGAGTGATTCACATGTTGTGTGAGGTTACTATTTTATGATTTATTAGTTCTTGGGTTTTATACTCGTGGCTTGATATGGAATGATATGATTATGCATGAATCATAATAGGTATACATGGATATATTGATATGCATTGTTCATGATAGGGAAATTTTTATTTTCATCTGACATACACTTTCCTATTGAACTGTGACACGAGATATCCTTTATATCTGAGAAATAAAATAAAATAATTGTTATGTCATGTTAAACCACTTGTAATCCATGTATAGAGAGACTAAGATCTAGTGGTTATCTATTGTAGTCACCTGTTGAGGTTGACCTTGTTGTTAGACAGTGTTCTATGGTGTGTGTTTGTCTTGCAGAGAAAGCACATCCTTATTTTCAAAAAATTGAGCTTCAAGAGAGTGGTAATCAATATAATCCTAACACAAATGAACTAGATATTTATGTAGTTATTGATGATCAAATGGATTTTTAGCTTCACAACAACTTCCTGAGGGTCATGAAATCCATGTAAAGGGAGACTATTTGTACCATGCCTTCTATGTATGAGTTGACAAGAGAGTTTTAGCTACAGCACCCGACTACATTTACTGGGGAAGGATGACCCTAGGAAGTTAAGTTTTGGATTGATTCAGTCTAGAAAATCTTTAAGAATATTAATACACCTTAAGATAGGAGGGTGAATCTTGCTTCATATGTTCTTCATGGACCTTCTAAGCATTGGTGGGATATTCTGGAGGAAGTTGGGAAACAAGATAAACTATCTTGTAAGGACTTTGAGATGAAGTTCCTGATCCATTTCTATCCTAAGATGTTGAGGGATGACAAATATAGAGAGTTCATGCATTTGATATAGGAGGGTATGTTAGTGTTAGACTATACTAGATGTTTCACTAACCAACAACACTTTGTGGAATATTTGACATCTGATGAGATATTAGGGTGAGAAATTTTTAGAATTGTATTCATTATGATATTAGGTCACATGTGAACATTTTTAATTTTAGAGGTTTCGAGTTTATGATGAAAAAGAAATTATCACAGAAGGGAATCTGAGAGAGGCCCCGAATAGTGGTAAGGCTATTTCACCAGGGTGAAATGGGAGCTCTTCTTCAGGTAGCAAGAAGTTACACTATGATAGTTTCCACCAATGTAGTATTAGGTAGAGTAGTCAGGATAGTGGAAAACCATATCAGAACTATGTTCTGTTGCAGTGACATCAGTGTGGAAAGTTTGTCCATAAGTGACTGCAATTTCTCTACCTCATAGTTTAGTGTCATATTTGTGGTATACTAGGTCATATTTAGAGGTTCTATTCAAAATTTCTACAATAGAAAAGTGGAAGGGGATAAGATAGGAACCTGTTTTAGGAAGGGACTCAACTACACTTCAATAGGTTGGTAGATGAAGTTTGACCAGCCATTCATGCCGAGGTAGGGGATGTGGTACCCCAATGTAGGAGCGGTGTTACCAAGAAAGGGAAATATCTTAGGGTAGTCAGGCTGGAGCCCAAGATATAGGTACAAGTCATTTGAACATTATGCAGACTACTCTAACTACCATGGATACAGGACTGTCTACCATGAGAGGTATGATTCTTGTATCATCTACCTTAGCTTGTGTTTTTTTGATACATGATCATCACATTATTTTCCATTAACTATTTTTGTAAATGTTTTGGATGTGGAAATATTAGATGGATTTTTAACCATCGAAACACCATTGGGAGTGCGATCAGAAAATATAAAACATTTCAAGACGTGTTCTCTAGATATTAGTGATTTCTATTTCATTTGGGAATTGTTTGTGATCGAAATGATAGGCTTTGATTTGATTCTTGGTATGGATTTTCAAGTTTTATACCAGTACCATATTGACTATTACATGAGTATATTTACCTTTCTATCTCCAAAAGGAGGTGGATATTCTCACCAAGGTGAGTGGGATATTTAGGATGGTCATGGGGGACCAATTCAATGTAGATTAGATTCTCTCGTAGTTCATATATCCGGTATTTCTCTAGATAATGGTGGAATGTAGTTGGATTATTTTCCTCTAGAAGTATACCATTTTTAGGATGCTTTTCCTGATGAGTTCCATGACATACCTCCCCAGGTAGAGACCAAGTTCATGATTGAGTTAGTGATGGGAGTAGAGATAGTTTCTATCCTGCCTTATAGAATGGTAGTAGTAGAGCTTCAGGAGTTGAAAGTTAAGTTAAAATATCTAGATGCTAAAGGATTTATAAGACTTAGTATATCTTCTTGGGGTTATCTTATTATCTTCACCAAGAAGGTTGATGGGACTTTTCACTTGTGTGTGGATTATCAGAGGTAAAACCAGATGATGATCAAGAACCGGTATCCCCTTGCACACATTGATGATATTTTTGATCAGTTGATAGGTTATCAGATCTTCTACTAGATTTATTTGATATCAGGTTACCAACATTTGAGGGTGAGACCAATGTACATACCTCATATTTCTTTTAAAAGAAGTTATGGATTGTATGAGTTTATAATGATGTTTTTTGGGTTAACTAATAATTGGTGGTATTAATGTACTTTATAAATAGGATCGTTCATCCTTTTCTGGATAATTTTTGGTGGTTTCGATCAATGATATATTATTTTACTCACAGAAAGTAGAAGATCATGTACAATATCTTGATATCATACTGGGTACATTGAGAGAGCATCATCTTTATGCCAAGCTAACCAAATGCTGTTTCTGAATTAATGAAGTGAACTTCTTGGGCCATGTCATCTCATAAGAAGGATTATTAGTGGACCCAGATAAATTTTTAGTCATGATATCTTGAGAAAAACCCAATAAATTCTTCGAGATTTGGAGATTTCTGGGTTTAATAGGTTATTATTAGTGTTTTATCTTAGATTTTTCCCATTTGGTAGTACCAATGTCTGGGATGACCAAAAAAGGGGTGATTTTTTTTGGGTCAGATGTTCATGAGAGATATTTTTAGGATATGAAAGGAAGTATAACCTCAAAACCTATCCTTAGTTTACCTATTTCGAGTAAATCATATAATATGTACTGTGACACATTCAAAGTTGGACTCCGAGTAGTTCTGATGTAGGAGGATCGAGTGGTTTCTTATGGATTTAGGCTACTATGACCATATGAGAATAATTACCCTACTCACAATATGAAGTTAGAATTAGTGTTACATGCCCTGAAGTTTTGGAGACACTATCTCATGGGTGAGAGGTTTGTGGTATACACGGACCACCAGATCCCTATGTACATCTTTTCTCAGTGAGACTTGAACCTTTAATAGAGGAGGCAGTTCGAATATATAAACTCTTTCGACTTTGAGTTGGATTATACATTGGGAAAGGTCAACACTATTTCCAATTCATTGAGATTAAAGATGCATAAATAAGTAATATGAGAGTCTTGTGACGAGTGGAGGATAATGGATCTATTTGCATACTTGAATCTAGATGTTTAGGAGTCCTGGGGATGAGTAGCTCTGACTTCAACATCTATTATACCCATGCTTCTGGTATAGATTAAGACCAAACAATTATCTAATATTAAGGGACCAGTTCTGAGAGGAAATCTATATGGTGGGGATACACCATCTAGATAGTCTCTTCACAGAGGAAATTATCATATTTTTCATGGTCGAGTATGGATTCCTATTGGATTACATAAGGAGATGATGAGGGAGTTTCATGATTATAGATGGGTGGTGAATCTTAGTTTGAAAAATATGCATCGTGATCTCTCTAGATAGTACTAGTTGTTAGGAATGAAGAATTAGATGCCAATATTCATAGCTAGATAATTCACTTGTAAGCAGGTGAAAGCTGATCATTAGAGACTAGCTGGTATTTTGCAGCCTTTTCCCATTCTTGAGTGGAAATGGGATGATGTAACTATGGATTTTGTGATAGGATTACCCAAGAAAATCCATAAGAATGATTATATATAGGTTATTGTGGATCGAATGAAGAATTTATCCCACTTCTTTCCTATTAGAGATACATTCACAATTAATGATCTGGGCAGTATTTACATGCACAAGGTGGTTTAGTTACACAATGTTATAGAGAGTATCATTTCTAATAGATATCCTTGTTTCACATCACGTTTCTGGAAGGGTATTCAGAAGGCTCTAGGATCACAGGTTTATTTGAGCACAACCTATCATCCTCAAACTAATGGTCATTCTGAGAAAACTATTTAGATTCTAGAGGATATTTTATGAGCTTATGTTTTAGATTTTGGTGGTCCATGAGAGAAACATATGGAACTCGTGGAGTTTTCATATAATAATAACTTCCAATAATAGAAATAAATAGAACCTTTTTAGGTTTTGTATGGTAGGACATTCCACTCTCCTCTTTGTTGGCTGGAGGCATGTGGGCCAGCACCGGTTGGGCCTAGTCTCATACAAGAGATGTCTATGAAAGTTCTGTTAACCAGACAATGGTTGGTGACCACATAAACCAAGCATAAATAATTTGATAACCATCAAATATGACCTCTATAATTTGATATGTTCATCATGTTTTTTTAGGTGTCACCTAGATTGGGGTAATGCTATATCAGGAAACAAGGAAAGCTGGCGCCTAGGTTTGTTGGGCTGTTTGAGATAGTGGAAAGGACCGATCTAGTGGCGTACCATTTATCCCTTAAAAAATGCTATAATTCCATTCATTACATATTCCATGTGTCACAAATTCATAGATACTATCTTTAACCATACCCATGTGATTGACATGGAAGATTATAAGCTTTATACTGATGCATCCTTTGAGGGGAATTTGATATAGATTTTGGATTATAGTGAGAAATATCTTCTGGGTAGGACTATACTGTTAGTTTGAGTACAGTGGCAGCATGTGTGAGTTTAGAAGGAGACTCGAGAGATGGAGTTTGATATTAAAACATAATGGTCATAATTGTTCATTGCGACCTCACAATTACGCTGGGAGTAATTCAGGAACAAGTTGTTATATGGTGGGGAAGTTATAAGATACCATATTTTTTTCCAAGAATGTATCTCTTTGAGTTTTTCATTACACTTATTTCATGTTATTTTTCCTCTTCTTTAAACCTTGGTGGTCATTTTTCATTTTGTATGCCTGTTGTTTAAATAAAAATAGTCTTGGTTTGTGAGGAAACTTGATAAAACTAGAGAGGATCCACATAGAGATCCTTTATTGGGGAAAATAACTTAATGTTTAAGGATGTATGTTTGTTTGAATTAATGGATTCTAGGTATAAATGGGTCAAACCTTATCATAGGTTATTGATAAGTTGAGAATATTTATTTAGGGTTTGGGTTTTTTAATATGAAAATGGTCTGAAAAACCATATGCATAACATTTACACGCCGTGTAAATGAATTACATGTCATGTAATTTTTGGGTGTTTTTAATAAAATAATCCAAGGTAACAAGTTTTTCAATGAATCTAATTAAAAATATTTATAGGATGTGTAACTACATTACACACTATGCAATTTATCAACCTGATATTTTTAAAGTATGCTGTGCGGATGAATTTTATTCCATCTCACCTATAAATTCATCCTCTTGACCCTAGGGTATCTTCCAGGTGATTTTGGAGTTCTGACCTACCTTCCAGAAATCCTGTTTGTGCAATCGATCCATGGTAAGTCTTTTTGGTTAGGTTATTCCCTTATCAACCTTGGTTATCCTACTATTGCAGTGTAATCCTTTGATAGTTTGTGTTTTTGGTTTTGATCTTGATAAGTTTTGATCTAGGATCTTCTTTTTGATCATTCACACCTTCTTCCCCATGAGTGTTTGTTGTTAGAAGTGTTTCATTCATTGTCAGTTAAAGGAAGGGGGTCTAAATCACAACCCCATGGTTTGATAATTACTATGTATATGAAATATTGTGATTTTTCTAATGTAACATGTGTTAAAATAAATTAAACAATGAATGGGATTATTCTTTAGAGTCTGTTGGCTTTAATTGGTTATTGACCAAGATTATGGCTACTTGTTGGGTGAGCAAACCTTGAATAAAATTTAATTGGCTAATTTCATAAAGTGTGTTTAGCATGAAATGATACCTTAGGTGATTAATTGATATATAATCCCTAAGTTATGTCTTACTACTTATTGGTTTGACTATTGATCAATTACGATATAAATGAAAGAGGTAAATGAAAGACAAATGGTAATTCACATAATTAACAATTATGGATTATGATGTGATATTGTGATATCCATACTGTTATGAAAAATCTTTAGATCCATGATGAAATTCTTATATATTGGTTATGGACCTGACACATGCACACTTATATGATCTAATACTAATATTGATCAGGCTCAGCCCAGTCCCATGATGTAATGATTATAGTGAGCGGGCTTGACCCAATATTATACTATAATTCTTATAGGGATTTGACCTATATGCTGTAATGATCATAGGACTTTGACCCACTTTTTTATGTTATACCATATTTATGTTTGTGGTTGTCATGGTTGTAAGACATGCTTAGAGATATTATGGCATGGATCCAAAGCAAGTTGTTTTAACATGGTTGTATGGTTGTGGTTTACATGTTCATGAGACATGCTTAGAGATATTCCAATATAATGAATAAGTAGGTTTTTGTTGTATTTTATTAATTGTTGAATTAATTAATACACCTGTTCATCACTTTATTGAATACACTTCTTATAAGACTAGTTTGTTTAGATATGGTGGTGTCAATCTACTGAGTTATACTCACACCCTATTCAGGATGTCATTTGGTACCCAAGAAGAATATATGGATTCATGGTTGGACAAGGGAAAAAGACCATTCTATTGATTGTATTTTTTAGATGGGATATAGTTTGAATATGGGACAGACATGGGGTTTGGGACTGGGGGTTATTGGGTATTTATTTTAGTCTATTAGTATTTTACTTGTATTGTTTCTAGCATGGAATTTAGTTACAATCCATCACGTCATTACATTATTTCATTATTATTTATAGGATTTTTTAATTGTCTTTTACTGTTTTTTTTCTCTGTATTATATTGTTTCTATTATTTCCACACTCTGATATTTATTATTGTTATTTTATATTTTCCACTGTGTTTTAAACTCTGAATCCAAGGGGTATAATTTCCCCACTATACTTATCACACCCCTGATGCTAGTTGGAAGCCTCTAGAATATGGGGAGGCATGCTTGAGGTCTCATATCCAACCCTTTTTGGCCACATGAGAGAGTTCCAGATTGGGGGATGTTACACTTCTACTACACTTGAAACCTTAACGAAAGAATATCCCCTGAGAGTGTCTATGTAGGTGTACAGTTGATGCATCCTAAGGAAATCATTAAATCCAAAAAAATAATAATATAAATTTATGTTTTCCTGAACCACATTGGACACAAAGGAGCAACATAGTGGAAGTATGGGGTCGATCTCACAGAGAGCAGGAAGTGAAACGACAACTTTTGACCAAATGTTGGATCATCATATTTTTAATTAATTAATTTTATTAAAAAATTAAAATAAAAATAAAATAAAAATATGTGGAGATGAAAATGTATAATGGAGATAAATTAGTTTCCATGGGTAGTTTTAAAAAATAGTAATTCCCACATTACTCTAAAAATAATCATACCCATTAGTTAAACAATAAATAAATTTTATTGATTTGAAACATGGTAAATCCTTAAAAATAAGCCCTATAATCTTGATTTCTCATGTATAGACGAATTAAAATTACTAGTATGCTTTAGGATCAGATTGAAATTGCAGAGGAAAAATCCAATTCAGTGTTTGTGAATCAATTATCTTTATCATGTTGGGTTTTTTCTTCTTCCAAACACACTATTTCAGTGATTTAATAAAAAACATGATAAAAACGAATCAAAAAAATAATAATAATTGAATAAAATAATCATTAAAGAGAAGAAATAAATAGAACAAATTGGTACTCACCCACATCAACCATCTCTGTTCTCCTATATGGATTTAAGCAATCATTATCGGGTGACTGCTAATAATAAATAAACTAGATTTCATAGAGAAGATAGTTAAAGAGATATACTAGAGAAACAATAATTGAATTAAACTATGAATCATTAAATGTTATAGTAAAATAGAAAATATGAAAGTATAAAGAAAAACCTAATTACGATGAATGATCTCTAGGTCGGAACCCTAGCAGTGGCTCCCCACGGGTGGCCAAATGATCCACTCCTTGAAAGTCACCCTCTTCCCTTAATCAGAGCCCTCTATTTATAACCCTTCATGTCACCCCAAGGGTTTATGATTCAAACACCCATTAAAACCCTCACTAATGGGAAAATAGTGAGTTTCATAACTCCCAATGTGACCCATTCATATGGTGAATTGATATTCACAGGACAAAAGTGCCAGTTATCAAAAATCTTATTCTTTTCACACGACACAAATTTTCATGGGGTGGCTCATGTATCACACCATGATTTCTTAATGCTCTAATTTTTCCATCTTTTCCTCCTTACATAGCTTTATTTCTTCACATTTCATGGCTTGAGTGACATTCTTTAGCATTTAAATGTATCCTATGTGTCTTGAATTGTGTTGTGAATGATGCTACGATGTGTGAAGCATCTTTGGCTTCAATCTTATATCTCAGATTCATCATCATTTTTTTGGTGTTGCTTTACGCCGCTTTAAGACATGGTGTAAAGTGATTTCATCTTCCAATAATGAAATTTTTTCCTCCAAATTGTTCTAAATATTGATCCTACCATAAAATCACATAAAACAATGATATCAAACATAAATTTTCATTTTAATCAATCAATATTTAATGATAAAATGTATTAAAACCCATGAAAATATGAATGAAAAATAGAGATATCATAGTATTAGAACCAATAGTCATGCGTTAGAGTGATGGCTGAGTCAATGTTTCAAATAACATTTTCGAGGTGATTAAAACTAGGTTCATCTATTCTGAAACCACATAAATTTTCTAATATATAGACATGGATTCCATTACCAGAAAACCATACACTATTTACTTTCTTAAAATTTAGAATTTTTTGGTTATTAAGATTTCTTAGGAAAGAATTTAATTAGAGTAAATGTAACGACTCGAAAGTTTGAATAAATTTTGTTTCCTAACTTTGTGTATTATTTTATTTTATAATCAACAAAACTATTTAATTTAATAAAATGATTATAATTAAAATAAGACTGTTGGGTTTTGACTATTATATGACCATTGGTCAATATGACCGTTGGAAACTAAATGTTGCGATTATTGTCTATAAATACAAGTGATCTTGATTAATTAATATATAAAGAAGATTTGATGCCCCCATCCAGTAGTCTCAGGATAATCGAAGCCCATATGATGGAACTCAGGAAGGAGGTAGCACCTTTGGGCTTTGCTCTAGACCAAACCCAAGTTGAACTTCATCGTGTGAAACTAGAACGGAATCACCTTCGTAAGAAGTTCAAGCTGATAGAAATCACTACTCGGGCAATGTTGGTCAAGCCACCCCAAGATTCTATCACCCGAACAGACCTTACTCTTAGGTCCTATGCTGGTGTTATAAGAGGCTATGTAACAAGACTGTAACTTCCTTGTGTAATCCTTTGATTTAAATAAAAATTGTGATTTCTTCTTATGGTGAAGTTTGTGAATTTTCAAATGTTCAGATAAATATAGTATGCATATTATTGATGAATTTTAGAAAAAGGATATTTTAAAAATATTTATGTAAACCTTGAATAATTAATAATGTGTAATGATTTTCAAAAAATGGTCTTCTACAGTTACGTTCAGTAAGAAATTTAGAGTCTAATAAGATCAACTCAATTTTTGATGAATAGTAAATTATGAATATTGATTTTACGCTTATAATTAGTAATGTGATCAAATGGATTATGTAACCTCACTTAAGAAATTATTAATATAATCTAGGCACCTTGATTAAGTAATGTGATTCAATAAAATAGGTAAATAACTATTTCAGAAATTATTGGTTAAGTATTAATTTTTTTTGGGTGAATAGTGTTTTTTATTATAAAATTAAATTAAAAATAGTTAGAAAATTATTTTCATAAAATGTATTTCATTTTTGAAATCAGAGCACCGATATTTGGTTAAGGTGAATTTTTGGGATTTTTCTGAAATAGTAGAATTTTATGTGAATAGTTTTTTTATTTAGAAATTAAATTAAAAAAATTTAGAAAATTATTTTCATAAAATGGAGTTCATTTTTTATATCAGACCATCTATATTTGGTTAAGGTGAATTTTTGGTATTTTTCTTAGAAAGTTTAATTTTCGGTGAATAGTGAAAATACAGTTTTTGAGTTTCGGGTGTTTAATGACATCATTAAGGATATAATAATTATGAAATAATTCTGGTCGACTTATGAATAGTAAGATAAGGTATAAGGGTTCCCAAGTAGCCAATACCATGTAAAAATACCATGGGCAAGCCCATGGTTTTGCCAATACCACCGATGAGGTGTCCCTTGGAAATCAATGCTTTGTCCCCTCACTTCTCCTATAAATACCAAGCCTTTCCCTCATTAATTTCACTACCAACTCTCCATAAAATAAGATCTGGTCTCATTACCTCCCAAGGAGTCCTCACAAGGTGCCCCCAAGGCCTCAAGGTCCCGACCTTCGAGTTTTAGGAGTTACGTTTTAAGGTAAGGGATCCTACCTCTCACTTCCTTTTCAAGTACTCTCGTTTATGTCATTTCTTTTAAGCCCCATTTTCTTATGTTGGGGGTGTTATTTTATATTCATATTACTGTCCTTTTCATGTTCATATGATTATAGACCCCCTATTTCTCTCATCATTTCATTTTATGAATGTTTAAGTGGCGCCGTTGGGCTGCCGAATTTTTGTAAGGGATTCTTTCACCCTCTTCTTTTAAGCCATGAATTCCTTTATATTGTGTCTTCTAGTTTCCATATCTTTTTTAAGGTATGTTCTTATATGTTCTCCTTACTGTCCATTTAATTTCTAATTGTCTAGAGATCCTTTCTTCTCTCATCAATTTTTTTTCCTGAAATTTTAAGTGATGCTGTTAGGCTGCCAAATTCTTCATAAGAGAAGTCTTTTTCTTTCTTCCTTTTAAGTTTTTCATTTCATATGGTATGTCCTTAAACATTCATTACCATGTTCTTATATACTTTATATTCTGTCACTCTACTATTTTATGGATCATTTATGAGTGGGTGACCCATGTCCCCTCTCTTTTCAATGTTTTCTAAAACCCTGCAATATAGCCATTATGCTGCCAAATTTTCGTCACAAAATGTCTCTCTCTTTTTGTCAAATCATTTTATTTTATTAAGTGAATACTCAAAAATCTTTATTATAAAGGGATATTCACATATATATCAAAATTTTATATTTTAAATTCTGGTATTTACATACATGAGACCCACTTTCCTTTTTTGTGGGTTTAAAGTGACATAAAGATCACGTCTTTAAAGCAGTTTTTAAAATGTTATGACTATGAAATGAAACCCATTTCTTTTATGCTATATGGGTTGTTTATGAAATTATTGATGATGATATATGTGGCTCACATGATAATAAAGGCAAATTAAGCATGCGCCCTGATAGCACTCCAATGCATTGGGTAAAGACTTAATCTCTAGAGATGACCATTTTAATGATAACTTGGTGAATAACCATGGTAATTTTTTATGACACCTTGGGGATGGACCTTGGTGATACAGAAATGATTGTCTAAGTTAAATGTTATAGCCACATCTTCAAGTTATGAAACACGTTATTTTTTTATTATGATATGCCTCATGATCTCTTTCTCATGCCTTAAAGTTATTTATTGTGACTTTATTGATATATCTCAAGTTCACATGTAAAATGTTTCTCTTGTTTCCATTACTGGGCCTTCTGCTCACCCTTTCCTTTGATGTATGCTCCTAGGTTATGATATTCCGTAATAAACTTAGTTTGAAGAATTAATAATCCTTTCAAGTGTTTAAGAATAATGTTTTATGTTGTTTTCAAGTATTATGTTTCTGATTTCCAAAACACTAGACTTTAAAGATCCTCTATATGTAAAATGTAATGAAAAGTTATGTATTAAAAAGGAGTGATGCTATAGTAAATATAATTGTAGATATATAAAATTGGTGATAATTATATATAATTACAATCACAATAACATTATAATAAAGTCTTGTAATTGAAAATAGAAGGGGAGAAATTAGAACCCTTATGTTAGCATAATAACAATATATGAAAATGGATATATTGAGAGGGGATAAGTAGTATCTCATTTAAAATATATAAAATGGGATATAATACCATGAAATTAAAATCATGTAAATATGTGGAAATGGTATTATAACAAAATATTTTCAATTAAAAAGGAAATAAAAGGATTGGAAACACTTATATTGCAAAGTAGGTTCTTAATACTTGGGGGGAATCCTTAGAACATTAAGAAATCATTGGGAGGGATTTAGAGAGGGATAGGGAAGGGAGTTCATGATAAATGACTTTGGCGTGGAGTGGGATTATAGAATGGATGGGAGAGATATCCTTTTATATGTGAAAAAGAGGGGGTTTTCATGGAAATTAAAGTAAGGTAACAGGTAAGAATGGAGTCACATGAGTTCTGTGTGGGTTAGGTGAGTAAAGTGAATAAATGTTAGGTGAGACATGTGGGTATGAATTTTATACCTGAAAAGGCCTTATAGAAGGTGTAAGTTACCTTTTAATTATTAAAAATCCGAGATACTTCATTCTCTCATTTTTACCCTTATTGATCTTGATTAAAAATTAACCATGGTAATTATTTTATTACTAAAAGTATAAGACGATCCCTATAACTAAATTTTGACATTATAAATCTGAATTCGGACTCAATTTAATCCAATTCAAATTTTTAATGTAAATAAATAAACTTTTAAAGTAAAACAAATGATATAGGAAAAACTGTTTTTATAGAAAAATATTTTTTATACATTAAGTGTTTTTTTATTTCAAATTAATTATTAACTGATTGAGTGTTTATATTTTTTTATATTTTTAAACACACTATTATATTCATAATTTAATATATATTCATCTAAATTATTTAGATAAAATTTATACAACTCTTATAAAATTAATTATTTGAAAACAACCATTTTACTTTTACCGTGGTTATTAATCTTTAACCTAGTATTTTATTTTAAATTCCTAAAAGTAATATTGTACTTATTACATAATTTATAACTAATAATTATAAATGTAAAGTCAATTTTATCAAATAAAATTAATATGTATAGGAAAAATTAATTTTAACATTAGTGCGTGTCAAACTTGTTTTTAGAAAAAATGTATTTTTAAGCATAAAAATTATAATTTGGATAA
Source organism: Viscum album (assembly GCA_963277665.1). Lineage (NCBI taxonomy): Eukaryota > Viridiplantae > Streptophyta > Magnoliopsida > Santalales > Viscaceae > Viscum > Viscum album. The sequence continues at coordinate 474,324,074 of OY728148.1, forward strand.
AATTATAAATTATTTGAATTTTTATGACATAAATTGGTTTATTATAAAACAAATAATTTTTATGTGGCTTCCAAAGAAAGTAAAAACTGAATTTTACCAAAATAATATTTAATTAAAAGACCAAAAACATTTTCTTTTATTAGAAAATATTACATAAAATTAATAAAATGTTAAACATTGGTTTTATAATTTAAGAATAGTATTTAAAAAATATATTATTTTACTCCATAAACATATATTTTAACATTTAAAAGGTTTGATAAATTTCTAGGTCTTTATTATATAACTATAAGGTCATAAAATATACAGTTTTGGCAAAAAGTATATTTTTAGTATTCACTTAAAAATCAACTATTTCAGAAAAATCCAAAAAAAATCATCTTAAGATAATATATTTATGAAGAGTTTCAATATGAAGTTTATTTTATTAAAATTTAATTATAATATTTAGAAATTAATCCTTTAAATATACTCATGAATAAAGGCTCTTTAGAGTGCGCATTGTGTGATAGTTCAAGGTATGTGTTTACCTACTACATTAGGGTCTTGACTATTACATCCACCCCCAAATAATTTCATCCTTAAAATTAGATAAATATCAGATACTAAAAAACCATGGATATTACCTCTCCATATCTTCTTTAATCTCCCTTGTTTCCTCCTCTAGTCTTCTTTTATCCAATGGACTTTTACCAACTTAGTTGTACAATTTCACAACACTTTCTCTCTAATGTCATGAACCTAGACATAATGTTCATTATAAGAAAAGTTAAGTTCCAAATCTATCCCATAAGATGTGATTTGGAATATATTTTCTCAGTAATGAATCATTGAAGATATTGAATAATTTATAAAGGTTGGGTGACATAACTAATCGGTAAGCTACGACTCCAATTATTTCTAGTATTTCAAAAGGCCCAATGTACTTAGGGATTAAGTTACAATTTTTACCAAATATTATAGCTTCATTCCATTGGTAAACCTACTAGAATACAATATCCACACTTAAAATTCCAAGTACTTCCTTTGATTATCAACATAGATTTTTTTCTTCTTTGGTATGCTTTCATATAATCTCAAATAGTCCTTACTTTAACTGTCCACTCCTCTAAAATCTCTAGAACAACTAGATTTATTTCTCCAACTTATTTCCAATAGGTTGGAGTATGATTCTTCTTCCAATATGATGCTTTGTATGGTGCCATGTGGATTCTTAAATGGAAGTTATTATTGTATGAAAATTATACCAAAGGTAAGTAATGATTTCATTGATATAGAGTTGATAAAGGTTATCAAGGGTATATGTTCTCTTATCTCTAAAAAATGAGTCTTCTTAGTAAGGTGATCAATGATAACCCATATAACATTGTTCTTCCTCAGAGTCTTTATGAATCCAGTGATGAAGTCCATTGTAATACTATCCCACATCAATATGGTCATAGATAGAGGTTGTGTGACTCCATTAGGATGTTATTTTTCTGCCTTTAATTAATTTAATAATAAGCATTTGGACACATAATATGCAATTTCACACTTTATACCATCCCAAAAAAAATTTTCTCTTAAATTCCTATACATATTTAAGCTACTAGGATGTATAGAGAAATTTAAGTTATGTGCTTCATCTAGAAGTACCCATTTCAAATTTGGTATATATGAAACACATAACCTCTTCACAAACATAAAAAATCCATCTCTATAGATGAAGTCTTTTTAATTTACCATAATTTACTACTTTAATCTTCCTTCGTAAGTCCTTACAATCCTGATGTGAATTCTATATCTTTTATAGTAAGGATAGTTTAGCAATTTCTTAGAAAAGGAATAATAGATCCCCTTCCCTAGAAATCACCATATCCATATTAATTAGATATATATATATATATGATCCTTGTTAATACCCATCATGGTAATAATTACATATTCCCTCATACTCAATGTACCCACCACCTTGTTTTCCTTCCTAGGGTGGTAGTGTATCGAGAAATCGTAGTCCTTGAGTAGTTCTAACCATATTATTTACCTCATGTTGATATCCTTATAAGAGAATATATAGTTAAAACTCTTGTGGTATATATATATATATATATATATATATATATATTACATCATTCCCCATAGAGGTAGTGTCTCCATATTTTTGAAGAAAACATCACAGATGCAAGCTCAAGTTAATGAGTTGTAGAGTTCTATTCATGGATTTTCAACTGATTTGATGTATAAAAAACCACCATATCATTATTCATTAGGACACAACCAAGTCATTTCTTAGATGAATCACTATATATTAAAAATCATTACTTATCTGATGGTAAATTTAATACCGATGCATTGATAATTATCCTCTTTAGATCTTCAAAATTTATCTCAAATTCCCTTGACTATGTAAATTTAACCCCTTTACTTGTTAACTTATTTAATGGGTTTTCCAATCAGTAAAAATATTGAAAAAAACACTGATAGTAATTTGATAAACCTATAAAACTACATGTGTTAGATATTTTTTTTGTTATAGGCCATTATTTGACTACATTTTTCTTCAAAGGATCAACAAATATTCTATCCTTGGAGTCAATATACCCAAATATAGTTTTATAAAATATAATTTTATTTGAATACATTTGCATTCATTCCATATATTTAAATATAGTTTTATAAAATACTAAATATACCAGTAACTGGTTATAATATTCCATGATTTTCTCCTTGTTAATCATCCTTTGAATATTATGAGATAGCTATAAAAAATATTCAATAACATGGAAATCACGTATCTTTAACTTCCCTTAAATCTTGTCCTCTTTCTAAAAAATCAATATTTATCGCTAACTATAATTTCCATAATTACCATGAAAATATTCTTCACATTTAGACAAAATCCATAGTAATTATTCTATGATTTCATGCTTCCACGCATGAACATATGCAGTGTGAAGATTTTCATCATGACATAAACCTTTCTTTATTTCTAAAATGAAGTTCTTCATTGATTTTTTATTTGATAAGGAAAACAATTATTTATAGTAAAAAACATTAATATTTTTAAATATATTATGGATTTAATTTAATATATTTATATTTTAAAAGAACACTATGTTCGATAGTGTACACAACACACAATACTGAACTTAAACGAACCACAAAATATTATTATACAACTTCTATAACCTAGCTATTGAATTGGAATGTACAAATAAGAATAAAAACATTATGAAATATGTATTGAGGTTGAAATAAATAAATATTTATTAACTAATACTTAGGAAATAAATTCTCAATTTTTAATAAAGTCACTTTCTTATTCAAAAATGCATTTTCTTCAAAAATGATTTTTATTACTTTTTTGTGAGAAAATAATATAATTTTTTTTAAAATTTTAGAAAATGTTTTTGATAAAATTAAATTATTTTTTGAAATTATCATATGAAAATTATCTTAAGGTGAATTTTTAGTCATTTTATGAAAAGTGTGATTTTTCAATGAATAGTAAAAAATACTGATTTTTGTTGGAAATTGTATTTTTGTTTCAAGAATTTAAAATATTAAATTTTATTTTAAAATTTTTTAAAAATAAAATTAGTTCAAATATATTACTTATAATTAAATTATGGTCTTTGGAATTAGTTTTATACTTGAATCTGTTATTGAAACATTTTTATACTTAAAGTACATTTTTTTGAAAAACCATTTTTCATTGCATTTTTGAGTTTAATTTTAAATTAAATTCTGAAACTTATGTGAATTAAATTTTATAAAATGGATTAAATATTTTTAAACATAATAATTTATATTATTTAATATGTTCATCTTAATTTTTGGACATAATAAATAGTAAAAACAGTAAAAAACTATTACCATGGTTAAGGTTAAAACAAGTTTACTAGGGGATTAAACTAAAGAGATAATGGTGAAAATGATCTAAAAATTATCTTATTTATATTTTATGGAAATATATAGACCCTATATCATCTAATATTCATTAATAGTCTATTTTGGATGCATTTTTCTCAAGTGATTCATTAATATATTTTATTATTTTTAAAAATTCCAAGTGTGTCCCCTCCCCAACTTATAAAAGAACACCCCCTATTATGTCCTCTCTAAACTTAAATATACTTTTAGTTCAGAAAATACATACCCAAATAACTTCCTTAAATACCTATCTAAGTCATATTGGTCCTATTTTTATCATAAAACCCACCTAGGAAGGATTTAGGTATAAACCTAAATTGGTTGTTCGAAGAAGAGGTATAGTTATTAACCATGCATTTTCATTTAATTTCTTCTTATACCTCCTTAAAATATTATTAAACCATAAAAAAATAATAACACCAGTATATAAAATATACTGAGACATTTTTATTATAGTGTAATACCCAATATTTATCTCATATTCCATTAAATAGGAAATGAAACCATTTTTTGTGTGTACGGAGAACTACTGCCTCGTGAACCAATGTAATTATTTTTCCATAACCACCTATAGATACTGGTTATAATTATGGATTTAAAGTATATATATGATAATAATCACATATTTATCATTATTTAAAAGTATTTTTTCATATATTTTCTTACATTTCCATCCATTAAAAAATGATAACATCGTTCATGTATAGGAGTGGACTACCACCTCTATGAGGTGATGTGATTTGTTTCCAATCACCAAATCACATGGATGATATATATAATTTTATATAAATAAATAATATTATATTTATGATATAATTATAATTATATAAATATAATATAATACTTACATTTTTCCATCAAGATCATTGAAAGATGGAAATGTTACTCATGTGTACGTACGACCTATATCTCCATGATTGTACATATTTCATTTTTTATAACCATGTTTCATGGTTTTTTAAAAGTATAATTTAAGTATAAAAATGATAATTATTTCATAATTATTATTCTGGATATAATATAATAATTTCATCTTTTACCATATTCAACCTACCAAATTTATTTTGGGCGTACGATCAGAATATTGTCAAAACATATGACGTGAACTTAATTGATTAAATAAATAAATATAAAATTTTAATAAATAAAATAAAAGGAATAATAAACATGAAAAAATTTATTAAGAAATTAAATAATCAACATAAGTTTATTACTAAGTAATATAAACAACATACATGATGAGTCATACCATAGGTAAGGGATTTCATCTTAATTTACACTCAATTGATAAATATTTGGTATTATGCACCTATTTTATTTTATATGGTGTATATAATACCCCTTTTAGGTATTTAATATGAATATATAGTTATTAATTATGATTAATTATTTAATTCAATTTACTCTTTCAAAATTAAACTTTAAAAGAAAATCCAATCTTATTTCTCGTTTTGATCGGGTATATTTTTCTTCAATGTCCATATTTTTCAATTTTTTTACAAAAGTAATTTTTATTACTCAAATGATTCATTAAGGAAATTTTAAGTCATCCTTTAATTTTTTACATGGTTTTAAATAATTTTTTTTAAATTTTTCTGAAAAAGATCATTTTAAGTTTCTTAATAAAAAGACAAAAGGAATGTTTTATTTTTAACATATACAATGTTAACAGACTTTCCCATCGCCACAACCATTTTATGTTATTTGGTTCTTCTACAAGTTTTCAATGATTTTATAAATAAAAATCTTTATGAGAACTTATTTAAAATGTTACACTTCCATTTTTTAAAAGACATTATTTTTTACAAAATGTATATTTCCGATGAATCGATGGTCATCTCTTATATCTTATTAATTTTGTGGTCATTAAATTTCTCTTAAAACATTAATTTTTTTGTGATCATTAGGAAATTAAATTTATCTTAAATATACATGTTATTTTTATCATGGATATTATCATTTCATACATTGTATTCCATTTATACATATGGTGTTTTACCTTGAAAGTTATTTGATTGACCAGGGAAATATTGATATTCCATATTATTTTCTCAATTCAGATATTTATCAATAAGAAACATTGATATAAATTAAATTCTATAACCAAGGTATTAATTTCACATGTATTGATGGGTGTTTACTAGAATTATATATCATCATGATGCATTGATAGGTCTTATGAGTCAAATCAGCAAGTTAGAATTAAATGGGTTTCTACTATATACCTAACCATCAATTAAAATATCTTAGTGAAAGGTATTGAAGATATAGATATCATGATGTTTGAGATCATGAAGTTTAATATAAAGAATTTATTTCATTAAGAATTCAGTTATTATTATCCATGAGATTAATGTATTTATATTATCCATGGATTCATTTCGTGATCAAGTTATTTATTAAATGGAATTAATTTTTAGTTACCTACCTTGGCATGTTGATTATGCATTATTGATTCATGATGGATTCTTCTATATATAACTCTTAATGAGTATCTAATATCACCATTTATTTGTTTTCTTTTTATCCAGATATGAATAATGATATTATGAATAATATCAATGATTAAAGAATGGTTTTATGTTATATATTTTATATATCCAATGTAATATGGGAATCATGTATGAATATTCTCCTTTAAGACTACTAAAATGATTGGACCTTTGGTATTAAATCCCTTGTATCGATGCTGATGTAATGAATTAGACATCAGATCTAGGTTACTAGAGTTGGGGTTATTACAGTTGGTTTTAGAGGAAGTTTATTAGAATCATTGAGAACTATATTTTAAATCAACATAGTTAACTTGAGAATTATGATAATCTATTATAGTATTTGATAACTTTTACCATAAATGGATTTTTATTTTATAGCTAAATATTCATAATGATAATGAGATAAATCAATGTGTTCCATTATTTAGTGATGGTGCCTAAAGGGAGAAAGAAAATCAACACCCATAGACAATGTAGAGATTGACCGGATGATAAATCCAATATAGTTGGTATTGGAACTGAGCAGATCATGGCCATGTTACGAAAAATTACTTTGGTTATGATGAATAAAAATACTCGAATTGAGAAAACTATTATTTTATAACATTATTCTCCTATTTTGGATCTCTTCATGTGACAAAATCCTCTTTATTTTAATATAACTATTAATCCATTAGTAGATGAGCAATGGATTAAGTGCATCGAAAAGATAGTCTACAATTTAGGATGTGATGAAAGTGAAAAGGTTTTTCTGGAAGTGTATTCTTTGAAAGTAGTTATAGAAAAATAGTGGTCATTTATCCAAAACACTAAAGTGTATAAAGAAATAAAAATCATTGAATAGAGATAATTTAAAGTGAATTTATTTGAGAAATAATTACCTTTAAAATAGGGATCTAAAATATAGATGAAGTTCCTCAATTTAATTTAGAAGGAAGAAGAAAGTGTGACAGAGCACGAGGCTAACTTCACAATATTATCTAGGAATGATTCAAACAATATATATAATATGAAAATAAATATTTACCATTTATTTGATTGTATTAATATGAGTCTCTAATGTTCAATAATTTCTTAAAAAATTTCATCATATGATGATATAGTATTAAGTTATATTAAGTTGGAGAAGGAATTTTCAAGATCATATATCTTCAAGGGAAATCAATAGAAGAAGAGGTGACCTAAACACTAAGAAAAAGGGAGAAGTTAAAAGAAGAATAAGAGAATGAAGAAATTTCTATCATGTGAAAATTTGGGAAAGAAACATCCTAGAAAATTCTTAAAGGGAATGCGAGTTTGTTACAATTGTGGAGATAAGGGTAATTTGGATAATTAATGTAAGGGTAAGAAAGAGAAAACTACTATCCTATGATTAAACTATAAATAAATGGGGAATAATTTAGTCAAATGTCCCCAGAATCAAGGGAATATACCATTGGAGAGGTTAAGGGGAGAGGACCAAGCTTAGGTGATAACTAAAATAGAGGTTGAAGTTCCTAAATATATGGCAGTAGATAGTTTAATTATAGCTTCAAATTTTCCAATTTTTATTTGATTTTGGATCTTTGTATTCTTTTATATCTATACATTTTAAAATAAAATTAGATATTTTCCTTACACCTTAAGAAGGGAGTTGTAAGTAAAAACTCTTAGTGGAGATATCACCTTAACAAGGATGTGTCAATTAGTTCCCATTATGAAAAATAAAAATACCCTATTTGCAGACTTGATTGTTATACCTATGGTGTATTTTGATATAATCCTTGGTATTGATTGGATTTAAAAATATAATACAAAAAGTTTTTATAAAGAGAAGTATATTATGATTGGTGACGAGGATGTATAATTTCTTATCTTTATAGGGTAGACTTCATCATCTGAGTTATTTATAAATCCACCCCAATAGATCATCTAGATGAGATTCTTGGGGAAGAAGAGAAAATAGAATCTATGGATAGAAAAGGTAATATTCAAATTGAGGACATACCTATTGTATGAGAATACATTGATGTATTTTCTAAAGAATTACTTGGACATCCACAAGAGCATGAAGTTGAATTTCAATTGATTTAATCCCTAATACATGACTTATATCAAAGACTCCCTACAGAATGGACACTATATAATTAGTAGAGTTAAAGAAAAAATATATGATTTGTGTGAAAAAGTATTTATACACCCCAGTGTTTCATCACAGGGAGACCCTATCCTTTTTGTTAAGAAGAAATATGGATCTATGAGGCTTGTATTGATTATAGGGAAATCAATGCTATTATAATAATGAACAAGTATCCTCTTCCCCGCATTGAAAACTTATTCAATTAACTTCATAAAGCTCAATATTTTTCAAAGATTGAACTTCATTCAGGGTATCATAAATTGTGTGTAAATAATGAAGATATTCCAAATACAACATTTTAAATGATGTATGGACATTATAAGTTTACAATAATTCCATTTGGATTTACTAATGCACCATTAGTTTTTATAGATCTAATAAATAGAGTATTTAAGGAATATATTTATAATTTTCTCATGGTATTTGTTGATTATATCTTGGTATATTCTAAAATTTATGAGGAGGATGATAATCAATTAAGGATCATTATTTATACTCTCATAAGAAAATATTTATATTAAAAATTTAGAAAGTGTGAATTTGGGCTTTAAAAAGTTTATTTTCTTGGCTATATTTTTTTCAAGTATAGAATATTAGTTGTTATAGTAAAGAAAAAGGCATTCAAATAATGGCTTGCACGAATGGACATTATCAAGGTATGTAGTTTCATTGGTTTGGAAGGTTACTATCGATAATTTATTCAAAAATTTGCTTGATTAGCTAACCCATTATCCAAGATTACTCATAAATGGGTTATGTTCATATGGATAAATGATTGCAGATAATGTTTTGAAGAATTGAAGAGGGTACTAGTTAATTCTATGGTTTTGGTACTACCATTAGGAAATAATGGATTTTTGATATATAGTTATTGATCAAAAAAAGACTTGGTTGTGTCCTTATATACAAATGATAAAGTTATTGCCTATGTATAAGTTAGTTAATGAATCATGAAAAAAACTATCCAAATCATGATCTTTATTTGGTATCCATAATATTTGGTTTTGAAGATATGGATACATTATCTATATGGTGAAAGATGTGAGATATACACATATTATAAGAGTATCAAATACATATTTTCATAGAAAGGGCTCAACATGAGGTCAATATAGTGGATCAAGCTACTCAAGGATTATTATTTCTCAATACACTACCTCATAGGGATGGAAAATAATGCAATGGATGCATTGAGTAGGAAATACCCTAGAGTCATGAAAAAATGAATATTGAGAGGGATCCATTGTTCATGGATTTAATAAAGACGGATATGGTAATTATTAAGGAATGGGATATATCAATCATTTTTCAAATGATTTCTAAACCATATTTATTAAAAAAGATAAAAATTTATTATACTGGTGATGATAATTTTCAAAATAAAATTAAATTCATAAATGATGAAAAATTGATAGACTTCAATATGATGATGGACTTTAGAAATTTGGACAGTGATTATGTGTTACATCTATACCTGAGCTGAAAAAGGAATTATTATATTATGATCAATGCTCAAATTTCTATAAACACCTTGGTAGCACCAAGATGTAAAGATATTTAAAGGAACATTTTTTGTGGGAAAATATGAAGAATTAAATTATATATTATGTTTTCAGATTTTGGGTTTATTAACAAGTGAAGGTTGAGATATAGTATCCTATAGGAGTCATGAAACCTCTAAATATTCCTATTTGTAAATGGGATGACATTACTATTTATTTTGTCACTAGATTACAAAAATCCTTATAGAAAGAATGATACAATGTGGGTTATTATTGGTAGCCTTACCAAATCTTCACATTTCCCTACTATAAGAGAATATTACCTCTTAAGCACCTATCACATATCTATATTAAGGAAGTTTTAAAAATTCACAACACACAACTTTAAATTTTATCAGAACATAATCCTTGATTTACATAAAAATTATGAAAAAGTATTCATAAATATATTGATACTTGGATTTATTTGAGCACCACATATCATCCTTAAACTGAAGGGAAATATAAAACTAATATTCAAACATTTGAAGAAATATCAAGGTCATTCTCACTTTACTTTTATGGTTTGTGAGATTAGTATTTACCTTTGGTATAGTTTTACTATAAAATAGTTGGCGCCATATGAAGCATCATAAGGAAAAAGATTACATACTCTAACTTGTTTAGTTGAATTTGGTGAAATGAAGCTTATAGGACTAGAAATTTTTGAGGATATAATGCAAAAGTTAAATTCTATTCAGAATCATATTAGGATAGGTCAAAGTAGGCAAAAGTGTTATGCTGATAATAGAAGGAAATATTTGGAATTTTGTTTCTGACAGAGAATTGGTTCACCCGATGGCTAATTGTAGGGGTAGTTTTGTGCAATAATTCATACCAGGTTTAATATTTATGAACAGTTTCCAATGAGTTTACTCATGGAAGCATAAACACCCAATAATTCTATATCTATGAGGGAACTACTTTCTAAAGGCATGAACTTTTTAGGGAGTTTGTCCAATGATGCTTAAGAACTCACATTGATAGAGAGGATGAGAGGTCAGGCTCATCACACATTTTTTGGGGAAATTATTTCCTACTTTGAGACTCTCTTATATATTTAAGATATGTTCACAAATACTTCATTATTTCCCAGGTATGAAATGTGTCACCCTTTAATTTATTTTCAATTATTAGCATGTATGAGATATGGAATCATTTGTATGTATTTGAAGTTCTTTATCAATTTTTTTATTCATATGTATCCAAGGTTCTCCATTGATGGGATCCTCTTATGTACTTATTAGAGAATATTTGGTCGTTATTATGATGATGCTAGTTTTCAATCCAGACAGTAGGGCGCTCTGAAGTGTGTCGTCATCCAGGGAGATGAGAGTTGTTTTGATATTGGGATCAGACCCATGAATGGGATTACTACATATCCATGTGAAGGGAATCAAAACCCATGTATTTCAGTGTCAATTAACGAGACACATAATTCCTTTTAATGTCATGTGGTAAGGACCAAACCATGTAGTTTAACATCATGAAATAAATATGTTTAAGAGAAAGGTTCCTAGTCAAATTTTAGTGTGGAACTTACGTCGAAGTAGCTTGAGAAACCTGGAAGGGATATGGATTCCCAGGTTGAATAAAAATCTACTAGGAATATGTCCCATAAAGAATTAGGGTTGGTTTTTGGTGTTGGGTTTGGACATTAGGGATGCTTCCTACATATCCCATTTGAATGGGAATCAAATCCAACATAATTCAGTTTTTAGGGCCCATGCTTATGGAGGATCTCGAGTTATGTCTCATAGGAGAGTATGGACCTTTGAGAGGATTAATTTGGGGATTTTTTTTGAAAAGGATTCCCCATTAATGGGGCCATGAGGGATGTCTTAACTCATGGTTATCTAGAGGCTTGTATGGGGATTTTACCTAAAGAGGAGGCATGTGGATAAGTATAATGGAAGGGTTGGGTATTATACAATGTAGGAGGAACACATGTTGGATTTTAGGGCTTATTAATGAAAAGGATTCCCTGGTGAATGGAATTTTGGTTGGGGATTAATCATAAGGAGGATGGCTAGGTTTTGTTATGATCAGGGCTTATACTTTAGGAGGATGCCCAAAAGGCTTGGGGATTATATGGATGTCACAACCAACTTCAACCTATAAGCCCACACGAGTCATTATCAGTGTGAGAAACAAGAATTAACATAAGATCTTGGAAACCACAAGATATCCTTTTCCTTGAGGTTGGATACATGGCCTCTAGGACCCACGCCTACAGAGACACTTTGAAGGAATGTGAGAGGAAGATCCAAAAGAATATTCTATTCAAAAACATGCATTTGACTATGTGGATTCCATGATCATGCCTATCCTATGAGTTCACCTGATTCACGAAGAGTCATGATTAAATGTGAGAAATAAGATGAATATGAAGATATAAAAAACCACATGATCCCTCTTCCACTGGTGGAAGAGGTCAGGGCGATGTCACTTCCTTCTAGTCATCGAAGCCTGGACCCAAAGGGAGAGATAAAGGGATTTAAATATTCCCATATCCCCTCCCATTTTGTTAACTGGGATAGATATAGGAAGGAATGAAGCATGAGAGGTCCTAAAAGAAAGTCTATGGGCTCACTACAAGATGTATTCCCTAAAATTGGTTCCATTGTGGGATATGAGGATCTTATTCCCTGTTTAATGGAAAAGCATGATCCTTACCCTCCCCGCTTGGAACCTGAGGCTTTGGGTCTTAAAGATGACTAGGGAATGACTTGTTCCTTATCCTGTTAACAAGTATTGGGAACTCTGTGACACTGTTCCCAGGGTTGGGGTCCTCATGATCATCAGAATTCACATCCACATGCACCCATAGGACCCTAACTTTTAGGTGGGAAAAGTGCAGAGAACCTAGAACTATAGGAATGCATATCCAAATGTGAGACACACTGGTGTGACTCTCTCTCTGTGGTTTTTCATGTCCATAGGCTTTGGTGGAGGTTTAAAATTCCCCCCCCTCAAGTGAGGGATCAAAAGGAAGAGGAGACCTACCATTTGTGGCTTAGAAAAAGACTCAAAGGGGGGATCATGAAGGTATTGGTTTAGAGAGAAAAGGTTCCTCATGCAAGGCATGAGAGGAACTAGAGGTGCTTCACATAGGGGGTATATGACTACATGATCTGGGTATACCTTGAGAAATGGACCAATTGAGAAACAACACTTGGAAAAGTCTTTATCCTAGGTACCATGAGTCTCCTCAGGTGTCCCTGGATGAGGCTTGTGCAGGTCCCTAATTAGGGAAGGGGGCCTCACACAGGTGGTTTCCCAATAGGGGATAAGAGGTCCTCATAAATGTTTTTCGTGTTTAGAACTCGAAGGGACTTTGATCTCACCTATCCTTCTTAATTATCTATTCTATTGGGTTTTGGAGAGATACCTAAGGAATTTTTGGAGACCTGGGAAAAGGGACTGCATGATAGAGCATGTGGGCTTCTTCTGATTTTCTAGTTGTGAAAATGAGAATCCCAAGGGTCCTATTTATAGGAAAAAAGGGAACCCTATTTAAAGAAGGTTTTACACATAGGTCTTGGGTGTATGTTCCTGGTGTAGGTGTCCCGTGTAAGCTTTCTCAACATTTTAGTGTCATGCTGGATGGCTATGCTGGTCTTCTGATGTACATGGGTGTGAGTGAAAGTCATTTCAGGTAAGTCCCTTTGATTATTTTTTGGGGATCTTCATTGCTTGAAAATTATTATAGTTTTCTTCATAATATTTTCACCCCCTTTCACAAAATGGAGTGTCAAACCCCCCCTCAGGATTGGATCTGATTGAAAGGAGTGGGTATAGTTCTAATATAGAACATGGAAAAGATTATGAAGGGGGTACTTGTCAACCGTGGAGGGAATTTGTGCAGGGTGGTGGAAAAAGTTTGGTACACAAGTTTGGTGTGCCGGTCTATGAAACAGATCAGCTGCATAGGTACGATGTCGAGTCTAGTGGAGTCTATAAATACCACTAACCCCTTTTCTATTTTCTTATATTTCGCATTCAAATATTTTTCTCTTGTCGTGTAGGTCATCCAACCAGCTGTTCCACGCTTCTCATTTTGTGAAGGTCTCTAGAGGAATTCCCTATGGTACAACCACTTGAGTGATAATTTTACGCAGGACAACCTTGATGAGGATCCTAGATGAGGTGTCTAGTCTATGGGTTTTCACGAGAGGTGTGGTCAAGAGGGCTGCATGTGGACCCTTTTCGAAGGTCTTGCATGAGTTCTTTCCTTTTATAACATTTATAATTCTTCCAATTCAAAATTTTAACTTTTATAAGTTAATATTTTAACTTAATGGGATATCTTGGTGACTTCTTATAGGTTTTAAATGGACACTTTTATGGATTCTACTGAAAAAGTTGCTACATTTTCTTCTGAGATGATCAAATCTACTGGGCCAGATTACTATGATGTGGTTGAGCTTTCTCTCTCAGATCTGGCTAAGTATTTGGCACTATATCAGTGCGAGTACCCTTGAAACAATTACCTAATGTTGTATGATCACATAATTTGAAGAGACAATTTTATCCCTGAGGTTCAGTGCTACTTCTCAAAGTCATGGTTTATGAAGCACACATACTTCCCTTTTGTAAACTTTTTTTAACACCCCTAAATTCTAAAGTAAGAACTTTATATTCAATGGTCTTTATAACATGCGACACCAAGTATGTAAGAGTATATAATACCATAATAATTTAAAATATATTTACTATTTTATATATATTTTATATATTTAAATTCAGTAAATACTAAGTTAGTGTGAATTACACGCAACAACGACCTTCTACGATAGCTTGCGTTATAGGCAAGACCGAGTTTCACTTAACAATAATATATTATTAAAATATTATTATTTAATATAATAATACTAAAACTAGCTAGTATATTAGTGGTTATTAATATTATTAAGTAACTTATGAAAATATATGGCTTACACAAATATTAAATTAATTAATAGGTTACCGATTAATTATAAATGAAAATTTAAACTAATTGAATATAAAGGAAATATTATTATTTTTATGCTCACAAAGGAATTTTTCATTAATAAATTAAATAAATTATAATTAGTGAATGATATTAATGAAATATATATGTAATATATTCTATAAAATATTTTTCATAATCATCCAATAGATTCGATTGACATAACATAAGAACAAACCCAATTTTACACATAAAAACCTATATTTTTATAAAGACAATTTTACCGCATTTTAATGGAGAATCCATTTTAAATATAAATTTTGGCACTTTAATTGATTTAATATGTAAAAATAAACTTAATATTTTAAATATAAACATAAAAATTAGGTTAGGGTGAATTTTTGATATTTTTCGGAAACAAATCAATTTTTAATGAATAATTAAAAATAGAGAATTTTAGTTCAAAAATAATTTTTCATTTAATTTAATTATAAGGATAAATTATGTTTTATATTAGTTTTAAAGTTTAATTAGATAATATTTTTATCAATTAATCCAATTTAGGTCATTTAAATCAATTTCAATTTGAAATTGACTATAAAAACATAACAAACTTTAGGACATTTTTACTTTTAAAACCCACATTGTCATCCCGTCTACGAGATTAAATTTAAATTAATTTATTCCACTTATTTTATTGTAATTTAAAAAAACATATTACATATTTGGAATCATAATAATTTATAATGTCTAATAAGTTCAAATTATTGTTTTACCAAAAATATTAGTGAAAGTAATTAAAATTAATTACAATGATTAAGGTTAAATTGTGCTTAATAAGAGACTAAACCATAACCTTAATCCCTAAATCGACCTATAAAATTGTACAAGAACTATTTTATGGCCACATTTAGACCCTATACTACATTTTATTGACTTTTTACCATTATTTATCCACTTTAAATGAAAAAATACATGGGTGGGGTTCCTTTCTTTTAAAATATTACAAGAGATTCCACCCCTCCTCCATTACAAAATTCCTCCATCAATTCCACTTACTCATACCTCTCAAGAACATTAGGTTTGTCCAAAATATAACCAATTCACTCCCCAAAATCCCTTACTTCCTCCTTTAATACTCCATTTGGGCAGAAGGCAATCTAAGGAATCCTTTTAGGGAAAACCCAAAGGAGTTACCCGGTTAAGAGGTAACACCCTCCCTCAAACTCCTCTCTATTATTTCTATTATAAAATCCATAAAATATTATTATTACATATCTATATAAAAATTAAAGTATCATAAATATACTAGGATTTTTTTTTTCTAATATTTTTTCCTACACTTACACACACCCCCATCTAATGGGTAACGAACATAATGTTTACGTGTAGGCGGACTACCGCCTCGCTAAACTATGATTGTTGAATTTTAATTTACCACTTCTCATGGAAAAAATTATGATGGAAACTCTATTTATATATTCTATATATAATATTTATTATTTATTTAATATTATTTAATTATTTTACAACACATATCCTTATACTTTACAATTTGTGTAAAAATGATAACATCGTTTGTGGAAGTGTGTACTACCGCCCCCTCAAAGCGACATAATTAGTTAATGCTATACATAGAAGGTATTAAAAATAGTTTTAATAAAAATATTTAACATATAAAAAATAGATATAATACTTAAATTATGATATGCATATGTTTCATTTACTCTTCATTATTTTAACATAACAAAGAAATGAAAGTAGCGTTCATGCGCACGTAGGGACTACCGTCTCCATGAAAGGTGGATTTTATTTATTATCTCCAAAACATTATATATTATTCTAGATACATATATACTAGATATATATGGTATTAAAATTGTGGTTTAAATTTTTTATATGATTAAACCACGATAATAACAACAAATAAAAAGTTAAAACATACTTGACAAACTAGGCAATTCACACCTGATATAATTAAATTAATGAAAGTTTGTTAACAAATGGGTAATAAGATATTATAAGAAGATGATATATGATATTATAAACATTATTATGATTTTGTTATAAGTTAGTAACATATTTTTAACCACTATTTAGGAGGATAAATACCACACAACAAAAGGAAGGTGAAGGAAAGGGAATTTCGTCTCAACTTACATTTCATTGAGACTTATTTGTTATTATGTGACAATTCACTTTTATTTGGTTTATATACTACCGTTTTAATATTATATGATGAATACCCTTATTATTATGATATTTTAAGTTTATATTTATGTCATATCTTTCTGGAGATTACGATGTAAATGTTTTTAAGTGGTATGAGACACTTTAGAATGTTTAAAGATTATTCACCTCAAGAATGTTCTTAATCTCACTTAATTTTGTGTTTGTTAACTTTAACTTGAATATTTAACTTTATTTTAATCATTTATCATAGTAAATTTAATTGAATATCTTTATCCTCATACAATGGATATTATTATTTCCTAAACCGCATACCATTTTTTATACAATGGTCACTTTGAAAATTATTTGATTAATTGGGGAATTATTGATGAATCCATATTTATCATTAAATATGGTTATTTGATAAAGCATATTATTTATTTTAATTATGATAAATAATTTATAATACCAATTAAGGGTGGCGCTCAGACTTTATATAGCTTCTCAATACATCGATAGGTTCTCATGATATGAATAAGTTTTCCAAATTAAACAGGTTTCTATCAGTGTTTTATACCATCTTTTGAAAGGTCTTGATAGTAATAGGTTTTTATGTTCATGAGACATGATTTCTTTTAATAAATAATTTCCCTAATTAGTTTTAGTTATTTTCTATCCATGATATTTTGTATCAACATATCTATGGATGTAGTCCATTCTTAGTTTATTGTTTTATAACATGTGTTTGATATTCTTACTTGCCATATTATTTATTCCTTATATAGTTATGTAAATGAAAATTTTGATTAGTTATTTACCTTTCCATATATATTTATTAATTGTTTATTCTATTTTAATTACCCTTAATGATCATTTGAGATCACCCTTATTATGTTTATTTCCCCAAGTTATGAAGAAGAGAACGTTCATTAAGATTTCATGGATGAAATTTATTTCAGTTTATTGTGTAACATGTTTTATTTTGTTTTCAAAATGTATTATAGATATCATGTATGTAATTTTGATTTTCAATATTTCTAAAATCTCATTCCTTCAAGATTTTATTCCTTATAATAATTCCAATGTAATCTAATAATGCACCAGCTCTGGGCTTCTGAGGTCAGGGCATTACACATTTCCTCCAAGGGTGTGTACATTAATCAAGGAATGATTCCCAATGGATACATCATGCAACATAGTAGATGCACTCTAATTATAAATCTACATATCTAGGAATTAAAGCCTCATTGTTATGGATTAACCTTATATACATAAGGTTGAAAGGGGGACTAAAATTTTCATTCTAGAGGGGGAGTTAGGATCAAGTGGATGTGGGTGTATTGGGTGTGCTAGACTTGTGAAGAATTCAAAAACAATCTGCATGAAATCCAAATATATGAGGCAATTTGTGTAGGGAAAACTTATGTTTACAATAACTCAGAGATCATTCTCGAGCTACGGATCCGATGGAGTCCGTAGAAAAATTAGTTCCATCTTATGCACAACAGGGTTGGTATTATCCTGTGGAGAATATATCGAATTTATGGGGATCCCATCCTTGGGGAAATGTATAATGAGTTCATCCCATTGAATAAAATGTGGAATGATGTTGTAAATACAACGCCCTTGGCCAATGAACTTTTTAAGGTGGTAAAGAAATTGTAGAACAAAGATATTCACACCAAGGCTAAAATCCATCCAGGAGAGTGGATTAATGATTTTCTAGAATTGGTAAGAGAATGTATGACTTACAATAACTCTACATGATGAATCACTATGGAGAATAGGGGTGCTCCTAGAACATTCTATCCTACATTGGAGAAGGTCCATCATACCCATTGGGGTTATAAGGTCAATCCCTAGGTTAACACAAAGAATCACCTAGCTGAATTATACACAATGTGGATAAGAATTTATCTGCTTCTGGTACATGATTCAAATGGTGGTGTGAGGCCAAGGACCTTTGATATCATGAAAAAACGTGCATAGAGGAGGTACATAGGGTTGGATGCCCCTGTCTTGGCCTGGATTTATCAGTACTTACAACATAAATGCAACATGAAGACCCTATTTAGAATTTTAGGGCTATTTCAAGTGTTGTGGAGTGGATTTCAGAACAATTTAGCTCATATGTGGTGTTGATCCCATTTAAAATCCTCGAAAGTCGATTCCGCCCATTTTTTCAGGCTATCTCTAGAATACAACCTCTAAACCTGACGTATGATGACGTAATGAGGATGTTAAACATGTCAGGATAATTAATTTTTTTTTTCTATATGGTGACCCACCGAGAAGGACATTAATTTATGATTAAAAGGAAAATAATTATGAACTGAGGTTATATATGATAGTATTTAGAGACAGTGTACCAGAGGCTCGCATTAATAGTGAGATTATATGTGAGGCTTAAAATCTATATCAATTCGCTTTCTAGTTCAAATTTCTTCAATAGTTGATCATCTTTACCTCTATGCATGTTAGTATTAAGAATAATCTGATGGTAGATCGAAATTTTTGGATCCTGATGGCTATGGAGGTTTCAAAATTGTTAATCATACTGCCTCTATCAGATGCATCAATTATGATGGAGGCCTAGTATGCCAAGGTTTGGATCTCTTGATACCCTCAAGGGGTATTGAAAAGGTGTGTTTTTGGGTCAAGGCCATGAGAACTTATGGACGTGGTGTGCATGGTAAGAAGGATCGAACTGAAGTTGATGACGTTGAAGCTCCGGAGTCTTCGAAGCAATCTTGGTCAAATACCACTAATCTGGCTGAGGTTGAGAAAACCAATCCCCATTCACCATGGTGGTCCGGTCATAATAGTTGGGAGGATACTCATGTTCCATCACCTCATTATTTTGTGAGAGAAAGGATTCCTAAAGAGGATTCCAAGTCAAAGGGTGTTAGTTATTCCTCACAAATAGCCACATCAGTGCCAAATTATATGCGACCTTTAGTGATTTGAGCTTTGAAGAGTGTAACTCACAATGTTAGAGATTCATGGATGTTTATCCAAGATGGAATAAAAATCCTAGTTCTGGGAGATATCAGAGCGAACTCTGATCTCCACCCCGATTGTTATTTTTTCGAGGTGGCTAAGTATATTTAGGATACAGAGTCCTTGATATATGAAACTAATGATCAAATCATGATAAAAGAGAGAGTGTCTAACATGATGGACCGAGAAGTGTTTGAGGGGATATCTATTCATACTGATGATTAATGGGACATCTACCTTAATCCTATAGATGTATTTATCTTTTCTCCCTTATATTTATTCTCTTCAATTCACTATTATTAATCTTGTGGGGATTTATTCTATAGATCCGGGGAGAAGAAGAAGAAGAAAGAGTAGGAGTAGAAATAGAGGCACTTGGGTTGCCAAAGTATAGACCCATAAGCACCCCCATTGGGGTAGTGTATGAGGCCCTTGGGTCCCCAAAACTACCCCTAGGTCAGAGGACCATGGTGGAGGAGATGGAGGTGGGAACTCCTCGACCATCACCTCAAGTATCTATTTACAAGAGGGATAAAATGGGACCTTCAACATCTCAAGAGAGGAAGTGGAGGAGGGAAATAAAGTTGGCCCAAAACAAGTTCCACAATAAGTCTTTATGCTATCATTTGATATCACAACTTGTTTGACATACTCATTTTGACCATACTTGTCTTTTATAGAATCTGCATTGCTTTCCTCCCTCAAGGGATCTAACATTGGTCCTTTAAGGATCAAGGGGATACCCCAGGGGAGGAACACAAACATGCTTATGAATCCATTATTTTAATGGTTGAAGCATTGAGAGATGAAACCATGTTTTCTCCTATTCCTACAGAGAGGGGAGAGGGTTATGGAAATTTCAGATGCACTCCCTTAAGTGTCATGTGTTGTTTTGTTGCCTACACTAGAGGAACCTACAATAGTCAATGATGGTTCCATTTTCACTCTATAAGGAAATGATAGGGATATTTTATAGTTTGATGAGGGTACTGATGTTGACCCTAACTCCATAAGGCCTGACGATGTGGTGCCTGCTGAGAAGTTAGCACAGGGGCATGATGGTAGAGGCAATTCAGGTCCTTATTAACACATCTCATACACCCCTACTGGTGAGGATATTGTGATAATTGATGCTATATATCATGAAATTATAGATCTAATTAATCTAGAAATTGATATTCCCTATCCCTTTAAGGAGTTTGGGGATTTTCGTATAGAATTGGATGAATGTGAGTTTTATTATTCTTGTATTTTCCAAACATAGTTGATTTTATTTCACCAGATGCTTCACATTAAATCTCAAATTTTATAGATTTGTCTTCAAAGAATGTTTCAAAGGAACTTTACAAACAAGGCATCCAATTCCACCCTACTCGTGCTATTTAGGGGGTGATGATTGAGAATACCAAAGTGGGAGATCCTTGAGAGCCTCTAATCCCACCTATTGAAAAAATTTAGGATGATGTTCCTCATCAGGTGGTTCTTTCTCCAAGGATTTAGGATGAGGGTGTTGGAGAGGTATTAGTTCCAACAACCGATCTAAAAACAGGTGAGTGTTATCAACTATTTTATTAACCTAAATTCCTTTTCTATATTTTTACCTCCTCATGTTTATTATTGGGCTTGAAAGGGGGGATTCCATTCTATTTCCACCAACATTGGTAGGAGAGACTGAGGCTATTTTGTAGGGATAATAACAGAGTGAATCCTTGAGTGCACTAATCCTAGATTATTTCTCCCCCTCTGAGAGTGGCTCTGAGTTTGATCTGGAGATGCAGAAGGCTTTAAGATCCACACACTGTCTGGTCTGGAAGTATATCTTGAAGATAATTGGGGAGACACATCTTGAATCTATGTTATCATGAATTCATTGATTTTTTTCAAGCTTTCTATATTGGGATATGGTGTATATGATTACCAAAAAATCCATAATGCAATGAAGGAGGTTGTCCAGAAGAGGGAAGAAGATCGAAGGTTGCAGCAAACCAAGGCACAACTGGTGGTCCAGTTTGAGGAACTCAGGGCTGTAATAATCTAAGATGAGGCCAGAGACTTAAAGAAGATGGAGGAGTACCAATATCACCTCAATGAGAAGTCCCTCTAAATGATGCACCTAAAATAATAATTAAGTGTTGTAAATGAATAGGTAGTCAAAATTCACTGATCCTTGGTAGTATCATTGGCTCAAAGAAGGTATATTGTTGGTGAAGAGCATAATAAGCTTTATAAAACTGAGGAGGATACTACTATGAAATCGACTAAGCTTCATCAAGTTGTGAAAATTGCACGGGTTATAGTTCTACTTATAGAAGCCTCTGTTTAGGAAAAAATGTAATTTTTTTTATAGGATCTAATATGTGGAAGTTCCCCTATACTTTTAAACATAAATGAAAAGGATTTTTATTCCCAATCATTTGTTCTTGCATTTATATACTTAATTTAATCATAACACAACACTGAAAAGTGAATCATTTGATTGAATTTCATCATGTTATAATTACAATGACCATGATGAGAGAGTGATCTAATTTTTTTCCTAATTAATGTGTCCTATAGATCATATTCTGCATGTTTCTAAGGTTATATGAAAATCCTTAAAAACTTTGTGTCATTTTATATCATCACCCAATTTTTTCCGAAGTCAAATATAAAGACGACCCAGTGGGTGAGACTTGGATTTTTCTTAGGCTTCCCTTTGTGGGTTTTCAGCATAATATTTTTTTCACCAATTTATTTTTATTGATCGATATTTTTCCTAAACCATGTGGAGTGAAGGGAAAGTGAGCTGAGAATATACTTTTTTACATAGTTTTCTTTGTGGTTTTTCAATCTGATAAGTACTATGTCTGTTTTTATAGTTAGTTTAAATTCTTGAAAGATAGACTAATGATAATGATGTTTTAGTTTGAAAAAATTTGACCATAAGTTTCAAAATGATGACTCAAACAAGGCTTGTTGGGAAAGAATGTTATAAAATTAGTAAGATACCTGAAGGGTAATCTTGAGCAATAATTTTGAAGTTTTTGAATCTAAAACATAATATTTAGGAATAGAGGAGGTCTCTCCTAAAGAAGAAGTTACCAATGGTTTTAAAACCCTTTTTATGAGATACTTTATGAAAACCCATATGGGGAATGTTACTACATAGTCATATAGTGGAATCCTTAGGATTAAATTTCATTTTGTGGATGAATTATGAAAATACAACTAGGTCATGTTACATCATAGTCAGGTAAACGAGTTCTCAAGAATTCTAACATTCTATTGCTAAGGGCTAAAAGAAGTTTGTGAAAATTTAGATTTCTCAAGACCATGGTTGGTGGTTTTTCTAAGGGAAGGTGTTTGATAATGAAGAGAGTACATGTATTGGTATTTTACATGAAAGGGAAACCACTCCTATATGAATCTGTCTTGTGTGAAGGAAGGTACATTCTGTTAAATTTTTGATGCTAAGGGGAAGATAGCCCTTTCTCTAACAAGTGTTGATGCATCGTGAAGTTTAATTTCATGTGACTAGGACATTAACCATGTAGTTTAACCTCTTATGGTGAGGATGTTTTTATATAGTTTAACATATTGTGATTAGGATGTTATTATATACAGTTTAATGTTGTACAACAAGGACATCATACTATGTAGTTAAAATTCATACAATAAGGACATTAGGGGGGCTATAATTTAAGGTCTTTAGCTTTGAAAGAAAGGTTAAATAATTATCCCCTTTCATGTTAATTTTTTCTAGAATGTTCCATTATATTTAACTATGAGGAGGATAATTTTTTAATATGTAATCCATGGATTTTCAGATCCAATGAGTGGTATGGGGAAAAGGGATTATGGAAATTGAGGAGGTCTCACCTGAGGAAGAAGTTACCATTGGTTGAAAAACCCATTTGTGGGGTACTTTATGAAAATACAACTAGTGAATGTTACAACATAGTCAAATAGTGGCATCCTTTGGTTGATAGACCCTTTATGTGGGTGGATTATGAAAATCCAACTGGGGTGTGTTACTGTATAGTCAAGAAAATGAGTCCTTAGGAATTCTGACATTCTATTGCACATGTCCTAAGGAATTTTATGGAGTTTCAAATTTACAAGGATAAAGAGTCTTGTTTTGTGGAGGGAAAGTACCTAAATACAGAAGGGGAATTTCAAGTTAAAATTTACCAAGATTGGGGAAATAGGTTTCATGCACAATTCTGACCCGAGTGTTAAAAATATAGTGCTTATAGGTTTGGGTCATATATCTAGGACCATAGAATTATGGAAACGAGAGGTGAAATGTGGCCTACGAGACCAAAATCATTTCTATATACTTCAGACATGAGGGGAGAAATTGTAAACCATAGTCCTAGGGGTTCTTAGATCAGGGGAAGAATATGGGAAAAATATGAAAGGGATGAAAATATTCTGATTTCAATTGCGGGTTCTAACATAATGTCGTTAAAGTTCACGA
The DNA here is from genome assembly GCA_963277665.1 of Viscum album. Classification (NCBI taxonomy): domain Eukaryota; kingdom Viridiplantae; phylum Streptophyta; class Magnoliopsida; order Santalales; family Viscaceae; genus Viscum; species Viscum album. Next base: position 474,348,705 of record OY728148.1, read on the forward strand.
GGACAGAAGTGGCCTCTCCTGAGGGAAAAGTTTCCGCTGGTTGAAAAACTTTTTTTTTCTGGCTTACTTTATGCAAAGCCAGCTAGGGTATGTTAAAACATAGTCAAATAGTGTTATAATTTGGATGATATGCATATTTTGTGGGTAACATATACAAATCCTAATGGGGAATGAGACTGCATAGTTAGGTAAAGGAGTCCTCAGGAGTCAAAAATTCTATCACTAGTAGTTGGAGAAAGATTATAGATATATGAGAGTGTCCAATATTAGGAGTATGAAATGTGTAAGGAATGTGTTTGAGAACAAAGGAAGTGCTTGGACTAACATTGGCCATGATGTGTAGAGTCCCTTTCATAGATCTAACTCATATGTAGAAGGGGAACGCCTCTATTTCCTTAGTGGACTCCCCAATGAGGGGATCTGAATTAAGAATTTCTGCATATATCCTCATTTATACATAGAATACGGGAAATTATTTTATTTTCCCCATGGATAGGACTAGGATATGAGGCCTATGTGTCACTACGTATCTCACTGGGCTGAGAATCAAGCCACACATAGTTCTTAAGGTAACATGTGGTTTAAAATCATATAGTAAAGACGTTATCTGTGTATTTTAATGTCATGCGGTAAGGAAAAATATAACTCAATGAGATTACACTTTGACCTGGCTATAGGACCTGGGCATCAATATCCATCTTATTAGAGCAAGAATCAATCCACACGTAGTTATAAAATAAAGGTTCTCCCACACTAATTGAATTCATGTGTGAAGGAAATGGAGGTTTTTTCTAAATATGATCTCATGCATAGGGTGAGAAACCATATTGGATACTCTCAGGTAGATCTGACTCAAACATGGGAAAGTGAGGGAATTTTTCATATTATGTTGCAGGTGGGTCTAGATTTGAATATCTAGATATCACTAAATATATCATTGAAACAAGAATCAAGCCATACATAGTTCTTGAGCTAATCACATAGTTTGTTGTCATGTGATGAAGAAACATGGTGTTCCTTTTAAGGTCTTGAATCTAGGAACATGATATCCCTAATGTGAATTGATATTCCTTACACATGTAGGGATCTATTTTATCGAAACTCCTAAGACCATGTGATCTATGCTCAGTGTGAGAAAGAAGGAGTGAAAAACATTTCTTCCACCACACAAAGGAAATTAAGGGGGGGGGATAAAGGCATTTATATGTTTTAGTAGCTGGACCAGGATGTGGGATCCAATAATAACTACATATCTTATTGGAGTAAGAATCAAGCCATACATAGCTCTTGAAATCCCTTACAGTTTAATGTTGTTCAATGAGTACAGTGATGAACCGACATAAAATAGGGGAAATTTTGTGACTGGACCATGGGATAGGATCTGGGCATCACTACATATCTTTTATAGTAAGAATCAAGCCACATGTAGTTCTTGAAAAGGTTCCTTATGTAGGTTTGACCCATACATAAGAAGTGGGGGATTTTTTTATTGCGTCTAGACATGAGATTATAGATTTGTATGTCACTATGTATCTCATTGGAATGACAATCAAGGCACACATAGTTCTTGAAAGATAATTATTTTTATCATCTTGTAATGAGGACATTGAATGTGTAGCTTAACATCTTATAGTAAGGACATGAGTCACATGATTTGAAAGAAATATTATAGCTGGACCAGGATATATGATCTGGGTGTCACAACGTATCTTGCTATAGCAAGAATAAATCCACACATAGTTCTTGAAAATTCTTCCCCACATCAATCAAGATTTTATGTGGGGAAAGGGGGCCTTTAATATTTTCTAGAATGACGATTGGGCCCAATACACGAGGTTTAGGCATCACTACATTTCTAATTGCAGTGAGAATATGACCATATTTTTTGGAAGAGTTTCCCATGAAGATTAAATTCATACACAAGGATAGGGGAAATTTATTTTCCTCTTTCATGGATGGACCTAGGATGGTAGGTTCGGGCATCAATACATATCTCATTGGAATGAGAGTCAAGACACACATAGTCCTAGAAAGATCGTGTAGTTTATTGTCATGCAGCACGGACCTTGGCAGTGTGGTTTTACATCATATGGTAAGGACATGATCATGTTGGGGCTGATACCTATAAAGGGGGCCCAAGTACCACTATGTAGTGGAAATGATGAAAAGTGGTGCTTGTACATTGAAGATGTCCATATTTTCTTCCCCTTGTATGGCCAGGAGGGTATCTTGAATCGCCACGAGGTTGGAGGGATGTGATTGGGGCTTACACCTAAGATGATGGCCAAGAGTTTAGGGGCCAAGAGGGGTTTCTCAGCTCATGGTATGTTGGGGGGTTTTTTAACATCGTATGAGAGGGACAATAACCATGCAATTTCTTTTCATGCGATGATGAAAAATGGTGTCTTGTAGTTTTTAGTCATATGACTATGACCATATATTATACAATTTATCGTCATGTGATAAGAATGATGTTTCCATGATGTTTTATATCATGTGGAATAGATGTTATGTCATGGCTTTTAAGGTCATTCAACAAAGATCATCTAAAAAGTTCAATGTATTTTAGTTGAGACATTATGTCATGCCTTTTAAGGTCATGTGATAAAGACCATCTACATAGTTTAACGTCTTAAAACTAAGACATTATGTTTTCCTTTTAAGGTTATGTGATAAAGACCAACTAAATATTTTAACATATTATAGCTGAGACATTATGTTATTTTTTAAGGTCATGTGATAAAGACTGACTACATGGTTTAACATCTTGTAGCTAAGACATTATTTCGTGCCTTTTAAGGTCATGCGACAAAGACCAAATACATAGTTTAATGTCTTTCAGATGGAATGAATGTTGTGTGGTTACAAAAAATATTTATTTAGGAACCTTGTATTAGTTGGAGTCATAATGACCTCACCATCCATTGATATTAAGGAATAAGATCTGTTAGAGTGGACCTTATATATGGAGTAATTTCCCTCCCACTTTGGTTCAAGATTTGGAGGCTTCCTTCCGGGTATCATTGGAGTTCTGGGGACCACTAATAGTTATTCTTGGAGGAATTAAAGGAGGCATAACTTATTGTCAAAGGCTCGTACTATCTGATTTTATAGACTTTCAAGTGATGCAAGGTGTGCAATATTTTTTCATTCAGTCACTCCAATTTAACCAGTCATTTTTGGGATTACTCATCTTTTGATAGATGGTCATAGATGAAAATACAGAGAGAGGGAAATTGAACCTCTATGGTCATGATTGATTATATTATGTATACTAATAAATATAGGGTTTCCCATGTGGTAGTAAGTGTTGTAGTCTAGTATTTCCATAAGGCATGTAGGAGTTTTTTAGGATAAGAATTTTTATCTTTATCAACCATATTATAGAGTATATTTGACAGAGTCTTGTTAAAGGCCTCTATATATCCATTATCCACTGTATGATAGCGGGATGAATGGTTGTATTTGATATTGTACTTCTTATACAACCTTTTCACCTTAGTAAATCCAAATTTGGAACCATTTTCTACCAGTATTATATAAGGGACACCAAATCTAGTAATGATTCTAGACTTCACAAAGTCGATGATTCTTTTTTCCTTGTATTCTTTGAGGGCTATATCCTTGGACCATTTAGAGAATAAATCGGTAATATTCAAGTTGTATTTGAACTACTTGACCATGAATGGAGGGTATGGCCCCAAAACATCCATTAACCATATGGAAAATTACCATAAGTATTTAGATGTATATAGAAACTCTGGGAGTTGATGGATGAAGCTGACATGCACCTGGAAGGAATTTAATTTCTTGGTGAATTCTGTGAAATACTATGTCATTGTAGTCCAAAAGTATCCAACCCTTCAGATTTGATCAGAAAGGCTATACCCTAACTGGTGGGCACCAGAGGCTCTTGCATGTACTTCTATAATATCCATACTCTCTTCTCAATCGATGCATCTAAGAAGGGATCCATTAAAGCCTCATTTTAGAGGAATTTCTGGTGGTTTAGGAAATCATAAAGAGTGAAGTTGGATGCCCACTACTAGATTTTCTCCTTCCTAGATCTATCTAGTAGGATTACTCCATTATAAAGATATTCCATGATATTTATAATCCAACCAGTGGTAGGACCGTACGGTTTAGGTATATGGATTACTTCATTGATTTATTCTTTTTTGATTTGAACGAAAGATGATACCATTCAGATATGGGTGATGCTGATGACTATTTTTCTTGGTTTTGATCCATCAGATCTGCAACTACATTCCCCAATGCATATGCTTGGGTATTTTGTGATTGTAAGACATGAGTTAATGTTGGATATGAGGGGAATTCTTCCATTAAACTGTAGACATAGTCAAGTAGGGGGATTGACTCCCCTTTTCTAATAGAATAATCCCTATTGATATGTTTGATTACCAATTCTGAGTCATATTTCACCTTCAAATGGTCCACCGGTATATGGAGCGCTAGTTCCAAGCATGCAATGAGGTCCTGATATAATACCTCATTGTTAGTACATTCTTTTAATAATAGGAAGGAGTAAGATGAGACTACTTTTTCTGTAGAGATAATCATGATATATAGCCGAACTTTGTTGAGATTTGGTTCTTCCATTATATTCACTATTGGGCTCTTGAATGCATCGTTAAAATACATTTCCCACATTTGGGGGCTGTCCTAAATAGAGAATATCACATCAGATGTAAATTCAGTATTTAATTATGTCGTTTCTATAGATGGGTGTTCTGTAAGAATATATTCCTAGTCCTAAACTTTAACTACTTTTTGAGGCAAATATTTTATATAGAACTACTACAGAATAAATTCCCACCATATCATACATCCTTTCAACACATGATAGCTGAGGATATATCTTAGTAGGTTATTGTGAGAGGCTAATTGGTCTTTGTGGTTCTAAAGGCATTTCCTCTGTTTCTGAACCATAAAGATTAATTCCTAGGAACTTTTATCAATATCTGAAAAAATAGTTTCAGCATCGACCATAGTTTGATTGAGATAATAATTACAGTTTTCATTTATAACATATTTCTTCTGCACATGTAAGGTTCCTAGTGATCACTCTAGGTCTATCACATATATAATGAGTGGGTCTCCCTTGATAGGTGGCATTAATACTAGTGGGGTCAATAGATATTTCTTACGGTTTTAAAATTCTTCATAATAGTCATTGGTCCATTAATATGTGACCCATTTCTTCATTATTTTGGTGATTGGAAAATAGTTTCCTACAAGGTTTAGTATTAAGTTCTAGATGTAGGCCAAATTTCCTTGAATTCATCTTAACTCTTTAAGTTTTTGAGGAGGTGACATGCTAAGGATGATTTTTTTCTTTGGGTTAGGTTCGATACTACAATGGAATAAGATGAAGCTGAGAAACTTTACCAAGGTTACCCCAAAAGATCATTTTAAGTGGTTCATATTCCAACTATGTTTTTATAGATTATTGAATATAGTCTCAATATCATCCAGATGGTCAGAAGTATTTCAGGACTTAAACACTAGATCATCAACGTAGCATTTAACAAACTTCCTGAATAACGATTTGAATATGTAGTGCATGGCATGTTGGTATATGGAACTGACATTATTTTATCCAAAGGGTATTACTAGATAGTAGAATAATCCATGAGGGGATCAGAAGGAAATGGATTATTCATATTTTAGGGATATCCAAATTTGGTTGTACCCTGAATATCCATCCATGAAGGAGAGGTCTTGATAACCAACTGTTGCATCAACCAGGAGTTCTGTGAATGGAACTGAGAAGTCATCTTTTGGACACTTGTAGTTGTGATCTCTGTAATTGATGAAAAACCTAATTTTATGATTCTTATTTTTCTTGGGAATAATGGTGGCTATCCATTTTAGATATTATACCTCTAGTATGAAGTTGAACTTGATGATCTTGTCTACTTCAGCCTCAATTTTCAAGGCATAAGTTAGGTGTGTCATTATGGATTCTTGTTTGTATCCTCGATGGTCTCCTAGAAAACCTAAATGGTGAGCAACCACCTAGGGATCAAGGTTTGGAATATCTGTGTAATTTTAGGCAAACACATTATGGGTTTTCTTTATGAAAGATGTGTACACCTCACATTATTCAGAATTCATGGATTCACTGATCAAGGTGGGTCATGGATCTTCATTTGTTTCATGATTTATTTCTCTGAGTTCATCAATAGTGGTGTATAAAACTTCCTTAAATTATAGAGTGGTGTGCCTATGGTATTCCTCTTATTTATCTTCTTTATTCTTAACATATTCCTCATTTTCCTGAGAATTAAGTGATGAATCAAGTTTCTCAGATTTAGGGGAGGCGTCGTCATTTAGAAATATAGAAGATAAAGAAACTATTTCTTACTCAATTGATGGCGTGATACCTTTTTGGAGATCCGAATAGGAGATAAGGTACTTAGAATGAGCATCTTCATTTTCTCCCATTGACATGATATATTCTTATTGACTATCTGATGGAACTAAGATTTTTTGAATATTGAGGGATGGAATGAAGACATTTTCATCTAGGATTTCATTACTACACGGAGAGTTGACTCCTTCTCTAGTGTTTTTGATCTCAGTTGTCATGACTGAAATCATGAAAGTTTATAAATGAATTCTTGAATTTGGGACTACATTTTCTATTTGATTGATGGAAAAAATGTACTCTAAACTAAGCTACTTCAAATGATTGTTTGGAATCATCTCCAAATTATTCGGGGGCATTGATTCAAGTAACATCATTATCTATGTACTATTTCCCCCTTATGGTAGAATATTGTGTCGATGTACTATGATTAACATGATTTAAATGGATCTTTATCACAATGAAATGTACCAATTTTTATTTTGATATAATATTTGAGGCATTAGTGGTATAATTAAGGGATATACGCATGCTGATATATCCAAGGTCTTACCAACATAATGTTGAAGGCCGTATCCTTCCTAACAACCATGAATTTTAAATCAGACATGAGATCCCCAAACTTAGTAATGAGTTTTATTTCACCAAGTGGTTTTTGATCTTTCTTTTCATGTCCTTGTAACAATAAAGTGGAGGGGGACAAGTGAGATTCATTGAAACCCAGCTGGAGAAGTGTTTGGGTTGGAATGATGTTGACTCTTGAGCCATTGTTAATGAAAGATTGTTAGATATCAATGTCATTTATCCCTCCAGATATTTATAAGGGTATAACATGACCTTGTATGATGGAATCCTCATCCTGGTCTATAAAATAGATGATCATATGGAATTATACAGAATCATTCTCTGCATGATACACTTTGGCAGCAATGACCTCAACTTTAAATTCCCAAGGGCTTGAAAAAAACTCTATGAGTGCTTCCCAAAGGTATTTTGATAGTCTTAGAGCATATAGGATTGACAACCTGGCTATAAACAAATCTAATTTCTTCAAAAATTCATAATTCTAGTCCAATGGTTTGTTCTTCCTGGCATAGAGATGTTCTTTTTTTGGTTATTTTGAAACTAAAGTACTAGATGTGGATGGATAAACCCTTGGGACATGAGCTAAAGGTGCTTCTACTCTTGGTGGATGAGGTTGAATAGGTCTTGATGCACATCGAGGTTGATTGGGTGATGGTGTATTCTCTATAAGATATTCCAGTACGATTGTGTCAAAAAAACTCATACATGTTTGGGGGAACTTTCTTGCTTCTTATGATCTCACTAGAATGCTTTCCGATGAGGTTTGGCCACCTAGACGATTTGAGTGGGGACATGGTTAGGGTAGTGACTTCTGGCATGACTACGTATTCCCTTATACCCTCAACCCCAATGGCCTCTTCCCCCAGTTCCCAACCAAGTGTTTGGAATTTAGTTTTATAATCATGATCATCATCTAATAAGGGATCCATTAAGTGAATAACATTAATGGAATCATCGATCAAATCATCATCTGATAAAGATTTCATCTGGAAGTTTTACTCTTAGTGTACCATTTGGTAGGGAGGTTCCCATGCTTCTGGTACTGTAGGCATAAAGTCCACTAAATTCAAAGAAAAATTAAGCTTTGGTATAGGCTCATATTCTTGGGATTTCTTCTTAATCTTCTGGACTTATCACTTTTTGGAATGATGAATTTTAGAGGATTGATCTTCTAGTGAATTTTTCTGTGTTTTAGTAGAAGTGGTTGAAGGAAGAATTGGCTATTTCAACTATGGTCAGAGAATATCATGAGACCGATTGATCATCTTTATGACCATCCAATTACTAAACTTCTGTGCAATCTTATTTTTAACTTCCTTCTATTCATTTTATTTCTTCATATAAGTGGTAGAGACACATACTACTTGAGCGGGTGGCCTTACCAACTTAACTTTCTCAGAGTCCACTATCTTTTTTAGGAGGAATTTGAAAACAAAACATCACTAGATATTGTGCCCCAGTACTTTATAGAAGGGGAAATATTTTGTGATATCTTTTTCAACATATTTATTGGGTTTCCTGGGCTTTGGAAATTTGATCAAGTTACTCTCCAGTGCTATGATAAAGTTGCCCAAGTCTTGGTCATTTCAAAAAGACTAGACCTTGTTTTTAATCTCCTAAAACTATTTTTATCTCATATTTATTTGATCATACTAAATAGGTGAGCATTGTTTCTTATGCTAAAGAGGTGGATCCGTACGATACAATGTGGGATTCAGAGTAGGAGCGGGTATGAGGGTCTACTTACGTGTAACAGTAGTGGCCTCTGATTTACCTATTCTCTTTACTTAAGCTAATAGAATTAATCAGGATTTTTCTTTAGTATATATGATAGAGCCTTCCACTCTCTAATATATTGTGACAAGGTCCCAAAATTCTTCTATATATTTCACAAGGATAAGTGGAGTGCACAACTCATCATGAAGATTCAGTATAGATATGGGAAACAAGTCTTCTTGAGGTAGTGGCATGTTGAAGGATTATATAAATCCTTTCTACTAAGCAATGAAATTTGATACCCTTTCATTCTACCACTATTTATATTTGGAAATATCAAGGACTATTTTCTTCTACATCGTTGAGTTAAACTAGAAGATATACTTCTGATCGAGGTCTTCCCACCACTTAATTTTCTGATCTTGCAAGCTAGTGTACCATACAATGGCCGGTCCCTATAGTTATTGGATGAAGCACCCGAGTTTCATCACCTCATGTTCTTTAGGGGTCTCGATCATGGGATCCTAGTGAGAGATAAAATGTGTCAAATGATACTCTAAGTCTCCCAATCCATTAAAAATTTTAAATGTTGGGTTCCTAAGTCCGATAGGGGAAGAGTCAAATATACCCATTTAGGGTAAGGTTTATTTTCTAGTTTTATTGGTGTACACCATTCCTCTATGGCTTCCAATCCAGCTATGAGTGACTCAAGAGTGTTTATGAGAACTCATGGAATGTCTAGATGAGTCAGATCTTGATCAGGTGCTACAGATGATAGGGTCATCTATGTCGGTGCTGCCGGTATTTTCTGTGGGTATCCTATAGGGGTAGTCCTATAGTAATGGGCCTAACTTTGTTATATATGTTCAGCTAATGGAGGAAAATCGTGATCTTCTACTATGAGATCCAATTATATTTTTTGTTGGTATCCAATATTTATTGGGTATTCCAGTTCCACTTCAATCACTACGATTAACCCTCTTTGCTGAGGTATGCTGGTTGGGAGTGTGGGTTAGGGATATTCTTATAGATTATATCTAGTAGGAAGGATGAATCTGAGTATTTTTTTATTGAGTATCCTCAATTTTTTCATATCTTCCTCCCGTTGGGAAAATATTTCTTCCAATGAAAGAGGCTCTACCTATTTTAAAGGTAGGTGAGGCACAATCCAACCCTTAACCTTTTCCTTGTTGGATGCCTTTTGAGGAGGTAATTTTAGATTACTTGAGTGGATGACCATATTCTGGAAATACTTTGGTTATAGTTATGCACACCTCATTCAATTATTTCAGCGTGGACCACATTTTGAACCAAAACCTTTTCCTCCAATTCCTCCTCTGAATTGGCCTCATTTTCTATAGGGCCATCAAGGGTGGTATTAATGAAATTTAGGGATGCGTAATGAATTTTTTATATTATTCCAGTGTCTTTTTTAGATTTTATTTTTCTACATCCACCATGAGGAATCATCCTATCCTTTACTGATTCTTTGGGAGCCTCTTGGTGGATGATAATCTGAATGGAATCTCCAAATTGTTCAATAGTGCGTGTTCCTAGTGAGGGTACCGAATCACGACATGGGATAGACTGAGAGGATACATTTTGTGAAATTTCCTCTAATTGATAAAAGATTGATATCTACAGAGTAGAGTGTTGTTGAGGTGAACAAGCTCCCAGCCCTGAGGACTGGGGCTGTTCCTATTTCACTTAGGTCTGGATTGCTAATCTCAAAGGTTGGGTTAAAAAATCCCCCAGCTCTACAGGATATGGTTGCACCTAAACTACCATGGCTACTACTGCTATGGATACCCTTAAGGTTTTATGGATTTTTTTCCAAACATGGTCTGGGTGCATCATCTACTATTCACCCGAATCAACCACTTCCAATGATCGTTGCACTATTTCCAACATTTTCGCTATCTGATGATGGACTTACACTAAACAGGAGGATTTCTCAATATTTTAATATGCTTGGAGACAAAGTCCCTTGAAAACCTTCTCTCTTATTTCCTAACATTAGAGTGAGTAGGCCGGGGCCTGATTTTATTGAGAAAATATTTGGTTGTGAACAAGGTTTTTTTATTGAAGACATCCTAAATCTGTGACATTACATGATACCACTTTCAACAAGATTTATTGGCTAGGGATCATGGTGAAATGAAATGCTCCATGTTCACTGCATCCTCTAATATGAACACCAGATAGGGCACCTATGATCAACCATAAAAATATTTCTAACACACTGGGGCATTCTCATTGAAGGGATCCTTGTTGTTTCTCAATATTTGGATATTGTATAGACATGGGAGATACCAAGTCAATTGGACATTTCATCCCTTAAATTACCTTAACATGACTTCGATACTTGTCACGGGGTAAAACTTTTCTCTCAAGTGATGAATAATTTTCTATATGTTGAGGAGAATTTCATGTACACAATATTTCTATAGTGCCTCTAGAATTATGTATTGAAGGGTGGATAAAGGATATAACATGACTGGTATGTTATCGTTATCTAGATACTTCCTCATGTTTAGCACGTCTTCTTCATCTTTCTCTAGAGGTTCGTCTATGTGTTCTGACTAGAGTGGACACTTACCAAATGCTTTATCATAAGTGGTGATATTGGTTGAGACCTCCTTTGTTTTGTTGGATAGTAGGTGATCCAAAGGATCTTTAATGAGTGATCATCGCCTTGGGCTGTCTTCTGTTTGAGAAAGAATTTCACTTTCCAATGAAAAGACATTAGATATGAATGGACTTGTTTTCCCAATTTCTTCATGGTAATAAGTATTTCTCATTACTACATTTCCAAGGGGAGGATCCGCTTAACGACGTGAAATGCTACTATGAAGTGAAATTTCACAGTGAGTTCCATCATAGGGAGGACTACCATGGTGAATTATATCAGGGGGAAGACCCTATTTATCCTTGATCTTATGGCCACATAGAGGGATACCATGAATCTCATTAGGATATGGGCTCTAGAGATCAATAATATTATGGTCATGAAGTAAGCCTTCACGGTGAAGTATATGAGGAGGACCTTCATAATCATTTCTAATACCCTTGTAATTTAGTAATGAGATATTAAGATCTTGAGATTCCATAGATAAGTGTATGAGAGATTTAATAAATCCATAATTAAGTAGAGTGGGATAATAGATCAACTATTTATTTTCTAGTTTTCTATAGCGATGCTTCTTTTTGGATGCCTTCTTTCAAGCGACTAGGGCCACTTATTGGAGGAAGTGGTTTTAAGGTATGAAATATTGTTTGGATGGCTCCTGTGTTGCTGCTAGAATTTTCTGGCAGGATTCTAGAATTTTGGTAGGGTTTTTTGCTAGCCTTAGAGTGAGCATTGGAATGGTCCGATTACTTATATTGGAATGGGTGTATGTTCTCAATCTGGTTGTCAGTATATTGTAGGGGAGTTTGACCCACAACCCTCTTGGATGAGAGTAGAGGTATGTGCCTACTCCAGGGTGACATGTTGGTGAGACAAACCATTTACGGGGATAGAGTTATGTGTTCATACCTATGACACTACTATTGTCCCCGTAATGATGTCTTGGTAAGTCTATAGGATATGGTTAGGGATTTGAGTATTCCCTTTCACCATTTTTTGGAAATTCTTGGTGACTTCAGTGATTAGAATAGGGATATATGACCATTCTGTATCTAGAGTAGGGGTATGTGCCTACTCTTTTCTTCCCTTCCCTACCCATGGACACTGAAAAAACTTGTATATGGAGGAATAGAGTTGGGTATTCCCCCTATTTGTCATCGGGAATTTCTGACTAACTTCTCCAAGAACTATTAAAAAAACTGCTGGCATGCTTGACGAATGCAGGCGGGTGTGTGTTCCTGCTTGGGGTTTTCCACCAAACTTGGATGATAGTCTTATTTGAGTGCTTACATATGAGTCTTCTAGATATCTGAATTAACGTAGGCGAGTGCATGTTCCCACTTGTATTTGAACACAAAATCTGACTGGTGGGCTTCTTTTGAGGGGATATGGGTGTGGTTTTTCTCCCCATTGTCCATTTTCTACCCCCGACTACCCATATTGTGTGACTGGGTTTGGGTTAATGGGGCTAGAATGACGAGGATGACTCCCTCATCATGTCGAGGGTTCACTACCATGTTGCATTGGAAAAAGAGACTGCTAGTAGGATCCCTTTGGAAGGGGCCCTATGTCTTCTAAATGAGTCCATATATGGACTCTTGATCCACCTCCCTAAGATAAGGTAGGTACTGGTTATTGTATTATGGGGATAAACTCCCGAGACCATTGAAGATGGAGGTAGGTAATGCATGATTCTGGACCACCTTCCATCGCTGGTATTAGTGGGGCTTTGTAAGAGAGAGGGTCTATTGGGTGTCCTCTATGGTTAAGATAGTACCGTGTTGATGATACTCCTAGACTAATTCATTTGAGACCAAGAATTGAAGATGTTGGGTTGCTGACAGCCTCCTCTGTGCAAATGAAGACCCAGACTGAACAATATCCAAGGCACACATTTTCTGAAGTTGGAAGGATGCCATTGGATTTAAGGGAGTTCTGAGAGAATGTTCCTAGATATTAAAAAACACAAAAAAGAAAATTCCATTAAAGAAGAATCTCATTTAAACAAACTCATGCAGGATTGATTTCCTTGTTTGGACCTATTTTATTATGAGATTGAAAGGGGCCTAATTGGTTGGTGATATTATCATCTTGGTTATAAATTTATGACGGGTTCACCATTTTTTGTTTCCAATGGAGAATCAGTTCGCTCGACAGCTTATTGTAGGGGGTAGTTTTGCACAATCATTCATGTCAGGATTACTATTTCCTAGTAGTTTCCAACAGGTTTATTTTTGGAAGCAAAAATACCCAACCATTCTATATCCATGAGGTACTTTCTCTCAAAAGGAATGCTCTCACTAGGGAGTTTAGAAAATGGTGCTTAAGAACTCACATTGGTCGAGATGATGAGAGGTTGGGCTCATCACACCCTTTTGGGGGGAATTATTTCCTACTCTAATAATTTCTTATATATTTAAGATATGTTCATAAATCCTTCATTAGTTCCCAAGTATGATGTGGGTCACCCTTGAATTAACAATAAAATTTTAACATGTATGGGATATAGAATCATGCGTATGTATCCTAGTTTCTTCATCAATGGAGGTATCCATATGTATATGAGGTTCTCTATTAATGGAATCCTCTTATATACTAAGTATAGGTTATTTGTTTATTATTACGACAATGATGGTTTTCTAGCCACATAGTGGGGTGCTCAGGAGTGTTTCTTCATCTAGGGAGATAGGAGTTGTTTTAATTTTTGGATCAGACCCATGAATGGGATTCCTACATATCCCTGTGAAAAGAATCAGAACCCACATAGTTTAGTTCCACTTAATGGGACACATCATACCTTTTATGGTCATGATATAAGGACCAAACCTTACAGTTTAATGTCATGCGGCAAGGAAATTTATACGAAATGTTCCTAGTTAAATTTTGGTGTGGGAATTACGCTAAAGTGGTCTAGAGAACCTAGAAGGGATATAGATTCCCAGGTTGAATAAGAATCTACAGGGAATATGAAACATATAGAATTAGGGTTTGTTTGGGGTTTCAGGTTTGGACCTTAGGGAGGCTTCCTATGCATCTCATTTGGATGAAAATAGAATCCCACATAGTTCGATTATAAGGGCTCATTCCTTTGTAGGTTCTTAATACATTTCTCACTAGGGATTATGGCCTTTTTAGAGGATTAAGTTTGTGCTTCTTCATGAAAATAATTCCCAGTGAATGGGGACATGAGGGATGTCTTGAATCATGGTGATCTGAAGTATTGTTTGGGTCTTATACCTAAATAGGAGGTCCATGTATGAATATGATGACAGGGTTGAGGTTTATACCAAGTAGGAGGCCCATAGGTTGGGTTTTGAGGCTTATCACTAAATAGGATGCCCTGGTGACTGGAATTTGGTTTTGGGATCATTAATAAGAAGGATGACCTAGTTTGGTTATGATCGGGGCTTATAGTTGAGGAGGAGGCCCAAAAGGTATGGGGATCATGTGGATGTCATGACTATTGTTAAAATCTAAGCCTATGTGAGTGATGTTTGGTGTGAGAAACAAGAGGAAACAGATGATCTAAGAAACTGCACGATATGATTTTCCTTGAGGTTGAATACATGGATTTGATGACCCATGCATATGGAGGCAATCTGAAGGAAGGTGAGAGGAAGATCCAAAAGAATATTCCCTTCAAAAACATTCATCCTACTGTGTGGATTCTGTGATCATGGATATCCTATGATCCCACAAGATTCATGATGATTCATGGTTGAATTTGAGGTGGAAGAGGAAGTGGAAAATCTAGAAAACCACATGATCCATCTTCTACTGGTGGAAGAGGTTGGGGAGATGACACGTCCCTCTTGTTTTAAGACCTCGATATTTTTTGATTTTTTTGAATTAATTTATCCTTTTTTATATTTTCATTTCATGAAACACTGAAGATAGTTAATTTTATATTAAAGAACTATTTTTGGATTTAGTTATATGCAACACCAAGTTAATCATGAACTATAGAAAATATAAACATTGTCCTCCTCTACATGGAACACTGAGGTTAGCTTACGTTATACACAACAATGTCTTTCTTCGATGAATTATATAACATCCAAGAATGAGATTTACCAAAAAATAATATACTATTAAAATATGATTATTTAATATAATAAGAGAAAACCTTGATTTAAAATTAGAGTTTATGAATAATATTAACTAATTTATGAAAATATATTATTTATACAATATAATATGAATTCATAAGTTACCAATTAATTATAAATGAATATGAAAACCGACTGAATATAAAAGGAAATATTATTATAGTCACAATTTTTTTTACCCTAATAAATTAAATTTTTATTTATGTATTTCAATGAACTAAGTCAAACATTCCTTTCACATGGAACATCGAATTGGCATACGTTACAATCAATACCGAGTTTCAATGAAACATCATTTTATTTTTATAATTATATAAATGATTTAGTTATAACCTAGTCATTAAAATTTAGTAATATGAATATTAATAACTACTTATAAAATATTTTTATAATATTTTTATATAAATAAAACATATTTATAATAAAAAATATAATTTTTAGTAAAGCCTTTATATGTTTAAAAAACTATTTCTCAAATGAACTAATTTTCATGTCCATCTTTGAAAAACAATAAAATTAATTTTAGACACTTTTATAAATTTAATTTAATAAAATAAACTTCATTTTTTAATTCATAATTTTTAAATTATCCTAGGATAAATATTTGGAATTTTTCTAAGAGACTTTATTTTTTGATGAATAGTGAAAACTATTACGTTTTACTTAAAAACTACCTTTTTATTTAAATAATTATTAATGTTAAATTATAATAAATTTTTTAAGGTAAAATTAAATCAATTATACAAATATAAATATAATTTTAGTGATTATGAAAAATTTCACATTGAAATTGAATATGAAAACTTAAGAAACTTTTGAACATTTTTCTACTTTAAAAATCCGTAATTTCATCCTGTATCAATATTAATTTTCCTGATTCTATGAATTGAATTTTAAAAAATTAATATAAAAAATTTAAATCAGTATAATATTTATAGTTTAATAAGATCAACTTAATTTTTGACAAAAAATATTAGTAAAATGATTAAAATTAATCAAAGTGATTAAGGTGAAATTAAGCTTAATTAGGGTCTAAACCTTAAAATTTAGAGTCAAAAAGACCTATCCAATTTTAAAACACCCATTTTATGTCTTTATTTTGTCCAAAAACCTTCCACTCTTGATTTAGGTTGGTTTGGTATGACTTAAGGACATGTGTACACCTAACTTTTTTTCAAAAATTCCAAGTGAGTTCTTTTCCTTCCCTATAAGAGGCCCCCACCTATCCTCCATCTTCACACCTCTTAAACCAATTAAGTTAGGCCATTAACTACCCAATACACTTAAAATAAATCATACCTTACTCCTATAATCCTTCCCTTGGGCATAAGTTAATACAAGGAAGCCTTTTGGCACAAACCAAAAGGAGTTACCTCATTAACTAGTAACGAGTTCTCTCAAGTCCTTTCTTTTATTTTCCTTCCCCACCCCATACAACTCTATTTATTATATGATCATATAAAAAAACAATATCCCTAATATAATATTATGTTGTTCTATAAATGGTTCAACCTACACTTACACACACCTCCATCTAATGGGTAACATATATACTGTTTCTATGTACGATGAACTACTGCCTCACGAAATGATGATTGTTCATTTATCCATTACCACCTACCATGATGTCCATTATGATGGAAAATATATTTATATATTTTATATATTAAATTTATTATGTATTTATTCTTATGTATTCCTTTTTAAAACACATATATTTTTTACTTTCCATTTTGTGTTAATACGGTAGTTTCGTTTGAGGAAGTGTAGACTACCACCTGCTCAAAGCGATATGATTTGCTTATACACCACATAGATTGTATTAAGGATAGTTTTAGTGAATATAATATATATATTTATTATATAATAAATCTAATATAATAATGATATATATATATATACATATTTCTTTTACTTTCATTCTATCAACACGACAATTAAACGGAAATAACATTGTTGCATATGTACGACCTACGATCTCCATGAACAGTGTATTATGTTTCATACTTATATATTATATAGATTATTATAATAAACATATAATGTATATAAATGATATTTATATCATGTTTTATATTCTATAAATCATTATATAAAGTATAAATACCTAATATATAACAAATTAAGACACATGCGAATAATCAAGCGAATATTATGTGAAGTGAAACCTTAACATAGGATTGTTAACAAGAGGGTAATATAAGGTCATAATAAAAAAATACATGGTATTATATATAATAATATGGTTCTATAAAATATGTATAATAAATTTATATTTATTATACATGTGGTTTGAACACATACGATGAGATTCAATATACAAGGTAAAGGGATTTCATCTCACTTTTTATTCCCGTGAGATACATGCTATGTTCGCCACTTTTTCCTTTTGTGTGGTGTAAGTAATACCCATGATTTAATTCTATCTATCTTATACCTAAATTTATGGGAATTAACATATCCTTTTTATGACGGGGTTTAAGTTTCAAAAGTTACCATATCCATAAAAATGTTTGGGTCTCAATTTTCCTTCTTTGAGACTCATGTTTTGTTATGCACCTAAAATCTTTTTTGAGGTGTATATACTTCCATATTACATGTTATATCATGAATATACTTCTTTTCATGATATTTTAAGCTTCATGTAATTTCCTTTTCTTACATGGATAATATTATCCAAAGTTACAAATTTATAAGAATTCATTGAGAAAACCTCATTGCTTTTGGAGATTGTTTACATTTTTGCTTCGTTTGATGAATTCTTATGTTCCATATCTCATGAAATTAATTAATTTTATTATCCAATGTTTATTCATTCTATATTCAGGCAGTTTTACCATTTTATACTCTTTGGTAAATAATATAGTGATGAAAGTGTTTTTAAGAAAGCCCGACTTTAGCCTCTCTTCGGTCGGAAATCTATGTTCCTTCAAAACCATGTTTTCTAAAAAGAGTTTCCAAGAATATTATACCAATATCTTATGATAATTATAATAAAATTTTAACCTTTTTTTTTCTTTTACCAATGTTTCTAATGAAAGATTCTTGGTGATTTCTGAATGAGGTATTTTTTTTATCCTTTTTACTATGCAGAAGAAATTTTCTTTTCACCTCGCATGACATGTATAGATTTATCAACCATCAATCCTTTGAAGAATTATTTTCCCGATTAAAGATTATTTTTTAAGAAAATGTTTTTAAAAAGTATTTTCAAGTAAAATGGTTTTCAAAACGTTTTCAAACTTATTCTTTAAGTTTTCCAGGAAAATAATTTTCAAAACATTTTCAAACTTCTTTTATAAGTTTTCAAGGAAAATGGTTTTCAAAACATTTTCAATATTATTTTATAAGTTTTCAAGAAAAATGGATTTCAAATTTTTTTCAAGATTTATTTATAATTTTCAATGTATTTTCAATGAAAATGGTTTTTAAAATCTTTTAAAGCTTTATTTATAAGTTTTTGAAGTATTTATAAGGAAAATAGTTTTCAAAACATTTTCAAGAACTATTTATAAGTTTTCAAAGTATTTTCAAAGAAATGATTTTCAAAACATTTCAAGATTTCTTTATAAGTTTTCAAATTTTTTTCGAATATTTTTTTAAAAAATATTTTGAAGCTTTTTTTGTAAGTTTCCAAGGAAAAAGGTATTCAAATGATTTCAAGTATTATTTATAATTTTTAAAGGCATTTTATATGAAAATAATTATAAAATGGTTTTATGTATTAAAAATACTTTTTCAAAGAAGAAAGGATATTTTCCTAAATAATTATTTTGAAATATGTTTCAAAATTATTTTTATTATAAGGTGGAATCTGTTGATGTTAGTCATACCCTTATAGGAAATGATCCATTGGTTCTATTCATATGATTTATATGAATGGGTTATGCTTAATGTTATGGTATTTATGAAACTTTTTTCCCTTTCACAGGTTATATGTTTATGAAATTTGTTTCTATTTCATGAGAATGATTATGAAACATGTATCTTTTCTATAGATTATGTTATGTTTACATGTTTATGATACCCATATAATTGTATGGGCTAAGATATGATTGTTTATGATTTTGTGGAACATGTTTGTATGATTTCACTATGAGATGGTTGGGGTATATATATCTCCCCAATGCATTGGGTAAAGATTTATATCTTATTAGATAAACTAAGAGGGTCTCGGGAGTAAACCTTGACTTCTAAGAAGGCCATGGGTGAACACCAAGACTACCAAGATGGTATGAAGTGTGAAATCATGCTACTGAGATGGCTATAGAAGTGAACCATGACTACCAAGTTGTCTATGGAAGTGAACCATGGCTACCAAGATGGTATGGGGAGTGAACCAATACTACTAATATGGTTTTGGTAGAAATGCCTTGGTTTCTATGGAAATCATATTATATGCTTATGTGTCTACCAAAATACCATGTTTTATTCCTATTCTATGCTTTTATTAATTATGGTCTTTATTTCATTATGATTAATGTCTTATGAACTTCCATGCTTTATGCCATGATTCATGTATATAATATTTGATATGAAGGGTATGATCTTCTATTTTCATGATCATGTTCTCATACACTTATGCTCATAATTACACTTACATATATCCCTTATTTACCCTTACCTAGAATTTGAGATCACACCTTTCTTATGTTTCCTTTCCTTAGATTATAAAGAAAGATTTTATGTAGTATTACTAAGGTGGAGATCTTTATGGGATATTTTTATAATATTTCACCAGGATAGAAGATTTTGTTTCCATGTTCCTAAAGATACTAAACTATTATAGTCCTTGAAAATGTATTTTTTTAA
This sequence comes from Viscum album, assembly GCA_963277665.1. NCBI lineage: Eukaryota > Viridiplantae > Streptophyta > Magnoliopsida > Santalales > Viscaceae > Viscum > Viscum album. The sequence goes on from OY728148.1 coordinate 474,368,947, forward strand.
TTTATAGAATATTTATCTAAAATGATGTAATATACATGTATGTTAATCCTAGGTAAATATACCTACCATTATATCCTAGAATGAAAGGGAGAGATAAAGGGATTTGAATATTCCCATGTCCCCTCCTATTTCAATAATCAGGATAGATTGAGGAAGGAACGAAGTAGGAGCAGTCATGCAAGAAAGGATAGGGGATTGCTCTTATAGGGATGAGATAAAATTAGTTCCAAAGTGAATGAGAAGGATCTCATTCCATGTTTAATGGAAAATAAAGCATGATCATCACCCTCTCCAACTGAAAAAAGAGTCTCTAGGTCTTATTGAAGACTAGAGAAGGATATGGTACTAACCCTAGTACCCAGGACCAGGAGCTCCCTGACACCGTTCCCAGGGTCGGGGTCCACATGACCATCGAAATGAATATCCACATACACCCTGAGGAACCTAACTATTAGGTGGAAAATGTTTAGGAAACCTATAATACATATCCAAATGGGAGACACACTAGTGTTCCCCTATGCGTGGGTTTTCAAGTCCATAGTATTTGATAGAGGTTTCAAATTCCCCCCTAGAGTGAGGGATCCGAAGGTAGAGGATTGCTTCCATTGGTGGATTAGAAAACGGATTCAAAGGGGGGCTTGTGAATGTCCTAGTTTATAGATAAAAGGTGCCTCATGTAAGGCTTGTGAGGAACTATAGGTGCTTTTAACAAGGGGTATTGGACTACATGATCTGGGTATGACTTGGGAAATGGACCACATGGGAAAAAAATTGGGAGAGGCTTTATACTAGGCACCATGGTTTTCCTCAGGTGTCCCTCGATGAGGCTTACATAGGTCCTTGATTAAGAAATGGGGCCTCACACAGGTTGTTTCCCACTAGGGGAGAAGAGGTACTTGTATAGGTTTCTTGTGTTCAAATCCTGAAGGAATATTGATCTCACTTATCCCCATTAATTAGCTATTTTCTCAGGTTTTGGAGAGCTACATGAGAAATTTTTAGAGGCCTTGGTGAAGGGGCCGTGCGATCAGATCTTGGGGATTGTTAAGATTTTCTAGTTGGGAAAATATGGAGCATAAGGGTCCTATTTATAGAAATATAGGGTACCTTGTTCGAAGTAGGTTTCCCACTTAGGTCTTGGGCGTAGGTGCGCAGTGCAGGTGTCCCACGTAAGCCTGATATTCATTTTAGTGTCATGAAAGTGGGGTTTAAAGGGTCTTATGATGCATAAGGGTTTTCACATAGGATGGTTTAGGCAAGTCCCTTTGATTTTAGGTCTCTTCACAACATCAATATTCTTTAACATATCTTCATAATCTTTTCATCCCCTTTGAAACAATAGAGTGTCAACAAATTTCAAGTGAGAGATAATTTTTTATATAAATTTTCTCCATGTAAGGGTGTAATAAGGTTTTGTTTAAAAGGAAAAATAATTCCTAATTTTATCAGACCTTTTGAAATTATCTATATAATTGGATTAGTGGATTAAAAATTGGAAATTCCAACAAGCCTCTCTAATGTGAATGATGTGTTCCACATATATTTGTTAAGAAATTATATTCCAAACACTACACATGTTTCTGATTATGAATAAATAAAATTGGAACCTAATATATATTACTATATAAAGCCTATCCAGATTCTTGACACTAGAAAGTAAGTGTTGACGAATCAGATGACTCAACTGGCACTTTAGAGAAATCATAAAATAGAGGAAGAAATACGGGAACCTGATGATGTTATGAAGAAGAACCACCCTCATTTGTTTATAAGGTAATATACATGAAAATTTTAAAGTTTAATTTTTTAGGAGTGAATAATGAAATATTCTATGATTTTAAAAGAACACTATATTAGATAGCATATAGAACATGCAATACTGGGTTTAAACATACCAAAAAATATTATTATACGACCATTATAACCTAGCCCTTGAATTGGAGGGTATGAATAATAACAATAAAATTATGAAATATATATGAAGTTTATACTCAATAAAAACTTATTTATTAATTCTCAGGGAAGAAACACTCCATTTTTAGTAAAATCATTTTTATTCAAAAATACGTTTTATTCAATAATGATTTTTATTACTTTTTGTGAGAAAATAATATAATTAATTATTTAAAATTTTAGAAAATGTATTTAATTAAATAAAATTATTTTTTTAAATCCAAATATAAAAGTTATCTTATGGTGAATTTTTGGTATTTTTTAAAAAAGTTTTATTTTTCAATGAATAGTGGAAAATACTGATTTTTATTGAAAATTGTATTTTTTAAAGAATTTTAAAAGATACATTTTGTTTTAAAATGGTTTAATAGAAAATTTAGTTCAATTATAATTTTTATAATCCAATTATGGTATTTTTAATAAATTTTATACTTAAATTTGGTATAAATTGTTTTCTATAATTTAAAAGACATTTGTCTGAAAAATAGTTTTTCACTGTGATTTTTAGGTTTAATTTTAAATTAAAATTTACCAATTTTGTGAATTTAATTTGATAAAATGTATTACATATTTATAATCAGTATAATTAATATCAGGTAATAAGGTCAACTTAATTTTTGGCTATAATGAATAATAAAAACAGTAAAAATCTGTTATTACAGTTAAGGTTAAAACATGTTTATTAGGGGGTTAAACTAAATATATAAGGATTAAAATGACCTAAAAACATTTATAATTTCTATTTTATTGATATATTTTAATCTTATATCATCTAATATCTGATAATGTTCCATTTTAGATCCATTTTTCTTGAGTAATACATTGATATATTTTATTATTTTAAATAATTCGATGTGTGTCCTCTCACCCACTTATAAAAGGACACCCCTCTACATTCCTCTCCAATTTTAATAGAATTTTTTAAAACAATATCTAAAAAATAACTTAATTAAATTACTAACCATATCCTAGATTCCATTTTTTGTTTATAAAACAACCTAAGAAGGGTTTAGGTATAAACCTAAAGAGGTTGTCTAAAGAAGAGGTAAAGTTCTTAACCATGAATTTACATTTCATTTCTACTTCTAACTCATTGATATATTATTAATCGATGATAAAACAATGAAAAAATATATTCCATATACTGATATGTTGTTATGTTAATTTCATACCCTATATCCATATCCTCTTCCATTAAAAGGGAAACAAAACTGCCGTTCATGTGTACGATGAACTATCGTCTTACAAACCAATGTAATTTGTTTTCCATAATCGCCTCTGATGGTCAGTTATAATGACGAATTTAGTGTATATATATGATATTAATGACATATTTAAAATTTTAGAAAATTAATATATCACATATTATCTTACTTTTCCATCCATTGAAAAAAAAACAATCTCTTTCATGCATTTGTGTAGACTACCACCTGCACGAAGCGATGAGATTCATTTTCCATCACTAAATCAAATTGATGATATATAAAAGTTTATCTAATGAAATAATATTTTATTTATGATATAATTATAATTAATAAAAGATAAAATAATACTTACCTTATTTCCATCATGATCACTGAAAAATGGAAACGTTACTCATGCGTACGTACGATCTACCGTCTCCATGATTGAAACATAGTTATTTTTTCATAACCATGTTTCATGTTTTTTCAAAGTTATAATTGATGTATAAAAATGATAATTATTTCATGATTGTTGTTAAAAGATAATGGTATAATATCCTCTTTTACCATAGTGAACCTATAAAAGTTATTTTGGGCATATGATCTGAATATCTTCAAAACATCCTACGTGAACTTAATTGATTAATTAAATAAATCTAACATGGTAATAAATAAAATAAAATGAATAAAAAATTGAAAAAGGTTCTTAATAAATTTAATATTTCACATAATTTTATTATTAAAAAATTTAAATAACGTACGTGATGAGTCAAACCTAAGGTAAGAGATTTCATCTCAATTTCCCCTCTATTAAGACATATTTGGTGTTATGCACCTATTTAATTTTAGGTATTGTTTATAATTACACTTTGAGGTATTTACCTTTAATATATAATTATTCATAATGATTAATTATTCAATTCAATTTACTCTCTCATTAGGAATGTTTAATAGAAAACACAATCTTATTTCTCTTTTTGATCGGGTATATTTTTGTTTAATGTCAAATTTTTTTAGTGTTTTAAAAATGAACTTTTTATTACTCAAATAAATTATTATTGAAATTTTATGTTATCCTAGAATTTTTTCTTTTATTTAAAGGAATATTTTTATTTTTTTCCTGCAAGGTTCATTTTATACTTTTTTAATAAAAATTCAAAAGTAATGCTTTCTTTTTAACATATACGATGTTAATGAACTTTCTTATCACCATAAAAATTTTACTCTATTAGACCCTTAAAAAAGTTTTCGATGATTGTATAAAGAAAAATGTTTATAAAAAACTATTTTAAATATTATTCTTCCATTTTTCAAAATACATAACTTTATTATAAAAATCATATTTCTGATGAATCGATGGCCATTTCTTATCGCTTATTAATTTTGCGGTCAAAATATTTCTATTTAAACATTAAATTTATTATAATAATTGAGACATTAAATTTATATTAAATATCCATATTCTTTATATCATAGATATTATTATTTCCTAAACTGTATAACATTTCTACATATGGTGTTTTACTTTTAAAGCTATTTTAGTGACTACAGAAATACTAATATTCTTTATTCTTTACACAATACTATTATTTGTTGATAAGGCATATTATTATGAATTAAATTCAATATATGAGGAATGGATTGAATATTAATTGATGGATGAGGCCTGAAATTATATTTCCCCTCGATTCATCAATAGATCTCATGATATAAATTAGTAAACTCACATTAATTGGCTTTGTGGTGTATACATACCCATTGATTAAACTATATTAGAATAGGGTTTTAATGGTATATATATCATGATGTTTGAGATCTTGAAATATAATACTAATCATTTCATTTATTGAGATTTTTTTTTATAATCAATGAGATTAATACATTGATATTATCCATGGATGTTTTTTCATGCTCATGTTATAGATTAAATGGAATGTGTTTTCAGTTATTTACCATGAAATATTGACTATGCCTTATTGATTTATGATATCTTATACTGTATGTAACTCTTACTGAGAATCTAATCTCATCCTTTATTTTTTTTCTTTGTCCCAAGATATGAAGAAGGATATTATGAATAATATCAAGGATGAAATAATGATTTTATTCATTGTATTTTATATTTCCAATGTAATATGTGAATCATGTATGCATTTGGTTCTTCAAGACCACTAAACTAATCAATCCTTTGGGATTAGATCAATTATAACAATACCAATGTAATAAAATAGACACCAGATCTCAGTTATTAGAGTTGGGGTCATTACATTAATTCATGATTATAAAAAGAATCATGAAATTTAAATCACTAAAGAATAATGAAAGCATCATCTAGTTTAAACCATATTCTAATTACATATTTTAAAAATATAATATTATGTCAAATTAATCTTTTTTACATATCATGTTAAATATCCCATAAAACTTTACATATCTATTTCACTATGAAATTCACTTTCACATATCCACTGAAAAAATAGACCAACACTTACATTCAAGTTTTTAACCCTTGTGTAATCCTAGAAATTTTTGAAGGATACTTATATACTCTTTATAAAACAAAATAAACTATTATGTAAGCATTGAGAAATCAAGTTTACTCTTATGCAACTACTTTTTCACCCAAGTTAATCTCACACAACTCATATAACATGGAATTCATTCCTATATAGTTTCTTTCTGGGAGAATTTATTCATACACGGGTCAACTGTCACCATAGAACTATTATTACATGAAATTTGGATGCACCTATAGTTAATTTGATGTGGGCTCATATCATTCATATATAGTACCTCAAATCATTACAATGTGGATTAGTTTTCACATTTTTAATCCTATGGGATCTGGTTTCCATGGGTTTAATCTCACATAGGCTTGAATCAATTCTTACATAGCTCCTTTATCATGGTATGACTAATACATAGTGACAAATTAATCAGAAAAAACTAGTTTCCACCCCATATAATAACATTTAGTAGCATTTTATTCCTATTAAAGTCAATTTTTCCTATTTAATCCTATCCGTTACTCATATCTTTAATTTATTACTCATTACTGTAGAAAAATTCTCAAACTATTTCTAATATTATAAAAATAATCTCAATACACACACACTACTTTATAATAAGTCTAAATAAATATCAACTATCTTGGTAACAATTTCAAAGATAGTACAGAATATAAACAATATTTAAATTATTTCAATGGTTATTCCACTACCTCAATAATTCCTCTTTAGCACACCTAATCTATCAAGATTATATGCCATGTGAATAGATCTCTTATACAATACAAAATAAATGTACCTTAATTGTATCTTCCCCTTATTGAAAAAATTATTTTGTATGAATTAAATATTATAACTCCCCAACTCTAGTCCACTCTCCCTTGATCAATATGAGGAGCCACAGAACCTCTGATTTGCATCCCCGTATGTCGGAGGCTTCCAACAAGTAGTGAGGGTCTAGTGTGTTACTCTGGGGAAACTATACTCTCGTATAGGATTTATAAATAACATCATAAATAAATAATAATCATTTAATATAAATGATTAGAGTACACATAATCAAGAAACAAGAATCATGATATTACAAATGTAAGTGCAGAAAAGAACCACACATGCATACATCATAGTTTATCTCCCATCGGACTGATCACATATCCAAAATATATAAAAGAAATATATATAAGAGGATATAATACCATATCCGAGCCTCATCACATCTTGATATCTAATCCCTATCGAGATTTTCTAGCCTTATTATACAATATTATACATCAACCCTAGCTAAATATGTAGATAGTGAATTATTTTTAGTTACCAAAGTTCCATGGTTACTTGAACATGGTGTGAGTATAACTCAATAGTGAACCACTAATGGGGTCCCAAACATAACTAGTAAACAAAATTTTTTACAATTTATATTCTTTAAAAATAAATAAACAATATAACATAAATAATTAATAATCTCAATCCACAGGTTCTAAGGTGGCACTGAAGATCGTCCATATATACTTTGGCTAGTGTTATATATCTCTAAGAACATGGAATACTATGCCAAGGGATGGGTAAATTCTCACCCATAATATTATATTAAGTATATACAATCACCAAGAGGGAATACCATCTTATTTGAATCATTTTATATATACATATCATCAAGGGAAAGTTCATCCCACCCAACCATATCATTTATCACATTAATTTATTATCATATTTGACCAGAACTTGGGAACCATCCCAAGAATATCATATGATATCAAGTTTTTTCACAAGATCCTAGGAGCACCCTAGGTATATCATATAATATCAGGTGAAAAAAACTAGATCCTAGGCATCCTATAAATCCCAGATAATATCACCAAGAATCTTACTATATCCTAGGAATCCTAGGCATCTCATAAAATGTCATCAGGAATCCAACCGGATCTTAGGCATCCTAGGAATCTCAGAAAATAACATTAGGCATCTCAATAAATACTTGGAAAACTATCTATTACATATAATATCATATGGTATTCCAGAAGATCATAGGAATCCTAGGAATCTCATAAAATATCATCAGGCATCCTCCCATATCATAGAAAACATAGGAATCTCATATAATTTTAGGTACAATGATTAGATCCTAGAAATTAAGGGCGTCACATAAAATTTATGGTGAAATGACTAGATCATAGGTGTCCTAAGCATATCATATGTCATCATGTTCAATGACAAGATCCTTATAATTCTAGGTGTCTAATTTTACTAGGCCCAATATTCATATCCATGGGAGTATCCTAGGCATCTATACATTATCAGTCATCATCACCAGATCCTAGGGACACCCTAAGCATCTAAACATCATCAAGTTTGGGGGCTAGCATACACCTGGTAATGTCTCATATATATATAATTGTATATATATATATATTCATGGGGTTGGATATACACTAGAACCTATCACATATAACCAAGTTTAACCTCTAGAGGGAATGACCTACCCCATCCCTATATCCATATATGGTTCACACAAATGATTCAATTTCTAAGGTGACACCCAAAATTGACAATTCAATATCCCCTACACCACCCTTCACTAGGGTCAACCTGATATTAAGGTACCCACTGAAGTCCCCTAGGTCACATCTCTTCCCAGACACCCTACACAGGCTCCTCAATCTCAACTCTTAGGCCTATACCATCACTCCTAGGGAATAACATCCCTAATTATTACCATAATTATATTTATGATTCATAGGCATCATAAGTTAGGGCAGAATGGAACCACTCTAGAGAGATGGTATAAATACCATCTCACTTTTTAAGTCATTCTCAGTTCGTCCTCTCATGCCTGACCCATACACAATACTACCCATACTATACCCACCTTTGGTACTCATGTACTAGTGGGGTAGGATCACTCTTCTCTTTCTCCGTTGATCTACCTTGATGGATTCAAGGCAACCATATGTTCTTTGTATCCCATCATTAATCCAACCATTTCCACCCATAACACTTCCCTATTAATAGGTCACTAAGGAAACCTATTTAACAATTCCATAATTTCTCAATAATTTCATTTCATTTATACCCTTACACAGTCTAAATATCACATGAAAAATATTTATAATCGTGTCCTTAGCCGTCAGTGGTTTAGGGATCAACTAGTGTTCAAGGGTTCATCATGGACCTTGTCACTTTATTCCATGCACACACATTTTACTTTAATGAAAAAATTCATTTAATTTAAAAGGTCATCCACCCATAATTGTGTGTCCAAAAATTACATGATATATAACGAAAATTAATTTACTAAAAAGAGATATTCAAAGACTACCTACTTTATACAGTGTCATTTACTTTTAATCACAACTTAAATAATCTTACCCAAGCTCATCTAAATTACATCCAATATCATATCGACAACCAGGATCCTATATCAAGAACATTCCTTCAATTAATTAATTAATTATAAAAATTTATAATAAATTTTAAAATTAAATTTAAATAAGAATAATTTCCTTAAAATTCAATGAGTGACACCCACTCACTAAGACCTTGAGAAAATAGGTGCAGTCCACTCCCAATACAAAATAGATCTAAAATATACAAAATACCTAAAACCTATCACTAGAGTAATAGACAACGTCATAAAATTAAAAAAAACTATAAAAATCTATATAGGAATGTACCTTAAATGGGATTTCACACAATAATGCACATTCATCATCTTAGGATTTCCTCTAGCCACGTTGAGTAAAAGCCCCATTATATTGGGGTGATTTCAACACGCTCCAATGGAATCATAAATGAAACCCCATATAGAACTAAAAAAATCTATGGATAGCATGGAAAGGAAGAATAATGGGAGAAAGAGAGAAATACTCACCTCAATATACTAAAAGAATTTTAGTAAAACAAACCTCAAACCCTGAGGGATTGAAGAGGGAGGGATGAGCCCCTGGCTCAGATGTGTTTAATAGAGAAGAAAGAAGGGGGATGGGGTTAAAAAATATAAAGAAATAAATGGTAAAATTCCTCCTTTTAAGAAATATGGTCAATCACATGGTTACTGCATGGTCTTCCAAACTATGCACCAACCGTGTGGTTGAAACTATCTTAAGATAGACCCCCTCACACAGTTTTTTGTACTATTTTCCAACCCTGAACTAACCATATAGATTTCACCATCCCAATATATATATCATACATGTTTTATCCACATGGTTTAAAAAACCATGTACCATATACGAAGCTCTATATGTTACTCTAATCGCAGGTTTGGTATGGTTTGTCTACAATTCTATGCAAAATATGCATCAATACCCCCAGAAAAACTACCTCACACGATTTACTTACACACATTTCCTTAACTACGTGGTAACCTTGTGATAGGGTAAAACCCTTTACATAATTCTAAACTTCAACATGAAGTTCCCAATAGTCACCTGAGCACCCGAGACACCTCCTAGGCCTCAATCCATTTTAAAAACATCTTCTTGAGATGTTCCTAGTCAAATAATTCTAATTTCAATCTCAATTCACTAAATAACCCTTCGGAGTTAAAAATTAAAATTTCCCTGGAAATTAAAAACCAATAAATATGTGAATATTTAAAACCTCCCCAACCTAGAACTTCTTATCCTTAATAAGTCTTATTAGAGCTCCATCCATGAAGCCTAACCCTTTCTGGTTGTTGATCCCTCACTAAATCATCGTATTCTACCCCAAAACACAAAATGTGCTTCCACTATGAAACTAAAACATGAGGTACATTATATATAAAAACTTACCCACCCACTAATCACCATTTCTAATATAGAGATTATTCTAAATGAAACCATATATTCCATGACACCATAGTTTTATCGACCGATTCATTCACACACTCACAGTGCTCCCCACCACCAAAATCACATACAAAAACACATTTCTAGTAGTATAATGACCTTCTTGGTGTAGTTTACATATCACTACACCCAATTTCATGTAAAAAAATAGGTTGGACCTCCTCTATATAATCTTTCCCAAGACACTCATCTATACCCATAAACATACTATCCGATCACCCGATCATGATGCCCAAACTTCTAAAGGCATCCCAAGATCATCTAAATACCCACATTTAAGTTCAAACTGATAAATGGTGTAAATCAATTTTTGGATAATCAATCAACCAATCCCTTTATCATGTTCTCACCATGATAATTAATACAAATCTAATCTAACTCAGGCCCCAACAACATCTAAAACCATCCTAACCTCGATATCACTCACCGACTCCATCTAACTGCATATTTAATACCTTATCATCAACATGCTAGTGTCATTATTATAAAACCCTAGGATAATAAAATATATTTACTAAATAAATAAATTCAATGAATTTGATATATTTTGACACACATAACATTGAAATTAAGTGAATTATGAAATAATTTATGAAAATGATAATATAAATTGTTTTATAAAATAAAAACGGGGTTTAATTCACTTAAGAAAAATACCATTGATTCAATAAATGCTGTATTGAACTGTTTTGTTGAATTATCTATTTTCATTAGATTTAATAATTTTGGTGAATAATATCAATAAAATTTAATAATGAAATTCAAGCAATAAATAATAAAATCACTTAATGACATCCATGGAATGGTTAAGTAATTATAAGAAATATTGTTTACAAGCATTTTTTTATTTATATATGTTTCATTTAAAAAAAATTTATCTTATTTTGGTTAATAAACCCATGTAATAGTATTTTTTATACATGAATAAAAATTAACGATCATTCATACATTGATTATTAATTTTTTATAAATGAATATAAAATCATTTTAAGGTAAAATGATTGATTTTTTTAAAAATATTTTTATTGTGCTCAATGTATTTTATCTTAATAAATTAAATTAATAATTATTGATGAATTATTTTAATGAAATATGTATTTAACATAATTAATAAAATAAATTATCCATTATCTAATTATTTTCACTAGGCAATGAATGCGAATAAAATCATTTTTATACTTGATGATAAATTTTCTCTAAAAAATATTTTACATGTTTTGTGCACAGATATTCAAATTTATTTTTTAAAGACCCGGAAATTTCAAGGAAATTTTTTTCTGAAATACTTTGGAATTTTACGAGTCCACAGTTTCTCACGGCGCCTAATTCCAAGGCCCGGTGTGTTCAGAATCAATTTCTGAAGTTCTGTTCGGGTACATTCAGTAAACGTACATGCAAGTTTTTCTATCTTTTGAACCGGTGCTCGGAATTGAAATCTGAGGACACCGATGAACTCACAACACTGGTAATCGCTTAAGGGGACCTTTACCACAGTTTTGTTTTATTCGGGTTGAGAGTTAATTTTTGGGGATTAATAAAAAAGTTAAATAAAATTGTTGTGAACAATTTTATTTATCTTGGGTAGTTAAATCCTACATGGGGAATTTATTGGTGGGGCCCACACCCACATAACCTCTCATTAGAGGATATTTTTGAGGTGGGGCCCACACGAGCCCTAACTTATCACCTCCCCTCAACCCCCCATTAATATCCCCTTCATTTAATTTGACAACTCCCCACTTTAATTCTAACTCTCCACCTCCCTCCATTTATTTCGCCAACACCCTTTAATTAATTAATTGATCCACAATTAATTAATTAAATCAAGCGTTTTAATTTTGAAGACTCATGTGGAGAATAAAATAATAGCTTAAGCTATTATTTTTATTTGGAACACGTTGTGTTGGGAGAGCTGGGAGAAAACTCTGGAGAAATAGAATAACACTATTTTTCGCTCGATGAAGAATATCACTGATGAAGAACACGAAGTAACCAATGAGGCTTCTTCTTCGGGTTCACTCCGACATCAACATAATCGAAACAATTCTTCCACGACACCCAACTACTATGACGTTCATCTTCCATGGTTCGACGACGTGTGATGTCTTTTCTAGGTAGAAGGATTTTGTATATTTTCATTTATGTGATTTATACCCACAAACTTAGGCGATTATTTTTTGAATAATTATTTGAGCCTATAATGCGGCGGGTACGGGCTAACGAAAAAGTTCAGACCCACCGCCATATCGTTCTTGATGTGCAGACTTCTTGGCGACGGGTGAACGGAAGGGAAACCACCTTTTGAGGCTGTCGTAATGTAGAGAAAAACCCGAGAGGGCCGCAGGTGCAGATGGGAGGCAAAATAGACCACCGGAACGACTCCAGTGGCCCGCAGAAGATTGCGGCGGCACGGTGCGCCGGTCTAGAGGCCCAAAGCTTGACGTACATGGAAATTACATTAATTTTGTGGAATATTTAATACATAACAAAAATAGACACACAAGGACCGTAATAGTTTAGTGTCTTTGGAAACTCGGAACGTAATCTTCTAATCGTGGTGAAAGATCTTCAACCTATCCCATAAAGATCTTCCCCTTTTGGTTTTCTGACCTAAAACCTTTCTTTAAATCCTGGGGGAAAAGAAAAAATATAAAGGGTGAGCTCAAATGCTCAGTAAGGGTAAGCATGGATAAAATAAAACAAATCATATACATTTGAACTTAAAAACATGAACATAATGTTTAAACATCATAATCTTGGGAAATAACATAAAACATGGCAGTACATAAGGCATAGATCATAAAGAAACATTAATCATGATAAAATAGAATGGGAATAAAACATGTGATTGTGGAAACCATTAAGCACATGATATGATTTCCATAGTAGCCAAGGCATTGCTGCCAAGACCATTTTAGTGGACAAAGTCCCTTTCTGAATCTAGTTCACTCCTCATTACAGTCCTGTATTACTAAACTGGATTAACTTACCATTCCAGCCACATCTATCTCATGAGATATAAATCTTTACCCAATTCATTGGAGGGAGATATAGGTCCCACCCATCTCATAATGAAATCATTCTTTTGTGTGCCACAAAATCATAAATCATACATCATATCATAACCCATGTAATAGAATGGGATTCTTAAAAATCATGCCATCATAACATAATCCATACAAAAAAATGGATATCATTTCATCATAATAAGAATCAAACCACGTAAATAATGGAGACATTATACTTGGAACATAAACATATTAAATAATTTCATTTTAGATGGAAAATATTTTTGATAAAACACTTGAAATGAAATCTTGAGGAAAATATCCTTTCTTCTTCAAAATCATTTTCTTTTTACAAAATTCTATGAAATTTTAAAAGAAAAGGATTTTTTTGAAAATAATCATGCAATATTTTATAGGAAGCTTCATGAAAATGAGGCGTTATGAAACCATAAAAATCCATTCACACTGTATAAGTTAAAAATAACATTCTCCTCGTACTTGTGTCAGAAAAGTCAAAAAGTACCTCGTATGGTAAAAAAAGAAAGATTCCTTACATACCATGTAGTAAAAGTCAAAATGTTTAAAAAGGACCTTAAAAATACATGAAACCATTTTTAGGAAACATGGACTTGGATGATAACAATAACCCCTGTAAATACTTACGAATAAACAATCTCGGATAAGAACGAGATTGGAATAGTTATCTCTTACCTTACGTACGATATGCTTCGTATGTATCCAAAACTACTGTATAATTATTTAAATAATGTCATTGACTTATTACAAAATCATATTCAATGTTATGATATCATATATGGTTCAATTATGACTTTATATTACCCGTTCTTTTGTAAATTCCAAGTTAAAGCGGCATTTTGGGTAAAATCGTTTCATTTATCGTACGTGTTTTGACTTGTTGTTCTTGATATTATTATTTATATACTGATTTACATAATTCCAGAATGTAAAACATAATTTATATATAATATATATTCAGCATATACATAATATATATGATAAATCGATAAATGGAATGAAATACACAGTTCATGGAGACGGTAGGCCGTACGTACGCATGAACGCTGTTTTCGTTTCCTTATTGAATTGAATGGAATTAAGTAGATGACATAAATATATATATATACATAAATCCAATATCATTATTATGTCATATATTTCATTATTATTCATTATATATACTTTATAATCATTCATGAATGGTTAACATGGGGAATGAATCTAATCGCGTCGTGGAGACGGTAGTCCATACGTACGCACGAGCGATGATATCATTCCCATGATCGTGGAATTGCATTTAAGTGTATGTATAATATTTCAGAATCAATATCAATTTACAATAATAATATATAGTTATTTATTTACACCATTATACCCATCCAAGTAAGGTGGTGGTCGAAAACAGATTACACCAAGGCATAGAGACGGTATTCCGTACATACGCACGCGCGGTGATTTCGTTTTCCGTAGGATGGATAAAAGATGAAATAAGGTTGTTTAATATTTATAATAACATATAAGTATATAAGTAATACTTATGGTATTAATTTATAATGAGAAAACTAAATAATAAGAAGTAGAAGAAGAAAGAAACTTGAGAGAATCGGAAGAAGAGATTACCTCTTCTTCGACGCACCTCCTTTAAGCTTCCCCTTAAGGAAGTAGAGGTTGTCTTTTGAGAAGACCAGAACCTGAAGAATGTTTCTATGGAAGTGGATAAGATAAATTTTCTGGGTTTGATCGAGCTTCAAGGCTCAAAAGGGTGTGAAGAGAAGAGGGAAGGGGTGCCCTTTTTATAAGTGAGGAGAGGGGCACCTTTGGAAAAACTTAAAATATTATTTTATAATAAAGTTAGATTCGGTTTTTAATAGCTCTAAATTGATTTATTTATAAGATAAGGTGGTTATGGGTCTAAATACTCTCAACCAATAGATTTTAGACAGGTTTGGGTCATTATATTAACCTTATCTTTTAGTTTTAACTCTTAGTTAATTAGATTGACATTTACCATGTCACATTGTATTTTTATATTATATAGTTAATAAACTTACGATATACATAAAAGCGACCCCAAGTGGTACATTAATGATACAAATATCATGATATAAGTATCTTGGCAGAACCTTAGATTTTTAGGAATATAATAACAATTAATAAAAAAATATTTGTTTTAAAAACTATTTTATGTCAATTTTGACACTATTTGGTAATGGATTTTTGTGAAAATCATAACAACATGATTAGTTCTAAAAAAGTTAATTAATTCAATAATAGAATGTCATATTAACCTATAAAATTAGTTTAATTCATAAAAAGTATCAAATTACATTTATTTGGGTATTTATAACATCAATTATTTTAATATTTCATTATTTAGGTAATTACTGTATCACCATTGTGTCATAAATAACTTAGATTATTTAATGTCTAAAAATTATAAATAAAATACCATTAGGTAGTAAATCTTTTTTATCTTTCTAATTAATATTTATAGTCTAATTTATCTTATGTATAACCCTATAGTAAAAATGATTTAGTTATTAAACTTTGATTTTAACTATTTTAACCCTTCTTTAAATAAATTAATAATAAATGTCCTAATCTAATCCAAGTGGACCTAAATGGTCATATTTTATTCCTAGGGCTGTTTTGGGTAGAATTAAACTTACCCAATAGAATTAGGACATGTTTTAGGGTAATAATAATATCATTTTTACCCTTAATCACCCTATTTACTTTTAACCATGGTAAATAAAAGTAAAAAGTTACTATTCACCAAAAATTATTTTCATCTCATTGAACCACATTTTAGTACTTGATATTAACCGTGTCTCCCAGATTTTCAAAAATCCTCTCACAGAAGCGGTAAAATTAAGTTTTATGTGAATTTCCAAATTCTCCTAGGAGGTGGGTAAAAGACGGTGAAAAGTTCAATAAAATTTATATATATATAAAATTATTAAAAAATGACTCCAATTAATTACATTGAACTTATATAGGTATTATGTATCAATTTTGACCTAAAATAAATTTAAATAAAGTAAATAATTATTTAAATAAAAAGTCGGTTTTTAAATAGTAATAGAGTGTTTTCACTATTCATCAAAAATTGAAAGTTTTCAGAGCAATACCAAAATTCACCCTAGGCTAATTTCAATATTCTGAATCCAAAAATGAAGTCCATTTTGAATGATAAAATTTATAAAATTTTAAAAAGTGGGTATTACTATTCATAACAGCTAGTTTATATAACATATCGTTGTTTAGTGAAACTCAATATTGCGTATAACACACACTATCATGGAAGGTCGCAATTGCGTGTAAATCAAGCCAAGTCAGGGATGCGTGTAGTGCAAGATCCTTTTGGTGTAGCGTACAATACAAGACATCAATGAAATTAAAAAGAATATTTTTCATAAAATCTCAATGTGTTACATTCTACCACCCTTAAAATGAATCTCGCCGTCGAAATTCGTAGGGGTTATAAATGGTTTACTACTTGAAAGTTTCTCTCATAGAAACCCACATCGTAAAAAGGAATACCAAAACTTGACTTTAAAAACTAATGTATGAAACATAACGGTTACCCAAATTAACTAATCACTAGGTTTCCACATAGGAGAACATAGGTGAAAATATAGATATGGAAGAGAAATATAACCATCAACTTCTGATGAAGAGTGGTAGAGGACATGGCTATGAAAAATCCAACAATCACAAAGCCATAAATTTGTGATGATCTAAGGTACCATCCGATTCATCAGATATGAGAGCACTAAAACAACATTTTTTATTTTCAATATCATTTCCCTAAAATTGAAGAATTTTAATTAGAAGAAATACTTACTTTATTTCGGTATCATTACACCGTTGCTCATGCCTTGAACAATTTCCACTTCATCTCTTAAATAAATGAAGTTGAATTTGTCTTATGTGAAGTGTTATAAGATTATCCGATAGAATGATAGGTCATTCCATCTATTTCTATCGCAAAAAGTTTAGCACAATTTATTAAATATACAGAAGTCCATCGATGATGAGATTAATCATATATGGTTGCTAAAATAGACTTATACTTCAGCTATCATAGCACTTAATAAAATAAAACTAGTTTCTACCAACCAGGGACTTCCTGTAGGCTAGTGGTAGGTGATAAAGGCCTGTCACACTTTGGTTGTGGGTTCTATTCCCGCATCCTTGTCCGACGCGACGGGTTGTCACCCGTCCTACGGGTTTTCCTTTTTCTAAAACTATAATATTATAATATTCTATCAATAATATCGATTTTTTTTTTCTATCCTTAGACAATACTAACTTATGTTCAACATAATCCATTCAAATATTTAGGCTTATCCAAAATACTTCTTTCCAAACTCATAGTATAAATAGAACAATTACTAAAAAGGTCATATAAAAAGCATGTGAATACCATCATTTATCCCTCATATATATTGTTGGTCACATTCCAATCATGTGAATACCTTAATCATGTATTCTCTTAAAAAATGAATACCCATTGAACCTTAGTGAAAACATGAATGCTGTCAAAAGTTAACTCTTTCCACATACCAAAATCCAAAAATTCTATATACTCAAACCATGATATAACTTTGTCCTTATATCAGTCATGAGCTCATGAATACTATCAAACATTTCATTTTCTCTTTATCCCTTCATTATGCGCATATCATCTTCTTTCCAAAAATATCTCAATCACTTTCCATGGTTACCAGTGCCATAAAATTATTGAAAACCACAATAGACCAATACATAAATATTCCAATATTCCATGATACTATATAAAACATTATTTTGGAATCCCATTACATAAACACTTAATCATTACACCACATCATTTTCATATTCAACATCACCAATAGTGATCGTATGTGACTTTCCTTTTCCTTTTCCTTAAGTGGTTGCTCATGTCGATCATCATTAACCCTTGGATTAGGGAATTGATTAGCATAATGCCCCATTTCATTTCACTTGAAGCATTGAAGTGTTGGTGGTGCGTTCTCTGCAGTCTTTTCTTTATTCACATCATTAGTAACCATTTTTCCATTACTTCGACACTCAGCTGCTAGATGAAATTCTTTTCCAAACTTAAAACATTTTCTAGTCCCTTTAAGACAATCTCCACTATGATTCTTTTCACACTTTGAGCATAAAGAAACATTCATCTTCTTTTCGCCATTGTTCTGAGATTTCTCCTTGAACTCCATCTTTCGTTTCTTGTCCAAACCATGAGATGGATATGTAACACCAAATTATATTTCTACCTTGATAACACAACTCAAAATTTCTTCATAGATATTGAAGTCTCTTATAGCTAATTCCCTTAGAAGGCTTGGTTTTAATCCACTGAAGAATCGATCAACTTTACTTTCAGGTTGGATGATAAAGCCAGATGCATACCATGAAATCCTTTTAAAATTTACTTCGTATATGCCAATAGATTCATCATCCTTTTGCTTAAGCTCAAGGAACTCCCTTTCCATCTTTGTTCGAAGAATACTAGGGAAGTACTTATTGAAAAACAAGTTCTTGAACTCGTCCCATTCCATGGATTCAATTTCATCTTGGGGCCTTGTATTCTTAATTAGAGTCCACCACTGGTCTGCTTCACCTTCTAAATGGTAAACATCTAGAATGAATTTATCATGTTCCGAAAAATGAAGTATGGAAAATATCTTTTCAATGGTACTGATCCATAGTTCAGCAACAAGTGGATCAGAAGACCCATTGAAAGAAGGTGGACGTTGCCTCATGAAGGACTCAATAGAATATTGTTCCCTTCTCTGCTCATTCAGAAGTCCAGAATGATTTATAGATTGCGTAAGTATAGAAATAAGATTTTTCACTCCATCTACCATAACATTGGTTTGTTCAGAAGGACAATCATTTCATTGTCCATTACATTGATCAACACGGTTCTTTCGTGTTCTAGCCATCGTATAAAGACCAAAAAGAATAGTGTGAGAGGCAAAAATCATGCTAGGGAAAACAACATAATAAAGGGGAATTACTTTCAATATCTAACATCCTAGGTTTAATTCTATGATCGTTACCATAATCGTAGGACTATAACATATACTTATACTTAACCTTAGGGACATCCCTAGACATACTTAGAAATATCTCTAGGGATCTCTCTAAAGTTTTCGCATCCTAGTTTCCAAAGGTTAACTAAACCTTCCCTCTGATACCAACTGTAGAGGCCCAAAGCTTGACGTACATGGACATTACATTAATTTTTCGGAATACTTAATACATAACAAAAACAGACACACAAGTACCGTAATAGTTTAGTGTCTTTGGAAACTCGGAACATAATCTTCTAATCGTGGTGAAAGATCTTCAACATCTCTGATAAAGATCTCCCCCTTTCGGTTTTCTTACCTAAAACATTTCTTTAAATCCTGGGGGAAAAGAAAACATATAAAGTGTGAGATCAAATTCTCATTAATGGTAAGCATGGATAAAATAAAACAAATCATATACATTTGAACTTAAAAACTTGAACATAATGTTTAAATATCAAAATATTAGGCAATGACATAAAACATGACAGTACATAAGGCATAGATCATAAAGAAACATTAATCATGATGAAATAGCATGGGAATAAAACATGTGATTGTGGAAACCATTAAGCACATGATATGATTTCCATAGTAGCCAAGGCATTGCTGCCAAGATCATCTTAGTGGATAAAGTACCTTTTTGAATCGAGTTCACTCCTCATTCCAGTCCTGTATTATTGAACCAGATTAACTTACCATTCCAGCCATGTCTATCTCATGAGATATAAATATTTACCCAATGCATTGGAGGGAGATATAGGTCCCACCCATATCATAATGAAATCATTCTTTCATGTGCCACAAAATCATAAATCATACATCATTGCATAACCCATGTAATAGAATGAGATTCTTAAAAATCATGCCATCATAACATAATCCATATAAAAAATGGATATCATTTCATCATAAGAAGAATCAAACCATGTAAATGATGGAGACATTATAATTGAAGCATAAACATATTAAATAATGTCATTTTAGATGGAAAATATTTTTGATAAAACACTTGAAATGAAATCTTGAGGAAAATATCCTTTCTTCTTCAAAATCATTTTCTTTTCACAAAATTCCATGAAATTTTAAAAGAAAAGGGTTTTGTTGAAAATAATCATGAAATATTGTATAGTAATATTCATGGAAATGAGGCGTTATGAAATCGTAAAAATCTGTTCACGCCGTATAAGTTAAAAATAACATTCTCCTCGTACTTTTGTTGGAAAAGTCAAAAAGTACCTCGTATGGTAAAAAAAATAAAGATTCCTTACATACCATATATTAAAAGTCAAAAATGGTTAAAAAGGAATTTAAACATACATGAAAACATTTTTAGGAAACATGGACATGGATGATAACAATAACCCCAGTAAATACTTACGATTAAACAATCTCAGATAAGAATGAGATTGGAATAGTTATCACTTACCTTACGTCCGATATGATTCGTATGTATCTGAACCTCCTGTAGAATGATTTAAATAATGTCATTGACTTATTAAAAAATCATATTCATTGTTATGATATCATATATGGTTCACTTATGACTTTATATTACCTGTTCTTTTGTAAATTCAATGTTAAAGCAGCATTTTGGGTAAAATCGTTTCATTTATCGTACGTGTTTCGACTTATTGTTCTTCATATTATTATTTATATACTGATGTACATAATTTCAGAATGTAAAACATGATTTATATATAATATATATTCATCATATACATATATATATGATATATCGATAAATGAAATGAAATACACCGTTCATGAAGACGGTAGGCCATACGTACGCATGAACGCTGTTTTCGTTTCCTTATTGAATTGAATGGAATAAAGTAGATGAAATAAATATATATATACATAAATTAAGTATCATTATTATGTCATATATTTCATTATTATACATTATATATACTTTATAATCATTCATGAATGGTTAACAAGGAGAATGAATCTAATCGCATCGTGGAGACGGTAGTCCGTACGTACGCACGAGCGATGATATCATTCCCATGATCGTCAAATTATATTGAAGTGTATGTATAATATTCCATAATCAATATCACTTTAAAATAATCATATATAGTTATTTATTTACACCATTATACCCATCCAAGTAAGGTGGTGGTCGAAAACAAATTACACCACGACATTGAGACGGTATTCCGTACATACGCACGCGCGGTGATTTCGTTTTCCGTAGGATGGATAGAAGATGAAATAAGGTTGTTTCATATTTATAATAACATATCAGTATATAAGTAATACTGATGTTATTACTTTATAATGAGACAACTAAAGAAGAATAAGTAGAAGAAGAAAGAAACTTGAGAGAATTGGAAGAAGAGATTACCTCTTCTTCGACGCACCTCCTTTAAGCTTCCTCTTAAGGAAGTAGAGTTGGTCTTTTGAGAAGACCAGAACCTCCAGAATATTTCTAGGGAAGTGTATAAGAGAAATTTTCAGGGGTTGGCCGAGCTTCAAGGCTCAAAAGTGTGTTAAGAGAAGAGGGAAGGGGTGCCCTTTTTATAAGTGAGGAGAGGGGCACCTTTGAAAAAAATTAAAATATTATTTTATAATAAAGTCAGATTCAGTTTTTAATAGCTCCAAATTGATTTATTTAGAGGATAAGGTGGGTATGGGTTTAAATAATCTCAACCAATAGATTTTATATAGGTTTGGGGCATTATATTAACCTTATCTTTTAGTTTTAACTCTTAGTTAATTAGATTGACATTTACCAAGTCACATTGTATTTTTATATTATATAGTTAATAAACTTACCATATACATCCAAGAAAACCCAAGTGGTCCCTTAATGATAAAAATATAACAATATAAGTATCTTGGCCGAAACTTAGATTTTTAGGAATATAATAACAATTAATAATATAATATTTGTTTTAAAAACTATTTTATGTCAAATTTGACACTATTTGGTAATAGATTTTTGTGAAAATCATAACAACATTATTAGTTCAAAAAAAGTTAATTAATTCAATACTAACATGTCATATTAACCTATAAAATTAGTTTAATTCATAAAAAGTCTCAAATTTTATTTATTTGGGTATTTATAACATCAATTATTTTAATATTTCATTATTTAGGTAATTACTGCATTACCATTGTGTCATAAATAACTTAGATTATTTAATGTCTAAAAATTATAAATAAAATACCATTAGGTAGGAAATATTTTTATCTTTCTAACGAATATTTGTAATCGAATTTATCTTATATATAACCCTATATTAAAAATTATTTAGTTATTAAACTTTGATTTTAACTATTTTAACCCTTCTTTAAATAAATTAATAATAAATGTCCTAATCTAATCCAAGTGGACCTAAATGGTCATATTTTATTTCTAAGGCTATTTTTGGTCGAATTACACTTATCCAATAGAATTAGTAAATGTGTTAGGGTAATAATAATATTATTCTTACCCTTAATTACCCTATTTACTTTTAACCGTGGTAAATAAAAGTAAAAAGTTACTATTCACCAAAAATTATTTTCATCTCATTGAACGACATTTTAGTCCTTGATATTAACCGTGTCTCTTGGATTTTTGAAATTCCACTCACAGAAGCGGTAAAATTAAGTTTTATGTGAATTTCCAAATTCTCCTAGGAGGTGGGTAAAAGACGGTGAAAAGTTCATTAAATTTTTTATATATCTAACATTATTATAAAATGAATTCAATTAATTACATTGAACTTATATAGGTATTATGTATCAATTTTGACCTAAAATAAATTTAAATAAAATAAATAATTATTTAAATAAAAAGTCAGTTTTTAAATAGTAACCCAGTGTTTTCACTATTCATCAAAAATTGAAAGTTTTCAGAAAAATACCAAAAACTCACCCTAGGCGAATTTTGATATTCTTAATCCAAAAATGAAGTCTATTTTGAAAGATAAAACTTATAAAATTTCAAAAAGTGGGTATTACTATTCATAATAGCTAGTTTATATAACATATCATTGTTTAGTGAAACTCGATATTGCGTACAACAAACGCTATCGTGGAAGGTCGCGATTGCGTGTAAAGCAAGCCAAGTTAGGGATGCGTGTAGTACAAGCTCCTTTTGGTGTAGCATACAACACAAGATATCAATGAAATCAAAAAGAATATTTTTCATAAAATCACGGGGTGTTACAGCCGGTGACCGGAGGCGGTGACCGGCGTGGGCCGGTAGCCTGGAGGCGGTGGCACGCCAGCACGCCGCTGGCGGGAGTCTACCGTGGCACTGGCCGCGGCGGTGGTGGAGCGGATCCCGCGCCGCGCGGGATCCGGGGAGATTGGGCGGTGCCAGCCTGGCGCCCCCGTTACGGAAGACCGCCCCCCCCGCACCGCTCGGCCAACAGTGCCACAGTCTGGGCGGCGCCAGCCGCAATCCGGGCCGGACCCGGACCCGGGTCGGGTCAGTCCGGTTCGGGCCGACCTAGTGTGGGTGGGGCTGGGTCGGATCGGGCCCAGACCCCACTCTTCAGACCGTTTTCGGTTAATCACCCATAACTTGAGCTACAGACCTCCGATCGATGCACCGTCAGTTGCGTAGGATTCCTTGGATCGAGACGGTCATTTAGGTATATTACACTGAATGTTTCAGAAAAGTTTGGGTATGACCGTGTTGGTTCGAACCTGAAACCAACCGGGCCCTCGGAGCGGAAGCGCTTATAACTTAAGGACCGGACGTCCGATTGACATGCCATCAAATACGATGGATTCCTTTTGATGAGACGGTTATTTTGGAATACTCAACTTGAGGTTTGGACACAGTTGGAGTACGGTCAGGTTGGTTTTAGCTTAAAAACCAACCGGGCCCCTGGAACGGAAAAGCCAATAACTCTCAGACCGGACGTCCGTTTGACGAACCGTCAGTGGCGCTGGTAATATCTTTGAGAATCCTTCCCTTGAGTATACCCAATGGGAGTTCAGGGTACAATTGAGATATGGTCAGGTTGGTTCGTACACAAAACCAACTGGGCCTCCGGGACAAAAAGACTAATAACTCACAGATCGGGTGTCCGATTGACGCGCCGTCTGTTGCGTTGAGACCCCAATGAAGAGGCGGTACTTTGTGATACTTCTACATGGGACCTCGTGAAACTTGTAGTATCGAACAATAGCTCGTGAAGGAGATCCTCCCAGAGACGAGTAGACAAATTGTGGAGACCTAGTAGTTGTAGACCTGATGACTGCTTGACCGATTCGACTCGGAGTGATTCGACTAGACCAGTAGACGGAGTGCCCAGTTTGGCGGCAGACCCATGGAAGATGGAGCGCCTAGTTTGGCAGCATACCCGTGGTACTCGACAGGAGTACCTCTGACGGCTATTAGGGGGAGCGCCCGGTTTGGCGGCAGACCCACAGCGGAGGAGCGCCGGGTTTGGCAGCAG
This sequence comes from Viscum album, assembly GCA_963277665.1. NCBI lineage: Eukaryota > Viridiplantae > Streptophyta > Magnoliopsida > Santalales > Viscaceae > Viscum > Viscum album. The sequence continues at coordinate 474,393,940 of OY728148.1, forward strand.
ACCCGCGATACTCGACCGGAGGAGTACCTCAGCAGTCTAAGGTTAGTGAGTAGCACCTCGGAGTCGCAACAGGGCCACTGTACTCAAAATATGAGGAGTTCTCCAACAACCGTGGTTTTGGTAATGAAAATCCTGGTTTGAGCTTAGTCAATGACCTTTGTGTTTTCCTCATGATTGAGATAGGTAACTTGATAACTTAGGTATATGTATGAGCATATACCTAAGTAAAGGTTATCTGTTGAGATATTTATTTGTGGTTTATCCTTGATAGATTTTGTGAGACCTTGTGGGTCTCGAGGTCCCTACTGAATATCGTTATACTCACCCCTGCACGGGCTATGCCCGCACCTCATTGTGTTGGATGCAGACGATGGATAGCGCTGACCGAGGCAGAGTGTATGAGGACTGGACGGTACCCGGAGGTGGAAAATCAGCGTGGTGGCACACAGAGCGGACCGATAGATGTGGAGTGCTAAGGAGGAAATCTGTACCTACCCTTCAAGTAGGAACCTGGAGGATGATACAGGGTCTGTTTCACCATTCAGATGTTTGTTTTTTTAAATATACTTTCTTTCAGTTGTAGCTGTACCTTTCTTTTGGGCTTGTATTTACAGCCCCTTTGTACTTTCAGTACACTTGTTACTAATTTACTTAGTGTTTTATTCTTCTTGTAATCTTGTTGTGTGTGTTTATGTTTTATAAAGGCAATGTATTCCCAGTTTTTTAGGGAGTTACACCTTTGGTGCTAGTCGCCAGCCCCTGGCCTATGGAAGGAGGGCTTGGGGTAGTCACGATACAGGCCCCGGGGGATGGGTTGTGACATATTTATTCCAAATTTTGAAGTTTAATTTGATAAATTGGTTTCCATATTTTTAATCATCTTGTAAAAATTTTCTTATAAGGCCAATTTCATTTTTGGTCATAAAAATATGTTACCTTTGTAAAAATATAGTCACTATGGTTAATTTAAAATGTGGTAAATAGTTAAACTAGAAGATAAGGATAGATATATTGGTAAAACATGTTTAAATTTGATTTTATTATTGGATTTATACCCTATATTATAATATATTAAATTTTTTTTCCATTTTGTTCCACTTTCCTTAGATAATGACATTTATTATATTTAAAAGTTCTTAATATTTATAGGGGTGCCACCCTCCCACTTATAAAATAGAATCTCCTCTCCCCACTTTATCACACACATTTATCAACTTAGTATGACCAATATATACTAAAATAACTTTTAATATATCCTCACTAAGTCCTAGTGGTTTTGGTATCACCAAAAGACCAACACTATAAGGCTTAAGAAGATATCCAAAGGATGATTCCCAAGGAAGAGTTAATCGACTTAACTGAGTTATTTTAAGATTATTTCATCTTAAACCACATATAAATAATATATAACCAACTCAAAATATTTCAATAAGTATAATAATAAAATTAATTGTTATTATGTTTTATTTAATAACCATTATCTACCTCTTTTCTATCTAATGGAAAATGAAAACTCCGCTCATGTGTACGTGCAGATTTCCACCTCCATGAGAGATATATTTCATTTTTCATCACTTCCTATCATGCATGGATATAAAGATGGATTTAATTAATAATTATAATATCTATGACATAATTATGATTCTATAAGATAAATTATTTTCTACCTTTCTTTCTTTCCATCCATTGAAAAATGAAAACACCACCCATGTGTAAGTGCAAATGACCACCTCCATGAAGTGATGTATTTAATTTTTCATCAACTCCTTAAATGTTTTTTTATAAAAGTTTATATAAAAAATAAAAATAATATTTATTATATTATTAAGACTTTTTACTATGAATAAGGTGTAAGGACTGGAACTGTTGAACCAAAACATGCATAGAAAGTCGAATAGTGAACACAAAAATACTTTGACAAAGAATTATTAATAAATGGGAAATAAGAAATGATAAGTGAATGGTATATTGTAAAATAACATAAATATGGGTTTAATATGGATTTATAATAATTTTAAATATATTATATAGTTGGTTAGATTATTTTTTACTAATAGAAAGACTAGGGTGGGGGTTTATGATAAAATCTCACTTTTGTTAGGATTGTTTATGTTTCAATTTACATTTGGGGAGTTATACATTTTATATATATTAAAACCAAGATATCTTATTAAACTATGGTTATTTATAGTGTTTTAAACTATTATTTAAATTTAACCCCTCTTTGCTACTCAAAATTACTAAAATAACGTTTTTAATAAAAACCTACCTTATTTCTCCTTTTTAGTCGGGAATCTTTCTCCTCCATATCCATGTTATTAAAAATTTATTTATTGAATTTATTATCTAATTTTAAATTATTTATAAAGGTATTTTTTACTATTTTTTAAATTATTTAATTTTTTCAAAATAATATTAGTGTCCTTTTTCATACAATTCATTTTTGAATTTCTTTAATTTTTTTTGAAAGGAATATTTTTTTAAGATTTAAAACATGAACAGATTTTCCCATCATAATATAATTTCTTCATAATAAATCTTACTTTACAAGTTTATATTATTTTTTAAAGAAAATATTATTACCATTATCCTAGGATTTTTTTAAAAGTACCAAAATAAAGAGTGATTTCTTTTTGTTTTAAAAGCGTATTTCTAATGATTTTATAAATGATTCTTTCATCTATGTCAATTTCCTTTAATGATTATAATGATTCACTAGGGATATAAAATAGTGATACCATATAATTTACTTCTATGTATGGATTATTATAATGTTTTAAGGAAATATTCATGAAACTTATTTCTTTTCCATGGGTTAAGTAAGATTTGAAGGAATGATGAATGATTTCATGTTCTTGTTGAATAGATATGAATTGTTTATATTTATGTGATGGGTGGGTCCATTATATCCCCAAAATACATTGGGTAATGTTTTATATCTCATTATATAGTAGAGTAAATGGGTAGTTATCCTAATCCCAATAGAGTACACGAGTGATTATCCCAATCCCAAGAAGGTACACAGGTGGTTAACACAAGCTTAATTTCTAATGAATGTATTGGTGAGTAGACTTGACATATGAATTTTTTGTAAATGTATATACCAATATTTAATGAAATATTCTTATACATATTTTATACTATCATATCTCATTATTATTTGATATTCTATACTCTTATTACTCATGCCTTATGTTATGCCGATGCTTTATACCAAGACTCATGATTTGAAATTTATATCTTTAGGTATGATCATTATATTCTCATACCCTTAGGACCATATTATGATCACTTATGATCTTCAAATGTAATATCCGATGTTTAAAATTTTTGAGAATATGAGATGACCCCTTCTTATGTTTCTATTTTTATAGGTTATTAAGAAGGATATTAAGTATAATAAGTCTATATCGGTACCATGTGAGAATATTTTTTGTGTGAAAAATTGAAGATTTTTTATAAATAAGTTGGTTATGTATCTAGTCTCCAAATACATTAAACCCTTATGGTTCTATAACATATATTATTTTGATATATAATGAATATTCATCTAAAATGATTTAATATTTATGTAAATGATGCATGGGTCTCCTCAATTGGTATCAAAGTAGGGTTTATTTATTTTTATAGATTAGGTTATGAGGAATGATATGATATAACCTATACTAACCTATGATAAACCAGAGTGATATAGAATGAAACTAAAGTTTGATGGATTGATAAAAAGGGGTCATAATTTAAGAAACCTTAAGAATTATTCTCATTATCATATGATTTATCACTTTGATTATTGATTATTGATACTCACACTAAGTTTTTTGGTTTTATTTAATGGTTGTAACTAGGATGAATAATGTTAAAAATAAATGTAATGGCTAATTCATTGATCATCCTTATGATCCAGAAAATGGAACGAGAGATGGGATATAAAATCTTGCAGATATTCTCATCCAAATATTTCATGCTATGAAAAATAATGTGAACCACATCAAACATCCAAATGACTAATGAAAATAATGACTCAACATTGAGTATTTTATGTGGAAATTACCACATGACTTTAGAAGGTCCTATGATCTACTAATTATAGAGTGATGAAATAATTAAATCTGTTCTCTAGTGTTTAGAACATAAGAATGTTGTTTTGGATGTGTATAATTTTGAAGGTGAACACAATAAATGATGGGAACTTATCAAGAATATAAGGAAAGAGGAAGAAATTTACTCCATGACATGGGAAGAGGTTAAGAATTTATTTTTCAATAATTATTTCTCTCAAAATATTTGTATGGAAATGGAGAGTGGAGACACTCAATGTTCTGATGGTTTTGGGGAAAAGAAGAAAAAATGGATTATTGAGAAGATTCAAATAATAAAAACCTTATTGGAAAGGAAATTAATATTCATTTATATTGAAAATGTGAAATAAGCATGGGGGAAATCATCTTTATAGGATAGGTAACTTAGTCAAGTGTAGAAGAGAATTTCATCGAGCATATTAATATTTATTAGATATAGGTGAAAATAAATCTTATAAAAATTTACCACCCACACTTAAATTCTTCAATTTTAAAGAGTATGGAATTTATGCCAAAAACTACACCGAACCAAGGATTAATGATGACAACAAACATCTATAAAATTGTTAGTTAAAGGAAAAGGGATTTCCCATGCCCTCACAACCGTTGAAGTGGACCATGAGAATGAAGTGGAAAAAGATACAATTATCATACACTTTATAACTACAAATGTACTATTTTATTTAGTTTCTACCCACCATATTGTATATATATAATTTACTAAGGGAATCAAAACACCACCTCAATGATTAGATATTAAATTATTAGTGAATTATCTTAATGGTATGATAATTTCATATAAAGTATACAATTACCCTTTGATATAATTTTATTGGAATATACTTTCAACAAGTATTATTATTCTCCCTATAGTCATATTTGATATGATTTTGGGCTTGGATTAGATCTCTTTATATAGATCCCATATCAATTTATAAGGATGTTAAGTCCCATTTGATATCCCAAATCAACCTATGATTATTTGTAAGTGCAAGGATGAATATGATCATCCAATGGAAATTACACAAATTATATGGGTCCTAATACTTACTCATTAATGGTATCTATCATAAATGGTTGGGAGAAATAAAAATTTCTGATAAACCTATTGTGAGATAATGTATTGATGTATTTATTTAAGAGATTCCCGGTCTTCACATGAATTGTGAAGTTGAGATTATAATAGAATTCATACATGAAACTATTCCTATTTCAAATAAACCATATAGAATAGACCCAATTTAGTTATAGTAATTGAAGAATTAAATCCAAGAGAATATAGAAGAGGGATTCATACACCCTAGTGCATTACCATATGGTGCACATATTCTTTTTTAAGAAGAAATATGGGTCAATGCATCTTTTCATTAATTATCAAGAACTTAACACAAAAACTATGAAGAAAAAGTATTCACTAACCTGTATTGAGGACTAATTTAATTGGACATGAAGATCTTAGTACTTCTCAAAGATTGATGATCGACATGAATATCATTAGTTAAGGGCCAAAAGGGAATATATTCCCAATATATCCTTCCATATAAGGTATGAACACTATGAATTTATTGTGATTCCATTCAAACTTATCGATTACCCTATTATCTTCATGGATATAATGAATAAAGTCTTTATAGATTACTTTGATCAATTTTTGTAGTCCTTGTAGATGTTATTCTCATATATTTCAAGATAAAGGAAGAGAATATATATCATTTTAGGATTATGTTGAAGGCCTTAACAAAGGAGAATCTATATTCCAAATTTTAAACATTAAAATTATATTTATAGAAAGTATCATTCTTGGATGATGTAATTACAAGCGAGGGTATCTCTGTGGATTCTTCAAAGATGGAGGTAATTGAACAATTTCTTAGACCAACTAATGCAACTGAGATCCACAGTTTTCATGGATTGGATGGATATTATTTAATCTTTCTTATAAATTTATCATGGATATAAAATTCACTAACCAAGTTGATGTAGGAAAGAGATAATTTCTCTTAGATAGATAAATGTAAAGAAAATTTCAAGGAGCTAAAGAGAAGGTTTGTTAGTGCACCTATGCTTACACTTACCTACACCAGATAAGGGTTTTTGATATATATTTATGCATCAAAGAAAGAATTTTAATGAGTTATAATGAAAAATTAAATGTATTTAGTGTACACATTATTGAATTTTAAGGTCTATGAGTAAAATTACCCAACTCATGATTTGGAGTTGGCTATGATAAGATTTTCCCTGTAAATATAGTAGAATTATCTTTATGGTGAAATGTGTGATATATTTAATAACCATAAATGTTTTAACCCAGGTAATTCTAGTGATGAATCAATATTATTATTTATAAGTAATTATTTTATGGATTCATATTCATCTTAGTTTTATAAATTTTTTTATTTAAATTTTTCTATTGAAAACAAAATACATATTATTTTAACTAAATTATTTGTCCATCTATCCCATGGATTAATTTAAAAGTTTTATTTATAAATTTTAGAATATTATTTTGATAAAAATTAATTAATTTTTATATTCATCAAATAAAATATAACTTAGGGTTAATTTTTTGGATGTTTCTGAAGTAGTTGATTTTTGGTAGAATAGTAAAAAATTCCATTTTTACAAAAAACTGTAAATTTTATGACATAATCATGATGAAATATTGGTTTAAAAATTTATGAAAAAATTTAAGCCACCAAATATATGTTTAGTTATAAAAATAATGAATTTAAAAGCATTATTTTGAATTTGAAAACTCATGATTGACTTTTTAGAACTTTTGTTATATTTTATTGTAATTAAAAACTATTTTTTGTATTTGAATTTAATAGTGTGGTTGGAAGGTTATATTAAATTTTTTAATGATCCAAATGTCATATAAATTTACTTTGTTTAATTATAATCCAATTAAAGTATTTATAATCAATAATATTCATAATTTTATAAAAAAATCATTTTAGGCTTAAAAATGATATTTTTTTAAAAATTATTTTTATATATTTTGAATACTTATATTAAAATTATTTTTTACCACCATTATAAATTGAATCTGATAAAATAGATTCCATATTCGGAATCATAATTTAATTTTTTTATAATTTTTCTATTATTTTTTCTTTATTTAAATAAATTATCTAGTTAAAACGTTAAGTTATCCCTATAAAGGTTAAAATGGTTTAAACTAAGAGATAAGGCTTAAAATATCTTTATTTTTTTAAATGTGATTGGTTGAGTGTATTTAAACCCTTATATATATTATCTTCAAAATTGGATTTCCTTGGTTCCACTTTCACATGAATAATTCTTTATATTATTTTAAAACTTTGAATTATTACAAGAGTTCCACTACCCTCACTGATAAAAGGGAACCTTCTGTCCTTATTTATTAAAACACATTGATAACCATATATGTACCATTGAAGTGAACCAATATAAACATACCTTAAATAATACATCAATTCCATGATTTAGATAATACATCACAAAAATAGTCACATGAACCGAGGACAAAAATGTTTAGTGCCTTCAATATTAGCATCATAAACATCTTATTTTTTTGACATTTAAAAACATAGATCCATTTTTCATCCTTATCTAGAAAATTGTCTATAAATATTAAATGATATAATCACATTCATAACCTAGGTATTGGAAACATAATAAATGGGTGATCTCAGATCCACAGTAAGGGAACAATATATCATAATGTATTAGATCATAAATAAGTAGAACAAGAGTAAGAAGATAAATATCATATTAAAATATCCTAAGACCATAAATTATAGTCATAAAACATGTTATAGAAACATAATATCATAGTTTTTTAATGAATCATAAAATTTATTACATGGATAAAAATACATCTCAATAATCATTAAACATGTAAGCATGATAGTAAAGAGTGAAATACTTTAAAAATAAGGCATAATCATGAAAAAGTGGAAATTAAAGAAATTAATTGAATAATGCAAATGTGGAAAAAATTCATAAAAAACATAGAAATATGTAACTACTATAATTATAGTAAAACCTTGGTGATCAAACCCATCATTCCTATACTTATATGAATGGACTCATTATGTCCACACCTGAAAGTGTGAGTAACCCCATTATGCCCATGCATGTGTGAAAAACTCATTATATCTAAGAATAACTATCTTAAGATATAAAAAATTTATCCAATTAATTTTATGGTGATATAGGACCCTATCTTCCATCATACATACATATGTTATCCACTTAAAATCAACCATAAAGATATCTTAATGAACCCATGGAAAATGGATGTGTTTATTAAACTTATCACATAACATGAACTTAAAAAATATCAAGATATAAAAAACTCATTTCCCAAATGTAATCATATCATAATATCATATAGATGGTGATCAAAACATGAATTCTGGAGAGATAAACCTTTGGAAAATATATAAGTGAAAATATTTTTTTTCATAAAACCCTTTAAACATTGCTAAAAAAGATGAGGTGAAAATTTATTTCAATTTTTTTTAGAAAAAAGAGATGAATTTTGAAAAACCTTATTATACAGATTCTCAAATAAAGGTACCTTGGAAAGAATTTAAGTATCAATCTAATAAATACAGAGTGTAAAATTATGAGAATAAATGTCTTTATTAATAGTTTAAAGCTGTTTTGAAGAAAAAATACATCAAATAAACTTTAAAATACTTTCATTAAATAAAGGTTATTAGGAAAATATAATGAGTATAAAATAAAAAATAAAAAATGGTTTAATTAATGAAAACACTCTCAATAGGAAAAACATGGACATGGGAGAAAAAATTCATTGGTAAGAATGAGAGTTATTCTTATATACACTATATTTTTATTTAGGAAAAGGTTTCTTAAAATAAGTAATTATTGATGATGATAAGTAATTTTGAAATAGAAAATGGGTATACCATATAAATACGGCGATCATAGTATCAAATAAATATTGAAAAGTATAATCACGTATGAAAGACTATGACCCGATGAATTAGAAATAGAGTCGATGAAACCCTTACAACTTTTGTAACTTTTGAATCAAAACCCCATAAGAGAAATAGATTGGAATATAACATTGAATAAAATTAAATATAATATAATAATGATTAAAAATATTAAATTTGTAGTAGATACACCATTACAATGAGAACATGATGTATATTAAACAATATGTCTCAATGGGTTAAAATGAGACAAGAAACCCTTACCTTGGTCTTGATTCACTCTGAAATTTCACATAACTTCAAGAATAACCAAATTTAGTTTATTAAAAACCATATTAGGACTATTATTAATCTATATCTAATTTTATATGGTTAATTTATTTTCATATTCTATTTATTTATTATTTATTATTTTGTTTATATCGGTTACTTGAGGTGTTTTGATCAACTTCTTCATAACACTCTTGGTACATTGACCATGATCAAAATTGATTTTGAATAAATTAATAATATACATGACTATATAGGTTTATGTATTTTATTCTTATATTTTTTATAAAATTTATAAATTTAAATAGATTTTTATAAAATGAACCCACATTAGGAAATGTATCCCAATATGTTCATCTTGGGAGATTAAATTTATTATGATAGTTTATTTTCTGTATCACTTATATAATGTTGAATATTAAATTTATAAAATATTAATAGTGTTATATTTTTTTATACTTTATTAATAATTTTAAATTTACCTAAGTTATGTTGTTATGGAAAACGAAGTACCTCATCTCATGGATGCGGTAGTCCGTACATGCGCACGTGGTAACATGTTCACTTCCCATATAACAGAAAGAAATAAGGAAATATTATTATGATTTTAGAGACTTAATTATTTTATAAATATCATATTAAATCATTAATTACTGATATAAATAATCCAGGTATGGAAGTGAAAAAAAATAAAACATGTGGGCCATTGATGCGGTAGTCCGCACGTACACATGACAAATTTTTTGGTTTTATAAGAGAAAGGGATATGGAAGTTATTGAAAATCAAATTATCAATTTTTTTTATATTATAAATACTTATTTAATTATAACATAAGCACAAGAGACTCAACCTAGTTGGTGAGGACTCGCTAGGTGCATCCAAGAGACCCAAGATCAAATCCGGTTGGAGGCATATTTCTGGGTTACTGTAGCAGTACTGTAGGAGGTACTATTAGGTACTGTAGCCAACAGAACTATTCATCCATCTGGGCCTTTGGGCCACCGGTTTGGTCCTCGGGTCCTACAAGGATTTAGGGCCACCCAAGGCCTTCGGGCCAGTTGATTCTCAAGGCCTTCGAGCCACCTTAAGGCCTTCGGTCCACCCTAAGGCCTTCGGGCCACATGAATGCAGGCCCCAGACACACTACAAAAAAGGAGCAGCCCTAAAAGAGGATTTAGAGCAGGTGCACTCACCCGAGCAAAGCCAAATGGATTTTCAGAATGAGAGGGTATGGCTATGCCATTGGTACTAGCCTGTGCTTGCACGAGAAGCCTAGCCAGATGGTCATGAAAAGGTGGAGATCTACTATCAGGATGCAGATGCTGGGGAGGGTCCATTCCTTGTAGATATTCTGGTTGAATTCCCTAAGAACTTCGGGTCATGTAATCTCCTAAGCCTACGGGCCTTGTCATATCTGAGCCTACGGGCCTTGTAAGGGTTCCCCCTCATCCCTTGAAAGGGGGATGAAAAATCAATAAAAATGAAGGCCTTCAGGCATTCAGGCAATTATAATATAATAATATATATATATATTATAGATGTTGGAAGAGAAAGGAATGATTTATGAGAGATCGGTATACAATTTTACCTCTCTCCTCTGGATGATACCCCTTGTGTAACACCTTAAGGAACATAGGATTGGAATTTTGGAGATAACAAGGTTTTTAGAAAATGGGAAGTGTTTTGAGGAGATTATTGGGAAGTGTTTTGGTCCAACCTGAGGCTTTTGAAAGAGTGTAAAAGTGAATGGGTGTTGGGTTCCTTTTATAATGAAGAGGAGGGGAAATTTTATAATAAAAAAGTAAAAAACACTATTCAAGGGTCAGTGGTTCCAAAATTGTACAAAATTTGAGTGTGGGTTGAGATTGGGTTGATAAATACTTAACTAAACAATTGAACACATGTTTTAAAAATGTTTCAATACGTTTACCCTTAGATGTTTAGATTTTACAATTTTAGTTTGAATCTAAGGGACTAGTTTTTTGAACCAAATAATATATATTTTAATTAAATTTTAAAATTACACCTCTTTCAAAATTTTGGAGTTGTAAAACTTAATATAATATTTATTTAATATAATTAAATTTATAAATAAGATAAAAATTAACTTTTACATTTAAACATCTTATATATAAAAAAACTATTTTTTTACAGAAAAAAGATTTTTAACAATTATGTGTTCTTAATATTATTTAGCATTGGTAAATTAAATGCATATTAATATAATTATATAATTTTTTAAACATAATATAAAATTATTTATTAAAAATATGTTAATTTAATTTATTAGATAAAAATCATAAAATATTAATAAAACAAGTCTTTGAAAATAATAGTTTCACTATTATCACTGTAATTAATTTTAATCTTAGTAATCTTATTTTTATGCCCAAAAATAAAATAATCATTTTTATATAATTTATAACTAATGATTAATTTTTTGAATAAATTTCACCAAATTAAATTTCTAAAGGTGATGAAACTGTAATTTTCATATTAGCGCACTTAATGTGTAAAAATAATTTTTAGAAAAGTGAATATCCAATCATAAAATGAAATATATTTTCTTATAAATTTTATATAGTTTTTATAAATTTTTTACTTATATTAATACCAGAAAAGTTAATGGTTCTAATATAATGTTAAAATATTATCATTTTATTAATTAACATTGTTTTGTTTTATTTTAGTATCGCATGCTAGACAAGTTACTCACATAATATTTATTTATGGAAAATTAATTACCAAAATCATTGGTAGTTACAACCAATATTTACCCAAATGTCTTATAAAATATTATAACATCATCCTATAGGTATTTATATTCTCAAAATACCTATCCTAGAAGTCATAAGGTGTAATACAATGGATGTTTTCTAAGGAGGGGGTATAACCCCTAACCGAACTCTTTGAATTTTATTTCTTATTCTACCTCCTTATAATATATTATAACCATTATAAAATAATTAAATACGTATATTATATATAATTAAATGTCATTATTTTTATGTAGAAACTATTTTCTACCTTCTTTATAACCTATGGGAAATGAAAACATTGCTTCTCTATACGTGTGGACTACAACCTCCACAAAGCAATGTGATTCTTTTTTCATCTCCACCTGAGATGGATGGTTATAAAGATGGAATTAATGAATAAATATTGTATTTATATTATTATTATAAATATTTGATGGTTAAAATTTATCTACTATTTTCCCTTTTCATCCCTTAGAAAAATAAAAATGACATTCAAGCGCACGCACAAACAACCATCACCATGAAATGATGTGATTCATTTTTCATGACTAACTTAAATATTTTTTAAAATTTTATTTGACATATCAATATAAAAAATATAAAAACTATAATATTTTTACAGCATGAACCCTTGATCATGGTAAAACTATAAAGGTTTTTTTTAAATTAATGATGAGACGACCACAAAACATATTACATAAACTTAACTGGTTTGTTATTTAATAAATACATGGTTATAAATGAAATAAAAATAATAGTGATAATATAATGAAAATGAAAAATGTTCTTGATAAATTAAATAAGTAAAATAATTTTTTTATCTTAAAGTTTTAGGATGTATGAAACTATACATGACTTAAAGGTAAGATATTTTTCTTTAAAACCTGGTTTTAATGTTTTTTATGAAATCTTTTCCTCCATATCCATATTAATTAAAATGCTTCAATAATGATATTATTTATGATTAAATGGTTTATAAATTTCATTATATATATTTTTTAATTTCTTTACAAAGTTTTAAAAATTAATCTTTTCTATTTTTTCTATATGTTTTTTTTGTTTTTTCTAAAACTATAAAAAAATGTATTTTTAACATATACGATTTGACCACATTTTCCCACCATCATAGACATTATTCTTTATCAACATTCCTATAAAATATTACATAATTATTTAAAGAATATACTATTTTTTATTTACTTTTAATTTTTAATTTTAAATAGTTTTCAATGGAGAAGGATATTTTTCATTATTTTTATGTGAAAATGGAATGTATTATTCTTATGAGTTTAAATGGTTTTTTCAAGGGATTTATGATGAAACAGTGAAATGTTAATTTTCTAATTCCTAATATGGAACTTGAGTTCTATATATGATTATGGGTGATCCTGATATAGCTCATGAAGATGGATGGGTCTGATATTGCTCTCCAATGCATTGAGTAATGATTTAGTCTTTAAAGGTGAAAATGAGGGTAATAATTTGGTATATTACACATATAAAATTAACTAGGATTCATTAATTCTAACATAGGTTAAAGGTTAGTGAACATGAGTTTTGAATATGATGTCCAAGATACCTATTTTATGCTTAGTATAGGTTTTATGGAAATATTTTGGTTTCATGAGGAAAGAAATGTTTATCAACTTCTAAAGGTGAAAGGGTTTCTTTTCCAGAAATGTTTTCATGAGTTATCATGTACATCAAGATTAATTCTTGGTTTCCTTGTGATTTTTGATGGATTTTAAAATTTCTCTTTGATAAATGGTTTATTTTCATATATTTAAATTTTTTGTTCACGTGTTAAAATTTTTATTGTGGAAAATGTAAACATTTTTTAATATTTTCATGTTTTTCATAGGACTAATGAGTTTAATTTATTTTTATATCCTTTTATAGTATTTTTTTTCTCATCACATGTTTTCAAATATTTTTCATAGGATCTATGGATGATTAATAATTTTCAAAATTTAAAACCTTTTGATTTAGACTCATATTAAAATAAAAAAAGTACCTTTAATGAAACAAGGGTGTAAAATTAAAGCCCAATTTTTATGGAAAAAACATACACTATATGAAATCTATACTTTGTTATGTCATGATTTTTCCTAATTCTCTAAAACTCTAAACCTAAAAGATCATATGAATCTAATAATGAAAAATAATTTCTATAAAACTCATATTTATGAGTTGTTAATGTAATATGATGTTATAGTTTGCATGAGAACAAGGTTTAGATAAATTTAGAGGTTAGGAGGATATTAAAATAAACTATTAAGAGATTCATATTTATGGTTATATTTTTGTGAGATATATTTTTAGGATTTCCATGTTGATTTATATAATACATGTATATTTAGAATGGTTTCCCATAGAGAAGGAGGAAAGATGCTGTTACACCGGTTCGAGTTTGGGCATATTATCCACCTAGGAGTATAGAAGAAGCAGACTTGCAGAGTCTGGTTCGGAGGAGAGGGCTGGCGTTTACTGGTGTAAAGAGATCCCCACCAAAATGAGCTTCCTCGTTTGGTGTATCATGAATAAGGATTTACCTACAGATGAAAACATATAGAGGAGTGGTATGCAGTTAGCCTCATGGTGATTTTGATGTGTGACTTCGAAGAGGGAATCCACTGACCATCTTTTTGCTTAGAGTGCCTGGGCGGTTGATCTTTGGTTGACCTACTCTCCACAGCCACAGATCTATTTTCAGAAGTCTCCCTTTCACAGCCTCATGGCCTCATGGATGCAGGGTGTGGAGGGAAAAAGCATGGAATGTAAGGTCCGTGTCATCATCCTTACATCCATATGCTGGAAAATTTGGGAAGCCAGGAATCGGGCATGGTTGGGTTCCCGTATTTCAAATTCATTTCTGTTTATGAGGGCAAGGTACCTTATTCATAATCTGCTCTCATTATTGAAAGCGAGTCAGCAATCGACCATGATTTTCAACATCATTAATAGACCCATTTCTCTTGGAGGTTTGGGAGGCAGATGGGCCTACAGGATTGCCCCTTCCAATGGGCTGAAACTCAACGTGGATGGATCTTTAAGAAACAGATTAATGAGAGGTGGAGGGGTCCTGCTTGATACTTATAGTTCTATTATTATGGAATTCAGATCCTTCTATGGTTCGGGTTCTTCCTTGGGGGCGGAGGCTCGGGCACTGCTTACTGGTCTCCAAGTTTGCAGGGAACACGATCTTGAGGTGTCAGAAGTTGAGTTAGATTCTGAAATTCTGGTGAAGATGATCCAAGGAAGACATGAGATTCCATGGGATCTGATCTACATTATCAGAAGGTGTGTCGGGGAAATTTCTTCAGGACACGTCATTCATCACAGCTAGAGGGAAACTAACTTTGTTGCGGACACTCTTGCAAGCCTCAGATTCCCAGAGGAAGGACTTTTCATTTTTTACGGCTTGGGGTCTCTTCCGAGAGAGTGTCAGATCTTTGCACAGAAAGATTCTCTTGGCTTACATTATTTTCGACCCCCTTGAGGGCCCTTTGTAACGGAGGTACTAGGAATTTCCCTAGACGATAATAAAAAAATTAATTTTCAGTCATTCCATAGAGAAAATAAGGCCCCTAAAGTAAGAAGGAATCAAGGGGTTAATAACCTTCCAAATCGGAAACATAGAATGATTGGAATATATTTTTTCTTAGAAATTTTAACTCAGTTGATATATGATATTAATGGCGAAACCCATGAATGAGAATGAATGAATTCTATATAGAATAAAATTTCTATATTGGATCATCTCATGAAACATCACCCTATGGATTTTAGTGGATCTTTAAAACTAGTAAAAGGTAAATGATGTATAAATGTGTTGGAGAATGTATATAAAGTTTTAGGATGTACAAAACATAAAAATGTACTTATTTATATTTATCATTTTGAAGTTTAAGATAATCGATGGTTGTATCTTATTAAGAATTATAAGGAAAATGATGGGATTGATTCCATGGAATGAACGATCTTTAAAGATTGTTTTATTAAAAATTATTTTCCTAAATTTCTTTGAATTAGAGTGGAAAGGAAATTTATGGAGTTTAATTAAAATAAATAATACTTAATAGTCAATTACATTGCAAATTTTACTAGATTATCCAGGTATACACAAAATTTTATTCTGAACCGTGAAAGTAAAATCAATAAATTTTATATAGGTCTAAAACCAAGTTTATGAAGTGTGTTGTCCTCTCATGAATGTAAATTTTTTGAGAACATTATTTGATGCACTAAAAATGCTGTGATGGAGTTTTACAACTTTTATTAACCTCATAACAACAATATTAGGTAGTGGTCTAGGTGGAAAGAAATTTAGAAGTAGTCAACTAATAAATCTAGAATAAAACTCCAAACGTTTCAAATGTAGAAAAATATATTTTAAACAATGTTTTATAGGATATAGAAAATTTTAATGATATAGTAAGTTTAGTCATTTAGTTCACAACTTTAAGGAAAAGAGTTCTGATCAGACGTGTAATGGGAAAACATATATTCATCCAGTGGTGTGATGTTTTAATTTCAATGAGTTGGGTTATTATGCCAACACATGTTTGAAGTTAGTTACTCAAGGTGAGAATCATTAAGATCAAAATTAAAAATGTGTAAATAAGACTTGTTCTAATACTAGGGCTAATGACATGCCCTTAATTAAAGTGGTGATAAGTACATTACTTGTTTATTTATGTTATTCCAATGTCTTGTTTTATTTGGGATTAACGAATTCTTTTATTTATAAGAAATTTGAAAGTAGAATAGAAATACCATCTCAAGAAATAAATTCATAACTTTTCATAAAAACTACTAGGGGTAGTATAAAATCCACACAAATATATATAAATCTTCTTGTTATCATCTGTTGAATGGGTTTTTCTACGAACCATATTGTCTTTCCCATTATAGAGTTTGATATTATTTTGGGTGGGGATTCAGTTTTAGTTTATCCTGATAATATAGATTATAGTGATGAAGAAATTATTAGTGGGAATGAATATCAATTTGTATATAATAATTAATTCACACCTTTGATAACATATTAGGATTATAAGAAACTGATTAAATATGGGAGTGAAATTTATCCTGCACATATTATTAAAAATAATGGAACTATCCAAATTAGTGATGTGTGATTAATAAATATATATCTGGATACATTTACTATTGATTTTCTTGGTGTTATTCCATACCAGGTGGTTGAATTTATTGTTAACTTAGTGCATGATGAAAATCCAATTCCAAAACCCCTGAATCAAATGTATCCCATAGAACATTTGGAATTGAATTTTTTTTACAATAGTTGCTTGATTTGGGTTTTATTTATCATAACACTTCACCTTTCTACAATCCTATTTTTTTCTTAAAAATTAGGATGGTTGTTGAGAATTTTAATTGATTATAGATCTTTTTGGTTGGAGTGAGTAACTCAAGATGGGTGGGATGGGGTGAATTGAGTTCCCAATAAAAATTTCTATTAGGGATTAAGTTAAAATAAAACCCCCTTATTAAAAAAACCGGCCAATTAATCAAAATAGAGGATTGATATAAGATCTATCCTTTTAAAAGATCTGTCAAAGAGTGATTATGTCTTAGTTAAAATAATGTTCATAATTACCCTAACTTTTGAAATAAATCTACTTAGACAAATAAAAATATAAACACTATTTTTGATTAATTATTAAAGCAATATTTTTGTTTATATTTTAAAAAAATCTAGAATGAGATAACAAAAAAATATAATAATACAATAACACAATTGTGTAATCAGTAGGTTCAGTCTCAAGATGAGACTTAATAAACTCCACTTGGAAATCACCTGATGTCAAGAAGATTATAATAATAATCAAACAAATCCTCAACCTAGATTAGGTAAAAAACAAAAACTACAAGCTATCTAGGCTAAAGAGTCTCTTCCATAGTTATAAGTGGTAAGTAAAGATATCAAAATCCACAGAAATACCTCTTTCAAAAGAACCATAAGAAAAAACATGTAAATTAAATAATAATAAGAATTCTACAGTTAGGTGTAGGAGATAGTGTGCGTTTCATAATAGAGTAACTACACACTGCTCAAAATAAAAATAATAAATAAAAAGATTTATAAAGAATATAGTAATTATCAGTTTGGTATGCTCATAATGTTTGAAGTCCTCAGATCATCCTTGGTGAGGAGTTCGAGCTTTTTTCTTGAAAATTATAGTAAAACATAGGATTGTAGGAATCTACATGTGTTTCAATTGATCTCTCTTAGTATATCTATAAATATTTGTGAATTTAGTTATGCTTTTATGTCATTTATCATCACAAAATTTGAATCAATGAGATTGTATAGATTCACAAATTTGATTGCACAATTTTCTGTAGACTTATCAGTTATTAATCACAGTCTGCATTGTACATATCTTTGGTTTTTGAGAGATATGCCATTATTTAATATATATAATGATAGGTTGGAGGAGACCTAGAATCCTCATATCATATTTGACTAAGTCATTAATAATTGAAAAATTTATTCTTGAATATAAATAGTTGTTGATCTATTCACGACAAAGTCCTCAGACAACAATAGTGTAAAGAAGTTGGCGGTGACTCAGTATCTGATGGTATCTCAGACTAGTGTTACCACTAGCTGATGGTGACTCAGATTCTAGCAGTGAATCAAAGTCTGATGGTAACAATATTATAAATATATTATCCTATAGGTATCTCCTATGGTGGTAACAAGCCTGGATGTGATTTCCAGCTAGCTGTGACTCACCAAAACACTTATCTAAATTATTATAAAAACAATTTTACTATATAAAATGCTATTATAAAACATATAGATCATTAGTTATAAAATAATCATGGTTTTTGATCATTATAATAAGATATTTCCAAACACACTCCATATAAGGAGGTGCCAAAAATCTCCCCCTTTTTTATGATCATAAAACATCGCATTTTATAAGATATATACTAAATAAGTAAACATAGATAATTAGAGATGTATGTAAGTTAAAGACAATATGATTTTCATTTAAGAAGATATATGTGTGATATAAATAACATATATAATAATTATTAATATATACTAAAGATGTTACAAAGAATCATGTACTAAAACAAATGCTCATTTTATCTCCCCCTTTGAGATTGTCAAAAAGAAAATAAGGATAAAATAAAAAGAAAAATTAAATGAGAAGAATATAAAGATATTGAATTTACTAGAATCCAAAAAATAATTAGTAAAATATGAAAAAATAAAGAGTACAAGGACATGATCCCTATCAAAATAATACATCAAATCTAATTCACTATTTAGAGGTTGGTCGAAGATCAACGTTTTCTTTTCCTTTATCCTTGTATTTTTCCTTGTATCTATACTGAGAGGTTAAAGTAGTAGTGAAAGTTGGATCAGATGTGGTAATGAAAGGAATTTTTGTGGCATGAGGAAGTGAATCACTCATAATAACTGCCCTAAGGTGTCTGATTACATCAGTTGGTGACAAAATCAAATGCTGAAATTATAGAGGCAGAAGACCATCTAAATGAGTAATCACTGAAAGTCTATATTGAATTGGATCTTTGGTTGTGGTTGAAATAACTATTGTCACTTGAATTACCTCTATTGAAATAAAAAATGTACTATGAAAATGTAATAAGGGTTTCATGAGATTGATTAAATCTATAATTATATTTCCCCCTTTCTGTTTCACTAAATAAATCATTTTTCTCTTATATGAATCTCTACAAAAATGGTGTGAGAACCTTCAATTGGATCACTTGTTATTTGGAAGCCCATATCATTGGTGGAAACCTCGAATTCTCTACCAAAAAATTGATTTTATCATACAACTCAGGTTTTTTTATAAATCCTTGACAAATAATATTTCATTACTTTCTTGATGATGTCATTATTAGTTTTTATATAAATAACATACTCCCGTATCTTCTTATAGATGTGCTCTCCATGATTATGTATCTAACTTATTTGTTCCTCATGTGTGGAAGCATCACCCAAATAATTATGAATATCTTTACTTATAACTTGTATGATCATATCTCGATCAATTTTCAATGGAGTAAGAGGTACAAATGATGCAGAGGCAGAAAGACACATGCTTTATAATTTTTGAAAGATAGAATTTAAGCTTTCTGAAAAAGAAGACATCAGACCCTCTATTGGATCTTTCAAACTTTATACTCATGTTGAAAATATTATATTACCCACTTCCAGATATTGAATATGAAATATATTATTTGGTTATAAATGGGATGTAACCAACTCAACCAAAAATTTAGTGCTTTATTCATAGAGTCTGGCTACTAGAGATGGTTGAGAGCATAAGACATTTTTAAAATATGAAACTAAATTCCTTCTCACTAATCCCAAATCAAAATTCACATTCTTTTTAAGGTATTCTAAATCTACTTGGGTCATAACATCATGTGGAGTAATTGATTGAATAAAAAGATGACCTCTTTTCTCATGTGGCACTTCAGCCTCAACTGATATCTCTATTCCCATTGGTGTAAAAGGATTCAAATACCCAGCTTGATCAATTTTATCCACCAAGGATCCTTATCCTCTGAAAAGATTTTGATTCTCATCATCTGAATCACTATAATCCAACCAAAGTCTAAAATAACCAGGATAATTTTCCCATTCTTCAAAAGAACTAACTTCAGGTCTTGTATAAGGAAGAATTGGATATTCTCTAGGTACTTGAGAAGATTTACTAGTTTTAGATAAAGAAGGTATTGGATCTGTATGATCCATCTGTATGTTATACATTGGTTATAATTTATCCATTTTTTCTCACTGATCAATAAGATTGGGAGTCTTATCCCTTTTAATTGTAGGTTCTACATATTTTGTTTTAATATGTGCTAAATCTACCATCTCAGTATCTTTAGATTGATTCTCATCTCTGTGATAACTTGATACCACTTGTGATATAGTATGTATTTGAACCATCTCATGATCATGATCAATAAGATCATATGCATTCTTATCACTTACATCATTATGATCATTTCCATGATCATCTCCATGTTCATTACCACCTTTATCAATTTGATCATCTCCATGATCATTACCACCTTCATCATTTTGATCATCTCCATGATCAGATCCATAATCATTATCTCCATAATCATGATCCTCATTATCTTTAATTTCATTTCCATCTAATTTCTCTTGATCCAAATCATCATTTTCTTCCTTAGAAACATTATTATCATTTCCATTTCCATTACTATTTTGGTCACTTGATGTTTTGGAGAAATATTTCTTAATCCATGATTCTCAAGATACTTTAGTTTCCTAATCATAATTTTCATTTAAAAGAGATTCTTGGTTAGGAAGAGAACTTGGTGAACTAATATATCCAACAAAAACTTTAGGAGTAGATTTAGGAAACTCCGGATCACTCCCCACTTACAATAAATAAACTTATTCTTCTTCTTCGGTTGCTTTCTCAACTTTTTCACTATCATCATCATCCGAGTAATCAAATAAATCATCTAGATCTATAATATGATCCACCAAGTCTATAGGTCTGGTTGGATGATCAATAGGGTTGAATTCATAATATAAATTTTCATTTTATCTCACCCATCATTTCATCCCAGGATTCCAGCTCACTTTTACCCCTTTTAAAATTATCTTTGATAAGAAAAAACCACCATACTTATCTTCAACTTATTATCCTTATTTGAAAAATCCATTATCATCTAGGATCACATATATAATCTTAGGATATGTTATAGAGTTAAATATTGAGATCTTATTGCACATATTATACATATGAATCATCAAACATCTACACAGATTAGTCATTTTCCCTTATTTCATCATTAACAGGAAGTAAGCATCCTGATATCGCATGGTATTGAAATCTCCCTTTCAAGGATACAAAATATGCTTTTCAAACTTGAATAATAGCTTACATTCACCATCAAGTTTATCATCTATAGGTATCCCTAGGGTAACATCTCTAGTAAACTGTAGGAGAGCCTCTTCACATTCGAACATTTCACTATCACTTGGAATACTTCCTTAAAAATACACATATACCCCTTTATGAGTAACTTTTAGGCACTTTTCCCATTCCTTTGAATTGAAATAAATATATTCTCCATCAATGAGACTTTTTATCACATCCTCTTTCTTTCCGAAAACAAACATAAAATTTTGATAAAAATCATATACTAACCTCATATAAAACACGTGATGATTTGATGTGAACCAGTTCATCCATTTCTAAGTTTCTATAACTTTCTATACTAGTGTATTGCAAGATGGGAGTTATTATGCATCAATTTACTTTTCTGCATTGAAAATCCATTTTTCTAGATGCGGGATCTGTGAAGAAAAATCCAAACTGCTGGAAGATACTTTATGTTTCATAGACCGCCTTATCTCTTCCAGATTCGTCTATGCTACTAACATCACATAGTCAATTCGGATCAGTTAAAGGCTTATGGGAGAAAGGAAATATGAAGGGTCTGAGATTAAGGTAAATGATTGAGAGTTCAAAGGTTCAAGGGGTAGTGAATCAAATTTATTTAGCCTGATAGATTTATCATTTAGGGATTCCAAACAATAAATAATAATAAATTTTAAAAAATAAAAATTTAATCAGGAAAATAATAGAAACTATAATAAAAGAACAGTAATAAAATTGAACGGTGACTCGTTCAATGGTGAATCATCAATAGTGACTTATTAATGGTAACTCATCAATGGTGACTCATCAGCAGTGACTCCTCAATGATGACTAATCAATGGTGACTTATTAATAGTGACTCATCTATGATGACTCATTAATGATGACTCAACAATGGTGACTTATCAAAGGTGAATCATAAACGATGACTTAGTAATCCAAAACTTATAATTCCTAATTCATGTTTGATGTAGTTTAATCTCTCATAATTAAAAGTATTTGTGAAGATATCAGCACAATGATGTTCATTTCCAATAAATTCTAAAGTTATGTCACCTTTTTGATAATGATCTCTCAAAAAGTGATGTTTTACATAAATGTGCTTTATTATAGAATGAGATATTGGATTTTGGAAATTTTTATCACACTTGAGTTATCAAAATTTATAGGCACATGTATAAATTATTATCCAAAGTCTAATAAATTATGTTTCATCTACAAGATTTGTGCAGAACAACTTCCTATAGTAATGTATTTGTCTTCATTAGTAGAAAGTGCAACCAAATTTTGTTTCTTACTATTCCATCATACTAGATATTTTCCTAAAATATGACATGTTCCTAATGTGCCTTTTCTATCTAACCTAAAACCACCAAAATCAGCATCTGAATAACTTAATACATCAAAATCATGACTTATTGTATAGAACAATCCTAAATTGGTTGTATATTTGAGGTATTTAAAAATTATTTTGACATCTAATTAATGTGACTATTTTGGATTTTATTGAAAGTGAGAAAAATACACACACTAAATATAATATTAGGCTGAATAGTAGTTAAATATAGTAGACTTCCAATCATACCTCTGTAACTAGTTTGATCAACTTATTTACCAACTTCATCAAGATGTAGTTTACTGGTGGTACTCATGGGAGTATCACTACTTTTAGTGCTATATAAACCAAAAAAATTTAAAATATCTTTAGTATATTTATTTTTATTTAAGATAATTTATTCATTATTTTGAAAAATCTGAAATCCAATAAAGAATTTGAGTTCACCCATTAAACTCATTTAAACTTTATTTTATATTTGTTTTTAAAAATCATTATAGAGGGAATATTTAGTAGCTTCAAAAATAACATCAACTATATATATTTATACTAATAAAACATATTTTTAAATTATTCTTATAAAAGGAGTTCGATCAACTATACCTTTTGAAAAAAAATTTGAAATAAGAAAATAGGTATGCCTATCATACCAAGCTATTGGAGCTTGTTTTAAACCATATAAAGATTTTCTTAGTTTAGAAATACAATTTAGAAAATGTGTATTTTTAAATATAGGGTGTTGTTCAAAAAAACATCCATAATTATAAATCCATTTAATAATTCACTTTTAAAATCCATTCGATATATTTTGAAATCTAAATGTATTACATAGGAAAGCAGTATCCTAATGGCTTCAAGTCTGGTTATAGGTGGAAATGTTTCTTCATTATCAATACCTTCTTCTTAATTATAACCTTGTGAAAAAAATCTAGCCTTGTTTCTTACTATAGTGCCTGATTTTTCAAACTTGTTTCTAAACACCCACTTAGTGATAATAGTTAAGGTTTATTTAGGACTATCAACAAGTTCCCAAACATTTTTTCTCTCAAAATTGATTAAGTTTCTCTTGTATAGCTATTACCCAAACTTCATCATTTTTGTTATCATTAATGTTATTAGGATAAATCTTTGACAAGAAAGCTTGTTGTTTAATTTTATTTCTAAGGTAAGATATAGTTTGTATACCTCTATCTAGGTTTCCTATTACAACACCTAAAGGGAGGTTTATATGAGTCCTAACAAATCTTTAAAAGAGGGTTTGGTTATCTCAAGTTCTTCTCAGGTTCAGGGTTTGGAAGTTCACTGGGTAAACTTTATGATTTTTTAATAGAACATTAATAAGGTTTAGAATTAATATTTAGAGTTTAAAGACCATCCTCAAGGTTTTATAAGACAATATTATGTTCATTGGGATCGATTCCATCAAATTTAATGCAAGAAGTCTCTTCTATTGTTTTAGTTCTTTTATTGAACACTATATTAGGTTTACTAGAAGATGAATATCCAAGGAAAATTCTTTCATCACCCTTGGAAGAATTATTTTCCAGATTATCCTTTTCAATTAGAATAAAGACTCTATAACCAAAAACATTAAAATAATTAACCTTTGGTTTTTTATTCGTACACAACTCATAAGGTATTATTTTTAAGAGAGGTCTAATAAATAATCTATTTATAGTATAACATGATGTCTTAATATCCCATTCCCAAAAGTAGATAGGTAAACTATACTCATTTACTATAGTATGAGCTATATATTGAGGAGTTATATTTCTTCTTTTTACTACACCATTTGTCTGTGGTGTCCTTGGAGTAGAAAAATTGTTATTAAAACCATTTTGAGAACAAAATTATTCAAAGTATTGATTTTCAAATTCTCAACCATGATCACTTCTTAATTTATTAATCCCAAATTCAATAATAATTTCTCTAGATTTGACATACGAAATAAAGTAAGAACAAGATTCAATATTGTGAGCTAGATAGAATACCCAAGTGAACCTAGAGAATCCATATAAAAGGAAATAGACATAATGTTTTCCCTTTAAACTGGAAACTCTGGAACATCAAAATAGGTCTATATGAACTGACTCTAGAGACTGAGTGGTTGAAACCTATTTCTTATATTTAAAGGAAATCTTAGGAAGTTTCCATTTTTGGAAGGCATTACAAACTCTATCATTTTAGAATTCAAGCTTTAGTAGATATCTAACTAACACTTTTATAGTTATATTTATAAGTGAATAAATATTTTAGTGACCTATTATCCTATTCCAAAGCCAAGATTCTTTTTGAAAGGTAATTAAACAAGAAATATTTTTATAAGATAAATAATTTAAATCAATAGAATAAATATTATCATTTATTAAAGAAGAAAAAATTGAAACATTCATGTCATTAAAAACATGAAATACATTATTTTCAAATTTTACATAAAATCCGTCATTACATTATTGAGTAATTATAAGTGTATTATATTATAATACATCTATATATAAAACTTTAGAGATTAATTCTAAATTAGAATTACCAATTTGGCCATGACCGATAATTTTACAATTTTCATTATCACCAAAGTGACATTGCCACCATAAACTTTGATCAAATTCTTGATTTTTGAATTCTCACTAAACATATGTCTGGAATATACATTCTCTAGATACCGTAGGCTTTTGCTGGAGGTTTTCAAAAAAATTTCCTATAAAAAAAAGTTTAAACCAAAAATTATTTTGGTACCCAAATTCTCTTGGGTCTCGTAATATTAGTAATAAGAGATTTTGGAACCCATAGTTTCCTAATGGGTTACTTAAAAACCGATTGTAATCTTCTAGAAATAAATACTTTATTAGGTCTATTTGAGTAGGTATTGTAAATATATGAATTTTAAAAACCCGTACGAGACTTAAATATGGTTTTTTCAATTTTTCTCTGTCTTGGTTGATAAAATATGCTAGTAATATAATTTGGAGAAACTTTATTTCATTATATTTGAGCTAAAGTTTTCTTAAAATGGGTAAATCTTTATATATATTTCTTTAGCTGTTAGTTTGACAATTTATTCCATTTTTATCTTTCAAAAATTGATTAAATTTCTCTTTTTTAATAGTAAGGTTAGTTTTAATATTTAATGTCAAAGCAAGATATTTATTAAGTGACTTCTATTTATATTTTTTCTCATGAAAGACATCTTCTAGCATGTTACAGTAATCATGAAAATCTTTATTTGACATGTTTTCCTCAATATCATGATTATTTTTAGAATTTTTTGGAATTTTAGAAGGATAAGCAGGAAGAATAATTTTTTACCTCTTATGTTAATTCCATAAAGAATATATTTTTGTTGTCAGGATTATATTATTGATTAGTTTCTAAATCACTCAAGCAATCTTCGGAGGCACTCCATGTTTCTTTGATGGATTTTTTGAATCTTCTATACTCATCTTCATATTTTTTTATATTTCAATTTTGGATAGTCATATTTAATATTTTCTCTCACATTAAATTTATAGATGGTAATTTTATTTTGAGTTTCATATTTTTTATAATACCTTTTCCACTTTTCTTGGTTGTCATAATTTCCTTTGAAATTATATTTCTTGAAGAACTTCTTTTTCCTATATAATTTCTTGAATCTTTTGGCCATATGGATCATCTCTTCATCACTTTCATCAAGAGATTCTTCTTCATTGGTATTTTCATATTGTACCTTTTCTCTTTGTTTGGAGGTAGTGGTATTGAATACTATTGATTTTCTTTTTTATTTCATCTTCATCGATCTCCTTGTTGACTTTTATATCTTCTTTATACATCATCAAATTTCTTATTAATTCATTGACAGGTAATTTTCTCACATAAAAAATTCTATAATTGAATCAAATATTCCTATCCATCTATCTGGTAAGAATCCGAGCAATATCATCACTTGATCTTTGTCTGTCACATGTTTTTAGAGTGAGTGAATGATATTCACTATTTTGTTGAACCTGAGATACATATCAGAAATAGGTTCATCAGATTTCATTTTAAAAGCATCATATATGATTTTATATTTATGTAGAAAAATTTATTTAATATTTTACGTTCCTTTATGTTAAACAGATAAGGTATGCCATATTTCAAAAGAAAATTTTCAAGTATATATTTTATTAAATTCATCATCTCCTAAGGTACAAAAAAAAGAATTCACAGCTTTACAATTATTATTGTAAGTAGCTTTTGTAGCATCAATCCATGTAATTATAGCAGTTTATAGTATTTCAAATTGAGCTTCTATTATAGTCTAAATGTCAAAACCCATACTTTCTAAATGAATTTTCATTTTGATTTTCCCTTGAGCATAATTTTTACCATTAAAACAATGAGTTCTATTAGTATTAGATCCTTCTCATCTGTTATCCATAAATAACTAAAATTTAGAATTGATAGAAATTTTAGATCTTTAGAATATAACTAAATTCATAGTTGAAATGTTATTTTTTTAAAAACAAAACCCTTGATACTAAATATTGGTCGAAGTGAGTAACTCAAGAGGGGGGGTGAATTGATTTCCCAATACAAATTTCTATTAAATATTAAGTTAAAATAAAATTATCTTAATAAAAATACTGGACAATTAATCAAAAGATAAGATCTATATAATATTTTTAATTTTAAAATATTTCTCAAAGAATTATGTATCAGTTAAAATAATATTCAAAATTATGTTAACTTTTGAAATCAATCTACTTAGAAAAAAATATAAACATTGGATAAGATTAATTATCATAGTAATAGTTTTTTATAGATTAAAAAGAAACTAAGATATGATAATAAATGAAATCACAATAACAAAACAACATAGTGGAATAAAGAAGAGGTTCTGTCTCAATACGAGACTTAATCACCTCCACCTAGAAATCAACTACTGCCAAGAATATTATCATAATAATAAAAAAAATCCACAACCTAGATTAGGTAAATAAAAAAAAGCTACAATCTATTTAGGATAAATATCCTATTCCACATTTATTGGTGGGAAGGAATGATAGCACATTCCACACAAATACCTCTTCTACAAACACTATGGGAAAACAAATTTAAAGGAAGGAGAAAATAACAAGTATTCTCTAGTTAGGTGACGAAGGCATTATGTGTTTGATAATATAGTAACTAAGCATTGATCAATAGAAAAAAATAAATATAAATAGTAATAAAGAATATAAAAATGCTTATTCTGGTATGCTCATAATTTTCAAAGTCCTTAGATCAATGTTGGTGAGAATTTCAAGTTTTGTTCTTGAAAATTGTAGCAGAACAGGGGATCGTAGGAATATTCAGTTGTTACAGTTGATCTATATTGGTATATCAATAAATATTTTTAAAGTAAGTTGCAATTCTATGTTGTTTATTGCCACAACAGATGAGTCAATGATATTGTATAGATTCACAGATTAGATTTCACAATTTTTTGTAGACTTATCAGTTAGTAATCACAGTCAGTGTAATACATATTGTTGGTTTTTGAGAGAGACGTATGTCGTGGATATATAACAGAATAATTTGGAGGAGATGCACAATACTTATATTGTATTTGAATAATTAATTAATAGTTGGTCAAATTATACTTGAAAAAAATACCCATTGATCCATTCACAACAAATTCCTCAGACAACAACAATAGAAAGAATATGGCAGTGACTCCGCATCCGATGGTATCTCAAACTAGTGGTACCTTAGGAAGATGATGACTTAGAGTCTGGAGATGACTCCGAGTTTTATGGTAAAAATCCTGATAGTATATCTTAAATGAGTTAGAACCTATGGTGGTAACAAACTTGGTGGTAGCTCTTCCTGGTGATAGCTCCTCTGGAAGTGACTCCCAGCTGACAGTGAATTTCCAAAACACTTAGGTTAATTATCATAAAAACTATTTTACTATATAAAACTCTATCACAAAACATGTAGATCATTAGTACTAAAACAATCATGGTTTTTGATCATTAAAATTAGATAGTTTCAAACACACTCTGCATAAGGAGGTTTCAATAGATCACTCAATAAAATAACTATTAAAAATAATTATCTATTGCCTCATATCGATGAATTATTTGATTAGCTCCAGGGTGCTTATTATTTTTTAGAAATTGATCTTAGATCATGGTATCAAAAATTTAAAGTGAAGGTGGAATAAATTTAAAGAATGATATTTTTCACTGGGTATAACCATTATGAGTTTATGGTTATTTCTTTTGGGTTGATGAATGGACTTTCTATATATATGGATCTTATGAATAGAGTTTTCTATTACTATTTAGATAAATTTATGGTGGTTTTAATTTATTACATTCTATTTTATTTTAAAATTTATAAATATCATGAAATAAATAAAAGGGTTATTATATATAATTGAAATGAAAATAATTTTTATGGAAAATTTAGAAAATGTGAATTTTGGTCACAACATATTTCATTCCTTGTGAATATTTTTTATAAATACCACCTAACTGTTGATCCTTATAAAACTAATGTAGTGTAAGAGCATCCATTTCTTATAAATGTCAATAAGATTTAAAGTTTCCTTATATCAATGGGTTACTACCATTGGTTTTTTGAAAAAGTTTCATGTTTATTTAGCCTACTAACTAAATTAAATTGAAAAGGAGTTAAATTATTATGGATAAAGGAATGTAAGGAATAATTCCAAGAATTAATAAGAAGATTGGATAATTCTATAGTTTTAGCCTTTTTAACATGAAATAAATACTTTTTCATTTATATAAATTCTTCAATAAAGAAACTTGTATGTGTTTTCACATATATTGATTAGGTGATTATATTTGCACCACATCAATTGAAGGCCCATGAGCTGAATTATCTTATGCATGACCTTGAACTGGATATAGTAGTTTATTTTTTAAAAATATGAATACATCATTTATATGGGAAGAAATGTCAAAGATATACTATCCATACATGTTTTAAGTATATATTCAATAAAAAATAATAAAACATGAGGCATATAAGATGATTGGGATGGATAAAGGTATATGTTTTCATGATTCACTATCATATCGGTAAATTAAACAAAGTAGTTGATTCATTGAGTTTAAATGATAATGCATGATTAGTTATTCTATGTTTGGAACATGATCCTTTTTAGTGATTTAATGAATGTTTAATTAGAAATTATGCATACACGAGCTTCTATTTTTTGGTTCTGATTTCAATCCAGTCATCTTTATTAGATATAATTAATAATTCTTAGAAGGATTAAAATGGTTTGCAATAAATAATAGATTTGGTTAAGATGGATTGGTTTTATGAATTTAACATTGATAAAAATGGTGCTATAATATTTGGAAAGAGGTTTTGTGTGCAAAGTAATCCCTAGTTAAAAAAGGAATTTATGAGTGAATCTCATAGATATTTTTTTCTATTAATCCCAAAACTCTATGATATATAGATTCCATTAGGATTATAATTGGTGTGATGGAATGAAAAATTATATTTCTGATTTTACCCTAAAATTATTGACTTTTCTTGTTAATAATGTGAAAAAACATTGAAAGGGGACATTTCAAACTTTTACAATGCCAAAAAGGTAATGATGGAATATATTTATGGATTTAATGGTAGAATTAACAAATACATCTCATGATAATAAAGATATTTTGAATACTATTGGTTGATTGACTAAATCCGTATATTTCATTCCTATTTGAGATATTATATCTTAAGACCAGTTTTCTAGAATCTACATTAAAGATATAGTTCAATTATATATATTCAATCTCTTTATTGTTTCTCATTATGATCTTTTATTTACCTTTAATTTCTGGAAAGTACTTGAGAAATCATTGGATACTTAATTAAATTTAAGTATAACATTTAATCCATAATCTAATGGATAGTCTAAGAGAAAAATCCATAATTTTGAAGATATTTTTTGGTCTTAACCATTAGATTATCTGGGAAGTTGGTATTAATATATTTCATTAGTGGAATTTTCATGTAATAATAGTTATCATTTAAGTATATATATGACACCTTTTGAGGAATTATATTAAAATCAGTGTCCAACTCCAACATGTTGGGAAGAAGTTAGTGAGAGGAAGTTTTTGGGAATAAAACTTGTAGAATATATGATTGAGAAGATAAAAATGATTCAGAAACACATGAGGATATCTTAGACTAGGAAGAAGATTTGTACTGATAATTTGTTTAACAGACTTTTATTTTAGGTAGTAAATGATGTATTTATTAAAATATTTTTATAGAAAAGTGTTACACATTTTGGTAAAAAGGTAAATTTGATTCCATGATTTATTATACCATATGAAATTCTAGAAAAAGTGGGATCAATTTCTTACTTAGAATACTTATCTTTGAGTTTATCTCAGGTACATGATGCATTTCATGTTTTATTCTTATGGAATTATGTACTTGATTTATCTCATGTTTTGAGCCTTGAGGTGGTACAGTTGGAAGAGAATCTTTCTAATGAAGAAAAACTAGTTCATATTTTGGATTGAAAAGAGTAGGTATAGTGGGATAAGGTGATTTACTTGGTAAAGTTTTTATAAAGTAATTATATCCTTAAAGAATCAACGTGGGAATTAAAAAAATATATGAGAAAAAAATACCCTCACTTATTTAGGTAACGAATAAAATTACAAGTACACAATTTCTTAAATGGGGAAGAATGTGATAACTCATATAACCATGGTAATGAGTTAATATTATTTTTTATAATTATTCATTTTATAGATTGTTTTTCTTCATAGTTTTATAAATAATTTTATTTAAATTTTTAGTAGAAAACAAAATTGTTATTATTTTAACTAAATTTTTTTCCATGTATTACATGCAATACTAAAAAATCGGGCATTAGCGATCTCCATTGGCTGTTGCTAATGGCCTATAGAGACCGCCCAGCGACCGCCATTGGCGGTCACTTCAGCATCGTCTCTGTAGGCCAATAGCGACCCCCAATGGCGGTCCCTATAGGTGGCCGAAATTCCGGCCTTAAGCGACCACTTGGCGGTCACTACCCTGGGAAATGTTTTTTAAAAAAATTCCTACTGAAAGAAATATATATATATATATATATATTTATTAAATAAAATATATATATATATATATATATTAAAGAAAATATTTATATATATAATATTAAATAAAATATTTGAAATATATATATATAATATGTTTTAAATATTTTAATATATATATATTAAAGAAATATATATATATATATATATAATATTAAATAAAATATTTTTCATTTTTTTAATGAAATGTACGAATTGTGTTTTTTTTTCTTCATGGTGAAAAATCAGAGATAAAACATGGTAAAAATCATAAAAA
Source organism: Viscum album (assembly GCA_963277665.1). NCBI lineage: Eukaryota > Viridiplantae > Streptophyta > Magnoliopsida > Santalales > Viscaceae > Viscum > Viscum album. Next base: position 474,426,626 of record OY728148.1, read on the forward strand.
ATGGAAAACAATTTCAAACAGCATAAACATTAAGATCTTCATAAACAATAAATGATAAACGTGCTTCAACGATCTGAGCAGGTCCATCCATTTCAATCTTCTGCTTCAATAAACCTATAATAAGACAAAAAAAACAACAAAACAAAACAAACGTAAATTGGACATAATTATTCAGTTATTATATACATATAATAAAATTAAATATGACATCAAATCATGGTTATATAATAATTTTAAACCCCCAATTTAAGAAATGCTATCATTTTCGTTCATTCGGAGCACGTTTGCTCCGAATTCGACTGTCTCACGACATTTTTGGTGTTTTATGACACCGGAAACGCGTTTCTGGTCCCCACCATGAAACAAAACCTCTGATTGATGTTCCGTCAGCACGAAATTTCTAAAAATCACACAATGGATGTTTTTGTACGGTTTCATGGCATTCCGAGGTTGTTCGGGTGGTTTTGAGCCCCCAACACGCCATTTTAGCGCGCGCCGAGCTGCTGAAAATGACAAAATCAGCCGTACCATGTGCACCACACGTCTGATGGGCATTATGTCCGCTCCTACATGTCATGAATAATATTCCTAATGTTTTCGTGTGGTTTCAGGGCATTCGGAGCAAGTTTGCTCAGAATTTGACCTTCTCACGCCGTTTTTGGTGTTTTATGACACCAGAAACACGTTTCCGGTCACTGCCATCAAATGAAACCTCCGATTGATGTTCCGTTGGCACGCACATTTCAAAAATCACACAACGGCAGTTTTTGTACGGTTTCATGGCATTCCGAGGTCATTCGGGTGGTTTTGACCCCCCAATGCGCCATTTTAGCGCGCGCCGAGCTGCTGAAAACGACACAATCGGCCGTATCACATGCACTGCACATCCTATGGGAATTCCGTATCCTATTACATGTCACGAATAATATTACTAATGTTTTCGTGTGGTTTCAGGTCATTTGGAGCACGTTTGCTCTAAATTCGACCGTCTCACGCCGTTTTTGGTGTTTTGTGACACTGGAAACGCGTTTTTGGTCACCTCCCTCAAACGACACCTCCGATTGATGTGTCGTCAGCACAAAAATTTCAAAAATCACACAACGACTGTTTTTGTACGGTTTCATGGAATTTCGTGGTCGTTCGGGTGGTTTTGACCCCCCAACGTGCCATTTGAGCGCGCGCCGAGCTGCCGAAAACGACACAATCAGCCGTACCGCGCGCACCACACGTCCGATGGGAATTCCGTCACCTCCTACACATCACAAATAATATTCCTAATGTTTTTGTGTGGTTTCAGGTCATTCAGAGCATGTTTTCTCTGAATTCGACCGTCTCACGCCGTTTTTGGTGTTTTATGACATCAAAAACGCGTTTATGGTCACCGCCATCAAACAAAACCTCCGATTGACGTGATGTCAGCACGAAAATTTCACAAGTCACACAAAGGCTGTGTTCGTATGCTTTCATGGCATTCTGAGGTCGTTCGGGTGGTTTTGACCCCCCGACGCGCCATTTTAGTGCGCGTCGAGCTGCTGAAAACGACTCAATCGGCCGTACCGCGCGCACTGCACATATGATGGGCGTTCCATCTCCGGCTACATGTCAATAATAATATTCCTAATGTTTTAGTGTGGTTTCAGGTCATTCGAAGCACGTTTTCTCTGAATTCGATCGTCTCACGCCGTTTTTGGTGTTTTATGACACCGAAAACGCGTTTCCGGTCACCGCCATCAAACGACACCTCCAATTGACGTGACGTTGGAACAAAAATTTCAAAAATCACACAACGGCTGTTATCATAAGGTTTCATGGCATTCCAAGGTCGTTCGGGTGGTTTTGACCCCCCAACGCGCCATTTTAGCGCGCGCCGAGCTGCTGAAAACGACACAATCGTCCGTACCACGCGCACCGCACGTCCGATGGGTGTTCCGTCTCCTTCTAAACGTCAAAAATAATATTCCTAATGTTTTCGTGTGGTTTCAGGTCATTCGGAGAACGTTTGCTCTGAATTCGACCGTCTCACGCCATTTTTGGTGTTTTATGACACCGAAAACGCGTTTCCGGTCACCGCCGTCAAACGACACCTCCGATTGATGTGCTGTCAGCACGAACATTTTAAAAATCACACAAAGGCTGTTTTTGTACGGTTTCATGGAATTCTGAGGTCGTTCAGGTGGTTTTGACCCCCCAACACGCCATTTTAGCGCGCGCTGAGCTGCTGAAAACGACACAATCGGCCGTACCGCATGCACCACACATCCGATGGGCAATCTGTCTCCTCCTACACGTCAAGAATAATATTCCTAATGTTTTTGTGTGGTTTTAGGTCATTCGGAGCACGTTTTCTCCAAATTCAACCGTCTCACGCTGTTTTTGGTGTTTTATGACACCAGAAACGCGTTTCCGGTCACCACCGTCAAACGACACCTCCGATTGACATGCCGTCAGCACGACCATTTCAAAAATCACACAACGGATGTTTTCGTATGGTTTCATGGCATTCTGAGGACGTTAGGGTGGTTTTGAACCCCCAACGCGCCATTTTAGCGCGCGCGGAGCTGCTAAAAACGACACAATCGGCCGTACCGCACGCACCGCACATCCGATGGGAGTTACGTCTCCTCCTACACATCAAAAATAATATTCCTATTTTTTTTTGTGTGGTTTCAGGTCATTCGGAGCACGTTTGCTCCGAATTCGACCGTCTCACGCTGTTTTTTGTGTTTTTTGACACCAGACACGCGTTTCCGGTCACCGCCGTCAAACGACACCTCTGGTTGACATGCCGTCAAAAATACCATTTTAAAAATTACACAATGGATGTTTTCGTACGGTTTCATGGCATTTCGAGGTTGTTCGGGTGGTTTTCACCCCCCAACCCGCCATTTTAGCACGCACCGAGCTGCTGAAAATGACACAATCGGCCGTACCGCGCGCACCGCACGTCCGATGGGCACACCGTATCCTCATACACATCAAAAATAATATTTCTAATGTTTTCATGTGGTTTTAGGTCATTCGGAGCATGTTTTCTCCTAATTCGACTGTCTCACGCCGTTTTTGGTGTTTTATGACACCAGAAGCACTTTTCCGGTCACCGCCATCAAACAACACCTCCGATTGACGTGCCATCAGCATGACCATTTCACAAATCACACAACGGCTGTTGTCGAACTGTTTCATGGAATTACGAGGTCGTTCGGGTGGTTTTGACCCCCCAACGAGCCATTTTAGCGCCTGCCAAGCTGCTGAAAACGACACAATCGGTCATATCGTGCGCACCGCACGTCCGATGGGCGTTCCGTGAGGTTGTTTTCTTCCTCAATCTACGATAAAATTTAAACTCCTGTCATGATCTTTGGTGCTGGTCTGAACTCTTTAGAACCATCAAATGCCACTCTATCCTTTTTGAACCTGTGCTGAGGGTGGAGAAAACGTCTGTGACCCATGTATGACCATTTTTTGGAATGCTTAAGCCATACAGATTTTTTTACTTTTTTTGCAACAAGGGAAAGAAAATTCCCCTTTCATACTCCAGCCTGATAAATTTTCATAAGCTGGGAAGTCATTGATTGTCCACAATAAAACAGCCTACAGGTTGAACATTTCATTCGTTTCACAGTCATAAGTCATCACACCATCGCCCCAAAATTCATTCAACTCATCAATCAATGGTTGAAGGTAAACATAAATATTATCCCCTGGACTTTTAGGTCCATCAATAAGAGTGGAAATTAATGTAAATTGTTTCTTCATACAAAGCCACGAAGGAAGATTATACAGAACCAACACCACGGGCCATGTGCTATGAGTTGCACCAACCATAGACTTGAATGGATTGAAACCATCTTCTGCCAATCCCAATCAGACATTACAAACATCTTTGGAAAAGTTGAGATGTCTCTTATCAAAATCCTTCCATGCATGAGAGTCTGCCGGGTGGGTTAACATATCACTTTCATGAACTCTTTCTGCATGTCATCTCATTAAATTAGAAACTTTAGATGACATAAAAAATCTTTTCAACCTTGGTTTAAGGGGAAAGTAATGCATTTGGTTTACAACAATCGGTTTCCCCTGTATCACAATCTAACTTTGATGAGTCTGATTTCCCCTGTTCTCTTTCCTCATGGAAGCACCACAAACTGTAAAAATATCTAAATGGGTAGTTCCCTTTCTAAACAACATACAGTTGTTTGCACATGCATCTATGGTCTCATATGTAAAACCTAAGTTCTCTGTCATCTTACGAGCATGGTAATACGACTCGGGAATCTTAGCATCGACAGGAAGAACCTTTTTCAATAACACCAACAGCATGTCGAATGATGTGTCTGAACAATGATTCAAAGTCTTCAAATGCAACAACTCCACGATAAATGACAATTTATTGTAAGAAGTACATCCAGGATATAATTCTGTTTTTGCATCATCAATTGCTTCATAAAACCTCCTCGAATCATGATCTGCACCAGAGTGAAGATTTATCTCACCGGTCTCAAGATTCTGGATGTCAATGCCTTCAGGATCCAACCCACATACCATTTCAGTAAGAATTTCATGCATTGGATCATTCATCCTTGCATCAACATCCATCTGAACTGCATCTGTATTTTCACAACAAACATATTCTTCTCCATGACCAGTACAACTCTTATAATTTTTCAGAAATCCATTAAAGAATAGGTGCTCCATCACAGTATCTCGTGTGAATTGATATCTGTTAGCACATTTTCTACATGTAAAACTAATATAGTCACTTTCAAATCCTCTGGTGAAGTCAATAAACTGCATAATTCCATTGAAATACTCTCTAGACGTTTGATTTGGAAGATCAATCCAACTCTTATCCATAATAAGACCCCTATAACAAACATTTACACAAGACTTATTACATTTTCATTTTTCATATCAAATATATTTAAAATAAATACTAATTAATTGTTTGTGAACCATTTATAAAATAATAATGTAAGTGAAATCACATGTCATACCTGATTGCCCTACAAACCTGTAAGTGAGGGGAGCCGAAGGCGGTGCTGCGAGGGAGAGGAGAGGCAGCGGTGGGGAGTCGGAGCCGGAGCTGGTGCGGCGAGGGAGGGGACGGTGAAGGAGGGGACGAGTGGCGGTGGTGTGGCGAGGGAGGGTTTGAAGACGGAGGGGACAGGGGTTGGCGGGGTGCGGGGGGGGGGGGGGGTGTTCGGGGTGCTGGGGGGAGGGATGAGGGGGTGGAGTGCTGAGGGCGGAGGTCGGAGGCCGGAGGGGTTGGTGGCTGAAGGCCATAGGGCGGCCGGAGGGTGGCCGGAGGGCTGCCGGAGGCGAGTGGCGAGAGGCCCAAGGGCAGAGGGAGGGCGGAGGGCGGCCGCAGGGCGGAGGGCGGCTGGAGCCGGAGGGCGGAGGGCGGCTGGAGCTGGAGGGCGGAGGGCGGCTGGAGCCGGAGGGCAGAGGAGGAGGAATCCCTGAGGAGATGGAGGGCAGGGAGGAGGGCAGCTGAAGGGAGTCCGGAGGAGGGCAGGGCCGGCGGAGGGCGACCGGAGGGCAGAGGACGGCCGGAGGGTGGCCGGCGGAGGGCGGGGCTGGTGGAGGGTGACCGACCGGAGGGCGGGGTGGCGGAGGGTGGGGCGGCGGAGGGCGGGGCGGTGGAGGGCGGGGCGACGGGCAGCGGCGGGGCGACGAGGAGGGCGCGAGCGATGGGGAGGGGGGAAGGGTTTGAGGGGGGGGGGGGATGCTTCGCGAGAGGAGGGAGGGTTCGGGGGGGGGGGGAGCCTTTTTTTTAGGGAAATGTAGAGACTGCCAATGGCGGTCGCTATAGGTAAAGGGGCTCAAAAGCCCATATTTCTAGTAGTGATGGTTTCTAAAAAAATCCAATTTCTAATTTTTATAATTTGAAATTAATAAAAAATAATTTAGTTTTTAGATTCATCATATCAAATTTTTCTTTGTTTTATTTTTCTGGGATTTTTCCGATGTAGTTTATTTTTGGGTGAATAGTGAAAATACAATTTTTACAAAATACCATAAATTTATGACATAATCATGATGTATGATTGTTTAAAAATTCACAAATACATAGGATAAACAAAATACATTTTTAAGAAGTAAAATAAATCATTTAAAAACATTATTTTTATTTTCAAAACTAATGATTGATATTTTGGAACTTATGTTATATTTAATTATAGTTAAAAACTACTTTTGGATCGTTGCATTTAATAGTAATATTGGAAGGTTCTAGTCAGTTTTATCATGATACAAATTTCATATAACATTACTTTGTTCAATTATATTCCAGTTAAAGTCATGATATTCAATAATGTGTGTAATTTTAGTGTAAAATCATTTTTACCCATAAAACATGTGCTTTTATAAAAATAATTTTTCATAAGTTTTGTGTACTTATATTAAAAGTAATTTATATGACCTTTATAAATTGAATATCATAAAATAGATTCTATATTTTTAATTATAATGTATAAATTTGGTTATAATTACACTTTTGTTTTTGGTAATACAAAAAAATTATCTCTGTAAAATGTTAAGTTATCTCGGTAAATGTTAAAATGGGTAAAAGGAGTTAAAATAAAAGATAAGGCTTAAAATATTGCTAAAAATTATTTAAAGGTTATTATTTAACTTTATTTTTACTAAAAATCTTTTTATATTTTAAATTGGGTTTCATTGTTGTGACTTTTTCATGAATGATTCTATATATTATTATAAATCTTTTAATAATTACAAGAGTGCCACTCCCCTCACTTATAAAAGGGAACATCATCTCCTCACTTCTACATACCCATTGATAAATCCAGCTCAACCAAGCTATAAACTTACCAACTCTCCTCCCCACCTCTTAGAGGACATGTTCTTCTTAAAAGACCCATCCTAGAAGGCTTAAGGTGTAAGCTAAAGGAGGTTATCCAAAGAGGAGGTATAATACCTAATTGGAATAGCCTAGAATTTATCGATAATATTTGTTTCCTGAATAATTATGCATTGTATTATATTATATAGTATTATACATATAAAACACATATATAAACAAACTAAAATTATTTTCATTAATAGAGATAGTTACATTAATTAACAAAAAAACCCATGAAAATTGAAAAAATTATTAGGGAAAAAAAATCATAAAATAGAAAAACTACAATGGGAAAATTTGGATCAACCTAACCTGGTAGAATCACCTCCCTATTGAAAAATACTATGGAAATGAAATATAATATTGGTAAAACAATCGATATTTAAGAAGAGGAAAATATTAAACCTTGGAAGAATTGTAGTGAATGTTTAATGAAGGAATTAAGTGGAATTTATAGGAGGTAATCTAAGAGTTATAATAGTAATATGACCATTGTAATTACAAACTAACTATTGGGAATTGTAATCCGATAGTCAGAAACCATAACCTGACCATTGAAATAATAATTTCAAAAAATAATAATAAAATGAAATATAAATAATATATATCCGGAATAATTTAAAAAAATATAAATATTATAATTCAATAAAATAAATATCAAGTTTAAAAACTCATAGAAATTATATGAACCTTTTTAATAAACTGTATTTTAATGTATTTTATAAGAAACATATTTTCTATATTAAAAATTAAAATAACTTATGTTAGAAAATTATTTTGATAAAATGAATTTAATTTTTAGAATGATCCGATCAAAATTTTCCAAGGGTGATTTTTTTTGATAATTTTTCAAAATAAATCAATTATTACATGAATCGTAAAAATACTATTGTTCAAAACTACAATTTTTATGACATAATGGTGATGCAATAATGACTTAATAAATATTAAATTATTTATTTAATCCCAAAAAACAATATAATAAGATAAAATGTTCGATTAAAAATTATAAATTTAATTTCCAAACCTAAAAAGTATCTTCCAGCGTCTAAAGTCAAAAGCGACCCCTTAAAATAAATGTTCTCAAATTTTCCACTTTAATTTTTAATAAACTAGTGAATTTGGTTTATAAATGGATTCAAATTTCTAAACTCATTTTATTTTATTTATATATGATTCATAGTGTCAATAAAATTTTTATTACAAGGTTTAACTTGTATATAATATTTTATTCTAGAAATAGCCATCTCCTTAAGTATAAATAACTCATATCCCTCCCATTGAAAAACCACTAATCCCTCACTTACCATTGGAAACCATATGACCAAATCTCCTCTCTCAATCCCCTTATAATCCTTAGTTATTTTCTAGTGTAAAAAACTAAATCGTCATGTGATTTTAGTGCTATATAAGAGTAACAACAAAGAGAAAAGAGTAAGTTTTTATCAACTATTCTCTCAATTTCCTTGTCTCTTCCCACTTTTCCCAATTCCATTAAAAAAAATCTAATATTAATTAATAAGTATGTTAAAATAATATTGATTATTTTAACATACTAACAAAATTATATTTGTGAATTATTTATATTTTACTCTTCTCTTTCTTCTTTGTTTTATAATATCACATTAATAATTGGTTAACCACCATTGAGTATGTTTTCAAATACTTTATTATCACCAACCATATGTCTATTTATAATAAATTATATATTATTAATAAATTTATGAATAAATTTATTTTATTTTTTTGTAATTAATTCTACTTATGTATAAATGACTTTTGTAACATCTCGACCCTGAATCCACTAAACCGGTGCTCCGAGCTAGTTCACCACAAGGCCTAAAGCATACCTCCTCACATGCTAGAGGCTTCCGACTAGTATTGAGGGCCTTGGGTATGATAGTGGGGAGACTATTCCCCCATACCAGATTAAGAAAATAGCGGACATAACTAAGTATCATACCCAACAGAAAGTAAAGAGAGTACGGAAGAAAAAAAAACTGAATGAGAACAATATGTATTCGTAAAATGATGTAAAATCTATAATATCTATGAAATAAAATACAACACTAGTCACTCATTAGGCCGACCATAAAGATACAAGTACAAAAGAAACTGAAAGTAAAAGTATAGGGCTCAACTACTAACTCTGATCCAACCCAGGCACCTGATCTTCAGGCACTGTCAAACTACATCATCCCAATCAGTAGAACCACTCTAGAAGCTCAGCTCGATCATGCAACACTGGGCCTCATTCCTATCCACCATGAAACTCATGATCTGCCTAAAAAAGCAGACATAAGGTCTACATGTACCCCTAGATGAACGTGTCGGGGTGGGAAATAATCTTAGTAGGGCACCCCGACAAGAAACCTATAATTGTTCTGTTAAAAGTGTATGCAACAAAAACGTACTTAGCCTAGCTGGAACACAACAAAAAGAAGTAAACCAACATGCAACCATATTCAAACCCAAGTTCTGTAATCCTTGTAAACTGGGAAAGTTCCACCATGGATGTCCATATCTATAGACATATACATGTATAGTCCCATACCTATGCACATATACATTAATATGAATATTCATGAGTATGTGAATAAAATAATAAGAAACCACATCAATAGTTGATCCTTCGACCCGTAAACCTGATCTCTTGGAAATCCTGTGCAAGGGAATTGAGCTTGATGTCATGCCACTCAAGTCGTGTATCATTAAGTCAATCTTTGGGTTTGTAATCCAATCAACATGTACCTGCTTTGGCCAATGTCGGAATTATATCTCTAAGAAAGCTACATCACCATAGGGGGATACTCTTCCTACACAAGGGTTCACCCGTACTGGCCTCTAATTACATACTAGGATACCGTATACCTATGTTCAATCCTATAGAATTTCATTGGTTGGAAAACATGGAGCATAATCATGTGAATCCAACTGAGACTCAGAAAACCTTTCCTGCAGGCATATCAGTCAATCAGGGTCAAGCCTGATATATAATAATTTCAGCATGCATAATTTGTTCAATTTCCAATAGAGACTATCCTATGTATCCCTCAATTGATCCAGGGTTCGCTCAAAATTTATAAAAATTACTCATTGAGCCCAACCACCAAAACTGTGGCTCGCTCACAACCTTTTGGTAATTTACCTCTTGAGTTCATCCATTACCTTTTAACCAATACAATAGTTCACCCAAGGTAAACAAGATGTCATTAGTCACATGATCCCGAACTTTTATTTTTACCGAGACTATGGATCTCCCATGGCTAATTATCTCTTTTAATCATTCATTACATTTTACAAAAGAGCCCATCCCGGGAATCGCTCAATGGATCCTAAGTTATCTTGGAATTTTAAAAATAAGCCTCAATGAGCCCAACCGCCCTATCATGGCTTGCTTATAGACTTTACATAATTAACCTCTTGATCCCGTCCTAGGTATCCCTCAATGGATCCAAGGTTCACTTGGTGTTTATAAATAATACTCAGTGAGCTCGACCACCAAAACTCTAGCCCGCTCACGACCTTTAAGTAATTTACCTCTTGAGTCTATCCATTGCCTTTTAACTGAGACAATGGTTCACCCAAGGTAAAAAAGATGTAATTAGTCAAATGATATCAACCATATCATTTAACCAAGACTGAGGCTTTCCCATTACTAATTACCTCTTTTAAATCATTTCACATTCCATTTCAAAAAAAAACTCATTTGAATTAAACTATCACATGGTTTTTCATAATCAAATCACGTGGGAAAAACATTTACATAACCAAATGCATCAAGTAAGTCTCAACAAAAAATTACTAGGTAATACCTCTAGGTATAGTAAATATGATAAATAACATGGATTAGAAGCTGGATCCTAGGAGAGAATGTATAGGAATCCCAACATATAAGAAAGATGCCTCGCGTTAGGCTTAACAACCACAAACCAGGAAGCACCTCTGGTAACCACCAATACATCAGCAAAACCAAGTCAGATATAAAAAAAATGAGTGAGGGTGGACCGAACGCCCAACCCAAAACAACATCCACAACCCTTTGGTCTTACAAGTTTGGCACGTGTTCTAGGTGACACCTGAGCACCATCTCTACCCAAACTCAACATGACAACTTCAGGTCCGTCAAACAACAAGCACCTGTTGTATCCCTCAAGTCAGGCACTAAGGAGGCATCCTAGTCAGGATCCTCTAGGTAAACATGAGCAAAGGAATTCTACATGGGATCCTTAGAGAAGGTTAAGGGAGGAATCCTACATGGGATCCTTGAACGAAGAAGAAAAGGGGTATCCCATAAAGGTGATCCTCTCAAGGAAAAATAGTAGAGAGATCCTACAATGGACTCCCTAGGTCAACACATAAGAAAAGGCATACCTTAGGGGATCCTTGTAAGTATCTAGTCTATTGGAATCATAGGTCAGAAGGGAACATCTCACAAGATGAGAGTTCTAAAAAGCCTAGGTCACATGAGATATCTCATAGCTTATCTCAGCTCAAAAGTATCAACTAAGTTGGTCCGAACACTCAATCTATCATCCACACCAAGTCTCACTCTCAGGTGTCAGTTGGACTTGATTACTAGAGGAAGTACCTCTCCATTTAGATATAAAACCACCATAACCCATTTATATGACCTATAAATGTCAAAAGGATTCCACCATTGTGATCTACATGAAAAAACACTCAGAATAGTCTACTCACATGCCCAATTCTAACTTCCAGGTCACGAGTTACCCGAAAACTACTAAGTTGGAGAAGTACATGGCCAGAACACATGGGGTCTACATGTATAGTAGCACACGATGTGTAGTTTACTGTAAATGGCATGTAATGTTAAAAAAATATCACCCGATGTGCTTTTTAACCCTAACAGACGCCCATGTGCCACTACACGACGTGTACTCCTTACAAACCATGATTTCGTGTCCTTTTTCACTCGGCCGGCCACACGAACATCCACTACACGATGTGTACTAAGAGTACACAGTGTTTAATTAAGAAAAACTTCTTCTTCCCTGGATGGTAAGAACACACAACGTGTTCCCCTGGAACACACACCATGTAACCTAGGTTTTCCGACGGAAAATCCCTCAAAACCCCAAAAAACCTGTTTTCACCCCTGAAACAATAGATCCAGCCTCAATGGGCCACAGAAAAAATATAAGGCTTTAAAAACCTAAAAAAAACATTTTCAAAGGGGATCTATGTTTAAAACATAAACTACCCTACCTTCGGGTAGAAACTGCCAAAGCTTTGGTTGATTTCACCATTCACGAATGCCACACTCCGACTCAACACATCGAGAGCTTCGAAACATTACCCCTATCGACTTCCATCAATATATATTTCTCTATCTCCATTTTACAAAATGGGACATGGAAAAGGAGGATCATAGAGGAGGCATGCACATGGAGGATGAGGATAGAAGGAGAAGGAAAAGAAAAGATGAAAATAAAGAAAAGAAAAAGAAGAAAAAAGGGGCCTCGGTTGGCCTCAGTTCCCAACACCAGCTTATGCCTCGCCTAGGCTAAAATTCCCATTATAGAATCAAAAACATAGAAAAAATCTCAATACAACACTCTGTTTAAAATTTATTAACAAACGAACCTGCATGAATAATTTAATATCTAATTTAATAATATTAAATATTAAATATTATGCTAAAATCAGAATAGCTCATATTTCTAAAAAAATCTTGTCCTTGGGTAAACACCCCATTCTGAGACTACTAAAGTGGTAAAAAATATTATCCGAGATCAAATGTTTGGGGAAAAAGACCATTATACCCCTCAAAAGCATCCAATAGAAAAAAAATTCAAATTTATGCTCAAAACTGCAGTCTGAAAAAACACGGGTTCTTACAAACTCTCCACCATAAATGTTCTCATCCCTAAAAAGACTGGTGAAAGGACGAGAAACCATGATCCCAACTTGATAATTTGCACAACCAATCTATATAGAATTTACAATGACCAATCATATAACATTGACAATTGATTTCTACATAGAATACATTTAACTACAACTGGTATGGTACTCCCCAGCATAGGAATACCCCTATATTCTTCTTAAAAGAAATCCTAAATCTCAAAAGATCACAAAAAACACTAAAGTTTAACTAAGATGAGGAAAACCACCCTCAAATGGCCAATGGTGCACTCCCCACCATATGTATTTCCTTACACCGCTCCTAGAGCGTAACCACAAGAGGTTCCACCCTCAACATGGATGAACATTAAGAAAGAAAAAGGAGCTCAGTGTAGGGATGAAGCTGTCTCATCATACTCAAGACGAATCAAGATACTTCATGATCATCTCTAACAGGAGTACACTAAGATTTCAACGAAGGTGTGTTCAGCTCCCTCCAAGCCATGCTCACATCCTGTCAACTTGACCAGGATTTAGCCATGGGTCAACCATCTAACGGTACCCTGAAACAAAACAGATGTCAACCTATAAAGGTTCGAGTCAAAACCAAGGGTCTTTAGGTATCCCACCTAGCCCTATAAAAAAACACCTCACAATTGGGTCACAAGGTCTAACCAGCTAGCCCAAAAGATACAAAACCTCTGGAAAGAAGGTAAGATCACAATGAACAATAAGTTTCAATACCAAAACACATGGCCTATGAGGGCCCTAATCCTCTCCGAGCATTCTCAAAAGGAACTAATCCTTGGAGGTTACAACCAAAGTAGAAGAGAAACTGAATTGAAACTCATCGGGTTTCCGTATAGAGCAATACCCCAAGTAGGTCTAGTTCACATTAAAATACTTGATATCTATCAACATCATACTTAGAGATCTGGCTAGATAACCACAGTACCAAGAAACAACACCCAACAAGGGGTTAAATAAAAAGGCATCATGTGCCATATTGACCTACTAAGGTCACTCCACCTCCTGTGCATGAGAACCGAGTCATCAGTCTCAACAAAATCACCTCAATGTAGATCCACATAACATGAAATCATAGTAAAAGTATGTGTAAATAGACCCAAAGGTCTCAGTCATCTGTAAAAAAACACTAGCAGGACTATATGCTGTGAATCCTACATGATTAGTATGATGCATGAGACACCTTTTGCCTTTGCTGACCAAGAGTCAAAAACCATCCCTGGAATCATACCGATGTCCTAGATCCAAATATACATAGTAAATCAAAACACCCACACAACATGTGTGTCACTCAAGGTGAAAATCATATACAACTATAACATCGCAAAACCAGAACATCAATCCCAAACCCTTGCAATGAGGACTTCTTACCGGAACAAGTGTTCTCGACACACCAGTCTGATATCCATCACAGGTTCTAATGAATTCCTAATACTTTTGTCTACTGTATCCCAAATATTAAAGACCCAAAAAATAAACTCTTATGATAAAACTTTGTAACGTCTTGAATCGGAAGCCACTGAACCAGTGCTTCAAGACAGTTCACTACAAGGCCTCAAGCGCACCTCCCCGTACGCCAAAGGCAGCCGACTAGAAGTGAGTTTCTAGGATGTGATAGCGGGGAGACCATTCCATCTTACCAAAGTAATAAAACAACAGAAATTACTAAGTATCATACACATCAGAAAGTAAACAGAGTGAGGAAGCAATAAACTACTAAAATAGAACAAGATGTAATAGTAAAATGCTGTAAAATCCTGAACAATTATGCAATACAATACAACGCTAGTCACCCACTGGGACGACCATACATATACAAGCACAAAAGAAAATAAAAGTAAAAGAACATGGCTCAACTACTAACTCTGAGCTAACCCATGTATTCGATCTCTAGAAAATGTCAAACTATAGCAGCCCGATCAGTAGAACCACTCGAGCAGCTCCGTTCGATCATGCAACACTGGGCCTTAGCCCTATCCACCATGAAACTTGTGCTCAACTTGAAAAGAAGACATAAGGTCTACATGTACATCAAGGTGAACATGTATGGGTGAGAAATAATCTCAGTTGGGCACCCCAAAAAGCAACCTATAACTGTGCTTCTAAAAGTGTATGCAACAGAAATGTGCTCAGCCTAGCTGGAACACAACAAAAATAAGTAAACCAACATGTAACCACAGTCAAAATTAGGGTCTGTAATCCAGGTCAACTGGGTAAGTTCCACATTGGATGTCAATGTCTATAGACATATACATGTATATTAACATACCTATACACATATACGTAAATATGAATATTCATGAGTATGTGAATCAAATAATAAGAAACCACACCACTAGTCGATCCTTGGGTCCGTAATCCTGATCGCATTGACATCCTATGCAAGGGAATTGAGATGGACATCATGCCACTCAAGCCGTGTATCATTAATTTGATCTCTGGGTCTGTAATCCCATCGATGTGTACCATCTTTTTCCAATACCATAATTATATCTCTAAGAAAGCTACATCACCACAAGGGGATACTCGTCCTACACCTGGGTTCACCCATACTCACCTCTAATCAAAAACTAGGATACTGTATACCGATGGTCAATCCTATAACATGTTACAAGTCAAAAAACACAAAGCATAATCACGTGAATCCAACCGATACTCAGAAAACCTCACCTGCAGGCATATCAGTCAATCAAGGTCAAGCCCGATATATAAGCATTTTAGAATTTATCATTTGTTCAGTTTCCAATAGATCCCATCCTAGGTATCCCTGAATGGATCCAAGGTTTGCTCAGAATTCACAAAGAAGACTCAGTAAGCACGACTACCAAAACTAATTCTCACCCATGAATAATTTCCTCTTTTAATCATTTATAACATTTTCCAAAAGTGCCTATCCTAGGAATCCCTCAATCGATCCAAGGTTCGCTCAACATTTTCAAAATGATCCTTAATGACCCCAACCACCATATCATATATCACTAATGGAATTTACATAATTAACCTCTTGAACCCGTCCTAGGTATCCCTCAATGGATCCAAGGTTTTCAAGACATTTATAAAGAAGAAACAGTGAGACCGAAAACCAAAAATGTGGCTCGATCACTGCCTTTATGTAATTAACCTCTTGAGTCTATCCATTGCCTTTTAACTGAGACAATGGTTCACCCAAGGTAAACAAGATTTAATTAGTCACATGATCCCGACATTTTTCTTTAACAGAGACTGTGTCTTGCCTAGTGATAATTACCTCTTTTAAATTATTTCACATTACATTAAAAAAAACACATATGAATTAAACTATCACATGTTTTATCATGATAAACTCATATGGGAGAAACATTTACATAAAAAAATGCATCATGTAAGTATAAACAGGAAATTCCTAGGTAATACCTCTAGGTATAGTAAATATCAGAAATAACATGGCTCAGAAGACGAATCTCGGGATAGCCCATCTAGTCATCCCAACAAATAAGAAAGACACCTCACGTTAGGATTAACAACCACCAACTAAGAAGCACCTCTGGTAACCACTACTACATCAGCAAAACCAAGTTAGATATAAACAAACAAGTGAGGGTGGCCCGAACACCCAACCAAACACTACATCCACAACCCCATGGGATTAAAATTTTGGCATAGATTCTAGGTGACAACCGACCACCATCTCTACCAGAAACCAACGTAACAACTCAGGGTCGGTCAAACAATAGGCACCCACTGGGCCCCTTGAGTCAAACACTAAGTAGATATCCTACTCCGGATCCTCCAGGTACACATGAGAAAAGGAATCCTACACAGGATCCTTAGTGAAGGTAAGGGAGGAATCCTACATGGGATCCTCGAATGAAGAAAAAAAGATGCATCCCATAAAGGGAATCTTCTCAAAGGAAAACATGAGAGAGATCTTACAAGGGACTCCACAGGTCAACACATAAGCAAAGGTATCCCTCAGGGGATCCTTGGAAGTATCCAATATCATGGACTCATAGGCTAGAAGGGAACATCTCACAAGAGTAAAATCCTTAAAATCATAGGTCACAGGAGATAACTAATAGATCATCTTATCTCAAAAATTTCAACTAAGTTGGTCTAAACACCCAACCTATCATCCACACAATGTCTCACTCTCAGGAGATAACTGGACTCGATAACTGGAGTAAAAACCTCTCCAGTTAGATATAAACTTCAAAACACCATTTAGATGACCTCTAAATGTCAAAAGGATTACACTATTGTGATCTACCTGAAAAAAACTCATAATGGTCCACTCACACACCCAATTCCGACTTTTAGGGAATAGGATACCCCAAAACTACTAAGCTGGAGAAGTACATGGCCAGAACACACGGGGTCTGCCTGTATAGTAGTACACGACATGTAATATTCAAAAAACATCAACCTGTGTGCATTTTCACCTGGTCACATTCCCATGTTCCACTACATGGTGTGTACTCACAGTACATAGTGTGTACTCCTTAAAAACCACTATTCAGTGTCCTTTTTAACTTGGCTGGCGACATGGCCAACCACTACACGACATGTAATCGGAGTACACAAAATGTACTTAAGAAAAAAATTTTCTTCACTGAACATGATGAACACACAATGTGTTCCCCTAGAACACATTTCGTGTAACATGGGTTTCCCAATGGGAAATCCCTCAAAACGCTCGAAACACTTGTTTTCGCCCCTGAAAAAATTGATCTGGCCTCAAGGGGCCACAAGCAAGAAATCTAAGGCTTTAAAAAATTAAAAAAACATATTAAAATGGGATCTATTGAACAAACATAAACAAACCAACCTTTGGGTGAAAACCTCTGAAGCTTCTGTTGATTTCACCATTCACGGATGCCGCACGCTGACTCAGCTCCTCGAGAGCTTCAAAGCTGTACCCCTATCGACTTCCATATCTATATATTTCTCGATCTCCATTTTCCCCCATAGGACATGTCAAAGGAGGAGAACACATGAGGCATGAACATGGAGGAGGAGGAAATAAGGATAAGGAAAATAAAAGAAGAAAATAAAGAAAAGAAAAAGAAGAAAAAGGGGCCCGACCCGACCCTGGTGCCTGACATAAGTTTATGCCTCGCTTAGGCTAAAATCCCTATTCCAGACTCAAAGGAATAGACAAAATCTCAATCCAACACTCCTTTTAAGAGTTAATAATAAATGGACCTACATGAACAATTAAAAATTTAATTTAATAATATTAAATATTAAATATTCTGCTAAAATTTGAACAGCTCAGATTTCCACCAAACTCCTGTCCTAAGGTAAAGACCCTATTCCTGGACCAAAATAGTGGTAAGAAAATTTATCTAAGATAAACTAGTAGGGGAAAAGACCATTTTATCCCTCACAAGCATCTAACAATAAAACATTCAAATTTTTGATCAAAACTACAGTCTGAAAAAACACGGGTTTTTACAAATTTAAACAGAAATAGTGAAATCTAAAAAAATGGGTTATTTTTAAGCAAAAAAATGTTATCTAAACATTTAACCATTAAAAAAGGGAATTAAGGAATATAATAAATTTTTTATAATTGATAAATATTCACCTAAATTGACATAACTCACTTCTATTTTAATTTTTTAATTAACCTAATTTTATTATTCATGAGGTGAAAAAAAGATGAAATAAAGTAGAATTTAAGGTAAGGGGATTCTCGAACTCAATCAATTGTTTTTATTTTATCTTATATTTCATCTTATCTTCATTTGAAATATTCTTATAATGTATCTAAAATGGCTTTTCACTATCCTTTATCTTTTATTTTGGGTATATACATGTTTCTACCTTGTAAAAATGACTTCTAATAAAATTATAAATATTTTTCAGAAATGACTTCATTTTTTCAAAACATCTCTTGAATCCTATTAAGTTGTTTCTTATTCCAATAAAATTGATCATTTATTCCAAAATATGAATTACATTTTTTATTTGGGAACCCTAAAATTTATTCCATGAAATATGATATGAAATCCCTTATAAAATCCATTCCTTTCTATGTGTTTATTTCATGACTATGATTGTTCTACATTCTATGTTTCATGAATGAATATGTGCATTTTATGTTATGATGGGTGGGACTAGAATTATATAGACCTCCAATGAATTGGGTAATGTGATATATCTCATGATATTGTGTGTATTATGCATGAAAATTAAGCTATCTTTGTTCACAATTATGATGTTATAATTTATTCACATATGTTATGAGTGAACATGGTGCTAGATTTGTTAAAAACTACATGTGGTATTTGAACACTACGTTATGATGTTTTGTTATTATAGATATGACACATTCCATGACTTTATCAAATATTTACCTCATGATTATGAAGATGATCCTATTATTATGATGCTATTATTTTCATTATTCTCACCCAAGTATTATTGATTCATGTCCCTTATTTTTCCCCCGTCTGGGATTTTATCTCACCCCTTTATTTTATGTTTATCCTTAGGTCATTAAAAGTAATAAGGATATTGTGATAGATTTTTGAAGGATAAATAATAAGGATTTAAATAAATTTTTAAGTTTTATTTTTTGAAAGTGATATATAAGCCTAATTTACCCAAGATACTAATCTTTTGGATCCTGTATTTTATCAGTATTTTATTTTTTATCTTATATATGTTTCAATAGTTATATAATAAAAAGTTAAGTCGACATAGTTGGTATCCGAGCATAGTTTAGTTAATTTGGGAATTTTTATTTGAAATTATTAGTGAAAACCATATAGATAAGTATAAATATGGGAAAATATCCCATTTCTTCGTAAAGTATAAGAGTGAATAGTTTCAAAGAAATGAAATCCATATTTGGATACTAAAACTGGATGTGACTCTAGCACAATTATATCTTGGGTTAATAACATCGAAATGATCACATTAATATTGACTCAATCATCAAATTATGCATGATAAAGAGGCCTTACTACACACCTGGTTTGAAAATCCTAGGTAATATACTTATGTTTATCACAAAATCTATACAAATCATTTTGAAGGAGAAATAAATAATGTAATTATTCCTATTAAATTTAGACAGTGATTAAAGCAAATGATCCTTGAATAATTATTTGAGAAAAAGGATAAACATCGGGATCCAATAAGATATTACTTTATAATTATCTTTTATATAATAATAAATTATTTATTAATTCTTTGTAGACTTATATTTCATTCAAAACTTTTCTATTTTAGAAAATGGTGGGAACTATAAGAAACCTAACCAAAAACCCATATGAGGGGAAATGCAATGATTGCCCAAATGACATTACCAATGTAATGGGAGGTGGATTTCCAAACATTATGGAAATTTTTACCTAATTGTATCATGCTATAGATAATAACCTAAAATTTTTGGAAAATACACTTTCACCCAATAAGGATAAACTGGATATCAAGTTTTTTATACAGCAATGTCCACTGATATTTAGTGGTCCTTTTGATCCAATTGTCGTTGAATAGTGGGTTAACACAATTAATATGATATTTTTATATGCCACTAATTTAATAAGTAGAAGATTACTATGAAAATCTATCATTTAGATGGAGATACCAATCAATGTTGAGCATTGATAAAGAATACCATGTTGAAGGATAAAATAGAAGATATGGAGTGGAAATACTTTAATAAAATATTTATTAACATGTATTTCTATTGAACTCTTTGAAAAAATATGGAGAGAGAATTATTATATCTTAAACAAAAGGAGGGTGAATCTTTTAAATTTTATAAGGCTACTTTCACAAGGATTACGAGATATGAATTGGGTTTTTTTTATAAAAAATGATATAAAAATTGGTAGATTATTTAGTGGTTTTAAACCACACATTCGAAAGGATCTAGTTATCTAAGACTTTGGGAGTTATTATGTATTAGTTTGATGTAATCTCAAAGTAGAGATGAAGTTTGGATAATGGTCCCATTTTTATAGGGATAGGAAACAATGATAGAGTTTCTTGTTTCAGATCCAATGAAAAAGGAGGAAAGAAGATCCAACCACCCACATGTAAAAAACATGGAAAGAAGCATCATTGAAATTACCTCAAGAGGATAGGGAAATAATTTAAGTGTGGGAGATAAGGCCACCAAAAATATGACTATTGAAGAGACATAAATATGTTATCCAAAATGATAGGGGAAAGGAAGGGACCTCCCAATGAACTACCCATGGTTCAATACTTGAACTACAAGGAACAAGGGAACTAAACCACTAGTTATCAAGGGTAATCAACATAGAAAACTACCAAATATGAGGGATTAAGGGAAATATTATTCCATTTAGACTACTGAAGTGGAGCATATAAATGAATCCATATAAGGTACACTTCCAATTCACTCAAGAATAGAAAATGTTTTATTTGATTATAGTTTTATGCATTCATTTATATCCTATAAGTTTTCAAGAACTATTGAACCAAAACCCAGATACCTTGAAGTAGAGATATCTATAAAAAACCTTTTGGTGTTATCAATATAACAAAAGTGTTACAATCTTCTACTGTTAGTGTATGTCGGAATATTCTTTCTATGAATATAATAGTCCTTCCCTTGTTGGAATTTTCTTCTATAATGGTCATTTATTGGTTCTCATTATATAGAGGTTATATCAACTATTTGGAAAATAAAATCTCTTTATATATTTTGAACCATCCCATGCTCCTATAAAATGAAAATAAGATAAAGAATCTCTTTTCTAAAATCCTTCAATGGTGTGGGAGTTCAACCCCGATAAAAGATACCTTTCTCAAATGGTTGAGTCTCCAAAATAGTTACCCAGAATTCCCTTATATCATGAGGAATATTTATCAATAAATCATATACCCAAATCCACTCCTATCTCCAAATACCCCTATAATATGGCTCTGATCTAATTAGATGAGTTTAATAAGCAATTGCATGAGAATTTGGTGAATGAGTTCATATACACTAGTGGATCTCATTGGGTTGAACTAGTGATCTTAAAAAAAGGATGGATCAATGTGGTTGTGTATCAATTATTGATAGTTTAACAAGATCACTATAAATAACAAGTTTTTCTTTCCAAGGATTGATGAATTTTTAGATCAACTACAAGGATCTCAGTACTTCTCAAAGGTGGATCTTTATTCTAGATAGAATCTATTGAAGGTGAATGAGGAATATATTTTAAAAAAATTTCCATAAAAGGTACGGGAAACTCGATTTCATAGTGATTCCATTAAGACTTACTAATTTCCCACTAATATCCATGGATTTGATGAATATAGTCTTTATAGAATACCTTGAAAAATTTGTGGTAGTATTTATTGATGATATGCTCATTTACTCTAAGGGAAAGGATAAACATAAATAAAATCTAAAGATTTTGTTGGGAACCTTAAGGAAGGATAAAATTTACAAAAATTTACGTAATTGTAACTTTTTAATGTAGTAAGTCACCTTATTGGGGAACATGATCACAAGAAATAGAGCTTATGTGGACCCTTAAAATATAAGGGAAATTGAGGAATAGACCAGACCCTAAAGTTTCATGAAAACCTATTTTTTTCTTGGATTAGTTGGGTACTATTAGTTTTGTGATAAATTTATCATGATTGTGTATCCCTCTAACTAAGTTAATATTGAAAGAGTTAAAGTATATCTGGATGGAAGTATGTGAGGAAATCATTAAGGTGCTCAAGAAGAGGATAATCACAATTCTTATACTCACACTAACATCAAGTGAAGAATGTTTTATGATATATAATGATGTTTCAAATAAAGGCTTAGGTTTTGTACTGATGCTGAATGATAATGTGGTATCATATACCTTATGATAGTTTAAGATCCATGAGTATAACTAATCAACACATGATTTGGAGTTAACAGCTGTGATCTTTGGTATGAATATTTGGTAACACTACCTCTATGGTGAGAAGTGTGACATATATAAAGATCACAAGATATTAAAGTATATATTCATAGAGATAAATCTCAACATGAATCAATAAAGATAACTAGAGCTGATCAAGGACTACGATTCCTTTATTCACTACCATCCTGGAAATACGAACAATGTAACTATTTCCATTAGTAGAAAATAACTTGCTACTCTATCAATGATGAAGATTGGGAAAGACTTTATCTTCATGGATATGAAAATGATGGAATTAGAAATCAAATCTACATGTAATAGATCCTACCCTTACCAAATGATTTCCCAACCATTTTTCCAAAAAAGACCAAGGAGGTACAAAGGGATGATTTGTAGCTTCAAAGGATGGTGGAAGTTGTAAAGGAAGGGAAGATTCATGAATCCTATATTGATGAATATTATTTCATTTGGTTTTGAACTAAACTTTGGGTTCCTTTATCACATGAGATAAATAAATAACTATTGGATAATTCACATATCTCATCTTTCTCCATCCATTCTAGAAGTACCAAGATGTACCATGATCTTCAAAAGAACTTTTGGTGGGACAAAATGAAGAAGGAGATTAATGATTACACCTCAAAGTACTTTTTATATCTGTAAGTTAAAGTAGAGGGATAAAAATATAAGGGGATGATGCAAACATTTCCCATACCTACATATAAATGGGAGAACATCACCATGGACTTTGTCAATGGTCTCCTGAAGGCACCCAAAATAAGTAATGCGATATGTGTTGTGGTTGATCAACTCACCAAGACTACCTAATCAATTTCTATTAAGGAATATTTAATTCTAGAACAAATTGAAAATATATATGTAAATAAATTGGTGAGGATGCATGAGGTTTCAATTTTGATCATCTATGATAATGATCCAAGGTTAACTTATAAATTTTAGAGAATTACTTAGCATTATTTAAATATGAATTTAATTTCAGTATGTTCTATCACCACAAACTGATGGCGAGTCCAAAAGGACCATTAATAATCTCAAAGAAATTTTGAGATCTTTCTTAATGTAATTTAAAGAATGATGGGATCAACGTCTCCCATTATTTGTGTTCTCATACAACAATAGTTTCCATTTGGGTATTCAAATGGATCCATATAATGTTTTGTATAGTAAGTGATGTTGAACTCATACTTATTGGGATGAAGTTGGAGAATGAAATCTAATTGGACATGATTATGTGAAAGAGATGGTAGAGAAGTTCCAGGCTATATAAAATCATATGAAAACTACTCAGAGTTGGTATAAGAGTTATGATGACAACCACCAAAGGGACTTGGAGTTTCAATTTGGTGACAAATGTTTCCATTTTAATATCACTGTAGAAGAGTATCACGAGGTTTGGAAAGAAAGGGAATCTTAACCCTAGTTACATTTTCCCCTTTTTAGATCCTTGATCACATAAGATTAGTGAAATATTTTCTAGAACTTCTAAAAAATATGGTTCAAGTATATGATGTGTTCTCCATATCTCTCCTGATAAAGTACATAAATTATCCCTCACATGTACTAAATATAGATATGGTATAGATAGATAATGTCCTATATTATGAGGAATAATCAATGAAGATCTTTTACTTTTGATACAAAGTTCTATACAATAAGACAACTCATCTTTTCAAAGTGATATAGTGGAACCATAAATATGAAAAGGTGACATGAAAAATAGATGAAATATTGAAACAAAAATTCCCTCATTTATTATCCGTTGAGAACATGAGTTTAAATTTTAGGGATGAAGTTTTTAAAGGGGAAAAAATGTAATGAAACATACTTTTTGTGATATTATTTCTCGAATTAGTGTGTTTTATATTATATTATATAGTATTATACACATACAACACCTAAAGAAACTACAAAAATTTATTTCCTTGATACAGATTGTTAAATTTATCTGCAACCAAACCTATGAAAATCTCAAACCTTATAATTGAAAAAAATAAAAAATAGAAAAACTATAACGGGAAAATTTGGATCACTCCTATATGCTAGAATCATCTCCCCTCAGGAACAAGACTATGGAAAAGGAACAGAATATTATTAAACCAATCGAAATTTTAGAATAGGAAATTATAGAACATTGGGGGGAATTACAGTGAATGTTCAATGAAGGAATTAAGTGGTATTTATAAGAGGTAATGTGACTACTGAAATAGTAATATGACAGTTGGAATAGTAACCTAATTGTAGGGAGTAGTAACAAGATTGTTGGGAATAATAACCTAAAGGATTGCAGTGCACTCCCCTGGTCCTCTCTATCGCTCTCTTCCTGGCGTATTTTAGGGTTTTCTCTAGAATAAGGTTCTTCTCTCTACTCGTTCTATAATTTTCTCCCCCCTCTTCATCCCTATAATGGAGAGTGCTTATCTGTGCTTCCTCTCCAACCCCTTTCCCTCAAAGTTCTCGTTGGTGACACTGTTTTTCTGGTGTTTTATAGACATAAAACACTTCATTTCATATTTTATCTCTAGATATCTCATGTTTTAACTCCATTTTGGTTTTATACGATGGCTCTCAGGTGGTTTAGGATTGTGTTTTGTTGGTATTTTGTGGCGTGATACATCTTTTTCTTATTGTTCTTATAGCTTCGAATACTGTCTTCACTACTCTTATCACCTAACCCATCGTTTCTAAACCCCATGTTGGTTTATCATGATGGTGCTTATATTTTTTGTGGTTGTGTATTAGATGTCATTTTGTAGTTCCTTCCTAATTGTCGTTCTCTCCTTTTCTTCCTATCCTTGTGTGGGTTCTGCTTCCTGAGCTCCTATTCTTACGTCGTGTTCATGAGACCTCAAAGAAGACTCCATAGTTCAGTTCGATTCGAAGGTGAAATAGAGATGGAAAGGTTAATGGTGTCTTTAGGATATGGTTTTGAAGTTTGATGGGATGATTGATTATGGGTTGTCAATGTAAAGTGGAGATGAATAATGTGAATATGATTAGGGGCGTGGCTCAAGGCCGATCGTCACCAAACATTTGTGAATCTAGGAAGCTTGGTGGAGATTGATTCCTAGCATGGTTTGTGGCTCTTTGTTGAGGTCCCAGGTACTTATGATCAACCCTAGATTCAGGATTCCATAGATCCTCTCCCATTTGGTCTATATTTGGGGTTTGTAGAATGTTCAGGGAGGAGATCTTTGAGAAGTTGATGGGATTATTAGTGGATAATCTTCATTGGTTGTGTCCCTTCGGTATGTTCAAGTTCTATTTTGATGGATATTCGTTCTGTGTTTTTCATCATTGTAAAGGTGATTCTGGGATCATGATGTTGGCTTGAGATTCCCATGGTGGTTGTTCAAGGATGGAAAGGCGATGTGATTTTGTTTCCCACGGCGGTGATGGATGAAACTGTCTGTTGATGTTGGTATGTGATGATGTAGATAGAGATTGAATTTTGAAATTTGAATCTTGAAAAGAGATTTGTGGCCAGAGATGGTATTGACGGTTTGCGGTGGGCTTGAGGTTACTGCAAGGTTTCATCTACCCACTTGATGTTTGCTCCCGAGGTGGTGTGACAGTGCTTGGTTTGATTTTTGACTTTCAATTTTGAATATTTATTGGTGTTTTATGGTATGGTAATCTAGTTTTATTTGGCTTGTTATCTGTGCTTTAGAATTTTTTATTTTACTTTCTCTGTATGGGGGTTTGGTAATTGGTTTGTATTATCTATTTTGGAGGAATTGTGTTTGTGAGGTTCCCACTAATCCAAAAAGTGGTTTATTTAGAAAATGGGGAAAAAAGGATTTGGATGGAATAATAACCAGTCTGTTGAAATGGTAATTTGACCTCAAAATAATAACATTTAATATAAATAATATTTATCATAAATAATTTAATAAAATATAAATATTAAAATTATATAAAATAAATATCATGATTAAAAAGAGAACGAAATTATAAGCACCTTTTTAGTAAACTATATTTTAATATATTTCATAAAAATAATGATTTTTATATTTAAAAATAAAATAAACTATTATAGAAAATTATTTTGATAATATTAATTTCATTTTTATAATTATCATGTCAAAATTTTCCAAGGGTGATTTCTGGTGATTTTCTAAAATACTTCAATTTTTACATGAATAGTTAAAATATTTTTTTTTCAAATACCACATGTTTTATAACATAATGATGATAAAATAACGACTTAATAAATAATAAAATGGTTATTTTGTGAAAAAAATTAATAAGATAAATGGGTCATTTAAAAACAAAAAACTTAAATTCCAAAACTAAAAATCTTGCCCAAATTCTAAAGTCAAAAGTGTCCCCTTAAAATATTTTTTTTTCATTTTTTATACTTTTCATTTTAATAAAATAGTAATTTTTTTAAATGGTGTTAAAGTCTTAAATTATTTTTTTATTGATATATGATTCATAGTTTCATTAAAATCAATATTACATGGTTTTTCTTGGATATAACATTTTATTCAATATTTTATTCAAAATATACCCCTCTCCTCAAGTATAAATAACCCTTGTCCCTACCCATGGAAAATAAATCCTCCCTCAATTACCAAATCCAAAGATGTAACTAGATAACCACTCTAATTCCCCTTATAACCCTTAAGGATGTTTTGGAGTAACCAAATTGAAGCATCAATAGAGTTTAGTGCTGTATAAGAGAAGTAACTATAAGGGAAGAGTTTTTTATCAACTCTTCTCTTATTTTTATAATCTCTTCCCCCTTTTACCTATTCATTTCAAAAAAAATATTCTAATATTTATTAATAGGTATGTTAAAATTTTATTAATTATGTTAAAATACTATCATAATTATATTTATGAATTAATTATATTTCATACTTCTCTTTCTTCTTCATTTGACAATGTCCCGTTAGCGGTCGATTTACTATCAACGAGGATGTTGACAAGTCCTTTCTTATCACCAAACTTATGGATAGTTATAATAAATTATATATTCTATATAAATGTATAAATATATTTATTTTAACATTATTTAATTATTTTTACTTATTTATAAATTACCATAATAAAAATTGAAAAATCGAAACAAAACGAGATATTTTAAAGGAAAGCATGATAGCTAGATGTTTGACCTTTAACAATGGGAATTAAGGAATAAAATAAAAATTTTATAATTGATAAATAGTGATATGAATTAACATAATTAAATTCTTATTAATTTTTTAAATAAAACTAATTTTTTTATTAAGGAGTCCGAAAAGTGATGAAATAAAGAAGAAAT
Source organism: Viscum album (assembly GCA_963277665.1). Classification (NCBI taxonomy): domain Eukaryota; kingdom Viridiplantae; phylum Streptophyta; class Magnoliopsida; order Santalales; family Viscaceae; genus Viscum; species Viscum album. Next base: position 474,454,527 of record OY728148.1, read on the forward strand.
TTAGGTAAAGGCATTATCAAACCAAATTCCTTATTTTTGGGTTATCTTTTCTTTCACCTTATTTTTAGTATGTATATTCCTAAAATGTCCCTAAAATATATTTTCACTATCATTTCTATTTTATTTTAAGGATATATATTTTCCAACCCTTTCAAAATGATGTCAAAGTGAATTATAAATATTTTTCCGAAAGGAATTTATTTTTCCAAAACATCTCTTGACTCCTCCTAAGTTGTTTCTTCTTACAATAAAATTGATCTTTTAATCCAAAATATGACATCCCTTATTCATTTGGGAACCCCATAGGTTATCTAATGAATTATTATATTAAATAATTATAAAACCTATTCATTTCCATGGGGTTATTTCTTGATTATGATTTTTTAATATTCTACATGACATGTATGATTATGATCATTTTATGATGTGATGGGTGGGACAAAAATTATATAGCCCACCAATGAATTGGTAAATGTGATATATCTCATGATATTATGTTTATTATATTAAAATATGATTCCATAATTGTTTATAAAAAATATTTTATGATTTTTTCACATTTTTTATGTGTGAATATGACACTAGCTTTATTCACAACTATAAGTTGTATTTGACCATTATGTTAATGTGTTTCGTTGTTATATATATGCCCCATTCCAGGAATTTATCAAATTTTTACTCTCATTATTATAATGATGATAGTATTCTTATGAAATTATGATGTTCATTATTATCACCCATGTACTACTGATTCATGTACTTTATTTCCCCCCTTACTGGGATTTTAGCTCACCCCTTTCTTTACTGTATATCGTTAGGTGATTACATTCAGCAAGGATAATGTGAGATATTTTAGAAGGAAAAATAGGATTTAAAGAAAATTTTCAGTTTTAGTTTTCATATGTGTTGTATAAACATAATTTTCCTAAGATATTAAACCTTTTTACCCGATATTGTATCACTATTATGTTGTTTATCTTAAAAATGGTGTAATAGTTATGTAAGAAAAAGTTGGGTTGTTATAATAACTGAACTCTTTCAAGTTTATTTCTCCTTATACATAATTATAATTTTTTAACCATTTTAACATAATTAAATCAATATATTCACTATCCTGAAATTTTAATATGTCTATGGAACAACTATTTTTTACCTTATTTCCATCTTATAGAAAATAAAAACAAATCTCATGTATATGTGTGGACTACAACCTTCATAAAAAGATGTGTTTCATTTTTCATCATGGAATCACATAGATTGTTATAAAGACGTAATTAATGAATAAATATTATATTTATAATATTATTATTATTCCATAAAGTTAAACCTTTACCTATTATATTTCCTTTTCATCCATTTGAAAAATGAAAATGTCTTTAATGCATTTGTACATACTATAGTCTCCATGAAAATACATGAGTAATTTTTCACGAATATTGTACATGATTGGATTTAAGAGTTTATTTAATGTATAAATATAATAATTATGAAATTTATAAGATTATGAAACCATGAACCATTCCCCTCAATCAACCTATAAAAGGTTTTCTAAAAATTAAAGACCGAACAACCTCAAAACGTCTGATGTAAACTTAAATAATTTAGTAATTAAATAAAACAAGGTAATAAATTAAATAAAAGAAATAATGATAATGGAATGAACATGAAATAGTTTCTTAATAAAGTAAATAACTAATATAACATTTTTATTCAGCATTTATATAAAGTACAAATCTAGATGAAAATTAAGGTAATAAATTTTTCTTTAAAACTATGTTCTAAATTCGTTTCTAACTATTTTTCCTCCATGTACATATTATTTTAAGTATTACAAGAATTTTATTTTTTATTCTTATAAATTTTATTAATTTTATTTTTAACTATTTTTTACATTCTTTACAAAGTTTTTAAAAGGAATCTTTTCAACCTTTTCTATATGGGTAATATTATACTTCTTAGAAAAGTATAATATTTTTTTTAATTCATGTGACTTAAATTCCTTTTGCTTCAATAATATTTATTATTTATTATAAATATTCCTCTATATTATTACCTAGTTTTCAAGTAATATCATATTCCAAAACTTCTTATAATTTTTCAATTTTAAAAGTTTTCAAAGAAAAATTTTATTTCTCTATATTTTTGTGGAAAAATGAAAATTTCCTTACTTATGGGTTGAAATGAGTGTTCAAGGGTTTTATGATAAAAAAGTGAAATATTAAATTTTTTTGATCATAATATGGTTGTTGATCATTATAGATGATGATGCGTGATCTTGATATAGATCATGATGATGAGTATTCCAAATATATATCTCTAATGCATTGGGTATATATTTAGTCTTTGAAAGAAAAAATGAGGGAGATAACTAGGTAGGTTACTCCCATGAAATTAATTAAGCATTAGTTATTTTGACAGGGGCTAGACATGATTAAGAATGATTTATGAATATGATTCCCTAAGTTATAAATTTTATGATTTCTAAAGTTTTTATGGAAATATTTTGATTTAAGGTGGAAAGAAATTTTTATAAACTTATAAAGGTGAAAGTTTTATTTTTCAGGGAATGTTTTTCATGACTTTTCATGTACATAAAGATGAATTTATAATTTTCTTATTCTTTATAATGATTTTCAATGGTTTTATCTACGAAATGTTAAATTTTCATGCATGTAAATGTTTTATATATGTTATGAAAGTTTTATTATGGATAATTTGAACATTTTCATGGGTTTTAATATTTTTTACTTGACTAATGTGTTTCCTTCAATTTTATATCCTTTATTGAGTTTTTTGTTCTTATCCCACATTTTAAACTTTTTTTACAGGATCTAATGTTGAGTTTGAACTACAAAAATGTCATATTTTTTTCTTTTGGACTCTTCTTAAAATAATAAAAATGTCTTGATTGAAAGAGGGGCATAAAATTAATGCCTTGTTTTTATAGAAAAAACATACAATATATGGAATTTTCTACTTTTTTATGTAATGTTTTTTTCTAAATTCTCTGAAAATTTAAACCTAAAAGATCATGGGAATATAATAATGTAAAATTCATGCTATTAAACTCATATTTATGGGTTTTCGATGTAATGGATTATTTTAATAAAATTTTAAAGAGTATATTCACAAAAAAGAAATTGAGTATGTGCTAAAGGTGATGGATGGCGTTGACTAAAGATTATGACTACACGATATATTACTACCCTGTGAAGGTAAAAAAGGTTGACGATGCACCAAATAGGAAGGATCACTCTGCCTTATCTTAGATGAGGATTGAAAAATATCTATCACTCATGGATTTATAGAAGATAATCCTTGGAATAATAAGAAAAGGGTATAAATTGTACCTTTATCAGATGGTTATTTAACCATTTATCCATGTAAATATTAAGGGGGGCACATAAGTAAGATGAATATATGAAAAAAGGTAAGTATTGTTCTAGAGTTCAACATTGACCATGATGGATTAATAAGATTCAAGACCAAATATGTGTCCCTTAAAGGCCAAAATTATATAAGGATCTATTGGACGGTACACATAGTTCACAATTCTCTATCTACTCCAAAAGCAGAATGATGTTTAGAGATATAAAAGAGAATTTTTTATGGGGAAACATTGTAAGGGAAATTTATGAATATCTATCTTGATGCATGGTATGTTAGTAAGTGAATGATAAATGTTATAATTATAATGGGATAATGAAACCATTACCCATAACTATATGGAAATTGTAAATCATTGCCTTATTTTTCATCATAAGACTCCCCAAGACACCTAAAGTCCATAAAGCTATTTAGGTTATAATCAATCTCCTTATAAAGTTAGCACATTTCACTGACACATGGGAAGAATTTTTACCTAAAAAACTTTCTAAGATATATATATATATATTAAGGAAGTGATAAGGTTGTATAGAGTACCACTGTCAATTTGTTTGTTTGATATCCATGGTTTTCCTTGAAATTATAAATAAGTTTCCAAGAAGCATTGAATATAGAGTTGAAATTTATTATTTATATCATCCTTAGTCATATAGTAAGTCTGAGAGGATCATTAAAACCCTAGAAGATATGTTGAGATCTGAATATATGAATTTTAAAAGTGTTTGGGATCAAAAATTTACTATAGCTTAATTTTATTAGAACAATAAATTCTACTTGAGAACTTAGATGGATCTTTATAAATCCCTCTATGTTAAGAAGTTCAAAAATCCAACATGATGAGATGAAGTTTAAGAACAAAATATAATAGTAAATTATCTAGATGAATAAATGATAAAGGAGGTTAGTTCCATTTAACCTCACATTAGGGCAGATCAGAGTCTATAATAGTGTTAAGATGAAAATTATCAGTGAGAAATAGAGTTTAAAGTTTATGATATGGTGTTACTTCAAATATCTCTTTGGAATAAGGTTATGAGATTTGGAAAGAAGGGGAAGTTGAGCCCTAAATATATCGGTCCCTATGAGATTCTTGATCATATCTTGATTGTAACTTAGTGCTTGGTGATTCCAATGAACATCTCCCAAGTTCATGTTTTTTTCCTGTATCTCTTTTTAAGAATTACATATATGATCCTTTACATACACTAAACTCAAAGGAGGTATAACTAGAAGATGATATATCATATGAGGAAAACCAATAAAGATTCCAGATTAAAAAGATAAGGTTCTATGTTACAATTCCACCCACTTAGTCAAAGTTTTTCTTAAAATTCATAAGTTTTTGGAAGCTATGTGGGAACCTAAGGATAAAATGAGGTAGACATATCCACATTTGTTTTCATCAGAATAATAGAATTTTGTGGGAAACATTCTTTTAAGGGGGTATAATGTAACACCTCATGAATTCATAATATATTTTCCTCTTAAATAAATTTGATGCATTTGATACCTTGTGATAAAAACCACACCAAAATTCAATGAATAAATTAATAACTTATGAAATTAATAAAATAAATGATTTTATAAAACAAAAGGGGTCCCATTCATTAAAGAGGAATAATATTGTTTTTATAGAAACTATTTTGAACCAGTTTTTTGAATTATACATTTTTTTAGGTTTCATAATTTTGAGGAACAACGTCATTAAATTTTATTTATTAAATTCAAGTAATAAATAATAAATTACTTAATGACATCCAAGCAATAGTTTTGAAATGATAAAAATAATATTCTAATAATTCTTTACTGAACAAAAATGTTTGGTTTACAAACATTGTTTTATTTTTATATGTTCTTAATTAAAATATAATTTTTGTTATTTTGTGTATTAAAATTATGGAATAGTTTTATTTATACATAAATAAAATTTAACAATCATTCATATAACATGCCGACCCATTGGGACCTGCTAGGATGGAAGAGGGCTGAGCCGTCACAACCGCAAGCTCACCTACAATTAGCTAGGGGCTTAAGGAAATATCTAAGATGGTATAGAATAAAATGGGAGGGCTTATAACAAATTATCTATATGCATGTACATAATGGACATGAGCCTCAGCCCAGTTGGTGAGGTATCCTTAAGTGCATCCATAAGACCCCGGTTCAAAAACAGGTAGAGCTATATTTCTGGGTTATTGTAGCAGCACTGTAGTACTTCTATAGTAGGAAATGTAGCAGTACTGTAGCAATACTATACACTATGCGGGTATTGCACCAGACACTGTAGCAGTTACTGTAGTAGGTACTGTAGCGGCTGGAACTATTCACATTGGGCCACCGGTTTAGTCTTAGAGTCCTTAAGGATTTTGGGCCACCCAGGCCTTCTGGTCAGTAGGGATTTTCGGGCCACCTTTAAGGCTTTAGGGCTACCTCAAGGCCTTCGGGCCACATGTAGTTGACCTAGAAACACTACAAAAAAGGAGAAGCCCTAGAAGAGGATTCAGAGCAGGTGCACTCACCAGAGAATATCCAAATGGGTTTGTCAGAATAAGAGGGTATGGCTATGCCATCGGGACTAGCCTGTTCTTGTACAGGAAGCCTAGTCAGATGGCCATGAAAAGGTGGAGAGCTACTATCATGATGCAGATTCTGGGGAGGGGAAATTCCTTGTAGATAGTCTGGTGGAATTCTCTAAGACCTTCGGGTCATATAATCTCCTAAGCCTACAAGCCATGTAATCTGTGAGCCTACGGTCCTTGTAAGGGTTCCTCCTCATACCTTGAAATGGGGTTATCAAAAATCAATAAAAATGAAGGCCTTCGGGCTATTCGGGGTATGTGAACGTATATGACCATTTCCATGAAAAAGTGAATAGGAATAATAAAAGATAGAAACCTCTAAAGGAAAACCATGCATGCAATAATATTTAATAAAAACATCCAAGTGAGACAATAATAAAAAAAATAAATAAAATAAACGGAAAAAATATAGGACCAACTTGAGTAGAATTCCTAACCCGATTACAGCTAGAAAAAGAGGTAAATTGAGAGAACTAAACTCCTAATCTCCAAGTATAACCACTATATGCGGTCAATTCACCCAATTATCCATAAGATCCCTCAATGTTACTATCGATCTATTTGTCATCTTCACAGAACATGAAATGTTCAAGAAAATACCATTCACTGGTGAGTATATACATATATTTTAGGATTCCCCAAAACCACAAATTTATCAATATAATGATATGAAAGAAGTCATATCAACCCATAAAAAGAGGGAACGAAAATTCAATTCATATATTCTCATAAAAAAACCCAGTTGAGAGAGTGAATGGGGGTATCCATCTCATAACCCATTTCATAGTTGACGATGAGTCTACCTACAACTCCAAAGTTTATATCTGATTATTGGAATCATACATAACCTCACCAGATTCTATGTGGAGGGGCCCACCCCCATCGTCATGCTCTACAGCCGAGGGAGACACAAATCCTATAGAGGAATCACTCCCCACCTGATCTCGAAGACAAGGGAGCACCACTACTTAGATATAGGACCCACACCCAGTGTAGGGGAGCAATATTTATACTAGTATATAGAGTATGGGTGACCCACAACATGGAATAACATGGGAGTACCAACATCATAATCTCTCCGATGATCTTGTTATAATTACTGTCATCGTTAAGAATTTCCTAAACAAGATCCATGATTATAAAAGCTCAAATAATATATTTTATGACACAATTAATTCTACCATCACATTCTATAAAGAATAAAACTTAAGAAAAACTACTTATGGGCACAATTCTGTGACCCGAAGATGTAGATAAAATAGGAAGAAGTATCTAGTGGAATACAAAATGTGTAAGGAGGTCCACACAACATGTGACCTAACCATACTTCCTGTCCATGTTCTTCCATAGACATGGATTGGGAATCCATGTCAAACCACATGGAATTTATTGGTTGTTCATGGAATTTCTATCGACATGGGGTCCTGGGAATGTACACCTGGCAGATGACTTGGCTGAACAAGTACAACCACACAACGTTTACTCATGATATGTGATGTGTATTACCACATGGAGTCCTAATAATGAACAAATAAAACATATCTAGCTATCAGGGCAGGGTTACATAATATTTGGGCCTATATACTTGACATGTGATCCTTAATTCGGCTGAGAACCCTAGTCACTATGGAAAATAAATTACACGACGTGTAGTATCATTTTTTTGTAGAAAACGTATTCTCTTCATGTGGATCTAAGATCTTCCATTTCCACTTCCAATTAAACCTATTGACCACTTAAAATCAACTAAAATATATTTTTAGGTCACTAACCATCTATCTCAATCCTTTAATGGTCTAAAATCAAGAATCCGATCTCCCATAGATTAACCCCTGTATGTCCCTTATGCCTCCTGTTGTCTATCACCACTCCAGATGGCAGATCCATGAAGCGTCAACCATGATTCATCTTGATATATTATTGAAACACCATAAAACTTGTTTTTCTCACAACCACCATGAATCCATGGGGTTCAATCATGCTCAAATATTCCCCAATAATGTCAAACTATGACCCTGTGGGGAAATGGTGAAGAACACAAAGAATTTTAGGGATAAATGCACAATAAAAAAGGTTAATCCATCGTTATCCATGTTTTCTTAAAAAATGTTTATATAAATGTGATATTCTGGGTGATATCATATCATAGGAAGAATAAATTGGAATAAATACTTCAATTCATTTAATCAGGTTTATACGAGTTTGGAAAATTATAGAAATCAAAGTAGATAAAGAATTCATTTTGGATTAAATAAAAAGGGTAAAATATAAAAAATTACATTCCTTAACTCATTTTAGGATCAATCATTGGTAAATAATTTGTTTTCCAGTGATGAAAAAGACCTACTATATTCACTGCCTCACTATCCATCTTGATATGATCACACATCATTATCTGGTCAGATATGTCAATGTAAAATATCTAAAATTTATCTCAAATTCTCCCAGGGTTATATGGCTGACCCTAGAAATTTTCCATAAATAGATATTTATAGAGGATTAGATTAAGGTTATTTAAAATCAATAGATATATAAATAAATAAATGATTTATTTTAATTAAACACTCTCTCCAATGGTCACCTCCCTCGGAACATCCTACACCGACCAACCTTAGGTCCCACCTAGGGTAAACCCCACATTCTATAATTGAAAGTGGTCACAAAATTTCCGTCTAAGATCCCAAACAATGGGAAAACTAAAAAAACTGAAACTATTTGCTTGCGTGTATAAAAATATATTAATATTTTTAATATATTAATTCTGGGGTCATGAGACACCAAAATACTCTACCTCCTTGGATGATAAATCCAGATGTATACCTAGAAATATTTAGAGTACAAATCCATTAGAATCAGAGTTACTACATTATCTCCCCCATCAAGGATTTTCACTACAAAAAGAATACAATAAACAAAAAGGTGGGATAATGAGTTTGCATCTGACTCTCTATCTCCTAGTATCTATCCTGCATGATCCCTTTCCACTATAATAGAAGAACCAATAGAATGGTCCATAATCATAGGATCCTATTTTTCCGATCCTCGATCTCCACTGTGTTCTCTAAGAAAATTGATCCATCATCGATGTCCAGCTCACCCCAGTAAAAAAATTTCCTACGATCATGCACTTAACTCTTCAGCTGCAATAAATAGAAGATTTCGTGCACTTGATCCAAATATGGGGGTAAGGCTATGTGTTAAGAAACCTCAAAACCAATTTAAAGGATATTGAAAAAATTGATGAAACTTAGGGATAGCTTTCCTCCCTGGACATACCTTTGAAACCCTCATCATTGTGATACTCTCAAGAAAATGTGGTCTCCATGGTCAAACTATAAGGGATTATGACACCAATATGCATAATATTTCTGTCTACTCTGGGCTATCCTCAAATGGATGTGGATCACCTAAGCCTTTTCCATCACCGCCTACACCATCTTTATCCCAACAAGATATGTCTCTCCAATCTTAGTCTATTACAAGGGCAACCTGTAAGGTCTCTTATATAGGTCCTTAAAAGGTACCATGCCAATGGTAGAGTGATGACTATTATTATATGATAACTCTACCAAAAGTGATCCTCCCAGCTCTGATTTAATTCTTACACATTGGCTCTCAGTATATCCTATAACACTTGGATAGTCTGCTTAGTATGCTTGTCCGTATATGGGAGAAACATTATACTCATCCTCAAATGGTTTATTAATGCCTCTTGGAATCCTCTCCCCAACCATCATGTGTATTTATCATCATGGTTAGAGACAATCATTGAGGTTACCCCTTGAATCTAGATGATCTCCCTCATATACCACTTACCTAGACTCTCCACTGAACATTGCTCCTTAATGGGTTAGAAGTGTACTGACTTCATGATTTAGTCAACAATCACCCAATTAGCATTGTTTCCTCTCACTATCTACGGAATCCCCATAAAATATTCCATGGATATACCATCCCATTTTCAATTTGGGATTGCAAGATTCTGTTTTAAGACTACCGAAACCTGGTTCTTATCCTTTTCCTGTTAACATGTGAGACTTCGAGAGATGAACTTGGGAATGCTCAACCTCATTTCATCCCACCAAAACTACCTATGAAGGTCCTAATTTTTCTTCAACACACTGGAATGTACAACCAAGGGGAAAGTCTAAAAATCCTTTATCACTTCCTCACACAACATGACTGGTACCACCATCCATCACAAGAAAAGGAAGATGTGCTCCACTCCCTTAGTTAATTCATCTAGTGAATCTCTTTAGGATATCTAATCTTGTAAAATTTTACAATCTTTGTATACCAAATGATTATCTTACACGTGTTGAAGAATCATAGGGTTCACCACTAACAACTGATGAAAAAAATACTCCCCTATCCTTCATTATGGTTAGCTGTAATAAATATTACTGCCCATACACCTCCTCCAACAATCAAGAATAAGAATTCCTATTAAGAGAATATAACACCACATTTCCCCTACTAGGAGAATATAATTTCTCTAAGTCGTATTCATATAAGAACTCTAAAAAATTCCACTGTCTCAGGTTCAAATCTCTCTGAGTGAAGATATACCTAAGACTCTAGTGGTTTGAGTACACAACAAAGTGCTCTACTTAAATAAAGTGGCACCATATCTTCAAGGTGAAGACTACCACTATCAACTCTGGTTCTCAAGTCAAGTAGTTATACTAATGGGGTCCCAATTTCATCTAACCATATACATTCATTAACTAACTATGCATCAAAAATAAAATGATCCCAACTTTTGAGGCATCACAAAGAACCACATAATCCACTCCCTTTTCTTATAGTATCTACATAATAGCACTAGTCATCCTCTGCCTTAACTCCCCAAAGGCTCTCTATCACTATTTTTATAGAAAAATGACTTCCCTTTCCATGTTAGGGTGGACAATGAAGTTTCAATCCTAGATAAGTCTTCCAAAAATCCTCATGTAGTACCCCACCTAGCCAAGAAAACTATGCACCTATGATATAATCTTGGGCGGTTCCTAAGAAATAAACAAACTAATATTTTCTGGGTCTAAAAATAATCTATGCTCTGATATTACATTCCCCATAAATTTTAACTTGAAAATAAAATATTGTAACTTTGATAGATTACCATAAATATGGTACTCCTAGAGTAAGTATTGGTCCGGTTTTAAATAATCTCACTGCTCCTCCTTTAACCCAGAGTAAATGAGTATTTCATCATTTAATGCAACCACAAATCGGTCCAAGTATGGATAGAATATTTGATTCATAAGTGACATAAAAAAATAGGGGAATTATTTACACCAAAATTAATCATAAAAAGATCATAATTTTTGTAGTGACATAAAAATGTAGTATTCAAAATATCATCAATGTGAACCTTCAACTGGTGGTAGCTAGGCCTTAGGTCAATCTTTGAGAACCAACTCTCACATCTCAACTGGTTGAAGAGTTTTTCATTCCTTGGAAAGGGGTACTATTCTTTATCATGACCTAGTTTAGGTGATGATAATCAACACATTACCTCAATCTGTTGACTACCTTTTTCAAAAAAAAAACATTGGGTCTACCTAGGGGGACACACTAGGTCGGATAAATCCATTCTATCGAAGGTCCTCCAATTACACCCTCAACACCTAGAGCTTGGTATGGTCCATCCAACATGCCGTAGAATATATCAGTGCGGTATCGAGATAAAACTCAATGTATAATTCCATCTCCACCCTCAAAGGCAGTCCCAAAACATCTTTGGAGAAGAAATATATACTCTACTCCAATATATATGGAATCCATATTCCAAAAGAGACCACTATTCCAAGGTAAAAGCTGGACAACTGATGGGTAATGGGTTGTGGCTTCCTTTACATAAGGCTCACTCACTCATCCATGAGATCTATCTCACCTGTATATGTGAATCTCATCCCATATGTATGAAGGCATATAAATCATCTAAGCTGATAGTAAATATGGGCCCATACTATGGATAACTAGTCCACACCCAATATAACATTATAATATTTCATTGTGATGACCATGTGGTCCCACAAGAAACTCTCTCCGCCAAGAGCCATCTTGCAGTGCTAAAAAATATGAGATATCGATTAATTAATATTTGTAGGAACCACTATCCATATATATTGGGATAAATTATCAACTGGAAGATCTAGCTCTCACATAAGTGATAAAGTGATAAAATAGTGATTACACTTGTTCCTAAAAATACTAGTGTAAGAGTAGAAATGCACAAATCACACTTAGAATAATCTCATGCGCAGCCTAGTTATAGCCCTATATAGCATGAAATTGCCTACATTCCCTTCCAAAACTCCCTGATCCTAGAATGGTCCACTTGATCATTTTGGTGTGAGTATCTCATCACATATCCCTCCATCATTAGCTCCTCCCTCCGGAGCTCCACCTCCTCCTCTACTAACATCACCTACCAGGGTGCCTCTCAAAATATGACTGGGGGATACCTGATCATGGAACTACCTCTTCCATGGTTTTCTATCCATTATATGAATCTCCTACTCAATGTGATGGTTATGGAAATTATGTTCCACGGAAGCCCTCTCATAACATGCATAACATCGACCCTCACATGGCTGTCTAGATCCATTATGTAATCCATGAGCCTTAGATCCACACTTCTATATATAAGAGTGATAAATCCTCCTCTATTGATACCTATATATACACCTTCTAGATGATGTAGACAAATTATCCTCTCAATTCCCACTACTTTCTCCGACCACTCAATGTCCCTCTTCAAGGAATCTCTTAGTCACCAGATCCCTCTATAGCACTCCAACCTATGTTAGAAGGAACAAGGATACTAAACAAGCATATACGTATCCATACAGACCCTTATTTAACATCTTTTCCTAGAATAAACCTTACCTCACCATATCTAAGGAGTATAACATGAGTTCAGTGAACATCATGGAATACTCAGGCACTATCATATTACCCTACGGTAGGATAAGAACCCCTTGGATCTAAAACAAGCACAATCAGAGGGGTAATAATCATCATGAAACAACTACTAGAGTTTAGACCATGAGACCATAATCCTGTCATGAGTTTTCATGATAAGACTCCACCAATTCTCTTCTTATCTATGGAAAATATTATCCACTTGTATAAACATCTATGTTATCAGGTTCCATACAAGCCTAAAGACTCATACTACCTATCCAATCAGTCCTACACTTCCTGGGGGTCTGGATCTCTATGGAACATCAATAGTCTATGATTATAGAACTCATATTGTACATTGAGATTAAGTTTATCATTATCCTGAAATATGGTAATATATGCTACTCAACAGGTGGGGTTGTTTCTTCCTACATGCCAAGAAAAAATATCTCATTAAACTAATCCCTTATCAATGATCATATCATAATCATGATCCTAAATCAGTAATATAGATTTCTATCTTCGTGGAGGAATCCTAAAAGTGATCAAGATGTACCACTGTTAGATGAGAATATATGTATCAGGATCCGAATTAAGAAGGATAGTCAAAAGACTCCATCCTATATGTTTCATGTACTATAGTTCCTTACAACCAATTTCTATGTAAATTGATTTTACAAGAAGGTAGTTAGAGTCCCATTGAATGGATATGTTAGTCGCCATACTAGGACTAGTTTCCCTGGACTAAAATCCACAATTGAGACACTCCAACACAATTTAACTAAGTTCCAACCAATCCTCAGAATATTAAAACTACAAAAAATATCCTAAGGAATAAACCTCCCTTTGATACCACTTTGTGACACTCGACCCACCAGGGTTTTTCTGGATGGTGGAAGGTTGAGCTGTCACAACTCTATGCCCACTTTCTAATAGGCTAGGTGATAGAGAGAAGTTCCAAAAAGGTATAAAATAAAATGGGAGGCCTTATTATAAAGTACCTATATGCACACACACAACAATCTCCATGAAAAAGTGTATAGTAATAATAAAATATAGTAACCGCTAGAGGAAAAACATGCATACAATAATCACATGAATATAACTTACAGTACAAAAGTAATAAACCAATGTAGAAAATAAAGGAAAAAAATACATTCTCAACCATAAAATAAGTACCAACCTAAGTATAAATGGAAAAAATAGGAAAAATTAGATAACCTAGCTACTGATCTCAAATTATGGCCACTATAAATGGTCAATGCCCCTAAGTATCCCTGATATCCATCAATATATTTATCAACATGTCTATTGTCTTCATAAAACATGACATGTGCGGGAAAATAACTTGTAGGGGTGAGTTTAAACATACCCAGTAGGATGCTCTAAGAACCCAAAAATGGATAAATAAATTGATATGAAATAATTCATCTCAACCCATAGCATGCAGGAACAAAAACCCAATACATATATGCTCATAAATAATCCCAGTAGAGATAGAAAAGGGGATATATATCTCATAGAACAATACATTATCGATGAGTCTGACTATAGCTTTAAATTTCCATATCCAATGCCCAAAATCATACGCAACCTCCCCAAAATATTTGTAGAGGGCCCCGCCCCTCATCGCTATGCATCATAGCCGAGGGAACCAGAACTCCCATTGAGGACCTAGTCCCTACTAGAGCTTGAAGATGGGGGAGTATTACACAATAGATAGAGGACCTACATCCATTATATGGGATTATTGTCTCTACCTATATAATTATTATGGGGGACCCAAACCCTGATGTGATAGGGGAGTACTAACCCCAACATCTCTCTAATGATCCTTCTATGATCACTTCCATCATCAAATATCACTTGAAGAAGCTCAAAAATCATAAAACCACTCATCCTATATCGTATTCCCAAATTAAGTATACCATCACATTCTATGCATACAAAAACTCAGGATAGTCTACTCACAGGACAATATTAGTGTCCCAAAGGAGTTATGAGATGAAGAAGTTTATAGGGGAATGCATGACATGTAAGGAGGTCCACATGGCATGTGACCTCAACTCACTATATGGATGTGTTCTTACCTAGAATTGGATTAAAAATCAATGTCATACCACATGGTGTGTATAGGTTATATACAATGTTTCTTTCTACCTAAGGTCCTATACATGTACACATGGAACATGGCTCCACTATCCAAGTATAACCACACAACTTTTCCTTGGGGATGACCATCAGAGGTCTTGGGAATATACAACTGGAACATGAATAGAAACCTTGGTAGGTTCACATGGTGTATGAGGATAGAAATATGGCATTAAATCCTTAACTGAGATGAAAAACCTATCCACGATGAAAAATTATATACACAATGTGTGTTTTTCCACACTACATGGTGCATTGTTGTGTTTTTTGATGAAAAACTAGTTTCTTCATGCGAATATCAAATTCTCTATTCCAACTAATTTCACCCATTGACCACTAAAAATTCACTAAAATAAAAGTTAGATCAACAAACATGGATCTTCATCCTCTGATGGACAAACATCGGGAATCCGTTCTCTCACTGATGATCCACTTCACATCCCATGAGCCTCCCATGGACTATTACTGTTACAGATCCCATTTCTATGAAGAACCATCCAAAATCCATCTTTATCCTTATATAATAAACCATCCCACTCATTTTTCACACAACCTCCCCGAATCAGGGGGTTTTATTGCATTTGAACATGCCCAAACAATGTCGAACATGAACCCCATGATTCAATAGTGAATAACACAAAGAACTGTGGGAATAAATTCATTAAAATGAAGATGAATCAATAATTTTTGAATAATTATCATTAAATGATCACATAAATTGGACATCTACAATGACAGAATGGTATGACAAGAATAAATTAGAAAAAAAACCCAATTCATTTAATTGGGCTCATGTGATGTTGGAAAACACCAGAAATAAAAACAGATAAATAATATATGCCTGATTAAATAAAAAGGGAAAAAATACATAAAATAACATGATATACTGTGATTAAGGATTGATATTTGGGAATAAAATATAGTGATGAGAAAGACCTGCTGTATTCACGCTCTCTCGATCCCCCTCAATCCTATCAAAAGTCGTTCTCAAGTTTGATCTGTCAACAAAGAACATATAAACCTACTCTAAAATTATCCCAAGGTTATGAGATTAACCCTATAAATTTTCAATTATGGTATATTTGTATAGTATTAGATTTTGGTCATTTTAAATAAATAAATAAGTAATTTATTTTAATTAAATGCACCAGCCAATGGTCACATCTCTCAAAACATGCAACATCGACCAACCTTAGGTCATGCCTAGGATAAACCCCACATTCTGGAGTCAAATTTGGTTTCATATTTCCAATAAAAGGTCCCAAAAAAAGTTAAAACTAAAAAAACTAAAATTATTCACACACATGCATTAAAATGTATTAATATTTTTAATATATTAATTCTAAGGTCCTAAGACACCCAAGAACTAATCCGACTCAGATGAAAAATTCATATATATACATAGAAATATTCAAAGTAAAAATACATCAAAACCAGAGTCACTATAATTCATACATTTATTATCATCTAGTTAGAAATGTGGATAAAATCATTTGAATGTAAAATGAGATATTTTTTTGAAAAAAGAATTTATTACACATAAGGTATTTTATCTTAATATGTTAAATTAATCACTAATAACAAATGATTTTAATTAAATATTTATATAATACATTCAATAAAATAAATTAATACTCATTAAATGGTTTTCACTAGGAAATTAATGAGAATAAAATCATTTTTATACTTGAAGATTCATTTTTTTCTAAAAACAATTTTATGCATTTTTTAGAATGTTATTATAATTAATTTTTTCTACATTTAGAAATTTAATATTAAAAAATGTTTTATATATTTTTAATTAGTGTTTCTAATTTTTTGAGAAGTTTAATATCAATTTTGGTCATAAAAATAAGCTACCACGTTAAACATATAGCCACTTCGATTAAATGTAAATGTGGTAGATGGTTAAACTAAGAGATAAGAAAAAAAAATGTCTCTAAAAAATTATCTAAATTTTATTTTATGTGTTAATTTAGAACCTATATTATCTTATATTAATTTTTTTCTATTTTTTTCCACTTTAATTTAATAATGTCATTTGTTATATTTATAATTTCTAAATATTTATAAGGGCACCACTCCATTTAGTTATAAAATATAACCTCCTCTCCTAATTTATTAAAACACTTAAAGAACCTTATCTATAATAATATATGACCAAAATGATTCAAAAATATCCTCCCCATGTTATATAGGTTCCAGTTTCACCAAAAGACCAATCCAAGAAGGCATAAGGAGAGATCCAAAGTAGGACTCTCAAGGAAGAGGTAATCGACTAAACCGAGTTATTTTTGGTTTCTTTCTTCTTAAAACTCCTTAAAATATTCTATTAATACCTCAAAATAATGTAATAAGTATAATTATTATTCCTAAATTTTATTATTTTTATGGAAAAATCGTTATATACCTCCTTTCAATTAATGTAAAATGTAAATGTCGCTCATGTGTACATACAGACTACCACCTTAATGAAGCGATGCATTTCATTTTTCATCACAACCTCCTGTGGACAGTTATAAAGATTTATTTAATTAATAAATATTATATATATGAAATAATTATTATTTTGGAAGATAAATTATTTTCTACCTTCCTTTCTCTCCATCAATTGAAAATGAAAATATCACCCGTGTGTACGTGCAGACTAGCGCCTCCTTGAAGCAATACATTTCATTTTTATCACAGAATTACATGGATGGTTATAAAAGTTAATATAATAAATAAATATGATATTTATGACTTGATTAAGATTCTAGAACCATGAATAAGGTGAAATTACTAGAACCTTTTAACCAAAACATGCATGGAAAAGGAATAGTTAACACCCAAATACTTACTTTAACAAAGAATTATTAATAAAAAGGTTATAAGAAATTATAAGTGAATAATATCTACTAAGATAAAAATAAATATAGTTTTAATATGGATTTATAATAAATTTAAATTTTATAGATGAGGTCATATCATGTTAATCTAATTGGAAGAGTGATGAAAGAGTTTGTGTTACAATATAATGTTTTATTTGGATTATTTGTGGTTCAATTTACATTAGGGGAATTTAAAGTTATTTCTCTCTTAAATATAAAAAAAATCATTCTAATTTGGTTATTTAGGGGTTTTTAAAGTACTCTTTCCATTTTCACCCACTTTGGTACTGAAAAATAAAAAAATAATATTTTTAAGAAAATAAGACATCATTTCTCATTTTTGGTATGTAATATTTCTTTTCCATATACATGTTATAAAAAATTGATTTATGGAAGTTACTATATAATTTTAAAATAAATATAAAGGTATTTGTATTCTATATTTGACTCTATTTAGAAATATTTTATTAGAATCCTCTTTTCATTTTCCTAATGGTTCATTTTTCACTTTCTTCACAAAATTTTGAAAATAATGTTTTTTTAACATTTAACATATTAATTGATTTACCTATCATCATATCCTTTATTACTCATGAGTATTAATTTATATTTTTCCATTGGGTTTAAAATAAAGTACATTCCCCATTTTCTAGGATTTGTTTTGATATGTACAAAAAAAACGCGATTTCTTCTTCTTTTTAAATCTTAAGTTAAATGATTTTATATAAATGTTTTCCATATATGTCAACATACTTTAATTATCATTATACTTTATTGGGGATATTAAGTAATGATACAATCCAATTTCTTTCTCTATATGTATTATAATGTTGTTTTTAGGGAAATCTTTATGAAACCCATTTATTTTCCATGGGTTGATCAAGATTTAATGGAATGATGAATGCTTTCAAGTTCTTGTGGAATACATAAGCATTGTTTGTCTTTATGTGATGGAGGAATCTAATTTATCCCTCCAATGAATTGGTCAATATTTTA
Source organism: Viscum album (assembly GCA_963277665.1). NCBI lineage: Eukaryota > Viridiplantae > Streptophyta > Magnoliopsida > Santalales > Viscaceae > Viscum > Viscum album. The sequence goes on from OY728148.1 coordinate 474,473,422, forward strand.
TATCTCATGATCTCAAAGGATACATGGCTGGTTATCCCAAGCTCAAAGGGTACATGGGTGGTTTTCCCAAGCCAAATAAGGTATAGAAGTGGTTTGCCTAAGCATAATATGTAATGAATGTTTTGGCGGGTAGCCCAGGGATATTATTTTATTCTCAGGTTTATTTTAATTTTTTTCCATACTATAATGAAATATTATTATTCCTATGTTACACTCTCAGGAATCATGATTATTTGATGTTCCACACTCTTATGACTCACATATTATGTTATGTCGATTCCTTATTCCATGGCTCATGGTTTTAGATTTATATATTTTGGTATGATCTTTATGTTCTTATACTAATATAATCATCTTATTCTCACTTATGATCTTCAAAATTTATCTCCCATTTTTACCCTTACTAATAATCAGAAATCACCCCTTCTAATGTTTCCATTTTCTTAGGTTATAAATAAGAATATTTAGTATGATAATCCTAAAAGGGTACCACAGGAGAAGAATATTTGTGGAAAATGTCGAAGATTGTTCATAAATAAGTTGGTTATTTATCAAGTCACCAAATACACCAAACGTTTGCTATTGTTGGGTATATATTATTCTAAATGTATTGAATATATAGTTTAAATGATGTAATATTTTTATAAGTGATTCTAGGGTCACATAAAACTCAAAATTATAACTAAAAACCTTATCAAACCCATGAAACGACACATACATGGGTCATGCCTATGGAACTGATAAAATGATTCACACCATAGGGATATCCTTATCATCAATACACAAAGCCAAGAACCCTATATCTACAACCCACTCCATCCATTACAATACATAATGACTAGACATGACCATCATGATCATACCCATATTATAACTTAAAACATAAATCACAACCCATTCCCATCTCACCAAGAACATCTTCCTTGACATTCATAAAATTTCCAACTACAAGAAGTCTCACACCCTACGATAACTAATGTTTCTCTCCCCACCATATGGATTCCCTTACATATCTCCTTAGGTGAAACCATTATAGGTTCCAATATCACATACCTGTCGCTCCTCTCAATCCGTTCCCTACAATATATCAACTCCTAACACCATCCATCCATAGTTTCATCATCAACATCATCGAAATGATAGTCCTACTAATCTTATCAAAAATATTAGGAAACCATACTTGTAATAAATTCCTTGAAACCATCATTTATCATCCTATATATGGTTGGTCACCAAGCCACAACCCAAATGGGAACCACACATAACTATCACACACCACCTCAATATCATCCAAATCCAACAAGTGTATTCTCTTATGAAACTCAGTTGTAGAGCCCATCTCATTCTACAATGCTTCACATGTCCTTGAATCAAGGATCACATGGATAGTCCCCAAGAATGATCTTCCTTATTTTGAATCTCATCTAACCAAAATCTTCTCATGAATTTATTTCCCACAATCCTGACCTATCACCCATGAAAAGAGCAATTACATGATCACTCACTAACCCTTGAATAGTTCTTAAAACTAGAAGTGTCTAACCATTCATTAACTATCCTAGATATGACCATCTAAAATCATAATCATGTATATCATCAAGAACCATTACTAAAATAAACAAGTCTTGGATTATTACCAATATATGCTTTTGAAACCAAACTTTGATACAAAAACCACCTTAAGTGATTTTCATCAAAAAATCCAAAGTCATCACCATGCCTATAACACATACCACCTAACACCTTCAATGAACCAATCTTAGGGCCCAAATAATCTACCCATTATTTCTATTTATAATGGAACTCATAATAATGGGATAAAATCTCTCTTATATTACACTTTCATATCATAACTTATCTCATCCAAAACAAGAAAATGATTTACAACTTAGTCATAGCACTCGACTCACCAACATCCTGAACCACATCACAAGGGTACTAAGCTCTCCCACCGAGCCTATAAATTTCATCTCACATAGGTCTTATCTCATGGGGTAACACTTATTCTCTTTTATCAAACATCACAAGGCAATAGATGTTCCAAAACACCGACTCTATAGTTATCATATATATATATATCACATTTCAAGTCATCAACCCACTCAAGGTAATTAATCCTCATAGGGAATAAACATAACATACTAGCCCTTGAAGATAATGATCTAATCCGTATATATATATTGAAATCATTCCATGATGATCTGTGTCATGTAATCCATAGTTATATGGATTGGTTAAGTAAAATTCCAATGATAAGATTCACGGGAAAACAATATATAGGTTATTCTTGACACTTTATATAACTGAGCCCATTTTATTTCCAAAACCTGTATCAGGGAATCAAATGACTATATCAAACCACTATGGTTCACTATACATCCTATAAAATAGGGGTTATAAAATTTTATATAAGTATTATCCCTTTATATAATCCACATGAACTATCATATAAGAATCTATACCATGGTTTAGTTGAGTATAATTCCAAAAAATTACATATAAAAATGAAATATATGTTTTTATTAACAATTTAGGTATCTGAATCCTCATCGTCAATGATACCAACCACACATGAGCACATAAATTTCATCTTAATTCTATGTGCCAAGAATGATGCATTGTTCACATTCCTCTTTACAACATTCCAAGATACAAAATCCTAAATAAAAATCCCAAATAAACACTTAATATTTAAACAAATATCTAAAATGTACTATAAAAAACCAAGAAAGACAATCCCCTATCCATGGTAACCTATAATTCCCATAAAAAGGTTCCCATGAAGCACTAATATGAGGCTTATCACAAGATTTGATAGTAATAAACCTACCCAGGTCAACCCATAATGTCACCCAAATTAGTCCTCTATAAGGCCCATAACACATTCCCAATCTCCATGGTCTGATGACAATCACTAGCGTGTCATACAAGGAAAAGTGAAAATGATTCTACCCTAAAATAGATATAACATAGGTAAATGGGACCTATAGAATATATAATATTTTAGAAAACCAAACCAAAAGGGTAATGTCTAATAAATAGATAACAAGGTCATAATTAACAACCAAAAGACCATAAAAACATGAAACTTGAAACAACCCGGTGCATCTCTATGTGACTATATGTCACCACCATCCCAACCCAACATAAATTCAATATGAGTAAGGATATTTATCTTCTACATGATTCTCTTCGCTTTAACTATATCCTAAAAAATGAAGGATTCAAACATCCAAATGAAAAAGTAGGTTGTGATCACCAAAGCTTAATAGGATACCAGAAAATAATCTATACAATGATTATCCACATTCATCCATTAGTTATTATCCAGAAAAATAGTGGTATAAAACATTTCATAAAGAAATTATGTCTTTTACCAAATATTCTATTCAAAACATCCCTTTGTTTTCTTTTCTAAAATCATTCCATATGTAATAATTCACAAAAAAATTAAAAACTATCCATGAGGTATAATAAAAGTAAGTAACCATGTTTTCTTATATCCATAAATCAAGAGGCATGATAATATAAAATATATATCCATGTAATGTATCCATAAAGCATAAATAGAACAATCACAACACAGGGGTACACACAAGTCAAATAACTATGAAACAAAAGTCAATATAAGTGAAGACCAAAGTCAAAGAACCTTGGTTCCTCAAAATTCTACCCACTAGTAACCATGACATAATTAGGGCCTCCCCTAGTGATAGAAAACTCTACTAGGTCATGTTATATTTAGCTTTTCCCCATACCCCATGGTTTTCCCGATGTGATATTATATTATCATCATGTTTAAGAAATAAAATTCATATTTCATAAATATTTTCCAAGAAAATATATTCCTTTTAAAAGAATAAAAAACCCTTTTCAAATCAAATTATTCTTTGAGGCATTTCATCAATCACATAATCTGCATGAAAATATTTTTTCAGCAAAAACTTATTTTTTATAAAACAATTTCTTTTCCATAAAAGATAAATTTCACCTCTCCTATATTTAAAATAATAAATTTAATAAATTAAAACTAATGAAATTCATAATAATGAATATAATTTCATATGAAATCCTATTTAAAGATACAACTACCTCAAAATCAAGAGAAAATCTCATTGTCTTTAAAACTAGTGATGAAAATGAAGAGAAAGTGCCCTAAAAAACCTAGATCCAAGAGAGAAACTATAAATTCCCCATAAATCCTCTAGATATGAAACTCAAAGACTATTTCGGTTCTATAAAGATAAAGAGAAGAGATATCAAGAGGATATCTAGAGAGAAGAGGATAAAATGAGAGAAAAACGGAATGTACCCTGATGCGATCCACAAAAAACTATCAAGACTCACCAATGAACCATAAAGAGAGTCCTATATAATGTCATGGAGGATTTAGTTAAATATAATAAGTAAATATTAGAGGATTATATGTTAAAATGACCAAAGGAATTAGGGTAAATTTTAATTTCAATAATGTTGGATCTAGGTGCATAGTTAGGCCGCATGTTTTTATAAATCATGTACCCACCATTCATTTACCAGTGTCTTTGGACAACCAATTCACATGGTTTACAAAGGAAGATCATATGGTTATTTGAACCATGGTCAATCTATGTGACATCCTTTAGACCAAATCCCAAATATATGCACGGTTTTATTGAAGTATCGCATGGTTAGAAAATCTAAGCTCAAATTGTAAAAAATGTTATTGGAACCCATAGATCCATTTCATAAGTTGCCACATAGTTTGACTAACCATGCATCCAAACCATTGACCTGACCCATTTTTCTTGAAACATCATATTTTTAACCTCCAAATCCTTAAAATCACTATAGACTAAAAATTGATAGAAACATGTCAAAAGTTTATCATACATTTGACCCATAAGGCATCACCATTATCCCCCCCATGAAAGATTTTTATCCCCTAAAAGGCTCCAGAAGATGAACCAAAAAATAGATAAAGATATATTTTCGTCATTAATGCCCTGTACTCCCATGTCCCAAGGTTATCCCTACCACACTTCCATATTACATGAACTAATTTTATCATCTTTCCATGAAAAAAATCATTCTATTAGTCCACAATCTAAATTGGCCATTTGAACACTGAGTTACATTGTTTAATCTCGATGTACTCCCACTCAATATCATGGGATAGATTCAAAAATTATTTATTCTATTGATAAACAGGAAACACATCATGAATAGATGTCAAATGAGTAAGTAATTCTAGTCGATAAACCACCTTCTCAATTTTCTCCATGGTTACAAATGGGATGACATAATGAGGTGCTAAATTACCATGCCTCCCCAAATGTCTATGTCCAAATAAAGGTGAATCTTTGAAAAAAACTATATTTATCACCTAAAATTACAATAGATGATGATACCAATAGATATATAGTTTTTTGAAACTATGAGTTTTGGATAACATTTTCTTAGTCAATTTCACAATATCTATCATCTCATGAATGATAATCGGTCCCACCAATAACTGTTCTCCAATATCTGCTTAAGAAAGAGGTGATCTACATGGAATCCTATAAAAATTATGAAAAGTAATAAATCTTGATCAAATACAGATAACATTTTTTTTATTTTAATACCCCATTAATGGAATCTATTTGTCCCAATATCAACAAAAGTCAAGAAAACATGATTGAAGTATGTCTTCAATAATTTAGGTCGCTTTCTATGACTATCCATACATATAGGGATGATAATCTATTCTCAACTTCAACTAAAAACCCATACCTGACGACAATCCACTCTAGAACTAGGATGTAAAGTGAAGGTACCTATCAAAATCAATAGTTTATAGAATATCATGGAGCTTGATATTCTCACACATGTAAAAGTGACCAAGATCATATACCTTCATCGTCTCCCTGATAGGTATGAAATATATAGATTTTGTGAGTATATAAATAATCACCCATATTGCAACTATATCTCTAGAAGTATGAGGTATACCAATAAAGAAGTAAATGGAAATATATTCCCATTTATAAACTGTTTTGTGTAAAGTTTACAAAAACCAATTTTCCTATGATTATATAACTTAATTATCTAACATATAGGTAATCAAGATTCAAAATTCATACTTGATTGTGTCATTACTGACAACCCATAATAATGTCTCAAGTATTGATACATTTTTATTTCTCCAGGGTGTATAAATTGACTGGATTAGTGTCCATCATCCAATAATTTATGTATCATGTCTATTGGAACAAAAATCCTACCTCAGAGGTGTAAAACCCCATCGGGTGATTGAGACCACTCACCCACGGTCTCCCCAGTATAAAGATTCCCACTAAATCTTTGAAACTCTAAATCTTAAGCCTATCCAAGTCAAATATGATAATATAAAGAAGATAAATCCTGAATATAATCTTTGAATACATGTCCCTAATCTCTCCATTAATCCAAGTGCATCTTAGTAAACAAGATCATCAAGTACTTCTTTTCCACTATTTCCTTCATTGCTTAGGTTAATAATTTTATATTCGAGTAATCTTTAACCACATTACCTTTTTGGGAGTGTATGAAATATTAAAATTAAAGGTATGATGGTACTCTACCTAATTTATTTGTCTCAAGTTGATATCCCTATTAGTGAAGATATACTTCATACTATTATAGTTTTAATAAATTGTTAACCTATCCATAAAGAGATAGTGCCTCTAAGTCATAAGAGAGTGCATCACTTCCACCAACTCAAGATCATGTATGGGGTAGTTCTTATCGTGAATTAATAAATGATGGGATTCATAAACTACCACTTATCTATTCTATATTATAATAAAATCAAATCCATACCTGAGGCACCACAATAGACATTATAACCCCAACTTGGCTCAGGAAAATCAAGAATGGAGTTGAATCCAATATCAATTTCAAATCCTAAAAAAATCTCTAGAATTAATCTCTCTAAATGAACTTCACACCGTTATGGGTTAACTATGTCATCGAATACATGAGCTTTGAGAGGTCCCAGACAAAGAAACTATAACAAATATCTAATCCCAAGAATCTTTAGGTCTAAAACTCATTCCTAGGACTCTATGAAGGCATCAAAATATGATTCTTTTCAGGATCCACTGAGTCACATTTTCCATAAATCAAATAGCCTAAAAATTTAATCTCTTGATTCTAAAAACCAAATTTTGGATAAATTTCAATATAGATAATTTTCTCTTAGTGTTCCTTGGATGATATTCAAATGATCAGCATAGTCCTATTCCAATATAGAATAAACAAGGATATTTTCCATGAAAACAACTACAAACAAATCAAACAATTGATGGAATATTTGGTTAATCAAATACATAAACACCACATGATCATTATTAATTAAAAATTTCCAAACCAAATAATCATAATTCCCATACCTTCTCTAAAACATTGTTTTAGGTATATCTTCATCCTAGTCCATTAGTTGATGGTACTCTAATATTTGATCCATTTTTGAAAACCACCAAGATCCTTGTGATGGTCAATAAGGTCATCAACACTAGGATAGGAATATTTTTCTTAACCATCACCTCGTTTAGTTTTTGGTAATCAATACAAAGATGGAGACTCCCATCCACCTTATTTATAAAGAGTACTGGTTATTCCCAAGGTGAAATTCTAGGATTAATATATCCCTCTCCCTTAAGATCCTCAATCTAAACCATTAAGTGTTGAATTAAATAATTCCATTTAGTATAAATCTAAAAAATGGTCTCATCCCTGAAAGAAATTATTTAGATAACTAAACTTCTATCTAAGGTGATAACCCAAAAAATCATCGGTAAGTATGTCAAGATACTCACTCACGACCACTAGAAGAGGACCACTAAGTCACAGATCAAAAACATTAAGAAATAGATCTGAAAACTGACATGATATCATATCATAATTAGGAGAAATAATACATTCTCTCCTAGATCTAGGATCCCACTCTACTTGAAAGACATGAGTATCTCCATCAAAAGGAAGAAACTAGTTTCTTTGATGATACAATTGATCATGTTTGTACAATTTATCATCTATTCCATGCAAATGATGAGATCAAATATGTGAAGTTAAATAAATAAAAAGTAACATATTTTTTCTTGGCTAGATATCATCATTGGACACCTAGGATATATAAAAACTTACTTTGTCCTCTTTCCCAATGGGGTGAAAATATTCATCATGAAAGGAATAAGCTCTCAGTGCAATTCCAAGATATCTAAAATTTTAGATGATATAAAGGATTGATTTGAAATAGTATTAAATAAATCTATAACCATATAAGATGAAATTAAAACCATACCTTTCTCAGTATCCTGTACCCCCTCTAAATATTCTCATTCATTTTCCACTACTTAGATATGGATGACCTCATCCTTCCCTTTCATCGATGCTTGATCATCACCCTTGGGATGCAGTTGAGATACCACCATTTTTTCTGTGCTAGATATGAACAGAGATCCCCTGGTGTAGTTGGATATGGCTTTACTAACTCGATATTGTTTATAAAAAAATGACAAATATGACTTGATATCCCAAATATGTGACATACCTTGGGTATTTCCATTTAATCACGTACGAGGTGTCCATTTTCCCACCTTGATAACAATACTCCTTGACTCGTTCCTAGAATCTGTTGCATTGTCCTACCACCACCTTGTTTATGATGTCCGTGATTCTTCTTATTGATAAAAAGAAAACTCCGGCTACCACTTTTGATCTCCAATTATTCTAATATTATTGTCTTCCCATCTATTCCAACCTTAACCATTGCTTCTTTTTTCTGAAACATTCAAAAAGGTGGGTAAGAACATAAGAGTCAACACAGATTGAATATCTACCCTCAAAACCACATCCAACCTATGTTTATTGAGATAGTCATTAGAAAAAAGTTCTAGAGATAGGTGCACTAACTTGGAAAATTGATTAGAATAATCTATGATAGAATGATATCCCAACTCAAAACTAATGTACCCTCAACCCTTCACCAATATCAATGTCTCAGGATATAAATGTTGATTGAAGTCCTTCTTAAAATTATTCCAAGTGATATATTTGTGAATATTGGAATATATAATAGACTCTCTCCACATCCTTCCTATCACGTTAAGCACATAAGTGGTGAAAGAAACCATGGATTCTTTTAAAGTTTTACAAAATTGAAAAAATCCTCTCAATCCTCTTGGTATATTCCTTTGATTCCTAGGGTTACTTTTCAACACAAAAGATCAGAGGATGATTCTTAGTGAATTCTGATGCATAGTCCACCCTTCATTTTAGTTCAACATTAGTGACATGGACCAAGGATCAGATTGTTCAGACTATAATTTCTAGCAATATGGAATCAACCAATGGATTCATCTGCGAGACCTAATTCACACCTTCCTCTCTAGTATTCTAGGGTGTTATTCTTGGAGGATCCAGATTATATAATACAAGAAGAAAAAACCCTTAGAACAAAATTTTATTCCTTTATCATAAATTGAATTTAAATAAATAAAGATAAAAAAGGATAATATTAAAATAAAAGATACTATACAACCATGAATTTCTAATTGTAACCTGATGTTTATCCTGAAAGTGATATGGCTAGGAAAACTCCCACACTACCTCTCAAGTTAAAATAATACTATATATAGTATATCAAAAAACCCAAACACAAGAAGGATTGCATGCTTTCATGATGACCTCACACTTTGATACCTATTTTTAAGATAACAACTTGGGTTAACCCATAATGTCGCAATAATTTTCCAACAAAAATGCCCAAAGAACGTTTCCAATTTCCATGGGCTGGAAACAAACACTAAGGTTTCAAACAAAGAATTTTGGTAATGATTTCAACCTTTAACTGACATATTAAAGGATACAAATAATATATTAAAACCAAATATATCCATAACATATCATACATCAAACAACCAAACCAAAAGTGTAAAATCCAAAAGCTGAAAAATAAGGTCACAACAAATAACTAAAACCCATTCAATAACATGGAACCTAAAACAAGCCATGGGTCCATCTCTATTTGACCATATGTCACCACCATCCCAATACATCATAAATGAAACAAAAGTAATAAGAGATATTCTCTACATCACGCTCTTACCATTAACTATAGTTTTCACAACCAAGGCTAAAAATTACCCAAAGAAAAGGTACAATGTTAACACTAAAGAAGAGTAGGTTACCACTAAATAATCTATACAATTTCTATCCATAGGAATATATTAGTTCTTATGTCCAAAAATAAATTTTCAAAACATTTCATATTGAAATATTTTCATTTCTCAAACATTTATTTTAAAACATCTTTTGGTTTTATTTTGAAAATATTGACATATTCAATAAATAAAAAGAATATAAAAAACTACACATGATGAATAATCAAAAGAAATAACCATGTTTTCATACATCAATAAATCAAGAGGCATAAAAATATAGAAAACATATCCATGGAATGTATCTACAAAGAACCAATGGAAAAATATCAACACAAGTGTGTAAACACTCAAACAACCACGAAACACTAGCCAATTTAAGTGAAGACCAAATTTTAAGAACCTCATTTCCTGAGAAAGGATAATTACTTGTAACCATGGTATCAGGATAACATCCCCTAGTGGCACCTAACTCCACTACAACTTATCAAAGAATATATTTTTCCCATACACTAATTTTCTCCCATTATGTTATTATATAATCATTAATTTTAATAAATAAAATTAATATTTCACAAACATTTTATAAGGTAATATATTCCATCTCTAAGAATTAAAAATCATTTTAAAATAAAATTATTCTTTAAGGAATTTCATCGATCACATAATGTTCATTAAAATAGTTTCCCAATAAAAACCATTTTTATAAAACAATTTCACATCCATAAAAGATTAATTTCACCTCTAATGGATTTAAAATAAATAATTTAATAAATTAAAACTATAGAAATCCAAAAGAAAACAAATCATTCCATGGGAAATCATGTTGTTTAGAGATACCTACCTCAAGATCAACGAAAACCTCATTGTATTTTAAATCAATGATGGGAATGAAGATAAATATTATTCACTTACCTAGATCCAAGAGAAACACCATAAAGTTTCCTCCACACACTATAGATCCTATAATCATAGCCCATTAGTGTTCCATTGAGATGAGGGTAAGAGAGATCAAGAGGAGACCGAGAGAGAAAAAGATAAAACAAGAGAATAACCAAACATACCTTGATGATATACACCCAAAATGATCAACAATCACAAATGAATCAAAGGGAGAGTCCTATAGAAAATTAGGGATAGATTGGTTTGAGATAATATGGAATAGGGATATGATTAGAGGTTAAGCCTACCAAGTAAATTAGGGTAAATTTCAATTTTAAGAAGTTTATATTTGGGAACACTGTTAGTCCATAAGGTAAAAAAACCATGTTCCAACTTTGTGTTGAACATGGTCCTTAGACCACCAATTAACATGGTTTCCCAAGGAAGGATTTACAGTTTGAAAAAACATACACAATTCATTTGACAACCGATAGTAAAAATCCTAAATATCTAAATAGTTTTCCTAAAGACTCTCATGGTTCGTAAGACTGTGAAAAACATCACTACAACCCAAAAATTTATTTCATAGGTTACCACACAATTTTGCAAACAATGTACCTAAATAGTATGAATAACCAATTTTTCCTAAAAATCCAAATTTTTAACCTCTGTCTCCCAAAAGCCTCTCTAACCTCAAAATAGATAGATCATGCCCAAAATTAAACATACATGTGACCAGATGGGTATTACACTAACACATTACTATATCATATGTCCAGAATCTTCCCAAATATTGAAACAAAAAAAATCTATATTACCACTTTTTAACACCCTATTCCTTGACCACTCGCTAGTGCTCAGGCCAAGTGTCACATGACTTTAGGCATGCCTCTGCATATTCTAGGGGTTTCCAACATGTAGTGAGGGTTTAGGGTATTACCATGTTGAGACTATACCATTATATGAGAGAGAAAAAATATATTAAATAAAAAAGAATCATGAAATATATATAATCATATTACAAATAATCAATAAATAATAATTATTCTATAATAAATGTAAATTTGAGAAATATTTATTAATGAAGACATCGTAGTTGATCACTCACTATGCCAATAAAATATAAAAAATAAATAGAATAATAAAATATAGGTGGATATACTACTATCACAAATCCTCGTCAATTCTTTGTATCTAGTCCATATTGAGATGCTCCATCCTAATCATGAAAAACTCGGCCTCTTCCATGACACCCAAATATTTAACTTTATAATTTTCCTTTAAATAGACATTATTCCAATTGCTTGTTTCATGTACAACACTAAACTAAAATTATCCATGATAGTTTAGACGAATATTATTATGGAATTTCAGGAATAATTAAACCTTTACAAAATAAAAGTATATTTTTCAACTAAAATTTCTTATATATAGAGGTTAAATAATTAATATGATTTTATTTTAGAAATTATTGTTCTTTCTGAAATAACTATTTTTCTAAAAGTGTTGTGAATTTTATCCTAACATAATAGATCAATCAATTTTAAAATATTATTTTGATAATATATAATATTTGAGTCTATGAACTAACACAGTAATATTATTTAAGTTTACAATTGGTCTAAAATATTACTAAGAGAACTCAATGTTTTAAATGATCATTTTCAATAAAAAAATTTATTTATATTTTGTACTTTTATTTAAAAGATAAAATTTTAAATTTTAGTATTTAAATTTTATATAATTAAATTAATTTTTTGATTCCACATATCAAAAATTATCCTAGAATTATTGTTTTTGTAATTTTTTTGAAATAATTTTTTTTAGTAAAGAGTGAAAAAATACAACTTTTAATAAAACCATAGAATTTATGACTTAATTGAGAAATAGGTATAACATAAAAAATAATAAAATAAATTCAATGATAAAGGATGTATATAAGGCGTAAACCTATAAATATTTAAACAAAATGCTAAATTTAGAAAACCAATTCTTAATGAACTTAAGTAATATTTTCCAATAAAATAAATTATATTTGGTTTTTATTTCAATTAAATATTATTTTGATAAAATTGGGTTTGGGATTTTTTTTAAAACCACAATTTTTTTTTATAATAAACCAATTTATATCCTGAAAATTAAATAAATTGATAAATTTATTTTACAAATAAATTTTATGATTCAAAATACACTTATTTTCTAAATGGGGTTTTAAAAACATCAAGCGCTAATGTTAAAATTATTTTTTCTCATAAATAGAAATTTCATCTGATAAAATGGATTTCATATTTTGAATTTGTATTTTCAAATTTTCTTATATGGATTATTTTATATTTAGGTATAAAAAATTAATTGCTTGGGTAAAAACTAGTTACTAAGGTAATAGACCGAAGGGTAAAAAGGGTTAACCAAAGGGGTAAAAGAACAATTGTCACGAACCAAATCCGATTGCACCGAAACATGCATCAAAACTGGCCTGTGACAGGGCCCAAAGGGCATTCTCGATCCCCACATGCTGGAAAAAGTTCCCGAGTATCGTAAAATGAGAATTGGGAATGATTCCCCCAAGTTTATAAACATAAAAAAACAAATGAATCCAATAAAATGAATCTGGATTTTTCAAACCAAACAATCTTTTAAAAAAATTCAGAACTGAATTGAATAGTTTCAAAAAACTCACCAAGACTATAAAAAATGTACAAAACCAAAAATAAACAGCCCAATAACCCTCATGGAAAGGGGCACCACCCTCAAGCTAACTCTATAAGACTTCACCACCAAGGACCAGCTAGAAACTCAAACCACAAGCACTAAAAACTGTACCCAACTAGAGACAACAAAAATAACCAAGTATACTGACAATCAAGGGTGTGAGTTGGCTATGATCCAATGCCCAGTAGGATACCACCACTAACAGATTCAATGTGATAAACATTAAAAGATGAAAAGCCTGTAATTTTTCATAAATAGGAAATGCTAGTTACAATTTCTAAAAGATTCAACTTAAAGATTAAAATAGTTTTCAAGTGGGATATCATTAAGAATCAAAAATTTTAAAAATAATGTCAAAACTACTGAATTTACCAGTCAACCATACCATATTCTGACGGTAAGGACCAAGAAACTAATGAGTACAAGCAATAGGAAATAACCCCTAGGCACTAAATCGTTGTGGGTCCCTGATACCTAATATCTCGGTGAGAGTAATAGTTACAATATTCGTTCTCATGCCTGAGCCACTAGTAGAGAACATACCCATAACCTAGTGGTCCCCAATAAACATCATCATATTTTATTTAGTGTTGTAAGCATCAAAATTGCTATGTGAAACTGAGGCCAAACCCTAATGATTCACTAGTATACAAGTACACGTCCACCCACCTAGATACTCGGGTATCCCTCTTGTGCTCAAACAAGTTCAACAAGATAAGAAATATAATTTCCACATGAAAATATAACTTCCACATAAAACATTTACCAAAAATCCCACATGTACATCACAAAAGTCACAAATTCCACTTTTTCATTCAAATTTCTTTTGAAATCAAACTCACACCAAAATAGCCCACAACACATTTTTCAGATCTTTAAAAATTCAAAAAATCCTTTAAAAATTTAATAAAATCTTTTCCAAGATGATAAAAATCACATAAAAGCCCACTCAAATGTTACATAATAATCTTTTCATAAACAAAATTCATTTTTCTCATCAAACTCATATAAAACAGCCCGAAAACATGTTTCGTACCCACATCACAATTTCATAAATCACATTGACAAATTAAAAAGAATTACCAAAATATTTGACATAAAAACTGACCACTTTATATTTAAAAAAACTCATTTTAGTAACATACTACCACCAAAATAGTAAATAGGCAACCATTTCACACTTTGTGTAACTCATTAAATCTGTTACAATTTTCATAAAACCAACCGAAGGGGTATAACAATGTTTTTCCCACAAAAAAATTCCAAATCCTATTTAAAATAAAAAATTACACCAATAACAATCCAAATCATAAATTTCATCCCTAGAAATATTTATTTAACTACTCTAAAGTACTATAAAATCACCTCAAATAATACCACAAAAGATGCACATGAAAAACACACATTTTCATAATATGCTTTCTAGAGGCAATACATGGTTTTGCAAATAAAACCCATTAAAAGACCCTATTTTAAAAGAAAAGAAACACCAAGACCCTAAAAAATAATAATTGGTATCCCAAAAAGATTTATTACACCCATTTCATATGTTATAAAACACACCCAAACAATACCCCAAGGGTTACGCATGAAAAACACCCAATGTCAAACTAAAATGCAACTATAAAATTAAATGCTTAACCAAATCCATAATAAACAGTTTTTTGACAATATAAACATATGAGGATTATTAAAAATAATTAATTTAAAAAAACTAACTCATATAGAAATGATCACACCTTGAATCACCTGCCAAAAGTGTTAAAACCCTCAAATATTGGTGTGAAACATCAACCGCACCACCGCCGCACCTCAAGAAAGTGAAAAGAAACCTAAAAACTCAATATCTTTCCCAGAAGACAGAAATTTATACCCTATTCATGAAACTGAACTTCTGGACATTTTAGAACTCAATAAAGGGTGAAAGAAACCCTAAGGAAAGAGAAGAAATCAAAGAGAGAAAGACTTACTTGTAGAAATTTTGAAGAGATCTCCCTAAATCCCCAAAAATATTAATCTCCGAGTAACCAAAACTGGTATGGAGGAACTAAGGAGTCATATTAGGTCATGTGGGGACTGAAATGGGAGAAAAATAATGAAAATTGAAGGTTTTATGAAAGAATCATTTTACCTCTTCAAATCTGGTCGATTTGAGAATGATTAAGAAAGATCGCCCTACTTCGCAGTTCAAATGAGATCAAAAAATGAAAAATAGATAATGGGGGTTCTACTATGGATATTGGATTCTAGAGGGAGGTGGAATAACCAAAAAAAATGAATGAGATAATAAATAATTTAAAAAACATTTAATTCAGAAAATGGGGTTTTGGACATGCCCAATATGTTAAATAAAAACCCAAATACACCATGATTAAAGATTTATAAAGGATCCAAATTTACATGGAGGTGTTAATAGGTAAGGGGGTAACATATATGAATTATAATGGATGAAAAATGTTGAAAAATGTAAGAGTTATAAAAGAAAAAAAATTGGTTTCTAAATCTGAAAATGGGCTCACGGTTTGGCCCAAATTTTCAAAACCCACCATTTCCACCAAAATTCATAGGAAACCCCCAAAACAAATAAATAATGGAAATTAAATGAAAAATGACTTCTAAAGAAGTAATGGATCTGACAATTCTCCCCACCATAAAACTTTCTATCCTCAGAAATCCACAACAAGTCCAAAAGAAAAAACCAAACCCAACAAATAGACCAGAAATGTACTCCATCGCCAAGTTCAGTACACCACCAAAAGGCCAAAACACCTTCAGTGATCAATTAAAGAAGGAATAATATCAGAAACCAAAACTTTCATCAATTTCCTAAAATGATAATAACATTCAGACTTTATCACCTAAAGGAAACTCCTAAAACACTATATGAACAAGATCCAAGCAATCTACCAAGGAAAATAACAACAATGAACAAGGTTAAACTTACTTTGCTTTAACTAAACCATTGGGCACTCTCCAATACCAACATTTACCCCAGGAAGATGTTGGTAGTTAGATAGATCCTAATGAGACTACCTCCCACCAGGCTAAGACCAAGGACCAATCTGTGTTACAAGTTTGGGGAGACACCAATGGGCTCCCCACCATAATATACAACTTAAATTTTCCTAAGACAGATTTAGGACACCAATAGGGGGAGGTCTAAATGGACTCCCCAGTTCAAGGGGTAGAATTACATCCGACCATTACAAAAGAACTTATATAAGACACATAATGGGTCTCCCCACCATAAGAACCAAGCATCTTAACTGACCATCACGGGCCGATAAAGAAATACACCAAAATTTAAAGAGTTGGGATGACCCCATGGTTAGTCTACATGGTTTGGGAAACCGTGCGCTAACTGTGGGGATCCTTCTATTTACATGGTTTTCGAAGGCATGGTCACTACTAACCATGCGCAAGCCGTGCACTCAACCTGTCTAGCCAAACTTCAAACCTTTCTCCAAATACCTAGTCAAAACCAAATGGGGAAAGTATGAACTCCAACTACAACATGGAAATGAGGTCCTCCCATCTCTACCACCAAACAGAAACAACTGGAACAAGATGATGAAACCAGATGTTTAAAATCTTCCTATAATTTATACTGAGGATAGGAATCTATACAAGGGTTTGAACGACCATGGGATTTCCCCTGAATACGTGCCAGCTTCTCTCCGGGACATATGGCTGGAGCTCCAATGATTGAAGCATCTTCGACCTCATAGTTAGGTTTTGGAAACCACCGATACAAAATTTCTTCTTCTGGTGATACAAACAACTACACCACAATCCCCTATAAGTTTACCAAGAACTAAAACATTCTAAACTCACTTTACCCTAACCCAACATTTCAATTAAACAAGGTCTTAGAAGATGCACACACATCACACCTTGTTTCTTTGGGTGAGAATCAATAGAAGGAAAGGAATCATATAAAAACCTTACTCTAAAATAGAGGATTTTGATGTTTTACAAGGGATACATACTCCCAACATAACAGAGACTCTCATAGGATTGCACAACCTTTACATTTACAGTCAAATGATCACATGACATCACAAGGAATCCCCAAACATGACCATTGTGACTGATAGAAAAAATACATGGAATGGGACCTTATTCAATTTCCCTAAACAACAAACAAGTCCAGAAAGTGGCCACAATAGCCTATCATGACCAGATTCCCAAAACTGGTGGTTTAAAAAGAACTCCTACTTCAAAAAAACTATGAAGAACCCAAAGGTCCTCTTAGACACCATCGATACTCTCATCCACACTAACAACCCCAGACCACTTAGACCTTCGACGAACCGTGAAACTTAAGAAACTAAGGTCTCTTTCAACCTTCCATGAGAACTCTCCTACTATAAGAGGATCCAAAAATTAAAGAAAAGAATGTCTATAGACTCAATCAACAAAGATCGACAAAATATTCCTTATATTGATCAACTGGAGGATTTTCCATTGGAAAAACAATCCGGGTTGCACTTCAGTTGTGCATTAACCCTTAATGGGGGCGTACCTTATCCAATGAGAAAACCCAATGTCCCAACCAAGCCGGTCCATTGGTGAAAACATGCCACAAACCAGATCCAAACACATGAAGGGAACCACCGTAAAGGTTTCCCAAAACATATCTCAGAAGAGACTAATAACCAGTCCTTCTACCTAGCTTACCGACCGAACACAAACCCAAAACACGGTTCAGACAAGAGGGGTTCATGGACTCAAAACATCCCACAACATCAACATCTTCCAAATGCACATGATATACACCATCCCAAACAATTAATCAAGACATCATGTTTTTTATTAAAAACATTTCTTTTAAAACAAATGGTTCAGTGGTTAGCGTATCCACCAATGGTACCCCATGGGCCTCACGAATGCATGTTTCTATGCCACCAGGAACTCCCCTCATATCCATCCCGACACTCATCTAGTCATGTCATTTTCCATCCATAATCCCATATAACCCTATGAATATGGTCTCTCATGGAAATACCAATGGTTCAAATAAAAATTCATTCCACTTTTCAAAACCAAAACAGTCAACCAATACATCTTTTTTCTCAAAACCACTAACCATGAGATCAAAATCCCAATTCACATCTTACAAAAATTTTTAGAAAGACACAACCATTTAAATAATAACTAAATTTCAAGTTATTCACATCAATTTAAAAATATCTCATCACATTAAAACACCCTTTGATTGTTTATAAAACTATATTGGAAACACTTTTTCAAAACCAACTTCAATATAGTACCTTCTTTCAAAAGAGGTGTAGGCACACCATTTTCTATTTCAAAAAAATTCTGAAAATTCAGTTCCACCATTTCATAAATCAAACCATTCACTCTTTATTTGAAAATCATTTCAAAAAAACTTTACACTTCTTAAAATCAAGTCACTTTAAAACCAAAGTTCCAAGATTTTAAAACTAAAGAACACAAGATAATGTGAGATGATACTAAATTCAATGGTTGAATTGGAAATATGGTTGGAGGCCATATTTCAATCACTTCACCATCAAAAAGAGTTCTCTAGGGAATATACCCAACTCCACAAGTCTTTCTAGGCCCTGCTAGATCACTAATACCATTAAAACAACTCACTTTTCATTTCCCTTAATCATCATCAAACCAAGAAAACAAAAGGACTTAGATAAATCCATACTTCCCTTGGAAACTTGAATCCTGTCATGAGGTGTGGTGATTAGACACTACCCAAAACTAGAATACCAAGTCCTGACAATCCTAACTCCATTATATCCCAACTCTTCCCCAAATAACATGACCCAAAGAGCTAACATGAACCTCCTTTGATACCATTTTTTCATGAACCAAATCTAATTGCCACCGAAACAGGCACCAAACCTGACCCATGACAAGGCCCGAAGGGAATTACCTATCCCCATGGGATTTCAAAAGTGACAGAGTATCATAAAATTAGAATTGGGAATGATTTAATAAAGTTTATAAACATAAAACAACAAATGAATCCAATAAATGAATCTGTATGTTTCAAACCAAACATTCTTTTACAAAAATTCAGAACAGAATTACATAGTTTAAAACAACTCACCAAGACTATAAAAATGGTACAAAACCAAAAATAAACAGCCCAAGAACCCTCATGGCATGGGGCACCACCCTCAAGCCATCTCCACAAGACTTCACCACTAAGGAACTGTTAGACACCCAAATCACATTCACTAAAAATTGTACCCAACCTATGAAAACAAAAATAAACAAGTCTACTTACACCAAAGGGTGTAAGTAGGGTGTGAGACAATTCCCATTAGGATACCACCACTAATATATTCTATGTGATAAACATTCAAAGAAAAAAATCTTGCAAGTTTTCATAAACATGAAATGCTAGTTAAAATTTATAAAAGATGAAACTTAAAAATTAAAATAGTTTTCAAGTGGGATATCATTAAGAATAATGACTTTTAAAAATAATTTCAAATTTACTGAATTTTCCGTCCAGCCATACCATATGACTATGGTAATCACAAAGTAACTAATGTGCACAATCAATAGGAAATAACCCCTAGGCGCTAGCTCGTTGTGGGTCCCAGGTAACTCATATCTCTGTGAGAGTAACCGTCAAAATATACGTTCTCATGCAGGAGCCACTAGTATGGAACATACCCATAAACTAGTGGTTCCCAATAATCATAATCATAGTTTATTTAGTGTTTTAAGCATCAAACTTGCTACGTGAAACTGAGGCTGAACCCCACGGATTCACTAGCATACTAGTACACGTCTACCCACCAAGATACCCGGGTTTCCCTTTTATGGTCAAACATGTTCAACAAGACTATAAATATAATTTTCACATGAAAATATAACTTCCATATAAAAAATTCACCAAAAATCTCACATGTACATCACACAATTCACAAAATACACCTTTTCATTTAAAAATGATTCTGAAATCAAACTCACACCAAAATAGCCCACAACACATTTTACTCATCTTTCACAATTCAAAAAATCCTTTAAAAAATTTAATTTTTTTTCCCAAGATGATAAAAATAACATAACATACCACTCACATGTTACATAATACTATTTTCATAAACAAAGTTCATTTTTCACATCACACTCACACAAAACACCCTGAAAACATGTTTCGCACCCACATTACAATTTTATAAATTACATCGACAAATTATGAAACATTACCAAAACATTTGACATAAAAAATTACCACTTTATATTTCAAAAACTAATTTTAATAACATAATACCACCAAAAAATTACATAATCAACCATTGAACACTTTTTGTAACTCATTAAATCATTTACAATTTTTCATAAAACCAACCCAAGGGGCATAAGTATGTTTTTCACACAAAACACAATTCCAAATCCTCTTTAAAAGCCAAAATCACACCAATACCAATCAAAATAAAAATTGTAAGCCCTAGAAATATTTATTTAACCACTATCATGTACTATAAAATCACCTCAAATAATACCACAAAATATGCACATGAAAAACACACATTTTCATAAAATGCTTTCAAGAGGCATTACATGGTTTCGCACATAAAACAAATTAAAATAACATATTTTAAACACAAAGGAACACCAATACCCTACCAAATCATAATTTTCAGCCCAAAAATATTTATTACACCAATTTCATATGTTATAAAACACACCCAAACAATACCCTAAGGGTTACACATGAAAAACACCCAATTTCAAATAAAATGCAACTATAAAATTAAATTCATAACCAAATCCATCATAAACAGTTTTTTCACAACAGAAAGCATACGAGGAACATTAAAAATAAGTAATTTAAACAAACTAACTCATCTATAAATGAAAACACATGGATTCACCTACCGAAAGTGTCAAAACCCTCAAATATTGGTGCAGAACATCAACCACACCACAACCACACCTCAGGAAAGTGAAAAGAAACCTAAAACCTAAATATTCCTCCCAAATACAAGAAGTTAGACACTATTAACGAACCCTAATTTCTGGAAATTTTAGAACTCAAGAAATGGTGAAAGAAACCCTAAGGAAAGAGAAGAAATCAGAGAGAAAAAGACTTACTTATAGAAATATTGTAGAGATTGCCCTAAATCCACAAAAATTCGAATCTCCAAGTTACCAAAACTGGTATGGAGGATTAAAGGAGTCATAATTGGTCATGTGGGGACTGAAATGGGAGAAAAAGAATGAAAATTGAAGGTGTTATGAAATAATCATTTTACCTCTTCAATCTGGTCGATTTGAGAATGATTAAGAAAGGCCGCCCTACTTCGCGGTTAAAATGAGCTAAAAAAACAAGAAAATGATAATGGGGGTGCCCCTAGTGATATTGGATTCTGGAATAACATGGAATCACCAAAAATAAATAAAACATGAAGGAGCTATTAAATAATTAAAAAAAATATTTAAAACAGAAAATGTGCTTATGGGCCGACCCAATACCTTAAATAAAAACCCAAATACACCATGATTAAGGATTTATAATGGCTCCAAATTGACTTAGTGGTGTTAATAGGTCAGTTTAGACCATATGGGAATTGTAATAGATGAAAAAGGTTGAAAAACTAAGGAGTTATAAAAGAAACAAAATTGGTTTTTAAATTTGGAAATGAGCTCACAATTTTGCCCAAATTTTCAAAACCCACAATTTCCACCAAAATTCATAGGAAAACCTCAAAACAAATAAATAATGGATATTAAATGAACAATTACTTCTAAATAATTCATGTATGTGACAAAAATGATGGTTAAAACATGTTTTTGATAGAGTGGTTGAGGTGTGCCTAAAAAAACCTCATCTCAAATCCATTATTGTTACTTTTGGATTTTTATGGACATAAGAAACATTTTATTCCTTTATATTAAGATGAAATATTTACCAAAATTATAGTCTCACAACTTATAAATGATTCCTCTCACTACCCCTTCAAAACCAATCTAAAATTTTTGTTTCCTTATGAAACTCTTCCCTTATTAATTCCCATAGAATAAAATTTCACTTAATTACAAGATTACGGACATAGTAGTTAAGATTAATTCCTCCCTTTCAAAGGAATCCTCCAAGGGTAGCTCAAATTTCTCAATGAGATTCAAGCGCTTCAGTGGGACTTAGGGATTTAAGATAAATGTTTTTGTCTCATTTTCAATTTGATGTGACATGTTTGACATTTCAAAACATCATTTATTTTATATGATGTATTCAATTATGAATTCCCATTAATTATATTGAATATATTTCATTTTATAAAATTTTAATTTCTATTTCACGGTAACCCTAAAATTCTTACATTATCATTACAATAATGGTTTTTTGGAAAAATCAATTCTCATTCATTGAATTACGATTGATCTTCCTGAAATTATTTTATATAAGTTAGGAAAATTCTTATATTTTATTTTATAATATGGTATTTTATATTTTAAAATTGGGTATTTATACTTATATAACTTAAAAACCTTACCAAATGTTTCTTGATTCATGAATTATGACATATATAAGGGATTTGGTTAACTCAAATTTCCTTTCTTTGAGATAAAATATTATTACTTGAGTAGAGTTATTCTATGTTTGATAAATTATTCTATTTTATATTTCACAATGTATATAATCATTTATGTGTGAAGAAAATTATGTTTTTAACTTGAAGATGTATTCTTAATGAATTTCTTTCTCATAAATGTGTAATGTTTTTAAGAAAAAAAATCTCATCTCCTTTGAAGTCATTTTTTCATAATTTCAATGTTCATTATTCCCAATTATGATTTCTTTTCTTATTTTTAAATCCAAATATTTGTTTACTCAAGTGAATTTCTTATTTTTATTTACTACTTTTAAAAGTGATATTTTAATATATCTTCTTATGATGGGCATTTTCAATAAATTTATTTCAAAATATTTGAAAGGTTTTCCATCCTTTCAAAATAAAATGTTTCATCATAAACTACATTCTATCTTTATAAATCCTTTATTTATTTTCGAATCTCTATTTTTGAATAATATTTTTAAAAGTAAATGTTTCTAAAATTCATTCACTTTAACTTTTTGAAACCTTTATGTCTTTTTCAATGATCGATTATGGAATATTTTTTTAAATTAAATGTTTTTAATACGATTTCACTTAAAATTGTTGAAATAATTATGTATTTTTCAATACTCCACAATTTAAATATCATTTATAAGTGAATTATATCAAAATATTTTACTTTATATTTTTAAAAATAGCATTTCGAGGTAACAATAAATTTATCTTTTATGGAAAAGATAAAATTGTTTTCCAAAAACTATTTTAAGATTTCACTAATATTTTTATATTCTTACCTAAAGGATATATTTACATGGAAATTATTTTCCATAAATAAAACTCTAAATTTTATAATTAAATACTCTTTTAGGGTTATTGAATTTTGGGTGTCAACCATTTACATTGTTGAGGTTAATTTTAATGATACCATATGGAAATGTTGTAAAACCCATTTTATTTCCATGGGTTGATATATTATGATGAATGATTATTTTAAATTGGAAAACATATGTATAAATGATAAATGGGTGGGATCCTATATCAACCTCTAACGAATTGGTTATGATTTTATATATTAGGGTATAAAAATGGTCTGTGAGTTATGATACTCATGCCTATAATGGATCATATGTTCTGAAACATGATTCGATAACAGACCATGAGTTTTGTTACTTAATTCTTTTGTGTACTATGATTTTTGATACCTAAGTAAATAATATATCATGAGTTGTGATACTCAAGTCACCAATGAGACTTGGGTTATGATAGTCGAGTCAAAATAGGTCACATGAAGTAACGCCCAAGTAACTATGTAATGGGTTAAAAGATTTTGAAATCTCAACCACTATCTAATGATTTCCTATGACTTTGTTTGTGTCATAGTTCCTTATTATGTTATTATACTTATTTATGTAATATTCATTTGATTATACTCCACAGATCATGTTTATTTTCTCATCTTTCTACACACATTTTTCACAATACATATTATTTCATTTTAGATTGCATGTCCTTCTACCATGACACATGGAAAACTCATATTGCTCCAGGTCCTTTAAAAAAAGATAATTATCCCCTTATCATGTTTTATAATATGCTTATTATGTAACCATTTAATGACATGTCTATGTGTTTTTCCCCTTACTGTGCATCTGAGATAACCCCTTTCTTATGTTTTCATTCCCTAGGTTATGAAGATGAGTGTAACTTATGACAAGTCTAGAAGGGAGTATAATATGGTTTGGTTATGGAGAAACATTCAAAAGTATCATAAAATAAGTCAATAGAGTTTCTAATACTCAAATACATTAATCCTTCTGTTCTTTGGCTTGTGTGATAACTTGTGTGTTGTAATGATTAACATATGGAAATTATATAAAATAAAAATATGTTCAGATTGGGTTATTATAGTTTTTATCCATGAATTATTTAGTTATTTTTGGGGAATAGTTTATTTATTTTTAGGGATTATGATTTGATAAATTTAGTGAAAAAACTAGGGATGAATCTAAGAAATAAATCTTATTATATGATAGCATCCTAAAGTTTTGTTAAAGTATAGATTGTTTAGTTTTTGTAGTAGTTAAATCCCTGTTTTGACACAAAAAAGTGGATGTGTATGTCACATAGATGCACCTATGGTTAATTTCCCGAATAAAGGATGGTTGAGTATCAGATCAATATTTACCCTGGTATATGATGAGTGAGCTTAAGATTTCACATCTAGATAGGTTCTCTAGGGGGATATTATTTGGTTAATCACATTCCATTAACCATCTATTATGAAGGATTTATTATGATATGGAATTAGGTTAATAAATATAAGAGAAAATAACCTTAATAAATATATATTAAACCGAGTGTGATTTTGGTTGAAATGATAGATAATATTATGATCTAGAAGATTAATAATTTTTTATGTTGAGTTTATTATGTAATTGTATTCAAACAATTTTCTTATGGTGTTTATCACTCATGTTAAACCCTATTGGTTTTAATAACATATGAATACCCAAGGAATAAAGTTAACAAAGGGTTCTATGGATAATGAAAATATTTTCCTAATGGAAAACCTACTGGGACAAGAGATAGAGTGAGGAATCTCATTATTATACCAAACCTGCTATCAAAAATTATGATTAACAATTTGAATATAGTTAAATTATCAAAGACACCAAAGAAGAGAAGGATGAGGTATGATGGAATTTTAGGTGATGAAGATGATAAAGGAAAGAATATTAAATTTTATTCATGTAGAAAATGTGATAATAATCAACCAAGGAAATAAACGAAATGTAAAAAACGTTTAAAGTGTGGAATGATTGGCCATTTGGGTCATGGATATCAAAGAGATATGAAGAGGTTAAATAATATAGTGAAATTTATTATTGTCCCAACTACTATGCCATCATTATGTAAATTCTTCATGTACATGGAGTTTTTTATTAGATAAATAGATTACCCAATCTAAGTTATAAAAAGGATAATAGATATCAACAAAATCTAAAACTAAAGGAAAAAGGGAAATACTTTAATTACCCACCCTTTATAGAAGTACATACTAATTAAAATTTTGAGGATCCCCAGGTAACTTACCTTAATAGATGGGTTTACGATGTAGAAGGTATTTCATAGGAATTATTGGTGGAGTCTGGTAATATCCAAGGCTACAACCTATTGTTTTAGCATTATTAACCAGCCACTACAGGGCCATAAACTAATCGGTGGCCATATAATGTGGCACTGTATGGAGTCTTGGATCACTGATTTATTGATGAGACTAGGGAAAGCTATCCAATGGACACTTGGTAATATTTTTAATTAGACAATCCCACAAATTTACAAGGCTCCACCCCTTTGAATCCTCACTTGGGTCTATCCCCCTCCCCTGACTAGTAGAAGCTCTCCAAAGGGGCCTTCCTCTTCATCATCCACCATAATGGATTTATTTATCGGGGGTCCAATTTTTATTATATATGAAGTTTTAACAATATAGAGGGAAGGATATTCTTCAATTTAACACCTTTATTAATTTTTATACTCTATTTTAGTGTCTCATTATTTTTTTGCTAAAAATTCTGTTTTTAGGGATTTATTTTACTCTCTCTATGTTTTTTTTTGATTTTGGATGAATGAAAGGATGCTATTAGATGATTGAGATTCTACAAGAATGAATTATATAGTCTAAGTTTTTTCCCACAATTTATCAACTATTTATAGTAATTATAATGAGCATAGTTTCATCATAAAACTGAGTGCTTGACCTAAATTTTAAATAAATATCATATGAACCAATTTATAAAATTGATCTCCTCTATGACCCACATGAGTACTATGGATAATATTTTCTCTTGAATTGAGCTACCCATGGATTAGGATCACTTTGGGTATGTGATGGACTTATAAATCGAGGATACCTAATTTTTGTGTTAGATCCAGTTGAAAAACATAGAGTGAGAAACTTAAGTCACTAAATTTAATAAATTTCTTGTCATGATTTTGTTTAATCATTGTTTGTGTAAGTTAAAGTGTCTGATTTTTTTAGATAATAAATCAATAAGATGTTTTATCAAATAATGATGAAATTTTGGGTATGTCTTGGGTTGATTGTTTTATAGATTTATCTAGGGTGGCTTGGATCATGTTTTAAATTATTAATGAGAGGGATGACTATTGTGACCTGTGGGTTTTTAAATAAACCTAATTAATAAAGGGGATCCTAGGATGATATCTTAGGATTTTTATAAATGTTTTGAAAGCTTGTAAAATAAAAATTTAATTTAACTAATCACATGTGAACCCTTGGTAAATTAGACTTCATGAGTGGAGTTCTTGAGACTCCTAATTGGTTTTATATTAAATTAATTAAAATAAAGTTAAAATGAGTGTAATATATTGAAATTTTCAATTTTCCTAGTTGTAGTTAGAGGAAAATATGTAGTTTTGAAATTAAATGTTTAATTGAATTAAATGATATTTTCAAATAGATACTTGATACTTGGGAATTATAGGGACCCATTCTTATCTTAAATGGATATTTAATATTTTTAGATGAATATTTATTACATTGCACAAACACACACCTGAGGACAATATTAGTTCAGTGCCTTTGAAAACCTGGAACATAATCTTCTAATATGAGGAAATATATTCAATGTTTATTAAATAGATCTACCCATTTATTACTCTTTATAGACATACCATACACAAAATCCTTTCTTCATAACATAGGGAAAGGAAACCCAATAAAGGATTATCTCAGTTCCCCCATAAGGGTAAAAATAGTAGATATCAATCTATGATCATATAAAACCATAAGATAAGAATAAGGGTATATGATAATGAAAATCACATATAAATTTCATACTGAAACTATCATAGATCATGAACATGATTCATGACATAAATATTTGCATTTCATAAGTCATGAATTGTAAGAGAATAAAAAAACATGATCCATGAGAGCATAAAATTAGAAAAAGAAATATATTTGTGCCATAGGAAGAATCAGATAAAATCATTTTCATATTAGTAAAAGATAATTTCCAAGTTTATCATATTAGAATTGGTTCAACCCCAAACCATCATAGTATTGGAGGTTGACTCCCAAGATCATCATAGTGGAAATGTACCTTATTGAACTGGGTTCACTCCTCATTCTAGACCTATCTTACTGAACATGGTTTACTACCCATTCCAGTACTGCCTTACTGAACTTGGTTCATTCCTTACTCTAGTCATGTATTACAGAACCATGTTCACTCCCCGTTATAGTCCTATTTTACTGAACCGATTTTACTCCTTGTTCTAGTCCTGTCTATCTCATGATATATAAATATTTACACAATGAATTTGATGGAGATATTGGTTTCAAAACTATTTAGTTATAATGTTACCACCTTCCTTAGTTATAATTTAACCACCATCACATAATTAAAACCATACATATGTGTTCTACAAGATCATAAAACATTCACCATATCATAACCCTTGAAATTAAATAGGTTTCATAAAAATTCCATCATAACATAACCTATGGAAAATAATTGGGTTTAATAATCATTTTATCATTTCATAAAATCATAACCCACGGAAATATGTGTGGGTTTCATAATGATTCTATCACGGTATAACCCCTGGAAGAGAAATAGGTTTCATAAACATATTTTCCACATAAACATAAACCATTAAAAGAGTGAATTAGAATGGTATCCTTGGATCATATCCTCAGTAAATCTTAAGTATCCTCACATAATGTCATCTTTGATGGAAAATAATTTTGAAAGACTATCTGGGACATTTTGTGGTGGGAAATATATTTTGTTTGAAAATCAATTTTTAAAACAGAAAACATAATGAAAATATTTTTATTTTAAAATAACCTTGAAAATATATAAAGGAAGTATTTAAAAATCATTTAAAACATTTCTTAAGTAAACTATCCTTTACGATTTGATAAATAATTTTAAAACATTTTAAAATCATTCACTTTGAAAATAACGTTGAAAAATTATAAAGGTAG
This sequence comes from Viscum album, assembly GCA_963277665.1. NCBI lineage: Eukaryota > Viridiplantae > Streptophyta > Magnoliopsida > Santalales > Viscaceae > Viscum > Viscum album. Next base: position 474,502,755 of record OY728148.1, read on the forward strand.
TTTCAATGAAAATAATGGGCTTGAAGATAATAAGTTTTATTCACATCGCAAATGTTAAAACAAAGATTTATTTCATATTTTTGGTAAAATCCAAACAAGAATTATTTGGAAAATGATATGATGATTACTTTCTATTTTTCTTTAAAAAACTAAAATATTGTTAAAAATGTATTTTGAAAAACATAAGATAATAATAAATCATTTTTGAAAACATGGTTTTGGAAGAAAATATATTTTCCTCATCGTAAGAGAAATAAATGAGTTATTCTTAAAAACATTTTATTAATTATTTTAAGTGATAAAGAGTGAAAAAATGATACTTTTACTGGAATATATAATGAATAGACAGATTATAATGAAATTAATAAGTTTATTCATATAGAAATCAAAATATTTTACCTTTAGAAACATAATTATAAATAATTCTCATAAACGATGAGATTGTAACATAAAATATTTACCACTTTGGTAACATTGAAACATAATCCCCATGAATGAAAATCATTAAAAGAAACTTAAAATATCATTAGGTTAAATAAATTCAGTATATTTCATGTGAAAGGGGCTGCACATATTCCTTTTATAAGAAGATAGGTTCATAACATAACCATATGTCTCAAAGATGTCAAATTGAGATAAAATACCACTTACCCCTTTGGTTACTTTTGAATCATAAAACTCATGAAAGAGATATCGTTGAATTGATATTTAAATATCCATATTTTTAGGAATTAGAATCATAAAATACATTCATGGTTAGTATATACAAGACATAAAAAATAGGTGTTGAATATGACATGTGTCTCATAGAAGTAAAAAGTGAGATGAAAATCCATTACAAAAAGTCTCGACTTTATTCACAATCATTTTTTTAAAGGTTCGGGCCGAAGCCTCATTTATTATTAAAGCAAAGAAAATACCTCTTTAACTAGAAAGAGGGAGAACCATTACATAGCCCGAAGGCCCAGTGGGAATTTAGCCCATTACATGACCCGTAGGCCCAATTTTTTGGGCGAAGACCCATTTTGTGAATTGTACTACTACAGTACCTGCATTGCTACTATTCTACACAGTACCCGCTGCTGCTACAGTACCCTGCCACTGCACTTTATTCACAATCATCATAACTTCCTATATAAAAAATAGAAGTTTATTATTAATTCATTAAATAAAAATAATTATATATCATACCATATATGATTTACTTAAGTTCTTTTATTACGCTTTTATTAATAATTCTATGTTAATGTCACATTTCAGATAATAACCTCTTTGTTTTTCATATATGATACCATGTATGTCGTACGTATGCATGAGTAATGTTTCCATTTTTTAATGATCATTATGGAAAATATGTTAGTAAAACATGATCTTTAAATAATGATAATAACAATGTAAAAAATATTATATATTTAAATATAGTTATACATATCATACATGTGGTGTGGTGATGAAAAGAGAGTCACATTGCTTTATGAAGATGGTTGTCCACACATACATGAGGGGTGTTATCATCATTCATTGAGTGAAATGGTAAGAAATAAAATGATATATATTTTCTTTTAAGAATTCTAAATATGCTTTTAATATTATTATTATATAATTTTTATCACATATAATCATTAACTTTACTCTTATCACCTTCCATGTAATGTGTAAATGAATCACATCATTTCGTGAGGCAGTAGTTCGCCACATACATGAGCGACATTATTGTGTTCCAAAAAATGGAAGAAATAAAGGTATGCATGATATATTAATTATATATGAATAATAATATCGTATATATCATTTTTAAATAATAAATACATCATTAGTTCCAACCACTACTACCAAACCGACGTTTAACAGTACTGGTATTTATCAGTGCTAAAAATAAGCATTGGTAAATGATATCTTTATCAGTGCTAAAGGTAGTGCTGATAAATTTAACCCCTTATCATAATTTTTTATAATTGATAAATGTAACCTTTATCAGCGCTTTATTTTTAGCACTCATAACGGTGTTCATTATCAGGTCCTTTTAGCACTGATAAAGACCTACCATTGTAAGTGCTAAAAAAGAACTCATAAATATTCCTTTTATCAATACATAAATAATATGTGCTCATAAAAGTGTCACAATCTAAATAAAAAAACCTAACCTATTGCAAACCCATCACCATATCATAAGTTTTCCAAAAAATCCACCCATTTCCAACGCTCATCCTCGATGAATTGAAGCTCGAATCACACAAACCCACTAAAATCAGAAAAACCCACTTCCTCCAGCTTCTTGAACATCATCTAACATCTGGTGTTCAGTTTCAGTTAGGGTTTTCAAAGAAAACAATGAGATCTGGATATGAGGGTCTCATATATTTTTCAACCTAGTAAAGTAGGCCTATGTTTTTCTTTTATAGGTTACAATTTTCTTTCTGTATTTTTCCTTTAAAGATCTGGATCTAAGGGTTTTTGATTTTCCTTTGTAGGTTTCAATTTTCCTTTTGTATTTGTGCTTTGGTTTTTGTATAATAATTTTATTTTGTTTATAATATATTGTTTTCCTAACTACTATTTTGGATATCCTATTTTGGTCTTTTTAAATTATTTATTTGAATCAATTTACTTCACTGAGTACATCTATAGCCTATCTTTCTCAACAAGCTTAATTTTGTGAATATTTTTAAATATTAGTGAATCACCTTTGGTCTAAAGATAAACCAATTAAACAAATATTTATTCCATTGTATAAACTATGGAGTTTTGCGATATAAAAATCTTTGATGAATTAGAAAATTTATTTAGAAAACCAATTATCAGTATGATGATGGTGAAAAGCAGTAACAAAAGTTGATTTTATGCTATTCATGTAAGGTAATTTATTTATTTAAATTATTTTCTAATATTCTGGTGTAAAGGTTTTTCCTTAAACATTTATTTTCTCAGAATTGGGTTTTTTTATTTTAAGATAAATCTTAGTAAGGTTGATATCTTATTTATTTATTTTCAATGGCTCTCTATTTTTAAAATTAGTATGGGGTTGTATTTATTTTACTAGGTTGTGATATTATACAGTAAGGGTTGCTCAAAATTGTGTTGTTTTATTGCTTTATTTGAGCTTTTTTATGGACCTCCCTAAAATATCAAGGATGAGTCAATTTGTATTAGATGTCCTCCCTAGAATCCTTAGGTTTCTACATTATTTATTCTAAAAAATTCAATAGAAGTTATCAAATTCTATATATTAGAAATTATTTTTAGATATTCTTCATTTTAGGTCTATATATACATTTTAGGTCTATATATACATTAAATGAACAATAATGTAATTTGTACTTAAATAACCAATAAAATATTGTAAACTCATGTTACGTTCAAAATAATAAAATTAGGTAACTATATATACATTTTTTTGAAATAATTAAATTTTCAAAAATTTAAATAATTATATTTTATACTAAATTACTGATAATGATAATTATTAATAATTAATATAATTAAAAATTATTATTAATAGTATTTTTTTGGTTTCATTAAAAAAATAGTATTAAATATATATGTATATATATATATATCAAATAATATATTGTATATTTAAATAAATTTAAATATGATAAATAATATATATATATAATTATTGATAGAGAACAAAGAAGAACTATAATTTTGTTACCTTAATTCCCTTGCTTTACTTTTGATAGACACCTTCTCTCTTAAAGGTAAATTCTCTCTCCTAGTGCCTTAGCCATCAACCTCTAGAATAATACTTTTCTAACCCTCAAATAGTACTATATACTAGTAATTATACCCTCACCCTAACTGTAAACAACTCAACAATTACATATCTACCCTTAGGTAGTTATCGCTACCCAATAGTATGTTACCACCTCGATATTTACAGAACTACCCTCAAGTAGTTACCCCCATCTCAATAGAAATAATTATAAGGCTAAGGCCTCCCTTTCCCCCTTCTTTGATAACTGTACATCAGAGTTGGCTGGCACCCAGGCTTGTTGTTTTCCCTCCTTACTCTATCAATTATATTAAAATAAAGTTACTAATATAATAAATATATATAACATCTATATATAATATTTATGTAGATTCACTTTATTTATCTATGTATCAAATGAACAGAGACCTATATTTTATAGTTTTTAATGGTGAAAGGCATGAAACCTGTTTAGGTTTATTGCCTATTGAGGTAAGTGTGAACAAATTACACACCTCCATCGACCTATTTTTAAAATCATATAAAACCCTATCATTTTTTTAATAATATAAAACCTATTAAAATAGCCAATTTTTATCGAAAAAACATTATAAAAAAATTCTCAACCAATTATTTTATTAAACTTTTATTAGGATACTTGTTGATAAATTCAAGGAAAAAAATGAAAGTAATTCATCATTAACTCTACCTCCATGTAAAATTAAACGAATTAATTTCAGTAACATACACTCATCAGCTCAAATTACACTGTAGAAACCCAATACCCCTGGGATGCACGACACTGTAGTTGCATATTTTGATTCTCCCATCTCCACCCTCTCTATTTATTTTCACCCTTAACTCTATCATTTATTTGGTTTTGTGGAGATTTGTTCTGGAAGGATTTGGTGGAAATGGAGGTGTCGAGTTAATAACTAGTTCTAATGGTGTAATTATCACAAATGAGAGGTATTATCCCTTTTAGAGAACATAATGAATTACAATTTGATCCTCACTGGATTCATCTCCCAAATAGTTATTATTTAATTTTGTTTTCTTGATCCTCATACCCCATATATTTTATGTTTATTGTACTACTATAAGCTTTAGTAATCCCATGGAAGACTACTTTTTAGAGTATTTCAGACAACATAGGTGCATGTACAAAAGAGATGAAGGATGTGTGGTAAACAAAAAAATGAAATGATAAATGATTAGGATATGTACTGATGTGGATAATAGTTGTATAAAAATTTCACATTTGAATTAATTCAGAGAATAACACTGACCATAGTGGAGAAATTCTCCTTATCCTCTTCACTCAATGATTGATTGTTTGGTGGGATATATTTTTGTTTTTTATCAGCAATCTTGCTTTACCATTAGTATATCCCTTTGGTCAACAATGTTTTCACATTAAAATAATTATCCATAGAATTAATGTATTATTTCATATTTATCTTTAATTTATTTCTTTTTAGTATTACTCATATAATTATTTTTTTCTTGTACAAGTGAATTCTTTTGTTTGAGCCTGCAACTGAGATAATGAAAACATAGAAATATGTCAAGAATGAATACAACCATAAAAAAAAGTTTAATTCTTATCAATTATTTAGTTAATTTTGACATCATTTTATCTAATATTTTTAAGTTAATTTCCTTATCATTTTTATCTATTACTTATTTAGTTTTTTTCACAGATATTTTGGGATGTCATATTTTTATTTCAACTATCTTCAACAAGACACAAATGAGATAAAATGGTTCTTTTTACCAATGTTTCCATGCATTCTATTTTATTTTATTTTATTTTTAAAACTACCAATACTACATATTGAGTTGATGTTCTTAGCTGAAAAACCTTTCTCGTTGTTGAAAGCCAATGCTCGTATGACTTTTGATAATGAGAAAGTTTTTTCCACGAAGAATATCAAGTCAATATGCAGTTTTTAAATTCAATATATAAAGACAATGTAAACATGTTAAAATTTAAAGTTAGGATTATTTTTAGACTTTGGGATGTGAATGAATCAGACACACCTTAATCCGCGACACAGTGTGACTAGTATGTCTCTAAGTGCTTATTTTTATATAAAATTGACATTAATTTTAGTAAAAAGTACAACTGATATACTCAAAACCAAGAAAACATATATTTATTGTTTTGATACTTTATATAAATGATCCATATGTCATTTTAGATGTGTAGTAATAAACCTCACCTCAGTTCATCACATGGTGTGGCTGCTATGACTCAATGTGTCCGTTATCAATTTAAAATTGATAGTTTAGTTCAGAAAATATCGCTCACTAAAAATAAAGAAAATTAACCCATATTTTCTTGATAATTTAGGAAATTGATTCATAATTCCTTTATGACATGTATTAATTGGTCTCATGTTAAGCAAATACAGGATGTAATCGGTATAGTTCAAAGTGTGTGTTTCCAGTTTAAAACAACTCTTCGTAAAAAAAGTGACATACTCAAAACAAGTAAAAAAATTTAGATTGTTTTGATAATTTAGGAAAAATATCCATAAGTTATTTGGGATGTTTAGGAATCAACAGTACCACAATCCAATCAATGGTGTGACTGATAAGACTCCAAGTGCGTCTTTATTTAAAAATGTCATCAATTTTAATAAAAAAGACAATTTACCTACTAAAAACTAATAAAAATAATTCATATTATTTTGATACTTTATAGAAATGATCAATAAGTTATTTAGGGAATATTGTAATTAGACTCACCTCAATCTGATGCACATTGTTCCCAGTATAACTCAATATTCCCATTATTAGTTTAAAATTGACAGTATAGTTGAAAACATTTCACTCCTTGAAAACCAAGAAAAACTTCTTGTATTTTATTAATAATTTATTATGTTGATTTAAAAGTAATTTGTGATGTGAAGGAATCATTTTCATATAAAATTGATACACGATGGGATCAGTATGAGTCAGAATGCATGTTTCCATTTTGAAATGACATTTTAGTAAAAAAGAAAAGTGACATACTCAAAACTAAGTAAATGAATTTGGATTGTTTTAATACTTTATAAAAATTACCCATAATACATTTGGGATGTTTAATAATTAACCACACCTCAATCCGATGCATGGTGTGGCCGTCATTACTCAAAGTGCATCTTTTTATTTAAAACTGACTTTAATTTTAGTAAAAAGGACAACTCACCTACTCAAAACTAAGAAAAAATATTTTAATTGTTTTGATACATTATTAAAATGATTAATAAGTAATTTTTATGTTTAATAATCATACGCAGCTCAATCCAATACATGATGTGTACGGTATGGATCAATCTGTCTATTACCAGTTTTAAATCAACATTTTAGTTCAAAAATTGTCACTCACTAAAAACTAAGAAAATGTGCTCAGATTATCTTTATAATTTTATAAAACGATTCATAAGTCATTTTTGATATGTATTAATTGGTATCATGTCAAAATGACATATTATATGACCAATATGAGTTAAAGTGTGTGTTTTCTATTTAAAACGACCTTTTAGTAACAACGACAAGCGACATACTCAAAACTGAGTAAACCCATTCAGATTATTTTGATATTTTAGGAAGATGAAACATAAGTCATTTGAGATGTGTAAAAATTAACTACACCTCAATTCAACCCATTGTGTGACCATTATGACTCAAAGTCCAATTTTTCAATATATTAGTATCATTTTAGTTTAAAATGCACATCACATCACTAAAACCAAGAAAACAAGACTAATTGTTTTCTCTTCATTGAAATTCTGTATTCATAATTTATTTTTATATTTTAATGGTGTTTTGGGTGTTGTGGTGTGCTATTACATCACACTACACTGGTGGGGTAGTGTGCTGTAAAAGAACACTACAATGTGCCCTATTATCTGTGATTATTTAGCTCTGATAAAAGGGCCAGACCTTTAATCTCACTATAATAGTCAATGATTATCTAGCACTGATAAAGTCAATTTTTTGAACTATTAAAGGCCAATTTTTTTGTAGTAAAATTTTATAGGTGGTAATGGATAGGCAAATGATATCAATTCATGAGGCGGTAGACCACCATATACACGAACGATGATTTTGTAACCAATTTGATCGAAGTGGAGAAGTTTTTAAGTCACACCCTTATTATTAAAACATACCATTATATGGAAGATATTTGTATTATTATACATTCATGGTTTAATAATAATTTATGGATGTGGATAAAGAAAAAACATAAAGTCACTCCATTAAGGGCATTACCTCTTCTTTAGGTATCCTCCTTAGGTTTCCACTAAAGCCTTCCTAGGTTATATTTTTGTAAGATCCCAAAGTTCTTGAAGGTAAGTTATTGTTTAAATTTTGGTGTAAGTCTCTTAATTTCGATTAATGTAATGTTCACCATATGTAAGAAGAGGTTCAAGGGTTTTCTGAGGGGTTGGGGCACGAAATAAAGGTGATTTTGGCCATCAAGTGCATGTTTCACGATTGGAAAATGTTTAGAGATAACTGTAAACCCAAACCATTCTAAGGAATAGGAGGGGTACAAGGTTAAAAAAACCATGCAAGTGGGAGATCCAAACTATGTAGGCTTGGATAGAGGCATTCCACACTGATGGAACAGGGTTTTCCAGACCATGTGGAGATACCCAGGAAACTGTGCGACCTTAACCCCTCTTAGAAAGTGGCTAGTTGACTATTTTCACATGGTTTGGAAAACCGTGTGGCCAAACCAGATGCCCCATTAAAAAGTATTAATTTATAGAATTTCCCCCTCATGATTTTAAGAATCTCACCCAATTTTACTCATCCTCCTTCCTCCATCCATAGTGATGAATCTAGGCCCCAAAATCTTCCCATGGGATGTTTGACTTCAATTATAAGCCATTTGGAGTGGTATTGGTTATGGAAAAAAGGTTCGGGTAAGTCTAACACTCCTCCTACTTCCTTTTTCCAGATTGGGGCTTGTGGATTTGTTCTTATTCTTTAGAAGCACTAAAACCATATTTTTCCAGTAAATATTTTATTGTGGATTCAAAGGGGCTTGAATCTATATCTAAGGTTGAACTTAAGGGTGCATTCATCATCAAATTTTTGGTAGGTGGTCTACCAGTTATATCATATAGTATTATTGTTGATTTGTGCATGTGTAGTTATGATATTTATTTACTATTGATGTGATTTTAGTGTCATTTGTAATACTAGGTAAAATAGTTTGATAAACAAGGATTTAGACTCCTCATGATTCAAGTACGATTCTTTGAGGTTGGATCGACCAGTTTAGGTCCACCAATGGGGTGCACCAACATTTCCTAACAAAGAGCATGGCAGTGTTAAGCATGAAATTGAATTATATTGAAATAGAGACCATGATAAAGGTTTTTATATATTATTTTAAATTAAAATTTGAATTAATATTGGTCGTGTCTAGTGGTTGATAATTGCATAAATTATTGTTTGGAGTAACAGGAATTGAGGTGGACATAATAAAGAAATTGTGCAAAGTGATTTATGAAATTTACATAAAATGCATAGGTGGGTTAATGCATGAGAAATGGTGAACATGTTAACTGGGTAAATGCTTGTGAATTTATTAATGCTTTAAATGGAATTATGTAAGGGAATTGATAAATTTGTCAAAGGGGATAATGTATAGGGATTGTTGAATATACCTAATGGGTTAAGGAATGAGAAAGTGAAATGTGTTAAATGGGATAAGAAATATAATTGGGAAATGTACTAATGGGATAAGGATTGATGTTAATTCACATGTTGAGAAATTATGATATGGGAATGTTATGTTTACTTATTGTGTATTTTTTGTGATATGGTATATGTGGTAAATGGATAAATAAGAATGTGCATAGGGATTGGTAGCTGTGGGGTGATGGACTTGAGGATCTACACCCATGATTCAAATGAGACAGAGGCTCTAAACCCTACCACATAATTCATGAGTTGTATAAGGGTAATAGTTCTCTATACCTCTAACAAATGAATTTGATGAGACTACATTGACCGAGGCTCCAAGGTAAGTATGATTTAAATAGTAAGATTGTGGTTTTTCTTAAGGTGGGTTTTCGGTTAAGTTTCAGTTTAAGTATATTTTTTTTGGTTAAATAAATGTTTCCTAAGTTCACAGGGAGGATCATGGGTGTACTTGGGGTTTGGGAGAGTAAATAAAAGAAAAAAGGTCCTTTCTATGCACATTTCACGGTTTGTGCACGATTTGTGAAAATCGTACGAGGAAAAGGCCAATCTGTGCGGGCCTGGAAAGTAGCATTCCACATGATTAGAACAAGGTTATAAAATGGTTATGGAATTCCCAGATATCCATGTGACCCAACTCCCCTTATATAGTTTCTTGCACACGGTTTTCATATGGATTTGAAAACCGTGCAGGTAAATGTGCACCCCATTAAAGTTTAAAAATTAATAAAATTGCCAGCTCAGGATTGTTAAGCTCATATCCGATTTTCTCCCCCATTTCGTCCCTTGAAACCATAGTGTAAAATACGGTTGAACCAATCTTACCAAGGAACATTATCCTTCAATTATATTCCATTTTAATCACTGTTGGTTATAGCCAATCTTCGGGTAAGTCTAACGCATCCCTTACTTGTCTTTTCAGGATTAGGGTTGTAGTTTCTCCTATCATCTTTTGAAGCTATAAAACCCAATTTTTATGATGAAACCTCGATTTGGACTTCAAAAGGGGGTTGTATCAATATCTAAGTCTATGATTAAGTGTCCATTCATCAATATATTTGAGAAATGTGGTCTATAAGTTATATCCCATAGTTTTATATAGATTTGTGCATATGAGATTGTGTTCTTATTCCCCCCGTGTTGTGGTTTTAGTTTCGCTAGTGATATTTTCTAAAATGGGTGTATAAATGATAGATTTAACTTATAATTATTCTCATGGGATTCATTAAGGATGATTTGAAAAATTTAGGGTCACCCATGGGGTGTGCCGACCTTCCTAAATTGGGGTAACATGAATATGAAGTATAAAATTGTATTGTGCTTAGGTAGAGCCCAAAATGAACATTATGGTTAGGTAATTTGATGATATATATTGGATATGGATAGTTGGGCCTTGGAATCATGATGGCTTAAGTTTTTTTTGGGAATAAAATAAAAATGGATTAATTGTATAAATTGATATTGTGTCAAATAGATTGTGAATTGTGTTAAAATGCCTAAGAGTATTGGTGAATATTAAATGATGAACATGTTAAATTAGTAATGGCTGGTAAATTATGGAATATGTTAAATCTATTTTGATAAGGTAATTATGGAATATGTTAAATGGTTTAATTCATGGGAATTAGTGAATATGCTTAGTGAGTTAGGTATCATAAATAGGAAATGGGGCTAAATAGTTATGTAATGTAATTGAAAAATATGTCAATCGATTATAGAATGATATTAAATCCCTATGATGTTTGTTATGTTTTGTGGTTTCCATTTTTTTAGTTGTGTTTGGTTGTAATATCGTATGTGTATGGTGAATGGATAAATGAGCATGTGAACATGGCTTCGTAGTGTGGGGCATTGACATTAGGCTCTACGCACAGGGGTCGAATTAGATAGAGGATCTAAAATCCACCCCAAAATACATGGGTTAGGGAAGGGGATGGAGTTTTATTCCCCTAATAGGTTCATTTGATGAGACCACATGGACTGAGGATTCAAGATGAGTGTGTTATATATGTTGTGGTGTGATTACCCCTTGTGAGGTAGGGAACTTGACACATTCCCCTTGATGCATTGAAAGTCGATGAATGCGACTAATACATTGAAAATGTGATGAAAATGAATTAAGTTAGTGAAATATTATAAGTAATAGAGTTGTCACAAAGTTAGAAATGGTTTAATTATATCATTGTTAACTAATGTAATTTTTTTACCTTTTCTCATATTATCATTTATTTTTTATTGCACGCACACTCTATTGGACGAGACTTTTTATAGACACTATTGGTGGTGGTTTACTGAGTTTTACTCATTCCATGCTCGAGCAATCATTGGGTGCCCAAGAAGATTTCAAGTTCACAGTTCCAGATAAGGGAAAATTCCATGTGATAAGGAATTTATTTGGACTTGGGATATGTATGGATGAGGATCCAAACTTGGAGTTAGGATCCATTTTGTGGAATCAACTAATGTCTATATTTTAGGTTTTCCCTATACTTTGGCATAGTGAGAATGACTTGGCATATTTACTATTTGGTTGTGGACTTGTACCCTATTTGGGAATTGGTTTATTATGCATATTCTTTGGTTATCACATTTTGTTTTCATTATTTATTCATTATATACTATGTATTACTCTGGGTAAATAGGGTATAGCCTCCCCACGTGGATTATTAGATCCTCACTACTAGTTAGAAAACTTTGGCGTACGGGGAGGTATGCTCGAGGTCATGCGGCAACCCAACCTAGGGAATAGATTTAGCGGATCCTGGGTTGGGGATGTTACAAATTAGTACCAGAGTGTTATTTTCTCTGGAATGACTATTTGGGATGGTAGAAAAGATATTAGGATGTGTTAGGTCTTGGTAATGGGATTGTTCTTAGGAGTATCTAACTAATGTATGAGGAAAAAAGTGAGTAGCCTGGGATGGAATTGTTGTTTCTGATGTGCATTGTTACATTTGTGGATATTTCACTATTGGGTGATGCACTTGTTGGGTGATTGATAGTTTGTGATATATTTGGATCATTGCCATGACAACTCGAGATTGTGTATTCATGCATCATTATAGGAAACTAGGTAAAAGATTGGAATGCATCATGATAGGCACACATGGGATGGGTGTGTGAGGAATGATGGGTAGAATGCGATTTACTTCCTAAAAAATTTAAATAAAATGGTGTCTAATAAAAAGATGCAAATGGGTAAAAATGGAAAAATGATAAGTAACAGTTAGAGAGTTGTGATTAATTTAGGGTTAAAAGTGATTTGAAATGATTAATTTTAATAAGTTTTGAAATGGGAAATATGTATAGGTGGAAGATATATATTATGAGTATGGGAATGGTATTAGAAAGGGTGTCTGGTGGAAGACTCATGACTACATAAGTTGTTTTACTAATGTAAGAACCCGAGTTTTTAGAACGGGTCAAAATCCTGACCTTGTTTGAATTTTTGACTTGTTCCTGAGATAACTGGGAAAATATGGGAAGTTTTGGAAATTTCCAGACTACACGCCATGTACTCTAAAATACATGACATGTTTGGGTTGGGTGAGTACCGACCGTGTGCTCACCGAGTACATGCCGTGTGATGACCGTGTAGGAATTTCTTACTACACAGCATGTAGTTATAGACATTCCATGTACCCTTAACCGTGTGGAGGCCATACATGGTGCGTGGGCCTGTTTTTTGGGTAGAATGTTTTTAGCATGTACACATCATGTACTATTTGTACACGCCGTATAGAGGGGCCATGTATCAGGATATACATGGCGTGTTGGGGATGTCATTTGGGTAAAGCGGTACACGCCGTGTACCATAGGTACACGTCCTGTAGTTAGTCGGTAAGTCCTCGGTGACATATCATCCACCTTATGAAAAATAAAATGATATACGACGTGTAGTTATAAGTACACACTGTGTACTTTCCTTTTTCACTAAAACGGGCAGTAGCCTCGTTTTGAGGCAGAAACTCAACCCTTCGACTAGTTGAGTGGGGAGAGCCATCCGAAGCTTTTTTTTTCTTTTGATCGTCTGTCCGAACTCTGTTTCGATCGCCATTGAATGTGTTTGAACCCTTTTGGTAAGACCTTAATTCCTATTAATCCATTCTTCTTGATTTCTATTCTAGAGAGAGTTATAGGTGTTTGATTAGTTTTGATTCTTTTGTATATCTACCGCATTTTAGACCTAATTGGAGGCTGTTATCGAAGGAGTATCATCGTATGAGTCTCAGGTAGGTGGTTCATACCTCTTTTTGTGTTTTTGTAGACTTTTGGGTGGCACAACCTTTGCAGCGTTTTCAGGTATTTTTTAGCATGAATCTGTATTACTTGTTATTTCATGTTTAACTATTATTTGACTAATGGGATGCCTTTGGGTATGCCCTGTAACCTTTTTTTCTTGAGCGGGGCTGGGCAAGTGGCCGTTGCTCATCAGGGAATTTTGGCCGAGGAATTCCAAAATGGTTATAATTGTTTTGTATTGTTTAAACTGTTGAGTATAGTGTATTGAACTTGGTTATGAATTGTTGGAGATGTTAAAGACCTCAGTGCTAGTATGGGACACTACTTTATTAGTGCAATTCAATTGTTTAGATTGTTTTTCCTATTTATATGTTTTGTTTAAATATGTTATATATGTAATTTCTGAATTTCATATGCTAGAACCTTTGGGTTGTGTTGGGCATGGCCCGAATATTCTTGAGTGATGCTGATCACAGGTTGGTATTGACTCGGGTTACATTGGGTGGTTTTGACCACGAGATTGGGCGTAATTGGCGTCGGTTTATGGTATGATAACTGTGAGGTTGGGCATGACCTGAGTTACTAGGATGGTCAGACCATCGGACTTGAGCGGTATGGTCGTAGGGATAGGAGGTGTTAGAGGTGTTGTGGCTTGGTTACTATTTTGGTGATTAACAGTCACCCAGAACTATGAGTAGTATGAACAGTGAGAGACTCTGTGATGAGGTGGTTTTGACCACTCGTGTGGGTAGAGGCACCCGTTAGTTGTGGTTTAGGTACTATTGGTTTGGGGGTGCTTTCCATAGGAAGCCAGGTGGGAGGTGAGGAGCCTTCATGGGATAGCATTGTGGCTATCAGGTTGGGGGAAGAGGCTCACCGTTATTTTGAGGGCAGACATCGCTGTCCCTTCGTTTACTTTATTTGAGGGAAGGCATCGCTGTCCCTCGAGTTACTTATTTGAGGACATGTATAGATTTTCCTTTGGGTTACTATTTCTTGGGCATTTCTTCAGGACGTCGGTAGTTGAGACACGTGGTGTCAGGGGGCACATGGTGTCGGGTTACATGATAGAGATTCTGGTGTTGGCCGAAGCAGGTGACACTTCATGGTGGCTACTGATCACCAATGGAGTTTTTGTTTTTTGTGCATCGTACTATTTACTGTTTTCCTTATAAATGCATGCCTACTTAAAAAATTATATTAGGTATGCACCATTGGGTGGTATCCTACTGAGATTCATCTCACACCCTGTACGGGCCCTTTGGGACGCGTTCAGACTTTATGGATTTACGTGCAGAAAAGAGATCAGCTTCAGTAGTTGGACTGTATTAGTTGTCTCAAAGGGATGGTAGGGACCTTGTGGTCTTTCCTAGATAGATTTTACTTTGTTTTTCATTCTTTTCTGTATCATTATGCTTACTTGTTTGCAGCTACAGTTGGTTAGCCATTGGAGCCCTTTTTTATATGGATATGTATGACCCGCTCTGGATGCATGTTTGTTGTTCAGTAGTTTTTATAAGTGATCAACATGCTGTTGTGTT
Organism: Viscum album; assembly: GCA_963277665.1. Lineage (NCBI taxonomy): Eukaryota > Viridiplantae > Streptophyta > Magnoliopsida > Santalales > Viscaceae > Viscum > Viscum album. The sequence continues at coordinate 474,517,944 of OY728148.1, forward strand.
TAATTTCTGTCGTTGTTGTTTATATTTATTGTTTCTGCTATTTATCGATATTGAATGTGTTTCCACTCTACAGGTCTGGTTCGAGTCTTCTGAGTCATTTATTCCACTGCATTTTTATTATTATACTCAAACCAGTACCATTATTATCCTCCGAGAGGGTATATCTTCCCCACTATACCTATAAAGACTCTTACTGCTAGTTGGAAGCTTTTGGAATTTGGGGAGGTGCATCTAAGGTAGTAACACCCAACCCGTTTAGCACTGTTCGGGTTGCTGTTCGGGTCCGGATCATTACAAAGTGGTATCAGAGGATTTCTTGACAGGTATTTAGTAGTAGTGTTTTGCTGGCTACTAATGATATTGATACTTCTCTTTTATTTTATGCTAGTTTTACTATTTGGAATATGGTATATTGAAGATTGGTTGTTACTGGAGTTGAGTTTCTAGCTTGTTCTTGGGTGCCTACAACCCTAGGTATGAGGGATGAACCAAGTTTCCATTGGTGGGAATTGCTATTTTATTTTTATCTGATTATAGTTTATATGATTTCCACCTTGGTGGATCACTTGGTGTGTGATGTTATTGATTTTGATGTGTAACCCTTGACCCAGTATGGTAAGGGAGAGTTGGACCTTGTCCTAGTTTGGCAAGGCTTGTTTCCTTGGCTTTTGATAGGCACATTTTAGGGTATTTCAATTTCATAACTGCATGTATGCTTTGTGATGTGATAATACCATGTGAATGATGTCAAACGTCATGATTTGTATGCTTCAGATTGTGAATAGGTGAAATTCCTGATATAATTTATTATTTATTGCAATGTGTTATTCCATGATTTGTCTATTTTTAGAATTGCATGTGGCAAGGTATTTGGGTCTGTCTCTTATAAGAGTAGGCATGTACTATGGTTGAGGTGATTTTGATCACCAGGATTGGGAGACTCATTTGTCGGTTTGAGGCAACGTTATTTGTCAGGACGGGCATGGGCCGAGGTACTTTTGATATCTGTCTTTGTTAAGGGCGGGTAAGGAGGCCACGAGGCCGGGATGCCATGGGGCATGGTTATATTGAGGGAGAGTAAGGGCAGTAGTTATGCACTACCGTTTACTGATTTCCTTATCTGCATTATATATGTATATATTGTTATGTATGTGGGATGTCTGACCATTTATGGTATTCAACGAGTTCATTTTTGGGAGACTCATATGGAGCGTCAGACGGGAGATGGTACAGTGCCACAGGAGCAAAATCAGGTTTAGGATCTGGTGTAGGCAGAGTAAGAGCCACATGTACAGGCTTAGGGACATGATCTAGTTCAGGATCCAGTGTAGCCCAGACAACAGCTGGGTTTGGTAGCGTTTAGACCATGGCTCAACAAGCAGCTCCGAGCTAGCCTGGTACGTGTCTTGCAGGGGATCGATAGAGGTGCGCAGAGTACAGATCCATCTATGGAATATCTGACATGGGAGTTCCAATCGCAGCACCCACTACTTTTTTAGGGTGAGGGTGGTCAACAAGCGGCTGAGAACTAGATAGAAAGAATGCAGATGATCTTTGAGCAGCTCGAGATTCCTTCAGGGCGGAGGGTCAATCTAGTGATGTACACGCTAAGAGGTCCGGTGAAGCGTTGGTGGGATGTGAAAGCTCAGGATCACAGGAATGAGGGACTATCATGGAAAGACTTAGAGGACAGGTTCTTTGAGCACTATTATCCATAGACACTGAGGTTTGAGAGGGGTCAGGAGTTCTTGAGTCTTCAGTAGAGAGACATTTTCGTCATGGACTATGAATATACTTCCACTGAGCTATCCTGATTTGCAACTGGAATGGTAAGCGATGGCGCGACAAGGGTGAGACACATTGAGGATGGATTATGGCACGCCATTCGGATCCAGGTGAATATCTTCAGGCTGGGTTCATTTTCATAGGTAGTGAATCAGTCACTTATAGCGGAGGGTAAACATAGGTATAGGCCCCAGGTTGGTCGAATGACAGCTTCAGGTGATGGTTTGGATAGCAGGAAGCGAGGAAGGGATGAGTTCCAGAAAGGAAGTCAGGCCAAAGGCTCAGCTAGACTACCTCATAGCAGCTCTTCAGTGGTTTTCTTTTAGTTTGGACAACCTGTACATGTTCGGACTCAGTGCGATAGGCATCTAAAGGAGTGCTGGGCATGTGGATAGGTCAGGCATCTGGAGAGGTTCTACAGCCGGCCTTCTCTGATAGCTGGCAGGTAGGGAATAGGACAGATGGTTGCATATGGAGTTGGTTCAGGTTCGGTACCAGGAGAGGGTAGATGAGGTTCATCTACACGCAGAGTACGTGATAGAGACAACATGATCCTACTAAGGGGTCAGTGGACGGTTTCTGGAGCCGCACTACAGGGAGGTCAGGCATCAGGCATCCGTACTTCATGCCAGGTGAATTCCATGGAGTTTCCAGAGGCTGAGCAGGCCGGTGAGCCAACAATGGTTAGAGGTACACCACTGGTGTGGCCGTGATTTCCAAGTTTTCTTTTTGGAATGACTTGTAGAGGAATGTCCATTTTTAGTGCACATGATGCACATGATCTATGTGTACTGACTAGATGCTGGTCAATGGGATTAGTGCCATATCGGGTGTGTGATATATTTATATATATATATATGTATGAGATGCATAGCATCAGGGGAATTGAGGATGCGAGTTACTTGTGGTGCCATGGTCATCGGGGCATCGAGGTTGTGGGTTAATTGAGGTGTTGTGGGCATCGAGGATGCAGGTTACCTGAGGTACTTTGGGCATCGGGGCATCGAGGATGAGGGTTACTTGAAGTGCATGGCTTCTGGTTTTATTTTGAGCATCCATGGGATGCAGGACCTCATGGTGGAAGACACCGATGTGGTGCAGGTTATGTTGGGTGTCAAGGATGACATGGGAGCACCAATGAGGGGCAAGGGTGACGATGCGTCACCAGAGGACCATGCGTCTGGAAAAAAGGTTAGTGAACCTTTTCTTGTGTTGAGTTTTTTCGAGTTGAGACTGAGTTAGGGAATTTATAAGGTGGGAATCCCTTGGAGGAATTTATCTGGGACCTTTGAGATTGGGGTAGTCTGGGTTACTTGATCAGGGTGGTATGTTCAGTGCCATCTTCAGGTTTTTTTGATAGCTCGAGGACAAGCTATGTTAAGGTGGGGAGATTGTAAGAACCTAGGTTTTTAGAATGGGTCAAAATCCCGAACCTGTTTGAATTTTTGACTTGTTCCTAAGAGATCTGGGAAAATCTAGGAAGTTATGGAAATTTCCAGACTACACGCCATGTACTCTAAAGTACACGCCGTTTATGGGTTGGGCGACTTCCGACCGTGTGCTCGCCGAGTACAGATCGTGTGACAACCATGTATGAATTTCTTACTACAAGGCATGTAGTTATAGACACGTTGTGTACCCTTGACCATGTGGAGGCCATACATGGCGTGTAGGCCTATTGGTTGGGTAGAATGTTTTTAGCATGTACACGTCGTGTACTATTTGTACACGCCATGTAGAGGGGCCATGTGTGGGGATATACATGGTGTGTTGGGGATGTCGGCAGGGTAAAGGGGTACACACCGTGTAGTCAGTTGGAAAGTCCTCAGTGAGATATCAGCTGGATTATGAATATTAAAATGCTACACGATGTGTAGTTATAAGTAAACGCTGTGTACTTTATTTTTTTCTGCTGAAATGGGTAATAGCTTTGTTTTGAGGCAGAAACTCAACCCTTTGATGGGTTGAGTGGGGAGAGCTGTCCAGAGCTTGTTTTTACTCTCGATCGTCCATACGAACTCCATTTTGATCACTATTAGATGCATTGGAACCCCCTCAGTAAGGTCTTGATTTATCTTGAGCCATTATTCTTGATTTATTTTCTAGAGAGAGTTATAGGGTTTTGAGAAGTTTTGATTATTTTGTTGATTTATCACATTTTAGACCTAATTGGAGGCTGTTATCGGAGGAGTATCAACGTACGAGTCTCAGGTAGGTGGTGCATACATATTTTTGTGTTTTCGCAGACTTTTGGGTGGTGCGGCCGTTGGCGCATTTTTTGGTAATTTTGAGTGTGACCCTGTATTATTTGTTATTGACTATTTAACTATTATTTGACCAATGGGATGCCTTTGGGTTTGCCCTGTTACCTTTTTTTCTTGAGTGAGGCCAGGCGAGTGGTCATTTCTCATCGGGGCATTTTGGATGGAGAATTACAAAATGGTTATAATTGTTTTGTATTGTTTAAACTGTTGAGTATAGTTTATTGAACATGGTTACGAATATTTGGAGACCTTAAAGACCTCTGCGCTAGTATGAGAAAACACTTTCTTAGTGAAATTCAAATGTTTAGATTGTTTTTCATATTTATGAGTTCTGTTTAAATATGTTATATATTTAATCACTGAATTGCATATGCTAGAACCTTTGGGTTGTGTTGGGCATGGACCAAATATTCTTGAGTGATGATGATCACAAGTTGGGCTTGGACCAGGTTACGTTGGGTGGTTTTGACCATGGGATTGGGCGTTATGGGTGTCGGTTTGAGGCAGGATGACTGTCAAGTTGGGCATGGCCCCTGTTACTGGGATGGAGAGACCATCAGACTTGAGCGGCATGGTTATAGGGACACGAGATTTTATAGGTGTTGTGGCTTGGGTACTATTTTGGTGATTACTGCTCACTTGGAACTATGAGTAGTGTGCACAAAGAGAGACTCCGTGATGAGGTGGTTTTGACCACTCGTGTGGGTAGAGGCCCTTATTAGTTTCTGTTTAGGTACTATTGGTTTGGGGGTTCTTTCTGTAGGAAGCCGTGTGGGAGGTGAGGAGCCTTCAGGGGATAGCATTGGGGCTATCTGGTTGGGGGAAGAGGCTCACCATTATTTTGAGGGTAGTGATCACTGTCCCTCGGGATACTATATTTGAGGGTAGACATTGCTGTCCCTCCAGTTACATATTTGAGGGGAGGTATCACTATTCCTCTTAGTTACTATTTCTTGGGAATGCCTTCAAGATGTTGGTACTTGATACCCATGGTTTCAGGGGGCACATGGTTCCGGGTTACATGATAGATATTTCAGCATTGTACGAAGCAGGTTACACTTCATGGTGGCTGCTGAGCACCAGTTGAGTTTTTGTTTATTGTGCATCATACTCTTTACTTTTTTCCTTATAAATGCAATCCTACTTAAACAATTATATTAGGTACACACTGTTGGGTGGTATCCTACTAAGATTCATCTCACACCCTACATGGGCCCTTCAGGGCGCGTGCAGACTTTATGGATTTACGTGAAAGAAAGAGATATGCTTCATGATTTGGACTGTATTAGCTGTCACTTGGGGATGGTAGGGATCTTGAGGTATTTCCATGCTGAAGTTTACTTTGTTTTGTTTTCTATCCTGTATTAGCATGCTTACTTGTTTGTAGCTACAGTTGGTTAGCCATTGGCTCCCTTTTTCATTTGGATATGTATGACACATTTTGGATACATGTTTTTTGTTCTGTAGTTTTTATAAGTGATCATCATGATGTTGTGTTTACTTTCCAATATTGTTTTTAATATTTATTGTTTCCACTATTTGTCGATATTGAATGCATTTCCGCTCTGTGGGTCTAGTTTGAGTCTGCTGAGTCGTTTATTCCACTGCATTTTTATTATTATACTTGGACCAGTACTATTATTATCCTCCGAGAGGTTATATCTTCCCCACAATCCTTATAAATACCCTCGTTGCTAGTTGGTAGCTTTTGGTGTTTGGGGAGGTGCGTCTAAGGTAGAAACACCAGATCCATTTAGCACTGTTTGGGTGGCTGTTCGTGTCTGAGTCATTACATCCAATTTCAACCATGACCCATGGAAGGGATGGTCAAGGGTTGTGTTTTATATGTGATGATAACCATTAGGATGGTATGTGTGCTAAGAATATTTTTTATGACTAGTATAGATCCCTATTTTATGTTAATTTGAAAGATTTTTGTTTTGTGTTCTAAATCTCATGTTTGGCATTGTAGAGAAATCCACCACGATGTCGGGTGCTGGTTGGGTAATAAGAGGATGTTTCCAAAAACATCCCTCCAGTATTAGAGTAAGATAATGTGGTTATCTAGTATAGTGGAGAAGAGCAATTTCCTGAAAACCTTGATCGATTCATAAAAATTATAGAACATGACCCATGGAGGGTTGTACCGAGCATGTTTGAGCTGACTAGGGAGTTTCAACTACAACACACTTAGACCTTTAATGGAGAGGGTGGGAAAAAGGTATCCAATTTATGGATAGAGTCCATATAGACAATTCTTGACCATTTGGAGGCTTCTTATGAGAATCAAGTCAATCTGGGGACTTGTATATTGTGATGTTAAAAAAATCGTTGGTGGGACATCATGGTGCATACCAAACAGGCTGAAAGAATGTCATGGAAAGATTTTCAAGAAAAGTTTCTAGATCATTTCTATCAAGAGGCATTGAGGCAAAATAAGTTTTTGGATTTTATGAGTCCAACCCAAGGGGAAATGTTTTTTATGGACTATTCTATCCATTTCACTGATTTGAGATGCTTGTTTCCAGCATTGGTAGGAGACAAGGCAATAGTGGAAAAACGTTTTTAGGGTGGGTTGATACACAAGATATGGTCTTAGGTGAATATCTTACATTTAAAAAGGTTTGATGAGGTAGTGGTTCCAGCCCTGATCTCAAATGGGAACCTAATGGGAGATTCAGGTAGTGGACTTATGGCACCTGGGTGTTGGGTGAGTGGTGTGGCCTCTGAGGGAAAGAAGTATTGTTTTGGGAGATTCCATTAGGGTGGAAGTACATAAAGTATTCATATGAGAGGGTTATACTTTTAGGGTGGAGATCTAGTTTTCTGTTATCTATGTGGAAGGCTCAGACACATGTATAGATTGTTTCCCTGACCACCAGTTGAGTGTTAGCAATATGGAACAATGGGTCATGTGAAGAGATTCTGTAGGAATCCTCACCATTTGGGCACCGATGGAGACTTGATGTATATACTGAGTGTGGGAAGGGGGTAAGTTATCCCTTATCATGTAGGAAGTTCGAGCTCGATAGAAAATTCTGGTTGTGGTGGTGGATGTGGTATTATGGAGTGAGAGTGCCCATATCAGTAGAGTAGTGTAGTGCAAGGCACTTTGTCTGGAGCCTAGGGTAGAAGGGAAGGTTAGCTTCACACAGTTTATTCTACACCTAGAGGTGGCGAGGCTGGACTATTGACTTTTCATGGTACATTTCTTATAGATTTGACTCTTTCTAGTGATTTTTTTGACACAATCACTATATATTCCTTTATTTCTGCTTTGTTTGTGGTTGTGTTTGTCCTATTAGTGGAATGTGTGTGTGGGGTTATGCCAATTGAAACTATGTTGGATGTGCGATATGTGGATATTAGAAAATGTAAGGGTTATGCTCTAGAGGTTGGTGGGTACCATTTCCTATGGGACATTTTTATCCTCAAGATGTTAGGGTTTGACCTGATTTTGGGCATGGATTAGAAAATATTATACCAGGACCATATCAGCTATTATTGTTTCCAAGTAACATTTATATCTCTTGAAGGGGGAATCTATGTCAATCGTGGTGAATAGGATGTTAGGGAAAGCCAGGTCAGTCCAGTTTGTCAGCAGTTGGGTGAGATCACAACTCAAGTGGCTTGTTTAATGTTTGATGATGAGGGAGTGGAGTAGGATTTCTTTCCTCCAACGGTAGATTAGTTCCAAGATGTGTTTCCTAAAGACTTCTCAAGGATCCCACCTGAGAGAGATGTAAAGTTCACAACAGAATTACTACCAGGGAAAGAGCTAGTTTTGATTTCTCTATATCGAATGACACCAACAGAACTCCATGAACTTAAGGTTATGTTAGGGGAATTGGAGAAAAATGGTTTTAATTATCTCGGGATGTCACATTGGGGATCTCCATTGTTGTTTTACAAAAATTCTAATGGATCGTTTAGCCTATGTGTCAATTATAGAAAGTTGAATCAAATGATGGTTAAGTATTGATACACTCTTCCTCGAATATATGATCTGTTGGACCAACTAAAAGGTGATTGAATGTTTTCTAAGATTGATCTAAGATTAGGGTATCTCCAGCTAAGGGTGAGACCTTATTATATACCACATACTACTTTTAGGAGCAGTTACAGGTTGTATGAGTTTGTGGTGATGCTGTTAGAGAGGGACAATGTGCTGGTAGTGTTCATAGATCTAATGAATCGAATCTTTCACCCTTATCTAGATCCATTTTAAGTTTTTTTTCAAAGACATATTGGTGTACACTAAAACTTTTGAAGATCATGAAAAACATCTTGACATATTCCTAAGTATGCTAAAAGATCACATACTATATGACAATCTATCCAAATTCCACTTATGGATTGATAGGGTTTATTTATTAGGTCACATTATCTCAGAGGAAGGTGTATTAGTAGACTTGAAAAAAGTGTAGGTAGCTGTGTATTGGGAGTATCCCAAAAATGTTTCTGATGTTTGAAGTTTTCTTGGTTTGGATGGGTAATACCAGAGGTTTATTAAACAATTATCCTGATATACAGTACCATTTTCAGGTTTGACCAAGAAAGGAATTAAGTTTGAATGGTCTAGGGCATGTGAGGATTCTTTCTAAGAGTTAAATAAGCGGTTGACTACCACACCAATTCTGATCTTACCCAAGTACAACAAGGGGTATATCATGTATTTTGATACATCTGGTGTTGGTATTGGAGTGGTTTTGATGTAGGATTATTTGGTTTTTGTGTATGGTTCATGAAAGTTGAGGCCTCATAAATGAAATTACCCATCTCATGATATCGATTTGGTTACTATGGTGGATGCCTTAAAGTGTTGAAGGCACTAGTTACTAGGAGAGTGATTCATGGTGTATAATAATAATAAAATCCTTTGTTTAATCTTCTCTAATCATTATTTGAATCTTCATAAGTGAATATAGGTTGAGTATATGTTGTCTTTTGACTTCAAGCTAGTCTACACACCCAGAAGGGGATATAGTGTCATAGATTATTTGAGTCAAAAATCTCAAAATTAGGCTACTCAAGAGTCTAACCCCAATTGGAAGATGATGGTGTTTTTTTTCTGAAATGCATCTAGTGTTATATGATGTGAAATAATAGATGACCCTTTCAACCATAGTAGTTGATTCTTCACTTTTGATTCTGGTCTAGGAGAGTCATCTTGATGATCCATTTTTTTTTCTTTGAATGAAAGAATTAAAGGTTGGTAGACACCTTCTGGTTGGACTATTGGGGATGATGGGATCATGTATGTTTTTGACCATGTCATTGTTCCATCATGTTTTTGGGAAGCTTTGAGGCATGTTCCCCATGAATCAAAGTGGAAGATGTATCCTGGTTTAACCAAATAGTATCACGATCCTTTTAGGAAGTATTGGTGGCCTAGGGTGAGGAAAGAAATTTTGGGTTTTATGGAATGATTCCCTACCTAGATGCATGTGAAGGCTAAGAATCAGTAACCAGGTGGTTTGTTACAGCCACTACCCATTCCAGAATGGAAATGGGATGACGTAACATTGGACTTCATAGTGGTTCTTCTGAGGACGTCATAGAATAATGATGCAATATTCTTAATTGTGGATGAGTTGAATAAGGTGTCTCATTTCATACCAATTTGAGATACTTTCACTAATGACCAATTGGGTGAGTTATATGTTTGGGAGATAGTTCATTTTCATGGGATACCATACAATATAATGTCAGATCATGATCCACATTTCAGATCATGATTTTGGTAGGGTTTATAAAAGGAACTTGGTACCTAAGTGTTCTTGAGTACAAATTTCCACCGATAGATAGACATGAAATCAGATCAAACCATTCAGGTGTTAGAGGACATGTTTAGGTCTTGTGTCAAAGATTTTGGTGGATTGTGGGAAAATAACTTTTCACTTGTTGACTTTTCCTATAATAATAGTTTCCAAAATACAATTTGAATGGCACTATTTTAGGAACTCTATGGGAGGCCATGTAGATCTCTATTATTTTAGTTAGAGGCTATATAATCATTGTTTTTGGGGTCAAGTATTGTGTAGTAGACGTCATAATATATTTACTTGATCAGGAAACATCTAGAAATTGCTTAGAGTAGGAAGAGGATGTATGCAGATAAGCATCATAGACCTCTTGAGCTTGTGGTGGGTGATCATTTATTTCTTCGAGTGTCCCCATGGTTAGGTCACCATCGTATTCAGAAATAGGGTAAGTTGGCACCCAGTTATGTGGGGCCATTTGAGATTACAGAGAGGATCAGATCGATGGCGTACCAATTGGATCTCCCACAATGGTATAGTGTTATGATGATGTTTTTCATGTTTCAAAGCTTCATAAATATCACCCTGACCCATCTCACATGATCAATGTTGGGTATGTTGAGATTTATCTTGATGCATCCTTTGAGGAGCATCCACTTTGTATCGTGGATCATATTGAGATGGTGCAGCGGGGAAAGAATGTTTCCTTGTTCATAGTTTTGTGGTATCATGGTAATTTTTAGGAAGAAACTTTGGAGCATGAGTCAGATGTGTGGGCATATTATCCCAATCACATTGCTTCAAAGGTTTAGAGGTGCTTTGCAGAGTGTCTTGAGGATTATCCGTTGTAAGGTGGGGAGGTTGTGAGATCCTTGTTTTTCTTTAGGTATGTTTTCGGTTATGTTTCTGATTAAGTCTCTTGTTATTTGTTAAATAAATGTTTCTTAAGTTCATGGGGAGTATTAGGGGTGTCACAATGGTTCTAGGCACAGAAGAAAACGAAAAAGGGCCTTTCTGTGTAAGTTTCATGGTTTTTACATGGTTAGTGAAACTATACGAGGGGAAGGCTAAACTATGAAGGCTTGGATAGTGCCATTCCACATTATTGGTGCAGATTTGTAAAATAATGTGGGATTCTCTAGGTAACCATGTGACCCAAATCCCCTTTGATAGTTCCTTGCACATGGTTTGTGCATGATTTGGAAAACTGTGCGGGTAAACCGTGCACCCCATTAAAGTTAAAAAATTTACAAAATTTCCATTTTGTGATTCTTAAGTTCCTACCTAATTTTCTCCCCCATTTTCTCCCTTTATTCCCTAGAAATGAACTTTGATGACCCAATATTCCCAATTTCCATTATCCTTTGATTCTTGGCCGTTTGTAGTGCCGTTATTTGCATATCGAAGCTCTAGGTAAGTCTAATGCATCCCTTGCTTCTCTTTTCTGGATTAGGTTTGTAGTTTTTATCTTCATCTTTTGAAGATCTAAAACCCTATTTTTATAGTGGAACCTAGGTTGGGACTTCAAAGGGGGTTATTATTGGGATCTAAGTCTACATTTAAGAGTGTGTTCATTTACATATTCGAGGTATGTGGTCTACAAGTTATATCCCAAAGCTTTTATATGTAATTTTTTGCATATGAGATTGTGTTATTGATCCCCCCTTCTTTTGGTTTTAGTAATATTAGTGATATTTGAAAAAATGGGTGTCTAAATGACAAATTGAACCCCTCATAATTTCCATGGGATGCATTGAAGATTATTTAACCAATTTATGGCCACCCATGGGGTGCACTGGCCTTCGAAAACTTGGGTAACAGAAATATTAAGTATGATATTGTATTGTGCGTAGGTAGATCCCAAAATGAACATGATGTTTGGGTAATTTGATGATTAATAAGGGATATGGATAGTTGGGCCTAATATTGATAATGGATTAAGGTGTTGTTTGACATGACATGATAATGGATTAATTGGGTTAATTGAGGTTGTGTTAAATGGATTGTGAATTGTGTTAAAATGTCTAACAGGATTAGTACATATGAAATGATGAACATGTTAAATTGGTAATGGATTGTAAATTGGGTAAAATTTTTAATGTATTTTTATAAAGGAATTATGAAATAATTAAAATTAGTTAATGCATCAGAATTAGTGTGGTGTGTGTGGTGAATAGATAAATAAGCACATGAACATGGCTTCGGAGTGTGGGGTATTTACATGGGGCACTAAAACCATTGGTAAAGTTAGACTGAGGCTCTAAAATCCACCCCACAATGCAAGGATTAGATAATCATACAAATTTCTATTCCCCTAATGGTTGCATTTGATGAGACCACATGGATTGATGTTTTAATGTGAGTGTGTTGTATATGTTGTGGGGTGTTTAACCCTAGTGTGGTGTGGAACTTGACAAATTAACCTTGATGAATTTAAAGTTTATGAATACACCTAATCCATTGAACATGTGATGAAAATGAATTATGTTTGGGACATGGTTTAAATAATAGAGTCGAAGACAAAGTTAGAAATGGTTTAAGTAAAGCATTGTGAACCAATGGAACCTAAGTTACCTTTTTTATCATCTTATCTTTTATTTGGTATTTCATGAACTATATATTGGACTATATATTTTTTAGACACCATTGTTGATGGCTTACTGACTTGTACTCACACCCTGATCAGGCCACCATTGGGTACCCGAGCAGATTTTATGTTCACATGTTAGGATAAGGGAAAAGGCCTTGTGCTGGGGAGTTGAGTTGGACTTCGGATATACATGGATAGGGATCCATAATTATAGTCAGGATCTATTTTAGGGATTCATAAGTTGTATTTTTTCCTGCACTTTTGTATAATGAGAATGACATGGTTTATTTACCATTTCATTGTGGACATGTAACCAATTTGCGAATTGGGTTGTTATGCTTGTTATTTGGATATCACATTTTGTTTCCATTATTTCTTCATTATCTAATGTGTATTACATTGGTAAATAGGGTATAGTATCCCCACATGTCTTATTAGAACCTCACTACTAGTCATCAACCTCTAGTGTATGAGGAGGCATGCTTGAGGTCACTTGGCGACCCGGACCGGGGAACTGGTTTAGTGGGTCCCCGATTGGGGATGTTACATAAATGTTTATGAAATGTTTATCACTAATGATTTAAGAAAATTTATTTATAAACTTATTCTTATTAATTTATTAGATTATGTCTTTGTGTAAATAATGTAAATGGATATCCCATGGAACATGTAATAAGAATGAATTAAGTGATGAACATTAAACTAATGATATAAATGGGTAAAGTAAACATTATTACTTAGTGGAACCCAAGGTTTCTTGTTTAATTTGTTATTTATTTAGTTATTATATGAATTATCTGTTTATACTAGATAATTTATAGACACTATTGGTTGTGGCCTACTGAGTTGTATACACACCCTTCTTAGGCCGCTGTTGGGTACTTGAGCAGATTTCATGGTTGCTGGTTCAGAAAAAGGTAAAGGTCCTATGTTAGGGAGTTGAGTTGGGCTTGCTGAGTGATGGATGAGAACCTAGAATTTGATTCAGGACCCATTTTAGGGGCTCATCTATTGGTATTTATTTTGGTATTTCCTTCATTTTTGGCACTTTTAGCATGAAATGACATAAGTACTATTTGGTTGTGGTTTGTACCATGTTTGGAAACTGGTTGAAAAATAATGTTTTGGTTTTGGATCATTATTTAATTTATTTCATATGTTATCTGTTATGAAATACTCTGGTAAAGAGAGTATAGTCTCCCCATGTGACTTATTATACCCTTGTCACTAGTCGACAACCTCTAGCGTATGGAGAGGTGCCCTTGAGGTTATGTGGTGACCCAACTCAGAGCACTGATTTAATTGATTTTGGGACAGGTATGTGATAATTTATGTCCAAACTAAGGCTTGTAAGACGAGATGAGGGAAGTGGAGAAGTTATTTGGGTAGGTATTGTCCAAAAAAAATATGTTTGAAGTTGTGAATATTATAGGACAGGGGGTGGCCATTTATAAGTATGAGAGCTGAAAAACTTGGGATTTTTGAAAAGAAATAAGTGCTCCCACATTTTTAATATGTAAAAAGGGCCCAAATTTGGCTATTATAGAACCTTATAGGTGGAATAGTATGAATATGTCAATAAAATAGTTTTTAGACTAGTGTAAAGGTCATTTCTACCCTTATAATTTTAGTTTAACCCCTTGGTAAACCCATTTTTACCGTAACCGTGGTAATTAAGTTTTATTTCATTTATTATTCATTTTGGAAAAAAATTAAGTTGAACTTATAATAAATTATAAATTATTCTAATTATAAATATGTAATCCTTTTTTATAAATTCCATACACATAAGTTTAAAAATTTAATTTAAAATTAATCCCCAGACATAATGATACCAGGGGTTTTTAAATAGAAAAAGTTCAAAAGTTTGAAATGTTTTTATATAAAAAATTAAATATAAAATCGATTTCAATGAAATAGAGTATATTAATTGAGATAAAACTGAACTAATTTTACTTTAAAACAAGTACAAAATATAATTTAACATTATAAATAATTCAAATGAAAATGAAGTTTTCAATTAAAATTCAGTATTTTTCATTATTCATCCAAAAATTATTTTTTTTTGAAAAATTAAAACAAAATAACCATAAGATAATTATGAAATTATGATTTAATAAAAAAATTTATTTTATAAAATTTATTTTAAATTTTTTTCTAAAATTAATTTTATTGTTTCACATAGAAAGAAATAATTTTTTTTTGAGAAAATAGTATTTTCAAAATTTATATATTTTTCTAAAAATATAGTATCTTTTTATAAATATTTTTTATTTATTGAAATACATTATAATTAATATCTAAAATTTATTTATTATTATTCATATCAATAAGCTTAACAATTATGTAGCAACAATTGTGTTCAAATAACTATATTTATAGTATATCGTGGTTTTGTTAAAACTCAGTGTCATGTGTAATGCACGCTTAACATAGTGTTGTGTATAGAGTAAGATTGACTTGAAATTTCATGTACTGTAAGATTAAATTGGTGTTTCATGTAACATAATATAAAATTAATATCGTGTTTAATGAAAAAAATATAAAAAAGATAAAATTTAATTGGAAAAAATATATCAAATAATCTCTTGGTGTTATATTCTACCCCCTTAAAATGAATTTCTTCCTTAAAATTAATATCGATCATAAAAGTTTTAATATTTTAAAATTCATTCATAGAAACCCATATCCTAAAAGGGTTTATAAAAAATCCTCTCTAAAAGAAAAAGGGATCTGTGTAAGTCACCAAGAATAACACATAAAAGTTTTAAAAATAGGAGAACATAGGTGGGGAGAGAACACATGAACATAGAAGAGAAAAAAAAACTCCCAAATACTGATAGAGAGTGATAGATAATTTTGATTAAAATAAATTTGGTGGTTGAAAGAAGTTTAATGACCAAAAATCAAGAAAATAAATAGGCATGGAAATGGTTATTGATATCATAAAAAATTATGATAACATGACAATGTTTTATTTCAAGATATTTTTCTTAATGTTGAATAATTTTCGAGAGAAGATATACTTTATTTCATTCCATTTCAAAAGAGAAATCTTACATTTTGTTTGTGCACTGATCAATTTCCACTTTATATCTTACTCCAAGAAATAAAGGTGAATTTTTAATGCTTGAAGCACCAATGGGTCATAATATCAATAAATAATGAAAATTCACTCTTTATATATATAGTTTAAAAAAATGGTTATCATAAGTTATACAATATGAATGAATCGTCTTATGGATAAATAATACATTAATCACTAAAACCTAATTCAAAGTTCAACATAAACCATTTTATAAATGGTTAACCTTGTGACCCTTTTATGAGATTAAAATCCAAAAATTAAGAAAGAAGGTGACTAAATTTATCAAAACCATCTTAACATTGATCCCCCACATATCACAAAGTAACTCTTGATTATCACATACTAGACATGTTAATAAATTCATCATGTGTTCTATTTAAACATGGTAACAACCTAAATTACCATAAAACAATATTTAAAACATACATGCTTCTTTATTCCTTACATAGAACACATATTATTTGATATATTCCTTAAATCCAAAAATGATGTAGACTCCATCTATGATAGAATAAACCACTTTTCAAAAAATAATTAATATTTTCCAAGGTAATCAGTACAATCCAATTTATTTTATTCTTACCAAACATCTATTTATTCAAACTAAACATCATTTTCTCAACACCAAGAGCATATTAATGGTTACGTTCACTTAATCATGTGTTTTCTATAATATATAACATTTACATTAAATAAATTTTAATGTTCATCAACATCATTCAGCATAATATTTCAAATCCTTAACAAAATATTTATACTGAATAATCTATATATATTTCATAATTCTTGAATCCCAATACACAAATACTTCAATTATACCACTTCCTTATCAAACTATTAACTAGGATTGATAATCTTCTTTATTAACACTTATTTCATTTCATAAGTCACTTTTAGTCTCTTTATCATCAAATAAAATACCATTTATCATAAAACCTTGATGATTCTCTTCACAAGATTTCCCCTTAGTACATCGATTAACATAATACCCAAAATCCTTTCCCTTGAGACATTGGAGAATTGGTGGTGCATTAGTTGGAATCCCCTCCACCTCTATTGTATTAACCATAACATTCATCAAATTTTGATATTATTAGTATTTATGACCTTCCCTTCCACATTTAAAGAACCTTCAAATTTCATTGAAGTAATTACCTTGATTCTACTTTGCACATTTCTGTTATATAGGAACCTAAATATTCTTTCCTCCATGGTATCTATTATCCAAACTCTCACTGAAATATATACTTCTCTACTTTGGTGAGTACAAGAATTTTTTAAGGTGCATGTTATAAATCATGTTCTATTATAATTGATAGGGTATAAATAAAATACTCTTTACTCTAGTTATCATCCCATTTGACTGCTCATCAATTTTTTTCACATTCAATGTTAACCCATTTCATTTGGGTTCCCTCTATTAACTAAAACCAAAATCTATAGTGTGACAAACACTAATCATAATGGGAAACCACATAATCCAAAAAATAACTTATATGATGTGTAAATCATGAATCATTATTTAAAATATGTCACCTTAGGTTTATCCTATGCCATTCATAGTTATATACTATTTAATTCCTTCATGATGGTTCATAATGTGTTTTTGAATTTCCAAAGCATATCCCCCCAAGAGTGTCAAATGAGGCATATAGAAATACCCATTATTGCAAACCAATTTATAATAAATTCTATATAAATATGGTTTTTTAGGGTTGTTACCCCTAGGTACAACTATTCTTGAGCCACGTAAACTTATAGTATCTAGAAAAGATGTAATTGCATTGAAACCAGTCACTCTATACTGTTCCAAAATTCTTTTACATTTTTCTGTACATTAACTCATCCCAATTCTTATCCTTATAGACATACCTAGATGTATGATTATAAATATACTTTGTTATCTCATTGAAGTTTTATAATCTTATTTTCCAAAGGTTAACAAAAAATTTTATTTGATACAAACTATAGTAACCCTAGATTCTCATACATGGATATTACATCTTTTTAGATGAATATTAATAAAATTACACCAACAAAGGACTGAGTACAATAATATTTTAATTCCTTTAGAAATTTGAAACAAAATATTATAATAGGGTGAAATATCTTCAATGTTTATCATAATGAAATTATAATTTCTTACTCATCATCAACATATCTTACAAAAAAACTTTCTTCATAATCTAGGGAAAGTAAACAGAAGAAAGGGTTAGATCAGATATTTAGTAAGGGTAAGCACAATAGATATCAATCTATGATCATATAAAAGAATAATATAATCATAAGGGTACATGATAATGATAATAAATTAAAAATTTCATACCCTACCTATCATATATCATAAACATGAGTCATGAAATAAAGAATGGTAGTTCATAAGACATGAATTGTAAAGGAATCAAAGAACATGATCCATGAGAGCATAACATTGGAATATGACATAGATTTTTGGAGTACACTTAAAAATATAAAATCATTTACATATTAGTCAATGATAATTGATAAGGATATCATATTAGAATGGGTTTACTCCTCAAACCATCATAGTAGTCTAGTTTTACTCCCAAGAACATCATAGCAGAAAAAGTACATTACTAAACTGGGTTCACTCCCCATTCCAACTCTGTCTTACTAAACTAGGTTCACTCTATATTCCAATCCTATATTACTGAACCATGTTCACTCTCCCTTATAGTCCTATCTTACTGAACAAGGTTCACTCCCCATTCTATAGTGGTCTTACTGAACTGAGTTCACTCCACATTCCAGTATTATCTATCTCATGAGATATTAATCTTTACCCAATGCATCAGATGGAGATATATGTCTCAGCCATATTAGGTTATAATGTAACCACCATTCTTGGTTATAACATATCCAAAATCACATAATGAAAATCATAATTATTTGAGTTAGAAGATTATAAAAAAATCATCATATCAGAACCTATGAAATGAAATGGGTTTCACAATCAGTTAGTTTCACTAGAATTATATCATGGTACAAACCTGAGAATAGAAATTTTTTTACTAAACATCTTGTCATCATAAACATAAACCATTTAGATAAATAATAATAATGATATCCTTGGATCATATCCCCAGTAAAGCAGAAGTAACATCATAGAATTCCATTTCAGATAGAAAATATTTTAAAAGACTACATGGGACATTTCATATAGGAAAATTTATTTTATTTTAATATCAATTTTTAAAACAGAAAACATTATGAATATCATTTTTTTGAAAATAACCTTTAAAACTTATAAATGAATCTTTTAAAAATTATTTAAAACATTCATTGAGGAAAATATAGTTTTCACTTTGAAAATAAATTTTTAAAACATTTTGAAAATAACTTGAAAAATTATAAATAAAGGCTCAATGAAAATAATTTTCATGAAGATGAGAAGTTTCATTCATTCCATACATGTTAAAACAAATATTCCTTTCACACTTCCAGTCAAATCCAAACAAGCATTATTTTGATAATTACATGAACATCCCATTAATTTTTTTATAAAAAGTAAAACATGGATAATTTTATTTAAAAATCATAGGAGAATAGTAAAAAAAATTGAAAACATTTTTAGAAATCATGTTTTTGAAATAAAATAGATTTTTCTGATTGATAGAGAAATAATGTTAGATTTTATTAAAAATAATCTCAATAATTTTATATAACAAAAGTTAAAAATGGTACTATTACTTGAAAATATCCTGAATAACTATATTAGAATAAATTTATGATTTTATTGAGATATGGATTATAATATTTTATGATCTTAAAAATGATCAAAAATAATCGCAATAAATGAAGATATTGTAATAGAAAATATTTATCGCATTGGTAACTTTGAAAGGTAATCCCAATGAAGAAATATCATTAAATAAAACTTAAAATATCATGAGGATAAAACAATTCATGATATTACATGTCAAAGGATATGTATATATTCTTTTTAAAATTATACAGGTTCATAATATAACTTTATGTCTCAATGAAGTCAAATTGAGGCAAGAAATCCCGTACCGCTTTGGTAACTTTTGAATTGTAAACCCCAAGAAAGAGAGATCCTAAAATGGATATGTAAATCCCCACAATTTCAAGGATAATAATATTAAAATAAATTCATGATAAGTGTATACACCACATAAAATAAATATGTGATGAATATATAATATGTCTCACAGAAGTAAAAATTGAGATAGAAATCCCTTACCGAAAGTCTCGACTTCCTTAGCACTCATTCAAACCTGCTGTTTAATGAATAAAATTTTATTATAATTTTAATAAAGAACCATCATTATATATATGAAATACCATATATTACATAAATATTTACTTTTATTATCTTTTTATTAAAAATTCTATGTTAAAGTCACATTGTGGGTAATATTTTCTTTGTTTTTCGTATACGTTGTGTTTTTCTATTTTTGGTCATAGTACTATGATCACAGTTACATAAATTGTAGAATAGTAATTTTCAAAAAATTATAATATTTATACATCAAATATAATTTTAATACCAATCAGGAATTATGGTTTTGAGAAATGTATTAATTTACGATCATGGAGGCGGTAGACCGTACGTATGCATGCTTAACATTTCCATTTCTCAATGATCATTATGGAAAGGATGTAAGTAATATATTATATTTAAATAATTATAATAATATATTCAATAAAATATTATTTATTTAAATTTTTTAATACATTTCATACATGTGGTGTGGTGATTAAAATAGTCACATCGTTTCATGATGGTGGTAGTCCATACGTATGTGAGCGGGGTTGTCATCTTTCATTAAGTAAAATGGTAAGAAATAAAATTATATATATTATCTTTTAGGAATGATAAATATTTCATGAATATCAAAATTATTTAATTTATTTCACATCTAATCATTAAAATTTCGCTTATCACCTTACATGTAAAGTGTGTAGGAATGATATCGTTTTGCGAAATGGTAGTCCACCGTACACACAACTGACGTTATCGTATTCCCAAAAAATAGAAATCATAAAGGTATGTTTGTTATGATAATTATATAATAATAATAATAATATCATAAATATAATGTATAGAAAATTAGTCCATCATTATATTCAATCGTTAGAGGTGGTGAAGGAAATATGGAAGACATCGGTTCACGAGGTGGCAGCCCACCATAGACACGAACGATGATTTTGTCACCAATTTGACGGAAGTGGAAAATTTGGTTTGTCATGAGAATATTATAAGGAAATATCAATATATTTATGATATTGAGGTTACTATATCATCATGGTTTAATCATAATTTAAGGAGGTGGTGAAAAAAATAAAATAAAGACACTCATTGAAGAACATTACCTCTTCTTTAGCTATAATCCTTAGGTTTGCAATAAAGACTTCCTAGGTTGAATTTTTGTCCAAAATAAGGATTATAATATGATATGATGTAATTTTAATAGTTATTTGTTCTGTTATTGGTTAAACCAAAGTGGTTTTAAGGTGAAAATAGGATAAGATAGGGGGTGGCCTTTTATAAGTGGGTTAGAGGATACACTTGGTATTTTGGAATAGAAATAAGTGATCCTATTTTTTTCATATGTAAAAAGGGTGAAATGTTGGACATTATTGAACATAATTGGTTTAATGGTAGAAATATGGCTAGAAAATAGTTTTTAGACAACTATATAGGTTATTTTTACCCCTATATTTTTTGTTAATCTCCCGATAAAATATTTTTTATGTTAACCATAGTAATTATTTTTTACTATATTCACAAATAAATTTGGTTATAAATTAAGTTGAAATTATTAGTAATTGTAAATTATTATGATTAAAAATATTTAATCTATTTTTACATATTACATTCCCATAAGTGTAAAAATTTAATTTAAAATTAATTATACAGATGCGATGAGAAATGAGTTTTTTTAAAAAGATAAAGTTCAAAAGATAAAAATATTTTTATATCAAAATTAAAAAAAAATTTATTCCAAAGATATAAATTTTATTGATTGATATAAAATTGAACTATTTTTACATTCAAAACAATTTAAAATATAATTTAACATTATAAATACTAAAAATGAAATGGTAGTTTTTAATTAAAGTTCAGTATTTTTCACTATGCATCAAAAAATGAAACTTCTCTAAAAAAACACAAAAATTAACCATAAACTAATTTTTAATTTATGATTTAAAAAATTAAGTTTATTTTATAAAATTAATATTATAAAAGTGAAAAAAATTAAATTTTATTATTGTTCACAAAATGAAATAAGAATCATTTTAAAAAAAAATAGTATCTTCGAAACGTATAATGAATTTTCTAAAAGGAAAGTTTATATTTATCAATATGTTTTAATTATATAAAAAATTTAATTAATATTTTAAAATTATTTATTAATATTTAAATATGTATGTTTAATGGCTAGGTTATAATGGATGTGTTCAAACAACTATGTTAATAATATATCATAGTTTTGTTAATACTCAGTATCATGTGTAATGAAATATTTATATAGTATTGTGTGTAGCGTAAGATTAAATTGGTGTTTTTTGTTGAATAATATTAACTTGTTGTTTTATTTAACATAACATAATATTAATATTTACTTTAATTTAAAAATAGAGAAAATATTAAATTTAATTAAAAAAATATTTCACAAAATCTTGGGGTCTAACAAGAATTCAATGGGTAAGATTATAGAATCATACTTAGTATTAATGATTGAAAGAATATAGATATTATACAATTCAATTAATATATAAATTGAATTAATTTATTTATAAATTTTCAAATATTGGGGAATTTTGGGATGAGCATTGATATTCCCTGATATGCATGATGTTTGGGACTGTCAAGATGAGTGGTCAGATTCTATGTTATATTTAATGTTTGGGAAAAATAGGAAGAGTGCCTAGATTCTATATAACTTATAGGATGAGTGCCTATATTTTGGGATAATTCTCTTTGCTTGGGGATGTTAGGATGAACACCTAGATTTTACGTGGTACATGATTTTTTGGAATGCTGGGACGAGTGCCTAGATTCCATGTGATAGATTATGATTTATAGTTGGGAATTATAAGTTGATAGATTAGATTTCATGTTGTTACAATGGTTAGCATGATATCATAATGTACTGAAAGATATTCGAGCCTGGATAAATAAGGTATGTTTAACCTGAGTTTCATTAAAATTCCCAATGTTCAAGGGTGTTTCATTTCATTTTATCTTATTTAATTATTTGTTTTTCTTACATTACTTTATTACATACATTAGTATTCACTATATTCAATTGGTATGAATATAATTTTATACACCATTGGTGTTGTATTACGAAGTCATACTCAAACCATGCTCTGAACTCCATGACACTTGGGTACCTAATAAAATAACACTATTTTTTCACTAATATAGGTTTTGGGCAAGACCTGTTGCTTACTAATTATTTTCATAGTATGTTTGGATGGAGTACTAATGATGGTAATGGGTAGGATTCATGAACCATTTGGTATGATCCTTTTGTTTGGTTTATTTTTGTTTTTTATTCCTATATCTGACCAACCCATGAAGGACCTAAGTGACATATATAGAAAAATCCATTATTATAGAATTATAATGATTGATTTAATTCATGGAACTTTCCCTATTTATTTGATATGTTTATTTAATATTAATTATCTACTATTTATTTTATTTCTATTTTAATTATTCTCGAACCAGAGGGTATAGTCTCTCCATGGTATTCATATAGAGCCTCTTTGATAGTCATCTACCACTAATATATGAGGATATGCGCTTGAGGTCATGTGGAACCCCATTCAGGCTATTCTTCTGAGTGGGATAGAAAAATATATTACAAAAACTATCTAATCCTAACAAATAAATTATATTTTGATAATTAAGAAACACTTATAATCTGTTCGATATTTGTAGATGACTTATTGGATTCTGTAATGTTATATCTAGGAAGTTTTAATGGGGCATTAAATCACAACCTCAAATAATTGATTATTGAAGAAACATTATTTATTTATTTTATTCCAAGTTGATGTTTATTAGAACATTCCTTGTAAAAATCTAATTATCATTCCTTTAAATTAATTTAATTTAATTTTAGAAATGTATTTTTTCTATCCACTTTGTAGAAAAAACTATTTCGAATAAGGAGATCACATTTCATATCAACCCATAGTAATATATCAATTCAAGGATTGCTATTAACAGCATTAAAAGAAAATTATGTGGTATTGATCTCAATATCAAATAAAAATAGACTCTTGGATCAAATGATTTGAGAAAAAAGTCAATATTATAATTGACCTATTCGGAAGGGAAAATATATGTTTCCTAAGTTGTAAAATTAAAATCTCTCTAGAAGTTATATCATGAGTCTTATATATCTAATGGATAAAATTAAATATGTCATTAGAGGGTAGTAATTAAAATTGAATGGACTTAATTTATTTATGGGAGGGTGAGACTGTTATTCCCCAATATGTTATGATATAATTTTCTAAAATTAAACATTATTATGATAATGTTTTTCACATGTAACATTGAACTAAAAAAAGATACAACATATTAAATGAATATTATTAGTAAAATTTATGAATAATAAAACCTATAGTAAATAGAAGGTTATTACTCAATGAAAATTTATTAAATTTATAGTTTAAATAATTAATATGATTTTATGTCAAAAAGTTTTGTTCTTTCTCAAATATTTTTTTTGGAAATATTGTTTTGAATTTTATAAACATATATTAAATTAGTCACTTTTAAAAAATTATTTTAATTATATATAATATTTTAACATATTAACTAACATATTAACATTTTTAAGCTATTAAATGGTATTAAATAGTATTGAGAACATTTAATGGTTTAAAAGTTCATTTTTCAATAAAACTAGGTTTCCTTTATATTTTGTATTTACATTTATAATATAGATTTATAAAATTTAAAATTAGAATTATATATAATGAAACTATTTTTTAATTTTATATATCAAAATTTTCTTAGTATTTTTTTTTAATTTTTATGAAAAAATTAATTTTTAGTGAATAATGAAAAAATATAGTTTTTACTAAAACCATAGAATTTGTTACTAAATCAAGAAGTTTTTATAAGTTAAAAACTTTTGAAATATTTTTAATGATAAAATATTTATCTATGTTTTAAAAATATACATTTTTTAAAATCACTTTTAATTTCTAAAACCAATTTTTAATATGTTTTTAACTTAAGTAGTATTTTCCAATAAAAGAAACTGTTTTCGATATTTTCTTTTAATTAAATATTATTTGTGTAAAATTATGTTATTAATTTTTTCTAAATCCACATAATTGTTTTTATAATAAAAAATTTATGTCATTAAATTCAAATAAATTTGAAATTTTATGCTACAAGTAAAATTGAAGCTTAAAAATAAACTTTTTCTAAAAATGGGTTTTTACGCATTACATGAACTAATGTTAACATTAATTTTTATTAAAAATATATATTTCATTTAATAAATTGGATTTAATTTTTTTTAATCATTAGTTCAATATTATATATTGTTTTTAAGGCATAAAAAATCCTCCACTTCGTTAAAAACTGGAAATCACTGTGAATTTCTAAAGGGTAAAAGGGGTTAACCAAAGGGGTAAATGGACTAAAATGTTAAAAATAGGTCTCTAATTGAGTGTTTGAAGTGTGGATTTTAAAAAACGCATCTCAAATTTTTATTTTTCATTTTCGAGTCTTCTTGACATGTGAAACACATTATTTCTTTATATTAAGATGAAATATTTACAAAAAGTACTATTTTTATCACTTATAAATATATGCCTCTCATCATGCCTTCAAAACCATTCCCAAATTTCAAATTCCTCTTGAAAAAATTTGATATTTCCTTTCCCTAGAATCCCTCTTCAATTAATTAATATTTTGTAAACAATATTTTTACCTAATTCTTAATATATAATGAATCATCAATGGTAAGATTGATCCTCTCAATGAGATTAAAGTTATTTAGTTGAAGTTAATAATTAAGGTAATAGTTTCTTTGTCTCATTTTTAAATCCATGAAAAATATTTGAGACTCCATAATATCATTTCATTTATATTGTAAATTCACTCCCCCATTTACTTTAAGTATAATTAATATCTTTTAATTAATGATATTTGAATGTTCCTTTCATGGTAACCCTCTTATTATTATGTTACTATTACTGTAAGGGTTTTTAGAGAACTCAATTATAATTCAATTTGTTTTTATTTTTATTGTTCAAAATCTTTCTTAATAGTTAGAAAAATTCTTATCATAGATTTTATTATGTGTTATTTTCCATTTTTATAACATGTATTTACATTTCTATTACATTAACCCCTTTCGAAATGTTTCTTGGTTCATGAATTATGACATATGAAATGAATTTTAATAACTCAAATTCATTTTATTTATGTTAAAATATTTTTAAATTAGGATGATTATTTAACTTTGATAAATTCTTCTGTTTCCCATTTCATAATATATTTCCTCATTTCTCAACAGGAAGAATGATATTTTTAACACAAATACTTGTTCTCTATGAATTTGTTTCTCATAAATGTGAAATATTTTATGAAACAAATTTCACAACTTTAAAATATGGGTTTTCTTTCACTTGTTCATTATTACCAAAATTATTTTCCTTTCATATTTAAAAATAAAATTACTTTATTACTCCTATTAATCTATTATTTTCCATTTCTACTTTTCAAATGGAAGTTTTACTATCACTTTTTACAACATGGGTATTCAATAAATGTATTTCGAAACATTGAAAAGGTTCTTCATCTTTTCAAAATAAAATATTTTTCTTCCACTCCACACTATCTTTTTAATGCATTTTTTTATTTTTAAATATATATTATTTGATATTTTTTTTTTAAAAATTGAATGTTTTCAAAAGGTTTTAACTTCACCAATTTTAAAAGTTTATGTCATTTTCAAGGATCCTTTCTTAATTTTTTTTAAAAGTTAAAATTTTAAGATGTTTTCAGTTCACCTTTTTTAAATCTCTATGTATTTTTCTTGGATCCACTATTGAAAGTTTTTTTTAAAATTAATTTATTTTAAAAGTTTTCACACCACCTTTTAAAAAATAGAATTTAAATGTCACCATAACTTAATTTTTTTTCCAAATATAAAAGCATTTTCTAAAAACCCTTTTATAATTTTATTTATATTTTTATCTTTATCTCTGAAGGATTTATTTTCTTGGAAATTATTTTTCATGAAATAAAATATAAATGTTTTTGTGAAATAATATTTTAGGGTGATATAATTTTAGGTATCAACCATTTACATCCTTGAAGCAATTTTATTTAAAACGTACAAAAATGCTGTGAAACCCATTTTTCTTTCCATGGGTTCTTTATATTGTGATGAATAAATATTTTCAATTGGTATACATATATATGGATGATTTATGGTTGGGGTTATATATCTCTATAAAATTAATTGGTTATTATTTTATATACCATGAGATGAAAATTGGTTGTGAGTTTTGATACTTGAGTCAATAATGGACAATAAGTGTAAGAAACTAGGTTTTTATGAGGTAAGGATCCATTTATTTTGGTTTAAATGATTAATTTCATCATAAATTGAATACCCTTAGAGGTTACAAAAGTATCTGGGGGTGTCCAGGGAATGTTTGGAGCCCAGAACCATCTTCAGGGAAGAAGTAGGCTTGTCGCAGGGTTTGTAGAAACCATGTAGGAAATGCATATGAATAATAAAAACCATGAGATACCTAGGAAGAGGGAAGGAGAAACACTCATGGTTTGGATAGACCAAGTGATTTTAGGTGCATGCCTATGCAGGAGATCTATAGTTTTTGAAAGAGTTGATTTGTACTGTTTGAGAACGGTTAGTAAAACCATGCGAACTAACCATGTGGGGTGCCCCTTCCAACCGAAAAGGGAGCACATTTAGGGAATGGTTTAGAAAACCGTGTTGCCAAACCACACACCCAGTAATTTGGGAAAAATTACTAAATTTACCTTAAAACCAATTATAACTAAAAAATATTTTTTTTCTATTCTTCTCTGTTGGAATAACCATCAGCTTGAGAACACATTCTTGAATCCAAAAGGAAGACTTTGATCCTATTCCTATATATAATATTGGAATTAATAACGGTCGGTCTCATTATATCTGTATCTGTGAGTACCCAATTCATTTTGTGCCATTCCTTGTTCATCTTGGTATATAATGAGCTATTTAGTTGAAATTTAATATTCCAAGAAATCAATTTATTCATCCATTTTTTAATTTTATTCTACTCTGAGTCAAATCAAGGGATGATATTTGGAAATCAATCCACTACCAAACATTTGTCATTGGTCCTCCAGAATTTCTAGCATGACAATGAAATTGAATTTATTAATTTAAATAAATAAATTTTAATGTGTTAGGGATTCCCTTTAGTTCATTTGAGTTTAGTTGGAGTATGTTTCCCCATATAGGGTCACCCATGGGGTGTACCTTTGATATTTCCCTTGTTATTCCACCTGTGGGGTGAGTGTTTGTGCATTCCTAGTTAGAGGAATCTTGTAACGAGCTTAATTGAACTGAAATGATTTGATTAGGATATGTTATTTCTTATTTTCTTTATGATACATGACGTTAAAATGTTTAAGT
Organism: Viscum album; assembly: GCA_963277665.1. NCBI lineage: Eukaryota > Viridiplantae > Streptophyta > Magnoliopsida > Santalales > Viscaceae > Viscum > Viscum album. Next base: position 474,546,113 of record OY728148.1, read on the forward strand.
GTTTATTTGGATTTGTATATGAGTGGGTATAATCGTGTTTGAGATAATTGATTGAATTATTTATTTAGAAATTATTGAAATTAGTGGTTAAACTCATGATATGAAATGATATATGAAATGGTTGGTGAATGAATGTGATGAATTGAATGGTAGTGGGTGCCTTGGTTGGTATACCTTGGAGCCTGATTCCATTAGATTCCATGGAAGTTTCTCTTATGGGTATTGAATGTGGCAGTGGGTGCCTTGGATAGATATATATCCTTGGGTATTGGTTTTGGGGGATTCTTTGGGCCTTGCTACCCCTTGGATTCGTTTGGTTGGGATTGTAGTGGACATGGTCGGAAGACATGCTCCTTGGTCCCCAATTCAAGAATAATTGAGTTTTAATCAAGATGCACCTGGGAATCGATGAGGATTACTTTGTCCACTATACCATGGATCCATCCCTATGGGATTTGAAATATTATTATATGGTGTGACTATAGAATCCCACCTTTTTATCACATAAACTTTCATTACATTTTACAAAACCGAGGATCTTTAAGGTTTAATGTCTTGGAAACCAGGAACTTAAAACATAAAAACATAAAACATTATTCTTAAACACTTGAAAGGCTTCTCATTATCTTCATCCTAGGTTCATTACTGCGTCTCATAACCTGGGGACATACATCAAAAGAATGGGTGAGCAGAAGGCCCAGTAAGGGAAACAAGGGGAAACATTTAACATGTGAACTTGAGATACATCTAAAATGTCATGAAAAAGAACTTTAAGGAATGAGAAAGAAATAATGAGGCATATAATAATAAAAATAACGTTTTTAATAACTTGAATATGTGGCTAAAACATTTAATATTGACAATAATTTCTGTTTCACCAAGGTCCATCCCCAAGGTTTCATTAAAAATTACCAAGGTTATTCACCAAGGCATCGTTAAAAATAATCATCTCTAGAGATTAAGTCTTTACCCAATGCATTGGAGCACTATCAGGGCGCACCCTTGAAATGTATTTATTATCATGTTATCCACATATATCATCATCAATAACTTCATAAACAACCCATATAGCATAAAATAAATGGGTTTTATTTCATAATCATAACGTTTTAAAAACTGCTTTAAAGACATGATCTTTATGTCACTTTAAACCCACGAAAAGGGAAAGTGAGTATCATGTATGTAAATACAAGAATTTAAAACATAATATTTTGGTATATATGTGAATACCCATTTAGAAGAAATAACTTTGATTATTCACTAAATAAAATAAATGAATTTGAGAATAAGAGAGAGACATTTTGAGACGGAAATTCTGCAGCATAACAACTATGTTTCGGGGTTTTAGAAAAAATTGAAAAGAGAGGGGACAAGGGTCAACCAATAATAAATGACCCATAAAACAGTAGAGGGAAATAATATAATTGATATAATATCATGGTAATTATATTTTAATGACATACCATATGAAATGAAAAATATGGAGGGAAGACAAAAATAAGATTTCTCTTATGAAAATTCGGCAGCCTAACGGCGTCACTTAAACAAGAATTGAAGAGATAAAATATGGTCTCTCATTATATGAAAATATAAGATCAGTATTATAGATATAGATATCATACCCCAACAAAATAAAAAGTAACTTGAAATACTTGACATGAAAATAGAACTTGAGAAGGGTGAAAGAATCCCTTAAAAATTCAGCAGACTAACAGCCCCACTTTAACATTATTAAAATGAAATGATGAGAGAAAGAGGGGGTATCTCATCATATGAACATGAAAAATACAGTAAGATGAATATAAAATAACATCCTCCAACATAACATCATGGATCATAAAAGAAATTACATAAAAGAGATTACTTGAAAAGAAAGAGGGCGGTAGGATCCCTTACCTTAAAACGTAACTCTTAAAACTCAAAGGTTGGGACCTTGAGGGATTGGGGGAACATTGGAAGGACTCCTTGGGAGGTAATGAAACCATAGATTTGTTGGGGGAGAGTTGGTAGTCGAATGGATGAGAGGATGGCTTGGTATTTATAGGGAAAGTGAGGGGACAAGGCATTAATGGCCTAAGGACACCTCATTGGTGGTTTTGACAAAACCATGGGCTTGCCCATGGTATTTGCCCATGGTATTGGCCACTTGGGACACCTCATACCTTATATTACTATTCATGAGTCGACCATATTTATTACATACTTAATACATCATTTAATGATGTCATTAAATACCAGTAACTTTAAAACTGTATTTTCACTATTCATCGAAAATTCAACTTTCTCAGAAAAATCCCCAAAAATTACCTTAACATAATATCGATGCTCTGAGTTCAAAAATGAAATCTATTTTATAAATAAAAATTCTAAATATTTTTAATTAAATTTTTATCTAAAGAACACTATTCACCCGAAAAAACTAATACTTGACTAATAATTTATGAAACCGTTATTTAACCGTTTTATTGAATCACATTACTTAATCCAGGTGCCTAGATTATATTAATGCTTCATTTAAGTGAGATTACTAATCCATTTGGTCACATTACTTATCCTAAGCATAAAATCACTATTCATAATTTACTATTCATCAAAAATTATGTTGATCTTATTAGACTCTAAATTTCGTACTGAACATAATTGTAGAAGACCATTTTTTAAAAATCATTACACATTTTTAATTATTTAAGGTTTACATAATCATTTTTATTAAAATATCCTTTCTCTAAAATTCACCAAAAATATGCATACTATATTTATCTAGACATTTAAAAATTCATAAACTTCGTCATAAGAAGAAATCAAAATTTTTATTTAAAACAAAGGATTACACAAGGCAGTTACGGTCTCCTTACATAGCCCCTTATCACACAAGCATAGAACCTAAGTGTAAGGTGTGATAAGGTGAGAGAATCTGGGGGAGGCTCGGCCAACATCACACGAGTAGTAATTTTTATCAATTTGAACTTCTCGCGAAGGCGATTCCGTTCTAGCTTCACATGATGAAGTTCAACTTGGGTTTGGTCTAGAGAAAAGCCTATTGGTGCTACCTCCTTCCCAAGTTCCGTTAGATGGGCTTCGATCGGTCTAAGACTACTGGTTGAGGCCATCAAATCTTCTTTCTATATTAATTAACCAAGATCACTTGTATTTAGAGACAAATATCGAAATGTTTAGTTTCTAGAGGTCATATTGACCATTGGTCATATAACAGTCAAAAACCAACAGTCTCATTTTAATTATACTCATGTTATCCAATGAAACAATTTTGTTGAGTATGAAAAATAAAATAACACACAAAATTAGGAAACAAGATTTATTCAAAATTTCGGGTCGTTACAATCTTCCCCCCTTAAGAAATTGCATCCTCGAAATTTTTAAAATTGTCTCTTGAAATTTCATTGAAAGTCCCACATTAGAAAAAGAGTCAGTAACACTATTACTTTAAAATAAAGAAAAGGAAGTACAAAGGCCGCTCGAGTTAACCCATACTAGGATTCCATGTAGGAAAACATGGATATGGATGAAAAAACAAAGGGTCAAGTTCTGAGGGAGAGTGATAGAAAACATTATTAGGAGAAAGTTAACCACAAGAAAATCACAAACTTATGATTTGTGTAAACGGTCCTTGATTACCCAGTAGGAAACTTAAACCAACAACATTTTTGTTTTACGTTCCATTTAATAATTTTGAGAAATTCATTTACTACATAGAATAAAAACATAAGGAAATATACATGCCTTCAAGTAGAGTTCAATCCTTTAATAAGTTTCTACCAAAACTAATCTTTTCTCCAAATGAAGAGCATTCAAAAACACTTGGTCTCATCAAAAGCACAAGAATAATCTTCTAGAGAATCACGTATTCCACAAAATAAAAACTATCTATCTTTAAAAATTTATCCCAAAAACAGAAAGGGTAAGATAAAACAACTCTTCAAAAAGAAAGAATCCCATAGGAAGGGAAACTACTTTTAAATATTCAAAGTTCCACGGTACTACCTAGAGTTCATCATAGACAATTTTTTAAATAACTGTCCTTAAAATTACTCAAAATACCCCAAACTAGTATTGAAACCCAAATACAAGAAGGACTTGATAACATAGTCTTCCAAGATAAACTTTATTGTTCATCTCCAAACAACATCAACCACTACTAACATCTTATAACAAAAGTGACTAACCTAAACATATTTTCCCCAAGATAGGTCAATCATTTCCATAAGTAACCTATAATACCATAAGTTCACCTTAAATTCATTTATTCTTCAAAATATAAGTCAACCTTTACTCCTAAAAGAAAATACCGTAGTAATCTATTTACCTCGATCAAATAGGGTTTCCAAAATAGTGAACGTCTTCCAAAATAATAATCATCTTTTAATGCCCTGATCATCTATTTTATATTAATACGGAAATCATCACATTTCCTATCACATTGGTTGTTGGGACATGTTCATCCATTTCTCGCCATTAAAAAAGGAAATAAAGTACAATTAGGGGCTTAAATAATTAACCAATAATCATTAAAAGGAAACTTAAAGCATAGAAGGATAAACTTGTAGAAGAAAAGTATACCCTAACTTGTGATCCCCTAGGTCCCAATCTAGGTTATCCATGATAATATATTCTTATGTGAATATTTATTTTATTTTATCATGTGAGACACATATATCATCATCAATAATTTCATAAACAACCCATATAGCATAAAAGAAATGTGTTTAATTTCATAATCATAACGTTTCAAAAACTGCTTTAAAGACATGATCTTTATGTCACTTTAAGCCCACGGAAATGGAAAGTGGGTCTCATGTATGTAAATACCAGAATTTAAAATATAACATTTTGGTATATATGTGAATACCCATTTACAATAAAGAGCTTTTATTCTTCACTAAATAAAATAAATTAATTTGAGAATAAGAGAGATACATTTTGAGACGGAAATTCTGGAGCATAACGGCTATGTTTCGGGGTTTTAGAAAACATCGAAAAGAGAGGGGACATGGGTAAACCAATCATAAATGACCCATAAAACAGTATAGGGACAGAATATAATTGATATAAGAACATGGTAATGAGAATTTAAAGACTTACCATATGAAATGAAAAACATGGAGCGAAGACAAAAATAAGATTTCTTTTATGAAAATTCGGCAGCCTAACGACGTCACTTAAACTTGAATTGAAGAGATAAAATATGGTCTCTCATTATATGAACATAGAAGATAAGTATGATAGATATATATATCATAACCCAACATAATAAAAATGAACTTGAAATACTTAACAAGAAAATAGAACTTGAAAATGAGAATGGTGAAAGAATCTATTAAAAATTCGGTAGCCTAACGGCGCCACTTAAACTTCAACAAAAATGAATTGATGAGATAAAATAGGGTATATCATTATATGAACATAAAATATCAGTATGATAGATATAGAGATCATATCTCAACATAATAAAAATGAACTTGAAAGACTTAACATGAAAGTAGAACTTTGAAAAATGAGAAAGGTGAAAGAATCCCCTAAAAATTCGCCAGCCTAACGGTGCCACTTAAACTTAAACAAAAATGAATTGACGAGGTCAAATAGGATATCTCATAATATTAAAATAAAAGATAAGTATGATAGATATATATATAACACCCCAAAATAATAAAAATTAACTTGAAAGACTTAACCAGAAAATAGAACTTGAAAACGAGAATGGTGAAAGAATCTCTTAAAAATTCAGCAGCCTAATAGCGCCACTTAAACATCAACAAAAATAAATTGACGGGATAAAATAGGGTATCTCATCATATGAACATAAAATATAATTATGATAGATATATAGATCATACCCCAACAAAATAAAAAGGAACTTGAAAGACTTGACATGAAAGTAGAACTTTGAAAAATGAGAAAGGTGAAAGAATCCCTTAAAAATTCTGCAGCCTAACGGCGCCACTTAAAACATAAAAATAATGAATTGAAGAGATAAAATAGGGTCTATAATCATATGAACATAAAATATCAGTATGATAGATTTATAGATCATACACCAAAAAATAAAAAGAAACTTTAAATACTTGACATGAAAATAGAACTTGAGAAGGGTGAAAGAATCCCTTAAAAATTCGGCAGCCTAACAGGGCCACTTTAACATTCTTAAAATGAAATGATGAGATCAAGAGGGGGTATCTCATAATATGAACATGAAAAATACAGTAGGATGAATATAAAAGAACATACTCCAACATAAGAGCATAAAGCATAAATGAAATGACATAAAAGAGATTACTTGAAAAGAAAGAGGCAGGTAGGATCCCTTACCTTAAAACGTAACTCTTAAAACTGAAAGGTTGGGACCTTGAGGGATTGGGGGAACCTTGGAAGGACTCCTTTGGAGGTAATGATACCAGATCTTCGTTGTGGGAGAGTTGGGATTCGAATGGATGATAGTATGTCTTGGTATTTACAGGGAAAGTGAGGGGACACGACATTAATGGCCAAGGGACACCTCATTGGTGGTTTTCGAAAAACCATGGGCTTGCCCATGGTATTTGCCCATGGTATTGGCCACTTGGGACAACTCATACCTTATATTACTATTCATGAGTTTAAAATATTGATTACATACTTAATACATCATTTAATGATGTCATCAAACACCCGTAACTTAAAAACTGTATTTTCACTATTCATCGAAAATTCAACTTTCTCAGAAAAATCCCCAAAAATTACCTTAACATAATATCGATTCTCTAAGTTCCAAAATGAAATCCATTTTATTTAAATAATTTTCTAAATATTTTTAATTAAATTTTTAATTAAATTTTTAATTTAAAAAACTATTCACTCGAAAAAACTAATACTTGACTAATAATTTATGAAACCATTATTTAACCATTTTATTGAATCACATTACTTAATCAAGGTGAATAGATTATATTAATGCTTTATTTAAGTGAGATTACTAATCCATTTGGTCACACTACTAATCCTAAGCATAAAATCACTATTCACACTTTACTATTCATCAAAAATTATGTTGATCTTATTAGACTCTAAATTTCGTACTGTACATAATTTTAGAATACCATTTTTTGAAAATCATTACACATTTTTAATTATTTAAGGTTTACATAAACATTTTTTTAAAATATCCTTTCTCTAAAATTCACAAAAAAATGCATACTATATTTATCCGTACATTTGAAAATTCATAAACTTCATCATAAGAAGAAATCAAATTTTTTATTTAAAACAAAGGATTACACACGGCAGTTACGGTCTCCTTACATAGCCCCTTATCACAGCAGCATAGGACCTAAGTGTAAGGTGTGATAAGGTGAGATAATCCGAGGGAGACTCGACCAACATCGCACGAGTAATAATTTCTATCAGTTTGAACTTCTCGCGAAGGTGATTCTGTTGTAGCTTCACTCGATGAAGTTCAGCTTGGGTTTGGTCCAGAGAAAAGCCCAATGGTGCTACCTCCTTCCCAAGTTCTATTAGATGGGCTTTGATTGGTCCAAGAATACTGGGTGAGGCTATCAAATCGTCTTTCTATATTAATTAACCAAGATCACTTATATTTAGAGACAAATATCAAAATGTTTAGTTTCCAGCGGTCATATTGACCAATGGTCATATAACAGTCAAAACCCAATAGTCTCATTTTAATTATACTCTTGTTATCCAATGAAACATTTTTGTTGAGTATGAAAAATAAAATAACACACAAAATTAGGAAACAAGATTTATTCAAAATTTCGGGTCGTTACAGTGACCATGGTAAATGTTACATGATTGGTTGTACAACTCAGCCATGGTTGTTCTAATGCTTCTGGTTATGTGGAATTTCCATTTTTGATTTGGTCCATTGATACAACATGTCCGTGGGTGATATAATATGTGTGGATGTATCGCAAGGTCATGTTAGTTGTTTCTTCTTGGTTTTTAGTGGACTTAATATAGGATCTTGACCATGTTTTTTTAGGATCCTTGTTGATCTAAAAATTATAACTTGTTTTATAGTATACATGCCATGAAAAATTTACTTTTTATTACTTCTTACCTATGATATGTATTAAACTATACTTTTTCTTGTTATATTTTATATCCTAGGCTTATAATAGATCTTTGGGTTCTTACCTGTTGGTATTGTATCTCACACCCTATTCAAGCCACCACTGGGTGCCCAAACAGGTAGGGATCAGGGGAAGCACCTTAGTTAATTTCTTGATTTTGTATCGTAACTAGGAGCAGGGGATCAAAAGACAAAGCCAATGATCATGATTCTATTAGGATATAATGATTTTGGCATTTTTGGAATTTTGATACATGTATTTTATTTTACTTGTGTGTTCCTGTTTTGGCTGATTTGTAGACACATGACATGATCATCATTGTATATGAGATACTTAGGTCATTATTTATCTATTAATACAGTTTATCTATTTTCTAACCATTATAATACTTCTTATATTTATTTTTATTGATATTATATTGTGTTAATCTTTGGTAATGAGGGTATAGTTCCCCTATAGATCACCCTATGTTTTGGCTACTAGTCGGAAGCCTTTGGCATTTCAGGAGATGTGTGTAAGGCCATGTTGCCAAGTGGTCTCAAGGAACTCTTGACAGGGATCGAGGTCTGGGTCATTATAAAGTGGTATTAGTGCATTCCTTTTTTGATTTATTATTTGGAAACACTAGAATGATATAGAAAGGAATTGAAATTTGTTAATATGTTGTGCCTGGGAATAGTTAACCCTTACATAAGAAAATTTTAAATTACCTCAAATGAAATTTCAATTTTATATATTTTGACAATTACAGTTGACTTAATTCCACCATTTGGTGATGTAATTGAATTATGAAGTTATTATTGATAATATTATGGGTTATATTTTGTTTCAACCTGATGACATGAGGGTATTAAATATCATGCTTCATTTTAAGCACTTGTTAGAAATAAAATTCCATTTATTCTGAAATTCTATATAGAATGCATTTTCTGTTTTCATGATGTTGTGATAGGTGTCGTGATAGATAAGCCTGCTGTTGTGATAGAAATATGTGTAGGGATTTGAGAAACATGGTTAGTACTCATAGTCGATTCATTAATCTTTGTAGTTTTTTCTTGATTAGGATATGATAGACACCCTAAGTCGGTAACTATGTCCCATTTATTCATGGACCATTATTTCCACATATTGGAATGTGTTATGGTGTTAATTAGGCGGATTCCATAATTTGGTTCATATATAGTATGTGACCTTATGGATTGGAAAGTGACACACCATTTGGTTCAAATATTTAAATGAAATGTGAATTCAATATGAAAATTAAATGGAAAATTGAAATGATATATAGAGAACTTGAACTAGACCTGGCTTTTGAGTGGGTTGTTGGCAGTGTATTTAGTGAATTTTTGGATATTTATTTTTATAGTCTTGTATTTAAGAGAAGGATGTTTAGTATAACCTAGTTATTTAATATTTTGAAATGTTCTATGCTTTTATAATGTGAACTTTGATGTCATTATTTTATTAGGTATGAATTTGGAGTTGTAGAGTAATGCCAACATGAAGAACTACAGTTGTACCCTATGAGGGTGGTGATGACCATGTTTCAGTGGTGATGGGCCAAGGGATACAGGTGGATCCTATTTTAGTGCTAGATTTAGCATCGACTATTATTACAGGAAAAGGTTCTGATTCATAGTTCTTCAAGGTGTTTCATCACTTCTTGAAATCTTTTCAGGGAGCACCACAACCTGTCTTATCTATGGATGAGTTGATGTGTGTGTTCCAACAGTAGTATCTTACCATATATTTGGAGATGGTGGTCCCCAGGCTACTGAGCAGTGTCCTGAGACTACCTTTTTGATCTTTGAGTGTCTAGAGACACCTTATGAGAGAAGAGTGAAGCTCACGACTTATATGCATTGAGGAGTAGCAAAGAACTTCTGGGATGTTTTGAACTAGGATGAAAGGCTATGAGGCATTGTTTTGGATGATATCCAAATTAGGTTCTCAAACTATGTTTACCTTAAGAATCCGTGGGTAGAGAGGTCTAGTGAGTTCATGCATCTGGAGAAAGTTTCTATGATGATTATGAATTACTTGAAATGATTTATAGAGATGCAGTAATTTTCACCTACATACCTTTATGATGAGTTATCAAGGGTGAGAAACTTCTAGGAATGTCTTTGACATGTAATTCAATCCTAGGTCAACATGTTTAGATTGAACTATATCACTAGAATTTTGAATCAGGTACTAATTATAGAGAAAAAACTAATGGAAGCTAGGGGTAGAGATAAGATAATTAATGAAGGAATAACCATTTTGAGGCTTCTCATGAGATGAGTACCTGTCAGGCAGTGAGTAGTGGTTGCTCGGTTTTCTATCATAAGTTTGGAAGATGAGTTAACATAATGAATAAATGTGATTGTGAACCATTAGAGTGCCAATATTTCAAGATGAAGATCCACGTGGAACATTTATGTAGGAACTTCCTTCCAGTAGTTAGTGGTAGGTGGTCATCTCCAATAGGAGGATCAGGAGAGGGTTTCACAGATCCTTGTTAGGAAGGGAGGTGGAGTAGTAAGGGTTGATTGGGATGAGGTAGTTTTAGTCATAGAAGAGGTATCCAGACACTGGTTACATTGAGACAGAAGAGTGGGCCCACTCCTGGTAGTGAGGTTGTGTCACAGGGCTACAGTTTAGACCGAATCTATTCTTTATAACCTACCCCTGAGGAGTAGGGCACTGGATTCTCTATAGTGATTGGTAAGATCTCAATAGCCTCAAATCTTGAATCTGTTCTTTTTGATAGAGGTGAAACACATAGATTTATATATTTACCTATTGTGGAAATCCATGGGCTTATTATTATATTTTATGAGGGTTTCATAACACTTGATACACTATTGGGGATTGGAATAGAGAGGATTCACTAGAGTAGTGAGTTACCCCTCATGGTCGTTGGGTGTCACTTAGTTAGGAATCTTTTTTTCCTTGAGATTACTGGGTTTGAAATTATAATTAGAATAGAATGGATAGTGTCTTATTGAGACTTCATTGACTACTATCACTGGAGGGTGACTTTCACATCACCAAATGGGGGAGAGTTTATTCAGAAGGGAGAATGGGATGTCTGGGAAATCCAAGTTAGATCAAAACATCGTGGGCTAGGTGGAATGAAATACCAAATCAGTAGTTTGTATATGGATGATCGGGAAGTGAATCAAGAATACTTTCCTCTAGCAATTGATAATTTTTGGGATGTTTTCCTAGATAATTTTTTTGGTTTACCTACTTAGATAGAGGTGGAGTTATATATCAAGATAGTTCCAAGAGCTGTATCAGAATCCATTCCTCATCATAGGATGTCTAATATGGAGTTTCATTAGCTCAATAGTAAACAAGAGGATTTTGATGAAAATGGATTTATTCCACCCAACACTTCTCCAAGTGATTTTCTATTTATTTTTGTAAAAAAGGAGTATGATACCCTAAGGCTATGCCTAGATTATCAAAAATATAACCAACTGAAGGTTAAGATCTAGTATCCCTTACCAAATATAGATGAACTATTTGATCAGCTTCAAGGAGCTTTAGTGTTATAAAAAATTGATTTTAGGTTTGTATTTCACTACGTACATGTTATACCAACAACCATAACTTATACAACCATTCTTGTTATTTATGGTCTATATGTGTATCTGGTTTTACCATTTGGTCTGATGAATTCCCCAATAGTTTTTATTGAACTGGTGAACTGAGTTTTCCATCGTTATTTGGATTCATTTGTGGTGGTTATCATGGATGATATCTTGGGGTGTTATCACAATCAACAAGACCATACCAAACATCTTGAGATTATTTTGGATACATTGATAGGGAATCAGTTATATTCCAATATCAAAAAGTACCACTTATGGATGGATAAAATTAAATTCCTCAGTCAAACTGTCTTAGATATAGAAGTATCAATTGACCTAGATAAGATTATAGATGTAGTTTCCTAGGAGAGATAAAAGAATTTATTCTATATATAGAGAATCTTGGGTCTATCTAGATATTATAAGAGTTTCATATAGGGATTCCATTGATCAGAAGTGACGTTGATGATATTGACTTAGAAGGGTGTGAAGTTTGTTTGGATAGATACCCATTAGACAACCTTTCATGAGTTGAAAGATAGATTGACTTCAGCACCGGTCCTAATTCTTCTAGATAAGGGAGGGAGTTATACTATGTAATATGAAACATTAGGTATTAGGATTATATAATTAATGATTCATGGGTATAGAGTCATAGAGTATGGTTATCAGCATCTGAGGACACATAAGGGGAATTACCTGAGACACAATCTCGAGTTAGTTTTAGTTGTTCATGATTTGAATTGTTGGAGTCATTATTTTATGGGATAACATTTGGTGGTGTACACAAACCAAAAAATCCTAAAGTAAATTTTCAATCAGTATGATCTTAACCTGAGATAGTAAAGATGGTTTGAGTACCTACAACATTTTGACTCTAAGATTTCCTATATTCTTGGGAAGGGCAGTGCAATAGATGATGGACTGAGTAGAAGGAATTAGATATATTCAGGACACTAGGATAATAGTGAGTGGTATCTTATGGATTTATTCTCTAATATGCACTCGAAGGTGTAGGATAATTAGGGAAAGACCTATCATTCATCATTATCTATGACTTCTACCCAACTGGATAGACTGAGGATGAGGTAGCTATAATATTATGAGGGCCTAGTCACACGGGAGAGTGTGGAAGGTGAGGACCCACCTCATGGTTGGATTGTAGATGAGGATATGGTCTTGTGTATCCATAGACATGTTTGGGTTGCAATGGGAATATGTGAGGAGCTGATGTGGGAGTTTCATTCCTCATTTTTTTTCATTGCATCCCTTTGTCACCAAGTTGTACCATGACCTATACCACTAGTTCTGGTGGATGGGTATCAAACATGTGGTATCTTTTTTTATTACACAGTGTTCCACCCATCAGTAGGTGAAGGTGGAACATTAACAACTTGCCCAAATTTTTCAATAGATAACTATTACCAGGTGGAAATGAGATGAAGTCATGATGGATTTAATAAAACTTTTACCAAGGTTTCCTCGATATAGCGATGCTATATATGTTTTTTGTTAACAGGCTCACAATTGTTTCTTATTTACCACCGATAAAGGAAACCTTAAGTGTTGATGTTCTTGGGAGGTTTTATATCCATGAGATAGTATAACTTCATGGGGTTCCATACACTATCCTTTCAGATAAGGGTACTTGGTTTATGTCTCATTTCTGGAAGATTTTATAGAGGTAATTAGGTATATAAGTGTTTCTGAGCACACCATACCACCCTTATACTGATGGATTGTCAAAGTGTATGATACAGGTTCTTGGGGACATGTTGTGAGCATGCATCCTTGATTTTTTGGGATCATAGGACATGAATATACCCCTGGTTGAGTTCACCTACAATAATAGCAATGAGGTTAATATATAGATGACACCTTATGAGGCTTTATACAGTAGGCTGTAACGATCACCCCAATGTTGTTTAGAGGTTGTAGAGATAACTTTTCTGGGATTTTATCTTGAGCATGAGACTTCTGAGAAGGTCCAGTTGATCAGGAAATAGATGGATACTGCACAGTCTCAATAGAAATATTACTTCGATCATTATAGATGACCTTTGAAGTTCATGTTTGGTGATTATGACTTTTTTCCTGTTTCATTGAGGCTGGGACACTAGAGGATCATGTGATAGGGTAAGATTTCATGGCGATATGTCATTCCATTTGAGATTTTAGAGAGAGTTGAGCTGGTTTACTATCCATTATAGTTACCTCATAGGTATCAATCCATTAATAATGTATTCCACATATATCAGCAATACTATTATCATTTAAACCCATCTCATGATTTTCCACCCAAGAAGGTTGATTCACAGGTTGATGTAGCCTTTGAGGAGCATCAGATTTATTTAATTAATAGGAATACGAAGGTTCTCCATGTTCGATAGTTTACTTTAGTATGAGTGCTATGGAATCAAAAAAATTTATAGGAAGACACTTTGGAGCGGGTGACTAATATATGTACTCCGTGGCCAGAGTTTTTATCTAAAGAATCTTGACCACCCTTGAGAGGGAAATTCAGGGATAAATATCTTTAAGGGGGGATTTTTTTAAGAACCTAGGTTTTCATATAGGGTACAAATAATTTTATATTGGTTTAAATTCATAATTATATCCTAAATTGAGAAACCTTATAGGTCATAGAAGTATTGGTGGTGGGGGTGGTGTGGATTTTTTTGGAGTCCATAACCCAACTTTTGGGAAGAAGCGGTCTAACGCACAGTTACTAGAAACTGTGCAGGGTAGGAGAATTGTTACTAAACACCATGTGATACCTAGGTAGAGAGTAGGAGGAGCCTGCATGGTTTGATTAAATTATGAAATTTGAGGTGCAACCCCATGCAAGATCATTGTTGTTTTTTATAGAGTTGGTTTGGACTATTTTAGCATAGTTAGTAAAATCTTGCTCCCTAATCGTGCAGGGTGATGCTTCCTACAACAAAGGGCACACAATTGGTGATGGGTTTGTCCAACTATGTGGCTAAACCATGAGATGAAATAATTTGGGTAAAATTACAAAAAATTCCCTTAAAACAAATATTAACATAAACCTAGTTTTTCTATTCTCCTCCATTTTCAAAACCTTAATCTTGAGAGCCCCTCCTTGAGTTGAAAAGGTATATTTTGATCTATTTTCACCATATGATATCAAAATTGAGTTCTATCAATCGCATTTGATCAACATTGGCGAGTTATCAATTAATTTTTCACCTTTCCACTTTCTTCTTGGTATTGTATTCATTATTTTGGTGCAAGATAATATGCCCCAATTTCAGGTTCTTCATATGTTCAATAATTTTATTTTAATCTAAGTCGAATAAGGAATTGATACTGAATGAGAACTGTAATATCAACCTATAGTAGGTGTACTATACTTTTCCGATTTTTTGGTTCTTTATTAAGATAGTTTCCATTATGACAACTGCCAGACTTAACGATGGGGCCCCGCAAATGAATTGATTAATTGAATTAAATGAAATGAAACATGTTAGGGATTCCCTTTAGTTACTTTATGTTTATTTTGTGGTTTTATCTGACCAGGGTCACCCATGGGGCATGAATTTGATATTTCTCTTATTATATTGCCTATGGGGTGAGTGTCTATGCTTGGATAGTTAGAGGAAGTATATAATGAACCTAACTATTTATTTGGATTTCTATATGAGGCGGCATGATCATGTTTAATATTAATGCTATAATGATTTATTTAGAAATTGTTGAAATGAGTTGGTAAACTAACGGTATGAAATGATAAATGAAATGGTTAATGAATTAATGTGGTGAATTGAATGGTAGTGGATGCCTTGAATATTATACCTTAGATCCTGATTCCATTAGATTCCATGGAAATTTCTATCATGGGTCTTGAACATAGTAATGTATGCATTTGATAGAGATTTCTCCTTGGGTATTGATTCCATGGGATTCCTTGTGCCTTGCTACCCCTTGGATTTGGCTTGGTTGGGATCTCTGTGGACATGGTTAGTAGACGTGGTTCTTGGACACCCTAATTCAAGCATAACAAAGTTTCCTTTGAGATTCTCATGTGACTCGATGAGGATGCCTTAGTCCACTATACCTTGGATCCATCCTCAATGGGTTTGATACTGGATTATATGGCGTGATCATGGTAAATGTTAAATGCTTGGTTATATAACTCAACCATGGTTATTCTAACACTTCTATATATACAAGGTGGATTTGATTTATTTGGTCCAGAAATTATACGGTAAGGTCATGAGTGATATGATATGTTTGGATGTAAGGTGTGTCCATTTTATTTGTTTCTACTTTGTTTGTAGCTTTCTTATTACAAGAGCATTACCATGTTTTAAATGGATCCTTTTTGGAATATACAATTCACTTGTTTTATAGTATACATGCCATGGAAACTTTACCTTTTATTAAATTATTTATTTTGTATCACTTGTTAAATGATTTATTTTGTATCGTGATTAGGATTAAGGGAGCACAAGACTGAGCTGAGGCCCGTGATTCTATCCAAGTATAATGCTTTTGGTATTTTTGGCATTTTGATACACATATTGTATTATACTACTACATACCTATTTAGGATACTTTGTACACACACTAAACGATTATAATTGTATATGAGATAATTTTGGCATTATTTATGTATTTGTTTAGTTTATCTATTGTCTGATTGTTATACTAATTCTACAATTTATTTTTATTGATATTCCACTACATTACACTCTGTTAATGAGGGCATAATCTCAATACAGATACATTCTAGGCCCTTGATGCTACTCACCAACCTATGGAATTTAGGGATATGCACTTGAGACCATGTAGCCAACCAGGCTCATGGCACTATTGAGTGATATTGGGGTCTAGGATGTTACAATAATTTATGACCCTATAGTAAATAATAGACAAAAGTTATGATAGTTGAGTCAATAATGGACCATGGGTTATGATACCCTAGTTAATAATGGACCATGAGTTAGGATACAAAATTCACTAATGGTCCCTGAGTTATGATTCTCAAGTCAGAATGGGTCATGGTAAATAATTTCTGAGCCACCATTTAATGGGTTGTTGGGATTATGATACCTAAACCACTATGTATTCATTTCCAATGGTTGTGTTTGTGCCAAAGTTTTAAATTACTTTTTCCACATATTTATATTATATGTACATGGTGTTTTCTCATGAATTATATTTATTATATAATATTTCCATACACTTTTAATATGATATATTTTTTTTCATTTGAGATTAAATATCCTTCTACCATGAATTATTGGAAACTCATATGTTTTTGTATCCTTTATAATAAGACATTTCTCACCTTCTTAGGTTTTCTTTTATTCTTATAATATCACTCTTGATGAAATTTTGAAGTATTTTACCCTTATTGAGAATTTGAGATCACCATTTTCTTATGTTTCCATTCTATTGGTTATGAAGATTAGTATAACCTTTGAGGATTCTAGTATGGAGTCTAGTTTATCTCATTTATGGAGAAATGTTCACAGGAATAAAAAAACGTTTCTTATGTTGCTGATCCTCAAGGACACTAATACTTCCATTCATTGGTTTTTGTGACTATTTGTTGGATGAAATGAGTAAATTTTGAAAATGATGTAAAATTTAGATATGTTTAGCTTGTTTGTTATATCTTCCCACCTAAACCTGTAGATAGTGAAGTATACTCGAGTACCAAAGTTTCACGGATGCCTAAGTTGGGTGTGAATATAACTTAGTACAGATCCAATAATTGGGTCCCTAGGATAAAAAATAATATAGTGTATGCAAACGTGATATTTTTGAAAAAAATGATTATTAGAACTAAAAATAATAATACTATCTGTCCTTAGGCTCTAAACTGACACTCGGGACTGACCATACCTCCTTTGTCCAATTTCAAATGTCTCAATAAAATAGGAATACCACGCCAAGGTTTGGAAAAACATCCACCCATAATATCATCTTAGTTATATACAATCACTTAGAGTAAAGAGTATCCCATCTAGGTATCTTACTATAAGTATCTCTTTGAGGGGCGATGTCTCCCACCAAATCGTTTCATTTATTACATTATTTTATTATCAACTGTAAACAATATATCTAGGGATCCATCCCAAGAGTCTCATATGATATCATGTTTCATAACTAGATCCTAAGAAGACCCTATGCATTTCATATAATGTTAGGTGTAATGACCCAATCCAATGTGTCATATTAATCTCATATAATGTCACTAGGCATCAAGACAGAACATTGGGATCTTAGGAATCTCATAAAAGATCATCCACAACCTTGACATATCCTTGGCATATCATAAAATATCATATATAATCATACTATATATGAGGAAACATAAGAATCTTATATAATACCATCAAGAATCCCACCATATACTAGACATCTCATAAAATATAATCAAATATATAATGAGATCCTAAGAATCCTAGGAATATTATATAACATCATGTGAAATGACTAGATCTAAGTCATTATAACCATATCATAAAATATCAGGTGAAACGACTAGATCCTATATATGATAGGCATCTCATATGTCATTTGGATAAATTTATAGATCATAGGAATCCTGTGCATCTCATAGTACCAAGATCAATAGAAAGATCCTACAAATTTTCCTAGGCATCCATATATCACCAGACATCATCGCTGGATCATAGGGACACACTAGGAATCCAAACATCTACAATTTTAGGGGATAGTATCCAATAAGTAATATGTAACATAAATATATTAATGGGATTGTCTATCTTCCTAAACCCATCACACATAACCAATCTCAATATCTAGATCCTAAGAATAATCCTTGGTATCCATACTTCATCAGGAGCTATATCCAAATCCAAGGGACACCCTAGGAATCCACACACCATAAAGTTCAGGGTCCAGTATCTATGAGGTAATATCTCACACACAGATATATATATATATATACACATATATATACAAATATATTAATTGGGTTGCCTATCTTCCTAGACTGATTACACATAACCATGGTCAACCTCTCGAGGGAACAAACTACCTCATCACTGAAATCGTATCATGGTCACACTAATGATTCATGTTCTAAGGTGACATGAAAAATCAATGATGAAAGATCTTATACACTTCCCTTCACTTGGGTCCACATGATACTAGGGAACCCATCAATGCCCCCATGTCAAATATCTACCAAAAAACCATTCATAATCTCCTAAATAATATATCATGTCATGGGTAAATCCTATAATACTTGGTTTATAAAATCCCTCAATATCACCAAAATAAACTTTAAGCCTCACATGTCTCAAAAAAAAAATGCCACACTAGTATTACTATAATGGGATAAAATAAATTGCATCTCACTTCCTGAGACATTCTAGGTCGGTCCTCTCACACCCAACCTATATATAATACTATGTAGCGAATACCAAACTAGGGTACTCAATTTCTAGTGGAGAGGATCACTTTCTCCAATCTCTAATTATATGGACTAACGTCTATAGGTAAATCCAAGGTTCCTTTTAGAAAATCCTTAGGAAAACTACTTATACTTATCACATTCCCACTCTTTGAGGACACTAAGGGAAACTATCACCTGATCCACTATGTCTTTTTATTTTAATTTATTTTATATCCTTCCAAGTTCTAAGAATCAAATAACATATATTTATTATCATGGCCTCATCTATCAGTGGATGTGGAATCAACTAGTGTTTATGGGTCCATCATAGCATTTGATACTTCATTCTATCCACAAAAATTTTACTTTAATGAGAAAATTATTTTAATTAAAAATTATAATCACCAAAAATGGTGAGACCACATATTATATGCTATATAAATAAAATTAATTTACTAAAAGGAGATTTTCTGGGACCACCTACCTCATATAATGTCATTTTATTTTGATTATAGTCTAGAAACTCTCACAGAAGATCATATAAGCCTCATATAATTTTATGTCAACACCTGAGATCCAATCTAAATCCATTGAATGTAATTAATTAATTATAATAATTTCTAATTAATTTTAAAATTTAATTTAAAAAATATTACTTATTTAAAAACATAGAGAGTGACACCCACTCTCAAAAACAACAAGCAATGGGGTGTGGTCCACTCTTAACACACACCCAAAATTGAACTATAAAACATCCCCAACAATCATCTTTGATTTGTTATCCAGTTTTATATAATTAAATAGAAAACACTATAAAAATTCATAGGATGATGTCAATTTAATGGGAAGGAGAGAAACAACATTCATTTATTGTCTCAAGGCATCTTCTATCCACTTTATAAAAAATCCCCACCACATCGAGATGAATCCACTATATTCCAATGGAATATGTTGTGAAAACCTAGAAGAAACCAAACTAAACTAATGTTTAACAAGGAATGGAGGAATAATAAGAGAAAAATAAGAATAATCTTCTTACTCCTCCAAAGGAACGCCATAAAAACCCACCAAAACCACAGGGGATTAATGGTGATGGAAGGATGAGGCCCTCCCGACCTAGCCGAACACAAGGAAGAATAAACAAGGAGAAGGGTGTAAAATATTCAAAGGTAAAAAAATATTAAAATCACAAATTTTAGGAAATATGGGATATTTTACAATTACCACACATTTTTACAAACTATGCACTAACAATGTAGTTGGAAGTATCTCGATTCACACCCTATTGCATGGTTTGTCCGCACAGTTTACTGATCGTGCACTAAAGATACAACCTACACTATCCCAATATGAATATATATATATTTTCTAACAGAGGGTTTATTATACTATGCATTAACCATGAAACTATATATGTAATTTTAATTGTATTTATTTCATGGTTTTTCTATAATAATGATCTTACTATGTTCCAGGACCACAAAAAAAACCCCTTATATGGTTTCCCCTAACAATGTGATAATCATTTGATAGGGAAAACCCCTCTCTAAAATTCCAAACTTCATCCCAAATATCTCAATACTCACCCGAGCACCAGATAAACCTCCCCATCCTTAATCAATATATAAAAACATATCCTCGGGAAATTCCAAGTTTTGGAATTCTGGTCTAATTCTATATATTCAAAATGACCAATACTTTTGGGACAAAAATTAAAATTTCTAATTAAATTCACAACTTATTAAGACATTGGTCTTTAAAAATCCAAGGGAACTTCAAATCTCATGTTTTGTGGTGTTCTCCAATATTCTCAAATCTTACTCATGTTGAATGTTTTTTGATAAATTCAATTTTATTCTCATCAATGTGTTTGGTTAGTCCAAAACAACATTAATGATTCTCTTATCAACACATATTAAAATCATTCTCATGAAAAGTAATAAAAATAAACACCATTTGGGTTCAATAATATACCAGTTTAGGTTTTTTCAAATACCCACATAGAAAATATATACCAACATGTATTTTCCTTTTACTCCCCATCCTCTTTATTGATAATAAATACAAATAACCTTAAAAGGGGGAGGTATGAATTCAATTATATCCATGTGCTTTCAATTATTACACTATAAAATTATTTGAGAATTTCTCAACATAGAAAATTAGAGGGAAAGATTTAGAAAACAAATTTATTCATAACTATAAAAAATCTACCAAAGTTTCCTTTGATTTGGGCACCTGAACCAGTATATAACATGGCCTAACCAATATTACTGTACCTCACAAGATGGATACTAGTTCTTGGGATTCCAAGAATAGGCCTTTTAGAATTTTTCCCCAATATAAATGCCTAAAAGGGTCCCTGGCTAAGGTCATAACATGAATTTTCCATACATTGGTGGGTTACTAACCTAATAAAATATAATGAATAAAAATACTAACAACATTTAATAATAGTAAACAAAAGCATTAATGAATATTTACAAGACATGTTAGCATTATAGAGAACTATAAAATGGTACATCATTGTTATGATATGAAAAATTTAATATAATAGAGAGTCTAATAGGTGATACATAGAATGGAATACATTAATTTAACCAAAATAAACACAATGAAATACTATATATCACCATATGACTTGATAGAATCATCCCACCCTATAATCTCTATAACCTAAAAGTATCTGATCATAAATACCTATCACCTCTAATTAGTTCCTTTCCCTCACCTACATCAGATAAATAAAGGTTTTCATAAACCCATTGGTGTATATATGTTGTGAGAGTAATGAACCCCATAGTATCCCACCATGTTTTCCATATAAAACACTTTAAAAAAAACCCCAAATTATGTTTTTTTTGAAAATAATCACATTAAATAAGTTTTTTAAAAAATATTTAAGAGTGAGAAAATATATCATTAAAAATTTCTTTTATAAAACTATACTAATGAAGAAAATATATATTAAACATGTCTTTAAATCATACAACATTGTATTTCACCCTATGGAAACTATGTTTAGGATCACATAATGAAAAAATATTCTAATCGTATAAAGGAATGGATAAACAAATTCACGAGCTTGTGCGTATGTGCTTGAAATCACTTTTCTATTTATGATATCACACCTAATTATTGGGGAGGTTCCTTCAACCAATTTAGGATCTCATACCCAATTTACTAGGTTTACTATGAGGTTTTACATTTAATAAATATTCTAAATATTTAATCCATATAAATGGTTTATAATTATCATTTCCACTACTTGCAAAAACATTTAAATTTCATTTTAAGCCTCTAAGAACAAAGTAAATCATTAATTATTCATAAAATATCTAAACTATAACTTAAAAAACCATATAAAATCATTTATAACATTTTAAATATTTAATTTTAGAATCTAATTACTAATGGTTCAATTAACAATGGAAGAAATATAGAACTAACTACCTTATACCTTTATAACCACTTAAAATAAGCTAGAATCCACTTAAAGTGTGAAAGAGGGATCCTAAAAGGAAATAATGATTTTAAATATGAAAAAATATTAAATTTAAAATCTTTAAATGAAAAATTTAGACTTACCTGGCTTTGAGATATAATAAAATCCCAGAAAAGAATGATAAAATAACCCATAGAAAGTGAGAGAATGACATACTTGAGTTTCCCTTAAATTTATTTGATGAATCATTCACCAAAGAGAACCCATATGAGAAGAGGGATTACTAATGAATGGGATAGAGAGATATGTGGGTTGAGTGAGGGACTAAAATTATGGATAGGAATTTTAATTTAAGTGGGACCACTTTGAAAAATCCACATTTTAAAATCCATGGGATGGCCACAGAGTTTGGAAACATGATTTTTCCACATGTGTTCCAACCATGTATATGAAACTTAGTACACCTGGTTGAGTCATATTATTTGAATGCATGGTTAGAGAAACCACATGCCCACAATTCTATTCACCTTTGATACCCAATTATAGGATTTTCATCGTTTTTGACATGGTTAGTCCTAAATGTGCATCAACAACGCAAAACCCACCAGTGCCAAATGTTTTTCAATTTTTTTAAATGGAAGGACTCAAACATAAAATTTAAGAATAAAAACTATTAGAAAACACATTATATATCTAAAAATTACATTCTAGGTGTGAAAATACAACTCAAAATACCACTATTCTCTCTTAAAAAGTCTCTCACAATTACGTTAGGTGTAAAATACTACAAAACATGTGAATCAAAACACATATTATCAATTATAAACATAGGTTGGGGGATATCCCTACAATAGTAAGCATATTATTATATTATTAAGACATTTAAAGTCAATAACTCCATCCCATTCAAGAAAAATATTAAAAAAAATAAATCAATTAATTCAACTAAGTGAATACTCTAGAACAAGAATCAACCAACTACGATAATCAACATATTCACATTAAACCTTTAACTTAAACTTTCCAAATTATAATTTTAGTTATTCTACATAACCAACAATATATTAGTTACTAATAAAATATTTTCCAAAATCAAATCCTCACAAACAAATAAGTATTTTGAAAAATAAATAATACTATTACCAAAATGAAAATGCATAATTCACAAGAAAACCTTCATAAAATGTAACAATTTTCAATGTATAAGAATTAACTTAACAAATAATGGAGAACCAATTTAAAATATGTGAAACTAAAATAAAAATAATTATTAAATGTTATTTTATTCAAAATTAAGGAATATTTGATGATATAATAACATACTTTAAGTTAGCGAATCCTATAATAGATAAGGAACTAATAGTTTCATTAAATATAGAAAGTAACATTAAACGGAATTCGAAAATATAATAATTTACAAAGAATACCCTTTTTAAAATAACACCAAATAATTTTTGAATTAAAGAAATAGATAGTGATGTTGAATTTTTACTAATGGAATAATTTAATTTAGTAATTACAAATAGGACCTTAAGACTTAAAATCCATAATGAAAAAATGATAACCATCCATTTAAAATCATAAAACAAATATGTATTTCCTGATCACTCCTTTGAAACAAGTTTGGAAAATTTATTATACAATCCTACATATGCAGTTTTTTCCACACTAGTTAATCTAATGCTCACTCCAAAAATAAGATATAATTAAAGTTAATAGTTATATGCATGGAAACTCAATAATAAATATATAGTCACAATGAAATAAATTTATAACATTATTGTTTTCTTAAAAAACATACCATGAAATAATCATTCTCACCAAAACATAAAGTATTATTTAACATTTAATGCACACATATTACAATTGAAGAAGATAATAAAAAAAGATAAAATCATTTTTTTCCATTATGTAATGGAAATTGAAATTTATAATAAGATTTTAAAAAATTTAAAACCCACTATGGTATTGCCACCAATCACATAATTACACACTTATCTAAAATATAAATATTATTTTTTAAAGAGGATGACTATAAAAGAATATTGTTTTTGAAACTAATGTAATATTTTAAAACTAATAAGGATTCTAATATTTGAGTTAATACGAAGATTAAATTTAATAATTTTTTCAATCATACCAAATAAAAATTTCAAACAAAACTTTATAATTACTTCTTTACCTACTTATATATTTAATAACTTCCCGGTAAGATTTTAACTATAAAATTATATGCATAAATTAGTTACTATATGTAATATCTTCATAATAATTTTAAACCATAAAAAATCATAAAACTATATAAAATTATATAGGTGAAGGTTAGTAAAATTTATCATGATAGAAAACCACATATAACCTCCCAAATTTAAACTCATAACTAATAATAGTGAAAACCCAAACTGTATCACTCTATAATTCATATAATAAGGTTAGTAATAGAGGAAAGTTTTCAAAATAATAGGATTTCTATGCAACTTGAATCAAAATTGAAAAATCATATATGTACAAGAAACACCACTAAATCACCCAATATACAATGTTCCTTTTCTCATAAAAAATCACATGCTACTACATACCTTTATAAAAATTAAACCATTTTAAAATACATCTAATATAACTTATATGTTTCTCCTAGTTGGAAACATCCGATATGGTATAGAAGGTACAGTTTAAAAGGATTATTTCAAAAAACGTATAGTTTTAAATACTTATATTAAATTAAACTAGATACACTTTAACATATCCCACAATTCTAAAATAATAACATGTCGTTGAGAATCACAATAAACCTCTTTAAAATCAAATGAAAGTTTGATATATTTCCTATGAAACTATAAATAATTTTATAAATAACATCATCAACGAGGCTAGTTGAAAACTTATAGATATTAAAGGACCTTTTTACCATAGAGTTAAACCAATAGTAGATGAATTTTCAATAAAATACTTTTTAAAACAAATTCCACTATTTTTGAGAACCCATAAGATAATAAAACCATTTACTTTACCTATTCATTCTGAAATCAAGAAGCCCAAAAAAAATTAAACCACTTAAATCAAACACCCAAAATATTGAAATATTCAACATTCATAAAGAAAATAAGGTAAACCCTAAAAGAAATAAAAACACCCATTCTAAATAGGTTGGCACTGAAAATAGTCAATTATCCCAAGACTTGTGTCTAATTTAGAAGTTATAAAATTAACATGATCCTCACTTCATTTTATGGCCTCCCACCATAAAAAATAACTATTATGAGAAAAAAATCTCCATGAGTACCTTTTATCATTTTTTGAAATTTAAACAAATCAACTAAAAGTTTTCAATTTTTATTTAGTCCAATTTGTTCATTGTATTTATAAAAATTATTCATTTAAAAGTTCAAAATAACCTAATAGATTGAAAATAAATTTTGAAAATTACCAAAAAACCATAATTACACTATAAAAAACAAAATTATATTACATTTTTTTGAAACTACCTTAATTCTAAAACACAATAATCATAAAAATTTAAATCCAAGGATTCATTACTTTCAAATTATTTCATTAAAACCCTCATTGAATTATAAAATATTGTAAACATTGAGGGAATAAAATTAGCCATTACGATAAATTTATAAATCATTACTTTTTAAAATCCAGTATTGATCTATCAAGTATAATTATACATAAAAATTAAAGAGATCATTAGTTCAACACTCAAAATATGAAACCTTATTTTATCGTTAAAAAATTTAGTTGACGTATACATTGATCATCATTTAAAACCCCTCATTTTTAAAGGCTCCCAAAAATAATTTTAAATACATATCAGTAATTTCAATCATTAAAAATCATATTTTGAAATCATTCATAAAAAACAGAAATTTCGAATTATTTTTTTAGTGGAACATATTAAGATTAAAGGATTAAATGGTTTTTAGAGAATAAATCGCTAAAATTAAAAACATAAGAGATGATAATAGACATAGTCCAAGAAAAAAATTATTTAAAAAAACTAACAACACTATTTAAGAGAAACTATCTCAATAAAACTTATATTTCAAATAACTTAATATAATATATCTTTAGATAAAGTAATCATTATTAATTTCAGTAATAATTTATCCATAAAATTAATAGTAAACCTTTTAAACAATTTTAAAAGAAAATGAAATTGAACCAAACAACATACTCTCTAGATGATCAACCTAGATGTAGATTCGTAGCCCACACACTCTACCTATACACTTATTCGTTCCCCTTAAAACATTATAAAATGATAAATGTTCTCCTATAAAGAAGGGTCAAATCATATCATAACTATATTAACACAATCAAAATATCCCTTAGTAACTGAAGGATGGGTATTAAAAGTATTGTCTAGACGCATATTCATACCCTTTACTTGGGACCTAATAGTATGATCTCCTATCAACCAAACATCCCAAATAATATAATAATAAATTGTTCCCTAATTCTATTTTTTTCAAGAACCTACATGGGATGCCCCTAATATAGTATCCCAAATTGGTGCACGACATGGCTTGATGGGTGTTATGGATCTCCTCGAGCTTAAAAATAGTTCTTGGGTGTCACTAAAAACACATTTGGAAATGGTTTCAATAAATATAAATTCATCACTAGGGCCTTAACTAAGGGATGAAAATGAACATGAAATGCATTTGCGGGGCATTAAATCAATTAAAAATCATGAATAAACATCTCAACTAGATAAAATAATAATAAATAAAATAAATAAATAAGATTAACAAGGCATTATAAATTTAGAGTGAATTAAAAAAAGGAACATAATTGGTCTAAAATGAGAAAGATAATAATATGGGGAGTGAAATGGGAAATACATAGTATGGAATAAATCATATGAAACAAAATAAACAAAATTAGCTGCTACTCATCATCGTGTGACATGACGGAATCATCCCACCCTAGCAACTCTATAAATATAAATAATTTGATCATAAATACCCACCACATCCAAGTAGAACCTTTCCTATATCTGTATCGAGTACGAGTATAAAAATCCTAATAAGATCTTAGAAAGTGTTCTATATAAAACCCTTGTGAGGACAAAAAATCATAATAGTATGGAAATAATCTCCTGAAAGTAGTTTTCAAAACATTTTTAAGAGTAGGATAAAACAACATTAAACATTTCTTTTATCATAATAATTCAATGAATAAACCATATATTGATAAAGACATTAAAACATGAAAAAAATTAATACACTATATATTCATTAAAGATGTGATCACCTAATACATTAATTTTCCATCTTACTATTTGAATGGATAAATAATTTCACTAGAGAGTGGGGATGTGCATGAAATTACTTCACTAGTTAAGATGTCAATGGTAACTAATGGGCAGGGACGATCACCCTATTTATTATTTCTTACCTAATTACACAAAATTAACATGAAGTTTTACTATATAAAAAATAATTCTAAAAAGGAACACCACATAAAAATCTTACAAACATTATTTTCACAACTTTTAACAATATTGAAAAATAATTTTAAGCCTCAAAGAAAAAAAATTAAATCATAAAATATTGATAAAATATCTAAATAACCCTAAAAGAATACTTTAAATTTATTTATAAAGTTTTAATGATTTAATTATAGAATTAAAGAATTAAAAATTCAATTAAAAAATGATGAAATATAGAACCAAAAAACTTAAACCTTTTCAACCACTTAAAATGAAATTGAATTGAATTAATGTGTCAAAGAGGGATCCTCAACGGAAAGAAAAAAATTTAAACATAAAAAACTCATTCCATGAAAATTGATTAGTAGAAAACCTAGGCACACAAGAATTTAGGGTTAGAGAAAAACCAATAATGGAATGGGAAAAGAACTAATATGAATGATTTGAATCACTTACTTGTAGTTTCCATTTAAGAATATTAAAGAAAATCACACAAAAACCAAAGTTAAGAATGGGATTAGGGGTTCCTAATGCATGAGATAGAGTTGAGGGTTGAGTGAATAAAGAATATGAGGGTTTGGGGTTTTTTATTTTTTCATGGATAATTTTGAAATTTCATATTTTTAATGTTCTCGGTAGTCCATTTTTCCATATAATTTTAAAAACTGTGAACCAACCCATCAGATGGAACTGAAAGAGCCCAAGTGAGTTACAAGGTCTAACCACTTGGTTAGAAAAACTATGAACCAACCACACAAATACTCTATAATACCAAACTCTAGGGGTTTCATAGTTTTCTACATGGTTATTACTAATAGTTCAATAATTATATAAACCTAAAATTTCTTAATTTGTTTCAAAGTTTTTGAATAGAAAGATTAGTAATGAAATGTAAGAATAAAAACTAGTAAATAACATGTACCATACCGGAAAATAACATTGTGGGTTTGAAAATAAGAAAACCAGAATATGATACGAATAAAAAATATTTTATCAATAAATTAGAATAAAAATTTTCAATATCTTTCCTACACTCACTCAATAGATAGATTAAAAAATGATAAGTGTAACAATGTTTCTACACCTATAGATTACTTTTAACAATTTATATCAATGAAATCACATTTTAAAGAGGATAGGATAGTAAAAACACACCTCATTATTGATAAATAGGTTTCAATACCATTTACATTTTTATGTCATGATACTTTATATAGTAGTTATATTTAAATAAATATGTTTTCATTGATAGATTTCTTTACAGGCGATATTGATTTTAAACAAATCCTGAAATACAATTGAACCATTATTATTATTGAGCCTCTAGATTATTGGGAATGAATATGATAAAATAAATTATGAAAAAATAGGGTTTACATATATGTAAAATTAATTTATTGGTTAAAAATTTATTAGAAATGAAAATAAAATTATTTGAATGTAAAAGAGATGTTTTTTAGAAAACTGTTATTATACGAGTAATGTATTTTTATCTCAGTAAATTAAATTAATCAATTTTTATGAATGATTATATATATATATATTATATTCAATAATAGGTTTTAACATTAATCTAATAGTTTTTAGAGGAATGATATATTACTTAATCAAGTTTTATGTTTAAAAACACATTTTTCTCAAAATAGGTTTCATTGAATTTTGCACCCTTACTATAAAATGGATTTATGAAAATTCTAGAAATATATTCACTAAAAATATATTCCATATTTTAAATCACAAGGTTAATTTTTTTTGATAGTTATCTCTTATTTTTGTTCATTATGAATCATAACAATGGTAAATATTTGTCACCTTAGCAATGTTAATATAGGTAAAATAGGGTTTAAACTTTAGTATATGGATTTAAAATTTATATAACACTATCCATTATCCTATTAGATGAGTGAAATTCAAAAATTCTCCTCTAAGTTTATAAAATATAGAAACATGGTTCAATTTTTGGTCGATTATGATATTTATATTATTTTAAGAATATGATAAATACAAAATATCTCTTTATTGACTTTAATATCTCAAATATTTTTTGATAAGGAAAAAAATAGATTAAGTTGAATTAAAAATAGATATTTAAAATATTAAATATTTTTTTAATCATGAAATTTTTCATTTTTATTTTTTAATGATAGATTAATTACCTTAAATACTTGTGCAACATCCACATAATATTAGTTCAAGTAATATAAAAATAAAATAAAAGATTTTTAAAAAATTAATAGTAATATAACATAGAAGAATTATTATGTTTGAGTTATTTTTTAGATAAATTAAACATAATAATGATGTTTTAAAAGTTTTTATTTTAATTCCATTTATATCATGTTATCTTGGAAGTCAAACTTTATGAATATTTCCAAAAAATGACTTGAATGGTATCTTATGTCAAATAATATATTATTAAATGAATTAAAATTCATAAAAATATTATATTCATCCATGTTATTGGTATATGGTCAATAATATCAGATATTTTCTTCTTATGGGTCACTTTTCATTTTATACTAACAATATTGATCATTAAATAGTAAAATTGTTTGACATCATAGTAATTGTGAGAAGTGTTAGGAGGGGTGGTTGTTTAAAAGTAAGACACAAGGGTTAAAAAGACACATAATCCTATTTTAAAATTATTTTATGAGATTATTTTTAATTATAATGACACTATATTCTAAAAATATTAATTTGGATCAACTTTAACTTGAAAATTATTTTACATTATTATAGTTATTTATTTAATTCCGAGGGTGCCACCCTCACTTATAAAATGAAACCTATTATGATAACTTATTTAAATAGTTTTATTCTTATAAATCATCTAATAAAATAAATAATATCATCCTATATTATTTACCCACATATTAGATATTATTTTAATTCTAAAATACCATCCATTCAGGGCATAAGGCACACGATAATGAATATTTCTCATTGAAAAGGTATAACTCTTAACCAAGTAGTTTCAATTTTAATAGTTATTATAAAAACTATAAAATATATGGTATACATTATAAAATAATTTATTTAGTATCTACAATATACTAAATTTTTATTATGATTATGGAAGAAACATTACCCACTTTTTTTCCATCATATGGGAAAAGAAAACATCAGCTCTGCGTATGGGTTGGCCACTACCTCCATGAAGTGACATGTTTTGTTTTTAATCACTAATTCAAAATTATGGTTATAATTATGTATTTATAGAATATATATGATATTTTTATTTTATTAAAGGTGAATTATTATTTACCTTTGTTTTATTCCATCAATCGAAAAGTAGAAATATCACCCGTGTGTACGTACGAATTACCGTCTCTCTGAAAAATAACATTCATTTTTAAAAATAATTTCTTATGAATATTTATAAATGTTATTATAATGATTATATATTATAATTATAAAATTATTAAAATTATGGACATGATGTAACCATGTTCAAAGTATAAGTATTAGGACTACCAAACAAAAACATGGATAAAAGCAGAAGTAGTTATCACTCAGAACTATGATTTTAATAAATAATTGTTAATAAAAGGAGGATAAAATTTCATAAGTAAATAATATATCATATGATATATATAATTATTTATATGGAATAAATTTATAGAAAATTTATATTTATTATATAGGTGGTTCAAACATGTATGAGGAAATATGGGACTTGATGTAAGAGATTTATGTTTCAATACCATTTTAATTGGGATTATTTATAATTGTATTTCAATTGAGGAAATTATCTGATCCTTATATGATAAATAACTTTATTTTTTATTTTAATCTCGTTATTAATGAAATTTTTATGTAATAGAAACATTATACTTCTTTTGTTACTCAAAATGGTTAAGAATTCTTTTTAAGAAAATCTGACCTTATTTCACATCTTTTAGTTGAAAAACCATCTTCTTCCATATACATGTTTTCAATAATGTTTTTAATATTTTTTTAATATTATTAAATGATTTTTTAAAGTCATTTTTAGAAATTTTTTTAATTTTTATAAAAATTTATAAAAATAATTTTCATGTAGTTTTGTGAACAATGCACTTTTTACCAAAGAAGTTAACAAAATATTTGTTTTATGGATCATTACATAAAAACATTTACCTCCATAATTACCACTAAATGATTTGAGTATTAATTTAAAATTTCCCAAGGTAATTTCCAAAGAAATTTTTCTTTAATATTTTGGAAATATTTGGATTTTAAATTGTTTATTTAAAAATGAAAAGTATATTTTCCTCAAGAAATATCCAAATAATATTTTAAAGAAATTTTTTGTCTTTGTTAATATAATTTGATGTTAATTAAGATTTGTTAGGGTTATTATCCAATGATACCATACTTATTATTATTTTTATTATTTCTAATTTTGATAATTATATTTTTAAAGGACCCATTTATTTTCCTTGGTTATACAATAGTTAAATGATGAAATGTTTATTAAACTATTTTACTTTCCATGGGTTATGATATAATGATATGATTGATGTTTTATGATATTATAAACCACATATGTATAGTTTTCATTATGTTATGGGTTAGTCAGATATATAACTCCAATGCATTGGGTAATTACTTATGTATTATGAGATAATTATGGGAAATATGTTGATGTGGTCGATCCACTATGGGAAACAGGTAGGTATTCTTGATCCATTATGTCATAGGAAACATGGGGTGATTCCTTATCCACTATGATATTGGAAATAATTGTTGATACACGATCCACTATGAAGCTATGGCCTTTGTAGTTAACCTTAATATATGATATGGTTCCTATACCTATTATTAAACTACACTCTTATGACATGGTTTTGTGATTATGATTTGAACTTATGTTTCATTATGGATATATGATTATTCCCCACTCTTATGATCTATTTATTTTGATATAATAAGGTTTTATTCCCCGAATCATGTTAATGATATTTGATAGAATGGGTATGAACTTTTTAATTTATTATAATGATCAAATTCCATTATTATTATATTATGATTACATATGATCATAAATTAATATCTCAAATGTTTACCCTTATAGAGCCTCTGAGATCACCCTTTCCTATGTTTCCATTTATCATGTTATGAAGAAAGGTTTAAATAGTGTATGTTAATAAGGGAATAATATGAGAATTAATTTATGAGAGATAATTAAGACTACCTAAATAAGATGGTTATGGATCTAGTCTCCATGTAAAATAAACCTTTATAGTTATGGGACATGTAATGTCATTATATGTATTAAAAACTCATCTAAAAGGATGTAATATTTATTTATTAAAATATTGGGACACATCTATAGGTATGATAGGAGGGTTTATTTATATTTATAGATTAGGATTAGAGAACTTAGGTGAAAACTATGAGAATAAGTCTAAGTGTAGGAGAACATTCGAAGTTATGGTAAATAAAGGATTGTGGGTTTCCAAAAAAATACATCCCTATGATGATATTAGTCAGTGTATGTGTTTATAATACAACTTCACAATGCGGTAACAACTCTGAAAGTGGAGGATATGGTATTAACTTGATCATCACCAGTGTACAATGGTTGGGCGTAAGATTGAACACCTGGATAGACACTCATGGGGGATATATGCTTGGGTTAATTAAATTTTTGGTTATGAATAGTTAAGAATGATCCTAATAGATAATGATCATGGATGTACTAGGTTAAACCTAAGGTGTCATAGTTTGAAAGGAAGGTGTCATGATGTAGACAATATATGAATGATTTTTAATTATTATATGATTTCTCATTATAATTATTATGGTTTGTTGCTTACTCTATGTTTTTTGGATTTAGTAAATGACTGGAATTAGAATGAATCATGATATCAATGATTATGGTGGACAATGAAATGATTTCCCTTCTAAGAAAACAAATAATATAAGAGATATACTGTAGATTTTTTTATACTCACACAAATTTGTTATACCATGAATCATTATAAGATTCTGAATGATTAAAGTAGGAAATAAAATTCCATTGATTCTTTCATGAGAAAATATAAACCTTATTTTAGTGGGTCTTCTAATCCACTAGTTACTAAGGAATGGGTTAATATCATTCAGTTTTTTTTCTTTATTTCTTGGACAAAAAAATAGTCTTATCCGTTTATCATTTAGAAGGTGAAGCATATCAATAATGGAATCTTTTTAAGAAAATAAGATAAGAGAAAAAAATTGTATACCTAGAATGGAATGATTTTGAGTTGATATTTTTTAATAATTACTTCCCTCATATATTGTGTATGGAAATAGATAAGGGATTACTTTAGCTTAATAGGAAATACGATGAATCCAATGATAGCTATGATGAAAATTTTACAAGACCAGAAAGGAATGATTCTGGTTTAATCATCATTCCTGAAAGAAAAATTGATTTATTATTTGGTGATTGAAACCAAGTCTTTGAAACATGTTAGATAAAATAGAATTTAGAAGCTGTGAATAAATCATTCGATGTGATCTTAAGGTAGAAATAGAAATTGGAGATTCCCATAATTTCTATGGGTTTGATAAGAAAACAAAGAAACAATATTATAATAACATGAATAAATCATATAATGAAAATAAATTCAATTCATTTACATGTTAAGAGTGTGGGATTAAATATCCAGGTAATCAATTTAATGGAACCATAAGGTGATTTAAATGTGTAAGGACTGATCATAAATCTTGTGAATGTTGAAATTCTAAAAAGAGGATTATGGATACAATAGAGGAAATGAAGATTCTAACTAATGCACCACCTATGATCCAATGATTCAAATGAAAGGATTATGAGAATTATTCTAAGAAGTGAATGAATATGAAGGTCTATGATGAAAATTTGTATAAAAAACATCTTAATCCCAAAGAAAAAGGAAAGTATCATGAGAGAACAATTAGTGAAGTGGGTTATGAGGATGATGTGGTGAAAGGTGAAATTATATTCCAATCTATAATTTCTAATGTCATATTTGATTTTTTCACTACCCACCATTTTATATATAAGGAATTTTCTAAGGGTATCACATTTCCACCTCAATGATTAGATGTTGAGTTAGTAGTGAAAAATACTAATGGTTTGATGATCACATATCAATTATATAGTTCTTCTCTAATTGAAGTTTATGGTAATGTGCTTCCAAAAAACATTTTGATTTTCCATATAGTTGGATTTTATTTCCCATATTTTTATAGATCCCATATCAATTCCCATGGAAGAGAAATCAAATTTTATATCCTGAATAAAAATATGAGTGTTTATCAATGCAAGGATGAATACGATATTGGAATGGAAAGTATGTCACTATACGGGTCGTAATTCCTATCCATGATGGTTATTAACTCATATTTTTTTGGGAAAACTAAAAATTGAGGATATTCCAATTGTATAGTAGTTTTTTGATGTATTTGTAGAATATTTTCCTTGTCTTCCTCTGAAACATGAAGTTGATTTTTCATTACAAGTCATACCTAGTGCTGAACCTATTTTAAGGACTCCATACAAAATGGACGTAATTGATTTTCATGAATCGGAGAAGAAACTAAAAGATAATATTAAGAACATATTGATATTATGAAGTTTATCAATATAGGATATACCTATTTGTTTTTTATGAAGAAATATGGATCAATTCATATTTTCATTGATTATTGGAAACATAGAAAGATCACTATCAAGAACAAGTGTCCTATACCATATATTAATAATTTTTAATCAATTATAAGGATCTCAATAATTTCACAATATTTTAATTCATTATAGATATAAATAATTGAGGGTTAAGAAGGATTATATACCCATGACAACCTATCCCATGAGATATAGGTATTATGAATTTATAGTGATGCAGTTTTGACATACTAATTCACCTTTTATCTTATTGAATATAATTAAGAGAGTTTTTATAGATTATCCTGATTAGATTTTGTAAGTATTTATAGATTATATTCTTATATTTTCAAAGATCAAGAGCATGTAGATCATTTGAGGATTGTGCTAAAGGCCCTCAGGAAAGAGAAGTTGTATGAAAAATTAATTATGTGTTAATTTTAGAATAAAAGAAATTCATTGTTGGCAATTTAATCTCGAGTGAGGTTATATCATTGGATCCTTAAAATTCAGATGTTATTGAGAAATGGAATAGACCAACCACTATAACAGAAATCCATAGTCTTATTAGGTTAGATGAATACTATTGATGTTTCTTGAGAGGTTTATAATTTCCACATAATCCACTCACTAATTTGACTCTGAAGGGGGTTATGTTATTGTGTATAGATGAATGCGAAGATAATTTAAATGAGTTGAAGAGATGGTTGGTTAGTGAACCTATTCTCACACTACCCTATAGTGGATATGGGTTTGTGTTCTATAGCGATTTAATGAATAGGGGATTGGAATTTCTTCTTATGTATAATGATTTAGTGATAGAATATACCTCATGAAAATTGAAAACACATGAGTAAAATTATAAAACTCAATATTTAGAGCTACTACCAGTAATGTTTTCAGTGACGATATGAAGGAATTATATTTATAGGGAATGGTGTTACATATATACGAATTATTAATTTTTTAATTATATATTCACAAAAAGAGTGTTAAATATGTGCTAGAGAAGATTGATAGAGCTGATTAAAGATTATGTCTGTTTAATACATTACCACATATAGAAGGAGAACTAAGTGGATAATGCTATTTACTGGAATGGCCATGCCAGTTTATCTATGATGGGGATTGAAAGAGATATAATAATTATGGATTTGTAGAATATGAAACTTTAAATCCTAAGGAAAGGGGATATATCATATCTATAGTAGAAAAATTTTCAACCATCCTTCCATGAAAGGATTAAACTAGCATAGAAAGAGGATATGGAAATGTAGAAGATGGTGGGAAATGATCTTGATTTTAACTATTATTTTGATGAAATAATAAGTTTTAAGAATCATACATATTCCTCATCTTGGTTTGTAAGGACTCATCAAGTGCATCCATGTGACCCATGATCAAATATAGGAAGAGGCACATTTCCACGTTACTATAATAGTACTGTAATAGTAAATGTAGTAGTTTTTGTAGCAGGTAGTAGTCATTATTGTTCGGTATTAGAGTATCCAGAACTATTCATCTCCGGGACATTGGTTTGGTCTTTGAATCTCCAGACCTTCGGGCCACCCAGGCCTTTGAGTTAGTATGGATTCTGGGCCAAATTTAGGCCTTCAGGCCACCTCAAGGACTTCAAGCCACATCAAGGACTTCAGGACACATGATGTAAAGATGAAAAAACTAGATATATTCTACATGGATCATGTTCTAGAAGAGGTTTCAGAGATGACACATTCACCAGAGTAGAGCTATTGGCTTTGGAAGAATAAGAGGGTATGAAAATTTCCATTGGTACTAGGAATTTGTATCTCTCAACAAGAATGATTGCTCAAAAACCATGAAAGGGTGGATAGATTATCATGATGTAGATGTTGGGTAGGGGAAGTTTCAAGTAGTCATATTTTGGGATGAATTACACTAGGACCTCTGGGTCCTATAATGTCAGGAGCCTTTGAGCCATGTAAGGGTCCCCCTCAACCCTTAAAAGTGGGATTATAAAAATTGAATAAAAATTAAAGGCCTTTGGGAAATTTAGGTAATAAGTTTTAACAATAGATTATGTTTCATATCAATACTAGAGATTAAGAAGGAGATATTGGATAAATATCATAGTTTATCATTATTTATTCATCTTGAAAGTATAAATTTGTGTAGAGATATAAAAATATATTTTTGGTGGGATAACTTGAAAAGGTATGTTTCAAAGTGTGTATCATGGTGCTTTGTAACACCTTGAGATTTTATGAGAAGTATTTTTTTTAATTTCTTTGATGTATTTTGTTGTACTCTTCACTAAAATTAGCTTGCACTATACACAACACCGTATTAGCTTGTAGTATGAGCAACAATATTCTTGGCTTGTGTTGCACACAATTTCGAGTTCTTTCAAAGAAAATTCATTTTACACAACACCAAGTATAGATTTTGATCAATTTATAACTGAAATATATTTTCATTATGCTATACGCAACTCCAAAGGAATCTTTCCCCACATGCAACCCTAACTTGGCTTGCATTACACGCAAGAGTGACCTTCCTTGATAGCGTGTGTTGTACGCAATACTGAGTTTCACTAAACGAGATATTATTATAATATTATCATGAACTAGACGTTATTAATATTATTAACTATATTTTTAATTTTATAACATTATCATTCATCTTACACATTTTCTAGATCATGGTATGAGAACAAAATAAATTTTATTCAGGTAAAATAAGTAATTTTCAAAAAATGAAGTTTTTATGCCTTTTGAAGGCGCACCCATTTAAAATCTAATTTTTAACAAATTTATAAGTTAAATTGTACAAAAACAACTACTTCTTGTGAATAAGGATATAAAAATTTACGTTGGATAAAGGTTTGACATTTTTCTGAAAACATTTATATTTTGATGAATAGTAAAAATATGCTAAATTTTAATTA
Organism: Viscum album; assembly: GCA_963277665.1. Classification (NCBI taxonomy): domain Eukaryota; kingdom Viridiplantae; phylum Streptophyta; class Magnoliopsida; order Santalales; family Viscaceae; genus Viscum; species Viscum album. The sequence continues at coordinate 474,584,612 of OY728148.1, forward strand.
AAAACAACTTTTTTCATCAAGATAATTTATATGGTTAAATTATAACATTGAATGGTTTTAAAGTATAAATAGAATATATTTTTACCATTTAATATAATTTATGTCATTATCATTAATTTTACATTGAATTCATAGGTAAAAACATTTCAATATTTTGCAATGTTTTAAGTAAAAACCCATTTTTTTTCGACAAAGAGATTAATTTTAAATTAAATACTTCATCTTCTGTGTCTTTAATTTAAAAAAATGGATTTCATATTTTGAATTAGTTTGTCCAAATTATGTTAATAGGCTACTATTTATTTGTCGGCATTATGAATAGTAATTACTGTAAATTTTATTTACCACAGTTAAAGGTAAATCAAGAAATTAAGGGTAAAAATAATATTATAAAACTACCCTAAAACTTGTGAAAATGATATTGGATGAATACAAGTCGACCCATATCACCTAAGGGTCGTAATAGATTCATTTCATGGACTTTTGACCATGAAAATGTTATAATTTTATTAAAACCAATGAAAGTGACAACTTGTCAGTCTCTTATATCTTATAAGTGTAATAGTTTTAATTCAGTGATAAAATTCATAAAACTTCTAATATAAATAGTATAAAGAAATATAATAAAATTATATACATCATGATAATTTATTTAGAATTTTTAGGGATTAAATAATTATCATTAATGATGACACAATAGTGATGTAGAAATTATTGTATTGATTGAAATATCAAATAAATGGTTTTAAAAATATTAAAATAAATATTATATGAACTATTTAATGTAATCCACGAATTTTATAGACAAATATGACATGTTATTAATCTATTAAATATTTTTTTTCGAATATATTATCTATTTGGATTTTATTTAATTCCAAATAAATGAATAGTGTCAAAATTGACACTATTGTCATTTTATAAATATAAAATATTATAAAATTTTTTAAAAATCAAAAAAATATTCAAAAAATTATAAATTGAAATTTTCATGGTCTAAAATGTCATAATGTATCAAATTATGGACAATTAAAAACAAATAAGTAATTATTTATAACAATTTAAAATTTAGAATATTATTACCACAAATAAAATTAAATGGATTAAATAAGGATAAATCAAGTTGATAAGGTTTAAAATAAATACCCAACATGTCTAAATTTTATTGATTTATTAAATTATAACCCTATCTCATCTCATCTTCTAATTGAGTCATTTTTGGATGTTTTTAAGTGGGTTTTGAATTTATTATAAATTAATATTTTTGAGGTTTCTAAAAGTGCCCCTCTCCTCCCTAATAAAAGGGCACATCCTCCCTCTCCTATTTACAAAATTTTGAGCCTTAAAGCTTAGAAAAACCCTGTAAATTTATCTTCTCCACTTCCATATAAACCTACTATAGGTCCTGGTTGTCTTTAAAGACCAACTTTAGTGCCCTAAGTGGATGTTAAAAAGAGGTGCGTCGAGGAAGAGGTAATATCCTTTACCGATTCTTCCAAATTTATTTATTCTTATACTTTCTATTATTTGTTTGTTTCATTATAAAGTAATAACTTCAGTATCAATAATGTAATTATATGTTATTATAAATATGAAACAACCCTATTTCACCTTTTATCCATCCTATGAAAAACAAAATCATTGCGCGTGCATACGAATGACTTACCGTCTCCACGCCATGGTGTAATCTATTTTTCCAACACCACCATACTTGGATGGGTATAATGGTGGAAATAATAACTATATACGATTATTATAACATAATAATAATTATGATATATTATATCATCCACTCCAATTCCATTCAATAATTATGGGAACGATATCATCGCTCGTGCGTACGTACGGATTACCGTCTCCACAACGCGATGAGATTCATTCTCCATGTTAACCATTGAAGAATTATTATAAAGTATGTATAATGAATAATAATGAAATATATGACATAATAATGCTACTGGATATATATATGTACGTAATATACTTACTTCCATTGAATTCAATAAGGAAATGAAAACAATGTTCATGCGTATGTACGACCAACCATCCCCATGAACGGTGTATTTCATTTCATTTATATATCTATTATACAAATATATACTGAATATATATGATATATAAATCATGTTTTACATTATGGAAGTAAGTAAATCATGATATAAGTAATAATAATATCAAGAACAACAGGTCTAAACACGTACAATAAATGATACAATTATTACCCAAAACGTTGCTTTAACGTGAAATTGACAAATGAACGAGTAATATAAAGACCTAATTGAATCATATATGATATCATAAATATTATTATTGTTCGATTACATGTTTATAATATTCTTAAACCCACTATACACGAGTTTCAGACACATAGGAAAGAAATTGTACCTAAGGTAAGGGATTATTTCGTCTCACTTTTTTTTTCTGTGAGACATATGCCTTAATCACCACCTATTTCTTTTGTATGGTGTTTATGATTACCATGAAGGATTTATGATTTTTATTATGAAGGATATGATATTTAAATATGCATGTAATTTTTCTTTATTTTATGACATGTATTATTCAATCGATTATAAATGGTAAGGGATAATTATTCCAATCTCATTCTTATCCGGGATTGTTTATTCGTAAGTATTTACTGGGGTTATGTTTATCATCCATGTACATGTTTTCTAAATTTTTTTTCGTAAAATGTTTACTATTATTAAATGTATGTGTAAAGTCATTTTTACCCTTTTTTGACTTTTACCACATGGTATTAAAGGAATCTTTCTTTTGTTTACCATATGAGGTACTTTTTGACTTTTCCATCAAAAGTTCGAGCAAAATGTTTTTTTTAACTTATACGGCATCAACAGATTTTTACAGTTTCATAACGCCTTTTTTCATGAAGCTTCCTCTAAAATATTTCATAATTATCTTCAACAAAATCCTTTTCTTTTAAAATTTCATGGCATTTTGTGAAAATAAAATGGTTTTTAAAAAGAGAGGATATTTTCCTCAAGAATTCATTTCAAGTGTTTTATCAAAACTATTTTCCATCAAAGATGACATTATTTAGTACGTTTATGTTTTATGTATAATGTCTCTATTATTTACATGGTTTTATTTTTATTATCATGAAATTATATCCAATTGTTTTATATGGATTATGTTATGATGGGATGATGTTTATGGAACCCATTTTATTCTTTGGGTTATGATGAATGAATTATGTTTATTTTGTGGCACACGAAAGAATGATTTCATTATGAGATGGGTGGGAACTATATGTCCCTCCAATTCATTGTGTTAAGATTTATATCTCATGAGATAAACATGGATGGAATGAAAAGTAAATCCGGTTCCGTAATATAGGGCTGGAACGACAAGTAAACCCAGTTCAGTAATGGACTTCGTCCACTATGTTGGTCTTGGAAGCAATGACTTGGATACTATGGAAATCATATCTTGTGTTTAATGGTTTTCCACAATTCCATGTTTTATTCCCATGATATTTTATCAAGATTAATGTTCCTTTATGATATATGCCTTATATAATGCCAAGATTTATGTCATTGCTCAAGATTTTGATGTTTTATGTTCATGTTTTTACGTTAAAATGTTTATGGAATGTTTTTATATTCTCCATGTTTAGCCTTACTGAGCATTTGAGCTCACCCTTTTTATGTTTTCTTTTCCCCAGGATATAAAGGAAGGTTTTAGGTAAGAAAACCAAATGGGAATATCTTTATGGGAGATGTTGAATATCTTTCACCATGATTATAAGATTATGTTCTGAGTTTCCAAAACACTAAACTAATACGGTCTTTGGGATTCTGTTTTTGTTATGTATTAAGTATTCTGTAAAAGTAATGTAATGTCTACGTATGTCAAGTTTGGGTCTCTAAAGTTGGTATCAAAGTGAAGGTTTTGTTAACATTTGGAAACTATGATGCAAAAACTTTAGTGAGATCCCTAGATATATTTCTAAGGTATGTCTAAGGATGTCCCTAAGGTTCAGTATAACTATAGTTTACAGTCCTAGAATTATATTGAAGATCATGAATAACCAATGGTGAACCTAAGGTGTCATGTATTAAAGAATGTGTGATAAGTTATTCTTTTTACGATTATGTGGTTCCTCGTTATTTTAACTGTTTCTTACACCATGGTTTTTGGTTTTAGTCAATGGAGGGAACTAAAAGGAATTGGGTCAACAATGAATCCAACTGACAAATTGGTGACTATGAGCAACAAAATTGCATAATACCTAGAAGAAAGATATTGTGATTATGCTGATTCAATCATCGTGATATATGATTAACAAGGTGAACTTTAGTGGTATTCCTAATTCATCAAATAAGAGGAAGATGGACTTTTATGCATGTTCGAATGGTGAAGAGCATAGAGAAAGGGAGATTGAGAGTTCTAAAGAAGGGAAGAATAACCTTGATGAATACATAAAATGGAGGGGAAGATGTTATATGTGTGGGGAGAAGGGTCATAGAGTGACAGACTGTTATCGAGTTCAATGTCTTATCTGTGGAGAATATGGGAATTACCCAACTCAATGCCCTGACCTAAGAGGTTACTTCTAAATCAAGGAAGTAATTATTTCATGTCAATCATTTAAAAGGATGGATTGAAGTGTCTAGGTAATGGTATTCAAGAATAATGTTGTTAATGTACTTTTATGGTATATTGGAATATCTATGTATTGGTCCATTGTGGTTTTCCATAAGAATATAGTACCGGTAACCATGAAAAGTGATTGAAATATTTTTGGAAAGAATATGATATGAAAATAATGAAGGTATAAGGAGAAAATAATATGTTTTATAGTATTCATGAGATCATGAATTATATAAGGACAAAGTGATATCATGGTTTGAGTATATAGAAATTTTTGGATTTTGGTATGTGGAAAGAGTTAACGTTTGACATCATTCATGTTTTCACTAAGGTTATATGTTAATTCATGTTTCAAGAGAATACATGATTAAGGTATTAATATTTTTGGAATGCGATCAAGAAGATATATCTTATGATATATGGGAGATAAATGATGGTATTCACATTCTTTCTAGATGACCTCTCTAGTAATCTTTTTCATTATACTATGAGATTGGACAAAAGTATTTTGGATAAACCTAAAGATTGGAATGTATTAAGTTGGACATAAAATAGTATTGTTTAATGCTAGAAATTTTTTTTGACATTATTTATGGAATGTTACAATAGTATATTTTTAGATAAAGGACAACCTGCAGGACGAACGATAACCCATTGCGTCGAACAAGGTTGTGAGAATAGAACCCACAACCGAAGTGAGACAGGCCTTTATCGCCTACCACTGGCTTACAAGAAGTCCCTGGTTAGTAGAAACTAGTTTTATTTTATTAACCGTTATGATAGATGAAGTATAAGTCCATTTTTGGAACCATATACGATTAATCTCACCATAGATGGACTTATGTATATTTAATAACTTTTGATAACCTTATGTTTGAGAAAGATGGAATGACCTATCATTCTATCGCATGATCTACGAATACTTGAAGAATGAAAAATTCAAATTCAATTCTTAAAATAAGATATGAAGTGAAAATTGTTCCTCGAATGACCATATACGATATTACACTGAAATCAATTATGTATTTCTGCTAATGTAAAAATTCATCAACTTTAGGGATATGATCTTGAAAACCAAAAATGTTTTCCTAGTACTCTCATATCCGATGAATCAGATTGTACCTTAGATCATCACAAATTTATGGCTTTGGGTGATAATTATGTTTCTATATTTCCTTTTTAAAATTAATTTTCATTATTCCTTTTTACGATGTGGGTTTCTATGAAAGAAACTTTCAAGTAGAAAACCTTTTATAAACCCGATGAATTTCGAGGGCGAAATTCATTTTAAGGGGGGTAGAATGTAAGGCCCCAAGATATTATGAGAAGTATTTTTTTTAATTTCTTTGATGTCTTTTTTTTGTACACTTCACCAAGATTAGCTTGCGCTATACACAACACCGTATTATCTTGTAGTATATGCAACACTATTCTTGGCTTGTGTTGCAAACAATTTCAAGTTATTTCAAATAAAATTTATTTTACACAACACCAAGTATAGATTTTGATCAACGTATAACTGAACTATATTTTGAGTATGTTATATGCAACACCAAAGGAAGATTTCCCCACATGCAACTCTGACTTGGCTTGCATTACACGCAAGATCGACCTTCCTCGATAAAGTGTGTTGTACACAATACCGAGTTTCACCAAATGAGATATTATTATAATATTATCATGAACTAGCCGTTATGAATAGTATTAACTAAAATTTTAATTTTATAACATTATCATTCATCTTAAACATTTTATAGATAATGGTATGAGAACAAAATAAATTTTTCTCGAGTAAAATAAGTATTTTTAAAAAAATGTAGTTTTGCCGGCTTTTGAAGGAAAACCCATTTTAAATCTAATTTTTAACAAGTTTATAAGTTAAATTTTATAAAATAAACTTATTATTTTGAATCAGGATATAAATATTTACGTTGGATAAAGTTTTGATATTTTTTTGATAATGTTCATATTTTGATGAAAAGTAAAAATAGGCTAAATTTTAATTGAAAACAAATTTTTCCATCAAGATAATTTATATGGTTAAATTATAATATTTAATGGTTTTAAAGTATAAATATAGTATATTTTTACCATTTAATATAATTTATGTCATTATCATTAATTTTACATTGAATTGATAGGTAAAAACATTTCAATCTATTGCAATGTTTTACGTAAAACCCCATTTTTTTTGACAACGGGATTAATTATAAATTCATTACTGAATCTACTGTGTCTTTAATTTGGAAAAATGGATTCCATATTTGGAATTATTAGGTCAAAATTATGTTAATATGCTACTTTTTATTTTTGGAAATTATGAGTATTAATTACGGTAAATTTTATTTACCACAATTAATGGTAAATTAGACAATTAAGGGTAACAATAATATTATAAAATTACCCTAACACATTCTAAAATTCAATTGGATGTATAAACTTCGACCCATATCACTTAAGGGTCATAATAGATTCATTTAATGGACTTTTTACCATGAAAATGATATAATTATTATTAAAACCAAAGAAAGTGACAACATGTCACTCTCTTATATCTTATAAGTGTAATAATTTTATATTAGTGATAAAATTCATAAAAATTAAAATATAAATGGTATCCAGAAATATAATAAAATTATCTAGATCATGAGAATTTATTCATAATTTTTAGGGATTAAATAATTATCATTAATGATGACACAATAGTGATGTAGAAATTATTTTATTGATTTAAATATCAAATAAATGGTTTTAAAAATATTTAAATAAATATTATATGAACTATTTAATGTGCTCCAAGAATTTTATAGACAAATATGACATGTTATGAATATATTAAATATTTTGTTTCGAATATATTCTCAATGTGGATTTTATTTAAATGAAAATAAATTAATAGGGTCAAAATTGACACTATTTTAATTTTATAAAAATAACATATTATAAAATTGTTTAAAAATCACATAAATATTAAAAAAATTATAAATTGAAATTTATATGGTCTAAAATGTCATAATTTATCAAGTTATGGACAATTAAGAACACATAAGTAATTATTTATAACAATTTAAAATTTAGAATATTATTACCACAAATAAAATTAAATGGATTAAATAAGGATAAATCATGTTGATAAGGTTTAAAATAAATTACAAACATGTATAAATTTTATTGTTTGATGATATTACAACCATATATCATCTCATATTATAATTTATTAATTTTTGGAGGTTTTTAAGTGGGTTTGAAATTTATTATAAATTAATATTTTTAAGGTTTCCAAAAGTGCCCCTCTCCTCCCTTATAAAAGGGAACCTCCTCCCTCTCCTCTTCACAACATTTGAGCCTTCAAGATCAGCCAAAACCTGTCCATTTCTCTTCTCCACTTCCCTAGAAAACTACTAGAGGTCTTGGTCTTCTTCGAAGACCAACTTTAGTGCCCTAAGAGGAGGTTAAGAAGAGGCCCATCAAGGAAGAGGTAATATCCTTTACCGATTATTTCAAATTCATTTCTTCTTCTACTTAATCTTCTTTATTTATTTCATTATAAAGTAATAAAATCAGTATCTATAATATACTGATATGTTATTATAAATATTAAATAACCCTATTTCACCTTCTATCCATCCTACAAAAAATGAAATCACTGCACGTGCATACGTACGGCTTACCGTCTCCACGCCGTGGTGTAATCTGTTTTTACAACACCACCTTACTTGGATGGGTATAATGGTGGAAATAATAACTAAATATGATTATTATAACATGATAATAATTCTCAGATATTATATCATCCACTCAAATTCCATTCAATAATTATGGGAACAATAACATCGCTCATTCGTACGTACGGATTACTGTCTCCACGACACGATGAGATTCATTCTCTAAGTTAACCATTAAAGAATAATTATAAAGTATATATAATGAATAATAATGAAATATATGACATAATAATTCTAATGGATATATATATGTATGTCATCTACTTACATCCATTCAATTCAATAAGGAAATAAAAACAACGTTCATGTGTACGTACGTCCTACCGTCTCCGTGAACGGTGTATTTCATTTCATTTATCTATCTATTATACATATATATACTGAATATATATCATATATAAATAATGTTTTACATTCTGGAAGTAATTAAATCATGATATAAGTAATAATAAAATCAAGAACAACAAGTCCAAACACGTGTGATAAATGACACGATTTTACCCAAAACGTTACTTTTACATGGAATTGACAAATGAACGGTTAATATAAAGACCTAAGTGAATAATATATGACATCATAAATATTATTATGGTTATATTAAAAATTTATAATATGTTTAAAACCACTATACAGGAGTTTTAGACACGTACAAAAGAAATTGGACCTAAGGTAAGGAATTATTTCGTCTCACTTTTATTTCTGTGAGACATATGCCTTAATCACCACCTATTTCTTTTATATGGTGTTTATGCTTCCCATTAATGATTTACGATTTTTATTATGAAGGATATTATATTTAAATATTCATGTAATTTTCCTTATTTTATGACATGTATGATTCCACCGATTATAAATGGTAAGGGATAATTAATCCAATCTCATTCTTAACCTGGATTGTTTATTCGTAAGTATTTACTGGGGTTATGTTTATCATCCATGTCCATGTTTTCTAAAACTATTTTCATAAAATGTTTAATATTATTACATGTATATTTAAAGTCATTTTTACCATTTTTTTACATTTACCACATGTTTTTAAAGGAATCTTTCTTTTTTTACCATACGAGGTACTTTTTGACTTTTTCAAAAAAAGTATGAGAAGAATGTTTTTTAACTTATACAGCATGAATAGATTTTTACAGTCTCATAATGCCTTATTTTCACAAATCTTCCTCTAATAAATTTCATAATTATCTTCAAAAAAATCATTTTCTTTTAAAATTTCATGGAATTTTGTGAAAAGAAAATGGTTTTGTAGAAGAGAGGATATTTTCCTCAAGAATTCATTTCATGTGTTTTATCAAAACTATTTTCCATCTAAGATGAAATTATTTAGTATGTTTATGTTTCATGTATAATGTCTATATTATTTACATTGTTTTATTTTTCCTATCATTAAATGATATTCATTTTTTTATATGGATTATGTTATGATGAGATAATGTTTATGAAACCCATTTTATTCTTTGGGTTATGATGAATGAATTATGTTTATTTTGTGGCACACAAAAGAATGATTTCATTATGAGATGGGTGTGACCTATATCTACCTCAAATGAATTGGGTAAAGATTTATATCTCATGAGATAAACATGACTGGAACTGCAAGTAAATCCAGTTCAGTAATACAGTGCTGAAATGACAAGTAAACCCAGCTCAGTAATAGACTTTTTCCACTATGATGGTCTTGGAAACAATGCCTTGGAAACTGTTGAAATCTTATCATGTGCTTAATGGTTTTCCACAATTCCATGTTTTATTAATGTGCAATTTTATCAAGATAAATGTTCCTTTATGATCTAATCCTTATGTACTGCAAAGATTTATGTCATTGTTCAATATTTTGATGTTTTATGTTGATGTTTTTACGTTAAGATGTTTATGCAATGTTTTTATGTTCTCCCTGTTTACCCTTACTGAGCATTTGAGCTCATCATTTTTATTTTTTCTTTTCCCTAGGAAATAAAGAAATGTTTTAGGTAAGAAAACAAAAGGGGAATATCTTTAGGGGATATGTTAAAGATCTTTCACCATTATTAGAAGATTATGTTCTGAGTTTCAAAAGACACTAAACTAATACGGTCTTTGGGCATCTATTTTTGTTATGTATTAAGTATTCCATAAAAGTAATTTAATGTCTATGTATGTCAAGTTTGGGTCCCTACATGATTTTTATATAAGAATATTATGACTTAGATACAAAATTCTAAATGATTTTTATAACTATTACCTATACCATAATTGAAATTGGAAAAACATCTCCTTGAATTTCATCATCAGAGTCCCCAAAACGTCCAAAGGGAAAAAATATATTTGGGTTGCAGTCAATCTGTATATGAAATCAACACACTTAATTGTAAATAGAGAATATTTATCTTTATGAACCTTCCAATTATTCATTAATTAAGTGTTAAGACTTGATGGAGTACCACACACTATTGTATTTGATCGGGACTCAAGGTTTTCTTCATTGTTATAGAGAAGTGTTCAGTATACTCTAGATACAGAGATTATTTTTTGTACTAAATATCATCCTCATAAATATGTTCAATCTAATATAACCATTAAAAATCGGGAATATATTCTTGGACGTTACTCTTTAGATTTCAAAGGTGTTTGGGATCAACAACTTCCTTCGGTGTAATTTTTGTTCAATAATAATATTCACTCGAGAATTCTAATGGATCCTTATGAATCCTTATATGGTAGGAAGTACACGAATCTAACATAAAGGGGTAAAGTTTGATAATCAAATATATTGGTACTAGATCTATCTAAGGAAATGGAAGTGATAGTTAAATTCATTCAGCAACACATAAGGGCAACCCAAAGTTGATAAAAAAATTACGATGACAATCGTAGCTGACATCTAGAGTTAAAAGTCGGTGACAAGGTATTACCATGAATATATCTTTGGAAGAATGTTATAATATTTGGAAACAAGGAAAATTTAGGCTCTATATGTATCTACTCCTTTGAAATTCTTGATCATATTAGAATAATATCTTATCACATGGTGCTTCTAGTAAATCTTTCTCAGGTTCTTGTTGTGTTTCATGTCTCTCTCTTAATGAAGTAGATACCTAAAAATTCACATGTTTTGAACACATAGGTAATATCAATAGTGAAATATCTCTCTTAAGATGAACCACCGTTGGAGATTATAGATTATAGAGAGAAGTTTATATGACACATGACCACTCACTTGGTCAATATTTTTTAGTGAAGCCATAAATTGAATAAAGCTATGTGGGAACCCAAGGGTGTGATTTAGAGAAAATTATCTTATTTTGTTTATATCCTAGTGAAAATATTTTAATGGTGAAATTATTATATAAGGGTGTATAATATAACACCCAAATATTTTATGATATAATTTCCTTTATAGAATATTTTTCTTTGATAGATCATTTTACATGCAAAACCAAGTTTAATAGAACTACAATATACTATTTAAATATTTTGATTTCATAACCATTAGATTTGAGGATATGAATATGATAAAATAAATTATGAAAAAAATTACTTACATATGTATTAAATGACTTAATTGTTTATCAATTGATTATAAATAAAAATGAAATTATTTGAAAGTAAAAGATATGTTTGTTTCGAAAAACTATTATTTTTTGTGAAAAATAAGTTTTTATCATAGTGAATTAAATTTGTCACTATTAGTGAATTTTTTTCATTAAGTTTATATGTTATATATTCAAAAATATGTTTTAAAATTCATTGAATAGTTTTTTCTATGGATGGGATAATAATTAATCTAGTTTTTTGCATAAAAAAAAATTTCTTGAAAAAATTTTCCTTTTGTTTTGTGTACTTATTTTGAAATTGATTTTTTTAAACTTATATAAATTGAATCTTGAAAAATTATTTCGATATTTTTAATTTGGTGGATCAAATTTGGTAAATAGACCCCTTTTCTTTTTTGTCTTTATGAATAGTAATTGTGGTAAATATTTGTCACCTCAGTAAGGGTAAAATGTAAAATATAGTTAAAACATTGGTGTAAGGATTTAAGATTTACAGAACACTTTCCTTCTATTTTATGAGTGGATTCCAGAAATAATCATCCATGTTTCAAAAATTTGGAAACTTGGTGACATTTTTCTTTAATGATGACGATTATATTATTTTAAGAAAAGGGTAAATACAAAATTTCACTATCTTGAATTTAATAACTTTAATATTTTTCATAAGGATAAAAATAGGTACGGTTAGGTTATAAATTTTTATTTGAAAATTAATTAAAAAATTTAGCAGGTTAACTTATTTTGAATTTTTAGTGATGAAATAATTACCTTAAATGCTTATTTTACTTTAACACGATATTTGTTCAAGTAGTAGAAAAAAATAATGATTTTAAAAATATTAAAAGTTGTATAATATGGATGAATTATTGTGTTTAACTAATATTTTATAAAAATATAACATAGTAGTGGCGTTTTAAAATATTTTATTCAAATTTTATTTCAATCATTTTTTTAAATTCAAAATTTGTAAATAGTCCTAAACAGGACTTTAATGGAATCTTATGTTAAATAATATTTTATTAGATGAATTAAAATTCAACAATACTTATATTAATCCAATTGAATGTTATATGGTATATAATATTAACTATTTTATACTTATAGTTCTCTTTACCTCTCATAATAATAATCACGACCCTTAAAGATAAAAAAACATTGATATCATGGTAATTATCATTTAGGTTAATGGGGGGGGGGGGTAAACTAAGAGATAAGGGTTAAAAGATAGCCTAAACTTGTATAAATATTAGTGAATGAGATTATTTTTATTTATAATTATCAAATTCTCATAATATATCAATTATATAGCCTCTTTGATTTGAAAATTAATTTATTTTAATTTAATACTTTAATTAATTCCAAGGGTACCCCTCTCATCCCTTATAAAAGGGAATCTCCTCTTGTCCCTTGTTCACAAAGTTTGAGGATTATATCTCACCAAATAACCACCATAATATTATAATATATTCCTCCTATATATCTTAGAGATACATTTGTTTCAAAATTAACACACTTTCGAGGCTTAATGTTTAAGCTGAAGAAGGTTTTTCAATGAAAAGGTATAACTCTTAACCAAAAACTTTCATTTTTTTCTTATACATCCTCTTAATAATATGGTATCCATTATAAAATAATTAATTCATTATCTTAAATATGATTAATTTTTATTGTTATGAATTATTAAGTACTATTTACTACTTTTCAATCATAAGGGAAAAGTAAAAGTTCCCCACAAGAACGTGCATACTACTACCGTTACGAAACAATGCGTTTCATTTTTCATTATCACTTCACATTGATGGTTATAATGAAGGATTTAATGAATATATATACTATTTATTATATTATTATTGTTCTTAAAAGGTAAATTATTGTTTAAATTTCTTTCGTTTCATCCATTGAAAAGTGGAAACATTACTCGTCTGTACGAACAGATTACCATCACCATAAGGTGATGTAATTCGTGTTTCATTAACCCTTTATATGAATAGTTATAATATTTATATAGCGATTAAATATTATATTTATGACATGAATAAATTTTTTATATTATTTATCGATGTTAAAGGTATAAGTACCAGTATTACCAAAAAGAAACATGTCTGAAAAACAAAGGAGTTATCTCCTAGATTAAAGATTTTAATAAATCATTTTGAATAAATTGGGGATAAGATGTTATAAGTAAATAATATATGGTATGATATATATTATTTTATATCTATAGTATATTCATAATAAATCTATATTAATTATATAGTAAGTTCAAGAATGTGTGAAGAAATACGAGAAGTGAGTTAAGGGATTTATGTTTAAATCCCATTTTAATGAGGTTTATTTAAGCTTTAATTTACATCTAAAAAATTATATAACCCTTTTCTGATAAATATATTTAATTTTTATACACATATAATTATTCAATATTTTTTTAAGTAATAATACCATTTTCTTCTATTTATTACTCAAAATGGTTCAAAAAATGTCTTTAAGAAAATCTAACTTTATTTCTCTTCTTTTTTTGGAAAATATTTTTCTTCCTAACCCATGTTTTATAAAATGTTTCCAAGAATATTTTTTCCTATCATAAATAATTCTTGAAATTAAATTTTACCCATATTTTTATTTTTAAAAAAAGTTTTAAAAATAATATTCTGGTCGTTTTCTAAACAAGGTACTTTTTACGAAGGAGGGAACAAAATATTTGTTTTAATAATTGTTACATAAAGATAATTTACTACCATATTTACTATTCGATTCATTGAATATTAATTTAAAATTTTAATAGTTATTCTCAAAGAAAAATTTACGTAATATTTTTGTAAATATTTTTATTTTAAATAAGTTATTTAAAATAAAAAAGATTATTTTCCTTAAGTAATATTTCAATGATATTTTTAAAGGAAATATTCATCTATGATAACATAATTTGATTTTAATTATGATTTAGTGGGTATATTATCCAATATTACCATCCCTATTATTTATATATATGGGTTATGATTATAATGATGATAATTTTATGAAACTTGTTTATTTTATATGGGTTATGCTATGATAAAATAATGAAATGTTTATGGAACCCATTTGCTTTCCATGGGTTATGATATGATGATTTGATGGTTGATTTTTTATCTTGAGGTACAAATATATATGGTTTTCATTACATGATTAGAGGTTCCATTAAAACATTCAATTCATCAGGTAAAGTCTTATGTGTTATGAGATAATTATGGGAAATAAATTAATTATCTCGATCCACTTTTTGAAATAGGTATGTATGCATGATCTACCATGGTATGGGAAACATATGGTGATGATTGATTCTCTGTGATATGGGAAATTAATGTTAAAATATGATCCACTATGATATTATGGTCTTGGTATATACCCTCAATATATGATTTCATTTTTTTGTCATTGGTAGTTCCATAATCTTATAACATGTTTTTGTTATTATGATTTGGAAAAGTGGTTCATAATTGATTTATGAATATTAATTACTCTTATGATTCATATATTTTTATATGAAAACTTTTTACTCCATAAATTATGTTTATGATCAAACACAAATTAAGTATGAACATTTTCTTTTATGATCATGCTCACATAACCTTATTCATATATTATGCTTTTATATGATCATCCATTTATATCTCACATGTTTACCCTTATTGAGCATATAATTTTGACCTTTCATATATTTCCTTCCCTTGGGTAATGAAGAAAGCTTTAAAATAGGGTACATCAAGATGGAACAAATGTTAGAATAACTTCATGAGATATGATTAAGATTTAACCTAAGTAATATATTTATGTATCTACTCTCTAAGAATAATAAACCTTTGCGGTTCTGGGGTCTTTAATGCTACTATATGTATTGAATATTTATATAAAAATATGTAATATTTATATATGGAATCTTTAGGACAGATCATATATTCTAAAACTATTAAATGGCTTAGTTGGTTGGGGTTTTATGCAAATATCAACTAAATTCTACTTTGATAGAACAAATTCCAGCACCAATATGCCTTTAACAACATTTACCATAAAGAAATGTCATTTAATATCATT
This sequence comes from Viscum album, assembly GCA_963277665.1. Taxonomy (NCBI): domain Eukaryota; kingdom Viridiplantae; phylum Streptophyta; class Magnoliopsida; order Santalales; family Viscaceae; genus Viscum; species Viscum album. The sequence continues at coordinate 474,600,564 of OY728148.1, forward strand.
TTTTTGATATCGAGTGTTATACTAGAAGTTTTATAATAGTGTATTTCCCAATTCATTTCTCTATGTTCTTTTGGTTAATATGTACAAGTATTATATTACATAAATTATTCTCAGTTTTTATACTCATGTATTAATAAGTTTTGGATTCTTGAACTAGAAAAAAGTTACTCCGGGCTCTAAAACCTCATTAAAAAAATCCATCTTGAAGTATCATCACTAAATAACCATTTTTTTGAAAATATCTCCATTTGATTAATCAAAAAATAATAGAATATTTTTGGGGTTTATATGATTTTTCCTAAAATTATCCACCACAAAACCTTTGATTTTTAATGAGCTATCATTGAAAAACATTACCTATCACACTTCATATATTTTAAAAAAATTTCAGGTTATTTAAATCACCCATCACTTGAGAAGTTAATACATTTTCTATAATCCATGCTTTCTCAAATTTTTATTTCTTAAATAACACATTGACCATATTTTTATATTGTTTCAACAGATTTTTATTTTGAAGATTTTCAGTGTAACTCCACACATTTTTTATTTAATATATAAAATATCATGTTTCACATGTAACATTGTAATGAAATGAACTATGAAATATATTATTGAGATAAAATATTACAACTCAATGTAAATATAAATACCTTATGATAATGAAATATGAAACATCATTAAGAAAACTACAATAGGAATGAAACCACAAGTTTATAAAAATACCACATATATGAAATTATCATATATGTGGTTTGATTTAAAGTTCATACTTTTGATTATAACTATTTAATGAAGAAAAAAATTAAAATATAATAAAAATTTTGATAATTAGTTAATAGAATAGGATGAAATATTTTATAAATATATAAGTTAATATATAGTAGTGTAAGATGCCTACTATTTATTTGGATATTAGAAATATGGATATTAGATATATTACCATTGGTCATATGGTCATTGGAAATACCAATATTTAATAGATACATTTATTTTGTGTAATTTTTAGTAATCTTTTTAAAATAATATATTTGACATATAATAAATAATTCTAGTTTGAAATAAAAAGATAATTATTTATAATTATTCATTATAAAACTATGTATTTTTATTCATTATATATTATTTTTATTACTATTATTTTTAAATAATTATTTGACGTGTTTATAAAATTCATATAAATATTATACTACCATTTTATTGATAAAATTTAATGGTTAGAAGAAAAATAATGGGATACGATTGAAATCATTTAATGCTAGGGTTATTTTATAAAGAATTATTTTTCATAGTGTTGTTATTTTTTGTCTTAATATATTAAATTTATCACCATTCAACGATGATTTCAATAAAATGTAATTTTTTATAAAAAAAATTATATTAACATTCATTTAATTAGTAATTGATATTATATATAAATAATGAGAGTTACTATTTATTATGTTTTTATATAAAAATAGTTTTTTATATATCTTATGTTTTATTTTGAAATTTAAATTTCAGATATATATAAATTAAATTAGATAAAATGAATTCCAAATTTTGAATTATCATGTTTAAATTTGGTGTGATTATTCATCTTATATTATTAGTAGAAAATTAATTACAATGATAAATAATTAAACAGGGTAAAAGGAGCTAAAAATGGTTTAAAATGACATGAATCTTTTTTTTATAATTAAACTAACATAAAATCATTATAAATAATTTTTTTTTGAGTTAATATTACAATTATAACAAAAATTTACTTAATAACTTACTTGACTCCCATGAATTTCATATTTTCCTTTCATCAAACAAAAATTTCCAAAGAAATGTACCTCATTTTTATCTATAAAAGGAGCTATCTTCCAAAGAAAACAAACCACTTATATTATTCATTTTTAATTTTAATTATATATTAAACTACCACCCCTAAATTATTATCCCATTTTTTATACTTTGGTTAAAATAGAGTGGCATAATCCCTTCATTATGAAGAATGTTTTTGCGAGAGGGAGTGCTTCCGTCAAAGTAAAAAAAGTTATTAGTTATTAATTTCATATACATTATCATATAAAACCATAATAAATCTCTATATTCACACTAATTATGTAACATTAACACCATTATAATTCAATAAAAAAAAGATATTATCATAATAAAAATCTATGTTCTTACTCATTAATTATTTGCAACACATTTTTATTTCGGTTGGTTTAACCACCTACATGAACAATTTTATTATGATCATACAAAAAATCATCAATAAAAATAAATTATAGGTAATATGGTTTAATAATTATTAATTTAATATGTTTTCATAATTATATAATGGTAATATATATATAATTATATTCATTAATAAGACCAATTCTATTTACAGAATAAAAATTCTCAAAAAGGTGATCTTAATTGCTCTTTAAAAACTCTCATCATAACATCTATATAATGAAAATTATAATTCATAAACATTTAAAATAAACCAATTTTAAATATATTTCCATTTATAAGGTGATAAAAATATGAAAAAGACTCATGGACCAGAACTACCATACCAAAGTTAGCATAGAAAAAATGGGTCAATTAACACCCAAATATTAATTTTAACAAAGAATGATTAATAAATGGATAATAAAAAACTATAAATTAATGGTATAAACAAAAAGAAATATAAATTTAGTTTTAATAAAAAATAAAAATAAACACAAATGTATTTTATAGGAGGTTATATCATGTCGGAACAAGCAAGAATCTAAATTAAGGGTTTCCCATCCAAATTTTCCTTCACTGAGATATACTCCATTTTCACCTTTTGATTTATTTTTTTGGGGTGTATATAATATCTCATTGAATTTTTTGAAATAATTTTTATGTAGTTAAATGTATTTAAAAATATATACTAGTTTCCCTTTATCAGTAAATTTTGGTTCAAAAGTTATCAAATCTATATATCTTTTTTTTTCTATCTCACTTGAATTTTGAGATTTTGTATGGCTAAATTTCCATTGATGAAAAATTGTTTGTTATTTCTCCAGAAACCTAATTTATTTTATTCTCCAAATTTTATTTCTATATTTTACATTCATTCTTACGATTTCACCTCTCATTAGTTAATAATTATAATGAAAGGATTCTTGTATGTGGAGATGACCTTATCTCTTTTTTAGAAAGAAATATTTCTCATCTATGTTCATGTTTTTCATATGGTTTTATAGATTTAATTATCCCAAATTCTATGATTTATTAAGTTTATTTTATACTGAACTTTAATTTCTTTACAAAAGTGTGAAATGAATATATTTTTTAATTTTTTTCACATGATTACTTTACCACACCATTTTTTAGTTTTCTTTATAAATATTCCATTTGAAGTTTTCATAAATATAAAAAATAATTTTAATTTAATTTTGAATTCATTTTTAAAACTAATGATTTATAAATTGATTCATTTTAAAATAAATGTCATAAAAATTAAAAGGATAATTGTTTTAATTTTAAAATCAATTTTCAAATATTATTATAAATAGTTTTTCATCTATATCAATATAATTTAATGTTACTTATGATTCACTGGGGATTTGTTTCAATGGAATCATAAAATTCATTTATATAGATGATTTATGTTTATACATTTTTATTATCCTTTTGGAAAGTTTTAAATCTCATTGGTTAATTATGTTATGATGGAATTAGGAATGTTTTGTTGTTTATAAAAATCACACATGTATTTTTTCCATTATGTGATGAGTGGGAACATAATTATATAACCCTACAATGAATTGGGTAATTATTTTTATATCATGATATGATATATAAGGGATTTGGATCATAATTATATATCTCTTAAATTCATTGGGTAAAGGTTTATATATCTTGATCTAACATGATATGGACTAAAGAGTGAATCCAATCCACTATAAGACTCTATATACTATGCGATGATGGTCTTGATTGTGATCCTTGACATAAGAAATGGCTTTTGTTACATAAATTATGCCACATTTATATTTTATGAAACATTCATATATGTCTTTTTTATAGATCATGGTAATTGAATCATGTTTCTATATTCAGATAAGTTATTTATTATATTATAAAAAATAATTTATGCCATGAATAATGTTTTATGATATATATTTTATTAGTTATGATTTTTTTATACTACTTTCTTTCCTCGTATTATATTTTTATACCCACAGGTTCATCTTATTTTAACTTATGATATTCATTGTATATCTCTTATGTTCACCCCTTACTAAGCATCTGAGCTCACCCACTTTTTATGTTTCCATTCCCCATGTTATGAAAAAGAATTAAACACAAGATATGTATAAAATGATATAATATGTGGATATTGTTTTGAGAAATATTAAAAAATTATTGTAAAATTAAATAATCATATAGATAATCTCAAAATTAACTAAACCTATAATTTTTGGGGTGTTTTTTAGTATGAGATTAAATGAATATTAATGAAAAATGATGTTATATGTATATATGTTAAGGTAGGATCATATAATTTGGTATAATAGTGTGGCTTAGTTATTTTTGGCGATTATTTTATGAATAATAATACTATATAACTTAAAACAACCCGTGTTTACCCAAATGTGATATAGGTTAAACAAAAAATATCACAGGTTTAAATAAATATATCATAATTTGTGAAATATTAGGATTGATTTTTCTTATTATATTATTTTTTTACTCTGGTTATCATTACATGATACCCACACTAGCCTTTTTAGATTTATTAAATGGATGTAACTAGAATAAACCATGTAAAAAATGTGTATAATAGAGAATAAAATGACTATTTAAATGAACGAACAAATGGGATATGAAATGGAATGAAAAGTCTCTTGGATATTCATAACTAAGTCTTTAAATCTCTGAAGATTTATGAGAATCATGTTAAACTCCCAAAAATTCTAGAAAGAGAATAACTTTTTAATTATCCATTTAGGCATAAATTATCACCCTCCTATTGTGGGTCTTTGGATCATTTAATTTTTTGAGCAGTGGATCAACACCAAAAAAGTGATATTTTCTATTCTCCAATTCTCAGAGCGTGAAAATATTATTTTATCCATTTACTATTTATAAGGTGAGGTAGATCTATGGTATAAAATAATCAATTTCATGAAGAAAGAGGAATAAATTGACTATGTGGAATGGAGGAGTTTAAGAAGGTATTTTATGATTAATATTTTCCCCAAAATCTTTATACTAAAATAGAGAGATGATTTATTTATCCATTGAAAAAATTGGATGGATCCATAGTTACATATTTATAAATCTTCAAATGAATTTAGTAACCTGATTTTAGTTTTAACATTGACCCTAAAGGAGAAATTTATCATTTTTAGTGTCTTAAAACCATGTATTCAAAAGGTATTATATATAAGTGAATTTTTAGCTATGAAGAAATTGTTTGATGTGAAATCAGTATGGAAATAAAAATTGGATGCACTCATTACTCTCACTATTTTGGGGATAAAAAGTAGAAAATAGAGTTTTATGGAAACTAAAATGATAAAAACTATAGAGTAAAGATGATTAATCTTCATATATCCTGAAAATTTGGGAAGAAGTATTGGGGGAAACTCCTTTAATTAAAAGAAAATTGCTTCAAGTGTGGATGATAATACCATCAAGCACATGGATTCTGAATATATATGAGGAGGACAATCAGTTAGACATATGGAAATAAATATTAACATTATATACCAACCAAAATCCAATGATTCAATTGTACGAAGTATGAAAATTGGGCTAACTAGTGAACCAATTAAAGGGTTAGTGATTAAAATCAATGTCAATAAACACCTAAGCTAAGAGATAAAGGGATAACCTATATAATCATAATTGTTGAAGTGGGTCACAAAATTGTTGTGGTGAAGGGTACACAAATTATTTCCACAAGAACTGGAAATGTCTTAATTGATTCTAGTACTTTCCACTCCTTCATATATTTAATGTTTTTTATGATAATCAAATCAAAACTATAATGGATTAATAATGAATTATTGATGAAAATTCCTAGTAGTATGATGACTTCATCCCAAGTTTACAAATCTTATATAATAAAATCTTATGGGAATATGCTTTCAAAAAATATTATTATTCTCCCTTTTGTCAAAAGTGATATGATTTTGGGTATGGATATGATATCTCTAAATATAGACCATATTAAATTATTAGATTGGGAAGTCACATTTCATATCCCAAATAATCCCATGGTTTTAAATTAGGGTAATGGTAATTATGAACTTCTTTTGGAAATTATTCAATTATAAGGGTTTTAATACCAAATAACGAGCGGTATTTGGCTGATGTGATTAGGGAGAAACTGCAGAGGAAATTTCATTTTTTAATGAATACATTGATTCCTTAGAAGAGGTCATTGGTTTTACCTTAAATTACGTGGTTGAATTTTCTATAGAACTTATAACTGGTTCTATTACTATATCAAAGAATCCTTATATAATGACCTTGATTAAATTTTAAGAATAAAATAAGAACCTCTATGATAATATTTATTAGATTTTTATACACCCTAGTGATTTACCATGTGTTGGACTAGACCTATTTTTTTGTGAATAATGATAGATCAATGCATCTCTACATCGATAATCATGAAATTTAAAATAATTGAGCCTCGGAGCAGCCTCTTCCCCTTCCTCCTGCGGACCTAGGGTTTCCCAGCATTTTCTTTCCTCCCCCCTTCGGGTTTGGATCTTTTTTGCGGTGACTCTGGCTCGACTCATTGTGGGAGTTGTGATTTTGAGGCGGCGTCAGATCTCAGTGGTGATTCGGCTGGTGGCTCGGTGAGGGATCAATGTCGTTCCATGGTCGGCAACATCACCCCGGTGAGGATTTGTGCTTGGACGGCGACGGTGGTACTCGGTCGGGCTTCGGCGAACAACTCGACACAGGTCCGCCTGGGTCGGCATCGTCGATTCTCGGTGGGGTTTCGGTATGGTGCCTCTTATTTTCGGCATTGCATCGATGGTCAGATCGGGTCCCCTCGGCGTCATCGTGTCTGGAAATGTTCCGGTGATCTGTAGGTAAGTGGCTCAGGGATAGATTTATAGCCTTACAGACGGGGGAGTTTTTCTCCTCAGATCCGGTGAGTTTTTAACTGGTTGTGTATTTGGTGTTTTTGCAATGTTGTTGTCTGGCTTAATCTCTGTGTATTCCATGTTCAACATCAATGGTTATTCTTTACACTCCATTTCACTGTGATCTTGAGCCGGAACCTGATAAGGGTGCATCGCGGTTCTGATCGGAGCAGATCCATGCCTAGAGCGGCGTTTCTGTTTCAGAAAGACATTGATTCCGTTATCGGTGGTGTTCTCTCAGTGCAGGGTTGGGCCATCCAGTCCTAGGTGATGATTCCTTGACCTCGTGTTTTTTGAATTGCCTTCTGGACTTCTGTGGCTACGGTGGTGTGAGTGTCCTGAGCAGGATGGTGGGGTTGGTCCAGGATTGTTGTGGTTGGAGGTTCTTTGGTTTTGATTTTCGGAATAATAGATGGGCTTGCGAGACCTGTTGGTACGGTGTTGCTTCCGGACTCGACCATGTGGAGAAGGCTCCAGAAGAGGTTCCAGAGCTATTTGTTCACCGTAGTAGTGCTTTATGGATTTGGACGTCTGAGAGGGTATGTCGGAAGCCATCGGATCAGGCCTGTGCTTTGAAACATGACACTTGCTTTTCGTTCAGCCTTTCATGAGTGGAGATCTTTTCACGATCATTTGCTGGGAGGGGTAGATTCATGTTGTTAGTTAGGCTTATATCACCTGAACTTCGTGTTATGGAATATTTTATGTCGTTGATGTCTGTTAGGGTTTCTCCCTTCATCCCTTAAAAGGGGGATTTCTTTTTAATAATAATAAAAAATTTGGAGGCCTTCGGGCCGTTGGATGAACTTTAAAAGGCCATGATCATTAATAAGTGTCTTTAAACCTTTTTTTGACTTATTTGATCTGATAAAATTGGATCAATACTTATCAGAGATTGAACTTGAATCTGGATATCATCAATTAAGGGTTAATAGAGATTATTTACCTAATAAAACCTTCCATACAAGATATAGACACTATGAATTCATTGGTATTCCATTCAAACTTACAAATACCACTGCTATCAACTTGGGTATAATGAATAGAGTATTTATAAATAAATAAGATCAATTTTGGTAGTATTTATATATTATATTCTCATATATTCTTAGAGAAAGGATGAGCATGAAGATTTCATGAGGATTGTATTAAAGAGCATCAGAAATTAGAAACTATATGCCAAATTTTATAAGTTTGAATATTTTCTATAAAAAGTATCATTATTTATTTATATAATCACAAGTGAATGTGTATCGATAGATCCTTAAAAGATATAAATATTTTAATAATGGTACATACCATCCATTGAAACAATGATATATAAATTTCTTGGATTTTTTGGATACTATAAAATATTTTTAATAAATTTATCATGGATATAAAATCAACTAAAAAAGTCAACTAAAAAGGAAGTCTTGTTCCTTTAGGAAAATGAATGTTATCAGAATTTAATGGATCTTAAGAGAAGGTTGATCACTGCACCTGAACTCACACTAACCTATAGTGGATAAGGGTTTTTGATATCTAACATTGCATTAAATAATTGATTGTGATGTGTACTCTTAAAAAAGGCATCCTGCTATCTTATTCCACTTGAAAATTAATGATTCATTATAAAAATTACTATAAACCTGATTTAGATCTTAAATCAGTAATATTGTCATTAAATATACAGTGTAATTATCTCTATGGTTAAAATTGTTATATATATATATTTATCATAATACCTTAAAATATATATTCACATAGAAGGAGTCGAACATGCACTAAAGGTGATGGATGAAGTTGACCAAGGTTTATGACTGTTGAGTACATTAACACTCTAGGAAGGAAAATAAGGTGATGAACACTCTGATTATAATGGTTCACGATACCTTATAAATGATGAGGATTTAAATAGATCTAATAATGATGGATTTTTCTAATATGGACACAGTTAGAAAAAGAGAATCAGAGAAATCCTATCTTTACCTAATGATTTCTCAACCATCCATACTTATACAAACTAAGGAGATATAGAAGGACTATATAGAGTTATAGAATAAGGTAATGAATATTATTTAGGTCAACTTTGATAGTGTTGTAATCATAAGTTTTGGTAAAAAAAATATGTGTCCCTTGAATACTAGAATTAAATAAGGGGTTGTTGGATGATGCACATAACTCAAAATTTTCTATTTATCTTGAATGAGAAAAGGTGTCTAAAGATCTCAGAGCATATTTATTGTTGGATAACATGAAGAGGTATATTTAAAGTATATATATCCATGTTTAGTTTTACAAAAATTTTAATTTTTAACATAATAAGTCTAAGGGGATGATGTAACTAGAACCAATTCCTGTATGGAAATGGGATAACATCACCATGGAGTTTTTCATAGGACTTACCAATAATTCTGAACGCTATATTTTCGTTTGGATTTTAGTTGATCACCTTACAAATTTGATACATTTCACCACTATTGAATAATATTTACCAATCTATAAAATCAATAAGATATACATAAAGGAAGTGGAAAGGTTTCAAGAAGTATAACTTTTCATTATATCATATCTAGATTTTAGGTTTACCTCATATTTCTAGAGAGGTCTTTAATAAACATTGGATATAGATATGATCTTTAGTATGACTTGTCATCCTCAAACTAATGTTATATCATAAAGGAACATTAAAACTCTATATTATTTGTTGATATAATGTTTAATATATTTTAAATAATTTTGGGACTGACACCTTAACATGGTAAAGTTCTTATATAAAAATAGTTTTCATTGTATAATTCAATGGGGACAATATGAGGCTTCATATGGTAAGAGGTTCAAAACATCAACATGTTTGGATAAAGTTTGATAACATAAGTTACTAGGATAAAATATTTGTCATTGGATGTTTGAGATTATTCAAACCATTCATCAAAACACTGTAACCACACAGTGTTTTAAAAATATATATAGATAATAATCGATGAGATTTGTAATTTTCTTTTACAAACAAGTTTTTCCTTTGAATATAACCACTGAATAGGGTAATGAGATTCAAATAGAAGGGAATGTTGAACCCAATATGTATAATACAATTTTAAATCATTAATTTTGTGTGGATGGTAGCTTATCATCTTAAAATTCCACCGAACCTCTCCCAAGTGCATCATGTATTCTATGTATCAATTTTTAAGTTGTACATATATGATCCATCACATGTACTGTACCTTGATGTTTTATAGAAGAAACATTATCTCTCATATGAGGATCATACTATAAAAATCTTAGATCGTGTAGATAAAATACTATTAAGAAAGAGTTTTCACTTTGTTAAAGTAGTATAGAAGAATCACATGTTTAAGGATGTTATATGAGAACATGATGAGATAATGTGGAAGAAGTACACTCACATGTTTTAATTTGAGAAATTAAATTTCTTTGGAGAAATTACCTTAAATATTGTAGAATGTAATACCACGTATTTTTTTCGTTAGAATATGAAATATTTTATTTCTCACACAACAAAAAACTAAAAGAGACTATAATATTTTTTATTGAGATAAAACTCTACATCAAGATATACACATTAATATATTATGATAATGAAATATTAATCATCATGAAGAAAACTACTTGTGTAATAAACCCAAAAGTATAAAAAATACCACAATCATGAAATAATCATCCCCATGTATGGATTTAATGATCATGCCTCTAAAATTGACTATGTAAATATTTAATAACATTTAAAAATATAATATATATTTTCAGAATTATGAAGATGAATAGGATGAATGATATAAAATTTGTATGTAAGGAAATATATAAGAATATAATATGATAGTCATATATATGAAAATTGGACATTTGACCATTGGATATATGTCCATTTGAAATATGGTCATTGGACATACCTATATTCACTAGATATATTGAAGTTTTATAATTAATAGTAATAATCTAAAAAAATATAATAAAAATATTATAAATAATTACAGAATGAAATATAAAGATAACAAATTAAAATGATTTATTATAAAAATATTTATATTTATTCATTACATATTAATATTATTATTATTGAAGAATCATTTTTGTGTTTATGAAATTCATATATTTATTCCAATAGCAACATATTGATAAAATTTAATGGTTAGAAGATAATTATTGGATTTTGATTAAAATCATTTAATCTTAGTGTTATTTTTAAAAGAATTATTTTTCTAAATTTTGTATATTTTTATATCGATAAATTAAATTGATCAATTTTAAAATAATAATATATCAAAAAAAATTTATGTATAAAATATATATATTAAAACTGATTTAGTTATCAATTTATACCAAAGAAAATAAAAACACTTAATGTTTAAAAAGTTATTATTATATATATTTTATATATACTATGTTTTAATTTATAATTTAAATGTCACATATCTATAAATTTATTTAGATAAAATGGAGTAAAAATTTGGAATATTTATGTTGAAATTATATAATAGGATTCATTTTATGTTTTAGAAAAAAATAATAATTATCATGTTAAATATTAAAACACAATAATAAGAGGTAAAAGTGAAAAAAAATCACGACCCAAATTTTTGAGAATTAAAATGTTATAAATTTAGTATATAAGAAATTTTGGGATTTAATATTCAATCATATATTTATAAATAGTATTTACTTACCTAACTCGTCTAACACTCTTTTGATTCTATATTTATCCTTCACATAACTTAAGTTTCTAATGAAATGTCCCTTATTTTCATCCATAAAAGGAGAAATCATAGAACCGGTATAAAATAATTATATAATTTGTTTTTATATTTAATTCCAAAGAATTACCTCTCAACAATTATTATACCATTTTTATCATTTGGTTCTAAGAAGGTTTCCTAACTCATTCATTCTAAAGTAAGGAATTTGGAGAAGGAACCACAATTTCAAAGTAATAAGTTATTAATTATTCTTTTCATTTAACTTTTCATATATAACATTACAAAATATCAATATTCACTATAATTATGTAATATTAAAATAATTATAATTATTTAAAAAACATATTATCAAAAAATAAATCTATATTATTTTTCATTAATTTGTTAAAACACATTCTTGTTTGGGTTAGTTTTACCGCCTACATGAATGATGCTATAATGTTTTTATCATGAATGATCAGGAAAATTTCAATAACAATAACATAATGAAATAATAAATAAATTAATATTTTTTTAATAATTATATAATGGATATATATATGAGTTTATTAATTACTAATTTCAATTAATTTTATTGAATCAAAATTCCGAAAACGGAGATTTTAATCGATCTTTACAAAACGTCACCATAACATCCATAAGAATACCATTTTATGTTATAATCATATCAAAAAAACCTATATTCCCTCCATGGATATTATTTATTTTATTAACACATGTTCAAGGATCATGGATGATAATATTCATACCAAAGCTATTACCAAACACACATGACAATTAACACCATAATATTAAATCTGACAATAAATGATTAATAAATTTGTAATTTAAAATTATAATTGATTTATATAATGTGAAAAAATGTAAATATGGTTCTAATTTAGATTAATAATAAAAAAATGACTATATATTTGGTTAGAGTGTGCCTTACCGTGCAAGAATCAATGGTAAGTGTTTGTCATCTCTATTTGCCTTTATTGAGATATGCTCCATATTCAGCACTTGTATTATTTTTCATGATTTATATACTATAATAGGGAATTATTTAATCATAATTTTAATGTTGTTCAAGTTTTTTAAAACCCTATATCATGTTCTGTCTTTCAATGGGTTTCAATTAAAATGTTACCAAAGCTGTAAGAGTTCTTTTTTAATCTCATATTTAATTTGTGATTGTCTATGAATAAATTTACATTGAGGGAAAATTATATGTTTTTCCCTATAAAACAAAATTTATTTTCTTATCATATGTTTATTTCTATGAATCATGTTTCTCGTTACCATTTCACCTCTCATTAGTTCAAAATTCATTCAAAATGATACTTGTATGTGAATCTGACCTTATATATCTTTTCTGTCAAGAATATTTCTCATCCTTGTATGTATTTTTCATATGATTTTGTCTATGTAATTATCCTAAAATATATGAATACTTAATTTAATTTTATATTTACCTTTATTTTATTTACAAAAATGTGAAATGAGTATTTATACTATTTTCCACTCTATTACTCTTCCTCAATTTTTTCTTCAATTTTGTTTTTAGAAATTCTGTTTAAAATTTTCATAACTCTTCATTTTAATTTTTTTAGTTTATTATTATTTTTATAAAACTACATTTTTGTAAATTATGCAATTTTAAATAAATATATTAAAAATATAATGCATTTCTATTTTTATTTTTCAAAAAATTTTTCTAATTCTATTATAAACTATGTTTCATCCTTGAAAATATCATTTAATGTTTGTTATACTTCACTGGGGTTATGTTTGAATGCATTCATACAATTCCTTTATCTATATGATTCAATTTATTACTTATGATGATTCTTATGGAACATGTTTCATTCTCAAGGGTTAATTACACTGAGGTGGAGTTATGAATGGTTTCATGATCAAATTATACAAAAATGTATGTTTTTTATTTTTTGATGGGTGATATTGAGATTATATAGTCCCTCAACACATTTGGTAAAAATTTATATGTCATGAGATTATATTTAAGGGAATAGTAAGTTAACCCAATCCACTATTTTTATATTATGTATGGGCCCAAAATATATTTCTTCAATACATTCAGTAAAGCCTTATATTTCATAATTTGAATTTTAGGCACTGGGGAGTGAACCCAATCCACTATGGTACTCTCTCTAGCAATTTTTCCACATTCTTATGACATATTTCAAGTGTTATGGAAAAATATTTATATCATGGATTATATTTTATGATATTTGTTTTATAGGGTTTGATTTTCATATAACATGTTCATGTAGATTTATTATGTTCTCATTCCCATATGTTAATATTATTATTACTTACGATATCTTGTTGATATATCTTATGTTCCTCCATTAATGAGTATCTGACTTTACCTTTTTGTTATATTTACATTAATGGGTTTAGTTTAATCATCAAATTCTTATTTGTAAGTGAAAAAAACATAATAAATAAACAGGTCTACCTCAAATAATTCAAAAATGAAAATATAATCCTAAAATATATTATCTCAACATACCTATAAACCATGTAGAGCTACATTATCTATCATCTCATTCAAAGAACAAATGCTTGATGAATATCACGTAAAGTATAAAATGTATGCTTTCAGCCTTTGAGTGAATACATTGGTCGAAGGATCCAATATTATATCTTGAGGATTATCATAACATGAAGGGATTATAGTGAATTAATTGAAGGTGATAAAAGGATATAGGATGGAATATAGTTTTGAGTATGGATCGGTAGTTTAACAAGAATAAATAGAAGATGATCACATCCACTTATATAGATATCATCAATTCTCTTTATTTCTTAGAGAGAGTCATCTATATCGGAATGTATTTAGTGTCATCATATGGAACCCAATTGTTGCACCCATTTGAGTTTTTATTCATTGAATACTTCAATTAGTAATATAAATTCCTTAAAAAAACCATATCATTGGTTTGTAACTAATGATATCATGTCTGTGAAGTGGAAGTGCAAACATTGCATCACTTTTAGAGGTTTTAATATACATCCCAAGCATCTTTAATATAATATATATATATATTATAGTTATTATAAAACAATAATATGAATTCATTTTAAGTTAACATTCAATAATCTCCAAATTTCAACTCAAATCTATAAGGATCTTGTTCCAAACTTTACAAATCCTTGTGAATCCATCCAAAGACTTTTGGATACGGTTTTATGAAACTATCTTCTTTTTGAACAAACATTTTTTTCCAAAAATATTATCCTAATCTAAGGCACTAACTATGTAAACCTCTAGAACTTAGTAGCATTGAAAAAAATCCCTATTCTATAGATATAATAAATGAGTGTCCAATAGATATATTTTTAGTCAATCTACTATGGGATCTGTTGTGATCTCCATGAAACATAATATTATCTCTATAAAGACATTTTCTCACAAGATGTAAAATATACATAATATGTATACCTATATAATACCTTTTTTATGAAATCAAGTAAGAACTAGATAAGGAAATTTTCAATCTAGTATAAACAGCTAATCTTTTATTGATTCTCTAAAAATGGCTGACCATGTCAATGAATACATCTCATTTCATTTATATTATATATTATTACATCACAATACCCTAATATAAGTAGCTAGACACTTCATATTGGACTCAACTAACCATTTCCATGCATTTTATCAGTTTAATTCAAATAAGATACATATGATTTTTCTTTTCATACAAGTTAAAAAATCCCATCTTGGTTGCACTCCAACAGATGAAATGATCAATAATATTTCTAACCAATGCCAAATTAGTTAAGTTATTTTTCAAACAATCAAAAGTTGGGTATCAAATTATAATTTTTCTAAAACTTGGAATCTCACCAACCTAATAATAAGAATATGCACCTATGTATATCATTGACTGTGTGACATTCCATGAGATATATTTTGGTGGGATATTCAAAGTAAAAATCTCTACTTATTACCCAACGAATAAATTTATCATATTTCATATAAAATTACTTCTAATGAGTATAAGAAAATATTTATGATAACCTTATAATATCATTACAACCTAATTTCCCACTGTGATCATCATTTTAGGATAATTCAAAGTTATACATTGGGGGGATATTATCATTCAAACATTCATTTTAAATAAATTACAACATACATGAATGAATGATAAAATGGATATTGAATTTATTATAATAAAATGATATATTTTCCAACCATTACAACCAACCTATCATGTGTCTTACAACTAGATATTATATATGACCCTCTTTTTGTTATTGCATTAATGGTTTTATCAATGGATCTATTACATTATCCTATGTAGCCACCCAATTAATCTTTTCATAACCCTTATCAATGATCACCCATATGAGATTGTATTTATGAAGGTTCGATTTTTTCCATTAGTGAGACTAGAGCTACTTAACTTGATAAACAAAACCATCATTGTAATGTCATAAACCCTGTTCTCTTTGAATTGTGCAATAAAGTTGGCAATGTGATCTCAGGAATACCTCCCCATATTCTAGAGGCTACCACTTAACAATGATGTCCTAAATAAAATAGTGGGAAGATTATACCCTATGGTAATGAGTTGTAATGAAAGTGTAAAATAATAGTTGATAAGAAAAAATAGAGGAAATGATATGAATAAATAACCCGACAACCAAAGATGATAAAATGAATAAATGAATAAATCCAAATAATAAAAGAATAATTTAATAAAAAGATGAATGTATCGAAATGAGATATTGGATGTAATATAGATAAAAGACTAAGAAGACAAAAATTAAGACTCCAAACACCAAGGTCTCGAACCCCATATCAGTCCCACATCTAATTTCCAATCCATCAAGCCAGCTATAAATCCAAAATAGATTCCCTCTCCGTCATCCAAACTTGTATCCATCGAATCTGATCTGGTAACAAACATAGACCTAAATAGGGTGCGAGTAAAACTCACTAGGTTGACACCACTGTGTCTAAATAAATATAGTGTGAGAAACATAGTTCATGCTATATAATGATAAATAAAGTAGTAATTAAATAAATTAATACTATGCATAAATTAAAACAACTGATCCACCAAGATTTGGATTGATACTAGGATTCATCCAAACCTACTTCATTTCCCTATCATTATATATATATGTTGGTGGATCCACCTCTATCAGGATTGATCACCCGATTCAATGGAATATTCTCCTATTGAGGATTAATTTCTCACTATATGTCATAAAAAATGTTCTCTTCCCTCAGGCTTACCAGAATCTCACCCTCAGGAATACTATAATATTTCCCTCAATCATCATGTGAATGCACATCTAGCTATTAAGAATTTTATATAGTCATATAATATACCCTGAAGAATCTAGTACCAGTGCACCTATCCCTTAGGAGGAATGAAAAACATGCACTGAGCCTCATATGTAAACATAAATCATGAGTCATATCCAAAAAACTCAACATGCTCATAAGTATCCAAATTTTAGGTATCAATCACATCAATGTCACATAAGATCAAAAGCTCAGAAAGAAAAATCACATGGAAAAATAAAAAAACACATACTAGATATATAATCATAAGATACCATGATCAATTTATAAAATTATCATTTATGCATATATTATGTTTCATTAATTCATGTTTCTAATTATCATTATAATTATATCAAAGCTATTTTATTTATCATTTAACCCTGAGGACATTAAAATACTAGTTAACACAATCTTTCCAAAGTTAATCTACTATATGAAATCACACAATATACTTGTTATGGAAATTAATAAAATCAACGCAACAATTAATCAATTATTTTTTTAATTTTTCACAGGGTTCTAATGTTAAGTAGTCCATGTTGCAGCAAGATCCAAGGCTGGCACACTTGTTGGGTTGCTACAAGTCTCCATCTCTAGGCCTAGGGACCCATTTGGATCCAATGGATGGTCTAAAAGGATGGATTATAATTTAAAAAGGATAATCCAATTTATTTGATCACACATGTAGAATATTGGTGCAATCACATATGTCACATATACTATAGATAATAAAAATAGATCGAAAGGGATATAATTTAGAAAACCCACCTCGAAAGTGGAGAGAGAAATAAAAAAACCTCACATCTGAAGTAGAGATCAACTTCTTAATTACTAAAAAATATAGGTCTGAAGGTAAAATATTCAACATATGCTAACTTACAAATCAAAGTGGACTCCCAAACACCATCCAAAAAAGGTCTATATCTGGGAGAGATATTGGGATAATAAAAATGTATGATGCAGGAAAATTTTAACAGGATGGTCATGAAAGTTTCACTCCATGAATTTATTTCACATCATGTAAGTGTCGATTCTTTTATTTTTTCCCAAATACATCATACAGTTATTTAAAAGAAATGAAATATATATTAAACATTGTGTATGGTGTTTTCATGATATGTTTTACTTTTTGTGACCTTTTTACAAGGTCTGTACTTTTCATGACATGTTTATAAGGTGTGTAATTTTTGTGTCATGTTTACAGGGTGTGAAAAACTTATAAGGTTTAAATTAAATTAGTCCTTAAATTAAATTCATAGGGTCTACCCAAAATAATTCAAGTCATAAATTGGGTTCTCATTATTATTTTTTATACAGCCAAAACCCACCTCTTATTTGTGTCTCACCCATACAACACTTACCCAAACCTAGCCCTCATCTCAACAAACCAGGTTAAATTAATAGACAACCGAACTCAAGACAGTAATCCAAAAATTTTAACAAAGGCATACCTAAAAAATAAGAGATATTCTAACCTCCCCACTATATAATAGCTCAAACTTGAGCTAATCCATAGATAACTGTGAGGTATCGACGAACAATTTAGGGAACTGTGTTCGCATATCAGGTTCCCTATGCTAGGTCTCCTATTTCACACACTCATAATGCCACTATACTTACACTAAAGTGAAAATATTAAAATGGATATTCTTATCACTGTGGTACACAATATAGATATGTCGCTTCTCAAAGGATGAACCAACATACATCTTGACAATATCAATATCTATCTCATGAGAAGGGTCTGGATGATATCTTTGAAGATGCTATATTTGAAACACATCATGAATGTAATTGTTTCACTATGGAAGGGATAATAGGTATGCCACGAGAAAAACCATTTCAACTATCTCAAACAGCCTAAAAAACTTGGTTGTTAGCTTCCATTTCTTTTTGATATGGAATTTACCTAGTTTAGGTGACCCTCAAAGAAAAACTTGATGGCCAACCTAAAAATACAAAGGTTATATTTTACGGTTAATGTATGATTTCTTCTTACTATGTGTGATCACCAACTACTTCATGATTAGATAAACTTTCTCATATATCTCCTACGCGTGACTAGGTCCATGAAGAACTGAATCTACTATCTTCAACCAACAAAGAGGTGAATGGAATGACCTACCACAAAAATATCATAAGGATCCATTTAGGTCAATTCCTAGAAGATCTTATTATATGAAAAATTTATGAGTGCATAATGATTCTCTAATGAACCACCAAAATCTAACATATAGGGTCTTAAATTACCCTCCAGAATCTAAATAGTATACTCAGATTGGCCATTAGTCGGAGTATGGTAGGCTGCCCTCAGAATAACCAGTGATCCCAAAGCCATCTAAATACCATTCCAAAGCCAATAAGTGACACAAGGATCTTGATAACAATCAATTATTCTCATATAACCATGAAACTAAACTATCTTATGAATATTTAGACTAACCAGATCATCAATGGTGAAGGTCTCCCTAATAGGAAAGAAGTGGTTTACTTTCTTTATTTGATCTACAATAAACCATATAACATCATTATTGTTAGGGGTTTGGGATAATCTTGTCCCAAAATTCATTATGACATCATCTCACTTCCACGACAGAATGGGGAGAGGCTAGAGTATCCCATTCAACATGTTATGCTTGGACTTAACCTACTTAAAGGTGAAACATCTCTACACAAATCCATATATCTCCTTCATTATTACCGGACACTAGTACTATATATGAAGATCCCGATACATATTTGTGAAATAAGGATGTACTTCCCACCTTAAATATTTAAAATATCTCATCATCTCCCTATTCAAAGTTGTATAAACCCATACTCGACCACGAAAGAGAAGAATGTCACTACTTCCTAGAGGCCATCCTGCTGGTGTCTCCCCACCATATATGATGTCCCTTAGATCTAATCCCTCCAAACCAGATAACTACTCTAGCTTGATCTGGTAAAGAAGAACTATTATAAAATATATCGATGTGCGATCTAATCATCCTAAGGACTCCTAAACATCAAGATGTGTATTTGAAAAGAGTTCCATCAGCTTCCACTCATTGTAAGATTCTC
This sequence comes from Viscum album, assembly GCA_963277665.1. NCBI lineage: Eukaryota > Viridiplantae > Streptophyta > Magnoliopsida > Santalales > Viscaceae > Viscum > Viscum album. Next base: position 474,620,744 of record OY728148.1, read on the forward strand.
ACATTTCTTATATCTGGATCTTATTTCTCAAGGAATTAGCAATGATTTTCCCATCCCATGTGTGTAATCCATCTTGAAGTTGAAATAATGTAGATACTCAACCTACCTTTTTTTCCCAAAGGTATAAGTCTCCCTGGAAAAAGATGTACCTAATTCTCTTATGGTTTGTGTATATCATAAACCTCTCTAAAAAATATAGCGTCTCTAGAATATTAGGGTGGGTACCACCATTGCTAACTCTAGAGAATGAGTAGGGTAATTCCTCTCATGAGGTTTCAGTTTTTTTGAGCCTTAAGAAACCACTCGATCCTCCGACATCAGAACTACACCATAAAAAACATAATATTTATCAAAGTAAATTATATTTGACTTACCCATCACTAGAAAAGAAAGGATCGGTATGAAAGTCATCCTGAATTTTAGCTCTAAAAATCTCTCTCACAATCATTTGATCAAACAAAGTTTACCCATTTCTTGGTTATACCGAATGTCAATAATTCCATATGGGAGATTTCGTGGATAAAACATTGGTAATAACTTGCTAGACCAAAAATAATATGAAACTCGGAGACATTTTTGGGTCACTTACAAGATACCATGGATGCAACCATCTCTTGGTTCAATGAAAATCCATCTTCTGAGATATAATGTATGAATAATTATGCTCTATTAATCAGGAAACTACTTTTGGATAGCTTGGCATAAATTTGATGCTCTCTTAGTGTATTAAGGATAATGTCATGATATTGGGTATGATCGTCTATAGGCTATGAGTACACTAATATGCCGTAAAAAAACTACCACAAACAAATCTAGAAAAGGTTTAATGATCTAATTCATCAAGGTCCTGAATAATTCGAGTTCATTATTCAAATAAAACGACATCACTACAAACATATAAAATCCATACATTCTCTTAAAATCAGTTCAGGTTTTGTCTGATGGTCTCCCCCTTTATTGGTGGTACCCTAACCTCAAGTAAATCTTAGAGAAATCTCATAACCTCTCAAATAATTGAAGAGATCATAAATACATGAATGGGGATATATATTCTTGACTATTATCTTATTCACTCTCTAAAAATCCATATATATGTTCAATTTTCCATCAGACTTATTGGTGAAATGAATTGGAGAACCCTGTGGAGATGTACTAGGCTCTATGAAACCCTTATCTTACAGATTTTCCATCTAAAATATAAACTCACAAAGATCTGCTGGATCCATCCTATAATATGGGATAGAAATTGGTTCAGATCTTAGAATCATCTTGAACATGAACTCAATCAACCTATCTGATGGTAAGACAAATAAATCATCAGAAAATACGTACTAGAAATAGCCTTCCTCTGAAGGAAAATTATCATGATACATTCATTCTTCATTTAAAACAAGGTATAATAAATGAGTCTTCAGACAATACAATATACACTAAATTTTTCATGTAGTACCATTCTAAAGATCCAACTCACTATGGTGCTTATACCTACCATTATATTGAAGATAGAAAGGTAACTCTCCTCTGATAGAAGTTGACATGAGCCTAGTTGAGAATTTCACAATCCATTCCAATAATTAAATCAAATGTTTTCATTTACAGCACAAAAAATTCCCAAAGGAAACAATAGCCACAAATTTCAAGAGAAAACTCCTTACAACATCTTATACCCTTTGACCATAGTCCCAACGGTGTGCCAATATTCATGAAACCCTCTATTCTCTGCATTGAAAAACCCAAAACATTTTTAAAAATGAAAAACACAAAATAATGTGATTCTACTGTTTAAAAAAACACAATATAATATAGATGATACAAGAATCAAACCTCTGATAGTGGAATAACCTATATCCAAACTGGTCAAAGAGGACTATATAGCATGCAGCTAGATCTCCACTCTACCTTGGGATCTATTCTAACTTCCATGTTCTATTATTTATGAGTGGTACTGTAGTTCCTAATCTATGGTACCATTCCCCTAACTAGGTTTGAATGGAATGTGGAACTCCATATATAATTCTACTAAGGGGTAGAAAATCTCCTTAGAGACTCAGGTTCTTATTCTGATCCCCATACACTACTCTGCTATATAAAGTTCATAAAAAACTTTTGAAAATGACCCAACCTATCATAGATATGAAACACCTCTAGAGGGTGAGGAATGTAACATCTTGTTACTTATTTTCTTGTACTCTTTATAAAATTATTTATCTGGGGATCATTTAGGGGTTACTTAGGAGAAATTTTAAAAATTTTGGAAGGCACTTGTGTTGTGCACGATTGATCCATAGTTTTCCCAAACCATGCACACTGCTAGTTAAAACTGTACAAACCCAGGAAGTGATGCTTTGCATAGTTGGAGAAAAGATTGATAAATCATGAACCCCCATGTAGAAATAGTGAAACCATTTATTGGGGTGCATTGTTATGGAACACAGTTTGAAAAACCAAGCAGTCCCCACTAGGAAAACGTGAATAATTTTTTTTAATTATAAAAATTCCTAAAAAATTTCTAAACCCCCTAATTATTGCAACTTAGGTTTGGATGGGTTACTAGGTATTTTAAGCTCCTAAAAACCAATTTTTTCTCCTTCAAACCCTCTACAAGGAAAATCAATGCTAAAAGATCGTATTTTGATCCTTTCTAGGTCAGAATTATTTCCACGTTCCTTATCTCCCTCTCACTTCTTCTCTCCTCCTTATGGTTTTATAGATCTCTATGTTATTAGAGGATCTAAATTTCATTATTGTGGATCTTGAATCTTGGTTTGATTCTTGGATCTATGTTGCTGACATTATTCATTGGAGTTTCTCGTTACAGGATTCATGATATGTGATCTGTTTTTTCAATAGGTGGTTCTATTTATGATTGGGAAATTTATTTAACCATAAATTTATTGACTTACATTAAATTTATTTCAATTGGATTATAAAAAATACAATTCTCATTATATTTGGATTTTAATTTTTTTGGGCATAGAATTCGGGGTGAACCCCCAATTCTAGTGAATTGGATTGGTATTGTGGAATTGTATGGAAATTATGAAATTAAATTGTGGAATTAAATTTTGAAATTGATTTTTGAAATTTATTTCAAAATTGTTTTGAGAAAAAATGCCTAGATTGTTTGGATAACAAACTTGGATAGCCCTGTTTTGTAAAAGGCATGAATTGATTAAAATCCCATGTTGGGTATTAAATGAAATTGACATATTGAAATGGGAAATGGGTTAATTTTGTTTTTAACTATTTGGAGATAAGTTTCCAATTATTGATTTTTGTTTGATAATATGAAATATTAGGTAGTTAGTGAGTTATTTTGGATAACACTTTATTGATGCTTTACAACTCTGAAAAAACATAGCGTAGGAGGTTATATCCCCAATGGTATGGTGATGAGTCCTCTTTGACTAGTGTCTAAGTGAAAAGTGCATACATATTTCCCTGATCACCTATTCGAGTGTGTGAGGAACGCATATTATGGAACTATAATACCTCTTGGAAGATGTCAATTTTTCTCATTTGTGATTAAATTGATATATTCCAATGTTTGGAAATTGGTTTATACATTAAAGGTTAATTTATATAATTTTTTATATAATTTTTTTATTAATCTATTTTATGAGATATTTCCCTCAATTGAAATGGAAAGCATGATTTGTTTTAAATATACTTTCTTTACCACAATTCCTATTTATTTAAAATTGAAATATTTATTTGGTTAATTAATGTGAAATCATATTATATAATCCTTGGTGAGACCCAACTGGTATTTTACCTTACACCCTACATGTGCCTTTGGGTGTTTTTAGAATATCTTCTTGTTGATTAGAGGAAGTGGAAAGTGCCACTTGGATGCAATTTTTTTATTGATCCTTTAGAATTAGAGAGATGTGTCTTGTTGGGACTTGGGTTGTTATATTTCAATTTTCGGTATTTTGTGGTTGTAATTTGGGCTTATATACCTATTTGACTTCTGGAACTATTCTCCATGTAGAGTATTCTTTTAATCATACTAATTTTTAACCATTTATTCAACTGTTTATATGAAAAAAAACATTCCCACCTTTGTCTTGTATGATTATAGGTTCTTGTCTCCAACCCATGGGGACTATGAACACCCTATGGTCTATGTCATAGCCAGATTCAATATTAGGGTATCAAGGTATCTGGGATGGTTTTTGACAAAGTGGTATCAAAGGTGCATTTAAAGCATCTTTCCTTGATGTAATATGAATTATGTAATATTATTAGGACTTAAGAGGTATTTATGAATGAGTTCCTAGTTATCACTCACAGCAATGAGCCTTAAGTCACTAGGGGTGGTCAGGGAAAGATGTCTTGAGGATTATTTATAGCATTTTCCCAACTCTTTATTTAGATTGGTAGGAAATCTAAATCTTTTTAATCTATCTATTAAGATTAATTTCCTTATTGATATTGTTTGAGTGTGTATCTGAGTAACCTTTATGACATCTTCTATGTTATTTTCTGATGTTGTTTAGCATCATGCCTCTGAGAAGACATTTGAAACACATATAGGTGTAATATTTTGATAAACCACAATGATAAAATCCACCCATGGAATAAAATATGTTTGAGGTTGTTGTGAGTGTTGTCTAATGTATGATATAAGCACCTGAACCCATTTCTCTTGAGGCTCTAGATATGGAAGCTCAGAGGGATGAATTCAGTATTCATGATCTTGTATTATTTTACTTTAATACAATGGCCTTCCAAATCTCAAAAAATCCTCAATAGTCTGAGGATTGGTTTAGAAGGGTTAATATTTTATTCGAGTTATTGGAGACTCCTAATTTGATCAAGGTAAAATGTGCCACCTTCAAGCTGTAGGGACCTAGCATGATATGGTGGGACACCATATTAAATAAAATAACCCTAAGGTATTAGAGTGTAAATAATATAAATCACTTTTCACTAAACTAGTATATATAGAGTTGATGGTGTTTTCTAAGGCTATAAATCCTTTCTTACAGGAAAGGTAATAGCTTCATGATGTCATCCAATATGCTTGCAAAGATATCAGGCCTTCCATGGAACAAATACTTTAAGAAAAAAACTCTCTATGGAGAGGTAAAATCAAAACCTTCTTAGGAAATACATCCTCATACTCCTAAACCATATTAAGAAATTGTAAGATGAAATCATCTACCACTTCAAGGGTAATAATAGACAACTTATAAGGAAGCAGCTGTAACCTCCTATGAATGAGCTCATCCAAATATACTTAGGATCACCCCTTATCAAAGGAGAAAAAATACATCCCAATAAATTGGAAGAAATTATACTCTAACAAGTAGAAAACAACTGATCATGTATGGTAGGGAACTGACCCATACTGAGGAAAATATCATAGGTTCTCACTTCCCATATGAATAGATTTGGCATGATGTTCTCTCTCTCCTCCAAGAGTGTGGTCACACTATCGGTAGAAGTGTTTAATCATCAATTATATATACAAGAGAATAAAACACAAAGGTCAATAAAAATTATCCACTAGTATCACTAGGTCTCGAAAAAGGGATTCACTCAAGAAAATGGGGCTCATAACTCTGTGTAAAAATTTCTACTGGGGCAGTTTAGACACATATCATACCTCAAATCCTCTACAAGATCCTATATTTTGTAATTAATTATTTAATTCTCAAACCTATTTACCAAAACCAATAATTTCTTTGACACCATAGAATAATAAATAACCTCAAACAAAAAAGTCATAAGAACTCATCCACCACACCTTAATACTATCCACTTTGGGAGGCACTGAATCATATGTATAGTTTTGTTTCGTGTATCATGAAAACATCTCTATGGGGGGGGGGGGGGGATTTCACCTATTCCTTGAATTAATAAAGTCATTCCAAACATCAGTAACATAGGTCCCTACTAATTCCCTATGTATACCTGTAAATGAACTTGAACAAAGGAGGAAAAACAGGTGCTCATACATGTGTCTAACAGTACCAATACAAGTGTATATGGGACACATAATGTATCAATCATGGATCCATTGTGTAAAGAATCTCAAGTGACTATAGTTTTACAATATTCTAAACACTATATTCTTTATCTTGGAGTGGTCCACCTAGGGGTGGTGGTGGAGGCATCAAACCAAAGTGCCTGTCACCTACAACAACTTCCTTACTCCTCTAAAACATCCACACTATAGAACTCCTTTATCTAGATGCTGCCACTACCTAGGCAGTTCATTGACCATCTTTTTGACAGAACAATAATGGGTTGGAAAACAATATTTGATATTTATGATTCTATCACAAGGATCACAACATCTTTTCCTTAGAGAAATGATCAACCCCTAATATCTCTCATGAAACATCCTGTTTCATGACTTACATTGTATGCTTTCCATTGGTAGGTACTGATGACCCAATATAATTTGAGATCCATGACTTAGAAGCTCATGATATTCATTAAAACCCTACAAATAATCATCTTGTACCATAAATCCATCCATGAATCAGTCTAGAAAGCTGCATCCACCTGAACTACTAGAGGTGGGTCCATAAACTAATCAACCGGAGAAATCAACACTTGTTGAACATCCTGAATAAATACCACCTCATGACTAATACTATTAATGAAAGCCTCATCACTCATCATTTAAAACTCTCCAATATACTATATAATCATCACTGGTTGTGTTTGTGAATACATTCTAAAAGAGGACCAGATGTACCATGTTCAATGAGTATATTTGAAGAACCGACAAAAGAAGGACATGAAATACACAACCCATTATTATATGATGCATGCCCCAATATTTTTCCTGTAACTAGTTCCAAGATGTACCAACTCAATAATAATGTGATTATATTCTTGGTGAATAGATATGAGGGACACTACACCAACACAGGACACCCTGGTCTGAGTTCCAAACTAAAAACACTTTAACACTATTTCCCTAGTTCCCATACCACACTTCACATCTAGGCCAAATAAACTCCAAAATCCAATCCTAAACCCAGGAAATGTCATAACACTTTAAGTTGGGTACCTGTCATGACCCGTCCCAGTGGGGTCCGAGCCAAAACTCCCCAAGACCTCATCCAATAGGTCAAGGGCTGGTGACTAGCACCGAGTAGGCATGCTACTAACATGGGAGGTATTGCCTATAACTTGTACACACGCACACACATATCTAATCCCAAAAAGCTGAAAAGTAAAAACTACGAAAAATGGAAAAGATTCATGCATAAACTAAAACCCAACCACAGAGTACGACAGGAAAGTAAAGTGCAAGAAAGTAAATCCCTGGGCCAAAAGTACAAGCCCACCAGAAAGAAAGTCTGTAACAAAGTCCAACCTGTAAGGAAAGGTACTGGGACTGTAATCTGTAGCCATAGGAACACACCTCGGCCCGCCTGATCTCACTGAGCACCATCTGGTCCTGTTCCACCTTGAATCCTGTCAAAGGCTCGCTCGTTTGCACAAGACATGACACGTGCGGGCAAAGACCATGCATGGGTGAGTATAACAATACCCAGTAGGACACCCCGAAACCACAAAGGAAATAAAACAAGGGAAAAATACCACAAAGAAAGATACATTCATCTCTACAAAGTATATGTCTACCTAACATATAACAAGAATATCCAGATATACTCATACATGATCAACTACCGCGAAACCATCACTAAGAACCAGCTCGAAGATTTCCACTAAGCATGCAACCGGGAGAACACAATCCTAGGTCTGAAGAGAGGGATTATAAGTACTAGTTCCAGGAGAACACACTCCAAAAGTACCTTGAGAACATGATGCTCAAATGAGGATCACATCCAAGTCATGGGGTGATTCTGACAACTCAGTCTGAGCTAATCCCCTAAGCAGAGGATCAGCGCCCGAGTAAAGTTGGTCACGTTGATACCAAGAACTCTACCTAGGGTTCCAAGAATGAATAGAGGATCCAGCTCTAAGTCTCATAGAGGGGATTCCAACAACTCTATTCAGGGAGTTCTACTGAAGGGATCATACTCTTGTATAAAAGAAATGATACCAGAACCTTCAGGGGATAACCAAGGGTACGAACCCTAAGAACTAGTCCATGTCATAGAAGACAAGTGGCTCAATACATAAAGAAAAGGTTACACGGCGCGTAGTATGGTTACAAGTCGTGTTCCTTAATCCCAGGTACTACCCGTGTAAAAGGCCCGTGTCATTAGTTCAAGCCGTGTAAAACCAAACTACATAGTGTGTAGAAACGGTACACACCGTGTTCCTTGACCCCGGGTACTGCCCGTGTAACCGTCCCGTGTCATTCAACTTGTCGGATGGAAAGAAACTACATGGAATGTAGAAGAATCACATGCCGTGTCCGAGAACCTAGGCTCACTCAGTGTATGCTGTCCATGTGCGCGTACATGGTCTGTGCCTTTGTACGTGTCGCCTGACCGTGTACCAGTGCACAGGGTATCCTGTGTATCTGGTCGGGTCTGGCTAGGGAGGGGTTTACACGGCGTGTCCTTGGCTGTGTACCCTTCCCGTGTCCGTGTACTCCCGGAGTACACGCCAGGTGGTCCGCCAAGGAACACACACCGTGTAGCCCATTCTACACGGCGTGTAGTCGGGAAATTTCCATAACGTTGTTTTCTTCCTCACTCTTTGTCCGATCTTCCGGATCCACGATCTCTCGTCCATTCATCCCGATACTCCAGGGATTGGTTCGGTTCATCATACAAACACCGTCACGGGTGATTTTGGCCTTTAAAACGGATCATAAACCTCAAACGATCCATCTGAAGAAAAACGCCCGAAAACTCATAACTCTCGATCTGCTCCGAATCGTCCGCCGATATCGCCGTCGCACCTCAGTGACACTGCTTTGGGGTTGGATCCGCAGTTTGGGATCGTTGCATCACAGAACAGATGCGCAGGGATCCGTCGTTCATCTCCCCGTGAAGAATGCGACGAACACAGTGAAGAACGAGAGAATTTGGGGAAGAAGAACACAACAAAATCGAGAGGGAATAACCTCGATCAATGTTTGTTTCAATCTTGGTCCGTAACCATTAGGAGGTTGAACGAAACCAAAACAATTTCAAGAATCAATTCCCCACGATTCCCGAAAAATCCCATCCCCCAATAACGATCGATCCATGGGCTAATCTGTTCGTGGATTAGTCTGCGTTCATCATGGAAATTAAAAACGGGGAAGAAAATCACAAACAAACATCCTACCTGGATTCCGCGGCATTTGTCTGTGATGATCCGGTCACTGTGTTGTCATCGCTGCGTCGAGAGGTTTTCTCCAGACCCTCCAGAGCCGCCAAGGGTTTCAGGGTTATGAAGTTTTGTAACCCTGGACCCCTGAGCTAGCCTTTATTTAAAAAAAGGATAAAGATATCCGCTGCAACAGATTTAATAAAATATTTTAAATAAAATATTTTATTACGGTCACGTCCAAAACCCAGTTTTCACCACTAGCCTGCGCCAGTTGACGTTAGGTCTCTTCTAGGGTAAAAACGCTAATCTGAATGCAACAGTTCCATTGGATTTTTGATCCGATCACCTGTTCGTGAGTTATTCCACTTTTTTAGGAAAACCGCACGCGCGCATAATTTAATTATTAAATTAAATTCAAACATTTGTTCCCGACTCACCGGGCCTCAGAACTGCACGTCGTCTCTGATCCTAGTCTCGAATTAATTCCCATATATTATTAAAATAATACATGGAAAAAAAATCCGGGACATTACAGTACCCCCTCTTATACAATTCTTCATGATCAACCCGATGGGGCTCAAGATAAAACAACCCTAAGCTCACCTCGAATTGGCCTCGGGTTTGCAACTAGCACCAAGAATTATTGTCACACACATGGTAAGAATTAACATAATGCACCTCTACACACACACACACACATATATATCTAAGCCCCTAAAATGATGAAATTTTAATGAATGATAATAATGAATTAATATATCTATAAACCCAAAATTAGAGTAAGTTATAATGTTCTGGAGAGCATAAAAGGGGCCAAATAAAATCCCACCCAAAACTAGAAAGAAAAGTCCAACAATATCAGAAGTATGAGACTGCTTTAAAATGCAACAAAAATATACACCTCAATATGTCTAGCCCAAACTAAGCTCCACCATCTCCCAGTCCTCCAAGGACTCTTTAAAAAGGTTCTTCATCTATATAAGACCATACATATATAGGTAGAGCTTGTGCATAGGTGAGTATAACAATACAATGTAGGACACCTTAAAATCTCCAAGAACAAGGAATCAAGAGTAGTCAGCTCATCATAGGATATTTCAATCATAAAATAAGATATAAAATAAAAAAATCTGGATATTATAATAAAAGGCTCCAAGTCTCAAAGGACTCAACCATGGCCAACCATAGTTCCACCGTGAGGTCTTATAGTAGTGCTCATCGTAGAGATATCACTCTACTGAATTTTCGACCCCTCATTGAAATCAACTGAGAGTTATCACTCATCAAGTATTGATAATATGATGGCACAACCCCACCATAATAGAGGTCACACTCATCAGATCTATCCATGAATAAGTAAATAAAAAATTGAGATGTTTCATCCCAGAAACACAGTCCATCAGACTAATACCACATTATAAAGATTAGATCTCAAGACATAGACAGGGGTTCAATGCCTAGGGATCATTGGGTGGACACCCGAACTTACTAGAAACATCCTCCAAGATAGGGGATCAAAAACCATGTAAATATTGGTCATACTAATTCCAAAAAACCCTATCTAATAAAACTATAAGGAAATGAGGATCACTTGGGGAATCTCGAAGGGATACATACTTCAATCCTCTTTGGTATACATCGAATAAGACTATTACAATTCACTACATAATAAGGTAACTCACCCACAATTCACTGATCAGTAGGAAGCTCCATAGGGGTTACCCTCTACGATGAGAATGTGATTCCACATAGAACCCTCAATGGAATCAACCAAGGGCACACACTCCAGTGATATTATTATAAGAAATATCTCACAAGATAACTATGAATTTGATATTAGAAGAGAGAGTACTCCATCCTATCCTCAATGTAGTATACAATTTTTCCGTAGGGGTACATGGTGTGTCTAACAAAGCATGTAACTTATCAAGTTTTTTTTATCACATAGAATGAATTTTTAGAAAATAAATAGTTATGTACATAACTTCTAGATATCTACATGGAACTCAATCTTCAATTCTTCCCATTCCTGTCTACACTACGTTGTGTATGTGTACTTATCCATTTCTAAGTACACGAATTTTCTATTGTACTTAGGTCCACCCATGTACTTGCCTATTAGATGGTGTGTGGGGAAGCATGGACACCAGGGCATGTACTCACTGTACATGCTAACCCATCCACCACAAGTAATATGTCATGTGTATATAGATGACCTTGGACACCTGGTGATGTTGAAGGGATTTACAGTCAGCCTCGACGTACTTTTGAATTCTTCTAGAAATTTTCTTTCATGGGGTGGATTAAAGTCAATTTTTATTGGGCTTCTAAAGGTAACTCGATGCCCTCAAGATGTTTAGTGGTGTGTAGGGACCACCTTGGACAGGTTATTGGTTTCTTCTATGGAACCCATGGCTTTTCATCATCTTTGGAGGAATAAATATTGAGTGTTATTCATGTAATAACCTTCATAAGGGAAATAATTTGGAATAATATCTAGATTGAATGTGATTAAACCACCATCATGCAAGCTATACAGAATGGAATGGTGTATATAGTGTGGCCCCACACAACTTGATGGATGGATTTCCTTTAATTGCTCATGGAGATCAACCATATCATTATGCATGCGTTTCTTGAAGTGAACATAGTTGCATATGGGATTTCCAATAAGGGGCCAACAATGACATCACTTGGTCAGATGACCTCTCTATTTATTTGATTACCCTTCATGAAAAAGATTGTTATAGAATACCTTCTTTTAGACTTTTATAACTATTTTTTTATTTTATTCAATAAACGCTCCTTAGTTTTCTAACCAAGGCATCACCTTTTAGAAAATTGAATGTTACACTACAAGACCTCCTTAGAATGTACCTACTATACATGCTAATCTAGTTGTATAAGAGTCAAATGGTGTTTAAAACATGTCACATGAAGTGTGATATTTATATTTGTATAGAAAATATTGCATTTCACATAAGGAATGACACAAAATTTGTTCATAGGAATACATTATGTGTTGTTTTGAATTTCTCATAAATATAGAATGTTCATGAGTCTTATACCAACTTATCTATATCCAGGTATTTTTCCTTAAATAAAACCGTACATCATAGATCTGGGGTTAATCAAACCCTATCACAATTTTTGGTCATATTTTGGAAGTATCCGATACTCTAGAACCACTGCCGTAATGCCTCATCAGTGATACACACCCAAATCATGGTCATAGTATCTCGATTAGTCATCATAGCTTGACTTCATCAATAGTATGAACCCAGATCTCTAGAATCAACTTTTTGTGCTATGAAACAGATGAAAAATGATTGATTTATGGGTTTCCATCAAATTTTAGCCCAAAATAGAATTCAAATGATGAACACATGTATAATGGGGAGAGAAAAACTCCTAAAAAAGGATGAGTAATTATCCTATTTAATTTTTTTGTTAGAATCAATTAATTTCCATTATAATGATGAACAAATATCCAACAATAAACAACAAATAATAATTATCCCCCAAATCCTGGATAAAAAACCCATACCCGTAAAAATTACCAATGAAAAAATAAATCCATTTTTCAATTGATTCAAGTTCATAGTGGTATATTAAAATGTGATTAAATACACATAAAAAAAATCCCACCTCAATTTGGATCTCTCACCGATGAATAGTGATCACATGTCTTTATCATAGAAAAGATCCACAAGCTTCGTTGGTTCACAATCATCGATCTGTTCTTAGTCTGATGTCTTGAGCCAAAGATCCTACAATGGATCCTCTCCTATGGCTCCTCTAAATCTCTATATTTATGTGGACAACCATATTCATCTGGAATAATCACATATTTTTAGAGGTGTAATAGGGTTTTCCAATAAATGGAACAATTAAATAAATAATAATTTATTTATTCAATTATCTCCCCTATAATGGCACCCAATACAGACACTAGAGGCTAACCAAGTTTATGTCACACAATGGGTAAAACCCATGTTATTAACTTAATGACAATATCATATTTCTAATTCTGGTCCCTATTATGGAGTTATTCCATATTTCTAAGATAATATATTGCATGTGATATTAATAAATTTAATATTTTTAAAATATCAATTTTGGGCTCACCAAACCTAAAAATCTCATGCCTTCCTAGTTATTAGTTCTAGAAATATTCCTAGAAATATTGCGAAGTCCAACATGAAAAAAATAGGACACTACAATAATCGTCTCATTGATTTTTGACAAGGTGAACAAAAAAATCAATATGATTCATCGTAGTATGTCATTATAAACTCCACATATACCACACCAACTCAAAAAGGTTGATAGTGATAGAGTTAAAAACTAATCTAAAAAATAATACATGGAAACAGCAATTCTCATTAGTTTCTAATAATATTAAAAATTTTTTTTCTTGAGAAACGTGGTGATAAAAAAGATACAGTTTGTTTGACTTCACTGTTTCACTAGGGATGAATTTTTAGTTCTTCCAATTCTTCCAAGGAGGTGACTAAATGAAAAATGTTATTTTAAAGATGCACTCCATACTCATGTTTTTGGATTTGATTTATTTTCTCAAAATATTTCAGTTCAAGATAGATAGATTCTAAACTAAAAGGTTCTGGTCTAAGAGAGAGAGAGAAAATTCAATACATCTGGATTTCAATTGAACGTAATGATTTTAAAGATATAAAAACTTTGAGAAAATTTTATAATTTTGAAAACAGACATGGTAGACGTACTAACCATGGATATATTCTAATAATAGCATAGTAGGTGTGCTGACCATAACCTCACTATATGAACTCTAACCACATGAATAAAAAGTTCATGGTAACTAATTAATGACCGTGTGAGTGAATATTCATGGTATGAACTGTAAAAATGAGACCAAATAATCATGGTATGTATAATGACCATGTGAGTTAAGTTCCATGGAATTTATGTTAACAATATGATCAAAAAAATGATGGTTTTCACACTATTCATGTGAACCACACTACATTGTTACTTCCAAAGAGACTTATATGTTTAAATAGACTAAAAAAAAATAAAACAAATTAAGATAAATTAAAAACATTTAGGGAAAATTTATGATTCCAAATTCATGTATGATATAGTTGATTATCACAACATTCAAAGGATTTGTAAGCATATCATCAAGATGATGTTTAGTAGCAATGAACTAAAGAGTTACATCACCTTTTTGAAAATTATCCCTAAAAAAGTGATGTTTTATATCAATTTTCTTTGTTATATAATGTGAGATTAGATTATGAGAAATATTTATTGATGTTTTATTGTCAAAATTTATAAGGATATATCAGAATTGATATCCATAATATAGTATTGTATTTTTTCATCCACATAATCTTCGCACAACAACTGCTTGTAGCTATGTACTTAGCTTCAATAGTGGATAAAGAAACAAAATTTTATTTCTTACTACACCATGTCACTGGAGACTTTCCTAAAAATTGAAATGATCATGAGGTAATTTTTATATATAACTTACGACTACCAGAATCAGTATCTAAATAACTAAATAAATAAAATTCTTTTCCTATGGAATAAAATAGTCATAAGTTGGTTTTATTTTTGAGGAAAGAGAATTTGTTTTTCCAGTAAGTGTTACTCTTTTAGGTTTTCATGAATGACATAATAAATACACACATTAAACATTATATTATGACATATAGAAGTAAATTATAGTAAAATTATAATCATAACTCTATTAGTTCTTTGATCAATTGGTTTCCCAGTTTCATCTAGATCTACTTTATAACTTGTAAGCTTGGGTGCATCACTACCTTTAGTATTATCCATGAAAATACATTTTAAATGATATATAGTGTACTTTCATTGATTTAAAATAATTCCATATTTATTTTTAGAAATCTATAAACCAAGAAAGAATTTAATTTCAAGCATCGAACTTATTTAAAATTCACTTTACATCATTTTTGAAAATTCAGTACACAACGAATTTCTTGGAGATCAAAAAATAATACCATCAACAAAAATTTGAACTAATAAAACATCATTTGAAATAATTTTAATAAATAATGTTGGGTCATATATTCATTTTGTAATAAATTTAGAAATAAAAAATGAGCTAATCCTATCATAATAGTCTCTTGAAGCTTGTTGTAAACCAAATAAACCTTTTTATATTAAAAAAATGATTTTGAAGGAGAGGGTTTATAAATATAGGGGTTGTTAAAAAAACAACCTAAAAAATATAACCATTTAATAATGAACTGTGGAAATATATTTTTATAATTTGAAATCATAATGTGGTTCATGAGAAAGAAAAATTCAAATGGATTCAAGTCTATCTACTATTTCAATGTTTTCCTCCTAGTTAATTCCTTCTTCATAATTATATCGTTGTGCAACCAATATGGATTTATTTGTAATTATAGTTCATGAATCATCAAACATGTTTCTAAACATCCATTTATAAGTAATATTTTGGTATTAAAGGGGGTTTTCAAATAGTTCTCATATTCTATTTATTTCAAACCGATTTAACTCTTCTGACACAACCATCGCCCAAAACTCATAATTAATTTCATCGTTTATGTTCCTAGGTTCAAGCTGTGATAATAAATCTTTATGATCAAATTTATTTACATGGGAATTTCTAGATTAAGTTATTTTTTCTAGAACTCCTAAAACTACATATAATTGGTGATATCTATGATTTTTAGTATCTCTAGGAATATAGGTGTTTGACACCTCATCATTATCTATAGGTTCAGGTTTAAGTTGCTCATTAGAACTATGAGATTTATTTCGAAGAGGTATAACAAGATTTTATCTAGGTGTAGAACTAAAGTCAAAATGGGAAAGATCATCTTTTTAATTTTATAAAGGGGTATTAGGATCATGTGAATTTTCCTCATCAGACTTCACTTGTGTAGATTCTTACATAATCCTAGTTGTTTTTTTAAATACCCTATATTATTTAAAGGTTGTAGAATATCCAATTGGAATTCATTCATCACTTTTAGAAATAAACTCATCTAAATTATCTTTTGGGTTTATTAAAAATACTTTTCTGATAAAACTCTAAACTAATTAACTTTTGTTTTTCTACTATTCCAAAATTCACATGGAGACTTCATTAAAAGTGGACCAATTAGTGATATATTAATAATAAAGCAAGATATATTTACAAATTTTTCCCAAAAATAGTTATCTAAATAATAATCCTTGATTTTGGTTTGAGAATGTTTTTTTAGGTTTATATTTCGTCTCTCAACTACACCATTCTACTTTGTAGTCCTAGGAGAAAAAAGTTTGAACAATAGTGATGTTGTGAGAATAATGATTCAAAATATTGATTATAAAACTCATGACCATGATCACTTCTTATATTCTTAATTCTAATTAAACTATAATTTTTTATAGATTGAGAATATTTAGAAAAAAGTGGAAAGAGTTCAATTTTATGAGAAACAAAAAAAAACTTGTTTTTATTGACTAATCATCCACTATAACATTGGTATAATGTTTTCTTACTAAACTACAAACTCTAGGTGGTATAAATTAATATATGTGAACTAATTATAAAGGATGATAAATTGAAACTTTATTCCTTAGTTTGAAAGAAATTTTGTGATTTTCCCTTTTGATTGAGATTATAGATTTTGTCTAATTAGGATTATAGTTTTGGTAGATCCTTGACTAAACCTTTTAAAGTTATATTTCTGAGAAAGTGTATGTTGAAATAAGTAGTTGGGGTCTGGATTAGCTGTAATCACCCTCTAATACTACATCAAGGATGGGGGTTTAAAAACCATTGATAATAGGAATTTTAACTGCACTATAGTGATATTAGTTCATTATTGTACTAGTGGGATAAATATATCCCCCACAGCACTACAATAGTGGTGGACACTATAGAAGGAAATCTAGCGATGTAAGCACTTTAGAGCCTAGGTATTGTAGCATCTCTATTCACCGACGTTCCTTTGGGTCTAAAATTGGGCTTACGGGCCATGTAATGGGTTTTAATTCCTCTTGGGCCTATGTACAATGTAATTAGATTCATGCCCACTAGGCCTATGGGACATATACTAAATAAATATGGCTTGATTGGTGGTATATCCCCTTGGGGGTGGGGGGGGGGGGGGGTCTGATCTGCCTTTCTGAATTATGTGTGAAGTGTGTGTGTCTAAATGCAATTATACCCCAAAGCATCTAATATTTAATATATAATATATTTTAATGACATATTATACTTTACTAGAGCCAAAATTCTTTGTGAAAGGAACATAAACATGGAACATTCTCGGAAAATAGGTAATTACATTATATATCATAAACATTGTTATTTTTCCTGGAATAAAATTAAAAAATATACCATACACCTTAATTAGGTTATTTAAAATTGAGTAGTACCCAATAATATGTTTGGAGCATCCAATTTATAGATACAACAATTTCTTTCTAGAACTCTTCAAGTAGGTTTCCTAAAAAAGAGATTTGAACTAAAATTTAATTTGGTACCTATATTTTATTTTGTGTAGAGATGTTAATTATAATTTATCTTGGAATCCGTAATTATTTTACTAGTTTACTATGATAATAAATTAGAATTTTAGAAATAAACAATTTATTTGGTCTAGTAGAACTGAATGAATTGGAACTTCAGACAAATTTATTCTTAATGATTTTCCTCTATCTCAGTTGATATCAAATAATTTATAGAATTTTTTTGATTTTTCCATTTACCACGTATGTGGGTTATATTTTTTATACATTAGTAAATCTCTCTATATATATCTTTATTTTATTTTTAGATAATTTTAACTCATTATTTTTCTTAATAATTTGAGTATTTTTTTCCTTTTCTACTGCTTGGTTAGTTTTAAAGTGATAAGAAATATCATGCTACTTCTTTAAAATTTAATAAAAAACATTTAATTCATTAAATGAATCTTACAACATGTAAAAATAGTCAAATAATTAATCATTATATATTTTTTCATCATTTTTTAGTTTTTGAAGGAATATGAGTGTGTATATGGGATTCAGGAAAATCATATAATATCTCAGATGTGTATTTTATAAAACACATAATTGTTTTGTCATTTATTTATTATCTTTTTTAGTCTAATTCACTTGAACTATCCTCATAGTAACTTAAAGTGGATTTTATATCCTTTTTATATTTTTTACCTCTTTCCCCATGATTCTTCTTCTACTTGAAGCTGGGATAGTTTGATTTGATGTGTCTTCTCTATTTACACTCACAGAAGATTACATCATTGGTTGAATCATCCATTTTTCCATTGTTTTCTATAATTACCTCTATTATCATATTTATGTTTATAGTTTTATTTATTTGAAAACATATTCTTCCTATATTTTTTTTGAAACATCTAGCTTGGTGAACCATTTCATCATCACCTTATGATGGTGATTCATCATCACTTAAACTTTCTTCTTTGATAATAACTTTTTTCTTTATGTCATAATCCTTAAAAGGTACTGAATTCTTTTTAGGAGAATCCACTTCCTCTTTGTTAACTTGTACTTCTTCTTAATACATTACTAGATTTACAATGAATTCTTTTACTGGTAGTGTACTAATGTCACATGATTCCCTTATGGAAATAGATGTTCTTCTTCATCTATTTTGAAGGAATCTGATAGGTCATATGACATGATGCTTGTCTAAAATATATTTTCCCGGTGAAAACATCATGTTAACAATCTCATTGAACCTGATATACATTTCACAATTGGATTCATCAAAATTCATCTCGAAATTATAATATTTAATAGTGTAAGTGTTAAAAAACATTAATTTAATAATATAAGTTCCTTCATGAGATATAGAAGGAGTATACCATATCTAAAAACTAGTAGCATTGGTAGATATTCTATTAAATTTGAATTCTTGAAAGGGAAAGTAAAAATATTTCATATCCTTTTAAATATAGGCATATTATTCATTTATGGAATTTCTCCAAGTACTATTATCATCTTGTGGTTTTTATATTTATCTTTAATATCATTATAGATATCAATGAACAAAGTTTCTTAATTATTTTTCATCTTGATTTTAAATTGATAAAAATTTATTCCATTAAAATAAGAAGGCTGATTAGTGGTTATTACTTCTTATATAGGATTATCCTTAAACAAATAAATTTAGATAAAACAAAATTTTTATATCTTTAGATAAAACATGATTATAGTAAAAAAGGTGTTTTGGATTTTCTATGATACCAAATGTTTATCCTAGTGAAAAATTAAAGATATGTGTGGGGGGAGGGGTGTATTGAGTTTCCAATTAAAATTTACATTTAAAAAACATAAAAATTCATTTCCACAGTTTGATAAAATCTACCAGTTAATAAAAACAATAGAAATATATAATTTTATATTTTGAAAAGATTCTCAAAATCTCAATCACTAATCATTTAAAATTATTTTAAAAATACTCTAACTTTTGAAACTATTATACTCATATCAAACACTATATATATATAATTCATTTATGTTAACTATTAGTGTATAGTTTTTTATAATATATTTAAAAATAGATTCTGGTTTAATCTAAATTAATGAAAAAACTAATAAACAATAGTGTAATTTAACAAGGGGTTCAGTCTCAAGCCAAGACTTATTCTCCTCCACTTGTAAATCACTTGTTTCCAAGTAGTTTGTTTTATAAAAGAAACTGATACACTCCCTTGATTGGGTTTGAAAAACAATAGTATACAATTCTATCCCTGCACATATCCTCTTCCACAATTATACATGCGATTAAAACAAGTATGAGGTTATACAAGGCCTCTTCCAATGTTATACGGGGGAATAGAGAAGAAAATATTTGAGAGTATCAATAAGTCACCAGTTTATTTTATGACACTGTGTTATGGAAATAAACTGATCAATATAAAACATAGATCAAATTTAATACATATTTAGAAAGTGAAAGTTAAATAATAATAAATTGTTGAGAATCACTACCTAAATAGATTTTGTTGTCTAAGATTCCATTCAATTTGTCTTTGGAAGTATCTTAGACAATTTTCATCGAAAGCAATGAAAATAGAGTATCATAACAATTTATGAATTAGTATTATTTTTAATATAAGTGAAAAATTAATATTATCTATTATTATATGTAGAAGTAGTTTTTTCATCACAATCTTTACATTATTAGATTTTATTCTTAAAAAATATTCATTAGAAGTAGCTATTAGAGAACAATCAATGTAGATGTAAGTGAAATGATGCTTCAATTAATTCTTAAAAAATATATCCTTTAGAGATTTAAAATGATCCACTGTTAAGTTAGATAATGAAAAACTTCCTCACTTAAATCATGGTTAGTTTTCACAATAACATGAACCAGTTAGTTGGTATGGTAATTTAATATTGAAAGTTGTGACGGTTAGTTTATTTCTTCATGCGGTCAATTAATTTATTCTTGTTGCGGGCATTTATTGTCATGTGGTCACAATAATAACAGATGCAATTAACACATTACTTAATGAAAAATTTACTTACCTTGACATGGTAACTTGATTTTTTGATACAGTAAATAGTTTCTTTTATGTGGTCACTCAACTGATTCAAATGGTTAGGTCATTTATACATGTTGTAAGGTGATTCTCCATAAATTATATCCTAAACTTCAATACATGGCCAGTTAATGAATTTAAAAAAATCCATCTAACACATGGTAGGTATTTTTTCTATGTGG
The DNA here is from genome assembly GCA_963277665.1 of Viscum album. Lineage (NCBI taxonomy): Eukaryota > Viridiplantae > Streptophyta > Magnoliopsida > Santalales > Viscaceae > Viscum > Viscum album. The sequence goes on from OY728148.1 coordinate 474,641,679, forward strand.
TAAGGGGACACGGCCACTAGCTTTTTTCACACTGTAATCACCTTACACATGCTGTAGGTTACCACACTATTCTAAAGGTCCATTTTTTTAGTTTTGGCACAAAAATAATTTATAAATAGAAAACATGAAAATATTAAATAATAATATAAATATGATTTTGGATCATTAAAATAAAGAGGTGGTGGATTAAGCCAACAGACATTAATGCTTGATATATGTTTATTTTATTATCTCAGATGAACTTGTCAACCTAACCATGGTAATGGAATTTATTTTTCCGGTTTTATTCTAGTTGAAGTCCAAAGATATTAACTTCCATTAATAAAAGGGAGAAATCCTCCTTGATAAATTTATTAACAACATACTAATTGTGACATAACAAATGTACCCTACTTAGCATGAACATAGAGCATAATGGGGTTTGGAAATAAATCAAAGTATGGAGTCATGATATGTATTAATAATAATATTTAAGTATAATGACCATTACACCCACCCACATATAAAAATATCTGATGACATGAAAATATTAAAAATCTATATTGGTGGGTATATCCTCATAATATATCATCTTGTAGGTCACTAAGTGTGAACTTTATGGGATAGAGCCTCACCCTCTTGTAAGAATTCATACCTAAGAGTCGAAAAACATGGTTTCCTATTATATTTCATCTTCCTCACTATTGGGTTAATGTTTAATAGATATATTCATAAAATATCAAGGGTCTCATCATAGAAAGATACTTTTATGAAATATTTTTATGCAATAGATACCATAGGAAATTATAACATTAATTTTATAATTAAGAATAATCAATATTTTATATTATTAAGATTCATGAATACACAAGTAACATAAATTACAAAGTAGTTGGTTCTGGGTCACCAACTCCAACAGTATGACAATCTATAGTAAATTATTTTCATTGAACTCAATTGCATCAATTATTTTCAGGACCCAAATTATAATTAGTCACATTTTATTTATTTAGTAGAGCTACTCTAGTAGGGGGAAATTCATTATTCATGATCAAGTGTTTGTTATTTTTTCCCCAATTAGAATGATATAGAGTAATTTTAAATATTATATAATGTGTTTTTCTTAATAATTTTCTTTAGGAGAATATTTTAGGAATGAAAGGTAGAATTTTTTTAAAGCATATCAATGTCAATAATATTTTGACCAGATCATTTCAATTATGGTTTTATTTTAAACATTTCTCTATAACATTGACTTACTGATTTATGATATTGGATTCTTAAGTGACACAATTTATATAATGATTTTTGTAATATTACTGGTCAAATGTGATTATAAAACTCTTTGAGGTTTTTACATAACACCAAAGTATCATTCATCATCAAGTACCCATTATTTAAATTCATATGGAGGTGGCAGTGAGGGAATTTCAAGGCTTAGGGATGGTATTGAGTAGAATCTTGATTACCCACTTTAATTGATTTTCCAAGCACTTTTTTTACATTCATATTAGAATAAAAAATCCATGACAAGTATTTCTTTCAAGATGTGTAAAGAGGGATACTACCAAGTTTCATAATATTATCCTTTAAGAATATAAAAAAATATTTTATCATTTACATCTTTAGACAATTGAAGCACATACCAATAATGTGTTATGAAAATAAAAAAATAAATAATTGGTATGTTGAGGAATTTCAAAATAAAAAATGCTTGATTTATTGTACATGAAGAAAACCATTTTTTAAACTTAGAGTCTAATATTTATAATAATTATTTAGAATGGAATATGGTAATATAAAAGAAAGCAAGAAAGATTTCTAGAAATTATTGAGGAAAAAAAGTCCACTCCCCTATTAACATAGTGAGATATATATAGGGTATATAAAGGTTATAATCATTGGTCCAGATCTATATGTATCTCCAAAGTCAAATGAAATTATTGGAATACTAGGGGTTATAGTAAATGAATAGTTAAAAATATGAAGGTTTTTTTAGTAAACTAAGAGTTATCATTGTATTGGATTTTTGATATCTATATAAATATGCAATAATTCATAAAAATCACATGTTTTTAAATAAAATAATCTCAACCAATATTCCTTTTTATCTATATATTTTCATATAAAATAAATCATTCTTTTAAAAATATTATTATGAACTAAAATATATCAATATATCACTCCAAAATATTAAAGAAAGATATTTCATTAAAAAATATCTTTTTAAATAAGAAATAGTTTGCATCTCATTGATCATTGGATTGTGTTGAAAATATAAAACTATTTTTTGAAAAACTAACAAAAAAACAACAACACCCCTTTAATAGATTCAAAATCCAAAGATATAATTATACATATATCTACATCATACTGTTGAAAAAAATCTAAAAAGATAACATTTGAATTTCCCATAAAAATGATTACAATATATTCTTGAACACCCAAAAAATTTAATATATCCCACAACTTAATAGATTTTAATATAAAATATGATTTTCATCATATGATATTGAATCTTCTAGAGTATCACATTGATCTTAAATTTTAATATTTTCTTCAATTGTGACATATTTCTAAAAAAAGTATTATATTTAAGATCTAAAATACCTTGGCTAGCCATATCTGACTTTAAAAACTTTTTCAAACAAGTCAATAATTTTTTGAATATTATAAATTTTTGAATGTTCCCATAATCATAAAAGAATTATCAGTGAAAACTATATGCACTACTTCATTATGCACCATTAAATTAATCTTATAAATAATTTCAATCATCCTTCCTAACACATGATATAGATGTTCCTTAAAGCCTATATAAATTTTATATTTTTGTATTTTTAATAATATTAAAAATGGTAAATTTTATAATGTACGAAATAAATGAAGAACATTCATTTAATCTAAATTATTATTAGATATTGTAATGTGAGGTATAATAGAAAACAAAACACCGCCAAAGGTATGTCATATTATGTGATATGGTTACATCATAAGTTTTAGGATACATGTTTTAATCATATTGTATGATTGATATTAGAAGAAAAAAGTTAAATATTAATGTTTTCACAATCCTTCAAATAAGTTATCACTTATAAAAAATGTTTTATATGATGAAATATATGGGAAACCCATGAATTAATTTGAATTGTCAAATTCTTGTTTGACTGAGGGGTTATAAAATGTTTCTAACTATATTAAATTTATGATTTTATAATGAATGTATGTGTAAATACATAGTGGATCGAGGTGAATCACCGAGACCTTTATAAATAAGATGAAAACAAGGAAAATGGGTTCTAAGATTGTGTGATAATACTGTTGATTCTACATAAGTTCTTATCTACTTCTTTATTACCACTCAAGTAGTACTGAAATATTATTGTTGAAAGGAGGATCCTACCCAAGAATTTCGTGTTTCATTATCCCATGGATATAGTAAATTTTCCTTTGGTTACCTCTCAATGATCTTCATTAAATTAATATTTAAAGATAGGGGATTTATCTATTGATGTTGTAAAGATCACACATGGACTTCATTTTTATTGTAAATGGTTTTAGTTTCACAATATTGAGATCTTTTTTAGGGTTTTTTTTTCTTTTGTGGATTGAATAATTGTTATTAGATGTTGTGAAACCCATATTTTTTATGAGAGTGGTGTTATGAATTTTTATTTTCAAAATCATGTTTAAAATAAAGGAATTGGATATCATTTTTGATGTTGTATTAATTATTATATAAAATTATATATATTTTAACTATTCCTTATTTTATTATATGGGATATGATAGGATATGATAGATTTACTTTATATGATATGTAATATCATAACAGAAAATCCAGTATAATTCCTTTCATTATTTACATATAATAATGTATGATATAGGCCATAATTAGACAAGATATCATAGTTTTAATCGTTCAAAATCCTCGACAATATATCCTAAAATTGTATGAGTGATTAAGAGTATATCCTAAAATACAGTTCATAATAATTAAAGGTTATTTCAGGAACCACATTACCCCTATTATAATCTATGATATAGGCATATGACTGGAATGTGACTTATGATATAAGGGATATCAAAAGAATGGATTTCCTTATTCTAAAGTGTATATCTAGAGATATAAATGAAAGATATAAATCAAATTTTGAGTTTTGAACTATGCTACGACTTATGATATGGCGGATATCATAAAAAATGATATATAGAAAAATTTTATCTTCTAAATTTAAATTATGAAATGAATTATATAGTTTAGAAAATGTATATAAATTATAGGAATTAGAATTTTGGGATATTTGTTTGATTTATAAAAGTTTTTATAAATTCATTTATGATAAAGTGTTTATAATTAATTATTAAAATTTTACAAAATAGTTAATAAATATATGTCCACAATATTCATTACTAATATTTAAATACATTTTATTTTTATTGTATGACTTACAATTTTGATATAAAATATTTATATAGAAATTATAATGTAATTTTTACAGTGTTTATAAATTTCAAAGGAAAAATATAATGATGTTTATATTTAATTATAAATTGTTCCTAATTAATAATTTTAAATGTCGAAATTAAGATAATTGATTCAGAAATTATTTGAATTATAGGAAAATGAGTTTTGATAATTGATATGATAAGAACTCAAATGATATTATATCTATAATATGTTGATTATATTGCATTTTTACAGAGTAGATATTAAATATAAAATGTTTATATTTCAAATATAAAATATTTATGTAAATTCCATATAAAAAATTATATGAAGTAGTTTATATTAAATATAAATAGACAATGCTTATATTTATTAAATATGGAATGTACATACATGCTAAAATTTAAAATTTTTATTATGGAAGACACTTTTAAGGTTAGAGTGATAAATCAAACATCAAACAACCATATAGTGGAAATTAAAAAAATTAAGACAACACCCCTTTGTTCTAAAAGAATTTAATATTTTTACCATAAACCCTATGTAAGATCCACTAAAAATGAAAATATTTCATATATTGTTTATATTTAATATTTTCCTCTAATAATGTTTCATTTTTTTCCAAATCATAAAGGTAATCTTCCATGTTAATCATCTCTTCATTGAATCCATGAAGAAAGATTTGAACTTGGGAATTGATCCATGTTTATTTATCATTATTAAGATCTATAATAATATTTCAATTATATATTTTATTAAGTTCATATATTTTTTCTTTAACTACTGAAACCTCTGCATCCAACTAATCCTAAGAATGTACAAGTAGTTATTTTTCAGAAGAAAAATGTTTGGTGTTTTCCTTCCCATGCCACAAACTTTTCAATATTGGTGTTTTGCCTTACCAGTATTAGAACATGAATCACTAGGGGATATGACATCAATTATCTCAATTTATGGAGTTCAGAGTTTGGGGTTACCTCCCATTTCAATGCACATATAAAAATTCTCCTTCTTTTTCCATATAGTCTCTTTACCTAGATTTTATGTTTTATCTTTAATTCAAATTGTATCAATTTTCTAGGGAAGAAAAGGGTAACTATTTTTTACATATTTTATTCCTGAAAGTTTTAATCAACTAGTGAAAAAAATATATCACCTCATTTAAATTATATAATCCTATAGTTAAAAGTTTTATAGCTTGAGGATCATCTTTTCACTAAGAGTAGATTAAAATAGAGTCTTTAACCCCTTGTAGAACATCACAACCAATAAGTATCTTTTAATGTTGCTAGTCATCCTACGACTAGTCTGAGAGTAAATCTTGTGCTCCCTACACAGGCCCATGACACCTTATCCTATTGGGATTTAGAGTTTCCAAAAAAAACAATTAACATTAGACAAGCTCCCACATTTTAAAATATGGATCCTATTTTGGACCTTAGCCTCTCTACTCACTTTCTACAAGATAACATCTTTGAATGATGATGTATTTATTTACACCATGAAATTGAACCAACGAAATATAGGACTAGATTTTTCATATTTGGATGAGTCATTTAACACTATTGGAATAATTCCATAATGGGTACCAGTACCCTGAAATTCAGTAGCCTTAGCGGAACCTATACCGAGTGATGTAGAGGAAGCCTATAGTGGATAGACCTTTACTTCATTTTTATAAACCTAAATTTATACATAGATGGAATTTGAATGGCCATATACATGTAACCTGAAAAAAAACCACCGTATTGACTACTCCACCACCCCTATGAACTGAATTATCTAATGAAGCCAGTTCCATACCTTTTCATATATTACCTGAAATAAATGAGGGCATTACCATTCTCTGTAGAACTAAAACTTTCGGTGGAAAATACATAATGTTTGGATGATGCTGGTCTAACCATGAAAACCTAAGAAACATGATTTGTTGTGATTTTAGTGGATATAATTGGGGGAATAATCCTCCCACCCAACACCTTCTCTTCTTATGAAATGATCCTTAAAGATAGATGCCAAGGATGTGAAGTACCACTGCTATCACTAATAATAAATTTATACATTCAAAAAGCATCGAGTTTTCTTGAAGAACCTCACATTAATGATTTTATTTGATGACGAAGAATCTTTTTGGAAGTATAGAAGTAACACTGGGATTCATAGAATACCCCACTGAGAGCATCAGACATCCTTTTCAAACTCAATACTCACAGACTCAACTTGGGGCTTTGAGATGGAAACCTCAATACAAATTAAATGAGTAATAGGATGAATACCTATACACTTACAACTTTTGATTATAAATAAGACCCAAAGGATTATTAATAATAGATATTATAGTTCGGTTTTGAAATTTGAGGGGAAAAGATGGGATGGAGACCCATGTAGCCGCTATCGAAGGGGCCCAATGAATATGAAATTCGTAATACCAATGCAATAGAAAGAACCAAAATCCAAAAAATAGATATTTTATATTGGAAAAGGATAAGTATATATCTTCATCAATGGATAATTTAATGATTTGAGTGGTGCATACCTACCATAACATGATTGAACAAATACCACATAGTATTAAAGAATCTATCTAGAGAGTCTGTCGATAATTATTGATGGACAAAACTATCCTCCAAGGAGAATAAATAAATGGATATGGAAACTGTGAATTTAAAAAATGATAACATCAGCTTCAAAACACCATAAAATCCCATGTACCTTTAGGCACAAAAATATTCATAGAAGAGTTGTGAGGATATCCACAATTATTAAGGGGAATGAAACCATAGGGAGAGAAGATGGATTTGTGGGTGGGGGCCAACCCTCCCCCTGTAGAGGGAAATGGGTACAAGGATTATCCATAATGTATTGATAGATTATCATGGATTGGATAAGGTGGATTTATTTCAAAATATATACAAAAAATGGGCATAATATGGAATGACCATAATGCATAACTAAATAATAACAATGTTTACAATTTCTTAATTTGTAAATTGTGAATAAAAATTTATTCCATGTTTACATTTATGGAATGTTAAATTATTTTTGTATTCCTTTATTTATTCATATATATAAATTATTTGTATCTTGAATGGATGTATGAATTAGTTTAAAGTGTTAAAATGATTCTAAAAATTATCATAAATGAAACTGACGAGTTACAAGCTAGAAATGATAATTGATTTAGTTTTCAGCTATATTGACAATGAAATATATCAAATTATAATATTTTACTAAGAATTTAATTATATTTTTATACATATTAGGTTTTATAATTGAGATGGTATTGAGGTCTCACATAAGTAAATAACTATGTGTGGGGGGAATTCAGATTGAATAGAACACTAGCCTAGATATATAGGATCTATCTAGAAAAGTTATGGTTGTTACCTATCTCTCCATGCTTACTGTTATGGGGATTATTGATATCATATCATTCTATAAAGTGACAAAAAATAGTTTTATATACCATATACATGAGATATATTTTGATATGTACAAATATTTATAGGTTTTAATTTGGATTGTAACACAGGATATGGGTTATATAAAGAGTTATACATACATATTATTTAAGAAAATTAATCAGGGGAAAGGAGTGGGATTTAAAACTAAATCATCATAAGTATGAATACATGTTGAGACTCCAATCATTTAGTATGGGTGACCCTAACTATTAGGTTCCCACTGATTACCATTTCTAAGTAAAATTGATTATTTATGACTATAAAAATTAAATTCTTATATATGATGTGAGCTTTGGGTTACACATAGCTGGGAAACTCTAACCATTATGATAACTATGGAATAAAGTTGAATTAATCCATATGATGGATTAAGATAAATATTTATCCACTCAACTATCTTAAATTCATATAAGATATGATTGAAATAATTTTATTCTTGATCTATTAATGAATTATGTTATGAGGTTATATGGTATAAGTCATGATGAAATATGGATCTTATCCCACTAATGGTTATGATGTAATTTAAAAGTGGCCATTATTTTTGTCTAAGTACATTTAATTAACATATTAATTATACGAAAATAAAAGAAGATACAAATTTAATAAAAGATTTTATTTTATATAAATAAAATCCTAAATATTAAACATGAAATTTAGATCAATACATGATAAAAATAATTTTAATAGAAGAAACAATTATTAATGTCAAAAAATATAAATAATATTTGTTAATGATATAATTAGACCTATATTAGTATGAGAAGGGAAAAAGTATTTTATTATTGTTTTAAAGGAGTTATTTATTTTATAAAAGGTTCTGGAAATGTCAATGAATTCTATAAATGACCACCTTCTCAACTCAAAGTGTTTAGGATAGATGAATTGGGCATGTGATGACTAGGTTATGGATAGAATTTATTGTATAAATTGGTAAAAGATTAATGTATAAGATGAATGTTGGATGGAATAATTTTTAGAAAAGGTCACTAAAATTTAAAGAATGTGTCATAAAGGGGGGGATATTTGTATAGGATGGAATGGTCCAGGATACCTAAATGGGTTGAAGAAACTTTGTGGAAAGTACAAATCAGTTTTTGATGTTGCAAAAATCAATTCTTAAAATTTAAAGTGTATAAGATATGATTTATATTTTATAAATAATAAAAATATTCTAGGTATGAAAATTAGACGTATAAATTAACAGATATTGTAGTTTGAATTCAAATATAGTAGAAAATACTACTATTATTAATTTTTAGATTGTAAAGGAATATTCCAAGCTCAAATAGATATGAACAAATGACATGTATTTTCCATGACATGTTGCATAATGGGTTAGTGAATTCAGTTGATATTCAAATATTTGGTGAAATTGTTAGATCAAACCACAATATGAGACGTCATGACATGAGGTGTTGTAGCGTAGCATAGAGGTTATGTAAGAGAATTTTCTTGAACCAAAGGTGGAATAATGCTGCAACATGAAGGGTTGTGGAATGAGAATGAATCATATGGTAACACCTAAATGGTTGGTCATGAATACATGGGAAGGTTCTGTAATGTGGTTTTATGCTACAAAACATATGGACCCACCCCAAAACTGGGCATGTGTTTTTTTGGTTCCCCTGAGGATGGGTGTTAGACAATTACACATATATTCATTCTTAAACATGCCCCCCAATATTATTTTTTAATAATTTGATTAATTTATAAATTTTATACAACCTCTAAAAATATAATCACTACCTTATTCTATACAAATAGGTAGTACAATAAGAGAATCCACACCTTTATTATCCCCCTTCGACATGGTTGGTTTTGGTGGAATTATTTTTTTGAAAATATGAGGTTCGTTAAAGTTGTCTTTACAACACCTCACAATATAAAAAACCTATAATTACACAATTTATAATAAGGGTTACAATTTATTACATTTTTAGAATCATTTAGGTTATAATATTAGATAATTAGAAAAAACATTACATAACATAGTGATTACTTCAGCACATTGTACATTTGTTCTATAGGATTAAGTTCCTATGTTTACACTCCAGTTTCATTCATGATACTTTTTATTCATTTAAGAAATGTCATAATTGACATTAGTAAAATCCCAAACATCCCTAAACCCTATGAAAAATATTTGAAAATCTATAATTAAAAAAAATCATTTAGGGAAATAAAGAGAAACTAAACCCACTATTCCTTTTTATAATTCTTGAAACACCTTAAGTAAAACTTTTATCTAAAAATAATAATTAATAACTCCTGAAATCAATATTTAATCCAAAATTTTTCATAAAAAATTTTAAAAAATTCATAAATTGTAAAATCATAATCTTGTAATTTACTTTGAAAAAATATGAGAACACATGAAAATAAACCTTTCACTATTTGAAAAACACCAACTTTCTATTGGTCATGAGTTAATTCTCTTACCGTTTGAAATCAAAATATTTAATTGAAACCAGATAAAAATTATTGAAAAATCACATATGTATATTGGGAAATTATCCTCAGAATAACTTTTTTAAGAATCCATTCAAATGTATAACCATCATGGTTAATTCAAACATATCCCTTAGGAGTTACTAATTTTTCTTCATCTCAATAACTTTATGGAATGCATTGGAGAGCTATATTAGGATCTCCCTTTATCCAAGATACATCCGGATAAAAAATTTCCATATAAAATTTACAATAACCATATATTGAGAAAAAAACATAAAATAATTCATTTCCATTATACAATTTCATAAAATATCATGTTTAAAAATTATCCAGAAGTACTTTTTGGATTCACTTAAAAATGATGATAATTTTTTTCCTTTGAAGTCTATTAAACATAAAATTAATGGAAGTGTAGGTAATAATATAATCTTTGAAAAAACATATAAATATTTAAGGAAATTTAGATAGTGAACAAATAATATGATAGTAGTAAAATGTGGGCATTCAGTAAACATTAAAATAACATTCTTTTTCAAATTTGTAAAAAGAGTCTAAAGTGACCCGTATTTGAAACGATTGAAAAGATTAATTTTAATAATTTTTAAATAAGATTTTTCTATAATTACCTTTATTAACCATTTTATTATTGATAAAACTTGAACGAAATTTGGATTACATATATATGGAGGAAATTTTTTTTAAAACATTTAAATCAAATTTATAACCAAAAATCCCTTATCTCATCTCTTAACTACCTATGAACGTCCTTTACTTTACTAAATAAAAAAATTGTATTGATTTTTTAATTTCTTAAGAAGAAGTTTTAGGTTCATACCATTATTATAATACCTTCTATTTAATTTATTACTATGTCCTATATTGTTACTAAATCCGTTAATTTCATGTTTGATGTTTTAGGTTCATTCAGTTAATAACCTCAAAATAACATTGGTACAATGAAAATGGCCAAAGTGGTCTAGGTTATACTATACAAAGAATATTGAAAATGTTAATAATTTTTTTTATACATTATAAGAAATTTTAGAGCCATTCATATTGGGAATTCATAAAAAATGATTCACATTGCCTCGCAGAGGAGATAGTCCACTAATGCACACGAGCGAAAATATCATTTTCCAAAAAATAGAAGGGTAAGAAGGTATGTAATATATTTTCATTATATAATCATAAAAAACTTCATAAAAATATTATATATTCACCAATTTCATCTTTACAAACAACTTTGTGAGGTAGTGTTGGAAAATGAAATACATTATTTCATGGATGTGGTATTCCACACGTATGCATGAGTAATGGTTTCATTTCAGATAGTATAGAAAATATGATTTATAAGGTCTACACTATAACCATAATAAAATTTTATTATATTGGATATAGTTATGTCATTATATGATAATAATTTGGATAGGTTTTAAGGATTAAGATGAAGAAATAAACATGAAAGCACTCGGTTAAGAGTTATTTAAATTCTTGGGAGAACATCCTTTTACTTACTCTTTAAGAATTCTACATTTGTTTTTTGAGATAAAAAAACATATTGGTCGTTGGGATGGTTTTTTTGAAGTGATTTTTTGTAGGGATTTTATGATATATAGTTATCATATTTTTTTAACATGTGAAGAGATGTGGTTCCCATTTATAAGTGAGGGGAGTGGCACACTTGTAAAAATCCTCAACTTTTAACTATTAAAAATGTCTTAATCTTGTAAAAGTGGAACTAAAAATAATAATTTCAAAGATAAGGTGATAATGGTAAAAATACTCTTATCCAATAATAATTAAGATATTGTTTTTAACTTATCACTAATTTTTCACCATAATTAACCCATTTTACCCTTTACCATGGAAACAAATTTTTACCACGACAACTATTCATTATAAAAAAAATTAGTAATTTTTTTTGAAAATAATGATTAAAAATATGAATTCAATTTTTTAAGATTCAATTTCTGGTCTTTTAAAAAATTAATTTTTATATAATTGGTAAATACAAAATGATTTTTTTAGTAAAATATATTCTTATACTTAAAAATTAATTTATACCTAAATAAGGTATAATTTTGATTCATATAGAATTAAATAGATTTTGTGTAATAAAAACCGAATAATTTTATTTTAAATAAAATAAAAAAATATAATGGGACTTTTTAATTACTTTAAAATAAATGATTGTTTTTATAAAAATCGATATTTTCCACTATTCACTAAAAAATAAATATTTTTAGAAACATACCATAAAATTTATCCAAAATAGGCAGTTTATTTAATTAAATTAAATTTCCTTAATATATAATTTTATGTTTTAAATAAAACCATATAATTCCTTGAAAATAATTCATTTTGAATAAAACTATTTCTTTTTTGATTAAAAAATTACTTACAATTATTATAGTGAATATGGACTTATAAAATTTAATCATGAATATAAATAAGGCATGGAATTGATTTATTATTAATATTACATGGGTTTCACATTTTCACCTCCAAAAATAAATTTATCTCTATAAATTTTACTCATTACTTAAACAAATTATTGTATTTCTCCCTTCTAACTTTTTCTGACTCCAATTTTCTTTTTCGATCATATCGTTCTTCCATAATAAATTTACTAGGTGAGTTACCTTATTCCAAAAAATAATTAGTGATATATATAAACTAAATTATATTTTCATCATAATAAATATTATTATCCAACATTACTAATTTAGAGATCAAAACATGAGATTCCTCATGTATATATTTCCTTAACAATAGAACATGAAATACAACATATACCTTATATAAAATCGAAGGCAAGGACACTATGTATGAAATTGATACCACCTTTTATAAAATTTCATAGAGACCAATATACCATAGACTTAATGTTTCCTTTATTCCAAAACAAATAACCCTTTTACAAAGATTCACTTTAAGAATAACATGGTCTCCAACCATGAACAAGATATATATCCTCTAATTATATGCATAACTTTTTTACTTTCTCAAAGTTTCCATTATATGGTTCTGATTAATCTTTACCTTCATAACTATATCTTGTATTTATTCTAGTTCAAAAAATTCCTTTAACAAAAAATGTCCCAACAAGCTATAGTTCAACATCACTTTACATACAATGCCTCAAAAGGATCTATCTATATAATAAGTACCCTACATTAAATAATTCAAAAATTATATCCCTAGAAAAGAAAATTACAAAAAGAATTGGACACTTCTACTCAGTATCAATTTCCCCACAATACAAATCTTTTAATATATAACATGTTTTATTTTCATGACTTATCTTCATAATTTTCATCTTAAACTCATCCTTGTCCATACGCATAATTAAAACCCTGTGAAGAATATTTGAAAATGTGGGATGAGATCAAAATATTATTAATGGATGTAAAAACGAATCCCATATGTCTGGGAATAATCTTAAGAAATTTCATTTTTTAAAATAAAAAATGATCTCAAAATAGATATTTTCTTACCCAAGAAATCAAATTCAGTGTCCAAATATTTTTATAAAACATTTAATAAAAAATACTAAAGGAAAAAATAAAATCCATAAAAGTTTTCTTTGAAATCATGAAAAACTCATGAAAACTTTTTAAAAATGTTATAAATTTCATCCTTAAGAAGTAACATAAATTTTACATTTTAAAATTAATCTTGTTATCTTACCATATGTAATCCTAAGATTTCTTTAAAAACTTGTTAGAAAGAATAGAAAAGGCATGTAGGCAACTTGGAATAACATTTTAACATCACTATTATAATCAATAATAAAAATTGAATAACCTACAATATAAATTCCAATAATATCTTAGGAAAAACCTATAATTGGTTAAATCCATCCCTTTACCTGATGAATTGGAGAGGTATGTTGGGTTCACCCATCATCATGATCTATGCCATGATCACCTACCATTATGAGCCATATCAGGATCATCTATCATTATAAAAAATTCCAATTAACCATATAATTATCATAAATCATTAAATCTAGAATTTTCAACATTAAATTCATAAAAATATTATTTCTATAATAAAAATATTTACCTTTATTTGAATACCATTTACATTTAGAAACTTTTTTTGAAAATACCCAAAATATAATAAAGGTGGGTATTTATTTTAATAATATATGAAATTTTAATTGAATCCAAATATAAAATAAATATTAAGGTGGTGGAAAAACAATTTATTCCACATACTTCAAAATAAGACATTTCTTTTTTATTTTTTGTAAATAAAGTGAAAATACTCTATATAAAATATATAAAAATATTCCTTTTGAAAACCTTTGAATGAAATTAATATGAGATATAGAAAATTATTTTTAATTCATTTATATCCACGTAAATACATCCATAAAATAATTTTATGAATATAATCATGGATTAATAATATTTAAAAAATAAATCTTTAAACCATTTAAAATAGGGTTTTAGGTAAAATGTCTCTTTCCTTGAGTTTGACTCATCACATAAGTCATTTATCTTCATAAATAGTAAAAATATATTAATTATTCAGTTTCATGATATCATTTTCAGATTTTATTAATAATTTTTTTTCAAATTATATACAATTACATAATTATTTCATATTTTTTATTTTATTTTGATGACATTCATCTCAAATGTCCAAAATATTTTTGATTGGTTGACTGTGTTCTAAGAGGTAACTATTTAATTATATAAAAACTAATAATCCTTAAATAATTATTATTTATATATATTAATTTTAATTTTAAATCCAACCTTGAAATATGGTTATGAATAATGACTTATGTTACAATCATGGGGACAACATGCTATACGCACGTATGAGTAACATATTCATTTTTCAACGAAAAAGAGTGAATGAAGGTAAGTATTGTTTTATGTTTGAATAATTGTTATTATATTATATTTATAATATTTAAAATTTTAAAAAAACTATATATTTCATCCATGTGATGAAATGATTAGAAATAAATCATATCGTTTCATAGAGGTGGTAATCTAAACATACACACGAAAAAAATTATCATGTTTTATGGATTAAAATATAAGAAAATAAATGATATATTTTATTTATATTTTTATAATTAGGTAATTAATATAATATATATAATTTAAATTCAACATTATAATCATTTTTTATAGATAGTGATGGAAAAATAATTACATCAATTCGTGAGGAAACAGTTTTCCGTACACACAAATGATTATTCCATTTCCCATTTCATAGAAGTGGTAGTGTATATTGGATATTATATTAGCATAATAAATCATTATTATAATGAAAAAAATTGTTTCATCATTTCACAATGAATGAAGAATATTTTAAGGAGGTAAAATAATAAATAATATGAAAATGTTCGGTTAATAATTATACCTGTTCTTCAGAAAATCTCTTTAGGGTTATACCTAAAACCTTCCTAGGACGGGTTTTTGATAAAAGAAGGACGTCTATTAGATGGTAATGGATTTAAATAAGGGGTTTGGTTCTAGATGTTCCTAATAAAATAACTCTTGAAGTGTTGAGAGGAGAGAAGATGGGGTGAACCTTTATTATTGTGGGAGAGGAAACACTTAGTATTTTTGAAAATATTAAAATATATTAATGTATCTATAAATAAAAATGGATAACAAATGGAATATTTATGAAACTTCTATGATATATTGTCTAAATATGGATGTAAAACATTATATAGAAAAGTTTTTAAGTCATTTGAACCCTTATCTCATTAGTTTAACCCCTAGTAAAATTGTTTTAACCATAACTTGTATTTTTTTAACTGTTTTTATAATTCATTATAAAAAAGAAAAATTAGAACATATTTATATATATAAATTATAATATTTAAAAATATGTAATCCATTATATCAAATACAAAACATAGAACTGGTAGAATTTAATTTAAAACTAAACCAAAAAAACATGATGGAAAATAGTTTTTTTTAGAAAAACGCCTTTTTAAATATAAAAATACTTTTATAACAAATTTAAGTATAAAATTAATTCCAATTACCATAATTATATTAATAATAATATAAATAAACTAAATTTATTATTATACCATTTTACATGAAAATTTTAACTTTTTAATTACTTGAAACAAAAGGACAGTTTTTAATATAAATCTGTATTTTCGCTATTCATTAGGAAAATCATAATTTAAAAAAATATAAAAAATTAACACTAAGATAAATTTTACATTATGAATTAAAAAATTATATATTTTTTTTCAAATTTAAATTATAAAATTTAGAAATTATATTTTTAAATAAGACTATATAATGCATGAAAACCCAATTCGATTAGAAATAAAGCTTTTTTCTTCATTTTGGAAAACATAATAACTAATATTATCATAATGGACATAAATATATAAAATATAATAAATGAAAATTAATAAGTAATGTAATTGATTTACTATTAAAATGATTTATGTTTTTACATTCTTTTGACCTTTTGGAAATTTTATCATTACAATATAATCCACTCATTTAATAAGTTGGGATATCGTTCACCCGTAGAGTTTTTTGATTCACATATTTCTTCTTAATCCATATGGGTATTCAATAAATCTTTAACCAAGTAAATCAATTTATTCCACATCAATTGCTATCTGGGGTAAATAATATGTACTGGCTATTCATTGTAAGAAATTTTTTCTTCCATAAGGACTACTTTGGTGCTCAAAAGATGAGATCCATGAAACACATATTTTCTTAATATATAAATATTAAATACGTCAGATATCTAAGATAAAATTATATTAAAGGACATAAAGTAGGAAAATGATACATCTTATTCCAAGATTTCATACAATCCAATGAATTGATTCCATTTTTTATGAAAACCCATATCACATTTCCCTAGATATAATTTAAGAAACACATTATATCCTACCTTGAATAAAATATCATTATTATATTTATATACATATAATTTATTCCTACTTTGATCCATTATCATACTATATTTAATCATTTTCTTCATCTTTACTACTTTGTTTACCAATTTTGGTCCCAAAGTGTTTCTTTCCATAATTTCAACCCAAAAATATAGAGGCTGACAATACATTCATTTAGCACCTCAATTGGTGAAATATGTATATTAGAATAAAAAATGTTACCATAAGAACACTCAACCAAATTAAGATGTTGATCCCAACTTCCCCGCTAACCCATTAAAAAAGATCAAACATTATCTTCCAATGTAATAATCATTCATTCTAACTATCCATCATATTGAGGATAAACAGCTGTAGTGAGATTTAATTGTTTAGAAAATGACTTATGATTTAATTTTTAGAAATTTAAAGGTGAATTTGGGATCAGAAACAGATACACTGGAAAGAGGGACTCACTGTAATTTAGTTGTATCTTTATCATAATGTTTAGAAAGTTTATCCAAGTACATATTATCTCAAATTGGAAGAAAATGAGAATATTTAGTTAAATGATAAAAAGTTACCAAAATATCATTATTACCATGAGATTTAAATGGTAATCCCACCATGTAATCCATGGATATATTCTACTATTTTCTATTCTAGCAATTGAAAATTTTTAAGAATACGTTCTGAAATTGTGGTATGGTTTTAACCAGCTAATTGTTCAATGATTTTAAAGTAAAATTAAAAAGATATATCCTTATCCTTACCCATAAGAAATGTTCTCTAAGGTCTCTATATATTTTTTTATACAATGATGAATAAAAAATGGATAATTATGAGCCTCACTCAATAGTTATTTCTTCAATGGGGTGCCATAAGAAACACACACCCTTTCTCTAATTGTCATAAAACATTTTTTTAAAGTATTAAATTTATTAAAATTAAATGTGTTATCAAATTCTACCTTTTCCTGTAACTCATAGTATTATCTAATATATTTTTAAATCCTATCTGGAAAAGAATATTATACTAAAACCTGAAACAAAATAGATGAAGTTTCTGCAAGCACAATTTGTAATCCAAAATTCATTAAATCATTAACTCAAGGAATAGTTTCTAGACATATCATAGTTAATGATTTATTATCTTTCCAAATTATAAAATCATATAATATGTCTTCCTTTCCTAGAATGTGAATCATTTTTGAGGTACATACTTTATCAATTCTAGTAATATACTATGTCTCATGTTGATATCCTTTTAAGGGAATATTTACTTTAAACTTTTATGATCTATATATATTTCACAATTTACTCTATCACGAGCCAAATCTGGTCACCACCAATACTGACACTAAACCCAGCTTGTGGGAAGGCCTAAAGGGTATTACCTATCCATATAGGCTAGAAAAAGTATATGGGTATCATTAATTTAGGTTTGGGAATGAATTACCTGAGTATGAAATCATAAAACATTAAAAACAATCAACAATATATATCTGAAATTTTCGAGCCAAACTAATCTTTAGAAAAAAACCAGAACTGAATAAATTTGTATAAAAACAATAAAAGTGGTCCAAATACAAATAGATATAGAAAAAAGGAAACACCAAGGAATCCACATGACAAGGGGTCATCACCCACAAGCCGTCTCCACAACTCCGCAACAAGGATGAGAACTAACACCACGAACCGCCACCACCCAAAGCCTTTCCTTTACCTGAGTCAAACATAATCAAGTATACCTACACACAAGGGTTTTAAGTATGGTGTGACACTAATACCAATAGTATACCACCTAATTATTCCAAGGAGCATGAAATACAATGTGAAAAAGCAAGGAGTTTTAATACCAATAAAAAGTAGTGATAAATTCCAAGAAACATAACTTTCGATTGATAACTACTTTCAAACTGAAACATTTATAATGTTAAAACATTTAAATAATAAATTTTAGATAATTTAATTCACATCCAAACACACCCTAATACTATGGTAAATAGAAAAAATCCAATGAGCAACAAAATTGGGAATACCCCTATGCACTAGATTGTCTCGGGCCCTATGTACCTCGTACCTCAGTGTAAAGTAACCATAAAAAATATGTTCTCATGTATGAGTGACTAGTAGGGAACATACACATAACCTATTCATCCCCAATAATTATACACATAGTTTATTTAGGGTTTTACTTATCGAAATGCTAGGTGGAATAGTGAAAAAACCCATTCGGTCCACTAGTCATACTAGTACACTTCCACCCCACCTAGGTACCCGAGATTCCCCCTTTGTGTTCAAAACATTTCAGCTTGAAACACATATCCATTTTTATGTAAAACACCACTAATGGTCACATACACCCAGTATAGTAGCTATCAAATTTTATACCACTTAAAACACACAACAAACAATTTGATTTTTAATGAAACAATTTCTCAAAACCTCATATTGTTTTGCACACAAAACTCCTTAAGAACCCCACTTGTACACTATGTGCACACTTTTAAGTTTCAAAAATAGTAAATTCAGCCTAATAAATTTAAATTAAAACAAAAAAAATAAATTTTAGGGTAGCCCCATGTCAAAAAAGTAGTGATAACTTTGTAAAACCTCCATTTTCAAACAAAAGTGGAACCAAAACTTCAGTTTCTTTACAAAAACCATTAAAAATCATTTTCGAAGCAACAAACAAATGGTATAAACATTAAAAACAATATTTTCATACCTATTAAAGTTCAATTATAACTAATTAGTATTTATAGGGAATCCCAAAATACACCAATAAAACATTTCATTGGAAAACCCCCAATTTCACACCAAATTGGCATTATAAATTTAATTGAAAAAGAAAAACCACTAAAACTAATTTTTGCAGCTATTATAAAATGAGATAAACCCGAAAATATGATAAATACAACATGATAATATACAAATATTGTATAAAAATTAGAATCACCTACCAAAACAAAGGAAACCCTCGAATCACCGTAAGAAAATCAAGTCGCACCACCGCCGCACCAAGAGGGAATTAGATCGAACATAAAACCACAATAATTGACAAAGAAAACCCCAAGATAAACCCTAAGTTCTAAACCCTACCCCCTGGTCATTTGGAACTTCAAGGAAATATAAAGAAACTTCAGGGAAAAGGGAGGAACTAAAAAGGAGAGACACTTACTTGAGATTCTTTGAAGTTCCTCCACCAAACCCCATTCAAATGGGGTTCCAAAGTGGTTTGGAGTGACTTGGAGGGCTGTGGATTATAGGTTCAAAGAGGACGAGGGAGGGTCAAATTAGGAACTGTAATAGAGAAAAAAAGAGTAATAATTGAGAGAGTTAAGAAGGAAATAATTTACCTCTTCAAATCTAGATGATTTGAGAAACCCTACGATGTTCTGCACTAATTCATGATAAACATGAGATCCAACGAGAGAGTAAAGAGGAGGGTAGCGTCGCTAGGTTCCATGGTATTAGGTGTAATTTAGAATCACCAAAAAATCCAAAACATTGAATAAGTTATTAAATAATTTTTTTTAAAAAACTGGAAATGGGCCTTTAGGGAGGCCCAATTCTTTAAAAAAACCAAACCCACCATTATTGTGAATTACTAAAGGTAAAAAATTGAAATTGCGTGGTTAATTGGTCAGGGGAGGAAATTTAGAAATTGGAATCGGTGAAAAATATTAAAAAATTTAATAGATAAAAAAGTAACAAAAATGGTTTTTAAATATGGAATGGGCTCACGGTTTGGACCAAATCCTAAAAACTCACCCTTTCCTCCAAAAATGCTTGGGAAACCCTGAAAACAAATCATGAATGGAAATTAAATGAAATTTAACTTTAAAATAAGTCATGTATGTGACAATTATGGCCACCATGAAAGACTTTTCACCCGGAAAAGTCAACCTGAAGATTTATTAGAAAACAAGATTGAGTACTCTTCCTCGACCCATGACTTCCACTCCCATGTATCATGTGTATCCTTACCATGATGAAAAAGAACCATACTAATGGAATTTAATTCCCTCGATGCACCTTCTCTTGGTATTCCACTATTTTCAACAGCTGCTCAATGACAGACAAGTCATGCTCTATCTCCAGTTCTTCCCAAATCAGCACATGGGATGGATCCGGGTTATATTTCCTCAACTGGGAGACGTGGAAGACATCATGGATGGATGTCAACTGAGAAGGTAAAGCCAACATGTATTCCACCTTTCCAATATGCTCAGTGATCCCAAAGGCCCCGAAATACAGCGGCGTTAGCTTCCCTTGCTTCCCCAATCAACGATGGCCCAGATGAGGGGCCGCTTTCAAGAATACCATGTCACCTACATAAAACTCTAGGTCTCAACGCCTCTAGTCAGAATATTATTTATGGAAGCACTGAGATGTCAATAAATGCTTCCAAATCAACTTGACTATCTCAGACGTCTCCTGCACCAGAGTTGGCCCCATCAGTGAGGCCTCACCTACCTCAGCCCAACATAGGGGGACCGACGAAGCCGACCATAGAGCACCTCAAAAGAAGACATTCAAATAGAATATTGGTAACTATTATTATAGGAAAACTCAACCTACCCCAAATGGCTATCCCATAAACCTCCAAAGTCCAAGATAAATTCACGGAGCATGTCCTCCAAAACATGATTCCCCTGCTCTGTCTGACCATCTATCGGAGCATGGTATGTCATGCTTATATTAATATGAGACCCCAAGTCCTTCTGAAGGCCTTCCCAGAGATGAGAAGTGAAACAAGGGTCTATATATGAGACAACTACTAATGTAATGACTTGGACTCTCACCACCTCTTGAAGATACAAACAGCCCCACTCATCCACTTTAGCAATATCTCTGATCGAAATGAAGTGGGCTGATTTGGTCAGATGATAAATCACCACCCAAATGGCATTATTACCTTGAGGTGTATGAGGTAATACAACAGTGAAGTCCATGGAAACCTCATCCCACTTCCAGGTTGGAATGGGTAATGGCTGGAGAAAACCAGAGGGCCTTTGATGCTCTGCTTTCACCTGCTATAATTTATAGCATCTCGACACAAATTCCTCAATGTATCATCTCATACTAGGCCACCAGAACTTCTGAAGGAAATCATAATACATTTTGGTGGCACCAGGATGGATATCACACTAAGGACAGTGGTTGTCCTCCCTCACCACCTTCTAGAGAGATAACAACACTACTGAATGGACATTGAAGCATAAGATGCCCTCTAAAGACAATGACTAATCAAAGGATGTCTCCCTAACTTGAAGAAATTTCTTTGACCGCTGAAAAATCTCATCACTGGGTGGTTCCCACTGAATCAACTCCTATAGAGAGAAGGAGTCAACTAGACGCTGGACAAGAACACACCTCCACTCTGCTCCCTGGTATCCACATGCATTTGGGAAAAAAGCCCCATTAAAGTCCACTCATCACTAGACTTCCTCACAGCCTGCACTAAAACTCTTCTGTTCAAAGAATCAACCACCACATTACCCTTGCATGGGGTATAGAAAATGTTCAAGTTAAACCCCTACAAGTACTCGATCCAGTGACGCTGCCTCAAGTTGAGGCCTTTTTGCGAGAAGATATAGGCCAGGATTTTGTGATCAGAGTAGACCACAAACTTCTCTCCAAATACGTAGTCACACAAGGTCTTCAAAGCATACATCACTACTGCCAAATCCAATTCAAAGGTATGGTAGTGGTTTTTTTTGTGGTTGGAGTTGGCGAGATCCATACACCACCACGTGATCATCCTATATAAGCATGCAACCAAGGCCCATACATGAAGCATTACAATAGACCACATACCCCTTTCCTAACTCTGGAAAAATTTGAACAGTGGTGGTATTCAACAACATATTCAGATCATCGAATGATGCCTGACATTATGGGGCCCATACAAACTTCACCCCTTTCCGGATGAGCGCGGTCATCAATGAAGCACGTCGAGAGAAATCCCGAACGAAGCACCTTTAATAACCAGCCAGGCTAAGGAAAGTCCTTATCTCAAACACATGCTTTGGCTGCTCCCATGACATAACCACACTAATCTTCTCAGGGTCTACTAAAACCCCTTGATCAGAGATCACATACCCTATAAATCTCACTTCCATAATCTATAAAGTGCACTTTGAAAAGTTTTCATAGAGGAAGTGATCCTGAAAATTGACCAAGATGATCCTCAAGTGATGTTCGTGTTCCTACTGAGATCCAGAGTATACTAGAATGTCACCCAAAAACACCACAATGAAGGAATCAAGATACTGATGGTACACCCTATTCATGAGTTCCATAAAGACCACTGGAGTATTGGTCAATCCGAAGGGCCTGACCAAATACTCAAAGTGGCCGTACACGCTTCAGAAGGCTATCTTTGGGATATCTGACTCTTTCACCCCGAGCTGATGATAGCCCGAACACAAACCTATTTTTGAGAACCACTTTTACCCTTCAACTGATTGAACAAATCATCTATTCTGGGTAAAGTGTTTTTTTCATAATTGTTACCTTATTCCGATTCTGGTAGTCAATGCATAACCAGAGGGATCTGTCAGCCTTTTTCACAAACAACACAAGAAAATCCCAAGTTTAGACGCTCAAGCGAATTAATCCTTTTTATTATTGATCGTATAAATATATCTTTAATTCTATCAGCTTATTTGGGGTCATGAGATAAGAGGGAAGAGATATCGGTTGTGTTTTCAGTGGAAGATCAATCGAAAACTCCATATCCCACTCGAGGGGAAAACCCGAAATATCATCCAAGAATACCTTCAAAAACTCAATCACTACATGAGGTAGTGCACCTTCAATGGAAATACCATCATACTCTAGAATTATCAAAGATAAATAAAAGATAATACTTCCCAACTTTGGGAGTGGAAGTCCTACGCGACCCGACCGAGGATCCCATTCTCCTTGAAAAATCTGACGACTCCCATCAGGTGCCGTGAAACTCACACACCACCTATTGAAATAAATGTGTTCCTGAAAGTGTACTAGAAAATAAAAGCCAAGTATTATATCAAATAGTTCTATATCTAGAACTAGGAGATCCCACTCCATCTCAACCCCTGACACAGAAATCACACACGAGGGGCACCTGAGGCCCTACTCCTTCTTATTTCCCAGTGGTGTCACCAAATCCATCGTGAAAGACATCAACTCGGATGGAAACTTTAGAATGTATAAAAAACATGAATAAATAAATGAAACATAGGTGCCAATATCAAAAAGAGTAGCAGCTATAGAAGATGCGATCCAAACAGTACCTCGAACTGTCGAGGGTCCTGCCTCTGATCCTGGTGGTTCCTGATCCACTACATGGTGATGTACATTCTCTTCCTGAGGACGACCGTTAGTCTTTGGATGTGCCCTAAACTGGATCTTCTCAGAAGATGACCCATCCCTACCACCATGGCCTCCAAATTGAGATCCCCCATTCCTCAACGGCTCGGACTGTGTTGGCACACCTCTTGATGCCACTGACTGTACCCAACTCGGAAGTGGACATGCCACCCCGCAAAGGCGCTATAAATGATCCAAAACTCCACACTAGTTACAAATATTCGGATTAAGTGGGAATGATGGTCATATGTTCCCGGGTTTCGCACACAAGTGGCACACAAACGATCTCACATCAGAAGCCGCAGATGAAAATTTCCTAGAAGAGTGGCATGAACTGCCACCTCCTTCCTTCACCTGTTCCTCCCAATTCCTTTTCTTCTCTAAGGAGATTCCACTGCCCATTACTGATACCAAACCATAGAAACCATTCCTACCTTTATTTTAAATCTCCACCAAACATTCTCGGTCAACGAATTCAGTATAGGTATATAGCTTGAACAAGAAAACCTGGGAGTATATCTATGGTCGCAAAGCTTTCTCGAACCTCTGTGCCTTAAATTATTCATTCGTGACAACTTCAAGGGAATACCAAACCAAATTAGTGAAATTATTTGCATACTTTATCATAGAAATATTTCCCTGAACAAGGTCTATGAACTCTCTTGACCTAGCATATGCTAAGAACATATTGTGGTACTGTTCATTGAAGATGACCATGAAATCTCCCCAGTGCATCTGCTCATTCTTCCCAGTATAAAGCACTGAATCCCACAAATTATATCTGGGAACCTCTAAAACAAAGGAGGAAAACTTCACTCTGATCTCCTCGAGTGTCTCCAGGAAGTCAAACATACGCTGGATACATTCTCGATCTATTCCTCTGCTTCATGGGGTTTTGAGCTGCCTCGGAAGGTAGGTTGCTAGTTTTTCAGAAACACCTGAGATTTATATTTTCTAGGACCCTTCTCTTATACCCTATCAAGTATTAGAGTAGGATTCAATCCCTTCCCTAGATCTTGGACAACCTAGACCACAAACTTGACTATCCTCTGATCAATCGATGGGGGAGAACTCTCTCGGGCTTCCTCCCATGGGCGCGTGGGAGATTTCTAGGGAGGCATGTTGCTAAAAAATGCAACAGTCACAGAGAAATAGTAAATACAAAAATTCTGAAAATTTTAATCAAATAAATAAAATTTAAATAAACTAAACACATTTCATTAAAAAAATAAACAACTACTCCACCCCCGCCTGGTGTCCACGTGTGGTCTGCAACCCACACATCTCACATGGAAGTGAAGTTAATCAGACAATTCCAATGTACCCTAGTGACTCAAGGTCTTCCATGGGAGGTGCGGGATAGAAACCCTACTCATAAAAGAAACCTTGAGCCCTGTAATTTCTATCTTCTGTCTTTCCTAACTCATCCCAAAATATTAATATAATCTAAAAACATTAACCTCCTTTGTTACAATTTTGTCACAAACCGAATCTGGTCGCCACCAACATTGGCACCAAACCCAGACCATGGAAAGGATCGAAGGGAGTTCCCTATCCCCATAGGCTATAAAAAGTTCACAAGTATCATTAATTTAGGTTTGGGAACAATTTTCCTTAATATTAAAGCATAAAACACTAAAAACAATCCATAATATAAATCTGAAATTTTCGAGCCAAACAAGACTTAAGCAAAAACCAGTACTAAATACATTAGTTTAAAGACAATACAAGTGGTCCAAATACAAATAGATATAGAAAAAAGACATCCCCAAGGACTCAAAGCAACAGGGGGTCATCACCCACAAGCCGTCTCCACTACTCCACACCAAGGATGAGAACTAACACGCCGAACCGCCACCACCCAAAGCATTTCCTTTACCTGAGTAAAACATAACCAATCTACTTACACCCAAGGGGTGTAAGTAGGGTGTGATACTAATCCAAATAGGATACCACTCAATTATTTCAAATATCGTGCAATACAATGTGAAAAATCAATAAGTTTTAATATGCAAAGAAAAGTAGTGATAAATTCCAAGAAACATAACATTCAATTGAAAACTATTTTCAAACTAAAACTTTCAGAATGTTAAATAATTTAAATAATACATGTTATATAATATAATTTACATCTATACACACCCTAATACAAGGGAAAATAACACAAATCCAATGATCAATAAAATTAGGAACACCGCTAGGCACTAGATTGTCTCGGGCCCTATGTACCTCGTACTTCGGTGTAATGTAACCATATAAAATTTTTTCTCATGCACAAGCCACCAGTAGGAAACATACCCATAACCTAGTGGTATCCAATCATCATCCACATAGTTTAGTTAGAGTTGTATTTATCCAAATGTTAGGTGGAACAAGGACATAACTCATCCAGTCCACTAACCGTACTAGTACACATCCGCCCCACCTAGGTCCTCGGGCTTCCCCCTTTGTGATCAAACAATTTCAGCATGCAACACATATCCATTTTTTTGTAAAAAAATAATCCATCCAACATTAACTTTTTATGAAACTTTTATACTTAGAAGTGCCCCAAAGAAAAACAAGTTTAAGGAGGCCTAAAATAATGAAGTCCCAAAGCATCTTCCCTAACAAAATTACCACATTCTTATGGAAGAGATACCAAGGTAGAAACAATAGACTTTTATCTCCAGTGGTAATCTCGGAGGCCAAAAAATAGGCCACTTTATTCCTCTCATGAAAAGTGTGACTAAGGATCACCTGAGTGTCTAGAAAACGCTTGAATCTGTGAACAATGTTGGTAATGGTCCATGGAATGATGACCGTTCCTCGTAGAGACCTGTGAAGGATAGCCGAGTTAGTCTCCACCGACTCAAGCACTAGATTATGAGAATGAAAAAGATCAATGCCTTTAAACATTACATACGCCTCTTCCATAAGAGAGTTTCCCATTCCAAAATCATCACTAAAAGCCAGTAACACCGACCCTTGGGAGTAACGGACCACTCCCCCCTCTTATAAAACCAGACTCGCAAGACCCGTCCACATTGAGCTTCACACCACTGCTCGGAGGTTTCCACTACACCCAACATCCCTGCTTATTCACACCTTGTAAAAATGGACTACAAGAATTACCTTCCATGAAAATACCTAGAAGTGGAATGGACTCCCCACCTTTAACAAGTGGAATCAAATCGGTCCCAGAACAGCGGGTGCGAAATACCAAATCTAGCCTCAAACAACCCATGCCCCCATGCCGCCTCTGGTTTTGAGCACTCAAAAGAGTCCAATATCCCGCACTAAAAATCAT
The DNA here is from genome assembly GCA_963277665.1 of Viscum album. NCBI lineage: Eukaryota > Viridiplantae > Streptophyta > Magnoliopsida > Santalales > Viscaceae > Viscum > Viscum album. The sequence goes on from OY728148.1 coordinate 474,669,571, forward strand.
CACCCTCACCTTCTTCTCAGAATTTTTTCATCAGTTCTTAAGAACCATGAATGCAGAAAAGACGCAGCTGAAGTTTCCCAACCTCCTCTTTCGAATACCTCCCCAAGGAAACCCCAAACCGTGGTCACCCAATCACCGACGAAGAAGGGGTGGTCAATTGACTCTTCGATGGGATCCGAGTAGCATAAAAATTTGGATGTAAGAGGAATCCCCCTGTGCTTCACTTGATCATCCGTAGGGATAGACTGATTCTGAAGATTCCAAAGAAGGAAATTATACTTCACCAACAGATCATTACACCACAATGATTCATTATAGATATCTGAAAATCCATGCACCCGAGTCACAGAATGATACCCCTTGGTCGGGAACATCCCTGAGGTTGACCCTATTAAAATTATTTTATCAGGCTCATCTTTCAAGGAGATGCCATCAAATACCTTTAGTTGGTTGTACATGAGTATGGTCCGGATAAAAGGTCTGAAACTGCTAGCCTGAGAAAATGAAATATCTGGAGTCGGGAAACCAGGGAAGCCAAGCATTGAACATACCCAATTATCATTCAAAAAATTTATTTTCTAACAACAAACCAGCCATTTATAGTGAGAGAGAATATCTGGTAAGTAACTAGAGATTATGAGATAAATATGGGAAATAATTTTTCTTCCACTGGTTAAGTGAGTCCCATATCTGTTATTAATAAACCTTTCCCACAATGATTTGTTCTCCAGAAAGTCCCAAGAAAGATTAGCTTGCATACCCTGCATTTCCCCTATTACACTCCGGACACTAATACTGCCTTTAGAAACATCTCTAGCCATCCTATCCCATGAATTCCAATGTGTTCTGCCCTTATTATGAGAATCCCATATGAAATTGTTCAGCACTTTTTCAATATTAACCAGAAACTCCTTTGGAAACTTGAGCACTAAGAGCACATGCATGGGAATCGAGGAGAGGACACAATTGACCAGCGTGATACTCCCCCCAAAAGAGAGAAACCGGTTATTCTAATTTGTAATGCGCTTTGTAATTTTCCCAACTCACCCGTCAAAGTGCTGAATCCGAACACTACATGGTGCAATATGAGCACCGAGATATTCCATCGGGAAAGATTTTTTTATGTATGCTCAATGCCTCCTCAATCATTTTCCCCCTTCTTTCCGAACACCATTTCGAGAGAAACACACTGCTTTTCTCCATGTTGATGTACTGACCACTACACTTCTAATAGGTTTCCATTACTTTGTTAAATTCCCTAAGGTTCTTCCAGTTCCTATTCAAGAAGAATAACATTTCATCTACAATGAATATATGTGAAACATCACTAGAATTCCCTCTACCATGGTACGCATGAATCCTCCCATTAAGAATTTTCCCCTCAAAATATCCACTAAGAGAGTCCTGAACCAAGATAAAGAGACTGGGAGAGAGAGGGTCTCCCTGCCGCAAGCCTCGGTTGGGTTTGAAGAAGCCACAATGCTTCCCCATGAAAGAGATAGCAAGCCAAGGCAAACTGAAAATTCTAAATAGTAGATCCACAACCCCTCTAGAAAAACCCATATGAGACAACACTTTAATGATAAAATTCCATTCCATTTTATCATAAGCTTTGTGCATGTCCATTTTAATCTCCACATTGGTCACATGAGCCTTTAGATTAATATCCCCTGTCAACTCATGAACCATGGAAATGGAGGATTGAGTAGACCATCCATTGATAAAACCCTACTGATTTTCATAGACCCATTGGGGATGATGATCCACAAGTCTTCTGTTGATAAAATTTTCAAGACCCTTTAAGGGAAAATTACAAATACAAATCAGCCGGTATTGATTGAGTGCATAGGGGTCTTTCAATTTCAGAATGAGAATCAGAGTTGGCGCATAAGGAACACGAGGAAAATGACCCCTCTAAAGATATCCTGAATGGCCTCAACCAAATCCCATTTAACCAACTCCCAGAAGATGATGTAAAAAAGACCCATGAAAACCATCCGGCCTCGGAGCACTCTCAGAATTTATATCCTTGACCGCCTCCCAAACCTCATCTTCATGTAGTATTTTTTCAAGAGAAAGACTAAGCTCATTGGACACAACCCTTGGAATAAAATTAAACAAATTAGTTTGTGCCGACGGGTATCCCTCCTGTATACATGGATTAAGATAAGCTAACAAAATTTTGAAGTAGTCAAAATCCATGCCTCCCACAACCCCAATCTCTTGAGTAAAAGACCCATCTGACATTAGAATATTGGGTACAGTTTCCTGCCTTCTTTCCTTGATGTAGGCCTGAAAATAGGTTGTATTTCTATCACCCTCCAAGAGAAACAGAACAAGGTGGTTCTTCTTACCTATTAAGGTACCAAAAATTTCCTCATCCCAGCCATCTTCCATCATTCTCTCAATATGTTCAATTTCATCTTTCAAATCCTCCAAATTAGCTGAACTTATGGGCCTATTATAAAACCATTACTGTAGATCATCTCTTAGCCTTCTTAATTTGTTATGCAAGCCCATCCAACATCTATCATGAATGGGTTTCACCCAAGATGAAAGCACAGTTGAATGAAAGATGGTATCCATTTTCCATTGTCTAGAATAGAAGAATCATCTATTTTTCACTTGCCTATGATCCAAGCTAATAAGAAGAGGTGCATGATCTGATAAAGCCCGCACCAAATGCTCCACCTTTGTGTTTGAAAAAGAAGATACAGCTGAGAGGTTAGCAAGACATTGATCCAACCTACACTAAGTGTGTTGAGGACCTAGCTAAACTAATGGGCTTGTCACACACACCCAATACAGTAGATATCACATTTTATACCAGTTAAAACACATGATAAACACTTTGATTTTTAATGAAACAATTTCTCAAAATCCCATATTGTTTTGCACAAAAAACCCCTTAAGAACCCCACTTGTACTCTATTTTCACAATTTCAAGTTACCAAAACATTAAATTCATCCAAATAAATTTCAATGAAAACAAAAATATAAATTATAGGGCAGTTCCATGTTAAAAAAGAAGTGATAACTACGTAAAACCCCCATTTTCAAACAAAAGTGGCACCAAAACTTCACTTTATTTACAAAAACCATTAAAACTAATTTTACTAACAACAACCAAAGGGGATGAACATTAAATTTTTTTTAAGAACTATTAATGTTCAATAAAAACAACTGAGTATTTATAGGGAATCCTAAAATACACCAATAAACATTTCTTATGAAAACCCCCAATTTCACACCAAATTGGAATTAAAAATTAAATTGCAATAGAAACACCACTAAAACCAATTTTTTCAGAAATAAGACAATGAGATAAACCTAAAAATATGATAAATACAACATGCTAATACAAAAAGATTTCATAAACATTATAATCACCTACCAAAACAAACGAAACCCTTGAATCACTGTAAGAAAATCAAGTCGCACCACCGCCACACCAAGAGGGACTTAGATCGATCAGAAAAACACATGAATTGACTATTAAAACACAAGGATAAACCCTAGGTTCGAAACCCTACCCACTGGTCTTTTGGAACTTCAAGAAAAATGAAAGAAACTTCATGAATAGGGGAGGTACTAAGGAGGAGATACACTTACTTGCGATTCTTTGAAGTTCCTCCACAAAATCCCCCTTCAAATTGGATTCCAAATAGGTTTTGAGCGACTTGGAGGGATGCCATGGATTTTAGGTTCAAGGAGGAGGAAGATGGCTCAAATTAGGAATTGGAATGGAGGAAAAAGAATACGAATTGAGAGAGTTAAAAGGGAAATAATTTGCCTCTTCAAATCGAGACTATTTGAGAAACCCTATGATGTTCTGCACTAATTCATGATGAACAGGAGCTCCAAAGAGGGGGGAAATAATAGGTTCACACGGATGGGTTAAGTGGGCTTGGGTGAAATTTTTAATCAAAAAAAAAACATAAAAATTGAATATCTCATTAAATAAACAATTTTTTTTTAAATTGGAAATGGGCCTTCGGGCTGGCCCAATTCCTTAAATAAAAACCCAAATTAACCATTATTGTGAATTACTAAAGGTTCCTAATTGAAATGGTGGTGTTAATAGGTCAGAAGAGTCCATTTAGGAATTAGAATTGGTTCAAAATATTAAAAAATTAAATATTTATAAAAGAAACAGAATTTGTTTTTAAATATGGAAATCAGCTCACGGTTTGGACAAAATAATGAAAACTCACCCTTTCCTCCAAAAATTCTTGGGAAACCCCCAAAAAAAATCATGAATGGAAATTAAATAAATTTTTTCTTTAATATAAGTCAGTGATGTGACATTCTCTATATAAATTATGGCCTAAAATTTTGAAGCAAACACTACATCTATTGGTATAAGTTCAAGTGTAGGATAAATTTTATCATGAGGTTTTAATTGACGTGATCTATAATCCATCAAATGGCCCGAATGCCTCCATTTTTTATTTATTTTTGATAATAAAACTTTCAAGGGGTGAGGAGGAACCCTTAAAAGGCTCGTAGGTGTATGCATTAAATATCTCATAGGCCTTAGAGGAATTTATTTTCCTGTAGGCTTCAAACATTACATACAACCCAGACTAACTACTTGGAACTGCTCCTCCCCAGTATCTTCATCATGAAATCAGCTCTCCACCTTTGCATGGCTGTTCAGCTAATAATTCCCATGCATTCACAAGCTTGCCTCGATGGAAGGTGTCATACCCTCTCATTCTTGAAATCCTTTTAGCTTCTGATATGGTGAAAGATCATTTCTCATCCTCCTTGTAGAACTTGTTCCTCGTAGGTCGTCTGATTTTCATCTGCACTTAAGGTGGACCGAAGGCCTTACTGACCTCAAGACTTGGGTAGCCCGAAGTCCTTAAAGGACTCGGGGACCAAATCGGTGGCCCAAAGACCCAAACGGGGGAAAATTCCCGGCTGCTACAGTGTCAAACAGTACCTACTACAGTTCCCGCTACAGTACCTACTATAGTACTGCACAGTTCCCGCTATAGTGCCTGCTACATTTCCTTCTATAGTGCCTACTACAGTACTGCTATAGTACTTCTACAGTACTCTCAGAAATAATGTCTCCGCCTAGATTTGATCCCTGGTCTTCCGGATGAACTTACATAGTATTTACCAATAATGATTTATTTAAAAAACCCAGGCCCTTCCATATTTTTTTTGTTTATGAAAAATTCACTATTTCGTGGTGGCAGGTCCAAAATTGGAGCATTCAATAATTTTCATTTCAATTCATGTAAACTTTCCACTCATTATTTTTTCCATATAAACTTCACCCCTTCTTGTTTTTTCTGGGCTATATAACATTTTAAAGTTTTCAACTAATTCTCAACAATATCTTTCTAATAGAAAAAATCCATAACTCACTATATCATTTGTAGGTTTTTTCAATTCATGAACCACTTTAGTTTTTTTTGGGATTAGTAGTTATGCCAACTTTATTATGATATGTCGAAGCAATAATAATTTTTGTTGCCAAAATTAAAATTTTCGAAATGTTTCATATACAAAATTTTATTTTTAGGTTTTTAGAAAAAAATGTTAGATATTTTTATTAATACTCATTAATTTTAGAATAAACTAAAATATCATAAATAAAAAAATCACAATGTTATGAAAATTTTTATGAAAAACACTAATCATAACATCCATGAATATAGAAAGAACATTTTTCAATTCCATGGGAATTACCAAAAACTAATAATGCCCATACCTAGAATAAAATACTATTTTATAAATTTTATTATCTTTCACATTCAGTTGATAGTAGCCAATTCTTAGATCGACATTTGGAAAATACTAAGCTCCTTGGTGCTGATCAAACAAGTCATTGATATGGGGCAATAAATATTTATTCTTTAAATTAATGTTATTGAATTATCTGTAATCAATGAAAAGACTCACAGAAAAATATTTTATTTTAACAAATAAAATAGGATCACAACATAGTGAAGTGATTGGATGGATGATACATTTATCATGAAATTATTGCAACTACCGTTTCAACACCAAAAGTTTTACTAGAGGAATTTTATATGGGTGTTTTAAATTTCATTAGCATCATGTACTATACTAAAAGTAAACATAAAATTCTGATTAGGAATAACATGTGAAAAATTGTTAAGAAAAACATCTAGATATTATTTTACTACAAACACCTCATGTAACACCCTAATATTTTATTAAATGTTTATCTCAAATAAATTTAATTTCATTGATAGCTTGCATTATACGCATCCTCGAAATTTAAAGAATGATGATATACTATTAATATTATTGTTTAAACATGATCATTATAACCATGCCATTTAACTTGTAAGTATGAATATTAATAACCAAATTTTCAATATTATTTAAAGTGGTTTTATATAATGAAAATGCATTGGTGAAATGCACTAAATTTTTTGTAGAGACTATAAGTTTCAAAAATACTATTTTCTTAAAAAAATTATTTCTTTTTGTAAACAAAAAATAAAATTAATTTTTATAAGTTTGGAAAATTTATTTTAAAAAATGTACATCAGTTATAAAATTTACATGTAAAAATTATATTTGGTTTAATTTTTTAGAATTTTCAACAATTATTATATTTTCAATGAATAGTAAATGATACTACTTTTTAATGAAATTTTTATTTTTCTTTGAAGAATTTATAAGATATATTTTATTTTAATATTATTTTAAAATTAAAATTAGTTCATATATATATATTAATCCAATTTAGGTTATTGGAATTAATTTCATGTTGAATTTCTAGATTAAAATATTTATTTAAAATTTCTCTTTGGAAAACAAATTTTTCATCACATCCGAGAGTTTGATTTTAAATTAAAATTTCCCCTTATATGTATATAATTTAAAAAAAGGGATTAAATATTTGGAATTATAAAATATTATATAGTTAAATATGGTAATCTTAATTTTTGGTCCAAATTAAAATTAAAAATAGTAAAAAATTTATTTGTGTGGTTAAGTTTAAAATTGGTTTAATGGGGGATTAAACTAAAAAGTTAATGGGTAACATGGCCTAAAAACAAGTAAAAATAATATTTTATGTACTAATTTCAACATTATATCATCTAATGATCGATAATGATCAATTTTGGATCATTTTTCTCTTATTTAAAACGTGGGTACACCTTTTTATTTTCATAAATTCCAAGTGTGTCCTCTCCCCCACTTATAAAAGGACACCCATATCATCTCATATTTACACTTAAAAACCCATTTGGTTGAGAATATAACTTCCCAAATCCATTAATTAATTTTCTTCCCACATCCTAGATGCCTTACTTTTATTATTAAACCATATTAATAAGGATTTAGTTGCAAACATAATGTTGTACTACGAAGAAGTGGTATAGTGCTTAACCATGCATTTTAATTTATTTCTTCCTATAACTCCTTAAAATATTATTCACGATTGGTGATATAATAAGATAAGTATATTCTATATACTAATAGGTTATTATAATAATTTAATGAAAAATTTATATCTCTAATTAAATCAAGTTGGAAATAGAACCATCGATCATGTATACAACAGACTACTACCGCATAAATCAATGTAATTATTTTTCCATCACCACATATCAAGTCTAGTTATAATTATGGATTTAATATATATATGATATCTGTGAAATTTTTAAACTTCTAAAATTATAATATAATATATACCTTAATAGTTTACATTCTGTTGGAATGCGTTAACGTTGCTCTTGTGTACGACTCACTATAGTCTCACAAAGTGATGTGATTCATTTTTTCACTTATAAATTACATGGAAGGAATTGAGGATTACTTTAATGAATATATATGATATATATGAAATAATAATGATTATTTAAGGTTGAATTATTATTTACATATCCTTTATTTTATCTGCTGAGAACATGGATATACAATTCATGCATGTGTACGTCCTTCCGTGCCCAAAAACGATGTAATTCATTCTATATCTTTAAAATTTATGGATTACTATAAAAAAATATATTATGAATATATATGGTATTTAAATCATATTTAAAATTCAATAGGTTATGGAAACACAATCAAAATAAGATGAATGAAAATAAAAAACCAAAATATACATAAAAAACAAAGCTATTATTGCCCGAAACATTATTTTGACAAGAAATTTTTAATAAGTGGGTAATAAATGGTCATAAGTAAATAACATATGGTATTATATATATATGTTTTATGAAATATATTTATAATTAACCTATAATTATTATACAGTATTTTCAATGAAGTATGAAAGAATTCAAGACTTAAGGTAAAATATTTTTGTATCAATTAGTCTTCTTTGGGATATATGTTATGTTATGGAGCTATATTATTTTATCAGGTGTCTATAAATCCCCACATAAATTTTATTTCATGAATTTATTTATTCTTATGATAATTAATTTTCTTCTTTATATTTATTCTTTCACGGGGCTTAAGATTCAAAAGTTACCAAAGAATGTAAGGAATTTTTGTCCCACTTTTATTTCTATCGGGTGCATGCTTTATGAACCTCTTGTTTCTTTTGTTTTGTGTATATAGTACCTGATTAATTAATTTTATTATTATTATCATTATAATTATGTGATATAAATATCCATCTAATTTTCTTCTATTCATGGGGATTACGGTTCAAAATATATGAAAGTGGTAAAGGTTTTATGTTATAATATCATTATTTATCATGTTTTTTATGATTATATTTTCAATGGTGAGATATTATGATATAAATATAAATATAAATTATTAATTTTCTTATACTATGATTATTTCCTAAAATTACATGTTTTACTCCCAATTTCCTCTTTTTATGCACTCAATATTCCAAAAGATTAATTTGAAGGGAAAACTGAATTTATTTCTCTCTTTAGATGAAAAACCTTTTTATTGCACATATATGTTTTCTAAAAATGTTTCAAAAAAATATTTAATATTATCCAATTATTATTTATAGAAATATTTATCCATATTTTTATTTTTTCATATTTTTTAACAATTAAACTTCCTGTTATTTTCAGAACCCGATATTTTTTGGAATTTTTCTAGAAAATGTAATAGGAATATTTGTTTTAAAATTTATGACATAGATATAATTTAAAATTTCATTTACAATCATTAATTTAAATATTACTTAATATTTTTCAAGGTTATCTTTAAAGAAATTTTTTTCTAAAATATTTAGGATTTTTTTAGATTTTAGATATTTGATTTCAAATGAAAAGTATTTTTTCATAAAGAATGTTTTAATGATATTTTATAGAATTTATATTCATAAATGAAAGAAAACATTGGTTTTACTTATATTATACTTGGGATATGATCCAATTTTAACATACTTATTATTTATTTCTATGGTTTATGTTTATGTTTATGATTACAAGATGTTTATGAAACTCATTAATTTTCCATTGGTTATAAAATGATCAAATATTGAAATGTTTATGAAACCCATTTCTTTTCCATGAGTTTTTCTAGGTTTAAATGTTTATGAAACCCATTCATTTTCAAGGTTTTTCATATGATGAATGTATTATGTTTTCGTGGAACAAATATGTATCATTTTCTTTATGTTATGTGTAGGACCTATATCTAACTCAAATGCATTGGGGAAAGCTTTATATCGAATTAGAAAATAATGGGAAATATGCCAATGTTCATGATACTCTATAGGAAAGAGGCTAATGTTATCAATACACTATGGGATAGAGGTTATTATGCTAGATCTATTATGAAAATTAAAATAGGTGTTTTTGTGTAATCTGTTATGATTTGATGGTCTTAGATGTTAACCTTGATATACAAAATGGTTTCTAAAATTATAATGGTTCAATTTTTGTAATACATGATCTTATAGTTCATGATTAATTTATGAGTATTTTTACTCTTATGTTTCATGTCATTTTAAATGATAATTTTTATACCATGGATAATCTTTATAATCCATGATATATTGGGTATGAATTTTGAAAGTTATATTTATAATAGCAAACCCTCATGATGGTCATATTTTTTCAACGGATCATTGATTGATATCTTCAATTTTTACCCTTACTAATATTATGTTCCCACCCTTTATTATGTTTCATTTTTTTAGGTTATGAAGAAAGGTTTAAGTTGGGTATGAATATGAAAAGATCAAAAAGGGAAGATAATTATGTGAGATGTTGAAAATATTTCATGAATAAGAATATTACACAACTATTGTCTGAAAAAACTATACCTTTACAGTTCTCTATCAAGTATTTGTAAAATATATTGAATATTCGTCTATTAAGATGTAATATCTATTTATTAAAATTCTTGGTTGTTATATTTGATATCATAGGAAGTTTTTAGTTAATCATTTGAAACTTGTATAAGAAAATATTTATGAGAGATCCATGAAGGGAAGTCTAAATAAAGGTCTATGTATAGGAAAATATCATGTAATTTTGGTGAAGGATAGAGAAAGTTGTTTCTGATAAATTAAATCCCCATCTATATACTAAATATGGATGTATCTCTAGAGTTATTTTACCTATGGGTAATAGTTTCAAAAATTGAATATTTAGATGGAGTCAATTATCACATAGTGCACAACAATGAGCCTTTCTATACACAGAGTTTGACTCTCCTTGGGGATATGATTTAGAAATTCCCAAAATTTTTACTAACCATCATGAAATATTTGAATTAATAATGTCAAATAATGACCTATGTTTAGGGTAAGTTGTCTTATATTGAAATTAAGGATTCATGATTTTGACATACTATAAATGATTTTTCATGATTATGTGGTTTCCCTTTCATAAACCAGCCCGGATACCCAAGTTCCCTGATACCGAAGACATCTTTGACATTTCACAAAGGGAATTATCGATCCCCACAGGTTGAAATTGAGCACTTTGAACCACATAATAATTAATAGAGAACTATTTTTCGACAAAAAATATAAGATAAAACCATAGATGTTTGTATATCAACACTCCTCAAGATAAAAGTACTAGAATCAATATGGTAAAACATATCCCAAACAATATAATCATTAGAAGACACAATAACTTCCATAAAAAAGATAAAAATAAAATTAGAAGAAACCCATGTAATAGGTGGATCAAAACGTGACCAGTCATCTACATCACACCATGTCCCAAAGATCAAGAACACATACCACCTCTAAGTGGCACTTTTCCTTTTTCTTGGACCTAGAATAAGAAAGTCTACAAATTCCAAAAGGAAATGGTTAGGTGTGAGATATAAATACCAATAAGTTCTCCCCAAGTGTTCCAAAATCAATTCAATGATAATAAAATGATCATGTTAACAATTTTTAAATAAAAAAAAGTAATTTCTTATCATTTTGTTAATTTAAATAAACACAACATTTCTTTTTAATAGGTGGATGGAATATCAAAACATGGTTGAATAAACTTTTATATAAAAGAATTAATATAAATCATATAGAATGAATAAAATATACCTATAAACAATGATGTAATATATTTTCAAATAAAATAACCCTTGTAATCTTCCCTAAAGTATATTATTTTATGGTTATAGGATACTAATTATTCTAAAATCAGTTATCACAGCTCAATATGTGTGTGTAGATCCCTAATGTCTAGGAATAATAGGACTAATATGTACCCAATCAGGGATAATCATGCCGAACTAGGATTTTTTATTATAATTTTTATCATATATCTATTTTTAGGGGATATGATCTTAGCATGCTTATCCCAAATAACGTATTATGTACCAACGTTTTCATATGATAAATAAATCAATCTATCAAAAAAAAATACATTCCAAATAAAACTATCATTTACATATAAATTTCATGTTTTAATTTCTGTATGATATTTTCAATTTCAATACCAAATCACAGGTACTAATCATTTTTATTTAAGATATTATTCTCAAAAGAAATCTCAAATCACTTCACCAAATCTATCGTCAAATCATTTTTCCAAAATCAAGCCATCATTCAAAAAACCTACCCTATAATTTCAATTCCATTGACATTTGTAATTTTTCATAAATACCAAGCCATTTAAAATTTCACATCAATTAATTTTAAAGGTGATTTATAAATCAATTGAAAACTACTTCAAATAAATTATGAAAATAAAGGTTTAAATTACAGGGTGAAGGATTATAGAACCATCTACCTTTAATATAGGAATCAAAACCACTTCCACAATGGGAACAACAAAATTGAACAGTGGTGAGATGGTTAGTAGGAACTAACCTATAATCATGATACACCAAAATGGATGTTATATCAATAAATAACATGATGATATTTCTATCTCTAAGGTGGGGATAAAGGAAGATAATAAGAAACCACAATAGGGAAGATCTACTTTTCGAAGAGAGATCAGATCTTCCCATGTTACTTTGATTCACAAGTGAATAGATTTTGTGGGGAAAAATTGCTTCTGACAAGACTCTAAGGATGAAAAAAAATTGTTATCATAAAATGGGACTGATAATCTACATAAATTGGGGTTTTTATATTTTTAATTGAAAATTTAGAGGATTAAATTCTAAGGTGCGTGGTTTCCTGGGGAGGGACAAGTGGTTTCAAAAATCATTTATCCTAATAGTGTGCCCATACCAATGGACTGAATGGTTTATCCTAAGAGGGAAAAATGTTTTTCAAATGGTATACCATCCATGAAATCCCTCACAGTGTGAGGTTTAATGGTTTAGAGGTGTTGGTTGCACGACTTAGATAAATTTGGTGCCCCCTTACAGTGGCTCAAAACATGGAACCCATTTTATTGGGACTAACCTCATGGTTTACCATATAGATGCACCAACTATGTAAAAACCATTTGGTTCATAAAATTATATAAATTTAAAATTAAATACAATGATACAAGAACCAACTAAATAATTTCCATAATCAGAAAGACTATCAAGAAAGATCCATATCTAAAATGTGCAATAATAATCCCTATTTAGTAGCCCCCACTCCCACGTCTCATGAAAATCAGATCTATGCTACTATGTTAATCTTACCAAAGGTATCATCTTTTCATGAATAACCTTTTTCTTAGAATCAATGATACTGATTGGATGCCAAACTATAGATAAATTTAGATCAATATCAAGGCCATCCCAACTCGGGAAAAGGGAAGGGTAAAAAATATACATTCTAATATTTAATAAATAAAACTCGTTGGGGATAAATTCCAATCATGATGGAAGTGATAAATTGTTACCCACTTTCACCACATGCTCAACAATATCAGAAGGTCCCAAAATCGTAGGAGAAATCTTTCCATATTTTCCAAGAAATGAGTGATTCAAATGATGTGAAACCCTCAAGAACAACTAGTGATCAATTGAAAAACCTAATGATATTTGAGGATTATCAACATATGAATTATAATAGATCTATTCAGTAACCATTATTTGAAGATTCAACTGAATGTTTGCAGTTGTCTCTTGGACTAAAATTGGTTCATCTAAAGAAGCATCACCAATCTCTAACTAACAGAACAAAATTTACATGTCCAACCATATAGTGCCTCAAAAAGAATTTATTTTAAAGGTATGTCGGTAAATGTTTTTATAATAAAATTAATCCAATCCCAAATGGATGTCCCAAGATCCACCATTGATGAGAATGAAAGCACATTGAGCATCCTAGAGAATCTTAATAGATCATTTTGTCTTCCCATCTATTTATAAATGATTTGTCATGCTGAACTATATATAAGATCCTAGTGCCATTTAGAGGCCTCTACAAAATCAATATGTAAAGAAGAGATCCCTATATGAGACTATAACATAAGGAACTCCATAAAATCTAACAACCTTTTTCTCATAGAGATATACCAAGTCCTCATGAGTGGTTTTATGTTGAATAGTTGTAAAGTGATCCAATTTGGTAAGCCTATCAATAATTAAATATATCAAATATTTTTTCTTAATGGGTGTATAGAAACCACACCATAAAGTCCCTAGATATCTCACCCCTATTATTATTCGGCACTGATAGTGAATAAAGTAAACCCGAAGGTCTCTAGTGCTTAGATTTGAACTACAGATTGGCATAAAAATGAAAAATAATGTTATCAACTTTCACATATCATAAAACATATTTTTTCCTAGGGTGCACCACCGATGGATAGTAATGTCAATCCCCCATTACATACTTTTTTATAAATAAAGGTATAATAATACAATTTTGAAAACATAGGATTCCCTCATAATAGAATTTACACTCACTGATGGAGTCCCTACCATAAAGAGAGACTGTAATGATATAGAATTCATCATAAATATATATCTACTAGAGGATTATCTCAAGAAATGTGGAGGTCAACTGAAAATTTTTAAAAACTACCTTAGCCTCATCCTTTTAGACACCCAAATAGAATTTATAAAAATGTGCCACCAGCTTCCAATATTATGATGATTCTTTCACAACCTAGGTCAGATGTTTCCTGCACCCAGTGTTAGTAATGTAATTAACCATCCAGAGGGAGTAGGAAATCTCAAAATCAAAATACTTCATATACTCCACCCAATTCCTCTTCCAGATATTCAAATATTTTTTAATGGAAGATATAACTCAAGTTTTTGTGGTTGGAATAAAAGATTAATATTAATTTTGAAAGTCAATGATGCAAAATCTTAAGATTTATAATCAAAACTATAAGTTCTAGATCACGGGTCATGTAATTATTTTCATGTGGCCTAATATTTCTATAGTAATAGGTTACCAAACTATCACCCTATATAATAACATACCTAAAACCTAAGAATTATGTGTCGTAGAAGATCACATTGCCCTTACCAACCACTGGAAGAGTAAAAACTAATATGGAAGTCAAAATAGTTTCAACCCATCAAAAGAAATTTGAAATTTATAATTCCACAAGAACTTCACTCCCTTTTTAGTGTGGGTGGTAATTAGAGAAACAAACATCAAAAAATCATTAACAAAACTATGATAAATCCCCTCCAAGACCAAGAAACTACATAGCTCAAGAAAATTAAATAGTTAATAACATGTGATTAAATCTTTCACATTATATTGATTAACTGCGATTAAATTTTCCGGGACCTCGTGTCCTAAGAAAATCACTTATAATATCCAAAAATTACATTTTGAATGCATCATGTAAAGTCTGTGATATATGAAGATTTTGAGGATGAATCTCCGATGATGCACATGATCATATATAGCTTTGTATTAATCCAAAACATCATCCAAAAATACCAACAACAATTAAACCAGGTACTCATGGAATACTCTATTCATCAAATATATAAATACCATAGGAAGATTGGTCATTCACAAAGGAATAATAAGATACTCCAAGTAAGAATAAATTTCCCTGAAGGAAATTTTTAGAATTTCCTATTCCTTAATCCTCAACTGGTGATAACTAGACCGAAGGGAATAACTTCCACCCATGGTGAGACAATCATATGTATAAATCATTTTTTATAAAAAACATTCTATTATAATGTTTAACTATTTTAACACTTGCGGTGATTTACAATAAAAAGGAATATATATCGGCTGAGTACTTGGTACTAAATCAATAGGGAAATCTACCTCTCTTACCATTGTTCGACTAGATAATCTAAAGGAAACATGTTGGGAAACATGATAATGATTGGAAATAGATCATCAGTCAATTATTCTCACTCCAAGTCCAAAGAAAACACTGATATTACCCTATCCAACATTGGGAAATACAGTCCGTTTCTACATAAACTTTTGTCCCATTACCCATGAAGTAAATGAAACACACCCTGAGTTACATTAATGGAGACTTATCAATTAAAATATTTAATTAGGGACTTAATATAAATCAGCCAATCGACTACAATGATCAAATCAAGAGGTTTCATATAAGAAGTCAAAAAATACTAGTTATGTTCAATCCCTAATAAGGGGAAAACACAATGAGGATGTTTAAGTATATTATCTCTCTTTATTCTGAGGGGTTCAATAATACCCATCAAATAAGATATTTTTTAGGAATATTTAGAAATTTTATAACAAAATTCTATACAAATGAGTGATATGCACTGATATCAAATAATTTAGTCACTAATGATGAATCTACAGTGATTGTACCTCCCATGGTTGTTGGAAAAGTGCATGATTCCTCTAGAAACTCATAAACTATGTGCAGAATCTTCATTTTGGATGCCTATGGGTGGAACCCCTTATACTATGAATCATCTAGTTACACCATCATACTTGTATTTTTATATGAGACCAGTCCACTATGTGGGAAAAAATATGTAACATAACTTATGAAAGTGACCTAAGAATCCACTTGAACTGTAGATCTTTGGTTCCTTAGTGAAAAATCATTTTTAACTCCCATAATTTCCACACTATAATAAATTCAATGGGACTCTTCTAGTAATTACAAGAGGTTTAGAAGAAATATGATATAAAGATGCACCACATCACTCATCACTCTTCTATTTTTCCTTTAAGGGAACTCCCAAAAATAACATTGGTAGAAAAATGAACGCTATCAACCCTAAATTACTATCCAAGTCAATATTATACATAAATTCTCTATCTATAACATCATAATAATAAGTTATATTTATCATAAAAATTGGAGAACAAATATCTACTTGAAGTCCCTTACCAAATATTAATGCCTTTGTCTTCTCATTAGTTACTATCTCATGAGAAAATAAAACGAGCTTGGTAAATCAGTTAGAATTCTAAGTCATGGTCTTATCACCTTGTTTGAGATTAAATAACTCAATGGACAATTCCAAAACCATGGGTTTTGGATATAAATAATCAGTGGAAAGAACATGAAACTTTTAAAATTCCAATCCTTGATGATTATTCTCCGTAACAATCAATTCCCACCTTCTTCTACTAGGCCCTTTAAGGTTAAAGGTATCAGACTTTACATTAGTTGAATTTGGCATATCCAAGTACTAAAAAATAAACTCTATCTTTCTCAACAAGTCCTTTGCCTCTCCTTGATCATTAGATCCTTTTATAGTAGGTGGGTTCTTATGAAGAAAATATAGATCACAACTCCAAAATTCATCCCTATGAGATTTAAAAACTAAAGCCTTAATGAGAAAGGGTTTCATTGCCTATCCTAGAGCATGGAAAATACTCACTACTACCTCAACAAGATTTTGGTCAACTTGTGGATTTTATCACTATGGTTCACTATTAAAATGACTTTTTGAAGGCATGATTCTGAAAAACATCAACATACAACACTAGAAGCGTCATCAAGATTACACAGATCAAGGATATAGGAATATCAATTACATTAAGAAGAATAAAAAATCCAATTATATTATGAAAATAATAATATCAAATAGTGAAAATACTAGAAGAAAACCAAAATACTCCTCGAAGAAACTTTTAACTATCACCCAGGGTGACATAAGGCTCATTATGAAGATGGATGGATAAGAACTCAGATACAACTAACTCATATGTCCCTAAAAAGTACCTTTTCCCAACCGAGAAAAAGAATACTGTATATTGACTTCATAGAAAGATGCAAAACCTCCTTTAAAACAACTTTTTAATAAACCGGACTGGATACCCTCATACCCTTATACCTGAGATGGTGCTAATATAGCACTAAGGGAACTCCCAATGACCAACTGATGGTGGCTAATACCAGGTATCATACAAAAAAGAAGTGGGAAATATTTTTCCAAAAAATAGTGGAAGAAAAAACTATACAAGTTGCTATTTCAATACTCCTCAAGGAGAAATTACCAGAATCAGTAGGGTAAAACATAACCCAAACAATACACCATCTAGAGACATAACATCTACCAAGGTAAAGCTCAATGTAAACTTAGAAAAAAACATTGTAAGTGTTGGATCACATCTACATCATTCACCTACATTACTCTGGGTCCCAAATATCAAGAGAACCTACCACCTCTAAGTGGCACTTTAACTTTTATTGAAACTTTCATAAGAAAGTCTAGAAACACCTAGATGAAAAGGTAGGGTGTGAGATATAAATCATAGTATGATCTTAAAAAGTGTTCCATAATCAATTCCACAACAATAAAACAATATTATATTAAATTTTTCAATATAACAAGGCATGAATATGATATTCATATTTAAATAAAAACATGCATTATTTTCAATAGATATTAGGAATTTCAAAACATTTCTTAAAAAAAAAATTTATAAGAATTTATATAAATTATCTGTTATGAATAAAATAGTTCAACAAATAATGATGGAATATATTATCAAATCAAAGTAATTATGAAACATTGTCATATTCCCAAAATGAAATTATTTTTTGGTTTTAGGATCCCCATACTTTTAAAATTTGTGATCAGAGATCAATATGTGTACACAAGTACCTCAAGTTCAAGACAAAACAGGGGGTTAAATCCTATCATGCTTATTCTAAATGTCATACTAATTACCTGATTTCATTTGTGATGAATCAATCCATCAATAAGTCTTAGTAAATTCATTTAATTTCAAATAAATTTATCATTTATATTTCAATTTCATGGATTCAATTTCAATAGTCCATTTTCAATTTTAGAACTAAATCATAGGTTTTCGTCATTTCAATTTAACCCATTATTATAAAAATAATTATAAAATCACATCATCAAATCTGTCATCAGATAAATTATTAAAAATCAATCCATCATTCCAAAAATCCATCCTATAATTTAATTTCCAATGAATTTGGGTGTTTTTCATAAACGACATTCCATTTTATATTTTACATCAATTAATTTCAAATGGGTTTTATAAATTAATTGAAATAAACTTCAAAAAATTAAAGAAATTCAAGGTTTCAATTATAGGGTGAAGGAATATGATACCACATACCTTTAATCAATGTTTCAAAATCTATACCAACAATGGGAACACTAACAAGTAATAAAGGTGAGACATTCAAGATAAAAAACCTAGAATCACGATCCATAAAAATAGAGATTATATCAATAAATAACTACTTGATCTATCACTTTACATGGAGTATAGAAAGGAAGATTAGAAGAAACTATGTAAGTAGTGATCCACTTACTAGAGAGGGATCAGATATTCCAATGTCACTTTGATTCATAAGAGAATGGATTTAGAGGAGCCAGAATCACTTATTTAGAGTCTTTAGGGTTGAAAAAACACATTACTATTGAATGGGTGTGATTTGAACATAAATTAGGGTTTCAATATTATTAATTTAATTCTTGCACTATTAAATTCCCATGTGTTTGGTTTCTTGGGGATGGCCTCACAATTAAAGAAAATGTGTATCCTATCTGTACTCCCCTGCTGGTGGGATGACTGGTTTCTCCTAAGAGGGCCAATGATTTTTCTAATCATGAACAAACCCTGAAAAATGTTACTCTCTGAGGTTTTAGGGATTGGAGGGGTTGGATGCATAGTTTGGGAAAACCACGTTCCCTCTTCTTGTGGATCATAATAGGGTGCATGATTTTATTTTCAAAACCCCATGGATTTTCCTAACCATGTTCCAACCATGAAAATACCATTAAGCTTTTAAAATTTTCAAACTTTTTACCAAAACACACCAAGAAAAGACCCAACTAAATGGATATTAAAATAAGCTCCAAGGAATAATTGAATAAAGGTAATAATATATTATATCCCCACTACAGTTTTTATTTCACATACTATAATGTTTTTTTGGTTTTAGTCCATGGATAAAACCAAAAAGAAATGTGTTAATTCCAAACGAGATGTATAGTGTAATGATTGTGATCCTAAGAAACCTAATGTTATGTGATCTAGAATGTAAAATCCCATTGAAATTCTCACAAAACATTCTCAATCTATTAATCATGCAGAACTCCCAAACAAGAAAATGAGGAAACACCGTTTTTTTTAGTCCTTCTTGAGGAAACTCACACATTCTTTTAGTGCCTCTACAGATCCACTTATTTCTGTGAAATTGATCAGTACAAATAAAAATATATATTAATTTTCTAGTTTTAAAATAATGAAAATATCATATTGAATTTTTATCATTTTGATAGTGATGTAGAACAGTGGTGGACTCTAATCAAGATCACAAGGGAATGAGAAAAAAATTACTCTATAGACTGGGATGAGTGTAAGAGGTTAATTTTTAATATTTACCTTCCTTATATTCTTCATTAAAAAATATTGAAGGTAATCCTTAAGATTAAGAAGGATGATGATGAATATGTTGGTATGAATGAGGTAACTTTATCTAGTCTTGTGAGGTATTCTTATGGAATTATCATCTAACATGAAAGTATGATTAATTGATTCTTTGGTGGCTGAAAATTAGGTCTCTAGAAAGAATTATCTATAATATACTTTCGTAGCTATGTATAAAATGTTTTATGTGAACCGAAAGTGGAATTGGAAATTGAGAATCCCATCATTCCGAAGTTTTTTAAATGAAACGAACAATCGAGTCTCGTGAAAAATCAAATAAATCACATGGTGGATACAAATTACAGCCATCTACATTCTATAAATGCAGGAGGAAATATAACAGGAACAACTTTAACTGAATTGTGAGGTGCTTTAAATGCACAAGGGAGGGAAATAAAGCCTATATATCTCGAAAGGAAATGAATAGTATATTGAACGCATTATAAGATAATAAGACACCCAATAACGCACCAACCAGGATCCAATGATTTAAATGAAAAGGTTATGAAAATTATGCTAACCAGTAATCAAATCAAAATGATAAGGACGATGAATTAAATTAAAATCCTCTTAAGAAAAGGGGAAAATAGAAATATTATGTGATTACTATTTCTAATTAGGGGTAAAGATATGGCATGGTGAAAAGTATAATTACAATACACTTGAGAAATATTATTTCATAATTGACTCTTGATCTACCCAGAAATATATTTCTGAATAATTTTCTAATGGTGTTATAATAAAATCACAATGATTAGATATTGAATTAGCTGTGAAAACCCAAAATTGTATGATGATATTATCTCATGTCTATAGTTCTTATCTAGTTGAAGTTATTGGGAATGTTCTTCCTTAAAATATTACTATTCCCCCTCAGGTAAAATTTTATGTTATTTTAGGCTTGGATCGTATTTCTTTATATGAAGACAACATCCATTACCAATTAAGGAAAGTAACATTTATTATTCTAGACTAACATACGATCATTTATGAGTGTGATCATAATTATAAACTCTTATTGTGATAGAATTCACTATATGGGCCTTGATTCCCATTTTGGACAGGAATTCTTCTTTGATGGTTTGTGATAATATAAATATTTGTGATATACCTATAATGAGGGAGTTCTATGATCTCTTTCCATAAGAGTTTCAAAGTCTTCCACCGAAATTTGATGTTTAGTTCTCAAAATAAATCTTGCATGGTGACACCTATTTCAAATTCTCACTATATAATTGAATCGATTGAGTTGTAGGATTTACTGAAGAAACTCTAGGAAAACCTTGAGAAAGGATTCATTCATCCAAGTGTGTCTCCATGGGGTTCACCGATTCTTCTTGTTAATAAGAAATATGAATTGACATGGCTCTGCATTGACTATCGGAAGTCGAACATGATCATGACCAAGAATAAGTATCCTTACCCATATTGACGACTTGTTTGATCAATTGTACAATAAGAAATCATTTTCCATGATTGAAATTAATTTTGGATATCATCAATTGAGGGTAAATAATGAGGCTTCACCCCAAACATAATTCTGTATAAGGTATATACACTATGAGTATATAGTGATGTCATTTAATCGTACTAATTCCCCTACTGTCTTATTTGATTTATTAAAAAGTGTATTTGGATATTAACATGAGAAATTTTAGAAAAAATATCAAGAACCAGTGGAATATGGCCCTAAAAAAATTAAATAAAATAATTTTAGAGTTAGGAATACAAGGGGTTATTACATAGGCGAGTGTACAAAACCCCACATCTATCAGCCTCTACAAGTGGGGCATAATAATCAGGCGTCGTGAAAGACCACATCCCACCAAGGTCAATGAGTGCCCGCTTTGCCAGAGCATCCGCCACCTAGTTGGCCTCCTGATAGAAATGTGGAACCAATGGACGCATTTGCGTGACCTTTTTGAGACAATAAACCCATTGAGGTAGCACACACCAAGTCACATTACGTGTCTTGGTCTTCAACGCATGAACCATAGAATGGGAGTCAGGTTCAATCTATATACATTTCCAATTAAACTGGACAACATACCTGACAACATATATTATGCCCCGTATTTCTGCTTCGAAGGCATTTCCAATTCCAATGGCATGGTGGAAGCATCCCTTTACAAACCCACGGTATGTACAGAACACTCCCTCACATCCCGACATACCTGGTGTGCCCGATGCAGCTCCATCAACATTCACCTTGAGGGAAGACACAATTGGTGGAATCCACTGAATATGTTTCAGCATTCGAGGATTGCGCAACAGACCTGAAACACCAAGCTTTATCATAACTTGGATATCATAAACAATGTTATACATGGCTCCATCCTGGATTATTGAGGCAGCATAAGCATCCCTATGGACAACCATATTACTTTGATGTATCGTGGAGTGCGCATCATGAAACAACATTCAGTTCCAGGCTTCCTAGATATTTGCAATAACAGCATCAATAGCCACCAACAACAGAATCTGAATTTACTCACTGCATTTAGCATAAACCATACCGGATAGAAAGTCCAAGACGGTCCTGCAGGTGTCGACCACTATCCTAAACAGATAGGCAATGTAATCTCAAAGCTGCTTGGCACGATTGTAGTCCATAAAGATATGTTGTATCAAGTCCTCCCCACCCCTGAAAATAGAACACGTAGAGTCCATTTGCCGGGTATCCAAATTGAGAAGGTCAGTTGTGGGCATTATATTTTTAAAAATTCTCCTTATCAAGAATAACCTCGCTGGACAAATGAATCCATTTTTGAAATTCAGCAACCACGCCGGTGTAGGAGTTAGACCCCCACAAGCTATCCTGTAAAAATCCCTACAGTTAAACTACCCAGTTTTGGCATGGACCCAAATCAGAGTATCAATATCCATAAAATCATATCCATTGATTTCATTTTCCACCTACAAAGGAATTTCAAAAATAGGAGCATGAATTTGTGAAAGCAAACCCGAGATGGACATAGGGGATACTTTAGTTGGAACATTAGGATCACGAAGAGGCTGTGTGAGCCACTTTGTTTCCCAACAATTATGGGTGGAATCCCTACAAACCAACCATTTAGTATCCTTCATTATCCTCACATACACATGCTTGAGAGATTCCCAAACCAATGAGGAAAGATAATATTTATAACCATTGAGAGGCCGCTTTGTGATTCGATTCAAAAGAAAGTCATCATCATCTTCATGTGTGATCAGGTTCCAAGTGAATTTTCCAATCAAACCATCATTGAAGGTGTAGAGTTCCTTAACCCCAAGGCCCCCATCTCCACAGGCTTTAGGCATTCCTTCCACGCAACTGTAATCAGATTCTTTTAATGTGGTGACCCCGTCCAGATAAATTTTTTTACCATTCTCAGAAGCTTCCTAATAAGTCCTCTCGGCCATCTATAAAGGGATAAGAAATAAAAGAACTTCGATGTGATCAATGAGTTCACCACGAAGATTCTCCCAACCAGTGACATAGCATTCCCTTTCCAATTGGCCAGATGACGTATAATACTAGCAGAAATGCCCTCCAAATACTGCCTTTTCACCTTTCCCCAAAACTGTGGGACCCAAGAATGATTTTAGGGAAGTGAATGAAGAATGATTTATAATTATACTGTAGAACCTAAGGAAGGATAATATTTATGAAAAATTTAAGGAGAGTGAATTTTGTCTATAAAGTGTTTCATTTTTGGGCCATATAATCCCATGAAAGGGTATTTCAGTGGATCTATTGAAGATAGAGGATATCAATATTTGGACCATACTAACCATGGGGACTGTGATCCATAGTTTTATAGTTTTAATTAGATATTATCATTATTTTATAGATAATTTATCATGAATATATAATCTACTCACCATGTATCTTAAAAGCGGGTCAAGTTCCTTCCTATAGATGATTGTGTGGAAAATTTAAAGGAACAAAAGAGAAATTATTTAACACACATATAATTACATTATGCTACATTAGAGAAGGGTATGTAATCTATAATGATGCATTAAATAAGGGATTGGGATATGTTCTTGTGCATAATGATAAGGTGAGAGACTATACCTCCGGAAAATTGAATGTTCACAAGAAAAATTACCCAATTCATGATTTGGTGTTTGATACCATAATTTTTTTATTAGAGATATGTAAGAATTATATATATGAAGAAAATTTTCATATATATATTGATAAAAAAATTTAAAGTATGTCTTCACAAAGAAATAGTTGAATATGAACCAGAGAAGATGGTTAAAGATGATTAAATATTATGGACTCTCAATAAACTACCACCTTGGGAATGAGAACATAGTGGAAGATTCATATAGTCAAGAGGATCATACTAGCTTATCCATGATGAGGATGAAAAAAGATTCAAAATTTCTGGACTTTCAAAGGATGGATCTTGAAATTTTGAATAAAGGGGATAAAAATCATCTTTCTCAAAAATGTTTCAACCATCTATACATGTGAGGAAAAAATAAGTACATGAAGATGATTAGGATATATAGATGAAGGTGATAAATTTTCCAGAGTTCAACCTTTACTATGATAGAATGATAAGGTTCAGGAACCACATATGTGATTTGTCCGTATTATATTTGAAGAAAGGTCCATTAGAAGAGACACATAGTTTTTTATTTTCTATTTATATTTGAAGATAAAATATGTATTTATATTTTAATGAGTATTTCATGTGGGAAGACATGAAGAGAGGTATCATAGAGTTTGTCTCTTAGTGTATGGTATATCATTAAGTTAATGATAAGAGACAAATATCTAAGGTGTTGTTACAATCATTACCAATACCCAAATAGAAATGGGAAAACATCACCATCGATTTTTTAACTAGATTCTCTAAAAAATATAAATCACCCAATGATATAAGGGTTATAAAAGATCACCTTATAGAGTCATTACATTTTATTACTATGAAAGAAGATTTTTCTTTGGATCTTCTTTCCATGATATGATTTAATAGATTGTTAAGGTTTCTATAGTTCCACATTCTATTGTGGCTGATCCGAATATGAGGTTTACCTCAATGTTATGAAGAATTATTTACAAAGATATTTATATAGAGTTTATTTTTAGCATTGTGTATCATCCTCATATGAAAAGTTCATATAAGTGAATAGTTCAAACCCCTAGTGGATATGTTGAGATATTTTTCTATGGATCTCAATAGTGGTGGGGATCAACACCTTCCTCTGGTTGTGTTTTCATACAATAATAGCCTTCCCTTGATCATTAAGATGTATAGTTATTATTCCCTTGAAGGAAAAAATTTTATAACTAAAATGTACAGGAATGAAGTTGGAGAAATAAATCTATTAGGGCCAGAAATATTAAAAGAAATTGAAAAGAAGGTTAGGTCCATTTAGTAACAAATAAGGGTAGTAAAAATTTGGTAGAAACATTATGCTTATAATCAAAAGCATGATCTAAAATTTGATGTTAGTGATAATGTATTTCTATAAATTTCCTTAAGGAAGTAGGTATTGGGATTTGGAATGAAGGGAAATGTAATCCATATGTATATCTGTCCATTTGAAATTACTGTTCATATTAAGATGGTATAATATCAATAAGATCTTACAATAAACCTCACTCAAGTCTATGATGTGTTCTATTTATATCTACTAAGGTATTAAATATATAATCCTTTACATTAATTGAACTCAAAGTCCATAATACTGTTGTAATATTTTTGTTATGAGGAATTATTGATGGAAATTTTTGATCATATAGAAAAATTTATATGAAACAAGGCCAGTCAGCTGGTATATGTCTTCTTGAAAAAACCAGTAACTTGATGAAGCCATGTGGGAACATGAGGATATAATAAGGAAAAATCGTCCTCAGTCGTTAGAAAAAAGTGGTATAATTTCTAAGGATAATTTTATTTTAAGGGGGTTAGAATGTAATCCCCCAAGATTTTATGAAATATATTTTTTCAAATAAATTTGTTTTATTTTATTTCTTACATTACACGAAAAACCGAGTTCTAAAAAGCCACAATATATTCATAATTTGATAAGTAAAACATGACTGTTATAACCCAACCATTATACTTGGCTATATGAATAAGAATAAACACATTTTCAAAAATGATTATAATGGTTTTATATAAAGAAAATAAATTTATAGAAATTAATTAAAGTATTTATATGTTTTAAAAATACTATTTTCTCAAAAAAATGTTTTTATTTTTTTTGTTAACAAATAATAAAATTAATTTTTCAAACTTTTAGAAATTTTTTTCAAAAAAATAGACTTTTTTTGAATACTTTTTCATTTATGCTTTATATGTAAGGTAATAAGGATAAATTTAATGAATATATGTGATTTAAATGAAATCATAGTATGTTTTTTAAAGGTGAAGAATTATTTACCTTTACGTCATTCCATCCAATTAAAAATGGAAGCAACATTCATGCTTACGTACGACCTACTGTCTCTATGAATGATGTAAATAATTTTATATCTCTAGAATTTTTGGGTTATACTAAATGCATATATAGTGAATATATAAATTATTTATTTCATGTTTTAAAATTTTGAGACTATGGAACCATGATCAAAATAAAAAGGATAAAAATTACAAAACCAAAACATACATGAAAAATGAAGCAGTTATTATCCAAAATGTGATTTTAAAAAGGAATTGATAATAGAAGGGTAGTAAAAGGTCATAAGCCAATAATATATAGTATTTTAAATGTGAGTATTATTATGTGTTATATGTATAAATAAATCTATATTTATTATATATAATTTTCGAATGAGTATGAAGGAAGTCCAGACATAAGGTAAGCAATTTTGGTCCCAAATTGACTTCTTTGGTACATAAGTTATGTTATGCACCTATATAATTTTATAATATGTATATACTCCCCCGTAAACATTTTATATTATGAATTTATTTATTCTCAAGATATTTGGAGATTTACTTAATTTTATTTTTTCACAGGTCTTTTGAATGGGGTATATACTAACAAATATTGTATTTTAGGATCATTATAATAAAAATTATAGGACATAAATATCAATATAATCTTATTTTTTTCATGGGGATTATTATTCAAAAGATACCAAATTGGTAATGGTTTTATGCTATTATCTAATTGTTTATCAAGATTATTTATAATTTTGTTTATAATGATGAGATATTATGATCCACATATTAATAAAATCATAAATGTTCATATGGTATGGTTTTTATTTAAAATTACAAGTTTCCCTTTAGTTTTTTCTATTTATAAACTCATGATCCCAAACAAGTTTTTTAAGTAATAACTAAATTTATTTATCTTGTCAGTCAAAAACCCCTTTTCTTCCATGTCCACAATATCTAATTTTGTTAAAAGATTTATTTAGTATTATACATTGATTGTTTAAATATATTTATATTCATGTTTTAATTTTTAAAAAAATGTTTTAAAAGGAATTTTTTTTTTCAATTTTCCGATGGGGTTGTTTTGATGTTTTACCGAAAATGTGAAAAGAATCATTTTTTAACATATACGACACTGAAAAAACTTCCCGTCATTATGAGAAGTCAATTATTTGATTATTGTATTAATTTTTAATGGTTATTTTCGTAGAAAATGTTTTCTTTATTTCAGAAGTTTTTTATTTTTTAAATAAGTGATTTCAAATGAAAATTATACATTCCTCAAGAAAATTTAAATGATATTTTAATTAATTTTTATTCATAAACAACAAAAAAATTTGGTGTTTTTTATATTTTAATAGGGATATGATGAAATGTTATGATTATTACTCTTTATTTGGATATTTTATGTTAATATTTATTATGAAAATATGGTTATTAAAACTATTCCTTTTCCACAGGTTATGGTTTGATGAAATGGTGAATTGTTTATGAAACCCATTTATTTTACATGGGGTTAAATAGGATGAAATGATTATAAAAACCATTTAATTACATGGATTATATATAATGAATGTATTATGATGTTATGGAATACATGTTAATGATTTTTATTATGTGATGAGTAGGAATTATATCTCTCTTCAATGCATTGGGTAATGTTTTATATCTCATGAGAAAATGAAGAAAAACAAGGTGATGTGCTTGATTTTTCATTATAAAACATGATGACATGATTGGTACAATATGGGAAATAAGTGATGATTCCTCTAATATTATGAAATAGAAATATATTTTATGCCTCATTTGTTATGATTTTATGGTCAGTGATGTTAATATTTACATAAGATATGGTTTCTATACTTTTAATGGTTTGAAATTTATATGATATAAGGATCTGGTTCATTATTTATTTATGATTATTTTCAATATTATAGTTTAGGTATTTTGAGATGATAATGTTTTATTCCCTAGATCTTTATTATGATTCACGATTGATTGGGTTTAAAATTTATTGATTATATTTATAATATCATGCCCTTATATTTATTTTATTCTTTTATATGATCATTAATTGATATCTTACAAGTTTACCCTTACTGAGAATTTGAGCTCACCCTTTCTTATGTTTCCTTTCCCATGGTTATGAAGAAAGTATTAATTAAGTTATATAAATTAATAATACTAATATGGATGATTATTCATGAAATTATAAGATTATGAAACTAGTCTCTAGATACTCTAAACAATTGTGGTCCTCAGGCACATATTTTTCAAAATCATTAAATGATCATATATTTAGATGAAATATTTATGTATGAAAATTCTATTTTACTAGGCATAATTAATATGAATATCTCCAATATTTATAACAATATGGGTTTGAAAAAATTCATTTATGTTTTCTCACAATTTATCACCTTCTTAATATATTATCAATGGTATAAATTCATTTTTTAGAAACAAAATCTAATTCCCAAAAACAACTAATTTAGTACTATGATATATAATAACCTGATAAATAGAAATAAATACCCAAAATAAAATCAATCTCAACAAGGTAAAGAAAACAAGGTTTATAGGTAAATCATTTCCACATATGATAATAGAAATATATTTTAAAATTCTAGTTCCCTTAATACTACCCCATGTGTTCTTAACAAAATGCATCACTTTATTTATTTCATTGATGTGTTAATTTTACTAGAAAATTTATCAAAAATTTAGGAATGTATGGAAGCTAAATAAATAAGAAATTAGCATAATATAAATTCAAAAGTAATATACCTGTTAACACTTTATTCGATGGACCAGCATATTCAAAAGTACTTTAAAATGATATCACCACACCGTTTTGTTTATAGTCTCACTATTTCCCATAATTTATTCTTTTCTTCACACATGAACCAAAATAATAACCCATATAATTACATTTTAAACATCTTACTGTCATCTTATCAAAATTAGTCTTACAACTACTAAGATATTTTTTTAATCACGAGCTATATGAACAAATTTACCACATCCAATGAACATACCTAATTTTATGATAGAATATATAGGGGTATTTTTTATGACACTAATTACAAAGT
This sequence comes from Viscum album, assembly GCA_963277665.1. Classification (NCBI taxonomy): domain Eukaryota; kingdom Viridiplantae; phylum Streptophyta; class Magnoliopsida; order Santalales; family Viscaceae; genus Viscum; species Viscum album. The sequence continues at coordinate 474,699,231 of OY728148.1, forward strand.
TTAAACTTGATTTTATTACCTTCTGATTTATTTTATAGATTCTATCCTATTGTCTTACCCCACCTTTTTTCCTATTTTCATGGAACACATGGTCCTTAGAAGACTCAAATTCTTCCTTCTCATCAAATCAAAAAAGTTTATTGTATCTTATAAAATCACAAGACGATAAGTCCCTTTGTTATGTTTTATTTAATCATGGGTAAAAAAATTAATTTACTATCAATATTTGGAATAAAATTTGGTGCACACCTTTCTAATTGGGTGAAGTTTTCTTTATACACGACTACTGAATCTTTCCCCTTCTATCCAAAACCCAAGAATTTATTTTCCATACTATATATAAAATCCCTATTAAAATATTTATCATGTTAAATATTCTTAAATGAACCTCATCACATCGCATAAATATCTTCTATTTCTCCAGTATTCTTATCTATTAACCACCATTGATCAGATTCACCTTTAAAACATTAAACAGAAAGAGTTACCTTTTTTATTCTCTAAACCACCCCTGAATTCAAATGTATTTTCCATACCTTTAATCCATCCCCTTGCTACCACTGGATCCTAGGATACATTGAAAAATAGAGGGTTTTATATCATAAAATTCCCCACTGTTATCTTGTTCCTATATAGTAGTTCTTGTTATTCTCTAGTATGGTTTCAACAACCTTTTATAGCCTATTTCAATTGAGCGATTAAATAAAAAAACTACTTAGTTCAAATTCCAAGATTTCCAGTTTGCTGATTTGGAATGATATTTTCTTTTTGTTTCCTTCCACCTACATTTTCCCCATGTCCTCTATAAAAAACCATTCTAAACTAACATAGTTTGGGTAAAGAAACATGATAATATTTAAATTATATACCCTGATTACGATAAATTAATTTTTTTAATGGGTAATTACTAATATTATCCTAACCTTTAATATTATTAAACTTTCACCTTTAATACCTATTATAAGGACCCGACCTTAAAAATATGTAAATTTTACCTTTATAAAATATTTAATTTTATTGAGTTATTAAATTTCCTCTAGGTTTATATTTTTAGATAATTAGTTCATCCCTATTACAGAAATAAATATTTCATCACAAATTAGGATACTTCCACATAGTATCCATTTTTCCCATAATAGTAAAATTTTAACATATAACAAGTTTTCTTGTCATGAAATATCTTAAAAATTTTATATTTACCCAATGATTTTCCCTAAATCAAGCTTACCCTATTATTTTTTTGAAAACATGGGATGTGTATAGAATCTTCATAAGGGACAAATTAAAAAATAAACATGTTATTCCATAAATCTTCATAAACATTTTCATTTTTAAAAATAATATTTGAGATCAAAATAATGATTTTCTTACAAAAGAAATCTACATCACTACCCACAGATGTTTGTGAAAAATTTCATAATAGATATTAAAGGAAACAATAAATTTATAAATGATAATTTTTAGAAATGAAAAGTATTGAAACATTTTCCCCAAAGTTATATATCTCACTTTAAATAAATAGTTAAAATTCCCATTAAATTTAATGTTATTAGCTTACCTTGTCAAAACATAATATTTCTTTAAAAACCCAATTGAAAGCATAGAAAATTAATCAAGGTAACTTGCTACATCACTTTTTTACTCTTAAAAATGGAATAACTTACTTACTAAATTCCAATAATATTTCAGGATAATCCTTTTACCAGTTAACTACATCCCTTTACCCAATGCATTAGTGATCTATATCAGTCTCACAGATCCTCCTGAGCTATATCATTCTCACCCATAATAATGAGATATATTAGTTACAACCATTATTATAACAAATTACTAATAACCATACAATAATTATAACACATAATAACTATAATTTTCACTATTAAACTCATAAATATATTATTTTCAACCATAAGAATAACATTCTTGATATCGAAATTTCAATTCCATTTAAAAATATTTTTGAAAATACATAAACCAAAGGAAATAAGGGGTTTTATTTAAAGAAACTATTCAATATTATAAATGAATACAAACATCAACTAATGGTTATTGTGTTAATATAAACTATTTATGCCTTTTATGGTAAATTGAAAACTTCATTTTACCTTTTTGTAAATAAAGATAAAACATTCTCTATAAAGTACATAAAAATATTCCCTTTGAGGGACATTGAATGTAAGAAAAAAGTGGAATAAAATTTCCCTTATAAGTCATTTATATCTATATAAATTTATCCATAAATTAATTTAATGACTATGTCTACGGAATAAAAATATTTATAATGTAAATCTTTAAAATATTTAAAATAAGGGTTTTAGATAAAATATACCTTACCTCAAGTTCAACCCCTCACGTACGTAATTTATATTCCAGAATACTAAACTTATTTTAATTATTTACTTTATTAATATTATTTTCAAATTTATATTCCTGTTATTTCATGTTATGTTCAGTTACTTAATCAATTTAGTTTACGTCAAATGTTTTGATGATATTCGACTCATTTGTGCTAAAAGGATTCGGTTGGTTTAAAATGGTAAAATATGTCTTTATTTCACTATAAATTGAATAATATTTTTGAAATAATTATTATTTTTATATATCTATTATACTTTCAGATCCAATCATGAAATATGGTTATGAAAAATGTATTACATTACCTTCATAGAGACAGTATATTGTATGTATACATGAGTAATGCTTCCTTTTTTTAAATAAAGGTTAGAGAACTAAATTAAGTATTATTTTAACTTTCTAGAATTATTATTATATGAAAAATATATTATTATATATATATATATATATATATATATACCATCTATGTGATGAAATGATGAAAAATGTATCACACTACTTTATGAAGGTGGTAATCCACAATTGCACATAAACAAAGTTATCATCTTTCAAAGGATATAAAGGAGAGAAAATTGATGATATATTAACTTTATAGAAATTTAATTATTTAATTAATATCATATATTTTTGTTAATGTTATCATTATAATTATTTGTGAGAGGCAGTGATAAAAAATTAATTTCATCAGTTTGCAAGGTGGTAGTACATCGTACACATGAGTGATGATTTTATTTCCCATTTGATAGAAGTGGAGATGAATATACCCAATTAAATTAAAATAATAACATATTAGTATATGTGATATAGTGATATTATCATTTATCCAGTTTTTAGAGAATTTTAATGAAGTTGAATAAGAAATAAAATGAGAATTCTCTCTTGGTAATTATATCTCTTCTTAAGACAACCTATTTTGGTTTATAACTAAAGCCTTACCAGGATGGTTTTATGATCAAACCAAGGAATATAAGATGTGTGTGGGGGTTTAATAAGGAATTACAGTTGGTATTTTATAAAAAAAATGATCTTGATGTGTTTATAATATAGGAGAGTGAGTGTCCTTTTGTAAGTGTGGGAGAGGACAAACCTGACATTTTTGAAAAGATTAAAATATGTAGGAATCTTACTATAGAAAAATGGGTAAAATGGACTATTTTATATGTAGAAATAAGAAAGGGTATAAATATTTCCATAAAATATGATTTATAAATGTTTTCATATCATTTTATACCTTATCTAATTAGCTTAACACATGGTAAACCCGTTTTAACCAAAACTCTATGGTAACATATTGTTACTCTTTTTACTATTCATTATGTCAAAAAATCAAGTTGACCTTATTAAATAATATTATTTATTATGATTCTAAGTATTTAATAAATTTTATGAAAATTTATTTCAATGAATATGTATAAGTTAACTTAAAATTAAATTCTTTAAATCCGATGAATTGTTTTCCTAAAAAACATTTTTTAAGTGAAAAAATGTTTTTATACCAAATTAAAGTATAAAATTGATCATAATGGATATAATTGGATTATTAATATTTGAAATGAAAAAAATAATTGTTAAATAATTTTAAAATCAAATATAAATTTTTAATTTCTCAAAACCAGAAGTTAGTTTTTTTAAATATCCGCATTTTCACTATTTATTCAAAAAATAAAACATTTCAAAAAATTATACAAATACTACACTAATATAATTTTTACATTTGGAACTACAAAATTATAACCTTTTTTTTAATTAAAATTCTATAATTTTTATATTACATTTTAAAAAAATACTATATAATGCATGAAAACACAATTTTCTTAGAAATGATGATTTTCCTTTGAGTAAATAGTTACCTAATATTATTAAAATTAATATAAATATAAAAAATATAATTAATTAATACTAATAATGCATGAATTTTATTCACTTTTAACATTACCTGGGGTTTTATATGTATACTGGAATGAAAATTCTCATTATAAGTAAATTCCACTAATGAAAGTTGTTGATCTTAACATCCACGATAATCTAATGATAAATCCCAAAACATGTCTTCCAAAGTATGAAAGTTTTGTTTAACTACCTATTAGATCATGGATACTAGTACCTAATGACTTCTAAATCCCTTTTAATTTTTTAGGTAAATCATGAATCATGATCAGATGTAATAGAGAGATGGACTCCATGTGACCCAACTATTTCATTAAAACAAATTGTATCAAGATAATCCATACACATGGTATCTTTAATGGGAAGAAAAATTGAATATTTATTGAAATGATTAAAAATAACCAAAATTGAATCATTTCCTCAACAAGTATTTATAAACCACACCATGAAATCCATACATATATTCTCCCATTTCAATTAAAGCACTAGAAAATACTGAAGCATACCCTTCAATAATTATTTCTTAGTATTATCCTTTTGAAAATTCAAACATTTTATTTTAAAATTACAACTATTTTTTTCATTACTTATCATCCATTAACTTATTAATGGAATTTTTACATATTAGTGTGTCTCGATGAATATAATATCAAGATCTATGACCCTCAATCAGTAATTATATCTTTAATAGAAAATCACTTGGAACATGTAACCATGATCCTAATCTGATAGTGATTTATGTTTCAAAATATAACTCAGATAATTCACCTCCTTTAACGATTCCTACCTTTCTTTACTAACTGTGATCTTATTTTTGAACTTTTATAGTTATTTATTCTAGATATGACTTTAATTATACATGTGAAAAAATGGAAATGGTTTTTGGATAGACTATATCCAAACCTAGGTTCATTAAGTAATAAACTGAAGGAAAATGTTACAAATTTAGTATAGTTAATGATGCATTATTTTTTTTCTGCTCAAGGTACCATATATCTAGTTTTCTTTACATAGATGTTTGTGAAAGTTTCCTTCTTAATACTTTCATAGTTTCATCCATATTTTTTTTCATTTTTAACTATTTTTTAGTGAATATATACTTCAAAGTATTATATTCAATATATATATATATAATAAATTTTAACCCATATAAAAAACACTTTATTTTTTGAAGAAAAAACATCACTGTAAAATCCAGATATTGTGTTGGATAATTCAAAACATGGATTTTCAATTCGCTTGTTGCGTATGAAATTAACTGACAATATTACCCTAGGAAAATCTCTAGGAAATTACATTAAACATCACTATAAATAAAAAATTCCCCATTTATATATGGTATGTCTAATCCAAAATAATTAACCAGTCATCTTTTCAATTGATGAAAACTTTAATCAAACTATTTGACCCTAATTAGTTTAATTTCTTATGTGTTATCTTCAATAGTGAGATAGATAACCGAGTAATTTTTTTAACAAACCATATATAGTAATCCACTAGTCAAAGAATTCTTAAACTATATTTGAATTTTTTAGGTCTTGGTCACTCTTTCATCACTTTATTAGGAGATTCAAAAGTTTATCCAAGTTTAGAACTGTAATTCCGAACGAAAGAAATTTGATGCAGCCAAAATTCAAATTTAGAAATTTTTTTATAGAACTTATTTTATTCTAATGTTTCCAAAATAATCCCTATATTTTTTCCATGGAATTAATAGATATTAGAAAATAATTGGATTTCAGTGGTGAAAACTATTGCAAATTTATCCACTTACTCATGGAAAACCATACACCTAAGATCAAATAATACACCTTGTTCATTTTTAAACCTAGAAGGAAAAACCAAAAAATCCAAATGAACATACCTAGTATGAAACTCTATCCTTAGAAAATAACCTTTCATTACTTTTTGTCCATGATAACAAGATCTGAGGTCAATATTGGAAAAATACTAAGCACCCTAGAGAAGATCAAACAATTCATATTTCTGATTTAATGGATACTTATTCTTAACAATATTATTATTGAGAGCTCTATATTCAATAAAAACCCTCATATATTTTTTTTGAAAAACCATTACATATATAATTGTAGGGATTTTACTATAAATAATTTTTTCTTTAAAACTTCAAATAGTATTTTTACCAAAATCACTTTATTCATTTTTGGATGTGATATTTCCATTTTATTATAAAAATTCCCAGAATTAAAACAATGTGTAGATCCCGAATCAAAAAATAATTGACATCAATTGAATAAAAAAGTAGTAAACCTTTCACCACTTTATTCAATGGTCCTATATTTTTCAATGTAGTCATAAAAAATATGGTTCCACTTTTATTCTTATGATCATGATAATATCCATCCTTAAATTTTATTAGTCATGCACATTCATAATATACAATATCATTAAAATTAAAAAAAATTATAGAAAGATTATCATAATTTGTTTTTCTATTTTAAATTGTTTTTCTCTTTATAGACACGAGCAGGATGTCCCAATATACCACACAGATAAAACTCTCTATATCTTAAAAGATAATCACCAGATTGTTTTTTACAATACTTGTTAAAAGAGGGAATATTAATTCTCTTTCATTTGGATTTATTTACTGAATTATACTCCATTTTTTCCACTTGTACTACTTCTAATACTAATTTATATAGAAATAAATATACACCATTTTTAAATTATTATAACATCATAAAATTTACTCATAACATCAAATCTAATGACTAAGAAAATCCCATTTAAAATTTTGTTACAATTCTGAGTAAAAATAGTTATTTTTATTATCATAATCCAGGTTGAAATTTGGATCATACCTTGATAAATTAATAAATGTTTACTCATAAGTAGTAATTGAGTCTTCATAATTCATCATCAAATCCAAGAACAACCAATCTTCCCAAGACACACAATTTAGGATAATATTTCTTAAGGGTAACATCCTAAAATGTTTCCTAATCCTTGGAATCAATATCATATTTCTCATAGGTATTCTTAATCAAAGACCACCATTGATTGGTTCCACAATAATATTGATAAATTTAGTGGGCTAAATTTTGATGCCCTAAACATCCCAAATATTTTCATATCTTTTCCAATGCATTGATTCATGTTGTAGTTACCACTGGGTCTGATGATCCACCAAAAGTTGGAAGGTGTTGTTTCATGAAATCTTTTAATATTTTAATGTTCCTGTATAGAGAATTAAGCCACTCTTTTTCTTGGGTTACACCATTTATAACCTATGTCAATTGAGTTAGTACAACCACAAATAGCTCAGTTCTAACTCCAACTATTATAGGTTTCTAGTTTAAAAGGATATCATTCTATGGTTTCCTTTATACTTTATTTTATCTATTTCATCTATGAAAAAAATTCTAAACAAACATGGATTAAACGGGGAAACATGAAAACCCATATGTGAATTTTTATTTTTATGTAATAAACATTGGGTAGAAAATAATTAATAATTAATCATGAAATAAGCTTCAAATCATAATGTCTCTATAAATATTTTTTGAAAGAAATCATAAATTCAAAATCAAAATCCTGAAAGTTACTTATGAAAAAAAAAAAAATCTTGAAAGCATACATTTAAGCTTAAAAATATCACAAACCTTCACTTAATTATGAGTTAATTATCATACCTTATGAAATCAAAATATTTCCATTATAACCCATAACAATTACAAAATGACAATGCATTTATCTTGGGACACTATCCTTACAATCACCCATAAAAGAATTCTTATGAAGGAATAACCTTCATAGTTAATTCCATCATATCCCTTAGGTGTAACTTATTTTAGGTTATCTCTATCACTTTAACCAATTCATTGGAGAGATATATCAAGCACACATGTTATCAAAGATTTATTGGATTCAATTGTTGTCATATAAAATACATAGGAACCATATAATGAGAAAAAAAATAAAATCCTTAATTTCCATTATAAAATCCTATAAAATATTCTAATTAACATATATATACAAGTACTTTAGGTCTTTATGTAAAAATAAGGATGAAAGTTCTATTTTTCATTGGAAAAATATTAAAAATAAATATTACATGAAGTGTAGAAAATGGTATATTTTTTGGAATGCCATGAAACAATATATAAGAATCATGATAATGAATAAGGACTATGACTATTTAAAAAATCGGTCATACGGTAGGCATACAAAAATCATTCTTTTTCACTGAAGTCAAAAGTATCAAAAGTAACCCATATGAAAATATTTGAAAATAATATTCCTTTAAAAAAATTAAAAATGAAAGTAAAAATTAATATAAAATAAATTTATCAGATATTTAATTAGAGATAAAAATTATATAAAACAATTTGAAGAACATAGACATAGAGGGAAAATATTTTAAAAAATTTAAAACATTATTTTAAAGATAAATCCTTCACATCATCTCAAGACTCAAAATGTGCATCCATTAATTTATTAAATAATAAAATTTTATTATTTTATACTTGATTACAAAAATATTCCTTGTTTATTTACATATTATAATCCATTTTATTTCACATATTATTATTTCATTTATATTTACTAAATCTGTTAAGTTCACATTGGACGTTTTTGGGGGAGTTTGGTTTACAAACTAAAAATAACATCGATGAATTTATTGTGGTAAAAAATGTCATTATTTCATTATCTCAAACACTTTATGGTTTCTTTTTTATACATTACATAAATTTTTATAACCATTCATAGAAGGTGGTCATAGGGAATGAATCACATTGCCTTATAGAGGTGGTAGTCCACTCGTATGTATGAGTGACATTATCATTTTACAATGGATGGAGGGGTAATAAGGTAAGTAATATATTGTCTTTCTATAATAATGATAATGTATTAAAAATTTTATATATTCATTACTTCCATATTTATTACTATACTTGTTATAAGCATGTGGAAAACAAAATAAATCGCTTTGTAGAGGGGGCAGTCCACACATACACACAAGTGATGTTTTTATATACCATAGGATGTAAAAGTTGATGAAAAAATGTTTTACACTAAAAATAATTTAATTTAATTATATTTCAGGTAATTATATTATAATATAATATTGGTTTGGATTTATTTTAAGGTGTTAAGAGAATAAATTAACAACAAATAACTCTGTTATGAGTAATACATATTCTTAGGAAGACCCTATTTAGGATAATACAAAAGCCTTATAGGTTGGTATTTTAGAGATAAAAAAAATAGGACCTAGGGAATGAATCTATGGTGGTAATTTTGTGGGAATTTCTTGATCTATAGTTCTATATAGTTGTGAATAATTTTGTAGAGGAGGTTCCCTTTTTAAGGGTGGGGAGGGGAAGACTTGTAATTATCCTTATGTTTTAAATATAATAAATGACTAAATAATGGGAAAGTGGAACTAAAACAAAACAATTTATATGTTAAGGTGATAAGGTTAAAAATAAGGAAATACAATTATAATTATGATAATACTTTATGACATTATCAATTAGTTATTACCTTTTTAACACATTTTACCAATTATCATGGTAACTGATTCTTAACATGGTAAATATTAATTATGAACAAAAATGAAATTGATTTTATAAATAAATATAATCATCTAGATTAGAAAAATTAAATCCATTTTTTATGATTAAATTTTAATAAGTGTTCATGACAGACTAGAAACCTATTTTTTTTTAGAAAAATTAGTTTTAAGCTTAAAAATGAATTTATACCAAAATGAAGTATAATTATGATTACCAAGGAATTAAGTGGATATTTTTAATAAAATATTACTAATTTTACATTATATCCAAAAAGAAATATAATGGGACATTGTTAATACTTGAAGAGAAATGGTGATTTTTAGAAAAATGATATTTTTCTCTATCACAAAATAAAAAATTTCAGAAAAAATAAAAAAAAATTCCAAAAACAATATGTCATATATTGATGTAAAAAATGATTTTAATTTAGAAAAATTAAATTTTATAAATTTATATTTATATTTTTTAAAATAAATCTAATTAATTCATGGAAAATATTTTTTTAGAATAAAACTATTTCATTTTTGATAAAACAATTTCCTAAATTTATTGTAAGAAACATGAATTCATAAAATTTAATCATTAATATTAATAATACATGAAATCGAAATATTATTAGTATTACATGGGTAGTCACACTCTATTCCCTCCTTAATGATCATTATCTTATCCTCCAATTCTCATGACATGGAGTTAGATATTTGGTCTCTATTCAACCAGAGCATGGTGGAATTAGGTCAAAATGATAAGTCTTTTTTCATGAAAAGGATAAATGTGGTTCGAGAGTAGAGATAAGGTCCCAATATTTTTGGATAAGGATTGATGATATTGATGATCTTGTCTAGTGTAGTGCGATTCTATTAAATAGGTTGGTGGTACCCTATAACACTTTATCATAATTTATGTATTTTTTATAGTGTTTTATTACACGTAGGTTCATGTGTATGCATGTATTTTACCTTTACTAGTTCTTGAAGTGGATGAATGAGATCTAATTGATAAATTGGCATTTTTGGAATCTTGAGTGTGTTTAAGCATAATATTTATGGTGTAATAGTTTAGGGCTATTATATTTTATTTTTTTTTGAATAAATTGAGTTTACAAGATGGTTATCAGCGTATGAGGGAATACGGATTGGTTTTGGGTAACATCCTTCAATAGAGAATGGGTTGCGGCTTGGTAATTTTTAGCATTATTTGGATGATGATGGGTTCTAACTAGTGGAAACATAGGGAGATATATTTGATTTGGAAATGGGTAATCCAAAGCATATAGTATACGAATCTGCATGGGAAATATTTCTGACTATTTGGACTATCATGTATGTGTTTGTAGTGGGAAAGGGAATTCAGTATGTTCCTTGTGATTATATTGGTATGTCCTATAGGATATGAAATCAACTTCTGGTTAATGGGTATTAGTTTTTTTAATGTGTATGAATTGAGTTCGGTCTAATAATATGATTAATTATCTTCCCTTGAGCTAGATTGGTGAACTAATGGGTTTGTGTTGTTGTTACTTGTATGACGGGCCTTATGTGGTGTGGTTATTAAATTAGGATAAAAAAGAGATGAAAAATTGAGTAATATATCTACTTAATGGGTAAATATCACTATGTTTGTGGTCTATTTTGAGACATGTTGGTGACGTGACAGATTACTAGAGAGTTGGGTGCTAGGATATGTATTTTTTGACTTGTGTTTCTTGTATTCTATCCTTGATGCAGTGTAGTTTTATTATGGGATGGTTTTATCTACAATAGTGGTTGAAATATTTAGTGAATATAAGGTTTAATTATTTATTTCGTTGATATAGTATTAGAATATGTTTCCTGGTTTGGTATTCATTTATCACCCTTGGTTATAATATCTTAGATTGAAGACACTATTTTTCATTTATCACAAAAGGGTATATTGACCCTGAGTTAAGGCCATCAGGAATTAATCACCCATGTCTAAGCTTTTCAAGAGTCGAGAATCCAAATCAAATTTATTTCATATTTTTAGACATAATGGGAGTTGAGATTCCATATGAAATTTGCCACATATGGATAAAATAGATAAGAGTTGGGATGACCTCTGGTATTTATCTCCCTAGGTTAGACCAACTGAGAGTCAGGAGTCCATTTTGAATTTATCACACATGGTCAGATCAAATAAGATCCCATATTCCTTTTGGAATTAATACCCATGGTCAAACTGAATAAGATACAAGATTCTATATAGAATCATTATCACCCGTGGTCGGATTAGTTGAGAGATCGATATAACTTCTAGAATTCTTTAACATTTATGGTTATACTAAAAAAGAGTTTAGAAAACCATTTTCATCCTTCAATATTTTATAGCATTTTTTACATGGTACCCCATATATGATCACAACAGGAAGGTCAATAATCATGGAGAAATTATAAGAAAATGATGACCGAACTTGTATCCTTGTATGAAACACATGTTTTTATTTTATTTATTTTCCCTATACATACACTGTAATTTAATAGTGTATTTTGGGAGACCAATTGATGGTTCCCTTTTGAGGTGTAATTTTCATCACTCGTACATGAACCCCAGTAGACATGTATAACTTATATCAAATATATAGGATTGAGCATAATTTTTGAAATGGTTATGGACAATGTTTATTGATAGATTTCAAAGATGAGAATAAGGAGATGTGCTAGATTTAAAGTGGATCCAGTAGTGTATTTTTATTCATTTATAATATTTTATATGATCTGTATAGTGGTAACTCCTAGTTGGTTATATGAATACATGTCTTGAATATTCATTTATTATATAATGATTTTATACTATTTGTGTATAAATCCATATATGTACTCTAGTTATCAATTTATTTTTCCATTTTTTATGGTGATGATATTGTGATTACAGTCTCCCCATAATTTTTCATAGTCTCTTAATAATAGTAAGAATAATCTAGTGAATGGTAAGGTGTTACTAAATTCATGTAGAGACCCCCATTCATGGATTGTTTTGGTGACCTAGTTTAGGGTGTTATAAAAAGGAAGTAGATATTTATTTTGATTATTTTATTATTTATGGGATTGGTAGATAGAGATATATAGTTTTTAATCATAGTATGAACATTGATAATATTATTTAATAACACTTTTTTGATGATAGTACAAGTTACTAGTGTTTTAGGATTGTGGTTTTTTTCTATTTTATTTTAAATATTTTTTCAATTAGGATATTCTAGTTTTAGGTCGTTATTGATTATTTTACTATTTTTCTAGGGTGAATGAGGTATGTGTACATGAATCCAACTTGGAATATAGGATTCACATGACATTTTGAATCTTGAGTGTGATTTATCATTGATGAAAACATTTGGTTCAATTGTTTAAAGTGTAAAAAAAGTAATATAGTGTTTTACAGTATATTTTATTGATGGAATTATATTCAACTAGATGAAATTTCTTAGTTTTCATTTTCTTGAGTTGTTATTGTTATATGATGGTTGTTTATATGGATCTTTTCATGGGTTGTTATTTGATTACAACTATACATTCACTTAGTTTATTTGATTTAGGACAAAATTAATAAATTGTTTCATGAATTTGTGTTCTCAGTGAGGAATTGATATAGGCGAGGAATGCTTGAGATATGGCTAGGAATTGGAATTGGTTTCTTTAAGGTGATGAATAAACTTTTGGGGGTAGATAAAGTCATGTGTGATTCGTTGGGTTACTGAGATGTAATAAACATATATCTCGTTTACTACCATTACTGGAATCATAATATAAGTTCATTTATATTCCTCAACTAGTTAGATTCAGGTATGGGTTTCTATTATATGGTTAGGGGTTATTATTGATGCCCAGGTCTAGAATGAGTAATTCATAATTTGGAGGTGTATAGTTTAAATGATACATGTTAGGTGTTTTATCATGTGATGTGTTTTAGAATTGATGTAATGTCTTGGGTTATTGGGAAAAGATTCCCCTAGTTTTCGACTAGTTAGATGGGGTTTACATATAAGAAATATATAGATAGTTGGTTAGGAGAATGTGAATGAATTTGATAAGATGAAACTCTTGGAAGCATGAGGTTGGTTATGTGATCTAGTAGAATAAGTGAGTATTCCCAATGTACTTGGGAAGTGTATGAGATGTATAATGGATATTAACTGGTGAGATATTACTTTAGAGTTCACCCTCACCATGTAAAGGGGAAGTTAGTGCTTGTATGACTTCTTGGGGGATTGATAATGATACATGGACCATATTCATGTTGGTTTCATATGATACCACTTTTGGTTTTGGGGTAGTAGAAAATGAGCCATGAATCAGGTTATTTAGGGATTCCTTAGGTTTCTCGATATTTTGATTGATACAATGATGTTTAATATTATTCATTAACATTTGGTTTCAACTACTTTGAGATTAGTCTTGAAACTCTCATAGATTTTAATAAGTAGTCACACATAGTATGTAGATATCAATGAAATATAACTTATTTCACTCTAATTATGGTTAGAGGGATGATGAGTTCAGGGAGTCATTGAGGAGCTAGGTGGCTTTGAGTTTTTGTCTATTAGTGTATGAATGTTATCAACTAATTAAAAGGTCATATGAGAATGATTTATAAACAATTATTCATGAATGGTTATTGTTCAAGGATTGAATAATGATTGGGGAGTAGCATGAATGAATTTATATTATGGGAAATGAACCATTTAATATTATAGATTTTGATCCTCATTTAACAAAGATTTTGAATGGGTGACATTTCAAAAAGCATTGTTAGTGGTGATGAATACATGAGGAAGATCTTAAGTTTGCGATTTTGACACATTTATTGATTGTGTTTGGTAATTATTGGGATGTGGGATTTATAATTGGGAATATTTTTTCGATAGAGAAAAATATGGATACTACTATGGTGGTGAATTTCATATGGATTGCTTCTTGTATGATATTTATTTCAGTAAGATCATGGGTATAGTGAATTTGGGTCATGGCTGGTTAAGATCTTATTAGAATACTGATGTAAAGGCAAACCAGTTTCTATCTAGTTCCTCAGTAAATACAAGATATAGAATAAAACTATGGCGTTTGAGTAGATTTAGTTTCTTGTGTGGATTACAAAGAATAGATTTCAATGATCAATTAAAGAAGGACTCATCCTAGGAGTATATCAGTACTCTTGAATAGGGTATATTGATATATCTTCCTTGTTGTATATTATATTATTATATCACATAGAGGTTTTTGGTCAAATTCTTGTATTTTTGGTTATCATAATTTATTATGTCTCCTTGTATTATGGCATCATAATTAGATTTTGGTGATGAAACATCAATGTGAGAGGGAAACTACATTAGAGGGAATTTAGGAAGGGGAGGACCAATTGGTATATTCATTCATGGTAAAATATAATAATGTGTAAATTATATAAGGCACATATTTTGAGATGAGGCATCTTATTCCAGGGATTGGAGTGGGAGTTTAGTAGAAAATATAGTTTACCATTATCGAGTGCATGCATGGTAGGAATAAATCTATTATATAATCATGAGTGAGTTATGGTATTAGATTATGTTCAGTAATTTAGAATAACAGGGATGTTATTAATGATTATTTGGAAGAAAATCCCTATGATGGGATGTTTGTAAGGACCCATTTCATTATGGGTATATGAATTTAGGTGAAATTTAAAATTTTCATATATGTGGAAGATAAAAACTCAATATGTGGCATTTTAGAAAAGCATATAGGATTCTTAAGATAAAATTTTGTAACTAATGTAGGTGTGATGCGATAGAGTGGGGGGTCTCATCATGAAGAGTATGGTCACGTCGTAATGGGTGGATATGATTATTTAGCATGGATCCTAAATGAGGTGTTCAATGATGACATGTATGGGAACACCACAATATTAGTCAAGTATTGTTTTAGGTTTCCTTAAAGTGGAGTTTTTCACTATGACATATATGGTCACACCATAATGTTCTATTTTATAATCTCTTTTTAATAATTTTATTAATTTTTTTAAAATTTCGAAACTAATAAAAATATAATTCCCCCGAATTCTCTTCAATATGATGACATGCTAAGTGATTCCATGACACAACCCGATATTTTATCAGTGTAAATTACCTTCTCATAATTATTTTATATAGTATAATTACCTAAAATCACATTAAGTACATAATACAAAAAATATAAATGATGAATGAATGAAATTAGTGGTATTGCTAGATGTTTAGAAACATATATCGATGAAATAGTAACCTGACCATAGGAATAGTAATATAACACTTAAGAATAGTAAATCTGTAAACAAAATAGTAACATCACCCATGATTGTATAAATAAAATGCAGGCATACTATAAATGAAATTATGATATAATTATATCATAGTATAAGTAAATAAATGTTTTAACTATAAATTTTAATAATGTGTTAGTATTTTTATAAGTTATAAAAATTTAATTACAATTTTATAATTAATATATATATTTAAAAGTAAATTTATTTTGATAAAAAGTATTCATAAATTAATAATTTTTGTCTAATTATTTATGGTAATTTTATGAGACCTTATTTAATTTTTCAAAGTGTTGTGAAATTAGTTATAATTTTAAATTTTCTATTATTGAGTAAATAATGATTTTAATTAAAAGTTAAAATTCTAATATTTATCAATTATTTTCATAAAATGGATTAAATTTTTGAATTATATAGGCTAAAAAATTTCCAGTTTGTATTTTTGGGAATTGTCTATAATTCTTGAATTTTTGGTGAATAGTAAAATACGACAATTTACGATAAATCCTAAATACATTAATTTTGGATTAATACAAGATGTATGGGTGATTTGAGCTCAAAATATCAAACTATACTTGATTATCATAATATATTTTGTGATAATTTTAAATATATTCATAGTTTTGAGCCAAAAAAATAAACTACTGAATTAAATAATGAGAAAACACCCCTCTGCACCATTATAAAGACCACCCTCACCCCCAATTCTCATCACACCTTAAAAGCATTGATAATTTTATAAATTACAACCAATACTCTTTCCAATATGCTCCAAAATGTATAGAATATATCGTTCTCATAAAAATACCAATCCCTTTTCGCTAATGGGGTTTTCACGGAGGATAAATTCAAGAGGTAAATTACAATTTCCTTTTATTCTAACTTATTTTCATGTTATTTTCTAATTTTTTCCTCACCTCCCCTAATACAAATGCTATAATCACTACAATGTATCACATATACTATAATTTTATTATTCTCTTTGAATAATCCATTGTTAAACACTTATCCTCTTCCATATATTCTAAAAATGAAAACATCATTCCTGATGTGTTAATTTATCACTATCAAAAATGAAAAATTTTCATTTTCCATTAACGCCTTCAAGGATAGTAATAAAATAATTTTCATGGTTAAAAAATTATAATATATGTATTATAGCCTATGTAATGTTCTTTAATCATTATATATACATCATGATGAATAATAAAACAAAACAAGTTTGTTGTGAGTTGAAGTCACCCAAAATAATCTGTACATTTATCACTAACATATTATCTAATGATTCATCCTCACAAAAAATAACCAAATGAATTATATTATAATTTAACCTTATATATGTTCATTAATTAATTATAACTTTAATTCTGTATTTCTATTTCTATTTTACATGAAGTTTCATACTCTTATACAAGTGAACCTATCATGAAAACCAAGAAAACGAGCACCCCTGAATGGTGAAATTGAACACTCTAACTCATATAAAAGTCTATAAATGAAATTAATAAAATTGAAATAAATAAATTAAATGTATAAAAGTTATATGTTTATTAATTAATAAATCTTATTTTATTATTCTGTACATTAAGATCAAGTGCAGAACCTTTTCTTATATAAGGTAAGGGTTCCTTTCTGTACCTCCATATTTCCTTCGGGTTACATTTTCTCTTTATTTACCCAATGGAAATATTTTTCCTTTTTTATTTAATTATTATAAATTATTTTTATATTCTCCAAAAACATGTATTAATACCATATCATCCTTCTTTGATGGGGTAATACATGATTTAATATGGTTCATTTCTCAAATCGTTCTGAATTGCATACCTGAATAAAAGAACTTCTTGACTTATTACCCATTATTAAGTACCATAAATAATATTTTTTAAGACACCATAATTTATCTAAAATCATTCATTTTATCATGAAAGACTATATCAGTTCATTTCTGGTTTTGTACAAAAAATTATTCCTTTTCTAATTTAGGGAATCATTAATATTTTCTTTAAAACGCACTAAAATGTTTTATTTCAAAAGTTTCTTAAACACTATTTTTACATGTTTTCACTTCAGTTAGACATGAAATACCATAATCTATTCATACCTTCCATTTTAAATGTCCATGTATGTTTTAAATCAATTATTTCATGGAAAATTTTATGATATTCCCTTTTTTATGCTTTTTTACATGATTATGAAACCAAACTATTTCCATGGGTTAGCTTTACGTTTATGTTTGATTACTTAAATATAATTCTTCATGTGGAACACATATTCAGGAGCATGTTATGATGGGTGAACCCAGATAGTGATCCAATGAATTGGGTACTGTTTAGTCGCTTGGGACATCATGTTGGGATAGATAGTGAACCTAATTCGTTGATGGGACATTTTCCACCATATTATATTGTCTTAGAAGTTATCCTTGGCTTAAATTTATTTCATATTATATATTGTTTCCAAAATATAATGATTCCCTGATTATATGCTCCCATGTAATACATGTTATTCTTCCTCATGTACATTCATGTTCTATTCATTTTATACCATCATGTTTTTCCATCCAACCCATGTGCTACGTGTTATTCCTATGCTTATTTACTTTCTGGGATTTTTAGATCACCCCTTTTGTTTATGTATTCCCCAAGTTATCCTGTGTATTTATAGAATCTCAAAGGAAGTTAAGACCTCATTATAGAGATTAAATAAAATATGTTTTTATGATTTTTAATTATGTACCTAATCTTCCAAATACACTATATTTTAATATCCTTATCTTGTAATTTTATATTTATTTAGGCTGAAAATTATGTAATGATATATGTAATAGTATAGGGTCCCCATATTTGGTATTATATGAAAGGTATAATTATTTTTTGGTATTAGGACTGGAAAACTATAGAGAAATACTTAGGGATAATACTGAGTATGAGAAAACATCCATAAATTTTGGATAGTATAGATTAAGTGGTTTATCATGAAAACACAACCTTTTCTTAGTACTACAAGTGGATTTGGTTCTGGAATAGATATACCTAGGAGTAAAAACTCTAATAAGGTGTTCCATTCCTGACTCGAGGTAACCTGGTACATGACAATGGGCCTTACTGCGCACCTAGTTTAACACTCCCAAGGGATATGTTTTGGTAAATTCACAAGATAATTATGAACCATTTTGAAGGGAAAAAAGAAAATTCCCATAATATCATATGATAGGAAACCAATCATGGATAACCTAGATTGACACCTAGGGAATCACATGTTGGGATATACTTTTCCTTTACAAGTTTATCATTTTATGTTTAAGGTTTCCTTTTTTATTCTTATTAGATACACATTCAATCCCCATAATTATAATTTCTTTTTATTAGTTAATGGATATAAATAGAATAACTCGTGTCAACAATAAATTTGTTTGGAAATGTGATTATTGACCTAATGAAATGAAAAATATGATGGGAATGGGTGATCAAAGCTTCATGATAATACATTTTGAACTATCTCAAGTTATAAATAACAACATGAATCATGTGAAACACCCTCCTTATATTAATAATGATAAATTTTTCAACGATTACTTCAAGCAGAAAAGTCCTCCCCATGTTTAGTGGATCTTCTGATCCCATCCTCACTGAATAATAGATTAACTCTATTGTGATAATATACTCTATCCTCCCATTCTTATATGAAGATAAAGTTGTGATGGTAGTTTATTATTTTGATGGGGAATTCAATCAGTGATGGACAATAATCAAGTTCAAAATGTACTGGGAGGAAATTGATTCCCTAGAAAAAGAAGATTTCAAGAAAATATTTTTTAATAAATATTTTCCCTGAACCCTCCATCTCATGATTGAAAGGGAATTCGTTGGACTGAAGTAAAAGGACGATGTGTCTATCGAGGAGTATGAGGAAAACTTCACAAGGATTTCAAGATACAACTAATTCTTTCTCATGAACACCGAAATCATGGTGGATTTCTTCATTAGAGGACTAAAGATGATTCTAAAAATGCGTTGGTTATTTGAGACTTCTACAGTTATGAAGTGATTGTCTAGTGTGCCCTCAAGGTTGACTTGGATATCGAAGACTCTTAGTTGTATCGTGGGTATGGTGAAAAATAGAGTAAAATTGAGTTTAATATGGGTGATCAATCCCATGATGGAAAGAATAAACTACATCCCATGTGTCAAAAGTGTGGGATAAAGGATCCTAGAAACTACTTAAATGGAACTAAGAGATTCTTAAAATGTGGAAGAAAAGGGCATATGTCTAATAACTACCAAAGAGATATGAATAATACAAATAACGCGAATTAAGAAAGGAAGGTTCAGATCAACCATTATCCTATGGTGTAGTGTTTCAACTACAATGTACATGGGAATTATAATAACTATTTCCCTAAGCCAAGGGTTGTTTGAAGAAATAAAGGAAAACAATCTACAAGGTAGAAAGGAAGGAAATATTCCATCATTACTTAAAAGGAGGTTCCATAAAATGATGTAGTGATCAGTATAATGGTTATTACTTCAAGAATTAAATGTACTATTTTATTTTGGTTCTACACATTCTTTAATATCTTGCAAGTTTAGTAGAAAAATTTGATCACCACCTCAAAATTTTTAGTTTGAGTAATCTTTGAGTATAACTGATGGGGAAATTATTTCATTCAAAGTTCATATCTACACCCTAGTTAATGTTTTTGGATTGAAACTCCAAAAAAATATTTTCATACTCCCTTTGAAATAGCTTGATACTATATTGGGTATTGACTGAAAATCTTTATATAAAGCCAACATCAATTGTCGAGAAAGGGATATTAGTCTTTAAATCCAAAAGAATCCTCTTATTCTTTACAAGTGTAAGGAGGAAGATGAGTGTCCTTCAGAATCATCGTCTTAGTTGTGGATAATTCTGGTTTATTATCAAGCATATATAGCTCAAATGCTTTAGGTAAAGAAGAAAATCATGCTCGAAGACATTCCCATTATGAGGGACAACACTAATGTGTTCCCCAAAGAGTTTCATAGTGGTTATCCTGATCGAGAGGTTGAGTTCTCAATTGAACTTATTCCTAGATCTCTACATATATCAAAGACACCATATATAATGGGAACTGTGGAACTAGAAGAACTGAAGAAGTAGTTACAAGAGAATCTGGACAAGGGTTGTATACTTGCAAGTGCTTCTCCATGGGGTGTGATAGTCCTCTTCATCCTGAAGAAGGGTGGATCAATGATCATATTCATTGATTATAGTGATCTTAAAAAAATCATGATAATGAACAAGTATCTACTACCATAAATATATTACTTGTTTTATCAGCTATGTAGGGATAAACATTTATCTAATGTCGACTATTGGTCGAGATATCACCAATTAAAGGTGATGAAGGAAGGTATATCAAAGACTGCCCTTAGAATGAGGTATGAACACTATGAGTTCATAGTGATGTCCTTCAGACTCACTAATAGTCTAGAAATTTTCATTGGTTTAATGAATAGATTATTTAAGTATTACCTCAAAAAAATTTGGTAGTCTTTATGGATGATATTTTGATATTCTCCACGGGAAAGGAGGAACATGAGGAGAATTTGAATATTTTACTTTGAAAAGAAATAAAATACATGAAAATTATAGTAAATGCGAGTTTTGGATAGAGAAAGTATCATTATTGGGCTATGTTATCTCCAACAATGTATATCTTTGGACCCTTTCAAAGAAATGCAATCGAAGAGTGGCCCAGGACAACATCTATAATGGATATCTATAGAATTCTTGGTCTAGATGGGTACTTCCATTGATTTTTTAGGAAATTATCACAATATTCACGCCCCCTAACCAAGCTAACTTAGAAGGGAGAAAAGTTTTTCAGGACAAGTGAATGTGAATACTACTTTAAAGAGTTGAAAAAGAGGTTTATCACTACACCGGTTCTCACACTACCAATAAGTGGGGAACTCTTTGTGGTGAAAACTTATTCTTAAAAGAAGGGATGAGGCTATGTACTAATGAAAAATGATAAAGTTTTGTACTAAAACCTCAAGTAAGATGAAAATTCATGAGAAAAACTATCCCATGCATGATCTAGATTTGGCAGTTGTGATCATTTCATTGAAAATCGGGTGACATTATCTATATGGGGAGAGGTGTGAGATATATACTCATCACAAGATTCTAAAATATATATTCACACAGAAGGAGTTTAATATGTGTTAGAAATATGGTTAAATGTTATCAAGTATTATGACTTCTCAATCTACTCCCATCCGGATATAGAAAATATGGAAGTAGATGCTCTAATTAGAAAGGATCCTACATCTATATTAATGATGATAATTAAGAAGGATCCAATCTTCTTAGACCTATAAAGGATAGACATGGGAGTCGTTAATGAAGGAACATTGTAAATTGTTTCTCAAATGGTTTCTCAACTATTCCTTATGGAAGAGAAATAAGTCATTATATTTGGGTCACAACTATGTGTACCATCTAATCTAGAAAATAAGAAGGATAATTTGAATGACACACATAGCTCGGCCTTCTCTTTTCATTTAGAGAGACCATAAATGTATCAAGATCTCATAAAGAACTATTGGTGGGACAATATAAAAAAGGTGAGCTCTGAGTATACATCAATGTTCCTGGTATGTCTTCAAGTGAATGCTGAAAAGAAAAAGTCTAAGGGGATGATGCAACCATTAACCACATCAACAAGGAAATGGGAAAACATAACCATGGAATATTTCACTGGACTTCCAAAGACTTCAAGAGGAAACAATGCAATATGTGTTTTGTAGACCATTTTAAAGACAAATAACTTTATTTAAATTCTATAGGATTTCTCATTGGATCAACTTATACAGATATTTATCATACTAGTTGTAAGGATGAAGGGATCACCACTATCGATTGTATTCGATCGAGATACGAGATTCAACTCAAAGTTCTAGAAAAGTATCCATCACACTTTAAGTAAAAATTTGAACATTAGTATGGCATATAGTCCTCAAACTTATGGAAAATATGAGGGGGATGATTTAGACACTCCAATATAGTTGATATTGTGTTAAATGGACTTTAAGAGAGGATGAGACAAACATCTACCACTGATCGAATTCTCTTACAATAATAGTTTCCACTCGAGCATCCAAATTGATGCATATGGATCCCTTTATGAAAAAAGATTCCTAACACTGGTGTGCTGAGATGAATTTGGTGAACATAATATGCTAGGACCAGAAATGGTGGAAAAGGGGAAAATAATTCAACATCACATCAAGGTAACCCAAATTTAAAAAAGAGCTATGCATACAATCGTTGGTGAGACCTTGAGTATATGGTTGTATATATGGTATTCCTCCAAATATCTCTATGGAATATGATCATGAAATTTAGGAAGAAAGGAAAGAAATGTACCAGGTACATCAACGCCCTTGAGATCCTTGATCATGTCAGAGTGGTGGCTTATCGACTAGCACTTCCTACTACCTTGTTTCAAGTAAACGACATATTCCACAAATCCCTCCTAAGGAAGTAAATACCTGATCCTTCACATGTACTAATTTCATAGGTGGTAGAGTTGTAAAATGATATATGATACGACCACAGAATATTTTGGATCCTAGAGATAAAATTCTACACCACTAGAATACTCACCTATTCAATTTACTTTGGTGGAACCATAAGTTTGAAGAGGAAACATGGGAATGGTAGGAGGTGACGAATGATAAGTACCCTCACTTTTTTCATCAATGTATCTAAAACAAATTTTCGAGGGAGAAATTTCCTAAGAGGGGATGAATGTAAGGACCCAAATTTTTTCAATGAAAATTTCCTTATTATAATTATGTCATAAAATATAATCACATGGAATTAAATTAATATGACAATACAAATATAATGAATGAAAAATGAATGAAATAAGTGGCATTTCTATAAATTAAGGAACTTACACCACTGAAATAGTAACCTAACAATTTGAATAGTAATATGACACTTATGAGTAGTATACCATTTAATAGAATAGTAACCAAACCCATAAAATTATAAATAAAATTTTTCCATCCTATAAATGAAATCATTATATAATTATATCATTTTTAAATTAAATAATCTTTTTTAAAAAAAAATTTATTTAAGTGTTTGTATATTTGTAATTTATAAATAATTAATTAAAATTTTATAATTAATATAATTATTTTAAAGATAATTTATTTTCAAAAAATTTATTCATAAATTAATATTTTTTTATATGATTTTAATATAATTTTATGAGACATTATTTAATTTTTCGAAGTGTTATAAAATCAGTTATAATTTATAAATTTTAATTTTTTGTGTAAATATTGGTTTTAATTAAAAGTTAAATTTCTCATATTTATAAAATTATTTTCATAAAATAGAGTTCATTCTTTAATTATATATGTCGATAAATGGTTTGGGTGAATTTTTGAAATTTTACTAAAATACATGTTTTTTGGTGAATAGTAAAATCTGATAATTTACGATAAAAGCTAAATACATGAATTATGGGGTCATAGATAATTTATTGCTGGTGTAAGCCAAAAATATAAAACTATAAATCATTTTCTTTTTATATTTTGGGTTAATTATCAAATTATTCATAGTCTTGATCTAGAATAACAAACTAATGAATCAAATAATGAGAAAATTACCATCCCCTCCACTATAAATACCACCCCTCACCACCTCTTCTCTGAACATCTTCCTAGATTTTACACTTTTCCAAATTCTTCCCAATTATTTTACCAATCTACTCCCCCACGTATATAATCTCTTGTTTTAATTATAAGATAAAAACCTTTTCCCTAAGACGATTTACAATTTGGAGAAATTCAATAGGTAAATTCCTCTTTCATTTTCTTTTAATTTAATTTAATGTTCTTTTATTATTCTCTCCTCACATCCCCTTATCCAAATGTTATGATCACTCACATATGTCACATATACTATAATTTTATTATGATAATGGAATAATCCATCATTAAACCCCAATTATATCCCTTTCGTTATAAAAATGAAAATGTTATTCATGGGGTGTTAATTTATCATCTTCAAGGACAAAAAGTTTCATTTTCCATTAATGCCTTAAATTATGGTCATAAAACCATTTATATGGTTTAAAAAATTATAATATATTAATTAAATCCTATTTAGTGTTTTGGAGTCATTATATACACATGATGTTAAATAATAAACCAAAACAAGTTCGTTGTGAGCGAAATCCGCCCACAATAATCTGAATGATTATCACTGACATTTTATCTAATGATTCATCCTCACCCAAAATAACCAAAGTAATTATATGATAATTTAACCTTATGTGTGTTCATTAATAACTTATAACTTCAATTATAGATTTCTATTTCCATTTTACATAAACTTCCATACTCTTATACAAACAAACTGATCATGCAAACTAAGAAAATGAGACCTAACGAATAATGAAATTAAACAATATAACGCATCAAAAATGATATAAATTAACTTAATAAAATTACAAAAAATAAATTAAATTTAGTTTTTTTATGTAATTATTAATTAATTAATCTAATTTTTTTGGACATTAATTTCTAGTGAATATCTATTGAGACATAAGGTATGGGATCCATTCAAAACCTCTATATTTCCTTATGGTTACATTTTATCTTGATTTACCCCATGAAACTATTATTTATTTTTATTTAATTATTCTAAATTCTATGTATATGTTCCAAAATCTTTTATTAATATCATATCATCCTTATTTGATAGGGTAATACATGTATTAATAATGTACCATTCTCAGATATTTCGGAAAAACAAACCCGATTAAAGGGAACTTCACTAATTCTTACCCATTTTAAAGTACCATCCATAATACATATAAGACAATATAATTTTTCTAAAATCACCAATTTTATCATGAAAAACTATCCCTGATCTTTTATGGTTTTTTACAAAAAATTATTCCTTTAGTGCTTCAAGTAATATTTTCTATTTTCCATAAACCGCACTAAAATGTTTTATTTCTAATGTTTCTTAAACACAATTTTGAAATATTTTAACTTCAGTTAGAAAAAACTAATCATGATATATTCCTAACTCCCCTTATTAATTTCTATCTATGTTTTAAATCAATTCTTTCATGTACAATTTTTTGATTGAACAATATTTTATGACATTTGACATGATTATGATACCAAATAATTTCTATGTGTAACCTTTATGTTTATATTTGATTCCTTAAGTATATCTATTAATGTAGAACACATATTAATGATAATTTTATAATGTGTAGACCCAGATACCACTCTAATTCATTGGTAAATGTTTAGTCTCATCAGGCGTCATGTTGGGACTGGGAGTAAACCTGATTCGTTTATAAGACTTTGTCCACTATATTATATATTAGTTAAAGTTAGAATTGACTCTTGTTTATGTCATGTTATATGTTGTTTCAAAATTCATATGATTTTGTGATTATATGTTACCATGTTATAAATTTTATTCTTCTTTATGTATATTTATTTTTTATTCCTTTTATACCATCATGTTTTTCCTTTTAACCGATGTGATATGTTTTATTCTTATTCTGATTTCATAATTGGTGTTTTTAGCTCAACCGTTTTGGTCATGTATTTCCCAGGTTATCCTTTGAAATTATCGAAGCTCAATGGATGTTATGATGTTATTATGAAGATTAAATGATTTGTTAATTTTGTTTAGTTATGTACCTAATCTTCCAATGACACTAGACTTTAAGATCCTTGGCTAGTAATTTGATATTTATTTATGTTTAAAATCATGTAATGATATGTGTAAAAGGCTATGGTCTCTATATAACACCTCTTTATTCTCTAACTTCTCACATTTGATCATAATGGTTTGGTTGTGTTCTTCATGATTATTAGAGGTTGGATCATCTCCTCTCGTCCCACCTTTATCCTCTCCCTTTTCTTATCTATTTATATGGGATGGTGTTTAGTATTTGGTACCGACTCCACTAGATCATGGTGGAATCAGGTCTATATGATGGTTTTAGGTAGTAGAATCACATTTCTATAATCCTACTAGTACTCCTTGACTCATATGGGTTGGGGAATAGTGCTACAGATCTCAGTGTGTGAGTTGGTCAGTGATTTAGCAGTCAATTTTTAAAGAATAATTAAGTGACTGGTCAATGGAAAATTTGACATGATACATGTTTATATAGATATAGGAAATCTATCCCAAATAAGAACTTAACCTTAATAATCAATTCATAAAATTGTATATCAAAACATTTACTTATTTCCACTCACACAAAAAACCAAAGAAACACTCAATGTATATAGAATATTTGTCAAAAACTAAGTGTCTACATAGTCTCCATTCAATAACTATAACATTAGGTGGATATTGATCCATACCCACAATGATCATGTATAATTAGAAATAATTTTATGGAAATCCACCATTACTTATAATTACCTGAAAAATAGACCATGAAACTTCGTATCCATTGGATTTAAAATATAGTGTGTGAGAATAACATACTTATTTGGAAACAACCAATATTTTATTAAATATTAAATGCACAAAAGTGTGTGATTCATATTAGTCTAATCATTTAAATCAGTAGATAAACACAGTCTAAATCATATATAATAAACAATTGATAAAAAAATGAATCATTGTATAGGATATTATCAATAATATATTATTACTCCATAAACCGAGAAGATCCCTACCTAAAATACCAACTTCAAGGCTGAAATTAGAATCTATGATGAGTGGGAATATAGACTCTTATAGATGTTCCTGCTAAGTGGATATAAATTAGAAGAGGTGAAATATAAATTCCCTAAAGAAGATAGGAAAATCATGTGTACTTGAGTCAGGGAAATATTTTACACATCCCTTCTAGAATAAGTGACTGAGCATAATAGGGTTAGACAAGAATGAACCTATCCCATTGGGTGTCACACAAGATTTTCTATAAATTTTAAGGCCCTAACATACATCCATTTTTCAACTAGGTCTCCATATTACCACTCAAGACAACTATTACAAGAATGTACAACAATATCCACATTATCAATATATATACCAATAATAGAAAATCTACAAGTCAAGGCATTACACATGTTCATCTAATATCAAGGGAGTTGGAATGCTCAAAGAACATTATAATATACACGTATTGATTTGATCAATAAACTTAATTGAATCCTGTTAAACATAAAAAATTAAAAATCATGATCTTGTGATAATTTCATCATAAAAAATTTGATGCAAATAATATAAAAATATAGTCATACCTTAATAGGCTATTCTAGCTATCATACCATTTAAATAAAATTCCATGTCATAAATTATTCTCAACATAACATGGGAAAACCCCTAATAACACATTATCAAATCTAAAAACTTATACAATATCATGCTAAACAAGTACAAGTTATGATATGACATACATACATGTTATTCGAGAGAAAAGTTTCACCAACATGAAGTCATAATGTTATGAGTGGTTCATATTTTATCAACATTATAGAAAAATGAGTCTTTAATCATACATAGTAGTAACTATGGTGTACTAGTATATTATTAAGTTATAGTCCAAGTGCAGTGTTGGTCATGTACAATTCATGCTAGAGTCATCCTGATTTTACATGTTAAATGAGGTGAACTTACCTAATCTAAAACAATTATTTTTAAAATTTATTATTCAAAACATATATTGTCCCGAATAATAATTTAATTCTAAATACACTCCCATTTTAGTTTTAAATTTTTAAATTTTTTTTGTTAAATGGTCTAATTTTTAGAAAATAACTATTATTCTCACTGGTGTAGTTGCACGAGATTTAAATTTTGACTACTACCTAAAATAATAGCATGGTTAGAAGATGATTTCCTAAAGGTTGGAATTAACAAAGAATGGGTTTTCCCAAATTTAGTAACTTTTAATAGAAATCAAAATTGTGAATGTAATTCTAAATATATAAGAATAAATTATTGAAATACAAATTACCAATCATCTCATAATATAAACAAGAGTTTTTAATTTTTTTAAACAATATGTTTTTGTATTTGAACAAAATATGCAAAAAAATTAAAAAAATTCCATTTGAAAGTAGGATAATCCAATTTGAGGTGCATCATAATTGAGAAATTCTCACAACCTTGTAAAAAAATTAAAAATTTCATTAGTAGACAAAACATAATATGATTAGAAATTTCATGATGTGAAATCAAAGAATCTAATTGAAATGTTGTCTTATAGAAGGGTAACTTTAAATAAAATACTAATTTAAACAATGGAAAAAATTCTATGATCATTTTATGATGTAAAAATCCTTCCACATGGAAAGGCATCTTGAAATATGTTCATAAATAACTTTTTAGGAAAAATTACATATTAGTAGATATTGGAAAATTACATCATGAGTTTCAGTGATATAGGCCACCCCAGTTCTGATACGAGCCTAACCCTTAGACCACTAAGGAATGAATTAAGGTTATAACTTAGGGGTTACAATTGGTACATTCACCTACTTATTGGATATTGGTTCTAGCATCCAACTTTCACTATGGTGCAACAATTCAATAGTGGAAATTGATCATACAGACCTGCTACATGGATGGTCTTCCTTAATAAAAGTTTGATCAATTGTTTTGTAAGGACTATTACCTAGATATACTGAATTATTTATTAATTCAAGAATTTTTTGAATTACGGAAGGGTCATATATTTTTCTCTGTGTATTGGTTAAGAATCCATGAACTCATCTGGTTCTCTCTTAATAGGATTCACAATGAATTCCTTCCACTATAGGAGTTCAAGCATGACCTTCATAGATGCATTCAAATTGGTGTTGTTCCCTTATTAATCTACACATATGTTGAGGGGTTAAAAATATAACCTTGGTGATTGGGAGATTATTTGAAGAGGAACATTAGGTGGCATATCCTAGTGATTGTTATTCAGGAGTAGATTTTGTTGTATGTGCAATAAAATGATAAGCATTTGATGTATATGAATTAAGTATATGTTGGTTCTAACATATACTTAAGCACAAGACTATGAATATGTTGGTTAAAATAATGTCTAGAGTTCATGAAATGAAACTCGAGACTACATTTCCTATAATGTAGTGTGTGAATCTAGTTGGAAGTACCACCAATAATAATATGGTGATGGATTTCAGGGGTTCATATTATGAAAAAAGGCAATGAAATAAAACCCATATATGCTCAATCTATCCATTTTAGAATCATAAATAATAGGTCTCAATAACATAAATAATTCATACATGAAGTGATGTGTGATCCATCCATGACTCTTCACTGAACCCATGATAAAGACCACTGTAGCTATAAATGAATGTCTCCTGCATGAACCTAAGGTCATCATAACTGGCAGATGCATGCACTTTCTCAACAATTCAAATTTAATGTTCTATAGTAATTTTTAGCTTCATGATGTATGTACAGGAAACCATCATATAATCTATAAATATTCTAAAACAGAATAGACTAATCAAACAAAACAACATATAAGAGAACAAAAAATTTATTTCAGTACTTCAAACGCAATGCTCTAACACGTTACACTAATCGTACTAACATGCTATTCAGCTACAAAATTCTAGCATACTTTCACATGAAAAAATATACAGCATCAATTGACGCAGGGGGTGCCAAACACACTTAATGAATCTTATGAGGTTAGGATTAGATGTCTACACATGTTCTGGTAAGATTTGGGACTTGCTACTCGAATCTGGGGGCAGAGTAGAGATTCGTTGCTCATAGATCCATGATGTAAAGTTGGTGTTGCTTTCTTTCATGCAAAAGCTTGATCAGTGAGGTGTTGATGATGTGACAGTTCTATGAGGTGTTCTCAGACTATGGGTTTTTTATTTTCATGGGAACTGAATCGAAAGAGAGACTACATAGGGCCTTGTCCTGCAAATTTGATTTATCATGCATTGAGTGGAATCAGTGGTCTTGGACTTATTATGGAATTTCATTGAGAAATTAACTAAGGGAATCAAGATATTATTGGAATTGAGGATGGATATGCTAGTCCTAGGGCTGGAATATTTTTCCATGGTGTTTTGTTCTAGAGTTCTCATGAAACTCAAACTTCTAGATAAGGGATGATCTCATGAGTTCCTTGTGTTGGATTTGGTGGCCTAGAACCAACTAATTTGTACTTAATTCATTAATAAATGCCTTATCACATCTTGATTGTTCTTCTGCGTGACAATTCATGTGATAATGTCCTAAGGATAGCTGTTCTATTAAAGGGTCATAGCGGATACCTGCTATGATGAGAACCTGGAAGTGCTATAACACTATTATTGAATATATGCTCTATGGAGGGATGATATTATTTGAGGGACACAAATAGTACAGGCCATTAGGGGTGAGGACTCAAAAAACATTGAGGCATCATCTCATGGTGTGCGCCCTTGGTAATATCAAGGAGGATATTATGAGAACGAGACCCGCCAGTAGGAAATCGACATTTCCTAGTGTCATCGGATGTTCCTATATGCGGACTTGTGTATTGGTCCTTAGACTTTATGATTATTATTAATGGGTATTACAACTCGCACACTTAGATGTATTGATGAAAACTGTGATGACACACTGTTCGCAACGAGGTAGGATACGTTGGGTGCGTCACGAGTAATACTACATTAATAGATATTGTGAGAAAGGATTTATCCCTTTTGGTCCATAACTGACTGAAAATTATTTTTTATTAGGAGCAACACTTTTACGGGAATAGTGAGAAACCAAAGGGTTCAGAAAACATCCAAACAACCCCAAACAAAACATGACAAAATATAGGATACCTCATTCAAGTAACAGCATCAACCACCATCCACATGCAGGCCACTCGACGATCCCATGCAAGCATGGTCCTCCCAATTTTTCCATCCCTCCAAAACAGCCATGTCCCAAATGGCCTACAAAGCTGATGGTAGAGAAACCGAGCCCAACGAAGATACCCTGCGACGAACCAACAAAACCACCAAAACACAGACATAGAAAAAACCACCAAACACTTGACAACAACAGGAGAAACAAACCCAATTAGTCTGGAGGTGACGCCTCATAGGAATAAGAAAAATTACCAAAGCATAATCTGAGCCTGTTAGTGCTTTCCTCTCTATACAGATTCCACTTCATTAACCATACCTTGGCATCAGGGCCGTCCCCAATGATTTCTTCATATCGATCAGCCATTTTGTCCCAAGTTCGAATATATTCAACTTTGCTGATTTTACGATTGTTGAAGCCTCTCATTAGGATCAAATCCTGTTTATCAATCCACCTGGCCTGCTCGCTGTTGACCTCCACTTTGATAGGTATTCCCATCATATCGGCCTCTTCTTGAGGGATGTTAACATAGAGAAATTCCTCTACCATATCCTCTTCCGAGCAGATGATAGGTTCTTTAATGCTCTTTCCCGGTTTAGAACTGCTGCCCATTCCATTATTGTTCACCTTGGCCCCATCCTGGGGATCCTCCTGCAAGAGAGCCTTGTCCGGTGATGTTTCCTTCTCACCTAGTTTAGATTTTTTACCATAACATGTTTCTATTGGCTTCAGTAAAAATGAGTAATCCTTGCGTTCTATCCCTTTATTCTTATTAGGTAACATCTCCTCCTGGACCTTGTCAACACCCGAACCCCCCTCAGTCTACCCATCCCTTTCAACCTGGACTGACTCAGTGGTGTCCAAACAGTCAAATGGATTGAATGTCTCAACACCATTTTGAGTCCAGCACTTCCCTGTTGGTGACTTGGTGCCTCCCGAAGAAGCAGCACCTTTAACATTTATGGGTGACCAAACAACCTCCTCATCAGGACAAGAACCAGGAGCCATGAGAATTCCCTCATGAGTTTCCACATTAACCCATTCCATCTCAGAATGGGTACCATTTGCACCATATTCAGTTTCCACACCCGCAGCATTGCACTGAGAAGACAATGCCAATGGTTGTTTCCTACCATTAATTTCTCCGATCAACCTGTTGGATACATCCTTGACCCTGGCTTCAGGTGAGGTAGGAGCTGGCTTTGATGACTCTTCAATTTGGGTACTGTGATTAGGCATTGAGACATCCTGCTTCGCAGGTGAATCCAAATTTCCCTCAAGCATACTCGCACCATTGGACAAATGGGGTGCAGCCACATCCTCCTACAATGAAACACTAGGGCCAATGGGTTCCGTGGTGCCCGCTGCTTGCAACTCTTGTGGGGCAATTCTACTATCAGCCAAGGTTGAAGAATTCTGAAACAGCTTATGACAGGCCTGTTGAAGATGACCCAGACGGAAAAAGTAAGTGTAGTAATCAAACCAGTTCTCAAAAGTCACCGGTTGGTGGCACCGAAGCTCGTTTTCCACCTCCATCCATACTTCTTCAACAGGAGGTTTGGATACGTCGACTTCCACACAGATTCGGGGTGCCATCGGATGGCACATCGTTCTCGATCGATCATCAAAGGTCAAAAACCATTCAACCAGATTACCTAAAAGTTGCAGAATAACGGGGTTCTGGAAGGGAAGGGGTAGACCCGGAAAACTCACCCAGATGGCCGCAGATGGTGAATCCCTCTTCCAATGAATGTTATAGCTCCAACGCAGGAGAATGTAACGTAGACCCCCGCAAGAACGAAAACCAATAGACCAAAACGCAGCAAGATCGTCATCATTGGAAAACCACAGAGAGAAGTGAAGAGAGTCCAGGAGTCCAACGATGACGCGATCTTGAAGGGGTAGAGATTCATTGGCGAAGCAAGCGAAACTGTCCAGGGAAGGGCGTTTATGACCAAATCGAGCTATTAGAGATAGCCCATGGAGATTAGAGGCCTCAGAAAACTCATGTAGGGAGAGCGGAAGCGATGGAGCCCCTCGGTGAAGGGACGGGACTTTAGGGCAAAGAGTAATCCAGGGAAAGTCGGGTAGGAGAGAAGGGTCAGAGAATGGAGAGGGGGATTCCGGAGCTACCTGGTGTTGCCGATGAAGGGCGGGCATGGCGGCCATCGCCGCCACCCGAACGGGCGAGCCGCCTACCTCAGAGCTCTCTCTCCTCCTTTAGGGTTCCCGAAGAGCCGCCCTAGTCCATAACGAAAGTAGATATCTCAGGACCTTTGATGGAATTGATATAGCCTAAATAAATCCATGGCCATGGTAAGGTATGGGCGAGTTCAGTTCCGGGAAGTCAAAGAAAGAATAATCGAGCACATGAGTTGATGGCACTAGCATGCAACCCGCTTGATTAGAGATATTGAGACAAAGGGATTATATTACATGGTAAGCGTTCGTATGAGGTGACACGTCATTATGGCGTTAACTTCTTTCTCTATGGGTTCCTTGGCGTGTTGCTAGATGCTAACCTTGGACTTTAGGAAGGCTCCACCTAATGCCACTGAGAAAGAGGCCTAGAGGGTCACACACTAAGTGTGTCCATGTATCTCAGTTAAATATAAATTTAACAAGTTAAATAAATATTATTCCCGACTGTAGTTTAATAATTATTTAAGGATGCATGATCGCATTTATTTCGACACTAGTTATTCAAGAGAATATATCGTAAACGAAATAATATTTATTAGTGAGTGATGCAGTTATATTTATTTAAGAAATATATAGCCATTTGTCAAGGTCTAATAAATGTGGTGGAGGAAATAAAGGAAAGTGGAAAATAAAAGTACACGTCGTGTATATTAAATATACACTCCATGTAGTTTTATGGAAAACGAGTACACGTCGTGTATTAATTATTACACGCTGTGTAGTTTTTCCAGTCAGGATTTTGAGGATATAATATTGTTTTGTTAAATGATATTTATTATAATCAGCGTGGGCGCATGTCAAGGAATTAATAATTCAACATGGGGGTTTTCAATAAGAGTTAATGAAATAAATAAAACACGTAACACGTTTATTTATTGTCATAACTCTATTAACCTCAAACCCGATTATAAATATCCTCACAACCCCAACACTTTTGGTGAGCCATTTTTGGTTGTGCACAACGGATTTGGAAATACTCTCATGCCAAGAGAGAATTCCCTTTCCACCAAGAATGCCCTCAAGTTACGAGAGCGAGATCCTCCACCGGATCAAGGCAGTCGAAGGTAGACATCGCATGCGATGGTTCTTCTACGCTAGCACCTGTAGATCCCTTTGGTGATGTCTAGAGATACATGGAGCATGTGTGGATCACTTCTAGTGGAATCCTATACCTGGATTCTATGACACAACGACGGATTACAGGATTGTGATCGGAGATATCGATGAAGAAAGAATTCCACCGAGGTAATTCTTGTGAATTAATTAAATTAATTATAACCAACATATGATGATCCTATCTCAATGGTTTTGGGACTCTTCTTTTCTTTTTCATTCTTCATTACATTCTGAAGATCCGGCATTTTATATCGTGAGAGATCTCAGATTGAATGTTGTTTAATGCTAAAATTAAAGTTGAGAAAACCGACCAACGTGCTTCCACTGCACCCAAAACCTACAAGTGGTATCAAAGGGGTCATATAGTTGATTATAATTATTTATTTTTTCATTGGTGATTTACGCAATTGATAATTTAGTTATTTTAATTCATTATTAATCATTCTAGAAATCTGAATGTTGAGATCTATTCCTCCTCCCTCGTTTCTTGTTCACCCCATAGAAATGATTTTTTTATTTTAATTTTGATTAAAATAAAATAGAGGAACTCATCCGAAGGAGCCAAACGTTTCTGGCCGTACAACACCATAATACACAGCGTGTATTCAGAAGTACACGCCGTGTAGTCTAGGTTCAATGCATTGACTGATCCACCAAATTAGGCCATGTATTGAAGTCATTTATGACAATGTGTGTTGACCAAAAATAGGTGGCACACGGTTTCCGGATTACACACCATATGATCCAACTGAACACGGCGTGTATTCCCTTCGGGTTAGGGTTGGTCCGTGTACCCCATATAGGGCTTGCTTGACTGGAAACCGTGTAATGCGGAGACTACATGGCATGTGTCCCATTGAACATGCATTGTACTCTGAAAATTTCCAAAGTACATAAACACACCATGTCCCCAGGCGTGTACTTCGGATGGACAATGAATAAAAGTACACGCTGTGCAGTCAGAACTACACGTCGTGTACTCACCCAAAATATGCAGATTTATTAAAATTTATTATTATATTATACAAACCCTTGAGACGTGTACCATGGTGTAGGTGTAAAGATGAGGTACAACACATGATAGGTGTTTTATATATATGTGTTTAATTTAACATCTGCATAATGAACAGGAATTCACCGGGTTGCCACCAAGGTACAAGTTACGTACAAGGATAATTTTAAATGAATTTATTTGTTTAAAATTATGATGTATGAGAATCTCAAGGAAGTTCAGAAAAGGGTTTAAGATAAAAGGATTGATTAGTTAAAGATAATTAATTGATTCGAGCGTGATTTATGTTAAACAAGAACGATTAAAGAATTGAATGCTAGTTTATTTATACATAAATATCATTGAATGTATAGATGATCCTGAGCTAGACCGAGACCTTTGTATGTGAATGGTTTCTTTTAAATTATTTTTTTAAATTAAATTTTTTGGCCTATGAGTCATCTCCTCATTAATATGTAGGTCATGCGCGCGCAAGGATTCTTTTATGTAAAAACCCCTTTTTAACCCTCACCTGCATGTGAGATAAATGCACATTTAATGGATGGAGCTCCCAATCTAGTGGAGGCGGCTCAAGTCAGGATCCAGGGTGAAACCAATCCAAGGAGATACAAAGGTTGACAGGTGGAAAGCTATAAACACAAACCCGAAAGGTTCAAGGTGTTTCTCCCCTAGGTCTTGGGTTAGTTTATCAACCGCTAGATAAACTAACCAATAGAAAAAGCTCATGATCATACCATTTATTTTATTTATTTTAGTTTCATGGTTTATTTATTGTGGGTGTGTTGTCATGATCACATAATTAATGAATTAAATGAGCATGCAAGATGGAACTAAAATAAAACCGGCTTATACGTAAATATTATCCTAGACATGGTTAATCACTTAAGTATATCCCACTTAATATTAACAAACATGTAATCAAATATAATAAAATGGTAATTTAAGTATAAGGATAAAATCCCTCAAAATAAATATTAAGCCGGTATAGCCTTCCATAATCTTGGATAGAATCGAACCATAGTTCAAAGTGCATGACCAACCCTAGTTGGGGTGATTTAAATTATCGGGGAATTATAATTCAAGGTTTTGGGTTGACTTGACTTGGTTCGCATCAAGGGTTTACTGCCACAGTAGTACTTGGTGTAACCAAGAGGCAAAGGTTGGGGAAATCCAAAATAAAATGATTTCAGGATTGGGGAGTCCACTCAGCGGATCAAGGAGCAGCGAGTTAATGCAGTTGGGATTTGGAATGCCTACCTAAAACCCTTCAAGTTTCTTGAGCAACCCTAGTTGGGGTAATGCGAAGGGCAATATAGATCCTTTCCACTAGAATATTCAGGATACAGAATATTCTGAATTCAATGGTGAGGGATATTGGGTTTCGATAAAATAGTGGGAGACTAATAAGTATTAGTTTATTTATTTGTCTCATTTTTGTAATAAAGTACTAAACATTTGATCATATAAATTTGTAGAAACAAAAATAAAATGACTTCAAACATATCATTGCGAACCACACTCAAGAACGAAAACCTTCTCACTAGCAAAAATTTCCAAGAGTGGCAGAGGCGTTTACGCGTCATCCTTCACCACGAAAGGAAATTGTATGTGCTGGAAGAGCCTATTCCAGTTGCTCCTGGGAAGGAGGCCAGTGATGAGGAATTACTTCTCTATATAAAACACATGGATGATGCCACATCTGTCCAGTGTTTCATGATATCAGCCATGTCCAATGAGCTCTTGAAGCAACATGAAAACATGGATGCGTATAGCATGATGTATCACCTTAAGGATCTCTAACAAGAGAAGGCGAAACATGAGAGGTATGAGATCTCCAATGCATTGTTTACAACTAAGCTTGGAGAGTCTACGCGATATGGGCCTTATGTAGTCAAGCTTATTGGCTACATTGAATGCCTGTACATCTTAGGGATTAAATTCTCGGATGAGTTGTGTATAGATCTCATCCTATCATCACTGCCCAAGACCTTCTCTAGCTTCATTGTCAACTATAATATGAGCGGCAATGAGAAGATTCTATCGGATCTTATGACCTTGATTCTCTAGGTAGATAAGGACATGGGGCGTGACAAACCCGTGGTCCTTATGGTGAACAAGAAAAGGAAGGACAAGAGAAAGGGGCCAAAGAATTATAAATGGTCTGAAGCCCCCAAGAACTGTCCCTCCAAGAAGGGGAAGATCCAGAGGAAGGGCAAGGAATGTGAGGCAGTGTG
Organism: Viscum album; assembly: GCA_963277665.1. Taxonomy (NCBI): domain Eukaryota; kingdom Viridiplantae; phylum Streptophyta; class Magnoliopsida; order Santalales; family Viscaceae; genus Viscum; species Viscum album. The sequence goes on from OY728148.1 coordinate 474,737,759, forward strand.
GTTTTTATGTGGCATGCAGGGCCACTGGAAGAGGAACTGCACCCAGAATCTTGGGGACACTAAAGGTGTGTTTTTTATCGAGTGAAATCTTTCTATTTCTACACATTGGGTATTAGATACAGCTTGTGGGGCTCACATCTATATTAAAATACAGGAACTAAGTAGATTTAGAAAGATCTCCAGAGGAGAGGTGGATCTTCGAGCTTCCAATGGCGCAAGACTGGCTGCATTGGCTATTGGAAAACATCACCTCTCATTGCCAACTAGCTTGATTTTGGTTTTACAAAACTGTTATTTTGTACCTAGTGTTACCAAGAACATAATTTCTGTGTCTTGTTTGGATATAGATGGATTTGTTTTCAAGTTTGGAAATAAGGGTTGTCTCTTTTATAAGAACAATGTATGTTTTGGTATGGCACATTTTAATAATGGTTTGTATGTATTAAATTACGAAAACCAAGTGTTGGCAATCGATAATGAAACAAACTCACATGACTCATACATCAACCAGTTGTGGAATCACCGCCTTCGTCATGTAAACGAGAAGCACCTCACAAAGCACTATCAAGATGGCTATTTAGACTCTACTGAGCTAAAACCACATGATAGATGTCACACTTGTTTAAAAGGTAAAATGACCAAGCCTCCTTTTGCTAGACAAGGTGAAAGGGCCACAGAGCTTCTAGGATTGGCGCACACAGATTTATGTGGACCATTTCCAGAAGAAGCTAGAGGTGGATATTCATACTTAATTACTTTTAATGATGATTTTAGTAGATACATATTTGTATACTTAATGAGGTATAAGTCAGAAGCCATAGATAAATTTATGTAATTCATGAATGAAGTATAGAATCAGCTTGGTAAGAAGATAAAGAAGCTTCGATCGGATCGAGGTGGAGAATATCTGAACCAAGAGTTCATTGATCTTCTACGGGAGTCTGGGATTCTATCTCATCTCACTCCTTATACACCATAGTGGAATGGTGTTAGTGAAAGGAGGAACCACACCTTGTTGGACATGGTGAGGTCGATGATGATTCAGGTAGATCTTCCATTATCCTTTTGGGGATATGCATTACAAACTGCAGTATACACATTAAACCGAGTACCAACTAAGGCAGCAAATGGAATTCCTTCCGAGTTATAGAGTGGAAAGAAACCCATTTTGTCGCATACATGTGTATGGGGATTCAATGCGTTTGTTAAGGCCTTATCAGGCGACAAACTAGAACCCCGAGGCATGAAGTGTATCTTTTTAGGATATCCCAAGGAAACAAAAGGATATTACCTATATAACCCTCAAGACAAGAAAGTGACTGTCGCCAGATAGGTTGTCTTTCTTGAGAGGGAGCATATCCTCAAGAAGGATAGTGGGAGAAATATTGACTTCCACGAAGTTGATGCTCAAGATTCACAGGAGTTGGTACAGGAAAAAGTTCCATAGGTCCCCGTAGAAGAGGTTCCAGAAACACAAGTACTACTTAGGAGCTCAAGAGAGGTAAGGGAACCAGAGAGTTTTGGTTTCCTATTCACCGAGGATGGGGAATAATTATTGTTGGAAAATGATGACCCTCTCTCCTAAAAGGAAGCAGTAGAAAGCTCAAGAGATTAAATATGGCTAGAAACTATGAATTCTGAGATGGATTCCATGTATCAGAACCAAGTTTTGGTTCTGGTTGATGAGCCAAATGATGTAAAGCCTGTTGGATGCAAATGGGTATTCAAGAGAAAGATGGACATGGAAGGTCAAGTTAGCACCTATAAAGCAATGATAGTGTCTAAATGATTCAGACAGCGTCAAGGAATTCACTATGATGAAACCTTCTCACCAGTTTCCATGTTTAAATCCATAATAATCATACTTTCCATAATAGATTACCATGACTACGAGATTTGAAAGATGGATGTCAAAACAACATTCCATAACGGGAACCTTCAAGAATATGTCTATATGACACAACCAGAAGGGTTTGTGACACCAGGTGAATCCAAACGGGTTTGAAAGTTGCAAAAATCCATTTATGGATTAAAGAAAGCATCCAGGTCATGGAAAATTCAATTTGATGAAGCCATAAAGGAATTTGGATTCATTAAGAACGAATGTGAGCCATGTGTTAATAAGAGTTTTAATGGGAATGCGGTCGTTATCCTAGTAGTATATGTTATTGACATATTCTTTATTGGAAATGACGTACCAGCCTTATAGTCAGTTAAGGACTGGTTGAACAAGTGTTTATCCATGAAGGACATAGGAGAAGCAGCCTACATTCTAGGGATCAAGATCATTCATGATAGATCCAAGAGGCTACTTGGACTAAGTCAGGGATATAAATTGACCAGATACTAAAGAGATTTAATATGGAACAGTCGAAGAGGGGATTGGTTCCAGTGTCACATGGCCTATATATTTCTAAGAAAATGTGTCCTTAGAAACAACAAGAGAAATATAGAATGAGTAAGATCCCATAAGCTTCAGCTATATGATCCACCATGTATGCCATGTTATGTACCAGGCTTGATGTTGCCTATGCACTGAGCATGGTAGGCAGATATCAAGCATGTAAAGACCTGTAAAATTCAAGGGAAATTTTTTCTTAAATTTCTTTAGATTTTTAGAAGAGCGCGGTTTCTGACGGCACCAGATTCCGAGGCCCGGAGTGCCCGGAATCAATTTCAGAAGTTTGGCTCGGGTACGTTCAGTGAAAGAACGAGCGGGAATTTCTAACTTTTGATCCGGTGCACAGAATTGAAATCAGAGGGCACCAATGAACTTGCAGCGCCGATATTCACTTAAGGAGACCTTTTCAGAAGTTGCGTTTTTTGCGAGACGAAAGTTAGTTTTTGGGAGAATTATAAAAAGTTGAATAAAAAAATGTGGAATTCTTTTTATTTTACTTTTGTAGGTTAACTCCTCTCAAAGGGAGTTAGGGGTGGGACCCACACCCACTTAACCTCCCTTGAGAGGATTAAGTGTTGTGGTACCCACACAAACCTAAACCTCTCATCTTCTCCCTTAAACTCCCCTTTTTAATTTAAGATGGCAAGTTGGTTAATTAATGGCTTGAGTTGTCTTAATTCAAACCTTTGAAATTCAAATGGTTTGGTTGAATTAATAAAATAAGCTCTTAGCTTATTTTGTTGGGTTAGAACTATTAAGACATCTTGAGAGATTTTGAGAGCTTTTCGTCCTTCTTCAATCTTTGACGAAGAACGATCAACTTGACGAAGAACGCTCAAGCTCCGACGAAGAACGCCGCTCCTCTCTTCTTCGTCTTCTGTGTCAACGAGAGGGAACGCCGCTTCCTCCTCGGACTCCCTTCGTTGGCATACGAAGATTTGCCAACGACGTATCTCTTCGGACGTACCTCTTCGTCATCGGATTTGATGAACGACTACCACGACGCCCGACCTCTGCGACGTTGTCTTCCGCGGGACGTTGACAAATCTTCGAACCTATACCCAAGGTAGGGGTTGTTGATTTTTATTTAATTATTTTATTCTTGCTCGTGGTTCTAGCATGACTAACGTGAAGATATTGAATATTTAAGTTGTGTTTTAACGTGAGGGGGCTGGACCGCATGAACACGGCCGAACCCCCTCCATCGTTCTTGTTGATTTATCTTGCGGGTGGAAACAAGGTGGCGTGGTGCCGTCGCACCACGCGGATAATTGTATGTTTATATTACGCGGGGCCGTCGCGCCGCACCGTGGAAGAATCATCAAGAACACGATGCTGTCGCGCCGCGTCAAGGGGAATCGGAGGCGCGGTGGAGGGGCGCGGTGTCGTCGCACCGCGCCGGACAACGAACACCGCAGCCGGTTCCGGGCCGCGGCGGGACGAGAAGACAGGCGGCCAGGCCGCCGGCGTTGGAGGCCGGAAAGGTGACCGGATTTTCCGGTCCCGTTGGAGAAAACCGGCCGGCAGTTGGCCGGCCGGAAGGTCATAAGGCGGGGGAAATAAATTCCCCCTGCCAGCTTAAAAACCCCCCCTCATTTATGAGGGGGCGGTTTCCTTGAGGGGGGGGGGCAGGAGGCCCCACGGTTTCTTCAAGCCGGCCCCCACGTGGGGGGCCATTTTTTTTAAAAGGGCGCGGCATAATGCCGCGCCGCCTCTCCAATCAAGCGGAGGCTTGATCCCCCCACGCGCGCTGCCTCCGTGCGGCGCCAGGCCGCCGCGCCGCCGCGCCGCAGCGCAGCCGGCCGGCCAGCCGGGCCGGGTCGGCCCGGACCCGGACCCCCCCGTTTCGAATCAGTTTCGGTCTTTTGTCCATAACTTGAGCCACGGACCTCCGATTGACGAACCGTCTGCGGAAACGCGATCCTTGGATCGAGACGGTCGTTTCAGTATATCGCACTCAAGGTTTCGGATTACTTTGAGTTCGTCCGGGTTGGTTCGTTCATGAAACCAACCGGGCCTTCGGAGCGGAAACGCTCATATCTTGAGCTACGAACGTCCGATTGACGTGCCGTCAGCTGTGTTGTGTTCCTCTTAGTGAGACGAATCTTTTGGCATACTCCGCCCGAGGTTTGGACGCAGGTGGAGTACGGTCGGGTTGGTTTTTCCTTAAAAACCAACCGGGCCCCGCGGACGAAAATGCCAATAACTCTCAGACCGGGCGTCTGATCGACGCGCCGTCTGTTGCGTTGAGTTCCTGTTGACGATACAGAACTTTTGGATACATCAACTGTGGACTTTGTAACAGTTGATGTATCAGCCTCTTAGCTTGTGGAGCGGACCCTCCGAACGAGCTTGCTGTGTGCGGGAACCCTAGTGCTGGCTGCGACTACGACTGTGACTACTACTGCTACTGCTACTGTGACTGCGACGACGACAGTACAGAGATCCTGTGTGGATTCAACGACGACGACTACAACACTCAGCGATCCTACGTGGATCAGTGCTACGATCCGGTGTGGGTCTTTGCGGGGGTTAGTACCTATCGATCCTTTGTGGGTCCGACGACTTAGATGGATCAGTGATCATCTTCACCGTCATCCGAAGAAGTATACCTGTGTGAGCTGAACCTTCTATTTTACTCGATAGAGGTAGTGCACTTGGTTGTAGCGGCAGACCCGCGATTCTGGAGACGAGAATACGGAGTACGGAGACCGTGTAGCCGGCTGAGACCTGAAGACTGCTCGACCGACTCGACTTGGAGTGAGTCGACTAGCCCAGTGAACGGAGCGCCCGGTATTTGGCGGCAGACCCATGGCGGACGGAGCGCCTGGTAGTTGGCAGCAAACCCGCGATACTTGACTGGAGGAGTACCTCTGTAGGCTATTCGGGTGAGCGCCCGGTATTTGGCAGCAGACCCTCAGCGGACGGAGCGCCCGGTAGTTGGCAGCAGACCCGTGGTACTCGACAGGAGGAGTCCTTCAGCAGTCTTAGGTTAGTGAGCAGTACCTCGGAGTCGTGACAGGACCACTGTACACTTCAGAGATGGGGCTCTTCAGCAGTTACGGTTTTGATAATGAAAATCCTGGTGTGAGATGAATCCTGTTGCTTTCATGTGTGGATTGTGTTGTGCAATCCTGTGTGGATTACGTTTTGCTTTCCTGTGTGGAATACGTTTACTTTCCTGTGTGGACTGAGTTGTACTTGGGCTCGGAGGTTGGAGCGTATTTGAAATTGATGACTTATGTATATGTATGGGCATATACCTAAGCAGTGTCGGTTGTTACTTCATGATTGTACCTTTCTTTGTGGTTTATCCTTTGTAGATTTGAGAGACCTTCAGGGGTCTCGGGGTCCCTACTGAGTAGCTTATACTCACCCCTGCACGGGCTTTGCCCGCACTACGTCGTGTTGGTTGCAGACGACGGACAGCGTTGATCTTAGCTGAGGCTTGCAGAGCAGGACGGTACCTGGAGGTGGACCACTGGGCGGGACGTGCTCGGAGCGGACGGCGGGACCCGTGGAGCAGTGGAGCTATCTGTACCCACCCCTCAGGTGGGATTTCCAGTGGACAGCTCGGTGTAGCGGCTTTTACTTTCAGTTGCTATTTTCCCTTTCGAGTTGTACTTTACTTTCAGTTTGGGTTTGTATACTGGCCCATTTACTTTTTCGAACTTTCAGTTGTACTCTGCTTTTGCTTAGTGTTTACTTTCCGCTTGCTTACTCTGTGGTGTTTGTTTACTTTACAAAGGCAATGCCTTCCCTTTTTACCGGGATTTACGCCTTGGTGCTAGTCGCCAGCCCCTGGCCTATGGAAGGCGGGCTTGGGGTAGTCACGGCACGGACCCCGAGGGCGGGTCGTGAAAAATTGGTATCAGAGGAGTTCAGTTCTACCTCGAACTCTGATCTTTTCTATGTGAAGCAATAATGTTTAGCGTATTGAGGTTGGTTATCAGTCCAGGGAGTCCAGTTTCGGTGCGGCGGCCGACGTATCCGTACACCAGGACCCTGACTTCTGATTTCCGACTTAATGCACGAAAACATTGATTGCGTGTGTGTTTCAAAGTTTTCTTTGTGATTACTTATATCAACTCACCAGGTATACTGTTCTGACCGTGGCGCACCTGTTTCCTTTTCAAGATGGCCCCACGACGGCAGCCAGCTAGGGTTCTGAGAGTCGAGTGTGATGACAGCCCACCGAGCGACGAGGCCTCGGTGCAGGGCCCTTTGTCAGCAGTGGCACCGGCGGTAGCACTACCCGTCGAGCCCCCGATGCTTCCAGCGCCAGCCGCTAACGATGCACGTCGCCTCAGCGCACTGCATGAGTTTCAGCGCCAACAACCACCCAGGTTTCGCAGGGAGACGGATCCCCAGGAAGCCGAGGACTGGCTGGAGGCAGTGGTACGTGTGTTTAGTCTAGTGAGGACACCACCAGACCTCATGGTGATCCTCGCTGCGAGCCTACTACACGCAGCAGCAGGACGATGGTGGAGCTTTATGCTCCATGTGCACGATGAGGCATCTCTACTTTGGACGGACTTTGAGAGCCTCTTCCGCTCAGAGTTCGTCCCAGCCACCCTTCGTGCGGTGCGTATCCAGGAGCTTCTTCAGCTGCGGCAGGGCAGAATGACGGTCGCTTAGTACTCGGCGAGATTTACTGATCTCTCGCGCTACTCGACCGACATGGTACGGGACCCATTCTTCCGGGCCCGGACTTTTGAGCAGGGTTTGAGACACGAGATTAGGGCATCGCTGATCTCCCTCAGCATACCGACTCAGACAGGAGTACTGGAGCGGGCTCTTTTGATCGAGAGCTTCCTGGCTGAGTCCACAGCGAGACCTACCGTAGGGCAGCAGATAGCGGAGTCTTCGGCAGCAGGTAGCCGACGGATGACTCAGGGTTCCAGGCATACCAGACCTACCGGTGGCCGACTGCACGACTCAGGCTCAGTTGTGCGAGGGATCCGGGGTGGAGTCAGAGCCAGGCGTGCCGAGAGTGGGCAGTGTTACTCTTGTGGCGGGATTGGTCACATGGCTCGTGACTGTCCGACCCGCCATGCTGATGATCAGCAGTTAAGTGAAGAACCTCCCAGACAGAGGCAGAGGTTCGACCGTGGCGATCCGCAGGGAGGAGGCGGACGAGGCAGAGGAGGTGGCCGAGCAGCAGGTGGTGGGCGACGCTTTGAGGCTCTGCCACCACCACCACCAGGAGGTCTGCCCCCACCACAGGGAGTAGGTGAACAAGCGAGAGCTCAGCTTCAGGCAGCCGAGGCCTTCGATCATGGAGCTCTGGGAGCAGATGGACAGGAGCAGAACTAGTTGATACGTCCTTTGTACTTCTAGTTCCTTGTTTCTATTGTGTAGCATCTATGTATTATGAGCTACAATAATAAAAGACGCATACCTTGTGATGTTTTCATTCCTGTCCTCTTTTGTGTTGTTACTAAGAGGTTCCAGTTTGACTGTTGACTTGACCCTCACTTGTGAGACATCTACTAGAGGAGGCCAAGTTACCACACACTGATGCCGAAAGTGTGACTCAACTCTTGGAGGCGAGAGTAATGGTTGGATCTTTTGGTAGTAGCGTCGAGGCCTTACGACGTCATCCTTGGTATGGATTAGTATCATCCATGTTAGGATTGACTGTATTAGGCAAATAATGTGGTTCATCCAAGGGATGAGACCAGATTTCTCTTGTCGGCAAAGAAGAAATATTGCAGCACTTGTGGGACCTGTGATGGTCTAGGCCACGACAGAGAAGGTCCAGGTCATCCAGGAGCGGATGAGTACAGCTCAGAGCCGGCAGAAGCCTTATGCTGACAGGAGGCAGAGGCCACTGGAGTTCGAGGATGGCGACCACGTCTTCTTGCGAGTCTCACCTCTACGTGGTATTCGGAGATTTGGCCGAGGCGGAAAGTTATCTCCGCGCTTCATCGGACCCTTTCAGGTCCTCAGCAGGGTTGGCGAGGTGGCTTATCGCCTGGCTCTGCCACCTCAGTTGCACCGGGTGCACGACGTCTTCCACGTATCCCAGCTGAGGAGATACGTGCACGACCCGACGAACATCATTGACCATGGGGAGCTTGACGTTGACGATGGGGTGACTTTTACGGAGGTCCCGGTGGAGATAGAGGATCGACAGGAGCGGGTCCTGCGTGGGTGATCGATTCCTCTTGTGCGCATCAGATGGCAGCACGGGAATCTCTAGGAGAGCACATGGGAGCGGGAGGCTCAGATGCGTGCTCAGTACCCTCATTTGTTTCCCTAGTTTTTGATGTATCTTTACGGGGACGTAAAGCCCTGAGGTGGGAGTAATGTAAATACCCGTAATATTCAAGGGAAATTTTTTCATAAATTTCTTTGGATTTTTAGAAGAGCGCGGTTTCTGACGGCACCTGATTCCGAGGCCCGGAGTGCCCGTAATCAATTTCCGAAGTTTGGCTCGGGTACGTTCAGTGAACGAACGAGCGGGAATTTCTAACTTTTGATCCGGTGCACGGAATTGAAATCCGAGGGCACCGATGAACTCGCAGCGCCGATATTTACTTAAGGAGACCTTTTCAGAAGTTGCGTTTTTTGCGAGACGAAAGTTAGTTTTTGGGATAATTATAAAAAGTTGAATAAAAAAATGTGGAATTATTTTTATTTTACTTTTGTAGGTTAACTCCTCTCAAAGGGAGTTAGGGGTGGGACCCACACCCACTTAACCTCCCTTGAGAGGATTAAGTGTGGTGGGACCCACACGAACCTAAACCTCTCATCTTCTCCCTTAAACTCCCCTTTTTAATTTAAGATGGCAAGTTGGTTAATTAATGGCTTGAGTTGTCTTAATTCAAACCTTTGAAATTCAAATGGTTTGGTTGACTTAATAAAATAAGCTCTTAGCTTATTTTTTTGGGTTAGAACTCTTAAGCCATCTTGAGAGCTTTTGAGAGCTTTTCTTCCTTCTTCAATCTTTGACGAAGAACGCTCAACTTGACGAAGAACGCTCAAGCTCCGACGAAGAACGCCACTCCTCTCTTCTTCGTCTTCCGTGTCAACGAGAGGGAATGCCGCTTCCTCCTCGGACTCCCTTCGTCGGCATACGAAGATTCGCCAACGACGTATCTCTTCAGACGTACCTCTTCGTCATCAGATTTGACGAACGACTACCGCGACGCCCGACCTCCACGACGTTGTCTTCCGCGGGACGTTGACAAATCTTCGAACCTATACCCAAGGTAGGTGTTGTTGATTTTTATTTAATTATTTTATTCTTGCTCGTGGTTCTAGCATGACTAACGTGAAGATATTGAATATTTAAGTTGTGTTTTAACGTGAGGGGGACGGACCGCATGAACACGGCCGAACCCCCTCCATCGTTCTTGTTGATTTATCTTGTGGGTGGAAAAAAGGTGGCGTGGTGCCGTCGCACCACGCAGATAATTGTATGTTTATATTGCGCGGCGCCGTCGCGCCGCGCCGTGGAAGAATCATCAAGAACGCGACGCCGTCGCGCCGCGTCAAGGGGAATCGGAGGCGCGGTGCTGTCGCACCGCGCCGGACGACGAACATCGCGGCCGGTTCCGGGCCGCGGCGGGACGAGAAGACCGGCGGCCGGGCCGCCGGCGTTGGAAGCCGGAAAGGTGACCGGATTTTCCGGTCCCGTTGGAGAAAACCGGCCGGCAGTTGGCCGGCCGGAAGGTCATAAGGCGGGGGAAATAAATTCCCCCTGCCAGCTTAAAAAACCCCCCTCATTTATGAGGGGGGCGGTTTCCTTGAGGGGGGGGGGGGGAAGGAGGCCCCCCGGTTTCTTCAAGCCGGCGCCCACGTGGGGGGCCGTTTTTTTTAAAAGGGCACGACATAATGCCGCGCCGCCTCTCCAATCAAGCGGGGGCTTCATCCCCCCACACGCGCTGCCTCCGTGCGGCGCCAGGCCGCCGCACCGCCGCGCCGCCGGCCGGCCAGCCGGGCCGGGTCGGACCCGGGTCGACCCGGTTCGGCCCGACCCAGGGGGGGTCGGGCCGGGTCGGCCCGGACCCGGACCACCCCGTTTCGAATCAGTTTCGGTCTTTTGGCCATAACTTGAGCCAAGGACCTCCGATTGACGAACCGTCTGCGGAAACGCGATCCTTGGATCAAGACGGTCGTTTCGGTATATCGCACTCAAGGTTTCGGATTACTTTGAGTTCGGCCGGGTTGGTTCGTTCATGAAACCAACCGGGCCTTCGGAGCGGAAACGCTCATATCTTGAGCTACGGATATCCGATTGACGTGCCGTCAGCTGTGTTGTGTTCCTCTTAGTGAGACAAATCTTTTGGAATACTCCGCCCGAGGTTTGGACGCAGGTGGAGTATGGTTGGGTTGGTTTTGCCTTAAAAACCAACCGGGCCCCGGGGACGAAAATGCCAATAACTCTCAGACCGGGCGTCCGATCGACGCGCCGTCTGTTGCGTTGAGTTCCTGTTGACGATACGGAACTTTTGGATACATCAACTGTGGACTTTGTGACATTTGATGTATCGGCCTCTCAGCTCGTGGAGCGGACCCTCCAAACGAGCTTGCTGCGTGCGGGAACCCTAGTGCTGGCTGCGACTGTGACTACTACTGCTACTGCTACTGTGACTGCGACGACGACAGTACAGAGATCCTGTGTGGATTCGACGACGACGACTACAGCACTCAGCGATCCTACGTGGATCAGTGCTACGATCCTGTGTGGGTCTTTGCGGGGGTTAGTACCTATCGATCCTTCGTGGGTCCGACGACTTAGATGGATCAGTGATCATCTTCACCATCATCCGAAGAAGTATACCTGTGTGAGCTGAACCTTCTATTTTACTCGATAGAGGTAGTGCGCCTGGTTGTAGCGGCAGACCCGCGATTCTGGAGACGAGCATACGGAGTACGGAGACCGTGTAGCCGGCTGAGACCAGAAGACTGCTCGACCGACTCGACTTGGAGTGAGTCGACTAGCCCAGTGGACGGAGCGCCCGGTATTTGGCGGCAGACCCACGGCGGACGGAGCGCTTGGTAGTTGGCAGCAAACCCGCAGTACTCGACTAGAGGAGTACCTCTGTAGGCTATTTGGGTGAGCGCCCGGTATTTGGTAGCATACCCTCAGCGGACGGAGCGCCCGGTAGTTGGCAGCAGACCCGCGGTACTCGATAGGAGGAGTACTTCAGCAGTCTTAGGTTAGTGAGCAGTACCTCGGAGTCGTGACAGGACCACTGTACACTTCAGAGATGGGGCTCTTCAACAGTTACGGTTTTGATAATGAAAATCCTGGTGTGAGATGAATCCTGTTTCTTTCCTGTGTGGATTGTGTTGTGCAATCCTGTGTGGATTACGTTTTGCTTTCCTGTGTGGAATACGTTTACTTTCCTGTGTGGACTGAGTTGTACTTGGGCTCGGAGGTTGGAGCGTATTTGAAATTGATGACTTAGGTATATGTATGGGCATATACCTAAGCAGTGTCGGTTGTTACTTCGTGATTATACCTTTCTTCGTGGTTTATCCTTTGTGGATTTGAGAGACCTTCAGGGGTCTCGGGGTCCCTACTGAGTATCTTATACTCACCCCTGCACGGGCTTTGCCCGCACTACGTCGTGTTGGTTGCAGACGACGGACAGCGTTGATCTTAGCTGAGGCTTGCAGAGCAGAACGGTACCTGGAGGTGGACCACTGGGCGGGACGTGCTCGGAGCGGACGGTGGGACCCGTGGAGCAGTGGAGCTATCTGTACCCACCCCTCAGGTGGGATTTCCAGTGGACAGCTCGGTGTAGCAGCTTTTACTTTCAGTTGCTGTTTTTCCTTTCGAGTTGTACTTTACTTTCAGTTTGGGTTTGTATACTGGCCCATTTACTTTTCCTCACTTTCAGTTGTACTCTGATTTTGCTTAGTGTTTACTTTCCGCTTGCTTACTCTGTGGTGTTTGTTTACTTTACAAAGGCAATGCCTTCCCTTTTTACCAGGATTTACGCCTTGGTGCTAGTCGCCAGCCCCTGGCCAATGGAAGGCGGGCTTGGGGTAGTCACGACACGGACCCCGAGGGCGGGTCGTGACAAAGAAGATCCAGGAGAACAGCATTGGACTGCTGTTAAGACTATCCTTAAGTATCTGAGAAGAACTAGGGATATGTTCCTGGTGTATGGAGGAGATGAGGAGCTTTTCATCAGAGGGTATGCTGATTCTGGTTTTCAGAAAAATTATAATGATCTAAAGTCACAATATGGATATGTTTTCTGTCTCAATGGAGGAGCTGTGAGCTGGAAGAGTTCTAAGAAGCCAGTTGTCACTGATTCTAAAGCGGAGTCCGAATATATAGTGGCTTCTGATGCAGCCAAGAAAGCTTTCTAGATTTGTAACTTTGTCCACGAGATTGATGTGGTTCCTAACAGTAAATATCATATCACTTTGTACTATGATAATACTGCAGCGGTGGCTCTTGCAAAAGAACCAAGGTCACATCAACAGAAAAAACACATACTCTAGAAGTATCACCTCTTGATGGATTTATATCAAAGGAGTGAAGTTTCAGTGAGTAGAGTGTCCATGGAAGAGAACGCGGCAGACCCCATGACTAAAGGCCCATCTCAGCAGAAGCATGAATATCATGTGAGAGATAGCAGGTTAAAGGTTGTTAGCAGTTCCCTCTAGTACAAGTGGGAGTCTGTTGGAGTTGGTGGCCTAGAACCAACTACTTTGTACTTTATTCATTAATAAAAGCCTTATCACATCTTGATTGTTCTTCTGCGTGACAATGCATGTGATAATGTCCTAAGGATAGCTGTTGCATTAAAGGGTTATAGCGGATCCCTGTTATTATGAGAACCCAGAAGTGCCATAACACTAATCTTGAATATATGTTCTATGGCCGGATGATATTATTTGAGGGACAAAAATAATATAGGCCATTAGGGGTGAGGACTCATAAAACATTGAGGCATAATCTCATGGTGTGCACCCTTGGTAATATCTAGGAGGATATTATGAGAACAAGACCCACCAGTAGGAAATCCACATTTCATAGTGTCATTGGATGTTCCTATCTGTGGACATGTGTATTGGTCCTTATACTTTAAGATTATTATTAAGCAGTATTACAACTCGCACACTTAGATGTATTGATGAAAAATGTCACGACAGACTGTTCGCAGTGAGGTAGGATACCTTTGGTGCATCATGAGTAATACTGCATTAATTGATAATGCGAGAAAGGATTTGTCCCTTATGTTCCATAACGGAAGTAGATATCTCAAGCCCTTTGATGGAATTGAGATAGCCTAAATAAATCCATGGCCATGGTAAGGTATGGGCGAGTGCAGTTCTGGGAAGTCAAAGAAAAAATAATCAAGCACATGGGTTGATGGCACTAGCATGCAGCCTGCTTGATTAGATATATTGAGACAAAGGGATTATATTACATGGTAAGCCTTCGTATGAGGTGACACGTCATTGCGGCGTTAAATTCTTTTTCTATGGGTGCCTTGACGTGTTGCTAGACGCTAAACTTGGACTTTAGGTAGGCTCCGCCTAATGCCACTGAGAAAGAGGCCGAGAGGGTCACACACTAAGTGTGTCCATGTATCTAAATTAAATATTAATTTAAAAAGTCAAATAAAGATTATTCCCGACTATGGTTTAATAATTATTTGTGGATGCATGATCGCATTTATTTCGACACTAGTTATTTGAGAGAATATATTATAGATGAAATAATATTTATTAGCGAGTGATGCAGTTATATTTATTTAAGAAATAAATAGTCATTACCTAAGGTATAATAAATGTGGTGGAGGAAATAAAGGAAAGAAGAAAATAAAAGTACATGTCATGTATATTAAATATACATGCCATGTAGTTTTATTGAAAACGTGTACACTCCGTGTATTAATGATTACACGCCGTGTAGTTTTTTCAGTCAGGATTTTGAGGATATAATATTGTTTTATTAAATGATATTTATTATAATCCGCGTGGGTGCATGTCAATGAATTAATAATTTGACATGGGGGTTTTCAATAAGAGTTAATGAAATAAATAAAACGCGTAACACGTTTATTTATTGTCAAAACTATATTAACCTCAAACCCGATTATAAATATCCTCACAGCCCCAACACTTTTGGTGAGCCATTTTTGGTTGTGAAAAACGGATTTGGAAATACTCTCAAGCTAAGAGAGAATTCCCTTTCCACCAAGAACACCCTCAAGTAAAGAGAATGAGATCCTCCACCAGATCAAGGCGGTTGAAGGCGGAAATCGCAAGCAAAGATTATTCCATGCTAGCACCCGGAGATCCCATTGGAGACGTCCAGAGATACGTGGAGCACATGTGGATCACTGCTAGAGGAATCCTATACTTGGATTCTACGACCCAATGACGGATCACAAGATCATGACTGGAGACATCGACGAAGAAAGAATTCCACCAAGGTAATTCTGGTGAATTAATTAAATTAATTATAACCAACATTTGGTGATCATATCTCAATGGTTCTAGGACTCTTATTTTCTTTTTCGTTCTCCCTTCCATTCTAAAGATATGGTGTTTTATATTGTGAAAGATCTCAGATTGAACGTTGTTTAACGCTAAAATTAATGTTGGGCAAACCCCCCAACACGCTTCCACTACACATGGAACCTACACCTTTTCTATGGGAGTTTGGTGCTCAGATACAACATTGAGGAACTACTAATATGAAGTGAAAATTTTCTAGGAGTTACTGTGCATTGAACTCTAGAATAAAACAGAATATCAGATTTTTTTCCAAAATTTATTCATTGAATGTGCAAATATAATGTTCTTATTTTCAATTAAAGGATTAATTCTCTTCATAGACCTTCTATTTTTGTGTTAGTTTTATTCGTTTGGTGTAATTAATCTATTTTCTATGTATTCATTCATGTTCTAGTCACTTAAATGTACTTTTTTTTCAAAAAAAATTCTTAGTGTAAATGAAAATTAATGGGTACTGGAAAAAATAATAATTGATCTTGATAATTTGGAGAATAAAAAAATACTAAAATAAAATAATGTTATACTTGAATATTATGGGAAATTTTTTTTACAACTTTACCATATTTCTTCTCAATTATAGCCCAAAATTAAATAATTTCTTCAATTAGGATGAAGAGTGGTTTCTAACATTTTGAAAGTACGAGTGAAGATGCAACAATATAGTTCTAAAATAGCTCTTAGATGATGTCCCAACTAAAAACTAATAAATTAAAAATGATAGTTGGAAAATTTTATATCCACGAAGTCTAAGAATAACTAAATATGAAACATCAATAGATTAATGGAAATATGGGTATCAAAATAATCAATGAAAATAAATCAAAACTAACCTTAAATTGGTGGTATACTTGTACACTCATTTTCATGGTCACTTTATATGATGATGCTCCTGCATGAAGCATCATAAATTCACGCACCTCAATTTTGGAAACAAATATCCAGAACATTAAATCTGATAGTATATTTATGTTTTGGGGGGGAGGGAGGGATGGGGAATTTCAAGGGAAAACTAACATGGCGTGTTTATTTCTTTCATGTCATCCACCATTGATAACAATGAAAGAAGGAACAACAACACCAAATTGTAGTTACACTTGCATGAACATGATTGTAAATAGAGTATAAGTTTAAAAAACTGGTAGAGTGGATTATTTTCCACAAGATACCTAGTTTTTCAAACTACAAGATAAACTATAAGAATGGCATGGATCCATGCTGGGAACACATGATAAAAATTGTTAAAATTGATTAAATAATGGAATATGTAAAAAAGGATGGAAAAGAACAGAAAAAAATGTTAGGGGTTGACATGGAATTTTTTACATCAACCCCACTCATTAAAGGTACCATTATGTTGGTGATCCATGAATTTATTTATATCAACCAACTATGTTAAATCCTATATGGAACATAAAGAAATTTTTCTAATAAAATAAAATAAAATAATAATTCTTAAGGAAAAAATGTTAGATGTGGAAATTCAAAAATATGGTAAATAGAGAATTTATAGTAAGAAATAATTATTTTCACCAATCTAAATTTATGTGGATTTAAAATTCTACCAAAATAATAATCTTTAGAGTTTTCATGAAAATGAAATACACAGTTTCAAATTTAAACAGAAAATTATGATGAATTGTATGTCTTGAAATAAAAATGAAAATAATAACAATATATATAAAAGTAATTCGCAGTTACAAATATGAAAATATAAGAACAAAATCTAAAGAAAATGCATAAAGTAAGCCTAGTAAAAAGTTAGTAAATCTCATATGAAAATATTCAAACCAGTGTTTCAAGTTCTAACAGATCTTATAAAAGAGGGGCCCTTGAAAACTGCAATTGAAATACAAATATTGAAATTTTATACGAAGGGATAAAAATTTATGAATTCAATAAATCATTAGTATTCATATAATAATGATTCATTGGATGATGTTTCATCGATAACACTGACATTGTTACAAAAAAAATTCTTGAAAAACCACACAACCAAAACAAATTTATTGATATTGGATAAAGCTAGGAATATTACTACTATTGACTTCTAACATTGACATGTTCAGTTGGTGGTTGAAGGTATTGGAAACATGAAAATACATTTGAAATAAAAATCATAAAATTTCATAGTCAGGGAAACAAAATTTTTAATTCAGTTGTTCTTTGGAAGTTCCTAAATGGAAATTTAGTGGACGAAGTTGCTTCCATAACATCTATATTGTTATTACCATGAGAAAAAAAATAATGAACTAATTCTTCCACAAAAACAAGGAAACCAAAAAAATATATTGATAATGAATGAAAATTAGACACTTAATGTAATTTTTTCTTATATTGATATGTCCAGGGGGAAGTTGGAGGTATTTGATTTAGAAGGAAATTTCAAGCAGTAACAGTTTAGGCCTTGTGTGGACCGAAACCTAAAGAAGCAAACCTGACTGGACAATTTTCAAAAAATTCAACCAAAAAATGTCATTACAATGAAGGGGAAGGAGAGTGTGAAGTTGAGTGGTCATCGATGAAGCTCTACTATGGTCTGCATTAATAAATCAAGGTAGTGTGTGGTAAAAATAATTTTAAAATAATGATATAAATAATGTTAAAATAGAAATGTTACAAATAATTTCATATACATAAACATGTTCTTGGAATGATTTATCAATAAACTCTTATGTTTCTTGGTGTAGTAATTCAACACTAATGTGAATGAATTGAAATACACTTCACATTTAACTGGAAATAAAACTATCATAATGAAGGTAATAGTAAAATGTTTATGGAAATAAAATAAAATTTATTTCAAATTATAATTCATTACCAGAAATAGTGCACAATGTCACAATCCTATTCAAGCAACAAAAATTTAGGCCTAGTGTGCACCAAAACCTGAAGCAACATACCAGAATTGATAGTAACCAATAAATTGAACTAAAAATGTGAGTACAATGAACACTACGCCAAAAAATGGCAAGGTAAGCGCTACCCCTTTATTAGCGTTAAAAAATTTTATATTTCAAAAAAAAACTGGAAAAATAAATTATTCTTATATAAGTATATTTATATTGATATAAATATAATATATATTTTTTAAATATGTTCAAGATACGTATAAATAGACTATTACATTTTATATATAAAATATTTAGTGAAAATAGCTTCAAAATATTTTAAAAAAATATTATTAAATAATAATATTCTAATTATTTTCGATTAAAAATAATTTAATAACAATTTCAGGACACAAAAAATCAAAAAAATTACTAAAAGATCTAAAATATGTTGAAAATGTAACTCAAATTTCAAATGACCATAACTTTTGATCCAGGTGTCCGTTTGAGCTCTAAAACATATCAAATCGAAGTCTGCGACGCGTTCTACGCCTTGGTGAACCAAGAAAATCCTCTATCACATTTTTTGAACCCAAAATAGGCCCAAAAGGCCTCCAAAACTGAGTTTTTAGTTGGGATACCCCAAATTTTTAACATTCAAACAATTATAACTTCTGATACGGATGTCCGTTAGGCCTGTACCACATATCATATGGAAGATTGTTTCATTTTTTTCGACTTGACTGGTTGTGGCATTGAAACGAAATTCTAGAGTATAAGTTACCATCGTTTTAACATTTTATGGATTTTCAAATACACATATATATGTATTTATTCATAAATATATATGTGTCTGTGTGTGTGTGGGTGTTTATGTGTGTTTTTGTGTGTTTTATATATGTATATATATATGTATGTATTTATTTATTTATTTACTTACTTATAAACACACATCAAAAAAATATTTTTTCATGAATTTATTTAAAACTAATCTTATATGTACATTCCATGGCTTTTAAAATACACATATATATGTATTTATTCGTAAATAAAAATGTGTTTGTGTGTGTGTGTCTCTCTATGTGTGTATTTGTGTTTTATATATCTATGTATGTTTGTTGTATATATCTATATATGTATGTATTTATTTATTTATTTATAAACACACATAAAAAACATATTTTTTCATAAATGTATTTAAAACTTATTTTATATGTATATATTAATATACAAATAAATATACGTATAAAAATTTATAACTAAATATACATATATAAATATGTTAATATACAAATTAATATATATATACTAATATATGAATAAATATATTTATATTAATATGAATCTATATCAATATATGAATAAATATAACTATATATATAGATATATCATTAAATAGAGAACAAAACGAAATGACTTAGTGGTAAAGGTGGTGCTGTGAAAGGGGGGAGGTCCCGGGTTCGATTTCGGGTGGAAGCGAATGGGGTGCACACGTATGAGGATGCGCGGGAAGGGCTGCGCACGGGAGACCTCCTAGCGCTGATAAAAGGGTGTGTGAAGCGCTGTTAAAAGCACTCCCTGCATTATTTTAAATTTTTGTTATTTTTTTAAATTTTTTTTGACCTTTATCAGTGTTAAAAAAAGTGCTGATAAAGGGGTCTGTTATCAGCGCTTTTTTAGCGCTGATAACAGGGGCCTTTATCAGCGGTTTTTGGCACGTTGATAAAAGGGACCCCTTATATTAGCACTGAGCTTTAAAGCGCTTTTTTAGTGCTGTTAAAGCCCTTTGTTAGCACTGATATAGGAAATTTTTGTAGTAGTGCAAGGGGAAGGTGAGTGAAAAGTCGATTGGTCAATGGTGAAGCCCTAATGTGGCCTGTGTTATGAAATCGAGGCAGTAGGTGGTACAAAGAGTGTTAAAATTGTGATATAAATAATGTTAAAATAGAATTTTTTCAAATAATTCCATATATATAAACATGTTCTTGGAATGATTTATCAACAAACTCTTAGGTTTCCTTATGATGTGAGTCAAAACCAATGTGAATGTATTGAAATACACTTCACATTTAACTGAAAAATAAACAATCATAATGAAGGTTATAGTTAAATGTTTATGGAAATAAAAATATAATTTATTTGGGATTATAATTCTTTACCATCCATAGTCCACAATGTTGCAAACCATTTCAAGTAGAAACCTTTTAGGCCTGGTGCAGTCCAAAACCTAAATGAGTATACCTTAATGGAATGTTACAAAAAAATGTAACTAAAAAATGTTAGTACAATGAAGGGGAAGGAGAGTACGAAGTTGAGTGGTCTGCATTAAGAAATCAAGGTAGTTTGTGGTACAAGGAATTTTAAAATAGTGATACAAAGAATGTTTACATAGAAATTTTACAAATAATTTCAAATAAATAAATATGTTTTAGGAATGATTTATTTATAAACGTTCAGTGTGTGGTACATATTTTTTTTAGATACCAAATAGAGTTATCATCAATAATACCCTACCTGTAGATGATTAGAAGAGACATTATCTACCAAGGGATATAATACTATATTGGATGTATGGAAGATGAAGAAAGTATCAACACTTGAAGCAAAGCTTGCAAGTGAAATCATAAACCAGGAACCAGGATGCAGCAACTGAGAAGCGAGATGTCGGAAGCCAGAAGATGGAACACTGGTAGGGGAGAGAAGATTGTTAGGGTTTTTGAACCCAAAAGAGAGAGTTTTTTTACATTTTTTTAAAAAATAATTTAAAAATACAACCAGGTTTAAAATATTTTTTTTACAACCCAAAGGCGGCACACCATGTGCCCCCTTTCGGGCATTTCAGCACTGAAGAAAGCCGGCACCTGGTGTGCCTCCTTTTCCCATAATTAAAGAACAAAGGAGGAACACCGGGTGCCGCCTTTGGACAAAAAAAATTAATAAATTTTTTAATTTTAACTTAGTCCTTCTAACTTTGTCGTAGAATTCAAATGCATTCCAATAATGAAAACCTCAACCAGCTTATGTGCTTTACACACAATAGAAGCATCTTTCCAATTTTCTCATGCCCCTGAGTATAAATCAACCTCAAAAACTCTAGATAATTTTTCATGGTAAGATGAGATGAGAAGGGAGGTATTATACCATTAGGAAGAGAGATTCTAGAAATGTGCAATGCAATGACAAACCTTTAGATGAAATGTGTTAGTTCCCCACTAGATGTGCATGTTCCTTCAAAATTTTCAGGCTGGAGATAATCCACCTTAAGTTCCACATAGCCTTATGCCTTCCATGGATTAATGTCAAACACTTCACCCCATTTGTTTACTTTATAGGGAACTAAAACCACATTTCTTTGAATATTCACATTACCATGAACATATAAAATCAGCATTTTGCAAGAAAAACTACTAATCTCAGGTTCACTGAAATACCCCTTAACATAAGAATGATACAAATAGTGTAAGTACCCAATATCAAGATTCCAATCCATTTTTACTGGGCTATGTGGAATCATTAGTGTTTTGATCTGATTAATAATTTAAAAGTTTTCAAAACCACCTTTCTGAAACTCAAAAATGTTTCAAGTAAGTGACTTTGAATGCCTATAAAATATAAACCATAAGATCTATTGAAATGAAACTTAAAAGATGGATTAAACATATAATAAGTAATTGAAAATAAAAACCATTTCTAAAAAATTGTTGATGAAATACAATTATAAGCTTTCAATAACACTTCTTGCAACTCAAAAATATTTCAGATATGAGACTTTGAAATCCTATAAAATATAAACTTAAAGACTCATATAAATGAAACTTAGAACATAGATTAAACATATAAGAAGTAATAGAAAAGTAATTAGTTAATTTTGGTGAGGGGGAAAACTGCTAGACCTTGGAATTGAAGGGTAATGAGGATGACAAGTAAACATCAACCCCCACACCCACCCCTTCCACCCATTCAACTAACTTTGGTAACTCCTATAGAAGATGCTTTTCAAAAAAATGAAATGTCACACCACCACAACTTCTTACATCCATATTAACCCCCCAATTCAGTTTCATTAAATGTGGATAACCCCCATTTTTACCAAAGTCATTGACGCACTATTAAAAACCACTTTCAACCCCCGCCTCAAAAATACAAAATGCTTTGAGGGATGAGAAATGATTCGACTCATTTCAATGTTCTAAAATGCGCCGAATCATTTCTCATCCCTCAAAGAATTTAGTATTTTTGAGGCGGGGGCTGAAAGTGGTGGTTTAATAGTGCTTCATTGACTTTGGTAAAAATGGGGGCTGTCCACATTTAATGAAACAGAATTGGTGGGTTAATATGGATGTAGGAAGTTGTGGTGGTGTGACATTTCATTTTTTGAAAAGCTACTTCTATAGTAGTTACCGAAGTTGGTTGAATTGGTGGAAGGGGTGGGCGTCGGGGTTGATGTTTCCTTGTCATCCTAATTATCCTTCAATTATAGGGTCTAACAGTTTTCCCCCTCACCAGAATTAACTAATTACTTTTCTACTACTTCTTATATGTTTAATCTATGTTCTAAGTTTCATTTATTTGAGTATTTAAGTTTATATTTTATAGTCTTTCAAAGTCTCATATCTGAAATATTTTTGAGTTCCAAGAAGTGTTTTTGGAAGCTTATAATTTTATTTCATCAACAATTTTTAAGAAATGGTCTTTATTTTCAATCACTTATTATATGTTTAATACATGTTTTAAGTTTAATTTCAATAGATCTTATGGTTTATATTTTATAGGCTTTCAAAGTCACTTACTTGAAACATTTTTGAGTTTCAGAAAGGTGGTTTTGAAACCTTTTAAATTATTAATCAGATGAAAACAACAATGATTCCACATAGCCCAGTCAAAATGGATTGGAATCTTGCTATTGGTTACTTACACTATTTGTATCATTCTTATGTTAAGGGGTATTTCAGTGAACATGAGATTAGTAGTTTTTCTTGCAAAATGATGATTTTATAAGTTCATAGTAATGTGCATATTCAAAGGAATGAGTTTTAATTCCCCATAAAGTAAACAAATGGGATGAAGTGTTTGACATTAATCCATGGAAGGCATAAGGCTATGTGGAACTTAAGGTGGATTATCTCCAGACTGAAAATTTTGGAGGTACATGCACATCTAGTGGAAAACTGACACATTTCATCTAAAAGTTTTTCATAGCATTGCACATTCAATGTCACTTACTTGAAACATTTTTGAATTTCAGGAAGGTGGTTTTGAAACCTTTTAAATAATTTATCATCAACATTTCTTAAGAAATTCATTTTGTTTTCAACTATCTCCTATATGTTTAATTCATATTTTAATTTTTATTCATATCGGTCTTATAGTTTATATTTTATAAACTTTCAAAGTCACGTACTTGAACCATTATGAAGTTTCACATAGGTGTTTTTGAAAGTTTGTAAATTATGTGTCATCGATAATTTTTAAGAAATTCTTTTCGAGTAAAATTAATGCACTCTTTTTAATAAATAGAAAACATTTACATGAAGATGTAATGTCAGTGTCTATGGTGAGGCTCTATCCCACAAGGTGGTGTGCGAATAATACGTCCATATCGAGAGCAACGTGTTCCATGCTGGGATGGAGTATGATGACCTGGAGAGGGATGATCTTCGGGCACTGGAACATCAATCACGGGATCCTCTATGATAGTGTGCATGGAAGGAGGTGTCAGAGGGATGTCATCGTGTGCACGAGATCCTTCTCCCAATACGTAAGTAGAAGGGCCTGTCATCATACCCTCGGGAAACCATATAGGCTGTGAAGGATCCGATATGAAAGATAGCGGCATGGGCGATGACCCCTGATAAATCCCTGGAAAATAAATATCTGGCGAATACTATGTATATCCGGTCAAAAAAGATGGATCCCATGCTGCATCCTGCTTCACAAACCCAGACGGGTCAGGCTGGACTGATAGAGCACCGACCTGTGCCTCTGGAACAGGTGAGGCCTCACGTGCAGCAGGACGCGGTCTCTGTCCCCGTTGTCGTCGCTGGGGAACATAACCTGCTGCTGCTGCAGGTTCCTGAGTAGGACCCTCATCTCCTGGGATAGGAGCATCATGTTCCTGAGCAGGAACATCGTGTCTCTAGGGTCTAGGATGGATGATACTATCATGAATAGATCAACAAATCGGCATTGTCTCCTCCAAATCATCATGGATCACAAATAAACTAGCAACCTCCTCCTCTGGATCAGTCATGCGACATAGTCGTCATAGTCTGGTATGCTATACAGAGATTCAAAATGAATTTTAAAATAGAGTAATAAATATATTATGTGAAATTTATTGACTTACCAGATCCTGAATCCCTCTCCCGTGGTGAGTCAGATACAATATAGACTTCATTATATACCATGGCTCATACTCTACCTGATCTGATAGGTAGAATCGCATCGTACGTACACCTGTGATATGATGTTATGCTCGATTGTCCCAGATGGTGACATACTGGGCATGTCGTTGTCACCAATCGACATGTTGTCTCCCCATGAGCTTCAAGACATGAAGCGGTGGTAACTGTCGTGGTGCAGGTGGAATCAACTGAAAACAGGAAAACTGACGCATAACTCTATCGGGCTGGTGCCACTCAATAATATGAAAGTGAATGAGTGGCACTACAGCCATAACCTCATGAAGTCCAGCAGTACAATATGTAGGTAAGTCCTGAACCAGACTCCAGTATGGCATCCAATGAATCTGTAATGACATGTGACATTTCATCGGAGAAATTTGTTAACAAAAAACAAAAATAATGATATATACTTACGCTGTCAGGTAGTAAATTGTCCAACATGAGATGATATGCAGCCAAATTGTGGGTCGAAGCATCGACGAAACGATGTTCCTGACTCCACCTATCAAATACAACATTAAAAGTGATAAATTATCAGAAATTAAATATAACAAATCATAATACAATCAGAAACAAATAAATATGACGGATCATACCATCTTCCACATGGAGCGTCCTGTAGAACATCTATAGGAAGCCTCTGACCAACAGTAACAGGGGTGAGGACAGGGATGCGCTCCCATGCCCACAACTGTATAAGGACGACACATCCTTCGAGATCTGTGTGATCTGAGCGGCATGTCGTATATAATTCTCTATAAGTGTAGGCCAAACATTCAGATCCCCAACTATATCTCCCGATCCGATCAAAGTCCTCCAGTAAACTAAGATACATCATGTGCACATGCACACCCGAGTGATCTGAACACAATGTACCTCCAATAAGTCATAAGATATATTCCCGAGCATAACACATGATGGTATGCTCATCAGCATCAGCAGGTAAATGTGAAAACTACAAAGAAAGCAAAGGCATATATATGGACCCACCATCTGTAGCAGTATGATCAACCAAAATATCGACACGTAATAATCTTTGTGCCAGCTCAGCCCAATCCCCACTGGTGGGTCCAATAACTGCATCTCCCTGAATAGGAAGACCGAGTAGCACTGCCACATCCTCTAAGGTGATAGTCATCTCTCCCTCTGGCAAGTGGAATGTGTGAGTCTCTGGTCTCCATATCTCGACCAAGGAAACAAGAAGGGGATGATCAGTGTAAGTGAAATCAGAAACGGAAATTCCGTAGAAGCCAGCACAATGTAAGTATGGTATAATAGCAGTTGGAGGCTCCATGTGTCGAAAATGGTGTGCTCGCCGCACCCTAATCCGTCGAAAATGCCGACCCTCTATCACATCATGAGAAACATGCCTATGCTGCTCGGCGAGGAGTGGAATATCATCCATCTGGAAGCCATAAAAGGAAATTAGTCTTCACTATAAAATATAAATATAATGTTAAATTTAATAGAATGTTATGATTGGTATAATGAACGATATGTGATGTTTTTTTAGAAAAAGTTAAGGGAATGTCGTCATATTTTGGAGAACATTTATCTATCGTGTCTTTATATATGTTTTTACCATGAAAATTATGTTTTTTCAGATATGGTGTCATACATTTATATATATAAACATTTTATCCCGGTTATGTATGATTTATGATGATCCTTTATGATAAATGTTTTAATAATTTTTTGTCTTCGATTACAAATAACCTTTTTTTAATAATGTTTTTTTTCTCTAAGATTAGGTTCAGATTAATGGATTTAAAAGTATTGAATACAGAGGATCATTATTGGAAGGAGAGAAGTTGCTTATTGGAAATGTCAAACAATTCTTAAAAAGTTCATCTCTGATATTAACAACATATAACTGACTACATGAAAAGATCATGTTGGATACAACACATTATTGTGGCTGAGTGTGTGAACTCTATCCAACAATGTTAGGACATCATTTCCGGTTATGCCCTTCTTGATGACATAGACAACATCTCAACCTTTACCCTTGTTCTTGGGGCCAATCCATCTCATTTTGTATCCTGTTGGTCTTCAGTCTTCCTCGTGGTCGTAATCTACTGATGTCAGGAATCAGTATGGGCTGGTCTTTAGGCATTGGGAAATATCGAAACTCCCCAACAGGCATCTATGGCACATCATAACAGTTAGCAATGGCCTCCAATCGGTATACTGGATCAACATAAGCTTCCCATGATACATTCAAAGATGCACATGCTGCGATGGCATGTGCGCATGGAAACCTTAATGCCTAAAACTTTCCACACTGACATTGTTTTGCTTCTATAAGTACCACTAATTTTTCACCGCTGTTACCTGTAATGGGGTTACAATACTCTTGAACTTCAAATGCTGAGTCTTCCCGACGGAATAGACACACTTGATAACTGGAAGCTTCTTCAATGTTCTTGTTAATATCTCGTTGAAAGTTTTTTCCAAATATTAGCCCCTGTTGAATCCCATCTGAGGCTAGTTTTTTTTCTATCAACGAAGTACTTGACACAACGATAAAATGTCTCCTCCACTAGGGAAGTAATTGGTATCTTGAGAAGCCCCTTGAAGATGCCATTTATACACTCCACAATGTTTGTGGTGATGTGTCCGTACCTCTTCCCCCCGTCATAGGCCAGTGTCCATTTCTCTTTTGGAATCTTCATTATATAATCAGACACTTCTTGGTTAGCCTTGCAGATTTCTTCATAACACGCCTCAAACCTTCATTGATCTAGCTCATATTCTACATAAATATGATCACAGGTCATAGAAATTATATTTTTATTTACATTAAAATAGTAAACATCAATGATGTCATTGCTTACCAAGCCTCGTGATTGCATTCTTCATAGCCTCATTATGGAAGGTTTTGTACACGTTACTAGAAATTTGTCTGATGCAGTATCAATGATGTTAATTTAGGGGCCTTCATGAATCAGGATCCACATTGATTGCCTCATTGATTTCCCTATGTCGATCAGATATCAAACAGACACCTCGAATGCATGTGAAATGGTTGCTGATGCATGCCAAAAACCAGCTCCAAGATTCATAGTTTTCCTTCTCCACTATTGAAAATGAAAGTGGAAGTGGTGAGCGGTTCCCATCTTGGGTTTCCACAATCAAAAATACGCCCTTATACATTCCAGATAGAAATGTTCCATCAATTTGTATGAACTGTTTACTAAAACGAAATGTAGAAATACATGGGAGGAATTCCCAGAATAACTGATGAAATTGAACACGAGATTGATCTAATCGATTATCTTAAAACACATGTTCCTTCGTATTTATATGGTAGACAACTTGGTTTTTGTGGCTCATCATGGCTAATAATTGCAGAAACACCCGATACGAGTCATCCCAATCACCCTGGACCTTCACAATTGCCTTATGTTTCACTATCCTTGCCTTGTTATAAGAAATCTTATAACCGAAAGTTTGAAGTATCCTCTCTTGCACAAGGGCTATAGGAACATCTTGACAGGTCCTAATCATCTGGACGATAACAGTAGACACAAATTTGGAATCCAAAGCAGTGTGATCTTGTGTCAAGTTTGGCTGAACACAAGAATGAGCTGCCTCAATCTTTGAAATTCTCCATCCACCAAATGCAATGTATGGAATCTCCCTCAACCATAATCTACAGTCTTCATCAAATTTATCACACCGTATGACGTGTTTTTTTCGACATGATGCCTCAAATACATATCTACAATGCCTCTCAATATGAAATCTTTTTGAGAAGCTCTTCAACGCATCCTTACTTGGAAAATCCCTTCCATTATATAATGTGTTGTCCAACTCACTAAACCTATCCACTATAACTCCAGGAAACTCTGTTGCAGGTGTCAGAACATTTTTGTCGAATTCAGGTACAATTTCCATTGCTTCGGACCAAGATTCAAAGGGTGGTGGATTATTTAATGTTGCTCGAGAATGTTCTTGAGCTACTCTATTTCGAGAAACTACTACCTTATCTTCTCCAGCTCCCTCCCCATCTCCAGCTCCCTCCCCATCATCATTGTCTTCTCCGTCTGTTCCATCATTATTAAATTCCTCATCTGAAGAATGAGTTATATGTAAATCTGGCAGATCATCTAAGTTGTCCTCCTCCGTAATAGGGCGAACATTCTCAATTTCATGGGATGAAGCTTCTTCAACAACTATTTGTGCATGTCTGCGACTTTGAACATTTTGATGTTGTTGTACATTAGAAACTTCAACATATAACTCCATCATTGCACCATCAGAACGTTGGGTAAATAAAGTTCCCTCTTGGACCCAGTGCTCATCAGCAGCCAATGGACAAGCAAGATGACATAATGTGGCAGGGAATTGCAAATGTCTATAACTAATAGACTTTATGTCTGGATGAGGACCGAGATTTAAGCAACCACGAATTCTATCTTGAATATCAGTTATGGTTACACAATCAGATGTGTTAACCAGAGATGTTGGCTGTATACTATAAGAAGCTCCTTGCTCGGTTTGAATAACCTTTCCATAGCAGTAAACACAATCCAACATGTCTCTCTACATGAAAAATGTTTACTGATCACTGAATATGTCAATAATTTTTTGTTTCGTGTTAAATAAAATTTTTTATCTTCTTAAAGGTATTTTAGTACTTCATGAAGTAAATATCAATCATCTAAAGCATATCCCCTGGGAGTGTCAAACCAGGAGTGCAGCAAGGCCCGTTTTCGTGTACCAGGATACCCCAGATCAGGACCAAAACTTTTTGTCAGGGCTTTCATCCCTAGGTACAGCTGTGCTAGAGCCACATCCACTTGTAATATCCAGACAAGGATTTAATTTCTTAGATAACGACATAAACTTTCATGACACCAAAATTTTAAAACCTTCCTAAATCAATCCACTAATGTTTTGTAGAACAATTTTTTACATTCTTAAAGATATGTTCAATGATCTGTAAAAAATAAGATTCATTACAATTCTGTTTAATCACTACTTAAGTGTCGGTCACTACTTAAGTGCTGGTTAATCACTACTTAAGTGCTGGTTAATCACTACTTAAGTGCTGGTTAATCATTTAGGAGTTGGTCATTCACCATTTAATTATCCCTTAATCTTTACATAATGACCCCTTAATCATCCCTTAATCGTTAGTTAATGACCCCTTAATCGTTAGTTAATGAACCCTTAATCACCCCTTAATCATCCCCAAATCATCCCTAGTTAATCACCCATTAATCACCCATTAATCGTTAGTTAATCACCCCTTAATCACCCATTAATCGTTAGTTAATCACCCCTTAAACATTCCTTAATTACCCCTTAATAATCCCCTAATCATTCCTTAATCGTTAGTTAATCACCCCTTAAACAGTCCTTAATTACCCCTTAGTCATCACATAAACATTCCTTAATTACCCATTAACCATCCCCTAATCATTCCTTAATCTTTAGTTAATGACCCCTTAATCACCCCTTAATCGTTAGTTAATCACCCCTTAATCGTTCGTTAATCACCCCTTAAACATTCCTTAATTACCCCTTAATCATCACTTAATCATTCCTTAATTACCCCTTAATCATCCCCTTATCCCCTTAATCACTCCTTAATTACCCCTTAATCACCCCCTTAATCGTTAGTTAATCACCCCTTAAACATTCCTTAATTACCCCTTAATCACCCCTTAAACATTCCTTAATTACCCCTTAATCATCACTTAATCATTCCTTAATTACCCCTTAATCATCCCCTTAACCCCTTAATCACTCCTTAATTACCCCTTCATTCCTTAATTACCCTTTAATTAGTTAATGACCCCTTAATGACCCCCTTAATAGTTAGTTAATCACCCCTTAAACATTCCTTAATTACCCCTTAATCACCCCTTAAACATTCCTTAATTACCCCTTAATCACCCCTTAAACATTCCTTAATTACCCCTTAACCATCCCCTAATCATTCCTTAATCATTAGTTAATGAAAACTTAATCACCCCATAATCGTTAGTTAATCACCCCTTAATTGTTACTTAATCACCCCAAAAACATTCCTTAATTACCCCTTAATCACCCCTTAATCTCTCCTTAATTACCCCTTAATCATCACTTAATCATTCCTTAATTTCCCCTTAATCATTAGTTAATCACCCCTTAATCACTTCTTAATTACCCCTTAATCATCAATTAATCATTCAATAATTACCTTAACGACCCCTTAATCATCCCTTAATCATCACTTAATCACCCATTAAACATTCCTTAATTAATCATCCATGGTTAATTACCCCTTTAATCATGACTTAATTATTCCTTAATCATCATTTAATTAGTCTATGATTATCTCTAAAATATTAATAAATTATTATTATCCCTAATTATCATTCATTAATAATATTATGTTATACATACTTTAATCTAACATTAAATAATTTATCCCTCATCATCATTCATTAATAATATTAAATTACATATACCTTAATCTAACATTGAATTTTAACTAATTAAAACATTAATAATATAACTATTTATTTCTTTTCTTTAAATAACTACTACTACATACTTAAATATTTATAATTAAATAATTACAATGAAGTAAATAAATAACATTAAAATAAAAAAATACCTCTAAATGAAGTTTGACACAAAAATCTTGTACTCCTTACGTCTCCGGAAGCACCACGAAGGAAAACTCAACTTAGAGAGAGGAGCTCTCAAAATTTTAGAGAGAAGTGGGATTTGTGAGTGAGGAAGGATGGGTGGGGAGGATCCCTTTTATAGGGATATTTTTGGAAAAGGCGGCATCTGGGAAGCTGCCTTCGACCATTTAAAACACGAAAGGAGGCTCTTCCAAAGCCACCTTTCACAAAAAAAAATCGAAAGGTGGGCACTGGTGTGCCGCCTTTCGTTTCCCCAAAGGTGCAAGGCGGTTTCTGGAGAACCGCCTTTGGCCCAGCGGAAACTGAACCGAAGGCGGCACATGGTGTGCCGCCATTGGGATGTAAAAAGAATATTTTAAACCTGGTCGTATTTTTTAATTTGTTTTTGAAAAAATGTAAAAAAAAACTCCAAAAGAGATGACAATGAAAAATGTAGGCAAGAAGCAGGAAGTGGGATGCGCGGTGCGGGATGTGCAAACTGTGGTAGGGACCGATTAAAGGAAACATTACAGAAATCGATAGAGATCAGATTGTACACTGCCTGTACAGAGTGAAAGGAAATGCGATGGTAGGGATTTTACGGGGGTAGGGTTTATGACGCGAGGAGGAATATAGTCGACGATGATGGGAGCACTATAGAGTGGGTAGAGGAGAAATTATTAGTGTATGGAAGCGGTAGGAGTGTCATATTTTGGAGGGATCCACGAGGTGTTTCCATGTTTGTATGGAGCTACGGGTTTTAGTAGGAATAATATATATTAAAACTTTCTTTGAGAAAAGGTCATTTTTGAAATTATAATTTTAGATGAAAGGGTTTTTTGTAAAACTAAGAATAGATTTAGTACCTTAAATGATGTAAATAATTGATCTTTTATAAAATAAGATAAATCAACCTAGATGGGACATGGTTGGTTAAAAAAATTAATTTTACATTTTCATATCATTCCTTACCAACTGTAGTCAACCAAGATGTCACCCCATCATGAATGAAAACTCTTAAACAATGTTATGTTTGGATTGTGACTTGTATTGGAGGGAAGTAATGTGTTATTCAATAATGAATGTTATACTTATAATAATTTACGCTTCAAATGAAAAGTAATAACAACAATCATTTTTATTATCTTACTGAAATGTTGAGGATATTCTCATATTATCTTATGGATTACAAGGGATCTGGGTAAGTGCTTAAAGTTTAATTGGAAAATCAGTAACATTCATGAATTTTTATATACCAATATTTAAAACGATAAATCCATGCACTTCTAAGTGTACTGAAGATACTATCTGTTATCCAATTATAATTTGTTAGAGGTTTCCTTGTCCTGGAAAAAAAGTCTAACACAAGTTCCGTAATATCACATAACTAGTAAATATTAGGATCTAGGTTTATTCTTTTTACTTAGTCTAACTAATTAAAAATGTAACAAGTAATTTTCTGTACTTCAATTTCTATGTTCCACAAAAAAGGAATAGTAGGGAAGACATCAGTTATGCATATTAGGGGGAAATATATTAGTAATGATATAAATATCAACAAGTTATAAACATTTCTAAATTTATAATTTTTAATTGATCAATTTATCAAAAACCAATTACTGTGGAATTTAAAACTGAATTATGGAATTTAGTAATTCATTCCAAAATTTAAAAGATTTATTCTTTTAAAAAAATTCAAATATATTACATTGAGGTCTATTGAAATCATGAGTTTATAAATTTATGAAAACATATCGAATTTTATTTATTGGATGAATAAATTTTTTTGGTAGTTTAATCCAAGAAAACCTTTAAAGAAGTCATATGGTTAGAAACAACCAACTAATGAGCATCCATTATACATGCATTCACACACAGTAATGAAATCCTATAACCTCATAATAACACTCAAAACAGAATCCATAATCATTGGTAATCAATCACCCATAAATAAAAAATGACCATATAGGAAAAAATGAAATAATGCTAAAAACTAGGAGGAGAATCTATAAAATCATTCTAACCATTCATCTTAAGAAAGAGAAAATTTAAAATGACCTAAGACGACCAAAATCATGTTTTAAAAAAAAATAACCATAGATAATATCAATATGTAATATAGAGATATTAAAATAATGATTGAATTTGGAAAAACAACTCACATAGTTCTTCCCTTACCCAATCACGAAGTACCCTTGGTATATAAAAAGGTTTCACCATGACTTCAGTGAAACCCTAGCCGTGGAATTGTTTTTTTCCATGAGAACTATTTTTTGGGTCAAGTATTAATTCTGAGTTTAGGAATGAAAGATTTATTCAATGGATCATCATTTGGTGGATGAGTTTGTTTACCTATACAACATGGTCAGTTGAATGAATGTCCAATGAAAGTATCAAGGTTTAATGATTTTTGGGGGACACTAAAAAAATGAGTTCAATTGTTGAAACATTGTGGCTTTTTGAGTGAAATAATTAATATGAGTAGCATATGATACATATACATAGGGATTTGACCATGCTTTAGAAGATGTTACATGATAGATTGAAGGGTATTCTTCCAGGAGGAGAATGGAAGCCCAAAGCATGTAATTCATAGTATAGAAGCTCATGATTTTTTTACACTCTGATAATGAGATGTGGATGTAATTCATTGTGAACAAAGAAGAGGAGGATTCTTCAAATTCATTTTATTTAATTGGAAATAGTGTAAACTATATAATATGATTTAGTAGTAAGAGAAATTATGGCTATGAGAAATCAGAAGTTTACAGAATAAAGGGAGGATTACATGAACATGTTAATAGTGGTGCTGACTGGATGACATGTTAAGACTACCATATTGGTAGGATTGGTCCATATATATAAATATTAATTTATTAAGGCTGATATAGGTACTAGAATGCCTAAGATAAAGGCATTGGGCCTCCGAAAAGATCACAATTGGGTACATATAGATGACGGAGGCTGAAATACCGAAGGTGGCGGACTTGAAGTAGGAGCATTAGAATATTCAACTACAATGGAATTAGTGATTCTAATTTCAATGTTATAAGTAGGGTTTTTAGAAGGTGATAATCCTTATAAATCTGATATACTCTATTTCAAATGGAATGTAGGATATTCATTCATTCTACCATATATATTGGATGAAATTATAAACCAAATAATCCTTGTGTGCATTGTGTTTGTTCTTTGTGATTGCATGTGTGTACCCATCATTTCATTACTTTCTTGCTTGTTTTATAAAATTAGGACCATGTGGTGACCAAAACCATATATGTAGGATGACTCAATGTGTGTATGGGGTTCTCAAAATTCACCATTCCGGCCTTCAAAGTCATGGGTGAAGTTTTGATTTAGAGGGTGAAACATTTAATAACTAAATTTATGATGCACTAGATTTATGAAAGGATTTTTGAAAGGGATAAAGTTTGATTATTTCAATATTATATTTCATCCAAAACATGTTGTATTAAATCCTTGCTAAAGTGATTGGGGGGAGTACAATAGTAGAGTGTTTAGTGGGGTAGTTTATAAAGGGCTCAGAAGGATGTTACCGAAATACAGTGGGAGTGCTAGAGTGATTCTGGAATATTGGAAGTTCTCATGAACAGAAGGTATATTGAGTCATGTATAATAACTATTGAAAACAAGATATTGGTTGGAAAACTACAAGTTTATCATAGTCAAGTGGGTAATGAGGTTACCAGATGAATGCCATCAGAATATAGAAGAGGCACAAGTAGTGTTTATTAGATATTGAATGTAAGATTGACCAGAATGAGTCTTGTGGAATTTTTAATTTAATTTGGATTCGATTTAGATAATTTTTGAAGGATACTAAAATTATTGATAAATATTTTAATCCCTAACATTTTATAAATTTATTGGGAGATCACATTTCTTCTGGAAAGTGTGGCAATGGGCTGGGCATTGACTTGATAATCCAATGGTGGAGGTTAAAGAACCTATATGATTTTTTCTTTCTACTTATAAAGGGGTTTTAATTATAATTTATAGAGAAGATAGATAAATGAAATATTAATGTACTATAAGTCTTTTAAAAAAATAGGTTTTGATGAAGTAATCAACAAAATGATTCATTTTCTAGAATGAAATGTTTTACTTCGTGATTCAGTTGTGTCGAGGGTAATCAGCAGAGATTGAGTGGGATGTTACTAGAAGGAAAAAAATCTATATTTTTCAAAAACTTATAGCTAAGAGGGGGTGAATTAATTATTACCAAATTGTTTAATTACTCCCATTTTTTGAATAAGGTGTGTAGGGACACAATAACAATTCATTAGATGATATAAAACTATAGTATAAGATGAATTTTATAAGGATGATTAAATTCATTCTGGGGGGACTATCAGTAATGAAACATGTGGATTGGTTTTCAAAGATTAGAAAGTATTTTTGGAGTTCTAGGGATCATATTATTGGATGATCAAGTCTATAGAATGGTTTTCATAAGTTCACTAGAGTGAAAGAGGAAAAATGATGACAATTTTATTTCAGGTGATGTTTTTCTATAACGTAATGAAAGTGAGTGTAATATTTTGTGATTGGGGATGAGGTTCAAGATAAAATGGGTTATCTCATATAAATACATTATACCTCAATGTAAATTAAAAAATATAGATGTAACATTAATCATTTTGGATTGAAGTTGGTCCTAGAACTAAGAGGTTTTGGAATAAGAGTGAATGTTTTAGAAGACTATTGGTTGAGTTTTCTTACATAAAAAAATATATTGGAACCCTAGATTTTGGTTCCATGAAGTGAAATTATGTTTGGGTATAGATATTAATGATAAGTCTCTATAAATTCAATAGTAGGAATGGTTTTTAACTACAATATATAAATTTTAACTAAGATAATGACTTTGGAAGTGGTGAAGTTGGAGAAAGGAAAATCCCATGTACTAACCATGTTTCTTTATCAGGGTTTCTAAATTTTTAGCACCGATCATTGGAATATTTTTATAGAATTAGAAGGAACATGAGAATGGAGGTTGGATCCTTGAAGGGTTGGAATAAGGGATGGATTAATTTGGACCAAAGCGCCACATACATCTGGGTTTCATGACATGAAGTGTCAGTGGGGGTTTTTTCATACTTATTACATCATAAATTTTATAATTTGTAATTTTAGATCATTTTCAATTATGTAGATGTTTATTGGTATACTGATAATATATTTAGTTAAAAAATATAAAATATTAGTGTTTTATAATTAGATTTTTGAGAGTGTAACTCCATGGGATTAGTGAATAACATTGCATACTGACCAAAATTTTAAAAATTTAGTGGATGTCAAATAGATACCATTTTACTTTGGATAAATTACATAAATGATATTATATGGGCATCATGGTTTTTCAGTGGGATGAAATATAGCTGTTTTAGAGAAATAAAGTGGAATTATTTTAGTAGGATATAATAATGATCAAAAGATGCATGAAGTAGAGAACATGGGTTTTAGGTTCTGAACCCATGTAGGTTCTATAACACCCTATACTCTAAACACATGCTCATTACCTTGTAGGTTCTACTATTAAGAGAAGCATAAATATAGGATATGGGCTCTAAACATTCCCTGGACACCCCCGAGACCATTTCTAACCCATTAGGCATCTATATTAGGTCCAAAGTAAATATTTAGACTGAAAAAATAAAGGATCCATACCTAAGTGAAAAATCAGGTTCTTACAATCTTCCCCCTTTAAAAGATCTCATCCCCATGTTCACCTTAAAAAGGTGGATAAACATCGCTTGAGAACAGATATGGACATTGGGAACGTACATCGGCTTCCCTCTCCCAAGTATTTTTCAGTACTCAACCATGCTGCCATAACACCCATACTCGAGGGACAAACCAGCCTCAGAGAGACTTCGTGATCTGGTTGATGATGCGTACTAGATACTCCTCAAAGTTAGCATCAGAATATAACTCAACTTCGTTGGAATAAAAAGTATGTGATGGGTCGGCATGATATTGGTGAAGCTGTGAGACATGAAACATGTCTTGCATGGAACAATACCTCTGAGGAAGTAACAATCGATAGGCTACTGACCCGACTCTCTCTAGAATTTTAAAAGGCTCTAAAAACTCATGGGACAACTTTCCCCACTATCATTATCATCTACGACCTATATTGGGTGATACCTGAGGAAAAACATGATCCCTGACCTCGAACTCAATAGGTCTTAGATAGTAATCGACATATGATTTTTGTCTAGACTGAGAAGTAGTCATATTCTTTTTGATCAGCTGAACTTTCTCGATAGTCTCCTGAACGAGACAAGGACCTTTTAGGGATACCTCACCTACCTCTATATAGACAAGGTTGAATGGTATAGCCTACCATATAAGGCCTAAAAAGTGTCAATTTCCATTGTCACTGGAAAACTATTATTATAGGAAAACTTGATGAGAGGGATACACTTCTCCCAAGAACAGCTGAAATCAAGGACCAAAGCTCGGATCATATCCTTTAGAACTTGTATCATTCGTTATGATTTTCCATCAGTTTGAGGGTGAAAAGATAATATTAGAAGCACCTGAGTTCCCATATCTTTCTACAAACCCTATCAGAAATGTGAAGTGAAAAGAGAAGCTCTATCTGAAATAATAGTATGGGGAACCTTATGTAGTCATATGATCTCATAGAAAAAAATTCTTCCCAGATCATCAACTGATAAGGTCTCTTGAATTGGAATGAATTTGGATGATTTCATTAGTCGATCAACGACTACCCAAATAGCATCGCTACCCCTCAACGACCTAGGTAAGATGACCATGAAATCCATGGTGACATCTTCCCATTTTCATTCCAAGACTAGAAGCTTCTATAATAAGCCTGTAGGTCTCTGGCTTCCCGACTTCACCTACTTACAGGTGGAACACCTAGAGATAAATCCTACTATTTTACATTTCATCTCATACCACCAATAATGGCTTCACATATCTCGATACATCTTTAATATTCCTTGATTAAATACCCACTGAGAAGTGTGTGACTCCTTCACCAAATCCTCTCTCACATATGTAGAAATCCATATTTGTCCATGTATATGCAAGATGTAGTCTCTATCCACTGACCAATCCAGAGGTGGGTTATCTTCTGATATACTCTGATGGATAAGCAAGACTTTAGGATCTAAAAACTGCATACTCTTTACCTTCTCAAGGAGGGAAGAGGTAACTATCATGGTTGAGAGGTAAGACTTCTCATGAATATCACGATACTCCAGATGATTCTTAGAAAATAGGACCATTAACTTCCATTTATCACTGGATTCTTGTATGGCATGCTGTTGAGTTTTTCAACTCAGTTAATCTGCAACTGCATTGCCTTTTCCAGGTGTATAGGCTAGATCAAAATCATTGGATTATTAGAATTCAACCCATATTCACTATATGAGGTTTCATTCACTCTATATATATATATATATATATATATATATATATATATTAGGCTCTTGTGGTCTATGTACACCACAAATCACTCAACCAATAGATAATGTCTCAATAATATATGGCATGGAGAATTGCTACTAGCTCAAGGTCATGTGTTAGGGAATTTTTCTCATGTGGCATTAAATATCGAGATCTAGATGTAATGAATTTGTCTTATTACATCAACATTGATCCTAGTCCAATGTCTACTGCATCATGAAGGAAAATATAACCTATACCTTGATCAGGAATAATTAGAATAGGTTCCAATAAAATCCTCCCTGTTAGCTTTAGAAAGGATTTATCACATGGTTATGACCATGTGAACTAGACACCATTATTTGTAAGACTAGTAAGAGGTGAAGAAAGGTGGGAAAAGTAATGTATGAAAAACCTGTAATATCCCACCTTCCCAAAGAAACTCTATATATTAAACACCATCTTGGGATAATCTCATAAAACTACATAACTAACTTGTTCGAGGTCAACTTATAATCCTGATTCTGAGACAGTATGACCCAATAAGTGGACTTTGTCGATCTAGAAGTGGCCCTTTACAATCATTGCATAAAGATGATGCTCTCTCAGTGTACTCATAATGATATCTAGATGTTTGTCATGGTCACTATGAGTGTGAGAATACACCAATATGTTTTCCATAAAGACCATGAAAAAAGATTCCAAATATTAGTGGACAACCCTATTTATTAAAGCCATGAAACTTTCTGGCCCTTTCGAAAGACCGAATGACATAACAAGGTACTCATACAGACTATACCTACTATAGAAAGATGTATGAGGTATGTTTGATGGTCTGAATCACAATTGATGATAAACCA
Source organism: Viscum album (assembly GCA_963277665.1). Classification (NCBI taxonomy): domain Eukaryota; kingdom Viridiplantae; phylum Streptophyta; class Magnoliopsida; order Santalales; family Viscaceae; genus Viscum; species Viscum album. The sequence goes on from OY728148.1 coordinate 474,776,819, forward strand.
ATATTTGGTCTATCTTAGAGAAGACCTTTTCTCCTTAGAGATGGTTGAAGAGATCTTCAATTCGAGGCAGTGGATACCGGTTCTTGAACATAAGCTGGTTCAACCTTCTCTAATCCATGCATTGGTATAAGGTCATGTTTTCCTTCTATGAGAAAAGTATAGGTGAACCCCAAGAGGATGTACTGGGTCATATAAAACCTTTGTTATCTAAAACCTCATACTGCCACTTGAGCCCCAGAATATTCAAAGGTGTCATCCTGTAAGGAGGAATGAACACTGGATATGCTCATAGAATAATTTCAATTTTAAACTCTACCACTATCTCAAGAGGAAAGCCCGAAAAATAATCATGAAAGAAATCCATGAAACGATCCACTACCATAGGGAAATTAGATTGATGTAAACCCTGATCCTCCATAAATAGATTTACAATATGGGCGGTCACATCACCTAGCCCATGATTCTTTGTCCTAGCTCAACTAGCCTGGACATCCCACTCACCATTTTGTAGATAACTGATGCCCTCTGGTGATGTAAAAGATAACCTGTGATGATAACAGTCTACAAAAACATGATATTGAACCAAAAAATCCATCCTAATAATGAAATCAAATCCCTACATCTTGAGAACAAAGTGGTTCCATAAGAATGGGTAACTGCCTACCACAAGGGGACAATCCTTAAATTGGTGTATTCCATCTGTTTATACCCCTAATGGCATATATAGGTTCATTACACCATAGTAATATAGTATCTTTTTTTTTTGAGATTTTCCATAGTACATAATGAGATAAAAGATTTTGAAGGACCTATATCAAACAAAACAGATACAATAGTAGAGGATACTAGAGCAGTACCTCATATTGTAGAAGGTATCGTAGCCTGATCCCCTGGTATTGGATGTTGTGCATGCAGCTGACCTAATCCAAGACCCTATGAAAAATATGGACTACAATGATCATAACTGCTCTGCTAACACCACTGGTGATTGGGGGTATGGCTACCATGGACACAACTTCCTCCATGGCCAGAACTACTAGTGCTATTCCAAATCCTTGACTAACATAGCGTAAAAGAACTGGCTCCTGAAGGTGGAGCTATCGTAGATACTTTTCTAGTCGAAGATAGTGGAATGAACCTATAGAAATGCTGAAGATTACCCATACAACCACATGTTCGACACTCATTGGAGTCCCTAACACACTGAGGCATTGAATTCCCCCATCATCCACACTAATGACACACCAAAGAGCTATCGAAATAGGTACTCTAGTTGTCATTTCCCGAACGAGAAACCTCGAGGGAACATTTCCTACAACTAGAAGAACTATTGGACTGTCATGGAACCGATCCTCTATGCCTATTACTATTGCTATCACTTAGGTTACGCTCAGTGATAAGTTCCTGATTGAGTATTGTAGAAATATTTTGTAGGTCACATACATTGACCTATATAAGGTAGGCGTACTGGATCCCATCCTCTAAACGTATAGCACACAAAAGCTCATCTCCAACTAAGAGTGGTGCAAAGAATAGTAACTCCATGAATCATTCAGAATATTCCATGACTAAAATTGAATCTTACTAGAGATGCATGAAATATCTAGCTCTGTTAGCTCTCAACATTTGTGGAAAGTACTTATCATATAAGGATTTCAAGAAATAATCTCACAACATGCCCTGATGAAGACCATCCTAGGTAATCACATCCCACCAGTGCTTGGCCGAATCCCAAAGCATGTATGTGGAAAGCCTGACCCTTTGCTCTGGTGGTGTCTCAAGATAATCAAAGATAGATAGGCTGGATTCTAGCCAAGAGTCAGCAGCCTGTAGACTGCCATCCCTTAAAAAGGTAATGTGATGTTGCTGCTGTAACTCACGAGTCATATCATCCATTGTGGGTGCAAGCCGTGGAGCACCACACATGGAATGAATTAGACATAGGAAAATATCACAAACTTGGGAATTGTTGCCCAGACCGGGTACAACAGGTGGTGACTCAAGTGACACTCATGGAGGTAAGAATGGCGGCTCAGGGCCCACCATATTCATAGCATGATCATCACCACCTTTCTAGAAAACAACATGAGGGTGTCATGGAAAAATTGGTCTAAAAATTCCAAGAACACACTTCAGAATAATCCGAGAAGCATATTATATCATAAATAATGGAAGCTGAACATAATAAAACTCACTACCCAATGAATAATACACCAAACCTCCCTCTTAGATAGCTAGGTATCGGTAAGTTATCATGTATAATTTTTATGACATTTTGGAGTTCATTTTCAGCTTCACTCCTTTACCTTTAATTAACATGGAAAGGAAGGATAAGTATGTACAACTAATTCATTTTAGATTTCATGATTCACCCTATAATAGACCACCATTTCTAATGAATCAGTTCCCATACACCTATCATAAGAAATGACACCCATTTATTTATAGCACAATGGATCGTCTCGGTAAATTACACATCCCAACCCATGAGGGCCCATACACCTCACGAATTGAGATACGCAATCACTCAATCAAAACCAAGAGTAATACATGTAACATCAACTTTCACAACATCACTAAATAATCACAAGCATATCAAGCAATGAAATGCAGTGAAATGCACCAATATGGCATGGAAATATGCATTACATGTGAATTCTAGGTGCCTATAATGATGCATGTACCAATGCTCGATTCTCTCATATCATTGGGCCAAGGGTGAAATAAAATCCTCAAATATATTAATAATCAAAGACACCACACAACATGTGTGTCACCCAATGGTTAAATAATATCAACTATAGTGGGGAAAAGTTGAAGATTAATTTTATTTTGGGTAACTTGGATTTTACCCCAAACATTGGTCCACGATGCCGAAACATGACTTATGAAAAAGTCCCAAGCATTCACAATCTCCAATACATTTTGTCCAAATCGTAAGGAAAGAAATGAAACCTCATTTGATACCACTTTGTGACATCCTAGACCGGGATGCCACTATAGGGTACCCCAAGCCTGATGGGCCACATGGCCTCAAGCGCATCTCCCTGAATGCTAGAGGTTGCCGACTAGTAGAGAGGACCTAGGGTGTGCCTATGGGAAGACTATGCCCTCATTACCAAAGTGTAGCATAACAGGTGAGAGTAAACATACATAAATAGTATAAGAAATATATATAAACAGAAGGCACAAAGAAAAATAAGTAATATAATAATAATAACTGAAACAACTAGAATAACATATTGCAACTGATGAGATGTCATGTAATAGAAAGATGGAAAACATGGACACAAACAACATGCATAACATGTTCCGCAACACATAATGTAAATCAATGACCATCCTAAGCATCCCAAGTTCCAACTCAGTCCTTTGCTATCATGCTCGATACAAAATAGTAAGTAATCATGTGTTTGATGTTGTATACTTCCCTTTATTAGAACCCGAAACCATGTAATCTACTTCATGTACCAAACGAAACCTTGAGAGGGTGTTAGAAAAATATATATGGGCCACCACCAATGGTGTCTATAACATTGATCCCATATAATGAAAATGTAATAATGTGAAAGCATGCATATATAATGTAGATTAGTACAATGTAACTAAATACCCAAGAACCTGCTTCAGCACTCGACTGGTGTCTGAACGTAACCTGTCCATTTATTTAATCAATTACAAATTTATATTAATAGGTCATGTAGAGTCCCAAAATTTCGATATATGTGTTTTTAAATATATGGGAATTTTACGAGTCTGTGAAATATGACGACACACGATTCTGAGGCCCAGAGTTCCCGAAATGATCTGTTGAGGTTTTTTTAAGCTTATGTTAATGCACATAAGAAGTTTTCCTGAAAAAGTAGAATAACTATTAAATGGTTACTCAGATTAGAAATATTAAGGCACCATTGAGCTCAGTATGGTGGGTTTACTTTAGGCGCGACTTAAGATTAGTGAGCGCGAGCCTCCTATGAGAGAACCCAAAAATGGAATAATCGTAAATAAAATAATTAAATAAATTATTTTATTTTTCAAATGCTTATAACTCATGAATGGTAACTTGGATTAAAAATCCAAGACCACCACTGAACTCATGAGGGTATGATTTTTTAAGCAGATACTAACTTTGGCCGGCGCAGGCCACCAGAGAAAGTTAGTTTTTGGCCGCAAATAAAATAATTTGGTGGAAATTATTTTATTGTAAAATTCATAACATGTAAATGGTAACACAGATTGAAAATATGGAAGTACCATTGGTTTTTTTGGGGTGTGTTTCACCTAGGTAGAGTCTAACCTCGACCAGCGTGGGTTGAGGGTGACTGATAATAATTTTCCGAACATTTTTTCAGGTACGTTTAGTAAACGCGCGAGAGGAGTTTTATAACTTTTGAACTGGTGCTCGGAATTGAAATTCAAGGGCATAATTGAACTTGCAGTGCCAGTATTTTCTTAAGGAGACCTTCACCTCGACTTCTGTGGTTCGAGAATGAAAATTAGTTTTTGGGTTTTTTGTGGAAAATAATAAAATAAAGTAAGCTTCACTTTATTTTTATTTGAGCCGCCATGTGGATGTTTGGTGGTTAAAACCTCCTCATGAAAGTTGGAGGTGGGACCACCACACCTTAACCTCCCAAGAGAGGTTATCGTGGTGGGGCCCACACTAACCTAACCTCCTGCAAGAGGTTACGACGTGGGGACCACCCGAGACCACATAACCTTCCCTTTTGAATGATATGGGTGGGGACCACCCGACCCCTGTTAATGGGTGGAGAGGAAAACCTCTCAACTCTCCCTCATTATTGAGAGAGTGACTCTTCACCTCCCCTAATTAATTTCTTGTTCCAACCCCTTGAATTAATTTAGGGGAGACTACCTAATTAATTAGACCAATTAGAATATTGTTCCAAAAAACTAATTGGATATTACAATCTATTATTTTGTTGAAATATTCATTTTGGTGGCAGCATTCAGAGGAGGATTATTGGGAGAAGGCTCCCAATAAAGAAACTCATCCCCAATAAAGAACAAAGAATGAAGAACACTGACCTTCTACGACTTCTTCCTCGAAGCTTCAACTGTCTTGAGATGTCTTCGATGACTGACATCCACATCATTGTCAACAAGTTGACAGAGCTTGGGATTTGATGTGCATGGCGGACACGATGAAGGACGAAATCCTTCATCTTCTTCCTGTGACTTCAACATCGAAAACCGAAAAAAAAGGTAGGGGGTTCATTTTGTGTAACTTTCCTTTTCTTTATCTCTTCTTCGGATCGGAATGGAATTGTTTCGTGGTTGTAAAACAATTGTTGTTCTTATTTCTTACTCTTTGATGAGCCAGGTGTTACCACCCTAAACGCGGAGGGTGCGGGCCAAACCAACATGGCCCAACCCCTCCACCGTTCTTGTTCGTGTTGTTTCTCAGCATGGCGACAAACCGGCGTTGAAGGTGATGAATGCAGAGGCAAAGGTCGCGCTTACCATGACCTCTGTGAACCGTGCCACCCCCGCGGCGTTCCGGTGCCCCGACTGAGCCGGGTCCGTGGGCCGAACCACCGTCGGCCTCCCTCATGCCCCAGACGAACCTTGCTTGCCCGAGGTGCGCCGAACTGCACCGGCCCGAACCACACCGACCCAGCCTCCCAGTCTCCCAGCCGCCTACTGTATGGGTCATGCCCTGCCCGACCGCCTGCCGGGCGCCCTGCCCGTCCACCTATAGGCTGGGCCGCGCCCTGCCCGGCCGCCCACTGTCCCGCACAGTTCCCTTCCAGGCCACTCGCCGGTCCGCCATGCGCCTTGCCTTGCTGCCCGCCAGGCGCCCAGCCCGGCCGACTGCCGGCTCGGCCGTGCCCTGCCCGGCCGCCCGCTTGGTGCCCTGCCCGCCTGTGTGCCCACCTGGCCACGCCCTGACCGACCACCTCCTGGCAGCCTGACCTCATGAACCAGCCCAAAACCCCCCTCGTGGCACACTGGCCAAACTGGATGGTCGTTCCCTTGTGACGCTCCGAGCCGAACTGGCCTCGAGCCTTGGCTGAACCGCCCTCACGGCCTGCAGGGCTGGGCCCAAAAGGCCGGGGCGAACCTAACAGGCTGTCCCTCGCAATGGGCTGAGCCAGACACGACAGGTCTGACTGGATCTACCTAGACTGGGTTGGCCCGAATTGGGTTCGGCCGCGTCAGTCCGACCGAGTCGGACTGGACCCAGGCCCACTACTGACCCCTTTACTTTCTTTGGCCATATCTTTGGCACCAGACGACCGTTTAATGAACTGTCTGTAGCACTGGTTTTCGTGGAGTGCAACGGTCCCTTTGGGTATACCCCACTAGAGTTTGGGGTAATGTTGAGATACAGTCAGGTTTGATCGTACACGAATCCAACCGGACCCCTGGGACTAAAAGGCTAATAACTCACAGACCAGACATCTGATTGATGTGCTGTCTATTGCGTTGAGACCCCTATGAGATGGCGGACCTTTGAGATAATTCTTCATGAAACTTCGTGGTAGTTGGAGTATCGACCTGTAGCTCGTGGAGCAGATCCTCCCAGAGACAAGCGAGAATATTATGGAGTTATGAGACTAGTTCTGGGTTTATCCTCCAGCAGGGTTGGGTGGTGGGTTACCGGTTGAACTTTAGGGTTTACCCTCCAGCTGGGCAGGGCTGTGGGTTACCGGAAGACCTCTTAGGGTTTACACTCCAGTTGGGCTGGATAATGGGTTACCTGTTGTCCTTAGGGTTTACTCTCTAGCTGGGTTGGGCAATGCGTTACCCGACGACCTCTTAGGGTTTACCCTCCAGCTGGGCTGGGCAGTGAGTTACCCGACAACTTCTATCTGACTCAACCCTTATTATGAGGCTATTCGGTGAATTTTCTCCGTGATTACCAGATCGGGACCCTAGGTTGTATGGTAGGCCCACTGTACTTGATAGAGGACGAGTTATCCAGCAGTCGAGGTTTCAAAAATGTGACTGGGGATGTTATTTGATACTATCCATAGAATAAAATCCTGGTTGAGCTGAGTCAGTAACTTTTCATATTTACCTCATGATTGAGATGGATTACTTGATAACTTAGATATATTATTGGGCATATACCTAAGTGGGGTTATCTGTTGATTTCATTCTTTGTGGTTTATACTTGTTTGATTTTGTTAGACCTTGAGGGTCTCGGGGTCCCAACTGAGAATCATTATACTCACCCCTACATGAGCTATGACCACACCACGTTGTGTTGGTTGCAAATGACAAACAACGCTGATTGAGGCTGAGAGTACCAGGACTGGACGGTACTCGGAGGTGGACCATGCAATGTGTCAGTACGCAGAGGAGACCGACAGACGTGGAGTGTTGAGGAGGCTATTTATACCTACCCTTCAGGTTGGATCCTTGGTGGATGGTCCAGGAGCTTCTCTTCACCTTTCATCTATTTTTTCCTCTTCAGTTGTACTTATTTTCAGTTGTAATGGTATGTTCCTATTGGGATTGTATTCCGGCCCCTCTACTTTCAGCACTCTTTGTGTACAGTTTTACTTAGTGTTTTGCTTCTAGCTCGTACTCCTTGGTGTGATTTTTCAAGTTTTAAAGTCAATGCTTCCTAGTTTTGGGATTTACACCTTCGGTGCTAGTCTCCATCCCCTAGCCTATGGAAGGCGGGCTTGGGGTAGTCCCGACACGGGCCTTGGGGGATGGGCTGTGACAGGTCATGTGAGGCATGGCCAACACCGACATAGTCTCATGATGGTGTAGATAGTGAAATTTCCACGTTAATGACTAAGGAAATGTAAACCTCAAGGGTCACCAACTCACTAGTAATAGTAGACCAGCATGGGTTAAGAGTTTAATCCAAGGATCAAATTCCACAAAATTTCACAATAAGGTGCCTACCTATTTCAAGGTGATCAACCATGGTAAGATGGGGATAAGTAGAGACAGGGACCTATGGTTTGTAACCATGTCACCTACTTGTCAATGTTGGATCCAAGGAGTGTTTCCAAGGCATTCTATAATAATATGGAGGGATCCTATGGTGTCTTACCGGGAATCCAAGAAATGAAAAGGTTCATGATCTAGGTGGGTATCAACCTATGAAAGCTATGTCCATGAATCAGAGTGGGGTTCCTGAGTGCTCATGGAATTCCCCGATCAGAATCCAAGGTGAGATAAAGTTAGACCATTCCTATTTGATTATGAAGTCATGTAATATTTTATTCGGTTCAAGCCTTTTCATTCATTATTGTGATAAGGTCAAGTAGCATGCAACCTTTTTATCAAGTGATTTGGTTCAAGCCTTGACTTTCATTAGTGTGACAAGGTTAAGTAGCATGCATTCATTCATTTAATCCATCAAAGTCATATTAAATAATTTATTTTTCATTCAGCTACCTTCAATTAATGTGGTAAGGGGTGCTACAGATAAGCAACCAATTAATCATTCTCATTCAACTATCAATTTGAATCACTTACCTTAGGTGGGTCAAGTTATATATATACATGGTACTTTTCATTTTTGAAATTCACAATATAAGTCAATCCAATTAATATATAAATTCTTACCCTTAGAGTGGTCATGATAAGGCACACCCGAACGTTGGCGCAAATATATCAAAACACTAAACAACAATTATGGCATAACCTTTGACATTGAAGGGTTGGAGTTTTGTTCATAATTACCAAAAATTTGTCACATATTTAAAAATTGTATGACCATAAATTTCTAATTATTATAAACATGTAATATAAATTATATAAACGGCTCCCGACAAAATTGGTGGGGCCCACACAACAAATCCAAACTCAATGAACTTTAGGGATAAGTTATAGACCATCCACATTAGGGTTACATGAATCTAGACCTCTAATAATGTCCCTTTATTTAGCTTAGATAAGTGTAGATCTTAGAAAAATAGAAAACAATCATACCCTGATATCTCAGCTGTGAGAAAAAGAGAAGGATAATGACTCAAGAGGACCAGAGTACTTACCATTACACATCCAACATGATATAAGGAAGATCAATTAGTTTCCAGATTATGAAGATATACTTATTGCAAGGATAGATCTTTAAAAATCCCCAAAATGAGAGGGAAATAGGTTATCCCCCTACAAACTCATATTAGGTAAGAAGGATGGATCTTAATTAGATCATTAAAGGAAAAACCAGAATTTTACTCAGCTCAATCAGGATTTTATTCTAGGGATAGTATCAAATAACATCCCCAGTCACATTGTCGAAACCTGGACTACTGGAGAACTCCTCCTCTATCAAGTACAGTGGGACTACCATACAACCAAGGGTCCTGCTCTGGTAATCATGGAGAAAAGTCACTGAATAGCCTTATATAAAGGGATGCGTTAGATAGAAGTCGTCGGGTAACTCACTGCCCAGCCCAGCTGGAGGGTAAACCCTAAGAGGTCGTCTGGTAACCCACTGCCCAACCCAGCTAGAGAGTAAACCCTAAGGTCAATGGGTAACCCACTGCCCAGCCCAACTGGAGGGTAAACCCTAAGAGGTCATCGGGTAACCCACTGCCCAGCCCAGCTGGAGACTAAACCCTAAAGGTCAACCGGTAACCCACTGCCCAGCCCCACTGGAGGATAAACCCGGAAGTAGTCTGATAACTCCACACTACGCTTTCTCGTCTCCTGGAGGATCCTCTCCATGAGCTAAAGTTTGATACTCCAACTGCCACAAAGTTCCATGAAGAAGTATCTCAAAGGTCCTCCATGTCATAGTGGTATCAATGCAATAGCCGGTGCGTCAATCGGATGCCCAGTCTGTGAGTTATTAGCCTTTTAGTCGCAGGGGCCCGGTTGGATTCGTGCACGATCCAACCTGACCATATCTGAAAATTACCCCGAACTCTAGTGGGGTATACTCAAAGGGACCGTTGCACTCCAAGAAAACCAGTGCCGCTGACGGTTTGTCAAACGGTCATCCGGTGCCAAAGATATGGACAAAGAAAGTAAAGGGGTCAGTAGTGGGCCCGGGTCTGGTCCGAACCGGTTGGACTGACTCGGCCCAACCCAGTCTAGGCCAACGCGGTCTGGGTAGACCCGGTTAGACTTGTCGGGTTTGGCTCAGCCCATCGGGAGGGCCAGCCTGTTCGGTTCGGTCCGGCCCGCTGGGCCCAGCCCAGCCGGCCGCGAGGGCGGTTCTGCCCGGGATAGAGGCCATTTCGGATCAGTGCGTCACAAGGGTGCAGCCTTCTAGTTTGGTCAGCATGCCTTGAGGGGTGTCACGGGCCGGTTCCGGAGGTCGGGCGGCTGGGAGGCGGCCATGCAGGGATCGACTAGGTGGGCACACAGGCAGGCACGTAGGCGTGAAATATAACGGCACACGATTCTGAGGCCCGGAGTGCCTGGAATGATCCGTCGAAGTATTGTTAAGCTTATGTTGATGCGCGTAAGCAGTTTTCATGAAAAATTGGAATAAATATTAAATGGTTACTCAGATCATAAATTTGAAGGCACCATTGCGCTCAGTATGATGGGTTTACCCTTGGCGCGACTTAAGATTAGTCGGTGCAGGCCTCCTATGAGAGAACCCAAAAAATGGCATAATCGTAAATAAAATAATTAAATAAATTATTTTATTTTCCAAATGCTTATAACTCACGAATGGTAACTTGGATTAAAAATAAAAGACAACCACTGAACTCATGAGGGTATGATTTCTTTAAGCAGATACTAACTTTGACCGGCGCAGGCCACTAGGGAAAGTCAGTTATTAGCCGCAAATAAAATAATTAAGTGTCAATTATTTTATTGTAAAATTCAAAATATCTAAATGGTAACTTAGATTGAAAATTCAAGAGTACCATTGGTTTTGTTGGGGTGTGTTTCACTTAGGAAGAGCCTAACCTCGACCGACGCGGGTCGAGGGTGACTGATAATAAATTTTCAAACATTTTTTCGGGTACGTTCAGTAAACGCGCGAGCGGCATTTTATAAATTTTGAACTGGTGCTCGGAATTGAAATTCGACGGTATCTTTGAACTTGCAGCGCTGGTATTCGCTTAAGGAGACTTTCACCTCGACGACAGTGGTTCGAGAATGAAAATTAGTTTTTGGGTTTTTCGTGGAAAAAAATAAAATAAAGTGAGCTTCACTTTATTTTTATTTGAGCCGCCATATAGAGGTTTGATGGTTAAAACCTCCTCATGAATGTTGTAGGTGGGACCACCTCACCTTAACCTCCCAAGAGAGTTTATGGTGGTGGGTCCCACCCGAACCTAACCTCCTGCAAGAGGTTACGACGTGGGGACCACCCGACACCACATAACCTTCTCATTTGAATGATAGGGGTGGGGATCACAAGACCCCTTTTAATGGGTGGAGAGGAAAACCTCTCAACTCTTCCTCATTATTGAGAGAGTTCCTCTTCACCTCCCCTAATTAATTCCTTTTTCCAACCCCTTGAATTAATTAAGGGTAGCCTACCTAATTAATTAGAACAATTTCAATATTGTGCCAATAAATTAATAGGATATTAAAATCTATTATTTTGTTGACATATTCATTTTGGTGGCAGCTTTGAGAGGAGGATTATTGGGAGAAGGCTCCCAATGAATAATCTCGTCTCTCAATGAAGAACAAAGTACGAAAAACACTGACCTTATTCAACTTCTTTCTTGCAGCTTCAACTGTCATGAGATGTCTTCGATGACCGAATTCTGCTTCTTTGTAAACGAGCCGACGGAGCTTGGGATTGGATGTTCATGGTGGACATGAGTAAGGACGAACTCCTTCATCTTCTTCCCCCAACTTCAACATCGACAACCAATAAAAAATGGCAGGGGGTTCATTTTGTGTAACTTTCCTTTTCCTTTTCTCTTCTTCGGATTGGAATGGAATCGTTGCATGGTTATAAAACAATTTTTGTTCATCTTTCTTACTCTTTGATGATCCAAGTGTTACCACCCTAAACGCGGAGGGTGCGGGCCAAACCAACACGGACCGACCCCTCCGTCGTTCTTGTTTGTGTTGTTTCTCGGCATAGCGACGAAGCGGCGTTGAAGGTGACGAAGGCTCAGGCAAAGGTCACGCTTCCCGTGGCCTCCGTGAACCACGCCACCCCAGCTAAGTTCCGGTTCCCCGACCAAGCCGGGTCTATGGGACGAACCGCAACTGGCCTCCCGCGCGCCCCAGACGAACCCTACCGGCCCGAGCCGCGCCGAACCGCACCGGGCCGAACCACACCAGCCCAGCCACCTGGTCTCCCAGCCTCCTGCTGGATGGGCCGCGCCCTGCTCAGCCGCCTGTCCGCCTGCCCGACGCCCTGCCCGGCCACCCGCCGGCCCACCTGGCGCCCTACCCGGCCACCTGCCGGCCCGACTGGCGCCCTTCCCGGCCGCCTTCCGGCCTGGCCGCGCCCTTCCCGGCCGCCCGCCGGCCCACCCGACGCCCTTCCCGCCTGCGTGCCCGCCTGGCCGCGCCCTGCCCGACCGCCTTCCGACCGCCCGACCTCCTGAACCGGCCTGCGGCCCCCCTTGAGGCATGCTGGCCAAACTGGACGGTCGCGCCCTTGTGACACTCTGAGCCAAACCGGCCTCGAGCCCGAGCCGAACTGCCCTCACGGCCGGCTAGGCTGGGCCCAGCGGGCCGGGACGAACCTAACAGGCTGGTCCTCCTAATGGGATGTGCCAGACCCGACAGGTCTGACCGGGTCTACCCAGACCGGGTTGGCCCAGACTGGGTTGGGCCGAGTCGGTCCGACCGGGTTGGACCGGACCTGGGCCCACTACTGACCCCTTTACTTTCTTTGTCCACATCTTTGGCACAGGATGACTATTTAATGAACCATCAGTGGTGATGGTTTTCTTGGATTGCAACGGTTCCTTGGAGTATAATCCACTAGAGTTCGGGGTAATATTGAGATATGGTCAGGTTGGATCGTACACGAATCCAACCGGGCCCCTGGGACTAAAAGGCTAGTAACTCACAGACCGAGCATCTGATTGACGCGTCGTCTATTGCGTTGAGACTACTTTGACATGACAGACCTTTGAGATACTTATTCATGGAACTTTGTGGCAGTTGGAGTATCGACCTGTAGCTCGTGGAGCGGATCCTCTCAGAGATGAGCGAGCATAGTGCAGAGTTATCAGACTAGTTCTGGGTTTATCCTCCAGTGGGGCTGGGCAGTGGGTTACCGGTTGACCTTTAGGGTTTACCCTCCAGCTGGGCTGGGTAGTGGGTTACCCAAAGACCTCTTAGGGTTTACCCTCCAGTTGGGCTGGGTAGTGGGTTACCCGTTGACCTTAGGGTTTACTCTCTAGCTGGGCTGGGCAGTGGGTTATCGGACGACCTCTTAGGGTTTACCCTCCAGCTGAGCTAGGCATTGAGTTACCCGAAGACTTCTATCCGACTCATCCATTTCTATGAGGCTATTCAGTGACTTTTCTCCGTGATTACCAGAGCGGGACCAATGGTTGTATGGTAGGCCCAATGTACTTGATAAAGGAGGAGTTCGCCAACAGTCAAGGATTATACAATGTGACTGGGGATGTTATTTGATACTATCCCTAGAATAAAATCCTAATTGAGATGAGTCAGTAACTTTTTCCACTGTTGGAGCATGGCCATGTGGCCTAATCGTGCAAGCACCCCCTTTCCTCGACTGGGATTCAAATATTTACCAAGGTTAGGATGAATAAGATTCGATATGCCTTATATATTTTATCACTAATGTTTAGACCAATTGGGAGCTTGAGACTTCATCAACTAATACTTTTCAACAACCATAGTCTAACCCAATGAGTGATGGGATGATATTTGGAATTTATCTCCTATCTTTAGAATAATGAGTTGTCTGAATTTTATATCGAATTTATCACCCATTAATACAATGTCTAAGAGTTTGGATGATAATTAAAATTCATCACCCAAGGTCAAAAATTTTGGGAGTGAGGAATCCATCTAGTGTTTATCACCCATGGTTATACCTGTCAGAAGATTGGATGTCATATAGAATTTATTACCTAATTCTATATTGGAGACAATATGGGACATAATATTGAATTTAACACCCATGGATAGACCAACCTAAATCATGACAGTATCTAGAAACCTTATTACCCATGGTCAGGCCGTCTAAGAGACCAAGAAACCATCTAGAATTCCCTGGAATCTATGTTTAAACCAACATTGAGTCTATAACACTTTTAACACCCGTTTATTTTTTTCATTATATGGATCTAGTTCCCAAGATATGACCACATCATGTATGTTCTGGTGTAATGGTGTCAAAGTTTTTACACATTGACGTAATATGTATTCTTTGATACGATGTGTAATCCTATTTTTTTCTCTTACACACACTAAAATATAATGATATATATTAAATTACATATCAATTGATCCATAATGAGATGTATTTATAATAAAAATTAACAAACTCTGCACTCTATTTTTAGATCTTATGTGTGACATGAGGTTTTTAGAATTGGTTTTACAGTGGATCAGGTATGATACTCTTGATAGGATGTAGTGACTAGACCAAGGTTATGCTCGAGGTTTTTGGTGGATCCCATAGGGAAATTTATTAATTTTTTATTTATTATGTGATCTACCCAAGTGGTGATCCTAGTGGGATGCATTAATACATGCCATTTATATTATTTTATAATATCAAGTGTCTATATTATTTTTTATTGTTTTCTTTTAACTATAATTTTATATGAAAATTTTGATTTTATTTTATATATTTTTTTCCTATTATTCATATATTATTGATGACCATGATGTTAATTATATAATATTACCATTGTTTTCCATTTTACCTCATTAATAGTTGGTATCCAATAGAGTATGTAGAGACACAACTGAGGTTATGTGAAAATTCCCTCTTAGGTACTATTCAGGTGACCTCAGCTAGGGTGTTTCAATATTATTATCTCATTTATCTTATATGATATGATATTTTATTTGATAAAAAAGTGTTATTATGAATAAAATGAAATTATTTTTTTGATACCCATGGTTTATTATTTTGAAAAATCTATAAAATGGATTGAAAAAAGATACAAGGATAAAAATATTTTATTTTGGGTAAAATAGTATATCTGTGATATTTGTTAAAATTTAAGGGAAGAGATCCTACCATACATCAATGAAAAGTTTTAATGAATAAATTATTCATAATAGAACACTACCCCAAACCCATAAAATAGTATATAAGATATAGTTATAAATTTTTTTTTGGTAAATATTCCCACTAAAGCAAATAAGTTTTATTTCCAAACACAATAGAGTATTTGTATCTTGACATGATATTCTATAAATTAAATAGTTTCTTTTTGACTAATGAGAGTATGTTTATAATTAGAGAATTTAAATTCATAATAAATAAAATACTATGAAGGTCCATTTAAAAGTGAATGTCACTTTATAACCAAAAATAGTTTTGGGGATGTTGGTAAAGAAAAAATAATGTAAATAGATACATTTTTATCATGATTATCTTAAAGAAATGTTTTCTAAAGGTTTAAAAAGATGATGATAATAAACATAGATTGAGTTTTTGGAACAAAATATAAGTAACTAACATAATTAAAAATAATCTGAAGTAAAAATGTTTGAATACCTATTCTATGATTTTAAAATTTGGATTATAATTCATAATATCTCCAACAATCAAGATATATTTCTTCACTAATTGTACATATTAAAGTGTTTATTAGGAGGGATTTGTTTATTTGTCTCTTGGGATGTGGAAATAAATATATCAATATGTAATAATTTGCACAGAACTTATCATATGGATAACATAATTAATTATATAAATATTTCAAATTGGATATGGGGTTATTGCTTTTGTTTGTTTTTTAGTAGATATCTTAAAGTATTTTAAGGATATATGAAAATCTGACATATTATACACATGGAATATTCATTTATGTTGGATATATATGACATATGATGTGAATAGTAATTAACCACTCAAATTATCACTTTAGGTTATCCCTAACTGATGTCCATCCTTCATTATTTTAGGTTGTGATAAAATGTTAAGGTTAACTTGATTAGGATTTCGTATTGAGATAAAATATTAAAAAATGTGATAAAAAATTATTTCTCTATGCTGGATGACCATAAATAATACCAAATAATATTATACATTTTGTCTTTAGTATATTAGGAGTGAATGTTTTATATTTTAATTTCATTATTACATGAGGTTTGTAATTTTACCATGTATGATAACCTTATTACTTTGATACCTTTCTTATTATAGTTTTTTTGGTTTAATTAATTTGGGGAATGTTAGGTATTTGTTGATCATGTTGTTATTTGTGTTTAATCAATACCATAAATTTTTTCTTAGATAAAGAGTGTGGAAACTAGGAACATTATTGAGTTAGGATAAAGGATTGTATGGTTATACCAAGATAAATACATTTGATGTGATTATCTATTCGATGTAGGGTTTGTAATGTTTGTATCAACATAGATGAATAAAACATGATGTTTTCATCTTTTGGGTTAGTCTATACTTAAGAATAAAGAATATATGGGAAGTTATATGGTACTTAACAACTCTACATCTCATGGTTACTCGATATCATGCAGTAATAGATCAAATGAAAATGCATTCTTATGTATGATATAGTTTATGGACACATATATAGATACAAATTACTTTGATATATATCACAATAGACCCCTTTGTATCAGAAGAAGAAGTGATGCTTTTCTAGAGGTTTCTCTTTGCATATTCTTTT
Source organism: Viscum album (assembly GCA_963277665.1). NCBI lineage: Eukaryota > Viridiplantae > Streptophyta > Magnoliopsida > Santalales > Viscaceae > Viscum > Viscum album. The sequence goes on from OY728148.1 coordinate 474,793,543, forward strand.
GAATTATAGAATTCATAATTTTTTAACACTAAAAAGGTATATTTTCCCTCACTTTTTGGTTTTACTATATGGGGATTGTGTTTTATTAAACATAGAGAGCTTCTATAAAAGTGTTTTAGAGTTTATCCTAAATGTGTTTGGGATGGATATTCACAATGTATTTCATATGATGTGTACATGGTGAAATTGATAATTACTCTCCAAAATTGATTGGAAGATATCGATAAGGAGTTCTGGATTTTTTTCACATGTTTTTATATATGATACAATAAAATGTGAAATAATACAATGTATAATACACTTTTTTTTATGTGAGGTGTTGATTGATATATTATCATATTCCTATAATACAAATATTTTTTTATATAATGTATATTTGATATGTTATATATTTTAATGTATGACATATATGAAGATAAGGTATGTCATAGACAATGTTATTGCATTTCATAATGCATAGTACAGAAGATATCATACCACTTTATAAGGCATAACATAATTCATTATTTGAATAAACCGTAAGTGTTATGTTTTATGTTTATAGACCACTTTTTTATTTTATATTATAAAAATTTAAGTAACATGGAAATACATATATTGCAACCACACCCACTAATCAATATAGGAATCAAAATTATTAATGATGAAGCCCCCATGGATCATGTTCATTGTTACTAATGTTTGAGTTTATCCTGAAAATAGATTTTAGTTAAAAAATAAGAAAAATCAGACAAAAAACAAATGAAATATCAATACCAACACTAAAAACCTTCCACTACACTACTACCACCCTTACAAGAATATAACCAGCCACTCAATTCTAGAGGGAATGAAAAAATTATATGAAAAGGGAAATTGAGAATCATGATCTTGATCCTTTATTATAGACTCTAATCTATAATAGCTGAGGAATAAGTGATTCATTAGTTGATTTTCTCTAGGGAATGATAGAATATAATGATAGTTAGAACATGAAACTGAAAATTGGGTGGGTGGAAAAACATTCTTGAGTCATAATGATATAGATAATATTTTCATTATTTTTCATATGTGTTTTAATTATTTAAACCCTTATAATTAATCAATTTTAGCTCATTTGAATCATTTCAGTGTTTTGGTGAATTATGAGCTTAATTGTGAAAATTGGTTAATTCTGGAAATTTATCAGTTTTGTGGAGCTTAAGTATTTCAAGAATATCTTTCACAATTTTAATCCAAATACACTGATTTGTTTTTCTTAGGATTTTAATTCTCGTGGGTCTCAATTTTTTCTTTTGGACCAAGGTCCAATTCGGCCCACAATGGACAAAAAAATCATCAATTGGAACAAGTTTGCAGGCCGATAAAATGCACCCCACCTTAATTAATGAGGCATATCTCAGCCTACATGTATCCAAATGATGTGATTCTAGCTGGAATAAAAATAGGGCTCCACTCTTCATTTTTAAATTAAATTTATTTATTAAATTTGGTCCTTAAGGAATCCATTGAATGTGGCCAAAAGGAGGAAGTTGAAGAGTCACTCTGGGAAGAAAAACGTTTTCATTAGTGATTTGAGGCTCAATTTTGTTACACTTATCCAAATTTTGTGATATTTAAATAACGCATTTAAAAGACATAGTGGAACAACTTTTATGAAGACACCTTTCAGAGATTCAGACATTTAATATGCTAACTAGACTCTACCTTTCGTTATAGTAATTTTGGAGGGAAAGTTTCTACTCCACAAGCCTATAAATAAGAGTGTTCACTTCCATTCAAGGAGTTTGAAGAAGGTGAAAGACGGGTTGTGCTGGAGGATTGAATTATTTAAGTTCTTTCTATTTTCTATTTTTTTCTTTTATTTGTTTCATCATGCTCTCTTCTTCCCCTTTCAACTATATTACCCTTCACATGGATGGGTAAAACCTTTGAGTGATCGGGGAAGGGTGAGTTTCACTTTTGAAATGTCGGAGTTTTGTGCTTAATTGTAAAACCCTATTTTTATTTTAAATTACTTATATTATCATTGTTTCCCAATTATTTTAATGCAATCACGTTTTGGGTTTGGTGTATTCATTTTTAATAGATTTGGTTAAAGACTTTTAATCTCCCTCCGCCTAGTGAAATTTGTCTCAATCGAGCATATTGTGTTAGGTGGTGAGTGTCCAATGGTCATTGGCATATGTGTAGAACTAGTGAACTTTTTTTAGAGTTATAAGGAGCAAAAATTCCCAATCGGGACTTGCCTTAGTTGCTTAGGAATTGTTTATGAACTTCCATGCACATAGGAGTGAGTTTCATTTCTTTCTTCAACCCAAGGTGATTGATAACTCGATCGAGAAGTCTTTCATTTGTCATTCAAAAGGAAGAGAGGACATATTATATTTATGACTATGATGACATTAAAAAAGGTGATCATACCCTGACCACATCACTCTCTTCATCCATTATTGTTGAATCTTTCTTTCTATTACTTTATTTATTTTCCAACTCAAACAATTTTGAAAACCACAACTTCTTCTTTCTTTAATTTAAGTGGAAAATATAATTGTTGTGCACTCTTCTTTTGAGAAAACCTAGGTTACCCACTTTACAAAATTTTAACATAGGTCATATTTGATTTTTTCACACCTCACAACAGGAATATGTCAAAACTTGGTTCCATTTCTACGGAGGTTGTACTAACAATCCATTTGTAAATATTTGACTCGTAAAAAAAACATAAAAAATATTTTACCATGATTTTCTCAAACTATTTTTTTTCTTTAATTAATGGAACAATTATCCATGATTGAAAGAACCAATTATTGAATCACCTTGGTCTATAGAGGATAGTGTTTCTCTCTTTGTTAAACAGATCAGGGGGGCTTGAATCCAAAATCAACAAGGAGTAAGAATTTAAGGATCTCATTCAGGACCTCAAAGAAAACCTTGAATACTCAGTATTGGAGGGATTGACTAGATAATTAGTTGAACTCCAAGAGTACTTCACAGAATTTTATAAATAAGTGGTTGAGGTGCAACAAGAATAAGAAATTAAAACAAAATATCAGTTGCAAGGACATCGATATAAAATACTGGATATAGAGAAAAAATGGAATGGATAATTCAACATGTTCAAACATCCCAAGAGAAACCCAAACCTAAACTTGAGACACTAGTTGAAGTGGATTCCCCTCTCTTCCTTTATTTGACTTATGAAGTATTTATAAGAGTTCAATAAGATCTGGATGACTTCTAGAATGAGTGTGAGGAACTACATAATCTTACAGTTCCTTATTATGTAGAGGATCCAACATCATTGATGGAATACACCCTCAACGTGGTGGAATTTAAAGAGAATGTTGAGGAGCCAGACTAACCTCCTCCACCTGTTACCACTCTACTCCAAGAGGCAGTTCCCACTGAAGAATCAATTTATGCCTAGAAAACTCAGGGAGATACTATTTTCATGAACTCATTATCTTTTAATTTTATTGAATCTAAATTGACTATCACCTCCCCGTGCTTGAAATTTTTAATTTTGTAAAACTCATGTATTGTCTTGGTGGACGAGGAAGAAAAGTAAGATGTGCTTAAAGAGGAATATTTGGAGCTCCGCAAACATGTTGATCAATTATTCAGGGGTGTACATGAGATGATTCAAGTGGAATAGCCCGAGGAAAAAGAGTCACAAGATGCTTACTTTGAAAGGGAGGAATTTGATACTGACACTTCATGCTTTTGATTTGTTCAAATAGAATTATACACTAACATTTCCTTTGATTTTTTGAATGATGCATGATACCATCAACAACCACTGGAGAATAAAGTGGAGGATATTAAATTGGAAACCAAGAAAGATGAAGACTCATTCATTTTCCTACCACCACCAAGAAAGTTGTATTTTGTTGTCCTAATGGTGGACTTGGTGTACTATACCCATGGTTTCCACAATAAAAAGGTTTAAGTGAATGACATAAATAGGAAGTTTTGTTAGTTCATGAGAAAGAAACTCCACCCACAATCAGATTGGGGATAACCAAGTAGAACTGCCCATCTGGAAGAAGTCAAAACCCAGGGGAACTTAGGGGATTAAACCAATATATATCCTTATTTTCTCATCCAATTTTTATTTTCATTTCATTTAATAAATTTATTATTTTTTATTTTGTTCTTTTTCTTGTAGTGTTTAGTGTACAACACTTAAGATCTTAACTCAATATTGTACTACCATTAAGTCAGGATGTACCTCTTCTTTAAACTTTCTTGTTGTTGTGATTCATTTTAAAATATTCTTACATGTTAAATCCACTTTAATTCATTGAGTACACTATATCATTTAAGTGTGGGGGAGATAACCTTTTCCGTTTAGGATTTTAATTTTTTGTTTGTTTTTCAAAATAAAAAAATTGCATGTTCTCAAATTTTTGTGTGTTTTTTTCAGTTTTTGGGGTGTTTTTGAAAATTTTGAGTTGAAATGATTATCATTTACATTTTTTAAGACCATTTAATTGGGTGAAAAAATTTATTTCATGAAATTGAGCTTAAATGAATGCTAAAAATTATTTTTTTTCAAGTTTAATTATTTCGTAATTTCATAAAAAGTACTCAGATTTTTGAATCTCATGCCACATCTCACTGTCTTTATATTTGAAATCACATTCCTGTGAGGCCTCTGAACCATTTTTGTCATTTTATTTTAATTCACCTTACTTCATTAGAGTACCAGACCATGCTTGTTTTTAGTAGAATCTGATTTATTCCTTTCAAAATTTGAGGGTTTTAGGTACATGTGTTTTAAATGATTGAGGCATTTCTTTGGTTGGAAATCCTCCTTTCTACGAGAATCTCTTTAATTCTGGAATGCCTTGTACATTTAACCCTTTTATCCCTTATAATCCTTTAACAACTTGTTAGGTTATCCACACTACAAGCCGATTTTCCCTGTCCAACCCCCTCTTGAAGTGAAATTGCATGATCTACTTGAACTCAATTATGGGGGAAGCTATCTTTTGTTGTGCTACCTCATTTGGTAAAAATTTGGTTTTAAAATAAAATACTTAAGAGATTTGTGTGATGATGAAAATTATTTCTGTGAAAATATATTCCTTTTCATGAGCTTTCATGATAAAAGATGTTGTGCCTTTCTGGAGCTTTTAATGGAGGAAGAAAGCAGTTCCTTTTTGGGAGAATTCAAGAAAAATCATGTTTGAGATGATTAAAATTTTTGATACAAAAATTATGAGCTGTTTGATCATTTTTGGAGCTTTTATGATAATGGAGATTAATTCATACTAAGGATAATGATGAGGATACCAACTTGAGTGAAAATTAAAATTATGCAATTTTGCTTCAAAAAGAGTCAAGCCATCCTCATTCGGCCTCAGAGTTTTTTTACATAAAAATCCTATCAACCGAAAGCCAAAGAAAAAACCTAAAAATTCCTCATTATAAACACATGTCCTTGACCCACATCAGGTGTAGAAGTAGAAGTTTTTCAAATGTACGGTGACCCTTGCCTTGGTTTGGATGAGAAAAACATTGTTGAAAATTGATATTTGTGAGATGAGAAAAAATTCACGTGAGGTATTTGTCTTATTTTCATGGGAGGAGAAATGAACAGGAAAATATTTAATGATATGATTTGATAACTTTGAATAACGGTTTTTTATGAGGCATGATATCTTGTCATTCTTGGTATAGAATTGGTTGATCTGAATGGCATGTGTTTTGAATTTGATTTGATTTGATTCTTATGCTGACTTGTCCAAGAGTCCAAGTTCTAATTGTGGGGGAATTGATAAGGATAATTTTTTAATTATTTTTCATATGTGTTTCATTGATTTAACCCCTTCCAATTAATCAATTTGAGCTTATTTGTATCATTTTAGTGTTTTTGTGAATTATGAGCTTAATTGTGAAAATTGGTTAATTCTGGAATTTTATCAGTTTTGTGGATCTTTTGTATTTTAGGAATATCTTTTAAAATTTATTGAAAATAGACTGATTTTTTTTAGGATTTCTATGCTTATGGTCCTCAATTTTGTAATTTGGACCAAGCTCCAATTCATCACACAATGGCCCAGAAAAATTCATCAAATGGAAAAAGTTTGTTGGACGACAGAATGTACCCACCTTAATTAATGAGGAATATCTCGGCCTAAATGTGTCCAAATGTTGTGATTATAGCTAGAATAGAAATAGGAATACTCTCATCTCTTTAAAATTAAATTTTAGGAATAAATTTGGTAATTAAGGAATCCATTGAATGTGGCCAAAAATAGGAAGTTAATGAGTTACCTCGGGCATAGAATGTTGTCATTAGTAATTAGAGAATAAAATTTGTTATAGTTGTCCAAATTCGATGAGATTTTGAGTAATCATTAAAAATACATATAAGAACAACATTTAAGAAGACACCATCCAGATATTTGGCCATTTATTATGCTAACTAGACTCCAACTTTTGATAGGGTAATTTTGGAGGGAAATGCTTTACTCCACAAGACTATAAATAAGAATGTTCACTTCCATTGAAGGGGGTTGAAGAAATTTAAAGAAGGGCTGTGTTGGATTATTGAATTCTTGAAGTTCTTTATATTTTTTTCTTTGTTTCATCATGATCTCTTCTTCCCCTTTCAACTCTATTACCCTTCGCATGGATGGGTAAAACCTTGGAGTGATCTTGGAAGGGGGAGTTTCACTTTTGTAATGTTGGAGTTTTGTGTGATTAAATGTAAAACCCTCTTTTAATTTTGAATGACTCATATTATCATTGTTTCCAAATTTTCATTATGCAATCATGTTTTGGGTTTGGTGTATTCATTTTTAATATCTTTGGTTAAAGACTTTTAATCTCCCTCTGTCTAGTGCAATTATATTTGATCGAGCATATTCTTTAAGGTGGTGGGTTTCCAATGATCATTGGCACATGTGTGGAACAAGAGGACTTTTTCTAGAGTTATAAGGAGCAAAAATTCCTAATTGGGACTTTACTTAGTTGTTTAGGGATTTTTTATAAACATTCATTCACATAAGAGTGAGTTCTAATTCTTTCTTCAACCAAAGGTGATTGATAACTCGATTAAGGAGTCTTTCATTTGTCACTCAATAGGAAGAGAGATAAGACGATATTTATGACTATGATGACATTTCAAAAGGTGATCCTACCCTGACCCTATCAATCTCTTCATCTATTAGTGTTCAATCTATCTTTTTACAACTTTATTTATTTTAAAACTCAGAAAATTTCAAAAACAACCTCTTCTACTTTCTTTAATTTAAGTGACGAATATAATTGTTGTGAAGTTGTCTTTGGATATCAAATAGGTTACCCAATTTACTACATTTTAACTTAAGTTATATTGGTTTTTGTTACACCCCTTTATAGTCTCATTTCAAAACTTGGTGCTGTTTCCGGGGAGGCTGTGCCAATAATCCATTTGTAAATATTTGACTCTTAAAAAAAAATCTTTTTCCATGATGTTATCAAATGATTTTTTATTTAATTCATGGAACAATTATCCACTATTGAAAGAACCAATTATTGACTCACCTTGGTCTATAGAGGATAGTGTTTTTCTCCTTGCTAAACAGATTAGGGGAGCTCGAATCCAAATCAACAAGGAGGATGAATTCAAGGATCTCATTCAAAACCATAAAGCAAACCATGAATACTCAGTATTGGATGGATTGGCTAAAGAATAAGTTGAAATCCAAGAGTAATTCCCATAATTTTGTAAAGAAGTGGTTGAGGTGAAACAAGAAGAGTAAATTCAAACAAAAGATCAGTTGTAAGGACTTCACTAACAAATACCAGATATAGAGGAAAAACTTGAATGGCTAATTGAATATATTCACACATTGCAAGAGAAACCCAAATATAAACTTGAGACATTAGTGGAAGTGGATTCCCCTCTCATCCTTGATTTTCCATATAAAGTACGTACGAGATAACAACAAGATCTGGACGACTTCTGGAACAAGTTTGAGGAACTTATTAATCCTACAGTTCCTCATAATGTAGAAGATCCATCATCATTGAAGGAATACACCACCAACGTGGTGGAATTTGAATAGAATGTCGAGAAGTCTAACTACCCTCCTCCATATTTTACCACTCTACTCCAAGAGGCACTTCCCACTGAAGAAGCAATTGAATACGAGAAAACTCAAGGAGACGATCTTTTCTTGAACTCATTATATTCTAATTTAATTGAATCTGAATTGAGTATCACCTCCCCTTGCTGGAAATTTTCAGATTTAGACAACTCGTGTATTATCTAGGCAGGTGAGGAAGAAAAGGAAGATGCACTTAATGTGTAATAGTTGGTTCTCACCAAACATGTTGATCATTTATTCTAGAGAGTACATGAGATGATTCAAGTTTCATTTCCTGAGGAAAAAGCGACACAAGATTCTCACATTGAAAGGGAGGAATTTGATATTAACACTTCATGCTTTAACTTTTTTCAAATAGAATTATACTTTAACATTACCTTTTATTTTTCCAATGATGCATCATACCTTCAGCAACCACTAGATATTAAATGGGATGATATTAAATTGGAATCCAAGAAAGACGAGGACTCATTCTCTGTCATACCCCCACCAAGAAAGTTGCATTTTATTGTCTTAGTGGTGGATTTGGTGTACTATACACATGGTTTCCACAAAAAAAGGATGAACTGCATGATGTAATGAAGAAGTTTTGTTGGTTCATGAGAAATAAAATCCACCCACCATCAGATTGGGGATAACAAACTAGAACTCCCCATCTAGAGGCAGTCAAAACCCAGGGCCCACTTTGGGGATTAAAACAAGATATATCCTTCATTTCTAATCCTAATTTTATTTTCATTTCTTTTAAAAAAAATTCTTATGTTTTCTTTGGTTCTTTTTCTTTTAGGTTTTTAGTTTGCAACACTTAGGGTATTATCTAAATATTGCACAACCAATAAGTCAGGTTGTACCTCTCCTTTACACTTTCTTGTTGTTGTGATTCATTTTAAAATCCTCTTACATGTTAAATCCACTTGAATGCATTGAGGAAATTGTATAATTTATGTGTGGGGGGAGAGAACCATTCTATTTTAAGATTTTCATTTGTTGTTTATTTTTCAAAATAAAAAAAATTGCATGTTTTCAAATTTTTGTGTGTTTATTTTTCAGTTTTTGGTGTGTTTTTGAATCTTTTGAGCTGAAATGATTGTCATTTAAATTTTTGAAACAAATTTCATTGAGTGAAAAAATTTATTCCATGAAATTTATCTTAAATGAATGCTGGAAATTATTTTTTTTCAAGTTCAATTCTTTTGGAATTTCATAAAAAGTACTCAGATATTTGAATCTCATGCAACATCTCACTGTCTTTATATTTGAAATCACTTTCCTGTGAGGCTTCTGAAACAATTTTGTCATATTCCTTTCATTCACCTCACTTCTTGAGAGAACCAGACCATGCCTGTTTTTAGAAAAATTTTATTTATTCCTTTCAAAATATAAGGGTTTGGGGTACATGTGTTTTAAATTATTGATGAATTTATTTGGTTTGAAATCCCCCTTTTCAAGAAAATCTATTTAATTCTACCTTACCATCTACATTTAATCCTTGTATCACTTAGAATCTATGAGCAACCTGTTAGGTTATCCATATTACAAGCCAAATGTTCCTATCCAACCTGCTCTTGAGGTGAAAATTCATGATCTAGTTGAACTTATGTGTGGGGGAAGCTCTCTTCTGTTGTGATACCTTATTTGGTGAAACATTGGGCGGAAAATCAAATGTTTAAGAGATGTGTGTGATGTTGAAAAATGATTCTGTTGAAAGCTGTTCCATTTCTGGAGATTTCATGATAAAATAAGTTGTGCCTTTCGGAAGCTTCTAATGGAGGAAGAAAGTTTTACATTTTCTGGAGATATCAAGAAAAATCATGTTTGATATGATTGAAATTTTTGCTACTAAAATTCTGAGCTGTTTGAACATTTCTTTAGGTTTTATGATAATGGAACTGAATTTAAACTAACGGGAGTGAGGAGGATACCAACTTGAGTGAAATTTAAAATTGTACCATTTTTCTTCAAAAAGAGCCAAGCCCTCTGCGTTCAACCTCAAATTTTTTTTACATAAAAATCCTACCAACCAAAAGCCACAGAATAACCCTACAATGTCCTCATGATAAACACATGTCTTTGACTCACATCAGGTAAAGAATTATGAGTTTTTCAAACTAATGGTGACCCTTGCATTGGTTTGGATGAGAAAAACATTGTTGACAATTGATATTTTTGAGATGAGAAAAAAATTCATGTTAGGTAGGTGTCTTGTGGACTAGGGAGGATAAATGAAGAAGAAAAATATTGAATGATCTGATTTGTAAACTTGGAATAATGGTTTTTTTGAGGCTTGATGTCTTTTATTTCTTGGTATGGAATTGGTGGATCTCAATGGAATCTGTTTTGAATTTACATTGATTTGATTCTAAGGTTGACTTGTTCGGGATTCTAAGTGATACGTGTGGGGGAATTGATAGAGATAATATTTTCATTATTTTCATTTGTGTTTTAATGATTTAACCTCTACCAATTAGTCAATTTGAGCTTATTTGTATCATTTTAGTGTTTTGGTGAATTATGAGAGTAACTTCTTGGTTCGAGAAGCTACCCAGAGGTGCCCCATACCCGGTTGGTCACATGTCCACGAGAACATTTCCTCGAATTGCAGAGGCTGCTGACTATCAGCGAGGGCCTTGGGTGTGATAGTGGAGAAACTATGCCCTCATTGGCAGAGTACAAAATGAATATGAACAAATGCATACAAGAGCGGAAGATTTAATAATATCATACAAAAATAAACAGCGAAAGACTGATAGAATAAACTAGAGCACATATATAAAATGATGAATGATACATATGTCTAGGAAAGCAGTGAAACAAGAACAATGATGAATACAATACTTAACCAAGTACAAAAGAAAAACAATAATCAGCTCCATAGAAAACGACCAGAAAAAGAAAAACATACCTGAAAAGAAGATCCAGGTTCTTACAAACTTCCCCCCTTAAAGAAATTTGTCCCTGAATTTCCCTATCATGGTGTTGTAGAAGATGAAACCCCAAACAACTCTAGCCACTGTGCTCGTACATCAGCCTCACTCTCCCATGTTTCGTCCTGTACCCGCCTTTGTTACCATAGCACTCGTACCAAAGGAACAGACTGGCCACAAAGAACCATTGTACTGCAATCAACAATCCAGATATGATGCTCCTTGAAAGATGTGTCCAATTCCAAATCAACCTCCTCGGGTTGGAAAACATAAGATGGGTCTGAAAAGAAACGTTGAAGCTGATAAACGTGAAAGACGTCGTGCATATCTCGGTACCTCTGAGGTAACTACAACTGATAGGAAACTATCCCAACTCTCTCCAACACCTCAAACGGCTCGAACTACCTTGGTGAAAGCTTACCCTATCTCCTAATACTCTTGCGTCTCATCCTCCGTGTGACACGAATGAAAACCTGATCCTCGACCTCAAACTCTAGAGGTCGACTCCGCTGATCAGTATAAGAATTTTGTAAAGACTGCGCAGTACCCATCCTCTTCCGAATCAACTCTATCTGCTCTATGGTCTCCTGAACAAGATGAGGTCCCAGAAAAGATGCCTCTCTTGCCTCCATCCAACATAAGGGTGATCAGCATGGCCTATCGTACAAAGCCTCATAATGTGCCATCTGAATAGTTTCTTGAAAACTATCGCTATAGGAAAAATCCACAAGAGGAATATGATTCTCCCAAGAACCTCCAAAATCCAGGATGCATGCTCATAGCCTGTCCTCAAGCACCTGAATCATACGCTCGGACTGACCATCTGTCTGACGGTGGTAAGATGTACTCAAAAGAACCTATGTACCCAAAGCTCTTTATAGCCTCTTACTGACCTGAGAAGTAAAACGTGCATCCCTATCTGAAAAAATGGAGTGTGGAACTCCATGTAGACATATAATATCTCGGATGTACAACCATCCCAGCTCATCAACACTAAAGGTCTCCTTGATCGGAAAAAAGTCAGCAACCTTCGTGAGTCTGTCAATGATAACAGAAAATACATCATTCTCTCAAGGAAACCTCGCCAACCCTGTTACGAAATCCATCGCGACATCATTACACTTCCACTCGGGAATGGGTAACTATTGCAAAAGCCCTGCTGGTCGTTGATGCTCTGCCTTCACCTTCTGATAGGTGGAACACCTCATGACAAAACCTGAAAAATCTCTCTTCATACATGGCCACCAATACTGATGATGTAGATCATGATACATCTTGGTGACACCAGGATTAACTGCCAAAACTGAGGAATTAGAGTTCCATAACAACTCCTCACATTTGTCTGTTGGAACCCATACACACCTCTTGGAACACAAGATCTAATCATCGCATATGGTCCATCCTGGAATAGGGTCCTCTCCTGACACAGTTTCCTGCAGGACTAGTCCTTTAGAATCTGATAGCTTCCTCATTCATACTAGATCAAGAAGAGTAGAGGTAACAACTAAAGAAGAAAGGAAAGTCTGCCTCTATCTTTCATTCACCTCAAAATACATCTTTGAGAACAAATCCATAAGCTGCCACTCACTACTGGCCTCCTGAACTACCTGTATCTGAGTCCTCCTGCTCAACGCATCAGCTACTACGTTGCCTTTTCTATGCATGTAAAAAATATCAAAGTCAAAATCCTGAAGGTACTCAACCCACCTTCGCTGTCTCAAATTCAGATCATGTTGAGTGAAGATGTACTTGAGACTTTTGTGGTCGATGAAAACCACAAAATGCTATCCCATAAGATAATGTATCCAACATCATAAGACATGAACAACTACTGCTAACTTAAGATTTTGCGTTGGGTAGCTCCTCTCACGTGGTCTCAACTACTGAGACCCGTACGCAACGACTCCATCTCCCTGAAAAATCACAGATCCTATACCAATACCTGAAGCATCAAAATAAAAAGTATAGCTCTGGCCGGGCTCTGGAAATACTAGTATCGGTGCTGAAGTCAAACTCCCTTTCAGCACCTGAAAGGATGACTCATACAAATTTGAACATAAGAACTTTTCAATCTTCTTAGTCAGACCTGTCAATGGTGCTGCTAAGTGTGAAAAGTCTTAAATGAAACATCAATAGTATCCAGCCAGCCCTAGAAAACTCTGCACCTAAAAGATGTTCTTTGGCTACTCCTAGGAAACTACTACTCTCAATTTCTCTGGGTCTACTAACACTCATGTATCTGTGATAAAATAATCCAAGAAGTGAATCTGAGCCATCCAAAAGTGGAATTTTGAGATCTTATCATATAACTGATGCTCTATCGGTGTACTCAGAACTATCTCAAGATGGGTATCATGGTCGTTTCGAGTGTTAGAGTACACTAAGATATCATCCACGAAGACGACCATAAAAGAATCCAAGTATGGATGGAACACTCGGTTCATTAGTGCCTTGTACTCATATAGACCATACCTTCTCCGAAAGGCTTTGAGAGGTATATCAGATAGTCTAACACGCAATTGATGATAACGAGACCTCAAGTCAATATTTGAGAACATTCGGGCTCCTTGAATCTAATCAAAGAGATCATCAATCCTTGTTAAAGGATATCAGTTCTTGACCATCAACTAGTTCAGCTTCCAATAATCCACACAAAGCCTGAGGGTACCATCTGCCTTTTTCGCAAATAGGACAGGCGAACCCCAAGGAGAAGTAATGGGTCGGATGAAACCCTTTACCTTCAAATCCTCCAACTGCTTCTTGAGCTCCTGCAACTCAGGTGTAGCCATATAATAAGGAGTAATGGACACTAGTGCCGTTCCTGGAACAATATCAATAGAAAAGTATACCTCACACTCCGGAGGAAAACCTGAAAAGTCATCTAGAATGACATATCTGAAACGATCCACCATTAGAGGAATTTATATCTGTGAAGTCCCCTGGTCATCCAGATATAGACTAGAAAACTAGGCTGTAACTCCTCCCATCCCATGATGCTCGGGTCATACTCTGCTCGCTTGGACATCCCATTCACCCCTATGAAGAAAAGATCAACCCTATGGTGATATGAAACTCACCCTGCAACAATAATAGTCGACGACTCCATGGAAGGGAACTAGCTAGTACATTCTTAGAATGACATCATATCCTATCATCTCTAGGACATAGAGATCCCATAATAAGTGACACCCACCAACATCTAGAGGTCACTCCTTGCACTAACGTACACTAGCCGTTCTAGTCTCCAACAGAGTGTCTGGTGTCAAAATAATGGTAGAAGAAAAGATGCAGAGCCCATTGATCTCCACAACAACAACAAATATAATTCTATGGGTAGCCCATATATTGAAAAGAGATGAAGATAAAAATGAGGCAAAGAGGATCTTACCTCGAACTGTAGAAGGTCTGAGATCTTGCTTCTACTTGGTCTACTCCGCTGTAAAGGTCTGGCATGCTCCACGACCCTGTGACCCTGCTTGACCACTCTGAGCTGATCCACTCTTCTATCGATAAAAGACTAGTGACTGACCACCGTGACCACGACCTCTACATCAGCTTGAACAGCCACAATAAATCCAGTTCCCAGACTGGTGAGAAACTGGTGGTGCTACTCTCGGATGCAGAGTCATAGAAGAACCCCTATCACCAGCTTCTAGTGAGAAGATCTGACAGAAGTGCTGATGGTGACCCATCATGTTGTATGATCGGCACTCCATTGGGTCTTTCGGGAAATGTGGTCTCGTATTCCAGATCTTTTTGCACTGTTAACACACCACATGGCTTCCAGAAGATTTGTTTCACCTCTTTGGATCACCACAGGAAGACTCTCTGTGGCACTTCCTACTGTCAGTAAGAGGGATGAAAAATCTAGATGTCGAGCCGCCCTAGCTCACAACTCTAGAATCCCTCCGATTGCGCTCCGTGATCAGCTTCTGGTTGAATATAGAAGTGATGAATGTCAACTTGAAGATGTTCACCTGTGAACGGATGTCGTGCCTCAGACCATCCTCAAACTTCCTTGAAAGGAATAATTTATCACCTCATGGAATAGGCGTGAAGTGTTGCAGATCTATAAAGAATGAGGAATACTCCATAACAAAAAGAGTACCCAGCTCTAGACTCATAAAATCCCATGCTTGATCGACCCTCATGGTCTCTGGATAGAAGTAATCATAGAATATTCATTGAAACACATCCCACACCATAACCTAATAGTGTCCTTCTTGTGATATCACACCCCACCACGTCTTGGCGGAGTCCCGAAGTATATAGGTAGAAAACTTGACCATCCAATCTGGAGGTGTCTCCAGATGCTCAAATATCGTCATCATGAATTCTAGGTATGACTCTACAACCTGAGGTCCTCCATCCCCTGAGAAAGTGGGAGGATGATGCTATTGGAAAACCCACGTCAAATCTGCCATCGACAGGGTAGGAGGAACTGCTCTATGAAAAGTTTGCATCATCCTCATGAAGCCTTCCCTGAACTACACATTATCATCGGTATCAGGTATAACTGCTAGTGCCAAGACTGGAACAATAGGAGGATCTGCAGGAAGTCCCTGATCTACTGTATCCACTGTCTGATCACTACCTTGTAACTGGCAGAAAACCGGAGGACATCTCAGTGGCATGAATATGAAAGGTCAAACACACTCCTTAGATCATGATTAATAGGGATTTAAACATAGAAGTTAAATAAGGAAACGAGAGAAAGAAAAAATTCAAATTATACAAAACTTGACTACACAACGTGTATAATCCCTACACGGTGTGTTCCCTTAAGTTATTTATATTGGCATGTACTTTTGCCAACCCAGGTCATGTATCACACCACACACATGGTGTTTTGACTTAACACACGAAATTTACCTGAATCCTCTTCCCCTTCCTGATCCCTTATTCATGGTTAAGCCACACAGATTTCCTAATACAATACTAGACAGCGTGTTCAAGGAAAACACGACGTGTACTAGACGAGATTCACCGACCCGTGTCGTTAGTGACATGACTGGGTACACGGCTCACACTACATGGAGTGTTCCAGATGGACACGATGTGTGTAATTGGAGACTACACTGACCCGTGTTGTTAGCAACATGACCAAGTTCCTAGGATTACACTACATGGCGTGTTCAAGCCTAACACGATGTGTATAACCAATGATTTATCCGTTTGTGTTGTTAGTAACATGGGCGGACGTAGGGTCAACACCACAAGGCGTGCACAACCAGTGCACAGCGTATTCCCACAAGAATATCCTTATCCCATGTCTCTGCCCACACAGCCTACAACATGGTTAGAGAATACACAACGTGTACATAAATTACATGGTGTGTACTTAAGAAATATAGTTTCTTCTCAAACAGAAGAACACAAGGTGTGTATTCAAAACTACACGACATGTATTATAGGTTTTTCAGGACTGTTTGTTTCAGAAACTACTCTGGTAACCATAAAAACCCTAAAATGAACATTTATGGTGCCAAATTCATATCTGTTAGGGCCCATACTCCCTGAGAATCAAATTTTAGCATCTTGTACATGTTATAACAAGTTAAACAAGTCAATGATCCACCAAGTTCTGCTCTATGAGGTCCCATAACACCTCAAGAACAAATTTTTGGCATTCATTCAGACAAAACCTTACACAAAGAATACCCTATCAAACATCTAGTATTTTATCAATCCATCTATCACAACAACATGCATATTTTACACAACATCTAGCATAACAACAAGCAATTTCTAATGCACCCTAGATGGAATGGAAATAATGCATGACATGTGATTTCTAGCAAGTGCCTATATGATGCCTGAGATGGCATACCCTCATCTCATCGGGCTGTGATAGAAATAGAACCTTAATAATTACAACAGTAATAGTGCAAAACATGTGAATCACCCAATCGTGAAATCAAATCAACTGTAAAATTTCAAAAATAGAAAAATTACAAGAAACGAGTTAGATTTGATTTTACATGTACACGGGCTAGCTACTCTTGGGAACAACTTATTACTAAGTACCTATTCTATCCTATCCCTAGCTACAGGTTCTAAACAATAAGTCAAGACGAAAAGAGTCCCTCTGATACCACTTTATAACATCTCAGTTCTGGAAGTCACCCAGAGGCGCCCCATACCCAGTTGGTCACATGGCCTTAAGTGAATTTCCCCGAATTCCAGAGGCTATCAACTAGAAGTGAGGGCCTTGGGTGTGATAGTGGGGAAACTATGGCCTCATTGGAAGAGTGCACAATGGAAGTGAACAAATACATTAAAGAGCGGAAGCAATAATAATATCATACAAAAATAAACGTCAGAAGACTGATAGAATAAACTAGAGCACATATATAAAATGATGCAAGGTACATATGTATAGGAAATCTGCGAAATAAGAACAATGATGAATACAGTACTAAACCAAGTAAAAAAGAAAAACAATAATCATCTCTACAGCATCGCAAACATCATATTGGTCCCGTGCTCTCCATCTCCACAGCATGTCATGTACCTGAAGTAGAAGGGCGCTTGCATTTAACTATACCTGCAACAATATAATCTGTTTGGGCCCAAAAGCATGGCCCGAACAGGGTGTGAGACTAAATCCCAGTAGGCAACCACCAAGAGATCTGTACCTAACAATCAATGAGTATAAGGTAGGTAAAAATACAGGAAAGAGTAAAAAGTAAAGTACTCAACAGTAAACAATCCACAGTTTCTTATCAAGAAACAACTAACCAAGAAGATAAACACAAATAGGTAACCCTCTGGGAAGTTCCCACAGCCTATCCCCTCTGGTCCTACGTAGAAATGCAAGCAAGAAGCTAACACAAAGGTAACCCTCTGGGAAGTACCCACAGCCTATCCCCTATGGTCCAACCTAACATGTACAAGCAACCCTCTGGTTAGTACACTCAGTCTACCCCTCTGGTTCATCTTAAGCATACTCTCTAAGGAATCACTTGCTGTCAATTCCCTCTATAGTCTCGTATCATAACTAAAGGCGGTCTAGGGAAGAAGTTGTGTCACATTACCTTTGTGGCCCACATCGAGGAACTGCAGAATCTCTGAGGAAGCACTCTACATCAATTCCCCATGTGGTCTCCCATGGTAACTAGGAAAGAAACTCTGGAGAATCCCTTACATCCATTCTCTCTATGGCCTATACATCAGGTTCACACTGCACTATGTAAGTCAATAAAGTGTCGCAATGCATATCGGCCAAGGTAACCCTCAATAACTAGTTGGCTAGCATTCTACAACATAACAGTATAACAAAACAATAGTCACACTGCAGATGCCAAAAAAGTCCGTAACTCCCAGAGGAAGTTTCGAAATGACAAAGCGAAGTCATATTAGGATTCAGAGGCTCGGTCCGGAGGCCCGAGAAGTGGTGTGAGAAATAAAGGAGGACTTGAGAGAAATAATGCTATGTGCATGAAGCATCCCCAGGATTCGCGTAATCGAGCCTGTGGTGCTCGCAACTTTGCGCGCCCTGGTTCCGCGTGGTGAAGCTTTGCGCGCCGACGGTTCCCAACGCGAAATATTTTGCACACCGCATGGATTCCGCGCCGACCACTGCCTATAAATAGAAGGAGACCTGAAAAGGTTTGGGGTTGCGGAATTCAGAACGGCTCCCGTGCATGCAATTCGGACTCCCCCGCATGCAAGATGCCTTCTAGGTAATTCCTCTTTTCTCGCCACCTTGCCCTGGGGTTCTCCGTTGCGCGCAACTCCATTGGCTTAAGTCAAATAGCCCACTACTCCGGCTTCTTCCCTTGCGCGCAATCCTTTCCCGTGCACGCAATCCCCTTCTGTGCACGCAGTCCCAATCCTTTACACGCAATCACCTTTACGCGCAATCCTCTGGCCCTATTGTGTGCCATCCCAGTGTATTGCGCGCAATCCTTCTCTTTGTGCGCAACACCCAGGACCCTTTACTTTGATTCCCCTTGGCCACCTCTCCGCACTGGCACTTGATGTCTTCCCGGATGGGCTTGCGCGCCATGCGTTTTTTTCCCATACGGACTTCTAGGCTCATACGAAGTAACCTAAAGGTCCCTTGGGCGGTGTTTCCCATTGCATTGCATTGCTTTACGCTTCTCCGCATAGGCACGCTAATGAATATTGCTTCTTCACATAGCCACGCTAACGTGGACCCCTCAACGGTTCTTCCTACGACCCCCCTTCACTACGGCCTTGCCGATGCCTTCCCTCCCACAAGGGGTAGAGGGAATTGGGCATGTAAACCCTAGGGGTGTGGAGCGAACCCACCTCATCCAAGCTGCAGGACGTTAAACTACTAAGCACCCCATCCTTAATACGTGACGTTAAACTGTGGTCCGACCCCGTGCTTCGCACACAGGGTCCCCCCCGCCCGGACATTCTTTATGTCGCTCGTCTCCACGGGAATGGATTCCTTATCAAATGGAATGAGATCCTCCTTTTCAGAGTGGAGTTTGTCCGCGAGGGATGGGCTGCCTCAGCGTGTATGCCCCTAGCCTCTCTTGCGGAAGGTTTCACCCATGCACCTCTGTAATTCCCCCCTACCAAGGCCAGTGGAGTCCCTTTCCCACTGCGCTTTGTCACACCACGGGCCTCCATCCTGGAGTAAGCCCCGGCACCCAGGGTCGCTAACCACATGTAAGCCCCTGTTTCTTCTTTGGTACACTCAACGTGTAAGCCCCTTTTCGCTTCTCACAGACGCACCCTTTGCGACGTGATCGTCTGTTCCATGCTGCCTCTTGTTTATCACACCGAGCATGACTCACGTGGGCTTAGAGTGCGCATTGACCATGACATACTCTTATGGTCCACCTCAGAGCATAAGCCCCATACCAGCGAACTACATGGATTTTGATCTGTGCTAACGCATGGTACGTATGAAGCCTTCGCGAGGTTCAAGCCCACCACTCGGTCGTTCCGACCTCCCCACGTCGGTTCGCCAACTCTCTGGGCCGCCTCAGAGCGTAAGCCCAAAATTCCTCATCCCGCATGTCGTTAAACTATATGCCCTCGTCCAGCATGATGTTAAACTGTATCCCATCCCGCATGAAGTTAAACTATATGCCCTGAACTACATGGAATTTGATTCGTGCTAACACATGGTACGTAGGAAGCCTCCACGAGGTTCATGCCCATCGCTCAGTTGTTCCGACCCCTCCGCGTCGGTTCACCAGCACCATTATGGGCCGCCTCGGAGCATAAGCCCCATGCCTCACCCCCACGTCTCATCCTGACCTCCCCCTAGAGCCTACGTGCCTTGGGAAGCTCATGCCCTATCCCGGAGAGCTTACATCCTCCAGGCTCTAATCCATGCATTCATTCTCATGGGTCACCTCTTCAGGTGTCCCACCATACCACCGAACTACGCGAACTTTGATTCCCTGCCATGGGGATACTTAGGAAGCCTCGATGAGGTTCAATCCCAACACTCCATCACCCATCCTGATCCTTACCCGGGCTGCCACATCCCGGTGAGATCATGTCACCTCATTCCACTCCATAGTATCTGGGAATCCGCCCACGTGCTGCCCCCAACATCGGTGTTTCCCATAGGGGGTTCTTCAATCTGATCCACCCTCAGTGTTCCGATCAGGCTGATCCATCTCCGTAAGATGTTAAATTCGTGGAATACCCCGTGTTAGACATGGGAAGCTGAGGAAAACCTTAGATGGTACACAATCCCTGCGTTCGATGTAGGATTCCTCGGGCTTCCGCGCCCTCGAGAAGCCCTGTGATAAGGGACAGAAGACAGACATGCCGATCCCCAGCATCAAGAAATGCCAACGACACCCCCAAGTGACCATTCTCCTCACCAAAGGTTGCTGCCCTGACAATACCCCTTGGAGCGTCTCAATGGAAGCAACGTATTTAACTAGCATCCATGCAGATTTGCCGCCAATAACGAGCTTCACAAACCCATCATAAATCTATAAGGGAGACCCGGACTAGGTGACGAGCTCCGAGGAGGAATCCATGAATGGAAGAACCGACATCCCATCATCCCGGTTTCGATCAAGGAGAAGACGTCCCTAAACAAGGAACGAATGCCACTCGCCTTTGGAAAGTGGGAATGCGGGGCGACAAGCTCTGTGTCCTTCCCTGCGTGATGGAAACGCGCACACGTGCCCCAACATAAAAGCATCGGAAACAAAAAATGATGAACCCGATGTGAAGCTATCCTCCTCAATACGGAGACTGGTAGCGTTCGAGGTGTCAGAAGATTAGCATGTCACCAGGTCTGGGTACCTATCACCGGGACATGAAACCCGCCAGGGGTTGAGGCAGTCAGGATGTTGAGCACTCCATTATGCGACATCGTTATCATGGATCCCTCTCACCGACCATGGAATACGGAATGATGTTGGGATATTGGTTGTCGATTTATTTTCCTGTTAGTACTAATGGGTTTATCTCCCTGCTTCCCGGAATCAGATCACTGCATCCAGAGCTCGATCTCCACCTTACCACCGGCGTAGGGGCAGGGGCAGTACTGACGCGGCTACCCCACACAGTTCTGCCATTTCCACAGTCACTCCGGCTCTGATTGCTATGACTGTCGGGCGCTAACGCCCCTCTCCCCATCAAAAATCATCCAGTGAAGGGTGATCAATGACCTGGTTCATAGGTACGATGAGGAAGGGATCATCCCCACCAGGGACATGGCCCATTTGGATATAGAGTCGGCTACGCCTCACCATCGTCGCCGCCCTTGAGGGCCGTGTAGGGAGCCTCCGCTCCCCACTCCAACGTTCAACCGCTTCGAGAGCCTTTCCTCGGAGCACCTTGACACATCCCTCCCCTATGCCAATGAGGTGGGGGATGTCAGGGTCCACCCGATCGGAGACCTGTCCTAGGGGTTAATGGAAAGAGCCCCCACTAGGCTGCGTCGACGTCGCCGCCTGAATCCCCGGGCCGAGGTGCAGGCAATCTTCGTGTCTGCACCACCGGCTCCAACCCATCTGACCCGACGCCAGCGTCAGGTGCAAGCAGAAGAGAATTCCCGTCGTGGGGCAGCAACGTCAGCAACCACTGTGGCCTGAGCCACTGCTGACTCCTGTTACCAGACCCCCGCACACATTGAGCAGGTGAAGTCACATGCCCGACTGGGATCGAGGACCAGACCTCCCTACAGGTAGGTTGGGTCGACTCTCCCAGTCGCGGGCACAGGCAATGGCCATCGCGGACCAATCCACGGTAGTTCCACCCACGATGAAGGCTCATTCCGTGCCACTGAACTGGAAAGCTGAAGGCTTCTTTGCAATAGTTATGCTCCGAGTATGACTCTTTCTAGCACCCACTGCACTGGGTATGAGTTCACTCCCCCTACCGATGGCCGCGAGTATGGAGCCGTTGCGTATCTGGTTGCTCACTCACATGGAGGTCCTCCCCATGTCCCTTTCGACATCTATCCCAGTGCTTATCACACCCCGGCCTTCAGTCCCCTCTACCCTAGTGCTATTGTGGCCAGAGGACTCCTTGAATGAAACCACCCTTGCCCTGAGGAGCCACCCAGGGGCAGGAAGGTGGGACTTCGTCACCGTAAGAGGAATGTCAGGGGAGTCTGGACGAAAATTAGACCAGTCTGTTTCTCAGACTCTGAGGCGGAGTACGACTCGGTGATGGAGCCCTCCCCCCGGTCCTACGAGTCACGGGAAAGGGTGGGGACACGGCGCGTCAGCCTTGTACTCCCCAAATGCAAGATCCAAAAAATTCCAGCCTCCCTTCGAAGGTATATCCAGGAGTACGAGGACTTGGCGTACCCACAAGGGTCAGACCCGCAGTTACCACAGGCCTCCCCAGAAGCATCTTCCACCTCAGTCAGGGAGGGTGGGGAACATTTTTGGGGATCAACGGAAGATTATCAACATGACACACCCTCATCGAGCACCGATACTATGATAGGAGGCCTGTTTTCCAGCCCATCTTATCGTGATGTGGCAGCCAGAGCACTGAAACCCTTAGAATACGACTCAGGGATCGACGGCCAGTTAGCCTGCTTTCCGTATTCCCCGCCAGCCAGCCCACTGGCCCGGCGGCCTGACTCGGCGCCGTTTCTAGCTCCCCAAACATTCTCGGTTGATGAGAAGGGGCAGCAAGGGCCGGATCCCGAACCAGAGTTGTGGAGCTTCTGGACCGTCCTCGCGGCGGGCCAATTCCCCGAGAAGTTTTGGCCAATCGCAGGATCAGATTTTGATATGCCAGAGTCTCTCACCCCAGGAGAGTTTGAATGTTTCCACCAGACTCTCCGGGTGACTCACTCCCATATTCTCCATGAGTTAGTGCCTTATCCCGGGAGTCAAGCTCATCTCAAGGATATCGGTGAGCAGTGCCGTCGGGTCGACCTGGCTGTGCTCCCCGCGGTTCAGCACCCCAAGTCACTTGGCCACCATAGGGCCCTCCAGAAAAAATGTGTCCAGAGTTTTCAAGTACTCCGCAATGTTATCAAGGAAGCCACCCCCCACGCACACGTCCGTGGATGGGGGCAGTACACTTCCCTTCTTTTCTGTGCGATCCGCCGACATCCCGATTCACTGGGCGGCCCTGAGGGAATGTCACCAGGGGCAGTGGCGGTCAACATGGCCGACCTTCCAGGTGAGTGAAACGGTGTGGAACTCCTTGATGGGGACTCACCCCCTGAGTACAAGCCGCTACTAGACCCATCTGGGAGGATTACTCACCAATAGAGGAGCCTCCTTGGTCTCCCTAAACCCACTGAGACACTAACACTGAGCCAAAACATCAGCAAGGTTAAAGAGTAAGTCGGGTCTGTCAAGATTACAGACCCATCTGCCTCGGTACAAAAGGCAGACGAAGACCCCGAGAAGGACACGCTACGCCAACAGATTGCTGAGAAAAAGAGGCTGGTTGATAAGCTCTTGGCCGAACGCATTGCAGAGCGGTGCCCTGACTATGGTAACCCAAGGCCAGGAGAGCAGGGTCATGAGCACCTACCCCTTGATGAGATTCGCCCAGGAAACCATGACCATTTTGCATTCTCTGATAGGGGAGAGGCCGGAGCCCATGGAAAGAGGGTGAGATACATCTCGGCGAACCCTCCCAAGCAGCTGGATCACCCGGGGGACCCTGCTCGGGTTCCTCCCGCTGCCCAAAGAGTCACTCCGCCAGCCGCCCCGTGAGCTACTGAGCTTGAATACCAGATTGAAGAGCTCTACAATGCAGTTGTAGTTAGAGATCCGCGTCAGGATAGGAATCCGCATCCGGACGATCTAATGGAAGTACTCATCACCTGCTTAGAGGCCCTGGAAACTCTGCAGGAGACAATCCCACCGGATAACAAGCCATACACAGCGTGGGTGGATGATATGTCGGCCCCACCGGGATTTTGTAACCCCACTTTCATCCCCTTTAACGGGACTGGAGACCCACCACAACACCTATCCCACTTCAACTCGAGGTGCGAGCCTATGTTAGGGACTCCAGCACAGTAGGAGGCTGCCAAGCTCCGTTGCTTCATTCAGACACTTGAAGGACTAGCATTCATTTGGTACAGCCAGATCCCTGTCGGATCTGTGAAGAGCTGGGAGGACCTTCGGTAGAAATTCCTCTACCAGTTCAGTTCCACAACCCAGAAGACGGACATCAAAGACCTCTTCAGGTGAAAACAAATTCCCGATGAGTGAGTCGCAGACTTCGTCGCCTGGTAGAAGGGGCTCACATACTCCCTTGACATGCCACTAACTCAGGAGAAATTACTGAAAATGTGTGTAGGGAACATTAAGGTAGAGCTGGTTCTTTCTCTGATCACTCGGAATTACCCCGAAGGGTTCCGGGACTTCTCAGACAAGGCTCACCGCCTCGAAGAAGCCCCGCAATAGGCCAGTCAGGCACGCTCGCTGCCTCCTGTAATCCCTGCAAGGAGAGCCGCCAGAGCCGAGCCCACTGTTGTGGCCTAGATAGAGGCCCCCAGATAGCTAGAGTTTCTACCATTAAGGCCAGCTCAATATCTCTATAGGGGTCCACCCCCACGGGCACAGCCTACGGCCCAACAATGACCACCTCAAAATTGACAGGCGCCTCCGCGTAACGCACCGCCACCACCTAGGTGAGATAATCAGGCTCCACCTCCTCGGCATGCTCATTCGGACCCTAGTTATAGTCAGCCTCTAAGATCCCCCTTTCCAGACAGAAGGAATCAGACTTACTCATTTGACGAGGCCCAGGTCCCCAGTTTTTTCCGTAACGCCATGGAGCAGAGGATCGTGCGGCTTCCTGAGTGTCGGAAGGTAGAATAGGCACGTCTCATTGATCACCCTAACTACTGCCCTTATCACTGGACCCTGGGCCACACCATCCAGCGATTCTATGTGTTCAAGGACTGGCTCCAAGACTAGATTGACAACAACATAGTCAGGTTGGGCCCAGCCCCGGTGCAGGTGGCAGGTGTCTTCGTAAGGTCAGATGGTCGTAGCGGCAATGAGGATGAGTGGAAGAAGGTTTCCGACCGTGGGACCCAGATGTATAACGACTGGATGGCCCGAAATACGGTCTCCTGTGCCCATGGCATCATCCGTGCCCACCTGAGTCAGCCAGAGCCCTCAAAATCTGCGGGTGCCGCTTTGGCATCGTCGTCCCAGCCTACCTCTTCCCAGAAGAGCAAGCGGCGGCGCAGGAAGAAAGAACGCGCCATGACAATGCCATCATCATCCCGCACGCTTGGCGATTTTATTCCCCCAGAGATGGGGATCCCTACGAGACTCCGTCCGGCAGTGGATGACTCCTCGAGTGAAAGCCCGGGGTATGCTTTGGTTAACACCGTAGAGTTGGTAAATCCATTTTTGACTCCTGATGATGAGGAACGCCAGGTGGACCTCCCCAATGTCCCCAGCTGTCGCCAACATCGGAGGAGCCGTGGCTACATGAATCGCCGAGGCACGAAAGTTGTCACTTCTAGTCAGGCCATGCACGCTACTGAGACCAGGTATCATGCCCGATACAAGGCTCAGCACACGCGAACCCCACACCCGGTGTCGACAGGTTCTCGTCCACCACCGTTTGTGTTGCTGGATCAGAAAAAACCGCCTCGGCCATTCCGTGACCAGATCTGCCCTACCACCGGCCGACTGTAACCTTACGGTCCTAATCCGGGACTACAGCCTTCCGGCCCTAATCCGGTAGCCACCTACCGGGCTTCGACTAGTGAATAGAAGGATGTGCCTAGTACCAGTCAGTCACCGGTCCCGGCGGCAGAGCCCATCGTGCCTCTAATTGTAGATCGGCCTCCTATAAGCAGAAACTCGCATTTGGCTCGAAAGTATGATGTTCTTAAGCACTTGGGCTGCATTCTGGAAAAGCTTTCTATCCTTGAGGCTCTTCGTCTGTCGTCTGAAATGCGTGAGGCGCTTGGTGAGGCTCTAAGGTGCCCCTCCAGTTTGAGACAGAGGTGGCGGCCGAAGAAGCCTTCCACACCGAGGCGATTGAGAATGGTGAATGTCAGGAAGTTATCTCAATCTCCGGTGAAGATGAAGACCTTCCCATATAGGGGCACATTCACCCACTGTACACCACTGACCAGTTCAATGGCGTGGAAGTCTGACGCTATCTTGTCGACATAGGTTCTGGGATTAACCTAATCCCAAATTGGACACTGTGAAATCTGGTCCTGTCTGAGGATGATCTAACTCCCTCCGACCTCAGGATCTAGGGGTATGACAGGACCGAGAAAACTCCACTCGACAAGATTCATTTAAAGACCCAGTTCGGCGGCCTAATTTCTAATACCGAATTCATAGTTGTATCTCAGGACACCGCCTACAACGCGCTGATGGGCAGGCCATGGCTCCACCTTCACACAGCGATTCCCTCATCATATCAATAGTGCCTGAAATACTCCCTTAAGGGTCGAGTGTCATGATCCAAGGAGATGTGTCTCCTTTTGCCTCTTGTGAAGCCCGTTATCTGGATTCTGACTATTACAAGAGCAAGGACAAGCAGATCCTGGAAGGTGAAGTTGCGCCTTCCACTGTCATGAGTGACCCCTGGGTAGGTTTGGATGACGCATATGTCTTCCCAATACATCAGTTGGAGGCCATGACCCCCGACATGGGGTAGTGCTTTTTTGTTTCGGGTACGAGAGGATGGAATATTTCCGGGTCCAAGCGATGTCGGGAAATCACCTCGTACTCTTACACCAACCAGGCTCAGGTGATCCCCGATCCCCCTACCCCTGTACAATATTGGGACGTTAAGCTCATGGAAACGATAGTACGTCATACGTGTTTGTTTCGCGGGGCCGAAATCGACCGGCTCAAGACAACGCGCCACTACTCCTTTGATGTCATAAAGCGTGGCCCCTTGGGTGGAAGACCAGATGGGATTGGATCAACCGCCTTTTTCGCCATGG
This sequence comes from Viscum album, assembly GCA_963277665.1. Classification (NCBI taxonomy): domain Eukaryota; kingdom Viridiplantae; phylum Streptophyta; class Magnoliopsida; order Santalales; family Viscaceae; genus Viscum; species Viscum album. The sequence continues at coordinate 474,820,920 of OY728148.1, forward strand.
TCTCTGTAGTGCATGAGTCTCCTGACATGACGACCTCTGCCGCCCAAGCTGGCACCAGCTTCCAATCATGGTCTGGCTGCCCTGAAACGGCTCCCCTTGTGGATGATCCCTCCACAAGCAGAGAGGAGGACATGGAATATGCTCCTCCTGCCTTTGAGGAGGGCGTCTCCACCATAGTCGACGAGTTAGTGCAGGTGAACCTCGATAGCAAGGAAGACCCGAGACCCACATTGGTCAGCGCCTCTATGCCCCCCGAGGAATGGAAACAGTACGTAGACTTCCTTAGACAGCACCGTGAGGTGTTCTCCTGGAGTTATGATGAGATTCTAGGACTAGATCCCCAGGTAGCCATCCACCACCATGACCTTCCAGCAAACCATCGCAGGTTCAAGTAGCCTCCCAGAAAGATGCACCCCTCTCACAGTTCCATGGTTGAGGCCAAAGTTGATAAGATCATCAAACCCAACTTCGTAAAGAAAGTCCAGTACCCCAGGTGTCTAGCCAACATTGTTCCAGTCAGGAAGAAGAACGGGCAGATCAGGGTCTGTATCGACTTCCGCGATCTCAATCACCACTGTCCGAAGGTTGATTTTACCCTCCCGTGACAGAGTTGTTGATCGATGCCACGAATGGGTTCCAAGACCTCTCCTTCATGGATTGGTACTCCGGGTACAACCAAAACTAGATGCCCCTGAGGATGAAGAGTTTACTGCCTTCAGGGCCCCCTAGGGTACTTTCTTCTACCAAGTTATGTCCTTCAGCCTGAAGAATGCGGGTGCCACCTATCAACGCGCTATGCATTGCATATTCAAGCCGATTCTCCGGACACTGGTGGAGTGCAACGTGGACGACCTTGTGGTTAAATCTCATCAGCTCCAGGACCATCTCAAATACCTTTAGAAAGTGTTCAGCTTCCTCCGTTCTCACCACTTGAAGGTGAACCCATTGAAGTGTGCCTTTGGGGTCACCTCCGGAAAGTTTCTTTCCTTCGTTGTTAGATATCGAGGCATCGAGATCGACCCGGAGAAGATCAAGGCCATCAGTTAGATGAATCCCTCGAATAATATTTAGGAGATGAGAGGCCTTCAAGGCCACTTAGCCTATATATGCTGATTCATTGAAAATCTGGCTGGAAAGTGTAAGCCCTTTTCTCGGCTCATGAAGAAAGGCACTACCTATGAATGGGACGAAGAGTGTCAGATCGCTTTTGAGGAAATCAAGCAGTATCTGCACCAACCTACGGTCTTGATGCCACCGATTTTCGAAAAGCCGCTTGTCCTTTACATTACCGCCCTGGAGCGATCCCTCGGCGCACTTCTCCCCCAGAAGAACAACGAGGGAACTGAGAATAGCCTCTACTACCTCAGCCGCATGCTCCTCGATGCAGAAATTAGATATTCTCCCTTCGAGAAGAGATTCCTGGCACTCGTATTTTCTGTGAAGAAATTGCGGTACTACTTGCAGCACCATGAGGTACAATTGGTCTCTTGGGTAGACCCGTTTAAATACATCCTGAACCGACCTATGTTGACCGGCCGATTGGCACGCTGGGTGGTGATCCTCTAGCAGTTCGACATCAAGTTTGTACCTCAGAAGGCCGTCAAAGGACAAGCGTTGGCAGACTTCTTAGATTCCCACCCAACATCTGCGGACCAGCCACTGGATCTAGGCTTTCCTGATGAGGCAATCCTCTCAGTCGATCATGCCATACCATGCTGGAAGATGCACTTTGACGGTGCCTCCTGGAGCCCCACTAGTAGAAGGATCAATGATCCTAGGCTCAACAGAGTGGTTCTGGGTATTATCTTCATAACCCCGGAGAAAGATGTTCTACCGTATTCATTCTTGTTCTCAGAAGGCTACCCCAACAATGAGGCAGAGTATCATTCCATCATCACTGGACTCAATTTGGCTCTCGAGATTGACGTACCCCATCTGTATGTTAAAGGGGACTCCGAGCTAGTCATCAAGAAGGTAAATAGTGACTGTGCTGTCAGAAAGCCAGAACTCGTGTAAATGCTGGAGTGCACCCTCTGTCTAATGGCTAAGTTCCCCTCCCGGACAGAGGTCGTTCACATTCCCTGGTCGTAGAATAGTCGAGCAGATGCTTTGCCCAGCCTGGCCGCATCACTTGCGGAGCCCGACCAGGATGACCTAATTATCCACGTGGCGCACCGGAGAGTCATTGCTCCTGTTATTCGAGAGCGTGATCGTGGCCCACGAGTGAACCATCTCACCGCTGGTGCCCCTACGTCAAGATCCCTGGGGGCTTCAGGTGCCGTAATCGAGACATTTCCTGACTGGAGGATGCCCTTTGTTGAATATCTCCAGCGCGGAAATCTTCTATCGGACAGAGACGAGCGAGAGTGAATCCGACGCTGCGCGCCGCAGTTCACCCCTCAGAGAGGTCCCAGCCTTGAGCAGCTCCTTTACAGGCGTAGATTTGATGGTGTTCTCCTCCGTTGCCTTCAACGAGTCAAGATCCCACAGGTCATGCAAGAAGTGCACGCTTGTTCCTGTGGCTCCCACCTGGCCAGGTCGAAGTTGTCCCACCAGATTCGGAGGCTGGGATACTTCTGGCCCTCTATGATCTACGACTGCATCGAGTATTCCAAGAGGTGTCATGCGTACAAAGTTCATGCTATCTTTGTGCATCGGCTACCGGAGCCTCTCTATACTACCAAGTATTCTTGGCCCTTTGCAATCTGAGGGTTGGATGTCGTAGGAACTTACCCGCCGGTGACGGCCCGCCAATGTCGGTTCATCTTGACCGCTATGGATTTCTTCTCCAAGTGGGCAGAGGCAATCCCACTCAAGGAAGTCAAATCCTGTTCTATCGCTAACTTCGTGAGCTCCAATATCATCTATCGATTTGGAGTACCTCACGCTATCCTCACGGATAACGAAACCAACTTACGAGTAGCCGATCTGAAGAAATTGTAGGCCAAGTACAACATTATTTCTAACCACACCTCCCACTATCATGCATAGACGAATGGACAGATCGAGGCATTTAACAAAACCCTCTCTAACATTCTGCAAAATATGGTTGGTCAGAATAAGAAAAGTTGTCCGAACAAGCTCCCCAACACCCTCTGGTATTATAGGACGACGAATCATAACTCCACCGAGGTGACTCCGTATTCCATGGTATACGGAGCTGAGGCCTTCCTGACCATCGAGATTCAGTTTCCCTCATTGCGCATGGTGGTCTACGACCAACAAGCACCAGATAGAGTTTCTGAAATCCGTCTAGCTGAATTGGAAGCGTAGGATGAAAGTAGGATTCGTGCTTTACATAACTTGGAAAGGTATCAGAGAAGAATGGCTCGAGATTTCAATAAGAAGGTTCACCTCCAATCCTTCCTGCAAGGTGACCTGGTGCTGGCTCTTAGAGCGCCAATGATTCCCGATAGGAAACCACCCATGTTGGATCCCAAATGGGAGGGTCCTTTCATTTTCCATAAGGTCTATCCCAATGGCGCATATTCCCTGGTGACTATGGATGGAGAGCGTGTCACTCCTCCCACCAATGCCAGGTTCCCCAAGTAGTACTTTGCCTAAGCATCATTGGTCCTGCATGACCTTAAACTGTACGGTCTCGCACGACCCTAAACATCACTTTAGTCTGAGTTCTAAGACCTAAAACTAAGATCCTTCCCCTGCCCCGCACGACGTTACACTGTATTTCATCCTACATGACGTTAAACTGTGTGTCTCAAGAACTACATGTGGCTTTATTCTCATCCTAATGAGATACGTAGGAACGCCCAGACATTTCGTCTTGGGTCCAGCCCCAGGATTTTATTGGTCCTGCATGAACTTAAACTGTACAGTCCCACACGACCCTAAACTGCACCTTGGTCCGAGTTCTAAGACCTAAAACTAAGATCCTTACCCCATCCCGCACGATGTTAAACTGTATTTAGTCCTACATGATGTTAAATTGTGGTTCTAGAACTATGTGTGGCTTGATTCTCATCCTAATGAGATATGTAGGAATGCCCAGACATTTTGTCTTGGGTCCAGCCCCAGAGATTACTTTTTCTTTTTCTTGGTCTTGCATGACCTTAAACTGTACGGTCCCACACGACCCTAAACTGTACATTGGTCCGAGTTATAGGACCTAAAACTAAGATCCATGCATGGTCCAGCATGACCTTAAACTACATTTTTTCCTACATCTGGGCTCTTTGGTCCAAGTTCTAAGACCTAAAACTAAGATCCTTACCCCTTCCCACACGACATTAAACTGTATTTCATCCTACATGACATTAAACTGCATCTCTATAACTACATATGTATTTATTCCCATATTTATGGGATACGTAGGACTGCATGAACACCTATATTTCAGGTCCAACACGGTCTCTTAGGAGATCCCACGACCTCCTGGTTTCCGCAGTCTTTTGGCCTGCCCTTCCCTCGGGAATCCGCCATCTTTTGTCCGCTCTTAGACTGAGCCCCTCAACCCTTTACAGTGGTCTGAAAATGTGTTCAAAGTACTCTGGTCTAGGACCAGGAGTTTCAGATTCGACTTAGGGAAGTTTTCGTCCGCTTTTCAAGCTTTGTGTTCCACTTCATTTGGGCCCCACAATCTTTCACACCTGGAGGGACACCCAAGAACGGACTGGATACAACGCTTAAGGGATTTCCTACCATCACAGGACAACGCCCCCGAGGGTTTCAGGCAACAAATTGATACAAATCCAGTGTTGCGAATGTGGTCAGTGGTTGACACTCATTTGTTTACCCCTACCTCTAGGCTAACGCGACAAGATGCTATGTTGCGAACATAGTCAACAGTAATCCCCAGTCGTCACGCCGGCTTCTTCGGTCCCTAAATGTTGGTTTCATGATTCACATTATGTTTCACCCCACCGTGTCAAGGTGGAATCTCGACACTCCTTGTACTAACCCGCAGTACACCCCCACACGTCAGACCGACCAAGCTGCGTAACGGTCTCTCTCAGGGCTCCCGCGATCTGAGCGCTAGAGTATGTGCTTGGGTTTCTTCTTCATAGGTTACATGCAGCTTGACCCTCATCCCCATGGGGAACGAGGAGTCGCCCAGATATTGTGTTTCAGGCCCAACATAGCTGGGAGCTAGCATCTCCTACCCCCCCTTTGATTGTTGAACCCTCGTAGGCCCCTTTGGACTGAGGCTCCTCTCTTGGAATCGCGCGCGGTGATGGTATGGGATTACACCCTCACCTGCATCAGGTATGCTTTATCGCATCGTGCGTGTTCCCCCAGGTCCAAGACATACGACCTTAAACTATGCCGCCAGGTCCAAGCCATATGACATTAAACAATGCTGCCAGGTCCAAGCCATACGAACTTAAACCATGCTGCCAGGTCCAAGCTATATGACCTTAAACTGTGCTCCCAGGTCTAAGACATACGACCTTAAACTGTGTTGCCGAGTCCAAGCCATACGACCTTAAACTGTGCCGCGAGGTCCAAGACATATGACCTTAAACTGTGCTTCCAAGTCCAAGCCATACGACCTTAAAATGTGCTTCCAGGTCCAAGCCATACGACCTTAAACTGTGCTGCCCGATCCAAGCCATACGACCTTAAAGTGTGATGCCAGGTCGAAGCCATACGGCCTTCAACTGTGCTGCCAGGTCCAAGCCATACGACCTTAAACTGTGCTGCCAGGTCCAAGCCATACGACCTTAAACTGCGTGTTCCTAGGAGCACATAGTAAGCAGGTCTTTTCCCCATTCATATTGGGTTTCAGAACTGCTTTACCGGGTGTCTCCCATTCCCCTTATCCTTTGGTCCGAGTTCTAAGACCTAAAACTAAGATACTTTCCTTGTCTTTCCACGACTCGGTCTCTCTTGTGGGATTATACGGTGTGGTGTGGGATTATGTCCTCATTCACGTCAGGTTACTCGCCGTACCGTGCTTATCCCCAGATGAGATGTGTCCCCCGTCCCGCACAACGTTAAACTATATTTCGTCCTACATGACGTTAAACTGTGCTTTAAGAACTACGTGTGGCTTGATTCTCATCCTAATGAGATACGTAGGAACGCCCAGACATTTTGTCTTGGGTCTAGCCCCAGGTTTTTATTGGTCCTGCATGACCTTAAACTGTACGGTCCCACACGACCCTAAACTGCACATTGGTCCGAGTTCTAAGACCTAAAACAAAGATCCTTACCCCGTCCCGCACGACGTTAAACTGTATTTCATCATATATGACGTTAAACTATGCTTCTAGGACTACGTGTGGCTTGATTCTCATCTTAATGATATACGTAGGAATGCCCGAACATTTTGTCTTGGGTCCAGCCCCAGGGATAACCAAATCCCGTCCCTCCTTATTGTCGGCCCCTCATCCTAACTTCTTGGGAAGTGGTGTAATCATGAAATATACCTTGAATAAGTTTGAGATGCCCCACAGTAATAATGGGAAGTGGCAGTTCTCTCGCTAGAGAGGTCCTGTCTGAAAATTGGGACGATCTGTGATCAGGTTGGTACGTCTGCCTAATGCACCTCTGCCAGAGTGGCGTAATTTCAGGAGTGTTGGACTCTGTTCGAACAAACCACCGCTCCACTTTCCACGCTTTGTGTTCCCCTTTATTCGGATCCTCATTCTCTTTCATGTTCGATGGGACCCCCTAACAGTATGGATGCTAGACCTACGGTCAGCCTACTGTCCTGGGCCAACATTCCGGAGGACTGGTAATGTTTGACGAGACCCCCTAATAGTATGGATGATAGACCTTTGGTCTGTCAATTGTAGCAGTATGGATGATAGGCCTATTGTCCTCCTACTGTCTTGGGCCAACTTTCCAGAAGACTGACTGGCGATATTTGAGTTAGGCCCCGTGTTACGAACATGGTCAGCGGTCGACCCTCAATTACTGTTCCCATTCCAGGCCAACACAATATGGATGCTTCATTTCCATCACGGTTGATGGTTATCCTCTATCGTCACGCCCCAGAGTGTTCCGAATTTGGGTAGAGTGATTCACCTTTTCTTTCCATCTCCCTATGTTCAGATGGATTTCAATGCCCCCGGCATTGCCCCGCTCATGTGTCAGAGCACATTGAGAAGGTGATATATCAATCGGTATGAGGTCTTCTCCTTAGAAATCCTGGACCAATTTCAGATGCCTGAAGCTTGGTTAATTCCCCAAAGTCGGATGAAATGATAACATGAGTATCTTTTTCTTCTCGCGATGGGTGTGACCCACATGAGCTTAGGGGTGAGTTGTTATTCATTTCAGAATTATGGTTGAGCATATTAAACCAAGGGTACAAATGAATGGATTTGTCCCTGTATTGGATTGATATGATGAGAAGAACAAGAAAAAAGTTCATGAGATGGTCAAAACAAAGCCCTTAAGGATCAGCGTGCTGGATCGATCTTTCCAACGCTGCTACCCTTTGGCTGGTGGCCTCCAGGACTGCTTCTCGCACCTTGAAGACTCTCTCCTCATCAGCCGCCGCAGAGCGCAGCTCACCAACTCTGTCCTGTGCCTGCGCCTGCTCAGTTTGAAGTATGGCCATCTACTGACTCACCTCTGTTAGTTGCTCTTGGGTTTCAGCCAGCTGGGCCGTTAGTTGTTTCACGATTTCAGAGCATGTTGCAATGAAGGCCTCCTTCTTTGCTTCCTTCCCTTTGAGGCGCCGGACCTCCCGATCTACCCTCAGAAATGCTGGGGTGCTCACCGATCTTTCCCGATGCTGGGCAACGTTGGTGTGTCGGCTACTCTTGCGTATCTTCTCGGTCATGTAATCACAGACCATCAGATGAAGGCGCTGAGCGTCAGCCACTACGGCGCACAGGAAGTGCAACCAGGTCTGGATTGATCCCATCCGCCTCAACCAATCCGACTGGGGCTGTCTGAGAAAGTGCTGGATACACTTCCACCCTTTGCGCCATGTCATCCAGCTCTCCTTGGCCACTTCTGAGTCTGAGTCGTCTATCTCCTTAGGGTATGCGGGCTGGTACACAGGAAAGGCAACCAGCAGGTCGGTGGCAGGATCTGCCTCAGGGATGTCTTCATGAGGAATAGGATCCTCGACGTCCGGCCGACCTTCCTCGCTCTCCTCAATAGCGACGGTGCCTCCGTCAGCTTCTGGCCTCGCTACAAGGACAGCGTCGCTGATGTCCGCTGTCCCCTGTTCACTAATTTCTGGGGCCGACTCCGTGCGGGGAGCATGTTCTGGATGAGGTGGTATGTCCGCCACTGGTCCGCTCACGGACGGCCCGGGCTCCGCAGCCTGACGAGCCTCCAATGTTGAGAACACTTTGCAAGGCGTACGCTGATCGGTTGCGATATTTTGATAACAAGCGCCAGTAGTGAAGCGTGAGACTTACAAGAATCCAGAGCGTCAGCCTCTAGTGTTCCGGCCACTGCAGAAGCCTCCATGATGGGATACCCCTCTGCGCTTGTCAATTCAATGATGGGTGTCAGATCCCCATCCTGTCCCATCGGTTCCCTTCCTCCCTCCTCTAGTGGGGACGCCTGACCAATGATTAGGTGCTCCTGAGTGAGGTAGAGAGATGGGTTGGAGATTGAAAAGGAGAATGGACAAAGAAGGAAAATGATTAAGGATTGAGACAAACCTCTTGTATCTCGGTTATGTCGAGATCAAAGCTGACAATCTCTCCGCTCTATCGGAGACTCCCTTGGTAGGTCTCCCCCTACGACCCCTCACCTTCAGGTTCTCCTTCTTCTTCATCTACCCCTTCGCCTTCGTCTTCTCCGGTCTCCGCCCCCCCCCCCCCCCTCCGACTCCTCGTCACTGTCGCCTTCTCCAGGCGGCATCACTTCCGGATCGTGCTCTTGGTCGGGCATCACTTTCACTAGGAAAGGTGGCTCAACACGCCGAACCCTTTGGATAGAATATGTGTCCATGGATATCAGATAGTCATGCTGCCGATAGAAGTTTACCCGGTCGGTAACTCGAATGAGCCCGACCTCTGGCAGCTGGATCCTATTTTGCATTATCTTCTGCCAGATGGCTTCAATGCCCAGTGATTGCCGCAGGGTCATCCAGGCTGACCACGGTGCCTGGAAAATTGCGTCCTGGGAAGGTTCGAGCAGGTACCTTATCTGCTTCCTGGGAAGTTCCCTGACCACCTCATGTGACCCCCCCATAGGCAACGAGGTTGCGGCAGCACCATGTGATGTTCTCACCGCTGAGGTCCCATCCTGCGCAAGCCTCACTACCTGGCGCACCCCTGGTTCCCCCCTTCCAGCAGCACCTTGCCTTCTCCCCCTCGCCCGGTTTCCATGTGGATAGCCTCAAGTTTTTGGACTCTCTTTCTTAAAAGCCCCTTAGGGAACACGATGGTCCAGTTCTCGGCATACTCGGTTACTAGGCGAGCATCAAACCTAGTGAGAGGAAGAGTAATGACGTCGCCGGAGCCGAAAGTGGTAAACATCAACCTCATCTGGCGCAGAATGCATGGATTCTTCTCCTGCCAGACAGCTGTGAATACCTTCTTCGGCATTCATTGGAGGCACCCGAATTTCCTGGAAAATCGGGATGGCACGTAAGGCTCGCAGATCACCTTCCTGTCGATTCGAGCCACGAGCACCCTGCCCCGAATGCTATGGAAATACTCCTGCTGCTCCAGTGAGCCTCACCCATTATCCACCATCTGGCCGATCGGGGTGGGGAATGGTCTGAAGTGGAAGTTGGTGTGGTTACCAATGCAGATTCTCATGCCCCCCTCATTGAGCGTCATCGGTGCCACCATGGCAATGTTCATTAGGGACGGTCGCAGGATATTTCCTGGAGGACGGATGGCGTTTGGGAAAGTGTACCCACCGAGATGAGCCGCCACCTAGGCGTGGAAGATCTGGAAGGGTCCACATACCCTCTGAGGCTACCCCCCTCATGAGATGTGTCCCAGGATGGCATAAAACTTGGACAGAACGGGGACCCCCCAAGTTTAACCGTTTGTTGGCCGCCATGGTGCCCGCCATCACCAGTGTTGCTGGAAGGACGCCCATCCTCGCGTCCCGCACCGGCAGGAGCCACCCGCTCAGGAAGGCGACGAGGAACCCGACATACCGGACGTTTGGGTCCCAGTCCTCAATGACACGGTAGCCCCATTATTGGTATTGCCCCGCCTCCAGGGTCCTCCAATATGACCCGTCCCTGCTCTTCTGAGCCGCAGTTGGGCACCGTTTACCCCATCCCAGCATCTTGATTGCTGGATAATTCTCGAGGAATTGGCTGAACCATCCCTTGTAGGCAATGTCCTTCAAGAAGTCCTTGACCCCCAGCCTCTCTTTGGCCAGCTCCAGCAGGTGCCACATCAGCATGGGCATCCATGACTTGTCTTTCCTGGTGTTATTTGGAGGAACGAACTCGTCGTATTGGTAGACCTCCAGTGGGATGCCTCCGATGCAGTGAACGTCCCAGAGACTGATTCCAACTTCCCCATGGTGATGGTGGAATGTGTTGGTATAAGGAGACCACAGGGTGAATAGCTCTGGCCTAAGCTCAGGTTGACGGTGGAAGTAGAATTGCGACGTCCATACCGCCTCGAACAGGCCAATATGCTGTAGTTCATCCCCAAACTGGTCGCATGTATGGTGAACCCAGAATGCCCATGCCCACTCGCTGGTGAAGTTGCCTCCAGAACGCAGGTCCCAATCCTTCAGCCAACCCTTCGTGTCATCTGTGACGGTCTGACAGAACGTGCTCGCGTAGAGGGCCAGAGAATTCTCTACGATAGGCTCATCCCCGGTAATGGTCCTGGTCCTCGGGTTCAAGACATATACATCTATATGTCTGGTTTCCCTCGAATTATGGCCATTTTTGGTGATGTTTTAGTGAGGAATCTCGTCCTCCTAGGTCACCCATGACCGCAGTGTGTCCACCTCGAAGCCCGGCAGGGGCACCTCCTCTAGGATGCCAAAGTTCCAGAGCGGGAGGTTGTCAGACAGGGGATACGTCTTCTAGGCTGGAGTTAGTAGATTGAACAAGGTCAGGTTGTTGGAAACGATCACCTTTACTCCATAAACCCCCTCGTTTTCTGCCATTTCGGTCCTACAATCGGCAGCTTCCCCCTCATCAACTCGGTTTGCGGTCATCTCGAATATTTCGGTAGTTGCAGGAAATCAGGATGTAGTGTGCATAATGGGAGACTGCTGCGCGAAATATGAAGTAGTGGCGCGAAATCCAGGAGTTGGGTGCACAATCGGCACGCTAGGCACGGAATATCCCAAGTAGGCATGCAAGGGTGGCCAAAATTCGGAAGGAATTACACACTGCCAGAGCGTTTTTACGCGCAGCCGCGAGAGCAATTTTGCGCACGAGAGCGGTAAGCCTATCACGTGGAAAATCTTGAGCACGGATTCGGGACCCAGCGCCCCTTTTTATAGGCGAGGCCAGGGTTCTGCGCCATGCGGAAAGAGAATTCCACGCAGATCTGTCGTTTTGCGCGCCACGTCGGTTTTTTTGCGTGCTAAGTGCCCAGGAGAGGCCCTGCTTCGGCATTTTGGCGTTTCCCTCGGAATCCGACTGTTGCGACCTCTCCCTGATCCAATTCCGAGGGGGGGCATTTTTAACACCCCAATCTTCCATGGTACGCTTTTCTTTGAATAATATAGTAGCGTGTGTTGTACGCAACCTCGAGTTCTAACACACCGCGAACAATCAAAGTAGTAGTTATGAATATTAATAACCACATTTTGAAATTATATTAATATTATAATTCAAAATGGACTTCATTTTTTGTATTCGGAATATTGAAATTATCCTATGTTGAATTTTTTATAATTTTCTGAGAACTTCCAATTTTCTATGAATAGTGAAAAATACTTAAAAACAACTTTTTTAATCAAAATAATTTATAGTGATAAATTATACTATTGAGTGGTATTAAAGTATAATTAGAATATATTTTTACCATTTTATCCAATAGTGGTCATTATAATTAATTTGACTTTGAAATTTGACATAAAGAATTGTCAATCTTTTGATACATATTTTTTCTTAAAAACACGCTATTTGTTGTCACATCGGGAATTAATTATCCAATTAATTAATTAAACTTATATGTTTTAAATTTTTTAAAATAGACATCATTTTTTAATTTGGAATATCAATTATATCTTACAGTGAATTTTAGGTATTTTTCTGAAAAACTTCAATTTTTGATGAATAGCGAAAGCACTAAGTGGTAGTTTAAAAACTAATTTTTCGTATAAATGAAACATTACCACTTCTGTGTACCGAATTTCAAAAACCCGACATACATTGTTGCAATTAGGAAGAAAAATTTGGTTTAATGAGATGAAAATAATTTTTGGTGAATAGTAACTTTTATGTTTTATTAATCGCAATTAAAGGTAATTAGTGAAATTTAAGGTAATAATGATGTTATAATAATATGAAATTACCTTGACACATGTACTACCCTTATTTTATGAGTCATGGATGACCAAGAAAATCAATGGGTCAACTTGGGGACCCCATGGAGCTACTTGGGTAAGAAAATGACATTAATAACTTTTTATTTAAAGTAAAAAATAAAATTGTCACAAACATGTGTTTTTTTACTAAAACAATTATTACATGGGGTTATATAAGGTAACTTTTCGACTATAAATATTCATTGGAAAGATATAAATATTTACTACATCATGATATATTTTTTATAATTTTTAGACATTATATAAATTAAATATTTTATGACACCATGATAATGTAGTGATTACCTCATTAATTAACGATTTAAATAAAATGAAAAGATAATGTAAAATCTAAGACATTCACTTGTCAAAAACTTATTGTATGGGTATATTTAGAACCCTTATCACCTTAGACTCGAAATATATAGTTGTGGTACCTTTTAAATCCTAAAATCACTTCATAATAATGTAACATTTCATTACTTTCCATGAGTGCCCCTCTTCTCCTCTTATAAAAGGCCCCCACCACTACCACCTTATTCACACCTTCAAGCCATTTGGATTGGCCAAGATCTACCCAAATACTTTCTCAACATCACTATATTACTCTTATAATCCTCACTTTGGGAAAAATTCTTTCCAAGGAAGCCTCTGTCTCAAATCAAAAAGAGTTACCCGATTTTAAGGTAATGTCTTGTCTTTTGTTATTTTGTTTTATTTTGCTTCTCCAACACCTTAAACTCTTTTTTTTATTTTCTTTTGTAAAAAAACCAGTATCTTAAATATACTAGGATATTTTTATGAGAATTATTTTATTTAAACTTACACACACCTTCATGTAATGGTTAAAGGACATACTTTTTCTATGGTTGGCGAATTTCTGCCTCACGAAACGATGATTGGTCAATCTTATTTTAACACCTCTCATGGTGGCCATTAAGATGTAACTACATTTATACATGATATATATTATGTTTATGTTTTTATTATGCTTATTTATTTCTAATTTATGGCATACCTTTATGATTTCCATTATGGGTAAACACGATAATTTCATTTTAGGATGTGCAGACTACCGCCCTCTCAAAGTGATTTGAATCATTAATTCCATATGTGGGATGTATAAAATATGGAGTAAATGATATTATATATATGATATTATACTTGAATTATAATATACCTTTATATCATTATGATTTAATTCCATTAAATACGAAATAGAAATGAAAGTAGTGTTCATGCGTACGTACGACTTACCGTCTCCATGAACGGTGTATTTCATTTCTTACCTCTAAATGTTACATAATACTATGAATGAATGTATATAATGGAAATATATGATATATACATCATGAATATAATTATGGAGATAATGTATATTCTACCACATAACCAAATTGTAATTATAAGAAGTTTATTGTTGACTCAAGTACCAAAGAACGACAAAACGACCGTTACTAACTTAAATGACTACATAATTTTAGTAACATTGTAATAAGTGATATAAAAGAGACAATGAAATTGAAAAAGGTTCTTAAGAAAGTAAATATTAACTCTAGTTTATTATTCAGGAGATTAAAGAACGGTCGAGTGATGTCGGACACGAGGTAAGGGAACTTCTTAACCCAATTTCAATTCTTTGGGTTAATCTCCTACTTTCAAATTATGTCATGATATTATTATGTCCTATCATGTATTTGTACTTTATTTATGTGTACTTATAGTGAATACACATAATAGATCTGTTTTATTTAAAAAAATGATCTTTGTAAGGGAACTTCTTAACCCAATTTCTATTCTTTGGGTAAATCTCCTACTTTCAAATTATGACATGATATTATTATGTACTATCATGTGTTTGTACATTATTTATTTTTACTTATAGCGAATACACATAATAGATCTATTTTATTTAAAAAAATGATCTTTGTAAGGGACTTCGTCTCAATCTCCTTTCATTGAGGCATATTTTGTTTTATACACAACTTTCCTTTATACGGTGTATAAACCCCATTGACTTTTACTTTTATTCAAAAGGAATCTTTTTATACGAAGTGTTTTTAATAAACGACAAAAGGAATGTTTTTTTTCTTATGTATGCGGTGACAACGACTTCCCCACCACCGTGACCATTATTTGAGTTTCAGCTTCCTCTACAAGCCATAACTTTTTTTAAACGAAAAATAAATATCAAGTTTAAATTTTCTTTTATTTTGGTATTGAAAATGGTTTTGAAAGTGTTTTTATTATATCAATGTGTTTTATTGATATCATGTGATTGAAATGTGGAAATGTTATGTTTCCTTTATGCATGTTTTATGTGATACGATTATGTTATGGTTTATGATATGTTTTAACCTGTTCATATGAGGAATGCATTGGACTTAATAAGTGACAGGTGGAGCCCACTATAGCTCCTCTATGCATCGGTAGGTCTCATGAGACAAACTAGTGTCTTGGCAGGAGGCCTTGACAAAATCTTATTTGTTGTCTTGGCACGAGGCTTTGGCTACGTGGTTATGATAGTCTGGAATTATGCATTCCATCATTATGAAAGTGGTTATTGATATTGCATATGATTATTCGACCAGTATAATATCCATGTGAATAAGTAAATGGCATTATTTCATTTTACTTTTTCCATATTACGCTCAAGTTCATGTTTAAAAGGCTTTTGTTTAAGTTATACATTGCCTTAAATGTTTATGTTTATTTATTAAAGCTTCTGCAATATTGTTATCCTTACTGAGGATATGATCTCACCCCTTTCAATGTTTTAATTTTTCCAGTATGTGAAGAAGTATTTTATGAATGACCTGAAGGGATAATATGAGGGAATATGAATAAAATATGTTGGTGTAGTTTTGTATTACTTTATGATGTAATGCAAAACTTATGAATGTATCTAGTGTTTCAAGGATACTAAACTAATAGGTCTTTCGAGACATGATCTTTGGGATCATGCCAATGTTATGTAATAATGCACCGAATCTGGGTAAATAGGGTCAGGGCGTTATAGTTGGTATCAAAGGCAGTTTAGTACTAACCTTGGAAGCTAGATTTAGATAAACTCTGATTAGAGCACATAGACCTAAGATAAAATTTGAGGATTAGTATAGAATAACTTCCTAGGATTTTGATATTATAAAGATTTTGTGAGTTTTCCATGCAATGCATCCCTGTCTGGATACGAGCAGGTAGAGGCGATTCTGGCACAGATGTACCTAGGGGTAAAACTAGAAAACACCACTTTGAGCTAGACTCGAACGAGAACTGGTGCATGGCAACAGGCCTTGCTACACTCTTGGTTACAACACTCCTGGGGGATATGCTTAGGATAATTCTCATTTTATTTTCAGATCACTATGAAGGGTTATGAGTATATACTTCCTCAAAGAAAACATTTTTATGATTATGGATTATATATATAAATAGTTTAATTTATGTTAAGTGTTTTTCAAGTTTGTAATTATGTATTTTGATTCATAAACTAATCTAGTTTATGCCATTGTTTAGAAATGGCACCTAGTGGTAATAATGGAAACCGTATTAATTCCCGCACTCCATGTAGGTATTTCCCTCCTGCTCAAGAAAATTATAGTGGAGCTGGTGATAAAAATGGTGCTGATCAACTTATCACCATACTGGGACAACTCACTCAGGTTATGAATAATAACCTTACTCGTATGGAGCACCCTGATCCGCAACATGGAGGATCAATGTTAGATCATTTCCTGAGGCAACAATAACCAAAATTTAATAGGGGTACAAATCCATTAGTCGGTGAGCAATGGATAAAATCCTTAGAGAAAATATTCCACACCTTGGGGTGTATCGAAATGGAGAATGTTGTCATGACAGTTTACTGCCTCACTGGAGATGCTGATCAATGGTGATCGCTGATTCAAAACTCAAAGGAAGATGAATAAGTATCAAGTATTTAATGGAGGGAGTTTAAGAAAATTTTCATCGAACAATACTTCCCTCGTGACCACAGAGCAGATATGGAAAGGCAATTTCTGAGTCTGAGACAAAAGGAGGATGAGAATGTCGCAAAGTATGAGGCTAACATTACAAGGTTAGTGAGGCATGCTGCAGATTATATATGTAACCCAAGAAGTAATATTGATCATTTCTTTTATGGTTTAAAACCATTTCTCCATCGATCATTAGTCTCACAAATCTTCTCGTCGTACGAAGATATTGTATCATGTGCTATCAAGACGGAAAAGGAATTACCTAAGTCTTATGACAATAAAGTAAAGAAAGAGAAGAAGAGAACGGTAGAGAAAGAGACATATAAAGGGAAAAGGGAATGAAGGATTTTCCATTATGTGATAATTGTGGGAAGAATCACCTTGGTACTTGCCTAAAAGGAATGTGAGTTTGTTATAAGTGTGGAGAAAAAGGACACCAAGTGCATGACTGCAAGGGTAAGAAAAAGGTTTCAAATGTACAATGCGTTATCTGCAAGGAGTGGGGACACTATGCAAAACAATGTCCAAATCATCAGAGTATGCCCCAAATGATTTTATTGGACAATAATAAAGTTATGATACTACCACAGATGAGGAGGAATGATTAGAGTTCTTATGTTATCATTAAATAATTATGTCATTTGAGTGTTGTATCAATGATGTACTGGTTATAATAATTATGGAGTATATAAGGATTGTACTGAAGTACTATTTCATCAAGGACTTGAGATTGTGTGGAACCAAGAAAAGTGACTCAATAGAAGGTTAAATTTCAGGAAAATATATGGTTGAGAGAAAGATAAACCATAATATGGTTCTGATACCAAGATAGTGATTTTGGAATAATACAATATTGATTTGGACAAATTATATTGGATATTATTGACTTCCTTGAAACTGGTTAATGATTTGCATACATTTTTGGATAGAAGGAGTATATCTAGTATTCTATAATGAATAAGGGATCATGAATGTAATCAAAAAGGATTTATGGTAATTCAGGATGTTGCAGTGTTTTAAAATAATACATGATGAAGGTGTTCACATGTTATTACGCAGAAAAAAGGATCTTCATTGTGTTTACATTCCTTAAAAAATTTGGACTGTGAGTTTGAACAGAAGTATTTTGGATAACTATAAAGGTTAGAATGTATTAAGTTGAAATTTGGATAGTATAATTTAAGGTTAAAAAATTTCTGAAGATTATTTTTGTAATATTATAATATTATAGTTTTTGGAAAAGGACAACCTGCGGGTTGGGGGACAACCCGTCGTATCGGACAAATCTGTAGGAATCGAACCCACAACCATAGTGCGACAAGCCTTTATTACCTACCAATAGCCTACATGAAGTCCCTAGTTATTAAAAAATAGTTTTCCTAATCTTAATGGTATGTGTTAATATTTTGACCCTTGTACAATTAGGATAAATATAATATTTTTGAGTTCTATAATCTTTTTGAGTGAAGGATGAGTTTGTGGTAGAAATTAGTTGATGGTTGAAACTCTACTTGTCAAGCATATATATATATATAACTATATCTTATTCTATGAATAAATTAATTCTTAAAATTTAGGAAAGGGATATTAAAACAAAAAATGTGTTATCCTAATACCTTATGTTTTTTTGAACTGATGATATTTTAAATCACCATAGATTGAAGGCTTTGAGGACCTCAATTTTACACTTGTTTGTGATTGATGAACTCAATCCCTCCCAATAAATATTTACGTTTTTACACAAATTATATGTCTCTAATTTCCACCAATGTTCCCCTAATAGAGATCATAATTTGGTGGTGACTTTTTTCATTTCCCTTTCCCTCTTATTAAGGCTAAATTTTATTAACCTTATTTCCGATGTGGGTTTTCCACAAAGGCATTTTCTATTATCAAACCTTTTATTTTCGAAGAACAATTTCAAATTGCGAGGAAGCAATTTATTGAAGGAGGGGAGAATGTAACACCCCAAGCTTCCATGGTACGCTTTTCTTTGAATAATAGAGCAGCGTGTGTTGTACACAACCTCGAGTTCTAACACACTGCGACCAATCAAAGTAGTAGTTATGAATAGTAATAACAAATTTTTGAAATTATATTAATTTTATAATTCAAAATGGACTTCATTTTTGTATTCGGAATATTGAAATTATCCTATGTTGTTTTTTTTTTAATTTTCTGAGAACTTCCAATTTTATATGAATAGTGAAAAATACTTAAAAACAACTTTTTTAATTAAAATAATTTATAGTGATAAATTATACTATTGATTGGTTTAAAGTATAATTAGAATATATTTTTACTATTTTATCCAATGGTGGTCATTATAATTAATTTAACTTTGAAATTGGACATAAACAATTGTCAGTCTTTTGATACATATTGATTCTTAAAAACACGCTATTTGTTGTCACAACGGGAATTAATTATTAAATTAATTAATTCAACTTAAATGTTTTGATTTTTTTAAAATAGACATAATTTTTGAATTTGAAATATCAAATATAGCTTAGAGTAAATTTTTGGCATTTTTCTGAAAAACTTCAATTTTTGATGAATAGCGAAACCACTAAGTGGTAGTTTAAAAACTAATTTTTTTTGTTTAAGTGAAACATTACCACTTCTGTGTATTGAATTTCAAAAATCCGACATACATGGTTGTAATTAGGAAGAAAAATTTGGTTCAATGAGATGAAAATAATTTTTGGTGAATAGTAACTTTTAAGTTTTATTAATCGCGATTAAAGGTAATTAGTGAAATTTAAGGAAAAAATGATGTTATAATAATATCAAATTACCTTGACACATGTCCTAAACTTATTTCATGAGTCATGGCCGACCAAGAAAATCCATGGGTCAACTTGGGGACCCCATGGAGCCACTTGGGTAAGAAAATGACATTAATAACGTTTTATTTTAAGTAAAAATAAAATTGTCACAAACATATGTTATTTTACTAAAACAATTATTACATGGGGTTATATAAGATAATTTTTTTACTATAAATATTAATTGGAAATCTAAAAGGATTTCCTACATCATGATAATTTTATTATAATTTTTAGACATTAAATAAATTAAATATTTTATTACACCATGATGATGTAGTGATTACCTCATTAATTAACGATTTAAATAAGATGAATAGATAATGTAAAATCTAAGACTTAAACTTGTCAAAACCCTATTTTATGGGTAGATTTTGAACCCTTATCACCGTATCCATGAAATATATAATTGTGGGACCTTTGAAATCCGAAAATCACTTCATAATAATGTAACATTTCATTACTTTCCAAGAGTGCCCCTCTTCTCCTCTTATAAAAGGCCCCCACCACTACCACCTTATTCACACCTTCAAGCAATTTTCCTCAGCCAAAATCTACCCAAATAATTTCTCAACTTCCCTCTTTTACTCCTAGAATCCTCACTATGGGAATAATTCTTCCCAAGGAAGCCTTTGTCTCAAATCAAAAAGAGTTACCCGATTTTAAGGTAATGTCTTCTCTTTTGTTATTTTGTTTTATTTTGCTTCTAAAACACCTTAAAATATTTTTATTCCTTTATTTTGTAAAAAAACCAGTATATTAAATATACTAGGATGTTTTTATGAGAAGTATTTGATTTACAATTACACACACCTTCGTCTAATGGTTAAAGAACATACTGTTTCTGTGGTTGGTGAATTTCTGCCTCACGAAACAATGATTGGTCAATATTCTTTTAACACCTATCATGGTGGCCATTAGGATGTCACTACATTTATATATGATATATATTATGTTTATGTTTTCCTTATTCTTCTTTATTTCTCATTTATGGCATAATTTTATGATTTCCATTATGGGTAAACGCGATAATTTCATTTTAGGATGTGCGGACTACCGCCCCTCAAAGTGATTTGAATCGTTAATGCCATATGTGGGATTTATAAAGAATGGAGTAAATGATATTATATATGATATTATACTAGAATTATAATATAACTTTATATCATTATGATTTCATTCCATTATATACGAAATAAAAATGAAAGTAGCGTTCATGCGTACGTACGGCTTACCGTCTCCATGAACGGTGCATTTCATTTCATAGCTCTAAATATTACATAATACTATGAATGAATGTATATAATGGATATATATGATATATATGATATCTACATCATGAATATAATTCTGGAGATAATGGATATTCTACCACATATACAACTTGTAATTATAAGAAGTTTATTGTTGACTCTATTACCAAAGATCGACAAAATGATCGTTATTAACATAAATGACTACATAATTTTCGTAACACTGTAATAAGTGATATAAAAGTGAGAATGAAATTGAAAAAGGTTCTTAAGAAAGTAGAGATTAACTCAAGTTTATTATTTAGGAGATTAAAGAATGGTCGAGTGAAGTCAGACATGAGGTAAGGGAACTTCTTAACCGAATTTCCATTCCTTGGGTTAATCTCCTACTTTCAAATTATGTCATGATATTATTATGTCCAATCATGTATTAGTACACTCTTTATGTGTACTTATTGTGAATACACATAATAGATCTATTTTATTTAATAAAATGATCTTTTTAAGGGAACTTATTAACCCAATTTCCATTCTTTGGGTTAATCTCCTACTTTCAAATTATGTCATGATATTATTATGTCCTATCATGTATTTTTACTTTCTTTATGTGTACTTATATTGAATAAACATAATATATCTATTTTATTTAAAAAATGATCTTTGTAAGGGACTTCATCTCAATCTCCTTTCATTGAGTCATATTTTGTTTTATACACAACTTTCCTTTATACTGTGTATAAACCCCTTTGACTTTGACTTTTATTCAAAAGGAATATTTTCATACGAAGTGTTTTTACTAAATGACAAAAGGAATGTTTTTTTCTTATGTATGTGGAGACAACTACTTCCCCGACGCCACGACCATTATTTGAGTTTCAGCTTCCTCTATAAGCCATCACTTTTTTTAAATGAAAAATAAATATCAAGTTTTAATTTTCTTTTATTTTTCTATTGAAAATGGTTTTGAAAGTGTTTTTATTATATCAATGTGTTGTATTGATATCTTGTGATTGAAATGTGGAAATGTTATGTTTCCTTTATGAATGTTTTATGTGATACGATTATGTTATGGTTTATGATGTGTTAAAACCTGTTCATGTGAGGAATGCATTGAACTTAATAAGTGACGGGTGGAGCCTGCTATAGCTCCTCGATGAATCGGTAGGTCTCATGAGAAAACTAGTGTCTTGGCATGAGGCCTTGACAAAATCTTATTTGTTGTCTTGGCACGAGGCCTTGGCTATGTGGTTATGATAGTTTGGCATTATGCATTCCATCATTATAAAAGTTGTTATTGATATTTCATGTGATTATTCGACCAGTAGAATATCCATGTGAATAAGTAGATGGGATTATTTCATTTTACTTTTTCCATATTACGCTCAACTTCATGTTTAAAAGGCTTTTGTTTTTTTATACATTTCCCTAAATGTTTATGTTTATTTATGAAAGCTTCCGCAATATTGTTATCCTTTCTGAGCATCTGAGCTCACCCCTTTCAATGTTTTAATTTTTCCAGGATG
Organism: Viscum album; assembly: GCA_963277665.1. Taxonomy (NCBI): domain Eukaryota; kingdom Viridiplantae; phylum Streptophyta; class Magnoliopsida; order Santalales; family Viscaceae; genus Viscum; species Viscum album. The sequence continues at coordinate 474,842,900 of OY728148.1, forward strand.
TGAAGAAGTATTTTATGAATGAACTAAAGGGATAATATGAGGGGATATGAAGACAATATGTTGTTGTAGTTTTGTATTACTTTATGATGTAATGTAAAACTTATGAATGTATCTAGTGTTTCAAGGCTAATAAAATAATCGGTCTTTCAAGACTTGATCTTTGTGATCATGCCAATGTTATGCAATAATGCACCGACTCTCGGTAACTGGGGTCAGGGTGTTACATAATTTGTAGACGCTGAAAAAGTCCGTAACTCCTAGATGAAGTTTTGAAATGACAAAGCGAAGTCATATTCGGAATCAGAGGCTCAGTCCGGAGGCCCAGGAAGTAGTGTGCGAAATAAAGGAGGACTTGTGCGAAATAATTCTATGTGCGCGAAGCATCCCTGGGATTCGCGTAATCGAGCCAGTGGTGCACGCAACTTTGTGCGCCCCGGTTTCGTGCGGTGAAGCTTTGCGCGCCGATGGTTCCCGGCATGGAAGATTTCGCGTGCCGCCTGGATTCCAGGCTGGCCGCTGCCTATAAATAGAAGGCAACCCCAAACATTTTGGGGTTTCAGAATTCAGAACGGCTCCCTTGTGCACAATTCGGACTCCCCTGTGCGCAAGATGCCTTCCAGGTAATTCCTCTTTTCGCACCACCTTTCCCCGATGTTCACCATTGCGTGCAACTCCACTGGCTTAAGTGAATTGGGCCACTCCTCCGGGTTCTTCCCTTGCACGCAATCCTTGCCTGTGCGTGCAATCCCCTTCTGTGCACGAAATCCCAATGCTTTGCACAGAATCACCTTTCCACGCAATCCTCTGGCCCTATTGTGCTCCATCCCGGTGTTTTGCGTGCAAACCTTCTCTTTGCGCACAACACCGATGACCCGTTACCTTGACATCCCTTGGACGCCTCTCTGTGCCGGCACCTGACGTCTTCCCTGCTGGGCATGCACGCCATGCGTTGTTTTCCCGTACGGCCTTCCAGGCTCATACAAAGTAACCTCAATGTCCCTTGGGCAGTGTTTCCCTTTGTGTTTCTTTTCCTTATGCTTCTCCACATAGGCATGCTAACGGTTATTACTTCTTCGCATAGCCATGCTAACGTGGACCCCTCAACGGTTCGCCCTACGACCCCCTTCACTACGGACTTGCCGATGCCTTCCCTCCCACAAGGGGTAAATGGCATTGGGCATGTAATCCCTAGGGGTGTGGAGCGAACCCACCTCGTCCAAGCTACATGACGTTAAACTGGTAAGCACCTCATCCTTAACACACGATGTTAAACTGTGGTCTGACCCCGTTCTTCGCACGTAGGGTCCCCCCGGCTCGGACATTCTTTACACTGATCGTCTCAATGGAAATGGATTGTTCCTCACATGGAATGAGATCCTCTTTTTCAGAGTGGCGTTTGTCCGTGGGGGAAGGGCTGCCTCAGCACGTAAGCCCCTAGCCTCTCTTGCGGAAGGTTGCACCCATGCACCTCCGTACTTCCCCCCTGCCAAGGCTAGTGTAGTCCCTTTCCCACTGCACTTTGTCGCACCACGGGCCTCCATCCTGGAGTAATCCCCGGAACCCAGGGCCACTAACCACGTGTAAGCCCCTATTTCCTCTTTGGGCCGCTCAACGCGTAAGCCCCTTTTCGCTTCTCACGGACGCACCCTTTGCGACGTGATCGTCTGGTCCCTGCTGCCTCTTGTTTCTCACACCGAGCATGACTCACGTGAGCATAGAGCACGCATCGACCATGACATCCTTCTATGGGCCACCTCAGAGTGTAATCCCTATACCAGCGAACTACGTGGACTATGATCCCTTCTAACGCATGGTATGTAGGAAGCCTCAGCGAGGTTCAAGCCCACCACCCAGTCGTTCCGACCTCCCCACATCGGATCGCCAAATCTCTGGGCCGCCTTAGAGCGTAAGCCCCAAATTACTCATCCCGCATGACGTTAAACTGTATGCCCTCGTCCCACATGATGTTAAACTGTATCACGTCCCGCATGACATTAAATTGTATGCCCTGAACTACGTGGACTTTGATCCGTGCTAACACATGGTATGTAGGAAGCCTCCAGGAGGTTCATGCCCATCGTTCAGTTGTTCCGATCACTCCGTGTCGGTTCACCAGCACCATTATGGTCCGCCTCAGAGTGTATTCCCCATGCCTCACCCCCACATCTCATCATGACATCCCCCTCGAGCCCACGTGCCTTGGGAAGCTCATGAACCTAGCCCGAAGATCTTACTTACTCCAGGATCCAATCCATTCGTTCATTCTCATGGGTCACCTCTTCAGGTGTCCCACCGTACCACCAAAATACGCGGAAATTTATTAAATTCCATGGGGATACGTAGGAAGCCTCCATGAGGTTCAATCCCATCACTCCATCACCCATCCTGATCCTTACCCGGGCCGCCACATCCCGGTGAGATCATGCCACCTCATTCCACTCCATAGTATCCGGGAAGCCGCCCACGTGCTGGCCCCAACATCGGTGTTCCCCCTAGGGGGTTCTTCAGTATGATCCACCCTTAGTGTTCCAATCAGGCCAATCCATCTCCGCAAGACGTTAAACTCGCGGCATACCCCGTGTTAGACATGGGAAGCTGAGGAAAACCTCAGATGGTACACAATCCCCGCGTTCTATGTGGGATACCTCGGGCTTCCGCACCCTCGAAAAGACCTATGATAAGGGACAGAAGATAGAAATGCCGATCCCCAACGTCAAGACATGCCAAAGACACCCCAACGTGACCATTCCCCTCACCGAAGTTTGCTGCCCCGACAAGACCCCTTGGAGTGTCTTGACGGAAGCAGTGTAATTAACTGGTGTCCATATAGATATGGCACCGGGAACAAGCTTCACGAACCCATCTTAAATCTATGAGGGAGACCTGGACTTGGTGACGAGCACCGAGGAGGAATCCATGGAAAGAATAACTGACATCCCATCATCCCGGTTTCGATCAAGGTGTAGACGTCCCTAAATAAGGAACGGATGCTGCCCGCCTTTGGAAAGCGGGAATGCGGGGAAACAAGCCATGCGTCCTCCCCTGCGTGATGGACAAGCGTGCGCGCATCCCGACATAAAATCGTCAGAAACATAGTCGGATTCCAAGGGAGGGCATTTGTAGATGTCTAAAATGTCCGTAACTCCCAGAGGTGGTTTCGAAATAACAAATCAATGTAATATTCGGAATCAGAGGCCTAGTCCGGACGCCCGGGAAGTGGTGCGCGAAATAAAGGAGGACTTGCGCAAAATAATGCTGTGCGTGCAAAGCATCCATGGGATTCATGTAATCGAGTCGGTGGTGCGCTCAATTTTGCACGCCCCGGTTCCGTGCGGTGAATCTTTGCACACCGACGGTTCCCGGCATGGAAGATTTCGCGCGCTGCCTAGATTCCATGCCGACCGCTTCCTATAAATAGAAGGCGACCCCGAACGGTTTCGTGTTGTGGAATTCAGAATGGCTCCCGTGTACGCAATTTAGACTCCCCCGCATGCAAGATGCCTTCTAGTTAATTCCTCTTTTCACGCCACCTTTCCCCGGGGCTCGCCGTTACGCGCAACTCCATTGGCATAAGTGAATTGGACCACTCCTTCAGGTTCTTCCCTTGCACGCAATCCTTGCCCGTGTGCTCAATCCCCTTCTGTGTGCGCAATCCCAATCATTTGTGTGCAATCACCTTTCCGCGCAATCCTCTGGACCTATTGTGCACCATCCTGGTGTTTTGCGGGCAAACCTTCTCTTTGCGCGCAACACCCATGCCCCATTACCTTGACGCCCCTTGGCTGCCTCTCCGCACCGGCACCTGATGTCTTCCCTGCCGGGCATGTGCGCCAAGCTTTGTTTTCCCGTACGGCCTTCCAGGCTCGTACGAAGTAACCTCAAGGTCCCTTGGGTGGTGTTTCCCATTATTTTGCTTTGCCTTATGCTTCTCCGCATAGGCACGCTAACGACAATTGCTTCATTTCATAGCCACGCTAACGTGGACCCCTCAACTGTTCGCCCTATAGCCCCCCTTCACTACGGCCTTGCCGATGCCTTCTAGCCCAAAAGGGGTAGAGGGCATTGGGCATGTAAGCCCTAGGTGTGTGGAGCGAACCCACCTCGTCCAAGATGCAGGATGTTAAACTGCTAAGCACCTCGTCCTTAACACATGATGTTAAACTGTGGTCCGACCCCATGCTTCGCACGCAGGGTCCCTCCATCTCGGACATTCTTTACGCCCACTCGTCTCCATGGGAATGGATTCTTCCTCACTTGGAATGAGATATTCCTTGTCGGAGTGGCGTTTGTCCTTGGGGGAAGGGATGCGTCAGCGTGTAAGCCCCTAGCCTCTCTTGAGAAAGGTTTCACCCATGCACCTCCATACTTCCCCCCCTGCCAAGGCCAATGGAGTCCCTTTCCCACTGCGCTTTGTCACACCACAGGCCTCCATCCTGGAGTAAGCCCCGACACCCAGGGCCGCTAACCACGCGTAAGCCCCTATTTCATCTTTGGGCCACTCAACGCATAAGCCGCCTTTCACATCCCACAGACACACCCTTTGCGACGTGATCTTCTGGTCCCTGCTGGCTCTTTTTTCTCACACCGAGCATGACTCACGTGGTCTTAGAGCGCATATCGACCATGACATCCTCCTATGGGCCACCTCAGAGCGTAAGCCCTATAAAATCGAACTATGTGGACTTTGATCCGTGCTAACGCATGGTACGTTGGAAGCCTCTGCGAGGTTCAAGACCACCACCCAGTCGTTCCAACATCCCTACGTCAGTTCGCCAACTCTCTAGGCCACCTCAGAGTGTAAGCCCCAAATTCCTCATCCGGAATGACGTTAAAATGTATGCCCTCGTCCTGCATGACGTTAAAATGTATCCTGTCATGCATGACGTTAAAATGTATGCCCTGAACTACGTGGACTTTGATCCGTGCTAACGCATGGTACGTAGGAAGCCTCCATGAGGTTCAAGCCCATCGCTCAGTTGTTCAGACCCCTCTGCGTCAGTTCACCAGCACCATTATGGGCCGCCTCAGAGCGTAAGCCCCATGACTCACCCCCATGTCTCATCCTGACCTCCCCCTCAAGCCCACGTGCCTTGGGAAGCTCATGCCCTAGCCCGGAGATCTTACTTCCTCCAGGCTCCAATCCATGTGTTCATTCTCACGGGTTGCCTCTTCACGTGTCCCACCATACCACCGAACTATGAAGACTTTGATTCCCTACCATGGGGATACGTAGGAAGCCTCCATGGGGTTCAAGCCCATCACTCCATCACCCATCCTAATCCTTACCCGGGTAGCCACATCCCGGTGAGATCATGCCACCTCATTCCACTCCATAGTATCCCGGAAGCTGCCCACGTGTTGGCCCCAACATCAGTGTTCCCCCTAGGGGGTTCTTCAATCTGATCCACCCTCAGTGTTCTGATCAGGTCGATCCGTCTTCGCAAGAAGTTAAACTCGCGTCATACCCCGTGTTAGACATGGGAAGATGAGGAAAACCTCAGATGGTACACAATCCCCACATTCGATGTGGGATGCCTCGGGCTTCCGCGCCCTCGAGAAGCCCTGTGATAAGGCACAGAAGACAGACATGTCGATCCCCAGCGTCAAGACATGCCAATGACACCCCAACGTGACCATTATCCTCACCGAAGGTTGCTGCCCCGACATGACCCCTTGGAGCATCTTGACAGAAGTAGCGTAATTAACTGGTGTCCATGAAGATATGGAACTGGGAACGAGCTTCACAAACCCATCTTAAATCTATGAGGGAGACCCGGACTAGGTAATGAGCTCTGAGGAGGAATCCATGGAAGGAAGAACTGATATCCCATCATCCCGATTTTGATCAAGGAGCAGACGTCCCTGAACAAGGAACGGATGCCGCCTGCCTTTGGAAAGCCGGAATGCGGGGAAACAAGCCGCGCGTCCTCCCCTGCGTGACAGACACACGCACGCATGCCCCGGCTTAAAATCATCAGAAACAGAAAATGGTGAACCCGACGTGAATGAGGACATAATCCCGCACCACACCGTACAATCCCACAAGAGAGACTGAGTCATGGAAACCCAAGGAAAGGATCCTAGTTTTAGGTCTTAGAACTCGGACCAAAGGATAAGGGGAATGAGAGACACACGGTAAAGCAATTGCAAAACCCAAAATGAATGGGGAAAAGCCCTGCTTACTGTGTGCTACTAGGAATGCACAGTTTAATGTCGTATGGCTTGGACGTGGCAGCACAGTTTAAGGTCGTATGGCTTGGACCTGGCAGCACAGTTTAGGGTCGTATGGCTTGGACGTGGCAGTAGAGTTTAAGGTCGTATGGCTTGGACCTGGCAACACAGTTTAAGGTCGTATGGCATGGACCTGGCAGCACAGTTTAAGGTCATATGGTTTGGACCTGGCAGCACAGTTTAAGGTCGTATGGCTTGGACCTGGGGGAACACGCACGATGCGATAAATCATACCTGATGCGGGTGAGGGTGTAATCTCATACCATCACCGCACACTATTCTGAGATAGGAGCCTCGGGCCAACGGGGCCTACTAGGGTTCAACAATCAAGGGGGGGGGGGGCAGTAGATGCTAGCTCCCAGCTACGCTGGGCCCGTAATGCAATGTCTGGGCGACTCCTCGTTCCCCATGGGGATGAGGGTCAAGCTGCATGCAACCTGTAACCCGAGAACATACTCTAGTGCTCAGATCGCAGGAGCCCCGAGAGATACCATTACGCAGCTTGGTCCATCTGACGTGTGGGGGTGTACTGAGGGTTAGTACAAGGAGTGTCGAGATTCTACCTTGACACGGTGGGGTGGAACATAATTTGAATCATGCAACCAACATTCAGGGCCCGAAGAAGCTGGCATGACGACTGAGGATTACTGTTGACCATGTTTGCAACACAACATCCTGTCACGTTAGCCTAGAGGTAGGGGAAAAAAAATGAGCATCAACCGCTGAACACATTCGGAAAACGGGATTTGTATAAATTTGTTGCCCGAAACCCTTGGGAGTGTTGTCCCGTGACGGTAGGAGAGCCTTTAGGCGTTGTATCCAGGCCGTTCTTGGGGGTCCCTCTAGGTGTGAAAGATTGTGGGGACCGAATGAAGTGGAACACGAAGCTTGAAAAGCGGACCAAAACTTGCCTATGTAGAATCTGACACTCCTGGTCCTAGACCAGAGTACTATGAAAGCATTAGCAGACCACTGGAAAGGGTCGAGGGGCTCAGTCTGAGAGTAGCCAAAAGATGGCGGATTCCCGAGGGAAGGGCATGCCAAAAGACCGCGGCAACTGAGGGATCATGTGATCTACTAAGAGACGGGGTTGGACCTGAAATCTAGGTGTTTAGTTGGTCCTACGTATACCATAAAGATGGGAATCAAGACATACGTAGTTCTAGAGATGCGGTTTAACGTCATGTTGGATGGAATATAGTTTAACGTCATGCGGTATGGGTAAGGATCTTAGTTTTAGGTCTTAGAACTTGGACCAAAGAGCCTAGATGTAGGAAAAAATGTAGCTTAAGGTCATGATGGACCATGTAAGGATATTAGTTTTAGGTCTTAGAACTCAGACCAATGTACAGTTTAGGGTCGTGCGGGACCGTACAGTTTAAGGTCATGCAGAACCAAGAAAAAAAAAGTAATCCCTGGGGCTGGACCCAAGATGAAATGTCCGGGCGTTCCTACGTATCTCATTAGGATGAGAATCAAGATACATGTAGTTCTAGAAGCACAGTTTAACGCCATGTAGGACGAAATACAATTTAACTTCATGTGGGATGGGGTAAGGATCTTAGTTTCACGTCTTATAACTCAGACCAAGGTGCATTTCAGGGTCTTGCGGGACCGTACAATTTAAGGTCATGCAGGACCAATAAAAACTTGGGGCTGGACCCAAGAAGTAATGTCCGGGAAAGCCGAAGGATTCTTCGCGACGACTACGCTCCGGGTATGACTCTTTCCAGCACCCACTACACAGGGTATGAGGTCACTCCCCCTACCACTGGCCACGAGTATGGAGCCATTGCGTATCCGGTCACTCACTCACATGGAGGTCCTCCCCATGTCCCTTTAGACATCTGTCCCGGTGCTTCTCACACTTCGGCCTTCAGTCCCCTCTACCCCAGCGCTATTGCGGCCAGGGGACTCCTTGAAGGAAACCATCCTTGCCCTGAGGAGCCACCTAGGGGCAGGAAGGCGGGATGTCGTCACCGTAAGAGGAATGTCAGGGGAGTCCAGACGGAAATTAGACATGTCCGTTTCTCGGACTCTGAGGTGGAGTACGACTCGACGATGGAGCCCTCCCCGCGGTCCTATGAGTCAAGGGAAAGGGTGGGGATGCGGCGTGTCATCCTACAATACTACGCATGGGAAAGTAAACAACCGCCTAACAAGTAAACTAGACCCAAAGGGTCAAAACAGGCAAAACCTGCATGGGAAACACATCCAAAATCATTAATTCACCATATTCACAGTCAATATCATCTACTCAAGCATACAAGAATAACATACAAACAATAGGGATAAAAAGGTAAACACGGAATACCATGTTCATGGGTATTGGGAAAATTAGCAAATAAAACTCAAATAATTTAAACAGAATGGAACAAAACACCTACCTTGGAATTGGGAGATCACTAAATGTGAAACTCAAGGCTTGTATCACCTTAGAATACTAAAGATCTTCAAAAACGTCTAAAACATTCAATATAGGATAACATGAGAAGAAGAGGAATCATGAAATGAGGATCAAGTAGAAGAGAGAGATTACCGAGGTGATCCCAACACAATGAACGATGATCAAATCGGAGATCAAATGGAGGCTCAGGGGCTCGGAGAAGTATCGTGGTTGTACGGGTTCTCTCGGACGAATGAGACCTAGAAGAAGGGCATTCTGTCCATCAGACGTGAGCCCAATACATTTAATGAAAAAAATAAAGTACACGTCTTGTACTTTTGAAGTACACGACGTGTACTCACCGTTTCTATACTCTACTTTAGGCAGCCTCCAGTTCACCCCCACATGTCCATGTGCATGGCCGCTACATGGCCCGTAAGCAACTACTTATGGTAACCGAGTACAAGGCGTGTACTCATAAATTACACGACATGTACTTATGAAGTACACGGTTTGTACTTAGAAAATTTCCCGAAAAACCACTTTTCCAAAAAAACGATCAGAAAAGGAAAACATACCTGAAAAGAAGATTCGGGTTCTTACAAAGAACTTAATTGTGGAAATTTGTTAATTCTGTAAATTTATCAGTTTTTGGAGCTTCTATATTTTGAGAATATCTTTTACTATTTTAATCCAAATAGACTGATAAGTTTTTTTAGGATTTCAATTCTCGAGGGCCTCAATTTTTTCTTTTGGACCATGGACCAATTTGGCACATAATGTCCCAGAAAAATTCATTAAATGGAAAAAGTTTTCCGGCCAACCGAATGGATCCCACCATAATTAATGAGGCATATCTCGGCCTAAATGTGTCCAAATTATTTGATTCAAGATGTAATTGAAATATTTCTCTACTCATCACTTTCACAATGAATTTCATGAATAAATTAGGTCATTAAAGAATCCATTTAATGCATCCAAAAAGAGGAAGTTGAAGAGTCCCCTCAGGCAGAAAAGGCTGCCTATAGTAATTCGAGGTTAACTTTTGTTACACTTGTCCAAATTCTATGATATTTTGAGGAAGCATGAAAAAGAAATAGAGGAAGAAAATTTATGAGGACACATTCCCAATATTCATCCATTTAATATGATAAAAATACTCCAACTTTCGGTAGAGTAATTTTGGAGGAAAATGTTCAACTCCACAAGCTAATAAATAAGAGTGTTCACTTCCATTCAAGGGGGTTAAAGAAGGTGCAACAAGGGATGTTATGGAGGATTGAATTATTAATGTTCTTTATATTTAATATTTTTTCTTTTCTATGTTTTATGATGATCTCTTATTCCCCTTTCAACTCTATTACCCTTCAAATGGAGGGGTAAAACCTTCGGGTGATCGAGGAAGGGGGAGTATCAGTTTTGTAATGTCAGAGTTTTGTGATTATATGTAAAACCCTATTTTTCTTTTGAATGAATTTTATTATCATTGATTCCCATCTATGTTAATACGATCACGTTTTGGGTTTGGTTTATTCATTTTTAATAGCTTTGGTTAAAGACTTTTAATCTCCCTCTGCCTAGTGAATTTGGTCTTGATCAAGCATATTGTGTTAGGTGGTGAGTGTCCATCGATCATTGGCACATGTGTAGAACAAGTGTAATTTTTCTAGAGTTCTAAGGAGCAACAATTCTCTATCGTGACTTTCCATAGTTGTTTAGGAATTTTTATGAACTTCCATGCATATAAGAGTGAGTTCCATTTATTTTTCAATGAAAGGTAATTGATAACTCGATTGAGGAGTCTTGAATTTGTCATTCAATAGGAAGAGAGGGAATATGTTATTTATGACTATGATGACATTGAAAAAGGTGATATTACCCTAACCCCATCACTCTCTTCATCCATTAGTGTTCAATATTTATTTTTATTACTTTTTTTATTTTCAAACTCAAACAATTTCAAAAACAACCTCTTCTTCTTTATTTAATTTATTTGACAATTATAATTATTGTGCACTCCTCTTGGAAGAAAAACTAGGTTACCCACTTTACAAAATTTTAGCTTAGGTTATATTTGTTTTTTTCACACCCCATGACATGCACATGTCTTATAACAAAGAGAAAAAAATAGACATGAATTCCACTATAAGGAGACACCTGCCAAATCTTATTTTCAAATCATAAATTAGATCATATGTTAAATGCTATAACATTAGTGATCCCTAAGCTAGAGGGAACCACACGACCAAAGGAAATCCAACCTTAACACTAAATCATATCAACTAAAATCCAGAGTCTAATAAATTGCATGGATATACTATACCCTTTAGTATCATTATGGGAAATAACACACAATTATAGAAATATATATAAAATGAATCACAATAGAATATATAATATGGAATTACAAAGGAAAAAAACCCATAATTATAACATTACTATGATATAAAAAATATATTTGTTGTTTATACACTCATACATCATTGTATGATCACCTAATGTTATTGTCTTTTTTATTATCGAATGACATGAAAATAAAATACATAGAGAACAAACCACTATCCTCAACCTCACCTCAAACCAATATCCAAACCTATCCAATCCTCAATAGATCATCCAAATGGTACTAGTTTCATTTTTAAAATCCTATATGTCTACCAGAAGATCTATATGTGCACAAAAGAACCCATGTATGTTTTGAACATGAATCCCAATATTCCACTGCCAATGGTTTCTATAATAGAAACAACTATATATAAGAATTAACATAATAAATTAAAAAGAATCCATAAAAATCACATGTAAAAAACCATTTATATCAAGTCTACTCAAAAATAAAACTAAAAAATACTCCTAACTACATTTCCAAGTGTTGTGTTATGGTCTTTCTATAAGACTACATGTATCGAGGCTATATCACACTCTATGATACTCATTACAACTACTGGGTGGTATCACATCCAACATAAAAATCTTATCCCAATACATGGAAAGTAAATCCCTCTTCGAATAATCAATCGAATCAGGAGTAATTGAATTTAAACAACATTACCACCATTTCCGAAGGCGTTAGGCCCAAACCATATAATCATTATCTCAAGAGGCATCACATCCAACACTAGTAAAAATCATATTTAGAGGAATTGCATCCAACCTAAATCATACTCATTTTAGTAGGCATCATGTTCAACCTATATCACAATCATCTTGGGTGGAATAATATCCATCCCACATCATAATTTTCTATGGAGGCATGATATCCACCCCAAGTCACAATCATCTATGGTTAAATCAAATCTACCCTATTTCATAATATTTTTTAGATTCATCACTTCCAAAAAACATAGGAATATTTTACATAGTTATCACATCCACCACACATCACAATCATCTTAAGAGGATCATTCCAATAAACACCAAATTCATATCAATAGGCATTACATTCAAATTATATTATATTAATATCAGGATATATCATGTCCACCCATAATCTCAATGATTTAAAGAGGAATAATATCGACACATCATCATAGTAGTCTTGGGAGTGATCTTGTCTAATATATATCATACATCCATACTCAAGGGAAACCATACAACATATAGAATATATATCCATAATGAGTGGAAGGTTTGGCCTATATATGGTTATAAAAAAGAGAGGTTCATCCCTAATAGAATACGTATCTTCATTGGTTATAGATTTCACCTTGATATGGACATAAAATCCTACTGGTTTGAAAACATACAGTCTAGGGTATTATAAAAGATCATAGTCCTAGTAAGGGTGAAGAAAAAATCTAGAAAAACTATAACACAACAGAAAAGAACCGTAATTATGGTAATTGGTTTAAGATCCAAGGAAATGGTTTTCTAATGCAATTCCTCTCACTAGGATACTCACAACCCTGGAATTATACAAAAATCACTCACAATACACGTCCAAGAATCCTTTATTATTAATGATAAATTTTTATTAAGAAAAATCACTTTTAAAGAAAAGTTGGAAACCAGTCAAGTACACTAAATTTGATCACCCAACCTGATAAGTAATAGCCAAATCTATGAATTGTAATTTAAGCCTATTAGAGAGCTTACCATTATGGAGACTCTATTTTAGAACTATAGAATTATTGTCTGGATCATCTTTGAGAAATATCTAAATGTTGTATGATATCTTGCCCCAAGTCTGAATGAGAACATCCACAGAAATCCTATTCACGTTGAATCCACGAGCCAGTATGCAAAGATTTTTTTAGATATAGTCACCCAAATCCATGGTATAACTAACCTGAATATATCATCCAATGAGCCCATAAAATTACTATTGCATAGTAATGACTTCAAGGCCCTTATGAAATAAATATTTATTGAAATTTATGATATTTTCCAACTCATCACACACCATCAATTCATTATCACTTGGGTGGATATCAGATTCAACAACTTCCTTTTCAACATGCACCAAGTTGGGGAAAGAAGATTCCCGTTCTAGAGATTCTAGATCCTTAGTAGTGTTTACCTCCACCGGCTTGGAATCCTTCAGAGGTAGATTTCCTTTACTTGAGGATCAAGTAAGAGGAGGACAAGGTAAGAAAGAATAATCTTTCCTTATTTGGGGCCTACAAGAGTGTGGGATAAACCTGTTTGAATCCACAATAGTGTTCTTTCACTTCCTTGAAGAGGATACACTATAGCCCGCCAAAATGTCCACTTCCTTAGACACAATAAGGCAGTCTGGGTCAGAATACCTATAGTGGGAACTCATTATACATGGTCACTTTACAATGTCTTGGTTACCCCTTAGAATAACTAACACATATGGTCCCATCAACAAGGGACACTACCAAATTACTTCAAAGTATCATGACTCTAGTTTAGGTAAAAGGGAAACCTTTTTAGTTCCATTCACTCATAATATTTCTACATTAATATAGAGACCGAACCTTTGACTTACAGGTTCACTACATAAGGGTTGGAAAACCATCCATGATCTTGATATTGTGTGCCCATCACTCAAACATAAAGAGAAACCAAATTTTATTCTATACTTTTTTTATTCTAACATACCTTCTAATCCATTTTTTTTCATGAAACCGTTTCCAATAAAATCCACATGATTCCATATTTTTTTCTAAATGAGTATCACATATTAAATGAGGCCTCACCATGTAGATTGGGCCATAACTCAATAATGGACACAAAACATGAATTCTAATTTACTCTAACCATGCCCCCTCCTATAAGACACATCCCGTGGTAAATTTGGGACAAATTTACACCATTTTTGGAGTCACTGATAATTTATAAAACTCACTATCCCTACATCTCAAAATATTTCCTTCTCTGGTCACTCACACCCAGTTACCCTCACATACATTTTAAAAAATAAATAATAAACTATATAAAGTGTTTATATTAGAGACCTTATAACTAAATATAATGTTATCCCCCGATAAACCAATATATATACATCCTTGATCAATAAATAAACAAATATGTTCTTCATATTCTTGCCTGTAACTCATCAAATAAGATCTATAATTAATTGTAATTATATTTTAACCAAGTTTAATATTTTTTTTAAAACTCTTCATTTAAGAATAACTGAATTAAAACACATCGAATGAGAATAAATTCAAAAAACTATTGTAATATGAAAGGAATATATCCCAACCTACTTAAAATTCCACTCCTAATAAAATATATAGATAACAATATTGAATCTACAACCAATTTCACTCTAATTTGATGAAATTACATAAATAAATTAAAGTAGTAAATTATTGACAATGATATGACTAGAAACTACATGAAACCACCAAATCTAATCATCCTCTAGACAAGTTGAATGAAATCACCATTTTCATGACACAACTCTACAATACTCTAGTTGATTTGAAAATAAACATCAAAACTCAATCCATCGCAGTCAAAGGATAAGGAGAGGAAGATCCAGTAGGGGGGGGGGGGAGAAAATAGAAATTATCCTTAATTATAAAATTGAATCTTCCAAGAAATCCTAGATCCATAAAAGAAGAGAATGAAGAGGAGGATAGAGAACTTTTCCTACACATAGTGTGGTTAGATTAATCAAATAAACTCCAAAAGCAATAAAAAAATTATATTCACAGAAAGGGTAAATATTTATTGAATAAAAAATCTATTTGTAAAAAACTAGGTACTTAGTCTACTAAAACCAACTACTTGAGGTAAGATCATGTATTTTACACAAATTATTATCCACTTGGTAGCTTCTGGACAATACCCATAGAACCCCATGGCCCCCTATATCCACCGACCTCCATTTATCATCTACCGAACACCTAAAATCATGTCCTAATCTTTTTCCAACAATTTTTACATAAGATAAAAATCCTCATTAAAATTTAAAACACAGATAAAATCAAAAATTCCTAATGGGAATTGAAAATTTTAAAATGACTGATGCTCAAATGTCTTCAAAACTAGACATTTCTATGACACTACCAATACATACTGGTGCTATTTTATAATCACTGAAAAGGGTAAATCGCCCTCCATGAAATACCTTGAATCCTATCCTATGATATGAATATTATTCATATAAAGTAGACATGAAATTAAATTTCCTATAATGTGACATCTTATATGATTATGAAAGGTATGCGTGGAGAACACCAAGTGTTCCACATTGTTTCCTTCAGTACTAGATTGACAGACCCACCTGGCATCGTGAATTATCCATGGGCCAGATCAGTTTAGAATCTTTAAAGGACATGAATTACATATCACTAAATATAAATAATATGTGCAACCCATATAATAATTATCTCAAGAGGAATTGAATTTAAACCACATAACCACCATTTCAGAAGGCATTAGGCCCAACCCATATAATAATTATCTCAAGAGGCATCACATCCACCACTAGTAAAAATCATCTTTAGAGGAATCACAACCAACCTAAATCATACTCATTTTAGGAGGCATCATGTTCAAACTATATAAAAATCATCTTTGGTGGAATCATATTCATCCCACATCATAATTTTCTCTAGATGCATCACATCTACCCCAAGTCACAATCGTCTATGGTTAAATCACATCTACCCCATATCATAATAATTTCATGATTCATCACATCCAAACCACATAAAAATATTCTACATAGTAATAATATCCACAACACATCACAATCATCTCAAGAGGATCATTCCAAGAGACACCAAATTCATATCAAGAGGCACTACATTAAAATTATATTAAATTCACCTCAGGATATATCATGTCCCGCCATAATCTCAGTTATTTCAAGAGGAATAATATCGACCCTTCATCATAGTAGTCTTGGGAGAAATCATGTCTAATATGTATCATACACCAATACTCAAGGGAAACCACACACCTCATAGAATATATAGCCATAATGGGTAGTAGGTTGGGCCTATATATGGTTATAAAAAAGGGTAGTTCATCCCTAATAGAATACGTGGCTTCATAGGATAGACATTTCACCTTGATATGTCCATAAAATTCTACTGGTTGGAAAAAATATAGTCTAGGGTATTATAAAACATCATAGTCCTAGTAAGGGTGAAGAAGAAATATAGAAAAAGTATAACACCACAGAAAAGAACCATACTTATGGTAATTGGTTTAAGATCTAAGGAAATGGTTTTATTATCCAATTCCACTCACTAGGATACTGACCACCCTGATATTATACAAAAATCACTCACAATACAAGTCCAATAATCCTTTATTATTAATGATAATTTTTTATTAAGAAAAATCACTTTTAAAGAAAAGTGGGAAACTAATCAAGTATACTAAATTGGATCAAACAACTTGATATGTAATAGCCAAATCTACGAATTATAATTTAATCATATTATAGAGCTTACCATTTAGGAGACTCTATTTTAGAACTGTAGACTTCTTGTCAGGATCATCTTCGAGAAATCTCTAAAAGTTGTATGCAATCTTGTACCAAGTTTGAATGAGAACTTCCATAGAAATTCTATTCTCGTTGGATCCACAAGCCAGCATTCCAAGATGTTTTTGGATACAGTTAGCCCGATCCTCGGTATAACTAACCTCAATACATCATCCAACCAGCCTATCAAATTCCTATTGCATAGTAACAACCTGAAAGCCCTTATCAAATAAATATTTATCAATATTTATGATGTTTTCCAACTCATCACACTCCGTCAATTCATTATCACTTGGTTGGATATCGGATTCAACAACTTCCTTTTAAGCATGCACCAGGTCGGAGATAGAAGATTCCCCTAGTAGAGATTCTAGATCCTTAGTAGTGTTTACCCACAAGGGCTTGTAAAGCTTCAAAGATAGCTTTTCTTTAATTGAGGATCAAGTAACCGGAGGACTAGGTAATAAAGAATAATCTTTCCTTCTTTGCGGCCTCTGAGAGTGTGGGATAAACCTGTTTGAATCCACAATAGTGTTCTTTCACTTCCTTGAAGAGGATATATTATAGTCATCCACAATGTCCACTTCTTTGGAATTAATAGGGGAGTATGGGTCAGAATACCAATACTGGGAACTTATTATACAAGGTCACATCACAATGTGTTGGGTTCCCCTTAGAAAAACTAACTCATATGATCCCATCAACAAGGGACACTACCAAATTACTTGAAAGTATCATGACTCTAGTTTAGGTAAAAGAGAAACCTTTATAGTTCCATTCACTAATAATCTTTCTACATTCATTTATAGACCCAACCTTTGACTTACAGGTTCACCACATAAGGGTTAGAGGACCATACGAGATCTTGATATTGTGTGTCCATCACTCAAACATCAAGAGAAACTTATTTTTCTTCTATAATTTGTCATTATAACAAACTTTATAATCCATTCATACCATGAAACCATTTCCAAAAAAATCCACATTATTCTATAATTTTTTTCTAAATGAGTATCACATATTAAATGAGGCCCCGCTAGGTAGATTGGGCCATAACTCAATAATGGACACAAAACCTGAATTCTAATTCACTCTGAACATGCCCCCCTCCTACAATACACAACCCTTGGTAAATTCGGGACAAATTTACACCATTTTTGGAGTCACTAATACTTTATAAAACTTACTTTCCTCACCTTTCAAAATGTTTCCTTCTCTGGTCACTCACACCCACTTACCCTCTCATCATTTTAAAAAATGTATAAAATACTATAAAAAGAGTTTATATTTGGGACATTCTAGCTCAATATATTGTTATCCCCCTCTAATCTAAGATTTATATATCCATGATCAATAAATAACCAAATATTTTATTCATATCCTTTCTTGTAACTCAGCAAAAAAGATCTATAATTAATTGTATTAATATTTTAACTAATTTAAATATTTTTTTAAAAACTCTTAATTTCAGAATAAATGAATTAAAACTCATAGAATGAGAATAAATTCCAAAAACTATAGTAACATTCAAGGAATAGATCCCAATGTACTTTGAAGTCCACTCCTGATAAAATATATAACAAAAAATACTGAATCTAAAACCAATTTCCCTCTAATTTGATGAAATTACATAAATAAATTAAATTAGTAAATTATTGATAGTGATATGACTTGGAACCACATGAAACAACCAACTCTAATCATCCTCTAGACAAGATGAAGGAATGAACCATTTTCACGACCCAACTCCACCATACTCTAGTAGATTTGAAAATAAACATCAAAACTCAATCCATCAGAATCAAAGAACAAGGAGAGATAGATCCAATAGGGGGGGGGGATAGAAATTATCCTTAATTAAAAAATTGATTCTTCCCAGAAAGCCTAGATCTATAGAAGAATATAATGAAGAGAGGGAGTATGGAGATCTTGGAATACACTTAGTGTGGTTGGATAAAACAAATAAACCCCAAAATCAGTAAACAAATTATATTCACTGAAAGTGTAAAAATTACCTGAATAAAAAAATGGATTTGTAAAAAACTAGGTACTTAGTCTACTAAAACCAACTTCTTGAGGTAAGCTCAAGTATTTTACACAAATTACTATCCACTTGGTGGCCCTAGATAGAGGGAAAATACCCATGGAACCCCATGGCCCCCTATATCCATTAACCTCCATTTATCATCTACGAAACACCTAAAGTCTTGTCCTAAACCTTTTCCACCCATGTTTACATATGATAAAAATCCAAATTAAAATTTAAAACATAGATAAAATAAAAAATTCAGAATAGGAATTGAAAATTTTAAAATGACCGAGGCCCAAATGTATTCCTAAAGAGACGTTTCTATGACTCTACCAATACATGATGGTGATATTTTATAATCACTAAAAATGGTAAATCATCCTGCATGAAATAAATTGAATCCTATCCTACGATATGAATATTATTCATATAAAAAAGACATTAGATTAAATTTCCCATAAAGTGACATCTTTTAGGATTATGAAAGGTATGCATGGATAATACCAAGTCTTCTACATAGTTTCCTTCAGCACTAGATTGATAGAGCAACCAAGCATCCTGAATTATCCATGGGCCTGATCAGTTTAGAATCCATAAAGGAAATGAAATACAAATCAATAAATTTAAATAATATCAATATAAGTTACTAGAAGTCTGATTTTGATTGCATAAAGACAATATTGTGGAATACTCAATTAAATAATTAAAATAGTAAACTTTTTATGTAGGTTTCTACTACATGAAAATTAAAATAAGTTAGATTAATGAAGATTTGAGAGAGTGAGAGAAGAAAATAAAAAAAACATACAAAGAATATAGTTTTCAGGTTCATAAAATAGTGATTATTAATGAACAATTATCATTGTAACACCCCAATAATTTGTGATTTATTTTATTTTGGAAAAAATTCAATATATTTAATAGCCTGTGATGTATATAACATCGAGTTTAAACAAAATACAATACTCTTTTTAAACATGGAAATTATAGCCTATCCATTATGTTGGTTGGTATGAATAGAAATAAATTAATTATGAAAAATTATATGTTTTAAACATTAATAAAATAAATTCAATACTTATCCACTGATTAAAAATAAAAATAGAACTATTTTAATGGAAGAGAAATATTTTTTGAAAAAAAATATTTTTCTAAACGGAGGTTTAGTCGCTATTTGAAATCATAATTTTAAATTAATTTTTTCCAATTTTAAAAATTTTAGTTAAAAACGTGATTTTTTTGGGAATCAAAATCTCAATATTAACTTTTTTTGGAATTTTATGATTTTTTTGAAAAAAATATTATTTCAATAAGTAGATAAAAATAACTCTTTTTTATAAAATTTTCATTTATTTTTGATAAACCTAGTACCATTATTACATTAATTTGGAAAAAGATAACATAATTTTTATTTAATTGTATTAAATCCAATAGTTATATTTGAATAGTATTTATGAAATATTTTAGTATAAGTTTATTTTTTGGACTTAAAACACTTATTTTTTTTTTCTGAAAACAATTTTAATGTGTATTGTGTTTATTGATTTAAAATAATCAAAATAACACATTATTCCGAATGATTTAAGTGAAATTTTTATATTATATATCTATAAATATTAATCTAAATTCATATAACTATTATTTCATTTCATATAGTTAATGTAAGATTATCTTCTCATTAAAAATGCATTTCTTAAAAACCATTTTTTGACACATCTTCGAGTATAAATTTAAATTAAATTCTTCCACTTATGTGAATTAAATTTTTAATAACAGGTTAAATATTTTTAATTAAAATAATTTATATTATCTAATAATTTCATCATATTTTTTTATCATAATGAATAGTGGAAATAGTAAAAATTCTTTATTGCACTTATGGTAAAAAAAAGTTTACTGGGGGTTAAAGTAAAATGATAAAGGTTAAAAATTCCCCAAAAATATTATAATTTCGTTTTAATAGTCATAAATATACCCAATTTGTTATAAGGTTATAAAATGGTCCATTTTGGAGCATTGTGGCAGGATAAAAAACATCAGTGAAATTATTTCTTTTCAAACATTCCAAGTGTTTCCTCTCCCCCACTTATAAAAGGCCTCCCATAATCCTCTGCATTAAACACTTATGATTCACATTTTTTCATACAATAAATACCCAAATCACTCCCCAAATTCCAAAAATCATTATAGAATAATGTTTTGGTTATAAGTTTTACCTATAAAGGATTTTGTTCGAACCAAAAGAATTTTTCTAAAGAAGAGGAAACATACTTAACCAAGTGTTATATATTTTTTATTTTCCCACCTCCATAAAATTTTAAGAAGACATACTAATATAATAATATTTTAAAGTCAATTCCATGACCTAAAAAAATCTACACCTCTCTCAAATGAACAATAAAGCTATTGATCGTGTGTACAACGAACTACTACCTTACAAATCAACATAAAACATTTTTAATCATCACTTATCATGGAACTCTATAATGGTGTATAAATGTTTCTATATTATATTTATGATATGTTTATAATTTATAACAATAATATAAAATATATCTTCTTATTTTCTTTTCTATAGAGAATACGATAACGTCACTCGTGTGTACGGTGGGCTACCACCTCACGAAGCGATGTATTTCATTTTTCACATATGAATTACATGGAAGGTAATAAAGATTAAATTAATATTTATATATGATAGTCATGTAATATTAATAATTATTTAAACTTATTATATCATATAGTTTCTTACCTTACCATCCATTAAAAATGATAATTTCATTTGTATGTACGGCGGTCTGCCACCTCACAAAGTGATGTGATTTGTTTTTCTAATTTAATTATTAATGAATCATATGGATGGTATGTTAAATTATATTTAAATAAATAATAGGATATTTATGATTTAATTATCATCCATTTAATACAAAATAAAACTTAATTTCAATTCATCATGATCATAAAAAAATGGAAACGTTATTCATGCGTACATACAACCTATAGTCTCCATGATTTTAACACAGTTAATTTTTTCATAACCATATTTAATGGTTGATTTATAAAGTATATTTTATTCATAAAAAAAATTATTTAATTTTTACCATTATGAATATTTTTAATTGATAATCTCATTGACTTTAGTCAGCATTCCAAAGTGATTATGGATATATGAGATGTTTACCGTTAAAACATATGCTGTGGAATTAATTTTTATTTAATTGAATATGAAATGATAAAAATTAAAATAAAAGGAATAATAAACATTAAAAAGTTTATTAATATTGTAAATAATTATCTTATGTTTATTTTTAGGGATATAAATAATTCATGTGAAAAATCTAGCTGAAGGTAAGGGATCTCTCTAAACCACCCTTTCCATCAAGTTATGAACTTTTCTCCCTAAATCATTTTATATCTCTATTAATGTAATGGAATGCTTATAAATTTGGTATATATGTCACTAAAATATATACATTTAATATTATCCATTCTTTTAATGTTTTAAGTCATTTACTATGATCATTTCTCAAATACCTTCACTATGAAATTTTCTTTGTTTATGATATAATAGAGGATTACGTATCCCATTTTACTTGCATGGGTATTTATTATATTATTCCTTATGATTAATTAATTTATTTAGAAGATATATATCATGAAAATTTTATGATTTTTTCACTTTTGAAGCCCCGCATATGTGCATCGATAAATTCATAAATGGAAAAAATACCTGAATACGGTCACTATTTCCCCTGAAAAAGAAATGGATGATGAAGTCAGACATGATCACATTGATCATGTTAACCCTCAAGATACACCTAATCAAATGACTATCAAAAGGTCATGAATATTGCCATTTTCAGCGCATATCCTATAGAATACATCACAAAGTCCCCTAGAAAAGTCCTTATACTCTTGAGAAGGCACACCAAACAATCGATGATCATGCATTGACAGCTAGATAAGCTCCCCCAGGTCACACGACTTCTAAAATGGAAGACTCTTAATAAGACATCAAAAAAAATTCAAAAAAGGAGAAAAATATCCAAAATGGTAGGAGAATCTTGCATTCATAAAACTCATATGACACATCACCTATGAAGAGAATTATTGGTTTCAATAACATCCAAGAAAACTTGAAAAAATGTAGGCCTTTCTAAAATAAACAAAGAAAATTAATAGGGGGGTGGTGAGAACCACTTGAAATTGAAAAAAACATGCAAATCACCCCTATAAATCCATCATATATTGAATTCACCCATCAACATTTTTACCTCATCACGAAAAATCTTGATGGCTTTTTATCCTTGTCACGTGTAGTGCCTCAGATAGATCCCGACAACCACATGTAACCCATTTTTTATCCATAAGTAAAAATAGATGGAGTTGTCCCTGAAATGATCAAACATATCCATATAACCTTTATTTTTTATGTGAAACATCACTAAGAGGTCGATTGATTGCCTTTGAAAACACTCAAACAACCTCACAAAATCCACAAAAATTGTAAAATAAACAATTGAAATAAAATGAGAAATGATAAGAGCCTCTCTTGTTCATAAAACTCACATGAAAAACATAGTATGTTTGTGGAATGGTCTTACAATACCTCTTGAAAATCCTGTCTGATATCGTGAAGGCCCCCAGATAAGTCATACTTGATTTGTGGAAAGTCCCAGGAAGGTCACCTAAGAACATGAGAATGCCTTTCAATAGGTGACCTGATCTAATGGAGGCACTTGGATGTGTCATCCGAACAATATGAAAGTCCCTTATAAATTATTCATTATTCATAAAGACCCCATTAATTTGAAATAACCCAATAAAGGAGGTGTTGATGGGATCATCTCATGGTCACTAAAAAAAGAGTGACTCCCCTAGAGTATCCTATGTTTGGACCTCACAAAGACATGTGACGCCAAAGCCCTCTTCCAACTCCAGTGTGGATTTGTACTATAAACACCATATACAGAAACAAACAACCAAGGTAGAGAGTACTATAAGTCCCCCTCCCCAATATTGAATAAGGGGTTGGCCTTTTTTATCCAAATTCACTGACACACCAATCACCTAAGTAAATTTATTGGAGTGCTTGATATTATGATCAGAAAAACATCCAATTAGGTAAGATCTGAGAAAAAAGTGGAGTGACCATGCCACATGCATAATAATTTCGTATTAGCACTCATTTATAATGTGAAGTAATTCTTTTGAGATAAGAAAAATACATCCTATATATTTGATAAGACATGACAATCATAAAAAAAGGTAACACTAAACAAGTATAAGGATTACAGAATGACATATGCTGAAATAAAGGATAAAAAATGAGAGACTTATGCAATGTACAAATATGCCAATCTTCATGTGCTTTACATGAAAACCCATGTCATAAATCAACACTAGTACATTTATATCATTTCATGCAACGCCCCTTTGGAATACTATTTGGTTCATGAATAGTCCTCTAGACATGTCAAAAGAAAGTTGCATGTCACCCATCATGAAAGACACCCAAGTCTCGTGAAACCCTTCAGGCTCACCATACCAGTGCTGTGATGTACTGAAGATGTGTCACTCAAATCATATGTTTGTACCAGTACATGTTAGTTGAGCCTTTCAGTAGAATGCAGATATGTCAATTGTATCTTGTGAAGCCCTCAAGGTATGCCAGCTAGGTCTCATGATGACCTTTAAACAAGTCATCCTGGAAAAGAGGAACCCTCTAAAACATGTCACATTGACTCTCTCAATTCCCTCCCTATGTTTAAGCTATATCTTGGGGGTGAAACCATGTTACATCAGACAAATCATGTAATGTCCTCTAAGAATGTCATTGAGTATCATGTGGTGACTTTGAGAATCAATCGGCCAGGTATTCCAATGTTCTCTGTTCAAGGAAACCTAGATCATGTGAAAACCATCATGCATGCCACCCAAGTTACATGAAATCCATCAGAGAAGTAAAATGAATCATGTAATATTCTTTGGACATGACAGGAAGATACCCTCCAACATTCCAAGTAAACTATCATGGAATTATTAGAGGACAATCAATGCATACCAGGCAGAAAAGTATAGCAGATCAATAGGGTATCCTAGGGCTTGATAACCATTTCCACCCTTAGTGTGTAAGCCCTTAGTATAAGGGAAAAATCTGTGTGTAATACACAATGAAAGGGAACTATGATGAATCTCATTATTGCTATAACAAAGTTACATAGGTTTTCTTTTACAAGGCACATGATCTATATTGAGAATACAAAAGGTAGTCCCAGTACCTAAGTCCCACATCCACAATAAATTACACTGATTGTTTACTATCCATTGTTTCTAAAATTGAGCATCTCTAACATGGGATTGTGGGTAACAATTGTTATATCATTCACATGACATGAATATATCTGGATAAGGGAATGCTTACTATTTAAGCCTCAATCAACGATGTGACATGATATGTCCCTCATATAAAGGAAATGTCAGTGTGTACCCTTGAACGATTGAACTATGATGACTCTAATACCTACCATAAAAAGGATATGCAAGAAACCTTCCTAAAAATAAATCCCTGACTCAGATGGGAATCCACCTCAGTGTATCTCCCTCTATGTCTTTGACATTTCAACCATCGAGAACCAATCATTCCTATGGGATGAGAATTATACCTCATCTATTAGAGTATTGAGAAACCAAGGGAACTATGAGGAATTTCATTACTTCTATAAAAATGATACATAGGAAACCTTCTTAAGGATCAGGCCTGAACTAAATTGGGAATCCACCTTAGTGTATGTTTTTCGTTGTCTTTGAAATTTCAAACATCTGGACCCAGTCATTCCCAGGGGATGATCATCCTAGCTAATCCCTTAGTAGACTGAGAAATCGATGGAATTATGATGAATCTAATTATTGCTATAACCAGGATATGTAGGATTCCTACCTAAGGTTTGAGCTCCTTATTAAACATCATAAGGGTAGTCCAAGTACATAATTCAAAAAATCTATATGCAACGTGGCTGATCACTTTCCATCCCTTATTTCTCACACTGACCATTGATCACACTGGCTTTGGAAGATGCAATTAACACGTCATTGGAATCATTAATCACCACCAACCATGTAAATATCACTATGTAAGACCTTATGAGTGGTAAGATATAAATATCCCTCAAATAAGGGAATCTACCATGGGTCCAATACCAAGGGCGTGAAAAAACTATGATCACACTGATCCCTTCTATAATCATAATACATAGAACATATCCTCGAGACTTGAGATCAAATATTCAGTTCCTAAGGACCCACACATATGTTCTTTCCGTATGAAGTTAAACTACACAAATTTAAGGAACTACGTGGGTTCTTATTCCGATATAAATCATGATATGTAGGATTCATCATAATGGATCAATCCACTCTTTATAATATTAACGGCCTCCTTTTATAGTGGAAAACTACAAAGCTCTTGGGTATGTGGCCTCATCATATAAGTAACTATTGATTACTTGGAAACAAATGAAGAACCTCAGATACATACAAATGGATAAAAAAATGAGATCCCCATTTAGTTTAATTTAAAATAGAATTAACCTATAATATTTTTTTAGGGTAACTGATCCCGTATAGGATTTATGGAAGATATTCTTGAAGATATCTTAAACCTATAAGAGATTCCTTGAGTAGGAAAAAATTCCCCCTAAAAGGGTGCAACGAGCATGACCTTCTTTCTTATCAACCAATGCGAGTCCCTAAGAGTCATTGGGTCGGAAACACCAATTAACCACCAAACATTAGAAAGAATCTATGTACCTAGTTATGGATGAGGGAACCATTGAGAGTTTCAGTTAAGAATGAAAATGTTTACCTAATGCTAATCAACCATCCGGACAAACAGAAACCACCTCGACATGGGTTCCTAATCATCACTTCTTCGTTGAAAAAAATGGTGAACCATATCTAAATCTCTCAAATAAAAAATGATTGAGTTATTTTCCAATGGGACATTTTTTTCACAATATACACAAACAAAAATGTTGAAACCAATGTGAATCTCTCAAATAAAAAATGAATGGTTTATTATTCATCATTCCATTTTGTTTTCTCACTATAGACAAAAAAATCATAAACATGATGTGAATCTCTCAAATAGATAAATGATTGGTTAATAACGTGTCAGGAAAATTTATTGGAATATCAAAAAAAGATGATAAGCCTAAAAATAACCTTATTTTTGATCCGATGCAATTAGGGTTCTCATGAAGTAAGTCCATCCTCTCATTGATAAGCCCACATGAGAAAAATGGATGCATCGAGAATAAATGTAAAATTATGTCAATCATGAATATATGATTGAGAACACAACATGACTATGATATAACCGTAATAGTTGACATTTTTGTTCATTATATACATGAATTTAGATATTTATCTCATCAATAGCATCTCGATCCAAGATAATGTCATCATCTAGTGACAGTTTTGACAATTAAGTAGTAGCCGCAACCCCCATAGATCACAAAATGATGAGACTTTTAAAAAAAATCAATATCAGGTGGAGAACATAATTGTCTAAGAGGACCATAAAAATGGTAAAATCCTGAATTATAATGTCTCAGAATTACCATGTAATTTTTTTAAATTATATGAAATTATTTCAAGACCAGACGCTTTAAAGACACATGATTCCGAGGCCCAAAGTGCCTGGAATGTAATTTTGAACATATTTTAAAGTACGTTCAGTAAAAGTGCGAGGGGATTTTCTAACTATTGAACCGGTGCTCGGATAAAAAATATGAGGGCACCGTTGAACTCAGAATGCCAAGATTCTCCTAGAAAAGATTTAATATCGACTAGTAAGGGTAGGATAGAAAAGTAAATTTTTGGGACTTTTTGAAAAATGATAAAATAAATTTCAAATTTTTTTTATTTATAATTCACACCATTGAGAGGTGGATGAAGACAATGAGGTGTGGAAAAGAGGTGATGACGAGGCGCAATTAAGGAATCCCCTTAATGGATTGTTATGCAAGAATAACTATGTAATGTCACAGAAAAACATAAATGTTGTGGCATGTTTATTTTTATTAAACGAATGAATTGGATAGTGGACAATTTATCAATGGGGAAATCTTTGAAGAACCTTCAATGATATTTCTCTCCAACAAAGAATGAAAAATGCTGGAGGAACATCGATAACATAACGTACCTCAAAGGAAAAAGCCAGAAATAAAAAAATTACATCAACCCCTTGAACCCTCAAGAACATAACACTATGGAAATGAATGTCAACCAAGTAGGTATTTGAACCATTTAATGTTTCCCCATTTTTATTCCAAACGATGAATGAAAATTTACTCACAAAAAAAATAATCCATGGATAGTGTGTACTTGCATGAGGATGACTTCTTTTGGGATTTCTCTATCTAGGATTATATTATCACTTCTGTTGGTTGAATTGAAATCCCTTAACCACCTCATGTTTTGAAGATTCTAATGCGGATTGTGCAGGATGACACGAACAAGGCTTAAGCCCCTCCGCTTGTGTGTTCTTCGTGGATGATTTCTCAAATTGGTGGAAAAGAAAATTTGAGGTTTTCATAGTGAAGTTGATGGCCTAAAGATTTCATATATGCATACGGATTGATAAATGGAACACCAGAGAAACTCTAGTGGCCCGCAATAGCATCCGTGGGAAGAGGGAGGCAACGCGTTCATCGGTGTACCGATGTGTCAGAGGACCGTTGTGGCGTGGAGATAGTGGAAAACATCCAAGCGAATGAAGAAGGACGTGACTGATTGAATATGGAATTGGAGATCCATGGCACCATTTTCATGCCACATTTACTGAGTTAACCTATGGACTTGGTCCATGGGTGATGTGGAGGACGTGGCCGCTCGACCGAGTGTGGCGTGGAACACGGCGTGTCGCGGTCGATCGACTGTGAAAGTAGAGGAGCTGGATGCAGGTCCCATCCAAGTCATGGCTAGGATGAAGGCCGGTCCACCTTTGGAGAACCAGGGATACTCATGGGCCGGACCCATGCTACCGAGCCAGACTGGGTTGGGTCAGGTCAGACCGAACCCGGACCTAGACCCAACCTACCCCTGTTTCACTAAAACACCTTTATCTCTCAAACCAAGCCTCTTATTGATGTACTCTTAGTGGTGTTGGGACCCTTGAGATAGAGCAGTCACTATGAGATACTCTCCCTAAGTTTTGGTAGAAATTTTCGTATAACCAGGTTGGATTAGACTCAAATCTGACTGTGCCCTTTTTACCAAAATTCCTATAAATTACAAACAGGGCGTCCATTTGACATGCTGTCTGTTGCGTTGGGAAGCTTACGATGATGCAGTTCTTTGGGGTTACTATATGTGATACATCATGGTGGTGGAGGTATATATGATGTCTTGAGAAGAGGATCCTCCCGGAATCAAGCACGTTAAGTTTGGGAATCTAGTGGCTGGCTATGACATGAAAAATGAATAGCGATCCTATGTGGGTTAGCACCTAGAAATCTTGTGTGGTTCAGAACCTAGTGATCCTATGTGGTCATGACCTAGAGATCATATGTGTGTCAGTACCTAGTAATCTTGTGTGGGTCAGAACCTAGAGATCCTTTGTGGGTCAGCACCTAGGGACACTATGTGGATCAACAACAGAGCCTATAAATAGAATAATATGATCTATCTTTACGACTAATAATATATACTTATGTACTTATGTTATACCTGGTTTGATCTGTGTATTTTACTTTGTACTATGTGTTTGAGATCTTGGTTCGTTGTATTACCCCTATGGTAGTTACGTTTTTTGTTTTTTATTTTTGGATTACTGAGAGAATTTCAGTGGTCTCGGGGTCCCTATTGAGTATTTTTATACTAAAATCTGTACAGGCTTCACCCACACCTCTTGTGTCTTGTGTAGATGAAAAATGGCCTTGACTGGGACTTTGGGAAGCCAGGACTAGATGGTTCTCAGAGGTGGATCAATATATGTGGTGTGCTATAGTTATATTTGATAGATACATGTACCTTCCCTTCAGGTAGGATCCTTGGCAGAGGACCTATAAAGCTTGTAATTCTTTTTATGTACTTTTCTTTCAGTTGGACTTGTATTATGTCCCCTTTACATTCAGTTTAAAAACATTCCTCTCAGTAGTGATACTTTGTGGTGGTTTTACTAATTTATTTCCTTTTTAGTTTGATTTTTGTGGTATTCCCTCTCTGTGCGTGTAATGGTTGAAAGGAAATTCCTTCCCTTTTTTAGATATACCTTTCCATTGATACTCACCAGTCCCTGGTCTATGGAATGTGGGCTTGGGGTAGTCACAGTATAGGCCCATTTGGATGGGTCATGACATGACCTGTAACGTCCCAGACCCCAGGTGCCACTCAACGGGTGCCCCGAAGATGGTTCACCACAAGACCTCAAGCGCATTTCCCCAAACGCCAGAGGATGCTGACTAGCAGCGAGGGCCCAGGTCTGATAGTGGGGAAACTATGCCCTCATTTGTCAAAGTATAGCGCAACAGAATACAAAATAAACATACAACGACAGTGGAAGCAGTAAACCATACACAATGTAAATAAACTACAATAGTGGATATAAACAAAAGTATATAAATGATGATGCTACATGTTCAAGTTCTATGAAAACAGCCATAACATGTTATACATCAATAGAATACAAGAAAATACAAAGCACAACAAAACAAGCAAAATAGCTGCCAGCTGCACCGCTTGCCCAAGCTTGATCACATTCCCTCCTACTCCTCAGCAACAGTCAAGTACCTGTACAGGGACTCTTGCCCCTATCTACTCCTACAGAAACATAATCTGTTTGGACCAAAAAGCGTGGCCCAAACAGGGTGTGAGAAATATATCTTAGTAGGCACCCACCAAAGGCCCATGCCCAACTGCGTGTAAGCATGAAACAATAGTGTGCAATAGTAAAATTCAACAAAGTAAGCAGTACTAAAAATTAACTAACTTAACAATTAAATTTCTATTTTATTAATCATTTAATTTATTTAATTTAGTAACATTCTTGTGCTCAACAGCACCAATCCCTTAGGCCAACCCAAACCATGCCCTCAGGCTAAAATAGTAAACCACGTCCTCAGGCTGGCCCTCAGGCCATACAGAATCCAACCTGCAGCTATTTCCCTCAGGCGTATCAGAATCTCGCCCTCAGGAATACAAAGTGTCTCCCTCAGGCACAAAAGTCAAGCCCTCCGGTACGAAAGGTTACCCTCATGCGAAATAGAGCGTCACCCTCAGTCTAAAACAGTCACGCCCACAGGCTAATCACAACAACGCCGTCTGGCTAAACAGGTAACCAAGCCATGCCCAACATGTCAAAAGTAGTAAACAAGCAATTCCTCTCAAGGCAATTATACGATTACTACTTTAAAGGCATACCCTCGAGTATCCTGGCCAAACGGCTAAACAGTGAAACACACCCCTGGGGTGGTTCCGGATCCAATCAATGATCCCAACCACCATTTTTATTATCACAATTTAATCACCTAGGAAATTATAGGGATTAAATAACAACGGCCTCAGCCACACGATAACCCATCATGGGTTCGTGGCACAAAAACGCACGACAGTTGGAAAATAAACACAAATCCACCTACCTTATGCACCAATGAACGTTATATCCGAACGCCGAATCCAGAAAATCCCAAGAACGTCGTAGATCTGACGAAGAACAAATCCCATTCAAATGTAAATAACTTCCCCTCAGGAAAGAATTGATAATAATGGTACCAGGAGAGGAGAGAGCTTACCCGTGTGGTTCCAACGAGATCGTCCGAAGCCGAATCAGATTCCAGACAAACACCCAGTGGATCTTCAAAGGTTCGACCGTCTTCCTTGGCTCCAGAACGGCTCAAACGCCTCCTTTTCCAAATGAGGAGGTTACTGCTTGTTTTAAGCCGAAAAAAGTACACGGTGTGTACTTATGAGTACATGGCATGTACTTATTTCATTTAACTTCTCATTTGGCGGCACCGCCACACTGTTCAACCGTCGACATGAGTACACGACATGTACTCTAAAGTACACGGTGTGTACTATCGCCCAGCTATTGGCTGCTCCACTACCTTATTGTTTAGGCCTGCCAACTGACTGTACAGCGTGTAAGGTACCACTACACGGCGTGTAGTCGGTTCCTACACCCTTCGTCACCGGCATGGATACACGCCCCATGTACTCATCCCCAAACGACTAGAAGTACATGGCATGTGGAAAAAGTACACGACGTGTAGTTCCAAAATTTAGGATTTCCCCCCATTTTCCATATTTTTTCAAAAACACCTAAGGAAAAGGAAAAAGAAGAAGCTCGTACCTCGAAAATAAGAACCAGGTTCTTAAAAATTTTCCCCCCTTATAGAAATTTGTCCCCGAATTTCCCTTCACAGGGTGGCGAAGATAAAGCTCATAACAGATCTGGCCACTGAGCTCGTACGTCGGCCTCCCGCTCCCAGGTCTCGTCCTGCACTCGGCCATGCTGCCATAGCACCCGTACGAGAGGAACTGACCGGCCTCAGAGAACCTTCGTGCTCCTATCAATGATACAGATCAGATGCTATTCAAAGGAAGAATCACGCTGAAGCTCAACCTCCTCTGGATGAAAGGTGTGAGACAAGTATAAATGGTAGAGATGCAACTATGACACGTGGAAGACGTCGTGCATGGCTCGGTACCACTGTGGTCACAGCAACCGATAGGCAACCAACCCGACTCTCTCCAGAATCTCAAATAGTCCCACATACCTCGGTGAAAGCTTACCCTGTCTCCTAGTCACAGCTAAAGAGGAAAGATAAGTCTACCCTTGACTGTCGTGCACCTCCAGATACATCTGAGAGAACAAAACCATGAGCTGCCACTCACCACTGGCCTCCTGTACTGCATGTATCTGAGTCTTCCTACTCAGTGCATTAGCTACTGCATTACCTTTACCAGGTGTATAGAAAATCTCAAAATCGAAGGACTGTAGGTACTAAACCCACCTTCACTACCTCAGGTTCAGGTCATGCTAAGTAAAGATATACGTGTGGCTTTTGTGGTCAGTGAAAACCACAAAATTCTCTCCCAACTGATAATGTCTCCAACAGCACAACGCATGAACAACTGCAGCCAACTCGAGATCATGCATCGGGTAATTCCTCTAATGTGACCCATAGATAAAATAAAAACTACACAATCTCAAATTATATCACCCAACGGTGAAAAAATATCAACCGTAAAATTTCAAAATCAAAAGAATGCAAAATACGAGGTAGACTGGCTTTTCCCTGTACACAGGTTAGCTACGCCCGGGCACAACTTATTACCAACTACTGTTCCATCCTATCCCTGAATACAGATTAAAATAGTAATTCAAAGAAAAGAAACCCCTCTGATACCACTTTGTAATGTCCCAAACCCCGGGTGCCACTCAATAGGTGCCCCGAAACCGGTTCACCACAAAACCTCAAGCGCATTTCCCCAAACGCCAGAGGCTGCCGACTAGAAGTGAGGGCCCAGGTCTAATAGTTGGGAAACTATGCCCCCATATGTCAAAGTATAGTGCAGTGGAATAAAAAATAAACATACAAAGAAAGTGGAAGCAGTAAACCATACACAACAGAAATAAACTACAGCAGTGGATATAAACAACAGTATATAAATGATGATGCTACATGTTCAAGTTCTAATAAAATAGCTAGAACATGTTATACATCAATAAAGTACAACAAAATACAAAGCATAGAAAAACAAGAAAAAAAGCTGGCAGTGGCATCGTGAGCCTAGGCTCGGTCCCATGCCCTCCTACTCCTCAGTAACAGTCAAGTACCTGTATAGGGACTCTTTCCCCTGTCTACTCCTGTAGAAACGTAATCTGTTTGGGCCGAAAAGCATGGGCCAAACAGGGTGTGCGAAATATATCTCAGTTGGCACCCACCAAAGGCCCGTGCCCAATTGCGTGTAAGCATGCAATAACAGTGTACAATAGTAAACTGCAATAAAGCTCCAGGGTGGAGGGTCAAACTCACGACTTACATGTTGCATGATTCCGCCAAGAGGTGGTGGGGTGTTACCACCCAGTCAGATCATCACAGAGACATGGCATGGGAAGATTTTCAGGCAGTATTCTATGACTTTTTCTTTCCCCAAGACGCTGAGGGCAGATAGAGCTCGAGAGTTCATGAATTTGCAGCAGGGATCTATGTCGGTGATGGACTATTCTGCTCGTTTTATGGAGTTTCACTATTTTTCACCCGTGATGGTGGGTGATGAGACGTTGAGAGCCAGGCGTTTTGAGGAAGGTCTTGGTTATGATATCCGAGTGTTGGTGAATATTTTCAAGTTGCCTTTAGTACACGCTATTGTAAAACAGGTGCTGATTTCTGAGAGGAACCTGCAGGAATCTAGTAGTGTGGGCCAGTGCGGTTCAACACTAGTTACTGGTACTATTTCTACTAGCAAGAGGAAGAGACAGATGAACTTCTCTCAGGGTGGAATCTCCAGCCAGGTAGCTTCTTCAGGTGGTCCGATCAGGTGCAACCAGTGTGGCAGAGAGGGGCACAAGAGGCCACAGTGTCCACGAGACCCAGTGGAGTACCGAGCTTGTGGAAATATGGGTTATCCTCAACGCTTTTGTAGGGCGTTTCTACCAGTGGCTAGTGAGAGGGGTTCTATGCAGACTCCAAGTTCGGGAGCAGGACCAGTGGCTTCTTACCAGTTGGGGAACTGGAATACGTCAGGGCATGTAGACTGAGATGGTGGTTGTGGATGTGGTAGCCAGACACCAGGATCGCAAAGGCAGTAGGGCGGGACAACTCAGGGTAGCCAGGCTGTGTTGTAGGGCCACAACACTGGGCAGGCATATGCAGTGCAATAGACCCAGCATGAGTAGGATCCCGAACCTTCTATAGTCAGAGGTACTATTCGTGAAGGCTTTATACGGTTCATGCACTTCGAGAGCTTATCATATAGACGATGCTCTCTCAGTGTACTCAATAAGATCTCAAGATGGGTTGCATGGTTGTGTAAAGTGTGAGAGTACACCAAGATGTCGTCCATGAATACCACCACAAAAGAATCAAGATACAGATGGAATACACAATTCATCAGATCCATGAAAACCGCTGGCACGTTCGTGAGTCCGAACGACATAACCCAGTACTCGTACAGACCATATCTGGTCCGAAAAGCTGTAAGCGGTATATCCGATGGTCTCACACGTAGTTGATGAAAACCAGATCTCATGTCAATCTTCGATAACATTCGTGCTCCATGAAGCTGATCTAACAGATCATCTATCCTCGGCAAGGGATATCTGTTCTTAACTGTCAACTGGTTCAGCTTCCGATAATCCACACAAAGTCTGAGGGTTCCGTCTTCCTTTTTCGCAAAAAGGACCGGAGAACCCCAAGGAGAAGTACTGGGTCAGATAAATCCCCTTGCTGGTAACTCCTCTAACTACCTCGTGAGCTCCTGCAACTCAGGTGTGACCATCCTATAAGGAGGAATGGACACCAGTGATGTTCCTGGCACGAGCTCAATAGAGAAATCCACCTCACGCACCGAAGGTAGACCTAAAAAGTCGTCCGGGAAGACATCCCTGAAACGATAAACAACTGGAGGGAAATCCGTCTGACAAGTCCCCCGATCATCCAGATATATGCTCGCTATCTGTGCTGTGACTCCACCTTGACAATGATGCTCTGGTCCAGATCGACTCTCCTGAACATCCCATTCACCCTTGTATAGAAACTCTCCGCCCTCTGGTGACATGAAACTCACCCTGCGATTATAGAAGTCTACAAAGGCTCAAATGGGAACCAACTAGAAAGCCCCCAAAGGCTAGGATGCATGCGCGCAACATTTCCTCTAGCACCTGTATTGTAGGACCTGAAGGGAAGGTTGACAACAACACCGATCTAGATACTCCCAGAGCAGGGGAAGAGCTATATGCGGTCATATACTTTGGGGGGCTCTCGAAGTGCATGAACTGCATAAAGCCTTTGTATTGAGCTCGTCCATAGCTGTGGAGGCCTGCGGTGCTCCCTGAAAGGTCTGCATGAACTGCATAAAGCCTTCACGGAACTGTGCCTCCGTGCCTGTGTCTGGTATAATAGCTGGCACCGCATCTGGCTCTGCTGGTGGATCAACTGGTAGCCCATGTCCCACCATCTCCGGAGTATAATCGTCGCTGCTCTCCTAGCGAACAACTCACGGTCGTCTAGGGGGAATGACACTACATGGTCAAAAGAACGCCTCATATTCAAGATTACTAAGACTGAAACGAAGGAATTACCAAGGAAACAAGAGGAATAAAGCATGCAAAATTTGCAAAACAAGACTACACACCGTGTACAATGACTACACGACTTGTACTTGACTTCCCTTCCCCTTCCCAGGTCCTTCTACACGGCTTCCGTCAAAAAAAAACTACACGGCATGTATAATATCTACATGGCATGTACGGTGTTATTTTCCACCTACCCGTGTCATTTGTGACACGACCGACTACTCAGCTTATCTCCAAATAGCGTGTTACACCCGTACACGGTGTGTACAACACCCCATTTCCAAGCCACACAGATAACTCCACACGGTCTTTCCACGGACAAGACTACACAGCGTGTCCCAAAGGTACACGGCATGTTTAGGGAGAGGTGAAAATAGCCTGTGTTGTTCGTTACATAGCTGTGTCCCCAGGTCACACTACACGGCGTGTCTATAATTGACACGGCGTATTCTGTCAAGGAGTTCACCGACCCGTGTTGTTAGTTACACGACCGAACTCTGGGTCACACTACACGGCATGTCCATTTGGTACACGACGTGTTTTACCCAAGACTTTCCCTACCCCGTGTCACAGCCCACATGGTTTGTGACACAGAAAGAGACTACACAGCGTGTACTCATGGTACATGGCGTGTACTCAAAAAGTTTATTTTTCTAGTAACATTCTTGTGCTCAACAGCACCAAGCCCTCAGGACAACCAGAACTGTTCCCTCAGGATAAAATAGTAAACCACACCCTCAGGCTTTCCCTCAGGACATACAGAATCTAACCTGCAGGTATTTCCCTCAGGCATATCCGAATCTCGCCCTCAGGAATACAAAGTGTCACCCTCAGGCACATATGTCAAGCGCTCAGGCACAAAGGGTTTCCCTCTAGTGAAATAGAGTGTCACCCTTAGGCTAAAACAGTCACACCCTCAGGCTAATCACAACAACACCCTCAGGCTAAACAAGTAACCGAGAAAAAAAATGCAAAAAAAACGCAAAAAAATGCATGACAGTTGGAAAATAAACACAAAGACACCTACCTTATGTGCCAACGAACATTATACTCGAACACCGACTCCAGAAATTCCCAAGAACGGTGTAGATCTGATAAAGAATAAAACCCATTCAAATGTAAATAACTTCCCCTCGGGAATGAATTGGTAAGAACAGTACCAGGAGAGGAGAGGGCTTACCCGTGCTGTTCCAACGAGATCGTCCGAAGCCGAATCGGATTTCAAATGAACACCCGACGGATCTTCAAAGGTTCGGCCATCCACCTTGGCTCCAAAACGGCTCAAACGCCTCCTCTGCCAAATGAGGAGGCTAATGCCTATTTTAAGCCAAAAAAACAAAGTACACAGCATGTAATTCTGAGTACACAACATGTACTTCTTTCATTTAACTGTTCATTTGGCGGCACCGCCACCCTATTCAACCATCGACATGAGTACACGGAATGTACTCTAATGTACATGGCGTGTACTGTCGCCCAACTGTCGGTTGCTCCACCACCTTACTGTTTAGGCCTACTGACTGACTACACGGCATGTAAGGTACCACTACACGGCGTGTAGTCAGTTCCTACACCCTTCGTCACTGGCATGGCTACATGACCCATGTACTCATCCCCACACGGCCAGAAGTACATGGCGTGTTGTTCCAAAATTTAGGATTTTTTCCCATTTTCCATATTTTTTCAAAAATACCTATGCAAAAGGGAAAAGAAGAATCTTGTACCTCGAAAATAAGAACCGGGTTCTTACATGACCCTTGAAGCTTCCTATAAGTGTCTCTTAGTAATGAATTTGATGAGTCCACATCGTCCAAAAAAATCTAAAGCTAACCCAGTGGTCATCGATGACACAACCAACCATTTCAGAAGATTATCCCTAGAGTTTGATAATAACCACCTTCAATATCTAATGAAGGTGGAACTGGGAGTGAAATATAGCTTATGTTTGGTACAAGTGTGGTTGAGGAGGGACCCTATCAACTGCCTCCAATAGCACTATCCCACCGGTACTCACCAGTATCCTACCGAGGGAACCACTTGACATGAAACCACCTCTAGAGAGAATGCATGGACAGTAAGGAAGACACATCAGGCGAGGAAGATGTTGGATATCTTAGATAGGGATCATATCCCCACTCTTCATAATTATGTATACTAGAATATTCATATAGTAACTAGCAGTAATGGTCATATCCCTTCTCATTAAACAAAATTATGTGGGCATATTCATTTAGATGGAATGAGGGAGACACAGATCCCTACCCCTTGCACGAATCCTATAAGCATTTTATGGCTGAAAATGAGGAAAGAGGTGGGAAGTGTGGGGGAACTGATAGAGATAATATTTTAATTATTTTTCATATGTTTTTAAATGATTTAATACCCACTAATTAATCAATTTGAGATAATTTTTATCATTTTAGTGTTTTGGTGAATTATGAGATTAATAGTGAAAATTGGATAATTCTGGAAATTTATTAGTTTTGTGGAGCTTCTCTATTTCAGAAGTATATTTTACTATTTTAATCCAATTAGGCTGATTCTTTGTTTTATATTATTTCAATGCTCGTGGGCCTCGACTTTTTTATTTGGAACATGGTCCAATTTGGAACAAAATGGCCCAGAAAAATTCATTAAATGGACAAAGTTTTCTGGATGATAGAATGCATCCACCTTAGTTAATGAGGCATATCTCAGCATAAATGTGTCCAAATGAGGTGATTCCGGATGTTATAGAAATAGGAATCCACTCATCACATTCGCATTAAATTTCCGGAATAACTTCGATAATTAAGGAATCCATTAAATTTGAAAAAAGAGAGGAAGTTAAAGAGTCACCTCGGGTAGAAAAGTTTGTCATTAGTAATTCAAGGATAAATTTTGATACACTTGTCCAAATTCGCTGAGAATTTGAGGAAGCATGAAAAAGACATATAGGAACAACATTTATGAAGATACCATCCAAATATTCGTCCATTTATAATACTAACAATACTCCAACACTTGGTAGGGTAATTTTGGAGTAAAATTTTCTACTCCACAAGCCTATAAATAAGAGTGTTCTCTTCCATTCAAGGGGTCTAAAGAAGGGGAAAGAAGGGATGTGCTGGAGGATTTAATTCTTGAAGTTATTTCTATTTTATATTTTTTATTTTCTTGGTTTCATCATGCTCTCTTCTTCCCTTTCCACTACATTACCCTTCACATGGATGGGTATAACCTTTGAGTGATCCCGGAAGGGGGAGTTTCACTTTTGTAATGTCGGTGTTTAGCGTGCTTAAATGTAAAATCCAATTTTTCATTTGAATGAATTATATTATCATTGTTTCCCAATTCTCTTAATGTGATCATGTTTTGGGTTTGGTGTATTGATTTTTAATATCATTGGTTAGTGACTTTTAATCTCCCTCCGCCAAGTGCAATTTGTCTTTATAGAGATTATTTTGCAAGGTGGTGAGTGTCCAACGATCATTGGAGCATGTGTGGAAGTAGTAGACTTTTTCTAGAGTTATAAGGAGCAAAATTTCCTGATTGGGACTTTCCTTAGTCGTATGGAAAATTTTTATGAACTTCCATGCACATAAGAGCGAGTTCCAATAATTTCTTCAACCAAAGGTGATTGATAACTCGATCGAGGAGTCATTCATTTGTCATTCAATAGGAAGAGAGGGAAGATGATCTTTATGACTATGATGATATTTCTAAATATGATCCAACCCGGACCCCATCACTCTCTTCATCCATTAGTGTTCAATATTTCTTTTTTATTTATTTCTTTATTTTCAAACTCAAACAATTTCACGGACAACCACTTCTTCTTTCTTTAATTTAAGAGACAAATATAATTATTGTGCAGTCCTCTTTAGAGAAAACCTGAGTTACCCACTTTAATACATTTTATCTTAGGTTATATTTTTTTTTGTCACACCCCATGACAAGCACGTGTAAAAACTTCACATCGTTACTGGGGAGGCTGTACCAGAAATCCATTTGTAAATATTTGAATCTTTAAAAAAACATAATACAAATCTTTTTCCATGATGTTATAAAATGATTTTTTCATTAATTCATGGAACAATTATCCATGAGTGAAAGAACAAATTATTGACTCACCTTGTTCTATAGAGGATAATGTTTCTCTCTTTTCTAAACAGACCAGGGGAGATCTCATACAAATCAACAAGGAGGATGAATTCAAGGATCTAATTCATGACCTTAAAGAAAACCCTGAATACTGAGTATCGAAAGGATTGACTAGAGAATTAGATGAAATCCAAGAGCACTTCCCATAATTTTTTCAATAAGAGGTTGAGGTACAATAAGAGGAGGAAATTCAAACAAAATATCAGTTATAAGGACTTCAAGAAGAAATATAGGATATAGAGAGAAAAATGGAATGTATAATTTAATATGTTTATACATACCAAGAGAAACCTAAACCTAAACTTGAGTGATTAGTGGAAGTGGATTCCCCTCTCATCCTTGATTTGCCTAATGATGTACATACGAGATAAAAACATGATCTGGATGACTTCTAGAATGAGTGTGAGGAACTAATTAATCCTATAGTTCCTCATAATGTAGAATATCCAACATCGTTGAAGGAATACACCACCAAAATGGTGGAATTTGAAGAGAATGTTGAGGTGTCTAACTACCCTCCTCTATCTGTTACCACTCTAATCCAAGAGGAACTTACCACAGAAGAATAAATTGAATCTGAGAAAACTCTAGGAGATGATCTTTTCTTGAACTCATTATTTTCTAATTTAAATGAATCTGAATTGGGTATCACCTCCCCCTACTTGAAATTTTCAGATTTAGACAACTCATGTATTATATTGGTGGATGAAGAAAAAAAGGAAGATGCATAGAAATAGGAACAGTTGGAGCTCCCCAAACATGTTGATAATTTATTCAAGGGAGTACAAGAGATGATTCAAGTGGCATCTATTGAGGAAAAAGAGACACAAGATGCTTAATTTGAAAGGGAGGAATTTGATATTGGCACTTCATGCTTTAACATTGTTCAAATAGAATTATACTCTAACATTACCTTTGATTTTTCCAATGATTCATCATACATTCCGCATCCACTATAGAATAACGGGGGGATATTAAATTGGAAACAAAGAAAGATGAGGAATCATTCATTATCTTATTCCCACCAAGAAAGTTGCATTTTATTTTCCTAGGGGTGGATTTGGTGTACTATACCCATGGTTTCCACAATAAAAAAGATGAAGTGCATGATGTAAAGAAGAAGTTTTGATGGCTCATGAGAAAGAAACTACACCCACCATCAGATTTGTGATAACCAACTGAAACTTCCCATTTGGAGGTAGTCAAAACCCAAGGCTCACTTGGGGGATTAAACTAAGATTTATCATTCTTTTCTCATCCTATTTTTATTTTAATTTCTTTTAAAAAAATTATTATGTTTTTTTGTTCTTTTTCTTGTAGGTTTTTAGTTTTCAACACTTAGGATCTTAGCATAATATTTCACTATGAATAAGTCAAGTTGTACCTATCCTTTACACTTGCTTGTTGTTGGGATACATTTTAAAATCTTCTTACATGTTAAATCCACTTGAATGCATTTAGGACACTGAATCATTTAAGTTTGGGGGAGATAAAATTTGTAGTTTAGGTTTTTTCATTTGTTTTTTGTTTTTCAAAATAAAAAATTTTCGTTTTTTCAAATTTTTGTGTGTATATTTTTCAGTTTTTGGTGAGTTTTTTAAAGTTTTGATCTGAAATGATTATCATTTCGATTTTTTAATCCCGTTTCATTAAGTTAAAACATTTATCCCATGAAATAAATCTTTTATTTATTAATTTAAAAACTTGAGGGGTTGGGGTACATGTGTTTTAAATGATTGAGGCATTTATTTGGTTTGAAAGCCCCATTTTCAAGTGAATCTCTTTAATTATGGCCTACCATGTTCATTTAATCCCTGAATCCCTTATAATAAATGAAAAAACTATTAGGTTATCCATATTACAAGCTAATTTTCACTATCCAACCTACTCTTGAAGTGAAATTGCCCGATCTAGTTGAACTTAAGTGTGGGGGAAGCTGTCTTGTGTAGTGCTACCTCATTTGGTGAAACTTTGGGTGGAAAATCGAATGATGAAGAGATGTGTGTGTTGATGAAGAATCATTCTGTTGAAAGTTGTGCCTTTTTTGGGAGCTTTCAAGAAAAATCATGTTTGAGATGATTGAAATTTTCGGTACTAAAATTCTAAGATATATGAACATTTCAAGATCTTTTATGATGATGGAGCTTAATTTCTACTAAGGGGAGTGAGGAGGATACCAACTTGAGTGAAAATTAAAATTTTGCAATTTAGCTTCAAAAAGAACCAAGCCCTCCTCATTCGGCCTCAGAATTTATTTACATAAAAATCCTATCAACTGAAAGTCACAGAACAACCCTACAAAGTCCTCATGATAAACACATGTCCTTGACTCACATCAGGTGGAG
This sequence comes from Viscum album, assembly GCA_963277665.1. Classification (NCBI taxonomy): domain Eukaryota; kingdom Viridiplantae; phylum Streptophyta; class Magnoliopsida; order Santalales; family Viscaceae; genus Viscum; species Viscum album. Next base: position 474,885,254 of record OY728148.1, read on the forward strand.
AATTAGAAGTTTTTCAAACCAATGGTGACCCTTACATTTGATTGGATTAGAGAAACATTGTTGAAAATTTATAATTGTGAGATGAGAACAACATTCATGTGAGGTAGGTGTCTAGTGAGCATGGTAAGAGAAATGAAGAGATAAAATATAGAATGATATGATTTTAGAACTTGTAATAATAGTTTCTTTGATGCTTAATGTCTTTTATTTCTTGGTATGGAATTTGTGGATCTGAATGTCATGTGTTTGAATTTGCTTTGATTTGATTCTGATGTTGACTTGTTCGGGAGTCCAAGTGATAAGTGTAGGGGAATTGATAGAGATAATATTTTCATATTTTTCATACGTTTTTAATGATTTTACCTCTTTCAATTTTTCAACTCGAGCTTATTTTTATATTTTAATGTTTTGGTGAAATATGAGCTTAATTGTTAAAATTTGTTAATTCTGAAAATTTATCAGTTTTGTGGTGTTTCTATATTTAGGGAATATCTTTTAAAATTTTAATCAAAATAGACTGATAATTTTTTTAGGATTTAAATTCTCAAGGGACTCAATTTTTTCTTTTGGACCAAGGTCCAATTCGGCACACAATGTCTCAGAAAAATTCATCAAATGGAAAAAGTTTGCTGGATGATAGAATGGACCCCACTTTAATTAATGTGGCATATGTCGGCCTAAATGTGTCCAAATGATTTGATTATAGCTGGAATAGAATTTTGTCTCTACTCATCACTTTAAAATTAAATTTAAAGAATAAATTCGGTCATTAAAGAATCCATTGAATGCTACCAAAAAGAAAAAGTTGAAGAGTCTACTCGGGTAGAAAAGACTGTCATTAGTAATTCGAGGATAACATTTGTTACACATGTCCAAATTCGCTGATATTTTGAGGAAGCATGAACAAGACAAGGAGGAACAATATATATAAAGCCACATTCCATATATTCTTCCTTTTAATATGATAACCATACTCCTAATTTAGGTAGAGTAATTTTAGAGGTAAATTTTCTACTCCACAAGCTTATAAATAAGACTGTTCACTTCCATTCAAGGGGGTTGAAGAAGGTGAAAGATGGGATGTGCTGGTGGATTGAATTATTTATGTTATTTTTGTTTTATATTTTTTCTTTTCTTTCTTTCATCATGCTCTCTTCTTCCCCTTTCAACTCTATTACCCATTGTATGGAGGGGTAAAACCATTAAGTGATTGGGGAAGGGGAGTTTCACTTTTGTAATGTCAATGTTTTGTGATTAAATGTAAAAACCTTTTTTCTTTTTAATGACTTATATTATCATTGTTTACCAATTCTATTAATGAGATCATGTTTTGGGTTTGGTTTATTCATTTTTAATATCTTTTGTTGAAGACTTTTAATCTCCCTCCGCCTAGTGAAATTTGTCTCGATCGAGCATATTGTGTTAGGTGGTGAGTGTCCAGTGATCATTGGCACATGTGAGGAACTATTGGAATTTTTCTAGATATATAATTAGAAAAAATTCTCGATCATGATTTTCTATAGTTTTTTAGAAATTGTTTATGAACTTCCATGCACATAAGAGTGAGATCCATTTCTTTCTTTAACCAAAGGTGATTGATAACTCGATCGAGGAGTCTTTCATTTGTCATTCATTAGGAAGAGAGGGAAGATGATCTTTATGACTATGATGAAAATGAAAAAGGTGATCATACCATATCCCCATAACTCTCCACATCCATTAGTGTTTAATATTTCTTTTTTATTTCTTTCTTTATTTTCCAACTCAAACAATTTCAAAAACTACCTCTTCTACTTTAATTAATTTAAGTGACAAATATAATTGTTGTGAACTCCTCTTTGGAGACAAACTAGGTTACCCACTTTACAAAATTTTAGCTTAGGTTATATTGGTTTTTGTCAAACCCCATGACATGCATTTCTCACATAACAAAGAGTCGAAATAGACCGAAATTCCACCATAAGGAGACACCTACCAAAGACTATTTTGAAAACATAAATTAGATCAGATGTTGAAAGCTATAACATTAGTGAGCCGTAAGATAGTGGGAACCACACGACCAAAGTAAATCCAACCTTAACACTAAATCAAATAAACTAAAATCCAGAGTTTAATAAATTGCATGGATATACTATACCCTTTAGTGTCATTATGGGAAATAACACACAATTATAGAAATATGTATAAAATGAATCACAGTAGAGTATATAATATGGAATTACCATGGAAAAAACCCAAAATTATAACATTATATGATATAAAAAATATATTTGTTGTTTATACACTCATACATCATTGTAAGATCACCTAATGTGATCGTCTTTTGTAGTATCAAATGACATGAAAATAAAATACATAGAGACCAAACCACTATCCTCAACCTCTCCTCAAACCAATCTCCAAATCCATCCAACCCTCACTAGATCATCCAATGGTACTAGTTTCATTTTTAAAATCCTATATGTCAACCATAAGATCTATATGTGAACCAAAGTACCCATGTATGTTTGGAACATGAATCCCAATATTCCACTGCCAATGTTTTCCATAATAGAAACTACTATATATAAAAATTAACATACTAAATGAAAAGAATCAATAGAAATAACATGTAAAAAACCATTTATATCAAGGCTACTGAAAAAGAAAACTAAAAAATACTCATACCTACATTTCCAAGTGTTGTGTTATGGTCTTCCTATAAGACTATATGTATCGAGGCTAGTTCACACTCTATGCTACTCATTACAACTACTGGGTGGTCTCATATCCAACCTAAAAATCTTATCCCAATACATGGAAAGTAAATCCCTCTTGGAATAATCAATCGTATAAGGAGGAATTAAATTTAAACCACATTACCACCATTTCCGAAGGCGTTAGGCCCAAACCATATAATCATTATCTCAAGAGGCATCACATCCACCACAAGTAAAAATCATATTTAGAGGAATTGAATCTAACCAAAATCATACTCATTTTAGGAGGCATCATGTTCAACCTATATCACAATCATCTTGGGTGGAATAATATCCATCCCACAACATAATTTTCTCTGGAGGAATCATATCCACCCCAAGACACAATCATCTATGGTTAAATCAAATCTACCCCATATCATAATATTTTTGAGATTCATCACTTACAACACACATATAATATATTTTACATAGTTATCACATCCACCACACATCACAATCATCTCAAGAGGATCATTCCAATAGACACCAAATTCATATCAAGAGGAATTACATTAAAATTATATTATATTAATCTCAGGATATATCATATCCACCCATAATCTTAATCATTTAAAGAGGAATCATATCGACCCTTCATCATAGTAGTCTTGGGAGCGATCTTTTCTAATATATATCATACATCCATACTCAAGGGAAACCATACACCTTATAGAATATATAGCTATAATGAGTAGAAGGTTTTGTCCTATATATGGTTATAAAAAATGGTAGTTCATCCCTAATAGAATACGTAGCTTCATAGGATATAGATTTCACCTTGATATGGCCATAAAATGCTATTGGTTTGAAAACATGTAGTCTACCGTATTATAAAATATCGTAGTCCTAGTAAGGGTGAAGAAAAAATACAGAAAAACTATAACACAACAGAAAAGAACCGTACTTATATTAATTGGTTTAAGATCCAAGGAAATGGTTTTCTAATCCAATTACTCTCACTAGGATACTCACAACCCTGGAATTATACAAAAATCACTCACAATACAAGTCCAAGAATCCTTTATTATTAATGATAAATTTTTACTAAGAAAAATCACTTTTAATGAAAACTTGGAAACCAGTCAAGTACGCTAAATTTGATCACCCAACCTGATAAGTAATAGCCATATCTATGAATTTTAATTTAAGCCTATTAGAGATCTTACCATTATAGAGACTCCAATTTAGAACTATATAATTATTGTCTGGATCATCTTTGAGAAATATCTAAATGTTGTATGATATCTTGTCCCAAGTCTGAATTAGATCTTCCATAGAAATCCTATTCTCATTGAATCCATGAGGCAATATGCCAAGATGTTTTTGGATATAGTCACACCGATCCTTGGAATAACTAACCTGAATACATCATCCAATGGGCCCATAAAATTCCTATAGGATAGTAATGACTTGAAGGCCCTTATAAAATAAATATTTATTGAAATGTTTTATATTTGAAAACTCATCACACTCCATAAATTCATTATCACTTGGGTGGATATCAGATTCAACAACATCCTTTTCAGCATGCACCAAGTAGGAGATAGAAGATTCCCGTGCTAGAGATTCTAGATCCTTAGTAGTGTTTTCCTCCACCGGCTTGGAAACCATTAGAGGTATCTTTCCTTTACTTGAGTATCAAGTAAGAGGAGGACTAGGTAAGAAAGAATAATCTTTCCTTCTTTGCGGCCTCTAAGAGTGTGGGATAAACCTGTTTGAATCCATGATAGTGTTCTTTAACTTCCTTGAAGAGGATATACTATATTCCCCCAAAATGTCCAGTTCCTTAGACTCAATAAGGGAGTCAGGGTCAGAATACCTATAGTGGAAACTCATTATAGATGATCACATCACAATGTATTGGTTACCCCATATAATAAGTAACACATATGGTCCCATCAACAAGGGACACTACCAAATTACTCCAAATTATCATGACTCTAGTTTAGGTAAAAGAGAAACCTTTATAGTTATATTCACTCATAATATTTCTACATTCATATAGAGACCGAACCTTTGACTTACAGGTTCACCACAAAAGGGTTGGAAAACCATCCATGATATTGATATTGTGTGTCCATCACTCAAACATAAAGAGAAACCAAATTTTCTTCTATACTTTGTCATTCTAACATACCTTCTAATCCATTCATTCCATGAAACCATTTCCAATAAAATCCACATGATTCCATATTTTTTTTCTAAATGAGTATCACATATTAAATGAGGTATTGCCATGTAGATTGGGCCATAACTCAATAATGGACTAAAAACATGAAATTTAATTCACTCTAACCATTCCCCCTCCTATAAGACACATCCCATGGTAAATTTGGGACAAATTTACACCATTTTTGGAGTCACTGATACTTTATAAAACTCACTAGCCCTACATCTCAAAATATTTCCTTCTCTGGTCACTCACACCTAGTTTCCCTTACATACATTTTAAAAATTATATAATAAACTACATAAAGTGTTTATATTAGAGACCTTCTAACTAAATATAATGTTATCCCCCACTAATCCATGATTTATACATCCTTGATCAATAAATAACCAAATATGTTCTTCATATTCTTTCCCGTAACTCATCAAATAAGATCTATAATTAATTGAAATTATATTTTATCCAATTTAAATATTTTTTTAAAAACTCTTCATTTCGGAATAAATGAATTAAAACTCATCGAATGCGAATAAATTCCAAAAACTATTGTAACATGCAAGGAATAGATCCTAACCTACTTAAAATTACACTCCTAATAAAATATATAGCTAACAATATTGAATCCACAACCAATTTCACTCTAATTTGATGAAATTATATAAATAAATTAAAGTAGTAAATTATTGACAGTGATATAAATTGAAACTACATGAAACAACCATATATAATCATCCTCTAGACAATTTGAATGAATTCACCATTTTCATGACACAACTACACCATACTCTCGTGGATTTGAAAATAAACATCAAAACTCAATCAATCATAATCAAAGGACAAGGAGAGTAAGATCCAATAGGGGGAGAAAATAGAAATTATCCTTAATTAAAAAATCGAATCTTCCCATAAATCCTAGATCCATAGAAGAAGAGAATGAAGAGTAGGATGAAGAACTTGGCCTACACTTAGTGTGGTTAGATAAATCAAATAAACCCCAAAAGCAGTAAAAATATTATATTCACTCAAAGGGTAAATATTTCTTGAATAAAAAAATGGATTTGTAAAAAACTAGGTACTTAGTCTACTAAAACCAACTACTTGAGGTAATATCAAGTATTTTACACAAATTATTATCTACTTGGTAGCTGAGGGACAATACCCATAGAACCCCATGGCCCCCTATATCCACTGACCTCCATTTATCATATACCGAACACCTAAAATCATGTCCTAATACTTTTCCACCCATTTTTACATAAGATAAAAATCCTCATTAAAATTTAAAACATAGATAAAAGTAAAAATTCCTAATGGGAATTGAAAAATTTAAAATGACCTATGCTCAAATGTCTTAATAACTAGACGTTTCTATGAGTCTAACAATACATACTGGTGCTACTTTATAATCACTGAAAAGGTTAAATCATCCTCCATGAAATACCTTGAATCCCATCCTATGATATGAATATTATTCATATAAAATAGACATGAAATTAAATTTCCTATAATGAGACATCGTATATGATTATGAAAGGTATTCATGGATAACACCAAGTATTCCACATAGTTTCATTCAGTACTAGATTGAAAGACCCACCTGGCATCGTGAATTATCCATGGGCCAAATCAGTTTAGAATCATTAAAGGACATGAATTACAAATCACTAAATATAAATAATAGTAATATAGGTTATTGGAAGTCTGAGTTTTATGGCATAATGACAATATTGTGGAATACTCAATTAAATAATTAAAATTTTAAACATTTTTGAGAATGTTTCAACTACATGAAAATTAAAAGAAGACAGATTAACAATGAATTGAGAGAATAAGAGAATAAAATAAAAAAACATACAAAGAATATAGTTTTCAGGTTCATGAAATAGTGATTATTAATGATCAATTATCTTTGTAACACCTCAATAATTTAAGATTTATTTAATTTTGGAATAAATTCAATATATTTAATAGCTTGTGATGTACATAACATCGAGATTGAAAAAAATATGATACACTTTTTAAGAATAGAAATTATAGCCTAGCCATTAAGTCGGTGCGTATGAATAGAAAAAAATAAATTATGAAAAATTATATTTTTTAAAAATGTATAAAATAATTTCAATACTTATCTACTGAATAAGATAAAAATAGAACTATTTTAACATAAGGGAAATATTTTTTGAAAAAGAATTTTTTTTTAAATGGAGGTTTTTTGTGATTTTCAATCATAATTTAAAATTAATTTTTTCTTATTTAAAAAATTTTAGTTAAAAAACTGATTTTTTTTGAATCAAAATCTCATTATTAAATTTTCATGGAATTTTATGATTTTTAAGTAAATAATATTTTTTAGTAAGTAAATAAAAATAATGATTTTTATAAAATTTTTATTTATTTTTAATAAACCTATTACCATTATTACTTTAATTTTTCATAAAATTAACATAATTTTTATTTAATTATATCAAATTCAATTGTTACCTTTGAATAGTCTTTATGCAAGATTTTAGTATAAGTTTATTTTTAGGACTTAAAACACTTATTTTTTTCTTCTAAAAACTATTTTAAAGTGTATAGTGTTCATTGATTTTAAATAATTAAAATAATACATTATTCGGAATAATTTAAGTGAAATTTATATATTATATATCTTTAAATATTAATCTAAATTCATATAACTATTATTTCCTTTCATATAGTTAATATAAGATCATCATTTTGTTAAAAATGCATTTCTTAAAAACAATTTTTTGACACGTCTACGAGTATAATTTTAAATTAAATTCTTCCACTTATGTGAGTTGAATTTTTAAAAATGGGTTAATTTTTTTAATTATAATAATTTATATTATCCAATAATTTCATCATATTTTTTTTATCATAATGAATAGTGGAAATAATAAAAATTATTTATTGCAGTTTTGTTAAAAACTAGTTTATAGGGGTTAAAGTAAAATGATAACGGTTAAAAATTACCCAAAAAAATTATAATTTCTTTTTAATAGTCATAAATATACCCTATATGTTAAAAGGTTATAAAATGGTCCATTTTGGAGCATTGTGGTATGATAAAAAACATCTTTGGAATTCTTTCTTTTCAAACATTCCGAGTGTGTCCTCTCCCCCACTTATAAAATGCCACCCACTATCCTCTCCATTAAACACATATAAAACCTATTTTTTCATAAAGTACCTACCCAAATCAATCCCCTAATATCAAAAATCATTAAACAATAATGTTTTTGTTATAAGTTTTACCTATGAAGTATTTTAGTTTGAACTAAAAGAATTTTTCTGAAGAAGAGGTAACATACTTAAAAACCAAGTGTTATTTTTTTTATTATCCCACCACCTTAAAATTTTATGAAAACATACTAATATAATAATATTTTTTAAGTCAATTCCATGACCTAAAACAATCGACACCTCTCTCAAATGGACAACAAAGATGTTGATCATCTGTACAATGAACTACTACCTTACAAATCAATATAAAACATTTTCAATCACAAATTATCATGGAACAATATAATGGTGTATAAAATGATTCTATATTATATTTATGATATGGTTATACATTTCTATCAATAATATAAAATATGTCTTCTTACTATCATTTCTATAGGGAATACGATAACGTCACTCGTGTGTACGGTGGACTACCACCTCGCGAAGCGATGTATTTCATTTTTCACATGGGAGGTAATAAAGATTAAATTAATATTTGTATATGATAGTCATAAAATATTAATAATTATTTAAATTTATTATATCATATTGTTTCTTACCTTACCATCCATTAAAAATAATAATTTCATTTGTATGTACGTCGGGCTTCCGCCTCACGAAGTGATATGATTTATTTTTTTAATTTAATTATTAGTGAATATTATGGGTGGTATTTTAAATGGTATTTAAATAAATAATAGGATATTTATGATTTAATTATCATCAATTTAATATAAAATAACACTTAATTTAAATCAATCATGACCATAAAAAAATGGAAACATTATTCATGCGTACGTACAACCTACAGTCTCCATTATTGTAACATAGTTCATTTTTTCATAACCATATTTCATGGTTGATTTAGAAAGTATATTTTATTTATAAAAATAAATTTTTTTTAATTTTTACCATTATGGATATTTTTAATTAATAATGTCTTTGACGTTAGTCAATATACCAAAGTGATTATATACATTTGAGTTGTTTAATGTTAAAACATATGATGTGGAATTAATTTGTTCTTTAATGGAATATAAAATGATAAAAATTAAAATAAAAGGAATAATAAACATTAAAAATATTATTAATATATTAGATAATTATATTATGTTTATTTTTAGGGATATAAATAATTCATGTGATAAATATAGATGAAGGTAAGGGATCTCTCTAAAGCACCCTTTCCACCAAGTTATGAACTATTCTCCCTAAATCATTTTATATCTCTATTAATGTTATGGAATTATTATAAATTCTGTATATATGTATCTAACATATATACATTGATTATTATACATTATTTTTATGTTTTAATTCATTCACTATGATCATTTCTTAAATACCTTTACTATGAAATCTCCTTCGTTTATAATATGAAAGAGAATTATGAATCCCATTTTTCTTCCATGGGTAATTATTATATTATTCGTTATGATTAATTACATTATGTGGAAGATATATATCCTGAAAATTTTATGATCTGTTCACTTTTGAAGCCCTGCATATGTGCATCGATAAATTCATAAAGGAAAAATACCTAAATATGGTTACTATTTCCCAGAAAAAGAAATGTAGGATAATGGAGGAAATGATCACATTGATCATGTTAACCCCCAAGAGACACCTGATCAAATGACTATAAAAATTCATGAATATGGTCATTTTCAGCACATATCCTATAGAATACCTCACAAAGTCTCCTAGAAATTTTCTTATACTCTTGAGAAGTCACACCAAACAATCGATGTTCATGCATCGACAACTAGATAAGCTCCCTCGGGTCACACGACTTATAAAATGGAAGAATCCTAATAAGAACTCCAAAGAAAATCAAAAAAGGAGGAAAATATCCAAAATGGTGGGAGAATATTGCAGTCATAAAACTCATACGACACATCACCTATGGAGAGAATTATGGTTTTCAACAACATCCAAGAAAACATGAAAAATCGTAGGCCTTTGTAAAATAAACAAAGAAAATTAATAGGGGGATGGTTAAAACATCCTGAAATTGTAAAAAACATGAAAATAACCCCTATAAATCAGTGATACATTGTAATCACCCATCGAATTTTTTACCACATCACGAAAAATCTTTCTGGCTTGTCATCCTTATAATTTGAAGGGCCTCAGATATGTTCTGACAACCTTATGTTCCCCCTTTTTTATCCATAAGGAAAAATATATGGAGTTGTCCATGAAATGATCAAACATATCCATTTAACCATTATTTTTCATGTGAAACATAACTAAGAGGTTTAGTGAATGTCTTTGAAAACACTCATATAACCTCATAAAATTTATAACCATTGTAAAATAATCAATTGAAATACAATGGGAAAAGATAAGAGCCTCTCATGTTCATAAAACTCACATGAAAAACATAGGATGTTTTTGGAATGGTTATACATGACCTCTTGAAAATCCTATTTGATATTGTGAAGGCCCCCTGATACGTCATACTTGTTTGGTGGAAAGTCTCAGGAAAGTCACCTGAGAACATGAGAATGCCTTTAAATAGGTGCCCTGATCTAATGGAGGAACTTGGATGTGTTTTCCAGACAATATAAATGTCACTTAGCAATTCTTCATGTTTTTTAAAGTCCCCATTAACTTGAAATAACCCTAATAAAGGAGGTTTTTATGGGATCATCTCATGGTCACTAAAAAACAGAGTGACGCCCCTAGAGTATCCTATTTTAGGACCTCACAAAGACATGTGACGTCGAAGCCCGCTTCCAACTCTAGTATGGATTCACGTAATATAAACCATAAAAAGACACAAGAAACAAAGGTGGAGATTACTATAAGTCCCCCTCCCTAATATTAAATAAGAGATTGAACTTTTTTATCCAGATGCACTGACACACCAATCATCTACGTAAATTTATTGGAGTGCTTGATCTTATGATCAGAAAAACATCAAATTAGGTAAGATCTAGGGAACAATTGGAGTGACCAAGCCACATGAATAATAATTTCGTATTATAACTCATTTATCATGTGAAATAATTCTAGTGAGATATGAAAAATACATCCCATATATGTGTTAAAACATGACAGACATAAAAAAAGAAAACACTAAACAAGTATAATGATTACAGAATCACATATGCTGAAATAAAGGAAAAAAATGGGAGACTTATGAAAAGTAAAAATATAATAATCCTCATGTGTTTCACATGAACCACTCTGGTCATGAATCAACACAATGAAATGTATCCCATTTCATGCAATTCCACTCTGGAATACTATTTGGTTCATGAAAAGTCTTCTGGACATGTCAAAATAAAGTTGCATATCATCCCTTAGGAAAGACACCCAAGTCTCTTGAAACCCTTCAGGCTCACCATACAAGTCCCATGATGTACTTAAGATGTGTCACTCAAATCATATGTTTTTACCATTACATGTTAGTTGATCCTTGTAGTATAACCCAGATATGTCAACTGGATCTTGTGAAGCCCTCAAGGTATGCGAGCCAGGTCTCATGATGACCTCCCAACAAGTAATACTGGATAAGAGGCACCCTCTAAAACATGTCACATTGACTCTCACAATTCCCTCCCTATGTTTCAGCGATATCTTTGGGTGACACCATGTCACATTAGTTAGATCATCTAATATCCTCTAAGAATTTCATTGAGTGTCATGTGATGGCTTCGAGGATCAATCGGCCAGGTGCTGCAATGTACTCTATGCAAGAAAACCTAGATCATGTGAAAATATTCATGCATGCCATCCAGGTGACATGAAATCCATCAGAGAAGTAAACTAGATCATTTAATTTTCATTGGACATGCCTGGAAGATAACATCAAACATTCCAAGTATACTATCAGGGAATTCTTAGTGGACAATCAGTGCATATCAGCCAGACAAGTACACCAGACCAATACGGTATCCTAGGGCTTGATAACCTTTTCCACCCTAAGTGTGGAAGCCCCTAGAATAAGGCAAGCCTCTGTGTGTAATCACCAATGAAGGTAACTATGATGAATTTTATTATTGCTATAACAAAGTTACATAGGTTTCCTCTACAAGGAACATGCTCTATATTGAGAATCCAAAAAGTAGTCCCAATACATAAGTCCAACATCCACAATAAATTACACCAATTATTTACCATACATTTTTTTAAAATTGAGAGTCTCTAACATGTGATTAGGGGTCATAATGTTCATATCATTCACATGACATGTCTACAACAGGATAAGGAAATCCTCAGTGTTTAACCCTCAATCAGCGGTGTGACATTATATGTAACACATATAAGGGAAATATTCGTGTGTATGCTTTGACCGACTGGAATATGAGGGCTCTAATTCCTTCCATAAAAAGGATTTACAAGAAACCTTCCTAACTCTCAATCCCGAACTCAGATGAGAATCCACCTTAGTGTATCTCCCTCCATGTCTTTGACATTTCAATCATTGGGAACCAATCATTATTATGGGATGGGAATTATACCCGATCAATCAGCGAATTGATAAAACAAGGGAACTATAAGGAATCTGATTCCTTTCCTAAAAAGGATACATAGGAAACCTTCCTAAGGATCAAGCCCAAAATAAATTGGGAATCCACCCTAGTGTATGTTCTGCCATGGCTTTGACATTTAAAACATATGGACCCAATCATTCCCATGGGATGCTCAACCTAACTAATCCCTTAGTAGATTGAGAAATCAAGGGAATTATGATGAATCTAATTCTTACTATAACTAGGATATATACGATTCCTACCTAAGGTCTCAGCTTCATATTAAACATCATAAGGGTAGTCCAAGTACATAATTCCCAAATATATATGCAATAAGGCTGATCACTTTCTATCATTTATTTCTGACACTGACCATAGATCACATGGGATTATGGAGATGCAATAAACACATCATTGAAATCATTAATCTCCACCATCCATGGAAATATTAGTATGTAAGCCATGATGGGTGGTAAGATATAAATATCCCTCATGTAAGGACATCTACCTTGGGTCTAGTACCAAGGGCTTGAAAAATCTATGAGAACTATGATCCCATCTATAACCATGATACATAGAACTTATCCTCAATAATTGAGCTCAAATATTCAGTTCCCAAGTTCTCACACATATGTTCTTTCCGTATGAAGTTAAACTACAAAACTTTAATGAACAACGTGGGTTTTTATTCCTATAGAAAACCTGATATGTTGGATTCCTCATAAAGGATCAATCCAATCCTCAGAAATTAACTTCCTCATTTTATAGTGGAAAACAAAAAATCTCTTGGGTATTTTGCTTCATCATATAATTAACTATTCAATACTAGGAAAAAAATGAGGAACCTCAGATATATACAAATGGATAAAGCAATGAGATCCCACTTTAGTTTGTATTTAAAATAGACTTAACCTATAATAATTTTTTAGGGTAACTGACCCCATATAGGAATTAGGGAAGATATTCCTGAACATATCTTAAATCTATAAGAGACTTTTGGAGTACGGAAAAATTACCCCCAAAAGGGTGCAATGAGCCAGACCTTCTTTCTTATCAACCAATGCGAGTCCCTAAGAGTCATTGGGTCTGAAACCCCCATTAATCGGAACGAAGGTATGTACCCGGTTATGGATGAGGGAACCATTGAGAGTTTCAATTAAGAATGAAAATGTTGACTTAATGCTAATAAAAGATTAGGCTAAATAGAAACCACCTCGACAGGGGTTCGTAGTCATCTCATCTTCGTTGAAAAAATGGTGAACTAGATCTGAATCTCTCAAATAACAAATGATTGAGTTATTTTCCAGTGGGGCATTTTTTACAATATACACAGACATAAATGTTGAACCCAATGCGAATCTCTCAAATTGAAAAATGATTGGGTTATTATTCATCATGCCATTTTGTTTGCTCACTATAGACAAAAAAATCATAAACACGATGTTAATATCTCAAATAGCAGAATGATTGGTTAATCATGTGTCAGGAAACTTTATTGGAATATCAAAAAAATATGATAAGCCTAAAAATAACGTTATTGTTGATCCTATACAATTAGGGTTATCATGAAGTAAGTTCATCCTCTCATTGAAAAGTCCACATGAGTAGAATGGATGGATCTATAATAAATGAAAAATTATGTAAATCATGCATATATGATTGAAAACACATCATGACTATAATATAACTCTAATAGTTGACATTTTTTTTCATTTTATACACGAATTTACACATTTATCTCATCAACAATATCCTGATCCTAGATAATGTCATCATCCAGTGACAGTTTCGGCAATTCAGAAGTAGCTACAACCCCCAAGGATCACAAAATGATGAGACTGTTACAAAAACTTCTATATCAGGTGGAGAAAATAATGGTCTTAGAGGACCATAAATCTAGTAAAATACTGACCTGTAATGTCTAAGAATTTCTGTGTAATTTTTTTTAAATTATATGGAATTATTTCGAGACCAAACACTTTGACAACACATGATTCTGAGGCCTGAAGTGTCTGTAAGGTAATTTTGAACTTATTTTAAAGTAAGTTCATTAAACGTGCGAGTGGATTTTTCTAATGTTTGAACTAGATCCCAGATTGAAAATATGAGGGCACTGTTGAAGTCAGAATGCTGAGATTCACCTAGAAAAGATTTAATATCGACCGGTAAGGGTCGGACATAAAAGATAATATTTGGGACTTTTTAGAAAAATGATAAAATAACATTAAATAATTATTTTATTTTTATTTCACACCATTGAGAGGTGGATGAAGATGCTGGATTACGGTGAAGAGGTGACGATGAGATGCAATTAAGGAATCCCCTTAATGGATCGTTGTGAAATCATAACCGCTACGATGTTTCATAAATGAAACAGCGTAACGACGCAATGTGACTGCATAACATAAACATCATGACATGTTTATTTTTATTAAAAGAATGTGTTGGAGAGTGGAAAATTTATCAGTGGGGAAATATCTGATGAACCTTCAATGAGATTTCTCTCCAACAAAGAAAGACAAACACGGGTGGAACGTCATCAACTTCGACGTACCTCAAAGGAAGAATCCAGAAAGAAATGAAAAACTTCGACCACTTGAACCCTCATGGATGGAACACTTTGGAAATTAATGCCAAGAAAGTAGGTCTTTGAACCACTTAATGTTTCCCCATTCTTATTCCAAATGATGAATATGGATTAACCCACAAAAAGGTTAATCAGCGGACAATGGGTTCTTGTGGGTGGATGACTTCTTTTTGGATTTCTCTATCTGGGGTTATATTATCAATACTATTGGTTGAATTAAAATCCCCTAACCTCCTCATGTTTTTATGATTATAATGCGGATTGTGTGGGCTGAAATGAAGAAGTCTTGAGCACCTCCGCATGTGCGTTCTTCGTGGATGATTTCTTAAATTGGTGGAAAAGAATGTTTGAGGTTGTGATATTAAAGGTGATGGCCTAATGATTATGATGATGAATACAAATTGAGAAATGGACCACTAGAGAAACTCTAGTGGCCTGCAACAGCGGCCGCGGGTAGAGGGAGGCAACACGTCCATCGGCGCGCCGCTACATTAGAGGACCACAGTGGCGTAGAGATAGTGGATAACATCCAGGAGAATGAAGGAGGCTATGATCGCTTAACCATGGCACTGCAGATCCATGGAACCACGTTGGTACCACATTGACTAAGTCAACCTATATACTCAGTCCATGAGTGATGTGGAGGACATGGCCGCTCGACCGAGAGTGGCGCGGAACACGGCGTGCCGCGGTCACTTGACCATGAAAGTAGAGAAGTCGGGCGTGGATCCCAGCCCCGTCATGGCTAGGATGAAGGTTGGTCCACCTCTGGAGGACCGGGGATACTCGTGTGATGGACCCATGAAACCAGGCCAGACCAGGTCGGGTCGGGTCAGACCGGACCTGGACTCAGACCCAACCTGCCCCTATTTCACTAAAATGATTCTGTCTCTCAAACCGAGCATCCTATTGACACAATGTTAGTGGAATCGGGACTCTTGAGACATGTATATCATTATGAGATACTCTCTGTGAGTTTTGGGGAAAATTTTTGTATAACCGGGTTGGATCAGACTCAAATCTGACCGATCCATTTTTACCAAAATTCTCATATATTACAGACCGAGCGTCTGTTCGACACGCTGTCTGTTGCATTGGGTCCCTTATGATGAGACAGTCTTTTGGGGTTACTATGTGTGTGAATTCATGTTGTATGAGGTATATATGATGTCCTGAGTAGAGGATCCTCTTGGAATCAAGCATGATAAGTTTAGGAATCTAGTGGCTGTCTATGACATGAAAAATGAATAGTGATCCTGCGTGTGTCAGCACCTAGAAATCCAATGTGGCTCAACACCTAGTGATCCTATGTGGGTCAGATCCTATGTGTGGCAGTACCGAGAAATCCTGTGTGGGTCAGAACCTAGGTATCCTTTGTGTGTTAAAACCTAGAGACCCTATGTGGATCTGCAGGAGAGACTCTAAAGAGAATAAGATGATCTATGTTTATGACTAATAATATATACTTATGTACTTATTTTATACCTGGTGTGAGCTATGTCATTTACTTTGTTCTATTTTTTTGAGATCTTGGTTGGTTTTATTACCTCTATGGTATTTACATTTTGTTTTTTTGAATACTGAGATACTTTTGGGGGTCTTAGGGTCCCAACTGAGTATTTTTATACTCATACCTATACTGGCTTCACCCACACCTCTTGTGTCTTATGCAGATGACAGATGGATTTGTTTAGGACTTTGGGGGAGCCGGGACTAGATGGTGCTCATAGGTAGATTGATATACGTGGTGTGTTGCAATGACTGTAAAGACCCGCAAATTTCTAGGAAATTTTTTTCTTAATTTTCTTTGGAATTTTACAAGAGCGCAGCTTCAGACGGCACCTGATTCCGAGGCCCGGTGTGCCTGGAATCAATTTCCGAAGTTTGGCTCGGGTACGTTCAGTGAACGGACGAGCGGGTTTTTCTATCTTTTGAACCGGTGCCCGGAATCGAATTCTGAGGGAACCGATGAAATCGCAGTGCCGGTATTTGCTTAGAAACGCCTCTTCCAGATTTGCGTTTTCTCAACCGTGGTTTTTAAAATTTTGGGCTTTAAGTCGGAAATAAAATAAAGGTTGTGCGACAACTTTATTTTATTTCACTTAAGCCGCTTGAAGCCACTTGAACTGAGTTAAAGCGGATAGGGTGCTATCCGGAAATACCCTACCCCTTGGTAGGATATTTGTGAGGTGGGGCCCGCATGAGCCCCGCCATTTCTTTCGCTAAGTAACGCACCCGCGAAAACCCGTCAAAGTAACTGAAAAGTCAACTGGCGCGTTTTCTTTAATTTCTTAACAGACCATTTAATTGGGCGGTTTATTTCGTGAATTAAATGGGCTGTTTCATTCGTTGAATTAATTCAACGAATTTAATGGGTCGTTACTTACGCGGTTGCGTTCGTTGGCGAATTAATAAAATAGACCAACGTGTCTATTTTGGAGGATTACTCTTTATTTTCTGGGCCTCCACCCTCCCCGCGAAGAACGCGAAGAATGCGAAGAACGCGAAGAACGCCGGAACCAAAATTCGACGACGCACACCGTGATCCGCAACGCCGACAAACTTTTTCCGCGACCTTCTTCTTCTTCGGAGCTTCTTCTTCCGCGGCAAACCTACGATCGGCGGTTAAAGGTGAGAATCAAATCTTCTAAATTCTCCCTTTTTATAATTCGATATCAACGGATTTAAATTAATTAAATCCGTTTGATCTTGATCCGGAGATCGTCGGCGCGACTCCTTCCCACGGTGCGACGAGCGTCTCTTCCGCGACGATCACCAAATCCGCGACGACCTCTCGTCCGACGACGACGACAAGGTAGGGATTTAATTCTTGATGATTCATTCCCGTGTTTTTATTTCTTTTTGAATAAAGAACCGGCATGAATATTTTCAATTAATTAAAATTGAATTGCCGTTTAAAAGAAAAAGAAGTGAACAATTTTTATCTTGATTAAAAATTGTTGTAGCCCCTCTCTCCCGTTGTTTATGACTAACGCGGAGGGTGCGGGTCTAACGAACAAGACCCGACAACCCTCCGCTGATCCTTTTCGTGTGCGGTTTTGGCAAGTGACGACGAACCGTGCGGCAAGGGCGATCCTTTGATCCCGCAATGAAGATCGGCCCCCTGGAGGAGCAATGGCGCAGACGGGAGAGGAATCGGGCCACCGGAGCAACTCCGGCGGCCCGCGGAAGGCGGCGGCGGCGAACCGCCGGACCACGTCCGCGGTCCGGCCACCCAACACGCGGCCCGCGTGGGCCGCGTTCCACCTAAGCCGCGGGTCAAACCCGCGGCGCCCCTTGGCCGCTCGGCCGAGGTCGAGCCGGCCGGTCCGGTCGGCCGGGCCGCGCCCAGGCCGGACCGGACCCGGCCCAACCGGGCCGGGCTCGGTCGGGTCGACCCGGTTCGGGTCGACCCCGTTCGGCCAACCCCCAGGGGGGGTTCGGGTGGGGTCGCCCCGGGCCCAGAACCCCCGTTTTCGGGCCCTCTTCGGTCTTTTGCCCATATCTTGGGCCTAGGACCTCCGATTGACGAACCGTTAGCGGCTATGCGATCCTTGGATCGATACGGTCGTTTCGGTATATTACACTCAAGGTTTCAGAAGACTTTGGGTTCGGCCGGGTTGGTTCGTACACGAAACCAACCGGGCCCTCAGAGCGGAAACGCTCATAACTTGAGCTACGGACGTCCGATCGACGTACCGTCAGCTGTGGTAGTTTCCTCTAAGTGAGATGGAACTTTTGGAATACTCCGCCCGAGGATCGGACACAGGAGGAGTACGGTCGGGTTGGTTTTGCCCTAAAAACCAACCGGGCCCCTGGGACGAAAATGCCAATAACTCTCAGACCGGGCGTCCGATTGACGCGTCGTCTGTTGCGTTGAGATCCTGTTGTCGATACGGAACTTTTGGATACATCATCTTCGGACTACGTGTCAGTTGATGTATCAGACTCTCGGCTCGTGGAGCGGACCCTCCTAAACGAGCTCGCTGTGTGCGGGAACCCTAGCACTGGCTGTGACTTCGACGACAGAGCAGAGATCCTCCGTAGACTGCGACGACGACAGAGCAGAGATCCTTCGTGGACTGCGGCGACGACTGTGCAAAGATCCTCAGTGGACTGCGTCGACTACTGCACTCAGCGATCCTACGTGGACCAGTGCTACAGATCCTATGTGGGCCCGATCCTGTGTGGGTCATCTCTTACGGTTCTGTGTGAGCCATTGCTACAGGTCCTGTGTGGGCCCGATCCTATGTGGGTCATTGCTGAGGTTAGTACCTATCGATCCTTCGTGGGTCCGACGACTTAGATGGATCAGTGATCATCTTTGAGGTCATCTGAAAAAGTATACCTGGTTGAGCTGAATCTTATGTTACTCTCCTTTGTGGATTGTGTTGAACTATCCTATGTGGATTTACTATTTACTATTTACTCTCCCTGGTGGATTTGAGTCTTGCTTTCCTGTGTGGATCGAGTTGACCTTGAGCTCGAGAGCAGAGCTAGAAATGGGGACTTAGGTATATGTATGGGCATATACCTAAGTCGAGTCAGTTGTTTCTTCGTGGTTGCCCCTTTCTTTTGTGCTATATCCTTTGTGGATTTCGGGAGACCTTCGGGGGTCTCGGGGTCCTTACTGAGTAGTTTATACTCACCCCTGCATGGGCTATGCCCGCACCTTGTTGTGTTGGATGCAGACGACGGACAGCGCTGATCTCGGTTGGGGCGTGGAGTAGGACGGTACCTGGAGGCGGACCACTGGGCGGGACGTGCTCGGAGCGGACGTGGGACCCGAGGAGCCTGGAGGCTATCTGTACCCACCCTTCAGGTGGGATTGCCAGTGGACGACACGAGGCCGCCGTCTTTTCTTCAGTTGCTGTTCTTTTCCTTTTCAGTTGTACTTTCAGTTGGGCTTGTATTCCGGCCCCCTTTACTTTTCTGCACTTTGTAGTTACTTTCCGCTTGCTGACTCTGTGGTGGTTGTTACTTATAAAGGCAATGCCTTCCCTGTTTACCGGGATTTTACGCCTTGGTGCTAGTCGCCAGCCCCTGGCCTATGGAAGGCGGGCTTGGGGTAGTCACGGCACGGGCCCCGAGGTCGGGTCGTGACAAATTGGTATCAGAGGCGGTCGGTTCTACCGCAGACTCTGATCGTCTTTTCTTCCTATATGAAGCAATAGTGTTTAGTGTATTGAGTGTGGTTATCAATTCAGGGAGCCCAATGTTGGTGCGGCGACCGACGTATCCGTACACCAGGACCCTGACTCCTGATTTCCGACTTAATGCATGAAAACATTGATTGCGTGTGTGTTTCAAGTTTTCTTTGTGATTACTTGTGTCAGCTCACCGGGTATACTGATCTGCTTCATGAAAGTCTCAAGTTTTCCTTGTGATTACTTGTGCCAGCTCACCAGGTATACTGTTCTGACTGTGGTGCTCTTGTTCTCCTTTTTAGGATGACCCCGCGATGACAGCCAGCTAGGGTTCCGAGTGTAGGGCGCGACGGCAGACCACCGAGCGACGAGGCCTCGGTGTAGGGCCCTTTTCCAGCAGTGGCACCGGCGGTAGCTTTACCCGCCGAGCCACCGATGCTACCAGTACCAGACGCTGACGATGCACGTCGCCTCAGGGCACTGCATGAGTTTCAGAGCCAGCGACCGCCCAGGTTTCACGGTGAGACGGACCCCCAGGCCGCCGAGGACTGGCAAGAGGCGGTGGTACGGATCTTTAGGCTAGTGAGGACACAAGCGGATCTCATGGTGATTCTCGCGGCGAGTCTCCTACAGGCGGCGGTAGGACGATGGTGGAGCTTGATGCTCCAGGTTCACGATGATGCATCCTTGCTCTGGACGGACTTCGAGAGCCTCTTCCGCTCTGAGTTCGTCCCGGCCACCCTCCGAGCGGTGCGCATCCAGGAGCTTCTCCAGCAGCGCCAGGGCAGCATGACGGTCGCTCAGTACGCGGCGAGGTTCACTGACCTATCTCGCTACTCGAACGACATGGTACGGGACCCCTTCTTCCGGGCCCGGACCTTCGAGCAGGGCTTGCGGCAGGAGATTCGGGCGTCACTGATCTCCCTCAGCATTCCGACCCAGGCGGGAGTACTGGAGCGAGCCCTCCTGATCGAGAGCTTCCTGGGAGAGCCTTCTTCAGCGGCGAGACCTAGCGCAGGGCGGAAGGTAGCTGAGTCTTCGGCAGCAGGTAGACGACGGATGACTCTCGGGTCCAGGCAGACCAGACCCCCGCGCAGACGGCCTCAGGACACCGGCTCAGCAGTGCGGGGCACACAGCGGAGTGCCAGCCTTCCGAGAGGCAGGCTGTGCTACTCCTGCGGCGGGCAGGGTCACATGGCTCGTGACTGCCCGACTCGCCGATCAGAGGAGCAGCAGACAGTGGAGGGGCCACCCAGGCAGAGGCAGAGGGTCGACCGTGGCGGTCCGCAGGGAGGAGGCGGACGAGGCAGAGGAGCTGGCCGAGCAGCGGGTGGTGGGCGACGCTTCCAGGCTCTACCCCCACCACCACCAGGAGGGCCACCTCGACCACAAGGAGCTGGTGGGCAGGGACAGGCCCAGCTCCAGGCAGTGGAGGCCTACGACCCCGACATGCCAGAGATGATTCGAGGTACGATCTGTATCTATTCCACCCTTGCTGCAGTACTTATAGACACAGTAGCGAGTCACTCTTTCATAGCCTCTGCCCTTGTTCGGAGCTCGGAGATTCCGACTGAGCCGTTGGCTCGATCCTTACGGCTAAAGACTCCTACGGGAGCAGACTCGACGATTACGCACTAGTGCCGGCAGTGTGAGCTTACTCTAGGAGGCGAGAGCTTCGGCTGGGATCTCCTTGTAGCGGCGTCGAGGCCTTACGACGTCATCTTGGGCATGGATTGGCTATCCACAGTTCATGCCCAGATCGACTGTTTTAGGCGCAAGGTGCGATGTGTTCGCACCGACGGGAGCAGGTTTACCTTCACCGGCGAGAAGGGAACCTTTGCAGCACAGGATGGACTTCCGCGGAGGAGAGTGCAGCCCATCTCTCATCAGTTGGCTAGCCTCATCCTAGGAGCAGTGGACGTGCGGAGTCCAGTTTTTCCTGCAGTGGTGGACCAGTACGTGGACGTCTTTCCCGACGACGTTCCAGGGCTACCTCCTCGTAGAGAGGTAGACTTTTACATTGACTTGTGCCCCGGGACAGCCCCGATATATACTCCAGCATATCGGATGGCCCCCGCCGAGCTTCGAGAGCTGTGGGTACAGTTGGAGGACTTGCAGAGCAAGGGGTTTATCCGACCCAGTGTTTCACCCTGGGCTTCCCCAATATTGTTCGCCAAGAAGGCGGACGAGAGCTTGCTACTGTGTGTCGACTATCGTCGCCTGAACCAGGTGACAGTGAGGAACAAGTATCCGCTGCCACGTATTGATGACCTCTTCGATCAGCTCAAGGGAGCGCGGTGGTTCTCAAAGATAGACCTCCGGTCAGGCTATCATCAGCTCAGAGTTCGAGACGAGGACGTGCAGAAGACGGCCTTCAGGTGTCGGTATGGCCATTATGAGTTCTTGGTTATGCCGTTCGGCGTAACCAATGCTCCAGCAGTGTTCATGAGCCTCATGAACAGGATCTTCCAGCCATACCTCGACCGATTTGTCGTGGTCTTCATTGACTACATTTTGGTATACTCGACGACTGAGGAGGAGCATGCCTACCACCTGCGAGTTGTGCTAGACACACTCCGAGAGCACCAGCTTTATGGCAAGCTCTCAAAGTTACATTTCTGGTTACGTGAGGTCCACTTCTTGGGGCACGTCATCTCTGAGGCGGGAGTTGCAGTGGATCCCGCGAAGATCGAGGCAGTGCTAGCTTGGGAGCCACCCAGGAGCGTGACGGAGGTGCGGAGCTTCTTGGGCCTAGCCGGATACCATCGGAGATTTGTGCCAGACTTCTCCAGAGTTTCGGAACCACTCTCAGCCTTGACCAAGAAGGGGAAACCCTTTGTGTGGTCAGACAGATGTCAGCAGAGCTTCCAGGAGCTGAGACTGAGATTGACCAGCGCACCTATCTTGAGGTTGCCTGAGGAGGGAGTTGGATACGTAGTTTACTGCGATGCATCAGGGACTGGACTCAGGTGCATCCTGATGCAGGATCGGGCTGTGATCGCCTAAGGATCACGTCAGTTGAGGCCGCATGAACAGAACTACGCCACTCATGACCTGGAGTTAGCAGCAGTGGTCTTCGCTCTGAAGACTTGGCGGTACTATCTGATGGGCGAGCGCTTCACAGTCTTTTCTGACCACCAGAGTCTCAGGTATATCTTCTCTCAGAAGGACCTGAACCTGAGACAGCGGATATGGCTTGAGTTCCTCCAGGACTATGACTTTGAGATAGTCTATACTCCTGGGAAGGGGAACGTGGTAGCCGATGCCCTCAGCAGGAGGACGGGCATTCGGCTACTTGAGGAGGCGACGGAGCAGCTAGCCTCTTTACAGATATCCTTCGTGGATAGAGACGGAGCAGCCTTTCTTCAGTCTCTCACAGTCTCTCCTCCACTTCTACAGCGGGTCAGAGAGGCTCAGCGTGGGGACGCTGACTGTGAGACCCGGCGTGCACTGATATCCTCAGGTCAGGCGCCTGATGGCTTCTCCATTGGAGCAGAGCATGACATCCTTTTCAGAGGATGTACCTTCGTACCAGTCGCTTTACGAGAGGAGGTGATGAGAGAGTTTCACACTTCTCCCTTGGCGGTGCATCCCGGAGTGGCGAAGATGTACCAGGATCTCAGACGACAGCACTGGTGGCCGGGCATGAAGAAAGCTGTGGCAGAGTTCGTTTCACGATGCCTCACCTGCCAGCAGGTGATGGCAGAGCATCAGGTACCAGCAGGCTTGGTACAGCCCTTGGAGGTCCCGGAGTGGAAGTGGGACGGCGTATCTATGGACTTCGTGACTGGACTTCCACGCACTTCCAGAGGTCACGACTCCATTTGGGTGATTGTCGACCGACTCACCAAGTCGGCACACTTCTTACCCATCAGAGAGCAGGGCTCAGTGGAGAGATTGGGACATCTTTACGTCCAGGAGATCGTACGGCTTCACGGTGTGCCATCGTCTATCGTCTCCGATCGAGATGCTCGTTTCACTTCCCGGATTTGGAAGGGGTTGCAGGAGGAGTTCGGGACGCGGCTCCATCTGAGCACAGCCTTCCACCCTCAGACGGATGGTCAGACTGAGAGGACCATACAGACACTCGAGGACATGCTCCGTGCATGTGTTCTCGACTTTGGTCGCAGCTGGGAGGACCACCTACCCTTGGTGGATTTCGCGTACAACAACAGCTACCACTCCACCATCGAGATGGAACCATACGAGGCGTTGTACGGCAGACCCTGCAGATCACCGTTGTGCTGGACAGACCCTGGGGAGTCAGCACTCATGGGACCAGAGATGGTCCGAGCCACGACAGAGAAGGTCCAGATCATCCAGGAGAGGATGAGGACAGCTCAGAGCCGATAGAAGTCATATGATGACAGGAGGCGGAGGCCACTAGAGTTCGAGGATGGCGACCACGTCTTTTTGCGTGTCTCACCTCGACGTGGTTTACGAAGATTTGGCCGAGGCGGCAAGTTGTCTCCACGATTCATCGGGCCTTTCCAGGTCCTCAGCAGGATAGGAGAGGTGGCTTATCGCCTGGCTCTACCACCTCAGTTGCACCGGGTGCACGACGTCTTCCACGTGTCTCAGCTGAGGAGATACGTGCATGACCCGACGCACATCATCGACTTTGGGGAGCTGGACGTGGACGATGGGGCGACTTTTGTGGAGGTCCCAGTGGAGATCGAGGATCGACAGGAGCGGGTCCTACGTGGGCGGTCGATTCCTCCTGTGCGCGTCAGATGGCAGCACGGGAACCTCCAGTAGAGCACTTGGGAGCGGGAGGCTCAGATGCGTGCTCAGTACCCCCATTTGTTCCCCTAGTTTTTGATGTATCTTTACGGGGACGTAAAGCCCTGAGGTGGGAGTATTTTAAAGACCCGCAAATTTCAAGGAAATTTTTTTCTTAATTTTCTTTGGAATTTTACAAGAGCGCAGCTTTAGACGGCACCTGATTCTGAGGCCCGGTGTGCCCAGAATCAATTTCCGAAGTTTGGCTCGGGTACGTTCAGTGAACGGACGAGCGGGTTTTTCTATCTTTTGAACCGGTGCCCGGAATCGAATTCTGAGGGCACCGATGAAATCACAGTGCCGGTATTTGCTTAGAAACGCCTCTTCCAGAGTTTCGTTTGCTCAACCGTGGTTTTTAAAATTTTGGGCTTTAAGTCGGAAATAAAATAAAGGTTGTGCGACAACTTTATTTTATTTCACTTAAGCCGCTTGGAAGCCACTTGAACTGAGTTAAAGCGGATAGGGTGCTATCCGGAAATACTCTACCCCTTGGTAGGATATTTGTGAGGTGGGTCCCGCACGAGCCCCGCCGTTTCTTTCGCTAAGTAACGCACCCGCGAAAACCCATCAAAGTAACTGAAAAGTCAACCGGCGCGTTTTCTTTAATTTCTTAACAGACCATTTAATTGGGCGGTTTATTTCGTGAATTAAATGGGCTGTTTCATTCGTTGAATTAATTCAACGAATTTAATGGGTCGTTACTTACGCGTTTGCGTTCGTTGGCGAATTAATAAAATAGACCAACGTGTCTATTTTGGAGGATTACTCTTTATTCTCTGGGCCTCCACCCTCCCCGCGAAGAACGCGAAGAACGCGAAGAACGCGAAGAACGCGAAGAACACCGGAATCAAAATTCGACGACGCACACCGTGATCTGCGACGTCGACAAACTTTTTCCGCGACCTTCTTCTTCTTCGGCGCTTCTTCTTCCGCGGCAAACCTACGATCGGCGGTTAAAGGTGAGAATCGAATCTTCTAAATTCTCCCTTTATATAATTCGATATCAACGGATTTAAATTAATTAAATCCGTTTGATCTTGATCCGGAGATCGTCGGCGCGACTCCTTCCCGCGGTGCGACGAGCGTCTCTTCCGCGACGATCACCAAATCCGCGACGACCTCTCGTCCGACGACGACGACAAGGTAGGGATTTAATTCTTGATGATTCATTCCCGTGTTTTTATTTCTTTTTGAATAAAGAACCGGCATGAATATTTTCAATTAATTAAAATTGAATTTCCGTTTAAAAGAAAAAGAAGTGAACAATTTTTATCTTGATTAAAAATTGTTGTAGCCCCTTTCTCCCGTTGTTTATGACTAACGCGGAGGGTGCGGGTCTAACGAACAAGACCCGACAACCCTCCGCTGATCCTTTTCGTGTGCGGTTTTGGCAAGCGAAGAAGAACCGTGAGAAAAGGGTGATCCGTTGATCCCGCAGTGAAGATCGGCCCCCGGGAGGAGCAACGGCGCAGACGGGAGAGGAATCGGGCCACCGGAGCAACTCCGGCGGCCCGCGGAAGGCGGCGGCGCCGGCGACCGGAGGAGGCGGCGCCCGGCGCGCCGCCGGAGGATCCGCCGCGGCTCGGCCGCAGCGGCGGCGAACCGCCGGACCGCGTCCGCGGTCCGGCCACCCAACACGCGGCCCGCGCGGGCCGCGTTCCACCTAAGCCGCGGGTCAAACCCGCGGCGCCCCTTGGCCGCTCGGCCGAGGTCGAGCCGGCCGGGTCGGGTCGACCCGGTTCGGCCGACCCCCAGGGGGGGTTCGGGCCGGGTCGCCCCGGGCCCAGAACCCCCGTTTTCGGGCCCTCTTCGGTCTTTTGCCCATATCTTGGGCCTAGGACCTCCGATTGACGAACCGTCAGCGGCTACGCGATCCTTGGATCGATACGGTCGTTTCGGTATATTACACTCAACGTTTCGGAAGACTTTGGGTTCGGCCGGGTTGGTTCGTACACGAAACCAACCGGGCCCTCGGAGCGGAAACGCTCATAACTTGAGCTACGGACGTCCGATCGACGTACCGTCAGCTATGGTAGTTTCCTCTAAGTGAGACGGAACTTTTGGCATACTCCGCCCGAGGATCGGACACAGGCGGAGTACGATCGGGTTGGTTTTGCCCTAAAAACCAACCGGGCCCCTGGGACGAAAATGCCAATAACTCTCAGACCGGGCGTCCGATTGACGCGCCGTCTGTTGCGTTGAGATCCTGTTGTCGATACGGATGTTTTGGATACATCAACTTCGGACTACATGTCAGTTGATGTATCAGCCTCTCGGCTCGTGGAGCGGACCCTCCTAAACGAGCTCGCTGTGTGCGGGAACCCTAGCGCTGGCTGTGACTTCGACGACAGAGCAGAGATCCTCCGTGGACTGCGACGACGACAGAGCAGAGATCCTTCGTGGACTGCGGCGACGACTGTGCAAAGATCCTCAGTGGACTGCGTCGACTACTGCACTCAGCGATCCTACGTGGACCAGTGCTACAGATCCTGTGTGGGCCCGATCCTGTGTGGGTCATCTCTTACGGTTTTGTGTGAGCCATTGCTACAGGTCCTGTGTGGGCCCGATCCTGTGTGGGTCATTGCCGAGGTTAGTACCTATCGATCCTTCGTGGGTCCGACGACTTAGATGGATCAGTGATCATCTTTGACGTCATCTGAAAAAGTATACCTGGTTGAGCTGAATCTTATGTTACTCTCCTTTGTGGATTGTGTTGAACTATCCTATGTGGATTTACTATTTACTATTTACTCTCCCTGGTGGATTTGAGTCTTGCTTTCCTGTGTGGATCGAGTTGACCTTGAGCTCGAGAGCAGAGCTAGAAATGGGGACTTAGGTATATGTATGGGCATATACCTAAGTCGAGTCAGTTGTTTCTTCGTGGTTTCCCCTTTCTTTTGTGCTATATCCTTTGTGGATTTCGGGAGACCTTCGGGGGTCTCGGGGTCCTTACTGAGTAGTTTATACTCACCCCTGCACGGGCTATGCCCGCACCTTGTTGTGTTGGATGCAGATGACGGACAGCGCTGATCTCGGTTGGGGCGTGGAGCAGGACGGTACCTGGAGGCGGACCACTGGGCGGGACGTGCTCGGAGCGGACGTGGGACCCAAGGAGCCTGGAGGCTATCTGTACCCACCCTTCAGGTGGGATTGCCAGTGGACGACACGAGGCCGCCGTCTTTTCTTCAGTTGCTGTTCTTTTCCTTTTCAATTGTACTTTCAGTTGGGCTTGTATTCCGGCCCCCTTTACTTTTCTGCACTTTGTAGTTACTTTCCGCTTGCTGACTCTGTGGTGGTTGTTACTTATAAAGGCAATGCCTTCCCTGTTTACCGGGATTTTACGCCTTGGTGCTAGTCGCCAGCCCCTGGCCTATGGAAGGCGGGCTTGGGGTAGTCACGGAACGGGCCCCGAGGTCGGGTCGTGACAATGACATCTAACATAGACCTGTACCTTCCCTTCAGGTA
Source organism: Viscum album (assembly GCA_963277665.1). Lineage (NCBI taxonomy): Eukaryota > Viridiplantae > Streptophyta > Magnoliopsida > Santalales > Viscaceae > Viscum > Viscum album. The sequence continues at coordinate 474,913,858 of OY728148.1, forward strand.
GGATCCTTGGCAGATGACCTCCAAAGATTATATTTTTTTATATACTTTCCTTTCAGTTGGACTTGTGTTATTCGCCCTTTATATTCAGTTTAAAAACATTACTCTCAGTAGTGATACTTTGTGGTGGTTGTACTACTTTCTTTCCTTTGTGGTTTAATTTGTGTGGTATTCCCTCTCAGTGTGTGTATAGGTTGAAAGGAAATGCCTTCCCTTTTTTGGATATCCCTTTCTAATGCTAGTCACCAGTCCCTAGCCTATAGAAGGTAGGCTTGGGGTAGTCACGGAATGGGCCCAGAGGGATGGGTCATGACGTGACCCTTGAAGCTTCCTATAAGGGTCTCTCAGTAATGAATTCAATGAGTCCACATCGTCCAATGAAAGATGAAGCTAACCCGGTGGTCCTCGAAGGCACAACCAACCATTTGAAGAGATTATCCCTAGATTTAGATAATTTCCACCTTCAATATCTAATGAAGGTGGATCTTGGAGTCAAACATAGCTTCTGTTTGGTTCAAGTGTGGTCAATGAGGGACCTTATAAACTGCCATCAACAGTACCACCCCACTGGTATGCACTAGTATCCTACCGATGGCACCACTTTAGACGCATCCACCTCAGGAGAGAATGCATGGGCAGTAAGGTAGACACATCAGGCGAGGAAGATGATGGATATCTTAGATAGGGATCATATACCCACTCCTCTTAATGATGTATACCAGAATATACTTATAGTAACTAGCAGTAAGGATCATAACCCTACTCAGTAATTATGCAGGCATATTCATGTAGATGGAATGGGGGAGAAACATATCCCTGCCCCATGGCACGAATCCTATCAGCATATTATGGTGAAAAGGAGGAAAGAGTTGTGAACATATCATTTCATCAATCGAAGATATATGATTTTTCATAGTGGAGATGGAGAATATCAAAGTTTATATTTGGACATAAACTTTTATAAAATGAAAATACTTCTTAAAAATAGCTAAGGAACCCTTCAAACATATTCTAGAGCTTCTAAAAAAATATGGGAAGCTGCATATTCTTATCCCAATATCTATGGAGTCTCAACACTCTAATCATTATGAATAGGTGGTTTCTCCCAAAACAGATCACATTATTTCTCCCATCCAAGGGAATTATTGATGTATTTTGATAAAGGATGAGGTATGGAAATGAGATCACATTATTATTCTAGTTGGGGGTCATCAGGTGAGATAAACACATGCCTCGGGACATGGGCACATTCTTGTTGAAAAACTCTAGCAGCATATTCCAAAGGCTCAGGATCAAGCTCATAACACCATTGTATACATGCATCTCCAAGTGAGACAAGAAAATGCCTCAGAGAATTCACATATTCATGTTGTTGAAGTCTAGTGGCATACCCCCAAGTCCTAGGATTAGGATCATATCCCCATTATGGATGAGGCTAACCAAGTGAGAATGAAAATGCCTCAGGAGAAGCTTATTTTCCCATCAGTGAATCTACCAAGTATATTCCAGCAGATCATGGAAGATAGGTGCATATTTCTACTTCTACCAATGAATGATTATACTAGCCTCATTATGAGTCAATATAGGAGGAGGCTCATATCCCTTATCCCATTCCACAGGTCCATCAACATATTTTGGTTGGAATGTATGGTTGGACCAGGCTTATATTCCTATTCTATCTAGGTCCCACAAAGTGAGAGTATAACATGACTTAGGGTATGATAATTTTCCTACTTTTAAATACAAACGACATATTCCAATGGTTCAGGATCAAGCTCATTTTCTCATCTTGACGAAGGCTTAGTAAGTGATAATGTAACATGCCTTGGGATATGCTCATATTCCTATCAATAAGGGGAAATCTTATTTGAATATTCAAATAGATTCTTATTAGTGGTATAATACTCCCACAACATAAAATGGTTATAAAAAAGTTCTATAAAATGTCATATAGTAGGATCATATCCCCAAATAATTACAAAAGGCTGGTCAGCATATTCCAGCCATGATTCAGATCAATACCCATATTCCTAATTTTCTAAATTCCTGTGTCCTTGAGATCATTCAGGTATGATTCTCAACACCATAAGGGTCCTTTAACTATTCAAATGAAGAATAAGGAAATCATTACCATGATATTCATACTGAAGATAGTTTGGAGATGGGTCACAAAGACTATACTCCTGAAATCCAATGTGGTCAACCTCACCATGATAATATCTCCAATGGACATGGAAATCCTCCCCTTCCCCAGACATATTTCTATAGAGAGGTGTTAAAAATTCATACGACTTATTATAGATAGGTTCTAGAAGAATTAGGTTCATCCACCTATATTTCTCCCATCAACTTCTAGCATCACTCCATTTTAGTTAGTAAGAAAACCACACAATAATCTTCAATGGTCAGACCCGATGGAGGCTTGAATGTTTGATGAAGAGGAATCCGACATTGACATATGGAGAGAGTTAGTTAGAAACAACCTCCCCATATTGTTCTGTCCCCTCAACACTTCTGACTATGACGTCCCTGAAGAGACAGAAAAGCAGTGCATTCCTTATCTATGCCAAAAATATGGGTGACACTCATCATAGACTAAAGGATAGATATATCTCATATACAAGATATGATTATCAACTTCAATAAATCAATTCACTTTATTTTCATCTTGATATGGCTGCCTTTCCATGGCCCAAAACCTATGAGTGGAAGAGAATAAGGAAATCCTATGTAGTGTTTGTCACCGTATCATAAAAAAGCTTCAACGATTGTATTTACCAAGTGTCGAAAGACATGTGTATCTAAGGATGGGAGAAATAAGAATCATTACACTTTAGTATGTACCCATAATAGTAAAACCCTTGGTGTCCTATAAAGTCATAGCCTCTATTGAAATCAGAGGACCGAGAAATGCACAAGCTAGCTGGTCACCATGAAAAAATACCTCTACTTAAAAGATACCCAAACATCATGAATAGAGGGAGATTATATCCTTTATGGCTTCAAACTAGGCCCCTTATGGAAATATGTATACACTTAGGATACATAATCTGAGGTTGAATTCAACCAGAAAACATCCCATGAAGAATGATTCCTGTCATGATCTACCATCACGCCCAGATCCTATACGAGCATAGTTGTGCCACATCCAAATACCTCAATAGAAGATGTCATAGCAGCCATCCAAGAGAAAAATCAACCTACAAGGTTGGGGGAATATCTACCAATGCATCAACCTCTCAGATCCTATATTTTAGATTGGATTCAAGATGAATAGGCAGCAACAACCAACAAAACCCCATCCCATTGGGTTAGGTGCATTTATATATTAATAAACATCACTAGGTTCATCATCCATTGAGAAGGTCATAGAGAAATCAACGATGATTCCAGATCAACTCCTTCCCACTTGTATGAGGGAATATATACCTCAATATCCATCCTAGGAGTCATCAAGTCCATGACTGAGATCATTGGATCCTTATCAATAAGATAAATCAATGCCAATTATGGCCCTACATAACCCCAATACCATAAGTCAAGGGGAATTTTTATCACAATCACCACCAAAGAGAGAACTAGTCTTCTTTAGGTAAGGGGGAAAAGATCAATGGTCAAATTCCAATCTATTCCTCCCACCAAAATACAAACCTCTATTATTAGGATACGATTTAGAAAATATTATCGGAAACTCCCTCATAGAAATTGTTCATTTAAAAAGATGAGAGGAACGTATGATGAAGGCAATCAGACCCTATTAGGGTCACAAACAGAAATGAACTAATATGGATAGGGGTTCTGATAGAAACCCTGATCCAGGTAGTGGAAAATCAGCCAGTTGCATTAAAAGTAATGGGACAACCACAATTTATCAACACGACTTTGTGAGTTTCATCACTGTCAACACAATAGATATGGTGGATCAAGATCCAAATGTAGAGGGTCACAACACGGAATATATACCATGAGTGGTGGGTGATTTGGATGCACCAATTGAGACTACACACACCAAAAACCAAATAAGGATTCAAAACATAGAACCTCTAAATATCAAGCTTCCACCTCTTTGGTGCAACACATCCAATGAGAAACGGAATGGAATGGTGACATTCCATAAACACCAAAAAGAGTTGACATTCCTTACATAGAGGAACAATTGTTAACAAATGAGAGTGAGATACAAACTTCTAGACAACTGAATGAGGATATAATCTGGAGAAATATTCATGATGGATATCATATTTTGGTTGAGGCAAATAATCTCCCTCTCAAAGATCTTCTCAAAGAAAAGGAATCATCTGAGTGTTAGATTGGCTCCCGATCTAGGCATGCAGTCTACATAAATGAGGAAGTCGAAGATGATTGTGACTTCCCTCTATTATGGTGATAGGATTTCCCTCTACATGTTGATAATTATTTCTTAGATATAATTGATAATTAGTGGGAGATGAATGTGGGGACACCTCATCAACCCCCACCTGATCCTTTCAGACTTGAGGTGACTTAGACTAGAGTGACCATATAGCCTCTTAACATCAGCGAGTCCCTGGATATTCCATTGGAATCCATGAAAGGCTAGCACACAAATGAGAAACCTGAGAAGAATCCACATTCTGAATGGGTAGATGAAAAGTTTCAACTACCCAATTTTATAAATCCACGATTCTCTTCTTTTTATAGTGCATGATACCTTGAAAAACATCTCACACTCTTCATATCCCACTATGGGTTGTTCATAGGGCCTTGAGATCAACCTGACATAATAAAGATGATGTGTTTTGTAAAGAATCTAACAAAGACAATTTTTTTTGGTATAATAGTCTACTTGAAAAATTCTTTGTAGGATGAAAAAGACATTCATTGTCAATTCCTATATTGGTTCAACTCCATGTTGAGGGAATCTTTTTTTGACCTGGGGAAATGAAAACAATGTGAAAATGATAGGGTGTTTGACTTTATATCCAAGAGGAAAGGTATAACATATTGATAAACATCCCTATCCCATAGAAGAAAATGTTGGAAATCTATGATTAAAATATATTAGATGATTTTATGGAACATTTGATCCCAATGAAGTACCCAAGTGTGTTCTGTGAGTTCCCAAAAATGACATAATATCTCAAAGACAACATCTAGCAAACCCGATCCAAATATCGCCTCATGCACTCAACACAGGAGAAAAGGCTAGGAAAAACAGAATTTGTGGCTTGCAATATCAATCCAGTACCAGTGCCCATCCAAGCACCAAGGTAGGTCCCGAGCAACCCGGCACCTCCAATTGAGTGGTGAAAACCACAAAATCGGCCTCGGGTAAAAGCACAGAGAAACCGGGGTCACCCGGAATTTTAGGAACATATCTAAAAATTACAATACTTAAGAAATGAATAATTCCCTAATTATTTCTTCACAACCATGGAAAATTACATTATTAAACAACCAAATCCTAGAAAGCCTGATGTGGTTAACCTCACTGACCGTCCTGACTACTTCCCTATTCATAGAAGGCTAGTTCATAATATATATGACTATTTTTTCTTCAAAGACATCCTGCAAGGCCTTTTCTATTGTGGGAAGGTGGTGTTAGATAACTCCTTAGAGTAGGAGGTTGAATATTTTCCCATTTAGATGGGGAGGGAGATTTGTAGAAAGTTCTAATGAATAGTGAGTGGAAGTTCAACAACCAGATGGCTCAGAAAATAGTTGATCGAGATCACAACACACTGAGAACATAGCTATGAAGAACCAAAATAGCTCCATAAACAATGATGGTGAAATCATATATCCCTCCTAAAAGTAGGTGTGACCAACAGAAGTAGGAATAAATAGATGGGGGGTCATATTCTACATCAACACAACCTCCAGATCTTATTGATTTATTCCATACACCATTTTAAGTATGAGAACCACCCCAAAAAAAGAACTCTCATCATATAAAGATCTCATATTTGGTTATTTCAATATGATACAATTGGAAGACCATTTTTATGATGATGAATATGACTTAGAATTTGAGTTTCTGAAACATAACTAGGGAAAATGAGGTCACATTTGTTTGAACTGAGGATATAGGGGACAACATGTGTGTGGTCAGACCCAATATTTCTATCACACCCCCAAAGAGGACATATATATAGCTAAGACAAGTGGGGAAGTGTTGCAACATGCTAAAAAGATGGATTGTGGTGTACTAGAACCCTCTAGATGTCATTCATACCCAGTTGTCCTGCATGACCGCCTGCTAGGGGTTCGATTAACCGATCAACCCAGAAAATAGGGAATTCTAGAATGACCTGTTCCAATATTATAAGGTTCTCATTAAACCTATAAATAATAACCAATCCCATACATATTGAATTAATTTTACCCTAAGAAACCCACATTGGTAATGAGAAACCTCACATTGTTAAGTTCTTACCTATGGAACACAAGAAAGAAATTCTGAAAGAGTTGGTGGTTTTCCTATCCAATATCTCAATAATTTATGCACTCAATCACTAAAAATAACTCAGGTAGGAACTCATTGGTGCTTTCTAGAGACCATAAGAGTTCCTGATTGAAGTTTTTGTAGCTACATTTTATCGAGTGGAGTACATGAAATCAAAATTACAGGTCTCTATCTCATTCATTAAACAAGATCTAGAAGAGGCAATCAATGGGCATATCAACAACCTATATTTTTTTGATTACTCAATTATTTCAAAATCTAAATGGATTTTTTTTAATATGGTTTCTAGATCAATATTATCCTGATTCAAACCCTCTAACATTTGGTATATAGCAAAGGGGGCCTATCTCCCACAAAACTATCCATTAATGGGTATGATAAGCATGGGAAAAGAACTCTTTAAAAGAACAAGCTCAAAGCATAATTTTTAGATCACACTTATTATGCTGATTTTATAATTATCTAGTAAGACAACACATACAATGTATTTCTTTGAAATCCCTGGATCCTTGGCCACTATTCGGTACCTTAGAAATTCTATCATTGTTTGTAATAACTAATTGATGAAAAGGTCAGCATACTTTATAGTGAAAATGTCCCCTTTGAGACTTAAGGAGACACATATAAAAAAGTATAATTCTACAAAAATGGTGGGAAAAAACCAATGATGGATGGTGATATATAGGCAGCTTCCCCCAATGGATTAGGGACCACCCTTAAAAATCTATTGAGAATGCTAGAAAACAACTATGTGCTCCCCATAAATCTATTCAAGGTGATAGACTTGACCCTAGATGTATAAGATCATCCTTTCCCCAGTGAAAGTTTAAAATACAATCATCTTAGACATATCTCTGCAATGAATAATGCATCAAGGGATGTTAATGTATCTTCTCATGGCCCCTATCACCCTGATTGTGACAGATAAGATCATATATTTCTGTCTCCATATGAGAGTATCTCCAAGGAATCATAGTAATAAGAATATGAGTATGACCTCTGAAACACCCCTCCCACATTTGAGTAAGGAATATCCACCACCATTGATGAGATTTGGTAGGTAAATGTTAGAACAAAATTAAACCCATGACCTATTCTAATTAGTGACTCTGTTCCCTATGAAGAGATTGAGATATACATCACATTTCTAATGAAGCGCTGATATGTGTCCACATGGAAATAAAAAAAATCCTGGATTGAATCCGGATGTGGATACACACCATATCAGATTACCCGATGATAATGAAGAATTCAGGTAGGTAGAAATGGGGATGTACCCCTCTCATTAAAAAAACATATAGGAAGAAGTTAAAATATTGATCAAATAAAACATTGATTAAGAAGTGAAATACATAAGATAGATCAACAACATCATCTCTATCAAGAATAAGAATGGGTATATTAGGGTCTTTATCAATTTCATAGACCATAATTGACACTTCTCAAATGACTATTTCCCATTTCCAATCACAGAACTCTTGATTGATGCAATTACTGGCTTCAGATCCCTTTCCTTTATGGATGTACTTTCAGGGTATAACATGATAAAGATAAACCCTAAAGATGAATACACTATTGCCTTTTGAGAACCTCATAGGATATTATGTTATCTGGTCATGCCCTTCGGTTTAAAGCATGTCAGTTCTACAAATCAACTCACCATGAATAATATCTTTAATCCACTCTTGGGGTTAATAGCTAAATCTTATGTTAGAAACCTAGTTCCCAAATCCAAAAATAAATGTGACCACTTCAGGGATCTTCAAACAATATTTGACAAGATGCAACAATATATTCTAAATAGGAATACACTGAAATGTACTTTTGTGGTAATTTTAGGGATGTTTCTGGGCTTTGTGGTATGCCAACATGACATCGAGGTCGACTTAGAGGTGAGTAGAGCTATTTCAGCAATGTAAGCCCCCAAAAATCTCAAGTAATTTATGGGGATACAAGGGTACCTCTTGAAAACGTGGTGTTTCATAGCCAACATAGCCGGAAAATATCTCCCTTTCACTAGTATAATGATGAAGGGAATCATCTATCAATGGGACGATGACTTCCAAGAAGCCTTTGAAAGTCTCAAGCTATATTTATTGCACACAATAGTTCTGATTCCTTCAGTGGAAGGGAGGTAAATCATATTGTATATGGATACTATGGTATACTCACTATGTACTATCCTCTCCCAAGAAAATGATACGAGTTGAAAAAATAATCTCTACTACCTCAACCAAACAATTATAGGTACTGAGACACAATACTCCAATGTCGAGAAGAACTTCCTTTCATTCATCTTCACAGTGAAAAATTTGAGGAATTACTTATAGAACTTTGAAGTCCATATGGTCTCTCATAGTCATACACTCATGTAAATCCTTGAAATTCCTATATTGACTAGGCGCTCGGCCTGATCTATGATCATTCTGCAGGAAGAAAATATTCTGGTCGTATCACATAAGTCGGTGAAGGGTCAATCCCTGTATGATTTACTCACATCACATCCTTCCCTAGAGAGTACACTAGTGGAAACTGATCTTCTAGATGATTAATTATTCTATTCCAATGATACTTACCATACATGGGATATTTATTGGGATGAAACAACCTAGAGACCCATCAAAAAAGGGTAGAAAATACAAATCTCAATCAGGTTGTCCTAAGGATTGTATTTTTCCCTTAAGACAAAATAGTTTTTCCATAATTTTCATCCCCATATTAGTGTAGCACAAATAATGAGGCTGAATACCAAACCCTCATCTCTGGCTTGGAACTAGCCCTACAACTACATATAGACTACTGGAATATCAAAGGGAATTGGAGACACATGATAAAAAATATTAATGGATAATGTTCCTTAAAAAAGGAAGAACTTGAACCTCTCATTTTATTATTTAGGGTTAGGATGAATGATTTCCCTTTTGATCCCATATTTCATCAAGTTCCCTGATAAAAAAATCCTCCTGTCAATGCATGGATAATGCATCCACAGTCCAGGATGACCATGAATAAGTGTAAGTGATCTTCTGTATGACACACTGAATAATGGTATCATCGGTCATCATCTGTGATATATTTGAAATAAACCAACTCAACACCACCCCAAATCATGATAAACATACATCCACCCCCAGATGGATGTATCTCATAATATTTTACCTCTAAAAAAGAGTTATCCCTATAATTCGAGTTGAGAGGGAACAAAATCGACGCTGTGGAGAAAACTATAGCCTATAGGGTGGTCTTAATTGAAAAAAATCCATTTAAAAGTTAGGATTTGATTGAGTCCTCATTATATTCATAGAAAAAGTGATATTACCTCTATCGTAAAGGAAGTCCATGTGGGGTCCTGAGGTGCTCAAAAGTTGGGGGCCATGCTCCCCCCCCAAATTAGTAGGCTCAGTTATTCTGAGAAAACCATGATACCAGACTATGTACAATTCACCAAGAAATTTCATACATGACAGATCAATGGAATATTCATCCATCACCCCCCTAAAATTTCTACATAGAGCTAAATATTCCAAGCCATTTTCAATTTGGGTAATGGATGTTGTGGTGACAAAACCCCTAACCATGGTTAAGGTGTTTGAGTACATCCTTACTACTACCAAATTCTTTTCCAAATACGATAAGAAAATACTCCTCGAAGTATATAGGACAATGAACATCATCAAATATTCTAAGACCCATGTCATCACTAGGTTCATGGTCCCTCACACAATATTGATAGAAGACTACACCTACTTCTATTCTATAGAGTTGAAGAAACTATGCCATGAGTAAAATGTTGAGTCCAACCACTCATCTAGCTATCATGAAACAACAAATGGAACTATATAGGACTCCAATAAAAATAATTAATATATGCTCCATAAGATGGTGAACAAGTATAAGAAGTCTTGGTTAGAAAATCACCTCCATTATTTATGGACCTACCATACCACCATGTGTACTTCTACACAAGAAAAATCCTATTCATTGGGGTACAAGACCAAGGTAGTGTTACCCATACAAGTACAACTACATTTTTCTCAAAATAATCATTTTTGGGAAAAATCTTGGATGATGAGAAATCCTAGAAGCGACTGGATGAATTTGAGTGGCTTAATGAGAATAAGATGTGTACATTGCACAGACTTGAAGTCCATAAAAATCGTATCGCATAAGTCATTAATAAGAAGGGTTTCAACCATTAACTACACTAAGGAGAGTGAGTGTTGGATCTCAATATCCCAATGATACCTGGAAATCATCCAGAAAAATTGGAACCCAAATGGAAAGGTAATTACATCATACATAAGGTCTATTATAGCTGATCTTACTTACTATTCATAATGGATGGGGAGTGTGTCACAACACCAAATAATGGAAAGTATATCAAGAAATACTTTTCACATCCTTTATAAAGTGAGAATGGCCTGGTTTTATGGAATTAAACTACTCTTTTCCATCCTAATCACATGTCTTTTACCTGTACAGAACTCATCCTAGTTGAAAGATGGTAAATTGAATAGTGTCTTATGTCTTGACCACATAATGTAAAACTATATGAATAATTCCAAGAAGCAAGAATTTAGACTAAATGTTATTCCATGTCTTAACCAAATTACATTAAACTACATGGGTATTTACTTACTTCATGACATTAAATTGCATGACAAGAACCATCTCACTAACGACTCTCCACACACTAGCCATATCTATGTGAAGGAAGGATGAGATGCCCCCATCCTCATGTGAGAGATATCTTCACATAAAGAATATATTCATCCAAAAAATATGTGAGGATTTATTCCCACAACTACACGATATGATGTAATTCCCAACCTCTATCCTTGGGCCCAACAATGACATTCCTTTTCCATCACATCGGGTGATCCTTGTCCTCATGTCATGATGTTAAAATATGTAGTTGATTTCCTTACCACATAACATTAAACTACACAGGTTTATAAAAATATTTATAGCTTTATTATTATTTTAAGTGAGATTTTTAGGGATTCCAAAAACCTATATCTTGGTCTAGCCACCACATGATAAAAAATTACCATATCCAATTATTTACCTCCTCTTCATGGTGATAAGAACACTTTCCATTCATTGTTTCTCACATAGATCATAGATAAAATGAGATTATGAATTTCAATAATGTCTTACCCACAAAAACGTGGAATAAAAGATCATAGTAGGATCACCATGTTATAGAATTTATGACCTTATAGGGCGCACCATAAGTCCTCTCTGTCAATTAATTTACATTACTGTGATGCCAGGATCATTAATACTGGGTCCAATCACAATAAATATAAATATTTAACCTCTATGCATGTATTCCAAACATGAAAAAAAGGTGTCTCCCCAATAACTAAGTGTGTCTTGATTCTTTTCACTATATTATATTTAGTGACTCCTAAATCTCCAATCCTGATCCCAAAAATAATAATTGACAAAAACAATGACCACCTCTACGCATGGGCCATACTTGTGTAGGGTGTTTCCCAATAAAAAACTATGTTTCTATTGACTATTTTCACCCTAGGATTTGTAGTGACATCCAAATATCCAATATAGGGCCAAAATACAAAAAAAGAAATTTCAAAAATTCACCCCAAACTACATTGGGGCCAATTCATAAAAATCTGATTTTTCCTATGTGCGAGTCAGATCTATATACATCCTTCTTGTGCATTTAATGTTCCTTGAACATTTTTTCAATGTTGGTTCCCATTTACATACCACATGACATTAAATTTTAAGTCAAACATCATGATCACATAAAATTAAAACTGCACAACAAAAACATCCTCACCATAGAATGTTAAACTGAATGACAATCATCCTTAACACATGACGTTAAACTACAGAGAGACCAAAATGTTCCTAATACATGATGTTAAAATTTTAATACCATCATACATTTTCATACATTATAAAACTAATATGATATCCTTACCCTAGTTAGCCAATGTATGGGGTGACTACATCATCTTTTAAAGACCTCTATCCATAAATCATACTTCATGTCTCAAGTACCTCAGATTCCCAAAACCTTCCATGGCACATGAAAAAGAACCCAACATTATGCAACCCATTATTTGACTAGACATGTATACCTATGGCTCTAGAATATTAACTTATAGTCATCAACCAAATGTGTTAGTCTTTAAAAAGGGATTTCTAATCCTTGTAATCCCTAACGTCACTATTGTAGAACTTAACACCATAGTATGATCTGAACTACTCCTAGTATTATTGTCCCACATCATTACTCATGACCTAATAATATTGATCCATTATGTACAATATTTATATATCCTTCTCAAAAGGATTTTGGGGTCATATTGAACCTGGTTATCCCAATTGGGGTCTTGTGTGTTATTCGCCGTATTAGTTCCATGTGCATCACGACCTTAAACTGCCTGCACTTTGGTCAATACTGTACGACCTTAAAATCTATCCTATAATGGTCCAAACCAAAATACCTTAAACTCTTAGAGAAAGAGACACAATGATTTTCATGTGGAAAACTCACAATGAGAGGCCTGACCAAAAGACTAGTCTTTTCTCTCTAAACTCCTCACCTCAAGAGTTTAGGAAAAAATTAGTGTGCAAATAAATAAGGAATAAAAGATCATATAGGATAATTTTTAGACCCAGTAAAAGTAAAGAAATTCTTGATGGATCCCCATGGTTTAGAAAAAAGTTACTATAATTATTTTTCATATCTATTCACCATGAGAATATGTACTATAGTTAGAGGAAGAAATTTTTGGGTGCTCTAACTCTTCATGGATATTAAAATTTCCACAAATCACACTTCATGATATGAATACCTCATATCACCCCAATGTTCTATGTCTCTTAGAAAGGATACCCAAATTTAAGGGAACCTTTTATTGACTGTTCATGTATTTAAATGGATTCTTCAAACACACTTATGGTCATCAATCAAATAAATCACCCTTTAAAAGAGCCTTCTGATCTTTTTGAGCCCGGACGTTGCAGCAACAGAACCCATCACCTCAGTGTGTTGGGACATTCTCGATATAGATTTTCCAAACCATCCTCATAACCTGATCACACTAAACCATGATTTATAATCCTCCTACCAAACTATTCAATTATATTCAACATCCTTTATGTAATGTCACCATTTTTTGTACCCTTTTTCAAGGACGTAATGCGATACTCCATTACAAAACCTTTTATGGGCCACCCCTCATGATTCTAAAACACATTACGTAGGGATAAAGCTTCAAAATTTAAGAGTCAGGATGCCCTAGGATTCCAAAAACCTTCATGGATAGCTTTTATCCCATACCCAACCACATCATATAGATGTTTTAGTCTTTATAAATCATTATTTTCACCTTGAAAGGTGTGGAGATCATATTTTCTTCACCATACTACTGATTTTTAAAATCCTCTACCCACCAACTAAAGGAATATTTCACTTTGAAGAAAGCAGATTAATCTATTGTGAGCCCTCGAAACACATCAATGGAACCTGGAACTGTAGAGCGTTATAGGTCATCCCTAAAATGTCTGCCCCATCCCATTCTCATGAACTCAATATTTTGGGTTTTGACTTATATCACCCATATTTCAAAAATATAGGAATAACTATATTTCCTAGTATTTCACCCTCAACCAATATTTACCCCCATAAACCTTACGTGACCCTCGTAAAAGACTGGAGTAACCACTATTTAAAATTCTAACAACGTAGAAGGGATTTGACCTAACAACTAGTGACACCTCCTCCCCACTAGAAAGTAAATCTAATCCTCGTGAGCCCTAACAATGCCATGATATAACTCAAAACCCCATAGTGTTTTAGTTTACTCCTCTCATGTCACCACCATATTCCATGATCATCGATCGTGTTTGAGATAAAATTCCCTAAACAATAGCCATAGAAGGCCCAACCTGAAAGTCCAACAAATAAAACCATAAAAGGTCTAAGCTAAAGGGCCATAAACTACAACTGTAGATGGTTTGGGATAAAATACAATAACTAAACAGTTAAAATTTCAAAGATAAATGATTCAAAACTAAATCCATAGAAGTTATGAGCTAAAAGGAACTAAAATAAGATGATAGAAGGTCTAAGCTAAAAGAACCTAAACAAAATAAATAGAAGGTCTAAGGTAGAAAAACCTAAACTACAACCAAATAATATTTGAGAAACAATACATTGAAGTAAATAGATATAAAGTCAGAGCTAAAATAACCTAAACTAAATTGATTGATGGTCCAATCTAAAAGACCATAAACTGTAACAATAGAAATTCTAAAACAGAAGACCCTAAACTACAACAGTAAAAGGTATTATATAAAATACCCTAGTATAAAACACAAAAATGATTTAGTTTTCAAGAATGGAAAATCATGGAAGGATCAAAACATGGCCATGGAAAATATTAAGATACACTCACCTTGACCATAGAGTTTAGAAAAAGATAGAGCGATTTCCCTTTGGAACATATATTCTAGCCAAATTATCCTTCCTTGAAACAAGTAATCTCAAGATAACTGGAGTAGATATATCAGTAAAGAATATCATGTTAGTGGGAATTCATGAGAAATTACTGAGAATAATCTATTATGATATAAATATTTAGATCTAGATATTCTATTTTACTTGATATTATTCAAGGGATAGGGATGATTTTTGGTTCACATAATATCAAATATAGAAATATTCATTCACATCATGAATGAAAGGGAAAAAACCTATAAAAAATCAAATGAAGTGCAGAAAGTACATTTACTAATAACATGAAATAAGAGGAATCTCCATGTTATAGATTCATTCCAAGAATCACAAAAAAATGGAATTAATGTCAATATTCTAACTATAAAAAGTTTTTATCGAATAAACTGGACATGTTGTCAAGAGTCTTGTTAAATGTCTCAATTTAACAATGAAGTGCAACTCATCCAACCTATTCCATTACATTCCTAGGATGGATAGTCTCAAATAATTTTATTATCTTCTCAAATATCTTTTGAGTAGTTTCCAATGGGGAAAATGATGTTGAAAGGTCATAAATCCGTAATGCTATGATTTCCTCATAACACTCTATCTTCATGTTCAATGCATTCATGTGGTATTTCAATCAATATATAAGCTCACAGATCCACTCTAGTGCCTCGAACACATCCTTCATCTATCTGGTAGGGGGAGCCTCTTCATCGAGATTGTTCAAGACCCTATCAATGATGGCCAAATCACGATGAGTTAGGGTAATTTTATTCATGATATCATAAAGTGGTTTTCTATCAAAACCACCCACCCCGGGTTGTTAAATAGCCGATGAATGCATTCCCCTTGTAAACTAGATGTTTCTAAAAAATTATTAGTAATAACTTCATGAATCTACTATTATATTATCCAATTTTGTGTCTAAAAATCCATGAATAATTGAACGGTTGAAAAAATGGGGGAATGGCAGGTTGAGTTGGAAAAAAGACATAAGAGGAGGCTCTATATATCCACTGCTAAATGGTAGCATCACTCATCGCTTCTCGCGGAAGGCTGATTTCCTCTATAGATTCACTTACACTATTTGGATGGTTGTCTCTTCAAAGTGGAAACTACCTCTATGTCTTGCACTAGTATTTAATCAACCCCATCGTTTCCACAAATATAGAGGTCGGTGAGGAAAATGTATTGTCCACATGATGAACCAATCATCCTAACAGACCATCCGAATAGGCTACTACCCAACCCTGGGCATAATCTTGGGTAAGAAAGGAAGGATCATTAGAAAATGGATGAATGATCTTAGTATTAGTGTCTTCACACACCAACATCACTCAAAGACAACAAATGACCCTAGGGTGTCTCTCTAATAGCACACCAGTGGGAGGAAGAGGAGAGACACTTCGACGGTGGTGAAATAGATGAGAAAATTGATAAGGTGTATATGTATCAGAGATAATAAGATCATCCATCCTAGCTACAATAACCCCATATCAAAGAGAGATCATGTATGACCTTTGGTCAAGATATCCACTTCTATTATCAATAATTTGTCTGATCAGAGAATGGTAAGGGGTGAAATCAAATCTATCAGATCAACTCAATACATTTGTAACCTCGTTAGATCCTAATGGCATAACCCCTACCCCAAATAAGTTCAGAAACCAAGGATGATATAGGGAATTCTGGATCATAGTAGAGTTATAATATTCGTGGCAATTGATTTTCACCTCCATATAGATGAATAAACACTAAAAGGATCATTGTTCAAATAGGGGGTGTTTCCTTGTTGAATGTGACCTAATATTTGGTAAAGGCGAGAAAGGGTTGGCAACAGCAGATTGAGGCACCGTCCCCCACTAACTGCACTTTCATTACAAGCATACTGACTCGAATCCAAGTATGTGCATCCTCATATGGGAAACACCATCCATCCAGGAACATTGACATATGGACCGAAAACCTAAGGCTTAGAGAGAAATATGAATTCACTCTACATATTCCTGAAGTATATTCCTCAACTTCTAAAATGACTCAATATGAGTTGAAACTATCACAAATATTCTAGGAATATGACTGATGGGGGAAGATAGAGATTGAACTAACCATACTATGATAATGTAAAATGTCAATCCAATATTTGATGGAAATACATGAGCACAATGTTAGATCCTTCTTTAGTTTCTCCTTCACTATACTAAGCATGTCCCTAAAAAATACAAGAGTCTGAAAAGGGTCATTGTATACATCCACATCTGGGAGAAACTCATAGCACATATCTCTGATAAGGGGATCCCTCCCAATTGGTAGATATCCTAGAGGCAGATTCACACTTCACTTGGGATAAATGAAATGAGTTTATTCTAATCCACCATTGGATGATCAGTTCTCGAATATAGTTGTCTTGATGATAGAAAATAAATTTTGAAATCCATACTGCTTCATAAATATGGACCTTATATAACAGTTCAGTGAACTCTAAGCAGCTTTTACTAACCCATAATTGAAACATCCATTCATTAGAAAATTACCACTGGTATAGAGATTCCATTTCATGCCCTATATAATACCCTTATTTTTCAGATAATAGACGAATATGCTTGATTAGATTTATAAAATAGGTTTATGAGTGAAATCAAATCCATCCACACCTAGGGTATTGATTTCTAACATCAAAGCTATCACTTGGTATCAATATGAGACCAGATGACAATCCTTGATAATTATCATCTGAATACAGTTAAGTGAAGTTGACACATATCAAGATGGTATATTTAAGTCCTATGGATAAATGGTAGCTTCATCTAGTAATCCAAACCCATATAGAGTAATATGATGCGATAAAGTATAATTTTGAAGCTCAAATGAAAAGAACCATTTTAGAATCTCATTATCAAAATTTATGTGGTATCGGGGGTTAGCATTACAATTTATTATGATCATGTCCCTTTGATTAACTATAGAAAAATTACTTTTGAGAGAATAAGAAACCATTTGAAAAAAATTATGTGGAATATGTCAGATGGAAGAAATAAAATATTATCAAAGAAAAGGCATAAACTATAACCATCATGCATATCCCATGAATTTTTAAAGTAATTTGAAAATCACGTCAAATACATGTGAATATCCTGAATCCTGAAGATCCCATGGGTCACATAAAGTTACAGATAATCACTAAATCTATATGAACCCTAAAATAAAAACAATTTTATGACCTTGACATGGTCATGTGATCCACATGATAGTGAAAAGATCATACGATCCAGACAGTAGTTCTCATGGAACCCTCAAGAAAATCACACATACCCATAGACCCATATCAAATAATTACCTAAATTTAGTTCATAGTTGGTTCGAGTGGTTGCCTTGGAAAAAGTATTTTTGAAGAGGAGTTCTCACAAAATAGGCTCACAATAAGGTTTCACGATCATATCTTTCTATAAGGTCCTGCAACATGGTCATGCAATGGAATCATTTCATAAGAGTTATGGATAATGGAGTAGCAGGTGAATGAATCAATCTCCACTCTCCTATTTATAGGGAACCACATGGAATATCAAAGGTTTCCTGGTATACCAAGTTACCCCCAAGATAATAATTATTGAAAACACCAAAGACTCAGTTAGGCATTTAATTTCCATAGAATCGATACATTGTCCCCATATATGTCTCCCCCGATGGGGGGGGGGATTTTTTGTTGCCTCCAAATGAGTATACAAAAAATCATAAATGAAGAAATATTGTAATATGGGTATTATTTTACCCACAAAATCAATATAAGAGTAGGGATTC
Source organism: Viscum album (assembly GCA_963277665.1). NCBI lineage: Eukaryota > Viridiplantae > Streptophyta > Magnoliopsida > Santalales > Viscaceae > Viscum > Viscum album. Next base: position 474,932,586 of record OY728148.1, read on the forward strand.
AAAAATCATGTGGATCTCATGAACCCATAGGAGACACATGATTTAATGTCCAACAAAAGGTTGTATATATGGTCACATATAGCAAAAATCCTATCGAAGGCTTCACAAAGTCCTTTAGAAAAATCCTTCTAGAAGGCACCCTGGAAAATTGCTGATCACACGATGGTTACAAGATAATCTTCTCCAGGTCAGATAGCTTATCAACTGGTGGATATATAACAAGCGCTCAAAAAATAAATTAAAAATAGGAGGAAAAATAAAAAAATGTGGGATCCTTTTGTGGTCATGAATCTCAAAAAATGAATCACTAATGAAGAGAATGATTGTATTCAAAAATAAGTATGGAAACTAATGAAGCCCTAGACCTTTGTAAAAAAATGTAAATAGGTTTGGGGAAGTCAAGAGACTCCTAAGATCATAAAAAACATGTCACACACCCCTAACGATCTATGAGACACACCAATAACATTGTGATATGTTGGCCTCATCCCATGAAAGCAAATTGTAATTTCGTACTTCTCATGTGAAGGGCCTCATACATGTCTATGTAACCTAATGCTACCCCCGTTTTCTCCATAGGGACATATATATTTCATTTTCCATGAGGGGATTATGCATCTCCATAGAACCTTTATTGGTTGTGTTACTTGTAACCAATTGGTAGAATGATTATCTTCAAAAATACTCAAACAACATTGAACACCCCCCAAACATTGTAAAATCAAAAAAATTAAATAAAAAGGGAATATATGGGAGCGTATAGTAGTCATAAAACTAACACGACAAACCTATGACATTCATGGAATATTATTGAAATATCTCTTGACATGAAAGTCTAATTTCATGAAGGACCCCTAAAAAGTCGTCCTTGAACCGTTGAAAGTCCCGGAAAAGTCACCCAATATCATGTGAAGGCCTTTCAACAGGCATCATAATCTCATGAAGGCACTTAGATGTGTCATAAAAACAATATGAAATTCCATTTTCAAGTCCATATGGTACAAAAAGACCCCATTAATTGGAAACAATCCAATAAAGGAGGCATTGATAGGTTGATGTCATAGTCGATGAAAATCAGGGTGACACCCATGGTGTAACCTATGTACAGACCTTGTAAAGACATGTGATGTTAAATACCTATGCCAAATCATGATTGGATTCATGTGATATACACTACACAAAGTGGTGAAAAATTGGGGTGGAAAGTCCTATAAATCCTCCACCCCAGCGTCAAAGAAAGGGTTGGACTTTTTTGCATCCAAATGCATTGCTACTCAAAACACTAGAGAAGATTTCTCAAAGAATCTGATCTCATGACCAAAAAGCTTCCCATTAGGTATGATCTAGAAAAAATACATAGAGACCATGAAGAATGAATATAAACTCCATGTGATCACTCATGGATAACATAAAAAAATTTGGGAGAGATATACGGAAGACATCCCATATATGTTCTAAAATAGGTGGGACATAAAACAGGTTAACACTGAACAAGTATAAGGAATATGAAAAAATGTAGTAATAATGGATAAAAAATGGGAGACTTATGATAAGAATTGATATGCTGATACTGATGCACTTCACATGAACAACTCGGGTCATACGACCTAGACATGTCGCTTGTATCATGTAATGATACTTTGGAATACTATCTGGATCCTCTGAAGTCCTATGATCATGTAAAAATAAAGTTACATGGTACCCCTCGGGCATGCTTCCCTAGTCTCATAAATCCCTCTAGGATCTCCTTCCAGGTTTCGTGGTGTCCTTCAGAAGTGTCTCCCGACTAATATGGCAGCACCCGTACATGTAAGTTGAGTCTCACGGTAGCACTTGGATATGTAAACTGTCTCTTGAAACATTGTCTGAGTACACCATCCAGGTCTCATGATGACCTCCATAATGGTCCGTCAAGGCACAGAGCATCCTTTGATACATGTCACATTGACTCACGTGATTCCCTCTAAGAGTATCATCTAGATCTTGTGATAACACTAGAGAATGTAAGATAAATCATGTGATGTCTTCTAATAATGTCATAAAAGATCATCTGGAGGATTCTAGGATCAACCAGATAGTTCTTTTAATGTACTTTTCTCAATTTATCCTGGATTATTAAACAAAAATTTAAAATTATATCCATGTTACATGAATCCATCAGACTAGTCAATAGGAAAATGTAATTTTCATTGGACATGTCATCCAGACACCCTCTAACCTATCAAGAATACAATCAAGGAATATAGAGAGAAAAATCAGTGCATATTAGTCCGAAAATTTGGCCAGGTCCATAGGGAATTCCAGGACATGATGACTTTGTCCTTCCTCACTGTGAAATCCACGATCATAAGGAAAAACTCAATGTGTATGCCCCAATCAAGGGAACTATGTTGAATCTGATTCCTACCATAACTAGGATATGTAGAATGCCTTCATAAGGACCAATCACCATATTAATTATCCAATGGGTAGTTCCAATACATAAGTCTCGCATCCACATGTAGTGACACTGATTATTTTTTTCATCCCTTGTTTCTCACACTGACCATAAATCACGTGATCCTAGGGAGTCAAAATGATCATACCATTCATGTGAAATATCTCTATCATGATAAGGAAAACCTTAGTGTGGATTCCCCAATAAGTTGCATAACATGATCTGTCCCGCATATAAGGGAAACATTAGTGTGTAAGCCCTAACAAATTAAACTATGAGGACTCTGACTCCTACCATAACTAGGATACATAGAATACCTTCTAATGGCCTGAATCCATATGCTAATGGGAATACACCTCAATGTAAGTCCCTTTGTGTATCTAAAATTTTAACCATTAGGACCCAATCATTTTTTTGGGATGGGTATTCTATCTAATCAATTAGTGGAATGGGAAACCAAGGGAACTATAAGGAATACAATTCCTGCCATAACCATGATATGCATGATTCTTTCTCAAGGAAAAACCTAAAAATAACTGATAATCCACCTCAGTATAATTCTATCCATATCTCCAACATTTTATCTATTGGGAACCAATCATTCCTATGGGATTATCATCCCCCCATATCCCTCAGCAGACAAAGAAATCATGGTAACTATGATGACTCTTATTCCTGTTATAACCATGATATGTAGGATGCCTCCCAAAGGTTTAAGTTCCATAATAAACATGACAAGGGAAGCCACCATACATATGAACCGCATTTATATACAATGAGGATGGATAATTACTATTCCTTGTTTCTCATAGAAATCAAAACTCACGTGGTATTATGAAGCTACAAAGAACACATCACTGGCATCTTGAATCTCCACTAGCTAGGGAAATATTAGTACTTAATCCACAATGAGTGATAAGATGTAAATATCCCTCATATAGGAGAATATACCTTGGCTCCGGTCTTAAGGGAGTGAATGAACTATGGTAGCTTTGATTCTAGATATAACTAGGATACATAGGATATCTCTTTGAGACCTGAGCTCAAATATTAGGTGCTGAAGTGCCCACACACATATATCATTATCACTTGATGTTTAACATCTGGGTTTAAAAAACAACATGTTTTTTGATTTCTTCAATAAAAAAGATATATATAACCCCTCATAATGGCCCAATCCCCTCCTAGAATATTACTCACCTCCCAGTATGGCATCAAATTCTAAAGCCCTAGGTTATAAGGCTTTAGTATATAAAAACTATTCATTACCTGGAAATAGATGAATAACCTCAAATACATATATATAGAGTCAATAATGAGACTGCTTTATTTTTTATATATAAGAAACCTAACTTATAATAATTTTTAGGGTAACCTGTCTCGTATCAGGATTAGGGAGTGATTCTAGAACATATTTTAAATTTATAAGTGAGTCCAAGATTTGGAAAAAATTCCCCAAAAAGGGTGAGATGAGCCTAACATCCCATCCTCTCAACCAATACAGGTCCCTATGTGTAACAGGGTATGAAAACCCAATTTAACACCATCCTTTAGAAGGAAGGTCTTTACCCAATTATGGATAGGGGTCCGTTGGGATATTCAATTAAGATCAAAAATATTAACTAGATGTTAATAAACCATCGGGTCAAACTGAACCCAGCATAAAAGGTGTTACCTATCATATCTTCTCCATAGAAACATTCTCATAGATAGTGCTCTAATGAATTGGGTAAAGATTTAGTCTATTGATGCATCATGCAGGGATTAGGTAGTAAACCTAATACATTATTGGATTTTCCCACCATGTGATATTGTTTAGGTAGTTATCCTTGAATCATGTTTATGTCGTGTTATATATTATGGACACATTTACTATTACTCGATGATCTTATGATACTATGTTCATAATGATATGCTTCCTTGAAATTACACACAATCCTTCTCTTTTCTGATATCATGTTATACCTTTTACTCACATGTTATATTTCCATGTCATGTTTATTCCCTTACTAATGTTTTCATCTCTCCCCTTTCTTTATGTATTACCTAGGTTGTCCCATGTTGTTTTAGGATCTAAAATGTATTATTGAATCTCACTATAGAGAATAAAATAGGCATTACATGTTTAAGTTTCCTTTTATGTATTACAAAAATAGTAATAGAAATACACTAGGCCTTTATGGTCCTTGTTTTGTATTTAATTAATGATTCTGTTTGAAATCAAGTAATAATATTTGTAAGATGATTGGAAAATCATAGTTAGTATCAAAAAACAGTTTTATTTAACTGTTGAAAATTTGGATGAGAACAAATAAGTGAAACCCTAGAGATAAGTCCAAGTATTAGTCTAAGGATAAGACTAAGTTGAGGAAAATATCCTCAAATATGGATGAATTATAGATCAAGTTGTTTTTATGAAATTACATCCCAGTCTAGATACTATAAGTGGATGTGTTTCTCGAATAGATGTACCTAGTGGTATTAACACTGAAAGTGGAACATTAGGCTTGACTTGAGGATTACCTTGTACATGACAATAGAACAAATTGTGACCCTAGTTTGAAGCTCCTAAAGGATATGTTTTGGAAATTAAAAAAATCTTTACAAATGATTATGAAAGACTTGACGAAATAATTATCTTAGAAAACCAAATAGGGAAATTACTATGGATAAATGAGGTTGAAAATAAGACACTCATAATTTAGGCTATAATTATGATTTATAAATTATTCCTTCAATGTTTATATGTTTCCCTTTGGAATTTTTATTATTCAATATATTATAATTTTGATTTTATATTAGTTAATGAATTAAAATAAACCCTTCTAACAACCAAAATGATCTGCAATGTGATGATTTTCTTAATGATATTTCTAATATCATGGGTACAATAGATAAGAACTTCATGGATGTTCTGGCTCAACAATATCAAGTTTTAAATAATGACATGAATCATATGGAATGACCCACCCCTCATAAAAAGGATCAAGTTTCATTAAAATATTTTTTATAAAAAAGGATATCCACTTTAATTGGAACTTATGATCCCATCATCACTAAAAAATAGATTAAATCCATTTAGAATATATTCTCCTTCCTACAATGCACACAGAATGAAAAATTTGTGCTGAATGTTTATTGAATTGAGGGAGAAGCTGGTCAGTGGTGGAAAATGATCAAGAACAAAAAGGTGAAATAAGATATTGATTCCATAGAATGAATAGAGTTCAAGAAAATATTCTTCAATAAATATTTTCGCTAGACATGTCATCTTAAAATAAAGAGGGATCTTCTTAGACTAAAGAAAAGGCAATAGGATTCCATCCCATCATAAGTGGTAAGATTTATAAAGCTTTAAAATTATTCTTCCAGCTTAGTTATCAAAAATTAAATAAGGTGGACAATTTATTTTGTGGGATAAATATGAGTCTACAAAAATAATTTGATACAAGAGACTTATATAGTTTTGGATACATTGTTAGTTGTTCCCTAAATGTTTATCTCTAGATTAGTGACTATTTCATATATTATGGTATTGGAGAAAAAAATTAAAATGATGTTTTCTTTGGGGTTATCAATATATAAATCCCATGGAAGAATGAAAACTGGACATATCACCTATGAAAAGTATGGGAAGAAGAATCCCAAAAATTGGCTTTGGGGAACTAGAAGATGCTTTATGTGTGGAAAAGAGAGGTATCTAGACAATTAATTACATTGGACAAAGAGGAATCACACTAATGAAAGAGATGAAAAGAAGGTCCAAATCCCCACTATGCCAGATATAAAGTATTTTATTTGTAAGGAAAAAAGGTATTATGAGAGAATATTCCCTAAACCAAGGTTTTTCTGAGAAAATAATTGACAACTATCTCCTAGGCAGAAAGGAAGGGAAAATGATATCACTAAGGTTAAGGTGGACATAAAAAATTATGTGTGGAAGATTACGTTAGTTATTCATTCAAGAATAGTGATTATACTTTTATTATAGTTCTATGCATTGTTTTGTATCTTTTATATGTAGAATAATGATTCAAACACCACCTCAAAAAACGTGGGTTGATATATCTATGAGAGTAGAAAATAGATCTATGGTTGCATTAAAAATATATAAATCCTTTTTTGTAAATATTTTTGAACTTAATCTATTGGAAAATATAAACTTATGTTTTTAGTGGATTTTGATGACATTTTAGGCATGGATTTAATATCCATATTGTTGGTACCCTTGTTTTAATGATCAAAAAATCATTTTTATTATGATATTAATGAGTTTTATGTTTTATGGTATATTTGTATGTTAGAAGGTAGATTAGAAAATATATGGCTATGTGTTGGAAAGAACCATCCCTAGACATGACTCACCATTGAAGATTACTCACCATTAGGAATAGATATTTGGATAAGTGATCAAAAAACCACCATCTGCAATGATTAACCCACAGAATGGATTTTTCAGGAATTATATGAATACCCACCGCTAGAGGTAGACTCTCTATTAAACTAAATCTTTTTACAAAGTGTTGAAAATGACTACTGTCTAAGGTGAGTGACCTCCAGAATAGAAAATTTGGATAAAGATAAAAATTACTACTATTAGAGTGAATTCACCATTGAAGATGACCTACTGTTAGACCTAAAATTATCAAAGTGTTGGAATGACCTAGGATTGAGATAAGTCACAGTTGGCATGACTCTCCTCCAGCCAAATTCACCACCAGGTTTTGTCTTGCTGTTCACAAGAGTCACCACCACTATTTTTTTATTAAATGGAATTAAATATTTCCAACAGATATATTATTAAATTTAATGATGATATTTAATTTGATGATTCTACTTGAAATATTTCTGAGATGAATTAAAGTGTGTGTGAATTATTTAGTATGAAAAGATGAGGATCGAGATGATTCTCCATTCGTGCTACTGTTAAAAGAAGTAGTAGACTCCATCGTTTAGATACAAAGCTAAGTGATATAGATATATTTATACTCATACAAAAATAGATATGAACATATTTAATTATCTATAATAGTTACACTTGGTGAGATCTTACATACTTCATCATGCCAATGCAAAAATGTGAGAAAGTGGATCTCATTGAACACCCAATTCATTACGACAGTTACAACAAAAATGTTCATGACACTATATTCTACCTACCTTTTCAGAAACATGACATGAGCTCCGATTCAAGCTGCATCTGGGGAGTCACAAGCTTCAGAGCATATCATACCGAGAGACAACATATTCTTTAGATATTTTATTTTCTATATCTATTGGTTTTCTTTACATTATGAGAAGTGTGTGTTTACTCTCTATTTTGAACATGAAAACGTTCACATATAATTTGACTAGAATATAATAAATATAATATAACTCACTTCACATCTGTTTTCCCATGTGTTGTGAAAGAGGTCCCTATGAGGCCTGTATTTGTTTTATTCCCATGGGTGTTGTGGAAGAGGTTATGCGTGACTTGGAAAATATGTTTTAATATTTATACCAGATCTTGGATGTAGATCAATGATTATTTAATATAATATACTTGGAATCAAGTTACTTCCAAGCGTAGAAGATTAGGTCCTAGCTTGATAATGAACCTCTTGTATTTTTTTGTTGTGTGTGTTTTTTTATTTTTTTCCTTAAAATGCATCTGTTTTAAACTATAAAAAAACCACTACTTTTATAGCTAGTCATAATAAGTGTTATTATAAGGTTTTGATCATGTAAATTGATTTCAAATGTAATGTCAATTTTCATATATATTTTTTAACTAAGGCTTAATGAATCTTTGAGAGATCCTTTAAAAGATCAGAACATATATCAATATGATATTTAGATTAACTAAGCTATTTTAATTTTTTTTGGGGATTTTATCTAAAATTATTTTTGATAGAAAATTTTATTGGCCACTCAACTGACCACCCTCTTAATATACACACTCCTACCAACAATTGGCATCATAAGACAGTGAAAATATTTTCAACTATAATTTTATTTGTCTTAATGATTTTAAATTTGTATCAATTCTCAATTTAGTTTTTGAAATGGATAATATAAATGATGGTTATTATACAAAAAGAAAAATTTTATTTATTGGATATAACTATGATTAGGGGAAAATAATGATTAAAATGCATATTGAAAGAATGGGTTTTGAAAATTGGTTTGCTATAGAGAATAAGAAAGAATTACCTGCTACAACTAGAGTAATTGGGATGATTCTACTAAACAGAGTTATAATAAAAATGTAACTATATGAATACCCTTTAATGTTCTTTAGGAGATGAAGTTATTAATATGATATATTCTCATAAAACTAATTTTGAAATTTTTGATACATTAGCTATTTTAGATGAAGGATCTAATAATGTTAAAGAAATGAGGTTTAATACTTAAAATAGAAAAAAATGATACATTTAAGATGAATCATGATGAGTTGATTTATGATATGTATCTCAATTCCAATGGTATAGTAATCACAATGAGTTCCTTGGGGAATCTGGTGTCACATATAGATCAAATTATGATACTACTGAGATGTATTTTAGAGAGATGGAGAGAGACATCTTTTTCAATAAGGGAAACCTATGCCATCAGAAAACTACATTTCAATGAATTGATTGGGAGTTTGAGGGTGTATGTGGAAGAGATTTTGGTTAATTGGGAAGAGGATTATGAGCTTAAGAGACAATATATTTCCTTCAATACTACTACTTCAAAATAGAAAGGGATAGAAAAGGTACAAGATGAAAGCTCTAGTGATGATGAATCACCCAAAAACAGTGATGTGGAAATAGTCCATTGGTGAAAAGATCTATAAAATTATACAAGAAAAAGAAATTATTTAGGAAATTTATCTATAAGGGAAATTATTATAACATAGGGAATTTGAAAAAGGACTAGAAAAGAGATAAAAATTCAAATGATATTACCTGGTAGAAGTGTAAAAGAAAAGGACATGTTAAGGATGACTTTATAAACATGGGGTATATTAATGATTATGAAGATAAGTATAGAATGTATAATAATGAAATGAAATCCATATTGAGAACCTATAAGGAAAAATCTAGTGACTCTCACTCAATTAGTGAAGAAAATCCAGTTAGAGAAAATATGTGCTTCATGAAAAATATATATGAGGTGAATACTATATCTCATGTACTTAATTTTGATCACTCTAAAAATTACTAAAATGATGATGATATTTAAAAATATTAAATATTTGAGTACTAAAATATGCATAAATACAATTTTAATGAACTCAAAGAGAAATAAAAAATACTTAAGAAACATCATGTTTTATCAGCTAGTTTTAAAACTGAACATAAAGAAAAAAATTGAAAAATGATCAATTTTTAAAAGAAAATACTTAATTTAAATTCTATAATGATAAAAAAAATAAGGATGTAGAGATATTTAAAAATATAAGATAATCTCTCAATCAAATTATAAGAATAAAAATTACTCTAAAATATATTATTTGTCTTGGTTACCTACCTGGGAAAAGGAGAGTTCTAAAGGTCACTTTTATTCCCAAGTCTAATTCTGGTAACACTACTACAAATTTTTATTCAAGTGCACATAATAATGTTTTTTTATTTATAAATGTTTACAATCTACTTATAGAAAACTTTTTAAGAAAAAATGAGTTTCTATGTCCCTAATTACAAACATATCAAGACCCATGAAAATTTGGGAACCAAACTCAATATTTGTATAAATTATGTATTATATGAAAGTCATTTGAAGATCACCTATATAAATATGTGGTACTTAGACAACATATGTTCTGGGCATATAAAAAAGATTAATTGAGCTTTAAGAACCTCATAAAGTTTGATGGTGGTCATGTCACCTTGGGTGAAAATTATAAAGTAAAAATCACTGGCCTTGGAAAAATTGGAAACAGTAACTCAATTTTTATTTATAATGTACTTTTTATGGTTCAAAATATAATATTATTAGCATGTCACAATTTTTTGATGATGGTTTTCATGTTATATTTTAAAAAAATGATTGAAATTTTTTTAACTCTAAAAATTATTTTGTATTTACTGCTTTGAGAAATGAGAATATGTAATTAGTAAATCCTGATTCTTTTATTCTTAAAAATATTTATTTCTTAAATTCCTTTCTTAGAGAATCCTAGATTTGTTATAAGAGACTTGGCCAATATAACATTATATCAATTAGAAACATGATAAGGAAAGGGTTAGTAAGGGTTATACCCATACTTGAATTCCCAAATGACTAAGTCTATAACCCCTATTAAAAAGGGAAACAACAAAAAATATATTTTATGTTAAAGAAAGAAGTTTTAATTTCTTAAAATCATGAGTTGGTTCACATTAACTTGTTTAGACCATCTAAATATTCTATTTTAAATAGGAATCACTATGTAAATGTAATTTTAGATGACTTTTATATTTATACCTTTGTATTATTTTTAGCTCACAGGGGCGAATCTTGTTCTTATTTTACAAATTATATTAATTTTTTAGAAAATCTACATGAAAATAGATTTAAAACAATAATAATTGACCATGGGAGTGAGTTGTAAAATCATGATTTTGAATCTTTTTTCTCACAAAATGGACATTGACCAAACTTCTGTTATCCGAGGACCCCTCACAAGAATAGTTCTATAGAATGAAGAAATAATACATTTCAAGAGTTTTTGCCGCACTATGCCTAATGAATGTGACTCACCTATCTACTTATGGGAAGAGGCTATAAACAAATCATGTTATATAATTAATAGAGGTTTAATTAGACCTTTATTAGAAAAACACATGAAAGATGTTTGGAATAGAAGATCACCTAGTCTTAATTAATTTAGAGTTCTTTTTTGGAAAGTATTTATTCTTAATACTATAGAAAACCTTGACATGTTTTCCTCAAAATGATATCAAGGAATTTTACTTGGTTATTCAAACTCTATTAAATCTGATAGAGTTTTTTTTAAAACAACTTTGTTTGCGGAAGAATATGTTCATATAAAATTCAATGGGGAAAATACATATGAACCTATGTTCTCTTTAGATAACCTTGAAGATGAGTTATATACCTTGAACATCAATTAAAAACCTTCCAATTATTCTATAAAACATGAATAAAAGTAATCCACTTTTGGGGATCATCAAGTGTCTGAAGTTAAAACTGTAGAAGACCCGAAGATTACTATCCATTCCCTTTTTTGATCTATTAGGTTATATTTATTGAGGCTTAAATAAAGATAGTAAAACTAGATATTCTCTAAGAAAATTGGCTGAACATAAAGCATTCTTATCAAAACTTGAATATAAGAATATCGATGGATAATTTAAGGATTAATTTTTGGTAATGGTTATAAAAGGAGAATATAATCAAATTGAAAGAAATAAAGTTTGGGAACTTGTTTATAGACTAAAATACACCTTTTATAATTAGAAATCAATTGATGTTTAAAAAGAAGTTTGATGAATATGTTACAATAGTAAGTAATACGTGTTGACAAGTGGCATAAGGGTATATTCAAGAAGAGGGTATAGACTATGAATAAATATTTTCCCCTACGACAAAACATGATTCCATTAGGATACTAATTTCTTAGAAAGAACATATAGATTTAAAAATATATCTAACAGATGTCAAAAGTGTATTCTGAAATGGGTATATGTCTAAGGATGTTTTTTTTGAGAAACCCCCTAGATTTCAATACCCTCATTTTCAAAATTGTGGCATAAAGATAGAAAATAATTATATGGTTTAAAACAAGCTTCTAGAACTTAGTATGATAGGATAATTGGAATCTAATTTCAAAAGGATTTTAAAAATGTATAGATGATCCTAACCTCTCCATAAAATGGATTTCTAGAGATATTTTAGACGTTGAAATTAATGTATGTGATATTATATTTGGATCTTCTAAAAATTATTTATGCAATCATTTTTCAATGATGCTGTGAATTATTAATAGTAGTGAATCTCCTATGAGTACTACCTATAAGTTGGATCTTGATAAAGCTAGGAAATTAGTGGATCAAACCAGTTATATATTTATGATTTGAGATATTTTTTACTTAACTATTATCCAACCAGACATTATGTTTAGTGTGTGTATTTGTACTCATTTTCAAGAAAACCCAAAAGAGTAACACTTACCTTCTGTAAAAATATTTTAAAATACCTCAAGTATACAACCAATTTAGGATTATTCAATACTAAAAGAAGATCATTTGACCTAGTTTTTTATTTATATATTGATTTTGGTGTTTGTATGTTAGATAGAAAAGTCACCCCTAAAATATGTCATATTTTGGTAAAGTATATTTTTTATTGGTGTAGTAAGAACCAAAATTATATTACATTTCCCTAATGCTGAAATTGAATATATAGCTTCAGGTAGCTGATGTGCACAAATTTTGTGGATGAAACACACATTTTAAGACCATGGATATCAATTCTGACATTTTCCTATAAACTGTGATAATAAAATTGAATTTTTTTTTCTAATAACCTTATATCAGAGTCTATAAAAAGAAACAAATTTATGTAATACATCAATTTTTGAGAGACCATTTTCAAAAAAGGGGATATGTGTCTTAAATACATTGGTAAAAATCATCATATTTATGATATATTTAATAAGACTTTTAATTCTGAAATAATGAACTTCATCAAATAGGAATTAAGCCTGATTAATTTTGGTTAATATTAATTTTAATTTGACCACCATTGTTTTTTATCCACTTTGGGAAAATTTTTATTTTTCAATTTCTTATCGTTAATTTTTAAGTTGATATTTTAATTTCTTTTCCAGAGTTATTTTTTTAATTCTTATATGATTCAAATTTTATTATATTTTTTGTTTTTAAATTTTCCAAAATCCTTAAATTATATACAATTAAATAGAAATATAATTTTAACGTTCTCACTCCCACACATATTTTCCCCCAACTTTTCTACTACCCTTTCATCTCTCAACCATCAACCTTCCCTTACCATAATTTGAGCCTTCCAAGCTAATCTTCATGGTTAGAGTTAAGAGATATGTTGAATCTTATCCGGATGAGTTGGCTCCATTAAAGAAGAAAAGCAAGAATCTAATCATTCAATTGCTATTAATACAGTGAACCTCAAGCTTGCGAAGAGAGTTTGGATACCCAAAAAGGAAGTTCATGTTGAATTATTGGTACCAAGAAAGTATTTTGTTATTAGAGTTCTACAAGATCAGGGGTGCGGGGAATGATTTTCTTCTAATGAGATACCTGAATATCCTGGGTTAGTACATATGTTCTATCAATATATCAAGTTTAGTTTTTAAGAGAATGAACATTGTTTAAGAAGTAGAGTAAATGGATGGAAATGTGTCTTTTTTTCAAGACAATGGGCTAGGTTTTTGAGATTACCTCATGATGTTGTCTGAAATGACTATCAAGGAACTGTTCCAAATCAAATCGACAACATTATTTGTAAAGATTCTCTAAAATAATTAAATAGAGATGGGATATTATGAATAATAATTTCTACTGATATATATGGAAAATGTATCATGATTTCCAAGTTGATCCAACATATGATGTGACTAAGGATGAGTTATTTCTTGACCAAGAGTTATCAAGATGTTTATCTTCTATGTATTATTAAGATAATTGAGAAGATTAACCCTTGTATATATTTGATTACTCACATTATGGATATGTGAAAAGTATGTTCATGTTGAAAATACCTTATTTATCCAAAGTTAATCTCAGCCATGCTGGAGACTATGGGACTTGTTGAGGAAGGTTAAGAAACTATAGTTAAATTTGGAGGATTTTTCATCACAAGATTAATTAGTAAATGGATAAAATAGGATCTAATGCATGAAATAAGAAATGAATTGATGATGGTGAATGACTCAATGATGATGTAAATCAGGTTGATCATCCTTATAAACCAATGGATCATGTGGATCCTGGATTATGTCAAGATAAGGTGGGGGAATATTTTTACAAGGAAGAAGAAAGTGATGCCTATAGTGAGGAAGAAAAAGTGTTTTCAGTGGATGAAGGAAAAGACCCAGTTTTACACCAGGGTTCTCTTTATATTACTAATGGTTCCCCTTGTCCACCTAGGTGTCTCCCAGTTAAATAGAGTCTCTTAAAATAATGTACTGAGGAAGAATAAACCAATGTTTTTGGTGAATAAAAATTCAAGATATCTTCTAAGTCATCTGAAGAAAATAGAAACGGTGAGAATGGCGATGAAGATGAAGATGTAAAAGGGAGAGAAGACAAGGATATGAAAATAAATATGGATATGGGGATGATAATGACAGTGGTTATAAATATTATGGATTTTATGGGAGTATTAGAGATGGGGAAGTCGAGTTGTCTCAAAACCTTATCTCTTCTCCACTTGTCTCTTGATTAGGAGAAAGAACTAGCTCAGTTCAACATATGGATATTGTTTTTAGATATTAGAAGGGAGAATGAGTTTAGAGGGAGGGATCCCCATGTTTGGACATTAATCCATTTTATCCTATATATGTTGTTCACAATGAGACTATAACTGTTGTATAGATGGATTGTTAGAAAACTATTGTTGTTCAATCAGTTGATGAGAGGATAGAGGTTGATCCTACTTCTCTAAACCAGAAAAATGATGTGTAGAGAATTGTTGAGAATGTGTTTGTTATACCTAATATTATTGAGTATATAGCTTCGTAAACTATAGTTGTTAATATTTATGCTACGTATTCTCTAAAATTGAGGGACCTAGGTCTTGAGAAATGTGATAAGTTCCTAGGGTATGTTTGACTTGGTCTGTTATACTTAGTTTCAGATGACGAGATTCAAATATTTTAGGAGAAATGGATCCTAAGAGATATTTTATACATCATATTGATATTGGAGGGGAATTTTGGATTTTTTCTTCTGATGTTCAAAACATTCAGATGCCTCAACATCCTTTCATGCATTTTACATTGATTCAGTTCTAGTGGATGTTGTCACCAGATGTAAATTAGAATCCTTCTGATAAAATCTACCTTTTGATTTTTCTTTGATATTGAAGGATCAAGTACCAAAGTTCACTATATTTAGTGAGAGAGATTCAGGGTATCCATTTGAGGTTGTGATACATCATATTAAGACAAAAATATGTCATCATATCCATGAAATTAAAATTGAGAACAAAAGTGTATGCAATGATTTGGAAACCATGATATCCACAGTTGATGCGATGAGATCTTCATTTTTCGATTATATTGATTGTTTTCTAGAGAGGGTAGAGAATAATACTTCTATATCTTCTTCTTCTAGTGACCAACCACCTAATGTTGATGTTTATTTGATCAATATAGTTATTAAGGAGGAGATTTGTACCGTTTTAGAGAATTTTATCGACCTAACTTAGGAAATTTTGAGAAAAAATCAACACAATAGTGATCATGTCCATATGATGTTCCAAGAGTATGTAAATATATGAATGTTGATATTGAGAAAATAAAAAATTATATAAAGTATTATCTATCTCTGATTTATAATAATTATTAGTTGAATGCTCATTCCATGTTCCTAACTAAAAATATAATATTTCCTCTTGTCTCTCAGGATTTTAAAGTGAAAATGAATTAGTTGAAGATTATAACCCTAATGATTATGCTATTTAAAGAAGAGAGAAAGTATTTCTCCAGTGATATAAAAAGGGTAGGAAACATAATTATGGACTTGATAAATTTGTTGAAAGTATTTATCCATGTCTCTTTAAATATTTTGGTTTCTCTAGATTCCATTCATGTTATTGTTCATATCACCCCTACAGCTTCTAATATAGAGTTATTCTCGCTTGGTGTAACCAAAGATCCAAATGCACCATTTCTAACTCATTTCATTCCTTCCAGTAACACTATGTGAGTATCAGTGCAACAACTATGGCCAATCATTATTCGGGAGAATCCTTCTCTACCTAAAATTCTTACATCCATCCTTATAGTTACCTCCACCTCAACTGCCGACCCTTTTTCCTCTGATAGGAGTTAGGGAAAAGAACCTCTTGATCCTTCAACTAATACCCAAAATAATTGACTTTATACTTTTTATTATTTTATGGGGGTCTCTTTTAATAATTTTTGATGTATATTGTTGATTGTACATAAATTTACTTTCAGTATAAATTATCTTATTACTCCTATTATTTTTTATGAATTTTTTATTTTTTACCACTTATTGATTGCCTAAATAGAGGGAGAATGGATCTATAGAATTTATTTGTTGTTTTATAGTAATGTTTTTTTGATACTATATTTTCTTTGATACTATATTTTTAATTACCTATGATACTATTTATTATATAATTATCTATGATATTATTTTCTTCTTTCTATCATTGATACCATATGTATTTCAATTACTTCCATTGATACTATTTACATTATATTTAAAAAGTTCCATGATGCTATATTTCAAACCTACATTTCACTCTATACATGGTTTATAAAATTCTATGTTTTCCGATCATAAAAAATTGGGATATTGTTGGTACCCTTGTTTTAATGATAAAAATATAATGTTTATTATGTTGTTAATGAGTTTTATGATTTATTGTAGCATTGTATGTTATAAAGAAGATTTGTGATGATCTGGATAAGTGTTTGAAATACCCAATGCCAGCCATGAATCATCATTGAGGATGAATCACCATCAGGAATATAAATTTAGATATGTATTGAAAACACCCGCAATTAGCAATGATTCAGCTTCAAAATGGATTTTTTGGAAATGTATGGGAGAGTTCCCTCAACAGAGGAAGACTTGCTGTTGAACCAAGAAATTTGAGAAAATGTTGGAAACACCTACCATTATAGATGAGTCACCTCCATAATAGAAATTTGGATATGTATCAAAAAGAACTTCCACCATAGAGGAGCCTTTGTTGAATATTTCCTAACATAAAACATGATATTTGGAAAAGTGTTGGAATGACCTACTAATGAGATTAGTCTCAGATAACATCACTCAATGCCAACCTATGTCAACAATAGTTTTTGTCTCACTATTCTGAAGAGTCCCAAACACTTTTATTCATTTATTTGAATTATATATTTCTAATGTCTATATTAATTAATTTAATGATGAGAGCTATTTTAATGATTTTTAAACTATTACAGAGATGAATTATAGTGTGTGTCAGTTTTTAAACATAAATGAAGGAGGATATAGTTGATTCTACTAGAATGATTCTATTTAAGGAAGTAAAATAATTCCTCGTTTAGATAAATAGAAATGTTATAGAGAGAGATTTACATTCATACTAAAAGAGATATGAAACATATTTCAAGAACTAGAAGAGTTACACTTGCTGAGAGCTTACATGCTGAATCATTTCTATACATGACTATGAGAATGCGGAGCTCATTGAACATGCAGTTCCATCCCACAGTAAGAAGAAAATAATTCATGAAACTTAGTCAACATCTATTTTCATAAACTCGACTCGAACTCCTATTCAAGATACAAACAGGGAGTCATAAGATTTAGATCATATCAAACTGAGAAACAATATCTTCTTCACATATTTTATTTTCTCAATCTATTTATTATATTTAAATTATAAGAATTGTGTGTTTAATATATATTTTAAACACATTCACTATCTTCTATACTTTAACTAGAATATACTCAATATCTTCTAACTCCCTTCATATCTTTTTTCCCATGTGTTGTGGAAGGGGTCCCTGTGAGGCCTGTGTTTGTTTTATTCCCACAGGTGTTATGGAATAGGTCCTATGTGACCCAGACAACTAGTTTTCTATTGTATAAATGATCTAGGTTTTGGATTAATGTTCTTCAGATACAATATTTTTGGTTGTGGGTGATTTCAAGTAGAGAGGATTAGGCCACATCTTGATAATGAACCTCTTGTATTTTTTAAATTGTGTGTTTTGCCTTTTTCCTATGATTTAAACTAAATATATTTTAAATAAAAAAACAACAACTATCTTGATATTTAGTATTATATGTGTTTATATAATGTTTTTATTTGGTAAATTGATTTCAAATTTTAAATTAGTTTTCATAATTTCTTTAGCTGAGGCAGAATCAATCTTTGAGGAATCCATTAAAATATCATAACTAATATTGATCAAATATTTCACTTAATTGGGATATTTTAATTATTTTCATGATTCTATCTAAAAATATTTTGAAAAAAATATCATTGGGTACTCAATTAACTACTTCCTGAGATACTCACTCTGAAGAAAACTTATATAAATATAATATAAACTATGAAGAAAGGGAGATCACTCTTCACATCCCAAGTCATCATTCAATTCTACACATGTATAAGGAGGTGGATTAATATCAACTAGAATTTTCAATTCAACCATGGAATTTATTTACTCATGAGAAATAATATCTAGCCCAAATGATTGAGATAAGTTATATCTTCATTGTTTAAGACATTCCAATTATGATGGATTATATTGATGTATTCAATAAGGATTTTCCTGGACTTCCTCAAACCCGAGAGGCTGAGTTATCAATCGAACTTATACATTGATCTCTACACATATCCAATAATCCATAAAGAATGGAAACCACTAAGTTGGAATGATTGATGAAGATATTACAAGATGATATGAAAAGGGGATTTATATGCCCATGTGATTTTCCATGGGTTGATCTGATCTTCTTCATCAAAATGAATGATGGGTCAATGCGCAGATCTAATGATTATTAGGAACTCAAAATAATCATGATTAAGAACAAGTGACACTGTAATACCCTAATATTTTATTAGGTATATTGTTTTTAATTTCATTTATTCCTTCTGTTATATGCTACACCAAGATTAGATTGTGCTATACACAACACCATATTAGCTTGTAGTATACACAACCATACACTTGGCTTGTGTTGCACACAATTTCAAGTTCTTTTGATAGAATTCATTTCACACAACAATGAGTATATATTTTGATCAATGTATAAATTAAATAAGTTAGGATTGTGTTATAAGAAACCCCAAAGGCATCTTTCACTATACACAACACTGACATGGATTGCGTTGCACTCATGAACGACCTTCCTTAATAGCTTGCATGGTATGCAATACCGAGTTTCACTAAACAACGATATATTATTATAATATTTTTATGAACTAGATTTTATGAATAGTCTTACCCAATCTTTAATTTTAATAATATTATTATTCATATTACACATTTTCTAGAACATGTTATGAGAACAAAATAAATTTTTTCGGATAAAAGAAGTATTTTTCAAAAAATGCATTTTTGCCGCCTTTTGTTGGCGCACCCATTTTAAATATAATTTTTGAAAAATTTATAATTATATTTTCATAAAATAAACTTCTTATTTTGAATCATTATATAAAAATATACATTGGATAAATTTTTGATATTTTTTTGATAACTTTCATATTTTGATGAATAGTTAAAATACGCTATAATTTATTTAAAAAAAACTTTTTTCATCGATGTAATTTAAAAGGGGAAATTATAATATTGAATGGTTTTAAAGTCTAAATTGAATATATTTTTAATATTTAATATAATGTATATCATTATCATAAATTTTACATTGAATTCATAGGTAAAAGCATTTCAATCTTTTACAATGTTTTAAACAAAAAACCGTTTACTTCGACAAAAGGATTAATTTTAAATTAATTAAATCATATTCTATGTTTTAAATTTTAAAAAATGGATTCCATATTTGTAATCAGTAATTAAAAATTATTTTAATAGGCTACTTTTATTTTTGGGCATTATGAATAGTAACCATGGTAAATTTTATTTACCATAGTTAAAGGTAAATCATGTAATTAAGTTTAAAAATAATGTTATAAAATTACACTAACTATTGTATTAATATAATTGGATGATTATATTTCATATTAAAATATACTTGGGTCTAAATGGTATCTATTGGAACCCAGTTGGATAAGATTGAGACATTTAATTTATTTTATCTAAAGGATAGTGAAATATGTCTCACTCAAACTTCAATAAATAATGTATTTTTTAAGATAAGGTTATACAGAATATAAATTATATTATAAATACTAATTTGAAATATGAAATGTTTTTATTTATAATGGTAATTTATTTTAAATTTTTAATAAATATACAATTCCCTTAATAGCTTAAACATTAATGATGCAGAAATTATTTATTTAGTGAAAAATCAATGATATAGTTTTTATTAAAAACATAATACCCATCAACAGGACCAAACGATTGACCAAACATTATTGGTAGAGTATATATATACCATAATCATCCTAGTGTTGACTTATGGACCATTTTTATCCTTATAAAAGAGATTATGACATTTATATCATTTTAATTTAAATGATGTCAAAGTTTACACCTTCGTAATTTAATAAAGTTAACATTTTAAAAGTTGTGTGATTTGGAAGATAAATTAGACTAAAATTATTCTTAGGAAATATGATAGATTTTTATTAGTCAGAGTATTTTATTTTTAATTTTTATGCATCAAATAAATATATTAAATAATTATACAAAAATATTGTATTAATTATTTTATTATGAGAAATATCCAATAAATAGTTTTAAAATTTTAAAAATAAATATTATATGAATAAAATTAATGTTATCCATTAATTTTATAGATGAATAAGACTTTTTAGGAATATATTAAATAATTTTTTTTCAAAAATAACTTCCGTGTGGATTTTATTTAAATTCAAATAAATGAATAGTGTCAAAACTGATACTATTGATATTTTATAAAAATAACATATTATTAAATGGTTCAAAAACCAAAAAATATTGAAAAATTATAAATTTAAAATTATATGGTCGGAAATTTCATTATGTATCTAATTATGGATAATTAACAACCCATAATTAAGTATTTATAACAATTTTAGATTTAGAATATTATTACCACAAATAAAATTAAATAGATTAAATATGTATAAATGAAACTGATAAGGTTTAAAATAATTTCCAAATATTTCAAATTTTATTTTTTATGCTATTACAACCCCATATCATCTATTTTTCTAATTTGAGTCATTTTTGAGGTTTTTAAGTGGGGTTTAAGTTTATTAAAAATTAATATTTTGGAGGTTTCCAAAAGTGCCCCCCTATCCTCTTATAAATGGGAACCTCCTCCCTATTCTCTTCTCTCCATTTTGAGCCTTAAAACTTTGCCAAAACCTGTCCATTTCCCTTCTCCACTTCCCTAAAAACATTATAAAGGTCCTGGTTTTCATCAAAAACCAACATTAGTGCTCTAAGAGGAGGTTTAGAAGTGGCACGCCGATAAATAGGTATTATACTTTACCGATTATTTCAAACTTATTTCTTCTTATAATTTCTCTATATGAGTTGTTTATTTATTAATTAATAAATATATTATAACTTTTATACTGATATGTTATTATGAATATGAAATAACCATATTCCATCTTCTATCCATGCTATGGAAAATAAAATCACCACGCTTGCGTATGTACAGCCTACCGTGTCCACGATGTGGTGTAATATGTTTTTTCATCACCAACATGCTTGGATGGGTATAATGAAGGAAGAATGAACTATATATGATTATTTTAAAGTTATGTTGATTCTGAAATATTATACACCATACACTTCAATACAATTATATAATCATGGGAATGATATCGTCTCTCATGCGTACGTACGGCCTACCATCGCAATGATGTAATACAATTCGTTCTACATGATATTCATTGAATAAGGATTATATAAATGAATTTAATGAATGAATAAGATATATATTATATTAATACCATTATGTAAATTATATAGCTATAACCTAAAAAGAGGATTAAGAATTTATTCGACAAAACATGCATAATAACATAAAGTAGTTAACACTCGAATAATGAGTAACAATGAACTGTTACTAATAAACTGATATGAATATGAACATATATGATATCATAAAAATGAATATGATTCTAGAATAATTCAATGATATTATTTAATTCATTATACCTGATGTTCAGATATGTACAAAGCATATCAGACCTAAGGTAAGGGATAATTTTACAATCTCATTTTTATCTGAGATTGCTTATACGTAAGTATTTATTGGGGTTATATTTATCATCCATGTATTTGTATTATAAAAATGTTTTCATAAAGTTTTTACTATTCTTTCATGTATTTATAAATTCATTTTCACCCCTTTGGAACTTTTACTACGTAGTATGGAAGGAATCTTTCTTTTTTTACCATACGAGGCATTTTTTGACTTTTCCTGGAAAAAGTACGATTTTTTTTAACTTATACGGCATGAATAGTTTTTTACAGTTTCATAATTCCTTATTTCCATGATGATTACTCTAAAAGATTTCATGATTATTTTTGACAAAAAACTTTTCTTTTGAAATGTCACGCCATTTTTAGAAAATAAAATGTTTTTGAAGAAGAAAGTATATTTCCTCAAGAACTAAGTTCATGTGTTTTATCAAAATTATTTTCTATCTGAGATGATATAGTGTTATTTTTATATCCCTATTAATAATTTGATTTGATATTGTTATGATGAAATTAATTTAATAAATTCCTTTTATCTTATATAGATTATGTTATGATGGCATGATGTTTAAGAATCCCATTTTATTACATGGGTTATGCTATGATGTAGGATTTATGATTTTGTGGCACACATAAGAATGGTTTCATTATGAGATGGGAGGGACCTATATATCACTCAAATAAATTGGGTAAAGATATATATCTCATGGGAAATACATGGTTGGAATGACAAGTTAATCTGATTCAGTAATACAAGATTGGAACGAGGTGTGAATTCAGTTCAGTAATGGATTTTTTCCCCTACGATGGTCTTGGTAGTGAGCCATGACTAATATGAAATGATTTTCTATGATCATGTGTGTATGACACAAAGTTACATGTTTTAGTTTATGTTTATTGGGATTACATTTCCGTTCTATTATTTATCCCATGAAATGATATTATGATCTCTTAAGCATGATAGGATTTTCAAACATTATGATCTTAAGAATATGATATGATTGACATTTCCTTTGTTTACCCTTACTGAGAATTTGAGATTAGCCTTTTGAATGTTTCTTTTCCCTGGTCAGGAAGAAGGATATTTAATATGATATGCCAATAAGGAGTCTAGTTATGATCAAATAAATGGGAGGCAATATAGATGCTTTATGAACCAACTGTTTATATTTCCTAGTATCTAAAGACATTATACCTATACGGTCCTGTCACAGTTTTGTTATATTTTTTAATAAATATAAATAAATTATAAATTATTGAAAATATAAGTAAAGTATGGGTCATTATAGTCACCTTCCATAGTTATAGAAACTATTATATCAACTAAGTGGTGCTCAATATTACTCTAAGGAAGTCCTTTGATCGGGCTATCACTAATTAACAACGAAGATGAATGTTTTTCCAATTTGTTTTTCAAACAAGGTGTATACACTATGATTTCATAGTAATTACTTTGAAGATCACCAATGCTCTAGAAATATTTATGAACATTATGAATTGAGTCTTTATATTTTTCCTTGAAAAATTTGGGTTTTTATTTATAGTTGATTTTCTGATTTACTCTAAAAGAACAAATTAGTACAAGGAGAATTTACCCACTATGCTATGGGATTTGAGAAAGTTGAACAAATATGAGATGTACTATAAATGTGAGTTCTAGATGACCGAATTATCATTCTCTAGGAATTTTATCACCACCATGGGGATATATTTAGACCCTTATAAGATAAATGAAATCATGTACTATCCTATACCATTATATGTAATAGAGATCCGTAGTTTCCTTGGACTAGCTTTGTATTATCAACAATTTTTGTGGAAATTATCATGATTATAAATCCCAGTAACTCATTTAACTTATTGAGTATTGTTTTTCTATAGTAGTGAATGTGAAGAGATATTTATGGAGTTGAAGAAGATACATAAATTTCACCATTACTCACACTTCCCTCAAGTGGGGAACTTTTTGAGGTTTAGAGAGAGTCTTCAATGTAGGGTTTGGGATGCGTACTAATATAGAATGATTAATTGATTAATTATTCCTCAAGGGAGTTGACATTTCAGGAGATGATCTATCCCAAACATGAACTTGAGTTGTATTTAACTATATTTTCATATAATATATAGAGATATTATCTATATGGGGAGAAGGGTGAAATATATATGGATCACAAGATCCTAAAATAGATATTAAAAAAAATAAGCTTAACATGTTCCACTGTAGTTGATTAGATCTGATCAGAGAGTATGATTTCTCAATCTACATCCATAATGGGAGAGAAAAAAATGGAATATTCTCAATTGTAGAAAGGATTCAATAATTTTATAAATAATGAGAATTTAGAAGGATCCAACATTACTAGACATAAAATGAATGGAAATGGTAATTCTAATAAGATATTTATCCTACATTGATAAAATAATTTCCCAACCATAAATTCTTGAGAGAATCATGGATGACCAAAAAAGAGATGAGGTGCTATAAAAAAGTTAGAGGATATTACATAGTTGAATGTTTTTAAGAATGGGGTTATAATGCTTAGATCCTAGATATGTGTTCCATAAAAACTAGAGTTAAAGTGGGAGATTCTGGATGACTCTCATAGACCATCCTTCTCTATTCATATTTAAATCATATAGATATATCTGAAGCAAAATATTTTGGTGGGATAACAAAAAGAGTGTGATTGTATAAATTATATTTTGATGTTTGGTATTCCAAAAAGTAAATTCCAAAAAAATAATGTATAATGGTATGATTCAACCATTTCCCCTACTTGTATTGAAATTGATAAAATAACCATCGATTTCACGGTAGGAATACCCATGACACGAAAAGTAAATTACACCATCTGAGTGGTAGCTGATCACCTTACAGATTCGACAGTTTTAATTATAATTAAGGAAGATTTATCTCTTGAGAAACTCTTTAGGATATACATTATATAAGTGGAAAGATAACATGGAGTTCCACTCTTTATTTTATTTAATTGAAATCCAAAGTTACCTCAAGGTTCTGTAGAATCATTTTACAAGCATTGGATTCATAAATCAGTTTCAGTACTACTTATCACCCTCAAATGTATGTTTAATCTAAGAGAACCATCCAAAATATAGAGTATATGTGGAGGTATTGTTTAACATATTTACAAGGATATTGGGATCAAAATCTTTCTCTAGTAGAGTTCTCATATAATAATAGTTTCCATTCTATAATTCAAATAACATATTACGATACTCTACATGGGAAGCATTATAAGACTCAAACAAGTGAGGATGACGTTAGAGAGAAGTAGTTGATGGGATGTAATATTTACCAGGAGATGACAGAGAAGGTCCAAACAATTCGACGACACATAAAACACATTAATATTTGATTGAAAATATATGTATACAACCTTCTACAAGACTTATAGATTGAGGTTATAGATAAGGAGTTCATTTATATTTCTCCATGGGAGAAAGTCATGAGGATAGAGAAGAAGGGAAAGCTTAGTCCTAGGTACCTCAAACCATTTTATATGATTGATTACATCAGAGTTTTGGCTTACTGATGAGAACTCCGATATAACCAATCTGAAGTACTTGATCTGTTCCATGTAACCCACTTGATGAAGTATATACCGGACCCCTCACATGTTCTGAATCTAGAGGTGGTATCATTGGAGAAAGAAATTCCACATGAGGGGCATCCTATGTAGATCTTGTATCATAGAGAAAAAGTTCATTGAAATAAGTCAACTCACTTGGTCAATGTGTTATGGAGAAACCAAAAGTTTGAGGAAGTAACATGGGAACCGAAAGAGGTGATGAAGTAGAAGTTCCCACAATTATTTTTTACTTAGTATGAAATATAAAATTTTTATGGATAAATTATTTAAGGGAGATTATATAACATCCTAATAATTTGTGATATATTTTATTTATAAATAAATACAATATTTTTGATAGCTTGTGATGTATGAAACATTAAGTTTACATGAAACAAAGTACTCTTTTAAAATGTGGACATTATAACCTAGCCATTAAGATGGTGGGTATGAATAGTAATTAATAAATTATAAATAATTATATGGTTTACACATGAATAAAATAAATTCAAAGGCTATTTGTTGATTATATGTGAAATTTGGACCATTTGAAAGGAACATAAATGTTTTTTAAACAATTATTATTATAAAAGGTTGTTTAGTCCCACTTTTCAAAGATAATTTAAAATTAAATTTTAAAAATTATATTAAATTTAATTTAAAATATGAGAATAACTTCTTGAAATAAAAATATCTATATTAACTTATAGTGTTTTTTTATTTTTCATAACATATTAAAGTATCAGTGAATATTAAAAAATACTAAATTTTATAAAATTATCATTTAGGATTAATAAAATATGTCCCATTATTATTTTAATTTAATTTAAGATTAAAACAAGATTTATTTATTAATATTAAATCTAATTAAGTACATTTAATTAAAATTTATTCTATATTTTAGTATAAATTTATCTCTATGCTTTAAAACAACTTCTTTAAAAAAGGTTCTTTATAGTGTATAAGGTTTATCGATTTCCAAAAAATAATGAGTCATTATTTAAATTAAATTTATAGATTATATATCTATAATTATGAATTGAAATTCATCTAATTTTGATTACTTTCCATACTGTATATGTGAGACCATATTTTCCTTAAAAGTGAATTAATTTAGAAACCATTTTTGACACCCCTATGGGATTAAATTTAATTTAAATTCATCCAATTACATGATATGAATTTTTAAAAATTCATTAATTATTTGGAATCATCATAATTTAGATTATCTATTATGTTCAAATTATTTTTGGCCATGTTGAATAGTGAAAATAGTAAAAATTATTTACCACAGTTAAGGTAAACACAGGTTTACCCTAGAATTATACTAAAAATTTAAGTATTAAAAAGGACGAAAAACATTTCTCATTTATATTATATGGTCATATTTTGACCTTATATAATATAAGTTTTTAAAATGGTCCATTTTGGATCCTTGTGAATTGGAAAAAACATGGGTATAATTCTTTATTTTCAAAATTTCCTTGTGTGTCCTCTCCCCCACTTATATATGGGGACCCCCTCTCCTCTCATTTTCACACTTAGAAAACCATTTTATGCCCATCCATCTCAAAACATCTTCCATAATTCTCTAAAATAATCATATAATCCTTATTTAGGTAAAAAATCCAATCTAGGATGGATTTTGTTGCAAACCAAAAGAAGTTGTCCAAAAAAGAGATAGCGTCTTTAACTGGGAGTTTTATATTATTTTTTCCCACATCCTTAAAATATTATTTAACCATGATGATATTATAACCATATTATATTACATTTATTGAATGTATGTTATATTGATATAATGACCTAAAACTATATATTCTTTATTGAAATGGAAAACAAAACCCTTGATTGTCTGTATGACAGACTACTGCCTCACGAACTGATGTAATTATTTTTCCATCACCTCTTATCATAGATTGATATAATGATTCATATAATTTTTATATATTATATTTATGATATAATTATTCCTCTTGATATTTTATATCATATATACCATATTACTTTCCATTCAATGAAAAACACGATAACATCTCTCATGTGTACGACAGACTATCGCATCGCAAAGCGATGTGAATGTTTACACATATTCATTATATAGATGATTATAAATTTTAACTAAATATTTATACATGATATTAATGACATATTAAACATTTTTTAAATTTAATATGTGATATAATTTGATATTTTTCCATATATTAAAAATTATTATTGCATTCAGGTCTACGGTCGTCAGCCGCCTCATGAATTGATGTTATACATTTTTTAAATTTTATTACTATCCCACCACATGAGTGGTATGTATATGGGTATTTAAAGATATGATATTATATTTATGGTATAATTATAATCGTAGGGAGGTAAAATAACACATACTTTCTATAGTAACCAAGACTTCACATTCATGGGTATTACATCATTTTTATGAATATTCGTTACATTACACGAAGAGATGCCTAAGGATCATAATAGTCTAATGTATTTTGAAACATGGTAAAAAATATTCCATATTGATGAAATATATTAATTTTTTTTCTACAAATATATTACAATTTAGGTATCTCACTAGAAACCATTCTTCATTACTTGGGGAATTGGAACATAGGAAAGGGTGATCTCATATTCTCAGTAAGGGTAAATAAATGAGATATGTAAAAATAACATGAACAAAAGGGTATAAGAACATGATTGAAACATTTTAAGAACATACCCTATATATAAAAATTTATACAAATGAGTAACATAATAATTTTTAAAAGATAATAGGACATGAATCATAAGTGAATAAATAACCTAATCCATGAGAGCATATCACAAGAATAAGAAATGAAATTATAACAGACACATAAACAGATAAAACGATTTACATAGTTTTCAAGGATGACTTCCAAGTATATTTTAGTGGAATGTTCTAACTACGTAAACTATATTTGTTGTAAAGATTCCGTCCGAAGACTAACTTACTCATCAAGGTTCACTAAATACACCATATTAGTAGTCCATGTTCACTCCCAAGACCATATTAGTGGAAAAAGTCCCTTAATGAACTATTTTTACTCCCCATTCAACCCATGTCTATCTCATGATACATAACACTTCACCTAATTTATTGGAGGGAGATATAAGTTTCACACATCATATAATGAAATCATATATATGTGTGCCATAAGATAAAAAAATTTATCATATCATGGCCCATAAAAGAGATGGTTTTCAAAAACATCGTATCATAATCCATGAAATAAAACAAGTTTCATAAAAAATTCATCATATCATAACCTATGTAAAACATATAGATTTTATAATAATTTCATCATATAATAACTAATGAAATAAAGTAGGTTTCATGAGAAACATGTCATATTAAACAAAAACCTTTCA
This sequence comes from Viscum album, assembly GCA_963277665.1. Taxonomy (NCBI): domain Eukaryota; kingdom Viridiplantae; phylum Streptophyta; class Magnoliopsida; order Santalales; family Viscaceae; genus Viscum; species Viscum album. The sequence goes on from OY728148.1 coordinate 474,962,032, forward strand.
AATAAAGTATAATAATGGTTTCACTGGAACATATAATCTATAAATTTTAAACCATATAAAATATTTTCATCGTAGAAGGTGAAGTATTTTTAAAGATAACATAGATAATTTCTTATGTAAAATAACCTTTCTATGAAAATCATTTTTAAATACAATTTTTTTTGAAATAAATTTCATTGATTTTTTTGAAATTTACTGAAGTATGACTTAAAAATAATTTAAAATATTTCTTGAGGAAAATATCCCTTCTTCTTTAAAAAATTCTTTTCAAAACATAAAACATTTTGAAAATTTTATTTCATTGAAAATAACATTGAAAACATATAATGGAATCCCTGAAAAAACATTTTAAAAACATTATAAAACATATTTTCTAAAACTAATTTCCCTTGAAAATGATCTTAAAATATTATTTAAAAACATTTTTGAAATCAATTTTATAAAACATGGTTTCTGAATAAAATAGATTTCTGACTGAAGAGATAAATATGATCTGATTTTCTGAAAATGAATTTCTTAATTATCATAAGTAAAAAGTGTTGGAAAATGGTACCATTACTTAAAAATAGACATAATAACTATGCTAGAAGGAAATTCATGAGAATTATTGAGATATTTATGACAATATGTTATCAAAGGAATCATTATCATAAATAATTCAAACAAACGACAAGACTGTAGGAATAAAGTATTAACACTTTGGTAACATTGAATAAAAATCCCCATGAAAGGATTAATTTAAATTAGTATTAAAATATAATGAAAATTCGGATATTCATGAAATAAATTGTCAAATAGGCAGTATATATGCCTTTTAGAAGAATATATGTGCATAACATAACATGTTTTTCAATAATGGGAAATTGAGGCAAAATTATCATACCTCATTGGTAACATTTAAATGGTAACCCCCTAAAAGGGGGATTAGAAAATAGATTTATAAATGCCAAAAATTATATTTATTTGAATCATAAAGTAAATTCATGGGAATTATATACACCACGTAGATGAAATATAGGGTGAACCTATCATGTGTCTCAAAAAAGTAAAAAGTGAGACAAAAATCCCTTACCACTTAAGTAGATTTTAAATCATGAGATCCCTGAAATAATAAAATAAATTGAGTATTTTAATCTAATTAAATAAATTAAATTCATGAAATAACATGTCATATGGTATTATATACATCACACAATAGAAAATAGTGGTGAATATGAGATAATTCTCCTAGAAATAAATTTGAGACTAGAAATTACCTCACCTTAAGTCTTGACTCTCTTCGTACTTGTTCAAAACTAATGTATAAAAAATGTAAAATTATTATAAATATAAAAAGTAACCAAAATAAATTATATTACAATATATAATTAACTTGTTCCTTTATCTTACGCATATATTAATTATTCCATGTTAAAGCAATGTTTCAGGTAATAACCACATTGTTTTTCATACATATTTTACCTTGTTATTATTTTTCCTTTTACATAGATAATTATTTAATCATTTATAGAATTTAAAAAATTATATAAATATAATTTATATTCAGTGTATATGTATTTACAATAATATATAACATATAGAAGCAGGAAATGAAACACAACGTTCATAGAGATTGTTGAATGTACGTATGCATGAATGTTATTTTCATTTCCTTGTCATATTGTAAGAAAGAAATGTAGCTGATATATATATATATTGTGATTCCAATATCATTATTATTTCATATATATTTCATATTTATATTAAACCTATCCTAAATGAATTACATGTAATGAGTGAATGAATCACATTGGTTGGCGAAGTGTTAGTCCACCGTACAAACAAACAACGTTATCGTATTCCCAAAGAATGAAAATCATGAGGGAATGTGTTATATAATAAATGAAAAAGCATAAATAAATAATAAATATCATTAATAACATATTTTAACAATAAAACTACCTTTATACCCAACCATGAAAGGTGGTAATGAAAAAATAAACGATATCGGTTCGCAAGGCGGTAGTTTTTCGTACACACAAACAATGATTGTGTGTCGCATTTGATGGATGTGTGTGAGGTTATATGATAGAAACATAAAATAATAACATAAAATTATATTTAAGATACTTATTTAATTATATAACTATGTTATAAAAACAATTTAAGGGGTTTGAGTAAGGAATAAAAGAAATACATTCATTTATGTATGTTACCTCTTCTTTAGGTATCTCATTTTCGTTTGCATGAAAATAATTCTTTGTTTGTATTTATTACAAATTTGAGGATTTTAGGAAGAATTTATAGAATAATGGGGTTTATTTTGGTATGGTTTGGATGATCCAAATGTCTTTAGAGGTGTGAAAATGTGAGCGTGTGAGTTCCCTTTTATAATGGAGGAGGAGTGGCATACTTGAAAATATTAATAGTTAAGCACTATTGGGAGGCCTACCTTAAATCATATTCCCCCAAAAATGATCCATTTTACAGAAAGTAGAGTATATTTTCGAAATATTTCAATAAAATTGTTTTTTTATTTGTTTCTAGTTCATTTTCCCCTTATGTTTAAAGTTTAATCTCTTATTAAATAACTTTTTCTCCTAGTCATTATGATAAATTTAACCATTTTCACTAAATATTTTAGTAAAAAATTATTTTTTCATTTTTTTACATTATCAATTATTATTATTCAAAATATGGAATCCATTTTCCAAATTTAAAATCACATAATTGGTATAAATGAAATTAAAATTAATCCTACATATGTTATGAGGCATCATGTCTTTAAAGTGAGCATGCTCAAAATTTTGAAATGTTTTTATATCATATTTCAATTATAAATAGAATAAAATTAAATAAAAGGGACTAATATTTTTAAAATTTATCTAATTATACTTTAAAACAAATTTAATTTATATTTAAACTATAAAAAGTATATAAAAAATCAAAATTCAATTAAAATTCAGTATATTTTACTATTCACTGAAAAAATAAAATATTTGAAAAAAATTAGAAACAATAACCCAAAGATAAATTTTAAATTATAATTTCTAAAATTAAGTTAATATTTTTAAATAAAAATCATTAAATTGTAAAAAATTTGTTTTACAACACGTATTCCATTAAAAGGATGTAAAACTACTTTTTTGAAAAATACAACATTTTATGATTGAAAATGATTTTATTCCTATTTTAGTCATAAAAAATGTATTGAATGATTTTAAAAACATTTTAAAGAATATATAATATATAAATTTCTTCAAAATCTCTCACTAATGATGATTTATTTAATGTATTAATATAAAATTCCTTTTTGGGTATAAATATAGTTTTTTCGAAAAAACACATCCATTATATTCAATTGGTTTTTATTTTATTTTCTAATTAATTTATATCAAAATAATTAATTTATAAACATGAGTAAACGATAGTTTTATAATTTTTGTAGGATTACTTATATCTTCTATTCCAACATCTTGGTGATAAGTATAATAATATTTTAATTCTTATATAATAGTATATCATAGTTCAATAAAACTCGATCTTTCTTGTAACACAAGCTGTCAAATGAGATTATAATTGTGTGTTAAAAGAAATCCAAACATAGAGTTTCAAGTACTAAAATCTAATCTTAGTGTTGTTATTAGTGAAAAATTAGATTTTTGTTGTATATAAAGAAAGCATAACATTGTGTAGTGTGAAATGCAAGCCACCAAGGAAATTGGTTTTATTCAAAAAAAATTGTTATTAAAAAATTGTGGTGTTATATTCTACCAACCATTAAAATGTATTTCACCCTCAAAATCCATTTGGTCACTAAATTGTTTTATAATTTAAATTTACTTTCATATAAACCCACACCGGTGAAAGGTTTAATGAAAAATCCTCCTGAAAAAGTGAAAGGGATGTTCCTAATTCATCTTGAATAAAACATAATAGGTTTATAACTAGTATAACAAAGGTGGAAAGTTAAAACCTATACATATAAGAGGAAACTAAAAACCATATAATAATGGAGAGTGATAGCAGAAAAGGACTGCAATAAATTGAGTGATAATTTTAAAGTTAATGGTCTTAAAACTATAAATCTTTAATAACTTTTAAGTCCATTAATAAAAAAAGAAGGTATTAGTGTCTAATTTTGATTTAATATAATTTACTAGATTTTAGGGATTCTATTACTATCTATAATATTATATCTAAATATATTTACATGATACATTTCTATTTCATATGAACAATCTCACCCCTTTTTGTGACCTGATCAACTTCCACTACTTCTCATACTCCATGAAATGGAAGTGAATTTGTTATGTCTAAAGAAAAAATGATTATATGAACAATATATAGAATGATAAGTCATACCATACATCATTTGTTATCATCAATGAAATATGTTTAGCAATGGTTATCTAACATTTACAAATCCACTTATGGAGAGATAATAATTTAATGTCTAAAACCCAATTTGATGTTTAATTTAAACAAATCCACAAATGGTCCACCTTGTAACCCATACGAATGATGAAAAACAAAAAATTTAGATGGAAGTCACTAAATTTCAAATAATCAGCTTCACATTGATTCCCCATATATCATAAAGTATATGTTTGTTGTCACATACTAAACATGTGAATACCTTCATCATGTATTCTCTTGAAACATGGAAATAACCATAATTACCATAAATAATTTTGGGAAACCTACATGATTACTTATTCCAAAGATTATTTGATATAATCCTTGAATCCCAAAATGTCATAAACTCCATCCATGATAGTATAAACTACTTTTTCAACAAGTAATTAATCTATTTTCTAGGTAATCAACACTTTATTCTTATCCCACTTATCTTATTATTTAATATTATTTTCTCCCATAATTAATTTTTTAGCTCTTCATTGTCAGTGATATAACCATTACTCCCACCACCTTACTGATTTTCTTCACGATCATTCCATTTAGGACTTCAATTTTCATAATTCCTATACATTCCACTTTTAACATATTCAAAAATCAATGATACCTTATAGAGGACATTATTCACATCCATTGGGTTAACTAAACATTTCATTTTCCTTTTACTATTATGTGATATGTGTTATTCTTTTCCTTACTCAAATTGTATTCTTATTCCTCTAAGACATCCACTTGGGTGTTTTACCACATATTATTGACACAAAGGAAAATTAATCTTCTTTCCTAATTGGTTTTAATTTCATTAATTCTCAAGAAACTCTTTCTTTATCTTCTTTGGTGAATCTAATAGTTGATTATGTTTCACATTGTTAATCATGTTCCCTGAAAACTAGTTAGGCATGATCACAACGTACTTCACTCCAGTTATCATCCCATTTTACTAATCATTAGAAAATTCGAATTCACAATCAAAATTAAGATATTTACTTCTATTTCCTTCCATTGATTAAAACTATAAAACATAGCGTGAACAACAATTATTATAGAGAAAAAAGTCATCATCACGAAAAATCAGTTATAGGATGTCTAAATCATGACACATTATTATATAATATGTGACACCTTAGGTTCATCATAACTATTTAATAGTCATATTCTATTTAAATATTTCATGAACTTTAGTAAAGGGTTTCTGAATTTCAAATTCATATCCATTGTGAGTTTTAAATTAGATGTCTATGTAAGACCATTATCATCAACTAGTTCCCATAGAATATAAATCAATATGGTGTTTTGAGGTTTATTTTCCCCAAGTACCACATCCACAACCACTTGTAGTATTTAGAAAATTATTTATTTAAAGGAATAAACATTATAAATCATTTTTTAAAATTCCATGACATTTTCCATCACTTTGACTCAGCCATAGAATTATCCTAAGAGACATACCTAGACATATCATTAGATATATAATTATGGATATCAGTAATGTTTTTACATAATAGTTTCCAATGGTTGATTAAAAAGTTCCTTTAACACAAACTATAGTGACCAAGACTACAAAAACATGGGTAATACATCACTTTTAATGAATATTCATTACATGACATGAATGCATGCCCGAGGAACATAATAGTTTAGTGTCCTTGGATAGATAGAACATAATATTATGACATGGTAAAATATATTCAATATTTCCCAAAAGATCTTTTCATTTAGTACTCTTACTTAAAAACTTTATTCATAACATGGGGAAAGAAAATATAAGAAAGGGTGTGCTTAGATTCTCAATATGGGTAAATAAATTAGATACATAAGCATAAAATGAACATAATGTTACGGGAAAATTAGAATACAATTTGGAGATATTATCCTACATATAAAAGATCATACACATGACAAATTAAATAAAGAATAAAAGATCATAGGATATAAACCCTAATGGAATCAAGAGAATAATACTTGAGATCATAACATAGCAATAATACATGGAATTATATAAGGCATATAAACATATAAAATGATTTTCATAGTATTCAAGGCATAATTCTAAGTCATTATTAGTATAATAGTTTCACTCCACAAACTTTCCTTATAGTCAAGGGTCACTCCTTAGACTTTCGTAGTAGTCATGGTTCACTCCCATGGATATCTTAGTAGTCAAGGCTCACTACCACAACCATGTTGGTAGAAAAAGATTAGACACCCCAAAATTGACATAAATAGACATTACATTACTTTTTCGGAATACTTAATACATAACAAAAACCAACAATCATGGACCGTAATAGTTTAGTGTCTTTGGAAACTCGGAACATAATCTTCTAATCATGGTGAAAGATCTTCCACATCTCCCATAAAGATTTTCCCCTTTTGTTTATTACCTAAAACCTTTCTTTATATCCTGGGGAAAGGAAAAAATATAAAGGATGATCTAAAATTCTCAGTAAGGTTAAGCATGGAGAAAAGTAAAAAAACCATATCAATTTGGACTTAAAAAAATGAACATAATGTTTAAACATCAAAATCTTGAGCAATGACATAAAAAAGGTAGTACGTAAGACATAGATCATAATGGAACATAAATAATCATAAAATAGCATGGGAATAAATCATGTAATGTTGGAAAACCATTAAGAACATGGTATGACTTCCATAGTAGCCAAGGCATTGCTGCCAAGACCTTCTTAGTGGACAAAGTCCCTTTGTGAATCAAGTTCACTCCTCGTTCAAGTCTTGTAACACTGAACCAGATTAACATACCATTCCATCCATGTCTATATCAGGAGATATAAATCTTTACCCAATGCATTAGAGGGATATATAGGTCCCAACCATCTCATAATGAAATCATTCTTACGTGTACCACAACATAAACATAAATCATTCATCATAACCCAAAGAATAAAATGGGTTTCATAAACATCATCCATTCATAACACAATCCATATAAAACAAATGGATATCATTTCATTATAAGAAAAGTGAAGCCATGTGAATCATAGAGATATTATACTTGAAACATACACATATGAAATAATGTCATCTTAGATGGAAAATGGTTTTGATAAAACACTTGAAATGAATTCTTGAAGAAAATATCCTTTCATCTTCAAAATCATTTTCTTTTCACAAAATGCAATGAAATTTTAAAAGAAAAGGATTTTGTTGAAAATAGTTATGAAATCATGTATAGAAAGCTTCATGAAAATAAGGTGTTATGAAATCTTAAAAATCCAATCACACCGTTTAAGATAAAAAACATTCTTCTCGTACTTTTTCTGGAAAAGTCAAAAAGTATCTTATATGGTAAACAAAAGAAATATTCCTTCTATAAGACAAATTAAAATTCAAAGAGGGGTAAAAATAAATTTAAACATACATGTAAGAATATAAAAAACTATATGAGAAACATTTTTATGGACATGGATGAAAAATATAACCCCAGTAAATACTAACGAATAAATAATCTCGGATAAGAACGAGATTGGAATAGTTATCCCTTACCTTTTTTCCGATTTCTTCCATATGAGTCTGAGAATCCTTTATAGGGGTTTAAACATATTATTAACTTGTAACAGAACCATAATAATATTTATGTATCATATATGATTCACTTACGACTTTATATTATTCGTTCATTTGTCAATTCCATGTTAAAGCAACATTTTGGGAAAAATATTTTCATTTATCGTCTGTGTTTTGACTTGTAATTACTAATATGATTACATTTATCATGATTAATTAATTCCATAATATGAAACATGATTTATATATAATATATATTCAGAATATACATATATATAATATATTGATAAATGGAAAGAAATACACCGTTCATGGATACGGTAGGCCGTACGTACGCATGAACACTGTTTTTGTTTCCTCATTAAATTTAATAGACGTAAGTAAATAACATATAAATAAAACCAGTATCATTAATATGTCATATATTTCATGATTAATTATTATATATACTTTATAATCATTTTTGAATGGTTAACATGGAGAATGAATCTCATCGCGTCGTGGAGACGGTAATCCGTACGTACACACGAGCGGTGATATCGTTCCCATTATTATTCAATTTAATTGGAGTGGATGATATAATATATTAGAATCATTATGATGTTATAATAATTATATATATTTATTATTTACACCATTATACCCATCCAAGAAAGGTGGTGGTGGAAAAACATATTACACCACGGCGTGGAGATGGTATTCAGTACTTACATACGCGTGGGGATTTCATTTTCCGTAGGATGGATAGAAGATGAAATATGGTTGTTTCATATTTATAATAAAATATAAAAATATTAGTTATACTGATGTTATTAATTTATGATGAAACAAATAAAGAAGAGGAAATAGAAGAAGAAATAAATTGGAAAGAATTGGTTAAGGATATTACATCTTCTTTGACGCGCCTCTTCTTAACCTCCTCTTAAGGCACTAGAGTTGGTCTTTTGAGGAGACCAAAACCTCTATAAATTTTCTAGGGAGGTTTTTAAGTAAAGTGGTATGGGGATGTCCGATCATTAAGGAAAAAAATTGTGTAAAGATAAGAGGGAGGAGGTGCCATTTTGTAAGGGAGGAGAGGGGCACCTTTGGAAACCTCAAAAATATTAATTTATAATAAATTCAAACCCCACTTAAAAACTTACAAAATGACTCAAATCCGAACATAGATGATATAGGGTTGTAATATCATCAACTTATAAAATTTATACATGTTGTTAATTTATTTTAAACATTATGAAATTTATTTATCCTTATTTAATCTATTTAATTTTATTTCCGGTTATAAGATTCTAAATTTTAAATTGTTATAAATAATTACTTATTTGTTGTGAATTTTAAATAATTGGATTATTTATTACATTTTAGACCATATAAATTTTAATTTATAATTGTTAAATATTTTTGTGATTTTTAAACAATTTTATATTATGTTTTTTATAAAATAACAATAGTGTCAATTTTGACACTATTCATTTATTTGAATTTAAATAAAATCCACACAGAAGATATGTTCAAAATAAAAGATTTAATAGATTCTTAACACGTCATATATATCTCTAAAATTAGTGGATCACATTAAATAGTTCATATAATATTTATTTTAATATTTTTAATACCATTTATTTTATATTTGAATCAATAAAATAATTTCAACATCACTATTGTTTCACCTTTAATAATAATTATTTAATCTTTAAAAATTATAAATAAATTCACATGATGTAGATAAATGAATTATATTTCTAGAGACTATTTATGTTCGATGTTTCATGAAGTTTATCACTAAATCAAAATTATTATACTTATAAGATTTATATGAGTGGCATGTTGTCAATTTCGTTGTTTTAATAATAATTAAATTATTTTCACGGTAAAAAGTTCATAAAATTAATCCATTCCAACCCTAAGGTAGTATGGGTCGACCTTTAGTCATCCAATAGAACTTTGGCAGGTGTTAGCGTAATTTTTTAATCTTATTTTTACCCTTAATTACCTGTTTTTTCTTTAACTGTAGTAAATAAAAATTACCACAGTTACTATTCATAATATCAAAAAAACAAAAGTAACCTATTAGCATAATTTGGACCCACTTAATTAAAATATGGAATCCATTTTTCAAAATTCAAATCACAAAAGTTGCAGTAATTAAATTAAAATTAATCTCATTTTTAAGAAAACGGGTTTTATAAGTTAATACATTGCCAAAGATTGAAATGTTTTTACCTATGAATTCAATGTAAATTTAATGTTAATGACATAAATTATATTAAATGATAAAAATATATTCTATTTATAATTTAAAACCATTAAATATTATAATTTAACCATATAAATTATTGCGATGAAAAAAGTTGTTTTTAATTAAAATATAGCATGTTTTTACTATTCATTATAACATGAAAGTTATCAGAATAATATGAAAAATTTATCCAAAGTAAATTTTTATATTCTGATTCCAAAGAATAATTTTATTTCTTAAAATTTAACTTATAATCATGTCAAAAAATAAATTTAATGTGGGTGCGCCATCAAAAGGTGGCAAAACTGCATTTTTTGAAAAATAATTATTTTACCCAAAACATTTATTTTCTTTTAGTACCATGTTATATAAAATGTGTAAGATGAATTATAATGTCATAAAATTAAAAATTTAGATACTAATATTCATAATGGATAGTTAATAATAATATTCTAACAATATATCATTGCTTAGTGAAACCCGGTATTGCGTACTACACATGCTATCGAGGAAGGTCGCGATTGCGTGTAATGCAAGCCAAGTAAATGTTATGTGTAGTGCAAGATCCATTTGTTTCTGCATATAATATAATAAAGAATTATTTCATTTATACATCAAACAAAATCTATACATAATGTTGCGTAGAATAATTTCTACAAAACGAACTTGAAATTGTGTGTAGCACGAGCCAAGAATAGTGTAGCATATACAAATGATAAGACAGTTTTGCGTATAGCAGAAGATAATTTTGTTTTAGAGTATAACACAAGACATCAATGAAATTAAAAATAATAATTCTCAAAAAATCTCAGATTGTTACATTCTACCCCCCTTAAAATGAATTTCTCCCTCGACATTCGTCGGTGTTATAAATGGTTTACTACATGAAAGTTTCTTTCATAGAAACCCAAATTGTAAAAAGGAATACTAAAACATAATTTTAAAAAATGAACATTAGAAAAAAATGGATACCCAAAGTTACTCATCACTTGGGTTCCCACATAGGATAATAAAGGTGAAAATATGGATATGGAAGAGAAATCTAACCGCCATGTTCTGATGGAGAGTGGTAGAGAACATGGCTATGAAAAAAATCCAACAGTCACAATGCCATAAATTTGTGATGATCGAAGGTATCATCTGATTTATCTGATATTAGAGCGCTGGGACAACATTTTTGGTTTTCAAGATCATTTCCCAAATGTTGAAAAATTTGGAATTAAAATAAATACTTACTTTATTTTGGTACAATCTCAACGTTTCTCGTGCCTTGAACAATTTCCACTTAATCTCTTAAAGAAATGAAGTTGAATTTTCCTTTGGCGATGTTTTAGAAGATCATGCGATAAAATGATAGGCCATTCCATCTCTCTCAAACATTAGTTAGAAAAAGTTATATACATAAGTCCATCTATGGTGTGATTAATCAGATATGGTTCCAAAATGGAATTATACTTCATCTATCATGTTTCTTAATAAAATAAAACTTGTTTCTACTAACTAGGGACTTCATGTAGGTCAGTGGTAGGCGATAAAGGTCTGTCGCACTTTGGTTGTGGGTTCGATTCCCGCAACCTTGTCCGTCACGATGGGTTGTCTCCTGTCCTGCAGGTTGTCCTTTTTTGCTAAAACTATATGATTATAACATTCTAGAAATAATATTGAAAAAGTTCTAGCCTTAAACAATACTATCTAATTTCCAACTTAATCCATTCCAAACTTTAGGCTTACCAAAAATACTTTTGTCTGATCTCAAAGTATAAAGAAAAATAATACTAGAAAGGTCATTTAACAACATTTAATACCATTCATTTTCCCCCATATATCCTAAGATATATCTTCTTGGTCATATACCAAATATGTGAATTCCTTAATCATGTATCATCTTCAAACATGAATTACCAAATAATCTTTGTGAAAACATAAATGCTATCAAAAGTGTACTATTTCCACATACCAAAAGCCCAAAATTTCTTTATACTCAAACCATGATATCACTTTGTCCTTATATCAATCATGAGCTCATTAATACTATCAAACATCTCATTATCTCCTTATCCCTTCATTATGTGCATATCATCTACTTTCCAAAAATATCTGAATAACCCTTCATGGTTACGGGTACCATTCAACATATACTTTCAAATACATTAGGAAAAACAATAGTGTAACAATCCTTATATGTTTCTTTATTCCATAATACCATTAAATTACCCAGATAACATAACTCTTTATAAATATACAATTATTCCACTACCTTATTAAACCACTGACTAAGCTTCATCATTTCTTTCATCTCATATATCATTTGTAGTCTCTTCATCGTCATCAACATAAATACTACCCATATGACCATGCTGATTCTCTTCATGAAATTTTCCCTTAGAGAATTGGTTTTCATAATGCCCGTACATTCCACATTTAAAACATTTAACCATTGTTGATGTATTAGAAATACCATTATCCTTGTCCATGGTGTTAACTGAACCGTTTCCTTTACAATTAATGGCTTTGTGTCTTTATTTTCAACACACAAAGCATCTTCCAGTTCCTTTGAAACATTCTCATTGATGTCTCTTCCCACATGATTCACATGAGGAAAATTGAACTTTCTTTCCACTATGATCATCATGAAACTCCTTCTTTCTCTTATTAACTGAGTCAGGAAACTTACCAAAGATGAGATTATTGATCATATTATGAGATTGCTGATTAGGTCTAATAACGATGTTTCGCCTTCCAAATCCCATTTCATTTTCTTGATCATGAAGAATATCATTCAATTGTCTATCATGTTCCCAATTATCATGAATCTTCTTCTTTCCAGCCATTTTCTAAAACCCAAAAAGAATAGTGTGAGAGGAAAAAGTCATATTCAAGGGGGATTAACTTTAATATCTATCATCTTAGGTTATATTCTATGATCGTTACCGTAATCCTAGGACTATAACATATAGTTATACTTAACCTTAGGGACATCCCCAGACATACCTTAGAAATATCTCTATGGATCACACTAAAGTTTTCGCATCCTAGTTTCTTAAGGATGACTAAAACTTTCCTCTAATACCAACTGTACAGACCCCAAACTTGACGTACATGGACATTACATTACTTTTGCGGAATATTTAATATATAAAAAAACCCAAAACTCAAGGACCGTAATAGTTTAGTGTCTTTGGTAACTCAGAACATAATCTTCTAATCATGGTGAAAGATCTTCAACATCTCCCATAAAGATCTTCCCCTTTTGTTTTCTTACCTAAAACCTTACTTTATATCCTGGGGAAAGGATAACATATAAAGTGTGAGATCAAATTCTCAGTAAGGGTAAGAATGGAGAAAATAAAACAAACCATATACATTTGAACTTAAAAACATGAACATAATGTTTAAACATCAAAATCTTGAGCATTGACATAAAACATGGTAGTACGTAAGGAATAAATCATAATGGAACATTAATCATCATAAAATAGCATGGGAATAAATCATGTAATTGTGTCAAACCATTAAGGACATGATATGATATCCATCTTAGCCAAGGCATTGATACCAAGACCATCTTAGTGGAAAAAGTCCCTCTCTGAATCGAGTTCACTCCTCATTCCAGTCCTGTAACACTGAACCAGATTAACTTACCATTCCAGCAATGTCAATCTCATGAGATATAAATTTTTACCCAATGCATTGGAGGGAGATATAGGTCCCACCCATCTCATAATGAAATCATTCTTACATGTGCCACAACATAAACATAAATCATTCATCATAAAACAAAAATAAAATGGGTTTCATAAACATCATCCAATCATAACATAATCCATATAAAACAAATGTATATCATTTTATCACACTACAATAGAAAACACCTTTAGCGGTGGTTTTGTAGCGGCGGTTTAAAAAACCACCGCTAAACCTTTCGTTAAAAAGATTTTGCAGCAGTTTATTAAAAACCGCCGCAAAACCCATTTAGTTTTTTACATCTGTGACACTTCCCCCCTCCCAACCTGAGCCAACCCCAACCCCACGTGGCTTCTCACCCCAATGATTGCGAACCCTAGATTTGGTCCCCTCCGCTACCCTCCCATGCCGCCGGTGACCTCTCCGCCGGTCGCTGCTGACCCCACTTCTCCCCCTGACACCTGCGATGCTGGCTGCTCCCCTGACCTCGTCGAGTTCATACCCTAGGTATGCTCCCCTCCCCTTCCATTGGTGAGATCATCCTATTACAGTGTATTTTTTGTGTGTAATGGTTAGAGGAATATTGTGGATTAAAAATGAACAAAGTTTTATGTAGTTTCATTATTGTTGAGTCATTTCCATAATTTATTTTTGTTTATCATCATATTTTCATGAATTCATTTAATGGATTGACTTCAAATATTTGGGTTTTGTTTAGAAATGAGCTCAGAGGTGTTCCAAGAGTGATCCATATCCCATTTCTTGAAGTTACAATGAGGATACATAATTGATGAGATGTCCCTAAAGTATGCCTAATTGGATTAATATGGATTAATTCTCTTAATTAATTATTATTTCTTTATAATATGTGTTGTAATTTTATGAGTTAGGGGATTGAGATGGTGTTAGTTCCTAGATATTGATTTGATGAGGGTGGAATGAGTTTTTTTAGGGGAAAACTCTATGGTCAAGGTAGTTTACGACTAATATTACCATAGGATATGGTTATGCATTTATTGTGTGGATTGAAATTTCATGTAGGTGGGTATGTGACATGAATGGGATCCCTAAGTTATTTACCTTATGATAAATGAGGATATAGATTCTTGTTGGGTTCATATAATTCCCTTTAGTATGATGCATTGATTATACAACCATTGATGGCTATGTTATATATGTGAGAGGCTTAACTATAAGGAAATTAAAACCCCAATAGGGTGACCATCATGTATTTATGGGTTAAGTTATATATAAAGGTCTTGGTTTAGGTAATTTATTCTCTCCTAAAGAAATTTCTTGGGAGAGACTATGGGATGGTGTGGTAATGGTCATCTATGGTATGATAATCTATGAGAACATATGAATGACCCAGTATGGAACCAATTTAGGTTTCTTTGCTCGATGAGCAATCAATATGCACTATATGGATAATGATAGGTTCTCAAACCTTATGAGTTGGGAATGTGGCCCTTGACCGACATTTATCCCTTATGTAGGGGTGAATTACCTAGGGAATTGAACCGTAATAGGTGTCTTTATCATCCACATTAATCAAATTTCACAATATCAAAATAGATTAAAAATTAGATTTATCATGTCAATAATGACTTACCAATCACACTGAAACCACACTAATGATAGTAAGGGAATAACTACTTCCTCTAAATTTTTCTTTTTATCAGTGGTATAATTCTACTAAATTCAGTGCTTGATATCCCTTGTTATAAACCAGATTCAATATGACATCATTTATTCTCTTAGTTAAGACTTGTAAAACTCTTTTTATTCTAGAATAATCCATTTTTATGTATTTCGAGATTCAACAAGTGACTTTACTTCAGCATGAAACTTCTAGACCAAGTTTTGAAGAAAAAAAGTGGTTTCATAACACCACTTTATGATTCATGATCAACCATGACATGTTTTGATCATATTTTATATCAAATGAGACTTGAAATAATTATTACATCACTTATTTCATGCATTTTTGGGATTTAATCAATTATTACTTTAGTTGAATAACATGTACTTTATTGTCACATCCACCCCATGGACCATATCTCCCCATAAATATTGGGCCACTTCAAGGAATAAGAAAAATGTTCAATGACCACACCAATGTCTGAAGATGACTCTTAGTTCAACTCCATGGTCAGATCCACGATCGTCCCATTTAACCATAATTCTCCACTCATGAGAACTAACACATATATGATCCAAATCACCCCAAGTCACACCACCACTCATTTCTATGTCAATTCACCAAAGAGATGTCTAGGAATTAAATCCACACAAGGTTCGTAGAACCTCAAAACCTAATCTCCCAAGTTATTTCATCATGGATTTCCGTGAACACCACCACTTATCATGCCTCAAGACTACCATCCCAAACGTAGTTCTTGTCACTCCAAATTAACAATATGTTGAGTTTTGTAAGCATCATAAGTTTTTCCCTAAACATTATTTATAATAGATTTATTCGAAATTATAGTTTTATATGAAGACTCTATAGAGAACATAAGTTGGGGTTATTCCAAATTAACAATGTGCTTTGGTTTTCATGGTAAAGTAGCTACCAAGTTGTTAGCACTCTGTTTCTCTTTACCAAAGAAACTTCCCCTATCCCAAACACTAGAGGGTTCATATCTAACTCAGGGGATCATCTTTGTTATATTATGTTTATGTAATCTTATACTATCGTATATATGAATCTCTTTCTCTATTTATTAGTAACTATGTGTTTTAATTTTTTTTATTATTGTGTAGGCACATTGTGATATACATGGATAAAAGCTGGATCACATTACCGAGGAACACACCTCAGTATGTTAATGGATTTAATGAGTTTTTAGATTTTTCAATTTCTAATCGATCCGTTGAAGGGAGAATAAAATTTCCATGTCCTAAATGTAAATTTAGAATATGGTTGAAGAGAGGTGAAGTTTATGAACATTTAATACTGAAGAAATTCCCTGGTCAATATTTCTATTGGTTTTGGCATAGAGAATCGAACGTTACAGAAAGATTGAGAACTGATTTTAATCCATAGAATGAGGTCCCAATTTCATTGACAATGGAAAATGAAATGAAAAACCTCATAAATGATGCATTCGGCACTGCAAGATACCACTATCAGCATCGAAACATATCAGAACAACTAGAAGAGGGTGCTACAAATTGCAACATGACAAGTGATATTTTTGAGACTGTAACACAAGCAGATCATGATTGTAACATATCATTGGATCCTCCTCTTGATTATGTGGAGCCAAATGTAAGAGAAAACTTCACTAAGGAAAATGCATTTCATGATTTAGTTGACGATGGAAATCAAGAGTTGTATAGTACATGTTTGAAATATTCAAAGCATTCATTTCTGCTGAAGTTGTACCATATCAAATGTCTATGTGGAATTAAAAATAAGGAAATGTTTATGATATTGGAATTGATTCGTGATGCATTTCTGGAAGCAAAAATCCCAGAATCTTTTTATGATATGAAAAAGGTTGTTAACAAGATTGGTCTGAATTATACAAAAATACATGCGTGTCCCAATGATTGCATGCTTTATTGGGGAGAGGATTCAAGTAGGCAGAATTGCAGGAAATGTTCTTCTTCTAGATGGCAGGAAAAGGGTGATGTTGGAAGTCTGAATGAACATAATTTCATGGATAAGAAGAAAAGGAACACACTTCAAATTGTTTTGCATTACTTTCCTTTGAAGCCTCGATTGCAAATATTATTCATGTCATCAAAAACCACTGAATACATGAAGTTTCATTCTGTAGATAATAAAAATGATGGGTTAATGAGACATCCACGAGATTTCCAATCATGGAATACATTTGATTCATTACATCTATATTTCTTAGCTGATCATAGGAATGTTCGATTAGGATTGGCTGCCGATGGATTCAACCCATTTGGGACTTTGAGTACCAGTTATAACATTTGGCCAGTTGTTTTTATCCCTTATAATATGCCTCTGTGGATGTGTATGAAACAAACATATTTTATCCTTTCGATGATTATTCCTGTAAAACAAATGTTTGGAAATGATATTGATGTATATTTTCAGCCTTTTATTGACGAATTATAGGAGTTATGGAGCAACGGTATTGAGACATTTGATGCTTCTTCTAAAACAATGTTCAAAATTCATGATGCTTTAATGTTGATATTTAGTGACTTCCCTGGGCTTGGGAATTTATCTGGTTGGAAAACATACACGGGTTTGTCTTTTCCCATTTGAAACTTTTATTTTGAGCCGAAACTGCTACCTCACAAAAGAAAATGGTGATTCTTGTGTCATTGAAGATTTCTCGATGCATCTCATAGATTTCGGATGAACAGATCAAAATTTAATGGTTCAATTCATCATAGACCACCTCCATTGTTTTTAACTGGTTCTGAAATATTGACACATCTTTAAAATTTTGAAGTAGAATTAGGGAAGGTTCATCATTTGAAGGATAGCGGAAAACGGGTCCGAAGTGCATCGTCAAGAGAAATCGGAACGCAACAATGGAAGAAAAAAAGTATATTCTTCAAACTTCTGTATTGGTAATTTAATTTGTTGCGGCATAATCTTGATGTGATGCATATTGAGAAGAATTTCTGTGACAATTTTATTTTCACATTGCTTAATGAGCATGGAATATTGAAGGATCATATTAATGCTCATAAACACTTACAAGCAATGAACATAAAACACGATCTATGGCCAGATGAGAATGAAAAGTATCCTCTGGAAATTTTGGCAATGAAAAATAGTGATAAAGATACATTCCATCGACTTTGAAAGAATGTTAAGGTATCTGATGGGTATTCAAGTAACATCTCGAGGTGTGTTGACTTAAAGAATCATAAGTTACATGGATCGAAAAGTCAAGATTCACATATTTTGTTACAACAGTTACTACCATTGTCATTGCGTACATTATTACCAGAAAACATTAATGCTGTTGTACTCCAATCCTGCACATTTTTCAGACAACTATGTGAGAAATCTCTACATCCATTTCAGATTGACAACCTCCAGGAGAGGTTTGTATTGAACCTTTGTGCAATGGAGATGAACTTTACTCCGTCATTTTTTACTATAATGATGAATTTTCTTGTGCATTTGGTTGAGGAAGCTAAATTAGGAGGCCCCGTTCATTATCGATGGATGTATCCAATTGAGAGGTACTTTATTTATATGTTTTTCAGTTAATTAAACAATTTTTGGTACTTAATTAAATGAATAATTATGTTTATTTTATTTCACAGATATCTTGGGAATTTGAAATCATACGTGAGAAATAAAGCTCAACCATAAGGCTCTATTGCTGAAGGCTATTTGGCTGAGGAATGTCTTAACTTTTGTTCTCGATACATGGATGATATAGAGAAAATATTTAATCAAGTTGGACTTGTTGACGACACATCGAATCAATCTAAAATACATCAGAAATCCAAAATATTTCGTGCTATTGGCCGATCAGTTGGGAGGAACTCAAATGTGACACTCACTGAATTGGAATTCTTATAGGCACATAGATACGTGATGATGAATAGTGAAATTTCACATCCATTTATTGAAGATTTGAGGATACAAACAAAGAGATTAATGAGAGGCCGAATAGGAAATGAGAGAGATATAACAAAAGATGTTAATAAAGAGCTTGTAGAATAGTTTGCACGACGTGTAAGTTGATAAATATTGCAATAAGTACGAATATTAGTTTGACACATACATTTTGTAAATATAATTAATTATATTTCTTTTTTCAGATCATGAATACTGATACTCGAGTAGAGGTGTCGGAATATTTGAAGTTTCTATCTAGAGGTTCTCTAAAACAAGTTAGAAAGTTCGACGCTTATAATGTGAATGGCTTTAGATTTCGTATAGTTGATCGAGAAGTGGGTTTGAAAACACAGAATAGTGGTATATTTACATTTGATGAAGTGGAATACTATGGAAAGATACACGATAATATTGAATTAAACAACCATAGACATTTTTCTGTTATTTTATTCAAATGTAAATGGGTCGATATTATCAGAGGTGTTAAAAGAGATTCCTTGCAATTTACTTATGTGAACTTCTCCCTCTTGATGGATGTTGGTGATCATGAACTACATGATCTATATATCTTATCATCACAAGAAAAATGGTATATTATGTGAATGATGTTGTCAATGAAGGGTAGATTGTAGTTTCTCGTGTAATACAAAGAGATTTGCATGATATGGGTGATGAAGTGGAAAATTCGACCTCTAAAAATGAATTTAATGAACAATGGGAAGTATAATTATTTGTCCATCATGATATTGAAAATATTAGTCTAGAAAGGATGAATGATGTGTATGAAGAAATGGGGCAGGAAACTGACATGATTGAAGGGGCAAATGATTGTATGTACAATTATTTATTTATTCAGCAACCACTTGTTTCATTCCTGCAGTCATTCATTATCATTTTTATATATATTTTGTCTGTTAGTACTGAGCATCTATTATCATTTTTAATATTTTTTTCTACATTATTTTTTTGAAATATATATTCTGAACTTAATTTTATTTGATTAAATGAGAGGAATGCCATGGAGGAAGCGGTACACTATTTCATCTAGTTCTGCGACAGATGATGATCCATCTGGCTCCCTCCCCACAACATCTGAGGCACCGACTACCTACACCCCTACACCATCTCCCCTTGTACCATCTCTAACACCATATTTGGATGTCCCATTAGAGGCTGAGTCATTAAATCCCCCTTCAGGATCCTCAAATGTGGGGCAGCGACATGCCCCTTCCAGTTCATCACGGGCATATTGAAGTGTCACTGTCATAGGTACAAATTTTAATTAAATAAATTTATTGCATTTTATTTATAATAATTGTTTTCTCATTGAATATGAAATAAATGAAACCGTGGAGAAAAAAATAAAAAGTGCAGATGTTTGGAATATGACTGGCGAAAAGATAGTCATGCCATTTGATTCTTATGGGATCCCTACGGATGATGCCGTAGGGTTATTTGGCCAGATTCTAGGACAACTGGCAGCAACGCCCATTTCCCTTCCGATTTCATATGATGATTGGAGACATATGCCTCCAAACTGGAAAAATGAATTTTTTGATTCTCAAATAAATGTAAATTTATTACATTATGGTTTAATTGAATGTCATGTTACTAATATGTTCAAAATGAATTTTTGTATACAGATGTTCTTCCACATTATAGTTGCAGATGTGATAGAACATAAGTGGGCGTTGAAAAATCTAGGTATGAAATGGAAAGATTTCAAATGGATATTATGGCGTGATTTCAATGATACTTTGTTGACTGTGCAACAAATATATGAGAAGCTACCCAGTTGGGTACCAAAAGAACAGTGGAATGTTTTTGTTGATAGACATCATGTTGAGAATCGGATGGTATTGAAATATATATTATTATATTATCCTCATTTTACATTTATACATGTATATGAAGAGGAAATGACATCGAATACATTACTATTAAATTTCATTTTATTTATTTCAGGATCTCTCAAGACATAATGAATCAAACCGGGCTATACAAGTCATCCCTCACACTACAGGCTCAAAAAGATTTTCTAGAATCCGAATGAAATTGGTAATATTTTAATTAGTTTAAATATTTATAAGACATAATTATATGTTTAATTTATTGAATTGTTGATTTATCTTTTTTTAATGTAGTCACATAGTTTAGGGCACGAAACATCCCAAATTAAAATGTGGTTGGATGTTCACAGGAAATCAGATGGAAGTTTTATTAATGAGACCACTAAAGAAGTTGGGGTATGAAGTCAATTTTTTGTTATAATAACTCATTATCAGATTTTGTTATGTTAATATATATTGATATTTGATTTATAGGTAATGATTAATAAACTATGGGATGCCAATCTTGCACAGTCCTACTCAGTCTCCCAGGATGACACGGTTGCTAAAGTCCTTGGGAAGGAGAATCTTGGTAGAGTGCATAGGATGGGTTTGGGACCCGTACCATATGAGGTTTTTAGTAGGACACCGCAGATGGAAGATGTATATACTCCTGGCTTTAGTCAGCCCATACCTGGAGATGCTTAGATAGAGATTGTTTTTCTACGAAATATAGTTCACCAACAGGGGGGGTCAGATATCTGCTTTGTAGAAAGAGTTGATTGAAATATGTCAGCATATGAGAAAATATTACCTCGGTGGTAGTGCATCGAATGGTGGTATGCAGGTAAATCACAAAAAAATCAAAATCAATTTGTTTTCTAACTCTAATTGATTTTAAGTTTTAATATAAATATGAAACCGTATTTAATTTTCAATATAATGTTCTTACAGGTGACAACAGAAAGTGGTGATGAAGTTGGAGAGGGTGACGATGCATCATCGGACCGTTAGTAGTTGTATTGTTGATGTGTTGAAAAAATATGGGAACAATTGGTTTGTATATGTAACATTTGTGGCACACAGTTTCCACCAAACATTTTCATGTCCAAAAATTTCGTTGATTTCTGATGTTTCCTTTTATGCGTTTCATTGATTTATGATGTTTCTTTTTATGTCTTGATTTATCGAGTGTGGTGTACATCATTCCATTTAGGCCTATGTTTGAATTGGTAGTCAAGATTTTCGATGACTAAGAGTTAAACCCATTTTTGATGTGTTGAACAATTTGGTTCATTTCACAATGATCAAGGGGATAATGTTGTGGACACTTTTGTGAGGCCCTTGTAATTTTTCTTACTGGGGGGCCCTTGTGAGTGGTAATTGACCGCAGCTAAATGGCGTTTCTCTTGTATTTAATGTTGTCTTTGTTCTAGGGAACCAAACATTGCGACACATTGGGATTAAAAACACCTAATATACTTATATAGATCCACCATTATATCGAATATAAATAAGATGGAGGTTCCAAATATGGATGGAATATGATTTGAATCCACACACTCAAGATATGAATTCCAATAAGGTTTTACTCATTCACATTAAAACTCAGTGGAATCCTTATGAGAATTGAAGCAATCCACCGACTCCTAAGATACAACATCCTAAAATACCATTTTTATAATTTCCTTATATTGATTGAGATATATACCCCATGAAGGTAACTATAGATAACACATTAATGTTGTGGTAATTTACATCAATTTATTTTATCCTAACCAAGTTGGAAATCTTAGATTGACCTTTCTTGATTGATTAATCTACTATTATTATTAAATATTAGATAATGAGGTATGATAAGATCAAACAAATCCCCATACATAATGGGTTTTTTCCCTCTAGAAATTTAATATTTATTTTCACATGTTATACTATTTTGAATTTTAACGAAGTAATATTCTCTTATGTGGAGATGGTTTTACTATTTTTTAGTGGTGAGGGGGTAGTGGATTCATCCACACCTGTTTCATACTCAATATAATCATGTTTCCCAACATAAATTGGGTTAACAATAAAGAAATATACTAATGTGTTACCACCAATAGGAAACAAAAATTTACATTGTAAGAGGGATATCATTAATTTGGGTGTGATCCCATAGGATAAATGATACAGGAGATGACCATGAGGAAAAAATGATAAAACATTCCCCGACCAATGTGGGTTATGTTTTCCATTTGTATTTTTATAGTCACAAAGGACACTTAGGATAGATTCTGATGCTTTTAGATATTAGAGCATTGCAACCATACCTATTATATTATCTAGATATTCTAATGGGCCTGAAGGGTGTTTAAACTAGTAGGGGTATAAATACAATCTTGAGTGACAGTGGTTGGATATCCCTAGTGGGATCAACTTTTAGATGCTTGAGTATAGAAAATAGGGACAAAAACCCTATATATCTTCTCGAATACTCAAGGTCACATGTTAATAAAAATGACTATAGTGAACATGATACTCATAATGAAGTTCTAAGGTGATTTCTACTTTATGGTGGACATATTTATCCAAATCAATATGATAATAGAATAACGTGTTCTCATGATCTATTGAAAGGATACAAAAATATTGGATGTGAAATTATGTACCAATGGTTTTGACATAGAATATTTTTAGTTGGACAACCTGTGGGGCATTATTCCCTATAGATTACCATGAGTGTCATATAATGCCAGGATAGATCCATTTAGATGGTATTCCTGAAATAAGGTGTGAACCATCATGCACTAATTTTACAAGGGTATAAGACAATGTATGTCAGTGTATGAGGAACATATATTCATAGAAATCGAGTCCTATATATGACATAACAATTGTTTTCATGCCTCACCATTGTGTTCCATATGGGTACTATCAGATTTTTTTGGTCTTGAACATAATTGGTGCATTTGGTGATTCAATTTTAATTGAAGGATGTGATGAATGTATTTAAAAGGAAACACAATGAAGAAACCCATCAATACACCATCGAATATAAGAGTTCATAGTTTATCAATCCAATTACATGTTAATGGATTCACATTAGGTTATTTTTTTTGATGAGAACCTCTAATGGGATTCCATGTATATGAATATTTGGTATGGATGTCCTTTTAGAACTAAATTACAATGAAAGGTGTTCACTAGTGTTTCATACTATAGATTCTTCAAAATAGGTATTGGTAAAAGGTGTGAGATTTAGGGATCATGAAATATTATTTGTGTGGAATCATTTGAATTATTGGATTCCCTAATAGATTTATGATTTTTAATGATTAATATCAAAATACAAGTGTTTAACGAGTTACCCCTATTCCAATGATCTCTCTGAATCTGTGTAGATATGAAAATATATAATTTTTAGGTTAATCATACATATAATACATGTTTATGGTTCATTTTTTTAAGGCCACATAGTTATGTAATTATTCATTTTTCTCCATAAAAAGAGGTCTTAGGTGTTTACATTGTTGGGATCATGCCCATGCGATGACCATCATATGAATCTCTATAATTAGAATCACAACAAACATAGTTTTTAATGATTAATGGGACACATATTTTATCATGAGTTTCCATTTCAGTTTCATCTTGGTCTTCAATGACTAAATTGGAGAAGGTATGGTTTTGTATTACACCTATTAGAAGGCCCATATATTATTTTCAATATCATATATGTTGGTACGATGATAATGGATGAATGATTAAGAGGCTGGGGCATAAAACATGAAGGTGGATACAATATTGTGATACTAGGAGGGGTATCTAAAATTAAGGACTATATAAAGAATCTAATACTAGAGTATTTAACTATGGTATTTTGTAAAATTGATTCATATTATTCTTATCGCATAAGAATAATAGCCTGTTTCTTGATTCTGGGATTGAACCTCAGAGGGGAATATATTGTATCCTAGTTAAGAGGAATAAAATACAATATAATTGAAGGCATGAGTTTTAAGGTAATGTGACATGATTCATCATAGATTAAAATTGTGTTGAAATGACATGTGTAATAAATTTTATAGTCGTCCAACCAGGTTTAAAAGGTGATTACTATAATGTATCTCAATAATTATTTTAAATTATGATCATATAGAACATAATGTTTTTGTGTATCATGATTTTTTAAGAAATAAGTTATAGAATATTAGTTGTGTTACATTAAAGTGCACAATAAGGTATTGAGTGAGGCTAACACATGATTTCCTAGGTTGATGTTTCTTTTTGTATGTTGGTATGTACAATATGGTTCATTCTTATATAGAATGTCAATGTTTACTTATTTTTTTTCAATTTATTTTTTTTCGATTTCATAGGTTGATGTTTCTTGTTGTCTGTTGGTATGTACAATATGGTATTTCTGGTTTGAATTCTATTTCAGGGCAGTGGTGTAGTGGAAGCAATTTTTTTTTCTGGTCAGCTTTTAGCGGCGGTTTAAACCGCCTCGAAATGTGGATTGGCGGTGGTTTAAACTGCCGCTAAATGGTGAAAACCGCTGTGAAACATAAAAAAATACGTTTCACGGTGGTTTAACCACCTCTACAAAGTCTCATCATAGCTACCTCATTCCACGGTGGTTCTCGTGACTTCAGCGGCGGTTTTACGGCCGCTGGATTTGAGTTTATTCGCGGCGGTTATAACCACCGCCAACAACTTATATCAAGGGCTCGAAAAAACCGCCGGTGAACTCTGTAAAACTGCTGCGAAATGAGGTAGCTAAGACACTTTCCTTAAACCACCATGAAATGGAAATAACCGCTGCTAATAGATTGGTGATGCCATATTAGGCGGGGATTTACAGAAACTGCTGCCAAACCATGTAGCGGCGGTTTAAACTGCCGCTAAACGCAAACAAAACCGCCGCTAAACAGCGTTTCTCTTGTAGTGTCATTATAATTGTGAAACCATTTAAATCATAGAGATATTATACTTGAAACATACACATATGAAATAATTTCTTCTTATATGGAAAATGGTTTTGATAAAACACTTGAATAGAATTCTTGAGGAAAATATCCTTTCTTCTTCAAAATCATTTTCTATTCACAAAATGCCATGAAATTTTAAAAGAAAAAGAGTTTGTTGAAAATATTCATGAAGTATTGTATAGTAAGATTCATGAAAATAATGTGTTATGAAACCTTAAATGTCAATTCACGCCGTATAAGTTAAAAAAAATTCTTCTCGTACTTTTGCCGGAAAAGTCAAAAAGTACCTTATATGGTAAACAAAAGAAATATTTATTCCATAACACAAAGAAAAAGTCAAATAGGGGTAAACCTGACTTTAAAAATACATGGAATAATATTAAAAACTTTAAGAAAAATATTTTTATGGACATGGATGAAAAATATAACCCCAGTAAATAGTTACGAATAAATAATCTCGGATAGGAACGAGATTGGAATAATTATCCCTTACCTTTTGTCCAATTTCTTCCGTATGTGTCCGAGAATCCTTTATAGTGGGTTTAAACATATTATTAACTTTTAACAAAACCATAATAATATTTATGATATCATATATTATTCACTTACGACTTTATATTATCCGTTCATTTGTCAATTCCCTGTTAAAGCAGCGTTTTGGGAAAAATCGTTTCATTGATCGTCCGTGTTTTGACTTGTAATTATTCATATGATTACATAGATCATGATTAATTAATTCCAGAATATAAAACATTATTGATATATAATATATATTCATAATATACATATATATAATATATCGATAAATGGAAATAAATACACCGTTCATCAAGAAGGTATGTCGTACATACACATGAACGTTGTTTTCGTTTCCTTATTAAATTTAATAGATATAAGTAAATAACATATATATAAATTTAGTATCATTAATATGTCATATATTTCATGATTACTTGTTATATATACTTTATAATCAATTTTTAATGGTTAACATGGAGAATGAATCTCATCACGTCGTGGAGACGGTAATCTGTACGTACGCTCGAGTGATGATATCATTCCCATAAATATTGAATTGGATTGGAGTGGATGATATAATATCTCATAATTAGTATGATGTTATAATAACTATATATAGTTTTTATTTACACCATTATACCCATCCATGTAAGGTGGTGGTGGAAAAATAGATTACACCACGGCGTGGAGACGGTATTCCGTACGTACACACGCATGATGATTTCATTTTCCGTAGGATGGATAGAAGATAAAATGGGATTTTTTAATATTTATAATAACATGTAATTATATGAGGGATACTGATTTTATTAATTTATGATGAAACAAATAACGAATAATAAGTATAAGAAGAAATAAATTGTAAATAATCGGTAAAGGATATTACCTCTTCTTTGATGTGCCTCTTCTTAACCTCCTCTTAAGGCACTAGAGTTGGTATTTTGAGGAGAAGAGAACCTCTATAATGTTTCTAGGGAAGTTGATAAGGGAAATGGGTAGTGTTTGGCTGATCTTGATGGCTCCAAATTGTGTAAAGAGAAGAGGGAGGCGGTGCCTTTTTATAAGGGAGGAGATGGGCACCTTTGGAACCCTCAAAAATATTAAATTATAATAAATTAAAACCCCACTTAAAAACTTCCAAAATGAATCAAATCCAAAATTAGATGATATAGGGTTGTAATATCATCAAAAAATAAAATTTAGACATGTTGGTAATTTATTTCAAACATTATCTACTTGATTTATCCTTATTTAATCTATTTAATTTTATTTGTGGTTATAAGATTCTAAATTTTAAATTGTTATAAATAATTACTTATGTGTTGTGAATTCTACATAACTGGATCATTTATGAAATTTTAGACCATATAAATTTTAATTTATAATTGTTAAATATTTTTTTGATTTTTGAACAATTTTATATTATGTTATTTTTATAAAATAACAATAGTGTCAATTTTGACATTATTCATTTATTTGAATTTAAATAAAATACACACAGAATATATGTTAGAAATAAAAGAATTAATAGGTTCATAACATTTCATATATATCTAGAAAATTAGTTTATCAAATTAAATAGTTCATATAATATTTATTTTAATATTTTTAAAACCATTTATTTGATATTTCAATCAATAAAATAATTTCAACTTCCCTATTGTGTCACCTTTAAGGACAATTATTTAATCCCTAAAAATTATAAATAAATTCACATAATGTAGATAATTTTATTATATTTCTGGAGACTATTAATTTTTTAAGTTTCATAATGTTTATCACTAAAGTAAAATTATTATATTTATAATATTTAAGAGAGAGACATGTTGTCACTTTCTTTAGTTTTTATAATAATTAAATTATTTTCATGGTCAAAAGTCCATAAAATTAATCTATTCCGACCCTTAGGTGATATGGGTCGACATTTAGTCATCTAATATAATTTTGGAAGGTGTTAGGGTAATTTTTTTAATCTTATTTTTACTCTTAATTACCCGATTTAAATTTAACTATTGTAAATAAAAATTACCGTAGTTACTATTCATAATATCAATAAAATAAAAGTAACCTATTAACATAATTTGAACCCACTGAATTCAAATATTTAATACATTTTTCAAAATTTAAAACACAAAAGTTTTAGTAATTAATTTAAAATTAATCCCATTCTTAAGAAAGTGGGTTTTAAAAGTTAAAACATTGCCAAAGATTGAAATGTTTTTACCTATGAATTCATTTTAAAAATAATGGTAATGAAATAAATTATATTAAATGGTAAAAATATATTCTATTTATACTTTAAAACCATTAAATATTATAATTTAACCATATAAATTATTTCGAAGAAAGAAGTTGTTTTTAATTAAAATATAGCGTGTTTTACTATTCATTAAAATATGAAAGTTATCAGAATAATATGAAAATTTTATCCAAATTAAATTTTTATATCCTGATTCCAAAGAAAAATTTTATTTTGTCAAATTGAACTTATAAACATGTAAAAAACTAAATTTAATGTGGGTGCGCCCTCAAAAGGCGACAAAACTGCATTTTTTGAAAAATACTTATTTTAACCAAAAAAATTATTTTGTTCTCATACCATGTTATTTAAAATGTGTAAAATGAATTATAATGTCATGAAATTAAAAATTTAGATACTAATATTCATAACATCTAGTGCATAATAATATTATAACAATATATTGTTGTTTAGTGAAACCCGATATTGCGTACTACACACGCTAACGAGGAAGGTCGCGATTGCGTGTACTAAAAGCCAAGTCAAGGTTGTGTGTAGTGCAAGATCCCTTTTTTGTTGCATATAACATAATAAAAACTTATTTCATTTATACATTAAACAAAATCTATACATAATGTTGTGTAGAATAATTTCTACAAAATGAACTTGAAAATTGTGTGTTACACGAGCCAAGAATAGTTTTGCTTATACTGCAAGCTAATATAGTGTTGCGTGTAGCACAAGCTAATTTTGGTGTAGCGTACAACACAAGACATCAATGAAACTAAAAATAATAATTCTCATAAAATCTCAGGTTGTTACACAAAGTCCCTTACATAAATAATTCCACTCCATATTCCATCAATGTTTATAATAGGAGATATAAATCTTTACTCAATTTATTGGAGGGAGATATAGGTTCCAACGATCACATAATGAAATCACACATATGTGTGAAAAAATATAATAAAATATAAATCATATCATGACCCATAAAAATATATGGGTTTCATAAACATCATATCATAACCCATGAAATGAAATGAGTATTGTTAGCATTTCAACATATCATAACCAATGGAAAGAAGATAAATTTCATAATCATTTCATCATTGAATAACTAGTGAAAGGAAGTAGGATTCATAAGAAACATTCTATATTAAACATAAACCCTTCAACAAACTATTAGTAATGGTGTCCTTGGATCATATCCCTAAAAAATGATAAACTATATGAAAGGATTTCATCTTAGGTGGAGAAGGATTTTGAAAACTCAATTAGAGCACTTTGAAGGAAAATAACCCTTCTCTAAAAATTATTTCTTATGACATAAAAAATTTTCAAAACCTTTCCTTTGAAAAAAGATCAGAAAATTATAAAGTAATATTTAAAAATAATATAAAATGTTTCTTGAGTAAAATATCATTTTCTTTTTAAAAAAATAGTTGATTTTGAAAAAATGTTGAAAACCATTTTATATGAAAATGAACTTGAAAAATTATAAAGGAATAATTAAAAACTATTTTAAAAATTTTTTAAAACATAAAAAAAATTTAATATTCTTTTCCATGAAAATTATCTTATAATTTCATTTTAAAAAATAAAAACATTTTTAGAAAACATGGTTTCTGAATTAAACAGATTTTCTACTAAAGAGATAAATATGGTATTATTTTATTAAAAATACTTGGTTAATTGTCTTAAGTTACAAAAAGAGGAAAAATTATACCATTACTTGAATATGTCAAAAATAGAAATAAGATAAAAAATTTCTTGATAATTCATGAATGATGGATCATTATATTTTACCAATAGAAGCATGATCACAAATAATATTGATAAATGAAGAGATTATAACAATAAAATTTTACCACGTTGGTAATGTTTAGTCAAAATCCCCATGAAAAGATAACATTACATGGATCTTAACATATTTTGAAAATAAAGAGATTAATGAAATAACATTTCAAAGTGGTTAGTATATATACTTCGTGAAAGAATACATGTTCATAACATTATGTTTGTCTCAAAGAAGGAAATTTGAGACAAAATTTTCCTACCTATTTGTTAACATTGAAACCATAACCCCATAAAAGATAGATCCTCAAAAGGAAGGGTAAATATCAAAAAATTTAAGAAAAAGAATCATAAATTTTGAATCACATGATTCATGAAAGAATAACACCAATACAAAATTTAAAATCATAAAATAAATTAAATTCTGAATATAACATGTTATAAAGTAGTATATACAACTTAAAAAATAAATAGGGGGTGAATATGGCATATGTCTCCTAAAAATAATTGTGAGACTAAAAATACCCTTACCTTAAGTCTTGAATCTCTTCGTAGTTGTTCAAACCACCTATATAATATATATAAGTTTATTTTACATATATAATCTAACTATAATAATATATATAATACAATATATTATTTGTTTATGAATTTATATTACCTGTTTATATACAATTTCAGTTTAATTTTATGTTTCATTTAATAACCACTTTGTTATTCATAAATTTTTTTGACTTATTATTCTTGATCCTCTTACTAAGATCACTATTTAATAATTTAATGAATTTCAAAAATCATATAAATATCATATATATTCTATATATATTTATTTATAACTATATATAAGAGATATAAATAGAAAATTAAATACAACATCCATAGAGACGGTAGGACGTACGTACGCATGAATTCTATTTCCATTTATTAGCCATATTTAATGAATTAAAAGTAAATGATATATATATATATAATAATTATATTATAATTATTATTTCACATTTATATCACATATTTATATTAATTGATTCCTTAATACATTCCATGTAAATTACGAATGAATCACATCTCTTCATGAGGCGGTAGTTTACCCTACACAAGAACATCATTATCGTATTACCACAAAAAGGAAAGCATGAATTTATAAGTTTTATAATAATTATAGAAGCATAAAACATTATAAAATCATATATATTATATATAAACTATAAATACGTCATTATTCCCAAACATTAAAGGTGGAAATGGAAGAATGAACGACCGTGGTTTGCCAGGCGGTAGTCCATCATACAGAAGAATGATGTATTCATATCTCATTTTATTGAGGTGTGTGAATTTTTGGATATTAACCACAACATAATAACAAGTTAATATATTTATTATACTAATTTTCATATATAATCATGATATAAAAATAGATTATGGGGTTTGAGGAAGGAATAAAATGAAAACATTCATTGATGAACACTTACTATTCTTTGAGTATCTTTTTTTTTGTTTTCACCGAAGAACTTCCTTGTTTGGATTTATTGCAAAGGTTAGTCATATAGAATGATGTGTTATAATTTTTAGTTGATTTTTAGGGGTATTTGTGCCGAATTTCTTGAGATGTGTTAATAAGTGAGGGGGTTGAGTGAAATTTTGTTGTGGTGGAGGAGTTGTATTCCTATAAACACCGAAAGCTAAAAACTATTGGGAGTTATACATTACATTATAGTCTTTAAATAATGAAATTTTAGATAAAATAGGAGGTATGGTTTATATATGGCCAATAAATTAGTTTGGGACATGTTTAAAGGTCATTTGTCTCCTTATGTTTAATGTATAACCCCTTAGTAAACCCATTTTCTCCATATTGATGTGATTTAATTTTGTTGTTTTCACTAATAATTTTGGTAGAAAATTAAATTAGTGATATTTAAAATTTAGTGATTTTGATTATCCAAATATGGAATCCATTTTTACAAAATCCAATCCTAGAAGTAGAATAAATTAATTTAACATTTTCCCCACAGATGTGTTGAGAAACCATGTTTTTAATGTAAACATGTTCTAATGTTTGAAATGTTATTTTATCCAATTTTAATGTGAAATTGATTCCATTTGTAATGACTCGGATTTTTTTATGATTTTTTTGATAAATTAATCTAGAAAATACCGAGTCCACATTTAGAGAAGACATGAGATTCTGAGGCCTGGTGTTCCCATAATATTTTTTTAATAAAGTTACGTTTTAAAACTAAAAATGCTTGTTGGATAAATTTGAATTTTTATAACTCCCAAACAGGTGCCTGAATATAAAATACAAGGTCACTGTTGCGTCAAGATTTTTTTTACCTTAGGTAGGGCCTAGAATCATCTAGAGCAGACCAGACGAAAAACATAGGTTTTGGATGTAA
Organism: Viscum album; assembly: GCA_963277665.1. Classification (NCBI taxonomy): domain Eukaryota; kingdom Viridiplantae; phylum Streptophyta; class Magnoliopsida; order Santalales; family Viscaceae; genus Viscum; species Viscum album. The sequence goes on from OY728148.1 coordinate 474,995,206, forward strand.
CCATAATTAAATATTTTAATAAAAAAAATTTCATGACGCAACAGATTCTGTTTACTTTATACCTAGGGGTAGGGGTCCAGAGTTACAATTCACAACCCTGAGATTTCCATGAGAGATCTTGTGAGAGGGAACCTTGTAAGGAGGCATTGTCATGTAATGAATAAGAAAACAAGGATCATGATCGCTCGTGGATGTATTGACAACGTATTTGAGAACAACGAATACCAATGATCTTCGTCAACAAGTCAAATTTTCCATGTAAGGAGATTTTTTATTTGGTTTACTCACCGTTTTTGATCCTTACTATGATGACCATGAATCGATAAACGAATGGATCAATTCATGGACCGTGCGTGTCTTGCAGGATGGGTTAAACATGCGGGGTTGAATTGGGTTAAATCTGATTTAGAATTTGTATTATTCTACCACTTATTCTTCTTCTAACTTGGACAAATTAGGGAAAATAAGAACAAGGACATGATCCATCCATTTTGGGTATCCTTGGTGGTTCTTCTTTCCCTATTCTTCACGCTTCGCCGTTGAACCCCTATGATCTTGGCTGGACGATTTCCGCGTGGTTCTGTACGCGATCAGAGCCCTAAATCAAAAGTGATTCGACCATAGAGACTTGATCAGTGTAGATCAGGACCCGGGGACCCTGTTTCTAGTATTGGATGGAATTTCGAACCAAAGGACAAGGAATGAGAGACTGTTCAAAGGATTTCATGTGTGGGGTAGTGTTTGAAATGGAGACATGACCACCCGATGACGGATGACCACCGACTCGAAGGACGGTGGTATAGGAACACATGATAGACGATACGGGAAGTGAGCAGAGGATAACAGAAAAATGTACAAGGTGGTGCAGAGAAGCAGAGGAAGACGCAACTTAGCCACAAGTGTGTGTTGGTACATGGTCTGTGTGACCCTGTCCATAGGAGGTGGCCAGCCAGCTGCCGTCCATGTTGACCAGGGAAGGACGCGACACCCACCACATTTTAGGTGGAGAGAATCAGCCTACTCTAGTGGATTGGGTTGGATATTAAGTCCAACCCCGGGACATTCCAGATGCCTCGTGCGAGGTCAGCCTAGTGGGCCGGGTCAGTCCGACTGGGTCGGACCTGGCCCAAACATGGGTGACCACGTTTTATAAAAAAACCCAATAACTTTCGAAACATAATTCCGTTTGGTGAGCCTTCTACTATGTTGGGACCCCTGATATGAGGATATCCTTTTGAGATGGATTTTTGGGGTTTTAATAAGGACCATTATAGGTGAAGTGTGTCTACTTTGTTCTTTCCTCAAGGGTTCGGTACAACATTTCATGGAAATCCCCTCGAGAGATAGATTCCTGAATAGGCCTAGGGAACCCTCCATGGGAATGGAGTGATACTATATCACCCCTGATGGAGTTCATTGGGTATTAATGAGACCTTAAAAAAATGGCATTAATCCTTCATCTATTGGGTCACATCATAGGGTTTTTGGTATTTTTTGGTATCCCCTACATTACGAACCACATCAGAGGGTTCAAGGAATTCATTGGAATCTCCTACATTATGAGAAACATCATATGGATCATTATTTTCTATGAGAATCCCCTACATTGTATAGTAATATAGATTGAGTATGCAAATTCCTCAGGGAAGAATCCATTAACTATACATTCTGACACTTAACACGCATCTTTAATTTGTGTGGAGCCCATGTTAGCAGAATCTGGTGGTAGAAGTGGCTGTAACTTATCCTTCTACTGTGTGGCTTCTATTTGAGTATATCTAGATAGTCTTGGTATATGTATGGGAATATAACTGGGTAGAGATGAATTTTCATTCTTTTGTGGTTCTTCTTTTATGGTTTCAAGATGTCCTACTGTGTATTGTGTTACTCACTTATGCATGAGATTTTCCCACATGTGTTGTTTCTTGTGCAGATGATTGACTCTTTGATGAAGACCTAGTAGGAGAAGGACTAGGACTAGGATCGTATTATGCCTTGTAAGATCTGAAGGTCCAAGGAATTCCCTTTAACTTTATATTGCCGATTTAGTACCATTTTCATCTGGTCATACCTTATAGTTGTCTTTCTTTTATTGGGACTATATTTTTGTCTTCTTGTACTTTACTTCTTTGCTTTCTATCATACTCTATTTCTGGGTTGTAGTGGTATGCATTCATTTTCATTACTTAGTGTTTTTACTTTCTAGAATATTTTTCTAAGAGTTGTGTGCATTTGTATATCTTCTTAGGAAAATTCCTCCCATGTGTGTGATATGCGTACATAGTGCTAGTCGCTAGCCCATTGCCTATCCGAGGTGGGCTTCAGGTAGTCATGATATGGGGCCCGAGGGACTGATCGTGACATCAATGACCTGAATTTGTTTAATATATTTAAAATTGTTCTAATAATAATTTAAAAACAATTTGAAATATAATTTATCTATATAAATTATTTTGATGAAAGTCAGTTTTTAATTAAAATTCAGTATTTTTTTTACAATTTATCAAAAATGAAATTTTTGAGAATATTACAAAAAATAATACTAATCTAATTTTGAAATTATTATTTCGAATTTTTCTTAGTTTTTCAAATAATAATAATAAAATATTCAAAAAATAGTTTGAAAAAATTTTCCATTACAAGGTAGAAAATCAACCATTTAGGAAAATACATATTTTTATGCATAAAATTGTCTTTTTTTCTTGTTATATGTCTGTCAATGTTTTTGGATTAATTTTAAAACATTTTTATGAATATATAATATATAAATTTTATTTATATCACTCAATTATAGTGGTTAATTTAATTTATTAATATAAAACACCTTTGTGGTCATAAAAATACTATTTAATAAAAATATATCCATTATATTTTATTGGATTTTAGTTTTATTTATAATTAATTAGTTACCAATGAATACATTTTATAAAAATTTGTAAACAAAAATTTTATAATTTGTTTAATCTTATTAATATCTTCCATTCCAACGAATAGGTGATAACTATAACAATATTTTACTAATAATAATAATAATAGTATATTGTATTCTTGTAAAACTTGATCTTGCATGTGACACATGCTATTGAAAGATCTCATAATTATATGTAACATAAGCCAAACATATAGTTTACAGTATTGAAACATAATCTATGTGTTGCAAGTAACACAATACTAACTTAGTGTTGTATATAAAGAATGAATAACTTAATGTATCATGAAATGAAATAAATCAATGAAATTAAGTTTCTTTAAAAAATTATGTTCAGAAAAACCGTTGGTGTTACAACTTGATTCCATCTTGATCATTAAAAAATGGAAATGTCAATCATGCGTATGTGTGACCTACCAAATCTGAGATTGTAACATAGTCAATTTTTTTAATAAAATTATTTCATGGTTGGCTTAAAAAGTATAGTTTTCATATTAAAATGATAATAATGTCATGATTACCATTATTGAGATGATGAATTGATAGCCTATTTGGCCATAGTCAAGTTACCATTGTGATTTTGGAAATATGAGCTATTTATCATTAAAACATAGAACATAAAATTAATACATTAAGTAATTGAACATGTAATGATAAAAATTAAATTGAATGGAATTATTAACATGAAATAGTTTCATGAGAATGACAATTATTAGATTATGTTTATTATTCAAATAGATTCCGAACACACATGAAATATCGTGCTCAAGGTAATGTATCTCTCTAAAGCACCCTTTACTTCAATTAATGAACATTCTCTCTATAACATATTTTTTTCTATCAATTAATGTTATGTAATGTTTCAAAATTCAATATATATGTCTCTCACATATATATCATACATAATATCCTTTCCTTTGATGGGGTAATTCATTCCTTATGATCATTTCACAAAGGAATTAATTATAAAATTTACATTATTTATGATATGAAGCATGATTATGAAACCAAATTTATTTCAATGGGTAATTATTACGATATTCATAATGATTGATTAATTTATGTGTCACAAATAGATAATAATATTTTATGGGTGGCGTTCTCTGATATAACTCCAATGAATTGGGTAAATCTTTAATCTCATGAGGTGTCCTATATGGGATTAAGGAGTAAACCTAATCTATTATGAGACTTTTTACACCATGTGATATTGTCTAGGTAGTTATCCTTAAATATTTTTATGTCATCTTATATGTTTTCTCCACATTTCCTATGATTCCATGATCTTATGATACCATTTTCATTTTAACTCCCATGAAATTACTCCTAGGCCTTCTCATTTATGATATTAGCTTATACATGTGACTCACATGTTGTGTTTCCTTATCAAGTTGATTCCATTGGATTTTTAGTCCACCCCTTCAATTATGTATTCCTTGGGTTATCCTATATAGTTTTAAGAGCTCAAATGTATTTTAGGATCTCACTATGGAGAATAAAATAAATATTCTAGGGATAAGTGTCGTTTTATGTATAATGAACATAGAATTACAAGGACACAAGGCCTTTACGTTCATTATGTTATATTTAATACATGAATATGTTAAAACCCATGTAACAATATGTGTAATCGGACCAGGTTTCTATAATTTTATTCTTTTTATCATTAGAATTAGGTAAAAGTTATCCCCTTAGTCAAGATTATTACTCTCTCTCTTTATCATAAATTCCCCAATTCAAATGGGGGTCCATTTCAATTAATTATGGTGAAAGGAAAATAAAAACAATTTTTAAACACAAAACCTATGTCACAAAATTTTCAGGTTGATGTTAATATTATATAAATCATATTTTAAAACACTCCCTTAATTAACATGTAATTTGTACACAATGAAATGTAAATAATAGAGGGAGGGAATATAATTAAATGTGAAACCATAATTTAATTAAATAAAAATACTTAATCACACTAGTACAATCCCAGTTTAAAAAAATAATAGGAATACAATAAATCACAGTCCCATTCAAGAAATTAGAGGGGTTTAAAAATAAAAAAAATCCTATAGAAATGATTATAGTTGAACTAGTAGAGCCACTCTATAGCAACAACACCACTCTAGAATCATTTTTGTTCTCTATTTCATAGATTAAAAAAACCCTTAATTATGAGAAATAATTTTTCTTGGTATTGGATTTTACATCAGAAATTATTATTTAAATTTTTTCTAGAGAATCATGTTCCGGAAGACATGAATTACTCTTGGAATTACACTAAAATTATGTTTTACTTTTTATTTAACTGGATCTTCATGATAAGACAATTTGTACATATTATTTGATGTGCACAACTATTCATACCATATTTCATGAAAAAACCATGTATAAAATCTCATCTATACCTAATCAAATATTGTTCATCTTCTTTATATTGAAGTATGAATCATGAACTAAATACTTCACATTACAAACTATACATCATGAAAAACATAGTTTCAATGTCTACAAATTCATGACATTATATCTTCCTTCATGATATGAATAAATTTACACAGCATGGAATATTTTTACCACATGATAAAATTCTAAAAAAACTCACACATCACAAAATTCATACCTCTATACAGTGCTCTCATATCAAATTTACATAACCATTTTTATACCTTTACATAGAACATGTAGGAACTTTATGGAACTATCTGAATTAAAATGATGTATGATTGTTATGAAATTTGATTTTACCCTTTAGTACATATAATAACTTAAAAATACTTCCTTTATGGTGAAAATAGTGAAAAAGATAAAAAAATTTCAACTTCATCAAATCATTTCTTACTCACCATCACATTTAACATAAATAACCATTCTTGGCTGTTTAACCCTTATAACTGTGAATAGACATGGTTCTGTTCTAAAACATGTTCATGAATGAAATATTCACCTTTCAGAAGAGAAGAGTAAATACCCCTAGAGGATTCCATTGTGTTCTTTACCATATTACATGTAAGTTGGAGCTCATCTGGTAGTGGCCATGGTGGTTCTACAATATAGTCATAACTTCTATGATACACGAGATATAAAATATAAATATGATATGGATCGATGTGATATGGTGGAATTTTAGTAAATGATAACTGGTTCCCAGTGAATGAACATCCCATACAAGTAATTCTATTAGTATTTTTATCCTTTATGAAACACCCCATGGAATTCAGCACAGATGAGAAGCCCTAGTGCTGACATGCATTGGACTCTCCCACTATGCTCCAGCCCACATTGGGCTCCAATCTTGTTACCCGTTTCTTGGTTACAACCCAATCCTACGTAATAATTCACATGAAAATATTCTAAAATATTTAACTAGTTATGATTAATTGACTACCATGTGGCTGGTTAATTCTTTTAGGCATATATTGGATGGGAAAAATTCATTACACATGCAACAAAAAATTCAATTTTTTTTATAAAATTAGATTTTTGGTATTAATTTATGTAAAATTATTGAAATAATGAATATAAAGAGAGAGTAAATCAATTTAAATAAATTATTAATTAAATCATTCACAAAAAAATATGAATGAAATATAATTATCAAATCCACCCACATATAAAAAATTAATGTCCTCAACCATGTAGTCTCAAAAGGTACTATAAATTAACACTTCCCCAATGATTTTAAAATATAAAATAAATAACTGAAGTTAATATAAATGAGTAAAAAAATTTCAAGATTTTAAAAACAAAACTTTATCGACTCCTAACTTTTTATGGAATCAATGTCAAAAATTTATTTTAGTTTTAATTTTTTGAAATGAGGATACTTCTCATTTCCTCTATTAAATATTTTTAATTCATAATTTATGTCCATGAAAATTATAATTTTCCTCAATTTTCATTTATCTCTCTCATATGTCAAGGAGAAAAATTTAATTGAGTTATGATCATACATCAATTACGTATTCCTTTCCATATTCTTGCATCGAATCTCAAATATTCACCCTATAAACATAAGGGTCAGAGGTAATCATGGAATTTTTGTTAATTTTCAATTCACACTGAGCCTATGGGTATAGAGGGAATGATTTTTATGAATATATTAATTCCTAAAAGTAGGTTTAACTCTAAAGAACCTTGTATTATAATTAAAAGTTTCTCTCAGTGAAAACCATATCATTAAAGTGAAAAAACCCTTTCCTTGAAACTAAAATACATGGTCATGAAGCAATGAATAAAATGAATGAAACATCCTCTTACTCCCTCCATTTTTGAATGTTTTTCTTGTGAAAAATATCACATCTCAAATAAACCCCACATTATATCCTCAAAAAATAAAAAAACAATAGTTATAACATTTAATGGTAATTTTTGACCTTCCCAAGATACAAATTTTTATCTTTTTTTTTAATGAAATTGTTTCTAAAGAGGATGTAAAGTGGAATTAAAATAATTAAAATCATGATCCTACCAGAAATCGAATGAAATAGTCCCACATCTTATCCTCAATATAGAACATCCCTTTCAACCCTGAGGACTGTTCCACTTCACATATTCACAATAATATTATGAAAAGAACATATGTATATTATGAAAGGATAATATAGGATTATAATATAGATCTTTTATATGAAGTTAATTATTTGATTCTATGGGTTAGTATCTGGATAAATGTTAAAGGTCTACCTCATGGATAATGTATTTTCAATAAATATGACTCAATAATTTTTATTGTGACTTTTTAATTTCGTAGCTTTATAAGAAACAATGGAATTTCCAGAAGGTTACATTCCAAAACATTATCTCAAGAAATATTCTATTAAAGGAGGGAAATATTTTTCATATAAGGCTCTCAATAATGTTAACATATTAAAAAAGTCAATCACTTTTGACATACACACTAATACCAATCCAATTAATACAAATTTCACAAATTTAAGGCATGCCCAATCTATGCCAAATAAATTTTATATAAATAAAAAAGTTCCACTAAATCTTGATTTGTTAAAATTTTTATCATATATTTATATTTACTCTTTCACCCACATTTTACTCATTTAATCCCATTTTAGAATAAATATAAAACATGGTAGTGTAGTTATTCTATATGACTTTTTTCACCTATATAAAATTAAAATAAAAAATAATGTGGGGAATGAAATTTTCAGTTTAAAACTAGAAATTAGATTTAAAATAATGTATTAGAGAAAAAAAATAAAAAATTATAACTCCTACTGCACTTTAAATTGAATCTCTTCCTATTCTACTTTCCTTATTACATTACCTTCAACTTAAAACGTTAAAAGGAAATAATCACATTAAATCACAAGCTCCAATAAATATGGAATCAGAAGATACAGGGATTTAAACTTATAACTTAAAATAAATTTCTTAATATAAAACTCAAACAAATTACTATGGTAGAAATAAAGAATAAGGTCCTAAAATTTGAAAAAAACTGAAGTTTCCTCACGAAATAATTTTTTTAAGGACATTATGCTCGACCTTCCCTTCAATATAGACATGGGAAATGACATTAATTTAACAAGTGTGGACTTAAACTATGATTCGATTGATGTTTATATATGTTTTATTTTGTATTTCCCATACCTATTGAAAAATGATTGAAAATAAGAAAAGTTAACCAAAGTCAGAGAAAAATGACTGTTTGGAGATGAAGCTTAGAATCTAACCAAATATGGTAATATTAAAATTATTATTATACATATGGATACTTCTTATTCAATTAATCATATATAATGGTGTTAGAAACACATTCCATATTTTGTTCATCATTTTATCCCTATTTGAGTAATTCTTCTAAAATTTGGAGGAATATAGTTTTTTTCGACAAATTTGGGTGATTTTGTAGAAAATTAACTTTCCATTAGATATTTTATTTGATTTGGACTATTGTTTAAAATATCTATGTATGAGATGGAGAATTTAACTTTTCCACTCAATATGAAAGTTATTCCTTCAATAAAAACATTAAAACTATAATGAAAAACATTTATACCAAAATATGAAAAAACATAAAATAAAATATTGAAAAATCAATAGAATAAAATTTTCTTAGTTCTAAATATATGTTTAATTTAATATCCTAGCCATGTCCCAAAAAAACACATAAAACATGATCGATCAATGCAACGGGATTAATTCTCCATGGGAACAATCATTATAGAAATTTTACTCGTCATGTACTACAACTCAATAAATATATAAATTAGTACTATTGGATATTTATTGAATGAGGTCTATCCCATGAAGAAAAGGATGAATAATAACCAATTTAAAAAATTAAAATATTAAACTAATGAGATTGGTTGATTACAACTTTTAAATTTAATGAAGGAAGAATGGCGATGACTATAGATAATGAGAGAATTAAATAAAAATAATGATCAAAGAATATAATTTATAGGTCCATGAACTTTTTATTATTAAAGACCAATAATTTTATTCTTGTTGTTCTCAGAATTAATTCTATGCCATCATACTAGTCCATGCGATTAATAACTCTCTCATAATTTCCTTTTTTCTATTTTTCATGTACTTTAGTTCATTATTGAGAAAGGTAACTCAATTCCATTTTTAAAAATAGAACCTATCTTGCCCAATTAACGTGGTGAAGGTAGTATTCTACAAGAATCACTAGAGATGAATCCATTAATTAACACAAAGTGGTTATACAATGAAATGTATGTAAGAGTGTGGAAGAATAATATAATAGGAAAATAAAATATAATTAAATAAAAAACCAAACCGACAGTATTAAAATTCACCATTAATCATATCATACAGACAAAAAAAATTACACTCTCACTCAAACATTAAAAGGGTGATAAAAATAATTAAATAAAATTCCATGGAAAAGAATATATCTGAATTAGTTGGGCCTCTTTTTTGTAGCATCACAACCCCAACTTAATTCTGATCCTCTAATTTCATAACTATCTAAAAAAATTTACTTAAGGGAAATAATTACTCAATGGTTTAGATTTTTCTTTTAAAAACAACTATTCGACTTCACCCTAATGATTTATTTTTGTAAAAAAAATAATTCCCCTAAAAATACAACTGAAATCATGTTAATATTATTAATTTTTGACTGGAGCCTCATGATAGGACAAGTACATCATGGTATGAGCTATTAATGGATATGAATATAATGTGGGATATACAGTTATCATTGTATAAACCTCATCCATATCTTCTGAAATATTTTTCATATTCTATGTTGTTGAGTATGTGACATAAACATAATACATCACACCATAAACCATGAGCAAGGGAAAACATATCATCACTATCTCAACATTCATAGAATGAGATATTCTGTCATGGTGTGAGTAATTTTCCTTTGTTTAGAATTGTTTTGGCACAAGAATCATTGAATGAGAATTACACAGTATCAAATTCATACCCATATTCATCACTATCATTTTTACATTAATTAATCATCCATTTGAAATTACTTGGAAAGTATAGGACAATTACAAAACTATCCAAATTAAGAAAACATATATCCCTTAAAAATGTTATCCAGTACAATTAAAAATATTAAATTTCTTTAACACAATCCCTTCACAGAGAAAATAGTGGTAGACACATCCCAAATTTAATTAGTTTCACATTAGTTTTTCATTACCATCATGGTTTCCAATGAGCTATAATCATGGAGATTCGACCCTCACAACCCCAAATATATATTTCTTCGAGATTAACTATGCACATTCATGGAATCTTAACCAATAACAAGAGAAGATTTGAGCTCCTTAACATATTAGATGGATTTTTGAGACATTAAAGAGGTGATCCTGAGAACCATAGACATCAGTCAGGTTGTTCCTACAATGTATGGATTACATTGATAGTAGAGCATTCTTATGTGAGAAAGATGGAACTACTCAATGTGATACAATTGAATTTTGATTAATGTGGAATAATTATCCGAGACTTCATGTGCCAAATCACTCATTCGCTCAACATCATGCTCTTTTATAAATATTTTTTTATATTCATAACTTAGATGAGTATCCCTAATGATGACATGGAATGAACCATCTTGGATAGTGTTTATTAGTGCATGATCACATATCTTATCCTAATTTTTTGGAACCTTCCAATTCCTTCTTGCCTATGAACATTCACACCTACTGCCATATTTTTCTAGTTGGGATCAGCTGGCCACCATGTAGTAGTCTTGATCTTGATGGATCATCTTGTCTAGCCCAAACTCTTACACAAACATAAAAAACATCATTTTTTAAAACATCCAAAACTTATATATATATAAATGTATTTATTTTTCTTTTTCTAGAATACTATTTTTATTATTAATTTATATAAAATTATTAAGATAATGAATATTTGGAAAGAATATAATAATTTAATGGCATAATTATTGAAATTATTCATAGAAAAATAATTCATGAAATGTGGTTATCAAAAGTCATTAAGATAACTCTTTTATCGATAACACAAACATAGTGTGATCATTGAAATATCCCATGATAAAACCCCCCAAAAGTCATCATTACAGTCAATGACTGTTGGATGACATGAGATGATATCCTACCCTATAATCCTTTTAATGAATTAAGGGTGCATATAAAGGATACAATCATACAACTAGTGTGACTATGTGAGTGTGATTTAGAATTTAAAAATCCTATGTCATATTCTACCTTGATTATCTATTTCTAAATGAGGTGAAGGTGATAGGAAACCTTTAGAGTTTATTGGTACTATTTTAGCATACAAGGATTATAGTGGTCGATGTCATCCATATGGAGGTGAGTGTCCTTTGACTATTTATTTGTGGTTTCCATCATGGAAACTACATCATGGTCACTATAGATAGTGATCAATATATTCAGACACACCAATTTATGTTTATTTTTTTTATTTTATATTGATTCATGTAGATTAATCTGAAGATAAATGGGGTTTCTTTCATTGTGGTAATTATGTGATGATGATTCAAAATTGATCAGTGGTATCAAGGCCATGGTCATTGTAAAATAAATATTTTTTACACTATATTATATATAACATACATATTATAAGATAGTCTGGATCATATTATAATGTATGATACTATATGGATGAATTCTAGTTGTTAGATTTCTTGTGTGATTTTATTTTATCACATAATTGAAGGTAACAACTGGTGTATCATAAGGTATGATCCATTGAAAACCATTATTTTCTATCTTCTATAATTAATTATTAAGGTGATATAGTAGCTTACAAAAAAATATTTCGTTTCCCAAAATAGATCATTCAATCATTTTAGCGATATAGGTGATACCGTCAGTTACAATTGGCCCCCAACATAAGATTCAATGAAGCCATATGTGTAAGGTGGAACATGCACTAATTTATAGCACATATATTCTCACTAAAAATGAATTAGATATATTTTGAGGAATGGTATGAGAACCATGTTAGATAAATCAGTTTCCTATTATACATCATGTCTTATGTTGTAGACTTATGTAAGGTAAATAAGAAGCCACATAAGATAATGAATTATAACATCCCCTTACCTTTCAGTTAGGTATGTTCTATTATTTTCTTATAGTTTATGTTTTATTGGACGAGTATTGATGACCATGAAATTGGGAGGATACCTATAATGGTGAGGTTACCGATTTTTAGAATTTTCAACATAAACACCTATTGTTTCTGCTACTTTCTGGGAACTTACACATTGTGTAAGTTATGTAAACATTGTGTAATGTATACTGCGTAGAATCTATTAACTGGGGGAATGAGGTGAATGTAAATAATACATAGAATGTAAATAATACATAGAATTTAAACCATTCACCTCATTCATCGAGTTAATAGAATGAGGTGAATGGTTTACTTTAAGATATCATTTTCTGTCAATCATTTTAAGTCTCTTGTCCTGAATTGTCTTCCAAAGGTGATATAATTGTTTCCAATCCCAAATTTGAAATTCAGTTAGGTATTCTATGTTCTTGAGTTAGGTGTATTTGTCCAAGAATTCTACTTTCTTGAATTTATTATTTTTCTTATTATTTCCTTGAGATTAGAAATGGAATTTCATGTGTTTAACTTTAAAAGCGAATAGATTTTTATGATAAAGGGATTATTTCTTTGAAAATAGAATTTCTTTTGTTTGGATTAAAATGATTTTAAATCCTTGAAGATTTTTGGATTTCATTTTAAATGGATTTATAAAAAAATATAATAATTGGTTTTAAAATATAAATTTATAAATATTTCATATTAGGGACCTTTAGTGTGTCGGTAAAGAGATAGAGGTATCTTTAGTACAACATCACTATTGATTATTACACATTTAACCATCATTTATTATATAAACTTGCACTTAAGAAAAATCTGAGCATCAAGAGGTCAAAGATCGTGGGAAATTAGGAATGTTACATTACAACTTAGAACCTAAAACAAAACATCTTTATTGGAAACATATTTTACATGACCACATCATTCCTTATCACTTAGCATTTCATGGGATAACCTAAGGACATGCATAAGAAATGGGTGAGATATAAAGACCAGTAAGGGATTAAACAAGCAATACAACTAAGAATAAAATACAAGTTATGAAATAGGAATATCAATAGAGAATAGGAGAAACTTGAACATAGAGACAAGATATAGTATTATTATCAAAACATGGAAATGTGGTAACAACATTTAACATGATATTAGCATGAGTGAAGGCTCATTACGCATGGAGTAAGAGTAAAACACTAATTTCACTTGAATTATAATGAGTAAAACCTAATTGCACTTAAGGTATCATGATACTAATCTTTACTGAGTGAATTAGAGCGCTATCTGGCCACACCTTTTATAGACATTTCATTTCCATCATAAGTGTGCTACATGGATCATACAATAGGGTTCCATTAATCATAAAAATTGATTCCACGAATGACTAATGTGGAAAACATAAATGAAGTCCTCAATAAACACATACATGTGCATAAGGTTTAATAACCTTGATAGAGAAATGGGCATGCCATTAACTTACACGATGATCTTGGCATGGAAACTTTGGTATGAATTCGGAAGCATAATGACGTTAAATTGAAATTATAAAATCAGTTGATGATAGATAAAGGGGTCTCTCATCATTTATACCTGAAATTTATAGTAGGTGGTAATTAAATATAACATATCAACATATGTAATGAAATTTATATGCATAATCTAATATAATTTCTTGAATGTAATTGAGAAAAGAGGAATTCATTACGCAATTTCCGCATGGAAAAGGGTGTACATGGGAGGAATTAATGAGAGCCAAAGAGGTCTCTCATCATTAAAATATAAGGATAGAAGTATGAGGGAGGTGTAAAATCATACCCCATCATTTGTAATGGAAAATAATATGGTATAATGACATATTGAAATTTGGAAAAAAATGAGAAAGGAAGAAGTCCCTTACTTGGAAGTGTGATACTAAAGGTATAACAGAGTCTTGAGAGGGTCTTATTTGGAGGTTGGGGAAACTTGGGAGGATTCTAGAGAGACAAGGGAAGGGGTTTGTCTGGCTAAAAATAGTTTGAGTTTAGATTAATGGGAGGTTGAGTGGGTTGATATAGAAAATGAGAGGGAATTTTTTATTATTTAGTTTTTAGACAATACTCATTATACTAATCAAAATAAAAAACCATCCCATGGTTTGTGCCCATGGTGTTTTCCAAAGGGGAATGGAAAAAATTATTTTATAAGTCCAATGGCCTAAATTATTAAAATATTATGCTTTCTTATATAGAGGTGAGTCACACTCTCAAGGAAATCATTTTAAAATGTTAGAATGTTATAAAAGTCTTGGAGGGTCCACTAAGGCTTTGTAAAATAAATAAGAAAACCTAAAATCACAATATATTAATGTTAAAACATATATTGGACGAAAATTCCATTTATAGTATTCTATTACATCACTATTGGGTTCTTATGACGTCATAAAATAAATTATATTTTATACCATATTTAATTTTTACCCAAACATTCATCCATCTCAGAAAAATATAAAAAATTCACTATTAAATAATTTGGATTTCCTAATTCCAAAAATTAATATTTTTTTTATCTAAATAGTTTTCTAAATATGTGAATTTTTACTTTTAAAATAAAAATTGACATTTATCGAAAATTCATGGTTTTTGACAAAAACATATTTCAAACATTAATAAAAATTACAATTGTATTCATTAAAATTATAAGATCATTTATATTTAATAAAAAATAATTCAGTAATAATATTTTATTAAAATATTAATTAATTCAAAAATACATTGATTAAATAAAATAGATTCCATAGTTGAATACTAAATTAAAATACTATTTGTGTTTTAAAAACATTTTACCAAGTAACAATAATAAAATGAATGTATATTATTTATTATATAAAAAAATAATGCACATAATCATAGTGCTAGGGTACTGTTACATAACCCCTTATAGAACCCACATAAGATCTAAAGGTAAGGTGTGTGATGGTGACAAACTCTTGGGGTGGCTCAGATAATATTTCTCGGGTGGTAGTCCCTATGAACATAAACTTTTCCTGTAGATGGTTCCATTCAAGATTAACGTGATGATGGTCATATTGGGATTGGTAAAGACCAAAGCCTAGTGATTCCATCTACATTCCAAACTATGACAAATGGGATTCGTATAAATCAATTCTAGTGGATGAGGCCATCAATTATTTTGGATGAGTAAATAGGATTTATAAAAGCCCTATATTTATAATAATCATGTGGTCACTTTTCAACAAGTATATTCTCAACTAAAAAACTTATTTCACGGTATTTTATGATCCAGAAACATAATTCCAAGGAAGTTCGATTGTTTTATATAACCATTTTACACAGTAATAATTTTAGTTACATTAAGATGAGTTTTCTCTAATAACAGTTTGGGTCTTTACAATCTCCCCCTTAAGAAATTTATCCCTTAAAATTTCATTTTCCTATACTAAAAAAAATGAGTGTAACTCTACTTCATCACTTCCTCCAATTCCCACAACACTTCTTCAAATAAGTAGCTTCTCCACAATACCCTAATGAGGGGCATTGTCTTATTGCATAGAAATATTTCCCTATGATCTAAGATCTTCACTGGAGTTTCTTCATAGGAGAGTACATTCTACAATTGTAGCAATTTTGGATTGAGTACATGTGATGGGTTAGGTATGGACTTCCTCAAGAGTGATACATGGAATACATCATGTACCTAAGATAGGTTCGATGGGAGTTCCAGTCGATAGTCCACTAGTCCAATGAGATCAATGATCTCAAAAGGGCCTATTTATCTTGGACTAAGAATTCCCTAATTCCCAAATATCATAACTCTCTTCCATGGTGATATACAGTGAAATACAATGTCTCCAACATAAAAATATAGGTCTCATCGATGATTATTAGCACAACTCTTTTATTGACTTTAAGAATCTTTAATGTGATGTTGGATGGCGTCAACCTTCTCCACAATTTCGTTGACCATTTCTGGACCTAGGAGTTTTCGCTCCCCAACTTCATCCCAATATGTCGGTGTTCTTCACCTCTTACCATAAAGGGCTTCAAAAGGATCCATTTGGTTGCTTGAATGGAAAATATTTTTATAAGAGAACTCAACCAGAGGAAGATTTTGATCCCATAATCCTTTGAAGTCCATTGAGCATGCTCTCAACATATCCTCAAGGGTATGGATAGTCCACTCAGATTTTCCATCAGTTTAAGGATGATAAGCCATACTGAAGTTCATCTCTATATTCAGAGCATGTTGGAGTCTCTTATATAATGTAAAGGTGAATCTTGGATATCGATCAAATATAATATATAGTGGTACTCCATGTAGCCTTACCATTTCTCTTATATATATCTGTGTTATTTGATCTAATGAGAAATCTTCTCAAATTGAAATAAAGTGTGAAGTCTTTGTAATATGATCCAAAACAACCCAGATAGCATGGTTTCCTTTGGATGTCTTCAGAAGTGCGGGAAAAAGTATATGATAATATTCTCCCATTTCCATATAAGTATAGGTAATGTTTTCTTCATCCCCATAGACTTTCACCTTTCATACTTCATTTTTTGACATACCTCGCACTTTTATGTATACCCATAAATATCCATCTTCATGTTATCCCTCTAATAATGGCATCGATGATATCGATACATCTTTGTGTTTCCTGGTTGAATAGAGAAATTCTAACTATGTGCATCATTAAAAAGTTCATTCTTTAACTCTGGATTTGATAGAACACATAATCTTCTCCCAAATCTCACAATTCCTTCTTCATTAACATTGAAATCCAAGGATTTCCCTTTTCTGATAGATTACACCTTTTCCTTAATTCACACATCATCATTTTGATCATCCTTTAACCTTTGATAATGATATGGATGTGTAATCATTTGTGAAAGGATTGATTATGTTCCCTTCTTTATGATTCCCATATTCATCTTTATCAAATCTAAGAAGATTGGATCATTTTCAATTATTATCAATGATAGAATTGTTGGGTCTATTCTTTTTAGAGAATCCTCCACTTTGTTATCTTTTCTATGGTTGTAATGGATTGGCCATTCACTGTATTTGATCAGCTCTAACCATCTTAGGTGGTGCACATTCATCTCTTTCTATGTGAATATATAATTGAGGCTTGTGTGATTTGTATATATTTCACACTTCTCCCCATAGAGGTAATGCCGTCAAAATTTCAATGTGAAGATTACTACAGCCATCTCCAGATCATGTGGTGGATATTTTTTCTCATGAACATTCAATTTTCTTGAAGCATAGGAAATGAATTTGTCATTATGAATCAACACACAACCCAGAACCTTCTTGAACACAACACTGAATACCACAAAAATTTATCCACTTGTGGGTAATATGAGCATGAGAGCAGTGATAAGCCTCCTTTTCAACTCCTTGAAGTTATCTTCAGATTCATCAATCCATGAAAACATTAGTCCCTTTTGGGTTATCTTGGTAAGAGGGTTGGAAAATCATGATAAATTTGTCAAAAATAGGCAATAATATCCAGCTAAACCCATGAAGATACAAATATACGTCACTGATGTTGGCCTTTTACATCCCTCAATTGTAGATATATTGGAGGGATCCATAGATATTCCAATGCTTGTGATGATATGACCAAAGAACGAGACTTATTTTAACAAGAACTCCTACTTTCTGTACATTTCATAGAGCTTATCATTTCACAATGTCTCTAGTATAGTGCTTAGATACCCATCATGCTCCTCCTTGGTTTTGGAATATATTAGAATATTATATATAAAGACCACCAAAAATTTGTCTAGGTAATATCTATAGACTGTATTCATCATGTACATGATTATTGATAGAGAATTAGTGTGTCCTAAAGGCATTACTATGAATTCATAGTGCCCGTATCTTATACGAAAAGATGTTTGGGGGATATCCTTCTTCACCCTTACATGGTAATATCCTGATCGAAAATCCACCTCAGAGACGTATTGTGCACCACATAAATGATCAAACAGATCACCATTTCAAGGTAGATGATACTTGTTCCTTATCATGATTTTTTAAGTTCATGATAATCATTGAAAAGGTGCATTGACCCATCCTTCTTCTTGAAAAAGAGGAATAGTGCACCCCATGGTGAAGTATTTGGGTGTATAAACCCTTTATCCAAATTCTCATATATTTGTTTATTAATCTTCTCAAGCTCCACAACATCCATTCTATATAGTGTCTTGAATATTGGAAACACCTCAAGTATAATATCAATTGAGAACTCAACATCTCTTCTAGGAGGAAGAACAGAAAATTCCTTAAGAAACACTTTACAAAATTCCCTCACAATAGACATTTATTCAAGGATGGTTTTTTCCTTAGACTCAATCATCTGAACAAGATACATGTGCTCATAGGTCAGTAATATCCACATTCGAGATGATGGTGATAAAGAGGATTCATCATCCTCCTTGCACTTGAACAGAATCGGCGGTTGATTCGTGATATGGAGAGTGATTTACCTATCACGAAAATTTATGTTGTCTCTATATAGAGAAAGAGAATCTATTCCAGGTATTTCATGAAATTCCATTAGAGGGAGTATAATGAGGTTCATAATAAGGTTTAATAAAAAATTATGACTAGGGAGGACATATATTAATGGGATGCAATGATTTCCCCATTTACCGTTCTCACCAAAATCTTTACTTCCATGATTTGAGGTGGTATTGATATCATTATACTAAACTTTTGAGATATAAAAGAATTCACAGAACTGGAATAAAAAATGAAGTTCTCTATTCATGACTGAATAACTAGCGTACCTCCCACCACTTTGGGGTCAGGGTTCTCTTCGTTGGTAGTGGTGGAAAAAGACCTCCTTGCTGCCTTGGAGGTTGTCGGTTGCATCTGAAAGCCCTTTTCATAGAGAACTAGTTCACAAATTTCCATGGTTATTTTCAATTTTAGTAATGAACAATGCGTTGAGGGTCGAACAAAGCGTTTCTATCCTCTTTCGTAGTAGCATGTTTTTCTTGTTTCCATTTAATAGCTAGGTGACCTTCTATTCCACACCAAAATCATTTCCTCGTCCCCTTTAGGAAATTTTTGGGGTTCTTCATTCCGTACCTTTGGCATGTGGGGTTCTTGAATTTCTTAGAACCATTGGATTTATCCATTGGACATCCATAATTAAATTCCTCCTTATGCTTAAAATCCACCTAATACCCATGAGATTAACAGATATCCGTTTTGACTTTGATGGAATATCAAAAAATTTCCTCATAGCTCTCAAAGTCATGGATTTCTTGGGATTTTTGTAGGCTAGGTTTTATCCCACCAAAGAAGTGGTAAACCTTGCATTCGGGGGTAATGAAAATGTTGGAGGCATATCGTGTAAGCCTTGTGAAGTTTACCTCATATTCATCGATGGATTCATCATTTTTTTTAAAGGAACATAAGTCCCTTTCCATTTTAAGTTGGAGGGTGCGGGGAAAATATTTATGGGAAAACATTTTGTAGAAATACAACCATTCCAATGATTTGATATGATCCTTAGGATTTTTATTTTTTATCAATATCCACCATTGATCAGCTTCACTCTCCATACGATAAGCAGCCAGAAGTACCTTCTCCTATTAAGAAAATTGAATTATGGATAAGATATTCTCAATTGAGTTGATCTATTGTTTAGGGATTGAGGGGTCAGACTATCCAATAAAATTGTATCACGAATCTCTCAATTTTAGATTATTCTTTCTTAGTGGGGTTAAAAATTATTCTTCACCCATGTTTCTATTCAAAACATTAGATAACTAAGAGAGTATTGTGAAAACATTTTTGATTCCCATTCCCATCAGATTGGGAATCTCTTTAGAACAACCACCCCATTGATCTTCACATTGGTGGTTAGCCCGAGTCCTCCTATTACTGGCCATTGGATGGAATAATAGTAACGTTAGGGGTAACAAATAAAGGGGAATCCAATGACCAAAAGGGACAACTTACATTTATTTCCTTAACTTGTCTATTTTATCGTTGATCTACTTACCTACATATATTCTTAGGGCAATTTTTTTAATTCCCTTAATAAAGTTTCATACTAAGCTCATAAATTTTCCAAAGCATATCCCCCAAGATTTTCAGAACCAGGAGTGTAGCAAGGCCAGTCGTCGTGCACCAGTTCCCGTTCGAGTCATGCTGAAAGCGGTGTTTTTGTGTTTTATAACAAGATACATCTATGCCAAAGCAAATTTTACCTCCTCGTATCCATATAGGGATGTATTCTATAATCCCATAACCCCAATTACCCAGATTTGGTGTTTTATTATATAACATTGTCATGATACAAGGAATCATGTCCCGAAAGACCGATCTGTTTAGTATTATTGGAAACAAGATACATACATAAGTTCAACATTACAACTTGTAAATAAATGAAACACTAATTTATTCCATTAGAAAGATCCAAGACTCCTAGATTATGTTTGCTTGTGACTCATAACTAACTTCTTCATATCCTGGGAAAATGAAATATAAAAAAGGGGTGAGCTCAAATGCTCAGTAAGGGTAAGAAATATAGCGGAATATAACCTAAACATTATGCATGATGAATAATTCAAAACACACGCCTTTACAAATAATATACATGAACACTTTATGGGTGGAATATAAGTTGAGTAAATAATTCCATAATAAAACATAGTCATGGGTATTCTATTATTATAATAACCACATGAACCATCATTATTATTTTCATAATGAGTGAATTTATAATTCCGTACATTCTGAAACATTTTGTCAAGGCCTCAGCCAAGACGTCTAAAAATTATTAAGGCCTCGGCCAAAACCATATTTCAAATTGGGAAAGGCCTCATCCAATTCCATGTCTAATTGTATCATTATACCTTTTGGTTCACCTAGGAGCTATAACAGGCTCCACCAATCACATTCTAAGTCCAATACATTCCTCATATAAAAAGGTCAAAACATAACATAAAAATTGTTTTAAAACTAGCATAAAAAATATCAATACTTTAACCATAAACCACGAATGGAATAAAAATAACACATCCAAAGTCAAACATATCACAAAACCTTAAATACAATATGGAAGATCTGTATCATAATAAATCAACTTCAAACAAGTTTAAAATCCAACAAAGGATTTTGACATAGATGAAATGAAAACTATTTGAAAGAAATACCTCTTTGTATTTTGTAACCATTTAAGAGTCACATAATTATGAAAGAAAAAATTTATTTCGAAAATATTCTTATAAGCTTGTAAGGGAAGATTATATGATGATATAACGGTAGAAAATAGCCGCACCCACTGTATAAGTTAAAAAAACATTCTTACCTTAATTTTGTCAAAAAGGCCATAAAGTACCTTATTTGGAAAACAACCAAATGATTCCTTTCAAAAAATATAAGGTCAAATAAGGGTAATAATGACTTCAACCCATAGTCTAGTAAATAGTAATTTTTTTTGAAATACATTTTTAAGAAAACATGGATGTTGATGATAAAGAGGTCCCAGTAGATACTTACGTAAAAACAACCTCAGATAATAAAGAGATTGTGAAATTAACCCTTACCTTGTACTTTTCATTAGTAGATGGTATGTTAATCTCCTCTATAACAATGAAAACATTCTTATTAAATTATAAAATATCTATATACATAAATATGATATCATATATGATTCCCTAATATTACTTTGTTTATAATATTTCTGTAGTATCGTCGTTTCGATTGTTAACTGATTCATTTTCCTTTATATGCTTGGTTATGTAAGCCATGTTTGTTATGGTTAGGATGTATTTGACTCATATACAGAATGATATTATTTTCATAAAAATTATTTTTAATCATAAATTTAAAATTATTCTTGAATGATTATGATGGGGAAATGAATCTCATCGCGTTCGTGGATACGGTAATCCGTACATTCGCACGAGCAACAATATCATTATATTTATGGTTAAATCATATGTAATTGGATGGAATATCATATATAAAGAATCAATAACATAGTATATTTATTATTTAAAAAGTTATACTCATTATTATACCCATCCAAATAATGAAGTGTTTGAATAATAATCTACACCACGACGTGGAGAGGGTAAGCCGTACCTTCGCACGTATGGTGACTTTGTCATTCATATGATGGATAAAATAATGAATATGGTTGTAAATTATTCATAAAAACATCAAATTATATATAATATACTTGATTAATTATTTTATAGTGGAAACAACAAAGAAAGAGGAAGTGGAAGAAAAAAAGAACTTGAAAGATGTGATGAAATATTTACCTCTTCTTTGGGTTCTTCATTTTGATTTGATCAAAATGACTCTTTAAGATGGATTTATGACAATAGGATGGCCTATATGATTAAGGGAGGAATGTTGGGAGGATATTTGGTCAGGGTTTGGCCAAGACAATGGCTTTGGAGGTGTGAAATTTAAAGAATAGGAAGTGACCTTTTATAAGAGAGGTGAGGGTCACTTTAGGAAAAGCTTGAAATATTATTTTATAACAAACTAATTTTAATTTTCATATCACTAAAAAATGAAATATTTACAGGATAAGGTGAGAATGGGTCAAAATAATCTCAAAAAATGGGTTTTATACTGGTTTAGGTCATCATATTAACCTTATACTTTATATTTAACTCTTTAAAAATTGTTTGACATTTACCATGTCTCTTTGTGTTTTTATATTATATGGTTAATAAACTTTCTATCACAAGTCCATAGAACCCCATGTGGTTTATTATTTATATATATAATCTTATATAAGTCCTTTAGAAGAACCATAGTTTTTTATGAATATTATATCAATTAATAATATAATAGTTGTTTTCAAAACTCAATTATGTCAATTTTGATAGTATTGAGTATTTGATTTTTTTGAAAGCCATTAAAACCTTATCACTTAGAATAAATATTATTTAACCACCCAGAAAATGTCACATTATCGTATAAAATTATTTTAATTCATCATAAGTCTCAATTTTTATTTATTTGGATATTTATAATATCAATTATTTTAATATGTCATTAATAAGGTAATTACTGCATCATTATTGTGTGATAAAAAAATTAAACTATATAATTTCTAAAAATTATAAATAAAATACCATTTTGTAGGAAATATATTTATCTTTATAATAAATATTTATTGTCGAATTTATATTGTGTTTAACCCTATATTAAAAATGGTTTAGTTATTAATCATTGAATTTAACTCTTTTAACTCTTCTTTAAATAAAAAAATAATAAATGTCCTAATCTACTCCATGTGGACCAAAGAGGTTCATATTTTATTACTAAGGTTGTTTTTGGTCGAATTATACTTATCCAATTGAATTAGGACATGTGTTAGGGTAATTCTGATACCATTTTTACCCTTAATTACCATATTACATTTAATCATGGTAAATAAAAGTTAAAAGTTATTATTGACCAAAAATTATTTTCATTTCTTGAACCAAATTTTACTTACTGATACTAACTGTGTTTCTCGGATTTTTTAAATTCAACTCACAGAAGTGGTAAAATGAAGTTTTATACAAATTTGGAAATTCTCCTAGGAGGTTGGTAATAGTGGTAAAAAGTTGGATAAAATTTCATATATCTAAACTTATTATAAACTGACTCCAATTAATTAAGTTGAACATATATAGGCATAATGTATCTATTTTTATATAAAATAAATTAAAATAAAATAAATAATTATTTAAATAAAATGTTTATTTTAACCAATAACATTATGTTTTCACTATTCATCAAAAACTGAATGTTTTCAGAAAAATACAAAAAATTCACCCTAAGCTAATTTCGATACTCTGAATCCAAAAGTGAATTACATTTTGAAAGATAAAATATTTAAAATTTCAAAAAGTGGATATTACTATTCATAACGGCTTGTTTGATTGGTCACGGTGTGTTAGAATCTCGAAGTCGCATACAATGCAAGTTATTACATCATTAAAAGGAAAACGTACCATGGAAGCTTGGGGTGTTACATATTTTCTTGATAACCCACTTAATCAATAATCACCCAAATTTAGGGATGTTTTTATTATACTTAGTTTTATCCCAAAGGCTTTCACTAGGGTTTTGTAATTCTAATCCCAAAAACAACTAAACCTGTCTTTTGATACCAACTATAACAACCCCACTATTTATTACACACAAAAACAAGATTTATTACATAAAATTGCACTTAATACAACTCTAAGGATCAATAGGTCTAGTGTATTGGAAAATTAGGAATGTTACAGAACAAATTATAACATAGAACACAACATATTTATTGAAAACATCTTTTACATGACCACGATATTATTTCGTACTTAGCATTGCATGGGATTACCTGAGGAAATGCATAAGAAAAGGATGAGAAATAATGCACAGTAATAGAGAAAACAAGGAATAACATGAAGAATACAATACATGTTAGTAAATAGGGATATCAATAGATCAAAAGATAAATGTGAACATAAAAGAATGATATATCATGAATATCATAACATGGAAATGTGCCAACAACCTTTAACATGGAATTAGCATGATAAAAGGATCATTGAAAATGGAGAATGAGTAAACCCTTATTGAACATTAATTATCATGAGTAAAACCCCATTTCACTTGAGGAAAAATTATACTAGTCTCTACCCAATGCCTTGGAGCGCTATTAGGGCACACGCTTTTTAAACATTTCATTTCATGTATAAGTGTGCCACATGGATCGTACAGCATGGATCCATTAATAATCATAATTTATTCCATGAATAGGTGAAATGGATTAAATAAATGTAATTCCTCAATAAAAATATAAATTTTCATAAAGGGTAATACCTTGACAGATAAATGGGTATAGTATTCACTTAGACACTGATTTTGGCATGGAAATTATGGTGTGATTTAGGCAGCATTACGATGTCAAATAGAAATCGTAAAATTGGTCAATGAAAGAAAAAGCGGACTCCCATAATTTATACATGAAATGGAATATAAGAGGTAATTTAATGTAATATAAAAACATTTTTAATGGAATTTATATGCATAATATAAAATAATTGATTGAATGTAAATGAGAAGAGTGGAAATCCTAACCAAATATTGGCATGGTAAAGAGTTTACACGGGAGGAAATAATGAGATATAAACAGTTATATCATCGTTCAAACATAAGGGGGAAAGTATGGGTGAGGTTCAAAATAATACGCCAACAATTTTAATTGAAAATAAAAGTGTATAACAACATAATGAAATTTGGACAAAAAATGATAAAGGAAGAAATCCCTTACTTGGAAGTGTGATCCCAATGGTTTGAGGGAGGATTTAGAGGGGATTCTTGGGATCTTGAGGAACCTTGGGAGGATTATAGAGAGATATGGGTCGAGGTAAGTCAAACTCCAAATGGTTTTAGTGAAGAGTAATGGTAGGATGAGTGGGTTTATATAAGAAAGGAGAGGGAATTCTTTATTATTTAGGTTATGTACACTAAACATTAAACTAATTAGAAAAACAAACCATCGCATGGTTTTTGAAAGGGGTGAAAAAAATTATCTTATATGTCCAATGTCCTAAATTATTAAAATATTAGGGTTTCTTATGTAGAGGTGAGTCACACTCTTAAGGAAATCATTATAAAATGTCAAAATGTTTTATAAGTCTTGGAGGGTCCACTGAGGCTTTGTAAAATAAATTAAACAAACATAAAATCAAATTATTTTAAAGGTAAAACATATATTAGATGAACCCACCATTTATAGTATTTTATTACAACACTATTGGGTCATTATGACAAAATAAAATGCATTATACAATTAAACGCTATTTAATTTTTACCAAAATATTCGAATGTCTAGGAAAATTTTAAAAACTTCACCACTGGATAATTTATATTACCTAATTCATAAAATAATATTCATTTTATCAAAATAATTTTCCATATATTTGGATTTTTACTTTTAAAATAAAAACCGACATTTATTGATAATTCATTTGTTTTGAAAAAAATAGCTTTCAAATCTTAATACAACTCACTTTTATAATCATAAAAAATATACGATCATTTATTTTTAATAAAACTTATTTTAGTAATAATATTTTATAAAAATATTATTTAATTCAAAAATCCATTAATCCATCAAAATAGATTTCTTAGTTGAATATTAACTTAAAATACTATTTTTTTAAAAACTATTTACAAATTAACAATAATAAAATGAATGTATATTCTTTATTCTATACAAAAAATAATTCACATAATCATAGTTCTAGGTTCTTGTTACATAACCCCTTATTACACCCGCATAAGACCTAAGGGTAAGGTGTGCGACAGTGAAAAACTCTTGGGGTGGCTCAGATAACATCACTCAAGTGGTAATCTTTATCAACTTCCAATTCTTCCATAGGTGGTTTTGTTCATGCTTAACATGTTGAAACTCATCTTGGGATTGGTAAATAGTGAATCCTAATGATGAAACCTCCTTTTCGAGCTCCAAAAAATGGGCTTCATATGGATAAATTCTACTGGATGAGGCCATCTCTTTTTTTGTTTGAGTAAATTGGATTTTTAAAGCCCTATATTTATATTAATATTGTGGTAACCATTGAAAATATATATTAGAAAAGGTAAAAATTTATAATGGTATTATTAAATCCAAAAACATAAAAACCAAGGAACTGAAAATGTTTTATATAACCATTTTACAGAAAAGACATTTAATTAGATAAAGAAGAATTTTCATTAATAAATGTTTGGGTTGTTACACTTAGTGTGTGTGAGACCACTGGGAGGTAACCTCTTTTATATCCATTTAATATGGAAATACTCAACAGTTGTTAGATCCATCCTTATTCATTCTTTTATTTCACAAGTCACTTTTTCATATTGTCCCAAAGGCTAGAGCCCAACTAGAAGGTTATGTTTTTTCTAGATGTTCATTGCATGAGAGAATATTTCATGAATGTTGGATCACATGTAAATTTATATTATGGTATATTGGTTTACTTTTTTTATAACGGTAATGTTTATGAATTTGGGAAATATGATATGAAATTTTTGAAGAACCCAAAGATTGATTGAGAAACGTTTTCAAATTTTTTATCCATAAAAATGATTATAAATATATTTTGATTTAAATATAGAACTTGTGAATTCTAGATATTATTACTTTTAAAGATTCCTTAGTGGTTTACTACTAGTATATGTTTCACCCATTTGACTTCTTCCATTGGACAACTATAAAACTTGTTTTGAAGGAAACATTTATAGGGGAGGGAATTCTTTAGCATGTTGGATTCTCATTATGCCACTGTTTGGGTATGGGATGATTTCTGGTGGTGAAGGGTGGTCACATAGAGAAATTTTAGTCTATACTTTTCATACATCATGGTTTATCCCATTTGGATTAGTTAAATATTCTTTTGGTTCGACTTTTTTATTTTGGTTGTATGTCATTTTTTATTATATAGAATACTTTTTGTTGTATTTTTTCCCTCAACCCATAATAGTCTAGCTTGGGTGGATGGTCTGGATGAACATGGTTGGTCTGTTTTAATTGGGTATTAAATATGTTACTAAGTATAAAGTGTGTTAGCACTACCTGAACAAGTTTTTTATTTTAGGAATACAGTAGTTGGATCATCAGAGTTAGAATAGTAGGTCCATAAATAGGGTTTGGATAGCTCACTGTCGTGACAGAATCTGAGTCTCTATGGGTGGTCAGAAAATATTTACTAATCACAAGACCTAGTATAAAATATGATTTATGGGAAATGTATTTAAATATACATATCTAATATATTTGTGGATGTGGGGTGTATAAGGTCTTCTGAATAAACTAAGTGGGGAGTTTATTTAAATGAACTAGTTCCTTTCAAAGATGTGTTGTATTATGAGGTATAATTCACAATTTCTTTAATGTTTAATCATTTTAAAGATTTTTTTGGAATATAGAAGTTGGTTCAATGGTTTGGAGTTTTATCATGAGTGATTTTTCACTGTCTTGTGGTTATAAGATAATTAATCCAAGACGATCTCTCCGAAATAGGAGAGGGGACTCTATATGGTATGTTTTATAGGAGGATCCACTAGTGGACCCTTCACTGGTCAAATTATTTATCCACACCATTGAGATTCTAGGTTCATTGGGAGATTTAAACCTTATATGAGTAGTGGATCGTGGAACAAAATTTACCACAAAATATCGACCTTTATTCCATGGGATAGAGGATCCTAAGAATTAGATGAGTTTCATGAACGTCTTGAGTGGATCTTCAACTTTTTAAAGACTCGTGAAGATTCTTAGGTGGGATTTTCCACATATATGCTTGAGGTTCCAAGATGAATATGGTGGGACTCCGTAGTGAAAGATAAGCTGCACGATGATATTACCTGGGTTTCGTTCATGAAAATAATTAATCAGTAGTTTCATCCAGATAATTTACATGTAGGAAATACATGGGAGTTTCTATCCTTGGGTAAAGAAGACCATAATTTTCTAGAGTAATCTACCCATTTTTCTGAGTTAGTGTATAAGGAACCAGATTTGTCACTAATGATTAATTAAGGGATCAAAAGTTCATGAAAATCTATCATGCAATGGATATTTTTGACATTCCTAAGATAAATATTTTTTTTACATTTTTTTGGTTTTTTTAATTAAATTTTTTCTCAAGAGGGTGGATAGTGTAACTCAACGATTTAAAATGATGAACCTACCCAAAATCTAATAAAATAGTCCCACATAATACCCTCAATATAGACCATCCCTTTCCACCCTGAGGACTATTCCACTTCATGTATTCACATGAATATTATGAAAAGAACATAAGTAATGTATGAAAGCATAATATAGGATTATATTATAGATATTTTCTATGAAGCCAATTCTTGGACTCTATGGGCTAGTATCTAGATAAATGTTAAAGGTCTGCCTTCAGGATAATGAATTTTCAAAAAATATGGATCAATCATTTTTAATGTGATTTTTTAGTTTATATCTTTGATAATAGACAATGAAATTTATTGTAGGATACATTCCAAAACATCATATCAAGAAATATTCTTTTAAAGGATAGTAAATATTTGGCGTATAAGCCTCTGAAGAATGGGAACATATGATAATTGTCAATCACTTATGACATACACACTAATTACAAAGCGATCAATAAAAATTTCCAAAATTTAAGGGATGTCAAATATATTCCAAATTACATTTAAATAAATAGAAACTTCCACTAAATCTTGATTTGTTAAATTTATTCTCTTATATTTATCTTTACTCTTTCACCCATATTTTACTCATTTAATCCTATTTTAGAATAAATCTAAAAAATGGTAGTGTGGTAATTCTATATGAATTTTGTCACCTATATAAAAATAAAAGTAAAAAACTAAGGTGGGGAATGAAATTTTCAGTATAACACTAGAAAATAGATTTAAAATACTGCATAAGAGTCACTAAAAATAAAAAATTAGAACTCTTACTCTATGTTACATTGAATCTCTTCCTATTCTAATTTCATTATTACATTAACTTCAACATGAAACATTATAAGGAAATAATCACATAAAATCACTAGCCCTAAAAAATATGTCTTAAAAAGATTTGGGGATTTGAACCTATAACTTAAAAAAATTATTAATATAAAACCCAAACTAATTAACGGGGAAGAAATAAAAATTGATGTCCAAAAAATTGATAAAAACTGAGGTTGCCTCACATTATCACTTTTTTAAGGTCATTATTCTCAACCTTTCATTCAATAGAGACAAGGGAAATTATATTAATTTTACCAGTTTAGATTTAACCAACGATTCAATTGAAGTTTATCAATGTTTTATTTTATTTTTCCTATACCCATTGAAACATTATTGAAAATCTGAGGAGGTAACAAAAATCCGATAAAAATTACGATTTGGAGAAGAAGCTGAAAATCTATCCAAATTTGGTAATACTCAAATTTTTATTATACATGTGGAGACTACTTAATCTAATCATCATATATCACGGTGACAGAGAAAATTTACATATTTTTTTCATCATTTTTTTCCTAGTTTTGTCAACAACTATTAGCTTCTTCATTTATTCCAGCAACATCTTATTATTTATCTTCCAATTATCCCTGACGCTATTTTAATTAATTAATAATTCCAATTAAAAAATACCAAATATTATCCTTTACTTAACTCCTAGTTTTTCAGGTACTGGGTTTTCTTTTTCTTCCACCTCTACTTCAGCTCTTTTGTTATGGTAGAATTCCTTTTTCATGCGTTTTAAAAGTTTCATTTCCTATTTTGAAAATTCTTCTACAATTTAGAGGAATATTTTTTCCATAAATTTGTATGATTTAGTTCCAAATTAACTTTCCATTAGATATTTTCTATTATTTGGACATTTTTTAAAATATATACGTCTAAGATAAATAATTTTACTTCTCCACTCAATATGAAAGCTATTGCATCAATCAAAACATTAAAACAACCCTGAAAAAAGTGATACAAAAAATATGGAAAAACATAAGATAAAATATTGACATATAAATATAATAAAAAATTATTTGTCTTAAATACTTTTTTAATTAAATAATCAATCCATGCCTATAAAAACAACACATAAAATATGACCGATCCATGATACAAGATTAATTATCCATGAGAACAATCCGTATAGAAATTATAATGGTCAAGAACAACAAAAAAATAAGTATGTAAATTAGTAGTGTAGGATATTTCTTGTATGAGGTTGATCCTATGAAGAAAAGGATGGATACTACCTAATTAATGAAATTAAAAATACTAAACTAATCAGATAGGTCGATAAAAAATTTTAAATTTAGTGAAGGAATATTGGAAATGACTTAAGAGAATGAAATAAGTAAATTAAAATAATGTATAAAGAATATAATTTCTAGGATCATGAATTTTTTATTATTAGGGATCAATAATTTTATTCTTATTGTTTTCATAATTAATTTTAATTCATAATATTTGTCAAAAAAATTAATAATTCTCCCATAATTTCCCTTTTTCTATTTTTCATGTACTTTAGTTCATTATTGAAAAAGTTAAGGCGAAACCATTTTTAAAACTAGAACATATCTTACACTATGAATTTGGTAAAGGTAGTATTCTACTAGAATCATTATAGAAAAATCCCATAATTGACACACAATGGTTATACAATTAAACATATGTAAGAGAGGGGGAAAATAATTGAATAGGAAACCAAAAAAGAATTAAATAAAAAACTAGACTCGTAATAGTAAAATTCACCCTTAATCACAATATAGGGACAAAAAAATTACACTCTCCCAATAACCCTAAAAGGGTGATAAAAATAATTCAATAAAAAACCATGGAAAAGAATTTAGCAGAATCGGTTGATCCTCTTTAGAATATCATCACCACCCCAACCTCATTCATGTCCTCTCATTTCCTAACCATGTAAAACCATTTACTTAGAGGAAATAATTACTCTATGTTTTGTATTTTCCTTTTAAAAACAACTCTTTGACTTAACCCTAATGATTTATGGTCATGAAAAACACAAAAATAAAACTGCAATCATGTTATTATTATTATTTTGACCAGATACTCATGAAATTAATATTAATTCATGGTACGATATGTTAATGGATATGCATATAATGTAGAATAAACAGTTTTCATTGTATAAACACCATGTATATCTTCTAAAAACAAATTCATTTCATATGTCTCCGAGTATGTGAAAAAAATACTTCACGCTATAAAGCATGAGCCCTAAAAAACATATTATCACTATATCCAAAATCATAGTATGAGATATTCTATCATGGTGTGGGTGAAGTTACATATTTTTGAGATTTTTTGACATAAGAATCATTTAATGAGAATTACATTGTATTGAATTCATACCCACATGCATGACAATCATTTTTTACTTTAGTTAACCATCCCTTTAAAAATACTTGGAAAGTATAGGACCTTTACAAAACAATAAAAATTAACCTAACTTAAATCCTTTAAAAATATTATCCAGTATAGTTACAAACATCAAATTTCATTTACACACTCTCTTCATAGAGAAAATAGTGGTAAACATATCCCAAATTTAATCAGTATCACATTAGTTCTTCATTACGATCATAGTTCCCATTAAGCTCTAATTATGGAGATTCTACACTCACAATCCGTAATATATATGGATTCGAGATTAATTGTGAACATTCATGGAATCTTCACCATTCACAGGAGAAGATTCAATCTCCTTAGTAGATTATATGGAATTTTGAGACATCAAAGAGGTGATCCGGAGAACCTTAGACATCAGTCGAGTAGGTCATATGATGTATGGATGACATTGGTAATTGAATATGAATATGCAAGGAAGATGACACTTCTCAATGTGATACAGTTGAATTTTGATAAAAGTGGAATAGTTCTCAGTGAATGCATATTCCAAATAACTTATTATATATGCTTAAATATCCTTTATAAATCATTTTTTACATTCATAAATTAGATGAGTATCCCTAAGGCAGACGTCAAATGCACCATCCTGGATAGTGTTTACTAGCCCATGATCGCATTTTTACCTATTTTTTAGAACCTTCCAATGAATTCTGGCCAATGAACTTTTACACCTATAGCTAACTTTTTTGCATGGTGATTAGCCAACCACCATGCGGAAGGCCTGATCTTAATGGATCATCTTGGCAAGTGGAAATAATTACACAAATATAAAAAATTTCCTTTTTTAAAACAATAAAAAATTATATATATATATTTATTTTATTTTTCTAGAATATTATTTTTATTATTAATTTCTATAAAATTATTAAGATCATGAATATATGGAAAGAATATACAAATTTAATTATATAATTAATGAAATTATTCACAGAAACATTATGCATCAAATATGGTTATCAAATGTAATTAAGATGAATAATTTATAGGTAACACAAACAAAGTGTGATCATTGAAACATCCCATGATAGAAAAACCCAATAAATCATCCTTATAGTCAATGCATATTGGCTTCCTTGCGATAATATCCAACCCTATACTCCCTTTAATTAATGTAGTGTGCATATAATGGATAAAATTCTATAACTAGTGTGAATAAGTGTCTGTGATTCATAATTTATAAAGATGAAGGTATATTCTACGATGATTATCTATTTCTCAGTGAGGTGTAGGAGATAAGATGCCTTTATAGTTTAAGGGTCCTATTGTAGCATACAATGCTTTTAGTGGTCGATGTCTTCCATATGTGGGTGATAGTACTTTGACTATTTATTGTTGGTTCCCATCAAGGAAACTCCATCATGATAACTATAGATAGTGATCAATAAATTTAGGCACACCAATTTATATTTATCTTCTCTTTATTTGATACTGATTCATGTTGATATATTAGAATATAAGTGGGTTTTATTGTATTATGGTGATTATGTAATGAAGATTGAAAATTGATCAGTGGTATCAAAGCCATGGCATTTGTCAAATGAATATTTTGTACACTATATTACAAATAACATACACATCATAAGGTGTTATGGACCATATTGTAATGTATGATATGATATGGATGAATTCTAGTTGTCAGATTTCTTGTGTGATTTTATTTTTTCACTTAGTTGAAGGAAAAAACTATTGTGTATCATAAGGTATGCTGCATTGAAATGCCTTATTTTTTATATTTTGTAATTAGTGATTAAGGTGATATAGTAGGATACAAAAAATATTGGGTTTCCAAAAATAGATAATTCAATCATTATAGTGATATATGCGGTACCTTTAGTTACTACTGGCCACCAACGTAACATTTAATGAATCCATATGTGTAAGATGTGACATGCACTACTTTTTATCACATATATGGTCACTAAAAAAGAATTAGATCTATTTTATGGAATTCTAGGTGAACCATGTTAGATAATTTTGTTTCCTATTTAATATAATGTCTTATATTGCGGACCTATGTAAGGTCGATAGGAAGCCACATAAGATACTGAATTATAACACCCCATTACCTTTCTGTTAGGTATGTTCTAATATTTTTTGTGGTTTATTTTTTTTGTTGGATGAATATTGACTTCCATGAAATTAGAAGGATACCATTAATTGTTATGTTATGGTTTTTTTGTAATATTCAACCTAAAAACCAACTATTTTTGCTACTTATTGGGAACTTACACACTGTGTATGTTAATTACACACCATTTAATGGATACTAGGTAGAAGCCATGAACTGGGTGCATGAAGTGTATGGTTTAAAATCTATGTAACATGTACATTATATGGATGTTTAAAAATATGGTTTTAAATAAATATGTTACAGGTTTTTAGGCATATACGGAGCTCAAGAATTACACAATATGTAAATGGGTTGTATAAGGTGTAAATGTCATAGTGTTGGTTTTTATGAAACTGTATGAGTGATATAATTCATTCAATCCCTTTTAATCCATCATATCTCAACCAAGAGTTTTCCCTAGGTGATTTTGGGTGACTTATTTCCATCTAAATCGCTTTTTTCAATGACTGATCATCATTGTGGTTGGATTGCATTTCACCGGTTACACGTTTCTTCTAGTTCTACTTAAGACTTGGTTTCATATTTTTTTTGGATTCAGTTTTGTGATCGGATAAAAATTTATATTAATCATTTTTAGTTTCTTGTCATGAATTATCTTCCAAAGAAAGATATTGTGGTTTCTAATCCTTGATATCTAGTTCAGTTAGGTTTTCTATATCCTCGACATAAGTGTATTTGTCCAATAATTAAAATTTTGGAATTGCTTGTGTTTCTTATTATTTCCTTACGATTATAAATGGAATTTCACATGTTTAAATTTTAAAGGAAATTTTTTTGTAAGTTAAACATATTATATCTCTGAAAATAAAATTTCAATTATTTAGAGAAAAAATGATTTTCAAACCCTGAAGACGATTGGATTTAATTTGAAATGGATTTATAAAAAAATATAAAAATTGGTTTTAAATAGAAATTTATAAAAATTTTCATGGTTGGAACATTGGGTGTACTGGGAAAGAGTCCCGTGTAGCCTTAGTATGTGTGATGCCACTAGTTTGTAACCTATTGTATATTCATTGACTGTGGAAATACTCTATTGTATTTAGATCCAACCTTATTCTATTTTTTGTATCACGAGTGTCTTGTGAATATTTTCCCAAAATCTAGGGCCCCGACTGGAAGGTTCATTTTTGTTTCTAGATGTTCAGTGTATGACAGATTATTTCATGGATGTTGAATCACATGTAAATTTATATTATGGTATATTTAACTACTTTTTCTATAACTATAATGTTCCTATATTTGGAAAATATGATACGAAATTTGTGAAGGACCAAAATATTGTTTGATAAACGTTTTCAAATTTTTTCCATAAAAATGATTATAAATATGAATTGATTTAAATCTAGAACATGTGAATTATTGATATTATACCTTGTATAGATTCCTTAGTGGTTTCCTACTATCCTATGTTTCTCACATTTTACTTCTTCCCTTGGGAAGTTATTGAAATTATTTTTTAGAAAAAATGTAAGGGGGATGGAATTCTATAGTCGTTGGATTCTCTTTATGTCACTGTTTGAGTTTGGGATGCTTTGTTGTGGTGACAATTGGGTGGATGGTATGGCTAAATCAGGTTGGTCTGTTGTAATTGGGTATCAAATCTTTTACTCAGAAAGAAGTGTGTTATCACTACCTAAGCTTGTTCTGTGTATTGGGTAGACATTAGTAGGATCATTAGATTTATAAAGTATGTGTAGAAAATGAGCCAAACATGATCACTATCGTGACTAAATTTGAGTTTCCCTAGGTGGCCATAAAATCATTACTAATCAAGAGAATTAGTATTAAATGAGATTTATGGGGAATATATTTAAATATACCTATCTACCATGTTTTGGGATTCAGTGTGTATAAAATCGTCTGAATTAACTAAGTGGAGATTTTATTAAGAAGGACCAATTACATTCAAAAATGTGTTTCATTTTGAGGTATAATTAATTAGTTTTTTAACGTGTTATCATTATAAATAATATTTTGGGATTTTAAAGCTGTTTCAATGGTGTTGAGTTTTCTCGTGATGGATTTTTCATTGTCTTGTGGTTATCAAATAATTGATCATAGATGATCTATTCGAAATAATAGAGGGGGATCAATAAGGTAGGTTCTACCGATGGATCCTCTAGTGGACCCTTCTTTGGTCGAAGTAGTAATCCATATCATTCAGACTCTAGGTTCAGTGGGCACTGTGAACCATAGATGAGTTGTGGATCATTGCTCTAAATTTAACAAGAAACATCTACCATTATTCCATGGTGATAAAAGAACCCAAGAAATAGATGAGTGTCTTAAACTGATTAAGAGGATATTCAAATTTATAAGGACTCTTGAAAATTATCAAGTGGGATTTTCCATGTATATGATCAGGGGTCCAAGATGAAGATGTCACAACTCTATAGTTAAATCTTAGTTGCATGATGGTATTACCTTGGTTTCATTTAAGAAAATATTTAATCAATAGTTTTATCCTGAGAATTTACATGTAGAAAAGACATGGGAGTTTCTAACCGTGGATCAGGGAGATCATATTGTTCTATATTACTCTACCTATTTTTTAGATGGTACATATGGAACTAGAGTTAGTCACTATTGATTACTTAAGTGATCTAACGTTTGAGATAGGGATAAGGAACAATATTTAGTTGTTGTTAATTCTTTTGTGCCGTATAAATTTTGTGGAGGTAGTGGATAAAGAATATATAGATAATTTATACATAGATGTATAGATAGTATTGGGAGGAGCTTCAATTGGTGTAGAAATTATCCTGGATGATACATCCGGTTAGAGAAGGAAGCGCAAGAGTGGTAAGTCTTCTACATGACCAGTTTTGTGGGATTCTTCAGGATAGTATCATGTTATCTGATCGCAATGTGGGAGGCATGGTCATACTACACCACATTGTATGGAGGGTCCCAAGACATATCATTATTGTGGGTAAAATGGTCGTATGAAATGCTTCTTTGATATGATATCCCAATATATTAAGGTGTAATCCAATTTCACTAATGGATCACATATTCCTATTGATTCTCCCAAGGGGGTGGGCGTCATTCATTGTACAATGGTGATGTATATGTTTCTATGTTCAGATATATTTTTTTGGCAGAGTGTTCACTAGACAAATCTAATTCTAGTACAACTGCTGTTAGATGCATGGTTCTTATTTAATCTTCTATAGTTCTATATTTTTTTGATACAGGTGTTACTCATTATTTTATATCATTAAAGTTGTTTGACATGTTGGGTTTGTGTTTATATCTTTTTCTATCTTTCTATGCCTTTGGGAAAGTGGTCTGAACAATGTTTCAAGTGCGCCTTGTGTTGGTTGGTTATAGCCGATATTGAAGAGGTTTGGAACTCTTAGTGCCTGATCTTGGCATCTTAAACTTGGTTACTAGTATAGATTACATGATCAATGTGAAGGAAAAGATAGACTATTATCACTATCGGGTACAGTTCATATCTATTTATGGGGTCACTCATATTTTTCAAGGTGGGTGATAATTTAGATTGGAAAGCACATGGATTATTGTTCTTTATGATGGTATAATCTCTTTTCAGTTGTTAGAATTTTTTCTTGATGTAGTTAACACTTTCTTTGGTGCGCAGCTACCTATTTCTATGTGTGTGTACCCTTGGGTATTTCCAAGATATTCTTATAGTTTATCATCATAGGGAGAGGCTGAGTCTACTATTAACCTTTACCATTTAACAGTGACCATTTCTATTAAAACCTAT
This sequence comes from Viscum album, assembly GCA_963277665.1. Taxonomy (NCBI): domain Eukaryota; kingdom Viridiplantae; phylum Streptophyta; class Magnoliopsida; order Santalales; family Viscaceae; genus Viscum; species Viscum album. Next base: position 475,033,510 of record OY728148.1, read on the forward strand.
TGAATGAAACCTGCTCAGCTTGTGAGATATAAGGTCCAGCTTGAGGACCTAGAGGTGAAATGATTTTTTAATACTAGCATGTCACCATGGTATTCACCTGTACTGATTACTAATAAGGTAGATGGAAGTATATGGCATTGTATTGACTATTAAAAGGAAAATTGGGTGACCATAAAGATAAATTATCCTTTACCCAAAATTGATGATATATTTGACGTGCATATAGGGGATCATCTGTTTTACAAAATTGAACTACAGATAAGGTTCCATTAATTGATAACCAAAGAGGAATACATACCCGAAATATCCCTTCAGATTTAATATCGAGATTTTTAGTTAATTTTTATGCCCTACAAACTCACTAATTCCCCTATGGTGTGTATGGATTTAATGAATTAGATCGTTCATAGGTTCATGGATTATTTGTTGTTGTGTTTTTAGACAATATTTTGGTGTACTCTTAGTTATAGAAGGATAATGTGGACAATTTGGATGTCATTATTCAAAACATGAAAGAACTTCTTCTGTTTGGTAAAATTTCCATGTTAATGTTTTGGATGTGCGAGGTTATGTTTCTAGGGAATTTTAAATCTTAGTGGGGGGGTCATAATGGATAATGAAATGGAACATGCATTTATGTCTAAAAAAGATAAAAAAAAAACTGTTTGAGATTTTAATCTTCTTTGAGTTGGATGATTATTATATGAGGTTTATTTTGGACTTCTCCAAGCTCATATCTTCATTGGATTCTTCGACCGATAGGGGTGTAAAGTCTGAGTGGGATGAAAAATGAGAGAGTTATTTTGAATAAATGAAAGTGATGTTAACTTTGGCACCAATGTTAATTCTCCCTGGAATAAGTTCAGGTTGTGATGTTTTCTATGATGCCTTAAGTACTAGTTTGTTTTGTGTCTTGATTCTAGTGAAATAAGTGGTGGCTTATTGATCATAATAGTTACACACTCATGAGAAGAACTGATATACCCATGATCTTGAGTTGGCCATGGTTATTCATGAACTCAAGACAAGGCAAAACTATATTTTTGGGGATTGATTTACAGTATATAAAGATAAAAAAATCTTGAATTATGCTGTATCTAAGAGGAATATGAGCTTTTTATAAAGACACTATGTTTATTCTCTTAAAACCTTTGTTTATGTTATCCTATATGCCACCAGAAAAGGAAATGCCATTTATGATGTGCTCAGTAGAAGAGTAAGAATCAAAATAGTGAATGAATCAGTTAAAGAGTGGTCGCTAGTGAGTTTCTCTTCCAAGATGAGTTTGGGAGTGATTGAGGTCTTTAGAAAGGTGTTATGGAAATTGATAAAGTCTAAGTCATCATTTTATAAGAAAGTCTGACTTGAGTGGATGACAGACACCCAGAGACAACACTTAGGATAAATCCTAAATGATAGGGAGATGTAGGATGAGTGTTCTTGATATCCCAGTGGATTTTTGAGCCTTTTTAGTTGGTTGATTGTTCTTTTTTCCTAGATATAGGAGTTTTTAGTCAGTGTAAACTAGTCTTGTTGACCCATTCACCCTGGGGATATAATGATATTAGACAATTTGGGATGTTTTTATTGGTGTCCTAGGATGATGTAGTCCGAGGAAAATTTTGTATAACGATGTCTCGTTTTTCAATAGGTTAAGATTGAACACAAAAAACCTACAGTTTTGTTACTACATTTAAACAATATTGTATGGAAGTTGAATGAAATTTCCATGGATTTCATTATTGGATTACCACAGAATACTAGTAAGAAGAATGAAAATTTTGTTATTATTTATAGATTCACTAAATAAAAACATTTCCTAAAAATAAAGGAAATGATAAAGATGGAAAAACTTGGGTACTTTTATGTCCAAGAGATTATGGGACTTCATGGGGTTCCCTATGAGGTTGTTTCAATAAGGGAAACAAGGTTTACATTAAGACATTGGAAAGGTTTTCATGAGGCAATGGGTAAGTAGTTAAAATTGAGTTTGGATTCTTATCCATATATGGATGGATGAAGAGAGAGGAATATGCAGGTTCTTGAGGATATGCTCTGGGCTTGTGTTCTTGATTTTAGTGAATTTTGGTATAGGTATTATCCTTTTTACAAGTTTTCCTATAAAAATAGTTATGAAAAATAAATCCGGATTGGGCCCTTTAATGATTTTTATGGGTGTCCATGTCGATCTCTCGTGTGTTGGGAAGAGTTGGGATAGTTGTCCATTGTTGGGTCGAGCCTAGAAAACAAGATGATAGAGACAGTGTAGTCGACTGAGATGAATTTGATCACGGAACATTGTTTTCAAAAGTCTTATGTGGACTTTCATCATTGGTCGTTCTAGTTTGTGTCTTATGATCAGGTTTAACTCAATGTATCACCTCTATTAGGAAATCATATTTTGGAAAATTAGGGTAATATGGAATTGAGGATTGTGAGCCCCTTTGAGATCATTGGGTGATAGTGGAGGGTGGCCTATATGTTGGAATTTCCATTTAGCTTTACTTATATCCATGATGTGTTACAATATTCCCTGTTTCTGAAGTATATACCAGATACTTCTCTTGTGATTAGTTGTTAGGATGTACATATCCTACCCAATAACACTTTGGTGGATCATCTAGATTAAATTATAGATTGATATGATAAGGTATTACATGATAAAATGATCCCCCTAGTATCTGTGGTGTTGTAGTGCGGGCAGGATCTCCATAAGACATGGGAGTTGGAGTCATTGATGAGGAAATAATGGCCTTATATGTTTATAGATCCGTGATCATGATAAATTTATTGGGAAAAAAATATTTTTTTGTGGGGAGATTGTAATAACCCTTTACCATTTTTAGGTATGATCTACTATTTTATTTTAGGTTCTTAGTCTGTTGGGAAAGTATTCAAAAACATGAAATTTGGATGATACCTATAATGGTGACTTCATGAATTTGATACAATTTTCAACATAATTACCTATAGTTTACACTACTCACTCATAACTTACGTAATGTGTAATTTAATCTCACATAGTGTAATATCTGCTTAAAAGTACCCATGAACTGAGTCCATGGGGTTAATGGGTAATATTCTATATAACAAGTACACACCCTGTAAGTATAAAAATATGAATATAAATAAAAAGGTGAGGAGTTTTTAGACGTATACAAACCAGGAGTGTTAGAGAGTGTGTAAATGGGTTACACTTCATGAATATGTTTCCGTATTGGTTGTTTGGGTGATGCAAGAGAGACAAGTTTCATTAATTTTCCATGAATCCCTCATATATCAACCTTAAGTTCTCTCTAGGAAATTTTGGGTGACTTCTTTCCATCCGGATTGTTCTGTTCAGTGATTGATCACTGTTGTGGTTGGATTTCTACACACTAGTTAAGCATTCCTTTGGGTTATTCTTCGGTTTTGGATATAAAATTGGTTTGGATTCATATTTTTGTATAGATCGAATTTATATCAATCATTTTTATCTTTTTTTTCATTCCTCATGTTTTGAATCCAGATCTTATGGTTTTGAATCCCCACCATCAATGGTGATTTGGATATCTACTCATTGAGGTAGGCGAATCTGTCCAAGAATTCAAATTTCTTGAATTTCCTATTGTTCGTATTGTTTCCTTGAGATTTGAAATGGAATATCTTGTGATGAAATTGAAAAGGGAATGGGTTTATGTTTTAAATGTATTATTTCTAAGAAATCCGAAATTCGTTGATTTGGAAAAAAATGTATTTTCAAAACTGGCTACAGATTGTCTTAGCATTAAAATGGTTTTATAAAAATATGACGCCTTTTTTTGAAAATAGAAATTGAAAAACATCAGAAAACTAGATCCTTGGGTGCATCTAGAAAGAGACCTGGGTAACCTTAGTATGTGTGACACCCTTAGGAGGTAACCTCTTGTATATCTATGGAATGTGACGAGACTCAATATTAGTTGGATCCAACATTGTTACATTTTGGAATGTGAGTGCCCAGTATGTATTTTACCATTGGATAAATCCTAATTGAAATGTCAATTGCTGTTTATGATTGTTTATTTAATGATATTTTATTTCATGGATATTTTCTCACAAATAAATTTATATTTTGGTATGTTTACCTACATTGGGTTATAACTAACATGTTTTTTCATTGGAAAAAATGATATGTAATTTTTTGAAAACCCCAATATTTTTTTAAGAATGTTTTAAAATAATTTTATATTTGAAAATTCTTGTAATACTTTTTTTTTCTTAAATATATAACTTTAGAATTCATGATTCTAGAAGGTGTATAAGTTCATTGGTGATTTCTTAATGGGATATATTACTCACACCCTAGTTATAACCGTGGAAAGATATAGACCTTGTTTTTCATGACATGGGTAAAGGGAAGGGAATTATGTAATAATTTGGATCATCTTTATATCAAGGATTTAGTTTGGGATTCAATGTGGACTTGATAGTTGGTAACATAGGTACTTTTTAGACTATAATTTTTATAATTCGTGGTTTAATCTATTTACTTAGTTTGATCTTCATTTGTTTCCTCTTTGTACTTTGGTTTTATGTATTTCTTTTATATTCAAACTTGTTTATTTGTCTTTTTCATACCTTACTCCATAAGGGGATAGCTTGGGGAACATATTTATTTGGACATAGCTGGCCTGTAACTTGAATCTTCGATTTCTATTGGTACCAACAAAAACTGCACCAATACCCATTTAAAACCCTCATGTAAGATTCCAAATCATAGCTTATAAATACCCCAACCCTAGAAGCCTAAACCTGGCGGTTAATGTTTTACATTGGAATAAAATACAAGAAATTGCGTCCCAAATGACCAGATAGTATTGAAGTATTGGTAATATAGATATGTATAATAAATTCACATTAAATTTTAAATCATAAAATACTTTAAGTGGTTTCCAAGATAATTCCATAATTCCATCAATATTTACCTATATATCTATCCCAAAACACTTCCTGGAATCCTCGGGAAAATAAAATAGAACAAATGTGGGATCTTAGATTATTTTTAAGGGTATGCGTACGATGGAAGATACAATAAAAAAAATAAACATAATCAATATGGAAAAGATAAATCATTGAATCAAATTTCATTTAGAAAATAAACCGAAAAAAACCTGGATTGAATATAGGAAGATAAAATAAAGTCATATAAGTAATCGCATGAGTTTGAAACTTATCCATGGATCTTATAACTAATCAAATAATAATGTTATTATAAATAAATGATCTCATACAGGTGGAAGTTATAATTATGGACATCAAAAAAATATGATGAATACCTTTCACAATATTGTTTAAAATAATGTGTAAAACCCATTTAGTTTGACCAATGGATTTTTCTTGTGAGACCTACCAATGTATTGAGGGGATATGTATTTCTAGCCCCACACGTCAAAAAATAAGTAAAATAAATTCTTTATATGAATGGGGTGAAGAATAATAAACATAATGTTTAGTATTTAAAAACTATCATATGAAATATTAATACATTCCATAATCAATTAAAATAATCAAAAACCATATAGAGTAAAATGAATTGTATAAAAATTCCAATTCCCCTATCAAAATTACAATAAAAAATATTGATAAATAATAAGGATAGTATCATTAAAACATATACCTTATTTAGAATCAGTAGGATAAGGGGTTTTGGAATTGATGAACATAAATTCCATTAATATATCCATAAATTTTTTTTGAGTATAATAACCTTTCCACTATGAAAAATATAATGTTAAAACTAAACATTCATAAAAAAATTATGAAAAAAAGTTTCATTGAAAGTAAACTTTTAAACAATTAAATGATGTTATAAAAATTTTAGTTTTCATCATGGTGTGAAATTTCATTTATTATGTATACATTAAAACAAATATTTCGTTTATATTTTTGTTAAAATCCAAATGTGACTTGTTCTGAAAATGATATAATGGTAAATTTCATTTATATTTTGTAAAAAGACAAAAATGGGGAAATATTTATTAAATAAATCATTTTTATAATGATGAAAAATTATTTTTGAAACCATTTTGAGAATACAAGGATTTGTAAGAAAACACATTTCCAATCAAAAATAAAATCAATGTTATCTTTTATTAGAAAAGAATTTATCAATAATTTTTATTACCAAAGAGAGGAAACATGGTAATATTACATGAAAATTTAATGAAAAACTAGAGGAGATGAAAATATATTTATTTTAAGACATAAATATAAAATAATTTCCCCAATCGGAGACTTAAACATAACCAATCCGGAATAATGATGACATTGTGAAATAAACCCTTAACATATTGGTAATATTTTAAGAACAGACTCCATGAAGGAAAAAATATCAAATTAGACATTAATTACCATTAATATAAAAATATTCATAATATAATAGATCACGGGGTATGTATATTCATTACAAAAAAGAAATATGTTGTTAATAGAGTACATGTCTCACAGAAGTAAAAATGAGACAAGAAATCTATACTACTGGTTTAAATTACATCATATGTGTCATAACCTCTTATATAATAAATATATGTTTATTATAAATCTATTTTAAAGCCACAATATTATATCTCATACCATATATTATTATATTATAACATTTTACCACCCACTTGTTAATAATATTTCCTTATTTTCATTGATTTGGGTGTTAATTTCGTGGTTTTCTGTTGCGTGTTTTGTCATGAAAGTTATGAATCTTTTACACAATATATAGTTATATAATATCCATAATTATATTAATGTTATATATATTATGATTTTTATTATATAAATCCTTATAACCATTCTTTAAAATTGGAAATAAAAATGAATCACATTGCTTCATTGAGATAGTGGGTCGTACACATGCACAAGTGACGATAACATTCCATTAATGGGTTAAAGGGTAAGGAATTTTATTATATATTAATTTTAATGAATTTAAATAATTTAATATAAATCCAAATATTGATTAAATTTATCCTTATTACATTCTATGTAGAGTGTAATTGAAAAACGAATCACATCGCTTTGTGAAATAGTAGTTCTCAGTACACACGAGTGACATTATCTAATTTTGAACAGAATGGAAGGAAGAAGATATATGAGTTATTATAACTCACTAATTATACTTATATGATAAATATCACACACACAGATATATATATATATAAATAAATATATATATAATAAATCGTTGTATCTAACTGTGAATTTTTTTGATGGAAATGAGTTACATCAGTTCGTGAGGCTGTATTCCCCTATAGACAAGATTGATGATTTCGAATCCTATTTGATGGATGAGGAGAAGGATTAATATTATGAAATAAACAATAATAAAATATATTTATATTATATATATATTTTTTATATTGGAAGTGTTATGAAATTATTGAAGGTTGTAAAAAAATGAAAAAGAAATATCTTAGTGAAGACAATTACCTTCTGTCAGAGAAACCTCATTTGGATCTCTTATAAATAACCCCGATGTCGGTATTTTTGGAATACTAGAAGCTCTATAATGTTTATAAGGTTGTTTTTAGGTAATTTTATAGTTTCAAGGGTATAAAAATGGAATGATAGGTGTGAATAAGTGAGGGGAGTGAGTTCTTTTTTTTTAATTTAGGAATGTCGTTTGTGTAAATACCCAAAAAATTCAATAATAAGAATTCACTATAATAAAAAGTTACTATAGAATTTATAAATAATGTATTTTAGGTAATTAAAGGTCTAAAAACACCTCTAAGACATAAAAATCACATTTTTAAAAAATGTTTTTCCTTAACATTTAAATTTACGGACTTTTATCATTTCAGTTTCTCTATGGTAATTTGTTCTTTTATCCTAGGTAATCTATCCATTACTACATAAATACAGTTATCCATATTAATTAATATGGAAAAATTATTATAAATATTTATTCCAATTTATATAAGAAAAATTCTTTTTTTAGTTAGATTAATTTTAACATAAGCGCATGAGACACACAAAACCTCATTTTAACCTTAACCATGGTAATAATTTTTTTTATTGTTTTTAATAATTATTATTAAAAAATTAAGTTGAAAATATTACATAATATTAATTATTATAATTAAAAATTTTTAATTTATATTATTAAATCAAACTCATAGATTTATAAATATTTAATTTAAAATTAAACCTCCATACACAAGGTTAGAGGGAATTTCCAAAGAGGCAATTATGATAAGAATTGAATGTCTAAATATCAAAATTAAACATATAAAAGATTAAAAAAACAATAAATATTTTTATTATTTAATAATTGAACTAATTTTACTTTTAAAATAAATTAAAATTTAAATATGGCTTTTAATAGATTTAAATTTATGGGAAATTCTCAATAAAAACTAGTATTTTTCACTATCCATTGAAATATTTATATTTTTAATGAAATATTAAACAAAGAATTATAAGATAATTTTAAAATTATGACATGAAAAATTATGTAAAAATATTAATTTAAATTTTCTAAAAGTGGTAAAAATTTATTTTATAATATGTGCGTAATGTTCTATGAAACATTTTTTTAGAGAAATATAGTTTCTTGAAAAACATTTCATTTTCATTAAAATGATTAATATTTTATTTATAATAAATTGATATTATTTTAAATTACTTTTTTTCATGTTAAAAACCTATACTTATCATAATTTAGTTATTACAATTGATACCCACCAACTTAACGGCTTAGTTTTATAAGTAATGTGTAAATTATAATATTTTAATTTAGTTTCATTTTTTTCTTAAGCCTAGGGTTGAGTGCATCATAGTCTATCAAAATGATTGAATTTTTATATAAAAACTATATAAAAAAGTATTAGGGTGTTACATTGTGTACTATGATATGTTTTTCATGTCATATACAATATCGAACATGTTTTTACTCTTTTAAAATATCTCGGTTTTACATTCTAGACCTTAAATAAATTGTTTCCTCATTATTTAATCTAGATCTTGATAATAAAGGGTTTGATATTTAAAAATACCTTTGTTTGAAACTCACATTTTAAAAAGGGTTAATAAAACAAAATCTTCATAAGAGAGATATGTAAGTACAAGGATTATCTGCAATAACACTTATTAGGTTTCGAAGAAGGAAAATATTAATCGTAAGTGAAAATATAGACATGGAAGAAAAGTGAAAATAATTATGGAGAATAATATAGATCATTGATCAAAAGTAGTTCATGGTCTAGAAACGTTAATTTATAAAAATACATAAATATGTTATAAGTGAAAGGGACATTATTTATTCATAAATAATGGTAATAAGATAACATTTTTATTTCAAGATTCTTTTTCCTGTAGTTTAGATATTACATAACAGTATAGACTATGAACATAAGAAAATATAATTACATGAAAAGTATAATTACACTCTTTGGATGTAATTTGATGAGATTCAAATTCTTATATTACTCCATAAAATGAATATTCAAAATTAATTTTTATTCCTCAAGCACTCGAATTTATTTTTAACATGTTACAAGATCCCTCAAAGAATAAACAGTCATTTTTCCTATCTATAGATATCTTTGAAAACCAAAATAGTTAGTGAGAGTTATCCAACAAAAAATTAATATCTAATACCTCAGTAGTAGATCCAAAAGTTCAACGTAATCCATTTCAAGAATTTTTAACCTTAAGACTCATCCAAAATATTAATTACCAAATTAAATGTCCAAAAATTGAAAAAGAAGGAAACTAAATCAACATTATATTACCTAGACAGTAAAAAGTGGATCCTAATGTCACATTCCAAATATGTGAATACCAATATAAGCATAAAACCTTTTTGATAACATCAATACTTCCAAAAATATCAGGTTAGTGAATATATTCCAAAAATCATAACATTAGTAAATTCCAAAAAAGATAAAACAAACTATCAAATAACATAACCAATTCCAAGTTCCCCAATACTATCCTAAAAATATAACATTATCATTATTATCTCAACTTTCAGCATATATTAAGGGTTATCTTCCCTCAATCATCTGTTTTCCAAAAAGTTCAACTTACCACTAGATCACATTTTCTGGTACCATTCAATATATGCTTCAAAATACATTAAGGAGTAAAATATTAGTAAAATCAATATACATTTCTTGATTCTTATAACTAGAACAAAATTTAAAAAATATCTTCAAAATATAATACTTTAATCAAAATACAGAAGCACTATAATATTTTCCCCATATTTGTATGAAGATCAAATTATTGACTATGATATATATGATTCTTATGGGGGATATTCCCTTAAACTTTGAGGAATTAATTTGTATAGTGTCCAATCTCGTTATAGTTAAAGGATTAAACACTGGGAAATTATTTCTTACAATTGAAATCACAAACATGACTTCCTTTCTCTACACACTTGTTAAAAATCTCATTTCCTTTAAGCATGTAATGTGGTGTTTCTTTCTATAATTATCACATGGTGGAGGATCCTTCTCTACCTTCTTCTCATTACCCATATTTTTGTATTCTGTCCTCTTTTTCTCTTACTTCCACTCTAATATATAATACCAAGAGAATTATTTATTTTTCATTCAATCACATGATATTATTTACTCATATTTTTAGAATGTTTAGAAAACTAGATCCCTTTGAAAGATTGGGTTATAACCATTAAATAAATGTTAAATCTTACTTGTTTTGTTATTTACATAGCCTATATCACAGCTTTCTAACTTTGTAATGTTAGCTTCATCCATAGAAACATTTTTATATTCCTTTTGAAAAATAATTAGGAATTGTATCTCTTTATCCACTTGCTTTTAATGTGGAAAATATTTTTTGAATAATTATACCTTAAAATAATTCCATTCCATGTTTGGTATTTATTCATCATTTTTAGTGTAGTGGATCAATGACCACCATTGACTTACATCTCCTAAGATATTATAAACTAGAATGAAAAATTTCTACCATTAAATGATTTTGAAAGTGAGAAATATATTCTCTATAGATATTATCCATTGATTAACTACAAATTTAATTGGAGTTCCCTTAAGTAATAGAGGTTTCAAAAGTATATAGCGGTATAATAGTGTTAAAACACATAGTATATTAGCAGGCTACTCCATGTGGGAAGGGTTATTCATCATAACTTAATTCATCAACCTCGAAATATATATAATTTTATCTTATCTATTTTATATCGAGCACCACTATAATTTTGATTCCCATGTTGGAAATATTTATATGGTGTACATGAATTGATATGATTTATATTCCATTAACTAAGAACCATTTCTATATAATGATATTGGATATATTAATTCATTAAATTATGAAACATAATGTAAAATCCAATGACTTGTGAAAAATATCACATAAATTGAAATATTTATTCATGGATAATCACATAATCATAAAAATGGTTTATTTGTGAGACTTTTCAAATCAAAAAAATATTTTCAAATCCTTCCTAATGGTTTATAAATAAAATGTCAATTAATACTAGAGTATCCCTTAGAAGGGTTGAACCGGGTATACAATAAGGCACATTGTCATGTACCAGGTTCCGAACAACTCAAATCCCAATGTGCCCGTTTCAGATTTATTTCCCCTAAGAGGAACTCTTTCAGAAAAATTGCCACTTTTAATATCCATATAGGCATGTATTTCTTGGAGAAAACACATAATATATTTCTCACCAAAACATTAGGACATTCTTCTATATTTATCCCCAAATTCTTTCATTTGGTTATATTATGTAATCTATGTTTTCTTTAATCCAGTACCCATGATTTCTACTAAACTTCATATTATTCCAACTATAAAGACCCCAAAGCTAGTATCTTAGATTCTCTGGACGCTTTTTTTGAAGGTACTTGGTATAAGAAATCACATCCCAAAAGAAATGAATACTTTAATAGTCTTGGAATACTTGATACATGACTAAAATTAACATTTAATTTTAAACCATAAATAATAAAAAGTGTTTTCTTTGATAAGGCTATTATTCCCCTTAGAAAATCCCTGTATATCAATCACAAAACAGTTCCTAGTATCATTGGTAAATCAAAACTTTAAAAATGGGTGATATCAGATTCTCGATAAGGGTATACATACAATAGAATATATTATTGATAAATAAGAATAATAAATATGGAATGGTTTATAACAGAAACTCATTCCACTTATATAATAACTTGATCTTAATATGATTAGAATAAAGGATGATCATATAAATCCATATAAATAATTACATAATATTGAAACATACTAATTCGCATTCTAAAAAATCAAATAATTAGATGGAAATTGACAACTAATATCATAATGAGGGAAGGAATAATTCCATTCATTATAAACAAAGTTTCAAAACTATTCAACATATAGTTTAAAACTATGGTTAAAAAAACATTTAATTTGGCCAACTGATTTGTTATATGGGATATACTAATATATCTAGGGGAAATGTATTTTTAGGATCCACCCATCAAAATATTATTTTAATGAATTCCTCAAATAAATGTGGTGAAACGTAATCAATATAAACATTATTATTAAAAAACTAACATAAAAAATTAGATAATTTACCCCAATGAACACACAAAATTAATAATGACATCGATTAATTTGAATGATATGAAAATATAAAATCCATAGTCAAAATGATCAAAAATAATCCAAAGAATCACCAAGAAAGAAATAATTACAACACATCCATAGAATATCATAAGTAGAATAATTGTTGTTGATTTTTATGAGTAGAAATTCCATAAATATATCATTATAACAATCTTGATGAAAATAAACATTCCACTTTGTAAAAACCTATTTAAAATTAAATGTTAACAAAAAATTATGTAAATAATTTTCTTTTAAAATAACCTCTTAACTATTAATGTATGTTATAAAACATTGAGTATTCATTGTGGCATTAAATTCTATTCATTCCAAAGATGTTAAAATAGTGGGTCTTTTCTCATTTTCAATAAAATACAAACGAGCCATTTTTTGGAAAATGACATGAATATTTTAATCATTTTTTTAAAAGTCACATGTTGGTTAAGATTATTTTGATAAATCATTTGTAGAATTTTAAATAAAATTTAAAAAAAAATTTATGAAAAAAATTAATTTCCCAACGAAAAGAGAAATAATGTTGCCTTTTGATAATTTTTTTTGAAAGTGTTTATGTACCAAATAGAAGAAAAATGATTCTAATACTTTAAAATTTCTTGAATAACCCTATGTTATGAGAATGAATTAGTTTTAAGTTAGGAATATAAGATAATTCCTTCAAAGTATACTTGAACATAAAAATCCATAATAATAATGAGATTGGGAAATAAACTATTACCTCTTTGGTAATATATTAATGATTTTAATAATTTATTTATAATTTATTTATCTATTACCCTTACTTAATTTCATGGAAAAGTGCATAATTTATGTGAAATGCATATGTTTTAATATTAAATATAATTTGGTATAATTTTTTGAATTAATGTAGATTCACGTTATATAACTATTTTTACAATATTTCTCACTATACTTATCCAAATTATGTGAAATTGTTTTTTTAGGGTTCCCAATTATTGTTACATAAAATAATTAAGCTGCTAATTTCTCTAATTAGATCATTTGTAGGTCTATATAGATCACATAAGAAGGACCATTGAATTTTCCAATGAAACCAAACCTGTTGGGATGACATATTTTGTTATCCCAATCCAGATGTCTAAATTCATTGATTATCCACAATAATACAGTCAAAATTACAATAAAACATGGACAAAAATTTCCATTACCATACAAAAAATATGTATCCTAATTTTTACATGAAATTACATCCCAACATTCTATTGAAGATTTGATTACAACTCATAATTCATTCCTTTTATCCCATTAAAATCCTCCAATTGAGCTGAAATTTCATTGAGAGAAATGTAAGATATAAGAGCCATAAATTTTAGACTAATCTTTTCTATTTCGGGGGAATCTTTATAGCCTAAAATACATTCAAATTATGGAGTTTGAAAAATTATTAGAAAAAATGGATATCAACACATGGTTCAGAAAAAAAACCATAACATTCTTTAAACATTCCAATGGCTTCCACCGTTAGTGAATAAAATCATTATATACATTTCTATATCTTTTACGAATATTATTTTAAAAGAATTAGTTTTTCAAATTATGAAATGTTTATTCTATATTAAAGGGATATTTTGGAAGGAATCTAATCCACTATCATTTTCTATAAATTTCTTCCCTCTCTTCTACCTATAATGGGTTAGAATTTCAGAGAGTATTTGTATACATTGGCATGACCATAGTTTATGAAAAGTCCTGAAAGGACCTACAAAACTCACTTTTCTACTTAATATACCTTTCCTCCACTATTTGTTTCCATGTTCTTTTTCATTCTCTTTTATTTTTAATGACACATGTGTTTGAGTTGTAATGTTTTGTGAATATTAATTCAAGTTTATTTTTCATCTCTTATTATCATCCCCCTTTTGTAGTGAAATATTGATGGTCTTAAAATTGAATAAATTTTATTGAAAACCCTTTCCTCATTCACATTTTAATTTATTAAAAAGTGTGTTTTTAACTCCCTTCATTGTTTGTGTGTGTGTTTTTCACAATACTCTTGTATTATACTATTATTTTTATTTTCTTTTTTAGTCTTCACCCTAAAAAGCATAAACTAGATTAATAAGTTTTATATGAATTAATGAAATTATTTTTAACTTTTGGATTCCATGTATTATTGGAACTATAAATACACTACTATAATCAAGAAATTATTTAGAATAGAACTCTATTGATGTTTTGTTTTTTTATTAAAGCCTGAACACTTAGGAATTTTGATCAAAATAATCTTGTGAATTAAATGTTACTTTAATGAAATATAAAATAATAGTCAAGGATATCTCATTATTAAATCCCAAAAAAATAAAACCTCTTCAATATTTCTAAAATTATTAAATTAAACTGCATAAATTAATGAATTTAATTATTATTTAAAAAACACCACTGTTAAAAATAAAATTAAAAAAATAAATAACTCTAATATTTCGTACAATCACTAAAGATTTGATCTGAGTGCTGTTCTACACATTAATAGAGAACCATACCTTTGTATTAGTGATAGGTGACTATTGTCCATACATAAAATGACATTATTTCTATGGATAATGCCTTAAGTAGTCAATAATTTTTTATTTTTCTAAATAAAAAAAATGAAATCCAAAAAAATTGAAAAAAACACCAAGAAAAACATGCCTTCTTAATCCTTTCAAAATATTTCTAAATTCCTTGTAGACTCCCAAATAATCTATCATGTTTTTTGACTATGAAATCTGTAGATCTCTTCACCGACATAGGATGAGAATTGGGGATAATAAAATCACTCGAAAACCACAAATTTTCTATCCAATTGCTATATATGGCCAACGCCAGTGATAATACCCTTCAAGAACATGCTACCCCAGATATGAATAAAAAACACATTAGTATTCAATATCAAAACGACACAGATTATTTCAAACCGAAATCCGATTTTCTTCTTCTTCATCCTTATTTCCCCAAGATAGCCAGTGAGGATTCAAAACTTCACCTCAAAGAGTTTAAAGTGTTATGATTCACTGAGTTCCTTAAGGGGGGTTTGAAGAAAAAAAACATAAAACTTTGATAATTCTCTTTCTCTCTAGATGACTAGGACATGTCATTACTCTATTACCTCTCTCTTGGTTATATAAACCCAATTAATGACATAAAGAATCTCCTTTTAAAAAAATGATTCCTCTCCCTATGAACCACTTCTATTTGAAAGGAAATTATTTGTATCCATCAATTTTCGAATGAGTTACTCCTTGAGTATTGTGAGTGGTTCATAAATATTGTGAAAAAATTCCCACAAGACCAAATTTATGACCAATTCTTGATCCAATAATTCTAGGAGGGTTTATTATCTACGGAGCATACTCTCATCGATGCTTCAATTTGCAGTTTACTTTTTGGAAAAAAAACCCACACCTCTATAAGATCTCATTTGAAACATGGCTAAATAAACAAACCAATTCTATAATCAAACACATGATCAAGTTATCAAAGTATGATATTGTCATTTCATAGAGCCCAACAAGATGATCGAATAGATAAGTGATCTTATAGATGTTTTGCGATAAGTGACGGTGGATTCCAAATCTCAAACCCCATATTCTATAAAATTTCATTTCCCCAAACCTCTAAAAAATTGTGGAATATATATCTTACTACTCATTCAACTAAAACACATACACAACTACAGGATGAATCATTAGATTCATTTAGACCAATTAATATCAATGAAAAATATTCTTAGTGAAACCCCAACCCTAAAAAATTAGGTCATTTCATTAGAATCTTTCACCAAGCCCAATCTGATCCAATCTCTTATACATATCACCAAGGATTTATGTATGGTAATCCCAACTCTCATCCCCATCATTTCCCTCCCCAACATAAAAAATAATTCCAATATGGCTGAGGTGGTGGTAACTTCCAACAACCCTACCCTATTGTACCTTGATAACAAAGGATCAATCGTCCTCTTATTTATACTGCTTTCTAATATCCTAGTAAGGATTCTTAATTCCAAACACAATAAAATCACCTTCCAAGAAACCAAATCAAGGAAACACCAATGAGGGGAAACCATCTTATTCTAAGCTTCCATGTGAATGAACTATCAATGATATTTTATTCTTCACCTGTTGAAGACTTAAAAACATTTAAACCAAATTGGTCAACTTGTATCCCATCTAAGACAACAACCACAATAAAATTCTTTCTAACTCCTAACTCAATAATTTCCCAAGACCAATGACAATTTGAGTTAAATTTCAGTTCAATTTGAAAATAACATTCCCATATCTCTGATTAACACCTTATAACTGCTTAAAACTTTAATATGGAAGAGTAAGACAAGAAATTTTCAAAAAAAGAACCTAAATACACTCCCTTACCTCCTTCCACTACCGCACAGATACCAATTCATTTTCCATAGGCTGTCTTTTGGAAAAATAATTCCTTTGAACCTATTTTTGAAATGATTGAACTGATTAAATGCATTGACGTGAAAATTACCCTCTTGGTTTTCATTAAGAAAACCCATAGATATGCAATGTTTCATAGGAAATTGTTCCCCTATGTAGAAACTTAGGACCACCGAAAATATTTCAACCCAAAAATTTATTCCTATCAAAAGAAATGATGTAGGAACATTTTCTATTCCATGAAAAAAAGGGAGTTCCAACATGATGCTTCACTAATATAAATAGGGGTATAAATAAATTTCATGCGCAAATCCATCATATATGATCATGGTGCTTGTCCCTTTCACCCAACAAGTGTTTTCCTTTAGTTATCCAATCTAAGAACTGCCAAACATGAGGGAATAATTTGGGATGTAACTATCCCGGTAAATGATCATTACAAACTGGTTTATTTTTATGACCTTGGAAAGTAAGTCAAGCCAAAATTTTCTTGATATCCCCAAATTATAGGAAGACTATTCATTATGATAGCTATAACTAAGATTTATTTCCATGCAGGTATCTTATGTATGGAAATTGGTGACTGAGTGGTCAAGTTCAATATTTTTCAAGCCATAAGATACCCATCAGAGGATCAGTCTACATTCCTTATCCATGATACCAAGGACAACAGTAACAGTGTTTTCAACACAATTTCATCATTTTAATGAGGTTCTATGGAGATAAGAGTTTAGGAAAATTTTACCATGATTAATCAAGTAATAAATCAAGAAGTAAATTTAGACCATAAATTTATAGACTCCATAAATCGAACTGATATTGGAAACTCCCTAGTGTACCATAACACCTCCAAGAACAACTATTCCATCTTGGGTTGTAATGAGGAAAATGATTCAAATCCAATTGGAAGCCCTACCTTTCTTCCTATGTTGCATGGACGAAAAAAAAGGATGAAATTGAACAGAATCCTCTTCTAGTGCACATGCATTCATTTTCCATGATCATTCTAATCCTGTCATTTTCTATGCTACATTTAAGGAAACTAAGGATTCCCAACATGTTCAGGTATTAGAGGAAAACAATAAGGAATTTGGTTGATCCCAATATTACATACCATGAATCAACCATAACCCTGGAATGAATCAGATACATTTATAAGAATCATCCAAAATAATATGACAGCCTAAAAGAAGACTCAATCCACTCATACTAGAGGTAGTCAGGGAATAGATAACCATGATTCATAAAACTTCTAAAATATTCCCAATTTCGGATAGTGAATGGGTTAGTCTGATTCAAGTGGTACCTTAGAAGGGTGGTATAACTATTATGACAAAAGACTATGGATAGATTGTCACTACTTGAGTGAAAAAATAGTGTATGTTCATTTATTATTTGAAATTGAATGAAAAAACAAGAAAAGTTCACTAAACACATTATTTCATTGATCAAATGCTTGAATAATTATCCATATGGTCACATTAGTGTTTTATTGATAAATACAATGGCTATATACAAATCCAAAATGCACATCAGGAGTAAGAAAAACTACATTAACTGTCCCCTTCAAAACATACTCATATAGGGGGATTCATTTTCTCCATTCCAATTTTTTTAATATTCTATAGTTGAATGATGAGTATCCTTTCTAAATACATTGAGCATTTCATAGAGGTATTCATGGATGACATTACCATTTATGGTGAGTGACTTTAATCCTTCAGGGATTCACTCTCTATAGTCCTATAAAAGTGTGTCAAATGTTACCTTATGCTGAATTTGAAAAACTTTCACTTCATGGTTACTAATGGGATTATTCTAGGGATTCTAATTTCACAAGTGGGTATTCATGTTGATCCAGTTATAGGAAATGTGATCTAATCAATTCTTATACCCACACATGGTAATACGTACATTCATTCCTTGATCATGCAATTTTTTTTAGTTATTCATCCAGAACATTAGTATGATTTCCTTCCTTCCAATTCGTCTACATCAAAATGACATTTCATCCCATTTTGACGTTCCTTCCAATAGTTAATTCATTGAGAAGGCTCCAATATTCGTAGACATGAAATGAATGGAAATGTTAATTGTAATAATATATATATCCTGAATTGAAAAAATAATTTCCCAATAATCCGTTCTTGTGAGAATCAAGGATACCCAAAAAGAGGATGAAATGTTATAGAAAATTTTATAGGGTATTACCTAATTTAACTTTTCTAAAAATGAGTTTATAATCCTTCTAATCCGGATATGTGTCCCATAAAACCAGAGTTGAATAGGGAGATTCTAGATGATGGGTATAGACAATCCTTCTTTTTTCATATATAAAACCTAAGATATATATGTATATATATATATATCTGAGGAATATTTTTTGTGGGATAACATGAAGAGTGTTATTGTAGAATTTTTATTTTGATGATTGGTATTACAAAAAGTCAAGGCTAAACAAAATTAGTATATTAGTATGATTCAACCATTTCCCCTACCTGTATTGAAATTGAAAAAACTAACCACAGATTTCATTGTAAGACTTCCCATGACACTGAAATGAAATTACATCATCTTAGTGGTAGTTGATCACCATAAAAATTCGATAGTTTTCATTTCTATCATGGAAGATTTTTCTCTCAAGAAACTCGCTAGTATTTACATTAGAAAAGTGGTAAGATAGCATGGACTTTTTCTCTCTATTTTACTTAATTGAAATAAAAATTTACCTCATGTTCTGTAGAATCCTTTTGAAAGAATTATAAATAGAAATCAGTTTCTATAATTCTAATCACCCTCAAATGGATGTTTAATCTAAGAGAACCATCCACACTAAAGAGGATATGTGGAGGTCTTGTTTAATGTATTTAAAAGGATGTTGAGATCAACATATTCCTCTAGTAGATCTCTCATATCACAGTATTTTCCATTATAGAATTAAAATGACACCTTATGATACTCTATATGGGAAGCATTGTCAGACTCCGACAAGTGAGGATGACATTGGAGAGAAGAAGTTTATGGGTTGTGATCTTTCGTAAGAGATGATAGAGAAGTTCCACACAATTCAATATCACATAAAACGCATTATGATTTGATAGAATATATATATATATACAATCATCTACAAGACTTATATTTGAATCAATAGATAAGGTGTTCATCCATATTTCACAATGTGGGAAATTCATGAGGATCAGAAAGAAGGGAAAGCTCATTCTTAGGTACATTAGCCCATTTGATATGCTTGATTGCATCAGATTGTTTCCTTACTGATGATACCTCCCATATAATGAATCTCAAGTACTTGATGTGTTCCATGTACCCCTCTTATTGAAGAATATACCAGACCCCTCCCCTGTACTAAATCTAGAGGTGGTATTGTTGGAGAAATTAATTTCATATAAGGAGAATATGATGAATTTTTTGGATCATAGAGACAATGTTCTTTGAAATAATAAAACTCACTAGGTCAATGTGTTATAGATAAACCACAAGTTTGAGGAAGAAAATTAGGAACTGAAAGAGGTGATTAAGTATAAGTGACCGCAACTATTTTCAACTTAGTATGAAAGATGATATTTTTAGGGAGAAATTATTTTAATGGGGGATTATATAACATCCTAATGATTTATGATATATATTTTTCGATAAATACAATCTTTTCGAAAGCTTGTGATGTATACGACATCATATTTAAATGAAACAAAATACAATTTTTAAATGTGTAAATTATTGCCTAGTAATTAAGATTGTGTGTATGAACATGAATAACTAAATTATAAATAATTATATTGTTTATAGGTGAATAAAATAAATTCTAAGATATTTGGGGATTATAAAAGAAATACGAATCATTTGAAAGGAAAATTAATGTTTTTTTAAAAGAATTATTCTTGTAAAAGGCTGTTTAGTTATGCTTTTCAAAAATAATTTAAATGTATATTTTACTAATTATAAAAAAAATTAATTTACAATATGAGAATATTTTTTTGAAATAAGATTTTATATATTATCTTTTGGGTACTTTTTTTATTTTTCAAAACATATTAATTTATTTGTGATGTTTGGAAAATATTACATTTTATAAAATAATCATTTATGGTCCAGAAATTATTTTAATTTAATTTAAAAGTAAAGTAATTTGTATTTAGTTAAATTAAATCCAATTATGTACTTTAAAATCAAATTTATTCTATATTTTAGTATAAATTTATCTCATTCTTTAAAACAGATTTTTTCCAAAATGGTTATTTATAGTTTATAAAGTTTATCAATTTAAAATAATTAAAATAAAAAATAATTTGGAATTATTAAAATTAAATTTATAGATTATATATCTATAAATATGAATTTAAATTCTTCTAATTAGGATTTCTTTTCATATTGTCTAAGTGAGACCATATTTTCCTTAAAAATGAATTAATTTAAAATCCTTTTTTGACACCTATATGGGTTTATATTTCATTTTAATTCATCCAAGTATGCGATTTCAATTTTTAAAAATGGTTTAATTTTTTAATCATCACAATTTATATTATCTATTATATTCAAATTCTTTTTGACCATATTAAATAGTGAAAAGAATAAATATTATTTACCATGGTTAAGTTGAAACAGGTTTACCATGGTTTTAAACTAAAAATGTAAGTATTAAAAGTGACTTAAAAACTATAATTCCTATTATATGGTCATTGGTTTACCTTAGATCATATAAGGTTTGAAAATGGTCTAATTTGGATCCTTGTGAAATGGAAAAAATATGGTTACAATTCTTTCTTTTCTAAATTTCCATATGTGTCCTCTCCCCCACTTATAAAAGGCGACCCCTCTACTCTTATTTTCACACTTCCAAAAACCACAGTTTCTGCCAATACATACCAAAATAACTTCCATAATTCGGTAAAATAATACTATAATCCTTATTTTGTTCAGAAATCCATTCTAGGAAGGCTTTTGTTGAAAACCAAATGACGTTGTCCAAAAAAGTGGTAGCTTTTTTAACTGAGATATTCATAATATTTTCCCACCTCCTTCAAATATTATTTAACCATGATAATATTATAAGCTCATTATATTACATTTATTGAAATTATGTTATGTTTAGTTTATGACCTATGACTATCTCTTATTTCTTGAAATGGAAAACAAAACCGTTGATCATGTGTACGACGGACAACTGCCTCATGAACTGATGTAATTATTCTTTCCATCACCACTTATCAAAGATTGGTATAATGATATATATAATGACTATATAAGACATTTGTGATATAATTAGACATATTGAAATTTAATATTATATATACCTTCTTACATTCCATTCAATAGTGAATAAGATAACGTCTCTCATGTATACGACAAACAACTGTAACGAAAAATGATCTGATTTGTTAACACATATAATATACATGGAAGCTAATAAAGATTAAATTAATGTTTATATATGATATTAATGACATATTAATCTTATTTTAAATATAATATATGATATAATTTTATATCTTTCCATATATTGAAAATGATTACTTCATTCATGTCTATGGGGATCGACCACCTTACAAAGTGATGTGATTCATTTTTGAAATTTTATTACTACTACACCACATGAGTGGTATGTATATGGGTATTTAAAGGGATAATATTATATTCATTGTATAATTATATTCCTAGAAATATAATATAACACTTACTTTCTATATTAACCCAGACTTTACAAACATGGATATTACAACATTTTTTATGAATATTCGTTACATTAAATGAAGAGATGCCCAATGATCATAATAATTTAGTGTATTTTGAATCCTGGAACTCAATATTCTATCTTGGTGAAATATATCCAATGTTTCTTAAAAATATATTCCTATTTATTAATTATACTTGAAACCATTGTTCATTACTTGGGGAAATGAAACATAGGAAAGGGTGATCTCAGATACTCACTAAGTGTAAATAAATTAAATTTTTTAAAATAACATGAACATAAGGGTATAATAACATGATTGAAACATTTTAGGAATATACCTTCCATATAAAAGGTTATAAAAATAAGTCACCGAATAATGATTAAAAGACCATTGGACATGAATCATAAGTGAATCAATAACATAATCCATGAGAGCATAACATAGGAATATGAAATGGAATTATAACTGACACATAAAAAGATAAAATTATTTCCATAGTAGTCAAGGATAACTTATAGGGATATTTTACTGTAATGGGATGACTACCTAATCCATATTAGTTATATAGGTTCATTCCCAAGACCAACTTACATAGAAAGGTTCACTACAAAGACCATATTAGTATTCAATGTTCACATACAAGACCATTATAGTGAAAAAATTACCTTAATGAACTATGTTTACTCACCATTCAATAAATTTCTATGTCAAGAGAAATTAATCTTCATCCAATGTATTGGAGGCAGATATAGGTTACAATCATCATATAATGAAATCATACGTAAGTATGCCATGGTATAATAAAAAATTTATGTAATCATGACCGTTATTAAGATATGGGTTTTATAAACGTCATATCATAACCCATGAAGTTAAATAAGAGTCATAAAAATTAATCATTTCCTAACCTATTGAAAATATATAGGTTTTATAATCATTTCATCATAGAATAACCAATTAAATGAATCAGGGTTCATAAGAATCATGTCCTCTAAAACAAAAACCATTAAAAGAAAGAATAATAATACTTTCCTAGGATAATATAACTAATAAATTATGTACTATATAAAAATATTTCATCTTTAATAGATAACTAGTTTTAAATATCACGTAGAATTTTTTTAGGAAAATATCCTTTCTCTGAAAACCATTTTTTAAATAATGAAAACAATTTCAAAATAATTGTCATTGATTTTTCTTTGAAATATTAAGAAATATAATTTAAAAATAATTTAAAAATTTTCTTAAGGAAAATACCCTTTATTCTTTGATTTTTTTTTTCAAAACATAAAATATTTCTGAAAAACATATTTCTTTGAAAATAACCATGAAAAGTTCAAAAATAATCACTAAAAATACCTTTAATTTTTCTTTTATTTTTTCTTAAAAATTCATTTGAAAATGATATTAAAATATCATTTAAATAAATTTGAATTATTTCTATAAAAAATGGTTTCTAAATAAAATATATTTCTTCTCGAAGATATAAATGTGGTATGATTTTCATAAATTGTATTTCGTAATAATCTTAAGTAAAAAAGAGTGGGATAATAGTAAAATTACTTCAAAATACACTGATTAACCATAATAGAAGAAAATTAATTATAATTATTGAGATAGTGATGATAATATTTTATCAAAGGAAGTATAATTATAAATAATTCCAAGAAATGATGTGATTGTGGAAATTAACTTTTAACACTTTGGTAACTTTGAATAAAAATCCACATGAAAGGATAAAATTAAATGAATCTTAAAATATAATTAAAAACAACATATTCATGATATAACTTGTCAAAAAGGTAGTTTATATTCCCCATAAATGTATATAGGTGCATAACATAACATGTTTCTCAAAAAATGGAAATTGAGCCAAAATTATTCAACTACTTTGGTAACATTGAAACGGTAACCATAAGAAAGAGGGATCAAAAAATATATTTATAAATACCAATAATTATATATATTATAATAATAAATTACATTCATGGGAGGTATTTTCACTAGATAGAAGAAGGAGTTGGTGAATATATCATGTTTCTCAGAAAGGTAAAACGTTAGACCAATATCCCTAACTACTTGAGTATCTTTTGAATAATGAGATCCCTGAAAGAATAAAATAACTTTAATAATTGAATATAATTAAATAAATTAAATTAATGATATAAATTTTCATACGTCAGTTTATAAATCACACAATAGAAACTAGTGGTGAATATGAGATAATTCTCCGAGAAATAAATGTGAGACTAGAAATCCCCTTACCTTATATCGTGACTCTCTTCGTACATCTTCAAAACTCATGTATAAAAAATGTCAAATTATTATAAATATAATGAGGAAACACATTCATATATATATATTACCATATATAATTCACTTACTTATTCATCTTACCCGTTTATTAATTATTCCATGTTAAAGTAATGTTTTTGGTAATAACCACTTTGTTTTTCATATATATTTTGACTTTTTATTCTTTTTACTATTACATAGATAAATATTTAATCATTTATAGAATTTAAAAAATTATATAAATATAATTTATATTCAGTTTATATGTATTTATAATAATATATAAAATATAGAAGCAGGAAATGAAATACAACGTTTATGGAGATGGTTGGTTGTATGTATGCATGAATGTTATTTTCATTTCCTTCTCATATTGATAGAAATTGTAGTAAATCATATATATATTATGATTCCAATATCATTATTATTTCATATATACCACATATTTATATTGAACCTATCCTTAATGTTTTCCATGTAATGAGTGAATGAATCATATTTCTTCGCGAGGTTGTTGTCCAACGTACAATCAAACGACATTATCGTATTCCCACAAAATTGAAATCATGAATATATGTGTTATATAATAAACACATAAGAATAAATAAATAATAAATATCATAAATATAAAATATAAACTATAACCCTATCATTATTACCAACCTTTAATAGGGGTAATGAAATAATGGGCGACATCAGTTTACGAGGCGATAATCCATCTTACACACGATTGATGATTGTGTGTCCCATTTGATGGAAGTGTGTGAGTTTATAGGTCATAAACATAACATATTAAAATATAATTATATTTAAGAAACTAATTTAATTATATAATTATGATATAAAAATAATTTAATGGTTTCTAGGAATGAATAAAGTAAATACATTCACTGATAATGCTACCTCTTATTCGGGTATCTCATATTGGTTTTCAAGAAAGGACTTCCTTGGTTAGATTTAATAAAAAATTAAGTATTGGGGGATAAATTTAAATAATAAGGGAGTTTATTTGGAAAGGTTTTTGATGATACCAATGTCTTTATAGGTGTGAATAAGTGAGGGGGTGAGTTCACTTTTATAGTTGAGGAGGAGTGGCATTCTTGAAAATACCTAAAGGTAAGCGCTATTGGGAGGTTTAAATTATATCATGTTCTCCCAAATGATATATTTTCCATAAAAGGGGGTATTTTATAAATATTTCCATAAAATTGGTTTTTTATTTCTTTCTTGGTCATTTTACCCCTTATTTTTAATGTTTAGTCCCTTAGTAAACTCATTTTTCTCTAAATTGCCATGATAAATTTTGACTATTTTCACTAGAAATTTTAGTAAAAAATTAATTTTCATTATTATACTTTAGAAATTATTATTTTTCAACATATTTAATCGATTATAAATATTTAAAATCACATAAGTGGTATAAATTAAATTGAAATTAATCTTAGAGATGGGATAAGGAAACATGTTTTTAAAGTGATCCTGCTCAAAAGTTTGAAATGTTTTTATATCGTATTTCAATTATAAATTGATTACAATTACCTAAAATATATTAATATTTTTATAAGATATATAATTATATATCAGTGAAAAATTAATTTATATTTTAACTATAAAAATTATATAAATTTCAATTTTCACTTAATGTATAGTATATTTTACTATTCACCATAAAAATTAAAAATTTCAGAAAAATTCCAACAAATAACTGAAAGATAATTTTGAAATTATAATTTCTAAAATTAAGTTTTTTTAGATAAAAATAAATAAACTGTTGAAAATTAGTTTTAAAGCAATTATTTCATTAAAAGGCTCTAAATTTACTTTTTTTTGGAAAATAAAACATTTTAAGCTTAAAATTGATTTCATTCTTATTTTAGGCATAGAAAATTTATGGAAAGAATTTAGAAACATTTAGAAGAATGTATAATATATAAATTTTATTAAAATATCACACTAATATTATTTAATTTAATTTATTAATCAAACATGCCTTTATGGTCCTAAAAATAGGTTTTAAAAGAAACACATCATTTATATTCAATGGGTTTTTTTTTTCATTTTTAATTAATTGATGTAAAAAAGAATTAAATTTAAAAAGATTAGTAAAATGTAGTTTTATGATTTTATTTATCTTACTCATATATTCTATTACAAAATCTTGGTAATAATTATAATAATATTTTAATAATAATATTAATAATATATTGTAATTTTGTAAAACTCAATCTGATATGTATCAAAAGCATTCAAAGGAGATTAGAATCATGTGTTACAAAATCCAAACATAGAGTTTCATGTACTAAAAACTAATGTAAGTGTTTTGTGTAACACAAAATTAGATTAATTTTGTATATATTGAAATCATAACATGGTGTAGTGTGAAATGTAAGACATTAAGGATATTTAGTTCATTAAAAAATGGTTCATAAAAGCTCATTGTGTTACATTCTACCAACCATTAGAATTATTTTCAACCCCAAAATTCATTTTGTCACTAAATTATTGATAATTCAATGTATCATTCATAGAAACCCACATCGGATAGTGGTTTGATGAAAAATACTCTTGAAAAATAGAAAGGGATGTTCTTAAGTTCCCTAGAATAAAACATAATAGGTTTAAAACTAGGATAACAAAGATGGAAAGTTAAAACCTAGGAAAATAAGAGAAATATAATAACCAAATACTAACAGAGAGTGATAGAGAACAATGATTTCAATAAATTAAGTGATAATTGTAAAGTTAATGGACTTATAACCATAAATCTATGATAGCATATAAGACCATAAATTAAAAAAAAATAGGTATTAGGGTATCATTTTGTTTTAATATCCTTTTCCTTTATTTTTAGGATTCTATTACTATGTATAAAATTATTAATAAATATACTTACATGATACTTTTCTATTTCATAATAACAATTTCACCATTTTGTTGTGCCTTGATCAAATTCCACTCTATCTCATACTCCATGAAATGAAATTTATATTTATGTGTAAAGAACTAATGGATTATAAGACCAATATATAGAAAGATATGTCATCCTGTCTATCTTTTTTTATCATCAATATAAAATGTTTTTAATAAGTTATACAAAATTCACAAATCCACTTATGTAGATATAATAATTTAATGTCAAAAAACCAATTTTATGTTTAACTGAAACCAATCAATAAATTGTTAACCTTGTAGCCTTTATGAAAGATGAAAAATCCAAAACATTAGATATAAGTCACTAAATTCTTCAAGTTCATCTTTACATTGATTACCCATATATCATAAACTAGATCTTGGTTGTCACATACCGAACTTGTGAATACCTTCATCATGTATTCACTTGAAACATGTAAATTAACTTAATTTCCATAAATCATTTTGGAAAACATAAATGCTTACTTATTCTAAATATTATTGGATATAATACTTAAATCCCAAAATGTCATAAACTCCATCCATTATAGAATAAACTTCTTTTTCAACAAGTAATTAATATATTTCCAAGGTAATCAATAATTAATTATTATCCCACTAATTTTTATACTAAATAAACACCATTTTCTCAACACTATGTACAAATCAATGGTTATATTACCTTAATGTTTCCATGAGACTAAATAACATTTGTAGGTAATCAATATCATTTAACATATTCATGAAATTCCTTAATGTGATATTCTGTAAAAAATAATTATATATTTCATGATTGAAAAAACAATATCCTTGAATTAAAATACATTAATACTTATATCATCCCACCAATTAATTAATAAATTAACAAGTATTCATTATCTTATTACTTAATACCACTTTTCAACCATATTTAATTTTTTATCTCTTCATCATCCGTGATATATCCTTTACTCATTCCACTATACTGATTGTCTTCATGAGAATTCAATTTAGGGCATCAATTTTCATAATTCTAATACATTACATAGTTAATGTATTCAACAATCGATGATACATTATGGTGGCCATTATTCTCATCCATTGAGTTAACAAAACTTTTCATTTTACATTTTCTTTTATGTGATTTGTGTGTTTCTATTCCAGACTCAACTTATATTCTTCTTCCTCTAAGACATACACTTGGGTGTTTCATCCTACATTATGGACATAAAGGAATCTGGATATTCTTTCCTCCATGGTGTAAATTACATTAATTCTCAAAAAAAATATTTCTTTCTATTCTATGGTGTGTTTGGATGTTGATTATGGTTCACGTTGTTTATCATGTTCCACAAAAATTGGCTATGCATGATCAAAATGACCTTCACTCCATTGATCATCCCCTTTGTCTACTAATCAAAAAACATTCCTTCACAATCAAAATTAAGCTAGTTACTTTTATTTAAAACCATTGATTAAAAAAGTAAAACATAGTGTGAGAAACACTTATCATAGTGGAAAATGTCATAATCATGAAAAATAACATATAGGATGTCTAAATCATGAAACATTATTCTATAATATGTAACACCATAGGATCATCCTAATTCATTAATAGTCATATTATATTTAAATATTTCATGACTGTTTGTAAAGTTTTGGGAATTTTAAAATTATATCCCTCGGGAGTGTCAAACTAGGTGTTCTGGAAGGACCATTATAATCAACGAGTTCCCAATCATGTATAGATCAATATGGTGTTTTGAGATTTATTTTCTCTATGTACCATATCCAATACCACTAGTAGTATATTTAAAAGGATATATTTCAAGGAAAAAACATGCTCAATCCTTTTCTAAAACTCCATGGAATTTTCCTATACTTTTTCTCATCGTTAGTAGTATCCTTAGTGACGTCCCTTGATATATCATTAGATATATCCCTTGGGATCTAACTAAAGTTTTTTACATCCTATTCTGAAATGGTTGATTAAAAATTTCATTTGATACAAAATATTGTGACCCATACTTCAAACAAATGTATATTACATCACTTTTAATTAATATTCCTTACATGACATGACGTCTTACCTGGGGACTGTAATAGTTTAGTATCCTTGGATATGTTGAACACAATCTTATAACATGGTAAATGATATTCAATATTTCTGAAATGATCATCCCATTTTGTAAACTTACTTTAATCCTTTCTTCATAACTGGGGGAAAGTAAATATATGAAAGGGTGTGCTAAGATTTGAAACAAGGGTAAATAAAGGAGATATGTAAGCATAACAAGAACATAAGGGTTTGAGAACATGATCATACAATTTAGAGATTGTATCCTACATATTAAGGATCAAACACATGAGTCATGAAAAAAATATTATATGATCAATGGATATAAATACTAATGTAATAAAGAGCATAATCCATAAGATCATAACATAGTTATAATACATGGAATTTTGGAAGACACATAAATATATGACATGGTTTACATATTAGTCAAGGCTTACTTACAAGGCCTTCATAGAGAAATGGGTACACTACACAAATTTCTTTGTAGTCAAGTTTCACTCCTTAGACCATCATAGTCATTAAATTTCACTCCCATGGCCATCTTAGTAGTCAAGGCTCACTTCCATGAGCATCATAGTAGACAAAGTCCCTTACTAAACCGGTTTTAATCTGCATTCCATCCATTTCTATAACATGAGATAAAAATCATCACCCATTGTACTGGAGAGAGATATAGGTTCCACTAATCACATAATGAAATCATCTATATGTGGGACCAAATATAATAAAATATTAATTATATAATGACCCATAAAAAGATATATATTTCATGAATATTGTATCATGACCCATGGAATGAAATGAGTATCGTTTAACTTTGAACATATCATAACCTATGGAAGGAAGATAAATTTCATAATCATTTCATCAAAGAATATTCAATTAAAGGATGTGAGATTCATAAGAAACATTCCATATTACACACAAAACATTCAAAAAGTTATTAATAATGGTGTCCTTGGATCATATACAAAATAAATAATAAACTATATGAAAGGATTTCATCTTAAGTGGATGGGGATTTTGAAAATTCACTTGGTTAATTTCTTAACTAAAATAACCTTTCTCTAAAAATCACATTTATGACCTAAATTTTTATTAAAACACTTTTCAAAAATAATCTTTGAAAATTATGAAGTAACATTTGAAAATAACTTAAAACATTTCTTAAATAAAATATCATATTAATTTTAAATAACTTGTTGATATAGAGAAAATGTTAAAAAACATTTTCTATGAAAATGATCATGAAAATATATAAAGGAAGCTGAAATAAAATTAAACACTTTTAAAAATATAAAACATTTTAAAAACTACTTTCCCATGAAAATTAGAATATAATAAAATTAAAAATATATTTAACAAAATTTTTAGAAGACATGGTTTTTGAAAAAAATAGGTTTTTGACCAAAGATAGAAATATGGTATGATTTTCATAAAAGTACATGTTAATTATCCTATGTAACAAAAGAGTGGTAAAAAGATACCATTACTTGAATATATCCTAAACAAAAAGAGAAAAATAAATTTCTTGAAAATTCTAGAAAGATGGATCATAATATTTTATCAATGGAAGAATAATAAAACAAATCTCTATAAATGATGAGATTATAACAATAAACTTTTACCACATTGGTAACATTTAATCAAAATCCCCATGAAATGATAACATTACATGTGTCTCAATGAAGGAAATTTTAGAAAATATTCTCCTACCGTTTTCTTAATATTGAAACTATTACCCCATAAAAGAGATATCCTAAAAATGAATTGTGAATATAAAAAAATTTAATTAGAAGAATCATAGATTTTGAATAACAAGATTCGTGAAATAATAACATCTATAAAAACATTTAATATCATAAAATAAATTAAATTCATGATATAACACGTTATATATCAGGTAATAACTGCATTATTTTTCATACATTTTTTGACTTTTTTATTCTTGATCCTCTTACTTAGAGAATGATTTATTCGTTTAAAGAATGTAATTTTTTTTATAAATATCATATATATTCTGTATATATAGATTTGTAATTATATATAAAGGATAGAAATAGGAAATGTAATACACAATCCATGTAGACGGTAGGCTGTACGTACTCATGAATGCAATTTCCATTTATTTTTAGTATTTAATAAAAAAAAGTAAATGATATATATATATATATCTATAATAAATATATTTTCACTAACATTTTGAAAATATGACATATTTACATTAATTTGTTTCTTAATACATTCCTTGTAAATTGTGAATGAATCAAATCTCTCCATGAGGCGATTGACTTCCCTGCACAAGAACGACGTTATCGTATTACCAAAAAATGGATATCATGAAGGAATGTGTTATATAGTAATTACAGAAGAATAAAGACATCATAAATATCATATATATTAGATATAAACTATAAATACATCATTATTCCCAACCATTAAAGGTGGTAATAGAAGAATGGAATACCGTAGTTCGCGAGGCAGTAGTCTGTAATACAGATGAATAATGATTTCTTACCACATTTTATAGAGTTGTGTGAATTTTGTTGATATTATCCTTAACATAATAACATATAAATATATTTCTTATACTAATTTTAGTATATAATCAAGATATAAAAATAATTTAAGAGGTTTGAGGAAGGAATAGAACAAAAACATTTAGTGATGAATGTTACCTCTTTTTCAGGTGTCTATTTTTGGTTTTCACAAAAAGTACATCCTTGTTTGGATTTATTAAAAAATCTAGGATTATTTGATGATGGGTTTTAAATTTTAAGTTTATTTTTTTATTTATTTTATGTGTGAAATTTCTTGAGATGTGTGAATAACTGAGGGGGTTGAGAGACCTTTTATAGTGGAGGAGGAGTGGTATCCCTAAAAACACCAAAAGTTAAAAAATATTAGGAGTTATCCATTATATTATGGTCCTTAAATAATGAATATTTTATATACAATTGAAGGTTTATTATATATATGGAAAATCAATATTTTTTGGAATTTTTTAAAGGTCATTTGTTACCTTAAGTTTGATGTTTACTCCCTTATTAAACTCTTTTTTCTCATAATCTATGTGATTTATTTTAGTTGTTTTCACTAATAATTTTTCGGAAAAATTAACTTGGTTATATTTTAAAATTAGTGATTTTGATAATCAAAATATGGAATCAATTTTTACAAATTCCAATAATAGAAGAGTTATAAATTAATTCAACATTTTCCCACTGATGAGATGAGAAACTATGTTTTTAAACTAAAAAAGTTCTAATGTTTGAAAGGTTTTTCTATAAAATTTCAATGTGAAATTGATTCCAATTCCAATGAACCTATTTTTATTTGATTTTTTAATAAATGAATTTTTAAAATACTAATACCACACACATAGATGAAATGAGATTCTAAGGCCTATTTTGTTTGAAATATTTTTATAATAAAGTTACGTTTTAAAATTTAAGACGGTCATCAACTAAATTTGATTTTTTATAACTCACATATAGGTGCCATGATGGAAAATATGAGCATATAATTGCATATGGAATAGTCTTTTTAACTTAGGTAGGGCCTAACACCATCTGGAGTGGACTAGATAAAAAATTTATATTTTGGATGTAACTGTAATTAAATTTTTTAATAATAGTATTTTCATGAAGCTAGAGATTATGTTTCCTTTTTAGCTAGGGGAAGGGGTCTAGGGTTACAATTCATAACCCTGATATTTTATTGAGAGATCTGGTGAGAGGGAAACTTGTAAAGAGGTTTTGATATGCGATTAATGGGAAATCAAGGATCACGATCGTTCTTGGATGGATCCACAACGGACTGGTGAACAATGAACACAAATTTTATTCATTAACCTGTCATATTTTCCATGTAGGGAATTTTTTTATTTGGTTTAATCCTCATTCTTGATACCTACTGGGATAAGCATGGATCAATCAATGAAAGGATCAATTCATAGATTGTTCATTTCTTGTGGGATGGGTTAAACATGTGGGTTTGAATCGTGTTGAATAAAATTTAGAATTTTGATTATTCTACCACTTGTTCTTCTTCTAACTTGGAGAAATCAAGGCCAACATGAACATGGACATGATCCATCCATTTCTAGAATTCTTGGTTATTCTTCTTTCTGAAATATTCATGCTTCACCATTGAACCACTGTGGTCGTAGCACAATGATTATCAGGTGGTACTGTAGGCAATTATACCCATGAATCGAAGGAGATTCGACTACAGAGACTGAATCAGTGTAGATCGGGACCCGAGGATCCTAGTTCTATGTTTTTTTTGAATTTTAGACATAAGGACAAGGAACATGGTGCTGAAAAAAGGAGAAACCATGCAGGAAAGTGTTGACAGTGGCAGTGCAACCAGCCGGTGGCAGATGACTGCCGACTTAACGGTCGACAACGGAGGAACCCACGAAAGAATCTATGAGAGACGAGTGGAGGGTCATGGATCTACAACCATGGTGGGTTAGATAAGTGGAGGAACCCAAATCTTAGATGCAAGTGCATGCTATCACATGGTACACATGGCCGCGTTCATGTGAGTCAGACAACCAGCTACCAGTTGTGTTGATTAGGGTAAGATGCAGCACCCACCACGTCCTGGGTGGAGAGGATCAGACAACTTCAGCAGGCCGGGTTGGACATGGAATCCGGGCCCTAGTTGGTCACAATACCTTGATCTAGTTTGGAATAGTGGGTCGTGTTGACCCCGTGGGGTGGGTCGGCCTGACTGGGTTGTACTAGGCCTGGACACGACCGATCCCTTTTTATAAAAAAAACCAATAACTTTGAAACGATAGGATCTTTTGATTAGATGTTTACAATTTTGGGACACTTGAGATAGGGTGATCATTTTGATATGGCTTTTTGGGGTTTTAGAAAGGACTAGTATAGGTGGGTAGCTTCCCCTTTGTTCTTTCTTCGAGGGTTCAACACATCATTTCATAGAAATACGCTGAAGAGATAGATTCCTGTATAGAGTTAGGGAACCCTCCCTGGTAATGATGTGATACTATATCACCCCTGATGGAGTTCAATGGGTATTGACTTGTCCTCTGGGTGAAGGGAGTTAGTCCTTCATCTAGTGGGCCGCATTATATGATTCATGGTATTTTTCGTAATCCCCTATATTATGACCTGCATAGTTGGGTTCATGGTATTCTTATGAATCTCCTATATTTTGAGAAACATCATAGGGTACCCAATATTCTCTAAGAATCCCCTATGTCGCAGGGTAATACAGATTGGGTTTGAATATTTCTCTATAGATAATCCCTTAACTGTATATTATGGAACTTAATAAGCATCTTATCTATGTGTGGGGCCCATGTTTATAAAATCCTATAGTAGAAGTGGCTTTGACTTATGCTTATATCATGTAGATTTTATTTGAGTATATTTGGATGTAATTGGTATATATATAGGCATATACCTATGTAGAGATGACTATGAATTCTTTTGTCGATCCTCATTGTTGGTTTCAATATGTCCTACTATGTATTGTGTTACTCACCCATGTACTGGATTTTCCCGCACGTGTCGTGTCCTATGCAGAAACCGACTATTTGATGGAGCCCTAGGAGGAGTAGGACTAGGACCAGGACCAAACATTGTATTGAGATATCAGAAGGGACGAGGTGTTCTTGATAGATTTCTAAGGTAACTTTAGTACCATTGTCATCAGGTCAGACATTATAGTTGTCTTTCTTTTGTTGGGCTTGTATTCTGGCTCGATTATACTTTACTACTTTTCATTATATCATACTCTATACTTGGGTTGTAGTGGTATGAATGCATTTTATTTACATGTTGTTTTTTTTACATTCTATCATCTTTATCTAGGAGTTTTATTCATGTGTACATGGTCTTAGGAAAATGCCTCCCATATGTTTTATATGCCTATTGAGTGCTAGAGATGAGCCCCTCTCCTATTAGAGGCGGGGATGCAGTGTAGGATTGGATAAAGGAAAAAGACGAGATCACATTTTTGAAGTATATGTGTAAGATTATTTCCTCTAAAAAATACCTTGAAATCATAAAATATATGTTCATTAGTATGTTGGAAGAATACAAAAAATCACGATTTCAACTTCAAAGCTTTTCCTTAGGAATGACTATTTCTTCTTCTCAAAAGTGATTCCTTCTTGAGCTTGTTGTGTAATCCTAGTTGCTATGTAAATCAGAATTAGGGATAGAGAGTCCCACATTTTCTCCCCTTTTTGTATCATTTTTATCGCCTGCACATGCCAAGCAAAGCACATTAATGTTATAATCTCCTTCACCAGAACTGCTCAGTGTCTTTTGTATTCAGGTAGTTTTTTTGATCCTATGCATGCTGCTCTTGTCTACATGAGCCGACTTTTTGTTCGGGTTCTAGATGATTCCTTTTTGAAAATTTTAATGTTTCTTTCTCTTTTCATCGTTATTGATTATGGGGGTAATGGAATTTAGGTTGGGGTTTCTACAACGGTCAGCATCTGACTTTCCATGAAGATATTAGAATGATGAAAGAATATTCCGTACATGTTTTTTCTTCCACTCAAGCTTTTGGTTTTCTTCTATTTATAATTTCAACCTATAACCCCTCAATCCCTTGTTGGGTTTTTAAATAAGTTCTTTAAATTAATATTTCCAAAATGAATTTTAGTTTCTGAAATAAAAATAATAAAAGTTTCAAAGTATAGTTTTAAAAAAATTTATATTAAAGGTGGAAAAACTACTATTTTGTAAAATACAGCTTTTTATGCATAAAATTAGATTTTTTATTATTTTATGTCTATCAAATTTTTTGGATTAATTTCAAAACACTTTTATTAATATATAATATATAAATTTTATTTATATCTCTCACTTATAATGCTTAATTTAATTTATTAAGATAAAACTCTTTTGGGGTCATAAAAATGATTTGTCATAAAAACACATCAATTATATTCAATTGGTTTTTTGTTTATAATTAATTGGTTACCAATGAATTCATTTTATAAACATGTGTGAACCCAAATTTTTTAATTTGTTTAATCTTATTAATATATTCCATTCCAATGGAAATGTGATAACTATAATAATATTTTAATAATAATTTTAATAGTATATTGTATTTTAGTAAAACTTGATCTAGTGTGTGACACATGATATTGAATAAAATCCTAATTATATTTAATACAAGAAAAAAATTGTTTAATATAGTCATTGATAATATATGTTTTGTGAGTAGCAAAATATTAAATTGGTGTTTCATGTAATGAATGAATAACTTAATAAAGCATGAAATAAAATACATCAATGAAAGTTGGATTATTTAAAAAATAGGTTTATAAAAACCTAAGGTGTTACAGGTTCATTCCATCATGATCGTTAAAAATGGAAATGTTAATCATGCTTATATATGACCTACCATATATTGGATTGTATCAGAGTTGATGTTTTAATAAAAATATTTCATGGTTGGTTTAAAAAGTATAGTTTTGGTATTAATATGATAATTATGTCATGATTACCATTCTTGAGATGATGAATTGATAGCCTATTTGTCCATATTCAACATACCAAAGTGATTTTGAATATATAAGCTATTTATCATTAAAAATTATAACATAAAATTAATACATTATTATTCAAGGACATAAAGAACACACACGAAATATCAGTCTTAATGTAATGTATCTCCCCAAATCACCCTTTAACTTATGTAATGACCCTTCTCTCTGTAGCTTATTTTTTCAATCACTTAATGTTAAGGAATGTTTCAAAATTCAGTATATATGTCTCTCAGATATATATATTGCTTAATATCAATTCATTTTATGGGGTAATTCATGCCTTATGATTGTTTCACAAAGGTATTTATTTTGAAATTTACTTTCTTTATGATATGAAGCATGATTATGAATCCCATTTTAATTCAATTGGTAAATCTTATGATATGTATATTTATTGATTAATTTATGTGTCACAAATAGATCATAAAATTATATGATGGGTGTTCTCGATATATTTCCAATGAATTGTATAATGATTTAATCTATTGTGGCCTCATGTATGGGATTAGGGAGTAAACCTAATCTATTATGGGACTTTTTCCACCATGTGATATTGTCCAGGTAGTTTTTATTGACTCATTTTTATGTCATATTTAATTGTTTTATCCACATTTCCTATGATTCCAGGATATTATGACACCATTTTCATTTTAATTTCCTTGAAATTACTCATGGGCCTTCTCATTTATGATATCTTATTATACCTATGAATCACATGTTATGTTTCCTTATCATGTTTATTCCAATACCTGGATTTTTAGTCCACCACTTTATTTATGTATTACTCGGGTTTTACCATGTATCTTTAAGAGATCAAATGTATTTTTCTATCCCAATATGGTGAATAAAATAAATATTATAGAGGTAAGTTTCCTTATATGTATAATGAACATAGTATTCCAAGGACACTAGGCCATTACATTTTTATGTTGTATTTACTGGATAAAAATGCTAAAAATCCTATAACAATATGTGTAAGTGAACTATGTCTCTATAATTTTATTATTTTTAACATTAGAATTATGTTAAAGTTATCCCCTTATTCTATATGATTACTCTCTCTATCCCTCTCATAAATTCCCTCGTTTTGATGGGTTTCCACTTCAGTTAATTAAGGTGAAAGGAAAATGAAAATCATTTTTAAACACAGAACCTATCTTTAAATATTTCATGGTGAAGTTAATATTATATTAATCAAATTTTAAAACACAGCCTTAATTAACATTCAATTCTCACACAATTAAATGTAAGGAAGAGAGGGAGGGAATATAAATAAATGTAAAACCAAACATGAATTAAATAAAATTACTTACTCACACTAGTACAATCCAAATTTAATAAAACAATAGTAATTCAAGAAAGAACACTCTTATTAATGAAAGGAGAGGGTTTAAAAAAACAAAAATATCCTCTATAAATTATTATAGTGGAAATGTTCGAGCCTCTCTACCCCAAAAACACCACTCTAGAATCATTTTGGTTCACTATTTCATAGACGAACAAAACCCCTTATTAATGTGAAATAATTATTCTTGGTATTGGATTTTAATTCTAAAAAAATATCTTTAAATTGTTTCTAAATAATAATAATAATCATCATGTAATTTTTTATTGAAAGAGGGGAGAAGTACAAAAGAAAAAATAGAAGGGAAAGGGAAAAAAATGAAAAATAGAAGTGGACCTGGGGGAATACCACTCCCCCCATAGCCAAGATGGCCGTGTGTGGTCTGAGGTGATGAAGAACCAGTGCATCCCCTTTGATACAGTCAATCCCCTTGGGTCAGATACTCCCTGTAGTGTGAAGAAACACCTCCTCCATGCTATTGACGTCCACCACGACCTAGTGATCCTCGAACTTGTTCCCTTATCTCCAGGTGTGGAGGATACTCACTCTAGTATTAATCATACTTCTACATTTTCTAATGACATATTTAATCGACTAAGGGGACTTGTTGTACCCTTTCAATGATTTGTTTACAATACTGGAGTCTGTTTCGATTTCAGAGATTGCTAGACCCTTTTCCATGAAAATGTTGAGCCCAGTGAGAATTTCCTTTGCCTCTACTTGTAGAGAAGACCCCTAGCCTAGCATGGATGAAAAAGCGAGGTAAACTGAACCATTGTGGTCACGTAACACTCCTCCTCCTCACAGGTTCCCTTGGATGCAAGAGCCATCAGTATTAAGTTTCAAACCCACCAAAGGAGGCTTCCATCAAACCCAATTTCCTTCCCTGTTTCTAGGCGCCATGTCCATATTGAATCCCATTTGGAGCCAATGAAACAAAGGGGTTTCCTTCCATGTCCTCACAGCTATATTCAGATCTAGTAGTAGATTTTTCGCCCAAACAGTAATGGCACGAGCCGAAACCCCCACCCCCTCATGCTTCGATTTGTTTTGATCCTACCAAATGGTCCAGAAACCCACATACAACACTACTGCATGGTCCACCGTCTCCGGACCTCTTTCCTAAGAACCTTGTAACCAAAAATAAAGAAATGCAGGGACATAACCGTCTGAGGGAAGGAACACAGATAAGTCCCCTAGGATTTTCCAGACCTCGCGTGCCCAGTCACTGTCAAAGAACAGGTGGCCAATGCTCTCCTCACTATGAAAACTACATCATATGCACCTAGACACAAGGGTTATACCAAACCTATGGATATTTTCATCCATCAGGAGGCCTCTCTTACGAATTCTCCAGGTGAGGAGGTTGATCTTAGTGGGGATGCTTTTTACCCATATAAGTTCATCCCAGCCCTCATTCTACTCCTATCCATTACTAATGCGGCAGAAATCCTTCGATGATAATAGGCCCGAGGAGGAGGCTGTGAACACAGAATTTTCCTCCTATTCATTAAGCTCAATGAGTTGAAAACACTGTTTTTGTTCCTTATCCAAAACTGAGTCAGTGAAGCTAGGAAAGAGGCTGGCCGCCTGGAGAGAAATATTCGTAGCGGGCATCCAGGGAAACCCAGCACTGTGCCACACTAGTCTTGATGCAAAAAGGATATCTCTACCTTCCCCACCACCGATCTCGAAAAGGGATGAAGGATCTCAACAATATGACCTATCACAAACTATAGGGAAGAAAGAGGCCCCTCCCCCGGAGCGCTAAGGCACGTCATGTACACATGAATAGTAGTCCCCCATAGGGTACGCTGTTCCAAGACACCCCATGCAAGCCTTGCATACATGTAATAAAGGGTATCCAATATGTTGTGCACCTCGACGCCTCCTTTATCCACATCCCACGCCATTTTCCCCTAGCCTACCTAGTGTTTCTTTCTCTCCGATAATGGATCCCAGATGAAATTGGAAAGTATCCTATCAATCGATTTAATAACTCCCTTGGGAAATTTGACGGAGGACAGACCATGAATCAGAGAGGCCACCAGAATGCAGTTCACTAGGGAAATGCGTCCGCCAAAGGATAAGAATTTATATTTCAAGTTAAACACCCGATCTGAAACCCTGGTGCAGAGTGCGTCGAAGTGACATATCCGAATTCTGGCAGACGAGACAGGCACGCCTAGATATACAATAGGAAACTCGCCCCTTTGGATTTCAAGAAGACTACTAAAAGTTTTCACTCTCTCGGTGGAGCAGTTGTGGGCGATAAAGAAATCACTTTTCCCCTTGTTGATGGACTGGCCACTCCAACGACTGTATTTCTCAAGCACTCCGTTCAAATTTCGTATTGATCTGCTCTTTCCATTCAATAATAAGATGGTATCATCTTCAAACATTAGGTGGGATATTTCTGGGGCCCTTGATCAATGAAGATACTGAATAATGCCTCCATTATTGACACTCCTCTAGATGAGCCGACTCAAAACATCCTAAATGATCATGAACATCGATGGTGAGATACGGTCCCCTTGCCTGATGCCTCCAGTAGAATTGAAGAAAACATAAGAATTTCCTATGAAATTTACCGAAATCCAAGACTAACTGAAGCATCGAAAGATAATATCAACATTCCGAGTGTTGAGACACATTCCTGACAAAACTCTATTTATGAAGGTCCATTCCACCCGATCATATGCCTTACTCATATCTAGTGTAATGATCAAGTTAGATCCACATGTTTTGAGGTTGAAGTCATTAAGAATCTCCTAGGAAAGGGAAATGGATTCCTGAATTGAGAGACCATTGATAAAGCCGTGATACTCCATAGATATCCACTGAGGAAGATGCACCGCTAGTTGGGAGTTAATAATACAGGCCATGGTCTTGTACGACACATTACACCTACTTATCAGGTGGTAGTGCGAGATTAAAGAGGGGATCTTGATCATGGGAAGGAGAACAAGGGTAGTGGCGAAGGAAACTATGGGAAGACACCCCCCTCTAAAGAAATCCTGGATGGAAGTGATCAAATATCCCTTAATCAATTCCCACAAGGCCCTGTTGAAAGAGGCAGGAAAACCATCAGGCCTTGTAGCGCTCTCCTGGTTCAAATGCATGAGTGCCTTCTTAATCTCCAGCTCATCTGGCTCAACACCTAATCATTCATTTATCTCAACAGTCGTATGGATGGGGATCATGAAAAAAATGTTTGAGGGCCCTGAAGGATATCCATTCGGCATGTATTCATTAGGACCATCTAGAAGATCTTGAAAGAAGGTGTTGGAAATTCCCCCCACCGTGTCCATGTCGTCATTGAAGGACCCATCCTCAGGGAGGATGTATGGCCTGACAATCTTTTCCCTCTCCTTAATGCACGCATGAAAGAAATTCGAGTTCCTATCTCCCTCTTTTAGCCACTTGACCCTATCCCTTTCCCTGGCTAGGCGTTCCTGTTTCAGAAATAACTCAGACATGAGGCCCTTCTTCCTTGTGAGCTCCTTATAGGCCTGATCATCCCATACATCCTCCAAGATTCTTTCCAAATTCTCAACCTCCTCCATAACGGTTTTAAGTTCCTATTTTGGTGAAGTGAGGTCTCTAGCCCATGATTGCATCTCAATCCTCATCCTACATAGCTTTTAATGAAGGATTGTCCATTTTTTCCCCTACCGAGGTGCGTTCCAAATAGAACTCACCAGTTCATGGTACCCCAGGCTGTCCACTTCTAGCTTGATGTACCTGAAACACTCCTAGGATTGGTGTGAGGATTCCAAGTAGATGAGAATAGGAGAGTGTTCTGAGATCCCCCACACCAGATGGTTCACTTTAGTGATGGAGAAGACAGATAGTGCATGAATGTTAGCCAGACATAGGTCCAGACGGCTCCAAGACTGGTATGGACCCCACTAGTTTTTGCACCACATAAACTTATCACCCATGAAACCCAAATCCGAAAGAACCTTCGTAGCCATGAAACGAACTAAAGAAAGGATAGATTCCATGTTAAAAGGGCCTCTACCCTTTCTTTCATCCAGATCCGTCACAACATTAAATCCCCCCCCCACAACCCATGAATCAGGTCCAGGGTCGAACATCATGAGGTCCTCCCACAAGGAATCTCGCACGTGCATGTTGCAACTCTCAACAAAAAGGAAACATAGAAGGAAACGAGGCCAAGGGTTACCTTCTAAGAGAGGAACTGGTCCTCGGCTTGGGTCATGTTCATAGTAAACCTCTTTTCGCAAAAGGTACAAATATGTTTATTGGCCGATTCAACCTGCATTCTCCCGTGCATGCGTAAATTCTTAGAGAACTCCCCAATTTTGTTGGGGATCTGTTTGTGTTTGAGGATTACTACCACTGCTGCTTTGTGAGTGGCGATTTAGGATGAAATAGAGTCCGACATAACTTGTACACCTATCCCCCGAGCATTCTAGATTATTAAGGGTATCATTTAAAATGAGAGGTCCCTGGTACTAGCTCCAGGGCATTTAGCCTTCTCAAAGAAGGATGACATATTCCCTTGATGTAGCTTGACTTTTGATCTAGTGAACACCCCGGACTCTTTGGGTAACAATACAGAGGGAGATACAGGGCTCCCTGACCTTCTCAAGTTGCATTTTCTCCTATTACGGGCTGCTGGAATTACCACATCTTTCCCTGGGTCTTCTGAGCTGGGTGACGGTCCACCCAAGAGTCGC
Organism: Viscum album; assembly: GCA_963277665.1. Taxonomy (NCBI): domain Eukaryota; kingdom Viridiplantae; phylum Streptophyta; class Magnoliopsida; order Santalales; family Viscaceae; genus Viscum; species Viscum album. Next base: position 475,077,091 of record OY728148.1, read on the forward strand.
AGGTAGGAGGTCGTCGTGGGGGGAGAGGAGAAGCCCCCAGAGATTCCTCCTAAAACCTACGAAAACATTACTATGGACCACTTGATCGGCTCTGTACCGCTATCTGAATTAACCATAACCATGAGCGGAAGGGACGTTGGCCCCGAGACCATCCTCCTTGAAAGACTACCCATAAGAGGGTGTCTCGAGTGGCAGCCAAGAGTTCGGGTAGGAGGGGAGGCCCGAGCAGTAAATATATTCCTCGGAATGTAGGGGATGAGATCCATTAAATCCTCGGGGATGACCCAAACCCCCGAATCATGGCTGGGTTCCAAGACCTCCTTGGATTGGGAAGAAGGGGGAGCACCCAAGGACTCCAGAGAATCAACTAGGACTTCCCCTGGAGAAACTGAGGGAGAAGTACAACAACTACCCCCTCCCCCTACCACCATACCAGGATCCCTAATTTATCCCATGGGGCCACGCCGATGACACACCTGGATAGAGTGCCCTTGAAGAGTGCAGTTCATGATGAACCTGGGAAACACCGGGAATACCAGATCTTTCACCCAGGTGAAAGAATCCTCCACCTAGAGTTCTAACTTCTCCGGAAAGGGACACACGATGTTGAGCTCAACACATATTCGTGCCGTCTCGGATGACAAACCTCTCCTCGTGTCCTCATCGGAGCACAGATAAATCCCAATGGAGTCACCCATCACCTTCAGGTATCCGTCATTCTGAAACGGCAATGACAACCCAGGTAGACAGATCCAGACTGCCACCTGAGATCCTTCCTTGCCTTTGTGGGCTTCAATGGACCACCTGGTCATGTTAAAAGTCCAACAACCCCTGGTCCACGAAACCATACACCAGACATTACGTAAGTCCTCCTCCGATCCAAGAACGATACAGAAGGGGTTCTTGTGAAGGGCTGAGACCATCGCCGATTGACGGAGACCCCAAGACGTAACCCACCACTGGAACACTGGAAGCAGCAGCTTGTTCGCCCCAAAACGGGCCACTAGAGTCCATTTCAGGCAAGTTTAGCCTCCTCAAACATAGCCACCAGCACATTCAGCTGCACCTGATTCCCCACACGCGATGACTTTACCAACGACACATAGGTCACTGGAAAGTAGGTATGGGAAGGTTAATTTATAAATAATCATGATAAAAAAGACTTGAATTTATCTTGAAATCTAATTAAAATTATATTTTACATATTTTTGTTTAAGTAGAGCTTCATTACCTGACAATTTTTACATGTTATTAGAGGTGAATGACTATTAATACTATATTTCATAAAAAGTAACCATGTATAAAATCTCATCCATACCTTATAATTTTTTATTAGCTTCTTTATATTGAAGTACGCATCATAAAATAAATACATCACATTACAAACTATATTCCATTAAAAACATTGTTTCAATGTCTAAAAAATTATGAAATGATCACTTATATTATGATATGTATAAATTTTCATAGAAAAGAATAGTTTGAACACTTAAAAAATTCTGAAAAAACTGACACATCACAAAATTCATACCTTTAGATAGTAGTCTCACATTAACTTTACATAAGAATTATTATACCTTTGCAAGGAAAATATAGGAACTTTATAGAATAATCTAAATTACCATGATGTATGATTGTTATTCAATTTTATTATACCCTTAAGTACATCTAATAATACTTACATACTTCTTTTTTGGTGAAAATAGTGGAAAAAAAATTCAACTTCATCACATCTTTTCTTAACAATCATGACATTGCACGTAAATAACTAGTCATGGATATTTGACCCTTAAAACTCTGAATAGATTTGGTTCCATTCCCAAACATGTCCGTGCATGGAATCATCACCTTTCACAAGAGAAGTGTAAATATTCCTAGGGGATTATATTCTATTATTGAAAATATAACATGTGAGATCGAGATCCTCAGATAGTGGCCATGGTGGTTCTAAAATATAGTGATAACTTCAATGATACGAGATAAAAAAGAGAGGAAGATGATATGGATCAATGTGTTATGGTGGAATTTTAGTATATTATAATTATTTCACAGTGAATTCACATCCCATACAATTTATTCTATTAGTCTTGATATCCTTTATGAATCACCCCATCAAATTCCTAGCACAGATGAGCAGCCCTAGTGCTCACTTGCACTGGACTCTCCCACCGAGCTCCAACCCACACTAGGCTCCCATATTGTGACCTATTACATGGTTACAACCGACTACTACTTAATAATTAACATGCATATATACTACAAGCTTTACCAAGTGATGATTAACTAACAACCATGTGTCTGGTCTTTTATTCAAGCCATTGTTTGGATGGAACAAATTGTACACATGCCACAAAAAATCACTTTATTTTTCTAAAATTACAATTTTAATATTAATTTATATAAAATAATGTAAATCCTGAATATTAAGATAGAAAAATCCAATTTCATGAAATTATTAATTAAATTATTCTAAAAAATATTAATGAAATATACTTATAAAACCCCCACATAATTAGAAAAATTCATGTCCTCAACCATATAATCTCAACAGCTACCATAATGTAACACTACTCCATCAATTTTAAAATATCAAATCAAAATAATGATGTTAATATCAATTAGGAAGAAAATTTCATGATTCGAAAAACAAAACGTCATCAAATTTTCATTTTGTAAGGAATCAAAGTCAAAAATTTGTTATAGTTTTCATATTTTGAAATGAGGATACTAGAAATTTCCTCTATTAAATATATTAAATTCATCATTTCTGTTCATGAGAATTATAATTTACCCCACTTTGAATTTATTTCTCTCATCCCTCAAGGGAAAAAAATTTAATGGAGTTATAATTATACATCAAGTACATGTTCCTTTCCATATGCTCTCATCAAATCTCAGATATCCACCCTATAAATACAAGGGTCATAGGTAATCATTGAATTTTCATTAATTGTCAAATGAATCTAAGGATATAGGTAGGTAGGGAATTATGTTAAAGAACATATGAATTTCTAAAAGGAGGTTTAACTCTAAAAAACCTTATATTATAATTAAAATTTTATCTCAATGAAAACCTTCTCTTTAAAGTGACAACACCCTTTCCCTAAAACTAAAATACATGGTTATGAAGCAATGAATAAAATGAATGACACACCCTCTTGTTCCCATCATTTTTGAATGTTTTACATGGGAGAAATATGACATAACTACCCAACCACACACAATATACTCAAAACATTAATTCCATAGTTATAAAATGAATATTTTTCATGTAATAGTGATTTTTGACATTCCCAAGATAAGTACATTTTTTTAATTTTTTTATTATTTTAAATTATTTTTTTCTCAAGAGGATGGAAAGTGGAATTCAATGATTTAAAATCATGAACCCACCGAAAATCTAATGAAATAGACCCATATATTATCCTAAATATAGAACATCCCTTTCAACAAAGAGGACCGTTCCACTTCATGTATTAACATTAATATTACAAAAATAACATAAGTAAGGTATGAAAGGATAATATAAGATTATAATATATATGTTTTATATGAAGCTAATTCTTGGGTTTTATGGGTTATTATATGGATAAATGTTAAAGTCCTTCCTCAAGGATAAATAATTTTCAACAAATATGACTCAATCATTTTTAATGTGATTTTTTTTAATTTCATAGATTTGATAAGAAACAATGAAATTTATAGTAGTTTACATTCCAAAACATTATCTTAAGATATATTATTTCAAGGGATAGAAAATATTTGGTATATAAGCCCTTAAAAAATGGGAACATATGATAAAATTCAATCAATTATGGCATACACACTGATAACAAACCAATCAATACCAATTTTATAAATTCAAGGCAGGTTAAATATAAACCAAATTATGTTTACCTAAATAAAAAAATTCCACTAAATCTTGATTTGTTATATTTATTATCCTATATTTATCTTTACTCTTTTAACCACATTTAACTCATTTAATCCCATTATATAATAAATCCTAAACATGGTTTTGTGGTTATTCTATATGATTGTTCCACCTATTTAAAAAGAAACGTTAAAAACTAAGGTGGGGAATGAAATTTTTAGTATAAAACTTGAATATAGATTTAAAATAATGAAACAGAGTCACAAAAAAAATACAAAATTATAACTATAAGTATAGTTTACATTTAATCTATTCTTCTTCGACTATCCATATTCCATTACCTTTAATTTGAACCATTAAAAGGAAATAATCACATGCTTCAACAAATATATGTTAAGAATATCAGGGGTTCTGAACCTATAACTAAAATAATTTGTTAATATAAAACCCAATCAAATTAATAGGGAGGAGATTAAAATTGGTTTCCTAAAAACTGATAAAAACTAAGGTTTCCTCACATAATAACTTTTTCAAGGTAATTATACCCAACCTTTCCTTCAATAGAGACTTGGGAAATGACATGAATTTAACCAGTGTGGATTTAACCTACGATTCAATTGATGTTTATCTATGTTTTCTTTGGTTTTTCCCCCATCTGATGAAACATAATTGAAAATCTGAGGAGGTAACCAAAATCAGATAAAAATGACCATTTGGAAAAGATGCTCAGAATCTATCCAAATATGATAATATTAAAAATTTTATTATACATGTTTTTACTCCTAAATATATTCATTATATATCATGGTGATTGGGACACATTTCATCTTTTCTTCATCATTTTATGACCATTTTTTCCAAAAAAAATTATCTTCTCCATTTATTCTGTAACACCCCAAGATTTCATAGTACATTATATCTTTAAAGTAATTCAATATCTTGTGCTACACGTAACACCGAGTTCAAGTGCATCACGACCAATCAAACTAGCCATTTAAAAATGTGTTATGAATAGTATTAACCACATTTTGAATTATATATATCGTATATAATTTTATTATTAATTTTTTTTGTTAATTAGACATGTAAAGACCCATATTTCCCATGGATTTTTTTTAAATACATGGGAATTTTACAAGTCCGTAGTTTCTGACGGCGATTGATTCCAAGTCACGGTGTGCCCGGAATCAATTTCTAAAGTTTTGTTCAGGTACGTTATGTAAAAATACATTCAGGATTTTATAACTTTTGAACCGGTGCTCAGAATAAAAATCTGAGGGCACGGTTGAGCTTACAGCATCACTGATTGCTTAGTAAGACCTTAACCGCAGTTGCGTTCTAGTGAGAATGGATGTTTGTTTTTGGAGTTTTTAAGAATGAAGTTAAATAAATAAAATTTGTCCTATTTTTGTTTTGGAGGTTAATATCTCTAGGTGGATGTTGGAGGTTGGGGCCACCACACCATAACCTCCCATGAGAGGTTATGGTGGTGGGTCCCACCTGCACATAACCTCCCTTGGGAGGATAATTAACATGGGGACCACACGGGCTTTAACCCCTTGTAACTGTTGGACTTGCCCCATAGTTGTGCCAACCCTCTCTTTATTTATTTATAACTCTCCCCCTACCCTATTCAAATTCCGAATCCATTCCACCAAAATTAAGTAAATGAGTTGTCTCATTTAATTAAAGAAAACTCTTTGTGTTGTTGTGCCAACAAATAATATACTTTTCTTCTATTATTTTTCGTTGGAAACTTGGTAGAGCTTGGAGAACCCTTGGAGAAACCTCTCAATGGAGAACCATTCTTTGAACAAAGAACGTGAATAACGTAAAGAACGCAAAGAACGTCGTCAAATATCTTCTTCCATATTCAACAGGATCAATGGAAGGAGCCGATCGTGAAAAACGCCAACGACGCTTCTTTCACGGTCTCCTACCCCAGACTCTTCCCGACGTCAATGAATTGACGCCGCCATCCCGCGACTTTGTCAACGATCAATGACAAGCGAGGTAGGGGGATTTGAGTTAATTTTATATATGAGTATAAACCAGTGTTCTTCGTCGTTCAAATTTCTGTATTATGGGTCGCCATGATGAGGAGGGCTCGGACCACATGAACACGGCCTGACCCACCCCTTTAGTTTGTTCTTGTTTGATGATGTCAGAGGCATTACACCTGGTGACCAGCAATAAGCCGACCCCAAATAAACCGACGACACAAGGCTGTTGGGTCGCCACAAGGGCGCAACATCGTCGTTCCACGTAGATAATTGAGGCACCGCCAGGCGGTCTGCGGTGGTGCCTGAGGGGCGCGGTGCTATCGCACCACGCCGGGAGGAAGGGATGCAGCTAGAAGGGTCCCGTAAGTTAGACGCCGAGTGCAGCATCGATGTGCCGCGCGGAGGAGAGGGAGGCCCCGACCAGGGCGGGGCGCAGCGGAGAAGCTGGGTGCGGCACCGTCACGCCGTGCCGGATAAGTACTGCGACCTTCATCTATGGTGGATATGGGAGGGAAAACGGCTGAGCCGATCGCCAGTGCGCACTACAGACGAGACCCCTCATGTCCCGTGGGATTCACTGAACCGGTGCCTAGCTCCGGTTCCTTCGAAAACCATGGCGCATCGCCCCCCCACCCCATGGCATGGCCATCCGGGAACACGGCCAGCTGGCCCACACGGCCAGTCGGCCGGGCCCCACGGCCCACCAGCACGCGTCCTGCTGGTCGGGCCACGCAACCTTGCAGCACGTGGCCTGCGGGCTGGGCCCCGCGGCCATCCGGCCGAGCCCTGAGGCCTGCCGGTCGGGCCGTGCGTTCGGGCTGGGCCGCACCTTCGGGTCAGGTCGTCCTTTCGGTCCAGGCCACCCCTTTAGACTAGGTCAGACTCACGGATCGGGTCAGGCCCTGGTCTTGACCCGTGCCAGGTCGGGTGAGTCTGACTAGGTCGGATCGGACCCGGGCTCGTCAGAACCGAATACACCGATTCACCCATAACTCGGGCTACGGGTGTTCATTTGACAAACCATCAGCAGCACCAATATTTTTGGAATGAAGCCGTCCCGTTGAGAATAACCCATGGGATTTCGGGGTATAGTTGAGATATGGTCGGGTTGGTTCGTACACGAAACCAACCTGGCCCCCGGGACTGAAAGGCTAATAACTCATAGACCGTGCGTCTAATTGACGCGCCGTTTGTTGTGTTGATACCCCAATGACGTGGAGGATATTTGAGATACTTCTATGTGAGACTTTGAGATAGTTGGAGTTTTTACCAGTAGCCTGGGAAGAAAATACTTCCAGTGACGAGCGGAAATAGTGCGTAGACCCAGTAGCTGACAGTCCTGACGACTTCTTGACCGATTCGACTAGCCCAGTGGGGAGCGCTTGGTATTTGGAAACAGACCCAAGGCAGATGAGCGCTAATTATTTGGTTGAAGTCCCATGGTACTCGACATGAGGAGTACCTCTACAGGCTATTAGGGGGAGCACCTAGTAGTTGGCGGCAGACCCACAGCGGAGGAGGGCCTTGTAGTTTGTAGTAGACCCACGGTACTCGACAGGAGGAGTACCTCAGTAGAACAGGGTTAGTGAGAAGTGCCTTGGTGTCGTGATAGGCCCATTGTTCTCGACATATGAGGATTTCTCTAGTAGCCATGGTTTTGATAATGGAAATCCTCATTTAAGGTGCGTCAATGACTTTTGTGTAACCTCATGATTGAGATGGGTTACTAGATAACATAGGTATATGTATGGGAATATACCTAAGTATGGGTTATCCTTTGAATTCTTACTTTTTGGTTTATCCTTGTTGGATATTAGGAGACCTTGAGGGTCTTGGGGTCCCTACTGAGTGTCATTATACTCACACCTGCAGAGGCTATGCCCGCACCTCATTGTGTTAGATGCAGACGACAGATGGGTTATGAAAAATTGGTATCAGAGGAGTCGGTTCTACCTCAGAACATAGGACTCTGATATTTCATTTCTATGAAAAAATAGTTTTAAGGGCATCGAGTGTGGTTTTCAGTTCAGGGAGTCCAGTGTTGGTGCAACAGCCAAGGTATCCGTACACCAGGTCCATGACTACTGATTTTCAACATAGTGCATGAAAACACTGATTGGGGGTGTGTTTAAAATGTTTTTCTTTAAGTTAGCTCAACCAGGTCATCTCACCATGTATAATAGTTTGACCGTGTCACATCTGATTCTTTCAGGGTACCTCCCCCAGACAACCATTTAGAGTGCTGAGAGTTGTACGAACTGACATCCCACTGAGCGACAAGGCCTCAGTGTAGGGCCCCATTAAAATTGAGGCACCAGCCGAGGCACCAGCGGTACCACCACCTGTTGGGCCACCGATGCCACCAGAGTAGCCAGCCTTCTTCAGGCAGCAGCAGGTAGATGGTGGAGCATGATGCTTCAGGTCCACGATGAGGCAGCGCTACTCTAGGAAGACTTCGAGAGCCTGTTCCAGGCAGAGTTTGTCCCATCCACCCTTTGTGTGGTGCAGATACAAGAAATACTTCATCTGCAGCAGTGCAACATGCCAGTAGCACAATACTCAGCAAGGTTCATTGACCTCTCATACTAGTCCAAAGATATGGTATGAGACCCATTCTTTTGGTCCCATACCTTCGAGCATGGGCTCAACCAAGATATTAGAGCCTCGATGATATCCATCACCATCCCGACGTAGGATGGGGTGTTAGATAGATCTCTCCTGTTAGAGAGTTTCCTTGCTGAGCAGTCACCAGCAGCGAGACCTACTACTAGTCGACACGCAGTGGTGTCTTCTACAGCTAGTAGTAGATAGTTTTCACAGAGGTCCAAGAGAACCAGAAATACAGGTGGATGACCACACGACTCAGGATCGGTTGTGCGGGGAACCCATAGTGGAGACAAAGCCAGTCATGCCAGGAGTGGGCGGTGTTACTCATGCGGCATGCTTGGTCACATGGCTCATGACTGTCCGACCCGCCATTCTGATGATCAGCAGACAGTTGAGGGAATTCCCATGTAGAGGAAGAGGTTTGATCAAGGTGGTCTTCAAGGCGCATGCAGACGTGGCAGAGGAGTTGGTTGAGCAGCTGGTGGCGGTTGACATTACAAGGTGCTCCCACCACCAAAACTAGGAGGACCACCTCGACTGCAGGGAGCTGGAGGATAGGTGGGAGCTCAGGTTCAGGCACCTAAGGCATACGACTATGGTGCTCTGGAGATGATTTGAGGTACAATCTGTGTCTACTCCACCTTAGTTGTTGTTCTTATAGACACAGGTTCCTATCACTCTTTCATAGCCACTGCCCGCATTCAGAGCTCGGAGATTCCGACAGAGCCATTGCCTCGATCCTTATGGCTAGTGACTCCTACGGGAGAATACTCGATGATTACGAACTGGTGCTAGCAGTTTGAGATTACTCTAGGAGGTGAGAGCTTCGCCTGTGATCTCATCGTAGCGGCGTCGAGGCCTTACGACGTCATCTTGTGTAAGGACTGGTTATCTACAATCCATGCTCAGATTGACTGTATTAGGGACAATATGCGGTGTGTCCACATGAATGGGAGAAGGTTCACCTTCACCTCCAAGAAGTGAACCTTTGTAGTGCTAGAAGGACATACATGGAGGGGGTGCAGCCGATCACTCACCAGTTTTCTTTCCATACCCTCGGAGCAGTAGATGTGGAGAGTCCGACTTATCCTGTAGTGGTGGAACAGTATGCAGATGTTTTCCCTCATGATGTCCCAGGACTACTCCTCATAGAGTGGTGGAATTATACATTGACATGTACCCCGGGATGATACATATATCTACTCTAGAATATCGGATGGCTCCGGCTGTGCTTTGCGAGATGAGGGTACAACTTGAGGACTTGGAAGGGAAGGGATTTCTCCTGCCCGGTGTTTCTCGCTGGGTTTCCCCAATTTTATTTGAAAAGAAGGCAGATGAGAGCTTAAGGCTCCATTTCGACAACCTTCACCTGAACCAGGTGACCGTGAAGAACAAGTACCTACTTCCAAGGGTTGATGACCACTTTGATCTGCTCAAGGGAGCACGATGTTTCTCGAAGATAGACCTCAGATCAGGATATCACCAGCTCAGAGTTCGAGATGAGGATGTGTAGAAGATTACCTTCATGTGCCGTTATGGACATTACGAGTTCCTAGTTATGCCCTTCGGCGTAACCAACACTCCATTGGTGATCATGAGTGTCATGAACAAGATATTCCAGCCTTACCTCGATCGCTTTGTCGTAGTATTCATCGACAACATTCTGATTTACTCGACTACTGAGGAGGATCATACCTACCATTTGCAAGAAGTAGTGGATACAATCTGAGAGCACCATATTTATGGTAAGCTCTTAAAGTGCCAGTTTTGGATTCGAGAGGTTCACTTCGTGAGACACATCATCTCAGAGGCTGGAGTTGTAGTGGATCCTGTGAAGATCGAAGCAGTACTTGCATGGGTGTCACCCAGGTGTGTGACGGAGGTACAAAGTTTCCTGGGATTGGATGGGTACTATCAAAGATTTGTTCCTGACTTCTCCAGAGTTGCAGAACCACTATCAGCCTTGGCGAAGAAGGGGAAACCCTTCATGTGGTCGAAGATATTTTAGTAGAGCATTCAAGAGGAGAGGAAGAGGATGACTAGTGTCCCCATTTTGAGGCTTCCAAAGGAATTTGTAGGGTATGTAGTCTACTGCGACACATCAGGGACAAGACTCAGGTGTTTTTCTGATGTAGGAGCTAGTTGTGACCATGTATGGTTCCCGAAAGTTGAGACAATATGAGAAGAACTACGCTACCTAGGACCTAGAGTTAGTAGCAGTGGTATTCTCCTGGAAGATTTGGCAACACTATCTGATGGGAAACCATTTTACCGTGTACACTTCTAACAAAATTCTCAAGTATATATTCTCTCAGAAGGACTTGAACATAATAAAGAGGCGTTGTCTAGAGTTATTCTAGGACTATGACTTCAAGATAGTCTATACTCATGGGAAAGGGAACGTTGTTACGGATGCTCTCAGTAGAAGATCAGGCATTCAGATACTAGGAGAGGTGAAAGAGCAGATAGTTTCCTTACAGATATCCTTTGTGGATAGGGATGGAGTAGGAAATATTCAGTCTTTGATAGTAACTCCTCCACTTCTTCTGCGAGTCAGGGAGGCGCAACGAGGAGACACTGACTATGAGACATGACGTGCTCAAATATCCATAGGGAAGGAACCTGATGGATTTTTTGATGCTGGGGAGAATGTCATCCTCTTCAGAGGATGTACCCTAGTACCAGTTGGAATTCGGGAAGAAGTGTTGCGGGAGTTCCACACTTCCCCTCTAGTGGTACATCCAGGAGTGGTGAAGATGTACTAGGACCTTCGACGACAGCATTGGTGGCCAGGTATGAAGAAGGCAATAGCAGAGTTTGTCTCACGATGCCTCACTTGTCAGCAAGTGAAGGCAGACCACCAGGTACTAGAAGGCTTGGTATAACCCTTAGAGGTCCCGAAGTGGAAGTGGGATAGGATATGGACTTCGTGATAGGTCTTCCATGTATATCCAGGAATCATGATTCGATATGGGTGATCGTTGACTAACTCACCAAGTCCGCCCACTTCATACCGATTAGAGAGCAGGGATCAGTAGAGAGCATGAGACTCCTCTATGTGCAGAAGATTGTGCATTTCAATGGTTTACCTTCCTCGATTTTCTCTGACAGAGATGCAAAGTTTACTTCCCGGCTATGGAAGGGGTTGCAGGAGGCTTTCGGGACACAGCTACGTCTGAGCACCGCCTTCCATCCTCAGATAGATTGTCAGACCGAGAGGACCATTCAGACCCTTAAGGACATGATCTGTGCATGTTTCCTCGACTTCGGTCACAGCTAGGAGGATCACTTGCCTTTGGTGGAGTTTTCCTACAACAACAGTTATCACTCCACCATCGGTATGGCACCTTTTGAGGCCTTGTATGGTCGGCCTGGAAGATCGCCACTGTGCTGGACAGACCCAGGGGAGTCGGCACTAGGGGGACCAGAGATGGTACGAGCTACCACAGAGATGGTTCAGATAATCCAAGAGTATATGAAGACTGCACAAAGAAGGCAGAATTCATATGCTGACAGGAGACAGAGACCTCTGGATTTTGAGGATGGTGACCACCTCTTCCTATGGGTCTCACCTCAACGTGGTCTGTGGAGATTTGGCCTAGACGGCAAGTTATCTCTACAATTCATCGGACCTTTCCAGGTCCTCAGTAGAGTAGGAAAGGTGTCTTAACACTTGGCTCTTCCACCTTAGCTGCATCGGGTGCACAACATCTTCCATGTATCTCAGCTGAGGAGATACGTGCATGAACAGTCTCACATCATCGACCACGGGGAGCTGGATATCGATGACGGGGTGACTTTCACGGAGGTTCCGGTAGAGGATGAATATCGACAGGAGTGGGTCCTATGTGGATGATTGATTCCTCTAGTGTGGGTTTTTTTGGCATCAAGGGAACCTCTAGGAGAGCACATGGGAACGAGAGGCTCAGATGCGTGCTCAGTACCACCATCTATTCCCTTAGTTCGAGTTGTAGCTTACGGGGAAGTAAAGCCCTGAGGTGGGGAGAATGCAAAGACCCGAATTTCCAATAGAATGTTTTTAAGTACATGGGAATTTTATGAGTCCGCAATTTTTGACGGTGCTTGATTCCGAGTCCCGGTGTGCCCGAAATCAATTTTTGATGTTTTGTTTGGGTACGTTTAGTAAACATACGTTCGGGATTTTATAAATTTTGAACCGGTGCTCGGAATTGAAATTCAAGGGCACCTTTGAGCTCACAGCGTCGGTGATTGCTTAGTGAGACCTTCACCACAGTTGCATTCTAGCCAGAATGGAAGTTAGTTTTGGGAGTTTATAAAAATAAAGATAAATAAAAATAAGTGTGGCCTATTTTTATTTTGGTGGTTAAAATCTCTTAGTGGAGGATGGAGGTGGGGGCCACCACAACATAACCTTCGATGAGTGGTTATTGTGGTGGGACCCACCCGCAAATAACCTACCATGGTAGGATAATTAAAATGGGGACCACACGAGCTTTAAACCCTTGTCAATCTGGGACTTCCCCCATAATTGTGCCAACCCTCTCTTCATTTATTTCTAACTCTCCCCATCCCAAATTAGGATTTTGAATCCATTACACCCAAATTAATTAAGTGAGTTGTCTCATTTAATTAAACACATCCTTTTGTGTTTGTACAAAAAAATAATAGACTTTTCCTCTATTATTTTGGTTGGAAACTTGGTAGAGCTTGGAGAACCCTTCGAGAAAGCTGTCAATGGAGAACCATTCTATGAACGAAGAACGTGAAGAACACGAAGAACGCGAAGAACGTCATCAAATATCTTCTTCCTTCTTAAACTGGATCAAAGGAAGGAGATTACCATGAAGAACACCGATGACACTTCTTCCTCAGTCTCCTACCCCGTAATCTTCCCGTTGTCGACGAATCGACGCCGCCATCCCGCGATTTCATCAAAGATCAAGGAAAAGTGAGGTAATGGGATTTGAGTTAATTTTATATATTAGTATAAACCTCCATTCTTGGTTGTTTGAATTTCTAGATTATGGTTCACCCTAACGAGGATGGATCGGACAACACAAACATGGCCCAACCCTCCCCTTTTGTTTGTACTTGTTTGATGATGACATAAGCGGTACACATGGCGACCCAAAACGAGCTGGAAATGAAGAAGCCAGTGGCACAAGGCCGCAGAGTCGCCACAAGGGCATGAAACCGCCGTGACGCATAGAGAATCGATCCATGGCCATGCGGGCCATGGCAGTACTGGAGGGGCATGGTGTCGTCGCACCGCGATGGGAGGAAGGGCCACTGCAAAGAGGGCTGCGTTGGTCGGACGACGAGGGGGGAATCAGCGCACCATGCAGAAGAGTGAGAGGCTGCGGCCATGGAGGGCCGCGGTAGAGAAGCTGGCTGCGGCGCCGTCATGTCTCACTGGAGAAAGAGTGCGACCATAGGCCGCGACATACAGGGGAGGGCGGTCGGCCGAGCCGGCCGATGGTGCGAACTGCAGGAGGGACCCCTTGGGTCCCACGGGATTCACCAAACCGGTGCGTAGCGCCGGTTCTTTCGGAAACCAGGGGGCATCGTACCCCCCCCCCCCCACGACGTTGCCAGCCGGGCCACATGACTCGCTAGCCTACGCGGCCGGCCGGCCGGGCCACACAGCTAGCCCGCACACGGCCAGACAGTCGAGCCCCGCGGCCAGCCGCCACGCGGTCAGCCGGCCGGGCCACGCGGCCAGCCAGCAGGGCCACCCCCTTGGGCCAGGCCCCGCCTTTGGGCCGGGATAGCTCTTCAGTCCGGGCTACCCCTTTGGACCGGGTCAGACTCACGGACCGGGTGAAACACTTGTCCAGACCCGGGTCAGGTCGGGTCAGGCCGACTGGGTCGGACCGGACCCAGGCCTGTCAGACCCAAATACACATATTTTCCCATAACTCGGGCTATGGGTGTCCATTTGACGAACCTTCAATAGCACCAAAATTCATGGAACGAATCCGTCCCTTTGAGAAAACCACACGTGGGTTCAGGGTATAGTTGAGATACGGTCATGTTGGTTCGTACATGAAACCAACCAGCCCCCCCCCCCCCCCCCCCGAGTCTAAAAGGCTAATAACTCACAGACTGGGCATTCAACTGACGCGAAGTATGTTGCGTTGAGACCCCTATGACGTGGAAGATATTTGAGATAATTATAAGGGAGACTTCAATACAGTTGGAGTTTTCCTAGTAGCTCAGGAAGCGGATCCTTCCAGTGATGATCAGACTGAGTGCGGGGACCTAGTAGTTGACAGACCTGACGATTGCTTGACCGATTCGACTAGCCAAGTGGGGAGCACCCAGTATTTCGTAGTAGACCCATGGCGGATAACCTCCAGGTATTTGGTAGTAGACCCGTGGTACTCGATAGGAGGAGTTCCTCTATAGGCTATTAAGGGGAGCGCCTAGTAGTTGGCGAAAGACCCACAACGGAGGAGCACCTTGTAGTTGGCAGCAGACCTGCGGTACTCGACAGGAGGAGTACTTCAGCAGTCCAAGATTAGTGATAAGCAAATTGGTTTCATGACATGCCCAATGTTATCGACAATGGAGGAGTTCTCCAGCAGATGTGGTTTTGATAATGAAAATCCTGGTTTGATCTGATTCAATGACTTTTGTGTTACCTCATGATTGAGATGGGTTAGTAAATATCTTAGGTATATGTATGGGCATATACCTAAGTTTGGGTTATCTGTTGAATCCTTACTTTTTGGTTTATCCTTGTTGGATATTGTGAGACCTTGTGGGTCTCAGGGTCCCTACTGAGTATCATTATACTCACCCCTGCACGGGCTATGCCCGCACCCCGTTTTGTTGGATGCAGATGAAGGACAACGCTGATGGATGCTGAGAGCGCCAGGACTAGACGGTACCCGGAGGTGGACCTTTCGACGAGTTGGTACACAGAGGAGTCTAACAGATGTGGAAAGTCGAGGTGGCCATATATACCTACCCTTTAGGTAGGATCTCCGGAGGACGATCGAGGAGCTGTTTTTTAATTTTCATCCATTTGTCTATTTTTTCAGTTGTACTTGCTTTCAGTTGTACTTGTACTTTACAGTTGGACTTGTATTTCCGTCCCCTTTTACCTTCCAGCACCTCTTCTGTATTCAGTATTTCTTAGTGCTTTTCTTCCAGTTGTGTACTCTGATTGTGTTTGTTTACTTTTATAGAGGCAATGCTTTCCCCGCATAAGGATTTACACCTTTGGTGCTAGTTTCCAGCCCGTGGCCTATGGAAGGCGTGTTTGGGGTAGTCACGACATGGGTCCTGATGACGGTTCTTGAAAAGACACAATATAAGGGAAAATTAAATTTTTCAGATAAATGAATTATTTTTCAAAAATGATCTTTTTTTACCATTTAATTGAAAAACATTTTTAAATAAAATATTTGAAACTTTTATATATTAAATTTAGTGAAATTAATTTCTCATTTAGAAAAAAGGCATACAAATTTAGTGTGGATAAATTTTTGGTACTTTTCTGATTACTTTCATAGTTTGATGAATAGTGTAAAAATAATAAATTTTAATTGAAAACAACTTTTATAATTGAAATAAATTATATTGTTAAATTATGCATTTGGGTGTGTTTAAGGTATAGTTATATTGTATTTTTATAATTTAATATAATTTAGGTCATTTTAAGTAATTTCACATTTAAATTAGACATAAACACATGCCAATCTTTTGATAGTTCTTATTTCTTAAAAACCTGCTTCCTGGTTTTGATATCAAGAATTAATTTTAAATTAACTAATGACATTTATATGATTTAAATATGGAAAAAGAGACATAATTTTTAATTTGGAATATTGAAATTATCTTAGGGTGATTTTTTATATTTTTTGTGAAAAAATTAATTTTTGGATGAATATTGAAAAACACTGTGTTATTTTTTAAAACCGATTTTTTTAAATAATTAATATTTTATTTAAATTTATTTTAAAGTAATAATATATTCACAATAACTATATTATTCCATGTAATTCATTGGAGTCTTTTTATAATAATATTAGATATATACAATTTTATTGAACTATCTAATGTCTTTTATCCACCTTCTAGGCACATTTTTAAATTTTCATAAAAGTAACTTTTTAATTTTATTACCATAGTTAAGAGTAAATATGATAATTTGTGGTAACAACATTATTAGAATTAACCTAACACCAATAATAATTCTATTAGATAAGTGTATTTCGATCAGAATCAACCTTAGGATAAAAATATTATTCTTTTTGATCCACTTGGATTAGATTAGGACATTTATTATATTTTATTTAAAGAAGAGTTAGAAGTGTTAAATTATAATTTTAAAAACTAATCCATTTTTAATATAGGATTATACAAAAGATATATTTTCCTATAAATATTCATTAGAAAGATAAATTTTTTCAAACATCATGGTAGTTTATTTATAATTTTTATACGTTAAATAATTAAATTTCTTTATGTCACAATGATAATGTAGTAATTACCATATTAATGAAACACTAAAATAATTGATATTATATATATATACATATATATTAAAATAAATGTAAATCGAGGCTTTTGATGCATTCATTGAATTTTCTAGGTTAATATTACATGTTAGTGTTGATTCAAATAATTTTCATTTGATGTAACCATATTGTTATGACTTTCAAAAAATCCAAGTACTAAATAGTGTCAAAATTGGAATAAATGAGTTTTTAAAACAAATACTATTTTATTAAATTATATAAGTGCCCCAAAAATATAACTTCCAACCAAAGGACATATATAATGATAGATATTTCCTTAATTAACCACTTTAGGTTCTCTCGGCATTTTATAGTAAGTTTATTAACCATGTATTATAATAATACAAGAAGACTTGGTAAAAGTTAAACTATTTAACAAAGGGTTAAATTTAAAACATGAGGTTAATATGGTGACCTAAACATTTCTAAAAACTATTGGTTGAAAGGATTTATACCAACCCCACCTTATACTAGAAATAAATACATTTTTTTCTATTAGAAACATAAATTGATTTTATAATAAATTAATATTTCAGAATTTTCCTAAAGTTTCCCTCACCTCTATTACAAAAGGGAACCTCACCTTCTCTTAAACTCAAACCTCCAAATCCTTTTGACTCGACCAAAAACTACTCAAATATCATAATAATACCCTCAATTAAACTTAGAGGCCTTAATTTTCTTATAAATACAACCTAACAATCCCTTTTGTTCAAATCAAAAAGAAAAACCCGAAAAAGAGGTAATTACATAATCATCTCATTAAAAGTTATTTTCTTATTCCACTTCCTCTTTTGTTGTCTTTTCCATACCAAAATAATAAATCACGTAACTTATAAATATTGGGATGTTATTATAAATATGGTAAAACCATATTCATTATTCTATTCATCCTTTGAATGACAAAGTCACCATAAGTGTGTACGTACGACTTACCGTCTCCATGTTGTGGTGTAGTCTTTTATTCAACACTTCATTTTTTTGGATGGGAATAATAAAGAGTATAATAGACATAAATAATATATATAACATGTAAATGACTCTGTATATATTGTATACCATCCAATTACATACAATTTCACCATCAATTGAATTTTTTTTCGCTTGTGCTTACGTACGACTTACTGTCTCCACGACGTGATGAGATTTATTTCAACGTTCACCATTAAACAATGATTATAATTATATATTATTAATAGGTATGTTATATATGACATAATAATGCTACTAGAAGTATATATATATATATAAATATATATATATATCTCTATATGTGTGTGTGTATTTACATATATCTCATTCCTTTACTTCCGTTAAATATTATATGAAAATAGAAACATTGTTTACACGTACATACAGCCTACTGTCCCCATAAATGATGTTTTCCATTTCAAATATATATCTATTATGAAAATTTATATTCTGAATATATATGATATATAAATCATGTTTTATATTCTGGAAGTATGTAAATCATGATCTATGTGATACAATCCAGAATAACACTTATAAAGATGTACGAGAAAGAAAGCGATTATTACCAGAAATGTTACATTAACATTGAAATTATTATTAAATGGGTCGTATGATATCATAAATGAATCACATATGATGTCATATATATGAAAATTGTTCTTTTGTAATTTTGTAACATACTCTGGTCATTATACAAGAGGATAAATGTACCCTCAACTAAAAGAAAGTATATGGTATGGGTTAATTCCTCAATCTCATTATTATCCAATATTGTTTTTGTGTAAGTATTTACTGTGACATATTTATAATCCTTGTCCATGTTTCATAAATCTGTTTTTAAAAGGAATATTTTTATGTTTTGTGGAAGGGACTCTTTAGTAAGATCAACTTTTTAAATGTTTTAATGATTTATTTTTCTAATTATTTTTAAATAATGTCCATGTTTTAAAAATAATTTTAAGGATTTATTTATATGGACATTATTGTTTTAAAATTTTAGTTCATTTCAAATGTTTCAAAATGGTATTGGAAACATTGATTCAAAATTATTTTTTTAAATGAAATCCTTTATAAATGTGTGACTTTTAAATGATTTAAAAAAAGAGATATTTCTCTCAAAGAGTTCTACTGATCATTTTCAACTATGTCAATATATTTTACTAGATATTATGCTTGATTGAGGTTGATTTATTTTAATACAATATTAAATTTTGTATATAATGATTTATAATATGTTTGACTCTAGATATGTTATTTTTATACAATTCATTGTATATGGTTAAAGTATTTACATTTCGTATTCTAGTTTAATACAAATGTTTACCTTATATTTCAAAATTTTCATATGAGGAATGCATTGGACTTAGTAAGTGATGAGCGGGGCCTGTTATAGCCCCCAGATGAAACCGTAGGTCTCATGAGACAAATTAGTGTGTTGGCACAAGAACTTGACATAACTTATATTTATGGTATTGGCATGAGTCCTAGACATTGTGGTTAAGATGTCCAGAATTATACATTCCATCATTATGAGATTAGTTATTAATGTTAAATTTGATTATTTGATGAGTACAATATCCATGTGAATAAGTAAATGGAATTATTTGATTTACGTTTTCTATATTGTACTGATGTTTATTTTTAAAGGGCTTGTTCTTCAATTTTATATCTTGCCACAAATGTTTATTATAAATTATTATTTTTTCACTATATTTTTTATCCTTACTGAGAATATGAGATCACCCCTTTATTATGTTTCATTTTCCAAGGATTCCAAGAAGTGTATTATGATTTATATATAGGTTTAAGCAAGGAGAATGATGGAATTATCAAATTATTATCTATGTGGTATTTTATGTTTGAATTTTTACTGTGACGTTCATGTATGTAATATATTTTCCAAGAGTGCTAAACTAATATGTGCTTATAGATTTTATTCCTTGAAATCATGCTAATGTAATACAATAATGCACCGGCTCTGGGCTTCAAGGGTGGGGGTATTACAGATGGTATCAAAGTATGTTTATAAATAACCTTGGAAACAAGATTTAGATAAACCCTTATTTGAAAACATTACTCTAAGATAAACACTATGGATTAGTATAGAAGAACATCCAAAATTTGGGCAATGTAGATATTATGTGGGGTTTACAAGAAATACATCACTGTCTTGATACAACAAGTGGACATGGTTCTAGAATAGATGTACCCAGAAGTGAAAACTGCAACAAGGAGTTTAGGGATTGTCCTAGGGTATCCTGTTACATGAAAACAGGCCTTTCTTTGCACCTAGTTTGTCACTCCTAGGGAATATTCTTAGGATAATTAAAATTTTCTTTACAAACTATTTTGAATGATTTATGAGTAAATATGTTAGAAGAAAAACTAATGTTATGATTATGAGACTATATGTGTTTAAATCTTCAATTAATGATGAGAATATTTCTAGTTTTTGGGTTATAAATTATGATATGATCTAACCCAATGTATTTCATCATTTCGAAATGGTATCCGGTAGAAGGTATGAGAACAAAAACTATATGCATGATAAAAGGAGTAAGAATGATCATATATTTCATGGTCTTAAGCCAAAATTTAGAAGGTAAATATTCTTCCACGTAATCGCATCATATGAAGAAATAATATCATGTGTTTATAAGATAAGTAATGAATTATCTGAGTCCTATGGATTTGAAGGGTAGCAAGAGATGAAGAGGATGAATAATAAAAACATGGATAAAAGGAATAATTAAAAGAATGATTTTCCCATATATGATAACTATTGACAGAATCACCTTGGTAAATACTTGAAGGTAATGAGAGTTTTTTATAACTGTGGATAAAAAAGACACCATGTTTGTGATTACAGGGATAAGAAAAAGGTTTCCAATATACAATGCTTCATCTGCAAGGCGTTGGGAGACCATACAAATCAATGTCCAAATCATCAGAGTATACCCCAAATGATGCTATTGGACAATAATCATGCTATGATACTACCAAAGATGAAGTGGAATGATTTGTGTTCCAATGATGTTATTAAATAATTTTGTCACTTGAGTGTTGTATAATTGACGTATTTTTTATATCAATTATGTAAATAAATGAGGATTGACTCTATTACTATTTCATTAAGGATTTGAGATTGTGTGCTAGCATGAAAAGTGAGCCAATGTCAAGTTATTCATTTTTGGAAAATATATGGTTTAGGGAAAGATAAATATTAAAATAGTCTTAAATATTAGGTAAGGATTTTGGATTAAGAGATGATTGATATGGATAAATTATATTGGATATTCTTGACCATGTTGGAAGTCATTAATTTTTTTTGGAGTTAACAACATTTATGGATTTAAGGAGTATATCCAGTATCATATAAAGAATAAGAGAGCATGAACGTATTCAAGATGGTTTTATGGAAATTCAGGTTGTTACAATTTTTTAATAGAATACATGTTGAAGGTATTCAAATTTTATTATGTGATAAAAGAGATCTTGATTATGTTTTGTTTACCTTCCTTATAAATTTTTGGACTGGGAGTTTGAACACAAGTATTTTGGATAAGTCTAGAGGTTAGAATGGATTAAGTTGTAAATTGGAAAGTATTGTTAAATGTTAAAACATTTCTTAATATTATTTTTGGATTGTTATAAAAAGTACAACCTGGAGGTCGGGCAACAACCTATCACGTTCGGCAAGGCCACAAGACTTTAACCTACAACCGAAGGTAAAAAATGGTGCATCACCTATCACTGCCCCATGTGATTTCCTAGTTTGTATAATGTATTTTCTTTTAAATAGTCTGATAGATGAATTATAAATTCATTTTTTTGGAACCCTATACAATTAGGTTAAATTGATTATTTTTTAGTTTTATTATCTTTTGGAGTGAAATATGAGTTTTTGGTATAAACTAGTTATAGGATGGAACTATACATGTCAATTATTATTTTGTTTCATTAAACTTTAAGGAAATTATCTTAAAACCAAAAATATTTTATCTTAATACCTTATGTTTTGTTGAACCAATGATATATTAAATCATCCTAGATTT
The DNA here is from genome assembly GCA_963277665.1 of Viscum album. Lineage (NCBI taxonomy): Eukaryota > Viridiplantae > Streptophyta > Magnoliopsida > Santalales > Viscaceae > Viscum > Viscum album. The sequence goes on from OY728148.1 coordinate 475,099,115, forward strand.
TTGGGTTTGAGGCTCACAATTTTACATTTATTGTTCACTTTTTTTGTGATTGATGACCTCAATCAATCATTATAAATATTTATATTTTCCCTCCAATTATGTTTCTCTAATTTTTACAATTTTCTCCCATTCGAAATCCTAATTTGGTTGTGACTTTTTCATTTCACTTTCACTATTATTTAAAATAAATTTTATTAACCGTATTTCTGATGTGGGTAGTCCAAAAAGGTATTTTCTATTTTCAACATTTTATTTCTGAAAAAAATTTCAAATTGATAGGACTCAATTTTTTTAATGAGGGGAGAATGTTACACCCCAAGATTTCATATTACATAATCTCTTTAATGTAATTCAATAGCTTGTGGTACATGCAACACTGAGTTCAAGCGCATCAAGACATATCAAACTAACTGTTTAAAAAGATGATATGAATAGTGTTAACCACACTTTTAATTATTTATATATATATATATCCTATATAATTTTAACATTAAAATGTTGTGTTCCTTAGACATAATATAAGGTCAAAATCAATTTTTTAGTTAAAAGAAGTATTTCTCAAAAATGCAGTTTTCCACCTTTGAACGGAAAACCATTTTTAATTCCAATATTTGCACTTTAATAAATTAAATATAAAGAAACTAAATTATTATTTAAAAGCGGGACACAAAAATTTAGTTTTGATAAATTTTTGGTAATTTTCTGACAACTTTCATATTTTGAGGAATTGTGAAAATACTAAATTTTAATTGAAAAAACTTTTTTAATTGAAATAATTTATTGCATTAAATTATTCATTTGAATGGTAATAAAGTATAATTAGATTATATTTATTTCATTTAATATAATTTTGGTCATTTGAAGTAATTTTACATTTAAATTGGACATAAACACATGTTAATCTTTTGATGGTTATTATTTCTTTAACACCCACTTTTTAGTTTTGAAAATTAGAATTAATTTTAAATTAATTAATCCAACTTATATTTTCTCAATTTGGTAAAATAGAAATAATTTTTTTAATTTGAAATATCAAAATTATCTTAAGGATATTTTTTGGTTTTTTTCTGAAAACTTTTAATTTTTGATGAATAGTGAAAAGACTGCATTATTATTTAAAACTGAGTTTTAAATTAAATAATAAATATTTTTATTTAAATTTATTTTAATGTCAAAATAGATACATAATACGTATATTAGTCAGTTTTAATTCATTAGAGTCATTATAAATTAAATATGTAAAATTTTATTGAACTATTAAATGCCTTTTACTCACCTTCTAGGCACATTTGCAAATTTGCATAAAATGCATTTTTACAAATTCTCTGAATTGAGTTACAAAAATATGAGAAATACGGTTGACATCAGTAAGAAAAATTTTGTTTAATTTGATGAAAATAATTTTTAGTGAATAGTGACTTTTGAATTCTATTTACCATAGTTAAATGTAATTAAGGTAATTAAATATAAATATAATATTAAAATTACCCTAACACATGTCCAAATTCTATATTATAATAGTATTTTGAAAAAAATAAAACTTAGGAAAAAATTATAATCCTTTTTGATCCACTTGTATTAGATTAGGACATTTATAATATTTTATTTAAAGAAGAGTTAAAAGTGTTAAATTCTAATTTGAATAACTAAAACATTTTTAATATAGGGTTATACATAAGATAAATCTGACTCAAAATATTCATTAGAAATATAAAAAGATTTAATACATCATGGTATTTTTTTTATAATTTTTAGACATGAAATAATTAAATTTATTTATGACACAATGATGATGTAGTAATTACTTTATTAATAAATGACAAGAATAATTGATGTTATAAATATTAAAATAAATATAAATTGAGACTTTTGATGAATTAAACGAATTTTATAGGTTAATATGACATTTTAGGGTTGATTAAATGAATTTTTTTCCTATGTATTAATTTTTTATGACTTCTATAAAAACAAAATACTAAATTGTGTCAGAATTTCCATAAATGAGTTTTTAAAACAAATACTATATTATTAAATTATATAAAAAACCTAAAAATACAAGTTCCTATCAAAGGAACTTTATATTGGTATATATTTAATTAATGAACCACTTGAGGTTCTCTTGGTATTTTACATTAAGCATTTTGACGATGTATTATAATAATTCTATAAGACATGGTAAAATTTAAAAAATTTAATTAAGGGTTCAATCTAAAAGATAAGGTTAATATGGTGACCTAAACTTGTCTAAAACCTATTTTTGAGAGTATTAAGACCCATCCCCACCATATCCCCGAAATGAATCCATTTGGAGCTATTAGAAACAGAAAATTATTTTTTAGTAAATTAATTTTTCCAGATTTTCCTAAAGTGCCCCTCACATGTCGTATAAAATGGCACCTCCCCTTATCTTAAATTCACACCTCCAAAAACTTTTTTCTCAAAAAAACCTAAAATAATATCCTCCCAAATACCATCCCTTCAACATAAAGGCTTTATTTTTATTATAAATCCAATATATGAAGCCATTTTGTTAAAATCAAAAGGAATAACCCAAAGAAGAGGTAATTACTTCATTGCCAATTTTAAGGTTCTTTTATTCTTCCATGTCATATTTCTTTTTCATTTCACTAAAAAAATAATAACGTGAGTACCTTATACATATTAATATGTTATTATAAAAATGGTACAACCATATTTATTATTCTATTCATCCTACGAATGAAAAATTCACTATACGTGTGTTCGTACGACTTAACGTCTCCACATGGTGGTGTAGTTTATTATTCAACACCTCATTTTTTGGATGGGTATAATAATGAGTATAATTAATGTCAATAATTAATATAACATATTAATAATTCTTTATATATAATATACCATTGAATTACATACAATTTCACCATCAATAGAATGATATTGTCGCTCATTCGTACGTATGGGTTACCGTCTCCAAGATGCGATGTGATTTACATCCACGTTCACCATTCAAAGATGATTTTAAATATATATTATTAATAAGTATGTAATATATTAAATAATAATGATATTATATATATATATATATATATATCGGTGTGTGTATTTACATATATCTCATTCACTTACTTCTATTCAATAAGATATGAAAACGGAAACAATGTTTATGCGTATGTACAACCTTCCATCTCCATAAATGGTGTTTTACATTTCATATATCTATTTATTATACATATTAATATTCTGAATATATATGATATATAAATCATGTTTTATTTTCTGCAAGTATGAAAATCATAATCTAAGTGATACGATCATGAATAACAAGTTAAAACATGTACGACAAAGAAAACGATTATTACTCGAAATGTTACTTTAACATGGAAATTATTATTAAATGGGTAGTATAATGTCATAAATGAATCATATATGATATCGTAAATATTAATATGGTTCTGGTGTAATTTAATAACATAAAATCTTCATTATATAGGAGGTTAAATGCACCCACGACTAAAGGAAAGTACAAGGTAAGGTTTAATTCCCCAATCTCATTATTATTAGAGATTGTTTACGTGTAAGTATTTAATGGGAAATATTTATCATCCTTATCCATTCTTCATAAAAATGTTTTCAAAAGGATTATGATTTTTTTGTGGAGTGGACTCTTTAGGAAGATCAACATTTTAAATGTTTTAATGATTTATTTTTCTAAATCTTTTTAATTAATATCCATGCTTTAAAAATGAATTTAAGGATTTATTTACATGGACATGATTGCTTTAAAATGTTAATTCCTTTAAAAAGATTCAATGTGGTATGGTCCTATTTGCTTCAAAAATCTCTTTTAAATGAATTCCTTTATAAATTTGTGACTTTTAAATGAGTTCACAAAAAGGGATATTTCACTCAAAGAGTTTTACTGAACATTTTCAACCCTATCAAAATACTTTACTTGATATTATTATTTATTGAGGTTTTTTTTATATTACAATATTCTATGTTGTATTGAATTATTTATGATATGTTTGACTACGAAAGTGCTATTTTTATATAATTCCTTGTTTATGGTTAAATTATTGACATTTTTTATTCTAGTTTTAATACAAATGTTTATGTTATGTTTCATAATTTTCATATCAGAAAGGCATTAGACATAGTAAGTGATGGGAGGGGCCCTCTATATCCCCTCGATGTATTGGTAGGTCTCATGAGAAAAACTAGTGTCTTGGCACAAGGCCTTAACAAAGCTTATATTTAGGGTCTTGGAATAAGGCCTTGACTTTGTGGTAAAGATTTTTGACATTATGTATTACATAATTATGAGATTAGTTATTGATGTTACATGTGATTATACAACTATTGTAATATCCACGTGAATAAGTAAATGGAATTACTTGATTTACCTTTTCTATACTATGCTGATGTTTAATTTTAATGGGCTTGTACTTCAGGTTTATATCTTGTCATAATTGGTTATGATTATTTATGATAGCTTCTTCTATATTGTTTATCCTTAATGAGCATTTGATCTCACTCATTTATTATGTTTTATTTTCCCAGGATGCCATGAAGTGTATTATGATTTATATGCATGTTTAATCTAGGAGAATTATGGAATTATAAAAGGATTATCTATGAAGTATTTTATGATTGAAATTGTATTGTGAAGTTCATGTATGTAATATATTTTCCAAGATTGCTAAACCTATAAGTCCTAAGAGACTTTATTCTTTGTAATAATTTCAATGTATTAAAATAATGCACTGAATCCAGGATTCTGGGGTTGGGGTGTTATATATTCCAGAAAATTCTTATTATTTCTCTTTCAATTATGCTTAATGCTATTTTAATTCATTAAGTAATTTCATTTTTAACGAAACAAATATTTTACTTTACTCAAATCCTTTTTATTTTGGTATTGGTTTTTATTTTTCTTCCTTCTCTACTTCAAGTATTATGTTTTGGTAGAATTATTTTTTAATACTTTTCAAAAGTTTCATATCCTATTTGAAAAGATCTTCAATTTTGGGGAATATTTTTTCCATAAATTGGTGTGATTTAGTGCCAAATTAACTTTTCATTTGATATTTTCTTTGATTTGGAATATTTGTTTAAAATATAAATATCAGAGAGGGAGAATTTTACTTTTTCAATCAATATGAAAGGTATTCCATCCATCAAAACATTAAAACAATCAAGAAAAAAGTGATACAAAAATATGAAGAACATAAGATACAATATTGACATATAAATATAATATAATATTCTCTATCTTAAATATTTTTATTATTTAATATCCTATCCATGTTCACAAAAACAACACATAGAACATGACCGGTCCATGCAACAAGATTAATTCTCCATTGGAACAATCATTATAGAAATTATAATGGTCATGAACTAAAACTCAATAAATATATAAATTAGTACTCTATGATATTTCTTGTTTGAGGATGATCCAATGAATAAAGGATGGATACTACGCAATTAAAAGAATTAAAATACTAAACTAGTGATACATGTTGATAAAATTTATTAAATTCAATGAAGGATGATTTGTGATGACTTGAGAGAATTAGAGAAGTAAATAAAAATAATGTACAAAGCATATAATTTCTAGGTTCATGATATTTTTATTATTAAGGATAAATAATTTTATTATTGTTGTTTTCATAATTAAGTTTAAGACATTATACTAGCTAAGAATATTAATAACTCTCTCATAATTTCCCTTTTTATGTTTTTCATATACTTTATTTCATTACTGAGAAAGGTAACTCAAAACCATTTTTAAAATTAGAACCTATCTTATGAAATGAATGTGGTGAAGGTAATATTATACTAGAATCATTATTAATAAATCCCTTAATTAACTCATAGTGGTTATATAATGAAATATATGTAAGAGGGAAAAAAATAATTTTATAGGAAACGAAAATTGAATTAAATAAAAAACCAAACTCAGAGTAGTATAACTCACCATTAATCACATTATAGGGACTAACAAAATTAATCTATCATGCTAACCATGAAATAGTGTTAAAAATAAATAAATAAAAAACCATGGAGAAGAATATAACATAATTGGTTGAGCCTCTTTATAGTATAGTCACCACCCCAACCTTAATTAATTAATATCATTTCCTAACCATCTAAAACCATTTACTTTGAGAAAATAATTACTCTATTGTTTGTATTTTACTTTTAAAAACAACTCTTCAACTTCACCCTAAATATTTACGATCATAAACAACCTAAAAATCTAACTGAAATCATGTTGTTTTTATTTTTTTGTCTAGAGCCTCATGACATGACAAGTACTTCATGGTACGAGTTATTAGTGGATATACATATAATATGGCATAAAAAATGGTAATTTAATGAATCTCATCCATATGTTCTCAAATATTATTCATCTCCTATGTTTTCAAGTATGTGACATAAAAAAAATACTTTACACTATAAACTAAGTGCCATGAAAAACATATTATAAATATCTCCACATTCATAGAATGAGATATTTAGTCATAGTGTGATTAAAGTTCCATAGTTTCAATTTTTTTAACAAAAAATTATTTGGATGAGGATTAAACAGTATAGAATTAATACCCATATGTGTCACTATCATTTTGTACATTACTTAAACATCACTTTATTTTTTTGGTAACTATAGGACCTTTAAAAAACTATCCAAATTAACAATCCTTTTAAATATTTTATCCAGTATAGTTACAAACAAAAAATTTCATTTACGCACACCCTCAATAGAAAATATAGTGGTAGAAATATCCTAAATTTAATCAGTTTCATATTAGTTCTTCATTACCATCATAGTTCTTATCAAGCTACAATCATGGAGAATCTACCCTCACAACCTCTAATAGATATGGCTTCGATCTTAATTGTGAACATTCATGGAATCCTTACCCTTCACAAAATAATATATGATCTCTTTAGAATATTATATGGACTTTTGAGACATCAAAGAGGTGATTCTGAGAAACGTAGACATCAGTCTGTTTGGTCCTATGATATATAGATGACGTTGATTATAAAACATGAATATGTGGGAAATATGACACTTCTCAATGTGATATAGTAATATTTTGATAAATGTGGAATTGTTATCAGTGAATACATATGCCAAATAAATTATTCTCTATGATTTATGCTCCATTATAAATCATATTTTTGACATTCATTCACTAGATGTGCATCTTTAATGCTGAAATGAAATACACTATCCTGGATAGTGTTTACTGGCACATGATCACCTATTTTTACATATTTTTGGAACCTTCCAATGACTACATGCCTATAAAATTTCACGCCTACTACCAAATTTTCAAGTTGGTGATAAGAAAACCACCATGTGGTAGACCTGATCTCAATAGATTATCTTGTCTAGCCCAAATACATACACAATCCTAAAAAACATTCTTTTGTTAAATATCCAAAAATTCTATATATGTATTTATTTTCTTTTTCTAGAATACTATTTTTATTATTAATTTGTATAAAATTATTAAGATCATGAACATTTGGAAATAATATACTGATATAATTATATAATTAATGAAATTATTCATAGAAAAATTATGGATAAAATTTATTAATCAAAATTCATTAAAATTACACATTTATGGATAACCCAAACATAGTGTGATCATTGAAACATACCATGATCAAAAATCCCAAAATTTCTTCATTACAGTCAATGAATGTTTGATTCCATGGGATGATATCTAACCCTATACTCCCTTTAATGAATGAAGTGTGGAAATACAGGATTCAATCCTATAACTAGTGTGACTAAGTGTATGTGATTCAGAATTTACAAATCCAAAATTATATTATTCCTTGATTTTGTATTTAAAAATGATGTGGAGGTGATAAGATCCCTTTGGAGTTTTGTTTTCCTATTTTAAAATGTAAGGTTTATAGTGGTCGATGTCATCCATATGGGGGTGAGAGTCCTTTGACTATTTGATGATGGTTTCCATAAACGAAACTCCATCATGATCACTATAGACAGTGATCAATATGTTTAAGAACACCCATTTATATTTATTTTTTCTTTATTTGATACTGATTCATGTTTATAGATTAGAAGATAAATTGTTTTTCTTCATTTGTGGTGATTATGTAATAATGATTCAAAATTTATCAGTGGTATCAGAGCCATGGTCATTTTTAAATGTATATTTTTACACAATAATATAAAAAATATACATATCATAAAGTGGTATTGAACATATTGTAATGTACGATATGATATGGATGAATTCTAGTTGGTATATTTCTTGGGTGAATTTATTTTATCCTTTAGATTTAGGAAAAACTGGGGTGTATCGTAAGGTATGATCCATTGAAATACCTTATTTTTTTATCTTTTTTAAATAGTGAATAAGGTGATATAGTAGGCTATAATGCAATATTGGGTTTCCCAAAATAGATAATTCAATCATTATAGCAATACATTGATACCTTCAGTTACTACATGCCTCTAACATAAGATTCAGTGAAGCTATATGTGTACGGTGCTACATGCACTACTTTTTAGCACGTATATTATTACTAAAAATGAATTACATCTATTTTCAGAAATAGTAAGAGAACCATGTCATATAAATTTGTTTCCTATTATATATCATGTCTTATGTTACATACCTATGTAAGTTATATAGGAATCGACATATGATACTAAATTATAACACCCCATTACCTTTCAGTTAGGTATGATCTAATATTTTCTTTTGGTTTAATTTTTTTTGGATGAGTATTGATGACCACGAAATTGGGGCGATAACTGTAATTTTTATGTTATGTTTTTTTTAATTTTAATCATTTAAACCTTTTGTTTTTTCTATATGTCAGGAACTTACACATAATGTAACTTAAGTACACACCATGAAATTGATACTGAGAAGAAGCCATGAAATGGGTGCATGAAGTGAATGGTTCACATTCTATGTAACATGTACATTCTATGGATATATAAAATTATAGCTAGAAATAAATAGGATACTGGTTTTATGGCATATATAGAGCTCAATAATTACAATAGGCGTTAATGGGTTACGCAAGGATTAAATGTCACAGTGCTGGTTTGTATGGAACTATACGAGTGATATGTTTCATTCATTCCCTTTTAATCCCTCATCTCTCAACCAATATTTCTACCTAAGTGATTTTGGGTGACTTATTTCCATCCGAGTTTCTTGTTTCGAAGATTGATCATCATTTCGGTTTTATTTCTTTGCACTAGGTAAGTGTTTCTTCAAAGATATTCTTAAGACATGGGTGCAACTTTGACTTGGATTTAGGTTTGTGATTTGATAAAATTTTCTATCAATTATTTTCAGGCTCTTGTCATGAATTTTCTTTCAAATGAAGATATTATGGTTTCCAATCCCTGATTTCAAGGTCAGTTAGGTATTCTATGACCTTGAGGTAGGTATATTTTTCCATGAATTCTAATTTATTCAATTTCATGTTTTTCTTATTATTTACGTGAGATTAGAAATGGAATTTCAAGTGTTTAAATTTAAAAGGGAATGGGTTTGTATGTTAAAGATATTATTTCCATTAAAATAGAATTTCAATGATTTAGAGAAAAATGTATTTTCAAATAAGGAAGAATATTGGATTACATTTGAAATGGATTTATAAAAAATATAAGAATGGTATTTAAAATATAATATTTTTAAAAATTGCATAGTAGGAACATTGTGTGTGTCCAGAATGAGTCATGAGTAGCCTTAGGGTTCATCAGACCACTAGAAGTTAACCTCTTGTATATCCATGGACTGTGGAAAGTCTCAATTGTAGTTAGATCCACCCTTATTCTTTTTTTTCTATCTCGAGTGTCTTGTTCATATTATCCAAAAGTCTTGATCACGATGGGAAGGTTCATTTTTCAATTATAGATGTTCATTGCAAGATATATTATTTCATGGATGTTGAATCATTTGTAAATTTATATTATGGTATATTTACCTAATTTTTTAACTGGAATGTTTCTCACATTGTAAAATATGATATGAAATTTTCGAAGAACCGAAATATTGTTTGAGAAACGTTTTGAAAATTTATATCCATAACAATGATTATAAATATGTTTTCATTTGAACTTAGATCATGTGAATTCATGATGTAATAACTTGTATAGATTCCTTAGTGGTTTACTATTGGGTTATGTTTCTCACATTTTACTTCTTCCCTTGAGTGACTATAGAACTTGTTTTGTAGGAAACATGTAAAGGGGAGGAAAATCTGTAGCATGTTGGATTCTCTTTATGTCACTATTTGGGTTTGGGATGCTTTGTGGTGGTGACAGTTGGTTACATGGAAACTTGTTTGTCTAGACTTGACATACATCCTAGTTTATCCCATTATGATTTTTTAAATATTATTTTGGTGCCACTTATTTACTCTGATTGTATGTCCTTTTTCGATTATATACAAGCGTTTCTTATTTTGATTTCTTACCCTCAACCCATAATGGGCTAGCTTGGGTGGATGGTATGGCTGAACTAGGATGGTCTATTAAACTTGGGTATCAAATCAGTTACTCAGAAAGAAGTGTGTTATCACTACCTGAGGTGGTTCCGTGTATTGGGAAGATATTATTAGGATCGTTAGAGTTAGAATAGTAGGTGTGGAAAAGGATCCTAACCAGCTCACTATCACTACTGAATCTGAGTTTCCATTGGTGGTTAGAAAATATTTACAAATCCCAAGACCAAGTATTAATTGAGATTTATGGGAAATATTTTCAAATAAACCTATCTACAATGTTTGGGGACTTTGATTGTATAAGTTCAGGTGAATAATCTAAGTGGGGAGTTTATTTATATGGTCCAATTCCTTTCAAAAACCTGTTTTATTTTGTGGTAGAATAAACAATTTCTTTATAGGTGTTTCACTGTAAAGAATTTATTGGAATCTAGAAGTTGTTTAAATTGTTTGGAGTTTTCTCGTGATGGATTTTTCATTTTCTAGTTGTTATCATACAATTCATCCAATATGACCCCTTATAAATAATAGAGTGTACTCAGTAGGGTAGGTTCTATAGGTGTATCCCCTAGTGGACACTTCTCTAGTCGAATCAGTTATCTACAACATTTAGACTTTAGGTTCAGTGGGTATAGTGAACCTTAGATGAGTAGTGGATCATGGCTCAGAATTTACCAAGAAACATCCACCATTATTCCATGATGATAAAGTAACCAAAGAATCAGAGGAGTTTTTTGAGCGGATTGGGAGGATCTTCAAAATTTTAAAGACTCCAGAATATTCTCATGTGGGATTTTCCATGTGTATTCTTGAGGGTCCTAGATGAAGATGGTAGGACTCTATAGTGCAAGCTATGTTGCACAATGGTATCACCTGGGGTTCATTCAAGAAAAAATTTAATTAGTAGTTTTATCATGATAATTTACATATATAAGAGACATGTGAGTTTCTAACCTCAGATCAAGGGGAGAATACTGTTCTAGAGTTCTCTACCTGTTTTGGAGAGTTAGTACATATCGAACAAGAGTTTTTCACTAATGATTACATTGGGGATAAAAAGTTCGAGATAGGGATGTGGGACAATATTTAGTCTATGTTAGTTCTTTTGTTCCTTATAAATTTTTTGAAGGTAATAGATAAAGAATATATGGACAAGGTATAGATAGATGGATGAACCAGCTTGGGTGGAGCTTCAGTTGGTGTAGAAATTTGTTTGCCTACTTCTTCTTGTTAGAGAAGGAAGAAGAAGAGTGGTACATTTTCTATAGGACCTATTGTAGGGGATTCTTTCGGATAGTAGCATGTTATCTTCTACTAGTTTGGGAGGCATGGTCATAGTACACCACAATGTATGGAGGGTCCCAGGACATGTCATCATTGTGGGTGAAATGTCCACCTGAAACATTTCTTTGGTAGGATGTCCCAAGGTATTAAGGTGGGATCCACTTTCACCATTGGATCAAAGATTCATATTAATTCTCCCAACGATGGTGCGTCTCATTCATAGGCCAATGGGAATGTACTGGTTGGTATGTTCAGATAGATTTTTTTGGTAGAGTTTTCATGAGACAAATCTAATAATGTTCCAGAAACTGTTAGATGAATGGTTCTTATTTAATAATCGTTTGTCTTCGCTTTTTTTGATATGGGTTTTACTCATTATTTTATGTCATCAAAGATGTTTGACCTGTTCAGTTTGTGTTTAGATCATATTCCATTCTTTTTGGATCTTTCCATGCCTTTGGGAAAGTGGTCTAAACAAGGTTTCAAGTGCCCCATTTGTTGGCTGGTTATAGACGATGTTAAGGAGGTTTTGAATTCATACCGATTGATCTTGACACCTTAGACTTGATTATTGGTATAGATCAGCTGATCAACGTGAAGGACCAGGTAGAATTTTATCACCATCAGGTACAATTATTATCTATTGATGGGGTCAGTCATGTTTTTCAAGGTGGGTGATACTTTATATTGAGAAAGCACATGGATATTTATTTCTAATGATGGTATAATCTCTCTCCAGTTTTTAGAAATTTTTCTTGATGTGGTTGGAACATTCTTGGGTGGTCGGCTACCTGTTTTTGTTGTTGTGTGTGTACCCTTACATATTTCCAAATTATTTTTCTGGTTTATCATCATAGGGAGAGGATGAGTCTACTATTGACCTTCACCTTTAATCAATGAACATTTTTATTAAAACCTATTGAATGAAAACTACTCAGATTTTAGGACATAAGGTTCAGATTGAGGACCTGGAGGGAAAATGTTTTTTTAAACAAAGCATATCACAATTGGATTAACTGATACTATTTTCTAAGAAGGTAAATGGAATTATTTGGAATTGTATTTACTACCAAAAGATGAATTGGGGGACCATTAAAAACAATTATCCATTACCCATAATTGATGATATCTTTGACTATCTTATAAAGGATCATCTATTTTATAAAATTGAACAATGGTTAGGGTACAATTCATTGATAATCAAAGAGGAATACATACCCAAAATATCCCTTCACTGTTGATATGGGAATTTTTAGATTCTATTTTTGCCTTGGAGACTCACTAATGCTCCTATGGTGTTTATGGATTTGATGAAACAAAATTTTCATCGGTTCATGGAATATTTGTTTTGTGTTAGTAGATGAGATGTCGGTGTACTCTAAGTTAGAGAAGGATCATGTGGACCATTTGGATGTCATTACTCAAAATTTAAAGAACTACATATGTAAGGAAAAATTTCATAGTGGGAGTTTTGGATATGAGAGGAGACGTTTGTAGTGAACGTGATATCTTAGAGGGGCATCACGATGGATCTTGAAAATGAATATTCATTTATGTATAGGAAAGAGACAAAAAATTTGTTTGAGATTCAACGTTTCATTGAGTTGGATGGTTATTATTGGCGGTATATTTAGGACTTATCTAAGCTCACATCTTCAATGAATTGTTTGAACAATAAAGGTGTAATGTTTAAGTGGGATGAAAAATGATAGAGATATTTTGAAGAGATGAATGTGAGGTTAACTTTGACACCAATATTGATTCTCCCATAACCAAGTTTAGGTTACGATGTTTTCAATGATGCCTTATGTATAGGTTTCAATAGTTTCTTGATGAAAGGGAAATATGTGGTGGATTATGGCCCACAATAGTTACACCCTCACGAGAAGAACTACCCTAAGCATGATCTTGAGTTGGAAATGGTTATGCATGCACTCAAGAAGAGGCATAACTATATTTTTGGGGAGTGAAATTCAGTATATTCAAATATAAAAATCATAAATTCCTTTTTCACTAAGAGGGATCTAATATTTTAATAGAGAAAGTAGTTTTATTTTCTTTAGACCTTTGTTAATGATATCATATATACCCCCATAAAATGAAAAGTTATTTTTGATGTGTTGAGTATTAGAGTAAAAATCCATGCAGTGAAGGAATTAGTTGAAGAGTGGTCTCTAGTGACATTGTTTTCCATGATGAGATTGGGATTGAATGAGTACCGTGGAAAGGTGTTATTGGCTTCAATAAAGGTTGATTCAACTTTGTATAAGTGAGTCTGACTTTAGTGGATGACAAGAACAATGAGGAAATGCTTAGGATAAATCCAAAATGGTATAGAGACCTTAGATGAGTGGTTTTGACCTCGAATTGGATATTGGCGCCTTTTTAGCTGGTTGGTAGTTCATTTTTCATAAATATAGGAGTTGTTAGATAGTGGAAACTGGTATTGTGGGCCAATTCACCCGGGGGATACCATGGTGTAACACAATTTTGGATGTCGTTATTGGTGGCCAGGGATGATTTATTCAGTGGAATATTTTTCATCACGGTATCACATTTTTCAACGGGTTAAGGTGGAACACAAAAAACCCTAATGTTTTTTTACTAAATTTACCCAATATTGTATGAAAGTTGAGTGTAATTTCAATGTATTTCATTTTTGGATTACTATATAATAAGAATAATAAGGTTCAAATTTTGGTGATTATTTATAGATTCATTAAATAAACACATTTTCTATCAATAAAAACAATGAAAATGGTTTAACAACTTGGGTACTTATATGTTCAATAGATTATGAAAATTCATAGTGTTCCCTATGAGGTTGTTTCTATAAGGGACATAGGGTTTACAATAATATTTTGGAATGGTTTTCGAGAGGGAATGGGTTCATAGTTAAAATTGACTGTGTATTATCATCCATAGATGGATGGATAGAGAGAGAGAGAGGGATGTACAGGTTCTTTAGGATATTCTCTTGGCTTGTGTACTTGATTTCAGTGGATCTTGGTATAGGAAGTTTTCTTTGTTCAAGTATTTCTATAACTATATTTATGATAGATAAATCAGGATGACGTCCTTTGAGGTTTTTTATGGGTGGCCATGTTTATCTCCACTATGTTGGGAAGAGTTAGGAGAGTGGTCCATGGTTGGGCCGATCCTAGTCAAGTAGATAATAGAGTTGGTGTAGTCGATTGAGAGGAATTCGATCATAGAACATAGTTGTCAAAAATATGATGTGGACTTTTAGCATAGGTCTTTGGAGTATGTAGTTTTTTAATCAGGTTTTACTCAATGTATCACCTCACTTAGCACATCATCTATTGGGAAATAAGGGGGATATGGAATCGAGGTTTGAGGGTGCCTTTCTGATCATTGGGTGATAGAGGAAGGTGGAATATATGTTGGAATTTCCATTTAGTTTTACTTATATCCATGATGTATTGCATTTTTCCGAGTTTCTGAAGTATATAAATGATCCTTGTCATGTTATTATGTGGGAGGATGTACATATTCAACCCAATACCACTTGGGTTGAGCATCGAGTTTAAATTATAGATTTCTAGGAAAAGGTACTGCATGGTCAAATGATCCCCTAGTATAGGTTGTGTTGTATTGTGGATAGAATCTCCACAAGACATGGGAGTGGGGGTCATTGATGAATAAATAATCGGCTTATATTTTTAAAGATCTAGGATCCTGATCATTTTATAGGAAAAGAAATATTTTGTTGTGGCGAAATTTTAATGACGAATTTCCTTTTTATAGGTATGCTCTAATATTTTTTTTTTGTTTCATTTTCTATTTGGAAAGTATTTCCATACATGAAAATGGGAGGAAACCAATAATGGTGAGGTCATGTATTTTTTGTAATTTTTAACATAATGTCCTATAGTTTCTGGTGCTCACTGATAACATACTGGCTATGTAATTTAAGCACACATCATTCAATGTATTCTTGGAGGAATCCATGATTTGGGTCCATGGAGTTAACAGGTTATATTACATATAATAGGTACGCGTTATGTAAGTATAAAAATATGACTATAAATACAAATGGGAGGAGTTTTTAGATGTATACAAACAATGATTATTAGACAGTGTGTAAATTGGTTACACGTCATGTAAATGTCACAGTGTTGGTTCTTAGGGTGATGCCCGAGCAACATGTTTCATTAATTCTCCATATATTCCTCCTATATCAACCCAATTTTCTCCCTAGGAAATTTTTGGTGACTTATTTCCATTCGGATTGTTCTGTTCTATGATTGATCAATGTTGTGGTTAGATTTCTACACCCTAAGTAAGTGTTCATTTCGATTATTCTTAGTTTTTAGATATATCTTTGGTTTAGCTTCATATTTTTCAATGGATCGAATTTATATGAATCATGTTTAGTCTTTTTTGATTCCTTATGTTCCAAATATAGATCTTGTGGTTTCCAATCCCCCCATCAATGGTGATTTATATATCTACTCATTATGGTTGGTGGATCTATCCAAAAATTCTAATTTCTAGAATTTCCTATTATTCGTATGGTTATGTGGGATATGAAATGGAATTTATTTTCCTAAAATTGAAAAGGGAATGAGTTCATGTTTTAAATGGATTATTTATTATAAATCCAAAATTTCTTGATTTGGAAAAAAATGAATTTTCAAAACCTGATGCATGTTGTCTTTGCATTGAAATGGTTTTATAAAAATATGAGCCCTTTTTTGAAAATTGAAAATGATTTTTTTTTTGAAAAACTAGATCCTTGGGTGCATCCAGAAAGTGACAAGGGTAACCTTAGTATGTTTGACACCCTTAGGCGGAAACCTCTTTTATATCTGCAGAATGTGATGGGACTCAATATTATATGGATCCAACAATATTACATTTGGTATTTCGAGTGTCTAGTATGTATTTTCCCATAGTCTAGAGCTTAAATGGAATGTGAATTGTTGTTTATGGTTTTTTAATTCATGATAGATTATTTCATAGATATTGGTTCCCATGTAAATTTATATTTTGGCATGTTTTCCTTCATTAGTTTATAACTAGCATGTTTTTTTCTTTGGAAAACATGATATGTAATTTTTTGAAAAAGCCAATGATTATTTTGAGGAATGTTCTCAAATAATGTAATATATGAAAATGCATGTGAATCTTTTTTGTCTAAAATATATAACTTTTTAATTCTTGACTATAGAAGGTGTTCACGTTCCTTGGTGATTTCTTAATGGGTTATATTACTCACACCCTACTTCTAACCATGGGCTGCTATAGACCTTGTTTTTCATGACACAGGTAGAGGGAAGGGAATTCTATTGAAAGATGGATTCTCTTTATATCACTGGTTCAATTTGGGATGCTTTGTGGAGTTGAAGGTTAGAAACATAGAATCTTTTTGGAGTATAATTTTCATACTTCATGGTATATCCTATTTTACTTAGTTGTATCTTCTTTTGTTTCCTCTTTGTACAATGGTTTTATTTTTCTCTTTTATTTTAAAACTTGTTTTTATCTTTTTCTTAGCTCACTCTATAATGGGATAGCATGGGGAACATGTCTATTTGACCCAAGATTGTTTTTATT
Organism: Viscum album; assembly: GCA_963277665.1. Lineage (NCBI taxonomy): Eukaryota > Viridiplantae > Streptophyta > Magnoliopsida > Santalales > Viscaceae > Viscum > Viscum album. The sequence continues at coordinate 475,116,476 of OY728148.1, forward strand.
TGAATCATGGATTTCTAGTGGTACCAACATAAAGTGCACCAACACCCATTTAAAACACTCATCTAAGATTCCTAATCATGGATTGAAAATACCCCATCCCTAGAAGCCTAAACTTGGTGGTTAATTTTTTTACATTGGATCTACATAATAGAATTTTCATCTCAAATTACAAGATAGTTTAGTAGAATTGGTAATCTTGATACACACATTAAATTAAAATTGAAAATTGAAATATACAATACTAAAAGAGGTTTCCATTATAATTCCATTATAGCCCTCAATATATCCCTATATATCTATCATAAAACCCATCTTGTTATCCTGGGGAAAATAAAACTAAAGAAAGGTTAGATCTCAGATTATCAATAATGGTATACTTACATTTTAATATATAATGAATGAATAAGAATTATCAATATGGAAAATGTTAATAATTGAATCATATTTCATTTAAAAAATAGTCCGAACATAATCTGGAAAGAAATAAAGGATGATCAAATAAGGCCATATAAATAATAACATGAGTTTGTAACTTATCCGTGGATCTTATAACTAATCAAATAGTAACCTGGTTATCAATAAATTGTATCATAATTAGGGAATGTACAATTATTTACATCATAAAAATAAGATCAAGACCTTCGACAATATTTTTTACAATAATGGGTGAAAAACCATTTAGATTGGCCAAATGATTTGTCTATTGAGACCTACGGATGCATTGAAGGGATAGGAATTTTAACCCCCAGCCATCGCAAAATAAGTAAAATAAATTATTTATATGAATGGAGTGAAACATAATAAATATAATTTTTTATTGAAAAACTGACATATGAAATGTTAATACTCACCCAAATCAATAAACATAATCAAAAACCATCCGGAGTAATATGAATGGAATCAAAATTTTATTTCCCCTATCAATGTTTTCATAAAAAATATATAGAAATAATAAGGTTGGTATCATTAAAATATATAAACTATTAAGAATTGGTAGGATAAGAGTTTTTTTGGCATTGATGAATATAAATCCCAATAAGATATTGGTAATTTTTATTGAGTAAAATAAATTTTCCACAATAAAAAACAAAATGTTAAAACTAAAAACTAAAAAAATTGTGGGAATATATTTACTTGAAAATAAAATTTTAAATATTCAATTGATGTTATAAAAAATTGAGTGTTCATGATGGGGTGACATTTTGTTCATTCTGTACATATTAAACAAATATATCTTTTATATTTCTGTTAAAATCCAAACGAGACTAGTTTGGAAAATTATATGAAGGTTAATTTGAATTATTTTATTGTAAAAAGTATAAAAATGGTAAAAATATCTTCAATAAATCATTTTTATATGGGTGATTTTTTTTCTGAAGCTGTTTTTAGAATACCTATATTTGGAAGAAAAATCATTTTTGATCAAAAATAAAAACAATGTTAAATTTTCTTAAAAAAATTTCAATAATTTTTATTACCAAGGAGAGGAAACATGGAACTATTATTTAAAAAGTTAATAAAAAACTAAAAGATATTAAAATATATATATTTTAAGATATAAATACAAAATAATTTCCCTAATTGGAGACATAAAAATAACCACTCCTGAATAATGATGGGATTGTGAAATAAACCCTTACCAATTTGGTAATTTTTTAAGAACACTCTCAATGAAGGAAATAAACTCAAATTAATCTTCAAATACTATTAAAATAAATATATTTAGAAAATAATTGATCAATGGGTATATATATGCACAACCAAAAAGAAATATGTTGTGAATATTGTATATGTCTCACAGAAGTAAAAATAAGACAAGAAATGCATACCTCTTGAATGAATTACTTGATATGTGTCATAACCTCTTCTATAATAAAAATAGTATTATTATAATACTATTAAATAACCATAATCATATATCTCATACAATATTTTATTCTATTATAACATTTTACCACCCACTTGTTAATAATAGTTCATTTTTTTCATGGAGTTGGGTGTTAATTTTGTTGTCTTCATATGTATATTTTTTGATAAAAGTTATGAATCTTTTACAAAGGATATAGTTATATAATCTGCATAATTATATTAATTTTATATATATTATAATTTTTTATTACATATATTCTTATAACCATTCTTGAAAATTGGACATAAAAATGAATCACATCGAATCGTGGAGATAGTGGGTCATACACATGCCCATGTGACGATAACATTCCATTCATGGGTGAAAGGGTAAGAAATTGTATGATATATTAATTTTAATGAATTTATATCATTTAATATAGATCACATTTTTTACTGAATTTATCATTATTACTTTCCATGTAACGTTTAAGTGAAAAATAATCCACATCGCTTTGTGAGACAGTAGTTCTCGGTACACACAAGTGACATTATCTAATTTTAAACCGAATAGAAGGAAGAAGATAACTTTATTATTATAACTCAATAATTATAATTATGTCTTAAATATTATTCAAACACACACACAGAGAGATATTAAATCAATATTTGTATCCAACTGTAATTTGTTTTTGATGGAAACGAGTTACATCAGTTCGTGAGGCGAAATTCCAATGTGTAAAAGATTGAGGATTTCACATCCCATTTTATGGGTGTGGAGATGGATAAATTTTATGAAATTAACATAATAACAAATATTTATATTCTATATATTATTTTTATTATTTTGGAATTGTTAAGACATTATTTAAGGTTGTAAAAGAAAAAAGAAAAAAAATATCTTAGTGAAGACAATTACCTTATATTAGAAGAACTTCATTTCGATATATTATTAATAACCTTAGTGTTTGTATTTTTGGAATCCTAGAAGATATATAATGTTTATAAGATTTTTTTAGGGATTTTTATAGGTTCATATTGGGAAAAATGGCATGATATGTGTGAGTAAGTGTGGGGAGTGAGTTCTTTTTTTTAATTTATGAGTTATGTTTGTGTGAATAATGATACCTATTTAGTAGTGGGATGTCACTATAAAACCAAATTCTTATATAATCTATAAATAATAATTTTTAGTTTATTAAAGGTCTATAAACACCTCCAAAATATAAAAAATACATGTTTTAAACATGTAATTCCTTAACCTAAAATTTATTAAATTTTTATCATTTCAATTTCTCTATGGTAATTTGTTCTTTTAACCTGGTAAACATATCCATTAATACTTAAATAAAATTATCCTTATTATTCAATATGGATTTTTTTTTATAAATATTAAATCCAATTTATTATATAAAAATTATTTATTTTTATAAAATTAATTTTAACATAAGCGCAATTAACACACGAAACCTCGTTTTAACCATAACCATTAAAATTAAAATTTTATTTAATTTTATTAATTATTATGAAAAAAATAAGTTGAATATATTAAAAAATATTAATTATTATAATTTTAAATTTGGAATATATCTTATTAAATCAAACTCCTAGATTTATCAAATTTTAATTTAAAATTAAACCCCCAAACACGATGATAGAGGGACTTTACAAAGAGATAAGTTTGAAATGTATAGAATATTTTAATATAAAAATTCAACATCAAATTTATTATTAAAATATTAAATATAATTATTATTTAATAATTTACTTAATTTTACTTTTAAAATAAATTTAAATTTATATCCGACTTTTCATTGATTTAAACGAAAGGTAATTTTTCAATAAAAACTAGAATTTTTCACTATACATTAAAATATTTATATTTTTAGGAAATCATCCACATTTAATTATAAGATAATTTTAAAATTATTATTTGAAAAATTAATTAAAAAAATTAATTTAAATTTTCTAAAATTTGTAAAAATTTATTTTATAATATGTTGGTAATGTTCTATGAAACATCCTTTTAGAGAAATACAGTTTTTGGAAGAACATGTCATTTTATTGCAAATGATTATTATTTTATTTATAATAAATTGATATTAATTTAATTTAATTTTTAAATGTTTAAAACCTATAATTGTCACAATTTAGTTATTATAACTGATAACCACAAAATTAACATCTTCGTTATATAAGTTATACATTTATTATAATATTTTAATTTAGTATTGTGTTTTTCTTAAGCGCAGGGTCCCATGCATCACATTTTATAAAAATGATTTAATTTATATAAAAAATATATAAAAAAGTCTTAGGATATTACATTATGTTCTATGATAGGTTTTTCATGTCATATACACTTTATAACATGTTTTTTTCTCTTTTAAAATATCACAGTTTTAAATTATACCCCTTAAATAAATTTCTTTCTCTCTATTTAATCATGATCTCTATAATCGAGGGTTTGATATTTGAAAATAACCTTTATTGAAACCCACATTGTAAATAGAGTTAATATAACATCCTTTTCCTAATAGAGATCAGTAGGTTCAAAGATCATCTGGAACAACACATATTTGGTTTCTAAGAAAGAAAGAATTGATGGTAATTGAAAATATAGATTAGGAAGAAAAGTGAAAATAATTATGGAGAGTAATAAAGATAATTGATCACAAAATGGTAATGGTATAGAAAATTTATTGACTAAAAATACATAACTATGTTATCAGTGAAATGGACTTTAGTTAATCACGTATAATGGTACTATGATAGCATTTTTGTTCCACGATCCTTTTTCCCAGAGGTGAGAAATTACATAACGATGTAGAATATGAACATAAGGAATTATAATTACATGAGAAGTATAATTACATCATTTGGATGTAATTATTTAAGATTCCACTGCTCTTCTTACTCCATGAAAAGAATATTCAAAATGATTTATTATTCCTGAAGCACTAAAATTTAAATTTAACAGGTGACGTTCTCTCTCAAATAATAACAAGTCATTATTCCTATGTATAGATACATTTTAAATCTTAAATAGTTATCAAGAGTTATCCAATAATAAATTTATTACTAATACCTCATTAGTAGATCCAAAAGTTCAACATAATCCATTTCATAAATAGTTAACCTTAATACCCATCCAAAATTTTTATGACCAAATTAAATGGCAAAAAATTGAAAAGGAAGGACAATAAATCAACATTATATTCCCTAGATGGTATAAAGTGGATCTTAATGCCACATTCGAAATTTTGTGAATACCAAGGTAACTATAAAACCTTAGTGAAAACATCCATTCTTCCAAAAATATAAGGTTAGGGAATATGTTCCAAAAAACATAACAAGTAGTAAACTACAAAATAGATAATAAAAAAAGTCAAATCACTTAAAAACTTTCATGTTCTCTAATACCTCCTTTCAATATATATTTATCATTATTCTATTAACATTGAGCACATATTATGGGTTATCTTCCCACAATCAATTTATTTCCAAAAAGTTCAACTTACCACTGGATCACATTTCATTGTACCATTCAGTATATGAATCAAAATGCTTTAAGGAGTACAATAGTAGTAAAATCATTATACATTTCATGATTCTTATAATGACAATTAAATTTAAAAAATAGATCTAAATTATAATATTTTAATCCAAATACACAATCACTATAATAATTTACCTATATTTTTATCAATATCAAATTCTTGACGGTGATCTATTAGATTATTAAGAGGGATATTCCCTTGTACTTTGGGGAATTCATTTGTATAGTTCCATATCTCCTTATAGTTAATGAATTGAACATTCTAAACATCTATCTTACCATTGAAATCCCAAACATGATTTCATTTTTCCACATGCTTTTAAAATATCTCATTTCCATTATGCAAGTAATATGGTGTTTCTTTCCATAATTATCACGTGGGGGAAGGTAATTCATTACCTTCTTCCGATTACCCAGATTTTTGTATTCCTTCCTCTTCTTATCTTTATTCCACTCTAATCCATAATACATGGATAATTATTTATTTTTCCTTTCATTACAGGATACTATATACTCATATTATCAGAATGTTTTGGATACTAGTTCCCTTTAAAGGATTGGATTCTAACCATCAATGAAATGTTCATTCTTACTTGTTGGATTATTTATATAGTCCATATCATGCCTTTCTAAATTTTTAATTCCAATGTCATAGATAGAATAAATTTTATGTTCTTTTTGATTAATACTTAAGAATTATAATTCTATATCAACTTGTTTTTCCTGAGGAAAATATATTTCAAATAATTTTACATGAAAATACTTCCATTACATGTTTTGAATTTATTTTTAATATTTTGTGTTTTGAATAAATGGAAACTATTGACCAACATCTCCAAATATATTATATAAAACCATGAAAACATTCCCATTTTCATTGTTCCCTAAAGGGAGAAATATATTCTCTATAGATATTATCTCTTAATTAGCTTCAAATTTAATTGTAGTCCCCTTAAATTATAGAGGTCGCTAACATATTAAGTGGTCGGACATTGTTAAACCACATAGTATATTAGTTTTATACTCTATGTGGGAATAGTTAAACCTAAAAACATGATTAATCAACCCCAATATGGATATTATTTTATATTTTCTAGTTTTATATCTAGCTCCACCTTAATTTTCATTCCCATTTTGGAAATCCCTAAATGGTGTACATGAATTGATATGATTTCTATTCTTTCTCTTGGAACCATTTCTATACAATGGAATACAATATATTGGATCATAACATTATGAAACAAAAAAGTAAAATCCAAATACTAGAGAATAATTTTACATAAATTGAAATATTTATTCATGGATAATCTCTTAATCATAATCATGGTTTCTTTATGAGAGATTTCAAATCATAAAAATATTTTCAAATCCTTCATAACAGTTTTTTAAAAAAATGTGAATCAGTACTAGAAGATCCCATATAAGTATCTAACCAGGTTTATAGTAAGCCATGTTGTCAGATACCGGGTGATGAATAACTCAAATCCCAATTCACCTTTTCATATTTATTTCCTCTATGCAGAACTATTTCAGAACCTTTTCAACTTATAATATCTATATAGAGATGTATTTCTTGTAGAAACCACATAATATATTCCTCACCAAAACTTTAGGACGTTCTTCTATATTTATCCTTGAATTCTACCATCAGGTTATGTTCTCTAATCTATTTTTTATTTAATCTCGTACCCATGGTTTCTACTAAACTTCATATGATACCAACTATAAAGACTCGAAACCTAATAGCCTAGATTCACTGGATGCCTTGTTATGTTGGTACTAGTTACAAGAAATCATATCCCAAAGTAATGAATAGTTTAATAGTCTTAGAAGACTCAATAAATTACTCAAATTCACATTAAATTTTAAAAACTGAAAATATAAAAAATGTTTTCTTTGATAAGACCATTATTACCCTTATCATATCCATGAATATCAGTTACAAAACACTTCCTAGTATCTTGGAGAAAATAAAAATTAATAAATGGGTGAGATCAGATGCTCTGTAAGGGTATGAATACAACATAATATATCATCTATGAATAAGAATTATCAAAATAGAATGGTATGTTATATAAACACATGTCATTTATATAACAAGTTGATCTTAATATTACTTGATTAAAGGATGACTAAATAAATCCATATAAATAATCACACGAGCTCGAAACATATCAATTTGAATTCTAAAAAAATAGAATAATCACAATGAAATCAACAAATAATCTCATAATGGGGGAATGAATAATTTCAGAAATTATAAACAAAATATCAATACTATTCAAAAAATAGTTAAAAAATGGCTAAACCCATTTTAATTAGTCCAAATGGTTAGTCTTATGAGATATACTAGTATATCAAGGGGCTATGTATTTATAGGATCCACACACCCCATAATATTTTCAATGTATTACTCCTATAAAACTATTGAAACATAATCCACATAAACACTCATATTAAAAAACCAAAATATAAAATGATAGTACTAACCCCAATGAATACTCATAAAAAATGATGTAGAGTGATATTAATGATATAAAAATATTAAATCCACACTCAAACTGATCAAAAACCATCCAAATAAACAACAATAAGGAAATAATTAAAATATATCAAAATTTGATCATAATTAGAAAAATGGTTGTTGATGTTTATTAGTAAAAATTCCATAAATAGATCCTTATAACATTATTGATGTAAGTAAAAATTCCACTTTATACGATAACTTTTTAAAACTAAATGTAAATAAAAAATTATGAAAATAATTTTCTCTAAAAATAACCTTTGAACATGTAATTTATGATATAAAACATTGAATATTCATGATGAAATGAAATATTTTTCATGCCATACATGTTAAAACAATGGTTCCATTATCATTTTAAATAAAATACAAATATGAATCTTTTTGGAAAATTACATGAAGTTATTAATCTAAATTTATTCAATAGCCACACGTGGGTAAAAATTATTTTTATAAATCATTTGGAGAATTTTAGAAAACATTTTTAGAAAATAATATTTTGGATAAAAATAATTTCCGACCAAAACAAAAAAAATTGTTTCTTTTTCATAAAAGAAATTCTCAATAATTTTATGTTACAAGGAGATGAAAAATGGTTAATTTACTTTAAAATTTCATGAATAACCATATTTTATGGGCATAAATCATTTGTAAGGTTGGAATAATATATTATTCCCCTAATGGATACTTAAACATAAAAAATACATAATAATGATGATATTGTGATATAAACCTTTACCACTTTGGTAAATTTCGAACTGTAAGCCCCACAAAATAAATAATTACTAATGAAACATAAATTTTCATGTAGATAAAGATATTAATGATTGCAATATCAAGGGGTAGTATATAGCTGATTTTAGTAATTTCTTTATAACCTTTTAATCTAATACCCATAATTAATTTTATAGAAAAGTGCACAAATTGTGTGCAATGCCCATGTTTTAATATTAAATATAATGTGTGATAATTTTTTGAATTAATATGGATTCATGTTATTTTAATATTTTAACCACATTTCTCACTCTACTTATCCAGATTGTGTGAATCGTTTTTTAGAGGCTTCCAATTTCATGTTCCATGAAATAATTAAGCGGATAGTCTGGCTAATTTGACCATTTTTAGGTCTATATTTACCACATTAAAAGGACCACTGAATTTTCCAATGAAACCAGACAATTTGGGACTCTATATTTTGATGGATCAATCAAGATGTCCAAATTCATTTATTCTCCACAAGAATAAAAAATTAAATTTCAATAAAACATGGACACCAATTTCAATTCCCATTTATAAAATATGTGTCCCAATTGATAGATGAATCTTTTATGATTTAGGGGTATCTTATCAAACCCATTCAAATGGTGGCATTTAAAAAATTAATTATAAAAATGGATAGCAGCACATGGTTTAGAAAAAAATCATAAAATTCATTAAAAAGTACAGTGGAAACCACATTCAGTGATTAATCTCTACATATTCATATCTTTATATTTTTAGAAGAATATTTTAAATGATTTTGTTCTACAAATTATGAAACGTTTGATCTATTGTGAAGGGATATTTTGGAAGTAATACAATCCATCATGTTTGGATATAAATTATTCCCCCTCTTTCCTTGCAAGGGGTTGTAATTTTAGAGAATATGTGTATACTTTGGCATGACCATAACTTCTTAAAAGTCTTGAGAGGACCTACAAAACCCACGATTAGACAAGATATACCTTTCCTCCACTATTTTCTTCCATTTTATTTTCCATTATCTTGTATATGTAATCACATATGTTTTTGAGTTGTAAATTTTTTTAAATTTTAATGAAAGTGCATTCACTATATCTTATTCTCATCCTCCTTTTGTAGTGAAATATTAGTGGTCTTAAAATAGTTTAAATCATATTGAAAAAACTTTCCCCATTCAAATTATTATTCAATAAAAAGTGCATTCTTAACTACCTTCACCGTTCATGTGTGTGTTCAGCACACTACTGTTATTATATACTGTTATTTTTCTTCTCTTTTTATGTATTCACCCAAGAAATGATAAACAATATTAAAAAAATCACATGGATTAATAACATGTTTTTTTTAAATTTTGGATTCCATGGATTATTGGAATTATAAATACCATACCATAATCATGAAATTATTGAGATTAGAACCATATTTACGTTATGTAATTGATTAAAGCCTGAACACATGCGAATTTTTAACAAAATAATCTTGTGAAGTGAGTATTAATTTAATCAAATACAACATAAAGGTCAAATATATCATATGATTAAGTCACCAAAAATGATATCACACCAATATTTCTCAAGTTATTGAATTAAGATACATCAATTATTCAATTTAATTAATATTTTCAACCAAACACACCATTCCAAATACAAATAAAAATAACATTAGACTCCAAAAGTTAGTACCATCACCAATGATTCGATTTGATTTCCGGTGTACACATAAATAGAGAATTTTACCTGTGAATGAGTGATAGGTGACAATTGTCGAAAATTAAAATGAAAATGTTTCTTGGGATGGTTCCTTGTGTAGTCATTATTATTATTTTTCTAAAAAATCCTAAAACCATAGAAATCGAAAACATTTGAAAAAAACACCAATAAAAACCCACCTTCTTCATCCTTTCAAAAATATTTTTCAATGCCTTGAAGACTCCCTAAAAATCCATCATGTTTTTTATCTATGAAATCAAGTGAACTCTTCACTAAAATAAAGAGAGAATTATTTATAATAACATCACTCCAAGACCACTCATTTCCAATCCAATTGATATATATGTCAAATACTTGGGAAAATACCCTTTATGAACTTTCTACCCAAGATATGAATAACTAAACCCTTAGTATTGAATGATAAAACATTAAAGATGATTTCAAAATCAAATTGGATTTGATTCTTCTTCAACCTTATTTCCTCGGGATAGATAGTGAGGATTCAAATATGCACCTCAAAGAGTTCCAAGTGTTATCCTCTATTGAGTGCCTCAAGAGGGTTATGAAGAAAAAAAATCCAACAATGAGAGTCCACTTTCTCCTTATATGAATCTACCATGTCATGAATATATTACCTCCCACTTAGTTTTATAAACACAAGGAGTGACATAAAGAATCTGTTTTTTTAAAAATTATTCCCCTCCCCATGAACCACTTCAATACCAATTGAAATTATGGGCATCAATCAATTCCAAAATGAGTCAATCCAAGAGTACTAGGAGTGGTTAAAAATTATAGTGGGAAAATTACCACAAGACCAAATTTGTTTCAAGTTATTGATCCAATTTTTCTATGATGGTTTATTAGCAAGGGACCATACTCTCATCATGCCAGATTTTTCGGTTCACTTATAGAAAAAACAACTTCACCTTCAAAAGATCTCATATGAATCATGGAAAAAGAAATATACCATTTCCAAAATCAAGCACCTGAACAAGTAAAAAAAATTATGATATTATCAATCGATAGTGCTCAACAAGATGATCGAGTGGATAAGTTAACTTATAGGTCTTTTTAAATAACTGATGGTGGATTCCATAACCCCAACCCCATATTATGTAAAATACATATTCACCAAACCTCTAAAAATTTGAGGAATTTACATCTTGGCAGGTCATCCAACTGGAACATGTCTACAAGGAAAATATGACCCATCAGATTCATTTAGACCAGAGGAGATCAATGAAAAATATTTTCAGTGGAACCCCAACCCTCAAAAATCTTGTCAGTTCATTAGAAACTCCCACCAAGCCCACTCTAATCCCTTAAATTATACATATCACAAAGGCTTTTTTTATATTAATCCCGTCTCTCATATCTCTTAGTTCCCTCCACAAATTAAAAACTAATTCCAATATGGTCAAAGTGGTTGTAACATCCAACATCCTTACCCTTTTTTACTTCAATAACAAAGGATCAATCATCCTTCTATTTCTCATGGTTTCTAATATCTTACTGATCATTGTTAATTACCAACACAATATAAGAACTTTCCAAGAACCCGAATGAAGGAAATCCCAATGAGGGGCCTACTACATCTTCTAAGCATCCATATTAAAGAACTGTCGAAGATCATTCCGGCTTCACATGTTCAAGTCTTAAAAACATTTTAAACCAAATTGGCCTAATTACATCCCACTTATTCAAAAAAAAACTCATTTTAACTCCCAGATCAACTATTTCCAAATCCCCATGATAATGTAAGTGAAATTTTACTTTGATTTGAAAAGAAAATTTATATGTCTCTGATTTACCCCTTATATGTGCTTAAAATTTTGATATGTAATAATAAACAAATAAATTATCAGAAAAAGAAACCAAATAAAATCCCTAACCTCCTTCCCCAACTATAAGGATACCAATTCCTTTTACATAGGCTTTCTCTTATCCAAATTGTCCCTTTGAACCTAATTTTGAAATGATTGACATACTTAGATGAGTGGAGGAGAAAATTTCCCTCCAGGTATCCTTTAAGAAAACCCATAAGTATGAAATGTTTCATATGTAATTAGGCACCAATAAGTAGAAGCTTAGGACCAATGAAAATGTTTCAACCCAATAATCTATTCCTATAAATTGAAATCATCTTGGAACATTTAATATTCTAGGAAAAAAGGGAGTTCCAACATGATGATTCACTCATATAACTAGGAGTATAGATAAATTTCACGCCCAAATCCATTATCTGTGACCATGGTCTTTCTCCCATTCACCCAAGAAGTGTTGTCATTTAGTTATCCAATCTATGAACTTCCAATCCTGATGGAATAATTGAGGATTTCTTTGTCCATGTAAATGATCTTATCTTCCTAGTTGATTTTTATGTTCTTGACATTGAAGGCATGCCAACTTATTCTTCTTCTCCTCTAATTATAGGAAGTCTATCCATTATGATATCCAGAACAAAGAATTATTTCCATGTAGGTATATTATCCATGGAAATTGGTGAATGAATGTCCAAGTTAAATATTTTTCATGCCATAAGACACCCATCATAGGATCACTCTACATTCTTTTTCCATGATTACAAGGACACTTATAAGAGTGTTTTCATCCCCATTCCATCATTTAAATAAAGTTATAAGGATATAGAAGTTTAGGAAATTTGTACCATGATTAAACAATTAATAAATTAAGAAGTTAATGTTTCCCTTTCATTTATAGACTCTAAAAATATAAATGATATTGAAAAATCATTAGTTTCCCAAACCACCACTATGATATACTATTACACCTTGGGCTATAATGAATAAAATGATTCAAATCCAATTAGAATTTTTTCGATTGTTCATATGTTTTCGGGATGAAAATTGAAGGATGAAATTTAACTGAATCCTCTTTTGGTGGACCTGAGTTCATTTTTTATGTTCATTATTATCCTATCATTATCTCTACAACACTTACTAAAAATAAGGATTCCAAACTTGTTCAGGTGTTAGAGGGAAAAAATAAGGCCTTAGGTTAAACCCCATATTACATAACATGAATCAACCATAACCATGGAGTGAATCCGATTCATTTATAAGAATCATCAAAACCAATATGAAAACCTAAAAAAGACTCAATCCACTCATTCTAGAGGTATTTAGGAAATAGATCCACGTGCTTCTTAAAGTTGGTATTATCTTCCCTAGTTCTAATAAGGAATGGGTTTGTCTAATTAAATTGGTACCTTAAAGGGGTGGGATAACTGTTGTCACAAATGATTATAGATAGGTTGTCACAACTTGATTGAAAAGATGGTGTGTGCATTTATTGTCTAAAATTTAATGATAAAACATGAAAATATCACTAAACACTTTATTTCATTGATTAAATGCTAGAATGATTAGCCATATGGTCACATTATTGTATTATTGATGGATACAAGGACTATATACAAATCCCAAATACACCTCAGGACTAATAAAAGACTAAATTTACTTTCCCCTTTGAAACATACACATATAAGAGGACTCGTTTTATCCTTTCCAATTATTTTGAAATATTTTGTAGTTGTATGATGTGTAACTTTTCTAAATACATCAAGCATTTTAGAGAGGTATTCATGGTCAACATTACCATTTATTAAGAGTCACTTGAATCCTTCATGCATTCACTCTATAAGGTCCTAAAAAGTGTGTCAAATGTTACTTTATGATGAATTTTAAAAAATTCCACTTCATGGTTACTAATGTGATGGTTCTAGGGAAGATAATTTCACAAGTGGGTGTTCATGTTGATCTAGTTAAAGCAGAGGAGATCCAATCACTTCCTAAACCCACATAGGTCATGCCGTGTGTTCATTCCTTGATCATTCCATTTTATATTTGTTATTAATCCATTACATTTGTATGATTTACTTCCCAACCAATTGTATAATTCAGAATTACTTTAAATTCCATTTTTATGATCCTTCTAAGAGTACCTTCATTGTTTTTTTAATATTTTATCTACCCAAATTATCCAACCCCGATATGGGTCTTCACCCTTTTAATTGAAGTGTGATGCTTCCAAAATATCAATTATTTTTCAATCAATATAAATTATTCCATACTTTATCTAGTATGCCTAAATACACTAGATGAAACTCAATTTCACTACAGTGTCATTGAAAAATAAAATTTAACTGTGATTTTTATGTTGGATAAAATTTGGCTCTATCACTTGGCTTCCAAAATCATTATCTTTGTAGACCATTCAACATTAATATTTATACTCATAAAAATTGAATCTAAATTGTGGATAATAAGATAGATCCAGATGTAATAAAAGCTTTACCATGAGATCAAATCTTGATTTGAAAGAGAAAACCCTGTATTTGGTCACTTGAGTATAATTTTTAATTCTTCCAATTCTGAAATAATTGATCCTGAATTTCCAACCAAATACCAATTATATCTTCCTCCAAAGTTACAATGGTCCTCAAAAATTGTAAATTTCTTTGATTTAGAGGTTTTTATTTTTTTTTAATATAAAAAAAAGTGTAACAATAATGTGATTCAAAATACTATATTTGGGAAGATAATAAACTATGGAAAACTAAGGCTGACATGGTGGTTAGAATATATGATAATGAAGATGAACATTCCAACATCATATAATTTTCCACTCAATTCCCGATGGTGGAAACCTTGGACCACAAAGGACCTCACAAAAGGTCCTTGATGTTGGATTATTTTGGCCTTGCATCTTCAGGGAGTCACATGAGTTCTATCAATCATTTCCCACTTTCAAAAATTCTAGCACAGTTTACAAAGAAAATGAAATAACCCAAAATACCTTAATCTTATATGAGATCTTATAAGTTTTGGGAATGGATTTCAAGGGAACATTTCCATCCCAAAGGATTAACCTACATAATTCATGTAGTAAACATTGTTTCTAGGTGTGTTGAAGGTAAAAACACTAGAAATAATGGTGAACATACTCTAAGTGAGTTCCTCAAAACCTACATTTCCATTGATTTGGAACTCTACATTCCTTTTTATGTCACTTATTAACCCATTTCTGTAATCAAATCTTGGAATATTTTTAGAAAAATAATGGGGTTTCATATAAAACATCAACTAAATATCACCCCCAAACAAATGAAATGGATGAACATTATAATATAGAAGTGAAAAGAGTCATTTAGAGAATTGTTAAAACCATAAGAAAATACTGGCCAGAATGACAAGGTAATGAGCTTTGGTCTTATCAAACATCCTTTAAAACACCAATTGGGATGTATCAATTCATGATTGTTTTTAGAAAATCAGGTTATTTTCTAAATAATATACAATATATGAAATTTTGGGCTATGAAAGACAATACTTTTGATTGTAAACAATTTGGGGAAGAGTGATTGTTGTTGTTTAATGAATAGGAGGAGCTTCAACTTATTTCTATGAAGAGTTAATATATATATAATGATAAGGCTAAGATACCCCATTGAAAACATGTCCTATTAAAGGTATTCCATACAGAGGAAAAGCTTATTCTCTTCAATTAAAAATTTCGAATTCACTCAGGTATGATTAATTCTCATTGGGAATGTCCTTCTATTATTACTAATGTTTACCAATTTGGTGTAGTGAAAGTCCCAAAAACTTATTCCAAAATGGAATTCATGGTAAATTGAAATCCATTAAAGAATCACTATAATTTGAAACAAACCCCGTGAACCACATTGACTTCCATCAGATCACCAACAACTATAGTAGACCCACCACTATATAGAGATGGAAACCCACCAAATGCCAACTATGGAACCTCTTCCCCTTTAACTAACTATCCTTATATTATTCTTCCTCCCATGAATATATTTCTCTCAATCAAAATATCTATATATTTATCTCTCAATATCTTTCTCTCATCTTCTTATTCCTATACCTTTCTCACCTTTTTTATTTCAAATTTCTTCATAAATCCCCATTTTTATCCACTTTATAAATTTTGTGGGTGTGTATTTAAAAACAAGAAAAAGGGTCATAATTACTGACCTATAAATTTTAAAAAAATTTAAACCATTTCCTGGAGTCAAATTATTTCTTTTATTCTTAAACATTATTTATTTTGATGAAAAATTTGGATCCTAAATTTTTATTCAAGACTAATAATTTTAGAATATTCATTTTTTGATTTGGAAAATGATTTTTCCCTAAACCTAAGGAACAAATTTAACTTTCATTCTAAGGTTACCAGTATTCATCTTTTTATAGTGTGTGTTTTTCACTCTATGATTATGAGTCTTTATTCTGTGGACCCTCAATGTGATTCTCCTTCTTTGTTTTTTGCTAAAAGCAGAGGCAACTAGCCCCTTTACTGAAATAAAATTAAAAATTAAAAAGGGTATAAAAAATAATTAAATATAGTCAGGTGGCTTGGAAACAAGTCTAATTGAAAGGGTGAGAGAGTCTTCCACCCCAACCATGTGGTTGTCAACCCCTTTTCCCCATATCAACATTCACCCAAGGCCCCCCATCGTCACTGGATGTCCAACATAAACTGTATCTAGTTCTTTTTCAGCAACCGAGGTCTGAACTTTTGGTTGATCATCCATTTAAATTCATCATAAAATAATATCAAAAGGATTATGAGTGTTGAACTATGAGATTTATTTATAATTCACATGTTGAATCTTTCCAGATCATGGATAAGAAAGAACCTTCATCTCCATCTTATATGGAACACATGAGAATAAAAATAGCCAAATTGCCTCAAATTTCCCTTAAACTAATTCAAATTTTAAAATCCCCATTGGGTCTAAAAACTCCTTTTATTTATTTCCACATTACAATCCCAGGAACACGTACTACCACACATCTATTTGGATTTTCATTTCATGATTTATTGAAATTTACATGTGGAGTGAATAGATTTCATTTTGGGTGGTGTATATTTGATTTTAAATGTATCATGATATGATTGAGGTAAATAATCAATTTATGTGTGGAGATACATGTTTTAATTTGTTAGTTTTGCGATTGTACTCTTTTTTATGGAATTCTTCACAAATGACATTGAAGAGAGTTCAAAAAATGAAAAATATAGAAAAATCCAGAAATAAAAAAAATGAAAAACGAAAGAATGTGTTGTGTCTTGGGGAGATCAAAAATAACTCTTACACTTTTATATTACTATAAATATTAAAATTACTGTCATAATTTAGTCAAACATAGGTTGGGAGATGAGTGTGAAATTTTCACCAAGTGAAAATTCTAAAAAAGGAAAAAAAGAAAAAAAGAAAAAAAAAACAGTGGAAAGATATTTTCTTGTTTTATTGGGATATATTGTGTAATATATATATATTTAAATATTTATTTTTTATTTTTTCATCTTATAACAATTTTATATCTCATTTTTGTACTCCATCACTCATTCTTATGCTTGTATGCATCTGTTTCCATTTCCATCCATGAATTATTTAATAACTATGCACTGTTTTTTCAAAATTTTTGTTTTAGTAATATTTTTTTTATCATTTTTCCATTATATTCCTACCATCTCATAGCCACTGAGAAATATTAAAAAATAACATGTGATTGTTATGCACTATTGGATAGGTAATGTAATCAAAGATCTATTTTAAACATTATGATTTTACTTTTTTGGTGAATTAGTGGTCCTCATGTTAAAAATTTACATCATCTTCGAGGGAATGTGTTTTGATTGACAAAATTTTGGATTTATAATTTTGATAATGAAAAATGATTTTTTGGATCATTTTTTCTATAAAAATTTGTGACGTAATTCATTATGGAAGAGTGTACTAGTCTTGACTCCCCTAATAAGGGAAAATAAATTTATTTTTTTTGTGAGTGAATATTATTTAGTTGTGTTTATTGGTTTATTTAACACGAAGACCTAGACAGGTCTATGAGTCGGGGTTTTGAAAGTATTAATATAATATTACCTTTCTATCTAGCCCCTTAACTTATTTTCAAGGAAATGTTCATAAATGATGTAAAATTACCTTGATTTAATATTAGATATAATTTATGAGCATTTGCGGAATTAATACAAATACAAGTAATTTTATAATTTTAATAAAAATTCTCACTATATGTATCAAAATTATTTAATTATTATTTTTATGGTTTATAATTCAATTTCCTACAATAAATTCAACTAAATCTTTGGAAAATTTTTCTATTTGGAGGTCCATACGGACCACCCCAGAAGGATCATTGCATATTCCAATAGAACTAGACCATATATGATGCTGTATTTTTTGGGCCCAATCCAGAAGTCTAAATTAATTTATTATCAACCTGATGTTTTCTAACCCCACATTACAATTTAGTTAAAAATTTCAAGGCCCAGATCAACCTATAATTTTCTTAATTGATGTCAGAATTCATATCTAACAATTATCTCTAGGATTGCTTATTATTGATAGTTCTTAAGTATTATCATAATAAAATCAACCCATTAAGAAGAATTTTTTTTGAGATAAATACAAGATATTGGTTTTCATATTTTGTGATGAAATGGTTTGTATTTTGGGGTATATTTCAGGCCTAAAACCCATTCACATTGTGTTCTTTCAAAATATCTGGATAAAATAGACATCAACACATGGTTTTGGAAAACAACCACAAAATTAGATAAAAAAGTAAAATTAACTCCAAATTTGGAGGATAGAAATTCCACATCCATATATGCAACTTTTAAGAATAATACATATCTTTATTTGGCTACCAAAAATGTCAAAATTATGAGGCATCCTAAATGGAATTTTTGGAATGGAAACAGTCCACCACCTTTAACTATAACTTCATAACCATATTCTCCTTACAATGGATTGAAATTTTAGAGACTAAGAGGATAAATTGGAATAAACATATCCTTTCATAAGGTCTATGGGGACCTTCTAAACTCAATTTTCTATTCAATATACCATTCATCCACCTTTTTTTCTTGTTCTTTTCCGTTCGATTTCATTTGTAATCTCAAAAGGTTTTGAGATGTAATTTTGTTAAAATTTTAATTCAATTCTCTTAATAATATAATTCTCTTATCCAAATTCTATTTTTTAATTTTAATGGTCTTAAAATTGCTTCTATCAAGATTAAAAGCCTTTCTTATTTCATGATTTCTTCAATCAAAGGCATGCAATACACACCATCACCATTCATGTGTTTGTTCAGCATACTACTCTTTTTTCTTTCCATTATTTTTATTCTCTATTTATGTATTCACCCTAAATATAATAAAAAATAATAAAAATAAACTCAATGTATGAGTAAATAATCCGTTTGGATGATTCATAATTTGGGGATGTCATGTGATTAAGGGGTTTTTATCATTAAATATTTTTTGGGTTAAGATTTTTTAAGTTAAAAATAAAATTTTATGAAATAATGACATGTTTTATTTAATGTGTACACGACTTGGATTATTGTAACCATAAATAAACCACTTTAAACAATAAATTATTTTAATTATAACCCTATTTAAGTTAAGTCTTGGATTAAAGCCTTAACATATGGATATTCTGATTACAATCTTATTGTAAAGTGGGTATTAATTTAATGTAAATATTTACAAGGGTCAAGGATATCACAAGAATAAATCCAAAAATAATTAACTCAACCTAATATTTGAAAATTTTAAAATCAAATATCATCCATAAATTAATTTCATTAATATCTACAAAAACCCCCATTCAAATGTAAAATAAAAAAAATAAAAGCCAAAAAATTGTACCGTCACCTAGGATTAGACCTAAGATCTTATATAAATATTAGAAAATAAAAAATAAATTGAATTTTCAATAGGATACAATCATTCATTCTTCAATAACAAAAAAATCAATATGTAGGGAAAATTCTGCATGTCTCAAGGAAGTAAAAGTTAGACAAGAAACACTTACTTCTATGTTAAATTCCTTCATATGTGTACAAACCTCATGAATAGTTAATATATTTTTATAATATATCTATTATTTGAACCATTCCTGAAAATTGGACAGAGAAAATAAATCAAATCTCTTTTTGGAAATGGTAGGTTGTACGTATGGACGAACGATGATATATTTACCGTAAAGGGTTAATGGTTAAATAATTGCATGATATAGTAATTTTATTCAATTTAAATCATTATATATATATATAAAATATGTTAATTAAATTTAACTTTATTAATTTCTATGTGTAGCATAAGTGAAAAATGAATCACATCGCTTCGCGAGACGGTAGTCGGCCGTAGACATGAACAACATCATCATATGTTAAACAGAATGGAATGTAAGAATTTATATGTGATATTATGACTAAATAAGTATAATTATATCATAATTATTATATATATACATTAAATACATCATTATATCCAACCAAGATATGTTTTGATGGAAAATGAGTTACATCATTTTGCGGAGAGGTAGTATTCCGTACACTTGATTGATGATTTTGTTTCCCATTTGATTGAAGTGGAGATGGATAAATATTTTTATATAGACATAATAATATCTAATAATATGGGACATAATTATGTTTTTATATTTTATGTGTTAAGATATAATTTAAGGTTGTTAAAGAAGAAATAAAATGAAAGAGTTTAGTGCAGACAATTACATACTCATAGAGAAACCTCATATTGAACTGTTGATAAAAATACTAGGTATGGTATTTTATGAGTAAAATAAGATATATAATATGTTTAAGGATTTTTGTGATGGATTTTGGTTGGTATTAGTTGATTAAAATGGATTGAGGATGTGAATAATTATAGGGAGTGAGTGCCCATTTATATTTGAGGATGAGTGACCTTTTACTTAATACCAAAAACTATTAAATAACTGGAAGTCACACTCACCCAACATACCACCCAAAATAATAGAATTTAGTTAAGTTAGGGTCATGAATAACCAAAAAAACAAGAAATAACAAATGTTTTAAACATGTTATTCCATAGCCTTTATGTTTACTCACAATTACTTCAACGACACAATGTTTTATCAATGGAATTAACTTCTTATAATTATTCGTTATTGTATAATAACATTAAAAAGAAAAATTAAATATAATGATAATAAATATTATGTGACCATTAAACATAAATTTTCCACTTCTATGGTTTAAATTTCAAAAATCTGACATTCACGGTTGTGTTTAGGGTGATTTCTGGAGTCTAATAGATAATTTTTTTTGGTGAATAGAAAAATTCATTTATGAACATTAATGTTACCCTTATGAATATTAATATACACTTATGAATTTAAACCTCACCTATGATAGTATATATGTTGGATTTATGTAAAATCATGATGTACCTATGTTTTGGAATATGTAAACAATGTTTCAAAAACTGTATTTTTCACGTAAATTTTTATTTTAATTAAAAATTAAATTATTATTATTTAGAAAATTATTTCTAAAAAATGGAATTCATTTTTTTGAATCTACACAATGAAAAATTGTTTGTGTGAATTTTTGGGATTTTTCTGAAATACTTGAATTTTTTATGAATAGTGAAATACCATGATTTACAAAATAAGCTAAATAATGTAATTATAGAGTCATGTATTATTTTCAACTGATTTAATCCCAATTGTTTCGGATTTAAATGATAAAATTACTATAATTAGTCATGGAAGACTCACTGTTACTTTTCTTGTGCAGAAATAATTAATTTGTGAATATTATATTGAGAAAACCCCTCTCCCATCCACTATAAATATCATACTTCACACCCTCATTTCCTCACATCTCTCAAGATTAAATCCTTGCCTAAAATCTTCCCAATAATATTTCCTAGCCCTCCCCCATGTCCAGGATCTTTTGGTATCATCAAAATACCAAGCCCAGGTTCATTAAGGAGGATCTGAAGAAGAGGATTCAAGAAGTACTTCCTCTCTCTGTTTTCTTTCTTTTCCTTTTCAATTTTCTTTTCTTTTATTATATTATCCTTAACCTCTCTTATTAAAATTCCATTATAATAATATTATTCTTGATATACAGGTATGAGATCATGTCAATGGAAGATTACTCATTATACTCCTCCCTCCCTCTCCCTATTATTAAAATGAAACGGTGGCCCATGATGTGTTAAATTTTCTAAATCAGGGGAGATACACATCCTTTTTCCTTGAAATACGCAAGGATGAAAATAAAACCACTGAATGGTTGAAAAAAGATTGTAATGTTTATTTACTATCCCCCTTTATGTTCTAATACCAAATTATTTACATTATATTATGTGATAAAATAAAACTTGTTCATTGTGATAACAAAACCACCCAAATTAACCAAAAATGATCATCATTAAATTTTATCTAATGATTCATCCAAGTTGTACAAAACCAAATTCTTTATAAGATAATTTATATCTCTAAAATTTTACTAATAATATATATTAACTATTCTGTATGTTCAACCACATTTGAAATGAACATTCGTTCATGAATACAAGTAAACCGTTCATAAATGTAATGAAAATTAACACTCCCAAACAATGAATTTATGCTCTATAACTCATCCAAAGGACCATAAAAGAACATAAGGAAACCATAGTAAACCAGTTTCATGTATAAAAGGTTCTTTAATTTCTAATTAATTATTATAATGTCCTTATATATGACATTAATGTGAAGAAAGCTTTCGGATAAAAGGAAAGGGGAAATTCTTGAACCCATCTTTATTTATTCTGGTTATCCCTCTTTCACTACATTTTTGGTGTGTTCACCCATTGAAAGAATTTTTTTATAATAATATTTCTTTTTCTGAGATATACATGTTTTCCACTCATGTTTTTTCAAAAAAAATGTTTTCTAAAAGAACTTTTATTTCAAAAACACAACTTTTAATTCTCATCCAAGTTTGATGGTTCTAGTAGCATGTATCTTTTTCCAACTTTCTATTGGAAACCAAAAGTTTATAAATGTGTTATTTGAGATGAAACCCATTCCATTACATGGACTTTTTATTTTCATTTTTTATATATGTGGCATGCATGATAATGAAAATGTTTTGACATGATGGGTGCGCCCAAAATTATACAACGCTCCAATGCATTGGGTAAAGTAACGAGTCTCATGATTAAAAGGGAAATAATGAGTAAAAATGATGCTAGCATTATTCACAACTACATGTGGTAGTTAAGAACTAAGGCATGAAGTTTTATTTTTATGCATTGCCACATTTCATGTCATTTTTTTAATATTTCCTATCATGATTTTGATGATGATGTAATTTTTATGCTCACCCCATGATATATTCTTCTTATCTATCCTCTTACTATGATTTTAGCTCACCCAATTTTTATGTATATCCTCATGTGACTAAATTTACTAAGGAGAGGTAAATTTCCATTAAGAAGATATAGAAGAAGGAATTAAATAAATGTTTATGCTTGATGCTGTAAATGTAATTATTGGTCCCATTTTTTCCAAGAAACTAAACCTATAGTTCCACTTAGGGTAATACTATTATGTTTTTTTATCATTATGATGATGAAATATTCATGTAAGAAAAGTGAGGGTCACTATAGTTCGTTTTAGAGGCAATGTTATTTAATTTTGGAATTACGATTACTAAACCCTAGAGTAAACCTCTAGTATGAGACTAAGTACAAATATTCACACGAGAATATTTAGATATGGATCCCATAAATTATTATTTTATAAATCATAAAAATTAAAAAGTTACTCATGACTTGTTGACTTATGTTTTTTATAACATTTTTTGTTTTAGACAATGGGGGAACCAAGAGAAACTAGGCCAACAACTCATGTGATGGCCAATGCAACAATTTCCTGAAAGACATCCCCAATGCATTGGGAGGTGGAGTTTAAAACATCATGGAGATGATTACCCACCTATCTCAGGTTATAAAAAAGAACCAGAATAATGGGGAACATCCTCCTTCACCAAAGAGGGATCAACTGGATATTGAGTGTTTATGTGGAAACGAACACCAATATTTTCTGGATCTTTTGATCCAGTAGTTATAGATCAATGGGTCAACTCCATGGATAAGATCATTTTTGTGCTTTTCTATTCTGAGATAGAGTAGGTGACTCTAAATATTTATCATTTATATAGAGAGGCCATTCAATTGTGGGTGTTGATTAAGAGCGTGAATCCAAGAGAGGAAATTGAAGAGACCGAATGGGAAGACTTTAAGATCATGTTTCTTAATAAGTATTTCTGAAAAAACATTTGTACAAAGATTGGGAGAGAATTCATAGAGCACATGAAAAAAATAAAGAGAATCTGTCACAACCTACGAAGTGAATTTTACAGGGCTTTCAAGGTATGCTTCAGGTTATTTAGCAATAATGATAGAAAAATTGATAGATTCTTTAGTGGATTAAAACCACACCTTTTAAAGGCTCTTAAAATTTTATACTTTGGGAATTATGAAGAAGTTGTTTTATGTGCTCTCAAAGTGGAGATCGATTTTGAAGAATGGTCTGAAGGCTATGGTGACATGAAATGAATGATGGAATTCCAAGATGAATGATCTAATGATAAAGGTGGTAAAACAACTGAATGACCGACATGCAAAAAATGTGTGAAGTTACATCATGGGAACTTCCTCAAAGGGATGAGGAAGTGCTTCAAGGGTTAGAAAGAATACCACCATGCTCATGAGTGTCGATAGTATGTAAAAAGGAAGGATAAAGTGGTGGAATAAAGGAGAGAAGCACCAATGGTTCAATACTATAACTATAGGAAGAAAGGGAACTATGCAAGCCAGTGCACTAAACCTTGAGTTCTCGATGGTAATCAGTGTCCACAGCCACCAAAGCCAAAGGAACAATGGAATGATTATACCATCAATACTATGAAATTGGAGTAAGATAATGAAGTTGTAAAAGGTACAATTCTTATTAACATAGGAATGGAAAATTTTTTATTTGATTCTAGTTCTACCCATTATTTTATATCTTGCATGTTTGCTAGTACTACAGAATCAAAGCCCCGAAACCTTGAAGTAGAGATATATCTAAAAAGAAAATTTGGGGATGTCATTGTAACAAAAATGTTTTACCTTTATCCTATTGTAATATGTGGGATTATTCTTCCATTGAATCGTGTAATACTTCCCCTTGTGGAATTTGACTTTATAATGGGAATGGATTGGCACTCATTATATAGGGAACAAATCAACTATTAGGAAAATGAAATAACTTTCCATATTCCATACCATCCCATGTTCCTCTAAAAATAAAATGAATATCATGAATCCCTTTTGAAAAATAATTCAATGGTGTGGGTGTTGATACACTGAGAATAAGAATACCTTGCCCAAATGGTTGAGTCCAAGGAAAATTCCAACCTTTCAGAAATTCCCATCATTAGGGATGATGGTGAAGCCTTGAGTTTCCAATATAACTCATACCCAAATCTACTCCTATCTCAAAGTGTCCTTATAGGATGGATCCTATCAAACTAGAGGAGTTAAACAATCAGTTGATAGAGTGTTTGGAAAAATGGTTCATATGCCCTAGTACATCACCTTGGGGTGCGCCTGTGATCTTTTTGGAGAAGAAGGATGGAACAATGCAACTGTGTATCGATTATCGAGAACTTAACAAGATCACAATAAATATCAAGTAACCTATTCAATGGATTGGAAACTTGTTCCATCAACTAAGATGAGTTCTATACTTCTCAAAGGTGGATCTTTTTTCTGGATATCATCAACTAATGGTGAAGATGGTAGATATTTACAAGGCTACCTTCTATACATGGTATGGTCACTTTGAGTTTCTAGTGATTCCCATAGAACTTACTAATACCCCTGCAATCATCATGAATTTAATGAATATAATATTTATACATCACCTCGAAAAATTTGTGGTAGTGTTTATTGGTGATATTCTCATCTACTCCAAGAGCAAGGAGGAACAAGAAGAACAACTAAGACTAATGTTGGTGACATTGAGAAAGGAGAAGTTGTATGTAATGTTTAGAAAGTGTGAATTTTGGATGAAGAAAATCACTTTCTTTGGGAATGTGATCACATGTGAAGGAATTTCTATAGACACTTAAAAAAAACGTTATTGAGGAATGGCCCAGTCCCTCTAGTGTCTCATAAATCCATAGTTTTCTTCGATTATATGGGTACTACCGATGTTTTGTGAGAAATTTCTCATGATTGTCAATCCTTCTAACCAAGTTAACAATGAAAGGGGTAAATGATGCCTGGGAAGAAGAATTTGAGGGAAGTTCATGGAGATAAGGTGAAGGCTAATCACTACACCTGTACTCAAATTACCAATGGGTGGATAATGTTTTGTGATATACAACGATTCTTCAAAGAAAGTCTTAGGATGTAAACTCATGAAAAATGATAATTTGATAGCCTAGGCATCACGATAGTTGAAGATCCATGAGCACAACTACCCGATGCATGATCTTGAGTTGGGAACCATGTGTTTTCCTTGAAAATATGGCGGCACTACCTTTATGGTGAGAGGTTTGAAATATTCATCGGCCACAAGATTGTAAAGTATATATTCACAAAACTGGATCTCAACATGTATCGAAGGATATGGTTAGAGCTAATCAATGATTACAATTTCTTAATTCACTATCATCCTAGAAATTCGAACAAGGTAGTTCATGCACATAGTAGAAAATAACCTACTTCTATATCCACGTTACGGATTGACAAAGACCCTATCATCTTGGATATAAAAAGGATGAATTTGAAAATCATAAGGGTAGGGGATATATTCTAACTTTTCCAAATTATTGTGAAACCATCAATCCATTAGATGATTAAGGGAACACAAAGGGATGATCTGGAGTTTCAGAAGAAGGAAAATGTAGTAAAGGAAGGGAAGCTGCACAAGTTCCATATCCACAATGATGGTGTGATTCGATTAGGAATGTGGATTTGTGTGACTTCATCACCCTAGATAAAGAAGGATCTATTAGACAATGCACACAACTCAATATTCTATATCCATCATGGTATCACCAAGATGTTCTGATATCTCCATGAACACATATGGTGGGATAAGTTGATGAAACAGATCTCAGAATATATATGAAGGTTATTGGTATGTGAGCAAGTTAAAGAAGAGAAAAAGAAGTTCAAATGGTTGATGCATCCATTTCCTATACACATGTGGAAATGGGAGAATGTCACTATGGACTTTGTCCCAGGTCTCCTAAAGATGTCATTGAGAAATAATGCGATATGGGTTGTGGTTGACCGAATTACCAAGACTTCCCATTTTATCACTATCCAAGAAGACCTCTCACTTGAACAATTTTCAAAGATATATGTGATAGAAGTGGTGAGACTGCATCATGTTCCACTCTCGATTGACTTTGACTGCGATCCAAGGTTCACATCTAAATTTTGGAGGATTCTTCAACATGATTTGAGTACTGATTAATTTTTTGCATGACCTATCATCCCCAAACTGATAGCCAATCTAAAAGGACTATTCATACACTTGAATACATTCTAAGAGAATTATCATTAGAATTCAATGGTGGATGGGATCACCATCTTCCATTGGTTGAGTTCTCATAAAATAATAGATTCCACTTGAGTATTTAGATGGTTCCATAGGAATAATTGTATGAAAAGTGATGTATAACTCCAACTTGCTGGGATGAAGATGGAGAAAGAAAGGTACTTGGACCTGATCTTATGCAAGAGATGACCGAGAAGGATCAAGTCATCCAAAAACACATCATAGCTGCTCAGAGTTGGAAAAAGAGATATGTTGAAAACCATCAAAGGAACATGGAGTTATACATTTGAGATAAATTCTTCCTTCTAATATAACCATGGAAAAGAGTCATATGGTTTGGAAATAAAGGGATTCTTAGCCCAAGGTACATTGTCCCCTTTGAGATACTTGACCGCATAGGAGCTCTGGCCTATCAGCTTTTAAATCTACTAAATATGGTTCATGTTTATGATTTCTTTCACGTATCATTTCTGAGGAAGTACATACCAAATCCCACACATGTACTGAACACAGAGGTGGTGCAACAGGAAGATGTTCTCTACTATGAGGAGTAGTTAGTAACGATTCTGGATAGGAGAGATAATGTTCTACGCAACAAGATAATCGAACATGTAAATGTTTGGTCGAGGAAATATAAGTTTGAATAAGCTACATGGGAATCGAAGGAGTTGATAAAGGAGAAGTACCCCCACCTGTTTGTGTAAAACAAAAATTTGGGGGTGAAAATTTTTATGGGGGATGAATGTAACGACACAATTCTTTATCAAGGAAATTTTCTTCTAATAATTATGAAATATAGTATAATCAAATTACGAACCACAACGAAAAATAATGATACTAAATACTAAGTGACCATTAAACATAATTTTCCAATTTTATGGTTTGAATTTCCAAAATTCTGACATACACGGTTGTCTTGAGGGTGATTTTTGGAGTCTAATTGAACAATTTTTTTGGTTGAATAGTAACATACCCTTATGAATAGAAATGATAACATTATGAATATTGATATACCCTTAGGAATAGTAAAATCACCTATGATATTATATATGTAGGATTTATGTGAAACCATGATGTACCTATGTTTTGGAATAAGCACACAAATGTTTAAAAAAAATATTTTTCAAGTCAAGTATGAATTTAATTTAAAATAAAATTAATCATATATATAAAATTATTTTTTAAAAATGGACATCATTTTTGGATTCTACATGTTGATAATTGTTTATTTTGAATTTTTGGTATTTTTCAGAAATACTTGACTTTTTGATGAATAGTGAAATACCATAATTTACAAAATAAGATAACTACACTAATTATAGAGTCATGTATGATGTATCTGTGATATAAGCCAAGTTGGTTAAGATTAACATGATAAAATTACTATAATTAGCCATGGAAGACACACTATTACTTGTCTTGTAGAGAAATAAATAATTAATTAATATTTTACTGAGAAAACACATATCCCCTCCACTATAAATACAAACATACCACCTTCATTTTATCACACCTCGCAAGCTTCAATAATTACCTAAACTATTCCCAAGAATCATATATAGCATCTCCCCCACGTTAAAGTGCCTATGGAATCATCAAAATACCAATCCTAGGTTCCTTAAAGACGAACTCAAGAGGAGGATTCAAGAGGTAATTCCTCTCTCTTTTATTTCTTTTCCCTTTCAAATTTAATTTATTTTCTTCCCTTATCCTAAACTTCTCTTATCCAAATTTCATGATAACTCCATTATTATTTATATACTAGTATTATATCATGTTAATGGAAGATTATTCATTATACTCCTCCCTCCATCTCATTGTTAATAAAATGAAATCGTTCCCATGATGTGTTAATTTACCTAAATCACGGGCGATCCACATCCTTTTTCCTTTAAATACTTCAAGGATGCCAATAAAACTATAATATGGATGAGAAAAGATATTAAGGAGTATTTTTATCCCATTTTATGTTATATAACTAAATTATTTACATGAAACTACGGGATAAAATAAAACAAGTTCATTGTTATAACAAAACAACCCTAATTAACCAAAAATGATCATCCATAAAATTTAACTAATGAATAATCCTCATGGTACAAAAAAAAATTCATTATAAGATCATTTATATATATTTAATTTTAATAATAATATATATTAGCAATTTTTTATGTTCAACCACATTTCAAAGGGACATTCGTTCTTGAATACTAGTGAACCGTTCAAAAAAGCTATGAAAATTAACACTCCGAAACATTGAATTTAAGATCTATAACTCAACCAAACACCCATAAAAGAACATAAAGAAAATATAGTAAACCATGTTCATGTATAAAAATTTATTTAATTTCTAATTAATTAATATAATGTAATTACGCAGGACATTGAAGGGAATAAAGCATTCAGATGCAAAGTAAGGGGAGATTCATTAACCAAACATTCTTTCATTGGGTTCTTCCTATTTCTATCCATGTTTGTTATATTCGCAACCTAAAAATCAATTTTTCATCATTATATGAACTTTTATGGGATATACATGTCTTTCACTAGAGTTTATGTCAAACTAATGTTTCCCGAAAGAACTCTTCTTTCAAAAACACACCTTTTACTTCTCACCGAAGGATGATGGTTCTTGTAGCAAGTATGTTATTCCCACCTTATTTTGAGAACCAAAATATTATAAATGTGTTATTATTAGATGAAAAAAATTCCTTTACATGGTTTTTTATGTTCATTTTTTATATATGTCTCATGCCAGATAATGATAATGTTATGACGTGATGGGTGTGCCTAAAATTGTCTAACATAAAATGAATGTTATCATGTGACCGGTGTGCCCAGAATTATACAACAATCAAATGAATTGGGAAAAGTGACAAATATCATGAGTAAAATGGAAATGATCTATGAACATGATGCTAAAATTGTTCAAAACTATGTTTGGATGTTATCCACTAAGGCATGATGTTTCAATTTTGTGTATTTCCATATTTCAATTCTTTTATTATTGATTCCACTCATGATTTTGATGATGATGTTATGATTATGCTCACCCCATGATATATTATTCTCATATATACTCTTATTGATATTTTTTCTCTCTCCTTTTTGATGTATATCCTCAGGTCCCTACGTGTACTAAGGAGAGGTCAAGTTCCAATTAGAATCTAGAGAAGAAAGAATTATGTAAATGTTTATACTTTATGTTGTAAATGTAATGTTTGGTCCTAGTTTTCCCAAGACACTAAACCTATGGATCCTAATTTTTGTACCCCAGGATTATGGTATGTAACCATTTATTGAATCTTTTTATGGTTTTAAAGTTGAGGGTGACGAATTAGATTGTCGGTAGAACTTAGAATAATGTTTTGAGGAAAAAGGGGAAGTCGCATGGGCGGCGCACGATTTGTCTAAACCGTGCAGCCAAAACATGCATATTAGGTCTTGGAGGCAGTAGCTTCCACATGGTCGACACAGAGGTTGTCTAACCGTGCAGCCAAACCATGCGACATGGGTGGCCGAGGTAATAGATAATGCATGATTAGCGCATGGTTTGTCTCACCATGCTAGAAAAATGTGCGGCCACTTAAACGAGATCCTATAAAGGTGGATCTCTTGAGTTTTTTCCTCTAAGTGGATTTTTATTCCTCTTAAGCCTCACTAACTCAGGATTTTTCTTCTCCTAAGGTCAAATAAGGTTCTCCCATCATTCTGGAGGCAATCTGAAGGCTTCTCTTGGCGAATCGAAGGCGGATTCTTGAGGTATGTGATCGTTCTTCTTCGTTCCTGATTGATTTCATAGATCTACATAGATATACTTCACATATTCTCTCAGTTTCTTATATATATGCCCATTATGGGTAGATCGATGTGTGTAGATGAAAAATATGATGAGATTTGGTCTTGATCATGCTAGGATAAGATATCTAAGGTGGGTTTTTGAAGAATCGACCCGGTTTACTTGTGGGTTCTCCGTTTGTTAGGGTTTTCATAAAAACCCTTGAGGTAGGAGGCTTCACTCTCAACTCCTCTTTCTATAATTGATTGGATTAGATTCAAATTGGTTTATTTCAATTTATTTGATAGTGATAAGCATATAATAAATCTTCTCTAGTGATGATTTATGGTTTTGATGAGATTGTGAAATCTTGGTGAATTGTTGTGAAAAGTGATTCGGCTTGTTGATTTTAAAATGTTGATTTTAAATTATGGATTTTTGGAAATTGTAGATGTTTTGATGTAAAATTGGTTTTCAATAAAAAGGGTGTTTTATTGAAATGGTTTGATATTGAAATGATGTTGATGGATTTGGTTTTCAATAAAAAGGGAGTTTTATAGAAATGGGTTTCATTGAAATGGTTTGAATTGGTTGAACACACTTGGTTTTTGACATGATGGTTGTGTGTGTTCATGGGAATTTCAGACAGATAAGGGTTAGGGCTCTCCCCTGTCAAACATTCATATTTCATTTGGGATGAATAAGGGTTAGGGGTATCCCCCATCAGTGTTGGGATGGATAAGGGTTAGGTATCTCCCCCTTCAAGCATTCATGTGCATTTGGGTTGGATAAGGGTAAGAAGCCTCCCCCATCATGGGTGGGATGAATAAGGGTCATGGCTTCTCCCCTCTTCGAGGTAGCATGCATGGCTAGTTGCATGGGTTTGTGGAATGGTTGTGTATGCCAAAAGAATGTTTGTAAAATCTTTCAAAGCTTATTTGGTTATTTTTCTGGAAAATAACTTGATGGAAAATTGGTTTTTAATTTCTATTGGAATGCCTTTGGTCATGAATGGATTGGAAACCTATTTATGTTTAGTTATAAACTGATTTTTGGAAAATGTTTTATATAAACTGTTTTTATATAAATGTTTCTAACTCTTCTATCCTAGTGGCATGAGTAGGGAAGTCATTGGGGAAGACCTACTATGTTTTATACTCACCCCTGCTTCGGCACTTTAGTGCTTTTGAAGATGTTGTATTCCGGGACACAGGTAAATGTAAGGCATCTCATTACTAGTGGTTTGTAGTGATGCTTGGGAGATGTAATGGTTCTTGGTGCATGGAGCTCGGTGTGGAGCCGTGGAATGGGTCTTCACTTGTTTTGAGTATTTTTTTTATTCTTCTGATTGGTACTCTGATTTTGTGTTGGTTATGTATTGGGTTGTGGAGTAGTGTAGTTCTCTTTTGGTAATGCATGAGTTGGTTGTTTCATTCACATGCATCATATAGTGAATGTTTGATTATGGTTGGATTATGGGTTTATTTCTTAAAGGTTAAATCATCCCTCAAACTATATTTGAAACCCTTCGGCATTTATTGCCAGCCCTTGGTGTCTTGGGGATGTCGCTTAAGGCCTAGTAATGACTTGTTGTACTCTCAAGACAATGAGAAATGGTGGGTCATTACAAATGGTATCAGAGGGAGACTATTAATGGTTGGATACTTGATGGGGGTTTAGTTTTGTGTTTCAGTGATTGGATGGTTGTAAAAATGGTTTTTTAGGAACAAATCCTTCATGATTACCACCATTCAAGATGGGATATGCATCTAGGTACCCAGAATATGTATAAGGCGTTGAAGGCGTATTTTTTGTGGAGCGGCATGAAAAGAAATGTTGTTGAGTTCGTCTCACGGTGCTTAACTTGTCAGCAGGTTAAAACAGAGCATCAGAGACAGCTAGTTTGTTACAATATTTACCAATTCCAGTGTGGAAATGGGATCAGTTAACAATGGATTTTGTTACAGGTCTTCCATGAATGGTCCGGAAACATGATGATATTTGGGTGATAGTGGATCTTCTAACCAAGTCGGCCCATTTAATCCCATTTTGTGAAACTCATACGGTGGAAGATCAGTCAAAAATATATATCTAAGAAGCAGTAAAGAGGAATGGTGTACCAGGGTCTATAGTCTCAGATAGAGATCTGAGGTTCACATCTCGTTTCTGGAAATCATTACAGCAATCCCTTGGGACTCAGTTGACAATGAGCACGACGTATCATCCTCAGACGGATGAGAAATCCAAGCAGACGATACAAATGTTGGAAGATATGTTGCGAGCTTGTGTAATGGATCTTGGTGGATCATGGTAGGATCATATACCCTTAGTTTAGTTCTCATACAATAACAACTATCAAACCTCGATGCACATGGTTCTGTTTGAAGAACTGTATTTGTGTCCTTGTCATTATCCATTATGCTTGGTGGAAATGGGTGAAACTTCACTAGTCGGGACAAGCCTTGTCCAAGACACAATAGAGAAGATACAGTTTATTATAAAGATGATGAAGATGGCTTAGAGTCGTTAGAAATCCTATGTAGATCATGATCGAAGACCGTTGTTGTTCGTTGTGGGTGATCATGTCTTCTTGAGGATATCTCCAAGTCCTGGACATCGTTGTTTTGGGAAGTATGTAAAGTTTTCTCTTAGATACAATTTCCCTTTTGAGAGAACACAACAGGTTGGAGAGGTAGAATATCAGTTGTCATTACCACCATGGTTCAATTTGGTGCAAAATGTGTTCCATGTATCTCAGTTGAAAAAGTATCAA
Source organism: Viscum album (assembly GCA_963277665.1). NCBI lineage: Eukaryota > Viridiplantae > Streptophyta > Magnoliopsida > Santalales > Viscaceae > Viscum > Viscum album. Next base: position 475,150,875 of record OY728148.1, read on the forward strand.
CCTGATTTTGACCATGTGATCAGATGGGATCACGTTGACCTAGAGCCGGATGCTTCATTGATACATATATCGGTATGGATTTTGGATAGGAAAGAGAATGTTTTTCGTGGAAAAATCCTTAGTCTAGTGCGGGTTTTATGGAAGCATGGTCAGATTCAGGAAGAGACTTGGGAACATGAAACGAAAATGAAAGAGAAGGGGCTGGAACTCTTTCAGTTGGGTGAAGGTTTTCTTTTTTCTGAGGACGGAAAGGCCAATGGTGGGGAGAATATAGTACCCCTAGTTTCTAGTATGTAACCATTTTTTGATGCTTTTTATGGTTTTAATGTTGAGGGTGATTAATGAGAGAGTCGGGAGAACATGGAATAATGTTTTGAGGCAATAGTGGAAGTCTCACGGGCATCGTACGGTTTGTCTAAACTATGAGGCCAAACCGTGCGTAGTAGGTCTTGGAGGCAATAGATTCCACATGGTCGGTGCTTGGTTTGTCTAACCATGTAGCCAAACCCTACGAGAAGGGTGGCCGAGGTAGTAGTTAAGGCATGCTTAGCGCATTATTTGTTTAACCGAGCGAGCAAACCTTGCAGACAGTTACACGAGATCCTATAAAGGTGGATCTCACACGTTTTTGCCTCTAAGTGGCACGTTTTTCCTCCTAAGAGGCCATAACTTGGGATTTTTCATCTCCTAAGGTCAAATAGGGTTATCCCATTATTCTAGAGGTGATCCAAAGCTTTCTCTTGGTGAATCGATGCCAGATTCTTGAGTTATGTGATCGTTCTTCTTCATTCTTGATTGGTTTCTTCGATGTACTTTGATCTACTTCTCCTATTCTCTCGGTTTCTTAGATCTATGCCCTTTATGGGTAGATCTAAGTGTGTGGATGAAAAATATGATGAGATGTGGTCTTGATCTTTCTAGGATAAGAGATCTAAGGTGGGTTTTTGAAGAATCAACCCGGGTTTCTTATGCTTTCTCCGTTTGTTAGGGTTTTTGTTAAAACCTTTGAGGTAGGAGCGTTCACTCTCAACTCCTCTTGCTATAATTGATTGGTGAAGATTAAAATTGGTTTATTTGAATGGATTTGATTGTGAAAATCATATTATAAATCTTCTTTAGTGATGATTTATGGTTTTTATGAGATTATGAAATCATGGTAAATTGTTTTGCAAAGTGATTTGGGTTGTTGAATTTAAAATGTTGATTTTAAATTATGGATTTGCTGAAATGGTAGACGGTTTTATGGAAAATGGGTTATCAATAAAAAGGGTGTTTTATTGAAATGGTTTGAGATTTAAATTATGTTGATGGGTTTGTTTTTTAATAAAATGGGAGTTTTATTGAAATAATTTGCATTGAAATAGTTTGAATTGGTTGAACACACTTGCTTTTTGACATGATGGTTGTGTGTGTTCATGGGAATGTGGGACAGATAAGGGTTAGGAGTCTCCCACATCAGTGTTGGGATGGATAAAGGGTTAGGGATCTCCCCTTTCAAACATTCATATTGCATTCAGGACAGATAAGGGCTAGGGGTATCCCCCATCAGTGTTGGGATGGATAAGGGTTAGGGATATTCCCCGTCAAGCATTCATGTGCATTTGGGTTGGATAAGGGTAAGAAGTATACCTCTTCATGGTTGGGATAGATAAGGGTCTGAGCTTCTCCCCTCTTCCAGGTAGCATGCTTGGTTGGTTGCAAGGGTTTGTGGAATGATTGGGTATTCCAAAAAGGAATGTTTGTGAAATGGTTATAAAGCTTGTGTGGTTATTTTTATTGAAAATAACTTGCTGGAAAATTGGTTTTTAATTTCAATTGGAATGCCTTTGGTCATGGATGGTTTGGAAACTTGTTTATGTTTAGTTATAAATAGATTTTGGGGAAAAGTTTTATATAAACTCTTTTTTTATAATTTTTTCTAACTCTTCTATCATAGTGGCATGAGAATAGAAGTCATTGAGGAAAACATACTGAGTTTTATAATCACCCATGCTTTGGAACTTTGGTGATTTTGAAGATGTTTTATTCCGTGACACAAGTAAACTTATGGCATCTCAGTATTAGTGGTTTGTGGTGATGCTTAGGAGATTTAGTGGTGCATGGTGCATGGAGCTCGGTGTGGAGCCGTGGAATGGGTCTTGTCTTGTTTTGAGTCTTTTGTTTATTCTTCTTCTTGGTAATCTGATTTTGTGTTGGTTATGTATTGGGTTGTGGAACAGTGTAGTTCTCTTTTGGTAACACCTGACTTGGTTGTTTCATTAACATCCATCATATAGTGAATTTTTGGTTATGGTTGGTTTATGGGTATATTTCATAAAGGGTAAATCGTACCCCAACTTATATTTGAAACCCTTCACCATTTATTTCAAATCTTTGGCTTCATGGGGATGTCTCTTCAGGCATAGTAATGACTTGTTGTACTCTCAATCCAATGAGAATTGGAGGTTCATTACACTTATGGTGTAATACTATTATGTTGTTTATCTTTATAGTGATGTAATAATAGTATAAGAAAATTTTGGGTCACTATAATTATCATTTTAATTTTCACTATGATAATTATTTTTGTAAACCTTGGTAAATCATCCTCTAATTGAAAAATAAAATTATCATTATTAGATAAGTTCGAACCAATAATTAAAAATATTAAATCCAACTTATATAATAAAAATTTTATATGTGTGGAATATTAATTTTATCATAACCTCATATAACTAGGAAAACCTCATTTTAATAATAACCATGTTAATTGATCTATTATCGTTTTTTGTAATTATTATGACCAAATATTATATTGAAATATATATATAATATTAATTATGATGATTAAAACATGGAATATATTATTTGAAATTCATATCATATAAGTGAAATTTTTTAATTTAAAATTAATGTCACATATGTGATGAAAAAGTGGGTACCCAAAGAAAAATATATCATAAGAATAAAATGTTTTGATATAAAAATTTAATATAAAATTTATTTATTAAATTTTATTTATTTATTGTGACATAATTAAATTAATTATTCATTTAAAATTATTTTAAAGTAAAATGGAACATTTAAATTATTTAAACAGAACGGTAGTTTTCAATGAAAAATAATATTTTTACTATTCATCGAAAAATTAATCATTTTAGAATATAAAAAAACAACTGTACAGTGATTTTGAGAAAATTATTTTAAAATTAAGTTACTTTTTGAAATTAAATTTTTTAAAATTGTAAAAATAAAGTTTAATGTATATCCACAATGTTTGAAAAACTGCCTCTTTGGAAAGTACTTTTTTTTGGAAAAAAATTCATTTTCATTCAAAAGATTATTATTTTATTTATAATAAATAGATATCCATTAACATTATTCAATACATATTGGAACAATATAATTCTCATAATATAGTAATACCTATTGATACCCAATAAATTAGCAACTAGGTTACAAGGGTTATGTTTAAATAATAATATTTTAATAGAGTCTCTTGTTTTGTTTAAACCCGACATTCAACGCATCACAAGCTATTGTTCATATTGAATTCAATTAAAAAGGAATATATCATAAATTATCCGGGTGTTAAATTATCTTATAATATTATTGTTACATTCTATATATACTGTCAAACATGATGTTCCTCTTTAAAAATCTATGAGTGTCACTGTGGATTATGATTGATAATGTGACCATCCATTATATAATATAAAATTCCTTGAAAATTAGAAATATAAATTTATGTAATTTCATATTTTTTATAAAATTTTGATAAAATATAAGTGTTATGCACAGTAAATAAGGGATACTGTTTCCCAAATAAAATATTATAATCATCATATTATTATATGAGGTTAATTAATTTTTCATTTTTAATATTCACATTTTTTAGTTTTTTTATTAAATTTTAATATTGTGTATAATTTATTTTTTAAGATAACTTGTTTATTTTAAACTGTTTAGGTAATTCAATACATGCAAGGTAGGGAAACATAAGTTTTAGTTTTCATTTACCTTGAATTCATTTTTGTAATGATAGTTATTTTCTTGAATTAAATTATAGAATATATTTTATATATTATGTATTAAAGTTAGGATGAATATTTAATATCTTGAGTAATGTTTCCTACTGTCAAGGGTCACTGGAAAAACCATTTCAATATCTTTCATTCTTCTTCCTTATTATTGAATAAATTGGGTTAACTATTTGTATCTCTAATATTACCAATGTGGGGATTTATAATTGTGTATATTTCTAAAACATTACATGAATAGTTCAAGAACCTTATTCATATGATGAATTTGGATATCTGTAAATGTGTTTTGAATCTTTTTTTGTGTGAGTAATGTAAATATTGAGTTTTTTAAATAGTTACTTGTTAATATTATCTTAATAAATTAATTTTGTTGATATAAAAATGATTCAAAAATAAAATCCTTACAAGGATACATATGTAAAATAATAGAAAATAGAATAATTAATATTATATGGGATGAAATAGTAATCAGTTTAATATTCCTATAATGTATATAAAATTGGTGAGACATGAAAATAAAATAACTCAAATATTATGTGTTAAATTAATTAAAAATAAAACCAATGTTAAGATCCCAATCATTAAAACATGTAGGTTATATGAATTCAATGGTCCCATGTATTATATTGTGTATCGAATGGTGTAAATCAGTAACCCTAAGAGTTATGTAATACAATCTATAACATTTAGAACATGAAAGATTAATTTTCATTCTTATCCTAATTACCTATTTCACTATTTACTTTGAAATACAAATGGGAAACATATTTAGAGACTCTATAATGATGAATTTTAATAATCATTTATTTTTGAATCATTTGATAACACCATATTTTTTTTATCATGAATAATAAACCAAGAACATTTTAGTTTAATATCTGAAAGGACTAGCAGATGTTTAGATATTAGACGTAACAATGTATGGGGTACAATGATTACACAATAAAGAAGTGGCTTTATGTACATCACAACTATTATAATTTAGGATTCCCTAAGTGGACATGGGAGAATCAGATTGTTTAAATTTTATTTTATGTTAAATGTATCTTTTTCTTACATTGGAAAGAACTCATAAAAACTATTTGATTACAATGTACATTCACCAAGAACACAATTCATAAAATTAAATAATCCATAACAATGTTTACATGGTTGAACTCTAAGAGATAGTTTAAGGAGCCTACACCTATGAAATATCAAATAGTACAGGAATCCACAATGCGTTACGTTATTATGTGGATTAAAATGGTTTAGTGGAATTTGATCCATGTTAGAGACACTTAATTATCAATTAATTCCAGGGAATCACACTTCCTCTCTCATATTATTTATTTTTACCCCTCATCATGCACTACTATAGATGAAGCCTTCCTCCGTTTTTCTACACAAGGGTCATATTCTTATTAACCAGAACACATAGAAGGATTGATTTACATCATTAATTCCATAATATGATTCTTGAATGATCTCCAGTTTCCAAAATTCCAATTATAACATCCTAACCAAAATGACCAGGTCTGTTCCAAAATTCCACTTGACCTCATGCACATCTCCCCATACACAATAGGCTACCAACTAGCAGTGATGGTATGATCCCATAAGTTGGAAGATTGTACCCACTATATCAGGTCACTAGATAAACAATAAAAAATATATAATATAATTAATTATCAGAGTAAACATGAATAAATAAATATAGTTTACATATCATAGAAACAAATATTCTTGCAAAAGTGGAAGGAATGTACAGAAGAAATAAAGTAGAGAAAGTAAATAAATAATTCATGGATTCTTCATAGTCCTTCGTGGTCTACTACTAGCTTCATGGTCCTCTATTTATATTTCCTTCACGTGTCCATTTCCCTTTTCCAGATCCCTCAAGAAATCTACAAGGACATAAAAATATTTATTTAGGTTGTGAGTTGAATGCTCAGTAAGACACCACCAGTGCATCCGTAGCCTAATAAGATCACATATACACGTGTATTCCCCAATAATATTAAGAAATAAATATCACATTAACACAAAATCCAAAATTGAGTGATCATGTGGAAACTAAGCCACGACAAACCCCAAAGCATACTTGATTTAGCTCTATGATATAAAATTTATTATATGTGGATAAGAATCCAAAAATAGCCACAAGGATCTTGGAGACACAATCAGAATCCACAAGGCATCAATTGAAAACAACCTACCCAGAATCCACCAGGCATTGAGTATCTGTAACCTACCTGGAATCTAAAAGTCATCGAGTAACACTCAGAATCCATAACACATCATCTGTCTGCCAACTTCTTAATGTCTATAAGGCATCAAGTACATTCCAAATTATAGGGTTATAATTATGTATTTTCCTCATCACCACACATCATGAATGCACCCTACAAGGTATAATTGTACCATGACTCCCTAATTTCAAGTATACAGATACCTATCGTATAAAAGAAAACATCACAAGTGATAGCATAACAACAACCATAACACACATCCTGAGAAATATTGCATTATCATATACATCAACATGTGAATTAAACATAATCATGGAATCAAGCCATCACATCAATTTCTTGGAACAAATATACAATACTATGTGCAACACACACACAAGTGATCACAAGTCAAACCTAATATCAATTAAGAGAACACATAAATTAAATATTTCAACTTGTGTAAACAAGATCCAAAAAAATTACAAATCTTTTTTCCTCAAATGTTATCGATGTCAAGGAAAGGAAAAACCACTATGTGTGGTTAGATAGCTAGATTGGAAACCCCAATATTCAAAAACACCTCTTTATGGGCTTATTATCATAAACATTGACACATAAATGTTTGGGGTTCAGGAAGGGTTACAAGAAGCTAAAATAATTATTTTATTTCAAAAATAAATTAAATATCACATACAATTATACATCCTCTCTCCATAAAAATTTCAAAATTTTCATTTAGGTCGACACATCAACTCACAAAAATCTCATCAAGAGTATTTCTCATTAACAATTCCTCATAAATTATTCATTATAATTATTTATTGATAATTTATCCTAAACTATCCTTTATAATTATTTCTTTAAAATTTATCCTTTGATAATGTTTATTTTATAACATATACTTTTAAAATCTAATTATTATTGATTAAAATTTTTAAGTATTATCCTTTATAATTTAAAAATTATCGATTAATAATTTAAATAATTGTATTTTGAAAATCTCAATGTTATAATTTGATAATTATTATAAATATCCATTAATAATACACATAATTATACAGTGATAATTTTGATAGACTTTGTCCGATGTTAGTTAACTTATAATTATCCTTATTTATTTTGTTTAATTATATTTTAACAATTATTTCTTGCAAATTATCATTTCGTAAATGTCTTGAGTTAATTTGTTTCCCATAAATTATCCATTGATAATTTTTACAATTATATTTTAAAAAATTTCATAATTATATTATAATAATTATTCCTTAAAAATTATCATTTTGTAATTATCTTATGATAATTTTTTTCCACATATTATCCTTTAGTAATTTTTTGTAGTTATCCTTTAAAAGTTTGTATAATTATATTCTAATAATCATCCTCTTTGAATTAAAATTTCATAATTATCTTATGATAATTTATTTTCACAAATAAACCTTCGATAATTTTGATAATCTTTTTCACCTGAAAATTCTCTAATAATTTTCATTGGATAATTGTAAAATTATTTCTTTAATAATTTTTTTAGAAATTATCCATATATTATATTTTTTTGATAATTTTTCACAAATTATACATTTTTTCTAGAAATTATCATTTGATAATTTTATTTTTTTCGTTTTAATTTTAGAATCAAATAATTATTTTTTAGAATGAGATAAGCTAAAAATTAGAATTTAATAAAAAATAGAAAAATAAAGCAATAAAAATGTTATAAGAAGTCTATACACCGCACATATCATGGACGTGATTCCATGATCACACTTGGAACTAATTTAGAAGAATGCTGAACAATAATGATTATTTGAAAAATATTTTTATAGTCACCCATATTCAACATAATTGACCATAAAGGTAGTCTAATTAGTTTGAATATTTAAAACTGTAAAAACCATAGGAACTAAACACCTAAAATTTAACAGCCGATTTGAACCGTTAACCACCCCAAAACTCAATCTAGAATCATTTATTTCCACTTATTAACATTACAAATTTAATCACGATTGAAACGATTTTAAATAGAAGGTTTAAAAAACCTTCAGTGTTAATAATGGTGTTTTTAGGCGTGGGAAGAAAAGATGAACAATACAACCCTTTTTATAATTAATTAATAATAAAAATTATTTAATATAAATACAAAATAAATAAAATTACGGAGTGATAAAACTAAAAAACTGCGTCAAATTATTGTTAAGCCCGACCTAGAGTAAACCCCTCATTCCAAACCTAACAGTGCCCTCATTTTTCTCATATGAAGCTAATTTTGGAGATATTAATTATTTAATTTTAAAAATAAATTAAATAATTAATTAGATATTAAAGGTTATTTTTTATGTGCGAGATGTTTAAATGTTTTTTGAATTCATATGGTATACCCCTCTAAGGGTAACAATAACTTCCTCGACCTAACGATGGTATCATATTTTTCATACGACACAGAATTTGGGAGGTAATAAATTATTTTCGATAATAATATATTAAAAATTATTAAATAACATATTTTCGCAAGTGAGGCATCCCAACATCAAATGCTTTCAATTGTTATACCATGCCTAGTATTAAAATTGTGTACCATGGCTAACGGTGGTCTCATATATCTCAAAGGACGAACTGTTTTGGAGTTATTCAATTATTCTGAATAAGTTCTGAACACTTAATATAATATATTTAACAATTTTATTCTTTCTTCACTGAGGATTTATGGGCTCAAAATCTCACACCAACTTAGAATATGATTCTGAAAATATTAGATTGAATATTCCAAAGTGTTAACTCAGATATTATCTTTATTTAAAGACTTTAAAAAATTCATGATGTTCTTTTCACAAATAAATAAATTTTTTCACATAAGACACCAATAATTTTTCAGAAGGTGGTTTTATGATCTTTATAAAATTCAGGATAATATAATTATCCCCCTATATTGAATAATAATCCTTGAGAATTTTCTATATTGATATTTCTTAAGCAACTCGGGCCCCTGAGCTCGAATATCAGACCCACTATCTCACATATCTTCTTGGATCCAACCATGCTATCACTGAATCCAAACTAGTGGTATCATATTTCCTCATAAAACCTTCTTATTTTAATCTATGATCCACACCAGATGGTACTCATAAGATACATCAGTATATATTTCATCATCCTGAAAATAAAAAATATGTGTAAGGTTGGTTTGTACCTCTAAATATATGACTCATAAAACACATTTTTCATACCTTGATAGGGAGAAGGGTGGTCTAGATTATTCACAACTATCCCTATATTCTTAATGATCTCAAAGGGTGAAAAAATAAGAGGTTATCATTCTAGGATTCTACATGTGTCTATGTACTAACTGATGAGTCACTCTCAAGAATACATGATCTTACACAGTGAACTCATTGGATATCCTCCTATGGTTGGAATATAATCCCAATATTATTTCAGCACTGGCCAATCTCTTCAAAATCTGATGTACTCTTTTAGAGGAAGCGTAAACCAAACTAGGCCCACAACAACTACCTTACTGGCCTAAATCAAAAAAGAAATGATCGATATGGTCTCCCATTAAATAGTACCGTAAGGCACTTTCTAAAAGGAAGACTATGATAAGTATTTAAAGTGAACTCATTTAAGGGTTGGTGATCATTCTATGGTCCATCAAAGTCTAGAATTCAACCTTAAAGGATATCCTCAAACATGTGAATATTATTCTCAAGCTAGATATCTTTTTTATGATGGTACACCATGATTAATTATTGATTAGTCCCTAGGGTATTTCATAACCCATTAAAAAAATGGGATATAAAATTTGCGTCTCAAGCTAAGGAATCTACCCCACTTTTTGGTACCCTTGAGTGAGAATATAGTGAAGTCTCTTATGGTCCACATATATAACAAATCTATCACTAAATAGATTGTTTCACAAACACTTTAGAGCGTAGACGACGACTGCGAGATCCATCTCATGTGAAGGTTATCTCTACTTAGAGTATCATTGTTGATGATACCCATAGGCTACTGCCTAAACAATTTACATCAACGCCACTCCCAAGATGATGCTAGATTAAATATAGTACACTGTATTACCAATTACAAGATTTGGCAGTGTCAGTTTTGGGGTTCTCATCAAACTTTTCTTTAGATCAAGGTAATTCTATTTATACTGGTCTGAACACTATAACTTGACTCCCTTCTTCATTAGCATTATCATGGGTGATGAAAGCTAGCGGTACTCCAAGATAAAATGTCGGCAATATCTTTCTAAACATAAAAATATCATAATTATAAACATATGGGGACATGTATAGAATATGATTTCCTCAACATTCTCTAGGTATACAGATATACTAGTCTCAGACCCCACATGTCTTTGGATCTTTAACACTCAAGTCCAGAATTCACACTTTGACAGCTTAGGGTAAATGATGTGTGATCGAGGAATTCTCAAGAGTATCTCTAGGTGCATAACATGTTTCAATACTATCAGTTAGTAGATAGTGATTTATTTTTATGAACCCATGATGAATTTGTCCTTCTATAGACGGGAGGCCTTGTTCCTGACGGCCTTGAATACTACCGGCGTGCTCGTCAGCCAAATTTTATTATAAATTACACATATAGTCAGTAACATTTATGAAACATTGTATTCAAATTATTCCTCTCTCTCACTCAAAACCAGTGATTGACTGATCTAGGATCAATCTTGTGGAACCATTGGTCTCCCTATATCAAATTGACAATATCATCTATTGAGGTTAAAATATATCAGTTCGTAAACATCACCTGGTTCAACTTCTCGAAATAAATTCATAGATGAAGAATGAAATACACCTTCTTATAAAACAATATCGGTGAAGTATATAGTGAAGTACATGTATTTATAATCCTATTTCTCTATATGATATCCATCAAACCCTTTATCTCCTTTATGTCATTTGTCTCCATATTATTAGGGCTATCCAAATGGCTGTGCAACAGACATGATCTCGGTTTAACTTAACCCACTAGTCCTTCATATTTTCTACCATGTCAAAGATCCAATTTTTTTAACCCCTTTATCCACATCCCATGGGCCTATAGTTTTCTATAAGGATTAATAATTCTTGAGTGGAAGTAAGGACACAATTTATCATAGTTTTGAAATCATATGCCTTGGACATGCACTAAGGGATCGAATTCCTATTGATGTAGCCTTGCTAACTATAACAAGAGAAGGAGAAATAAAATACTGAAATGAATTAAATGTTGCATCTAGTTGTATTTCAGATACCTCCTTCCTTAAGAAAGAATTTCAGCATACTTCCCATGTAGATTCAAAAGAGTACGTTGAGGTGAAATCTTATACTACTTGAAGAAACACACTTAAGAAAAAGAAAAGAGTCATTAAGATAAAATCTACCAAGTCAATGTGATAACCCAATGTTTATCTAAACTATTATATGGTATCAAGAAAGGCTTTCCTAGGATTATACCCTTAACCCATGGTATACCCCTCCTAACATAAACCCTTGTTTCCATCCCTAGGTATTAGTCACAATTATCATATATATATATATATATATGTGTGTGTGTGTGTACATAAATATAAACACGATTCTTTAAACTAATTAATGCTAATAAATATATATCACACATAATGGAAACACATATATGTCACAAAAAACAACATATACAGACATATATCCCAAAGCATGACATTTAATTAAAGAACTATAGTCAATCACAACAAATGGTATATATATGGAATGTGAACAAACACTCCTTGTTATGATTCATGAACATACATGAAATATCATACATAAAATATAAAATCATGTTCATCACCCAAGGTGAATTTAATCAATGGGAGAAAAATAAATCCCCATTTATGGAAACATAAAGGTCCTGTATATAGTGATGGATATATACTGAAATAGTTCCCCAACCCGAGTCCCAATTTCATATATCTTATCTAACCTATACCATCCACTAAAACCCCCCTGGTATGAGGTATGAAACCCTTGTTTATTCCTCTTTATGTGTTCACTATTCATGTAATGAGTTTTAGAGAGGTTTGAATGGTTTTGGAAAAGTTTGGAGGGCTTTTTAAGGGCACACAATTTGAGCTTGATTAGGTAAAACTGTGTGTGAATCCCAAGAAAATTGTATAGATCGAGGTAGTGGGGTCCCACACGGTTTGGGCACAGTTTCTCTAACCGTGCGGGTAGGTTGTGCGAGATTCCTTTGGGATAGTAGCATTCACATGGTTAACACTCAATTTTCCAAACTGTGTGAGCTAACCATACGTCCCATTAATGTTGGTTTTTTAAATGGGTTTGTCAGGATTTACCGTAAATCACCCATTTCTTCTCCCATACGAAACCTACAGGGGATTTACTCTTATCAAGGGCTAGGGGTGCTCTCCTACTCATTTTCGAAGGGATTTTAAGGTGTTTCAAGGTGGTTCATCTCAGGTAAGTCTTCTCTCTTAATTTCTCTATGGTTTTCTCTAGATCTACTCTTCCCCCTCTCTCAATTTTCTAGATATACACCTATTTTTTTATAGATATATGGTTTTTCTTTCCATAAATGATGATATTAGGTATTTTGTATGTTAGGGAAGAGAATCTATAGTGGTTTTTGGGGATCATTTTTCGGATTGGTGGTGCGGTTGTTCATGGGTCAATTTCATTGGAAACCTAAAGGTAAGTGGATTATCTCTCGACCCCACTTGGTTATAACTTTTTTATTTGGTATAAATAACATGGTTTTCATTATATTAATTGGGATAATTTAGTACTAATCTTGTTGGAAACCATTGTGGTATGGATTTGTGGATTTCGTGTAAAATGTGTTATTGTTGCACAAGTGTCTTCATTCTGTTATTTTAAAAAACATAGTGGTTTGATTATGAAAAAGGTTTTGTAAAATATGATTTACCATAAATATGTTGTTTATTGAAATCTATTTTGGAATGAGAATTGGTTAATGGGGGTTTTTAATAAATGGTTGATTTATTGAATTGAATTGCCATGTGTTTGAAATGGTTATATGATTATTGTGTGGCCTTGGTTCTTTATTATTATTGGATTTTTATGTGTTATGGATTGTGTGGATTTTATGGTTGAATTGGGTGGGGAGTATCACTATAAAAAGTGTATGGAGAGTGAAAGTAAGGTCCAACATCAAAGAATAATTGGGTGGAAGTACAACTAGTTTTGGAATAATGTAAACAGGCATGGATGGGAAGTTCCACCGTGGTTGTTTGGTTGTTGTGTGTTGCTATGGAAGATGGAAATTTGTGGTGATAATGTGGAATGATTACATGGCAAATTTCATAGTAATGGATTTCCCTTATTTTGACATGGATTTTTAAGGGTATGGTTGTCTCGTGTTAATGGTTTCACTATTTACTGATTTATATAAATTGTTTCATATAAATGTGCTAACAGATCATTCATAGTGGCATGTGTTGGGAAGTCATTTGGCAAAATCCTAGTTATTTTTATTACTGAACCCTACTTTGGTTCTTGGGTGCTTTTGTATATGTTGTATTATAGGACACATGTAATAGAAAATAATATAATTTTGCTAGCAGTTCGGCATGATTCTTTGGTGATGTTGTGGTGCTTGGAGGGTATAGCTTGGTGTGGAGCTATGGATTCGTTCAAGTTATTTGGGTTCTTTTTTCCTAGAATTACTTTTGGTACCATGTTATTTGGTTTGGTTGAATTGGAATTTGGGAATTGTTATGGTATAGTGGTTCTATTTTGGTAATGTATGGGTTGGGTTGTTTTGTTTACATGAATCATGTAGTTTATTGATAATGAATTGTTGTTTAATTGATATTATCTCAAGGGAATATCATTCCCCAATTTATTCTTGAAGTCATCTACATTTATTTCTACCCTTTGGTACCTTGGGATTGTCTCTTAATGACATGTAGAATTCCTCCACCCCCTCAAGACAGTGGGATGGGTTGGGATGTAACATGTGGTATATGTTTGTGCAGTTATTTTCATTCAAGTGAGAGTAGTTGTTGGGTCCATTGGAATTTATTGTTGGTCTTGGTGTTGACATTTATTTTTGGATTATTCCTTTAGTTGGGATGGTAGTAAGGTGTAGGATTCTCAGAACATGGAATGTATTTCATAAAAGGACATAGTTAACCCTTTTATTTTGAACATCAGGTTACTAGGGAGTTTGGTACATAATTATTTGGAGACACTAATAGGTGTTGGAAATCTCATTGTCGTGGGTGTAGCTAATGAGAGGAGAATTACATGCATCATATAAATGAATTCCTACTGAGATACATATTTTATTGGAGTATAATGATTCATTGTGTGATATGAATGTATGGATTTCAGAAAATCTGAACTGGCTTTCAAAATGGAAGGATTTGAAACATGAAAAATTATTGTAGTTTAAAAATGGGTTTATTTTCAAAACATGTAGGATTTCTCAAAATAATGAAACATGGAAACACAAACTTGTGGAAAGACTAGTTGTGATAGTTTTTATGTAATTGAAGATTAAAATTGTATATCATTTCCTGTTAAGGGAGTGTGACTTATGGTTGTTTTTTGTGTTCATAGAAATCGCACCGGGTAGGCTTCGTAGAGACCAACCAGAGGAATAATATGAAAATATGGTTGCACCTATGCCCCTGGTAAAATTTCAGCTAGTGAAGAGTACATTGAAAGCTTTCCAAGCTATGGAATGTGGAAATAATGTGGTTAAAATGAAGCATGGGGATCATATGGTTCCATTTCAAAGCCAAAATGCGCCAATTTTTAGGTGTGATTTGGACCCGAAAAGGGATGAAGCATGGTTGAAGAGAATCAATAGGATATTTGACTTCTTGGGAACATTAGTGGAGATGAATGTAATGTTATCCACATACATGTCAGATGATATGTCCCTTCAATGGTGGGAGCTAGCGATCTAGGTTGGGATAGACCATGGTGTGACATGGGAGGGTTTAGAGGAATTATTTAACAACGAATTCAACCCTCATATGTTTAGAATTCAGAATACAACATATTTCCTTATTTTTAAGCAAGAGAACATGGTGGTAATAGAATATGGGGCAAATTTTATGAACATAGTTCATCTTTCACCTGAGGTGGTGGGTAGTACAACATTGAAGGCCCAAGTTTTTGACGTTGGGATGAACTAGAAAATTTGTTCCAAGATAGAAGTGCTATGTATAAATGATTACATGGAAATGTGGAATAGAGATATGATGAGTGAGATGGATATTTTTGGGGCTATAGGTAGGGGATTTTTGTCGTTAACCATGAGGAATAGTGGGAACTCGAACGCTGGGTTGAAGAGGAAGAGGGACACTTATTTATAGGGTGGGAGTATGTCTCGGAATCCAATGGAAATATCGGTGAATCTTCATCCAAAGCCTTAGAGTAAGATGATATGTTCTAAGTGTGTCTCTATGGGGAACATCAAGTGGGATTTTATGGAACAACCTCGTGCATGTCATAACTATAAGAAGATGGGAAATATTTAGTGTTATTTTAATAATGTTTTGAGTTCGGGTGTCCATGACACTCTTCGGGGTCTACAGGGGTCTTATGCTTCGATTGGATATGAGAAGTAGCATTCCCCTTTGCAGATGAGTAAAGCTAGACATGGTGGTTCTGGAAATACCATGACACCTGAGTAGGGTCATAAATAGATGTGTGTGGATAGAAATATGTCGTTCCTAGATAAACAGGTGGTAGTGGATGATCACTAGGGAGCACACATGGTGCGAGGTATAGTTCTTTTGAATTCCTGATTGATGCAATCTTTGTTTGATACAAGTTATTCACATTTTTTTCATGCTTCTTGTGCTATTAGTTTGATTGGATTAACTGTGGAAATGTTGTCTTCTATTTTGAAACTAAAAACTCCACTTGGTGAAAGGGAGTGTCGACCATTCCTCTGTACATCATGTTGTTTACTTGTGGACTACATTGAATTGATGTGGTATTTATCAGTGCTTGAGATGTATTCTTATAACATTATCCTGGGAATAGATTGGTTGGAGATGTTTAAGGCCCACATCAATTAGCACGCGTGAAAAACTAGTTTTATGATATTGGATGGAATTAAACACCTCTTTATAGGGGAAAAGATTGAAAATCTAGGTGCAACATATTTGTAGGTATTAATTATTGGCATGATATTATATATTTTAGTGGATTTGTTGTTTGCATAAGTGGAATTGTTGAGTAGAGTGTTAATCCTACAGTTTTTGATCAGTTTATAGATGTCTTTACTAGTTAATTATTTGGGTTTCCACCCCCTAAGGGAAGGGGAGTTTAAGTTTTATCTTCTTCTAGGGGCCATTCCTATCTAAATTATACCATATAGTATGGAACCAAAAAATTGTGGGATTTAATGGTGCAGTTGTAAGAGTTAGAGAATAAAGTGTTCATCCAGCCTAGCACATCTCTGTGGGTAGTGTGAGATGATTTTGTAAAAAAGGTGGATGGAACATTGCATCTCTGTGTTTATTATCATATAATTAATCAAGTTACTATAAGAAATCGATATCCACTTCCACATATTGATGATTTGTTGGATTAGATGAGGGAAGCTTAGGGGTTGCCAAGGATTTACATGTGGCCAGGATATCATCAACTGTGGGTGAGGATGGAGGATATTCCTAGAATATATTTCAAAATTAGATATAGACATTATGAGTATGTGGTTATGCACTTTGATATAATTATTACACTAGAGGCATTCATGAATTTTGAATTAGATATTTCAGAGATATTTGGATTCTTTTGTTGTGGTATTTTTTGATGATATACTGGTATATTTGAGGATAAGTGTAGAGAATGAGAATCACTTCGATATAGTTTTGGGTATGTTGAGGGATAATCTATTGTATGCCAAAATTTCAATGTGTGAATTTTAGATATAGGTGGTTTTTTTGCTTGGATAGGTTATTTCTGAAAGAGGTGTTTTGGTTGAGCCAAAAACGATTGAGGCTATTATCTCAAAAAAATAACCAAGGAATTTATTTGAGATACTAAGCTTCCATGGTCTAGATCACTATTATCACCGCTTTGTTCCACATTTCTCATGATTTTATTCATCGATGATATATTTTAAAAAGAATAATATCCTATTTCAATGTGACGTGCATTGTTAGTGATGCTTTAAAGAGATAAAGGGCCACCTTATATCAGCACCAATCAAGGTTTTTTCTGAACAAGTGGAAGGGTACATGGTGTATTGTGATGCAATAGGATCACAGTTAGGGTGTGTTATCATTCAAGGGGATCATGTAGTTACAAATAGACCATGCTAGTTGTGATTTTATGAGAAGAAATACCCAACACATGATTTGGATTTGGGGGATGTGGTTCGTGTTTTGAAAATGTGGTGTCATTATCTCGTCAGTGAGAAATTCATGATGTTTACCAATCACAAGAGTTTAATGCATATTTTCTCAAAGAGAGATTTTAATTTCATTCAAAAGGTAAGGATGGAATATCTCTATATTTTTTATATTGACTTTTTGTACACATCGGGTAAGGGAAATTCAGTGGAAGTTGCTTTAATTTGGAAATCATAGTCTTTGGTGGTGAAACTGGAATCAGATTATTGGTAGTTGATGTTGGTAATATATGAAATGTGGTTGGAATGCGTGGAATGGGGTGATAGAGTAGTATTCTATTCGGTTTTATTGGTTCTTGACTTTGCATGTTTGGTTAATTAGGCACATCCATATGATTCTGAGTGTATGGTAATGATGTCGAAACTCAATGGTGGGGAGACCACAGAGATATGTGAACTGAATGGGAATTAAGTCTTGTGTTTTCATAATAGGATGGTGGTACCAGTGGCTAGTGAGGAGGAAATCCTCAAAGATTATCATTATTCCCGGTGGTCTGTCCATCTTGGAATTTAAAAGATATATATTGATTTGAAATCATAGTTTTTGGGGGCCAATATGAAAAGAAAAGTGGATGAGTTTTTTTGGATATGCTTGACATGTCTTTTAGCCAAGAATAGAATTAGTGGCCAAAAGGAATGTCACAATTGTATCCTATTCCAGTGTTTAAGTGGGAAGGAATAGTGATGGATTTAGGGACTGTACTCCCATGAATAGTTGGAAACATGATTCCATATGGGTGACTACGGATCGACTCACAAAGTCAGCCCATTTTATTTTGATTTTTGAACCTCATACGGTGGAATACCTATCCAAAATCTATATCCATGAAGTGGTTAAGCGAAGAGGTGTTTTTGTTTCTAATATATCAGATAGATATTAGAGTTTCACATATCATTTTTGGAAATCCTTGTAACAAGCCCTTGGAACAAAGATGACGATGATCATGATGTATCATCCTCAGATAGATGGCCAATCCTAGATGATGAAACTAAGTTGGGAAGAAATGATAAGGGAATGTGTGATGGATTTTAAGGGTTCTTGGCAGTAGAACATACCATTGGTGGAGTTCTCCTATAATAACAGTTATTAGGATTCAATATATATGGCTCCTCTTGAGGCATTATATGGGTGCCCATGATGTTTTATGCTATGATGGGTGGAAACGGGTGAGAGTTGGATGATCGGACCAAGCCTTGTCCAAGAGACTATGAAGAAAATAAAATTGATTTGATGGAGGTTGGAGAAGGCTCAAATTAATAAAAAATCATATGTAGACCATCGTCGACAACTATTGTCATTCATGGTGGGTGATCATGTTTTTTTGAGGTCTCTCTTAGGATGTGACATTGTCGGTTTGGAAAGTAGAGAAAGTTATCTCCATGTTATATTGGGGATTTTGAGATACTTGATCATAATGTAGAGGTGTCATATATTTTGGATTTTCTACCATGGTTTAGTGGAGAGCATAATCTGTTTCATGTGTCTTAGTTTAAAAATTATCTGCCGGCTCATGACCATGTGATTCATTGGGATCATGTTGAGCTAGAACTAGATAATACTTTGGTTTACATGCCAATTCCAATTATGGATTGGAAATATAAAGTATTGTACAGTAAGAGAATCAATTTAGTTTAGGTTTTGTGGAAACACATTCAGATTTAAGAGGAGACTTGGGAGTGTGAGAAAGAGATGGTTGGGCAGTGGCCCATGCTCTTTCAACAATGAGATGTTTCTCTACTTTATGAGGACATAAATTCCAATGGTGGGGATAATGTATCATATTTGGTTTGAGGTATGTAACCTTTTTATGCTTTTTTATGTGTTTAAAGTTCTTGGGTTGAGTTTGGGAGTGTTGGAATGGTTTTCAAATAGTTTTGAGGCATTTTTAAGGGCGCACAGTTTGAGCATGATTATGGAATACTATGTGAGAATCCCATGAAAACTGTAAAACATGAAACAACAGGGTCCTACATAGTTTTTTCACATGTTTTCTAACTGTGTGCGAAGTCCATGATAGATTCCTCCAAAGAAGTAGCTTCCACAAGGATAGAGCACAATTTTTCAAACCGCGAGAGCTAACCATGCAGCCCATTAATGTTGTTTTTTTAATTAGGGTTAGTGGGGATTTACCCTAACTCACAAATTTTTTCTCCCAAACAAACCCTATGTGGGATTTCTGATTCTCAAGGGATAAGGGTGATATTGTAATCATTTTGGAAGGTATTTGAAGGGGCTTCAAGGTGGGTTTAAGGAAGTTCATCTCAGGTAATTATTCTCTCTTGGATTCTCTTTGGCTTTATTTGGATATACTCTTCCCTCTCTCTTTGTTTTCTAGATCTACACCCATTATGTGTAGATATAGGGTAATTTTTGCCTTAAATGATTTTATTAGGGATTTTTGATGTTAGAGAAGACAATCTGGAGTGGTTTCAGTGGAGTGTTTTCTAGATTTTTATTGTGGTTATTCGTGGGTTGATTTCACCAGAAACCTAAAGGTAGATGGATTATCTATGGAATACAAGATGGTTAAAACTAGTGAATTTGGTTGAAATTACTTGGTTTTAATGAAATTAATTGGGATAATGTGGTGCTAATCTTGTAGGAAATTCATGTTGTAATGATTTGTGGATTTTGGGGAAAATGGGTTATTATTGTAAAAGGGGATTTGTAGTGTGATTTTAAAATATTTATTTTAAAATCGCTAGTCGTTTGATTATGAAAAATGTTATGTAAAATATTATTTCCAATACATATTTTTTTATTGAAATGTGGTTGGCCATGGAAATTGGTTAAAGGTTGTTTTCAAAAAAATGGGTGATTTATTGAAGTGAATTCACATGTGTTAAAAATGTTTGTGTGCTTATCGTGTGACATCAATGCTTTATTCTTGTTGGTTTATTACGGGTTATGTCTTGTGTGAATTGTGTGGGTAAAGTGGGTGTGGAGTCCACTATAAAAAGGGATTTATAGTGGATGGAAGGTCCACAATAAATGTATAACATGGAGAGAAGTACCAATAGGTTGGGAATGATGTAAACGGTTTTGGATGGGAATTTCCACCGTGGTTGTTTGGTTGTTGGGTGTTGTTATGCAAGATAGAAATTTGTGCTGGTAATGTGTGATGATGACATGTCATATGAAATAATTGTTTCTTTCCCCTATTTTGACATGGCTTGAAAAGGGTATGCTCGTCTTGTGTTAATGGTTTTACTATTTAATGATTCATATAAACTATTCAATATAAATGTGCTAACGGTTCCTTCATAGTGGCGTGTGTACGGTAGTCATTTGTAGACATAATACTGAGTATTATTACTCACCGCTTCTTTGGCCCTTGGGTGATTTTGCAGATGTTGTATTTCGGGACACATAAAAGATTAAGGCATCTCAATTTGCTAGCAGTTCAGTACGATGCTTTGTCGATGCAGTGGTTCTTGGATCATAGAGCTTGGTGTGGAGCTATGGATGCATTCGATTTCTTTGGGGTCTTTTTGTGTAGTCATCCCCTTTTTACTATGATATTTGGTATGATTATATCAAAATTTGTTAATTTTTATGGAATAACATTTGTATTTTGGAAACATATGGGTAGGGTTGTTTTCTTATACGCATCATGTAGTTTTTTTGATAATGGATTGTTATTTGGTTTATTTTATCTCAATGGAAAATAATTCCCCAATTTATCCTCAATACCCTCAGTATATATTTCCAGCCTTTGGTGCCTTGGGAACATCACTTAAGTCCAAGTAGTATTCCTCCACCCGTCAATCTAATTATATTGGGTGGGATGTTACACATCCAAAGTAAAAGAGAAGAAATAAGTTAGTGAGTTGGAATCCTCAATACCATTTTGTAACTTCCCAATCTGATTCATCAGTTCTGATCCAGAATACCATCTGACCCCATGCACGTCTCACCATATGAATGTTTTTACCAACTAGAAGCTTGGGTCTGAGCCCAAAAGTTGGGAGACTATACCCTCAATATCATGTCATATGATCAATAATTAACAAAAAATATAACAAAAAAGAGGAGTA
Source organism: Viscum album (assembly GCA_963277665.1). NCBI lineage: Eukaryota > Viridiplantae > Streptophyta > Magnoliopsida > Santalales > Viscaceae > Viscum > Viscum album. The sequence goes on from OY728148.1 coordinate 475,172,527, forward strand.
ATCATTCGTAAAAGTAAATATGGTATACATGAAATACAAATAAAGTATCTCCAATAAGTGGAAATCCTTCCCATAAGAAATAAATAAATAAATATTTGATCCTCTAGAGTCCATTGTGGTCAGTTACTATCCCTATGCCGCTCTACTCATCTATCCACCACAGGGCCCTTTAACTTCACCAGATCCCTCATGTAATCTACAAGAACATCAAAATACCCAAGTCAGGTGTGATTACAAGACTCAGTAGGACACAACCAATGCATCCTTGAGCAGATATTCTCATGAATACAAGTGCATTCCGTAATAAAATAATGCTTTGAAAAGAATATTAATAAAAAATAAATAACCGAGCAGTCATGCAGTTACAAAGCTACCACAAACCCCTTTATGTACTTGCATCAACATCGTACCAGAAAATGTACTCTATATTGATATGAATCCAAAATGATCCATAAGGCTTCTGGAGAGTCACTCAGAAACCAAAAAGCATCGAGTGAAAACAACCTTCCCAAAATACAAAAGAAATTAGGTAATACTGAAAATCCATAAGTCATCGAGTATCTGAAACCTACCCAAAATCCACAAGGCATCAGGTAAAAATTAGAATCCAGAAAGCAACCAGTGTTAATCATCTTCACAGAATCCACAAGGCATCACATAGATGCCAGGTTACAAGGTAATCATGCTGCATGGGCATATTCACTGCACATCAGGCATGTACCCCACAAGAAGAAATCATACCATGACTACCACTTATCAAGGATGAACATACCAATCCTTTTAAGTAAAACATCACAAGTCATAACACGATAACAACCATGACACCCATCATGATAAATAATGCACATCATATACATGAACACGTAAATCAAACATTATCATGGAATAATATTATCACATCGATCGCATGGAAACTAATCATACTATACTATGGTCTACACACACACACACGCACCGATTTGTGATAAACATTCAAGTATAATATCAAGTAATTCAACACATAAATTAAATATAAAAACATGTGTAAACAACATCCCAAAAAGATAATAAATATCCTACGTAAAAAGTTGTCGATGTCATGTCAAGGACAAATTACCCAGTGTCGTTTGATAACTAGAGTGGAAACCTCAGTAACTAAGAAAGCCTATTTAGAATGTTATCATCATAAATGTTGACAAATAAAACTTGGAGGTTCATTAAGGGCTCATATTAGTAAAAGAAGTTATTTTATTTAAAAGTATATAAAATATCTCATGAAATCATACCATCTCTCTTCTAGATAATTTCAAAATTATCATTTAGGTCAACACATATGCTCACATTATTCTCATCAAGAATATTTATCTTTGAAAATTCATGAGAAACTATCCTCAATAATTATCTATTGATAATTTATCATAAATTAATTTTATTATTATTATTTTTTGTTAACATATCCTTTGAAATTTTTTATTTTATAAAATATCTTTATTTAATATAGTGACTATTCATTAATAGTTTTAATAATTATCCTCGATAATCTCATAATTACTGATTTATAATTTAAATAATTATCCTTTCATAATCACATAATTATCATTTGATTATTATAGTAATTATCCCCTAATATTACATATAATTATCCTATGATAATTTTGGCAGTCTTTTTATCCCGTAAAAAATAACTAATAATTATACGTGGTTTATTTTTATTATTATATTATAATACTTATTCCTTATAAACTATCATTTTGTAATTATGTTATTATAATTTTTTCCATAAATTATTCTTTGATAAGTTGGTGAAATTTTCTTTATTCAAACTATATAATTATATTGTAATGATTATTTCTTATAAATTAGCAATTTATAATTATCTTATATTAATTTTTTCGCCAATTAAACTTTAATTCATTGGGTAATTATGTTCTAATATTAATTTCTCACAAATTATCATTTTAGATTTATATTACGATAATTTTCCACAAATTATCTTTAATTATTTTGAAAATATTTTTCACATTAAAATTCTATTATATTTATCGTCGTATAATTGTTAAAATTTATTAATAACGTATTTTAAAGTTTAACCATGTATAAATTTTTATTATATATTTTCAAAATTATTCTTTTTTATAATTTCTTTATTTGATAAGTAATTTTTTTTCATTTCCAATTTTAAGTCCATCCCATTTTTTGGATAATTTATTACGGGGGAAAATTGAATAATAAGAAATAAAATAGAAATATTAAATTATAAAACAAACATGTATGAAGCCTCCACCACAAACTTCTCATTGAGGAGATGCCACCATCACACCTGGAATCTGGTTAAAAGCTTTCCAGACACTACTGATTACGCGACAGGGATTTTTAGAGTCACCCGTGTTTTACATAATCAACAAAGAAGGTTGTTTGAGTGGTTTAGATATTTAAAACCCCAAAAGCAATATATATTAAAACCCTACATTTAAAAACCTCATTTCAACCATAAATAAGCCCATAAATCAATATGGAGTCATTTATTTCCACTTATTATGGTGTTACTAATATATTCACAGTCAAACCCATGTCAAATAGATGGTTTCAAAAACCTTCAGCATTTATAATGGTGTTTTCCGGTGCTGGATAGGATGATGAACAACACACCCATTTTTTAAAGAATTAATAATTATAATTATTTAATAAAAATATTAAATAACTAATATTAATGAGAAACCTCACCAAATGCCACTTGCGTATAAAACTAAAGCACCACCTAGTGTAAACACATAATTATAGATCTAAATGTGGTCTCCGATTCCTATTACAATCCACCATTTTAGAGATATTAATTATTTAATATTTAAAAAATAGCTTAAATAAATAATTAAATATAATTTTTTTGAGAGGGAGACATCTAAAAATCCGATTATACAAATTCTATACACATACTAGGGTAAACACCATGTTCTAGACCTAATAGGGGTATCATATTTATCATACGGTGCACTATTTGGTAGTTAATAATTATTTGAAAAAAATATTATATTAAAAATTAGTAAATATCTTATTTTTTCAAGCTAGGCATCTTGACATCCGACACGTACAAATTGTATACCCATCCTAGTGTAAATACCACATCCTCGATCTAACGATGGCCTTGGATATCTCATACGACCCACCATTTTTGAGTTATTCAATTATTTTTAATAAATTGTGGATTCTCATGATAACATATTTATTAATATTATTAATTCTATACTGAGGCATTATGGGCCTTGAAATCTCATACCAGCAGAGTATACTACTTCAAAAATATGTTATTGACTATTCCAAAGTGTTAATGCAGAATTTAACTTTATGAAAAACTTTTAAAAAAATTATGATGTTATTTTCACTGATAAATCATTCGTTTTCACATATAACACATATAATTTATCAAAAGGTTTATTTTATTATCTTTAAAAAAAAGGATATCACAACCATTAATATATATTTTACAAACATAGTCTATTTTTTTCTACATAATTCCCATGTGATATAATGTTCACTCCATGATGTTCTTCACACACCGCAAAATTCCTCCCAATAATTCTCCTACACATAAATCTCCTTCTATAATTCAAATGCACATGTTTTATTATAATTATGTTATTCTATATATTTTTTGTAGTGATTAACATATGTGTATTACCATAGAAAACCCCCTCTTAAATATTTTTACATTGTAATCCACTTCATGAATAGTCTTTAAAGTAACCTTACAAAGAAGAACTTATTTGGTCATTGTTCACCACATATTTCCTTACATGGACTGAATTCATAAACTCTCATTGTAGATTTTATTCTCCATGAAACTATTTTTCACTTAGCTCTATAACATATGAAATAATTATTCTCTAAATTTTTTCTCTCTTTAATGAAATGATTAACAACTCATTATATGAAAAAAAGTACAAAAAATCCATTAATCAAAAAATTAATGTTCACTCCGTATGTGAAACAGATTCATGTATTATAACCATTTTAAGGAAATGAATGTTTATATTTTCACATTTCCATATTATTCTACATTATTTTTTTTGTTATTCCCCCACTACCAAATTGTGAACGATATAGTTCATATGTGCTTATGCAGTTCTCATATAGGTACACATATGTTCCTACCTTACGACTATAAGTGGAAACAATTTTTTGTATCTAGTATGATACTTTTATATATTCCACCTAATTATTATGTGGTCAATTTAATTCATATAGTGAGCATGAATTTTATTTAAAGAAACCATCCATTTCCCCAAAATTTTCACTAAAAATGGAATGCTCTAGAAAATAATGCAATCTTTTCCAACCTTCTTCCAAGAATCATCTATCTTTACCCCATAAAAAAACCATCATACATAGGAACTAATGTCCTTTATCATCTTAAATTTAATTGACAATAAAGGTAACACAAACCAATAGAACAAATCACAATAGTTCCAATAGTAACTTTAACATATAATTTTTTCTCATCAAATTAATTTGTTTAGGATGAAAAAACAATTATGAAAAAACATAAAAGTTTTATGATTTAGAAAAATATGTAGATTAATATTATAAATTCATTAATATTCATGAAAATGATTTGGGTGATGATCACTTATTTTAGTCATTCACTTATCGTATGAGTGACTATAAAATTTCCTTATAAACCACTCCTCCTAGAACACCATAGTGGAATGGTGTGTCTATGAGGAGTAATAATTCCATGTTAGACAAGGTTCATTCAATTATGAGTTTTTTGTGACCCTGATATTTAATTTTTAGGATATTCCATGGAATCGTATGCATTCCTATAGAATCATGTTCCATATTATGCATTCATAAAGTCACTATATACAATATATATTATGAGACATACAAAAATATATTTCATTAATATTTATATATGTAATGCATAAGGTTGTAATTTATATTTTAGTAAATGTTAAGTAAAGTAAAATATGTTTTATATTTTGGTCATCCCAAGGAAAAATGGATATTATTACTATAGAACAACTTAAAACAATGTGTTTATGGTATGAGTTTTTGTACTCCTTGAGAAAGAGAAAATATATCGAGGAGTTAGTGGGTGGAAATATGAACATAGAGAATATCAAAAACAATAAATACATAACGTTCCTAACATGTAAGATAAGCGCATTCCGTATGGGTTTTAGAACAAGAACCAAATCAATTTATTTTAGAATCTATAAAGTTTTGCAGTTTTCCTGAGGAGCCTGAGAGATATATATTTCACATAAAAAATGATGATAATAAAGTATTAATGGGTGAAAAAGAATATGTATATATAGAATATTGAGATTTTTTATTGCAAGAAGCAGTTAAATGCTATAAAATAAAAGATGGACTTGATGTACACAAACCATGAATGGAACACGGTGGATTCCCAAGAAAGGGTGAGACCCGTAGGGTGCAGGTGGGTTTTCCCTAGGAAATCTGGTATTGATGGTAGTGTATCTACAAATAAAAAACATTTATAAAAAATGTTTCATAAAAATTCATATTGTTGACTTTGAATAAAAAATTTCCCCAGTTGAAAATATCATTTCCACGGAGATTTTTTCTTTAAGATTCATCACCATATGATTATGTGATATATTAAGTAGTTATCAAAACCACTTTCTATATTAAAAATTTAGTGGAGGATGTTTATATAATAAAACCCAAGGGTTTTTGTAATGGCTCGATGCATTATAAATGAAATTAAATTTTCAAATGAACATATGAAATTTTAATTAATGAATTTATATAAATCTGATGTACTATATTTTTTATTTTGGGCCGTTATATGTTATATCCTATTAGATTTAAATGAAAATTAACTGTCATAATAATTTTTAACATTTCCTTTTTTATAGTGAATATTTTTATTATTATATATTAGGTGTGATGATAAAAGAAAATTGACCCATGGAATATATGTGATGGCCTTGACCATTAGGATCATACCCTATGAATCCCAGTTATTAGTTCTTCTAAGGGAGATGAAATCACAAGGATTTTCCCATATCAATTATCAATGTGATATTTAACAACTAAATAATGAGTGAACCATTTACAAAACAAGTCATTATTATTGAATTAATAGTGCAAATAATGTTCCTCAGACTACCCCATCAAAGTGTCACCATTGCACACCCTACTCTTGGGGTTTATACCAGTGAAATGAGGGGTTATGGTTTTATACCCTAATAGTTTTAATTTTATATTCTATTTTTATTTAAATAATAATTATATTTACCTTGTTTATTAATTATTTAGATTAAAATTTTATTTTGATTTGAAGATGTCAAAACTATATTTTTTTCGTAAATATACAAATAGTTTAAATCAATACACTATTTTTGATAATTTTAGGAATTATTGAAACAAGTGATATTTTAATAAAATATAATTATTAAATAATATTTATTTGTATATAAATGCTATTAAATTTATTGAAATCCAATATAATCTTTATAAGAAGCATAAAAGTGTTTTCATAATAAAAATAGTATTTTTAAAAAAATGGGGTAATTTTTATTTAATAGTTTAAATTCTTATATTTATTATTTTCATAAAATAAATATTATTTTCGAATTTAGAACAGTAAAATTAGTCAATCATTTAGTTTTTTGAAAACATCATACAATCAATTTTTGGGTACAAATTATATACAATATGTATTATGAAATCCAAAAAGTCCAAAAGTTATGTAATAAATACTAGAAAGAGTATACAAAAAATGAAATTATGTTTCTACTTTAAAATGAATCACTTTTTAAATTATTTTACTATTTTGATGAAACCTTTTTGAATATTACATAAATTATATTAAATTATAATGTTTCCAAATTTTATTCCTTATGAACAAGAATCACTTACACCTCACCAATGATATTATTTTAATGTTTTTATTAGAGTTATTTAACATAAAAAAACTTTTTTTCTTAGAAACCACTGGAAAAGACCCTGGGAATGTTTATTCTTTTTATTATTTTAGCATATAGAGTAAATTTATTTTAAAAATTATTGAATAATTAAAAAATAAATTCTTATAAAAATCAACCCATCCTCCCATTTATCTTCACTAAAAACCATTTGACTATTAATTTTCTAAACCTTTAACTCTCTATGTCCACCTAAGGTGATTTTCAATCTCATATGAAGCTCTTTATAATCATCTAGAAGTTCCCATTCAAGGTAAGGAATCCTCTCCTCCTCATCTTTGTTTAATGATTTTATTTGTATTATTCTATTTGGTTTATAATTTTGCATTATGGAATAGGGTTTTAGCTACATATTACTATCCTTATTGTTTACATGTAATGATAGACCTCTTTTAACACCCATTAAACACATTGATGAATATTTTTTTGTACCAGTTATGGTATAGAATGTTTTCCTTGATTTCCCAATACAATCATTCTTCTCGTGAATTTCCATACCCATTTACACTTAATGATATTAAATTATATCAGTATATAAATCCTTAACCATGCAATTCCATTAATATAACACCCACCCCTTAATGACAATGTTAAAAGTGTTGGAATATTTTATCATGTTTTATGATCTATTTGGAAAACATTGCCTATACCGGATATGAATGTGACCGATGGAAAAATATATATCCCTCTAATGCATTGGGTAATGTGTTCATCTCTCGATATATCATTAATATTTCATGAGAGGTTATCTTAAGTTCACTATGTTTGGATGAATCAGCGATTATCCTTGATTATGATTATGATATCATTTTTTTTGTTTCAACATTTCTTAGGTTTCTATGATGTTATTATCTTATATCATGATTTGATGTTAAATTTTATGTTTCTTACCACTTTATGTAACATTTACATGTCTCCTGAATCAAATTTTTTATTTCATCATGTTATTCGATGATTATTCCCTTACTTTGATTCAGGACTCACTACATTCTTATATACATCATTTAGTTATCCTGTATGGTATTATACTATCCATGGAATGTGGTGGAATGTTTAGAATTTCTAAATAATGTTTTCACCCTTGTGATTATTATTAATTTATATACCTAATTTCCAAAAGACACTTGGCCTGATGATATTTTGGGATTCTATTATGTCAATCTTTATGAACTGAACCATGAATTAATGTGTATTAAAATATGGGTAGTAATAGTTTGTATGATAGGGTATTCTAGATGTTTTTGATGAATTATTATCATAATTATCTTATAAAATATTTGGGGTTAATAATAAACATAGGAAAACAAACCTAAATTTTGGTAAATTATGAGGTAAGTGGTTTCTAAGAAACCACAATAATGTCTCTATAATATAAGTTGATGTGTCTCTATCATAGTTATTCTGTGGATTAATAACCCTAAAAAGTGAACATTAGGATTAACTCAATCATTACATGGTTCATATTAATCAATCCTTTCAACGTAGTTAGTTTTACACTATCGGGGGATATGATTTTCTAAATTTACAAGTACCATAAGAACCATTATGAAGGGAAACAATTTCCATAATATTTATGTAAGTAAATATATCATGGGTTACTTAGATTGAAATCAATATAATTCATATTTAAAGGAATATATTTTATTTATGAGTTATCCCTTATTTCCATGTTTTTTTATTTATGATTTTAAGATTTTTAATATTATGATCACTTCTTTCCCTTTATTTTAGTCAACGGATAGAAATAACAGAATATGAGTCAACAAAAAATATGTGGGTAAATGTGATGACTAAACAAATGAAATTCCAAACCTAATTTGAGTAGATATAAATAAAATCATAAGGATACATATCAATTAACACAATTTTCAAACAAAAACATGAATCAATAGGAACACCCCAATACCATGAAGAAAGACGATATTTCATTTGAAATATTTATGGTACAAATGTTCCTGAATTTATGTGGATATTTTGAACCATTAATGATGGAATAATAAACCTAATCCTTTGAGATGATATTCTATATCCTTCCATTCTTTGAGAAATTGAATGTAGTATATTCTATTTATCATATGGAGGGTGAATATGATCAATTGTAGTTATTTATCAAAAATAAAAAGTATGGTGAGGAGATAGAAGTGGTGTATTTGAACTAATTATGGAAACAGTTTTTTTGAGAATCATTCTCCTTAGGCTCCTCAATATAAAATGGGGATGGATTTAATTAGACTCAAGGAAATGGAAAACGAATCCATCAAGGCATATGAGATTAACTGCACATGACTTTCACGATAAACATCCAACTTTTTCATTAACCGCGAATGTAAATTTTACCACTTCTTTGGTGAGATAAATCCATGTCTACAAAAATATTTTCCAATTATAGACTTTGAAAATAATAAGGAAATTTTCTAATGTGACTTTAAATTCAAAATAGAGATCAATGAATCTCAATGATCTCATGGGTACAGATATAGGAAGTTGAGAATTTATTTAAATCTTGGATGTATGATGAAGAAATATCACTATGGAAGGAAATTCCAACACGCTATATTTGTTATGGTTTGGGAAAATAAATCCTAGAAATTTCTTAAAGGGGACGTGAAAACACTTTAGGTGTTGGAAGGTAGGGAACATAGCTAAAAAATAACGATAGGAGAAAACAACCAATGTGATGGAAAAAGGAATCGTCTAGTAAGCCCTCAACTTATTTCCTAATGCTTCAGGTACAAGGATCAACGAAACGATATGAATCAATTCATTGAGGCAAGGGTAGCCTATGATAATCGAAAAAACAACAACCAAATCCTAGAGATAAATGGCAGGATTCTTCCACTAAAACTATAGAGGTGGATCCTAAAAACTATTTGGTGATATCTTTGATAGGTATTTATTCATGGATAGAAAAAATACTAATTTATTTTGGTTATATTAATTTCTTGATATCACACAAGTTTAAGTGAACTATAGAAACACCACCTTAAAACATAGATGTTGAGTAATCAGTGAATGTGAACAATGGGACATTATTATTTACCAAGAATAAAAACTATCCCCTAATCAAAATATTGGGGAGAAATTTCCCAGACGACCTTGTGGTACTCTGTTTATAATAATTTTATGTTATTATTTCCTTGTATAGATCCATCTTTAGCTTCCAAGAGAAAGAAATCATCCTCCATTTCAAAAATATCTCTCTGATTCTATACAAGTGGAAGGAAGTGATTTTGGTATCATCATCTCAATCATGGATATGATTACCTCATGAGAATGTTTATTGAGATCAAATGATTGAGACTAAGGAAAAGAAAACCCTTGATGAAATTCTTTTTATAAGGGAATTATCTGATGTGTTTTATAAATAATTTCTTGGTCTTCCTCAAAGATAAGTATTTTTGTTCTCAATGATACATGAAACTAGATATTTTCCAACATCCAAGAGTCCATAATTATTTTCAACTTTTAAACTTGAATATATGAATAAGAATCTATAGGACAATATAGATGATGGTTTATTCTTCCTAGTTATTAAACATGGGGGCAGTAATCCTGTTCTTTATGAATAATGATGGATCAATGTTCATATTCTTTATTATCATGAGATCTAAAAAATGACACTGAACAAGTTTCTTCTACCACAATTTTATTACATGTTTTATCAGCCATGTGGATCCTAATACTTCTCTAAGGTGGATCTTTGGTAGATATATTTTCGTGTAATGGAGAAAGAGGATATCCTCAATATTGTTTGTACAATGTTTGGGCCCAATGAGTTTATAGTGGATCCATTTAGAGTCACTAATTATCTATATATATTGATGCACTTGATGAATATAAATAGTAGATATTAAATAAAAAAATTGGTAGGCTTTTTAGATGATATTATTATTTACTCTAAATGTAATGTGGAATGTGAGGAGGAATTAAATTCTGTACTCAAGACCTTAAAAAAGGAAATTTTTAATTAAATTTACAATAAATGTAATTTTTGGGTGGAGAAATTAACATTATATGGACATGCTACCCCTAGTTGACTGAAATCTATGGAACCATTAAAAACAGAGGTTATTAAGGGATGACCACGCCCAATATTACTGAAATTAATTCAATGATTCATTGTATTATCTAGGTATTATCATCGATTGTTTAGAAATCTTATCACTATTGTAAATCCAACTAAGCAAGCTAACTCAAAAGGGACTCAAGTTTTTCTAGACTAATTAATATAATGAGGGGTTTAAAGAGTTAAAGAAGATGTTAATCACTTCACTTGTACTAACATTTCCGACCACCATGGAATTATTTTTGATATACAGTGCTATTTCTAAAATGGTATTGGATTTTCTATAAATGAAATATGTCCAAGTGATATCCTATGACTCCCACCAGTTAAATAACCATGATATGAACTACGTACTACACGATCAATAATTGACTACAATGACCTTCATGATGAATATTTGGTTACATTATCTCAACAGGGAGAAGTGTGACAAATATAAGGATCATAAAATCCTTATGTATGTATTCATACAAAAGGATCTCAATATTTACACACAATTGTGGATATATATGATCAAATATAATGATTCCTTATTCTGTTATCATCATAGAAAGGTGATAAATGTTAAATATTCTTGGAGTATAAAGCATCCAAAAAATGTTATCCATGATTAGGATTGTAAGAGATAAAACCTTCATGCACATGATGGGAATGTAAATGGGAATAATAAAGGTATATTCGTCATACCTTTCTAAAAAATTATCAACCATCTATTCATGAGAGGATCAAGGAGACACAAAAATATGATTATGTGCTACTAAAAAATGAATAATGTTTTGAGTTCAACTTTACTGAAGGAGTTATATGATTTGAAAACTGGATATATGTTCCATCAAAACCTGAGACAAAGACGAAAGTTCTAGAAGATTCATATATATATATATATATTCATTCCACATTCATCTGAGTAACACTAAAATGTTTAAGGATATGAAAATAAACTTCTGGTGGGATAACATGAAAAGTGAGATTGCAAAATTTGTATCTTGGTGCTTGGTTTTCTAACATGTAAAGGATAAATGAAAAATTTATAAGGATATGATGTTACTATTACATATATCTATATTGAAATGGGAAACCATAACCATATATTATTTCACAGGATTACCCAAGAAACCAATAGGAAATAACTCCATCTCTGTGGTAGATGATTGGATTAAAATGTTGGTGTATTTCATTGGTTTCAAGGAAGATTTATCACTTGACCAAATCATTAAGATATATAGAAGGTAAGTAGAAATACTGCATAGAGTGAAACTATCCATTTTCCTGATAAAAATACAATGTTTACCACATGGTTTTGGAGAAGGATTCATAATGTATTTGGATATAGAGATGAGTTTCTGTACTAGTTATCACCCTCATATATATGGTCCATTTTAGGGAACAATTCAAACTCTAAAGGATATAGTGAGAAATGGTTTAATGAATTTCTAAGGATTTTGTTATAAATACATTAACTTAGTTTACTTATCATGTTACAACAGTTTCCATTATGAAAATAAAATTGAAAATTGTGAGGATCTATATGAGAAGAGGTTTTGGAGTACAACATGTTGGGTTGAAGATGGAAAATAGAATCTAATACGACCTAATATTTTCCAAGAGGTGATATAGAAAGTGAAAACTATTCCACATCATATTAAATCTACCCAAAGTCTATAGAAATTATATCCATTCAACTATTGATTTGTTCTTGATTTTGGTTTCAAAGACAAGTGTTCCTTGGTATATGTCCATGGAATAAATTCTTGAGGTTTGGGAAGAATGGATAGATTATTACTAGATACATTGGTTTCTTTTAGATTCTAGATAACATCAGATTCCTGGATTATCGACTAGAACTCTGACCTAAATGAATCCAGTATATGATGTGTTCAATGTATCCCTCTTGTGTATGTACATAACATGACTCTCACATGTACTTAATCTTGAGGTGGTATATTAGAGAATCAATTTTTATATGAGGAGAATACATTAAAGATATTATATCATAGAGACAATTTTCTATAAAACAATACAACTCACTTGTTTAATGTTCTATAGAAGAACCAAAATCTTGGGGAAGCAAAATGGGAAACATAAGAGGTGATGATACATAAGTACCACCATCTATTTTAGTGAATGTAATGAAATTTTGAGGGTAAATATTTCAAATATAGGGATAATATAATTACATGAATTTTTATAAATTAAATAACCCTTTAAAGTGAATACATGACATATTATATAATGAAGTTATTGAAAACATATGAACTACACTTTTTATTTAGACCATTATAAGTTATACCTTATTATATATATAAGTCTATTAAGAATCATTACCATTCATAATACTGTAATTCAATAATAACCATTAGGATTAATATACATTAAGGGTGATGATAAAATCTAATTGAAACAAACAAAATAAGTGATAACCACAACCAATAGAATTGTAACCAATCAATCCATTTTATTATAGCTTAGGAGGGAGAGGGAATCACATGTATTTTTGACCAATACTAAAAAAGGATTCAATAACTAATGCATGAATTAATCCATTTATTAAAGAGTTTCAATTTTATTGAGATCAGATTAGAAACCCTGGTCACCAAACAACCATAAAAAGGTTTCATCGTCACACACCTTTCCCTTAGTATGTCCGATAGTGTGATAAGGGTTTATGTATCTGGACCATATTAGTATAAATTTTTATAATTTATTTTCAATAAAATAACCTTATATTTATCCCTTTTATTAATGGGTTTGTTAAAAATTACATTTTGATATGAAGAAATCAATATTTTATATTTGGAATATTCATATAGTTAAATTTATGAGGCAGTTTTTAAATAAATTCAATTAAATTTAATGTAAATATTATTCTAATAAGATATTCTTAATAAATAATATTTATTTTAATATAAATGGAAATATAATTTTATGATTTCTAATATTATAATTATAAGGGCCAAAAGAATTTATCATTGTAAAAACCAATATTTTTAATAAGTAAAGATTTTTGATTTAAAAGTTTAAATTCCAATACTTATAGAATTATTTTAACAAAATAAATGTTATTTTTGAAACTAGAATATCATAATTATCCAATTTTTAATGATTCATAATATTTTGAGATAGTAAAAGGTTTAGGAAAAAATTAACTCCACAATAAATATATTGTTTGTATAATGACATAACAAAACCACAGAAGTGATGTATAGATACTATAAAGAGTATATAGGATCAAAATTATTTATCCCATTTAAAATAATTTTATATTTAACTAACTTGATTAATTTTATAAATCATAATGTATCCTACGAAACCTTTATTATAATTTTAATGTTTTAAAAATAATGTTTTATGAACCTAGATCACTTACACATCACCAAGGATATTGTTTTAACAGGCTAGGTTTTTATTAAAATAAAATGATTAAAAACCACTAATAATTGGATTAACAAATTTTTAAAAACTATAATAATGTCATTGAATTTTATTATTTTATCATATATAGTCTAAAACCAATGTTTAGAAATTAATAAAAAATTCCCCACTATTTTTCTATAAAGAACCACCCAACCAACCATTCCTCTTCACTCAAAAACCATAGAGAATGAATTCACTCTACATTTACATCTATAGATCCTTAACATGGTGTTCCAATTCTCTTAATAAGCTCCCCCAACTCTTTTAGAAGATCCCTCTCAAGGTACGAGATCGTCTCCTCCTCCGCTTTATTTAAGAACATTATTTGTATTATGCATTTTTATATCCAAATTTTTATATTGTAATATGTTTTTATACATTCATATTAAAATAAATACAATGTTAAATTAATTACATACAACCTTTCACAATCATTGAACCCCTTTAGGAAACTTTATGTACACCTATAATGTTTCAAAAAATATCCTTTGATTCTCCCTAAAAAACATTTGGGTTGTGAAAAACCATCCCAATTTCTACTAAACAATATTTCCCTAATGTACCCATATACAATTAATTTGGTAATTATATTTATATAACCCAAAATCCTTCATCTTTATGTTAATAGTTATGAATGTTTTTTTATGTTGTATGATTTATGTGGTAGATTAATTTATGTACATGATATTAATGTGATGGGTGGTCTCACAAGGATATACCACTCTAATTCAATGTGAAATGTTTTTATCCCATGAGATACCATCTATGGTTCTTGCGAGGTATTTTTGAGCACAATATGTAATAATTATTTTTCAATTATCCTTGACTTATGTTATGATGTCATGATTTATGTTGTTGACACATTCTTTTTGTTACCCAGATGTTACCATCTTATATCCTGGTTAAATGTTCATGTTTATAATTCTCACAACCCCTATTTCAGCTTGATAATAGTACTGAGTAACATTTTTTTTACTTTCATCATGTCATTATTTGATTATTACCTTACATGTTTTCATAGATCACCCCTTTTTAATATATCTCCCTATGTTTCCCGTACAGTATTAAATTATATATGGAATATTGTGGCATGTTTGATTGTTTTTTAATAATGTTTTTATACCATTGTTTCATGTTATTGTACTATATAGATAATTTCCAAATGAAACTAGGCCACAAAATTTTTTATGATTGTGTTCTGTGAATCTTTATGTAACAAATCAGGGATTAAGTTGTACTAAAATATTCATTATTATAGTGTTGATTTTCTCTTTGATTTTTATAAGGGTTTCAAGTTGATATAACCCATTTATGGATTAATTAAATCATCATGAAGTAGGAAAATTAAATTTCATGATGTAATAAAATATTTTAGTGTCATAATAGACACAAATTAATCTTTTGTGTACAAGAAGATCTGTAGGAGTGCATTGGTATTTTTTATACTTTATGTGGATGATATACTACTTAATAGAAATGAAATGATGAATTTGAACTATATAAATATGTTGTTTCTGAAGTTATTCTCAATGAAATAAATTAATGAACCAATCTATATACATGGTATAAATAACTATATATATACCTAATAGGTTTTATATATCGAGTCAATACACTTATATTGGTAATGTTCCAAAGTTGTCTATCAGGGAGAAATCCCAAAAGGGGTATTTACATGTGTGGAAATGTATTATTCTTATGGAATGAGAAATTATTATAAATTGGTACAAAATAAGGATATAATTACTTAAATTTAAACCATATGTTCTATCATATATTACATATTGTGTAATAAACATGATGTCACTTAATATTTGATGAGAACAAGTAGATATGTATCTAATCTTGGTTTGAGTCATTAGATTGTTGTCAATAAAATCCTCAAGTACTTGAAAATTTGTAAATATATATTTTGGGACTTTGGAGGATAGGATGAACTCATTATAACGGGTTACACTGATTTTAGTTTCTAATAAAACATGAAAATATGAGTTTATTATCTCATTTCATGTTTTTCATAAATTGGGGATTTTACCATTGAAAGATTTCTAAAAATTACACTTTGTAGAACTCAACAAAAAGGTATATTACACCACCAAATTATAAGATGTGATGGATTCTATTTTAATAAAGACGTTTATTTTGGAACTCACGTTGTTTCTTTACATTAAAGATGAAATTGAGATTTACTGGTGTTTTTTGTTAGGCTAAGGACCCCCAGAATCACCAAATATCCAAACTCATCCTTTGTAAGTACCATATCCATTAAGAGATCATTTTTATAGGTGATATAAATATCTATTTTTTTAATAGAATCTACCAAATTCATTAACAAAACCATTAACATAGAAAAACAATGAGGGTGATTTCAAATCTTATGGTTACAGATACAAAACATATTTCGTGTAATGATTTTAAAATATATCATGGTTTTATAATATATCAATTTCCTACTTATAATTTATTTGTGTGTGTTGTATTTATATTACATTAACAATGTAATGATAATATATACTGAAAATTTGAATTTGATCTTTCCCTAATCAATGATCATTACATTGAATTATGGGTAGGGAGGATATGTTAATATTAGCATGTTTATAATATTATACTCAGTATGAAGAGTAGTATGTGATACTACGAATAGAGACATGATATAATTAGTCAAGATTTATAATTTAGAAGGACCTTCCAAATTATATCACATGGAATATTTCATAGTCCTTGATAGAATCAGGGTTGTGTGGTTTTTATAGGTCCACATTAAATAATGTTGGAGAGATAACTTGTATGAGAACCCTAATAATTTTATACCTTATATATGAATGCCTCCAGGATTATCTAATCATGGTGTTTTTATGAATTTTGAGGATAATTTTTTCAATTAGAGATTAACAACAATAGTATTATTCATATAAGTTAAAAAGAGTATACTTGAATTCCATTAATTAATTTATTTTTTGAAGGAATGACCATGATTAGTTGAGTGAAATGTGATGTTATTGGATTCTTATAAGAATGAAATATAATGTATTCATTCATTATAGTCATTTTATTTTGTAGAATCATTAAAATATGATTTTTGATATACTATATGGACATATACCATGTTTATTTGTCAATTAATTTCATTGGAATGGGGATTATTTAAGTATATATATTATTTATATGATATATATTGTAGGGGACATGTTCACAGAGAGATATTAGTATAATTTGACAAGAATAAAACATAAACCTTATATATATTGAGTAGCACTGACATTTTTGAAGAGAATACTCTTTTACTATAAATATGTAATTGGGATTTCAAATTTATTTTCAATGAAACAATGGCCCATAGGGTCATAGATTTATAAATAGAAAAATGATTAAATTTTATACAAATTATTTCTTCCAAAATTATGATAGTCTATTTAACTATATCAAAAAGATTTTGACTGAATCACAAAGTGTGTTGATGTTTTTCGAAAAGTTTTTATTTGATTCTTGTAAAAGTGGGAGGCTGTAATATATTCTATGAAATGGATCTATCACACTGTATGATATACCCGATGTTATAGAAAAATATAATAATATGATATTTATGATAATGTATTGAGATTATGTACCCCATAAAATAACATATGATGGTATTTTACACTGGTGAATAAATACTATTAAGTCTTCCTTGTAGTTTCCTTTAATCATAAATCATTAAGATTGTTCATTTATAGATAATGCATACAATGCACTCGTTGAAATTTTCAGCAATAATGAATACCAATGGGAAGGAATTATGTGTGACACATATTGGATCCTATATTTTGAAAACCATCAGTTGAATGCCTTCATTGAGTGAAGGTAGCCAATATATGGTGTTCAATCATCCTATTGTTGGAATACATAGTGTGTCTGATTCATCCTTACCAATGATGTCGTCATCTTCTTCCCCGATCCTCTATTTTTCCAGAGGTTGAAGATTCCAAACCACCATTTCAATTTCTATGTCTTCTCATGGGGTATGGGTACCATAATTTCTAGTTGAATACCTATGGATGTGAGATTCCATTATCTATTTCTATGGGATATTTATAAATAAAAATCCATCATGATTGTTATAACTAGATCTCAATTCATTTTAGGTATGTTGGTTTGTATTTCATGTTAATTTATACATTTGGATTATGGTTGATAGATCAGTCAAATTTTTTTTGTTCTTCTTCATTTATCATGTGATAACACTAAAAAAGTCATCATGGGTGCATCATTACAACCATCGAAGTGTAACACTTCTCATCTTAGAGAAGCCTATATTTTAGTCTCCTATAAACTACATTAATCAATGATATTAGATATGTGTCCCAATATTCTATGGAATACCTGATTGTGATATTCCCAACCACACTTAAAAAGGTAAATTATCACCAACACAACATACCACATGATTTAGACCATCAATCAAAAAAAATTTCCGTAAAATTTATAATTTAAACAAATATTTGAGTTATAGTTCTTGATTTCATGAGAAACACACTAGATGACACCTTACTTCAACAACTACCTCTGAATACCTGATAGATATTACCATATGGTACTAACTCAATCAGTGGAATCGAGGACAATTCCATAATCCCATAAATATTGTTGAATTTAATATTTTCTAACACTAGACACTAATGACTTATTTATCTAGTCTAAATTACATTATAGTTCTCATGTGTACAGACATTCCATAGAGCCCACCAACCAACCAACAATTTATTTGAAACTCTTATTCGTTTATCACACCTAAACATAACAAAAAAAATCATATATGCAAGTTTCTAAATGTACTGACATGAACTGATTATCTAACAAAAATAACTATATGTTGTATCACATATTATCTAAGTAATAATTATGATTAATGAATGCATGATCTCACATGAGACCTTAACCCTCACTAGTTTAGGGTCTCCATTGATTCACCAACAAAACCCACCCTAACTACACCTGGAACAATATTGAAACACAAGAATACAAATGGTATGATCCGTACCTTTTATTTACATTATTTACACTCTATTATCACAATCCCACTTCAAATCCAATATCATTATAAAATTGACAAATTTGAGCCCCATTCATTTTATCATGATAGACCTATCCCATGAGCCTTACTCTGGGTCCAATGAAATTGAACTTCGTTGTAAAATCACTGTTCAATGATATTAATGACTCATAGATTCATACCCATGCTTGGGGATCAAACCCATAATCAGTTATATCACTCTCTATCAAGGGAATCACATTTTTAAACCCTCTCTTAAATCCTCATAGTTCCACTACCAATCTTAAAATTACACAAGTTAACATCATTCCATATAGCTGAGGTACACATCAATTTATCACTAATATAGATGGTCAAATCAAATCCTTAGATTCAAACTATATGTATCAGTTATCTAACATTAAATTTATTGTTATATATTAATCTTTCATGATCATCCCCTAATATATCCAAAATAAAGCTAAAAACAATATAATTTTAAGGATCTATACCCCTAGAAAAGATAATGTGTCTTGCAACATTCTAGAACTGTCTTATACCAAATAATAACCCATTTTGATCACTCACTAACATCTATTTACATCATAGTACAAATCTTTATGTTGTAAGGGAGAATTTGGAGTCTTATGCCACATCAAAATATAAATGGACCTCTTAGGTCCCTACACCCCATACAGATCTCAATGGGACTGTTCACACACCCTCAACTAGTGTGAACACATTAAAAGGGTGTTAAATGAAATCAACACATATCGAAAATATCATTATTATATAAAAATTTGAATCAAATTGATCACATACCCACTCTCTCAAACCATATGAGTTTTCCAAAATTGAGGGCTGACCATTCCTAATTAACCACTAATCTCACCATTCCAGATCCAAGAATATACTATAGTGATTTTATACAATGTATTTCATGAATAATATTACTTTTTTACTACAAAAAGTTGTAAAATATCCAATAAATCAACCACAATGGTGAATAACTTATATTGTTGTCCAAACATGCATATCAAAGATAGAGTCCTCCCTCTCTATACCCTTCTAAATAAAAAACTCATATAATTAAGAATTTTATTCCAATAATCCTAAGCACACCATCCAAATAAAATAATTAAACATGCCCCACAATGATAACCATGTTTAATTTCTATCACAATAAGTATTTATCCATGCTCACTAAGTGTAATTTATTCACATTACTAGGCTCCACACTTTCTCTCAGGATACCCTAATATGGCACATACCATATTGTACATAAGAAGAAAACGAACCCTAATACATGGATAATTATTGAATAGATACTATCTTGAGCTATAAATCTTCATCACTAGGCTATATAGCCTATTATATAGACCATAATCCTTATAATTCACTTCAATATGAATTAGATTCCATGATTTGATCTCAAACACTTGGGGAAACTCCTGCACTATCGTCAGACATTGAGGACCTTACCAAAATTTGGTATCCCTATACACATGCTAACTTTCCCCTATTGTGTCATTACCAAATAGATAAGAAAATTGAAGACACTACCCCCAAGAATATAATCTCACAAATCCTCTCATAATAATGTTACGTAACTAATAGGAAATATGTCCTACCACTCTCTATGTATCATATGATACAAGGGTATCATATAACATGGTATAAAACTATCCTAACCAACCTTATCTCAATGAGATGTATCATATAAAACATATATTATTATTACCATTCTGCAAATTAATCATAGAATAACTTGTAACCATAACATTTTATATATAATTCCACATAATATATATATAACAAAACACTATATAAGTTGTTCTTGAAACTTTAAATTTCCAAAAGCTCCATCATAATAAGATCATCCATAATGTACAATTATGTGAATATAAAGTGAAACCTATTGAAGAACACACACCTATTAAGACTTCAATATAAGAGAAAAATTAGTAAATAAATAACCCATTGAATGAAGAAAAATAGATCAACTGTAATAGTGAAGGGAAAAAACAATAATCGAAACTCTATAATAACGTGGGATTCTATTCATTTCGGTGATGTACAATTACAGGCACACATATATAGCTTTCCCAAAAAGTCCTATCTATATCTATCATATCCCAAATAGTAATACAATGAAAATAAATTTGTGATACCACTTCGTAACATTCCCATTTGAGTTACTTGGTTCATCCTTCTACTGGATGGTTCCAGGTTACCAGAAGAAGTCATTCATGTACACTATAGGTCTTCAACTTATAATGAGGCTTTGTTAAACCCCATGGGGTGAGTATAAAATCTATTATCATTAGAGGGAACATTTCCCAGTAACTAATATATTAAAAATTACAGTCAAATATGAGTGAAAAATATTGAATTACAATTGAAAGAAATCCATAGAAATAACATTTCCTAATTATGAAAAAGAATTATATACTGGTCATACAATTGAACTTCATATTAAGTTCACCCGATGAGACAATAATAATTAGTTTAGGATAAATAGAAAATAAAATAAACAAGTCCCAACTAATATCATTGACCCCATCTCGGACATATCTTTAAACCCATATGTTCCCCACTATCTCCACCACCCATACTAGGTACATTTGAAAAGTTTTCATGTCAACTATACGATATACATGTGAAATAATTCTCCTATTAAGGGTATAAGAATAAAAATAAAAATGTTATCCTTAATCAAATGCATTTAAATTTATTAATTATTTGTATAAATTTATTTAATAAAAATATTTTCATAAAAAATACATTAAAATAATATTTCATATAAAGGGTACTCAACAAGCCACAATGATGGAATACTCATATCTACTTCAACCAATTATGGGCCGTGGTGTGTCTGTAGAACTTCCTCCAATGAGAAATATTACCTCTTTGAGTAAATAATGAAAATAGAAGGGAGGTAGTACATCCAAGTCAAATATATATATATATATATAGGTATTATGTCTCTCATGTAATACTAAATCATCTTGAGAGGCATCATGTCCAACCTGCATAACCACCACCTCATGAGTCATTATGTACACCATTTATTATCATAATCATAGTTGAAATCACATCCTACTAATATAAAAATCATCCAAGTGGAATCTTTTAAACCTAAATCATAATCCTTATAGGGGAAATCATGTCCAATATTCATCATAATCAACTTATGAGGCATCAAAACTTTTCCACATCAATTTTTTATTAAAATGAATCATGTCCACCCCACATCATGATCATCTTATGAGACCTCATTTCTTCCTTAAAAAAATTATCTTGGAAGGAATGAAATAAAACCGACATCATGATAATCATATGAGGAATTATATCAAACTGAAATGATAATAATCTAAGAAGAAATGCAGTCAACCCTACATCACAATCATCTTGTGAGGCATCATGTGTACCCCACATCAGAACTATATAAGGGGCTATCACATCCACACTTAAAAACAATAATCTTGTGTTTTATCACATAAAATAAGAATAATATGTCCATAACCTGGGTAAATGAGTCCTTCACAACATATATAGTCACAAGGGGATGTAACCCCCACCTTAACAGGGCCACCACATATGAAAGTGAATCCCTCATTGCACGCATGGTAACAGGGGAAGTACTTCCCATCGGGACAAGGTAATCAATTACTAATGGATGAAAATAAGTAAATTCATATGTTTCTATAAATCATCATAGTCTTATAAAGGGTAAAAAGAAAAATTGAAAACACTATTACTCCATGGAACATGAAAACACACATGGAAATTGATTTAATACACTTAAAATTTATTCATTTAGTCTGATTCCTATGAATTTTCTACACATTCCCATTATGTTTTAACCTATCACTCATAACAAAAACCTGAACCTCCTTATAATGGATTAAGATTATATGAACTAAACTATCTCACAAGGGTAGTGCAGTAGGGGGAACTCATCATATAAAGTCTCGTTAAGAAAAATTCACCCATTTTCATAAACAATCAGAGATGTACATTCCGCATGGATCACTCCGAGTTTCCCAGAATGGTTCATATTTCATGTTTATATATAGGTATAAACTTATCTATTATATTATATATGCACATTTCCACAATCAATGAATGAAAAGATCCTAAATGGTAATTTGGTAAACACAAATGGTTTAGAGGACGAACCATGATCACAGAAGTCTATAATTTCACTCAAACATCAAGGAAAATACAATTGGTTCTATACTCGACTAGGATCACCTACCATCTCATTCAAAAATAAAATGAAACCATTACCAATGTAATCCAGGGGATTATTCTAAAATATCACTGCAAATTTGGTTCACATATAAAAAAATTCCTCTTTAGGTTAACTGATCCATAATTCAAAAATAGACATCCACATCAGCTTTCAATTTACTATATCCATGCCTCTCTAAAAGGTGACATAGATATTCATGAATATGTAATAAATGTACAATGTTTTAAGACTCACTCATCATTTAATCAACAAACATTCCCTGCATTAGAAAAGTGAACTCCCCTATAGTCCAATATTAGTTCATTGACACACACCCCATGACTCTTTAATTTCACAAAATTAATGTACAAAGATATAAATATATAATATTTGGATTTCCTACCACAACATTGAGTTACCCCCTCAGGAATATATGTCTATATCCTCATTTAATAAATCACCACATACCTTCACTTCTTCTGACTCACAAACCCATTATATACTCTTTATGTTTAATTATAAACAAGATATAATCAATTTGTGTAATTTGTCTCATACTTTTCTTTTAGGAATATTTTTTTTGAATATCAACAAATTATAAAATGACTCTAAATGATCTTATAAAGGGAGGTGAATAACTCATACCATACCATTGGGTCCATTACTGAGATAATCCTCAAAATTGAATTTTTAATTTCTAATGAATTTCATTTCAATTTTATAAAATCAAAAAAATAAATTAAGTTAGTTAGTAATAAAAAATACTCATAGACATGTAGAATCACCACCCCAAGACTCTTATTTCCAAGATGATTTAAATCCACATTTTCATTACACGATTCCATTATGATTTGATGGAATGAAAAATAAAAACTTTACTAAAATCCATTGAAATTATGAACATGGAGAGGAGTATAATTACCAAATCCCTAATACCTATATTTGGTGATAGGAAAATATTTTTTACACAATATCTTTGATACCAAATATAATATTCCATACATTACAAACCCATAATTATGAGTTAAATATCATGAATTTATAACATTCTTATAATGTCATAAAATTTTAGGTTAATAGTTTTATAGATTTAAGAAAATAATTATATAAAACATTTCCACTTCTACTTAGGGTACATTTTTACACAAAAATATTATCTTATGTTTAAACAATAGTTTCATCCATGAATTTATTTTCTTCATTGAAGGAGATACACTATATATTGAACTTTGAAATTATTTATGTACATATATGTAATTGAGCACTATGAAAAACATTTAAATACTATATGAGAAAACCATACCTAATTAAGTGATATAAAAATAATGTATACACATTAGTCCACTAAAAATAATGAAAACCAAAATGATGTTTTTTATTTTTTATAAAATAAACATTGAGATCATAAAAAATGTAACCACTTTTGAAGTCATAAATTAATTTATAAAACCATTATAACTCATTAAAATATAAGATAATCCAGGAATGTATATTAGTAAAAAATATTCCTCCCCAATTTTCTCTCACATTTGATCTTTGATGGAGTAGTTTTTAATCAATTTATTCTAATCATCCACTATCTTAAAAATAAATATTTACCTTATGCATTTGAAATATGTATCAGTAGGTCACATTGAATAATCTATAATTTTAATGAACATTTAATTGATAAAAACATATAGAATATACCAATTTTCATCATAAAACGCATTTTAACAAATAATCAGAAGTACTGTCGAACATCACATAACAATAAGATTAAATATAATTTTTTTATTTATAAATATTTAAAAAAGAAAAACTGAAAAAATATTGGGAATTTAATGAAATTTTAAATATCATGAAAAATTTAATAGGAATATTCACAGTGAATAATGAATAAGTTGTAGGGAAAATCTGTTCAGGAAGTAATCATTAAATAGAATTCACTTCATTCCTTTATTAAAAGGTCCTAAATTTTCCATATAAAAAACATTATATATATATTCATTTTTAAACCATTATAATGAAATAAATGACAATTAAATATCTTATTAAAACCTAATTACAATATAGTGAATAAAATTAGGTAAATTTTATCAATAATATATATATGGGAAAAAAATATTTTAGTGGAAAAGTTTAAAACAAATTTTTAATGAAAAATCCCTTAACTCGAGTCCTTAATCACCACATATATATCTCTTTTACTTTCCTAAATAATTCAGTTAAATTAATTAATTATTTTCTTCATAATATTTTTCAATTTTATTACTTTATTATTATACTTACTTATTTTATTTATTTACCATTTTGTATTTTGAAGAAAAATCAATTAACTTCATTTCAGACAATTTTTGGTCATTGAGTTCATAATCTCCAAAATGACTATGGAAGGTTAACCATTGAAAAACGAGTCAAGTATAAATCATTACTAGAGTAATAATATATTGAAAATAATAATTATTATAAATTAAACATCATTTTAGAACCACTAATTTAAGGATTTTGATGAAAAATGAAATATGTTGTTCCCTAGAGTTTGTTGTCTACACGTGCACATTAGTGACAATTCCACTTTGCAGTAGACATGGGAGGAGAAAATTCGATAGTAGGTCAAAATTAAAAAATAATAATTATATCATAAAAATCATATATATTTATTAAATATATCCTTATAACCTTCCACATGAGGAGGTGGTGAAAAATGAATTACATCACTTCATGAAGGCAGTATTGTGCACACTTACACGAGTGACATTTAATTTTTTTTGGATGGGATGATGATAGAAAATGACAATTACATCATCATAAAAAAAATTAAGTATATAAAGTTTACTAATTTAATTATATTATGATGGATAGAAAATATTTTTAGGAGTTTAAAGAAGAAATAATGTTGAAATAATTTGGTTATAGGATTACATCTTCAATGGGTATCCTCCTATAGATATCTCCTTAGGACTTATTGGATACATTTTCATGGAAGAAAAAAACCTAAATGACATGGGAAATAATGTTTTGGAGGAATTTTTTTAGTTCATTGGTGAAAAAATGTTTTCAAAGTGTTAGGAGACTTGATGTGTGAGTGAATCTTTTTATAGGTGAGGGGAGGGACACACTTGTAAATATTCCAAGTTTTAAAATATATTTAAAGCCTCGTTCAATTAAAATAGCATCCAAATAGAAACCTTTATAGGATGAGATATATTTGGTTAAGTTAAAATCATCCAATATAAATAGATACGTTAATTTTGGATCTTTTCTCATAGTTCTTTCTATTTAACCTCATCTAACCTACTACTGAGGAGACTAAATATTTACCACGCTAACATTATTTTAAGAAAAAAAAATGAAATTGAAATCATCAAGAAATTTAAAACTTATGATTCCAAATTTTATAATAATGGTATAGGACTGAATTTAGGGTTGTGGAAGAAGTTAATTTTATTATAAACAAATATAATCAAACAAAAAAATAGTTCTTTTGGAAAAGGACTTAAAAGAAAAAAAAATGAATCTTCACAAAAAAATGTTAAGAATTGATAGTAATGAAATTAGTATGTTTAAGTATAAAAATTTAGTTTCATAGAAATTTTAAATAAATCATTAACTAAATTAAACATTATAAATACTTAATTTAAATAAAAAATACAAAATTGGGTTTTTATTAGAAATAATTAACTAGTTAGATATCAAAATGTCCAACCTAGGTGTATAAATTCAAAATAATATTTTTAATTATTGAACTAAAATCATTGGAATATATATAGTATATAAGATATTTTCTAGATAAATTTAATTAACTATTAAAATGGGATAATTTTTTAAAAGTGATAGTATTGAAAAAATCCATATTTTCACTATTCTTGTAATAATCAACTCTTTCAAAAAAATATAAAAAATTCACCCAAATATAAACTTGACTGGTTCAATTCATGAATTAAGTCCATTTTTTCAAATTCACATCATATAATTTAAAATTTTATTTCTTAAATAAAAATATAAAATTCAAGAAAGCAATATTGTTTGTTGAAAAACATTTCTTTTTAAACTAAAAAATTGCATTATATTATTTCATTGAATATAAATCCATAAAATGTAGTTATTAAAAAATAATAATACCTAAAATTTTTTACTAATAATTTTACTAATTTTCTTTGCATTATTCTAGATATAATTAAATTTTATGCTCAAAATTGTTTATATTAATAAATAAGTAAAGATATTTTTCTATCACAGATTTTCCCAATTTCTTGGTTTATTCATTAATCGTATGAATTTTTCTCTGAACGTTAACTAGGTTATTCTCCACATTCCACAATCCATTATTTCTATGATTTATAATTTGAACTAGATTTTCCTTATATGAAGTATTTCACTCAAACTAAAATAATTTATTTCTTGAAACATGAGATGAATAAGATATATATTTTCTTTATAATTGAAATAGGAAACACATCTTCTACATGAGTGAAAATTTATAGTAACCCTAACGGATAATAAACTAATATCACTTTCTACAAAATTTCATATTGTCCAATAATTGATGGATATAATTTTTCCTTTTTACCAAAATGAATAACACCATTCCGTGGACATATTTTTAGAAAAAATGTTCTTCAACCAAAAAAAAAACATTCTATAGTTGTCTATATAATATTTTTCCTATTTTGAGCTTCCTTTAAATGATCATTCATGGTATTTACCTTCTTAAACATCTCTTCAACTATTTTTGGTGGTGAAAACGTTATTTATATAGCCTTGTCCTAACATGTTGTAGTCTAACAACGCTTTCCATACGACACTCCAAATGGTTATACCAATATACATGAATATAATTTTTTATTATTATAAAATTACCTTAGTGGAATATTATGATTTTAAATTCCCTAAAAATTCAAATATTAAGGATATAGAGTTTCCTATAAGGATTGAATTTACCACTCTAACTCAATACCAAATTAATTTTGAATTCCTTTTAAAAAACTATCTATTAATCTAGGATCATGATCTAGTAAAATCATGATAGGGAATCTATATGACCAAATTAAGTCCTTAATATAGCGAATAGAAAATTAATTAAAAGAAATATTATCTCAAATATGAGAAAAATACATATATTTAACCAAATGATCTACAATAAATCCAATAAAATTATTTTCTCAAGTTTTATTAACTAATTATATTATGAAATTAAATATATATTCTCTAATTTCCCTTCCTAATTTGAAAACATATAATTAATTCCCCTATTTATTTTTCAATAAATTAGAATTTAATTACAATTCAATCAATTTAAGGAAAATTTATTTTTTCTGATTCTCATTACTTTTGACCAATGGTATTCCCAATAGTATTTATATATCTTTGTGTTACTGGAATAATAAGAAAATTGAGAGATGCAATAATCACTCAATATTAACATTTTAACTAAACAAAATTCATTAAAAAATTCATTTTTTAAAATATTATAACACATACTGTAAAAATATTAAAATTAAAAAATGTTTCTTTCTTAACTAGTTTCATTCTTTCATTAAAATCAAAATATTCATTCTGAGAATTATTAAATCATTTAAAGAAGGATTTCTGTACTGTTTATTGTGGAAAAAGAGAATGGGTTTAAAGAATAAATCCTATAAATGAAATTTATTAGATCATTAGGTATAGAATAATGTTTCAAACATAGCATGTCTAATGATATATTATCCTCTTGACTCAACATATAAATCATTTTGTTACTTCTCCTAGATTCTTGGGAGTCATACAATATTAATCCTAAACAAGTTGAAACCATATTATTTACCTCATGTCCATCTCTTATTTAGTGAATAAATATTTTAGTAATAAATGATCCCAATATATATCTTGTTTCCCCATATATGAAATATTCATCTAAATTCATAAAGTAAAAACTACCACTACAAGATCAAGGACTTTTTATTGACAATTTTCCTCTTGGGTTTTCAACTATAATGATGAATATGAAATTACCCAATCATGATTCAACAAAAAAACGAAGACCTTCATTGAAGCATCCCTATAAATTACAATGTAATCATTTCCTAATTGAAGGTATAACACTATAAGATCAACCAATTTTATTTTTAACTTATTAAATCTTTCATTTTATTCCTTTTTGAATATAAATTTAACTTTCTTTTGAGTTAGCTTGGTTAGTTGGTTATCCGTCTACTTTTTTTTTCAAAAAACAATTTTTCATTACCAAATATTCTTGGAAAACAAGAAATCCCTATCACACTAGTAGGTTGTGAACATTCTTCAACTACTTTAGTCATATCATGTTGAAAAATTATAAATTTTTTAGTTTCATCATGTCCAAGGAAATAAATATACTACAAATAAAATTCAAATTTAAAAAATATTACATAAAATATATTTTATTATAGTATCCAAAGAAAAAAATTATATATTTTTTTCATGATCATCATAAATTTTGAAATATAATAGAATATCATCAAATATTGTTTAAATTTTTTAATTTAAATATTCGAGGAAAAATAAATTCAAAAGGTTCATAAATAAAACTGGTGTATTTTTTAACTTGATGGAAATAAACAAAAACTCATTATGGGAATACTTAGTTCAAAATGAAATACTTGGAATGTAATCTTCTTTTATTTTTACCAGATGATATTTCGACATGAGATCAATCTTCAAAAAAGACTGTTCTCCCTGAATCTAATAACCTAAGTATGAAATTTGAGTAAAATTCTCTTTATTATTAACATTAATGTTATCGAGGGATCTATAATAAATGAAAATACTCATATAACCATACATATTTTTAATAAAAAACATGGTCATCATAAGTTGAAATACAAGGAAGAATAAAACCCCTATAAAAAAACTCTAATGACTACATTTTCAACTATAATAGCCTTATCAGATCCATTAAATGATGAGGTTTTTAAATTAGAATTGTTTTTTGGACTAAAAAATTCCACAGATAATAATAAAATAATTTCTATAAAACCTTTTTTTCTATAATATAACCCCATGTTTTTGACAAATATTTTTATATCCATTTCATAAGTTGACATTTTTATTTTACTTGTTAATTTTCATAAAATAAAAAAATTCATAGATCCTGAATCGAACATGATATTGAAATAATTTGTTTAAATAAGTAATGTACCTATCACCACTTCATATAATGGTAACAAGTAATACATAGTAGTATCAAATGACGTTGATAAACATGTTTTCTTTTGATATAGATGATTAACACTTTATGTAATTTATTTTTGACATGCGTTCACGTAATGACCCATCTCTTTGTTATTAAAATATTTCCCTGCTAACTGACCACCAAGTTACCCTTTACTGGTCTGATCATATCCCTTTTCCTTACATTCATGATCTAAATTCAAAAAATTAAAACACCAATAACACTATCTTGATACTATTAAAAATTTCCTAAAATGATTCTAACCAAATTTTGGACATGTGTGGGAATTACAGCTTAGTTTTCTTATTGATTGATTCTCCATTTACTTCAACATTAAATAGTTTTTATTTTTGATATCATGAGATAGATAATTGTTAGAAAAATACATATCAAATTTATAATAACATCATGATTCTTTCTAATATCCCATAAACTCATGAATAGATAATTCAATTTGTAAATATAGATTCAATACTCTGTAAATTATATCAATTTTTCTATTATTTTAATAAATGAAATTCAGTTTATACATTTGTTATCTATTTAAATTTTCATCACAATAAGAAACTAAATATTCTTCTCCTATTTCAACTATAAAAATATCATTTCTATTCTATATTTAATAACATTATTTTTCGGTAAAAATATATATAAATATTTTCCAGTTCATGGTATCAATTTTAGTTTTCTATATCATATTTTTAACTAAACACCACAACTAATCGAATTCACCCTAAAAATGATAAACTAAAAAATTTATTTTTTGATAATAACACAAAAATTCAAATCTATTCTAAAAATAATTTCTACATCCTTAAAATTCCATGGGTTCAAGGTTATAACAAAATCCATAAGGTGTTGTTTCATTGTGTTCTCTACTACTGATGTATTCCTAGATAAGGGATTCGATCACTCTATTGCATGAGGTATACTATTTATAGAATGGATTAACTAATTTTACTCTTCCAAATACTAAAAATTTCAACTCAAACCATTTCAAGTAATTTATTTAGAAGTAAATTTCTCTCTTAACACCTTCCTACTTTATTCACACAATTATGTTTGTGGAAATCCACTGTAAAACAATCGTAGATTAGATGAAGCAATATGATAACCCTAAACATATATATCCTTATAATATAACTATATGTTATCAATCCAAATATGTAATTTTTTTAATATCATTCAAACCTATAAATTTATATTAACCCAACCCTAATATCAATTATAATTCCCCAAACACAAATAACTCGATATGGTGCTATAACCATTTTATTTACTCATTTTCATTGAAAAGTACTGTGAGACCCCATACATAACCAACCAATAATGATGATATTAATATAGATTGTTTTTATAATTATATATTACTATTTTTTATGTATACATTTTTAGAGAATAAAGAAATCCATGACATAGAAAATTGGGATCTTTTTCTTATTATATATTTTTTTCTTAAAATATATCTTATTAAGTGTAAAATACTATTTATTTCATTAAAAGTTGTCTATTATCCAAGAAAAGTCACCATAAATGGAAATTTGAATTTTTTTTAATATACTTACTCATCCTTTACCCCATGATTTATTTTTGAAATTTTATTATGAAAAAAATTATCATAGAAACAGAAATAAAAGTAAATGAATCCCATTAGTATTTTGAAAATCATGAAAACCAAAAAAAATTCCTTTTTCAAAAATTATTTTTTGATTTCATGATAAAACATAATCACCTATGAAATAAAAATTGGAAATGAAAAACCTAAAACTCATTAAAAGAAATAAAATCCTGATGATATTTTAGGACATCATATTCATCATCTATTTCCACTTGTATTTGACCAGTAATTTAATAACTTGTAATATGTTAATTCAAATAATATTTTACATAGAGAATAAATCATTACAAAATTAATTGGAGGGATATATAATAGGATAACCTGTATAGACCCAGAATTTTTCATGTATATTTTTTTATTAATTATATGGAATTATTATGAGTCTGCGAAATTTGACAGCACGTGTTTCTGAGAATCGGTGTTCCCAGAATGAATTTGTGATCTTTTTTTGGGTATGTTCAATAAATGAGTGAGAGGAGTATTCTACATTTTAAACCATTTCTCGGATTAAAAACCAAGGGCACCGTTGAATCTGCAACAATGAGATTATCTTAAGGGAGGATTTACATTGACCTTAGTGGGTCTAGAGAAAATGTAAAATTTTGTTACTTTTTTAAATGAAATTAAATGAAATAATTTTTTGTTATTTTATTTCAGAAACCTATAATGGACCAATTAAAGGGTGGGGCCATCAGTGTGTCAATACATTAAATGGCTTGACCAGCCAATCTTAAGTAACAAAGACGTGTGGGAAATTAGGAACCTTCCTAATTTAGGAGCCCCATTAACTCCTTACGTCATTATTTACTCTCCCCCTCTCCTATAAATATAGAGATTGGGGGAAGGGTATCAGGAAATCTTTACCAAGAAAAAAAGTTCCTTTGGAGTGCCATAATGATGATCCATTAGAGGATGGAGTGAACCCCACTAGGAGGTGAGGTGCGACACCGAATCCCCGAATCAAAGTTTGGAGTTCGACCTTGGGTGATGATTTCTAGTTGTGGGGATGGCGAACAACGAGACTCCCTCAACTGCGAGAACTCTCCAACATTTCATGGTAGTGATTTTTTTGTTTGTTCGTTTTTGATTCCCTCTTCCCTGTGCCTCAAATTATATAAATAACACAGGTCAACTGACTTACGGATTGACCCACAATTATTTTATATTTCTGGGAGGTTATTGTGGGGAATCTTGTGGGTTTAAGCTTTTTGTTTAATTCAATTTTTATTAATCCCTTAACCCCCCTCATGTTTACGAGTTAACGTAGAGGGCACGGGCCTAACGAACCCAGTTCGAACCCTTCACTATCTTGCTGTAATTATGCTACCTTGGAAGACTGTGAGCACGTCAACACACACAAAAAGAGGAAGGCAGCGGCTTGTCATCTGCGGTGAATGTAGGAACCAGCCAGCATGACGGTCAACCGCAGGAAGGAAGGGGAGTGACCTCCGCGCCGTCGACGAACGAAAGTGGAAGCCGATGCCATGACGAAGGTCGATCCCACCTCATGCGGGTTATGCAATGATCGAGACGTGACCACTCTATGTTACCGCCTCTCCAAACGAATTCCCTTCGAGCTGTTAGGGAATATGGGAGACTGGGGGGTTACACCCACCCCCCTGCATTGGACAAAACCGTGCCACCAACCTCGAGCTGGGCCGCTACCCTCAGAGTGGGTCGCTTCCCTCGGACCGGCCTACCAACCTATCACCGGGTTCCCACCCTCAGAGCTGGGCCACCGCCCTTGGAGAGGGCCATCTCTGTTGGACCAGGACACCAACCTCAAGCCGGGCCATTGCCCTTGAGCCGGGACACCACCCTCGGAGCCGGACTTCCGTCGTCGGAGCAGGCCACCGCCCTCGGCACGGGCCGCCACCCTAGAGTCGGGCCGCCGCCCACAAGCCAATAATCCTCACTTGGAACTAGATCGCTTCCCTCAGAGTGGGCCATAGCCCTTGTACTAGGCCACTACCCTAGCAAGTTGCCGCCTGTGGACTGGGCCGCCACCTGAGTGGCTTGCCGCCCCAGAGGGCCGCCACCCTAGCGGGCCACCCACCAGCTGGCCACCACCCTCGGACTCGGCCTCCTATCCTTGCATGCCAGGCCTCCCCTTTGTGAGTTTCCCTATTTGGGCCGGGCTTCCCTAGTGGACCACCCCTCTTATAAGCCGGGTGGTTCGACCGTGTCCGACCCGAACAAGGGCCTAAAACACTCAATGTTGCTTATTTTCAGGACCAGACGTCCATCTGACGAATCGTCTGTGGTGTTGTGACCCTTGGAACAAGACAATCATTTTTTGATTACTCCATTATAGTTTTGGTGAAACATAGAGTTCGGCCGAGATTGATTAAACCGGAATCCAACCTGGCCCTCGGCACTGGAATTCCAATAACGCACAGACCAATCGTCCGACTGATGCACTATAAATTTCATTGGAACCATTATTACATAGTAGATCATTGGGTTACTTCTTTGTAAGACTTCGTGCTTGTTGAGATACGACTGATAGCTTGAGAGCAGTTCTCCCATGCACGCTATGTACGGAACCCCACGACTTGTTAAGACCTGACGACTACTAACATTTCCACTATGAGGGACTCGAAGGCTATGGTACGCGAAGGGGAGGAGTACCATAGAAGACCATGATGGGGGTGGGTTGTTATATATGACCTGGTGGGCCACACTGGGGAGAATATGTAGTACGTGATAGGGAGGAGTACCTTAGTAAACTGCTTTGGGAGGGGGGGACTCTGTGTGACCCGACTGACCCGTAGTATCTGACGGGGAGAAGTACTTAAACAGTTCAAGGTTAGTGGGAAGTTCTTCTGTGTGGTGTGGCATGCCCACTTTACTCGACAGTGATGTAGTTCTCCAGCAGGTGATGCCTTCGACGTTGTGACTAGGGATGTTACTTGTTATTACCCCTAGAATAAATCCCCGTGTGAGCTGTCTTTAATTTCTGATAGTGATTGAGGTTATGCTATGTGGTACTTACCTACCTGGTACTTTACCTTCGTGATTGAGCTTATACTCACCCCTACATGGGATTCTCCCACCCCTTGTTGTGTTTTGTGAATATGATGTACAACATTGATTGAGACTATGGGATCCAGGACTGAACGATGCTCGGAGGTAGACATTCAGTTTGACGTGACACATAGGAGATGAACGGATGTAGAGTACCGTGGAGGTGATCCATACTTACCCTTCAGGTAGGATCCATGGTGGATGATCCATGAGCTTCTTTTTACCTTTTAGATATTTTTTACTTTTCAGCTGTAATTGCACTTTTCCAGTTGGGCTTGTATTCCGGCCTCTTTAATTTTAGTACACTTTTACTAAAATAGTTTACATCACAATTGCCTCTTGTTGTGTTCTCCAACGGTGTGTTTGTACTGGTTTAAAGGCAATGCCTTCCCATTTTAGTGATTTTTTTCAGTGCTAGTCGTTAGCCACTAGCCTATGGAATGCAGGCTTGGGGTAGTCATTAAACTAGCCCCGGGGGTTGGGTTGTGACAATGTGGTATCAGAGGTGTCATTTCTACCAATTAACTAAGACTCTGATCTTTTCTTTGTGGTAATAGTGTGAAGTGTTTTGTGTGTGGTTTAAAGTTTGGGGAGTCCAGTGTTGCTTCGGCTGCAGACATATCCGTACACCAGGATCCTGAATTTTTATTTCCGACTCAATGCACGAAAACACTGATTGTGTATTTTTTAAAAGTATTTCTTGTGTTTTCTTGAGTCATCTCACCAGGTATAAATTTTAACTATGGAACGCCTGTTTATTTTTAGGATTCCTTCATGAAGACAACCACCTAGGTTCCCTGAGAGAGTACGAAATGACGGCCCGCCGAGCGATGAGGCCTCAATGCAGGATCCCCTTACTGCTTTGGCACTATCGGGGGGTGTACCAGCAGTACCACTACCCATTGGACAACCATTTCCACAATCCCCACTAGTAGAGGAGACCCACCTACTGAACATATTGCACGAGTTCCAGCTGTAGAGGCTTATGGGGTTCTGAGGTGAGACAGACGCACATACAGATGAGGAATGGCCAGAGGATGTGGCCAGAGATTTTCTCTTAATTGGGACACTGGATGATTTTATTTTGATCCTGGAAGTGAGCCTTTTTCATGCAGAAGCAGGGAGATGGGGATCCCAATGCTCCGGATACACGATTGGGCATCCATCATCAGGGCGGAATTCGAGGGCCTTTTTAGGAAAGAGTTCTTTCCAACAAAATTATGCTCTGTGCGTATACAGGAGCTGCTGCACTTACAACATGACAACATGATAGTGAAACAGTACTCAAAGAGGTTCACTGATATAGCTTTTTACTCAAATGACATGTTATGAGACCCATTCTTCAGGGCCTGGACCATTGAGTAGGGTATTCGATGGGAGATCAGAGCATCGATGGTATCCCTCAGCATTCTGATGTTGGTGTGGGTGCATGAGCAAGGAATATTGGTGGAGATATTCCTAGCTAAGCAGGCACCGACAACGAGAGTTATCACTAGACGACAAGTAGTCGAGTCATCTATATGAGGCATTATGTAGATGACACAAGGGTCCAAGTGGACCAGACCCTCTGGTGGACGACCATGGGATGGATGGTCTGAGGTGCGGGGATCACAAGGAAGTGGGAGACATGTGAGGGAACACAATGTTACATGTACGATGAGCATGTTCATCTAGATAGCGACTGCCTGACCTTCCATACCGATGAATAGCAGATGGTCGAGGGACCGCCAAGGCAGAGGAAGAGGTTCGAGTAAGAAGGTCTATAGGGTGTCAGACATGGAAAAGGAGTTGGACATGCAACATGTGGTTGGTGATAATTAGAGATTCTACCACCACCACTGCCAGGTAGTCCACCCCAATGACAGGGAGTAGGAGGACCGGGATGAGCTCAGCTCTAGGTAGCTGGGGCCCATGAGCACGATTCTTTGGAGATGATTAGAGGTACGATCTATGTCTACTCAAACTTGGTAGCATTACTTGTAGACACAGCTTCTAGTCACTCTTTTATTTACATGACCCACTTTCAGAACACCAAGATCCTAGTGGAGTTATTGACTCGATCCTTATGGCTAAGGACACCTACGGGAGCGGATTCGATGATTACGCACAGGTGCCGGCAGTGTAAGATTACTCTAGGAGGTGAGAGCTTCAGCTATGATCTCAAAGTAGAGACATAGAGGCCTTAAAACATCATATTGGGTATGAAAAAGTTAGCCACAGTCCATGTTCAGATTGAGTTTATTAGGCGCAAAGTTTGGTGGGTCCACATGGACGGGACCAGGTTTTCCTTCACCGGAAAGAAGGGAACCATTATAGTACAAGATTGACTGACCCAGAGGAGGGTAAAGCAGATTACTCATCAGTTGGCTAGCCATACCTTTGGAGAAGTCTATTTTGAGTGTCCAACATATCCTGTAGTGGTGGACTAGTATGCCTATGTCATTCCTGATGATGTTTCCGGACAACCTCCACGCAGTGAGGTAGACTTTTATATCGACCTATACACCGGGACAACACCAATATCTACACTAGAATA
Organism: Viscum album; assembly: GCA_963277665.1. Taxonomy (NCBI): domain Eukaryota; kingdom Viridiplantae; phylum Streptophyta; class Magnoliopsida; order Santalales; family Viscaceae; genus Viscum; species Viscum album. Next base: position 475,210,545 of record OY728148.1, read on the forward strand.
TTGGACAGCTCCTACTGAGCTTCATGTTTTATGTTTACAGATGGAGGACTTATTAGGAAATGGGTTCATAAGTGTAACACCGCGACCACAGTTACCCTAAGTCGGTACATTATTACATAACATTGGAATGATCACCGGGGATCAAAATCCAGAAATACCTATCAGTTTAGTAGCCTTTGAAGGGCTATATACATTCATAAGTATTACATTACATTATAAAATGAAAAAAAAACAATATTTTCTCCATTGTCCATATTCATCTCTTAGACTATCCCTGCATGTCAGTCATAATATACTTCTTCACATCCTGGGAAAAATAAAACATAGAAAGGGGTGAGGTTATATGCTTATTAAAGATATCAATATAGATGAGACTTTTAAGAATAAGAATAAACAATTAAAGCAATGTAGAAGACTAAAACAAAATCCTTTTAAACTGAAGCTAGGTCATAATATGGAAAATATAAATCAGATAATTCTATTTACTTATTCCCATGGATATTCTACTTGTCAAATAACCACATGTAATATCAATATCCAATTTCATAATGTTGGAATGCACAAATCCATACATCATAAACATATAGGCAGGGCCTTGTTCCAAGAATACAAATAAAATTTTGTGAATTCCTTGTGCCAAGACATTAGTTTTTCTCATGAGACTTACCGATGCATGAACTAGCTATAGCGGGCTCCTCCCATCACTTACTAAGTCTAATGTATTCCACGTATTAAAAGGTTTAAACATACCATTTACATTCATATTAAAACTGGCATACAAAATGTCAATACTTTATCCATAAACCAGGAATGGTGTAAAAATAAAACATCCACAGTAAAAAATTTCACAAAACATTCAATACAATAAGGAAGATTTGTATCATAATAAATGAACTTCAAAAAAGCTTAAAATCCATCAAAGGATATTGACATAGAAGAAATGAAAACTTTTTGTAGAGAAATATTTATTTCTATTTTGAAATCATTTAAAGTTAATATAATTTAAAAGGAAACATTTATTTTGAAAATATTCTTTTAACCTTTTATGGGAAGCTTCGACGATGTCATAATGGCGGAAAACAGCTGCACTCGCCGTATAAGTTAAAAAATGCATTCTTACCATAATTTTGTCGAGAAGTTCATAAAGTAAATTGTTTGAAAAATGACGGAAAAAATCATTTTTAAACATATGTGGTGAAAAAGGTTATATATAAATTTAACCCGTAGTCTAGTATATAGTAAAAATGTTGTGAATTAGATTTTTAAGAAAACACGGTTGTGGATGATAAAGAGGTCCCAATAGATACTTATGTATTAACAACCTCTGATAAGTAAAGAGATTGTAACGCCCCGACCCTAGTTGCCTAGAGTCGGTGCATTATTACATAACATTGGCATGATCACAAGAAAGATCAAATCTCGAAAGACCGATTGGTTTAGTAGCCTTGGAAACACTAGATATATTCATAAGTTTTACATTACATCATAAAATGAAAAACTACTACAACAACATAATGTCTCCATAATCCACACTACTATCCCCTCATAATATCCCTGCAGGTCATTCATAATTTACTTCTTCACATCCTGGGGAAAAATAAAACATAGAAAAGGGGTGAGCTCAAATGCCCAGTAAGGATAACAATATAGCGGAAACTTTCATAAATAAGAATAAACATTTAAGGCAATGCATTACTAAAACAAAAGCCTTTTAAAATTGAACTTCAACATGGTATGGCAAAAGTAAAATGAAATAATGCCATTTACTTATTCACATGGATATTCTACTAATCGAATAATCACATGAAAAAATCAATAACCACTTTCATAATGTTGGAATGCATAATGCCAGACTATCATAACCACATTGCCAAGGCCTCGTGCCAAGGATACAAATAAGATTTTGTCAAGGCCTTGTGCCAAGACAATAGTTTGTCTCATGAGACCTACCGATGCATCGAGGAGCTATAGCGGGCTCCACCCGTCACTTATTAAGTCCAATGCATTCCCATATGAAAAGGTTTAAACATAACATAAACATTCGTATTAAAACTAGCATACGAAATGTCAATACTTTCACAATAAACTATGAATGGTATAAAAATAGCACATCCACAGTCAAACATATCACAAAACCTTCAATACAATATAGAAGTTTTGTATCATAATAAATCAACTTCAAATAATCTTAAAATCCATCAAAGGATGTTGACATAGATGAAATCAAAATTCTTTTAAAAGAAATATCTCCTTTTATTTTGAAATCATTTAAGATCCATATAAAATAAAACATTTTCTTTGAAAATATTCTTATAAGCTTGTATGGGAAGCTTCGACGATTTTATAACGGCGGAAAATAACCGCACCCGCCGTATAAGTTAAAAAAAACATTCTTACCTCAATTCTGTCGAAAAGGTTAAAAAGGACCTTGTTTTGAAAACGACGGAAAGATTCCTTTATAAACCTCTTATAAAAAGTCAAACAAGGGTATAAATGACTTTAACCCATATTCTTGTAAATAGTAAAAATGTTTTGAAATACATTTCGAAGAAACATGGATGTGGATGATAAAGAGATCCCAGTAGATTATTACGTATAATACAACCTCGGATAATGAAGAGATTGTGAAATAACCCTTACCTTGTACATTTCCTTGGTTGGGGTAGGTTAACCTCCTGTATAATGGTGAAATAATTGTTATTAAATTATACAAGAATCATATACATTAATATGATATCATATAATATCTTAGAATTATCATCGTTTCGGGTGTTAACTTACTCATTTTCTTTTATATGTTTTGTTACATAAGCCATGTTTGTTGTATCTTATTCATATCCAGAATGATATCAAGTCCTTAAACATCATTTTTAAATCATAAAATGATAATTATACTTGAATGGATACGATGGAGAATGAATCTCATCGCGTTCGTGGAGACGGTAGTCCGTACGTACGCACGAGCGACAATATCATTCTTTTGATATTAAAATAATATATAAATGAATGGTATATCATATATACAGAATCATTAACATGTTATATTTATTATTTACATGAGTTACACATCATTATTATACCCATCCAAATAATATTATATTGAATAACAATTACACCACGACGTGGAGATGGTAAGCCGTACGTACGCACGTATGGTGACATGTTATTCAAAGGGTGGATAGAATACTGAATATGATTGTACCATATTTATAATAACATCACAGTATATGTGAGATACTGGAGTTATTATTTCAGAATGGTAAGAACAAAGGAAGAAGAAGTGGAAGAAGAAATGAACTTAGAAAAGGGTGGTGAGATCATTACCTCTTCTTCGGGTTCTTCCTTTTGATTTGATCAAAAGGGCTCCTTAGGTTGGCTTTCTGATCAAACTAAGGCCTCTAGGTTGTATTGAGGGATGTTGGGAGAGTATTTGGGCAGAGTTTGGCCGAACCAAAAGGCTTTGAAGGTGTGAAGAAATGAGAAGGAGGAGTGCCCTTTTATAAGAGGGGTGAGGGGCACCTTTGGAAAAGTTAGAAATATTAATTTATAATAAATTCATATTCGGTTTACAAAGGCTCCAAAGTTGACTATTCAAAGGATGAGGTGTGGATAGGTCGAAAACAACTCATCCAATAGAATTTAGACAGGTTTGGGTACTTATATTAACCTTATCTTTAAGTATTAACTCTAAGTTAATTAGTTTCACTTTTACAATGTCTCTTTGTATTTTTATATAATATGATTAATAAACTTACTATATACATCCAAGCGACCCCCAAGTGGTCCATTAATGAGGAACCTATCATAATATAAGTCTCTTGGCCGAACCTTAGATTTTTAGGAATTTAATATCAATTAATAATATAATATTTGTTTTAAGAACTCTTTTATGTCAATTTTGACACTATTCAATAGTTGATTTTTGTGAAACTCCTAACAGATTGATTACTTCGAACAAAGTCAATTAAATCAATCCTAATATATCATATTATCATAGAAAATTAGTTTAATTCATTAAAAGTTTCATATTATAATTATTTGGGTATTTATAAGATCAATTATTTTTATTTTTCACTATTTTAGTAATTACTGCATCATCATTGTGTCATAAATAAAATAAATTATATAATGTCTAAAAATTATAAATAAAATATCATTATGTCGGAAATCTTCTTAGCTTTCTAAGGAATATTTATAATCGAAAATCCAACATGTATAACCCTATGTAAAAATTGTTCTTCTAAAAGATGTAAGCTTATGCTATTTTTATTTTTATTTTAACTTTATTAATATAAAGTGTCCCTACCACATACAAGTGGCTCCAAGGGGTCCCCAAATTGACCCAAGGATGCCCATGGTCGGGTATGTGTCCACCAATAAGGTTAGGACACGTTCTAGGGTAATTTTGTATTATTATAATATTATTTTTTAACCCTTATTTACCGGATTTACCCTTTAACCATGGTAAATAAAATATTTACCGCAGTAATTATTCAAAATGTGTAAAAATAAAAGTTACCTATTTACATAATTTGGACATCCTGATTCCAAATATGGAATCCATTTTCCTAAATTCAAAACACATAAGTGGCAGAAATTAATTTAAAATTAATTCCCGCTGTCAAAACAAAAAGCGTGTTTTTAAGAGATAATAACTATCAAAAGATTGACACTTGTTTATGTTCGGTTTAATTGTAAAATTATGTCCAATGATAAACATTAAATTGAATGGTAAAAATATATTCTAAATATACTTTAAAACTACTCAAATTCATAATTTATCACTATTAATTATTTTGATTAAAAAAGTTGTTTTTAATTAAAATTTAGAAATTTTCACTATTCATCAAAATATGAAAGTTATCCGAAATGTACCAAAATTTCACCCTAGGCTAATTTTGATATTCCGAATCCAAAAATGAAGTCCATTTTGAAATATAAAATATATATAATTTCAAAAAGTAGGTATTACTATTCATAACGGCTAGTTTGATTAGTTATGGTGTGTTAGAACTCGGGGTTGCGTACAACACACGCTATTGCATTATTCGAAGGGAAACGTACCATAGAAGCTTGGGGTGTTACATTCTCCCCTCTTTCAAATAATTGCGTCCTCACAATTTCTAGGGTATTACTGCATAAAAAGACTCAGGTGGTTCTTCATCATAAGTTCCTCGGGTTCCCACATTGCCTCTTCCATCTTATGGTTTCTCCACAAAACTTTTACCAGACGCGTCGTCCGGTTTCTCAGTACTTGTTCTCTTGTATCAAGAATCCTGACGGGCTCTTCGCAATAAGACAGATCGGGTTCCAGTTCTAATTCCTCATAGGTGAGTACATGCGTCGGATCAGGCATGTATTTCCTCAATAGAGATACGTGGAACACATCGTGAACTTTGGAGAGACTTGGCGGCATTGCCAATCGGTAAGCTACAACCCCAATTCGTTCTAGAATTTCGAAAGGTCCGATGTACCTGGGACTCAATTTACCTTTCTTACCAAAACGTATGACTCCCTTCCACGGAGATACCTTCAGAAAAACATGATCACCGACTTGAAATTCCAAATCCTTCCTTCGATTATCGGCATAGCTCTTCTGCCTACTTTGAGCTGCTTTGATGTGATTTTGGATTACTTTCACCTTTTCCACTGTTTCCTCCACCAGCTCTAGGCCTACAAGTTTTCTTTCACCAACGTCATCCCAACAGGTTGGTGTACGACATCTCTTTCCGTATAACGCTTCATATGGTGCCATTTTTATACTCGAATGGAAGCTATTGTTATAGGAAAATTCTACCAGTGGTAAATATTGATCCCACATACCCTGAAAGTCAAGTGAGCAAGATCTCAACATGTCTTCTAAGGTCTGAATAGTCCGTTCTGATTGTCCGTCTGTCTGAGGGTGGTAAGCAGTGCTCAAATGAAGTTCAGTATCCAGGGATTTCTGAAGACTTTTCCAAAATCTTGAAGTAAAACGGGGATCACGATCAGAAACAATCGATAGGGGAACTCCATGAAGTCTTACAACTTCATTAATGTATAGTCTTTCTAGACGTTCCAGGGGTAGATCTTCTCTTATAGCAAGAAAATGTGCTGACTTGGTAAGACGATCAACAATAACCCATATTGCATCGTTCCTTCTAGGAGTCTTTGGTAGCCCCATGACAAAGTCCATCGTAATATTGTCCCATTTCCACTCCGGTATGGGAAGAGGTTGCATGACTCCTACAGGCTGTTGCCTTCCAGCTTTCACTTGTTGACAAACCATACATCTTGACACAAAATCAGCAATCTCCCTCTTCATGTTGTCCCACCAAAAATGTTCCTTCAAATCTCTATACATTTTGGCGCTCCCAGGGTGTATAGAGAAATTGGAACTATGAGCATCATCCAACAATTCCCTTTTCAGATCAGGTAAATCGGGAACACAAAGTCTCTTCCTGAATTTCAAAGTTCCATCTTCATACACAAAGTCTCTCAATCTCCCATCATTCACAGCTTTAATCTTCTTTTGGAATTCTTCATCATTGGTCTGAGAACTCTTAATCCTTTCTAGTAAAGATGGTTTGGCAACCATTTGAAAAAGCATTGATGTTTCACCTTCCCTGGTTATTCCCATGTCCATCTTCTCTAGATCCATGAAAATTGGGTCCCTTTCAATTCTCATCATGTTCAGAACTCCATGGTCTTTTCTGCTCAAAGCATCTGCTACTTTGTTTGCTTTCCCCGGGTGGTAGTGTATCGTGCAATCATAATCCTTGAGTAATTCAAGCCATCTCCTTTGCCTCATGTTGAGTTCTTTTTGTGAGAAAATATACTTCAAACTCTTGTGATCAGTATAAATCTCACATTTTTCACCATAGAGGTAGTGCCTCCATATCTTCAAAGCAAAGATCACAGCTGCTAACTCAAGATCATGAGTAGGATAGTTTTGTTCATGAATTTTCAACTGTCGTGATGCATAGGCAATAACTCTATCATTCTGCATAAGGACACAGCCAAGTCCTTTCTTTGATGCATCACTATAAATAACGAACCCATCATTCCCCGATGGTAGAGTCAATATAGGAGCATTGACTAATCTTCTCTTCAGTTCTTCGAAACATTCTTCACACTCTTTTGTCCAAACAAATTTAACCCCTTTACGTGTGAGCTTCGTTAATGGGTTTGCCAATCGGGCAAAATTCTGGACGAAATGTCGATAATAACCTGCCAAACCAATAAAACTACGTACCTCAGTTATTCTCGTAGGTGCTGGCCATTCTTGGATTGCCTTGGTCTTAGAAGGATTAACAGAGATTCCATCTTTAGAGACAATATGGCCAAGAAAAGAAATCTCCTGAAGCCAGAATTCACACTTGCTAAACTTTCCATATAATTCATGCCTCCTCAGAGTCTTCAAGATAATGCGCAAGTGATTTTCATGATCTTTGTAGGTTTTGGAGTATACCAAGATATCATCAATAAATACCACCACAAATTCATCGAGATACTCCTTGAAAACTCTATTCATAAGATCCATGAATACAGAGGGTGCATTAGTCAATCCAAACGGCATTACAGTAAACTCGTAATGCCCGTACCTGGTTCGAAATGCTGTCTTCGGAATGTCTTCCTTCTTCACACACAACTGATGGTATCCAGATCGAAGGTCAATCTTTGAAAAGTATTGAGCTCCATGCAGTTGGTCAAATAAATCATCAATACGAGGTAGGGGATACTTGTTCTTTATCGTTATAGCATTGATCTCCCTGTAGTCGATACATAACCTCATAGATCCATCTTTCTTTTTAACAAAAAGAACAGGGGCTCCCCATGGAGAAACACTAGGGCGAATAAATCCCTTATTACTCAGTTCCTCTAGTTGTTTCTTCAGTTCGACTAACTCTACAGTGGCCATTCTATAAGGGGTCTTCGATATAGGCCTTGATCCAGGAATCAAATCAATAGAAAACTCAACTTCTCGTTCTGGAGGATGTCCAGGTAAATCTTCTGGAAATACATCTACAAATTCTTTCACAACAGGTACATCCTCTATTTGAACATTCCTTTCCTCACCGATAGTTACTTCATTCTCTTCCTCCCCAATAATTGAATTAAGTTGAGCTACTGGGGGTGGGTCTAAATAAGAATTAGGTGGTGACGATTCTGCTCTAAAAATAAGGTGCTCCTTATCATTATCATCAAGAATCGTAACCTCTTTCTTCTTACAATAAATCTTCGCATCATAGTCCGAAAGCCAGTCCATACCGAGGATTATATCAAACTCAATCATAGGTATGACGATGAAATCAGCAGATAAAGAAAATTTATGTGCTCTAATGGGGACTGATTCACAAAACTTTGTTGCAACGATACTTCCCTTAGGAGTTTTAACTGACAACTCCCTTATTAAATCAAATTGGAAATATCTAATTTTCTTAGCAAACTGGGAAGATATGAAACAATGCGATGATCTAGAATCAAATAATGCATTTGCTAAACTTGAGGAAACCATTAAATTACCTGCCACCACGTCTTTCGGAACTTCTACCTCAGCAGTAGTGATAGCATAAGCCTGGCCTTGATCCCTTGGCCTTTTCTGAGGTAAGTTCTCCTGACGCTTAGGACATGCATTTGCATAATGCCCCATCTCCCTGCAATTGTAGCACTGAACGTTGGTGGCTTCCTTCTTCCCCTTGCAATCATGAGCTTGGTGGCCTTTTTAACCACACTTGTAACAGACTCCCATTCCCTTTAGGCAAGCACCGGGGTGTTTCTTCCCGCACTTACCACAAGATGGATATTCAACCTTTCCCTTCTTCCCCTTATTTCCATTCCCAGATTGATCAGCAGGTCTCTTCTTCTCTTGCTTTGCTTTAAAGTCATAAGACTTAGAGAATTCCTTTTCGGTCTTGATAGCACATGAGACAATGTCTTCGTACAATGAAAAGGATTGTGAGACTAATGCTCGACGGAGAAATGGTTTTAACCCATCAAAGAAACGATCAATCTTACTTCTTGGGTTGCGAATATAATCACCAGCGTACCTCGCTAACCTTGTAAAGTTAGCCTCATACTTTGTGACATTCTCATCCTCCTTTTGTCTCAGACTCAGAAATTGTCTTTCCATATCTGCTCGATGGTCGCGAGGAAAGTATTTTTCTAAAAACAGATCTTTGAACTCCCTCCATTCCATATTTGACACTTCATCATCTTCTTTCGTATTTTGAATCAATGACCACCATTGATCAGCATCTCCAGTGAGGCGGTAAACTGCCATGATAACTTTTTCCCTTTCACTGCTCCCCAAAGCCTGAAATATTTTCTCTAGGGAAAATATCCATTGCTCAGCTACTAAGGGATTTGTATTCCCATTGAACGTTGGTGGTTGTTGCCTCATGAATCGATCTAACATTGATCCTCCACGCTGCGGATCAGGGTGCTCCATACGGGTAAGGTTATTATTCATAACCTGAGTAAGTTGTCCCAGTATGGTGATTAGCTGATCAGCACCAGTTGCATCACCAGCCCCACTATAATTATCTTGAGCAAGAGGGCAATCCCTACATGGAGTGCGTGCATTGATACGGTTTCCATTTCTTCCACTAGGCGCCATTTCTAAACAATGGCATAAACTAGATCAGTTTATGAATCAAAATACATAATCCCATACTTATAAAACAGTTAACATAAATTGAACTATTTATGGATATAATCCATAATCATAAAAATGTTTTCTTTGAGGAATTATATACTCATAAACCCTTCATAATGATTTGTAAAGATAATGAGAGTTATCCTAAGCATATCCCCCGGGAGTGTCGTAACCAAGAGTGCAGCAAGGCCCGTTGTCGTGCACCAGTTCCCGTTCGAGTCTAGCTCAAAGCGGTGTTTTCGGGTTTTACCCCTAGGTACATCTGTGCCAGAGCCGCCTCTACCTGCTCGTATCCAGACAGGGATGTATTGCTCGGAAAACTCACAAAATCTCTACAATACCAAAATTCTAGGAAGTTCTTCTATACTAATCCTCAAAGTTCATCTTAGGTCTACCTGCTCTAATCAGAGTTTATCTAAATCTAGTTTCCAAGGTTTGTACTAAACATCCTCTGATACCAACTGTAACGCCCCGACCCTAGTTGCCTAGAGTCGGTGCATTATTACATAACATTGGCATGATCACAAGAAAGATCAAATCTCGAAAGACCGATTGGTTTAGTAGCCTTGGAAACACTAGATATATTCATAAGTTTTACATTACATCATAAAATGAAAAACTACTACAACAACATAATGTCTCCATAATCCACACTACTATCCCCTCATAATATCCCTGCAGGTCATTCATAATTTACTTCTTCACATCCTGGGGAAAAATAAAACATAGAAAAGGGGTGAGCTCAAATGCCCAGTAAGGATAACAATATAGCGGAAACTTTCATAAATAAGAATAAACATTTAAGGCAATGCATTACTAAAACAAAAGCCTTTTAAAATTGAACTTCAACATGGTATGGCAAAAGTAAAATGAAATAATGCCATTTACTTATTCACATGGATATTCTACTAATCGAATAATCACATGAAAAAATCAATAACCACTTTCATAATGTTGGAATGCATAATGCCAGACTATCATAACCACATAGCCAAGGCCTCGTGCCAAGGCTACAAATAAGATTTTGTCAAGGCCTTGTGCCAAGACACTAGTTTGTCTCATGAGACCTACCGATGCATCGAGGAGCTATAGCGGGCTCCACCCGTCACTTATTAAGTCCAATGCATTCCCATATGAAAAGGTTTAAACATAACATAAACATTCGTATTAAAACTAGCATACGAAATGTCAATACTTTCACAATAAACTATGAATGGTATAAAAATAGCACATCCACAGTCAAACATATCACAAAACCTTCAATACAATATAGAAGTTTTGTATCATAATAAATCAACTTCAAATAATCTTAAAATCCATCAAAGGATGTTGACATAGATGAAATCAAAATTCTTTTAAAAGAAATATCTCCTTTTATTTTGAAATCATTTAAGATCCATATAAAATAAAACATTTTCTTTGAAAATATTCTTATAAGCTTGTATGGGAAGCTTCGACGATTTTATAACGGCGGAAAATAACCGCACCCGCAGTATAAGTTAAAAAAAAACATTCTTACCTCAATTCTGTCGAAAAGGTTAAAAAGGACCTTGTTTTGAAAACGACGGAAAGATTCCTTTATAAACCTCTTATAAAAAGTCAAACAAGGGTATAAATGACTTTAACCCATATTCTTGTAAATAGTAAAAATGTTTTGAAATACATTTCGAAGAAACATGGATGTGGATGATAAAGAGATCCCAGTAGATTATTACGTATAATACAACCTCGGATAATGAAGAGATTGTGAAATAACCCTTACCTTGTACTTTTCCTTGGTTGGGGTAGGTTAACCTCCTGTATAATGGTGAAATAATTGTTATTAAATTATACAAGAATCATATACATTAATATGATATCATATAATATCTTAGAATTATCATCGTTTCGGGTGTTAACTTACTCATTTTCTTTTATATGTTTTGTTACATAAGCCATGTTTGTTGTATCTTATTCATATCCAGAATGATATCAAGTCCTTAAACATCATTTTTAAATCATAAAATGATAATTATACTTGAATGGATACGATGGAGAATGAATCTCATCGCGTTCGTGGAGACGGTAGTCCGTACGTACGCACGAGCGACAATATCATTCTTTTGATATTAAAATAATATATAAATGAATGGTATATCATATATACAGAATAATTAACATGTTATATTTATTATTTACATGAGTTACACATCATTATTATACCCATCCAAATAATATTATATTGAATAACAATTACACCACGACGTGGAGATGGTAAGCCGTACGTACGCACGTATGGTGACATGTTATTCAAAGGGTGGATAGAATACTGAATATGATTGTACCATATTTATAATAACATCACAGTATATGTGAGATACTGGAGTTATTATTTCAGAATGGTAAGAACAAAGGAAGAAGAAGTGGAAGAAGAAATGAACTTAGAAAAGGGTGGTGAGATCATTACCTCTTCTTCGGGTTCTTCCTTTTGATTTGATCAAAAGGGCTCCTTAGGTTGGCTTTCTGATCAAACTAAGGCCTCTAGGTTGTATTGAGGGATGTTGGGAGAGTATTTGGGCAGAGTTTGGCCGAACCAAAAGGCTTTGAAGGTGTGAAGAAATGAGAAGGAGGAGTGCCCTTTTATAAGAGGGGTGAGGGGCACCTTTGGAAAAGTTAGAAATATTAATTTATAATAAATTCATATTCGGTTTACAAAGGCTCCAAAGTTTACTATTCAAAGGATGAGGTGTGGATAGGTCGAAAACAACTCATCCAATAGAATTTAGACCGGTTTGGGTACTTATATTAACCTTATCTTTAAGTATTAACTCTAAGTTAATTAGTTTCACTTTTACAATGTCTCTTTGTATTTTTATATAATATGATTAATAAACTTACTATATACATCCAAGCGACCCCCAAGTGGTCCATTAATGAGGAACCTATCATAATATAAGTCTCTTGCCCGAACCTTAGATTTTTAGGAATTTAATATCAATTAATAATATAATATTTGTTTTAAGAACTCTTTTATGTCAATTTTGACACTATTCAATAGTTGATTTTTGTGAAACTCCTAACAGATTGATTACTTCGAACAAAGTCAATTAAATCAATCCTAATATATCATATTATCATAGAAAATTAGTTTAATTCATTAAAAGTTTCATATTATAATTATTTGGGTATTTATAAGATCAATTATTTTTATTTTTCACTATTTTAGTAATTACTGCATCATCATTGTGTCATAAATAAAATAAATTATATAATGTCTAAAAATTATAAATAAAATATCATTATGTAGGAAATCTTTTGAGCTTTCTAATGAATATTTATAATCGAAAATCCAACATGTATAACCCTATGTAAAAATTGTTCTTCTAAAGGATGTAAGCTTATGCTATTTTTATTTTTATTTTAACTTTATTAATATAAAGTGTCCCTACCACATACAAGTGGCTCCAAGGGGTCCCCAAATTGACCCAAGGATGCCCATGGTCGGGTATGTGTCCACCAATAAGGTTAGGACACGTTCTAGGGTAATTTTGTATTATTATAATATTATTTTTTAACCCTTATTTACCGGATTTACCCTTTAACCATGGTAAATAAAATATTTACCGCAGTAATTATTCAAAATGTGTAAAAATAAAAGTTACCTATTTACATAATTTGGACATCCTGATTCCAAATATGGAATCCATTTTCCTAAATTCAAAACACATAAGTGGCAGAAATTAATTTAAAATTAATTCCCGCTGTCAAAACAAAAAGCGTGTTTTTAAGAGATAATAACTATCAAAAGATTGACACTTGTTTATGTTCGGTTTAATTGTAAAATTATGTCCAATGATAAACATTAAATTGAATGGTAAAAATATATTCTAAATATACTTTAAAACTACTCAAATTCATAATTTATCACTATTAATTATTTTGATTAAAAAAGTTGTTTTTAATTAAAATTTAGAAATTTTCACTATTCATCAAAATATGAAAGTTATCCGAAATGTACCAAAATTTCACCCTAGGCTAATTTTGATATTCCGAATCCAAAAATGAAGTCCATTTTGAAATATAAAATATATATAATTTCAAAAAGTAGGTATTACTATTCATAACGGCTAGTTTGATTAGTTATGGTGTGTTAGAACTCGGGGTTGCGTACAACACACGCTATTGCATTATTCGAAGGGAAACGTACCATAGAAGCTTGGGGTGTTACAGAGATTCTAGAATTAACCCTTACCTTGTACCTTTCCTTAGTCGATGGATTTTTAAACTGTTGTATAATAGTTAAAATATTGTTATTAAATTATTCAGGAACTATATACATAAATATGATATCATATACGATCCTATAATATTTCATTGCCAATAATATTTCAGTAGTATCATCGTTTCAGGTGTTGACTAATTCATTTTACTTTATATGATTGGTTAACTAAGCCATGTTTGTTATGGATAAGATGTATAGGATTCATATACAGAATGATATTATGTTGATAAAAATTAATTTTAATCCTAAAATAATTTTTTTTCTAAAATGATTATGATGGGGAATGAATCTCATCGCATTCGTGGAGATGGTAATCCGTACGTACACACGAGTGACAATATCATTATATTGATGGTGAAATCATAAGTTATTGGATGGTATATTATATATACAGTGTCATTAGCATTTTATATTTATTATTTACATTATTTATACATATTATTATTACCATCCAAATAATGATGTGTTTGAATAACCAACTACACCATGATGTGGAGACGGTAAGCCGTACGTACGCACGTATGGTGACTTTTTCATTTATAGGATGGGTAGAATAACGAATATGGTTTTACCACATTTAAAATAATATCACAATATTTATAAGGTATTTGAGTTATTATTTCGGTATGAAAACAATAAAGAAATAGGAAGTGGAAGAAGGAATGAACTTGAAAGTGGGTGGTGAAATTTTTACCTATTCTTCAGGTGTTTCCTTTTGATTTGATCAAAAAGGGCTCCATAGGTTGGCTTTATGATCAAATTAAGACCTCTAGGATGAAGAGAGGATAGTATGAAAAATATTTGGTTAGGGTTTAGCCAAGCCAAATGGCATTGGAGGTGTGAAATTTAGATAAGTGGAAGTACCCTTTTATAAGAGAGGTGAGGGTCACTTCAAAAAAAGCTTGAAATATTATATTATAATAAAATTATTTTCGGTTTATAATGGCTAAAAAATTATTTGTTTTGAGACTAAGGTGGTGTTGAGTCAAAAACATCTCAACCAATAGATTTTAGAAAGATTTAGGTCACCATATTAACCTTATCGTTTTTATTTATCTTTTAGTTAAATAGTTTGACATTTAACATGTCTCTTGGTATTTTTATATTATATGGTTAATAAACATTCTACAACAAGACAAGAGAACCCCAAGTGGTTCATTGTTAATTTATATAACCTTATATAATTCTTTTGGCCGATGGATAGTTTTTTATAAATATTATATCAATTAATAATATAGTATTTGTTTTAAAAAATCAATTATGTCAATTTTTACACTATTTAGTATTTGATTTTTTAAAGCCATAAAAACATTATCACTTAGAATAATTTTTTTAATAAACCCTAAAAAGTCATATTAGACTAAAAAAAATTCGTTTAATTCATTATAATTCTCAAGTTACATTTATTTGTATTTTTATAAAAAATTAATATTTCACTATTAAGGTAATTACTACATCATCATTGTGGCATAAATAAATTAAATTTTTTAATGTCTAAATTTTTTAAATAAAATAATATTATGTATGAAATCTTTGTATCATTCTAATTAATTTTTATAGTTGAATTTATATTTTTTGTAACCCTTTATTAAAGAAGGTTTAGCTATTAAACATTGAATTTAACTCTTTTAAGTCTTCATTAAATAAAATAATAAAAAATGGCCTAATTTTGTCAAAGTGGACCAAAGAGGATCATATTTTATTTCTAAGGATTTTTGGGTCGAATTACACTTATCTAATATAATTAGGACATGTTTTCGGGTAATTATAATATCATTTTTACCCTTAGTGACCTTATTTACTTTTAATCGTGGTAAATAAAAGTCAAAAGTTATTATTCACGAAAAATTATTTTCATCTTATTAATCAACATTTCACTAACTGATGTCAACCTTGTTTCTCAGATTTTTTAAATTATACTCACTGAAGGGGTAAAATTGTGTTTTATTCAAATTTTCTAATGCTCATAGAAGGTGGGTAAAAGACGGTAAAATGTTCAATAAAATTTTATATATCTAAACTTATTATAAAATGACTTCAATGGATTACATTGAACATATATATGTAATACGTTTTAATTTTGAATTAAAATAAATTTAAATAAAATAACTAATTACTTATATAAAATTTTGTTTTAAACAATAACTTAGTGTTTTTCATTATTAATCAAAAATTGACAATTTACAGAAAAATACCAAAAATTCACCCAAAGCTAATTTCAGTATTTTGAATTAAAAAATGAAGTACATTTTGATAAATAAAAGATATAAAATTTGAAAAAGTGGGAATTAATATTCATAATGGCTAGTTTGATTGGTTGTGGTGTGTTAAAACTCCAAGTTGCATAAAATGTATGCTACTACATTATTCAAAGGGCAACATACTGTGGACGATTTGGGCGCTACATTCTCCCCTCAAAATAATTTTTTCCTTGATATTTCTAGAATATTATTGCATAGAAAGATTCAGTTTGTTCTCTTTCATAAGTTCCTTGGGTTCCCATGTAGCCTCTTCCATCTTATGGTTTCTCCATAGAACATTTACCAGACGAGTCATCTAGTTTCTCAGCCCTTGTTCGCTGGCATCAAGAATCTTGACAGAATCTTCACAGTAAGATAAATCAATATTCGGTTTATTTTCCTCATGGGTGAGTAAATGCATTGGTTGAGGCATATATTTTTTTCAATAATGATACATGAAACACATCATGAACATTGGAGTGACTTGGAGGCATTTCCAAATGATAAGCCACAAATCCAATTCATTCTAGGATTTTGAAAGGTCTGAGGTACCTGGGACTCAATTTATCCTTCTTACCGAATTTTATAACACCCTTCCATGAAAATACCTTCAACAAAATATGATCTCCTACTTAAAATTTCAAATCTATCCTCCGATTACCGGCATAGCTCTTTTTCCAACTTTTAGATTCTTTGATGTGAGTTTGGATAATCTTCACCTTTTTCATTGTTTCCTCAACATGTTCTGGGCCTACGAGTTTCCTTTCACAAACATCATCCCAACAAGTTGGTGTGTGATATCTCTTTCCATATAATGGTTTATATGGTGCCATTTGAATACTTAACTGGCAGCTGTTGTTGTAGAAAAATTCTACCAGAGGTAAATATTGACCCCACATACCTAGAATGTCATGTGAGAAAGATCTAAACATTTCTTCTAACGTTTGAATAGTCTATTCAGATTGTCCATCGATTTGAGGGTGGTAGACAGTGCCCAAATTAAGTTCAATATCCAAGACCTTCCAAAGACTTTCCCAAAATCCTGATGTTAAACAGGGATCTTGATCAGAAATAATCGATTGGGGTATACCTTGGAGTCCTACAACTTCATTAATATATAGTCTTGCTAGATGTTCAAGTGGTAAACCTTCTCTTATAGAAAGAAAATGTTCTGACTGGTAAGATGATTGAAAATGACCCATATTGCATCATTCCTTCTAGGAGTCTTGAGTAGGCCCATGACAATGTCCATCGTAATATTATCCCATTTTTACTCAGTTATGGGAAGAGGTAGCATGACTCCTCTAGGCTGTTTCCTTCAAAAATTCACTTGTTGACAAACCATACATCATGACACATAATCAACAATCTCCCCCTTTATTTTGTCTAACCAAAAATTTTACTTCAAATCTCTATACATATTGGTGATCCCAGGGTATATAGAGAAATTGGAGTTATGAGAATCATCCAATAATTCCCTTTTTAGATCAGGTATATCGAGAACAAAAAATATTTTCCAAAATTTTAAAATTACATCTTCATATACGAATTCATTCAATATCCCATCATTTATAGATTTAATCTTCTTTTGAAACTCCTCATCATTAGTCTGAGAAACTTTTTTCCTTTCTAGTAAAGATGGTTTGGATACCATTTGATAAATTATTGATGTTTCACCTTCCATGGTTATTCCCATATCCATCTTTACAAAATCCATGAAAATAGGATCCCTTTCAACTCTCATGTTCTTCAAAACTCCATGATCCTTTCTGCTCAAGGAATCTGACACCTTATTTTCCTTCCCCAGGTGGTAGTGTATTGAGAAATCATAATATTTAAGTAGTTCAATCCATGTCCTTTTCCATATATTGAGTTCTTTTTGTGAGAAAATATACTTCAATCTCTTGTGATCGGTACAAATATCACATTTTTCACTATTTAGACAGTGTCTCAATATCTTCCGAACAAGGATTACATCTTCTAACTCAAAATCATGAGTGGGATAGTTTTTCTCATGAATTTTTTGCTGTCATGATGCATATTTAATAACAATATCATTCTGTATAAGGACGCCATCATGTCCTTTCTTTTAAGCATCACTACAAATAACAAACCCATTATTCCATAATGGTAGAGTCATGATAAGAGCGTTGAATAATATTCTCCTCATTTCTTCAAAAAATATTACATAATCTTCTGTCCAGACAAATTTAACCCTTTTATGTGGGAGTTTGGTTAATGGGTTAGCCAAAAAGGTAGAATTTAGGATGAAAAATCGATAATAACCTTCTAAACCAATAAAATAGCATACCTCAGTTATACTCATCGGTGCTGGACATTCATCGATTGCCTTGGTCATTAAAGGATCAACAGAGATTACATCCATAGAGAAAATATCGCCATGAAAAGAAATCTCTTGAATATAGAATTCAAACTTTCTAAACATCTCATATAATTTATTTCTTATGAGGGTTTTCAGAATAGTGCGCAAGAGATTGTCACGATCTTTGTATATTTTTGACTATACCAAGATATCATCAATAAATACCACTAAAAAGTTATCAATAAATTCCTTGAAAACTATATTCCTTAAATTCATGAATATAGAGGGTTCATTAGTCAATCAGAAAGTAATTACTATAAACTCGTAATTGTCATACCTGGTTCAAAATGCTGTTTTCGAAATGTATTCCTTCTTCACACACAACTAATTATATCCAGATTAAAGGTCAATCATTGAAAAACATTTAGCTCCTGGAATATGGTTGAATAAATCATCAATGCAAGGTAGGGGAAACATTTTCTTTATAGTTATATCATTCATCTCCCTATTTTCAATGCACAACCTCATAGATCCATCTTTCTTCTTAACTAAAAGGATAGGGGCTCCTCATGGAGAAACACTAGGGCGAATAAATCACTTATTACTCAATTCCTATATTTGTTTATTTAGTTCCATGAATTCCACAATGGCCATTCTATAAAGGGTCTATGATATGGGCCTTGAATAACGAATTAAATCAATGAAAAACTCAATTTCTCATTTTGGAGGATTTCCAAGAAAATACCTTGGAAACAAATCAACATATTCTTGCACAAAAGGTATTTCCTCTATTCAAACATTCTTTTCCTCACTGATAATTATTTCATTCTCTTCCTCCCCAATAATTGAATTTAGTAGAGCTACTGGGGGTGTATATAGATAAGAATCATGTGGTGAGATTTCTACTATATAGATATGGTACTCTTTATCCTCATCAAAAATTGTAATCTCCTTCTTCTTATATTAAATTTTCACATCATTGTACGAAATCCAACCCATTAACAGGATTATATCAAATTAAATCATGGGTATGGCGATGATATTAGAAGATAAATAACATCTATATGCCTAAATGGGAACCAATTTTCAAAACCTTTTTGCGATGATACTTCCCTTACGAGTTTTGACTGACCACTACCTTGTTAAGTCAAATTGAAAATATCTAATTTTCATAGAAAACTGGGAAGATATGAAACCATGTGAAGATCCATAATCAAATAAATCAACGGATAAACTTGAAGAAACCATTAAATTACCTACCACCACATCTTTCAGAGCTTCAATCTCATATGTAGTGATTTCATAATCTTTTCCTTGCTCCCTTGTCCTTTTATGAGGTATGTCACCTTGGCACTTAGGACATTCATTTGTATAATGCCACTTTTCTCTACAATTGTTGCATTCAATGTTGACAGCCTCTTTCTTTCCCTTGTAATCACGAGCTTGGTGGAAATTTCACCACACTTGTAACATACTACCACTCCCTTCAGGAACGTACCGTGGTGTTTCTTCCCACATTTACCATAGGATGGATATTCAACATTTCCCTTCTGAACCATATTTCCATTTCTAGAGTGACCAGAAAATCTGTTCTTATCTTTCTTTTCTTGGAAGCTATATGACTTAGAGAATTTGTTTTTTGTCTTGATAGTGCATGGGAAAATATCTTCATACGATGAGAAGTATTGTGAGACTTTTTCTCAGTGGAGAAATGGTTTTAACCCATCAGATAATCAAAAAATCTTACACCTTGGGTTACGTATATAATCTGATGTATGCCTTGATAACCTTGTGAAGTTAACCTCATACATTGCAACATTCTCATCCTCCATTTTCTTTATTCTCAGAAATTGTCTGTCCATATTCTCTCAATGGTCATGAGGAAAGTATTTTTCAAAGAAAATATATTTAGAATCCCTCCATTGAATGTTTGATACTTATTCGTCTTCCTTTGTGTTTTGGATTAATGACCACCATTGATCTGCATCTCCCATGAGGCAATAAACTCCCATGAAAACTTTTTCCCTTTTTATACTCCCCAAAACATGAAATATTTTCTCTAAGGAACTTATCCATTGCTCTGCTACTAATGGATTTGTACACCCATTGAATTTTGGTGGTTTTTACCTCATGAAGTAGTCTAACTTTGATCTTCTGAATTGTGGAGTAGTGTGCTCCGTACGGGTATGGTTATTATTCATAACATTAGTGAGTTGTCCGAATATGGTGATAAGCTGGTCAGCACCAGTTTCATCGGCAATTCAACTATAATTATCTTAAGTTAGAGGGAAATACCTACATTGATTATGTGCATTGATAAAATTTCCATTCCTTCTAGTAGGATCCATTTCTAAACAATGGCATACACTAGATTAATTTATGAATCACAATAAATAATTACAAACATGTAAAACACTTAACATAAATTGAACAATTTATGGATATAATCCATAATCATAAAAAAAATGTTTTCTTTGAGGAGGTATATACTCATAAATCTGTCATAATGGTTTGTAAAGAAAATGTGAATTATCCTAAGCATATCCCCTGGGAGTGTCGTAACCAAGAGTGAAGCAAGGCTCGTTTTCGTGTACCAGGATACCCGAGTCAAGCTTAAAACTCCTTGTTAGAGTTTTCACACCTATTTACATCAGTGGCAGAGCCAGATCTACCTTCTCTTATCCAAACATGAATGTACTTCTTGGAAAATAAACAAAATCTCAACATTACCAAAAATTGTAGGATGTTCTTTTATACCAATCCTCGTAGTCTATCTTAGGGTAATATGCTCTAATCAATGTTTATCTAAATCTAGTTTTCATGGTTTGTACTAAACTTTCATTAATACCAACTATAACGCCCTTACCATAGTTACCCAGAGTCTATGCATTATTACATAACATTGACATGATTACAAGGGATCAAAATGACGAAAGGCCGATCAGTTTAGTAGCCTTGGAAGTACTAGATACATTAATAAGTTTTACATTGCATTATAAAATGAGAAAAAACAAAAACATTATCTCAATTGACCAAATTTATCCCTAATACTTTCCCTATAGGTCATCCATAATATAATTCTTCGTATCCTAGAAAAAATATAACATAGAAAGTGTTGAGGTCAGATGCTCAGTAAGGATAACAATATAGTAGAAACTTTCAAGAATAAGCATAAACAATTAAGGAAATGTAAAATACTAAAAAATCATTTTAAAACTAATATTCATCATAATATGGAAAAGAAAAACAATATTATTCCATTTACTTATTCAGATAGATATTCTACTAGTCAAATAATCACATGTAATATCAATATACAATTTCATAATGTTGGAATGCATAATCCCAATCTTCATAAAAAAATATTCAAGACCTTGTCCCAAGATTAAAAATAAGATTCTTTCTAGGACTTGTTATAAGAAACTAGTTTTTTTGATGAGACCTACAGATGCAACGAGGAGCTATTGCGCGCACCATCCGTCACTTTCTATGTCCAATGCCTTCCTCTTAAGAAAATTTATAAAAATAACGTAATCATTCGTATTAAAACTAGCATATGAAATGTCAATACTTTATCCAAAAACCATGAATTTTGTAAGAATAACACATCCAAAGTAAAACATATCACAAAACCTTCAATACAATATGGAGGATTTGTATCATAATAAATCAACTTCAAACAAGCATAAAATCTATCAAAGGATGATGACATAGAAGAAATCAAAACATTTTGTAGAGAAATATATATTTATATTTTGATATCATTTAAAAGTCATATAAAATTAAAGGAAAACATTTATTTTGAAAATATTCGTATAAGCTTGTATGTGAAGCTTCGACGATGTTATAATGGTGGAAAATATCCACACCCACCGTATAAGTTAAAAAAAGACATTCTTACCTTTATTTTGTCGAGAAGGTCATAAAGTACCTTGTTTGGAAAATGACGGAAATAATTGTTTCAAAAAATATGTGGTAAAATAATGGTATATATAACATTAACCCATAGTATAGTAAATAGTAAAATGTTTTGAATGACCTTTTTAAGAAAATACAGATGTAGATGATAAAGAGTTTCCAGTAGATACATACCTTTTAACAACCTCTGACAACTAAAGAGATTGTAGAATTAACCCTTACCTTTTTTTCATGATTCGATGGTATGTTAAAATCCTGTATAATAGTTAAAAAATTGTTATTAAATTATACAAGAACTATATACATAAATATGACATCATATATGTCCCTATAATATTTCTTTGTTAATAATATTTCAGTAGTATCATCATTTCGGGTGTTGACTGAATCGTTTTCCTTTATATACTTGGTTAATTAAGACATGTTTGTTATGGATAGAATGTATTTTATTCATATAAATAATGATATTATGTTCATAAAAATTATTTTTAATCATAAAATTAAAATTATTCTTGAATGATTACGATAGTGAATTAATCTCATCGCGTTCGTGGAGACGGTAATCCGTGCGTACGCACGAGTGATAATATCATTATATTGATGGTAAAATCATATGAAATTGGATGGTATATCATATATACAGAATCATTAAAATGTTATATTTATTATTTAAATTATATAAACACATTATTCAACCCATCCAAATAATGATGTGTTTGAATAACAAATCACACCACGACGTGGAGACAGTATGTTGTACGCACGCACGTATGACGACGTTGTAATTTATTGGATGGATAGAACAATGAATATGGTTGTACCATATTTATAATAACATCAAATTTTGTATAAGGTACTGGAGTTATTATTTTGTTATAGAAAGAAAAATAAAGAGGAAGTGGAAGAAGAAAAAACGTGAAAGAGGGTGGTGAAATTATTACATCTTCTTCAAGTGTTTTCTTTTGAGTTGATCAAAAGGGATCCTTAGGTTGGATTTTTGATCAAAGTAAGACCTCTAGGTTAAGGGGAGGATATTTGAGAGGATATTTGGGGAGGGTTTTTTGGTCCAAATGGATTTGGAGGTGTGAAATTAATAGAAGTGGAAGAATCTTTTTTACAAGAGAGATGAGTGTCACTTTTGGAAAAGCATGAAATATTATTCTATAATAAAATAATTTTCGTTTTCTAATGCCTACAAAATGATTTATTTCGAGGATAAGGTGGGTATGAGTCGAAAACCACTAATACAATAGGGTTTAGATAGGTTTAGGTAACTATATTAAACTTAAATTTAGATTTAACTCTTTGTTAAATAGTTTGACATTTACCACCTCTCTTTGTATTTTTATATTATATGGTTAATAAACATACTATAACAAGCCAAGTGAACCCCAAGTGGTTAATTATTAATATATATAACATTATCTAAATCCTTTGGCTAAACCTTAGATTTTTGGTTATATAATATCAATTAATAATATAGTATTTGTTTTAAAAACTCAATTATATCAATTTTGACACTATTTAGTATTTGATTTTTTTGAAGGCCATAAAAAATTTATCACTTTGAATAAAATTTATTTAATCAACCCTAACATATCCTATTAACCTATAATATTTTTGGAATTAATCATAAGTCTAAATTTAAATTTATTTGGATATTTATACTAACAATATTTTAATATTTCATTATTAAGGTAATTACTGCATCATCATTGTGTCATAAATAAATTAAATTATCTATTTTCTAAAAAGTATAAATAATATAAAATTATGTATGAAATAATTTTATATGTCTAATTAATATTTAAAGTCGAATTTATGTTGTGTTCAACCCTATATTTAAAATGGTTTAGTTAATAAACTTTAAATTTAACTGTTTTAACTATTCTTTAAATAAAATAATAAAAAATGTCCTAATCTAATCCAAGTGGACCAAATAGGATCATATTTTATTTCTATGGTTTATTTTTCTTGAATTACACTTATCCAATAGAATTAGGACTTGTTTTAGGGTAATTATAATATCATTTTGACCCTTAATTATCCAATTTAATTTTAACTGTGGAAATAAACGTCAAAAAGTTACTATTCACCCAAAATTATTTCCATCTTATTGAACCAAATTTTATGTACTGATGACAACTGTGTCTCTTGGATTTTTAAAATTCAACTCATAAAAGTAGTAAAATTAAGTTTTATGGAAATTTTCAAATGCTCCTATAAGGTGGGTAAATGACGGTAAAAAGTTCATTAAAATTTTATATATCTCTACTTATTATAAAATCACTCCAATGACTTAAATGAAACATATATTGGTATTAATTATCTATTTTTAACTAAAATAAATTAAAATAAAATTACCAATTAATTAAATGAAATGTCGGTTTTAAAAAGTAACATAATGTTTTCACTATTCATCAAAAATTGAATTTTTCAGATAAATACAAAAAATTAACCCTTTGAAAATTTTAGAATTCTGAATTCAAAAATGAAGTCCATTTTGAAAAATAGAATTTATAAAATTTCAAATACTGGTTATTACTATTCATAACGACTGGTTTGATTGGTCATGGTGTGTTAAAACTCCAAGTTGCGTACAACACAAGCTACTGCATTATACAACCGGAAACATATATTGGAAGCATGGGGTGTTACAATAAGACCCAGGTTTTTTCTATGGGAAGCCCCAATTTTGTTCTCCAAGAAGGTAGAAGGGATTTTGATAATCTATGTGCACTATCGGCGTGTGAACCAGGTGACCGTTAAGAAAAAGTATCAAATACTTTGGATTGATGAACATTTTGATCAGTTGAAGGTTGATCGCTGGTTTTCAATGATAGAACTATGATCAATCTACCGTCAGCTTAGGATACGAGATGAGGATGTGTAGAAGATGACCTTGAGATTTCAGTCAGGCCATTATGAGTTCTTGGATATCCCTTTCGTCGTGACTAATTCCCCAACAGCGTACATAGGACTCATGAACATGATTATTCCACCATACCTCGATCAATTAATGGTGGTGTTCATCAACGAAATCTTTATTTACTCAGTGATGAAGGAGAAACATGACTATCATCTACACATGTTTCTGGATACACTTTAAGAGCAGCAGCATTATGGTAAACTCTCGATGTGCTAGTTCTGGATACGGGAGGTCTACTTTCTGGGACACGTTATCTCAGTGGCTGGAGTTTTAGTGGGTGTAGTGAAGATATAGGTTTTTCTAGCTTGGGAGCCACCAAAGATCTTGTCATAGGTGCATAGTTTCTTTGGGTTTGATTGATACTACCATAAATTCAATCCTGACTTTTCCAGAGTTGCAGCACCCTTTTCATCTTTGAAAAATAAGGGGAAACCTTTCATGGGGTTGGAGAGATGCCAACAGAGTTTCCAGGAGCTGAGGCAGATACTGAAATGTGCCCCGATCTTGAGGCTTCCAAAAGAGGGCGTTGGGTATGTAGTCTACTGTGATGCATCATGGACCAGGTTTGGATGTGTCCTAATGGAGTAGCGAACAGTGATTGGTATTAGTTCATGAAAGCTGAGACAACATGAGCACAACTAAACTACTGATAACCTAGTGTTAACAGAAGTAGTCTTTGCCTTGAATATATGGAAACAT
Organism: Viscum album; assembly: GCA_963277665.1. NCBI lineage: Eukaryota > Viridiplantae > Streptophyta > Magnoliopsida > Santalales > Viscaceae > Viscum > Viscum album. Next base: position 475,236,552 of record OY728148.1, read on the forward strand.
GACATGATGGGTGAATGTTTTATAGTCTACTCTGATCACAAGAGTCTCAGGTATGTCTTCTCTCAAAAGGACCTGAAAATGAGATAGTGGTGAGAGCAAGAGTTTCTCTATGACTGTGACTTTGAGATAGTCTATACCTATGGGACGGGAAACATGGTAGAAAATGCACTCAACAAGAGATCTGGTCTACAATTGCAGAGTGAGGTGACAAAACAGCTTGCCATATTGTAGATATCGTTCATGGATAGAGATGAAGCATCATACCTACAGTGTATGACTATCACACCCCCACTCTATTAGTGAGTCTGGATGGAACAACATGGGGACACTGACTGCAAGGCTCTATATACTAAGATATCCTTAGAGTAGGCCCCTGATGGATTTTATGGAGGTGGGGAGCACATCATCTTCTTCAGAGGATAGAACATTGTACCAGTGGCGCTACGAGAGGAGGTGTTGATGGAGTCAACACATCCCCTCTAGCTGTAAATCCTGGTGTAGAGAAGATATACCAAGACCTCCAACGTCAGGACTGGTGGCCAGAGATGATGAAGGCAGTGGCATAGTTTGTTTCATTATGCCTCACTTGTTAGCAAGTTAAGGCCGAGCACCATGTTCCAGCAGGCTTTTCTCAGTGACTAGAGGTGCCAGAGTGGAAGTGGGATGGGATCTCCATGGAATTTGGGATAGGGCTTCCACGTACATACATGGTACATGATTCCATATGGTTTATTGTTGACCAAATCACCATGTTGTCCATCTTCCTACCTATATGATAGCAGGGATCAATAGAGGGAATAGATTGCCTCTACATACACAATATCTTGCAACTTCATGGGGTGCCATAAACGATCGTCTCTAACTGTGACACATGTTTTACATCCCGGTTGTAGAAGGGATTGTAGGAGGAGTTCGGGACTCAGCTGCATTTGAGAACCACATTTCATCCTCAAATGAATAGTCAGAGGAAGGGGACCATTCAGACAATAGAGGACATGATTTGTTCTTGTGTACTGGATTTTGGCTATAGTTGTGAGGATTACTTGCCCTTGATGGAGTTCATTCACAACAACAGTTATCACCCCACCATCGGTATGGAACCATTTGTCGCCCTTTACGGCCGACCCTGTAGATCACCTCTATGCTGGAACGACCCAGGGGAGTTAGTACTTACAGGTCCAGAGTTAGTACGGGCTACCACTGAGAAGGTGCATATCATATTAGAGCAGATTAAGACAACGTAGAGCAGACAAAAGTCATATGCTAACAGAATATTGAGTCCTTTGGTGTTCCAGAAAGGGGACCGTGTTTTCTTGCGTGTCTCTCCTCAACATGGACTGTAGAGATTTGTCCAAGGTGGCAAGTTATCACCGAGATTTATCGGCCAATTACTGATACTTCGGAGGATTGGTGTTGTGGCATACCACTTGGCATTTCCACTGCAGCTGGAGAAGGTGCACGAATTCTTCCACATATCCCAACTGAGGAGATATATGCACGGCCCATCTCACATCTTCGACCACGGAGAGCTGGACTTAGACGATGGGCAATGTTTACGGAGGTTCTAGTAGATATTGAGGATCGACATGAGCGGGTCATTTGTGGGTAGTTGATTCCTCTGGTGCACGCTTGCTGGAAGCACAACAACCTTGAAGAGATCAAATGGGAGCGGGAGGCTTGGATTCATGCTCAGAACCCCCATTTGTTTTTCCTTAGTCTATGTTATGGATTTGAGGGACGCAAATCCCTAATTTTGGGAGAATGTAAAGACCTTTATTTTTTCGTATAGGTTTTTTTTCATAATTATATGGAATTATTATGAGTCTGCGAAGATTGAAGGCACGTGATTCCGAGGCCCAGTGTTCTAGGAATGAATTTCTGAACTTTTTTCTGGTACATTCAGTAAATGCATGAGTGGTGTTTTCTAAAATTTAAACCAATGCTCAGATTAAAAATTAGAGGGCACTGTTGCATCAGAAGTGCTAGGATTCACTTAAGGGGGGCTTTACTTTGACCGTATCAGGCCAGGAGGAAAAAGATTTGGTTTGTGATTTTTTTTATATGAATTGAAATAAAATAATTTTTTGTTATTTTATTTCATAAACCTTCAACGAACTAATTAAAGTGTTGGTCCAGTGGTGTGTCCAACAATTGGCTTGACCTGCCAACCATAAGTAATGACGACGTATGGGAAATTAGGATGCTTAATAATTTATGATCCCCATTAACTCCCCACATCGTTAATCACTCTCCCCCTCCCCTATAAATATAGAGCTTGAAGGAGAGGTATCAGAAATGATTTTCCAAGAAATGAAGTTCTGCTAAAGTACCATAGCGATGAGACCATAGATGATGGAGTCGACCCCAGTAGTAGGGGACTTGGGACATCGAAACCCCGAACCAGAGTTTGACAGTTGATCAGCGGCGAGGACAGCTTGTTCCAGGGATGTCGAACCACAAGATTGCCTCAACCGTGAGTGCTCACCAACGTTACAAGGTAGGGGGTTATTTTAATTTGTGCATTTCTTATTCCCTATTCACTATTCATGAAATTATATGAAGAACGCGAGTTAATGTGGAGGGTGTGAGCCTAATCAACCTGGCCCGAACCCTCCGCTATCTTTCTACCCTTGCGCCACCTTGGAATACATCGAGCAATCTAATGCATGCCACAAGAGGAAGGTCGCGGATTGTCAGCCGCAGGAAATTGAAGAGGTGGCTGACACGACTGATAGCCACCTTAATAAAGGGGGCACGACCGCCGCGCTGCTAGTGAACGAAAGCCATAGAGGAGGCTGAAGAAACCTCTATCAGGATCCGCATTGACTGAGCGGTGCCTATAAGGCGCCACTGCCTTGCCAAACGAACGACGGTCGAGCCATTTGGGAGTCCGAGAGACTGGGGGCTTACACCCCCCTCGTCGAACGAAATCGGTTCACCACCATCAGAGAAATCTTCCACCCTCAAGCCGGGCCGCTGCCCTCTGTGTGGGCTGCCACCGTCAGAGTGGGCCGCCACCCTTAGAGCGATCCATTTCCCTCACACCGGGCCGCCACCCTCAGAGCAGGGCCACCACCCTCAGAGAGAGATGCCACCCTCAGAGCGGGACGCTGACCTCGTAGTGGGATTCCACCCTCAAAGATTGTCTGCCACACAAGGAGTGAGCCACTATCCGTGTACCGGGCCGCCACTGGGCTTGCCACCGCCCCAGCGGGGCACAGTCCCCGGACCGGGCCATCTCTCTAACAGGCTGTCACCCCACGTGGGCCAAGCCACCCCTTTGCGGGTCACCCTATTTTTGGTGAGTCTCCCCTCTTGTGGGATGAGGTGGACATCAGGCTAGTAGGCCAAGTCCACCTCCGCCCCGCCCAGACCGGGTTGGGCCGGGTCGGTCTGACCGGGTCAGAACGGAACTGGGCCCAATTGGGCCTAGAAACACTCAAAGGGGTTTATATAGAGGACCAGATGCCTATTGGACATACCGTTTGTGGTGTCGAGACCCTTGGAAAAATACAGTCCTTTTTCCTTAATCCATTAGAGTTTCATAGAAATTTGGATTTCAACCGGGGTAGATCGCACCCAGATCCAAAAAGGCCCTCGACACTGAAATGCCAATAACACAAAGACCATGTGTCTGACTGACGTGTCGTCTATTGCATTGGAAACCTTATGAAAAGGTGGATTATCGGGTTACTTCTTTTGGAGACTTCACTATGGTTGGGATATGACTGATGGATTGAAGTACAGTTCTCTCAAGTGCACTACGTTGGGATCCAAGTGACTGGTTGTGACAAGAACACTACTGACTTTTTGACATGAAGTGACTCGATGGACACAATATGCATTGGATAAGAGTAACATAGTAAACCATGATGGGGGTGGGTGGTTCTGTGTGACTTGGCGGCCATTGGTGGGGAGAAGGTGTAGTACACGATGGGGAGGAGTACATTTGCAGAACAAATTGGGGGGGGGGGCACTGTGTGACCCGATAGACCCACAATACGCGATGGGGAGAAGTACATAAGTAGTTCAAGGATAGTGGGAAGTGCCTCTTTGTGAGGCGGAATACCGACTATAATCGATAGAGGAGGATTTCCCCAGTAGCTGAGGAGTTCAACGTTGGGACTAGGGATGTTACTTGTTACTACCCCTAGAATAAATCTTGGTGTGTGCTGTCTTTACTTTATGCTTATGATTGAAGTTATGCTATGTGGTACTTTACATGTGTCGTACATTACCTTCATGGTGTTACCCTGTGGTTTTTTATTTGTGGAATTCTAGGAGACCTTTAGGGTCCCTACTGAGAATCGTTATACTCAACCCTACACGTGATTCACCTACACCATGTTGTGTCTTGTTCAGACGATGTACAATATTGATCGAGGATGAGGGAGCCAGGACTAGACAATTCTCGGATGTGAAAATTCATCTTGACATGACGTAGAGGTCATATGGAGGTGATGTGTACCTACTCTTCAAGTAGGATCCATGGTGGACAATCCAGAAGCTTCTTTTCACATTTCTGTTGTTTTGTAATTTTAAGTTGTACTTGTACTTTTTTTGGTTTGTCTTGTAATCCACCCATTTACTTTTAGTACACTTTTACTTTAATAGTTCAATTCACAATTTCTTTTTTATGTGTTCTTGGACCATGTGTTTTTATAGTTTTAATGGAAATGCCTTCCCATTTTAGAGAATATGCCTTTCGGTACTTGTCACTAGCCCCTGGCATATGGAAGGTGGGCTTAGGGTAGTCACAGCACGGGCCCTAGGGGTTGGGTTGTGACATTAACCCACATCATCTATAAATTCAATGACCCCTTATATAAAAAAAAATATTTATATTCTTTAAATTTGAACCCATAATCAAGAAAACTTTTAGACATCTTAATAAAATAATATAAATTACACTTTTCTTTTGATTACACTTAATAAAATATTGGGAGTTGATTTTACATTGAAAAGACATGTATAATTCAAATTTTTTTTCTCAAAAGGAACAATGATCATGACAACATAAAAATTTGTTAATACAGAAAATGTAAAAAACAATATTTGTTTCACACCTTTAAAGATATTAAAAAATTTCGCATTATTAAAATGTATAAATTATTCATTTTATACCTTTTTATGAAAACAAAAATATATAAATACGTGGCCTTAAATAAAAATTGAGTACAAAGAATAAAATTCCAAAAATAGTATATAGAATATGGATATTTAAGAAAAGTATTTGAGTGGAAAAGTTTAAAATAACATTTTAATGAAAAATCCATAACTTCGAGTCGTGAATCGCTATGAAAATCATTTTCTATTTAGAAGAGAAAAAATAAATTAATTACTTACATACATTAAAATGTTTTTCATATTTATTAATATTTTATTTTTCTTATTAATTAATTTATTACCTTGTTTTATAATGTCACTAAATTAGTTATGTTCAAGTAATATGTTTTGTGGTCGATCAATTCATAATATCCAAAATGTATTTGGTTTGATGACTGTGGTATAAATTTTTAAGGTTATATAATCACTATAATATCAATAATTTCATAATAATTATGATTATACTTCAAATATATGTTTAGAACCACACAAAAATATTTTTTAGGGAAAAGAAAATAAATCATTTCATGGCATCCTTAATTCGCACATAGACTGGATTGACATTTTTATTTTCCAACAGATGGGAATGAAAGAAATTAGATAATAGATTATCTTAAAATATAGTAATCATTTCATAAATATAATATATTTTCATTAAATCCATCCATATAAATATCCATGTGAGGTGGGGAAGAAAAATGAAATAGGTCACTTCATGGAGGTGGGAGTCACCACGTACGCACGTGCAAAATTTTCATTTTCCATGATATGGAAAGAAGAATGAAAATTATTATAAAAAAATTATACTAATGAAGAATATATTAATGATTAAAATTTCATCATATTATTATGGTTAGAATTGATTTCAAGGAGGTATAATAATAAATAAAGTTGAATGATTTTTGTTACAGAATTACATATTCCCTGGGAATCCTCAGTGGATCTCTTTTTAATCCATTTTGGATTGGTATTTTAGGATGAAAAGAACCCATAGGGAATTAAAAATATAGTTGGGGAGGGATTTGGGCGGATATTTTTCAATATAATGTCCTCAAAGTGTGTGGATAATTGAGGGGGTAAATGGATCCTTTTATAAGTTATGGGAGTGGAAATCTTATATGTAGGATCAAAATGACACTTATTGTATTATCGAAATAAGGTTATAGATGATAATATATAAGAGAGGGGGGGGGGGTGAATTGTAAACTTTAAAAAATTCTATTGGAACTCTTAAATATGGTAGTGTTTAACAAATTCAAACAAGGTAAACTCACAAGACCACTCAATTCTACTAACTAGCTTCATTCTAGAAATGTGGTTATGGAAATGAAACATAAGAACTTTTTAAAAATAAATAGATTCTTCCTTAAAGCATATAGAATCTCAAAAATCAGTGTACCAGTATGAGGATGTATAAAATAGTTATAATTTCCTCAACCACCACAATGTAGTGGAAAACCTAAAACAATACAAGTAACAAGTAATAAATTTTTTATCCCAAAGAGAAGTATATCCAAAAACCTTGGATAAAGGTACCTTGATTTATAATCTCACAAAAGTATATCTTTTCTACACTAGGGTAAGACCTTGTTACGAATATCGTAATCCATCTTGCTATCCCCTGAAGCCCTCGAACTTCAAGGTTGTCAACATCTCTATCTTCCTATCCCCAGAATCCCTCGAATGTACTCAGCAACATTCGTAGTCACACAAAGTAATTCTGAACAAGATGTTCAGTAAACAAAAAGAAATAAAGTATCTCTCTATAGAAATCACTTCAGAAACATGTAATATCAAGATTTATCAACATGAATTGATCTCTTTGAAATGAGATCCTATTTATATGCACATCTTCAATGGTCGGCTCCCTCCTCCAACAATCATATTTTTCCTGATATTTAGGAGGGACCTATACAAGTGTCACTCAAACAACATTTGGTTAGAAAAAGATAGCATGACATCATTTTATAACTCAAAAAATAGTAAAAAAAATATGGTTGTGTAACCAAATCCATTTTTCGGAATGTAAGAAAAAATGAATGTTTTAAGTCTAACCAAAAAACCACTTGGTGTCTATAATACATGATCATTCATATTTTTTCATCAATAAAATTCAGAACCTGAATTCTAAAGAATTCCAGGGTTTAAATTTTATGGAAATTCAGAGTCCGAATTCATAAGAATTCGGATTCTGAATTCACAAGAATTCAGAGTCTGAACTGAGAAAGTTCAGTGTCTGAATTCAGAGAATTCAGAGTCTGAACTCAGAGAGTTGAGATTCTGAATTCATAGAATTCAGATTCTAAACTCAGAAATTCTAGAGTCTGAATTCAGAATGTTCCGGAGTCTAAATTCAGAGAATTATGAGTCTAAAATGAGAAAGTTCAGAGTCTGAATTCAGGGAATTTAGAGTCTGAATTCATAAAGTTCATAGTCTATATTCAGAAAGTTCGGAACCTAAATTCAGATCCTGAAAACGAAATGCTCTATATCTATGTATTTATAAGATTCTGAGTTTTTGGATACAAAACCGAATTTTATACTTCGAAAGAAAATGATTTTGATTATAACATGAACAATGAAAAACATGGTAAGGATAAATTTTCTTGGTGAAGGAAAATTTTCCTTAGGAATATAAAATACAGGGAAAATAAATTTTCCTATGGATAGAGTGTTTGTGATTTTAAAAACAAGAAGGAATGAAAAAGTCATAATGAAAATTTATTAAATCAAAAATCTCCCCCTTTATGGAAAGGACAGACATCATTACGAAAAATAATATAAGGACTAAGGGAATATTTTTACGGACTTTGCAAGTAAAACATATCTCCCTTAACACATGGGAAATGATGAATACGAATAACTCCCTCTTAGGATTTGGATAAACAAAGGATCATATTCTTGATTTCTTGATTGAGACTATGCATTTTATTGTATATGAAAATCTTCTTGGATAAGAACTACCCCTTATATGAACTCCACCTTACTTAGAGAAATTTATTCTTTTAATTCGTATTCTTTTTTATCATTCCTTTATCCCCCTTTGTGATTTTCAAAAAGGATTAATTTTAATGGAAAGGAAAATATGGTACTTGAAATATTACTACTAAACAACCAAAATATGATCAACCAAAAATTTTATTAAGTTTGGAAAAATTTATAAAAGTGAGGAATACAACAAAAGATCCGAATTGAACAAGATTATCCATACTTCTCCTTCGGAATCATATCCTTTACTATGGTTTTGATCTTCTTGAGTTCCTTGTGATCCTCCTATGCTCATTTGTTAAGCTGATCCTAATATTCTATTTTCTTCTCTTAGGCTTTGATTTTTTCTTCCTGAGCCTGAAGAGATTCTTCCTGGCCCTTTAGAACTTATTCTTTCTTAGAAAATTTTTCTTCAAGTTAAATTTTGATTTCTCTATCCATATTCCAACTCTGAGCAACTGAATAAAACTTCCCATTTAGATCTTTCACTTCTTGTTTCAGATGAGTTCTTTGAAATACTTATATTCACATATAAGTTTTCTTGATCAAGTTTTTCATTGTTCTATATTTTCATTTCTTAGGATATTTTTATCATTGTTTACAAACTTTTATTACTAACTAGTTTGTGTGGAATGATTTTATTTAAGATGGCAGGTATGAATTTCAGTTCCATAGACAACTTAAATCCTACCAGACCACCTATTTTTGATGGGAATGATTACAAATATTAGAGAGATCATATGAAGTCTTTTTTTATCAATACTAGAGTGGACAACATTGTTATTATTAATGGATATTACAAGATTCTAAATAAGGAAGTCCGATGTTTTACTAATAAAGAGAAATAAGTATATCAAATTAACTACAAGGTAAACAATACATAGTTGTGTTCCATGACCAGGAATATATATAGTCATATTTCTTCTAGTGAAGCCCCAAATTGTATTTGGAGGAATCATTAAGTTAAAAAATTGGGTACTCCCAATGTTATTGAAACTAGAATAACTCTGCTCAGAGTAGAGTACCATGGTTTTTTATTTCCCTATGAAGAACCTATATGTAATTTATTATAGAGATTTATAACTATTTTTAAAAATATACAATCTATTGGTGAAAAATGTTTGGATGATGAGGAACTTTTAGACAAAATTTTAGACATCATGCCTAATGAGTGGGAATCCCAGAGAAAAGCTATAGGTGAGACTCGGAAAGTCTCACAGATTACTCTTGATGAAATTTTTGGAAGTCTTCTTCAACATAAGACTAGAATGAAGAGATATGATGATAATGCTAAGAAGAAGAATGTGAATGGAGGTGTTGCTTTTACAACTACTTCTAATCATATGAAATCCAAGACTCTTTAGAGAGTAGCAAGATCTAAGTCTAAGAAGATCACTGTTTTATCTGAATCAAGTGAAAGTGAAAATTATGAGAGTAAGCTAGCTAATCACGCTCAAAGGATGAAAAAGTTAGTTGGGAAGAAATACTTTCAGTATCGATATAAGAAGAAATAATGAAAGGATAAGAAAGGCTCTAAAGTCACTTATCATGAATGCAAAAGAGATGGGCATATAAGGCCTGATTGTCCTATGATTAAGAAAAAAATATAAAGTAAAATCATTATGGGAGAAATATAAAGAATTACTAAAAAGATAAAGCTAAGAATGTATTTAAAGATAATGTCACATGGAGATCTAGTGGTGGAGACTCTTCTAAGGAATCCTCATATTATGATTCTTTTGGATAGAAGAATCTTGGTCTAATAGCCAGACTACCTATTAAAAATCATTTTTAGTGGAAAAGGTACACAATGTTGAACCCATCACCAATATATCCTTGAATTCTAATTAGAGTGATAGAAAATACTTTGAGTCATCGGATGAAGAATCTTCTTCTGATGAAGATAATAATTTACCTACCTATGATGAAGTGTCTAGGTTTTCTAAGCTTCTTGAGAATGAAAATTATAAATTCAAGAAAAAGCTCGACAAGGAAAATTCTATGATTTCTATTCTTAATAAGGAAATATCAGATCTTTCTACAGATCTGGATAAGAAAATGATTTATTTTTAAAGTATTTAAAAAAACCATGGGGAAGTTAATTATGAGAAGGATAAACATCCTATGGATCTAGAAAAAGTAATTTCTAAGAAAAATGTTTTTGAGCCAAACACTAGTGCTAAAATTGATATTTCTAAGGATAAGAACATAGTTATTTAACTAATGTAAGAAATATTTTCCTTGAGTAAGTGTTTGTAAAAATTTACCTCGGCGAAGGAAACCTTTGACAAGATGTATTCTCAAATTCGACCTCTAAGGAATAATTCTGGTTTTGGTTATACAAGTTCATAACCGATTTTTAATAACAATTGTTTTGTTCCTCAAAGTGATCCATTCTGAACTAAGTATCAGTGTGATGGGTATTGGGAAAAAAATTGATCCTTAAACCAAACTCAGTCTTTAGGTTTTTATAAAGTTGTGATACCAATTGTATGATCGAAATGATACTGATTGTAGTTTTGAAACAATGATATAGATGCTCAATATACAAGAGGGGTGTGAATTGTATACATTAAAAAAATTACTTTGGATCTTTTAAATATGGAAATGTTGAACAAAGTTAAACAAGGTAAATTCACAAGTCCTCTTTGTTATACTAATTTTCTTGATTCCAGAAATGTGGTTCCAGAAATGAAACATAACAAATGTTTACAAAGATAATGATTCTACCTTAAAGCATATTGAATCTCATAAATCAGAGTACATGTATAAGAAAGTATAAAATATTTATACATTCCTCAATAACCAAAATCTAGCAAAAAACTTGAAAGTACAAGTAACAAGTAGTAAATTGTTTAACCCAAAGAGAATGGTATCCAAAAACCTTGGATAAAGGTCCCTTGATTTATACTTTCAAGAACGTTTGTCTTAACTACACCCGGGTATGACCTCAATACGAATATCAAAATATGTCTTGCTATCCCTGCAAGCCCTAAAACATCATGGTAGTCGACACCTCTATCTTTCTATCCCCAGAGGCCCTTTAATCTTCTCATCAACATTCGGAGTCGCACAGAGAAATTCAAAACAAGATGTTAAGTACGCACAAAGAAATAAAGTATCTCTCTAGAAATCAAATCAGTAGCATGTAATATCTCTATTGATCAACTTGTATTGAGCTCTTTCAAATGAGATAATATTTATAGGCACATATTATAACACCCCAGGTAAATAAAGAATATGACATTTTCATATTTATCCATATTTGTGAATAAAATATTAATATGACTTTAAAGGGGATGCTATGCTCGATGGCGTACCCAACACGCAACAACGAGTTTCTTGGGAATCTTACTTTGCACTCTAATAATAAAATAATATTATTTTAAATGGCAGTTAACATGTAGCCGTTGTATTGGCGGGAATGGATACAAATAACTAAAATATGAGTATATATGTTTTTAAATATTTTTACTTTTATCCAATAAAAGATAAAGGCTTAAAATATGGAAAGAATTCAATTTTAGGCGTATATGCCCTAGTTTTCACTAAAAGATCACTTATCGCCTTTTGATGGCGAACTGTCATTAAATTTTGTTTTTTTCACTCTTATAAATTCTATTGGACCAAATAAAACTCTTCTTATGAATCGGGAAATCAAAATTTATTTTGTGTAAAGTTTTGGTATCTTTTCGATAAAGTTCTTTTTTTAATGAATATTGTAAAATGTTGTATTTTAATTCAAAACCAATTTTTAATATAATTTATTTATATGATTATATTATCTTTTGAATTGGTTTTAAAGTGAAATTTGAATATATTTTTACCATTAAATCCAATAGTGGTCGTTGGAATTAATTTCACCTTGAAGTCGGACTTAAACTAGTGTCAATCTTTTGATACTTATTGTTTAATAAAAACACGCTATTTGTCATGACAGCGGGGATTAATTATTAAATTAATTAATGTGACTTATATGTTTTGAATTTTTTAAAATAGACTTCATTTTTGAATTTGGAATATCAAATAGAGCTTAGGGTGAATTTTTGGTAATTTTCTGAAAAACTTCAATTTTTGATGAATAGTGAAACCACTAAGTGGTACTTATAAAAACTAATTTTCCGTTTAAATGAAATTTTTCCACCTTTCTGTTTTGAATTTTAAAAATCTGACATACATGGTTGTCATTAATAAGTAAAATGTGGTTCAATGGGATTAAAATAATTTTTTTCTGAATAGTAACTTATTAAGTTTTTAATCGCGATTAGAGGTAATTATTGTAGTTTAAGGTAAAAATAATGTTTTAATTATATGGAATGAACTTGAAACATGTCCTAACCTCATTTTAGGTGTCATGTCCGACCAAGACAAGACATGGGTCAACTTGAGGACCCCATGGAGCCATTTTGGTTGGGAAATGACATAAATAACTTTTTATTTAATGTTAAAGTAAAAACGAGACAAACATGAAATGTTTTACTAAAACAATTTTTAAAAGGGGTTATACAAACCCGATTTTTGACTATAAATATTCATTGGAAAGATAAACAGATTTCCTACATCATAGTATTTTTTTTTAGTAATTTTTTGACATTAAATAATGTAAATTATTTATGATATCATGATGATGCAGCGATGACCTCATTATTTAATGATTTACATAAAAAGGAAAGATAATGTAATATCTAAGACCTACAAATGTCCAAACCCTATTGGATGAGTAGATTTCGAACCCTTATCACCTTATACTCGAAATAAATCAATGTGGGACCTTTAAAATCTGAAACTCTTTTGAAAATAAAGTAACATTTTGTAACTTTACAAGAGTGCCCCTCCTCTCTTCTTATAAAAGGCCCCCACCCCTACCTCCTTACCCACACTACCAAAGCCTTTGACTCAGCAAAACTCTGCCCATTGTTTTTCTCCACTTCCCTCTATTACTACTTGAAGCCTCACGTTGGGCATAAGTCTTCCCAAGGAAGCATTTGGGATCAAACCAAAGGGAGTTACCCGATTGTAAGGTAGTGTCTTCACTTGAGTACTTTTGTTTTATTTTGCTTCTCCAACCTCCTAAACTCTTTTTATTCATTACTTTTGTAACAAATCCAGTATCATAAATAAACTAGGATGTTGTTATAATAAGGGTTCGATCTACACTTTCACACACCTACATCTAATGGTTAAAGAACATACTATTTCCGTGGATGGTGTATTTCAGCCTCCCGAAATGATGATTATTCAACATTTTTTTAACACCTTAAAAGGTGGCCATTAAGATGACACTATATTTATATATGATATCTAATATGGTTATGTTTTACTTAAGCTTCTGTATTTTTCATTTATGGAATACCTTTATGGTTTCCATTATGGGTAAACGTGATATCTTCATTTAAGGAAGTGCAGACTACCGCCCCCTCAAAGTGATGTGATTCGTTAATTCCATATGTGGGACGTGTAAAGGATGGATTTAAAGTTATTATATATTATTTTACACTGGAATTATAATATACCTCTATATCATTATCATTCTATTCCATAAAAATATGAAATAGAAATGAAAGTAGCGTTCATGCGTACGTACGGCTTACCGTCTCCATGAACGGTGCATTTCATTTATTACCTCTAAATGATTATGTAGTAATACATGTATATTATGGATATATATGATATATATGATATCCAAATCATGAATGTAATTCTGGATATAATGAACATTTGACCACACAAACAACATGTAATTGTAAGAATTCCACTTTCGACTAAAGAACCAAATATCGACAAATCAGACATTATTAACTTAAATGATTACATAATGTTTATAACATGACAATAAGTGATATAAAAGGAATAATGAACTAGATAAAGGTTCTTAATAAATTGGAAATTAACTCAAGTTTATTATTCAGGATGTTAAAGAAACAAACAAGACAAGTTGGACTTGAGGTAAGGGATCTTACTCCTCTCTTTCTTTTTAAGTACACTATTTTATGTCATTCCCTCTAAAGCTCATCTTTATTGTTATTGGGATGCTATTTTATATTGAAATTACTGTAATTTTTATTTTCATGTGATGAGAGACCCTATTCTCTCTCATCAATCCATTTTAGAAGTTTTGAGTGGCGCCATTAGGCTGCCGAATTTTTGTAAGAGATCAAACCTCTCTCTTTCTTTTTAAGTACTCTCCTTTATGTCACTTCTTTTAAGCTCCACTTTGTTATGTTGGGGGATGTTCTTTTATATTCCTCTTTCTATAAAATTTATGTTAATATGATGAGATACCCTATTTTCTCTCATCAATCCATTTTTGTAAGTTTTATGTGGCGCTGTTGGGCTGTCAAGGGAACTTCTTAACCCAATTTCGATTTCTTTGGGTTCAACATGTAGTTATTGAATATGTCATCCTTTGAATATGTGTGAATGACCTTTGATTATTTTACACTTAATATCCACTTATATTTGGTGTATTCATTTTTCACACATAGTTATGTAATTGATTTATCCTTAAACCAAGGATACCGTCTTTGTAAGAGACTTCGTCTCAATATCCTTTCATTGAGGCATATTCTATTTTATACACAAACTTATTTTATACGGTATATAAACCCCTTTGACTTTTATGTTTATTCAAAAGGAATGTTTTTATATGAATTGTTTATTAAACGACAAAAGGGAATGTTTTTGTCGTACGTATGCGGCGACAACGACTTCTCCACCGTTAGGACCATTATTTGAGTATCAGCTTCCTCTACAAGCCATACCTTCTTTTTAAAAGAAAAATAAATACCATGTTTTACTTTTCTTTTATTTTGGTATTGAAAATGGTTGTCATAATGTTTTTTCAATGTTTTGTATTGATATCTTGTGATTGAAAGGTGGAAATGTTATGTTTCCTTTATGCATGTTTTATGTGATAAGATTATGTTATGGTTCTTGGGCATTGTTATGAATACGGGTGGTTCCATGATAAACTAAGGCTGGGTGAGCCCGATATAGCTCTCCAATGCATTGGGTAATGCGAAGGAGTGAAACATTAAGGTTTCTCCAAATAGATTTAGGGAATATACTGTGATGGGTATTCCAAACGTAACCAAGAGGGTTACTCCCTACGTAAGAATGTTATGAATGCCTCAAGTTACCTTTATGTCTTATGATTTCTATGATTTATTCATGATTTGATGAGGTATGTTAAAGTGCCTATGTTTTATGGGTAAAGTATGATTTCATTCTTATCTATATATGAACTCATGTTTCCTTTCCATATTTTTATAACCCTTACTGAGCTTTTTATGCTCATCCCAAGTTTTTGAAATGTTTTTCATAGGTCAAGGGAAAGGTACATGATGTGATGATAGTGTCAAGGATGTGTTAAGAAAAAATCCAAGTTTTATTTTAAATATGTTTCCATTGATGGGAATGAAGAATAATATCTTTATGTAACCACTTTTTTTTATATGTGAAATGTAATGAAAGTTTAATGATCTAATTCTCTAAAACTCTAAACCTGAAAAGATCCTCAATGCGTAATCTTGTCATAACTCAAGATTAAGTAAGGTTTAAGGCTGGGGCCTTATACATATTTAATGGTTAGATCCCTCTTCCAGCGGTCATATTTTTCCTTGAATGTCAGAGGGACCTGTACACATGTCACACAAACAACGGTTGGTTAGAAACAGAAAGCACGATATCGTTTTATAACATAAAAAATAGTAATAAAAAATATTGTTGTTTTACCGAATCCATTTTTCAGAATGTAAGAAAAAATGAATGTTTGTAGTCTAACAAAAAACCCATTCGGTTTCAAAAATACAAGAACATTCAGATTCTGTCCTCAAAAGAATTTTGAACCTGAATTCTATAGAATTCTGGAGTCTGAATTTCAAGGAATTTCGCAGTCTGAATTTATAAGAATTTGGAGTCTGAACTCAGAAAGATCAGAGTCTGAACTCAGAATGTTCGTAGTCAGAATTCATAGATTTTGGAGTCTGAACTCAGAATGTTCGGAGTCTGAATTTAGAATGTTCTGGAATCTAAATTTTGAGAATTTGGAGTCTGAACTCAAAAAGTTCATAGTCTGAATTAAGGGAATTTTTCGTCTGAATTTAGAAAGTTAGGAGTCTGAATTTAGAATGTTCGGATCCTAAATTCGGATCCTTAAAACAGAATGATCTTTATCTAAGTATTTATATGATTCCAAGGTTTTGGATACGAAACCAAAGTTTATACTTAGAAATCTAATGAGTTATATTATAACAAGAACAATTAAAAACACGGTATGGATAAATTTCCTCAGCGAAGGAAATATTTTCTTATGAATATAAAATATATGGAAATGAAATTTACCTTAAGATAGATTGTTTTTTATTTTAAAAATAAGAAGGAATAGAAAAGTCAAAAGGAAACCTTATTGACTCAACATTAAAAATAATTAATGTTCTAATATAATATGAATGTCCCATTAAACAAAACTGGTTATTAAATATATATCTAGAGGAAAAGAGAATGTTTTTATAAATACACTAATACAAAAATATTATATATAATATTTTGGTACCTTATCTCATAGTTCTAACCATTTTACCTCTTTTAACCATATACTGATGTGTAACTATTAACCATGGTAATTTATTTTCATAATAATAAATATAGATGTAATTTTTAAAAATTTGAAAAATTTAATTATAAATATTAAAATAATTTTACAAGATTAAATTTATAGAAGTGGTAAAAATTAATTTTTATTTAAATAAGGAAAACACCAAAAAACTATTTTTACAAAAAATCTCTATTGGATATAAAAATTTAATTTACACCAAAACCATGTATGGAAATTATCCTCATAAAATTTATTGGTTTATGAATAAAAAAGTTGATTTATGAAAATTTAAAACCAATCCATAATTCAATATATCCATAAAAATAATTAATTGAGGGGAAATAATCAAAACTATGTTTTATTAAAAATAATACATTAAATTGATATATAAATTTCAAAAACAGGCTTCAAAATTCAATATATATTTTTCAAATATTTATTTACATTTATAAATAAACTTTTATTTAAAATTGGTTTCATAATCTTTAAATCCATTTTCTTATCAGGATAATTTTTGAAATTTACTAGTATTTGCAAAACCTGTATTTTTTAATATTCACCAAAAAATAAAAGTTTTTAAAAAATCTTTAAAATCACCATAATATAATTTTGATCAATCCATTCCAAAAATGAAATATATTTTAACAAATTAAAATTCGTTAATGTAGAAAATTAACTTTAAAAAACAATATAATTACAGGAAAACATATTAGTTAAAATTAAACTATTTTTCTCAACTTATAAATTATTAATTTTATCTAATATTTAATATTAATCGATAAAATCATATAATTATAATAATTGAACACAGAAATGATTTAGAATTAATATTTCGAAGGTTTTCATGAGTATTTTAGATCGGTTATTGTGGGTTTCAATCATTGTATGACTATCTTTATAAAGTAATCCATCAATAATTATATTGTTTTAATGTTATCTCGAAATAGTCAAGTTCTCTCCCCCTTTCTAGAACACCGACTTGGATTTATTACTTTGTTTAATATTATGTAATGATCGCTAGTTAACATCTCCTATGTATCTTATTGAAAAACTCTTCCCCATTGTAGTAAACCCAAATATCACTTCTTTAAAACTTGTTAAAATAATGTTTAATATCCAAAAAATTTAATACAAGATCATTACAATATTTTTATATAAATAAAAAATCCCATATGCAGTAAAGGTCTCTTCTCTAAACCATATAGTTAGATGAATATTGTTGGGATACAAGTGCTAACTGATACTTCTAAAACTAATATTTTGTAAGTTCATTTCTATTGATATGCATAATCTCATATTGTGTTAACATATATTCAAATTAAACAATACCTTATTCAACATCATCCCTTATGAAATGATAATTTCCTCAAAGATCATTATTGTTGAATGATAAATATTATTTTCTCTAATTTCAGTCTCACTCAAGTTATCACACATGATTGTAATAGAATATTTAACATCATCAGGATCATTATTTGGATATTGTTTATTTCATATAAACTGACTAAATACATGATTATTGGCTATGTGTTTATCCTCTATAGTACAAAGGGTATCACATTCTTTTTTTAATAAGACCTAAAATGAAAAAAATTCCAAGATAGAAAGAACAAATCAATGATGGTCTACATTCACTTTTTAAAACAAAACAATCAATATTATTGTATCTGAAAATCCCATGTTGTGATATTTTTGGATAGAACATCCCAATATTCCCTATAGATCTTATACTGTGAATAATTATTTACTCCTCAAGAAATATGATTATACTTTTAAAAAAGTTGGTACCTTGTGGCTTGACTGGTCTCAAACACAATGCATGGGTATGTGGATAGTAGTTACCACAAGATTCTAATTATTTTCCTCTTCTTAACCACATCAAAAATATTTAATTATTATTTATTGATAATTTCATTGTGTAGACACATGTTTTTTCATTATATTCGAGTATTCCATTACAAACCTCTTGATTACCTATTTTGATCATTTTGTTTGAAAAATAAATAGTTGGTAGGCAATAAATCATTGTTCTTTGATATTTTTAAGAAGATTTGAATTATTTATAATAGGGTGATGAGTATATGTGTATCATCAATATCTATTCCATAAATATTATATCAACCTTTTTAGAATAGTCATACTCTATCCTAAGCCAGTGTATCATCTTCATTATTATTATTCTGAAATAACCAATTGGTTCCAATGTATTTTTATCTTTTTACCATTGAATATCATCCTGTATTTAATAAAAAGCGTTTTTTGTATCGTATTGATTCTATGTGTTTTCACTAGAGATATCCATAAATTTAATGTTTTCTGGATGATTTCAGCGCTGCTAATTTCTTTATTTGTGTCTAAAAAAACTTGTATGATTTCTTTATAACGGTATTCTTATTTTGAGTCTTCTAAGTAATCATTTTATCCCCCTTTTCTGGTCATATCCACATAAATCACCTATGTGAGTTGATAAATATTACAATGGGAACACTTCTCCATATATTTTGATATAGGACAATTATTAATTGACTTTACACACTAAAATTCCTTAATTTTCCATGGATTTTTTGGGAAATTTGTGGATATGAACTTTATATGGATATCTAGGGAAAATAAAATCATACCTAAGATCATTGAACCTATTTTTTATATCATATTTAAAATAAATCATATTCTTCCAAAAATTAGATTGTTCTTCAGATTTGGATACTTCCCATAATAGAAATCTTTTCATGTATACTATTTATATGGAAACAAAAAACACTATTGTAGATATAAACTTATGTAATAATTCCTAATAATTCCTTATTATATCCTTCTTCTTGAATATTGGAAAATTCATATCGTTCAAAATATGATTCATTCTCTTAGGAATAATATTTCATTAAGGATTCCTTATTGATGAAACATGGTGTCTAATACTATGCTTCCAAAAATTTTAGTCCACCTAATTATTGGATAATTATACACCACTATCAATTTGGAACTTCTATACTTTTATTATGAGCATATCCTCCACCAATATTCTATAAACTATGACACACCTGAATTTAACAAATTTTTCGGATATAACCATCAACCATTCCATATTTTTATAATTTTTAATAAAAAACATATAATAATAGTTACCATACATGAACTTGAGTGATATTTTTCCACAAAATACGAGTTCCCCAACTCAATCAATCTCATATAGTTCTTATACATCTGATTGTATTTGTCAAAAATTACATTTTCCATTTTACAAGTGTAAAAAGTGTGGGTGCGATCACATGAAATTTTATGGAATTTAAAAGATCATTAGTTCTCTAAAAATTATTTTATATAATTTTATATCAATTTTAAAAGCCTTATGTGTCATATATTGTTCAATTATTACTTGGTTAAAAGTCTATGTCTTCTTATCCATAAATGAGATAGAGATTCACCTTCATGTGCTTACATTACATCACTGTATGACCATATATTACTTAAACGATAATGGCATTCTTGTATAATTTTACAAGATGATTTGGTTCACACAATTGTATTTCACTTAGTAAATTTTCAAAAAGGCCTTCAACCACCAAGAAATCTTTGTATCTCAATTTCTTACCTAATGCTTTCAATTTTCCAATGTCAAGGATCTTTAAAATTTAGTCCTTGTAAAAATAAAAGACACATTCATTATCATACTTGATAATAGTGACATTATTTTTGGTTTAAAATTATGTGGGATGTACATCCACCATCCAATATCCAAACAACATATTGACAAATAACATTAAAAATGAATTTTGTAACTTTTTCAATATTAGATATTCCATTCACATTATATATTTTCTATTTAACATTTTTTGGTGGTAGATTACATTGTTCAAACATAAGATCCATTAAATACACTTCAACATTTAGATTAGTGAGTTGGTTATAAATTTTCAATCCCTTTGATGAAGTTTCTTTCTTCTGAGATCTTATTCTTTGGGTCTCCATCAGCTCACTCATTTATAACATTAATGAAAAATTCAAGGATTTGTGTCCATAACCATCACACCAAAAATTATTTCTATTAAAATAATATGATTCTTATTAATTTTTACTCATTTGGTTTCTATCCTAAGCCTTAAAATTCCTTTTTTTCTATGGAAGATACCTATTTTGTATTTCCTTTATTTTCACAATAATAACAATAGAGTCATGGTGTACTATTAAGTTTTTTAATTTTTTACATGAGGCCTTATCGGTATTTTATGAGTCACCTCCAACAAGATTCATTCTAGGAGTGGGCGATTTAGGTTCAATTTCAATGACTACTAATTTTATCGCAACAAACCCCATTAAATGTCTAATTATTATTGTAACATCCTAGGTAAATAAGGAATTTATCATTTTCATATTAATTAATATTTGTGAATTAAATATTAATGTTAATTTAAAGGGGATTCTTTGTTTTATATCGTAACTGATACGCAACAATGGTTTTTTTTGAAATATTACGTTGCAAACAATGTTGATTTATACTGAAAAATAATATAATAAAAATATTATTTTAAATGGTAGTTAACACATAACCATTTTATTGGACGGAATGATTAGGATAAACTAAAATATTATTTTATATGTTTTTTAAATGTTTTTACATTTATCCAATAATAGTAAGAGGCTTAAAATGTGAATGAATCTAATTTTAAGCATAAATACTCTAATATTCAATAAAAGGTTGATTTAATGCCTTTTATCGGGGAACCCTCCCTAAATATTGTTTTGCTCACTTTTATATGTTCTATTTGAAAAAAAAATAAAATTCTTCTTTAGAATTCGGACATCAAAATTTACATTGGGTAAATTTTGGTATTTTTCTAAAAAAATTCCTTTTTTAATGAACTGTGAAAAATATTGTATTTCAATTCAAAACTACTTTTAATCTAATATATTTATTAAGATAGATTATTTTTTAACTGGTTTTAAATTTTAATTATATTATATTTTTACCATTTAATCAAATTTTTTTCATTTGAAGTAATTTCACTTCGAAATTGGACATAAATAAGAATCAATCTTTTGATAGTTATTGTTTCACAAAAACACCCCTTTTGTTTTGACAATGTGAATTAATTTTAAATTAATTTTTTCCTTTTATGTGTATTGAATTTGGATAAATGTATTCCAAATTTGGAATCATGAGGTACAGATTTTGTGAATAAGTATCTTTTATTTTAATAAATTATGAATATTTACTTCAGTAAAAAAATTTATTAACCATGGTTAATGGGTAAATCAGGTAAATAAGGGTAACAAAATATTATTATAATAATGTTAAATTACAATAACATGAGTCCTAATTCTATTTATTGATAAATTTCTGACCATAGGCATCCTTGGGTCGATTTTGGGACCTCATGGAGCCACATGGGAGTTATAATGACACTTTATAATAATTAATTAAATGTAATGACAAAAATGACTTAAAAATATATCTTCTAGTAAATCAATTATTACACGAGATTATATAAGTTATATATTTTACTATAAATATTCATATAAAATAAAAAAATATTTCCAACATCATGATATTTTTATTATAATTTTTAGACGACATATAAATAAAATTATTTATGACACAATAATGATGTAGTGTTTACCTCATTAATGAATGAATTAAATAAATAAGATTATAATGATTAAAATAATACAAATATCTGTACAATTTTTAGTGGATGATTTTATTTCTAACATGTGTAATCTTATATTCTACTTTAAAATGTTTGGGATATTTAGAAACCGAAAATAATTATATAATAAAATATTATTTTTAAACATTCTTAAAGGGCCCCACCCCCTTATAAAAAGCCCTCAATTATAACCCACTCCTCACTCTTATCAAACCCCTAAGATCATTCAAAATCTTCCCAATTAATCTCCCAACATCCCTATATTCCTCCTAAAATCTTTCCCCTAGGTAGGAGGAAGTTCAATTAAACTTTTTGGTTCAAACCAAAAGGAGGTACCCAATTTAAAGGTAACGTCTTCCCTTAAGTTATTTTTTTTGTTTTACTTATCCAAAACCATAAAATCTTTTTATTATTTTATTTTATAATAACAATAGTATCTTCAATACACTAGGTTTTTGTTATGATAAGGATTCAAACTACACTTATTCACACCTCCATCTAATGGTTAAAGAACATACTGTTTCTATGGACGATGAACTACTGCCTCAAGAAATGATGATTGTTTAATTATCTCATACCACCCCTCATGGTTACCATTATGATGGAACAATATTTATATGTGATATATATTATATTTATATTGTGTATATGATTCATTATTTTAAATTTATAGAATATCTTTATAGTTTCCATAGTGGGTAAATACGAAAATTTCATTGGAGGAAGTGCAGACAACCGCCCCTCAAAGTTATATGAATCCTTCATGAAATCCATAGAACCTATAAATGATGCAGATAACTAAATTATATATTATAATATACTTTAATTATAATATAACTATTTATCATTTTATTTTCATGCCATTAAATATGATATATAAATGAAAGTAGCGTTCATGCGTACGTATGACTTACCGTCTCCATGAACGTTGCATTTCATTTCTTATCTAAAAATGTTTTGTACTATTATAAATACATATATACTAGATAGATCTGATATATAAGATATATAAATCATGAATATTATTCTGTATATAATGTAATTTTGACAATATGGAGAATTTGTAATTATAACATGTTCATTTTTAACTCATGTTCCAAACATCGACAAACTATCCAATATGAACTCAAATAATTAAATAATTGTTATAGATAGGTAATAATTGATATAAAAGGAATAAGAAAATTTATAAAGGGTATTAAGAATTTATAAATAAACTTATGTTTATTTTCCAAGAAGAACAAGGAACAAATGATTCAAGTCGGACACGGGGTAAGGGGTTTCTTATCTTACTTTCAATTTCGTGAGACTTCCATTGTTCACCACATATTTATTTCATTGGTGTATTGTTTACTAAAATTTGATATATATTATCATGATTTTATTTATATTCATGCTTTTATTTTTTTGATTTTGTGGTTATTATATTTTGGTCAAACAACTCGATTGATTACAACATGGTAAGGGGTTTTCATCTCACTTTTTATTCCTGTGAGATTAATGCTATATTTGCCACTATTTCATTTTGTGTGATGTATGTACTGACCATGATTGTATTATTTAGGTAATATAATTTAATATATGGGTATTTACATCATTATTTTATGATCCTTATTTCATGGGGTGTATGTTTCAAAAGTTAAAAAATCAGTAAGGGAACCTTTCATCCTCTTCTTCTAGTCAAAGACTTATATTATGTTATTTCATTAAATTTCAATTATCGAATGTTGGGATAAGTTATTCTATATCTTTATGGATTAAAATTTTATGTTCAAGTGGTGAGATACCATTTTTTTTCATAAACTCATTTTATGAATTTTTAATTGACGCCGTTAGGCTCTCAAATATTTGTAAGGGAACTTCTTTACCAAATTTCAATTCCTTGGGTTAATCTTCTAGTTCTTAATTATGTCAGTCTATGATTATGAGTGGAATCATTTTTTAATTATTTATATTATAATTTACACTCCCATTTGTGTGTATATACTTTTGATACACATAATCACTTCATTGATAAATCTCATGTCATTGATATAAACTTGATAAGGGTAATCTGAACTCAATTTCAATTCATGATGTAAAACATCCAAGTCATTGGTTTTGTTTTGAAAAGAACATGTGTGAAAGTCCTGTTATTGATTTACACTGAATATCCAATCATAATTTGTGTATTTATATTTTCCACACATTATTATTTAATTTATTTATCCTTAATCTACAGATACAATCTATATAAAGGATTTTATCTCAATTAACATTCTATTGATACTTCTTTGTTGTTATTCAACAATTCAATTTTATATGGGGTATATAGTGCCCTTTAACCTATTATATCATGAATCTATATATTCTCATGATATTATAAGCTTTTATTTATGTTATTCATCAGTGGTTTGTATTCAAGTGTCTCTCATTTTGTTAAAAAAGCTTTAACCCAAATATTGTTTTGAATGTTTTAAAGATTGATTCTTCAATAACATTCTCATTAATTTCCATGTATCAAAATTAGTTTTTATTATTTATATATATAGAAATTTATGTTTTCAAATGATAATTGTTTTAAAAGTTTAAAAGTGGAATGGGACACTTTGATTCCAAAAATCTTTTTATTAAATGTTTTAAATGGTTTTGAAAATGGTTTGATAAAGCATTGTTTATTTAAATATCATGATATGATATATTGTGATTTTAATGAGAAAATGTTATATTTCCTTTATGCTTGTGTTCTGTGTTATGAATATTTTATGGTTATTGGGAATTGTTTACGTATATGGGTGGTTCTATGATAAGCCTAGGGTAGGTGAACCCGAGATAGCTCTCAAATGCATTGGGTAACGTGACGCAGGTAAACGTTAATGTTTCTGCTAATAGATTTAGGGAATATACTTTGATAAGTATTTCAACTTAAATCCCTATGTAGCTGTGATAGCTATAATGTACGAATTTTTTGTATTCCATAAGTTACATTTATGATTTATGATTTCTGTGTGTTATTGATAAATCTTATGATTTTATAAGGTATGTTATGATTGAAAAATATGGTTTAATTGAATTTTATTTATTGAAGGGCTAATATTTTATTTCCTTATTTTATAACCCTTACTAATCTTTTTATGCTCATACCAAGATTTTGAAATGTTATCCACCAGACATAAAGATGAATAGGGTTAAGGATGGGATCAAGGAAAAGTAATGATGTCTAAAACAAGGAACTAGACATGTTACTTTTTAAGAGTTTTTTATTTTATGAAAAACATTTCTACATATTAGTAGTGTATACATTTAATTTTCAGGTTGATATGTAATAGTTATGGACTAATTCTCTAAAATACTAAACCTGAAAAGATAGTTAATGTAAATTATTCATTTAATTAATGATTATGTAATTTTTTAAGGCTGGGTCCTTATAGCTGGTATCAGAGGCCAGTTTATATAACTTTAGGTATTAGGAGTTTTAGTTAAACACATAGTTAGTCACTATGTCTATTATTTCTGTTAAATCATTGTTTTATAAAATTTTCAGATCAAGGAAAGTCAATTACAAATGGAATAAGGTGGATCTCAAATAACATTCCTATCTATTCCTGATGACATGCTAGCAATAATTTTTTCAAAGTCACATTTAGATGATTGTGAATCTTTTTCAAGAATAAAAATCACTTGCAAGAATTTTTTTTGATATCAAACCACTCCAATATACCTAGATATCATTATGGATCATGATTTGTATTTAATCAAATCCAATTTTCTCAATATTGTAATATTATCATGAAAGTTAAATATTATCAAGGAATTTTAAAATATTTTACCATATCATATGATTTTGAAGCATATTATGATTTTGGAAAAGGTGATAAAGAGGGAGACCCTTGCACAGTCTTTTTATATTTTATTTTACAATATAGTCTCTCAGCACAGACTTTTGGTATTTTGAAAGGACCATTGATTGAATGTTTCAACTAAAATTCGGTCTGACTGTTTTATAAAAATCATGTTCTATAGGATGTTTTGAAATTATATGCCATACATGATTATTTTTTGAAATGCTTTTTTGCAAACACCCATGTGACCCAAGTTGTACAAGGTGTATTTGGACGAAGGAATCAAATGATTTTGAAGGATCTCAAAATAATTTCAGAAATGCATGGACCATCTACCTACGTGAAGCAGATGATGATGAAACCATATGGACACCATGATCAAGGTATGATGTTATTTCTATTGAGAATTTTTTTATTTTATCATATATAGGTGAAAAAATATATATAAGAGATTGAGGTCTTAATGTATTGGAATGAAAAGGAAATGTTTTAGAAAACCATTGAGGTTAAAACATGTTAGGGGAATTTTTGAGTTTTATAAAATGGAAAACCATTAAGATGGGTGATGACCCATCAGACCTGACAACGCCACATGAATCGAGCCCACAACCGAAGGGTGAGAAGGGCGAATTGACCACCATTGTACTACGCAAAGTCCATGGTTAATATGACTTATTATTTTTAGTTTAATGATTTTATGTATCAAGAATATATTGATTTTGGGAACATATGTTTTATCAAATGGATATCCTTAATATTGGAAAAGAATTTTTTGATTATGTGGTAAAGGTTATTTAAAGGATGTTTTCTCTTTTGGAATCATTATATGCTTAAGGGAAATAGAATACTCGAGGATCTCATTTTAGGAGTAATGGTTGAAATTTTATTTTGAAAAAATATATGTTTTTATTGAGGAAAAATGAAAATTTGGATTATTTATGGAAATGATTAACCTCTCATGGATAATATGTGACTAGGTTAGTTACTTTTCACTATGATACTTTATGAGTAACTGATGTTATTTGGAGATAAATGTTAATATTTATCTACAAAGACTCTGTGATTAAATCATTCCGAGTATTGGGTTTCAATATTAGTTTAGATTACATTGAATAATTTTATAGACAGTTGTTTATTGATGGGTCTTTGTTGATATTTGGGTATTGTTTGACAAATTTTTGAGATTAAGAGTTGTTTTTATTTTTGTAAAAGATTATCTTTTTTTGGAGAATATCTAATCTTGTACTAACCATTTTGAATTTGGTTAATGTCTAAAGGCTTGGGAAACATATAGTTCATATTTTTTGGATTATTTGATTCTCTATAAGTTCATTATAGCTCTTTAAATGCAAAAAATTCATATTTAATACTCATCATTTGGAGAAAAGAGGAGTCTGTATTAGAAATATAGTAAATGATGAATGTCTACATGAAAAGTAATTATGTTTCCTTATATTCTTATTCTTCCTCTTAAATAAATTCCTCAACTTTATGAAAAGGAAAATAATTTTATTTTATATTTACTTATCATACCGGGGAATAAAAAACTGTTTAACCCATCAAAAGATTGGGATTTTCTAGTGATTAACGTTCTTCTAATCATGTTTTCTACCACTATCCATCAAACCATGATCGTTTTTTTCTCTTCCATTTCCATGTTTTCATACATGGAATCATAGTATGGGATATCTCGGTTGACCACTGTATTTATATTCTATATTTTATGTTATATTTTTATTGACTATTTTTCCAATGTGGGACTTTCAATGAAGCCTCAATGACCAATATTAAAATTACAAGGACATAATTCCCAAAAGGGGGGAAGGATGTAACATCCCAGGTAAATAAAGAATATAATATTTTCATATTTATTAATATTTGTAAATTAAATATTAATTTTACATTAAAGGGTATGCTATGTCCAATAGCGTACCTGATATGCAACAAATAGTTTATTTGAAATCTTATGTTGCACATAACGTTGAGTTATACTGAAAAATAATATAATATTATTATTATTTTAAATGGTAGTTAACAAATAGACGTTTTTTTGGAGGGAATGAATTGAAATAACTAATATATGATTATATATGTTTGTTATATGTTTTTACATTTATCAAATAAAAGATAGATACATAAAATGTGGATTCATCATATTTTAAGCATAAATATCATAATATTCATTAAAAGGTCGATTTACCACCTTTTGATGGAGAACCCTCTTTAAATATAGTTTTTATAAGGCCCCAGCCTTAAACCTTACTTAATATTGAATTAAATGAATAATTAACATTGAGGATCTTTTCAGGTTTAGTGTTTTAGAGAATTAGAACATAACTATTACATCTTAAAAGATTACAAAGTAGACACTTCTACTAAGTCTCCATAAAATAAAAACTATTAAAAAGAAAGATGTCTAGATTCCATGTTTTAGATAGCATGACATTACCTTGATCCCATCCTTGACCCTATTCCACTTTAAGTCCTGTGAAAAACATTTCGAAAAACTTGGGGTGAGCATAAAAAGCTCAGTAAGGGATACAAAGAGAATGAAAACTGTTAGTTTTTCAAACATCAAGTAAACCATGTATACTATATCAAAGTAATACCTTCACCTTCATGAAGTAGTAAAAAAAATCTTCACTGAATAAAGTATCATTACTTACCTTTTTGTAACCAAAGGATTACCATAAAACCCATATAAAGAACACATAGAATATATAAAGGTAACTTGGGACATAAACATACTTAAGTGGAATAACCATACGGTTGACTTGCACACATATCACTTAATGGAATAGCCATACGACCAATTTCCATACATACTTAATGGAATAGCCATACGGCCGACTTCCATACCCAATGCATTGGAGGTTATAACGTAACCACCCGTCCTGGTATTCACGGCACCACCCGTCATATGGTTTATAACGTAACCACCCGTTAAAATGTCCAAGTACCAGTATAAAATCATAAAGCATAAAACCAATATAAAGGAATGATAACATATCCACATTTCAATCACAATATATCATAAATATATTGACATAATAGAATCCTTTTTCAAAACCATTTTCAATACCAAAATACATAAAAGAGTATATGGTATTTATTTTATTTTAAAAACATTACGTCTTGTTGAGAAAGCCAAAGACCAAATAATACTCGCGGTGGCGGAAAAGGTCATTGTCGCCGCGTACGTTAAAAGAAACATTCCTTTTTGTCGTTTTGTAAAACGCTTCGTAGAAAAAAGATTCCTTTTGTATAAAAGTAAAAGTCAAAGGGTTTTATACACCGTATAAAAGAAAGTTGTGTATAAAATAAAATATGCCTCAATGAAAGGAGATTGAGACGAAGTCCCTTACCTCGGGTCCGACTTGACTCGATCGTTCTTTAACATCCTGAATAATAAACTTGAGTTAATTTATAATTGATTAAGAACCTTTTTAAAGTTTATTATTCCTTTTATATCACTTACTTCCACGTTATAAACATTATGTAACCATTTAAGTTAATAATGTTTGTTTTTTCAATATTTGGTTCTTAAGTCGAAAGTGGACTTCTTACAGTTACATGTTGTTCGTGTGGTCAAAGGTTCTTTATATCCAGAATGAAATTACCAATTTGGATATAATATGTATCATATATATCCAGCATATACATGTATTTATAATATTTCATAATCATTTAGAGTTAAGAAATGAAATGCACCGTTCATGGAGACGGTAAGCCGTACATACGCATGAACGCTACTTTCATTTCTTTGTCATATTAATGGAATTAAAACTAAATGAGAGGTATGTATATTTAATTCCAGAATTATATTCATCATTTAGATATATCAATAATTATATATATACATTATATACATGTAATTTTAATAGTACATTACATTTGGGGATAAGAAATGAAATGCACCGTTCATGGAGACGGTAAGCCGTACGTACGCATGAACGCTACTTTCATTTCTATCTCATAATTTAATGGAAAGAAATAATAATGATATAGAGGTATATTATAATTCCAGTATAACATCATATATAATAACTTTAAATCCATCCTTTACACGTCCCACATATGGCATTAATGAATCACATCACTTTTAGGGGGCGGTAGTCCGGACATCCTTAAATGAAGATATCGTGTTTACCCATAATGGAAACCATAAAGGTATGCCAAAAATGAAAAATAAAAAAGCATAAAGAAAACATAAAAATATTATATATCATATATAAAAATATTGACATCATAATGGCCACCCTTGAAGGTGTTAAATGAGTATTGAACAATCATCGTTTCGGGAGGGAGAATTTCGCCATCCACGGAAACCGTATATTATTTAACCATTTGATGTAGTTGTGTGAGAGTGTAGCTCAAATAAATATTATAACAACATCCTAGTATATTGAAGATACTGGTGTTGTTAGAAAAGAAGTAAATAAAAAGAGTTTAGAGGGTTGGAGAAGCAAAATAAAACAAATGAACAAGAGAGAATGAATTACCTTTAAAAGTGTAACTCTCTTTTGATTTGAGCCTAAAGGCTTCCTTTGAAAGGATTCTTCCCAAAGGGAATCCTCTAGGATGAGTAGAGGGATGTGGAGAGAGTAATTGGGCAGGGGTTGGCCGAGGAAAAGGCTTGAGAAGTGTTTGAAATGGGGTAGAGGTGGGGGCCTTTTATAAGAGGAGAGGAGGGGCACTTTTGGAAAGTAAATAAATGTTACTTTATTTGAAAATGTGTTTCGGTTTCAAAAGTTCCCACATTGATATAATTCGTGGATAAGGTGATAAGGGTTTGAAAACCACTCACCCAATTGGTTTTGGACATGTGTATGTTTTAGATTTTTCATTATCTTTCCATTTTATTTAAATCGTCAAATAATGATGTCATCGCTGCATCATTATTATGTCATATGTAATTTAATTTATTTAATGTCTAAAAATTATAAAAAAAATACTATGATGTATGAAATCTTTTTAGCTTTCCAATGACTATTTATAATCAAAATGTGGACTTGTATAACCCCACTCAAAAATTATTTTAGTAAAACAATTTATGTTAGTGTCATTTTCACTTTAACACTAAATAAAAATATATTAATGTCATTTTCCAACTAAAGTGGCTCCATGGGGTCCCCAAGTTGACCCATGGCTTGTCTTGGTCGTCCATGACTCACCCAATAGGTGTAGGACAAGTGTCATGGTGTTTTCACATTCTTATAATACCATTTTTACCTTAAACTACACTAATTACCTCTAATCGCGATTAAGAACTTAATAAGTTACTATTCACCAAAAAATTATTATAATCTCATTGAACCACATTTTACTTCTTAATGACAACCATGTATGTCGGATTTTCAAAATTCAATACACATTAGTGGTAAACTTTCATTTAACTGAAAAATCAGTTTGCTTGATTACCACTTAGTGGTTTCACTATTCATCAAAAATTGATGTTTTTCAGAAAATTACCAAAAATTCACCGTAAGCTATATTTGATATTCCGAATTCAAAAATGAAGTCCATTTTACAAAATTGAAAACATATAAGTCAAATTAATTAATTTAAGAATTAATTCCCGCTGTCAAAGAAAATAGCGTGTTTTTATGAAACAATAAGTATCAAAAGATTGACACTAGTTTAAGTCCAATTTCACAGTGAAATTGATTCCAATGACCACCATTGGATTAACTGGTAAAAATATTTTCTAATTTCACTTTAAAACCCATTAAAATAATAATCTAATCATATAAATAATTTAGATTAAAAAGAGGTTTTGAATTAAAATACAACATTTTACACTATTCATAAAAAAATGAACTTTATCAGAAAGGTACCAAAAATTTACACAAAGTAAATTTTGATGTCCCGATTCTAAAGAAGAGTTATATTAGGTCCAAAATAAAGTATAATAGTGATCAAAACTATATTTAATGACGGTTCTCCGTCGAAAGGTGATAAGTGGACCTTTTGTGAAAATTAGGGTATAACTGCCTAAAATTGAACTCTTTCCGTATTTTAAGCCTTTATCTTTTATTGGGTAAATGTATAAACATTTAAAAACATATCTAATTGTATTTTAGTTGTTTCTATCCATTCCCGCTAGTACAACGGCTACTTGTTAACTAACATTTAAAATAATATTATTTTATTACTAGTGTGCTACGTAAGTTTCAAAGAAACTCATCGTTGCGTATCGGGTACGCTATCGAACATAGCAACCCCTTTAAAATAAAATTAATATTAAATTCGTAAATATTAATAAATATGAAAATTATTTATTCTTTATTTACCTGGGATGTTACATCCTTCCCCCCTTTTGGGAATTGCGTCCTCGCAATTTTATTCACTTATCAAAATAAGTGGGGGTATTTATCCCTCATAGCATTTTCAGATTCCCATGTTGCCTCTTAAATCACATGGGTTTTCCACAAAACCTTTACCTGATGAATCACCTTATTCCGTAACACTTGCTCCCTGTGGTCAAGAATCTGGACCGGTTGTTCCTCATAAGATAGGTTCTCTTCCAGCTGAACTACCTCTGGACTCAAAACATGAGATGGATCTGGCATATACTTTCTCAACATCGAAACATGAAAAACATTGTGTACCTGAGATAAACTCGGAGGTAAAGCCACTCGGTATGCAACTGATCCAACTCTTTCCAGAATTTCGTATGGTCCAACCAACCATGGACTCAACTTTCCTTTCTTACCAAATCTCATCACACTTTTCCAAGGAGAAACCTTGAGAAAAGCATGATCACCTACCTCAAAAGATAGATCCTTCCTCCGGTTATCCGCATAACTCTTCTTCCTGCTCTAAGCTGTTCTCATGTGTTTTCTGAATCAACTGAACTTTTTCTGCCATCTCTTCTACCAATTCTGGTCCCATCAGCTTCCTTTCACCCACTTCATTCCAAAATGCTGGAGTTCGACACCGCTTCCCATATAATGCCTCAAATAGTGCCATCTGTATACTGGAATGAAAGCTGTTATTATAAGAAAATTCAACCAAAGAAAGATGTTGGTCCCAACTTCCCTGATAATCCATCGAACAAACTCGTAGCATACCCTCCAAGGTCTGAATTGTTCGTTCGGACTGCCCATCTGATTGAGGATGAAAAGCTGTACTCAAATTTAATTCCGTACCCAACGACTTCTAAAGGCCTTTCCAAAAGTTAGATGTGAACCTAGGATCACGATCCGATACAATGGAGAGAGGAACTCCATGTAACCTGACTATCTCTTTAAGATACAAACAGGAAAGTTGATCTAGAGAGAAAGTATCTCGTATAGAAAGGAAATGAGCAGATTTGGTCAAGCGATCAACAATAACCCAGATTGCATTATTACCTTGAGATGTCCTCGGTAATCCCACAACAAAGTCCATGGATATGTTTTCCCATTTCCACTCTGGCACTGGTAATGGAAGAAGCATCCCTTTCAGTAACTGCCGCTCTGCTTTAACCTGTTGACATGTCAAACACTTTACAGTAAAATCAGCAATGTCTCTTTTCATTCCATCCCACCAGTAATACTCCCGCAGACCTCTTTACATCTTAGTACTGCCCGGATAAACTGAAAACGGGTAACTATGAGCCTCACATAACAACTCATTCTTCAACTGTGAATCACAAGGCACACATAACCTCTTCCCAAACCTCAAAACACAAACACAAACTTATCCAAGAACTCATGGAAAATTTGATTCATAAGGTCCATGAATACAGGAGGTGCTTTGGTTAACCCAAAAGGCATAACTACAAATTCATAATGGCCATACCTAGTACGGAACGCAGTCTTCGGAACGTCTGCTTCTTTTACTTTCAACTAATGGTACCCCGACCTCAAGTCAATCTTCGAAAAATACTGAGCTCCCTGGAGCTGATACCACTTCATTCGATGGCCCAACATCTGCTGGAGTTGTTGCAAAGAATTTTACCACCCCTTTCTGCTTGTAGTCTAACTGCTTCCCATCACTCAAGCTCCTTGTTGGACACTCGTCTACATAATGACCCATTTCATTACACTTAAAACATCTTACTGTTGGCTTTTCATTTCCTGCTTGATCATCTTCCTTACAGTTACGAGCAATATGACCAGACTTACCACACCGAAATCACTTACCAGACTTGGATAAACATTCTCCAGGATGAATTTTACCACACTTCTCACAGGATGGATATTTGGGTTTCTTACCTCCTTTCTTCTTTGATGAATTCTTCCCATTTGCCTGCCAACTAGACCTCTTATTTTGTTGTTTTTCATAGGACACCTGATCATCGGCAAACTCCATTTCCACCTTCTCCGCACATCGAACAGGTTTTTCATAACTTTTGAACTCACGAGAAGCTAAAGCCCTTCGATACTTTGGCTTTAACCCTGAGTAAAAACGGTTTATTTTACTATCAAGATCTCGTATGAAGTTTGGATCATACCATGCCAATCGAGTGAACTTTTATTCATAAGCAGCCACTAAATCATCCTCCTGCCTCAATTCTAGGAACTATTTTTCCATCCTAAGACGAACCACCTTAGGAAAATATTTCTCAAGAAACATACCTTTGAATTCATCCCAGTGAAGATCCTCAATCTCATCACTATCCCTTATATTTTTCACCATCGACCACCACTGATCAGCTTCACCTTCAAAACGGTAAACAGCAAGACTAAACTTTTGATGTTCTGAACACCCCATGACATCAAAAATCTTCTCCAGTGCTTTAATCCGCCGTTCAGCTTGCACAGTGTCAGATGATCCACTAAATGATGGGGGATGTTGCCTCATGAAATGTTCCACCACTGACATGTTCCTCTGCGGTTGATCTGGATGATCTCGTGCATGAATACCACCACCATTTATAGCCTGAGTCAACTGTGCCATCACTGCAACAAACTGTTCAGTTCCGATTCCGACCATCTCAGGTTGCTGATTTGGAAGGTTGTCTTCCTCCTGATGTCGTCCCAACATAGCTGCTTTGTTTCCTCTATGGAAAACCATTCCGAACACAGAAATATCTTAGGCGAAGCAACATGGTAATCCGTAAATGCTATATCATTTCAATCATATTATAATTTAACACTTTTCTAACTCCTAAAGTTGTCTAAACCATCTTCTGATACCAACTATAAGGCCCCAGCCTTAAACCTTACTTAATATTGAATTAAATGAATAATTCACATTGAGGATCTTTTCAGGTTTAGAGTTTCAGAGAATTGGAACATAACTATTACATCTTAAAAGATTAAAAAGTAGAAACTTCTACTGAGTCTCCATAAAATAAAAACTCTTAAAAAAAAGATGTCTAGATTCCATGTTTTAGATAGCATGAAATTCCCTTGATCCCATCCTTGACCTTATTCCACTTTAAGTCCTGTGAAAAACATTTCGAAAAACTTGGGGTGAGCATAAAAAGCTCAGTAAGGGATACAAAGAGAATGAAAACTGTTATTTTTTCAAACATCAAGTAAACCATGTATACTATATCAAAGTAATACCTTCACCTTCATGAAGTAGTAAAAAAAATCTTCACTGAATAAAGTATCATTACTTACCTTTTTGTAACCAAAGGACTACCATAAAACCCATATAAAGAACACATAAAATATATAAAGGTAACTTGGGACATAAACATACTTAAGTGGAATAACCATACGGTTGACTTCCACACATATCACTTAATGGAATAGCCATACGGCCAATTTCCATACATACTTAATGGAATAGCCATACGGCCGACTTCCATACCCAATGCATTGGAGGTTATAACGTAACCACCCGTCCTGGTATTCACGGCACCACCCGTCATATGGTTTATAACGTAACAACCTGTTAAAATGTCCAAGTACCAGTATAAAATCATAAAGCATAAAACCAATATAAAGGAATGATAACATATCCACAATTCAATCACAATATATCATAAATATATTGACATAATAGAATCCTTTTTCAAAACCATTTTCAATACCAAAATACATAAAAGAGTATATGGTATTTATTTTATTCTAAAAACATTACGGCTTGTTGAGAAAGCCAAAGACCAAATAATACTCGCGGTGGCGGAAAAGGTCGTTGTCGCCGCGTACGTTAAAAGAAACATTCATTTTTGTCATTTTGTAAAACGCTTCGTAGAAAAAAGATTCCTTTTGTATAAAAGTAAAAGTCAAAGGGTTTTATACACCTTATAATAGAAAGTTGTGTATAAAATAAAATATGCCTCAATGAAAGGAGATTGAGACGAAGTCCCTTACCTCGGGTCCAACTTGACTCGATCGTTCTTTAACGTCCTGAATAATAAACTTGAGTTAATTTATAATTGATTAAGAACCTTTTTAAAGTTTATTATTCCTTTTATATCACTTACTGCCATGTTATAAACATTATGTAACCATTTAAGTTAATAATGTTTGTTTTTTCAATATTTGGTTCTTAAGTCGAAAGGGGACTTCTTACAATTACATGTCGTTCGTGTGGTCAAAGGTTCTTTATATCCAGAATGAAATTACCGATTTGGATATAATATGTATCATATATATCCAGCATATACATGTATTTATAATATTACATAATCATTTAGAGGTAAGAAATGAAATGCACCGTTCATGGAGACGGTAATCCGTACGTACGCATGAACGCTACTTTCATTTCTTTGTCATATTAATGGAATTAAAACTAAATGAGAGGTATGTATATTTAATTCCTGAATTATATTCATCATTTAGATATATCAATAATTATATATATACATTATATACATGTAATTTTAATAGTACATTACATTTGGGGATAAGAAATGAAATGCACCGTTCATGGAGACGGTAAGCCGTACGTACGCATGAACGCTACTTTCATTTCTATCTCATACTTTAATGGAAATAAATAATAATGATATAGAGGTATATTATAATTCTAGTATAACATCATATATAATAACTTTAAATCCATCCTTTACACGTCCCACATATGGCATTAACGAATCACATCACTTTTAGGGGGCGGTAGTCCGCACTTCCTTAAATGAAGATATCGTGTTTACCCATAATGGAAACTATAAAGGTATGCCAAAAATGACAAATACAGAAGCTTAAAGAAAACATAAACATATTATATATCATATATAAAAATAGTGACATCATAATGGCCACCCTTGAAGGTGTTAAATGAGTATTGAACAATCATCGTTTCGGGAGGCAGAATTTCGCCATCCACGGAAACCATATGTTCTTTAACCATTTGATGTAGTTGTGTGAGAGTGTAGCTCAAATAAATATTATAACAACATCCTAGTATATTGAAGATACTGGTGTTGTTACAAAAGAAGTAAATAAAAAGAGTTTTGAGGGTTGGAGAAGCAAAATAAAACAAATGAACAAGAGAGAATGAATTACCTTTAAAAGTGAAACTCCCTTTTGATTTGAGCCTAAAGGCTTCCTTTGAAAGGATTCTGCCCAAAGGGAATCCTCTAGGATGAGGAGAGGGATGTGGAGAGAGTAATTGGGCAGGGGTTGGCCGAGCCAAAGGCTTGAGAAGTGTGTGAAATGGGGTAGAGGTGGGGGCCTTTTATAAGAGGAGAGGAGGAGCACTTTTGGAAAGTAAAGAAATATTACTTTATTTGAAAATGTGTTTGGCTTTCAAAAGGTCCCACATTGATATAATTAGTGGATAAGGTGATAAGGGTTCGAAATCTACTCACCTAATTGGTTTTGGACATGTGTAGGTTTTATATTTTTCATTATCTTTCCATTTTATTTAAATCGTCAAATAATGATGTCATCGCTGCATCATTATTATGTCATATATAATTTAATTTATTTAATGTCTAAAAATTAAAAAAAATACTATGATGTAGGAAATCATTTTAGATTTCCAATGACTATTTATAATTAAAATGTGGACTTGTATAACCCCACTCAAAAATTATTTTAGTAAAACAATTTATGTTAGTGTCATTTTCACTTTAACATTAAATAAAAATATATTAATGTCATTTTCCAACTAAAGTGGCTCCATGGGGTCCCCAAGTTGGCCCATGGCTTGTCTTGGTCGGCCATTACTCACCCAATAGGTGTAGGACAAGTTTCATGGTGTTTTCACATTCTTATAATACCATTTTTACCTTAAACTACACTAATTACCTCTAATCGCGATTAAGAACTTAATAAGTTACTATTCACCAAAAAATTATTATAATCTCATTGAACCACATTTTACTTCTTAATGACAACCATGTATGTCGGATTTTCAAAATTCAATACACATTAGTGGTAAAATTTCATTTAACTGAAAAATCAGTTTGCTTGATTACCACTTAGTGGTTTCACTATTCATCAAAAATTGAAGTTTTTCAGAAAATTACCAAAAATTCACCGTAAGCTATATTTGATATTCCGAATTCAAAAATGAAGTCCATTTTTACAAAATTCAAAACATATAAGTCAAATTAATTAATTTAATAATTAATTCCCGCTGTCAGAGCAAATAGCGTGTTTTTATGAAACAATAAGTATCAAAAGATTGACACTAGTTTAAGTCCTATATCAAAGTGAAATTGATTCCAATGACCACCATTGGATTAACTGGTAAAAATATTTTCTAATTTCACTTCAAAACCAATTAAAATAATAATCTAATCATATAAATAATTTAGATTAAAAAGAGGTTTTGAATTAAAATACAACATTTTACACTATTCATAAAAAAATGAACTTTATCAGAAAGGTACCAAAAATTTACACAAAGTAAATTTTGATGTCCCGATTCTAAAGAAGAGTTATATTTGGTCCAAAATAAAGTATAAGAGTGATCAAAACTATATTTAATG
Organism: Viscum album; assembly: GCA_963277665.1. NCBI lineage: Eukaryota > Viridiplantae > Streptophyta > Magnoliopsida > Santalales > Viscaceae > Viscum > Viscum album. Next base: position 475,275,537 of record OY728148.1, read on the forward strand.
ACGGTTCTCCGTCAAAAGGTGATAAGTGGACCTTTCGTGAAAATTAGGGTATAACTGCCTAAAATTGAACTCTTTCCGTATTTTAAGCCTTTATCTTTTATTGGGTAAATGTATAAACATTTAAAAACATATCTAATCGTATTTTAGTTATTTCTATCCATTCCCTCTAGTACAACGGCTACTTTTTAACTAACATTTAAAATAATATTATTTTATTACTAGTGTGCTACGTAAGTTTCAAAGAAACTCATCGTTGCGTATCGGGTACGCTATCGAACATAGCAACCCCTTTAAAATAAAATTAATATTTAATTCGTAAATATTAATAAATATGAAAATTCTTTATTCTTTATTTACCTGGGATGTTACAGTTTTGGTCACTTTTATATGTTCCATTTTAAAAAATAAAATTATTTTTTACAATCAGGACATCAAAATTTACATTAGGTGTATTTTTTTATTTTTATAATAAAAATCAATTTTTTAATGAATTGTGAAATATACTGTATTTTAATTCAAAAATTAATTTTAATCTAATATATTTATAAGTATATATTATATTTTTTGTTAATTTTTAAAGAGTATTTATATTCTTTTACCATTTAATCCATTACAAGTCACTTGATGTAATTTCACATAGATATTGAACATAAATTAGTTTCAATCTTTTGATAGTTATTATTTCTCAAAAACACGATTTTTGTTTTGATAGCAGAAATTAATGTTAAATTAATTTATTCCACTTATGTGTTTTGAATTTGGAAAAATCGATTCCATATTTGGAATCCGAAGGTCCAAATTGCGTAAATTGGCCACTATAATTTTTAAAAATTATGATTATTTACTTTAGTAAAAATTTAATTTACCATGGTTAAAGGGTAAATCTGGTAAATAAGTGTGAAAAAATATTCATATAATAATATTAAATTACCCTAACATGTGACATAATACTATTGGTTTATACATTTACTACCAGGGGAATCCTTGGGTCAATTTGGGAACCCCATGGGGCCAGTTGGGAGTGATAATGACACTTTATATTAATTATTTTAAAGTGAAGACAAAACATACTTTAACATATATATTTTAGTAAATAAATTCTTACATGGTGTTATATAAGTTATATATTCAACTAAAAATTTTCATTTTAAAGCTAAAAATATTTCATACATCATGATATTTTTTTATAATTTTTAGTCATCAAATAAATAAAATTATTAATGACACAATAATGATGCAGAGTAAACCTCATTAATGAATGATTTAAATAAATAATATTTTAAAGATTAAAACAATATCCAACACCTGTAAAATTATTATTGTATTATTTTATTTCGAATATGAATCATATTATCATCGACTCTAATTTTATTTGGCCTTCCAGAAACCGAAAATCATTATATAATAAAATTATATTTTTAAACATTACAAAAGAACACCTCCCCCTTATAAAAATACCTCACTTCTAACCAATTCCTCAAACTTCTCAAGACCCATGGCTCCACCATCCTCTGCCCAATTATTCTACCTACATCCCTATCTTCATACTAGAATCCTTACCCAAGGCATAAGAAAATTAAATTAAACATTTTGGTTCAATCCAAAGGAAGATACCAGATTTAAATGTAAGGTCCTCTCTTAAGTTCTTTCGTTTTATTTTACGTCCCCAAACCTATAAATTCTTTTTAGTATTTAATTTTATAACATCAACAGTATCCTAAATGGAATAGGTTTTTGTTATGATAAGTATTCTAACAACAATTACACACACCTCCATCTAAAAGTTAAATAACATAATGTTTTTGTGGACGGCGAACTACTGCCTCAAGAAACGATGATTGGTCAATTATCTCCTACCACCTTTCATGGTGGCCAATATGATGGAACTGTATGTATATGTGATATATATATTATAATTATATTTTCAATTTATAGAATACCTTTATGCTTTCTATAGTGGATAAATAAGATAATTTCATTGGAGGAAGTGCAGACTACCACCCCCTCAAATTTATATGATTTGTTTATGCCATACATGGAACGTATAATGGATTGAGATAATTCAATTATATATGATATTATACTATTATTATAATATAACAATTTATCATTACATATTCATTCCATTAAATATTAAATTGAAATGAAATTTGTGTTCATGAGTAAGTTCGACTTACCGTCTCAATGAACGGTGCATTTCATTTATTATCACCAAAAGTTATGTACTATTACAAATAAATATATACTAGATTGATATGATATATATGATATATTAATAATGAATATTATTCTGTAGATATGGTAATTTTTACCACATGGACAATTTTTAATTATAACAAGATCATTTTTGACTCAAGTTCCAAACATCGACAAAATGTCCAATATGAACTCAAATAATTAACTAATTTTTATAACTATGTAATAAGTGATATAAAAGGAATAATAAAATTTATAAATGTTTTAAATCATGTTTAAATTCACTTAATTTTATTATTCAGGAAGAACAAGGAACATATGAGTCAAGTCGGACACAATGTAATGAGTTTCTTATCTCACTTTTAATTCTATGAGATTTCCATTGTTCGCCACTTATTTATTACATGTTGTGTATTTTTAATGAAATTGGAAATATAGTTTCATGATTGTATTTATATTCATGGTATTCAGTGATTTAATTGGTAGTTATTATCTTTTTTTCATACAATTCGATTGATTACAACATGGTACATGGTTTTCATCTCCCTTTTAATTCTCGTGAGATTCATTCTATATTTTCCACTATTTAATTCAGTGTAGTGTATATACTACCCATGATTGTATTATTTGTGTAATATAAATTAATTTATTGGTTTTTACATCTTCATTGTATGATCCTTCTTTAATGGGGTGTATGTTTCATTTGTGACCGAATCGGTAAGGGAAGCTTTCACCCTCCTCTTATAGTCAAATACTTCTTATATGTTATGTCTTTAAATTTAAATAATCGAATGTCAGGATATATTCATCTATATCCGTATTGATTTAAATTTTATGTCCAAGTGATGAGATACCATTTTATCCTCACTAACTCATTTTCAAAATTTTTAAGTGACACCGTTAGGCTATCTAATTTTTGTAACAGAACTTCTTTACCCAGTTTCAATTATGTGTGTTAATAATCAAATTCTTAAATATGTCATGATATGATTATGTGTGGAATCAATGTTTAATTATTTATGTTATAATTTCCACTACCCTTTTTGTTGATATACCATTGATACACATAATAACTCCATTGAGATATTCTCATTTCATTGATATGAACTTGATAAGGGTAATATGAACTCAATTTCTATTCATTGAGTTAAACATCCAAGTCATTGGTTTTATTTTAAAAAGAACATGTGTGAATGTCCTATGATTTATTTAAACTTAATATCCAATAATATTTAGGTTATTTATATTTTTGACACATTATTATGTATTATATTTATCCTTAATCTTAGGTTACAGTCTTTAATAAGGATTTCATCTATATTTACATTCCATTTGAAATTCTTTGTAGTTATGTGTAAATTCAATTCTATATGGTGTATATACTTTCCTTTGACATATTATATCATGAATATATCTATTCTTATTATATTATAAGCTTTGATTGATGTAATTCCACAATTGTTTGTATTCTACCACCACTCATTTTGTTAAAAACTCTTTAACTAAAATATTGTTTTAAATGTTTTAAAGATATATTCATCAAAATATTTCTCAATAATGTCCATGTTTTAAAAATGGGTTTCATGAATTATTTCTCTGGACATTAATTATTAAAATGTTAATTCATTTAAATATTTCAATGTGGTATGGGGAACATTGATTCCAAAAAGCACTTCATTAAATGTTTTAAATGGTTTGATAAAGCATTTTTTATTTCAATATATTTTTATGATATATAGTGATTTTAATGGGGAAACGTAATATTTCCTTTATTCTTGTGTTATGTCTTATGATTATGTTAAGGTTATTGGGAATTGTTTACGTATAAGGGTGGTTCCATGATAAACCAAGGGATGGTGAGCCTAAAATAGCTCTCTAATACATTGGGAAATGTGACAGAGGTAAACATTAATGTTTCTCCTTAGAGATTTAAGGAATATACTGTGATAGTTTTTCTATCGTAACTCCCTATATACCTGTGAAATTTATAATGTAGTTATGTTTTTTATGCCATAATTTACCTTAATGATTTATGATTTTTGTGTATTATTCATAAATCTTATGATTTCATAAGGTATTTTAGGATTGAAAAGTATGGTTTCATTGAGTTGTATTTATTATTGGGATAATGTTTTCTTTCCTTATTTTATAACCCTTACTGAGCTTTTTATGCTCATCCCATGTTTTTGAAATGTTTTCCATAGGACTTAATGTTGAATATGTTCAAGTATAGGATCAAGGAAAAGTCATGCAAACTAAAACTTGGAACAAGAAATGTTACTTTTTATGAGTTTTTTATTTTATGAATAAAATGGATACTGATTGGTTGTGTCAACATGTAATTTTCAAGATTATATTTAATATGTAAGGCCTAATTCTCTAAAATTCTAAAATGTAAAATATTATCAATGTGAATTATTCTTTTAATTCAAGATTATGTAATGTTTTAAGGCTAGGTCCTTATAGTTATGTTTGAACTATTTAACTTGTGGAAAACATCCATCTCCAAAATTTTTCCACACGAATCCCAATTCTTTATAGACTATCCACTTAAAATATAAATATCATCCCATGTGATAAATGTTTCTCTTGATCGATGATATTTCATTACATGGTAATTAATTTTCCATCGAGTTCTGCAATTTTTTTTAACATAGTATTTCACAAAATTCTCTAATTAAACTATGTTTGAACTAGTTTATGTTTACACATACAGTTTGGAAGGTTTACACGCCCAAGTAAAATCTTTCTGGAACACACCGTGTAACCATGTTTTTTTCTAGTTTTAAGGGTTTTTCCTCTTCTTCTCTATTTTCACTCTTTTATGTTTGCATCTGTGCTCGTCGTTAATAAAGGTGTGCTTGCCCCTAAAGATTAATTCCACCAAGATGTCCTCTCATTGCACGTCTGTGGTCTGACAATGGTCATATGCCGGATACAACACCAACAATTATCCCAGATACTGGTGTAGATGCACAGTTCCGTGAGGGATTCATGGGGTTCATAAAGACCTTTCAGGGAGCTCAGCAACCTGCCTAGTCTATGGCAGAGCTTATGTGAGTCTTCTAGCAGCAGCATCCTCCCACGTTCTCAGGGGATGGAGGAACTCAGGCTGCTGAATCTTGGTTCGAAGAGATGGTTTCTATCATTGATCATCTTGAGACACCCCCATACATAAGGGTGAAGATCGCAACTTACATGCTGTGAGATTCTGCCAAGATATTGTGAGATGTAGTTTCTCAGGCAGTGCGTCAGCAGATAGTTTCTTGGGATGAGTTTCAGCATACGTTCTACAACAACTTCTACCCAGCGACACTGAGGGCCGATAGAGCCAGAGTGTGCATGAACCTGCAACAGTGTACTCTATCATTTATGGATTATTCCTCCCATTTCACTGAGTTACAGCATTTCACTCCCGTTCTGGGGTATGACGAGCTGTTCTTAGCGAGAAAGATTGAGGAGGGCCTCAGAAAAGAGATCAGATCACAGGTGAACATCTTCTGGTTGACTTCTATTTCATTGATAGTAAACTAGGCGTTGATCACAAAGAGGAATATTAGGGTTACTAGAGCAGGGAGCCAGGGTGGTTCAACATCTAGGTTAGTACCCCTCCTTCTGACAGCAGGAAGCGCCACCGATAGTCTACACAAAGTGACTCGAGGAAGTGAGATGTTCCTTTAGGTAGAAATGTTGTGTGCTATAAGTGTGGTAAAGATGGGAATAAGAACCCACATAGCCCAAGGGACCCAGTGGAGTACCGAGATAGCAGCAAGATGGATCACCTGTAGCAGTTTTGCAAGGTTCTTCTTCCATCGGCTAGCGAAGGAGGATCATTTTAGACTTCACATACTGGAGTAGGTTTACCAGTTATGCAGAAGACTGGGGGCGGATTTCTATACACCGTTCAGGCCAGGGTAGAGGCCATGGATGCAATGGTCAGGCTTAGGTAGGATCAGCCCAGGGATCTCAGGCTACTACATAGGGCTGTGGTACTGGCCAGACGTCTGCGGTAGAGCAGATTCATCAGGAACTCGATCCTGGACCTTCCACAGTGTGATGTACGATCTTAGTTGCCTCAATTTTATCTTTTGAAATTTTCATTACATGATCTTCTCATAGATTTATTTCTGTGCAAACTTTGGAGATCCTTAGACATATTATCTTTACTTCTGAGGATATAATGACACTAGACACTCCCTTGGGACTTAGAACTGCTAGTGTGCATCAGTGAAACGAGTACCCCCTTGAGGTTTGTGGGTGTCACTTCTTATGGGATCTTTTTGTCCTAGAGATGACCGATTATGATTTCATTCTCGGATTGGACTTTCTAGTTCTTTTTCAGGCCCTTGTCAATTGCTATCATCGTAGGGTGAGTTTCAAGTCACCAAAGGGCATATATTTTCATCACAATGGCGAATGGGATGTCCAGGCAAGGAGAGATGGACCAGAGCATCATGGGATGGGCGGTGTGACATCCCAGATTTCAAGTTTATATCTGGACGATTTGGGGACTTCTCAGATGGATCATCCTTCAGTGGTTGATTGTTTTCCGGATGTCTTTCCAGAAGAATTTTCAGGGTTTCCTCCGGAGTGTGAGGAAGACTTCTCTATTGAGCTTGTTCCAAGATCATCACCGGTATCCATACCTCCTGATAGAATGGCTATTCTTGAGTTGCAAGAGCTCAAGAAGTAGTTGGAGGAGTTGTAGGCAAAGGGTTTTATCCGACCCAGTACTTCTTCTAAGGGTTCACCTATTTTATTTTCGAAGAATGTAGATGGTACATTATGAAATTGTGTGGATTATCGAAAGCTGAACCAGTTAACAATCATGAACCGGTATCCCTTATCGAGGATTGATGATCTTTTTGATCAGCTTCGAGGAGTCAGGGTGTTCTTGAAGATCAACTTGAGATCCGGATACCATCAGTTGCGGGTCAGACCATATTATATACCTCTTACAGCCTTCCAGAGCAGGTACGGTCTATACGAGTATTTGGATATATTGTTTGGTCTCACGAACTCCCAAGCAGTCTTCATGGAACTGATGAACATAGTTTTCCATCCTTACTTGGATTCCTTCATGGTGGTTTTCGTGGACGATATATCAGTGTACTCTCACACACGACACGACCATGCTTCCCATCTTGAGATCATATTTATTACACTGATAGAGAATCAGTTATATTCTATGCTCTCTAAGTGCCACTTCTGGATGGACGAGATTCACTTCTTGGGTCATGTCATCTCAGAGACAGAAGTATTAGTTGTCCCAGAGAAGGTGAGAGCGGTAGTTACGTGGGAGAAACTGAAGAATGTCTTCGAGGTACGGAGCTTCTTAGGACTGGTTGTTTACTACAGGTGGTTTATACAAGACTTCTCATGCTTGGCAACTCCATTTACTGGCTTGACTAAGAAAGGTGTAATGTACATTTGGTTAGAAGCCTGTGATTCATCCTTTCAAGAGCTGAAGGGGAGATGGACATCAACACCGATTCTAGTTTTACCAGAGCCGGGAAAGAGTTATACAGTTTTCTTTGATTCATCTGGAATTGGGATTGGAGAAGTGATTATGATGGAGGATCATGTTGTTGCATATAGATCTCAGCAGTTGAGGCCACATGAGAAGAACGATCCTATGCATGACCAGGAGTTGACTGTTGTTGTTCATGCTTTGCGTTGTTGGAGACACTATCTTCTGGGAGAGCATCTTGTGGTATATAGTGACCACAAGATCTTCAAGTATATCTTCACACAACCTAACATAAATCTGAGACAGTGAAGGTGGGTCAAGTACCTACAGTCTTTCATCTTCGAGTTTGCTTATACGCCTAGGAAAGGCAATGCTTTGGCAAACACACTGAGCAGGAGAACTCAGTTACAGGTAGTTCGGGAGGCTAGCAGGGAGTGGAAGCTTATGGATCTATTCTCTGAGATGCATTTGGGGGTGCACGACAGACATGGACAGACCATTCATTCTTCTATAGCTGTTTCCTCCACTCTTTTGGATCGAGTTCGAATGATGCAACTATCAGACCCATAAGTCCTAGTCCTACGGGAGGGTGTGTCAGAGAGAGACCCTACTCCGGGGTGGACAGTGGGCGATGATGAGGTGTTACGTTTTCATGGCCACGTATGGGTTTCAGCCGACATACGTGAGGAGATGATGTGGGAGTATCATGCTTCAGCTTGGGGAGTTCATCCTGGTGTCACAAAGATGTATCGAGACTTACGTCGTCAGTATTGGTGTCAAGGTATGAAGAAGGATGTGGCTGGTTTTGTTATGCGGTGCCCCACCTATCAGCAGGTGAAGGTAGAGCATCAGAGACCAGCAGGGTTTCTATAGAAGTTACCCATTTCTGAGTGGAAATGGAATGATGTCGTGTTGGAATTCATGACAGGGTTACTGAGATCGCCTCGAGGGAATGATGCAGTTTGGGTGGTAGTGGATCAGCTCACGAAGGTTGCACATTTCTTACCTATCAAGGAGACCATCAGTGTGGATGAGCATGGGAGGTTGTACATCTAAGAGATTGTACTCTTGCATGGGGTTCCGAGTTCTATCATTTCTGATAGGGAAGCCAGCTTTACTTCGCATTTCTAGCAGGGGCTATAAAGGGCTTTGGGTACACAGGTACTTCTGACTACATCTTACCATCCCCAGACATATGGCCAGTCAGAGTGCATGATTCAGGTGCTAGAGGACATGATACAAGCATGCATTTTTGATTTTGGAGGTTCATGGGAGAAACATATACCTCCAGTGGAGTTTTCCTATAATAATAGTTTACAAGAAACTATTCAGATGGAACCTTACGAGGCTTTGTACGGTAGGCCGTGCCGATCACCCTTGTGTTGGCTGGAGATGAGAGAGGAAGCTGTGATGGGACCTCGTCTTGTTCATAAGACCACAGAGCAGGTGGAGTTGATTTGGAAGAGGATGGCTACTGCACAGTCTCGGCAAAAATCTTATGCTGATCAGCGGAGAGGATATTTGGATTTCGAGGTCAGAGATCAGGTTTTCTGGTGTGTTACCCCGAGGTTGGGACATAAGAGGATTAGAAGATAGGGAATGCTTTCAATGAGATACGTCAGGCCGTTTGAGGTTCTATAGAGAGTCGAGCTGGTTTCTTACAGGTTTCTGTTAACTCAAAGGTACCTGGCTATGCATGACGTCTTCCATGTTTCTCAGCTTCGACGGTATATCTCAGAACCGTCTCATGTTTTTCAACCCGGGGAGGTTGAGTTGGAGTAGGATGCATCATTCAAGGAGCATCCTATCAGGATTATTGATCATAGTGGAAAGGTACTCCTTGGCCAGTCTATTCATCTGGTATGGGTTCTATGGCAGCACGACCATGTAAATGACGATACATGGGGAAGGGAGGTCAACATGCAATCACAGTGGCCAGAGTTATTCAAGGATTTTTCTTCTACACCTCGATAGGGATATTTGTGGACAAATTTCATTAAGGGGGGATGTTTTTAAGAAACCGAATCTTCGTTTCAGGTATGTTTTTCTTTTCCCTGTCATTTTTTAGAAAAGGGGAAAATATAGAAATTTTCTAAGTACACGACATGTACTGTATGAGTACACACCATGTACTTTTCTCTCACACCAGGCCATGTGCTGGCCATGTCCAGGCCACACACACTGTGTGTAGCGGTGATGTGGAGGCCACTTAATGCGGTGTATGGAAAGGGCGAGTACACACCGTGTACTCATGAAGTAAACGCCGTGTACTTTTATTTTTATTTCATTAATCAGATCGGGGTCATGAATTAACCCTGTTTTCATCTTCTTCTCCACCTAATTCCACCCAAAGAATCCGAGGAGGTCGAATATTCTCTGATTCACCAATCCATTACCGAATATCTGAATCAAACACCATTGGTTGCAATAGAATCGTAGCGGTGAGTTCTTGGTTCTTCTTTGGCCATGTTTCCTGATTCTTCCTCTCATGTGAGTTATCTGAGGTTGAACGTTTTAGAAATTTTTGAATATCTACTCTGTTCTAGGCCGATTCATAGGACTAGGTTCAAGTATATCAATCTACGAGAATCGAGGTAGGTGGTTTGTTTCCCTACGTTGAATGAATTTGAGTTTTTGATGTAAAAGTGTCGGGTACCCATGAATCAGGTATATCAGGTTAGGGTTTTGATCCTGTTTTATTATCTACCATAGGATGAATTTATGCTTGAGGTTATTAGATGATTAATAATTTCTTGTTAACATGTTTGAGGATCACCCAAGGGTGTTATCCTTGATTGGCTATTTATCATCGTTTGGCTTAGGTTACCTATGAGGTAGAAGTTGTTGCATTTCTTTATTTCTTTGATATAGTTGATTTCATGTATTCCCTACTATTTATAATATTTTGATGCATTGTAGCTATTATCCAAGTAGTTTTTTGAACATACATAGGGCTGCTACGAATCTTTTATGTACGATTGCTTTTACTTAGGGCTGTGGGAACCTGGTGTAGTTAGACCATAGGGGGAATTGGTGTTGAGTTCTTCCTCAAAGGGTCTATTTAATTGTTACCATTATGAGACCATAATGGGGATTGAATATGTGCTCTCTCAGAGGGTATGATAATTATCGAATCAAGACTAAAGGGGGAATTAAAGGTAAGTGCTTCCTCAGAGAGTTTGTAGTATCGCTGCAAGACCATAGGGGGAATGGACATTGAGTGCTTCCTCAGAGTGTATTTGCCTTTGTTCAAATGATTTACCATAAGGGCATGCCCATGTGAGCCACCCAGAGGGTCAGTGTAATAAATATTTTTGGTTGGTTATGACATGTCCACCAAGACAAAGAACAAGATTGGGTTTGTATTTCTTGTTGTTTAAGTAGTCTGCTGAGATACCTGTTGTGTTACTTGCTATTCCCTTTGGCTATAGAGATATTTTCAAGATTTTTTGGTTGATGACTAAATTATTGTACTAAATTAATAAATAAATGTGAATGGAGAATTTTAGTATTGTTTACTTTAGTGTACACTTGTTTCTCTACTTCATTTATTTCTATTACTTTTTCAATATTGCTCATTGACAGTAGGGCACATATATTTTGGTGGTTTCCTACTGGGATTAGTCTCACCCCCTGTTTGGGTCCTTCTTTTCGACCCAAATTGGTTATATAGTTGTGGGTGTGGATAGGGATTGTGGCCCTTCTACCTAAGTTGCTTGATTGATGGTTTGATCTAGAGAGCATGGGACCGATCTTAAGCTCGCGATGCTGCTTGAGTAACTCTTTACTTTTGCTACTTGGGTTTCAGGGTTATTTTAGCACGTTGTTTTGTTTATTTCTTTCCATAGACACATAGGTCATGCTGCATCATTATTATATTATAAATTTCTTCTTCTGTTCAGTTTCAGTTGTCGTGTGTTGTTTACAGCTTCCGCTATTGTTTATGATATTTTCTTTCCACTGCATACTTTACCAAATGAGGGCATAGTTTCCCCACTGACTCACCAAGGCCCTTGCTGCTAGTCGACAGCCTCTGGAATTTGGGGAAATGCTCTTGAGGTCATGTGGAGAACCCGGTATGGGGTGCCAGTTGAGTGGCTCCAGATTCGGGTCGTTCCACAAATCATGTGATTTTTTTAGCTTTCAAGATGATCCAATTTGAAGTGGTTAGACAAAAAGAATGTACCGATGAACATGAGTTTCTATTATGAGACATTATGAATAGGTGTTTTCGAATTTGGTTTATGGGAAGCTCATTCTCACATACAGTGGAAGATGCTACAAAAGGGGGGATACAATTAAAACAACCATTGTCAATGAAAATATTTGTGTCTCATATAATAGAACAACAGGTAGTGATATAAATAGTTGTTTTCATAGATTTTTTTGGTTGATTTGATATGATCAATGTATGACCAATTTAATAGAAGAACTACTATGAATAATGATGTGTTACAAGCTAATAAAACCACAATGATGATATATTAATAATTTTGAATAATTTTTTTAACTCTTTGGATATTTTATTGAGAAATTGTAATTATTAATATTTTTTAGTATTTTGTTGTGTTGATTCAATTTTTATGATCTAATGTGGGGCTTGGAATAGAATTATTATTTTTAGTTTCTTAAATTTCCATTGGTTTATAAGCTATGATCCCGAGGAACTATTTTTCAATTATATGGGTGTCATGAGATGTTGTTCTCATTATAGCGCATCATCGCATCTTCAATCACTATATTTTATGTAAATTGATGTTAAATTTTTATTTTAAATATATTGAATTTCAAAAATATCATAATTAATTATTTATTGGGTTTAGGGTATCCATTCAAGGGAATTATTAGAATCACCATTTTGGAGTCATGAGAGTCTTTCATATGTGATTGTTTCCAAAAATATTTATGAAACATTTAGAGAAGAAAATGTCTTTGACTACCATTATGTGTGTCATAATTTCAACTACATCCTCAACCTGGCTTAGGATGTATTTTTTACATACATGATTATAAAGACTTTTATTTAGAGATCATCTTTAGGGATGAATAATTTGGTGATGTAGGATGTCCTATATTTAGTTTATAGTCTTAATTTTCATCTACATCATCTAAAAATTATATGAAACATAATTTATTAATTTATATATAGTTTTCTTTAAAAATTAATATTTAATATTTAGGATGTTATAAATTTATTATTCTACTATTTTGTTTGATCTGTATAATAGTATGCACATTAGTTGTACAAATGGAATTTTTTTCTAAGAGACAATGGAAGATCATGGTTATTATCTTTTTTAAATAATATAATATAGTTCTATGTAATTTATAATTTCAAAATCAAAAGAGATGTATGAGGAATAGACGCCTCACATTCATGATGGTAATGAAATGTCTAACAGAAAGGATCATTATTTTGATGGATCATTTTTAAAACTCTATGATGTGGAGTTATGGTTATGGGTTATTTCCACTCTTATTTAATTTTTTTAGGTGAATAATATTGGTTCTCAATAAAAATTGATAGGTAATCATAGTACTATTACAATTTCATCATCATCTAACTTGAAAGAAAATCATAGAAGATCATCTCCTTTTCCTTGTTGTTTAATGAGAAGAGGATTGGTTTTTAAGATTATACTATACAGAGTTTCACCAGATAAAAGTATAGTTATCTGTGTATTGAGAAAATGTTCATGTATATATGATGAATCATACATGATTTTGGGAAAGAGTTCCCTCTTCCTACTGATGATCCCCACACAGTTTATCCGTCTCTTCCAAAATAACTCATTTATTATTATTTTGACATAATATTTTCATTTGTTAATTCTTTTTGAGGTTAATTTAATTAATATTTTTTAATTTATTATTTTTCAATAAATATAATTTTTCATTATAATTTTTTTTACAACAGATTAACTTATTACTAATAACTTTTTTTAAAATATGATTTTATAATGAACATCCATTATCCAACATAATTAATAACATTGAATATATTTTTTGCGATGGATATCAGTTCCATTACAAATTATTTAATGCCTCATATTTTTAAAGTGGAATTTTCTATTTTTCTCTCGATTTTTTTCAAAACATTTCAATTATGACATTAATTCAATAATATGTATTATTGTGGAATTGTTTTTGAGTTATTGACTTGTTTTATTTAAAAAATTTCAAATATATTTTAGTTATGAAAATTGAGTATTTAAATGAAATTTATTAGTTTCAAGAGCCCTGGATATTTAGTTTGAAATATTTGACTCATGTATTGTAACATATGAAGAATTTGTGAAATTATTGATTCATTTATTAATAGATTAATAAATAAGGTGTGAAATTTAAATATGACCAAATAAATTTGAAATCATGTGATTATTGAGTTATTCATGTTGTATTTATAATTAAAACGTTGAGAATATCATTTTCCATAATTCCATTAATTCCAAGATACTAACATACAATAGAGTTGAGAGAGATCCTCCAAAAAGAATTTCAATATTCACAACCCTTTTGGATACCTAAAGAGGTAAAATAATCTGGATTACTATTCAGTGATGTTTATTATGTAAATATTGAGGTAAAAGGTCTAAATTAAAATTAAGTTATTGTGTTCAATCTTTTTAATTTTTCAAATCCTATCATGGGGTATCTTATTGTAAGAATTTTTTACTCGTTAAATTTAGTTGGGTATGTTTAATGGCCTTAAAACTATAATATTGGTATTAAAAAATAAATGTGGTTTATAAGAATATTATTTTTTATATAATTTATAATTTTCGAAGTGTATATATTTAAAATAAATAAATATATGATCGAAAATGATATGAGTTCGAGGGAGTTGCTTAATATTGGATGTTGATCAAAATATTTCAAATTGACAAACGATATATCTATGTTTTAGATATGTCTAGTCATTTAGTTCTAAATCAATTCATTATGTTGGGAATGTGAGATACAAATATCGCTGGTAGCAATATAGTTCAGAAAATATATTTTAGGGATATCACTATAGGTGATATGGTGATATCATTATCTATGATTTGAAAATAAACTAACAATAATTGTTTAAAATATTTATCAATCCTTATCATAGAAAGTGATATGTGATGTCACTATTTCATTTTTTGAATATATTGTGTCCATCGATATATTACATAATTGACCTTTTTTTAATAGTGATATGTTTTTCCTATTTTACATGTTGTGATATAGGATATACCTCTATCTTTAATATTATATTTATGATTGTTTACATAATATTCATTCATGAATTAAATTTAATCTTTTCAATGTTTTTTATAATTAGTTATTAAATAGTTATAAAAGTTTTAACTAATAAATGTTTAATAATAAGTTTGAATATTAAGTGGATTTTGTAACATGGTATATAATTAATTATTTTTAACAAAAAATTTATATTAAATCTATAGAGTAATTTAAAATAATTTATTATATATAAAATAAGGTAAAAAAATTATTGTTATTTTCATGAAAGAATAAATTTTTTTTAATGTGAAATGTTTATACCAACACCATAATTGTGAATGTAATTTAAACTATACAAAAAATAATTTTATTTCATGATATTGAAGTCTAAATGAATATAATGTATATTATATTTAACCAATGAAAATTAAATTAATTATAATTTTTAAATGTTCATATGACGTTAAATATATGAATAGTTTATATTTTTATATTTTTCTTAAATATGAAAAAGCTCTGGTGTATACTGTGTATATTGGAAATATGAAGTTTTTCTATTGGAGTTATAAATATAATGAGTTTTTATTTATATTATTAATAAAGATAAAATTAATTATTAATTATTTATAAAAGTAATATCATTACTTATTATATTTTTTATTCATTTACCTATTACCTTATTCAAGAATATAATTTATTTATATTATTAATATCATTAAAATTCACTTAAATAATGTGAATTTATTTTATAAAATTTTTGACATGTCTTTTTTCAAGTTTCATTATAGGGTATACCATGTGTTTTAATTAAATCTATCCATGGTTAATGCTTCATTGGATTCAATTTAAATATAAATATTTCATCATAATTAATTTTACACATTTTTATTTAATATCATGTTCTAACTTTAAATAGAACCATTTTATTGATCTATGGATAGTGTGAATTTTGGAAGCACCTCCACGTGATAGTGGGGATATGAATCAATCTAAAATGGGAGGGTTGAAAACATGTTAAACGATATTTTATTTTGAGTAGGATTTAAGTTTTTTGTTATTTAAATCATTTCTATAAAATACTTTCATGTACCAGTTTCATGTTATTCGTATGGATAAACAATAGAGATAAAAAATTGAAAATTTATACTACCATATCATGTAATTTTATTCTAATATAATTCATAAAAACAATCCATTTACCACATTTTAGAATATTCATTGATTATGGATTTAATTTCAATATTTTTTTTACTTCAATAACTAAGTGTAATTAATTTTAATTAGCTAAATTTATAAAAAAATAATGAAACCCATATTTTTGTAATCTAATATTTTCAATGTGTTCTTGTTTGATTGGTATTGTAATGATAAATTTTGAGCATGTTTATGGGAATATATTATATCAACTAACTATTTGAGGGTTTAAATTCAAAAAATTTGGTCATGTTAGTGTTGGTACCCTAGATCCAAATTCATTGTACATTATGAATAAATTTATTATTATTATTGAATAGAAATAAAATAATTATCACATCACGATATTATTCTTCATGAAATAGTATGTGACAATGTACTAAGGTGGACTGTCACGCTAGATAGTATAAAAAGTTCCCAACAATGACGAGAACTAAGAAGTTCCATGAAAATATTCTGAAATATATGTTATATAGGCCAATGTTATAATTTGAGGAATAACAATCATATAATATATCATGGGTGTAGATTCATAACTCTTTTAGGAACCTTCTCTTAGTATATTCCCTTGGTAATTTTTAAAATAGGATATTTGGAGAGAGATACCCACTAGTAGGAAATACACATTTATATGTGTAATTGGATGTTCTTATATTTCGATCTTTGTATTGATCCTTAGACATTAATATTATTAATATTTTATTTTATGAGTTGTGTAATTTGATTTATCGATGAATATCGTGATGACATATGTTCGTGGAAACGTTGGATACGTTGGGTATGTCATGAGTAATTTTTCACAATGAATAATATAAGAAATTATTAATCCGTTATATTATTTAATCTAAATTTTTATATTAGGACCCTTGATGGAAATGATAAATGATAAACAAATCCATGACCACTTTTTTGAGTAGGAAAGTTACATTTAAAAAATATTAGAGAAAGAGTCATTAAGAACCTAGGTTGGTGACACACAAAAAAATTTACTTGTTTAGATAAATCAAAATAAATGTATTATATTATGAATTAGCCATTTGCCTGAAATTTTATGTCATAGAAACAATAACTTAATTTTATATGGTTTCATTGACATATTTCTAGAGAATAACATTATATATTGGGAATAATTTTCGATTTCCACTCAGAAAGTGGTCTAGAGGGTCACACACTAGATGTATATATAACCTATGTAAAATAATAATAATATATATTATCTAACATTTAGAATAAATATTTTCACTTCATATGATATAATAAATATTCATGTTTTATTAATAAAACATATTCAATGAGAACTTATTTGAGATAATATATTTCATGATAATAATATTTAATCAATATTTATTTTAACTATTAGGAATAAAATATTTTTTTATTTATTGGTGAATAATACAATGAAATTTATTTATTAAATAAATTTTAATTATTTGTTGTCTCTTAAATATTATGGAGTGATGATAAACCAAGTTTAATGGATCGATGAGAAATAATATATATCTAATATTGTTTGTATAATATAATATTAAATTTAATTTATTTGTTTTGTGTTGGTACAAAAATAATAATAATAATATTATTATTATAGACATGGGGTCTCACAGGAAATATGAAAAATTATAAGGGTTCACGTGATATTATTATTTTAAAACCCTAGTGGTATAAAAAAATATATATTATTTTATTAGGTGTTTCCATTTCACTAGGTTATTGTTAATGACATTTGGAGATAATCCTCTTAAAGCCCTAGACAAATACCTCTCTAAGAATACTCTCGTGAAAGAAGATATATCCCACTCTACCACCACTCTCTAATCAAGATAGATCGAAGAGAATAATTATTGAAGATATTCTCTAGGAGATTAATGTAAAATGACGCAGGCCTTTGGATATCCTACATTAGCATAGGAATATTCTAATGATGTGGTTCTTAGTTTTATAGAGAATATGAGGTTCAAAATTTGAGGGAATAAACTATTGATTTATATGAGGAAACAATAGCATAATGTTAAGACATTTCGAGATTCATCAAAGAAAAAATAATTCATCAAAAGGTAATTATTAAATCACTAAAATTAATTATAATTAATATGTGATGATACAATGTTTCGATTATAGTTTTTAATCATATGTTAATCATTGATTCAATTTCATTGGTCACAACATTTATCATTAATGTACATTTAATATTAATCATTTATTATGAAGAAATCTATGTCGGGAATTCCCCATCTAGAACATAAACTGTGATTTGATCCTACAAGTGGTATCAGAGCAGTCACATAATTATTTTTATTTATTTAAATATCATTGATTGATTTGCATTTTTATCCTTAGTTTTAAATTATTATTTAATTTTTCTTGAATCAAGATCATAAGATATTCTCTTATTCTTATTTTATCTCTAAAATATAATGAAATTGATTAATTTTATGAATGAATAACAATCAATGAACTCATTCATAGGTGCTGAAGATTCTTTCTGTTCAGTATAAAATTACACACCATTTAGCCCGTAGGTACACGCCTTGCAGCCATGTTCATTTAACCTAGAATTAATTTATAATTAATTGGATACTTCTATATTTATTACATGAGGTATTTATTTATTAAATATCATTCCAACTGGTCTAGGCTAGCACATTGTCATGTGAACTACACAACCCTTAGCTTCCATTCACCATGTGTGTTCCATTAGTCAAATACAAGGTTCATATTCTCTTATATGACCTACATGTCCGATGACCATTTTACATAGAGTCCACACACCATGTAGACCATGTGAACGCTGTGTAATCCATTATTTTCCATGGTATGATTATCAAAATGAGTCCCTAGGTGTGTACTAGAGATAGTATTCATGAAACTTACATTCCAGGATTATTGATTTTATATTCCATTTATGTTACGGCATTATAAATATTTAAAAAGTAATTTATTATATTACTAACCCTTATCTACACGTGTTACATAGGTCATTTATTTGACTATATAAATTATATATTATTGTTTATATATATATATATATATATATTAAATATATAATTAATTTTTTCTAAACATTAAAAACTACATATCGAGTATAAGTCGTCAAATAATACCTACTATATGTGCATTAAATTATAACACTCTAGGTAAATACCATGTGTGATTTATTTTTCTATTCAAATGCTACAAAATTACATGGTGAGGTATGTATTTTTCAAGACATAAGATTAAATTATATATGAATATAATACACACTAGGTAGTTCAAACGAGTACTAACAATGATTCTTCCAAGGTAAAAGTATTGTAAATAATTATGTTTAACTAAATTATTTTAATTTAATTAAAATTACTATTACTAAAGATATAAAGAATATTTTTATGATAATTAAGATAAAAAATAGATTAATTGAAGAATATAATTAATTAATATGAGGAATATTTATATTGGATAAGAAAAAATATAATTGAATGATATTTTATTAGATGTGTAATTGGTTTCATGTATGTAGATGATCAATATCATTGAAAAGACCTTTGTTTGTGATTGGTATACATTCAATTTAATGTTATGTTAATTTGATGGCTTTACTATCATTTATCCTTCATATATGTGAGGTCTTGTGAGCTTATAGTTCCTTTTATATAATATCTTATAAAAATATTTTAGTTCCCCTCACATTCAAATGAGTAAAATCAATAGTAATGGATATAGATTCCAAACATTTAGTGATGGTTCGTGTTTTTATCAAATGAGAAATCAATCCAATAGTGATATATATGTTGACATGTAGAATGATGAAACATGAACCATAAAATGGTTCCAGGTGTTTTCCCCTAGTTTGATGGTTAGTTTATCATCTTCTTGTTAAACTAACCATTCATAAAAGATCATGATCACCTTACTTCATATTTTTATTTCAATCGAGTTCCATGATCATTTTATTTTGGATACATTTTCACCATCAAAGGAATTAATCAATTAGAAAATATGCAAGACATAACTCAAATAAATTGGATTATGTGTAAATCTAAATTAAGACAAGGTTAATCACTTGAGTAAATCCACTCAATTTTAGAATTAATTTAATGGATATAAATATAAATACTCGGGCTTAACATATAGGGATATGACATAATTTTTTGTGGAATGCACATATACACACCCAAACACCATAATAGTTTAGTAACTTTGGAATATTGGATGCATAAAAAATAGGTTTATAAAAATCCACACATCCTACCACCCATTTCATCATATCTAGAACCATTTTTGGAATATCATACAAAAAAACTCTTCATATCATACATAAATGAAACATAAAAATGGTGAACTCATATTCTTGATAAGGGTAAACAAGGGAGATATATAAGAATAAACAATATAATAAAGGTTATGAGAATGTGATTATAACATTTTCAGACCATACACTATATATATAATATTATAAACATGATTAGTGGCAAAAATATTGGTATTTTATAAGCAATTAATCATAAAATAATCAAAGAACATAATCCATGAGATCATAACCTTGATAGAAGACATGAAATTTTGAAATACACATAAACTTTTATGTATTTCAACTTGTATTAAAAATAATAGGTTCACTCAATAAAATAAAAACATAAAATTGGTCCCTTAAATAACCATATAAAAATGAAAACAAGGTCCATTCATAACATTTCTTTCCATGAAAACTATGTCCACACATATAATTATGATCTTCAAATTTGGTTCATGCATAACATATATCTCTCATGAGTTATCCATCATTACCCAATACATTAGAGATAGATATAGGTCCCACCAATAACATAATTAAAACCACACATATTTGTTCCATATTAAAATAAATATTATCATTACCCATTGAATGAAATGGGTTTCATAA
This sequence comes from Viscum album, assembly GCA_963277665.1. Classification (NCBI taxonomy): domain Eukaryota; kingdom Viridiplantae; phylum Streptophyta; class Magnoliopsida; order Santalales; family Viscaceae; genus Viscum; species Viscum album. The sequence continues at coordinate 475,296,491 of OY728148.1, forward strand.
ACATCATTCAACCGAAACAGAACCCATTCATAATTAATAGGTTTCATAAATAAAATTTCAGCATAAAAATAATCCAAACATATGAAAAATAGGGATAGTATCATTGAATAATATCCCCATGAAATCATAATTAACATCAAATAATGTTATATTAGAAAAAAACAAATTTTTAGAGATCACTAGAAAATAAATTTTTAGGAAAATATCCTTTCTACTTTGAAAACATTTTCCTTTCATAAAATGCTACAAAATATTAAATGAAAAAAATTTCTTTAAAAATAAACATGTAGTAATATAAGGTAATTCTCATGGAAATAATTCCTCAAAAATTTGTAAAAATCATTTCATTCCATATAGGTTTATAAATCATTCATTTCATACATTTCAAGGAAAAGTCCCAAAGTACTTCATTTGGAAAACGGAAAAAAGATTCCATTCAAACAATTTAGTAAAAATAAAAAAATTTGTAAAAATAACGTCCAATATTCATTGTAAAATAGTATAAATCATTTTGAAATAATTTCTAAAAAACATATATGTGGAGGAAAAATATACCCCAAAATAAAAATAATTGGAAATAATTCTGAATATTGATGAAATTGTGAAATAAATACTTAACAATTTATAGATGTTAAAATCATATAACCATGAAAGAATGAAAATTATATAGATATAAAAATAACTTAGCATTAATAATAATACTCATAAAATAAATTATTGAAAAATATATACACCATAGAAATGAAACAAGTACTGTATAATGCATGTTTCCCCCAGAAATAAAAGTTAGACAACATTCCCTTACGTTTTGTCTTGAATTTCATAATACTCTTGAAAAACACTTATATAATAGATATAATTTTATTATAAATCTATTGGATAATATTAATATAATATATAATACCATATATGAAATACCATTGGCATTTTAGTACCTTTTTATTAACAATTTCATGTTAATGTTATATTTCAAGTAATAACCGCTTTCATTTACGCACGTGTTTTTATTGGTTATATTTGTGGAAAAAATAAATATTTATCAAGATTTTATAATCTCCATATTGATAGCCATGACATAATTTTCATATATATTTATTATATATTTATTTATAATAACATATAAAAGGTTAAAAATTAAATACATATTTAATGGAGACGGTAGGTCGTACGTATGCGCGAACCCTATTTCCATTTTTTATTATATTGAAGGAATGAATGTAAATGACACACACACACATATAATATTAGTAAATAATAATTTTTATCTCATTTATTACATAAATTTCTTTAAACCCATCTTTAATACATTCAATGTAATGTGTGAACAAATCACATCACATTGAGGAGGCGGCATGCCACATGTCTAGAATCAAAGTTATAATATTTAAAAAAAATTAAGTCAAGAAGTTATTCATTATATAATAATTTAATAATTATAAATACATCAATAATATCATATATATCACATAAAAATATTAATTAAATCATTATTCCCATCATTGAAAGTTGGTAATAGAAGAACGAAAGACATTGATTATTGAGGCAGTAGTCCGCTGTGCACACGAAAAATGATTTTGTATCCCATTTGATGGAAGAATGTAATAATTTAGTTATAAAAAATAATATAAAAAAAATTAAATATATTTAAGAAATTAATTTTTTTATATAATCATGAAATATTAATAATTCTTGTGTTTTAAGGAAGAAATAAAACAAAAACATTTATTGATGAACGTACCTCTTTTTTGGGTATCTCATTTTGATTTTGATAGAATGGAATATTTGGTTGGATTTAGGCTGAAAGTAAGGATTATATGATGAATGGATGGAAGTTGGTAGGATAATTGGATATATTATTTCGTAAAAAAATTGGTTTTGTTGTTTTATTAAAAGAGTGGAAGAGGTTCCATTTCATAAGAGAGGTAAGTGGAACATTTGGAATTTCTAAAAAGATTAATTTAAAATATATTAAATCTCAATTGAAAAACGTCCTAATCAAAATAAATTAAAATATAATGTGGAATGGGGTGATCAGCACATCTAACAATATATTTTATTCAGGTCTCTATGTAATTTTAAACCATATCATTTTGATTAACCCTTAGTTATCATATTTTAACTTTAACCATGGTACCAAATTTTTCGATATTAAAAGTTAGATATTTTTATATATACGGTGTAAACTAAACCATAAATGGACTATATATAATATTATTGACCATATCTCTTTCCATTTATTTTCATTTATGATTTTAATTATTTTTATCTTATTTAATGAAATATTATTTTTAAAAAATATATTAGTATCAAATTTGACACTATTTATTACATTGACTTCATGAAAATCAAGATAATAATATAACAGCAAAAAATTCCTTTATTACACCCTTATGATGTCATATTTACATATAAAATTCGTGTATCAAATTATTTATGTAAAATTATATTTATTTTAATATTTATAAAATGAATTATATGATTGTTTCATTAATTGAATAATTACTACATTGTCATTATGTAATTATTTATGATACTTATTTGTTAAATAAAATTTAAATATAAAATATCATGATTTATATAAAATATTTACCTTTAATATTAATATAAATAGTTGATCATATCTTCAATTTATCCACATATTAAAAAAATTATACATATTAAAAGTAAGATTGTGTTATATTGTCACACTCTTTGATTTCAATAATATCCAAATCATATTCAAGTAAATGTGCTGATAAAATTATTAAGTTTCAAAAACTAGTAGTTAAGTGTCAAATAGAAATAATTTAATAACATTTGGGAAAGTTTTAGGGTAGTTTTCAAATAAATATATTATTATTATTTTTAAACTTAATTGACCAAATTTACCCATAACAAAGCTTATAAATATTATTAAAATTACAATTCATATTGTCCAAAAATATAAGGCATATAATTACTAAATTTTAACCTTTTGATTCAAAATATAAAATCCATTTTTTTAAATTAAATTAATTTTTCTTCATAAATTAATAAAAAAGCAATCCCTTAGACATTACGAAACAAAAAGTCTTTATTATGATAACATTCAAAAAAAATATATGTTTTAATATCCCAATATAATGTAGAAGTTGATTCAAATTACCTAAATTGGATTAAATAATAAAAAAATTAACTGTTTATACATTAAAACAAATTAAAATTATAATTTAAGACTATAAATTATTTCAATGAAAAAACATTTTTAAAATAAAAGATAGTATTTTTAATTATTTATAAAAATAAGAAAATTATCATAAAAAAACACACAAAAAGTAAATTTTTATATCCTTATTTCAAATTTGAAGTTTATGTTTTCAAATAAAATTTATAAAATTTTAAAAAACTTGATTGGAAACTAGTGTCCCATCAAAAGGTGTTAAAACATCCATTTTAGGGAAATTCTTATTTTATGAGAAAAATTTGGATTGTTCTTATATAATGTCTAGAAAACAAATAATATATATGTTAAAAATTAGACAGAGTATATATATATATATATCCTTAATATAGTCCAATAAGAGTGATTTTTTATATTAAACACACTTATGCATAGTTTTTTTCAGAAAAACATTTCAATTTATTTTAAATTGGACTCTACATTCAATTACAATTAATTGTTCAAAGAATTATTTACACATGTTTAAAAAATAGTTTCATAATTCAGTAAATCCTATTTATACACACCATTATAATGTCTAGGTTATAATTATCTTATTTAAAGGACTATATTAATAAAATGTGGTTTCATATAAACTCTATGTTGTGTGTAAAGAAAGCTATGTTGACATTGATTGTAGTGAAAACATAACACTGTGTAGAGTATAATACAAGAGATCAAATAAATTTACTAAATTTGTAAAAAGTACATAAAATCATGGGGTGCTACATTCTACCCCATTAAAGTGAATTTCACGCTCAAAAGTACTCATTCTTATATAAATATATAATGAGACTTCTACCTAATCGTATCCTCAAGAAACCAAGAAGCTTTTTCCTAGGGGTTCGTAGTCCACCATCCTTAATGGACAATTCGGTGAGGTAGTGCTCATGTCTTCTAAAAAGGTTTTCATTTGTGTATTAAATCATATACCTCAAAGGGTTAAGGAGATATGCACACCTCATGGCACAATATGCGATGAAGGGTGTACCAAATCAATTTTTTTGTATATTAGAGTAGCAGATTTGCAGATCTAATTTCCTAGATATTGAACCATAATTAGATCATTAAAGAGAGAAAAATTCATTAGTGAATATCATCACGATGGTAATAATTCTACTATGTCGAAACTGGATCACATTGAAAAAATTCCATGAAGTGAAGAAGTTTGCGATTGAGTATTCCATGATGTGAAGTGGTTTGTGATGGAGGATTCTAAGAAGGGTGAAGTAGTTTGTTGGAAAAAGTTCATGAAAGGGTTTTGTGGGGATCAAAATCTCACCAAGGAAAACATTATGTGGAAGAAGAGGCATTCTACGAAATAAGACATGGTTCATAGACGAAGAATGTGTCTATGAAGGAGGGGTGGTCCGTGGAAGAAGTGGTGGTTTGTAGATAAACATGTCTTCCTTGTTTCACTTATGCTACACAATGAAACATAGTTCAAGGAGGATTCAAGGATTTTGTAAAGGTAACTAAAATAGTCCGCAGATTTAATTTCAATAGACTAACTCTATGTAGAAAAGGGGATTTCATCTATAGGTGAAAATGAGTTATCAAAAGAGAATATATATATAACTGAGGATGTGTGAAATAATGAAAATTAATGGAACTTCATGTCCATAAAATATTTCAGGTTTCCTTCTAGATTAGTGAGAAAACAAGATCAAAAAAGTTATCCTTTTCATTGGAAGTGAGCTAGAGAAATAGATATAGGGATTGACCCCGGGGAAATAAGTGAGCTCACCCAAAACCCTGTACAAGTAGTGAGGTTGGGAATAAAAGTGGTGTAGACTAAACACCATTTGGGTATCGAGCCTTAGTGGATTTCGTACATTGTCATTTTTTCATTGTATTTTTCTTGGATGTATCTGACTAAAGGGAAACCAATTAAAAATCCATGTGTCATTCTGGTTTCCTTCTTGAATCACATTCAAAGAACCCGACATCAGATAAAGAATGAAATAATTAGATCAATATTAACAATTAAGTGAAAAGGAAACCCTTATTATAAAAATGTTAAGATAAAGTGGGGATACTAAAATTTTGAAAATAATTTCCATACCTTGATTTGACCCCTCCCTTGGTATTTGATCCCCCTTTAGACCAAAAAATTGGTATTATAGAGAAGTATTATTTTATCTGATTTGTTTTCCCTTACATGGTTCTGTTGATTTTTGAATTTAATGATTCAGTCTACTCTTATCATGATGTTCCATGTAAAAGGGAAAAAATTCAAAGATGAATAATAAGTCTGGTGTAATTCAAAATTGTTGAAGCCTCTAAGGAAATATCATGATTCAATTGAAGGAAACTATCAACGTAGTAAATAAATAACTGGATGAATCAGAATGTGAAACTATTCACTCATTCAATGTTTCTGAAGGATTTAGACAATAACTCGATATTCCAAGTGATGTTGGTACTAATGGTGATAATGAAATTTAAACAAGACCAAAAGTTTAGGTTTTCCAAAAAAAAAAGGAATTGAATCAGAAACTGGATGAAGAAAATAAATCTAATGATAGAAAGATGCAATTAAGGGAAATTTAATTCAAAAAGTTGAAATGTTTAATTGAAAGGCCTCCAGAAGGTTCCACATATCTAAGGGAGAAGAATGATTCCCATGATGATGAACTGTGATAGATTCCTACAAAGATTCAAAACTCTAATATGATGAAATTGAAACGAATATGAACTCATATGAAATTCAAAATCTAAATGATTGAAATGATGATATTTCTACACAACAATATGGAATAGTTTAGGAGAACAAAATGCCACAACTATGTAATGTATGTTGTACTGATTTTGCTTCTCAAGGAATACATAAAATAATGGGGGCATTGTGATATGGTGGTAAGCTCATGTGAGAATTGGAAAATGAGATTAGTAGTGGTAAAAATCCATTGAATTAATTTAATTTTCAACTTGAATCAAGGGATATAATAACTAAACAATTAGTATTTGTAACGTCCGAGCCAAGAATTTACTAAAATAGTGCTCCAAGCCAGTTCTCTACAAGGCCTCGAGATCACCTCCCTATATGCCCGAGGTTTCCAACTAGCAGTGATGGACTAGGAGGTGATAGTGGGGACACTATTACCTCGTATTAGTGAATGAAACCAATAGAAATAGCCATGTATAATAAACAACAGAATGTAAACAGAGCGTGGAAGCAATAAACAAATGAAATAGATCAATCTATTGTAATAAAATGCTATAAAATCGAGAACTGCTATGTAATACAATAAAACACTAGTCACCCACTGGGCTGACCATATATATAAAAGTATAAGAGAAACTGAAGGTAAATTTATGGTGTTCTCCTACTAACTATGAGCCAACTCACTCACCGGATCTCTAGACACTGTCGAACTGCACATGGCTGATTAGTAGAACAACTCGAGAAGCTCTGCTCAATCATGAAATAGAAGGCCTCAGGCCTATCCACCATGCAACTTGTGCTCAACCTAAAAAGAATATACAATGTCTACAAGTACACGAAAGAGAACATGTTTGGGTGAGAATGAATCTTAGTAAGAAGCACTGATAAGAAACCTATAACAATGCTGCTAATTTGTATGAAAAAGAGACATGGTAGGCCTAGCTGAAACACAACCAAAACAGATGATAAAATAAACATGAAACCCTAGTTGAATCTAGGGTCGATAATTGATTTCAATTAGGTAAGTTCCAACGTGGATGTCCATAAATATATACTTATACATGTATTTCCCAATACATATACAAATAAACATAAATATGAATATTTATTTTTATGTGTATCAAACAACATGAAACCACCATTGCAGTTGATCATTGGGTGTATAATCCGAATTTTTTGGACATCATGTGCAAGGACATTGAGTTGGACGTGATTCAACTCATTTCATGTACCAATAAGTCGATATCTAGGTTCGTAAACCAATAAAAATTTACCTGCTTCAACCAAAGAAAAAATTATATCACTAATCAGGCTACGTCACAACTGGGGGATGCTCATCCTACACCTGGGTTCACTCGTACTCACCAACAATCATTGAACTACGATACCATATACTAAAGGTCAATCCTATGAAGAAGGATAATGTACCCTGATGGTCAATCCTCTAAAAAGTATATGATTTTCCGATGGTCAATCCAATAAGAATGATACCACATACTAATTGTAAATCCTGACTGATCTGGAAGTGTGTAATAATTTCGATCATAGGATGAGGAGAGTGTAACCATTACTACCTATAAATAATGTTTTCGGGAAGCACGTCCAAAAATCCTGTAAAAGCATACTGAGTCAGTCTCCAAGTTGCTTAGTCCTGTTAATCCAGTGCAATGTTTCAGCCCCAGCTCCGGGTCCATAGGTGGTCACAAAATTTGGAACTCAGATGATCTCTAAGGGGTGTACCCTTAGGAAATCTATAAATAGTGAACTCTTCTGTGAGCTTCCATACTATACCCCTGATGTCTCTTACAGATCGAAAGAGAAAAATAATTTTGATCAAAGGCCTAGGAAAGCATAATCATCCATTCCAATCAAGAGTGTGTAATCTACCAAGAGTGTTGGTTCTCCATGCTCATATAAAGAGAGAACTCTCCAGTGATCCATAATGCTGAATCCATGGCATCACGTAACTAATCCGGTTGAGTGGAATCATGTCGTTCAATGATCGAGGAGAGCGTATTTATCCCCATCATATTCCATCATGTAAATCCCAATTTCCAGATAGTAAGAAATAATTTTGGTCATCCCACCACAATATATATATATATATATATATATATATATACACATCACAATATACTAGACTAGTCTCAACAACCATCTCACAGGTAGTACCTTTGGGTATACTAGTATATATAATAAATAACATTTCTTAGAAGATGGATACTATGAAAGCACATCTAGAATCCCAATATGAAAAATGAATCCTAGTAAGAACGTATGGGCATCCCAATAAAAAAGAAGGCACCTCACATCAGACTCATCATCCACAAACCAGAAAGTACTTCTTGTAAACATCACTACAATAGTAGTAAACGTGCAAAACAAAACAAAGAGTGATGGAAGACCAAATGCACAACCCAAATCATAATTCAAAACCCCATGGGATTACTAGTTTACCATGGGTTCTAGGTGAAACCCTATCATCATCGCTACCCAAACCCAATGCACAACTTAGGGTCTATCAAACCATGGGAACCTCCTGGGTCCCTCATGTCAAACCCAAAGTGGCATCCTACTTGGGATCCTCTACGTAAAAATGAGTGAAAGAATACTACATCGGATCCTTATAGAAATAAAAGGAAGAATCCTAAAGAGGGTCCTCAAATTAAGAACAACAGAGACCCCTTACAAATGGGGTCCTCTTAAAGGAAGACATGAGAGTGATCCTACAAGGGACTTTATAGGTCAAGAGATAAACAAAGGCATCCCTTCGTGGGTTGTTGGAATCATCTAATCTCACAGCTTCACAGGAAAAATTGAACATCTTACTAGGGGAACATCCTCAAAATCATAGGTCACAAGAGATTGATCACATCTCTTTTCAGATCAAATGTCTCAACTAGGTCGGTCTGAACGCCCAATTTATCATCCATGCCAAGTCCCACAATCAAGAGACAACTGAACATGATAATTGGATTGAGAACCTATCCATTGATATAGAAACCCCCAAACCATTTATATGACCTCAAAATGTCAATAGGATTCCCCTATTGTGATCTACATGATAAAACACTCAGAATGGACTCCTCAAATGCCCAATTATAACTTTGAAGGTACAAAATACCCTAAAAAAATAAGATGGAAAAATAAAATTGCACGTACTTTATAGTACAGAGTGTGTATTCTAATCCCTCCCCCAAGATATATACATATACATGACCAGAACAATATGGGCTCTACCTATGTAAATGTAAAAGGCGTGTACTTTATTTTACATGACGTGTACATCTTAAAAACAAAAAAAGCCCTTTTCTTTTTCACACAACTGAACACATAGCCAAGTGCTACCACACGACATATACTCATAGTACAAAATGGGTACTTAAGAAAAATTCTTCTTCCTGAATGGGAAGAAGACAAAGTGTGTTCCATTGGACCACAGACCGTTGAACCTGGGTTTCCCATTATGAAAGACCCTCAGATCGCCCAAAACCCCCATTTTCCCCTAGAAACAATTAATTTTGCCTTAATAGGAAAAAATAATGCATAAACAGGATTTAGAAACATAAAACAACAACTTTAAAGGGGATCTCTGGAGAAAACGTTCATGGACCTACATTCAGGAGAAAACTGTCGAGTATTCATTTGATTTCACCGTCTATAAATGTCGTACACCGACTCAACGCGTTGAGGGATTCAAAATGTCACAATTGTTCCCTTCCTTCTATGCCTTTTTCTCAATGTAAATTTCCTCTCTTAGGTAATTATTAAGTATGATCAGTCCAAGAGGCATGAACAAGGAGGAAGAAAGAAGTGAAAATAAAGAAATGAAATGAAAAATAAAAATAATAAAAAGGGGCTCCGCTCAACCCAGACACCCGACTTGAGTTTAGGCCCTGCCTAGGTAAACTCCCCATGATGGACTCATCAGCAGAGACAAAATCTCAATACAATGCTCCGTTTAAAAGTTATCACTAAACAAACCTACGTGAATAAATTAATATTTAATATAATGATATTAAATATTAATTATTCTGCTATAATTCAAACAACATCTATTTACACCAAACATGTGTCCTATTGTAAACAACCTATTCTTAGATGAATGGAGTGGTTAGAAAACATTAATGAGATCAACTAGGTGGGGAAAAATAATTTTACCCCCCACGAGCATCTTAACTCAATAATTCAAATTTCTACACCAAACTCTAGTCAAGAAAAACATGACTCATTACATGATAACAACTCGAATCTGTAAAGAAAGAAGTAAATAAATAAAATTCCAAATAAACTCCTAATGTCAAGGATGATTTTCATTTATTATTTTATTATAATTCATCTTGTGATACTGAAATGAAAAATCTATCTTTAGTGGAAATACAAGAATGAATTATCACACCCCAAAGGCTATATAGTTTCATTAAAACTAGTATTGGATATGATGAATCATCTCCAATGCATGACAGAATGAGATAAATAAACTATTCTAGAAATAATAAAGTTCATATAGATAATAGAAATATACCTAAAAAGTTTTTTATAGGATTTAATTATAGAATTTACAATTTCTATAAGATTCATCGTGATATAAACAGTTTTTAGATGTTTTGCTATCTGTTTCATGATATAAAGACATAAATATTTCAAAATCTGAGAGTTAGAAGAAGAATCATGATAAATATGAATTAAGAGTATCTAAGAATAAATTATTAATGAAATTATACTATTGTGTAAAGCATGGACACACCAGGACTTGATGCCCAAAATCATTGTTGCTTAATGTCAGAAGAAAAACTAAAGTAGTTTCAACTTCTCAGATGAGAAGTTATGACACAAGGAATGTATCGGAAGATGTTTTATATGTTCTAATCAATAGAATTTGGAAATATATTGTAGCTGGTAGAAATTAGTGAAGAAAAATGAAATCAAAATGAGAACCCCAACTCCAGTGATGAATAAAAATAATATAAATATTCAGAGGTGACATGATATGTGAAAAATTATGTTTACCTCCTTAGGATATTCACAAGGATCTCAACAAAAGGTATATTAATGACCTCCTCTATTACACACATACATTCTCTCATGGAATTAATATGAACAAAATCGGAAGGAAAATGGTGGAAATTATCTAGTTGTGATTAATAATAATGTAAAATCAGTCAGAGGCTCTACCCCAATAAGAAAGGGTGATGTGACCGTAAAATCAAATAAAATAAAATTTAATAAAAAATGTCTCTTCATATGACAATATCGTATAACAATGTGAAAACTGAAAGAAAAATAAATATATATCTAATGATGAAAGATCAAATAGAAGATGAAATGTGTAAATTTTCCAAATCTACGAAAGAGTCGTGAAAATGGGCATATTGGTGGAGCCACAATGAATGAAATTTCAACTAGTGGGAATAAAATGAATGTTGTGAAAAATCCAAATCACATAGAACATAAATATCAAAATAATAATGAGAATTTGGGTAATGAATTTTTAGTCATATGTCCATCATAGTAGAGTTTGGCTATGCAGTCGAAACAAGAACATAAAGATTATAGTGCATTGCAAGAAAGTATCAAAGGGTTGTTTCATCGGGATCCACCGAAAACCTATTACTGATAATTATTGAGATACCACTCTACATATGTTTTTAAATTCTATTACATGATATTTTCGTGTTTCAGGTTTTTAAGGGAGATATACTCCAAGGGGAATTTTCATAAAAATATGAAATGTGTCGATGTGATGTTCTCCATAAATTTCAACTCTTCAAATAAATAGACAAAGAAAAAGAAGTAATATTGGAAAGTTGCTTGAAATTAGTTAATTGTATATGAAATCCCAATATTTGTGGAATAAATTGAGTTTAACGGAATTTTATGGTGTTCTTAACATTAACTATGGTTTTTTACACCAAGTTTTGACTTAGTAGGATTAGTGGTTTAGGTGACGGATCAATACTATGTGGTAAATTCACCCACTAAAAATCAATATATTATGGTTGTGTATAATGGAAAAAAGAGTTGATATGATAAAGGTTATTCATTGAAACTTAAGATATGTCAAATCTATACGTGGATGATCCAATTTTTCCATTTTTCATTGAATATATAATCATTGTTATCATTCCCAAGTTAGGTGTTTGTTGCCCACTGAGAGAATATAGATTGCAGGAGAAGTATAAAAATTCATGTATTTAATGTTTATTTATATTTTTATAACAATATTGTATCATTTGAATATTTTCAGGATAGAATGAATCTACAAAAAAACATCATAAGTGTTTCAACAAGAATCTAGGAAGATGAGTTTAAAGTAATAATTTCACTTTAGTAGAGAATGAACATAATCCTCTCAAACCTAATGACCTTTTGTCTGATTAAAGTGATATAGAGGTAAGGGACTCAAAGGGACTATAAGTGGAAAATGATTATTAAGAAGAAGATATTGGTGATTAATAGGAGGAGAAAAAACTGGTATCTACACATAGAGTGGAGAGAAGAGATGTAATTGATAGAAAGTACAAAATCGGTGATCCGATAGTGCCAACGGAGGCAAGTAGGATGAATATTCTACAAAGAGAATCATTCTTATCATAGGTAAATCCTAAATGTTTTAATGAAGCATATAGGGATGAAAATTGGTTCTAGGTTAAGAATGATGAGTCTCATGAAATTGAGAAGAACCATATATGGAGGATTGTTTCAAGGATGACAGATAATAATCTAAGACGAACTAAATGAGTCTTTCAGAACAGGATGAATAAATATGGGGTAATGATTCAGAAAATGGAAAAACTAATGTGAAAAGGGTAATACCATGTAGTGTGTATTCATACTGATGAAACATTTTCAATTGTTTTAAGGCAAGGTACAATTATATAATTCTTGACCATAGTATTATAGATAAAATTAAATGTTTTCCTGATTGAAATCAAATCAATGGTTTTGAATTGTGTTCTAGAAGAAGAATTTTATATTGAGAATCTCTATGGTTTTCTCATTCATAAATATGATAAAAATGTTCGTCGGCTGAGGAAGGGACTATATGGAATGAGGTAAGAACCAAGATCATGATATACAAGGCCCAATCAATTTTTGAAGAATATTGGCTTTTAGTGGGGTGGAGATGATACAATATTTATGCTAATAAAGGTAGTGATCATTTGATGATGTTTCTGGTGAATATTTATGTCAAAATATTTAGTGGATCGTATAAACTTTAATGCAGAGACTTTTTTGAATTCATGAAATTGAGTTGAAATGTCATTGATTAGGGAAGTGATGTTTTCATTAGTTTACATGTGATCCAAGGAAATAATGACAGATAAATTTCTCAATATAAATAAGACAAGGAGGTTTTGAGAAGATTTAGAATAGATAATTCCAAGAATATGGTGACTCTGGTGGCTACCCAGATGAATATTTCATAGTATGGTGAAGGCAATGCTATTAAAGTCATAGAATAAAAGAAAATTACTCGTGGTCAATTGTAACTGACAAATGACATGACCTGATATTGTTTATTTCAGATGTCAGTCAACAAGATATCAAAGTAATACTAATTAAATACTATTTATTTTAGTGAAAATAATATATTATTGTATCAAGAGTTCATTTGATTTCAGTTTTATGTACAATTCCATATATAAACAAGAGTTATTGGTTTATACAGATGCAGATTGGGACGGATCAGTAGATGGTCAAAAATCAACATCAGGTGGTGAATTCTATCTTAGTGGATTTTTTATTTATTAGATAAAAAAGATACAAAATTATATTTCATTTATCATCATAGAATTAGAATATATCGTGGCTACTTAAGCGTGAATATAATTATTGTGAATGAAGTAGCATCTCGAATATATGGGTTTTGAAATGAAGTCTTCGATCAAAATCCATTGTGATAATTCAAGTGCTATACAACATAGAAAAACTTTTTTACATCAATAGAGGATAAATAACATTGAAATAAAGTATTATTTTATCAAATAGAAGGTGGAGAAAGGGCCTGTGGTGTTGGAGTATGTGCCTACAAAGCTACATGTTTTGGGCAATATGATAAAGGCATTATCCAAAGAAGCTTTTTAATGACATTGACTGGATCTAAAACTTTATTCAAATATATGAAACAGAAAATGTGGGAATGTGGGACACCCTATCCAAGTGGTATGGTGTGTTTTTACTTAATTTGATAATCTGTGTTCTTTATACTATTGCAGAAAACATTGAAGTGACCATCAGTTTCACTGACAACGGGAGAGATATTATTAATTGTGTCTATAAAAGGGGAGAAAATGTTTTAATTAAGAGAGGTGAGAAACAGATAAAGTGGGAAGTCATCTTGGGGGAGTTTCATATCTAGATATGCTAATGGTGATCAATAAAAGGATATATATCACGAAAAATGGATTTAGTGATGAAAAAAGTTGAGTGGTTTTGGATGTAAGTAATTTGTTGATGAAATTTTCATTACACACTCATTTATCATGATGAGGACTTATTATATGTGCTTAGAGTGTGGTATATGTAAATATTTTATCACTATAATAATTTTAGTAAGTGAATAATGGTTGATGATGGTAGAATATTTAACCTTGTTTTATAATATATAGAGTTGTCAAAAAAACCAAAGTGGGATATTATTGGGAAAAATACCTCACAGTGCCATCTTTGTTTTTTGGGTGTGATTGTGTTTTCTAGAAAATATAGATGACCAAAAATCAGTTTGGTTAGTGTTGATGAATCAAATATTTAAAGTGGTGTAGTTTTCTAAGGTTTTCCAAAATTTTGGGCCTCAAAATCAAGATTTTTTTTAGAAAATGAACGTTTTCTGAAAGAGGGTTCATAGTCTGTAGACCACAATGTATAGTTTAAAGACCACAAAGGAGGTACGTAGAATGACAAATGTAAAGTGAAAAAATTAGAATTTCTAAAGAGTAGTGCTTTGCGGACTGTGAAGGGAAGGAGTATATGAGGGAGGATTTCGTGATGTAAAGTGGTTCACAAGGGAGTATTTCACAAAGGGTGATGTAGTTTGCATGAATAGTTTGAGAAAGGGTTTTGTGGGGCTCTATAGCCCACAAAGGAAAATATTCCATTAAAGTTTAGGTGTTTTATAAAAGAAGAGGCCGTCTATTTAAGAATATCGTGTCAACAAAGTTGGGGTGGTATGCGGAATAAGATGTGGTCCAGAGAAGAATGCATGGTCCAGGAAGCACTTGTACCATGTGAGGCAATGTTATTCAAGAAGGACTCAATTTAGTTCATAGAGGGTTCAAGGATGATATTAATTGAACTAAAAAATTCTAGAATGTAATTTCTACAAACTAATAGAATATAGAAGTGTGTATTTCATCTATGGGTAAAACATGAATTCAATAGGTAAAATCTCTATAATTGAGCATATGCGCATTCATGAAAATGAAGGGACCTACGGATCCATAATATTTGTTTAGATCTATTTCAAAGCTGTGAGAAAAGGAAGAGGAAGAAGGAGATCTTTTCCACCAGTAGTGAGCTAGAGAAAGAGACATAGGGAGTGAACCTTAAAAAATCAGTGAGCTGACCCAAGTCCTCGTAAAGGTAGTGAGTTCAGGCATAGATGTGATGTAGCACAATTTTTTTAGGAATTATTGTTAGTGGATTTGATACATCAACACAATTTCATTGTATGCTCCTTAGATGTAGCCCTGTGAGGGTGAAATATGTAAAAATATATTTTTTTTCATACTTTATTTCCTATATGACATTCAAAGCAAAATAATTTGATAAATTAGGAAAGAGTAAGGTCAATACTGACGGTTATGTGAAAAAATGTGATATTTAAAATAAAGAAGTCAATATACATTAGGGTAGGAATAATTTTGGAAACAATATCCATTCCCTAATTCAACCCATATCAAGGTATCTAGGCACCTACTGGACCAAATAGTTGATATCCAAAATAGGATTTGGTGTAACTTAGAGGAAAATTTTGAGGAAATCCAATGTGAGGATTTTTTATTGGGAATTTCACTGAGTAGATCATAGAACTGAGACATAATGCAGTCATATTTTTATTTCCTAGCATAAACCTTAAAATTTATTGGAGAACCAACGTTGGGGAGATGAGAATGGGAATATCAATCCTTTCCACTACAATGTAAAAAAATAACAAATTTTTAAGTCAATGGTAAGGAATCTTGGGCTTCAATAAAATAGTGGTAGATTAATGAAAGCAATTAATATAAATTGAAAACTTTAATCAGAAAAAGTAATAAAATTAATCTATTCTTATTTATGAGAACAGAAATAAATAAAACTTAAAATTTTTCACTCTGATTCAAACATTGGTTTGAGGACCTTATTACAAACACAAACTTCTATGAAGGGATAACATGGTTACAAATTATCTTTTTTCCTCAAAGGAAAATTTTTTATTTGAAGAAGAAATTACTAAAGTGACTATAAAACATCTAGTGATTAAGAGTGTTCACTCTACAAGAAATATTTGGAACATTACAAAAATTTCCAATGTTTCATGAAATCATCCATGACAAGTGAGCCTCTCTCGCATCATCTTACCCAAGTTCCACTATAACCATAATTCTGTTTTGACTGACATATCCCCTAGCAACCTGAGGTATTCTTCCGTGCCTTTTAGACTAAAAACTAATGGTTAGTTGTTCCTGGATATATAGATGTCATTTTAGTGCTTGTAAAGAAGATTTAATAGGCATACCACATTTTATTCTGTCCAGCAAGCTCAATAATGTTAAAAATATTGTTGGAGTTTGGAGAAACCAAACCTTCTCAAATTTTTAAAATGATATTAGGGATAATGATAATGAATTATTAAATGTCAACATGATAACCAACAATAGGATTTTATCTCCAAAGATGAGGCAAAGTCCCTTTCTAATAATAATGATATAATGTACATTCATGGATGACTAGCCAGAAATCATTACAATGTCATATGGTTTCACGAGGGATATTGAAACTCATAATTTTTCCAATTCATTGACAGGAAGTGAAGGGTTATAAAAGGAGTCACATATCTTGAAATTAATGGAGATATTTTTAACAGAGATAATGAGATCTAAAATGACCTGGTTATATACATTGGATATTTATAATCAGATCATGAGGAGTACTGCACATACAAAATGATTGATAATATTACTCCTAAGGATGATGCTTAGAAAAAAGGAAGTTTGTAGATCTACCTCTGGAATGTGAAATCAAGGATACCATATTTTCGTAGAACCTTGTTAGTTTGGAAAGTCTTGATGGGTTTACCAATAATTTTTCGATGTTCATTTGGGAATTTGTGCACCATTAAATCATCAATGTCGTTATGTATTTTTCAATCAATCTTTGATGCCTTATGGATTGAATGAAATGTTTATTTCCTTAAGACCAAAGTATGATAATGATCCATAAATCATGGACATTAGGCTTCATTCCATTGGTAAAACTATCCCAAAGAATATTAGTAAAATTATTACTTCAATATTGGGGTTCATTTCCTGGGATTTCATAACTCACAACCGTTTTGTTGTTTTCCTAGGAAGAATCATCCAAAAATATCCCTTCACAAATTTTAAATTTTCTATCATTATGAGAAATAAGGTTAGGGATGGAAGATTTTCTCTTATGTTGGCTATTTCAAAGGCCTTTGATAATATTAAATGGGGTTATATTTTTTTCTATATTAAGGAGACATGGAATCTCTAAATCCTACATTAATTTTTTTATCACTTCTTTTAAGAGTTATATACTATCCATCCTTAATTATAGGTCCCCAAGAGGTCACTTCCAATTTTCCATAGGTGTTAGATATGGGGACCCACTCCCTAGATTTCTCTTTTCCTTTGATGAAGACATGTTAAGTGTATATCTCAATGATAATGTTCAAGAAATTACCTATAGAAAAATAAATGTTAGAAGGAATATATTTACACCTTCATATCTTCTCAATGTAGGTGATATTATTATGTTTGGAAAGGATGACCAAGGAAAAATTTCTTTGGTCCATAATATTTTTTCTCATTATGAGGAGGTTATTGGGCATGTAAAAACCTAGAATAGAACTTTTTTGGTTTTTTTCAAATTATATTTTTGTCTCCAAAAAAATAAAATGTTTAGGATTCTTAGAGTTAGGAAAGGGGAACTCCCATTCATCTAATGGGGGTGCCCCTATTTTTTGGAATGGTGAAAAGAAGCCATAATGAAAACATCTATTCTAATATTATTACATAGACAGACACCTAGAAAGGAAAGACCATGTTTCAAGTCGGGAGAGTTCGTCTTATCAATTTAGTGATCATGTATTTGTTTTTCTAATCCTTATCTATTAATAAATAGCCTAGAAGACTTATCATGGATATACATAGGTCAATCAGGAACATTATCTTGACTAGATACATTTATGAGGAGAGACTCATCAATTTGGATTGGATATAATGTACTAAACCCATTGACATTGGGGGGGGGGGATGGAAGTCAGGGATCATAAAATTTAAATTATTTTCTTCTAAACAAATTCTCCTTGAATTTAATGACACCTAATGACACATTTTTGGAGTTTATCTCGTATAGATTCTTATAAAATCTGAGAAATGGTCACTCCATGTATCTTTCCTCCATGATTTGGACATCCATTGGACACTATTTTTAGGAGCTTATGTATTATTTGAAATGAATGTTTTATTAACAGTAAAATCTAAATGTTTGGTCTATAAATTTTCTTATTAGAATTCTTAATGAAGTGATGATTGTTCTTTCTCATTGGAGAACCTTGTCTTTTCTGTTGCACATTCAAATGTCAAGCTCCATAGTTGTCTCCCTACTAACATATAACTTAATTTTTAAAATGAAATGTACATTGATATTGACACCTTTACTTGTACTCCCATCTCCAATGTCCAGTTTGATTTTAGGAATTTTTATAGACATATGTTTGATGGTATCTCTGATATACCTATATCTATAAAAATTTTCAAAACCCCCTACATTTCCCCTTCATGTTACGTGCTATTATAGAGGGTGTGGAAGGGATTTCTACATGTACGTAGTCTACTCTTGGGAACTAGAATCTACATAGAGTCTTCTTGTAGGTTGAAGAATGCATGAATCATATTTTCATGTTCTGTACTTATCATGCATGTTCTGGATTATACTGAATGATATATTTTGTATTCAAATCGATATGAGTATCCTTGATGGCATCTTGGTCTCTTTCTATAAAATTCAGTTAAGATAACATATTGGGTATATTCTCATAAAAATAGTTGCTTCAATTATAAAATTTATACAGTGGAAATAGAATGAAATATAATTTTAAGTCCTTAGTCCTTCCCTATAGGATGTGTTGTATACTATGTATAGTAAATCTTTGACTGCTTCCAAACTACACCTAGGAATAATATGAAATTGGATTTTTGACTTGGTCATTTTGATAACATTTGGTTTTATAGGGAGGATGAGGAAGCCTCTATTTCATAAATCCATCATATGAATTCCATCGATTCCTAGATGGTTGAATGTGAATGTGGATGGATAGCTTCAGGTGCACTGAGACCTTGTGATGTGATGGGGCATTATACACTCATCAGAAATTCATTAAAGGACGTTTATATAATTCCATTGGGAATGGATTGACTATTGGTGTGGAGATTTGGAATATGATAAAATCAATAAAAAATTCCACTCTTCATGTCTTGACGAATCCTTGGGTGGAATATGACTCCACAAATATGGTTCATATCTTCAAGACTCAATCCACGATGTTCCATTGACAACATTCCATTCATGGTTTGAATCTATTCAGATTATTGGGAACATTCACCTAGATGTCACCCACGTTTTTGGGAGGCCAACCAAGTTGCACACACTCTATCAAATAGGAATATTTTGTAGGCTCCTTTATATGGAATTTTGTTTCTCTAGATTTCTGTTCTCATATTTTTGAGTTGGATGAACATGGTGTTCTCCATTCCCCTCTTTATAAACCCCCTTATACCACCAATTTCTCTAATTTTTAATATTTACATAGGACTGAGATTTCCTACATCCCGATCCTTTTTTACTAAAAATTAAAAGATCCTTTCATGAATTTTTCCCTGATTCACCATATGGGAATGAAATGGGATGTGATAAACCTATGGTCCAAATTGGGAATAAGAACTGGATGAACAGGGTAAAGGGGTGCGAGAATCATAAAAATTATAAGGTGTATAAAAACAATCCATATAATAGGAGGAAGGCCCATAGGAAAGGACAATAAAAGGATTCATTATGTTTTTATTTGGAAAGCAAGGAAACTAGAAGCAGAACTACACTGAAAGGAAAGGGGACTAAAAAGATAAATTCATTATCTATTATAATCATTCAATATCGAAACATTGGGTATTATATAATTCGTGTGGTGATAAAATATTTATCTAACTACATGAACTATATATATATTTCAATGTATGTATTGTGATGCTTTGGATTTTCAGGAATCAAATGAAATGAGGATGGCTATTGTAGCCATTGGAGACTACACCCTTTTATTGCCAACATGAATTATAATGCTTTGAAGTGATTTTTATTATTTAACACCTATTTCCAAAGGCGTAATTTATATATCCTACCTATGTAAAAATGTTTTATTTTAATTTTAATAAATTAAAGTTGTTTCTATTATAAAGGCAATGTATTTTATCATATTAAACTTCTTAATAACAGCATTTAAGAATTAAATTACAAAAACAATTCATTGTTAATAAATCATGTTTTCTGGACTCATATAAAACCCTGCTATGGAAACTCTATCTTTCTCATTCAAACAAGAAGAATTTGATAAATATATATAAAGATGGTTATTTAGATTCTTTTGAGATACAAACACTTAAATATGTCATTCTTTTTTATGAGGAAAAATAAAAAAACCATTATTCATTTGATAGAGAAAAAGGGACACTCACCTTCGGGGTTTGGTTTACATTGTTATCTATAGACCACTTCTAATTGAAACTAGATGTAGGTATTCATACATCATAACTTTTACTAATGTCTTTAGTATATATTTCTATATCCACTTAAAGAGGTAGAAGTCTGAGTCTATTGAAAAATTAAAGGATGTAAAGGATGATGAGGAGAATAATCAATGAAAGGTGATAAATAATCTTTAATCAGATCAAGATAGTGAATATCTACACAAATATTATATCAAATGTTTATAGGAGTTTAGTATTCATTATCAAATCAATGTACATTAGAAAACATAGTGTAACGGTGTCCCTGAATGGAGGAACCATACCCTTGTGCACAATGTGTATCTTTTTTGGGTATCCTAACGAAACACAGAGATAATACCTATACAATCCCTAAAATAATAATGAAACATTCAATAGACAATCAAAATCTATTGTGTGGATGGATATCCTTAATATTTATAGTGCGCGTAAGATTTAATTTGATGAATTTTATGTTCAATATACCCCGGAGTTGGAAAAAGAACTAATTATATAGGTCCCAAGTAAGAAATTTGTCTGGAAGCACAATTAGTACAATGGAGTAATTGAGAGTTAAGAGATCCAGAGAGATATGGTTTTATAGTAACCAAAGTTTGTGAATCTGTTTTAGTTGATCAAAATGATCTTCTCTCTTATATATAGGTAGTATAGAGCTAAATAGATATAAGGTGGAATTAATCCATGAATTCTAAAATGGATTCCATGTATCAAAAATCATGTTTGGATTCTGGTTTATATGAAAATATATAGAAATCCTATTGGATGAAAATTGGTATTCAATAAAAAATGTACATGGATGTTAGAGTATATTCCTATAAAGCAAAGTTAATGGCTAAAGGGTTTAAAAAACATCAAGTAATTAACTATGATGAAACCTTTTCTACAGTTTCCATGTTTAAATCAATCCAAATTCTACTTGATATAACAACCTACCATGATAATGAAACATTTCAGATGGATGTCAAAAAAAAATTCATTAATTAATAATTTTAAGAAAATTTCTATACAACATAACTATAAGGTGTTTTTAGATTTGGTTATGCTAATGATTTTGGAATTTTTCTAAAACAGTTTATTGATTTAAGAAATAATCTGTATCATAGAACAGTTGGTTTTTTGATGTTATTAAAGATTTTTTCTACATTTAGATACAATGTAATCCATGTGTTTACAGTCATTTTAGTGGTAATTTAGTCCATGTCCTAGATGTCTCTATTTAGGAAATATTAATTAATGGAAATGATATATCAGACTTAATATGTGTTTGTGATTATTAAACAACTATTTCTCTATAATGTGATTAGGGGAAGCATCAAATATTCTATGGATTAAGATCATTCGTGATAGGTCCAAGAGGGTGATCACACTATGTCAAGGTAAATACATTTACCATCACTAAATACATTTAGTACGTAACAATTCAAAAAGGGATTTTCCAGTGTCATATGGTATATATATTTCTAGGAAAATCAATACGCATACACAATTATAGAATAAATGAGCAAGTAATGTCCTATATCCTTTAGTGATATAATCAGTCATCCATTACATATTTTGGAAAATACATGATGTTTCTTATGAGTTGAGCATGGTAGTTTGATATAAAGCTGATCAAGAAGAGAAACATCTGTTTACTGTTAAAGGTATATTTATATATATGAGAAAAATAGAGTATGTGATTCTGATATATAGTAGAGATAAGGGGATATCCTTCAAGGGTTATACTAATTCTTGTATTTAAATATATCAGACTCCTCTAACGCCACAACCATGTTATGTTTTCTATATAAATGAAGGATCTAGGAGTTTAGCTATTTCAATGAATATTGCGTTAAAAATTCTAGAGAAAATTTATAGTTTGTAATTATTTATTATGTAGTCAATGAATCCATTTGGATACAAAACTGTTTCTATGAAATTTATGACATACATAATAATATAGAATCTATCTCATTATATTGTGATAATACAATGATGATGAATGAAGAAAAAGATCCAAGGTTACACCAAAAGATAAAAAATATACTATGGATATATCATCTATTGATTTATTTTTATTAGTTGAGTGAAGATGTAGTTAGAAGAGTTTCTATTAAATAATATCTTTTGGACCAATTGACTAAGTAATTAACTTTAGAGAAGCTTGAGTATCATATAAGATCTAGTAGACTGAATGATGTCTCATATTTTCCCTAGTTCCAGTGAAATTTTGTTAGAGTTGGATCCATATAACCAAATTATATGTACAATAATATTTTTTATATTTATAGTTTTGAATTTTAATAAAATACATATCACATCACAATTTTACATTAACCTAACATAGTATCTGATAATTTCATTTGAAAAAATGTCGCATTGGAAGGTTAAAAGAATTACATAGGTGCAAGAAAAAATTCCTAAATATATGTTTTATAAATGGGTGAAATCATTTTATGTCACAAAGGATACATTCTATCTTTGGTGGAGACTCATAGTTCGTTAATAAACCTTCAAATGGTGTATTCTTTTGGTAATTTATAGTATAGGAGATTACGAGAACAAGACCTGCAAGTGGAAAATCCACATTTATATGTGTCACTGTATATTCCTAAATGTTGATCGGTGGATTGGTTTTTAGAATTGAATATTGTTTCATGGATATTACAGGTCATGTACATTGATATATTGATGAATTCAATGATGAAATAGGTCCACAAAGAAGTCATATACATTTGGTGCATCATGATTAATATTTTATTAATGAATCATGATAGAATGGATTTTTACCTTTTGTTATTTAATTGAAGTGGATATATTAAGCCCTTTATGGATATGATGTAGACAAAATAAATCTTTTCCCATGGTGTTATGTAGAGAAGTTCAATTTATATGAATAAAAATAAGGAGACATTGAGTATATAGGTTGATGAAACGAGCATGAATCAGTCTTCACTAGAGATATCCTAATAAAGGGATTTTTTAGGAGGTAAGAATTTGAGTGAGGTTTCAGGTCTTCACAATATTAACTACCTTCTCCAGGGGTTCCTTTTAATGTTTCAAGATTCTAGCTTTGTAATTTATGTTGATTCACCGATTTCAACTAAGAAATAGGAATAGTGGTTCACAAACATAGTGTATCCATAACCATAATTAAGTAATAATAATATTTATTTTTTTACCATATTTTATTAATATTATTCCATCATATGATTTAATTATTATTCATTTTCTATTGATAGAAATATACCATGAATTGTTTTGCGAGAGAATATATTTTGTGAGAATAATATTTAATGAAAATTTACATTCTATTAAATAAATATAATATAAATTTATATAATAATGAAAAAATTATTAATATTTATTTATTAAATAAATATCCATTACTCAAGGTTTGATAAATTTTGTGGAGTAATACAGAACCAATTTTAATGGTTCTAAGAGAATTTATATATATTTAAAATAATTTAATAAAGTGATATTCAATATAATTTAAGAGTATTGTACATGTCAAGAAATAATAATAATACTATAAATATAGACATGGGGTTCTGTAAAAATTATGAAAATTAATAACAGACAATGTGAAATTATTACTTTCAAAACCTAGTTTTATAAATACCAAATTATATTATTTTATTATGGGTTTCCATTTAATTTCGTTGTGCATAATGATATCAATATGGGATTTTATTTATGAACAATTGAGCACCATCTCTAAGAGAACTCATTAGAATGGAGATTGATCCTCCTCCACCGCCACAATTATATATAGAGAGATATAAGAGAATCATTTTTTGAAGTGATTATTAGGGAAATCAATGGTGAACAACACAAGTGTAATGATATTTTTTGATAGAACATTAAATTTCATATGATGATATTTTTAGGTTCATAGAGAATGTGTGGGTCACTGCTGGGAGGAATCTACACTTGATTACATTAAAAAATTGATGGTAAAAAAATATATGTTTTCAGATTCATCATTGAAGAAAAAATTCATTTCATGCCAATTATTGCGTGTTTTAAAATAATTATAAAAAACATCTTCTGATGCTACATTATGGTTCCTTTATTCATTCATAAATTATTCTTTTATACAATTCCTTTGGTCACATAGATTATCATCAATGAAAATATTTGATTATTCATTTATTATGAGAAAAAATATTAGTTTGGAAAGCCCCATAATTTTCTTCCACTATCCCAAAACCATTAGGTCATACATGCAACATTAGTTGTACAACATGAGGTGAAGTTTTTCATACAACAAAATTATATGAAACCAGGATATTGGTAAGCATGTTATAATATTTGGTAATGGAAAAAATATTTAAAATATTAGTTATTTTGATATGCATCATATGAGTGGATATGGACTCTAATTTTCTAGTTGGGATATTAATGTCCTATTGGTTTGATGATACTATATGGAGCAATATAGGAAACTAATATCGTATTATGAGATTGGTTCTTAGAAGAGATATGAAAATTATTGGGATTTTTTGAGAAACATTGTTCTACAGTCTATAATAAATTATTTCATGTAATAATTTGATATCTATAATATATATTTATAAAAATAAATTTCTAATTACAAGACAAAAACAACACACAGTTACATAAACAATACAAAACTTCTCGCAAACGAGCACTAAAAACTAGATTCATCTTGGTTGATGAGAGAGAAATTTTTTGATTTTTAACCATGATAATATGTACAAAAAGATAATTTGTAATATAATAAGCCAATATAAAAAACAATAATCAATACACATAAAAATAAATATAGTAACAAAATTAAACATACAACAACACCAATCTACAACACCCATCGAAATCACCTCGAAATTGCGGCAAAAATCAACCCTAGGAAGACCCAATGACAAAAAACATTTACAACATTCATTTTAGTGTTTTTTCTGTAATAGGTATTGTCATAAACAATCAGAAACTAGTATACAAAAATATCAAATACTGAAAAACATTGATTAGAAGATGGTGGAAATGACATGCCACACCAAATATAAAATCCTTTGACACTCAATTAATGAACAAAAAATGAACCCAACCATAGATAAATTTTAGAAATCTATATTTTATGTCCCTAGATAATATATGAGTGATTGAAACAAATATTAAAATAAAAATAGGGAATGAGAGAGAAATTTGGGTCTAAAACTCGTTTGAATCGCTTCATGAAAAGATTTTTAGTGATGATCGACCTCTTTTTGAAATTTTTAGAATAAATTTTATATTTGAGTCTGAAGTGAGGGATTATTAAAACCAAATTATCTCCAAATAAATAACCCCACCACTATTTTATTAAATTATGATATATCATGAAAAATATCTTGATGAAAAAACTTTTAAAACAGTACCCTTTAAAACAAAACCCAATTTTTTAACTCAAATAAAATATGTAGCCACCCCTATACAACCCACAATATATAAATTCTCCCCAAAACTAAATAGTATTCCATAATAAATATTCATTTTTATATGGAAATTATTTATTCAACAACATATATTAAAACACCCATAATAGAAGCAGTTTTGAAAATGATGAATCTATAAATAAAACCATATGGAAAGAATTATTTTATAAAAACTAGTGTGCCCATTATTAAGAATCCTATCAATAATCATTATCTAGAAAATCTTGAGAAACGCCAAATTCTGTAACAAAGAAAATTATTGGGAATGACAACTCACACATGAATGGGGAGGAGGAACACTCAGTCTCTAAACCACCATCCTTATCTTAGAAGAGAATCAATGAAGTAAAATGATCCAAAAAACTAAACCTTATCCTCCAAGAATAGAATAAACACATATTTATAATTTATATTCACTTGGACAATTGAAAATTACATCTCTAATCTAATAGTAGATTCCATGATGAATTGATTAGTATGTAAATTTATAATCTAAACCATTGAGATAATATAACTAGGAAATTAACTACAATACCCCCCTTTAATGACATGTTTAATGGAGAAGAAAAATATAATAAAAGATATTGATGGAAGAATTTGAAAAAAAAACAAATTAAGAAGATGAATTAGAAAAAATTAGTTTGGTTTATTCCTACAAAAAATTGGGTACCTCAAAAAAAGAAACATGAAATTTTATATGGAAAATAAAACGAATTGTTGGGGAGAACAGCTTATTATAGAGAATTTAATACAATCGGAAACAACTGTTATTTTTAGGTGGTGGACTCAATACCCATGATCCCAAAATTCTATTTAAAAATTTAATATTTATATATCCAAATCAAATGAGAAATTTTTTAAATATTACCAAGATTACACTCCAAATCTTAGTGAAGATCTAGATGAAAAATTCCCCAATGTTGTCGCATCATTTTATGCTCCACTCTAAGAAATTATTTTATTAGCGCATCCACTGATTTTTTTTGGTAATAAAAAAATAAACTACAATATGAACATGTTGAATCACCTCAGAGTGAATTGGAATCATGTTCCAATGATCATACTACCCCCTTAAAATAAGTGGTTCATTATTATGGTTTTAATAGATTTTTTTTTCTAATGAGAGTCATCATTTTGGGTTTAATCTTCATCAATTATCTTATAAAAATTCCCACCCACATTGAATTAAAACATAACATCTATGATAAGCCATAATTTTCATACATTATTTTTAATATATTTTCTAAAAAAATATTTCATTCCCAAATTACTTTGGTTATTTTTATGTTTTTTTTATTGGAAAATATTTTCATAATACAATAAGTATATATGTTATAAAAAAAATAATCTAATTATCTGAAAAGAATCATTTATTATTCCATATAATGTCACCTCATTGAAAATTATTTTCTGGGGACATACATCAAATGTAAAGGAAGAACCCAAATCCATGAAAGGGAATAGTTAATGGAAATGAAATGTAATCCATCCGCATAGATTTAACATGAGGCACTACATAAAAGAATAATAATTATTATATGGTTAATTACATAGAAATGTGAATACAATATAAAAACAATAAATTCGAATACATTAGAACAAGGTTGACCACAATGGTTTCAGAAAAGATATTACAAATATTTCTCACGAAGTTATTATGAATCCTTATCATGGAATGAATTCAAGGAATCATAACAATTTTATCTATGTTGATTAATTATTTACCAAATTCATTGTAGATTCCTCAGGGTGTACCCTTAATATAACAAAATTTATATTTGTGAAAAATATCATATATGAAATGAAAGTACATTATCATTTTAACCCACTAGTAGGGAATGTGGGATTCATTCATAAAAGACCCCACACAATGGATTGTAATTATATCAATATGAATAAACATTGAATAAAACCATGTTTGGGTATTAATAAATAAAAATATGGAATGTAAAATCAAATAATGATTTTAATGAGATTAAAAGTATATATAAAATATTATTTAATGTGAATAATTTGATAGGATAACATTATATTATTAGTAGAATATCATTTTTATATAAAATTAATGATTATTTACTCATCGAAATTTAATCATTTGAAAATAAAAAGGCTTATTAAAATGGTGTTTCTGGAATGGAGTACAGAAAAAAGGAAGAGAATCCTTAAAAAGCATGCTATCTTTTTATAACATTAGAAAAGGTCCATAGGGAAGAACCCAATGGATATCATGTTGGATTTAATTTAAGCATTGATTTTATTTAATGTCATTCTAATGGTTTTAAGGGAATGAGGGACGAAATTTTAGATTTTTTATGGAGATAGGACACATTCAGGGTTGGCACATGGATAATAATAACTATTTAGAAAACGTTTAGTATGACACTTTTTTTAATTGTATATTTTGGCATGGTTTTGGAATAATTAAGGAAAATATGATTCTCACCAATGAAACTCTTGTAGTGTCTTGGTGATTATTAATGTTTGTTGACTGGTTTGGCCAAATCGTGTGTCTATTCCCATGAGACCCTGTATCTGGTATTGTTAAAGAGAAATTATCTTAACACGATCCATGCAAGGTTTGTCTAACAGCGTGTCCTAACCATGAGAGGTACTCCAAACCTTTAAAAACATTGGTTTTACCACCTTTTACATGGTTATTTTTATTCATAATCACCCCTACCCTCATTTAGGATCAACCCAATGATTCCCCAATGATGTAGAGGCTTAAAAATTTAGTTGTAGGTGGATTTCCTTTATTCATGATGGATGAAATAAAGGTATGATTGATTTTCATATGGTTTTCCATTTCATCTTAGATCCAGATTGTATATATCATCCAATCATTTGTGGAACCCAAAGGGTCTGTGTAATAAAAATATAAGTGTTTCAACGGATGATTAATGTATTTTTTATGGACATTTGATGGTGGGGATAAGATATAGCCTTCCTGAGTCATTGATTTTGAAGGTTATAAGTTCTACCTCCATTATTAAGGTATATTTTTATATAAAAAGGTATAAATCATTTAATTGGTTATTGTTCTTGTAAATTACATTGGGTTATTCACTATATTGGATAGATTTGTGATAAAAATGGAATTTTTGGAAAAAAATATTGTTTTTAATGGGGTTTCTCTATAAAAATTGTTTTTTCATCCAAAATGATTGATTAAATTTTTGAGTGTTGGGTTTTGTCTTGAAATGGGATTTCTACCCCTAGAGTAGATTGGATTGGCTTTGAAAGTGTTTTAAAAATTGTGACTATTTCTTTTTAAATTTATTTTAACAAACATGGTACAATGGGATCCTTGGGTGTTTCAGAATAAATGTGTCTCTCATTGTGTGTGTAATGTCACTTGAGGGTTATTTAAATATTTGGTTCATATTGCCAATATAGGTTATACCATTTGGATCCACCATAGGCCTATATTTTGGATTTATTATTATGTATAGTTTGTATACTGATAGTATAGTTCCTAAATGGGATGTTTTATGTTTATGATTGAATTTTCTGATAATGTAGTGGTCATGGTTATATTCTCACAAGATTTACATATTATTGATTGGTCATTGTAATATTATTACTTTTTTCACATGATAGATTGATCATGGTTATTTTATTACAAGCTTATATCATGTAATATTCAATGATTTTACTAATAATGATTTTATCTTTATCACTTTTCATAATCCTTACATTGAAAATCTGAATGGATTTTATAAAAGAAGGCATGATTTTAAAATTTTATTTATTTATGAAAAGGTTTTTAATTACATGGTTTTTTTTAAAATCTTGAACTATTTCATTCTTGATATTGTAGTTTGTATAAATTCTATGGTGGAATTCTACTGGGAAGTTTTCTAAAAACAATAATTTTCCATTGGGTGGTTTGAAAAAAAAATTAGGACTAATGTAAGGGGAATGTCATTATGTATCATTTCAACAAATTATTTCTTCATGGAATTCATATATATATACATTATTGAAGGTGAAAAATAGTCACATAATTACTTATTGGTCTGGTCTTATCAAAATTCTTGGATAGCTAGTTTGGACTATATTGTATTGATACTGAATGTATGTGTTCCATACATTGTGTAATATGGTTGTATGTATTATTTTGTTTTATAGAAGACATATTTCTTTTATATTGCTGCTCCTCACCACCATGGAATGATGAATCAGGTGGCATGCCTTGATGACTTAGGTTGTTTTGTTATGGAATGATACCAGAGAGATTGTTTTTGAATGTATGTCATACATGCTTCAATTTCTTCGGTTGATAGGATTTAGGATCATTATAATTAAGGTAGTAAGTTTACGAGGATTCTAGGATAGCTGATTTTCATGAATGAACTTGAGTTACAGTGGTGGGAGCATTTTTTTACAAATCGTGAGGCTTGTAGTTTGAAGTAATTTGATTGAACTAAATGAGTAGTTTTTAAAATGGACATATTCCTTTTTAATTATATTTTACACATTAATATAATTCATAAGTGATTAATATTATCGATGTTTTAATGCGTGGAAAATAATTACTGATTCTCATCCTATTATTTGGGAATATGAACTAATGGTGATCAGTTATTGTCCTATTATTTATTGAAAATACCTCCAATAATAGATCTGATAAACAAAATAGAGGATGATATGATACATGGTCAATAGGTGAATCGTTCTAGTGGACCATTATTTAGTTGAATATACAATCCATACAATTCATACTTTGGGTAAAGTTGGTATCAAAAACCCATGATGAACATCGGATCATGTCTTTAAATTTACTAAGAATCGTATAATTTTTTTTCAGTGATGAATAATGTCCCAATGAATATGAGGTGCATCTTGAGATGATTTAGAGGCTCTTCAATTTCTTGAAGTCTATTGAGAACTCAATGGTGGGTTTTTTCACACACTTTTTTGAGGGTCCGAGAATGAGATATTGGGAATTTATTTTTCATGAAATTTTTCACAATAATCTTACATTGAAAATTTTTGTGCATAAAATACCCTTGTATTTCATACCATGAAACAAGGGGGCGTACCATTTAGGTACATTATACCTGCTTTATGGAGATGGTGCTTCTAGAATTATATGCTTTCACCAATGAGTACAAAAATTCATGAAGGTTTAAGTTTTGAAAAAGGAAAGATAGTTGATCAATATAGATTCTCATGTTTATTCGGACCTTCGTATAAGTAGTATAAAAATAATATTTGATTGAGGAAGACATAGCTCCAAAAAGCATCTAGGTTGAGATTTTTTTGATGAAGATATTAGGAAGGGTGTGTCTTACAACCATAAAAATAAGCTCAATGGTGGTAATTTTTCATCAAGACTAGTTTCAGGGGTATCATCAAGAAAATTGAAAATTGTCTCCTACCAATGTGGGAGGTGTAGTCATAAAAATCATAATTATAAAGATACTAATGTGTTTTTTAAATTATATCCTACACTAGTAAGGCTAGATTCAATATCCTCAATTGGTCTTAGGTTTATATGGATGCTTACAGGTGTTGTGGGTCTCATCCCCATTACAAGGGGGTTGTTCACTCGGCCAAGTAAATACATCTTATTCTGATGGAGTGTGTTCTAGAGGATTATAATGCAAGGTAATCTGTTGTTAAATGTTCGATCTTTATTTAATATTCTATAGTTCAGAATTTTTTAATACAGTTTCAATACATAATTTTTTTTCATCAATGTTAGTGGAAGTATTGGGATTATGTTTAGAAGATACACTATTCTTTTTAGATAATTCCATTAGTTTGAGAAAGAGGTTATATGATAGACCTATCCTTTTACACATATTATTACATGATTTTAAGAATAATTTGTTATTATATACAAACGTAGGATCATAAAGCCACGGGTCTTTGGCGGATTAGGGATATAAGTTAGAAAATATGAAACCATAATGAAAAATACTTTTATTTAAACTCCATAATGAGATTCTAACATAGCTAAGATCTAACATATTCAAAGGGTAACAAGGGGATTGAATGAACAAAGGGATGTTATAAAATCCCCTTAAGGGAATAAACATATTAATAATTCATAGAACATGTATTAGAAGGTATAACATGAGGACATATAAATTCATGGAACATGTATAAACATATGGAATCATAACACATAGAATATGGGATCATGTTTACATGGAATCATAGAAATGAGTAAAAAACATAAAACATGACCTAAGAATTATTCATAGTTAACCACAAAGACCATTTCACATGGTGGATCATGAGTCACAACTATCAATCAAGACAATTTCACATGGTTATCATGAGTCATGGTTGACCACTAAGACCATTGCACGTGATTAGAATGAGTTAATGATAACCTACAAGACCATTGCACATGATATATCATGAGTCTAAATATTACATAATTTAGCAGAGTTCTATATAGGACCACAAATCATAATATTTTCTTGCACACATTCACCACTTGAATAATCAAGCATAAGGTTTACCCATGGAAACATGTGGGTATCATAAATATATCATCAGGAATAGAAAAAGGTAATATCTTAATGATGTCCATAAATGAATGGATTTAAATCATAAATGAAAAATAATAAGGAAATATAGTCATATATATTTATAAGTGTTTTCAAAATGATGTGAAGCATGTAAAAATAATGTTTAAGAGACATTATAAATGAAATTTTTTGTTGTGGTTTAAGAAACATACAAAAGAGACTTTAAAGCAGAAAATGCATATTTTTTTCATAAAACCAGATATAAACCAATACAGTTATTCATGATGGAAAGATTTATTTTTTTTAAATAATCATGGCTTAAAACAGATAATGGAGTGAAGTTGAAAATGGTTAAGAAATCGAGATGTTTTTTTAATCGGCCATTCTTATCGTGAATAATTAAAATGGGAACATTTTCAAAACATGTATTTACCCATAAAATAAAGATTTAAAAATTCTTGATACAAGATCCTAAAACATATAAAAATAATTTATATGAATTATATAAAAATAAGGAATAGTTACATTGGGTCAAATAGAGACAAAGTGAAAACCAAAGGAAAAAAACGGCACTTCAAAAGGAGTCCCATAACATACATCTGAAACTATTAAGCACTTGATCTAAATGTCCCAAATAATCAAATTAAATCCATTAAGTAAATATGAATTAAAATTATCTACATGTATTTGATTTATTAAAATTCTACAATGTTAATTAATAGTATTTTTATGAGCAACAACATACAATTTCATTGTTTAGGTGTGTTTGTTTCCATTGGTTTGATGATCGGTTCAGTTGTGTATATGTATGGAAGATCATGTAAAATGAGAGAAGTTTTAAAGAATTGAAATTATATATAATTAATGAAAGTAATTAATATTAAATTGACATATATATCACTGATCTTCATGATGTGAAGATGATTCATTATATACAACATTAATGATTACCATTTATATTTTTTTGATGTTTTTTCGATCAAGATGAACTATTTTTTGGTTTATTAATTAATATTATGAATATATACTAGTTTTAGAACATTAAATTGTATATAATACATATTTATAATATGTATTAAAGATAAAAATTGTTTTATTAACTTCATTGATATAGTTATTTGAAATTGAATCTTCGTCTTTCTTTAATGCGATAAATTAACACATCATAGATGATATTTTAATTTTTAGTACAAAAGGAGATGGGAAGAAAAATTAGGTTGGGTTTTTTCATTGAAGAAATAAAATTAATTTTAATAAAATGTAATCACGTTTTCAGGTATCTTGGGTAAGAGTTTTTTATGAGATAATAAAAAATAATATAAATTAAAAGATAACATAAGAGGAATTTACATCTGGAAGTTCTCCTCCCTAAGAACCTCTTTAGGGAAATCGGTTTGTTTTTTTATACCATGAGATCCTAGACAAGAGGGGGGGGGGATTTAAAGTGTATTGAGAAGACTTATTACAAGCTACATGTATTTGGAGGATATAGGATAGTGTGTAGTGAGGGGTGGTATTTATATTGGAAGAGAGGTGGGTTGTTTTAGAATATTTTACTCATTTTATTATTATTTGGGCTCATGAAAAAGAATTGTGTGAATTATTATAACTAATTATAGTAACCTGTATATGTGAGTTCTAAACAAGGGTTATTACATCAGTCATACATAGACCATGAATAAATAATTCATGTATTTATCATATACAATAAATTAGTGTAGTTCACTATTCACTAAAAATAATTCTATTTTATAAAAATCCAAAATATTCATCATAACCGCTTTTTGATATATAGAATTCAAAAATGGAATCAATATTCTGAAAATAGATTTTGAAATATAATAAATTTATTAATTAATTAAAATCACCACTTATTCGAAAAATACTATTTTTAAAGTGATAACTGGTTTTATAACACTTTAAAAAATTAATGAAGGTATGATAAGATTATATTATAATTAGTGGAAAAGATATTAATTTATGAATTAATTTTTTGAAAATATAAATTCTTTTAAATCATTATATTATTTGTAAAATTTTGAATAAACATTTCATTTTCACAAGAATATCCACACTTAATTTATCATTTTAAAAAAAATTACTTATATTATGTTATGTTATATCATATTTTCATTTCTAAAATTCCTATATTTTATTTATAATTTCATTTGTGAGATTACTTTTCTATTGGGATGTTTATTATGAATAAATTTTATGTTACTTTTCTAAATGTCAAGATACTATTCCATTGGTATATGTTCCTTAATTTATGAAAAATCCTATTATTTTATTCATTCTTTATTTATAATGATTTTTTGTTTTTCATTATGTGATTTATACTGAATGAAAAATTTATAAGAAGGGTAAATTCATTGTTATAATTTTAGGTTATTAAAGGTTCGAATAAGGATTCCTGTTTCATGTATGTCATGTGAAGATAACAGACTATGAGGTGATACAATACTTTTTAGTTGTCTATATTAACATCTTCAAAGTGATACATGGTTTGTATTAGATGATTATCATTATGTCATAGAGATACTTTTACCATTCTCAGGTATAGTTTTTATCATATTATGTACTAACTAATGTTTTCAAGGTGCATAGTACTATATATTGGGAAGGGTATGAATTTTTGTTCCTCAGGGTGGGGTAATCAAATTATTGTTGTTAGGGAAGTTTCTTGATGTCATTGAACATTTTTTTTCAAGTCCTGCTCTTGCAGTTGTGTGTGTAGCCCATGCTATTTCCTGATGATTTTTTCTCTTGGGTACCATAACATAGATAGGTCATGGTTTGTTTGACAATCTCCCTATAGTAGTGCCCATTTATATTACATATTATAAAAAGGAACTTTCTGAGTTAGTGGAACACAAATTTATACTTGAGGATATAAGTGATAAAGGATTTATTCATCATATAATGTCACCATAGGCTTCACATGTCTACTTTTCTGAGAGGACAGATCAAAGTCTCCAACATTCTGTGGACTGTTGAACATTAAATTGGGAGACTGTTAATAACTAATATCATTTACCTAAGATTGATGGAATTATTGAAAAACACATAGGGGAATGATGGGTTTCAGATATTGAACATTAGTTAGAGTACTACCTGTTGAGATTATGAGAATAGGATATACCAAGGATATAATTTCAGAGATACTATGTGAATTTTCGGTTTCCTGTTATTCCATTCAGTCTTCATTATGCTCATGTAGTATTTATGTCTCTGATGAAACAAATCATTCCTATGTTGTTGGAAACTTTTGTTTTTGTGCTAGTGGGTGAAATATTGGATTAATCAAAGTAACATGAGTAGAATATTGGTCATTCAGATATCATTAGTAAAACCATGAATGAATATCATATATATCATAAGCATTCTTAATTTTTTTGGGTCTATGAGGTAAAATATCTAGGGTATGTTATACCAAGGAGTGGAATAAAAGGTAATCCTAAAAGGTTACCTACAATTATATCCTGGAAAAAACCCATCAATTTGTTTTATATGCAGAGATTATATGGTTTAATTGGTTAATATTGGCCGATTGTTCTGGATTACCTATATATCACATATTAGATGACATATTAAACACATAAGGGTGTGAATTTTGATTTGAATGAAAGATTTATAAAATCCGTCACCAAAATGACGTTGGTAATGAATTTAAAAAACAATTTGATTATTTTGGTACCAGTTTCAGGTTATGAGGTTTTCTATGATTCTTCTCGCATGTGTTTTGCATGTGTCTTGATACAAGGGAAGTTGGTGGCAGGATATGGATGTTTCAAATAATTCCTTAATGATGATAACTACACAACTCCTGATATTGAATTGGATGGTATTATTAATGCACTAAAAATAGGGTGACACTATTTTTTTGGGGAGAAGTTTTCAATGTATTCTGATCAACTAATCCTCAAATATATTTTTACTCAGAGGTATCAGTACAATCCATAGAGATATTTGGTGGAGTTTATTCAAAAACATTATTTTTTTATTAAATACACCCTTATGAATGGTAATGTGGTTTTAAATGTGTTGAGTATAATATTTTTGATGCAATATGTTAAAAAATTGATTTATGATTTGTCTTTGATGATTTTTTATAGAGTTGAGCTTGGGGTGGAAGAGATTGGTGGATAGGAATTTGTCTCTCTGATTATATATGCTCATATATTGATGCCCTAATTCGTTTTAATCATATGATAGACATTGAGTTCAAAATATTTTGTAAAACCATTTATTTTGGAGAGTCCTTGGGGGTTTTATTGGTCTCCCATTGGTTGTTTATACATTCATTAATGGTTGGTTGTTCCATTTCAGACATGGTGGGAGTGGAAGGAAAGTAGAAACTGGTCTTGTTGGTCTATTCACCATGATTTTACAAATATGTATCATGGATAGACAAATTTTTATTTGGGTCCATCAATGGGAAGTTTGATTGTAGATTTTGTATCGAGATGTCTCATTTTTTAGAAAATTATGGTTGAATTATAGAGATGTGCATATTTGTTACAATATTTTCCAATTAAGATATGGAGGTAGGATGATATTTCAATGGATTTAATCATTTTTCCATGAAATCTCAATGGGAAGGATAAAATTTGGGTGATAATTGATTGACTTATGAAATTTTATCATTTCATACCTATCAAGGAGGTGAATAAGTTGGAACAACATGGAGACTTTTTGTCTTGCCTTTTCATACTTCACGTTTATCCCGTTTGGTTAAGATTTTATAGATCATGAATGTAGTTATATCTTCTTCAATATACTATGGTTTTATGTCTAGTTTTTCTCTTTGAGACTTGTTTCCATTATCTTGTTTCACTTTATCCCCATCATTGGCCATTTCAGATTGCATTACAGGTTGAAGAATGTTGGTTAAATATATAATGGAATCAAATCCATGTTATCGAAAGGTTTATTGGAGGGGATTTCCTAGAATTAGAAATTGAGCATAGATTATCATCGCCAAATGGATGGATATATAGAGAGTTCTATCAAGAATCTTGAAGATATTCCTCAGGCATGCATTCTTGATTTTTGTAGATCAAGGAAAAAACGTTTCCCAATGGTTTAATTTTACTATATCAGTAGTTATCATGATTTAATAATGATTGTATCCTTTTAATAATTGTATAGGTGGCCATGTAGATATCCCCTATTCTTGGTAGAGTTGGTAGATCAAACCATGTTTGGGTTGAGTCTCATTTTGGGGATGAAGGAAAAGGTTCATTTGATCCAGAATTGGTTGGTTACAGAAAAAAAGCTATCATAAATATTATGTGGACCGTCATCACTAGGAACTAGAGTTTCTATTTGGTGACCAATGTTTTCTCGTATTTTCATTGTGTATCACATTAATTATTTATAATGGTACATCCATTTGTCATAATTTTTTTAACAAAAGAAATTTTAAAATAGAAAATTTATACTATTATAAATATAATATTAATAATTCAAAATGGGATTTTAATTCAATTTTTTAATATCATCATTTTAATATCATAATCTTCAGTTTTAAAAAAATAATAAACAATTACTTTAGCCATGTATCGTTCATAATGGTCAAAAATATCATGTGACTTACATAATTAAAATCCCTCAAGTGTGTCAAGATAGATGTTCAATTAGTCCCACTTGTCTTCACCCAGTGAATATTGAGGGAATAGATAACAAACCATTTTTAGTTTCATTACTCTTAGGTTCATCTAATCATGAACATAAAACCACTTATAGCATCAATATAGAGATATAATTACTAGGAAACCACACTCTCTATATATATTTCTGTGATATTATTATGTTTTCTATACCTAAACATGTCCATGAGGTGTTTACTAATGGTTTTAGTCCTAAATTAACCAAATAACTAAATCATTCTTTGATACCAATTGTGATCACCCATATTTTTTATACATGATTTTAACATATTTCATTTATGTAATATTTTGTTAAATATTTAATGGGGATCCTTTTATATTCCTTTTCATGTAAACTAGGTAAATAATAAATTGTTTACATAGATAAAAAAATTAAATTGTTTTAAAAGAAACATTTATTATACTATAAAAGGTCAGCACACTGAAAATGATTTCATAGGAATATATATTAAAAGTAAAGCATTTATAGAAATCCAAATAAGGGAATAATAAAGTAAATTTAATATAATTCATTATAATAGTTAAAACCTGAGGAATAACATAATGGTATAATATTTATAATACACGGCATAAATTGGAAGTGTGGATTCAATATCAAAATGATACATTCTTAAGAATATTACTATGGTTCATCACTTTGGTGTTGTAAAACATTTTACCAAGGTTATTTAACAAGGTATCACAAAGAATGTATTGGGAGTTATTCGACGGCCTGTTCTACATTTCATCTCCAGTTATTAATTTTTTACTCTATTCATTTGTTCACCATCAGGGTCCGCCCTTTATATTACTATCTTTAGGTGTTCCCCATGGATCATATATGATAAGAATGTATTTCATAATTATAACCCATTAGTTGGAATTTTGGTCTTATAAAAGGAATTCAAAAATAAATGATTTATAATTATATCTATTGGAATATTATTGAATGATAATAGGCTTCAGTATCAGTAATAGAAGTATGTCCTACAGAATCAAAGAATGATTAGTGAAAAATAAAAGGTATAAATACCAGATTATGTAATGGGATTATTGGGACAAAATATTTGTCTCTCGTTAATAGGGAGTCATTTGGAAATTAACATAATGATTATAAAATCATTATATCATAAAAAATTGAGTTTAAAACACTCATTAAAGTTGTAGTTGTTGAATGATGGGGAGGAAAGTTGAAGAGAACCTTTAAATTTCATGCTAGCATCTCAAAGCTAGTAATGAGATCTAGAGAAACATAGAAACTCAATAGATGGAATCTAGTTGGGAAAAATGATATGAAATAACTGATAAATTTAATTAATGTTTATTAGAATAATGGAATAGGTGGGAAATTATATTAATTGAATAATAATTGATTATAATTTCCTAAAAATCGAACGTTGGACTCTTGGTTCTAAATAACTGAAATCAATTGGCCTTCCCCTGTTTTTCCCCTAGAATTGTACATATAGGCCCTAGTTTCTAGTAATTTAATTTTTATAATAAATTTTCTTTGAATAATATTATTTTTGTTATGTAAGTGATTCTTATTCATAAAGAATTGTTTTTAAGAACATATAAATATTACTTTATGTTTTTCAATATTCCTTATAGATTGGAAAAATATAAAATTTCCATCATAAGATACATTATTCAATGAGAAAAAACTTTTCTAGTTGAAAATGAATTTATAGTAATGATTTCATCATATTCAATTCATTATTATTTGATAATAATGATGGTATATATATACCAAATTTACTCTTTATCAAAAAAAATTAACCTCTCCTAGATTTTTTTAAACAATATACCATAAGATAATTTTAATATCATGATTTTATAAAAGTCATCAATTTTAACCAAATATTATTTTTAAATATGGGAAATATATATTTTGGAAGAAAACGATTATTAATTTAATAACATAGATCTTTATAAAATGACCGCATTTATAACAATTTGAATAATTCATATCATTGTTTTTATTAATTTTATTGTCTATATTTGAATATATAATTTTTACATCCTTTTTATGAAAATAAACTTTTATTTCAAATTTATGAAATCTTTAAAAAATGAGTTTTATTGAAAATTAGGCATATATATATTTTGATGTTTTTGTACCATAATATATTTCATCATATTCAT
Source organism: Viscum album (assembly GCA_963277665.1). NCBI lineage: Eukaryota > Viridiplantae > Streptophyta > Magnoliopsida > Santalales > Viscaceae > Viscum > Viscum album. Next base: position 475,337,046 of record OY728148.1, read on the forward strand.
ACTATAATCATGTTCATTTTATCGTTTATATCAGGGAGATACAATATAAAAATTAGGACTAGTTTAACCTATATTTTATTTCAAAAATAATTTCCATGACCCAATCCAAACTGGGGATCGAGATGCAACTACCCCAAGCCTACCACGATAGGCCTAGGGGTTTCGACCAACACCGAAGTCACACATTGCTCGGGGAGTCATTTTCCTAAAAACCTATCTACTAATTCCTAGAGAACACACTGCAAAAGTGCAGAGGGAAACAAATAAAAGATGAAACACTACTATAAAATAAACCAAGCATGCATGATCCTCTAGAAAGTGTGAGAGTATCATAGTTTACATTGAATGTAAAGGGGAAAAATACATTCCCTACCAGAAACCTATCCCAATATGTCAGAACTGGAAGAGTAAAATAGGTGATAGAGACTAGTTCCAGAATCCCAATCTACAACCACCATACATGGTTCAAGCACCCCATATCACTAAGCTCCTATGAAGTCATGATTAACCTATTAATCATCTATAAAAGACACATGACGTGTTGGTTGAATCCCATGAAGGGGTGAGTATATACATACCCTGTATAACACCAAGAAAAGGGTGAATAGGGAGCAACTAGAGATACACTATAGAGGAAAGTAGAAAAGAGAACAATGTTTGGTAAAAGAGTACAACTCATCTGAAAAAGAGACTATAAGTAAACTCAACCAAACACAATGAGCTCTAAATAGATATATAATTTATGTCTCATATCATATTATCTACCTATATTAGGAAAGTGGACTCGTCAGACCATGAGAATCTAGAAAAAGAAAGAACTTCGCATTCCATGCACATATTTTCTTATCCTATAATTAGAGTAACTAAAACACAATGAGTGGGTACTAAAAAAATGATATATATATATATATATATATTCTCATTCATAGAATCCCAAAATGAGATAGTAAGGTGGGATCTATCTCACAACTCATTAAAAGAGGACGATTCACCATCAATTCCAGATAATGGTCCATATATGATTCCCATCACCCCATACATCTTTCAGGAATGCCAAGACATAGGGAATCAATCCCCACACATTGATGCTACCTTCTTTGGGTGACATCGACTCACTGACACTGTTTTTGGTCACATCATAAGGAAATGTCTCTGTGGGGAAAACATCCCTCTTCTTTTTGAGTCTAAAATCACACAAAACTGTGTATCATCGCAGTGTCTCACTGCTAATTAGGCACAAAAGAAAAGTAGAGTACCCATGTCCATGTGCGTCATGGTGTTCCACTCTGATAATATTCCATGAAGACTAAATCCCATGCTAATGGGGGTTCGTCTTTAAGGGTAGTCATAGAGGTCTTGTACCCATGTTGATGGGGTTTCAAATCTATTTCCATATGGACCCTCACCCATGTAAAACAGCTAGGTTCCACCCATTTTTTCAAAGACCCACACCTTATCTAATAGCGGGATCCACTAAAAAGGTAGATGATCTACACACACACCGATGGGGGGTTACACTCAAATGGTTGAGGACCCATGACTTTGTATCACTAAGAGTTCCACTATAGGTCATCAAGGAACCATCCCCTACCCGGTTGGGTGGTTCCACTAGTATGTCCCTGTAGAGGACCCCCACCCATGACGATGGGGTGGGATGGGGGGGGGGGGGGTCCACTCTAGAATAAGTATCTAGTGATTTTTCTTGAACAAAACCATCATCTAGCATCACCTCATATTGATGGAAATTATAGAAAATCATTCCTCTTATCTCAAAATCCAATAAAGAGGGAACCATCATGTTCTACAAGATAAAATACTCAAGATATGCTACTAATGGGTGTAAATATGTGTCCAAAAGATGGAGATACGAGAAGTATAATATTCACAATGAGGTACAAGGAACATCTGGGGCCCACATGATGTGTGACCCCACCTCATCATCTTTCCATCTGCATAGCAATACTCTGGAACTAAACAGTGTACATGTACCCCTAGGCATGACAGTATACTCTTAGACTACATGGAATATCTATCCAAAATATAAACAATCTCATAATTCTCTTCATTGGTCCAAATGGAAAAATGAAATTTCCCTAACATGCCTCCTAAAATGGCCTCATATTGTCAAATATATCATACCATTCCAGTCCTTGTAGAAAATTGCACATGATCGACTATTCATTCACCCGATTGGATACCTGGTGAAGAAGCTACATTTCACAGCATTTGGAATGAATAGAAAATAGAGGGCACCACGTATCAATCCCTAAATAAAATATACAGGTTTCAACATTGTGATCCTCATGAATAGAAATGGATTCGACTATACATTTGTCTCAAATGGAATCCTAATGAAAATGTCTTATTTCGTCGCATTACACTCGAATTGGGATTCATGGGGCTCACACCTCGACCTCAATTTAAGTACCCCAAATTGGTTTCATAGATCTTCCTAAATTTCTGGGTCATGGAACCACTGATATTTTTTCAATCAGATTTCGTACCGAGAATCTATGTCAGATAAAATAATTAAAAATAAAATTAACAATAATAACAATATTATTAGGAATTTCATGAATCTACACCACGTTTAAAATTGAATATCCAAAAATGGCCTTAAATTTTTTTTCTTCAAATCTGGGTCATGTTACCACAGATGGTGTGGGAATTGGTCTCCCCAAGTAGGAGTTCTCGCAGGTCAAAGATTTAATAGTATGAATAAATCAATTTTTTCATGGGAGATTCATGGGACTAGGCCACGGGTTTAAGGAAATCATCCAAAATAGTTTTAAAATGATAGTATCATAAATGGGGTCACATCACCATAGACGGTGTGTGAATTGGACTCCCCATGTATGAATAATTGGTGTTTAGGTTTAAATAATAATAATAATAATAATAATAATAATTAAAATAACAATAATAATAAATAATAATAATAATATTGTTATTTTACTCCCCTACCCCTTCTTCCATGTAAGATCCCTAGCCACCAGGGTCCTCCCCCACACCCACTGGGTGTGTCACACTCACCGCCAACCCCTCATAGCTGCCTCCACCTGCTGATCAACCATGCTGCCTTCGGCTGCCTTCCATGATGCCTCATCTGACCATCGTTGCAGGCCACCCCAACCTAGAACTTGATCCACTTGCTACCTCGCCATGCCACCGCTGGGAGCCCTTCCCCATCATTTAGTCACCGAACTGACCACTTCCTATCCACCATCCTGACTAGCTTGTTGCATGCCAACCCTGCTCTACTAGACCATCCTATGACTACAGACTCACCCGACCCCCCCACCATAGTTCTATCACCATCTGTTTTTCATTGCACATCCAATCCATATAGAAACAAGGAAATGATCATATATCAGTGATTTTCTGACCTAGATATACATAGATCCATTCCCTTTTGAAGTACTCATTTTTGTTTCAATGTATCAAAAAGAGAAATTGATGAAATATGCATGATGAAAAATGAAGAGAATAAATAGGAAATCCATGAATTGATATATTGATGGATGTTTTTGGTCGAACATTTCCATTGTGGTTCAATAATGATGAAATTGATAATGAATAAATTTTTAAAATTAAAATATTTCAATTGGGGATATTTAATCCAAAAGAAAGATTCCAACCTGGGTTTTTATCCACTCGTCGCTGATGAACATGACAACCAACAATCCTTGCATTTTCCCCACACTGACCTGCTCTGATCTGCATCATCATCATGATCAAGAAATAGTTTTTCAATAATTTTCCAGATGGAGGTATAATGAGAGATTCGCTAGTATATTTATTGAATAATGATCTAACCATATAAAAAATCACTCAATAGTTAATTTACAACCAAGAACTAGGTTAAAGGGATTTGAGGAAATAAGTAATTAACTAATTAATTAATTAATTCAATTGAAAATACCTTTAATGAGTGGGGGTACGAACATCCCACAATGACATATTTTACGTTGTGACTATGGTAAAAATATCATTATAGACCCTAATGTGGTCCCAAATTTATTATTCAATAAACTATTTTTGAGATATTCCATTATTTCTGAAAACCAAAGTGTGAAAAATGAAAATATATTTAATATTTTTATAAAATTAATTCTGGGAAAAGTGGGACTCATATTCGTGCACTGTCTTAGTTAATGCCTCCAAATATATTCCTAGAAATACTCAAAATTCTTAAATGGAAAAATCAAGGTCTTTATATTATTCCCTTTTACAAAGATTTTCGTCCTAGAAAAGCTCAAAATATGAAAAGATGTGGGGAAACTAAACCTGCACCTAACTCTTCCCTACAACAAAATGTTTTGTCATAGGATAAGTTTGAAACTATCATATCACATCCTCTCATATTAGGACTAGAAATCATTATTAGACCCTTAGAAAAGATGACGTAATTCCCTTCTTCAGAATATCCATCTGCTGCATCATTTTTGGATATCTGCCAAAACAAAATTTCACGGTCGATGTCTCCGAACTGTGACTCTTTCACATGCTTGAGAAGTGAATGTGTCAACATCATAGACTAAAGAAAAACTATACCCTTCTTCTCCACTAGGGTCATCTGCAGGGAAGCTAACAGCTCTGAATCTTTCCACACTAAGAAGGAATGAGACTTCCTACTAAGCACATATAGTACAAAATGTCTTTTCCATGGAGTATAAACTATATTTTAGTCATAGTCCTGCATGATTTCCAATAAGTACAACTATCTCATATTCTGATCTCTCTGAGTGAAGTTGTAATTGAGACCATGGTGGACTGAGTAAACCAAATAGTGTTATCCTAGAAGTTAGTGTTTCCACATTAATAGGGTGAAGACTACTCCTACCATCTCTACATAGGTAGTTGTGTAGTTTTTATCATGGGGTCTTAACTGCCTAGAAACATATGCAATAACCATCATCTGTTACATCAAGGTTGTTTCTAAGCACACAAGAGCACAAACGAACAAGGATGGTGAGTAGACTCATCCAACCATGAGAAGATAAACAAGTAAATCATGTGTCATACCCCACAAGTCTTTACTTTAATTGGAATGAGAGTAACCCCAAACCAGAAACTCTACCATACATACTAGTGGCAACCCAACCAGAAGAACAGTTCAAGAAGAAAAACTACACTAGAAATTCCCAAACATGCTCTAATACTCCATCCCACAAAATCCACCAGAACGCACAAGTGAGAGGGATTCATCCACCACACCTCTATATGTTCCTAATCTAGTGGAAACAACTCACCCTCTTGGTTTTTCTTGAATGAAAAAACAAGTCTAAGTGGAGGTAGATCCCTAGTTACTAATTCATTCTAATATATGTCTAACAACACTGATACATGGTTACAAAGACACCCTAAAATACTCCGAATTAACATAAAACATGGAGTTGAAAGAAAAGAGTACATCACAATAATGTCTAAAAATCTATAATGCAGATGGTAGAAGGGACATAGGACAAAACTCTTATCATCGATTTCACTATGAGGTCATAAGACTCAAAACCCTACACCAATCCTCAACCCTGACCGAAATCTCCCTATGCCTGATGTGGACTACCTAGTGGTGGGGGTGTAAAGATATCATACATACATCCACCACACATTTCTTTCCTCCTCCTCTTCCAGCTCTAGCTATTTGGAATCCCTGAATAGAAATATATCTTTCACAAGTGCCCACTTCAACATCCCTTTATTAGTGGGGATGCATAAGGGTACTATTATGGAACAAATCTATCTATGAAGTTACTATTCAAACTTCCTAGCATAGAAGTAGCCATCGAGGATCATGTTAAGAGAGTATCTGGGGTGTTTTTTGATACATGATTCATACTCATCCACTACCATCCCTCCTTAATAAATATCTTAAGGCTCGTAGATCTAAACTGAATATAAGATGGATGGGTAATACTCATCACGAAACAGCTACTGGAATTAATCCCATGAGAGTAACGACTCATCATGAATCTATGTAACTTGGATAGACCAATTCCCAACCACTTCATGGAAAAGGATTGCTGATAAAGACACTATATAATCTATTGTGGAATAAACAATACTAAAGATAAAGAATTCCAACCCTAGCCTATCCTCTTCTAGCTGGGGATATTTCCCACAATGGGACCTCAGTGGTCTTTGATGGTGAAACTCATAGAGTTTTCTCATCCTTTGAACATATGCAACATAATCTATTGGGATGGTTTGCTACTTATTAGTTGGAGGTGCTTCTAGCTACCCATATAGAGGAAGGGGATCCAATGATGGACCCTAAACAGGGTCCTCACAACTCATGCAGTCGTAATCATGAACCAAAGTTGGTAACTTGGCTATCTGTCATTGTTAAGGAATCGTAATGTTATCATAGAGTACAATAGTACGAAAAGAATATATATTTATAAACAATGAAAATGGGTAGATTACTCAAGAAGTATAGTCAAAGACTCAATACTACATGACACATGTACCATTAATCCTTGAAAAAAAATGTCTTGGCATGTTGTGTTGATATGAAGGTAGCCAATTTCCTTGTGAATGGATTCACCATCCTCCCACAACTTCACTAGACTCCCTGACCAGAGAGATACACTCATTAATGTTTGACAGTTTTTGCTTAAATCACAACCAATTACATTTAAGGGATCATATGAGCAACATCCCAAGGAACTAACCACCTCTTATAACAATATTTAATGACCCATCACAAATCGGTCCATGAGCCAAAACTACCCCAAGCCTTCCTCCATAAGCATGGGGGTGGCGACAAGCATAGAAGGCATGGTAAAATCGGAGAGGCCTTTTCCTAAAAACTTGTACACATGCACATTACCGGCTCAATGTAAAAGTGAAGATGCAATGAAATAAAAGATGAAAAATATTATTAAATAAATGAATAATGCAAGAACCTATAGACAGTACGACATTGGGGTACGATAAATTAAAAGTAAAGGGAACAAATAAATGCTAAACCAAAAACCTGTTCCAACATGATAAAACTGAAAAAGTATAAAATATGAGAGATCTAAGCTCCTTAATCCCAAGTTATGACCAATGTATGCTATCTAATCACCCCATATACTTGAGCTCATCCGAATTCATGATCAACCATGCGATTATATTTAATAGACACACCGGGTGTTAGGAAAATCCCAATTAAGGGTAAGTATAAACATACAAAGTAGAACAACCCGAAAAGGGTGAAGAGGGAGGAGTAAGAGATACAATGTATTGGAATGAAGTAGAGATAAAGTGGTATGACAAAAGAGTACAACTCATACCAACAAGAGAGAGATTGTAAACTCATCCAAACATAAGGATCTCAAAAAGGTGAGAAGATTAATTTCACATAGATTCTTTTCTTCCTATAGTAGGAGAGCGTAATTGCACAACCAAGAGAAAGTAGACATAGAATGTACGTGGAATACCCCACACTTCTTCACCTATACTAGAATGTGAGAAACCTAAACCCAAAGAGTGGGTGGAGAAACATGATATATATATATATATATATATATATATGCTCAGTTAGAGAAGTCCAGATGGGAGAGTTAGGGGATCTCCATCTCACAACTCACCCTAATAAAAAGAGTCACATTTTGATCCAAAATAAAGTCCATCTATGATTCCCAACAGTCCATGTGTCTACCCAGGACACACAAGTCAACGGGAGTTAATCACCGAACCTCGATACTGGCTTCTTTTGGTGGAACTAACTCTACTACACTGTTTTAGGTCGTGTAACAATGATGTGTCTTTGTGGGGAAAGAATCCTTATTCCTCATGATTCAAAAGGAATTTCAAACCATGTATCATTAATACGCCACACAATTAAGTGGGAACATACACAATGTTAAGGACCCACACCTTAGTACATTAGGGGGGTTTTACACATATAATATTCATAAAGGATCTGTGTCCTTGATGATAGAGGGTTCCACTAAAATTGTATTCATAGAGGAACCATGTCTATGTTGATTGGGGTTCCAATCTAGCATCCTAGGGACCCGTTATAGGGTACAATAGGTGGTTCCATAATAGTTTTTGAGGTCCCACACCCTATCTAATAAGGGTTTCCACTCATAAGGTAGAGGACCTACACCCAACACAATGGGTGGTTCCACAGTAATGGTCAAGGACCCATGCCTTGGTATCACCATGGTGTTCTACTTTAGGTCATCGAGGACCAGTGCCCTACTAAATAGGGGGTTCCACTCTGAATTAACTTTAGAGGACCCATGTCGATAATTATTGGGTGGGGGTTCCAATCTATAGTAAATATCTTGTGATTTCTCATGATAATAGATGTCATCAAACATCACCTTAGATAAGCGTCACACCTAGAAAATCTCTGATCATATATCTAAATCCACAACGAAGGGAGCCATTGTTGTCTACCAAAACAACACTTAGGATAAGAAACTCACAGGACAAAATATAAGTCCAAAAGAAGGATATAAAAGAGGTAGATGATTTATAATGAGGTACACAACACATTTTAGGCCCACAATACATATTACCCCACCACATCATCTGGTAATTTTCATTGGTATAATTTGGTATGAAATAGTGTACATGTACCCCTAGGCATTCCAGTGTACTCCCTGAGTACATGACATATCGGGAAAAAAGGCTGACGAGATCACATCTCTAATAATTGGTTTTATGTGAAAAGATGTTATTTAACTAACATGCCATGCCAAATTTCCTTGGATAAAAAAATTGATAACACCATTTTAGTTCTAGTGGAAAAGCACAAAAGTTCGACTATTTTTTTCTCGAATTAGACAGTTGTTGACGGTGTTAAATTTCACAATGTTGTGCATGAATAGTGCCTCATTATGCCCACATCTTTATCCCTAAATAGAATATATAGATCACACTATTATGATCCTCATAAAAAATTCAATGAATCGACTATTTATTTTTCTAAATCAGACACCCGATGAAGAAGTTGTATTATGCCGAATTATGCTTGATCCGGGCTTCGTGAGTCCCACACATTGATCCCGATTCAAATACCCAGAGATTGAATCAGAATATCTTCCTCAATATTAGGGTCATGAGGCCATCGACAGTTTATCTACCTGACATCATACTAAGTATCTATCTTATATACAATATTTCACAACAACGACCCCAACAATAATAATAATAATAATATTTCGAATTTCAGTCACCCGAGCGAGGAGCCTGAATTAAGTATCTAACAGTGGCCTAAAAATAACCATATCAAAATCAGACTCACGCTATCAGTGATGTTATGTGAATCAGATTCCCCAAGATAGCCTTATAGAAGGAAAAATAATTAATAATATTATAAAATGTATTTAATTTTTACGGGAATTTCATGGTCCTAGGATGTGGGTTAAGGAAAATCATATGAAGCAGTATTAAAATGACTTTATCATAAACATGGTCACATCACTGAATATGGTGCAAGAGTTAGACTTCCCATGTAAGAGTTATGGGGTTTAGGTTTTAACAATAAGAAGAAAAATGATTATTTTTTTAATTTCATATACGTCCCCATTCTTCCCTCCTAGAACCCTAGACAACAAGGTACTCCCCCTCAGCTATCTCTTGTGTCGCACCCTACATCACCACCTCCGGGTGCCCACTGCACTGCCTCATCAGACCGCTTTCGGAAGCTTTGATTTCCTGGAACCCACTCCACCATCCATTCCCTGTTTTTGTTGCCTAGAGCCACACCTCGTCCACCTACCGCCACACCAACCTCCACCAAGCCACTATCCCAACCAACCTATTTCATGCCGACCACTCTCCACTATAACACGCTTCTACCACATCCTTTATAGACCACCCCATATGAACCACACACACCATTTTCTCCTTCCATTTGCTGCACCCGTTCAATCGGACTCCAAACAAGGAAACAATCATAGATCTGTGACCATTGGACCTGGATCTACATATATCCATGCCTATCTTGACAAATTGTTATTCTTTTGACACTTCAAAAAGATAAATTGATTATGAATGCATGAAAAATGAGGAATAGAAGAAATTTTAAATCCGAGAATAGATTGATTGATGGCAATGTTAGTTTGGCCTTCGACATTGAGGTTATAGAATGGAGAAATTGAAAATAAATAATTTTTTATAATTCAAGGATTTTAATCAGGGATAAAAAATTCAAAATAAATATTACTACTTTTATTTTAATCCATTAATCACCGATGAACATGACATAAAATGATCATTGTGTATCTAGTTCTTTGATCATCTTAGATCTGCAACATCATTGTGATTAGTCAATAGTTCATCATTGATTCTCCAAAGTAATGAATAATGAGAGCATCATCGATATATTAATGGAATAATGTTCTAACAATTTCCAAAATCCCATAGTAGATAATATATGACCATGAATTAGGTTAAATTGGTTTAGGAGATTAATTAATTAATTAATTAATTAAGTCACTTCAGTATAACACTAATGAGAAATGGGTCTGAATTTCCCACACTGTCATATTTTATGTCATGCATAGGGTAAAAACCACATTCTGGACCCAACCGTTTTCTCATATTTTTTATACAATCAACCATTTATATATATTTTATTATTTTATAAAAATGTGGGAGCATAATAAAAATATATTTGTAATTTTTGTAAAATTAATTTTGTGCACACCAGGACTATGAATCATGCTTCATCTCAGCTCCTGGATCCAAATATGTTCATAAAGATATTCCAGTATTTTACATTAAAAAATAATTAACTCTAAAATAATTTAGTCTTTACTACATCTTAGGATTTATATATATAACCCCTTAAAACACCTATATAATACATAATGGTAAGGTGTGTGATGATTGTATTCTCGTGGGATGGATACACTAATATTGATATGGTAGTGATCTCTCACACATTTAACATCATCTATTAATGATTTCTCTTGAATCTCACTCATTAAACCTTAAATTGGGGTTATTCAATGGTGAACACTAATTATACCACCTCTCACAAAATATTTGATAAATTGACTTCATAAGGGATGTTTCTAATAGTAAGGGAAATAGTTTTTCCCTTATTCTTCAAATATCTCCCATAACTACCCTTTATATAGAATAATTATATCAGTCACTTTATAATGACTACATTAACAATGATCATAATTCTAAACAGTCATAATTAGTGATGTTGTAATGACTTATAATTGTCTGGCCATTCATGTAAAATTTCATTGTAGGGTCTATATAACTCTACCTTTATCATAATTTATCATTCCATACATCACATAAAAATATTCTATACTTCCCATGATAATTTGTACCATATTCCTAATGATTTTCTCACTTTTTACAGACTTCAAGACATGATTTATTTTCAACTAGAGAATTCAAGCATAAGGTGTCTATCTATTTGTGTTAACAATTATTTGGTAATTTTCTCTCTCTACTATTATTATTTAATATAGTTATTATTCAATCACAACTTCTAATTTAACATAAATTTTTTTATTTTTCATTATATTATAACAAAAAATAAAAAATTTATTGCGACACACTACTTATCTATTAAAAATATGAAGAAAATTGAGCTATGAAAACATCAATGAATGCCACAAACTTAGATTCACAGAATGATAATTGGAAAATACATTATTTATCTGAATTCCAAACACAATAATGCTATTGAAATAAAATTACACAAATTTCTACATTTTCTTATCATCCAATTCAACTACCCAATCACTATCAATCTGGTCGATAAGATTGTATTCATAATGACCCTTTATGTTAATAACCTTGAATTGAATTGACCGCTAAAGATAATTTAAAATATAATTCATAGCCCAATGATACATTATGGACAGCCAATATCTAAATATTATTTCCGTATGAATATTTTATGAGATATCCCATCATATATCTAGTATGTACCTTAAGCACTAAATGACTCCCAAAAATTCAGAGTCAACCATTGGTGCCCCCTCACCATCATTATATATGTATAACATAGGCTCCATGGTAAATATAATTATGTTACAATCATCCTCTTAGGAATTAAAGGGTCACATTATTCGGATATATAGATTTTTTGAGTGTGGTGAAACATTATTTCGACCCTAAATCAATTTATTGTAAATAATAGTGTAGTCCCAAATCACTTATCTTGAATTTAAACATCATATTCTGTATAAAAACCTTGATTTCCATGATTATTCTCCTTGTAGTAATAATGTAATCATTATAAACACCGAAAATAATAACCATGTACCTATATTCTCTTTTGTTATTTCTTGGTCGTGTGAAAATATTGTGATACTGATGTATTTGAGACTCATGTTTATCAAGACACTCCATGTGCATGGATCCTATCAAAGGCAATATATTTTATCTCTTAACCTATACACCCACTTAACATTATTGTTCAAAATAAATCAATCTAATTGAATCAGATAAAATTATTCCTCTAATATTAATTTCTATAATATAGTCTTTAGATCAATATTAAATACTTTCCAACCCTATTTATTAGATAGAAAATAATGAATCATACCATATTAATTTCAGCTACTAGTGCAAAATCCTATGCAAAATCCCCTCATTTCCAATGGTCATACCATTGCATGAACATTAATTACTTGAGTTCAAAAAAATTTCTAATAAATAATTATTTCAAACTACAAACCCTTTTCAATCTAATCAATTACTTTTCTTAAGGAATCATGGATAGAGTCTATATATTATTCCTCTTTATCAACATGAGATATTTTATCATGACATGTTCCCATGATGCATCATTAGCTACTTCATGGTATGAGGGTAGCTCATCTCCCTCAAACAAGAGTAATTTATATAGGATCTATACATCTTGAGTGTCATTGTTGATGTCCAAAATCTGTCGATATCATACTAGGGATTTCAAAAATAATAGTGTGCATCTAGTTTCCAGTGACGTGGATGTGATATCTTCTAGAATAGTCATCGATGAAGTGTTTACTGTGTAAAATAAAAAACAAATTGGAACTAATCCCATATTACCCCTTATATATTTTGACAGGTTTTAAAATGACTCAAAATTTCATTATGATTTGTACGCCTTAAGGCCTTCCACACTTGGAGTGACTTATCTTCCAATACAAACTGTAGATCTTCTAAAATGTTGATTTACTGAAAATATAAAATAACTACTTCTATAAGTACATTCATTTGCAACTCCACATATTCTTAAAAAACGATATGTCTAAATACTTATAACTTTTGTTTTCAATGAGGGGTGAATAAATGGTGAGATTTCTATCACTCATTAACACTATGGTATACCATGCCATGGATTTGGTTGTCAGGGTTTTTCATGTGATATTCTGCCTTCTATACAAGGGGTATTCCCCGAACACCCTCAAATGAGAAATGTAGGATTTCTACCAAGTCTACCATTCAAAAATTGGATGTTCACCTCAAACGTTTCTCGATAGGAAATTCAATAGATGCACCACAAGCTTCACTTACTCTCCCTATAATCTGGTGTGGAAGTTCTTAATGTTGAAGATAGATTACATCATATCAATGATCATTTTATCATTAACCATAATATACCATTCTATTATGGATTTTATGGTGTGTTTCGGTTCCTCTTGATTACCCATGCTTCACACATGATGGTGAACTAGTTCAATAATAATTTATCACGATGATCTATCCTCAACATATTAACCATGTACCTTAACATGTCATTGAAAATGATATTGAATATTTTAAAAGTTACATTATGTTGATTCGTAAACATGATGATATATACACATATATAATGACTACATTCTTTTAAAATGAGAAGGAAATTTCTATTAGTAATAGGAGTTCTTGGGATAAATATTACAAAAAGGTTAGTTTGTATAAACTCTACCCATTTATTCTCTTTGAGAATTATTTGTTTAGGAATGAATAAATGGATTTATTGGAAATAGGGAAATCCTTACAAAGCCTATTTGACTATGTTTTTCTTGAGATCCTAATCACAATCTTTTATTCTACCAAAATTCTGAATCTTTACAAGATTATGTGTATATGTATTTATTTCCAATGACATGATGGGACATTGATGATTACTAAGAAGAATGTTATATTTGAGTTCACTACTTGAATTTTATATAGCCGGTCTAGTGAAATCATAACCATCATCTGGATTATACCACTCAAATCGATCGAATTCATATGATTATAATCCATTTTAACTTCATTTTCTTATTTTATAATATTTTGGAGACATAAAATATTTTTAAATATTCTATGGTTGAAGTATACATTAATTTTGATAAAAATTATTGAATATGAACATGAATAGTGTTATCCTCATGATCTGAATGATTAATCTAACACCTAATGTTACCTTTCAAGTGATACTCCCATATAACTCATGCAACCTTTCTTAGTGGCCCATTATATGATTACCTGCACAGTTCCTAGGTGAAAAAAATTACTATGAAATGGATCCTTATTAATGTCAGAACACTAAAAAACTACCATATTGAAAATTTAAATATATTATCAATCTTTACCAATTATATCCTCCTCTAATGGAAAAGAAATATTGAACAAATATTCCCCATTGAAAACCTAGGAAAGGAATTTTTCTTCGCCATCATTCTAATATTTTACATATAGGGTTAGTGACCCATTATGTTATAGTAAAAACATTTAATGTTTTTCTAATATCAATTGTAGAAGAAAATATCATCTGTGAGATCCTTGAAAAGAAATATGGATGTGATAACCCTTTCTATGGATACTTCCCCGATTTTGACCCTTTTCCTAAATACAAACATCATCGGAACTATAACTATGTGATTTTCCAATTGAATACTACTTACCATGGTTTCACTACAATCACTTCATCCACTTATAATGATAGAGAAAGAGATTGATATCTCCATTAATAATGATTTTACACTGTCACACTTTCTTATTATGATAATTTAGTTTTATGATTTCATACTAAAAATTAAATTTGGTCAATATAATAAAAGCTTATGAATCATTACATAATTTAATTCTATATATTTATCATGGAATTTTTGAATTTCATGACTAGTGTGTCATCCTTAAGTGGATAACAATTCCTGATTAACTATCTTTCCATATTGATTTGATTCCCTAATAGGTCTTCAAGAGATTACCACTTAATATGTAATGTGTTAAAGTGATTATTTAGTTTTTGGTTCAATATATTCTTAACGTGATACCCTCTAACAAATCTTGCATTGATATTGTCACAGAAATTTTTTTCACATTAATAATTGAAACCAACAATATAATGTCCTCAAATAAATATTTGGTTAGTTGTTCTAATGATTAATTTTACTTCATGGTTTCTATGACCAACCTATATGCGTACTCTGTAGCATCCCAAACTCCCTAGACCTTTATGATAGCCTCTATCCAGATAGTCGGTGTGCTGTAGAAAGATTATCTTATAACATTTTTTTGTAATGACGTACCATATATCTCCACCACTATATGTTGTGATAAATTTTTCATAGTCTTATAGCATGGATATTTGGTCTTTTAATAATGGAAGGTAGACACTAGATATTATCCAGAAACACTCATTTCAGTAAATCTTTTTGAGGAGAAGAGAATAGAACAATATACATCGATAAATATATTTTAAAAAAATAGGGAACTTAGAAGAAGATGTTGAGACATATATATCTATTTATTTTGTATGTAAAAGTTATTAAAGAAAATTAAACAAAACTAATAATTCATTGGAAAATAAAATAGATTATAGGGTTTTTGACTTATTATAGAGGATTAAAAAATACATTTATTCCCATATTCTAGTTTTTAGGAATCAATCATCATGATATTGGATGAAAAAATCCGCACATGCACTCCACAAAACTTGGTCAAAATGGAAAAATTGGGACTACACTAGAAATTTGAATCCTGATCCCATAGGAAATATGAGTTATGCCCTAACCATAAAATATAAAAACCTTATAAATGATTCTTTGTGTTATAAAACTATCCCTATTGAAGTCCCTTAAAAAATATAACATTATGTGAAAAGGATCCCTAATTTGGAGTGAAAGGGGAAGAAAATTACTAGAAGCGATGTACTTTATTGGTTGATGTTTTATTTATTTCCAATGTTCATTATTTTCAATTAATTTTTGAATAATATAGTAAAAGTATTCACTAAAATAGTGATACTCCACCCAAATAAGAATAAAGGTTTAACAGATGCATGCTGGGTAAGATAAAATTGAGTTATATATAATTGTGTATGCAAGGGAAGACACATTTCATGTATTCTAAAATTAAATGTTATGCTGGGTGAATATTCAATGATTATAGAACTAATAATTATGTTTAAAACGTTTAAATAATGTAGTTTCAGGTGTTATAAACAATAGTTTTACAAGAAGTTCGTATTATAAATAATATGATTATTAGAATCCTAAGATTGATGGAGTGAAATAAATCACTGAATATTAGAGAATTTTTCAATATAAAATCAACCCTAAAATCTATAATAAAATGTTGGAAAAGGTGAGTTGAATACTGTGGAATCCAAAATTTGTGGGTTTCTATCACTGAATTATTAATTTATTAAAGAACTTACTTTGTTAAAGATTTATTAATTTTTTATTTAGAAGTTTTTGAGGAACATGATAGTAATCGATGTTATGTTATTATGTTGAAAAAAATATCTGAAAATATCTGAAAATTGTTAAAATTAATCAGAAAATTATATGATAAATTTCATGTGGTTTAGATGTTATTTGAAGTGGTTTTGAGAATTCCCTAATGAATTATGATTTCAAATAAAAGAAAAGAATTCTTATATAATTCAATAAGTTTTACTATATACTAAACTCTAAAAACTTCATAGTGAACCACTAGAACATTTTAGGGAGTAATCCCTAATCATTTTTTGGGTAAATATGTTTTTCATAAGGTACATTGATCAATCTAGGGTATATCTAATTTTTATAGTGTATAAGTAATTAACTCTTCTACAAGTACATATATTGTATCATATGTTACCATTAGAATTCATAAGGAAAACACATTAAACCAAGACTTGGTTAGTAAAAGACTTTATATTGTAAAATGCAAAATATAATAGAAATTTGTATGGTAAATATTATAAAAATTCTTAAAATTAAATAATGGAATGAATACTAGTACACCGTAATGTTCATTTTTATAGAGTACATGTAGCATTTCATTGTACACCAGCAGGTAGGAATTTTGAAATAAATAGAAAATTATATATTTTAATATTCTGAAGAGGAAATTATTTAGGATGTATAATTTTTTATTTTTCATGCTCTAGACATCATAAATATTGTTTATTCCATGAATCAAGATTTTATTTTGAATGATAAAATAAGATTCATTTGAGTGGATCAGTATTATATTTTCTCTATGTTTATCACATGATAATATTTTAAAAATATCATTAGTGATTAAATTAGAGAATGATTAAGATGATGATAGAAACTGATTTTATTTTATTAAAATATAAAAAATAAAATTCTTAAATATGGTTGATATTTAAATAGTGGAATAAAAAATTTTATTGTCAGTTAAAATAATATACATGATTGGAGTGATAAGAAGTTCAGAGATGGATGAACTTTGGAGAATATTATTGTGATAAAATTAATATAATTCTAGATGTTTTAAATCTAGTAAATAATTTTATTCGTTGCATGAAATGTTCTTTAGTGTTTAAAACATTAGAAAATCATTAATGATTTATCTAAGTATTTATATGAGTTATGTGTGGTATTTAATGTAATAAAATGTAATATGAGTTTTATAGCAATATTTTTGAGATTCAAACTCCATTTGGAGAATTCTCACGTGGAAAAAATATTCTATATAAATATATTGATATAACCATGGATAATGATTTGATTTAGGAAATGTCTAGACAAAATTTGAATAAAACTAAGTCAAATGTTGTAATAAATAAATGGAATCTGTATTTGAAATAGTATATGAAAATTATAAATAAAAATGAAAAGGGAAATTTATTAATTTTAGTAGAGAGAAGCATTTGAGAAAAAAGGTGTGGAGATCCTACAGTGTTATGGGGTAATTTTTTTCATTCCTGTAATGAAATATTTTCATTTACGGAAATCTATAAAGGTCCATAAATCAAATATGGTGTAGTTTATAATAAAAATTAATTATCTATACAATAAAAAGAAAATATAGAGAGATATATATGTTTTGAAGATGCGTGTATCAAGACAGGAGAAGACAACCCAAGAGATATTGGGGAAGAGATGATCATATGATGAAGTGATTAACGTATGGTATGAATGAAGTATAAGTTACAAAAATATACTAGATCAATTGATAGTTCAAACAATAGACAGTATTGTAGATGTTTTATAAATATTAATGGAATAATATATTGATAATGGACAAGGATTTAAATATTCTTTCGATTTAGTGGTTATTAATGACTTTAGAGGTTGACTTGAGTGTACCTAGTGAAAATATTCTAAATTAGATATCAAAGCTGTATGGTTTTTAGATAATGAGTTACAAGAAGTGACACTGAATATCAAAAGGAATTGAACGATTCTGTTCAGTAATAAGATTAGATGGCGTTGATGTAATTAAATATTATACCAATGATTAAATATCTTCAAGAGGGATGAATTTTCGTGAGAACTATCAAGAAACAATATTGTATTTTTAGTTTTTGGATGCTATGTCAATATGGGAAAAACCCAAATCTTGGAAGATAATTGGACTCCATAGTAGTGTAGGTATATACCTTGAGTGTTTCATAGTCTAATCCCAACCACAATAATTTGGTTTTTTTATTACAATAGAGAACCCATGACTCAATCATCCATATAACAATTAGGAGTTTATTTACTTGGAGGGGACATACCTTGTTAAACAAGATGTTATAATCATTGTATTCTATATTTCATTTAATATCAGTTCAAATGGTATTGTAAATTGGGAAGTATCCTTTTTTATTAATCGATGATATGGGTTCAAGTTCTGAAGGGGTTAACTAGTTTTAAAAACAAATCTGTATTTGGTAAAAACCATACAGTACCTGATTCACCCAACTCTAATTTTTTTGAAATTGATCATATTTGGTATTTAAATTGGTATCAGTATGTCGGTTCCATATGAATTGATCATATATTTCTTGACCCTTGTTTTTACATAATTATGTATATTGTGCATATTTTAAGGGCTTAAATAATTACATCACTTGAGAAACAATGTTATGTTATTATTTTTTTAAATGTGGAGGTATTATCAAAGATCCTAAAATAAGTTGGTTAACTAGGAAAAGTATACGAAAAATAGTTCCAAAGAAAAAAAGTATACAGAACTACGTTATGGTAATCATATTGGTAATGGGTCATCAAAATATATCAACTCATGTACAAGCTATGAAGATGATGGTCTTGTTAAATCTTTTAAATAGATCTACATTAATGTTTTAGATCACAAGGATAAACTATTTAGTGAGGTTTCTACTTATTTATTATTTTTTCAATGATTTATATGATGAGAATCAGAAATATAATATGATTCTAAATAAATCAAGAAAGTATTAGAAGGAATTTAATTAAAATGGAACTGTCAAATCAAAGAGATGAAAGCTATGTGGAAATACCTAAAAATTATTAATGGGTAGTTCTCAATGTTTTAAGCAAATATGAAATACACAATTGATAATAATTTCAAGGTTATAAATATTTTTGAATAATATGTTAATTATTTTTATGAGCCATATAAATGTTCCATATGAGTCAAGAATGCTCTATTTGAGATTAATAATAAAAGAGTGAAGTAGTTGTATAATACCTTGAAAAGGCTATTATGTATCATAAATATCAGACATAAATGATGACAGACGAATGTGAATATATACATAATTAAATTCTAGCATGAAGGACTACTCATAGTCAATAGATCCTGGAACTAAATGTTTAATGGAGAATCTTTGAAGTGGATAAAACTATAACATCCCAAGATAATTTCTTCCACATAATAATATTATGGCTATATTAAATTAAATAAGAAACCCATTAGTCAAAATAAGATCCTTGAATATTCTCTTGACCAACCCATAACCGTCACAGTGAAAATTTAACCCACAAACTTGATAAAATTGTCTACACTGAATCTGTTTTAACTTTTATTGGAAGCGAAAATTAAAAATATAATAAAATATAGTTGAAGTAAGACATAGAAAAAAAACACATAATCAATAGTGGAATAAGGTAATTTAAATAAAATTATCTCCCAAAATGGATCCCAAATTAACGGGGATTCATCTTAAAAATAATGATGACCAAAATCTTGCTAAAATATACCCACAATAAAAAGATAAAGACTTATTCACTATTTTTGGTGCTGTAGTAGATTATTTGTCTATATCCATAGACTATTTAATTTCCAAGAATTAATTATGTAATGGGTATAAAAGATGAAACATAGAAGTGGCCTACTTAATAGATATAAAAATCATAGAATTACTAAAATCTATCTATTGAAAATAGATTTTCTTTTTATGAATTTATATGATTATTAAATGATAATTATTCATTTGTATGATAATTTTTATTATATATTATACAATAAAAACCATTTCAATAATTAAAATTAGATACCGAAATAGTCAAAGAACCGAAGGAGAATTTGAAATAAGTCTGATTTAAGGATGTTATATAAAAAGAAATTTGAATTAGACATCATAAGAAGACAAAAAAGGTTTATCATGATTTATAAATAAGTAAATGATGAATCTACATTGGTAATAGGGTATACATCTTATCCACTATAACATTGACATGAAAATTATGAAATATAGGGGAATTGTAGAATCTGCAAAGAAGGAGAAAATCAATGTGAGAGACAGGTGGATTAGTCTTGTTTTTGATATAACTAATTAATAGGTCAACAAGATTCCCAGGATGTGAAAAATAAAATGATAATGATATTTGTGAATATTTTAAGAATGTACATAATTTTTCTAATAATTTCATTAATAAGATTCCAAAAGGTGAATACTTATTAAAATCTATGGGAAAATCACTTATAACTCCTGGTAGTAAGGGAGGTACTTCATGGAGAGTGTTGAAACATCCCAATATGTATAAGTATGTTCCCAAAAACAATTTATTTATATTTATAGATTGGTTAAAATTTTATATAATTTTAGATAATGAAGAAAATGAACTATGATATTTGTTCTGTAAAATTAAAATGCAAAATCGTGTTGTGAAGAGAGATCAAAAATAAAACTCCTAAAACTTAAAGAAGTTTAGATTAGGATAGCTAAATAGAAATTATAAATGAATGGTTCAATATTATATATAATTAAATATAAGAGGGTACCATGTAGAAAAAATAATTTACATAATTGTTTATCACATGAAATTTTAAAATAAGGCCACCCAGATTGAGATATTTTTGTGGATGTGAATCATGGACAAGGGGATAGAAAGTGATACCTTAAAAATCCTTTTCCTCATAGAAACTATGTCATGTTATGAATTAAGTATCCTTGAATAATTGTTTTTAGTCCCCATGTTTTATAAGTCATCCAAATGTTATAATATATTCATCAAGTATATTTCTGTTAAAATAAATGACCTTAGTGATATATTGAGGGAATCTATTGTGTGGGGATTTATCATAGATAAAAACCCTCATAAAATTTAATTTTTTATATATATGGTTTATTTATTTATAACCACCAAAATAATGGAACATGAGGTCTTATTATTACACTATATAATTTCTATTAAGTTTTATATCTAAATTGGTTGTTATTGTGGCATTATTTTGACAAATAATAGTAGGAAATAGATTTTTTTCACTTGAAATTATTGGAGTAGGTATCACATAGTTAATTAAATATAGATGTAATTTTTATATATATTGATCAAACATATTTTCTATACTAGTTTTTCCCATGTAGAATTTGAGTTAGTTAATTAATGGTACATTTCAAAGGTAAAAAGTTGTATCACAATTTTCTCACGAAATTGAATGTTTCTCATAAAGAAGGGGGAATATGGAAAGGTGAAGATCAACATGGGAGAATTTGGTTACTGAAAATTTGAGAAGTAAATTTTCACACATACCATAATTTTAAATAATGTTGAGAAAGACATTACTCATTTGAATTAAATTTTATTTAATTAGTGGTTAATTACATTTAAATTAAAGTCTTCAAAAGTAAATTTGGAATTGACAAAAATATAAAGTGGGAGATTGATATTCCTTAATGATTGATGATTTATTTGTTTTCAACGTAATCAACAAATGTAATTATTAAAAGGAAATTTAATATGTTGAGTGATGAAGTGATATTCTAGTACAGGAAGCATCAAGGATTTCTTCATGCTAATGGGTTATAGTAGAATAGACTTGGATGTCATTATATATGAAAATAATGATTAATATATTTCAATTTGATGGAAATGATAATGAATTTTGGTGAGAATCCAAAATTTATAATAATTATAGATTTGGTACACTTGTCAATTATTGTTACTAAAGTGCTATCTAAAATAGTTTCTAAATACATCTATAATATAGAAAATAGAAATATTGAATAGTTGAGTTATTATAGAATTTGTCTTGTTGAAAAATCACTTTTAGAGCTGTAGTAAAATGTGATAAAAGATGGCTGAAATAAGGGATAATCCATCAATGAAGGTTGTTGTTATTGACTACTAAATTTATTGAATAACTTACTTACATTATTGTTTATGAAGGATAATTTGACGACTGAGTAAATAAGGAAATGAGCTATATGATTATAAATAATGTTTAGTTTATAAACTATAAAATTATTTTAAAATAATATGAAATATTTTGGAATTATTCTGATAATTCCATGATATATTTCAGTTAATTCAGAGGTTACTTGTAGAGTGTTGGAGGTGTTGTTAAGTAAATTTGAGTCGACTAAAATTAATTCAATTATTACATTATTATATAAATTTTCATATATACTATACTTTTATAACATTGTAGGTCACCTAAGGTACTTCATATGATATAATCTTTAATCTTTGTGTGGTAAAAATGAATTCATTATTGTACATAGATCATTGTATGGTACATATTATCTTTATGTGATAGAATGATGAACTATAAAATAATTATGGATTATTCATCACAATTAACCATGAGACATTGTAGGTTACAAGAGATGAACCACACAATGCGTTTGTATTGGACTTCATAGGTTACAATAAACCATGTGATAAAACATAATAAGGTACTTCAATTCTAAATCATGATATCCAAAAAACCTGAATCCTATTCATATCATAAGATACATATTCATATAGTACATGTAGCTTTTTAGGGTACATGGAGCATCGTAGGATACATCAGTTGGCCATGATTTTGAGAAATATGGACAATTCTTGATTTGAAGAGTATGATGAATAAATGATTTGGGATGATGAATTTTTTTTCCTATTATAAACATAAAAAACATGGTTAATCCATGCTTAAAGATAGGTAAGAGAAATATTAAATGATAATAAATTTAGTGGATAACTATTCTATTTATTATGTATTTTTTTAAATGAGAATATTGGAAAATTATCATTAGTTATCAAATTATTGATTTTATGAGATGATGGATGTGATGAATTTTAGTTTATTGGACGTTTTTATTCAATATTATTGAATGTGAAAGATAATATTAATGATGTATAAGATATTAATTAAGAAAAAATAGCATTAATTTAAGGGAGAAAATTGTCAAGGAATCATAAATTTTAGAGGAAATTTTTAATCATTGAATGATGAAATTAAAACATAATTAATTATGGAAAATAAATAATTCATTACACGAACTGATATGTAGTTTTTAAAATAGAAAAATTTATTTTTGATTCAATCATTGAAAAAAGA
This sequence comes from Viscum album, assembly GCA_963277665.1. NCBI lineage: Eukaryota > Viridiplantae > Streptophyta > Magnoliopsida > Santalales > Viscaceae > Viscum > Viscum album. The sequence continues at coordinate 475,360,956 of OY728148.1, forward strand.
ATATTAACGTGTGATTTTTAATAATAATCAAATGGAATCTAATGTTGACACTGCTATTTTAGAGACCCTCACACGAAAATGAGAATTCCATAAATACAAAATGATATAATATATATTTTTAGGGATATTTATATTGATTTTAATTAAAATATGTTTTAAATAATTTGTATGTAAAATATCCCAATAAATTAAAAGAATAAACGGGGTATCTCCTCAACTGTGATTAAGAAAATTAGAAGAAGAAATAGTGATAAAAATAACGTAATTTAATTAGATGTATTCATTTGATAAAAAGATATAGAGATTATGATGGAAAGTGGGGAATATTTTTCTTCAATGTAATTAAAAAATTACATGTATGTTAACTGGAATAAGTACCCACAATAAAATTTAGTGTATTTAGTAGGGTGAAAAAGTGTTCTTGAAAAATAAAATTAGAAAAATGTGACAATGTGCTATAGATATGTGTGACAATATAGAATAATAACTTTCAAGGAATAAGTAGAAGGAATTGATACTATGTTGAAAACAATACAATATAGTATTAAATAATAAGAAATTATAAGAAGCAATTGTATCATATACCAGTTTCTGGAAGTTGGAGTGTTCGAGAAGATTGAAAAATAGTAGAAGAAGGGAATAGGAATGACTAAATAGTAAGAGATTCGTTGGAATATTAAATGGATATTTAATTACATAATATTTTAGTTGAGTGTACCTAGTGGATAAATTCTATATAAAATCTAAAATTTTTTAATTTAGAAGTAACCGAGTTGTATGTAGTATGATCAATATTTAATGGTAACGAAGATACTATTTAAGAAGTTGATCAGATCTTGTTAATGTAATGGATTCTTATGTTCAATGATTATTAACTACAAAAGTATTGGAAGTTATTATCAATTATGAAAATATATTATAATAATGTTACTATTTGGGACCTAGGTGAGTGTGGGATGCATCATGGCTATGATCGATACAATACCCCACTAATATTTTGTCTAAATGCTTAGGTTTTGGATAATTCCATTCTAACCACTATTTTGTTTTTTGATTATAGTGGAGAACCTTTGATTGAGACACCACGAGAATAGAAAGAGTAGGTTTTCTATCAGGTAATTATCCATATAAAAATTAATGTACGGATCTTCATTTTCTATAATGTATTGCCTATAGGTGTGAATGTTTGGTAAAACAAAAAAAGATAAATTTATATTAACCATCCTTGTATTTTAAATGACTAAAGGTTATATTCAGTATAACTGGAATTTAAAATTTTGTAAAAAGTTAGCGACACATCATTCACCCTTTCTCATAGGTGTGCACAATGATCCCATAGGGAATTTCAAATAAACACAACATAATTAACCAAGGAATAACTCCATGGTAATAAGAAAAACATGTATAATTTCTACAAAAAAATATGTATAAAAATATAGAACACATTGAAAAAAATATAATGATGAACATGATGGAATAAATTCAATATGAATTGAAAAGATCCATTCTGGAGAAAAATAAAAAGAATATTTCATATTTTTGTGATACCATATGTTGGGAGATAATTTAAAATACACAATCATTATGTTATCATTTTATCCATGGTAGATTATTCTCCTTAAAAAATAATAAATGTTTCAAGATGATGTTATTGTCATTATGAGGTTATGAAGTTTTACAATTAGAGTTACAAATGTGTTATTATTTTAATGAACATAAATTTTGATGAGGAAAACATCATTGGTCTAAATAGTTAGTAAAATCATTGTAGTTTTTGGGATAATGGTTGATGATTTTTTAATAACATCACAAGTATTTAAAATGCATCACCTCCATTATGCAATATGAGAATATATTGTATCTCTTGAGCCATGTAGTTCCCTAATAAGTAGAATATATATGAATCGAATTAATATATATATATATATATACACTCAATTACAATCATGAAGGGATCCTCATCAAGTGGTTTTATGTTGGATATCAATACATGATTGGCTGATCTAGTTCCAACACACTTGATCGAGTTAGATCTATGATCTTTTTGATATTATCTAATCAAATAAAATATCTATTATAAGAATATTACTTTTGATAATATAGTTAAAATAATATCATTTTTAATGGATAAGTATATTACAATAGAGATGTACATTCTGGGAATAAAAGGTGATATTTTGGGAATGTTATATGGAATGGTTGAATTGTAATTTGGAATATTGTTTTAGGAATCCATCATTTGATATATGATGTACATAGAAATGGGAATGTAGTAACCATTGATATAATATTTGAGTAGTAGTTTTCATAAATCTAATATAAACATTCTATATGTATACATTTATGAAATAATGTACCCTAGTAAGTGATACCTCATGTGATAAGCTAATAAAACCTGAAAATTAAGGAATAATAAATAATTATATGTACATAATTTTAGGGATTTATGAAGTTATATTTTGAGAAATGTGTAATCACGAATTATCATGGATTTTTATTAAAATATTTTTTAGAATAGAATAATGGGATTATTTTTTCTTACATACCATAGATTGTGATATAGAGGAGGTGAAATGTCAAAGTGAATGGAAAATGGAATTGAGATAACATTTAATGAAACACATACTATCATAAACCAAGAAATGACATTATATTTATAAAATAGAGAGATCCCAGATAATGAAATGGTATTTGGCCATATTCTAACACGATCATAATGCATTATATTTTATATTTCTATGTTCATAAACATTTGATAAGGACAATAATGATAGAAATAAAAATAAACTAATAATTATCAAATACAACATAGTGCTTCAACAAAGTATAATTATATAAAACTAAACAAAATATAGATATTAGAAGTAGAAACTTATATTTTCATATTTTAATAATATAATAATAATTGTAAATACAAAATATCCAGAAATGTATAAAAATATTTGTTTTATTAAATATTCACTTGTATAATGTCTTCTTATATTAAAATAATTTTTTTATTTATGATATAGGAATGAGGATCCAGAAAAAAATCTCATTGTATTTAAAATAACAAATCATCATTAAAAATATAATCAAAACATACAATTCAAAATATCATTAAAGAATAAAATTAAAAATTTTAATGGAAATAGTCTATCTATTTTTTATAATTTTGAATGTTAGAGTTATTACATAGTCATAAGCAATGATATGGTGTCATTACAACTCATAGTAATAAGGAATATAATTCCTCCATCTATGATATTCATATATTGACATGTTAGACTTCACCAGTGAACAAAATATGACCATGCCACCAATTATGATGTATTATATAACAACTACAACATTTATAATAATAAAATATACAAGTATGATGCTTGCTAGGGAGTTAATCTGTAAGAAATTATATAATAATAATGATCATTATAAAAGGTAAAATAATTCCTAAATAATGAACAATATAATGTTACTGATGAGAGTAGCAATCTAAGTGCTTAACATGCCTGGTAGTCGAGAGAAGTGATCAGAGGTGAAATGATATTCAATATAAATTATTTGACTAAATCAAGTATTTAATAATTATACATGAAAAATATACCCTAGGAAGGTATGTGAAATTATATTTATAGTGGGCATGATTCATACTGTTAGTGGAGAAGGCATCCTTGTTAGAAAATTAAAATCCTCAAATGTTCATAGTCCATGTGGAGGAACCTTAGAAAGCTATAATATAAATGCATTTATCTTACATGAATCCAAATATAATATTTTCAACATAAAAGTATCAGAGATGCCAATAATTATTCAATCTATTGAGTTTTATATTAATATAGTTTCGTTTTCTGTAATTTTGTTTCTCTATAGTATGTTATTGTCCCATATGTCATGACCCGTCCTCGGGACTGATGTCGTGACTACCGAAAGTCCGCCTTCCATAGGCCAGGGGCTGGCGACTAGCACCAAATGCGTAAATCTATAATCTGGTAAGGCTTTTCCTTTATAAAAAGTAGACACACACATCCGAGTACACAACTGGAAGAAAAAAACTAGGAAAAACTATATACAAAAGAAGTCCTGGAAAGTAAAAGGGGTCAGAAATACAAGCCCAACTGTAAAGTACAAATACAACTGAAATAAAATACAATTGAAAATAATGAAAATCATCTACTAGGTGTCCCTATGGGGTTCCTTCCTAAACAGTAGGTATAGATGGCCTCCACAACACTCCATGTTGGTCCGCCCGCTCCGTGTACATCTCGAAGAGTGGTCCACCTCTGGGTACCGACCAGTCCTGCTATTCTCTACCCCCATCAGCACTGTCTGTAATCTACAAACAACACACCGAGGTGCCGGCATATCCTGTGAAGGAGTGAGTATAACGATACTCTGTAGGGATCCCGAGGCCCTCAAGGTCTCACAATATCCTACAAGGATAAACCAAAAACTATGAATTCAACGGATAACCATTACATAGGTATATGCCCATACATATACCAAAGTTATTTAGTAACCCATCTCAATCATGTGGAAAACACAAAAGTCATTGACTCAACCCAAATCCAGGATTTTATTCTAGGTGTGGAAACATGTAACATTCCTAGTCAAACTATTGAAACCTCTGCTGCTAGTGTACTCCTCCTCTATAGAGTATTGTGGTCCTGTCGCATCACACAGAGGCACTTTCCACAGTCCTGGACTGCTGTGGTACTCCTCCTGTCGAGTACCATGGGTCTGCTACATCACACAGAGGCACTCTCCACTATGGGGATGCCACCTCAAACATAGGCGCTTCCCCTTGTAGCCTACTGAGGTACCTCTCCTGTTGATTACCATGGGTCTCCCACATCACACAGAGGCGTACCTCACCGTGGGATGCCGTGTCACAGAGAGGCAGTTCCCACTAGGCTAGTCGAAACACTCTGAGTCGATAGGTCAGCAGTCGTCTGGTCTCAGCTAGCTACTAGGCCTATGTACTCCACTCACTCATCTCCAGGAAGATACACTCCATGAGCTACTAGTCGACACTCCAAATTTCACTAATTCCCTAGTATATGTATTTCAACGGTCCGCCTCTTCATAAGGGTCTCAACGCAACAGACGATGCGCCAATCGGACACCCGGTCTGCGAATTATTGGAATTTCCGTCCCGCGGCCCGGTTGGTTTTTAAGTTCAAACGAACATGACCATACTCCAACTATGTCATAACCTCCAGTTGGACATTCCAAAAAAAACTTTCCCGCTCTATGATTACCGTCTCCATAGACGGTTAATTAATTGAACACCCGTAGCCCAAGATATGAGCCAAAAGGTGTAAAGTGACCAAACAGGTCCGAGTTCAGTCCGACCTAGTCAGATTGACCCGGCCCGAACTGGTCTGGACTGGGGTCTGACTTGGTCTGCTGGTCTAACCCTACCTAAGGGGGAGACCATACCAAAGGGGGCGTCCCGACCCGATGGCGCGGCTCGGCCCGAGAAAGAACCGACCCAAGGGTGGCCCGATCTGATGGGGCGGCCCGGACCGATGGGGCAGCCCGACCTAATGGTGGCCCGACCCAGGGGGTAGCTCGGCCTGAGGGTGGCCCAACCGGCTTCCCGAATGGCTAGAGGCCTGGCGGTCTGGCCGACTGGCGGCTTGGCGGCTCTCTGGTCCTCCTAGCCGCATCCAAGGGGAATCCACGCGCCCCTAGCTCTAGAACGGCTCTATTATTTGTTTGTGAGCCGAAACCGATGCCAGGTGGCACCGGTCCCACACACACAGGACCCGAAGGGGTGCCGCTCCTCTCGGCTGGCCAAGTGGCTCGCCGCTCCCCCTACTCCGTCACAGCCCTCCCTAGCCGTGGCTCCCGTCATCTATGCGAAGTGACATCGCCGCACCACCTCCGTCGCGGTCCAGCCTACCGCAGCCTCCAGCTCCACCGCATGGCGTGCCGACGCCGTTCCGCCTCCGCCAGGTCCCAGCATGGCCGCAGCCCCCTACATCCCTCAATGCGGCATGACGGTGTTGCGCGCCTCCACCGCAGACCGGCATGGCCGCGACCCTACTTTTGCGCGGCATGATGGTGCCACGCCCTCTTGGCGACCCAGTGGCCTTGTTCCACCTGTTTCTTCATGGTCGGTATGATGCTGATCACGTTGCTCTACCTTCGTCGTCATCAAATGAGAACAATCAATGGGGGAGGGTCGGGCTGTGTTCGTGCGGTCTGATCCCTCCTTGTTATGGTGGTATCATTCAGCATTTCTCAATCAATAAATTCAATGATGAAGAATAGGTACAAAAATCAACGCAAATCCCCCTACCTCGTTATGTTGATCATTGACAAAGTCGTGGAAAGAGGAGGGCGTCGATTTGTTGTTTGCCGAATTCATCACAGACTCCCAATTCTCAAGCTCGGGCATTGGAAATTTTTCAGATGTGAAGAAGTCAAAGATGGCATTCTTCGCATTCTTTGATGGAGAGTTATCCTACTTCCCGATGCTCCACCAAAAGATTATGCCAACCAAAATAAAATAATAGAATAATCTTTATTTTAATGGTCGGCATGAATTAAAATGGATTCAATTAATTAATTACAAGGCTTAAATTAATTAATCGAGGGAGTTGGCTAATTAAAATAATAGGGTAAGGTGAAGAGATTTCATCCCACATAAATGGGGGGTTAAAAGGGGTTTTAAGCATGTGTTCCCCCCCAAGAATATCATCCCAAGGGAGGTTATGTGTGGGTGGGCCCCACCACCATATCCTCTCATGGGAGGTTATGGTGTGGTGGCCCCACCTCTAACCTCTTCTTAGAGGTTTTGACCACCTCAAAATAAAATTAAGTTACCCTTATTATTATTTGACTTATTAAAAACCCAAAATCTATCTTCCATTCTCGTTAGAACGCAACTGCTGTGAAGGTCTCACTAAGAAATCACAGATGCTGGAAGTTCAACAATGCCCTCAGATTTCAATTTCGATCACCGATTCGAATGTTATAAAATCCCACTCATACGTTTAATGCATATATCCAAATAAAGCTTCAAAAATTTATTCCGGGTACACCGGGCCTCAGAATCAAGCTCTGTAAATTTTTTCGGACTCAGAAAAATCACATGAATTTAAGAAAAAAAATTTCCACTGAATTTTTGGGTCTTTAAATTCCTCCCAACGCAGGGTTTTACGTCCCCATAAGATACAACTCGAACTATGGGAATAAATGGGGGTACCAAGCACGCATCTGAGCCTCCTGCTTCCACGTGCTCTCCTGGAGGTTCACATGCTGCCAGCGAACGTGCACCAAAAGTATTGACCATCCACATAGGACCTGCTCCTATCGATCCTCAATATCTACTCGAACCTTAGTGAATGTCGCCCTGTCATCGATGTCGAGCAATCCATGTTCGATGACGTGGAATGGGTCATGCACGTATCTCCTCAACTAAGATATGTTGAAGATTTCATGCACCCAGTGCAACTGAGGTGGAAGATCTAGGCAGTAATCCACCTCGCCTACTCTTCTTAGGACCTATAAAGGTCCAATGAATCACAGAGATAACTTTCCGCCTCGGACAAATATCCATAGACATCATCGAGGTGAGACCCGTAGGAAGACGTGGTCACCATCCTTGAACTCCAGAGGTCTCTGTCTCCTATCAGCATAAGACTTATGTATGCTCTGTGCAGTCTTCATCTGCTCCTTAATGATCTGCACCTTCTCTGTGGTAGCGCATACCATCTTTGGTCCCACTAGTGTTGACTCTCCTGGGTCTGTCCTGCATAGTGGCGATCTGCAAGGTCGACCATACAAGGCCTCAATAGGTGCCATACCAATGGTGGAGTGATAGCTGTTGTTGTAGGTGAACTCCAACAAAGGAAAGTGATCCTCCCAACTGCGTCTAAATTCGAGAACTCATGCACAGAGCATGTCCTCTAGGGTCTGAATGGTACGCTCAGTATGACCATCTTTCTGAGGATAGAAGGCGGTGCTCAAGAAACTCTATGTCCAGAAAGCCTCCTACAACCCCTTTTATAGCCAAGAAGTAAACCTTTTGTCACCTTTGGAGACAAAAGAAGAAGGTACTCCTTGTAAATGGTCAATCTCCTTCACATAGAGGTGTCCCAACCTCTCTACTTAGCCCTGCTCTCTGATCGGTAGAAAGTGGGCCGACTTGGTGAGTCGGTCAATGATCACCCAAATCGAATCTTGACTCTTGGATGTATGTGGAAGACCCATCGTGAAGTCCATGGATATACCATCCCACTTCCATTCTAGGACCTCTAAAGGTTGAACCAAGCCTGTTGGTACATGGTTTACTACCTTCACTTGCTGACATGTGAGGCATCGATAGAGAAACTCTGCTACTGCCTTCTTCATTCCAGCCACCAATTCTGTCGTCGAAGGTCTAGGTACATCTTTGCCACCCAGGGACGTACCGCTAGAGGGGAAGTGTGGAACTCCCTCAGTACTTCCTCCTAATGTGCAACTGGTACCATGGTACGTCCTCTAAAGTGGACGAAGTGCTCCCCACCTTCAGAAAATCTATCAGGTGCATGCCCTTTGGATATCTGAGCATGCCGTGTATCATATTTATCGTCCCCAAGATGTACCTCCCCGACTCACTGAATAAGTGGAGGAGTGACTGTATGTGACTGCAGAAAGGCCACTACATCCCTATCCATGAAAGATATCTGCAAGGTGGCCAGCTGCTCAGTCGCCTCTAAAAGAAGCTGAATACCATATCTCATACTGAGAGCATCCTATACAATGTTCCCCTTCTGAGGATTTTAGAATATCTCAATGTCATAGTCCTGGAGAAACTCAAGACAACGTCGTTATCTTAGGTTCAGGTCCTTTTGTGAGAAGATATACCTAAGACTCTTGTGATCATAGTAAATGGTAAAACTTTTACCCTTAAGATAGTGATGCCACATCTTCAAGATGAAGACCGGGTCTACAAACTCTTGGTCATGGGTAGTATAATTCTTCTCTTGGTGTCTCAGATTCCGAGAACCATATGCGATCATAGCTCGCTCCTGGATTAGGACACACCTGAGTCCGGTCCCTGTTACATCGCAGTAAAATATGTGCCCAATGCCCTCCTCTAGAAGCCTCATGATTGGGGCACTAGTCAACCTCTACCTTAGATCTTGAAAGCTCTGCTAGCATATATCCGACCACACTAAGGGTTTTCACTTTTTCTCCAAGGCTGATAGTGGTGCTGCAACTCTAGAGATGTTTGTAACGAACCTCCGATAGTATCCAGCCAAGATCAGGAATCTCCGTACCTCCGCCAAACTCTTGGGTGGATCCCAAGCAAGTACCGCCTCAATCATCACTGGATCTATTGCAACACCAACCTCTGAGATAACGTGTGACAAGATGTGAACCTCTAGAATCCAAAACTGGCACTTTGAGAGCTTACCATAAAGCTGGTGCTCTGAGAATGTGTCAAGCACTACCTGAAAATGGTAGGCAGGATCCTCCTCAATAGTCAAGTAGATCAGAATGTCGTTTATGGAGACTATGAGAAAGAGATCGTGGTATGGCTGGAAGATCCTATTCATGAGACACATGAACATTTCTGGAGCATTGGTTATGCCGAAGGGCATAACCAAAAACTCGTAGTTTCCATACCGACACCTAAATAAAGTCTTCTGCACATCCTCTTTTTGAACTATGAGCTGGTGATAGCCTGATCTGAGGTCTATATTTGAGAACCCCCGTGCTCCCTTTAGCTGATCAAAGAGGACTTCAATCCTCTGGAGTGGGTACTTGTTCTTCACGGTCACCTGGTTCAGGTGAATGTAGTCAAAACAAAGCAGCAATCTCCCATCCGCCTTCTTGGCGAACAAAATAGGGGCTGCCTAGGGAGAAACAATGGGATGAATTAATACCTTTCCTGTAAGTCCTCCAGCTATACCCGCAGCTCGCGAAGCACAACGGGAGCCATCCGATATGCTGGAGTAGATATCGGTGATGTCCCGGGGTACATGTCAATGTAGAAGTCCACCTCTCTATGAGGAGGTAGTAATAGAACATCGTCAGGGAAAACATCCGCGTACTGGTCCACCACTAAAGGATAAGTCAGACTCTCAACATCAACTGCTCTGAGGGTAAGGAAGGCCAACTAGAGAGTGATCGGCTACACACTCCTCTGAGTAAGTATGTCTTTTCCTACAAAGGTTCCCTTCTCACCGGTGAAGGTAAACTTTGTCCCATACAAGCAGACACACTGCACTTTTCACCTAATACAGTTGATCTGAGCATGTACTATTGATAACCAGTCCATACCCAAGACGATGTCGTAAGTCATCGACGCCTCTACGAGGAGATCCGAGCCAAAGCTCTCGCATCCTAGAGTAATATCACACTGCCGGCACCAGTGCGTAATTGTCGAGTCCACTCTCGTATCTGTATCTATCCATAAAAATCGAGCCAACGGCTCCATTGAAATATCAAAGCTCCGAATGAGGGTAGTTGATATGAAAGAGTGACTGGAACTTGTGTCTACAAAAACTATAGATAAGGTGGAGTAGACAGAGACAGTACCTCAAATCATCTCCGGAGCACCATGGTCATATTCCTTAGCTGCATGAAGCTGAGCTCTCACGTGTCCACCTGCTCCCTATGGTCGGGGTGGACCTCCTAGTGGTGGTGGTGGAAACTCCTCGAAACATTATCCAATTCCAGATGCACGACTTGATCCTCTTCCATGTCTACCCGCGCCATGTGGACCACCATGATCAAACCGCTGCTAGTCTTGAGAGGTCCCTTAACTGTCTACTGATCATCTAAATAGTAGGTCGGACAGTCATGAGCCATGTGACCCTGCCCACCGCATTAGTAGAACTGTCTTCTCCTAGAATATAAGTTACTTCCCGGGTGCCCCAAACAACTGATACCGAGTCATTTGGTCGTCCACCCGTGGGTCTGGTCCTCTTGGACCTCCACGTCATCTGTCTAATGCCAGCTGGAGAAGACTCCACTGCAAGTCGACTAGTGGTGGGTCTCGCTACTGGTTACTGCTCAACAAGGAAACTCTCCACTATGAGGGATCTCTCTAACTCCCATGCCTACATCGATATGCTAAGGGAGATCATCGATGCCCTGATATGTCACCTGATCCCCTGCACGATGGTCCGGGCCCTGAAGAATGGGTCCCACACCATATCTGTAGAGTAGCAAGAAAGGTCGGTGAACCTCATTGAGTACTGTGCCACTATCATGTTGTCCTGCTGTAGATGAAGTATCTCCTATATCCGCACCGCACGAAGGGTGGATGATACAAACTCTGCACGAAATAGGCTCTTGAAGTCTGTCCAGAGTAATATCACCCCTTCATGGACCTGAAGAATCAGGCCCCACCATAAGCCTGCTGATGCGTGAAGGAGACTCGCAGCAAGAATCACCATGAGGTTTGCTGGTGTCCTTACCAGCCTAAAGACTCTCACCATTGCCTCCAGCCAATCCTCAGTCGTGTGTGGGTCAATCTCTCCCCGGAACATGAGTGGCCTCTGGTGCTGGAACTCATGCAATGCGTTCAAGTGGCGTGCATCATCTTTTGGTGGGGCTGGTGGCATCGATGGCCCAAGAGGAAGTGGTACCACTAGTGCCTCCTCTAGTAAAGGGCCATGCACCAAAGCCTCGTCGCTCAATGGGGAGTTAGTATGAATGAATCTCAGGGCTCTACAGGGAGGCATCCTGAAAGAAACAGATGAAACATTCTCAAAAGATTTATACCTGGTGAGCAGAGCTAGTTGAGATGACTTAAGAAAAACTTTTTAAAACACACATGTAATCAGTGTTTTAGTGCACTGAGTCCGAAATCAGAAGTCCGGGTCCTAGTGTACAGATATGTCGGCCGCCACACCAACACTGGACTTCCTAAACTACAAACCAAACTCAATACCCTCAACAAAATTTCTTCATAGAAAATAAATACCAGAGTCCTATGTTCTGTGGTAGAATCGACTCCTTAGATACCAATTTTTCAGGACCCATCCTCGGGACTCGTTCCATGACTACCCGAAGCCCGTCTTCAACAGGCCAGGGAAAGCGACTAGCACCAAAGGCGTAAATCCCTATGCAAGGAAGGAATTACCTTTATAAAAAGTAAATACTCATATCAGAGTAAACAACTGGATGAAAAACACTAAAAAAATGTAAACAAAAGAAGTACTGGAAAGTAAGAGGGACCGGAAACACAAGCCCAACTGTAAAGTAAAATTACAACTGAAAGGATGTACAATTGAAAACAAAGTAAAGAATCTAATGGGTCTCCCTCTAGGGTTCCTACATGATGGGTAGGTACAGATGGCCTCCACAGCACTCCATATCTATATGTCCGCTCCGTGTACGTCTTGACGAGTGTTCCACCTCCAGGTACCGACTAGTTCTTCTATTCTCTACCCCGATCGATGTTGTCTGTTGTCTATAACCAACACAACGAGTTTCGGGCATATCCCGTGCAGGGGTGAGTATAACGATACTCAGTAGGGACCCCGAGGCCCTCAAGGTCTCATAATATCCAACAAGGATAAACCATAAAGTACGAATTCAATGGATAACCATTACTTTGGTATATACCCATACATATACCTAAGTTATTTAGTAACCCATCTCAATCTTGATGAAAAAACAAAAGACATTGACTTATCACAAATCCAGGATTTTATTCTAGGGGTGGTAACATGTAACATTCCCAGTCAAACTATCGAAACCTCGACTGCTGGTGTACTCCTCCTCTATATAGTATTGTGGGCCTACTGCGACACACATAGGTGCTTCGCACTATCCTGGACTATTGTGGTACTCATCCTGTTCAGTAACGTGTGTCTGCTGCATCACACAGAGGCGCTCCCCACTGTGGGACTACCGCATCACACAGAGGTGCTCCCCTTCGTAGCCTGTGGAGGTACTACTCCTGTTGAGAACCATGGGTCTGCTGCGTCGAACAGAGGAGCTCCCCACGGTTTTCATGCTGCGTCACACAGAGGCGCTTCCCACTGGGCTAGTTGAAACACTTCGAGTCAATAGGTTAGCAGTCGTCAGGTCTCATCCAGTTTCTAGGTCTCCGTACTATGCCCGCTCGTCTTTGGAAGGATCCTCTCCACGAGCTACTAGTCAATACTCCAAATATCACTAAATCCGATGTAGAAATATCTCCAAGGTTCGCCTCATCATAGGGGTCTCAACGCAACAGATATCGCGTCAATCGAACGTCCGGTCTATGATTTATTGGCATTTTCATCCTAGGGGCCCGGTTGGTTTTTAGGTCAAACCAACCCGACCGTACCCAAAATGTGTCCAAACCTCAAGTGGGACATCCCAAAAGAACAGTCTCTCTCTATGCAATCTGTCGTTGTAGATGGTTCATCAATCGGACACCCGTAGCCCAAGATATGGGTGAAAAGGTGTAAACAGACAAAAAGGGTCTGGGTCAGGTCCGACCCAGTCAAACTGACAATGCCTGACCTAGTCCAACCCGACCCGAGGGGGCGGCCTGTCCTGAGGGCGTAGCCCGGTCTGATGGGGCTGCTCGACCCAATGGGGCGGCCCAGCCCGATGGTGGCCAGGCATGGTTGAGAGGTCCGGCCTGAAGGCAGCCTGACTCGGATGCTCGGCGGCCCAGCCGGCTGGCGGCCCGGCAGCTCGCGGGTCCACCTAGCCACATACCGGGGAAAGTCGTGTGCCCCTGGCTCTCGAACGGCTCTACCGTTCAAGTGTGATTTGAAACCAGCACCAGGTGGTTCCATTCCAGCACATGCGCGATCCAACATGGTCCCGCTCTTCCCAGCTGGCCGAGCAGCCTACCGCTGCACCTCCTCTGCATTGGCCCACTATGGCCACAACTCCTCTGCTCCACATGGCACAACGGTGCCATGGCTCCTCCGCCACGACCGAGCCTGGCCATGACCTCGAGCCCCTCCACGTGGCACAGCGGCACCGCACCCCCTCTTCCGCGGCCTGACATGGCCTCGGTCCCCTACTACCCTCTGGTCGGTGCGCCGGTGACATATGCCTCTGCCACGACCTGACATGGGCACAACTCTCCTTCCACATGGCACGCCGTTGCCGTGAAATTTTGGAGAACCGGCGGCCTTGCGCCGCCAGTTTCTTTGCGGCCGGTCTGACACCAGTCGCATTGGTCCGCCTCCGTCGTCATCAAACGAGAACAATCAAAGGGGGAGGGTCGGGTCGTGATTGTGCGGTCTGAGCCCTCTTCATTATGGTGGTATCATTCAACATTTCTCAATCCATAAATTCATCAACGAATAACAAGTACAAAAATCAACTCAAATCTCCCTACCTCGTTATGTTGATCAGTGAAGAAGTTACAGAATAAGGCATTCATTGATTCGTCGTTCTCTGCATTCGTCACAGACTCCCAATTCTCAATCTCGTGCGTTGGAAAGTGTTTAGAGGTAATGAAGTGAATATGGAATTCTTCTCATTCTCCATTGGAGAGTCCTCCTCCTTCCCTAAGCTCCATCAAAAGATTATGCCAACCAAAATAAAATAATTGCATAACCATTATTTTAATGGTTGGCATCAATTCAATTGGATTCAATTAATTAATTGCATGGCTTAAAATTAATTAATTTATGGATTTGGCACATTAAAATAATGGGGGAAGGTGAAGAGTTATCATCCCACATAAATGGGGGGTTAAAGGGGGTTTTTAGCCTGTGTGGGACCCCCCAAGAATATCCCTCCAAGGGAGGTTATGTGCAGGTGGGCCCCACCACCATAACCTCTCATGGGAGGTTATAGTGTGGTGGCCCCCACCTCTAACCTTTTATTAGAGGTTTTAACCACCATGAAATAAAAATTAGTTACACTTATATTTATTTAACATATAAAAAACCCAAAATCTAACTTCCATTCTCATTAGAACAGAACTACGGTGAAGGTCTCACTAAGAAATCACTAACGCTGCGAGTTCAATGGTGCCCTCATATTTCAATTTTGAGAACCGGTTCAAAAGATATTAAATACTACTCGTACGGTTACTGAACGTAACTATACAATGCTTCATAAATTTATTCCGGGAACACTGGTCCTCGGAATCAAGCGCCATAAATTTTTGCGGAATCGTAAAAATTCCTTGAATTTATAAAAAAAAATTCCACAGAATTTCCCAGTCTTTACACCATAGAAATCATTAATTCCTTATATGAATAAACTATACAATTTTAGAAATTTATCTTTGTTATAATTATATACTAAGGTGTTGAATGTAGACAGTGTTATGTTGAACTCATAAAGATAAGGAACCACAATATAAAACTTTAGTTCAAAATCTAAGATCACCAATTGATATTATAAAACCATTAAAAAGAGAATATTTATCTAACTATTAACCTCAAAATTTTTAGTTATCATGTACTTATATTTATTCAATAAATAGATTATCCAAAGATATTTTGAAAGATATATATATAAACTCAATCTATGATCAAGAAATAATTTTAGTGACTCATTTGGGTATCAAAAATTAATTCCCAAATTAAAAATATAATGGCCATTCTTAAAGGTAGAATAAAATATTTAAAACAAAGGAAAAATAAAAAATACCAAAAAAAACTACCATTAAAAATAAAAGAGATATAATATCCAACAACCATTAAAAACAAAAATCATAAAAATTAATTATTACATTATTTTGTCTCTATAATGAATGATTTGATTTATGAAAAACTGATGAGGGGTCTCTTTAATAAGTTCTAAAATAAACTAGAGCCTCTTGACATATAACCTCTAACCAATAACTCAAGAATGTGATCCAATAAAAGTTAATTACAAATTATATTATGGAATAAACCTCCATTTTTATATAACATACTCCTAAATGTCTCTTTATATCTACTACATATCATTTCTTTAATTTTTTTATCTTAATCCATTTGAAATTATCATATGAAACCCGAGTGGTATGTGCCAACAACCATTGAAAAATATATCTTTAGTTTTTGATAATTTTAATGATATAAAATTTTTATGCTTTATATAATTTCTATCTTCCTGAAACAATGTAATAATTCTACAGAACAATATTTTATATCCTAATAAAATATGTTGTAGTGTAGAAATATTTATTTTTTAATTCAATATATTAAATCATTGTGTTAAATACTCATACAATAATGGTTACCTCATGATAGAATGAAATCGTAGTGAATATATATTTAATGTAATTCACTCTATATTATAGCATAAAATAAATTATAATTTTATAAAATTCTAGGTCACAAGGTTTTATATTACATCAGGAAAAATCATCCTTCCTCAAATTGTACTCAGTAACATTCAACACCACAAAAAATCATATTATGTCATTATTTATTATTTCAATTTCCAAATGTCCTTTAAGATACTGAATAGTATTCCAAAATATAAATATTAACATAATATATTTAAAATAAAATAAATTAGTTTTTCGTAGAAAATTTATCATCGAAATTTATTAATACAAAAAAAATAGTGCTATCAAAGTCTCCCTCATTTTGATATTTTCTTTTCCCCAAACATTAACTTCTACACAATAAAAAATAAAAATCCATTAAATCCACTATATATATATCTTGATAAATAAAATTACATAATTATGATAAAAAATATACAATCATTGCATAAAAAATATTTTTGACTCTTAACTTTTTTTAGAAATCAACCAATTATGTATTTTAACCCTACTTTCGAATTGATAAAATTGCCCACTATTCTAATTATTCTATTTTAAAATCCCATTAATATTAAAGAAAACAAATTATTCACATTACCAAAAATTATTTTTTCACATCACTTAGGATCATTTAATTAGAGATTTTCTCAATCTCAAGTATATAAATTATATCCACAAGCCAGTAAGATATATAAATTACTATAATGAAATCATACCAAATTAATCGAGAAGACCTTCATTAAGGTAATGATTCGCCATTTTTAATGGTTTTTGGTTATTTATGAAATCAAATATAAGTTAAAAATTGATTTTGTTTAGGAATTATATTAAATTATATATATTTCATCTTTAATGAACAAGTCATCCTATTTTTAAAATTAAAAACAACCATAAAAAGTTTTTTTCAATTAAACAATCACTAATGAATATATTCCCTTTAATACTTTCTATGTTGTGCCCTTATACATAATCATGTAATGCATATAAAAAAATAAATACTAATTTAGAATATCAATTACATTTAATATAATAAGATAAGGGTTATTTAATTACATTTTAAAAAACGAAATCATAAACTATGTATTGAAATGCGATTATTATTAAAATAAATATATAATTTTAGTGGCCTCTCTTAAGATATTTTCTTTAATGTTTTATTATTAGAAATAACCTCACCATTTCATCTAATAATATATTGGAAGAGTGCCACCCAATTTGGTACAATTAATGGTCTCATATGATATTCTAATAAATATATGGTTCTTCTTCATTTCTTTTAAATCATATTTTATCTCTCATAAGCTATCCCATTATCCCATTCCATAGGAAATTCTAATAATCTTCATTGAAACTTGGAAAACATTGTTTATTCAGGAACTAACCAAATATTTTAGACCGCTTTTATCACTTATTTCACAATAGATTTTCCAATTTTGCGAATATAGTCAATAAACTATATGATTAACTTATTTTCTTTTATTTTACCCTCCCCACTATTTCTCACAATTGTTAATTTGTATATTTTTTGAGTGGAAAATAAATCCTAAAAAATAGCTTTCTAACCTCACTCAAAACCTATTCTTCACCAATATAATTTTTCGTCTCCCAATATACGTTGATCTTCATTAATTAACCAAATACTCTAAAAGATTTATTCCCACATTAACTATCTATAATGGTCCTTCACATTAATAGGAATGGAAATATAAGAATAGGTGTTTTACTCTCATTTTATATGTTAAGCATATGAATATCCATTAGAAAGTAAAATTAATCAACGTTAATTATTTCATCCTCAATAAAAACTCAGGATTATCATATAATTTTGCCTAAAAATTGATGATAAACCATTGGGGGACATATGAACTTAATTAAAAACTCTACAATGTTTTGTAGTAAAATATGTTCACACTCACTAATAAATTAAATAATGATTTTTCAAATTGATTTGATCCAATATTAAAGGTAATTAAGAAACTACACTAACCATGTTCTTTATTTGGTTGTCTTCATACTAAAGACTCTTCCAATAAACTTTATATACCCTTATGTGATGGTGTTTCTATTATTATTGTAACACTATATCTATTTATTTAAATTCTTAAGTAAATTATAGATTTTAGTGCTAAAAATTATTGACATTTCTAAAATAATTGTAGTTTATTTCTTTATTGAACATTCCATGCTGTTGATTCATAGAATACAAGGAATTTACAATCGTCATCAAGGACTCTAAATTATCTATTTCCAACCCATTAGGATCTACCATGATAATTCCTTTTGTTATTGGACATATTCTTTCCTTTGAAAACTGTTGTTATAAATATTTTTAATAAGTATTAACTACCTTTGTGTAATATATTTTTAAATTCACCACAAAACACAATCAATGGTCATCTTATTAATATGAAAAAACCATTATATATAGTTTTCATGATTAACCATATCTATTTACCATGGTAGTCGGAACCTTCATAATAGTTCCTTAAATATATTCTAGGTAGAATATAATTACATTTTATTATATTATTTGAAATTGTGGTTGTTCAATTAGTGAAAAAATTTTCATGAAGGGGGAAATAGTCTCTTTACAAAATTCTTTCCTATCCTACCCAATTTCATGATGGTATGTTCATTAAATCATTATATAAATTATTTATATTTTTCCCATACAAATTTTTTAAAAGATAAGCCTTAAAAAATATTTAGAAATTCCATTTTACTGAAATAGATCACAGAGTTTATGGATAAGTCCCATATTTAGGTTCAGATATTTATTTGGTTTCCAAAAAAATAATTTTTTTTACCATTTTAATGATATTTAACATTATTATAATCTGGTTTAATTTTTTCCTAATAATGATAATAGTTGTCTCTACCATCTTCTTTCAATGTTATCTTTATTCCACAAAAATGTTATGCCTTGGTCATTATCCTTGAATTATTTTATCTACATATTGTACTTGGTACACAATATATATTTTTTCCACTTTATTATCTTTCGAAGATCCTATACAACTTAATATCATATTCGAAAGGTTTTTCAATATATTTCCTAACCCAATCTTGAGTTTTGTACTTGTGCATCAACAATATTCATCATAGAAAGCATAACATGATAACCTAAAAAAAATTAAAAAAATTAAAAGTAAAAATATATGTTTTAGATGAAAATAATTTTAATAATCTACCATTCATAATCACATAATATGGTCATTTTTTTAATTTTATTAAAAAATCAAATTTAAGGAATTTTTATTTATTTATCGGAATCATGTTTGTAATTTAAATAAAATATTTTTTTAATTACTACCTTATATGGAATATTATGGGTTTTTTTAAAATTCACAACAATTGAGAATATAAACACTTTTTTGAATTTTTTTAAGAAAGATAATATATTTAATTGACATACTATAATGATATCCAAAATTATGACAGGTTTTAGTGATTAAGGCATACTCATATTTTTTAAATCTTGAATAATTAAATAAATAACCAATTAAGACCATTCTTATTTTGTTATGTTATTGTTAAATTATTATTTATTCAAAATACTGGGCTTGGAAGTTGATCCCTAATTAATAAGCCAATTTTATTTCTTATAATCACATATTTAAATATATTAGTTAATGAGGTGATCAAAACACTGGTTTAACATATCTATGCAAATTTAATACACATTTAGGAATTAATTTAAGAAAAAATATAATTCCATAAAACCAAATTTCTAAATAAATAATTTAATTAATACATTTAATGAAAATTAAAAAGAGACAGACTACTGAAATAATGATAAAAATGATCATTAAAAACAAAATATTTACAATATTCATCTACCCTTTATCAAAATAATAATAATAATATGGATATCCCTTCATGATTTCACAAGAACCAAGGATTTGATACATGATAAACCTAATAGTGTTCCCTCATATCATATATAAAAGGAAACATAAAATCTATCCTTTAATCCATTAGAAAACTACTGTAAAAATGTATCCTTTGAAAGTGATTAGTTAATTGTATTAAAGTATAAAATTTTATTTATAAAGATATTCCACTTAAATATCCCTTTAGTTATTCCTTTTATTTTCAATAAGTTTGTTCAAAAAATAAATCTAAAAATAGTCTCAAAATCCAAGTGGTATGTACTAAATATCATTATAAAATCTATTAGTATGTTTTCAAATCATTGATGATATGAATGTTTTATAAATTTTATACAGTTTCCATTATCATGGTGCAAAGTATTTAATTATGTTACATTTCTTGTATCTCTAATAAATTACACCATAATCCGAAATCATCTTCAATACATTCTTGATATTATATCTATATATCAACTACATATGATATGATTTTTAACTTTAAATTTAATGAAATCAATGTGTATTGCTATTTTAGTTAATTCATCTCTATTATAATTAATTGAAAATGATATCCCCATAACACTTTTGGCCATCGCAAAAATATATTTTCCCATGAATTGTTTTATTCCTCAAATTTTATTTCCTATCCAACCATGACACGATAATTCCTATTTCCACTTGATTTAATACTTCATTATCCAAAAATATTCCATGATACTATAAATTATTCTTTAAGTAAAATATTACCCTAAATGTTTTGAAACAAATTCAATTGACATAATTATCCCATTTATCAGTACAATTTAATAATGTGAAGCATAAAAAAATCTGTTCTATCACTATATTTCTTTCTCATATACCATAAAACTTGAATACGTGTATGTAACCCAATTATTGATATGATAATGTAGAACTATACCACAATCTATAGTTTTTTTTTATAATTATTATTAATGTCTTAATATAATATTATACTAATAGTTTATAATTTATGAATTTTTATGGATTTGGTGATCATCACTCTTATGTACCCATATACAATGGATTTCATCATCCACTATATCCACTTTCATAAATTCAATTTTCTTAACATATTCATCAAGAGATGTAAAAGGATCTTCTAGGGAATGAGTGATGTAGTAAAAATGATCTCGTGTTATGAGATTCCCTAAATAGTCCATTATTATTTAATGTATATATAATTCAAACATGGGTGTTTCAAATAATATTATCTAGGGTATCAATAAAACAAATAATGATTGCTGATTTTTTTATCCAAATTCACAAATTAAATAAAAGAATTTCTCTGTAAAATTATAAGTATAGATAGAGACCAGTATTTTGGAGGCATTTAGAGGTGGTTGAATGAATGATATTGAGTTTGGATATTGAAGGTAGTTGAAACTATAAAAAACTATAGATGAAAAATAATGAAATAAAAAATGTGAAATCCTCGTTAGAATAAACAATTTCATTCACTGATAAATCATTTAAATTTACACTTTTTATTTTTTCTTCAGAAAAAAAATTATTTTATATCATTAACAAAGTCAAATCATATAAAATAATAGGAGATATAAATTATAGTTGTGTTTTTATAGACCTCTATGAAAAATATAAGCTATAGTCTCTATACAAAATTTATACTATTTTAACTATAATTATGAAATGTTTCTAAAAACATAAAAAATGTATTTTGGAACTTTTAATGGGATTCCAAATTATATCCAGTCAATGTTGTTTTTTCATTTAAAATATTTTCTTTATTTATTTTATGTTTTAATATTTTTCCAATTTATATTCATGTTTTTATTTTATAATCCCATCAATTTTATAAAGATTATTTGAATATAGAAAAACTAACCAATTTAGACGAGTTTAATGTTTTGGGTATAATAATTTATGGTTAATTTTCTGACCAAAATAATTATCTATGAGAATTAATAAATGGATATATGTTTTTAGTAACTGTTGGGAACAATACCTGAAACAACCAAAACAAAAAGTGGACAAACCATGGATGTAATGATATCTGAAGCATCCAATACTGATTTTAACCGTCCCCATTATAGTAATAATATGAATAATTAATCCCATATTATATATTGATGTAGTTTTTAAGAGAACACAATGCTAGGCTCCAACAAAATAAGAAGTTCTTTGTCTAAAATATCTTATGATATCTAAAGGTTTGAGTATATTAAATTTTAGTTAATTAAAAAATTAGATTCAAATTTTACATTTGATTTAGAAATATTAGATGTTGAAACAATTTTAGAAAAATATTTTTATCTAATAGACCATTTTACACTGTGTTTTTTCTATATACTTTGATAAAGTATATGAGATAGTTGTTAAGGGATTTTATTATGATTATATAAATTTAGATTAATACTGGTTAGATTTTTGCAATTCCAAATTATATAAAAATGTTCATGGCTTTGTAATTGATACATCAATATACATTTTTCATGATATATATTATGGGTATGAAGAGAAATCATTACATGGGGTGTGATTTGATGTTATTATGAAAAAATGTAAAATCTTATTACAGTATATTTTTTTAATTTGTGATGATATTTTAATTTTATTATTTTGGTGAGAGGAATATTTTTTGAACAAAGAATAAAATCATCCATTAGTGGGTGATATTTTCTATAGAAGAAATATTTATATGTGTATTAATGCGTGATTGGTGGTTTCGTTTCTCAGGTGAATGTCATGGATGGTTGAATGTCCACTTGGGTGAAAAATGTCAATAGTTGTAGCACATAATTGTGTTATAAGTGATTGTAAATCTATAAAGGGTGTATGTATCAATAAGATCCCTTTAGATTTATCCATTAACTCTATGAACCAAATTTCACGTTGTGAAAGAATATTGGTCATGGGAGGAGGCATATTTCATTAGTGGTTCATGTCGAAAAGAGGGGATTTATGATGTGAAAGCGTTAGTAGGGCTTTAGGGCCCCTAACGTTGATGTGTTCTCACTGTGGTCCTACTGGTTCATGTTGTGATTGGTGTTGGATGTGTTTTTAGATGATGAAAATATAGAGACCCAGTTTTTTCATTGTAAGACTTTGGTATATTTCTATATATAAATTTCCTGTTCCTGGTGCTGAGACAACGTGCGATCACATGTCCTGGTTATACCGGAATATATTTTATAAAAATATTAAGTATTTTTATACTATGTATTCTAATGAAATTTTATAACATTAAAATGGTATCTCGATTCTAAAATAAAAATCCACATTTCAGTTTGGAGCATGGTGTTTAACCTAGGAAGTGTACAACTTTTTTGGTGCATAACTTCTGTAGAAAAAGTTATCAAGGATATAACAAAAAATAAAATAATTAATCCAAATTATTTTCATTGGATGATACTTTGAGTAACTTCTGAACGAGGACTCAGATTTGAAATATGAGACCATTTTTGAGTTTGTCACGTGTTTTTTACCCTACACATGACCTTAAGTGAGAGGGAATGAGATGTTTGGATTCTATGAATATTGGTAGTAGATTTGATAAATCCTATAAATAGGTGATTAAGGAAATGTTGAAGGGTGTTGGTAAAAAATCCCTCAAGTTTACCATAAAGATTTTTCTGGGTGTGGTTGTGTTTTTTGAAAAATCCTGATGACTGCAAATGAATATGGTTGTTGTTTTCCTAATACAACTTTTTAAGGTGTAATTTTGTCCCAGTGATTGCCTAATTTTTGGGCCTCAAAATCGGGAATTAAAATTTGGAAAAGGAAGGATTTGATAATAGGAGTGAATGGTATGAAGAATGTTGAATAAAACTAGAAAAGGATGAGAACCACATACCATAATTCATGAGATGCATACCATGATTCGAGAACAGTACGTTGAGCGGCTGAGACGGTTTGTAGGTGTGGTTTGTAAAACTAGGAATGTTTTGAGGTAGAGAGGAAAGGTGTACATAGGTGGCATGACTACCACATAAGAAATTGACCACATTAGTGAAAATGCAGTATGCTGAGGGCATGGAAAACAGTTCGTGGGTGGCCATCGATTCATGGTGGTAGAGGAATTGTACTCATTATTGGTTGTGACCATTATTCAATTTGGTACATTGGAACATTTTCATTGTATGATCCTTGAAAGAATCCCATTAAGGGTTCCCTAACTAAAAATCATTGTGTTTGAGCATGATTTAATATCTATTGGTATATGTCTAAGGGAGGAAAAGAGAAGTTAGTTTTTTCTAACAACAAAACATGATCTGAATGGGAGACAGTCTTATTCTATCATACCCTAATTCACCCACTCTTAGTGTATTTGACATAATAGACCTATAAAATGGTTTGGATCATTTCCCTTCACTGCCAGTGGATTTTATCCTCTTATAAATTTGGGGAATCCTCACTAAATATTTAGAAAATCACAAAGATATTGAAGATCCAAGATGATTAGGTCTTGGAGAACACAATGACAGATCCAAAATCGAAGAAGGATTATTATATTGGATTCAGTATTTCCTCAATAAATGTATTTTTTTGTCAAAATTTATTTTTTTATCATTTTCACTACTTTGAATGCCACTTTCGATGTCAACACTAAAAAGACCATCAAATGTTTTAATTCTAGAATGCTCTTTCTTTGTGTTCTCATATTATTCATGTTATTCCTCGATAAATTTTTTGACATATTTAAATAACTTCCAAACATAGAGATAAGTGTAGATATGTGATTATTATGATCCATGGATTTCAAATCTACACCAATTTGGATATTTGAGTGCTGGAGGAGGTGAAATGGTGAGTAGAAGTGAACCCTACATTTTGATTTGTTTAATAATTGAAAATTATTTGAGTGGAGGACATGTCTATGTAGATTAGGACCCAAGGATCCTATAAATGTGTTTTTTGAGAACCTGAAGATCCCTGGTGGTCCACGGATTGGACCATCAGTGGGTCAGTGGATAGTGGCGGCTAGTGATGTCCGGAAAGTCAGCGTGTCAGCACCTGTAGTGTCCACGTGCTTAGGTAGTGTATTTAGTGTGTGGTGTGGGCCGTGTGGGATGGCAGAGCCATTGGGGAATCTGAGAATGGTTGGGATAACGAGGTGGCACAGTGATGCACAAAACACAGAGGTCGGGAGCCAGAGATTCACTCATGGCACATGGCAGCAAGGATCTAGTGGTTTCCATAGTGGGTTGGTAGAGGTTCATGTGTTGAACATGGATAGGCCTCATCTCAAACATGGTGGGGAAATAGGCTGAACACATTGGGGCTGTCGGCCGAATACGGTGGGGCCAGGTAGGGCCGATGCGGGCTCGGTCATGCCGAGGTGACCTCAATCCACCATAACTCCTAAACTGAGCATTTGTTTTGCATGCCGTCTACGGAAACAAGATCCTACTTTTGAGATAGATCTATTGAGGCTAGTTTAGGAGTTTTATATTTCAGGATAATTTCATGGATGAATGAAACACCTAAATACAATAATAATATAATTATTATAATATTGGATTTTTGTATCAGGATTTACTCCTTCATACAATTTCTGGTCGATGCATTGTTAATGGAATCATGACCCCAATGTTGAGGTAGACATTTAAAGATAGATTTTGGCTGCTTAAATTGAAATTGAGGTGCCTTCCCCAAGAATACCAATTTAGGCATTCGCGGTGAAATGCAAAATTTTCACCCGATGTCCTATTTGGACAAATGAATAGATGATACTATGTTTTTTGTAATGAGGATCGAATGGGTGCAATCTATGTGAAGGTTTCTAGGATCGGGGCATGGGTCCCATGAAGCATCGTTCAGGTACGATGCTAAGAGATGCAGTTTCATCACATGGTGTTTGATTCGGGTGAATGAATAGTCTATCATATGCAATTTTCTTCAAGGATCACGATAGTGTGGTCTATTTGTTTATCTGAGGAAATTAGAGGAGGCCTATTAGTAGAACTATATTTTTTTCCATTGGTCAAACAATGAGTATTTTTCCCTTTTCAGACTATTGGTCTAGATATGACATGTATAATAGGAGTACAATAGCACATCTAGGGTTACTTTTTCATAGTTTAGTACATGAGTATGTCTAGGTACACGACCAGGTGATGAGGAGGGGAAAACATCATATGGGTCCAACAAATATACTGTACCACATTTCAAATATTTAACCTATCATATGTCCTTCTTTTGGACACAAATTTTCACCTAAGTGTAGCCTATCTTGATGTTTTCCTTGTAAAATGAGATGTTTCCCACCATATTAGATTTTGAGATACGATGCATGATGTTATAAGATTGATTCATTTTTAGGTGATGTCTGATGACGACTGTGATTAGGCATGTTTGTCAAATATGTATGAGATTCCCTTTAGTTGGGAGGGGAAACAACATTGCCTTATGCTTTCTGAGAGGTAGAATCTAGTAGGGATATATAGTGTTGTTCTTCGATGCCTTAATAGTGGAATGCCCATGTTGGATAGCGTGTGGGTCCTTGATGATATCTGAGTGGAACCCCCCATTAGCATGAGTGTCGGTACTCTACAGTTACAACTGAGTGGAATTATTTTACCAGGTATGGCATATGTCCTTGATGAATAGAGTGGGATCCCCCAAACCCAATGGGGTGGGGGTCCTCAATAGCTACTTGTTGGGAAATACCATCTAGTGTTTTACCCTTTAGCGGGGCTAGGCCGTGGGTCCCTGTCGACACCCGAGTGTGGATCCCCCTGACGTACTAGGGCAGAAGTCCAGGTGGACTAGAGTAGAATCCCCCTAACACAATTGGGTTCAAGTCCTCTATGACACACCATTGGAATCACTGGAAATATGAACTATTCTTCCAATGATACATGTCCTTGTGTTTCATACTAAATCCATGAGGAAGAGATACTGCTCCCCAAAGCTGATAGTATCAATGTGTTGGGATTGAACCCCTAATATATATGTGTTCATGTAAGATGTGTGTGTTGCTTTGATTCATTGTTTGAATCATCAGGAATTACTAGAGACTCTTTTCCTAGGATGATCTTTGACATGAGGATGAACATACTCTCTAGTTTGAGATTCTTTGACTTGGAATATATATATATATATATCCTATTTCAATACCCACTCCTTGGGTTTTGGATACTATTTTTCTAAGAGTGGTGAACATGCACTATGGTATGCCTTCTAATTTCTATAACTAGCTCCTCATGGTTGGACGAGTCTACTCTTCTACTATAGGTATTGAATAGTCAGTTAGAAGTTTATTTTATCACTCTTTTGATCTCCTTGTGTTTGGATGAGGATTCTTTCATTATCTTGATGGGTTGAGATGTAATCCTTCTCTATCACTTCTTCTATATAATGTTTTCCTCTTTAGTGTATCTCTTTATACTCTCTGTTCTCCCATTTGGGGTATCCTACTGAGTATGAATATACTCACCCCTTCATGGACTTTTCATGTACATGTCATTCCTTATGAAAACGATGGTTCGGTTGATCATGATTTCAAATGTGCCTAGGGATATGGGTGTTTGGACCTTTTATACTTATAATATCCTGGGATCAAACATTGGGGCTCTCTTAGCTATTTTACAATTTCATTTATTGCAATGGTGTGTCACATTTCTAGGTGGACATATATTTTTCCCCTTTCATTTTTAGTTTACATTACCGTGCTTGTACTATTTAGATGTTCTTACATGTTTGGTCTTTTTACTAGAGTGAACCATCATTTACATTTTCCCTCTATAATTTTTAATTCAGTTGGATGTGTGTTTGTTTATAGGTTCTTAGGAAAAGTCCTACTTGAGATTATTGAGACTTCCAGAATTGTCACCACCCCCAAGCCTATGGTGGCTGGCTAAGGGTAGTTGTGGCTTGAGCCCTGGTATGGTTCTGTTAATGAAAAATTGGTATCCATCGTAGTTCAACCCTTGGGACATAGTTAAGATTTTCCAAAATATATCTTGGTTAGGTCTATGGAAATTATGTCAATGTGTCTTGAGTGTGGGGCTCAGGCCAAAGAGTCCAGGGATGGTGCATTTGCTGATGTATCCATTCACTAGGACCCTGGCTACCGACTTGTCAACTCAGTACCTTGAGAGATTTTTTGCAAGGATGAATGGTAAATGCAACAAATAGGAATGTGTATTTGAACATACTTATTGTGTCATATCCCCATATATATATATATTCTCAAATGAATGTGGTATGTCTCCAATACATTCAAGATACCTCTACGATGACAACCATCCAAGATAGCAGCTTCTGTTCCTGACGACAAACCTCTGAGTGGAGTGGTCTTAGTTCATGGTCAATATTATGATTCCCCTTCCTATAAGTAGGATAGTGGTAGTACCTCCTCATATTGATCAATAGAAATTCTCACCAATGCAGGATGGTGACCTTCATATTTTGGGCGCACTCTATGACAAACAACATCAGAGATGGTTGAGGTTCCACAGTGAGCCATATCCTCAGGATGCAGAGGAATGGATAGTGTCAGTTGTCCACCCATAAAGGATTGTTTGGAAATCAATGGATCAAATATTGGTTATGGAAGTCCTGCTTTTTCCTGAAGCAGCTGGGAATTGGTGGAGTCTGGATACTCGGATGCACCAAGAGTCGGTACTCCCCTGGGATGACATGCAGAAGCTATTCTGTGAGTAGTGCCACCCCTTTTTCTTACGCACTATTTAGATTAAGAAGATTATGGAGCTTCACATGGGAGGGATGATTGTGTATGATTATGAGACAAGGTTAGAAGATACATACTCATTACTATCTAGACATGATCTAAATTGGATTGTTATGAGTCTGGAAGTTTTTGTCAGGACTCTATAGAGAGATCTGGGCCATCGTAGTACCCTTTATAATCCCAACCTATGTTGGTGTGTTGAAGTGAGAACTTGTGGTAGAGTGTTTTATACTATAGGGTCTCCAGTTAATTGGAATTAGTATTGGGTACACCAAATCTATTACATCTATTCCATCTAGAACACATCAGTTGGAAGACCCATGATACAGGAGGCCTCCCTATAATTAGACTCGGGAAAAATGTCAGGGACAACGTAGGGAATTAGGAAAACCCAGGGAGGTTTAGTGATATTATTATGAAGGGTGAGGTCACATGACATGAGAAAACCCCACCAGGCATGTTGTGCTTCCCAGGCCGATGGTCGATGGACATCTATAGTGAAGACAACTCATGATCATGGATCTCCCATGAAAGGATAAGGTGGTCCCTATAGAGGTAGTTCTAGTAGGGAATATAGATATATGGGTGGTGTAAAATGCTATAAGATACTTCCACCACCACCACCAGGAGGCCCACATTAGGATTAGGGAGTAGGAGAGCAAGGACACAGGAAGCTACATGTTATGGATGCCTATGATCTTGCAGCACATGATATGATAAGAGATACGATTTTTGCCTCAAAAACCTTTTGGGATAGAACTTTTTTGATACTATTGAGGTGATTGTTCCTCCACACTTATTTTTTGTGGTTTTACTAGGGTTACACGAGGTATTGGTGTATCCCTGTGTCTGTGTTGTTCGACATATCATGAATGCATGTGGAAGAGGTTTCCTTCCCTAACCAAGACACATTTTTTGTGATGAGAGAAAAACGATGTGGTAGAGTCAGTGCTTCCCAATGATAAACATATTTAGGTGTGGTGGATGAGAACCTCTAACTTATTCATTCGTGGTGGGTTCTGCAATGTAGTGATTGAGTAGGTCCCAACATTGTTAGTTGTGTTTCTTTTTTCATAAAATAATTTTTCTTGGGATGCCACTAGTGGGTGAAGAAGGTTTTCTAGTTTAGGGTTTCTCTCCCTCCAAGAGAGGCAATTACATGTGTGGTATTCCACACACTTTCTGTGTCTAGATTCTTATGGTCGGATGGGTTTACTCACCTTCCCAATATGTTGGCACCTTAATGAAGATATCAATATAGGTTGCAGTGTTGGAGACCCCATGAATAGAACTATATGACTCACTACCTTGTGCTGGAAGTGGTAGTCTTCTATTTGAGGATGCAGAGACAAAACATTATAGGAGAGTGATTTGTTGTTTATTCTGACCACCAGAGTCTTAGGTACGTCTTCAGTCATAGATAAATGATCTAGTGGTGGTGACATTAGTTGATCTTCCTGCTTGATTATGTCTTTGAGATAGTATATACAATAGGAAAGGGAAATGTTATAGTAGATTTCCTTAACAGGAAGTCACAAACTCGCCTAGTATGAGAAGTTTTGGAGAAGTTAGATTCTGTGTAGTAGAACCTAGTGGATAATTAGGGTATGTTTTTTCCTTCATATGATGGTGTTGTCACTTTTTATTCTTGAGTATGTGAGAGAGTCCCTACTATGATAAATTGACTGCAGGAGGTATTCAAATCTATACTATTGATGAGTACAACATATTACCCTTATACTGATGGGAAGAATTACCACACTGTCTCGGTATTGGAGGATATAATGAGGCCTTGTGTTTTAGTTTTTTGTTAGAGAGGAAACATATCCTTAATGTTCATCGGTCTATTTGATATCGTGCAAGCGTAATAGAATTTCCCTGCTGGATTTACCTATACCCACAAATGGAGTTGGTTATTGATGTTTTACACTAGGGGAATCTAAGAAGATATGTACATGATCTAACACACGCCATCGATAGAAGAAAACCATATATGGACAAAAACTACCTTTTGTTTGCGTGATGTGGCGGAACAAGAACAAATAAGAGATTCTCTAGCTATAGGAGAGCCTGGTGCGGGCCCCTTATCCTGAGTGGTTTTTCGAGTTTTCTTTTTGGGGAAGAATACATTGATGGATAGAAAGATTTAGAGACCTAGATATATCCATTTATGACTTTTGAATGATTCAATATATTTTTACAGAGCTAGGTGATGAAAGGATGTGTGATTATGAGCCCTAGAGAGCTTCAATTTTTTTATAAAAATATTATGTATTTTAATACTATGAACTTGAAAGAAAATTTTTAAGTCTCAAATAGTATCTCAGATTAGAAATACAAGTCCACGGTTGAGTTCGTAGCATGGAATTTACCCTATGTTGGAAATAACTTTTGTCACGATGTTCCTTTTGTAAAAAAAGTTATTGAGGATGTAACTGTAAATAAATTTATTTTATTTAGACACTACATCATGTAACTTATGTTTTGGTAATCATATTGGAAGTATGATACCACTATTGAGTTCATAGCATGGGTTTGACCATTGGCGCGTCCTTATGTGAGTGTGCACGAGAAGTTCTGATTCTACAACCGTTGGTGGGATACATGTGATATCCTATAAATTGGTTTTTAATGAAATGATAAAGGATTTGTAACATTTCATCCCATAGAAGGAAGAGCTCCACAATCATATTTTTGGAGAATCTTCACTGAATCTTTGGTGGATCATGATGATATTTCTGATGTGATCTGATCAGATCATGATGAAGGCAATAAAAGATCCCAAATCTAAATTGGATTGTTCTTTTGGATTATGCATTTCCTCGATCAATATTTTTGTCAATATTGATTTATTATCATTTATTTCTTTGAAATAATTTTCCAATGGACATACTAACATTTCCAATAACTATTTTAATTCTATATTTATCTTTCTTTGAGTTCTTCACCTATTCTTCGTGTTCCTTGTTGATAAATTTTTTGACACATTGAAACGACATTCAAATGCTGAGGGAAGTGTAGTTCTCTGAAGCTAATGATATAATAATTATAGATCTATAGCTATTTCAAGTATTGGGAATCAGAGGAGGAATGTTGGTGAGAGGAATCTATTCTTACTTTTTGATACATGAGAACATCAATAAATCATCGAACAGAGAACATGTCTATGTAGATAAGGACCCCGGGATCCAAAATCTAATTTTTTTTTGTTTTTCGAGATAAAAACGATCCCCATTGTTACATGAAAGGTATCATCATTGGGCTGGTGGCTGATGTTGGGTGGAGGTGGGATGCGGCGATTCCATTGGTAGTTGCAGGTTTAGACAGGGCGACCGACTAGCGGTGCGGGCCATGTGGGACGACAAAGCTGGCATGGAGATTGGGGAAGCAAGGTGGCATAATGGCATGTTGTGCGTGGAGGCTGGGAGCTATTGAGGCACATTGGGCATGTGGATTCTTCGAGCCGAAGTAGGCCAGAGTGGGGTGGCAGAGGACCACGATCCAAATGTGAATGGGCCAACATGGGAAAATGTTGGTTGGGTTGGGCCGAGGTGACTTCAAACCCCCATAACTCTTAAACGGAGAGTTTATTTTTCATTTTCTCTATGATAACCTGATCCAGCTGTTGAGTGGGACCTTTTGAGGCTAGTTTTGGAGTTTTTTATTTTAGTATCATAGTTTCGTTGTGCGAAAGACCTAAATATAATAATAATATAATTTTTATTATAAAAGATTACTATATTAGGCCTAACCCTTGTCTACAAAATTTGATCTAGGAGCCGTAAATGGTGTCTAAACCCTAAAATTATAGCGGAAACATCAAGAACAATTTTGGGTGCTTAAACCAAAATTGTGGTGCATGTCCCACGAAGCTTGGTTTGGGCTTTTGCGGTGAAATACGACTTTATTTCTGGGAGTCCATTTCGGAAGAAGGAAAATTTGATCCTGTGTGTTTTCCCACGAGGAATTGAAGGGAGCATTTCAAATGATGTGTTTTGAGATCTAAGTATGTTCACCAAGAATCTCGGTTTCTATATGATGCTAAGAGATGCATTTTCTTCACTAGGTTTCTAAGATGGGTGAATGGATAGTCGACCAATTTTTCTTTTGTGCATTGATTGCAGAAGTGTCATCCGTTAGGTTATATGAGGCTATTTGAAGAGTCATCTCGATAGAACATTTTTTTTGCATTGGACCAATAAAAAGTATTATTCCCTCATCAACGTTTTGTCCTAGATGTTACATGTAATCTAAGAGTACACAAAAACATTTAGGGTGACTTGTGCATAGTTTAGTACCCCAGTATGGATAGGTACATATCCAGGTTATGAGAAAGGGTCACACATTATGTGGTCCCCAGACGAACTATGTACCACATTATGAATCTTATACCTCTCTTATCTCCTTCTTTTGGACTCATATTTTATCCCATGAGTATCCTATCTTTAGGGCCTTTCCATATACAATGAGATGGTGACCTCTATAGTGGAATTAAATAAATGATTCAAGATGTTATGGAAAAGAAGTTTTTGCATGAATTGTTCGATAATAGTTGCGATCAGGTAGGTTTATCTCATATTTATAAGCATACCCTACATATAGGAAATTCAGTGGAATTCCACAATGAATTATGAGAGGTACAATATTATAGGGATGGCTGTGGTAGTTCCTCGATGACTTCCTAGTGGAATCCCCCAACCGGTTAGGGCATGGGTCCTCGACGATATCAGAGTGGAACCCCCCATCAGTAAGGGCAAGGATCCCTTACCTTTACCTGAGAGTGGAATCTCCATATCGAGTAGGGTGTGTGTCCTCGATGACTAGAGTGGAATACACATAAATAAATAGGGTTTGGGTCCACTACAACAACTTTCTTGGAAGTAACCTTTTACATATTTCCCTTAAGTAGGGATGGGAAGTGGTCCTCGTCGACTCTTGGGTGTCGATCCCTCTGATACAATTTTGTGTGGATCCCCGATGACTACTGTAGAATTTCTTGACACATTACAGAAAAAGGCCTCTTTGACTAATATTAGAGTGGGTTACCGTTGAATTAATAGGGAACATGTTCTCTAATTTGCCTTTTCACAATCCAATTATATGGATCAGTGGAGAGACATGGTTTGACATACCATTGGAATCATGAGAAATATGATCTCTTTTTCTAACAAGACACATCCTTGTTATAAAACCTAAAATAGTGAGGGTGATTCAGTATCGCCCAAAGAAGATAGTATATAGGTGAGGTGATTGATCCCTTATGACTTGTGTGATAATGGAAGACATGTGGGATGGGTGGCTTCGTTGTTCGATACTTCTAGAACTAATGGAGACTCTTTTCATGGGATGAGCTATGATATAGAGATCCCCTTACACTCTTTTACGAGATTGTTTTACAAATAATATATATATATATATATATATCAACTTTTAGTAACAACTTAGTGTGTTTTGGATACTATCCTTCTAGGAGAGGTGAAGATGTTTACGTTATTCCATGTGACTTCCATGTCTATCTTCTCATGGTTGGATGATTCTACACTCCTACTATAGGTAGTGAAGACTCGATGAGAAGATCATCCTATCTCTATTTTAAGATCCTTGTGTTTGGATGAGTATTCATTCACTGTCCTGTTGGGTTGAGCAGTAATCCTTTTTCATACAATGTTCTATCTATTGTTTTCCTCTATAGTGTATCTTTTATTTCTCCCCTTTTACCTTTTTGGGCTGTCATACTGAGTATGTTTATACTCACCCCTATTTGGAATTTTCCAACACACGTCAGGCCTTAGGGAAACAATGGATAGGTTGATCGTGGCTTTAGAAGATATTTGGGATACAAGTGTTTGGATGATATACGGTGGTCATACATTGGGATCCAAGAGAGAGACTCACCCACCTATTAATTTTTTTTTTAAAAATTCTACGTTTCTAGTATACTTTCTCAAGGAAAAAATGACTAAAATTATTTTATATGATCATGATTGATCTTATCCTTATGATAAGAATGATTGAACTGTCACTAAATCATTCATTTCTAGGTTTGTTCCCGTATAACTCAAATAACATTGCTTAGTGGCCCATTATTTGATTACATGAACAATTTTTTATATATATTAAATTAGTATGGATTGAATAATTTTTGATTTCATGAAACTCCCAAAATCCTTTTACTTATTGAAATGGAAAATATCTTATTGATCTTTACAAATCAATACCCCTATATAACATTGAAATCCTAAATGAATAATCGTATTTAAAAACCCTAGAAGAGATTGATTCATTATCTCTCTTCTTATCCTACTCCTATAGGGGTAGTGGCATATTCTATCCCAATTAAAAAATTTAAGGTAATTATAATATCAGTTACAGAATTTGGTACCATATATACCATCATTGAATAAAAAATTAAAGTGGATGTGACTACCCTTTACCAGATTCCTCCCCCGGCCATGACCCTTATCCCGGATTAATCCTTCCTTTCATCAATGAATATGTGATTTTCCTCCTGATAATGACATACCAATTCTACCCATCTGCCATTTCTCTACTAGGAATGAGTGAGCATGAGATGACTATCTCCATTAGTAACATTGTTATAGATTCTCACATACTCCTTTTAAAAATATGTTTTCTGACTGGCTCCTCTAAATGGAATGTTTTCAATATAGAAATAATTATTGAAACATAAAAGTATTTATTAATATTTTTAAATCACAAAATTATGTAATTTCATAACCAATGTGTCATCATCAAGAGTGGAACTATTAATTCTTTTATTTTATTCCACATTACTTAGGTTTCTATCTACATCTTTAAGAGACTCCCCCCTTAATTAGAATATTGTTAAAGTCATCATTTTGAGTTTGTTATTGTCAACTCCTGACTTTATCCCAACATATAAAAGATAAAATAGATATTGTCACACAATTCATTTTTGGTATTCACATTTTATCCATTAAGATAATGTCCTACATTAAATCCAAGGGTATATTTTTTCATACACTCATTTCCTTCTTGGTATCCAAGACCCAACTAGATACATGTTCAACAATATCCCAAATTCCCAAGGCCCATATGATAGTCTCTATCCTGATCTTCCATGTGGTGCAGTTATATGATCTTGATTTTTTATAGTGGAATCGTATACCATTTCTACCCAACACAACATGTTATGGTGACATTTTCATGGTCCAAAACCTCGTATGTTTGGGCACAAAACCAAGGAAGTAAGATTCTAGATTTTATCTAGAAACTCTCATTTCTGTAACGTGTTTAGGGGAGAAGAAAAAAATGACACGCCGAATAAAATCATTAGGTAGTAAAAAATAATAATGAGAAGAATATATAGAGACACATATTTCTATTTATTATTTCTAAAAATATAATTAATGAAATAGAAAAAATTTATTAGAAAAATAAATAAAATTTCAATGGTTATTACTTATTATAATGCTTTAAAAACAATCCACCAGTACAATTATTTTAGTGTACATGAATTGATCCTGACACTCTTATAAGAATATTTCAACACATGGACGCCATAAAATTGGATCAAACTATTCACATTGGAATCACACATGACATATGAGTGATGAACCCAAAGGAAGGAAAAGTGATACCTTAACCATCAAATGGAAGAACATAATATATGATCCTATGATTATTAAAAATTTCCATAATTACTTTGATTCAAAAATATAATGGATTGTTTTAAAAGAATCCCTAATTAGAGGAAAAAGGATTAGAAATCAAAAAATTAAAGGAGATACACCTTTTTTGAGAAAGTTGTATTAATTGTCAATGTTCTTTGTTGTCAATGAAATTTTTATAGGAAATTTAATTTATTGTGTGACAGTGTGAGGTATCACCCAAATAAGTATGAAGGAGTTGCTAGTTTATTTTTGGAAATAGAAAATATATTTTTCCACCATTATTAATGAAAAGGAAGATTAATTTTATGTATATGAAAATTTAATGTTAATTGTACTAGGTATGTATCTTAAATATGTAACGATCATGTAACTGATCCCTAAGTCAAAAATTAGAACTGAGATTCTGTCAAGTGATATCTATAATCAATATACAGGAAGTCGACATTTCATGTTAATAGGATTATTAGAGACCTAATATTTATGGAGTGAACGAAATGAATGAATATTGAAGAATTATTACTAATG
This sequence comes from Viscum album, assembly GCA_963277665.1. NCBI lineage: Eukaryota > Viridiplantae > Streptophyta > Magnoliopsida > Santalales > Viscaceae > Viscum > Viscum album. Next base: position 475,397,832 of record OY728148.1, read on the forward strand.
AAAAAAATTAAAATATTCAATAAAATTCAAGGAAATGTGGTAATAATATGATGAAATCTATCATGGAGTTTGATTATTTTGGACTAATAAATTTAATGAAGAACTCACGTGGATACTGGTTTTTGAGTTCTAAGCTGAGAAGGTTATCATTTACAAGAGAGTACTCAATTATGAGTGTAAATTTTTAAAATCATGTTTGTAAAATGTTTTAATGGAATGGAATAATTATAAAAAGTGAATGAAAAATATGCAGTGGTAAAGAATTGATTTGAATAGGTTATGAGAAATGATTTTGGAATTTTGAGTTGAGATAAAAAAAATTATTTAATTATAGATATTTTCCAGTGTATCGAAACATATTCTATTCACATGGTACATCAAGTGCATTGTGTGGTACAATCCCAAATAATTTTTTTGAATTTTCTTTCATGGATTACATTTATCATCGTAGTTTCTTTTTTATATTTATCGGGTATAAGGAATCAACTATACTCTATCTATGGATAGTGTATTGTATGGTACCATGAGACTTCATAGTAATTATACATTAATCATAAGACAAGTGTGAACTAGATATGGAACACTACAATGGAACCTGAAAAGGGTAAATCTAAGATGAATTATAAAATTTAAATAAAGGAATATGAACTTTCACATCCTAAGGTGATTTTTTAGAGGGTTTATGGATCAATACGGAGTACATCAGTAGGATAGAATTTTGATAAATTTGTAAATTTTAGTATTTAACTATTATGATGAAAAAATTATTTAGGATTATAAAAATCTTGTTCCATCAAGTTATAGACATCATGGACCTTTTTTAACACATGAATCAATCAAAGATTGATAAAATATTAAATCATATTAAAATGATATGATCACAATCATATTTTTACTATGTTTTTTAAAATGGAAATATTTTAAAAACATCATTTGTGGTTAAATTTTAGATTTTTTAGGATGATTTTACTACATAATTTTTTGAGATTAAAAGATAAAATAATACCATTCCTAAATATAGTGGATTTATAAATATTCGATTAAATATTATTAATAATTTTAGCGAGGAGAAAATTGATATGGTGATTTTGAATAAGATAAATGATGGTACAATTTTAGGTTTGATTATTGAGATTAAGATGGGGAAATTATTGATTAATTAAATATTGAAAATAAATTTATGACTTCTTGTGTTTATCTCTAGTGTTTAAAAAATCAAAAAATAATTTTTGATTGAACAATGAATTTATAATTATAATGTGCGATGTTATCTGATAATCAAGTGGAATCTAAATCCAATACCACTATTTCATAAACTGTGAAGCCATAATGATAAGTCTCAATATGAAAGAGTATGATCTGTATATTTATATAACCATTGAGATTGATTTGATTTTAGATATTTCTAGACTAATTTTGAGGGAAAATATATCGAAGCTAGTAAATAATAAATTGAATATCTATTCATATTATTATAAGAAAATATAAATAAAAAATAAAAGGGCACTCCATTAATTTTACAAAAAAAGAACCATTTGAGAAAAAGGTGTGGAGATCAGGATGTTTATATAGAAAATTATTTTTCTGAAATAAAAAGTAAAATATAATGAAGATAGATATATAAGTTCTCAATATGAGAGTATTGAGAGGGAAGAATACCTCTCCCAGAATATGAGGGATATTATCCTAAACTGAATTAATGACCATATGTCCCTAGGGAAGTACTAGTAAGAAACAATTACTGGCTCAAATTCAAATTCTTATAATTAAAAATGTTGTAGATGACTGATAAATAGTAATATAAGAATAGATTATGAAATTATAAATACTTGGTAATATTCAGTTATTTTTATGACCCTAGAGTTTTACTTGAGAGTAACCATTGGAAAAAATTATTAATAAAATTGGTTAGTTTTTCAATTTGTAGATATTGAGATAAAAACTGTGATACTAAATAATTGAATGCATTTAAAGACACTATTTTGAAATAAGATTAAACATTGTTGTTATTGTTACATATTTTTAAAAGTGTTAAATTATTTCATGAAGGATAAATGTTCTTATGATCTATTAAAAGAAAATATAATATTTACACTATTGAGAAGACATATGAGTGTGGGATTGACCTTGATCTAAGATGATATATGACACCCTAGGATGAAAAGGGAAAAACATTGCCAATGGATAGTCTAATACCAACCACATTAATTTTTTTTTTAAGATTATAATCAATAATCCATGACTCGATCATCGAGAGATCAATAAAGATTTGTTTTCATGGTACAATCAGACCATTTAAAATTATGTGTATTAATATTTATTTTATATATTTAAGTAAATATTTTTGTAAATGGTAGGTTAAACAAGGAAATAACCAATTTTCTTTTTTGATGTTAGGTTATCAAATATCTAAGGGAGTAAATATTTTAAAAGAAATGTATGTATTTGATAAAATTTTTAAAAACTGATTCAACCATCTATACATGTTTAGAATTGATCCTGTAAGATATTTAAATTGGCATCAGTTCCAATTTTCAAATTGTTTTGATGAATTCTTGACTAGCCTAGAATTTTTACATAAGTATATATGAAGTGAATAATTTTATGGTTTATATAACTACCTAACATAGGAAATTTTGTTTATATTACAATTATTATAAATATGAATGTTTTATACAAGAACTACAAAAATAAGATGGATAATGATTCAAAGAATATAAATTATGTATAAAAATAAAAATGATATATACTAACGGAAATCCGAGTTGTAGTGATATAGAAAAATTAATTGACTCAAGTACAAGCTATAATGTTGAAGGTCATGTTGAATCTATTATGTACATATAAATTAATGTTATTTTCTACAATAATAAAGTATTTAGTGAAATTTAAACTTATTTATTCTTGTTTATAATTGATTTATATGTTGAGAATCAAATCTAAAGATGTATCCAGAGAAATTAATGATCATTATAAGTAAAATTATGAAAATAAAATTGTCATATAAAAGATTTTAAAGCTAAGGAAAAATCCCCAAAAATTAGTAAATAGAATTTCTCAATGGATAAATAGAACATGAAATACAACATTAATAATATTCTCAAGGTAAAAAATATTTGTGAATAAGAAATTTATGAATTTGAATATTCCCATCAAGCATCAATATGAGTCAATATTGATCAATTTGTGATTAATAATAAAATGGTTATGGAGTTGTACAATAAATTATAATAAAATATTAAGTTTTTTTAAATATCATAATTAAAAGATAAAATAAGAATGAGAGTATGGACTTAGATCAGGTATGGTAGGGAAGATTACTCATAGTCAAATTTTAGTTCAACGCAATGTTTCGTTGAGAAATATGGAATAAGGTAAAACTAGAATGTCCAAATATACTGAAAAGATAAGTGATTCCAAAACATAATATGACAGATATATTAAATTCTAGAATACTAAAAAAGATGGAACGAAGAGATTATAACATTATATTGACAAAACCATTAGCATATTATTGAAAATGTGTCCCATAACCCAGATAAACTTACTTATACTGAATCTGTTTTAACATTTAGTGCATGAGAAAAGAAAAAATATATTGAAATATAGATGGATGAAAATTAGGGGAAAACCAAATCATAAAGGGTGGAATTATTAATATTAAATAAATTAATATCCCCAAATGAAACCTAAATTATGGGGTTCAACTTGAAAATAATAAGGACCACAATCTTAATAAACTTCTTACATAAGGAAAAAATAATAAATCTTGTTCTCTATTACGGGTGATGTAGTAGATTTTTTCTGTGTCAATCCATACTCTAATCAAATAACCTGTAAACATGTAAAAAATATAGAGGGAATGACGTATGGGTTATAAAATAATAAATATAAAACATGCCTACTTAAAAGGAACAGAAGTCACAAAATATATATATTTTATCAATTAAACATAGATTTTTTTAGAAGTTTCTAGGAGTATTGAATGATAATTAGTCATTATTATGATAATTAATTGTATATAATAACATATAATAACCCTTTAAATAATGAAAATAAGAGACCACAATAACAGAATGACCAAAGGAAAATAGGGTATTAGTCTTCCATAAGTATGTTAAAAAATAGACAAATTGAACTAGACACTTAAAAGAGAACAAAAAAAAGTTTATCACAATGTCTATATAAGTAAAATATTATTCAATTATGGTCAGATAAGAGTTTTAATAGAACACTATAATATGGCAATGAAAATAAGGAATGATGGGGGAATGTTGGAATCATTAAATAAGGAGTCAATCTAAGTGGAAGATTACGTTACTGGTCGTGTTTTTTATTTCACTATGTAATTGTTTTAGAGGATTCCCACGAGGGGGAACTGAACATGTAAAGGAATTGATGAAACTTGTAAGAAGGTAGGACATTCGGATAAATGTGTCATTAATTGGATTCCACAAGATGAATACCTAATTATATCAAATGGAAAATCATTTATGACTCCTATTATTAAGGTAGTTACTTAAATGAATGTGATCAAACACCATAACAATACTATACATGTTCCAATAGACTATTTAATTATATATCTATATCTATTAAATATGGATAGAAAGATAGAAAAATATGAAGATAATAGACGTTATTTATTATCTAAATATAGAAATTCAATTAAAGCTAATGAGATAACTAAAATGAAAACCTAGGCCACTTAAAGATGTTTGGAATTGGATAGTTAAACATATAGTGTACTTGAATGGGTTTAGATTGTACATAAGTGATAAAACTAGGTATTTTAGATGATTGAAAATTTCCACCCTTATTTATCACATTATATTGAAAATGAAGACCCCCCATAATCTTATATTATAATGTGGTTTAATCGAATTGGAGGGTATTGAAGGTGAATCATGAACAAAATCCATTAATCATTGTAAATATATCAACTTATACTTTATGTCTCCTTGATACACATTTTTTTCAATTATTAAGTGGTTTAAAATAAAAAAAATTATAATATATTCAAGTAGTAAATTTGTGGTTAATGAAAATACCTCAGTGATATATAGAAAGAATCCATTATATAGTGAGAGATCATAAAAATAAACTATCTAATGATTTATTATTTTATATTTTTTGTTTAATTATTGATAATCCCTATAATAATGGAGAATAAGGGGTGACTTAAATTCTATAATCTTCATTTAGGATTATTTATAAATTGGTTATGAAGGGAGAATGACGGTCTAATAAAATTATAGGGATATAAAGAATTTAAATTGAAATGTTTTAAATTTTTATTTCAAATTGATGGTTGGTTCATAACCATTATTTAAAATAATTTTTAATAACTATTGATAAGTGATGTTTTGTTAGGTATCAAAAAATAATTTAAATATAGAGTTAGTTTTTTTGTTTAAAACGATCACACTTATTTTCTATACATGGTTATCCCATATTGAATTAGAGTTTTTAATTGATGGCACATTGCAAATAGATAATATGGTATCATCATTCTAACATGTATTTTTCTAATTCTCACAAGGAAGGGGGAAAATGGAATAAAGAAGATCAAAGGAGGATAATATGGGTTTTGAAAAGATCAGAAGAGAAATTTTACCCTTCCCTTTAGTGTAAATAATGGGGATAAATACATTACCCCTTTGGAATAATTTCTAATTTAGCTGGAGAATAATTACAATGAATTTAAATCTGTTCAAAAGTGAATTTTTAATTGAAGAATAATCCAATGGGGGGTTGATATGACCGATTTATTGATGTTTTATTTGTTTTCAATACAAGTATAAAAATTTAATTAAGAAATGGAAACTCAAAATGTTTGGAAATTAAGTGATATTCCACTCAAATAAGAATCATGTTTCCCAAAATTATAAATGGTTAAAGGATAATAGTGTTGGATTCAAATTTATATGTAAGGAAATATTAATACGTTTTCAAGGCAAAGGAAATGGTAAAGATACTTTTTTGGGAATCCCAAAATTATTATGATAGTAGAGATAGTCCTCATGTTAAATATCAAAACTAAAGTTCTATATAAAAAGTTTTAAAGGATAATGAAAATAAAAATAACATAAATATTTATGACTTTAGATATTAGATAATGTAACATGTTGAAAAATAACATGAATATTTGTAGTAAAATATGATAAAAGATGGGTAAAATAATAGAGAATCCAAGATTGCATGATGCTGATACAAATAAAAAAATTTATTTAATAAAAAACATAAATGATTCTTTATGTAGTTTAATTTGATGGATTATCTATCTTGGAATAGATATACGTGGAGTTACTTAAATAATAGTTTACATGCTATAAAATACCATGGGAATAATATGAAAAGTTTGGAATTATTCTGATAATTATGAGATATATTTGAGGTAATTTAGTGGTTACATGAATTGTTTTGGAGGTTTCCTTAAAGAAATATTAATCAACTTAGATTACATATATTGTTCTGGGATTATAGAAATTGTATTAAGTACTATACCCTATGAAATTGGTTGGGTATATGAGAAACATTGTAGGATACAATCCTTAAGCATTATATGGTCCAAATTAATTTTTTAAGATACATAAATCAATGTAAGGTATATATGATAATTTTTAGGTTGAATGCATGATACCTACACTAATTATGAATAGTGAATTTTGAGGTACCATGAGAATTTGAAGGGTACAATAAATGAACATTACAATGGGTGAGAAATAGACATTATATTTCACAATAAACCATACAATGAAACAAAATAAGTTACATCTAATCTAAATTTTAATATTTAGACAAAGTAATGAACCATATTCCCAAAAAAATATACATATTCGTAGGGTACATGAAGCTTAATAGGGTGTATCAATTAGAAATAAATGTGATAAACAAAGAAAATAATAGATTTTAGTATTATAAATAAGACAATATTTGAGATAAGGCAAATAATGTTCTTTCATATAATAAGCATCATGAAGCAAGGTTAAGCAATGATTCTCGATTGTTTTAGCAAATATAAAATGAAAATAAAATGAGAGGACCATTGTTCTATTTATTTTATTTTTTTTCCAATGTGATTAATTTAAAATCACCATTAATGATCAAACAAGGCATTGTTTGAGATATTACATATGCTTAATTTTAGTGGAATAAAAAAAATTGGGTTCATTAGTCATAACTGAGAAAGGGAAGATCAAAGTAGATAAAAAATTCAATGTGAAAAAAGATACTTAATGTAATGGGTAAAATGATCAAGGAAGGATGGAATGTAAAGAATATTACTAATCAATATGTGAAAAAATTATAGATTAATTTAATCTGGAAAATATATCTTTCATTATAAAAAATAATATTCGGTGTTTAATGTAATAGAAATAAATTTTGACTCATCCTTATAATTGAGAATATTAAATTATAATGTTCACTAATAAAAAAATGAAATATAATGTTGAAGAAAAACTTTTAGAGACTCTTACAATGAAATGAGAAGTCCAACACTAAAATATGTTACAAAATATATTTTTACATATGATGAAATTATTTTTAAAGGTGATATGTGTTTAATAATTTTTATATAAAATATCTAAATGCGTTAAAAGAATAAATGTTCTATTTTCAAATTTTAATAGAAAATTTATAAAGGTAAATGGTAAGAATAATCAAGTAATTTTACAGGAGGTATTCATTTGATAAAAATATGTAGATATCATGGATTATCATGTGGGAATTTTTTTCATGGATATATTGAAAAAATTTCATATATGTGATATGAGATATGGACAAAAAAATATATGGTGTGGTATCTATAGAAAACTTGTGTTCATGAACAAATAAAAATATAAGTGAGATAGAAAAGATCTAGAGATGATCGCACTATGAGAGAAGGTGCACTCTCAAGGAAGAAATTTTAGGAGCTGATCATATTCTAATTTGAACATAATCTAGTATCAATGAAAATGAAATTGTAAGAAGAAACCACATCATATATGAATTCCTTCAATACAATGTATTATAGATGATTAAGAAATAGTTAGGTAAGAGACTAAGAATTTATGAATAGATGGGGTTTTATAATGGTAATAATAAATGTTGAAGTACATAATGATTAAGATAAATGTACTCATTGAATAGATTATATATAAGATTTGAATGTTGTGTGGTTAGAAGTGATTGTGAAATTGTAGTGAAGCTAAATATTTAATGGGTGTGAGAAATCTATTGAATATGTGGGTCCGATCTTCTTAATATATTGGGATCTTGTGTTTAGTTTTTATTATCATTAATAGGTCTGGAAGTGCTTTTAAATTGTAGAGATATAATATAATATTATAACTGTAACGCCTCGACCCTAGTTACCCAGAGTTGGTGTATTATTACATAACATTGACATGATCATAACAAAATCATGTCCTGAAAGACTGATCAGCTTAGTATTATTGGAAATAAGATTCATACATAAGTTCAACTTTATAACTTGAAAATAAATACGACACTAATTTATTCTGTTAAGAACATTCAAGCCTCCTATATTATTCCTGTAATTCACTCATAACTAACTTCTTCATAACCTGGGAAAATGAAACATAAGAAAGGAGTGAGCTCAAATGCTCAGTAAGGGTAAGAAATACAGTGGAAGATAACAATAATATTAAGCACGGTGAATAATTGAAAACACATGCCTTTTCGAGTAATAAACATGAAAACCTTTATGGATGGAATATGAGATGAGTAAATAATGCCATAATAAAACATAATCATGGGTATTCTACCTGTCGAATGACCACATGAACCATTAATATTATTTTAATAATGAGGGAAAATATAATGTGAGACATTTGAGACATTTTGTCAAGGCCTCGACCAAGAAGTCTAAAAATTAATAAGGCCTCGACCAAAACTATATATCAAATTGGGAATGAAGTACACCAATTGCACGTCTTGTTGTCTCACTAATCCTACTGATGCATCAAACATCTTTAGCGGACTCCACCCATCACTTACTAAGTCCAATACATTCCGCATATGAAATGGTTGAAATATAACATTAACATTCATATTAAAACTAGCATATGAAATTTCAATACCTTCACATTAACCATGAATTCTATATAAAAAACACATCCACAGTAAAACATATCACAAAACCTTCAATACAATATGGAATATTTTAATCACAACGAATCGACTTCAAAAAAGTATAAAATCTGTCAAAGGATGTTGACATAGATGAAATCAAAACTATTTGAGAGAAATATATCTTTTTTTTTGAAATCATATAATGTTGCATAATTATAAAAGAAAACAATTACTTTGAAAACATTTTTATAAGCATGAAAGGGAAGCTTCGACTATGTTATAATGGTGTAAAATTGCTGCACCATTCATATAAGTTAAAAAATATATTCTTACCTTAAATTTGTCGAAACATTTATAAAGTACCTTGTTTAGGAAAACGACTGAATGATATCTTTCAAAACATATAAGTTCAAATAAGGGTATAAATGACATTAACTCATTTTATAGTAAATAGTAAAAATGTTTTGAAATACATTTTATTAAACATGGGTTGGGATGATAATGAGTTCCCAGTAGATACTTACTTAAAAACAACATCGGATGATAAAGAGATTGTGCTATTAACCCATACCTTGTACTTTTCCATTTTAGAGGGTAGGTTAACCTATTTTATAATAGTTAAATAATTGTTATTAAATAATAAATGAACCATTTACATTAATATGATATCATATATGATCTTGTAATAATGCTTTGTTAATAATATTTTAGTATTATCTTACTTTCGGGTGTTAACTGATTCATTTTTCCTTTATATTATTTGTTACGTAAGTAATCTTTGTTATAGATAGGATGTATCTTATTCATATTCAGAATTATATTAAGTATTTAAACCTTAATTTTAATCATAAAATGAATATTATTCTTGAATGGGTAGGTTGGGGAATGAATCTCATCAGGTTCGTGGAGATGGTAATCCGTACATACGCACGAGCAAAAATATCATTATTTTGACATTGAAATAGTACATAATTGGATGTAATATCATATATAAAGAATTATTATCAAGTTATATTTATTATTTTAATCATTTATAATCATTATTATACCCCTCCAAATGATTATGGGTTTGAATAACAAACTACACCATGACGTGGAGACGGTAATCCGTACGTCCGCACGTATGGTGACTTTGTCATTTATAGGATGGATAGAATAATGAATATTGTTGTAACATTTTTATAATAACATCAGAGTATATAGATGATAATGGAGTTATTATTTCACAATATAAACAACAGTGAAATAAGAAGTGGAAGAAGAAATGAACGCGAAAGAGGTGACGAAATATTTACCTCTTCTTCGGGTTCTTCTTTTTGATTTAATAAAAATGGATATTTAAGTTGGCTTTATGACTAAAGAAAGGCCTATCGGATTATGGTAGTATAGTTGGGAGGATATTCGTGTAGGGTTCGGAAGATCTAAATGGATTTTAAGGTTTGAATATGAGAGAAGGGGACGTGCTCTTTTATAAGAGGGGTGAGGGGCACCTTAGGAAAAGATTGAAATATTATTTTATAAAAAAATCATTTTCTGTTTCTAGTGGATCAAAAATGATTTATTTTGAGGATAATGTGTGTATAGATCAAAATAAACTCAACCAATAGGTTTTATATTGGTTTGGGTCACTATATTAACTTTATATTTTTGATTTAACTCTTAGTTAAATAGATGGATATTTACTATGTATCTTTGTATTTTAATATTATATGGTTAATAAACAAAATATAAACTTCCAAGAGAACCCCAAGTGAATAATTATTAATATATATAACCTTATCTAAGTTTTTTGGGTGAAACTTATATTATTAGGAATATTATATACATTAATAATATAATATTTATTTTAAAACGCCTTTTATGTCAATTTTGACACTATTTGTTATTTTGTTTTAGCTAAATTCATAACAGCCTTTTTACTTGGATAAATATTCATTAAATCAACCCTATCTTCTCATATTAACATATAAAATTAGTTTAATTCATAAAAAGTCTCAAATTACATTTATTTGGGTATTTATAATATCAATTATTTTAATATTTCATTAATAAGGGAATTATGACATCAACATTGAGTCATAAATAAATTTAATTATTTAATGTCCAAAAATTATAAATAAAATACGATTATGAAGGAAATATTTTTAGCTTTATAATGAATATTCATAGTCTAATTTATCATATGTGTAACCCTATATTAAAAATGGTTTAGTTATTAAACTTTGATTTTAACTCTTTTAACTCTTCTTTAAATAAAATAATAATAAATGTCCTACTCTAACCCAAGTGGACCAAAGAGGTTCATATTTTATTACTAAGGTTTTTTGGACGAATTATAATTATCCAAAAGAAATAAGACATTTTTAGGGTAATAATAATATCATTTTTAATTTAATTACCCTATTTACTTTTAGACGTGGTAAATAACAGTTAAAAGTTACTATTCACCAAAAATTACTTTCATCTTATTGAACCACATTTTACTTACTAATATCAACCGTGTCTCTCGGATTTTTGAAATTCCACACACAGAAGTGGTAAAAAACGTTTTATACAAATTTGGAAATTCTCCTAGGAGGTGTGTAAAAGACGGTAAAAAGTTCAATAAAATTTTATATATCTAAACTCATTACAAAATGACCCCATTGAATTAAATTGAACTTATATAGGTATTATGTATTGATTTTGACAAAAAATAAATTAATATAAAATAAATAATTGCTGAAATAAAAAGTCGGTTTTAAACAATAAGTCAGTGTTTTTCACTGTTCATAAAAAATTTAATGTTTTCAGAAAAAAGCCAAAAATTTACCCTAAGATAATTTCTATATTCCGAATCAAAAAATGAAGACCATTTTGAAGATAAAATTTATAAAATTCAAAAAGTGGGTATTGCTATTCATAATGGCTAGTTTGATTGGTTTCGGTGTGTTAGAATCTCAAACTTGCATACAATGCAAGCTATTGCATTATTCAAAGGGAAACGTACTATAGAAACTTGGGGTGTTACATTCTCCCTCCTTCAAATAATTTCATCCTTGATATTTCACCAATATTTCTGCATAAATAGATTCTGATGGTTTTTCATTGTATGTTCCTAGAGTTCCCACATTGCCTCTTGCATTTTATAGTGTCTCCATTGAAATTTTAGCGGATGAGTCATCTAGTTTCTCAACACTTGTTCCCTTGCATCAAGAATCTTGACATGCTCTTCACAATAAGACAGATCATGTTCCAATTCCAATTCTTCATATGTGTGTAAATGCATTGGGTCAAGCATGTATTTTCTCAACAGTGATACTTAGAACACATCATTAACTTTGGAGAGACTTGGTGACATTTCAACACTGTAATCTACAACCCCAATTCATTCTAGAATTTCGAAATGTCTGATGTACCTGGGACTCAATTTACCCTTCTTAACAAATTTTATAATTCCCTTCCATTGTGATACCTTCACGAAAACATGATCTCCTACATAAAATTACAAATAATTCATTAGATTATCAACATATCTCTTCTGCCTACTTTGAGCTTATTTGATGTGGGTTTGGATTACCTTCAGCTTTTCCATCGTTTTCCTCAACATGTTCTGGGCCATCGAGTTTTCTTTCACCAGCATCATCCTAACAGGTTGGTGTGCGACATCTCTTTCCATATAAAACTTCATATGGTGCCATCTGAATACTTGAATGGAATCTATTTTTATAGAAATATTCTTCTAGAGGTAAATATTGATCTCACATACCTTGAAAGTGATGTGATCATGATCTCAACATGTATTCTAAGGTTTAAATAGTATGTTCGGATTTTCCATCAGTTTAATGGTGGTAGGCAGTGCTCAAAAGACGTTCAATATCCAGGTATTTATGAAGACTTTTCTAGAATCTGGATGTTAAATGGGGATCACGATCAGAAATAATCGATATGGGTACACCATAATGTCTTAAAAGTTCATTAATATACAATCTTACAAAACATTCATGTGGTAAATCTTCTCTTATACCAAGAAAATGCGATGATTTTTAAGACGATAAAAAATGACCCATATTTCATTGTTCCTTCTAAGAGTCCTTAGTAGTCATATGAAAAAGTCCATTATAATATTATCCCATTTCCACTCAGGTATAGGAAGAGGATGCATGACTCCTCCAGGTTCTTGCCTTCCAGCTTTCACTTGTTGACAAACATTCATCTTGATACAAAATCAGCAATCTCCCTCTTCATGATGTCCCACAAAAAATGATTCTTCAAATTTCAATACATCTGGTGCACCCAGGGTGATAGAGAAATTGGAGCAATGATAATCATCTGAAAAATTTTCTTTTCAGATCAGGTATATTGGGATCACAAATCCTCTTCCTGAATCTCAAAATCCCATATTCATATATGAAGTCGATCAATCTCCCATCATTCACAGATTTAATCTTCTTTTGAAATTCCTCATCATCAGCCTAAGAACATTTTATCCTTTCTAGTAAATATGGGTTGGAACCCATTTGAAAAATAATAGATGTTTCACTTTGCATGGTTATTCCCATATCTATATTTACTTGATCCATGAAAATAGGATCACTTTCAACTCTCATCTTGTTCAAAACTCTAGGATCCTTTCAGCACAAAGCATCTGCCACCTTATTTTCCTTCCCCAGGTGGAGGGGTATCGTAAAATCATAATCATTGAGTAGTCCAAGCCATTTTCTTTGCCTCATGTTGTGTTCTTTATGAGATAAAATATATTTCAAACTCTTTTCATCATTATAAATCTTACATTTTTCACTATAGAGACAGTGCCTAAAATTATTTAAAGGAAAGATTACAGCTGCTAACTCAAGATCATGAGTAGGATAGTTTTTCTAATAAAATTTTTAGCCGTTTTGATGCATTGACAATAATTCAATCATTCAGCATAAGGACACAACCAAGTCCTTTCTTTGAGGCATCATTATAAATAAGAAATCCATTATTTCCTGATATTAGATTCAAGATTAGAACATTGAATAATCTTCTGTTCAGTTATTCAAAACATTTCACACACTTTTATCCTAAAATATTTAACACCTTTATGTGTAAACATCGTTAATGGGTTATCCAATTGGAAAAAAATTTGGATGATGCATCCATAATAACCTGTTAAACCAATAAAACTGTGTTCGTTAGTTATACTTTTCGGTGCTGGCCATTCTTGGATTTCCTTTTTCTTAGAAGGGTCAAAATAGATTCCCTCCAATATGGCCTATAAAAAAAATATCTTGAAGCCAGAATTCACACTTTCTAAACTTACTGTATAATTCATTTCTTCTGAGGGTTTTCAGAATGGCACGCAAGTGATTTTCAAGATCTTCATAGATTTTGGAGTATTCAAGGATTCATCAATAAATACCACTACAAAGTCATCAATATATTCCTTGAAAACACTGTTCATTAGATCCGTGGAAACATAGGGTGCATTAGTCATTCCAAAAGGCATTACTGTAAACTCATAATGCCCGTACCTAGTTTGAAATGTTGTTTTCAGAATGTCTTCCTCCTTCACACGCAACTGATGATATCCTGATCGAAGGGAAATCTTTGAAACATATTGATCTCCATGAAGTTGGTCGAATAAATCTTCAATGCAATTTTTGGGATACATGTTCTCTATTGTTACAACATTGATCTCTCTATAGTCAATAATCAACCTCATAGATCCATCATTTTTCATACAAAGTAGAATAGGGGATCAACATAGAGAAACTCTTTGGTGAATAAATACCTTATTACTCAACTCCTCTAGTTTTTTCTTTACTAACACTAATTCCACAATGTCCATTCTGTATGGAGTCTTTGATATGGGCCTTGAACCTGAAATAAAATCAATTGAAAACATAATTTCTCATTATGGAGGATGTCTAGGTAAATACTCTCGAAAAACATCATCATATTCTTTCACAATAGGTACGTCCTCTATTTGAACATTATTTTCCTCAACCACAATTATTTTATTCTCTTCCTCCCTAATAATTTAATTCAGTTGAGATACTGGGGGAGGATCTAGATAAGAATGAGATGGTGACATTTCTTCTCTAATGATAAAGTACTCCTTATCATCATCGAAAATGGTAACCTTTTTATTCTTACAATAAATTTTTGGATCATGGTCCGAAAGATAATCCATTCGGAGGATTATATCAAATTCAATCATGGTTATGACAATGAGATCAATAGATAAAGAACATTTTTATCCCATAATGGGAACTGATTCACAAAACATTAATGCATTGATACATACCTTAAGAGTTTTGACTGAAATCTCCCATGTTAAATCAAATTGGAAATATCTTATTTACTTAGAAAACTAGGAAAATATGAAATAATGTGATGATCTAGAATCAAATAAATCATTGCCTAAAATTGATGAAACCATTAAATTACCTACCACCACATCTTTTAGAACTTCAACCTTAGCATTAATGATCACATTATCTTGGCCTTGATCCCTTGGCCTTTTTGGAGGTACGTTTCTTTGGTGCATAATAAATTAATTTGCATAATGTCCCATATCCATGAAATTATATAATTGAACATTGGTAGCATCTTTATTTCCCTTAAAATCACCAGAAAGATGTCCTTTTTAGCCACATTTTTAGAATAGTCCTTTTCCTTTTAGACAGGCACTGGGTTGCTTCCTTTCACAATTATCATAGGGTGGAAATTCAATTCTCCATTTCTTCCCTATCCCTTTATTTCATTTCCTAGAGTGTTCAACAGATCTCTTCTTCTCTTTCTTTTCTTTAAATTTATAAGACATAGAGAATTCCTTTCCTGTCTTGATATCACACAATACAATATCTTCATACGATGAGAAGGATTGTGATACTAATGATCGATGGAGAAATGATTTTAAACCATCAATGAAATGGTCAATCATAATTCTTGGGTTATGTATCTAATATGGAACATGCCCTGATAACCTTTTAAATTTAGCTTCATACATTGCGTTATTATCATCCTCTTTTTTCCTCAGACTCATAAATTTCCCTTCCATATCCACTCGATGGTCCCAAGGAAAGTTTTTTTCAAAGAAAATTTCCTTAAACTCCATTCATTCCAAACTGGACAATTTTTCTTCTTCCGTTGTGTTTTAAATCAATGGCCACCATTTATCAGAATCTACAGTGAGGTGATAAGATGCCATGACAACTTTTTCCTTTTTACTACTCCCCAATGTATGAAATATTTTCTCTATGGAATTTATCAATTTCTCAGAAACTAAAGGATTTTTACTCCCATTGAATTTTGGTAGTTGTTTCCCTATGAAGCGGTCTAACATTGATCCTCCGCGTTATGGATCAGGGTGCTCCATATGGGTAAGGTTATTATTCATAACCTGTGTGAATTGTCCCAGTATGGTGATAAGATGATCAGTACTAGTTTCATAACCAACTCCAATATAATTATCTTGATTAGGAGGGAAAAATATACATGGATTACGTTCATTGATATGGTTTCCATTCCTTCCACTAGAGGCCATTTCTAAAAAAATGCATAAACTAGATTAGTTTATGAATAGAAATACATAATTCCATACTTGTAAAACACTTAACATAAATTTAACAATTTATAGATATAATCCATAATCATAAAAATGATTTCTTTGAGGAAATATATACTCATAAACCCTTCATAATTGTTTGTAAATAAAATTTGAATTATCCTAATCATATCCCCCAAGAGTTTCATAACCAAGAGTACTGAAAGGCCCATTATCGTGCACCCGTTCTTATTCGAGTCTATCTTAAATTGGTGTATTCAGGTTTTACCCCAAGGTATTTCAGTGCCAGAGCCGCCTCTACCTGATCGTATCCAGTTAGGGATGTATTTCTTGAAAACTCAAAAAATCTATACAATACCAAAATGATAGGATGTTCTTCTTTAATAATACTCAAAGTTTATCTTAGGGATATGTTCTCTAATGAGAGTTTATATAAATCTAGTTTCCAAGGTTTGTACTAAACTTCCTCTTATACCAACTATAACGTCCCAAACCATGTTACCCAGAGTCGGTGAATTATTACATAACATTGGAATGATCAGAAGGAAATCATGACTCAAAAGACCAATCAGTTTAATATTATTGGAAACAAGATTCATACATAAGTTAAACATTACAACAAGAAAAGAAATACAACACTAATTTATTCCATTAGAAACATCTAATCCTCCTAGATTATGCCCACAAGTCACTAATAACTAACTTCTTCATATCCTGGGAAAATAAAAGTTATGAGAGGGGTGAGCTCAAATGCTTAGTAAGGGTAAGTAATATAGCGAAAGATAAAATAAATATTAGGCATGGTGAATAATTGAAAACACATTCCTTTATGAATAATAAATATGAACACTTTTATTGTCGTAATTTTATCTGGGTAAATAATGTCATAATAAAACATAATCATGTGTATTCCACTAGTCTAATGACCACATGAACCATCCATAATTTTTTTTCATAATGAGAGAATGTATAATGTCGGACATTCTGAAAAATTTTGTCAAGGCCTCGACCAAGACGTCTAAAAACGATTAAGGCCTCACCCAATACCATATATCAAATTTGGAATGGCATCGACAAATTCCACTTCTAGTTGTCTCATGAGACCTACTGATGCATCGAGGATCTATAGCGTGCTCCACCCATCACATACTAATTCCAATACATTCCATATATGAAAAGGTTGAAATATAACATAAACATGCATATTAAAACTAGCATACAAAATGTCAATAATTTAACCCTAAACCCTGAATGGTATAAAAATAGCACATCCATAGTCAAACGTATCACAAAACCTCCAATACAATATGGATGATTTGTATCATAATGAATCGACTTCAAAAAAGTATAAAATCATTCAAAGGATGTTGACATAGATGAAATCAAAACTATTTGAGAGAAATATATTTTTCATTTTTTGAAATCCTTAAAAGTTAAATAATTATAAAATAAAACATTTATTTTGATAATATTATTATAAGATTGTAAGGGAAGATTCGATGATTTTATAATGGTGGAGAATAACTGCACCCGCCGTATAAGTTAAAAAAGACATTCTTACATTAATTTTGTCGAAAAGGTTGTAAATTACCTTGATTGGAAAACGACTGAAATATTCTATTCAAAACAAATAAGTTAAATTAAAGTAAAAATGAATTTAACCCATTGTCTAGTAAAAAGTAAAAAAAAATTAAATACATTTTAAGATAAATGGATTTGGATGCTAAAGAGGTCCTAGTAGATAACTACATAAAACCAACCTCGGATGATAAAGAGATTGTGATATTACACCTTACCTTGTACTTTTCATTGGTCGAGGGTTGGTTAACCTCTTGTATAATGATGAAATAATTGTTTTTAAATTTTAAAAGAACCATATACATTAATATGATATCATATATGATCTTCTAATATTGATTTGTTAATAATATTTTAGAATTATCGTCATTTGAGGTGTCAACTGATTCTTTTTCATTTATATGATTTGTTACGTAATTAATGTTTTTTATGTATAGGATATATCTTATTCATATTCAGAATGATATTAAATATTTTAACATTATTTTTATTCATCAAATAAAAATTAGTCTTCAATGGATACGATGCTGACTGAATCTCATCGCGTTCGTGGAGAAGGTAATCCGTACCTACGCATGATCGACAATATCAGGCATCCAATACTGAGTTCAAACAACCCCATTATATTAATAATGTGAATAAATAACACCATATTATATATTAAAAAAGTTTTTAAGAGAACACCAAGCTAGGCTCTAACTAAATAAGAAGTTCTTGGTCGAAAATATCTTATGATTTCTAAATATTTGTGTATATAATATTTTAATTGATTAAAACATTAGATTCCAATTTAACATTTGATTTAGAAATTGTAGATGTTGAAACAATTTTAGAAAAATATTTTTATCTAATTGAACATTTTACACCATATTTTTTTCTAGAATCAATGAAAAAGAATATGAGATAGTAGTTAAGGGATTTTATTAAGATTACAAAAATATAAGTGAATACAGGTTGGATTTTTGTAATTACAAATTTTTTTAAAAATGTTCATGGATTTGAAATTGATACAACAATAAACATTTTTCATTATATATATTATGGGTACGAAGTGAAATCGTTACCTATGTTGTGATTTGATGTTATTGTGAAAACATGTATAATCTTATTGCTTTATATGTTTTTAATTTTGAGGATATTTTATGTTTTTTTATTTTGGTGAAAAGGATATTTGTAGAACAAAGAATAAAACCCGACATTAGTGTGTAAGATTTTCAATAGAAGATATCATTTTATGTGTATTAACGCCCGATTGGTGGTTCTGTTTCTCAGGTGAATGTCATAGATGGTTCAATGTCATCTTCAGTGAAAAATTTCAATAGTTTTAGCACATAATTACGTTATAAGTGATAGTTAATCTATAAAGGGTGTTGGTATCAATAGGAGCCCTTTGTATTTATCCATTAACTCTATGAACCATAATTAACACTGTGAAAGAATCTTGGTCAGGGGATGAGGCATCTTTCAAAGGAGGTTCATGTCGAAAAGAGGGGATTTATGATGTGAAATCCTCAGTAGGGTTTTAGGGCACCTAACATTGATATGTTCTCACTTCAAACCTCTTGGTTCATGTCGTGAATGGCGTTGGATGTGTTTTTAGATGTGGAAAATATAGAGACCCAATATTTTCATTGTAAGACATTAGAATATTTCTGTATATAAATTTCCAGATCCTGGTGTTGAGAGGACGTACGATCCCAAGTCCTGGTTATCCCAGAATAGAGTTTATAAAAATATTAAGTATTTTTATACTATGCATGAAAAATAAATGGGATAACATTAAAATGGTATCTCAAAATCAAAATAAAAATCCACATTTCAGTTTGGAGCACGATGTTTACCCTAGGAAGTGTATTACTTTTTTGGTGCATAACATCTGCATAAAAATTTATCAAGGATGTAACTATAAATAAAAAAATTAAACAAAATTATTTTCTTTGGATGATACTTTGAGTATCTTTTGAACGAGGAATCAGATTTGAAATATGAGACCATTGTTGATTTTGTCACATATTGTTTACCCTACGCATGACCATAAGTGAGAGGGTGTGAGATGTTTGGATTCTGTGACCATTGGCAAGAGATTTGTTAAATCCTATAAATAGGTGATTAAGTAAATGAGGAAGGGTGTTGAGAAAAAGTCCATCAAGGTTCCCTTTAGGAATGTTTTGGTTGTGGTTTTATTTTTTGACTAATCCAGATGATTGAAAATGAGTATGGTTGGGGTTTTCCAAATACATGTTTTTAAGGTGGCATTGTGTCCCAGTGATTGCCAATTTTTTGTAACTCAAAATAGGGAATTTGAAGTAGGAAAAGTAAGGATTTATTCATATGATTTAATTGTATGAAGAACATTGAATAAAACTAGCAAAGGATGAGAAACGAATAACATAATTCATGAGCAGTATACCATGATTTGAGAACAATACGCAGAGTGGTGGAAATAATATACAGGTGCGATTTGTGAAACTAAGAATGGTTTGAGGCAGAGCGGTGATGCTTTACACATGTGGCTTGATGACAAAATAAGTAATTGACCACGTAATTGAAAATGATTTCCGCTGACTGTGTGGAAAAATGGTTCGTGGGTGGATTGTAGTTTGTGGGGGCAGAGGAATTGTACTCATTATTGGTCGTGACATTTAGTCAATTTGGAACATTTTCACATTTTCATTTTATGATCCTTGGACATAGCCCAGTGAGGGTGTACTAAGTAAAAATATTTGTGTTTGTGCATGATTTAATATATTTTTGTATGTTTCTTTGGGAGGAAGAGAGAAGATAGTTTTTTCTAACAATGAACCACGATCTGACTGGGAGAACATTTTAATCTGTCATACACAGATTCACCCCCATCTTAGGTTATTTTTCCTAGTGGACCTATGAAATGGTTTGGATCATTTAATCTCACTGCTAGTGGAGTTCATCCTCTTATCCCATTGGGGAATCCTTGCTGAATATTTAGATAATCCTGAAGAAATTGAAGATCCAGGAATATTAGAGCTTTGTGAACTCAACAGAAGATCAAAAATCCGAGTAGGATTCTTATTTTGGATTCATCGTTTCTTCAATTGACGTTTTTTTGTCAAAATTTATTTCTTATCATTTTCACTACATTGAATCCCTTTGTTGATTTCAATACTAAAAATACCATCAACTATTTTAATTCTGGATTTGTCGTTCTTTGTGTTCTCCTGTTATTCATGTTATTCATTGATAAATTTTTCGACATATTTAAAAAACATCCAAACATTGAGAGAAGTGTAGATATGTGGTGATTGTGATCCCTGGATTTCAAATCTACAAAAATTTTGACTTTTGAGTTCTGGAGGAGGTGTAATGGTGAGCAGAAGTGAACCCTAAATTTCGATTTGTTGAAGCATTGAAAAATATTAATGTGGAAGACATGTCTATGTAGATCCGGACATGGAGATCCGAGATATGGTTTTGTTTTTTAGATCCCAAAGATCCCCAGTGGTCCATCGAAGGGGCCATCAGTGTATCGGTGGATAGCGGCAGCCAGTGGTAGTCGGCAAGTTGGCACGTTAGTGCTTGTAGTTTCCACATGTTTAGGTAGTGTTGTCAGTGACTGGTTTGGAACGTGTGGGATGGTAGAGGTGGTGGTGCATCTGGGAATAGAGGGGAGGATATGGTGGCACGGTGATGCAAGACACACATAGGCCGGGAGCCGGAGATGCACTATTGGCACGTGGCAGCCATGATTTGGTGCTGGCCAGAGTGGGTCGGTACAGGTTCATGTGTTGAACATGGATAGGTCTCATCTCGAACACGATGGGGACATGTTCAAGAACATGTTGGGGCTACATGCTGAATTTGGTGGGTCCAGGCATGGCTGATGCGGTCTCGGTCATGCCGAGGTGACTTTAATCCCCCATAAATCCTAAACAGAGTGTTTGTTTTGCATGCCATCTGCGCAAACAAGATCCTACTTTTGAGATTGATCTTTTGAGGCCAGTTTAAGAGTTTATATTTCTGGCTAATCTCTTGGATTCCTAAAACACTTAAAAATAATAATATAATTATAATAGTTGATGATTTTTTTTATCAAGCATAACTACTTCTTACGATGTCTGGTCGATGCATTGTTAGTTGAATCAAGACCCCAAAATTGAGGTACACATTTCAAGATTGATTTTGGATACTTAAATTGAAATTGAGGTTCCTGCCCCATGAATCCCAATTTGGGAATTTGCAGTGAAATGAAACAATTTCACCAGGTGTCCGATTTGGAGAAATTAATAGAAGATCCTATGGTTTTTATCATGAGGATCGAAAGTTTGAAATCATTGTGATGTGTTATAGGATGGGGTCATGGGTCCCATGAAGCATCATTTAGGTAAAATGTTGAGAGATACAGTTTCATCACATGGTGTTCGATTCGGGAGAATGAATAGTCTATCATGTTCACTTTTCCACAATGATCATGATAGTGCGATCAGTTTGGTTATCCGAGGAAATTTGTGGAGGCCTATTAGTAGAACTATGTTTTTTTCCATTGGTCAAAAAATGAGTATTTTTCTCTTTTCATTCTTTTGGGAAGAATATGACATGGACTCTAGGAGTACATCAGCACATTTAGGGTTACTTTTTCATAGTTCAGTACATGAGTATGTCTAGGTACATGACCAGGTGATGGGGAGGGGAAAAGTCATAAGGTACCAACACATACAATGTACCACATTAGGAATATTTATCCTCTGGTATGTCCTTCTTTTGGACAAATATTTTCACCTAAGTGTAGCCTATCTGGTCATTTTCCATTTAGAATGTGATGTTTCCCTCTATATTAGATTTTGAGATACGATGCATGATGTTAGAGGAATGATGCATTTTTAGGTGATGTCTAATGATGACTGTGATTAGGCATGTTTATCAAATATGTTTGAGCTAGACCTTGTGTTCGGAGGGGAAACGACATTATTTTATGCTTTGTGAGAGGTGCAATCTAGTAGGGATGGACAGTGTAGTTCTTTGATGCCTTCATAGTGGAATACCCCAGTTGGATAGCATGTTGGTCCTTGATGATATCTGATTGGAACCCCCATTGGCAAGAGCGTGGGTACTCTACAGTTACTATTGAGTGGAATCCTTTTACCGTGTAGGGTATATGTTCTTGATGAATGGAGTGGGATCCCCCAAATCCACTAGGGTGGGGGTCCTCAATAGCTACTTGTTTGGGAATACCATCTAGTGTATTACCCATCAGCAGGGCTAGGTAGTGGGTCCCTGTCGACACCCAGGTGTGGATCCCTTTGATACACTAGGGCACATGACTAAGTGGACTAGAGTGAAATCTCCCTAACACACTTGGGTGTTGGTCCTATATGATGCACCATTGGACTCACTGGAAATATGAACTATTCCTCCACTGAGACTTTTCATTGTGATTCATACTAAAACCATGAGGGAGAGATACTGTTTCCCAAAGATTATTGTATCAATGTGTTTTTATTGAGCCCCTAATATATACATGTTCATGGAAGATGTGTAGGATGCAGAAATTCATTGTTTTATACATCAAGAACTACTAGAGAATCTCTTCCTGGGGTGATCTATGAGATGAAGATATCCTTACTCTCTAGTTTGATATTATTTGACTGAGTATATATATATATATATATATCCTATTTCAATACCCAGTCCTTTGGTTTTGGATACTCTCGTTCCATGAGTGGTTAACATGCACTGTGGTGTGCCATTTAATTCCTGTGACCAGAAATTCATGGTTGGACGAGTCTACTCTCCTACTATAGGTTGTGAATAGTTGGTTAGATGATTATTTTATCACTCTTTTTAGCTCCTTATGTTTGGATGAGGATTCTTTCATTATCTTGTTTGGTTGTGCTGTAGTCCTTCTCCGTAGATTGTTCTATATGATGTTTTACTTTTTAGTCTATCTCTTACTGCTCCTCATTCTCTATTTTGGGGCATCATACTAAGTATGATTATACTCACCCCTTCATGGAATTTTCACATACGTTTCATTCCTTATGAAAACGATGGGTAGGTTGATCGTGATTTCAAATGTGCTTTGGCATATGGGTGTTTAGATCGTGTATGCTAGTAATATCCTGGGATCTAAGAGTGGGTCTCTATCAGCTATTTTACTTTTTAATTTACTATTATGGTGTGTCACATTTCTAATTGGGAATATATTTTTCCCCTTTCCCTTTCAGTTTACATTATCATGCTTGTACTATTTAGAGGTTCTTGCATGTTTGGCCTTTTTACCGTAGTGAACCATCATTTAATTTTTCCCTCTACATTTTTTAATTCATATGGATCTGTTTTTGTTTATAGGTTCTTAGGAAATGGTCTAACTAATATTGTTATACCTTCTGGGAATGTAACCACCCCCTAGACTATGGTGGCTGGCTTGGGGTAGTTGTGGCTTGAGCCCCGGTATGGTTTGATTCTTGAAAAATTGGTATCCATGGTGGTTCAACCATTGGGACATAGTTAGGATTTTCCCTAAAAATATCTTGGTTAGGTCTACAGAAAATCTGGCAATGTGTATTTTGTGTGAAACTCGGTCCAAGTAGTCCAGTAATGGTGCATTGGTGGATGTATCCATTCACTAGGACCATGGCTACCGACTTGTCAACTCGGTACCTTGAGAGATTTGTTGCAGGGATCAATGGTACACGCAACATAAAGGATTGAGTATTTGACTATATTTCTTGATTCATCTCCCCATTCATATATCGATATATATATATTTATATTCTCAAATTATTTTGGTACGTCTGCAACTCTTTCGAGATACCTCTACGATGACTGCCATCCAAGATACCAGCTTCAGTTCCTGAAGATGACCCTCTGAGTGGAGAGGCCTCAGTTCATGGTCCATCTTATGATTCCCATTTCTCCAAGTAGGCAAGTGGTAGTACCTCCACCTATTGAGCAATAGATATTATCATTATATTAGGATGAGGAAAATCTTAGTTTTGGTGCACTCTATGAAATACAACATCAGAGATGGTTGAGGTTCCACAGTGAGACATATGCTCAGGAAACAGAGAATTGGATAGAGTCGGTGGTCCACCCCAAAAAAATTGTTTGGAAATCAATGGATAAAATATTGGTTATGGACACCCGGTTTTTTGTTCGAGTAGCTGGGTATTGGTGGAGTCTCGATACTCGGAAGAACGATGCGTCGGTACTACCCTGGGATGACAAGCTGCAACTTTCTTTGAGGAGTACTACCGATTTTTCTTACGCTCTATTCGGATTCAGAAGATTATGGATCTTCACTTGGGAGGGATGATTATGGATGAGTATGAGACAAGGTTATCATAACTTACTCATTACTATCTAAAAATGATCTATGTTGGTTACTTCTGAGTCTAGATGTCTGAGCCGGGACTCCTTAGAGAGATCTGGGCCACTATAGTACACTTTAGAATCCCAAAAAATGTCGGTGTGGTAGAGTGGGCACTAGTGGTAGAGTTTTTTTATATAATAGGGTCTCCGGTTATCTGGAATTATTATAGGGTACATCAGATCGAAAACATCTATCCCAGCAAACAGAAATCAGTTGGCAGAGCCATGATAAAGGAGGCCTACCCATAATTAGAATCACACACAAGGTCAGAGACATCGTAGGGAATAAGGAAAACCTCTGGAGGGTTAATGATATTACTATGAAGGGTGAGGTTAGATGACATGAGAAAACCCTACCAGATGTGTTGTGATTCCAATGACAATGTTAGATGGACCTTCATAGTGAAGACAACTCATGATCATGGATCTCCCATGAAAGGATATGGTGGTCCCTATGGAGGTAGTTCTAGTAGTGGATACAGATATATGGGTGGTGGAAAATTTTATGAGATACTTCCACCACCTTCACCAGGTGGCCCACATTAGGCTCAGGGATAAGGCGAACATGGACACAAGAAGCTACATGATATGGATTCCTGGGATCTTGTAGCACATGATATGATAAGAGGTACGATTTGTGACTCATCTACTTTTTGGGATAGAATGTTTTTGATACTATGTGAAGTGATTCTTCCTACCAACTTCTTGTTTGTGGTTTTAATAGGGTGACACATGGCATTGGTGTAACCCAATGTTAATGTTGGTCAACATATCTTGAATGCATGTGGAAGTGGGTGTCTTCCCTAACGAAGACACATTTTTTGTGAGTAAAGAAAACCAAGTGGATGAGTACAAACATTCACCCCTATACCGATGGGAAGACTTAGAACACTATCAAGGTATTGGAGGATATGATGGGGGATTGCATGTTAGTTTTCGGTTGGGGAGGAAAACTATCCCTAAAGTTCACCGGTCTATTCGATATCATGCAAGGGTAAGAGAATTTCGCTATTAGATTTCCCTATACCCACAACTGGAGTTGGTGATTGATGTTTTCCACCAGTGGAAGCTAAAAAGATATGTAGATGATACTACACATGTCATCGATAGGATAAAACCATATTTGGATGGAAAATACCTTTGGATCGCATGATGTGGCAGCAGAAGAACATATAAAATATTCCCTAGTTGTAGGAGAGCCTGGTGCGGGACCCGTATCCTTAGTAGTTTTCCTATTTTTCTTTTTGGGGATGAAGAT
The DNA here is from genome assembly GCA_963277665.1 of Viscum album. Taxonomy (NCBI): domain Eukaryota; kingdom Viridiplantae; phylum Streptophyta; class Magnoliopsida; order Santalales; family Viscaceae; genus Viscum; species Viscum album. The sequence goes on from OY728148.1 coordinate 475,424,627, forward strand.
TTCGAAGAAGGGAAAGATGTAGAGACCTAGTTGTATCCTTGTAAGACTTTGTAATGTTTCAGTGTATATTTATAGAGATAGGGGACGAGAGAACATGTGATTCCGAGCCCTAAAGAGCATCGATTTTTTAAAAAAAATATTATTTATTTTAATACTATGAACTTGAAGGAAATTGGATTACACTCAAACAGTATCTCGAATTAGAAATACAAGTTCACATTTGAGTTTGAATCATGGAATTTACCCCATGTAGGGAATAACTTTTTTCACAATGTGCCTTTTGTAGAAAAATTTATCAAAGATGTAACCATAAATACATTTATTTTATTTAAACACTACATCATGTAACTTCTAAATATATAATCATATTGGAAATATGAGACCACTATTAAGTTTGTAGCATGGGTTTTACTGTAGGCGCGTCCTTAGGAGAGTGTGCACAGGACGTTCTGATTCTTGCAACCATTGTTGGGAGAGATGATATATCCTATAAATTAGTGTTTAAATAAATGATAAAGGTTATGTAACATTTCATCCCACAGTTGGAAGAGCTCCCCATTCATCATTTTGGAGAATGCTTACTGAATCGTTGGTGGATCATGGAGAGATTGTCGATCCCAGTTGATCAGATCACGATGAAGGCAACAACAGATCAGAAATCTAAATAGGATTCTTATTTTAGATTATTCATTTCCTCGATCATTTATTTTACAAAATTGATTTATTTTCATTTTATTCTTCTTTGAAATCATTTTTCAATGGACTTACTAACATGTCTAATGACTATTTTAATTTTATATTTATCTTTCTTTGTGTTCTTCACCTATTCTTTGCATTCATTGTCAATAAATATTTTGACACATAAAAATGACATACAAATTTCGAGTGATGTGTAGATCCCTGATGGTAATGATATTAGGATTATAGATGTATAACTATTTCATGTATTGGGCATTAGTGGAAGAATATTGTTGGGAGGAAACTATTCTTACATTTCGATACATCAAAACATCAATAAATCATACAACAGAGCACATATCTATGTAGATCGGGACGGAAGGATCCAAAATCACATTTTATTTTCATTTTTTTAGAAACAAATTATCCCCATTGTTACATGAAAGGTATCATCAAAGGGACAGTGGCCAATGTTCGGTGGAAGTGGGATGTGGAGATGCCAATGGTAGTTGCGGGTTCAGATAGGGCAATAGGCTAGTAGTATGGTCCATGTGGGATGGTGGATCCAGCAGGGCGATTGGGGAAGCGAGGTGGCATAGTGGAATGTAGTGCGTGGAGGATGGGAGCTAGTGAGGCACATTGGGAATGGGGAGGCTTGGAGATGAAGGTGTCCAGAGTGGGGCGACAGAAGACCATGAGCCGAATGTGAATGGGCCCAGCTGGGAAAATGTCGGCTGGGTCGGGCTGAGGAGACTCCAAACCCCCTTAACTCTTAAATAGATAGTCTATTTTTCATTCTGTCTATGAAAACCTAATCCAACTATTGAGTGGGTCATTTTGAGGCTAGTTTAATAGTTTTATATTTCAGTATCATAGCTCTTTTTTTCGAAACACCTAAATATAATAATAATATAATATTTTTATTAAGGATTTTTTATTGGTCCTAACTCTTGTATATGAAAAACGATCGATGAGCCGTAAATGGTTTCAAAACTATAAAATTATGGAAGAAACGTCAAGAACAATTCCAGGTGCTTAAACCAAAATCGAGGTGTAGGTCCCATGAAGCTTGGTTTGGGTTTTTGCGGTGAAATATGACTTTATTTTCCGGGAGTCTGTTTTTGAAGAAGGAATATATGATCCTGTGTGATTTCCCATGAGTATTAGAAGTGTTCATTTCAAATGATGTGTTTTGGGATCGACGTGTGGGAACCAAGAGGCTCTGTTTCTATACGATGCTAAGAGATGCATTTTATTCACTAGGTTTCTAATATGGGTGAATGAATAGTCGAACATGTTTGATATTGTGAATTGACTGTGGAAGTGTGGTCCTTTTGGTTATATGAGGCTGTTTGAAGAGGCCTATCGATAGAACTATATTTTTTTCTTTGGACTACCGATAAGAGTGATGCCCTCATCAACCTTTTTTCCTAGATGTTACATGTAATCTGGGTGTACACAGAAACATTTAGGGTGACATGTTCATAGTTTAGTTCACTAGTATGGCTAGGTACACATCTAGGTGACGAGAAGGGGTCAAACATTATGTGGTCCCCACACGCACTATGTACAACATTTTGAATCTTCTACCTCTATTATCTCCTTATTTTGGACTCATATTTTATCCCATGAGTATCCTATCTTGAGGGTCTTTCCATATACAATGAGATGGTGACCTCTATAGTGAAATTAAAGATATGATTCAAATGTTTTGGGAATTAATTTTTTTCCAGAATTGTTCGACAATAGTTGTGATCAAGTAGGTTTATCTAAGATTTACAAGAATACCCTGTAGCTAGGAAAGTCAGTGACATTCCTCAATGCATTATGAGAGGTAAAATATTGTAGGGATGACCGGTGTAGTTCCTCGTTGCCTTCATAGTGGAATCCCCCAACCAGATGGGGCATGGTTCCTCGACGATATTAGAGTGGAACCCCCCTATCGGTAAAGGCATGTATCCTCTACATTTACTTCTGAGTGGAATTTCCATATTGAGTAGGGTTTGGGTCCTCAATGACCAGAGTGGAATACCCGTAACTCCATAGGATTTGGGTCCACTGTGACAACTTTCTTGGAAGTAACCTTTAACGTATTACCCTTAAGTAGGGCTGGGAAGTGGTCCTCATTGAATCATGGGTGTTGATCCCCTAGATACAGTAGGGTGTGGATCCCCGATGACTGCTAGAAATATTTCTTAACACACTATAGGAAAAGGCCTCTTTGACTAATATTCGAGTGGTATACCCCTGACATAATAGGGAACATGTTCCATACTTCACTTTTTCACTATCCAATTATACAGATCAGTGGAGAGACATGGTTTTACATACCATTAGACTCATGAGAAATAGGATATCTTTCCCCACCATGATGCGTCCTTGTTATGAAACCTAAAATAGTGAGGGTGATTCAATGTCACCCAAAGAAGATCGTATCAAGGTGAGGTGATTTATCCCTTATGACTTGCGTGATAATGGAAGACATATGGGATGGGTGGATTCGTTGATCGATACTTCAGGAACTATTGGAGACTCTTTTCATGGGATGAGATATGATATGGAGATCCTATTACACTATAATATGGGATTATTTTACTAAGAATATATATATATATATCATCTTTTAGTACCCACTCAGTGTATCTTGGATACTCTCTTTCCAGGAGAGGTGAAGATGTTTACATTACGCCATACGATTTCTATGTCTATCTTCTCATTGTTGGATGATTCAACACTCCTACTCTAGGTAGTGAAGACTCGATGAGAAGTTAATCCTATCTCCATTTTAAGATCCTTGTTATTGTATGAGTATACATTCACTGTATTTTTTGGGTTGAGCAGTAGTCCTTTGTCATACCCAGTTCTATCTGTTGTTTTCCACTTTGGTATATATTTTACTTCTCCACATTCACCTTTATGGGGTGTCTTACTGAGTATGTTCATACTCACCCCTACATGTGATTTCCCCACACATGGCATGACTTATGGAAACGACAGATAGGTTGATCATGGATTCAGAAGAGCGTAGGGATACAAGTGTTTGGACCACATATGATGGTTGAAGATAGGGATCCAGGAGCGAGACTCTCCCACCTATTTTACTATTTTAGTTATTACTAGGTTGTAGCACATTTCTTGTTTGGCATGTATTTTTAGACTTTACCATTTTGTTTACAGTACTATTCTTCTACTTTTTAGAAGTTCATGCATGTCTGTTCTTTTTATAACTGTGTAACACTGTTTACTTGTATCCCTCTACACATTTTCATCGAGTTGGTTGTGTGTGTACAAGTTCTTAGTCAATGTCCTTATTGAGTTTATTGTGCCATTAGTGCTTGTCTCGACCCCTTTCCTTGGGATGTGGGCTTCGGGTAGTTGTGGATCAAAAAATGGTATGGGTTAGTTTATGACCTGAAAAATATTCTTCTAGTAATTTCAGTATTGGGGATTTTGGTGACAAGAGGATTCCATTTTGACCGATCTCTATCCTCATTTTACAGTCATTATTACAAAACTTTTTGGGACTATTCCATATGAATTTTGATGATGATTATAGTTTAGTTTCTTATAATAATATCTTAAATTCAACTTATAATTCATTCCCACGGATTTCTAAGGTTTTGGATAAGGGTTCTTTAGATGATTATACTAGAGCACAATGGAATTCATACATACCAAGTCGTATAACCCATATTTGCTGGACATATTTCAATATTTTCCTAAGATACAAGATATCTCATCTCGAAGGACTGAATTACTTAATAATATTTTGTGGGTAGTAAATTACATATATCTCACATTACATTCTATATCTTGAAAAAAATGTAGAATTATGTTAAGAAATTTATTATTTCATCTAATATATCCATTGAATCCATCATATATCCCTTCTTAATGACCTCAAGAAATTATACAATAATATAGATTTAACTCAAATAGTCATAAAGGGAATGTGTACAAAATAAGATATCATAATTTTAGTAAACATCAATAATATATTAAGGATAAACAATTATAGATTATTCCACATAACTAATATCATAAACGAAGAATATATATATATATATGGATGAAAAAGGAACATAAATATATAAATTTATAACAATAAATGGTCTCATAATTATTGAATTCATTACTCTAAATATAATAATGTTTTCAAAATGACCTTGTTCAAATATATAATTTGTAAATAGGAAAGACATATTCCAAATAAAATTGTTATTTTGTCTATTGAGACCTATGGATGATTCAATGGGATATAACGACCCCCTCTCATCACTTACTATTTCAAATTCATTCGTAATTTGAATTACATTACTAATAACTCAATACCAACTCCGTAAAAACATTTTAATTAAATAACATGAATATAAATGATAATATTTATCACATTCAATGAATAGAGAAACATGATTATTATCCATTCCAATAAATAAGGTGGATTTTATCATTATATTTTATTACCAATTATAAATAATATTCAACTATGGATGATGAAATAGATGATAATAATTTTGAAATATCAATAGAAACTTTCTTGTGGAAAATACACTTTTCATTTTGAAGTAAATTATTTAAAATTTAAGACATCCAAAATTTTAATAAGGAAATTTTCTTTGAAATTAACCATGGAAACTTGTATATAAATATTCTACGTAAATAATATACCTAATAGTCAGAAAAATCATTCCAATGTTAAACACTAAAATAATGATTCCATTGACACATTTCGTAAAAGGTACCTCAATAAGAAAATTAAAATGAGATTCATTTTAAACATTTTTAGAAAGTAAATAGTGTTTAATAATTAATTTAATTAATCAATGATGAATAAAAAAACTATCCTCAAAACATTTTAATGAAAACATGAGCACTGGAAAAACAAAATCCCTCAAAAAATATAAAAAAATATCTAGTTTCCTTAAAAATATTCTTTAAAATTTTGAGTACTTAGAAATAGAAAATCTAAAATTAAACATTAAATTTCATGAAATCACTTTACAATAAAAAATAAATTATATTTTTTAGTGATAGGTCATATAATTTAATCTTTATAAATTTAAGCATAAAAAAGTCTATAAAGAAGTGAGATTGTAACAAATAAACCTTACCAATTTGAGGCTTTTGAATAATATCCCCCATGAAAAATCTAAATTGAAATTAAATACTGTATACATAAATATTAAAGGAATTTATGATTTAAAATATCAAAGGGAATGTATATACACTGCATTAATGAAACATGTGTTTACTATTCTATATGTAACACATAAAAAAAGTGACATGGAAAACCCTTAAAATGATAATTAAATTGTTGTGACAATTAATAAATGTACTAATTATGTGTAAAAAATTTATATAAAAATAAAAAAGGGTTTGTAAACATAAACTAATTATAGTTCCTCACCTAGATAATCTTAGTACAACATTATTAATAAATATGTAATACAACCCAATGAAATTATTTTGAGTTAATAAATCTCTTTCTGCATATATAACATTATTTTTAAGTACTCTATGATCCAATATAATAAATTTATATTTATTATATTTCATTAATAGAAGAATATAAATACACAAAATATTATATATGATTCAGTTATAAAATTTTAACACTAGTTATTGAGAATTATTTATTAAAATAGGTGTTCCTAAGTGTTGTCTGTACCATTTTTCATTTATATATAGGTTTGGTAGATTTCGTCCATGTACATTGATCCTGGTTAAATAATATCTATAATCCTAATCTAGTTATATGAATCAAATTTTTTAATTTTATACATTTTATATCCATTCACATAAATATGGTATGAAAAAAATTTCCATCACATATTGGAGATTATAGTACATACGCACACATGAGTGATGTTTCCACTTTTGGATGGATGGAAATAAAGAGAGGTAAATTATAATTCAATTTTATAAAATTATTATTATAGTTAATTTAACATTGAAATGAAAAATGAATCACATCAATTTGTGGAGGTTGTAGTGCACATTTATGCATGAATAATTTTATCATTTCCCCATAGATGGTAATATAAAAATGTCGATAACATAATATAATTTTAGAAAAAAAATACTCCATAAATATAATATAAAAAATTTAAATCCATCATAATACACAACCATAAAACGTGGTAATAGAAAATGAATCATATCATTATGTTGTGGTGGTAGTCTACACTTACATTGAAGCAATATTTTAATTTCACATTTAATGGAAAAGATATGTAAAATTTTTACCCCATAATCATAATAAATCAGATAATACTTTTTAAAGTGTATTAGTAATTTTAAGACTGATTAAATGGATTTAGAGTAAGTATAAATAGAAATAAACATTTAATGTTTCGGGAAATATGATAACCTTTTCATTAAGATACCTCCTTTGGATTAAAAAATATTTTTTTTGGGTTTTTTTAAAAGATTACTAGAAGTTCAAGAATTAATGAAATAATATAGTAATGTTTTTATCATTATAGGATGAGATGGTCTGTTCAATGTCATTGAATAAGGGATTATAAGAGGTTTCCTTTTATAAGTGTGGGGAGTGGCACAATTATAAATATCCTGATATTTAAAATATAAAAAATGTCATAATTTATTAAAGTGACACTAAATTTATATAATATGTTAATTTATACATTAAAATTTTAAAATAAATTCATCGAATAAAATTTTGAGATGTTTATGTTTCATTTTAAACCATATCTTTTTGTTTCACCCAATCAGTAACCCATTTTAGAGTTAACAGTGGTAACACATTTTTCACTATTTTATGGTTTATAAATGCACTTATAAGGTTGAATGTGACAAAAAAATGGTCCATGTATAATGATTTAGATCATTTTCCATCCAAAATGCCTACCTATAACTTTTTTTACTTTTCATTTTCTAAAAATTATATTATTAATCAAAAAATATCATTAAAATCATTTTAGGACTATTCATTATGTTGGTCCTCAAAGACATTAATAAAAAAATGGAATTCGAACATAATTTTTTTGACCATTATTTATAATTTATAATTGACTACGAAATTCTTGTATTTCTCCAATTCTTCCACAAAATATTAATTTTATTTGTATTGAAATCATTTGACATGATTTTTCTTATAGTTTGACAAACACACTATCAGTGTTGCATAAGAATTTAATGTAATTATAAAATAACTAAATATAAAAAACAAATAAAAATCATACATACTAAATCTTATTAAAAATAACCACTTATAACCTATCTTAACATATTTTTATCATAGTTAACATATTTTATCGATATTTAAATAAAGAGAGTGACAATTTGTTATTATTAATTACATAGAAAAATATTAATGTTATAATCAATGGAAAGTGGAAAGGAATTGTCATTTTATAAATATTGGAAATTTTTTTCTAATTAAACTCATACCATGAAACTACTGATTTTGTTTGGATTTTTTGAGGTCTTATCTGATAGTTTTCAACACATTTTACCCTTATGTAGTCAACACATGTTTACCATTATTACTATTCATAATTACCAAAAAATAAAATGATCAAATTAACCAAAATAGAGCATCATGATTCCAAATATTGAATACATTTTAAAATATTAAATTTATATATGTGTCAAAAAATAATTATAATATAAATTCATATAGCATAATGAAAAAAGGTAACAACCTGGTTTTTAATGTAGGTATGGATCCTTTTAAATTTTCACAAATTTATTTTTATGATCCTAATATATATGAATAATGACGTTATAAATCTTTTAGGAGTGTAGAGGGGACTTTTGGAGTTTGAAACCCCTTCTGGTGGAGAAAATCACTTGTCAGCACAGTTAGTAGAAACAATATGACCCAGAATACATGGTCACTCCAAACCATGTGAGTATGGACAATGGGGTGATGTTGGGAACACAATTATCTTTAGTTATGATCCAGGGAACAAATTCCAATAAAAAATAGAATAAATTAATGTAGATGAGTTTTTCTGGTTGGCACATGGTTTCCCTAACCATAAAACCAAATCATGTAAAGTTTAGCTCTTTATAGTAGATAGTTCATGATTTAGACAGCCGAGAGACCAAACGGTGCACCCCATATTTTTGAGAAAATTTACCAAAACACCAGTAATGAAATTTTTAAACCTATTATCTTCTCCACTTTTCTCATTCCAGTAGAGAGAACCCTCTATTCATCTATTTTGGAAATCTTAATCCATTTTCAGTAGTATTTTATCTCGTTCATCTATTTGAATTTTGATAAAAGAACCATTCATCTTATTGGATCCCTACCACTAAGGTCATAATATATTTTTCCTCTCTCTATTTATCTTTGTCTTGATGGAGTTATCTAGGTGAAGGGCCATATTCCATATTTTCATGGCATTGATTCGTTCTTCATATCTCTTTCAATACAGTCCAAACTACAGGATGATACTAGTTAAGGAGATTCATAAAAGTACGAGGACAGTTGTCTATAACTCATTTCTCATGGAACCTGATTTTATAAATTTTAGTTGTTTTCTATTGATACTTATTTCATCTATCCTGGCCAATTAAATTTTCATTCCTTTCTTATAGTCATTAGAACTGTGTTTTTAGACCCTTGTTAAATATGTGATCAATCAATGGAGTTCATTTCCTTAATGTTGACCACCAAATGTAGGCTATTATTCCTTAATTATGCTTTTAGTAGCTTGTTAACCAATTAAATTCCACCATTTAGGTGTGTCTTATCTTGACCATGATAAAAATAAGACTTTTTTTAAATCAATGAACTGCTATGGTTTGACATTTTTAATGGTAAGACCCTTTAATTAAATGAACTTTAAATTTCTAAATGGCTATCCCCTTGTAGTTGTCAATTAACCCTTTTAATGTTGGTTCTGTAATTAATTAATTAATTAATATATTAATAGATAATTGGAATGTATATTATATATATTAATTTTCCTAATTAAATATATTTGAGTAACTTGGTTTCATATTTGTATCACAGTATTCCATGTTTATAGAAGGCTGCGAATTGAACCAAATAAATTGATTATGACTTATATTATTTATTAAATTTTTTCATGTCCTTAAACCTTATCAACTAATTATTGGAATGAAATTAACTCATTTGAATCATTAAATATAATGATACGGACCAAGATACTATTATACAAGTGGTGAGAATAAAATTAGTCTTGGAATCATTAGGGATTTCCTAGACCACTTGTGGACACCACTCTGATTCTAGGATGCCACTTTCCAAGGGTGTGCCCCACCTCCAAACCCAATCATTGTCTACTTAGGGATGCCCAGGATGACATCATACTATCCCTCATTTATTATAATACAATTCCTTGGATACACTCTATTGATCCAATGTGCATCTATAGACATGACATGCCTTGGATATGCCCTTGGGACCAATCATTTATTATCCTGTTTTACGTTGGATGTTTTCCTTAAGATCATTTATAATTGAATTATTTTAGTGTAGATGACTTGATCATGACAATCATATAAGAATATATCAGCACTTGGACTCCACATAATTGGATCAAAATGTACAAATTGGAATTACACATGACATATGTTTTATGATCCCAAAGGAAAGAAAAGTGATATCTTAACCATAAACTGTAAGAAAACAATATATAAACGTCATATTTTTAAAAATATACATAATTAATTTCATTCTAAAATATAATTAATTGATTTAAAAGGATCCCTAATTTGAGGATAAATAGTTAGAAATCAAAAGATTAAAGGAGATATTTCTATTTGGTGGAAGTTGTATTAATTTTCAATGTTCATTGTTGTCAATGAAATTTTGAATATGAAATTTAATGTATTATGTGATGGTGTGAGGATTCACCCAAAGAAGTATGAAGGTGTTTCTGGTTGATTATGGGTAAGAGAAAATATAATTGGCCACCATTATTTATGAAAATGAAGATTAATTTTATGTTCAAGGAAATTTAATGTTAATTATATTAGGTATGTATCTTATATATTTTATGATCGTGTAACTGATCCCTTAGTCAAAAATTAGAACTAAGATTGTGTCAAGTGATATCAATAATAGAGATACAATAAGTGCACATTTCTAGCTAATATGATTATTAGATACCTGATATTGATGGAGTGAAAGAAATGAATGAATATTGAAGAATTTTTAGTAATAAAAAAATTATTAAAATCTTCAATAAAATACATCGAATGGTGGTAAAAATATGATGGAATCTATCATGGTGTTTGATTATTTTTTGACTAATGAATTTATTAAAGAACTGACGTGGATATTGTTTTATGAGTTTTGAGGTGAGAAGGTTGTGATTTACAAGAGAGTACTCAATTATGAGTTTACATGTTTAAAAACATGTTTTTAATATGTTGTAAATGAATGGAATAATTATTAAAATTTATAGATAAATATGTGGTGGTTAAGAATTGATTTGAATATGTTATGCGAAATTCTTTAGGAATTTTTAGTTGGGATAAAATAATTTTGTTCTTATTGAATTCTACATATTTTACAATATATTAAAACATATTCTATTCATAGGGTACATCAAGTGCTTTGTGTGGCACAATCCCAATTTTTTTTTTGTCAATTTTCTTCATGGATTACATTGACCATCCTATTTTTTCTGATATTCATACGGAATAAGGAATCAACTATACTCTGAGTATGGATAGTGTATTGTATGGTAACATGAGACTCCATAATAATTATACATTAATCGTAAACCAAGTATAAAATAGGTATGGAACACTACAATGGAACATGAAAATGTAAATCTATGATGAATTATTAAATTTCAATAATGACATAAAAATTTTCACATCATAAGGTAATTTTTTAGAGGGTCTATGGATCATTACTGTCTACATCTGTAGGTTGGAATTTTGATAAATTTAGAAATTTTAGTATTTGACTATTCTGAAGAAAAAATTATTTAGGATTCTGAAAATGTTCCTCTTTCAAGTTATAGATATCAGGATCCTGTTGTAACCCATGAATCTATCTAGGATTGAGAAAATATTAAATCATATTAAAATGAGATGATCACAATCCTCTTTACTCTACCTTTTTTCAAATGAGAATATTTTAAAAACATCAACTGTGATTAAATTGTAGAATTTCTAGGATGATTTAAGAACAGAATATTAGGAGATTAAATGATAAAATAATTCCATTCATAAAGATGGTTGATTTATAATTAGTCGATTAAATCATATTTTGAATTTTAGTTAGTAGAAAATCTTTAAGTTGATTTTGAATATGATAAAGGATGGTTCAATTTTAGGTATGATTATTGAGAATAATATGGTGAAATTATAGATTAATTAAATATAAAAAATAAATTTATGATTTCAAGTGTTTATCACTAGTGATTAATATATCACAAAATAATTTTTGATAGAACTATGAATTTAGAAGTATAATGTGTGATGTTCTCTGATAATCAAGTGGAAAATGAATTCAATACCACTATTTCATAAACTATAAAGCCATAATGAGAAGTATCAAGATGAAACAATATGCTCTGTATATTTATATAACCATTGATATTGATTTGATTTTAGATGTGTATAGACTAATTTTGAGGGAAAATATCTAGAAGCCAGTAAAGAATAAACTAAATATTTATTCACCTTATTATAAGATAATATAAATAAAAAAGACAAGGGAAACCCAATAATTTTACTGAAAATAACCATTTCAAGAAAAAGGTGTGATGATCATGAAGTTTATATTGAAAATTATTTTTCTAAAATAAAAAGGAAAATATAATGAAGATAGATATATTAGTTCTCAATATGAGTGTATTGAGAGGGAAGAATACATCTTTAAGAATAAGGTGGAGGATATTATCGTAAACTGAAGTAATGACCATATGTTGTTGGGGAAGTGCAAGTAGGAAACAATTAGTGGATCAAATTATAATTCATGTAATAAAAAATGTTGTAGATGACTAATAATAGTAATATAAGAATAGATTAAGAAATGACAAATACTTGATGATGTTTAGTTATTTTTATGTCCCTATAGTTTTCCATGAGAGTAACCTTTGAAAAAAAATTAAAAATAAAATTTTTAATTTGTTCAATTTGTAGAGATTGAGATAAAAGCAGTGATACTAAATTTTTGAACGTAGTTAAAGTTACTATTTTGAAAAAATATTAAACATTGCTGTTATTGTTAAATATTTTTAAAAGTGTTAATTTTCTTGAAGAATGCTAAATGTTATTATGATCTATTAGAAGAAAATATAATATTTCCACTATTGAGAGGAAATATGAGTGTGGGATTAACCTTGATTTGAGATGATACATGACATCCTATGATGACTTGGGAGAATGTTTGGTATTGGATAGTATAATCCCAACCACTGTAATTTTGTTTTATGATTATAATCAAGAATCCATGACTTGATCATCGAGAGATCAGAAAATATTTCATTTCATGGGAGGGTCAAACTGTGTAAAATTACGTGTATTAATATTTATTTATATATTTAACTGAATATTTTTCTAAATGATAGGTTAAACAAGGAATTAAGCAATTTGTTTATTAATGGTAGATGAAAAAATATCAAAGGGAGTAAATAGTTTAAAATAAATGTATGTATTTGATAAAAAGATTAAAAAAATAATTCAGCCTTCTAAATGGGTTTAGAATTGATCCTGTAAGGTATTTAAATTGGCATCAGTTCCAACTTTCCCAATTTTTTGATCAATTCTTGACTGAGATATAATTTTTACACAAGTATATATCAAGTTAATAATTTTATAGTTTATAGAACTACCTATCATATGAAATTTTGTTTATATTACAATTTTTATAAATCTGAAAGTTTCATACAAATACTGGAAAAATAAGATGGAGAATGATTGAAAGAATATAAATTAGGGATAAAAATAAAAATGATATATATTAATGGAAATCCGAGTTATAATGATTTTTAAAAATAAATTGACTCATTTTCAAGCTATAATGTTGATGGTCATGTTGAATCTATGAAGTACATATACATTAATGATAGTTTGTACAATAAAAAACTAATTAGTGAAATTTGAACTTATTTTTTTTCATTGATATATATGTCGTGAATAAAATCTAAAGACATTTCCAATGAAATGAATGATCCTTATAAGTACAATTATGAAAATCATATTTTCATATAAAGGAGTTGAATGCTAAGGGAAAATCCCCAAAAATTAGTAAATATAATTTCTCAATGAATAAACTGAACATGAAATACAAAATTAGTGATAATTTCAAGGTAATCAATATTTGTGAATAATGAATTCCTGAATTTGAAGTTCCCCATCAAGCATATATATGAGTCAATAATTATCAATTTGTTATTAATAAACAAAGGGTTATGGAGTAGTATAATAAATTATAATAAAATAATAAGTTTCATAAATATCATTATTAAAAGATAAAATAAGAATGCTAGTTTGGAAATAGATCAGCTATGGTAGGGAGGATTACTCATAGTAAATGGTAAATTGAACTTGATGTTTAGTTGAAAAATATGGAATAATTTAAATCTAGAACACCCTAATATACTGAAATGATAAGTGATCCCAAAAACTAATATGATGGATATATTAAATTCAAGAATACTACAATTGATGGAATGAAGTGACAATAATATTGTCTTGAAAAACCCATTAGAATCATATTGAAAATGAGTCCCATAACTTTGATAAAATTATTTATACAGAATCAATTTTAACTTTTAGTGTGTGAGAAATGAAAAAATATATTGAAATATAGATGGATGAGTATTTTCGAGAAAACCAAATCAAAAAGGGTGTAATTATTAATTTTAAATAAATTCATCTCCCCAAATGGATCCTATTTTATGGGGGTTCAACGTAAAAACAATAAGTACCATAACCTTACTAAACTTCTTGCACAAGGACAACGAACAATGCTTGTTCTCTATTACGGGCGATGTAGTAAATTTTTTTGGTGTCAATCCATACTCTATTCGAATAACATGTGAAAATTTAGAAAATATAGAAGGATAAAATTAAGGGGTATAAAATATTAAATATAGAAGATGCATACATAAAGGGAACCAAAGTCACAAAATATATAGATTCTATCAATTAAACATAAATTTTTTTAAGAGTTCTAGGAGTATTGAATGATAATTAGTCATTATTATGATAATTTATTATATAGAATAACAAATAATAACCCTTTATATAATGAAAATAAAAGACCACAATAACAGAATGACCAAAGGAAAACTGGGAATTAGTCTTTCATAAGTATGTTAAAAAATAGGAAAATTGAACTAGACACTAAATAGTTAACATAAATTTTTTTTATCACAATGTTTATGTAAGTAAAATATTATTCAATTATGGTCATAGAAGAGATGTAATAGAACACTATAATATGGAAAAGAAAATTATGAATGATGGGGGAATGTTGGAATCATCAAATAAGAAGCCAATCAAAGAGGAAGATTACTATACTGGTCGTGTTTTTTATATCACTATGTAATAGTTTTAGAGGATTCCCATGAGGGGTAACTCAACTGTTAAAGGAATTTATGAATCTTCTAAGAAGGTAGGACATTCAGATAAATATGTCATGAATTGGCTTCCACAAGATAAATACCTATTGATATCAAAGGGAAAATCATTTATGACTCCTGTTATTAAGGTAGTTACTTCAATGAATTTGATGAAACAACATAAAATGACTATACATGTTCCCAGAGACTATTTAATTATATGTCTATATATACTAAATGTGTCTAGGAAGAAAAAAATAGATGAAGATAATGGATGTTATTTATTATCTAAATTTAGAAAGTCAATTCAGGCTAAGGAGATAACTAGAATGAAAAACCATGCTACTTAATGCTGTTTTGATTTGGATAGTTAAAACTATGGTGTACATGAATGGGTTTAGATTTTATAGAAGTGATTAAACTGGGTATTTTAACTGAGAGGAAATTTTCTCCCATATTTATCACATTAAATTTAGAATGAATACCCACCATAATCTTATATTATAATGTGGTTTAATCATATTGGAGAGAATTAAAGGTGAATCAATTAAAAATCCATTAATAATTGTAAATATATCAACTTATACATTATGTCTCCTTGAAACACGTTATTGTTAAATTCTTATTTCGTTTAAAACATAAAAAAATATAATATATTCAGGGAGTAAATTTGTGGTTAATGAAAATACCACAGTGATATATAGTGAGAATCCATTATATGGTGAGAGATAATAAAAATAAATGATCTTATGATTTATTTTCTATATATTTATTCTTGAATTCTTGATGGACCCTATAGTAATGGATCTTGGGGGATGATTCTTATTCTGTCATTTTTTTTAGAAATATCTCCAAGTTGGTTATGAAGGTGGAATGACTGTCTGATAAAATTATAGTGATGGAAAAAAATAAAAATGAAGTGTTTTAAAATTTTATATCAAAATGATTGTAGGTTCATAAGAATTATTGAAAATAATTTTTAATAACTAGTGATAAGTGATGTTTTGGTAGGTATCACACATTGATTAAAATATAGATTTAGTTTTTTTAAATGATCACACTTATTTTCTATACATGGTTATCCCATATAGAATTAGAGTTTGAAATTGATGGTACATAACAAAGAGGTAATATGGTGTCATCATTGAGACATGTAATTTACTAATTCTATGAATAAAGGGGGAACATGGAATAAAAAAGGTCAAAGGGGGAGAATATGGTTTTTGAAAAATATTATAAGAGAAATTTTACACTTACATTTAGTGTAAATAATGCTGATAAATACATTACCCCTTTGGAATAATTTTTAAATTAGGTGCAGAATAATTTCATTTAATTTAAATATGTTCAAAAGTGAATTTTTAATTGAAGAAAAATCCCAAGGGGGGATTGATATGACCCATTGGTTGATGTTTTATATGTTTTGAATAGAAGTGTAAAAATTTAATTATGAAATGGAAAGTCAATATATTGGGAAATTAAGTGATATTCCACCCAAATAAGAATAATGTTTCCATACATTATAGTTGGATAATGAAGAATAGAGTTTGATTCCAATTTATATATAAGGAAATATTAATACGTTTGCAAGGTAAAGGAAATGGTAAAGCTACTTTTTCAGAATCCCAAATGTATTATGATTGTACAGATGGTCCACATGTAAAATATCAGAACAAAAGTTATATATAAATAGTTTTAAATGATAATGAAAAGATAAATAACATAAATATTTTGGTCTTCAGATATTAGAGAATGCTTCATGTAGAAAAATAAGATTAATATTTGTAGTACAATAAGATAAAAGTTGTGTAAAATAACGGAGAATCCAAGAGAGTGTGATGTTGCTAAAGAGAACTTAATTTATTAAATAAAAAACATAAATGATTCTATATATAGTTTAGTGGTATTGATTATCTATTATGGAATAGATATATGTGGATTTACTAAAACAATAGTTTACATTCTTTAAAATACAGTGGGAATAATATGAAACTTTAAGAATTATTCTAATAATTTTGAGATATATTTAAGTTAATTCATAGGTTACATGAAGTGTCTTAGAGTTTTCCTTAAGGAAATTTTAATCGGCTTAGATTACATATATTGTCTTAGGAATATAGAAATTTTATTAAGTAATATACCCTTTGAAATTGGAAGGGTATATGAGAAACATTGAAGGATACAATCCCTAATATTTAGATTGTTTAAATTATTTTTAAAGTAAATAAATAAATTTAAGGTATATATGATAATTTTTTGGTTGAATGCATGAACCATATACTAATTATGAATAGTGAATTATGAGGTACCATGAGAAATTGAAGGGCACAATAAATGAACATAACAATGGGTGAGAAATGGGCATTATATTTCACAATAAACCATAAAATGAAACAAAATAAGTTATATCTAATCTAAATTTTAATATTTTGAAAAAGGCATGAACCCTATTCCCATAATAAGATATATATTCACAGGGTACATGAAGCTTCATTGGGTATATCAGTTAGACATAAATTTGAGAAATATAGAAAATAATAGATTTTAAGATTATAAATATGAAAATATTTGAGATGATGTAGATAATGATCTTTCATATAATAAATGTCATGAAGTAAGGTTAAGAAATGATTTTAGATTGTTTTGGGAAATATAAAATGAAAATAAAATGAGAGGAACAATTCTCTATTTATTCTATGTTTTTAAAATGTTAAAATTTTAAAATCATACTTAATGATCAAACAATACATTTTTTGAGATGTTATATATGATTAATTTTAGTGTAATAAATGATTTGTTTAGGATTATTGGACATAACTGAGAAGGAGAAGAAAAATGTTGAAAAAAAATTAAGTGTGAAAAAGATCCTTAATTTAAGGGGTAAATGATAAAGGAAAGATGAATTGTAGAGAATATTACTAATCAATAAGTGAGGAAATTATAGATTAATTTAATCTGGAAAAAATATCTTCCATTATAAGAACTAATATCTAGTCTTTACTTTATTAAAAATAAATTTTGATTCATCCTCAAAATTTAGAATATTAAATTATAATGTTCACTAATAATAATATGAAATCAGAAGCTGAAGAAAATATTTTAGAGACTCTTACACTGAGATTAGAAGTCCAACACTAAAATATGTTACTGTATATATTTACACAGATGTTGAAATTATTTTTAATGAATATATGTGTGGAAAAATTTATATATAAAATATCTCAATGCATTAAAATAATAATTGTGATTTTTTTTAATTATGAATAGAAAAATTAGAGAGGTAAATCATAAGGATACTCATGTAATTTTACTGGAGGTATTCATTTGATAAAAATTTTATATATTAAGGATTATCATGTGGAATTTGTTTCATGGATATATTGAAATATTTTCATGTTTGTGAATTAAGATATGGAACAAAAAATATATGGTGTGTTATCTGTAGAAAACTTGTGTTCATGAACAAATAAAAAGATAAGTGAGAGATAAAATATCTATATATGATCACGCTACGAGAGAAGGTGCACTCTCAAGGAATAAATTTTAGGAGTCGATCCTATTTTGATTTGAAGATAATATAGTGTCAATGAATAAGAAATTATAATAAGAAACCATATCATATATTATTTTCTTTCATAAAAAGTATTATAGATGATTGAGAAATAGATAAATAAGTGACTAAGTATTTATGAATAGTTGGGGACTTATTATGCTATTATTAGATATTGAATTAAAAAAAGATTGAGATAAATGTACTCAATGAAAAGATTATATATAAGATTTGAATGTTGTGTGGTTAGAAGTGGCTGTGAGGTTTTAGTGAAGATATATATTTAATGGTAGTGAGGAATATATTAAAGATTTTGTTCCGTTCGTCTAAATATATTGGGATCTTGTGTTGAGATTTTATTAGATTTAAGAGGTCTGGAAGTGCTTTTAAATTTTAGAGATATAGTATTATATTATTACTGTAATGCCCCAACCCCAGTTACTGCAACAACCCGAGATTTTATAAGATTTATTGTTTTTAATTTCATTGATGTCTTGTGTTGTATGCTACACCAAATTTAGCTTGTGCTATATGCAACACCGTATTAGCTTTTAGTATACACAACACTATTCTGAGCTCGTGTTACACACAATTTCAAGTTAGTTTTGTAGAAATTATTCATCGCTACATTAAGTATAGATTTTTATTAATGTATAAATGAAATAATTTTTTATTATGTTATAAGAAAACACAAATAGATCTTTCACTACACGCAGCCTTGACTTGGCTTGTGGTACACTCAACCGCGACCTTCCTCGATAGCGTGGGTAGTACGCCATACCAGGTTTCACTAAATAATGATATCTGATTATAATATTATTATGAACTAGCTGTTATGAAAATTATTAACTACTTTTTTAATTTTATAACATCATTATTCATCTTACACATTTTTTAGAACATGGTATGAGAACAAAATAATTTTTTTGGGTAAAATAAGTATTTATCAAAAAATTCAGTTTTTCCACCTTTGGATAGAGCACCAACTTTTAATATAGTTATTGACATGTTTATTAGTTAAATTTGGAAAAATAAAATTGTTTTTTGGAATCAGGATAAAAAACGTTACCTTGGATAAATGTTTCATATTATTCTGATAACTTTTATATTTTAATGAATAGTAAAAACACACTATATTTTAATTAAAAACCACTTTTTTCTTTGCAATAATTTATATGGTTAAATTATAATATTTAATGGTTTTAAAGTATAAATATAATATATTTTTACCATTTAATATAATTTATCTCATTACAATTAATTTTACATTGAATTTATATGTAAAAACATTTCAATTTTTGACAATGTTTAAACTTTTAAAACCCGTTTTCTTAACAACGAGATTAATTTTAAATTAATTAATTCCAATTATAGGTTTTGAATTTGAAAAAATAGACATCATTTTTTAATTTGGAATATCAAATATAGCTTAGGCTAAATTTTTGGTATTTTTCTGAAAAACTTCGATTTTTGGGGAATAGCGAAACCACTTAGTCGTAGTTAAAAAAATCGAATCCTTCATTTAAATAAAATTTTACCACTTCTGTGAATTGAAATTAAAAAATCCGACATACATGGTTGTTATTAGGAATTAAAATGTGGTTCAATAAGATGAAAATAATTTTTGGTGAATGGAAACTTTTGACTTTTATTTACTGCGGTTAAAGGTAAATAGGGTAATTAAATGTTAAAAGAATATTATAATAATTAAAAATTACCTTAACACTTGTACTAACCTTATTGGATGAGTAGTGGCCGACCATGGGAATCCATGGGTATATTTAAGGACCCCATTGAGCCACATGGTAGTGATAATGACAATTTGGATTAATTAATTTAATTTAAAGACAAAATTGACATTAACAAAAATATTTTAGTAATTAATATTTATAAGGAGTTATATAAATTATATTTTCGACTATAAATATTCATTGGAAAGATAAAAATATTTCATACATGGTAGTTTTTTATATAAATTTTAGACATTAAATAAATTTAATGATTTATGGCACTATAATGATTCAGTATTTACCTCATTAATAAATTATTTAAATAAATAAGATTATAAGGATTAAAATATTATACAAAAAATGTCAAATTCTGATTGGATGATTTTATTTCGACCATTTGTTATCTTATCTTAATCTATACTGATTATTGGACATTTTCAAACTGAATATAAGTTTATAATAAAATAATAGTTTCACACTTTCCAAAGGTGCCCCTCTCATTCCTTATGAAACGACACCTCTTCAATCTCCTATTTACACAACATTGAGCCTTCAAGATCGGCCAACCCATGCCCATTACTATTTTCAACACCCATAGTAATATTCTAGAGGTTTTGGTCTTCTTTAAAGACGAACATTAGTGCCCGAAGAGGAGGTTTCAAAGAGGCGTGTCGAAGAGGAGGTAATATACGTTACTGATTCTTTCAAATGTATTTCTTCTTCTACATACTCTTCTTTAGTTGATTCATTATGAAGTAATAACATCAGTATCACTAATATAATGATATATTTTTATAAATATGAATCAACCCTATTTCACCTTCTATCCATCCTACGGAAAACGAAATCACCGCGTGTGCGTACGTAAGGAATACCATCTCCACGCCATGGTGTAATCTGTTTTCCACCACCACCTTACTTGGATGGGTATAATGGTGTAATGAATAACTAAATATGATTATTTTAAATTGATATTGATTCTGAAATATTATACATACACTTCAATACAATTCCACGATCATGGGAATGATATCATCGCTCATGCATACGTACGGACTACCGTCTCCACGAACACGATAAGATTCATTTCCCATGATTAACAATTAAAGTATGATTATAATGTTTATAAAATAAATAATAATGAAATATATTATATAATATTGATACTGGATTTATTCACATAAATGTTTCATTGACTGAATTTCATTTAATTCAATAAGGAAATGAAAACAGCATTCATGCGTACGTACGGCCTACCGTTTCCCAGAACAGTGTATTTCATTCCATTTATCGATCTATCATATATATTTATATGATGAATATATATATTATATATAAATAATGTTATAAATTATGGAATTAACTAAATCAGTATATAATTAATAATATCATGAACAACATATTGAAGCACATATGATAAATGAATCAATTTTACCCAAAACGCTGCATTAACTTGGAATTAATAAAGAACGGGTAATATAAAATCATAAGTTAACCGTATATGATATCATAAAAATGAATATGATTTTTTAATAAGTAAATGCCATTATTTAAATAATGATATAGGAGTATCGGATACATATGAAAAATATCAGACATAAGGTAAGGGATAATTATTCCAATCTCATTCTTATCCTAGATTGTTTATTCGTAAGTATTTACTATGGTTAATTTTTTTTCATCCATTTCTATAAAATGTTTTTATTAAAGAGTTTAATATTCTTCCATTTATGTTTAAATTCATGTTTACCTCTCTTTGATTTTACTTTGTGTTATGGAAGGAATATTTCCATTGTTTACCATACGCGGTAATTTTTGACTTTTCCATTAAAAGTTTGAGGAGATTGTTTTTTAACATATATGGCATGAAGGGATTTTTACGATTTCATAAAACCTTATTTTCATGAATCTTACAATACAATATTTCATTAATATTTTCAAAAAAATTCTTTTATTTTAAAATTTCACGGCATTTCATGAATACAAAATGATTTTGAAAAAGAAATGATATTTTCCCCAAGAATTAATTTCAAGTATTTTATCAAAACGATTTTCCATATAAGATGAAATTATTTCATATGTGTGTGTTTCAATTATAATGTCTCTATGCTTTACATGGTTTCACTTTTCTTATGATGAAATGATATCCATTTGTTTTATATGGATTATGTTATGATGGTATGATGTTTATGAAACCCATTTTATTCTTTGGGTTATGATGAATGATTTATGTTTATGTTGTGGAACAAGTAATAATTATTTCAATATGAGATGGGTGGGGCCTATATCTCCCTCTAATGAATTGGGTAAATATTTATATCTCATGAGATAGACAAGGATGGAACGGTAAGTTAATCTTGTTCAGTGTTATCAGACTAGAACGAGGAGTGAACTCGATTCAGAAAGGGACTTTGTCCACTAAGATGGTCTATGCAGCAATGCCATGGATAATATGAAAATCATATCATGTGCTTAATGGTTTTCCACAATTACATGTTTCATTCCAAAGTTATTTTATCATGATTAATGTTTCTTTATGATCTATGCCTTATGTACTGCCATGTTTTATGTCATTGCTCAAGATTTTGATTTTTAAACATTATGTTCATTATTTAGTTCAAATGTATATGATTTGTTTTATTTTCTCCATGCTTACCCATCCTAAGAATTTGAGCTCACCCTTTATATGTTTTCTTTTACCAGGATTTAAATAAAGGTTTTAGGTAAGAAAACAAAAGGGTAATATCTTTATGGGGGATGTTGAAGATCATTCACCACGATTAGAAGATTATATTCTGAGTTTCCAAAGACACTAAACTATTACGGTCCTTGAGTGTTGGTTTTTTTTATATATTCCGTATTCCGAAAAAGTAATGTAATGTCCATGTACATCAGGTTTGGGGTCTCTACAGTTGGTATCAGAGGAAAGGTTTAGTCAACCTTTGGAAACTAGGATGCGAAAACATTAGTGAGATCCCCAGAGATATTTCAATGGTATGTCTATGGATATCCCTAAGGATTAATACAACTATAAGTTACAGTCCTAGAATTATTTTGAACATCATGAATAACCTAGGCTGAACCTAAGGTGTCATGGATTAAAGAATGTGTGATAAGTTATACATCCCATAAGTGAATTTTTATGATTATGTGGTTCCTCGTTATTTTAACTATTTATTACACCATGGTTTTTGGTTTTATTTAATGGAGGGAACCAGAAGGAATTAGGTCAACATTTAATCCAATGGATAAATTGGTGACTATGACAAACAAAATTGCGTAATTCCTAGAAAAAAAGATATTGTGATTATGCGGAATCAGTTATCGTGATATATGATTAACAAGGTGAATTTTACTGGTAATTATAATTAATAAAATAAGAGAAGGATGGACTTTTATGCATGTTCGTATGGTGAGGAGCATAGAGAAAGGAAGATTGTGATTTCTAAATAAGGGAAGGAGAACCTTGAAAAATACATAAAATGGAGGGGAAGATGTTATCTGTGTGGGGAGAAAGGTTATAGAGTGACCGACTATTATGGTGTTCAATGTCTTATCTATGGAGAACATGGGAATTAGCCAACTCAATGCTCTATGCTAAGAGGTTACTTCTAAATCAAGGAAGGAATTACTCCATGAAAATCATTAAAAAGGATGGATTGAAGTGTTTATGTATTATTATTCAATATTAATGTTGATGAGGTACTTTTATGGTATATTGGAATATTTATGTATTGGTCTATTGTGGTTTCCATAAGAATATGGTACTGGTAACCATGAAAGGTGATTGAAATATTTTTGGAAAGCAAATGATATGCGCATAATGAAGGGATAAAGAGAAAATGAAATTTTTTAGTATTAATGAGCTCATGACTGATACAAGGACAAAGTCATATCATGGTATGAGTATATAGAAATTTTGGGATTTTGGTATGTGGAAAGAGTTAACATTTGACTGCATTTGTGTTTTTTCACAAAGGTTCAATGGGTATTTATTTTTCAAGAGAATACATGATTAAGGTATTCACATGTTTGGAATGTGACCAACAAGATATATCGTATGATATATGGGGGATAAATTATTGTATTCATATGCTTGTTATATGACAATTCTAGTAATTTTCTTCATTATACTGTGATCTTGGACAGAATTATTTTGGATAAGCCTAAATATTGGAATGAATTAAGTAAGACATAAGATATAATTGTTTAAGGATAGAACTCGTTTCAATATTATTTATGGGGTGTTATAATACTGTCGTTTTAGAAAAAGGACAACCTGCCGGATGGGCGACAACCCGTCGTGTCGGACAAGGCTGTCGGAATCGAACCCACAACTGAAGTGAGACATTCCTTTATCGCCTACCACTGGGCTACCGGAAGTCCCTGGTTAGTAGAAACTAGTTTTATTTTATTAAGAGGTATGATAGATGAAGTATAAGTCCATTTTTGGAATCATAAACGATTAATCTCAGCGTAGATGGACTTATGTATATTTAAAAAATTGTGCTAAACGTTTTTCGATAGAAACAGATGGAATGACCTATCATTCAAACGCATGATCTGCTAACACTTCACAAATGAAAAATTCAACATCATTTCTTTAAGATATGAAGTGGAAATTGTCCAAGTAACGAACAACGGTGAGATTGTACCAAAAGAAAGTAAGTATTCAACAATTTTTCAACATTAGGTAAATTGTCTTGAGAACTAAAAACGTGGTCCTAGTGTCCTTATATACAATGAATCAGATGATACCATAAATCATCACAAATTTATGTCTTTGTGATTGTTGGCTTTTTTATAGCCATGTCTTCTACCACTCTCCATCAGAACTTGATGGTTATATTTTCCTTCCATATCCATATTTCCACCTATGTTCTCCAATGTGGAAACCCAATGATGAGTTAATTTGGGACACCATTATGATTTGTACTTCACTTTTTAAAATTATGTTTTAGTATTCCTTTTTCGGATGCGGGTTTTATGAAGTAAACTTTCAAGTAGTAACCATTTACAACCCCGATGAATTTCGAGGGCGAAATTCATTTTAAGGGGGGTAGAATGTAAGAACCTGAGATTTTATGAGAATTATTCTTTTTAATTTAATTTATTTCTTGTGTTGTACGCTACACCAAATTTATCTTGTTTTATACGCAACACCATATTAGCTTTCAGTATACGCCACACTATTCTTGGCTCATTTTACACACAATTTAAAGTACGTTTTGTAGAAATTATTCTATGCAACATTAAGTAAAGATTTTGTTTAATGTATAAAATAAATAAGTTTTGATTATGTTATACGCAACAACAATGAGAGCTTTCAATACACGCAACCTTGACTTGGCTTGCGTTACACGTCATCGCGACCTTCCTCGATAGCATGGGTAGTACGCAATACCGGGTTTCACTAAACAACGATATATGGTTATAATATTTTTATGAACTAGCCATTATGAATAGTATTAACTAAATTTTTAATTTTATAGAATTATTATTCATCTTAAACATCTTCTAGAACATGTTACGAGAACAAAACAATTTTTTTGGGTAAAATATGTATTTTTCAAAAAATGTAGTGTTGCCGCCTTTTGATGGTGCACCCACTTTAAATCTAGATTTTGACATGTTTATAAGTTCAATTTGACAAAATAAAATTTTTATTTAGAATCAGGATATAAAAATTTACATTGTATTATTTTTTCATATTATTCTGATAACTTTTATATTTTAAGGAATAGTAAAAAAGGCTATATTTTAATTAAAAATAGCTTTTTTCATTGCAATAATTTATATGGTTAAATTTTAATATTGAATTATTTTAACGTATAAATAGAATATATTTTTACCATTTAATATAATGTATGTAATTACCATTAATTTTGTATTGAATTTATTGGTAAAAACATTTCAATCTCTGGCAATGTTTTAACTTTTAAAACTTGTTTTCTTAACAACGGGATTAATTTTAAATTAATTAATTCCACTTCAATGTTTTTAATTTTTAAAAATATACATCATTATTCAATTAGAGATATCAAATATATCTTAGGGTGATTTTTTTATGTTTTTCTGAGAAACTTTAATTTTTGATGAATAGTGAAACCACTTAGTGGTAGTTAAAAAAATGACTCTTTCATTTAAATGAAAATTTACCACTTCTTTGAATTGAATTTTAAAAATATGACATACATGGTTATTATAAAAATTAAAATGTTGTTCAACAAGATGAAAATAATTTTTTCTGAATAGTAACTTTTGGCTTTTTTTTACTGCGGTTAAAGGTTAATAGGGTAATTCAAGGTTAAAAGAATATTATAATAATTCAAAATTATCTTAAAATGTTTCCTAAAATTATTGTATGAGTAGTGGCCGACCTTGGGCATCCATGGGTCGATTAAGGTACCCCATTGAGCCACTTGGTAGTGATAATGACAATTTGGATTAATTAATTTGATATAAAGACAAAATTGCCATTAAAAAATCATTTAGTAATTAATTTTTATAAGGATTTATATAGATTATATTTTCAACTATAAATATTCATTTTAAAGATAAAAATATTTCTTACATGGTGGTTATTTTATAATTTTTAGACATCAAATAAATTAAATTATTTATGTCAAAAAAATGATGCAGTATTTACCTCATTAATAAATGATTTAAATAAATAAGATTATAAGGATTACAATATTATCCAAAACATGTCCAATTCTGATTGGATGATTTTATTTCGACCATGAGTCATATTATCATCCTCTCTAATGATTTTTTGACCTTTTGAAACATAAGATAAGTTTATAATAAAATAATATTTTCACACTTTCCAACGGTGGCCCTCTCCACCCTTATAAAAGGGCACCTCCTCCCTCTCCTATTTAAACAAATTTGAGCATTCATGATCAGGAAAACCCAACCAATTACTCTTATAAAAACCCCTAGTAATATTATAGAAGTCCCAGTCTTCTTCAAAGTTTATCATTAGTGCCCGAAGAGGAGGTTACAAAGAGGCGTGTCGAAGAAGAGGTAATATATGTTACTGATTCTTTCAGATTTGTTTCTTCTTCTACATACTCTTCTTTAGTTGTTTCATTATGAAGCAATAACATAAGTTTCACTAATATAATGATATGTTATTATAAATATGAAACAACCCTTTTTCACCTCTATCCATCCTATGGAAAACGAAATCACCGCGCGTGCGTACGTAAGGAATACCGTCTCCACGCCGTGGTGTAATCTGTTTTCCACCACCACCTTACTTGGATGGGTATAATGGTGTAAAGAATAACTATATATGATTATATTAAATTTATATTGATTATGAAATATTATACATACAATTCAATACAATTCCACAATCATGGGAATGATATCATCGCTCGTGCGTGCGTACGGACTCCCGTCTCCACGAACGCGGTGAGATTCATTTCCCATGATTAACCATTCATGTATGATTATAATGTATATATAATAAATAATGAAGAAATATATCAGATAATACTTATACTAGATTTATGTACATATATGTTTCATTTAATTAATTCCATTTAGTTCAATAAGGAAACGAAAACAGCATACATGCGTACGTATGACCTACTGTCTCCAGGAACGGTGTATTTCATTCCATTTATGGATATATCATATATATTTATATGATCAATATATATATTATATATAAATCCTGGTTTACATTATAGAATTAATTAATTCAGGATATAAGTAATAATATCAAGAATAACATGTCGAAACACGTACTATAAATGAAACGATTTTACTGAAAACGATGCTTTAAATTGGAATTTACAAAAGAAAGGGTAATATACAGTCATAAGTGAACCATATATGATATCATAACAATTAATATGGTTTCATAATAAGTCAATGAAATTATTTAAATCATTATACAGGAGGTTCAGATACATACAAAGCATATCAGACATACGGTAAGGGATAATTATTCCAATCTCATTCTTATCCGAGATTGTTTATTCGTAAGTATTTACTGGGATTATATTTTTCATCCATGTCCATAAAATGTTTTTGATAAAGAGTTTAATATTCTTCCATGTATGTTTATTGTCATGTTTACCCCTCTTTGATTTTACTTTGTGTTGTGGAAGGAATCATTCTTTTGTTTAACATCGGTGGTACCTTTTGACTTTTTCGTTAAAAGTACGAGGAGAATGTTTTTTTAACTTATACGACATGAATAGATTTTTATGGCTTCATAACACCTTATTTTCATGAAGCTTACTCTACAATATTTTATAAAAGAAAGGATATTTTCCTCAAGAATTCATTTCAAGTATTTTATCAAAACAATTTTCCATCTATGATGAAATTATTTCGTATGTGTATTTTTCAAATATAATGTTTCTATGATTTACATGGTTTCACTTTTCTTAGTATGAAATGATATCCATTTGTTTAATATGGATTAAGTTATGATGGGATGATGTTTATGAAACCCATTTTATTCTTTGGGGTATGATGAATGATTTATGTTTATGTTATGGAACAAGTAAGAATGATTTCATTATGAGATGGGTGATGCCTATATCTCACTCCAATTCATTTTTTAAATATTTATATCTCATGATATAGACATGGATGGAATGGTAAATTAATCTGGTTCAGTGTTATAGGACTGGAAGGAGGAGTGAACTCGATTCAGAAAGGGGCTCTGTCTACTAATATGGTCTTGGCAGCAATGCCTTGGCTACTATGGAAATAATATCACGTGCTTAATGGTTTTCCACAATTACATGTTTTATTACCAAGGTATTTTATCATGATTAATCATTCTTTATGATCTATGCCTTACGTACTGACATGTTTTATGTCATTGCACAATATGTTGATGTTTAAACATTATGTTCATTTTTGAAGTTCAAATGTATATGATGTGTTTTATTTTCTCCATGCTTACCCTTACTGAGAATTTTAGCTCACCCTTTATTTTTTTCTTTTCCCCGGATTTAAAGAAAGGTTTTAGGTAAGAAAACAAAAGGGGAAGATCTTTATGAGAGATGTTAAAGATTTTTCACCATGATTAGAAGATTTTATTCGAGTTTCCAAAGACACTAAACTATTACTGTCCTTGAGTGTTGGTTTTTGATATGTATTAAATATTCGAAAAAAGTATTGTAATGTCCATGTAGGTCAGGTTTGGGTCTCTACAGCTGGTATCAGAGAAAAGGTTTAGTCATCCTTTGAAAACTAGGTTGCGAAAACTTTAGTGATATCCCTAGAGATATTTATAAGGTATGTCTAGGGATGTATATAAGGTTTAGTAGAAATATAGGTTACAGTCCTAGAATTATGTTGAAGATCATGAATAACCTTGGATGAATCAAAGGTTTCATGGATTAAAGAATTTGTGATAAGTTAGACATCCTATAAGTGAATTTTTATGATTATGTGGTTCCTCGTTATTTTAACTATTTCTTACACCATGTTTTTTGGTTTTAGTTAATGGAAGGAACCAGAAGGAATTGGGTAAACATTGAATCCAATGGAAAAATTTGTGACTATGAGCAAAAAAATTGCATAATTCCTAGAAAAAAAGATATTGTTATTATGCCGAATTAGTCATCGCGGTATATGTTAAAGAAATTGAACTTTAGTGGTATTCATAATTCATCAAATAAGAGAAAGATGGACATTAATGCATGTTATCATGGTGAGGAGCATAGGGAAAGGAAGATTGATATTTATAAAGAAGGGAAGAAGAACCTTGATAAATACATAAAATGGATGAGAAGATGGTATCTGTGTGGGGAGAAAGGTCATAGAGTGATAGACTGTTATAGAGTTCAATGTCTTATCTATGGAGAACATGGGCATTACCCAACTCAATGCCCTAACCTAAGAGGATACTTATAAATCACGGAAGGACTTCTTCCATGACAATCATTAAAGAGTATGGATTGAAGTGTTATGTTTTAGTATTCAAGAATAATGTTGATGAGGTCCTTTTATGGTATTTTGGAATATTTATGTATTGGTCCATTGTGGTTTTACATAAGAATATGGTACCAGTAACCATGAAAGGTGATTGAAATATTTTTGGAATGAAAATGATATGAGCATAATGAAGGGATAAAGAGAAAATGAATTTTTTTATAGTATTAATGAGCTCATGACTGATACAAGGACAATGTTATATCATGGTATGAGTGTATAGAAATTTTTGGATTTTGGTATGTGGAAAGAGTTAACTTTTGACATAATTTATGTTTTCACTAAGGTTGAATGTGTTTTTATTTTTCAAGAGAATACATGATTAAGGTATTCACATGTTTGTAATGTGTCACGACCCGCCCTCGGGGTCCATGCCGTGACTACCCCAAGCCCGCCTTCCATAGGCCAGGGGCTGGCGACTAGCACCAAGGCGTAAATCCCGGTAAAAAGGGAAGGCATTGCCTTTGTAAAGTAAACAAACACCTTAGAGTAAGCAAGCAGAAAGTAAACACTAAGCAAAAGCAGAGTACAACTGAAAGTGTGGAAAAGTAAATGGGCCGGTATACAAACCCAAACTGAAAGTAAAGTACAACTCGAAAGGGAAAACAACAACTGAAAAGTAAAAGCTGCTACACCGAGCTGTCCACTGGAAATCCCACCTGAAGGGTGGGTACAGATAGCTCCACTGCTCCACGGGTCCCGCCGTCCGCTCCAAGCACGTCCCGCCCAGTGGTCCACCTCCAGGTACCGTCCTGCTCTGCAAGTCTCAGCTAAGGTCAACGCTGTCCGTCGTCTGCAACCAACACAACGTAGTGCGGGCAAAGCCCGTGCAGGGGTGAGTATAAGCTACTCAGTAGGGACCCCAAGACCCCTGAAGGTCTCTCAAATCCACAAAGGATAAACCATGAAGAAAGGTACAATCACGAAGTAACAACCGACACTGCTTAGGTATATGCCCATACATATACCTAAGTCATCAATTTCAAATACGTACCAACCTCCGAGTCCAAGTACAACTCAGTCCACACAGGAAAGTAAACGTATTCCACACAGGAAAGCAAAACGTAATCCACACAGGATTGCACAACACAATCCACACAGGAAAGCAATAGGATTCAGCTCACAAAGGTATACTTCTTCGAAAGACGATAAAGATGATATCTGATCCATCTAAGTCGTCGGACCCACGAAGGATCGATAGGTAACTAACCCCCGCACAAGACCCACACAGGATCGGGCCCACATAGGACCTATAGGCGCTGGTTCACACAGGACCGGTGAGCGCAAAGACCGACACAGGATCGGACCCACACAGGATCGGGCCAACACATGACCTGTAGCACTGATCCATGTAGGATCGCTGAGTGCTGAAGCCGTCGTCGTCGAATCCACACAGGATCTCTGTACTGTCGTCGTCGCAGTCACAATAGCAATAGCAGTAGCAGTCACAGTAACAGTCGCAGCCAGCACTAGGGTTCCCGCACACAGCAAGCTCGTTCGGAGGATCCGCTCCACGAGCCGAGAGGCTGATACATCAACTGTCACAAAGTCCAGAGTTGATGTATCCAAAAGTTCTGTATCATCAACATGAACTCAACGCAACAGACGGCGCGTCGATCGGACGCTCGGTCTGAGAGTTATTGGCATTTTCGTCCCCGGGGCCCGATTGGTTTTTAAGGAAAAACCAACACGACCGTACTCCACCTGCGTCCAAACCTCGGGCGGAGCATGCCAAAAGAACCGTCTCACTAAGAGGAACACAACAAAACTGATGACACGTCAATCAGACGTCCGTAGCTCAAGATATGAGCGTTTCCGCTCCGAAGGCCCGGTTGGTTTCGTGTACGAACCAACCCGGCCGAACACAAAGTATTCCGAAACTTTGAGTGCGATATATCCAAACGACCGTCTCGATCCAAGGATCGCGTTAACGCAGACGGTTCATCATTCGGAGGTCTGTGGCTCATGTTATGGCCAAAAGATCGAAACTGTCTCGAAAACGGGGGGTCCGGGTCCGGGCCGACCCCCCCTGGTCTGACCCGAACCGGGTCGACCCGTTCCAGGTCGACCCGACCTGGATCCGACCCGAACCGGGTTGGACCGACCCGGTCCGCTGGAACCGGCCCGGCCGGTGGCGGCGCGGCGGCGCGGCCCGGCCAGCGGCGGCGCGGCCCGGCTAGCGGCGGCGCCACCAGGGTGCCGCGCACGTGCCGCACGCGGGGGGTGAAACCCCCCCCCCCCTTTCCGGATCTCGGGCGGCTTTTTCTGGCCATTTTAATTAACCCACGGGACCCGCGGGTCCCGCCTTCTGACCGAACCGGCGGCCGGCGCGGCCGGTGCGGCCGGCCGCCTTCTTCTTCTCCGCCGCGGCCAGCGCCGCGGCTCTTCCCATCTCCGGCGGCCTGCGAGGCCGGCCGCCCCTGGCTGCTCCGCCGCGGCCGTAGGGCCGCGGCCCTTCCTGATCTCCAGCGGCCGGCGAGGCCGGCCGCCTCTGGCTATTCCGCCGCGGCCGTCCGGCCGCGGCTCTTCCTCTTCCGCCGACAGCGGGTTTTCCGGCCGCCCCTTCTTGGTCGGACCTTGTACGATTGGCGCGGCGTAATGGCGTCACGCCCCTCCGCCGCGGCCCGACTCCGGCCGCGGTCTCATCCGATTTCAAAGGCGCGGCATTATAGCGCCGCGTTTCTTCGTCGAGACCCAAACCGTCCTTAAATTCTTTTGTTCCTGCGCGGTGCGACGACACCGCGCTGTCTCCGCTAAAACAACACGAAAGATTAGAAGGGGGAGGAGAATCGGCCGTGTTCGTGTGGTCCGGTCTCCTCCCGTTAAAACGATATCAATTGGCCAATCGTAATAACACAACAATGAACGATTCACAAATTTTTAAAAAAAAATTGAACTATGCCCAACGGATTATTCTTTCATGTTTGAGGGAATGATACACGTAATTTAAAAAGAACAAACCCCTACCTTGGTTCTGGAACGAAGTTCGATGATCGATAACGATTCGCGGAAGTCGAGCGTCGCGGAAGAAGAACGTCGATGTCGCGGTTATGTCGTCACGGAAGACGGTTCCCGAGAACATGGAGTTCTTCGTCGAAGTTCGAAGGTTCTTCGTGTTCTTCGTCAGAGTTGAAGAAGAAGGAGGAGAAGCTCTCAAAAATCCTCACAAGTTGGCTAAATAATTCTAACAAAAAAAAAGAATAAGCTAAGGGTTATTTTATTAACTCAACCAAACCATTTGAATTTCAAAGGTTTGAATTAAGACAACTCAAGCCATTAATTAACCCAACTTGCCAACTTAAATTAAAAGGGAAGTTTAAGGGAGAAAATGAGAGGTTTAGGTTCGTGTGGGTCCCACCACACTTAATCCTCTCAAGGGAGGTTAAGTGGGTGTGGGTCCCACCCCTAACCCCCTTTGAGAGAAGTAAACCAACAAAAGTAAAATAAAAATAATTCCACATTTTTTTATTCAACTTTTTATAAATCTCCCAAAAACTAACTCTCAACCCGAAATAAACGCAACCTCGGAAAAGGTCTCCTTAAGAGAATATCGGCGCTGCGAGTTCATCGGTGCCCTCGGATTTCAATTCCGAGAACCGGATCAAAAGTTAGAAATTCCCGCTCGTTCGTTCACTGAACGTACCCGAGCCAAACTTCGAAAATTGATTCCGAGCACTCCGGGCCTCAGAATCAGGTGCCGTCAGAAACCGCGTTCTTGTAAAATTCCAAAGAAAATTAAGAAAAAATTTCCCTTGAATTTTACGGGTCTTTACATTACTCCCACCTAGGTCTTTACGTCCCCGTAAAGATACATCAAAAGCTAGGGAAACAAATGTGGGTACTGAGCACGCATCTGAGCCTCCCGCTCCCATGTGCTCTCCTAGAGATTCTCGTGCTGCCATCTGATGTGCACAAGAGGAATCGATCACCCACGCAGGACCTACTCCTGTCGATCCTCTATCTCCACCTGGACCTCCGTAAAAGTCACCCCATCGTCAACGTCAAGCTCCCCATGGTCAATGATGTGCGTCGGGTCGTGCACTTATCTCCTCAGCTGAGACACGTGGAAGACGTCGTGCACCCGGTGCAACTGAGCTGGCAGAGCCACGCGATAAGCCACCTCGCCAATCCTGCTGAGGACCTGGAAGGGTCCGATGAAGCGCAGAGATAACTTGCCGCCTCGGCCAAATCTCCGAATACCACGTCGAGGTGAGACCCTCAAGAAGACGTGGTCGCCATCCTCGAACTCCAGTGGCCTCCGCCTCCTGTCAGCGTATGAATTCTGCCGGCTATGTGCTGTCCTCATCCGCTCCTGGATGACCTGGACCTTCTCTGTCGTGGCCTGGACCATCTCTGGTCCCACCAGTGCTGACTCTCCAGGGACTGTCCAGCACAAAGGAGATCTACAAGGTCGGCCGTACAACGCCTCGTACGGTGCCATCCCGATGGTGGAGTGGTAGCTGTTGTTGTACGCAAACTCCACCAAGGGTAGGTGGTCCTCCCAGCTACGACCAAAGTCGAGGACACATGCGCGGAGCATGTCCTCGAGAGTCTGAATGGTCCTCTCCGTCTGACCATCCGTCTGAGGGTGAAAGGCTGTGCTCAGACGTAGCTGCGTCCCGAACGCCTCCTGTAACCCTTTCCAAAGCCGGGAAGTAAAGCGAGCATCTCGATCGTAGACGATAGATGATGGCACACCGTGGAGACGCACAATCTCCTGAACGTAGAGACGTCCCAAGCTCTCCACCGAGCCCTGCTCCCTGATGGGTATGAAGTGTGCCGACTTGGTGAGTCGGTCAACAATCACCCAGATGGAGTCGTGACCTCTGGAAGTGCGTGGAAGTCCAATCAGGAAGTCCATAGATATGCCATCCCACTTCCACTCCGGAACCTCCAAGGGTTGTACCAATCCTGCTGGTACCTGATGCTCTGCCTTCACCTGCTGGCAGGTGAGGCATCGAGAAACGAACTCTGCTACTGCCTTCTTCATGCCCGGCCACCAGTGCTGTCGTCTGAGGTCCTGGTACATCTTCTCCACTCCAGGATGTACCGCCAAAGTAGAAGTGTGAAACTCTCTCAGCACTTACTCTCGCAAAGCGACTGGTACCATGGTACGTCCTCTGAAAAGGATGTCGTGCTCTGCTCCAAGGGAGAAACCATCAGATGCCTGTCCCGAGGATATCTGAGCACGCCGTGTTTCACAGTCAGCGTCCTCATGCTTTGCCTCTCTGAATCGCTGCAGTAGTGGAGGAGTGACTGTGAGAGACTGAAGGAAGGCTGCTCCATCTCTATCCACGAAGGATATCTGCAAAGAGGCTAGCTGCTCTGTCGCCTCCTCAAGTAGCTGAATGCCCGTCCTCCTGCTAAGGGCTTTGGCTACTACGTTCCCCTTCCCAGGAGTATAGACTATCTCAAAGTCATAGTCCTGGAGGAACTTGAGCCATCGCCGCTGTCTCAGGTTCAGGTCCTTCTGCGAGAAGATATACCTGAGACTCTGATGATCAGAAAAGACTGTAAAGCACTCGCCCATCAGATAGTGTCGCCATGTCTTTAGAGCGAAGACCACTGCTGCTAACTCCAGGTCATGGGTAGCGTAGTTATGCTCATGCGGCCTCAACTGACGTGATCCATAGGCGATCATTGCCCGCTCCTGCATCAGAACACATCCGAGTCCGGTCCCTGATGCATCGCAGTAAACTACGTACCCTACTCCCTCCTCAGGCAACCTCAAGATAGGTGCGCTGGTCAATCTCTGTCTCAGCTCCTGGAATCTCTTCTGACATCTGTCTGGCCATACGAAGGGTTTTCCCTTCTTCGTCAAAGCTGTGAGTGGTTCCGCAACTCTAGAGAAGTCTAGCACGAATCTTCGATAGTATCCAGCTAGTCCCAAGAAACTCCGAACCTCAGTCACGCTCCTGGGTGGCTCCCATGGTAACACAGCCTCAATCTTCGCGGGATCCACTGCAACTCCCGCCTCAGAGATAACGTGTCCCAAGAAGTGGACCTCATGTATCCAGAACTGGCACTTCGAGAGCATACCATAAAGCTGGTGCTCTGGGAGTGTGTCTAGTATAAATTGCAAGTGATAAGCGTGCTCCTCCTCTGTCGTAGAGTAAATCAGAATGTCGTCGATGAAGACCACGACAAACCGATCGAGGTATGGCTGAAAGATCCTGTTCATGAGAGCCATGAACACTGCTGGAGCATTGGTTACACCGAATGACATAACCAAGAACTCATAGTGACCATACCGACATCTAAAGGCCGTCTTCTGCACATCCTCGTCTCTGACTCTGAGCTGAGGATAGCCTGACCTGAGGTCTATCTTCGAGAACCACCGTGCTCCCTTGAGATAATCAAATAGGTCATCAATCCTCAGTAGCGGATACTTGTTCCTCACTGTCACCTGGTTTAGGCGACGATAGTAAACACAAAGTCGCAAGCTCCCGTCCGCCTTCTTGGCGAATAAAATCGGGGAAGCCCAGGGTGAAACACTGGGTCAGATGAACCCCTTGCCCTGCAAGTCCTCCAACTGTACCCGTAGCTCTCGAAGCTCGGAGGGGGCCATCCGATATGCTGGAGTGGATATCGGGGCTGTCCCGGGGTACAAGTCAATATAAAATTCTACCTCTCTACGAGGAGGTAGCCCTAAAACGTCGTCGGGAAAAACATCCGCAAACTGATCCACCACTGCAGGAAAACCAGGACTCCGCACGTCAACTGCTCCAAGGATGAGGCTAGCTAACTGATGAGTAATGGGCTATCCTCTCCTCCGCGGAAGTCTATCCTGTGCTGCTAAGGCTCCCTTCTCGCCGGTGAAGGTGAACCTGCTCCCGTCGGTGCGTACACATCGCACCTTGCGCCTAAAACAGTCAATCTGTGCATGGACCGTAGATAGCCAATCCATGCCCAAGATGACGTCATAAGGCCTCGACGCTGCTACAAGAAGATCCCAGCCGAAGCTCTCGCCTCCTAGAGTAAGCTCACACTGCCAGCACCAGTGCGTAATCGTCGAGTCTGCTCCCGTAGGAGTCTCTAGCCGTAAGGATCGAGCCAACAGCTCTGTCGGAATCTCCGAGCTCCGAACAAGGGCAGCGACTATGAAAGAGTGACTCACTCCTGTGTCTATAAGAACTGCAGCAAGGGTAGAATAGACAGAGATTGTACCTCGAATCATCTCGGGTGCGCCGTGGTCGTAGGCCTCTGATGCCTGGAGCTGTGCCTGTCTCTGCCCGCCAGCTCCCTGTGGTCGGGGTGGACCTTCAGGTGGTGGTGGTGGGAGAGCCTCAAAGAGTCGCCCACCACCGGCTGCTCGTCCAGCTCCTCTGCCTCGTCCGCCTCCTCCCTGCGGACCGCCACGGTCGACCCTATGCCTCTGCCTCGGTGGTCCCTCAACCGACTCCTGCTCCTCGGCACGACGGGTCGGGCAGTCACGAGCCATGTGGCCCTACCCGCCGCACGAGTAGCACTGTCTGCCTCTCGAAAGACTGGCTCCTCGCTGTGTGCCCCGCACTGCTGAGCCAGTGTCCTGAGGTCGTCTTCCCAAAGGTCTGGTCTGTCTGGACCCCTGAGTCATCCGTCGACTGCCTGCTGCAGATGACTCTGCCACGTGCCGCCCTGCGGTGGGTTGCTGCGCTGGTGTAGACTCAGCATGGAAGCTCTCGATCAGAAGGTCCCGCTCTAGTACTCCTGTCTGAGTCGGTATGCTGAGGGAGATCAGCGATGCCCTGATCTCGTGTCTCAAACCCTGCTCGATGGTCCGGGTCCGGAAGAATGGATCCCGTACCATGTCGGTCGAGTAACGCGAGAGATCGGTAAATCTCGCCGAGTACTGAGAGACCGTCATGCTGCCCTGCCGCAGCTGAAGAAGCTCCTGGATACGCACCGCACGAAGGGTGGCTGGGACGGAATCCGAGCGAAAAAGGATCTCAAAGTCCGTCCAAAGTAGATATGCCTCATCGTGCACCTGGAGCATCAAGCTCCACCATCGTCCTGTTGTTGCGTGTAGTAGGCTCGCAGCGAGGATCACCATGAGGTCTGCTGGTGTCCTCACTAGCCTAAACACTCGTACCACTGCCTCCAGCCAGTCCTCTGCTGCCTGGGGTTCCGTCTCCCCGCAAAACCTGGGCGGTCACTGGCGCTGAAACTCATGCAGTGCGCTGAGGCGACGTGCATCATCAGCGGCTGGTGCTGGAAGCATCGGGGGCTCGACGGGTAGAGCTATCGCCGGTGCCACTGCTGACAAAGGGCCCTGCACCGAGGCCTCGTCGCTCGGTGGGCTGTCGTCACGCTCGACTCTCGGAACCCTAGCTGGCTGCCGTCGTGGGGCCATCCTGAAAAGGAAACAGGTGTGCCACGGTCAGAACAGTATACCTGGTGAGCTGATATAAGTAATCACAAAGAAAACTTTGAAACACACACGTAATCAATGTTTTCGTGCATTAAGTCGGAAATCAGAAGTCAGGGTCCTGGTGAACGGATACGTCGGCCGCCGCACCAACACTGGA
The DNA here is from genome assembly GCA_963277665.1 of Viscum album. Taxonomy (NCBI): domain Eukaryota; kingdom Viridiplantae; phylum Streptophyta; class Magnoliopsida; order Santalales; family Viscaceae; genus Viscum; species Viscum album. The sequence goes on from OY728148.1 coordinate 475,463,589, forward strand.
CTCCCTGGACTGATAACCACACTCAATACGCTAAACATTATTGTTTCACATAGAAAAGATCATAGTTCGCGGTAGAACCGAACTCCTCTGATACCAATTTGTCACGACCCTCCCTCGGGGTCCGTGCCGTGACTACCCCAGGCCCGCCTTCCATAGGCCAGGGGCTGGCGACTAGCACCAAGACGTAAATCCCAGTAAAAAGGGAAGGCATTGCCTTTGTAAAGTAAACAAACACCTCAGAGTAAGAAAGCAGAAAGTAAACACTAAGAAAAAGCAGAGTACAACTGAAAGTGCGGAAAAGTAAATGGGCCGGTATACAAACCCAAACTGAAAGTAAAGTACAACTCGAAAGGGAAAACAACAACTGAAAAGTAAAAGCTGCTACACCGAGCTGTCCACTGGAAATCCCACCTCAAGGGTGGGTACAGATAGCTCCACTGCTCCACGGGTCCCGTCGTCCGCTCCGAGCACGTCCCACCCAGTGGTCCACCTCCAGGTACCGTCCTGCTCTGCAAGCCTCAGCTAAGTTCAATGCTGTCCATCGTCTGCAACCAACACAACGTAGTGCGGGTAAAGCCCGTGCAGGGGTGAGTATAAGCTACTAAGTAGGGACCCCGAGACCCCTGAAGGTCTCTCAAATCCACAAATGATAAACCACGAAGAAAGGTACAATCACGAAGTAACAACCGACACTGCTTAGGTATATGTCCATACATATACCTAAGTCATCAATTTCAAATACGTACCAACCTCCGAGTCCAAGTACAACTCAGTCTACACAGGAAAGTAAACGTATTCCACACAAGAAAGAAAAACGTAATCCACACAGGATTGCACAACACAATCCACACAGGAAAGCAATAGGATTCAGCTCACACAGGTATACTTCTTCGAAAGAAGATAAAGATGATCTATGATCCATCTAAGTCGTCGGACCCACGAAGGATCGATAGGTAACTAACCCCCGCAAAAGACCCACACAGGATCGGGCCCACGTAGGACCTGTAGGCGGTGGTTCACACAGGACCGCTGAGCGCAAAGACCCACACAGGATCGGACCCACACAGGATCGGTCCCACACAGGACCTGTAGCACTGATCCACGTAGGATCGCTGAGTGCTGAAGTCGACGTCGTCGAATCCACTCATGATCTCTGTACTGTCGTCGTCGCAGTCACAGTAGTAGTAGCAGTAGCAGCCACAGTAAGAGTCACAGCCATCACTAGGGTTCCCGCACACAGCAAGTTCATTCGGAGGATCCGCTCCACGAGCCGAGAGGCTGATACATCAACTATCACAAAGTCCAGAGTTGATGTATCCAAAAGTTCCATATCGTCAACAGGAACTCAACGCAATAGACGGCGCATCGATCGGACGCCCGGTCTGAGAGTTATTGGCATTTTTGTCCCCGGGGCCCGGTTGGTTTTTAAGGCAAAACCAACCCGACCGTACTCCACCTGCGTCCAAACCTCGGGCGGAGCATGCCAAAAGAACTGTCTCACTAAGAGGAACACAACAAAACTGAAGGCACGTCAATCGGACGTCCGTAGCTCAAGATATGAGCGTTTCCGCTCCGAAGGCCCGGTTGGTTTTGTGTACGAACCAACCCGGCCGAACTCAAAGTATTCCGAAACTTTGAGTGCAATATATCGAAATGACCATCTCGATCCAAGGATCGTGTTGCCGTAGACAGTTCGTCATTCGGAGTTCCGTGGCTCAAGTTATGTCCAAAAGACCGAAACTGTCTCGAAAACGGGGGGTCCGGGTCCGGGCCGACCCGGCCCGACCCCCCTGGTCTGACCCGAACCGGGTCGACCCGTTCCGGGCCGAGCCGCCCCGGATCCGACCCGAACCGGGTCGGACCGACCGGGTCCGCTGGAACCGGCCCGGCCGGTGGCGGCGCGGCCAGGGTGCCGCGCACGTGCCGCACGCGGGGGGTGAAACCCCCCCCCCCCCTTTCCGGATCTCGGCCGGCTTTTGCCGGCCGTTTTAATTAACCCACGGGACCCGCGGGTCCCGCCTTCTGACCGAACCGGCGGCCGGCGAGGCCGGCCGCCCCTGGCTGCTCCGCCGCGGCCGTAGGGCCGCGGCCCTTCCTGATCTCCGGCGGCCGGCGAGGCCGGCCGCCTCTGGCTATTCCGCCGCGGCCTTCCGGCCGCAGCTCTTCCTCTTCCGCCAGTGGCGGGTTTTCCGGCTGCCCCTTCTTGCTCGGCCCTTGAACGATTGGTGCGGCGTAATGGCGTCACGCCCCTCCACCGCGGCCTGACTCCGGCCGCGGTCTCATCCGATTTCAAAGGCACGGCATTATAGCGCCGCGTTTCTTCATCGATACCCAAACCGGCCTTAAATTCTTTTGTTCCTGCGCGGTGCGACGACATCGCGCTGTCTCCGCTAAACAACACGAAAGATTAGAAGGGGGAGGAGAATCGGCCGTGTTCGTGCGGTCCGGTCTCCTCCCATTAAAACGATATCAATTGGCCAATCGTAATAACACAACAATTAACGTTTCACAAATTTTTAAAAAAATTTGGAACTACGCCTAACAGATTATTCTTTCATGTTCGAGGGAATGATACACGTAATTTAAAAAGAACAAACCCCTACCTTGGTTCTGGAACGAAGTTCGATGATCGATAACGATTCACGGAAGTCGAGCGTCGCGGAAGAAGAACGTCGATGTCGCAGTTATGTCGTCACGGAAGACGGTTCCCGAGAACGTGGAGTTCTTCGTCGAAGTTTGAAGGTTCTTCGTGTTCGTCGTCAGAGTTGAAGGAGAAGGAGGAGAAGCTCTCAAAAATCCTCACAAGTTGGCTAAATAATTCTAACCAAAAAAAAAGAATAAGCTAAGGGTTATTTTATTAACTCAACCAAACCATTTGAATTTCAATGGTTTGAATTAAGAGAACTCAAGCCATTAATTAACCCAACTTTCCAACTTAAATTAAAAGGGAAGTTTAAGGGAGAAAATGAAAGGTTTAGGTTCGTGTGGGTCCCACCACACTTTATCCATTCAAGGGAGGTTAAGTGGGTGTGGGTCCCACCCCTAACCCCCTTTGGGAGAAGTAAACCAACAAAAGTAAAATAAAAATAATTCCACATTTTTTTATTCAACTTTTTATAAATCTCCCAAAAACTAACTCTCAACCCAAAATAAACGCAACCTCAGAAAAGGTCTCCTTAAGCGAATATCGGCGCTGTGAGTTCATCGGTGCCCTCAGATTTCAATTCCGAGCACCAGATCAAAAGTTAGAAATTCCCGCTCGTTCGTTCACTGAACGTACCCGAGCCAAACTTCGGAAATTGATTCCGGGCACTCTGGGCCTCGGAATCAGGTGCCGTCAGAAACCACGTTCTTGTAAAATTCAAAAGAAAATTAAGAAAAAATTTCCCTTGAATTTTACGGGTCTTTACATAATGTGACCAAAAAGATATATCGTATGATATATGGGGGATAAATGATGGTATTCACATTCTCGGTAGATGACATTTCAAGTACTTGTTTTCATTATACTATGAGCATGGACAGAAGTATTTTGGATAAGCCTAAATATTGGAATGAATTAAGGTAGACATAAGATAGTAGTTTTTAAGGCTAGAACTTTTTTCAATATTATTTATGGGATGGTATAATAATGTAGTTTTACAAAAAGGACAACATGCTGGACGGGCGACAACCCGTCACGTCAGACAAGTCTGTGGAAATCGAACCCACAACCGAAGTTCGACAAACCTTTATCACCTACCACTGGCCTACAGGAAGTCCCAAGTTAGTGGAAACTAGTTTTATTTTATTAAGAGGTATGATAGATGAATTATAAGTCCATTTTTGGAATCATATGCGATTAATCTCAGTATAGATGGACTTATGTATATTTAATAAATTGTGCTAAACGTTTTTGCGATAGAAATAGATGGAATGACCTATCATTTTGTCGCTTGATCTGATAACACTTCACGAATGAAAAATTCAACTTCATTTCTTTAAGTGATGAAGTAGAAATTATTCAAGGCACGAACAACAGTGAGATAGTACTAAAATCAAGTAAATATCCAAAAAAATTTCAACATTATGGAAATGGTCTTGAGATCTAAAAACGTTGTCCTAGTGTCCTTATATCCGATGAATCAGATGATACCTTAAATCATCACAAATTTATGTCTTTGTGATTGTTGTCTTTTTCATTGCCATGCCCTCTACCACTCTCCATCATAACTTGATGGTTACATTTTTTCTTCAATATCCATATTTCCACCTATGTTCTCCAATGTGGAAACCCAGTGACGAGTTAATTTGGGTAACAATTATTTTCATACTTCTCTTTTTAAAATTAAGTTTTATTATTCCTTTTTACGATGTGGGTTTTATGAAATAAACTTTCAAGTAGTAAACCATTTACAACCACGACGAATTTCAAGGGAGAAATTCATTTTAAGGGGGGTAGAATGTAACAACCGGAGAATTTATGAGAATTATTCTTTTTAATTTCAATGATCTCTTGTGTTTTATGCTACACCAAATTTATCATGTTTTATACACAACACCATATTAGCTTGTAGTATACACAACACTATTCTTGGCTCGTGTTACACACAATTTCAACTTCGTTTTGTAGAAATTATTCTACGCAACATTAAGTATAGATTTTTTTAATGTATAAATGAAATAATTTTTGATTATGTTATACGCAACAAAAAAGGGAGCTTGCACTACACGAAACCTTGACTTGGCTTGCGTTGCACGCAATCACGACCTTCCCCGATAGCGTGGGTAGTACGCCATACCAGGTTTCACTAAACAATGATATATAATTATAATATTATTATGAACTAACCATTATGAATGGTATTAACTACATTTTTAATTTTATAACATTATTATTCATTTTACACATTTTCTAGAACATGGTATGATAAAAAAAATATTTTTTTGGGTAAAATAAGTATTTTTAAAAAAATGCAGTTTTGCCAACTTTTGATGGTGCACCCACATTAAATATAGTTTTTGACATGTTTATAAGTTAAATTTCACAAAATGAAATTATTCTTTGGATTCAGGATATAAAAATTTACTTTGGATAAATTTTTCAAATTATTCTGATAACTTTCATATTTTAATGAATAGTAAAAACACGCTATATTTTAATTAAAAAAACATTTTTCATCGCAATAATTTATATGGTTAAATTATAAAATTTAATGGTTTTAAAGTATAAATAGAATATATTTTCACCATTTAATATAATTTATTTCATTACCATTAATTTTACTTTGAATTTATATGTACAAACATTTCAATCTATGACAATGTTTTAACTTCTAAAACTTGTTTTCTTAAAAATAGGATTAATTTTAAATTAATTAATTCCACTTCTATGTTTTGAATTTTGAAAAATAGACATCATTTTTGAATTCTGAATAACAAATATATCTTAGGCTGAATTTTTTATATTTTTCGGAAAAACTTCATTTTTTGATGAATAGTGAAACAACTTAGTGATCATTAAAAAAAATGACACATTCATTTAAATTAAATTTTACCACTTCTGTGGATTGAATTTCAAAAATCCAAAATACATGGTTTTTATCAAGAAGTAAAATGTGGTTCAATAAGATTAAAATAATTTTTTTTGTGAATAGTAACTTTTGACTTTTATTTACTGCAGTTAAAGGTAAATAGGGTAATATAAGGTTAAAAGAATATTATAATAATTAAAAAATACATTAACACTTGTCCTAACCTTATTGGATGAGTATTGGCAGAACATCAGAATCCATGAGAGATTTTGGGACCCCATCGAGCGACTTGGTAGTGATAATGACAATTTGGATTAATTAATTTAATGTAAAGACAAAATTGACATTAACAAAAATCTTTTAGTAATTAATTTTTATAAGGAGTTATATAAATTATATTTTCAACTATAAATATTCATTGGAAAGATAAACATATTTACTACATGGTGGTTTTTATTATAATTTTTAGACATCAAATAAATTAAATTATTTATGACACAATAATGATGCAGTATTTATATCATTAATAAATGATTTAAATAAATAAGATTATAAGGATAAAAATATTATCCAAAACATGTATAATTATGATCGGATGATTTTATTTCGACCATCAGTCATCTTATCTTGATCTTCAATGATTTTTGGACCTTTTGAAATAGACGATAATTTTATAATAAAATTATATTTTCACACTTTCCAAAGGTGCCCCTCTCCTCCCTTATAAAAGGGAACCTCCTCCCTCTCCTCTGTACACAACATTAAGCTTTCAATATCGTCCAAAACTTTCTCATTACTCTTCTAAACAGCCCTAGTAATATTCTAGAGGTCCGGGTATTCTTCAAAGACAAACATTAGTGCCTAAATAGGAGGTTTCAAAGAGGCGTGTCGAAGAAGAGGTAATATCCGTTACCAATTCGTTCAAATTTATTTCTTCTTCTATATCATATTCTTTATTTGTTTAATTATAAAGTAATAACATCATAATCAATCATATACTTATATGTTATTATAAATAGGAAAAAACCCAATTTCACATTCTATCCATCCTACGGAAAATGAAATCACCGCGCATGCGTACGTACAGAATACCGTCTCCACACCGTGGTGTAATCTGTTTTCCCCCACCAACATACTTGGATGGGTATAATGGTGTAAAGAATAACTATATATGATTATTGTAAATTGATATTTTTTCTGAAATATTATACATACACTTCAATACAATTCCACAATCATGTGAATGATATCATCGCTCGTGCGTACGTACGGACTACCGTCTCCACGAACGTGATGAGATTCATTTCCCATGATTAACCATTCAAGTATGATTATAATGTATATATAATAAATAATCATGAAAGATATTACATAATAATGATACTGTATTTATGTTCATATATGTTTCATTTACTTAATTCCATTTAATTCATTAAGGAAACTAAAATAGCGTTCATGCGTACGTACGCCCTACCTTCTCCATGAACGGTGTATTTCATTCCATTTATCGATCTATCATATATATTTATATGATGAATATATATATTTTATATAAATCATGTTTTACATTCTCAAATTAATTAATTTAGGATATAAGTAATAATATAAAGAACCACATGTCGAAACACGTATGATAAATGAAACGATTTTACCAAAAACCTGCTTTAACATGGAATTTACAAAAGAATGTGAAATATAAAGTCATAAGTGAACCATATATGATATCATAACAATTAATATGATTCTTTAATAATTCAATTACATTATTTAAATCATTATACAAGAGTTTTGGATACATACGAAGAATATCAGACATAACGTAAGGGATAATTATTCCAATCTCATTCTTATCTGAGATTGTTTATTCGTAAGTATTTACTATGATTATATATTTCAGCAATGTCCATAAAATGTTTTTCATAAAGAGTTTAATATTATTCCATTTATGTTTAAAGTCATGTTTACCCCTCTTTTATTTTACTTTGTGTTATGGAAGTAATCATTCTTTTGTTTACCATACGTGGTAATTTTTTACTTTTTAGTTAAAAGTATGATGAGAATGTTTTTTAACTTAGACTGTATGAACTAATTTTTAAGATTTCATGAATACTTAATTCATGAAGCTTACTATACTAGATTTCATGACTATTTTCATCAAAATCCTTTTCTTATAAAATTTCATGGCATTTCATGAAAAGAAAATGATTTTTCAAAAGAAAGGATATTTTCCTCAAGAATTAATTTCATATATTTTATCAAATCCATTTTCCATCTAAGATAAAATTATTTCATATGTGTATATTTCAAGTATAATGTATCTATGATTTACATGGTTTCAATTTTCTAATGATGAAATGATATCCCTTTGTTTTATATGGATTATGTTATGATGGGATGATGTTTCTAAAACCCATTTTATTCTTTGGGTTGTGATGAATGATTTATTTTTATGTTGTGTCACAAGTAAGAATTATTTCATTGTGAGATGGGTGGGACTAATATCTCCCTTCAATGCATTGGGTAAAGATTTATATATCATGAGATAGACATGGATGGAATGGTAAGTTAATCTGGTTTAGTGTTACAGGACTGGAACGAGGAGTGAACTCGATTTAGAAAGGGACTTTGTCCACTAAGATAGCCTTGGCAGCAATGTCTTGGCTACTATGGAAATCATATCATGTGCTTAATGGTTTTCCACAATTACATGTTTTATTCCCAAGCTAATTTATAATGATTAATGTTTATTTATAATCTATGCCTTACGTACTACCATGGTTTATGTCATTGCTCAAGATTTTGATGTTTAAACATTGTGTTCATTTTTTTAGTTCAAATATATATGATTTGTTTTATTTTCTCCATGCTAACCCTTAATGATAATTTTAGATCACCCCTTATTTGTTTTTTCCCCAGGAATCAAAGAAAGGTTTTAGGTAAGAAAACAAAAGGGAAAGATCTTTATAGGAGATGTTGAAGAACTTTCACCACGATTAGAAGATTATATTCGAGTTTCCAAAGACACTAAACTATTATGGTCCTTGAGTTTTGGTTTTTGTTATGTATTACGTATTCTGAAAAAGTAATGTTATGTCCATGTATTTCAGGTTTGGGGTCTCTACAGTTGGTATCAGAGAAAAAGATTAGTCAACCTTTGGAAACTAGGATGCGAAAACTTTTGTGAGATCCCTAGAGATATTTCTATGGTATGTCTAGGGATGTCCATAAGGTTCAGTATAACTTTAGTTTAAATTCCTAGAATTATGTTGAAGATCATGAATAACCTAGGTTGTGCCTAAGGTGTCATGGATTAAAGAATGTGTGATAAATTAGGCATCCCATAAGTGAATTTTTATGATTATGTGGTTCCTTGTTATTTTAAATGTTTCTTAGACCATGGTTTTTGGATTTAGTTAATGGAGGGAACCAGAAAGAATTGGGTCAACATTGAATCAAATGGAAAAATTGGTGACTATGACAAACAAAATTGCAAAATTCCTAGAAAAAAAAGATATTATGATTATGCCAAATTAGTCATCGCGATATATGATTAACAAGGTGAACTTTAGTGGTATTCCAAATTCATAAAATAAGAGGAAGATGGAATTTTATGCATGTTCACATGGTGAGGAGTATATAGAAAGGGATATTGAGATTTCTAAAGAAGGGAATAAGAACAGTGATAAATACATAAAATGAAGGGGAAGATGTTATCTGTGTGGGGAGGAAGGTCATAGAGTGACAGACTGTTATGGAGTTCAATGTCTTATCTGTGGAGAACATGGGCATTACCCAACTCAATGCCCTGTCCTAAGAGGTTACTTCTAAATCAAGGAAGGACTTATTCCATGAAAATCATTAAAGAGGAAGGATTTAAGTGTTTATGTATTAGTATTCATGAATAATGTTGAAGAGGTATTTTATGGTATATTGTAATATTTATGTATTGGTTTTTATGGTTTTCCATTAGAATATGGTACCGATAACCATGAAATTTGATTGAAATATTTTTTGAAAGAAAATTATATGTTCATAATGAAGGGATAAAGATAAAATGAAATTTTTGATAGTATTATTGAGCTCATGACTGATACTGGGACAAAGTTATATCATGGAATGAGTATATTGAAATTTTGGGATTTTGTTATCTGGAAAGAGTTAACTTTTGACATCATTTATGTTTTCACTAGGGTTCAATGGGTATTTATTTTTCAATAGAATACATGATTAAGGTATTCACATGTTTGGAATGTGACCAAAAAGATATATCATATGATATATGGGGGATAAATGATGTCATTAACATTCTCGGTCGATTACATTTCAAGTAATTTTTTTCATCATACTATGATCTTGGACAAAAGTATTTTGGATAAGCCTAAATATTGGAATTAATTAAGTTAGAAATAAGATTGTATGGCTTAAGGCTAGAACTTTTTTTTGATATTATTTATGGGATATTATAATAATGTAGTTTTAGAAAAAGGACAACATGCAGGACGAGCGACAACCCATCGCGTTAGAAAAGGCTGTGGGAATTGATCCCACAACCGAAGTGCAACAGACCATTATCACCTACCACTGACCTATAGAAAGACCCTAGTTAGTAGAAACTAGTTTTATTTTATTAAGAGTTATGATAGATGAAGTATAAGTCCATTTTTGGAATCATATATGATTAATCTCAGCATACATGGACTTATGCATATTTAATAAATTGTGGTATACATTTTGCGATAGAAACAGATGGAATGACCTATCATTCTATCACATGATCTGCTAACACTTCATGAATGACAAATTCAACTTCATTTCTTTATGAGATGATGTGGAAATTGTTCAAGGCATGAACAACAGTGAGATTTTACCAAAATCAAGTAAGTATTCAACAATTATTCGACATTAGGAAAATGGTCTTGAGAACTAAAAACTTTTTCCTAGTGTCCTTATATCTGATGAATTAGATGATATCATAAATCATCACAAATTTATGTATTTGTGATTGTTGGATTTTTCATAGCAATGCTCTCTACCACTCTCCATCAGAACTTGATGGATGGATTTTTTCTTCCATATCCATATTTCCACCTATATTCTCCTACGTGGAAATCCAGTGATGAGTTAATTTGGGTAACCGTTATGTTTCATACTTAACTTTTTAAAGTTAAGTTTCAGTATTCCTTTTTATGATGTGGGTTTTATGTAATAAACTTTCAAGTAGTAAACCATTTACAACCCCGACAAATTTCGAGGGAGAAATTCATTTTAAGGGGGGTAGAATGTAACAACCTGAGATTTTATGAGAATTATTATTTTTAATTTCATTGATGTCTTGTGTTTTATGATACACCAAATTTAGCATGTGCTATATGCAAAACAGTATTAGCTTACAGTATACACAACACTATTTTTGGCTCGTGTTACCCACAATTTCAAGTTCGTTTTGTAGAAATTATTCTACGCAAAATTAAGTATAGATTTTTTTTTAAATTATAAATGAAATAAGTTTTGATTATGTTATACACAAAAACAAAGGGAGCTTTCACTACACGCAACCTTGACTTGGCTTACATTACATTCAATCACGACCTTCCTCGATAGCGTGGGTAGTATGCAATAATGGGTTTCACTAAACAATGATATATAGTAATAATATTATTATGAACTAGCCGTTATGAATTGTAATGACTAAATTTTGAATTTTATAACATTATTATTCATCTTACACATTTTCTAGAACATGTTATGAGAACAAAATAATTTTTTTGGGTAAAATAAGTATTTTTTAAAAAATACAGTTTTGCCACCTTTTGATGGAGCACCCACTTTAAATCTGGTTTTTGACATGTTTATAAGTTCAATTTGACAAAATTAAATTCGTCTTTGGAATCAGGATATAAAAATTTACTTTGGATAAATTTTTCATATTATTCTGATAACTTTCATATTTTAATGAATAGTAAAAACACGCTATTTTTTAATTAAGAACAACTTTTTTCATCGCAAAAATTTATATGGTTAAATTATAATATTTAATGGTTTTAAAGTATACATAGAATATATTTTTACCATTTAATGTAATTTATTTCATTACAATTAATTTCACATTGAATTTATAGGTAAAAACATTTCAATCTTTGGCAATGTTTTAACTTTTAAAACATGTTTTCTTAACAACGAGATTAATTTTAAATTGATTGATTCCACTTCTATTTTTTGAATTTTTAAAAATAGACATCATTTTTGAATTTGGAATATCAAATATATCTTAGGCTGAATTTTTTGTATTTTTCTCAAAAACATCAATTTTTGATGAATAGTAAAACCACTTAGTGGTAGTTAAAAAAACTGACTTTTTCATTTAAATGAAATTTTACTACTTCTGTGAATTGAATTTTAAAAATCCGACATACATGTTATTATCAAGAAGTAAAATGTGGTTCAATAAGAAGAAAATAATTTTTGGTGAATAGTAACTTTTGACTTTTATTTATTGTGGTTAAAAGTAAATAGAGTAATTCAAGGTTAAAAGAATATTATAATAATTCAAAATTACCTTAACACTTGTCCTATCCTTATTTTATGGGTATTGGCTGACCATGGGCTTGCATGGGTCGATTTTGGGACCCCATTGAGCCACTTGGTAGTGATAATGACAATCGGGATTAATTAATTGAATGTAAAGACAAAATTGACATTAACAAAAAAAAATTAGAAATTAATTTTTATAAGGAGTTATATAAATTATATTTTCAACTATAAATATTCATTGGAAAGATAAGCAGATTTTCTACATGGTGGTTTTGTTTTTAATTTTTAGACATCAAATAAATTAAATTATTTATGACACAATAATGATGTAGTATTAACCTCATTAATAAATGATTTAAATAAATTTGATTATAATTATTAAAATATTATCGCAAACATGTCTAATTCTGATTGAATGAGTTTATTTTGACCATCAGTCATCTTATCTTCATCATTAATTATTTTTGGACCTTTTGAAACCGAGGATAAGTTTATAATAAAATTATATTTTCACACTTTCCAAAGGTGCCTCTCTCATCCCTTATAAAAGGGAACCTCCTACCTCTCCTCTTTACTCAACATTGAGACTTCAAGATCAGCCAACCCCTGCCCATTACTCTTCTCAACACCCCTAGTAATATTCTAGAGTTCCTGGTCTTCTTCAAAGACAAACATTAGTTCTCGAAGAGGAGGTTTCAAAGAGGCGTGTCGAAGAAGAGGTAATACCCGTTTCCGATTCTTTCAAATTTATTTCTTCTTCTACATCCTCTTCTTTAGTTGTTTCATTATTAAGTAATAACATAAGTACCACTCATATAATGATATTTTATTATAAATATGAAACAATCCTATTTTACATTCTATCCATCCTACGGAAAACGAAATCACCGCGTGTGCGTACGTTTGGAATACCGTCTCCACGCCGTGGTGTAATCTGTTTTTCCACCACCACCTTACATGGATGGGTATAATGGTGTAAATAATATATATATATGATTATTGTAAAGTGATATTGATTCTTAAATATTATATATACACTTCAATACAATTCAACAATCATGGGAATGATATCATCGCTCGTGCGTACTTATGGACTACCGTCTCCACGAACACGATGAGATTCATTTCCCATGATTAACCATTCAAGTATGATTATAAAGTATATATAATAAATAATCAAGAAATATATTAAATAATAATGATACTTTATCAATGTACATATATGTTTCATTGACATAATTCCATTTAATTCAATAAGGAAACAAAAACAGCGTTCATGCGTACATACAGCCTACCGTCTCCATGAACAGTGTATTTCATTACATTTATCGATCTATCATATATATAAATATATATATATGATTAATATATATATTATATATAAATCATGTTTTACATTCTGGAATTAATTAAGTTAGGATATAAGTAATAATATCAAGAACAACATGTCGAAACACGTACGTTAAATGAAACGATTTTACACAAAATGCTGCTTTAACATGGAATTTACAAAAGAACGAGAAATATAAAGTCATAAGTGAACCATATATGATATCATGACAATGGATATGATTTTTTAATAAGTTAGTGACATTATTTAAATCATTATACAGGAGTTTCATATACATACGAAGCATATCGGACATAAGGTAAGGGACAATTATTCCAATCTCATTCTTATCTGAGGTTGTTTATTCATAAGTATTTACTGTGGTTATATTTTTGATCCATGTCCATAAACTGTTTTTCATAAAGATATTTATATTCTTCCATGTATGTTTAAAGTCATGTTTTCCCCTCTTTGATTTTAATTTTTTTATGGAAGGAACCTTTCTTTTGTTTACTATACGTGGTACCTTTTGAATTTTCTGTTAAAAGTATAAGGAGAATGTTTTTTAACTTATACGGCATGAACAGATTTTTACAGTTTCATAACACCTTTTTTTATTAAAGCTTACTCTACAATATTTCATTACTATTTTCAAAAAAATCCCTTTCTTTTAAAATTTTAGGGCATTTCTTGAAAAGAAAATGAATTTGAAAAAGAAAGGATATTTTCCTCAGGAATTCATTTCAAGTATTTTATCAAAACCATTTTCCATATAAGATGAAATTATTTCATATGTTTATGTTTCCAATATAATTTCAAAATGATTTACATGGATTCACTTTTCTTATGATGAAATGATATCCATTTGTTTTATATGGATTATGTTATGATGGGATGATGATTTTGAAACCCATTTTATTTTTGGGTTATGATGAATGATTTAGGTTTATGTTGTGGAACAAGTAAGAATGATTTCATTATGATATGGGTGAGACCTATATCTCCTTACAATGCATTGGGTAAATATTTATATCTCATGAGATAGACATGGCTGGAATGGTAAGTTGATCTGGTTCAATGTTACAGGACTGGAATGAGGATTGAACTCAATTTAAATAGGGACTTTGTCCACTAAGATGGTCTTGGCAGCAATGCCTTGGCTTCTATGGAAATAATATCATATTCTTAATGGTTTTCCACAATGAAATGTTTTATTACCATGGTATTTTATCATGATTAATGGTTCTTTATGATCTATTCCTTACATACTGCCATGTTTTATTTCATTTCTCAAGATTTTGATGTTTTATGTTCGTTTTTTTAGTTCAAATGTATATGATTTGTTTTATTTTCTCCATACATACCCTTACTAAGCATTTGAGATCACCCTTTATATGATTTCCTTTCCCCAGTATTTAAATAAAGGTTTTAGTTAAGAAAACAAAAGGGGAAGATCTTTATAGGAGATGTTGAAGATCTTTCAGCATGATTAGAAGATTGTATTACGAGTTTCCAAAGACACTAAACTATTACGGTCATTGAGTGTTGGTTTTTGTTATGTAGTACGTATTCCTCAAATGTAATTTAATATCCATATACGTCATGTTTGGGGTCTCTACAGTTACTCAGAGTCGTTTCATTATTACATAACCTTGGCATGATTACAAGGAAATCATGTCCCGAAGGACCGATCAGTTTAGTTTTATTTGAAACAAGATTCACACATAAGTTTAACTATACAACTTGAAAAGAAATACAACACTAATTTATTCCATTAGGAACATTCAAGACTCCTAGATTATTCCTGTAAGTCACTCATAACCAACTTCTTCATATCCTGGGAAAATGAAACATAAGAAAGGGGTGAGCTCAAACGCTCAGTAAGGGTAAACAATACAGCAGTAGATAAAATAATTATTAGGCACGGTAAATAATTTAAAAAACATGCCTTTACCAGTAATAAAAATGAACACTTTTATGGATGTAATATGGGATGGGAAAATAATGCCATAATAAAACATAATCATGGGTATCATACTAGTCGAATGACCATATGAACCATCAATATTATTTTCATAATGAGGGAATGTATAATGCTGGACATTCTGAAGAATTTTGTCAAGGCCTCATCCAAGATGTCTAAAATAGATTAAGGCCTCAGAGAAACCCATATATCAAATTGGGAAAGGCCTCGACCAATTACACATCTAGTTATATCATGAAACCTACCAATGCATCGAGGAGATATGGCGGGCTCCACTTGTCACTTACTAAGTGAAATACATTCCTCATATGAAAAGGTTGAAATATAACATAATCATTTGTATTAAACCTAGTATATGAAATGTTAATACATTAACCATAAACCACTAATGGTATAAAAATAACACATCCAGAGTCAAACATATCACAAAAACATCAATCCAATATGGAAAAGTTTTATGATAATGAATCGACTTCAAACAAGTATAAAATCCATCAATGGATGTTTACATAGATGGAATCAAAACTATTTGAGAGAAATATCTCTTTGTTTTTTTGTAATAATTTAAAGTTACATAATTATAAAAGAAAACATTTATTTTGAAAATATTATTATAATCTTTTAAGGTAATCTTCAACGATGTTATAACGGCGTAGAATAACTGCACTCACCGTATAATTTAAAAAAGACATTCTTACCTTAAATTTGTCAAATGTTCATAAAGTACCTTGTTTGGAAAACGACTAAAAGATTCCATTCAAAACATATATTTTCAATTAAGGGTATAAATGACTTTAACCCATATTATAGTAAATAGTAAAAATGTTTTGAAATACATTTTAAGAAACATGGACATGGATGATAAAGAGGTCCTAGTAGATACTTATGTAAAAAAACCTCGGATGACAAAGAGATTGTGATATTAACCCTTACCATTTACATTTCCTTGTTCAAGGGTAGGTTAACCTCCTGTATAATGGTGATAGAATTTTTATTAGATTATACAAGATCCATATACATTAATATGATATCATATATTATCTTCTAATATTTCTTTGTAAATAATATTTTATTATTTTCGTCGTTTCAGGTGTCAAGTGTTTCATTATCCTTTATACGATTTTTTAGGTAAGAAAAGTTTTTTATGGATAGGATGTATCCTTTCCATATTCAGAATAATATTATGTCTTTAAAAATTATTTTTAATCCTCAAATGAAAATTAGTCTTGAATGGATACGATGGGGAATGAATCTAATCGTGTTAGTGGAGATGGTAATCCGTATGTATGCACGAGTGACTATATCATTATTTTGATGTTAAAATCATATATAATTGGATGTAATATCATAAATACAGAATCATTATCATGTTATATTTATTATTTTAATCATTTATAATCATTATTATACTCATCCAAATAATGAAGTGTTTGAATAACAAACTACTGCACGACGTGGAGACGGTAATCCGTACGTACACACGTATGGTGACTTTGTCATTTATAGGATGGGTAGAATAATGAATATGGTTGTACCATTTTTATAATTACATTAAAGTATACAGAATATACTGTATTTATTATTTTAGAATGTAAACAACAAAGAAAGAAGTATTGGAAGAAGAAATGAACTTGAAAGAGGTGATGAAACGTTTACCTCTTCTTAGTGTTCTTCCTTTTGATTTGATCAAAAGGGATCCTTGCTATGGATTTCTAGCTAAAAGAAGGCCTCTAGGATGATGGTACTATATTTGGGCAGGGGTTGGCAGATCCAAATCTATTTTAAGGTGTGAATTTGATAGGAGGGAAGTGCCCTTGTATAAGAGGAGTGAGGGGAACCTTAGGAAAATATTGATATATTATATTATAATAAAATCCATTCGGGTTTATAATGGCCCCAAAATGATTTATTTCTCAGATAAGGTGGGTATGGGTCTAAAAACACTAATCTAATAGGTTTTAGACAGGTTTGGGTCACTATATTACCTTGATCTTTTAATTTAACTCTTAGTTAAATTGTTTGACATTTACCATGTCTCTTTATATGTTTATATTATATGGTCAATAAACATACTATAAACCTAAAATATAACCCCAAGTAGTTCATTATTAATATATATAACCTTATCTATGTCATTTGTATGAACATTAGATATTTAAGAATATTATATCAATTAATAATATCATAATTGTTTTCAAAACACATTTATGTCAATTTTGACACTATTTGGTATTTTGTTTTTATAAATTTATAAAATTATTATGACATCAAAAATATTCATTAATCAACCATAAAATTTCATATTAACATTTAAAAATTGTTGAATTCATAAAAAGTCTCAAATTACATTTATTTGGGTATTTATAATATTAATTATTTTAATATTTCATTAATAAGGTAATTAATGCATCATAATTGTGTCATAAATAAATTTAATTATATAATTTTAAAAAATTATAAATAAAATACCATTATGTATTAAATCTTTTTTTTCTTTTTAATTAATATTTATTGTTGAATTTTTCTTTTATAAAACCCTATATTAAAAATGGATTAGTTATTAAAAATTGATTTTAACTCTCTTAACTCTTTTTTAAAAAAAAATAATAATAAATGTCTTAATCTTACCCAAGTGGACCACAGAGCTTCATATTTTATTCCTGAGTTTGTTTTTGGTCTAATTATACTTATCCAATATAATTATAACATGTGTTAAGGTAATAATAATATCATTTGTACCCTCAATTACCATTTTTAATTTTAACCATGGTAAATAAAAGTAAAAAAGTTACTATTCAACAAAAATATTTTTATCTTATTGAACCACATTTTACTTACTGATATCAACCTTGTGTCTTGGATTTTCTAAATTCAACTCATAGGAGCGGTAAAATTATGTTATATACAAATTTAGAAATGATCTTAGGAGGTGGGTAAAAAACAGTAAAAATTTGGATAAAATTTTATATATCTAAACTCATTATATAATGGATCCAATGAATTACATTGACCTTATATAGGTATTATGTATCTAATTTTACATAAAATAAATTTAAATAAAATAAATAATTATTTGAATTAAAAGTCAGGTTTAAACAACAACTCAGTGTTTTTCTCTATTCATTAAAAATTGATAGTTTTCAGAAAAATACCAAAAAATTAACCCTAAGTTAATTTCGATATTCAGAATCGCAAAATGAAGTCAATTTTTAAAGGTAAAATTTATATTATTTCAAAAAGTGGGAATTACTATTCATAATGGCTAATTTTATTGGTCGATGTGTGTTAGAATCTCGAAGTAGCGTACAATGCACGATATTTCATTATTCAAAGGGAAACGTACCGTAAAATCTTGGGGTGTTAAAATAGCTATTGGGGAGCTTTGTGAGTGTGGGATATACCATGGATGTGGTTGATATCAGACCCCTTTCGATGAGTTCGGAAAGCACTTGGGTGTTGGATAGTACCATACCAATGACCGATTTTTTAAGGATTATAATAAAGAATATATGACGCAGACATAATCATAAAGGAGCATTCTTTATGGTTGGGGAAGATCATTATAAAAACACAAGTACTTATCTTAATTTTACATACTGAAATACATATAGATGTTAATGTTATTTAAAAAAATTAAATAATCATTTTATTTTTACATACATTAGAGGATCTATAACTAAAGATGTAAACACACTAAAAGAAAAAATTAAATTTGGAAAGGAATTTGAAAGACCTGATTCACCCACTCTCATAAGACTGTGTAATGATCCCTTGCATAATTTCAAATTGAAACAACAATACAACTCAGGAAGAACTCTAAGGCAATTTTTAATGTGAATAACTAATGAAAAAATATAAACAAAAATAGATAACACATTTAACAAAAATTAAAAATGAACACAAAGAAATAAAATTAACAGAACCACATTGATCCGTTCCTGAGATGGGTACTAGAAATTTTCTTT
Source organism: Viscum album (assembly GCA_963277665.1). Classification (NCBI taxonomy): domain Eukaryota; kingdom Viridiplantae; phylum Streptophyta; class Magnoliopsida; order Santalales; family Viscaceae; genus Viscum; species Viscum album. The sequence goes on from OY728148.1 coordinate 475,482,912, forward strand.
CTTCATTGTGATAAAAAGTATTGGAGACAATTTAAAACCCAACATCATTTAATAATAATTTTATCTAGGGTATTAAATTAACCATACCAAAAATTAAAAAAATGGGTAAAGGTGAAGCTACATTCATTATGATGTTATTTATTATGATGATGAGTGGTTGGAATGTGCTATTAATTTTATAAAAAAATAATAATGATAATACCATCATTGGTTTATTTAGTTAGTTCACTCATCTAATTTTTGGGGATAAGGGTTCATTATTTTTCAATATCCCGACTACTATTTGAAACTCATCTCCCCCATGAAGTAATATGAGCACATGGTGTATATCATGAGTTATGTAGTTTCATCAGAGGAAAAATATATATTAATATAGATACAATATATAAAGCCTGACATATTCATTATGGGAGCATTACCATGTTTTTTAGGTTTAATATAATTTTGTGATTGGATGACTCTATTCTGAAGCACGTGAATGATTTAGATCAATAATTATCCCGATGTTATTTTCACATATCAACAATATTTTTTTTGGAATAATAATTTAGATTATATTGATAAAAAACAATTTTATAATTTAGAAGGATATGAAACAAGAGACATTGATTGTAGTAATTAATGGGGATTGTTTGGGAATGATATATGTAAATGATGTTGTGTTATTGGGAACATTTCTTTTGGTGTCAATTTTGTTATATATAAAGGGCTAACGAATGGAAATGTAGTAACCATTTATCTTCTTCTTAAGTCGTAGTATTAATATTTATAAATGAAATTTACTATATGAGTAAATTTATAAGCAAAAATACAATTTTAATTTATACCTCTTTTTGTATGCTAATAAAACATGAAAATCTTGGTATCATAAATAATGATTTTAATATATTATTAGGGTTTTATGATAATATATTTTTTGGAACTATGGAATCATGAATTATCATGTAATTTTATTTCTAATGTATCTATAAAAACATTATGAGATAAGTTTTTATATAAGAATTCATATTGTGATACAGAGGAGTAGCAACATGATAGTGAATTGAAAATGGAATAGAGATATAATTGACTGAAAGACCAACTATCAGAAACCACATAATTTTTTTATCTATAAAATTGGGAGACAACAATTTATGACATTATATTTTTTCTTATTATAACATTATTATCTCTTATGGTATAATTTATTCTATGTTGATACAAAATACAGTAAGAATCATAATTATCAAAAAAGATAGAAATTAAAAATTATCATATGCAAAATAATGATATCATAAAGTAGTGGTAGAAATAATTAAATGAAATGTTGATATTAGAAATACAAACACCTATTTTCATAGATTATTTAAGTAATATTCATTAGAAATATATAATATCAACAAATTATTACAAATATTTATTTCAATTATCGTTTGATAGGTATAATGAATTTATTTAATAAAAAGAGAGTCTTCAATTATGAAATATACATGGTTAGATTAAAACATGGAAAAAACATTTCAATTGACTACAAACTAAAATATCATGATTAAAAATATAATCCAAACATACAATTAAAAATACCACAATAGAATAAATTTTGTATATGTATAAGTGTCTATGTAAATTTATAATTTTAACTAACAATGCTAGAATATAGTCACAAGAAATGACATGGTGTCATTGATACTCATGGTTATGAAGAACATAATATCTCAACATATGACATTTGTATATTGATATGTTCATCATGACCAATGATGTAAAGAATATCATATCTCTAATTATGATATACAATATCCTAAATCCATAATTTATTATAATAAATGATAGATCTATGATGCATGTTATGGAGTGATTCTCTACGACATTATTTGATATTCACAATCATCATTATATATAAAAGAAGAATTTCACCTTTCATAATCTTATCTAATTGATGAGATTATAAATCTGAGTGAATTATATTCCAATTAGTGGATATAAGTGATGAATGGAGAAGATATATTCAATTTTAAAAATATTACTAAATCTACTAATTTTGAAACAAAGTGTAAAATGTTTCCCTAAAATCGAAAGTTAAATTGTACTGATAGTGGGATTGATTCACTCTGTTAGTGGAGAAGGTAACATTTTATAAAAAATAAATTCCTAAAAGGTATATAGAATGTGAGGATATATTTAAGGTTTGTAAAATATAAAATAATTAATCTTACATGAGTCCAATGATACTAGTTAATATATAAAAATATGAGAGTTCCCAAATGGTATATTATCTACTATGTTTTGGATTAACCTAGTTTTATTTTGGATAATTTTTTTCTATATACAACATGAATGTCCATGAGGAATCATTAATTACTTAAGGTTATCGTGTTTATAATTTTAAAAATTTATCTCTATATTCACTATATACTATGCTTCAGTATGGGAAAATTCTTAGTATGAACCCATAAAGACATGGGACTATAATATGAAACTTCTGTTCATGTGTCATGATATATAATTGAAGTAATATAACCCTTTATTCTGTAATTTTTATCAAATTACTATAATAAAATTATATAATGATCAATTACATAGATTCATTCAAAAACTAGGTGATTCAATGATATGTTAAAAAATAGATACCTAAACCAATATATTATCTAAACATAATTTTATGGACTTATTGGGTTATTTAAAAATAATTCTTAAATTAAAAAGATAATTAACATTCATAAAAAATAAAAAAAGATTTAGATGAATGACTAAATGAAAAATAATAATATAAACTACCATTAAAAACAAAATATATTTAGTATATAACCACACATAAAACATAACTATGATTTTTTTATTCCCCAATGTTTTCATAAGAACAATGGAGTTAATGCACAAAAAACATTGGAGAGATCCCTAAAATTAGATCTAAAACAAACTATATCTATTAGCCTTCTAGATTTTGACTAATCAAAAAATAAAGTAATCTTATAAAATTTAATAATATATTATATTGATGTGAAACCACCATTTATAGAGAAATACCTCTTCAATATCTCCTTATATTTTTTATATATCTTTTTCTTTATTTTGGAATCTCAATCTATCCCAAATTATCCTTTTAAAACCTAGTGGGATGTGATAAATATCTCCCCAAAATATATTATCATGTTTCCTAAAACATAAATATATAATAAATTTTATATTTTATTAGATTTCTATTATCAAAAAACAATGTAATACATCAAGAAACAATAATTTTATATCATAATAATTATGTTGTAGCCTAGAAAAATTAATTCATTAATTCAAAATATTATATATTCTTGTTAAATACTAATACAATAATTTCTAAAACAAGATGGAATAAAATTTTAGTGATTCTATAATTTCTATAATTATATAAATATTACCTTTAAAAACCAGAAATCATTCCACAAAACCTTAAGTCAAAATATATTTAAATTACCTAAGGAAATGTATTTTTTCCTATAATTTTACTATGGAACCGGCCACACTGCCAAACCCCATATCATGTCCTTATTTATTCTTTCTCATTTTATAAATAATTCAAGAAAATCCAAAGTCTTAAATTTGACAAATTTTAACATAATGTGTTTAAATTGAAATAAATTAGGTTTGATTCACTAATTTTCCAATGAAATGTTTTATTAATAATCATTGGAATGGATGTTATGTTGAGGACTCCCTCAATATCACCATTTATTTCCTATAAACATTAAATTGCAAAAATTAAAAAATAAAATGCATTATATATAATTTTTAGGCACCATAATTTATAAAATCAAATAATTATATAGAATAAACATACCAGAATCACATGAAAAGTCATTTTCTCTTCTAACTTTTCAAGAAAATCAATAGTGTATTCTACTTCTAATTATTAATTCATAATTCCTCCATCTATTTTAATCACTTTATTTTAATGTCTTATTAATATTCATGAACACATTGATACACATTATAGAAAATTAATTTCGAACACCACTCAGGATCTTTTATTTTGTTCGATACTAAACCTCATGAATATAAACTATATTTACAAGCTTCCAAGATATATAAATCATCACATTGAAATAAAACTAGTCTAATATAGAAGACCTTCGTTATGGTACTGATTTCTCAATAGGTAAGGCATGTTTGGTGACTAAAAAATTAGGATAAAAATATGATTTTAATTCGTAAGTATAATATTTTATATACTAGTCTATTTTAATGAAAAACACCTCTTATATCTCAAAGTATAATACCAAACAACATTTTTTTTCTTCTAAATGGATATAAAATGAATTATTTTTTCACATTCCAATATATAATTTCGTTTTCAGAGGTAACTCATTAAACTATGAGGGTTATATGTAAAACCTTCCCCCATTATTAAATAGTAACCTCTAATATTCAACTTTTTCCCTAAAATCACTATCAATATTATGAAACTCTACTCACCATAAATAATTAACTGTAAATCATGTAAAAATATTAAGAATATGGTAGGGAGTAAAAAAGACTTGTTATGTGGATTCACTATCATAATGTTCATTATCTCATTGGTTTTAATAAAATATTATACAAAAGTTGTAAAATACTATGTTTTAATAAAGAAACACTATGTTCAATAGCGCACATGATATGCTACATCAATCATAACTTAATAAATAAATATTGTTATTTAAATGTTACTCTAAAGTCCCGAGCATTTTTAACTAGGTTAAAATAGAAAAGTATTTGAGCATTTAATTTTCCTGGACCGGTCGGTCTTAAAACAAAGTATTAGGATGATTTTTCTAAAGTTGGGATAATTTAAATGTTTATATCACACTTGGTTAAAGGCTCGAGTAGTTTCTTAGATGGCTGATTGTGATTCGGGAGAGTTGGACCTGGAAAATTCTGGATTTTTAGGAACTGTAGAGAGCTCATAGTAAGCACAGGACCTGCTAAATTATGCAGCCTGCTACATGGAACTGTGCAACTTAATTTGGGTAGGTATAGGTATTCGAACGACCTACGTACATTTATGAAAACCTTGCGGGACTAACCGTGTGAGTTGGGTATCTTTAAAAGAGAGACACACACACAATCAGTTCATGGTTAGGAAAACTATGTGGATCATACCGTGCAAGGTGGGTTACTTAGGCAAAATGTTCTGCATTGTTGGCACATAGTTTTCCATACTGTGTGAGGAAAACAGTGCGTCTTACCTAGTTTTGGGTTTCGAGTTAATATTTACCTAATTAAATTCCTAGTTGAGAGAGATTTAAATAGATGTTGTGATATGATGGTTTTTATTTAATTAATTCATGGTTAAGTTAAATTTATTTAATTGGTGTGAAAAGAGGATTCATTTAATTAAATATATATTGAAATAATTTAATTAGATGATAATGAGTTGATGTTTTTATTTAATTAAATTCATTTGAATTGAATTTAATTAAATGTGTGTAATTGGGGGAATTTATTTAATTAAATTGGGTTGAAATAAAGTTAATTAAATGAGGTGTAAATGGAGAGTTGGGGTTTATCAAAGAGGAGTTTCAATGGATTGATAATAATAATAATATAATTGTTTTTATTATTATTATTATTATTATTATATATTAATTTACAGTTTTATCGAATTGAGAGAGAGAAAAGGAGGAAGAGGCACATAGTAGGGTGAGGCGTGACCCCCTCCCCTTGTTCTCCCATGGTATGGTGCACCCCCCTCAACCCCGCTCCCTCTCTCTGCAAAGAATCATCCTGATCTCCTCATAGAAGATGTCTGTCTCATGGGGCTAAGTCCATCTCTACATGTTTTGTTCTTCACTTCGGATATCTCGGCGCTCCTTCACCTGGGTTCTATTCGGTAAAAACCCTATGTTTGATATTAACTTGTATTTATTGTTTCCTATGATCCAAGGTAGTGTGAACAATGTCTTATGAACCTTTGGTCCATATTTAGAAAATCATGACCAAATGTGTGGAGGATTGGCTTGATTTGGATCACTACAATCATTTTCAGGTATGACTATAAACCCGATATTTTTTCAAACCTCTTAAATGAGATTCTTATGGTGTTTTTTTGTTGCAGTTGATTAATTTTCGGATCTTTGGTCATCACTGTGATAATTGTGGGTTCCAATGATCATTGAATGGTGTTGCGACCAATAATAAGTACGTGAATACATTATTGGGGAATTGGGTGTTGTGCGAGTGGGTTGCGGTTTGAGTTAAAAATAATTGACATAGCTAGTTCCTTGAGTTTTGGTCCTCAACAATTATTTAGTTGGAAAAAATAGGTTATTTTTTATTTACTTCTTTTGATAATGGTGACTTCAATATTGGAGAAATTGTTTTATTAGTGTTAAATGATTTGTTAGATTACAAAATCAGGTTTTTCGTAGTAAAACCCATCCATTGGCGGTGCACTGCCTTCATGATAAAAACATAATGTTTAGATTGATATGTTAGTTTAACATTCTGATATGTGTATTTCCATTTCATCCTATATATTTTGACTCCCTTGAGGTATGTGGTAATTCTGAGTATTGGTGGGATATGTTAAGATAAATAATTTTTGAATTAATTATGTGCATTGATAGTTATAATTGAGACAATTATTCAGGGGTTGATTTTGAGTAAATGAGTTGGTTATATTGAAACAATTAATTGTGAATTAGTTTCCTTCATAGATATTGGAATTTATATAATTAATTATAAGATTAATTATGAGAATATGAATTGGTGAATTGAGATAATTAATCAAAGGATTAATTATGATAGGTTTATTTGTCTATGTTGAGATAATTAAAAGTGGATTATTTATTCACTTTTTTAGTAATGATTTGGATATTTAATTGTTGAAATTAATTAATTAAATATGAGATATATAATGAGATAATTAATTGGAAATTATTTTTTTTCTTAAGTTTGTAAAATAGATAATTAATCAGGGGATTAATTATGAGATGTGGAATTGGCTATTGTGATATAATTAATGGTTGATTAATTATTTTTCTTTGAGGTTTGCTCAAGATTATTAATTGTGAGATATATTATGATGATTTGAAATTTTTAGCGGATAAATAATTTTGGAGAATTAATTATAGATTGAGATTTGTGTGAATATGTTATTTAATAGATTAATTAATTAATTGGGTTATGGACTTAGTTAATTGTGGGGTAAACTAATGGATTTTGATGTGTTTCACTAATCATTAGATTAGTATGAGAATGGAAGAGGATAATTATTTAGTAATCAGTTCTTGGGTATGGATTAATTAATTTTAGAATTAATTAATGAATGAGAACCGAGTGCTAGACTCAGCGTTCAGAACCGATTGAAAAAGTGGGCGCTAGACAGGGAAGTTTAGAACGATTGAGAGGTTGGAAAAGTATACAAGTTGTTCTACCCCCATAGTGATGAATACTCTTGTGATGAGCAGCAGTTGACATGGAGATATACACCGATTTATAAATTCAAGAGTGAGACATGGATATCTACACCAAATGACGAAGTGGGGTGTTAGAAATGGCGATTTACACCAGTTGAGATTTGGGGATTTTGACATGGTGTTAAAAAATGAAAGGCATTAATGAATTATGACCTTAACTACAAACACGAATTAAGACTAAGTTAAATGTGATTATATAATGGTTGAAAATAGTTAAAATTCTTACATGGTTTGAAGAAGGTACTACGTTATGGGATTACCTAGGGAACATTTCGAGTTTCGGCAGAAGATGAAGTTATTATTGAGGTATGGGTAACCATGGGAACCTTGGAGGAATTAAATAATAAAATAGAAAATAATTGACATAGTGTTAAAAGGTGTTTATTTTTTAAAAATATGAATTTATGATTTTTTTTCAGATTCTTATTCTGCTACATGTTGAAGCATGCAATACCGTTTGGTGTCCTTTTGGAACCTGGATGATTTGTTGCGTATTTATTTAGTTTTTTTGTGGTCTTGTTATATGTAGAATCTATTTTGTTATATTTACTTTTCTAGACTAAGCTAGATAATTATTGGTCCATGCCTACTGAGATGTATATCTCACTACGCACTTAGGTCACCATTACATTGGGGTACTGAGTAGAACTTATTGGTTGCCGGAATATGGGATTTGAACTTACTGTTATCTTAATATTGGGAGTTAGGAGAAAAGGACTAAACAGGAGCATGGGATGCTCATGGAGATCGCCCTTGGGTCTTTGAGTCTTTATTTATTTTTGTACTATGATGTAAAAAATGTTGTTTTATTTTCTACTTTCAGATATGTACCACCAAGACTTGCATGCATTTTATAAACCGATGTCGGCCATTTTCATTATTCAGATGATCATTGTTTATATCTGTGTCTTCTTTTATCCATGATCACTGTCTGTCATCACTTTTCACTCTGAACATGCGGGCATAGTCTCCACATTGACTACACTTAGACCCTCACATCCAACCAACAACCTTTGGCATATAGGGAAATTCTCTTGAGGTACTATGGTGACTGGTCCGTCTATCATTTCAAGTGTAATACAGCCCGACACGTTATAATGTGGTATTAAAGGTTCAGGGTTTATTTCATTTTTTCCTTTATCTTTCTATTTTGGGTTTGTAGATATGAGACTAGGAAAGTTTCAGAACTCATTTAAAAGATGTTATTTGAACTCATCACCCCATGTATGGGAAATTACCATGTGTCCATGAATGGGAATTGATGTTTGTACTCTTTAAGGTCATGTGGTGACCAATTTTTCTAACGGTTTGAGGGACATCCAGGTGGTGATTTTATAGTTGATATGATTTCACCTTGATTGACTGGTTTATTTTCCCCAACTAATTGATTTGGATATGTTTTAAAATTATCATCGATGTTATATGGTAAGTAAATTTCATTACATGCATCATCTTAGGCACTTAACTATTGACATTCCATGCATAACACATGCCATGTAGTTTCATTAGTATGATTCATGCCAAATATAATTGTGTTCATTTGGTGTAATTCCATGTTTTGATCTACCTTAGCATGTCTTCTTGTATAACATGATTAGATGATCATAATCCAGGTTTCCTCTATTATTATCATGCAATGTTTTTGTGCCATGCTTCTGTGTTATAGCATGTTATTGTGTTACTTCTTATGATAACATGCTAGAGGTGTTTTTATGTGTAAATGACGTCAAGAGTGGAAATTGATTGATTTCACTAAAAATTGTAAAAAAATTTAGTGGTAAGATGTTTCAGAACCTTGTAACTAGAAATGAGTAACCCGTTTATTTAAATGATTGAAAATGTTTCTACAAAAGATAAAATTTTAAATGGAAATTATATGTGATAAATTAGACCCAAATGCCAGTGGTACGGTGTATGGGTGCCTTATTGATTCGTGGGTGACCACCCATGCGACAGATCCATGTATTACCATAATATGATTGAAAATGGATACAACTGTAAACTTGTATAGTTTTTATTGAAATTAATTGTTATAGGATTTCTTTTTGAAGAAAGTATATTTGAATAAATGGGACTCTCAGAGGTTTCCCCATTGTTAAACATTAATTTAGATGCTAAATTTCTTCGTTAAAAGGAAATGATGCTAAATGATAATTTTCTAAGAGGATTTCTGAGATGTCTTTCCAGTTTTTCCCATGGGGTGTTGTTTCAAAACCATGTGCCTTAATCATGAATAGTACATGTTGTTTTGTTAAAACTCAATAAAAAGTTGATAAGTTGAAAAGAATTATTGAAATGGAAAAAATAAAGGGGAGGGTGTTGAGCCTAGTGATTTTTATTTTACCTGATGAATAGATAAGGTCATCATGTATGCTTCGTAAGGGACTAGACTATTATAAGAGTCACCCTTAGAGCTTGAGATGCCTTGCTTCCACTATGATATTTTGTTATTTGTACAATTTGAGTGTCATTTTTCTTAGTATGACCCTCGGGTTTTAAATAACGACACCCATGTTTAGAGAGGTGATCATTGTATCTTGATGCTTGACAAGGGATTAAGCATTAGGGGAAAGCATGATTTTGGAGGTTAGACATTCCTCAGGCATGGTCATCCACTAAAGACATCCAAGAGATAACTCTGGGGTAAAGTGTTTTGGGTGTTATGGTAGGTTCATCCCACTACTCTGGAGGATGTTTTGGTACTAGGATGATTTGACATGCTGATATGTTTATATATCAACTTTCATGCGAGATTTTGACATGGTGATCATGGTTCGTGAAACACCACACATGAATTTAAGGTGTTCTTAAATGAGTGTTCTAGAGAGTGAATAATTGTTTCTTCGATGAAATGGACACTCCTTATGTGGGTAGTGTCACACAAGTAAGTGTTTGAAACAATTTAAGTGGGAAAATATAAAGTAACAATGAGGCCTTGTATGATATAGGCATCACAGATTTGTTGATGATTCATCGACAAGAGGAGCCAATCCCTTCCTAAAAAGAGTCGACTAGTGATAGTTAGACTAGCCTTTTTTAACCTTGGTTTAATCCTAGTGTCCTCTACCGATTGAGATGAGCGTGTCCACTATATTGACATATCTAGGAGGCACTGAGATAGTGTTGGTCATACGCCATGCTAATGTGTTAAAAATTGCAGGACTTGATATGTGGTTATTATTTGAGGTGTTTGGGGGATGTGTGGTTCTTTGGGATACGACTTTATTCCTACTGGGGAATGATGGTTTTAAAGTATCCTTGCAATGGCTTGATTTGGAGAGTTAACTAGATGTTTATTAAGGACTTTGGCTCATATGTGGTTGGTGTTGAAATTGTTTTAAAGGCACACCGCCAATTTATGGGTGACTGTGGGTTTTATGGGTTGGAAATGTCTTTAAAGGAAAGCGATGTGGTTTGGAATTTTTACTTTTAAATGATAAGACCATTGGTTCAAAGGAACAATTAGTGGGTTGATGAAGAATCAATAATGGGATCATGTATCTAGTTTCAAGGACCTATTTATGTTCCATTCTGATGTATTGAGTTTCTTTTGGAGCTATGGATTTGGTTAAAAAAAGGTTTAAACTGTTTGGATTGTGATTTTGTTTAAGGTGCATTTGGTGTTTAGGTGTGAAATGTAATAATTCAAACAAGACTTTATAAAATTGGTTTGTTGGTTAATTTTTTAGTAGTTCCCAATGGCTTATAGGGGATCAGAAGTTTATAAAGTGGATTAATTATAAATTCCATTGTTTTTTAACTGGGTTAAAATAGAAATGTTATTGAATGTTTTCAATAATTGGATGGGTGGGTGTTAGAACCAATACATGGGATGATGTTTCGTGAGTTTACATCATTTAAATGGGTTTATATCGGTCTTGGGTAAATTCTCGAGGATTTTATTAGATGGAAGATTATAATTTTAAAAAGTTAGAAAAAGAAAACTCAGGTTTTTAGGGAACTCTAGAGAGCACACAGTTGGTGCATGACCTTTTAAATAGTGAGACTTGCAATAAGACACTATATAGATTAATTCAGGGAGACAATGTCCCTCACACAGATTGCACATGGTGAAGCAAACCTTGCAAAACCAACTGTGTGAGGTGAGTGTCTTAAACATAGATGATCTCAGGGTCTGTGCTTGGTAACAAAGTCTGTATAGGGAAGACCGTGCGAGGTGGGTTACTAGGAAGAAGGCTCTACATCGTTGGCATATTATTTTCCAGACCGTGTGAGATAAACCATACGACATACCGTTTTTTGGGTTTCAAGATAACATTTATTTAATAAAATTATTGATTGAGATTAATTTAATTAAATATCATTATATGGGGGTGTTTTAATTAATTAATTCATCATTAAGAGGAATTTAATCAATTGATGTGAAATGGGGATCCTTTTAATTAAATTGATGTTTTAATAATTTAATTAAATTATAATGAGTTGGAGTACTTTTTTAATTAAATTTTGTTGGATGATTTTAATTAGATATGTGTAAATAGGGGAATTTGTTAAATTAAAATTCTATGAAAAACATTTAATTTAATGATGTGTAAATAGAGATTTGAGATTTATCTAGAAGTAGTTTTTATTGATTGACAATACTAATAATATAATGGTGGTTATTATTGTTGTTATTATATTAAAAATTTTAACATAATTTAGGGTTTTATTTAATTGATGGAGAGAAATGGAGGGAGAGGCACAAAATAGGGTGAGGAGTGACCCCCTCCCCTCATTCTCCCATGGTGAGGCACACCACCCCTCTACCCAGATCCCTCTCCGCACACCAGCTCCCCCGATCTTTTCATGGAAGTTTTCTATATCATCGAGGTAAGTCGGTCTCGACATTTTTTGTTCTACACATCAAATGTCTCGACTCTCCATTCCTAGGGTTCCAATTAACTGAAACCCTAGGTTTTGGATTAACCGGATTTATTGTTTCTTCTGATCCTATGTGGTGCGGAAGATGTGTCCCGACCCATTGGTCCATATTTCGACAATAGCCGCTGAAGGGGTGGTGGTTCAGCTCGATTTGATTCACCGTCATCATTTTCGAGTATGGTTATAAAATCCAATATTTGGTTTCTCACTCCAATAATTATATTCTTATGGGGTGTTTGAGTAGTAGTTAATTAGTTGGAGGTGTTTTCGTCCCTTTAGTTCTAATTTCTGGTGCTAATTATCATTTTAGGGTGTTGTAACCAAATATAAGTATGTGTGAACATCATCATGGATGTTCATGTGCATTAGCAGGTTGTTGTCTAAGTTACAACGAATTGGCTTATAAAATTCATTGAGTTTGGGTCCCCAATGTTTATTTATTTGAAAAAATGTATTTTTTTATTGATTTAGTACTTTTGATAAAGTTGACTAAAATATTGTAGAAAATATTTTATTGGGGGTAAATGATTTGTTAGATTACAACATCACGTTTTTCTAATAAAACCTCTCTAATGGAGGTGCACTGCCTTCATGCTAAAATCATAATGTTTAGATTGATATGCATTTTTATATTGATGATATGTGTTTTTAAATTATCTCACAAACCTATTGACACACTTGAATGAAGTGTTAATTAAGAGTATTGTGTGGGATATGTTGAGATAATTAATTTGTGAATTAATTATGAGCATTGATAACTGTATTTGAGATAATTTACCAGGGGGATAAATTATGAGTTAATGAGTGGGTTATATTGAAACTATTGATTGTCAATTAGTTTCATGCTATGATATTGGAATTTAGATTATTAATCAGATGATTAATTATGAGAATTTGAATTTGGGAATGGAGATAATTAATCTGAGGGATTAATTGTGATATATTGATCAGAAATGTATAATTAATTAATGGTGGATTAATTATGTCATTTTGGACTAATGATTTGGATAATTAATTGTGGAAATTAATTATGTAATGATGAGATTTAGAATGAGATAATATATTGATTATTAATTACGTGATTGATGTTGTAAAATAGATAACTAATCCTGTTATTAATTATGAGATATAGAATGGGATATGTTGAAATAATAAATGGTGGATTAATTATGTGCCCTGAGGTTTGTTCAAGATGATTAATTTCAAGATTTATTATGATGAGTTGATATTTTTATCGAATATTAAATTATGAAGAATTTATTATCAAATGAGATATGTGTGAATATATTTATTAATGGATGAATTAATTAATGGAGTTTTAGACTTAGTTAATTTTAGGAGCTTGACATGGAGTTCAACATCAAATGACTGAAAAAAATGAATTATGAATATGATTAGATTCATGAATTAAGACTGACATAAATTTGATCAAATAAAGGTTTATAATGGTTATAATTCCAAAATGAGTTGAAGAGGGTACTAGGTTATGGCATTACATAGGGACCACTTTATGTTTTTGGAATGTGCCGAAGATTGTATTGTGGTATGGGAAACGATGGGAACCTTAGAGGTGTTAAATGATTAAATATAAAATAATATGTAAAAAGTTAACTTGCGTTTATGCTTGATAAATATTATTGTATGATTATTATGCAGAAATTTTTTATAGCTATGTGCTGAAGAAGGTATCCCCATCAAGCGTCCCTTTAGAACCTAGATAGGTAGTTGGGTATTTATTTATTTATTTATTATTAATTTCATATTTCCTTACACAGTTTTGTTATATTTCTCTGTCAAGATTGAGATAGAAAACTAGTAGTCCACGCCTACTGTAATTTATATATCAGATCCTACTTGTGTAACCATTGCATTAGGGTACCCATGTAGACCTTCCTGTTTTAAAAACTATATAAATTGATCTTTTAGTTTGCATATAATTGGGAGTTAGGGGAAAAGGACCAAGAGGGATATCAGGATGCATGTGGAGATTTCACTTGGGGCTTTGAGTCATTCTTTATTTATATACTGATTTGTAAAGAGAGATGTTTTGTTTACTAATTTCATATATGTTTCACCCTGACAAGCATGCATTGTATAAACTGGAATTGTCCATTTTCTTTATTGAAGTTATCATTGTTTATATCTGGTTGTGCTATTATCTATATTCACTATCTGTCTCCAATGTTAAATCTGAACATGAATGTATAGTCTCCCCACTTCCTATCAATAGACACTCCATTATAGTCAGAATCCTCTAGTATACGATGAGAGGTGCTTGAGATCATGTGGTGACTATTTCTGCTGCCAGTTCGATGGTAAGCCAGGACACTACGTTAAAATTTACATTATAAACTGGCCCTTAGAATGGAGGGAATTAATGAACAAGATTATAAAAAATATGGTTTACACATTTTTTAATAATTATTTGTTGGTTACCAAATTTATTATAAATGGAAATAACAACCAATTGAATATACATGATGTGTTTTAATGAAAACCTATTTAAAATAGAATAATTATGTTTATAAAATAATATCAATATTATTGTATTTTTATATGTTGTATATTTAATGTAATGTTCAAAATGCATCATATATGTTTCCTATATTTTATATAAGAACAAATCCATCTTTTTCTGAAAAAAGTAGTACTTTTCAAAAACAATATAGTTTAACCGCTTTTTGATAGTGAACTCATTTTAATCGAGTATTTATTTCAATTTTATTTGTTACATTTGAAAAAATTGAATTTTTATTTAGTAGTGTGTAATGTAATTTTACCATAGTTTAATTGTGGTATTTTTTGGGTAAAATTTATTTTTTAATGAAGAGTGAAAATAATGGGTTTTAAATAAAAATTTTTATCATCTAATTTTCTAAATAGTTATATTATCATTTTATTTGGTTTAATATTTCGATTGGATTATGTTTATATCATTTAATCCAATATTTTTCAGTGGAATTAATTTTACATTGAAATTATGTAACTCCCCGACCCCAGTTACCTAGAGTCGATGCATTATTACAGAACATTGGCATGATCACAATAGACCATGTCTCGAAAGACTGATTAGTTTAGTAACTTTGGAATCACTAGATATATTCATAAGTCTTACATTACATCATAATGTGAAAAAAACTACAACAAAATCTTGTCTCCATATCCTCTCAAACTATCCCTGCAGGTCATTCATAAAATATTTCTTCACATCCTGGGAAAAATTAAAACGTTGAAAGGGGTGAGCGTAGATGCCCAGTAAGGAAACAATATAGCAGAAACATTCATAAATAAACGTAAACATTTAAGGTAATGCATAACTAAAACAAAAGACTTTTAAACATTTACTTCAACATAATATGGAAGAGATAAATTGAAATAATTCCATTTACATATTCACATGGATATTCTACTAATCAAATAATCACATGCAATATCAATAACCACTTTCATAATTCTAGAATGTATAATGCTAGACTATCATAACTACATAGTCAAGGCCTTCTTCCAAGACTAAAAATAATATTTTTTCAATGACTTGTGCAAAGTCACAGGTTTGTCTCATGAGACCTACTGATGCATCGATGAGCTATAGCGGGCTCCACCCGTCACTTATTATGTCTAATAAATTCCTCATATGAATAGGTTTAAACATAACATAAACATTAGTATTAAAACTAGCATATGAAATGTAAATAATTTCTCCATAAACCATGAATGGTATAAAAATAACACATCCACAGTCAAACATTTCACAAAACCTTCAATACTATATAGAAGTTTTGTATCATAATAAATCAACTTCAAATAATCTTAAAATCCATCAAATGATGTTCACATAGTTGAAATAAAAACTATTTGAGAGAGATATCTCTTTTTTGAGATAATTTAAAAGCCACATAATTAAAAAATTTACTTTGAAAATATTTATATAATCTTATAACGGAAGCTTTGACGATTTTATAATGGCCGAAAATAGCCTCACCCACCATATAAGATAAAAAAAGACATTCTTATCTAAATTTTGTCTAAATGGTTAAAAAGGACCTTGTTTGGAAAACAACGGAAATATTCCTTTATAAAACTCTTATAAAAATTCAAACAAGGGTATAAATGACTTTAACACATATTCTATAAAATATTAAGAATGTTTTGAAATACATTTTAAAGAAACATGGATGTAAATGATAAAGAGGCCCCAGTAGATAATTATGTATAAACAACCCGAGATAGTGAAGAGATTGTGAAATAATCCCTTACCTTGTAATTTTTCTTGGTTGAGGGTAGGTTAGACTTCTGTATAATGGTGAAATAATTTTTATTAAATTATTCAAAGAATCAAATACATTAATATGATATCATATATGATATTTTTACATTTCTTTGTTAGTAATGTCATTGTATTATCGTAGTTTCGGGTGTAAACTGATTCGTTTTCATTTATATAATTTGTTTTGTAAGTCATGTTTGTTATGGATTGGTTTTATATTATTAATATCTAGAATGATATTAAGTCTTTAAACACTATTTTTAACCATCAAATGAAAATTATTCTTGAATGGATACGATGGGGAATGAATCTCATCGCGTTCGTAGAGACGGTAGTCCATACGTACACACGAGCGACAATATCATACATTTGATATTAAAATAATATATAATTGGGTGGTGTATCATATATATAGAATAATTATAATGTTATATTAATTATTAACATGAATTACACATCATTATTATACCCTTCTAAATAATAATTTATTGAATAACCACTACACCACGATGTGGAGACGGTAAGCCGTATGTAGGCACGTATGGTGACATGTCATTCAAAGGATGGATAGAATATTGAATATGGTTGCACTATATTTATAATTACATCACATTATATAGGAGATACTAGAGTTATTATATTATAATGGAAATAAGAAAGAAATAAGATGTTGAAGAAGAAAGGAACTTGAAAGAGGGTGGTGAAAACATTACTTCTTCCTCGGGTTATTCCTTTATATTTGATCAAAAGGGCTCCTTAGGTTGGATTTATGATAAAACTAAGGCCCTTAGGTTAAATTGGGGGAAGTTTATAGAATATTTGGGCTGGGTTTGGCCATGCCAAAAGGCTTTGAAGGTGTGAATTAGAGATAAGGGGGAGTGCCCTTTTAAAAGACGGGTTGAGGGGAACCTTAGGAAAAGCTAGAAATATTATTTTATAATAAATTAATATTCAGTTTAAAATGGAACCAAAGTGACTTATTTCGAGGCCAATATTGTGGTGGGTCAAGGACCACCCAACCAATAGGTTTTAGAATGGTTTGGGTCACTATATTAACCTTATCCTTTAGTTTAAACTCTTAGAAAATTAGTTTCACTTTTACCATGTCTCTTTGTATTTTTATATTATATGGTTAATAAACATAGTATATACATCTTAGGGAACCCCATGTGGTTCATAAATGATACACCTATCATTATATAAGTCTCTTCGTAGAACTTTATATTTTTAGGAATTGAATACCAATTAATAATATAATATTTGTTTTAAAAACTTTTTTCTGTCAATTTTGACACTATTTGGTATTTTATTTTTTTGAAAATCATAATAGCATGATTACATAAAAAAACATAATTAAATCAATACTAACATGTCACATTAACATATAAAATTAGTTTATATAATAAAAATTCTCAAATTACATTTATTTTTATTTTTATAATATCAATTATTTTATTATTTCATTAATTATGTATATATTGCATCACCATTGTGTCATAAATAAATTAAATTATATAATGTAAAAAAATATAAATAAAAAACCATTATGTAGGAAATATATATATCTTTATAATGAATATTTATAATCTATTTTATCTTATTTATATTCCTATATTAAAAATGTTTTTGTAATTTAACCTTGATTTTAACTCTTTTAACTCTCCGTTGAATTAAATAATAATAAATGTCCTAATCTAATCCAAGTGTTCCTAAATGGTAATATGCTATTACTAAGGATGTTTTTGGTCGAGAAAAACTTGTCCAATAGAATTAGGAAATTTTTTAAGGTAATATTAATATCATTTTTACCCTCAATTACACTATTTACTTTTAACCGTGGTAAAGAAAAGTAAAAGGTTACTATTCAACAAAAATTATTTTTACCTTATTGAACAACATTTTACTCCTTGATATTAACCGTGTCTCTCAGATTTTTGAAATTCCACTCATAGAAGCAGCACAGTTATGCTTTATGTGAATTTCCAAATTCTCCTAGGAGGTGGGTAAAAGGTGGTGAAAAGTTCAATAAAATATTTATATATCTAAAATTATTCTAAACTAACTCCAATGAATTAGATTGAACATATAAGTATTATGTGTATATTTTTAACATAATTAAATCTAAATTAAATTAATAATTATTTAAATAAAAATTTGTTTCTAAACTATTACTCAGTGTTTTTTCATTATTCATCAAAAATAGAAAGTCTTCAGAAAAATACCAAAAATTCACCCTAGGAAAATTTCTATATTCTGAATCCAAATATGAAGAACATTTGGAAAGATAAAATTTATAAAATTTCAAAAAGTGGGTATTACTATTCAAAATTGCTAGTTTTATTGGTTGTGGGGTGTGTTATAATTCGAAGTTGCGTACAACACACGCTATTGTATTATTCAAAGAGAAGCGTAACATAGAATCTTGGTGTGTTAAATTTTCCCCTCCTTAAAATAATTTTGTCCTCGAAATTTCTAGAATATTATTTCATAAAATGACTCGGGTGATTCTTTATCATATGTTCCTCGGGTTCCCACGTTGCCTCTTCTATTTTATAGTTTCTCCATAGAACTTTTACCAGACGAGTCATCCGGTTTCTCAACACTTGTTCTTTGGTATCAAGAATCCTGACAGGCTCTTCGCAATAAGACAGATTGGGTTCCTATTCTAACTCCTCATAGGTGAGTACATGTGTTGGGTCAGATATGTATTTTCTCAACAGTGATACGTGGAACACATCATGAACTTTGGAGAGATTTGGCGGCATTGCCAAACGGTAAGGAACAACCCGAATTTTTTCTAGAATTTCGAATGGTCTGACATACTTGGGACTCAATTTACCTTTCTTACCGAAATGTATGACTCCCTTCCATGGAGTTACCTTCATGAAAATATGATCTGCTACCTGAAATTCCAAATACTTCATTCGGTTATCGTCATAGCTCTTCTTCCTACTTTGAGCTACTTTGATTTGGTTTTGGATCACCTTCACCTTTTTCATCATTTCCACCACTAGTTCTAGGCCTACATGTTTTCTTTCACCAACATCATCCCAACAGGTTGGTGTGCGACATATCTTTCCATATAACGCATCATATGGTGCCAAATGAATACTTTAATACAAGTTATTGTTATAGGAAAAATATACCTAAGGTAAATATTGATCCCACATACCCTGAAAGTCATGTGAGCAAGATCTCCATACATATTCTATGGTTTAAATAGTCCGTTCTGAATTTCCATCTACTTGAGGTTGGTAGGTAGTGCTGAAATGAAGTTCTGTATCCAAGGCCTTCTAAAGACTCTTCCAGAATCTTGATGTAAAACATGGATCATGATCATAAAAAATTGATAGGGGTTCTCCATGAAGTCTTACAACTTCATTAATATATAGTCTTGCTAGACGGTCAAGTGGTAGGTCTTCCCTTAAAGCACGAAAATGTGCTGACTTGGCAAGATGATCAATAATGACCCATATTGCATCGTTCTTTCTTGGAGTCTTTGGTAGTCCTATGACAAAATACATCGTGATATTATCCCATTTCCACTCAGGTATGTGAAGAGGTTGCATGACTCTTCCAGGTTGTTTCCTTCCAGCTTTAGCTTGTGGAAAAACCATACATCTTGGCACAAAATCATCAATCTTCTTCTTCAAGTTGTCCCAAAAAAACGTTTCTTCAAATACCTATACATTTTTGTGCTCCCAGGGTGTATAGTTAAATTGGAACTATGAGCATCGTCCAAAGATTCCCTTTTTAGAGCAGGTATATTGGGAACACAAAGTCTATTCCCAAATTTCAAAATTCCATCTTCATACACAAAGTCACTCAATCACCGATCATTCACAGCTTTAATCTTCTTTTGAAATTCTTCATCATAGGTCTGAGAACTCTTAATACTTTCTAGTAAAGATGGTTCGACAACCATTTGAAAAATTATTGATGTTTCACCTTCCATGGTGATTCACATATCCATCTTTACTAGATCCATGAAAATAGGTTCCCCTCAACTCTCATCTTGTTCAAAACTCCCTGATTTTTCTACTCAAAGAATCTGCAAACTTATTTTCCATCCCCAGGTGGTGGTGTATCATGCAATCATAATCCTTGAGTAGTTCAAGGCATCTCCTTTGCCTCATGTTTAGTTCATTCTGTGAGAATATATACTTCAAACTCTTGTGGTCAGTATAAATCTCATATTTATCATCATAGAGATAGTGTCTCCTAAACTTTAATGCCAAGATTACCGGTTCTAACTCACGATCATGAGTTGGATAGTTCTGCTCATGAATTTTTAGTTTTCATATTTCATAGGCAATAACCCTATCATTCTGCATAAGGACGCAACCAAATCCTTTCTTTGAAGCATCACTATAAATAAAAAACCCATCATTCCCCGATGAGAGATTCAATATATGAGCATTGAATAATATTCTCTTCAATTCTTCAAATCATTCTTTACACTCTTTTGTCCCAAGAAATTTAACCCCTTTACATCTGAGCTTTGTTAACGGGTTAGCCAACTGGGCCAAATTCTGGATGAAACGTCGATAATAACCTACTAAACCAATAAAACTGCGTACCTCAGTTATACTCGTCAGTGCTGGTTATTCTTGAATTGCATTGGTCTTAGAATGATCAACATAGATTCCATAATTTGAGAAAATATGTCTAAGAAAACAAATCTCTGGAATCTAGAATTCACACTTGCTAAACATCCCATATAATTTATGTCTTCTCGGGGTCTTCAGGATAAAGCACAAGTGATTCTAATGATCTTCGTTGCTTTTTGAGTATACCAAGTCATCATCAATAAATACCACTACAAAGTCATCATGATATTCCCTGAAAAATCCTTTCATTATATCCATGAAAACATAGGGTGCATTAGTCAGCCCAAAAGGCATTACTATAAACTCATAATGCCCATACCTGGTCAGAAATGTTGTCTTCAGAATATCTTACTTCATCACACACAACTGTTGATATCTAGATCGAAGGAAAATATTTGAAAATTATTAAGCTCCATGCAGTTGGTCAAATAAATCATCAATCCGAGGTAGGGAATACTTGTTATTTATTTTTGTAGCATTGATCTCACTATAGTCGATACATATCCTATAGATCCATCTTCCTTTTTAACAAAAAGGATAGGGGATCCCCATGGAGAAACAATAGGGAGAATAAATCCCTTATTACTCTATTCCTATAGTTTTTTCTTTAGTTCCCCTAATTATATAGTTTCCATTCTATAAGGGACCTTCGATATGGGCCTTGATCCAGGAATTAAATCAATGGAAAACTCAATTTCTCATTTTGAAGGATGTCCAGGTAAATCTTCTGGAAACAAATAAACATATTCTTTCACAATAGGTACATCCTCTATTTGGACATTCCTTTCCTCACCCATAGTTATTTCATTCTCTTCCTCCCCAATAATTGAATTTAGTAGAGCTACTGGGGGTGGATCTAGATAAGAATTAGGTGGTGATGATTTTGCTCTAAAGATAAGGTGTTCCTTATCATCATCATCATCAAAAATCGTAACCTCCTTATTCTTACAATAAATCTTCTCTTCATATTCTGAAGCCAATCCATACCAAGGATTATATCAAACTCAATCATAGGTATGCCGACGAGATCTGCAGATAAAGAACATTTATGTGCTCTAATGGTAACTGATTCACAGAACTTTGTAGCAATGATACTTCCCTTAGGTGTTTTAACTAAAAACTCCCATGTTAAATCAAATTGGAAATATCTAATTTTCATAGAAAACTGGGAAGATATGAAACAACACGATGATCCAGAATCAAATAATTCATTTGTTAATCTTGAGGAAACAATTAATTTACCTACCACCACGTCTTTCGGAGATTCTACCTCAGCAGTAGTGATAACATAATATTGGCCTTGAACCCTTTTCATTTTCTGAGGTTAGTTCCCCTGACACTTAGGAAATTAATTTGCATAATGTCCCATCTACATGTAGTTGCAACATGGAACATTGGTAGCCTCTTTCATCCCATTTCAATCAACAACTTGGTGGCCTTTTTCACCACACTTGTAAAAGACTCCCATTCCATTCAAGCAAGTACTCGGGTGTTTCTTCCCATATTTACTACAGGATGGATATTCAACATTTCCCTTCTTCCCCATATTTACATTTCTGGTGAGATCATCAGCTCTCTTCTTCTCTTTCTTTGATTTAAAGTCGTAAGACTTAGATAATTCTTTTCTTGTCTTGATGGAACATGAGACAATAACTACGTACGACAAGAAGGATTTTGAGACTAATGCTCGAAGAAGAAATGGTCTTAACCCATCAATGAAAAGATCAATATTATTCCTTCGGTTACATATATAATATGCTGCATGCCTCACTAACCTTGTAATGTTAGCCTCATAATTTGCAACATTCTCATCCTCGTTTTGTCTCAGACTCAGAAATTGACTTTCCATATCTGCTCGATGGTAATGAGAAAATGATTTTTCTAAGAAAATATCTTTGAACTCCCTATATTCCATATTTGATACTTCATCATCTTCCTTCGTGTTTTGCATCAATGACCACCATTGATCAGCATCTCTAGTGAGGCGGTAAACTACCATGACAACTTTTTCCCATTCACTACTCCCCAAGGTGTGGAATATTGTCTCTAAAGAAATTATCCATTGCTCAACTACCATTGGATTTGTACTCCCATTGAATGTTAGTGGATCTTCCCTCATGAAGCAATCTAACATTGATCCTCCATGTTGCGGATCAGTGTACTCCATACAGGAAAGTTTATTATTCATAACCTAAGTGAGTTGTCCCAGTATGGTGATTTGTTGATCAGCACCAGTTTCATCATTAGCTCAACTATAATTATCTTGAGTAGGAGAGAAATACCTATATGGAGTTTGTGCATTGATATGATTTCCATTCCTTCCATTAGGCACCATTTCTAAACAATGGCATAAACTAGATCAGTTTACGAATCAAAATACATAATTCCAAACTTGTAAAACACTTAACATAAAATCACATGTTTATGGATATAATCCATAACCATAAAAATGTTCTCTTTGAGGAAGTATATACTCATAGACCCTTCATAATGGTTTGTAAAGAAAATGGGAATTATCCTAAGCATATCCCCCAGGAGTGTCAAAACCTAGAGTGCAGCAAGGCCCGTTGTCCTGCACCAGTTCCTGTTCGAGTCTAGCTCAAAGCAGTGTTTTTGGGTTTTACCACTAGGTACATCTGTGCCAGAGCCACCTCTACCTGATCATATCCAAAAAGTGAAGTATTGCTCAGAAAACTCACAAAATCTATACAATACCAAAATTCTAGGAAGTTCTTCTATACTAATCCTCAAAGTCTATCTTAGGGCTATGTGCTCAAATCCGAGTTTATCTAAATCTAGTTTCCAAGGTTTGTAATAAACTTCCTCTAATACCAACTGTAACTCCCCGACCCCAGTTACCCAGAGTCAATGCATTATTACATAACATTGGAAGGATAAATAAAAGATCATGTCTCGAAAGACCGATTAGTTTAGTAGCCTTGGAATCACTAGATATATTCATAAGTCTATCATTATATCATAAAGTGAAAAAAAACTACAACAACATCTTGTCATCATATCACCTCATAATATCCCTATAGGTCATTCATAAAATACTTCTTTACATCATGGAAAAAATTTAGACATTGAAAGGGGTGAGCTCAGATGCTCAATACGGATAACAATATAGTAGAAACATTCATAAATAAACATAAACATTTACGGCAATGTATAACTAAAAAAAAGACTTTTAAAAATGAAAATCAACATAATATGACAATGATAAAATTATGTAATTCCATTTACTTATTCACATGGATATTCTACTAATCGAATAATCACATGCAATATCAATAACCACTTTCAAAATGATGGAATACATAATGCCAGTCTATCAAAACCACATAGTCAAGGCCTTTTGCCCAGACTACAAATAATATTTTGTCAAGGCCTTATGCCAAGACACTAGTTTGTCTCATGAGACCTACTGATGCATCAAGGAGCTATAGAAGGCTCCACCCATCACATATTAAGTCCAATGCATTCTTCATATGAACAGGTTTAAATATAACACAATCATTCGTATTAAAAGTAGAATAAAAAATGTAAATACTTTCTCCATAAACCATGAATGGTATAAAAATAACACATCCACAGTCAAAAATATCACAAAACCATCAATAATATATAGAAGTTTTGTATAATAATAAATCAACTTCACATAATCTTAAAATCCATCAAAGGATGTTGACATAGATGAAATCAAAACTATTTGAGAGAAATGTCTATTTTTTTGAAATCATTTAAAAGCCACATAATTAAAAGATTTACATTGAAAATATTCTTATAAAATTTTAAGGGATTATTCACCGATTTTATAACGGTGGAAAATATCTGCACCTACCGTATCAGTTAAAAAAAGACATTCTTACCTTAATCTTGTCGAAAAGGTTAAAAAGGACCTTGTTTTGAAAACGACGGAATGATTCCTTTATAAAAATCTTATAAAAAGTAAAAAAAAGGTTATAAATAAATTTAACCCATATTCTATATAATATTAAGAATGTTTGGAAATACAATTTTAAGAAACATGGATGTGGATGATAAAGAGGTCCCAGTAGATAATTACATATAATCAACCTCAGATAATGAAAAGATTGTGGAATAAACCCTTCCCTTATACTTTTCCTTGGTTGAGGGTAGGTTAACCTCCTTTATAATGGTGAAATAATTTTTATTAAAATATTCAAGAATCATATACATTAATATGATATAATAAATTATCATTTCACATTGCTTTGTTAGTAATATCTTGGTATTATCGTTGTTTTGGGTGTTAACTGATTCGTTTTCCTTTATATAGTTTGTTATGTAAGCCGTGTTTGTTATGGATAGGTTATATATTATTCACATCCAGAATGATATTAAGTCTTTAACCCTTATTTTTATCCATCAAATGAAAATTACCCTTGAATGGATACGATGGGGAATGAATCTCATCGCGTTCGTGGAGACGGTAGTCCGTACGTATGCACGAGCGACAATATAATTCTTTTGATATTAAAATAATATATAATTGGGTGGTGTTTCATATATAAAGAATAATTATCATGTTATATATATTATTTACATGAATTACACATCATTATTATATCCATCCAAATAATAATATATTGAATAACAATTACACCACGACGTGGAGACGGTAAGCCGTACGTACGCTCGTATGGTGACATGTCATTCAAGGGATGGATAGAATTTGGAATATGGTTGTACCATTATTATAATAACTTCATAGTATATAGGAGATACTGTAGTTATTATTTTATAATGTAAATAACAAATAATGAAGAAGTTTATGAATAATGGAACTTGAAAGAGGGTGGTGAAAACATAACCTCTTTTTCGAGTTCTTCATTTTGATTTGATCAAAAGGGCTCCATAGGTTGGATTTATGATCAAACTAAGGCCTCTAGGTTGAAGATAGGGAAGTTGAGAGAATATTTGGGGAGGGTTTGGCTGAGACAAAAGGCTTTGAAGTTGTGAATTAGAGATAAAGAGGAGTGCCCTTTTATAAGAGGGGTGAGGGGCACCTTAGGAAAAGCTAGAAATATTATTTTATAATAAATTCATATTCAGTTTATAATTGCTACAAAGTGACTTATTTCGAGGATAAGGTGGGGATGGGTCAAAACCCAACCAACCAATAGGTTTTAGATAGAATTGGGTCACTATATTAACCTTATCTTTTAGGTTTAACTCTCAGTTAATTAGTTCTACATTTACCATGTCTCTTTGTATTTTTATATTATATGGTTATTAAACTTACTATATAAATCCAAGAGAACCACCAGTGGTTCATTAATGATAAACCTATCATTATATAAGTATCTTGGGTGAACATTAAATTTTTAATAATTGAATATCAATTAAAAAAATAATATTTTTTTTAAAAAACTCTTTTTTGTCAATTTTGACACTATTTGATATTTGATTTTTGTGAAATTCATAACAGCATGATTACATCGAAAAAAAACTTAATTAAATCAATAATAACATTTAATATTAACCAATAAAATTATTATAATTCATAAAAAGTCTAAAATTACATTTATTTTGATATTTATAATAAAAATTATTTTATTATTTCATTAATTAGGTAATTACTGCATCACTATTGTGTCATAAATAAATTAAATTATTTAGTGTCTAAAAATAATAAATAAAATACCATTATGTAGGAAATATTTTTATAATTCTAATGAATTTTTATAATCGAATTTATCTTATGTATAACCCTATATTAAAAATGTTTTAGTAATTAAACGTAGATTTTAACTCTTTTAACTCTTCTTTGAATTAAATAATAATAAATGACCTAATCTAATCCATGTTGATCTAAATGATAATATTTTATTCCTAAGGTTTTTTTGTGGTCGACATAAACTTTTCCTGTTGAATTAGGACATGTTTTAGGGCAATATTAATATCATTTTTATCCTTAAATACCCTATTTATTTTTAACTGTGGTAAATAAAAGTAAAACGTTACTAGTCACAAAAAATTATTTTTATCATATTGAACCATATTATAATCCTTTATATTAACCATGTCTCTCGGATTTTCTAAAATCCACTCACATAAGCGGTAAAATTATGTTTTACGTGAATTTCTAAATTCTCCTAGGAGGTGGGTAAAAGATGGTGAAAAGTTCAATAAAATTTTGATATATCAAAAATTATTCTAAACTAACACCAATGAATTAAATTGACCTTTTATAGGTATTATGTATATATTTTGAACTTAATTAAATTTAAATAAAATAAATAATTTTCTAAATAAAAATTCATTTTTAAACTATAACTCAGTGTTTTCACTATTCATCAAAAAATGAATGTTTTTAGAAAAATACCAAAAAATCACCTTAGGCTAATTTCGATATTCCAAATAAAAATGTGATGTCCATTTTGAATGATAAAATTTATAAAATTTCCAAAAGTGGTTATTACTATTCATAACATCTAGTTTTATTGGTTGTGGTGTGTTTTAGAACTCAAAGTTGCGTACAACACACACAATTGTATTATTCAAAGAGAAGCATACCGTAGAAGGTTTGGGTGTTACAAATTATATATAAGAACATGTCAATCTTTTGATGGTTATTACTTTTTAGAAACTCGTTTTATCGTTTCGACAATGGGAATTAATTTTAAACTAAATATTACAACTCCTTTATTTTGAATTTGTAAAATTGGAATATATATTTTGAATCAAAATTTCAATCATTTGTAAATAGGCCCATTTGTTTTTGGAAATTATGAATAGTGACATCAGTAATTTTTTTTATTTACCATCGTTAAAGGGTAAATTAGGTAAATGGTGGTAAAAAATAATATTATTATAACATAAAACTACCATAAAATTTATACTAATAATATTTAATGAGATATATATGATCATGAGAATCCTTGAGTCGATTTTGGTACCCCGTGGAGCCACATAGGTGTGGTAATGACATGTTATAATAATTAATATAATGTAAAGAGAAATATAACATAAACATGTATATTTTCACCAGTAAATTTTTAATATGGAGTTATATAAATGATTTCTTTGACTATAAATAGTCATTATAAATCTATAATGATTTCCAATGTCATAGAATATTATTTATAATTTTAAGATATTAAATAAATAGATTTATTTTTGACATAATGATGATGTAGTGATTACCTTATTAATGATATATTCAAATAAATGATATTATAAATATTCAAATAATTTAATTCAAACATTTTTATGACTTTAAGGTACTTTATGGATTATTATTATATTTTATATTTATCTAATGTTTTTTTTCTGAATGAATAATGTTTTTATAACTAACAAAAATGTATTACTAAATACGTTTAAAATTGACATTTATGAGTTTTTAAAACTAATACTGTTTTATTAAATGATATAATAGTCCTAAAAATCTTATAATTATAAAAATGAATTATATAATGTTTAAATTTTTCATTTATTGTCCACTTGAATTTATCATAGAGCATTATATTAACTATATTAACTATATTAACTATATAGTCTAAAAATAAAAGAAGACATGATAAGAGTTAATTTATTTAACTAAAGGTTAAAGACAACAGATAGGTTTAAATTTGTGACATTAACTTATATAAAACATTTTGGTTTGGAAAATTGTTACCCATATTCATATTATACTCTAAATATATCACTTTGGTGCTATTATAATTATAAAATAAATTTAGAATAAACTAATATTCCAAGACTTTCCTAAAGCGCCCCTCCTCCCTCTTATAAAAGGCCACCACCTCTACCCAATCACTCAAACCTATAAAACCCATTAGCTCACCCAAATTCTCCTCAAATAACATCCAAAAAGCCCTAAATTTACTCCTAAAATACTTACATTAGTATGAATGCATCTCAAGGATACCTTTTGACTCAAATAAAAAAAGATACCTATTTTAGAGGTAACATCTTTACTCAAACTCCTTCCATTTATTTTTATTCTTTAACCCCCTAACCTTTCATTAATAAATAATTTTATAATAACCCCAGTATCCAAAATATAATAGGACGTTTTTATGAAAAATTTTTGACCTAATATTACACATAACTCTATCAAAATGATATAGAACATATTATTTCTGTGTACGATGAACTACTACCTCATAGAATGATGATTGTTCAATCATCTCAAACATCCTATCACAGTGTCCATTAAGATTGAAGTATAATTTTATATGATATATATTGTATTTATATAGTCTTTATTATTATAAAATTTTAATTTAGAACATACCTTCATTCTTTTGTTGTTGTATAAATATTATAATGTTGTTTGAGGAAGTGAGGACTACCACCCCCTCAAAGGGATGTGACTCATTCATCCTATACATGGAACATATAAATTATTACTTTATTAATACTATGAGAAAGAAATTAATGTAAGTTAAAAATGGTATTATAATATAAATTTATATTATTTGATTATTATTTGATTAATATGACAACGAAACGAATGTAGCGTTTATGCGTACGTATGGCCTACCGTATCCATGAATGGTGTATTTAATTTATTATATAAAAATATTATGAACTATTATAAATACATATATAATGGATATATATAGGATTTAAATCATTAATATCATTATTGATTTGATGGAAGTATGAAAACGTGAATAATTTTCATCTAACAATTTCATTTGTTACTCAAGTACCAAACGTCCACAAAATGTCTGATATGAACTAAAATTGATAATTAATTTTTATAACATGGTAATTAGTGATTTTAAATGAATAATAATTGTTAAAACGATTATGAAGAAATTATAAATTATCTTAATTTATTTATTTAGAAAATTAATGAATTAACAAGACAAGTCAGACTCAATGTAAAAGAAATATTAACTCAATCTCTATTCACTGAGTTAAAAATCTAGGTCATTGGTTTGGTTTTCCATAGAATATTTTTGAATGACCTCAGACTTTTTTACACTGATCATCCACTTATATTGGGTGTATTTATATTTTTCACACATAATTATGTTATTTATTTATCCTTAATAAAATGATATGATCTTTATAAAGGACTTCATCTCAATTTTCTTTCCCTAAGGCATATTTCAATAATATGCACAGCCTTTAATGCTATATAATATAAACCCATTGAGTTTTAATTTCATTACACGGTTATTAAAATCATTATTTCTCTATGAAGGGTTTAACTAAATGAAAATGGAAAATTCTTTAATATTTACAGCGACAACGACCTATCTGACGTCGATACCGTTATTTGGAATCTGGATTCCTTTACCAGTCGCAATGTTTTAAAAAATAATAGTAAATAACATATTCACTTTTAGGTTTTTTGGTATTGAAAATGGTGTTTATAAAGGGTTTATTATGTCAATATATTGGAATTATCTCTTGTGATTTTCGTGT
The DNA here is from genome assembly GCA_963277665.1 of Viscum album. Taxonomy (NCBI): domain Eukaryota; kingdom Viridiplantae; phylum Streptophyta; class Magnoliopsida; order Santalales; family Viscaceae; genus Viscum; species Viscum album. Next base: position 475,513,499 of record OY728148.1, read on the forward strand.
AGAAATGATATTTTTCTTTTTGGTTTTTTATGTGTTATGATTATATAATGGTACTTGTACATTTGATGGTGGTTACGCGATTGACCAAAGAGGGGTAGTTATGTGATAAACTAAATATGGGTGATTCTGTGACAATCCAAAGACGGGTGGTTACGGTATAACCTCAAATGAATTCGGAATGGATGTCGGATGTATAGATATTCTATTTAGTGATATGTGTGGAAGTATACTATTTGGTTATTCCATTTAAGTACGTATGTTTACATCCCAATATACCCTTATATGATATAAGAATCTTTATAGGGGTCTATGGTAATAGTTTTGTTACAAAAATTGAATTCAATGTACTTATATTTAGTGAAGTGTAATTAGAAATTTTTAATTGTGAAAAGTATAACTTTATGATAATTTATTCATGGCTTTCATGTTTTCCCAAGACTAACAGTTTTCCTTCTTTTTAATTTCCTTACTCAGATTTTTATAACCATCCCATGTTTTTGTTATTTTATTCCACAGTGCATAATGATGGGGAAGAGAAAATAAAATGTCCAAAAGGGTTTTATCATGAAGAAAAATCATGTTATGTTTAAAGGGATTGCTTTAGTGGAAAAAGCTGATACTGAGTGTATGTATCGAAATGTAATGTCTGAGAATATTATGTAATAGTTATGCCCTAATTCTATAAAACTATAAACCTAAAAATATTCTCTTTGTGAATTCTAAACTTTACTAAAGATTATGCAATGATTAAGGCCACAACCACATAGTTGGTATCAGAAGTAGTTTTAGACAACTTTTGAGATTATGATGTTTTCTTTTGAGATTGGGTATCCTCATGGGTTTATAATTTTAAGGATGATCATAAGTTCAATGAAATATAAATCCATTTTGAGGCTCTATGATTTGAAATATTAAGTGGATTAATGGTTTTTAAGGAGTAATATATTTTTGTGGTAATTATGCGTTATTACTATTTGGGATGAAAAATGAACGACATTAGACAAACGGTGTGGTTAAAATGTGTTTTGATTATTTTTGAGGATGTTATCTCATTTTTTTTTGGAATTTTATAAAATTATATAGCTTATAAAAGGGCAACAGATAGACAATGTGGCAACCAATAACATTGGGCAAAGTATAAGGAATTGAATTGAAACGCGAAGTGCGACAAATATTTATCATCTACCACTGGCCTACATGAAGTGTCTGGTTAGTATGACATATGTAACTCCCCGTGATTTCATAGTATGTTATCTCATTAATGTATATCAATAGTTTGTGCTACACGCAACACTGAGATCGATCGCACCACAAAATACCAAACTGGCCGTTCAAAAAGAAGTTATGAATAGTATTAACTACATTTTTAATCTTATATACTCTATATAATTTTAACATCCATATTATGTTTTTCTTAGAGATAATATGATAAAAAATTCATTTTTTCATATAAAATAAGTATTTTTCAAAAAATGAAATTTCAACATCTTTACAGGGAGAAACCCTTTAAATATTTTTTTGACACTTTTGTATATTCAATTTAATGAAATTAAATTCTTCTTTAAAATTGGGACATATATATTTATTTTGGTTAATTTTTTTGTACTTTTCGGATAACTTTCATATTTTGACGAATATTGAAAAATACTATGTTTTAATTGAAAAGGAATTTTTTAATCGAAATAATTTATAGTGTTAAATTATGAATTTGAATAGTTTTAAAGTATAATAATATTATATTTTTATAACTTAATACAATTTAGGTAATTATAAGTAATATCACATTTAAATGTGACATAAACATATGTCAATCTTTGGATATTTTTAACTTTTTAAAGAGTTGTTTTTCTGTTTTGACAATTGGAATTATTTTTAAATTAATAAATTTTATATCTATGTTTTTAATTTGGAAAATTAGACATCATTTTGGAATTTAGAATATTGAAATTAGCTTAGGGTGAATTTTTGGTATTTTTTTTAAAACATTAAATTGTTTATGAATAGTAAAAAAGAATGTGTTATTGTTTAATCCGGAATTTTTATATAAGTAATTAGTTATTTTATTTTAATTTATTTTAGGTCATAATAGATACATAATAACTATATATGATCAATTTTATTCATTGGAGTCATTTTTTAATTAGGTTATATATAAAAAAATTTATAGAACTTTTTACTATTTTTTACACACCTTCTAGGAGCATTTACAAATTTGCATAAAACTAAATTTTACTACTTATGTGAGTCGAATTTCAAAAATATGAGAGACACAGTTGACATCAGTAAGTAAAATTTATTTCAATACGATGAAAATAATTTTACGTGAATAGTAACTTTTGATTTTTATTTACCACGGTTATAAGTAAACATGGTAATTATAGGTAAAAATGATATTATAATTACCCTAAAACATGTCCTATATCTATTGAATAATTTAATTCATACAAAAAATTCTTAATAATAAAATATGATCCTTTAGGTCTACTTGTATTAGATTAGGAAATTTATTATTATTTTATTTAAAAACGATTTAAAACTATTAAATTCAAAGTTTATTAAATAAACTATTTTTAATATAGGGTTAAACAGAACATAAATTCAACTATAAATATTCATTAGAAAGATAAAATTATTTTATACATAATTTCAATTTATTTATAATTTTTAGAGTTTAAGTAATTCAATTTATTTGTGACACAATGATGATGCAGAAATTACATTCTTAATGAAATATTAAAATAGTTTAGTTTAATAATATTTAATCAAATAGAATTTAAATTTTTTGATGCCATAAAATATTTTTCTATGTTAATATTTATTGTTATGGTTGACTGGATAAATCATTTTCGAAGTGATAAGGTTGTTATGACTTTCAAAAAAATAGAATACCAAATAGTGTCAAAATGGATATAAATTAATTTTTGACTAAATACTATATTATTGGTTGAAATAATATTTCAAAAAATATAAGGTAATTCCAAAGGGAATAAATAATATTATATATATCACTAATGAACAACATGAGGTTATCTTGGAAGTTTAGAGTAATTTTATTACCCTTATAGTGTATGAATACCAGAAGAAACGAAAACAGTTAAACAATTTAGGTAAGAGTTAAATATAAAAGATAAGGCAAAATGTTAACATAAACTTGTATAAAACCTTTTGGTTTAGAGGATTTAGACCAATAACCACGTAAGGCTCTAAATAAATTAATTTAGTGCCATTATATACTTAATATGATTGTATAATAAATTAATATTTTAATCTTTTTCTAAAGTAGCCCTCAACCCTCATACAAAAAGGCACTTCCCTTCTCTCAAAATCACACCTCCAAAGACATTTGGATCTGGAAAACCCAACTCATATATCCTCCCAAATTCTCTCACATCCGCCTATTTTCCTTACATTTATCATAAATCCAACCAAAGGATCCGTTTTGATCAACTCAAAAGGAAACACCTGAAGAAGAGGTAATAATTTCACCACCCCTTTCAAGTTCATTTCATCTTTCACATCCTCTTTCTTTGTTGTTTCCATACACCAATAATAACTCCAATACCTTACACATACACTAATGTCATTATAAATATGATAAAACCATATTCTTTACTCTACCCACCCTATAAATGACAAAGTCACCATACTTGCAAAACATCGGCTTACCTTCTCCATGTCGCGGTGAAGTTTGTTTTTCAAACACTTCATTATTTGGATGGGTATAATAATGAGTATAACAGATGTAAATAGTAAATATAACATTGCAATGATTCTTTATATATAATATACCATCCAATTACATACCATTTCACTATCAATATTATGATATTGTCACTCATGCGTATGAACGGATTACCATCTCCATGACACGATGAGATTCATTCCCACGTTCACCATTCAACGATGATTATAAAAATTCATATTCATAATATGTGTGTAATATATGAAATAATAATTCTACTAGATATATATATATGTACTTACATATATCTTATTCACTTACATTCTTTAAAATATAATTTGAAAACTGAAACATCGTTTATGCGTAAGTACGACCTAACGTCTCCATAAACAGTTCCTTCCATTTCATATGTCTATATTTTATAAATATTTATATTATATATACATATGATTTAAAAATCAAATATTATATTCTGGAATTATTTAAATCACAATCTAAATTATACAATCAAGAATAACAGGTTAAAACACATACGATAAAGAAAGAATTATTACGCAAAATGATAATTTAATATGAAAATCATTATTAAATGGGTAGTATAAATTTATAAATGAATCATGTATGATATAATAAAAATGAATATGGTTTTTTTATAATTTAATAATATACTATAGTCATTATACAAGAGGATAAATGTACCCTCGACCAAAGGAACGTGCAACATAAGGGTTAATTTCACAATCCCTTTATTATCCGAGGTTGTTTTTATGTAAGTATCTAATGGGAAATATTTGTTATCCATGTCCATGTTTCGTAGAATTTGTTTCAAAGGGATTATTTTTAAAGTATTTTTTACTAAAACATCATTTTATATGTTTTAATTATTTTGTTCTTCTAGTCCTTTCTCATAAATGTCGATGTTTTCAAAATGGTTTTAAGGATTTATTTATATAGACATGAATGTTTTAAAATGTTAATTCCTTTTAAAATATTAAAATTTTTATGAGAAACTTTGAATCAGAACTATATTTTTAATGACATCCTTTATACGACTTTTAAATTATTTCATGTGAATGGTATATTTCTCTCATTGATTTGTACTGATCATTTTCAATTATGCCAACATATTTTATGGGATAATATTCTTGATAGAGGTTGGTTTATTATGATAAAAATATTCTATATTGTATTGATGTTTTTTTGATATGGTTGACTGTGGATGTGTTATTATTATACCATTCATGGTTTATGGAAATAGTATTTAAATTTTGTATGTTAGTTTTAATACGAATGTTTGTGTTATGTTTAATCCTTTTCAAATGAAGAATGTATTGGGCTTAATAAGTGATGGGTGGAGCCCGCTATAGCTCCTCGATGCATCGGTAGGTCTAATGAGACAAAATAGTGTCTTGTCACAAGTCCTTAACCAAATCCTATTTGTATTCTTGGCACGAGGCCTAGACTATGTAGTTATGAAGCCTGACATTATGCATTCCATCATTATGAAATTAGCTATTGATATTACATGTGATTATTCGACTAGTAGAATATCTATGTGAATAAGTAAATGGAATTATTTGATTTATGTTTTCCATAATATGTTAAATTTAATGTTTAAATGGATTTTCTATTAGTTTTAAACATTTCCTTAAATATTTCTTGTTATTTATGAATGTTTTCTCTATATTGTTATCCTTATTGAGAATCGAATCTCACCCCTTTCTATGTTTTATTTTTCCCTAGATGCGAAGAAGTATGTTATGGCTGACCTATAGGAATAGTCTAAGGGATATGAATGTGGTCAATAGAGAAACTGTTGTTGTTGTTTTTCATTTTATAATGTAATGTAATGTTCATGTATGTAATCTATTTTCCAAAGCTGCTAAACTGATCAGTCATTCGGGACTTGATTCCTTGTAATATTGTCAATGTATTAAAATAATACATCGACTCTTGGTAACTGGGGTTAGGGAATTATAGATGGTATCAGAGGATATTTAGAAACAAACTTGGAAATATATTTAGATAAACTCTAATTAGAGAACACTACCCTACAATAGACATTGAGAATTAGTATAGGATAATTTCATAGAATTTTTTTAATGTAGAGATTTTGTGTATTTTCCAAGGAATAAATCCTGGTTTGGATAAGAGCAGGTAGAGGTGGATCTAGCACAGATGTACCTAGGAGTGAAAACACTGACAAGGATATTCGAGATTGAACCGGGTTATCCTGGTATATGACAATTGGCATTTCTACACTCCTGGATACGACACTCCCGAGGTTTATGCTTTGGATAAATCACATTTTCATTACCAGCCATTATGAATGATTTATGAGGAAATACATCCTTAAATAAAACATTTTATGATTATATATTATATGTGTAATCTATTCAATTTATGTTAGGTATTTTACAAGTTTATAATTATGAATTGTGATTCATAAACTAACCTATTTTATGCCATTGTTCAGAAATGTATCCTAGTAGATGGAATGAGAATTCCAGCAATATGCATGATCAAAAGATTAATAAGGAAAATATAGTTCATGGTATTAAGAAAATATTTAAAAGTAAATAGTCTCCCATGTATTCTCATTATATGAAGAAATCGTATCATGTGTTACTAAGAGAAGTAAATAATTTTCTGAGTCCTATTGCTTTGAAGGGAACCATGAAAAGAAAAGGATGGAAGAGAGAAAGATGGATAAAGGGGAGAGGGGAAAGATGGATTTTCCCATATGTGATAACTATGGAAAGAATCACTTTGGAAGATGTTTGAATGGAATGGGAGTCTGTTATAAGTTTTGAGAAAAATGACACCAATTACGTGATTTCAAGTGTAAGAAAAAGGTTTCAAATGTACAATGCTTCATCAGTAAGGAGTTGGGACACTATGAAAAGAAATGTCCAAATCATCAGAGTATACCCCAAATGCTGCTATTGTATAATAATCAAGTAATTATACTACTAAATATGAAGAGGACGGATTGTATTTCTTATGATTTTATTAAAGTATTGTCTCATTTGATTATTGTATTAATGATGTAAATTTTATAAGAATTATAGAACATAAAAGTATTGTAATGTAGAACTATTTTATTAAGGACTTGAGAATGTGATTAACCAATAAAAGTGACTCAATAATAAGTTAAATGCTTTGGATAATATATGGTTGAGAGAAAGATAAACCATAATATGGATCTGATACAAAGGTAGTGATTTTTTAACAATATATGATTTAATTGGATAAATTATATTGGATATTCTTGACTACATTGAAACTGATTAATGATATTTATATTCCATCACTGTTGTTGTTCACAACATTTTTGGATACAAAGAGTATATCCATTATTATTTAAGGAATAAAGAAGTATAAATGGTTTAAATACGGTTTTATGTTAATTTAGGGTGTTATAATATTTTAAAAGAATACATGATGAAGATATTCAAATGTTATTCCATGGAAATAAGGATCATCATTTTTCTACCTTGCTAATAAATTTTGGTTTATGAGTTTGGAAATAATTATTTTGTATAAGTCCAAAAGTTGGAATCGATTATGTTTGGAATTAGATAATATTGTTAAGCATAAATTATTTCTTGATATTATTTTGGAATTTTCATATAAATGACAACCTAGAGGTCAACCGACAACCTGTTGTGTCCGACAAGGCCGCGAGACTTTAACCCACAACCGAAGGGAGAAAATGGTGGATCACATACCACTGGAATACGTGATGTCCTATTTTTTATAATGTTGTTTCTTAAATACTCTGACAAATGAATTATAAATTCATTAATTTTGGAACCCTATAGGATTAGGATAAATACAACATTTTGGATTTCTATTATCTTTTGGATTGAAAGATGAGTTTGTGGTAGTAATTAGTTAAAGGATCAAAATCTTCTTATAAAGTTTATTTTTTCCACTTAATCTATGAATAAATTAATTCTTAAACATTATGTAATGGATCTTAAAACCAAAAATGTGTTATCCTTATACCTTATGTTTTATTAATCTGACGATATTTTAAATCATCACAGATTGATGGATATCAGGCCATCAATTTTATACATGTTTATGATTGATGACCTCAATCACACCTTATAAATAATTATGTTTTTTCCTTCCATTCTGTGTCTCTAATTTCCACCAATTTTTTCCGAATTGATAACATAATTTGGTGGTGAATTTTTCATTCCTTGTCCCTCTTATTAAGACTAAATTTTATTAACACAATTTCTGATGTGGGTTTTCCACAAAGGTATTTTTCTATTTTATCCTTTTATTTTCGAAGAACAATTTCAAATTGCGAGGAATCAATTTATTTAATGTGGGGATAATGTAACACACCAATATTTCATCATACTTTATCTCATTAATGTATTACAATAGCTTGTGCTACATGCAACACCGAGTTCGAGCGTACCACAACTTACGAAACTAGTAGATCAAAATGAAATTATGAATAAAATTAACTACATTTTGAATCTTATATTTTCTATATAATTTTAACATCCATATTATGTGTTTCTTAGACATAATATAATAACAAATTCATTTTTTCAGGTAAAAGAAGTATTTTTCCAAAAAATTCATTTTTAGCGCCTTTAAAGGGAGAACCCTTTTTAAAAACAATATTTGACACTTTTATATATTTAATTTAATTAAATTAAATTTTTATGTAAAATTGGGACATAAATATTTAGTTTGGATAAATTTTTGGTAATTTTTGGATAACTTTCATATTTTGACGAATAATGAAAAATATTATCTTTAAATTGAAAAAAAAAATTTAACGAAATAATTTATAATTTTAAATTAAGAATTTGAATATTTGTGAAGTATAATTATATTATATTTTTATAATTTAATTAAATTTATGTTATTATATATAATTGCACATTTAAATTGGACATAAACACATGTCAATCTATTGATAATTTTTACTTTACAAAAACACACTTTTTGGTTTTGACAACGGGAAAAAATTTTAATTAATAGATGAAACTTATATGTTTTTAATTTTTTAAAATATACTTCATTTTGGAATTTATAATATAAAAATTAGCTTAGGGTGAATTTTGGGTATTATTCTGAAAACATTCAATTTTGATGAATAGTGAAAAACACTACGTTGTTGTTTGAAACCGACTTCTTATTAAAGTAATTAGTTATTTTATTTTAGTTTATTTGATGTCAAAAGTGATAAATAATACATATATATGTTCAGTTTAATTCATTGGATTCATTTTATATTTATTTTAGATATAAAAAATTTTATTGATCTTTTTACCTTATTTTACCTACCTTCCAGGAGAATTTGAAAATTTGCATAAAACAAAATTTTACCATTTCAATGAGTTGAATTAAAAAAAATAAAAGAGACACAGTTGAAATTAGTATGTAAAATTTGGTTCAATAAGATGAAAATAATTTTTGTTGAATATTTTCTTTTGACTTTTATTTACCACGATTAAAAGTAAATATGGTTATTAAAGGTAAAAATGATACAATAATTACAATAAAACATGTTCTAATTCTATTGGATAAGTTTAATTCGACCAAATCCATCTTAAGGAATAAAAAATTATCCTTTAGGTCCACTTGGATTAGATTTAGACATTTATGATTATTTTATTTAAAGAAGAGTGAAAAGTGTTAAATTCAATGTTTGTTAACTAAACCATTTTTAAAATAGGGTTATACATAAGATAAATTTGACTATAAATATTAATTAGAAATATAATGAGATTTTATAGATAATGGAATTTTATTTATAATTTTTATATATTAAATAATTAAATTTATTTGTGACACATTGATGATGCAATGAATACCATCTTAATGAAATATTATAATAGTCTATTTTAAAAATATTAAAATAAATATAATTTCAAAGTTTTGATGCCATAAACGAATTTTATTGGTTGATATGACTTATTAGGGATGATTAGATAATTTTTTTTTGAAGTGATAATGTAGTTAAGACTATCACAAAATCAAAATACCAAATAGTGTCAAAATTTACCTAAATTAATTTTTAAAACAAATACTATATTATTGGTTTATATAATATTCTCAAAAATATATGGTTCAGACCAAGGGATTAAATAATATTATATATATAATTAATTAACAACTTTATGTTCTCATGGATGTTTAGAGTATGTTTATTAACCATATAGTGTAAGAATACAAGAAGACACAGTAAAAGTTAAAGTATTTATCTTAGATTTAAATCTAAATGATTAAGTTAAAATGTTAAAATAAACTTGTCTAAAACGAATTGGTTGAAAGGATTTATACTGATTACCACCTAGGGCTCTAAATAAATTAATTTTGTGCCATTGTATAATGAATATGATTGTATAATAAAATAATATTTTAATATTTTCCTAAAGTGACCCTCACAACTCTTATTAAAGGGAACTTCCCCTTCTCCCAAAATCACACCTCCCAAGCCATTTGGATCAGACAAACCCTACCCAAATATCCTCCAAAAATCCCTAACATCAACCTAGAGTCCTTAATTTTATCATAAAGTCATCCTATGGATCCCTTTTGATTAACTCAAAAAGAAACACCCAAAGAAGAGGTAATAATTCCACCACCCCATTCAATTTCATTCCATCTTCCACTTCTTCTTGCTTTGTTGTTTCAATTCCAAAATTATAACTCCATTACCTCCAACATACTTTGATATTATTATAAATATGGTGCAACCATATTCTTTATTCTATTAATCCTCTAAAAGAGAAATTCACAATATGTGTTTACGTATGGCTTAACGTCTCCACGTCGTTGTGTAGTTTGTTATTCAAACACTTTATTATTTGGAAGATTATAATAATGAGAATAACTGATGTTAATAATAAATATAATATGTTATTGATTCCTTATAAATGACATACCATACAATTACATATTAATTCACCATCAATAGAATGATATTGTCACTCGTGTGTATGTACGGATTACCGTCTCCACGATGCGAAAAGATTAATTCCCACGTTCACCATTCAACAATGATTATAAAAATATATATTATTAATAATTTTGTAATATATTACATAATAATTCTAATTAATATATATATATATATATATATATATATTTATGTACTTACAGATATCTTATTCACTTACTTTCGTTCAATACGATATGAAAACCAAAATAGCGTTTATCCATACGTACGACCTACCATCTCTCTAAAAGGTGCCTTCAATTTACTATATCTATATATTATAAATATCAATATTATAAATATATATGATATATAAATCAAGCTTAATATTCTGGAAGTATTTAAATCATGATCTAAATGACACGATCCTGAATAACAAGTTAAAACATGTAAAATAAAAGAAAATGATTATTGCCCAAAATGTTAATTTAACATGAAAATCATAATTAAATGGGTATTATAAAGACATAAATAAATCATGTATGATATAATAAATATTAACATGGTTATGGTATAATTTAATAACATACTATGGTTACTATACAGGTGGTTAAATGTACCCTCAACCAAATAAAAGAGCAAGGAAATGGATAATTTCATAATCTATTTATTATCTGTGGCTGTTTTTATGTAAGTGTCTAAAGGTACCTATTTATTATCCATGTCCATGTTCATAAAAGTTTTTTTAAAGGGATTATTTTTAACGGAATTATTACTAAAAATTCATTTTAATTATTTTAAATATTTATTCTTCTAAACTTTTCTCATTAATGTAAACGCATTCAAAACGGTTTTAAGGATTTATTTATTCCGACATGAATGTTTTTGAATGTTAATTCATTTCAAAACTTTCTAAGTGGTATGTGAAACATTGATTCAAATAAATCTTTTATGTGACTGCATTTATATGAATATTAAATGAATTCATTAAAAAGGGATATTTCTCTCAATGATTTTTACTAATAATTTTCAACTATGTCAACATCCTTTAAGGGATATTATTCTTGATCGAGGTTGATCAATTATTATAAAAATCATACATACTGTATTGAAGGTTTTGTGAAATTTTTGACTATGGATGTGTTATTTTTATACCATTCATGGTTTTGGGATAAAGTATTGATATTTCATATTTGAGTTTTGATTCAAATGTAAATGTTATGTTTAAACCTTTCCATATGATGAATGCATTGGACATAGTAAGTGATAGGTGGAGCTCGCTAAAGCTCTTAGATGCATCACTAGATCTCACGAGAAAAACTAGTGTCTTGGCACATGGCCTTGAAAAAATCTTATTTGTAGTCTTGGCACAAGGCCTTGACTATGTGGTTATGATGCCTGGAATTAAGCATACCACCATTATGAAATCAGCTATTGATATTACATGTGATTATTCGACTAATAGAATATTCATTTGAATAAGTAAATGGAATTATTTGATTTATATTTTCCATATTATGCTGACCGTAATGGCCCAGACCTCTCCAGCCCATTCCATTTTCAAAAGAAGGTCATGAAGTATTCTGGAGGGTAAAATGGACTTTTCCCACACTTCCCAGAATTGTGAAACTACACGTCGTGTAGTTTGAGTACACGTCGTGTATCCCCTTTCTGGGAATACCCCGTGTCGCAGGCCTTGTCTTCGCCGTGTGAAGTAAATGAGTACATGCCATGTAGTGTAACTACATGCCATGTACCACCTTGTCGGGTATACCTCGTGTTAGAAGGTTGTGTCCTCGTTGTGTGGAATAATGGGTGCACGCCATGTGTCCAGTTCTACACGCGTGTAGTCCTTCCCCGCATACACATTACAAGTAAACGACTGTGTAGTCCCTCCTCGCATATGCGTTACCCTCAAACCGTGTGTTGACCCGTCAACGGCCGCGGAGCCGTGTTGGAAGCCGCATGGAGACCGTGTAAAATAACCGAGTACATTCCATGTTACATAAAGTACACGTCGTGTACTTTTCCCTTTCTCACCTATAAAAGGAGGGGTCCCCTCCTCCTTTCAACTCACCACTCTCCTCCCCTTTCCTCTAAGCAGAGTTCTCCTAAGAGACTCGAAGGCTCTTTCTTCCATAACTTCTTTGTCCGAGCTCCGATTTATGATCCATCAGCAGCCACAGGATCATAACGATGAGGCGGAACATCCAAGATTGGATCCGTTGTCTTTCCTTTGGCATTTCCTTTCCGACTTCCACCCAAGGAGGTTTTGCTGGGACTTGACAGAAGTGATAGACGCCAATGGACGTCTTCTAAAGTTGATCCAGGGGAGCGTTGCGATCGGAACCTATTGATGTAGGGATCTTACCTTCGTCTCTCTATTTTTTGCATCATGCGGGGTGGGTATCCTCATGTTTTCATGAGAAACAGTTGAACCATTAAATAATGATAATAACCGGTTAAAGAACGGGGTTGGGATGTTTGTGATTTCTCTTACTTTATATCCTGTGATATTATGTTGTGAATTGAATGAGCTTCTACATACTGAAAATCATGGTCGTTGGGGGCCTTTTCTTACGCAATTAAATGTTTCCCTATCCTTCTAGATTTTCTTATGGATGGAACTTTGAGGAATATGGAAACTTGGTTAATCACGTAAATTTGGATTTTTAAAATCTGGAACCTTTGTGTGATCCCCCCGGTTGAACAAAATGGAATAATGAACATGTGGGTGTTGACATGGTCACGTGGCATGTGATGGAGGTGTTTTGTGGGTTGTTGTTGTTTGGGTGAGCAGCGGGGCTGGGGTTGAATTAGTTGTGGGTTGGTGTGAATGTTATGTTGGTGATGGGCATCGGGGCTGTAATAAATGGCATTAAAGAGATATTGATGTATGGGTTTCGGTGCGGTTGTGGTTATGGTAGTTGGCAGTGGGGCTGTAGGGATGGGTTTAAATTTGAACGGACCATGGGTTGTGAATAATAAATAAAAGTGGAAGAATTAATGAATGGTGGGGCGTGTTAATGAAACAAGATTAATAATCAATTTGTTGGTTGGTTAATAAGAAGGGACTTGGTTGTGTTGCTTGTGTTTTCCTAACTTGATTTGTGGATGGCAGGGATATGTTTTATGAACGATTGATGTGGTTGGTTGTGGATATTTTCCCAATAGTTAAGGAGATGAATAAACTAATTCTGTTGAACGTGAAAACCTAAATGGGGTTGGGGCTGTTTGTTGTATGCATGCTTCGTAGTAGTAGTGCCGAGGCACGTGCTCAATTTCTCTGTTTATAAGCCATAGGTTGGGCTGTCTGTTTGTTATACATATGTATATATCTATATCTTTTATGTTTTATCGCACCCCACCCATGTTGAGCACTTTGTGCCGAACACTCCCATTTCATGGGAAAAGGGTGTTTTCCCATAGTTACTTGCTCCTTCCTACTCCTTCTGCCCTAGGCTGTGATGGCTTGAGGCGACCATACACTTAAGACTCTTCGGGTAGGTTTCGATTGGGGTGGCTTTAGCCCAAGACTCTTCAGGAAGGTTCTAATATTTCCCAAGAATCTTCAGGATGAGGCCTAGGTGTGGGCGGGCGGGGTACGTGGTTGTGAGGCCCAGGTGTGTGCGGGTGGGATACGTGGCTGTGAGGCCCAGGTGTGTGCTGGCCGGAAACTTGGTTGTGAGGCCCAGGTGTGTGTGGGCAGGGAGAGTGTGGCAGTGTCAGGACGTTTGTCATTAGGAAGGGCAGATAATTAAAGGAAAATGGTGGGGGGGTACTCAATACTATTGTTTTTTATATACTACTACCTGTTGTGATTGTGTTTTGGTGAGTGTGGCTGGTGAGGTTGGGTGGATAGAATTCCTTGCTGGGTTTCTTTTTTTTGTTCTCCCGGGGCATTAGGATGCCTCCCCACTTTTGCACGTGAGCTTTAGGTTTCCCTATTGAGTATACATGTATGCTCACCATAGTTTTACATTCAGGTTTCCAGGAGGACAACCAGGGCCATGCGGTACCCTACTAGTCAGACAGTTGGAGTTGTTGCTATTGCTGTACTTTTTCTTTTGGTATTGTACTTTGAGCTTTCTTGTACTTGTACCTTGTTACAAAATTGTTTAAACATGCATGTGGGCTTGGTTTGGGTTTATTTCTATACACTTGTTCTTTTCGTTTTTGGTGGTTGACTTGTCCTATTTCCCGATCCTAAATAAATAAATAAATGTTAATGCCTCCCATATTTGTGAAAACTCATACCCTTGGTGCTAGTCGCCACCCTAGGGCCTACTGGAGGCGAGACTCGGGGGTCATTATCTCCCATTAACCATTGCCAGCTCAGGAGGGGCATCTTTGGTGGGAGGGGGTCATGATAGAATGATATCAGAGCATATGGTTGAGAGATAGGATGGAGTCTGGAGTTAGGCACTGTGAGGATTGCATGGGATGGTAGGGAAACAATGTTAGTTATTCTTGGTGCGTGACATAGGCCAAGGAAAACCGGCTAGGACACGGGATTTTAGGGCCCCCCGTGATTCGATGCAAGGAATCTGAGCCTACTGAACGTCCAAGTGAGACAACATTGATTACAGGGTAGAGACCCCAGGGATGGTACATGCATCATCATGATTGTGTTTTACTAGATTTGGGTGTTCTGTGAATGAAATTGAAATGAGAATGATAAAATAAAACATTGAGTTTTCCTTACTACATGGGCTTAGGTGATCCTTGTTTACCGTACAACTATGGAACCTGGACATCATCCCCGAGTGGCTCAGACGGCCGAGGCCCAGCAGCTTCAGGCGGTCGATCAGTTGAGGATTGACTGAGAGGAGGAAGATATCCAGTGGCAGAAGACTCCCTGTTATTTCAAGCGGCAGACCCTCAAGAAGTACGAGGGTAGTACTTCGGATACGGAGATGGAGGGGTGGCTTGAGGAGCTAGGGATCTCTTTTACCATGATCCGTTCTCTGAAGGAGTGCTAGGTTCCCATAGCGGTCAGTCAGCTGAGAGGTGCGGCGCAACAGTGGTGAATGCTCTACCTCGGAGAGAGGATAGAGGAAGAGGTTCCATGGGCTGACTTTGAGAAGGAATTCCAGGAGGAATTCCTTTCTTCCATTATCAAGGAGGAGATACGACAGGAGTTACTATCCCTTTAGTAGGGGATTATGTCAGTACGAGAGTTGGGGATCATGATCAAGGATCTTCTGTGCTTTCCTCCGGATCTTGTTCCATATGAGGAGTCTCGAGCGAGACGTTTAGAGGAGGCACTTCGTCCTTCGCTCCAGTATTATGTCACCCCCTTCACCCTTCCGATGTACATGGCGGTACATAAGAAGGTAGAGGTTGTAGAGAGGATGCACTCTCTGGGAGGTGCACCTCGAGAGGGGATCCAGCCAGGCTCGACCAAGGGGAATGCAGTCAGTAGCAGGTCTCCTACGACAGGACCTTCCAGGTTTAGGCTAGTGGGCAGCAGGCCCCGGTAGTTCCAGTTTAGATCTTCGGGTCCTCGCCCCATTTTCACGAGCCGAGGACTGAGGTGTTTTTCTTGTGGAGGTTTCGGGCACGTTCTGAGTCAGTGCCTAACCCAAGCTCAGTACGGTGGAGGTGGACAGGTTCAGCGCCCACCTCAGTAGCACCAGTTTCCAGCGAGGCCCTTCCAGCAGTAGTAGGACCATGCTCCTCCGAGGGCAGACTTTGTGGGAGGAGGTCAATCTCAGGGTGCCCCTCAGGGACCTCAAAAAGGGCGTGGTTGGGGAGGTGGATGACATCAGAGAGGCAGAGGGGCTAGGCGTGGACAGTTTCACGCAGCAGAGTTGACAGCTCCAGCAAGACCATAGGTGGTGCGAGGTACGATTTTTTTGTTCAGCACTCCTGTTTCTTCTTTTTTCGATTCGGGAGCTTCACACTCTTTTGTTGCACCCGGTCTATCCCATGCATTGGGAATATACGTATAGAGACTTTCTGTACTACTAGTTCTGAGTACACTAGTTGGAGGCCAGACCAGCATATCTTGGGTTTTCCGGGGATGTGGGCTGACATTAGCACCACATCGATCTAGTGGGGACCTTCTTCTTTTACAGATGCAACCATACAATGTTATCCTAGGCATCAACTGGTTGTTTTCTGTTAGTGAAGTTATCGACTTCTTCCGGATAAGAGTCGTGTTCTCCGACGTGGACGAGCAACATGTAGCTTTTGTTGGCGAGAGGAGCTATCAGGGGGGAAGCCGGCGTGTGGACCCTCTCCTTTCCTTGTTAGGTGGGACATCAGTGGTTCAAACTGATACAGAGAGGATAGATGTCTCAGAGGTTGTTGGGGATTTCCTCAATGTTTTTCCTGAGGAGGTTGTGACTCTACCCCCTGACACGACGTTCAGTTCGGGATAGACTTACAGCCTGGTGCCCGTCCGATTTCGATGGCCCCTTATCGGATGTCACCTTCGGAGTTGCGGGAGTTGCAGATTCAGATTGACGATATGATGGTGAAGGGTTTTGTTCGACCCATCGTATCACCATGGGTGCTCCAGTTTTGTTTGTGAAGAAGGCATATGGTGGTCTCAGGATTTGCATAGACTACCGAAGGTTGAACTAGGTAACAGTCACGAACCTCTATCCCCTCCAAAGGATAGATGATCCCTTTGACCAAATAAGGGGAGCATGTTGGTTTTAGAAGATTTATCTACGATCAGGATATCATTAGTTGAGGGTAAAAGACAGTGAAATCTTGAAGATGGAATTCAGGTGCAGGTATGGGCACTTCGAGTTTGTGGTGATGTCGTTTGGAGTTACGAATAGACCGGCAGTGTTCATGGGACTTATGAACATTGTCTTCCGGGAGTTTCTGGACCAGTTCGTGTTGTGTTTATCGATGAAATCCTGATCTAATCAAGGTCAGAGGAGGAGCACATTGAGCATCTCAGTGAAGTCTTGGGAGTCATTCGACACCACTAGCATTACGGGAAATTGTCTAAGTGTAAGTTCTTGACACAAGAAGTACACTTCCTTGGGAATGCAGTGTCTCAGCATGGAGTGTCAGTGGACCCGTCGAAGGTGGTGGCAGTTGTTTCTTGGGAAGCACCCAAGAGTGTGGTAGAAGATAATAGTTTCCTGGGGTTAACATGTTACTATCGGAGGTTCGTTTCTGACTTCTCTCGAGTTGCTGCTCCATTGACATCTTTGACTAGGAAGAACCCGATCTTATTATGGAGCGAGCAGTGCCAGAAAGCTTCTGACTACCTAAAGGAGAAGTTGGTCAGTGCTCCCGTACTCAGGTTTCCAGAGGATGGGTTATTGTATGATGCTTCTGGCCTTGGTCTGGGGTGCATGCTGATGCAGAAGAAGGGAGTGATCTGTTATGGGTCTAGGAAGTTACGCCCTCATTAGCGTAACTATGCCACCCATGACCTAGAGATTGCAGCAGTAGCTTTTGCACTGATGTTGTGGCAACATTACCTCTTTGGGGAGTGATTTGTGGTCTTCTGAGATCACAAAAGCCTGCGTTATATCTTCTCCAAGCGTGACCTGAACTTACAGCAGTGGAGATGGGTCGAGTTTCTCTAAGACTGTGACTTTGAGATCTCTTACACTAAAGGTAAGGGCCACGTTGTGGCTGATGCCCTGAGCCGGAAGTCGCATCAGGAATTGGTCCGGGAATCCACCGATGCTTGGAAGGCGATGGGAGATTTGGTTTCCTTGCACTTAGATGCAAGGGAAGAAGGTTTTAGAGGCTGTTTGTTTTAGATGACTGTGCATTCCTCCTTGTTGTAGCAGGTGGAAGAGTCTCAGTGTGGTACTCTGAGGCGGAAGTAATGTGGGATCGTGTCAATCAGTGGAACGCTCTAGAATGATGGTCAGAGGACAGCCGACATCAGATTCATTTCCATGGAAGGTTGTTTGTCATGGAGACAATTCGTGAGGGAGTTATCCATGAGTTCCGTAGCTCAGCCATGACGGTACTTCCAGGAGTTTTGAAAATGTAATGAGGCCTTAGGGAACAGTTTTTGGTGGCCCGGGGTGAAATGGGCAGTGGCGGATTTTGTGGCTAAATGCCTAGTGTGTCAGCAAGTGAAGGCTGAACACTGTGTTCCAAGTGGTTTGTTGCACCGTTTAGATGTCCCTGAGTGGAATTGGGATGAAATCTTAATGGAATTTATCACAGGACTTCCCAGAGATCAGGGTGGTTATGATGCTATCTGGGTGGTGGTGGGTCAACTGACGAAATCAGCTCACTTCTTATCAATTAAGGAGTCAGGCCCGATGAGTACCTTAGCACATATGTATGCAGAAGAAGTTGTGCGGTTGCATGGAGTCCCAAAGACTATCATCTCAGATCAGGATAATTGGTTTACCTCATGAGTCTAGAGGGGGTTACATCATTCATTTGGCTCCCAGCTATGGCTTAGCACAGCCTTCCACCCCCAGACCGATGGGCAGAAAGAGGGGACTATCTAGACGTTGGAGGACATGTTGCAACCATGCATTATAGATTTCTGAGGATCATGGGTATGACAATTCCCTTTAGCAGAGTTTTCCTACAGCAACAACTTCCACTCTACTATTGTCATGGCACCGTTTGAGGCTTTATATGGAAGACCATGTCATTCACCAATTTGATGGGATGAGGTTGGTGAGACAGGTTCTCTTGGGCCAGAGGTAGTGTAGATCACCAGAGAGAAAGTCCATCTTGTACGTGAGAGGATGAAAGCGGATCATGACTGACAGAAGTCTTATGATGATCTTCAGAGGATGCCCATGGATTTCGAGGTGGGAGATCATGTGTTCTTGAAGGTTTCCCCTCGATGGGGGCAACTGAGGTTTGGGAAAGGGAGCAAGCTCTCACCTAGGTTCATCAGACCTTTTGAAGTGCTGAGGCGAGTCGGCGAGGTGGCATCTCAGCTGGACCTACCACCTCAGTTAGAGAATGATCATGAATTCTTCCACATCTCCCAGCTTTGTTGGTACTTACACGACGAATCTCACATTATTGACTGGGGAGAGTTAGATATGGGATACGTTGCGACCTTCGAGGAATGACCAGTCAGAATTGAGGATCGTAAGGAGAAGGTGCTCTGTGGATGAACCATTCCCTTGGTTCTTTTGTTGTGGAGGCATGACGGCCTCAAAAAGAGCACTTGTGAGTGGGAGACCCAGATGCATGCTTAGTATTCGGAGTTGTTTTGACTTGTGTTTTTCGTTGTTCTTCTGAGGTTTGTTTTTGTACTCTGTACCTTTGATATATGGAATGCTTGGCTTGTCGGTTGTGAGACCTTTTGTTTCCTTGTTTCCTGGTAATGTGTAACATGTCCAGATGTGTGGGAAAAGGAAAAACATGACCCTTAATCGATACACATTAATGCAGATGCGATTGAACCCATGTGGTCAAGTCAGTGCCGCCTAAAGCGGATAATATATCGACATAGGAGAAGGAATTTCCCTAACCCATGTGTCCGGGAAGTGTGTTTGTTGTGTGGTGTTGGGGGTAGTATGAGTTGAAAAATCCTAATGTATAAAAGTGGAAAGACCCAATTCTTAATTGAGACGCATTAATGAGGATGCGATTAAACCCGTGAAGGCGAGTCAGTGCCACCTAAAGAATATAATATCTCGACATAGGAGAAGGAATTCCTAACGCATATGATTAGGGCTGTTGGTTGGGTTCCTCTAATAATAGGAACCCTAAGAGGTATCTTGTTGGGTTTCCTCTGGGTTGGTTTTTGAATTCTCGGGGACGAGAATGTTTTAATAGGTATATGATGTAATGGCCCGGACCTCTACGGACCATTCCTTTGTCAAAATAAGGTCAAGAAGTATTCTAGTGGGTAAAATGGACATTTCCCACACTTTCTAGAATTTTGAAACTACACGCCGTGTAGTTTGAGTACACGCCATGTATCCCCTTTCCGGGTATACCCCGTGTCGCAGGCTGTGTCCTCACCGTGTGAAGTAATTGAGTACACGCCGTGTAGGGTAACTACATGCTGTGTACCACCTTGCCGTGTATACCCCATGTTGAAGGCTGTGTCCTTGCTGTGTGGAATAATGGGTGCATTCCATGTGTCCAGTTCTACACGTTGTGTAGTCCTTCCCCATCTACGCATTACTAGTCAATGGTTGTGTACCACGTTGGAGACGTTTCCATGCCGTGTGAAATAAATGAGTACATTCCGTGTGTCCAAACTACATGTCGTGTACTCCTTCCCCACGTATGTGTTACCCTCAAACCGTGTGTTGACCAGTCAACGACCACTGAGCTGTGTTGGAAGCCGCGTGGAGACCATGTAAAATAACCGAGTACACGCCGTGTACCTTAAAGTACATGCCATGTACTTTTCCTTTTCTCGCCTATAAATGGTGGGAGTCCCCTCCTACTTTCAACTCAACCATCTCCTCCTCTTTCCTCCGAGCAGAGTTCTCCCAAGAGACTCGAAGGCTCTTTCATCCATAAATTCTTCGTCTGAGCTCCGATTTATGATCCGTCAGTGGCCATGAGATTGTAACGACGAGGCGAAACATCCAAGCATGAATCCACAGTAGTTCCTTCATCCTTTCCTTTCTAACTTCCACCCGAGGAGGTTTTTCCGGGACTCGACGGAAGTGACGGACGCCAACAGACGTCTTCTAAAGTTGATCTGGGGGAGCATTGTGATCAGAACCTGTTGAGGTAGGGATCTTACCTTCATCTCTCTAATTTGTGCATCATGCGGGGTGGGTATCCTCTTGTTTTCATGAGAAACAGTTGAATCATTAAATGAAGATAATAACTGGTTAAAGGACGGGGTTGGGAAGTTTGTTATTGTCGTTACTTTATATCTTGTGATATTATGTCGTGAATTGGATGAGCTTCTGCATAATGAGAATAATGGTCATTGGGGGCCTTTGCTTACACAATTAAATGTTTCCCTCTCCTTCTGGATTTTCTTATTGATGGAACTTTGTGGAATATGGAAATTTGGTTAATCACGTAAAGTTGGCTGTTTAAAATATGGATCCTTTGTGTGATCACCATGGTTGAGAAAAATAGAATAATGAACATGTGGGTGTTGACTTGGTCACGTGGCATGTGGTGGGGGTGTTTTGTGGGTTTTTGTTGTTTGGGTGAGCAGCGAGGATGCGGTTGACTTGGTTGTGGGTTGGTGTGAATGTTATGTTAGTGACGGGAAGTGGGGCTGCAATAAATGGTATTACAGGGATATTGATGTACGAGTTTCGGTGTGGTTGTGGTTATGGTAGTTGGCAGCAGGGCTGTATAGATGGGTTTAAATGTGAACATACCATGTGTTGTAAATAATAAATAAAAGTGGATGAGTTAATGAATGGTGGGGCGTGGTAATGAAACGAGATTAATAATCAATGGGTTGGTTGGTTAATAATAAGGGACTTGGTTGTGTTTCTTGTGTTTTCCAAACATGATATGTGGATGGCAAGGATATGTTTTTCGAACGATTGATGTGGTTGGTTTTGGATAGTTTCCCAGTGGTTAAGGAACTAAATAAACTAATTCTAATTAACGTGAAAACCTAAATGGGGTTGGGTTTGTTTGTTGTATGCATGCTTCGAAGTAGTAGTGTCGAGGCACGTGCTCGTTTTCTCTGTTTAGAAACCATCAGTTGGGCTGTGTGTTTGTTATACATATATATATATATATATATATATATCTATATCTTTTTTGTTTTATCGCAGCCCACCCATGTTGAGCACTTTGTGCTGAACACTCCCATTTCATGGGAAAGGGTGTTTGCCCTTAGTTACTAGCTCCTTCCTGCTCCTTCTCCCCTAGGGTGTGATGGCTTGAGGCGACCTCACACCTAAAACTCTTCGGGGAGGTTTCGATTGGGGTGGCTTTGGCCCAAGAATCTTCGGGGAGGTTATACTATTTCCCAATAATCTTTAGGATGAGTCCCAGGTGTGTGCAGGCGGGATATGTGGTTGTGGGACCCAAGTGTGTGCGGGTGGGATACGTGGTTGTGAGGCCCAGGTGTGTGCGGGCGGGATACGTGATTGTAAGGCCGAGGTGTGCGCGGGTGGGGAGAGTGTGGCATCATCAGGACGTTCGTCATTAGGAAGGGCATTCTAATTAAAGGAAAATGGTGCGGGTTACCCAATACTCTTGTTTCTTATATACTACTACCTGTTGTGATTGTGTTTTGGTGAGTGTGGATGGTGAGGTTCGGTGGATAGAATTACTTCCTAGGTTTCTTCTGTTTTTTTCATGGGACATTAGGATGCCTCCCCACTTGTGCACGAGAGCTTTAGGCTTCCCTACTCAGTATAATTGTATGCTCACCCTACGTTTACTTTCAGGTTTCCAGGAGGACTAATAGGGTCGTGCGGGACCCTACTAGTCGGACAGTTGGAGTTGTTATTGTTTCTATACTTTTTCTTTTGGTATTGTACTTTGAGATTTCTTGTACTTGTACCTTGTTATAAAATTGTTTAAACATGCATGTGGTCTTGGTTTTGGTTTATTTCTATACACTTGTTCTTTTTATTTTTGGTGGTTGAATTGTCCTATTTCCTAATCCTAAATAAATAAAATAGGGTAATGCCTCCCATATTTGTGAAAACTCATACCCTTGGTGCTAGTCGCCACCCCGAGGCCTACTGGAGGCGGGACTCTGGGGTCATTATCTCCCTTTCACCATTGACTGCTCAGGAGGGGCACCTTTGGTGGGAGGGGGTCGTGCCACTGACGTTTAAGTTTAAAAGGCTTTTGTTTTTGGTTTGTATATTTCCTTAAATATTTATGATTATTTATAAATTTTTTCTCTATATTGTTATACTTACTGAGCATCTAATCTCACCCCTTTTTATGTTTTACTTTTCCTGGGATGTGAAGAAGTACATTATGACTGATCTATAAGTATTGTCTAAGGGATGTGAATGTGGTCAATGGATAAAATTTTGTTTATGTTTTTCATTTTATAATGTAATGTAACGTCCAGTTATGTAATCAATTTTCCAAGACTGCTAAATTGATCAGTCCATTAGGACTTTATTCCATGTAATCTTGCCAATGTATTAATATAATGCACCGACTCTCGGTAACTAGGGTCGGGGCATTACAACTTATTCTTTTTAGTTAATTTATTTTATGTATTAATAATAAGTTGTTTTTGGGGACTTTTATTTTATCAAATTAATATACTTAGAATAGGAAAATTATTTGGTGATTATTCGATAAATGTTATTTTTCATGAACTTTTTTATTTTGGGAACCCTATATGACAAAGGAAAATAGAATACTGTGTAATTTCATTTGAGGAATAATGTTTGACTTTGATTTTCCTATAATCTATGTATTTGTGGTTGATATATGGTAATTTGGTTTATTTAGGGAAATTATTGAACTATTGTGGAGAATATTTGAATTGGATAATTACTTTTTACTATGAGACTTTTTTGAGTGGTCGATGTAATATGGAGATAAATACTAAGATTTATTGAGGAGGAAAATATGATAAAATCCATCAGAATTTTGGGTTTTAATATTACCTCTAATTAATTATATGAATTTGAATAAATTTTTTTTGTATAGTCTATGTAGAACTTGGGTGTTACTGTTGAATTTTGGAGAATACATTTATTCCTTCTCTTTATAGAGGATTATTCTTTTTATGGGATTATCTGATCTAGTAGGAACCATTTTGGTTGTTGTTAATGTCAATATACATAGGTAATATATGGATATCTTTTCTGAATTATGTGATTCTCTAGAAGTTGATTCTAGTGCTTCTGGAGTGACCCAATCAACATAATTACTGATCTATTTTGAAAAAAGAAGAGTTTTTGGTGGAATTAGATTAATATATGAAACTCTATATATCAAGAATTAATATTTACTTATGTATCTATTATACTTTAAAATATAACTCATTACCATTATGAAGGGTATCTTAAATCAATAATGTTTTCCGTTTAAATTTTCATTTTACAAAATCAAAGGCTATTTCTCCTATCACATGTTTATGGTTTTGTAATGGTTAATATTATCTGGATCATGTTTTTAGTCACTCAACATTAGAACCTAAAACTTATATTTTATTTCACATCCATGTTTTCAAACATGTAACCCTAGTATTTGTTATATTAGTTGACCTTTGTACTTCACTTTTTATATTTCATAGTGGAAGTTTTGTTAACCGTTCTTCCAATGTGGGATTGCAAAAAAGGTATTTTGAAAATTTATACCCTAGATTCTGAATCCAAATTCAAATTGCGAGGTCATAATTTATTATGTGGGGTGGGTATTTAACATCCCAAGTTTTACAAAAGAAACGCTAATTTAAATAGCATACATGATACACTACTTCGACTTTAAACGAACAACTAAATATTATTATTTAAATGTTACACATATTAGTGATACCTTGGAATGTCTGCAATTAATTGTATCACTTGGATTATAAAAAAATAAGGTCTTAGAATGTTTAAATAATGATTCATTGTATACCGAATTTATTAGAAATGTAAATAAAAACTATATGAATATAAATGATTTGTTTTAATGAAACCTTATTTAAAAGTATATATTTATTTTATCAAATCACATCAATCATTATGGATTTTAATATGTTATATATTAAATTTAATTTTTAAAATTAATCAAATTTATTTCAGAGATATCATATAAGAACAAATCCAATTTTTTCAGATAAAATAATTATTTTCCCCAAAAAACTATTTTACCGCGGTTTGATGGAAAGCACTAGTAAAATAACATTTTTTCAATACTATATGTTATATTATATAAAATTAACTTCTATTTTATATTTAGGGATTTCAAATTTTAATTGGTTGAATTTTGGTATCTTTTTTATAAAATTCAACTTTTAATAAAAAGTGAAAAATACCGGATTTAAATTCAAAGACACCTTTTCACCTATTTCATTTAAATAGTTTGATTGTACATTAAAATGTATTTAAAGTTTAATTGTATTATATTTTTGTCATTTAATCCAATTAGTTCATGGATGTAACTTCACATTTAAATTAGATATAAACACACTTCATTTTTTAATTGTTATTACATTATATAAACAATTATCATTTTGAAAATGATATTTTTGTTTGTTTTTTATAAAAACATATCGTTTTGAAAATGATAATTAATTTTAAATTAATTACTGCAAAATCAATGTTTTGAATTCCTAAAATCTGATTCCACATTTGGAATCAAAAGGATTAAATTATATAAATAGGACACTTTTATTTATGGGAATTATGAATTGTAACTTTAGTAATTTTTTTATTTACCACAGTTAAATGGTAAATAAGGTAAATAAGGGTTAAAAATAATATTATAAAAATATAAAACTACCCTAAAACATTTCCAAATCCTATTTGATGAGATATGGTAGGCCATGATCATCCATGGGTCAATTTTAAGACCTCATTGAGCCACTTAGTGGTGATAATAACAATTTCTAAAGAGTATTTATAAAGCTAAAAATATTTAATACATCATGCTATTTTAATTTTAATTTTTAAATTAAAGAAATACATTAATTAATGTGGTAGTGATTACCATATTAATGAGTGATTGAAATAAATGATATTATAAATATTCAAATAAATGTAATTTGAAAATTTTATTTCCATAAAATAATTTTCTGGATGATCATGAAATTTTATATCTTAAGGAATGTAGTTTATTCGAATGAATCAAGTTTTTATGAGTAAAAAAATCAATTACTAAATAGTGTCAAAATTGCATAAATGAGTTTTTAAAAAAATACTATACGATTAAATGATATAATAATAACAAAAATATAATATTATACCAAATGAAATAGTCAATGTAAAAAATTATATTTATAGTCCACTTTAGGTACTGTGTGATTTTTGTAGTAGCTATATTTACCTTATAGTGTAAAAAAATAATAAGACATACGAATTGTTAATTTATTTAACAAAGGGTTAATGCAAAAAGATATGGTTAAATTTGTGACCTAAATTTTTTTAGAACCTATTGGTTAGTATAATTTTGACCCATTATCATCTTATCCTAGAAATTTATCACATTGGAGCTATTATAATTATAAAATATATTTACGATAAAATAATATTCCACGATTTCTCTAAAGAGCCCCTCCTTCTTCTTATAAAAGGACACCACTCCTACCCACTCACTAACACCTCTTTAGACCCTTTTCACACCCAAAGTCTCATCACATAACCTTAATAAATCACTCATTTATTTATAGAATCCTTACCTTGGGAATTAGGCAACTCCATCAAGTCTTTTCGCTCAAATCAAAAGGAGTTACACGATTTAGAGGTAATGTTGTAACTCAAACTCCTTTCATTTATTTTCATTATACAACCCATAAACACTCATTATTCAATTATTTTATAACAACACAATAAAAATAAATATAATAATATTTTTTTGTGACAATGGTTTGACATATTCTTATACACACCTCCATCAAATGGACATATACCATAATGATTCACTGTATGATGAACTATTTCCTCACAGAATGATGATTATTGAGTATTATCATACCACCTATCATGGTGGCTATTAAAATAAATCTATATTATTTTATGCTATATATTATATTTGTATTTTCTCTATTATTAATTGATTTTTATTTAGAACATACCTTTATTCCTTCCATGTTTTGTAAATATGATAATTTCATTTGAGGAAGTGTGGACTACCGCCCCCTCAAAGTGATGTGACTCATTCTTGCTACCCATATAATGTATACATAATGGTTTTATTAATCCTATGAGGAATTAAATGAAATTAATATAACACACTTATTATAATATAAATTTATATAATTTGATTATTATTGTTAGAAAATGAAAATTTAATGTAAGTAGCGTTTACGCGTACATATGACCAACTATCTCCATGAACGATGTATTTCATTGGTTATATAAAAATATTATCCACTATTCTAAATACATATATACTGGATATATATGGTATTTATATTAGGAATATAATTATGGAGATGATGGACTTACGACAACATGGATAATTTGCATCAAAAAAATTTCATTTGTTACTAAAGTACCAACTATCAACCAAACATCTCATATGAACTCAAATAATTAATTAATAGTTATTACATGGTAATAAGTGATATAAAATGAATGATAATATTTAAAAAGGTTGTAATGAAATTAAAAATTGACCTAATTTTATTATTTTGGAAATTAATTGGTTAAGGACACAAGTCAGACTTAAGGTAAGGAAAATTTTAACTCAATATCTATTCATTGATTTAAATATCCACGTCATTGGTTTTTTTCTCATGAATATGTGTGAATGACCTCTGATTATTTTACACTGATCATCCACATATATTGGATGTATTTATATTTTTCAAACATAATAATGTTATTTATTTATCCTTAATATAATGATATGATCTTTGTAAGGGACTTCATCACATTCTCCTTTCATTAATGAATATTTTGTAAATATAAACCTCTATATAATATATGCTGTACTATAAAATTATTTGACTATTAATTTCATTCTACCATTTTCTAAATAAATGTTTTATATGAGGGATTTTACAAAATGATAAAAGGAATATTTTTTTATTTATGTGGCGACAACGACCTATCTATCGTCATGACTGTTAGTTGGTATTTGGATTCCTCTACAAGTAATGATGTTTTTCAAAATAAAAGTAAACACAATATTCATTTTTTATTTATGTTAGTGTTGAAAATGGGTTTTATAAAGTGTTGATTATGTCAATATATTGACATGATGTCTTGTTATTGCAATATAGAAATATTATTTTTCCCTAGTGTTTATTTAGTGTGTTATTATTATATAATGGTACATGCACATTTGATGGTGGTTATGTGATAGACCAAAGATGGGTAGTTACGTGATAAACCAAATAAGGGTGGTTCTGTGATACACCATGGATCATTGGTTGTTTTTTAACCTCAAATGCATTTGGTAAAGAAGTTGGTTGTATGGCTATTACATTTAGTGATATATGTGGATGTTGAAAATTTGGTTATTCCATTAAAGTATGTTTATATCCCAAGTAACCTTTATATGATATAAGTTTCTTTCTATGGTACTATAGTAATATTTTTTTATAAAAATTGTATGCAATGAGGATATATTCACTGAAGAGTATTACTAATTCTAAAAGATGAAAAGTATCACTTTATGTTAATGTATTTCTGTCATTAACGTCTTCGCTAGACTAATAGTTTTTCTATTTGTTTATTCCGTACTCATATTTCTATACCTATCAAATGATTTTAAAATAATTTCCGTAGGGTATAAGGATGGGTTATAGAAACGAATAAGTCTGGAATATTTTTATCAGGAAAAATAAATCATGTTGTGTTTAATGGGATTCCAATGGAGGAAAAAGTGGATACTGAGTGCAAATATTTACATATAATGCTTGAGTCTATAATGTAATAGTTATGTCCTAATTCTTTATAAATATAAACCTAAAAATATCCTCAATGAGAATTATTTACTTCACTCAAGATTATGTAATGTTTAAGGATGTGGCCTTATAGTTGGTGTCACAGGTAGTTTTAGACAACTTTGATGATTAAGACGTTTTTATATGATAGGGATATCCTCAAGGATGTATAATTTTAATGTTGATCATAAGTTCAGTGACTTGAAAATCCATTTTGAGGCTCTATGATCGAAAATATTAAGTTGACTAATGGTATTTCATGATTCATATATTTGTGAGGTAATTATGGGTTATTATTTTTGGAATGCAGAATGAATGGAATTTGATAAAATGTGTGGTTAAATTGTGTTTTGGTTATTTTGAGTATTTTTTCTCATTTTGTGAATTTTATAAAATAATAATGTTTATAAAAAGGACAACACACATACCATGTCATAATCTGCCTCTTCTGATAAAGCTTTAGGAATCGAATCGACAACTAAAATGCGACATTGATTTATCATCTACCACTGGAATACGTGAAGTGTCTGTTTAGTATGAATTATTCTCATTAGATAAATTATTTTATGTAATTAGAATAAGTTTATTTTTGGAAATTTTATTTTACCAAATTTATGTCCCAAGTACATGAAAACTATTTAGTGATTAAGTGATAAATTTAATTTTGGAAGACGTTTTCTATTTTTGGAACCCTATAGGGGTAATTAAAATATAATACTATTGGATTTATTTTGAGTATTAATGGTTGAATTTTATTTTTTAAGAATATCTATTTTTTTGTGGACATATGGTGATTTGTTTTATTGATTTAATTGATTAAAATATCTTAGAGAATATATGATTAGGTTAATTAGTTTTTAGTATGTGGACTTAAGAGTAGTCGATGTTATTTAGAGATAAATGTTAAGATTTATTTTTAGGACAATATGATCAAATCCTTTGGAATTTTGTCTTTCAATCTTAATTCGGATTATTTTGTGGGATTTGGAGGTTATTTTTTGTTTAATTATCTGTGTAGAACTTGGGTATTTCTATTGAAATTTGGTGATTAAAATATGTCTTCCTCGTCATCGTGGATTATTCTTTATGGGGTATTTTTTGATCTCATACAAACCAATTTGGTTTTTGGTTAATGTATGAAGACATAAGAAATATTTGGTTCATGTTTTTATAATTATGTGATTCTATAGAAGTTGTTATTGTTCTTCAAGAGTGAACATGCCATCTTAAATAGTTATCGATTTTGAAAAAAGATGAGTTTTTGGTGGAATTTTATTAAAGGATGAAGCTCTAAATGTAAAGTTATAATATTTTCATATGTAATTATTCTATGTATTCAAAGAAGTCCTCAACTTTATGAGGTGGATCTTAAATCAATATAGTTTTCCGTTTACATTTTCCTACTAAAAAATCAATGGTTGTTTCACCCATCACATGTTTTTCATTTTATGATTGTTAAATTTCCTCAGATCATGATTTCAATCACTCTCCATCATAACATTACACTAAGTTTTTCTTCCATATCCATGTTTTCTTATATAGAACCATAGTATGTGATATCACAATTGACCTTTAAACTTCACTTTCTATATTTTAATGTACAAGTTTTGTTAACCCTTTTTTAGATGTGGGTTTGATAAAAATGAATTTTGAAAATTCATACCCAAAATTATGATCCCAAATTCAAAATTTAACTAAAATATATATTAATGGGGGTTTTGATTTAACATCACGAGTTTTTAGAATGAAACACTATGTATAATGACATACAACATACACTACATCGAGTATAAACAAACCACTAAATATTATTATTTAAATGTTACCATTATGACGTAGACATTAGAATGGCACTAATAAATAGTATAATTTTTTTTATAAAAATATGGTTTACAAATGTTTTTATAATGATTCATTGTATAACATATTTATTAGAAATGGAAATGAAAACAATTTTAATACAAAGGATGTGTTTTAATGTAAACATAATTAAAAAAATAATTGTGCAAATAAAATCATTTCACTCTTTATGTATTTTTATTTTTTATATACTCAATTTAATTTTTAAAATTCATCTTATATGTTTCATATATATGGTATAGGAACAAATTGTATTTTTTCGAATAAAATATTTGTATATCAAAGAAGATACACTTTTACCTCCTTTTGATGGCAAGCGCTTTTTAAATTTCATTTTTTCACATTTATATTTTATACTCTAAATGAATTTACTTCTCATTTATAATTAGTGAATTAGAATTTACATTTATTATATTTTCATATTTGGTTTATAAAATCCATTTTTAATGAACAATGAAAAATACTGGATTTTAATTAGAAACTTCCTTTTTGTATAATTTTTTTATATAGTTTTATTGTAATTTTAATGGTATTTAAAGTATAATTTAATTATGTTTCTATAATTTAATCCAATTTTCTTCATTGGAAGTAAATTCACATTGAAATTATACATAAATGAACGTCATTATTTTGATGGTTAATACATTTTTAAAAACAATTTTATCTTTTTGACAATGAGAATTAATTTAAAATTTGTTACTACAACTTCTGTGTTTTGAATTTGTAAAAAATGATTCCATATTTTTAATAAAAAAATTTAAATTATGTAAATATTTCAAGTTTATTTTTGGTCATTATAAACAATAACTTTAGTACTTATTTTTATTTACCATGGTTTGAGGGTAAATAATGTAAATAAGGGTAAAAAATAATATTATAATAATATAAAACTACAATAAAAGGCTTCCTAATACTATTGAATGAGATATGGCCGACCCTGATCATCCATAGATCGATTTTTAGACCCCATGGAGCCACATAGTTGTGATACTGACAAGTTATAATAAATAATTTAATGTAAGGAGATATATAACATAAACATGTATCTTTTTTACTAAATATATTTTAATATATTGTTATATACCTAATATATATAACTATAAATAGAAATTATAAATATAAAAAAATTAATACATCATGGAATATTATTTATAATTTGATAAATTATTTTATTAGATTTATTTATGACACAATGATAATGTAGTGATTACTTTATTAATGAAATATTAAAATAAATAATATTATAAATATAAAAATAAATGTAATTTAAAAATTTTAATTCCATAAAATAATTTTCTGTATGATTATGAAATATTATATAATATTTAATGTAGTTTTTTTGAATGAATAATTTTTTTATGGCTTAAAAAAATGAATTACTAAATATTGTCGGAATTTACAAAAACGAGTTTTTAAAACAAATATTATTTTATGAAATGATATAATAATCATAAAATTATTATATTCTACCAAATAAAATTTTTAATGATAAAAATTACATTTAGGATCCATTAGAGGTACTCTATGGATTTTATCGAAATCTATTAACCATATAGTGTAAACATACAAGAGGACATGGTAAGAGTTAATTTATTTGACTAAGGGTTAATGTTAAAAGATATGGTTAAATTTGTGACCTAAATCTGTCTAAAACATGTTAGATGAGATTATTTGGACCCATAATAATCATATTCTATAAATATATCACTTTTATTAAATAATTATTTTTAAATCAATTTATTATAAATTAATATTTCAAAACCTTCCTAAAGTGCCTCTCGTCGCTCTTATAAAAGGCCAGCACCTCTACCCACTTACTCACATAGCTCAAGCCCCTTGAATCAACCATATTATGATCAAATAAGCTCCTAGAATCCATAAATTTATCCTATAATAAATACCTTAGCATAAGTCAATTCAAGGTTACCTTTTGGCTAAAATAAAAAGGAGTGACCCGATTTAGAGGTAACCTCTTCTCTCAAGCTCATTTCATTTCCGTTCCATCTCCAAACTCTAACCTATATTTATTATAATATATTATAACAACACCATTATAATAAATATACTATTTTTCTTAGGGTTCTTCCAACAAGTACAGACACCTCAATATTATTAATATAGAATGCATTGTTTTTATGTACAACAAACTACTACCTCACAAAACAATGGTTGTTCAATTATCTACTACCACCTCTCATAGAGGCCATTAAGTTGGAAATATATTTAATTATGATATATTTTATATTTATATTTTCTCTTTTATTCAGTAATTTTTATTTATAACACACCTTTTTTCTTTCCATTTTGTGTAATTACGATAATTTTGTTTGAAGAAGTGTGGACTACCTCCCATCATTGCGATGCGAATCGTTAACACTACACATGGAACATATAAAATTTTGTTTTAAAAAACATATGAGTTATAAATTAAATTAATATAATAATGGTATTATAATATAAATTTATATCATTGTATTATTATTCTTTTAATATGACATAGAAATGAAAGCAGCGTTCACGTGTACGTACGACCTAACATCTCCATTGACGGTACATTATATTTCATGTCTCCAAATATTATGGATGATTAAAAATACTTATATAATGGGTATATATGATATTTAAATCATTAATATCATTATGGTTATAATATAATTATTAAAACATGGAATTTTCTCATCAAAACAAGTTGATTTCAGACTCATGTAGCAAACATCGAAAATACGTCCAACAGGAACTCGAATAATTAACTAATTATTATAAATTCATAATAAGTGATATAAAATGAATTATAATAATTAAAAAGGTGATGAAGCAATTATATATTAAATTATGTTTATTATTTACAAAATTATTGAACGAACGAGTCATGTAAGACTCAATTTAAGGGAAATCATAACCCAATCTCCATTCCTTGAGTTAAATATTCATATCAGTTGCTTTGTTTTTACAATAATATGTTTGAATGACCTATGGTAATTTTATGCTAGAATACCCTTATATTGGGTATATTTATTTTTTTCACACATAATTATTTCATCGATTTATATTTAAGCTAATGATACAATCTTTATAAGGGTCTTCATCTCAATCTCCATTCATTGGGGTATATATTGAGAATATACTACTCCGAATATTATACGGTGTAATATTCAACCCTTTGACTTTTAATTTCATTCAATGGTTTCCAAATGGAATATTTTTCAACAATGAATTTTACTAAATGAAGAAAGGAAAAAAAATTAATGTATGCAGGGACAACGACCTCTCCTCTTCCATGATAGTTATTTTGTATTTGACTTCCTCTATAATCCATAATGTTTTTAAAAAGAAAATAAATACCAAATTAATTTTTAGTTTTTTTTGGTATTGAAAATGGTTTTGATAAGTTATTTACTATGTAAATATCTTGAAATTATTTCTTGTGATTGCAATGTGTAGATGTTGTTTTTTCATTATGATTTTTATGTGTTATGATTATATAATGGTACATGGACATTTGACGGGTTGTTATGTTATAATCCAAATAAGAGTGGTTACATGATAAACCAAATACGGTTTCTTTTTTGATAAACCAAGGATTTATGGTTAAGTTATAAACTCCATTTCATTTGGTATGGAATTTTACTATATTGATATTAAATATAGAGATTTGTGTGGAAGTTGACCGTTGGTTATTCCATATTAGTATGTTTGCATCCCAAGATACCTTTAAATTATATATGTTTTTTATGTGTTTATGGTAATATTCTGGTTAAAAAAATGGTACGTAATGTTCTCATATTCATTGAATAGTATTCATTAATTCAGAAAGTTGAAAATTGTTACAATATGATAAAGTATTCATGGTTTTCATGTAATACCACAACTAATAGTTTTACTTATTTGTGTATCCCTTACAGAGTTTTTATGCTCATCCCATGTTTTTAAATTTTTTTCCACAATTTATAAGTATGGGTAAGATAATTAAATAATTCATTATGATTTTTGTCAAAAAAACTGAGTCTTTTTTTTAAAGGGATTCCTTAGGTGGAAAAAGTGGATACTAAGTGTAACTGTCCACAATTAATTCCTATGTATATTATGTAATAGTTATAGCCTAATTCTCTAAAACACTTAACCTGAAAATATTATCAATTTAAATTCTTGACATAACTGAAGATTATGTAATGTTTAAGGGTAGGGAATTTTATATGTTGGGTCCAATGGAATGGGGTTAAACTCAACATTTAATAGACTCAATTATCTTAATGTTGTATAATGTATTTTTTTATCATAATATTTAAATAGATGTTGTGATAGTTGGGTGTATTGCAAAAATATTTCCAAAAAAGTGGGTATTGGAATTAATATGATAAAATGTCTTAAAGTACATATCATTAATATAAATTTAAAACACTAGAAAAAAATTCCATGAATTATTAATATTAATAATTATTTTTTTGTAAAATTCTGAAAATAAATCCATGAGCATGGTTGGTGAATTTTATTAAAACTAATAAACATATCACCCCAAATAAAGATTCATCAAATAGACATTTTCAAGGTTATATTTACTCTTATAGGCATCAACATAAACATTCTATTTCATCAATAATTATATTTAAAATAATGAACTATTGTCTATTTAAGAAAATTATTTTTTAATAGATAAAAAACATAGCTAGAAATTTATGTGTGGCATGAAATTTCCTGAGCTAAAAACCATGCTTTAATTTTGGGAATGTAGAAATATAATTAATTTAAAATATAACTCCCCTATTCATTGATTCTCTTTCGTTTTGTTCATTCTATCTCAATCCTTCCTCCATAATCATGATAGACTTATAAAATAAAACTACAAATTTTAAAATATAAGACACATAACATTAATGATGAGAAATACAATAGTGATTGAATTTAATATGAAAAACAATTTAATAAATTATATTATAAAAAATAATAATTAATGAAATAATTATAAACATTTAGTGTTCTATCTGATAAAATTTTCTAATATTTTTTATCTATACATAAACTCACTATGTTATGTAATTATATAGGGGATAAATTCTATGCAATCAAGAAAAATTAGCATACTCATTTGGGAATACAATTCCTAGATAAAACTTATCCCATTAATTGGAATTATATTTTTTCTCCCAAAGGTTATCATATTTTTCCTTTATATTAGACCTATCAAGAAATATTTATATAATCTGGAAAAAATTGTTAATTCAGGAAAAATATAATATTTTTGTAATTTTTTTCTTTTATTTATATTTTTTTTTCAATAATATAAATTTTCACAGTCAACAACCTTTTCCATTTATTTTGTTTAATTTCAACCTTTTCATTCTTTTTCACAGAAGATCATTTGTCCGTTTTGTCGAAGGAATTAATATCTTAAAATTATAGATTTTTATAATTACTCAAAAAAACATGTTATTCAATATATTTTTTCATCACCTAATATACATTGAACATAATTTATTCACTACTACCTCACAAGGATTAATTCCCACATAGAGCATTATCCAAGGTTCTTCCCCTTTATAAAAATGGACTTTTAAGGATACATGTTGTTTTCTCATTACCTATATCAAGAATAAGAAAATCCACTAAAAGGTTAATTTTATCATCTTAAACTAATAAATATTCAATAAAACATCATTATTATAACATAATTCTATCCCCTAATTGAATACATTCCATTTTGGGCATCAACTAATTTAATCATAGTCTTTAGAATGTTTAAATGGAAAATATATTCACATTCACTCCTAAATACAATAAGGAATTTTAAAATTAATTTTATCCTATATTAATGAGAATTATGAAACTATATAGATCAAATTTATTATTTGGGGGTCTCCTCACCAATGCATCATCTAACAACATTACAAGTCTCTTAAGTGATGTTACTTATTATTATGGTTGGAACACCACATATATTAGATGAAATTCATAATTTTTTTTAGATTTTTGTGAGAAAAATTATTATGATGACAAAAATAAGTGTAGTTCAAGTATTTGTTAGAGGTACCATGGGGTTGTTCCGTGGAAATAAATGAATCCACTTTCTTCCTCTAGGTTTCCAATTTTATTGATACTCATTTATAACTATCAACGATAACCACTCATTATGGTTTTTGCGCCTCTTCATTCAATTGAAAACTATTGTTGAAAATGTTTTTTTATAATTTATAATTATCCTTGTCTAATGTTTTTATCATGGACCATCATGAAACGATAAATTTTCATCCTACTAATATAAAGAATCAATTATAAATAGATTTCACGATTAAATGTATATATTGACCTTGGTAAGGGAACTATCTAAGTAGTTCCTTAAATATATCCTAATTTGAAAAACATTACTAAGATTTAGATTATTTGAACATTGGGTCAATTAATTAATTAATTATTTTTATTAATGGGCAATATAATCTATTTAATAATTTAATGTTCATCATACACCATTTTTTCATGGAATGCCACTCAATAAAATTAATTCAGTATTTATATTTTTTATTAAAAAAATTAAACAAGAAATACATTAACACATCATTTCACACTCCATTTAATTGAACTATATCACATAATTCATCAAAATATCCCATTATATATTTTAAAAATTTTATGGATTCCCAATTAATTTGATTGAATTTATGAAAATTTGAATTATATTTGACATTATTTTGATGGGATTTTATTTTATCTTATGAATGGAAATAGTTGTCCCCATCCATGCACAAGAAGCTAAGCTATTTCCCACCAAATAACTTTTCCATGGTCATTATTCTTGAAATATATTATCTACGTATTATATTTGATACACTATGGATATGTTTTTTTTCTTCTTCATGTTCCTCATTAAATTAAGATCATATTCAATATTTTCTTCAATATATGATAAAACATTTTCCCAAGATAGTACTTGTGTATCCATAATTATTGTCTTAGAAAGAACAAAGTAATAACTATATTAATATTCAATTGAATAAATAGTAAAAATAGAAAAGGGGAAATGATAATAATTCACATAATCAATCATACATAAGCTTATAAAATTTTCACAAGTGCTTCTAAATTGTAAAAAAAACATTAAATGAAATGAAATTTTAATTCCTTATGATAATAAAGGTTATAATTTTAGAAATATGTTCTAGGAATTAAAATATCTGATTGAATATTTTGGGTCTTGTCTATGGTTTAAGCCATACATAAAATTATACCTATTTTGAAACATAATTTAAAAAGATAATATATTTTATTGATTTAGTAAAAATATATCATATATTATGAATGTTTTGAATAATAAATGCATACTAGGATTTTTTAATACTAGGATCATGAAATAGATAACAAAATAAAATCATTCATAGATATTTATTTTGTTATAGAAATTGTATCAAAAAACCATTGATGTCTGATATTTTTCCCTAATTATTAATCTTATTTTTTCTTATGATCATGTGTTTCAATAAATTAAATAATGAGGCGACCAAACTAATTTTCAATCATATATACATAAATTTATTATATGTTTGAGAATGAATTTTATCAATTGTTTGATGTCAATAAAAACAAATTATCAATAAATAATTCAATGACTATGTCTAATGAAAAATAAAATATATAGGATAATGAAATAATGAAAAAAATGAACAAAAATTACTATTAAAAACAAAATAATTTCAATAATTTGTCACCAATTAATACAAAAGCATTAAAATATGGACATTCACTCGTGTTTTCATAATAATTAAGTATTTGATCCATGGTAAACCTAAGAGATGTCCATAATATAATATTAAAAATATATATGATAATAATTCATCCTTTAATATAGCCTTGCACTCTATCAATTGATCCTTAATAAGTTAAAGGTGAGTTGTTTTAAATAATAAAATCCCATTTATAGAGATATTACACTTAAACATATCTTTATATATTCCTTACATTCTAAATAAGTTTTGGTGTCCAAATAAATCTATAAATAGACCTAAAAACCAAGTGGCATGTTCTATATATCTCCCAAAAATATATCATTATGTTTTAAAATGGGGAAATATATAAAACTTTTCAACTTTTATACATTTTTAATCATCTAGGAATAATATATTTAATCATTATACAATAATTAATTGTCCGATAAATTATACCACAACCCTAAAAATAATTATCCATGCATCCATTATAACCACTCTAATATTTATTTCATATTTGACATGATTTATTACATAAACAAGAACTTAATACTACCCATAAGATCAATATTTATATTTTCATGGGGGATTAGAAAAAATACATGAAAAAAGAAGTCATAAAATACTTCATCTTTGTTGAAAAATTCTTTTACATGACCACGAAATTCTTTCAATCTTAGCAATGCATGGGATAACCCAAGGACATAAAAAAGAAAATTGTGAGAAATATGGCCCATTAAAGGAGTAAATAAGGCATAAAATTATTAATACAATAGAAGTTAGGCAATAAAAATATCAACGGATCGTTATAGAAACACAAATATAATGGAATCATATAGTAATATCATCAAAACATGGAAATGTAGAAACAATGTAAAACACAAAATCATTAATACAAAGAAATCAGTTAACCCCCATGACAACACGATGAAAAAATCTCCTATAAAGGAATCAATTAATCGCCTTTCCCAAAATGATGTATAATGATAATAAATATTACCCAATGAATTGGGGCACTATTAGGGCACACTATTAATGAATAGTTTAATCTCATACGTAAGTGTGCCACATATATAACAAAACACAGATTCATTCAACATCATCATTTATTACATTATAACGAAATGTGGAATAAATAAATCTGAGAATATAATCAATATTTATATGTTAATAAAGGTGAATACCCTTAAGAGTGAAATGGGAATGGAATTCACAGCACGATGATTTTGGCATTGAAAATTGCCGTGTAAGTTGAGAAACATAAGAACATCACATGGGGATTAATAAAATGGATTTATGAAAGAGAAATTGGTCTCTCATAATTTATCCATGAAATGGGTATTAAGGGGATCATATAAATAGATGTTCTGAAATGAGAAATTTTAAAATATTAGGTGTAACATAATAAAGAAACATGAAGAAGGAGGAATGAAATAACTCTTAAGTAATTTGAGCATTGTAACAAGTGCACATGAGAGGGATTAATGAGTGATAAAGGGGTCTCTCGTCATTCAAAAGAATAATTATAGTTTGGGGGAGGTGAGAAAACATAATCCATCATTTTTAATTGAAAATAAAATTATGTATCAATATAAGGAAACTTGGATAAATATGAGAAATTGAGGAAACCGTTACCTGAGTGAGTGACTTAAAAATAATGAAAAGGTTATTATTTAGAGATTTTGAATCCTTGTGGGGGATTTTAGAGAAGACATTATATAGTAGGGGCATGATCAATTAATTTTTAGTTAACATAAGTGAGATCTTGGGTAGGTTTATATAGGAAATGCGAGGGAAATTCATTAATATTTCACAAAGATAGATTTTGGAATCTATATAATTAAATATCCAAAACCAGAAACCATACCATGGTTTTACACCATGTTATTTTCTAAATAGAAGTGTAAAAAATTAGTTTATAAGTCCATAGTCTTAATATATTAAAATGTTAGCCTTTCTTTTATGGTGGTGAGTCACATTATTAATGAAATGAACCTAAAATAAAAAAATATGTTGTACATTTTGGAGGAATCACTAAAGCATTGTAAAATAATTAAAATAAATCAATAATCACATTATATTAAATCTAAAACATATAATGGGTCTATTATTCCTCTTATGGTTTTTATTACATCACTATTAGGCCATTATGATGCCATAAAACACACTATATATTTATATATTTTTATTT
Organism: Viscum album; assembly: GCA_963277665.1. Taxonomy (NCBI): domain Eukaryota; kingdom Viridiplantae; phylum Streptophyta; class Magnoliopsida; order Santalales; family Viscaceae; genus Viscum; species Viscum album. The sequence continues at coordinate 475,554,263 of OY728148.1, forward strand.
TTTACCCAGTCCTTGGATTGTCTCAAAAAATTATGAAAATTTTACTGTTGGATATTTTGACCTCTTTATTACAAAAATAATATTCATTTTATCTAAATAAATTTTTAAATATTTAAATTTTTACTTCTCAATAGAGAACTTACATTTATTATTAATTTAAAGGGTTTGAATGAATACTATTTTTAAACATTAATAAAATGTACATTTGAATTAATAAAAATTATATTCTCATTTATTATTAATAGAAGTAATTTTTTAAAAATATTTTACTAAAATATTAATTATTTTAAAAATTTATTAATTCCTAAAAATAAATTCATTAAAAATAGACTTTATGTTTTATCGTAGAAAAATATAACTCCTATCATACTTTTTACACAATCATTTATAGGTAAGGATCAAATATAATCATCATTTATAATTATATTTTTTATAATATTAATAATAAAAACATAATAATTCATATATTTATCCAATGTGTCATTTTTACCCGAATAATCAATTTATCAAATTCATTATTTTTTTAAGAAATAATATTCCCATAAAATAATTGATGGAATAAGAATTTTATTTACCACAATGTATTACACAATAAGTAAATAATACCTTGTAACATAACACCTTATAACACTTAAATAAGACCAAAGGGTAAGGTGTGCAATGGTGACTGAATCTTGGAGAATCTTGGATAACCTTTCCTTGGTGGTAATCAAAATAAAAATGAAATTCTCCTGTAGGAAATTCCATTGATACTTATTGTGTTGATGCTCATCTTATTATTGGTCTTTGAGAAAAACCTAATGAGGCTACCTCCTTTCGGAGCTCTGAAAAATGAGCTTCGTACAGCCTGAGTCTGCTGGATGAGTCCATCATCTCCTTTTTCTATGTCGAAAGATTTTTTCAAAACCAAATCATTATATTAATTCTGTTATCACTATTGAAAATCTATATTATCAAATATAATGATACATAAGAGGAATTTAAACCCCAAAAAAGAGTGAAAGTGTTTTACATACCTATAACACATTAAAATAAAGGAAATTTTATTCATAAATGATCGTGTCCTTACAGCGTTCCCCCATAAATAAATTTTACCCGTGAAATTTCTTTTTCCCACGCTAAAATAGATGAGGGTAACTCTACCTCATCACTTCCTCTGGTTTCCATGATTCTTATTCAAACTTTTGGTTTCTCTCTAACAATTTGATGAGGGTAATTATCTTATTTCAAATAAATATTTCCCTATGATATATGATATATACCAGCTTCTCCTCATAGGAATGGTCAATCTCTAATGGTACCACCTCCATATTGAGTACATGTGATGGATCAGTTATGTTCTTCCTCCATAGTGAGATAGAAAATTCATCATGTACATGAGACACGTTCATTGGGGGTGCGAGTTGATAGGCCACTACTCTATTGTGATCTAGAATCTCAAAATGGATGATGTTCCTTGGACTATGATCTCACTTATTCCCAATTCTCATCAATTTCATACATAGAGATATGTAGAGGAAAACCATACCTATAACATCGAAATCAAGGTATCATCGACGGTTATAAGCATGTCACTTTTTTCGATTTAGATGAGCTAGGATTATCTGCTGGATGGTCTTATCCTTCTCCATAATTTCTTTGACCATTTCATTAGCAGGAATTTATTTCTCCCCAACTTCATCCCATCATGATGATTTTATGCACCTCTTCCCATAAAGGGCTTTATAAGGATCCATTTGGAAGGTAGAATGGAATGTGTTGTTATGAGAGAAGTCAACTAGAGGAATATGTTGATGCCATCCTCCTTTGACGTCCATTGATCATGATATCACCATGTACACAAGTGTTTGCATATTCCACTTATATTTCCTTAAATTTGAAGATGATAATTTGTACAGACGTTTAGCTCAATATTCAGAGCATGCTAGAGACTCTTCTAGAACTTATAGGTGAATTTTTTATCATGATAGGATTCAATCAATAGAAGTACACCATGAAACCTTACCAATTCACTGATGTATATCTGTACATATTAGTCTATCACGAAATCATCATGAATTGAAATGAACTGTGCAGTATTTGCAAAATGATCCCCCATAACCTAGATAAAATTGTTTCATTTGAATATCTTTGGATGTTTGGTGAAAAATTCCATGGTGATGTTCTCCCATTTCCTTTTTGTTATGGGTAATGGTTTCATCATCCCATTAGACTTTTTATACTAATCCTTCACATAATAAAATTCCACACACATTGATGTATATTCTACAATTTATTTCTTCATGTTGACCCACCAATAATTACCTCAAAGATCCTAATACATCATTATGTTTCTGGGGTGGATGGAAAATTCAAACTATGAAAATCATCCCACAGTTCATTCTTTAACTTATGATTTGATGAAACACATATTCTTGACCCAAGTCTCCCAAATCGGTCTCCATTAACATTCAAATCTTAGTATTTTCCAATTTTGATAGACTCCACTTTCTTTGGAATTCCAACATAATCTTTTTTAGCACACTTTTACCTTTCCAAAAGAGATGGTTGAGAAATAATTTGTGAAAGGATTAATGAGGTTACTTTATTTATGATTACCATGTCCATATTTATCAAATATAAGATGATTGGATCATTTTAAATTCTCAGTAATGATATAATTCTAGGATCATCTCTATATAGAGCATCTGACACCTTGTTCGCTTTCCCTTGGAGTTAAAGGACTGAGAAGTCGTAATCCCTGATTATATTTAACTACCTCTATGGGTGTATGTTTATCACATTTTGTGTTTATATATATTTGAGACTTATGTGATCTGTATATATTTCACAATTTTCATCAAATTGATAATACCAACATATTTTCAATATAAAGATCACAACTGAAAACTTTAGGTCATGCGTGGGATAGTTTTACCTATTAACTTTCTACTCCTTTGAGGAATAGACGACGACTTTTTCATTCTGCATCAAAAGACAACCCATGAACTTATTCAATGAATCAGTGAAGATTATAAAAATATCCCCACTTGTGGGTAGTTTGATCACAAGGGTATTTATTAGCCTCTTCATTAACTCCAGGAAGCTTTATTCACATTCATCATTCCATGAAACCTTGTCTCCATTCCGAGTTAGCTTGGAAGGAGTGTTTGACAATCTTTCAACATTTCAAACAAATTGGAAATAATATATAGCTAACCCATGAAATATATAGATATCAATACCAGATTTCATCCACATCCATCTCTCAATTTCTTTTGTTTTGGACGAATCCATAGAAATTCCATTGCTTAAGATGATATACCCCACGAATGAGACTAACTTCAACCATAACTCATACTTGTTGAGATTTTCATAGAGGTTATCCTTTCAAAAGGTCTCTAGTATAGTTCATATGTTCTCCTAATGATCCCCTATAGTTGTGGATTATTTTTGAATATTGTCTATAAAGACTACCATAAATTTTTAGAAGTAATATCTATAGACTCTATTCAAAAATCCCATGATTATATCTAGAGAATTAATGAGTTCAAAAGGAATTACTATGAATTCATTGTGCCAGTACCTTGTACAAAAAACAGTCTTTAGGATATCCTCCTTCATCACCCTTAATTTGTAATATCCTAAACGAAGATCCACCTTAGAGTTGTATTGTGCTCTACATAGATGATCAAACAAGTCATCAATTCATGGAAAAGGATACATAAATTTATCATCATTTTTTTGAACCCATGATAATCAATGAAAAAGCGCATTGATCTATCCATCTTCTAGATGATGAGGACTAGTGCACCCCATGGTAATGAACTTAGGAATATAAAACTGTCATCTAGATTCTCCTATAGTTGTTTCTTTAGCACCTAAATCCCCACAACATCCATTCTATATAGAGTCGTGGATAATGAAAACTGCCTAGTTATAAGATCAACTAAGATTTCAACATCTCTTTTAGGAGGAAGACCATGTAATTACTTAGGAAACAAATCAGTGAATTCCTTCAGAATAGGCACGTATTCGAGGATGGTCACTTCCTTAGAATCAATCATCTAAGAACGATATGTGTGCTCATAGGGATTTAATATCCCTACTTCAGATGATGGTGCTAAAAATATTCATCCACCTCCTTGAACTTGTATTGGATTGGATTTCGATTCACTATATAGAGAGTTATTTCCATCCTGCAAAAATTTATATTTTCTCTATACAGGGAAGGAAAATCCATGCTAGTAATTGAATAAAATTATACCAAGGGGAGTGTTATGAGGATATGTTGGGAAGTATAATCCAAAAATTATGACAGGGGAGGAATATTATTCCTAGGATGCAATAATTTATCCATTGGCTATTTCCACCAACATCCGTAATTCCATTCATTGTGGCGATGTTTGTATTTTTCTATTTAAATTTTGGGATATAAAAGTAATCATAGAACTAGATAAAAAAATTAAGTTCACTATTAATGAATGAATAATAAGAGTACCTATCACCAATTCATTGTCTACATGCACATTGTTAGTAGTGATGTAAAAATATATCTATTAATTCCTTGGAGGTTGTTGGTTGACTATGAAAAACCTTTTCATAAGAAACTAGTTCCGAAAGTCCTCTTGTTCTTTGTAGTTGTTGTAATGAACATTGCGTTGGGTGTCAAACAGAGTGTTCCTTTCCTCTATCACAATAGCATGTTTTTTTCTAGTAATCACTGGCTAGGATTCCTTCCTACCTACACCTAAATCATTTCCTCATCCCATTGAGCTAATTTTCAGGGTTCTTCTTTCCACACCTTTGGAAAGTGGGATGCTGTAATTTATTAGCACTACTGGATTTATCCATCGGACTTTCATTAATAAAGTCCACATTCTATTTCATATCACCATGATAACCCTAAGATATTTTGTTCTCCATTTCATCATTGAAAGCACATAATACAATCTCCTTATACCTCTCAATGTCGTGGATCACTAGGGATATCTGTAGGGTAGGTTTTCTCCTACCAAAGTATTGCTCAAACATTTATTCAGGGGTAAAAAACCACAAATGTGTATCATGCATGTCTGGTGATTTTTCCTCATATTCCCAAATTGATTAATCATCCATTTTCTTGAGAGGTAGGAAATATCATTCCATATTTATAATTATGGTGCGAGAAAAATATTTACATAAAACATTTTCCTAAAAAAAATCCATATCATCACCTATGTCTCTAACTCTAGCTTTATATTTTTGAATAATATCCACCACTAATCGACTTCACCCTATATATGATAGGGATCCATATCAACCTTCTCTAGTTCAGAACATTGATGTATGGAGAAGATCTTCTCAATGGATTTGTTCCATTGTTCGGTGATTGAGGGATTAGATGTTCCATTGAATGTGGGAAGACATTATCTCATGAATATCTCAATTGCGATAATGTTCTTTCTTTGGTGGGGGTGGAAATTCCACTTAACCCATGTTTCTATTAAAAACATGAGTTAACTAAGGGATTATTGTGATAATATTTTCAATTCCATCTTCCATTGGATTGGGAATATCATCAGTACAGTCATCACATTGATCATCATTCGACTGTTAGCCCGAGTCCTCCTATTACTGATCACTAGTTAGAATAGAAGGTAAATTAGAGGTAATATTTTCAACTATTACACACTAAAAAGGGAATAAAATGAAAAATGGAATAACTGTTAAATTAAATTTATCTCTATAAATTATGAATTTCAAATCATCAATTTATGTTATCCATGATATAATTCATAACAAATATTCTTAGAGGAACTTTTCTATTCCCTTAATAATGGTTCATACTAATCTTATGAATATAACAAATCATACCCCATTTAAGTGTCAAACCAATGGTGAATCCAAGCCCATAGTTGTGTTACAATTCCCATTTGAGTCTAGCTCAAAGTGGTTTTTTTGTTTTTACCCCAAAATTCACTTTCACTAGAGCCACATAAGATTTTTCATATCCAGGAATAGATGTATTTCCTTGATAATCACCTATATCTATATTCAAAAAAATTTACGAATTATTTTCTTATTCTTAGTCTTATCCCTAAGTACTTCACTAGTTTTTTCTAATACCAATCTAAAAAAATAACTAAATATATCCTTAGATACCAACTACAACAACCCTTCTCTTTATTTAATGTTTAGAAAAGATTTATTACGTTAAAATTACATTAATAGAACATAGATGATCGAGATTTATACTGTATTTGGAGATTAGGAATATTACATGACAACCTAATACATTAAATACAACACGTTTATTGAAAGAATTTTTACATGACCACAACATTCATTCATTATTAACATTGCATTAGATAACCTAAGGACATACATAAGAAAATGGTGAGCTATAAATCCCATTAATGGAGTAAATAAGGAATAAAATGAATAATAAAACCCATGGTAGGAAATAGGCATATCAATGGTATATAAGATAAAACATGGACATAAAGGAATTATATAACATGATCATCGTAACATAGAAATGTTGAAACAACTTAAAACATTGCATCATTAACATAAAGGAATTAGTTAACCCCTATCCCGAAAAGATAGAAAAAATATTATAAAGGAATAAGTTAAACTGTAGTCCCAACATGAAATATAATGATACTAAATCTTACCCAATCATCGAAGTGCTACCAGTATCACCCTTCATGAACATTTTAATCTCATGCTTAATTGTTCCACATAATCATGTAACATGGATGCATTCAACATAATCATTTATTCCATGATAATGGAATGTAGAAAAAATATATGAAAGTAAATAATAAAGAAGCATGTTTTCGTAATTGTGAATAGCCTTGAAATAGGAATGGGCATGGTCTTCACTACATGGTGACTTTGGTATGGAAAATCGTGGTGCAATTTAAGCAGCATAACACCATCACACGGGGATTCATAAAATGGGTTGATGAGAGAGAGGTATACCATCATTTAGACATGAAATAGGGAGTATGGGGTCCATATAAATACATTTTTTGAACATGAAGAAATTTTAATTTGTAGGCATAACAAAATGAAGAAACTTGATGAAGGGCGAAGAATGAAATAACAGTTATGAAATTTCAACATGGTAACATGTGTACATGTGAGGGATTAATAAGACAGAAATGGGTTTCTCATTAGTAAAACAAAATATGGGAAGTATGAGGGATGTGAATAAACGTTAACCATGATCTTTAATTGAAAATAAAATGGTATAACAATATACGAAAACATGGATAAAAATAAAAAATGATGGAAACCCTTACTAGATTATGTGGCTTCGAAATTTTTATGTGGGCCTTCATGAGATCTTCGAGAACCTTTGTTGGATTCTATAGAGGGTAGTAATGAGTAGGGACATGATCCAAGTATTTTTAGTTAAGATTAGTGGGAGCATTGGTGGGTTTATAAAGGAAATGAGAGGGGAATTCCTTAATTTTCACAAACATATATTTTGGAATCAATAAATATAAATATTCCAAACCACAAACCTTCCTTGGGGTTTTTCCCTTAGATTATTCCAAATAAGAGCTTAAATAATTATTTAATAAGTCCTTGGGACAATGATACTAAAATATTATCCTTCATTATGTGAAGGTGAGTCACGATATTGAATAAATGAACATAAAATAATAAAATACTTTATACATGTTGGAGGATTAACTAAGGAAATATAAAACAAGTTTTATAAATCTAAAATCACTTTATATTAAATTTAATACATTGGTTTGGTCTAAATCCCATTTATGTTATTTATTACATCACTATTGGGTCATTATGATGTCATAAAATACACTATATTTATATAATATTTAATTATTACACAAAAAAGTTGATTGGATCCGAAAATTATGAATAATTTTTCATTGATTAATTTCAACATCCTGAATAAAAAAATAATATTCATTTTTTCTAAGTAGTTTTTAAATATTTTAATTCTCACGTTTAAAAACAGAATCGATATTTCGTGATAATTTGATGGGTTTTGACCAAAATAGTTTTTAAACCTTAATAAAAATTAAATTTCAATTCATAAAAATTCTACAATCACTTTTTATTAATGAAAGTTATTTGATAAAAATATTTTATTAAAATATTAATTATTTAAAAAATTTATTAATTTGTTAAATTAAATCTATTATAAATAAACTTTTTGTTTTATCGTATAAAAATATAACACTTATTAAAAAAATTACCTAATAATTTATAGATAAAGAAATAGCATAATAATTATTATTAATAAATGTTTTATAATATTATTAATAAAAACAAAATAATGAATATATTACTCAAAATGTACCATTTTCACCAGAAAAATGAATTAATCAAATTAATTATTTTTTAAGAAAGACTATTCCCATAAATTTTTTGATGGAATAAAACTTTGTTTTATCAAAAGTGATTTCACAATAGGTAACTATGTCCTGGTTATGTAACCCCTTATAACACCAACATAATACCAAAGGTTATGGTGTGTGATGGTGACAGACTCTTAGGGTGGCTCATATTACATCGCTCGGGTGATAATCTATATTAACATGAACATGTTGTGTATGAAATTATGTTCATGCATAATGCATTGAAGCTTGTCTTGGGCTTGGTGAAGAGTGAATCCCAGTGATACAAATTCCATTCCAAGCTTCGACAAATGTGCTTCATACGACCCAAGTCAAATAGATTAGGTCATTGTCTCTTTTGTCTGTACTAAAAAAATTAGTTAAAGCATTATATTTATATTTGTGTTGTGATAACCATTTAATGGCTATATTATAAATGGTAAGGATACATAATGGCCATTTAATCCCAATAATAATAATAATAATTATAAGAGTGCATATGTTTTATATATCAATAAGACTTAAAAATAATGGGAATTTTTCCCAAAAATTATCTGGTCACTAAATACATAATACTATATCTGTATATCAAGAAATTTTATATGTTTTTTACCTCATCACAAAATTAAATCATAGTGTGTTTTTGTTTTAATTTATTTGACCTCCTTTGTAGTGAAGAGAAAATGTTCATCCCATAACACTTTTATCCATGACATAATAAATTTCCCATAATTTTTTTTATTCCTCACATGGTGCTTCCTAATCAACCATGCCACAATATATCCCAATTCCCCATGATTTATTCCATTACTTTTATAAAATATTTTTAGTTACTCAAAAAAATTTTTTACGGGAAATAATACCATAAAATGTTAAAAAAACTAATAAATTTGGCCCAATTATCCAGTTTATAGGTACAATTTAACATTGATAGTTATGATCTGATTTGTTTTATCACTATATACTTCCCTTATATCCTTTTTTTCTTCAATATGGGGATTTAACCCAACTATTGATCGAAGAAGGTAGAAGTAGATATGATTCCATTGCCTTTTTTTATCAATTTTATGAAGTCATTACTATTATTTTAAATTTAAGGATTATTATATATGGGTTCATTGAAGGAGTTTGTGATCATCCAAATTTTTTACGTACTCTATATTTAATTCCATATAACACTACATAACACTAGAAACATTTCTTTTTTATTAGTATATTATTTATGAGATATATCATGTTATTCTAGGGAATGTGTGGTCCGGAAATAATGGTCACTTGTTATGAGATATATTTACTGGTTCCCTATTATTCAATGGATATATCATTCAACCATGGGTGTTTACAATTGTATTATACATGGTATCAATGAGCCACTTAATGATTAATAATTGGTTCAGAATATATCACATATAAAATAAAAGGTTATATCCACAAAAGACTCATTTTGGGATGAAACCTAAATTAGAGATGGAATTAGTGTTAGTTGAATGAATGATATTATGTATTAACTTTTATGGAGGGTGAAATTATTATAAACTATAGATGATGAATGAAGAAATGAAAATCATAATTTTTCATTGGAGTAACCACATTCTTTCACCTCTAAATATTTTATGTTTTATTTTATTATTCTTTGTTCTAAAAATACTATTTTTTTATTATATCATTAGGAATGTAAGAAAAATAAAAATAATAAGTGATATAAATAATAATTGTGTTTTTGTTGGACTCCTTCATCGAAATCCTAAGGAATATGTCATGAACCGACCTACCAATGTCTAAACTATGAATACCCCAATCCAACCTTCAATATGCCAGTGGCTCAAGACTAGCACTAAGAAAGAATATCTCGAAAATGGGAGGCATTATCCTAACACACATGTATACAAGGACACATCACTAAGACCACACAATGCTTAAATATAAAATAATGAAACAATGCATTTATACATCTAAGATCCCACAATCGTGTATGATAATAAAGTCTAAAAAATATAAAATTGATAAATATCCCAAACCAAAACTTTAGATATAACCTGTTACATGGGAGATGAACAGGTAAAAAGAATGATCTGGGTAAACACCTTGGTCTATCAAGCTCCATCATTTCTTCACCCACTCCCTATCCTTGTAGTAAACCGTTAATAACCAAATTTTAGCCATATAATTCGATTCGATGCAAAGACTATTATGGTTGTAATCACTCCATGATTCATGATACCATACAAGATACTTGATGAAGAGGTTTGGGTTATTTTTCCCTTCCCTTGAAATCTCATCAGTCTATGGGGAACATGATACATAGACAAATGGTCCCTACTAGCACCACTTGGGGACACCACGAACCTAGTCTAGATCAACCCACTATGTGGGGGATAATATGTTAAGGATTTCCTAAACCATAATAATATGTATTTCTTTGTGGAGGATAAATTACCTACTCATATTGGTCATATTGATTCCAAAAAAATCTAACTAGGTATTATAGAGGATCACACTCCAATATCATATAGGGACACTGCATCTCATTATGATATTTGACCTCTAGAGGGGACCAAAATCTAGTTATGTGGATCTAATGTCACATTATACCCTCATGGTAATGGACAAGGGAACACAATCAACATATACATGTCCAAACTAAGAAAATGGAGAGACTCATGCACTTTTCAAGAGTTTACATTACATTTCCCAAAAATTACATGCCATGTCTATCCATCTAACATCTTACGGTGTGGAGGAGACTCACACGTCGTGTAGTCTCCATATACATGGTGTGTATAATGAGTGCATCGTGTGTATAGATACAGGATTTTTCTGCACGTGTCAATTGTCCATTTCCTGTACCTAATACTTGTCTATTTACTTGTCTTTGTATACCATGTCGTGTCATTGTGGAAGTACATGACGTGTTCGTGACTGTGTACCCCAACCCTTGTACATGTACATACGAGGTAAATGCCATGTTAATAGTGTAGGGTCAGTATTTTTGGGATATGGGTCACATTCCATGTGATCCTTATCTTGGGCTAAACCCTAGAACTGAATCAAGGGGGGCCGACATGGAATATAGATCCAGTTTATAGACCGTGTTCTATGGGATTTTCTCGAAATCCAGTTCCATACTCTGAACATCTTCTACATTTCTCTAATCATCATTCTTGATGATCTATGCTTGGAAACTCAAGGGGACTCCATTTCTGAGTCTCTCCATTGACACTCAATTAGATTCTACCTCAGATCGATTGGAATAAAGGACTATAGAGCTGTTAACCATTGAACATAGAAGAAAATTGAAGAATGAGGAATCTGAAATCTATTATTGTCTGATTCGATGTTATAGTCAACACTGCACCTCCATAGTATTGTTATAATCGAAGATATATGATATCAGATTATTACACTTCTGAGTGGGAGCACAATGATTAGTCTATTGGGATTTATCAAACCCCTATCCAAATAAAGGATAATTTTGGTGAATCAAAAAATCAGGGGAGGAAATAACATAATCAAACAAGAGGAATAAACCTCGATCGATGCTTGTGTCAATATCAATCTTTTTCTGTAAGAGAAACAATGAAGAGATCCACATAAATCCCCAAAATCCCCACATAATATACCCATACAACAATTACATATGATCCATGGATTAATTAATTGGTAGGCTGATCCTCATTCATTGTAGGAATCATGAACGAGGAAGAATTCATATAAAAAGAAACGTAACTCGATTTTGGATAAATCATTGATGAAGAACGATTTCATTTCCATCATTTATGATATCCTCTAAATCTATTGGTGCGGTGATCCACAATTTTATTCTGATCTGTTATCATTTGAATAAAGTGATCTTTTCCAAACGACGTCTAGGTATCAAGGGTTTAGTGTCCAACCCTAAGAAAATTTCCACAGTCTTATATTTAAAGATGTTTTAGGACACTATGTGAAGTAAAATAAAAAAATTATTAAGTTAATTTAGTTTATTAATTTATTTATTTTGAAAAAAATTCAAAAAACCACCCGCAACGGCTATTTTTTTGTTGTTCCTAGAGTAAAACCACCATTATGAACTAAGTAGTCCCCATATAATTTTGATCCATGAACCTTTTTATGAGTAATTTCACATTTTTAAGGAAACTACACACAATTTCTATTAAATATATTAAATATATTTCCAACAACTATTCTAGATACATTGGGCCTCAAGAATCACACGTCGTCTTAGAATGTAGTGTCGAAAAGAATATATATTATATTTAAAAATAATCCATGAAAAAACCAAGATGTTACATTATTCCATTATTTTAGAAATTCATCTTAATAGGTGAAAAATAATAAAATAAATGAGGGTATTTGGATCATGTCTAAGAATCTCTTTCCTATGTCCTCTCCTAATGGTTCTTATTCTACCAATAGACACACAAAAGGGGAATAAATTTCCCATAAAAAATTCTATCATACCGATCATTAATCTTCACTGGGTACTTAGAAATGTTCTCTCCACCCTTGATGTCCAACTTCCCCCAATCGATAACATGTGATGGGTCTTGCACACACCTCCTCAGTTGTTACACAAGGAAGGAATCATGTTTCTGGTCTAACTATGGAGATAGATCTAAGCGGTACACCACCCACCAACTCTAATCAGTTCCTGGAAATGGCCAATGAACCTCATCGATAACATACCATCATGACCAAATCTCCATAATGCATGACAATGTCAGACAATATGAAACACATGGTCTCCTTCCCTGAACTCCAATGGAGTCCATCGCCTGTCAACATAAGACTTATAATGGCTCTATGTAGTCTTCATCTGCTCTTGGATGGTCTGAACATTCTCTATTGTAGCTCTCACCTACTCTAGGCCCACAAGTGAAAAATCACATGGATGATTACAAAAAATTGGGTAATTTCAGGGTCTCCAATAAAACTCCACGAATAGACCCCCACAAAAAGTGTATTAGTAGCTATTATTATATGAAAAATCTACCATTGGTAGGTGATCATCCAAAATACAACCAAATTACAACATGAAATCTCACATCATGTCCTATAGAACATAAATGGTCCTCTCAATCGGGCCAATAGTTTGTGGGTGAAACACTATTCTTGAGAATAATCATGTCATAAACACAATTGAAAATCCATTACATAATTAGGATTTGAAACAAGAATTATAATAATAATGAGTATTAGATATAAATCCAGGGACTCAAACAATATTCTATATGTTGAGGTATCCCAATACATCCACTGAACACTTCTACTGAATAGTTATGATGTGAGTGGACGTGGTGAGAAGATTTTCGATAACCCATATAGAATCATGTTCTCTATAAATATGTGGAAAGCCTATCATGAAGTACATAGATATACCATCCCTCTTCCGTTCTATTACTTTAATAGGTTGAGGTAAGCCCACTAAAACATGGTGCTCATCCTTCACTTAATGAAATGTAAGATATCAAGTGACAAACACTACAACTCAATTCTTCATCCTTCTACACAAAAAATGACATCAAAGGAACCTATACATATTTTCCACAATTAGATGTACCACCATGGGAGATGTAGGAATGTTGTGTAACACCTCACCTAAAAATTCCAAAGGTACCAATTCTCACCCTCAAAGAAGAATATCATGATCCCCACCTATATAATATCCATCAAGGGAATGTGTAGTGGATATCTGAGTACATAAGGTATCACAATAGGTATATCCACATTAAACATCCCTAATATGCTATAGAAGGAGTGGGTAACAATGATCGACTGAATATATAAATCCCTGTCACTATCCACAAAGGACAAATACAATGAAGAAAACTACATCCACACCTTCACTAGAATATAAAATATCATTTATATCCGAGTTTTAATGTCAGTTATTAAATAAACGATGTTAAAAACAATGTATCATCAATTATAAAAATAACAGACATTAAAAACAAGGAAAACTAAATTTTACATCAGTTTTACTAAAATTGACCTGAAAAATGCATGTTTGACATCAGTTCTTATAAAACCGATGTAGAGAACTCATCTTCCAAATCAGTATTAGAAGAACCAACCTAAAAAATGAAAATTTTCACATCAGTTTCTAGTAAATCGGCATAAAAATATATTTGAAAAAAATTTATTTTCATGTCGGTTATAAAAAAGCTGACATGAATGCTAAAATTTCACATCTTTCCAATAAGACGTTCAATTTGGTGACAAAAAAACATTTGAATTTTCATATTCTTCTTAAAATATAGTACCCCATAGTTTTATTTTCAGTTGAATTTATATGTTTTCACATTCCACGTGTATCTTTTTAACTATCAATTCTTTGTACAATCATTATTGTTTCATAGACTCAAATCATCAAATATTTATCATCATTCAACTGATTATCCTTTGGACGAATACAATATGGTATGTATAATTATTTTTCTATGATTTAATATATTTTTGATTATTTTCCAGAATTGATACCCATCTAATTATTCAATTTTTCTTATAATGAAGAATACTTTCTCAGATCACATCTAAACAAAAAAGGTGTGTTAAAAGTCTAAAATTCATTGGAACCCACATCAAAATGTTTTTCCTCATGAGATATTTCATTCAAATAAAAATATATCAATGAAGTGTACGAAAAGATATAAAATTAAGACAATTTTGTGGGGTTATTTTTATATAATCCATCTGGTTGTGATCTTTTTTCCTTTCAATTACCATATTTTTTCATCTTATCGAGTAATCATATTTTAACGCATAATATGTTTTGTTACAACAGTTAAAAAATAACCAATGTAAAAATAAACATAGAACTACCTTTTTAATGTTAGTAATTTTATAAATGACTTCAATAAACTTATTTACATCGTTTATAAAATAAATAATGTAAAATTTGTTTGAAGGTAACTTTTTTACCTTGGTTATTTTAGAACTGATGTTAAAAACCTTTGAAATAGTATTTTTTACGTCGATTTATTAATTGATATTAAAAAATATAATTTTTACATCACCTAAAAGAATATACCCTATAAAAACAATATCAAGAAACATAAAACAATGATGAAAACAATGTTTTTGTACATTTTATTGGCCAACAACCGAAAATAAGATATCCTAATAAGTGCATCTACTACCATATTCCCCTTCAAAGGAGTATATATGATATAAAAGTTATAGTTCTGGATGTACCTTATCAACCCCTCATCCTTAAGTTAATATCCTATTGAGAGAATTTATTCTTGAGTCTCCAATGATCAGATTATATGATAAATCACTCCCTCATCTGATATTATTTTCACATGTTCTTTACGAAAACAAATTCTTCTAACTCATGGTATTGGGATTATAGTTTTGATCATGTGGTATTAACTAGAAAGAACCATATGAAATAACTATTTACCTCTAAATAAAATCAAAATGAAGTCTAGTCCTTGATGCATCTCCGAACACTATGTACTCGATACATACCTATGATAACTGTAATATTGGAGCACTCGTCAACCTATGCCTTAGCTCTTGAAAGTACCGCATACACTTTTTTGTTCACATAAAAGATTATCATTCCTAGTCAAGGCTGTGAATGGTTATATTACTATGGATAATATTGGTAGAATCATCTGATAGTAACTATCTAATCCCAAGAAACTCCACACCTTGGTAACACTCTAGTGTATCTCCTTATCAAACACTTCTTCAACATTTTCTGAATCAACTACAACTCCATCCATCTAGGTAATGTGCCCTAAAAAATAAACCAAAAAAATCTAAAACTGACACTTCAAGAGCATCCCATAATGTTGGGGCTCCCGAAGTGTGTCCTGGCCCATCCTCACATGTTTGTATACTCATACTCAAATACAGAATACAATATGATGTCATTGAAGAAGACTATGTCGCACCGGTATATAAAAAGATAAAATATTTGGTTTATGAATCCCATGAACACTGTTTGAGAAATTTTCATTCCATGAGACATCACCAAGTACTCATAGTGAAATTAATGACATATGAAGGCCGTATTTGGTATATCATTTTCTCATACTTGCAACTGGAGATAGCCTGATCTGAGGTCAATATGTAGGGACCATCACAACCCTTTTAACAATTCAAATATTTCTTCAATAATTGGAAGTTTATATATTTTCATCATCATCACTTGGTTTAATCCTTGAAAATCCAAACATAACTTCAATCCATCATCTGTATTCTTGGAAAACAAAACATGGGCAACCTAGGGTGACAAATAGGCTCTCACGAAGTCATTCTCCTAGGAATCATATAAATTCATCCTCAACTCTCAATGATCTATAGTAGGCATATGATATGCTGGTGCGGATAACAAAGTTGTCTCAAGATGCATGTTGATACATAAATCTACCCCTCATTGGGGAGGGAATCCTGGTACATCCTTAGGAAATATTTCCTCATACTCCAGTAACATTATAGTAAACAGATAGCCCCAATATTCTACAACACCAAGGGTAAAACATTCTAACTACTATGTAATTGGATGGACTGTCATATTCCTAAGCTCATCCTGCTCTCCCAAGGATTCCATTTCACCATTGAAAGAAAAATGCATTATGTTACGTCAGATGCACCACATTCTACACCTAAAATAATCAATTTTCTACTCTAAATATTGATAAATATCCCATACCTATGATGAACTAGTAAGGCCTCATTTCTATAAAAAATATATCACATACAAAACTCTCACCACTAAGAATCAGGTCCCATAGTCATTAGAAGTGTAAAATCACTAAGTCACCACCCATGAGAGTCTCTAACAGCAAAGGTCGAGTAAAAAGAAAAACAATAAACTCTACGATTCAAAATAGGAAAGTGGAATGGATGGAATGTCTAGAACATGTGTCTATAAATAATATATATGATGTAGAAAAGGCACATATTTTACCTCATATCGTCCCTAGATACTTGGGGTTATAAGTCTCCATGGAATTCATCTGGCCTCATCACTACCATCATACTTCCTGAGCCTAGAATAGGACACCTAGGTGTGGGGGTGGTAATTGGATAAAAATATGATCACCTCCAGCTTCCCTGATATCCCTTCTTCCTCATACGCCTCCATATAGACCACCCTAATCCATCTTTGGAATTTATCTCATCGTTCCCTCGACATAATTCGAATCAACTATACGATGAGTTAGTCAGTCTCTTGCTAGATATCCCAAACCTTAAATAAGAGAAACACCTTCTATCCCATGGCTTATTCGATCCACACTAAAATCTCAATACTGCTAACCCTGATTCATGTGATTATGCCCGGAAAGCATCAGATCCACTTGGACCACTGTGAAAACCATCATCCACCTACTTTTGAGGTCTCATCTATCGGGTGCCCACTGCCTGCTCCCACTACTGGTGCCCGATCAACCTGATATATATCCACTAACAAGTTACTATCATGAACCATAACATAGGTAGAAATGCCAAGGGATTCCACTGACACCTTGTTGTCCTAGAATAATCCCTTCTCAGAGGCTTGGGCCCTAATGAACTAGTCTCTCTATATGTCAGAGGAGTAATGAAAGAGATATTTAAACCTAAATTTGTAAAGACCCGTAAAAATCATGGGAAAATTTTTTCTTAATTCTACTTGGGAATTTACAAGAACGCAGTTTCTGACGGCACCTGATTCTGAGGCCCAGTGTGCCCGGAATCAATTCCCAAAGTTTAGCTCGGGTACGTTCAGTGAACGAATGAGCGGGTTTTCCTAACTTTTCAACCAGTGCTCCGAATCGAATTCTGAGGGCACCAATGGAATCGCAACACTGGTAATTGCTTAAGAACACCTTTTCTGAAGATGTGTTTGCTCGGGTGAGGTTAAATTTTAATTGGGTTAACTAAAGAATAAAAATAAAATATTGTGCTACAATTTTATTTTTATTCTATGTAATGATAACCTAGGCATGGTGGTTGGAGTGGGTCCCACTAATAACCTAACTCCTAGGTAGGATATTATTGAGGTGGGGCCCACAGGAGCCCCACCCCCTTTAATTTCCTTTTACCTCCCACATGCTTTTAATTTGGTAACTCACCCACACCCCCTCTTAAATTCCAATTCAACTCTCACGTTTAATAGGATTATTAAACGCCTCATTAATTGGTCAACACTCGAAAATTAAATAGTGATTTAATTTTGAAATTCAAAAACAGATGGCATTAGTAATAAAATAAGGCAATGCCTTATTTTATTATTGTTGTTTCGTTGTGCAAGAGGGATTGGGAGAGGAATTGCTCAAAGCCATTGAATCATCATCTTCTTCATTGGAGAATGTGAAGAACGATGAAGAACGCCGGCCTCCGACAGAAGACGACGAAGAATTCTAGTTCCCCGAAGATTGATGACGCAACGACGTGTACCACGATGCTGATGATCCTCCTTCCGCGGCGCCGTCTTCCGAGACGTCCCTTCCCCGCGAAGAACCTTCATTCAACAACACTTGAGGTAGGGGTTAATTGTTTTTTCCCATGAATTATTCATTTGCCGTTCATCGACTTCTATTTGGGCCGCCTGTTATCATAATAACAGGAGGAGGTCAGACCCAAAGAACATGGCCAACCCTCCTCCCTTTTTGATGATTGTGTTTGTTGCAGTTCGAAAGAAGGCGACGTGGTGCAACGACACTGCGCGGAAACATGGGGAAATGTGGCGAAGATGTGCGGTGTCGTCGCGCCGTGTCGGATAATCACGAAGACACCGGTGCCGGAGTGGGACCGCGACATAGGGGCGCGGTGCCGTCGCGCCATGCCGGTTGGACAAGGCCGCGGCTCGAAGCCGTGGAGGTGCAAGGCGGGGCGGCCGGAACTACCGGCCGCCGGCAACTCGGAGGGGCGGGACCCTGGCGGTCCCACAGTTGCAGCACCGACCGGCCATACCGGGCTTGCTGGATTCCATGAAACTGGGGGTCATAACCCCCGGCTGGCCGAAGGAGTGGCCCCCGACATGGGTGTCATGGTTTCTCAATTAGGGGGGTAGCACGCCCCCCTGTTTCGATATGCTCGGCGCTGGCCGAGCTGGCCACACGGGCCGTGTGAGCGCGCCAGGCCACCGGCCGCCCAATCCGGGCTGGGCCGTGCCGTCCGGGCCGGACCTGGACCCGGTTCTGGTTGACCCGGTTCGGGCCAACCCAGGGGGTCTTGGGTCGGGTCGGTTCGGGCCCAAAACCCCCTTTTCTCGTACATGTTTGGTCAAACGCCCATAACATGGGCTATGGACCACCGATCGACGCACCATCAGTTGCGATGTGATCCTTGGATCGAGAAGGTCATTTAGGTATATTACACTCAAGGATTCAGAGAACTTTGGGTATGGCCGGGGTTTGTTCGAACACGAAACCAACCGGGCCTTCGAAGCAGAAACACTAATAACTGGAGCTCCGGACGTCCGATTGACGTGCCGTCGACTTTGCTAGATTTCTCTTAGTGAGATGGATCTTTTGTCTTACTCAACTCGAGTTTTGTACATAGTTGGAGTGCGGTCACGTTGGTTTTGACTTAAAACCCAATCGGGCCCCTGGAACGAAAAAGCCAATAACTATTAGGCCGGGCGTCCGATTGACGCGCTGTCTATCATGTTGAGTTCCCCTTGTCGAGACAGAACCTTGGGATACATAAAATCTGGACTACATGTCAGTTGATGTATCTACCCCCTTGGCTCGTGAAGCGGACCCTCCCAGAATCGAGCATGCTGTGTGCGGGAACCCTAGAGCTGGCTGCAACTGCGACGACGATGACTGCACTGAAATCCTATGTGGGTTCGGCATCGATGAAGACCGTATTGAAATCCTATGTGGGTTAGACGGCGATTAAGACTTCACTGAAATCCTACGTGGGTTCGGCAGCGATGAAGATCATACTGGAATCCTATGTGGGTTCAACGGTGATGAAGACTGCACTGAAATCCTACGTGGGATCAGCAGCGATGAAGACCGTACTGAAATCCTATGTGGGTTCAACGACGATGAAGACTGCACTGAAATCTGACGTGGGTTCTGCAGCGATGAAGACTGTACTGAAATCCCATGTGGGTTTGACGACGATGGAGACTGCACTGAAATCCTACGTGGGTTCGGCAGCGATGAAGACCATACTGAATCCTCTGTGGGTTCGACATCGATGAGTACTCTTCTTGTATCCTACATGGGTCTGGTAGTGTTTGACTCTGTTCTTGCTATCCTACTTGGGTCTAGTAGATTAGCTTGTCTTTATCCTATATGGGTCCGAAAGATAATCTAGTTTAGTATCCTACGTGGATCCCAGCATAGATGAATCAGTGACAATATCTGATCATCTCTATCACCTTATGAAGAAGTATACATGTGTGAGCTGAGTCTTGACATCAATCAATATCTACGATATGATTGACTTACTATCCTGTGTGGTTTGGGTTGTACTCCTATGTGGGTGTGATCGAACATGGGCTCGGATGTAGGAGCCAAACTGGAATTGATGACTTAGGTATATGTATGGTAATATACCTAAATAGTGTTGGATGTTTCTTTGTGATTGTATCTGTCCTTTGTGGATTACCCTTTGTGGATTCTGGGAGACCTTCTGGGGTCTTGGGGTCCCTACTTAGTAGCGTATACTCACCCTTGCACGGGCTATGCCCGCAATACATTGTGTTGGATGTAGACAATGGACAGTGCTGATCGTGGTTGAGGCTTTTGGAGGAAGTCAGCACCTAGAGGTGGACCACTGGGCGGAACGTACAAGGAGCGGACGGCTGGACCTGAGGGGCTGAGGAGGCTATCTGTACCCACCCTTTAGGTGGGACTTCCAGTTGATGGCTCGACATTGTTGCTTTACATTCAGTTGTTGTACTTTCTTTATAGTTGTACTTTACTTTCAGTTTGGGTTTGTATTATGGCCCACTTAATTTTCCGCACTACTTTTGTACCAAGTTTTACATAGTGTTTACATCTACTTTCTTACTCTCTGGTGTTTGTTTACATTAAAAATGCAATCCGTTCCCCTTTTTTCGGGATTTACGCCTTGGTGCTAGTCGCCATCCCCAATCCTATGGGAGGCGGGCATGGGGTTAGTAATGACACGAGTCCCAAGGACGGGTCGTGACAAATTGGTATCAAAGGAGTTCGGTTATACCATAGAACACAGGACTCTGATCATTTTTCTATGTGAAGCAATAATGTTAAGGGTATTGAGTATGGTTATCAGTTCAGGGAGTCCTGTGTTGGTGCGGCGGCCTACGTATCCGTACACCAGGACCCTGCATTCTGATTTCCAACTCAATGTATGAAAACATTGATTGCATGTGTGTTGTAAAAGTTTTCTTAATGTTAACATTGTGTCAGCTCACCAGGTATACTATTTTGACCATGTCACACCTGTTTCTTTCAGGATGGCCCCACGATGGCAGCCATCTAGGGTTCTGAGTGTTGAGCGAGACGACATCCCACCAAGAGACGAGGTCTTGGTGCATGGCTCGTTGACAGCGGAGGCACCGACGATACCTCTACCTGCTGAGCCACCAATGCTAACATCCCCAACTACTGATAGTGCACGACGCCTTAGTAAGCTTCACGAGTTTCAGCATCAGAGACTACCGAGTTTCCATGGGGAGACAGACCCTCAGGCAGAAGAGGATTGGCTGGAGGTGGTTGTGCGAGTTTTGAGGTTAGTGGGGACACCAACTGACCTCATGGTGATCCTCGCAGTGATCCTCCTGCACGCGGCAGCAGGCAGAATGTGGAGCTTGATGCTCCAGTTGCATGACGAGACATCTCTCCTCTGGAAGGACATTGAGAGCCTATTTCACTCAGATTTCATCCCAGCCACCCTCTGTGCAGTGCGCATCCAGGAGCTTCTACAGCTGTGGCAGGGTAGCATGACGGTCACCCAGTACTCGGCGAGATTTACCGATCTCTTACGCTATTTGACGGACATGGTACGGGACCCATTCTTCCAAACCCGGAACTATGATCAGGGACTGAGGCATGAGATCAGGGCATCGATGATCTCCCTCAGCATTCCGACATAGGCAGGAGTACTGGAGTGAGCTCTTCTCATAGAGAGATTTCTTGCTGAGCCTACGCCAGAAGCTAGACCCACCGCAGGGCGACACGTAGCTGAGTCGTCTAGAACTTTCAGTCGAAGAATGTCATAGGGGCCTAGGTGGACCAGACCAACAGGAAGACGACCTCCGGACACGGGCTCAGAGGTGCGGGGTACAGGGTGCAGAGCCAGCCTTCTGAGGAGTAGGCAGTGCTACGCATGCGGCGGGCAGGGCCACATGGCTCGTGACTGCCAGACCCGTCGTGCAAAGGAGCAATAGATGGTTGAGGGGCCACCCAGGCAGAGGCAGAGGCTCGACTGTGGTGGTCCGGCGAGAGCAGGCAGAAGAGGCAGGGGAGCTGGCCGAGCAGCAGGTGGTGGCGACGCTTTGAGGCTTTACCACCACCACCACCAGGAGGTCCACCCTGACCACAGGGAGCTGGCGGGTAGAGACAGGCTAAGCTTCAGGCAGTAGAGGCCTACGACCACGGTGTGCCAGAGATTATTCGAGGTACTATCTGTGTCAACTCCACCCTCGGTACAGTTCTTATAGACACAAGGGCGAGTCATTATTTTATTGCCTCTGCCCTTGTTTGGAGCTCGGAGATTCCGATAGAGTCGTTGGCTCGATCCTTACGGCTAGAGTCTCCTACGGGAGCAGACTCGACGATTACGCACTCGTGCCAGTAGTGTGAGCATACTCTAGGAGGTGAGATCTTCGGTTGGGATCTTTTTGTAACGGCGTCGAGGCCTTACGACGTCATGTTGGGCATGGATTGGTTATCCACAGTCCATGCTCAGAAAGACTGTATTAGGTGCAAGCTGCGGTGTGTTCGCACCGATGGGAGCAGGTTCACCTTCACCAGAGAGAAGGGAGCCTTTGTAGCACAGGATGGAATCACACAGAGGAGAGGACATCCCATCACTCATCAGTTGGCTAGCCTCATCCTAGGAGCAGTTGACGTGCTAAGTCCTAGTTTTCCTACAGTGGTGGATCAGTATGCAGACGTTTTCCCTGACGATGTTCCAGTACTACCTCCTCGCAGAGAGGTAGAATATTATATTGATCTGTACCCCGAGATATCCCCGATATCCACTCCAGCATATCGGATGGCCCCTACTGGGCATCAAGAGCTATGGGTATAGATTGAGGAATTGCAGGGAAAGGGATTCATCCTACCCAGTGTTTCACCCAAGACTTCCCTGATATTGTTCGATAAGAAGGTGGACGGGAGCTTGCGTATTTGTGTCGACTATCATCGCCTGAACCAGGTGACCATGAGGAACAAGTATCTGCTACAGAGGATTGACAACCTCTTCATTAAACTCAAGGGAGCACGGTGGTTCTCAAAGATAGACCTTAGATCTGGCTATCATCAGCTCAGAGTTCGATACGAGGACGTGCAGAAGACGAACTTTAGATGTCGGTATGGCCACTATGAGTTCTTGGTTATTCCTTTCGGCATAACCAACGCTCCAGCAGTGTTCATGGGTCTCATTAATAGGATCCTTCATCCATACCTCGATCGATTTGTCGTGTCCTTCATCGGTGACATATTGATATACTCGACCACTGAGGATAACTCCTACCACTTATAGGTTGTACTGGACATACTCCGAGAGCACCAAATTTATGGAATGCTTTTGAAGTATCATTTATGGATACGTGAGGTCCACTTCTTGGGACACGTCATCTCTGAGGAAGGTTTTGCGGTGGATCCTATGAAGATCGAGGCAGTGCTAGCTTGGGATCCACCTAGGAGCGTGACTGAGGTGCGGAGTTTCTTAGGGATAACTGGGTACTACTGGAGATTTGTGCTAGGATTTTCCAGAGTTGCGGCACCCCTCTCAACATTGACGATGAAGGGGATACCCTTCGTGTGGTC
The DNA here is from genome assembly GCA_963277665.1 of Viscum album. Classification (NCBI taxonomy): domain Eukaryota; kingdom Viridiplantae; phylum Streptophyta; class Magnoliopsida; order Santalales; family Viscaceae; genus Viscum; species Viscum album. The sequence goes on from OY728148.1 coordinate 475,578,540, forward strand.
AGAAAGATGTCAGCAGATCTTCCAGGAGCTGAGACAGAGATTGACCAGCGCGCCTATCTTGAGGATAATGGAGGAGGGAGTATGGTATGTAGTCTATTGCGATGCATGAGGGACATGACTCGGATGTGTCCTAATGCAAGATCGGGTTGTGACCGCCTATGGATCACGTCAGTTGAGGCAGCATGAGAAGAACTATGCTACCCATGACCTGGAGTTAGCAGTAGTGGTCTTCTCTGTGAAGATGTGGTGACACAATCTGATTGGTGAGCGATTTATAGTCTACTCTGACCACTAGAGTCTCAGGTACATCTTCTCGCAGAAGGATCTGAATCTGAGATAGCGGCGATGGCTCATGTTCCTCCAGGACTATGACTTTGAGATAGTCTATACTCCTAGAAAGAAGAACGTGGTAGCCAATGCCCTCACCAGGAGGACGAGCATTTATATACTCTGTGAGGCGGCGGAGTAGATAGCCGCTTTGCAGATATCCTTCGTGGATAGAGATGGAGTAGCCTTTCTTCAGTCACTCACAGTCACTCCTCCACTACTGCAGCGGGCTAGAGAGTCACAACGTGGGGACGTTGACTATGAGACGCGCTGTGCGCAGATATCCTCAATATAGGCAACTGATTGATTCTATGTAGGAGGAGAGCACATCATAATTTTCAGAGGACGTACCATGACACCATTTTCTTTACAGGAGGAGGCTCTGAGAGAGTTTTACACTTCCCATTTAGCTGTAAATCATGGAGTGGCGATGATGTACCAGGATCTCAGACAATAGCACTGGTGACCGGGTATGAAGAAGGCTATGGCATAGTTTGTTTCTCGATGCCTCACCTGCCAGCAGGTGAAGGCAGAGTACCAGGTACCAACAGGCTTGGTACAGCCCTTGGAGGTCCCGGAGAGGAAGTGGGATGGGATATCTATGGATTTCGTGATTTGAAATCCACACACTTTCAGAGGTCATGACTCCATTTGGGTGATTGTCAACCGACTCACAAAGTCGGCTCACTTCTTACCCATCAGAGAGTAGGGATCGGTAGAGATCAAGGGACGTCTCTACGTTCAGGAGATTGTATGGATTCATGGTGTGATATATTCTATCGTCTCTGATCGAGATTCTCTCTTTACTTCCCATCTTTGGAAGGGGTTATTGGAGGCATTCGGGACACAGCTAAGTTTGAGCACCGCCTTTCACCCTCAGACAGATGGTCAGATGGAGAGGGCCATTCAGACTCTCGAGGACATGCTCCGCACATGTGTCATTGACTTTGGTCACACCTAGGAGGACGACCTACCCTTGCTAGAGTTCATGTACAACAACAGCTACCACTCCACCATCAGGATGTCACCATACGAGGCATTGTACGACCGACCTTGAAGATCACCTCTGTGCTGGACAGACCCCGGGGTGTCAGCACTTGTGGGACCGATGATGGTCTAGGCAAGGACAGAGAAGGTCCAGGTCATCCAGGAGCGGATGAGGACAGCTCAGAGCTAGCAGAAGTCTTTTTCTGATAGGAGGCAGAGGCCACTGGAGTTTGAGGATGGTGACCATGTCTTCTTGTGGGTCTCACCTCGAAGTGGATTACGGATATTTGGTCGAGGTGGCAAGTTATCTATGCACTTCATCTGACCATTCTAGGACCTCAGCAGGATAGGCGAGGTGGCTTATCTCTTGGCTCTATTAACTCAGTTGCACCGGGTGCACGACTTCTTCCACGCATCTCGGCTGAGGAGATACGTGCATGAACCGATGAAGATCATCGACCATGGGGAGTTGGACATTGATGATGGGGAGAATTTTACAGAGGTCCCGATGGAGATCGAGGATCGATAGGAGTGGGTCCTACGTGGATGGTCGATACCTCTAGTGTGCATCAGATGGCAGCATGGGAACCTCCAGGAGAGCACTTGGGTGTGGGAGGCTCAGATGCGTGCACAGTACCCACATTTGTTCCCCTAGTTTATGATATATCTTTACGGGGACGTAAAGACCTGAGGTGGGAGTAATGTAAAGACCCGTCAAATTTAAGTGGATTTTTTTCTTAATTTTGTTTGTATTTTACAAGAATGTATTTTCTGATGAAACCTAATTCTGAGGCCCGGTTTTCCCGGAATAAATTTCCAAAGTTTAGCTCAGGTATGTTTAGTGAACAAATGTGCGGGTCTTCCTAAATTTTGAAACGGTGCTGGGAATCAAATTTTGAGGGCATCGATGGAATCTAAGTGCTGGTAATTGCTTAAGAAAACCTTTTCTAGACTTGCGTTTGCTCGGGTGAGGTTAATTTTTAATTGGGTTATCTAAAGAATAAAAATAAAATATTGTACTACAATTTTATTTTTATTCTAAGTAATGATAACCCTGGAATGGTGGTTGGAGTGGGACCCACTAATAACCTAACTCCTAGGTAAGATATTAGTGAGGTGGGGCCCAAACGATCCCCACCACTTTATTTTCTTTTTATCTCCCATGTGCTTTTAATTTGGTAACTCACCCAAAACCCCGTCTTAATTTCCAAGTCAACTCTCGCGTTTAATAGGATTATTAAACGCCTCATTAATTGGCCAACACTCGATAATTAAATCGTGATTTAATTTTGAATTACCAAAACAGATGGCATGAGTAATAAAATAAGGAAATGCCTTATTTTATTATTGTTGTTTCGTTGTGCGAGAGGGATTCAAAGAGGAATTTCCCAAAGCCTTTGAATATTAATCTTCTTCGTTGGAGAACGCGAAGAATGAAGAAGAACGCCGGCCTCTGACGGAAGATGACGAAGAATGCTAGTTCCCTGGAGATCTATGATGAGACGCCGTGTACCACGACGCCAACGATACTCCTTCCGTGATGACGTCTTCTGCAACGTCCCTTCCCTGCAACGAACCTTCTTTCAACAACGCTTGATGTAGGGTTTAATTTTTTTTTTCCCGTGAATTATTCCTTTTCTGGTCATCGACTTATTTTTGGGCCGCCTGTTATCGTAATAACGGGAGGAGGTCAGACCACATGAACACGACCGACCCTCCTCCCCCTTTGATGATTGTGTTTTTTTCGGTTTAAATGAAGGCAGCCTGGTGCAACGACACCGTGCAGAAACATGGGGAAATGTGGCGAAGATGCATCGCGCCGTCGCGCTGCGCTGTTGAGGCCAAACGAATCTGCGACCAGAGTCGGGCCGCAGAGAAGGGGTGTGGCACCATCGCGCCACACCGGAGAAACAAGAAGCCACCGTGGTCGAAGTAGGGCCGCGGCTCGAAGCCATAGCGGTGCAAGGTGTGGCGGACGGAACTGCCGGCTGCCGGCACCTCGGAGGGGCGAGACCCCGGCGGTCCCACGGCAGCAGCACCGACCAGCCGGATCGGGCCGGCCGGCTTCCAAGAAACTGGGGGTCGTAGCCCTTGGCTGGCCAAAGGAGCGGCCCCCAATGTGGGGGCCACAATTTCTCAATCAAGGGGGCAGTGCGCCCTCCCTGTTCCGCTTAGCTCGGCGCTGGCCGAGCTGGCCACGCGGGCCACGCGAGCGCGCCAGGACACCGACTGCCCAGGCCGGGCCGGGCCGCGCCAATCGGGTCGGGACACGCCCACCAGGACGGGCTGTGCCCTATAAGGCCGGAACCGGACCTGGTGTGGGTCGACCCTGTTCGGGCCGACCCAGGGGGTCTTGGGCCAGGTCAGTCAGGGCCCAAAACCCCCCGTTTTTCGGACTGGTTTGTTCAAAGACCCGTAACATGGGCTACGAACCCCTGATCGGTGCACCGTCAGTTGAGATGTGATCCTTGGATCGAGGCGGTAGTTTTGGTATATTACACTCATTTTTTCAAAGGACTTCGGAAATGGCCGGGTTGGTTCGAACATGAAACCAACCGGGCCCTCATAGCGGAAACACTTATAACATGAGCTCCGGACGTCCGATTGTGATGTTGTCGACTTTTTTGGATTCCTCTTAGTGAGACGGATATTTTGGCTTACTCCACTCGAGGGTTGGATGCAGTTGGAGTGCGGTCAGGTTGGTTTTGACATAAAAATCAACCGGGCCCCTGGAACGAAAATGCCAATAACTCTCTGGCCGGGCGTCCGATTGACGCGCCGTCTGTCACGTTGAGTTCCTCTTGTCGAGAAAGAACATTGGGATACATCAACTCTGGACTACGTGTCAGTTGATGTATCGGCCCCCTTGGCTCATGGAGCAAACCCTCCTGGAATTGAGCTTGCTGTGTGCGGGAACCCTAGAGCTGGCTCCGACCGCGACGACTACGACTGCACTGAAATCCTACATGGGTTCGGCATCAATGAAGACCGTACTGAAATCCTATGTGGGTTCGATGACGATGAAGACTACACTGAAATCCTACGTGGGTTCGACAGCGATGAAGACCGTTCTGAAATCCTATGTGGGTTCAACAGCGATGATGTAACGACCCGAAATTTTGAAAAAATCTTGTTCCCTAATTTCATGTGTTATTTTATTTTATTTTTATAATCAACAAAAATGTTTTATTTGATAAACATGATTATAATTAAAATGAGACCATTGGGTTCTGACTGTTATATGACCATCGGTCAATATGACCGCTGTGAACAAAATGTTTTGATTATTGTCTCTAAATACAAGTAATCTTGGTTAATTATTATAGAAAGAAGATTCTATGGCCTCACCTAGTAGTCTTGGACCGATCGAAGCCCATCTAACAGAGCTTGGGAAGGAGGTAGCACCATTGGGCTTTGCTCTGGATCAAATCCAAGCCGAACTTCATCATGTAAAGCTGGAACGTAATCGCCTTTGTGAGAAGTTCAAACTGATAGAAATTACTACTCGGGCAATGTTGGCTGAGCCGCCCCAAGATTCTATCACCCTAGCACACCTTACTCTTAGGTCCTATGCTGGTATTATAAGAGGCTATGTAACGAGACCGTAACTACCTTGTGTAATCCTTGTTTTAAATAAAAGATGGGATTTCTTCTTATGATGAAGTTTATGAATTTTTAAATGACCGGATAAATATAGTATGCATATTTTTTATGAATTTTAGAAAAATGATATTTTAAAAATGTTTATGTAAACCTTAAATAATTAAAAATGTGTAATGATTTTCAAAAAATGGTCTTCTACAATTATGTTCAGTACAAAATTTGGAGTCTAATAAGATCAACTTAATTTTTGATGAATAGTAAATTATGAATAGTGATTTTACGCTTAGGATTAGTAAGGTGACCAAATGTATTAGTAATCTCACTTAAAGAAAGTTTTAAAATAATCTAGCCACCTTGATTAAGTAATGCGATTCAATAAAATGGTTAAATAACGGTTTCATAAATTATTATTCAAGTATTAGTTTTTTCGGATGAATAGTGTTTTTTAATTAAAAATTTAATTAAAAATAATTAGAAAATTATTTTTATAAAAATGACATTATTTTTGAACTCAGAGCATCGATATTATGTTAAGGTAATTTTTGGGGATTTTTCTGAAAAAAACGAATTTTCGATGAATAGTGCTTTTATTTAAAAATTAAATTAAAAATATTTAGAAAATTATTTTTATAAAATGGATTTCATTTTTCAAATCAGAGAATTGATATTTGGTTAATGTGAAATTTTGGGATTTTTTCTGAGAAAGTTGAATTTTCAGTGAATAGTAAAAATACAGTTTTAGGGTTTCAGTATGTTTAATGACATCATAACGGTGTCATGATGATGCCATGAGATCTTTTGAGGGTTGGCCGGCCAAGGGTGATGAAGTATTGTTTTGGGGGACCCATGTGGCCTAACTCCATGATAAATGCCAAGGGAGAGCACATGGGTTTGAGAAAAGCACATGTGAGGTGTCCCTTGGCCATTAATGCTTTGTCCCCTCACTTTCCCTATAAATACCCACCCTTTCCTCCTTTAGTTTTCACTCCCAACTCTCCCCCAACGAATATCTGGTCTTATTACCTCCCAAAGAGTCCCTCCAAGGTGCCCCCAAGCCCTCAAGGTCCAATCCTTTGAGTTTCAAGTGTCACGTTTTAAGGTAAGGGATCCGACCTCTCTCTTTCTTTTCAAGTAATCTCTTTTATGTCATTTCTTTTATAATCCATGTTCTAATGTTGGAGGATGTTCTTTTATATTCATCCTACTGCCTATTTCATGTTCATATGATGAGAGACCCCCCCTTGCTCTCATCAATTCGTTTTAAGAATGTTTAAGTGGCGCCGTTAGGCTGCCGAATTTTTAAGGGATTCTTTCACCTTCCTCGTTTTCAAGTTCTATTTTCATTCAAGTCTTTCATGTTCCTTTTTATTATGTTGGGGTATGATCTCTAAATTATCATACTGATCTTTTATGATCATATGATTAGAGACCCCATTTGATCGCTTCAATTCAGTATTTTGAAGTTTTAAGTGGCGCCGTTAGGCTGCCGAATTTTTAAGTGGTTCTCCACCCTTCTCGTTTTGAAGTTCTACTTTCATGTCAATTCTTTCAAGTTACTTTTTGTTATGTTGGGGAATTATCTCTATATCTATCATACTGAACTCTTATGTTCACATTATGAGAGACCCTATTTGATCTTTTCAAATCATTTTGTTGAAGTTAAAGTGGCGCCGTTAGGCTGCCGAATTTTCAAGGGATTCATTCACCTCTCTCTTTTTCAAAGTTCTATTTTCATGTCAAGTCTTTCAAGTTCATTTTTATTATGTTGGGGTATGATCTCTATATTTATCATACTGGTCTTTTATGATCACATGATGAGAGACCCCATTTGATCTCTTCAATTCAGTATTTTGATGTCTTAAGTGGCGCCGTTAGGCTGCCGAATTTTTAAGTGGTTCTTCACCCTTCTCGTTTTGAAGTTCTACTTTCGTGTCAATTCTTTCAAGTTCCTTTATATTATGTTGGGTTATGATCTCTATATCTATCATACTGGAATCATATGTTCATATGATGAGAGACCCTATTTGACCTTGTCAATTCAATTTTGTTGAAGTTTAAGTGATGCCGTTAGGCTGCCGAATTTTCAGAAGAGAAATCTTGTTTTGTTTTCTTCCTTTCATGTTCTTCATTTCATATGGTATATTTTCAAATTTCATTACCATGTTCATAAATCCCTTATATTTTGTCCCTCTACTTTATGATGGGTCATTTATTAATGTTTGACCCATGTCCCCTCTTTTATCAATGTTTTCTAAAACCTTGTAACATAGCCGTTATGCTGCAGAATTTTCCCCTCAAAATGCCTCTCTCTTTTCTCAAAAATTATTTTATGTTATAAAGTGAATACTCAAAGCTCTTATTTCTACAAGTGTATTCACATATATATCAAAATGTTCCATTTTAAATTCTGGGATTTACATACATGAGACCCACCTTCCTTTTCTGTGGGTTTTAAAGTGACGTAAAGATCATGTCTTTAAAGCAGTTTTTAAAACATTATGATTATGAAATGAAACCAATTTATTTTATGCTATATGGGTTATTTATTAAATGTTTGATGATGATATATGTGGCTCACATGATAATAAAGACAAATTTAAGGGTGCGCCCTGATAGCGCTCCAGTGCATTGGGTAATGATGTAACCACTAGAGATTACAATTTTCACGATACCTTGGTGAATAACCTTGGTAATTTTCAAAAGACACCTTGGGGATGGACCTTGGTGATATGTTCATTATTTTCTATGTTATATGATGTAGCCACATCTTCAAGTTATGAAAAATTTTATTTTTATTATGAAATGCCTCATGATTTCTTTCTCATGCCTTAAAGTTCTTTTCATGTCCTTATTGAAGTATCTCAAGTTTAAATGTAAAATGTTCCTCTTGTTTCCCTTACTGGGCCTTCTGCTCACCCTTTCTTTTGATGTATGTCCCCAGGTTATGAGATGCAGTAATGAACCTAGAATGAACTTAAGGAGACGCCTTTCAAGTGTTTATGAAGAATGTTTTATGTTGTTTTCATGTATTATGTTCCTCGTTTCCAAGACACTAGACCTTAAAGATCCTCAGTTTTGTGTAATGTAATGAAAGTTTATGTTATAAAATGGCGGGATGCTATAGTTGGTATCAAAGGATGGTTTAGTTATTTGTGGAAATTAGGATATAAAAACTTTAGGAAGAACCCTATAGAAAAGTCTAAATATAGTAAATCTTCCTGGTATTTTGGTGAGTATTGAGTAAGGGGTTTCCAAGCAAATACATCCCTGTCTGGATACGAGCAGGTAGAGGTGGCTCTGGCACAGATGTACATAAGGTTAAAACCCGAAAACACCGCTTTGAGCTAGACTCGAACGGTAACTGGTACACGACAACGGGCCTTGCTGCACTCTTGGTTACGACACTCCCAGGGGATATGCTTTGGTAAATTCATAAGCTTAGTATGAACCATTGTTAAAGGATCAAAGATAAAATAAAATAAAGTTTCACATAAGACTATATGATCATGGATAACCTAGATGGGAACCTAGGGGATCTCAAGTTAGGGTATACTTTTCAACTACAAGTTATCCTTATATGCTTTAAGTTTCTTTTCTTGATTATTGGCTAAGTATTTAAGCCCCTAATTATAGTTTCTTTTCTTAGTTAATGGCGGGAAATGGAAGAACATGTCTCAACAACCAATGTGATAGGTAATGCTACGATTGCCGTATTAAGATGACAGAGGTGATTAGGGGATTAAAAGATGATTATTATTTTGGAATACGTTCACTATTTTAGGGACCTTATATGATCGAGGTAAATAGATTACTATGGTATTTTCATTGAGGAGTAAGGTTGAATTATATTTTGAAGAATCGAAAAATTTATGGTGGACTTATAGTAATTTAGGCTACTTATGGAAATGATTAACCTATATTGGGTAAAATATGTTTAGTTTAGATGTTAGGAGTGGTTGATGTTGTTTGGAGATGAACAATGAAGTTTATTTTGGAAGACTATGTTATCAAATCCTTCTTGTGTTTGGGTTTCAATCTTAGTTTGGTTTATTTTGAGGAATCTTAAGGACCATTATTTACGGAATGGTCTATGATGAACTTTGGGTAGTACCATGGAACTTTGAAGATTTAAAAGTAGTTTCCATTCCTATGGGATCCTTTTTGAAGAGTTGTTTTACCTTACCCTTTCTATTTTTGGGATAATGTTTAAAGATAAAAGAAATAGATAGTTAATCTTTTGTGGATTATGTGATTCTCTAGAAGATGATTCTTGTGTTTTGATGAGACCAAGTAGTTTTGAATGCTCATAGTTTGGAGAAAAGATTAGTTTTGGGTACAAACTTATTAAAGGATGAAACTCTAGATGAAGGTAGATATATTTCTTTATGTTCTATGTTGTAAATGAATTCCTCAAGGTTATGAAAAGGAACGTAAAACAAAAATGTTGTTGGTTTACGTTTCCTACTAGGTAATCAAAGACCGCTTGCACACATCATAATTTTGGGATTTTCTGGTGGTTAACATCCTCCTAATCATGTTTTCTATCACTCTCCTTTAGGAAATTACCCTTTGTTTTCTCCTCCATGTCCATGTTTCCTACATGGAATCCTAGTATGAGTAAACTCGGGTGGCCTTTGTACTTCCTTTTCTTTCTTTTAAAGTAATGGTGTCACTGACTCTTTTTCCGATGTGGGACTTTCAATGAAATTTCAAAACCCAATTTTTAAAATTGCGAGGACGCAATTTCTTAAGGGGGGAAGATTGTAACGACCCGAAATTTTGAAAAAATCTTGTTCCCTAATTTCATGTGTTATTTTATTTTATTTTTATAATCAACAAAAATGTTTTATTTGATAAACATGATTATAATTAAAATGAGACCATTGGGTTCTGACTGTTATATGACCATCGGTCAATATGACCGCTGTGAACAAAATGTTTTGATTATTGTCTCTAAATACAAGTAATCTTGGTTAATTATTATAGAAAAGAAGATTCTATGGCCTCACCTAGTAGTCTTGGACCGATCGAAGCCCATCTAACAGAGCTTGGGAAGGAGGTAGCACCATTGGGCTTTGCTCTGGATCAAATCCAAGACGAACTTCATCATGTGAAGCTGGAACGTAATCGCCTTCGTGAGAAGTTCAAACTGATAGAAATTACTACTCGGGCAATGTTGGCTGAGCCGCCCCAAGATTCTATCACCCTAGCACACCTTACTCTTAGGTCCTATGCTGGTATTATAAGAGGCTATGTAACGAGACCGTAACTAACTTGTGTAATCCTTGTTTTAAATAAAAATTGGGATTTCTTCTTATGATGAAGTTTATGAATTTTTAAATGACCGGATAAATATAGTATGCATATTTTTTATGAATTTTAGAAAAATGATATTTTAAAAATGTTTATGTAAACCTTAAATAATTAAAAATGTGTAATGATTTTCAAAAAATGGTCTTCTACAATTATGTTCAGTACAAAATTTGGAGTCTAATAAGATCAACTTAATTTTTGATGAATAGTAAATTATGAATAGTGATTTTACGCTTAGGATTAGTAAGGTGACCAAATGGATTAGTAATCTCACTTAAAAAAAGTTTTAAAATAATCTAGCCACCTTGATTAAGTAATGCGATTCAATAAAATGGTTAAATAACGGTTTCATAAATTATTATTCAAGTATTAGTTTTTTCGGATGAATAGTGTTTTTTAATTAAAAATTTAATTAAAAATAATTAGAAAATTATTTTTATAAAAATGACATTATTTTTGAACTCAGAGCATCGATATTATGTTAAGGTAATTTTTGGGGATTTTTCTGAAAAAAACGAATTTTCGATGAATAGTGCTTTTATTTAAAAATTAAATTAAAAATATTTAGAAAATTATTTTTATAAAATGGATTTCATTTTTCAAATCAGAGAATTGATATTTGGTTAATGTGAAATTTTGGGATTTTTTCTGAGAAAGTTGAATTTTCAGTGAATAGTAAAAATACAGTTTTAGGGTTTCAGTATGTTTAATGACATCATAACGGTGTCATGATGATGTCATGAGATCTTTTGAGGGTTGGCCGGCCAAGGGTGATGAATTATTGTTTTGGGGGCCCCATGTGGCCTAACTCCATGATAAATGCCAAGGGAGAGCACATGGGTTTGAGAAAAGCACATGTGAGGTGTCCCTTGGCCATTAATGCTTTGTCCCCTCACTTTCCCTATAATTACCCACCCTTTCCTCCTTTAGTTTTCACTCCCAACTCTCCCCCAACGAATTTCTGGTCTTATTACCTCCCAAAGAGTCCTTCCAAGGTGCCCCCAAGCCCTCAAGGTCCAATCCTTTGAGTTTCAAGAGTCATGTTTTAAGGTAAGGGATCCGACCTCTCTCTTTCTTTTCAAGTAATCTCTTTTATGTCATTTCTTTTATACTCCATGTTCTTATGTTGGAGGATGTTTTTTTATATTCATCCTACTGCCTATTTCATGTTCATATGATGAGAGACCCCCCCCTTGCTCTCATCAATTCGTTTTAAGAATGTTTAAGTGGCGCCGTTAGGCTGCCGAATTTTTAAGGGATTCTTTCACCTTCCTCGTTTTCAAGTTCTATTTTCATTCAAGTCTTTCATGTTCCTTTTTATTATGTTGGGTTATGATCTCTAAATTATCATACTGATCTTTTATGATCATATGATGAGAGACCCCATTTGATCGCTTCAATTCAGTATTTTGAAGTTTTAAGTGGCGCCGTTAGGCTGCCGAATTTTTAAGTGGTTCTTCACCCTTCTCGTTTTGAAGTTCTACTTTCATGTCAATTCTTTCAAGTTACTTTTTGTTATGTTGGGGAATTATCTCTATATCTATCATACTGAACTCTTATGTTCACATTTTGAGAGACCCTATTTGATCTTTGCAAATCATTTTGTTGAAGTTTAAGTGGCTCCGTTAGGCTGCCGAATTTTCAAGGGATTCATTCACCTCTCTCTTTTTCAAAGTTCTATTTTCATGTCAAGTCTTTAAAGTTCATTTTTATTATGTTGGGGTATGATCTCTATATTTATCATACTGGTATTTTATGATCACATGATGAGAGACCCCATTTGATCTCTTCAATTCAGTATTTTGATGTCTTAAGTGGCGCCGTTAGGCTGCCGAATTTTTAAGTGGTTCTTCACCCTTCTCGTTTTGAAGTTCTACTTTCGTGTCAATTCTTTCAAGTTCCTTTATATTATGTTGGGTTATGATCTCTATATCTATCATACTGGAATCTTATGTTCATATGATGAGAGACCCTATTTGACCTTGTCAATTCAATTTTGTTGAAGTTTAAGTGATGCCGTTAGGCTGCCGAAGTTTCACAAGAGAAATCTTGTTTTGTTTTCTTCCTTTCATGTTCTTCATTTCATATGGTATATTTTCAAATTTCATTACCATGTTCATAAATCCCTTATATTTTGTCCCTCTACTGTATGATGGGTCATTTATGAATGTTTGACCCATGTCCCCTCTTTTCTCAATGTTTTCTAAAACCTTGTAACATAGCCGTTATGCTGCAGAATTTTCCCCTCAAAATGCCTCTCTCTTTTCTCAAAAATTATTTTATGTTATAAAGTGAATACTCAAATCTCTTATTTCTACAAGTGTATTCACATATATATCAAAATTTTCCATTTTAAATTCTGGGATTTACATACATGAGACCCACCTTCCTTTTCTGTGGGTTTTAAAGTGACGTAAAGATCATGTCTTTAAAGCAGTTTTTAAAACGTTATGATTATGAAATGAAACCAATTTATTTTATGCTATATGGGTTATTTATTAAATGTTTGATGATGATATATGTGGCTCACATGATAATAAATACAAATTTAAGGGTGCGCCCTGATAGCGCTCCAGTGCATTGGGTAATGATGTAACCACTAGAGATTACAATTTTCACGATACCTTGGTGAATAACCTTGGTAATTTTCAAATGACACCTTGGGGATGGACCTTGGTGATATGTTCATTATTGTCTATGTTATATGATGTAGCCACATCTTCAAGTTATGAAAAATTTTATTTTTATTATGAAATGCCTCATGATTTCTTTCTCATGCCTTAAAGTTCTTTTCATGTCCTTATTGAAGTATCTCAAGTTTACATGTAAAATGTTCCTCTTGTTTCCCTTACTGGGCCTTCTTCTCACCCTTTCTTTTGATGTATGTCCCCAGGTTATGAGATGCAGTAATGAACCTAGAATGAACTTAAGGAGACGCCTTTCAAGTGTTTAAGAAGAATGTTTTATGTTGTTTTCATGTATTATGTTCCTGGTTTCCAAGACACTAGACCTTAAAGATCCTCAGTTTTGTGTAATGTAATGAAAGTTTATGTTATAAAATGGCGGGATGCTATAGATGAAGACTACACTAAAATGCTACGTTGGTTCGGCAAAGATGAAGACCGTACTGAAATCCTATGTGGGTTCGATGGAGATGAAGACTGCATTGAAATCCTATGTTGTTTCAGCAGCGATGAAGACCGTACTGAAATCCTATGTGGGTTCGACGAGGATGAAGACTGCACTGAAATCCTATGTGGGTTCAGCAGCGATTAATACTGTACTGAATCCTTCGTGGGTTCGACGCCGATGACTACTGTTCTTGTATCCTACGTGGGTATGGCAGTGTTTGACTCTATTCTTGCTATCCAACGTGGGTTTGGTAGAGTAGCTGGTCTGTATCCTATGTGGGTCCGACAGCTTAGCTGGTTTATTATCCTACATGGGTCTCAGAATAAATGAATCAGTGGCTATATCTGATCATCTCTATCACCTTACGAAGAAGTATACCTGTGTGGGATGAGTCATGACTTCAATCAATATCTTTGATATGATTGACTTACTATCCTGTGTGGTTTGGGTTGTACTCATATGTTGACGTGACCGAACTTGGACTCAGATATTGGAGCCAAACTGGAATTGATGACTTAGGTAAATGTATGGGAATATACCTAAGTAGTGTTGGATATTACTTCATGATTGTATCTTTCCTTTTTTGATTACCCTTTGTGGATTCTGGGAGACCTTCGGGGGTCTGGAGGTCCCTACTGAGTAGCGTATACTCACCCCTGCATGGGCTATGCCCGTACTATGTTGTTTTGGATGCAGACGACGTACATCGTTGATCGTGGTTGAGGCTTGCGGAGAAAGTTGGTACCTGGTGGTGGACCACTAGGCGGAACGTACACGGAGAGGACCGCTGGACCCGAGGGGCTGGGAGGCTATCTGTACCCACCCATCAGGTGGGACTTCTAGGGGACGGCTCGACGTTGCTGCATTACTTTCAGTTGCTGTAATTTCTTTCCAGTTGTGCATTACTTTCAGTTTGGGTTTGTATTCTGGCCCACTTACTTTTCTGTACTACTTTTTTACCCATCTTTACTTAGTGTTTACTTCTTCTTTCTTTCTCTGTGGTGTTTTTTTACTTTATAAAGGCAAAGCCTTCCCCTTTTGTCGGGATTTACGCCTTGGTGCTAGTCGCCAGCCCCTGTCCTATGGGAGGCGGGCTTGGGGTTAGTCACGACATGGGTCTCGAGGATGGTTCGTGACAAAATATATACTATTCTATGGTTATAATTCCCTACTATAGATTCATATTACCATATATTCAAAATAATATCATAACATCTTGAAATAACTCCTCTTAGAAGAGATGCTCAATGTTTATCCCAGGGAGGGTTGTCTCATCATTTGACTGTGTCACCAGACTCCACTATCGCCCACCATTGTCGTAAAGATGATTCACCATGATTAATTCCATATTATATAATGTTTTCTTCACAAGGAGCGAGTGACTACCTATACCTAGTTCTCAACCACCTGGGGGTCAGGATCAACCTTCAACCAAGGCAGTCACTGCATCTGAAACTCATGCAACACACTCAGCCACTGTGAATCCTCAACTGGTATTTCTGGTTCTAGATACAACTAAATTGGTGTTTGTATAGCTGGTAAACCACCTAGAGGTTCTATTATGGGTATAATTCTCTCTACAATGCCTTGTTATTATAAAGATCATCCTTACGATCATGTGGTGGAATCTAGTGTGGCTATCTATATGGAGGAATATTGAAATAAAACAAGACGTTCCATGTAGAAAATATAATATTTGGGGAGCTTACTCAAGAATACAATGGAAGACAGAACCATTCCAATATGATTCATGTACCAGTTTTTTCATATAACCAGTGTTTCCATGTACCTAGTCGAAAAGAAGGTGATAAGAATCCTCATGTGTGAATATGTTAGCCACCACACCAACAATGGAATATTTCACATAAAATATGAAGTAAAAAACATGAAACATTGTTTCCCCAAACCAATCACATATACCTAGGTCCTATTGTAGAACTGACCACTTTTTATACCTCTCTGTCACAATCTGACACACGAAGGTCTGACCCCTAACTATCCGAACCCCACCACTGATAGGCCATTGTCTGGAGACCAGTTCCGAGTAGTAATACCCCAAAAATTGGAGGCATTATAATAATGTAAATATACATAAACACACATCTATATACCCACACAATGCTGAAATTTAAAAATCATAAATTATATTTGCATTCATCAAGGACCCCATAATTGAGTATGATGGTAAAGTTCTCAAAAAAAAAAACAGGAAAAGGAAAATCAATACTCTAAAGTTTCCAACTTGATACAAGTGAAATTACTACTTCAAAAGAACTCTACATAAAAACACCTCAGCCTATCAATATCTATCTATGTTCCACCCGCTCCCTGTCACCCTCGGATGTTGTCAAAAGGGAATCGTTCTGCACATTAAATGACCCGTGTATGAAAATTTCTTGCATGGGTGAGTATAAAAATATATAGTAAGACCCCCCAAGAAAATAATAAACACGAATCACTAGGTAAATTCATTTAATTACAATATATATAATTCTATTTATAATAAAAACAAGGAACCTAGATATAATCAATAAAGAGACCATGTCATTGGGTAGTCATAAACAACTAACAACAATATGTTTTCTTCAAAGAAACACTGTTTTTGGGAAAACTAACTCCACAATCTATGCAACCATGATAGACACTCTAAAAAGTGTTTTGGGTAGTTGGACCCCACTGAAATAAGATCAGTGGTCAATGGGGACCATGATTCATAGCCATGATGTGTCACCCAGAACCAGTAGGGGACACTAGAAACCTAGTATAAACCAACCCTCTATGTATTGGATCTCATGTCAATTATTCTAAAAACCCTAATGATACAAACTACTAGGTGGATGATCAATTTAATTATTATTGATGTCAAAATGATTGCAAAAAAATCAATTATTGAGGATAGAGTATCACACTCTAGTATCACGAAGGGACACTATAACTTCTTTTGAGACATAACCTATAGAGGGGATCACAATGTAGGGATGTTGATGTAATTCCAAACTACACCATCAATTGAAAAGACCATGTGAACAAAACAAACCTAAAATAGTAAAAACTAACAAAACAATGATCCTAAAGAACTCTTAAATGGATTACATGGTGTGTCTCAAAAGGGACAAGACTTGTCCATCTATCCCAATTCCTGTTCGTGTGGAAGATCCTCCCATGGAATGCAGTCTCTGTATACAAAACATATAGAATGAGTATACGACATGTAGAAACACATTGTTTCCTTATTATGATTGTTGTCGATGTTGATATACTGATGTCATACCCTTTTACTAGACTCTGAATGCAATGCCATGTCCGTGAGGAAGTAAATAACATGCCCATGTCCATAAACCCCAATAGTGTTTGTGTACTTCTGAATTACACCCTGAGTTAACTAGGGAAGGGAAAATACTATTTTATAGAGGCCACATTCCTTGTGAACCTTTATATTGTCCAAACTGTAGCACCCTATCTATGGGGCCCCACATGAATCTAGATCATGTTTAAACTCATTGTTCTATAGTATTTTCTAGAAATGAAAATGTAACATCCCAGGTAAAAAAATAAATACTAAATTTTAATTTTAATTAATATTTTGTGAACTTAACATTAGTTTTACCTTAAAAGGGGTTTCTATGTTCAACAGCTTACCCGATACGCAACAACGATTTTATTTGAATTCTTACATTGCACGATAATAATATAATATTATTATTTTATATGGTATTTAACGCATAATCATTGTATTGGTGGGAATGCACAGAACTAACTACAATATTGTTATACAGGTTTGTTAATTGTTTTTACATTTATCCAATAAAAGTTAGAGGATTAAAATGTTAATTAATCTAATTTTAAGAATAATTTACCATAAAGGTTGATTTACCGCCTTTTGATGGCGAACCCTCTTTAAATCTAGTCTTGGTCACTTTTATTTTTTTATCTGACCAAATAAACATAATCATTATAATTTGGAATTAATAATATAATTTGGATGAAATTTTTCATTTTTTCTGATAAAGATATTTTTTTAATGAATAGTGAAAATACTCTATTTTAATTCAAATCTACCTTTTAGTCTAATTTATTTATATGGTGAGATTATATTTTTCATTGGTTTTAAAGTGTAATTAAATTATATTTTTACCATTTAATCCAATTTTTATTATTGGAATTAATTTCACTTTGAAATTGGACATAAAGAAGTGTCAATCATTTGATAGTTATTATTTCTTAAAAACACGCCTTTTGTTTTGGTAGCGAGAATTATTTTTAAATTAATTTCATTGACTTCTGTGTATTGAATTTGGAACAATAGATTTCATATATGGAATCATGTGTTTAAAATTGTATAAATAGGTAACTTTAATTTTTAGACATTATGAATATTTACTTCAATACATATTTTATTTACCATTGTTAAAGAGTAAATCTGGTAATAAGGGTAAAAAATATTACTATAATAATACAAAATTACCAAAGCATGTGTCCTAATCATATTGGTTGACACACTTCCGACCATGATCATACTTGGGTCGATTTTGGGGACTCCATGGAGCCACTTAATAGTGATAATGACACTTTATTTTAATGAAGATAAATTAATGACAAAAAATGTCAAAAACAAACATATTTTAGTATATTACTTTTTACATAGGGTTATTTAAGTTATCCTTTGTACTATTATTATTTTTTGGGAATACTAATTTATTTCCAATATCATGGTATTTTTTTATAATTTCTAGAAATCAAATAAATTAAATTATTTAAGGCATAATAATGATGTAGTGTTTACCTCATTAGTAACTGATCGAAATAATTAAGATTATATAGATTAAAATAATATCCAAAACCTATCCAATTATATTTTAATTATTTTATTTCGGCCATGAGTCATCTTAGATTTTCCTTTAATAAGTATTGTACATTTAGAAACCGAAAATCATTATGTAATAAAATAATATTATCACACATTCCTAAAGAGACCCTCCGCCCCCCTAAAAAAAGCCCTCACCTCTTTCCCATTCCTCACACCTCTCAAGACAAATGGATAAATCAAAATCTGCCCAATTAATCTTCCTACATCCCTCTATTATTCTCAAAAACCTTAACATAGTCATAAGTCACTTCAACCAACCCTTTTGATTCAATTGAAATGGAGTTACCTCATTTATAGGTAACAACTTCTCTTATGTTCTATTGGTTTATTTTACTTCTCCAACCACATAAATCCTTTTTATTAATTTATTTTATAAAAAAACTAGTATCCTAAATATAATGCTATGTTTTTATGAGAAGGATTCGAACTACACTTACACATAATTCCATTTAATATGTAAATAACATACTATATCTGTGGATGGAAAACTAATGCCTCACGAAATGATGTTTGTTCAATTATCTCCTATCGCCTATCATGGTGTCCAATTTGATGGAACTGTATTTATATATGATATATTTTATGCTTATGATTTCTTTATGCTTATGTATTTTTCATTTATAGAATTCCTTTATGGTTTCCATTATGGGAAAACGTGATAATTTCATTTGAGTTAGTGCGGACAAACGCCCCCTTAGAGTGACATGACTCGTTAATGCCATATGATGGATGTATAAAGGATGGGGTTAATGATATTATATATGAAATTTTACAGGAATTATAATATACCTATGTATCATTATGTTTTAATTCCATTAAAATAAGAAATTTAAAAGAAAGTTGCGTTCATGCGTACGTACGGATTACTGTCTCCATGAACGATGCATTTAATTTCTTATCTCCAAATGTTATATACTATTATAAATACACATATATACTGAATATATATGATATATATGACATATAAATCATTAATATAATTCTGTATATAATGGAATTTTGACCAAATGGACAACATGTAAATATAAGAAGTTCATTTTTGACTGAAGTACCCAATATTGACAAAATGACCATTATTAACTTAAATGATTACATAATGTTTATAACATGGTAATAAGTGAAATAAAAGGAATAGTAAACAATAAAAATGAACTTAAGAAAGTTGAAGTTAACATTAGTTTATTATTCAGGAGATTAAATAACGAACGAGTCAAGTTGGACACGAGGTATGGGACTTCATCTCACTCTCCATTTATTGAGGCGTATTTTGTTTTAATACACGAATTTCTTTTATAGGCTGTATGAACACCTTTTAATTTTCATTTCATTCAATTGGAATGTTTTTCTACGAGGCGTTTTACTAAAAAACAAAAAAATTTAGTGTTTCTTTTTAACGTAAGTGGTGATAATTTCATTTTATGCCGCCGCTAGTATTATTTGATCTATATATTTCATAATAAGTCATAATGTTTTGAAATGGAAAATAAATACCATATAATCTTTTAAGTATTTTGTTATTGAAAATTGTTTTGATAATGGTTTTGTTATGTCAATATATTGAAATGATATATTGTGATTACAATGTGGAAATTTTATCTTTCTGTTGTGTATGTTTTATGTGCTATGAATATATTATAGATGTTGGGAATTTTTTACATATACTAGTGGTTTCGTGATAAACCTATGGCGGGTGATCTTCATATAGATCTCCAATGCATTGGGTAATTTGGTGGAGGTAAACATGAATGTTTCTCCTAATAAATTTAGGGAATATACTATGATTGTAATACCAAATGTAACTCTCAACATTGTTGTGATAGATACAATGTAAGTATGATATGGATGCCACAAGTTACCTTTATGATTTATGTTTTCTAGATGTTATTAATAAATATTTATGACTTCATGATGTATGTTAAAGAGCTTATGTTATGTATGTAATTATGAACTAATGTTTTCTTTCTTTGTTTAACAACACTTATTGAGATTTTTATGCTCATACTATGTTTTGAAGTGTTTTTTACAGGACCTAATGATGAATAAGGTCAAGTGTGGAATCATGGAAACATCATACTATCTCAAACATGGGAATAGTTATGACTATTTTTTTCAAGAGTTTTTGTTTTGAAAAAATAGAAATTGTGTATAAGTGTCTACCTTGTAATTGTTGAGATGAAATGTAATAGTTATGACCTAATTATATAAAACTTTGAACCTGAAAATATCCTGAATGTATATTATTCAATTAATTCAAGATTATGTAATGTTTAAGTCCGGGTCTCTATAGTTGGTATCAAAGGTCGGTTTAGATAACTTTAGAGGATAGGATATTGTTAAATTAATATCCATAAATTAATTTATGGTAAGATTGAATTTATATAGAATTTATAGATTACCATGTTGCTTCACCTATGATAATTATGTGTTCAGAAAGCTTTTCTATAGAGTAAACATGGAAGCTATGTTAGGACGACATCAAAAAATAGAAAACCTTCAAAATCAGTAAACAGAGATGGTCAGAATCAGAACTGAACAATTTGTTATAGTGATGTCACAACTGACTTATGCTATAAATGGTGGTGGTATCCATGTTTGACATTATCAAGATAAACCATAGAGGAACATGTCAGTAGTGGATCATTTAATTAGGAAACATCCACCCATCATTTAAGGGATTATATGACCCTATTCTAGGAGATGGCTAGATTAAATCTCTAGAGAAGATTTTTGATGGTATGGGGTGTTTAGAACATCAAAAGATTAGTCTCTTTGTTTACCATTTTGATAGTGAATCTGATTATTGGTGGTTGATGGTGAAAAATATAAGGGATAGTGAGGAGATTTATTCTCTTGATTGGGATGAATTTAAAGGAATGTTTCTTGACAAATATTTTTCTAAGGTGGTTCGTCTTAGGATGGAAAAGTAATTCCTAGAATTGAATCAGGAGGATGACTCAATGGATGCATAAGAAGAAAAATTCACTCGACTAGAAAGGTATGATCCAAATTTCATATGATATATTGATATTAAAATAATCCATTTTTACTCAGGATTAAATCCAATGTATCAATGGGATTTATCTGGTCATAAGTTCAAAAGATATAAAAAACTTGTTCAATCTATTGGGAAGGTGGAAATGGTGTTTTTTGATGACCAGGTGTTCTTTGAAAGACAATAGAATAATAGGTCAAGGTGGAAGGCGAAAGGGAAAAACTAATTAAAAAATTATGATGGTAAGAAACATAAGTTTACAGTTTGTGAAAATTGTGGTTAAAATCATGCTGTGGAAATTCTTTTAAATTCTGGTAAGTGATTCCGGTGTGGTAAAATGGGATATAGGGCTCGTAATTTCACTGAAAAAGATCTGGGTAATTGTTAGACAAAATCTGATTTAGAATAAGTAAAATTTTTTAAGTGAAATGAAACAGTTCATTATGCAAATGCGTGTCTAAAGAAAAACTCAACTGAGAGAAAAAAACTATACTGCAATAGAAAGGGGAGGTAAAATCCATTGCAACTACATTAGTAGATATTGGGCCATCAAATAAAGTAGTATTAGGTACACATTTTCTTCGTTCAGATTACCCCAATTTTTTGTTTGATTCATGGTCTACACATTTGTTTATTTCTGAGAAGTTTTCTAGCAAATTGGGAATTCCATCTCAATATATGAATTCTGAACATATGGTAAAAACAGTTGGAGGAAATGTTGAAACAAAAAAGAAATTATAAGAACCTTCATGTCCTTGTGTGTAGAAATAATCTACCTGCGAACCTTATTGTTTTTCATCTAGTAGAGTTTGATGTTATTTAGGGTATGGATTTAATTTCTGTTTATCATACTAAGATTGACTGAAGAGATAATGAGGTTTCTTTTCAGAATGATTTTCAGTTATTTTACAAGATTTAACCAATACTTTTGATAACATATCTGGAATTTGAAAAACTAGTAAAATATGGAAATGAATGTTACCTTGCACATATTGATGAAAACAAAGGAACAATTCATATAAATGATGTGCCTGTGTTAAATGAGTACCTTGATGTTTTTCTTAATGATTTTCCTGGTATTATTCCTGACCATGAAGTTGAATTTACTATTGACTTAGATCCTGATGATAATCCATTTTCCAAACCCTATTATCAAATGGCTCAAATAGAAAATTATAGTTTAAGAAGAAAATGCAAGAGTTATTAAATAATGGATTCATTTGACCAAGTACATCACCATGGGGTGATCCTATCTTATTTGTTAAAAAGAAATATGGTTTAATGATACTTATCATTGATTATAGAGCATTTAATAACATCACTGTTGAGAAAAAGTATCCTTTTCCTACTATCAATGATTTGTTTGATCACCTCTAGGGAGCTCAATATTTTTCGAAGATTGACATGAGGTCGGGGTAACATCAGTAGAATGTAAAGGAAGAAGTCATTTTAAAGAACGTGTTTCATACTAGATATGGCCATTATGAATTTGTAGTCTTGACTATTGGTTAAACCAATGCAGCTGCTGAATTCAGAGATCTTATTAATTGAATTTTCCTTGTGTTCCTAGATATGTTTATGGTTGTTTTCATTGATCATATTTTTGTTTATTATAAAAGTAAAGAGAAGCATGAAAGTCATTTAATGGTTGTCATGAAATCCTTAAAGGAAAAGGAACTATTTTTGAAATTCAGCAAGTATGAGTTTTGGTTACAATTTTTTTTTGGTCACTGTTTTTAAAAAAATGGAATAACTGTTGATCCTTCTAAAACGAAAGTTGTTGAAGAATGTCCAAGACCCACAAATATAACTGAGATCTGTAGTTTTCTTGGTTTGGCTGGCTATTACTGGCGGATTTTTGAAATGTTTGCACGGTTATCTATCCCACTGACTAAGTAATCTCAAAAAGGTGTTATGTTTGTTTGGAAAAAATAATGTGATGATTGTTTTTAGGAATTGAAAAGAATATTGGTGAATGCTCCTTTTTTTGGAACTACCTACCAGAAATGGTGAGTTTGTTATCTACATTGACTCTTTGTTGAATGTACATGGTTATGTCCTTATGAAGAAAGATCATGTAATTGCTTGTGCTTCACGTCCGTTGAAACCTCATGAGTTAAATTACCCTACACATGATTTAGAATTAGCTGCTGTTGTTTTTCTTTAATAATTCGGAGGCATCATTTGTATGTAGTAAAATGTGAAATATATACTGACCAAAAAATCTTGAAGTATATATTCACTCAGAAATAACTGAACATGAGACATAGTTGATGGATAGAATTAATCAAGGATTATGATTTCATGATTCAAAATCATATAGGAAAGAATAATTAAGTTCCTGATGCTTTATGTCGAAAAAGAAATGCGTCATTGACCATGCTACCTTTAGAATGATATCCTTTTCTTTTTGATTTGATGTACATTGTCATAGAAGTTGTTGGTGTAGGAAATTATTCTTTTTTATTTTAGGTGTCTATGAAATCAACTTTATCATATAGAATAAAGAAATTACACATGGAAGACAGTGAGTTACATAAAAAGATAGAGTTGGTTCAGAAGGGTAAGTTGCCTGAATATACCATTGATAATGATTGGGTTTTGAGATTTGGGAAGAAATTATGCATGCCTTGTTATTCAAAGTTGAATAATGAGTTAATATGGGAAGCTCATACTTCCTCGTTTTCAGTTCATCATGGATGTAATAAGATGTACAAAGATCTTCTAGAGTATTACTGGTGGGATGGAATGAAAATAGATATTACTGATTTTACTGTGAAGTGTTTGACTTGTCAGCAGGTTAAAGTAGAGCGGTAGTTACAAAAAGGGACGCTTTAGTAATTACCAGTTCCAGAGTGGAAGTGAAAAAATATATCAATAGACTTCTTCGTGGGATTACCGAAGACATCTCGAGGTAATAATGCAATCTCAATTACTGTTGATCGGTGGACTAAATATTCTCATTTACATCCTATTCGAGACACATTGTCTATAAGGACCCAGCCTTAAACCTTACTTAATCTTGAGTTATTACAAGATTACACCTTGAGGATATTTTCAGGTTTAGAGTTTTAGATAATTAGAACATAAAACTTGCATTACATTCCACATTTAAACAAAGTGGTTACATAAAAGATAGTATTCATTTTTCCAATCAATGGAAATATATTTAAAATAAAACATGGATTCTTTATTGACACTTATTTGACACTATCATCATATCATGTACCTTTCCCTTCACCTGTGAAAAACTTTTAAAAAAAACAAGGGATGAGCATAAAAATCTCAGTAAGGGATATAAAAATATGGTAAGGAAACATGGGTACATATACACATAAGAATGAAATCATACTTTACCCATAAAACATAACCACTTTAACATACCTCATGAAATCATGAATATATCATAGAAATCATAAGACATAAAGGTAACTTGAGGCATTCATAACATTCTTACGTAGGGAGTAACCCTCTTGGTTACATTTGGAATACCCATCACAGTATATTCCCTAGATCTCTTCAGAGAAACCATAACGTTTCACTCCTTCATGTTACCCAATGCATTGGAGAGCTATATCGGGCTCACCCGCCCTTAGTTTATTAAAGAACCACCCGTCTTCAGAACAATGCCCAGGAACCATAACATAATCGTATCAAATACAACATACAAAAAGGAAACATAACATTTCCACATTTCAGTCACAAGATATCAATAAAACACATTGATATAATAAAAACATTATGAAAACAATTTTAAATACCAAAATAAAAGAAAAGTAAAACATTGTATTTATTTTTCTTTAAAAAAGCGGTATGGCTTGTAGAGGAAGCCGAAACTCAAATAATGGTCACGGTGGCGGAGAAGTCGTTGTCGCCGGATACGTACGACAAAAACATTCCCTTTTTTCATTTAGTAAACGCTTCTTATAAAAAATATTCCTCTTGAATAAACATAAAATTCAAAGGGGTTTATACACCGTATAAAATAAGGTTGTGTATAAAACAAAATATGCCTCAATGAAAGGAGATTGAGGGAAGTCCCATACCTCGGGTCCAACTTGACTCGATCGTTCTTTAATGTCCTGAATAATAAACTTGAGTTAATTTATACTTGCTTAAGAACCTTTTTCATGTTAATTATTCCTTTTATATCACATATTAACATGTTATGAACATTATGTAGTCATTTAAGTTAATAACAGTCGTTTTGTTGTTATTTGGTACTTGAGTCAAAAGTGAACTTCTTATATTTACAAGTTGTTCACGTAGTCAATCATCCATTATCTCAAGAATGATATTCATGATGTATATGCCATATATTTAATATATTTCCAGTATATACATGCATTTATAATATTACATAATCATTTAGAGGTAAGAAATGAAATGCACCGTTCATGGAGACGGTAAGCCGTACATACGCATGAACGCTACTTCCAATTCTATTTCATATTTAATGGAATTAAAACATAATGATAAATAATAGTATTTTAATTCCAGTAAGTTATAATATACAATAACATTAAATATATCCTTTATATGTACCACATATGGTATTAACGAATCAAATCTCTATGAGGGGAAGGTAGTCCACACTTCCTAAAATGAACATATCGCGTATAACCATAATGGAAGCCATGAAGGTATGACATGAATGAAAAATACAGAAGCTTAAGTAAAACATAAACATATTATATTATATATATATATATATAGTGTCATCTTAATGGCCACCTTTGAAAGTGTTAAAAGAATGTTGAACAATCATCGTTTCGGGAGGCAGAAATTCGCCATCCACGAAAACAGTATGTTCTTTAAACATTAGATGTCGGTGTGTGTAAGTGTAGATAAAATAATTCTTATAAAAACATCCTATTATATTGAAGATACTGGATTTGTTACAAAAGAAATGGATAAAAAGAGTTTAGGGTGTTGGAGAAGCAAAATAAAACAAAAGGACTCAAGTGAAGACATTACCTTAAAATCGTGTAACTCCCTTTGGTTTGAGCTCAGAGGCTTAGTTGGGAAGACTTCTGCCCAAAGTGAGTATTCTTGGAGTAATAAAGGGATGTGGAGAGACAAAATGGGCAGATTTTGGCCGAGCCAAAGGCTTTTGAAGTGTGGGTAAAGAGGTAGAGGTGGGGGCCTTTTATAAGAGGAGAAGAGGGGCACTCTTGGAATGTAATGAAAAGTTTCTTTATTTTAAAATTATTTTCGGATTAAAAAGGTCACACAATGATATAATTCAAGGGTAAGGTGATAAGAGTTCGAAATATACCCATCCAATAGGTTTTGTACATGTGTAGGTCATATATTTTACATTATCTTTTCATTTTATTTAAATCCATTATTAATGAGGTAATCGCTGTATCATCATGATGTCATAAATAATTTAACATATTTAATGTCTAAAATTTAAAAAAAACAATCATGATGTAGGAAATCTTTTTATATTCTTAATGAATATTTATAGTAAAACATCTGACTTGTATAACCCTATGTAAAAATTATTTTAGTAAAACATCTCATGTTTGTCTCATTTTTACTTTAACATTAAATAAAAAGTAATTTATGTCATTTCCCAACCAATGTGGCTCCATGGGGTCCCCAAGTTGACCCATGGATTTTCTTGGTCAGCCATGAAACATCCAATTAGGGCAGGACATGTGTCAAGAACATCTCTTATTTTTAAAACAATATTTTTATCTTAAACTACACTAATTACCTCTAATCGTGATTAAGAACATAAAAGTTACTATTCACCAAAAAAATATTTTAATCTCATTGAACCACATTTTACATCTTAATGACAACCATGTAAGTAAGATTTTTGAAAATCAAATCACAGAAGTGGAAAAGTTTCATTTAAAAGCAAAAATCAGTATCTTTAATTACCACTTAGTGGTTTCACTATTCATAAAAAATTGGGGTTTTTCAGAAAAATACCAAAACATCACCCTAAGCTATATTTGATATTCTGAATTCAAAAATGATTTCTATTTTACAAAATTAAAATCATATAAGTTACATTAATTAATTTAATAATTAATTCCCGCTGTCATGACAAATAGCGTGTTTTTATGAAACAATAAGTATCAAAAGATTGACACTAGTTTAAGTCCAATTTCAAAGTGAAATTGATTCCAATGACCACCATTGGATTAAATGGTAGAAATATATTCTAATTTCACTTTAACAACAATTAAAAAGATAATGTAATCATATAAATAAATTAGATTAAAAAGAGGTTTTGAATTAAAATACAACATTTTTCACTATTCATTAAAAAATGAACATTATCGGAAAAATACCAAAAATTAACACAAATTAAATTTTGATGTCCCAATCATAAAGAATAAGTTTATTTTGACAAACATAGAATATAAAATTGTCAAAAGATAAATTTAAAAATGGTTTTCTATTAAAAGGCAGTAAAACATTCATTTAAAAATATTAGTGTATTCCATGATTAAGATTGGATTTATTTTCATTTTAAGCCTCTAAAATACTATCTAATTCACTAATAGACATAGATAAAAATATCTATTATTCTTTACTTATTTGGGATGTTACATCCTTCCCCTCTTTAGAAAATTGCGTCCCCGCAATTTATTTACTTATCAAAAAAATGGGGGTACTTATCCCTCATTGCATTTTCAGATTCCCATGTTGCCTCTTCCATCATGTGGTTTTTCCACAAAAAATTTACCTAATGAATCACCTTATTCCGTAACACTTGCTCCCTGTGGTCAATAATCTGGACTGGTTGTTCCTCATAAGATAGGTTCTCTTCCAGCTGAACTACCTCTGGACTCAAAACATGATATGGATCTGATATGTACTTTCTCAGTATCGAAACATGAAAATCATTGTGTACCTGAGATAAACTTGGAGGTAAAGCCACCTGATATGAAACTGATCCAATTATCTCCAGAATTTCATATGGTCTATTGAACCTTGGACTCAGCTTTCCTTTCTTACCAAATCGCATCACACTTTTCCATGGTGATACTTTGAGAAAAACATGATCACCTACCTCAAAATATAGATACTTCCTCCTGTTGTCCGCATAACTCTTCTGCCTACTCTGAGCTGTTCTCATGTGTTTCTGTATCAGCTGAACTTTTTCTGCCAACTCTTCTACCAATTCTGGTCCCATCAGCTTTCTTTCACCCACTTCATCACAAAAATCTGGAGTTCGACACCACTTCCCATATAACGTCTCAAATGGTGCCATCTGTATACTGGAATGAAAACTGTTATTATAAGAAAACTCAACCAAAGAAAGATGTTGGTCCCAACATCCCTGATAATCCATCGAACAATCACGTAGCATATCTTCCAAAGTTTGAATTGTTCGTTCTGATTGGCCATCATATTGAGGATAAAAATTTGTACTAAAATTTAATTCAGTTACCAACGACTTCTGAAGGCCTTTCCAAAAGTTAGAAGTAAACCTGGAATCACGATCAGATACAATGGAGAGAGGAACTCCATGTAACCTGACTATCTCTTTATGATACAAACGGGAATATTGATCTAGGGAAAAAGTATCTCGTATAGCAAGGAAATGAGCAGATTTAGTCAAGTGATAAACAATAACCCAGATTACATTATTACCTCGAGATGTCTTCGGTAATCCCACAACAAAGTCCATGGATATATTCTCCCATTTCCACTCTGGCACTGGTAAAGGCTGAAGCATCCCTTTTGGTAACATCCGCTCTGCTTTAACCTGCTGAAAAGTCAATCACTTCACAGTAAAATAAGCAATATCTTTTTTCATTCCATCCCACCAGTAATACTCCCGCAGATCCCTGTACATCTTAGTACTGCCAGGATGAACTTAAAACAGGGAACTATGTGCCTCACATAACAACTCATTCTTCAACCGTGAACCACCAGGGACACATAATATCTTCCTAAATCTCAGAACACAATCACTATCAATGTTGAATTCATCCAACTTACCTTTCTCAACCAGCTCTACCTTTTTCTGCAACTCACTGTCTTGCTTCTGTGCTTGCTTGATTCTATCTGATAGAGAAGATTTCACTGATACCTGAACTAAAACAGAAGGAAATCCTGCACCAACAACTTCTATGCCAAATTTCATCAAATCCTTAACCAAAGGATCACGTTCCAAATGAAAAATTGTTAATGAAGCATTACTTTATCGACTCAAAGTATCAGCCACATTATTTTCTTTTCCCGGATGGTAATGAATTGTACAATCATAATCCTTGATTAATTATAGCCATCTCCTCTATCTCATGTTCAATTATTTCTGAGTGAATATATATTTTAAACTTTTTTGATCAGTATATATTTCACAATTTACTCTATAAAAATCATGCCTCTGAATTTTTTAAGCGAAGACAACAACAGAAAATTGCAAATCATGTGTAGGATAATTTACCTCATGAGTTTTCAACTATCGTGAAGCATAAGAAATTACCTGATCATTCTATATTAGGAAACAACCAAGTCCTTTCAATGAATCATCACTGTAGATAACAAACTCCCCATTCCTGGAAGGTAGTACCAAAATTGGAGAATTAACCAATTTTCTTTTCAACTCCTAAAAACATTCCTCACATTCTTTTGTCAAGATAAACATAACACCCTTCCGAGTTAGCTTAGTCATTGGACTAGATAACCATGAAAACTTTCAAATAAACCTTTGGTAATAGCCTTCCAATCCAAGAAATCTATGAATCTCAGTTAAATTTGTGGGTCTTGGCCATTATTCAACAACATTTTTTTGCAGGATCAACAGTTATCCCATATTTAGAAACAATGTGACCAAGGAAATAATTTTTTTGCAACCAAGACTCACCCTTGCTGAATTTCCCATACAATTTCTTTTCCTTCATGGTTTTCAAAATAACCCTTAAATATCTTTCATGCACTTCTTTACTTTTAGAAAACACCAAAATATCATCAATGATAACAACCAAAAACATATCCAAGAACTCATGGAAAATTCTATTCATTAAGTCCATGAATACAAAAGGTGCATTGGTTAGCCCAAAATGCATTACTAAAAATTCATAATGGCCATATCTTGTACGAAACGCAGTCTTCAGAACATCTTCTTCCTTTACCTTCAACTGATGGTACCCCGATCTCAGGTCAATCTTTGAAAAATACTGAGCTCGCTGGAGCTAATCAAACAAATCATCGATATGAGGCAAAGGATATTTGTTCTTAATAGTGATGTTATTCAAGGCTCTATAATCAATGCAAAGTCTCATTGAACCATCTTTCTTTTTAACAAATAAAACAGGAGCACCCCATGGTGATGTGCTTGGTCGAATGAAACCTTTCTCTAATAAATCTTGCAATTGCTCCTTCAACTCTAAAAGTTCAATTTGAGCCATTCGATAAGGGAGTTTTGAAATTGGCTTAGCATCAGAAACTAAGTCAATAGTAAATTCAACTTACCGATCTGGTATTATTCCAGGAAACTCATCAGGAAAAACATTAGGGTAGTCATTTACCACTGGCACATCATTAATCTGAACAGTTCCCTTGTTTTCAAAAATATGTGCAAGGTAACATTCATTTCCATCTTTTACAAGTTTCTCAGCCTATTGATAAGTTATCAATAGTAAGGGTTCATTCTTATACACAAACTGAAATTCTTTAAGAAAAGAAACTTATTTACCTCTACAGTCAATCTTAGCATGGAAAATAGAGAGCCAATCCATACCCAAGATAACATCAAACTCTAATAGAGGTAAAACAATAAGGTTCACAAGTAGGTTCTTTCCACAGATAAGGATAGGAAGATTCTTATAAATTATTTTGGCCTCAACATTTCCCCCAGGTGTTTCTACCAATAGTTCAGGAGTCATTTCTTGATATGGTATTCCCATTTTACTAGAAAAGTTTTCATAGATGAAAGAATGTGTGGACCCCGAATCAAACAACACACTGGCATAATCTGAAAAAACAAACAAAGTACCTGATAAAACCTCATTTGATGGCCCGACATCTGCTGAAGTAGTTGCAAATGATTTCACCACTCCTTTCCTCTTGTAGTCTAACTGCTTCCCATCACTCGAGCTCTTTGTCGGACAATCATTTGCATAGTGACCCATCTCATTGCACTTAAAACATTTCACTAACTATAAATCAAATTTGGTCTTACCTTCAACTTGATCATTTTCAATGCAATCACGAGCCTTATGTCCCATATTACCACATCGGTAGGACTTTCCAGAATTCCAAAGACATTCCCCAGCATTCCTCTTAACACATTTATCACAAACTGGAAACATAGTTTTCGTACCATCAGTATTTTTTGAAGAATTCTTTCCTTTCTCCTACCACCTCGTTCTCTTCTTCTGTTGGTTGTTATAGAACACTTCATCATCAGCAAACTCCATTTCCACCTTCTCAGCACATCGAACAAGATATTCATAACTTTTGATCTCACGATAAGCTAAATCCCTTCGATATTTTGGCTTTAATCCTGAGTAAAAATGATTGATTTTACTATCAAGGTCTTGGATAAAATTTGGATCATACCTTGCCAATCGAGTGAACATTTCTTCATAGGAAGCCACTAAGTCTTCCACATGCCTCAATTACAAGAATTGCTTTTCCATCCTAAGACGAACATCCTTAGAAAAATACTTCTCATGAAACATACCTTTAAATTAATCCTAGTTGAGAGAATCAATATCATCAGCGTCCCTGATATTTTTAACAATCGACCACCACTGATCTGCTTCACCCTCCAAACGGTAAATAACAAGACTAACCTTTTGATTGTCTGAACACCCCATGACATCGAAAATCTTCTCTAGTGCTTTAATCCACCCTTCAGCTAACACATGGTCAGATGATCCTCTGAATGATGGGGGATCCTGCCTCATGAAATGTTCCACCACTAACATGTTCCTCTGTGGTTGGTCTGGCTGATATCGTGCATGGATACCCCCACCATTTATCGCTTGAGTCAACTCCGTCATTACTGCAACAAACTGTTCAGTTCCAATTCCAACCATCTCATGATGCTGATTAGGAAGGTTATTTCCTTCTGTATGCCTTCCTACCACTGCTTCCTTTTTTCCTCTACGGAAAACCATTAGGAACAAACATGTCTTTGATGAAGCAACATGGTAATCCTGAAATTCTATATCATTTCAATTTGACCATAAAAAAATATTTTTGGATAATCATTTAATATAATTCTAACTCCTAAAGTTATCTAAACCGACCAATGATACCAACTATAAGGCCCCAGCCTTAAACCTTACTTAATCTTGAGTTGTTACAAGATTACACCTTGAGGATATTTTCAGGCTTAGAGTTTTAGAGAATTATAACATAAAACATGCATTACATTTCACATTTAAACAAAGTGGTTACATAAAAGATAGTATTCATTTTTCCCATCAATGGAAACATATTTAAAATAAAACATGGATTATTTCTTGACACTATCATCATATCATGTACCTTTCCCTTGACTTGTGAAAAACATTTCAAAAAAACATGGGATGAGCATAAAAAGCTCAGTAAGGGATATAAAAATATGGGAAGGAAACATGGGTACATATACACATTATAATGAAATCATACTTTACCCATAAGAAATAATCACATTAACATACCTAATCAAATTGTGAATAAATCATAGAAATCATAATACATAAAGGTAACTTGAGGAATTCGTAAAATTCTTATGTATGGAGTAACCCTCTTAGTTACGTTTGGAATACCCATCATAGTATATTCCCTAAATCTCTTTGGAGAAACAATAACGTTTCACTCCTTCTCATTACCCAATGCATTGGACAGCTATATCGGGCTCACCCGCCCTTAGTTTACCACAGAACCACCTGTCTTCATAACAATGCCCATGAACCATAATATAATCATATCACATACAACATACATAAAGGGAACATAACATTTACAAATTTCAGTCACAATATATCAATAAAACACATTAATATAATAAAAACATTAAGAAAACCATTTTAAATACCAAAATAAAAGAAAAGTAAAACATGGTATTTATTTTTCTTTAAAAAACAGTATGGCTTGTAGAGGAAGTCGAAACTCAAATAATGGTCATGGCGGCAGAGAAGTCATTGTTGCCCCATACGTATGACAAAAACATTCCCTTTTTTCATTTAGTAAACTCTTCGTATAAAAAATATTCCTTTTTAATAAACATAAAAGTCAAAGGGGATTATACACCATATAAAATAAGGTTGTGTATAAAACAAAATATGCCTCAATGAAAGGAGATTGAGACGAAGTCCCATACCTCGGGTCCGACTTGACTCGATCGTTCTTTAATGTCCTGAATAATAAACGTGAGTTAATTTATACTTGCTTAAGAACCTTTTTCAAGTTCATCATTCCTTTTATATCACTTATTACCATGTTATGAACATTATGTAGTAATTTAAGTTAATAACGGTCGTTTTGTCGTTATTTGGTACTTAAGTCAAAAGTGAACTTCTTATATTTACAAGTTGTTCACGTAGTCAAACATCCATTATCTCAAGAATGATATTCATGATGTATATTCCATATATTTAATATATATCCAGTATATACATGCATTTATAATATTACATAATCATTTAGGGTATGAAATGTAATGCACCATGCATGGAGACGGTAATCCGTACGTACGCATTAATGCTACATCCATTTCTATTTCATATTTAATGGAATTAAAACATAATGATACATAATAGTATTTTAATTCCAGTATGTTATCATATATAATATCATTAAATATATCCTTTATACGTACCACATATGGTATTAAGGAATCAAATCACGTTGAGGGGGTGGTAGTCCGCACTTCCTAAAATAAAGATATCGCGTATACCCATAATGGAATATATAAAGGTATGACATGAATGAAAAATAAATAAGCTTATGGAAACCATAACCATATTATATATCATATATAAATATAGTGTCATATTAATGGCCACCTTTTAAGGTGTTAAAAAAATGTTGAACAATCATCCTTTCGGGAGGCAGAAATTCACCATCCACAGAAACAGTATGTACTTTAAGCATTAGATGTAGGTGTGTGTAAGGGTAGCTCGAATCTTTCTTATAACAAAATACAAGTATATTGAAGATACTGAAGTTGTTAAAAAAGAAATGTATAAACAGAGTTTAGGGGGTTGGAGAAGCAAAATAAAACAAAAGGACTCAAGTGAAGACATTAAATTAAAATCGGGTAACTCATTTTGGTTTGTGCTCAAAGGATATCTTGGAAAGACCTCTGACCAAAGTGAGGCTTCACGGAGTAATAGAGGGACGTGGAGAGTCAAAATGGGCAGAGGTTGGCCGAGCCAATGGCTTTTGAAGTGTGGGTAAAGAGGTAGAGGTGTGGGACTTTTATAAGAGGAGAGGAGGGGAACTCTTGGAAAGTAATGAAAAGTTACATTATTTTAAAAAGATTTTCGGATTAAAAAGGTCCCACATTGATATAATTAGAGGGTATGGTGATAAGGGTTCGATATATACTCATACAATATGTTTTGGACATGTGTAGGTCATATATTTTACATTATCTTTTCATTTTATTTAAATCCTTTATTAATGTGGTAATCACTGCATCATCATGATGTCATGAATAAGTTAATATATTTAATGTCTAAAAATTAAAAAAAAATATCATGATGTAGGAAATATTTTTAGCTTTCTAATGATATTTATAGTCAAAAATATGACTTGTATAACCCCATGAAGCAATTGTTTTAGTAAAAAATTTCAAGTTTGTGTCATTTTTACTTTAACATTAAATAAAAAGTTATTTATGTCATTTCCCAACCAAAGTGGCTCCATGAGTTCCCCAAGTTGACCCATGGATTTTCTTGGTCGGCCATGACACATCCAATGAGGTTAAGACATGTCTCAATCTCATCTCATATTATTAAAACATTATTTTTACCTTATACTATACTAATTACCTCTAATCGCGATTATGAACATAAAAGTTACTATTCACCAAAAAAATATTTTAATCTCATTGAACCACATTTTACTTCTTAATGACAAGCATGTATGTCGGATTTTTGAAAATAAAATCACAGAAGTGGAAATTTTTCATTTAAACGAAAAAATCAGTTTCTTTAATTACCACTTAGTGGTTTCATTATTCCTCAAAAATTGATGTTTTTCAGAAAAATAACAAAATTTCACCCTAAGATTTATTTGATATTCTGAATTAAAAAATGATGTATATTTTAAAAAATTCAAATCATATATGTTTAATTAATTAATTTAGTAATTAATTCCCGCGGTCATGACAAATAGCGTGTTTTTATGAAACAATAAGTATCAAAAGATTGACACTAGTTTAAGTCCAATTTCAAAGTGAAATGGATTCCAATGACCACCATTGTATTAAATGGTAAAAACATATTCTAATTTCACTTTAAAACCAATCCAAAAGATAATCTAATTATATAAATAAATTAGATTAAAAAGAGGTTTTGAATTAAAATACAACATTTTCACTGTTCATTAATAAAATGTACTTTATCAGAAAAATACAAAAAATTCACAAAAAGTAAATTTTGATGTCCCAATCATAAAGAATAAGTTTATTTTGACAAAGATAGCTTATAAAATTGTCAAAATATTAATTTAAAAATTAGTTTCCCTTAAAAGGAAGTAAAACATTCTTTTAAAAATATTATTGTATTCCATGCTTAAGATTGGATTTATTTTCATTTTAAGCCTCAAAAACACTATCTAATTCACTAATAGACATAGATAAAAATATCTATTATTCATTACTTACTTGGTATGTTACATTGTCACTAGATCTACTTTCTTGGTTATATGTTATAGTGATAATCAGATTTCATGGTGTTACCCTCTCTATGGTATCTGATTCTGATCCAAGGCTTACATCCATCTTTTGGAAAGGCTTTCAGAAGTCATTGGGTTCTGAATTAAATTTTAGTATAGCTTTTCCTTCTAAATCTGATGGGCAGTTAGAACGAACAATTTAGACCTTGGAGGATATGCTATGTGCTTGTTCACTGGTTTACTAAAGATGTTGGGACAACCAGCGTTTTTTGGTTTAATTTTTATATAATAACAGTTTTCATTGGAGTATACAGATATCTCCATTTGTGGCATTATATGTGAAGCGGTTTTGAAATCTAGATTTTTTGGGATGAAGTAAGTGAAAGGAAGGTGATGAGAAAAAAATTGGAAGAAGAGATGGTAAAAAAATTATAGTTGATTCAGAAGCACATGAGAACATCTCAGAGTAGGTTGAGAAGTTATGTGGATAACTGGAGGAAAAATATTTCTTTTGAGGTAGGTGATCATGGCTTTCTCAAAGTTTCTATAAGGGAAAGTGAGATTCATTTTGGTAAGAAGGGAAAACAAAGTTCGAGGTTGATTGGAATAGATAAAATCCAGGAGAATGTCGGATCGGTTGCATACCAAGTGTCTTTACCTCCATATTTGTCCCATGTACACAATGTATTTCATGTTTCAATGTTGAGAAAGTATATTCCAGATCCATCTCATGTTTTATGTCTAGTGGTAGTTCAATTGGAAGTGAATCTCTCTTATGAGGAACAACCGGTCTAGTTTTTTGACCGATGAGAGAAAGTATTTCGGAATAAGATAATTAACTAGGTAATGGTTTTGTGGAAAAACCATATGGTTGAAGAGGCAATGTGAGAATCTGAAAATGTTATGAGGGATAAATACCCCCATTGATTTGATAAGTGAATAAAATTTCAGGGACACAAAAGGGGGGATGGATGTAACATCCTAGGTAAATAAATATATACTATATTTTCTTTTTAATAAATATTTTGTGAATTTAATATGAATTTTACCTTATAGGGGGTTACTATGTTCGATGACTTACCTGATACGCAACAACGGTTTTATTTGAAATATTGTGTTGCACAATATTAATATAATATTATTATTTTATATGGTAGTGAAGGCCTTATAGTTTTATTGGTGGGAATAAGCATAACTAACTACAATATGATTATACATGTTTGTTAATTGTTTTAAAATTTATCCAAAAAAATTTAGAGGTTTAAAATGTGAATTAATCAAATTTCAAGCATAATTTACCTTAAAGGTTGATTTACCACCTTTTGATGGTGAACCCATTATAAGTATAGTTTTGGTCACTTTTATTTGTTCTATATGACAAAATAAAATTATTCTTTATAATTCCGACTTCAAAATATAATTGGAAGAAATTTTTGTATTTTTCTGATTATGTTCATTTTTAATGAATAGTGAAAATATTGTATTTTAATTCAAAACTGCCTTTTTATATAATTTATTTATATTGTTAGATTATCTTTTAATTGGTTTTATAGTGTAATTAGTTATATTTTTACCATTTTATGAAATTTTGGTTATTGTAATTAATGTCACATTGAAATTGGACATAAACTAGTGTCAATATTTTGATAGTTATTATTTCTTAAAAACAGGCCTTTTCTTGGCAGCGGGAAATAAATTTAAATTATTTTCTGCCACTTATATATTTTGAATTTTGAAAAATAGATTTCATATTTGGAATCAGGGGGTACAAATTTTATAAATAGGTAACTCTAATTTTTATATATTATGAATATTTACATCAGTAAATATTTTATTAACCATGGTTAAAGGGTATATCTTGTAGTAAGAGTAAACAAATATTATTATAATAATTTAAAATTACCATAACATGTGTCCTAATCCAATATTTTGATAAACATCCAACCACGGTCATCCTTGGGTCTATTTTGGGGACCCCATGGAGACACTTAACAGAGATAATGTCACTTTATTTTAGTTAACTTAATGTAATGACAAAAAATGACATAAAAAAATATCTTTTAGTATATTAATTTTTACATAGGGTTATGTATGTTTTTATTTCTAATATAAATATTTCATGGAAAGATAAAAAAATTTCCAAAATCATGGTATTTTTTTAATAATTTTTAGAGATCAAATAAATTAAATTATTTATGACACAATAACGATGTAGTGTTTACCTCATTAATAAATTTTTCGTATAAATAAGATTATATAGATTAAAATAATATCCAAAACCTGTCCAATTATAATTGGATGATTTTATTTAGATCACGAGTCATCTTATATTTTCATTTTATAATTTTTGGACATTTAGAATCTGAATATCATTATGTAATAATATAATATTTTCACACATTCCAAAAGAGCCCCTCCTCCCCCTTATAAAAATCCCTCACTTCTAACCCATTCTTAACACCTATCAAGCACCATATCTCATCCAACCTCTACCAAATTAATCTCCCTACATCTCTCTCCTCCTTCTAGAAGCCTTAACATAGGTAGAAGACACTTCAACCAACACTTTTGGTTCAAACCAAAGGTAGGTACCCGATTTAAAGGCAACGTCTTCTCTTATGTTCTTTTGTTCTATTTTATTTATCCAACCCCATAAGATCTTTTTATTTATTTAATTATAAAAAAACTTGTAAAGAAAATTTAATATGATTTTTTTATGAAATGTATGCGATATAAACTTACTCACACCTCTCTCTAATGGGTAATGAACATACTGTTTCTGTGGATGGAAGAATAACGCCTCACGAAACTATGATTGTTCATTTATCTCTAACCACATATCATGGTGGCCAATATGATGTAATTTTATTTATATATGATATATGTTATGTTTATGTTTTCTTTATGCTTCTATATTTTACATTTATATAATGGCTTTATGTTTTCCATTATGGGTAAACGTGATAATTTCATTTGAGGAAGTGTGGAGAATCACCCCTAAAAGTGATATGACTTGTTAATGTCATATGTGGGATGTATAAATGATGTAGTTAATGATATTATATATGATATTATACAATAATTATAATATAACTATGTATCATTATGTTTTAATTCCATTAAAATAAGAAATGGAAATGAATGTGGTGTTCATGCGTATGTACGGCTTACGTCTCCATGAATGGTGAATTTCATTTATTATCAATAAATGATATGTACTATTATCAATACATGTATATACTAGATATATATGATATATATGATATATAAATCATTAATATCATTCTGGATATAATGTAAATTTGACCACATACACAACATGGAAATATAAGATGTTCATTTTTCACTCAGGTACCAAATATCCACAAAACGACCGTTATTAACATAAATGATTATATAATGAATATAAAATTGTAATAAGTGATATAAGATGAACAATAAACTTGAAAAAGGATATTAATAAAGTATAAACTTACTTTTTTTTTATTTTTTAAGAGATTAAAGAATTAATGGGTCATTTCAGACATGAGGTAAGGGACTACGTCTCAATCTCCTTTCATTGATGCATATTTTGTTTTAATACACGACATTATTTTATATTCTGTATAAAAACCATTTAATTTTCATTTAATTCAAATGGAATCATTTTCTACGAGGCGTTTTACTAAATGAAATAAAGAATATTTCTTTTTAACGTATGTAGTGACAACTTCCTTTTCCACCGCCACATGTATTATTTGATTTATGGCTTCCTTAACAATCCATAATGTTTTTAAAAGGAAAATAAATACCATATACTCTTTTATTTATTTTTGTATTGAAAATGGTTTTGATATTGGTTTGGTTATATCAATATATTTAAATGGTTTATTGTGATAGTAAAGTGGAAATGTTATCTTTACTTTATGTATTTTTTTGTGCTATGAATATGTCATGGTTCTTGGGATTTTTTTTACGTATACGAGTGGTTCCGTGATAAAACTAGGGCGGGTGAGACCATGATAGCTCTCCAATGCATTGGGTAACATGACAGAGGTAAACTTGAATTGTTCTCCTAAGAGATTTAGGTAATATACTGTGATGGGTATTCCAAATGTTACTCCTTGAGTAGCTGTGATAGTTATAATGTATGTATGATTTGGATTCCACAAGTTACCTTTATAATTAATGTTTTCAATGTGTTATTCATAAATATTAGGATTTCATGATGTATGTTAAAGAGCTTATGTTATGTATTTAATTATGAACTAATGTTTTCTTTTTTTGTTTTATAACCCTTACTGAGTTTCTTATGCTCATCATATGTTTTGAAATGTTTATCAGAGGGCCTAAAGATTAGTAGGGTCAAGGATAGGATCATGGAAAAGTCATGCTTTATAAAACAAGGGACTAGACATGACTCTTTTTTTTTCAAGAGTTTTTATTTAGAAAAATATGAAAACTGAGTAGAAGTGTCTAACTTGTAATTTTTGAGATGAAATGTAATTTTTATGTCCTAATTCTCTAAAAATATAAACCTTAAAAGATCATTAATGTGAATTATTCATTTAATTAAAGATTATGTAATGTTTAAGGCTGGTTCCTTATAGAAAATCTAAAAAATAATATTCTTCTACATTTATTTGGCCAAAATTATTGGTGTTCCTTCCCTAGAAAATTAAGTGGATTCCTTGTCAGAGTCTCACCAATGACAATCATCCAGATCGGGACTCGGATCAATTGGAAAAATAGATCCAAGATTTTTTCATAATTGAACATTTAAGGACTTTGAAGAATGTGGAATCTTGCATCCATCATCGTTTGATTCACTTCCACAGCCACTGTCGCACCATCGTGTCATTATGCTAATCCCAAATCTACAATATAAAATAGTTGCACCAAAGAAAGGGTCTAAAATGATCGATCAATTGAGATTTGACGAACACAGGTCCGAATTAAGAATACCCAAGGAGAATCAAACAATTAGGTGGTAAAATAATTTTTTTGAGGAATGAGCCTCAATCATTGGTAATGTTGATATTGATTCGTTTCTATAAGATAAATAATGAATAGATTCAAGTAATTCTTCCAAATCACCCTATATTATACAAATCATTCAATTACACATTATCCAAGGATCAATATATTGGTCGATTGATCTACATTATTCATAGGTATAATGAACAAGGTAGAGTACACGTAAAACATACATCATTCATGGGATTTGGATCAATCTTTGATAAGAATTATTGCATTTCTATCATTTATGAGATCCTCCAACATTGTTGGAGTGGAAATCAACGATCTTGTTTTTATCCATTATCATTTTCCAAGAACGATCTCTTCCAATGGTGTCTAATTTCACATAATTTAGTGTCCAACCCTGAGACAACTTCCAAATCCACATTTTTAAAGGAGATATATTTCTCAACACTAAAAAAATAAAATAAACTCTTAAGTTAAATTTTTTTCTTTATTTTTCCCCCATAAATTTTTTTTAATAAATTACCTACTCTGACAAATGTTAATTTGCACATAAGGTAAAACACTCATTTTAAACTCAACGGTGAGGTCATATTTCAAATCAAGCCACATGTTTCAGATTTAATCCATCTTTTCAAGAAATTGAGAGAGTGTTCTATTTAATAAATTTAAAACATTTATTCCAGGAACATCGGGCCATGAAATCACAAAAAATCTCACTTCCTAATCTTAAAAACAATCAATATAATATTAAAAAATAAAACATAGCAAATACGTGATGTTATATTATATCTCAAAAAAATTTAATAATATTTAATTTAATATTTTTATGTTTATAAATACATTCTTGAAATATTGAGAAC
This sequence comes from Viscum album, assembly GCA_963277665.1. Taxonomy (NCBI): domain Eukaryota; kingdom Viridiplantae; phylum Streptophyta; class Magnoliopsida; order Santalales; family Viscaceae; genus Viscum; species Viscum album. The sequence continues at coordinate 475,620,397 of OY728148.1, forward strand.
CATTTACAAGGATTATATATTACTGGAACACAATGTTATTTTTTTAATTCAAAAATATATGTGCAATTATTTTTATTTAATTAATTTTTAATTCCATATACTCATGTTTCTTTTCTAATCCCATCAATTTTATATTGTGTATTTTACTCTATAACACAAACCCATTTTTATGAAGTAAAAGTTATGTTTTTAAAAATATTTTGTCAATATAAAGACCCAAAGTATTATCCATGGTTATTAAAATAATTGATATATGTTAGAAGTAACCATTTGGATCCATACCAATATCCACTATAACATAAAGTAGAAATTCGTAGATTTTGTGTGATATCATGCTTCTACTAGTAATATCTACCTTCCCTGTCCTAGTAAGAATAAGAAAAAATAATCCTTAGTTATCTATTGAGGTTGTTTTTTAGGGAACAACAACTAATGATCTAAAAAATTTGTTAGATCTTTGTTTAAAATAATACATGCGATCTAATTGTCAGAGAATCCAAAAGGGTTATTTATTAAAGAATTTAATTCCACTATAATATTTGATTAAGAAATTATATATGCTGAAATAATTTTTGAATATTATATTAAAAAAATAGACCATTTTACACTATTTTTTGCGTAAGATCTGATAAATAATAAGAGGCACTAGTTAAGGGATTTTATGGATATTATATAATTAGAGATGAAAGAAGGACAATTTTTTATTATGCCAAATTATAAAAAAAATTCATGGATTTGAAATTGATACCATAGTGGAATTATTTCATGATATATTATATGGGGAAGAAGATACCACAAAAAATGTTCATTGTTTTTATGATATGATGCAATAAATGTAGAATCAGGTTCCATTATAAGTGTTTAATTTCAAATGAAATTTGAATTTTTTTATTTTTGTGAGAGTGATATTTTGAGAATAATAATAAAACCAAACAATTCAGAGATAGATTAGATAATATATATTTTAATTGTATTTGAATCAACTCAAATTGGTTGATCATGTGAATTTCTTGATAACATGGATGGTTAATTGTTAAATAGGGTGCTTAATTTTAGTAGCTATAGCAATTCATATCTTGATGGGTGCTTGTCATGGAATGAAGGTGTTTATTCTCTACCAATTCCCTTATCAGCTATCCATTGACTATATGCAAAGTAGTTATTATTGTGAATGAGGAATGTTTTAGGGATTAGAACTATTCCTTGGTTTCTTCATTTCATGAACATGGGATTCATGATGTGAATGTTTTTGGTTGAGTTTTAGGGCCCTTAAAATGGCGGTGATCAGTATTCGAATAGTCTTGTTCAGGCTGTGAATGGTTATAAGTGTGTTTCTTATTAATAGAATAACTTTTTTTAGTAATGGGATTTTGGGGGATTTTTTTGAAAATATGATTCTAATTTGACCAATCCATATCTCCCAATTTTCATATTTCATGTACCTACCATTTGAGATTCTTTTCTGTGAATTTTGATGATGATTCTATATGTGTTTATCTTTATAATTACTTATATTATATTAAAACATAATCACTTATTATTTTTATTGTTTTGGATTTATGTTCAAGAGATGATTCAACGAGATCATGGTCGAATTGAAACATACCAACTCTAACAGCCCATATTTGGTGGCTATCATAATATATTTTCATAAGATATAAGAGATCACATCCCAGTGAATCAGATAGATTAATATTATTAGGAGGATGGGTAAATTCATAATTATATTATTACATTTTAAAACATGGAAACATTAAAATCCTTGTGTGAAAATTGTTATTTATTCATGTATATCCTTATAATCACTGAAAGATACAGACATTTTATCTTGGGGAAGGGTAAAATAATAAAGAGTTGGCTCAAATAGTCATTGAGGGAAAGTGTACCATAAATGATATCTCAATATTAATAAACATGAATAATATGTATAATATATACCATAATAGAATTTTAAAAATTACTAATGTCACAAATTCTTTATATATACGGATTAAATTGGAACATAAATAATCACAATAATGATAACAAATGGCCTCATACTGGTAAAATGCATAAGTCTTAAATAATAAACATCCCATATTATTCTTATTCCAAGACATAATTCATAAATAGGTAAGGTATATGACTAATATCCATTCTATTTTTTCTAATGATCCCTACTGATGAATAAAGGGGATGTAATGGTCCACTCTAATCACTTACTGTGTCTAATTTATTCTTCATATGAATGAAATTTAAAATAACTCAAAACCAAATATTAAAAGTCATGCATATAGAATGTAAATATTCTACATTGTAAATGAATAGATCAACATGATATTATTATATACAAATAAATAATATTGATGTTATCATTATATTATATACCCAATAAATAATAAGATTCATTTATGTATTATGGCATAGATATAAATAATTTTAAAATATTATTGGAATAATTCTAGTAGAAAATACCCCTTTTATTTTGAAATCCCTAATATATAAAAATATACAAAATATTAATGATTTCTCATTGAAATTATCCAGGTAAAAATGTATATAACTATTCAAATAAAATAATATTCCTAACAATTAGAAAAATAAATCATGTGGGAAATGCTGAAATAACGGATTTTTTTACACCTTTTGTACAAAGTAACTCATTCAGAAAATGAAAATAAGATTCAATTTAATAAAATTTAGAATTTAAAATATGGTTAAAAATTTATTTAATCAATTATTATAGTATATTAATAAATATTTTTGAAAACATTTTAATTAAAATATAGATATTGAAGAAAATTCAAATATATCTAGTAGAAAAACTAATACATTTTTCTTTAAAAACATGCTTTCAGAATTTTGAGTATATAGATGGAGTAAAATTAAAATGAAACTTGTAATTTCTTAAAATAAATTAAGGAGAACAAAATAAATAATATTTGTGATAAATAGATCATATAATTTAGTCTTCAAACATTTAAGCATAATCAATCCCATAAAAAGGGTGATTGTAACATAAAACCCTTACTGCTTTGGTATCTTTCCAATCATTACTCCCATTAAATAATAAATTCAAATAAAATATTAAATAAATTAATATAAATGGAATTTATGATATAAAATAACAATGGGACATTATATACTTTCAATTAGTGAATCGTGTGGTGATTATTCCATATGTCCCAAAAAAAAAAGTTGGACGAGAAACCCTTAAAATGAGCATAAAATTAATGTGATAATTAAAAAATGAAGAAACTATGTGTTGGAAATGTAAATACACATTAATAATGTGTACATAAAACCAAAACAAATAATCATATATCATTAAACAAGTAATCATGGCCTAACATTGTGAATGAAGAAGAAATATAACCTAATGAAAATTAATAGATTTATGAAATCTATTTTAACTGTTCTAAATATAGTTGTAAGAACAAAAATCTCATTTATAATTAATTAATATTTATTATATTTATATATTAAAATAATAAATGTACTTATAATATCATATATGATCTAACAATAACATTTCCTACACCAATTATTAATAATTATTTTTTAAAATCACATTTTATGAGTGTTAACAATTTTGATATTATTGTTTGTTTTGGTTCAGTAATTTCATTACATTTATATTTATCATTGATAAATCGCCTCTATAATATTATTAATTTCATATATAACTAGTTTAATCATTATATTCAATTTATTTTCATTAAAATAAACATGTTATGAACAATTAATTACATCACATTGTAGAGATGGTAGTCCGTAAATACTCATGAGATACGTTTATACTCATATAAATAAGGAATTAATGAAAGTTAAATAATAATTCATTTTCTATAAATTAGTTATTATATAATAAATATAATATATATTCATTAAATTAATCCATTTATAATACATGTAATATGAAAATAACAAATGAATCACCTCATTATGTTGATCTTGTAGTCCACATGTTTGCACAAAATATGTTATCATATCCCAATAAAAAGAAAGATATGAATATTGAAAATATAATATAATCCTAGAATAATATGTATTCACTAAATGTCATATATATCTTTTAAATACATCATTATAACCATATATTAAATTTGGTGATGTAAAATGTAACAAATCACTAGGTGGAGGTGGCAGTGCACACGTACGCATGAACAATATTTAAATTTCCTATAAAATCGAAAAGATGTATAAAATTGTTTTCTCATAATAATAATAATAAATCCAAATATTTATTATGGTATATTAGTTATTTAATAATGGATACTATGGATTTATAAGATGACTAAAAATTAATAAACATTGGATGATTCATCAAAGACGATAACATTTTCCTAGAGAAACCTCATTTGGATTACATGTGAATCTTTAATAAGATTGTCTTAGAAGATATCCAAAAGATCAATAATTAATGGAATTAATTTTAATATGTTTTTTCTTTTTTTTTTATTATAAATAATTTTTAATGTTTTTTGAATAAGGGAGGATGATATGTGACTTTTTTAAGTGAGGGGAGTGGCACCACTGTAAATATTAATATCTTTAAAAAAAACTATAAATATCATAATCATTTACATTAGCATAAAATAACCATAATATATATGTTTAGACATTATAAATTCCAAATACATTCATCCAATAAAATTATAGATTACTAATCCTCCTTTTAAACCTTACCATTTGGTTTTACACCCTCATTAACCCCAATAAGCTTTATCCATGAAAACAAAATTTCCACATTATATGCGTCATAAATTTATATGTACAGTGGAAATAGGATAAAAATGGATCATTAATAAATTTTTTATACCATTTCCCACCACACTTTTCCTTTTACAATTTTATTATTTTTATTTTTTTAATAATATTTATTATAATAAAAAATAATTAATTTCATTTTGTTACTATTCATAAAATTATACTTTGAATACATTCAAAAAAAATGGAATTAAATTATAAATACATTTTTTGTTAATTATAAATTATTATTGTCAACTAAACTCTTATAATTATATGATTCATTTGAAACAATTTAATTTTATTCTTTTTAAAATCTATAACCATGATTTTTCATCCTCTTTGAGAATCACTATATCTATACCACAAAAGCGTATAACATAATTATAAAATAAATAAATATTAAAAATAATATAATATCATAAAAAATAATTATTATTAAAAATAACTATTTTAACCAATCCTGACATATGTTTATCATAATGAAATTATATTATAGATTTTAAATGAACGTTAGTGATAATTTTATTTATTCTTTACATAAAATAATTTTAATGATAATATTAATGGAATGATGGAAGAAATTTAATTTTTTGAAATAGTACATGTAATTTGTCAAATTGAACTCATATAATGAAATAATAGAATTTTTGTAGATATTTTGAGGTTATATCTGATAAATTTCCCCAATTTTACCCTAATTGTGTTGAAAAATATTTTCCAAATTTACTATTAATAATAGGGATAAAATAAATTTATATTTTTTACCAAATTTTAACCTCATGAATCAAGATAAATAATCTATATAGAAATATTATATTTATATATGTGATAGAAATTAGTGTAATATAAATGTGCAAAGTGAAAATATCACGTGTTTTTTAGATAAATGTGTGTGTATGACTAAAATTGAACTTATACCAAAATAAAATACAATGGTGATTCCTATGTGAATAAATATATTATATTTAATTAATGGGGATCTATGATAATTTTTTACCCAATTCGTCATATGCCTATAATAAAATGCTAGTTTCAAAAATGATATCCATTTTCTCAAAATAGTTTTATAAAAGTGGAATAAATTAATTATAATAGCCACACATGAAATTAATAATTTTTTTAATGATAATATATTTTTTAATAAAAAAATTAATTATAATAATTCCTCATATAGTTTCCAAAGTTATATGATTGTCAATTTATGTTATCAAAAATATTATGTATACATTTCCATAAAGACATTAATTCTTAGTGACTACGTTAATTTATTTTGATAAAAATTATATTTGTGTATAAAGATTTTTTTGGGAAAAAAAATAAACTTTAATATTATATAATTTTATTTGAATGTGAGCCCAATATTTTTAGTCAATAATATGTTTTTTATTCAGAATAAATTTCTATATATATTTCATACTAAGGGAATTCCTATTAATACCCACAAAACAAATGACTAGGTTATAATGGTAATATTCTAATAATTGTTTTACTGTATGTCATGGTTAATTGAATCCTAATGTTTTTTATATCACATGATATAAAATATACTTCATAAATGAAAAAAATTAAAAAATCATGGAGTGTCATAGGAATAATCCCTATATAATGAGGCTTTGTCTTGGTGTGGCAAGAGGACATCTCGAGATGATATCCTCACATTGTCTGTTTCCATTTTGATTGAGGTATATCACCTAATGAGTTATTTAGGTTTTTAGTGAATGTATAAAATAATTTACATCCATTTGGATTCTTAAATTAAGATTTTTCATGGATTAGGTTCAAGAGTGTGCCAGGGATTGACTGTACCATGTTTATTGATGTTTTAGTGAGCAGGTTCTAGTTAGTGTGTTTTAAGCATTATTAATTTTTAAATTAAATAGGATATCTAATTGAATTTTTTAAAATTAATTATTATGGGATTATTTTGTGTGATTTAGGGCCTCCTATTGTTTAGAGATGGTTGATTATAGTTGGACATGCAAGGACAAGGATGAGTGAGCTACATTCAAATATAGTAGCTCAACAAATAAGCTTGGTGGTACATCTAGAATACCTCTTGGGTTGATAAATTCGATATAATATGCGACATGTGGTCTCCCCACTAAGGGTGATAAACATTATATTTTTAAATAAATTATTTAATTAAATATTAATTCTTTGGAATTAATTAAACAATGTTCCAAATTCCATGAGAAACTCTTTTTATCTAGCAAGATTCTCAACATTCTAGGGATAATGTATAAGTATCCAGCTTTAATTATTACAAAATCGAGTGTTTTTGTCAAGAATATGATTTATTTCACATTGAGGATCTTTTTAGGATTTTTTATTTTAGATAATTATACAATAACTATTAAATAAAAAAACAATATGAAATAAAAGTGGACACTTCTAAAGATATTTTTTGTTTCACTAAAGGATACCCTTTCAAAATAAATCATGATTTCTTTTTCAATACACATCCTCAATTCTTTCATCATGACATATTATTTTTTCATACCTATCTTAATAAATGGGAAAAACTATTTGAATGTTGGGATGAGTGTAAATATCTCATTAAGGGTTAAAAATAATGAATGAAAACATTAGTCAATGAATATTTTATTCTCATGAGGATATCTTCACAAACTCAAACTTTTCACCCATAAAGCATAAGTAATTTAACATACATCATGAAAAAATAAGATTATCGAAAAAAATTATATAAATTATAAATAAAAAATGTTTCTTGTGGAATACATATAATACTTACATTACATATTTCACATCTACATGGGGATTTTCCTTCATTGTTTCATTTAGAATACCCATAATAGTATATTCCCAAAATCTGTTACGAGAAACTCCATCTATTAGGCAATGAATTGGAGAGATATTATAGGATCACCCAGCCAAATATTATCATAGAAACACATGTATACATGAAAAATTCCCGTAACCAGAACACAATCGAAACTCATAAAACAATATTAAAGTAAAAATAATACTTCCTCTTTGATATACCATTTTATATTTAAAATAAACACAATGATAAATAAAATCATATTATTATAATATAAAATTTTAAAATTTTAAAATATACATCAATAAAATATAGCAACATGAAAGTGATAAATTTCATTAATCCGTATATGTCAAAAATCATTCAATGTTTTTGAAATAATGAATTCATTTTTAAACCAAAATGAAAACATTTAAAAATAATATTATTGAATAAAAGTGTCCCATACCACATTGAAACATTTCAAATGAGTTAATATTTTAAAACATTAATTTACATATAAGTAAATCTTTAATTTTTTTTTTGATGAAATGGATATTAATGAGAAATATTTATAATTATAAATTGTTTTAACATTTCAGATGATGATTTAGTTAAAAATTCCCTTACAAGAATCCATTTTTGAAATCAATTGATAGAAATTAAATTGTTACAATTTTAATACATTCATTTACATAGAAATAAATTCATAAAAACCATTTTCCATACCAAAATACCTAATAAGGGGATACAGTATTTAAATTCATTTTAAAACCATTAATAATTTTAAAGCAATAAAAATTTCAATTTATGGTCATGGAAGTAGAAAAGACATTATTTACATGTATGAAAAAATAATTAATTTTTGAATTTTGTAAAATTGTTTACAGAAAAATACTCCCTTTAAAAACCATTGAATTAAATTAAAATTAAATTGTTTTTATTATATAATGAATAAAATAAGGTGTTTTACATTAACAAAATATCCGTCAATGAAAGGAGATTAAGACGATATCCCTTATCTTAAGTCTGACTCCTCACGTACAATCATTGTTTTCATGAATTATAAGAATTGCATAATTTCATATAAAATGAGAACCTTTTTTTATTATTTATTTGATAAAACTTTTTACCATTTTATAAAATGTACAATATTATTTAAGTTAATATCATACTTTTTGTTGATATTTGGTATTTGAGTTGAAGATGAACATGGATTGAAGTCACTAGTCAATGTGGTCATAATTAATTCATTTCAAGAATAATGTTCACAAAATTATTACCATTTTATACATAAATTATAATTTTAAATCAACCCATGATGTATGGTTATGAAAAATGAAGAATGTTATAATCATAGAGAAGGTAAGCAGTACATTTTCATGAGTAACTTTTTCCATTTTTCATTAATCATAAAGGAAAGAAGATGAGTATTATTTTACCACTATGGAATGATTATAAAATCATTAGTATCATATTATTCATTTAAATAAACTAATATATATTATACTAGTGATATAATGAAAATAGATGAATCACATCGTTTCATGGAGGTGATAGTTCACACATACAGACAAATGCAATTATCATTTTTATGCACATGGAAATTAATAACGTAGTTTATTTATAAATATATTAGAATTATTAATAAGTCATTAATATAAAATGTTTACATTGATTCAATTATTATAACCAGTCATGAGACACAGTTATGAAAAATTAATTTGATCGGTTCATGGAGGTGGTAGTTCACACGTATGGATGAATAATTAATTCTTTTGACATTTAATTGGAGTGGATATGGATTTTTTGGATTATATTAACATAATAACATAACATTATATTGATTATACTGGATTTATTATTTCTTCAGTGATGAATAATATTTTATGGAAATGGAATAATAAATAAAATAAAATTACCTACATAAAAACCTATATTTCCTCTATATGATCAACTTTATTAACACATTGACAAACCCATAAAAGGTATTATTCATATAATAAGGCCCCAATAATGTGAAGAGGGACTTTAAGAATGGTTTAGTTTAGATCATTTAAATAAAATGTTTTTAAATTGTGACTAAAAGAGGGGAATGGGTTCATTTTTATAGTAGAGGGGAGGGGCACCCTTACAATTATTAAAAAATTTAAATTAGTATTAATTAATTTTGTTTCCAATGGGTCCAAGATGATTTATTTAGAATATAGAATGATTAATGGTCAAAAAATAATCATCAAATAATAACTATACATGTATAAATTAATTTCTGATCATTATTGTTTTATTTTATCATTTTTTACTCTTACCGTTTAATCATGTAATTTACATTTTGAGAGTTAAAATAGTGACCAAATCATTGAAAAATTACAATTAATGAGTAATTAATAAATTTTTTTGTTTTATATCAAATTTTCGCTGAATCATATATATTTATAAATTTTATGCAATTTAATTAAATATTTTATATTATAAAATACGATTTATTTCAATTTTGACACTATTTATCACCTAACTTTTTTTAAAATTTCATTACAACATGATTTTATCAAAAAAATACACTAATTTGATCCTCAAATGTCATATTAATTCATAAAATTTATTTATGGAATATTTCTTTTATAATTTATGTATTATAATTATATTATTATCATTTATTTCATCGATTCATTACTAAATTTATTACTGCATCATCATTGTATCAAAATTAAATTTTATTATTTCATTCCTAAAAATTATAAATAAATTACATTGTATTTGATAATATTTTTATATTAATAATGAGTATTCTTAGTATATTATATCACATACATGACCCCATATTAAAATTCTTATAGTAACGAGAGACATATTTATGACATATTTCCTTTAGATTAAATGTTAAAAATGTCATTACCACAACGATGTGGATTAGAAAGGTCAATATTTCTACCCAAGGATGTTAATGGTCTATAATAACACGTAAATTTGTATCATGAAAAGTTTAAGGGTAATTTTATAATATTAGAATATTAATTTTACCATTAATTACCCTTTTAACCTTTAGGTGTTGTAAATAGAATACTAATGATACTTTTTACCAAAAAGATTTGATCAATTTAGACCACATTTCTCCTAATGAGTACAAAATAAATATGTTCAATTTTAATAATTAAAATTATAGAAGTGGTTAAATTATATTTCACGCTATTTCTGTTGAATGATTGAGAAAATAGTCTTATTTAAGTAAAACATTCAAAAGTTGACAATGTTTTTCTAATTAATTTTAATTTTAAAAAGAATCCAATGGAATAGAATATATTAATAGATAAAAAATTAATATAATTATACCTTAAAACATTTTAAAAGATTAATCTAATAATATAAATAAATTAGATGAAAAGGAATTTTTGAATTAAAATGTTGTATTTTCCACTATACATTAAAATATGTATAATACCATAAAAATTGAAAACATTCAAAAAAAGTAAATTTTTATTCCTTGATTATAAATAAGAACTTTATTTTTTTAGATAGAGAAAAATAATTTAAAAAATAAAATTTTAAAAAGGTTCTCCATCAAAAGGCGGTAAAATGCATTTTTTAAAAATAACCCTTTTATTCATAAAATTGAATTTATTTTTATATAAGGCCTAGAAAATATATTAGATGAATTTTAAACATCATATTTTCATTATTTTTAATTAATATAATCCATAGTAATTTATTTTATTTCATTATAAATACAATTAGCCATAAAGAAATGGATTTTCATAAAAACACTTCCTTTATATTCAATTGGATTTTATTTTCATTTATAAATAATTTTATAACCAATGAAACATTATATGTCCATATGTAAACCCTATTTTAAAAATATATTTAATATCATTCATTCCCTCTATTCTAATGACAATGCGATAACTACAACATAATAAAACTATAACAAAAATATATTATTTTTCAATATAACTCGGCCTTATGTGTAACCATTGATTTTTGAAAAAAATGATTTTTGCATGATGGGTTCACTATCGGACATAGAATCCCGTTTAATGTAAAATTAAAATAATTCATAACTATTCATCAATATGAAAAAGTATTATTCTATAATTACTTGGGATGTCACATGATGCCTCGATTTTGATTACATACTTGTGATATATACACCGTAGAAGAGTGTTAATGAATTATGTGAACACAATGGCCCTTTATATAGGTTCCTCAGTGACCTACAAGTAGATAAATGTGTTGGATTAGAGTTATTATCCCTATTCTTCCAAAATATGCGCTTGATATAGTAATATATCCTATGGATAGTTATGATAAGAAAGGGGAGAGTGTTCTTTCACCTATCGATATGTAATTACCTTGGAGAGTATGCCTTGTGTAGGTTATGTAAGGTTGGGTTAGTGCACCAACCATTGACTTAGTATGAAACAATAGAATTGTGGCACATCTTTTGTGCAATACTAGTGAATCTTGAACAATATGGCTTACTAGTCTATGAATTTATCATTATGGTACCATGGGAAATCGTTCCAATAGAGTGATTGGTTTTGACTCGAGAGATGTTAATTTGTTAATGGAACCCACATGGGGTGTCGATGCTTGGGTGTGACATTGGTGAACCTAGTATTTAGTAACCAAAACATGAAATTCATGTATATTATAAAATTTTAGAAGAAAATTATGTTAATTATGAAAATAGATTCATGAGGACCTTAATATTTTAGGGTCTTTGGAAATATAGAAAAAGAACCTTGATCCGCAGAATGATCATCAAAATATCCCCTAATGATCTCCACCTTTATTACTCCTACCGAAAACCATTCTTCACAACTCGGAGAAGGTATTCAATAGAAAGGGGTGAACATAAATTATCAATAAGGGTAAATGAGTGAGATTTGTATAAATAATCATAGGCATAATGATATATCAACGAGATAATGAAAACACAATATCATACCTTGCATATCCAATATCACATACATGAATCATGGTATAATGATTGTTTTGTATATAAGGAATGAATCTTAATGAAATAACAATCCCAATCCATTAATAAATTATATAAGAAAATTAGATGGTATTTAAGAGGATGCACAAGAATATATAATGATTACCATGTGATTTGAGGCATTACCACTAAGACCATTATAGTGGAAAAAGACTTTTACTAAACTGGGTTCACTCCCCATTCTAGTCATGTATTTTAGAACTGAGTTTACCCCTACTCCTAGAACAATATTACTAAATTGTGTTCATTTTATATTCCATCCATGTAATACTCAATGATATTTTTTAATTCCATCCATATTTATCTAATGAGTTATAAAGCATTACCGAATAAATTGGAGGGAGATATAGGTCCCTCCCATCCCATTATTAAATCTTACATATATATTCGACAAGATGATAATTAATCATACCATAAACCATGAAACAAAAAGGGTTTTATAAACATGTAATCTTAACATAACAAATTGAAAAAGAAACGTTTCATAATAATTATTCAAAAACATAACCCATGAAATAGAAATGGATTTCATAAACATATAACTCATGAAATATAAACGGGTTTCATATAGATTATTAAATTAATCAAATCTCATTCATTGAAAAATATGAATTGAACCTATAGATAATTTATTAAAAGTTAATGAGTAATATCATAAAATATCATCTTATATAGAAAAATTAGTTTGAAATATTATAGAAAACAATTTAATGAAGAAAATATATTTTCTTATTCGAAAAAATAATTTTAATACATTAAACCATAGGACAATCATTTTCTAAAAAATACATTTAATATTTATAAAGAATGACTGAAATATGTTTGGATTCATTTTTCATTGAGAACACAAAAAATATGTTTCAAAAAATGTTATATAAAATTTTATATAAAAAATAATTTAAAACATATTAATATATCTTGATAATGTTTTGAAAACCTTTTATGTTGAAAACATATGAAATGAGATGGAGAATTATTTGAGAACCATTTCATTGCAAATACTTTGAAAACATATAAATATGTCTTGAAAATATTTTGAAACCAATGTTTCTTGAAAACATACAAATGAATGTTAAAATTTTATTGGAAACAATTTCCAGTGAAAATATAATTTTAAAAAAATTATAAAAAGTTATCCTTTTAATAATTCAAAGGAAGATTCAATGAAATAACGATAGGTAAAAATACCCACATAACGTACAAGGTAAAAAGAACATTCCTTTTACATAGTAAAAATAATAGAAAAATAACTTGTATAGAATGATACAAGAAAATTATTTTGAAGATATTTCGAAAAGACAAAAAAGGGTAAAAATTTATTTTAATTTTTAAAGAGAAATGAATCATTATTGTTCAAAAACCTTTTTTTAGAAAACATGGTTTTGAATGAACATATATTTTAGAACAAAGATTGGGTAAATTCGTGTTTCATAAAAAACCCATTCATTAATATATTTGTTACCAAAGAATAAAATAAATAGTAAAAATATGTGGATAAATCATTAATAAACATATGATCACAAAAATGATGTATTTTTCAAATATAAACAACAGAATATTTAATAATGGAATCATAAACATAAAAAATCTTGAAAAGTAAGGATATTGCCTCAATAAATTCTTATAACTTTGTAATGTGGGATAAAACTCTCAATGTAACAAAATTAAATTAAAATAATAATAAAATAGACTTAAAATAATTAAATTCAATATATGACAAGTAAAATTTAATTATATAAACCTTCATAGGGAAATTATGTGCATAACAAAACATGAGTCTCAAAAATGGAAAATTGAGGAATAACTATTTCACTGATTTGTTTTTTTAAAATTAATACACATGAAGGACATGTCATTAAATGTATATGTGAAGAATAATAAATTTATTATATTATAAATATAACATAATCATGGTTTCTACATAGGAAAAATAAAAGGAATGAGTGGAGAACATAGAATATATTTCATAGAAATAAAAAAAGTGGGATGAAATCCCCTTACCCTGTGTATTGACTCTCATCGTTGTCATTGCAACCACATGCATAATAAATAAAAAATTTATTAGAACTTTTAAAGAATAATATTCTTACATATAATACCATATATGATTTTATTAATACCTTAAATTACCTGCTTGTTAACAGTCATATGTAATGGTTTCACTTCGGGAAATATTCTCTTTATTCTTAGCATGTGTCTTAGGTTTTTATATCTTTGGTGTTTACACTTTATATCATGATTAAATACTTTAAATATTGATATAAAAATCCATTATTTTCAATATATCTGTATTATAATAATATATAGTGTATATATGTAGGAAACATAATATATTGTTCAGGGAGATGGTGGGTTGTACGTACGGATGAATTCTATTTCTTTTTTAATTGTCCTCTTGAAAGAAAGAATTTAAGATACATATATGTATATATATATGTATTTATTAATTCAGATTTATTAAATCAGATATATCTTATGTATTCACTAAAATCATAATTTAAAAAACCATATACTTTATGAATGAATCATATTGCTTTGAGGGGGCCGTAGTCCACACTTTCTCAAAAGAAATTATCGTATTAACACCAAATGGTATGTAAAAATATGTGTGATTAAAAAAGAATAAAGATGATTTAATTCATAATAAATATAATATATAAGATATATACAAGGATTATTTATCATAATTCTCATCATGATAGCAGGTAAAGAAAAATTGTACAACCATCATTTAGTTATGTGGTACTTCTCCATACAGGTAAATTGTATGTTCGTTACCCATTAGACGGAGGTGTATATAAGTGTAGTAAAAAAATTATCATAAAACACCATTTTATATTAACAATATAAGTGTTTTTATATAGTCCTTTTAAAAATATATTTTAAAGGGTGAAAAATAAAAATAAAAGAAAGGACTTCAGGGAAGACATTATCTCTTAATTGGGTTAGTCATTTTGGTTTGTCCCAAAAAGATTCCTTGGGTTTCTGTATAACCAATGGAGGGATTATAGAAATAAGGGAGGGGTATTTTTTATTATATTGGGATGATATTGTCCTAACCTAAGATGTATGATAGATTTGAGGATATGGGAGAGGTTGTGTCCTTTTATTGAGAAGGAAAATTACACACTTTTAATTATTGAAAACTAGGTACGTGTACACATGGTATAACCTAAATATAGTCATAGAAAATAAACCTAAATCAAGAATGGAATTTTTATGGATTAAATATGGCTATAAAATTCGTTTTAGACAACTTTATAGGTTATTTGGGAAACTGCAATTATGGTTTAGTCCCTTATTATGCTTAATTTGACCTTAATCACTGTGATTAAATTAAATCACTTTTTCCAAAAATTTTGTTCAAAAATTAAGTTGATATTATTAGAATATAAATGTTATAAAGATTACAATAGAGTATTTTTGTTTTTAAAAATTCAATAAAAATAATTCAAAAAAATAATATTTAGGCTAATCCCACGTACGGGATGAAATTACAGGTTTTTAAAATAGAAACAATATTAAAAGTTTATTATGATTGTATTTTAAATTTTGAAGTGAAATTGATTCGAATGAAATAAATGGTACTAATATATATTTAATAGATCTAATTTTACATGAAAAAAAATTTAAAATATAAGTTGACAACATAAATTATTTAATATAGAAGGTAGTTTTTAACAAAAAGTCGTATTTTTCACAATTCATTAAAAAAATGATATTTCTCCAAAAAATCCCAAAAATGTACCCTAGGATAATTTAAAAATTCTAAATCAAAAATCTATTTTTCTCTTATAAAGTAAAATTTATATACATTTATAAATTTATTTTTATTTTTTTTCTTAGAAGGACATTGTTTTGTCCACTAAGTCAAAAACCCTATGGGGGGGATTAGTGTAGGGAATATTAAAACAACAGCCCCTTTGGATTTTGTTTTATTTTTGATGGAAACTCTAGAAAGATATGAATAAAAAATGATTGAATTGAAAAAATTATTTTATTTGGTTCATCCTAATTGGGCTACCTCCAAGTAGCATAAAACAACGATGTGCCAATGTACGAAATCCACTAAAATGACACCGATGTTTACAAATTTTGAAAAGACTCATTACCCCTCCTAGTTTACAACCAACACACAATATGAATGATCAATATTCTCTCAACTGATGGGTTCTCGTTGCTTCTTTAGAATATCCACTCATGGTTTATAGACATTTAGGTCCCTTCATTATCTCAAATGAATGCATCATTCACTATATGTAGATTCTATATTGATGTACCACTTTCTTACAATAATTAATACCAATTTTTGACAAATGTATATAGAAACTCAAAATATTTCACAGATCCCTTACTATGCCATTCACCCATGTTTTATCCTTTTCATTCCAAAACTACTCTTTAACAAAACATTAATATAACGCCCTACTTGAATAATATGCGCACCTTCAATAACATTTTGTTAAAATTTAATTCTTTCATGAAACTCCCTTTTCCTGTAAATAATATATGATTCAGAGCTCATATTCTTGATACATGTTGAGATACATCTAATGCACAAGGGGGGGGGGGTTATATCTTATTTATAGGCATCACTAATCCCTATGTTAAACGCCCTGATGCTTCACGAAAAAACCCTCTTTGGGAGTGGAATACAACATTTGACGTTTGGTTGGGCCCATAAGCTTCTTATATGCAAACTTATATTTCTCACACATTTCCAAATATTATTCTCACTTCTTGCCTTTAACATATTTGGATTTTCTATTCTTGAAACATGCCTTACATATATGTTTCCACATCCTATTAAATTTTACATGAATATTTCTTTTCCAAAAACACATTTACCTAGGAACCCCTCTTTGTCATCAAATACAAACAACCAAAAAATGTTTCAATTTTACCTTAAGATACTTTTTCCCATCAACATACGCTTTGGGTTTGTTGAAAACTCTTTAATAAATTGACACCTCTTTAGAATCTTTCATATTCTATCATCATTCACTTCATGAGATTAGCTTGTGATCTTGGATTTACACAACATATGATCCCATCCGATATGAGCAATACCCAACATGAGAAACAAGGGTATAGTTAAATTTTCATTAATGAATCACTTAATTCTTGAAACAAAAAATCTATTTTTCTTCAACAACCATATATTCCATAATAAATCTTATTTGATCAATCAATTTTAGCATCATCAGATTTATAACTCCCCATTATTCACATCTTTGGTTATCATGTTTGGAAATCCATAAAACTTTCTATGCTGTGCTCTGACTATTTCCCCACAACACCTATAAGTTTTCATCATGTTACTCCTCCTTTCGACTTCTCTATTTTAATTTATTAGATCCCTTATTATGCAGCTCCACCTGTCTACTTCTCACCATGTCTTGACTAATAAATTTTATATCTATAATCCATAATTTATTCCCCCTTCGTCAAGAATCCCATGTCTCACTAGTTTTTTGTCTACAATTGGGTAAAGAACACAAGTCAATATATATTGGGAAAACACACCATACCTAGGGGTCTTTCTTCCACCCACTTTTCATGGGAGGGGAGTCAGCTAAACTTCCAAAGACATTAAATTCCTCTAAAATGATTTTTTTAGGTAAGGCCATCATCAATATGTCTGAAACCTAGTTTTTTTGGGCATATACTCAAACTTCACCAACACTTTCTCCACCTTATCCTTGATGAAATGATATTTGATTTAAATATGCTTTTTCCTTGTGTGATGTACTAGATTTTTTCTATAATTTACAACATTGGAATTATCACAATGGATTACAATTGGAAAATATATATCATCCCCCTTGTAATAAATATAATGCTTTATCCATAGTAACTATGTGCATGATGGAGTAGACACAATATCTTTAGATTCTACAGTGCTGAATGAAATACAATACAATTTTTTTTCTCATCCATAAATTAAAAATCCAAGAATATAGAAAGCACCTCTTGTTATTGATTTTATGTGGTCTGGAGATCTGCACTAATCCACATCTGTATATCCTAATAGTTATGGATGATATTTTTCATTATACATCAAATCAAAATACATAGTTCCCTTGATATACCATAGAATTCTTTTCTTTTAAAGAATGTGTCTTTCCTTGGGATTTCCTTGATATCTACCAGCATGGCATGTGAAAAAACAATATCATTTATCTTCACTATCATGTATTGTAAACATCGAATTATTTTCCAAAATATTCAGTGATATTAACTACCTTGCCATAATCAAATTTCGATATTATTATCACAGTAGAAACCAGAGTCTTCGTGTCCTTGTAAATATCCAATCCAGAACTTCTCAAAACGTTCTTGTCATATTTTTATTGACAAATTAATGTTCAATTTCTTCATTGTGTCTCTTGTAAACCAAGGAAAATATTATGTTTACCAATCAGTGATTTTTCAAACTCACTCTTCATGAATTAAGAGAACCATATATACTCTTTCTTTATCTGATCCACTGAAGAATATTTCATAAACATACATGATCACCATATTCATTTGATTACTATCATTGTTAACATATATATTGTAATAAACTCCACCGCGCTGAAACCCAAGATTCTTCACAAACTGGTCGATCCTTGAATACCACGCTCTTAGTGCCTAGTTCAAACCATAAAATTTCTTATTCTTCCAAAAAACACTATTCTTATCTTCATGAGTGAGAAAACCATATAGATGCTCATTATACAATTTTTCTTCTAGAACCATATTAAAAAAACAGACTTGACATCCATTAGGAAAGCATTAAATTTCCATTGGACAATAATGGCCAAGAATAATCTGATTGTCTCCATCCTTGCAATAGGTGAAAATGTCTTATCAACATCGATACCCTATATATGGGAGTAACATTTTTCACAGTTTTTGTGCTTTGTTTCGAATCACTATTCCATATTCATTCATCTTATAGTAAAACACCCATTTAGTCCCTATGACATTATTATATGTTGGCCTAAAAACAATCTCCCACATCTGATTCTTTTCAATCAGGTCCAACAAATCATTAATTTCCCAAACACATTTTTCATCTCTAGCTACATCGAAAAAAACATTTGGCTCGAATTAAGAAAGGAAAGATGCTTGATATCTTATATTTATTCTTCTTGTTTGAGTTGGTGCTGTATGATCAAAAATTATTTGTTTCCTGTCAATTTTAGTAGGACACATTGGATTATGCGCCGATATAGACTTGACACCTTCTTCTATATCATCAGTATCTTTTTTCTGAATCATTATCTTTCACTTCTTCTCCGCCTATGCTTTTCACCACCTAATCAATTTCATCATGAAATTGATAACTATATTATTTAATAATCTCTTCATTTTCCACTATAGTGACATCATTTCTCTCAACTAATTTTTCACATCCACTAATTAAATCATTTATATACATATATTTTTCCTGAGTAGACAAGGAATGTGCCCTCATATCCACATGAATCAGATTTCCTACTTTTTTATTATTGACAATACAAAAATTACTTCAAAATATTATAATGTATTTCAACCATGGAATCTTTCCAGAAAACATCTAATATAAATTCTTTCCTTATTTCTGACAAAATAAATCCCTGTTAGAAATTTAGACTGATGTTAACACTTCTTCCTTCTGAAAAATTCTTTGATTAATCTTTTCCAATGACCATCGTTATGGCCATATAGTCGATGATCCAATTTCTTCTCTCAAACTCTTAATTTTGATGGGGAATTTTCCACGAGGAAACATGATTCTTTATCCCTTGTTTCTTTATATAGTCTTCCACTTCACTATTTTTTAATTCCATATCATTATTAGTACAAAATTTCATAATTTTATGTCCAATAATCCTTTCACGTTTCCTCAAGTTATGCTATATAAAACTAAAAAATTAGACTTTTGGGAAATTGTAAAAACTCATGCCATTCCTCTATAATAATCAATTAAAAGAATATAATTTCTTTTCCAATCAATGGTTCTTCATGAGATAGGTTCACATACATCAGTATGATCCAACTCAATCACTCTTCTGACTTATTTTACTTTTCCTTGTACATCTATCTAATTATCGTCCCATGTTGACATACATTTCATGTATGAGTACGATCACATGATAGCTTAGTGATGTAACTTTCTCCATCAAATCTTACTAGATCCTATAGGGATGATTTACATAGATGAACAATTCGTTTATTCCATATTTTTTTCTTCCTCTATGGATAAAAAGAAAATAGATTCTTCCCCACTTGCAAGGTATAGATTTTCCTTTGTTAATTTCTCCTCTAGAACAACTACAACTTATTTTAATTTGATGATACACATATTCTTCATAAATCCTATAGAATTTCTTGTGTCATATAGTGGACTGAAACTTAAGAAGTTGTGATTGGGAACATCAACTAAAAGACATGATCATGTCTCATTTCATTACCCCCCAAATATGTCCATCCTCGAGAAAATTATCTTCAAGAATACATCATTTTTAAATTTATCAAATCCTACTTTTTTATATCTTATTCATGTAAAAATATCCTTGTTTCCTATCATATGGGATGTAAAACCACTATCATGTATCCATAAAATAGAACAATCTTATGCATTAAAGGAAATTTCCACAACAACTTCCTTTACACCTATTTTATTTTTGATCCATTTTTTTCATCACATTCATCATAGATTTAAAATCAGGATTTTTTTCAGTGTATGATGGACCTTCTTCTTCTTGCAAAGCTATAAATCAATTTTGTTTTTTCAACTAAAATGTTTACTATTTGATTTGATGCTAGTGACTACATTGATTATACTTTTGATCATTCCTCAAAATGGTTGATGTATAATATCAAGGCATGTGCCAACATCATCCAAACCTAAAACAAAGTACCTTGAAAATATATTAATGAGTATCGATCTATATTTCACATCCACTACTATTATTATTACCTTCGATATATATTGTCTATGGAACCCAAATTTGGGGAATGTCTCATCATTCAACAGAAATACTCCCTAATATATTTGAAATTCTAGTGTGTCACTTCTATAATGCTAGTTGTCCCTTGGTTTGTCTATGTATTCTGATTTTACTTCATTCCCAAATAAATTTTCAATCTCGGATCATGTTATTGGTATCTGACATGAAATATTTCTTATTTTTATCAAGCCCCATACTAGCCTTATCCCATATATTTGATCATATCTTATATTATTATTTACCTCTATGAAATACGTCCATATTTTTCATATTTTTAATTGACTTCAATCCCAATTTTACAATTGGGGTAATGTTTTTTTCTTGATCCATAACTTTCTTTCAAATAATGACAACTTCCTCTTCATGTTTGTTGATAAATTTGATTTGATCACTTATAATGATAGTAAAATAATCAATTTCACTTCTTTATTCCCAATTTTTTATTTTAAAATCATTAACACATTTTGAGCTCCCTAGATTTTAAGAATCAGGTGTTTTGTTTCCTGTATCAACTCAGACCACTCTTCATCACGTTGTTGTGTATTGAGTTTGTAATCAAGAACCACATTATTTTATTTCTTCATTTTGGCTCTCAAAACATCGATCTTATCAATATTATATTCTAACTCATATTTCATGCCATCTCTCCCTTAAACATCTTCTTCAAAAATTTCAATTTATTCCATTTTTCGAGTACTACTAAAAATTTCCACCATATCATTCTATTCACAATCCTTGTTGTTCTCTATATCATCAACCTCAAAATCATAAAAACTATCACATTATTATGAAAGATGATTCTATTTCTTAATGAAATTTGTCATAAAATTTTTACTTCCTTTCATATATGATGAATAATTTTCCATTGGTATTTCAACATCATCCACATAATCATTGAGAATCTTTTTCGGCCCTCGTGCTATAAGATGATCATCATTTCCTAATATAATGCAAGGAAGATTAATTTTCCCCTAGAACATTCATTTTCCTCTTTGAATATTTGATGAAATAAATGACATCTACTTTTCAGTTTCTTATTCATCTTGAGAATCTTCAATGGTGAGATTTTTAATTCCCTTGAATGCCACATCATTGGAATTCCCATGTTCCATAGACGTAGTGCCCTCATTTCTCATATCCTATAAAAAAATATTATTGTGTAGGATATCCAATGTTAGCTCCTTGGATATTTTTCCTCCAACAAAGGAACATTCAAATTGAATATATGTGGATGTATTCTCATGATATTATTTAAGATCATTATATCTTTACTATTCTCTCCAAGACAACACATGAATCCCACTAAAAAATTCACTCTATCAATGAATTCTTCAGCAATATCATTTGGATACATTATAAGATCTTCATACGTCTTCCACATAACCTATTTCCTTTTCAATTTGACCTTTGAATTGCCTAAAAATATATTCTAGAGCTTTTACCACATAGAATGTGATGTTTTACCTGAGATTACATTCATATATATCACATTTGATAGGGCTCCCTCAAATGAAATTATTTCATTAGAATCATAATCCAATTCTATATGTTCATCTTTGAATAAAGCATCGTTGACAATGATTGTAGAAATACCATGCATAACTATTATAAATACTTCCATTCATGATGATTATAAGTAGTATTGCATTCAATTATTCCAAAACGAAAAATTATTCTTAATGGGGATTGGAATCCCTTTCTGATTGATGTCCTTCAATGAAAAAGAAAAAATTATATTATCCTGGGTCTAATACCCATTGTTATGTCCACTATGTCAAATAACGTGATATGGGGGTGAATCAGAGTATGACAGATAAAAAAATTCATTTTGATCTAATTTTCATGATAAATAGAACTCCCTTATCTCTCTTTCATTTGACATGGTATATATAGAAATTAAAGCATTGATAGGACAAAATGATTTTATGTGGTTCAACCTCATTGGGCTACGTCCAAGGAGCATTCAATAGTGATGTGTTGATGTACCAAATCCACAAAATGTAGACAACTATTTACAATATTTGTAGAAGACTCACTCCCCTCCTAGTGAACAACCTCTCACAATTTGAAATATCAGTACTCTATCAACTGAATTGTTATCACTTCATTTTTAGATGATTCAATCAAAGTTTATAAGCTTTTTGGTTACTTAATTATCCCAAATTAATGAAGCTTGCACCATATGTAGATTCTTTTTTGTAGTACCACTTTCATCCACTAATGAATACCACATTACCATAGATTTAATAGGCAACTAAAATTATTTTGTTCAACCCTTACTGTGCCTTGCGTGCATGTTTTATCCTTTTCCTGAAAAAACTCCCCTTTAATGAAAATTCAATCTCACATGCTACTTCAATCATATGTGAAAATTATTTATCTTAAAAACAACTTCAATTATTTCATACACATCCTTTTGTAGGAAAATCTAACACGATTCATAGCTTGGATTCTCTAAAAGTGATCACTTTCTTCCAATGTGGGGTCACCTATTATTTATATGCATTATCAAACCCTAGGCGCAAAACCCCGACATGTCATTCAAAAACCTCTACTGGTGTAGAAAACAACATTGGATGTCACATTGGAAACTTATACCTCTTCCCACAAACTCATATTTCACACACATTTCCAAATCATTCATGCACTTCATGCCATTTCAAAATTATGATTTTCATATCCTAAAACATGCCTTGCACATGTTTCAAAAAAAAACCATCAATATTGTGCACATTATCCTTTTCCAAAAACATGTTTATCCATCATCCAATTTTGAGGCCCAAAATTTTGCAATCACTACAAAATTGGGCCACCTTGTATTTGTTTTTTTACTGCATAAAGAGTGTCCATTGATTTGTATTGGATATTTGTCAACATAGATTGTTAAAAATAAATCTGTTACTCAACAACATACCATGGAACCCTCTTTTACAACAAACACAAACAACCCAAAAAATAAAAATATGTTTATTGAAATATTTATTCCCAAAAGACTGGAAATGTCGTTCATAGTATTTTTAAACCTATTAGGAGTTTTCCAAAAAAAAATATCTTTCATTACCAATATGTTTTATTTCTATAATATCATTATAAAAATATTTGAGAAATATTCATTTATATTTATATCACTAGCTTTAATGGGTAGGTTATAATTATATCATTTATAAAATAATTTTAATAAATTGATACTTCCAAGAAATTTTTTTTTTCTTGGAATGAAATACAAGTTGGAATTTCTTGTAGAATCATCCAAGTTAGTATTTCATGTAGCACAAGCCACTTTGGTTCCATTTGAAAGGAATTATTGACTTAGTATTTAAATATATATATATATATAAATATTTATTTTTCAAATAAAAAATAATATAAAAAAGAAAAAATAAATTAAAAAAATATCATAATTTATTGGGGTGTAACATTGTATAGACTAAAAATTAATTTCATTGTAGAAATTTTTCTGGGATATCAAACATTTAACACATGAATGGTTAATTCAATGAAACTCACATCCTATAAATGAATACTAAAAATTCCCATAATAAAGGAATTTTGGAACAATAATTGTTACCAAAATTAACATATAACTAGGGGTCCACATCAGAGAACATAGGCTTAAAGTGGATTTTGGACACAGAAGAAAATTTTAAATATTTATGGGGAGATATTGTGGTCAACATTAACAAACAAGTGAATAATCAATGAAAATTTTAAGGCCTCAAATTCATAAATATATGATGATTTAAAAGGCCATAATTAAACAAAATTGATGTATTAGAATTTTTTTTTTCTTTTCATCATTATCCTTACATTGATTAATTCATTTATTGATCCATAATTTAAGGAAATATAATTTCATGACATATTTATATAAAAAAAGTATTCATATTTTGTGCTTATATCAATTTCTAATTCCTCCACTACATCAGGTAATGGACGTCTAAAAATTTAATTTTATGCCTGATGTCCTAAAATACACATTTAGAAAATCATAAAGACTATAATGTAATGAAATGTATAACTATATATTTATAACTGTTTGTAAATATGAATATGGTTAATAAATTACTATCTTATCCTAAAAATTAAATATATTATTTCATTAAAAATAATATTCATAAAATATAATTATAAATTATCCAGGAAATTTCATAGGATAGTCGTAGGCATGAAACTCTTATCCTCCTTCATTCATGGGTTCAAGACCCCCAACCATTGCCGACATGATTGTTTATTATCCGGCCTACATGATTTCCTTTTATAAAAAATACAAATATAATTTCCACAATATGAAATAAATTTTTTAAATAATGATAATTAGTAAATAATATTTTTACCATAGTTTTCAATTCTATCTAAATATATAAATAATTCTTCATATGTTTAAGTTATACATTACATGAATGGATAACCCTATAAACCGTCTAAAAGATGAAAATCCAAAACCACTGAATGAAAGTCCTGAAAATAGATTAATATTGACCCATCATATATCTAAAAGTTTCTCTTGAATGTAACATTCCAAACATGTGAATATACTAATGGTGAATTCTCTTGGATCATGGTAACAACCTGAATTACCACAAATACTTTTGGAAATCATGTGTGGTTCCCTAATCCATAGAATATTGGATATATTATATAAATCCAAGAAGTTGTAAACATCACCCATGATAGAAAAAACTACTTGTCAACATGTCATTAATTAGTTCAAATCTAATTAGCACTGTCCAATTTACATATTCATAAAAACACTATCTTAACATAAAGAACATATTAAGGGCCGCCTTCCCTTAGTCAAATATCACTTTGTCATTTAATCAATTCACCAGTCCATTGTGAACTATCAATATAAACTTTTAAATACAGAGAAACACATAAGTAGAAAAATCATTGTATATTTCAACATTCATATATCATAATTTCTATTTCCAAACACATACATACTTTGATTATTCAACTTCAACCTTATTCAATTAATATGGCTACCTCTTCCTATTACCCAATACCTATTTATTTTCACATTTCTTATGTACTCTTTTCATCATTAGCAATGTAACCATTACCTACACCACCTTTTTGGTTCCCCTAATGAACATTCATCTTTGAACATTAATTTTCATAATTATCATTCACTTGACACTTAAAAAACTTATGTTTCAATGTTGTTTAGGGAGGAAAACATTACCATCTATTTCATTGACAGAACTATTTATTTTCCTTTGATTTAATTTTCTTTGTATCATTCTTTTCCATAGTAAAAAAAATTTCTTATTCCTCTATGATGTTAACTTAGTGGATTCATCCCACATTCCTGACATAGAGGAAGCTAGATATTCCTTCCACCATGGTCTCCATTACCCATACTCTCTACAAACATCATCTTTTTATTTCGTGGTGAGACTGAATGTTGGCTGATGTAAACATTTTTAATCATTTCCCTTAAAAAAATTATGCATGAACAAAACATATTTCCATACAGTGATTATCCTACATAACTTAAAATCAAAAAATCACCCCTCACAGTCAATATTAATGTAGTTCATTCTGATTCCCCCTACTGACTAAAACTAAAAGCATAATGTGAGCATTACTTATCTTAGAGTAAAACCACAATCATGAAACCTTACGTAATCTATGACATAGTTGGATCATCCTATGGTATTTTTATCCAACTAATTTTTAAATATGCATGATGTTTGATGATGAGTTTTTTAATTCCCAAATCATATCACCTGAGAGTTTCAAACTAGGGGTGCAGTAAGGCCTGTTTCATGTACAAGACTACCTCGAGTCAGGACTAGAACATCTTATGAAAGTTTTTAATCCACGGTACACATGTTCTAAATCCAAATCAAATTTTAGTATCCAAACAAGGTTGTATTTATAGGATACCCCTCCCTCTATTTCTACCAAAATTCTTGGACAGTTTCCTAAATGTTAATTCATCCTTATACTTCTACTGAGAGACATTTCCTGGAACATCCAAAGAAACATTCCTAAATATTTCTGTAATGTTTTTTCATACCAGTTTCTGACGGTTTACAAAACCTTTCCGTTGATACCTACTACAGTGACACCATTGTTTGGCATACAATTATATTACATCCTTTTAGATGAATATTTAGTACTTTACAAAAAAACCCGAGGACCATAATAGTTTAGTGTCTTTGGAAAAATAGAAACAAAATATTTTATCCTGGTGAAAGTTCTTTAACATCTCCCATAAATATCTCCACATTTAGTAGTTCTACCTAAAACCATTATTCTTAACATAGGGAAAGAAAACATTATATAGGGGTGATCTTGAATGCTCAATAAGGGAAAACATTGGATTTATATAAGAATATTCATGAGAATAAGGTTATGAGAACAATATCATGAAAATATAAGATCATACCCTCCATATCAATGTTCATACATATCAATTATGACATTCCGATTGGTAGTTCATAAGTAATGAATCTTAAGTAAAAAATGAATGTCATCCTAGAAATCATAACACAGAAATAAAACATGTAATTTCGGTAGAAAAATAAGCATATATACTGATTTCTATTGTATTCAGGGTATTTTTGCTGATACCATGTTTATGGAAAAAGTACATTATGGAACTGAGTTCACACCCCGTTCTAGCCATGTATTTCTAGACTGAGTAAAACCCTCGTTCCATCCCTATATAAATGAACTATGTTTGTTTTCCATTTGATCCCTATAATACTCAAGAGAGTTAATTTCTCATTCCATCCAAGTATATATCTTGAGATTTAATATTTACCCATTTCATTGCAGGGATATATAGGTACCAACCATCACATAATTAAATTATACATACATGTGCCACAAGATCATAAATAATCATATCATAACCCATGAAATGGGATGGGTTACACCTAGCCGAAGAACATGCTTCACGCAACTGGATATTTTCAAATTGATTTGACTATTAGTCTTCCTAGTGTTGTCTCCCTAGAACTACTTCTACCCCTACTTTCCCCTACTCTTATTCCCACTCTCCCAACACCTAGTCCCTCCCAGCCTCAGTCACTTCCTGGCCCCCTACCTGGGACTCTTCATACCGTCTCCTTCATGGATGCGTTTTGTTCCTCATCTGCTGGAAATCAGATGTCTTGCTTCTTGGATGTGTTGTTGAATGATCCATAGGCAACAAGGGAGTGTTCCATCTTATCATTGGAGGTCTGTAGAGATGCTTATAAAGGTTTTGTGACCTGATTGAAGTGGAACATTATTGTATTTTATGGACCTGGGAATCCTCCTCTCATTGTTTTCCAACGCATTGTGGAAACATGGGGGATTCATGCCTTGGATCACGTTTTTGTGGTTCATCGGAACTCGTTTTTCCTGGTGTGGTACTCAGAATAAGACTTTGTGCAGGCATGGTGCAAGGATCCTCAGATCTTAGGCCGCATCCATTTCAACCTGACCTGTTTGCCGATGGAGGTCCACAATGGGAGGTAAAGTCCCCCACCAACTACTATTTGGGTCACCCACCCTGGCCTCCCGCTCCCCTTTTAGAATGGAAGTCTTCTCAATGTCAGTGGTGATTCTCTAGTTGGATTTATCAATGTAAAAAACCACACCTACTGCTTCAATGATGTTTTGGTGGCTCGGGATTGCGAGGAAATGGATCTATCCCTCCCGGTCTCGGACATGATCCATTTGAAGGTGACCGAGGATGTGATGTGGATCGAGGATGTTGTCTTTCCCCCCTTCCCCACCATCTTTCCTCAATGCCTCCTCCAGGGCCTCTCCTTCCCTATGTGAAGGAAATACTTTCCTAGTCCCTGACACCATGATTATAGAGGATCTCAAGGAAATGGTCTTGTACATGTTGTTCCTCTGGTTGGGTCCTTCTCTGATGTGAAAATAGTGCATAGGGGTCATCAGGGAAAGCCCCACTTAGCTCTCCCCCTCGCTTGTGAGCCCTGATATACCTTTTAAGAGGGTAGTGTGGCCTCCTTCAGCCTGTCTCTTTTCCCTTTCATCCCTCATGTATCCTCCCCCTTATGTATGGCCTCAAGGATTGTCTCTTCAGTCCTTCACAATTGCTTCAGAGGGATATCTTCTGGATCACCAAATGATGATTCTATCATGTTTCCTTGCACCCTAGGGTCTCCCCACACCAGATTCAGCAATCATTCTGAGTGATACAGGGGGAAGATCATGGGTCTAGAAGGAAAAGGGACCAGCCCCCCTCCCCTCATATCTGAATGTGGTTTGTATTATTTAGTACTGAGAGCCCGCTCGGGAGGGGTTTCCTTTCCCTTCATATCTTCAGTTTTAAGATGCTCAAGAACCTCCATGTAAGTATCCACCAAGCTCAGTGAGAGGGAAGTTCCTTAAGCCCACGTCACACATGACCCACCCCTCTCCATCCTCCTACCTCCAACCTCGGGGGTTTGGATGCGGATGAGATCAAGAAACAAGCAGAGTCATAATATGGTGTTCTACTTCTCCCATCTAATAGTTACCATGGTGGTTGGGGGAAAGGCCAGGACACACCAAACCCAATGACTCTACCGATCCTCTAGAATTCTCATGGATTAGGGGCACGCGTTAAAACAGATTACATAACTTCAGAGTCTAATAAGAACATTTCACGCATTGTGTCCATCCTCAAACATAAGAAAAAACCTACTAAACTCAAGGAGTTCACTCAAAAAATATATATGCATGAATCCATTCAAGATAACCCTATGAACCATCACATTTTTATTTTTTTGGAATAAAGATACCGTGGTGGAATTGGTATAGGAAGGCGACCAATTCACAACTAAAAATGTTGGCCATGGTAAAAACCACTTCTTAGTGTCTTTTGTGTAAGGTAGTTGTGATACGTAAAGGAGGGAGTCTCCATGGGATGATATTAGTAATTTCAAATCAAGGGATCCTCCATGGATCATTGGTGGAGAATTCAAAACCATCATGAAACCGAATGAAAAGAAGGGCAGAGGAGATTTCCATCAGAATATGAGTATGGATTTCACCTTGTTCATGGGGGATAACGTCTTGGTGGACATGGGTTACTTATGTGACCACTAAACTTGGTGGAAAAATAAAAAATGGAGTAGGAAATACTGTTGCAGGCTGGATTGTTTCCTAGAAGACATCCATGCCACCACTAGCATTCCCGATTCCTTGGTCAGTCATCTGGTACGTGAAATATATGACCGCTCTCCAATACTGGTTTCTCTGTCTCCAAGGTAGGAATGTAATAACAGTTTTAGGTTCTCGGACTACTAGACTCGTACTCGCGACGATCAGAAAATGGTGATCGAGTCCTGGGGAGGTCCTCCTCAGGGGAGCACTTTGGTGGTGATACATAACAAGATTAGGAATCTCAAGCTTATAATGCAGTTGTGGGTTAAATATAAACCCCAAGTGGATCAAAATATCAAGGGGATATAATAAGATATTTAATGACATGATGTTACATTAGATGAGAGATGGAACTGGGCAACCTTTGATTCCATATCGGAGATAAATATCAGCCTAACAGAGATGATTCTTTCGGTGGAACGTAAGGACATGGGTAACTCACAGATAAAATGGCATCGAGTGGTGGATAAGAATTATGCCTATTTTCATAGATGAATCAGGGAGAAATGGAAAATAACTAGGCCTAATATCATACATGAGAATGGGTCCTACACCGATGACAGGGAGGTTGTAGGGGAAATGGCACACATGACCATTAAGTAGCTCAGGGCTGGACAAAATTAGAGGTTGTTGAATGGATACCCCAGAGGTAGTGCTGGCCTCTAGGACATTCTACCTAACCTGGATTCCCCACATGATAATGACCCATATGAAGTCTTGTTGGATGAAGAGGAAATCAAATATGCAATGATTCACCTCAGCCATGCTAGCATGATGGGGCCTAATTGTTTTCTAAGCACAATTTACATAGGATCGTGGGAGCAGGTTAAAAGTGAAATAGTGGAAGAAGTTCAGAACATCTTCTATTAGGGAAATCATATGAGTGTGGCTAGTGCTACTACTATGGTGGTTATACCAATGATCAAGGACCCATCCTTCCTGATCAATTATTGGCCAGTGAGCATTTTCAATTTTCCTTTCAAAATTCGGGCCTGCTCTATCAATTTGAGACGTTCCAAGTACCTTTCTCACTAGATTTCGATAGAAAAACATGAGATTGTGATGGGTAGATCCATCAAAGGTTCCATTTCCTTGTCACATTAAATGTTGAGAGATATCAACATGAAAACTCAGGAATCCAATATGGCAGTCAAGCTGGACCTGATTAAGGATTATGATAGGATTGAGTGGGAATTTATCAATAGAGTTCTCCGAAGAATGGGTTTCTCCTCCTGGGATGATGATATCTTATTAAAATGCTTTATTTCCTCATATATAGAAGTATCATTCATGGGGAGAACTCACAACTTCTTCAAGGAAATGTGCAGCCTCTAGCAAGGATACACCCTCTATCCAAGTATTTTTATCCTCATGCAGGACTCTCTTAGTCGTCTCATGAACAAAGAAACATCAAATGGGGATATCCACCCCTTCCACAAAAAATTGAACCTCCACCCCATATCCCACATGATTACTAATAATGATACAATAATCTTTTCTAATGCTGGAAAATGATAGGTTCTCAGGCTTAACATGATTCTAGAATAGTATTTCTACTAGAGAATTTAGATTATCAACAAATAGAAAAGAAAACATTATATTTCTAACAAAAGAACTTACATAAGGGCCATACACTTGTGAAGTAGGCTTGACATGCAGTTCAGCTCCTTCAAAATGGAGTACTGTAGAACAAAGATTCCTTCAAAAAGGAAGATAATCCATGACTTTTATTAGGTTGTGAAAAACCTTACGAGTCCTGTCTTCAATTTCAAGAATAACTACCTATCCTTTGGGTGATGGATAGATTTGGTGAATAGATTATTTTCCTCTATTCTTGTGCATGTGATGGAATCAACCTTTTTTTTCAAAGGGAGTCATCAAAGACATTGAAAAGGTTATATATAGCTTTATTTAGTATGCTCTCTCCGAAAGAAAAAATGCATTGGATATATTGGGAAAATATTTCCAGACCCATCACCGAGGGGGACATCAATGTTATAAGCTTGAGTGAGACTATCAATGGTAGGTACACTAAAATCATGTGGGAATTAATTGAATAACATACTCTATGGGTGAAGGTTATGTCTATGTTATATAGTGGCAGTGTGGAAATGGTGGGTACTCAAGGATCCCCTCTATGGGCTTGGATATGGCCTCTAATTAAGATCCTCTAGACGCAGTCACAATGGGTTGTTGGAGAGGTTAAAATATACTTTGGAACTGCAACTTGGTAGGGGATGTGCTCAGCTTCCCAGGGTGTCTAGCTCCAGAAAAATCCTTCAAATAGGAAAATCAGTACTTTTAGTTCATCAAGGGTGTACTAAATGATGATTATATTGGTACTTATGTGTTAATCTCCTTGAACACTGCACATGATAAATGTGTCTTCACTTATTCTACCTTAGGAAATTTCCCAACTAGGATCTTTCGTAGGACCATCACCTATCCTAATCACCATGATATATGGAATGGGATATAATGTTGCGACATGATACCTACATAATATCACGTTCAAATTTGGATAATGAGGAACGAAGCTCTTCATATAGATGGAAACATTAAAAAACTAGGTATTTATCTACCACCGGTCATCTAGTGCTGCAGTAATAATTAGGAAGAAAGAATCAACCACATATTCATTTGAAGAAAACTTGGCTCAGGATATGTGGAGGTACTTCAGAGGTTTCATGGATTCATTATCTCATGACCCTCAGGACAAAATGTTCTTACATCGCTGATTCCAGGGAAGAAATGATAAGGTTCATGAAATGAAGGCTCACTCCATCTCATTCAACGTTTGTTTTTGTTTCCCATCTCTTGCTCAAAACATGGCATGCTACCAGGGGCCATCTCTAACAGGGAGGTCCATTACTGTCTAAGAAAGATGCCTTCTGATCGACCTGGTTAATCTTTCTAGCTGATGGAAGGATGCTCCATACCTGAAGATGCTTCAAGTTATTTTTCTTGTGACCCAACCCCTCACCAGGTAGTGCAGTGGGTGCGGTGGATACCCCCTGAAAATGGCCTGAAAATCAATAAAGACAGATCTTGCAGTGTGGGGGAGATGATAGGGGGAGGGATGGTCTAGGAATCCTAAGGCATTTTTATCATTCCTTTCACATCCCACTATGGCCAATGAAACTCTATGAAAGAAGAGGCCAAGTTTTTTCATACACAGCTTTACATTTTAAAGTAGTGGATATTGAGTTATCTGACATTGAAACAGAATCCAAGATCATACATGACGCCATTTAGGGTAAAGTATCCACTCTATGAGTGATCTATTACATGATTAGGATGTGCATAACCATCATCAATAGTAATGCATGTGTATCCCATACATGGAGGTAGGGGAATAAGGTTGAGGATCATATTGCCTATTTGTTCATACAAGGATCCAATGTCACATATCTTCAAACAATCTCTATCTTTAAATCAAATAGGTGAATCTGATTCAATGGGATGCCCTAGTTCTCCACTACTATATATCCCTTATGCCTCATTTTTTTTTCATGTGTCCCTTGTAACCTTGCCCTCTTGGAATAAAAAACTATTGTTGTGATCATGATTACCGAAGATATGGAATTAGTATTATAGATATGTAATCATATCATAACCTATGGGGGAATACCTATTTCAGAATCATTTCATCCAAAATATATCTCTTGAAAGAGAAATAGATTTAATAAACATATAACCAGTGAAAGAGAAATGGTTTTCAAAATTAAACTGACATTAAAAATAACCCATTCATAGAAATAATATGAATAGAAACTTCAATTAATTTCCAAGAATGGGATGAGTAACATCAAAATATGTCAACATAGATGGAAAATAATTTTTAAATATCATTCAAAAAGGTTTCATGAGTAAAATATCATTTATTCCAGGTGGAAAGTTATTTTAATACATAAATCCATTTGAAAATCATTTTCATATAAAAAACCTTGAAATATTATAAAAAATACTTGAAATCATTTTCAAAACATTTTTCCTTGAAACATATAAAATAAGCCTAAAAAGTTTAAAAGACTTATTATTTGATAAGTATTTTAAAAAAAATAAATAATGCATGAATATGTTATGAAAACATTTTTACGTTGAAACATATTAATGGTGTTTGAATATGTTTTAAAAAATATTTCCATTAAAATACATTAAAAACAAATAAATAAGTGTTGAGAACATTTTGAAAATAATTTTCCTTGAAAACTGATAGAATAATGTAAAAAACATTTTGAAAAAAATTTCCCTTGAAAATAACTAATAAAAACGATTTTTAAATATTAAACATATAAAAATTGAAACGAACCGTCAATGAAAGGACAAAGGGTAAATCCTTAAATGACGTATGAGGTAAAAAGAACATTCATTTTACATGGTAAAAAGGTCAATAAAAAATGCCTTGTTCAGAATGTGAAAATAAGATTCCATTGAAGAAATTGGTAAAAGAAAAAATTGGTAAATAATTATTTTAAATTATTATAAATAATTTTACATTATTCTTTGAAACCCTTTTTAGAAAACATGGTTCTAATGGGATATAAATTTTCGACCAAAGAGAGGGTAAGGTCAGGATTCCTGAATAAAACATTCATAACATTATAACGTATTAAAGACTGGATGAAATGTAACCAATAAATGAAAAAACCATTAATTACCATATGAGAATAAAATTCATGAATGTTTTTGATATATGGATCATAATATTTCATCAATAACACATAAAAAGAAAAAATCTGGAAAAGCAATGAGATTATCTCAATATACTCTTATAACATGGTAACTTGGGAATATACTATTCATGTAATAAAATAAAAATAAACGAATATTAATATATCATTAAAATATAGTACATTATAATATATTTGATATTTATGTATATACTCCTCATAAGTGAAATTAGATTCAAAACAAAACATGATGCACAAAGAAGGCTAATTGATACAAAACTATTTCAATGATTTGGTGTATTTTTAAATGTAAACCCCATGAAAGAAATATCATAAAATGGATATGTTTATAAACATTAATTTAATTATAATCTACATTGAATATAATCACGAGATGTATATACACCACATAAAAGGAATTAATAGAAAAGATAACATATATATCATAGAAATATAAAGTGATATGAAATATACTTACCTTGTGTCTTGAAATTTGTCAAACTAAATAAAACCAAATGTATAATAAAAATAAATTTACTCTATATATTTTAAAGAAGAATATTTTATATCTAATTCCATATATGGTTTGACTATGAACTTATATTACCCGTCTTTTAACAATCCTATGCTATGTTTTTACTTCGGGTATTATTGTATTTATTCAAAGAATGTGTCTTAGTTTGTTATATATTTGAAAATTTTAATATATATCATTATTTAAATAATTTAAACCATGATAAAAATATCACTTATATACATTATATGTGTATTAGAATAATCTAAATTATATATAAGTATGAAATGAATGAAATTTTAATAGAGAGAGTAGGTTGTAAGTACGCATGAATGATATTTCTGGTTAATTGTTGTGTTGAAAAAATGAATGTAAAATAGAAATATGTATATATGTATATATATATATATATAATATAAAAATTTATTTTTTATACCATATATATCATATATATTCCCTAAAACCATCCTTTATTCAATCAATATAGTGTTTGATTGAATCATTTCACTTTGAGGGGGTGGTAGTCCAAACTTCTCAAAGGAAATTATCGTAACAACACCAAATGGTAAGAATAAATAATGGTGTATTAAAAAGTAACAATGATTCTAAAAGACATATTAAATATAATATATGATATACCTAAACAAAATTTTCATCATAATTTCAAACATGAGTGGAGGTATGTAAAATTGAATATTCATCATTTAGTGAGGTGGTAGTTCTCCATACATGTAAAAAGTATGTTCATCACCCATATGATAGATTTGTGTGCAGTTTTATGTAAAAAATTTTTCAAAAAAACATAATAGTATATTTAGTATACATTTTTATGAAATCTTTGAATAAGAAGATTGGAGGGGTGGAGAAGGAAAATAAATGAAACAACTTGAGAGAAGACCTTACCTCTTAATCGAGTAACTCCTTTTGGTTTCTTCCGAAAGACTTTCTTGGGTTTCCTTATGAACAAGGAAAGTATACTTGGAGGAAGGTAGGGATGTATGCATGTGTATTTGGTAGATCTTCATAGAACCTGACTAGTTTTAGAGGTGTTAGGATACGGGAGATGTGTCGTCCTTTAATAGGGAAGGAAAAGGAATCGTTTGGAATTTCTGAAAACAAGTTAGGTGTACAAGAGATATTACCTTTGAAAATTTATAAAAAACAAAATAAATCAATAATAGAAGTTTAATGGTTCAAATAGGGATAGATAATGGGTTTTTAATGGTTTCCAAGTCATTTAGTCCCATAAGATTACGATTTAGTCCCAAATTAGGAATAATTTTTCCTTACTCACTATGATTAATTTTAATCATTATTTCTTATATTTTTGGTCAAAAATTATGTTGAAATTATAAGAATATACATAGGACATTGATTAAAAAAATTTATGTTAGTTTTAGAAATTAAATTAAATGTAGTGGAAAAATTTATTTTAATGCTACTCCCAAAGTCGTGATGAAATTATAGGTTTCTTTAGTAGAAATAAGTTCAAATGATTATTAGGTTTTAATATTCAATATCAAGGAGAAATTTATTATAATGAAAAAAATTTTATTAATGTGTTTTTAATTTATATAATATGATATTATATAATGTTTAAAATAAAATATAACATTAATTATTCTTTTTAAAAGGCAGTTTTCAACTAAAAATAAGTATTCTTCACTCATCATCAAAAAAATGACTTTTCTTGGATAGAATATAAAAAAATCACTCTATGATAACATTGATATCATAAATTATAAAATGATGTTTCTTTTATAAAACTAAATTTCAAAATATGTCAATAATTAATTTTATTATTTTCCATGGAAGGACAAGAAGTGTAGTTCATAGTTTTTTTAATCATATAAAGACTTTCCAAAAAATTATATCATCTACATAAATATGTTATATATATATAATCGTAAAAAAATATTTTAAAGTATTTATTAATATTAATATCACTAATTTAAATGGAACAATTATAATTATATAATTTAAAAATAAATATAATAAAATGATGCTTTATAGAAACTCACTGTTTCGTGTAATGTAAGGTAAGTTGGTATTGCATGTAGCCCAATCCTACTTTGTGTTTCATGTAGAACAAGCCATGTTGGTGTGGTGTTAAATTAATTTTTTAGTTAATATTTTAATATATATTTATATTTATACATATATTCTATAACTATTTCCACTATCACATGATATTAAAAATATCAAAAAGATAAAATAATTTTAAAAAAATAATTCACAAAATATAGGGGTGTTACATATGGGGCTCCTTAATGTGTTGCAAAATCTATAGAGGGTTGGTTTGAGGATGGTTAATTATGATTTTGCTATCACAAAATTATAAGATTCATTAATGTTATATTATATGGATGTAGTGGTAAGTATATGTCTTTAAATTTAGAGGAATACCTTGGTCACATGAGGTGGTTTGGGCATGTGGCCAACCCTGTTTATTATTATTATTATTATTATTATTATTATTAGTTTAATTTCTATATAATGAGAGTTTCCCACCTATGATATATGAAATTATTTTCCATGACTGATGTACACTAAGGAATATATGCGGCATTCCAGGATGTTCCAGGAGGTTTTTCCCACTTGTATGTCTGCTTTATATGTACATATATGTGAATGAAGGCTCATAGGATGGGGCAGGATATGACACCATGCAAAGGAAACATAATACACAGTCCCATGTCAGGGATGGAACTACCCTGAGTATACAACAATTACAATGTTCAAGGGAAGGGGTATCATCCTTAGGGCATTTTTATTACAATTTTGAGGATGGGTATATTTTCCATTATTAAATTCTTATTGTTTAAATAATGTGTTTATTTTTTATTCAGGTGGTTTATCCAATTATGGGGATTTTTATATTTCCCCCAAGTTATTGATATAAATAGTGAAATTCCATCTCTGACTGAAGCATGTCAAAAGGATATTGGATGTCATGTTAGAACATGACAATTGAATTTTTTTAATGATTTGTCTTTCCAAACTATATGATTTATTCACCTGATCATATCACATGAGTACAACTGAAATTTATTGGTTATGAATGAGACTACATTGGTGATTCTTTACTCATTAATACTCACACCCAGATCTGGTGGTTGTGGAACTTGTATATGCAAACAGACATTTCTGATCATAGGTTTTGGTTTGGAAAATATTAGGTATTGCATGATAGGGTATTAAATCATGGATGGATTCTAGAGTCTAGGATGAGAAGAGACTCAAAAATTGTAATAGATCCTCAATTTAATTTTATATTATTTATTCTTCGGTATTCGGGATTGACTTCATGGGTGAATAGTGATGTATTCTACCATGATAACGAATATATGTGATTATATGTGTCTTCATTTATATTTGATATTACACATTGTTTGTTTCACCTATATAAAATAATTATTTATTATTGTGGATGATTTATGGTTATTTACACCCCACATGAAACATTGATATAGGGGTGAAGTAACAATAAAATGCTACCCTAGACCCCCTCTACTAGTCAAATACCTTAGGCAATGTGAAAGCATGCTTAAGGTCATCTTGTGATTCCAGTTGAGACCGTAATTAATTTTGCGTGGTTAGTAGGATGTTACAAAGTTGTGTCATGGGAATTTGTTTTATTTTATCTAACTAGTTGGGAAATGGTATATATTTTTCACTTGAATATGTGAAGAAATGTGATGGTCCATATATTGGTGTGTCTTAGGAATCTTATTTGATTGGAGTTATCAGTTAAAAGGTATTTGGGATTACTAATCATAGTTTATAATTTTGAAGTTGTATGATTTCACCTAGTGTTATGAAGATTGTTTCAAGGGATTATGATTTTTTTTCTAATGGTTCATTATCTATCGGTGAGTGTCTAGTGCATACACATAATATATATCTTCCCACTGTGGAAGCCTTTTAGTAGTTCCTTGAGACAATTTTCCACTTGACATCTAGCGTGCCTCCCAAAAGGTCAGAGGATGATGACTAAAAGTGAGGGCCTAGGGTTTATCCATGAAAAAACCTTCCCATTATGAGTGAGAGTTTTAAAAAAGGTAAAAAATTGAAATATAATTAGTACAAGTAATTGTAAGAAATAAACAGTGGAATAATAAAAAATATACAATAAATTTATATGTATTAGATGAATGATAAACAGAGACATAAGGATGATGATCATGTCATGTAGAAACAAAAATAGAGATACACAGACACCAAATAAAGAAAAATAAACCACAATTTCTAAAATACCCAAATCTTATACTACTAGAATAATAACCGTAGTCTCGTTCTTCTACTCCCATACTCCATCCATGTACTGAAAATCAAGCATCAGAAAATGGTTTCTTCCCTTAAAAAAACATGTAGTCATGAAGCCAGCTCTGGTACCAAGGGAGGACTGAGTACGGTGAGATATATACATAGTAGGACACCACTAGTGGTGTATATAGAAAACTATTCAATGCATATAATTTTACATATAGGTAGATGAAAAACTAATAAGATTTAATAAATAAATTATCATTTTTTCTTGGGTTTCTAATGGATACCCCACCAATAGTATCAACTTCATCCAAATATATATATTTCTGAAAAGAGTTAAACCATTTCAAATATACAATGGATGTGATAAAAGTACTATCAAATTAAAATCATCGTTATTGGACCATACCCAAGCATGTTATTTGGCTAGGTGGACGCATCCCCAGCGAATAGTCATAAATTCCTTTTAATTCATATAAAATTCAGAAATAGAATTTAATAAGACTTACCATAAGACCTTATGAGGTGATATGTAAATTGAACCCCCAGTATCATTCCATGGGCACCGTAAATACCCAATACTGTAAGATTATTTCCCAGGTGATCCATAAATGGAATCCCAAGTATCACTCTTAGTGTGGCCTTGAAATAAATCCATTTGAATCCATCCCTAGTATGTTACATAGAGTAAAAAGTATCACTCATGTCTTGGTGTAACCCTATAGGAACAAATCCCATCTATAGGGTATACCCTTGGGATCTTATATCATTCATAGTGTGGTAGATAAACTTAGGGAGTGACCATCCAAGTCATAAAAAATATCTCTCCAAGAATATTTTCAACTCATAAATAAATTAATATATCAAAGAACCAGAATCCTATAAAAGGATTACATTTTATGAGACCTATAATATCATAGAAATTCCATATTTTTTTTAATTAGATGGAAATATTTTGAGGGTGCAAAATCTGACGGTGAACCATTTTGATGCCCGAAGTGCCCAAAATGATCCATCAAAGTTTTATTACACTTTAATTAGCACGTGTAAGTAGTTTTACACAAAATGTGAAAAAACACTTAAACGGTTTCCCAAATCAGAAATCTGAGGGCACTGTTGCGTTCAGAATGGCGGGTTTACCCTAAATGTGACTTATGTTTGGTCGGCTCTAGACTCTTGTCAGAAAACCCAAAAATGGCATAATCATAAATAAATAAATAATTTATTAATTAATTATATTATTCAAATGCTTACAACTCACAAACGGTAGCTTGGATTGAAAATCCAAGACCACACCTAAACTCGTGAGGGCATGATTTATTTAAGCAGATACAAACATTGGCCAGCGTCGGCCACCAGTGAAAGTTATTTTATGGCCATAAATAAAATAATTATACGAAAAAATTTTTATTGAAAAATCCATTTCATTTAAATGGTAACTCAGATTGGAAATATTATAGTATATTTGGGTTTTTTGTGGAATGTTTCACTTGGGAATAGCCTATTCTCGACCATCATGGGTCAGGGATTACTGCTAATAAGTTTCCGAAGTTTTCTCTGGTACATTTAGTAAACACGCACGTGCCGTTTTGTAACTTTTGAACCGGTGCTAGGAATTAAATTATGAGGGCACCGTTGAACTCGTAGCATTGATATTTTCTTAAGGAGACCTTCACATCAACTATAGTAGGTCCAGAGAAAACGTTAGTTTTTGGATATTTTTTAATATAATAAACAAAATAACTTTATTGTTTTATTTTTATTCTAATCCTCCAACGGACGATCG
The DNA here is from genome assembly GCA_963277665.1 of Viscum album. Classification (NCBI taxonomy): domain Eukaryota; kingdom Viridiplantae; phylum Streptophyta; class Magnoliopsida; order Santalales; family Viscaceae; genus Viscum; species Viscum album. Next base: position 475,662,231 of record OY728148.1, read on the forward strand.
GTAAGGTGGGACCGATGATGTGTCAAGCTAATAAATGGCATGACCATTCAATTCTAAGTAACCTATCCATTGGGGAATTAGTCAAGTTCACAATTAATGGGCCTCCATTAATCCCATGAACGTTGAACACCCTTCCCCTCTCCTATTTATATGGAGCTTGGGGGAAGGTGTTGGCACTGCTTCACCAAGAAACGATGTGCTAACAAAGTGGAGTGATGCGAAACACTTAGAGGACGGAACCGGTACCAGCTAGAGGTGACGAGTGACACCGAAACCTTGAACTGGAGATCCACGGATGAGTGAAATCATTAGAGGATAGTAGAAGGGGGTGAAAAATGATGAAACTTCATCAAATGAGGACGCACTCCAACGAACACGGGGTAGGGGATTATTTTTATTTGGGAGTTTTTGACTTCATCTTCCCTGTTTCTGAATTTATAGTAAGAATGCGGTCAATCGTCTAATGGGTAGACCCACGATTCTTTCGTCTTTGCGAGAGGTTATAGAGGGGTTTCTTATAGGGTTTGTTATTTTTTTACCCCTTACTCCGTTCTTGACATTCTTCATAATTCAAGAACAAACAACCCGTTTGATGCCACTCTAACACGGAAGGTACAGGCCAAACGAACATGTCCCGACCACTCCCCAATGCCTCGTAGTTTTGATGTGTTTTTTGAGAAGGAGGATGGAATTCTCTGCTGGTGATTAACACTGGTGGGACTCGAGAGCAGCGGATGAAACCATGGACGGCCGCGAAGATGGTAGCGGCGCAACTGCGTCGCCAGAGAAGAACCGTGGCCCGTTTGCCACAACAGAGCAAGGGTGGTGGCCGAAACATTGGCCAAACACACTAAGGGGATGGTGGTGCTCATTCGTGCCGCTCGGTAGATAAGAGTCGTTGCCTTGTGTCTCGGCGGTGAGGCGAGGTGCAGCCCTCACAACGCCGGCCGCAGGTGATGGAGCGGATCACGACCGTAAAACGCGGAAAATTCTGGCCTCTTGCCACCCAGGGAGCCGAGCGGTCTGCCCTAGTAGACTATAGTACAGGCCGGGCCATACCCAGTGGGCCGGGTCGGACCCAGGGCTGGACCCGAGTTGGGACGGGTCGACCCATACCAAGTTCAACCCCCTTCTCGTTTTCTCAACCATATCATGAGCTACGGGCGTCAGTTTGATGAACCACCTACAGCACCGGAATCCTTGGAACAGGTCTGTCATTTTGGTATACCCCACTTGAGTTTGAGATAAATTTGGGGTATGGCTGGGTAGGATCAACCATGATTCCAACTGTGCCCCTAGGACTAAAAGGCCAATAACTTATAGACCATGTGTTCGAATGATGAACTGTCTATTGCATGAGACCCCTATTAGGAGGTGTTCCTTTGGGATACCTTTCGTGGGAATTCGTGGTTGTTGGAGTATCAAATAGTGGGTTGAGGAGCGGACCCTCCCAAAATCAAGTGAGATTAGTGCGAGAACCCTATGGCTGGATGTAACATGATAAGATGATCATATGTGTGTCCATGATTTGGGATCCTTCTTGGGTCTGTGCTTGAAGATCCCACATCGATTTGAACTAGGAATCCATGTGGGACTAGTCTAGAATAATATGTGGGTCTAATGTACCTAGAACCTATGTGGGTCTTATTATGTACTTCGGTCCTATGTAGGTCTGATAATTTAGGATCCTATGTGGGATTAATGATTTAGGATTCTATGTGGGTCGACCTCTTAACTGAGTAGGATGATTCAGTAGTTACATATAATCATATTTACTACCATACCAAACTTATACCTGCTATTAGCTGAGTCCTTACCCTCGTGGTGATACCTCTGCAGAATTCTTTTCTGTGGCGTACTTCTGTTGTACTTTCCATCACGGTTATACCTTGGTGGTATTTTTCTATGTGGCGTAACTATGTGGTACTTTCCTTATTGGTGATACCATTTTTGTATTCTTCTCTATTCTGTACCTCTATGGTACTTAACTTCATGGTGATACCATTTTGGTATTCATCAATGTGGAATACCTATGTGGTACTTACCTTCGTGGTGATACCTTTGTGGTATTCTTATGTGTGGCATATTTGTGTGGTAATTTCATTCGTGGTGAAACCTTTATGGTATTTATCTGTGTGGAGTACCTTTGTGGTATTTTTCATCACGGGATAACTTTGTGGTATTCTTCTATGTGGCATACCTATGTGATACTTACCTTTGTGGTATTACCTTTGTGGTAATACCTTTGTGCTATTCTTTTGTGTGGTGTACCTGTGTGGTACTTCCTTTGTGGTGATACCTTGGAGGTATTCTTCGGTGTGGCGAACCTATGTGGAACATTCCTCCGTTGTGATACCTCTGTGGTATTCTTCTGTGTGGCATTACCTTTTTGGTACTTACATTTGTGAAGTCACCATCGTGGTACTGTTTCTTTCGTAGAACAGCTGAGCCTTGAGCTAATGAGTTGGGCCTTGTGTTTCTTCAAGAATGAGATGGGTATACATGATAACTTAGGTATGTGTATGGGAATATACCTATGTAGGATTTCAGTTCTTGTCATAATTTTTGTTTTATCCTTTGTGGATTTTCTGAGACCTTTGAGCATATCAGGGTCCCTACTGAGTATCATTATTCTCACATGTGCACGGGATACACCCGTAACATGTTGTGGTTGGTGCAGACGATATACGACACTGACTGAGGACAAGGGTACCAAGACTAGAGGTAGCACAGAGGTGGACCTTATATAAGGCATACCATAGAGATGACCACTCGAGAGATGTAACTACCCATCAGGTAGGATACATTGGTTGGTGTTCACAGGAGCAGTATCAGTTTACTTGTACATTCTAGTTTTCTTTTACTTTCATGTTGGTCCTATATTCTCACCCCTTTTACTTACTGTACACACTATTTTTACTATTCAGTTTACTTGTGTTTGTATGTTGTTGTGTTCATGGTCGTGTGTGTTTACAGGATATAAAGGCAATGGCTTCCAAGTTTTTTTATAATACAGCTTTTGGTGCTAGTCGCCAGCCCCTGACCTATAGAAGGAGGGAATGGGGTAGTCACAACATGCACCCAGGGGGACGAGTTGAGACAAATTGGTATCAGAGGATTTAGATCTACTGTAAAACGTTAGATTTTGATCATTTTAATGGAAATACTGTTAAGTGTAGTGAGTTTTGTTATCAGTTTAGGGAATCCAGTGTTGGTGCGGTGGCCAACTTATCCATACACCAAGACCATGACTTCTGATTTCTCACATAGTGCAGAAAAACACTGATTGCATGTGTGTTTTGAAAAGTTTTCTTGTTTTTTCTTGAGTTAGCTGATGAGTTATAAATTAATGACCATGGATCAACTATTCTTTATCAGGATGACGCTGCGTAGATAGCCACCTAGGATTCCTCATAGAGTACATGATGATGGCCCACCGAGTGACGAGGATCCCGTGCGGAGCCCTCTTACTATGGTGGCACCTTCGGGTGGTATGCTAGCAACACCACCACTCGTTGGGAATCAATTATCACCAGCATTACCGACAGAAAGTGAACGTCGACTATGCGTGTTGCACGAGTTCAAGCAGCATAGGACTCTGAGGTTTCGAGGTGTGACAGATTCCCACTCTTCTGAGGGCTGGCTGGAGGCGGTTGCTATTTTTTTCCGCCAAGTTGAGACACCATTAGAGAAGATGGTGACCTTGGATACCAATATTTTTTTAGTGAGTGACCATATGGATGGTCTGCATAGTGATGAGTCTTTGGTTAATGGACTAATAAATGAGATTGTACCTTTGGGTAGTGTGTCAGCTGTATCACTGCCCGTTGGTCAGTAGTTACAACTGGCAGTACCAGTAGAAGACACATATAGGCTTAGTGCCTTACGCACGATTCATCATTAGATACCCCTTAGGTTCAGAGTTAAGCTGACTCACAGGAGAATGAGGACTGGCTTGAGGATGTGGATGAGAGTTCATTAGAGCTTCTACAACTTCGGTTGGATGACATGTCGGTAGAATAGTATTCATTGAGGTGTACCGATCATTCCTGGAACTCAATGAATATGATGCGATCAGTGATTTGGTGCTCAAACTTTTGAGGGATGTGTGTTTATGGACGTTAGAGCCATCACTATTCCTCTATGGATTTATACTTATGTTAAGGTGCTAGGGAATACCTTTGTGGTTGAATGTTCTTCAGTTGAGCCGATACAACCAGTAAATTTTAGTAGTAGAAAAACAGGAAACAGGTGCCAGTCTCAGAGACATGCGTGTGTAAAATTATTTCAGAAAGAAGAAGTGTTAGGGATATATGTATCTGTAGGGATGTAGACATGGAAGTAGAGGTAGGAGAGAAACATGAGGTGTTTTACTTTTAGACATGTTACAACCAACCCCCTTTTTATGGACCCCACCAGGCTCAGTGAGTTACAAGACATGAGAAGGGAGCAACTGCATGCGGCAAAGTAGTGTATCCCAAGGGAACTAGGAATGATTTTAGGTACGGTCTGTGTCTACTACTAGCTTCCGTATAAATAGACATAGGTACCAATCATTCCTTATTTCCATGAATCCAGTTCAAGACATAGAGTTTCTGGTTATGCCATTGAATTGAACCTCATGTCTAGAGATACATTGGGGAGGAGACTCGATAATCAATCTTATTTCAACGGTGTGATCTGACCCTTGAGAAGAGAGTTTCAATTGGACCTCCGGAATGAAGCATCGAGGCCTTACAACGTTATTTTGGGAATGGATTAGACATCAACAATTAATTCTTAGATTTAATGTATTAGGAATAAAATTTGTGGCTTCCTTACAATGTTGGAATGGGGTTTTCCTTGGTCGGTAAAAAAGGAAACCAGAGCAGCAAATGATAAACTCTTGCATAGGAGGGTGCAACCAATCACTCTTGGGTTGTCCAGACTTACCCTTGTGGCAGCAGGATTTTTGATTTTCATTTCAAAATTAGAGTGGCAGAGCATGGGGAAAGCTTTTAAAAAGATATTTCTAGGATTACCTCCCCATATAGAGAGGGACTTCTATTTTGGCTGAGTGCTACCAGATTTTTGGACCTAACTTCTCCAGGGTTGCAGCACCCTTTTCATCTTTTACGAAGAATGATGAGCCTTTCCTATGGACAGAGAAGTGTCAACAGAGATTTTAAAAGTTGAGATAGTGATGATGTATAGAGTTCCTTTAGGACTATGACTTTGAGATAATCATTACTGTTTGGAAGGGGAACGTGATAGTAGATGCACTCAGCACGAGGTTTGGTCAGCAGCTGCTGAGTGAGTCGTCAGAGTAGCTACTCTCGCTACAGATATCCTTCATGGATAGTTATGGAGAATCTTACCTCCAATCTATGGCTTTCACTTCCCAATCATTCAGTGAATTTGGGAGGCACAACTAGGAGGAATTGAATACGAGGCACGATGTGAATAGATATCCAAAGGAAAGACACGAGATAGATTTTATGAAGGTGGAGAGCAAGTCCTACTCTTCATAGATCATACCATGGTACTGAGGACTCTTTGGGAGGAGGTATTTAAGTTGATCTATACATCCCCTCTGGTGGTACATTTGGGTGTGGTGAAGATGTACCAGGACATCTGGCGTCAGTACTAGTGGCTAGTGATGAATAAAGTAGTGGCGTAATTTGTATCACGATGTCTCACCTGTCATCAAATAAAGACTGCACAGAGTTGGCAGAAGTCCTATGCTGGCAGGATAAGGAGACACTTGGAATTTCAGGAGGGGAATTCATTTTCTTGTGAGTCTCTCCTCGAAGGGGACTATGGAGTTCTGGCTGAGGGGGCAAGTTATCACTGAATTTTATCGGTCATTTTATGATCCTTGAGAGGATAGGTGAGGTAGCATACTTCTTGGATATTACACCACAATTGGAGAGTGTGTGAGAAGTATTCAATGTATCCCAGATGAGGGGATACATGCACAAACCATCTCACATCATCGACCTCATTGAGCGGGACTTAGACAATTGGGCGTCGTTTATGAAAGTTCCAATGATGATTGAGGATCGATAGGACTGGGACCTTTTTGGGTGGTCGATACCTCTAGTGTGCGTATAATGGAAGCACGAGAACCTCCAGGAGAGCACATTGGAGTGGGACACTCAAATTCATGCTCAGTACCATCTTTTGGTTTTTTTCCTTTGTTGGGGATTTCGGGGACATGAAGCCCTATGTTGGGGAGAATGTAATGTCCCGGATATTCCATATAAATATTTTATTATATGGAATTATTTTGAGAACTCAAAATTTGATGGTGCATGATTGTGAGGCTTGGAGTGCCCATAATGATCAGTTGATGTTTTGTTATGCTTTAATTAGTGCCCGTAAGCAGTTTTCCTAAAAATGTGGAATAACTCTTAAATGGTTTCCCAGATCAAAAATCTGAGGGCATTGTTGCGTTTTGAATGGTGTGTTCACCCTAGGTGTGACTTAAGTTTGTTCGGTGCTGACCCCCTGTGTGAAATCACAAAAATTTCATAGTCATAAATAAAATAATTAAATAAATTATTTAATTTAATAAATGATTAGTACTCACAAATGATATCTCGGATTGAAAACCTAAGACCACTATTGAAATCATGAGGGCATGAATTCTTTATGTAGATACTAACATTGGCCAGCACGGGCCACCACTTAATGTTAGTATTTGTCCATAAATAAAATAATTATGACACAATTATTTTATTTTAAAATCCATAACTATTAAACGGTAACTCGGATTGGAAATATGAGAGTATAGTCGGTTCTTTGTGTTGTTTTTCAATTTGTCAGAGCATAACCACGACCGGTGTGGGTCCAGGCTGACTACAAATAATTTTCTGAACATTTTTTCAGATACATTCAGTAAACGCGCAAGAAACATTTTTTAACTTTTGAACTGGTGCTCGAAATTTAAATATGAGGGTGCCATTGAACTCACAATGCCGATATTTTATTAAGAGATCTTCACTTTGTTTGTAGAAGGTCCAGAGGAAAAGTTAGTTTTTGGAACTTTTTAATAGAATAAATAAAATAACATTATAATTTAATTTTTATACTAAACCTCTAACAGATGAGTGGTAAGGTGGGACCGGAGACATGTCTAGCCAATAAATGGACTGAACTTTCAACTATAAGTAAACGTTCCATTATGGAATTAGGAAAGTTCCTAATTAATGGGCCTCCACTAATCTCATGAACGTTTCACACCCTTCCCCTCTACTATTTATATGGAGCTTGAGGAGAGTTGTTGGCACTGATTCTCCATGCAACGATGTGTTGACAAAGTGTAGTGATGCCAAACCCTTGGAGAATGGAGCCGGTACCAACAGGAGGCAACGAGCGACACCAAAACCCTAAACCGGAGATCGAAGAACGAGTGACGTCATTGAAGGGTAGTTATGGGGGACGATGAATGCCATCACTTCTTCAAATGTGGACTCTCTCCAATGAACTTGAGGTATGAGATTATTTTCGTTTAGGCATTTTGACTTCCTCTTCCCCGTTAATGAATTTATACGAAGAACGCAGTCAACTGATTAACGGGTTGACCCGCGATTCTTTGGTCGTTGCAGGAGGTTGTTGCGGGGTATCTTGTATGGTTTTTTATTTTTATACCCCATACCTCGTTCTTGAAAAATTTCATAATTCATGAATAAGCAAGCTGGTTGCTACCACTCTAACGCAGAAGGTACATGCCAAACGAACCTAGCCCAACCTATCCCCAATCCCTTGTGGTTTTCGATGTGTTCTTCATGATGGTGGAGGACGACAATCGGTGCCGAAAAATAGTACTGGTGGGACTTGAGAGCGGCGGCTGACACTATGGCTGACCTTGAAGACGGCGGCAGTGCAACCACGCCGTCAGAGACGAACTACAACCCATCGGCCGCGGCGGAGCATGGGTGGCGGCCAACACTCCGATCGGCCACATGGACAGGATGGCGTCACACATCCGTGCCACCCGACAGAGAATTTCGGCTTCCTTGTGCTGCGGTGGTGAGGTGAGGCATGGCTGGCTCGACACTGGCCACCGGTGATGGCGCGGTGTGCGACTTCGCGACACAGGGGAGGCTGACCATTCGTCCAACCCGGGAGTCGAGTAGACCACCCTAGCAAACCGCACAATGGGCCGCCCACACCGTGGGCAACCACACCGGGGGCTACCTCACCGTGGGCTGCCAAACCGCAGGCCACCCAGCAGGCCGCCCAGTGGGCCAGTCCAGACCTAGTGGGTTAGGTCGGACCCAGGGTGGGACGCGAGTCAGGCCGGTTGACCCGAACTGTGTCAGGTCGGCCAAGGCCAAGTTGGGCCGGGTCATCACTATCAGGTCAGACAGGACCCAGACCAGCTTTGACCCCATTTTTTTTCTTTTGGCCATATCTTAAGCTATATGCGTCCGTTTGACGAACCATCTATGGTTCGAGAAACCTTGGAATGATAAAGATATTTTGGTATACCCAAATGGATTTTTCCATAAAATAGGGGTAAGACCAGGTAGGATCGACCACGAATCTAACCGGGCCCTCGAGACTAAAAGGCTAAAAACATACAGGCCGAGCATCCGATTGACGCAACATCTATTGTGTTGCGACCCCTATTACATGGAGATGCTTTGGGATACATCATCGTGGGACTTCGTGTTAGTTTGTGTATCGAACTGTGGCTTGAGGAGAATACCATCCTGGAATCAGGTGAGCTTAGAGCGACAACACTGTGTCTGGTTGTAACACGAGAAATGGATCCTATGCGGTTATTTGCTTTTGGGATCCTTCAGGGGTCTATGATTAATAATCCCACAATGATCCTCTCTAGGAATCCATGTAGGACTACTATAGGATCCAGTGTTGGCCTACTATACTAGGATCCTATGTGGGTCTTTTGAAGTACTAGGATCCTATGTGGGTCTGATGTTTTAGGATCTTATGTGGGTCTAATGATTTAGGATCCTACATCAGTCTACCTCTTAATAGAGCAAGATGATTCAATAGTTACATCTAATCATATTTTCTACCGCACATATTTTATACCTGGTGTGAGTTGAGTCCTTACCTACATGGTGAAACCTTTATGGTATTCCTCTATGTGGTGTACCTATGTGGTACTTTCCTTCGTAGTGATACCTTGGTGGTAATCTTCTGTGTGGAGTACCAATGTTGTAATTTCCTTCTTGTCGATCGCCTTGTGGTATTCTTCTATGTGTCGTACCTATGTGGTACTTATCCTCATGGTGATACATTTGTGGTATTCTTATGTTTGGCGTACCTGTGTCGTACATACCTTTGTGGGGATACCTTGGTGGTATTCTTCTGTGTGGTGTACATGTGTGGTACTTTCTTTAATGGTGAAACCTTGGTGGTATTATTCTGTGTGGTGTACATGTGTGGTACTTTCCATCATGGTGATACTATTGTGGTAATCTCCTATGTGGCATAGCTGTGTGGTATATACTATCGTGGTGATACTTTTGTGGTATTCTTCTGTGTGGCGTACCTGTGTAGTACATTCCTTCAGGGTGATACCTTGGTGGTATTCATCTGTGTGGAGAACCAGTGTAGTACTTTCCATCGTGGTGATACCTCTGTGATATTCTTCTGTGTCACATTACATTTGTGGTACACACCTTTGTGGTTTTACCTTTGACGTATTCTTTCCTTCGTGGTATTCTTTCCTTTTTAGAACAGTTGAGCTTTGAGCTAGTGAGTTGGGCCTTGTGTTTCCTCATGAATGAGATGGGTATACTTGATAAATTAGGTATATGTATGGGAAAATACCTAAGTAGGGTTGACAGTTATTTTCATAATATTTGGTTTATACTTTTTGGGTTTTGTGAAACCTTTTAGAGTCTCAGGGTCCCTACTAAGTATCATTATATTCTCCCCAGCATAGGTTATACACGCACCTTGTTGTGGTCGGATCAGATGACAGACAACACTAACTGAGGGAGAAAGTACTCAGACTGGAGGTAATACGGAGGTGGACCTTAGATGAGGCATACCATAGAGACAACCATCCAAGAGCTGTACCTACCCATCAGGTAGGATCCCAGGCGGGTGTTCACATGAGCTATTTACATTTACATGTACTTTCCAATTTTCTTGTACATTCTAGTTTTTCTTGTATTCTTGCCCCTTTTACATTCTGTACGCACTTTTCTTATTATTTAGTCTACTTGTGTTCATATCTCGTTTTGTGCTTGGTAATTTGTGTTTACAGTATATAAAGGCGATGCCTTCCCAGTTTTTGGGGAATTTGCCTTTCCGTGCGAGTCGCCAGCCCCTGTCCTATGGAAGGCGGGCTTGGGGTAGTCATGACACGGGCCCCAGGGGATGGGTCATGACAAGACACAGGTATCACCCTCATATTGAGATAAATATATCTATCAATAGATCATATCATTTAACATGATAATAAATAGGTTGCATCATTCAAGGTTTATAGTTCATTTAATTAATAAATTCATCTCTCTCATAATAAACAAGGGATTAAAAAATGTTATGTTTATTATAAATTCCATATAATTTGTTACATAGTAAACTCAATTAAAAAATCAATTAAAAAAGGTATGTAATATGGGCACATAAGCCTTTTTTGAAAGGAGCACCCATATGGGTAGCTCATATCAATGATATCAACAAAGGGGTTGATTCACTATGAGAAAAGACCATTTTTGGAATGAAAATCATTAAAATTTATTTATTAAACACTTACGAGGAATAATTAAAAATATTCAAAAAACTGTACATTATAACATGATATAAAACAAGTGATTTCAATGGAAGAGAACTAGAACACCTACCTTAATCCTATATGACTATCCTTATCCTGTGATGTCCCTTGAATAAAACTATATCATGAAAAAATACAAGAAAAAGTCAGTGGAATGAAAATATGGTAAACATACTTGAACTAAAATATTTCAAAGTACGTGAAGATAATAAAAAATAAGAAGGAAGAGGAGTGGAGATACTACCATCGAATATCCAATGCATCCGATTACCAAGAAAAAGTTATTAGATTATGGCGTAGTTGATGAACCAAGATTATGCATCATGGAGGCTCTATCCTTGGACAACTACTAGAGTTGAAAATGAGCCTCTATAAAAAATAGGTTATTCTGTATTTTTTTTAGAAAACTACCCCCAGAATGTAAATGTTGGGCAAATGGATTACATTCCATGTGAAGATCTAGAATTTCCTTCTATAGAACAAGCTATAGCTGAAGTGGATGGGGTCTAGAGAGTGAAATAGAGGCCCTATATTAAAATACATGTAGTATATTTGTTTTGTATCTAAGATCCAAACAACCTAAATCAACCTTTCCATAAATAGATTTCTAGATCGTTGGTGTGGTTTCTAGGATTACCCAAAACTAAAAAGGAGAAAATACATCCATGAAAATATATTATGTTATAAACTCTAATTCATAGAACAAATTCCCCCACATTTCCATTTAGATGGTGGTAAGGTAACGTATATTAAAAATTTAGGCTACTAAGTAGGTAAATTGGAATATCTCTCTTAGGTCTCATCTTGTGCATGTCAGTGTGTACATAACACTCAAACCAGAGTAATTGACTTTCCCAGGAGAGACCTTGTCCTATGATCAATGATAATTTTTAGATTCTCGAAAAATGGAACGTCTTCCTCTAGCTCAATATCCTTAAGTTCAAATGAATGAGATTGGTCAAAATGATAATGGAGAAGCTATGATACAAGGAATGGGTCATGAATATCCCGAGACCCCTAAATTAAATCTAACTTATAGGCTACAAGCCTAACTCTAACCATGATAAAAAAAGACCTGATATAATAATACATTATACTTTGAAGTCATTGAATCAGTCCAAAACCTAATATAGGTTAAACTTGTAGAAAAACCTATTGTCCCACCTTGAACCCCAGAGTTCAATGAAAAATATTAATATAAGTCATATTTCTTGAGTGATTTGCAGTTATATATTTCTTTAATCCACTTCACTTGCTCAAATATCTCTTGAATAAGATGAGGAACTAGTAGTTTTGCCTCACAAATCTCTAACAATATTATGGGTGATTCTAATGGACTACCATAAAATGAAATCTTAATGATTCATCTGAATTGTTTCCTAGAAATAATAATTGTGGTAAAAATCCATAAATTCATATGTTTTTACCGTAAGCCTAAAATAAGTAGTTCACATGAACATATCATATCCTCTAACATTCGTATCATATACTCTGGATTCCAATCAGTTAAAGGGTTATATGTTGTACATAAGAGAACCTATAAAACTTTTTCATTCTACGAACCCTTCCAAGACCATGATGTAAATAGGGAGTCTTGGACCGACACTATAGGATGGGGAACACCACAAAGGCATAAAATTTCACTATATAAACCCATCTAATCAAATCAACTGAAATGGTCACTTAGCATGGTAGGAAGAGTGTTACAATAGTCAACCAATCGATGTTCACCCATACAACATAACTTCCTCAAGGGGATCTCAAAAATTAGATAACAAAATATATGATGACATATATACATTTACACTTAGTAATGGATAAGGGTTCTGGAAGTCTAGAAGGTCACTGGTACTCTACCTACACATATTGACAAATGGGGGACCAAGTGATGAAACCTATAATTTACCTCTTCGTACATATCCACCAATACCGACCATGCATGTATTTGCACATATTGGTTATCCGCATTTGAACTACCCAAACCGAGGCATTAGATTCCCATATATACTCTTCTTCTATGTATGTAGGCTCAAAAAATTGCCTGGGGAAGTGAATAATCTATTGCTCATCGAAAACCTAAATAGGATGTGGGTTCTTCACCTAACACTTTACCCATGGCTAGGTCCTCGAGATATAAAATTTTTCTCAAACACACCCATTCCATAAAAAATTATGTCGTAATTTTTTTTTCTAGAAATGGTTCCAATTAAACTGGTCATCCTCTATGAGAATTTCAAAAAATATATCCTTCCAAATCTACTCACAGAAATCCACCTTAATGTCCTTTGTCCTTGTCTTCCAACTATGGGCATCAACCACAACATTACCATTTCCAAGAGTACAATAGAGATGAAATATAATGCAATTTATTAATTCTACCAACCTGTATTACCATAGATTCAGGTCTCACATTGTGGAGATATACTTGAGACTTTTTCTGATCAGTGTAAACCACAAACACTCATGCAATAGACAATACTCCAACAACGTATTGCATGAACATTAACTAATCGATGAAGATATTTCATAGAAATATTCCACTCATGAGGCCTGAAATGGTGGTACTATATTCCACAAAACAATCCCCATGAATTATAACTACTCCAAGTCTATTCAAAAAGCATAATAATAAACAATTTATCATTTTCATAGTTCCAGGAGAACTAGGATCCAAACATAAGTTAGTCCAATGTTATATATTTGAATTTATATCTCACAAGCCTCTAGATGTATGAATACCACACCCATATTAGATAGGCACATTGGAGGGACTTATAGGTGTGATAAATACTCAATGAATCATCTATAGTAGCCAGGAATCCCTAATAAATTATATATACCAGATACATTCTTAGTCTGCTCTCTAGAAACTATGAAAATAATATTCTCAAGGTCAATATATAGAACTTACACTAAATTTAATCTACCCAAGAAGTTATCCTTATCTATCAAAACTATTATTTCATTGCATTTTCATATATCTAGTTCTCTATTAGTGTATTCAAAAAAATATCATGATGGTTGGCTCTATCATGTATTGAGTGAGAATACTCCATTATTTCATCTCCATGGATTAACATGAATGAATATAGATAAGTGTGGAAAACCTTATTCATAATGTCCATAAATACTTCCAGCACATTAATAAGGCTATGAGACATAATCCATTTCTCATACAATATATAACTTCTTTGAAACTCAATATGATGTATGTCTAATGGTCTCACATGAACAGGGTGGTATCCCAACTTCAAATCGATCATTGAGGAAATTTTAGATCCACTTATATTATCATATATGTCACCTGTATGAGGTAGTGGATACCAATTCATCACATTAAGCTATTTCAATCATTTGTAATCCACTCATAATCTTAGTCTACCAGCCCAATTTTCAGTTAATAGAATAGATGAACCACCTATGTGAAGTGTTAAGTCATATATATCCCATATTATACAAGTCTTCTTATTGATCTCCTAGAGGTCAGTTGGTTGTGTCATATAGTGAATAATGGAAAATTTTTACAATCATTGAACTAGCTAGATGCTAAAATAAACCTCTCTCAAGTGAAGTAAATTAAGTATTTTGTTACGAATAATTACCTTAAATGATCCACTGAATGAGGGAATTCCACATTCCATGTTCTCGAATCACTTATATAGATAACCGAAATCTAGTATAAAATCTTTATATCCACCAATGTTTGGGACCATCCAAACATAGCTACATATCCCATTAACCCTTATGAATATACTTTTTTTCCTCGAGTGATGTAAACAACACATTCTGACAATAGTAATCAACATGGGTATGAAAAGGAACTAGTGAGTCCTTTCTAGGACTTATTTAGAAGCCAATTATCTTGAGGGAAAATAAATTAAACATGAATTGGAAACCACATACCTCATGGGGGAAGTCCTTCAACTAGCGTATAATCTAAAATAGAATACCTAACAGTTTATCAAGTGTCATCATTCAATAGCTGTAAACCATTTCCAAACCTAGAGTATCAATAATAAACGCAAATATACAATATTTTGATGCTCCTTATCAAATAAGGAAGAAACTAATATAGAGGCTACTAAAATAGCAATTCTTTTTATAGAAGGCCCTTTAATATTCTCTTCAGGAGTAGGATGTACTATATAGATAAGGAAGAAACTACAAACCAAAGATGCATCCTGAGTACTGTGGATTGGCCCACACAGATAGCATATTAACTATAATAACTAACTACCTTAGACATGAAAATGTCTTTATCCAGATCTACTAGTAGTAGACCATATCCCATCCTAATAGGAGATACTGATCTTTTACCTTATACATGTGATTGTACAGATCTCTTTCCCTGGTTCATGGTGGTAATGTTTGGTATAAATGCTATAAGTGAACCATCCATCCACATTATCAGCACTCGATTAGGTTTCTCTTTCACAGGGGATTCTTATTGATTGTCAATCCTCCTTGGTGAACAAGTACAAAGCTATTGTTACAAGCCATATAGATGGTACTACCCCCACATACAAACTCAAACTGATGTTTCTAGCCTCTAATATTTTTTAACCTTTCCTTGAATCTAAACCTCCCAGTCTCACATTTTTTCCTTCCCTCAGGATACAATATCTGAGGAGGTCCATGTTTTCTATCTCAAAAATGGTAGTAAACCAAAATACATTAACCTAAAATTAGACGATGTATGCGATCCCATCCCGAAAAAATCTCTCAATCCTCTACTAATCACTATCTAGAGTTGGTGACATTATTTTAATCCCAATGAAATTATTTGAGTAAACCCCCAGTGACATAACACCCTTCTATTGGTGAATAAACACTTTGGTGTGGTATTTTCACATCTTTATGGGGAAGAAATAATCATAAAATGGAGTTGGAAATCCCAACCATACCATTCACTGATGAAATCTGGCATGGCTGATGAAATACCACCCATGTTTAGCAACATCATAGAGAATATAGGTTGTGATAATTACCCTTTTATTTAGAGGCATGTCTGGAAACACAAATTTAGAAAGCATGACCTCCATCACGACTGAAGAGGATAAGTAGTTCAATCCCCCAAATGGTAGTGGGATGGTGCTGCTAGAATTCTCATGTCTGTTCTAGAATAGTAGGGGAATGTCACAGAGAACCCTATATGGATTACATTAAACAGAAGAAAATATCATGAAACTGATCATCGATACCTAATGGAAGATCTGTATGATTTTCCTTAGGTGGATCTATAGCATTTATTACCACTAGCTCAGGGATCACCACCTCTGGATCATGATTGTTTCCACACTCATGGTGAAGAAAATGAGGACATCATGGTGGAATAAATCTAGAATTTACAAACACACACATAGAATAATAGTTTTCATAAGACAAGGAAAATAAAATGAAGGAAATGATATGTACACAACCTTCTAATAATGAGTCACACCTCTCCCCTTGCTCCAAAATATAAGAATAGTTGATAAGAAATATCAAAATGGTTGACATTATATACAAATTACATTCCACTGGAATTATTGGTTTTGGGTCGTGGTTAAATAAACTATAGTAGAGGTTCTCATATACTGTGTTTCAATTATAAGTTATTATTGTAGAAAACCTTTGATTTGTAATAAAAATCCCCATTTAGTGGTGACCATTTCATTTTAGAACATAAATTTAATGAATTTAATTCTTATTTTTATGAATATAAATTTGTCAATAAATTTTTATGTGTCACAAATCCAAATTGTAATGTCCTTCATTATTTATAAATTGCAATTGGTGCATCAAGTAACTAAGATATGACCATTATTTCCCTTATCTGGATGTAACTTATAATGTATAATGATTTAATTAAATGAAATACCATTCCCAATCTATTTATGTACATGATTTATCAATTAAATTTTGAAACCATCAATCAAATCCACTATTATTTCATCCCACATAACCATTTGTTCCTATCTCAATCATTACATAAATTTCTAATTAGGCTGTCATTAATAATCTATGTTGAAAAAACAATATATATTGATTTAGGAAAATTAATCATTCAAATTATTTAATTATTTCAATAAAATTTACCATATTTATATAAATAAAAAACAATGCACAAAAAAATAACAAGAAATACATGAAATGCTTGTTGTAATATAATCAAGGATTGGGATAATGGATAATATGTGAACCCTCATGTTCATAATATGATGAATGAGATGGAAAATAATTACCTCAAGAAGAAAAAAAATATAACCCAAAATAATAATTTTAGAAAGTATAAAAATTTTACAACTCATTTACATCAACCAATGGTGAAATCAGTGGAAAAATAATAATAAAGAAACAATAACATCATTAAAAAATCCCTAGTAATTTTGGTTTTCCCTGTATATTGGTTAGCTATTCCAATGAATAGGCTCATAACCCAATTCCAAATTATCATTTTCTCTTGTCTGATACCCATCTAGGATTAAATAAATGAAAATGTGCTCTGATACCACTTCATAACGGCCCACCCTAGACGCTAATAGGGTTGCCTCAAGATGGTTTGCCACATGTCCTCATGTGCGCCTCCCTACATGAAATATTTTTCCAACTAGCAGTGACGTCTTGGATATGTCCATGGGGGGGGCTTTCCCTTTTTTAGTAGTATCAAACAATAGTAAAAATATAAATATATGTGGAGGAAGAAGTAGAAACCAAGAAACAATTTAATAATAAACTATATAAAATGAAATAAAAGGAAAGATATGAATGATAAATTGATAGAAAATGACTATGATCATTACATGTAGCTATACATAATGTTGTATGTGTGATATACAGAAACCTAGATAATCCAAAATTTATATAGACAAAAATATTCTACTACTAGCACAATGATAATATAATTGTTTCTATCCTCTTGTACTACATCATAGTACTAAAAATTAATCATCAATGGTTATATTACTCAATATATCTACACCTACAATCATGAAGTATGCTCATGTACAAAGGGTGAATAGAGAAAGGTGTGAGATATAATTGATAATCCACCACCAACAGTGTCGAGAATAAACTAGTCTATGCATATAAGACGAGTAGTGTGTAGATGAATAAAAAATAAGAATCAATAAATAAATAAAATTTTCATCTTAGGTTCTACATGGATACTCGACCAACACTACATTATTCATCCAAATCTAGATATATTCAAAACAATTTCAACATGTAAAGATAAAATATAAATGTGATAAAAAGATCATCGTATGATAAAATTCAATATATGAAACTGGCCAGGCATATGATATGGATTGGAAAATTAATCTATGTATAAGAAAGATAAATTAATATTCATTCATTTAAAATACATCATTGTAATTTAATTATATCCATCCTGATCCCATCTTAGTCTATCCATAAATGGTACCCCATTTATTACTCTAATAGTACTGTAAATACCCATCAACATATGAGTATATTCAAAATGATCCACAAATGGAATCAATATTATCACTCTCGGTCTGTAATGGAAAGAAAATCCTCAAAGACTATCCCTTGTATCTCACAGAGTGGGATGAGTATCACTAATGTCCTAGTGTAACAATCTAGTCATGAAGCCTATCCATAGTGTCTCCCGTAGGGAATTAGTATCACTCATAAAGAACATGAAAAAACATGGTGAGCTTATCCAAGGAATACCAATTTTCACTCCCAACCTATTTAGTCTTTATACAAAATATCTAAATTCAAATCATGAGAATACCATACAAGGAGTCCTTATGTTGTCACCGTCAAGTCTCCCTCGACATATGAGAAGTTTATCGATTGACATATCATAACATTTTACAATGTATTTATAATGATTCTTTTTTAGGTTGGCCAAGTTTTTTATTTAATAAATTCATGTTTTGAATAGTGAAAAGGGGTATATCATATAGCCCACAAGTTATAAATTCCCCTATTATTTACTACAAGGAAAAAACATCAAAATTTGATTAAAATTTTCCAGAAAAAGGGAAAATTGGATTTCATGGAATCGAACATTAATAGGGGAATCTTTGATTTAGAACATCAACCAAGGGGTTGATTCAGCACCATCCGAGATCATATAGGGTATAACATCCATTTAAATTAATTTATTGATATCATAAGAGAACTCTCCATAAAATTCTAGAATGTGGCATAATGACACATGAAATTACAGCAATAAAACTTTGGGAAAATAACTATACCACCTACGTCAACTATACAACACTCTGATTTTCAAGTTTTGACCCTTGAATCAGGGTAGAAAAAGATAAAAACTAGAACAATCCAATGATGATAAAATAAGGAAAATTATATCATAAAAAAATAGTGACATGTGATGGAATATAATGAATATTTGGCCAAAATAACAGTGGAGGGAATTACATTACAGAATGAATGAATATTAAGGTGAACAGAATGGAGCATAGATGAAGGAGGAGTGGGAGAACATTGGTTAGGTGTTATATGGTTTCTATTACACAACACTAAATATAGAAGGAGATGTTCCTCTTTCAAAAAGTGGAAATTGGATCTTCTTTTAAAAGAATACCCCTGACATTTACACAGCTTGAAAATGAATTTATTTTCATCTAATTCTCTAGATTTACCTCTCGGGAAAAAACATCTACATTATGTATAAACGGTCTAGCTATCCGAATACACATCATGTACTTAATTGAATGTGTTGTATTTTCTATTAAACTAGGTACCATCCCACCTAAAACATCCTTTACAAAAAACAACAGTCCAGGCCATAGGAACAATTTATGATTTTAACGAAAGAAAAAAAGAAAACATACCTCACTAAAAATGTGGGATGTTACATCATATATGTCATGTTTGACCCATATAATATTCTTAGGTCTATGTGTGATTGATATCAATGATGATACAGTGTTTAGCAGTCCAATGTGTTAATAATAAATTATATGGAATTTTTATATATTACATGGTTTTGGAATTATAATTATTTAATAAATATAATTTTTTCAATTATGGCTGGCTATTTAGATTCTATTGTGGGAGGATCCATGAGAATGACTATATAGATACATAGTGTATGGTATTTTTAGTGTTCCACTGTGGTTTTTTATAGTCATTGGATTACTTTATACTAGTTTTAGAATGTGAAAAGGTTTGATTTTTTAATATTTTAAAAAAATTTATATGGAGTCTTATATGGTAATATATTTTTTGAAAATTAATTAACTGAACCATATTTTTTTCTGTGAAAAAAAATCATCTATATTGATTATATTATATGTTGATTGTTGAGATCATTATCCTTGGATTGGTAAATTCATATACATCTACTTGATGAGGATTTGTGCATTGGGACATGGAAAGTGATTATAGATGTTTATATGTGACACAATGAGTGGGTGTTGGCACATGAGTTTCTTTCAATAATTTTAGGATGGAGTAGAGAACATTCCCAATTAGTTTTGGATATACGAGATATGGATTATGAGCCATTTGAGAGAGTCTCATTTAATTGAGATAAGGATCTGTTTTCTATTGATATGAGATATATATATGGGACTAGCATGAGAAAGGTTTTATCCATGTTTGTGAGATGTCTTAGAGATTAAGTGCATGTGTAGATACTTCAGGTAGTTTGATTATTATATGGGAGGCACAACATGGTATACCATTTAGTTATGGTGATTCATTGATCTATTTATATGTAAGGGTATTAGATTGATTTTGGTATCAAGTTTTTTTTGAATGATATAGATTATTAGGATACCTACAGTAGTGGTTCTAAAAGAATATTCTGGTGACATTTTAGAATATGATCCTATATAGTTGAATATAACATGAATGGAGAATGGGTTTAAATTTTTAATTATGTAATTGAAATCATTTGGAAGGTGGTTTAGTGGTAGAGTTTAGCATGAATGAAATTCGGTGATTTTTTAGAGGAGTGTGGAGGATGCTATTGGTTATATTTAATAGAATATAATTAAACATGGCCAGGGATTAGTATTGTGAGCCTATAATTATTGATTTCAATGAGTGGGTTGTATCGGATTGTTCACCTATTAGATTTGGATGAAGTTGAGATGGATCAATGAGTTTCCATGTTCTAGTAAAGTCTTTTTGGAGATAAGAAATAATTTTGGGATTTTTTTCGGCGGTTATGAGGAAAATGAAAAATGTACCTCCATAGTAGTGGATATATCTAATATGGATCTATTATGGTGTGCCAAATGATATTGATTGGATAAAATATATGTTATAAGGATTAATGAGAAATGACTGAGAGGAGTGACATGCCCAATTAATGGAACCTATTGAGGTTTAATTTGCAGAATGTTATAAAAACTTTTTTTGGTTGGGTTCTAAATATTTACCATTAGATGGTGTGACCCTCATTATAGATGAATATTAGTTATTTCTGATGGAGAAATTCAAGGTGAGTAAGAAATCAATATTTTTTTATGTTTGAATTGTTAATAAGGTATTATTGAGAAAAACACATTTAGTCATTATGTGAAGTGATAGATGAATAATGGGCCATTAAGACGTAACCCCTACATATATAGGATCGTGGGAGTTATGATAGTGGTCATTAGATGGTTGAGGTGTATTTTATATTCGGGTGTGAAAGTAAGTCTAATTTAACTTAAATTTTTTGTAAATACCAGATTTGAGATTCAAATGATCTATTAGATGGATTTTCTATGCTGTAATTAGTCTTATGATGAATTTAATTTGACCTGAGGTTGATTTGGATCAATGGTTCAACTGTTCTTTTGGTTAGATCATGACAATTAGCATAGTTTTTGGAAATCCATGCATATAATTACACTATATTTCAGTTTTTTACATCCATTTAGATGATTTGATGATTTCCCAAGACATTTTATAGATATTGTATCTTGATCGAACAATATGATTTTTTTTGGTGGGACTGCCCATGTGTTTTGTGAACGGACTACCTGGGGAGGACTAACTATTGTGATTTTCTGTAAATATACCTAGTGGGATACAGACCAATTTTGGTTTTCCATATTGGACATAATTGGTGTGTTTTGTGTATCAACCGAGTATCATTAAGTAAAAGGGAGTGTTTTTAGGATTTTTATTATATGGTGTTTAATGATCCATTTTGATTAAAAATTAATAGATTAAGAGAGATATTATTTTTAAGATGGATTTTTTTCTTATGATTTGAGTTTTATGAGAAAGAAACCACAATACGAATATTACTAAATTGTTGAGAATGATCCCCAAGGTATTGTTCTTAAGATGTGAAGAACCATTTCTCTAAATAATCCATGGATCAGTTTTTTATAAATATTATACCCCTTGTTTGGTGTTTTATTGAGGAAGATCATTAGTAATTTGTGAGTAGAATGAGATGAGATATTTATGAGTTGACGAATATTATATTTTGATGATTGTTGCATAAATGTTGAAAATAAATAGACATAAGGAATCATGACAACAAACACCCAAACATATCCATGATCCAACAAAACAAGATCTTCCCATTATCTAAATGAATCACTAAATAAATTAGATACCTATCATTTACCTAAGTCCTAACAAATTATATATACCAAATAACAATGTTTTCCAATAAGGGAGTGAATATATACTCATTAGAGTTTCCCCAATTAATTACCAACACTACCCAGATAGAGAAAACTATTTTGAATATTTATATAAAATAGTTTAAATGAATTTTAAAAAGATTATATTTAAAAATTAAAGGATTTCATTGCTGAATCTAATAAAAAGTTTGAAAACAATAAGAAATTAATTTAGAATATTAAATACAATGTCCAATCATACAACAAAATCAAACACAAACACACACTAAAGATTTTTTTACTTCTATTTATAGTTGAAATTCTGGTCCACACTATGCCCCAACATAGATGGTTGTATTTGACGACCCTAATCAATCACACATAACACAAAAAAATAGTTAATACAAAATAAAACCCAAAAATTACATTTAAAAACATTTATTCTTTTAAATCATTTTATAAAACACTTTACATGAGAATAAAATATAAAATTCTAAAACCCCCATTTTAAAATTTATTAAAAATGAGTTTTCCACTAACAATTAAACATGAAACAATTTACCATACAATACCAAATCATGATTTGAACAAATAATAATCCAAGTATTTCACTTCCATTTCTATAAAATAATTCAATTAAAACTAAGATGTAAATTTCTACATAACATGGAGTTGATAGTGAATAAAACGACCTAAACAGTCGGTGAAAATAAACAACAACACAACAAAACATCATGATCTGATCCCAACTGATGTTACATTCTATAGATCCAACAATATTTTGTCCCAAACCATTAATAATTCATATATCTATATATAATGGACTACTTATTTGGTTACAAGAGAAGGAAAAATATTGTACTTAATATTAACATGGAAGAATATGTATTTACTAAAGAATTCAGCCCTCCATTACACTTTGATTTGCCAACGAATCCTTCCGAGATTAAATGGGGACATCTCTCACAGCAATGGAGGAAAATATATTTGATTCATGGGAAAATTTGGGAAAATTAGGATTAAGTTTCATAATTTTTATTAGGTCCACATTTTATGGAGGGTTATCAATATTCCACCTTGTTATGATTCATAGGTTTGAAAACCAAGTGCCAACTATGTAGTGATACTATCGTAAATACCTTCACCACACAGTTAAATCTCCTAGTTATACAATCCTTGTGAAACTATGATTTTTCCACAATTTAATGATTCATAGTTTCTCTAAGGAATTCATAGGGTTTGACCAAATCATGTAGACAATGTGCAACATCTCAAGGTTCTCTATTTCACCTTACCTGGTTCCATAGAGATGCTTCATATTTCTTACTCATTATGCACAAACCTTGAAGACATTAAAAAACCCTTAATAACTGGCATGAAATAATCTTGAGTATTATGTAGACTCGAAATATATGAATAATGGGTCATGTACTTGAAAATGAGGTAAATACATTCTCCCCACCATTGGCCCTTCCATCCCTACAAAGTATAAAATCTTAATTTTTATAAAATAGTTTTGGAATTTAATCCGCCATTTATTTTTCATGACCCCGAATTTCATCCTAAATCCAACCATTTTTTCATGAGACACACAATTGAATAACGATATTCGTACATAAGAACATCTATTTCTTACAAAAAACCCATATTAGCATATGATTAAACATATAAGCTCTCTCTTGGCCTATAGGATCTCATCGAATCAGATATTTAGGAATAGGTTGATACTTTTACAACTGAGATACATGGAACATATTTTTCCCTGAAATGATAATTTTCATGAAATAAAACTAATATACTAACCACAAACTCCTTCAAGGGTCCCAAATGGGACTATTTATCAGTGATAAAACAATCATTATGTACTAAATTGGAGATTCCCTATACTTAGAGTAATTTTTAAGAACACATGCATACTCAAATAAAAAACAGTCCATAAATGAATATTTAGATAATATTATTGAATAATATTATTCATCTCCTTCCACTTTTCACTCAAATAAATCTTATTTTTTGTCTCTTTCACAAGGTTGGGCAGAATTAGTGATGTCTCACATGTTTTAATCCTAAACAGTGGAGAAAAACATGAATTCCATATAATGCTTCAAAAGGATCCATATATATCAAGTACTAAAAACTATTATCATATAATAAATTAACTGTTGTTATATTCACCATCCTTGAGCCACCGTAAATCATTACACAATCCTAAAGCATTTCTTCCAACATTCAGATTGACTATTGAGAATGTTCCTCATTTTGGGGATTATATGATTTACTAACATTGAAAACTATTGAAAGGAATTTATACAAGGAATTACAATAAATGATATGTAAAAATGTTGTTCAGGTCTCCTATAATCCAGATTGGAAAATTATGAATGTTTATAATGTCCATAATATTGATTAAGGAAAATTATTCTACAAAATTAGTTTCATGAATTAGGAGTAAGTAAGCCATCTTTGTAAGCTGATCCACAAATGCATTTATGGAATCATGTTTCTTGATCATCCTTGGTATATATTCTACAAAATCAATTGAAATATACTACCATTTCTACATGGGAATAGATAATGGTTGCAATATACATTCTATTTGTTGATGTTTATCCTTAACTTTCTTATAGTTAGGAACTCCCAAATTATTATCCACTTTTAATATTTTCATGTCAACCCCAAGAACTATTCATTCAATGACTTATAATTTTTTTGAATCCTATGGTGAGAAACCAATCTCAAATGGTGGTGGGACTATGAAATTTTTAATGACAAACCAATGGTACTACCATATTATATCTACGTTGCATCACTAAACATCAATCCATCATCCATCCCACAATGGTCTCCCAACCATTGAGTTTTTTCCTCATAGAAATACATTCATGATTTGATTTTTTTTCTTTTCTAACGTCCTCATCAAAATTTGGAATGAAAACTAGAAATAAAATGGAAACATCACTGGGGATTAATAGTGAAAGATGCATATATGATATAAATAAAATTTTTTCCCACATATATAAAAATGATTTGGACAACTGAGCATATGAATACTTGCTCTATGCATCAACTATAGTGTTCCTTTTATGTGTTGTCTACATAAAGTCAAGGTAAAATATGTACAAATACTCTAACAATATGTATTGTCTTAAAATCCAATATCAATATGGGATCATGTGTTTTAGACTCTTATGATTCATAAATCCATTAATTTCCTACGAATGTGGTAATTACACAATGTCTTCAATGAAGGACCACACTAGCTAATTGTAAATCATGTTTTTGGAAGTTATTCTCTTAAAAATGTATCTACTGTGAACCAAAATCAACAAAATGATCTCCCTATATGAGAACACATCCAAACCCTGATCCTGATGTATCACAATAGAATACGTAGCCCCATATAAGCATTATCCTCTTGATGATAAGTGTTTATTTAAGTCTATAATTATGTTCTTTAAATAATTTATCACATTGGTCATTATATTAGAAAAAAATGATTTTCTTTTTCAATTCTTTCATAGAGGATGCCAAACCTGAAAAATTACATAAAAAACATATGTTTCCTCAAAAAAATAATATGATACTTTGTATGTTAGAGGAATTTTTCAATGGTTTCTATGATATAAGAGCTTATATCCTTTCCTAATATAGAAAAACTTCTTTTTCCAAATTTATATGGATTATGAAACATAACCCTTATAACCAGAGATCACAATTTGATAAATTGAATTTCAAAAGATTATCTCACAAGAAATCCAATAATATAGCCATGTGTTTCTCATGACATTAATTTTTTTTTTCAAGAATACAATAGTATATCATTGACCTAAACCATCATAATGGAATATAGACAGTTATTTAAGGTTCAATTGTTCAATTTAATAATTACTTTCAGTGAATTCATTATACCAAAAGGAATAAAATATTTTTATATTCTATATCTACTTATAAAAGTGGTAATCAAAGTATCCTCCTTTTGAACATGAAGTTGGTGATAACCTAAGCATAATTAAATTTTGAAGAACCACTATGCCCCCTATAGTTGCTTGAACATATCATTAATGTGAAGAATATGTTGCTTATTTTTATCATAACTTGGTTAAGATTACGATAATCCACAAAATTCCTATGTGTTCTATAAAAATTATTCAAAAATAGAAAAATTATCCAATGGAGACACACTCATCATATTAATCCTTTAGTTTCTAAACCTTCCAAATGCATCTTAAAAATAGAATTGTTTTCTATTCCAATATATAATATGGGAATGAGATAAGATTTTTCCTAGACATGAGATCACTTTTTAAAATCTAGTTGAATTTATTATGGAAAACTGAATATTTTTTTACGAAAAAGATAAAAAATTGGTCAAAAAATAGTTGGAATAAATTTACTCACAATCTTATTCAATGATTAAAACAAAAGTGTTTCTTACATATATAATATAGTTCCACCCAATAGTTTCAAATAATCATTTTCTACTAGCTTTACTTCCCAATATATACTTAATAGATGCTCAGTGCCATATAGATTTGGAAAATTGTCCACATGGGAATAAAAATATATGTGATCCATAAATGATGTCAGTACTTTAATACCACGAATAAGTTCATAGACGTATATCATGATAACATCGAGATGCCAGTGTAACATAACCTCTTTGATGATAATATAAATATGATTACACATAAACACTTGAACAATATTTGGCCAAGTTGATTTTCATAATTTCAAAATAGATGGAATAATCTCAATAGAAAAACCCATATTTTAAATATCCTGATAATAAATAAAAATGTTGGATGCTCCCCTATCACAAAAGGCATGAATAAAGTTATAATTCAAAATAATCATACCACTTTCTGTTGAAGGTCCAAATTGACCATGAGAAATTAATTTCTAAACCTCACACACTTTCATAATTTTTTTACATTGATCTTTGTTACCCTAATGAGACATCAAAAAATGATGAGTCATGATATTCATAGAATAAATTGTGCTCACTCATTACTATTGACATGTAAAACTTTTCGAAACACATCCTGCAAAATCATAATATTACTAAGAAACATGAGATGCGTCTCTAGAATATGAACATAGAGAACCCTCGATAATAACACTGATGATGTTTCATATGTTTTCAATTATGATAGGATTTTGGGGGTTCTATAAAATCTTGATTGATGTGATCTATAGAACCACAATAAAAACATCCTAGTATACTATCTGGTTGAATAGTAAAGTTTTATAATCTCATGATTTCATTATGAGGTGTCCCATCAATCTTGAAGTAGGTGTACCTCTTTTGTTAATTTCTATTAGTCAAGTTCCCACCTGTTTCCAAAGGAATAAACATACACCCACAATCATATTTTTTCACGACATACCTTTCCTCCACCATCTCTCTATTAACAATTTCTATACAATTCTCAATACAATTTATGATAATCCATGAATGAATATTTTCACTCAAACCTGATTAAAAAAATATATTCCTTTTTGGATGCACCTGAAAAAACATTATTGTGAAAATTGACTAAATTAATAAACTTTTAAATTTATCCACATACTCTATCTCTATATGGTTCTCTTGATTGAAATAGATGAAATACATTGTTATTTAAATTTATAGGGTGTATGGAAACAATTTATTTTTAAAAATTTCTTCCAAATCCTCGGATTTCATTACACGTGCTAATTTATCTTGAATTTATGATTATCACCGTTTGAATTAAAAATCCTCTAGTATATTAATATCTAGCATTACATTAATATTTTGTGGTTTCTTTAGAAATTTGAAGATTCAATTGATCAAATTCAAGAAGGGTTATAATTTTTCCAACATGGAATCCGCTTTAAAGATGAATGGATCATTTTTTCAAAACTAAATGGAATGGTGAAGTTTACACTATTCTTCATTTATATCACCATTACACATGACCTAAAATATATGAAAAATAATTTAAACTAGATATTGTTTCAACTATTTCTCAACAGTAACCATATCTTCAGCAACCTCCTCGGGTTGGTTTTTGGATGCCTACCCTATTCCATTCAATATAACCAAAAGAAAATATAATTTATTATTACTAAATATGTATTGAAATATTATCATTTTAAATCAAACACATTTACACATATCAGAAGTATATAATTCCCCAATTCAACCATTTTCATCATTTGAAATTTATTTTGAAAATTCTACCACCATGGTTTACAAAAAAAATACTACTTTTAATAATCAACACCTTTTTCCATTTCATAAACCATTGAATTTAAAATGAAAAAATAGATCCTCTTGGGATGAGTTACTATCAATTCAATTCATGCAAATATCATTGAAAAACCCATGATGATGATAAAAAAACTCACCAAATTTTTTCATAAAACACTCACACACCAAAACACCATTTTAACATATATTTCTATATAAATTGGTTATATATTAATTTTTATTCTCTATAATTCATTTTCTAACAATCATAGTCCTTTATAAAAATCAATATATATAATGATACCATTTGCTTCACAAGGATTGAGCATTCTATTACTATTTAACCAAATATGATAGGACACTTAAGGACTGATACAATTGGTAAATTCCAACCCCACCAATCTGGATTGAGGAGAGAAGGGGACCGACTTGGCCTTAGTTGACATCTGTATGACACCAAAGGATGGAAATAAATACCAACAAATTTATAGAATATTGGGGGTATGATTAACCATTTAAGAATAAAACAACCAACCAATATAAAAAATTTCCATTCAATCACCTGTAAGATTCACTAACTAAAAATTTAAACGAATTTATAGAAAAGTAAAACAAAATATAAGAATTTCAATTATAATGGGAAAAATTAATCCTTAAAACAAATACACTGAAAAAATAAATAACACCAACTCCTAAATAGTTTTAAGCTCTAATTACACATGCCATGCCCTATCAGAAGAATAATAATTTAAAAAGTGACATACCTTTCCTTTATTAGTGTCCCGATAAAAGAGATATTGAAAGGAACAAATGTTCCCAAGAAGGGGATGAGTATAAACATTGTATGACTTCCCCAATGACATTGCAACTCAGACCACTGGAAAAAAAATTAGCATAATTATATAAAATAGTTTACTGGAATTTTAAAATACTTTATTCTAAGAGATTAAATTATCTAAATGTAAAAACTAACAAAATAATCCACAATCAAATCCTGTTAAATTGTAATTTTCAATCGCATGTTCACAATACCATAAAAAAAACATACAAAAATATCAATTTTACTATTGAAGATGTAACATCATGTAAATACATTGTCCCCACATTGATGGTGGTACATCAAAACTGTAATCCCTCTCACATAACATGCACCTACCTAGTTATACAATCAAAGTTTCAATCCATTCAAAACAGAAAAACACTACAAGGTAAGAGATTTTAAATAAACACATCAAAAGTGTTAAAAGTATATTATTTTTGAACCTTAATTTTAAAATTTATAAACAAGGGTTTCTTCTCAAACATTTATACATTTCATGATTTCAATGATAGTACCAAAATTAGATTTCTATCATCAATCACAAAAGTATTTGACTATAATTTATCTAAAATGATTAAATTAAAAACATTCCTTCTAGATATCAATCACGTGGAATCCAGAGAGAATCCACCAACCTCAATGGTTAGTGAAAATGATGAAAAAATATAACTACAAGTTTCGATCAGAACCCACGATACCTTCATTAAATCGTACAAGATTTCATCATAAACCATTCATAAAAAATGATATGTCCATAAATAACAAAATCTATGTTTCTGAGAGAGACAAGAACCCTGGATCTAAGAAGAAATATAATGAATGAACTCTTACTGATAAATTGGATCCTCCAACACGTTGGGATTCACCTAGTAATAAATTTTGGATAGAAGGGGATTGACTCTTATGACTAGGAATAAAAAGGTACTACATAATTTGGGTATTAGGTGGAGAAATGTTAAAAGGTATAATTTGGATTTGATCCACATTTTTTAGAGGGAAAACACAGACCACAAGGATAGTTCACACAGTTTGGAAAATCATGTGCCACACATCTGGTGATACTATCATAAATCCATACTTCATACAGTTTTATAACACAGTTATAAAAACCATGCACCAACCCAGATTTGAACTCTATTTTGAAATACAGAGTTCTATGGGAGAAATTTTCAGGTTTTTTCCAAACCTTTTCCAACCATTAACTAATATAGTGCCCACTTGTTTACTTTGTAATGTTAACTGGAGATTCTGCACCATTTCATCGAACTATTCACAAACTGTTCACCTCTAAAAAATTATATATAAGATAAAACCATTAAAAAATAAATTAAAAAATTATCCCAATTATAATGTCGACTAAATGAACACGAATAAAGTGTCCTTTACATAAAACTGGGGTTGATAAAAAAGGAAATCAAGGATTCTTTGAAGATGTTAATTGTTATGGTGGAGCAGTTGTAAAATTCCTCTCCCTTATGAGTTAGGAATTTAAATATAAATTTTAATATTTTGTTTTGGTGAGGAGTTCATTTTGAGAACAGCAATTCTGATTAGATTTACAAGAGTTATAACATCTATGGGATATTCTTTTTATATATGTATTGAGGCCTAGTGGGTTATTCAAGTGCATTGGTGAATGATAAATATTTGTTAGAGTGAAATTTGGGGATGAACATCCGCTATTGACAAAAGTAATGGCATTATAAGTGATGGTCGCATCCTAAATGGGTCTTCAAACTTGGATCCCTCTAAATAAAACTATTCAAACCATGAATAACAGATAATTCTCCAAATGAGTTTATTTGAGTGAGGATCCATCTACCTTTGTTTCTTCAAAATGTGAAACTCTAGATATAAAGTTTAGTTCCATCCACCTAGAGGCATTCACCTTAGGTACATCCTAGTTCACATTATGAATGTTTATGGATGTGTTTACAAAAGGTAGAAAAGTAATTTCTTAGATATTATGTATAAAGAGTAATTATTGGATGTAGGTCATATGAGAAGGAAATTCCATCAGGTATCTCACTCCCTTTTTCCTTCTCTCAATATCCTCCAACATTTATGATTAAATGATTATTTTGAAAAAATTATTACAGAATATCTAATCATAATTACATCTATTATTATTATACATTAACATTAATAATTTAATGTGATATTAATTAGAAATATTCATACTCTTCGACTTAATAGTGGTGGAATCAACCCAATATTATGTGGCTTTGACTTGTCATGCATATAGTATGTCCTAAGGCTATTTCTACACATAGTCACATAGTAATTAGATTGCAGTAAATCACCATCTGAGTGTTGTTATTATTTTTGAGTAATTGTATGAAACACTAAATAATATTTATTGGTTAAATTGGGTCATTACATCGGTTAGGTCTGGGTTTGATTTAGGATAGGACAACAACCCATTTATTAAATTTTAAATGAGTTGGTGTTTCTTAGTGTGTTCTTAAGAAAAATATATCTTTGAATTAAATTGGATAATTATTTTCAATTTCTAATAATTATTTAATTTGGATTTATTCGTATGATTTTGGGACTTTTATGGTTGGTTGATGGCTATTTGGTCTTGTATAAGATCTGACAATGACGGTCGAGCTACTTTAAGGGATGGTAACTTTGTAAATGGGGTAGGTAGTTCTCTAGATAAAACAATGTTTTAGAAAATAAATATGGAATTTGATATGATATCTAACCCCTGAGGCTAAAATAAATTTTAAATTCAATTTTTTTTGAAAAATGTATTCTCATAAATTAATAGGAATGGGTTCTATCGGCCATGATTGACCCTTTCTCACTAACAAGACTCCTTGGTTTTTGATGTTTGAAGAATTTTTTATAATTAGATTCTGTGTGATATATATGACTTATAGGGTATTAAATTAATTTGTTTAGTTTTCTATCTCTTTATATAAGTTTCTTTTTGATCTTTGAGTTGAGTAATATGATGCATGTAATTTATTGGTCCTTGTAGGCATCGAGGGAGAATTGAGATACTATTATAGCCTAAGGATAGTTGAGATGATCAAGGTGTGAGTTTTCCTGTAACACCCCAGGTAAATAATGAGTATGACATTTTCACATTTATCCATATTTGTGAATAAAATATTAATATAACATTAAAGGGGACGATATGCTCGATGGCGTACCCAACACGCAACAACGAGTTTCTTGGGAATCTTACGTTGCACTCTAATAATAAAATAATATTATTTTAAAAGGTAGTTAACACCTAGCTGTTGTGATGGCGGGAATGAATAGAACTAACTACAAAATGATTATATATGATTGTCAAATATTTTTACTTTTTATAATAAATGTCAGAAGATTAAAAATGTGAATGAATCCAATTTTAAGCGTAAACATTCTAATATTCTTTAAATGGTGGATTAACCGCCTTTTGATGGCGAACCTCTTTTAAATAAACTTTTTGATAATTTTATGTGTTATATTTGTCAAAATAAAATTGTTCTTTAGAATCAGGACATAAAAATTTACTTTGTGTAAATTTTTGGTATTTTTTTGATAAAGTACATTTTTTTAATGAATAGTGAAAAATGTTGTATTTTAATTCAAAACCTCTTTTTAATCTAATTTATTTATATGATTAGATTATCTTTTAAATTGGTTTTAATGTGAAATTATAATATATTTTTACCATTAAATCCAATAGTGGCCATTGGAATTAATTTCACTTTGAAATTGGACTTAAATTAGTGTCAATCTTTTAATAAATATTGTTCCATAAAAACACGCTATTTGTTTTGACAGCAGGAATTAATTATTAATTTAATTAATGAAACTTATATGTTTTGAATTTTCTAAAATAGACATCATTTTTGAATTCGGAATATCAAATATAGCCTAGGGTAAATTTTTGGTAAATTTTTGAAAAACTTCAACTTTTGATGAATAGTGAAACCACTAAGTGGTACTTATAAAAACTGATATTCCATTTAAATGAAATTTTTCCACGTTTGTGTTTTGAATTTCAAAAATCCTATATACATGGTTATCATTAACAATTAAAATTTGGTTCAACGGGATTAAAATAATTTTTTGGTGAATAGTAACTTATTAAGTTTTTAATCGCGATTAGAGGTAATTAGTGTAGTTTAAGGTAAAAATAATGTTTTAATAGTATTAAATGACCTAGACACATGTAATACCCTCATTGGATGAGTCATGGCCGACCAAAACAATCCATGGGTCAACTTGGGGACCCCATGGAGCCACTTTGGTTGGAAAATGACATAAATACCTTTTTATTTAATGTTAAAATTAAAATGACACAAACATGAGTTGTTTTACTACCGAAATTTTTAAATGGGGTTATAAAAGTCAGATTTTTGACTATAAATAGTAATTGGAAAGATACAAAGATTCATTAAATCATAGTATTTTTTTTATAATTTTTATACATTAAATAAATTAAATTATTTATGACATCATGATGATGCAGCGATGACCACATTATTTAACGATTTAAATAAAATGGAAAGATAATGTAAAATCTAAGACCTACACATGTCCAAAACCTATTTTATGTCTGGATTTAGAACCCTTATCACGTTATCATAGAAACACATCAATGTGGGACCATTAAAATCAGAAACGCATTCTAAAATAAAGTAACATTTCTTTACTTTCCAAGAGTGCCCCTCCTCTCCTCTTATAAAAGGCCCCCACCTCTACCTCCTTAACCACACTAACAAATCCTTTGGCTCGGCCACCCCTGCCCATTTTGACTCTAAACATCCATATCTAACTCTTAGAAGCCTCACTTTGGTCATAAGTATTCCCAAGGAAACCTTTGAGCTCAAACCAAAGGGAGTTACCCGATTTTAAGGTAAAGTATTCAGTTGAGTCCTTTTGTTTTATTTTTCTTCTCCAACCCCCTAAACTCTTTTTATTCATTTCTTTTGTAACAACTACAGTATCTACAATATACTAGTATGTTGTTATAAGAATAATTAGAGCTACACTTACACGCACCTACATCAAATGGTTAAAGAACATAGTGTTTATGTGGATGGCGAATTTCTGCCTCACGAAACGATGATTGTTCAACACTCATATAACAACTTAAAAGGTGGCCATTAAGATGTCACTATATTTATATATGATATATAATATGTTTATGTTTTACTTAATCTTCTGTATTTTTCTTTTGTTGCATACCTTTATGGTTTCCATTGTGGGTAAACACGATAATTTCATTTTAGGAAGTGCAGACATCTGCCCCCTCAAAGTGATTTGATTCGTTAATGCCATATGTGGGATGTATAAAGGATGTATTTAAAGTTATTATATATTATTTATGTTACATATAAATTATGAATATAATCCTAGAATTGAAATATATATACCTCTCATTTAGTTTTAATTCCATTAATATGACATAGAAATGAAAGTAGCATTCATGCGTACATACGGCTTACCGTCTCCATGAACGGTACATTTCATTTCTTACCTCTAAATGATTATATAATATTATAAATACATGTATATTCTGGATATATATGATATATATGATATCCAAATCATGAATATCATTCTGGATATAATGAACCTTTGACCACACGAACAACATGTAATTGTAAGAATTCTACTTTCGACTTAAGAACCAAATATCGACAAAACAAACATTATTAACATAAATGATTACATAATTATTATAACATGTCAATAAGTGACATAAAAGTAATAATTAACTGGAAAAAGGTTCTTAATAATATAGAAAATAACTCAAGTTTATTATTCAGGACGTTAAAGAATGATCGAGTCAAGTCGGACCCGAGGTAAGGGATCCTGCTCCTCTCTTTCCTTTTAAGTACACTCCTTTATGTCATTCCTTTTAAAGCTCATATTTCTTATAATTGGGATATTATTTTATATTACTCTTACTGTAATTTTTATTTTCATATAATGAGAGACCCTATTCTCTCTCATCAATCCATTTTGGATGTTTTGAGTGGCGTCGTTAGGCTGCCAAATTTCGTAAGAGATCCAACCTCTCTCTTTCTTTTTAAGTACTCTCCTTTATGTCATTTATTTTAAGCTGATTTTTCTTATGATTGGGATGTTCTTTTATATTAATCATAATTTACTTCTTATTTTCATATGATGAGTGACCATATTTTCTCTCATCTATCCATTTTGGATGTTTTGAGTGGTACCATTAGACTGCCGAATTTTCGTTAGAGATCAAACCTCTCTCTTTATTTTTAAGTACTCTCCTTTATGTTACTTCTTTTATGCCCCTATTTTTTATGATGGGGGATGTTATTTTATATACCTCTTTCTGTAAATTTTATTTTAATATTATTAGATACCCAATTTGATCTCATCAATCCATTTTTGGAAGTTTTAAGTGGTGCCGTTAGGCTGCCGAGTTTTCGTAAGGGATTTTTTATCTCACTTTTATTCCTGTGGGATTTATGCTAAATTTTCCACAATTTCCTTTGAGTGGTGTATGTACTGCCCATTATTTTAATCATTGTGTAATATACTTTTATTTATGAGTATTTACATCAATGTTGTATTGTCTTTCTTTCACTAGGTGTATGTCTCGAAAGTTACCCAAGTCGGAAAGGGAACCATTCACCCTCCTCTTTTTAAAAGACATCATTTGTTATGTCTTTTAATTCACATAATATTATGTTGGGATATGTTCTTAAACATCCTTATTGATATAAATTTTATGTCCTAGTGATGAGATACCATTTTTATCTCTCATAAACTCTTTTTTTGAATTTTGAAGTGACGCCGTTAGGCTGTCGAATTTTTGCAAGGGAACTTCTTAACCCAATTTTTATTCTTTGGGTTAAAATTGTACCCCTTGAATATGTCATACTATGAATATGTGTGGATGTCCTATGATTGTTTTACACTTAATATCCACTTATATTTGGTGTATTCGTTTGTCACACATAATTATTTAATTGATTTATCCTTAATCAAAGGATACCGTCTTTGTATGGGACTTCATCTCAATCTCCATTCATTGAGGCGTATTTTATTTTATACACAACCTTCTTTTATACGGTGTATAAACCCCTTTTACTTTTACGTTTATCCAAAAGTAATCTTTTATATAAAAAACGTTTTACTAAACGAAAAAAGGTAATGTTTTTGTCGTATGTATGTGGCGACAACGACTTCTCCACCGCCATGACCATTATTTGAGTTTAGGCTTCCTCTACAAGCCATACCTTTTTTTAAAAAAGAAAAATAAATACCATGTTTTACTTTTCTTTTATTTTGGTATTGAAAATGGTTTTCATAATGTGTTTATATCAATGTGTTGTATTGATATCTTGTGATTGAAAAGTGGAAATGTTATGTTTCCTTTATGCATGTTTTATGTGATATAATTATGTTATGGTTCTTGGGCATTATTATGAAGGTGGTGGTTCTGTGATAAACTAAGGGCGGGTGGGCCCAATATAGCTCTCCAATGCATTGGGTAACACGAAGGGGCTAAACGTTAAGGTTTCTCTGAAGAGATTTAGGGAATATACTATGTTGGGTATTCCAAACGTAACCAAGAGGGTTACTCCCTACGTAAGAATGTTATGAATGCCTCATGTTACCTTTATGTCTTATGATTTATATGATTTATTCATGATTTTATGAGGTATGTTAAGGTTCTTATGTTTTATGGGTAAAGTATGATTTCATTCTTATGCATACATGTACTCATGTTTCCTTTCCATATTTCTATATCCCATACTGAGATTTTTTATGCTCATCCCAACTTTTTGAAATGTTTTTCACAGGTCAAGGGAAGGGTACATGATCTGATGATATTGTCAAGGAAGTGTCAAGAAATAATCCATGTTTTATTTTAAATATGTTTCCATTGATGGGAAAATTGAATACTCTCTTTTATGTAACCACATTGTTTAAATGTGGAATGTAATGCATGTTTTATGATCTAATTATCTAAAACTCTAAACCTGAAAAGATCCTTAATGTGTAATCTTGTAATAATTCAAGATTAAGTATGGTTTAAGACTGGGGATTTATAGTTGGTATCAGAGGTCAGTTTAGATAACTTTAGAGGTTAGGGTATTCTCTAAGCACAAGTGACAGTACCATAATGGTTAGGATTTCAGAAAGAGTCATTGTTTTAGATAAAGTGAATGAGTAAGTATGTCTTAGTGTTTACCTTCCTCATTAGTACATGATGGTTTTGTTGATATACTCACACTGACCTTTCTATTTTTAGTGAATGGATGGATCTAGAAGGCACCAAATAGACAACAGGTTTTAAGGAAACTGCAGTGGTTCTCTGATTAAGATACTAGATAAAATGGGGGATTCAATGAGGAAACTCGTGGTTGTTCTAAACCAACTATCAAGGAGTCATGATCAACCACTTGAACCTTGGTATGATCTATAATTAATCATGTACGAGATGACCAATTGATGTGGATGTTCAGGTAATAATTATAATGGTAACCATTAGAGTTTATATGATCCTTACTTTTGAGGTAATTATGGGTTATTATATGTTATGATGGAAAATGAAAGGCATGAGATAAACTTGAGGTTAAAATATGTTATGATAATTTTTGAAGATTTTATCTCATTTTGGGGAACTTTTTAAGAATTATATTATTTTGGAAGAAGGACGACATGAAGACCGTGTGACAACCCGTTGCGTCGAACAAAGCTGCGGGAATCAAACCCCCAACCAAAGTGCGACTGGTATTTATCGCCTACCACTGGACTACTTGAAGTCCCTGGTTAGATTGACTAATTATTTTTAGTTAGATGATTTTAGGAATCAAGAGTATGTTTATTTTGGGTTATCTATGGAAATGATTAACCTATCATCGAGGATATCCGATTTGGTTAATTAGTTTTCAATATGAGAATTTAAGAGTTACTGATGTTATTTGGAGATAAAAGTTAATTTGTAACTTGGAAGAATATGTGACTAAATCCTTCAATTATTTGGGTTTCAATCTTAGTTTGGTTTACTTTGAATAATTTTATTGACAAATTTTTTATCAAATGGTCCTCGTTGAACTTTGGGTTTTGTTGGACAAATTTTAGAGACTAAGAATAGATTTTCTTTTTATAAAGGGTTATCCTTTTCTGGATTATCTGATTCGGTACTAACCATTTTGGTTTTGGTTTTGGTTAATGTATAAAGTCATGGGATGTATATAGTTCTTTTTTGTGGATTAGGTGATTATCTAGAAGTTGATTATAGTGAACATGTCTTCCTAAATACTCATCTTTTAGAGAAAATATGGGTTTGTGTAAGAAATCTAATAAAAGTTGAAAGTCAACATGATAAGTAATTATGTTTACTTATGAAAAAATTCTTCAATAAAAAAACAAAAATTTTGTCTATTAACTTTTCCTACTGGGGAATCGAATACCGTTTAACCCATCACAAGTTTGTGATTTTCTTGTGGTTAACTTTCCCTTAGACATGTTTACTATCACTCTCCATCAGAACATGACCCTTTATTTTTTACTCCATGTCAATATTTTTATACGTGGAATCCTAGTATGGGTTAACTTGGGTGACCTTTGTACTTATCTTTCTTTATTTTAAAGTGATTGTTTTACTGACTCTTGTTCTGATGTGGTATTTTCAATGAAGTTTCCAAGCCCAATTTTAAAATTGCGAGGACGCAATTACCAAAAGGGGGAAGGATGTAACACCCCAGGTAAATAAAGAGTATGAAATTTTCAAATTTATCCATATTTGTGAATAAAATATTAATATAACTTTAAAGGTGACTCTATGCTTGATGGTGTACCCAACACGCAACTACGAGTTTCTTGGGAATCTTACGTTGCAATCTAAAAATAAAATAATATTATTTTAAAAGGTACTTAACGCATAGCTGTTGTGATGCCGAGAATGAATGGAAATAACTACAAAATGATTATATATGTTTGTCAAATATTTTTTCTTTTTACAATAAATGTTAGTGGATTAAACATTTGAATGAATCAAATTTTAAGCGTAAACATTCTAATATTCTTTAAAAGGTCGATTAACCACCTTTTGATGACGAACCTCGTTTAAATCCACTTTTTGAGAATTTTATGTGTTATATTTGAAAAAATAAAATTATTCTTTAAAATCAGGACATCAAAATTCACTTTGTTTAAATTTTTGGTATTTTTTCGATAAAGTACATTTTTTAATGAATAGTGAAAAATGTTGTATTTTTATTCAAAACCACTTTTTAATCTAATTTATTTATATGATTAGATTATCTTTTAAATTAGTTTTAAAGTGAAATTAGAATATATTTTCACCATTAAATCCAATGGTGTTCATTGGAATTAATTTCACTTTGAAATTGGACTTAAACTAGTATCAATATTTTAATGGATATTGTCTCTTAAAAACACGCTATTTGTTTGGACAACGGGAATTAATTACTAAATTAATTAATGCAACTTATATGTTTTGAATTTTTTAAAATAGACATCATTTTTGAATTCAGAATATCAAATATATCCTAGGGTGAATATTTTGTAATTTTCTGAAAAACTTCAATTTTTGATGAATAGAGAAACCACTAAGTGGTACTTATAAAAACTGATTTTCCGTTTAAATGAAAATTTTCCACCTTTGTGTTTTGAATTTCAAAAATATTACATACATGGTTTTAATTAATAAATAAAATGTGGTTCAATGGTATTAAAATAATTTTTTGGTGAATAGTAACTTATTATGTTTTTAATTACGATTAGAGGTAATTAGTGTAGTTTAAGGCAAATATAATGTTTTAATAAAAAGAAATGACCTATAAACATGTCCTACCCTCATTGGATGAGTCATGGGAGACCAAGAAAATCCATGGGACAACTTGGGGACCCCATGGAGCCACTTTGGTTGGAAAATGACATAAATACATTTTTATTTAATGTTAAAATCAAAATGACACAAACATGAGTTGTTTTACTAAAAAAAAATTTAAATGGGGTTATACAAGTCAGAGTTTTGACTATAAATAGTAATTAGAAAGATAAAAATATTTCCTACATCATAGTATTTTTTTATAATTTTTAGACCTTAAATCAATTAAATTATTTATGACATCATGATGATGCAGCGATGACCTCATTATTTAACGATTTAAATATAATGGAAAGGTAATGTAAAATATAAGACCTAAACATGTCCAAAAACTATTGGATGGGTGGATTTAGAAACCTTATCACCTTATCCTAAAAAAACTCAATGTGGGACCATTAAAATCCGAAACTCATTCTAAAATAAAGTAACATTTCTTTACTTTCCAAGAGTGACCCTCCTCTCCTCTTATAAAATGCCCCCACCTCTACCTCCTTACCCACACTTCCAAAGCCTTTGGCTCGGAAAACCCCTACCCATTTTGTCTCTCCACATCCATATATAACTCTTAGAATCCTCAGTTTGGTCAGAAGTATTCCCAAGGAAGCCTTTGAGCTCAAACCAACGGGAGTTACCCGATTTTAAGGTAATTTCTTCACTTGAGTCCTTTTGTTTTATTTTGCTTCTCCAACCCCCTAAACTCTTTTTATTCACTTATTTTGTAACAACTACAGAATCTTAAATATAATAGGATGTTTTTATAATAATAATTCTAGCTACACTTACACACACCTACATCAAATGGTTAAAGAACATACTGTTTCTGTGGATGGAGAATTTCTGCCTCACGAAACGATGATTGTTCAACACTCATATAACACCTTAAAAGGTGGCCATTAAGATGTCACTATATTCATATATGATATATAATGTGTTTATGTTTTACTTAAGATTCTTTATTTTTCTTTTGTGGAATACCTTTATGGTTTCCATTGTGGATAAACACGATAATTTCATTTTAGGAAGTGTGGACTACCGCCCCCTCAATGTGATTTGATTCGTTAATGCCATATGTGTGATGTATAAAGGATGTATTTAAAGTTATTATATATTATTTATGTTACATATAAATGATGAATATAATTCTGGAATTAAAATATACGTACCTCTCATTTAGTTTTAATTCCATTAATATGACATAGAAATGAAAGTAGCGTTCATGCGTACGCACGGCTTACCGTCTCAATGAACGGTGCATTTCATTTCATACCTCTAAATGATTATGTAATATTATAAATACATGTATATTCTGCATATATATGATATATATGATATCAAAATCATGAATATCATTCTGGATATAATGAACCTTTGACCACACGATCATCATGTAATTGTAAGAAGTCCACTTTCGACTAAAAACCAAATATCGACAAAACAAACATTATTAACTTAAATGATTACATAATGTTTATAACATGGAAATAAGTGAAATAAAAGGAATAATAAACTTGAAAAAGGTTCTTAAGAAAGTATAAGTTAACTCAAGTTTATTATTTAGGACATTAAAGAACGATCGAGTCAAGTCGGACCCGAGGTAAGGGATCATACTCCTCTCTTTCTTTTTAGGTACACTCCTTTATGTCATTCATTTTAATGCTCATATTTCTTTTTATTGGAATATTCTTTTATATTAATCTCACTGTAATTTTTATGTTCATATGATGAGAGACCCTATTCTCTCTCATCAATCCATTTTGGACGTTTTGAGTGGTGCTGTTAGGCTGCCGAATTTTCGTAAGAGATCCAACCTCTCTCTTTCTTTTTAAGTACTCTGTTTTATGTCATTTCTTTTAAGATCATCTTTATTATGATTGGGATGTTCTTTCATATTAATCCTACTGTACATATTATGTTAATATGATGAGAGACCCTATTTTCTCTCATCAATCCTTTTTGGAAGTTTTGAGTGGCGCCGTTAGGCTGCCGAATTTTTGTAAGAGATATATCCTCACTTTTTCTTTTTAATTACTCTCCTTTATGTTACTTATTTTAAGCTCCTATTTATTATGATGGGGGATGTTATTTTATATTCCTCTTTCTGTATATTTTATTTTAATATGATTATATACCATATTTGATCTCATCAATCAATTTTGGGAAGTTTTAAGTGGCGTCGTTAGGCTGCCGAGTTTTCGTAAGGGATTTTTTTATCTCACTTTTATTCCCGTGGGATTTATGCTACATTTTCCAAAATTTCATTTGAGTGGTGTATGTACTGCCCATTATTTTAC
This sequence comes from Viscum album, assembly GCA_963277665.1. Lineage (NCBI taxonomy): Eukaryota > Viridiplantae > Streptophyta > Magnoliopsida > Santalales > Viscaceae > Viscum > Viscum album. The sequence goes on from OY728148.1 coordinate 475,704,704, forward strand.
TCATTGTGTAATATACTTTCATTTATGAGTATTTACATCAATGTTGTATTGTCTTTCTTTCACGGGGTGTATGTTTCGAAAGTAGCCCAAGTCGGTAAGGGAACCTTTCACCCTCCTCTTTTTAAAATACTTCTTTTGTAAGGTCTTTTAATTCACATACTATTATGTTGGGATATGTTCCTCTATATCCTTATTGATGTAAATTTTATTTCCAAGTGATGAGATACCCTTTTTATCTCTCATCAACTCTTTTTTTGAATTTTGAATTGACGTCGTTAGGCTGTCAAATTTTTGCAAGGGAACTTCTTAACCCAATTTTGATTCTTTGGGATAAACTTGTACTCCTTGAATATGTCATACTATGAATATGTGTGAATGTCCTCTGGTTGTTTTACACTTAATATCCACTTATATTTGGTGTATTCATTTGTCACACATAATTATGTAATTTATTTTTCCTTAATCCAAGGATACCGTCTTTGTATGGGACTTCGTCTCAGTCTCCATTCATTGAGGCATATTTTGATTTATACACAAAATTATTTTATACGGTGTATAAATGCCTTTGACTTTTACGTTTATCTGAATGTAACGTTTTTTTATACAAAGCGATTTACTAAACGATACATGTGAATGTTTTTGTCGTATGTATGAGGCGACAACGACTTCTCCGCCGCCATGACCATTATTTGAATTTCGGCTTCCTCTACAAGCCATACCTTTTTTTAGAAAAGAAAAATAAATACCATGTTTTATTTTTCTTTCATTTTGGTTTTGAAAATGGTTTTCATAATGTTTTTATATCAATGTGTTTTATTGATATCTTGGGATTGAAAAGTGGAAATGTTATGTTTCCTTTAAGCATGTTTTATGTGATATGATTATGTTATGGTTCTTGGGAATTATTATGAAGACGGGTGGTTCCGTGATAAACTGAGGGTAGGTGAGCCCGATATAGCTCTCCAATGTATTGGGTAACGTGAAGGGGTTAAACATTAAGGTTTCTCCGAATAGATATAGGGAATATACTGTGATGGGTATTCCAAACGTAACCAAGAGGGTTACTCCCTACGTAAGAATGTTATGAATGCCTCAAGTTACCTTTATGTATTATGATTTCTATGATTTATTCAGGATTTTATGAGGTATGTTAAAGTGCTTATGTTTTATGGGTAAAGTATGATTTCATTCTTATGTATACATGTACTCGTGTTTCCTTTCTATAATTTTATATCCCTTACTGAGATTTATATTCTCATCCCACGTTTTTGAAATGTTTTTCACATGTCAAGGGAAGGGTACATGATATGATGATAGTGTCAAGGAAGTGTCAAGAAAGAATCCATGTTTTATTTTAAATATGTTTCCATTTATGGGAAAAAGGAATACTATCTTTTGTGTAACCACTTTGTTTAAATGTGGAATGTAATGAAAGTTTTATGATCTAATTCTATAAAACTCTAAACCTGAAAAGATCCTCAATTTGTAATCTTGTAATAACTCATGATTAAGTAAGGTTTAAGGCAGTGGCCTTATATTTCCTCCCCCATTTGAGATGTAATTTAATATTATTGTATTCAGTGGGTTGTTTGAAATTATTATTTTTAATTGAACCAACCAATTAAAAAGGATGTGATATGAGAAGTATTCAATATCATGAGACTGATGTAAGTGACATATGACCGACGAGGCTACTTAGTCCATGAATTAATCCTGATTTTTCCAAGGTACATTGTTCCATCGAAGTGATATGTGTTGGCTCACATGACATGACACAGTTAAAGGATTAAATGTGGTTTATACCAACTAGGGCGTGACATAGGGGACCCTAATGGGTTACCTATTTTATGTATGCTCCAGAGAGGGTTGTGGTGGGTATAAGTAATGAAGATTCTAGATGTTACTTTTGAACTCGAATCAATTTAATGAGTATGATAGGTCTGTAGTGGAATGTATAGGTTGTATACTTAGTAGGAATACCTTGGTTATATGATATGTGTTGATAGGTGTCCAACTAATGTTGTTATTATTATTATCTGTATTTTGATGGGTTTGGGAAGGTGGACCACATGTGTGCAATGACATGATGTTCTAAGGGATGATGTGCCCCCAAGGAATTTAAATATTATTTGGTGTGGTTCAAAGGAGGATTCTCACAAAAATATGTGTATTTTATATGTATATATCTGTGAATAAATGTTGAACAATCCGAGATGAGATATGCAACCCATGAAATTGAGGAACAATACATAATTATAGGTAGAAAACATAACCCATAGGTGTATGAAAATTTTTATATTCCTTGGATGGGTATATTTTCCATCTTTTTGTTTCATTATAGTTTCCTGGATTAGTATATTTCATTAGTGTGGTTGATTATTATTCCAGGTTGAGTATATTTCCTCAAGGTGATTTATCTTATTTTTGGGAGAAGAATTCTTCCCTAGGGAGGATTATATGTTAAGAGATAACATGAGAATGAAGGAAGATTATATAATCAGTCTCAATATTAAAATTATTACCCCAATATTAATGAGAGTTAATTATTTATGAATCCACACCTTATTAATTTATTTACTCATATCATAAATTTAATCCATGAACTTACTTGTTATGTTCTGTACCACATTTTCCATTCCCTAATAGTTTTTTCTCAAACCCAACTCAGGTGTCCATAGATCACACGTATCTGAGTAGATTTCTTTGTTCATAGTTTTAGGATGGACATAGTCCCAGGGATACATGATTTTTCTAAAAATACTCAAATGGGGTATATAGACTAGGGCGAGAATATGACAAATATGACAACATGCCCTCAATATACTTTTAAAGTATTTAATATATTTTTAAATGATCAGACCTATGGGATTTTATTGATGTATGTTGGTACAACCTTGATTGTATTTGATTTTATTAATCTACCTTTACATTTGATATAGCATGATGTTGTTTAGTTCACCTTTATAATCTAATTATTTAATTCTAGGGAAGGTGATAGGTTATTTACAAAAGGGTTACAAATTTTGTAATGGTTATAGTTTCCTAAAGGTACTACCTATTGTCCACCATCACGCAGCATTCTTATGGATTATGGGACTTCATGCATGAGTTCACATAGAATCACCAGTCGATACATTGATTAATGTCCTTTGTCCAACATGGTATTATGATACCCAACTGAAATAACTATTAGAGAATATATGTTAGGTTCTATTATGTTATAATTATCCTTTTAATTTTCTTTACGATTAATTACGGGAAAATATACTTCTTGGATTAGAAAATGAATATCATATAGATAAGTCACTTGATTAAATTGAATAAATTCTTTAGAACCCAAATATATTGTTTTCAATTCAACATGAATGATTCTTTATAATGGGATAGGAGGTGGTCAAACACTTTTTTGGACATTAATACCTCTTTTGTAACACCCCTAGATTTTATGATAGAGATTCTATTAATGTATATGATGAATTGTGTTGTACCCAATAGAAAAATGATCTTTCACTATACCCAACACTATATTAGCGTGCATTATACAAAACACTATTCTTGTCTTGTGTTGCACACAATTTCGGGTTCCTTTGATAGAATTTATTTCATGAAACACTATGTATAGATTAAATTCAATGTATAAATGAACTAATATTAGATTATGTTATATGAAACACTAATGAAATCTTGCACTACACGGAACACTGTCTTGGCCTACGATACACGCAATAATGACCTTCCTCGATAGCTTGCATTGTACGCATTACCGAGTTTCAGTAAACAATGATATATTATTAAAATATTATATAACTATCTGTTATTAATAGTTTTAACTGAATTTTGAATTTTTCATAACATTAGAATTCAACTTACTCATTTTCAATAAATGACAGGAGAACAAAATAAATATTTCGAAAAAACCAAGTATTTTTCAAAAAAATCAATTTTATCTTCTTTTTGATGGCACACCCATTTTAGATCTTGTTTTGACACTTTTATAAATTTAATTTGACAAAAAAAACATATTGATTGGAAGAGGGATATAAATTTTGTCATTTAATAAATTTTTGGCATTTTTTATTAAAATTGTTATTATAATGAATTGTGAAAAATACTACAGTTTTACTCAAAACTGCCTTTTTATCTAATTTATTAAAGTACTTAGGTTATATTTTTAATTTTTATTCAACCGTAATTGGATTATATTTTTATCATATAATTAAATTTTGTTCATTGTAAGTAATTTCACTTTTAAATTATTCATAAACACATGTAAGTATTTTTATTGTTATTCCTCCTCCAATGGCCCGAAGGCCTTCATTTTTTATTGTTACTACTTATTAAAAACATGTTTTTCGGTTTTGACACTGATAATTAATTTTAAATTAATTACTGAAATATTTATTTTTTGAATTTGAAAAAATGGATTCCATATTTTGAATCATAAGTATCAAATTTTATAAATGTGTAACTTTTATTTTTAGACATTTTAAATAGTAACATCAGTAATTATTTTATTTACCATGGTTAATAGGGTAAATCTGGTAAATAATGGTAAAACATAATCTTATAATAATATTAAACTCCCCTAACATATTCCATATTCCATTTGGATAATTTATTTATAACCATGGTCAACATTGGGTCAATTTTGGGACCCCTTGTATTCACTTGGATATGAAAATGACATTTTATAAGAATTAATTTAAAGTAAAAAATAAGTATAACCTAAACATATATCATTTAATAAATTGAATTTAATATTGGGTTATATAACTGATCAATATGACTATAAATATTCATTAGAAATATAAAAATATTTCCTAAATAATCATATTTTATTAATTATTTTTAGACATTAGATAAATATATTTATATATGCCACAATTATGATATAGTGCTTACCTCATTAATGAATGATTCAAATAAATGAATTTATAAAAATTAAAATAAAATAAATTTGAATATTTTTATGCCATGAACATATTTTTTGGATGAAATTGAAATATTAGGGATGGATTATTGCCTTTGGATCTAAGGAATAAGGTTTTTATTAATTTTTTTAAAACATCATGTATGCATAGTATCCGAAATTGACATAATTCATAACTTTAAAAATAAAATAGTTTACAAAATGATATTAATTTCCTAAAAAATATACGATTTGGAAAATTGGTTAATTTATGTCCAAATTTGTCATAAATAACTTTTTTGGGTTCATTTTACATGATATTGTGAATACATTAAATAAAAATTTGTAAATAACATGATATCACAATTAGATTAAAAAGGGTAAAATAAGTGTTAAAACAAAACGATAAGGAAATAAAAATATTCCAAACTGGAATAAAATTACTGGATGGTGTTTATTTGAAAGAAAATCATATTATCTTATAATTAAATATTTTTTAGACCATATTAATTATAAATTGAGTTTATAATAAATTATTATTTTAAGACACTCCAAAATTTCCCCCCTCATCGCTTATAAAATGGAACCATCTCACTCTCCTATTCACTCCATTTGGAGTCTTCATGCCCAAAAAATCCAGTCCCATTTATCTTATAAACATCCCTAGCAACATTATAGAGGTTCTGGTCATCTCAAAAGAAAAACTCTAGTGCCCTAAGAGGAAATTTAAAAGAGGCACGTCAAAAAAGAGGTAATCTATTCTACTGATTCTTTTAAATTTTAATATTATTCAACTTATTCTTCATTATTTATTTCAATATAAAGTATTAAAATAAATCTCACTCATGTAATTATATTTTAAAACAGTATTTAACCTTTTATCTATCCTATGAAAAACAAAATCACCGTGCATGTGGACGTATGACTTACCATCTCCACGATGTGGTGTATCATATTTTTCACCACCACCTTACATAGATGGGTATAATGGTGGAAATAATGGCTATATTTTATTATTATAACATGTTAATAATTATGATATATTATTTATAATCCTCTTCATTACCATTAAAAAATTATTGGAATGATGGCACTGGTCATGCATACATGCGATTTTCCATCTCCACGACGTGATGAGATTCATTCTCCACATTAAACATTCAATAATGATTATAAAGTATATAAAATAAATAATCATAAAATATAATACCTAATAATTATAACTAATATATATATATATATATATATCTGTCATTTACTTACTTTGATTCAATTTAATAAGGAAATGAAACCAACATTCATGCCAACGTACAACCTACCTTTTCCATTAATAGTGCATTCCATTTCATTTATCTATCTATTATATATATATATATATATATTTATATACTGAATATATATGTTATCTAAATAAATTAATAAAATATGTATGTATGTAAATCATTATATAAGTAATAATATAAAAAATAAATATTCTTCACATGTACGATAAATAAAATGATTATTACTCAAAATGTTGCTTTAAAATGTAATAGACAAATGGACAGGTAATATAATGTATGTTCTGAATCACACATGATATCATTAATATTATTATGGTTCTGTTACATGTTAATATTATCTTTAAACAAACTATATATGAGTTTCAGACACATACAGACGAAATCAGTCCTAAGGTAAGGGATAACTTTTTCAATCTCAGTTTTATCTGAGATTGTTTTTTCATAAGTATTTATTGGAGTTATATATACCATCAATGTCCCTATTTTATAAAAATGTTTTCATAATGATTTTACTATTATTTCATGTTTTTTTAAAATCATTTTCCCATGTTTTCTTTTAGAATATGGTCTTGAAGGAATCTTTCTTTTGTTTAACAAACGAAGTACTTTTTGACATTTCCAAAAAAAGTATGAGTTGAATGTTTTTTTTAAATTTATACCTCAAGAATGTGTTTTTACATCTTCATAACTTATTATTTCTAGTAATTATACACTATATGTTTATATGTGTATTTTAAACTAAATTCTATTCTTTTAAAATTACATGGGATTTTGATGAAATTATAAAATTAAAAAAACCAAGTATTTTTCATTAAGAATTAAGTTCAAGTAGTTCATCAAAATTAATTTCATGTAATAATACTCTCTTTAAATACTATTACGGTTCTATACCTATTATTACAATGATTTTATTGTGTTTATGATGGAATTGTATTTAATATGGATTATGTGATGATGAAATGATGTTTAAGAAAACCCATTTTATTTTTTTGGATTATGCTATGATGAATGATTTATGTCTTTGTGGAACATGTAAAATTGGCTTCATTATGAGATTGGTGGGACCTATATCTCCCTCAAATTCATTTGGTAAATCTTAATATCCCATGAGATAGACATGATTGGAATGACATGTAAATCCAATTCAGAAATGTACGGCTGGAATGAGATTTAAATATAATTCAATAATACATGGCTGGAATGACAAGTAATACCAGTTCAGTAATGGTCTATGTCCAATATGATTATTATGGTAGAAATTCCTTGGATACTATGGAAATCAAATTATGTGCTTTTTATTTTTCCACAATTACATGTTTTATTCCAATTCTATTTAATCGAGGTTAATGTTCCTTTATGATCCATGCCTTCTGTACTGGCAGGATTTATTTCATGACTAGAGATTTTGATCTTTTATATTCATGTTTTTATATTAAAATATTTAATCGTTATTCTTATATTCTCTATGTTTACCATTACTGATCATTTGAGCCCACAATTTCTATATTTTCTTTTCCCCTGGATATGTAGGAAAACAAATGGGGAAGATATTTAGAGGAGATGTTGAAGGTATTCCATTATGATTAGATGATTTTGTTCTATGTTTTCAATGATGATAAAATAATATGATATTTGGGCACTTGTTTTTTCATGCATTAATTATAACACAAATGAAATGTAATATCTGTTTATTTCATGCTTGGGTCTCTACGGTTGGTATCAAAATGAATCTTTATTCAAACATTGGAAAATAAGATGTGAGAACATTAGTGATATCCCTAGTGATATTTACTGGTATATGTCTTGGGATGTCGTTACGGTAAGTCAAGTATAGGTAAAACTCATATGGTATTTTTTTGACAATAATGACAAAAAAATGGTTAAAATGAAGATATCATATATTGAAATATTATAAGTAAATTTCCTTAGTTATGTGATTCTAATCTCTAATATGTATTTCAAACTCTTTTATTTCAAGTCTTATTCAATATCCATAAGTACATAGAACATTTTTAACCATTTAATACTCTTAATATCGAAATTATGATAATTATGAAGATTGATTTCCTAATTAGAAATATCATGAATATAATCATGATGATGATATGAGTATTGGTCACACTTCTTATAATAAAGAGATTGAAAATGAAATGTGAGAGGAATGTGATGTTCTTATAGTATTTTTTAATTAAACCTAAGAATCGTGAGTTCAAGAAACCCTAATACATGATTAATATTTTAGGATAGAAAAAGATTATGTATCTTGAGTAACGGTTTAAGAATAAAGATGGATGATTGAGGTGTATATGTTTTAGATTTAAAATATTATATTTTATGAATCCTGAAATATATAAGTGTTTTCATTTACGTCATTCATTATGGACTGAAAAATATATGTTAAATAGTTATAAGAATCCAAAATGTTATTTAAGGGTAAAGTGATATACTTGGAGAACTCCTGATCAATTTGAAGATAACCCTTAATATGCCGCTTATTTTTAGATAATGATGCTTGGATAATGTTATGTTGGATTTCAATATGTAAATAGGATGATTCTAGTTTGTTGAGAACTTATTTTGGAGTTTTTGACAAGAGGTAAATGATAACATGGATTAAGAGTACAATTTTTTCGGAGTGAAGAAAAATATATCGAACATGATTGGAATTAGGAAACATGCATGTTTTCAAAAAGGATATATGATAATTCCAGTTGTAATTGTGACTCAAAAGTATACATGATTAAGGTATTCACATGATTCGAATCTGATGACCAAGAACAACCTTAGGATTAATGGGAGATAAATGTTATATCTATTTAGATAACCTGTTTCAAAACATTTTATTTTTGAAAGGATTGTAATGTTATCCATTTCAAAATTTTATTAGTTATAATCTAGTTGAAGTTTGATAGATTAAGGTATTATCTCACTATATATTGACTTATGCATATTTGATAACCTGTGATCTCCATTAAGCTGAGAAATATTGAATGACCTGTCATTGAATCTCATTATCTGCTAACAATTCAAGAATGAATATTCTGAATTAATATCCTTAATTACGAGAAGATGTGGACATTTTTCAAGGCATGAACAATGACGATAATGTTCCAAAATAAAGTAAGTATTAATTCTTGGGAAAAATTAATCAACTTTAGGGAAATGATCCTAAAAACCAAAAATGTTATCCTAGTACCCTCTTATCTGATGAATCAAATGGTCCCTTAAATCATCGCAGATTTATGGATTTCTAGTAGTTAACTTTATTTAAACCTTATTCTCAATCACTATCAATCTAAACACGATTGTGACATTTTTCTTTTATATCCATGTTTTACTTACCACCTATATTCCTCTATGTGGAAAACCAGAGATGATATACTTTCGTTAACCATTACATTTCTAACATTCCTTTTTTAAAATGATGTTTTAGTATCCGTTTTACAATGTCAATTTCCATGAAAGAAACTTTCATGTAGAAAACTATATAGAACCCTGATGAATTTTGAGGGAGAAATTCATTTTAAAGTGGAAATAATGTGACACCATAATATATTATAAGATATATTATTTTAATTTCTATGATGAAATATTTTTTATGCTAAACCATGATTAGTTTATTCTATATGGAACATCGTATTCTCTTGTGGTATACACAACACTATTATTGGTTTGTGTTGCACACAATTTCATGTTCTTTATATAGAATTAATTACAAGTATCACTGAGTATATATTATTTAAATATATAAACAAGATATTTATGGATTATGTTATATGAAACACTAAAGTAATATTGCACAACACACAACACTTACTTGGCTTGCGTTACACACAACAATGACCATCTTCGATATATTGTGTTGTACCCAATACCGAGTTTCACAAAAGAACATTATAATATTAAAATATTATATAACTATCAATTATTAATATTATTAACCACATTTTTAATTTTATATATCATTATAATTCATCTTAAACATTTTCTAGAACATGATATGGGAAAAATTAATTTTTTTCGAATAGAAGAAGTATTTTTCGAAAAATCAAATTTTACTACCTTTTGATGGTGAAAAAATTTTAAATCATGTTTTTGACAATTTTACATAATAAATTTTACCAAAAAACATATAATTTGTATGAAATACATAAAAATTTGATTTTTTGGATTTTTTAGAATTTTTCTAATAACAAAAATTTAATGAATAGTGAATAATACAACATTTTAACTCGAAACAACCTTTTTATCTAATACGTTTAAATAGTTAGATTATATTTTTTATTGATTTTAATTAATTATTGGATTATAATTTAATAATTTAATACAATTTTGGTCATTGGATGTAATTTTACTTTTAATTTGGATATAAACATAGGTCCATCTTTTGACAATCACTACTTCTCAAAAAGCAACTTTTTGGTTTTTACAACAGGAATTAATTTTAAATTACATACTACAGACATATATGTTTTGAATTTGGAAAAATAGATTCTATATTTGGAATCAGATGTTTTAAATTTTAAATGTAGTTACCTTTTATTTTTAGACATTATGAATTGTAACTTTAGTAATTTTTTTATATACCACGGTTAAAAGTGTAAATCTAGTAAATAAGGGTAAAAAAATAGTATTATAATAATATTAAACTACCCTTACACATGTTATTATGCTATTGGATGTGATATTTCTATCCATGTGTAAAATTGGGTATATTTTTGGACCCAAAGGATTCACATGGATGTGAAAATGAAATAATATAAAAAATAATTTAACTTATAGATAATAATAACCTAAACATATATATTTTACTAAATAGATTTTAATATTGGGTAATATAACTGATCTCTACAACTATAAATAGTCATTAGAAAGATAATAAGGTTTAATATATCATGGTTTTTTATTTATAATTTATAGACATTAGATAAATATATTTATTTATCACACAATTATGATGTAGTTATTACCTCATTAATTAATGATTCAAATAAACGAATTTATAAATATTAAAATAAATTTCATTTGAATATTTTGATGCCATAAATTTTTTTTAATCAAATTAACATATTAGATAAGAGTTAATTCTTTTGGTTATAAGGAATAAAGTTGATCTGAATTTTAAAAAAAGTGAAGTATGAATTGTATCCAAAATTGACATAACTCGTATCTAAACAAATAAAATAGTTTATTAAATGATATTAAATTACTAAAAAAATTATGATTCGTCCAAATGGTTAATAAAAGTCCAAATATGTCATAAATAACTTTTTTGGGTTGTTTTAAATTATATGGTAATTACATTAACCCACAATTTTTAAATGACATGAAATCATAGTAAGATTAAAAAAGGAAAAATATGGTTTAAACAAAAAATATATGGTTAAAAAATTATTCAAAACCTTTCTAAAAAATATTTGATGATGGGTATTGTAACCAAAATTACCATATCGTATATTGTAAAACGTTTTTTAACATATTAAATCAATATTTAATTTATCATAAATTATTATTTTAAGACATTTCTATAGTTCCTCACTCATCTCTTATGAATCAGCACCACCTCCTTCTCATATTCACTCCATTTTGAGCCTTCAACTTCGGCCATCCCCTTCCCATTAATCCTTTAAACATCCCTAGTCAAATTATTTAGGTCTTGGTCTTTTTAAAAGGCCACCTCTAGTTCCTTAAGAGGAAATTTATAATTGGAACGTCAAGGAAATGGTAATATCTTCATCCGATTAGTTAAAATTACATTCTTATTATACTTAGATGATTCATTATAAAGAAATAAAATCATAATAAATCATATACTAATATTTTGAAACACTATTTCTCCTTCTATCCATCCTAAAAAAACAAAATCACAGCATGTGCGTATGTAAGACTTCTCGTCCACACACTGTGGTGTAATCTGTTTTTCACCACCACCTTATTTGGATTGGTATAATGGGGAAAATAATAACTATATATGATTATTATCAAATGATACTAATTCTTATATATTATACACCATCTATTTAAAACCCATTCATCAATTATTGGAATGATATCGTCGCTTGAGCATCGTATGACTTACGATCTCCACGACATGATGAGATTCATTCTTCGTGTTAACCATTCATTAATGATTATAATGTATATATAAAAAATAATTGAAAAATATATTACCAAATAATTCAACTATATATATATATCATTTACTTACTACCATTAAATTTAATAAGGAAACGAAAACAACGTTCATGCGTACGTATGAGATACCATCTCAATGAATGGTGTATTATATTTATTTTACCTATTATATATATATATATACACTGAATAAATATGATATATTAATTGTGTTATAAAATCTAGAAGTAATTAAATTACGATATAAGTAATAATATCATGAAAAATTAATCAATACATGTTAGATAAATAAAACGATTATTACCCAAAACGTGGCTTTAACAAGTAATTGACAAATTGACGGGTAATATAAAGTCATAAGTGAATCATATATGATAACATAAATATTTTTATGGTAATGTTACAAGTTAATAAAATGTTTAATGCCACTGTATTGGAGTTTCAGACACATATAAAAAAAATCTATCATCTGGTATGGGATAATTTTGATAATCTCATTTTTATCTAAGATTGTTTATTTGTATGTATTTACTGGAGTTATATTTATCATCAATGTCCACGTACTCTAAAAATATTTTCATAAAATTATTACATTATTTCATTTATTTATTATTTAATTTTTAAACATTTTTGACTTTGGTATAGAAGGAATCTTTCTTTTCCTTACCATAGGAGGTAATTTTTTACATTTCCCACAAAAGTACTAGGAGAATGTTTTATTAACTTCTATAGGATGAATGGATTTTTACATATTCAGAACTATTTATTTCCATGAAGAATACACTACACTTTTACAAGTGTATTTTCAAATAAATTCTTTTCTTTTAAAACTACACTACATTTTGATGAAAAGATAATGTTCTCCAAAAGAGAAAGGATATTTCCTAAAGAATTATGTTCAAATGGTTTATCAAATTTAAATTTTTTTATAAGATGACACTATTTAAATATGGTAATGTTTCTATCCTTATTATTACTATGATTTTAATTTGTTCATGATGGAGTTTATTTTTATGAATAATGTTATGGTGGAACGATGTTTAATAAAATCCATTTTACTTCTCAAGTTATGCGATGATTAGTGATTTATGTTTTTAAGGAAGTTGTAAGAATGATTTCAATATGAGATGGGTGGGACCAATATCTCCCTCCAATGCATTGCGTAAAGATTTAAAACTCATGAGATAGGCATGATTTGAATGGAATGAAAATCTAGTTTAGTAATGCAGGGCTTGAACGAGAAGTAAATCTGGTCCAAAAATACATGGCTGGAACAATAAATAAACTCGATTCAGTAATGGATTACGTCCTCCACTATAATGGTCTGGGAATTAATGACCGGGATACTATGGAAATCATATTGTGTTCTAAATAGTTATTTATAATTACATGTTTTATTCCAATATTATTATATCATGGCTAATTTTCTATTATAATCCATGTCTTACGTAATACACAGATTTATTTCATGACACAAGATTTTTATGTTTTATGATCATGTTTTTACGTTCAAATGTTTATGTTTTGTTTTATTTTCACTATCTTTACCCTTACCATGCATTTGAGCACATCCTTTCTATGTTTTTTCTGTAGGATATAAAGAATGGTTTTAGGTAGCAGAACAGAATAGGACAATCATTAGGGGATATGTGGTAGCTCTTTCACCATGATTAGAAGATTTTGTTCATGTTTTCTAAAGTCATTAAACTAATAAGATATTTGGGAATATATTTATGTCATTTATTAAGTATTTCTCAAAATAAATGTAATTTCCATGTACATCAAACATGGCTATCTACATCAATAATAATTTGAATTCATAGGATATTTCTAACTAACATATTAATATTCACCAATCCAATGAATCCACATACTCAATTAGATTTTTGGAAAAAAATTTATATGAAATTAATTTATAATATGTAAAGAGTAATTGTATTTTAAAATTTTTAAAATTTTATTCATTTCAGATTATTTTATATTTTTCTTTTGATGAACAACTTATATATTAATTTTTTATAGGCATGTTAGATCGATAGTAACTCAACTTCTATGAATTCCATTGTGAATAATGCATCACATTGTATATTTCATTATAATAAATTATTTTATTTCCTATATTAATATATAATTTTCATTAATAATTATATATGTTTCACATTTAGGATAATGAAAAAAATCATTTAGGGGGGGGGGAATAAATAATTTTATGGTTTTTTGTTTTCAATTTTTTTTTGTGTTTTCTTTTTTGATTTCATATGTTTCCTAGAATTTATAAAAAATACTTTAGATTAATTAAATTTATAAAATTATTTTTAAGTATAAATAATTTTGTCATTTATTATTATTTGTAAAAATGATCATTTTTCAATATATTTTGATAAGTGAATCATATTTTTGTTTCTTTTGTTTTAATATTATGAACATTATTTTTTGTTTAATTGACGTTTCATGAGCATAATTCCTTGGGAGTGAAACCCTTAAAACACGTCATTTAGAGAGCACTATCCATGTCTTCATTTTTTTCAATATGTAGTACAACATCAAAAACATATAACTGTATTCATGACAATTGGTTTTTTCAAAAACATTTGTGTTAACTTTGGATTTCTAATTTCATATTGATTATGAACTTAAAATTGCAAACATCATTCTATTTTTTGAGATATAGTTTTGTGATATATTGAAATTACATTCAGAACCATACATAAATGAGTTTTTTTGACCAGAGGAATAAAATTTTCATTATTGATATGAATATAATCATCATAATTTTATGTGCATCCTTCACATGAATAATATTATTATACAATATATATATTATGTTATTATTATATTTTTATTATTTATATAGTATTTTTTTAAAAAAAAATTGAAACATAATAAACCATAAACATTTATGATGATAACACTGTACTACTTATATTTAAATTTTTATACACTATAGTATATTAAAATTGATTTCATACTATCATAAATCAACATTCCATTAAAGAATCACACCATGACACATGCCCGTTTTTCACCATAGTAGTACAAAAATACTGAAGGGTCATATTAACTAAAATAACTACAACTAAAGATTCTAAACCTAGAATAGTGTAGGAAAAAATAATATTTAACTCTATATGATCATATTATACAATGAATAAAAAAATATTCATTCCAATTATTGGGAAATCTAAAAGAAATAAAATAAAAATGAAGAATTTACTACGCGAATTACATAAATGATTTTTGAATTTAAAATAATTGAAATTTATAGGGGTTAATATTTCCATTATAATGGTAAGTTGACTATTAGATCTATAACACAATAATATAAACATTGCAATAACAACATAAATCTTATGTGTATGATATATTTTTCTAAAATACATATAATATCATGGAGTAATAGTATAATAAATAAATATGAATAATATTTAATAATTAATGAATGAGAATATAACTATGTGTATATTCCATAATAATAATTTATTATTTAAATGGTGTTTAACTTTTTTCGGATTTAAATGCTTGATTTTTAATTTCCACAAAATGATTTCTTGAATAATATAATATTTATAATATAAAATATATTTTTCAGATAAATTAATACAAATTTAGAATAATCATTTATAAATTTTCTGAATGAATATATTTTTTATTTTAAAGGACAAATGAAATTATTTCTAAATAATAAAATAACATATACATATAATGTTTGTATTGTGACTTTATTATGACATAAAAACAATGTTATAAATATAATAAATATTTGATTCAGAAAAAATGATATTATTCATTAATATAATACATTATAAAATATTAAATAAAATTTCTAATTCCACAAATATGTTATATGTTATTAAATGTATTTTATATTTTTTAAAAATTAATATTTGTTAATAATACCTTTTGCTTTGATAAGATAATATAATAATGAGAGTTAAAATAAATATATAATAAAATTCAAAATATATTTTTAGAATTTCATACATCATGATTTCAAATTAAAGGAAGTACAATAATATTGAATTTTCCAAAACAATGATTGCCAAATCCAGAGTCCCAAAATTATTAATCAATACTTCAATATTTTCTAAGTTGTATTTACCCATCTATCCATTAATCTTCACCACAAAAACCATTGAGAATGGTTTTCTTTTGTTTTCCTATCATGATTCCTTCCATGAATCTATTATGTTTTAATAATATTTTTTCTTAGGTATTATAAATCTATATAGAAGGCTAAGGGTTGTTAATATTTTTTCATCAATCATATTTTGTAATAGTTTTCCATTACATTATATTTTAAATTTAAATATTTTTGTTGTTCAATATTATAATATTATTTAATAATTCAAATGAGATAATACGATTATGTATCATTATATAATTTTCCAAAATTTATATAATTTAAAAATAGTTCAATTTTCATAAACTATAATATTTATTTTTTTATACATTCATTGTATTTATGTTTTTCTAAATTTATTATTTATTATACATTATCGTTTTATGAGGAAGGATTGTTTTTAAATACCTAGATATTCTGTCATCATTTCCATAGTAGATTAAAATAAATTTGGCACAAAATAACCTTTTGTGTCAAAGAATGATGGTTAAAAGTTTTCCACTTAATGAATTCTAATATCAATAATTTTCATCCATTATGTGTATCAAATAATTTTAAATTTTAGAAGATATTTTTTGATCGTTCCATTGATTTCATATTATTAAAAACTATAATTTTCATTGTTGATTCATTACATATATAGTAACATTGAAAGTACCCTACCCTATTTCTTTATTTTCATCTATTTATAAGGGTACTTTCTATTACATTTTTAATATCCCATAGTTTCTAAATTTATATATTTTTATTAACCTAGATGGGATCATTATTCTATTTATTGGATATACATTGAAAATGCCTATATAAATTATTTCTATTTGTATAATTTTTAATTTGATATCCATGTTACTCTAATTTTTTCCATAAGAAATTTTGTGACATGCATTATTATCACTTATTTTTTAATGATGAATTTCATCGACCTATTATATGAATAGGGGTCCTAGATTCATATACCTCTACTATTTAGTAATTATAATCATGTGGAAAACTAGATTTTTTATTGTATCACTAATATTTTGTATAAAATTTCATTTTAGAAGGCCTTGATGATATTGTTTTTATGTTATACATAATTCATTCTATTACTATGATAAATTTTAATATTATAAAAATTATTTTTTGTATTAATTTTTGCATATGCATCAATATATTATGTTCATATTAGATAGTATATAACATAATTTTATTATTATTTTCCATATTATATGTTATGTTTCATGGAATGTTATCATAAACTATATGTTATCCCTTACCGAATGTCCAAACATACCAATTTATATTTTTTCCTAACTTTACCATTGAAAAATGAATAATATAACCTTTTACCAAAGGATAATTGTGAAAAAATAATAATAATATATACATTTTTATTATATAGATCATGTTTTTATTGGAATATAATGTCAATGTACATATCTACCCCCATAATTATATTAATTTATTTAATTATATGTTATGTGATCTTATATTTTTTGTTTCAATGTAATGAATAATCAATTGATAAATATTACTGGGTTATGGTTGTCATAGTGGGAATCAATGTATATATTATTGAATCCTTAAGAACTAGATTTATAAGAAAACTATAAGAAACCAAATCATTATGAGAAACCATTGGGAAATTCTATAATTTTTTTAAATGGAAGAAATACTTTAAATGTTTATTAAAATGCGTATATTAGTTATACATTTTCACACCTAAATCATTATGTTATTAATGAACTAATTAATATATTACATTTTTAACAATGTAACCAAATAAAGGGAATTTAATCCTTGTTAACACTCATACTCAGTGTGGGCATTTACCACATTAAAATAAAAATTTATATGATGTTTTTATTGTGAAAATTTTCATCATATTAATGAATTTTAAAAAAATTATGAAAAAAACATTTTTATTTGAAAAATATGATTTTTTATACAAATTATAATGATAATGAATCATATATTTAATAATTGTTGATATATTTGGGAGTTAAAATAGGTATTGTAAATCTGAATATAAATAAAATTAATTATGTTAATTTTGTAATGTTATATAAATTTTGTTTTGTTTCAAAATTATAGTCTTTTAGGATGTTGAAACTTTATTTATTATTGTTTTTCTTAGACTAGTGTGAGAAATTAGTGAATTAAATTATGAATTGAATTGATAATTGGGAGCTATGAGTTGATATCAATTGACGTGTAGTCAATTTTTCATTAACCTAACATCAATAGTTTGATTACTCTAATCGTTGTTATTTACTATTATATTATTGTATGTATATAACATTCACAAGGTTTAATTTCTAAGACTATAAAATTATTGGAATTAATTGAAATATTCTTGAAGTATATATGTGTTAAAAATATTGAAAATAATCTCATGTATTCAATGAAGGATCATTGGATTTTAGTGAGGATGAAAAGGAAGTGAGTTTTGTAGAGTTGTTGTGAATCATAACATGAAGAGTTTATTCCATAATATAAATATTAATTCATAGAAGTTAAAAATAACATATTTATAAATGTAAATCTCAGCACATCAAGATTTAATTTGAATAAAC
The DNA here is from genome assembly GCA_963277665.1 of Viscum album. Lineage (NCBI taxonomy): Eukaryota > Viridiplantae > Streptophyta > Magnoliopsida > Santalales > Viscaceae > Viscum > Viscum album. Next base: position 475,723,706 of record OY728148.1, read on the forward strand.
ATATTATTCTTCGAGGATTGGCACTCTATACTAAGCATGTGTGTGGGGGTGGAGAATCATTGAAATATATATTTTATTAATAAAATATTTTACCTTTCTTTAACCCATACCTATTCGATGAATAGATATGTATATTATGTATATATTTTATTTTTAATCATATGCGTGGTGAAATTATTGATTCACACAATATGGGACATTGTGGTTTGTTAATGGTTTTTTCTATAATGTGGCTTACCATTTTCCGAATGTACGATAGTGTCTATCGCACATTCCCACAAATAATATTTTGTTATAAAAAAAATTATCCATTGACTTATACACTAGCTACCTACCAAGTAAAATCCCTGAAATAACTTTAAATTCATATAACATAATATTTATATTGTACCACAAGGAAAGTGATCATCAGTTAAATATAATGTCTCTCTAATATGGAGTTGATTCCATCACCTAACAAAATTTGAAGAAATTTCTATGGATTGAAGAATCACCTAAATATATGGGATATATCACATATGAAACAATTAATGGTTCTAACTTATCTAATTTAGAACATAAAATATAGAGATATTTTTTTCTTCTGTTCTAAAATTTTATCTTATGATAGAATGATAATCAAAAAAATGAATGGATGCTCTCCCACTATTCTTCTTATTTTATTCAATGTGCTTTACTAGTCCATCATAATATCATCGATTCTCTTCATTTATTAAAAACAATTTCGTTAACATGATTAACTATTCCAATCTTATATCTTCTATTCTTACGATATGAAACCAGATAAAGTATTCAATATTTGTTTTTATTTCATTTGAATCAAAGATAAAGGTAATTATAATATTAACATCAAATAAACTTTTCTTCCTACAATTATTCTATTAATATATTTATTACCTAATAAATGAATGGATTCTTATTATATATATTAATATTGGTTTAAAATTTATTTAAAACAATGTATAGCTTCATTAATTATTATATAAATCATTGTTGATATCTCCATTAATTTATCAAAAAACATTTTAATATTAGTCATCACAAGATATTAAAAAGTAATGATCCAATCCTTCAATAAATTCATAGAGTATTAAATATATTCCTATTATACAAGAAACAATGAAACAACATATTCTCAGTGAATGGAATTCTCATGATATTACTCATCATTTTACTCTATGAAATTGAACTGTCCTTGCATTAGTAATTTTTCCCAAAAATACAAAACTGGATTCCATTAGATTTATATTTAGGAAACATTAATGAATGTTATTCATATTCATAACAAAATAACTTATTAATTATATATTCACTAAAACTTATAATGATGAATTGTCGATTGAATAAACTCACCTTCATTATTTGAATCTTTTTAGAAAAAATTGACTTTATTTGTTTAGATATTTATTTATATTATTTATTTTTGCAAATATTAAAAATATGATCAACTAATGACTTCGATAGATGATCTCCATTATAATATACATGATAAATATTATAAATAATGACATATATATTAATATATATGAATATTATGGGGTTTTCAAATGACTATTACATGTTAATGTATGAGTCCTCCCAGACATAATATTTTTTTCATTATTCTCCAGAATGACCCTTATAGAATTCAGATGACCATTAAAAGATCTCAAATTACCTTGATATAATGGATCTGGTTACCCTAATATAATTTAGATGACTCTTAATAAATTCTAGACTACATTTTATGATTTATAAATAACATTTACACAATATTAAATAACACTGAATAAATTTATTATTTTACATTTCTTGATCATTATATGACTCTTACAAATTGTGTATTTGGCCAAATTTCAGTCTTATCACTAAGTTTCAAGAACTTTAATTCAACTGTTATTGACTGAATTAGAACATTATCAGGTGTCTTTGGTATCATACAATAACTTTTCGAACCATGTAAAATATACCCCAATCAACACTGGTATAACTCCAATGAATATAACTATTTTTAAATTTTTGTTAGAATATTTCTATATTATTCCATTACCTCAACTAAATTTAAAAATTACTTAAAAAAATACATTCATAATGTATGAAAAATTCATGTATATATAAGATATTCCTTTGGATGAAGCATCCTATTTTTTAGCATAACTTCATAAAAATATAAAATTAATCTATATATACTATCCATAGAATTGAAATCATATTCAATATACTCAAATATATTAAAACCAATTCTTCCCCTAAATAATTATTAATGTATAATGAATATATATCAACTCTAGGTTTTTATAAACTAGAAAAAAGATAAAAAAATACATGCTTCAAGGAAACCACTAAACCATTATATAAAGTTCACAACTTATCATAAATAGTATCAACTTTATAAATAAATCATACCTTATACTCATTAAGTAGTTGGTGAAATCCTTCTACCTTTAAATCCATTTGATTTATATACAATGTTGGATCATTGAAAAATAGTAAAATAAAATCTCAAAGTTATTTCAACATCCCCTTTTATTTTTTATCATTACCAACTGTAGAAACCAATATCAATGTGTCTTATCATTATCTACTCAATTTTATTCCACCGCCATAAACAATAATGAATACAAAGAACATGAGAGATTGAGATATCAATTCACTTATTTCAATGTTCTATAAATTTTTATACTCTATGAATTATTTGACCAAGGCTCGATGATGATAACCAAAGAGTTTGATATTAAATAATCTATCAATAATCTAATAGAATATGATACAAAATAAAAAATCTATTTTCCAAAGTTGTTAAAATACACTCAATATTATAATAAATTTTATAATTGGTCCAAATGATAAAAACTATTATGTTCATTATCACGAGATTTTTCTATCATGAATGTCCTATAATCATCTCAACACATAGATTATGATATTAAAAAATTAACTACAAGGTTAAGAATTATATATAATAACATTAATTTATAATTTTTATGTAACTGATCAATTTAACTTATTTCCCTTGAGATTGGATTTTTTTATTTTTCAAATTAGTTTAGAAATCATACCTCATCAATGACACTTTCCATAAAGTAAGTAGAAATTACATGTTTTTATGAAATTATTTATCCCACCCTCATGTGAAAAACTCTATCTTCAATTCAAAAAAAGTATTATCATTAATAAATAATATTTAAGATACCAATTTTTTTACTTATGAAATGATGAAATCATTTAATATCTTGTTTAGCAGTGATATGAAAATAATATTAAAATAAATAATATTTTATAATATATAAATATCTATATATAAATGGTTATATATTTCAAATATTATTTTTTACTTTTAATTCTATTATTTAATTTAAATAAAATTCTTCTTCATTGGATATCCACTTTATTACATGCATCACATTCAATTTCCCATATATAAAGAAAAAACATAATATATGGGAATATGTTTTTACATTAATTTACCCTATTCTATGAAAAAAAATATAGAGTCGCCTCTCAACCATGATAATTCATTATTTTTACCTATATAAATCGGACAACCCATCAAGTTAATTGTATTTATTCTAATGGAAACAATCCATTTTTGGTATCTTAAACTTATTCATTTTTAAACAAATTCACTTTGTTTAATTTTCTTCTCCTCATTAGCTATCGATGATTATGGGTATTTTATTGATAGATCCATAATTTTTAGTAAGTATTATTAATAAGGTGGTATGATTAAGTTGTCCTTTCATTCATGTTTATGTTTCTTCAACATCCCACATGAATCCTAAAAAATTATTAGGTTATCATTTCATAGAAACCTATCATGAAATTATAAATCTTCATGATTAATTTATTCATTACCATTATCACATTCAATATCCTATTCTTTACCTCTACATATTTCCATTTCCAATTTGGTTGGCCACATTATCATTAATTTTCTAGAAACATGGTTTCATATCATGGATCATACACATGGAATATCATGAACAATATTCACAAATCCAATATAATTGTTTCTCTCTTGAACTAGTTTCATTTTTAATGCTCATGATTTCATTAACCAATATATACAATCATAGATTTCATAAGAAATCCTATCATGTATCCTTTTCAACCATAATATATGTACCTCTTTTTATAGTATTTTTTCGAACATATAGGGGGATTTGACAAAAAATTAGTTTTATCATTAATGAATGATATATCACGATCCCCATCTCTTCAACATCTTATTTTGTCATTTTTTTGCAAAAATATCTAAATGAATATTCATGGTTTACATAAATTAGAATATATATTCATTGTGACCACTTTGGTCCTCAAATTCACATAATTTGTAAATATTTTTAAATTTATTTTATATAAATACATCTTAATAACTCTACCATATATTTTTCATGAACACTAATTTTCTTCCCATGGGATTAGACTTCGATTTGAGATTTTATTCCCCAAAGCATTCTCATTGTCTACAAACATGTTACATAACTATAAATATCTAACAAAAAATTTTATCTTATATTGAACTATAATCTAGATAAAATTTAATGCTTGATGTTTTCTTAATATTCACCCACAATTTAATCATTCATTGTGGAGAAAATTATTCAACTCCCACTCCCAACCACTATAGATATTGTTATTGGATACTCAATAATTTTATTTAACCATTGTTGTTCATAATTTATTTTTAATCTATTACTAATCATGATAGCATAACTATCACCCAAAAAATATTTTTAGGGGATGATAAATTTTCATGTTGGACTGTTGAAATTTGATAATTAAATTCGCTAAGAATTCATCTTGAAATTATATCGTGGAATATTTGAATAAAAATTATCTTTGGAATTATATATTTAAATAAATAATAATTGAAATTATTAGAAAGACTCAACATGTGGAACTTATAGATTTAAAAGTTATATATCCAATTCTACATGATTATAGTTCAGTTTTGATCATTTCCTATTGACTTCAAAAAAATTCAAAATTCTTTCCAATCCTCTCATGTTTACCAGATTTTTTTTTATTTTCAATGATTTTCAATATTTATAGTATTAATTTATTTGAAATATAGTTATTCAATACCGACATTAACACAATACATTCTTTTAATTATATAGTTATATTTTCATCATGATTATTCCTGGACCCTTCACATTCTTTCAATGAACCATTGTGGTTGGGTAATCTTCTATTTCGTGGAACTCTGGTGGGGATACACGAGGGAGAGATGGCCACAACCCTAATCCCTCCCTACATAGAGTTGGGGGGGGGGGGGGGTGGGTAATCCGTCGATTATCTAGAGCCATTCAACCTTACCTCCCACCATTTTCCCACCTAGATATTCATCATCCTTTTATATCCATAAATATCAGCCCTAAAATTAATTGATCTCCATAGAAATTATCTTAATGTCCCAGAATCATCCATGCAATTTAATGATGATTCATAGCAGTTTAATATGAAATTAGTGGCTCACTTAATGAAACATATCCCTTTAGTTAATGCCTTTTTGTAAGATCCTGAATGTCTATTTATGGTATATTCTTATTTATGTTTTAGTTTTAGTCCCTATTTGTGTGGAATTAATTTTTTTAATGAGTTTTTAAGAAGGCTCGGGGTGATATGGGGGTTCATGTCCCAAAAAATGGTAATAAGGGGATTTCTGGGTAGCATGTACTGTTTGGAAAACCATGAAAGGGGAGACCATGTAGGCAGTGGAAATCCACACAGTTTTTGCATGATCTAGAAAACTGTGTGAGTGAGAAGGCATGTGGGTAGTCACCTCTGTACGATTTGTGCATGGTTTAGAAAACCCTACAGGCATACCGTGTGGCCTGAAAACTTCTAAAAAGATTCCAGAAATTCCATTATGAGATTTCTTATACCAATTAGTATTTTTGCCATTCTACCTCATCCACCCCTAGTGACACCACAAAATCTCCAAAATCTTTCGAGGAACAATCTATGGCATCTTAGGACATTTGGAAAACCATTTTTGTGGATTGATGATCCGTTAAGGAATATAACTCTCTTGATTTTATCAATAGTTTACGGTTTCTATTACTTCCCCATCTCCATCTGAATCCCCAAACCTTTTTTATCTTAGGATTAGGTCAGAGAAATAATATTTGGTTGAATCGAGACCTAATTATTGAATTGGGAGTGTGTTTGCTAAGAGATTCATGGTAGGTGGTCTAGAAGTTGTATCCCAGGGTTTTTGTGTGGATTTTTGCATGTCAGTTTTTTATTCATTCCCTATTTTATGAGTTCTTGGTGCATTGAAATGATGTCAAGTATATGGAGTACAAATTGATTATTAAACCCCTCTTGATCCCCCTAGGATGAAAAGATGATGACTTGTCAAAATTAGTTCCACCCATGCGGTGTGTCGATTTCCTCATACCTAGAATTTAGCTTTGTAAGTGTAAGGCCACTGTTTGAGAACTAGAGCCCATAAAGAACATGTCAATATGCATGAATGATGTGTAATATTATTAGTAATACACTTATGTTGTGTAATGGCCTAAGAGGTTATTTAGTTGGCATGAAAAATGGTTAAATGGATATATGGGTAAATCTTAGGGGATTAGCTTTATACGTGAATATGTTTAGTGAGATTGGTATGGAAAATGGGAATGTGGATAAATGGGTTATGTAATACGAATAAGGAATGTGTCAATGGATTGAGGCAAAATGTTAACACCACATTTATTGATAATGTTGTGATGTTTTAAATGATATTGGAAATTTTTGTTGTGATGTTGTTAATTTTGGTGAATGATAAATATGCATGTCCACAAGGCTTGATAAAGTGGGGTATTTACTTGAAGTTAGACTCCAATGGGTTGAGTTGGACTGAGGTTCTAGATCGACCCGTAAATTCACAGGATTTTTAAGGGGACAAACTAATATTCCCCTTACGGTTGCATTCCACCCGGATGGAGGCTTCTAGGTGAGTATTTTGAGATTGTTATAATGTGATAGACAGTGAGACAAGGATTGATTTTATTAACATATGATTCTGAAAATTGAATATTCCTAATCCATTGAACACATGAAAAATGTAAATTGAACTATTAAAATACAAAGTATTGATCCCATACTCAATTGTAGTATAATTAAATGAACATAGTCTAGAATGACCCAATGAACTATTTATACTTACTTATCATAATTTATCACTAGAATGAACTATCTTAATTTACTGGATAATTTTTAGACATTGTAGCTGGTGGCCTACTAAGTTATACTCTCACCTTACTCGGGTCATCATTGTGTACGCGAGCTGATTTCATGCCTGCAGTTCTAGAAAAGGGCATGGTTACTATGCTAGAAAGATGAGTTGAACATGGGACATGTTGGGTGAGGTTCTATACATCGAGTACAGATAATTTTGGGGATCCTTCTTTTATAATTATTTTTGGTTTTTGTTCACTTGACACTATATAATGGAATGACATATTTACTATTTTATAGGATTTTTACCAATTTTAAGAATTAGGTTCTTATGCATGTTTTTTATTATTCACCTTTGATTCCATTTTTTAAATAATTAAATGATGTAGATTACCCTGATATTGAGGATATAGTTTCCCCACATGACTTGTTAGACTATCACTGCTAGTCGGAAACCTCGGGTATATGGGAGGCATGTTTGTGGTCATGTAGTTACCTAGCTCAGGGAAATAAATTAATGGATCTCGTTCCATGGAAATTACACTTTTATAGGTATATATTTTCTTCTTAGGGTTTACAAGACAGATTAATTGGGGAGATTCATGGAAAGAGACACTTGATAATTCAATTTTGTTGGAGGAGGACTTGAAACTAGTGTGGTTCAAAGCTCCTTGAATACACAAGAGATCCTACATCTGTATTTCATGATGGTCCAATGATTTATAAATAAACCATTATGGCCAATATATGGCTATATGGTTTTGTTTTCTCAAACGCTACCTTCCCTTCAAAATTCATGTGATCTTCTGAATGCGTCGTAATCAGGTTTGCTAATTCTTGTGTTTGGATTGTAGAAATGAGTTGTTATGTCACCAATATCCTGAGGAATCTTTACTGTTGTTAATCTATCCAAAAATTCTTGATGGTATTTAGATTATAGTCATTTAGGAATTCTACTGATAATAGAATGTGATTTTGTTTTCCTATATAGATGTATTCACTTCTTGTTATCAATTGGGAAACTTTCCCATTTTTGTTGGGCATGGTTGCTCGCTTTACCATGGTGTGGTGATTGGGGATCCACGAAGTGGGCCTACCTTCCCTTACGTCCCTTCAGTGTAAAACCTATGTTTTATGGATTCATCATTGGGCCATCATCTCTAAAATAAAAAATGTCTTGATGACTCGATGTTCTCTGGGATTTGAGTCATCTTGAAGTCTGATTTGGGAGTCATCAAACATGCCGGGAAGGTTCCAAAATAGGACCATAAAAGTAATTATTCAGTTTGTCTTTCAATTTTATAGATTGTGAAGAATATAAGCTCATATAATGGGAAATATTATTCCCCTCAATGCCAATTCAATGTGGTTGTTAATGTGCCTTTAGTTTCCCCCTTAATAATTCTTGGTGACAGAAGACTAGAATAAAACTATCATTAAAGATAGAGGCTTGATTGGAAAAAAATTTTGTTCCAGTACACCATGGTCAGGTTCCTGGTCACATAGGTGTACCTCATGTGGCAAGTGAGGGAGGCCCAAGAAGTTATAAAGAGACACAGGTTATAGGTAATGTATTGAATATAACGACCACATCCATGTTTAAAAATGATACGATTGACATGAGGCTCGAAACTCATTTGGATGGTTTTGAGGGGGATGGTCTAGTCTAGGATTAGGAAATTGAGCAGTTATCTTGTAGAGTTATGGAGGTTTATTGACTAGATCAAGACCAATGTGATACTCTATATTTGGTCTTGATAACACTATTAATATATGAGTATCCCTTGGGTGAGCTAGTTCTCTCATAATACGAATATGATGTTTAGTTTTCGTGACAAATATCTACTACTAGCGTAGAGGGACTGAGATTTATAGTACATTACCACCATAGGAGGAAGAAGGAAAGGGAGGGGCACCATGATGTAGGGTGCTGCATTGTTTCTAAAGGAACAAAAACTAATGGGAAGATAGACTACTCTTAGTTAGAGTAGACAATTAAAACAAGATTACCAAATAGGGATAAGGGAATAGAATGAGAAACAATTCCTAAAGGAAAGGAACCCCTGTTTTGTTTTGGTATAATTACTGGAAATATTAATAAAATGTGTGGAGAAATTAAGGATCAAGGAAGATGTGGTGCAGTGAAAAAGATATAAGGATATGAAAATAAATACCTTGATCTAATACTTCATTATACCAAATAAATGCTTGAAAATACAATAAAACAAAATTCCTCAAGGAAGGCCGTGTAAATAGTTTTAGAAATAGAGGTTTGAATGGGTGTACAAAGGACAAAAGGGACTGGATCAACATGAAATATTTTATTTTGCAATGAGGATTCAACACAAAGAAGACCAACATTAAAGAGTGCATATAGGCTTGGAAAAAGATAGCAACTAACTATGAATACATAATCCATGAATACCTAATCAAGAATATTGAAACACTACAATGGGGTCTATACCGTGTAATTTATTCTTTTTAATCTTATCCTAGTACTCAATTATTAAGGACTTATGTTTGTGTGGGATAACCTTCATCTTTGGTATTTCTTTATTTCCCATGTTTTCATGAAATTTAACATTGAATAAAAAAAATTACTTTTAATCATCCCTTTATTGTGTATTATTATGTCATTCATTGTCAATTATGGACCTATTTTCATAAATAATTAGATTCATGGAACTTTTGTGTCCAACCTATTTGGTGATTGTTACTCATGTTAAAACTATTTATTCAAATTCATTATCAATACCTTCATACTCATATTTTATATGGATAAACTCTTACATAGTATTTCTAAATGATTAAAAATTTTAGGTGATTGTTTATTTGGTAAAATTATGTATTATATCCAATAAAACAACTATATATTCATACATTGTTTCCCCATATGTGGGATCATTCCCAATATTACTTGAATGGTCAATTGGAATGTTTTTAATCGATATCTCCATTAAATGTTTTTTTGAAGAGATTGTAAAATACCCATTGGAATTTTTTTCTGCCTCCTAGGTAGATAGTCCAACAAATATATCATAATTTTTCATGCTCAATATGTCTTCATAAATATTATATCTTGGATAATATGATATTTCATCATCTTTAGTATGTATCACTTCTAATGTTGATGCATATGTCCCCTATTTTTAGTGTTTATTATCCCACACATTCTCAACTCCTCTTTTATTAAAAAAATCATGTTCAAGGGTATATCCTTATAATTATATTCCAACATTCTACTATAAAAAACTAAATAAAAAACTTTCTATTCATCTTATATATGTTTTATCTTATAACATGGTAAGGTAGATTTGTACTGGTGTATATTGTCTCTACAGAATAAAATTGTTCTGATCATCTTTCTCAATTTATAATAATATATTATACTTCCTGGAATATAAATATCTATTATATTTTTCAAACCTACAGTAATCAATGGTTTTTCTTCTCTTCTTCATACCTAATAATATAGAGATATTTAATATTTTTTCCTAGTCTACTACATCATCTAGAATGATGATGAATTTATGATATGAAATCTACCACACATGTTTTTTATTCAACGAGTAAGATCAACATTTCAAGATAGTGCAATTTAATTCCTTGAAAGAAATAATGTATACCATGATAATAGGTCCATCAATCTGTTTATTTGATTCTGATGTCCTCAAAATATTTGAAACATCATTTCCTTTTTTATCAAATTAATTTAGTTATGATAATGTAAGAATGTGTTCAATTTCTTCTTCTCTATGTGCTGTATTCAATACCTTTACAAAAATTCATCAATATTATTTCAAAATTTATATTTGGAAATAAATTTGATTTTTGAAAGAGTATCTCTTTCATAATTATTATTTAAATGTTAGTGTGAAATTTATATTAAAAATTTGATGAAACTCTATATATTATTCACCTAGAAATATTATAAATTAATAAAAATATTCAATAAAAAATTCCACATTATATTAATTATTTCCATATATTCAGGGTATCATGTAGTATATTGTTATAAATGTTCATATTTACTATTATCATACCTGTAATCATTCTATTAGGAATGGTAATTAATGTGAAATTTGGTTCTCTTCCAAAATAAAAAACTAGCTTATATTGTAATTATATCTGAACAAATTCATGGTATGATATTATTTGTTAAAATAGGACAACCCATTAAGTATTCTTTTACCAAAAATAATATTTTTTCAATCAATTATTGAATAAAATAACACTTAAATTTGAATCATTTTTTGAACATCACAACATATTCCAGCCTGATATCTATTAATAATATCTTATTATATAAATCTTATTATTTTTTTATAATTAATGACTCTTATGTAAATTCATCATCACTGATTTCAATATGATTCATATATAAATTAACTCTTATAGAGTTCTAGAATACTCTTATTTTTTTGAAATGAATCTTACATGAATTATAATTGTTCATTTTGGGACTTATGACTTTTTTTATTATTCATAATTTCACATATGTAGGGTCCTTACGACTCTTACATAAATTAAATCACGCTTATGAGATCTCAAAAATACCATATAGAATGGTCATGTTGATCCTTAATTATTTCAATTTTTTTAAAATTCTCAATGAACCTTAATAAATGGATATGATCTCTTATAGAATATCAAATTTCCCTTATAAAACCATATATTTTTATTTTTGACTAATACAGAAGACCCTTACTTTCTTTTTACATTGATTTTTTTCCTTAACACAGAATTTTAGAACCACTTCGAACATAATCAGTACCTATTTAGGAATTTTTATCCTCTCCAAATCATCTATATAATTTCTTGGTCACACAAAGTAACTTTTAAATAATTCAAAACCAACCCCAATCAAAACTAATATAGTTCCAAAGTATAATGTAACATCGAAAATTTTAGTAAAATATTTATGTAGTATTCCATCTCTTTAAGAAACATCAATTATACCTTAAAATATTATCCATGTGTAATATAGAGAACTACCTACATACCTATATATATATACATTTATATAAAATTTATCTTCCAAACATTATCATTACATAGATAAAATATTAATCAAATAACCCATTACACGACACTACTCCCCCTTCTTCTTACTAAAATTTAATTTTGCTAAATATATAAATAAACTAACAAAAATTTCTAATGGGAGAAAATCATATTATATACCTAAGAGTAATAGAAAAAAATTACTCCATTTATAATATTTATTGATTTCCTTTAGTCATCATAAATCATACAGAACTTTTCAGACAAAGTAATAGCCATCTTGGGATGTGCAAATTTTTCCCTAAAAAATCAATTGAACTAAAACCTCTTTAAAATAAGTTATTCTTAAGCATATATTGACATAATTAATATAGAATTAAAGTTAATTGTTAATAAATTGATGAAAAAAATCAGTTTAACAAAACAATGTTTGTATAGTTATAAAAATCGATTGTTGCGAGGATTAATGCACCATGAGGTAAAAGGTTGTGCCAGAACAGAACTCGTAAAGAAAAAGTACAAGATATGTATGAGAATTGTCTTTATTTATATAACATGGTGATGGTTATTGTATTATGAAGGATCTACATGAAGGATTTTTGTTAACCAGTTGTTCTATGATACCAAGATAATAAAGGATAACTATTAAGTTGATTTGGAATTAATTCCTTACAAAATATCACAACGAATCATTTCACAATAGGTAGGATAAAATCAAAAAAAACCATCCTTGGAGAATTATGTGTCTTATTTGAATTAATTTTCATAGTTAACACTCTTTATACATTGTAGTTACACTGAAGGTGTGATTTCCTCGATGAAGTCAAATACAAAATGATATAAGAATCACAATGTGAGTAAACATTAAATTCTCTCTTTGTGCTTGAGGATATTTGGAATCCAAATCCCAAATGAATCAAATTTGGTAAACATTGAATAATTAATATTATCATTTTATAATACTTATCATATCTAGTAAGAGAGTTTTGTAGACACATACCCGTATTCGAATGATTATAAATAAAAATTTAGTTAACCTAAAATTTGTCTCAGGGGAGTCTCTATAAAGGGTTCGCTACGATTTGGGGGTATCAATAAGGATTCACATATGATCCCAATTGAAGTGGAAGTTGAAGAAATGAAGACTATTGATTGATTGATTTTTTGATTCATGTTGTTATATTTTTTACTTGGAGTTTAGGTCCATTCCACTACTTGTTTTCTTATTCATATTGATAGTTTAGAAGGAACGTCGGTAGTAAGGTTACTACCATTTAGAAAATGTAATTATCTAATTGATAGCATGAGTATGTTAAACTTTTAATTTCACATCATTTTATCTATATTATTTCTAGATTTCATATTTTAAAATTGCATCGTCAATTTGAGTACTATTCACAGTAACTGATGAGAGGGAAAATTACTTGAGAGTTGGTGTGTTTGGTTTTAAATTGTTTCACCACCACTCATTAGTTGTGTACTGTCTCCTCAACTGATTATATGGATATTGGGAATTATTTTTCTTGTATTTTATTTTTTATTCCTTTGAATTAGTAGAAATGAATATTGTAAATCAATCAATTTTCAAACTTATTAAGAAATGATTATTGTATTTTAGGCCATAGAACCTATATTTTTCATTGATATGCTATCATTTCAACTTACATAAATTTGATCAACGAGATCTGTAATGTTAATGAATAATATCACTAATAAATGAGTACATATATTTGATGTTAATAAATTTTATATATAGAGAGAGATGATGGTCATGACACCACGATTTTATTATTATTATTTGAAAAAAAATACATTTCATTGATTTCTTGAGTTATATAATCCATGAAGTTATTGTTTCACTACACGCAACACCAGAATAGATTGTGATACATACAACACTGAGTTTCTATGAAATATCATTTTATAATTGTAATTTTCTAAACTGAAAAATCATAACCTAGTAGTTAGAATGGAGGGATTAAACATGATTAACTGAATTCTAAAAATTCTGTTTACACATGTATATATAATTAATTAGTTGGTGATCAATGAATTATTAATGAAAATAACAACCCTTTTTAATATGAAATGAATTATTTCTTTTCCTCCAAAGCTATTTAATTTTTCACCAAATACTTTTATACAAATAAGAAAATCATTATTGTTCGATAATATTATTGATGTATATATTATATATATACATATATAATATTTAGCATTCAACCTATGTGTTTTCTAGCCATAATAAATCTATTTCATGTTCTAAAAACATTTTATTTTTCTAATGGAATTTTTTCACCTTTTGATAGAGCATATGTTTTAAAAAAATTGGAACTTTTATAAACAATATATAAATACAAATATTTTTTTAAAAAGTTATAGAAATAGTAAATTTAGGTGAATTTCCCTATTTTGTGATAAGTATCATGTTCTGATGAATTGTAAAAAAATATTGATTTTTAACTAAAAACAACATTATCATCAAAATAACTTACAGTGTTAAATTATATTCATGATTATTTTACTATATAAATAGATTTTTTTTTACCATTTAATCAAATTTATGTCATTTTCATGAATTACACATTTAATATAGATATAAGAGAATTTTAATCGTTTGAATGTTTTAACTATAATAATCTATTTTCTAGTTCAGTCATTGAGATTAAATTTAAATTTATTTTAAAATATTCATTGGTTATAGTTTATTAAAATGGATTCCATATTTGGAATTATAATTTCATTTTTTCAATATTTCTCTTCTATTTTTGTAAAATATGAATTGTAACGTTATCAATTTTTATTACCACGGATGACTGTAAATTGGGTAATTAGGGGTAAAAAATATAATAAATAAAATAAATCTACCATAAAATTAGAAAAATTTTATTGGATGAATTTAATTCGTCCCTTAACACATAAGGATATAAATTTTCTAATTTAATTGAAACATTTCCCTGAAATGGAGTTAAATATTATTAAAATCAATGATGGTGACAAAATGTCACACTATTCCTTTTAATTTGTATAATATTCTTAATATGGGGTTAAATAAGAGATATGATTGAATTCATATGTTTTATTAAAATATAAAAGTTTTATCTAAATAATGGATTTTTTTAAATTTTTCTTAAGTAAATAATTATGATAAATATTGACACAATTATAATGGTGTAATTATTAAATTAAAGAAAAAGTAAATTAAATAATATTTAAAATATTAAAACAGATTCGGTTTTAATTAAATTAGGTGATACAAAAATTTTATAGGTGAATATGTGATATTAGGGTTTTATTAAACAATTTCTTTTTCAATTTATCTTGTTTTCTTGATTTTCATAAAGCTAATATAATATATATTTTCAAAAATGATATTATTGATATTTTATGAAAATGAAATTTTATTAAATTAGTTTAAAAATAAAAAAATATTATTTAATAAAAAATGAGATAAATTATGATCGAAAATATTATAAATATACCATTTATGGTTAAATTTACACCTTATATGCAAAAATCCCCACCTTTTAATTTTTAAGATGTTGTAACCATTTTCAAAATTTAAATAAGTTAAGCATGGATTAATAAAAAATAAATGATTTAAAAATTCAACAAAACATGTATAAAATATATTTGTTGATGGAATTACCATAATATACAAAATTATCATTAAATTAAATTGAAATTTTTGGTATTTTCATTTATATTTAATTTACAATAATTTAATTTTTGATATATTCCAAAAGAAACATTCAACATTATCACAAAAGGAAACCTTTTCCCCAATATCATTTCATAACATTGAATCTCCAATCTTGGAAAACACTATGATATTTTCGTATCCAATCCCATATCAACATTCTAGAGGTTATGTTATTCCCATGGGGCCAAATCTAGGGTCCTTTAGAATATATTTAAAGGACATGTTTCGAAGTAGAGGTAATTTCTCTAATAGATAAATCTCATTTTATAAATTTGTATAATTAATATAAATTCATGATATATATCATATAATAATAAATTCATATTCCCAAATATTCTTAAATTTTAATATTATTATGAACACCTGTCACATCTGGTCTTCACTTTGAGGTATGTATTTAATTTTAATTTTAATCACATATATTTTATTGCCTTTTTTGTAAATTGTTTTGTTGGAGTTCGAGATGAGCACGATTTTAGTGGTACGCACATGTGGTGATAAATGGACGTGGTCTTGACGTTGCCCGACGCACGGGCATGGCACTGGTGAAGCCATGTGGCATGCCCGACACATGGGTGGTCTTACTTGGTATTATTAATATTAACGTTTTAAGTGAGTATTTCTTTTATTTTATTATTATTTCCTTATTATTATAAATATTATTTGTATTTTTATTACTTTCCAATTATTAAATTATATTATTAAATCCTTTTATCATTTTTATTTTAGAATAGTGTAATTATTATTATTGTGTGTGTATACATATACACACATATATATACATGTATATATATATATATGTATTTATATCTCTCCATTTTTTTTATTTATTTTGTCTTTATTATTTCATTTTTTTATTTAATACTTTTTTAACCCACCTAATCCCTACCCTAGTTGCCACCCCCCTTCTTTTTTTTCTTTTCTCTCTCCCACATTTTCTCCTCCCTTCTCCTTCTCTCCTCCCTCTCCCTCACGCGGCTCTCGCCCCTCTCCCTTTTCTAGTGTGGCTTTCCCTCTTCTCCTTCCTCTATTCTATTTTCTCTTCTCATCCCTCTCCCTTCTTCTTCTCTCTTCCTTCTCCCTCACTTCTCTCCTCTTCTACCCATCCCTTCTCTCCCACGGCTCCAGCGCGCTCCCCCTATTCCTCCATTTCTCCTACGGCACACCTCACCCCCATCTCCCTCCTCTTTTCTATTTTATTTTATTTATTTATTTACAATCTCTTATATTCTCTCCTTATTTCATCCTCTACTTATCTCGTTATCTCTTCAACTTACCTCCTCCCAATAGCTGATCAGCCGCCCTTCCCGCACCCCCTCTCGGCTATCGGACATCCCCTGCAACCCGGGTCGCTCTCATCGGACAGCCACTACGCGCCCCTCGGTTGGATCCTGACAATTCCGCGATAAGGGTTTGGTATTATTTTTTTTAATTATTATTTATTTTTTAGTTGTTAATTAATATATTAAGTTATTATCGCATGTGTTTAAAACTATTAATTAAATTATTTTATTATTATTAAATTGGTTAATCATTTTAGTTAATCTGTTTTATTGTTTATCAATTAAGTTAATTGAATTTGTTTAATTGTTAATCCATTTGTTTAATTACTATTAACTGTTCTTATTCATTATTCTATTTAATTAATTATTATTGAATTTTTTTTATTGTTAGTTAAATTATTAAATCGCTAATGTTGTGATGGGTTGGCGATGAGAATTTTTGGTCTATTGTTTTAGGACCTTTTTGACTGTTCCAGGCAGTGCGACATTTGCGCATCGGGAGTATTGCATCGTATCATTTTTCTTTCGTTCCTTCATTAAGGTAGGTGGTTCCATGCCTTTTCATAATTTAGATAATTTAATTTCATTTTTTATTTTAATTTAATATGTTCTATGAATTAGTTTCATGGTGCGATCTATGTTTATAATGTTTTGGCGTGTTCTTTTGATGAAAATTGGGTTTCCGAAATAGTATGCTTTTGTTGTCTATATGCGTTTTTTTGTATAAATGATTGGTTTTGTTTAATAGGTTGTGCGAAAGGTGTTTTAAATTTTTTTTGACATGTGTGCATGATGAAAATTGAACTCTCTTTAGAAATGGTTATGTTATTTTCCATTTTGATCCTGTTGTGGAAAATTTTATAATTGTTTAATAATTGTTTATAGAGTTCCAATGAGGTTTTCGAAGGGTCAATTTGTGAAAATGATTTTTTAATGGTTTCTTTTGCATGCGATATGTTTTATAAATTTAGGAATTGTTTATTTAAGTGGTGTTTTGAGTGCGAAACATGGTTAAAAGGTATTTGAGGGTTGTTTGGCAGGTGAAAAAGGTGTTTTCAAGTCACATTGGGTGTTTGTGTTTTTAAATAATCATTTTTAAAGTATATGAATCAATTTTCATGTGTTTTCCTTATTGTGTACTTTTAAATATGGAATGAAAAATTGTTTGAATAATGGAAAACAAGTTTTGACATGGTTACCTCGTGTATCATGTTTTAAAGTGACGCCTCTATATAAAATCAAGCTGTTTTGGTGTAAAGATTTCTTGGTTTTTCTTGAAATGATTTCAATAATAACTAAAATTATTTATTGGTACATTTATATGACGCTAAAATGGTGCTTTGTAGGAGTTGAATATGCGTTCATTTTTAAAGTGGCATATTTTTATAAAATGAGACATGTCATGTGTGTCTGTCTTTGAAATAGTTATTTTGTATTCAAATGGTGACTTTTGTGTGCAATATCATTTTTGGTATTCCATATGAGAAATAAATATACTATGTGAATGTGAAACTTGATTGAGTACATGGGAAATCCCTGGGTATATAGGTGGGCGGACTAGAACTAGTGCGCTAGTGAACCAGATGGGTGTCGTCCCTGTTTCACATAGCTGGATTGATGATTGTAACACTAACTACTCATATGATATCTGAGGGTCTTGGCCTTCTACGCCACGTTTTCTAAGGGTCGTGGCCTTCTAAGACACGTTATCTGAGGGTCGTTGCCTTCTAAGCCACGTTTGACCGAGACATGAGGTTCGAGGGTCCCACTCAAGCTAGATGATCCTTAGGGGATTTACCCATAGTGTTATACCATCGATGGCATGGTTCCTTTCGTCGGAATATGGAGGACCACTTGTGTGTGTGTGTGTGTGTATGTGTGTGTGTGTGTGAGTATGTGTGTGTGTGTGTGTGTCTGTGTGTGTGTGTGAGTATGTGTGTGTGTGTGTGTGCCCATAATGAACCTTCCTCTTCCTCTTTAAAATCGTGTTTGTGAAATGAGTTATTTTTACTGTTTTCCTTTAGAATTTGGTTTTTAAATGTTTTCCTTAAAAGAATTTAGAAATTATAACTTGAATAGGCACATTAAATTGTCCTTTTGATGTTGTGGAATGGAACATTTTTATTGGGTGACGTCCTACTGGGCCTTTCGCTCACACCCTGCATACACCTTCGGGTGTATGTAGACTTTGTTTCTTTTGTATTCCAGGTTGTGACATCGTGCTCATCGATGGTGGTCTGAGTTGTTAGTGGCCTTCTCATGCAGGTTGGTATTGTGGCATGCATATGCTACACCACTCTTGTCGCTTGGAGGATTGAGTTATAGTTTTAGTCTCTTTTGTTGTTGTTTTTTTGGACGTTGGTTCTAGTTGTACACCCTTAAATTTTTAATTCAGTTTTATGGTCTCTTTGGTTGTCGATTCTTAGTTTCATTTTTATTATCTTGTTAGTGTTTCTGCATACCATCTCAGGTAAACTGTTAACACATGTCACTCTTGATACTCGGGCACTTGTTCCAGCCCGTGGAGATCAGGAACGCCCTTATGGCCTTGCTGCTGACCGGGTCGGGCGCCAGGTCGGATGGCGACCCAACCTGGTTCGTGAAAAAATGTTATCAGAAGGAAAGGATTGCTCTCTTGGGTCGTGTTCTTTCAGGTTAGTGTCACGATAGACTTGATTTAAGTTTGTCGGGACTCGAAGTCCTAGCTACGAGTAAGGTGCCTGGCCAACACAACTCATGGGGGGACTCAAGTTACCAAAGTATGTTGAGGTTTGTATTAGTTTTGGGTCCTTGCGGTTAATCTTGTCTTAGGGAAATGAAAAAGGGGTAAGGTCAGTGGTCCTAGAGAGCTCATAGGGCCTGGAAAGCCATGCAGAGCTGGAGACACTGTCCTGGAATACCATCCATGGCATTGGTGGGATTGGTGTATGGCCGCCAACCATATGTTGCAGTCACCCGCTGACACATGTTTTTCCTTACGTCATTTCTTGTCTCTTTGTTTTGGATTCGTGGATATTTGGTTTTT
Organism: Viscum album; assembly: GCA_963277665.1. Lineage (NCBI taxonomy): Eukaryota > Viridiplantae > Streptophyta > Magnoliopsida > Santalales > Viscaceae > Viscum > Viscum album. Next base: position 475,743,882 of record OY728148.1, read on the forward strand.
TATGTAAAAATGTTTTGGACTTGGAAAATGTTTTCAAATGAAGCGCTTTAAAGATGAAATGGTGTGTGAGGTTTGAGAAGTGTGGGTTAGATGTTTTTGTTTTGAAAAATGGAAAGGTTTGGTTTTGATCCTTGGCGCTCTCATGGGTAACCACATGCATGAGTGTATGCAAAAAGGGAAATGATTAATTGCTCGAGCGGATGAGTGCCTGGATGGACATGAGGTGCATGCCGGTGAGGCATGAGAACATGCATGTGAAAGGCTCATGGGATGCCATTGGTGTTTGTGCAACCCACTACGGTTGCTTATTTTCAAAATGTTTTGTTAAAGCAAAAAAAAAAGAAAAAAATGGTGTTTTAGTAAACTGTGTTTGTGTGGCATTTCCTTGTATTTAGGAAATGTCGGATGTGAGGCGTTTTGAGCCGAGGATCCTTTCTGAATGATTTCTGTCCTGATTTTGAGTCCTTATTTGTATGTTGGTATACAAGTGTGTGGTTAGTAAATTCCTTTGAAGAGTACACCGGGGAGCCCTTGTAGTGGTTTCCCCTGCACGTTTGGTGTTTTCTTGTGGTATGTCGTGACCGTTGGACCAGTTTCGTTGAGTCCATAGTTTTCATTTTTGACTAGTGTATACCCCCCATAAATTGTTGGCATGTGATTGAAGTACGGCTACTGGGAATTCCCCATTGGCCGGCACTCCAGTTGATCGAAGGACTCTCTTTTTGAATTCTAGAATTGAACCCACCTCTCCTTTTTACAACTAAGTGGATCATCTTGCGGTGGGATGGCAGATGCGAGGGGAGTTGAACAGAGTTTTCGTTTCTTTGAGTTGTCTGAGTCGTCGGGTATGAAATTCGAGGTCGTTGCGCATGAAGGTTTCCCCTGGAAATGGCCAAAGGAAATCCAGTGGGGAAGGGTGAAGGCGGTTTAGAATTTTCAGTGTTGACCAGTGTCTTGAAGGGATTTGTAGTATTTTCATCGGTTTCAAGGGTCATGTCTGGCGACGTCTTGCAGTGTAAGTTCTCTTTGATTTTCAAGGGTGAAGTTTTACCTCATTAATTTGAATGTTATGTTTGGAAATGGTGAAGGAGATTCCAGTGGGGAGAGGTGGAAGCAGCCTAGAGTGGTCGGTGCATGCCACTATTATAAATGACCTTTGGTCCTTTGTTGGTTTCGTTTAAGACAGGGTCTACGTTAGGCCACTAGTGTGGCAGACCCAGTCACATGGGGATGATATGGTCAACTGCAGGAATCACGTGTTATTTAAGACTCGGTTTGAAGTCCCTCTCCGTATAATGTTCCTCTCAATCGAAATGATCATGTTCAGGTGACGATTCATGGTGTCATGTTCTCATCCAGTGTGGCAAAGGTCAATTCACATGCACCATTAAGCCTCTTGTGTTGGTGAATTTGCAGTGTAGGATCAGTTGGATGTCGTAATGTGTTGTGGTTGCTGTTGTTTCCTTAGTTGTATTGTGGTTGCATGTGACACCAAAAGGAGAAGCTCGGTTATGGAGTCTTCAATTCCTGACTGTGAGGCAGGAGATGCTTCAAACATCAGGGCCCAGCCATAGGCCTCGGAGTGAAGCTGGCACGTGGTCAGGAACCCCGGGATCGTATAAAACCCGGATTTCATTTTTGTCATCGGTGATGAAAGTGAAAGCAGCTTAAATTATTTTCTATGGTTGTTCAGTTCGAAGGAGCCGTCTTGTTGCATAAGGTTTTTGTGACAATGTGGAGGAGTGTTCGTCTCGTGCAATAAAGTCTTGGGGGTCACGTTCCACTGGATGTAATTGCTTTAGTGGCCTTAAGGGGTTTGTTGAGTAAATCTGTCTCAAATCTGAATAATTCTCATCCAGGAATGTGGAAATACTGGTTTGTCTTGGGTCATGCTTTTAACGCCCCAGTAGTCAGGCCCCTCCCTCCCCACCCCTTGTGGTGGGGTGTTTGGTCACCATCGAGATTTTTTTTCTAAAGTTTTGTACCTGCTTGTAGTTCTAATGGTGGGGAGACCCACATCAGATCTCGTACAAATATCTCTGGAATGAATTGATGTGGGACTCTTAATTAATGGTGGGGAGTCCATTCAGACCTCCGGATGTCGATTTCCCAAACCCATCTTGGGCGATAGTAGGTTCTTAATGGTGGGGAGTCTGCCCGGGCCTCCTTGTGTCGATTTTCTAGTCGGTCTCGGGTGTCAGAAAGTTTTTAATAGTGGAGAGCCCCATCAGGCTTTCCCATGGTGGGCCATTCAGTTTTGTTCCTAGAGATGGTTTAGTGGTTGGTTATTGAAGTATTCTTTGGATGTGGGTTGTTTTTGTATCTTCGTTCCAGTGAAATGGAGTGTTTTTCGTTCAATGATGTTTGAGGTGTTTTGGTTTGTGAGGTTGGTTTCCACATGTGTGAGAGTTTCTTTCCCGGATCAATCAACTGGAGGCGTTCTAGCTCTTTGGGGTGGGCAACACATATCAGAAAGTATTTTTTACATGCTTCTTGAGGTTGACATTTGAGTCACTTTTTCTAAGCACGTTGCTTTTTCTGCTTTTCGCTTGTTGGTTGTGGAGATCCTCTTTGAACTTTAGTGGGGTATCAGTTTCTTCTTTGTGCCTCAACCCTAGCTGTGGCTTTTTGGGGATGGAACGTTTTCATAGTGGGGAGAATTGTCACGTCTGGACTTCACTTTGAGGTATGTATTTAATTTTAATTTTAATCACATATGTTTTATTTCTTTTTTTTGTAAGTTGTTTTGTTGGAGTTCGAGATGAGCACGATTTTAGTGGTACACACTTGCGGTGATAAATGGACGTGGGCTTGACGTTTCCTGACGCACGGGCATAGCACAGGTGAAGCCATGTGGCCTGCCTGGTACACGGGTGGTCTTACTTGGTATTATTAATATTATCATTTTAAGCGAGTATTTCTTTTATTTTATTCTTATTTCCTTATTATTATAAATATTATTAGTATTTTTATTACTTTCTAATTATTAACATATATTTTTAAATCCTTTTATCATTTTTATTTTAGAATATTTTAATTATTATTATTGTGTGTGTATACATATACATATATATATATACATGTATATATATATATATATATTTGTATTTATATCTCTCCATTTTTATTTATTTATTTATTTTATCTTTATTATTTCATTTCTTTTTTTATTTAATTCCTTTTTTTAACCCACCTAATCCATACCCTAGCCGGCACTCCCCCCCTTATTCTTTTTTTCTTTCCTCTCCCCCACGTTTTCTCCTCCCTCTCCCTCACGCGGCTCTCGCCCCACTCCCTGTCCAGTGTGCCTCACCCTCTTCTCCTTCCTCTATTCTCTTTTCTCTCCTCCTCCCTCTCCCTTCTTATTCTCTCTTCATTCTCCCTCCCTTCTCTCCTCTTATTTCCATCCCTTCTCTCCCACGGCTCTAGCGCGCTCCCCCTATACCTCCATTTCTCCAGCGGTATGCCTCATCCCCATCTCCCTCCTCTCTTATCTTTTATTTTATTTATTTATTTATTATCTCTTATATTGTCTCCTTCTTTACTCCCCTCCTTCTCTCATTCTCTCTTCACCTTACCTCCTCCCTATTGCTTGTCAGCCGCCCTTCCCGCACCCCTGCTCGACTGCCGGACATCCCTCGCAACCTAGCTCTCTCTCACCGGACAGCCATTGCGCGCCCCTAGGTTGGATCCCGACAATTCTGCGATAAGGGTTTGGTTTTATTTTGTTTAATTATTATTGATTTTTTAGTTGTTAATTAATATATTCAGTTATTATCGCATGAGTTTAAAATTTTTAATCAATTTTTTTGATTATTATTAAATTGGTTAATCATTTTATTTAATCTGTTTAATTTTTTTATCAATTTAGTTAATTGAATTTGTTTAATTGTTAATCTATTTGTTTAATTACTATTAAATTTGATTTTTCATTATTCAATTTAATTAATTTTTATTGAATTTGTTTTATTGTTAGTTAAATTATTAAATCGCTGATGTTGTGATGTGTTGGCGATGAGAATTTTTGGTCTACTGTTTTAGGACCTTTTTGACGGTTCCAGTCAGTGCGGCCTTTGTGCAGTGGGAGTATTGCGCCGTATCATTTTTCTTTCATTCCTGCATTGAGGTTGGTGGTTCCATGCCTTTGCATCATTTAGATAATTTAATTTGTTTGTTTAGTTTAATTTAATATGTTCTATGAATTAGTTGCATGGTGCGATCTATGTTTATAATGTTTTAGCATCTTCGTTTGATGAAAATTGGGTTTCTGAAATATTATGATTTTGTTTTCTATATGCGTGTTGTTGTATAAATGATTGGTTGTGTTTAATAGGTTGTGCGAAAGGTGTTTTAATTTTTTTTTGACATATGTGCGTGATGCAAATTGCACTCTCTTTAGAAATGGTTATGTTATTTTCCATTTCAATCCTGTTGTGGAAAATTTTAGAAGTGTTTAATAATTGTTCATAGAGTGCCACTGAGGTTTTAGAAGGGTCAATTTGTGAAATTGATTTTTAATAGTTTCTTTTTCATGCGATATGTTTTATAAATTGGGGAATTGTTTATTTAAGTGGTGTTTTAAGTGCGAAACATGGTTGAAACGTTTTTGTGGGTTGTTTGGCAGGTGAGAAAGTTGTTTTTTAGTCACTTTGGGTGTTTGGGTTTTTAAATAAACATTTTCAAAGTATATGAATTACTTTTGGTCTGTTTTCCTTGTTTTGTAATTTTGAAGTTGGAATGAAAAATTGTTTAAATGATGGGAAACAAGTTTTTACATGGTTACCTCATGTATCAAGTTTTAATGTGATGCCTCTATATAAAATCAAGCTATTTTGGTGTAAAGTCTTCTTGGGTTTTCTTGAAATTATTTCAATATTAACTCAAATGATATACTAGTACATTTATATGACACTAAAATAATGCTTTGTAGGAGTTGAATATGCGTTCATTTTTAAAGTGGTGTATTTTTATAAAATGAGACATGTTGTGTGCATGTGTCTTTGAAATAGTGCTTTGGTATAAAAATGGTGAATTTTGTGTGAAATATCTTGTTTGGTCTACGATATGGGAAATAAATATACTATGTGAATGTGAAACTTGATTGAGCACATGGGAAAACCCTGGGTATCTAGGTGGGCGGACTAGAACTAGTGCGCTAGTGAACCGGATGGGTGTCGTCCCTGTTTCCCTTAGTTGGATTGACGATTTCAACACTTACTAAACAGATGATATATGAGGGTCGTGGCCTTCTATTCCACATGTTCTGAGGGTCGTGGCCTTCTAAGCCACGTTTTCTGAGGGTCGTGGCCTTCTATGCCACGTTTCACTAAGACATGAGGTTCTAGGGTCCCACTCTAGCTAGATGATCCTTAGGGGATTTACCAATATTGCTCTACCGTCGATGGCGTGGTGCCTTCCATCGGCATATAGAGGACCACTTGTGTGTGTGTGTGTGTACCCATAATGAACCTTCCTCTTCCTCTTTAAAACCGTGTTTGTGAAATGAGTTCTTTTTAGTGTTTTCCTTTAGCATTTGGTTTGTAAATGTTTTCTTTAAAATCATTTTGAAATTATAACTTGAATAGGCACATTAAATTGTCCTTTTGATGTTGTGGCATGGATCATTTTTATTGGGTGACGTCCTACTAGGCCTTTCGCTCACACCCTGCAACACCTTCGGGTGTATGTAGACCTTTTTTTCTTGTGTATTCCAGGTTGTGAGATCGTGCTCAGCGATGGTGGTCCGAGTTGTTAGTGGCCTTCTCATGCAGGTTAGTGTTGTGGCGTGCGGATGCTACACCACACTTGTCGCTTGGAGGTTTGAGTTAATGTTTTAGTCAATTTTGTTGTCGTTTTTTCGGATGTTGGTTTTAGTTATACACCTTTAAATTTTGATTTCAGTTTCATGGTCTCTCTAGTTGTTTATACCTAGATTCATTTTTATTATCTTATTAGTGTTTGTGAATACCATCTCAGGTAAACTATTCACATAGGTTACTCTTGATACCGAGGCACTTGTGCCAGCCCGTGGGGGTCAGGAACACCCTTAGGGCCTTGCCGCAGACCGGGTTGGGCACCAGGTCGGATGGCGACCCATCCTGGTTCGTGACAACACCCTATTATAAAACCCATTTCCCATTCAATAAGATGTGGATGTATCACTCGTACATATGTACGACATACCATCTCCATGTTGCGATACAATTCATTTTTCATCACCATATTATATGATACGAAAAAATAATGCATTTAAGGTTAATATATGATATTAATGAAATTATAATACTTCAATAATGATAATGTCATATCCAACTTTTTAACATATAATATTTTTGGAAATTATAACTTCGCTTGTACGTAAAAATGACTTACCAGCTCTATGATGCGATGTGATTCATTTTTTATATATATTTAAAATGGTTGGTATTAAGGTTGAATTTATGGAAATATATTATTTATATTACATAATAATTATTTTGAGAATTATTTGAAGTAGATAAAAGTATATAGAAAAGATCTATCAATGTAAAAGATCCCTGAAAAATTAAGCATATTTCACATAGAGCAATGAATTTAATTGTCAATAATTCAGTGATAAGATGCTCTAAACAAATAGTACATGGTATTATTGATATCTTTATAAAATAAATATATAATAAACCCGTATTTATTATTTTAGAGGTTTTAGCATGAATAAGAAAAAATGAGACTTGGGGTAAATTATTTAGGTCTCACTTTTATTTCTATGGGACACATGCCTTATACACAACTGGTTTCATCGACGTGGTATATATAATTCCAATTAATGTATTAAATATTTCTTATCAAGAATATTGTGATATTTTCATATCAACATAATTTTCTATCTTTCGTGGTTCATTTATTTTAGCTTATTTTCATGGTGTTAAGGATTATATCATTATCTCTTAAATTTTTCAGATCGTATTGTTTTAAAAAACTATTGGGGAAGATTTATATTAAAAGACCATGAATTTGAATTGTTTATAAATTTTTTTATAATTATCATATGAATATATAATATTATTTTTATCCCTATTTTAATTTTTACTAAATTAGTTTAAATGATTTTATTCGTTTAAATGATTTTTTTCATTTTCCCAGCAAGGTACATTGATCCTTTTATGGAAAAAGTATGAAATGAGTATTTTTTTACTCATACAACATGAATGGATTTATACGGCATCATGATTCTTGAAATATATGAATATTATATTAAAATAATATAATATTAGTTTAAAAGATTTTTTTTCATTAAAATTACAAGGCTATTTAAAGAAAATGATTTTTAATGGTAGGATATTTTCCTCAAGAATAATTTCAAGTAATCATTAAAAAAAATTTCTATAGAAGATGAAATTATATGATGTCACCTACGATTTACTAGGGATATGATCCAATTATACTATTATAATTATTTCTTTTAATGGATATTGTATATGATTAAATGATAATTATGAAACATATTTCTATTCTATGATTTAGGTTATGATAATGCATTTATGAAAATCGTTTCTTTACATGGGTTCTGATATTATGAATTATTTATCGTAATGTGGAACACATTTTTATTGTTTTCATTTAGATAGGGGGAAACAATATCCCTATCCAATTTATTTCATATTTAATTAAAACTTATGAGGTCGTTAAGGGATTCAATTTCTTGTTCTTGTTTCATTATGGGAAACATGTGGTAAGTCCTGATCCGTGAATCTTGGAAATAAAATTAAAAATAAAATTTTTTTTCTATACTTATGATGATGCCACTCAAATTTATGACTCAAACATATTGTTCAAGAATAATATATGAAGATGTTTAATTTATATGGTTTATGTTAATGATTTATTCCAGAACCCATGTTTGTGATCTATAACACGTTGTGTATAAACATTGTATATATACTCATGATCACATAATCAGATTTATTATCATATGATTGCATATGTTAATAAATTGATATATTCTATTTGTAACCTTGTTTTTCATCTAATATCACTATTTTATTATGTTCCATTTCCTCTATATATGAATAAAAGAGTTAATTGTGGTATAATAAAAGGGATAAAATTATGAGGAAATAAGTGGGTGACATTGTAGATTTATTACGAGCTAGTAGTTTATGTATAGAAGTTTAAAACAGAAGTAGAACATTATGATCCTCAGTTATATATTTTTATAATTAAATGAATATTCATCTAAAAATATATTATATCTATATATGATATTTTTTTGTCGTTATATTTGGTATCATAGGAAGGGTTTCGTTATCTAATGAAAGATAAGATAATACATTCTTAGAAGAACCCTAAGGTTAAGTCAATGTATAATATAAAATTTTATTGTTTTATTAATAATTATGAATAGCGAAGGTCAAATACTATTGTTTGTTATATGGTTTCATTATTTAATTCATTTTCTAATTTATTTTTTCTTGATTACTTACTATGATTTTTAATTATTAACATATGATTTTTGGATTTATTCAATGGATGGAACATAAAGGAAATGAGCTAATTTCGAATGTGATGTAAAATTAAATAATTTACCACATGAGAAACCAAATGTTATGTGAGCAATAAGGTATAACCGTGTTTCAATGCTAGTGGATCTTTCTTAGGGTACAAAGCATATTGATCTTCCAAATGATCAAAGACGAGAACAATGTATTGTTGAATCAATCGTGAGGAAAATCCACATTATTTTAGTAGATACTTTACCACACTAGTGGTTGAGAGATGGAGCAATGAGCTATAGATAATATTTCATATTCTTCAATACATGGGACATGAAAAATGATACCTTTCTTTTTATTGTCTGGAGGAGAAGAAAATAAATGGTGGAATATTTTTAAGAATATGAGGCAAAAGGATGAAAATGAATTCATGGAATGGGAAGAGATCAAGAACATAATTTTAAATAATTGATTTCCTCATATAATTCATAATAATATAGCAATTTATTTCCTCGAGCTACAGAAAAAAATAAGATTCTTCAATTAGTACCTATGAGGAAAATTTTACATGACTTTTGAGGTATACTTCTGGTATTATTATCTAACCTAAAAGTAAGATTTACAGATTCCATAGGGAATTAAAACCATGTATTTAAAAAGAGTTATCAATTAGAGTCTTTAGTATCTATGAATAATTTTTCTTGTGTGATCTTATAGTGTTAAAGGATATTGTAAAAAACAACCATATCCATGAATTTGATAAGAAAATAAAATCAAAGGCTCGTGAAAACTCATCAAAACACATAGTGGAATGAAATTTAGACCGTCTACATGAAATAAATTTGGGAAGAAATCTCAAATTATGTGTTTTGATGTAAGTATGAAGTTTTTTAAATGTTTATATGAGGGCCATAAATACCATAAATGTTTAATGTTAAAGAATATTATGGTTAATGATATAGTGGAAAAGAAGATTCCAACTTATGCACCACCCATGAACCAATTCAGTAAATGAAAGAAGCATGAAAATTATACCAATTAGCATAGAAATCCTAATTTATTTAATGATGAATGAAAAAATTCTCTAAATACCAATGGAAATGGGAAATATAATATGATGACGATGGATTGATTGGGTTACACTAACGATGAGGTCAAAGGTACACTCGTCATCCAATTTAAAATAATTAATGCCTTATTTAACTTTTGATCCACAAACTATTTTATTAATAAATATTTTGATTAGGGTATCACAATGTCACCAAAAGAATATGTTTTTGAGTCATTTTTGAAGTCTTCTAATTGAATAATGTTCACGTATCTGGGTTGTAGTTCATCTCTGATTAATGATTGTCAGAATGTACTCCCAAAAAATCTCATTATTCTTTCTATATTTCAGTTCGATATGATTTTTGGAATGGATTGGGTTTCCCTATATAGAGCCAATATCAATTTGTATATAAGGGAATAATAATCCACATTCCTTAGGAAGCTATAATAATTTATTAATTAAATTATGAATATGAACTTCGACTAGAAATTTCATCCATCATATGGATTTTAATTCCTATACATGAATGTTATCTATCTCTACTTGTTAGGAATGAAATAAAAATTAATGATAATGATATTGTATGTGAGTTTGTTGAGGTGTTACCTAAAGAGTTTCTTGATCTTCCACCAAATCTTAATGTTGTGTTTTCAATATAACTCATACCTGTTCATGTGCTTATTTCAAAGAATCCTTAAATAATATACCCAATTATAATTCATGGATTAAAGAAGAAACTATAAGGGAATATTGATAAGGTACTCATACACCCTTGTGTTTTTCCTTAAGGTAAAACTGTTCTACTTGTAAAGAATAAATATGATTAATTTGTCTTTTCATTTACTATAATGATCATAAAAAATCACAATCAAGAACAAGTATCGTATTCCACATATAAATGATTCATTTTTTCAACTATAAAAGCTCAAAAATATTATACAAGTGAACTTATTTTTGATTATTAACTATTAAGGTTCAGGAAAAAGGATATTCCCAAGTGGCCTTTACTGAAAATGTATGAACACAGTGAATTTATAATGATTCCTTATGATATTTCTAATTCCACACTATCTTTAGGGAATTGATGAATATCGTCTTTAGATATTATCTTTTTCAGTTTGTGGTAGTATTTATAGATAATATTTTTCAATATTCAATGAGAAAGGTTCAAAATTAATATCACATGATGATTTTACTGAATACTCTAGGAAAGGAGAAGATTTATGTAAAATTTACATAGTTTGAATATTATGTTTAGAATGTTTCATTTCTGGTACATATAAATTCATGTGAGGGTATATTAGTAGATCTATAAAAAAGCGTAGACATTGATAAATTTCCTAGAGAATCCTAGGTAACTAAAATCAATTTTTTTCTGGTTTCACCAGATATTATCAGGTATTTTTGGTAAATTTATCTAGTATTTCTAATCCACTCACCATGTATTCTTGTATGGTTTCAATGTTCATTTGGATTAATGAGGAAGAAGATGATTTTGAGTAACTAATGTGGTGATTAGTCACTACCCTCATGCTTATGTTAACATACAACATCAAAGGGTATATAATACATAATGATACATGAAAGAGATTATATGTATGTGTTCTTATGATAAATTACATTTTTGTAAATTATGACACATGAAAACTGATGGTTTATGGGAAATATTTCACAACTTGTTATATGGAGTTAACTCTGGTAATCATTGCATTAATGATATAAGGTTAATATCTTTATAGGGAAAAGTTTGATATATATAATAGTAAAAAAATATTAATGTATTAATCACATAAAATTAGTCGAATATGTACCAATAAAAATGTTTGGAATGTATTAAATATTTTTATTTCACAATAAATTTCCACATCAGGAATGGAAACATGGTGGTTGATGCATTTAGTCAAAAAAGACCATTCAAGATTTTCTATAATGGGGATAAAAAACTCAATATTTAATTATTTGAATGAATGCATATGGAAATAATAAAGGAAGTTGATCTTGAACAAATGAATGTTTAACTATCTATCAAACTAATGATTACAAAGACTTAGAAGAATGATTTTGATATTGAAAAGAAGGTGAAATATGTTCTTCAGTTCAAATATGATTGTGATGTAATAATAAGGTCATAGAATAGTATATGAGTTCCTTATGTATTAGATTTTAAGAAGGACATGTTGGATGATTCTCATAGTTCATTATTATCTATTCATCCTAGAATAAAAAATATGTATAGACATATAAGAAAAACATTTCTTATTGGATATACTAAAGATAGATATTATAGTGTATGTTTCCCAGTGCTTGGTGTGACAGCCTGTTAATCTAGAGAAACATAAATCAAATGGGATGTTACTATCATTAAGAGTACCTGAATTGTAAAGGGAAAAATCGACATGGGAATTCCTATTAGACATCCTAAAACATCTAAAGGACATAATGATATACAGGTTATATTCAATCAGCATAAAAAGTGTACACACTTCATATCTATTAAAGAAGAATTTCCTCATGATCATCTTTCCAGAATATGTGTTATGGATGTCATTAGATTTCATGGTGTACTACATTCCATTATATCTCATCAAGATATGAGGATCAACTCATGATATAGAAAATTCCTCAGTACGCACAAGTTACAAATATACGTTTGTTTCGTTTCTTATCACCCTATGATAGATGGTAAATCTTAGGGGGAAATTAAAACTATAGATGTTTTGTTTTAGATATTTCTCTATGGATTTCTAATGTGATCGAGATAAACACCATCATTTTGTAGAATTTTCTTACAATAATTATCTTTATTATATAATTCATTTGGCTCTGTACGATTCCCTATTTGGTAAGACGTCCTGAACACCAATGTGATAGAAAGATGTTGGAAATAAAGACAATGGGATATGATATTTTGGAGGAGAGAGATGAAAATTTTAGATTCATTCAGAACAAATTTGAGAAACTCAATGTTGTTTAGAAAATTATACTGACAATTGTTCGAAATATCTAGAGTTTGAAGTGGGTAAAATGTTTTTTCTTTGAATATCTCATTGGAAGAGAGTAAATAGATTTTTAAATAAGAGAAATATAAGACTGAGATATATCATTACATTTTAAATTATTGATCATATTGGGATGATATTTTATATATTTTATCTTCTAATTAATATACCTCTAGTTTATGATGTGTTCTTTGTATCTCTCAAGAGTAAGTACATACTTGATCATTAAAATATAATAAACATAGAGGTAATCATGCAAAAAAAATTATCATAATTATAAGAAAAATTTTATTTGAAATATTGGATTTTATATATAAGGTCCAATGAAACAAGACCACTAACCTATATAATGGTATGTGTAGAAACCACCAATTTTAGGGAATCTACATAGGAACATGAGGATGAAACGAGGTAGATATATCCACATTTAAATTTATCATTATAACAAATTTCATGGAAGAAATTCATTATAAATGGGGTTTAATGTAACAATTTGAATATTTAGAAAAATATATTTTGAATAAATTATATTTACTTGATATCAATATATTATTGAACAACATGAAACACTGGCTTGGCTTGTGTTACATGCAACTATGAGCTTATATGAACTATCATTTATTAAATTTTATTACCTAAACACCAAAATTATTATGTAGACACTAAAATGAAATTATTAAATTGAATTAACTAAAATATAAATAAATGGTTTACATAACTATATAAAATTAATTCATTGGTGACCAATTAATTATAAATGAAGATAAAGATACATGTTGAATAAATAAGGAAATATTTTTGTGCTGAATAATTATTTAATATTTCAAAAGTGCATTTTATACCAATAAAAAATCTCTATTTTTGGAATCTATTAGTGATATATATATATATATTACTCAATATAATATTATACAATCAAACTTTACGTTTAGGGGATGTAATAAACCTGGTTTTATTCTTCAAAAAACTATAATTTTTAAAGTATATTTTCCCTATTTTTTTGATGATACACTTGTTTTAAAACCAAATGATGAAACTTTTATAAATTATATTTTAAAAAATAAACATATTCATTCAAATAGGAACATAAAAATTTTCTTTTTTTGAATTTTTTGTATTTTTTTATATGTTCAATGTTTTGGTGAACATTTAAAAATACATAATTTTAATTTAAAACAGATTTTCCATCGAAATAATTTATAACGTAAAATTATATCATTGATTTATTTTAAAATATAATTGGGATAATGTTTTATCACTTGATCCAATATAGGTCATTTCATTAATTTCAAATTTAATTCGGATGTAAAAGTTATTAAATATCTTGAACGTTTAACTTTATAATATTTTTTTCTCATTACATAAAAATGATTATTTTTAAATTATTTTTTGAAAAATTTATGTTTTAAATTTTGAAATATGGATTCCCTATATAGAATAATATGGTCTATATTAAATAAACACATCCCTTTTAGGTTTGTACTAGATGATAAATAGATTTATAAATTTTTATTTCCACGATTAAGGGTAAATATGGTTATTTAGGGTATAAATAAAATTATAAATATTAAAAAACTACCCAAACCATTTATAATATTTTATTAGATGATTTTAATTCGACACCTAACAAATAATGATATAAATATAATAATTTAATGGACACTATACCATGAAAATGACTCAGATATTTTTAAAATAAAAAGAGTTACAAAATGCCACACTCTTACTCATAATGGGTTTAATATTTTAATATTTGATAAAGTAGAAGATATTCTAAAAAATATATATTATTATAAATTTTATGAGGTTATTCTACATAATGTAAATTAATTTTTAATTTTTACTGGAAAAAATAAATATCATAAATAATTACACCTTAATGATGAGTAATTATTCAAATAATGGAAAAATCAATTAAGTGATATTGAAAAATAATAAATAAATATAATTTAAATTAATTATGGTTATGCAAAATTTTATAGTTGTATATAAATTATTATTGTTGTATTAAATTGATTGGTTAGATTCTATCTTCATGTATTGATTTTCTTAAAGTTAATGTAATGAATAGTGACAAAATTTTCACTAATGATATTTTATGAAAATAAAATTCTATTTAATTAGATAAATACATGATAATTATATTTAAAGAAAATTTGGATAATTTTTTGCAACAAATGTCAGTCATTTTCTATTCATGGTTCAATTTAAACCTTATATGTAAAAATAAACACATTTTAATATTGGAAATATTGTTATCGTAGTTAAACTTGAAATATGATAAATAATGGTTAATAAAGAATGATAAGGATTAAAATTATAGAATAAAATATTAAAATATACAATTTGATGTTATTACCACCATTTCATACATTATTTTCAAATAAAAATCCATTTTAAGGTATTTAAATTGAAATTTAATTTATTATAACTTAATATTTTCAGAATTTCCAGAAGTATAAATCACCTAAATTATTAAAGTAAACCTTATCCCTCAACTCATTTTAAAAAATTTTGTGTTTTAAATTGAAAAAATTCTTAATAATTATCTTCTCCCCATCCCTATCAACATTATAGAGGTTTTTCTATTGCCAAAGGACCAACTATAGAGTCCTTTAGAAGAGATTTAAAAAATCTGTTTCGAAGAAGAGGTAATCTCATTAACCAACAACTCTATTTTTCTACTCTCCTATACTTCCTCTTAATATATGATATATTTCATAAATTAATATATAAATCACAAAAAAGATAATCATATATTATTATTATGATTAAAACAGCATTATAAAACCCCTTTACCAACAAATAAGAAATGAAAGCTTCGCTCGTGCATATGTACGACTTACCATATCAACATAGCTATAAGAACAAATTTTCTCACCATATTTTTTGAGTTTAAATTATGATGTATTTAATTATTATTATTAATATTTATTCCACAATGATACTTAAGGAATGATAATTTCATTTCTACTTTTTTACCACCAATTCTTTTGGGAAATGATATCATCGCACATGCATACATATGACTTTCCATTTCAATGATTCAATGCGATTTGTTTTTCAAATTTATTTAAAATGGGTTCTAATTAAGAATAATGTTGTGAAATTTTATGATATATATGAAAAAATAATGTTTAATAAAATTATGGGAGCTTGATCTATGTAAATTTATAGGTAATGTTGGATCAAAATATTCTTGGAAAATGAAACACATATATCCTAGAACTCAGATTTTAAATATTAAAAAATTTGTAAGAAGATGTTAAAAAATAATACGTGGTTTGATTTATAAATATCTAAATAGAAAAATGTATAATAAATCAATATTTATGATACAATAGTTTAGGTGTCAAACAATTAAAGGTGATACTTGATGTTTGGGATTAATGTCTCATAATTATTTCTCTACGATAGATGCATTATACAGAATTTGTTTCTTTTAGGTGGTGTATATAAGGACCATTAATGTATTTTATGAGTCTTATATAAAACAATATGGTATTTTTATATCCATTATATTTCATTCTAGGGGGAAAACTATTATACTAAATATAATCTAATATGGGATTATTTCCAAATCCCATCATCAGTCGACAATATTTCGTTTTAAATATCCAATGGAGATTTTTTATATTCGATGTTTATGTGTTATAAATATATATTGGAAATAATTCTTTAGTATTCCCAAATTATTTTTTAATTTTACATTTACCTAAGTATTACATTTTAATAAATTTATTGAATGAAAAAATATTCATCTTTTTTCAAATGAAATATTTTGTGACATTTAAAAAAAAGAAATAAAGGAATGTTTTCTTAACATATAATATAGGGAATGATTAATCATTTTTCATGATTCAATAATGTATTCATGCTACCCTTAAAAAATTAAAAGTTTAGTTCCCATGAAAATATTTTCCTTGAACATTTCATGGCTCCCTAAAGACTTGAATTCACATATGAATTCATATTTTCCTCAATAATTGTATCAAGTAATCCTTAAAAATTATTTATTCATCCACAGTGACATTATATGATGCTTCTTATGAGTTACTGTGGTTATAACCCAAGGATACCAATCATATCATTTCTTTGATTTGTGTATTTTTTTCCTTGAATTATATTTATGAAACATATTACATTTCCATGAGTTAGGTTATGATGATTTGTTTATGAAACTATTTTCTTCACATCATATCTAATCTGATGAATGATTTATGGTCCTATAGAACACATATGTATAGTTTTTATTAAGTGTTGAGTGGGGAAATATAACCACTATAATTAATTGGTTAATGAATTATATCTCATGATAAATTTAATGGAAACTCATTAATGTTCATGATATGTAATAGGAAAGAAGCCTTTTTTAGTCTATTAAAGGAAACAAGTGATAAGGCATGATCCTAGAGTTTTGGTAGTGAACCTTGTAATATGGTAGTTTATTATATACATATTATTATTACACACATATTAATTACTAGAACATATGGATCAAGATGAGCTATGATGAAGATTAATTTATATAGTTCATGTTAATTTTTTATGCCATAACTCATGTTTATGATCCATGATAGGTTGTTTATAAACATAGTATGTTATGATCATGATAACATACCCACATTTCTTATCATATTATTTCAAAAGATAATATATTGATATGTTCTATTTTTACACTTATTGGCATCACAGATCATATTTTCTTATGTTTCCATTACATAGGAAATGAAGAAAGGTGTTAAGTGAGATATAGTAAAAGAGATCTAATTATGAAGATATGAGTGGGAGAATATGTATATATTTTATGAAAAAGTTATCTATGATTCCAATTTTAAGAAGGAACTATACCATTATAATCCTTAGGTATTAATTCTCTTAATTAAATGAAAATTCTTCTGAAAGATGTAATATCTGTGTACAAAAATATTGGGTCATTATATCTATTCCATATCATATATCAATAACCTTGGCTGTTGTTACCATCACTAGTAATACGTTAAATCATACTAATATTGTAATGATAAATACTCTATTGATGAAGAAGAATATTAAAACTAATCAGAGAGAACACAATGTGTTACATTTGTCACTATTATTGAAGGATTTATCACGTGTAATGTGGAAAAATATTAAATATAGAGAAAAAATCATGATATTCAAGAGGGAAAAAATCATGAAGGTGTTGAGGTAAAAATTTCACTAGAATCAATTTTTTGTTCTCATAAAGGGAGAAAATAAATGGTTGATGAACTAATCAATGAGGTAAAGACAATTTTTAATTCACTTTGATGTTATGGATAGATTTTTGATGAATATACCACATGGAAGTAAATATTTTGAATCTATATGGATAAATTTATTTCAAATATTTTGAAAATAAATTATAGAGATATAGAATAATAAATAAATGGAAAACATAAGTATTTATTTATTTCTAGTGAGATTATAAAAATGTCATCCAATGGATAATAATAAAATCTGATAAGAATATGGAATTTTAATCTATAAAATTTGTGATATAGTATGATAATATAAGTCTTATGAGTTGGAAAATAAAAAAAAGTGTGACTCTACATTGTTAAATTAATTTAAATATTTATTTTAAAAATGAATTAGTTGATGAAAATGTACATTAAATGGAAAATATCAATTTATGTGTCTAAATTTTGAATGATTTGAACAAGTTTTTATAGGTTTCATTGAGATAAAAGATAATGGTGGAGATGATGATCAATAAAAGAGAACATTATGAATGGATTGTGTGAAATGTTGTCGAATTCGACGAAGCTATCCAAAGGAAATGTAATTACTAATAAAATGAAAAAGATGATTTTTTTGAAATTGAATTAGGCCACAATGTTTGATTTGTATAGTATAAAATAGAATGAGGACTTAGAGGATGAAGTACCAAAAATATGCATGGGTAAATAAAAAATTTCTATTTATTACATGATTTATGGATAGTAGAATTACAAATGATTATAAGTAATGATTATTATACACCTAAACTAGTTCTATTAATATTGAATGAATTATTATTCTTCAGATTAATTCAAAATCATGAAAGATAAAATATATTATGGAAGTAATGTACAAATTGTAACGTCATGGGCCGGATCACCACTAAACCAGTGGCAAGACCGGTCACCACAAGACTACCAACTAGAAGTGAGGGTCTATGGATAGTCAGTGGAGAGACTATACCCTCTTGTCAGAGTTTCACAAATGTATATCAGTGTGGTTGAAAAACAATATAAGAAGTGGTAACTTATAAATGAAAAATAATAGAAGAAAAATAATACTCATTTTATAAAAGTGGCCAATGCCAAATTATACAACAGATGCATGCATGACATTATAATGATACAAAAGTAAAAAACATTGAAAAAAAATAGCGTGATTTACAATCCAATATAGAAATAAATAAATAATAACTCAAAGCCCCAAGGGTGATCTCCTCGACCATCCCAGGATTCTGATCGATCCTCTACTCCTATCTCCCAAGTAAATGAAAACATCATATCCCTGCAACCAAATCGAATATACTCGGGTACCCAATGCAATGGTGTCCCGAGTAGGGTGTGAGATATAAATCTTAGTAGTCTGGGACCACCGGTCTCTACCCTAAATCCAAACATTTAATAAATATTCCCAAACACGTGAAGGCATGCATAAAATAAGGTAAGTAGTACAAAGTAACTATATACTCAAGTACCTGCTTTAGCCCTCAACTGGTGCAAAACCTGCAGTATTCATTTTTCATGAATACTCAACAATCATAACATAATAATTTTTCATTTATCAAATACTCATATCATATTGTGAATGTCTTGTGATTCAGCCTACACCTGACATCTCCCGTATAAGTTACTCACCACAGAAGTCTCTAATGACCATCTAAGTAATCAAGTGAAGACCAAATCCAAGATTGTTATTTGGATTGGATAACACACCATAAGTTATTCAATTTAATCTTTTATATACTAAGTCTAAGCCTATCCACTACAATTGATTCACCCAACTCATAAGTAAGTATAAACTCTTTCTCATAATCAATTCACAAATCATCTTGTCACAACATCCTTCAGTAACCATTAAACTCATTTCATGCATGAACAATTGGACCCATAGTCCAATGTTAATTAATGGGTGTAGAACATCATGTCTAGCACCCTCGTGAGTATTCAGAGCATTAGTCCATGTCTCACAACCCATGGGTATTGGGAGCATCAGTCCCTATGCCATAAAATATTATTCGCTTGTAAGCTGGGTGTAGAACGCCATGTCTAGCACCCCATGAGTATTTGAAGCATCTGTCCCTTTCTCACAACAAATTTATCAACTATAAATATACATCTATCATTGGTGTAGAACATTATATCTAACACCCTGTTAGTATTTGGAGCATCATTCCCTATCTCACAACCCTTTCATCAATCATACATATATATTTATCATTACTGTAGAATACCATGTCTAACACCACAAAACTATCCCGTTAATTAATTCAATAATTAATTAACAACAAAAATCTCTCTTCAGATAAGTTAACACTTACTTAACCATTCAACATATAATTAATTAATAATTAATTGGAAATTAATTATTCTTAGCACACCAACAGAATAATTAACTCAGCACTATTTTATATAAATTAATAAACAAGTCTGAACCTGTCCATTCAAAAAATGGTTCATCTAGATCATTAATATTTCACAAGAACACCATAATCTTCTAAAAACATGCTAAACAAACCAATATATTAAGAAATAATATCACACAACATATCATATTTTCAAACAACTCCATCCAAGACAACATAAGGTATGTAAAACTAGTAAGCATCAAAAGTACTTGTGGAAAATAATCGTAACAAACAATCAATTCAAAATCATAATTTAATGCATGGAAGTCAATTAATTCAACAAATAATTAATCAAACCATGTATTTTTAACCAATAATTAATTAGTTAAGCATTCACCATTTAACATGTAATTATTAATCCCTTGATTAATTATTACCAGTTTCCAATTATCTCTTGAACATGTCAAATATTCAATATTCCCAATAATTTGTAAAATCCACAATCTTATTCCAACTCATGACATAATAATTAATCCTACCATTAATTACCCTATTACTCAGTATTCCCATTAAAAACATATAACTATCTAGTCATATCACTGTAATAAAATTACCCAATATGCTTATACTCACCCCTAGTTCAAGTCCTCACTATCTCACGTGGGAGGAATTATTTAATAACATAAAAAGAGTCATTTATTGGCTTATCATAATGAAGGAAACTCACATTCCTAATTTATTTAATGAAAAAATATTTCTTCAATAATGTTTTAAAGATTTCGGACACTACCTCAGGGTTTTTATGAAAACCACAATGAACGAAGAACCCTCAAGAGAAACGGGTTGATTCTTCGAGAACCCTCCTTAGATCACTTCTCCCAGCAATAGCAAGCCCAAAACTCATCATACTTATCTTCCACACTCTTAGATTTACCCACAATGGGCATATATCTAAGAAAACGTGAGAAGAGGAGGTGTATATCTAAGTACATCTAAGAAACTGAACATAAACGAAGAAGAACATCTACCTACATCAAGAAATTGTCTTCGATTCACCAAGAGAGCCCTTTGGATCACCCCTAAAATGCTTCGAAGATGATTTACAACCTTCAAGGAAGAGTAATCCCGAGTTATGAAATCATATGAGGAAAAACTAGCCATCTAAAGGAAAAACGATTGATATCCACAAATTAAGGATACCATTTATGTGCATGCATGGTTATTTGACACGGATTGACAAACCGTGTGCTAACCGTGCGCTAGCTACTGCCTCAGCCACCCCTCTAGAATGACCTCATCTCATTGTCTATCCTAATAGTACGCCAACTGTGTGGAAGCTACTGCCTCAAAACATCAACTATGCACGGTTTGGAAGCAGAGTTAGACAAACCGTGTGTCGCCCGTGCGACTTCCCATTTGCCTCAAAACTTTAGTCAAATTTGAGAAACGACAGCTTTAGGTCATACAACACTCGGAAAAAAATTTCGGAACTCGGTTTATAAAAACCACCCATTGATAAACCAAAATTTTTTTAAGAAAAATTCGTAATTTTAACCCAGTTCCATACAAGTGATCTTACATTATACCCACCATAAAAACATCTCTTCCTAGAGAAGCCTTCAGGAACCACTACTAAAACAACCAACCTACAAAGGTCATTTAATCTTGTTAGAAGTGACGTGTTGCATTCCCAATGAAAGACACACCGTTAACCCTTCTCAACCCTGATGGATAAGCCTTCATATATAGATCCAAAGATTACTCTAAAGCTTAATCATCGAAATAGATATTATATCTAAGGTCATAGAAGGACTTTTCCAACATAAAAGGCCGAACCTCGATGAAACAACGGAACAAGTTTCGCATGCTTCCCTTAAAGATTCCACATAGCCAAAAGACACTTTCACCCATTATCTGACGAGGTACCTTAAAAAATATTCCAAAAACATCTGCCAGTATAACAAAGTCCTTACACAACATCTGGTGAATTTTCAATGTCAAACCTTCGTAAGGCTATTTTGAAAACAACCATTCCCAAACACGAATAAAGAAGTAGCCCAATGAAACCACGAATCCCGCATAATCCCCAGATAACAACTACTCATGAAGCCCAGAAACATTTAAACTGTAGTGCGATATAAGACTAACGCAATCTTAGTGTCTCTATGACGAGGTCAAGATAGGGGACATGCTCGTTGTGTCTAGAAGTGCACAGTAAGAGAAAACAAAGGTCATGAAGAAGATCAATCAATCCATTACCGAAAAACTCTGAAAATATCGACATCACCTGCCAACAGATTCATCATGAACAAAGTGGAAATACCCCCCTTATTATTTACCACGACGTCTCAAGAAAAGATCATCTACTCACCAGTGTGCTAGTTTAACAACAAGATCAGCGTTTCAAAACACCCGGGTCTTTCGAAAACCATTCCATGCATGGAAATGTAACTGAATCTTTAACGCTCATGTTACTCTACATGGAGTTGACCCGAGACCATACTCAATAGTATAAGAGAAATATTACCGAGTCATTTTTCCTAATACGACAATTTTCTCAGATGACACCACAACCAATCTTCCATTACTAAGAAGAAAGGGTCAATCGTCTATCAAAGGAGCCGACCATGCCCGAGGCACGTCTAACCAGCTGACAAAGAGAATTACTCGACGCTGAAGCCCACAATAATATCAAGAAACACATTACCACCCATTCTAAGAAGATTTTAATTGGAAACTGGATGTGCTACCTGGGAGAAAGGCACCCAAAAACTCCAAAAGAGTGAGAAAAGTCGTAGCTCTAGCAAGGAATTTATGTTCTGAGGTTGATACTGACCACAGGTTAGCCCCTTATGATGAATAAGTGTCATACCTAATTTGGGTTACTTCATACATGTCACTTGGCTCAAAAGCTGATCATAAGACCATTGCTAAGGAGAAGAATGCCGACAGAAAGTACTCACACTTCCGTTCCAAGGAAACTCAAGAGATGTCTGAACTACCCATTACATGAGGGTTTTAAATAGTGGACAGTACAAAATTTTACATTTCCACGCCTCTTATATTTAATAAATTTTAATATTTAATAATCAAAGATTTAATCAAAACATCAAAGTTCCATTTTCAAAATTCCCCAAAGAAAAATATGCAGGTTTCATAAAACTCCCTTTTTAAAATATATACGTTAGTTGACATCCCGTCATTTTCCAGAAACATATAAAAATAAATTTCTTTTAAGAACATAATGTGACCTACGAGGATCCCATTTTAACCAACCCGGGTTCTCTATAAAGAAACCAATAGAATATGCATAGGTATTTAAATTTTTAAACACCCAAACGAGTTATATCATAAAAACACTCCACAAATAACCTACATGGGTCCAGTTTCATTTTGGAAGCTCTCCATTTGATTTAAAATCAATAGTAAACATCGTTCACATTTATAAGCATTTCACACGACATCAAGTCATCACATTAATATGAGTCATCATTTCCCAATTCTTGAAGCACCCATACACTACATAGATTGAAAATTGGATCTCATTAATCGATACCAAAGTCAATTCAGAAATTAACATGATCAACTTAACAGTCCAAATTGTATGGGTGACCACCTACCAATGGATAAAGCTCCCATACACCGTACCACTTTATTTTGGCTCCCATTTGTCACAATAAACATTTATTTAACATTTTATCTTTAACAACCCTTTCACATATAAAAAATTCTCTAACATGTTAGCATAAGTTGTAACACAACAACATGCTATAACACAGAAGCATGTCAGAACAACAGAACATGCTAATAACTGAGGTATTATGGAATATAATCATTAAAACATGTTAAATATATCACCAAAACATTCTATCTAAAGAGGCATGCTAAATCAAATCAAATATGGAATTTCACCCAAGGAACACAATCCAAATTATCAGACATCGTAATAATGCAACTACATGGAAAGTTATATGCATGACATGTGAATCTCTAAGAGCCTAAGATGATGCATGTATGAAACTTACTTCCCATATAAGTCCATGAAAATTATTCTTTTCAAAATTATCAAAATCAAAAAACCGTTGAAAATACACTAGTCAATAAAGGTGAAATCATATCATCTTTAACCTATAACAGTACCAACATCAATTCCGATCCCTGGACACTTGGTCATTTTCTGTACATGAGATGATCAGTCCCAAGCACGACTATTAACCCAAGCGCCGACCCATTCCTAGTCTCCTATCTACCAACCCCAGAAATATTTAGACAAAGGAATCGAATGAGACATAAACCTTTGATACCACATTGTAACGTCCTGACCCGGATCACCAATAAACAGGTGGCTGGATCAGTCACCACAAAACCTCATGCACATCTCCCATTACGCCAGAGGCTGCCATCTAGCAGTGAGGGTCTAAGGATATTTAAAGGGGAGAATATACCCTCATGTCAGAGTTGCACAGTGGTATATCAGTGTGGATGAAAAAAATAGAGGAATCGGTAACTGATAAATGACAAATAGTGGAAGAAAAATAAAACATATTTTATAAATGAGGCCAACACCAAATTATACAGAAAATGCTTGCATGACATGGTAATGATACAAAAGTAGAAAACAGTGAACAAAATAGAATGCTTTGAAATACAATATAGAAATAAATAAATATTGAATCAAAGGCCCAAGGGTGATCTCTATGAGAATCTCGAGAATCTGCTCAGTCCTCTACTCCTATCTCCCAAGTAAATGAAAATAGCATAGTCCTACAACCAAATTGAATCTACTCGGGTACCCAATGCAATGGCAGCCCAAGTAGGGTGTGAGATATAAATCTCAGCAGGCCGGGACCACCATTATCAACACCAAATCCAGATATTTAATAAATAATTTAAAACATGTAAAGGCATGCATAAAATAAGTTAAGCAGAACAAAGTAACTATATACTCAAGTACCTGTTTCAGCCCTCAGCTACTGTTTGAACATGCACCAGTCATTTGTCATGAATACTCAACAATCATTTCATACTCATTTTTAATTTATCAATTACAAAAATATTATTATGAAATTCTTGTGATTCATCCTATGACTGACATCTCCCATATAAGTCACTAACTATAAATGTCTCTAAAGACCATCTCTGAAAACAAGTAATGACCAAATCCAATCATACGCTTTTTCTTGGATAACGTGTCATAAGTTATTCAATTTAGTCTTTCAAATACTAAGTCTGAGTCCGTACACTAAAATTAATTCACCCAACTCATAAATATGTCTGAACCCTTTCACATAATCAATTCACAAATCTTCATGTCACAAAATCCTTCATTATCCATTAAACTCATTTCATGCACAAACAATTGGACCCACAGTCAAACGTTAATTAATGGGTGTAAAACATCATTTCTAACACCCTCATGGGTATTCGGAGCATCGGTCGATATCTCTCAACTCATGGGTATTTGGAGCATCAGTCTGTGTCCTATTAAATAATTTTAGCTTGAAAGATGGTTGTAGAACGTCATGTCTAGCACCCCGTGAGTATTTGGACCATCTGTCCCTATCTCACAACCCATTTATTGACCATACATATACATATATCATTGTTGTAGAACAACATGTCTAACACCTAGTGAATATTTGGAGAATCAGTCCCTGTCTCACAACCATTTCATCAAATATTCATATATAATTATCATTGGTGTAGAATACCACGTCTAACACCATAAAACCAATCTGTTAATTAATTCAAAAATTAAAAAACTACAAAAATTTCTCTTTAGAAAAGTCAACACCCAATTAACCATTAAAAATATCATTATCTAATAATTAATTAACAGTTAATTATTCATAGAAAACCAACTGAATAATTAACTCAACACTTCATTTTCCAAATTCATTAACAAGTCTGAACCCATCCATTCAAACAATGGTTCATCCAGGACTTTAGCAATTTACAAGCACACCATAATCATCTCAAAACATTCTGAAAAATCCAAGATATTTACCAATAATCTCACACAACATATCATATTTTCAAACAAATATATATAAGAAAACTTAAAGCATGGAAAACTAATACACATCAAAAGAACTCCTCTCTAACAATCATAACAAACAATCAATTCACAACCTTAATTTAATGCATGAAAATTAATTAATTCAATAATTAATTAATCAAACCTTGTATCTTTAACCAATCATCAATAATTTAATCATTTACCATTTAACATGTAATAATTAATACCTCAAATAATTATTATCAGTTTCCAATTATCTCCTGAACATGTCAAATATTCTATATTACCAGTAATCTGTAAAAGCCACAATCCTATTCCAACTCATGACTTGATAATTAATCCTACCATTAATAACCCTATTACACAATCTTCCCATTCAATACGTTTAACTGTCTAATCATATCACTTTTACAAAATTATTCAACATGCTTAAACATAACACAAGTTCAAGTCCTCAGTTATCTCATATGGGAAGAATTATTTAATATCATAAAAAGTGTCATTTGTGGAATAATCCTAATGATGGAAGCTAAAATTCCTAATTTATTTAAAGAAAATATCATTCTTAAATAATGTGTGAATGATTTGGTACCCTATCTCGGGGTCTTGACGAAAACCACAACGAACAAAGAACCCTCAAGAGAAATAGGTTGATTCTTCAAAAACCCGCATTAGATCACTTCTCCTAGAAAGATCTAGACCAAAACTCACCATAATTGTCATCCACACACTTATATATACCCATAACGGGCATATATATAATAAATTTTGAGAAGAGGATGTGTAGATCTAAGTAGATCTAAGAAACCAAACAAGAATGAAGAAGAACATATACCTACCTCAAGAAAACAGCTTCGATTCGCCAAGAGAAGCATTCAAATCACCTCCAAAACACTTAGGAGAGGATTTACAACCTTCAAGGGAGATTAATACCATGTTATGGCCGATTAGGAGGAAAAACGATCCATCTAAAAGAAGAAATGTTTGAGATCCACAATTTAAGGATCACATTTAAGTGCCCGCATGGTTAGTTTGCACAGTTTGACAAACTGTGCGCTAACTATGCATTTTCTACTACCTCAGAAACCCCTCTAGCATGGCCTCCTTGCACGTTCTCTCCTAACTGTGCACCAATAATGAAAGAGATACTGCCTCAAAAAAATCAACTACGCACGGTTTGGATGGATGGTTAGACAAACCGTGCGCCTCCCGTGCGACTTCCCCTTTGCCTCAAAACATCAATCAAGTTCAAGAAACGACAGATTTAGGTGTTCCCACCCTGAAAATAAAATTTTGGTGCTCGGTTTAAAAAAACATCATATTGATAAACCGAAAAAGAATTTTAGATTCATTTGTAATTTTAACCCAGTTCAAAACACGTGATCTTACTCCAATTCATTTATGAAATATAATGTTTTTTTCTTTAAAAGTTAATTCCCTTATGTGGCCTTTTTAATCCCTCCACACATGGAAACACCCCTCCCCCCTGAAGAGTTCACTGCCCTGAGGTAGCTCCCCCCTCCCCCATGAAGTGGTCACATGAAATTTGTGTGATCTAAATAATATCAATGATGCCATGGATAAAATGGTATAGATTTTTATTGATATTTTTATTTTAAAAAATTATTAATTAAAATATTTTATAGAAACTTTTGTTGATGATGAAAATTACCTAAGAATCACTCACCATGTTCTTAAAAACTCTTTCAAAAAAATAAAAGAAATATCTAAATGCACATAAATGTCTTACAAGAAATATAAGAATCATGTATATTTTCCAATGACTAAATTATTTCATTACAACCCCTAGTCATCAAATTAAAATTGTGGTGGTATAAATAAAGGGAAGATAAATTTTTCCCTCAACTGAGAAG
Source organism: Viscum album (assembly GCA_963277665.1). Lineage (NCBI taxonomy): Eukaryota > Viridiplantae > Streptophyta > Magnoliopsida > Santalales > Viscaceae > Viscum > Viscum album. The sequence goes on from OY728148.1 coordinate 475,771,884, forward strand.
GTATAATTATATGTTATTTAATTCAATAGTGGGATTGAAAATTATTAAATCATTTTCCTATAAGACAAAAATAATAGAGATATTATGAATGTCATAATGGTCAAGGTTAATGTGAATGATTATAAATATAAGAAGACTGTTAATTTTTGGGGAATTTCAAATTTGAGAGAATCTAAATGGGAAAATTTGAAGAGTATATCTATTACAGAAAAAATATTTCAATAGAAGGATGATATTGGTGCTGTAATATCAATGATTAGAAAACAATAATGGGATGGTACATTTTTTGACTCCTTTAATTGAAAATAATTTATAAAATCAAGAGGATTCAACTTAATATTTCTAGACTCATGTTTAGAAATCATCAAAAATAGAAGGTCTTATTCCATAATAAATCAAATATTCATAAAGAAACTTATGTTAGGTGTTATCTATCTAGAAAAACATCCAATGAGTGTCTCATAATACTAATAGGGTGGCTAAAGAAAATGATTTATTATAAATATTTTATTATAAGGTATATTAATGTGTATGTAATGGAAGTTGAGATTTCATATAAATAATTAAAGGGAAAAAATCCTTGGATACATGATAGTGTGTTATCCCTACACATGATCTAAAAAAAGATCATCTTAAAATATATCCAAATATATTATGGGGATGCTTTTACTATAACACCCCATATTTTTTACTGATATTTGTTTCATTGAAGATGTGTGGTATATTATATTATACACAAAAAAATATCTCTTAATATAAGGACCCATCCTTAGACCTTACTTAATATTGAGTTATTACAAGATTACACATTGAGGATCTTTTCAGGTTTAACGTTTTAGAGAATTAGATGATAAAACTTGCATTAAATTCCACATTTAAACAAAGTGGATACATAAAAGGTAGTATTCATTTTTACCATCAACAGAAACATATTAAAAATAAAACATGGAATCTTTCTTGACACTTCCTTGGCACTATAATCATATCATGTACCCTTCCCTTGACCTGTGAAAAACATTTCAAAAACTAGGGATGAGCAAAAAAAGCTCAGTAAGGGATATAAAAATATGGAACAGAAACATGAGTACATGTATACACTAGAATCAATGAAATAATACTCTACTCATAAAACCTATGCACATTAACATACCTCATCAAATCATGAATATATCATAGAAATCATAATACAAAAAGGAAACTTGAGGCATTCATAACATTCATACGTAGGGAGTAACCCTCTTGGTTACGTTTGGAATATCCATCACAGTATATTCCCTAAATCTCATCAGAGAAACATTAACGTTTAACCCCTTCGTAGTACCCAATGCATTGGAGAGCTATATTGGGCTCACCCCCCTTAGATTATCACGAAAACACCTGTCTTCATAACAATTCCCAAGAACCATAACATAATCGTATCACATAAAACATGCATAAAGGAAACATAAAATTTCCATATTTAAATCACAAGATATCAATACAACACATTGATATAATAAAAACATTATTAAAACTCTTTTCAATACCAAAATAAAAGAAATGTAAAACATGGTTTTTATTTTTCATTTTAAAAAAGGCATGGCTTGTAGAGGAAGCCGAAACTCAAATAATGTTCACGACGACGTAGAAGTCATTATCACTGCATACGTACGACAAAAAAAACATTCCCTTTTTTCATTTAGTAAACTCTTCATATAAAAAAAATTCCTTTTGAATAAAAATAAAAAGTCAAAGGGGTTTATATATGTTATAAAATAAAGTTGTGTATAAAACAAAATATGCCACAATGAAAGGAGATTGAGACGGATTCCCTTCCCTTATATCCGACTTGACTTGATCGTTCTTTAATCACATGAATAATAAACCTGAGTTAATTTATACTTGTTTAATAACATTTTACAAGTTCATTATTACTTTTATATCACTTATTACCATGTCATGAACACTATGTAATTATTTAAGTTAATAAAGGTCCTTTTAACGATCATTGGTACTTTAGTAAAAAATATGCTCTTTATAATTACATGTTGTTCATGTATCCATAATATCCAGAGTTATAATCATGATGTATATATCATATATATATTATATATCCAGTATATACATGCATTTATAATATCACATAACATTTAGAGGTAAGAAATGAAATGCACCGTTCATGGAGACGGTAAGCCGTACGTACGCATGAACGCTAATTCCATTTCTATTTCATATTTAATGGAATTAAAACATAATGATACATAATAGTATTATAATTCCAGTATTGTAACATATATAATATCATTCAATCTGTACTTTATACGTACCACATATGGTATTAACGAATCTAATCACTTTTAGGGGGCGGTAGTACGCACTTCCTAAAAATAAGATATCATGTTTACCCATAATGGAAACCATAAAGGTATTCCATAAATGAAAAATACAGAAGCTTAAGTAAAACATAATCATATTATATATCATATATAAATATAGTGACATCTTAATGGCCACATTTGAAGGTGTTATATGAGTGTTGAACAATCATCGTTTTGTGAGGCAGAAATTCGCCATCCATAGAAACAGTATGTTTTTTAACAATTATATGTAGGTGTGTTTAAGTGCAGCTAGAATAATTTTTATAATTACATCCTAGTATATTGAATATACTGGTGTTTTTTACAAAATAAAGGAATAAAAAGAGTTTATAGGGTTGTAGAAGAAAAATAAAACATAAGAACACAAGAGAAGACACTACCTTTAAATCGGGTAACTCTTTTTGATTTGAGTTCAAAGGCTTCCTTGGGAAGACTTCTGCCCAAAGTGAGGCTTCTAGGAGTAAGAGAGGGATGTGGAGAGACTAAATTGGAAGGGTTTGGTCGAGCCAAAGGCTTTGGAACTGTGGATATGGTGGTAGAGGTGGGGGCCTTTATAAGAGCAGAGGAGGGGAACTCTTGGAATGTTAAGAAAAGATACTTTGTTATAAAATGATCTTCGTATAAAAAAGGTCCCAAAATTATAAATATCTAGGTTAAGGTGATAAGGGTTCTAAATATACCCATAAAATAGGTTTTTGACATGTTTAGGTCTTATATTTTAGATTATATTTTCATTTTATTTAATTCGTTAAATAATGTGGTAATCGCTGCATCATCATGGTGTCATAAATAATTTAATATATTTAATGTCTAAAAATTATAAAAAAACTACTATGATGTAGTAAATCTTTTTGTATTTCCAATGAACATTTATAGTCAAAAATATGACTTGTATGACCCCATTTAAATTTTTTTTTAGTAAAACAACCCATGATTGTGACATTTTTACTTTTACTTTAACTAAAAGGAATTAATGTCTTTATCTTAACCAAGTGGCTCCATGGGGTCCCACAAATCGACCCATGGGTTTTCTTGGTCGTCCATGACACATCCAATAAGGGCAGGACATGTTTCTAGGTCATTTCAGTTTATTAAAACATTATTTTTACCTTAAATTGCACTAATTACCTCTAATCGCGATTAAAAACTTAAAAGTTACTATTCACCTAAAAATTATTTTAATCCCATTGAACCAAATGTCACATCATAATGAAAACCATGTATGTCATATTTTTGAAATTCAAAACACAGAGGTGGTAAAATTTCATTTAAACGAAAAAATCAGTTTTTTAAGTACCACTTAGTGGTTTCACTGTTCATCAAAAATTGAAGTTTTTCATAAAAATACCAAAACATGAACCTAAGCTGTATTTGATATTCCAAAATCAAAAATTATGGCTATATTAAAAAATTAAAAAAATATAAATTGCATTAATTAATTTAACAATTAATTCCAGCTGTCAGAGAAAATAGCGTGTTTTTATGAAACAATAAGTATCAAATGATTGAAACTAGTTTAAGTCCAATTTCAAAGTGAAATTAATCCCAATGACCACTATTATATTAAATGGTAAAAATATATTCTAATTTCACTTTAAAACCAATTAAAAAGATAATACAATCTTATAATCAAATTAGATTAAAAAGATGTTTTGAATTAAAATACAACATTTTTCACTATTCATTAAAAAAGAACATTATCAAAAATATACCAGAAATTTATCCAAAGTAAATTTCAATGTCCCAATGAAAAAGAATAATTATATTTTGACAAATATATCTTATAAAATTGTCAAAAGATAGATTTAAAAATGGATTTCCATCAAAATGCAGTAAAACAATCTTTTAAAATTATTAGTGTATTCCATGCTTAAGATTGGATTTATTCTCTTTTTAAGCTTCTAAAACACTATCTAATTCATTAATAGACATAGTTAAAAATATCTATTATTCATTACTTATTTTGGATGTTACACTTAATAATGTTCAAAACATTAGTCAATAAAATGGGAATACATTGACCACTCCATTTCAGTAGAATCATCACCCAATTCTACATAAATAATGAAAAATATTATCAAACCAATGATCAAATTATATAATTATTGTAATGAATATTTATTTAAATAATGAAGTGGTGATTATATAGTAGAAAGAGAAATGTGATTTTTGGGATTTTACTCTTATAGGATAAATGCTAAAATATGATAGTTAGTTAATATAACCATAATTGAATTTATCATTTGAGAACTATACCATTTGGTAATAATTTTAACATTATAATTAGTGATTATAAGTAGTAATTACAATGGATAATTAATTATTAAAAGATAATTGATAACCACAACCAGTAGATTCCTCGTGTGTGTAACTCAATTTTCAGAACATGGTATGGAGGTAGAACCACAAGGGTTTATCCATGGCCAAGACGAAGCCAAACATCAATAAGTAACGTTTGAATGAAATCACTTATGGTAGAAGATCAAGTGTGTTTTTAAATCATAAGTTGTTCAATAATAGCCGAGATGACCGAAAAATCTATCACTATAACACACCTTAAATTAATGTCATACACATGGGTTAGAGGGGTAGAATCAATAGACATTAGTTACATTAAGTATAATTAATTTTTATAAATTTTTTTTTTCATAAATTCCATTTTAAGAATAGATTTTCTTCATATAATATATGTGTAATTGAGGAAGTTTTGATAAATTAATTTTTCATATACAAATTATAATATCAATAAAAGATTTAATTTTTTATAATAAACTATGCTAATACACATAATAGATAATTTAATGAAATATTATGTTAAAAATATTATTATTTTAATATAAATGATACATTAAATTTAATATCTCCAATGAAAATTTAAATTGTCATAAATTTGGTTATACCATATAACAGACTATTTGTTTTAATAAATACATATTTTATGTTTAATGTTAAATTTATCATATTTAATAAATTATTATCATAAAATAATCATTATTTATTAAATAATCTTATAAAAATTATGTTAGGATTAATTTATGAGAATTTTCTTACATTCTTTTTTTTTTCTGGAAGAGTAAAAATATTGTTTTGGGTTTTTATTATGTTTAATGAATTAATTGTTATGAAATATGATTTAATAATTCATTAACCCCAATAAAATTTCCAATATATGTAATTTTATTATTATTATGTTTTATAATTATTGTAATCAATTTACAAAACCAATAAAATGAATTTCCATTGTCAAAAAATGTAAAATATGCCTTTAAAAACATTACATTGTAGAAATTTTAATTTCCATGAAAAAATAATTAATATTTAATGACGTTCCATTTTATATAATTTAAATAAAAAAATATTTTAAAAAATGAAAAAAAAAACATCATAAAAAACAATGGTTATTCCAGTGGCGTTGAATTTTCAACAATAATTATTTCCAAGGATTATATTCAGAAATTATTAATCAAATCCTAAACATTTTCTATAAAATACCAGTCCATTAATCTATTTATATTAACTCTCAATCCATCATCCACTAATATATGATGGATTTTTTCTTCTATATAGCTGCTCATATTTTCTATTAAGCCCCCTATGTTCCATTCGTTAATATATAGGAATAACTCTTCACAGAAAGGTAATTATGCTTAATTTCTCTTCAATACCAGAACCTTTTTTAATGTATTCTAAACTTTATGATTATAATCATTAATTTAAATTTTAATACAACCATTACATTAAAATTAAGTTTTATGAATGGTAAACCCTTCTCCCAATTAATTTTATATATTTCGAAAACTCGGTTTGGTACATGTCATACTGCATCATTTAATTCTCAAATTTATGACTTTTATAAGAGAGATACACTTTTCTTTTTTATTCCAATACCCCAATATAATTTTATTTCAATGTGTATTAAAATTTATTTAAAAATTTATTTCTTATTTGGGAATATACATATCTGAAGCACATATGTTTTTTATTTGTTAAAAATACGTAATAATAATGTATTTAAGTTGTTATTTATTTCTTGATTTGGATTAGAAACTCGTTCTTTATTATCCACATGTTATCAGTGAAATTTTTTATTATTATATATGTGGATCACATGAAATTAATAAATCCTAAAGGTGTTCCTTGATAGTGATCAAATACACTTGATAAATAATTTAATTTCTAAAGATGACTTGTTTTATGATACATTGGTGAGAACCCATGGTAAATTTCATTTATAAAACTTTACTTAAAAAACATGATGATATTATTATAAATGTGTCATTCAAATTTTATAGTCATATTTCCAGGTTATCAATCATGTTATTATCAATATGATATTCCTCATGTTCATTTTATTATGAAATAATTATATTCCTAATTTTCATATGGATATTCCTCATGATCACATGTCAATAATTTCAATTATTTTACCTTACTCGCTTCATGATCAACCCATTATTTTTATATGTCCCCTCATTTCAAGATGTAGAAAACATAACTAGGATGAACCCATTGAGAGTAAATTAAATTTTATTTGATTGATTGTTATGTTTTCATGTATTATTTTCTTGATTTCAAGAAACAATCTTTAAATTTTCATCTATTTTAGTGTATGTAATGATAATAATATATAATAAAAAAGTGGTATTCCATAGTTGGCAACAAATTACATTTTATTTATTTTTGGAATTAGGAATATAAAACATTAGTATTAATCCATTAAGAAATATTATATATTAGAAAACATCATGGTATTTAAGTGAAATATTAAGTATGTGGTTTATCATAAAATAAATATATTTATGGATACGAGAAAATGGATGTGGTTTTAATACCAACGTATCTGGGGGTAAATCTCAAAGACACCATATTGAGGTATAGGTGACTGGTAAATGGTGCATGAAATCATTCCTTCTAATAGTCTAGGTTTTACTTCCCTAATGTATTTTTTGTTAATAAAAATTTATTTATGAACTACTATGTATGATATATAGAAAATATAATTTTAGTAAAGGAATAACACATTTAAGCATGAGATTTTATGACATAAATTAATTTAAAATTATAATATTCTTAAAATAAAAATGTCACTAAAAATGGTTTTATTCTTTTAAAATAAGGTTGAAAATATGGGTAACGAAAAAAATGTTGAGAACCACTAATGATGTGGGGATGGAAACGAATCCAAGTAGATATTCCAACCTTTTTTCTAATTTTTCCAAGTAAAAATGTAACAAAAATCCAATATACAATTCAATCATGTTGAGTGTTCTTAATCAAAACAAATGAAAATAATAGATACTCTTTTCCCATATATAATTATAGAATATTTTAAAAAACCATTAAATTCATTTTCTCACACACACACCATTACTCTGTAAAGAACTCAAATCAAAACATAATTTCCTAAGGTTTTCACCGAAACCAAAATCACGAAAAATAAATAGCCCTAATAGTAATTTTTCTAAAAAACAACATGATTTTAAAAATTTAACTTGAATTTAAATATGATAAACTTTTATCGTTATATTTTTTGTAAAATTTGAAAATCACAAACAAGCATAAATTCCACATATCAATGAGCCATTTCACATAAAACCGAATTTCAAAATCATTTTACACACACCTCATGCCACCTAAAAAGTTTTCCATTAGTGATTAGTTTTTTATTAAAATGAAAACATATAAAAACCATTTCCATATAGAGTAGAATAAATCTGAATCATGATCTATAAAATTACCTGATTGGGTTACTAATCATCTAATAAATAATTATATTATATTAAATAAGAGACCAATTATATTATAATCTAATTAAAATAATATGTGATTCTAATGAGGAAAGACTTCCAAAAAACCATCTAATGTGTGCATATATTACATGCTAGACAAGAAACAATCATGATTCAAAAGCCACTGACTGGATCTCATCTTAACCATATGACACATCCCTATATAGATTTGAATAAGCTATTTAAATTTTATGAATTATTTTTTCATTTCAAAATAATGAACATGTAATGGTTATTAATCCACTGAGTGATATTTCACAGTCCCACCTCATTTTTGGAAATGGTTTTAGAGGGCACAAAAAACATTATTAAAGAGGTATGATCTAAATAGTCACTTCAATCAATTTTGGTTATCCCCCCAACACAGATCATCTAATATAATTTAATTATGAATTACAATGGCTGATAAAATGTAAAATTGTATATTAACTCAGGAGGCTACACATTAGGGTATTTATATTTCTTTATATAGTGTTTCCTAATCCGAAATTTCCTTATACTCTTGTGTCTGCATAGGTTTTTCTTTATCTAACTTCACACATTGTTACTAGAATATACAGCGGCCTTCACACTCTCGACACACAAAAAATGATCATTACACAACATCATATAGTTTCCTTACTTTCTTCATGGACTGATAAAATATAGGACTATATCTTATTTTTCTTCCATGAGATTACTAGATCTTACTTTCTCATGTATAATTCATGAAGAAATATAAATTTTTGGTGACTTTAAAATATATCTGATATCTTGTATATAATCTATTACCCTAGGGAAACAATGCTATGAGAGATATTCATTATTCTGTCTGAAGTCCCATTATCAACTAAATATGAGAATGTAATATTCAAAGATTATTTAGTATTAAAATTTTCTATATTAAATCATAAAAATATCATATTATTTTCTTCTTGAATTATCAATCCGATTAATTAAAATGAAATTTTTGTATAGAAGTGCAATGCATGGTGAATAACATGGGAAACCCTATCAAATTTATTTTCATTATTAATTTATAATATATTTAGTTCTCTATATTCTTATTTACATGTGAAACCACATATGTTTAATTCCATCTATATGTATGTATAACACACTGGTCCAAGCATATGTCTAGTTCTCAAGCTTCATCATGTAACTTTTTCACACAATATTACACCTTCCTCTTCACACAATAGTAAATGGTATATTAGAAAAGGTATATCAAACCATTAAGTAATCATGTAACTATTCTTCACACAGATTTTGTCAATGTTGTAATATACGGTTATAAATTATCAAAATGATTTGATAAAGAATTAAAATATTTATAGAATCTAATATCCTTCACATAAATGAGTATGGTTCACGCAATTCCTTCTCCATTCCATATCTAAGGTGACCAAGAAATCAATTTTTGTCATTATAAAAAGAAATATCTTCCCATACATGGGACGAATCTCACTCAACATTTTTATCTCAGTATTTATAGTTATGTCTCAATCACCATAGTCTTATTATTCATTATCACAAAATCTTAAAAAATATGCCTTGTCAATCATTGCATTTAGTTTCCGAACATCTTGGCATTTGAAACATTAAAAAACCATTTTCATGGAATATTTAGGAATTTGAAAAGTGGGGTGCCTTTTTTAAATAACAATGTCTCATTAGATTGTGATAAAAATCACATTATATTTTTTTAATGTTTAAACTCATGCATGTACTACTAATGTGATAATGCGACTCTGCAACTTCATTTTAATCCAGTAACTCTATATTATTTGAATATCAACATGAATTGAATACAAATACTAAATCCATCAAAACATGTCTTATTCATCTAAAGATCTTGTTCTTATATGAATTATAATAGAGTCATCATTACAACATGTTGAGATATTTTTTCCAATAGTGTTGAGTTGGTTGTTTATTTTAGGTGAAGAAGATAATTCAACCGAATTTATTAGATAGCTTTTGTATAATAAATCAAATGACTACATTATTTCCATATATTATCTAATTCATGCAAAACATTATACTATTCATGTACTACACCACTTTGGATTCTTCCAATTTCATCTGTGTAATTCTAAAATTTCCATTCACATACCATGTACAAGAAGCATGGGGTCCTCCATTGGAACCATATCACACTCACCTATTCACTCTTTCTTGACACCTCGAACTACAGATATAAACATCTATATGAATACCTATGAAATATATGGATGATCTTTATGACTCCCATGAACTCTACTCCTCCATGAAAGAACATATATTTCACTCTTATCAGACGTTACCATGTATATCTTGAGGTTTTCCTTTACCATACATGATAATCATTATAGAGTATCTCTAGAAAGCTAGGTGGTGGAAATATATTTATTTCTAATAACACAGAATGTATCACACTGAATAATTAAACCATGTATGTAGTAAAAAATAGTCCACATATATAGCCCTCAATTATTCTTCATTTAAAAGAAGATATAATTTTTACTGTATTATTATTCCTTCTTTAGTATTTTTAAAAAAATATGTCATAATTAAATAAAATATTCTAATTCATGAATCCATTTAAAAATAATCACAATTAAAGGATTTTTATATACACATGAAATTCAATTCCATTAAATGAAACCATAGAAAGTTTACAAAAATATCCACTTCACTATACAACCCATATTGGCACGTTGACAAAGACTACAATATTTAGGCTAAAAATAGCTTTCGTTTTATTTAATACTCACTATGTATTAACATTTTAAAATTAATTATGAGTTATAAAATAATATCATACTTATTGAAATTAAAAAATCTATAATTTGATGAACTCATATCAAAAAAATAAAGGAATATAATTCATTATCAAAGAAATGATATCCTCGTATGTTAACTATATGACTAAATTCCCTAACTCAATGTATAAAATACAGTGATGTCATTAAAGAATCAAAGATACACCTTAAGAATATTGGTTATTGATTCAATCCTTAATAAAACTAAAAATATTAATTTCAAGTGATGGGGAGGAATGTTAATCAATATATAACATATATTCATTTAAAAACATGTCAAAACAATTCCAATACGTAAAATCATACTTACCATAAACCATGTTTTTCTAATGATATGTCAATAACACTTGAGAAACAATTTGAAATAATCACGGAATATGATCAATTGTGATATAATACCTCATATTCGATGTTTCTATCCCTTAAAAGAGATTCTATATTAATCAACATTTAAATATGTATTATCCATGTTCAACAACTCTTATCATTCAATTCCTTACATGTTAGTTCATTTAAAAAGACCATGTAAATTAGGGGGGGTATCATTATCTATTATAGTAACATTTTGGATGAGAGATAACTGTAAATATAATCCATTATTTTTACCATATGTCACCAATGAAATATTTATTTGAACTATTATTTCAATTTTGAGTCCCCTTTGATTGAATATATTATTTTTTCCCTTGAGACACTATTTGTTTGGAATGCCTTACCCACCATAGTTTCTCTATCCACTTGATTTAGTTCATCTTTAAAATGTTTCTATTTTTTCGCCAATTTATTACAAATTTTAATTTAATTTTTTCAAACAATTAGGAACTATTTCATGAAACTATATTTCTTATTAGAATCATAACATGAATTTGATCTATTTTCCAGCTACATCGTCTTCCTTTTACAAAATAGGGAATATCACCTAGTATCCTTTTGACGCATTTACCAGATGTGTGACTTTACACAATACATCAACCACAATCTTCAATCGATAATTTTTATTAATTTGGAATAGTATTGTTTGATGTATTTTCGGTCACAAAATTATTTCATTGATATTATGTTCTCATATGTTCACATTTATTGTTCCTTGATTCATATCAGTTTCTAAGAAATGAAATTTTATACCAGCAAGAGTAGGCTTTCTGCTAATAAATTGTACCACAATATAAAAATCCACTATACTTAGATCTTCAAAATTAAGTATTATTCTATCCAAATATCTATTATTGATGTACTTCTTCAAATTGAGCCTTATTTGGTCTTGGGGATATTATTTTCTTGTAATATTTTTTTCTCCATTTGATGTAAGGGATGATATATAACTTTTATTCTTGGACCAAATTTGTTTAGATTTAATTTTATGACCATACTTATTGGAAATAGAATTTTTCCATTAAGATAATCTTGGTTAATATATATATTTCTCGTTTAGAGCCTTAATTTCACCATCATTTTATGATCCAAATTCAAAAAAAGAGGACATTGTAAAATCTTCTTTAGTTCTAATCGATTTTATAATTACTTTAACATTGATTCACATTTCTTGGTAATTATATTAATTTATTTAATTTAAAATTTATTATATCATTCAAATTCCTTTGGCCCAAACAAATATTAAAATTTCTTGTAGATTATAAATATTATTTTATACTTTTATAGTATAATGTTTCAATATTTCATTGGATGTGTACCTTGTGGTTTTTGAGTAGAACCCCACTCTCTTAGAGACATATTTTGGGATATATCATTGTTAATATTTTCACATAAAAACATAATGTGGTTGATTTATCAGTATTTTTTCTGATCCATGATTTCCTAGAGTTTTTCTAAACATACATCAGAACTTGTAACAACATAGTACATAAGCTTTTTTTATGTTTTTTGAAGCCCTCTTCATAGAGGATGTATCTATTTATTGAGATAATGATATCATAATGTTTATAGAGTGATGATCCTCAATGAAAACATGTGAGGAATCATTTATATTTATTTTAATTTGGTAATTTTCTACTGGTGGTGATTCCTTATTATTCAATATCACCCCCAGCTTTGAACACTTGATCTTGGGGATGTTCTTCTAAACCTAAATTGTTATCATCGTGTATTACCAAAAAAATTTTATCTTCTTCATTGATATTTTCATTAATTTATCTTAATTGTGATAATGAATTATCAATATCATTTACCCTATCTTATTTATACAATATTTGATTATATTCTACCATAATAAAATATTTTTACAATATTTCATGTATGTGTAATACTTATTAGAAAAATGTCTCAAGGGGAAATTACATTAAATTTTTTATCCAATTATTTAACAGCTTCATCATATACTTAATTGGAAATATTAATTATTTAATCCATTTATTTATGTATTTTTTTGAGTTTCATGGATATGAAAAATGTTTTCAAGAAATGCATATTCCATAGAATTGGACGTATGATGAAGATATATATTTTTATCTTGAAAACCCTTGATACCTCAAACTATACAATTTAAAAAAAAAAATTAGGTATGTTTTTATAATGTTTTTTTATTCAAAAATATTATCACTATGTGATACATCATTATAAAAACATGAGTGAGATTTATCATAATAATGATAATAAATAGAATTATCAAAACATATGTCACATTGATTAGCATCAGTTAGAGGTGTATCTTACTTTACTATAATAATATTATTCTTCTGAATTTATTATATTTTATTTATGTTCTTTTGAGTCATGATTAGATGATAAACATTAATATCTTTAGTGATAACATTTTTCCACTATTTGAGTTTTATCAGTTGTTTCTTGAAGTATAAAAATCATAATATCTTATTTATATCATTAGATGGAACCACCATCTGATACAAATTGTAGAGCCCGGGATGGATTAACCATTGTGGGGGGGGGGGGGGATGAATCCATAATAATTTTTTAGGAATTTGTTTTTTAAATTCAACCTCTTGATCATGCTAAGGTTCGTCATCCAATTAGTGATATGTAATATTCTATCCTTTATGTTTAAATGAGGAGATATATCACAACAAATGATATTTAAAGGGTTTAATAAAAACACATAACCCAACCGGTGATGGTTATATATCCTAGAATGATTATCTGTTATAATATTTTCATAATTAATAGTGGTTGATACACAGAGACACCATATTTTAATGCTTATGTTGACATAGTTGGATCATTAGAATTCCTCACCCAGTGTTACCAGATTCTAAACTTTCCTTGAACTCCTATGTCCACATGGGGTTGTTATTATACTTCTTCATATAGTTTTTCTAGATTCCATATTGGCCTTCAAACTCTTGATCCATAGAAGATATTTTTTACAATACATTACATAGTTTGTTACCATTCATCAAGGATTGATCCACTATAGAATTATCACATCATCTTTCTCCATGAAATTGATTGATTTTACATGTTCATGTAAAAACCAAAAACAATTGATGCTTGTAATCCTTGCATAGAAATATCAAATCAATATTAAAAAATATGTATCAATAGCTCATAAAATGAGAAAAACATGAAATTTTATTTTCTTATTATATTATATTTTTTGTAGTTATTTTCATTCTTCTTCACATGTAAAAGTTCTCATGCATAATTACACAATAATGTGAGTATCACAAACTGGTTCATGTGACTTACTAATTTCATGTTCATTCACATCATTGTGTCACAATATTATCCTCCTTCAACATCATATAAAATTATATGGCATATTATTAATGTTTATAAAAAAATGATTGAGAATTTGTGGTACATTTCTATCATGAACCCCATTAACCACGATGAGTGGAGGGACATTAAACATCTAGACCCTTCCTTCTTCATATTGAAGGTGGTATAATAACCCCCAAAGTGCTTCCTTTAATAAACCCTAGAGTAGAGACAAGAACCAAGGGTATAAAATGTCATGCAATATGGAAGGCATTTCTCTTTTTATAGAACATGATCTGGAGATAAGATGGTAATTCCAAAAAATATATGGACTGAAAGTACAACTAAATCCAAAAATCCCTTCCCTAATGAATGTTCAATATAAACTGATTCAATGTACAATAATATCTGGAAATAGGTACCAAAAGTATAAAAAATCTGCAATGACGACGGTCCTGACGGCTGAGCTAGTAAGTTCTAACAAAGACTTCAATGTTCTCCTGGAATCATGAATGAAGTTTCATATATGATGGGTGAGTAAAGAGGAATAATCAGTATGGAAAACCAAATGATCTTGCGCACAAGTGGGGAGGCATTCTAATGCCATGGATGAAAATTGGTAACTAAAATGCATAGTAAGAAACTATCCACCCTTCATCACCAGGGCACACTTCCCAAATAACACAAGTCATGTAATGTAATAGTAATAACACATAGATATTTGGGTACCCCGCACCACTTTCCCATTAGTTTTCTATGACGTACTACGTGCCAAACCTCATCCACAGGTTCCACTACAGTTCAACTGCCACCCAAAACACATGTTTTTGGGCTACCGCTTCCTCACATCCCAACTGCGAAAAACATGGCCACCACAACCTCACATAACCACGTCTGTAAAAAACTTGGCCACAATAACCAATTCCACACCTAATGACACATGAGCCTCATCCCGAATACCCTTGGGAAACAATCATGCCCACACTCCCTAGGCCAACAACCATAGTACACCTTTCACGAAGCTTCTTGGGATATAATACACCTTAGGCCATCACATCCTACCCATGAAATTTTGGGCTACCTGGGATAGGGAGAAAACAGGATCTAATAACCATCCACTCATAGGAATGTTTGGAAATACACCATCCCCCATGAAATAAGGTTGTTTGGCACGACATTCTCAACATGGGTGGCGGGAATATAAGAAAAAAATAACTAAATTATATACATATAAGAAAAGAATAACACAACCCATCGTAAGGGTTCCAAAACCAACAATAATCCCACACATGACCACTTTTTCTTCTACCACTAGCTGCACAAGTACACAACAGCCATGACTAGAGGAGAACTAATTTCTGAAAAACAATTCCACCATTATACACATTCTCGATATCATGTTTGAGTGATTCCACTTAAAATATTCTTCCACCCTCGGGAAACTAATAGGAATTATCACATTCCAAAAAGACAACATAATGAAAATCACCATGTAAGAATTTAAGCATTCACACTTAGTTTTCTGTTAATGTAAAAACATCAAAAGGGATCTGTGTGGTCTCTTGAAGTACATGAACCAATCAAAGCCACAACATACAGCTCCACACATCCCTATATTCACAATGTAACAAACCCTCTACTTGATGTTCCATCCCTCTCAACGTCATCTCACAAATAATTAAATAGAGAAACCATATATATATATCACCAGAATAGTGAAAATATGTATTCAAATTTTTCCAACATCATTCACTGAGATCATTCTTTTATATTTTTAATTTGGGTGAACACACATGGGTTTTAATTCATAGAGAATAAATTTAAACATCAAAGTTTACATAATTAACCAGTTTCTATGTAACTTCCATTCAATGACTAAATTATCTAGAAAAATATAGCATCATTAGTGTGCCAGAAAAGGCACCCAATGACCACGATTTTTAGTGGAAATAATCATGTACAATGCAAGACAAAAAACAATTTTATAACATAGAAACATCCTCAATTTTCCCATACCCTCATCCTTTAAAGGTCAATTTATTTTCATTATTAAATTTGGTTTTTTCTATATCTTGATGAATTACTATCATACCCAGTCTACATGATGCACAGTGAATATAGAAAAAGATAAAACCCATTCATGGATGATCAAGAATAAAATTTTTTTCCTCGCACCAGGAACATGGGATGAGAGACTTATGGAGGATGATCTCCATGGACTCAAAGGATTTGCAAGAAGTGCTCTAACATAGGTGTGTTATTCATCTCAGGAAGAAGTATCAAGGAACACTAAGAGAAAAAGAAATGAATAAGCAAGATAAGATCTCAGATTAAGAAGAGGCTAGATCCTAAAATTAGGGAGATGATTTCAATGTACTTTAAATTCAGACCGTGGCTCAACCTCACATCATAGTAGTTTCAAATGATGGGATTAATTGAGATTTCGTAATTCTTATCGGAGCCAGTGGAGATAACATATGTGAGTTAATATATTCCTTTTAATTGGAGAAAAATAACATGTTATAGGTGCTAAACAAAAACACGATAAAGGGTGTGACATCGAGGAAAATTCCAAATGTTTTATTAAATCAGGGGTCGTACGACTCTTGGATGTTTAAAAGAACTTTTATTTCCATTAAAAATAACCTTAAACCACATTAAAAATGATAGAAGACTTAAAAGAGGCATTACAGGGAAAATGGGGAATGATCCCCAACACCCCACAATGGCAGTATTTGGGTGAAACACCGTTAATTGAAAATGATCGATGAGTTAATGACCAGTGAGACCGATTGGGGGCATCGATATATGACACCACATTGACATCATAGTTTAGTTATTGATTCCCTCCTAACTCACAGATGGTTTCAAGGACACCCCAAACACTAGAATTTGGAAATGTAATGGGCCAGGAGGGTCTATTCAATTACATTAGATACCTCTCAAAATATTCACTCCCTTAAGAATCTAAGGGTAAGCCTAAAGGAATAGAGGGGTCCAAAACAACACCTTTTTAGGAACCTCTCAGGGACAAAACACCATAGATTTGTTCAAAATTCAAAATAAACCTCGACATCGAGGAGAATTTGTCTCACATATATATCTTGAAAATCTATAGAAACTCTACAAATATTCTCCCTCAAGAACCCACACAAATATATAAAAGTCATACAATCTGAACATATGGATTAGGGAGTCCCTTTCTCCATGTCAATATACTATCCACTTTGGGCGGCACAGAATGCCACACACAAGTTTAATCACATTCAACATAATACATCTTTATTAGGGATTACTTCCTCCTCTCCCCATAGTTAGTACTTTTCACACACATTCAGAGAACAAGGTAAACAACACATCTTAAATCATACAATGTTAACCATTACATCACAAAAAAGCATAAGGAAAAATGAAGATCAAAACACAAAATAGCTCTCTGTACTGGGGATGCATCTGTGCCTCCCATTCCCAAGTACTCACCTCGAGGACACTATTCCTCCACAACCCATGAACCACAAGAATTGTCTACCCATTAATAACCTTCTCCCTATGATCCCCAAGTATCACCAGTCACTCCCCAAACATTGCATCATCCTTGGTATCCAACTCTCCCTAGACATGGACATGGGATTCATTGTGTAGATACTGACACTTATGAGATACATATAAGATGTGTTGGATCCTATCGAGTTGATATAGTAACAGTAGCTGATATTCCACCTCACCTACTTGTCTCAACACCTAGAATGGTCCGATGAACCCATGATAAAGCTTACTGCCCCCACCAAACATCAGATGTCCATGGAGAATTTAGACCTTCAAGAACATGTGGTCCCCAACCTCGAACTCTATGGGTCTCCTCTAATTATTGGAATATGACTTCTACCAGTCCATATCAACCTTTAACCTCTCATGAACAAAAATAACCTTCTCTGTTATGCTATCCACCTCCTCTGGTCAAAGAACACCAACCTCTCCAAACATTTTCCATCTCACGAGTGATTGAAATTCCCATCAATACAAGGCTTAGAATGGTGACATTCCATTGGTAGAGTGATAACTATTTATGTAGGAAAACTCTACCAGAGGAAAGTGTTGTACACATGATCCTCTGAATTCTAGAACTGATGACCCAAACATATCCTCCAATGTCTAGATTGTTCTCTCTCTCTCTTCCCATATGTCTGAGGGTGGAAAGTAGCGCTAAGGAAAAGGTGGGTTCCAAGAGAACATTGTAATCAATTCCATACTCATGATGTAAAGAGAATATCTTGATCCAAAATGATGGTTCTAGGAACTCCATGTAGCTACACAACATAACCCACAAACTTTTGTGACAAGGCATTCACTACGCTCGACTCTGTAATCGCTATGAAGTGATCCAATTTCATTATATGGTCCACCACTACCAAGATAAAATCACATCCCACCTTAGGTCTAGGTTTTCTGTTGACAAAATCCATTGAGAAGTCATCCCAGTTCTACTCGGAGATGTCTAAGGGTTGTAATAGACCACCAAGAACATGGTGTTTAGACATCACCTGCTAACACATGATGTACTTTTCCACAAACTCCACCACTTCCAACTTCACTCTGGGGCCCCAAAACTAGCCCCTCAAGCCCTGGGACATCATGGAAACACATGGGTGTACAACAATGGGTGATTTATGGATTTCAATGGGGACTCTCTCACACATTACCACCAAGTCAAATAGATTTCCTTCAAACAACATCCAATTCTAACCATCCTCTGACCATCATCCCTGAGAACTCCCCGTGTCAACGTGATCACACATCACTTCTACATCTATGCCTCCCCACTGAGACTCATCCACCTTCTGCACCATTGAAGAGTGCACTGTCATCTAAAACAGAGAGCCTCTACCATCCTTAACTATCATGCCCAGATTTATACAATCCAACTCCTACATTACTTTCCAAGCATCAGAAGACCCCCAAATGACATCCTTATGTGAATTCTGTATCAATCCATCAACGACCATGTTTCCCCATCCTAAGCTGTAGGAGATCTTGAAGCAGTAGTTCTGATGAAACTCCATCCACCTCCTCTTCCGCAAGCTTAGCTTTTTCTATGAGAAGACATACCTCTAGCTCTTGGTATATGTGAAGACCATGATGAATTCCCCGATGAGGTAATTACACCACAATTTTAGTGTGAAGACCAATCCTTCAAGATTCAGTTCATGTGTGGAAGTGTAATGTTTCTGAGGATGTAATTGCCATGACCCAAAATAGATCACTCCCCACTCTTGCATCAGCACACACCCCCAACCTAGACCGGAAGCATAATAGAACACTTCAACAAATACACCTTCCTCTAGAAACCTCAACACTAGATAAATGACCAGCTTCCTATTCAGAAAACGAAAATATCTCTGGAACTCCTCACTCAATAAAAAAGCCCGTTCTTATTTGGTCATGGTCGTTGAAGGTGCTGAAACTCAAGAAGATTTAGGCACGATCATCCAGTTTTATCCATCCATTCCAAGGAAACTACAAACCTCTTCTAAATTCTAGGGTTCTACCCCAGAAACAAATCAATTGACCCCCAATGGGTCCACTACTGTTAATTATTAGGATAAAACATGTCTGGGGAAGTGCACCTACCATGTCTAGAACACACACATGGACAATATCCCGTAGTAGAGGTGGTGTTAGAGGAGCTCTAAAACTATATTTAGATGCTTGATGTGATCCTCCTCTGATCATGAGTTGATCAGCATGTTGTCAATTAACACGACTACAATCCATTATAGATACTAACAAAATATAAAGTTCACGAGCTTTATTAAAATAAATAGTGTGTTTGTATGGCTGAACATCATGACCACAAACTCAAAGTGCCCATATTTTCACCTGAAAGTTATCTTTGAGATATCACCCCCCTTACCCTCAACTTGTGATATCCAGACCAAGAGTCAATCATTGAGAACCAACATGCCCCTTCAACAGATTGAAAATTCCATCAATACTAAAGAGGGGGTTAAAGTTCGTGATTGTCACCTGATATAGTCTTCGGTAGTCAATGCACATCATGAGACCACTGTCATCCTTTATTATGAACAATAATGGAGCACCCCACAGTGACACACTTTGTCAGTTGAAACAATTCTTCATCAAGAAATCATCCTGAATCCACAACTCCTGTAACTCAGAATGTTCTATTAGATAGGGATCCATCGAAATAGGATGTGCACTTTATTGTAAGTCTATCCCGAACTCAACATCACGTCGAGGGGGTAAATACACAACCTCTTTTGGGAAGAAATCCAATAAATAAATGACAATTCCCAGTAAATGTATCTATATTACCCCGTTACTTTCTATTTCATGTTCATATGATGAGACACACATTTATCTCCCATTAACCATTTTTATAAATTATTATGTCACACTGTTATGCTGCACAATGTGCACTATGATTTTCCATACCAATGCCATTGTGTAGTTAATACCATTACCATTTCACTATCAATGGTATTTAACTTTATAGGCATTTACTTATTGATTGTAGTGTTTCCTTTATGAATTACACATTCCATTATCGTGCAATAAATGATGTTATTTAATGAATCCATGTTATATTATCCATGTGTCAAACATATGCTTGAAATGAAATGATTATGAAATATGCGCCCTACTAGCATTCCAGGGAAATGGGTAATGATTAGTATCTTGATACGTTAAGTGAAATGAGCGTTTACTCATGCCAATTCAAGTTAAATGAGGGTTTACTCGCTATCCATGTTCAATGAACCTTGTATCATGTAAATATCATGTTAAATGATGATGCTAAATTATTATGTTTTGATAATCATGTTATATCATGCCTTAATGTACATGATTTTATTATTCTCCATTGATATTCATATTTCCTAACATGTACTATATTTTTCATGTTATTCCTTGTTTACTCCATTAATGGGATTTATAGCCAACCCTTTTCTTATGCATGTTCTCAGGTTATCCAATGCAATGCTAAGGACAAAGGAATGTGTGTGGTCATGTTAAAAAAGTTTTTAATAAAGTTGTGTATTTCATGGTTTATGTTGTTATGTAGTATTCGTAGTCCCCGAAGACACATGAAATATGCATGTTCTATGTTGTATCAAGTGAATATTGTATGTAATATATTATGTTTAAGTGTGAAATAAAGATCATGTTTGTTATAATTTTTTTGATTATAGTGGATGTAACATTTCTGAAAAAATACAACTCATTATGAATAAGTTGATTAGGAGTGTTTTGTACATAAAATGGTTTTACAGGAATAATAAAATTCCTCAATTTTTGATGATTTATTAAACTTGGTTAAATGAATAAGATAGAGAAAGGTGAATATGTTGGAATTCATAGTCTATGATGAATGAGGATGAGTGGATTTCATGTTAATGGATTTTTTTAAGAATGTATCCTATTGATATAACCATCATTGGATTCCTCAAGGTGTTTACACATTTTTTGGTTAGTAGAGGATATTAAATTAGTTTTTAGTATCATCATACTTATTTTAGACTCATCACCCTCAATTGAACATTGCAATAATATGGTGGATTCCATGACTAATTAGGTTTTGTGGTTTGAAGGGAAATTATAAATCAAAATCATGGAAATAAGGGACAATGATATTGATTATAGCACCTTACTAGGTGTTTTAATGAGTAATGTCAATTCCTATATTGCATAAACAATTTTGAATCACATAATTTAGTTATATTCCTGATATGTAGGATTTGATGTTCATAACAACCGTACTTATTTTAAGAATAAAAAATCAGATGGAATAGATAAGACAAAATATAATAATAAAGAAAATAATACAATGTTAACAAAGTTACTAATATCAAGAATAGAATTAAATAGGATATTTGAAAATTCTCTGTAGATAGTTGAATTGAATATGGGTAAACCTCTTTTACAATGAACCATTTTATATATAACATACAAATAATTGAAATATTTTTTATTTTGTTATACCAATTTTATAGAAGTATTCCTATATCTAAATATTACATACAATTTAAGTGAAAATATTACATGATCTACCATGAAATCATTTTTAATAATTCACCATATCAAAATAAAAAATAAATAAATCTAGGTATCATAAATGAGGATATGAAGATATTTTTTGTATTCTATGATTCTCTATTTAGAAATGTATCATAATATGTTCTGTCATGAAATGTGGTATTTCAGATGTTATTTGAAAAACTATAAACAATAGTAATTTCATAGAGAACTCAAATAATAAAATTTAATGCACCAAAATTGAAGGGGATTGAAGAAGGGGAACCATCTATTTCTTTGGACGTGGAGCATACTTTTTATAATCCATGAAATGATTTCATGTTTAATAAATAGTGAGGTAAAAAGAAAAGTGCTGGAATTTTTTTCATGATATGAATATTAAAAACAATATATCCTATCATAAAGAATATAAAACATGTGGGAAACGCCCCAGTGATGAAAAAAATAGATTAAAGTGACAATTATATATATTAAAATGATACAATAAATATAAGCTAGTGAGTATTAAATTAAATTTAGATATAAACAAGTTTAACACTCATTGTTTGACTATTAATGTAACATTCATTTTTGAAATATAATTTCAAAAATTAACTATGAATCTCTAATTTATGAATAGTGTGACATATAAATTGTTATCATTTATGATAATGGGATTCACCTAATAGGATAAAGTGATGATAAAAAATTAAGTGATTAATTAATTTTCATTATAGAAAAAGCATATAACAATTTATGAAACCATGAAAATATACGAATAATGAAATAACAATATTAGTAGGTTTAGTATTTAAAGGGAAATGAGCCTTCACCACTAATGAAATAAAATATTAGAGTATCGAAATAATTACTAATGGAGACATTTAATTTTTTTAATCACATATTAAAAAAGAAATGAATATCATCAACATCAATATTCATATATAAAATGTATACAATATAAAAAGTGTACTTATGATGTTTATTGTAACAAATATATATTTGTATATCTTAAAATCAACATTTTTAATAATAGTTAAAAAAATAATATCATTATTGGTGAAATAGGTTCCCATTCATTCTATCATTATCTTGATTATTCCAAAAGTGAAAATAATACTCATACCTCAATAAAAATCCTACAATTGAGGGAGATGATAATATACATGTGTGGAATTAATGATTGGGTAGAGAATAACATTAGTGATAAATGATATTATGAATGGGAGGCCTACCAAATGTTGGTAAATTTTCTAAAAGCCAAAAATATATATCGTATGAAAGGAAATAAAAAACAAAGTAATCGTGGAATTTGTTACTATAATACATGTATATTTTTCATTAATGATGTTGAGGATTGAAGTTATTACTATAAAGTAAGAATGTCCCAAGCAGGGTGAAATTCTTAGTTAGTATATATTAGAATAGGTTTTTTTATTATTTTTCTATTCTATTTCATTTTACACAATTGTGTACTATATAACACTAAAATAGATAACTAATTAAAATGTTGATCCAAGGGGGATGGAAGTAGTCTTATTTTATAGTTATCGTTAAAAGAAATTAGTTTATTTTAGTTTTATTACCTAATACTAGACAATTGTTAATAATTTTAGTAATAGTTTTAGGGATATTTTCTCTAATACTCTATTAATTTATTTTCACTGTTATTTTATTTAATACCAATTCCATAATTCAATATTTATGGAAAATTATTTCAATAATTTATTTTCCTCTACAAATGTAAGGGTGATGTATATATTTGAGTTATTAATTCAGGGATAAAATCCATGGGTCATTAATACTAGATGGATACATCACCCGATCAAGGATTTTAAAAGATGCCGGATATATGGTACTATTATATCAATTTGATATTTTTTGTGGTTTATAGAAATTCATATAAAAAATACTCATCTCATTTTAATCAATTATTGTTCTAGAATTTTACCTAAATTTTAAAGAGATTTAGTGTTGGATGAAAGACTATTATTGATGTTAACCACTATGATTTATTGAAATTGTAAAACATAAAATAAAAAAAATGAAGTAAAGTAATTATGAAATATATTTAGGATTAATCGCAACATTTCATTATAGTTTCATTCATGTTTATATTTAATCTTTTTATTTATTTACTTAAAATCCATTTTCTATGTTTTGATTGATAATAGGAAAAATATAAATTGGGAATAAGTGATATAAAATATCATTGATTTTTTTTTCACGCACCCTCGATGAAAAACTTGAGGTTGTCATTTATTCTACAATAAAAGGTGTTTAAAATAATATTTTCTAAAGATTCATGAAATCGATAAAATTATATTCATAGTTTTTGGAGTACCCTTATTAATTTAACATTTTATTCTTTATTATTTTTAGATTATTTTGAATTTATATAAACGTAATATAATAAATAGTTGTGTATTTATTTATCAATATGTCATGTATGATCCCATTAATAAAATATGAATCATATGAATTGAATATGTTATACTAATTTGGATGAACTCATATTTGGATAAACCAAATTAAAAAATAGTATAGTTAGTATTGTTTTTATATAGGTGAAAAAATGAGGAGTTATTTAATAAAAGTATCCATGTGATTTTTGACTAAAAAATTGCAAGGATGTGTATATTATCACAAATGGGGAGAGGTTTTGGGAATATATTTTTATAATTGTAATGGTTTGAAAAAATGTGGCACACCTTTCTCTATGAAGGCCAAACTATCAAAACTCCATACAATCAACCAACAAGAAAGGGTTTGAGAGAATCATCGAGAAAGAATAAATTGAATGACATGGATTTTCCTGATATACCTATTCACAAAAACACAAACAAATCTTTAGAATAGTAATGATGAATAATAAGAAAAATCTGAAATGTAATTTTAAAACATGCATGAAATAAGCTCTAGGGAATAATTTAGTGTACCATAAAATAAAACCAATGTCTAAGGGGGAAAAGAACGTCCCAAAAAAAAATTAATCCCATCCAAAAAAATTAAATAAAATATTTGAGGGATCCATACTCTTTATCTCAATGGTAAACTATCATACCTAGGAAATGAAACCATTTATCACTATCTTCCACCGATGTCCCCACCAATCTTCTCTTCATCTACATATGATACGAAGCATGTAGGAAAATAAAATATAGTGGGAAGTATATAAATATATTGTAGTATAGAATGAAATTCAAAAGTAAGCAATTGAAATATGAAATGTTAAAAATATGAACACAAAGAATGGGGTAATGGAAACATAATAGATAGACAAATATATGATCAAAATGAATCCTAGGTGAGAGCCAAAGTGTATTTCCATCTACCAACATAGTTAATGTTAATTAGAAAGCTTGTATATCTTATAGTCCATCACAAATACTAAGCTTTTAATAAACAACACTATATTAGGTTTGTAGGGGAACACTCATTGCTACAACAATACATATCCATCAAAAAAAGATCTCATATAGAGGACCTGCACCTCGCTGGAGCTGGATGATAAGGGAGTCCCAATTTGGAGATAGAGGACCTGCACACATTATAGTAGAGTAACATATCAACATATTTAATTTTAATATTGAACACATTACTTGGTGCAACAAGGGAGTGTGGATCCCCACATCCCTATGAAATTATAGAAATACCACTGCCTAGTGTGATAGGGGAGTACTATACCCAAAATCACTCCGATGATATTTCCTTATTAACTGGAATTGTCAAGATTCAATTAATAAAGATTCATGATTGGAAATATCACATCATATATTATATGAAATAATAAATGAAATAATCATTTTCTAAATGGAATAGTAATTATGATTTTATTCTCTCATTCAAAAATCAAATTCCAAACAATAGACATATGATATGTCGATGCTCTAGTGGGAGTTACATGACATACAAGGGGTCCACATCGTATATGGTCCCACATAATAGGCTCAATGTGTTCTCAATTAGAAATAGGATAGAATCCATTTCATAATAGACAACATGAATGGGTTGTAAATTTTTTGTATCACCCACTCGAGTCCTTCCTAGGACTTACATCTTGTGGCTATGTTCTCCGGGAGCACATGACCTATCTGACTGCATTGTGTATTTGGCATGTGATAATTAGAACATGACTTATCAAGATGAGGAGGTTCACATGTAGTATGGGTTTGATCACTTGAACTGTGATCCTATACATTTCTAAAAACCATAAAATTATTGCCTTAGGGGTTACCCAAAATGCGTTATTACATGATACACTACATGTATTAGATTTCTCGATGAATCATAGGATTACTAACAAGGATTCTATATTCAGACTCTATCCAATAAATATAACATTTTTACCACCACAAACATAAGGGTTATGCATCCAATTTCTATTTACTAGCCTTTGATGTTATGAAAATAGAATCTGGTTATCTATTTGAATCGTCACACACATCCCATTCATGTATTTTTTCTCATCTCTATTCATGGATCCAAAAACCACAATGTATCACCTAAAATCGATTGTAATCATCCCAAAATACACTAATACATTTCTTTGTCACCAAACCACCATGAATTCAATAGTTCAATTAATCTTTAACACACTCTCAAAATGAAGAACTATAACCCTGTTGGAGAACAATGAATAATGAGAAGAATGGTTTTGAGGTATGAAAAATAAAAATGGTGAAAATGCCATCGGAAAATTGTTCATGGACCCAAAAATATATCAAGAAAACTATGGGTGAGAATCTTTCAAAATAAAGGAATAAAATGAATTAAATTACATGACACTTTTATGGGTCCCATGATAAGAACATGTAATCACCTAAGAGAAACATGATAATAAATCATTACTAAATATTGTATTCAAATGTGTGGGAATCCATAAATGATGAATCCTACCTTGATTTAGGATCGATCATTTTTCATGAACATGTTCACCAGTGAAGGAGAAGACTTGGTTCCTTCCCTAAAAATTGGCTAAACCATGGTCTCATATTTTCTTTGGTTAACCCCCCATTCTAGAATCAACCATGGTTTTTTATTTTTTTATCTGAGACACTGTTTTAAGATTTATTTAAGTATTTCCTGAACCCTAATCTCACATTAATGTAACCTATTTATGAATTTTTTTATATCATTTCCTTGCTCATAAGGCATCATAATATAACAATTTTATAGTTTGTGGTAACAAATATATTAAATAAAATATTTCAATTTCATACAATGACGAAATATTTCACTACATTATCTCATCCTTTAATTATTTTCATCATGAAAAGCCTACTATAAATAATAATAATCGAATATTGAGGCTGAATTGTGGTATTAATCTATGAGGATCTATTCAACATGATCTGAAACAATCACAAAACATGATCCTAGGAAACTGTCTCTCTTCCCAAGGGGCTATCCTACCCATCCTCGATGGACCAAAGGTAATCCATAAACGATGCCCTATGCTTTATTTTTTAGGTCATTCTATTCATTGAGGTGTATTGGATCATTCCCATTTCTACTTAATTAATAAACATACCAGACATTATGAACCTACTCTAGTTGAGGTTTCAATGATAAGAAATAAGCAACCATGCCATCCCACCATAGGATTTCAAACGACCCGATGATCCTTCGGGACATGTTTCCTTCATGGAAAAACATTCTAAATCATTTTCATGGGTAGAATACCAGGAAAACATGATGTCCCTAGTTAAAATCATAGGGAATATGTTTTCATTCTATGTAATATTTCTCCTTGGTCGGGGCTATCCTCATACACTCATGGATATCCTGAAAATTCTCCATCATCACCTACACCACGCATGGACTGAAATCTTACATCTCTCTAAGATAAGTACTATATAAGGTTGATATAAAAGGCCTCCCATTTAATTCATTGAAATATTCAATGATGATAGTATAGTGATTGATGTTGTTATAATAAAACTAAAATAGTAGAAATGCATCCTCCTAGATAGGACCAATGTCCAAAATCAAAGAGTAAAACATATCCTCTAATACCTGGATAGTTCACTTGTTCATCACATCTACTTGTATGTAGAACACAATATTCGTCCTAAACTCTATCCAGAATTCCCCCTATAAGCCACTCCAAAAATATGATAGGGATTAGACATTGTTGTAAGAGACAATCGTCAAGGGAACCCCATGTTGTTATGAGAACTCCCACATGGATGTCTACCCCAAAATCACCATTGAACTCTGATCCCTTTTATCCTAGATGTGAAACAAATTATTAATTTATTCAATTATATACCATATTTAAATGTGTCATTATTCATTCCACACAATTGTTATGATAATTTCCATGGATATACAACCCCATATCTTCTCATGGATCTCAAGAGGTTGTATCAAACCTATTAGAACTTCAGTTCCAGCCTTCACCTACTAACATGTGAGACATTGAGTGATTAACATACATTTGAAATACATCATTATAGCCCACAAAAAATACCAATGAATGTCCATGAAAATCATTATCACTAAGGGTGTTATATCCAAATGAGATTTATGAAAATCACTCATCACCTCATTAAACATTACAAGAAAACCACTATCTGTACTAGAAAAATGATTACATACTCCCATCCTTCAGATAATAAAAATTGTTCATACACTGAGGATATATGCTTATAAAAAACCTCACAGTTGATGTCTCCGAACCGAGATTACCTTAGAAAATAGTGAGGAGGAGAAGTTGACAACATTGACTGAAGATAAGATAATACCCACTATTCTATAAGGATTATCTGCAATGAAGATAAATTATTAGATGCCTTTTGTTCTAGTTTTGTATGGGAATTTATTTTAAGGGTATCATCCACCACCATTCCCTTATGATGAGTTTAGACTATATCGAAGTCATATCTAAATGTAGGGGATTCTAGAGGATGTGAGGGTTATCACCTATGGTGATAGAAGGGGCTTCACTACTCGTCCCTCCTCCTCCATGGGGAGGAACCTTTGACATCCTTCAAAAGAGATCCTTCATCCTTCTAAACAATCTCAATCCCCGATTTTCATCCCCCTTTTCCCCGTATTTCTATTTTTCCAAATCTACCGAATCTGTTTCATGAATTTCCAAACCTTTCACTCTAGAATAATTAGTTCAAAAGGCTTCAAGACTTCTAAATCATTACCTATTTGCACATTTCATTCAGAGGCATCCTTTGGAAGATTCATTTGATAGGTGAATATTTTGATCTTAGGGACTACTAGTTAGAGAAACGGTGGGATTTCATGACTCCAGACACATTCTGATTCAATTCGCATCAGAGGATGATCTGGTGAAGGCTTGGTCCAGTTCTCCATGAATCTTAAATTTCATTCAGTTCTACCAATTCCAATGGTTTATCAATTTACAAATAAACTAGGACTCCTATAAAGATGTGATTTGGGTTTTTTTACCATAACATTCCTTACCATTTCAAAATATCGCAATATTGAGAATGTTAGGATTCCTTTTTCATAGATTATTGTGTGCTGATTCTAGTACAATAGCTCTCTATTACCTAGTTAATCCTCAAATATGTAAGGAAATATATGTCTCCAAAATTCCTCAAAACATTGTTTGGATTACAGTGGAGGAAGAGTTACATCAGAAAAACCCGTTTGTTTATGAGTTATGGTTCTACTTCTAATCCTTATGTAAAAAACTAGGACACCCTATGGATGTCTGCAGACGTGGGATGAAGGAACATTCTCTTCAAAGGGATACGAGTTCTGGGGATAGTGGCAAGTGGTTTGGTGGTGTTGAGGCTGTTATTGCCCAGGGTCAATTATCCATTCGAATTGGTTTTAAAGTGGTAGAAATTGGGTCATAGGGTGGTATCCCATTGTTTTCTGAGGTACTCCAATTCTTGGGAAAGGACGTAAGTCATATGGTTCTTAGGTATGATAATTATAAGAATGGGGGCTATGATGTGATGTTGACATGGGGTGAATGAGGGAATATGCTCTGTGATAGAGGAAATTTTATGGAGGTCGACACAATGATGAAAACTGATGTAGGCTCTAGGACTCATTTGAATTATTGGGCAGAGGTAGTGCACAAAATACGTTGTTATAGTGAAAGAGGTAGATCTAAGATGATTGGAAGAGAGGGAGAGTTATTCGGTGTCATGGGAAATGAGAATGACACAAGGGGTGGTATACCGATCCATTCTAGTCCATGGAGGGAGGTTCTTTCTATTATGCTAGGAATACACTTTGAATGGATGGTGAATAATGATCTGGTTTTGGACATTGATGCAGCCCAGACTAATGTGTTGGGGATGACTAGTGACAAGTCTTCTGAGTTTCCAACAGGTGATACCACTTAAAAACATCCTGATAGTGGGTCTCCCAACCCAAGGAAGATGAAAAGTAGGAAGGGGAAAGGGAGAAAAGAAGATTTATACTTACCTCTTCTAATGTAAAAACCTTCAATCAGAATGTTAAAGGACATGATTATTTTAGGTGCTTCCAAAGACTCTGGTGGCTATACCAAGCACGTAGATCATGGTGATGAATCCCTTTAGGTTTAGGAGTAGGTGAGGCCCATGAGAAATCCATAGATTTACTTTTAAATTCAGATGAGGAGTTAGATGAATGTATTTTGGTGATTGATTCCTCTAACGAAGTAGCTAACAAGATGATGGGAGGGTTGAATAGAGTAGCATCCCATGAATAGAAGAGTGCATGGATTGACAAGAAATACCTTATACTGATAAGGGGAAACAATGACGGGATGATTAATCAAAAAGTGTATATGAAAAATTGGGACAAGAGGGAGTCTCATTTTTAATACCTATTAGAGGATGTTCTAGACACACATGTATCCTCTATATCTAGGAAAATATTCAGGGAAAATTCTTCTTGTAGGATCTAATTTCCATTTAGTGGTTCTCTTATTTCTCCAGATTCTTCAATCGGGTTGTTTATCACATTTAACTTAAAAGTGAATTGATAATATAATGTTACTTTAGAGTATCTTGAAGTCATAATCTATCCTGAAGTCCACCCAATTCCTTATATTAGGTTATTTACTCTATTAATGAAGATATACATGAAACTCTATTTTCCTAAGAAAACATTAAATCAATATCTCAAAAGATAGTGCGTCCACATATTCCATGTGAAGAAAACTTTTGAAAAATCCAGGTCATGAGCAGCATATTTCTATTATGGGGGTCTCATGTAACTTATTATATTTAAAATCACTACTTACGTCTTCATCAAGACGTATAATATCCTAGCTCCAAATACATCTCAAGATACAACTTACACCATGCTTTCCACTATTTTTCTCAACACAGGAGAACTAGTCAACCACATCTTTAACATCTCGAAGGATCCATAACACTACTTGATCTCAAGAAACAGATTCCTTCTCCCTGTCAGGTTTGTAATGGCATTTTTACACTATACAAGTCAGAAACTAACCACCTATAGTATCATTCTAATTAAAAAAATCCACACATCTTATATGCTCTTTTTTGAATCCCATGTTTGTTATACAGCAATATTCAATGATACAATAACTAAACTATTCTGAAAATTAAATTGATGAGGAAGTGAACCTTGCTAATCCAAAAAAGAAACATCAAGTGATTAACATAGTGATGTTCTCAGAATGTATGCCCCAAACTAACATCATATGGTCTCCATGATCATACTATAACATAGATTAAATGGATATTTCATTAATGAAAATCAAATCAAATCGTTCAATGCATGGTTGGGTTATTTGGATCATTAAATCTGTAACCACTATAAGGGATTCGTCACAAAAATGGAATAACTAGGAACTCATAGTTTTTATAAGGAAAATTGAAATCTTGTATTTGAAATAATGGTATCGCAAACCCAAAAATGTTGTTAGTCAAAATGGATGTCAATCTTCAATAATCAAATTTCTCCTTATAAGCAATGAATGTGGGTTCTAATCATAATCATAGGGAACATGTTGTTTAAAATTATCTATTATTTTTTATGATGATTAACGTAAAACCTTAATATCCCTTTTTTATTTTTCAAAAACAAAACTAAAACTTCTTAAGGGAACACAATGTGTTTGATGATACACATTTAAGGAAGGTCCTCTAATTAAAATCTAAAATAATGGAGATCAATAGGTGCTATATGATAACCTACTAAAGATATTTATTTATTATTGGTGTTTAATTCAATGTAGAATTCTATTTTGTATCACGAGGAAGTTCCTAAGAAACCCTTTGGAAGAAGTTGATATTGTCCTCCACTACCCAAGGAATCTAGAGTATTGAAGTGCATGATGATCCAAGGGGTAATTAAATCAAATGATGGGTGGTGGAATGCATCCAAATTCTCTCACATCCCCCTCGCTCAACCATGAGTTCTATATCACTAAAAGATGTAATATTCTCCCATTATTTAAAATGAATATAACTAACCTATGATGAAAATAAATTTGATCACAAATAGTGGACTACTAGACCATACTCAATATAAAATCATAAAGTCTCTGGATGATGAACAAAATGTCACATGTGAAATTCCCTCCACTAATATATAAATCACTCTTCTAAAAATATAGATATATTAGAGAATCATTCCCTATAGGAGATAAAAACCTAATATGATGGGATTATGTATCAACTGTATGATATAGATATCACTCCAGGACATGAAGATGAAGAAATAAATTTAACATGTGTATACATATACTGAGGAATGAGTAGAATATATGGATATTGTGGCTAGAACCATCTCAAGTGTGACCTAATCATATCCCTCCATGGTATACAATTTTATGCGGCCTCAATGTTCGTCTCCCTGAGCATGATATGTGCCACCTTTTAGTGGTTGTGGTAGGAACTCATAAAGTCATCCCCTACAAACTAAGCTGACCATCAATGAAATTCTAACTCCTATTCTAGTACATCCATCCTGGGGGCCTCCCTGTAAATATATGGGAGTCCTTTCATCATGGTGATACCTCAGTAGTTGGGTTCAATCCACTTTATATTATTTAAACTCACTAAGGCGGGTCAGGAGATCATGGGCTATTTAACCTCAGCCATCAGAATCATAACATCACCACACCCAAAGAAGACCTGATTTCCTGTGTAGTACCTAATCCCCAGATCCTTGCATCTGTATCATAGAATGATAATTCCTCATCTTTAGGAATCTAGACGTCTAACTTCTACCACCTACTAGAGAAGACTGAACCACATGATACCCATAAATGAAATAAACTACCCAATTCAATCTTCAAGGAAGATGACATTCATTAGATCATGCTCTAGCGAGTTAGAAGACATCTCATAACATAACAAGGGGGACTAGGTATGGTTATTTAACCATGTTCCTTACATAGCCACTGACATATCACATTGTTGAAGAGTTAGATGATCATAGTTCAGAAAAATGAATAAGAAAGAAGAGTTACATTCATACTCAAAAAACTTTTGGAAGTCATACCATGAGAGCCTCATCTCATCATGGATTTATGTAACCAAACACCACTAGCTCCCAACTAAACTATAGAAAAGATTGGATACCAGTGCCACCATATTATCTATTAGTGTCCAATATAGCCTAAAATCTCAACCCACCAATCCAAAAAAATCGTCCAATACTAGGGGAACATGATAACTATAGAAAATATGTTGCTTCAAACACATGAACACATAAAGTGCACTAATCCTACATAGATCCCCATCGAAGAGTATCCAATATTATTAGCTACTCGATGATAATGTGGGAAGAGTTGGTCATTATACATAACACATAGAGGAAACTACTAATGGGATATCCCCTAAATTGGGGTGTTATAAAACATTTGAACATTATAACAATCTCGAATCATTAAAATAGTTTGATCTATTTTTTAAGGGTTCCTAGGAGAGATATCTATTTACCACAATCATATGAGTATATATATTTGGGGAGTTGTCTTGGGAAGAAAAATCAATGGATCCATACCTACATAACAATGGTATCATTCTCCCCTATAACCGATGTCATTGAATGCTGATTCAAAAGTAAAGTAGTTAGAGTCATGGTGGTTGGATATGTCATCCAACACACCAATACTGGGTCCCCTGGCATCAAATATACAATCCATGTAAATTGAAACTATTTCCAAAGGTTCCATACCAATCCTCACCAGGGGACTATATCTTCATCCATCTAAGGATGAAGGACCTTTGATTCCATTCTCTTCTGAACGAACCCATTTGGAACAACATGTCTAGATTAGTGATTAGTGTTCAAAACCATATTTCCCCCTCTAATCGGCCATAGGTCAATAGTAATTTTCATGAAGAAATAAATGGAATGGGTGGACATTTCCTAATTTACAAGTATGCACGCAACCACCCACCTCCATGAAATAGTTGGGGAGGAGGGATAATAATAATTTTCTAAAATGCAGATGAAACCACGCATGAAATAATATATTGGGAATACATGAGAGTATGATAAAATAAACCATAGTATTATGAAAAAAATAATTTGGAAGGATAAAATGATTTCATAACTAGAAAATAGGTGGAAATAAAATAATCTATGATATAATTACTTTTGATATCCATGATTGAACACCATATACATTCAAAGAACCAAGGTATCACTACGCTCCATCAATGTCATAGTCAATCTGTCTGTCATCTGAAAAAGACATGAAATGTGCATAATAATTCAATGTATGGGTTATTATATATATACACAATAATAAATAATTTAAATTTAATGGAATTTCTAGAAATATACAATTGTTTTCATCTCAACAAAATGGCTGGGGGAAAAAATCCTTCAAATACATATAAATATGTTCCTAAAGAAACCTTGATGGGCGGGAAAGGTGATCTCGATCTCAAAAATCATCCAATGTTTATGAGTATTTCTGCATGCCAAATATCCATTCACTGATTCCCAATATCACAAAAACGTCACCGAAATATGTGAGTAGGGACCACTCCTCATTACATCACTCAAAAACCAAGGGAGATGTAACATCATGGGAGGAACCACACCTTGATGGAGATGGATAACACGGGAGAACCCCTCTGTAGATTGATGGCCTATTCCAAATGTATGGGGTAACCATCCTATTTTGATAAGAAATATTGGGAAATTTCACCATGGTGTGTAATGGGTGTACTGAACCCTATAAATCTCCTATAGTATGGGGAACCCATACCAATAAGAGACAGGGGTATACTGAACCTAAAATATCATTGATGCTCCAGACCATATCAACTCAATCATCATGCATCAAAAAAATAAGAGACGTAGGAAAACATTTCACATAATATATTTCATTCCACATTGAAGGCCGTCATCACATTATATGCGAAAACTCATCAAGATTGTCTACTCACATTCCAAAATTCGTGTCCAAATGAACGAGATACAAAATGAAGAAATATTGGATGGTGGTATATGAAATATAATGGGTACACATTAATTGTTTCTAAAACTGTTCTCCTTCATGTTTTATCCTATGGGAATGGTTTGGAAACCATACCATAGTACATGGAATGTATCAGTGGTACATTGTGGGTCTTAGACACTTGAGGGATAGCTATGTGCTTGAGCTTGTGTTTATGGTCTCCTAGAGTAAACTGCTTGTCTAACCACATAGTGTACAAAGAATGTCCCATAATTAAAAAATATTGGAAACCATGGGAGGGTCACATAGATTGTGGTTTTGACTGCAGAAAATTTAATCCATAAAAGTTTCCAAAACCCTAGTTGCATAACAACGATGGATATAATCCATGT
This sequence comes from Viscum album, assembly GCA_963277665.1. NCBI lineage: Eukaryota > Viridiplantae > Streptophyta > Magnoliopsida > Santalales > Viscaceae > Viscum > Viscum album. Next base: position 475,808,289 of record OY728148.1, read on the forward strand.
GTTCTTTTGAGTGGCACAATGTGTGTTTGGGTTCTTTATAGAATATATGTTTTTTTCAGAAGGTTTTCATGTCAAGAGTATCTACTACCGAACTCATCAATTGACCACCAAAACCAGTGGAAATAGGCCCAGCTTTCTTTTCCAGACCATTGATTCCAGATAAAATAAATCTGATCATCTGCTGGAATTTTTGTGTGAATCCCACTACACAATACCATTCGTAGATCCCGGATCCATGGAGTTACACCCAAAATACACCTTTTCCTCTAAAAACAAAAAACCATTCATCATACACATAAAATCAAAGAATATAAGGGTTTAATCATGCTTGAAATCTCCTAAAAAAATTTCAAACCATGATCCCAGGGGCCAATGCTGAAGGACATAAAGAACAAGTAGGGGATATGTACAAGAACAATGCTGAAAAGATTTTGGGAAATTATTTCATAGAAAAAAATTATATCTCAAGGATATCAAGTTTTAAATATGAAATAATTCAAGAATAAAATTAACTAAAATCTTAACTAGTCTATGAGACTCATGTAAGGAACGCAAGATTGAATATTCAAAAGAAGGCAATAAATCAATGTTTAATATTTTAATTAAATTGGTTAAAATAAATACGGGATGATTCCAATAGTGATTAATGATTGGTTGATAGGGAATAATAAAGTCTCTAGAAAAGAATAATTGTTGTAACAATTATTGCCTCTTGATCCACCATAATCAGATTAGTTGTCGTTGTCTGATATTGATCATCCAATGAAGATAGTTAATGGTTCATCTCCAATCTCCTTGGATTTGAGTTGAACGTTTTACATTTGACTCTTTTAATCACTTTTTTTTAATAAAAACAATATCGTAAAAATAAAATTTTACTATCATTATATTTCCTAGTTTCATAGAATTTTTCTGTAAAAGAAATATTTTTTCAAAAAATAGAAATATTCTATAACTAATGAATATAAACATTTCATACAACTCTAATACATTGTATAGAAAAAAGTATAATACATCATACCAACTACTATCATATCCATCAGACTAACTAAAGTCATATCAATCAAATTAGACAATGTCCAGTCCATTTGATTGACAATAGTAAATTCCATCTAATTGACCAATGTCAAATCCAACAGAAAGGACAAATTTTAGTCTATTAGTGTTAATTAAATTAGTTTATCATCTTCATTGAGTTGACCTATCAATATTATAATGTTCGTATTTCTTATAAATAGGAAGTATTATAATTGGATTCATAATTCTATCTACCATTGTAATGGTGATATAGAAAAACCACATCGAATGGAAATTTACATATCATTATGAGATTTCATGCTGATGGTCATCTATGGTTGTTGAAACCAAATATGACAATCACATTAATATAAACATTTGTGGAATGCCTATATATATTGGAGTATTCATAGAGCAATGAGTGGATACATTTTAAAACTCATCCCTTAAAATTATTTATTTGTTTTAACTTCTCATTACTTTTTAATTGTAATCTTTAAGATTATTTTAATTCTAAGGATTTCGTGTGAAGATTTTTAAATATTCATAAAATTTATTTAAATTTTAATATCTTCATGTTCTCTAAACATTGATAATTTATATGAACTCAGAGTATGATATAGTACTCTAATATTTTAATGCAATATGTGTTTGATGAACTATACTAAACAGGAAAGATATTTTAATTTGTTAATGTTTAAAAACAAGAAGGCATTCACCATATTGTTTCCATTACAAACACTTTATATCCTATAAAACATTTATTAAGATAAGCCTCATGAATATATATTACATCAAATTTAATGAGGAAACTAGGTTGTGGGCATTTAAATAAAATAGATAAACATAATTATATATTTCGATTAAACAACCCACCATAAACTTCATCAACTGCATGATTTTTGAAATCTATCATTATATAACACCTAGGGTAAAATCTCTATTAAAAAATCAACAATCTTCTAAAAATTTAAATTAATACTCCTTTAGGGAGTTATACAACTTTTATAAGATAAATTTTCACATGAGATATTAATTTATTTAGTATTTATATAATATCAATTTTGTGATCAATGGGGCTCATAATATCATTTATTTTAGTGTTTACCTCAAAATAAATTCCTTAATATATTTCAAAGTCATATTAGGGAAATTGCGTCACTACAATAACAACATGATAATTTAAGGACCCAGAAATATATTTTTTATAATAATAAATAATTTTTAATAAATATATTCCCAGGATATAATAGGGTTATGTTCTTATAATTATGACTTAACATATTAAACTAAGTTGACACTCCCAGAAACATTACATTTTTTCATAAAATACGGCTTTTTAAACCCACATTTCATTTAATACACCTCTGTTTCATTCAAGATAAATCTAAATTAGAAAATTTGACCTTTCCCTAGCTACCACTCGACCATAGATCATTAGAAAGTCATTTGAAACTATGGTATATAAAAAAAATCTGGAAATGAATATTAAAAATATGGAGTCCAATTTTTGAAGTGAAATCATGATAACCCATAAAAATGAAGACCCGTTTCCCAAAAAAAATAATTACAGAAATAAAATATTTCAATATAGAAAAATAATCCTTTAAAAAAATTAAATAATTAATGTCCATTATTATGAAGAATAAAAATCTTGATGGAAACTTAAGGTATATTGGAACAATGGAGAGAATTATTAGGATCACCCGTCACCATAATATGCATCAGGATAAACTATCGTCATATGTATCAGAAATTACCATATCATTACAAAAATTCACCTATTCATTATATAACATTGTAATAATCATTAAAACCCCTAAGAAAATCCAAATCCAAATATTCGTAATCATAAGGAGAATTATATGTTTTCTTTGAAGCCTCTTATACGTGATTTTTTTAGAATAGTAGGAATATTATGTACTTTAAAAACCGATGTTAACATGATTGGTATTCTTGCTAATGAATTACCTATATAATTGTGGTAATAATTTTTTAAGCCATATAAATTAAAAAAACATTTATTGTAGTTTTCTAAAGAGTGAAAAAATATACATAGAAAATACTGGAAGTATTTATTTTTTTATATTTCACATAAAAAGGAAAACGACATTAAAAAATTCCTTTTATGTTATGTAAAATAATAAATTATATCATTATTAAATAATTTTAATGACCATGGATATGAATGAAGGAGATTTGGATAGAAAATTATAAAATAATTATTTTAAAAGAATTTATATACATTAATTTTTATATAGATTAATACATGATATAAATCCAAATTAATAAATTTATCTTAATTATTTAATTTTAAAAGAAATTTTTTATTTTAAATATATTAAAATTATTCAGTTAATTTTTTTTATCAACATGTTTTAATTAGTTACTAAAATGTTTAAGGACATGTTTAATATTTTGGGTCATTTGATTTATAACCCAGAATAACTTTTGTGTAATGACCTAGGTCTAAGGGGTTATGTTTCCACTATTTTCAGATTATAAAAAATGTTATTTCTTTCATAATTATAAATTAAATACCATTATAAAACCAACCATGTCAAGAATCCCAAAAAAATTAATCACATCATTTCATAGAGACCACTGTTTGTATATGCACATGAATGTAATTTTTATTTCTATAATGGGTGGAAAAGAAATAATTTATATAAGATTGTACTTTTTTAAAATAATTAATTTTTTATAAATTATATATTAATTATTTTGATTGACAATTGTTACAATCAATTTATGGTCTCAATGAAAAAGGAATCATACTATTTGGTAAAGGTGGTTTCCCACATGTATGCATTGGAAAAATTAGCATTTTTCAATGGATTGAATGATAAGAATGAAAATAATGTGTTATCAATAAATAAACATAATAATGTTATAAATACTATATTTTTTAATGTGATTAATATTTTCATCAATACATATGGTCCGATGATGAAAATCGAAACACATTTCTTCGTATAGGTGGTAGTCCACATATACAACAATGTGGAAATTTTTATTTCTCGTATGGTGAAAATGGAGTTGGATTAGGGTTATGACATGAATTTGTTTTATTTATAGGGATGATATTTATGTTATATTTCAGCATGCATAACGAGTATTTTAATGAGGTCATAGATGAATTAAACATGAATCACTCATGGAATAATTACACCCCTTCTATGGAAAAACATCCTTTGGATTATTCCTTAATCCCTCTTGAGTTGTTATTTTTGCCAAAAAAACCCTATTCATGTGGATGAGGATTTTGAGAAGGATTTAGTTATGTATTTTTTATAATTAATAGATCAATTTCTATGAATATGTTAGGTGAGTAGGTTCCCTTCTATAAGTGTGGGGTGTGGAAAACATATAAATACTTAAAACTATTAAACATATTATATGTGTTTCTAAAAGTAAAATGAAAAAAATGGAAGAATTTATAAAAATGATGATTTATTTTTAAATTACACCAAAAAACATAATTATTCATGTTTTAATGATATTTAAAACGTTATCTCTTAGTTTAACCCCTACAAACCACTTTACCATTAATAGGGATAAAAAGTTTTACATAGGTTACAATTCATAATGAAAAAAAGAAATTTACCATATTAAAAATCTGAAACATATTAATTATAAATATTATAATAATTTTATCGTTATAAAATTTCATATGTTGTGAAAACTAACTATATTATAAATACATAAAACACAGTGAAGATAGTTTTTATAAAGTAGCGATTTTGATGCATAAAAAGGCGTTTTAACCAAATAAATTATAATACTTATTATTATGGATTAAATTGGATTATTTTTCAGTAAATTGGGATTAATATTATTTGAAAACCAATTATAAATATAAGGGATCCATTTAAATAATTGAATAGAAATTTTAGTTTTAATTAACATTTTTAATTTTCAATATTCACTAAAAAATAAATGTTTTAATAAATATACAATAAATTAACCCTAAGAAGGATTCTATTTTAAATAAACCACTTCACAGAACCAAAATGAGATAGATTATGTACATATCGAATTGATAATGAAACAGAAAACATAACTACTACATGAGATAAGCATGTATGTATGTATACCTAGTAAAAAATGAATCCATATTATATATAATTTTATATATTTAGATAAACTAGTAGATAAATAATACTTTTTCCCCAAAAAATACACTTTTCTAAGGATATGGTTTTAAAAAAACATGGCATTTTAACATAGATGATAGGTCTTCTGATTAATTGTCTACATAATTTTTTTATTACTCTGGGATTCCCTCACATAGTTGTGTATTACAATAAACTTAGTAACATTCTCTCAAAAAAATTATTGTCCCAAAAACTTATTTTCCCAAAACTAATTTTTGCATGATGATGTTCAAAAACTCATTCTATATATTCACTCAAAATATTCCAAATTTATACTTATTGAAAAAGGTTATTGAGGAATATTCTATGAAAATGATATTATAATTTCAATATCATTAATAATTCGAATAGAGAAACTTGTGAATATATTAAAATATTTTTATTATTTTATCTCTATTCCCCTATGAATACGGATAAAATATATACTAAACTTTAATTCAGTTCCCAATGAAATTTGAAGTCATTTAAAAAAATTATTATAAGTATGGTAACACAGATAGATTATATATAGATGAACTAGTGCAAAAAACATTTACCACATCTACATTTTAAACAATTGTTATATATAGCCGATGTAAAAATATATAAAAATTGGTTAATAACATCAGCTATTTTTTACCAGATGTCATAATTATAGAGAATCAATTTTTAATGTCGGGTATTTTATAATCGATGACAAAAATACCAAGATTTGATTTATCACATTTTTTTATTTTATTATTGACATGATTAATGAAATCTGATGGATTTATTAGGTCATTTATTTTATAAATGACTTGATAAATCAAATAATTCTAATTTATTATGTCAGTTATTTTATAACCGACATGATAACTAAAATATTTCCGACTTATCAGGTCGGTTATTTTATGACTGTCGTGATAAGTCAAATGTCAGCGGTGTATCCCATTGGTTATATTATAACCGATGCGATAAAGAAAATATCAATGATTTATCACATTTTTTATTAAATAATAGACATGATAAATATTTTAAATGATTATTCAGGCCCCGTATTCGGTTGTTCGGTTTTCCTCGCTTGGGCGACCGTTGACTCATCTCTCTCATGTGAAAAACCTATAAACGATTCTTCAAAGTCATTACCTAAAAAAAATTTCCAAAATCATGCAGCTTCTTTATTATCACTGGATCTATCAGGTCAGATCACAACACTAAATTAATCCTTACATTCCTCGATTTCATATATTATTCTTCATGATGCCCTAATTTTTTTTGAGATATTTTTTTTCAATCATTGTTCTTTTTATCATTGAAAGTTTCATAGTGTTCTTTTATACCATTGTAAGTTCTTTTTCGGTAAAATAAACCATGTGAGTGATATCATGAAAGTTCTACAATTTTTTTGCTACTATTTGTGCTCTATAATGTGCATGTGTGTACATCCATGTGTGTGCTACCATGAAATAAATATCATGCATGTTCACCCTTATAACATTATAACCATGAATGTTAATCAAAGAATTTTTTACTATAATTAATTTTATCATTATTTAATTCTTAATTTTGGTTATATATTCAAATTAAAATTCCTTTAATATTTAATATTTATTTTTCCTCATATGATAAAACTCATTATTAAGTGGTGTAATCTAAAAAAACTTACTCTACAATTCTCTTCAAAAATAAACATGGTTAGACACTAGAGATAATGTGTTGAATAAGGTGATAATATTGATCTATGTAATCCTTTCTTTAAGGCCTCTAAAAGTTATTGAATAAAAATAAATTTATGGTGAATGATTGTAAATATTTCATATGTGGTTAGTCATTAAATGATAACGATATGTATATTTTTCTCTAATAATGGTATCCCATTCTATCATAGACCAATTTTTACTTTTATTTACATGTTGAATAAGAGTTCAGAGAATTGAAAGTCTTCAATAATGTATTTTTTGTGGATAGGAGCTCAAGATATCATCGAATGAATGGGTTAGTTGAGTTAAAATTCCTCATTAAGGAGTATATTAAGATTTTAATTGTTATTTCCTTATTTAAAAAATAAGGATTATTATTGAGGAAGCTCATATAGAGCTCAGTAGAGATGTTAACCCTTGAATACCTATTTATTTGGATCAAGATAGTGAATGTATACATATTTTAACATTTATAATTCATATTACATGTTTACGAAAGGGTGAATTTTGTATCCATTTCCTCCATAAGTTATTATTTTTGTACCTTATGAAGAAAGGTTCCATGATTTTTTTTACTATTATATCATGATCTATATGAGAGAGATTTGTAATCCAAAAATGATATTCATATCATCCAACAAAACATTTATGTATTCAAGAGAATATTTTAAAATAACAATAAGGTTTACTCCTCCTTCTATACCAATGACTTTATATTTAATTTCTTGATGGTTTTTTTGTTTATGATATAGGTAATAAATTATTACTAGAGGACATTATTGTTATAAAATTCCCCCACATCAACTTTTTTAGAGATAACATTATCTTGCGAAAGAATGATCTTCTTTATAAATGATTTACATTCTAAATTAAACAATACTTTCACAACATTGACAATTTTTCCTGGGTTTTTAATCATCATGCTATAATATATTCATTAGACACATTTCTATGAGATGAATAAAATTTATATATTGATTGAAATCGAGTAGAATCTTTCCTTTTAATGGCACCCAATCCTTGATTACTAACACATCTATTCCTAATTGTTTTTTAAAAATTATTTTAATTTAAAATTATGAAAATATTTCATATAAATAAAATACTATTATATCTATCAATACTTTCGTTTTAAAATTATTTCCAAGCATACCTTTTTCAAATACACATAATTTTTTTTAAATTTCAAAATTATTTTACATTCAAATTATGATATTTTCAATACAAATCTAGAATTGTACTATCTTAATAAGATGTATACTTTTGCTATTTGTTATAGGAAATAATGGGTAAGAGTTGGATTATGACACATTGAATGAGTAATAAATATGAGAAAGGTTTTGATTCATTTTTTTAATTTTTAAAGGAAATGTTCTAGTAAATAATTTCTTTTTATGTCTATGCCTGAAATGATTGAATATGGAGAAGTTCAAAATTTGAGAGACCAAAGATCATCTGAATTTCATTGTTCTAATCTGAGTTATGAACCTTGGATTTGGACTGGTGAAACTGGACTGAATATATGATCTACTAGTGGTTATGATTTACAAGATGGTAACTCCAATGAAATTGAAGAAATTATTTGTGATGTGCAGAAAAACAAATTGAGAAAAAACTAACAGTTGCGCATTTATATGGTGATGATAAAAAAACATTGTATCCTAGTTGTATAAATTTTACAGTTTTTTCAGTGGTGTCTAGATTGATTAGACTTAAGGAGAACCATGGATGGAGTGTCATATGTTTTACAAATCTTCTACAATCATTGAAAGACATTCTTCCAAAAGATAGTGATATTACCGATTCTCAATATTTGAAAAAGAAAATATTATACCTGATGGGATTGGGATACAAGAAAATACATGCACGCCCAAATGAATATATGATTTAAATGAAGGAACATTAATTTATGTCATAGTGTCTTAAATGTGAAAAATCACTGAATAAGTTGAATGAAAAATCACATGTTGATGTTGAGATTATAGATATCCCTGCCAAGTTATTTTGACATGCTCTTATAATTTATTGTTTGAAATGTTTATTTACTAATTCACCTGATGAAAAAAGGTTAAGATGGCATGCTAGTGAGAAGATATGTGATGAAATAATATTTCATCAATCAGATTGTTCAAAAAGTAACAAAATTTATAAGTAGTATCCTATATTTGGAAATGAATTTAGAAATCCCAGACATGGGTTTTGCAGAGATGGAAGGAATCCATATCAAAGCCTTAGTAGCACACATAGTTCATCACCTTTTTATTGGAAATCTACAGCCTCTCTCTTGAGGTTTGTATAATGAACAAAATTTTCATGTTATGTATAATGATCTCTACTCCAAAGAAACCCAGAAATGATATTGATGTTTTCTTGTCACCATTGATTTATTATTCAAAACCATTATAGTAGGAATTTATTAGGGAGTATGATTATTATAAATTATAATATTTTTAACTGCAGGTAGTGATTATGTTCACTATAAATGACTTCCCATATTATGGAAATTTTTATAGATAAAATGTTAAGGGGAATAAATAATGTCGAATTTTCAAACAATTGACTTTATATTTTCAATTGCATCATGAGAGGAAAACAATATAGATTCTTCATAAAATGTTTTTTCTTATGGATCACTCTTATATAAGACAATAAAAGGAATTAAATGGCTCAAAATAATTTGATATTGCACCAAATCCTTTATCCCTTGATTTGTATTTTGAGTAGGTGATAAACCTTGATGTGACATTGGGAAATGCCAATAAATCTGGTAATTGTAGACATATTTTTAAGAGAATGTAAATATTTTTTGACCTACCATATTAGAGATATCATGAAGTGAAGCATAATATTTATGTCATGCATAATGGGAAGAATATTTATGAAAATTGAATTAGAGCGTTGTTAGATATCAAATGAATGAATAATGACAGGATTAATGCATGAATAGAATTAATATAAATGGGAATACATTTTGTGTCCAATCCCACTCAAAATGGAATATGAAAATTTATTCCCCTAGCTTTTCTAACATTATCCATGGGGGAGAAAATTAGATTTTTTCACTGCCTTCAGGATATCAAAGTGCCTCAAGGTTATTAATCAAATGTAAATTTTTTTCCTATTTGAAGGATTTGAAGTTGATAGGTATGAAATATCATGATTGTCATGTCTTGATGAAACCCGTTATACAAGTTTAATTACGTTAAATAATTTCCATCCATGTCAGAGAGAATATAATGATGTTGTGTTATTTTTTCAATTCAATTTTTAATAATACGATTGATGTGAATGCTTTGAATTTTTTTTAAAAGGATGAAATTTATATATATTTTTAGTTGGAAATGTATTTTCCTCCATATTTTTTGATTTAATGTTGCATTTAATGGAATATCTGGTTCTAGAAATAATGCTTTGTGGACCTGTATATCTTTTATGGATATATATTTCTTAAAGGTATATGAAAATATTTAAGGGGTATGTTAATAATATACAATGACATGAATCCTACAATATTGAAAATTATATTTCTCAGGAGGTCGCATTGTTTCTTACGAGCTACATGGGTGTGGCAGAGCACACATGTTTTCCTCCATCTCATAATGAAAGAGTTAACAATGATTGAAAGGGGATTGATGTCTTGATATTCAAATCATTGTCAGATAAACAGATGAAGAAGGTACATTTATACTTCTTTAAAAACATAGCTGACTATCAACCATATATTACATTGAAAATTAATGAGTTGAAACAATGTAATCTAAAGAAGAAAGAAATGTGGATTTCGAATGAGAAAAAAACCATTTTTCCATGGTTTTAAAAGACTTTTATTGGTAGATCATATATATTTGAGACATTAGGATGGTTACTGGATGGTCTATATTTAAATGAGATAACATGGTCTAGGAATGACGATAATTACAATACATTCAATACAAAATGTCAGGATAACAGATGTTCTATTCAAACTAGTGGTGTATTGGTGTTTCCATAAGGAATTCATTTATTGAGTTTTAAGGAATAAATCCCAATTTCTAGATCAAGTGCAAATTATGGAATCATTGAAGAAATATGGGAGGTCGATTAGTTTAAAATTAAAGTTCCTATTTTAACTCCATAAGGTTTATCGGTAAAAACGGTGTCAGAAACAATGAATTTGAAATGAAAGTTGTTAATATGAATAGATTGGAAGACAGAATAGATTCTTTTATAATGGAAACACATGGAAAACTGATTTTCTATTTATTTCATCAATCATATATGTAGTGGTCTATTGTTTTAAAAGGAAAAAACAATATATTGGAGAGGATCAACTTTTTAAAGTTGTTGATTTATGTGATATCTCTACATCTATGGAATGGTTAGTAGATAATAATAATGGGCATATTGAGTATATGTTTTGTGTCATGAGGAATGATCATGATGAAGGAATTTGGGAAACCAATCCATTTGTACATTCCTAATATTATTGGTAGTATATGTTTGTTTCTTTTTTACATTTATTATTTTCATAAAATGTAATATATTTCCAATTTTTTAAAGGAATATTAAAACGAATAAGTATAATGGTTTTTTATTTTAATTTTATTTTGATTATTTTATCATGGTTACCATTACATAACATACATATCTATTGATTTTTTTATGATAATTACTTTAGTATGATTACCATGTTTACCATGTTTACCATTTTTACCATATTTTACCATAGTTAACAATATTTTACCATAGATTACCTTAATGAAACATATATATTTATTAATTTTTTTAATGAAAATAACACTACTGTAAGAACCCGATTCATATTTTTGAGTTACGAGCTTATTCCATTTCCATTTCCTTAAGTGTTTTTGAGAAAATATGGAAAATGGAAAAGAATGCTAAATTATGGAACTACCCTCCGCGTACTTATTCCACACGCCTTGTACTTTTGGCCGTGTTGGGATGAGTACATCGGGCGTGTAGGCTTGTCGGCGACGGGGGGGTGTAGGAACCGACTACACGCCCTGTAGTGGTACCTTACACGCCGTGTAGTCAGTCAGCAGGCTTGAATAATAAGGCGGTGGAGTTGCTACCAGCTGGGCAGCAGTACACATCGTGTACTCAGGAGTACATGTCGTGTACTCTTGTCGGCAGGTGAACAGTGCTGGTGCCGCCAAATGAACAGTTAAATGAAGGGAGTACACGTCGTGTACTTTGAATTACACACCGTGTACTTTGTTTTTCTGGCTTAAAATAGGCAGTAGCCTCTTCATTTGGAAGAGGAGGTGTTTGATCCATTTTGGAGCCAAAGGAGGAGGCCAGACCTTTGAAGATCCGCCGGGAGTTCATCTGAAATCCGATTCGGCTTCGGACGATGTCATTGGGACCGCACAGGTAAGCCCTTCCTCCTCCTGGTACCGTTCTTGCCAATTCGTCACCTAACGTAAGTTATTTACGTTTTAATGGTTTTTGTTCTTCATCGGATCTATGTCATTATTGGGCGTTTCTGGAGTCGGCGTTCGGGTATAGCGTTCGTTGGCGTATAAGGTAGGTGGCATGGTGTTTATTTTCCAACTATCTTGTGTTTTTCTGCGTTTTCGTGCCATGAACCCATGTTGGGGTGTCGTATGGATAAGGCCTTTGCTATATTTAATGCATAGAATTGCATAGGTGATTAAATTTTGATAATAAAATGATGTTTGGGATCGTTTCATGGATCCAGGACCATCCCGAGGGGTGTGTTCCTCTTTTTAGACGTTTGGCCAGGATACCCGAGGGTATGCCTTAAATGTAGTAACTATAGAATTTCCTTGAGAGGAATTGCTTGTTTACTACATTTTGATATGATGGGAATGGCCCAGTTACCTGTTTATCCTTAGGGCGTTGTTGTGATTAGCCTGAGGGCGTGACTATATTAGCCAGAGGGTTGTCGTTATTCCGCTTGAGGGCAACCTTTCGTGCCTGAGGGCTTGTCTTCTGTGCCTGAGGGCGAAACTTCATATTCCTGAGGGCGAGAATTCTGTTACAATGCCTGAGGGAGAGATTTTGTATAGCTTGAGGGCGTGGTTCACTAAATTAGACTGAGGGCGAGATACTGGTTGGCCTGAGGTCGTGGTGCTGTTGAGCACAGAACAATACTAAATTAAATAAATTAAATGAATAATAAAATGACAATTTAATTATTAAGTTAATTACTTTTGAGGACTGCTTACTTTATTTCATTTTACTATTGGACAATGTTGTTGCATGCATACACGCAGTTGGGCACTAGCCTTTGGTGGGTGCCTACTGAGATATATTTCTCACACCCTGTTTGGGTCATGCTTTTCGGCCCAAACAGATTACGTTTCTGCAGGTGTGGATAGGGGAAAGAGTCCCTATACAGGCACTTGATTGTTGCTGTGGAGTAGGAGGGCATGGGACTGAGCCTAGGCTCGCGATGCCACTGCCAGCTATTTACTCATTTTGTTGTACTTTTCTTTTGGTTGTAACACGGTGATGTATAACATGTTCTGGCTATTTTCTTAGAATTTGAAACATGTAGCATCATCATTCATATATTGTTGGTTATATCCACTACTGTAGTTTATTTCAGTTGTGTGTGTTTACTGATTTCGCTGTTTGTTTTATGTTTATTTTGGCATTCCGTTGCGCTACACTTTGACAAATGAGGGCATAGTTTCCCCACTATCAGACCTGGGCCCTCGCTGCTAGTTGGCAGCCTCTGGCGTTTGGGGAAATGCGCTTGAAGTCACGTGGCGAACCGGGCTCGGGGCACCCGTTGCGTGGCACCCGGGGCCAGGACGTTACAAAGTGGTATCAGAGGCATTTCTTTTCTTTGACATACTATTTGGAGAAGAAGATAGGGATAGGACAGAACGGTAGTTGGAAATAAGTTGTGCCCCGGCGTAGCTAACCCGTGTACAGGGAAAATCCAGTCTACCTTGTATTTTGCATTTTTTGATTTCCAATTTTACGGTTGATTTGTTTTCATTGTTGGGTGACGCACTTGGATTATGATGTTTATATTTTATCTGTGGGTTTTATTTAGTTGCAACCCGATGAGATGAGGGTATGCCGTCTCATGCATCATATAGGCACATGCTAGATATCACTTACCATGCATAGTTTCCACGCCATGTAGGTGCATTAGAATTTGCATGTTGTTGTGATAGTTGTTGTGCTAGTAAAGCATGCTGTTGTGATAGCTGCTTGATAAATACCTACCTTGTGATATGGTATTATTGTTTGAACTTGTTTATAAAATGGATGCCAAACATTGGTTTTTGGGGAGTATGGGCCCCCCACGGGTCGGAATTTGACACTTAGGTGTTGTTTTTTAGTGTTTTCTGGGTCCTAGTGAAGTTTCTGAGGCATACTGTCTGGAATCCCAGTATACACGCCGTGTAGTATTTTTATACATTCCGTGTATGTTCTTCTGTTCGAGAAGAATAATGAACTTTTTGAATACATTCCATGTACCCAGAATACACGCCGTGTAGTCTCTTCCCGTGTCACAAACCGTGTGGGCGGCGACACAGGGTAGGGAAGGGCTTGAGTAAAACATGACGTGTAGTTTTTTTAAACGCCGTGTAGTGTTGACCCGGAGTCCGACCGTGTAACTAACAACACGGGTCGGCGAACTCCTTGAAAGAATACACCGTGTCAGTTATGGAAATGCCGTGAAGTGTGACCTAGGTAATCGGCCGTGTAACTAACAACACGGGCCTGTGTCACCTCTCCCGGAACACTCCGTGTACTGTTGGGACACGCCGTGTAGGATTGTACGAGGACAGACTGTGTGGAGTTAGTCGTGTGGCTGGGAAACAGGGGGGTGTACACGCCGTGTGATGGTGTAACACACGGTGTAGAGTAAAGTCGAGTGGTCAGCCGTGTCACAGACGACACAGACAGTTGGAAAATAACACCAAACACACCGTGTAAGTATTAAACACGCCGTGTAGTTTTGTTGAACGGAAGCCGTGTGGCTTAGCCATGTGGAAGGACACAGGTAGGGGAAGGGAAGTCAAGTACACGTCGTGTAGTCATTGTACACGCCGTGTAGTCTTGTTCTGCCAATTTTGAAACGCCTTCTTTCTCTTGTTCCTTTGTGGTTCCTTCGTTTCAGTCTTGATAATCTTGAATCGGAGGCATGCTTTTGACCTTGTAGAGTCATGCCTCCTAGACGACCGCGAGTTGTTCGCCAAGATAGCGACGACGATTATACTCTGGAGATGGTGGGCCATGGGCTACCAATTGATCCACCAGCAGAGCCAGACGCGGCACCAGCTGTTATACAGGATACGGGCGCGGAAGCACAACTCCGTGAAGGCTTATTGCAGTTCATGCAGACCTTTCAGGGAGCACCGCATGCTTCCACATCTATGGCCGAGCTGACGCATATTTTTCAGCACCAGCATCTGCCTACATTTTTAGTGGATAGCAGACCATAGGCTATAGAGTCTAGGATAGGATCGATGCAGACTATTTTCGAGCATCTAGAGACGCCTCCAGGGAAGAGGGTCAAGCTCGCGACTTACATGCTGACTATGACAGTGATGGACTATTCTACTCGTTTTACGGAGCTTCAGCGCTTTTCACCCGTGCTAGTGGGTGATGAGACGCTGAGAGCCAGACGTTTTGAGGATGGTCTTCGGTATGACATCCGAGCGCTGGTGAATGTTTTCAGGTTTCCTACTATACACGTGATTGTGAATCAGGCGATGATTACAGAGAGGAACCTGCGTGAATCTGGTTGAGTGGACAAGGGTTGTTCGGCACCAGTTACTGGTACTATTTCTACTGGCAAGAGGAAGAGACAAATGGACATCTCTCAGGGCGGAAGTACTAGCCATGCATCCTCTTCATGTGGCCCGATCAGGTGCTACCAGTGTCGCAGAGAGGGGCACAAGAGGCTGCAGTGTCCAAGAGACCCAGTGGAGTGCCGAGCTTGCGGCAAGATGGGTCACCTGCAGTGCTCTTGTAGGGCGTATCCACTGATGGCTAGTGAGAGTGGTTCTCTGTAGACTCCGCATGTAGGAGCAGGACCAGTGGCTTCTTACCAGATAGGGAACTGGAATACGTCAGGGCATGCATGCAGAGATGGTGGTCATGGTCGTGGTACCCAGACACCAGGATCTCAGAAGCAACAGGGCGGGACAGCTCAGGGTAGCCGGGCTTTGTGCCAGGGCCGCAGCACTGGGCAGGCATATGCAGTGCAACAGACCCAGCAGGAGCAGGATCACGGACCTTCGACAGTCAGATGTACTATTCTATTAGCTTCTGTCTTGTCTTCAGTACTTATTGATACGGGTGCTACGCATAGTTTTATATCAGTACCCGTTGTGGAGAGCCTTGGGCTCGATGTTTCTACTTCTTCTGATATCTTGACGCTAGACACTCGGTTGGGGACAAGGAAGGTTGGTTTGCGTCAGTTCAAGGAGTACCCCCTTGTGGTTGGTGAGTGTCACTTCCTTTGGGACCTCTATGTCCTGGAGATGACGAGCTATGATGTCATTCTCGGGATGGACTGGTTGGTTCCCTTTCGAGCATTTTTAGACTTCTATCGTTGTAGGTTGCGTTTCACATCACCAGAGAGTGGGGAATTTCTATACCAGGGCGAGTGGGATGTTCAGGTGAGTCGAGCTAGACTAGAGCATCATGGGCGCGGTGGAGTCACAACCCAGATTGTGAGCTTATATCTGGATGACCAAGGAACATGTGAGACAGATCTCCCTAGAGTTGTCGATAGTTTCAGGGATGTCTTCCTGGATTACTTTTCAGGTCTACCTTCGGTGCGTGAGGTGGAGTTCTCTATTGAGCTTGTTCCAGGAGCAGCACCGGTGTCCATTCCCCCTTATAGGATGGCAACGCCGGAGTTGCAAGAGCTCAAGAGGCAGTTAGAGGAGCTACATGCAAAGGGTTTTATCTGACCCAGTACTTCTCCTTGGGGTTCGCCGGTCCACTATGAGAAGAAGGAAGATGGTACCCTTAGGCTTTGTGTGAATTATCAGAAGCTGAACCAGTTGACGGTTAAGAATCTATATCCCTTGCCGAGGATATATGATCTGTTTGATCAGCTTCGTTGAGAACGATTGTTCTTGAAGATTGACCTAAGATCCGGATATCATTAGCTGCATGTTATACCATCTGATATACCTCTCACAGCATTTAGGAGTAGGTATGGTCTATAAGAGTATACAGTTATGCCGTTCGGACGCACGAACGCGCCAGCAGTTTTCATCGCTCTAATGAATCATGTGTTCCATCCGTATCTTGATTCATTTGTGGTAGTATTCATGGACGACATCTTGGTGTACTCTCACACTCAACACAACCATGCCACCCATATTGAGATCGTATTGAGTACACTGAGAGAGCATCAGTTATATGGTTAGATCTCGAAGTGCCACTTTTGGATGGACCAGATTCACTTCCTGGGTCATACCATCTCAGTGGCAGGAGTTGCAGTGGACCCAGAGAAGGTGACAGCAGTAGTTTCTTGCGAGCATCCCAAGAACGTGTTTGAGATACAAAGTTTCTTGGGGCTGGATGGTTACTAAAGGCGCTTCATACAAGACTTATCCCGCTTATAAGCACCATTGACGGGTCTGATTTAGTAGGGTGTGAAGTTTGTTTGGTCAGAAGCTTGTGAGACACCTTTTCAAGACCTGAAGAGAAGGCTGACATCAGCACCGATACTGATACTCCCCGAGTAGGGGAAGAGCTATACTATTTACTGTGATGCGTCAGAGATTGGGCTGGGAGCCGTTTTGATGCAGGGTGACCGGGTTGTGGCGTACGGGACTCGGCATTTGAGGCCACATGAGAGAAATTACCCGAAACACGATCTCGAGTTGGCTGTAGTTGTTTATGAATTTCCCTGTTGGAGATATTACCCGTTGGGAGATCATTTTGGGGTTTTCACTGACTAAAAAAGCCTCAAGTATATCTTTACTCAGCGTGACCTAAATCTGAGGCAGAGAAGGTGGGTCGAGTACCTACAGTCCATCGATTTTGAGCTTGCCTATACACCTGGTAAAGGTAATGAAGTAGCCGATGCACTGAGCAGGAAGACTCAGATACAGGTAGTGCAGGAGGCCAATGGTGAGTGGCATCTTATGGCCTTGTTCTCTAAGATGCATCTAGATGTGCATGACAGTCAGGGGAAGACTTAACTTTCCTTGTTAGCTATGACTTCTACCCTCCTGGACATAGTGAGGATGAGGCAGTTATCGGTTTTAGAAGGCCTAGTTCTACGGGAGTCGGTTGCAAGTGAGGACCCTCCTCCTGGTTGGACGATAGGCGATGACGAGGTTTTGAATTTCCATGGACGTGTATGGGTTCCAGGGGATATACGTGTGGAGCTGATGAGGGAGTTTCATGCTTCAGCTTGGGCAGTTCATCCTGGGGTTACCAAGATGTATCGAGAATTGAGACGTCAGTACTGGTAGCCGGGTATGAAGAGAGAGATAGTTGGTTTTGTTACGAGATGTTCCACCTATCAGCATGTGAAGGAAAAGCACCAGAGGCCAGCTGGGCTGTTACAGCAGTTGCCTATTCCAGAATGGAAATGGGATGATGTCACAATGGATTTCGTGACGAGTTTTCCGAGGACACCTCGTGGCAATGACACTGTGTGGGTTGTTGTGGACAGACTCACGAAGGTAGCTCACCTTTTGCAGATCAAGGGGACCTTCTGTGTGGACGAGCTCAGAAGGTTGTATATCCGAGAGATCGTACATATTCATGGGGTCCCCCATTCTCTCATTTCAGATAGGGACGCACGTTTTATGTCCCGTTTCTGGAAGAGTTTTCAGAGGGAGCTGGGTACACAGGTGCTTCTGAGCACAACATACCACCCTCAGACAGATGGCCAGTCAGAGCGGACGATATAGGTGCTAGAGGACATGCTTCGCGCATGCATCCTAGATTTGGGGGCTCTTGGGAGAATCATGTACCCTTAGTCGAGTTTGCCTATAAAAATAGTTTTCAGGCAACTATTGAGATGTAACCATACGAGGAATTATATGGTAGGCCATGCCGATCTCATTTGTGCTGGTTAGAGGCAGGTGAGGCAGCTTTACTGGGACCACAGCTCGTGCAGGAGACATCTGAGCAGGTCTAGTTAATTCAGAAGCGGATGGCTACCACTCAATCTCGTCAGAAGTCTTATGCTGATCGCCGCACACGAACATTGGAGTTTGTGGTTGGGGATCAGGTTTTCATGCGTGTTTTGCCAAGGCTGGGACAAAAACGGATCAGGAGATAGGGTAAGATTTCACCGAGGTATGTGGGTCCATTTAAGATTATGGAGAGAGTCAGGGTGGATACCTATCGGTTGCAGTTACCGCAGCGGTACTAATCCATGCATGACGTCTTCCACATGTCTTAGTTGCGTCACTACCATTCAGACCCGTCTCAAACCGTTCAGCGAGAGGAGGTTGAGCTTCATCATGATGCGTCCTTTGAGGAGCATCCTATCTGTATCGTTGACAGGATCACAATGATTCTCTGAGGCCGGTCAGTTCCTCTCATACAAGTGCTATGGCAGCATGGCCGAGTGCAGGATGAGACCTGGGAATGGGAGGCCGACATAAGTGCTCAGTGGCCAGAGCTGTTCTGAGCTTCACCTTCACCACCCTTGGAAGGAAAATTCGGGGATGAATTGCTATTAGGGGGAAGTTTGTAAGAACCCAGTTCTTATTTTTGTGGTACAGACCTCTTCGTTTCCTTTTCCTTATATGTTTTTGAGAAAATATGGAAAATGTAAAAGAATGCTAAATTCTGGAACTACACGCCGTGTACTTTATCCACACGCCGTGTACTTTTGGCCCTGTTGGGATGAGTACACGGGGCATGTATCCTTGTCGGTTACGGGGGGTGTAGGAACCGACTACACGCCGTGTAGTGGTACCTTACACATAGTGTAGTCAGTCGGCAGGCTTGAATAGTAAGGTGGTAGAGTCGCCGCCAGCTGGGCAGCAGTACACGACGTGTACTCAGGAGTACATGCCGTGTACTTTTGTCAGCAGGTGAATAGTGCCGGTGCCGCCAAATGAACAGTTAAATGAAGGGAGTACACGCAGTGTACTTTGAAGTAAACGCCGTGTACTTTGTTTTTCCAGCTTAAAACAGGCTGTAGCCTCCTCATTTGGCAGAGGAGGCGTTTGAGCCATTTTGGAGCCAACGGAGGAGGCCAGACTTTTGAAGATCCGTCAGGAGTTCGTCTGGAATCCGATTCGGCTTCGGACGATCTCGTTGGGACTGCCCGGGTAAGCCCTGCATCCTCCTGGTACCGTTCTTGCCAATTCTTCACCTAACATAAGTTATTTACGTTTGAATGGTTTTTGTTCTTTGTCAGATCTAAGTCGTTCTTGGGCATTTCTGGAGTCGGCTTTCGGGTATAGCGTTCGTTGGCATATAAGGTAGGTGGCTTGGTGTCTATTTTCCAACTATCGTGTGTTTTTGTGCATTTTCATGCCACGAACCCATGTTGGGGTGTCGTGTGGCTGAGGCGGTTGCTATATTTAATGCCTAAAATTGCATAGGTGATTAAATTGTGATAATAAAATGTTGTTTGGGATCGTTGCTTGGATCCAAAACCATCCCGAGGGGTGTGTTCCTCTGTTTAGCCATTTGGCCAGGATACCCGAGGGTATGCCTTAAATGTAGTAACTGTAGAATTTCCTTGAGAGGAATTTATTGTTTACTGCATTTTGATATGTTGGGCATGGGCCGGTTACCTGTTTAGCCTTAGGGAGTTGTTGTGATTATCCTGAGGGCGTGACTGTATTAGCCTGAGGGCTGTCGTTATTCTGCCTGATGGAAACCTTTCGTGCCAGAGGGCTTGACTTCTATACGTGAGGGCGACACTTCGTACGCCTGAGGGCGAGAATTCTGTTAAAATTCCTGAGGGCGAGATTCAATATAGCCTGAGGGCATGGTTCACTATATTAGACTGAGGGTGAGATACTAGTTGGCCTAAGGGCGTGGTGCTGTTGAGCATAGAATGATACTAAATTAAATAAATTAATTGAATAATAAATTGGATATATAATTGTTATGTTAGATACTTTTGAGTACTTCTTACTTTATTGAATTTTACTATTGCACACTGTTGTTTCATGCTTACACGCAGTTGGGCACGGGCCTTTGGTTGGTGCCTTATGAAATATATTTCTCACACCCTGTTTGGGTCATGCTTTCCGGCCCAAACAGATTTCGTTTTTGCAGGTGTGGATAGGGGCAAGACTCCCTATATAGGTACTTGACTGTTGATGTGGAGTAGGAGGGCATGGGACCGAGCCTAGGCTCGCGATGCGGCTGCCAACTATTTACTCGTTTTTTTACTTTGCTTTTGGTTGTATCACAGTGATGTATAACATGTTCAGGATGTTTTCTTAGAATTTGAAACATGTAGAATCATCATTCATATAATGTTGGTTATATCCACTGCTGTAGTTTATTTCAGTTATGTCTATTTACTGCTTCTACTGTTTTTTGTATGTTTATTTTGGCATTCTGCTGCGCTACACTTTGACAAATGAGGGCATAGTTTCCCCACTATCAGACCTGGGCCATTGCTGCTAGTCAGCAGCCTTTGGCGTTTGGGGAAATGTGCTTGAGGTCATGTGGTGAACCGGGCTCGGGGCACCCGTTGCGTGGCACCCGGGGCCGGGACGTTACAACTACCATGTTTTCCATATTTACCATTGTTTGATATTCTTACCATATATACCATTTTTATTATTAAGTAACATAGTTCTATTTTATCTTTTTTGTTTACATTATTATTATATTATTTGAATTTCTATAATTGCAAACAATTTTTTTCATTTTTGATTTGTAGGATGATGAAAGATCAATCAGTTGATCAACCATATGATTCTAGTGATGAGGTTCATGAGCATACTTCTGGAGAGGAACAATCACATGCTCCTCTTAATGTTCCCCAATCTTCATCACGTGATCCCATAATGAAAAAAGAAGAGTTCTTGAGTTGGAAAACATGGATGCACATTTTTACCAAAATTATCACTTTCCCATAGCCAAGACTGGAGGATACCCATTTACTTTGATGTGAATGATATTCCTAGAGGTCTAAATACAAATTTTTTTGACTAATTTTGTATCAAATCATGGTAAAAGGAAAGTATGGATTTTTTATAATGATTGGAGAAGTGTGGAAAAGGAGTTTATATCTCAGTTGTTGGAGACACTTTTGGTATGACCATTTTCTACTTTATGAAAAATATTTAATTGTTTATAGAATAATATGGTTTACCTATTTTTTATTATATGACATTTGATATTCTTGAAACTAGAGGTGTCAAGAGGAAATGGTTTTCGATGTCTCTTTGGAGATGGAAGGAATTCAAATCCACCCTCACATATGATTTCATTTTGGGTCATATGAAACATGAAAATCTATGTAATATATATCATTTCATAGATGAAGATACATGAACATAACTTTTTTAAAGTAGAAGAAAATAATTATTTTTGATAAGGGAGATGTAAACATTTATAATATTTCTTATATGAATTATTCTATTAATGTTTTTTTAGATGTTTCTTATTCATAATTCATTCTAATCAAGGACATATAATTCAAAGATCCAATCTAAAAATATATACCCTCATAATTAATCTCGGGGAGGGTATAAATAATTGGTTAAACAAATGATGACATATAATTCACAAAAACATATAGTTGAGTCTTCAAGATCTGGAGAGGTTGACCCTCTATCCCCTCTATCTAGAAATAAAAAATAGAAGAGATATTGGATTGAAAAAATGGGGAAATATCTTTCGGGAGAATCAAGTATCCTAGATGAGAGGATTGTAAGATATTTATTTTAATTATATATGTCAATTCTATTTTAGTATACTTTTAATAATTATAAAAATGTTCAATTAATTAATAAAATATTTTCTTGATGAGCAGATGACACTGGGTGTATTTAAAACTACTGGGAGGAAAGTTATTTTATCTGAATAATTGAGAAACCCCAAACACCCTGGTCATGTACTCAGATACCCGATGGGTGTGTCCATAATAAAATTGTATCCATATTCTACAACTTCTTCCCCTGAGTGTGTTTATAAAAGATGAATCCTTGGGAGACAAAGTTCATAATATTATTGATATGGTGGAGGAAAATATAAGAGTGTATGTAATGTCTATGTTTGCAGACATTCAAGGAAAATTTTAGTCTACATCTCTCTCTCCTCCACCTTCCCCTGCAGACCCCATTATTTATCCTCCACCTCTGCGAGTAGCTCCCACTACCCCACCTCTGCCTGCATACCCCATTTTTTGTCTTACTCCTCCACCAATGCTTCTTAATTATTGTTATTTTTGTGTTGATGATCGCCACCATTTAATAGTTACATATGGGACGATATATTTTATGGGAGATACAGTTCATCATCAATAATTAGAGGTAGAGCATCATAGGGTCACTATAGAGGTTATTATTGATAGATCATCTCGTGTACCATAGAGGTATGTTTTTATATCATTTATTTTATTTTTTTATCATAGTTATATTAACATTTTAAATGTAATAAATTTTTTATTTATTTATGGGAATACTCATAGTTAATGAAATATTGTTTAAACAATAACAAGAACAGATGCTTATGAAATCAGATACAAATTCTAGTAGTCTTGAAAGATTTTCTAGATATTAAAATTTATTGGTGGATCATTATTCATTTACAATATAATATCGTGTTTGTGGATTTTCAATAAATGTGGGGGTTTTGAAAAATGATATCATTGAGCTTGTTATAGGATATAAGTTGGGAATCAACGTGGTGTATATTTTTTCCATATAAGCCTTAACACAATTCCCAAAATTGTATTTTTTAAAAATGTATATTTATATATGTTTTTTATTAGGTATAGTTATATCATGTGTGAGAATAATGAGAAGAAAGGTGTATATGGATTCATGGGACCACAAATGATTTTCCCTGAAGCACATTCATTAGATGAGGAACAATTTACACTTTATATTACTAAATAATTTGAACAAATGATAATTAAACAACATTGGATGATGCCTTTTTGTGAGAGGTATGAAACATATACCATGAAAATTGTTCGTTATATTTTAACATAAAAACCCTCTAACCTTTAATTTTCTTTTATATCATTGATCATTTGAAGTTAAGTGTTTTTTTCAAGGGAGAAAACAATTTATTGGAAATTATCTATCTATGGAGATGTGTAAGGAAGTTTTATGAATACGTTTGAAAATTATGTTTCAATTTATTAATATTGTTTTATATTATATTATATAGTTCGTATGGACCATTCATATTATTTTATAATATGGGATGTTCCTACTTTTGAAAAAACACAAAGATAAATAGTTTCATGATCAAATATGTAAATGTAAAGGGAAATATCCATTTATAATTTATAATTTTTGATGTATTACATAAATATGATATATTGAAGTCACACTCATTAAAACATAATGGCCACGAAAAACAACATGTCATCAAATCTAGATATTATATGTCAATTTTTGTGTATGAAATAATTACAACTAGAACACATTTGATGTTTTACCAAGTTAGATTTTCTTATAAACATTCCCATAATATTCAATTTTATTTATTCATTATAAATGTTAACTAAATTACATTTAATTTGAAGCTATTTGATGACCGCCAACCATGTAGTGCTCAAGAGGTCAAACACATAAAAGTGGAATGGTGAAATTATTGTACAGGTTTGACTGGATTTTATTTTTTTTAAAGTGTGAAATCTAATTTTGAATAATTTAATTGAAATTGTGTTATTGGAATTCATTCTAGTTGGATTTAGATTTTTTAGTTTACATTGTATGTTTTGAATGTTATAAATCTGAATGTTTATTTTTTCTCTGTTTCTTCTTGTTTTGGTCTTGTTATGATGCTTTTCTAGTATGGATTCTAGTCTGGGTTTGGTCTACGTTGGGTCTAGTTATTGCATGTTTTAGGTCTAATTAGGTAGAGTGTAGTAATGGTTTCATGATTTTTTTTAAAATGGTTTTTACGTCAGTTGTTTTATAAATGACTTATTAAATACCTTGGGAATGGTTTTTTCATCGGTTATTTAATTACCGACATAAAAAATTACCGAGGAATGATTTTTTATCGTTTATTAAATAAGTGAGGTCGTATATAGTTTTTAACATCGGCAATTGGATAACTAAGGTGAAAAATGCTTCACAGACTATTTCTTAAATCAGTTATTTTATAGTCAAGGTTATAAATGCATTGGGGATGGTTTCTTGCAATGAATATTTCATAACCAATGTAATAAATTTCTAGAGGATGACTTTTTACATCAGTTATTTAATAATCGTACTCATATACCCTTTTTCACATTGGTTATTGTATAACCAACATGAAAAATGCTTCAGATCCATGATATATTACATTGGTTATGTAATAATGGATGTAATAAAATATATACCATGTTAGTTATTAAATAAATGATGTAATAAATCATGCCTCCAAATCATTTTTCATGTTCGTTATTTAAGAAAAATATTACAAAATGATTCATATTTATGTTTTTTTACGTCATATTTACAATAGTCGACTTGAAAAATAGTATTTATAACTTTTTCTTTAATAATGTCGTCTAAAAGTGACATAAACAAATAACAGGAAATTTTTTTTTCTACACTAGTGAGGGGAACAATATGTAACCAAACTATGTCTTTCAGATAACGTCTAAAAAGTTTATTTAATGGTATAGAATATATTTTATAATGAAAAGTCATAGATTTCATAAAATGATAAAAAATAACTCAACCCACAATATTACGTCATGTTGTTTTTGGTAATACCACAATGAAATCCATGGTTGTATTATATCACTTCTATTCCGGCACTATAATGGGATGAATAATCCAATTTGGTTATTGTCACTAAGCATTAACCATTTGAAATGTAAAATACTTTGTTGTAAAACCTTTAATATATTTCTTTATTCAACCCCACAAATTATATTCTCAAAGATCTTTGTGTATCTTAGTGCTGCCTAGATGAATGAAAAACAATGTGATATAATCTTAAATTAAAATTTCTTTATTCACATGGGTATCAATTTTAAGACATGTCATCTTTTTCAAAAACACAAAATATTCATTGTAATTGATAAATTTAAGAAAATTTACCCTTCTTGAACAATTTTACAATTTAATTTGAATCATGATATTCATTTTGAGCATTATTAAATATTTCATATAAATTTGAATACATAAAATCCTATACCAAAATAGCGGGAGTACATATATTCACCTTTTCTATGCTAACATTCATTAAATAATTTAAAAATAAGATCATATTCTAATGGTATCACGGTTAATTAAAATTTATATTGTCAACTAGAGGCATGTAATACATTGTTTTGGATAACTTAATGATAGTGAAACAATTAATCATAATCCATTATAATTTCCAACCAACATCGTTGCCTTATCATCTAAACATTTTTAATAAATATAAACATTAATATTTTTTTCCTAGTATATTTTTCAATTTTATTCTTTATAAAGGATTCCTAAAAACATATTGGGAAACCAAACCCATAAATGTTCTAGATCATGTTTGATGGAAACTCAAATTTTGGAGTTCCAATTGACATAAAGAGTATGATGTTACCCAATCATCATTCATCAATAACCAACCAATGTCCATTTCATGAAGCATAACTGTTGATAAAAAAACTTACCATTTCATTTTGGTAAGAATAATACTAGAGCATCAACTAGTATTCATTCAAATTCCATGAAAAATTCATCACATTATTTCATCAAGATGAATTTAATTTTTTTAGTTAAAATTTTCACTAGTCAATATAACTAAGCTATGTTTTGAAAAATCCATTGTTCATTACCTAAGAAAATGAATAAATATAATCTATGAAAACATTTATCAATATCACACTATTCAACATCATTTTTTATAGTTGGATCAATAGTTTTTTATCTTTAGAAACAATTTGACGAAGTAAAGATATCTAATATTGTTAAAATTTATTTTTTATAATTTTTAAACAACTTATATTTATTTATGTTTAAAAAAATAATTAGTTATTTATCATTTTATTTGTAAAATATTAAATAATGTAGACTGTTTTCTGTGATATCAACCAAATATTTAACCAAATAAACATAGAAAACTCAATTCATAAGACCCATAAAAACAATGGATACCTTTATTAAATAATATTATATTACCAAAAGTTCTTAATTATTGTAAATTGACTTAAAATATATCCATGGAATATGATCATCGTAAACCTTTATTGGGTGATACCAAAACCTATGATTAATCGTTAAAAAATTATAAGCACCCTATAACTTATAAAACAAGTAATCGATATGTGTCCATAAATACTTATTCATAACAAGTATTTTATGAGTTTTCTTTATAAAAATCACAGTATTGTGGAACCATCTTCTTTTTTAGAAAAAAAAAATTTAAGAACAGTATTTTGACATGATTTGTAAGATATAACACTTAACATGATACAATAATAATGACTTTTTTTTATTCCAAAAGTAATACTAGATTCATTTTATACATGGGTATCGAAAATTTTTAAACTTCAAGAACAATGAAAATAGTAAAATCAACATCATGATTATTAATTACAAATGAAACATAATTTGTAAATACATCCACATGTTATTTGATATCCATCACATCAAAAATTTTACCATTTGTTTTCTCTTAAAAAATTTCTGTAAGATAACAATCCCATCAATTATTTCATAGTTTTTTATATTCTTGTTATGTTACTAAAGGTACATATTCTTTTGTACATATAAAATGAAACTCATTTTAAAAAAATCATTATATTTACAATCTTTCATAGAATATTAAACCAAAATTCAATTCAAACCAATAATAACATCAAACTCTATAATAGGAAAGAAAATATGGTTTACATGTAAAAGAATTTCAAATATTGCAATGATAATATTTCTATAAGCTCTAATTACATTGGTATACACATGAATATTTTCTGAGTGTTCATACAAACTTTTTCAGGATGATATTTTCAATTTGTTTTGAAAATATTATAAACCTATAAGAATATAGGCATATTAAATGAATCAATACATTGTCTTAATTTGAATAAACATGTAATTTACCTATTGAAAAATAATTTGGGTGTCCTACACCAATCGTAGTATGATAAAAAATATATTCCACAATTTTCTATTTCCAAAAATGATGATTATAACCTCATGTAACTAACTTTAGACATGTGTTAGAATAATGTACCAACTCATTGAAATATGAACTTGTAAAAAATAGATGGGTATCTAATTTCTAATTAATTTTATCTTTAGAATTATTTTCCTTTTAGTTATGTGAAAAATGATCAAGATTACAACATCAAAAATATTTTTCTAATATTATAGATAATTTAATAAAATGAATCTTAAAATATTGGGAACATTTGCGGATAATTCCAAATGGTTTATTGATTGTATTATTCTATATTTCCTTCCAAATATACCATTTATTAAAATTATTTCACAATGAAAATAATCAATGAACAACACCATCTGAAAATTGTTATCAGAAAAAAATCATACTAAAAACAATGAAATTATTGAGTTTCCAATGCTCTTAATAAACATTATCTTAGGGATTTTGAAAATATATTAACTTTACTCTTGATGTACAGAACAAATTTTGGGTACACCGTGAATAGTTTTATAATTGTATTCATATGTACCCATTAGATCATCTTCATTTTTTATCTCTAAAATTTACATTATATATAAATCCAAAGAACATTATGAAAATTATTCTCTAGAAAATGAAAATTAGTGACTAGAAACTCTTTGGAATTTATCTCATCTACTTCTTTAAATTTATAAACCAGATTCCACCATCGATTAGAGTCACCTATAAAATGATAAATTTCTACATCTAAATTTTGATTTTATATACATCCCAAAACAATAATTATTATCTCAAATTAATTTATCCATCCTTCATATTTCACCGGGTATAAAAATCCCATAAAATTTGGAGGAGCCTTTTTCATGAAATTCATTAATATAGACATGTTCCTCTTTAGAGATTTATTTTCTATTTCATAGGTGCCACCATTTTGTTGTCTGTTCCAACTGATTTAACACAACCAGAACAACTTCTGTTCTAACCATTATAGTTTTATGATTTAGATGTTTAGACTCCTATAGATTACTTCTAAATTTGTATTGCTTAATTACTCTATAGAATACCATATTGAAAAAAAAGAAGATTATGGAAATAAATATAAAACTCATTAAAATTTTTATATTGATAAAATAAAATGATTTAGAATATATTATGACTATTTGTTAATAAAAGTATTTATTCTAATTGTATATAAATATTTCCTATATACCAAATATAATGAGCTATTTATTTTACAAAAAATAAATATGTATTTAATTTATAGATGATCCCAATTTTAACATTCCCATGATATATTTTTTGGATTTATAGAGAGTTGGAAAAAAATTTAAAATGTTTAAACTTTCAAAAAAATGTCATTTTTATAAAAATGGGTTTTGGGATTAAATAAATATTTTATTCAAGACTTTTTTCATCTTTTATGACTAGTCTAATGAATAATTAATGGACTTGATATAGTTCATACTCATCATTATATCATATAAGAATAATTTTAAAATTTCGGATGAGCGAAAAATTCATTGAATGATACATAGAAATAATGGAATCAGTTAAATATAGTGAAAACATGATAACCCATGAATATGTTTATATGTTTCCAAATGAAATTGTGATCATAAAAATAACAAATTTCTATATATGAAAATAAACCTAGTCTCGAATACATCTTCTTGTAACCCTTTATTATTCACATGAAAGTAATGAAGGTGACTTCAATCATTTTGGAAATAATAAAAATATTTGTTTACAAATAGACCTTCGATTTTAAAAGGTTAATAATTTTGTAACCATATGTCATATAGTTATTTCCATATAATTGTTTTTTGAATAATAATATATTAATCTTGGAAATCATATAAAAATACTATTTTCACTCATATATAATAATTTTTTGAATAAATAAGGTGCAATAAATTCCAAAAGTGTGACCATCCTGATTATATCTCCCATTTTCACCATAAAAAAGTTAAAAATTTCCACATGTGTTTTAGTGCTATAACAGAATCACTAATCATCATGTGATACAGATATCTCACCCATAATTATCTATAGTAATCATGTATTATATCATTCATAGAAATTTGTAATCTTTCATGTTTTCCCTATAAAACCCGGGAAAACCCATTAAAGCCAAAAAAATATTATTACATTATTTTATAGTCATAAAGAGAAATAGAATTTTTATTGATATTATCCTAAAATGAAATATTACTAATCAATATGGTGTATTATGTACTCTGAAAATTAAATTTAAATTTCATAGGAAGCATGATAAAAAATAATAAGAGTGAAGGATACAAATTTGGTCAATCTTTATTCATTAAAAGATAATAAATTTTAAATTATATTAAATGTCAAAAATAACCCATATGGAAAACATTTGTAAATTTTTAGGTCAAAGTAATGGAATTAAAAATTAGTTTAAATGTCACATTAATAACCATTAATATATTATTATGAAAATTATTTAAATAGATAAAAATTCATGGATATGGTACAAAAAGAGTTGGAATGGAAAAATTTAAACAAAAATGTTAAAATAAATTCCCTTAACATTAGTCTCATCTAGATTTTAATGACATGTATATAAAAATAATAAAATTATACTAGTCATTTTCTTACTTAAGAAACCTTTTTAATTTTAATTTTAGTATCACTCTTTCCTTTATTTCATTTATTACAATATTTTATTTAGTTACATAAAATTATTAATTTAACATTTGATGATTGGGGTAATTGAGTTTATTACATAAATCCAAAATTGGTTTCATGACCATGGGCATAAGTTATATAGTTTAATTTCCAATATAATTTTAAATTTTTTTATTATCATATTTCTACATTAGATATATATTTGAAACCAACCATGTTAGGATGTCAAGAAATTTGAATCACATCATTTCACAGACATGGTAATCAATATACACACAAGAAGAATGATTTAATTTTATATAGGGAGTAAAATAAAAAAATAGATAATTTTTTCAGTTTAATATTTTAGTACCCCTGGTTTTGGGTACATAAGTCATTACTTGTGTTTATTATCTAAAAAATATGTTTTCTTAAATGATGTGGCTTTGAATGGGATCGATAAAATTGAAATTCTCTATAAAAGATAGAGTTTACATAAAATAGAGAGTTTCTAAAAAATAGCGAGTTTCCATAAAAAATAGAGTTTCCATAATTTTGTATGTTTTAATAATGTTTGGTGTTTTGATGATGTTGCTTATTTCCATAAATATGGATGTTTACAAAAATATAGGTGTTTCCATAATGTGGGCAGTTTCAAAAAAGTTGGGTGTTTCCAAAAAGTTTTGTGTTCCATAAAGAGGGGTGTTTCCCAAGTGGAGGATGTTTTGATAAATAATTATTTTCCCATGAAAAGTGTAAGGGTGAAGGATGGGAGATTTTAGGTGATTTGGAAGGAATTTTTGGCCTAAAAGTATGGTCACACATTCTGACAAAATATGTTGATCAAACCATTCACATAAGTCAAAACTAGATTCCATATTCTCGGAACATGATCATTCATTAATTAATAATTTCTTTTTAGCTTCAAAACACCCATAATTAGATATTTATATCTCTAGAAGGCTAGAGAACCCTCCCCACATGATTTGGTTGCAACTTAGAGCCCTAACTTGGTGATTTCAAACCCGACTCTCATGTTAGGTGCCCGATGAAATTAGTTTTTGTCTCGCTTTCATAGATCACCTCTTCTGTCATCTTGTTTTCTTAGATCTAATACTCATTTGGGTATATGAAATATAATTCACGAAAAATAAATCCAAATATGGTTTTTTTCATGATAGATTAAGATATGTAAGATGCTTTCATGGAATCTTGATCCTATTCTTGACGTATGTCACCATTATTTCATGATTTTTCACGTTTTCTTAGATATACATAGATTTACTTCTACTGTCTCAATTATTACATAGATATGCACCTATAGTTTAAAGATCTACATTCTTGTAAATTCTTCGACCATTGTAGAGTTTCATCAAAACCTTCAAGGTAGGTGGATTCACTCTCTACTCTACTTTCTAGAATTGATTGGCTTAGTTTCAAATTAATTATCATAAATTAAATTGATTGTGAAAATCATGGAATAAATCTTGTTTAGTTATTAATAATGGTTTTAGTGAAATTGTGAAATCCTGATGAATTTTTTGTTCAAAGTGATTTAGTTTTTTAGATTTAAAATTAAGATTTAAAATTAGTGATTTTCTGGAATTTGTAAATGGTTTAATGGGAAAGAGATTTTCAATAAAAGGGAGTTTTATTGAAATGGTTTGGCATTGAAATTATTTTGATGAATTTTTTTTTCAACAAAAAGGTTATTTTATTGAAAAGGTTTTTTGGGCATGATACTTGGGTATATTGGTGTGTGTGGTCACATTTCATTTGTGAGGCTTGGTTGAAATATGGAGTTTTACTCATTACCAAAATCCAACTAGAACATGAGATATATTACCTTCTGATGACTTGGTAGATCGACAAGAAACTGCTCACGAGTTTGGAACTATCATAACATACCATGCATGGTTGGATGCATAGGTTTGTGGAGTGGTTGAGTATGCCAAAAGGGATATTTTGAAATGATTGTAAAGCTTTATTATTTGTTTTTATGAAGAAAATAATTTCTTGGAAATGTTGATTTCAATCTCACTTGTATGATTTTGGTTATAAATTGTTTTGGAAGCTTGATTATATTTATTTATAAACAGTTTGGAGGAATTTTTTGATATTAATTGTTTTATATAAATGTTGCAAACTATTCTTTCTTAGTGTTATGAGTATGGATGTAATTTGAGATATCCTACCATTTTTTGTACTCACCCATGCTTTGGAACATTAGTTATTTTGCCGACGCTATCATCTAGGATAAAGAAAATGATAATGTTTCCCATGTTTTTAGCACCAATTAGTAATGAATGGTCCATTAGGTGATCATGGAGCATGGGGCATGTAGATCTTGGAGTATGGTGGTATTCTTGTAGTCTTTAGTTAGTTTTCTTTTTATTACATTGATATTTATCGATTCTTCTTCCAGTGAATACTTTTGAGTGGTTTTGATATGAATAAAGCAGTTAAGATATTTTTTCTCTAGTTCATGAAAAATATAGTGAGTTGGTTAGTTATGGGTTGACTGGTTAATGGTTTTATTGTTAAAGGGTAAATCATCCCCCACTATCATTGTTGCCTTTTAGAATTTATTTCTACCATTTGGAATCTTGGGGATACAGTTTAAGGAAATTTAATTACTTGTTTTACTCTAAATATAATGAGAGTTAGAGGGTCATTAAAAATGGTATCAGTTTTTTTGGTCCTTCCTTTGTGGTACAAATGGTATCAGTCTATTATGCCCTTTTTCTTACAAATGGGATCAGTTTGTTCTGTCCTTGCCTAACAATTAGTCATCAGTCTTGTTGGTCTTTTATTTTAAATCCCTTCTTGTCCGTTCCTTGAGTGGGAATTTTAGAAGGGTGTAGGATTTTCAAAACATGATATGTATAGCATAAAAAGAACGATGGTAACCATTTTATAATGAATGTCATGTAAATAGGGTGTTGGGTAAATAAGTGTTTAGAGACACTTCTTGGATTTTGATATCTCATTTTCATGTGTTTAGACAACTTGTCGAGCATAACATGAATTTTAAAGGAATTAATTTCCACTAGGATTGTATATTTCAGTTTGAATAATGATTAATTAATTGGGAAAAAAGTTTTTATTTTTAAAAAGGAATAATTTGTTTAAAAAAATGATTGATTAAATAGGATATTTTGTGTATTTTGAAATTGGTTTGATTTTCAAAAGGATAAATATGTTTTCTTCTTCAAAAATGGTTAAACATGAAAATATTTCTTCTTGGAAAACACAGTTATGATAGTTGATGTGAAAAAATTTGAAAGGATAACCATAAGATTCTAGAGAGTGATGATTATAGATTTTGTTGTTGGTTTATAAAATGGCACACGATATGCATTCTAGGAACTAGTTAGAAGAGGATATTGAGATTTTGGTTTCACCGAAGCCACAGGTGAACTAACAGTTGTTCCAAAGAATCACAGATGATTTTCAAACAGTTGATTTTGGAATTTAACCAAATACTATATTTGAAATATCTATAACGGCTGAAAATCTCTGTGGAGGAATTAAGAATTTTCTTCACTACAGGATATTATAAGTCTAGAACTACGATGAAGAGGATGTGGGTCACATATTCTCTATGTTTAAAACATGTAATGATTACTTCTATGTTGAAACAAAAACTCTTATTATTGAAAGAGAACGTCGAGACATCATGTGTAGCACTTGATTTATAACTATTTGAGGGATTTTAGTTAACATGTGATATCATGATGTTGTACATGGATGAATATGAAGTAATCCTAGGTATAGATATATTGACAAAATTTAAGGCTCACGTAGACTGTTATAGGAGAACAATTAGTTTCACAATTGAGGATGATGTCGATCATCTCTTTTGAGGATAGAGGACTGTAAACAACGGTGAAAACAACTTTTTGGAACCAACAGTGGGAAAAATATCATATCAGTTGGAAGCATGGGCTCTAGTATCGAGGGAAGAAATCAAAGAAACTAGTTTTCCAGTAGTGGTATATCAATTTCATGTTCTCTTTCACAAAAAATTTTCAGGGTTACCACCAATAAGGTAAGTGGAGTTTATGATTGATCTCCTTCTAGGGAGCAGCCAAATTTCACTTCCTTCTTGTTGGGTGGTACTAAAAGTGTTAAGGTAATTGAATTTGAATTTAGAGGATATAGAAAGAAAGGGTTTCATTAGGCCATGTACATATCTATGGGTAGCACCAGTCATGTTCGTGAAGAAAGAAAATGGAACACTTCAGTTGTGCATTGATTATTGTAAGGTGAACCAAGTTACAATAAAGAACATGTACCCACTTCTACGCAATGATGACCTGTTCGATCAATTGAGGGGAGCTCAATGTTTCCCTAAAATTGAATTTTGTTCATGATATCGCCAATTTCATGCTAGGAATTAAGAAATTCCAAAGATAAATTTCAGATGAAGTTTTGGGCACTATGAATATGTAGTCACTCCTTTTGGTCTAAAAAATGACCCATTAGTCTTCATGGATTTGATAAATTATATATTTCAATGCTATCTAGATGATTTTCATGTGGTGTTTGTGGATGACATCTTGGTGTATTCAAAGACTAGGGATGTACAAGAGGAACACCTGAAGATAGTGATAAAAATATTTATAGATTACCATTTGTATGCCTAATTATAAAAGTGTAAAATTTTGATAAAGTATGTATGCTTTAATAGAAACCTGGTTTCTAAAAAAGGTGTTTCAATAGATCTTGAGAAGATATAAGCTATTATCTCAATGCATCCACCAGAGAATGACATTGAGATACACAGTTTTCTTGGTCTATTTGTCTACTACCAAAACTTTTTTCATTATTTCTCATGACAAGATTTTCTAATGACAACTCTGACAAAGAATAATGCTCAATTCTAGGATATAATGGATTGTCTAATGTCATTCCAAGAGATGAATGTTCATCTTACATTGGCGCCTAACTTGATTTTTCCAAAACTAGGATAGGGATATGTGGTACACTCTGATGCTTCAGTATTAGGTTCGGGTTGTGTTTTCATGCAAGGAGATCATATGGTGGCTTAAGGTTCATGGAAGTTGAGGGTGCATGAGACGAATTACACAACACATGATTTGAAGTTAGCATCAGTAATACTTGATTTGATGAATCAGTGATATTATCTCTTTGATGAGAGATGTACTATGTTTACAGATCATAATATATTGAAATACATTTTCTCATAGTGAGATTTGAATTTGAGGAAATGGAGATGGATGGAGTACCTCCAGATATTTGACTTTCACTTGACGTATACATCGAGAAAAGGGAATTTAGTGGCTGAATCATTGAGGATAAAGTCATATGTTCAGTTTTTAATGGAGGATTTTGATAAATAGAATTTGATGTAGGTATTTTATGATAGGTATGTAGAATTTTAAGACAGAGGTGATGTTTTATTTTTTTCAGATACGCTTGTTCGTGATTTGGTAAATATGGTTAAGGTGGCACAAACAAATGATGCAGAATGTATGGATATGAGTACAAAACTCATTGGTGGGGAGACTATTGAGGGCTATAAAATTGATGTTAATTCATTTTAGTGTTTTCATGATCAGATGGTTGTACATAATTCATTTTAGGAATGAATCCTTCTTTCTCCACACCATTCGAGATGGGATGTACTTATAGGTCACTGAAGATGTGTAAGGAGTTGAAGGAGCAATTTTGGTGGAGCAGCATGAAAAGGAAGGTGGTCAATATCGTCACATGGTGCTTAAATTGTCAAAAAGTTATAGCATAGCATTAGAGACAGGTGAGTATGTTTCAGTATTTGCCTATACCTATGAGGAAATGGGAGCCAATAGTGATGAATTTTGTTATAGGTCTTCCTTGAATGGTTCAGAAAAACGGTTGCATATGCATGATAGTGGATCGACATAACAAATTGACCCATTTCATCCTTATTCGTGAGACTCATATGGTAGAGGATCTCTTGGAAATTTATATCCAATAAGTGGTAAAAAGGAACGCCATACCAGTTTCAATCATTTAAGATAGAGATATGGGGTTCACAGCTATTTTCTAGAGATCCATACAAAAATCCCTTGACTTTGAGTTAGAGGTATCATCCTTCCATAGACGACCAATCTGAGTGGATGATACAGATGATGGAAGACATGTGACAGGCTTGTGTAATGGATTTAGTTAGCTCATTGGAAGATCATATACCCTCAGTGGAGTTCTCATACAATAATAGCTATCAGGTCTTAACACATATCATTGCGTTTGAATAATTGTATCAGCGTTCTTGTCATTCAATAATGTGTTGGGTGGAAACAAGTGGGAATTTATTAGTTAGGATGATCATTGTCCAAGAAAATAACTAAAAATTTCTAGTTAATTATAAAGAGGATGGAGAAAGCTGAGAGTCAACCAAAATCTTATGCGGAGCATCATCGATGGTTGCTGTCCTTTAAAGTAAGCGAGCATGTGTTCTTGAGGATATTCCCAAGGTGGTATATCATCTTTTTGGGAATAATGTAATGTTATATCCTAGAAAAATAGGCCCTTTTGAGATATTACAATTGGTCCGAGATGGTGAATATCGAATGGCATTACCATCTTGGTTCAACATGGTGAAAAATTTGTTCCATGTATCCTAGTTGAAAAAGTATCACCCTGATCCTCAAAATGTGATTAGATGGGATCACATTGACCTAGAACCAGATGATTCATTGGAATATATCATAGTTCGGATCGTGGACAGACTAGATTAAGTCTCATGTGGGAAAATGATTGGTATAGTTCGGGTTTAATGGAAAAATGGTTGGATTTTGGAAGAGACTTGGGAACAGAAGAAGGAAAGGAAAGAGAAATAGCTAGAACTCTTCTTTGCCAGAAAGGTCTTTCTACTTTATGCGGATGGAATGAGCAATGGTAGGGCGAATTTAGTACCCTCAGTTTTTGGTACATAACGCTTTCATAATGTTTTTATATAAAATTGGAATTTTTTAAACAGTTTGGATTTGAATGGGCTTGATAAAATATAATGTTTCCCTAAAATATAGAGTTTCCATATAATACGGAGTTTCTATAAAATATGGATTTTTCATAAAATAGAGTGTTTCAATAATCATGGGTGTTTACCTAATTTTTTGTGCATCCTTAATATTGGTTGTGTCCATAAATTTGGGTTTCTCTATAAAGTTGAGCGCTTCCATAAAGTTGTGAGTTTCAATAAAGCTGGGTGTTTCAATAAAGTTTGGTGTTCTATAAAGTGTGGTTTTTTACATAGAAGAGGATGATTCCATAAAAAATATTGTTCCAAAAAAAAGTGAAAGTATTAAGCATCAACGATTTTGGGGGATTTGGAATGAATTTAAGGTCCAAAAGCAAGGTTGCACAGTATTCTAAAATAGTTCGTTCAAACCATGCGCAGAGGTCAAACTAGATCCTATTTTCTAGGAACGTGCTTATTTTTTCATTAATTAATTATTTTTTTCTTCAAAAAACATGTACTTATATATATATTTCTATAGGGATATAGAACCCTCCCCACTTGAATTGATGCCAACTCAGATCCATGTCTTGTAGATTTCAAACATGTTTCTCACAGTTAGTTCCCAATGTTCATCGTTTTTTCTCAATTTTATAGATTTCATTCTTCTCTCTTCATGTGTTATTATATATACACCTCCTATGGTTAGATATATGATAATTCACATAATATAATTCAAATTTAGTGTTTTTATTATATATTAAGAGATGTTGAAATTTTTCTTGGAATCTTGATATTATTCTTGAAGCATTTCACCATTTTTCATGTTTTGTCACGTTTTCTTAGATCTTCATAGATATGCATCTCATGTATCCATTAATTCTTAGATCCGAACCTATAATGGGATGATCTATGTTTTTTATTCCAAATAATTCATTTTTTTGTCGTGATCTTTCTGGGATAAGATAACTGATGTCGTTCTTCGAGAATCGACCCGCCTTCTTGTGCATTCTTCATCTGTTAGCGAGTTTCATCAAAACCATTGATTTAGGTGGATTCACTCTCAACTAATATTTCTGGAATTTATTTTCTTAGTTTGAAATTAATTATATTGAAAGAATTTCTTTTTGAAAAGTGTGGAATAAATCTTCTTTAGTGATGATATATAGTTTTTGTGAAATTGTGAAATCTTGATGAATTATTGTGGAACGTGATTCAGTTTCTCGGATTTAAAATGTTGAATTTAAATTATTGATTGCATATGAATTTCTAAATTTTTATATGTGAAATAGGTATTCAATAAAAATGGTGTTTTATTGAAATGGTTTGGCATTGAAATGATTCTGGGGGAATATAGTTTCCAAAAAAAGGTGATATTATTGAAAAGGTTTTTTTGGCATGATCCTTTGGAATAATTGTGTGTGTACATATTAAATATATGAGGCCATTTTTAAATATGACCTTTTTCTCTATGAAAAAATCCAAATTCTAGATGGTATATAAAAACATTGTTACAACAAGGTTGATCAATGAGAAACCGCTCATGAGTATGGAACTATCAAAACATATCACGTATGGTTGGTTTCATGGGTATTTTGAATGGTTGGTTATGCCAAAAAAAGAATATTGTGAAATGGTTTTAAATATTTTATAATTAATGTTCTCTAAAAAATAACATTCAGAAAAAATTGGTTTCCATATCACTAATATTATTTTGGTTATAAATGTTTTTGAGTTCTTGATTATATTTTGTTATAAACTATTATGGGAAATTGTTTTATATAAAAAAATTTATATAAATGTTTCTAACTTATCTATCCTAGTGGCATGAGTAGGGATGTCATTGGGGATATCCTATTGAGTTTTTTACTCACCCCTAATTTGGATCTTTGGTTCTTTTGTAGACTCTATCTTCCGATACAAGGGAAAGTGTAATGTTTCCAATGTTTTCCGCACCACTTCATGAAGATCAGGCTGTTCGGTGATCATGGAGCTTGAGCATGAAGGGGATTTTGTTTTGTGGTCTTCCTGGGGAATTTAGTTAGATTCTTCTCTTAACATTGATATTTGTTGATTCTTCAGCTGTTGCTTTATTTTGCGAGTTTTTAATATGAATAAAGTAGTGAAGTTGTGTTTCTTTTATTTTATCTTCATATAATGAGTTTTTCAGTTATAAGTTTTTTGGTTAATGGTTATATTTTTTAAGGGTAAATCTCCACCCACATTCATTGAAACGATTTTCAATTTATTTTGTGCATTTGGAATCTCAGGAATGTCACTTAAGGCCATGTAACTACTTGTTGTACTCTCAATTCAATTAAAATTATAGTTTCATTACAAATATAATCATAAATAAGTTAAAAACATACTACTAAATTATTAGGATCACCATTATGACCCTCCATGAAAACTGTAAATGAAAAATAAATCATATCCATTTATGGAGGTAGTCATCCAGACATACATATGAACATTATTATTTTTGAATAGATGATAGGTTTTAAAGGTAACTCATATATTATAATAGTATAATTATAATTATTTCATAAATTTCATATATATTTATTTTATCATTTATTTTGACTGTAAACATGATTCAATCTTGATAAAATAAAAATGTTGATTCATGTAGGTAGTAGTTTAGAATTATAAATAAGAAAATTTTTCATTACAAATTGTTTAAAAAAGGATATGTGTCACGAACTAGCCCAAGTACCCTGTTAACCCGATAACTGAGCCGACCCTGACATATCCCAAATGGTGTTCCCGATCCCCACGGGTAGACAACTAGCACCTTGCATCACACAACATGCAAGTGGGAATGATTTTCCCACAAAAAATGTGGAAGAAAAGAAACAAGACCGTATGCATAACAAAAAGGAACTCCACTGGCAGTAATGTACCAGAAAACAAAGAGGCATAAAAATCCCAAAGTACTATAACCCATGTAATAAAAATGGGAAAAGAGACCCAAGGACCCTAAGGACACAACTCACCAAGACCAAAACTCAACAGCTGAATCCACCTCCAAGAGATCCCATCCCTTTGCTCGAACCTGAAAGGAGAAAGTATACATAGACCCAATGGAAAAAATAGGGTGTGATCCAAATCCTAGTAGGATACCACCAAATATTCCATAACAGATGAAAAATAGATATTATCCACAGAATAACTTTCAATTTTCAAATAAAATGCTTTGGAAATTAAAAATCATAATTTAGCAAAACATGTTGTACATTTTCAAATGATGTAAATAGAAATTTTATGTAATTATTTTACAATTGATGTAATACTTCTAAAACAATGTCTTAAATAAAAATTTATATATGATATATTATATAAATTTAGAAGGCATGCAAAGCAGTTCAAAATCCTTGCAATACATTTATTTCTCAAATATAAATATACAAGCGAGAAACATGTCCATCTGCCAAAATGAACGATAGTATTAACAAGTTATAAGATTCCAAACTATCTATGTGAACCCAGGAAAATGTGTATACACACACCCCTATGATAATGGACAAATGAGACTCGTCACCAAACCGTTAGGGATGCGACCTGCCACAATTATGTTTTAGAATGTTTTTGTAGCGTAGAGTGTATCCAAATAACTCACTAACTACATAAGGCTTCCATTCGCTCTTACATGATGGGTGAACTATTTTAATAATGCATAAAAATACGATCATTCCCATTCTTCCATTTCAAATGTTCCAACTTCTTTCCATTGAAAACCAAAACATGTTTTATTCAAAAACATGCCTTTTTCACAAGATAAAACCAATGGGTTTATATCAAATCATTTTAAGACATTTACACCTGTTTGAAATCCAATAAAAACTAATTTCATGATCACACAATTTATTTCCACAATTATATTCAACAATTTAATTGAAATCATTTCTATCAAATCCACAATTTAAATTAAACAATTTAAATCACCAAATTTTAAAAAACAAACCCGATTCAATGGAATTGGGGGGTTTCCAAATTTTTATGACAAAACCATTTCAAATATCTCGATTCACTGGAACTTAATTTTTATCAATTTAATTGAATGCATATTTGAGAAATTGAATTGAAATCAAAATTTGAAATAAATCAAAAAATACAAGGATGATCATTTTGGAAAGTTAGGACAGAACCACCTACTTCGATTTGTCACGACCCACCTCCCTGGTCCATGAACTTTGCCATGTGACCCCATGGGTCTTCTGTAATACCTTGGTTGCCTTCGAAGCAAACCATGTGCTATTACTCACTAGGGTCTCTTGTCAGACTAGTGACTGTCCCCAGAGGCCAACTCATGTTCTTTCAGTGTTTTTTGTCCTCGTTCACACTCACCCGGGGAAACATCCCAGAAGGTCATCCATCCTGATTAATAATTCAGATCAAGAATTCTTATCTATGGAGTTCTAATTAGGTTGCCTCTCAAAAAGAAAGGTGCACCTTGTTGACATGGGTAATAACATTTAACCTTTAAATCTCACTTTTCTAGGGGTGTTACAATATGAATAATGGGTTTTCCATCAACATAATTAAATTTAAGTACACCAAAGTTATTTATGTTATTATATCTGAATTGTAAAGTTATTATTGAATGAGTTATAATTAGAAAGAAACATGAAATACTCCATTAATAATTTTAAATTTCCTTTGGAAAGCCTCCCATGATATATTGATTAAGACAACCCTGGATAGAATTTTGGTGATAACATTACCGTTATGACATGGCATGGTATGTTTTAATGATTTTTGGAATGTGTTTGGTGAAATAAATCCATCACAGTCTTTGAAAAAACAGATTACACAAGGTAAAAGATAGTGTAATTTTTAGATACACTCATAAAATCAAATATATCAATTTTTTTAGAATACTTTATACACTATCTTGAAGAACAACCCCACATCAACCCATTTACACATTATGAGTGTGTTAATGATTAACCAAATACACTCTTTATGATGATAAAATATGAAACTCACCATTTTAACAAAATTTAACTTTTTTATTAAAAATATTAAATCAATTATTCTATATTTTATTTCCATTAGTGGTTAAAAATAATTTTAATGTAAATACAAAAACCACAATAAAAGGTGTTTCTAGAAAAATTACATTGTACGCATACACAATTTTCTTTTATCAAAATCAGGAATAATGTTAATTAATATGGAATAATATATATATATAGAAAAATTGGTGTAATACATAATAAAAATAAATCCAAAATAGAATGTTAATTGGGAAATTAATTAATATAAATTATTGTTTAAATAAAAATAAGAATTTTTACTTTTCAATCATATATAAATCATTTCAAGATAATACCAAAATATTACCCAGTGATATACTTGACATGATGAATCAAAAAAATTTAAAATTTGTAAAGAATTAAATATTACCTCTTTTAGATTTTTCTTTTAATTACTACAATATAATAAATTGATCAATATTTACTTAAAGTTAAAAATAAAATTTCATTTGAAATATTTTATACCATAATTTATAAAACATTGATGAATACTAATATATATATCATCAAAT
Source organism: Viscum album (assembly GCA_963277665.1). Taxonomy (NCBI): domain Eukaryota; kingdom Viridiplantae; phylum Streptophyta; class Magnoliopsida; order Santalales; family Viscaceae; genus Viscum; species Viscum album. Next base: position 475,851,465 of record OY728148.1, read on the forward strand.
ATGAAAATAATAAGACTAATTTATTTATTTCATGATTATATCTTTTATCAAATATTTGGATATCAATATTAGTTATTCCTATAAGAATGAGTTGAACCATGAATTGATGATATTTTGAGAAAATGTTTTAGAGATAAGCATCCAAGAATATTGTAAACAATTTTGATCTTGATCAAAATATGAAATACAATGGTTAAATAGTAAAAAAATTAAAAAAATACCCACTAAGGGAATATATTAAATAGGTTAAAATATTTACACGATCAATTCATTGAAGTAAAATATACCACTATAATCATTGATACAGAAATTATGTGCATTAATGAATATTTGGACAATATTATTAATTATTTGAATATTTTAACACATTTTTTGAGAAAAGTATTGTTTGGATGATAACTATTTATTATGTGTGGAAGTAAAAATATTTTATGACAAATGTAAAAAACCTTTGATACATTTTTATAAATATTAATTATAAAACAATAATCACATATTTTCCTTTAATGCCCATAAGGATAAATAATTGACCACATTATATGTGTGTGTGTCTTTAAGAGAGGCTTATAGAAAAATTTTAAATCCCATAGAGTAATTTAATGTAGGCATTAATAACATTAAATCACATAAAAACACATTACATGAGATGAATTAGAGTAAAATAAACTACATCTATTAAAATTCCACCGTTGGAGACACAAATTTTCATCATATTGAATAAATTGTTATAGAATATAAAATTTAGGTACACATACCCTATTTGAAACAATTATAATTATATATGAAGTTAATAACACTTTTTTAACCTTGGGGACCTCGATAATAATAGATTATGGATGTTCCATGGATTCGACATGGTCTGATGATTCAAATTAATGAAACAATATGAATTATTAAATTTTTGGTATTTTTTCATATGGTAAGGAATTAATAATAAATCAATCACTTCATTAAAGGACACATAATTTATATATATATATATATATTTGATTTCATAAATAGGGTTTTATATAAATGAAAAACTTGTATAATTTTTTTTCTAAAAAAGAAAAATTTATGTCTAGTAGCTCATTTTCTATGCTATCCACTTCGAATAACACATCAGGTTATCTATTACCTATAAAATATTTTTTTTTCTTATAATAGTAATATTTATGAAAAATTTATATTTGTAGTTTTTAAACATTTAGGATAACGAAATAATTAATTGATGGTAAGGGTATAAATCTATTGACGGTTTAGTGGCTTTCTATTGGGATTTGTTTCATATTTTAATTTTATATTTAGTATATTTCATTCATATTTTTATCTTAATTTGTTATCTATTATGATTATTTATATATAAATTAACTTGATATGGGCTATTAGATTCGAAATATTAGTAGTTTAATGATTACGATATCCTGTAATTCATCTAATATTTATTTTCAAGAATTTTTATATGTTTTAACTTATTATATAAATTAAAAATAATGAGTGACTTTTTCAAATAGTATTTTACACTACATGGATGCATTATAATCATATAAACATATTTTTTTTAGTATAATCATTTACATTGTTGATTATTTATCTATATGTAGTATTATAGAGATTAATGTGATTATTTAACAATATTATTAGAGATTCGGAGTCCTATTCAAATAATTAGGGAGATAAGTTACCTTAATCTCCATTAATCCATTATGAAAACCAATTAATATTTTACAATCTTAAGTCCTTATAAATTAGTATAAATTGGATAGGTGAGCTACATTATAGGAATATATATCCTTGCCTACCAATATATTTCTTATTTTTAATGATACTATTTCTATCTAAGTAGGGAATAAAAAATATTTAATTATTATTTATTGATTCAATATACAAAAAAAGATAAGAGTGTGAGGAGAAGTCATTTGTATTATATAAGAATTTTCGTAAATGAATTTCCATATATTATATATGACCATTCATAATATCTAAGAAAAAAATATAAATAAAAAAAATCGTAATAGAATGAGACATGTATTCTAGTAAAAAAGATAATAATTGAAGAATCAATGATGGATTAAATTTATTTCAAATGGGTAAAAATATAATAAATGAGAGGATTTGATTCTAATTCGTTCATATAATTTTAATGTAAACGAGTGAATAAATTTTTTTGTGACTTATGAAGTATTAATTATGAATTCTACTAAAATAGTAATCATACTTAATAATCCTTCAAAATTTATAAATATTACTCACCAAACCAAAACCACCTGACTACCATATCCATCAACTTAATATGGACACAATAATTTTTATTGATAAATAGAGAAGTGATATTCACAGAAATCTAATGGTTAACATTCATGATTTTATAAATTTTATCACATTATATATCTCTTATTCTGGGTTGAAAATTATGATTTTTCTATTTTTTGAGAAAAACAATGTAATGGTTTAAATAAGAGGATAACATGAGTGTATGTTGGAATGAAGATATGTTAGGGAATTTGGAATACACATTAATCACTATGAACCATTATAATGGATGAAATTAGATCATATTTAACAATATATTGAAATATTATTTACTAAAAAAAATTTCATCTTAGCCCATTAATGATTTTCTTACTAGTGTTAATGATATGTTCATGTTAATTTGAAGTGAATAACTATTTTATATTCACACTGGAATTCCATTTTATATCATCCCCACATAAATATATAAAAGTTCCCACTTGTAATTATATTTCAAATTTCTGTATTATTTTAGATTTAATTTAAATATTTATATTGTTTGAGTTTATAGTAATTTAAATTATTTAATTAAAAAAATAAAATTATTAAGAAACCTATACTTTACATATTAATATATATAAGATTAAATTTTTTGGAAATGTGATGTTCTAATTCTTCTTTAATATATTCATTAGAATATTTACTCAATGTTTTTTAATTGAAATGGTTTGTTCCTATCAAAATCGAGAGGTTTTTAGGACAACTCATATAATTTGAAGTTCATTTTCAAGTTAAGGGATATGTTATTTATTAAAAAATAACAATAATGTATTTATTAAGGTAATTTTTTGTATATTTGTTATATATATATATATATCCTTATTCATAAGTAGGATAAATACATTTGATCAAAGGAACTGAGTGATATTCCATCGCTATTAATGTTTCATAAAACTTCATCTTCCTATACTAAGGGTACGAGGCATATTATGTGTTTAACATACTTGGTGGTGGGGACATAATTCATCTATAATATAAATAAACATAATATGTAAAATTGAATTTTATATTTTTTCCAAAATATGAAAGACAAAACCACATTCAATGATATATAGGAAAAACTAGAGGTTAAATTATAATACAAATTTTATTGTGAAGGTATGGGAATAAAACTATTGTTTATATCAATATGAAATGGTTTAATGGTAATGCTATATTTTAAATTACTTTAGGAAGGTGAATGGTTTACACTAATTTTTGCATCAATATATTATGGTTAATGTATTTTTAGTGGATGAATTTTCTCAGTCAATTTCAATGAATATATTGAAGCATATTTATAAATGTGGTCAAGTTAGTTGTTTGATTTAATATGTTTTATGTTGGTTGAAAAAATAAACAATATATTTTGAATATTTCATAGATGATATTAATAAATAATATATTTTGTAAAATGATCCATTTGGATGTTTTGGAAGCATGGTTGTGTCTAGAATTGAGCATGTTACCTAAAAGATGTGTAATATTCATATGAGGACATTGGGATTGGCAGAATAATTTTTTTGTATAAAATTAAATAATTATTTTTTTATATTGTTGACCTAATTATGTATAAAAATATTTATTTAAAACTTTCATATTGGGATATCCATCAACACCGTGAGGGAATGCTATTATATTTTTACATTATTCTTCACAAGTCAAATGATTACACCCCATGGAGGAAATGAAGAATATGTGTTGGGATTGAATTTATAAAGATTAAAAATTAACACCTTTGTATATAACATTTAAAATTTGAATCTATCACAATTATTGATAATTTCCTTTATAATTAACCAAGTATATCCTCCAATACCATCTCACCTGGAGGATCATGAGTCAAGGATTACAACCTAGACCATTACAAAAGAAGGAACATGAGTCAAGGCTAACCACCAAGACCATTACACATAACTTCTCATGAGGATAAACATTACCCAATTCAATGGATTTCTATCAAGGTACCCCAATAATAACATTTTCATTATAATATCTACCATAGGGAGAATCATATATAAGGAATTAAAAAAAAATATGTGTAACCCATAGAAAGAATTGGGTACTATAATGACGTCAAAAGTCCTAACAAAAGGAAATATAATAAATTTTTCCATGGAATAATGGATTTAAATCATAAATGATATTTCATAATGTAAAATAGGCAAATATTATGGTATGTAATATCATAATTAATAGAAAACAGGTAAGTAGAGTTTTTACAAAACATTTAAAATAAAAAATTCAATGTGCTTTTAGGAAAATATTATACATTAATTATAAAAGAAAATAAATAATATTTTTTATAAAACTATAAATGATAAAAAATTTATATTATTTATAAAATAAGATATTTTTGAAAAATAATTATGGATTATAACCTATTATGCGGTGCACATGAAAAATTGCAAACAAATTGGGGAGTTTCATTTGATCGGGCTAACTTATTTGGAAGAATTGAGAATGAAACCTTTTAAAAACATGTATTTTTGGCTCAATGAAAAATGAATTGATCTTGTAAAATATTCATAGTATATAAATACATAATTTAGGAGGAGTAAATATGAATAATTAATAATTAAACAGGTTTTATAATAGATAATTGATAATCCAAAGAAAAAACAGTGGTTAAGATAGAATCTGAATCCTTATGTTCAAAAGTGTTCTGCACTTGTACTTAATGTCATGGATAATGATGTTATATTAATTAGTAGTGTATTTAAGAATATATTTTACATTTATTTGAATGATTATAGTTTTTTATGTCCATTTATGGTCATTTTCATGAGTCATATGACATAATATCTTCATTCAGGAGTGTTCGTTTCCATGGTTTTCATGAATGGATCACAAGAATATATATATTTATATGAATGATAATGTAAAATTAGAATCATTGTCAAGAATTGAAATTATGTGATATTAATGATGATATTTAATATTAAATTCTCTTATGTAACATTTTTAGTCAATATGTGAGGATTATTAAATAATGAAATCTTTAATGATAACCATGTACATTCTTTTGGCATTTTTTCAAAAATCATGAATTTTTTTTGTTTTATTAATTAATTTTATGTTTATATGTTTTTCTATTGGTTTTATCATAAATCATAAAATATTTTTCAACCACTGCAATGGTTTTTTGATAACACTTGATGGAGGTAATGGAAATCTAAAAGTCATTTTTTGTGAATGCGATAAATCAACACATCATATATGATATTTTCATTTTTAGAAAAAAATAGAATGAAATAGAATTGATTATGGTTTATTATATATTCATAAAAAAATTATATTATATAAAATATAATGGATTTATAATTAAACTTTTATTATATGAGGTGAGGAGAGAATATGAAAATAAATGAACTTGAAAATAAATTTATTGAAAAAGAATAATGTTATCGCCTCTTAAAATCTTCTCCTTGAGAACCTCTATGAGACACTTGAGATTGTTCATTTAATGAGAAAAATAATTTTATATGTGTGGTGTGATATCGGTAGAGGTTTGGGAACATTATATAAAAGTTTCCAGGATTTGTAGGTTTGGGGAGATGGTATGGTGATGTGTGGCATTTATAGTGGAGGCCAAAGGTGTTTTTTTTACTGCTTTATTTACTTGTATTTTGTTTTTGATCAAGACTATAAATAGTTTTGAACATTATCACCAAATATATTTATTAATTTTGGTGAATTTGAGGTTATAGTTATTAAATTATCAATAACTCAAGGAATTTTGTATTATAATTTATAATGTTATATATAGTAAAATGTTATTTTTTACTATTCACAAAATTCAATTATTTTAGAAAAACCCCAAAAAATAACCCAAACCATTTTTTAACTTCATTAATATGAATAAATAATCAAATGTATTAAAATAATTATTTAAATATTATAAATTTTATTTTTAATTAAAATCATTATTTGTCTAAAAATCAAATTTTAAAGTTTTAACTATTTTTATAACATTTTAAAATATAAAATAAGGTTTAATTAACTATCTAACAACCATGAAACAAAAAAAAATTAAAAAAGTTATTTTATGAATATAAATTTCCATTTAAATCAATACATTAATTATTAAATTAAAAATTAATATTAATGTTAAAAAAATAAAAGTACATATTTTATCAATTTTAAAATATTTATTAACTTATTACATGACATAAATATACCATGATTTCATTTATAATATTCCTAAATTTTATTTAACCCTTAATAGGTGATGTTTCTATTATGTTTTCAAGATTATTATTCACAAGGGTCAAATTACTATCCCAAAGGTCATGTTACTATTCAATTTTTTAGGTTCTTTAACTTCTTTAAATGGTTATTATTTAATTAATTATACATTAAAAAGTATTAATTTTACCCCTTATATGATTTTATGTGACTTATGCAACATAAAATATTTACAAGAAGAGGAAATTTCATTGATAGATTTCTAGGATATTACATTCCCCCCCCAATAAACTTTTTTCATTCAATGTTTTATCTAACCAACTATGGGTAAATTACATGAGGGTACTTATACCTTATGTTATATTCCATTCCACATGTTTCCTCATCATAAATATGGTTGCACTATAGTAATTTTACTAGGTGAGTGGTCTTGTTGCATAGAACTATATCTCTATGATATAAGGCCATCATTGAATGTTCCATGTATGAGAAATCATGTTCCAACTATATCACATCTTAATTCATTATGCGTGAGGGAAATAATATGTACTTTCTCAAGAGGGATACGTGGAATACATTATGTACTTGAGATGTGTTTGGTGGATGTGCTAGTCGATAGGACATATATCTTACATGATCAAAAATATTAAAGGGCCAATGTACATAGGACATAACATTCCCTTCATTCGAAACATCTATATATTCTTACATGGAGTTATACATAGGAATACCCTGTATCTAACCTCAAACTCTGGGCCTCATCAATAAAAGTCTGCATTGGACTTCAATTGTCTTTGGAAAACCATGATTTTATTCTGAATGGATTTCACATTTGCAACCATTTTTTGGCCGTTTAATGTTCTTGGAGCTAACATTCACTAACATCATCCAAAAATTCCAGTGTTCTATATATTTCCCAAAAAGGGACTCATTTTGATCCATTTGAAATCATGGGTGTAACCTATTTTTGTAAGATAACTAAACCATAAGTTGATACTGGTCATATCATCCATTTAATTCCATATAACATTCTCTCAACATTTCATCATGTATCTAAATAGTCTGCTCGGATTGCCCATCAGTTTGATGACGAAAATCCGCAATGAAGATCATATTAGTGTTTAGGACGTGTTGGATACTTTTTATGAACATGGAGGTGAATATTTTATCTTGATTGGATATAATCTATATTGATAATCTATGCATACTTACAACTAATCTAATTTATATCTATGAAAGATTATCCAATGTTATGTCCTATAAAATTGTGATAATGTTAGATGTCTTTGTAAGATGTTCCAAAATTACCAATATAGCAACGTTTCCTCAAGTTGTATCTTTTGATCAATATATATTTCACACTAATACCCATTGAGATAATGTCTAAATATTTTGAGCATGAAGATAAAAACTAGAAAATCCATATCTTGTGTGGGATAATTTTGATCATGAATTTTCAACTTCCTTGATTGGTAGGCTATCACATTATAATTTTTCATAGTTCACATCCTAAACCATCATTTTTAGAATCACTGTTTACCATGATGAGTCCCCCTCTTATCAGAATTGTGAGTACTGGTATAGTGATAATCATATTTGTAACTCATTGAAGCAGTTTTCCCATTCAATACTCCAAAGAAATACACTCATTTCCAAGAAATCTCATATAATGGATTTGAAAATCATGATAAATTCTTCAAAAATAATCCATTATACCAAGATTGAACAAGGAAACTAAGAATAGCATTTACAGATATTGTTCTAGGATATTCTTAAATTTTCATTCTCTTGGAATAGTCCATATTTATTCCATTTCTGGTGATAACATTCCCCAATAATTGTAATAATTCCATCTAGAACTAACATTTATTCTACTTTTCATATACCCTATCCCTTTAAAATATCTTTATCACATTATTCAAATACACTTCATCTTCCTCCATTTTCATTTATTATATCAGAACATCATGAAAAAAGTATAGGAAACAAATTTATGGTAATATTTAATGTCAATATTCATTAAATCCATAATTGTTTTGGGAGATATATAGTGTTCTAAGGGAATAACTATTAACTCGTAGCATCAATTAATTATTTGAATGTTAGATAAGAGAATATCATCTTTCGTAAACATTAATTGATGATAATTGACTGAAGTCCCCCCTTAGAGAAATAATTCTCTACATGTATTTTATCGAACAAGTCATATATATGTGGTAGGGGATTATTGAACTTTATTGTGATTTTATTGATATCAGGATAATCAATGTTGAGGTTCACTGACCCATGATCATTTTTTATGAAGAGGAATAAAACACTACATGGTGAAGAACACGACTGCCTGAAGAAAATTTCCTCATTCCCCTTTAACATATTCTTTAGTTCGTCCAGCTCAATAGTTTCCATTTTATAATGTGTCTATGATACAAGAAAATATTTCGGAGTAAGTTCAATTGAGTAATGTACTTATCAATTAAGAGGAAGAACATGGAAATCTTTGGGGAACTCATTTGTATAGTCCCTCACAATGGGTTTGTCATCAAGTATGATCATATCCTTTATCTAAATCATTTGAGTTACAAATCATTTCTTATAAGGTAATAATATAAACTATTATGATAATGATAAGGAAAGAGATTCATCCTCCTCCATACACTTGTACAGAAGTTGGGGATACCTCAAGAAGTGAAGAGTAATCTCCCATTCCCAATGGTTGAGGTTAGCTTTGTATAAAGATAACAAATTCATGACCAATATAGCATCAAACTTCACTAACGTAAGCGAGAAATAATTTTATTGGGAGATCAATCCCAAACATTAACTGATGAAGAGTTATGTAATTTAGATGCAATGAATTCCCTAATTTACATCCACATAGATAACTTATAATCAATATTTTGATGGTGTTTTTGAATAGTTCTACTAAATATAAAAGATATGAATGAATATATGGAACCAGAATCAAATAGCGCATTTTATACTCTTGAATGGATAACCTATCTACCTGTCAACACAACATTTTTAGGCTCCACCTCAGTGGTAGTGATTTCATATTCTCTTCTTTTATTCCTTGAAGGTTGTTTTCTTGATTGCCTCTAAAAAACTTTGGTTTATTGAAATGATTTTTATAATGTCTATGTTCTTTGTTGTAGAAACATTGAAATATAAGATGAGTGCTAATATGAACCATCATTTCTTTTTCCACATTAGTTGGATTATTCATATACCTTCAAAATTTATTAGTCATATTCCCTATTCTTCCACATTTGAAGAAATTGATTTTCCCTTGGAGACAGTTCCAATGAATCTTCTTCCCACATTTTGGACATGTAGGTTTCAAGGTATTCATTCAATCAAGGGATTTATCTACTGATCCTCCCATATTAAACTCAATCTTCCACTTTTTATTTGAATCCCCACAAGAACACTAAGAGTATCTAATATCCATTTCAACCTTAAGGCCATAATGTAAAATATCCTCACACATATAAAATCATTGAATATCCAATTATTTTCATAGACTCATCTTTTGTGCCCTAAAAAAGTGAGAAACCTTGATTTAGGTGTTCATGATGAACTCGAAGTGTATCATGAATGAATTGTTTCTTTCCTCCTATAACCCAATATTCTCTTGTACCATATTATTTACTCTAAGGAATTCTATTTCCATATTGAGGTAGATGGTTTGGGGGAAATAATTATTGTAAAATATTTTCTTCAGTTTCTCCCTATCCGTGGAATCAATTTAATACTTGGACTTTGTGTTCCATGTTAATGTTCTCTAGTGGTAATATTTTCTATAAAAACAACATACAACCAAAAAATATTCTCTTATTCATATCACTATATGATATATAATATCATATCAATGGAGTTAATCCATTGTTCTGTGAGGAGGTATTGATAAGATCCACTAAATAATATAGGCCTTTATCACATAAATGATTCGTCCAAAACATTATCTTTCATAGGATAAGGTGCGAGTTACACACAATTAAAATTATTATTTATAACATGATCCAATTGAGTATGTTCTTTTGGGATGTTTTGACTATCCATTCCCATAATATATCGAATAACATTAGAGAAATCATAACATTTCATATAACATTCATTTTTAACACAATTTAAGATATTCCCAACCATTAAAAATGAAACAAAATTATAAATATGGTGTCTATAATACATATCTAATAATAATATAAAAATAAAACATTGAAAATATAAGGTAGAACTCGTAAATCAATTTCATATCCTGAAATGTGATTCCCTGTGTTTCAATATAGGATTCCCAAGGTGATATTGTTATCCGAAAGATTCTTACTCATGTCTTATAGTACTAATCTTATAATGTAAATTGACCATGATCTAAAAAATATATAATATACATATTTTTTTTATATAAATTATTACATAATTTTATGGATAAGTAAACCCCAAATACAAGGAAAAGATCTTAATTTCTAGTTTCATTGGAAGATTAAATACAAAAATAAAAATGCTGAAAAACAAATAGAAACATATTTTATTTAATATCCATAAAAAATCATGCATTATATTAGCTATAAAATTTCCATAGGATAACCAGGGGAATAAATTAACCAAGGGATGAGTGAAAAATCCATTAAAGGGAATAAGAACAAGAATAAATCACAGAACATGGGTTAGAAGGAATACTAGATGGCATAACATGGTATATAACATGAATAAACATATGTAAAAATAACATATAGAACATGTGATAATTTAATCATAGAATCATAAAAATATTGAAACAACATAAAACATGAAAGAATAATTATCCAAGGCTAACCTCCAAGACCATTACACAAGAAGGAGCATGAGTACATGAAAACCCCTAAGACCATTGCACATGATGTATAATGAGTCAAGTCTAACCACCAAGACCATTGAACACAACATGTACTGAGACTAATAATTACCAAATTAATTTTATCACTATCTAGTTGAACCCATCATTAAATTTTAATGAATACTACTGCAACATAATGAATCATTTTCAATTAATCAAACATAAACATAAGGGTTACCCACTAAAATAATTGGGTTTTATAATCATGTGAAAAGGCATAAGAAATCTGAATATCACAGTGGTGTAAATTAAATAATTGATTTAAATCATACATGGATAATAACATGGGAAAATATTCATAGATAATGATAAGTGATTTCAAAAAATGTGATAACCTAGAATAAATACTATTCAAAAAATGCCAAAATTGAAACAGATTTGTGAAGTTTAAGGAAAATATTAGTGATCATTTAAAAAAGAAAATGAATAATATTGTTTTTAAAACAAAAAAACCCTCATTTTTATTCATGATATAATTATTTATTTCATTAAAAATAGTATCTTAAAATGTATTATGGATTACACTTGAAAAAGGTGTATTAAATTGGTAATTTCCCTTTGATCTGGCCAGTTTAACGGGAAGAATTGCGAAGGGAAGGATAATAAACATGTATTTCAAAATTAATGAAATAAAATTTGAGTTTAGAAGATATAATTGAAAAAAATATAATTTAGGATGATTAAATAATAATAATTAATTTTTTAAATAGGTTTTTAGAGATATTAAATATATCCCTATTGAAGATGGAGGTCAGAAAAGAATCCTTAACCTTATATCTAAAAGTATTCCGACCATATTTTATATATATTTTATAGTGATATTAGATTCAGCTATAATTTAATTTAGACCCTATTTAACATTTTATTGATTTATAATTATTATATTATATTCATTTATTGTATTTTTGTATGAGTTACGAGATATTGGTTAATTGTTCGATAGTGATTGTTTACTTGATTTCCATGACTGGTTCACATTTATATATATATGAAAAATACGATAAATAGAATATTGTATTCCAGAATTTGAAATATATGTTATTAATGAAAAAAATATTAAATTTTCTTATTTATAATTTTTCTATTATATAGTATTATTTATTTTTTAAAACATTACTGATAACAAATTAGATTATTTTGGGGTTTTTATCATCATAAAGTAGTTTTGTTTTTTAATAATATTATCTATAAATGTGAGTTAGATAATATAAATTATTTCTCAAAATAAAATTTACAATATTATTCTTCCATTATAATGATTTTTTAGCATTCCTTGAATCAATTTATGGAAATTTATTACTCGACATCATTGAATGCGAAAAATCAACAAATCCTAGGTGACATTTTAATTTTTAGAAAAAAATGAGCGGGAAAGAGAATGCGTGATGGGTTCTTTCATAATAATAATAAAATTATAGTATGAATATATGGTAATAGAGTTATCATAGAAATTGGTTTAGGTGTGGTGGAGATAGAGTATGAAAATAAAATAACATCAAATGACATTAATAGAAAAAGAAAGAGGTTTTTACCTCTAGGATTCTTCTCATTGAGAACCTTATTTATGAACTTGAGGTTTTCTTTTTAGTGATACCAATGGCTTGTTTCCCTAGGGGATCGACATGAGGAGTGGTTTGGGATGATTTTGGACAATCTAAATGTCATAACATGTTTGAGGATAAGTGGTAGTGGGGTTAGTATTTATAGTGGAGGAGTGGCATGTTTTTTATTATTTTCATTATTAGTTTATTATTTTGGCTCAAAAATATAAATACTGTTTAGAATTATCACTTAGTATATTAAATAATGAATGTGAGTTCTGTAGTATATTACATTCAATAGAAATGACTCAAAGAATAGTTTATTTTAATCTATAATGTTATATTCAATTAATTATCATATTTTACTATTCACAATAAAATTAAACTAATTAAAAAAATACCAAATAAATCACTCTAATAATGTTTTGTTTTTTAGAATTTAAAAAATGAAAACTATTTTAGAATAATAATTTTTTAAAAATTAAAATTGTAATTTTTAATTAAAATCATCATTTATCCAGAAAAACACAATTTTAAAATAATAACTGATTATACAACACATTGAAAAATCAACCGAGGTCTCATTAAATTTTCTTATAATCATTAGAAAAAATATTAATTTATGAATGTATATTATGAAAATAAATTTTCATTTAAATAATTATATTAATTAAAAAAATGTAAGTGTACATTTATTTCACAGTAATATCAATACTTAAATTATCATATTTTAAACATTTATTTACATATTACAAGATATTAATATATCATGTTTTTATTTATAGGATTATTATATTTTATTTATACATTCATAAGTGAGGTTACTATTCTATTAGTTGTATTACTATTCATATGGTTTATGTTAATATTTCAAAATTCATGTTACTATTACATTTGATTAAGTTCTCTAATTTTTGTAAATACTTATTATTTAATTTATTTTACATTTATAATTTTTAAATTGGGTGTTATATGTAATTTTATTTGATTTATACTATATAACATAATTATTATAAGGGAGAATATTTTTTATGTAATTATAGATTATTACAGTAAGGGCCATACAAGAATTATATAGAATGTTTTCTCTATATAAATTAATATTTTTCTAAATCTACATATATATGATATGATTTGATTATCATGGGTTTATCTTTTGAAAAGCAGGATACCACACTGAAAATAACTTGAATTATTTTAGTGTATCATCCATGATGTTCCCCTACCTATGATTTATCAAAAAACACATTATCAATAGAACGATGGAGATTTGGTTTTAGAACCTAACATAGGGTTGTTTCCATAACTAATCATGCATAATGTGGATTCTCCTCAAGTGATTCATGGAGAAGATCCATCTTTAATGCACCTAACAATCCTCAGAGATCAGAAAGATAATATATGAATATTGGCTACATGCCCTACGTATTAAATCTAGCACCTCAGCTAGGTTCTGGGGTTAGCATTATCTATAGGTAGTAGAGGACTGGATTGATTTAGTTACTATTGTCTTTCATCTAATAAACATAACCATAAAACTGATAATATTTATCTATATTAATATCCTTTGTGGATAATATTTTTGTTGGTTTTCATGGGTGAAATAAAAATTTGATAAGTCAACCATATATGGGGAGAATATTGAGTGAGTATTCTGAGAGGAGTTTTCATGAATTGCTAAGGATGATATGTACACAAGAGATGATACTCCTACATATGGGGACAATGATATTATATTATTGTGGTATAAGGTTCTTATACCTTATAATTTATTAACATAACATGATTCATTATTGATTTCAAAGTGATCAAATGTTTTATTATTGATTATGATCATAGATTTGAGTTATGATTTTAGAACTATGAATTCCCACCTATTATAGGGTTCTCATGAATGAACCAGTTATAATGTGACTTTCTAAAGAATCACAATATAGTGGAGTAGATACAGTAGGATTATCGAGTGTTTTGATGTGTATTAATTTAAGTAAAATAAATGAATCAGGGTTCCCTCATTAAAAATATATTCTTATATCTAAATAAACTATATTATATGGGGATGCAGATCTTCCATTTTTTACACCAATATGGGAGATCAAAGATGATTTTATTATGTAGTGAGATATATTTTTTATATTTTTATCCGTCCAAATAATAATAAATGTATATCATGGTTGGAACTATGGATGGAAGACCATGATCATGATTATGAAAGTATAAGGGATAAACTCAATGAGGCTTGGGTATCCTTCCATTTGTGGTGTTATAGAGGAGGCAATAGTGGTTAAGGTATGATGATTGGATTACTCTATGATCCAATTCCTCTACTGCCACAACAAGATGAACTATAAAAATCCACATATAAATTTTTGATACGTATGTAGACATATATATCTAATATTGGGAAAATGGTAGGTATTTCCAATTTAATGACCTAGACAATAGTAGTCTAGAGTATGTGGTTATTTTTAACATTGGAACTAAAGACAAAAAGTCATAAAAAAGGACGTAATATTTTTTTTTCCATTGTAAACTAAATAATACATAATTCCCATATTATATTTGAAAACATAAAATGTAATTACCACGATTATAGTATCTTATATTTGGAGGATACATTATTTTATTGGTATATGACACAATAAATGACATCCCTAAAGACAAAATAATTTAGTAGTCATGGTAAAATAGATGAATAATACAATTTATAATCATTTTGAATCATAAAATTAAAATATTGTATTAATTGAGAAATCTACATTTCCCCATATAATATCCCTTAATATAAATCGAAAAACAATACATGTTATCCTGATAAAAAAGAAACATAAGAAAGGGATGATCTCATATACTTTGTAAGGGCATGTATAAAATGGAAGATATCTTGAATAAATAATATATAATCAATATGGAAATCTGAATAATATAAAACATTATATTCATTAAATGACCTGGCCATGAAGAATAATATCGTTATTATAAATGATGATAAAATAATCTATACAAACAATATAATGATCATGAATCGTAACCATGCATATATTAACTCATCAAAAAATCACTTCACCATCAAAAAATGACTTTATAATAATAGAATCCATAATTCTAGACATCTAAAACATATTTTTGAGATCATTAAGAATATAGTTAAAATATATTAGTAAAAACATATTTAATATGGACAATTTATTTATCATAGGACACCCATCAATGTATCAAGGGGTATATAAATCTATAACCCACCTATATCTCAATAAGTCTAATTTATTCCTCATAATTTTTTTAACATAATCAATATAAATATTCATGCTGAAAAAAAACATAAAAAGTGAAAATGCATAATCTAATGACTAAATTTTTTTATAGAACAACAAGTGTAATATGGTGAAAGGTAATACAATAGTTCAAACCCAGTCAAACTGATCAAAAACCATCTACAGAAATAAGAAGGATGGTAACATTATTATATATCCCCAGTGTATAAAAATTATAATAAAGGTTTGATATCATTGACAAATAGAAATACCATAAATATATAATTAAAATAAATCTCGATTAAAATAATTTATTTCCCATGAAAATATTTCTAAAAGTAAAAATCAAAAAAATATTTTTAAAATAATTATATTGAAAAAATACATTAGAAAAATATAAATTATTATTTGAAACATTGTGTGATCATGAATGTGTTAAATACCATACATGTGCTACATGTTAAAAAAAATATTCCTTTCATATTTTTGGTAAAAGCTGAAAGTGACTTGTTTTGAAAACGACATGAATACTATTGTAAGAATATTTTGTTAAAGACATAAAAAATTTAAAAAACATCTTTTATAAATAATTTTTATAATGGAAAACACATTTTTTGGAAACTTTTTTAAAAGAATCACCTTTTTTAAAAAATGATTTGTGTTTGATGGGAGAGAAATAATGTCTTATTTTCTTAAAACAAACTGAATATAAATATATTTACCAAAGAGAAAAAATTTGTTCTATTAATATAAAAAAACATGATATAAAATTTTAGAGCAAAATTAAATGTATTTATTGGGTAATAATGAAATAATTACCTTTATTGTAAATTTAGGTAGAAATATTCTCTATTAAAACAAGATTGAAAAATATATCTCTTACATATTTGAAGAAATGTAAATAATAAACAAATTGAAAGGAATAAAATAAAATGAAAAATTTAATACCACATATTTAGATATATTAAAAATATAACTTATTAAGATTTGATTTATATACAACATCGGAAATAATAATTTGTGAATAACTCATATGTCCAGTGACATAAAATTGAGATGAGAAACCCTTCAATTATGTCTCATTTTCATATCAAATGTTATAGACTCATGTATAATAAATATAAGCAAATTATACATATATAAAAGAACCATAATCATATATTTTATATGATATACTATTTAATTAATTTCTTATGTCCCAATTTTATTAACATTTCTTTGTTAAAATCATTATTTTAGATGATATTTACAATGTTTTATTATGTATTTTTGGGTCAAGAAATATCACTTATTTTATTTTTTTCATGTTTAAATAATAAATATAATGTTAAACATGATATAATTATCATATAATTCATTATATATGCAATTATTTTAATTTAACCATGTTTTAGATAGAATTTGGATTACACCGTTTGTAGAGATGGTAAACTGTATGTACACATGAAAGTTGTTTTCATTATTATTGACAGATGAAATGTATGGAAGCAAAATGCTAATTAAATTTCTTGAGAATAATTATCCATGAATATATTTCATGTATATTAATCAAATACATCCTTATTACATTCCATTCAATAATTAAATGGAAAAAAATTAATATTGATAAGTGAAGGGGATAGTCCACACATACAAGTGAGTGGCATTATTACTTTCTAATGTAATATATTTTGAGAAGATATATAAGATATTATTTTTACATTAGTATTTATAGTTCCTATATATAAAATAGATACATTAATTTTAACATTACCCCCTTCCAAATGAAGCATAAAAGGTAGAATAATCAGATCACTTCATGAGGTGTTAGTCCATCGTGCACACAAGGGACATTTTCTTATCTCCCACATAATGGAATGTTAGAAGGTATATGATATTTCATATTTATATAAGTACCTTTTTTTATTACTATAATTTTAATATGTTAAATAAATAATTATATACATCTATAAATGTTGAGGATGGAATGAAAATTACATCAGATGATGAGGTCAAACTATACCATACACTCGATCGGTAGTTTCATATCCAATTTGATGTAAGTGGTGATAGATATGGATTATTAAATTAAAGTGAAAACATATATGTTTTTATTTTATACTAGTTATATTATATTATCATATTTTTAGACGTTTTTAAATATGTTGAATAATAAATAAATAAAATCAAACATTTATGAATTTTCAAAATTATTGAGAGAGGCTATTTAGGTCTACACCCAATGCCTTCATATGAGGGATTCCTAATTAAAAATTCATCTAGTTTTTGGGATTTAAGTTAATAAGGTTATTTGGGTAGTTATTTTCCAATCTAAACGGTTTTTTAATTGTGAATATGGGAGGATAGGTGGTGACCATTTATATGTGTGGGAGAGGACACATATAAAATTTTTAAAAAGGCAATGCAAAAAAAATTCATTCAAAGTGGAACTAAAATTGGAAATTATCAAACAGTTGGGGTTATAAGTTCTTTTATGTCCATAAAATAGTTGTTGAACATGTTTTAGATTATTTTTTACCATATTCATATTAGTGTAATCCCTCGTTAACCCTTTTTCACCATTACCAAATTAATTTTTTTACTATTTTAACTGTAATTTATTGTAAAAAAATTTGTCTGACTTGTTATATAATATAATATATACATATTGCTAAATATTTATTTATATTCAAAAATATTTTTCCTCACATTTCTAGAATTGAATTTAAAATTAACTCCACTATCATGTCAATGAATTGGGCTTTCCAATGAAAAACTTAATAAGTTTTATAAATATTTATACCATGGTTAAATAATAAATTGACTCCGATGAAAAAAATTATTTAAATTGTAATATTAATGAAATAATATAACTATAAAAACAATTTAACATTTTATATTATCTTTTAAATAATTTAATGGAAGTTAATGGTTTCTTAACATTTAGTATTTTTGACTATTCATAAAAAAATTAATCGTTTCACAAACATATCATAATTTCATTCAAATATAATTTTAACATGTATATTTCACAAATTTAGTTTATTTTGTATGATAAAATTTCAAAAAGTGGACAAAGTAATTTTAAATTATATGTGTGAAACAACACTAAACCATCTTTTAGAAAAAAACCATTTTCAAAAAATATTTCAATTTTTTAAAGGAATTTTGTTTTATTTATAATCATTATATATCCATAGAATTTATGTTATACTATAGAAATTAGGAAAATTTACATAATAAATTTATTAATATTCACACATACTAATATAAATGATACGTTATAATGGTCAGGAATATAGAATAATATTCTAATTGGATATCATGTTTCTTTCATACCCAGTGTCACATGAATGGAATACTATCAAAGAGATTGAATTTATGTAATAAAAAATTGTTGTACTTTTTAAGGTTGTTACATTCTATTCTACTCATACTATTTCATTCCATAAATACTATTGATGATGACACTCCACTTTGGGAAACATGGCTCAACCCATTCAAGAAAAATAAATAAATTAGTCCCTTGAAACATAATCATGATATCATAAATTAATTGTCTCAAATTTGAAAACATAGTTGTTCAAAATCTATAAATTAAAAAAGGGTTCATAATACATGTTATTTATAAGATACAAAGCGATGAAAAATGGACATCATGAATAACACATGACTTGGTTCCCATGTATCATAACATTGGTGTAATGTGATGATATAGACATAGAATAAATTGATAAACAAATATAGAGTGTGATAGATATAATTTTTCCCAGTAAAGTGAATTATCTTCAAAAGTTAACAAAAAAAAAGAGAAAATTCGATTATAGAAATAATTGTAATAGTATTCCTTTCTGATTTGAGGATCATTTTTAAAAATATTTTGAGATACCTTTACATGTATATTAAGATCACATTAAAATATAATAAGTTGATATCTTTATATTTCATAAGCCCAATTTCTTACATTGGTAGTGATGCTACCAATTTTTAAGTCATCTCTTACATTAATTATTTAATATGAAAATAAGATAATTTTTTAGTTGATGCAATAAATTTATGCTTTAATTGATCATAAGTTGTATAAATTAATGAAGACAAATTCCCCTTTTCCTCACCACATCCAAAATATTCAACATATGATTCTCACTATAATATATTAATATCTAACATTAAGAATCATCTAAAATATGTCAACACAAATTCAATGTCAAAAAATTTAGAATATAATACATTATATAATCATTATATTCCCCGTGAAATATAATTTTTCACTTAATGAAACATTACAAATATTTTAATTCCATGACCATCATAATGCCTTGATGGAAAAAAATACAGGCTTCCCAAAATTAAAATATCATATTTATGAATATATTCCTCAAATATAAACATTCATATATGCTATAACATAGAAACCATATAGAATAAAATCACAATCATATTTCATGTCAATACATTTTTTTCATAAACATCACCTTATCTATATCTTCAATATATAAAGGGAATATTAATGGAAATTTTCCCTCAATCATGTGATTAATAGGAAGGTAAAATTTCTATTAAATCAATTTTTTGGTCATTGGTAATATTCAATATCCTCTATCAAATCCATATTAAAATATTACTTGAGTAAAATCCCAATACGTTTCATAAATTTTTTAACAAGAATATTATTGATACAATCATGTAATAAATAAATTCACGAATTGAAATAGAGTCCATTTACTCATTCCACATCATCAACTATAATAGTAAAACCATGAACTTCATCTATTACCATATTGTGATTTATATTCCCCTGAATCATTGGTAATTCTTTTGTATATTTCCAAATTTCATTAAAATGGAATAATTTCATATTAAAAGAATATTTCTTACCCTTACAATCATGAGAATTTTAGGATTTATATCTTCACCTTTGGAGGACACTCTTTACCCCTATAAAAATACCAAATTTTTTCATTCCACAATTATAATTGGTAGAAAAGTCCTTTATTACTATCTACCATTACTAATTTTTATCAATCATTTTCTTCTTTTATTTTTTCTCTTTGAACTCATAAAACATAGATAATTAGTTCCCTATCTCAATGGAACATGATAGTGTGCCTCAAATGATGAAAATATTTTTATAACTACATCCCTTATAAGGTATTACATAATTCCATCAAGGAATTTATCATTATTACTCTTTGATTTACATGCATTTATATGATTTCCATTATTTCCACATGGAATAACTTTTAAATAGTGGAATATAATAGATATGTTAATACCATTATAAATAAATTTTAAAATTCCAAATCTACTGAAACACATAACATAAATTTAAAATTTTATGTATAGATTATCTCATTATCATAAACATGGTATTTTTGGTATGGTTTTCAAATAATAAAAATATTCTAAATTAAATTATGATGGTTATTACTGAAAATTTAAATCATCTATAGAACATCCACAAGGTGTGTCAAACCATTTGGGCAGTAATACGCATTTTCTTATACTGGGAAACACTTCAGTCATGACCAACATTCCTTTTTTAGAATTATTTTTTCTAGTTTTATCTTTTCTAGAACCTTGTCAACTTTTAGTATCCAGAAAGAGATGTACTGATAGGAAAAATCACTTATTTTCTATATTACAAATAAATTCATATGTTATTTTATATATACACTCAATGTTTTTTATATTTTTATGTTTCATACTCTACATTTTCGGAAATCTAGTTTTCATGGTTTCAACTATTCTTTCTCCAATATCAATTGTAAATTTCTCAATGCTAGTATCCTCTGGTCATTTTTTTGTTAATACATTTTCATAATATTAAAAGTACCACATCTAGTAGGACTGAATAGTCTTGTAGTCATGGTAATATAGATACAAATATTAATTCCATATAAATTTGAAGAAATGGTTAAATGAAAAGTATTTTCACTGAGAACACCATATTTAATGTTAGAAAATCCATGAATATATATTAGAAAACACATCCTACTGTCATAGGGGAAAAAAAGTAGTGAACTCAAATTATTAATAAGTGAATGTTTACTATAGAGGATCAAATTAATAAATAATCGATAATCAGTTTTTAAGGAAAATAACCTCAATACATTCAATTTAATCAATATCATGAAAATGAATAATAATATGGAAGGATTAAATGATGATCTAATAATTCCATATAGATAATATAAATAGATAAAAAAATTAACCATGTATAATATAAATAATTGAATAATAAACTGTACATAAATAAGTAATTTAATAATTAGGTGATTTCTATTTCTAGACACCTGAATTATACTATATAGACCATTCACCGGGTCATTCAAATACACAGGTAAAAAACCATTTAAATCAACCGATTGGTTTGTCTCATAGGATCAACAAATGCATCAAAGGGATTTGTATTTCCATCACCCACCTATAAAATAAAATTTCTAATTATTTCATCATAAGAAATGTGTGAAACATAATATACATAATAAAAAATATTGTAAACCTAACACAATGAATACTAATACTTACCCCAATCAATATACAATACTATAAACCAACGTGGGAAATATAGTTAATGGAATGAAAATTGTACATCCCCAATCAAAATGATCTTAAACAATACAATGAAAAATAAATATGTGTACATTAAAAAATAAATACATTGAAGCATTAGTAAAATATGTGGTTGATATTGTTTATTAAAAGAAATACCTCAAAAATACAATAAAAATATTCATGAGGAAAATATACTTTTTAATATTAAAAATATTTTTAAAAATAAATTTATAAAAAATATTTTAAAAATATTTATTTATGGAAAATATCCTTTGAATAATATAAAGGAATACATAAAAAATTTTATGGTCATGACTATGGGGAATTCCTTGCATTCCATACACATTTAAATAATTATTCCTTTCAAATTATAGAAAAAACCAAATGAAACTTGATTGGATAATGGAATAAAGATGAAATGAATTTTTATAAAAAATTTATAACATAGCTAAAAATGTTTTTAAAAAATACTGTGTATATGGTTATAAATATTTTTGAAATTTTTTTAAAAAATGGGTTTCGATAAAAAATGATTTGTGACCGAAGAGAGAGATAAGTTTGTATTTTCTAAAAGAAAAATGGATCAATCATTTTAAGTAAAGAAGAGATAAAATTGGTACTATTAAATTAGATAAATAAGAAAACAAATGGATAATAATATTAGTGGTTTAGATTATACAATAATCAATCAATTTCATTCAACATAAATTCAATTATAAACAATCTCAATTAATATGAGATTCAAACACACACACACACACACACATATATTACCTCTTTGTGAACATTTAAATTGTAATCCCCATGCACAAAATGAAAAAATTAAGAATTTTATAACTTGAAGAGAAATATATTCGTGATAAATTATTTAAATAATGGATTTACATAATCCATTCAATGGAATATGTGGTGAATTTGTAGTATGACACGTGGAATTAAAAGGGAGGGGAGAAACCCTAACATTATTTCAAATTTCATTGCACATGTTCGATCCTATTGTATTATCATTATAAGTTTATTATAAATATATTTTAGAACTATACTAATATTTATAATTACACATATGGTTTAATTATTGTATTTTATCAACCATTTGTTGAGATTTAATTTCTAAAGTCACTAATTTGGGGGAAAATTCCTTCATTTTTTCAATATTGTTTAGGTATGGTAATTTATATCTTTTTATATTGATCTTGGTTAAATAATGTCCTTAGTTTTTTCAAAGATATAAATATAAAATATTTTGATTAAATATTTTTTCATTAATATATTTTAGATATAGAAAATTTATTACACTATTCATCGAGATAATAAAATGTTCGTATATATGAACCATTTTACATTTTTCTCTAAGAATGCACTGTAAGGAAAATAAATATTAAATACTATTTCTAAAAACTTATTATATCATATATATAATTTTTATCAATAAAATATATCCTTATTAACATCCAGGAAAAAGGGAAATCTTTTCTTATTGCTATGTGTAGGTGATAGTCCATGCGTACGCCAGAAAAAAATATTATTTTCTAACAGATTAGAAGTTCAGAATTTATATGTGAAATTATATTTCATGAAGTATGTTTAGGTCTTTAATATGATATATATTTATTAAATTAATCTTAATACCTTCCATGAAAATATAATGTGAAAAATAATGACATTGCTTTATGGGGTGATAGTCCTCCTTACACCTGAGGGATGTTATCATAACACCCTTAGAATTAAGAATAGAAAATTATAAATGATATCATAATTCAAGAGGAATAAATATTTCATAAATATAATTTACATAGGTAAAATTTTTCCATATACCTAACATTGAATGGTTATGATGAAAAAATGTATTACACCAATTCACATGGGTGTAGTCCAACGTACAAAATATTGATGGTTTTGTTTCCCATTTTATGAAAGTGGGGATGCATCAGTGTTATTCCAAAAGAATAATATAATATAGTTTTTATTATAATTTCATATATTTAGAGGATTTTATGCAGATTTAATTATAAATTAAATAGATACACACATTTAAGAATATTACCTCTTCTTCGGAGAGCCTAATTAAAATATTTATAAATCCATTATAGGCGGAATACTAAAACAATATAGCCTCTAGGTGGTATTTTGATATGTATAGAAACGATTATAGTTGGGATTGGTAAAACCAACTGGTTTTGTAATTATGTAGAGGGGAGAAAAGGTGGTTTCCATTTATGAGTGGGGGAGTGGACACACATACTATTTTTTATATGATAAAGTGATTCCCACATTTTAATCATTTAAAAAGAAAAAAATATATCATTCTATATCATTAAAGGTTATAAAGGAATCATATGTCTATAAAATTAGATTTGGATTAGTTTAATGTAATTTGAGTCCATAACTTCTTAGTTTAAGCCCTTGTGAGCATGTTATCACCTGAATAGAGAAATCAATTTTTACTCCTTCCAAGATTCATTGTGGTAAATTATTTTGTTGAAAATATTATGTAATATAATTTTTTATAATTATAAATATATAATAATTTTTTCAAAATTCAATTATATTAAGTTGTAGAATGGAATATAAAAATAAACTCACAAATTCATCAAAGATACAGGTTTTCTAAAGGAAATAGTCAAAAGATTAAAATGGTATTATATCATAATAATAATGAAATTGATTCGATTGACCTAAATAGTGAAATTTTAAAATAGTTCAACTAATTTTACATTAAAAAAATTAAATATATTGTATATATTCATAAATAAATAAATTAAAAATATTTTTCTATTAAAAATTTCTATTTTTTACTATTGATCTAAAAATTGATCATTTCAAAAAATTATCAAAAAATTAATCGATGATAATTTTTAATCGTATATTTCAAAATAATGATGTTCAAATTTTCAAATTAATTTTCTGAAATTGATTAATGTTAGTTTTTTATTAGGTTCATGAAGAACGAGTAAAGCATAATTTATAATAATGTAATTTTTTTCAGAAAAAAAATTATTTTTTATTAAAATGTTTCTTATTTTACTTCAAATAAATTAATATATGTTTAAGTTATTTTATAAACATGCAGACCATGCAATTTTATTAATTTACTTATTACTACTCATTACCATTCACATAATGACTATGTTATGATGTTTATATTTAAATAAGAATATTTTAACAGAGTATCGTGTCACATTAAAATCTTGTGTAACATGAATCACAATATATCAAAGAGATAGAATTTGTTTTAAAATAAATATACCATACAGAGTTGGGGTTTGACATTCACTTCTATTCATGATGTTTTGTGTCATATAAATAGTCATTTTTGAAAATCCTTTTATAAATCTAGGGGCATTATATAAAATAAAACATACTATTTTGTTTTTTAACACAATTATTGAATTTATCATATCTATATATATAAATCATATGAAATAAACATAGAATAATAGGGAATGGAAACATAAGAAAGGGGTGAACTTAAATGATTAGTATGTAAATACATATTGTGGAATCCAAATATGGCTTAGATAATATGTAACGAATGAATGATGATAAAAACATTCAAAACATATAATCACATGAGTTTTAAAATTAGTAATGAATGTAATAATTATTCAAATAATCTCAAGGAAATTGGTAAATGATTTTATGGTGACATAATGTAAAATACCAATCATTTAAGTGATTTCATCGATGCATGTTAAGTACATCTATAAATACCTTCATGGATGGATACCAAGAAAACACTATAAATGGGTAGGGCCTTGTCAAAAAAATCTATTTCTCCTCATGAGAACAACCAATGATTCATGGGGTGAAATAATTCTGGTACCGAATCGTCACGTAATTAGCTGAACAAATTATTCAAAAAAATAAACACACAAATTTAATCAATTTTTCATAAAAATTAATATTTTACATTATTAGAGGAACTACCTTATAGATTTTCTATTATTTTCCTAATAAAACAAATCAAAAAAATCCATAAAAAATATGATAAGTTTTTTTTAGAGTCTAAACACCGTAAACCATTTTATTCAATTATATTTATTTATATATCTTTATATACATTAAAAAGAATAGAAAAATATTTATTGGAAAAAATATATCTTTTTTACTATAAAAACAGAAATTTAAAATATTAAAGTATCAAAAATTTGAAAGAAAAAATTTTATTTTAAAAAACCCCTAGAATGTATTAATTTAATATTCAATGTAATTAGTTGTAATTATGTATGGAAATTCCGTTAAATTTGTATAAGTTAAAAAAATTATTTTACACTTTTGTAAAATAGTCAAAAAGTAAAACATCCGAAAATTGACAAGATGAATCATTTTAAACCATTTATTTTGAAACATATTTTTTTTATATATTTTATTTTAAAAATAATTTAATAATTTTTAAAAACATATTTTTGTACATTTAATGTTAAATATAATTGTGGATGAAAAATATTCCAATCCATGAAAAAGACTCATCTAATTAAAAAAATATTATTAGGGTATCTAGAGTATGTAAAGAGATGAAAATTAAAAGAAATATTTTATCATATAAAAATAACTAGAGGAAAATAAATTATATTTAATTTAATATCGAAATATAAATCTATTATCCAATCCACGACTTAAATATAAATAATTATGTATAATGATGACATTTTAAAATAAACACATATCATTATGTTGAATTTTTTCATATGTCTCAGAACATCCTATAAAATAAATATATTTGTAATATAAATCAAATCAAAAACCATACTAATATATATCATTCCATATATGACTTAATAATAATTTTTTATCATTAAATTTTTTGAAAATTCATTATTAAAATAATTATTCTTGGTAATAATTTCTTCATTTTTATGTATCTTTTGGTTTTTTATTTCTAACACATTTAATTTGTTCATGGATTCTTCATATATAGAAATTTATCCATTATATTGATATTATTTGTATGCACTATATATGTATTTATTATAAACAATATCATATATAGATATGAAAATGAATTACACCATTCATGGAGATAGTTTCATGTATGTACACGTGAACATTTTTTCATGTTTTGATGGATGGTAGTAAAAAATATGAAAAATAAATATTTTTTGAGAATCATTATTATATCATTAATGTAACATCATAACTAGGGAACCACTACATGGTAACCCGAGTTATTGTGTGACATGGCCTCAAGAATGCCTCCCTTATACAAGAGCCTACTGACTATTAGTGAGGATATAAGTAGTTTCTATGCAAAGACTATAGCTTATTTTTATGGTGAAATGTAGTGGAATAATAATAGAAATCATTAGAGGAATAATATTTCAATATATATCACCGACCGAATATAAACACCAATAATACTGTAATGAAATAGAATCCAATGTTTATGTCAATTTAATATTATGTGCCATTTCATGTATATACGTAGTAGTAAAATACATACACAAATGACCAGTACAATACATGTATCAAAATACCAAAGATACCAAGGATACATATCTTTAGATTGCATAATGATACTAGATCAGTCATGTGTTATCCTTCTCCCATGTTGTAATCAGATCAATCATAAAATAGTGGTCGCTTGACCTGATCCCTATATACATCCATAAAGTGTGTCTGGGTACCCAACGATGACCAGATCAGGATGGGAGATAACACTCAGTCGTCCACCACCATTTATATCTATAACATGTCACGTGTGATTAATATAAAAAAAATTGTGCTGTATATAGCATGTATAACAGTAGTACAAGTGCAATGACTTGGGAAAAGTGATAAATGTAATGTTATTGTGTCTAGCATATTTAAAAATAACCACGTTCCTATAAAAATGTTCAATTTAAAAAAAATCCATTATTAGAATGGGCTAACTATAATGTATGATAATAAACATGTTTGATAACATTACACTCTATCAACTATATACTGATTTCTATACGAAGGATATCTATAACCATTGAAAAAATATAAAACATGGACATTTTATATAGTAAATTGTAAAACAATCACCATAGAAACACTATATAGTCAAGAGTTAGTGAATTAAGGGCTAGATCCAAAGTATAGATGTCCATTTAATGCACATCAATTTCCATGATAAACCCAATGGAATCATGGTAATGAATTGATTTGAGTTCAAGGATCATGTCAATAGGGCATGTGAAATACGATTCCAAGAGAGTCAGATTGATTGTTAGGTAATGGGACATAGAGTTTGATGGAATCAAGATCCATGGAGTGAGCATGTCCCAGGAATATACTACCATAATCTATACCCATAGATTAGAAATTTATATGGAATCTTAATGAATCATCTTCCAAGTATCTTTTTTAATGTATCAGTTACCATAAAAAATAATTAATTATTTCATTTATCATTCATAACACATCACATTAAATGATTTCATACTCCTCATTAAAAATTTCAATTTGAAATACTTTAAAAATTCATATCATTTAATCAAATGGAAAGGTGACATAACCACCTCTTAAACATTCATACAGTTATTATTTAATTATTCAAGTCTCCCAATGTAATGACACCAACATTAACAAATAAAAATTCCCCTTAATCTGATTAAATGTATTATTATGTGAAATGGTTATATAAAAAATATTCAATAAATCAGTTTTATGTTTTTTGAGTTTTATTATATTGTTAAAAATTGTTACCAT
The DNA here is from genome assembly GCA_963277665.1 of Viscum album. Classification (NCBI taxonomy): domain Eukaryota; kingdom Viridiplantae; phylum Streptophyta; class Magnoliopsida; order Santalales; family Viscaceae; genus Viscum; species Viscum album. Next base: position 475,880,783 of record OY728148.1, read on the forward strand.
TTCTAATATAGTAGTTGAATAGTGATCATACGATTAATATAAATACCGGGATTTATCAAATCTAATTTACACAGAAAATGGATGTGATGGCCTCATCCATCAAGATTTATCCAAATGAATCCCATTTATTTGATCATGGAAAGTTGGTAGTGTCATTGTGCTCCAATCTTAACCAATCCCAAGCTGATATTCAATATGTTAAGCTTGAACAGAAACGTCTATAGGAGAAGTGGAAGTTGAAAGATATTACCATGCGAGCGATGATATCTGAGCCTCCCTAAGAGTTTTTCACCATCACACACCTTACCCTTATTTATTATGTAGGTGTTATAAGGGGTATTTTAAGAAGACCCTTGTGCTATGATTATGTGCATTATTTTTCTATTTAATAATGAATATACATTCATTTTTGTATAGTTACTTTTGGAATAGTTTATAAAGAGAAATAATATTTTTGGTTAATATTAAACTAAGAAATATTTATTGATGAAATAATGGATTTTTAAATTAATTATTATTTTAATAAAATATTAATAATAAATTATTTTTTAATAAATATAAATGCTCATATAATTTTTACGAGTAAAATTGTAATTTTTATTATGGTTTGAAATCTGTTTTTGTCAAAACCCTTGAATTTTTTATAAATGTCCAATTTTATTTTAAAGTAAAAATTCACATATTTAGAAAATTATTTCCGTAAAATGAATATTATTTATGGATTCAAGATATAGAAATTATCTAACGGTGAATGTTTAACAATTTTTCGAAAGAAATCGTATTTTTTGTGTAAAAATTGAATACCATGAAATTTTTATTGTGTTTTATGACATCATAAAAACCCAATAGTGATTTAATAAAATAAGATAAATTGGATTTACAGAAAATATATGTTTTTTTCCTTTAATATAATTTTATTTCTTATTTGTTTTATTTATTTTACAAATCCTTAGTGGACACTCCAAGAATTAAAATGAATTTTAACTTTTTAAATTGATTTTCATTGAGTGTGTGACTCACCTCCACATAATAATGCTTATAATTTTAAGAACATCGAATATTTTAATTATAAAATAATTTTTTCCACATTAATTTTTCAAAAAAATGTTCAAAACCCAGGGTATGAATTGAGGTTTAGATTAGTTTAATTTGTGGTTTCCAACACCCGAATAATAAATAATTCCCTCTCATTTATTATATAATCCAAGTCAATCACCCATTCCACTTCCTAAAACTAATTTTATCTCGACAAAACCCTTAAATCCTCTCCCTAGGAAGCTTCCAAGGCACCGCAGGTTCACAATAAGCCCATATCAAGACTCCCTCAAGCCTTCGGTATCACACTTCAATTTAAGGGATTTCATTCTCATTTTAATCCATGTTTCTTTATGTTGCAATACCCTTTAAATTTCATTTAAAAATGTCATGGTATTCTTTATAAATTCTGCCATAACTACCTTATTATATTTTAATGATTTAATACCTCTTTATCTGTCATTAATCCCTCCAATTTACACCTGTTACCATACCGAAATTTCATAAGAATTATTCAATTTCTCTTATGTCTTCAAGTTTCTTTATTATGTTATGCCTTCTATTTCCAGATTCTAAGTGTCTTTACATGTATCTATATAACCCCCATATATTCCATTAAATGTAAATATTATTTTATACCCCTTTATCTATCATCGAACATTTTTATTAATTTTTATGTCACGTCGTTAGGCGATCGAAATTACACTGCAATTTTCCATTCCAAAATCCTCATGTAGTGAACATCATACACATTTACTATCAAGGATATTCACCTTATGTACTTATAGTTATTGATTACATAATATCATATATGTATTATAAATTCATCTATCATGGAATAAATGATGATGTCGAATGATTCCATGTTATATGATCCATGTGGCACACTTGTGCATTAAAGTAAATGTTTAAGAAAGGTGCACACGGATAGCACTCCAATGCATTGGGTAAAGATTAATATCATTATACATCGAGTGTAATTAGTGTTTAATCATTATAATTCATGTGATATTAGCATTAAATCATGGTCAATATTCAATGCACCTTGGATCAGTGTAATATCATGTTAATTGTTGTTTCCACATTTCCATGTTTGGATAATCATTATATATCATGAATTTATGTTCACAATTTTATTATGCTACAATGATATTTCTATTCCCTAACATGTACTATATTCTTTATGTTATTATATTTGTACACCCTTAATGGGATTTTTAGATCACACTTTTCTTATTCATGTCCTCAGGTTATCCCATGCAATGATAAGTACGACATAATGTTTTGGTTGTGTAAAAGATTTTTTCAATAAAGATGTTGTGTTTTATGTTCTAAGTTGTTATGTAATTTTCCAAATTTCCCATGAAACAAGACCTCTAAATCCTCATAATTATCTTAATTTTATGATAATGTAATAAATCATTTTCATTTTTGTAATAAAGAGGAGGGTTTTTATATGCAAAAACTAGTGGTGAGATAACATGCACATAAGAGGGTGGCAAAAATACGTTAGATAAAAAAGAACACCCAATTGATGACCAAAAATGTGGCAAAAACCATCCAAAATCACAATATTACTAAAAGGTAGTTCTAAATGGTTCTAATAATCATTTTAAAGGCATTCAATTAATTTTAGAGGAGACACTGAAAATTATAACGCATGACAAAATGACACATATTCTTATAAAAAAAATCAAACCTAAATGTAATGGTATAGAACAACTACTATAGTCCTCTTTTAAAACAATCACATTGTAACAACCTATAATTAAGTATATATAAAAATAAAAATCATGAATATATGAATATCCTGATAATAGGGAAAATACAAAAGATCAAAAATAACTTCATAGATACGACATAAAACAAAGAAATATACATTAGGAATAAATAACATACTACAACTGGTCTTATGAGACAAACAATGTTAGAATTAGATATCATATGGAGTATCTAGTGGAAATACATCCATTAATATTTATCAATACATCAAATGGGTGAATAAATATCCCCATATCCCCGAGAAATCAATGAGAAATTTGGGGTTTAGTTTTAAACTCATTAAGTGAATAATAGTAGTTACCCTCAAAATTATGGGTTTTATGGTTTGGCCAAATGGTTGTTCATAATACATTTCAACCAGGTTTCATTATTTTCATAAAGGTGACCCTTCATAGACATGAACACGATTTAATTAAACATATAAAAAACATCACACACAACACTGATAAAATTTGTTGGACACCCACACTAGCCTGCAACCCTAGTGGAAAAATTTCTACACATAGTGATGCCTCATTCTACCCATTGTCCTACCTCATATGAATACTCAAAACCATGTTTCTTGGGTTGAATGTTTTATACTGACCATGAGACCATGTTTTCCCACCAAAAGCCTTGTATGGGATCCGAAAAATCCCAAGGAGCCGTCAAAACACTCGTGACATCACTTTGAATATTTATAAAGAAAAAAAGGATTTACTGAAAAATGAAAGGATTCTAATTTCATAAGAAAAATCAGGATCTTATCATCACCCTCTTAATTCTATTCCCCCTCAAATTTACTAACAATTAATTTTCAATAATTTTAGGATAATAATTCAATCCACTTAGTTTTTACATAGACCTCCTCCTTCCTTATCTCATATTGTAATACAACTTGATTTCATAGCACTGATACAATATGATAATTCCAGTCTCACATAACCTTTATAATCAAAACAACAATAAAAATACATTTTTACTTTAAGAACACATAAACATATATCTTCACCACATCAATCTATAGATTATTAGATGGCTCTGAGTGATAAGGACTCATTTGAAATTCAGGGAGGAATAATGCATGATTCAATTCAATTGAGGTAACTATACTTGATAGTCTACCACGATGACTCTCTATATAATATTGTATAACCCAACATATCAATGATAAAACATACCCTATATCCAACTATTTATGTGTACCAACCTTGGGGGATACATAAAAAGACTTGATCCATGATTTGGAACTCTATAGGTATTCAATTATAATTAGAGTAATATTTATAACTCTGTTGTGCGGCTTAAATCCATTTCCAAATCAGTTGGACCTGCTCCAAAGGCTCTTGTATGAGACCATATCCTAGTAAAGCTACATCCCAAGCCATTGAAAATCACACAAGTGATTATCATGGACTTTAGTACAAATCCACATTAGTAAAAATATGTAAATATATCCCATTGAAATTATTATAGGTAGACTCAACTAAGAAATTATTCCTCTACCATGAACCGCCAAATTCCAGGATGCATTATCAAAACATGTCCACAGGCATCCTAATCATGAAACCAACCTAGCCATCATTATGGGGGTGGTATGTTATGCTCAGAAGAAAAAATGTACACAATTAACTTTCCTAATACTACCAGAATAATGATGTATACTGAGAATCCCTCTATGATACAATGGTAAAAGGAACCCCATGATGGTAATCTATCACAAAAATATAATGTCTCATATGTCATTCAACTAACAATACCTTCTTGATTTACTTGACGAGAGAAACTCTCATGATGCTGTTCTAGAAAACCATAATGAAATACTACATTAAGGAGATATCATCAATCTAGTTTAAAAATTCATAACAAAACATACCATTCCTATGATAGAATGTGTAAAAAATATAAAATATTACATGAGCTCTGGTGTTCTACCTTTATCAGTTAATAAGAGGAAAACATTGTTGAAAACCCATCTTCCACACATTTCATCCCCGAACACCTATACTGGGGAAATAAATATTGACACATCCTAGTAACATCGGGATGTGCTAACTAAAATAATGAATGAATATACCACTTTATCTCCTCCTGAATGTATCCTAAAACACAAACATGACCATAAATACCTATAATTTCATCCTTGCATATGGTCCAACTAGGAAGTGGGTCCTCACAATCCACTCTATCCTAAGGACTGGGCCCCCAACATATGATAAATGTATTGTCCTCAATCTATACATCATAGTATATTCCAAAATTATGTATTAAATAAATATCAATAGATTACCATTCAAAACATCCAAGTTCATATCTTAATATAATTCCATAATCATACACTCAGTATTTTCCTCCTAAACATCCTATATTTATGTCTTTGTGGTTAGTGAATCAATAAATTCATTTCATTTTCCAAACATATAAGAAATATAAATATAAAAATACATTAGGTAATCAAATAAAATCTCTTTTAAAAAATATAGATCATGTTGTGTAAATATATACATGAGGTTTTTGTGGTCTATTTATAGAAAAAATGCTCAGCTAGAATTCAATCCTTCTAAAATTTTGTGAAACATACCACAACAGCTAACTCAAAATCAAGAATTTCATAATTTCTCTCATGTGGCCTCAAATTATGATAATCAAATGCCCTGAATCTATCCCAAACATCATACGTACTAATAGATCTATAACAGGAAAATAAAAATATACATTATAGATTCTTCATGGTTCTAGAAGAATTAGGGATGACACTGAAGTCAGTTTCCCCTTTAGCATGGGAAAAGATGTCTCTTAGGTATCTATCATTAAACAAATCTCATCTTTCTTATTCAGGCTTGTACGTCGTGCTTCCACACATGATAGGTTTATATGAACATTATAAAATTTATAGCTATCACCATGAAACTCTATATGTTAAAAACATGCTTAGTACACTCTTAAGAAACTAAAACTCTCATCTTCATTAGGTAGACTAATACTATGTTATATGAAATAATACAATATAGAAAGTATTTTATTCAATCTATTAGTTTTAAATTATGCTGATAACATATCACTGATTCTCTCTTAGTTTATATAAAAGTATCTAAAGATATTTTTCATCGTTGTGTAGATTTTGAGAATCAACCAAGATATTTTCCAGGAAAATCACAAAAAATGAACCTCTATATGGAAGGAAAACATGGTTCATCAGAGCCATGAAGACCCCTAACGAGTTCAGTAGAGCTATAGTGACCCCCACTAATCACACAAAGAAATTAAATCATTTTTTCGGAAAACATAAAATTACACAAAATGATGCCCAAGGGATGTTTAATTTATTGCCTTGGGAAAAATAGAAACATACACACCGATACATGAGTGAGATAAATCATCTCCCATAGTGTTATGAAAAACTGGAACCCGTCTTAGAAAAATCATACAGAATACATTTTTTTACAACATGTGGAAAGGAAACATTAGAAATGGTGATATAAAATGTCTAGTAAGGGTAAATTAGGGAACAATGTATGTATAATAACTAGCATTTGGATTTTATAATGTTATCAAAACATTAGAGAATTATACTCTTCACATCAAATATTATTAAAAGTAACCATGGAATAACAGTTGGTAGTTTATAAGACATGAATCAAAACATACTCATAAGAATAATCCATTATAGAATAACATAAAAATAAGAAACGAAATTGTGGAAGACACATAAACATATAAAAATCCTTTACATATTATCCAATGATTATTTACATAGTGGTTATAGTAGAATGAATTTACTCCCCAAAACATATTTTTAGTCAATGTTCACTCCTAATTCATGGTAGTAGAAAATGTCTGTTACTAAACCACATTCACGCTCCATTCCATCCATGTTTGTATCCTGAGATATAAATAATTACCCAATACAATAGATAAGGTATAGTTTCCACCCACACCATAATGAAATCATATATATATGATTCACAAGATTATTAAAATTTATCATATCATAAGCCATGAATTTAAATGGGGATCATAAACATGTCATCATATCATAACCCATGGAATATAGACAAGTTTTAAAATCATTTCTTGAAATAATTAATTGTAAAAAAATTAGATTTCATAAACATATAATCATTAGAATAGAAACATGTTTCATAATCAACGTGTCATCTTAAACATAAACCATTAAAATAAAAAAATAATACAAGTTTCCATGGAACATATTCCTAATAAATAATAAAGTATATCTATGTATTTCTATTTATATTGAGAAAGATCTTGAAAGATCACATAGAGAATTTATTAATGTATATTAGACATAATTTAAAATAATTTATGAGAATTTTTTTCCAAAAGCATTTTTCCTAGAAATGTACTTTGAAAAATCATGATGTATACTCCAAAAAACTGTAAAACATTTCATAAAAAACGTTTTAACAATAATATATTAGATGGAAAAAACATTTTAATCTTTTTTTCATTGATAGTAGATATAAAACACTATAAAATAAGATTTAAAATCAATGAAATACTTTTACATGAAAATAACATGTGAAAACATATAAAAGAATCATATAAAATCATTTTAAACACATTATAAAAATAATATATTTTTCTAAACCACATTTTTTTTAAAATAACCATGATAACATATAAAAAAAATTTGAAAAAACATTTTAAACACTTTTTGAACAATAATTATATTTAGAAAACATTTTATTTGAAGTGAAGGTAAACATAAAATTTTAAAAATATTAGGGGAAAAATATTTCTTAAACATTTATTCCCGTAAACATGAAAATAAATTTTCAAGGAGAAATATTTTCATTATAGAAGATAAATCAATATATTTCAAACATTTTTTTCCATGTAAAATTCATTGAAATGTTCCTCGATTGAAAAAATACAGGGAGATTACTTTTTACAAAAAATTAATCTGAAAAAACATGTTTATAATTCTTTTTAAGCATCATTTGATAATAGTAAAACATTTTTTAGATGCCATGGTTTGGAAATAACATATATTTCAAACCAAAGGGAGATATATATTCTATTTTTCTTAATACTTATAATATATATATATATTAATTAAAAATCATTGAAAATGTGGTACCATTAATTGAAGATGACATGATTAAAAAGAATAGGATAAATTTCTTGTGTATAATTGGGAGATCGATCATAATATTTCATCAATGGTGGTAAAATCTTATATAATCCTGATAAATGAGGAAATTGTAGCAATAAAATCTTACCACTTTGTTGATATTTAATCTTAATCCCCATTAAGGAATGAAATTTAATTAAAAAAAATATAATGAAAATAAAAATATCCATTATAATACATGGGAAAGTGAAGTTTATACACATTTTAAATTAATATAAATTCATAACATAACATGTGTCTCAATGAATAAAATTAAGGAAAAACTACCTTAACAATGTGGAAACATTGGAATCATAAACCCAATGAAATAGATGTAATAAAATTGATAAGTAAATAATCATAAATTTAATCATATGAATCATAGAATAAATTCATGGGAAATATACACACCATACATATTTAATGAGTGGTGGATAATTGATCACAAAAATAAAACGGAGACTAGAAATAGTGTTACCTTATGTATTGACTATTATCATTGATGATCAATAATCCTATATAATAAAAATATGTTTATTATACATATATATAATAAACATATTCATATATATAATGACATATATTACATACTTATGATATTAAATTTCCATTTATTCACAATTTCATGTTAATGTTATGTTTGAGATAATAACCTCTTCATTTTTCGTACATGTTTTAACTTGTTATTCTTATTCCTATTACATTAATCATCATTAAATTATTAAAATAATGTTATCCATAATATAAGAATTTTTTATATTAAGAACATATAAGGTTATAAAAATCATTAAATGATAGAAAAATGAAACTAAATACAATGCTCATGGAGACGGTAGGCTATACAAACACATGAACGTAGTTTCCATTTCTTCTTGTATTGAAAGAATGAAAATTAACTGATATATATATATATATATATATATATATTTTATCTTAAATATATAAGAATTTTTATTTAATATATAACAAATATGTTTAATTAAACTATCTTTAATAAATTCTATGAAATGAAATAATGAATTAAATCGAATTGAGGAGGCATTAGTCCACACGCCGACAATCAATGTTATCATATTCCCAGGAAATAGAAATCATGATTGTACATTTTATATAATTAATATATAAGTATATATAAATTTTAAATTTCATATAAATCATAGAGAAATTTTATTTTCATCGTCATTACCCACCATGAGAGGTTGTAAATGAAAAAAGAACAACGTCGTTTCGTGAGGCATTAGTCCACCGAACACCTAAACAATAATTTTGTTACCCATTTAATGGAAATGTATCTAGGTGTAGGTATAATCCTTAACCAAAAAAATAAAAAATATATTTAGGACACTTATGATTATAAAAATCCGGATATTGTAGTAATTAATGGGGGAGGAAAAGAAAACAAACAAAATTGAACATTGAAGGACATTAGCACTAGTTTGGGTAATTATATTTGGTTTTCAAAAAAGCACAAATGTGGTAGAATTTTATCAAAAATTAGGTTTATTGGATGATGATATATATCATATTATCATATATTGGATGGTTTTAAGGATATAAAATTATTACAATATGTGAAAATGTGAGGGGTTGTGAGCCTTTTTTAGTTGAGGAGGTGTGGCGTTACAGTATATACTAATGGTTAAGGTATCACTGACATCATGTTTCAACATAATGGACACTTTTTATATAAAATGAATTATATGGTATATATATTGATATAATGTGTCTTTTTGACATGTTATTAGGTCATTTTCTCTTTTATATTAAGGTATAACGACCAGGTGAACTCATTTTTTGACAATAATAGTTGTAATTATTTTAAATTGATTTCAGAAATAATTTTGGAGAAACAATCTTGAAATTAATAGATATTATAAATTATAATGATTTGAAATATAGAATACATATTTGAAAATTCAAAACACTTATGCAGAATAAATTATTCAAATATTATTCCTTGTAGTGGAATGAGCAAAAAAAGTTTTTAAGTGTAGATGTTTAAATGTTTGAAATCGTTTAATATCAAATTTCAATATGAAACTGATTCAAATTTCATAAATTAGATTAATAGACTTGAAAATTATATATTTTCTAAAATAAAAAAAAATTAATAATATAAATAAATTAAATAGAATTCAGATTTCAATTAAAAATCAATATTTTCTATATTCATAAAAAAATGAGACTTGTTAGAAAATATCAAAACACCATCCTAGGATAATTTTAATTTCATTATTTTTTATTTACATATTATATATTAAAATATATCTTTTAAAATATTCATTTTTTTATATGGAGATAGGTGTTTCATAGAAAAAATTATATTTATTCAAATCTCTTGTCTCAAAAACTCATAATATGAATGATAAATTGTTTATTGAATATATAATCTATATATTTTTTTGAAAATCATCCTTGAAAACTATTTTTTTAATTTATTGAAATAACATGTGTTTTTTCAATGAAAAATATATTTTCCAAAAAATATTTCATTCTTTTCAAACATTTATTACTCCAATTTATAATTAATTTGGAAACAACTGATTCATTTTATATATGTTTTTAACCATATTTTCATAATCTAGTTAATCATATCAAAAAATTATATTCCAATGTCTATGTGATTACTACATAACAACTTTAAAAATAATATTTTGCATAGTTTAAACTAAGTATTTATTATAATGTATGCTATTGAATAACTCGAAAATGTGTGTAACACAATCCAAACATAGTGTGTCATGTACCAAAATATAAAATAAGTGTTTCATAGAGAGAAATCATAACATGGTGATGTGTATAAAGAAATGATATAATTATTTTGTGTTAAATTTAATCCACAAATAAATTTAATTTATTGGAAAAGAATTATTCATAAAAATGTATGGTGTAATGTTCTACCACTCTTAAAATGAATTTCTCAATCAAAATTAATTTGGATTGTATGAGGATTAATACATGAAATTTCTTTTATAAAAATCTGAATAATAAAATGAATACTAAAACATCATTTCTAAAAGACAATGTTTAAAACATAATTTTTTCCAAATAGTAACTCATAATTAGGTTCCCAAAAAAGATAACATAGTTGGAAAGTGGAAACATGGAAATTTAAGATAAATTTAACTATCAAGATCTAATGTTGTTTTATAGAGGGATTTTTTAGGAGAAAATAAACAATCAAAAATCCATACACTAAAGTGGTAATAAAAATTAAATTGATATCAATAAAAATGGAGATAATGGGTCATCGTTTTATTTCATGACCCTTTTCATAATGTTGAAGAATTGACACAAGGAGATATGGTTAATTGATTTCAATCCATTTAATATGAACTATATGATTCTTCAGTTGTGTATTGAAAAATTTCAACTTCATAACTTATGAAAAAAACTAAGGAGAAATTTTTTATTCTTATGAAATAATGGATAATTTGATTTTTACATATTGAAAAATAAATCATTACATATATAATTATATATCATTGTCCAAAAAGGATATGATACTTTAATAAATAGGCATATATCCGCATAATGTGAGATAATACCTTACCTATCTAAATCCTCATTCGATGTCTAACATAAACCATTCCAAAAATTGTTAACCTTGTTACTCTTTATAAATATTAATATAAAAAACATTATAAATTAGGTAAAAAGCCTTTCAAAACCACCCTAACATTGATTTCCCATATATAATAATGTGGCTATAGTTTTTCACCTAACAAACATTTGAATAACTTCATCATGTATACTCTTGAAGCATGGTCAAAGCCTGATTATTTATAAATACATATAAAAAATATACGTGTATCTTCTTTCCTTAAATAAAATATCGATAGTTTGTTGTATTCATTAAATCAAAAACTTATGAAAACTATATCCATGATAGAATAAACAACATTTTCATAAAATCCACAATCAGTTCTGAATTAATCTGACCATCAAATTTACCTATTTATATCAAAAATATCATTATCCAAATACAATTATATTTACATTTATATCATTTTTTTGAATATATTTCCATTTATCAAGCATTTCCTATAAATATAACATAGCCGTTAAATCAATTTTCAAGTCCAACAGAACGATTTAGTATATTCTTATTAATCAATACACAAAAAATCCTTGATATTTCAAAATTAATATAACATCATTCCTAAATCCAAATACATAAATATATCTATTATTCCACTTAAACCTTAATCCAAAAAAAAGGAATCCTCATCCTATTATTTAATATTTCTCTCTGATCACATTTCTCTAGTATTCACATCATTATCAATAATATTATTATTACAAATAAAAACATTCTAATTATTTATATTTGATTTTGAATTAGAAAATTTATTTTCATTATTCCCATTTATTGAAAATATAATGATTTAAAATATTAAAGATGTCTTAGGGAGTCCATTTTACTCATTAATTGTGTTAAACAAACATTTCATTTCAATTTTTAGTTACATAATTCATGATATTATCTTCTATTGTCAAAATATATTCTTGTTCCTCAAAGACATCAATTTGGTGCTTCCATCCAATATTTTGAAAATAATGAAATCAAATCTTTTATTCTCCATGGTCAACATTACCCAAACACAAATTAATATCAATTCTTCCCTTCATTATAAATCATAGGATTTGGTCATGGTGTGCATTTCTTTGTTTATTTTCCATAAAAACATATTAGTAAAGTTCACAATTTTCATCACTCCAATGATCATCCCATTTGAATTTTCATCAGGGAATTGTTCATCCCAGTTATCATTAACCCAATTACTTCTGGTTCACTCTATTATCTAAAACTAGATAGTATTGTGTGGAAACACTTATCATATAATAAAACCATATAATAATAAAAAATCACTAAAAGGATGTATAAATCATGAAACCTTATTATTTTAATGTATGAAACCTTAATTTTGTCATATGTCATTCATATCACACTTCTATTTAAATCCTTTATGATGGATCATGAATATCTTTTTAATTTTAACTGCATATCCCTTAGTATTTTCAAACACGTTGTGTAGGTATGTTAATTTTTGTGCAATAGTTTCTGATCAATTGTTACTAAATATCATCTAATAATGTTTTTTTACCTCAATGTACATATATGACAAATCCACATCCACTTTTAATATATATACAAGGATAAATTTCATGAAAACTACTTACATAATAATTTACATAAATTCTAATAATTTTCCCTAAATCATAACACATACTTACACTTATAATTAGATACATCCATAAATATGTCGTTTGAAATATCCTTACGGATCTCAATAAATATTTAGTTTCCTATATATCATAGGCTGACTAAACATTTGATATGTTAAAACTATAGCTAATAGCACATAACAAACAAATACATTTCATCATTTTTCATTATAATTTAATTATTTCACAAACACCGATATAAACACTATATTATTTGACTACCATTGTAAACATTGAAATATAAACAGTAGTTCTCAAGTGAGGAAACTCATCTCCCACAAATTTATTCATTAATAGTACCTTATCAAACACATCATAAAAAATATGTATCTTTATAGCATGGGGAATTTAAATATAAGAAAGGATGAGTGAAGATTCTAAATAAGGGTATGGATGTGAGATGTGTAAGCGTTAACAAATGCATAAGGGTTTGATACTGTTCTTATAATATTATAATATCACACCACATATATCAAAAATTTTAAACATGAATAATTTAATAATAGTTGATAGTTCATATGGTATGAATGATAATGTAATCAAGAGAATAATCCATAAAAGAATTAAAAATGAATAAGAAAATTAATTGTGGAAGGCAGATAAAACTATATAATAGGATTACATATTTGGGAAGGATTTTTTCCACGTCCGTCTTAGTTGAATGGGTTAACTCTCCAAACATTTGTAGTAGTTTTGGATCACTCACATATCCTTCTTAGTGGAAAAATTCCTTTACTGAACTCAGCCCACTCCCCATTACTTCCATATTTATGTCATGAGATATAAATTATTAAAAAATACATTGGAGGGAGATATAGGTACCAACTGTATCATTATGAAATTGTACACTTGTGTGCCACTAGGTCATAAAAATTAATCATATGATAACCCATACAATTGAATGGTTGTTATAAACATGTAGTCATATCATAGAATGTGCTAAAGATATAGTTTTTATAATAATTTAATCAAAGAATAACCCCTAAAATAAAACTGGTATCACAAACATATAACCCATGGAAAAGACATGGGTTTCATAAGTATCTTGTCATATTAAACATAAATAACTGATAGAACAAATTATAATGGTATCCTTGGAACATTTCCACAATAGAGAATAAAATATAACTAAGGCTTTCATCTTATATGGAGAAGTATTTTTATATATCACTTGGATCATTTCATATGAAAAATTACATTTCATTGGAAAAAAATTTATTTTTATAACATTATAAATTTTTAAAACATTTTCATGAAAAAATCCTAGCAAACTCAAAATGAAATCTTTGAAATCATTGAAATACATTATAATGAAAATTAACATTGAAAACATATAAAGGAATATTTTTAAATAATTATAAATAGTTATTTATTATAAATAACTTTTGAATCCTAATTCATAGAAAAACACTTGAAAACATATAAAAGATGCATTAAAAATCATTTTAAACACTTTTTGCAAATAATGAATTTTTTAAAATCATTTTCATTGAATATAATTAAAAAGGATTTAAATAATATTAGGGAAGGAATTTTTCTTAAAAAAGGTTACATTATAAAATTGTAAAGAAATATTCTATTAAAATAATGTTAATTAACGTGGATAAATTAATTCATTCCAAGAATTGTTTTTTCAGAGTAAAATTTAAGAAATGTACCTTAGTTTGAAAATAATAGAAATATTAGTTTTTAAAATTTATTTTGGGAAAAAGATAAAAAAAAATATGATTAAATGGCTATTAAAGATCATATTAGAATATCAAATAAATTTTGGAATGTTTTTGAGAAAAATATGTTTATGAAAAACATAGATTTCGGACCGAAGAGAGCGATATAGTCAGATTTTCATTAAAATATTTTCATAATTATATTAATTAGCCAAAAATATAGAATGTATAAAATTACATAAATATAAAATAAATATAAATAGGTTAATAAAATTCATTAGTATTATTGAGATATTAATCAATATAATTCTTCAATGGTAGTATAATTCTAAATAATTCAAATAAATAATGACAGTATAACAACAAACTCTTAACACAATAGAAACATTGAATCATCATACCCATGATAGAATGAAATCAAAATAATATTAAAATATCATTAAATTATATTGAATCATGAAATTTGTTTTCAATGTGATGTAATACACTGTGTAATAAAATATAAATGCATAACATAACATGAGTATCAAGGATGGAAAACTGTGACAAAATTAAATGTCTACTTTGGTAACTTTTGAACCGAAATACCTTGAATTAGAAATTATATAATTGATATGTAAACTAACATAAATTTTAGTATAATAATAATGGAATACATAAATTTTATGTATACACACAACACAAAATAAATGAGTGGTGAATAAGTAATGAGCCTAGTAAAAATAAATGTGAGGCCATAAATCCCCTAACATTATGTCATGACTCTCATTGTAGTTTTTCAAAACCCTTCTATAAAAAATATAAGTTTATTATAAATTTAAAAATGAAATATATTAATATACATATAATACCATATATGATTTACTTATGAAATTATGTTATGCATTTATATAAAATTTCACATTATAGTCATGTTTTGAGTAATAACTGCTTCATTTTTCAAACATGTTTTGACTTATTATTATTGGTCCTGTTAAATAAATAATTATTTTCTTATGAAAATAATTTTAAAAATTATACAAATATTATATATATTGGGTATAAATGTTTTTATAATAATCTATACAGATAGAAATAAGAAATTAATTACATTGATTATGGAGAATGCAGGTTGTACGTACGCATGAAGCCCATTTCCATTTTTATCTTATTAAATGAATGAAAAGTAAATGATATATATATATATATATATCATCATTCAATTATAATTATTATTTAATATATAACACATTTTTAATTAACCAATATTTAATACATCTTATGTGAAGCATGGACAAATTGCATAACTTTGTGGAGGTGGTATTCCTCAAATCCACAAAAGATGTTTATGTATTCCCAAGAAATGTTAAATTTATGGTAAATAAGTACAAATAAATCATAAATATGAAATATTTCAAAAATAAAAAATGTACATATAATAATTCTCAACCTTGAGATGTGGTGAAGGAACAACAAATGACATCATTTCACAATATAGTGGTATTTTTTACACACAAATGGTAATTTCTTTACTCATTTCATGGATGTGTGTATAGGTTAGTGATGCACCCTTAACATAACAACATATATATATATATATATATTTATGATATATATGTTATAATCAAATCTTGATATAAATGTATTTGAAGGGGTAGGATAAGGAAAATTACAAAACTCTACATTGAAGAAATTACCTCTTCTTCAGGTAACTCTTTTTGGCTTTCACCCAAGGACATCCATAGTGGGATTTATGACCAATTTTAGGATTTTTTGATGAAGATAGATATTTTTGGTGTATATTTATATCTATTTTTTATGAACCAAATTTATTTAAGGATGTGAACAATCGAGGGGTTGTGTGCCTTTATATAGTTGAGGTCTCACATTCTTATAAATAAAAAAAATGTAAACACTATTGAGAGGTATCCCATAAATCATATGCCTCAATAATGGTAAATTTCAGAAACATTGGAATATATGGCTAAAATATTTTCATTAAATTCATGTTTGACATGTTTCTAGGGAATTTGGCCCCTTATAATTAATATTAAACCACCAAGTAAACTAATTTTACCTTAATTATCGTAATTAATTTTTATTGACTTCACTATTTTTTGTGGTCAAATACTATGTTTACATTACATGATATTATATATTGTTCTAATTCTAAATATGGAATCTATTTTTCAAAATTTATAAAACATACGTCGTCAAAATTAATTTTATATTATCACCCCATATAGTACTAAGCAACGAGTTTTTAATATGAAAATGTTCAAATGTTTGGACTTTATTAATATCCAATTTCAATGTGGTATTTATTATAGTAAAATAAATTGGATGAAAATATGCTCATGGTATCTAAACATACTTTAATTTTTTTTAAAATAATAACTATATTAATAAACTAAATGAAAACACATTTTTCAATTATAAGTTAATATTATTCACTATTCATCAAAGTGTAAATGTTATTATTAAAATTTATAAAATTCTACATAATATAATTATGATGTAACAACTTTTGAAATATTTTTTTCTCAAATATAAATTTTCATTGTGTGAAAATTTAGTTTTAAAATACGCACACCATGGAAATCTGGTAAAACTATCTTTTAGAAATATATGTCCTCAAATGCATAAATTGTATTTATTATTATATATTATCTGGAAATGGAATAAGTTGAATTTTAAATATTTTATTTAATAAATAATTTTTATATTTTTTAAAAAATTATTCATCAGAACTGGTTTTTCTATTTATTGAGAAAAAATGTGTGTGTGTATAGAAAATGAGTTTTTTTAAAAGGAATTTACTTATTTTAAAATAGTTCTTACTCCCATGTCTAATTAATTTATTACCGAATGAATTATTTTAAATATATTTGTAAAAAATACATTATTAATTTAATTAATATCATTCACAACATCTATTCCAATAGTTTTGTGATAACTTAAATAATAATTTAATAATAATATTCTAGTTTCGTAAAGCAAGGTCATGCGTGTTAATAATGATATCAAAGGAACTCAAAATTGTGTGCAAGACAATGTTAAAATAGTATTGTGTGTTCCAAAATTAAATATATGTTTTTCAATTTGTGTAATCATTACATATAACTACACGTATATAAGGAATTACTTGGTGTATCGTGTAATGGAATACGTCAAATACATTTAATATATTGAAAGAAAATTCATAAAAACATAAGGTGTTACAAGACTGAAAAACATAACCCGATAATCTTATAGAGAATATCTTCTTGAAAAAGTATATTAATTATGTTTGGAGGTCGAACAGAAACATGACGATAAACTAGTATAAAATTAATAATTGAGAACAACCAACATCCTCGAATCTGGTCAAAAAAGATTATCTATTTGTGGTAAGGGATACTTTTTCTTAATTGTTAGCTTGTTCAATTTTAGATTATCAACACATGACCTATGGGTATCACCCACTTTGTTCACAAAAAGTACATATGAACTCCATATAGATGTATAGGGTAATGTTAAACCCAATTCATCCAATAAATCTAGATGTATCAATAATTCCATCAACACTATAGTAGTTATCCCATAAAAATAATGGATTCCAGAATATCTCTTGGAACAAGATCAATAGTTAACTCCAATAATCTGATAGGAGGTAACCCATAAATTTTAACAAGGAAGACTTCGCTAAAATGATCAACCAATGGGGGAAAGTAAATTTCAAAAATAAATCTGTTATCTAGAAATAATCTAGTAATCTAGGCTATTATCCCGAATAGATAACAATGCTCAGGTCTAGCACATCTCTCATAGAAAAATCATTCACCCTATTGAAAAAAACTCCCCCATATAGTGATGTTAGGGTCACCCTGCAGCGATAGAAATCAACATAGATTCTATAAGAAATAATATATACTTTCCTGAGTATGAAATTAAACTTACTTATCTTGAGGAAAAAATATTTCAAATGATGTAACACCCACCATCCTAAATGGGGACTCACAAAACTTGTGTATACCCTCAGTTTTGGTCCCTGAGTGAAGTATTTAGTGTCATGATTCCCCTAAAAAACTGAACAATGAGCCCATGTATTTCCAAAATATGTAAAAAAAGATAATCTATGTGATGTACAGGTGTCAAAAAGAAATGGTATATTTGTATTTGATCCTAGGATTGTTCCACTCAATATATACTGGCTGAAATTATTCTACTTGGTTGGGGGTTGAGAAAAATACATCTTGCCTGATCTAAAACCATATGAAACAACCTCATCATCAGGAGAAGTTAAACTTTTTATTGAGGTATAACTGGTGTCAAGCATCCTTATCTACTACCACCACCTCAACCATGTCAAATTGTACTAACCGATATCACAGCCGATCATGGAGATATTAATACAACTCCTAAAACTGGAGTAGTAGTCCATCCCCTTCAACTGACTACTGGAGGGAAGGACCTATAAAAACACTATACGTTTACCATATTTTCAGAATCTTGACCCACAATTGTGACACTATCAACATGATTCCTCATCTAACCCAACCTCCCATACAAATGTATTAATACATCACTACAAAAACTCAATGATTGGTCAGTACACCCCTCATAAGAAACCTCAAACTGGTGCTTCTATAAGAAGTCAGTGAACCATTGGGTCAAGAGGATGGACAAAACATCCTCCCCCCCAAATCCCATAGGTTCTTCTTAGTAATAAGTTCTTAAATCACAATATTTTTTCTAGTTTACAAATAAATTATTTTAAATATGATTCAATGGAATTTATGAGAGATTCCATGAAGTGCATCACACATAATGGCTCATCAACAAGATAAATCAGAAAAAATGATGATCGGATTTTTGGTGTGATGAACACTCCATAATAGTCATCATGCCCGACATTAGATGTATAAAATCAATGGGACTTTCAGAATTTAGGTATTCATGGATAATTTAAACGTAAAGCTGGGATTGGGAATATGTCTAAGCAATGTCTTGGAGAGTATTAGCTTAGTTAAAAGCATATCACCAGTGCTTAGCTGCTCCACAATGCAGATATGTCCCAACATTTATTATCGTATCCAGGGGTTTATATATGCTCTCTAAGATTTTAAATGTAGTCTTATGCCAAAACTCTATAGCCTTTGGACCTCGATGCCCGGAAAATAATTGGGGATGCTAATGCTAGAAAAATTCACACTGTTTCTTAGATTATTTAGGATGTAGGGTCCCAGGAATGTTTTTAACAATGGCATTATGTTATCTCGGGACATGGAATCATCACTTATGTCTACTATGACTAGAAGTTCCACATATGGCTTTATAGGTGGATGTAATTTTAGTCTATGTGCCACCAACACCAGAGCATTGTCTTCGCCACCCACATGTCTAATGATTAGAAGGTTAGATATGGAATATCTCTATAACTCTAGACACATACCTCATAATTGAAAATCAAAAATGATCATGTCACAATATTAAAGAATAGGAATCTAAGAATAATTCCTATAAACAATCCATACACCTCTACCTACTCCTAAATCGAGTAATGGATGAAAAGGAATAACCATAAAAAGTACCACAAGCACTAACAATTCCTACTCTAAAGCCGTGTTTTTTTCAAGTTCATTGTTTCATTATTTTAGTATAATTTAAAATAAAAATTTATACACCAATTTAACATTAAATGGTTGAAGAAAACGGGTGACAACATTAAAAAAATATGGGCCCATACACATTATAAACTAAATATTGGCATCCACTTAATCCAAACAATAACATGTTCTATCCTACAAGACAAATAGTCATTGATATAACATTCCATAATTTTCTACTTATTGTGTCTACTGTATCATATGAATGAAAAAATATATTTAGATTATTTTAGGAACTCATTGTACCAATCAGGTTTTTTAATTCCATCAACAAATAATTAATCAATTAGAATGTATATCACTCAGGAAATTCATAAAAAAGGTATGTAGTTAAGTAATGCATACTATATGGAATGACATAATTATTTTAAATTAAATTATAACTTGTGAATAAAATGATGAATGGAATGTAAGTACCTCTTATAATTAGGCAACATAATAATATGTGTAATCATAATTTATATAAAACCTTATATGAATCACCCAACAGTGATGTCATATCTAATATAATTGAAAAAATTCCAGAAAACCCCAGTTTTCGTTCTCTAAAATGCGGATTTCGCCTATACGTGGGTTAGCTACTCCCATGAACATATTTTTAACAAATTAATATACATACCATTATTCGATATATTATTCCCAAATATTAATCTATGAAATTAATAACCTTTTAATTCTAAATTGTAACATCTCGACCTGGGAGCCACTAAATCGTGCCCAGAGTTGGTGGGACACATGTCCTCATGCACACCTCCCAGTATGCTATTTGATAACAACTAGTATTGAGGGACTTGGCCATTTCTATGGAAATATTATTTTCTAGTGTCATAGTCGATCATGGAAGAATAATTATAGAAATAAATATCACAAAAATATATATGTATATCACTGAAATAAGATAAACACCCATAAGAGTATATACCTAAATAATGACAAAGGTAATATCACAAAAAAATGTTGATTCATGACATGTATCTAAAAAAGGAAAACTACTATATAGAAAACCAGAACAATACATGTTTCAAAATACGAAAAACTCCATCAATAAATATATATAGATAGTGTGATAATTCAAGATAAATTTTATGATGTCATTTTACATAGAAGAAATAAAATCATGCACAAAACATTAGGGACTTTCCATGGACTGTACATGAATCTTTGAGGAATATGTGGGTAACCCATGGTGTCCCAAATAAGGATTGAAATAACAATCAGTAGGCCACCCAAAAAAGTATCAATAACATGTCCATTAAATGTAAAATAATCAAATTAAGTGTTCAGAAAACAATAGTTATAACAAAAAACAAAGCATTAATCTAAGGAAAATGTTACATCTGTTACATGGAATTATCCAAAATTTCAATAATTAAAAAATTTCATGTAATAAGGGTCAACATTAACCAAATAAACTATAATCATGAGTTAAATATAAATAAATAAAATAAAATGCTGTTATACATGTATAATATATCATCTATAAACAGATAACCATACTAGGGCTATCTATTAGCATAGAAAAAAATCAACCATAAAGACCCCATAGAACCATGTGCATAACAATAATGAGGTCTTTTCTATATAATCATGTGTCATTCCATGAATTGATGGATCCACATTTTACAATACAATGGAATCTAAAATTTTGTCAAAGATGAATCTTGATGAAAGCTCGGGAACGACATGGAAGGAGTCAAATGAGCATGTGAATAGATCATGTACAATTGGAGTCCACTCAAGATGGATCCACGGATAGAATGGAACTTAGCATACTACATTATCAACATCCAAGGAGTTTGTAGGTCTATGGAATCCACTAATCTAATCAACACCCATGTTAAATAAATTTCCATAGTAGCCGATCAAATCAAGATCTAAGGATCTCATCCTAGTCATCCACAACTATAAGAAAACTCAAAAACCATTCCATTCATTATTTATGACCCATAATATTCCTTGAGTTCAACCAAATTGTTTGAAAATATCCATTTTAATAATTATAATAATTCACATAATGCAGTAACATGGGAGTGATGCATAACCAATTTACAGTCATTAAATCAATTCTAATTCATTTATTCATAGATCCCAAAACTAGTGGTGAGATCACACACACATAAAGAGGTAGAAAAAAATATTTTAGATGAAAAGGAACACCCAATTGGTTTCCTAGGAATGATAAAAAACCCATAAAATCCAATGGTATGAAATGGGAAACCTAAAAAGATCCAAACAACTCATTGAAGGAATTTAATTTATTAAAGGTTTAACACTAGAATGTCCAAGGATCAACACAATGAAAAACATTATAATAAAAAACTAAGCCTTAATAAAATGGTATATAGAACCTATGATAGCTACATATTATAACACTCATTCAACATCGACCATTCATTTGGTCCAGATAGGAAAAAAATTAGAATAAATGAATACCCTGTAAATAGGGAAAATTATCTTGTGATAAAATAACTATATTGATATGAAGTCAAACGAATATTAAAACAAGATGAATGAAGAAATTACTAGCATGGATTCAATGGGAAAAAATTTTAAATAAGACATAATATAAAGGAATATTTGAAAATTGTACCATTTGGAATTATGGAGGTCTTAATTTGGATGAGTCTTCCCCCCTATAAAATATGAGAGAATGGAGGGTTTGAGTTTTAAACATAATTATGGGAAAAAAGAAAAAAGAAATAAAAATTATTGGTCAACATGTTTAGATTCCTAGTTTTCTATGTTTCATGCCCTTCTCAACCAAATGGGGAACTCTGCTTGGTTTCCGTGTACTATTTTACTAATATTGCACAATCCCAGATGAAGACCTCTTCAAAACATTGTAGAGTGTCCCAAACAGACATTCACTGATTGATACAAGGTTTCCTCAAACAATGCATCCTCCTTTCACATACTATCCATCCCAACATGGTTTCTCAAACACATATTGCTTTGGCCACATGATTTCTACTTACTGTGGGGTCTATCTATTTTACCGCAAAAATTGTACATAGGCTCTAATAAATACCCAGACAACTTTTAATGTCCTATAATCAAATTAGGAAAACATATTTGTGAAAAAAAATGTAAAATTGAAAATAAAATGATTTTAACCTCATAGGAATGCTCTAAATATTAAAATATACATATTTTATAATTAATAAAACACATAAAATTAATATTAAATGAAAATAAAAATGAAGGAAAAGCACGACGCATCATGGGTGTGGTATTCCATATATATGAAAGAGTTCTATTTTTTTTAAATTAATTGAAATTTAAAAAGGTAGATCTTATTTTATAATTAAAGAAGTATAATTTTTCCATATTTATCACATATAACCATTGAACCAATCATAATAACGTGAAATTAAATACGGTGATAAAAAATTTATCGCACCACAACATGGTGATGGTAAGTGGTATGTACTTAGGAGGGATACTTCTACATCACATTTGATGAGAAAGATGGTTGAAAATTGTTATTCAATAATCATAAAAACATTTAATTAAATTTATGATACATATGTTATTATTTTTTTATAAATATTTTAAATTTAGAGAAAGTAATTAGGATGTAAACAAATTGATCGATTAAGTAGATTACCTATTAATTTAATGAAATCCTTCAGAACACCTACTAAAAACCTAGGGTTGATATTTTGCGAATAAAAATACCTTTATAATGTAACTATGTATTTTTATAAGATAAATGGGAAGGGATTGGTTGATATAAGTTTCTTAATGTGTTGTATAGAATTTAATAATTTGGGGTCCTTTTATAATGGAGGGAAATGAAACCCTTGGAATTTAAATCATATTAAAAAAATAACTAAGTAATTATAAATAAAATAGATTCCAAAAGGATATATAATTGAATATTTGTTTGGATATGTTTTAAATATCATCAAAAAAACGTGGGCATGTTATGTATAATTTTAGAACTTTTTTTTTGGTTTAACCCATTTGAGAACATATTATAACCTTAACCACTATAAAAAAAATTTTATTATTGAGGGGTTATAATTTTACATATATCGATGAACTTGGGTAATAAATTGAAAATAGTTAATATTTATTTTTGATATGTCATCCCTATTTTATTCTATCATGTTTTAATGAATATTAATCAATTTAATTAAATATTCACCACATAATATATGATTATGGTCAATTTTCACACTATGAATTTAATTAGACTGTAAATACATCAATTAAAAGTTTTTATAAAAATATAATCCTTCTAAATATCATTATTATGTTATATATATTTTAAAAAAAATTAATTTATAATAGTAAATTATCAAAATTGTTCTCATTTCATGATTTTGTAAAATCATTCATTTTATTTTTCCATTAGTTGAATAAGAATTGTGTGATTTTTTCTTAATAATTTTTGGTAATTATTTAGTTTAAAAGTATTATTAATATATTACCATGATGAATTATTTTAACATTCTCTAAGTAAAAAATATTATTCCTCCACCAAATTTCCTTTTTCCCTTGAGAACATATATGAAATATTTAAAAGTAATAGTGTGACATATTATAATTTTCATAGATTTAATAATTATGATGATAATTTTCATGGAAGAGTACCTTATAAATAATATACATTTTGAGGCTAATTTGATGAGATTTTAATAGCACTCATCTTATATGAATTTATATGGAAATTGTTTCCGTTAACACATTTATTTAAACTAGATCATCATGATTTACACATTATAGAGTTGATAAATTCTATCAAATTATTATTGATAATTACTAAATATAAAGGAGACCAATAAAAAAAAATTTAGTCTATTAGTATATATATGGAAGCTAATTTATCAAATTCAATACCTAGAATTAAAATAAATTGATTAAATAAATTTTCATATGAAGCGATGAAGAACAATTTTAGAATAAATAGAGTTTTTAATCATAAAATTGGATTTATTTATATCTCATTCATAATAAAATACTTTTACTGATTATATAATATATATATTTGATTAAAAACATCCACTAATATATATTATTTTAAAATATTATCATAATAAATACATTGTGTGCATAAAAACCATTTTTAGAAAACAATTCAATTTCTTTGAAATGATTTTTTGAATTTCTATTCAATTGAAAACCAAATAACTTCTCTTTCAATCGAGTAAACAATTTTTCATAAATTAGATAATATTATTCATACCTACTAATTTTATGTATTTTGTTAAAAATTTTATTATATTTTGGTTCATTTATACTCATTTTTCTTTATATAGCAATCTACATAAACATTATTATTTTAATAGAAATATTTCACAAATTCTATGGGAGTTAAATTATTACCTCAATAAATTAATTTTATACTTTTAAATTTCATCACCCATGTGATAAAAAGTTAAAATATCTATGTTCCATGTCATCCTTGGGTTCCAATGTATCTTCGTCAAAAAAATGTCTCTATATTACATTATATTGGTAAATATAATAGGTTCATAGCACATTATCTCCTTGAAAAAAATTTATTCAACAGTCATTCCCATTACTAAATATCATGATCCAATTGTACAACCTATGTGATAAATTTATGTGAAAATCAGGTATATAGTTCCTTCGATGTGATACAAGGAGCATGTCATGAAATTGAGAGAGGTTTAGTGGAAGCAAAAATATAATAAACAGACATACCCACTTGATGCATAATCATAAAATGGCCAAAATATGTTGGGTTAAACATTCCACCATTTAAATGTCTCATAAAACTATTCCTAAAGTAAATGTATGGGAAAACATCCTCATTAACTTTAAATTGTTGATATTTATGATGATTATAATGATAAAAATTTCATTTAATATGATATACCATGATGTGATGTTCAATGGATATAAATTTCCCAAAAATTTAATCTACTTTATTATGTCCCAAAAAATTTAATCATATAATTTATGTTCATCAAGTTGGAGTTATACACTTATATCCTAATAGGGATTCATAAGGATCCATCTATTTCAAACCTGAAATCTATTGTTGTAGTAAATAACTGGACCAAATGAAGACATTAATTAAAAATACTATTTAAATAAATAGAAAATGATAACAACATATCCTGTATGGTTTGAATGGTAATATAAGGATAACCATCTATTAGAGGATAATACGCTAAACTAAAAATGAAATCTATATCCCAAACAAACTATAGACTCCACAAAAACATCAGGATAAACCTCAAATCACACTTATATTAAATTGAATATGTTACTCCTTAAAACCTTAAGTCCACCATAATAATATATTATGTTCTGACAATCGTGAGATAATTCTAATTTAACATAAATTAAGTGTGATTATTTCATACTGTGATTGACTAAAACCTATATAAAAGTATCAAAATTATATGTTTTGGGGAGTCTGATGATAAAAGAAATGGTTATTTATTCCAATATTGATTATCGTTTGGGGAATATTTGTATTAAAACCATTTCATTAATTCTCATAACCTAAACATTATGTAACACAAGGCCACAAGATACATACATTATGAAATTTCTCTCCATTATATCCCTTGGGAAATACTCATTTAGATCATTATACATCTTCATACATCAAGTATTAATATAAAATGGGGAACTATGTTACCCGTAAAACAACTAATTATTCATATATAGTATTCATGGGACACAATCATGGTTCGTGGAAATAATCATTCAATCATGGTCATGGTCAAACTTCGGAAAATTCATCAAATTTGTTTGTAATTCCTCATATTCCATCTCAAAATTCATAATCCTCTATATATAGACCCGGTTTTTGGCCTAATAAGATTGTGAAATACTTCTAAGAATATTTCCAAAGCTGGGCGCTTAGACGTCGTGCAATTACGAGGCCAGGTGTGGCCGGAATTAATTTTATAAAAATGTTAAGTGTTTTTATATTACGCCCACGTGGTTAACTAAATAAAATGAGATATCTCTTAAACGTATGATCAGATCAGAAATCCGAGACCATGGTTGGGTCAGAAATGTGGTGTTTCTCTTAAGCGGGACATAAAATAAGTCTGTGCAGGATGTTCGGACCCCTCGCTCGTTGGTGGTGTATTAAATGGATAAATTGAATTACTAATTTATTCATTTAATACCTAAAACCCAAATATCTCTAGAACAGAGACTCAGATGAAAAAAATATGAGGCCACCGATGAGCTCAGAACGTTGGTTTTACCCTATAAAAGGTATAACCTTTGTCCGCATCGGGTGTTTGGCATATGCGCCATCACGGAAGAACAATTAACTAATTAAATAATTGTTATTTAGTTATTTAATTTATTTCTGTTAACCTAGCGAGAGGTTATAAATTATTTGTTTAGAGGGGGTTGGCCTTATAATTCATTTTGTCCAATGACGTTAAACCCTCCCTTCCTCTTTTCTCCTCTTCTCATAGTTGATGAACAACGAATGAAGAACAACAAAGCCGTGGATCCAAGCGAATCGAAGAACAAAGAACGCAACATCTTCTTCTCATCATTGTGAAAGTCAGATCTTCATCAACACCGAGTGGATCATGATGAATGCGATCTCCACCAATGATCGATTCAAACTTGAGGTATGATTTATCTTTTTTAATTCCTTACCTGGTTGAGTTTTCATGATGAACGCAAATTAAATGAATTAATTCGCGGATTGAAGAAAAATGGGTCGAATAAATTATTTTTTCTCGATTATCTTGAGAATGATAATCTTGAAGTGTGATAAATATTTAATTTCCAATTACTTGTGTTCTTGATTCTCAAAGATGATGGCCAAACAAACATGGCCATAAATCCAGACATTGTCCATGACTCATTTATATTTCATTCTTCATACATTCTCCGCACGTTCGTTCATGCCAAATAATTAACCGCATAAAAACATCGATGTTTTGTTGAGAGTGTCATATAGACGTGAAGGTGTCAACCTGAGGATCATAGATCTGCGGTTGTCACAATTTTTTAGTCTTAGAATGAATATGTTGCGGCCCACAGAAGGGGAGACCTGACGGGGAAGGGCGGTCTGGCAAAGCGGGGTTGGCGAGGCGAGGCGGTCCGGTCAGTGGGAGAATGCTACAGAGCAGGGACGGAACGGCACAGCTGCTGCATGAGCAGGAGTCCAGGATCGTGGTAGGCCGGAGGTGGTAGATCCGCTGGATGAAGCTTCCGCGAGAAGGGATGGCCGTTTGGGTTTTCGTAGAAGGAAATCGTGAAAGGAGGATGAGATTCGAAAGAGATGAGATTTGAGAAATAAAATAAAAAGAAATAAATCAATCATGTATGGATGTACCACTATTGGTGGTGGCATGGGATTGAGGAGGATCTTTTAAGTCATTATTATTAGATATTATAATAATAATTATAAGATATTAAATGGGAAAAAAATAAAAATAAAAATAAAGAGGGGGAGAAGGAATGGCCATGCGTGATTGGCATGGAGTCAAGGAGGTGCAAATATTGGTTGTGCGTGGAATATTGGATGAGATAAATTAATGAATTAAATTAAATTAAAAATAATAATAATATAATAATGTTATTATTATTTTCTTGGGGAAAACCATATTTTTACGGTATCTTCTTCGTGCAACCTCGAATTCACGAACCGTTAGTGGAAGTGCGACCCAAGTTCCAAGACAGACATTCCAAATCCTATATTGGATATCTTCTTTGGGATTTCAGATTGGGTACCCGAAGCACTCGGAAAATAATATATTTAATAATGTTATTAAATCTTCGACCCGCCTAAACTCATGCGTGCGACGTCCGATTGACTGGCCATCAGCGGCGACGTGACCCTGTATTTAATATGGTCGATTCAAGTCTAATGTTGGATACTAAATTTTGGTTCGTGGCTCAGGCCCACAAAACACCGTAAAATATTGTTATTATTATTATTATGGAATCTTGTATCTGAAATATCTCCCTTATATGGTGTTGGAATGACGAACTGTCTGCAACGTTGCATCCCTAAAATTAAGACGAATGTTTCAAGACATGTTTTGGATATTTAATTCGAGGTCATGGCGTGGGCCCCATGAGGCTCGGTTGACGCGTGTTGTGATGAAATGCAACTTTTCTACTGGCTATCCATTTTGGACCAATGGGTGTTCCATATCGTGTGTTTTTTCGTAAGGATCGAAATGGTGTTATCGGTTTGGTTAAACAGTGTCATTTGAAGTATGGCCGGGTTGGATCGAACATGAATCCAATCGGGCCCCCGGTACTAAAATGCCTACAACTTACAAACTGATCATCTGATTAATATGTCATCTGTCTTGTCAGAACCTATAGAACAAGGGGGTACTTTTAAGATACTCCACGTGGATTTCGGAGAAAGTTGGAGTGTGACAGGGATGGATCGTACTTGAATCCAACCAGGCCCCCGACACTAAAATGCTTATAAATTACAAACTAGGCGTCCGATTTATGCTCCGTCTGTCATGTTGGAACCACTATGACATGGTGGTATTTTGGGTTTCTCCCTTATGGAACTTCGTGACAGTTGATGTGTAACAGAAAAATTGAGGAGCATAACTAGAGCGTTTCATTTCGTGATAGCTAGGATGACTACTCCCTTGATGACTCAAGGCACGAGTATTCCTTACTCCTCTGCTCCAGTAGAAATAGGACTCCCCACCTCATTAGTATGGGTTAGTTTTCCACT
Source organism: Viscum album (assembly GCA_963277665.1). Classification (NCBI taxonomy): domain Eukaryota; kingdom Viridiplantae; phylum Streptophyta; class Magnoliopsida; order Santalales; family Viscaceae; genus Viscum; species Viscum album. Next base: position 475,910,906 of record OY728148.1, read on the forward strand.
GAGATGGTTTCCCTAACTTTGGAGTTGATACTCCACCCCACGACCTGACCATGCCGGTTTCATGGGTAACCTTGTGTTCCGATTACACGGGCATTACCCGGAGTCAAGGAAAACGACTTGTGATCCTAATACATGTCGTGTGACTTGTTTTACATGGAATCAGCCACTTTTCATCTGTGACTTGGAATAGATTCATAGGGTTCTTCCCCTTGGTCTTATCCCTGAAGGTTCCTGGTATCATTTCCTAATATACAAGAGTATGATCCCTTCAGCAGGACTTCCTAAATAGAGTTGTTGTCATCCCCTCTATGAGACTTAGAGCCGGATCCTCTATTAATTCCTGGAACCCTAGGTAGAGTTCTTGGTATCAATGTGACCAACTTTACCCGGGCACTGATCCTCTGCTTAGCGGATTAGCTCAGACTGAGTTGTCAGAATCACCCCATGTCTTGGTTGTGATCCTCATCTGAGCACTATGTTCTTTAAGTACTTGTCGAGTGTGTTCTATCGGAACGAGTTCTTCTTATTTCTCTCTTCAATCCTAGGAGTATGTTCTCCATGTTACATGCTTAGTGGAATATTCGAGCTGGATCATAGTGGGGGTTTTGCGATGCTCGTCTGTGTACGAGTTTATCTGGTTGACGTGGGAATATGAATGAGAATATACCTGGTGCGATCTATGAGATGAAAATTCCCTTACTCTATTGTTTGGGTTTCTTTGAGGGATCATATCTATTACTGGGTGGAGATGAACTCTTTTTGTTCACTCATGTTGTACCTTGTACTCTCTTACTTCTCTCATCTTCATTACATCTATTTCCGCACCCTCGAGACTTCGGGGCATCCTACTAAGTATTCTTATACACACTCTTTCATGGGCTTTGACCTCATTTGGCGTGCCCTTACAGATGACAGAAAGGTTGATCGGGACATCATAGGAGCTTCGGGATATGGGGTGCTTTGATTGCGTATGTTGGTCGTAGTTTGGGATTGAGTAGTGGGACTCATCCAGCTATCTTAATTTTTCACATGTTTCCGAGTTGTGGAATTGTTCTAGTTGGATCCGTATTTTTTGCCCCTTTAAATTTCATCTTTACTTTTCTTGTACTTGTACTATTATAGGTTGATGCATTTTTGTTTGGTTCCATTCTTATAGTAGTGTGGAAACCTAGATTTTTTTTTTCTTTTCACTTTTTCATTTAGATGGATGTGTGTGTGTGCAGGTTCCTAGGCAAAGGTCTCCCTGAGTTCGTTTTACCTTCGACGATAATCACCAGCCCCTGGCCTATGGAGGTGGGCTTGGGGTAGTTGTGGCTCGAGCCCTGGTATGGCTCGGGTCATGAAAGAGTGGTATCAAAGGTGGTTAGCCCGTTGGGACGTTGTTCCGATGTTTCCCTAAAATGGTCTTGGTTGGGTTTAAGGCAACAATGTCGGTGTGTCTCGAGAGAGGCACTCTGGCCATGGAGTCTGGTGATTGTGCGGGTGGTCGATGTATCCATTCAACAGGATCTTGATTACCCACTTATCGACTCGGCACCCTAGGACACCTATTGCAGGGAGCAATGGTACATGCATCATATAGGATTGAGTCATTGACTTTCCTTCTCGAGTATGATTCCCATCGTTGTTGATATATATATATATATGGTCATTTGACATCAAAACTCCTTGATAACATTCAGGATGTCTCCGCGATGATAGCCATCTAGGATACTAGCTACTTTTCGTAGCGATGATTCCATGAGTGACCAGAGCTCAGTTCAGGACCCATCAGGTGATCCCCTTTCTCCCGGTGGGAAGGTAGCAGTACCCCTACCTATTGAGAAGAAGACTGCCCTAGCAGAGACGGATGAGGATGTGTGCAGGTTTGGCGGACTTCAAGAGATCCAGCATCGGAGACGGGTGAGGTTCCTCAATAATCCATACCCTCGGATAGTATATGTTTGGCTAGATTCAGTGGTTCGCTGATCTATAACGGTAGTTTCTGAACACATACATTCGAGCAGTGACTCTGTAGGGAGATCTATGCCATCATTGTGCCCTTTTGCATTCCCACCTAAGCCAAGGTGCGAGAGTAGGCACTAGTGGTAGAAAGCATCCTGTCAAGTCATACAGCTAGATGTGACAGCAAGCGTAACATAGATGAGATATCTACTATAGCTAGAATACACAAGAAGAAGAGATCATAACATAGGATATCATATCATGATCAGTCACAGGCACACGATCATATGGGACCCAGGAAGCGCAGCAAAAGCACGGTGGAAGAATCTCTCGGACTTTTTCACTCAAGCTGTGTTCGTGTAGCAGATTCACTTAGCGGGATGTGCGAGAAGTCCCGGACTCACTTCGTGCGGGAAGACTCTGAGAAGATAACTTCCTTGTACCTGACCCTAGTGGAACAGGAGGGTACAACATTTCCTCGGTTGAAGGTGTTGACTCCTTCGCTTCTCGAGCTTGTAAGAGAGTCTTGGTTGCGATTTATCGACTGTGAAATCATGGGTGATCATATATCCTTAGGTGTTTCACCATATGGATAATCTGAAGGAAGGAATCACTATACTCCGTCCTAGTGAAAAAGAGCGATTCAAGTTATGACATGTGATGTAGAGGTTCGGTCGGGGAGACAAACATTCCCCCGAGTTCTATCAAGTCATTTGAGACTGTGGAAGGAGATGGCAACGTTGCATATCACCATAACTCATCCCAAATAGATGGAGTGGGTATAAGATTCCTTACACATGTCGCAACTGAAGAGATGTGTGTGTGTTCCTACACATGTCTTCAACTCAAGAAATCATGATGAGGGTGGACCACCACTTTGGTCTAGATTCTTTGGTAGCATAGAAATGTACAGGTTTCCCTAGGAACGGAAGAGCTATGTGTGAGCTCGGTATCCCGAGTGGTTTCCCTAGTTTTTCTTTTCGAGGACAAAAAGATTAAAGGAGGGAAAAAATGTAGAGACCCGGTTTTTGACCTAATAAAACTGTGAAATACTTCGAAGAATATTTCTAATGTTGGGTGCTGAGACGACATGAAATTCTGAGGCCCGGTGTTCCCAGAATTAAATTTATAAAAATTTTAAGTGTATTTATAGTACACACACGTGGTTAATTAAAGAAAACGAGATATCTATTAAACAGTTGATCGGATCGGAAATCCAACACCACGGTTGGGTTGGAAGTTTGGTGTTTCCCCTAGGTGCGACATAAAATAAAAAGAAATAAATCAATCATGGAAGGATACGCCACTTTTGTTGGTGGCATGGGATTGAGGAGGATCTTTAAGACATTATTATTAGATATTATAATACTGATTATAAGATATTAAATGGGAAAAAAATAAAATTGAAATAAAGTGGGAGAGAAGGAATGACCATGCGTGATTGAAATGGAGTCAGGGAGGCACAAATATTGGTTGTGTGTGGAAGATTAGAGGAGATAATTTGATGAAATAAATTAAATTAAAAATAATAATAATATAATAATGTTTTTATTACTTTCCTTGGGAAAACCGTATTTTGACAATACACTCTTCGTGCAACTCAGATTCACGAACCGCCAGTGGCAGTGCGACCCAGATTCTGATACGGTCATTCTGAGTCCAATATTGGATATCTTTTTCAGGTTTTCAGATCGGCCACCTGAAGCCCTCAGAAAATAATATATTTAATAATGTTTTTAAATCTTCGACCCACCATAACTCATGCATGAGAAGTCCAATTGACTGGACGTCAGTGGCTACGTGGCCTTGTATTTAATATGGTCAATTCAAGTCTAATGTTGGATACTAAATTATGGTTCGTGGCTCAGGCCCATGAAACACCAAATAATTTTGTGATTATTATTATTACAGAATCTTGTATCTGACATATCTCCCTTATACGGTGTCAGAATGACGAACTGCCTGCAACGTTTCAACCCTGAAATTAAGACAAATCTTCCAAGAAATGTTTTTGATATTTATGTCGAGGTTGGGGCACGAGCCCCATGAGGCTCGATTCATGCGTGTTGCGGTGAAATGCAACTTTTTCACCGGCTATCCGTTTTGGACCAATGGGTAGTCCATATCGTTTGTTTTTCTGTAAGGATCACAATGGTGTGATAATTTTGGTTAACCAGTGTCATTTTAAGTATGGCTAGGTTGGATCGAACATGAATCTAACTGGGCCCTCGGTACTAAAATTCCTGTAACTTATAAACCGATTGTCTGATTAACACGCCGTCTATCATGTCAGAACCCATAGAATGAGGTGGTCCTTTTAAGATACTCCGCGTGGCATTCGGTGAAAGTTTTAGTGTGACCGGGTTGGATCGAACCTGAATCCGACCAGGCCCCCACCATTAAAATGCTTATAACTTACAAACTAGGCGTCCGATTTACGCACCATCTGTTGTGTTAGAACCTCTATGACATGGCGGTCCATTGGGTTTCTACCATCTGGAACTTTGTGGCATTTGAGGTGTGACTGAAAACCAAAGGAGCAGAACCAGAGCATTTCTTTTAGTGACATCTAGGATGACTACTCCCTTGATGACTCAAGGCGTGATTATTCCGTACTCTTATGCTCTAGTAGAAACGGGACTCCCTACCTCATGAGTGTGGCTTCTTTTTCATCTAATATAGTTTCCCTATCTTTGGAGTTGATACTCAACCCCATGGCCTGACCATGCCAGTTGCATGGGTCACCTTGTGTTCCGATTACATGGGCAGTACCCAGAGTCAAGGAACACAGCGTGTGATCCTAATAAACATCGTGTGACAAGTTTTACATGGCTTGAGACACTTGACTTATGTGAGTTGGACTAGCTTCTTAGGGTTCTTCCCCTTGGCCTTATCCCTGAAGGTTCCTGGTATCATTTCCTAATATACAGTGTTATGATCCCTTCAGCAGGACTTCCTGAATAGAGTTTTTGGAATCCCCTTTGTGAGACTTAGAGCAGAATCCTCTATTAATTCTTAGAACCCTAGGTAGAGTTCTTGGTATCGACGTGACCAACTTTACCTGGGCGCCGATCCTCTGCATAGCGGAATATCTCAGACTGAGTTCTCGGAATCACCCCATGGATTTGTTGTGATCCTCATCTAAGAATCATGTTGTTGATGTACTTGTGGAGTGTGCTATCCCGGAATGAGTACTTCATATTTCTCTCTTTAGGCCTATGATTGTGTTCTACTTGTTACATGCTTAGTGGAATATTCGAGCTGGATCCTAGTGGTTGTTTCACGATGCTCATTTGTGTACGAGTATATCTGGTTGACCTGAGTATATATATGGTAATATACCTGGTGTGAGCAGTGAGATGAAAATCCCCGTACTCAATCGTTTGGGTTTTATTGAGTGATCATATCTATTACAAGGCGGAGCTATACTATTTTTGTTCAATCTTGTCGTACCTTGTTCTCTCTTACTGCTCTCCTCTTCATTGCATCTATTGCCGCTCCCTCGAGCCTTCGGGGCATCCTACCTGAGTATTCTTATACTCATCCCTGCTTGGGCTTTTCCCGCATTTGGTGTGCCCTTATAGACGATGGACAGGTTGATCGGGAAATCAGAGGAGCTTCAGGATACAGGGTGCTTGGATCACGTACAGTGGTCAGAGCTTGGGATTCAGGAGTGGGACACTTCCAGCTATCCTACTTTTTCACCTGTTGTCGGGTTGTGGCATTTTTCTAGTTGGGTGTGTATTTGTTGCCCCTTTCCCTTTCATATTTACTTTTCTTGTACTTGTACTGTTAGAGGTTTATGCATTTTTTTTGGTTCCCATTTTATAGTAGTGTAGAATCCTTTCTTTTTTTCTTTCTATGCACTTTTTCATTGATTTGGTTGCGTGTGTGTGTACAGCTTCTTAGGCAAAGGCCTCCCCAAGTTTGTTGTGCCTTCGGCGCTAGTCACCAGCCCATGGCCTATAGAGGCAGGCTTGGGGTAGTTGCAGCTCGAGACATGGTACGGGTCGGGTCGTGACAGTCTAGTGGATGGATGGTTGAACCATCATCCGAGAAATATATAATTTTACAAAATCCCCGATTATTATGAGATTGATGTTCAATAAATACATAAATATTGGATCGATTATAATCCCTTTCATGGAAAATATTCATGGTGTATCTAAATTAGCGTATTATCCATCCTCCTCGACTTCCCAAGATGTTAATTTATTGATAAATCATAATCATAGATTAAATCAATCCATATTATCTGTATCATACTAATATATTTATATGTAAATATATACATCGTGAATTTATGATCAGCATATATATCATAAAATTCATCCAATAGTTAATAAATTAATGATTTTTTTTTCAAAAATTACTACTGACAACTCTAAACCGCGATTCCGGTAGTTATTCAAACAAATAATCAATTATCATGAGGAATAAGTAATCATTATACCATTATATAATATTATTCATCACAAAACCATATTTTATGCTTTAATATAGACCACAATCCATTATATACTCCCATATATCATAACAATGGGTGCATTTACTAGCCTTCTATTCAGTTCTTTGAAACTACCCTAATATTTATCCCTCCACAATTAATAAACCCCCTATAGTGTCCACATGTTGAGTAGAATAAATAGTCAGAAGAAAATTATCATAAATCAAAAGTAATATCCAACTAAACCATGAATATTACCAGATCTTGTTAGTGTAGTTGATAAAATACATTTTAAATTAATTTCCATCTTTTAAGGATCCAATTATATACCCTCACTTGAGATTATGTGACATACAATTGAACTTTATGAAAAACATTCACTCTTTGATAATTTAGAGTAAACAATGTACTTCTTCAGGGTCTTTATAATAGTTATCAAATTCTAGTTAGGATCAAACATTCTCTTTGAATGCATAAGAATATCACTTATATATTCAACTATAAATTGATTGAAGTTGTATATGAAGAAATTAATAGCTAAATCCTTTTAGATAATCAGAGAAGTTGAAATTCTTTATTTAACTGATTTGAATTGGGAATTACCGTGGGTGAAATAGAATCCAAAACATGCATATGTCTTCCTTAATGATTTATTTTTACGATATCCATACTGAATATAAATGATGGAAAAAGATACTAAAACACAAAATTTATCAAATAGAATAACAATATAATGTAGCTGATTTTTTTTCATAATAGTAATGTTTTATGTTCCTCATAATCATTAAAATGATTTATTGTACCATTTTTCCCATAAAAAATACTATGTGCACTATATGGTTAAGCAGATGAAAAATTTGTTTCTTATCTTGATTATCCTTCAGTTGATTCTTCAGTTATATCAACTTAATGTAATTCATTCTATTTAGAGTATCTAAATTATGTGCAACATAAGGTACGCGTTCTATTGAAAAAATAACATCATGGTTTTTGGGAAGGCTAAAGATATCCTTAGGGGTCACATTACAATATTACCAAAAAATTGGAACAATTTCGATATTTAGTTTCTCCCAAATCATTTGAGATAAAAAAACTGTCAGGAATAGGAAAAAAAATCATTTGTTGGAAATAATATCCATTGTGTGATTTGGTTTATCATCACGCTGATAAATGATTTAGGAATAATTTATAATATCAAATGTAATGTCATTTCCCAGAAAATTAATATGGGATCAATATTGGGAGATCCAATCCATACAAAAAATAATGAAAAATTCAATGGGAGGTTGAAAAAGAAGATTCTCAGGAAGAACCAATAGACAAACTTCTATTGTAGAGGATTTATAAACATGATATATGGCCCTCCATACATAAACTATTTTCTCATCCAACCCAATTTCCAACTGTTCAGGCAGTTATATGATATAGATATAATATTATTCCAATATTATTGAGTTGGTAGAATTTAAATTAAAAAAATAAATTTTGGAGTCGTTGATAAGTGTACCTTACACAATGACTTTATGAACTTCAACATCGACTATAGTAATTTGAAAATTTGAAAATTTTACCCTTTGTTACTTTTGGTTTTAGATCACTTGACATTTGAGGCACTAGTTTTAATAGTTCCCAATCATTATAAAATTAAAGAACTACACAATCCCTGATTATCCCTTACCATTTAATTCATGAGCATGATGGAAATTTTTTCTACATAAGAATAAAATTACTTCCATTTTATGCATGTACGATGGTGATTCCATCCACATGATTCAAAAGTTGTAAATTGTTTTTTATAATCACCCCTTGTTAATTTTTTCTACCATATGCATCTTCAATATCATTAATGAAATACCAAATTTCGTGGAGAAATATTAATTTATATTTATATAACAGGATACTATAACCTCATATGATGATATTTTTTGGGAGATAAGTTCAAAAAAATATTGGATTTCACCCATTAATGAATTGATCAATCCTATAATTTGGATTACATAATTAGCATGTATAATTCCATGATAACATTGTAAATTTAGAGCTATACATTGCAATATTTTCCACTTCATTTTCTCTGAGACTCAAGAATTTTCTCCCTATATTTGTCGATTTATCTTTAGGAAAATAATTTTCAAAGAAAACATCCTCAAAATCCATCCAATCAATTCTTCATTTATCATCAACAACATTATGGTTTTGAATCAAATACCACTCTTGGTTTTCATCCCATGAGTGATGATAATATACAAGTTCAACCTTCTTTATTTTATTACATTTGAAAATAATAAATATCTTCTCATAGGGAATTTTCTATTTCATAGCTACCAGTGTATTTTAGTCCTATTAAAAGATGTAGGTTTCAAATTCATGTTTTGATATTTCATTTTTACAGTACATTTTAGATCAATATTATACTATATAAGATAATGGTTGTTGATAATAAAACTGGTCATCTTCCCAAATATAATAATAATTTGTGGAGCTATATCTAAAGCTCCATCTATTTGTTAATTTTTCTTCCATGGAGCAAAATCTCGACATGGATTCTTCTTATTGATATAGATTTCATTCATTTCTCTAGGAAGAATTTTAAAATGTCGACAAATACTACATTAGATCATATTATTAAGAATTAAATTGTGTATTTTCAATACCTGTAAAACACTAAACATAATGTAAAAAATTATATAAATATAATCTCAAATTCATAATATTAGTTTCTTTTGGGATAATCTAAAGGTATATTATAAGTTATGTTACCTAATTTATGTTTTCCAAATCATATTCCAATGCGTTCTATTAAACCTACTATTACAAAAACTCTAATGAACCCAAATCCAGTATCCCAAATTCAATGGTTGCATTATTACATTGATACTAATTAGAATAAATCATATCCCAAATGTTTGAATTATGTATTAGTCTTGGTAAAATATGTAAATAATTAAATAAATTATTACATTTGTAAATATATTGTAAAATGTAGTACTTTATTTTATAATTCCATATTTCCCATTATAATATCCTATAATATCGATCATGGATGATTTCTTAGAATGTTAGGTAATGGAAACATAAAAAATTAGTGGGATTAAATGATAATTAAGGGAATAAAAATAGTGGAATATAAATAATTCTGTAATAATACAATATGAATTAATTATGATAAAATTTGTCCATATGAAAAATAAAATGAGTTTGAAATTTATTTAGGGATACAAAAATGATAAAAATAAAAAAAATGTAAATTAGAAATTGATTTCATAATTTTGGAATTCAAAATTAAATGCTTATAGAACCTACTATGAAGGACCCGTACGAAAACATAAAAAATAACTGAAAGTCCTTATTCTAGGACACACACACACACACAAATATATATATATATATATGTTTGTGTGTGTTTGTGGCCTCATCCAAACACCCAATCTATTCTGTATCACGAGTTAGACAGATTCATAGGGAGACTGTTTAATGTTAGGCTTGACTTATCACTTCGTACTTTTATTACATTCATCATATGAATAAACTATATAACATTATCAATATTCTCATTAAATAAATAATAATATTTATTAAAATTACTTGAATGTAGAAGATCGATACATTCAAAATGAAAAATAATCATAAAACACATATAAAAACATGGTGTATTATATCATTGGAATACAACCTCAGTAAGATTTAATATTCAATTAATGATGTTGACATAGAGGAAAATACATACAAATTTTCATCATAATTTTTTTGATGAAAAGAAGTCTTTTTTTAATTAAGAAACACTATTTGAAATCTAATAACATTACAAATTTTAATTTATAAATTTTTATTTAAATAAACCAATATAATTTTAAATGAATATTCATTGCAATGAGAAACATTGATGGATCTAAATTCTATTTGTTTCAAATATGTTTAAAAAATATTTATATCACACATTTGTAAAAAGATCCCATATTACGTCATGTGGAATATGAAAAAAATATTCCTTTATTTTTTAATAATGTTAAACATGGGAGGAAATTTATTTAATAAATATTTTTTTAATTTTATCAAAATTTCATATGCTGAAAATTATGATAAATATGGACATAGAATTGAATGATTCCCAAAAGAGTAAAAAATGTTTGAGTTTCTGTAATAATATTATTTTGGTATCTTGAGTACCCAAAGAGATGAAAATGAATGAAAAAAATGAAATTCACAATAATATTTTGTGGATAAGAAAATATAATGGTTTTAAAATATAAATCTAAATTAATTCTACCAATAGATACCTAAATATAAACAATATTTAACAGTCATGAGATTGTGAAATAAACCATTGCATCGGGATCAAATTGCCTCATATGTGTCAAAACATCCTATATAATAAGTAATTTTTTTATAAATTTATTCCAAAAATATTCTCATATATTTCATAGAATATATGATTTTCATATAATCTTTCACCATCAATTTGTTAACAATTCTTTATTAAAATCAATGTTATATGTAATCACTAGTTCAATTTTTTATGTATGTTATGATTTGTTAGTTATAGTCCCTTCACTATTATCATGGTTAAATAATATATATAATTTTATCAATTATATTAATATCATAAATATTCATTATATATAAATTTATATTAATCTATAAATTTTTTATGATTGATAAATGAATGACACTAATCATGGAGACGGTAGGTCATACGTATGCATAAACACTATTTACACACTAAAATCAACGGTGTTCTATAAATATAAATAATAACTCACCTATATTGAATACAAATATTATAATAAAAATAGATTTATATTAAATTAATCCATTTTTATTACCATTCAATAAAAATAGTAATAAAAAATAAATATCATTGCTTCCTTGAGGTGGAAGTCCATATGTATGGATACACAACGATATTATTTTCCATTTAATTAGAAGGTATGAATTATGATGTGATATATAAATATCGAATAAATAATTTTTTTATAAATAAAATATAAAGGTATTAAAAAATTAATAATAATTTTTCTGGAATCATGGTGGGATAAAATTATTTGTATTGCAACATGGAGACAGTAAACCCCACATTCACATGGGTGATACTTTTACTTACCATATGATGGGAAAGAGGGTGGATAATGGTGATTTAACAATAATAATAATGTATATATATATATATTATATAGAGGAAAAATTATTTTATTATATATATTTTAAATTTTTTCGAGGATATGAAGAAGTATAAAATGAAATTGATCGATTATGGAGATTACAAATTCTTTGAAATAACTAATTTTGATATCATGTTGAGGACCCTAGGGACGGTATTTTGGGAATAAAATCACCACTAGATTTTTTATAATTAATTCTATAAGATATAATCCCTGAGATTATTCATGATATTCTTCCAAAAGTGGTTTAATAAAGGGAAGGAAAGAGTTTACATTTACAAGGTCGGGGAAGGAAACACGTGAAATTACAGAAAAATATAAAAATATAACTAAGTCATTATGAAGAGAAAATATTCAAAAATTCCATATATTAAAATTCATTAAAGGGTATGTAATAAATCTCAGGAAATAATAAAATTATGAATAGATTAAGTGGCATTTTATGCAATATATTTTATCATTCCCTTTAGTTAACTTATTTCAACATTAATAGCAGTAACAACTTCTTCAATCTCATTGGGTTATAATATTACATATATGGTGAAAATTGTAATATCATTGGTTAATGGATGAAGTTTTATATCAAATAATTTTCCCCATTAACACTTTTAAAAATATATTTTTTAATTTAATTTATGAAAATATTGTTTTAATAAAATATGATTATTCTTCAATTTTTCCCTATTAATTTAATTTGACTTACAATACATCATCAAAATGTTTTAATTATAATATAATATTTAACAATGTTCTTAATAGGTTATATTTTCCCTAACAATTTATGGACCATAATAGCTCAACAAAAATTCGTACTGGTAATATATTTAAAATGATTTAATTTATTTTTCTATATATATAATGAATATTGTGTTAGAATTGCATATAAATTTGAATAATAATATAACACCTAAAATTATAAATAAATAACCATAATGAAAATATTATATTTCTCTCAAATTAAATGATAACAATCAAGCATTACTTGCATTTGTGTGTTTATGAACACATAAGAGATATTTTAAATTAAGAATGTGATTTTTTTAAGTATTATATAAGTCAGATTCATAGAAAAGTGTCCATTGAAAAAATTATTCCCAAGAATAAGGTGGTATGGCTCTAATTTACTTCATACAAAATAAATTTGGATGGTAAATAATGTCCTTAATTCATAGTACTAACATAGATTAACATGATTTATCAAGATTGAATTGATTTTTATTGATATAGGTTTATTGGACCTCTATCTGATAGGTTTACTTTCACATTAAGAAGCGGGTGTGATGATAAAAAATGATATCATTGTTCAATGATCCGAAATATCTTTTTAAACTTTAAATAATTAGAGATCATAGATTTCTGAACTATAGGTCAAGGGGTAGAGAAGAAACTTATAGTGGTGGATTATATGTATATCTTCTATAGGTTGTTTCGATGTTTTTCCATTATCATTTTGTATAATTTATAATTAATTTTCATCACAATTCAATAATAGTTATATTTTGTCAATTTTATATATGCCAAATAATTATTACGAAGATGATATTTTGGTAAGAGGTTCTTCTATAAAAAGGATTTAGCATGCGATGTGTTTACCATAGGATATCCCATGTTTTAATCACTATAATGGTAGATGGGAGCCTGAGGATTTTACTAACTATAATCCCAGAAATCTATGTGGAAGTTGAAAAAAATAAAATATCATATGGATTGATGACCTATCTAAAGAGAAATAAAATAAAATGTTAGTTTTAGAGAATTATCAGTAGTTTGGTTGTCAACATATTTTGATATGTAACGAGGATTCACTAAAATGAAATTTATATATCTCTATAGACATTACAAGTTCTTAGTGGCATTGTTCTTTCTGAAGATATCCCTTAAAATTTTCATCAGAGTAATAAAATAGAACTTATATCCTTACATAGACATATTTTTTATATTTTTAAATAATGATAACCCCATTTATTTATAGATAAAAGAGGATCATGTCAATCATATGAGGATTATACTACACAAACATTGTGACTGCCAACATTATGGTAGGACCATGATTATTATTTATTGTTTTTTGAAATGTTTACATCATTTTAAATTTTAACTCATAGGATGGAGTTTTTGTTTATCATTTCAACATTAATCCCATTATATATTAGGATCCATCAATGATGGTGCTTATTGAATTAATATTCCATATTATTATTGTGATATTGTATTATATTTTTTAGGATTTCTATTGTATTGTGTCCGCATTATCATTACTTACCTAAATGGGGAAGCCTTAATCAAGTCAATATATTGTCCAAATTAGTTTCTAGATCTAAATAATTGATATAACTCATCTAGAGGTCCCCCCCTTGGTGTGTACTAATTATATATTGAGTGGTTATCTTTTACATTTAAAGGACGTGATGTCCCCATAAATAGAACTATAAAACTCATTATTGGGTTCTTGATGTTATGGTGTTCTCCCCAATAATTTTATACAAAAATGTTTATTCATGTGATTTATGATCATCACATATAATAATAGTCTCAGGTATTGATTCTCACTAAGAGATCATAACATGAGGCATATATGAAAGTTGGTGTTCCTTGATGACTATGAATCTATGATATTCAATACTTCTAGAAAGGGAAATATTGTGGATAAATAAATAACATAGAATTATTTTGCTTAGTATAAGATAGATTTTTACCCGATGCTTACCTCATTGAGATAGATCTATGTCGAAGGAGACATGGATTTTTTTCCATTGAAGTTGGCGGTCCCTCACATTTCTTCCCCATTTGTGGGAGTCCGAACAAGGGGATATTTACCATGGGATCATGCATCATTACCTAATAGTAGGTGATTTTCATAATGAATTTTTAATGGATGGGAGAACCTCGTCTTTTTTCTAGTGATGGATAGCTATACTAGTTTCTTAATATAAGAGGCCTTGAGCTAGTACTAATATTACTATTGTGATACATATTTTCAAGATAAATATGAACTGTGTTATCAAATTCCAATTCTCATTTCACCAAATTATACATAGTGTTACCAAGTACACATCTCAATGACACAACTATGAACAGGTGAATTTCAAGAACCAAGTTCATATTTGTATGAGTAACCCCTTTGAGGGTTTATAACATATGTGAGAGAATATATCCATCAGTTTTCTATCAAGGAATCCTTGATTGGAGAAGGGTTTTTACACTATGAAGGTGTTCACTTACCTAATGGAATATTTTACTACTCTCATCCCCTTACGTGATTGGATCTCAATGGATATATTGGTTTTTATGTAGAAATATATATCTAATTGTTGTAAATGGTATAAATAATATATTTCCCTACCTAGGATTTTCAGTTCACATACCCATTATAAAGGATAATGTATGTGAAATTTATGATATAATTATGGTTGAGTGTAATACTCTACTACTATTTAGATGGTCAGGTCTATATGACCATTTAAATTCTTGAGGATATACTCTAGGCATTCATGATGGATTTTAGTTAGAACTTGTAATTTGACCCTCTTTATATGAAATTATTTGATAATTATTTACACCACCCCATTATTAATGTTTCAACTTTTAATGCATTGTATAGGAGACCCTATGGGTCACCCCTTTGCTGGATTGATATGATATGGTCTTCACCTATGGTACATGACTTAGTTCTATTAATGATAGAGAAGAAGAAGTCAATCAAAGAGAATATGAGGACAACCCATATTTATTATAAATATTATAATAATAATATACAAAGGCTTATAAAAATTTAAAAATGTGATCTCGTATTCATTAACATCCCATGATGATGTATCAAATGTATATTTGGTATGTATAGAAAGTTACGATTAATAATTAATGGTCTATTTTAATTATTTAATGGGGTATGTTTGGATCCTTATCACCTTGAATTACCGTTGTATTTGGACTAGGAACCTAATGTGTTCCACATTTCAGTATTTATCATGTATGTGATATTTCTATCATAGATGTTTTACATGGGTGAGATGTAAATGAAGGATGAAACTACCATTATGGATTAACCAGTATGAATTAAAGGGTTTGAAAAAGAAGATCCCTTTTGGGTTTGTGATTCCTTTGGTGCATGTCTTATGGTAGTTTATAAAAAAATTTGAGATATCTTGAGAGTGAGATAGACAAATAGAATCTTAGTGTTGTCACTTATTTATGTGATTATGCTACTTGGGATAAAAACATAGTGGTTGGGAACATATATTGTATGAAAATAATCATTTACGAAATTTTAGTAAGCTTGAGGATGTTTATAAAGATCATATTGAGACCGGTTCAACATTATTTGTGTCACAGAAATGAAATAATGAGAAAATATTTAATATAATATTATTACACATAGAGAAGTGAATAACTAATAAAAAAATAATTGAGAATTTTTTGGAATATTTGATACTATGGTTGTGTCAATAACATGTTTTTTACTAATAGAGGTGTAATATTCATTTAATAAATTCAAGGTTAAGACAAGTAATATTTTTGTTGTATATTAAATACTAAATTATAGGAATAATTATAAAAAATTTGTATATAAATATTTCTTTTGACATTTATTCATATATTGGATTTTGACAATAGAGTCAAGAACTATTGAGGATTTGAGTATCATTTTTTTGAGGGATAATTCCTCAGGGTGGCAACATTTAATAATCATTGATATAAAATTATTGAAGATTCATCATTATTGTATTCTGAAATTTAAGATACAAATTTAACCCATTGTTCAATCATTTTATTCATAATAAAAAATATAAGCCACTATAAACTATAATATGATTAAGGGATTACATATAAATGAGTAGAAAAATCATTAAATATATCAACT
This sequence comes from Viscum album, assembly GCA_963277665.1. Lineage (NCBI taxonomy): Eukaryota > Viridiplantae > Streptophyta > Magnoliopsida > Santalales > Viscaceae > Viscum > Viscum album. The sequence goes on from OY728148.1 coordinate 475,927,317, forward strand.
ATTTATGAATGGACAATTGTTTTTGTTATAATTGATTATGTGCATATGTTCATGATTAATCGTGAAATCTACATTAACGTCTTGTTAATATGTTTTTACATAAATTGTAAATTTCTCTACTATATTTTAAAAAATGATAAAATAAAATAAAATTTTATTTATTTAATTCTTGTTAACATGTGATGACTATTGAGGGGAAATGAAAAAACTGTGTAATAATAAATTTCAACGTAATTAATTTGATTCCTTTAATATCATATTTTTTAGAAAAAAAATAAAATCCATATTTTGGGTAATCAATGAATCCCCACAACCATCGCTCATCAATTAATTATCCCTATTGTTAACACATTTTTTCATTGTTGTACTAAAACCCAATTATGGGATATCTAACAAATGATTTGGGCATGGAAGTAAGTGTATAATGGGGAAGACAACTTTGATTGTATGTGGCTATAAATGGGAAGAAATATGATGATATTATCACTAGTAATAGAGAACAAAAAATATAGAACATTCTTGAAATATAATAGATAACATTGTGGGAGTCAAAATAAGTTGATGGAAGAGGTGGATTTTATAATTTTGACTACAATGGTGGATATGAATAAATACATTGGGTGAAGTGAATTTAATATCTATATTTCTTGGATATATTACACGTTTTCCTAAAGGATAAACTTCATGTATCTAGTACAATATAGTTCAAGGTATTACATTGTTTCGTAAATATTTCATAGGCGTTTACATTATTTCACATTACATGTATATTGAAATTATCTATTGTGATATGAATCAAAATACATTCTTTGTCATTATGTTGGTTCCACATGTCATTTGGGATAGTATAGAAACCATGAATTATATAAACCATACATTCATGGATATTATAGTAATGGACTTATTCATCAATAGACTCCATTTGTCATATATGATATATACATGTCGTGTACATGAGAGACAAGAAAATTGAAATTTTAAAAATATAATCTAAACATTACACAAGGTCCTAAATGAAATATACTACCTGGGACATGCCATTTATGTCAACTTATGATAGTCCATATAACATACATTGTCCTAAGGAGGTAATAATATATGATAAAATTAAATTTTTTTGGTCCTAATTCATTTGATTTTGTAATACCCCAAGATTTCATAGTACATTATTTTTTCAAAGTAAATCAATAACATACAATACACACAACACCGAGTTCATGGACACCATGACATACCAAACAAACCGTTCAAAAGTTGTTATGAATAATATTAACTTAATTTTGAAATTTATTTAATCCTTATAATTTTTGAATCTATATTGTGTGTTTCTTAGACATAATGGAAGAACAAATTCATTTTTTCTAGATAAAAGAAGTATTTTAAAAAAAGGAAATTTTACCACCTTTTAATGGGAAACCTTATTTAAATCAAATATTTGAAAATTTTATATATTAAGATTTGACAAAATAAACTTGTTCTTTATAATCGAGACATAAGAATATAGTTTCAATAAATTTTGGTGTTTTCTGAAAACTTTCATATTTGGGTGAATAGTGAAAAATACTATATTGTAACTAAAAACTACTTTTTTTAATAAAAATAATTTATAGTGTTAAATTATACATTTTAATGGATTGGAAGTATAAATAGATTATATTTTTACCATTTAATCTAATTCTGGTCATTCAACGTAATTTCAGTTTGAAATTTGAAATAAACAAGTGTCAATCTTTTGATAGTTATTATTTCTTAAAAATATGCCTTTTAGTTTTGACAATGGGAATTAATTTAAATTTTAATAAATGTAGCCTATATGTTTTGAATTTGGTAAAATGGACTTCATTTTTGAATTCAGAATATCAAAATTATTTTAGAGTAATATTTTGGTATTTTTCTGAAAAACATCAAATTTTGATAAATAATGAAAATCACTGAATTATAGTTTAAAACTGAATTTTTATTTAAATAATTATTTATTTTATTTAAATTTTATTTAGGTCAAAATAGACACATAATTCTTGTATATGTTCAATGTAATTCATTTGAGTCAGTTTATTATAATTTTAGAAATATAAAATTTTATTGAAATTTTCAACGTCTTTTACCCACCTCCTAGGAGAATTTGCAAAATAACATAAAAAATATTTTTACCAATTTTGTGATTGGAATTTAAAAAATCCGAGAAACACGGTGTATTTCAGTGAGAAAAATGTGGTTCAATAAGATGAAAATAATATTAGGTGAATAGAAACTTTTTACTTTTATTTACCACAGTTAAAAGTAAATAGGGTATTTAAGGGTAAAAATGATATTATTATTACACTAAAATGCATCTTAATTCTATTGGATAAGTATAATTCGACCAAAAAAACATTAGGAATAAAATATGAACCTCTTTGGTCCACTTGTATTAAAATAGGACACTTATTATTATTTTATTTAAAGAAGATTTAAAAGGGTTAAAATAAAAGTTTAATAACTAAATCATTTTTAATATATGGTTATACATAAGATAAATTTGAATATAAGTATTAATTATAAAGGATTAATTATTTCCTACATAATGATATTTTATTTATATTTTTTAAAAAGAAAATATTTTAATTTATTTATGATATAATGATGATGCAATAATTACCTAATTAATGAAATATTAAAATAATTGATATTATAAATATCCAAATAAATGTAATTTGAGACATTTTTTGAATCCCACTAATTTTCATTTTAATTCTACATTTTAGTGTTTGTTAAATGAATTTTTTTCGAAGTAATAATGTTGTTATGAATTGAGCAAAAACAAATTACAAAATAGTATCAAAATTGACAAAAAAGAGATTTTAAAACAAATATTATATTATTAATTGATATTTTATTTCTAAAAATCTAAGGTTCATCCAAAAGACTTATATAATGATAGGTGTGTCATAAATGAACCACATGGGTATCTCTTTGAAGTATATGGTATGTTTAATAACCATATAATATAAAAATGCAAAGAGACATGGTAAATGTAAAACTATTTAACTAAGAGTTAAATATAAAAGATAAAGTGAATATAGTGACTCAAACCTGTGAAAAACCAATTAGTTGAGTGGGTTTTGACCCTTCCCCACCTTATACTTTAAATAATCCATTTTTAGCCATTAAAAACCGAATATTGTTTTATTATAAAATAATATTTCAAGCTTTTCCTAAGGTGCCCCTCACCACTCTTATAAAAGGGAACCCCCCCTTCTCTCTAATTATCAACTTCAAATCCATTTGGATCTGCCATCCTCTTCCCAAATACCCTCTCAACTATCCTCTGTTCTTCATGGAGGAATTCCTTTAGTTAAAAAGCCAACCTATAGAGCCCTTTTGATCAAATCAAAAGGAAGAACTTGATGAAGAGGTAAATATTTCATCACCTCTTTAAAGTTCCTTTATTCTTCCACTTCCTTTTTCTTTGTTGTTTCCGTTATAAAATAATAAATGCAGTATATTATATATAATGTGATATTATTATAAATATGGTATAAACATATTCATTATTCTATTAATTTATTTAATGATATGTCACTATACATGCGTACGTACAGCTTACAGTCGCCACGTCGTAGTGTAATTGTCATTCAATACATCTATTTTTTGGATGGGTATAATAATGATGTGTAACTAATGTAAATAATAAATATAACATGAAAATTATTCTATATATTTTTTATAAAATACAATTATATATTTTTTTAATATAGAAAGAATGATATTGTCGCTCGTGCATACGTACGGATCAGGGTCTCCACGAACGCGATGATATTCATTCCCCTTCGTATCCATTCGAGAATAATTTTCATTATATTATTAAAAAATAATGCTTAAAGAAAAAATATCATTATTAATATGAATACAATACATCCTATCCATAACTAACCTTACTTACAAAACAAATCATATAAAGGAAAAAGTATCACTTAACACCCGAAATGACGATAATACTAAGATATTATGAACAAAGAAATGTTAAAAGAAAATATATGATATCATAATAATGTATATTATTATTGTATAATTTCATAACAATACTTTCTCTATAATACAGGATGTTAACCTACCCTCTACCAATGAAAATTACAAGGTAAGGGATAATATTACAATCTCTTTATTATCAGAGGTTGTTTTTACATAAGTATTTACTAGGACCTCTTTATAATCCACATCCATGTTTCTTAAAAATGTATTCCAAAAACATTTTTACTATTTAATAAATTATGGGTTAATTTCATTTATTCCATTTTTTTAGTTTTTATAAGTGTTTTTGAAAATAATCTTCCTGTCATTTTCCAAACAAGGTACTTTACGACCATTTTGACAAAATTAAGGGATGGATTTTTTAAACTTATACGGAAGGTGATACTATTTTCTACCATTATAACATCGTCGAAGCTTCCCTAACATGATTATTAAAATATTATCAAAATAAATGTTTTCTTTTATTATTATATTAATTTTAAATGATTTCAAAATAGAATGACATATATGTCAAAAAAATGTTTTGATTTTATCTATGTCAACATCCTCTGTGGGATTGTAAGCTTATTTGAAGTTGATTTATAATGATACAAAACATCCATATTGTATTGAAGGTTTTGTAATACGCTTGATTATGGATGTGCTATTTTTATAAGATTTGTGGTTTATTGAAAATGTATTGGAATTTCATATTCTAGTTTTAGTATGAATGTTTATGTTATGCTTAAACCTTTTCATATGAGGAATTTATTTGACATAGTAAGTGATGAGTGGAGCCCTCTATAGCTTCTCGATGCATCGCTAGGTCTCAAGAGACAAACTAGTGTCTTGGCACAATGCCTTGATAACGTATTATTTGTAGTCTTGGCACAATGCGTTGACTATGTGGTTATGAATGTTTGGCATTATGTATTCCAACATTATAAAAGTGGATATTGATATTGAGTGTGATTATTCGACTAGTATAATATGCACGTGAGTAAGAAAATGGTATTATTTTGATTTATATTTTCCATATTTTGATGAAGTTTCTGTTGAAAAGGCTTTTGTTTTAGTATTATACATTGCCTTAAATGTTTATTCTTATTTAAGAAAGCTCCCACCATATTGTTATCCTTACTGATCATCTGAGATCACACCTTTATATGTTTTATTTTTCCCAGGATGCAAAAAAGTAAATTATGACCGAACACCAGGGATAGTCTATGGGATCTCAGTGTTTTCTATGGAAACACTTTTGTTGTTGTTTTCCAATTTATGATGTGTTTTAAACCATATGAATGTATCTAGTACTTACAAAGGAATTATACTATTCAATCTTTCAAGGCATGATCTTTTTTGATCATGCAAATGATACTTAATAATGCACCGACTCTGGGCTTCTAGGGTTGGGGAGTTACAGTTGTTGTCAGAGGAAGTTTAGTTCGAACCATGGAATCTAGATTTAGATAAAAAAAATTTAGAGGACATAGCCCAAAGATAGACTTTGAGAATTAGTATATATGAAAATCCTAATATTCTGGTATTATAGATATTTTTTTTAGTTTTCTAAGAAATACATCCATGTCTGGATACGAGCAGGTAGAGTCAGCTCTGGCACCGATGTTCCTAGAGGTAAAACCTAAAAACACCGCTTTGATCTAGACTCAAACGGGAACTGGTGCACGACTACGGGCCTTGATGAAATCTTGGTTACGACACTCCCAGGGGATATGCTAAAGATAATTCTCATTTTCTATACAAATCATTATGAAGGATTTAAAGTATATACCTCCTCAAAGAAAATATTATTATGATTATGGATTACATCCATAAACTATTCAATTTACATTAGGTATTTTACATGTTTTGAATTATTCATTGCAATTCATAAACTTAAATAGTGTATTCCATTATATATAAATGCCTCCTAGAAGAAAGAATGTGAACTCCAGCAATATATATAATTCAAAGAGTAAGAATGAGCGTATCTTTCACGGTGTTATGGAATCATTTAAAAGGGAAATTGTCTCCCATATATTCTCAACATATGAAGAAATATTATCATGGTTTAATATGATAAGAAAATAATTCTCTGAATCCTATGGCATTGAAGGGAAGCAACAGAAGAAAAGGTTGGAAGAGAGAATGATGGATAATGGGAAGAGGGAAAAGAAGGATTTTCCCATATCTGATAACTGTGGAAAAAATCACTTTGGTAAATGCTTGAATGGAATGAGAGTTTGTTATAAGTGTGGAGAAAAAATACACCATGTACGTGATTAGAAAGGTAAGAAAAAGGTTTCAAATATAAAATGCTTCATCTGCAAGGCATTGGGACACTACACGAATAAATTTCTTAGTCATCAAAATATACTGCATTTGATTCTATTGGATAATAATAATGTTATGAAACTAACTCAGATGAGGAGGAATGAACAGTGTTCTTATGATGTTATTATAGAGTTATTTCATTATAGTGTTGTATCAGCAAAATACTAGTTGTATAAATTATGTAGATAAATAAGGATTGTACTACAGTTCTATTTTATTGAGGATTTGATATTATATGGTTCTAAGAAAAGTGACTTAATAGTAAGCTTCAATTTTTGGAAAATACATGGTTCAAGGAAAATTAATCCTTAATATAGTCTTGAAAATGAGGTGGGGATTTTGGAATAAGATATGGTTGATTTGGTTACATTATATTGGATATTCTTGACTAACATAAAACTGATTAATGATTTGTATATTGCATCATTGATTGATTTTACAACATTTTTTAATAGAAGGAGTATATCCAGTATTCTATAACGAATAAGGGAGAATGAATGTAATCAAAAAGAGATTTATGTTAATTCAAGATGTTGTAATGTTTTAAAAGAATACATTATGAAGGTGTTCACATGTTATTACGTTTCCAAAAGGATATTCATTGTGTTTTCCTTCCTTATAAATTTTGGACTGTGAGTTTGGACATAAGTATTTTGGATAATTCTAGTTGGAGATTATTTTTGGATTTCCAAAAAATTAGAACCCGAACGTCGGGTGGCCACCTGTCGCATGTGGGAAGGCCGCGAGACATGAACCTTTAACTGAAGGGTGACAGGGTTGTATCACCAACCACTGGCTATCGTGATGTCCTGGATTGAATACTATAGTTTTTTTAAAAAGGTATCGTAGATGAATTATAAATTCAATTTTTTTGGAACCCTATACGAATAGGATAAATATAATATTTTTTTTATGTTCTATTATCTTTTAGAGTGAAAGACGAGTTTTTGTTAGAAATTAGTTAAAGGATGGGACATTACTTATGATGTATATATTTTTTCATTCATCCTTATCTTATTCTATGATGAAATTAATTCTTAAAAATTAGTTAAGGGATCTTAAAATAACAAATTTGTTATCCTGATTCATTATTTTTTGTTGAACCGATGATATTTTGAATCATCATATATTGATGGATTTGAGGCCCTCCATTCTACAATTGTTTATGCCTGATGACCTCAATCACTCCCTATAAATATTTAATTTTTTCCTCTAATTATGTGTCTTTAATTTCCACCAATGTTATCCTAATCGAGATCATAATTTGGTGGTGACTTTTTCATTCCCCTTTTCCTATTATTAAGAATAAATTTTATTAACCCAATTTCCAATGTGGGTTTTCACACAAAGAGATTTTAGATTTTCAACATTTTATTTTTAAAGAATAATTTCAAATAGAAATTACAAAAATTATTGAAGGAGTTAAGAATGTAACACCCCACGATTTTATAGTTCATTATTTCTTCAAAGTAATTCATTCACTTGCACTACATGCAACACTGAGTTCTTGTGCTTCATGACTTATAAAACAACATGTTCAAAAGAATTTATGAATAATATTAACTTAATATTTAACTTTATATAATCATTATAATTTTAGAATCTATATTGTGAGTTTCTTAGAAATAATGTAAGAACAAATTCATTTTTTTCAGATAAAAGAAGTATTTTTTAATAAAATGATATTTTACAACCTTTTAATGGAGAACCCCATTTAAAACCAATATTTTAATCTTTTATATATTCAATTTGACAAAATAATCTTCTTCTTTATAATCGTGAAATAAGAATTTAGTTTCAATAAATTTTGGTGCTTTTCTGATAATTTTCATATTTGGGTGAATAGTGTAAAATACTATATTTTAACTGAAAACAACATTTATAATCAAAATAATTTTGAGTGTTAAATTAAAAATTTTAATGGTTTGGAAGTATAAATAGATTATATTTTTATCATTTAATCCAATTCTGGTTATTGTAAGTAATTTCACTTTGAAAGTGGAAATAAACTATTGTCAATCTTTTGATAGTTATTATTTCATAAAAACACGCTTTCTGGTTTTGATGACATGAATTAAGATTAATTTTATGAAATTTAGCTTCTATGTTTTTAATTTGGTAAAATGGACCTCATTTTTGAAATCATAATATCAAAATTAGCTTAGAGTAAAATTTTGGTATTTTTCAAAAATATTTCAATTATTGATAAATATTGAAAAATGCTGAATTAATGCTTAAAACCAAATGTTTATTTAAAAATTTATTTATTTTATTAAAATTTATTATATTTCAAAATAGATACATAATATGTATATAAGTTTAATTTAATTCAATTGAGTTAGTTTATTATAATTTTAGATATATAAAAACATTATTGAACTTTTCACCATCTTTTACCCACCTCCTAGCAGGATTTTCAAATTAACATAAACATAATTTAACCACATCATTGAGTGGAATGTCAAAAATATGAGACACATGGTTGATATCAGTAAGAAAAATGTGGTTCAATAAGATGAAAATAATTTTTGGTGAATAGTAACTTTTTACTTTTATCAACCACGGTTAAAAGTAAATAGGGTATTTAAGGGTAAAAATGATATTATTATTACACTAACACATGTCATAATTCTATTGGACTAGTATAATTCGACCAAAAACAACCTTAGAAATAAAATATGAACCTTTTTGGTCTACTTGGATTATATTTGAACACTTATTATTATTTTATTTAAAGAAGAGTTAAAAGAGTTAAAATCAAAGTTTAATAACTAAAACATTTATAATATAGTGTAATACATAAGATAAATTAGACTATAAATATTCATTAGAAAAATAAAAATATTTCCAACATAATGGTATTTTATTTATAGTTTTTAAACATAAAATAATTTAATATATTTATGACACAGTGATGATGCAGTAATTACCAAATTAATGAAATATTAAAATAATCGATATTATAAATATCCAAATTAAAATAATTTGAGACTTTTTATGTATTTTACTAATTTTATAGGATAATACTACTTATTAGTGTTTGTTAGATTATTTTTTCGATGTAATAATGCTGTTATAAATTTAGAAAAAACAAATAACAAAATATTGTCAAAATTGACATAAAGAGTTAATAAAGAAAATATTATATTATTAATTGATATTCTATTCATAAAAATCTATGTTTCAGCAAAAAAACTTATATAATTATAGTTGTGTCATTAATGAACCACTTGGGGTCTCTTAAAATTATATAATAGGTTTATTAACCATATAATATAAAAATACAAAGAGACATGGTAAATGTCAAACTATTTAACTAAGAGTTAAATCTAAAAGATAAAATTAATATAGTGATGCAAACCTATCTAAAACCTACTGGTTAAGTGTTTTTTACCCATACCCACCTTATATGTTACATAAAACTTTTTTGAGCCATTATAATCTTATAATTATTTTGTTATAAAATAATATTTCTAGATCTTTCTAAGGTGCCCCTCACCCCTCTTATAAAAGGGCACTTCCCATTCTCTCTAATTCACAACTTCAAAGCCATTTGGATCGGCCAAAATCTACCCAAATACCCTTTAAACTGTCCTCCCTTCATCATAGAGGCATTTCATTAGTCATAAATCCATCTTAAGGAGCCTTTTTGATCAAATAAAAAATAAGAACTTGAAGAAGAGGTAAATATTTCATCACCTCTTTCAAGTTCCTTTCTTCTTCCACGTCATTTTTCATTGTGGTTTCCATTAAAAAATAATAACTCCAATATATTCTATATAAATTGATGTTATTATTAAAATGGTACAACCATATTCGTTATTATATCCATCTTTTGAATGACATGTCACCAAACGTGAGTACGTACGGCTTACCGTCTCCACGTCGTGGTGTAATTGTTATTCAATACATTATTATTTGGATGGGTATAATAATTATGCTTAATTGATGTTAATAATAAATAAAACATGATAATTATTCAGTATATATGATATAACATCCAATTATATATTATTTAAATATCAAAATAATGATATTGTCGCTCGTGCATACGTACAGATTACCGTATCCACGAACGCGATGAGATTCATTCCCCATCATATCCATTCAAGAATAATTTTCATTAGATGATTAAAAAATAATTTTTAAATAATTAATATCATTCTGAATATGAATAATATACATCCTATCCATAATAAACATTACTTACATAACAAATCATATAAAGGAAAATAAATGAGTTAACACCCGAAACGACGATAATACTAAGATATTATTAACAAAGCAATATTAAAAGATAATATATGATATCATATTAATGTATATGATTCTTGTATAATTTAATAATAGTAATTTCACCATTATACAGGAGGTTAACCTACTCTTGACCAAGGAAAAGTACATGTTAAGTGTTAATTTTACAATCTCATTATTATTTGAGGTAGTTTTTATGTATCTAGTAGGACCTCTTTATCACCCACATCCATGTTTCATAAAAATATATTCCAAAACATTTTTACTATTTACTAAACAATGGGTTAATTTCATTTATACCCTTGTTTGAATTTTTATATGATGTTTTGAATGGAATCTTTCTGTTGTTTTCCAAAAAAGGTACTTTATGACCATTTCGACAAAATTAGGGAAAGAATTTTTTTTACATATACGGCGGGTGAGGCTATTTTCAGCCGTTATAACATATTCGAAGCATCCCTTACAAGATTATAAAAATATTTTCAAGATAATTTTTTTCTTTTATAATTTTTTTCTTTTAAATGATTTCAAAATAGAAAGAGATATTTATCAAAAAAATGTTTTGATTTCATCTATGTCAACATCATTTGATGGATTGTGAGTTTATTTGAACATGATTTATTATGATACAAAACTTCTATATTGTATTTAAGGTTTTTTGATATTTTTTACTATGGATGTGCTATTTTTATACAATTCATGGTTTATGGACAATGTATTTCTATTTAGTATGATAGTTTTAATACAAATTTTTATGTTATGATTAAAAATTTTCATAAGAGGAATGCATTGGACATAGTAAGTGACAGGTGGAGCCCGCTATAGCTTCTCGATGCATCGGTAGGTCTAATGAGACAAACTAGTGTCTTGGCCCAAGCCCTTGAAAAAATCATATTTTTAGTCTTGGAAAAATTCCTCGACTATGTGGTTATGAATGTCTGGAATTATGAATTCCATCATTATAAACGTGGATATTGATATTGCATGTTATTATTCGACAAGTAGAATATCCATTTAAGTAAATGGAATTATTTTGATATAATTTTCCCTATTATGATGATATTTATGTTGAAAAGTATTTTGTTTTAGTTCTGTACATTTCCTTAAATTTTTATGCTTATTTATGAAAGGTTCAATTATATGGTTATCCTTACTGATCATCTGAGCTCACCCCTTTCAAGGTTTTTTTTTCAGGATGAAAAAAGTATATTATGACTGACCTGTAGGGATAGTCTATGGGATCTCAGTGATTTCAATTGAAACAATTTTTTTGTACTTTTTCAATTTATGATGTAATGTAAACCATATGAAAATATCTAGTACATCCAAGGCTACCAAACTAATCTATCTTTCGAGACTTGATCTTTTGTGATCGTGCTAATGATACGTAATAACTCACTGAAACTGGGTGTTTGGGGTTGGGGCGTTGCATATGTTTTGACAATTGGGACTTGTATCAAAATTATATTATTAGTAGAATCTATTTGAGGAATTTTTAAATGTTAAGGTGTTTTTTGATGTCTCTCAAGGGTTATAAGAGCTTTTATTATGGAATAGACTAGCATTTGGGAATGAATATTTGATATAGGTGATAAAACACAACAACATAGGGGCCATCACATTGTGACATGATGATGGACTTCCATTGTATTGTGGAGATGTTAAAACATGTCACAATACAGTTATTTTAGGGTTTTAAATTTTTTTTCCAAATATATATCACAGAAAAATGTTGTTGTTGTCTCATAGTTAAAGGATATATAATTTTATGTTGTTTTGTTTTAAGAGATCATGTCATTACTTAAGTCACTATGCTTGGATGGATTCTCAATGGGAAAAGTGACACATTGTAACCAAGTTGAATTTAATAATGAAACAAACTATTGTGTTATCAGGGTTCATATTTTCATTGAGTTGTTGTTCTATGATGTAGTGGTCTAGTATTTATGGGTGTCCATGGATTTTTGGGTTTTATTTTATAGGTAGGAGTTTCACCGATACTCTATGAGTATTTCTACAACAAAACCCCATATGTTGTAATTTATTTCATGACCCCTTTATTCCATAAACAGTTGACCACCAATATAGTTTTTATTGTGGATTACCCAACATTTATAGGTCATCAAATTTTAAATTTGGACCAAATATACATGTATAGAGAACTATTTGTCCAAAAAAATCCCATTCACTCTTCTATAATTGTCTCCCATAGTGTAATTTGGATTTGGGAATTTTCTATTCTGATTGGGTGGAAGAACATACCTTCCTACAATAAATGATCGCATACCCTGTTTTCATAAATTATTGAATCTTTTTAGTTTGGGTAACTAATATGATTTTATAGGAGTATAGATAAATCATCATAAATAGTGGGGATTTAGATAGCTCTGTAAATATAATTTCATGTAGTAATGAAAACCCATATTCATCAATTGTTTTTATTATGGGATGTATTTTGTTCGAATCATTTGTGATTTTATGTTAATTTGGTGAAATTGAAGTTTTGATGGGTGTTAATATGATTTGATAAAATCCTACTATATACACTTAATTTATGTTTTAAAACTAATAATCCATTTACCTTAAAAATAGCTAGACAATACCTATATTCAATGTTTTAGTTTCTAAGAAGATTAATTATATTCATATATTAATTAACAATTCACGTGAACATTTATCTATAATTATAAAACATGAATCTTTATTCTAAAAATATCACATAAAATTCTTATCTTCATTAGATATGAAATGGGGAAAATAAGAAATGGGTTAACTCAAAATCAATGATAGGGAAAATGTGGGATATAAAAATCAAAGGGCACATGTGAGTATAATATGATAAAAATTATTATGAGAACAAAATAATTGTCATATTTAATAAGATCAGGCCCATAAATGCACTTATTTCATAAATGATTAATTAAATAAATTTTTTTCAGAGCATGAAGTATGAAGAAAAATAGATTTTAGAGATAAACCAATATTTATGGGTATTATGAAAAACAAATTTAATCACATTGAATAATATAAAAATATAATTATTTTATGGAAATGATGTATATCATAGAAACAAGTTGTTATTGATAATTTTTTCTAAACATTAGTAATAGAGTATCATTCACCCTATTTAGGATTACATGTTCACCCATACATTAGAGCAGTAAAATCAGTCACATGTATATAGGTATCATGAGATAAAAACAATTAACCAATGCATCATAGGGTGATATATGACCACACTAGTATTCATCCACTCATATAAGTGATAATTTAAAATAATTCACATGTAACATCATAAATAACCCATTTAAATTATATATGTTTCATAAAAGTTTCACATCAAAATCATTAAATTTTTATAGAATAAACAATCCATAAAAAAAATTGTTTCCATATCATTTATGAAGAGTACAATTTAAAATCCTAAACTAATTAAATTTATACAAAAAACAAGGTCACCAAAATGTGATCACTTCAAAATATAATAATATATGGTGAATCCCAAAAACTATATTCATTTAATATATTGGGTAAAATTATTATGTGACCATTAAAAATGGATTATGGAAAAGAAATTCATTATCATTGATGCAAAATCCTAAATTACATTTTCCTTTTAAAGAAGTCATTTTCTTAATAAGATGAAATGAAGACTTTATATGAAAATAATTTCCAAATAGATCCCATGAATATAAAATGAATAAAAATGAATCTAATTAAAAATACATAAAGTAAAAGATAAAATAAATTATTATCGAAAATAAATTCTTATTATTATTTTTAAAATATTTTTCTTGAAACCTGTATCATTAAAAAAGACAAATAAAATCCCCACTTTACGCTAGTTTAATGAAAATATAAAGAAATTTAAGAAAAATATTTAACTTTAAAAATAATAAACGGGAACAATAGAGGAAATAAATATAGTATATGGAAGAAAATATTCATAAAAACTCTCGAAAAAAATCTTACTGAAATTTTAATTTCAAGACATTAGGGATCAATCAAAGGGAATGATTTTGAAGTGAAATATGAATTCCATAGAAGAATGGGTGTGAATAGAAAATAACATCACCATGTAGGAAATATCTGTATGTCATAGGGGTTTTCATAATCTAAAATACTTAATTTTTTATTTAATCATTAAATTTAATGATTTTCATTTCTTATGTTGCATATTAAGTAATAGTTTAGTGAGGGAATAAAATGGAATTGAAGGATATTTCTTAAAGTAATTAACAAGATTTTTAAAAGGTATATGGTTATGGTTTTTAATTTTTATATATGTGTTGATACAAAAAATGGAGGATACTATGAACAACAGAAGACATTAGGGGAATCATTAATGGATGATGTGACGTTTGAGAAACAATATTTACCACCAACTCATTGGTATAGGGCACTGACCAAACGATGATATACAGAAGGAATATAATAATGAATAATGAGTACATTAGTAATACAAACAATTTGATCCATCCAAATGATAATATTATAAAGATATATGATATCTATTAGTGTACTATAAGCTATATGACAGTTTGTACCGATTACCTAGTGGCATTCAAATAATAATGTACAAATTTATTTTTATGTATGGCCCTGCAAATAATAAATGTAATTTTCTGATTCATAATAAATATGAATTATTACATACTGTTCCTAGATCATTTGGATTATATAATATGTTCCATTTGGGGACATGATGTTTTATCCATGAATATTTTAGTGGATATGTCAAATAAATTAGAGCGTGCCAATAATGATTAAAATGTGACATTCTCTATCAATTTCGAATAATTCCTTTACTAGATATTTTTAAACCATATTATTTGAGTCTCTCATATACCATTAAATCTATATACATCTTTTCAAAATTTATTCTATACTTTATGGCATATAAAAGAGCGACATTATAATTAATTTTTGCCAAGAAAATCATGTTTTTTCTAATATTCTTTTACATAGTGTTTCTTCATAGTAACCACTGGAAATAAATAGATATGGGTGGTCATAAAAATAAATTGAGGTACATTAACCAATGGTTTCCTACTTCCATTTAGTTGAGGGATATGGTTTTGTATTAAAAAATATGATAGTGAAAAAGATTAATATGTTAGTTTATATCCAATAAAACCAAGGGAAAAAAAATATCTCTACGCAACCCATAGGAGGATACGTAGGGGCTCACACCAATCTTATACCAAACTCCTTAATCTAATTTTATATCCTTTTTTCATTTAAATCGATTCTTATATTTTCAATCCCATAATGAAATTGTATCGATATAAATATATTCTATGGACATATGTACAAAATAAATGTTATTGAATAATTTATGTTCATCTTTTTTATATTTTATATATGTAATTAATCAAATACCCATATAAATAACATTAAATTTCTATAATTAAATGTTTTTATCTTGTAATAATTATATAGTCCATTTTTTTATCTAAAATTTCCCACCCCCCAATTTCAATCCTAGTAATAATTACATTTGTTATTGGAGGTGATCTATCTATCATTCCTCAAATATCCTTATTTTTTAAAACTATTTTTAATATTAAATTTCATAAAATATATAAACATTAGATCATTTTATGATCAAATATTCTTTAGATTTTGAATATTCTCTCTAAGGTATCTCTCTGGGATGTGATCATTTTTAATGGCCCACATTACTCTTACTAGAAATATTTCATTTCTACATTAGTGAATTTTTTTATTTTTTTTGGGAAATTTTCATTCATTAATACACAAATAAAAATAATATAAATATAAATTTAATTCCCTTGATATTATATCCTTTGACTCTAATGGAAAATACGTGAAGATACTTCATTATGTGAATCACCATAGATAATTTAATTGTATATATTCTTGAAAAATAAACCTTGGAATCGATATTTTACATGAATTATCATGTTCAGGAATGAATAATGTTAAAGATACTATATAAGATATTTTTTAAAAAACATCATATCCATTACCATGTATCAAATTTAAACTAATACTGATGATTTTAGTCATTTAATTTACATGTCCTATAGGTCAATGTACCATGGTGCTTATTTTTATACACAAACAAAAGTTAAGGAGATTTTAGGAGTCTTTATTGGCTATTGAGTTATCAAGGTGACCATGATTCATGAAGAAGATATTTTATCCGAAATGTTGGTCGTTGGGCCTATCAGATCTCCATATTCTTTTTGAAATAACCATGAAGTGAAAATTTGATAAATATACAATGATCTAAAAAAATTCTAAATACTTTATAACTATTTATATAGAAGATTCATATGAATGTGTTTATAAAAAATAATATATTGGCCAATAAATTTCCTAATCTACTAAAGATGAATAAATAAACCAATCATACTAAGAATGATATACTATATATAACATACATTTAATGAAACAACATGGGATCTTATATATTGAATGTCCCTTATAGATAAAATGATTAATAAAATGAAACAATATATTCAATATGATATGGTTTCAAACTGGTGTTCTAAAGATGAATTAATGTATTAAGGATCCATTACCTCCTCACGTAAAACATGTTCCAAATACCCTATGTCTCATCTCAAGAAAAATATATTGGTTAGTCTTCTACTTCTTTTTGATAAACATCTTCAATATTCATATCTTGTAATCTATATTTTAAGGAGATAAAAAGTGAAAAATATGAACATGAATATGATTATTGAAAAAGTATTATTGTTTTTTGATATCAAAAAAAGAAATATAAAATAATTTTTAAGGATAAGGATGACATTTATATAGAGTTTTATTGAAATTGTCTAAACAACCACGAATTGTGAATTTACAATCAAAAAACAAATAGCATCAATAGATTCTTGCTCAATTTAACAATTATGGTTAATATCATGATATGATTTTGGAGTCTAAATTTTTTTCCAAAGTAATTATGGATTCTCTAATTTGAAATAAAATATTTTTTCTAGAAACATATTTTTAAATGGAAGACAACAAATATATTTGTTTCAAATTTTTCCATAATTTTTTTATCATTTTCATGGGTGGAATTTCGAAAAATGAAAGCTTTTGGAGACCTAAATCTAGTCTCCATTATTTCTATACTACTCATAAAAAATATTATATTAAATAATCGGGGGTTATTAATTCTAGTTTTTTGATTTAAATACATAATATATTTGATCAAAAAAAGAGTCATTTTCTGGATATCTTAGGGGGGGATATTCCATTGGACCACATTGACATATCATATGATGGATTCTAAATGAAAATAGACTTCTGTACTCCAATGTGGTGACCCGTTGAGCATGAAGAAGAATAATTTCTATATTTTTATATTTTTTTTATCTATTTTATATAGTTCTAAGAGTCATGTTTTAAAATATGATATATCATTTTTTTTACTATTGAAATCATTGATCGAAATTTTAATCATAGAAATTATTGGACTATATTATAATACTGGAAATGAGTAATATACTATTTAATCTTGATATTAATGATATATTAATCTTACCCATTATTTTATACAACTTTCCATTCGTATTGATAATTATTAATTAATTTAACACTAAATATTTCATTATTTTTAATGTTTTCAGTTCTTATTTAAATGAACAAATTAAGTGGGATCCTTCATTTTTCCATTGTCATGAAATTTGTGTTTTTTATATTATATTTCTCACTTGAACAAAATTTATTGATCTATCATATATTTTTTTCATTTTTTATAAATATTTGAAGGTTATAAATTGGGATTTCAAATTCCTTGATTTTGAATATGTGTATTTTCATTTTACCTTATATATTTTCGAAAACGTTAAACCCTAAAATTTTCAATATGTGAATTTTTTTATTCATAAAAACATTATTTTAGTTTCTTTTAAATATTTCATTAATATATAAACATTTACCTTTAAAATTTTGAAATTATCATTGATGTTACAGTTAATATCATTAATTATATTTTTCTTCTCCATTTCACTTATCTATAATCATTATGCAGGAGATGATTTGCAAATATCCGTGGAGGGGAAATTATAGAATATATATTTAAAATTTGGGGAAGTTTGTCATATGTCATGTTTATGGGGATAAATATGTTTCATTGTTCCCTAAAGGGGGATGTATTTATGGTTTATTTTTTCTATGTTTATTTATTGTTAATATATGATATATTGTTTGAAATATATTGAATATATTTGTTTATGTTTCAAAATTTATTCCCTCCTGAAATTTTTTATTTTTAAAGTTTATAGTCATTAGAATTGGAAAAATTATTATACCTATTCTTCTGTCATAATTTTTTTAGGATAAAAAATCTCAAATTTTTATCTAAAAATTTTATTTATGTGAGGTTTAGTGTTCATGTATCATGTCATGTCATGGATTTTTTGAAGTAATATAATAGAACTGAAATATCCCTGATTATGGAATCAATGTTATTTTCATAAGGACATTAAATAAACAAGGATGTTTTTAAGGATGTTTTGATAACATTGATTGAAGATTATAGTACCAATTAAATTCATTAATGGAATATTGAAGGGGATAATATTTTTTTAGGAAATGAAAAATAAATCTAACCTACTGGTGTAGGTCACCGACTAGCCTATGGAATATAGATTGAACAACCCAATGAATAAAAATTATACAAGATACCCAATGGAGTTGAAAAAGTAGAATGTTATATCCGATTGAGTTAGGTGATATCTAGGTGTATGATATTTTAGTCAGTGGTTTATACCAGCTACCAAGGGAGTTGATGTAGAAAAATCATAATACTTTTTTTGGTGGACCCCTTTACTCATAAATGGTGTTATAAATTCATAATCACTGGGTATAATTATAGAATCTTCCAAGATATATTTAATGATATAAATAGATATCCTTGGTGGATTGGAATATTACCAATAATTATAAAATATTATTTTTCAGATGAATTTGATATCTCCAACTTGGAATCAAGGTGTTCCTCTATATAAATCTCAAATCAATTTTAATGTGAAAATTTTAGTTCTTAATATCTAGTTCCCTATTCAAAAATTACCCCTCCATATATCATTTAAATTTTATCAATAATTATTATCACATAAGTTATAGAATATTTTTTTAATTTTCAATAAAGAAAACATTATTCTTATAATATTATTCAATAATGGGTTCCTTACGGCAATAATTGAAAAGAATGGGGGACTAGTTCAAAAAAATACAAACTAAGTGATATTTATGAATGACATATTTTTACCATTAAATTTTGAGATATTTTTTTCATGACTAAGACATGATATGGAAATGGAGGAACTAGTTTCTTGATCTTCGTAAAAATCAAGGAAAAATTAAAAAACTAATAAACCTAGTGGGAGTAGATGATGGTGATCACACCAAGATCTTGCAATTAATTTTTAAAACAATATTTATTTTTTAACCTCTCACATCACATTTAATATCGACTATTCCATTATCAAATTACATCGACACACCGTTATTATATTATGACACCCACATGATCAAAGTTATAGATTAATTTTCTAAATTCATTTTTTAATAAGATAAAACATGTTAAATAAATAATGAAACACAAAACCATATTTCATAATGTATACTAAAAAAAGAAATATATCTCATAATTCTATTGGTTAAAATTGATGTATTTCAATAAATTATTAATCTTTTAATATCTACTACATTTACTTGTATTAATATTTTTATTAATATTTAGTTCATTAAATTTTTTAAAGATAATTCTTTCCCCTATTTCCCTCCCACTGTAACATACACATCATAGGGTAAAATATATCAATCATAAAAGATCATTTTCAATGAGGAATGATTATGAACCTAGGAAAGTATATTATTACATAAAATCCTTTAACATTATTCATATGCCTTCTATCATTATATATAGAAAAATATTTAGATAACCTATTTTAGAGACCTATTAAAATATATGAAATTTAATAAACCTAATTTATAAATATATATTTAAAAAAAAATTATTTTATTTTATCCCATTTTCATGAAAAGATATTTTATTGTCTGATTACCTATTTTTTAATAGATTTTTATTTGAATAGTTGAATTTTATTTATAGATTAAAAGTTCACAATTTTGATATCATTATACATAATAGAATATAGCTTATATTATTATTTATAGATTTATATTTTCATTTATAAGTTTGTTTTTTATAAGTCATGAAATTGATTCTAGTGATTAGTTTGATTCAAGAATTTTATCTAATGAGGGGATAATATCATTATTACCAGTTAGATATTACCATTGTAATTATAAATGAAAAATCTATATAATTAAATATTATCACACAATTTCACTACAAAATAGATTAATGCTGTTATTAATGATATAAATTAATAGTATTAATCATTTATGGGTAGAAATAGACCCAAACAAAGAGAATGTAATAATATATGGGTGAGTATGATAATTAAAATGAATCCTTTAGAATAATAATATTATTATAGTAATTATTTTTACTCGGACATCAATTAATTAATGTTCTATGATATTATAATTGATTTTATATTCCCAAACTACAATTAGTTCAAGGGTATAGTAATGTGTTAGTGTTGGGTCGAACCCACAAGGACTACTTGCATGTAAGTAGAAAATCGAACAAAACCCCTAAGGAGGATTCCCCACATTAACAATTAATGTTTTGATTTAACTTATAAAATGTAGTTCATATTTAATACAGATAATAATGGATGGGTCTAAGGATAATTTCAGGTATTTAAGAAAATATAATGCAAGATTTATCATCAAATAGTCTGATGGCATTGGCTGTGAAGCAGTGTAAAAGATACAAATTAGTTTTTTAAAAACCTGGTGGATCCACCCATGGAGAAACATTAACTTGTTCAAGGTATAAATAATAACAATTTTGCGTTACATTTGGGTTCAATGTTGATTGATTCATATTCTAAAGGTAATATTCACAGTCAACTCCAATTAGGATATGTTTTTCAATCGCACATCCTATGGTTGTGGTTGTGTGAATGAATGTGATGGGATTTTTTAAACTACAAATTATTCCTAGGGTTATAAAACACCAATATAATAATTCAATAGGTTCAGAAACATTTCTACTCTAAAACCCTAAATGAGTCTCTTTTATCCATGCATTCCAATGATAATGAAAATTAAGTAAGTATAAATAATGTTATTCATAATGCTAAAATATTTGAAATAATGACCATTCCTAATTAAAAAAATAATTTATAAATGATTTTTTTAAATAATTGATGATATTATAAAAACCATACTTTGAATGAAGACAAAATGAATTTTGAGTAGCCCATTAATCCAAAAAATATGAATCAATATAGAACACACTACTCATGATAAAACTATGAAGAATGATGAATGATTTGATAAAGATTGGCATACAGTTTTAAAGAAAATATCTGATCGAATATGATATTGAAACATATAACTAATGAGGGTAGATTGATTAAATTTTCATAAAGATTTGATAAAATAATGAATGGAATGATTGAAATATAATTTTGGATGAAACTGGATTATAATTTTAAAAAAAAAAGAGAAAACCAATCTTGGTGAATCTTTAGCATGCAGTAGAGCACTAGAAGTATTAATTGTATCGAGAAGTACATATTGTGGAATTACACCACATAATGTAAAAGCTTAATTTAATTGGGTATCGATATATTCAAATCTTCTATATTTGTATTATTCTGTGTAATTGAGATGCACTATTCCTGCTGAAGAACTTATTTGTATCATCGACTAGGCGAGCCTTCAAAACCTGCATGTCGTGAAATATCTATACAACATTTATTCATTTAAATTTTGGTTGTTTTATTATATATGAATGTTTCACATCATGTAGTGGATTCAAATATTGTGTAACGTTTTCAAAACATATAAAAACAACATGGATTGGTCTATGTAATTGCAGGTTTTTGTGAATGTGGTCTAAATCTTATTTATCTGAAACATGCCGTGAAAAGCCTATAATTGGTACTTGTTCTTAAGTTTGTCCATTATGTCTAGAATACCATATTCTTATAAATAAAACCAAACACATTGAATTAATTACTAATTTAACTATAAAACATAAAAAATGTATCCAATATATATATGTATATATATATATATAATGTCATCTAATCAAATTCCTCCACACATGAGAAAATAAATTTCCCAAAAAAATAATCTCAATAATGATTAAAAAGAAACATTTAGTTTAATATATGAATCATAAATTACAACTAGGATAATTAAATTAAGTTTATATTCCAATATTGGGTCCTCTAGAATAAATATTGGAAATAATATGAGTCATTCTTCATAGTTTAGTTCATTATTCATATTATTTATTCTTTTAATTTCCATATCACAACTAGTCTATAATTTATTTATCAAATTTTGAAATTTACCACACACTATATTTTCACCCATCTCCCAAGGTAAAATTATATAATATTTGTGATCATTATAAGAATTATTGTTTCCAATCACAGGCTTTCAGTGGTTTTATCATACCTGCTTTTTAAATGAAAATATAGAATCATGCATGAAGTCTTTAGAAGAAAGGGTTAAAATGACATTAAGGCTAAGGGAAGGTGAGAAGAAAGTGAATATCAATCTAAAATGGAGGGTAATATCAAAAGTATTATCCATGATATATGTAAAAAGTTCAATGAAGTGTATCATATTTGATCGAATGGTTTCCATGATCGAATCAACTCAATGAAGATCCATGAGTGTATCAATAATGTATTAAAAATCTACCCCTTTTATATAGTTTTATTTTAATTAAATATTAATAAGTCATGTTCATGAAAAATTTGACATCAATCAACAGAACACATATTATAAATCAGTGGAATCGTGGTCTTTAAATGGCGATTTTTTACCGTCTTAATTTACAACCACAAATATTTTTGTTTCGTTTCCTTTATCATTATATATTATCCAATGGAATAATTTAGGCATAAAATTCCATGAGTATTTATGAATCTCATCATATTTATTTTTTAGAAATACAAAAATAAATATCCAAAAACAGTACATCAATTGTCAATCAGCTAAAAATTCCCCCACACATGTTCAAATGATAATCAGGCATAATACCAAGGCTGTGGTAGGATGGGATAATACTACTAAAACTACTCCATCTAAACATATTTTTCCCTGGATACTATGACATAATGATGATAAAATGTAAGGTGGGATTCAAGAAAAAATGGGTCAAAAAATATTGCCACAATATTATAAAAATGTATTTATTCAGTTCATTCCTCAATATGATATTAATACATTGTATTAAGGGGTTATATGGTGTAGCTGTCTCTCAATAAATATGATTAGATTATTATATCAAATTGTGAGTCTAGAATGCTCTTGGAAATAGGATAAAATAAAAAATAACTTGAAATCAATCAGGGTGTCAAATTTTATAATTATTTAATCCAAAGAAACGTTAAAAATGTTATATTTGAATTAAATTACAACACTCATCAGTCATGCTAAAATTTTAAACTTTATTAAAACATTGATTTCAATAATTTGAAATGTATATTTTTCTTTTATTTAATTTTTTGAAATGATGTTTTATGTTTTAAGCAATATTTAATTGGAAATTTTCTCCATGTTACGTGAAAGAAAGCAATAATCCATGTGTATCAGCAATAGACCCCAATAAAGACTACCTCACAAAAAAATGACATTTTTTCCACACTATCATGGAATCAATTGAGGGTGATATATCATATATATAAAACAAAAATTATTAATTTTAAACTTTTAAATTGAATTTAGGGGATTGAGATATCCATTTAATGATTGTTATTCCATGGGGAAACAAAGTAGATGTTGATAGAAATTTGGGATACCTGCATAATGTGTTTGAATGAAGGAAGCTAAACTAGAAACAACAACAGTCCATAGGGTTTAAAAATGATAAATGCAGTTAAATGAGAATGATAAGATAATTTTGGGGATTGTGTCATCCATATACATAATAAGATTGTAGTATCTAATTGGAATGGGTGTATGTGTCGTAGAATTCTCATGGATGCTTGGTTGGGTTAATAACCATAAGAGTATACAAAACATGAATCTCATGAATTAATAAATTAATTCATTCACATAATGGAAGAGAAATATGACAAGTAAGGATCCCTTTTGAAATATCATTAAGATGAACTCTATGTCATCCTGATGCTGAGTCATTCAAAATATGATGGAAGATGGTGACCTAACGAGTGCATCAACAACCATGGAGGATTAATTATACATGGAAATGGATAATGCAATACATTAATCAAATAAAAAATAACAACTAGATATTTTGAAATGTATATATATCATATATATAAATTAGTTGTACAATATTTTGAAAAGAAATAAAACTATGAAAAAAGTGATCACCCAGAAAGAGTTCAAAAAATAAGGGGGAGTACACAAAAAAAATATTTTGTAAAATCAAAATCAATGTGATCTGAATAAATTTTACCCTCCCAAATAGTTAGTGCATGTAGTGTTTACTCTATCAATATCAGTGATGATAGAATGGTCTAGAGGATCAACTATATTTGTGGGTGTTGTCGTGCTGGCAGCGATATCCCAGGGTTGTGGTGGTAAGGTGTCGATCCAGATGGCAGCGGTGTGTCTGGATGCACAATTATTAAACAAAAAGTTAGATAAATCTTTAATGGATTTTATTTCTTCTTTATGGTCATTCCATTCCAAAAACTATTTCTGGTCAGTAGGGTATGTTTGCTCTAAGGGTAGGTTGTTCGAGGTGTTACCGGTGACAGGGAAGAAAGCACATGAAAAGATGACTATGGTTATTGGATAAGGGGTTATGGGGGTAGGTTGCTGAGTATGGGTAGTAAAAAGGGATATCTTTATGAACGTTATTCAGGGGTTATGGGAAATATGTTACAGATTATAAAATATGCATTGACGAAGGATCAAATATCTAAATGGTATGATGGGGAGGGTAATGTTGTTGGATTGGAATTGGTGGATGATGATGGAGAATGGGTGCTGTTGGGGGGGGGGGGTTGGGCATGATATGTGAATATAGGGTTGTATTGCAGTAATATTGGGAAGTATAGTATGGTGTGGTGTTTAGACTATGGGGTGGAGAGGTTGGGCTGGCTAGGTCTACCCTTTGTTGGGAAGGGGACTCAAGAACATCCTCTTAGAATGCTTGTTCCTAGTAGTATATATGGCCATCCAACAGGAGAAGACACATCATTCAGTTTAGTATAAGAGTGATGAATCCATAGGGATGTGTTATGTGTTTGTCTAAGATACCTCAATGACCACAATATTACTAGATAAATGAGTGATGAATGATACACCCATCAACGTGCGATGTGTCTAATTTGGAAACATCATATAGAATTCGCTAAAAAAACTAGCCATGTTGACTGTTTGTCCTCCTAAATATGAGTACATGGATATGGATGATACCAACATGAAAATCACTCTAATACAGGATACCATGTTTGAGGTCCGTATGTGAGATCTAGAGAGCTTCAACTCATAGTGATGTTATCTATATGTTGTGGGGGTCCTATAATCTATGCCAGTCCTTGGTGGTTGATTCGCAAGGTTGTGGAACATAGAAATTTTTAGGGAACAATTATTATATTAGAAAGATGGGGTAGGTCACAAATTTGGCTATGTAAATGATTATTCCAACTGAAAAATATATCATGCTGCGATCCCAAGCCTGTCCTTCGAGTCGAAAGCGGAAAATGATTATTCAAAGCATGAATGTGGAACTGAAGTCTAGGAATAGGTCCATGTAAGTCTCCTCCCAAACATGTGGGATAAGTGTCAAGTATATGTGGTCCGTGGGGGAAAATAAATCATGGTTGACGTGGTTGTGCTCTAGAACAATGAGATCTGATGTTTTGTCGCTCATCATTATCTTTTCAAGGAAATAGTCTAAGTAGACCTGGTGTGTATGGTCAGAAACATTTATCAATGGAAGAAGGTGGGGGAGGGTATGACACTGTGATCTACTGGAATAATATTTGTTGTTCTTTGATGTGGAATAGGATGTGGTGTATGATGTATATAATATGGAGTATGGATCCTATGGTTGTCGAGGAGGTGCTATCGTAAGCCGCTTGGGTTGGAGGGGTGCGTTCTCATGCCCAAGAACATGGTCAATGGGCATATTACATATGGTTTTATTGTTTTCCATCATGGAAGGAAGGAAGAGGGGGAGAGTAGAGGATCATAGAAATGGGTTGTATGAGGAGGTGTTGTCTTGTAGAAATCAATGTAGCATGTTTGGTGAGGGAACTCAGAGGAGGGGGTGATCATCTGGAAGATGAAGTGACAATGGGGGATTAACATAAACCCTAGGTTCATGGTATATAATAAATTTTCCTAAAAATTACATGTTATTTTTTATATCAATATATAAAAAATAATTAATTTTTACAATTCGCAGTCACTAGACTATTACACATCATATTTTGATTTTGCAGCATGTATTGTTACATTTTGTGTCCTTTTTAGACAAGTTCCTCTAAAAATAATTATAGAAACCAAACATATCATCTTAAAAACTAAACTACCTTCCCCTATGATATTAAGACTACCACGAGATTCCCCAAAATAATTGATTTATTTATTTTCTAGAGTTATACATTTCTCAATGTAGAAAACATTAACTTTGAGTTGACACCTCTAGTTGAATAAATATTGAAGATGTATGGAATAAAAGTGGGATAAACTTTCTTGGTATATGCTCCTAACAATTTGTATTCTTGTGAGAACTAGATCATTTTTCGGAATGATGTGGGATCAGATTTTCATTATTACTGGCCTTGTGATCATATATTATATATCAGTGAGAGTGATGGTGTCAAAATTAATTGGATTATAATTTATATTAGTAGCCTTCACCACATTGAACATCACCAACCTTGACCAACATTAAAAATAAATTTCTCCATGTTAACAAAATTAATGACATTCCTAGTGGTGAGTAACAACCTTCAATGAATTGGAGGGATGTCACCTTATTCATTAATATTTAGAATAATGAAATCGGTGGGTAAAATATTTTTTCATTCATTATTTACTATGAAATAATTGATAAATCCTAGAGGTTTCTTGACAGAGTGGTCAGAAAGTTAGAGTTACACCCTAGTACGATTCAATTATTATAGCGAAATATTCTTCGAAAAAATCATTATAATTATATTTATACTTGCTTCAATATCACATAATTATTCTTGAAAATTACATGTCCCAATGTTTTATGAAATTGAAAAATATTCTGGGTCTCCCATGTTTAGAGATAGTTTCTTTTGAGAAACTCCTAGCCACTCTTCATTTATAGAAATTATTCATGTGTTATTAATTTTTTTATTACTCAATACATTTTAAGTAATGAATTAGGAATAAGTAGGTACATGGGAATATAACCCGTCAAAGGGGATATTCCTATGTAATTTTTTAAACAATTATAGGAATTCATTACATTTCGCCTCCCAATTTCATTTTTTCATCCATTCTAGAAAGGGATAAGGTGGCTTGATTGCTGGTGGTGACATGTATTCATTGTACTTTTTAGTCTATTCATCAGGTATAGAATCCTTATGTGGTTATACCTTTTGGGTAGTCACCGAAATAGATTATGTTTATTAACATATAATATTTTCCACATCTCCATTTGGTTGCTAAAAATCTAGCACTTTTTATCATTTTACAAATCTGACATTATCCACTTCCCTTGGATGATCCTCTACATTACAAAAAAAATTCATGGTAGTTGATCATAAAAGTGTTGGGCCCTGGAGCTCCGTGAGTGGGGATAGGTTAATTAGGGACTCATCATTTTCCTGTAAAGTGACTAATATTGTTTCTAGGTTGGTAGCAACTAGTGAAACCTATATGATTGAATTTAGTAGGAGTAAAACCATAAAATTTAGAGAGAAGACACACAAATTTAATGTGGTTACCACTAAGGGATATACCAAGGATAATATGATGACATTGGGTTGGTAATGCCAAAATAAAGTAACATTTAATAGTTGTAGATTACTAATGTTCAGACACAATCACTATATTCCAGACACACCACCTTTACAATATTTTACTGATATCTCACTACATTACTTATAACAAATCCACCGAGTCCCCCTTAATCACTACATTTGGAAATGTATCACTCAGTTTATAGACTTCAAAGTCACATCAATGGATTAACATTATTATTTTTTCTATGAGTAGTATGAGACACTTCTTGAACTATTTACCTGAGATGATACACTCTGAATGCACTTTCACTGAAAACAACATATTCAATACTGCATTTCATGAAGCTCCTTCACGAAGTTCCACCCTTCACGAATCTGATTGCCATGGAAGAAACAACATCCTACAAGAAGATAAATGTATTTTCTGAACAAAATTCCTTTGCAAAGCTAGCTGCCTTTAGAAAACAAATTGAATTCGTGAAACACATTGAGCCAATTTGGAATACCCCATCATCATGAAGCACCCTTTAATCAAAAACCGTGAGCATCATACAATACATATAATCTTTTCATGATGCCCAAGATCACATAGAAATCCACATTTTTGATAATGCCATAGCTTTTTTAAATTATTGTGTTTCATTATTTTCTTTGAAAAACATCATTAAAATGAAGCAATGGTTACCTCAAATTTATTTATTTAGAGGGGTTTGGATATTTGACATGGTATTGGTATAGATTTTTGGAATTACTGCTATGGTTCTGGTGGATACTTCAATGATTCTTGAAAAGGTAGTTGGAATTTTTTGTTATTTTCTAGGAGACAGACCTTTCAGAGGGTCCCTCGATAGTCCCTTATTTCTTTGTGTCACTTGTACCCTTATTGATTGATAGTAACATTAGTATTGTTTCAATTGGTGTTGTTGAGGTTGTAGGTATTATTATACTTTCTATATTAAATTAACATAATTAAATACTTATTTGGGGGTTATTTTATTCATTAAAAATAGTATTTGTCTGTGTGTGGGACTCTGCACATCTTAAAAGACTTCATTTTCATAACTAGAGTAGGCTGGGGTTGTGGAATAGTAGTTATCTATAATGAATCTTGTTTTTTTTCGAGGCCTTTGAATGAGAAGTGAGGGGTAGTTTCATCAGGAAGATGAATTCCACACTATGGTGATCCTTCATCACTTTTCCACTAATTAAATTTTTTTTAGACATTATCCATAATTTCATGGATGACTCCATGAATATTTTGAACTAATATTCAAATAGTAGTGGTGACTACTATTGTTTTTTCAGTAGGATAGAGACTTTAATATTTTTTTAGACTATGCCATACATCTATTCTGTTATTTGGGAATTTTCTAGTCAAATGATTGAATCTATGTAATGATTTCGATGTGTATTCTCTATAAAACTATGCAATGTTTTCAATTTCATTATAAAGGATCAATATCCTGATTAGTGGGAATTTGTTTTCAGGAAATACATTTTATTAATTATCTGACGTGGTAATTAGCTCAATATCTAGACTTTTTAGCCAATTCAAAGAACTATTACCCAAAGTGAAATGGATGAATCTCAATAAAATTGTGTCTGAAGATGAACCACGGTTGTGTAATGTACCACCGACCTCAATAATGTTGGATATGCAATCATGTGGGTCTTTGTAATGTATCTGACTGAATTTTCTATGTCATGGATCATGATAATGGGTCCAGGTTTCATATATAAAGAGAAAAACTAGATTTTCTGACTCATAATGATGGGAACAACACCACTAATAAACTATAAAGTATTGTCAATATTGGCATTCTCCTACAATGATATTTTCTAACCCTAATTGGTATGTGGTGCATAATGGGGTTCTTAATGGTGCAGTGACATAATATTTTTTTACTCAACTATTATGATGTGGTTTCATGAAATAATTTTCATATCATTCTTGGGATTGAAGATATTCTATTCTTATACATATAAGAATCATTATTTAGTCATTGCCCCAATGGTATGCAGTAACCTTGTGGAAAAGTCGTTAAAATAGAAATTGATAATGATTGAGGACATTGGGGGGCCTCAAGGAGAAAAATGTAAATAGGAAATTGGTATGGAAATGAAGTGAGTTGAAGGGGTATGTATTATGGTGTTTGATTCGAATGTCACTATACCAGAGAAATAGTGGTCCTCAGTAAACGTTAAAAAATTTGACTCCCCCACACGTGTTGCTGAATTCAAGAGGGATGAGATCATATTAGAAATTTTATTCCCAATCTACACTAATGAGAAGGAAATAGTAAAGTGTACGTGTGGGGTCGAACCCACAAGTACTATTAGCAGGACAACGGACAATCGAACAAAACCCTTTAGGAGGATTCCTCACATTCACTATTCATGATTTATTTTAACTAAAATTATGTCATTTATTTTCAATTTGAATAATAATGGAAGGGATCGATGTTCGTTTCATAGATTTAACAAAATATAATCCTAGTTTTAAATTTCAATAGTGGATGTCTTAGGCTTTGATGTGGTGGAAAATAAACCCATTGGTTTTTATCATACCATTTGGATCTACCAATGTTGCAACTATCCTGTGGTTTAGGAACAAAATCCAACATAGGTAAATTAGGATTAGGTTCTAGGCAATAAACATCATAGGGAAATGGTCATAGTCCTACTCAACTCCAATTAGTTTAAGTTCATTCAATCACATTTTCCATGGTCATGTTTCATGAATTAAAATGATAAAATATAATTTTTATCTAATTCACTATCCATAGGGTTACCAACATTATTGAAAAAGATTCATTAGGTACTCGAAACCCCCTCTTATTGAACCCTAACCCTAGGTGGATTAAATACTCATAGTAGGGATGAAAAAAATGGATATATTAATAATACTTTATACAATCATAAATGAATTAAATTAATGGTTATACATGAATAAATAATAAAGGATTAGAGATAGACAATTGAAATAATGGAAATCGGTTGGGAAAAAATACCTCAAGGCAACATTGAAGTATTTTTGAGATGATTGTGTTTGTTTAGAAGGTGATCATCTGTGTTGTGATGGTCGAGAATGAAAACCATGACATGAAAATTTTTCGAAAAAGGGGATTTCAAGGTGGAATGTTGAGTTGAAGAGCTATGGTCAACGATCCATGTTTGATTCAAGAATGTCGATAATGGAATGGATGATCTGGAGGCGGTACAAAAAGAACATATACAAGGTGGCGCCGTTTTCTAGTGTTTTCCTAATTTTTGGGCCTGAAAATCGACAAATGAAGAAAACTGTTTTTGGAAAAGGGAATTGCGCACTGAGGACTTGGATTATAGGAAACTTGCGTGCCATATGTTTTTCAAGATAAAAAGATCAAAATATGGCAAAGGAAACAGGTTCGTGCAAGATTGGGAGTTGGTCGCGCAAGTGTCTAGGATGACAAAAGACTTGCGCTTCGAGATTGGGTTGCGCAGGTGACTTGCGAGCCATCATGATGGGTGGTCAATTTTCCTATAAATAATAGACCACCCCTCCTCATTTCTTACCAGAGTTCAACACTTTGAAGATTTAGAGCGCCCGTCACGCATGTGTGGTGGTCGCGCAAGTGGTGTGTGGTCACGCAGGTGAAGTTGCGCGCCGATGGTTGAAGTTGTGCGCCGGTGTGAGAAGTTGCACGCCGGTTGGAAGTTACGCGTCAATGTTGGATTGGGCGTAAAAGGAAGTGTGTCGCGAAAGTTAGGAGATGGGGAAGCTTGAGTTGAGAAAGTGTCTGAGGAGGACTTGCGTGCCTGTTGTGAATTGCGTGCCGATACTTGCACACCGAGATTGACTTGCGCGCCAAGTGAGGTTTATTTCCAGTAGGGATTTTTAGGCTGCGTGGAAGCTGGAAGTTTTCCCAATACCTACGGTGCAAAGAGAGATTCATCTACAGGTGAAAGTTAAACTTCAATAGAGCATCTACATAGATAAGAAGATGCATTCTTTCATGCAAATCAAGGGACCTACAGGTCTATAAACTGTGAGTGGATCCTTTATGACGCAGTGAGCAAAGGAAGAGGAAGAAAGTGATCTTATCCACCGGAAGTGAGCCAGATAGAGAGAAACAGGGAGTGACCCTTGGGAAAGTAGTAAAATGACCCTAAAACTTGTACAGGTAGTGAGCCCAGGATAGTGTGATTATACCTGAACTTTGTAATCCACAGCTAGTGAAGAATAATGGAATTTGGTATGCCCGGAAACTTGTCGGTGTATGCTCCTTGGACATGCCCTTAGCAGTGAAACAAGTAAAAATTTTTGTGTCCTTTTCATGCTTTACCTTCTGTTTATATTGTGCAATAGGAATGTTTGAGAAGAGTGTTTTGATTAACAGCGAAAGAAGATCAGAACGCGCCTTAATTTTGAATTAGTCATACCCTGATTCACCCCCCCTCTCAGGGTACACAGCCTAGTGGACCTAACAATTGGTTCAGAGGGAATGGTTGATATTAGTTCTTCTCTAAATGGAGGTCACCAATCATAAAGGGATTCCGATCTTCGACGGGAACAACATTCAGCTATTGTAGAATCAGATACAACACAACTTACGATCTTTGGGAATGGATGTATTCACTGCAGCAATGCATGGAATAACAACTGATATTAATAGTGGCGCATTATCAGAAGATGAACGTAGATATTTGGGTGCAGATGCCAAAGAAATTAATGCCTTTGGGGGATCCCTATCCAATCCTATCTATACAAAAGTGATGTCATGCAAAACGTCATGTTCCATGCGGGAATATCTATTGAATATATATGAATTAGATACAAAGGTCAGAGAGGCAAAGGTTCAAGTGTTGTGGAATAAGTATGAAGATCTGAAGATGAACCTGAATGAGTCTGTTGATTCATTTTTTAACATGGTAAATATTTTTGTGGATGATATGTGAGGTCTTTGTGAAGTCATTGAAGACATAAACATTGTAAAGCCCATCTTGAGGGATCTTCCACCTCGGTTCAATATGAATGTTTCTGTACTATAAGATAAAGATCTCAAAGAGCTGACACTGGAAAACTTGCATAGTACCTTGGTATCATATGAGATGAGGAATGATGACAACATGGCTGTGGAAAAAGGAAAATTCAAAGAGGTGGCATTCAAGGCAATGAAGAAGCTCACTATTGAAGATTCTCAAGGAGACGAAGAGGTAGATGAGGTGATGTCATTCCTTTCTTCAAATCTGCAAAGAGGAAGAGGAAATTTTAAGGGGAAACGTCCACTAGGATGATTTCAATGTGGAAAGGATGGACATCTTGTGGCAAGATTCCCCATGAAGTTTCAATATAATGATAATGATGATGATGAAGTTGAAATTCCAAAGAAGAAGACATCATCGTTTGTGAAAGGGAAGAAACAATTCAAGGGAAATTTCTTCAAGAAGAAGAATCTTCTTTCACTAGAATTTGAAATTTCAGATGAGTTTGAGGATGAAGAGGTTAAGGAGATAGAAAATTTCAGAGATCGTGTGGTAAATTCCTTGGTGGTGATTGTTGGTAGTTCCCAGAAAAAGGAATAAGCTGACGCTGAAGAAGAAGAAGAAATGGAAGGGAGAGTTGATATGGAAGCCGAATTGGAAGCATCTCTTGAGGAGATAGACGTTTGGAGAGCCAAAACGAAGAAATCCAATAAAGTTGTTCATTATGCCAAACTCTATATGCAACAACAGGATGATGAAAAGTCAGAGCTGTTAGAATAAATCAAAAGACTAAAATCCTCAACACCAGAGAGCTCAGAAAATATTGTTGAGCATAATCTTAGAATCGAGGAACAAAAGAAGGAAATTGATTGTTTGACTAACATAGGAAAGAGTAAGTCATATGTATCAAAGTGATTGAAGAAGAAGTGGTCAGTTTGTAACGAAAAATGATGGATCAAGAAAAACTCTTGACCCACAATGTGATATCAGAAAAGTAGACCATTCCGAAGACAGAGAAGATAAAAGAGGAGGCTTGTAGTTCAGCAGGAGTGAAGTAGCAAGAAAGCTCAAATGCTAATGTTGATTCAAGTCTTGATAAGAAACAAAAATATGTGGTAGTAAATGTCAGACCGCAAGCACTCTTCCCTATATTGAAGGTTGATTTGGGCACAAAACAGAATCAGGATATTGATGGATCCCAAAGGTAAAATCATAGTGCTAAAGTAACATGAAGGAATAAACCCTATATCAGGTGTTATTGTTGTGGGAAAATGGTACATTCACAGTATGTGTGTTCCATAGCCATGAGATATAGAAGGGAACAAGAACATAGGTGGCAGCCAAACAGAGAACGGTTTTCCAAAACATATTTATAAGGACACTGTTTTTGGTGAGGAGGATTTGGGCACATGGCTAGGTACTGCAGTTCCATCATTCAATGAAATGTGCCAAATCAGAATCAAAATGTTCATAAGTAGTAGATCAATAAACTGACAAGTGAGTTAAAAATTCATAATTGATTTATGGATTTGCAAGATGAAGTTGGTCCATCATACTCTGAGAAAGAACAAAAGTTTCAGTCTATGCCGAGTGTGAATGAAAAATTATGGACCAAGAAGAAGAAAATTGAGAAGGCCGTGGTGGCAGATATTGCCCTTAAAGCATCAGATCACTCTATTGTGTGGATCCTTGATAGTGGTTTCACATCTCACATGTAGAGACCTGTATCTTGACGTACATGGACATTACATTACTTTTGCGGAATACTTAGTACATAACAAAAAAAACACACACAAGGATCGTAATAGTTTAGTGTCTTTGGAAACTCGGAACATAATCTTCTAATCCTGGTGAAAGATCTTCAATATCTCCCGTAAAGATCTTCCATATTTTTTTTATACCTAAAACCTTTCTTTATATCCTAGGGAAAAGAAAACATAAAAGGGTGAGCTCAAATGCTCAGTAAGGGTATACAAAAGAAATAAAAATCATATCATATCTTTTTGAAAATCATAACCTGCAAAAGAGATCATAATATCTTAACATGGAACAAATCATAGAAGTGAAAATGAGATCACCATAATCATAACATGAAACTTGAAACTTTGTGGCATGCACACATAATCATGGAAAATCATTTCTTGTTAGTCATGACTCATTGCCAAGACTATCTTAGTGGACAAAGTCCCTTTCTGAATCGAGTAACCCTCGTTTCAGTCCTGTTTCACTGAACCGGTATAACCTACCATTCCAGCCATGTCTATATCATAAGATATAAAATCATTACCCAATGCATTGGAGGGAGATATAGGTCCCACCTATCTTATAATGAATCCTTTCTTATGTGTGCCACATAATCATAAAACATACATCATCGCATAACACATGTAACAAAAATGGGATTCTTGAAACATCATGACATCATAAATCAATTCATATAAGATAAAGGAATTCATAAACATAATTCCATCACAACATAGTCAAATCAATGTAAAAATATGGATAGAAACAGAACCCTTTATTATCTTATATGGAATATAATTTTGATAAAACACTTGAATTGAATTCTTGAGGAAAATATCCTTTCTTCTTCAAAATCAATTTCTTTTCACAAAACATCATGCAATTTTAAAAGAAAGAGATTTTATTGAAAATAGTCATGAAATCTTTTAGAGGAAGCTTCATGAATATAAGGCTTTATAAAACAGTAGAAATCCGTTCGTGCCGTATAAGTTAAAAAAAACATTCTTCGTACTTTTGTCGGAAAAGTCAAAAAGTACCTCGTATGACAAAAGATTACTTTCATAGATATTACTAAAAACTCACCGAAGGGTAAAAATGGATTTAAACAATTGTAGGTGGATGGAAATAATATTACATATTGATGAAACATGGATGTGGATGATAAAATACACCCCAGTAAATACTTATGAATAAACAATCTCGGATAAAAATGAGATTGTGATATTTCCCTTACCTTATGTCCGACTTGCTTTGTAAGTGTCCGAACATCCTGTATAATGATTTAAATCATGTTATTGACTTATTCCAGAATCATATTCATTGTTATGATATCATATATGGTTCACTTATGACATTATATTACCCGTTCTTTTGTAAATTCCATGTTAAAGAAGCATTTTGGGTAAAATCGTTTCATTTATCGTAGGTGTTTTGACTTGTTGTTCTTGACATCATTATTACTTATATCTTGATTTACTTACTTCCAGAATATAAAATATGATTTATATATCATATATATTCAGTATATATATATATAATAGATAGATAAATAAAATGAAAAACACTGTTCATGGAGACGGTAGTACGTACGTACGCATGAACGCTGTTTTACTTTCCTTATTGTCTTGAAATGGAAGTAAGTAGATGACATACATATATATATATATATATACATAAATCCAGTAGCTTTATAATGTCATATATTTCATTATTATTTCTTATATATACTTTATAATCATTCTTAAATGGTTAACATGGAGAATGAATCTCATCGCGTCGTGGAGACGGTAGTCCGTACGTACGCACGAGCGATGATATCATTTCCATAAATATTGAACTGAATTGGAGTGGATTATACAATATATCAGAATCAATATGATGTTTTAATAACTATTTATAGTTATTCTTTACACCATTATACCCATCCATGTAAGGTGGTGGTGGAAAATAGATTACACCACGGCGTGGAGACGGTATTCCGTACGTACGCACGCGCGGTGATTTCTTTTTCCGTAGGATGGATAGATGGTGAAATAGAGTTGTTTCATACTTATAATAACATATCAGTATTTGAGTTATACTGATGTTATTACTTCATAATGAAACAACCTAAGAAGAAGAAGTGGAAGAAGAAATAAAGATGAAAGAATTAGTAACGGTAATTACCTCTTCTTTGAAGTGCCTCTTTGAGACCTCCTCTTAGGGCACTAGAATTGGTCTTTGAGGAAGACCAGAACCTCTAGGATGTTGCTAGGGAAGTGGAGAAGAGATTTTGGCAGGGGTTGGCCGAGCTTCAGTGCTCAAATTGGTGTGAGGAGGAGGGGGAGGAGGTGTCCTTTTATAGGGGAAGAGAGGGGCACCTTAGGAATATCTCAAAATATTATTTTATATTAAAGTAAAAATCGGTTTATAATGGTTCCAACGGGTCTTATTTCGAAGATAATGTGCGGATGGGTCGAAATCCTATCAACCAATAGAATTTAGACAAGTTTAGGATATTATTTTAACCTTATCAATTAGATTTAACTCTAAGTTAAATAATTTATCTTTTACCATGTCTTTTTGTTTTCTTTCACTATATGGTTAATACATTTACTATAACATGCCAAACGAACCCCAAATTGTTTATTATTAATATATATATCCTTATATAAGTCTTTTGGCCGAACCTTAGATTTTTAGGAATAAAATAACAATTAATAATATAATATTTGATTTAAAAACTATTTTGTGTCAATTTTGACACTATTTGATATATGATTTTTGTGAGAGTCATAACAGAATTAAATGTTCAAAACAAGTTAATTAAATCAACATTAATATATCATAGTAACCTAGAAAATTAGTGTAATTCATAAAAAGTCTCAAATTACATTTATTTTGGTGTTTATAACATCAATTATGTCAATATTTCATTAATAAGATAATTACTGCATCATCATTGTGTCGTAAATAAATTAAATTATTTAAAGACCAAAAATTACAAATAAAATACCATTATGTAGGAAATCTTTTTATCTTTCTAATGAATATTTATAATCTAAAATCCATCATATATAACCCTATGTAACAATTTTTTTCCTAAAAGATATATGCTTGTGTCAATTTTGTATTCATTTTAACTTAATTAAAATAAAGTGTCATTATCACTTACATGTGGATCAATGGGGTCCCAAAATCGACCCAAATATGCCCATGGTCGAGCATGTATCAACCAATAGGGTTAAGACACGTTTTAGGGTAATTTAATATTATTATAATATTATTTTTTAACCCTTATTTACCGGATTTTCCCTTAACCATGGTAAATAAAATATTTACCGCAGTAATTATTCAAAATGTCTAAAAATAAAAGTTACCTATTTACACAATTTGAACATCCTGATTCCAAATATGGAATCCATTTTTCTAAATTCAAAACACAGAAGTGGTAGAAATTAATTTAAAATTAATTCCCGCTGTCAAAACAAAAAGCGTGTTTTTAAGAGATAATAACTATAAAAAGATTGACACTTGTTTATGTTCGGTTTAATTGTAAAATTGTGTCCAATGACCAAAATTATATTAAGTGGTAAAAATATATTCTAAATATACTTTAAAACCATTCAATATTATAATTTAACCACATAAGATATTACGATGAATAAAGTTGTTTTTAATTAAAATATAGCGTGTTTTTACTATTCATTAAAATATGAAAGTTATCGGAAAAATATCAAAAATTTATCTAATGTAAATTTTTACATCCTTATTCAAAAGAAGAATATTATTTTGTCAAATTGAACATATAAAGATGTCAAAAACTATATTTAATGTGGGTGCGCCATCAAAAGGCGGTAAAACTGCATTTTTTGAAAAATACTTATTTTACCCGAAAAATTTATTTTGTTCTTATACCATGTTCTAGAAATGTGTAAGATGAATAATAATGTTATAAAATTCAAAATTTAGTTAATACTATTCATAACGGCTAGTTCATGACAATATTATAATAATATAACATTGTTTATTAAAACTCGGTATTGCGTACAACACACGCTATGCGATTGCGTGTAATGCAAGCCAAGTCAGGGTTGCGTGTTGTTAAAGAATCCTTCATTGTTTCGTATAACAGAATACAACCATATTTCATTTATACATTTAATATATATATATATATATATACTCAATGTTGCGTAGAATAACTATTATCAAAATTGTGTGTAACACGATCCAAGAATAGTGTTGCGTATACTGCAAGCTAATACGGTGTTGCGTATAGCGCAAGGTAATCTTGGTGTAGAATAAAACACAAGACATTAATGAAATTAAAAGAATATTTTTCATAAAATCTCGGGGTGTTACATTCTACCCCCATTAAAATGAATTTCGCCCTCGAAATTCGTCGAGGTTATAAATGGTTTACTATTTGAAAGTTTCTTTGATAGAAACCCACATCGTAAAAAGGAATACCAAAACTTATCTTTAAAAACAAAAGTATGAAACGTAACGGTTACCCAAATAAACTAATCACTGGGTTTCCACATAGGTGAAAATATGGATATGGAAGAGAAATCTAACAATTATGTTCTGATGGAGAGTGGTAGAGAACATGGCTATGGAAAAGCTAGCAATCACAAAGCCATAAATTTGTGATGATATAAGGTACCATCTGATTCATCAGGTATAAGATCACTAGGACAACATTTTTTGTTTTCAATATCATTTCCCTAAACATGATGAATTAAAAGAAATACTTACATGATTTTGTTACAATCTCACTGTTGTTCGTGAATTGAACAATTTCCACTTCATACATAAAGAAATGAAGTTGAATTTGTTATTCGTGAAGCATTAGCAGATCATGTGATAGAAGGATGGGTCATTCCATCTATTTCAAACAAAAGGTTAGCAAAAATTATATACATAAGTCGATCTATAGTGAGATTAATCATATATGGTTACTAAAATGAACTTATACTTCACATATCATACTGATTAATATAATAAAACTAGTTTTCTACTAAACAGGGACTTCCTGTAGGTCAGTGGTAGGCGATAAAGGCCAGTCGCACTTCGGTTGTGGGTTCGATTCCCACAGCCTTGTCCGAAGCGATGGGCTGTCGCCCGTCCTGCAGGTTGTCCTTTTTCTAAAACTATATTACTATAACATCTCATCAATAATATCAAAAAACGTTTTATCCTAACTTATGTCCAACATAATCCATTACAATCTTTAAGCTTATCCATAATACTTCAGTCCACTCTCATAATATAGTGAAAACGATTACCAGAGATTTAATACCATCATTGATCCCCATATATCATAAGATATGTCTTGTTGGTCACATTCCAAACATTCAAAGTCCTTAATCATGTATTCTCTTGAATACCTTAGTGAAAACATGAATGCTGTTTAAAGTTAACACTTTCCACATACCAAAATCCTCAAAATTCTATATACTCAAACCATGATATCACTTAGTCCTTATATCAATCATGAGCTCATGAATACAATCAAACATCTCATTATCTTCTTATCCTTTTATTATGCACTTGTCATCTACTTTCCAAAAGTATCTGAATAACCTTTCATGGTTACTGGTAACATTAATCAGACAACAATGTAACAATCCTTACATGTTTCTTTATTCCATAGTACCATCAGATTACTTATACAACATTACACATGATAAACATGTAATCATTCCACTACATTCTTAAACCATTGACCGAGCTTCAACAATTCTTTCATCTCACATATCATTTGTAGTCTCATCATCATCATCCACATAAATACTACCCATATGACCATACTGATTCTCTTCATGAGTCTTTCCCTTAGGGCATTTGTTTGAATAATGCCCATACATTCCACATTTAAAACATTTAACCATTGTTGATGTCGTAGCAATACCATTATCCTCATCCATGGTGTTAACTGAACCTTTTCCTTTGCACTTACTTGCTTTGTGTCCTTCTTTTCCACACCCAAAGCATCTTCCAGTTCCTTTGAAACATTCTCCTTGATGCCTCTTCCCACATGATTTAAATAGGGGAAATTGAACTTTCTTTCCTCTATGATCATCATAAAACTCCATCTTTCTCTTATTAGCCGAGTCAGGAAACTTACCAAATTTTACTTTATTGATCATATTATGAGATTGCTGATTCGGCATAATAATGATGTTTGGACTTCCAAATCCCATTTCACTATGAAGAATATCATTCCATTGTCCATCATATCCTCCATTGTCGTGAATCATCTTGTTTCCAGCCATTTTCTAAAACCCAAAAAAGAATAGTGTGGGAGGCAAAAATCATTCTAGGGAAAACAACATAATAAAGGGGGAGTACCATCAATATCTAACATCTTAGGTTTAATTCTATGATCGTTAGCGTATTTCTAGTACTATAACTTATACGTCTACTTATCCTTAGGGACATCCCTAGACATACAGTAGAAATATCTCTAGGGATCTCACTAACGTTTTCGCATCTTAGTTTCCAAAGGTTGACTAAACCTTTCCTCTGATACCAACTGTAGAGACCCGTATCTTGACGTACATGGACATTACATTACTTTTGAGGAATACTTAGTACATAACAAAAAAACACACACACAAGGATCGTAATAGTTTAGTGTCTTTGGAAACTCGGAACATAATCTTCTAATCCTGGTGAAAGATCTTCAATATCTCCCGTAAAGATCTTCCATATTTTTTTTACCTAAAACCATTCTTTATATCCTGGGGAAAAGAAAACATAAAAGGGTGAGCTCAAATGCTCAGTAAGGGTATACAAAAGAAATAAAAATCATATCATATCTTTTTGAAAATCATAACCTGCAAAAGAGATCATAATATCTTAACATGGAACAAATCATAGAAGTGAAAATGAGATCACCATAATCATAACATGAAACTTGAAACTTTGTGGCATGCACACATAATCATGGAAAATCATTTCTTGTTAGTCATGACTCATTGCCAAGACTATCTTAGTGGACAAAGTCCCTTTCTGAATCGAGTAACCCTCGTTTCAGTCCTGTTTCACTGAACCGGTATATCCTACCATTCCAGCCATGTCTATCTCATGAGATATAAAATCATTACCCAATGCCTTGGAGGGAGATATAGGTCCCACCCATCTTATAATGAATCCTTTCTTATGTGTGCCACATAATCATAAAACATACATCATCGCATAACACATGTAACAAAAATGGGATTCTTGAAACATCATGACATCGTAAATCAATTCATATAAGATAAAGGAATTCATAAACATAATTCCATCACAACATAGTCAAATAAATGTAAAAATATGGATAGAAACAGAACCCTTTATTATCTTAGATGGAAAATAATTTTGATAAAACACTTGAATTGAATTCTTGAGGAAAATATCCTTTTTTCTTCAAAATCAATTTCTTTTCACAAAACATCATGCAATTTTAAAAGAAAGATATTTTATTGAAAATAGTCATGAAATATTTTAGAGGAAGCTTAATGAAAATAAGGCTTTATAAAACAGTAGAAATCCGTTCGTGCCGTATAAGTTAAAAAAACATTCTTCGTACTTTTGTCGGAAAAGGAAAAAAGTACCTCGTATGACAAAAGATTCCTTTCATAGATATTACTAAAAACTCACCGAAGGGTAAAAATGGATTAAAACAATTGTAGGTGGATGGAAATAATATTACATATTGATGAAACATGGATTTGGATGATAAAATACACCCCAGTAAATACTTATGAATAAACAATCTCGGATAAAAATGAGATTATGATATTTCCCTTACCTTATGTCCGACTTTCTTTGTAAGTGTCCGAACATCCTGTATAATGATTTAAATCATGTTATTGACTTATTCCAGAATCATATTCATTGTTATGATATCATATATGGTTCACTTATGAAATTATATTACCCGTTCTTTTGTAAATTCCATGTTAAAGAAGCATTTTGGGTAAAATCGTTTCATTTATCGTAGGTGTTTTGACTTGTTGTTCTTGACATCATTATTACTTATATCATGATTTACTTACTTCCAGAATATAAAATATGATTTATATATCATATATATTCAGTATATATATATATAATAGATAGATAAATAAAATGAAAAACACCGTTCATGGAGACGGTAGTCCGTACGTACGCATGAACGCTGTTTTACTTTCCTTATTGTCTTGAAATGGAAGTAAGTAGATGACATACATATATATATATATACATAAATCCAGTAGCTTTATAATGTCATATATTTCATTATTATTTCTTATATATACTTTATAATCATTCTTAAATGGTTAACATGGAGA
Organism: Viscum album; assembly: GCA_963277665.1. NCBI lineage: Eukaryota > Viridiplantae > Streptophyta > Magnoliopsida > Santalales > Viscaceae > Viscum > Viscum album. Next base: position 475,970,917 of record OY728148.1, read on the forward strand.
ATGAATCTCATCGCGTCGTGGAGACGGTAGTCCGTACGTACGCACGAGCGATGATATCATTTCCATAAATATTGAACTGAATTGGAGTGGATTATACAATATATCAGAATCAATATGATGTTTTAATAACTATTTATAGTTATTCTTTACACCATTATACCCATCCATGTAAGGTGGTGGTGGAAAATAGATTACACCACGGCGTGGAGACAGTATTCCGTACGTACGCACGCGCGGTGATTCCTTTTTCCGTAGGATGGATAGATGGTGAAATAGAGTTGTTTCATACTTATAATAACATATCAGTATATGAGTTATACTGATGTTATTACTTCATAATGAAACAACCTAAGAAGAAGAAGTGGAAGAAGAAATAAAGATGAAAGAATTGGTAACGGTAATTACCTCTTCTTTGAAGTGCCTCTTTGAGACCTCCTCTTAGGGCACTAGAATTGGTCTTTGAGGAAGACCAGAACCTCTAGGATGTTTCTAGGGAAGTGGAGAAGAGATTTTTTCAGGGGTTGCCCGAGCTTGAGTGCTCAAATTGGTGTGAGGAGGAGGGGGAGGAGGTGTCCTTTTATAGGGGAGGAGAGGGGCACCTTAGGAATATCTCAAAATATTATTTTATATTAAAGTAAAAATCGGTTTATAATGGTTAAAAAGGGTCTTATTTCGAAGCTAAAGTTGGGAGGGGTCGAAATCCTATCAACCAATAGAATTTAGACAAGTTTAGGATATTATTTTAACCTTATCAATTATATTTAACTCTAAGTTAAATAATTTAACTTTTACCATGTCTTTTTGTTTTCTTTCACTATATGGTTAATACACTTACTATAACATGACAAAAGAACCCCAAATTGTTTATTATTAATATATATATCCTTATCTAAGTCTTTTGGCCGAACCTTAGATTTTTAGGAATAAAATAACAATTAATAATATAATATTTGATTTAAAAACTATTTTGTGTCAATTTTGACACTATTTGATATATGATTTTTGTGAGAGTCATAACAGAATTAAATGTTCGAAACAAGTTAATTAGATCAACATTAATATATCATAGTAACCTAGAAAATTAGTGTAATTCATAAAAAGTCTGAAATTACATTTATTTTGGTGTTTATAACATCAATTATGTCAATATTTCATTAATAAGATAATTACTGCATCATCATTGTTTCATAAATAAATTAAATTATTTAAGTCTAAAAATTCCAAATAAAATACCATTATGTAGGAAATCTTTTTATCTTTCTAATGAATATTTATAATCTAAAATCCAATATATATAACCCTATGTAACAATTGTTTTTCTAAAAGATATATGCTTGTGTCAATTTTGTATTCATTTTAACTTAATTAAAATAAAGTGTCATTATCACTTACAAGTGGATCAATGGGGTCCCAAAATCGACCCAAAGATGCCCTTGGTCGAGCATGTATCAACCAATAGGGTTAAGACACGTTTTAGGGTAATTTAATATTATTATAATATTATTTTTTAACCCTTATTTATCGGATTTACCCTTAACCATGGTAAATAAAATATTTACCGCAGTAATTATTCAAAATGTCTAAAAATAAAAGTTACCTATTTACACAATTTGAACATCCTGATTCCAAATATGGAATCCATTTTTCTAAATTCAAAACACAGAAGTGGCAGAAATTAATTTAAAATTAATTCCCGTTGTCAAAACAAAAAGCGTGTTTTTAAGAGATAATAACTATCAAAAGATTGACACTTGTTTATGTTCGGTTTAATTGTAAAATTGTGTCCAATGACCAAAATTATATTAAGTGGTAAAAATATATTCTAAATATACTTTAAAACCATTAAATATTATAATTTAACCACATAATATATTACGTTGAAAAAAGTTGTTTTTAATTAAAATATAGCGTGTTTTTACTATTCATTAAAATATGAAAGTTATCGGAAAAATATCAAAAATTTATCTAATGTAAATTTTTACATCCTGATTAAAAAGAAGAATATTATTTTTTCAAATTGAACATATAAAGATGTCAAAAACTATATTTAAAGTGGGTGCGCCATCAAAAGGCGGTAAAACTGCATTTTTTGAAAAATACTTATTTTACCCGAAAAAATTATTTTGTTCTTATACCATGTTCTAGAAATGTGTAAGATGAATAATAATGTTATAAAATTCAAAATTTACTTAATACTATTCATAACGGCTAGTTCATGACAATATTATAATAATATAACATTGTTTATTAAAACTCGGTATTGCGTACAACACACGCTATGCGATTGCGTGTAATGCAAGCCATGTCAGGGTTGCGTGTTGTGAAAGAATCCTTCATTGTTTCGTATAACAGAATCCAACCATATTTCATTTATACATTTAATATATATATATATATACACTCAATGTTGCGTAGAATAACTATTATCAAAATTGTGTGTAACACGATCCAAGAATAGTGTTGCGTATACTGCAAGCTAATACGGTGTTGCGTATAGCGCAAGGTAATCTTGGTGTAGAATACAACACAAGACATTAATGAAATTAAAAGAATATTTTTCATAAAATCTCGGGGTGTTACATCACATGACAGGTAACAAGGTTCTTGTTATAGGTATAAAATATGACAAAGAAGGATTTGTCAAATTTGGAAATGATGAAGGCCTGAATATTGTTGTCTCAGGGAAAGCCAAGTTTGCGGGAAAAGAAATGAGACATGATGATGTCTTGGTAGTAGAGGGTCTCAGTCATAACTTGCTCAGTGTCAGTCAACTATGTGACTCTATGAACTCTATCCGATTTACCAAGAAGATGTGTATTGTTAAAGGAAAATATGGCGCAATCATTCTACCGGGGAAACAAACAAAGGGAAATATTTACCTAGTAGGTGGGGAATAAGATTCTTGATTTTTATCCAGAGAATAAGAAAACCAGATGTGGCATAAGCGACTTGGTCATCTATGCCAACCATCTATGGAAGATCCGGTAAAGTGTGATGCTGCTAGAGACCATCCCAAACTATCACCTAATCATGCTCATACATGCGATGCATGTCAACAAGGGAAGATCATAAGAAAAACATACAGGCCAAAGGAACAGAAATCATCCAGAGTGCTCGAATTGGTACATGCTGATGTATGTGGACCTATTTCACCACGAGCTATAAATGGTCAAAGGTACTATGATTTTTTCATTGATTATTATAGAAGAATGGCCTGGGTATTCATCATTACCCATAAGACATAGGTGTTCAGTTGATTAAAGCAATATAAGAGGGAATCAGAAAAGATGATTGGGCCCAAAAATGTGAAGTTTCGTACAGATAACGGTACGGAATTCACAAACAGTCATGTTGAAAACAATCTCGAGAAACATGGGATATGACATAAAGTTTCATTAGTAAGAACTCCCCAGTAGAATGGAGTGGTTGAAAGGATAAATCAGATCATCAACAATATGGCCAGAACAATTATTATTGATAAAGACCTACCAGAGAAATTTTGGAAGGAAGCAGTTTTGACATCAGTCTATGTTTCGAATAGGTCTTTGTTGTGTCCGAAGCAAGGGAAGACTCTGTATGTACTGTGGTACAGAAATAAGCCAACGTTGAAATACTTTCTAATCTTTTTAGGTATGTGTTTCATTCTAAACAATGAAAATCACAAGAAGTTTGAGGCATGAGGATATGAGGGGATATTCCATGGCTACTCAGGGAAAAGAAAAGAATATTAATATTTCAACAAAAGGCTAGGAAAAATTGTTAAGAGCAATGATGACACTATAGTTGAAATTGAAAAAAATACTCAACGACCCAGTGAATAGTTCCTGGATGAAAGTGATGATGAGGTAAGCAACACATGGGGAGAAGAAGTGGCAGAGGATAACTCAGAAGAAGATACTGATGATGAAGAAGAAAGTGTCAAGTTTGTGTCTGTAAGGAAGCCAAAGGGTCGAGCTGAAATTGATAGGAAGAATATCATTGGTGATCATACAGATCCAATTCAGACTCAAAGAATGAATTCATTACAGCAAACATCATTTTTATCTCAGGTGGAGCCGAAATGTTTTTTCGATGTAGCTGAAGATGAAAACTGGGTTCAAGCTATGAATGAAGAGCTCGATCCGATTTAGATGAACCAGAAATGGGGGATTGTTTCGAGGCCATCAGACAAGAATGTCATCGGTACTAAATGGATCTATCGTAACATGATTAATGAAGATGGAACTGTGATTCGAAAAAAAGCATGACTAGTGTTCAAGGGATACTCCCAGATAGAGGGAATAGATGTAGATGAGACATTTTCACCAATTTCAAGGTTGGAGACAATCAGATTATTTTTTGTCATAGCAGTGCAAAGAATGTTCAAAGTGTTCTAGATGGATGTCAAATATACATTTCTAAATGGAGTTGTGGAAGAAGAGGTGTACGTGGAGCATCCAGATGGTTTTCTCATTCATGAGGATGAGAACAAAGTTTGTAGGCTGAAGAAGGAGTTGTATGGGATGAAACAAGCACCAAGAGCATGGTACTCAGGGCTTGATCAGTACTTGAAGATGCATGGTTTCCAGCGTGGTGGAGTTGATTACAATCTCTATTTCAACAAAAGTAGTATTCAAAAAATGATGGTGCTGTTCTATGTCGATGACATAATATTTGGTGGATCAGACGAAGCTCAGTGTAGACAGTTTTCCGAATTCATGAAAAATGAGTTTGAAATGTCAATTATTGGAAGCTAATGTTTTTCCATGGTCTACAGGTGACACAAGGAAGGAATGGAACATTATTTTCTCAATCCAAATATGCCAAAGAGGTATTAAGAAGGTTTGGCATGGAATATTCTAAGGAGATGAAAACTATGGTTGCTACCTGGATGAATTAATCAAAAGATGAGGATGGAAAGGAAGTTAATATCACAAAATACAGGAAAATTATTGGAGGTTTATTGTACTTGACCGCGACAAGGCCTGATATTGTTTTCTCCACATACCAAGTAGCGAGATATCAGAGTAATCCCAAAGAAAGGAATATTCTTGTAGTGAAAAGAATACTTCGTTATATCCAGAGCACAGTACATTTTAGCTTGTCATGTAACGACAAATCTTAGACAAAGTTATTGGTATATACAGATGCAGACTGGGCCAGTTCAGCAGATGACAGGAAATCAACATCTGGAGGTGCATTCTATCTTGGCGGACTATGTATTGCTTGGTTAAGGAAGAAGCAGGATTTCATTTCATTAAGTACCGTAGAAGATGAGTATATTGCGGTCACTCAAGCATGCACACATTTATTATGGATGAAACAATAGCTTGATGATATGTGAGTTAAAGTAAAATCTCCTATTGGAATACAGTGTGATAACTCATGTTCTATCAATCATAGCAAAAATCCAGTTCATCACTCAAGGACAAAGAACATTGATATCAAATATCATTTTATCAAGGAGAAAGTGGAGAAAGTGTTTGTGAAGATGGAGTATGTGCCTACAAAGTTACAGGTTGCAGATATTCTGACAAAGTCCTTACCCATGGAAGAATTCGAAAGGCATCGACTGGCTCTGGGAGTTCAGTCGATTCCCCGCAATTAAAAGCGTGTGGATGTGACACCCCCCTCTCCCCGAGGTATGATATGTTTTTCCCTAATGTGGTGATATGTGTTCTCTACTCTGTTACAGACTACAAAAGAGTGACCTACGGGTTCGTTGAAAAAGGGGGAGAAAATAGTGATTGTTCAAGAGGGAGACATTGTGGAAATTTGATAAATCATGTTTGATATGGGGAGAAGGTGACAAGTGGAGCAGTCAGATAGTGGGAGAAATGATAATGGGGGAAATTTTTAAATCTAACGATGCTAGAAGTGATCAATCAAAGAATAGATTTCACAATAGGTGAGGATCGTGATAAAAGCAGAAGAGTGGAGTTGAAGAGTGGTAATAATATTTCCAAACCAAACATTGGTCTTCGAACAAGTCCTTCAAAAATTGGTATCAGTTTAGTACAAATTGGTATCAGTTTGGTGTCAAAAGTGGGTGTTAGAGATGAAGTGATTCATCGAAAAACTTTTCATTTACTCTTGTTTCTCACGCCGATCATTGCTCATGTGGGCTTAGGGTATGTGTTGTGTAAATCCTTGATCGATATTAGAATCGCAAAAGATGAATGGTGGTGAAAAATTAGTGATGCATATTTTTATGGAAGAGTTGTAAACAAAACTAAAGGGAGAGATTGTTGGGAAAAAATCCCTCAAGGCATCATTGAAGTATTTTTGACGTGATTGTATTTTTTGACAAAGTGATCATCTATGTTGTGATTGTTGACAATGAAAACCATGGCATGCAAATTTTTCGACAATGGAAATTTCATGGTGGAATGTCGAGTTGATGAGATGTGGTCAAGGATCCATGTTTGATTCAAGAACTTCGATAATGGAATGGATGATCTGGAGGCGGTACAAAAAATGAACAGATACAAGGTTGTTCTGTTTTCTAGTGTTTCCAAAATTTTGGGCCCGAAAATTGACAAATGAAGAAAAGTGTTTTTGGAAAAGGGTCTTGCGCACCGAGGACTTGGAGTATAGGAAACATGCGTGCCCTATGTTTTTCAAGATCAAAAGATCAAAATATGGCAAACGAAACAGGTTCGCGCAAGTTTGGGCGTTGGCTACGCAAGTGTCTAGGAGGACAGATGACTTGCGCGCCGAGACTGGGCCGCGCAGTTGACTTGCATGCCGTCACAGAGGAAGGTCAATTTTCCTATAAATACTAGACCACCCATCCACATTTCTTACTGGAGTTCAACACTTTGAAGATTTAGAGCTCCCGTCACGCAGGTGTGGTGGTCACGCAAGTGGTGTGTGGTCACGCAGGTGAAGTTGCGCGCCGGTGGTCGAAGATGTGTGCCGGTGTGAGAAGTTGCATGTCAGTTGGCAGTTGCACGTGAATGTTGTTTTGGACATAAAAGGAAGTGTGTCACACAAGTTAGAAGTCGAGGAAACATGAGTCTCACAAGTGTCTGAGGAGGACTTGCGCGCCCGTTGTGACTTGTGCGCCAAAACATGCGTGCCGAGATTGACTTGCGCGCCATGTAAGATTTATTTCCAGTAGTGATTTTCGGGCTTCGTGGAAGCTGCACGTTTTCCCGATACCTTCGGTGAAAAGATAGATTCATCTATGGGTGAAAGTTGAACTTCAACAGAGCATCTACATACAGAAGAAGATGAATTCTTTTATGAAAATGAAGAGAACTACAGGTCTATAAACTGTGAGTGGATCCTTTCTGACGCAGTGAGAAAAGGAAGAGGAAGAATGTGATCATCTCCACCGGTAGTGAGCCAGAGAGAGAGAAATAGGGAGTGTCCCTTGGAAAAGCAGTGAGCTGACCATAAACCTTGTAAAGGCAGTGAGCCCGGGACAGAGTTACTATACCCAAACTTTGTAATCCACATCTAGTAAAGAATAGTGGGATTTGGTATGATCGGAAACTTATCGGCATATGCTCCTTATATGTAGCCCTTAGCGGTTCACCAAGTAAAAATTTATGTGTCTTGTTCATGCTTTACCTTCTGTTTATATTGTGAAACAGGAAATTGAGAGAATAGTGTTTTCCTTAATAGCGAAACAAGATTAGAATGTGTTTTAATTTTTAATTATTCATACCCTGATTAACCCCCACCCCCCTCTCAGTGTACTCAACCTAGTGGACCTAACAAAATATAATCAAATCTTCCTTTTAATGATGAAATGGTGAAGAATGAGAAATCACGTAATCCCAAACAATAAAAAAGAGTAAAAAAATATAAGAAAGATAAAATTATGGAGAATTATGATATCATTGATAAATAATGTAATGTGGTTTTGAAATAGATGATGAGATTGAAACAAGTATTTCAACGGATGATGAATATTTGGGGAATGATTAAAAACTCACAATGATTCAATAAAATAATGAAATCAATCAACGAAATATAATTTAGATTGTAAAAAGATAGAAACACTGGAAAAATGATATAAACCAATACTCATTGAATCTTGCTGATTGGATGAGATCTATGAATGTTAATATTCCTGACAAGTACACAACATGAATGTTGTACACATCATGAATTGGAGTAAGTGTCTTGGGTCATAATATATGCACATAATGTAAGTACGTTTCACACCATCTAATTGATATCCACATTTCTTGTGAAAGAATATATTTATATCATTAACCTGGAGATACTTTAAAACATGAACAGATTGAAATATCATCATGTTATGTCTTCATTTTTCATTTAGCGAGACACTGCTATTTGAAAACTAAACATGTTACAGTAGATTCACACAAGGTGTAATGTCTTCACTTCATAAAGAATATTGATGGGCTGGTATGTGTCCTTGAAGGCATGTTGTGAATGAGGTATAAACACCATGAATTTATATAAGGCATTAAATCCTATTTTTTATTTTTAATAATTTTATCATTGATGTCTATTATTCCTAATTCCTCTGAAAACAAACCTAAACCCAGTGAATAATAGAATAATTCATGAATAAAACTTATCAAATGAATCCAATATATAATAATATATATATATATATATATATAAAATTTTAGCTCATTATTTATAAAAAGTATATTATTTCAATATTTATGGTTATGAATATGGTTATATGAAATTTAGAAGAAAAATTGAATACTATAGTGAATAAAATACATCAATATCATGGATGAATTAATCCGAACATGCGTACGTATATCACCGTCATTCACATAGAACAGAATGGATGTATTAAATTGATTATATTATTTATATGTAAATAATATATTAGATATCATATTAAATTATTAAATTCCCCATTTTAACAAGATTTGTTTGTAGGATATGAAGAAAAAATCACATTTCATATGTTGTCGTTATTCTATAAGAAAATATAATCCTTAATTTATATTTTGTAATTATTCGGAGGATGATAAAAAATAGATATTACATTAAAATATTTTTTTGAAAATATTATTAATATTTATGTTTTCATACATTCATGTATATTTTTTTCCGGTAGAAGAAGAAAATAATTAAGAGATCTCCATTGAGAAGATCACCTCCCCCATTATATGACCTCTATTGGGTAGCACCTTAAGGATCTATAATATTATCTTCATTAAAGTAAAATCCATAAATAATTTTTAGAGATATTTTATAAGATACTAGGGAAGAGGTTCTGTTAATATAAGTCTTTATAATGGGTGATGTAATATGGTTTATGTGGACTAGTTTTATCATAGATGAAAACGGAATTTAGAGGAATAGCCATTATATTTCAATGATATCATGACAATATTGAAGGATCAATGGATGAAAATGTGTAAAATAATTAATCGTTGGTTGGGTAATAATTTATAATGCCCCTACCATTGATTTCCATAGATGTCATAAATTTTCCATACATCACATAGCCTTATATTTAATTATTCTAGAATTATTGTTTTTAAATTTCTAACTAATGTTTATCTATGTAATTAATAATTTATTGATAATTTAAGGTAACACGTCTTAATTTTTTTTATGAACCCAAATTTTAACTCAATATAATTTAATTAAATACTAAATAATAATTAATTTACTTTTAAATCAAATGATTTAATGTATTAAAAAACTAATTTAATGAAAAATTTTCTTTTCACCTTTATGTGATGTTACAATTATTATAAAATACCAATTGAATGAGTGATAACCTAATTCAATGTATGTTCAAAAACCATATCAAATTCAATATAAAAAATATTTTGATTTAATTTATTAGATACAAATAATAAAATTTAATAAAATGATTTATTGAAAATAACCATTTCACCATTACCTTATTAATAGACAATATTATTAGTAAACAAACATTGAGGATGAGAAATGAAAATGAATATATTATATACTATGAATATTTTTATCTAAAATATTAAATCGTTTTTTTTTAATATCAAATTTTAAAGAAAACTAATTTTTTAATTTAAGAAAATATAATAATTTTTAGTTTAAAATATTACTTATGTTTTTATAATGTAAAAAATGGATTTCATAAATTCATTAGATTATTTTTAAATGAATTATTTTACAGCATAAATATATCATTGGTACAATAAAATATTTTATAAATTTTTATGTAATAGTTTCTTTTGGATAAGTTTATAAACATGTTAGTATTAGTAAAAATGGTATTTTTTTACTATTCACCTAAAATGTTTTTTCTAAAGAAACCTAAAATTTAATCCCAATATAGAATTGTTATTATAAATTAAAAAATAATAAAATATTTTTCATCTTAAAATTATAATTTTTTAAAATTAAATTTTATATAATGGATTCATTTAAAATGAAAATAGTTTTTAATGGAATATAAGTTGTTAAAATTTTATCTATTCATATACATATTAGTTATGAAGAAAAAAAAATATTGGTTGTAAAATATTTTTTATATCAAAAATATATTCTATATTTAATCACTCTAGCAAGTTAAAATAAATATCATTAAAATCCAATTTATAATATATAAAATTATATAGGAAATGGACTTACTAAAAACCTAGTAATATCAGATTAATTTATCCAATGAAACAGTATTAAAAATAATATTTCATTTTGTAAATTAAAATTTAAAATTCATTAAATTGAAATGATATATTAATAATTCACCATATTTAAAATTACATGTTTTATAATATTAATTTATATTTCTATAACCCCTAAATATCATCTCATAAGTCTTTGTAATATGATATTCTCTAATGGAAGTCAGGGGAAATGATTTCACTATAATTGGTCTCATTGAAATTTATTATATCACAAAATTATCTTTTATATGATTTATCTCATATAGTCAATTTTTAGTTTAGACTTGGTATTATCCTAGGGAAAACAATAATGATGCTTCTTCCTTTTCATGTTCGTACAAATAATACTCATAAAGAAGAGTACCATTACTGGACACAAGTTTTCTGATTTTATTTATTAATTTCATTATAATATTACCTCTCATTGTACCCAAATTCACAATGTTTATGTCATAAAAATCTTTTTTTACTTTTTATATTACATTACACTGAATAAAATATATCATGGTTTTGTGTTAGTTTAGTGTTGTCGGCATAGTAAGATACCATATGGTGGCATTTTCTAAAAGGGGACTGAACGCTAATTACATGAATAAGGGATAAGAGATCTGAAAGTACGATAGTGGAAATTTTGGTTAGAATAGAGTAGATCTATACTAGATTGGATGATATGTTTGGTGAGATTTGGGTATTGGGGGGAATGATCTAATGACCATAACACTTGTTTCTAGGTTAGAAACGTCATATTGATTGTTTTTGTTATCTTGATGTATGAGGTGATCATGAAAAGCCCTCAATGGATTAGTGTAGTGTGATAAAGAGGGATTAATCATGATTTTTTTCATGTGATATATTCTTATATTAGTGTGATATGGGAACCCAATTGTCTATCCCGGGGATGGTTTTCTGATGGCCTGGTATGATGGTTGGGTCAGACATGTTCAGGGGTCAGATAGTGTGGAAAATTATTGACAATGTATTATATTATTACCGTCATCTATTTTTTTCATTGATGGGATAACATGGGTAATACCATATGATGGATTGTGTAGAGGATTGGGGTAGATTATTGTATGTTGTCCTCTAGAGGAGTTCTTGGTATGGACATAGGTATATACGAGAACTAGATTTTGGGAGATTATATTTTCTAGACTATCTATGGTGTATCATTACCTAGTTAGTGTAGATATTTTTATGGATGACGTTCGAGGTATAAATATCCAGGTATAGAATGAGCAAACCCTGTTTACCTTTCCTCTCAAATTTTGGAATTATATTTTTTTTGAAATTTCGAGTAGTATGTGATTCTCCATTGGTCTGGTATCCTTTTAGTGGTTTTAATCTTTTAGTAAATTGTATCAACTATTATCCACCACAATAAATAAAAATTTTGTCTATTTTTATCCATTCTAACTACCTAATTGTGGAAATTTTTTGATCTTGTTATTGGTCTGACTCATATGTTTTGAATTTCAAAAATCCAGAATATCAAATATAGCTTAGGGTGAAGTTTTGGTATTTTTCCGAATAAATTCAATTTTGTAAAATAGACATCATTTTTTAATTCAGAATTTCAAATATTGCTTAGGGTGAAGTTTTGGTATTTTTCTGAAAAACTTCAATTTTTGATGAATAGTGAAACCACTAAGTGGTACTTATAAAAATTGATTTTCCGATTAAATGAAATTTTACCACCTATGTGTTTTCAATTTCAAAAATCTAACAAACATGGTTGTCATTAAGAAGTAAAATTTGGTTCAATGGGATTAAAATAATTTTTTGGTGAATAGTAACTTTTATGTTTTTAATTGCGATTAGAGGTAATTAGTGTAGTTTAAGGTAAAAATAATGTTTTAATAATATGAAATGACCTTGACACATGTACTACCCTTATTGGATGTGTCATGGCAGACCAAGACAATCCATGGGTCAACTTGGGGACCCCATGGAGCCACTTTGGTAGGAAAATGACATTAATAACTTTTTATTTAAAGTTAAAATAAAAATGTCACAAACATCAGTTGTTTTACTAAAACAATTTTTAAATGGGGTTATAGAAGTCATTTTTTCACTAAAAATATTCATTAGAAATATAAAAATATTTCCTACATCATGATATTTGTTTTATAATTTTTGGAAATTAAATAAACAAAATTATTTATGATACCATGATGATGCATCGATTACCACATTATTTAACGATTTAAAAAAACATAATGTAAAATCTAAGACCTACACATGTCAAAAACATATTGGTTGGGTTTATTTCGAACTATTATCACCTTATCCTAGAAATATATAATTTTGTGAAATTTTAAATCCAGAAATAATTTTATAATAAAGCAACCTTTTATAACTTTCCTAGAGTGCCCCTCCTCTCCACTTATAAAAGGCCCCCACCTCTACCACCTTACCCACACCTCTCAAGCCTTTGGATCGGCCAAAAACAGTCCCTTTTGTCTCTACACATCCCTCTATTACTCGTTGAAGCCTCACTTTGGGCAGAAGTCTTCCCATGGAACCCTTTGAGCTCAAATCCAAAAGAGTTACCCATTTTAAAGGTAGTGTTTTCTCCTATGTTCTTATGTTTTATTTTTCTTCTCCAACCCTATAAAAAATTATTATTCCTTTAATTTGTAACAACACCAGTATCTAAAATATACTAGGTTATTTTTATAAGAATTATTCGAGCTACACTTACACACACCTACATCAAATGGTTAAAGAACATACTGTTTCTGTGGATTGAGAATTTCTGTCTCACGAAGCGATGATTGTTCAACACTCATATAACACCTTCAAAGGTGGCCATTAATATGTCACTATATTTATATATGATTTATAATATTTTTATGATTTACTTAATCTTCTGTATTTTTCATTTATGGCATACCTTTATGGATTCTATTATGGGTTAACGGGATATCTTCATTTTAGGAAGTGCGGACTACCGCCCCCTCAAAGTGATTTGATTCGTTAATACCATATGTGGTACGTATAAAAGATAGATTTAATGATATTACATAGTATAGAATACTGTAATTGTAATTCTATTATGTATCATTATGTTTTAATTCCATGAAATATGAAATAGAAATGGAAGTAGCGTTCATGCGTAGGTACGGGTTACCATCTCCATGAACGGTGTATTTTATTTCTTACCTCTAAATGTTATGTAATATTATAAATGCATGTATATACTGGATATATATGATATATATGATATATACATCTTGAGTATAGCTCTGGATATAATGGATACATGAAAAACTTTTAATTATAAAGAGAATATTTTTGACTCAAGTACCAATGATCGTTAAAACGACCGTTATTAACTTAAATAATTACATAGTGTTCATGACATGGTAATAAGTGAAAGGAATAATTAACATGAAAATGTTTTTTAATCAAGTAGAAATTAACTCAAGTTTATTATTCAGAACATTAAAGAACAAACGATTCAAATCGGACCTGAGGTATGGGACTTCGTCTCAATCTCCTTTCATTGAGGCATATTTTGTTTTATACACAACTTTCTTTTATACAGTGTATAAACCCCTTTTACTTTTATGTTTACACAAAATTAATATTTTTATATGAAGCTTTTACTAAATGAAAAAAGGGAATGTTTTGTTTTTGTCGTACGTATGTGGTGACAACAGCTTCTCCACCGCCGTGGCCATTATTTGAGTTTTGGATTCCTCTACAAGCCATACTATTTTTACCATGTTTTACATTTCTTTTATTTTGGATTTGAAAATGGTTTACATAATGTTTTTATTATATAAATGTGTTGTATTGATATCTTGTGATTGAAATGTGGAAATGTTATGTTTCCTTTATGCTTGTTTTATGTGATACAATTATGTTATGGTTCTTGGGAATTGTTATGATGACGGGTGGTTCCGTGATAAACTAAGGGCGGGTGAGCCCGATATAGCTCTCCAATGCATTGTGTAACGTGAAGGGGTTAAATGTTAAGGTTTCTCCGAAGCTATTTAGTGAATATTATATTATGGGTATTCCAAACGTAACCAAGAGGGTTACTCCCTACGTAAGAATGTAATGAATTTCTCAAGTTACCTTTATGTCTTATGATTTCTATGATTTATTCATGATTTGATGAGGGATGTTAAATTGATTATGTTTTATGGGTAAAGTATGATTTCATTCTTATGAATGTATGTACTAATGTTTCCTTTCCATATTTTTATATCCCTTACTAAGCTTTTTATGCTCATCCGAAGTTTTTTTAGAAATGTTTTTCACAGGTCAAGGGAAAGGTACATGATATGATGATAGTGTAAAAGAAGTGTCACGATAGAATCAATGGTTTATTTTAAATATGAATCTGTAGATGGGAAAAATGAATACTATCTTTTATGTAACCAATTTGTTTAAATGTGGAATGTAATTCATGTTTTATGATCTAATTCTCCAAAACTCTAAACCTGAAGAGATCCTCAACATGTATTCTTGAAGTAACTCATGATTAAGTGATGTTTAAGGCTGGGGCCTTGTAGTTACTATGTGATGTGATCAGAATTTATTAAGGACATTCATTTTGAGTTGTTTTGTTGGATTTATGTTTATGAATGATTTTTGTTTAATAAAATGTCTGTATTTACTATTAGACATTAGTTTTATGGAAATGATAACTTTTAGGGTTTGTTTGTTATTTTTTTGTTGTGATTTATTATTGGGATGTAAATCATAATTCTTGAAATTTTATGAGGATGAATATAATATTATAATATATCAATATATAATGTAATAATATTTCATTACCTTATTGGATAGTAATTGAATTCTTCAACTCTAGGAAAATTATTGTGAATAAAAAATGTTATTCATCTACATTCATTATAATGAAATCAATGACCACGTCACCCATCATAAAAGTATGGATTTATGATTTTTAATTTTCTACTGATCATGTTTTCTATCAATCCCCATCATAAATTTATGGTTATTATTCTCTTCAATATCCATTTTTTCTGACATGGAAAAAAAGAACCAATTATCTCTGGTGACCTTTTCACTTCTCTTTCATTATTTTAATGTGAGAGTCTCAATATTATGTTTTCCGATGTGGGATTTCGGATATGTTATTTGAACAACATTATTTTGAAAGGAAAAAAACTAGTTTTTTTCCTTGTGTTAAAATTATGAGGAAGTAATTTATTATAGCTGGTGGGATAATGTGACATCCCAATATTTCAGGAATGAAACATGGTGTTCGATAGCATACATGATATGCCACATTGAGAATAAATGAAAAACTAAATATTATCATTGAAATGTTACCATCAAATCCTAGCCATTATAAGGGAAGGAATGGAAATTGTTATTAAAATATGGTATACACTTCAATATAAAATTAATTTTTTGGTGAAAATCTAATTATAAATTAATGTAAAACCATTTTTAAAATTAATGTGAATGTTATTTTTGAAAAAACTAATTAAATGTGAAAAAGTGTGACTATAAAATTATAAAATTACTCTTTTTGTACTATATTAACGAAATATTTTTGAAAGTTAAATAATTTAATGTTATAAATTCCTCTTATTTACTTATTCGACATTATATTAGAATAAATTTTATTTTCTAAATAAAAGAATTATTTATTAAAAGTTATTTTTTTCACACATTGACGGTAACACTATTAAAAATCTAGTTTTCACAAATTTATAAATTATATTGAAAATAATCCATATCGGTAATTAGAGTATCATAATTTATTTTGGTTGAATGTATTATATTTATCTGATATGTATCCCATTTTGATGAATAATTAATAAATAATGAAATTCAATTGAAAAATACATTTTCATGATGTTTATTTATAGTGGGAAATTATTTTTTAATGGTTTTAAAGTATAATTTGATCATTTAGTTATCATTTAATCCAATATATATAATTGGTATAATATTTACCTCGATATTGGATATAATAAAATTGTGTAATGTTGAGTTTTTTCATTAAAACACGTTTTCTCATTCAGTCAACTAGAATAATTTTTAATTAATTTCTGAAAATTATGTGTTTTGAAATAGGAATAATGGATTCAATATTTGGAATAATAATGTAAATATTATTTAAATGGATGCCTTTTATTTTAAAAAATCATGTATATTAAATTTAGAAATAATTTTTTGTTATCGCTCTTAAGGATAAATAATGTAATTAAAGGTAAATATAATATTATAAGTAATATAAAATTTGCCTAAAACATATCATAATTTTGTTGGATGACCTTTTATCGACAACAATCATCCCTAGTATTATTTAAGAACCACATGGGACCATATGGATGGAATTAAGACATTTATAATACAATTTTCAATAAAAAGAGAATTTAATGACATTATTGTTTTAAAAAGTATAATATTTTTTAATATGTGGTTATACAATAGATATGTTCGACTATAATAATAATGTGGAAATATAATAAATTTTTATACATCATTATAATTTACTTATATACTTTTGGAAATAAATAATTAAATTAGATAGTGAGACAATGATGATGTAATAGTATTTTAATTAATGATGGAATAAAATAAATTAAATTTAAAAGATTAAATTAAATATAATTTCATTTTATTTATGTCATACACTAATTCAATGAATAAATTTGACATGTTAGTGATGAATTAATATAGTTTTTTAATAGATGAAGTTGTAATGATATTTTTAAAATGTAATGTATTGAATAGTATCCAAATTAGAATTATTAATATATTAAAATAAATATTATTATACTAAATGATATGATATTCATAAAAATATAATATTATAAAAAATGAAAGATAAAACCCAAAAATTTAATAAATGAATCAATTTTTATTTCATTTAATGAATTTATGTTATATATCTATATGAAAAATTAGTGATACCACATTAGCATTTAAATGAGGATAAAAAAAATAATTTGGACAAATAAGCTCTAAACATTTCTATTTTTCATTAGATGAATTGGATACAGCCAGAAATCATCATAAATTAGGAATGAATGATTTTTAATACATTTGGATTAGAAAAATAATTTATATTAATTTAATATTTTGAGGAATTTCAGGAGTGCCCCTCCCCTCTCCAATAAATGGCTACCAATTATTCAATTTTCATCACACATACAAAACATTTTTTAGACAGAAACTACCCAAATCCCTTCCTAGTATCACTCAACACATTCTCGAGCCATTATAATGGGCATAACACCCACATAAGTGTGTTATAGTGATAATAAATGAAGAAAATATATAGATGAGATATTGTTTTAATCATGTATTTCTATTTTAATTTTTATTCAACATCTATAAAATATAATTCCACCATAATAAAATAATAAAACAATATAATCAATATACTGAAATCTTGATATTTTAATATCATCACCTAAATCTATATCTACTTCCAATAAATGGGAACATAATTAATAATTTGTGTGTACGTATCAACCATCACCTCCAGAACCGCTATAATTTATTTTCCATCACCATATGCCAAATCAATTTATAATGATTGAATTAATGTATATATATTATATTAATGAGAAATAGATCTTTATAACTGAATAATATATCATTTATTTTCATACATTCCATGAACATAAAAATTATAGTATTATTCATGAATTTGTTTAAACTATCCCCTCAAGGAAGAAACATGATTCACTTTTAATCACCACATCATATGGATAATATGTATAAGTATATTTAAATTATTAATATGATATTAATTATATTATTATCAATATATAAATATTAAATAATACTAACCTTCATTCCATAAAGATCATTGAAAAATGAAAATGTTACTCATGTGTACGTCTAAAGTTCTATCTATAAATTTCTAACGTTTTCCATTTTTATTAACCATACATATTAGGTTTGATTTAATGGTATAGTTCATATATAAAACAGATAATTCTTTCCTGAATAATATTTTGGAGATTATTTAACAATGAACACTTTTAATATTTAAATCATACCAAAGTCACTTTTTACTAAATTACAGAATATCATCAAAATTAATATCATTTTCATACATAATTAATTTATTGTAATAAAATGATAATAAGTGATATAAAAGGAATAATAATGTTTTAAATGTTTCTAAATAAATCAATAAATTAACAAATGATTATTATGTAGGATGATAATTCTTATACCTGACGAGTCAGAATCAGGGTATGTGATTTCGTCTGAGTCTCCATCCGTTGAGGCATTTCTTGATCCTATGCACCTTTTTTAATTTAAAAGGTGTATATATAGATATATATATAATAATAATAAATTTAATATCCATATTTTAAATTTAATAATGTAATTTAGTGCTTTTATTAAATAATTCTATCATGGATATTGTAGAGACCCGTATCTTGACGTACATGGACATTACATTACTTTTGCGGAATACTTAGTACATAACAAAAAAATACACACAAGGATCGTAATAGTTTAGTGTCTTTGGAAACTCGGAACATAATCTTCTAATCCTGGTGAAAGATCTTCAATATCTCCCGTAAAGATCTTCCATATTTTTTTTACCTAAAACCTTTCTTTATATCCTAGGGAAAAGAAAACATAAAAGGGTGAGCTCAAATGCTCAGTAAGGGTATACAAAAGAAATAAAAATCATATCATATCTTTTTGAAAATCATAACCTGCAAAAGAGATCATAATATCCTAACATGGAACAAATCATAGAAGTGAAAATGAGATCACCATAATCATAACATGAAACTTGAAACTTTGTGGCATGCACACATAATCATGGAAAATCATTTCTTGTTAGTCATGACTCATTGGCAAGACTATCTTAGTGGACAAAGTCCCTTTCTGAATCAAGTAACCCTCGTTTCAGTCCTGTTTCACTGAACCGGTATAACCTACCATTCCAGCCATGTCTATCTCATGAGATATAAAATCATTACCCAATGCATTGGAGGGAGATATAGGTCCCACCCATCTTATAATGAATCCTTTCTTATGTGTGCCACATAATCATAAAACATACATCATCGCATAACACATGTAACAAAAATGGGATTCTTGAAACATCATGACATCATAAATCAATTCATATAAGATAAACGAATTCATAAACATAATTCCATCACAACATAGTCAAATCAATGTAAAAATATGGATAGAAACAGAACCCTTTATTATCTTAGATGGAAAATAATTTTGATAAAACAGTTGAATTGAATTCTTGAGGAAAATATCCTTTCTTCTTCAAAATCAATTTCTTTTCACAAAACATCATGTAATTTTAAAAGAAAGAGATTTTACTGAAAATAGTCATGAAATCTTTTATAGGAAGCTTCATGAAAATAAGGATTTATAAAACAGTAGAAATCTGTTCGTGCCGTATAAGTTAAAAAAAACATTCTTCATACTTTTTTCGGAAAAGTCAAAAAGTACCTCGTACGAAAAACAACAAAAGATTCCTTTCATACGTATTACTAAAAACTCACCGAAGGGTAAAAATGGATTTGAACAATTTTAGGTGGATGGAAATAATATTACATATTGAGTAAACATGGATGTGGATGATAAAATACACCCCAGTAAATACTTACGAATAAACAATCTCGGATAGAAATGAGATTGTGATATTTCCCTTACCTTATGTCTGACTTGCTTTGTAAGTGTCCGAACATCCTGTATAATGATTTAAATCATGTTATTGACTTATTCCAGAATCATATTCTTTGTTATGATATCATATATGGTTCACTTATGACATTATATTACCCGTTCTTTTGTAAATTCCATGTTAAAGAAGCATTTTGGGTAAAATCGTTTCATTTATCGTAGGTGTTTTGACTTGTTGTTCTTGACATCATTATTACTTATATAATGATTTACTTACTTCCAGAATATAAAATATGATTTATATATCATATATATTCAGTATATATATATATATATAATAGATAGATAAATAAAATGAAAAACACCGTTCATGGAGACGGTAGTCCGTACGTACGCATGAACGCTGTTTTACTTTCCTTATTGTCTTGAAATGGAAGTAAGTAGATGACATATATATATATATATATATACATAAATCCAGTAGCTTTATAATGTCATATATTTCATTATTATTTCTTATATATACTTTATATTCATTCTTAAATGGTTAACATGGAGAATGAATCTCATCGCGTCGTGGAGACGGTAGTCCGTACGTACGCACGAGCGATGATATCATTTCCATAAATATTGAACTGAATTGGAGTGGATTATACAATATATCAGAATCAGTATGATGTTTTAATAACTATGTATAGTTATTCTTTACATCATTATACCCATCCATGTAAGGTGGTGGTGGAAAATAGATTACACCACGGCGTGGAGACGGTATTCCGTACGTACGCACGCGCGGTGATTTCTTTTTCCGTAGGATGGATAGATGGTGAAATAGAGTTGTTTCATACTTATAATAACATATCAGTATGTGAGTTATACTGATGTTATTACTTCATAATGAAACAACCTAAGAAGAAGAAGTGGAAGAAGAAATAAAGATGAAAGAATTGGTAACGGTAATTACCTCTTCTTTGAAGTGCCTCTTTGAGACCTCCTCTTAGGGCACTAGAATTGGTCTTTGAGGAAGACCAGAACCTCTAGGATGTTTCTAGGGAAGTGGATAAGAGATTTTGGCAGGGGTTGGCCGAGCTTGAGTGCTCAAATTGGAGTGAGGAGGAGGGGGAGGAGGTGTCCTTTTATAGGGGAGGAGAGGGGCACCTTAGGAATATCTCAAAATATTATTTTATATTAAAGTAAAAATCGGTTTATAATGGTTCCAAAGGGTCTTATTTAGAAGCTAAAGTGGGGATGGGTCGAAATCCTATCAACCAATAGAATTTAGACAAGTTTAGGATATTATTTTAACCTTATCAATTAGATTTACCTCTAAGTTAAATAATTTAACTTTTACACTGTCTTTTTGTTTTCTTTCACTATATGGTTAATACACTTACTATAACATGCCAAACGAACCCCAAATTGTTTATTATTAATATATATATCCTTATCTAAGTCTTTTGGCCGAACCTTAGATTTTTAGGAATAAAATAACAATTAATAATATAATATTTGATTTAAAAACTATTTTGTGTCAATTTTGACACTATTTGATATATGATTTTTATGAGAGTCATAAAAGAATTAAATGTTCGAACCAAGTTAATTAGATCAACATTAATATATCATAGTAACCTATAAAATTAGTGTAATTCATAAAAAGTCTCAAATTACATTTATTTTGGTGTATATAACATCAATTATGTCAATATTTCATTAATAAGATAATTACTGCATCATCATTGTGTCATAAATAAATTAACTTATTTAAAGTCTACAAATTACAAATAAAATACAATTATGTAGGAAATCTTTTTAGCTTTCTAATTAATATTTATAATCTAAAATCCAACATATATAACCCTATTTAACAATTGTTTTTCTAAAAGATATATGCTTGTGTCAATTTTGTATTCATTTTAACTTAATTAAAATAAAGTGTCATTATCACTTACAAGTGGATCAATGGGGTCCCAAAATCGACCCAAAGATGCCCACGGTCGAGCATGTATCAACCAATAGGGTTAAGACACGTTTTAAGGTAATTTAACATTATTATAATATTATTTTTTAACCCTTATTTACCGGATTTACCCTTAACCATGGTAAATAAAATATTTACCGCAGTAATTATTCAAAATGTCTAAAAATAAAAGTTACCTATTTACACAATTTGAACATACTGATTCCAAATATGGAATCCATTTTTCTAAATTCAAAACACATAAGTGGCAGAAATTAATTTAAAATTAATTCCCGCTGTCAAAACAAAAAGCGTGTTTTTAAGAGATAATAACTATCAAAAGATTGACACTTTATTTATGTTCAGTTTAATTGTAAAATTGTGTCCAATGACCAAAATTATATTAAGTGGTAAAAATATATTCTAAATATACTTTAAAACCATTCAATATTATAATTTAACCACATAAGATATTACGATGAAAAAAGTTGTTTTTAATTAAAATATAGCGTGTTTTTACTATTCATTAAAATATGAAAGTTATCGGAAAAATATCAAAAATTTATCTAATGTAAATTTTTACATCCTGATTCAAAAGAAGAATATTATTTTGTCAAATTGAACATATAAAGATGTCAAAAACTATATTTAATGTGGGTGCGCCATCAAAAGGCGGTAAAACTGCATTTTTTGAAAAATACTTATTTTACCCAAAAAATTTATTTTGTTCTTATACCATGTTCTAGAAATGTGTAAGATGAATAATAATGTTATAAAATTCAAAATTTAGTTAATACTATTCATAACGGCTAGTTCATGACAATATTATAATAATATAACATTGTTTATTAAAACTCGGTATTGCGTACAACACACGCTATGCGATTGCGTGTAATGCAAGCCAAGTCAGGGTTGCGTGTTGTGAAAGAATCCTTCATTGTTTCGTATAACAGAATCCAACCATATTTCATTTATACATTTAATATATATATATATATACTCAATGTTGCGTAGAATAACTATTATCAAAATTGTGTGTAACACGATCCAAGAATAGTGTTGCGTATACTGCAAGCTAATACGGTGTTGCGTATAGCGCAAGGTAATCCTGGTGTAGAATACAACACAAAAAATTAATGAAATTAAAAGAATATTTTTCATAAAATCTCGGGGTGTTACATTCTACCCCCCTTAAAATGAATTTTGCCCTCGAAATTCGTCGAGGTTATAAATGGTTTACTATTTGAAAGTTTCTTTGATAGAAACCCACATCGTAAAAAGGAATACCAAAACTTATCTTTAAAAACAAAAGTATGAAACGTAACGGTTACCCAAATAAACTAATCACTGGGTTTCCACATAGGTGAAAATATGGATATGGAAGAGAAATCTAACAATTATGTTCTGATGGAGAGTGGTAGAGAACATGGCTATGGAAAAGCTAGCAATCACAAAGCCATAAATTTGTGATGATATAAGGTACCATCTGATTCATCAGGTATAAGATCACTAGGAAACATTTTTGGTTTTCAAGATCATTTCCCTAAACATGATGAATTAAAAGAAATACTTACATGATTTAGTTACAATCTCACTATTGTTCATGAATTGAACAATTTCCACTTCATATCATAAAGAAATGAAGTTGAATTTGTTATTCGTGAAGCATTAGCAGATCATGTGATAGAAGGATGGGTCATTCCATCTATTTCAAACAAAAGGTTAGCAAAAATTATATACATAAGTCGATCTATAGTGAGATTAATCATATATGGTTCCTAAAATGAACTTATACTTCACATATCATACTGATTAATATAATAAAACTAGTTTTCTACTAAACAGGGACTTCCTGTAGGTCAGTGGTAGGCGATAAAGGCCAGTCGCACTTCGGTTGTGGGTTCGATTCCCACATCCTTGTCCGAAGCGATGGGCTGTCGCCCGTCCTGCAGGTTGTCCTTTTTCTAAAACTATATTACTATAACATCTCATCAATAATATCGAAAAACGTTTTATCCTAACTTATGTCCAACATAATCCATTACAATCTTTATGCTTATCCATAATACTTCAGTCCACTCTCATAATATAGTGAAAACGATTACCAGAGATTTAATACCATCATTGATCCCCATATATCATAAGATATGTCTTGTTGGTCACATTCCAAACATTCAAAGTCCTTAATCATGTATTCTCTTGAATACCTTAGTGAAAACATGAATGCTGTTTAAATTTAACACTTTCCACATACCAAAATCCTCAAAATTCTATATACTCAAACCATGATATCACTTAGTCCTTATATCAATCATGAGCTCATGAATACAATCAAACATCTCATTATCTTCTTATCCTTTTATTATGCACTTATCATCTACTTTCCAAAAGTATCTGAATAACCTTTCATGGTTACTGGTAACATTAATCAGACAACAATGTAACAATCCTTACATGTCTCTTTATTCCATAGTACCATCAGATTACTTATACAACATTACACATGATAAACATGTAATCATTCCACTACATTCTTAAACCATTGACCGAGCTTCAAAAATTCTTTCATCTCACGTATCATTTGTAGTCTCATCATCATCATCCACATAAATACTACCCATATGACCATACTTATTCTCTTCACGAGTCTTTCCCTTAGGGAATTTGTTTGCATAATTCACATACATTCCACATTTAAAACATTTAACCATTGTTGATGTCGTAGCAATACCATTATCCTCATCCATGGTGTTAACTGAACCTTTTCCTTTGCACTTACTTGCTTTGTGTCCTTCTTTTCCACACCCAAAGCATCTTCCAGTTCCTTTGAAACATTCTCCTTTATGCCTCTTCCCACATGATTTAAATAGGGGAAATTGAACTTTCTTTCCTCTATGATCATCATAAAACTCCATCTTTCTCTTATTAGCCGAGTCAGGAAACTTACCAAATTTTACTTTATTGATCATATTATGAGATTGCTGATTCGGCATAATAATGATGTTTGGACTTCCAAATCCCATTTCACTATGAAGAATATCATTCCATTGTCCATCATATCCTCCATTATCGTGAATCATCTTGTTTCCAGCCATTTTCTAAAACCCAAAAAAGAATAGTGTGAGAGGAAAAAATCATGCTAGGGAAAACAACATAATAAAGGGGGAGTACCTTCAATATCTAACATCTTAGGTTTAATTCTATGATCGTTAGCGTATTTCTAGTACTATAACTTATACGTCTACTTAACCTTAGGGACATCCCTAGACATACAGTAGAAATATCTCTAGGGATCTCACTAACGTTTTCGCATCCTAGTTTCCAAAGGTTGACTAAACGTTTCCTCTGATACCAACTGTAGAGACCCGTATCTTGACGTACATGGAAATTACATTACTTTTGCGGAATACTTAGTACATAACAAAAAAAACACACACAAGGATCGTAATAGTTTAGTGTCTTTGGAAACTCGGAACATAATCTTCTAATCCTGGTGAAAGATCTTCAATATCTCCCGTAAAGATCTTCCATATTTTTTTTACCTAAAACCTTTCTTTATATCCTGGGGAAAAGAAAACATAAAAGGGTGAGCTCAAATGCTCAGTAAGGGTATACAAAAGAAATAAAAATCATATCATATCTTTTTGAAAATCATAACCTGCAAAAGAGATCATAATATCTTAACATGGAACAAATCATAGAAGTGAAAATGAGATCACCATAATCATAACATGAAACTTGAAACTTTGTGGAATGCACACATAATCATGGAAAATCATTTCTTGTTAGTCATGACTCATTGCCAAGACTATCTTAGTGGACAAAGTCCCTTTCTGAATCGAGTAACCCTCGTTTCAGTCCTGTTTCACTGAACCGGTATAACCTACCATTCCAGCCATGTCTATCTCATGAGATATAAAATCATTACCCAATGCATTGGAGGGAGATATAGGTCCCACCCATCTTATAATGAATCCTTTCTTATGTGTGCCACATAATCATAAAACATACATCATCGCATAACACATGTAACAAAAATGGGATTCTTGAAACATCATGACATCATAAATCAATTCATATAAGATAAAGGAATTCATAAACATAATTCCATCACAACATAGTCAAATCAATGTAAAAATATGGATAGAAACAGAACCCTTTATTATCTTAGATGGAAAATAATTTTGATAAAACACTTGAATTGAATTCTTGAGGAAAATATCCTTTCTTCTTCAAAATCAATTTCTTTTACAAAACATCATGCAATTTTAAAAGAAAGAGATTTTATTGAAAATATTCATGAAATCTTTTAGAGGAAGCTTCATGAAAATAAGGATTTATAAAACAGTAGAAATCCGTTCGTGCCGTATAAGTTAAAAAAACATTCTTCGTACTTTTGTCGGAAAAGTCAAAAAGTACCTCGTACGAAAAACAACAAAAGATTCCTTTCATACATATTACTAAAAACTCACCGAAGGGTAAAAATGGATTTAAACAATTTTAGGTGGATGGAAATAATATTACATATTGAGTAAACATGGATGTGGGTGATAAAATACACCCCAGTAAATACTTACGAATAAACAATCTCGGATAGAAATGAGATTGTGATATTTCCCTTACCTTATGTCCGACTTGCTTTGTAAGTGTCCGAACATCCTGTATAATGATTTAAATCATGTTATTGACTTATTCCAGAATCATATTCATTGTTATGATATC
The DNA here is from genome assembly GCA_963277665.1 of Viscum album. Classification (NCBI taxonomy): domain Eukaryota; kingdom Viridiplantae; phylum Streptophyta; class Magnoliopsida; order Santalales; family Viscaceae; genus Viscum; species Viscum album. Next base: position 475,997,794 of record OY728148.1, read on the forward strand.
ATATATGGTTCACTTATGACATTATATTACCCGTTCTTTTGTAAATTCCATGTTAAAGAAGCATTTTGGGTAAAATCGTTTCATTTATCGTAGGTGTTTTGACTTGTTGTTCTTGACATCATTATTACTTATATCATGATTTACTTACTTCCAGAATATAAAATATGATTTATATATCATATATATTCAGTATATATATATATATATAATAGATAGATAAATAAAATGAAAAACACCGTTCATGGAGACGGTAGTCCGTACGTACGCATGAACGCTGTTTTACTTTCCTTATTGTCTTGAAATGGAAGTAAGTAGATGACATACATATATATATATATATACATAAATCCAGTAGCATTATAATGACATATATTTCATTATTATTTCTTATATATACTTTATAATCATTCTTAAATGGTTAACATGGAGAATGAATCTCACCGCGTCGTGGAGACGGTAGTCCGTACGTACGCACGAGCGATGATATCATTTCCATAAATATTGAACTGAATTGGAGTGGATTATACAATATATCAGAATCAATATGATGTTTTAATAACTATGTATAGTTATTCTTTACACCATTATACCCATCCATGTAAGGTGGTGGTGGAAAATAGATTACACCACGGCGTGGAGACGGTATTCCGTACGTACGCACGCGCGGTGATTTCTTTTTCCGTAGGATGGATAGATGGTGAAATAGAGTTGTTTCATACTTATAATAACATATCAGTATATGAGTTATACTGATGTTATTACTTCATAATGAAACAACCTAAGAAGAAGAAGTGGAAGAAGAAATAAAGATGAAAGAATTGGTAACGGTAATTACCTCTTCTTTGAAGTGCCTCTTTGAGACCTCCAATTAGGGCACTAGAATTGGTCTTTGAGGAAGACCAGAACCTCTAAGATGTTGCTAGGGAAATGGAGAAGAGATTTTGGCAGGGGTTGGCCGAGCTTGAGTGCTCAAATTGGTGTGAGGAGGAGGGGGAGGAGGTGTCCTTTTATAGGGGAGGAGAGGGGCACCTTAGGAATATCTCAAAATATTATTTTATATTAAAGTAAAAATCGGTTTATAATGGTTTCAAAGGGTATTATTTCGAAGCTAAAGTGGGGATGGGTCTAAATCCTATCAACCAATAGAATTTAGACAAGTTTAGGATATTATTTTAACCTTATCAATTAGATTTAACTCTAAGTTAAATAATTTAACTTTTACCATGTCTTTTTGTTTTCTTTCACTATATGGTTAATACACTTACTATAGCATGCCAAACGAACCCCAAATTGTTTATTATTAATATATATATCCTTATATAAGTCTTTTGGCCGATCCATAGATTTTTAGGAATAAAATAACAATTAATAATATAATATTTGATTTAAAAACTATTTTGTGTCAATTTTGACACTATTTGATATATGATTTTTGTGAGAGTCATAACAGAATTAAATGTTCTAACCAAGTTAATTAAATAAACTTTAATATATCATAGTAACCTAGAAAATTAGTTTAATTCATAAAAAGTCTCAAATTACATTTATTTTGGTGTTTATAACATCAATTATGTCAATATTTCATTAATAAGATAATTACTGCATCATCATTGTGTCATAAATAAATTAAATTATTTAAAGTCTAAAAATTATAAATAAAATACCATTATGTAGGAAATCTTTTTATATTTCTAATGAATATTTATAATCTAAAATCAGACATATATAACCCTATGTAACAATTGTTTTGATAAAAGATATATGCTTGTGTCAATTTTGTATTCATTTTAACTTAATTAAAATAAAGTGTCATTATCACTTACAAGTGGATCAATGGGGTCCCAAAATCAACCCAAAGATGCCCGTGGTCGAGAATGTATCAACCAATAGGGTTAAGACACGTTTTAGGGTAATTTAATATTATTATAATATTATTGTTTAACCCTTATTTACCGGATTTACCCTTAACCATGGTAAATAAAATATTTACCGCAGTAATTATTCAAAATGTCTAAAAATAAAAGTTACCTATTTACACAATTTGAACATCCTGATTCCAAATATGGAATCCATTTTTCTAAATTCAAAACACAGAAGTGGCAGAAATTAATTTAAAATTAATTCCCGCTGTCAAAACAAAAAGTGTGTTTTTAAGAGATAATAACTATCAAAAGATTGACACTTGTTTATGTTCGGTTTAATTGTAAAATTGTGTCCAATGACCAAAATTATATTAAGTGGTAAAAATATATTCTAAATATACTTTAAAACCATTCAATATTATAATTTAACCATATAAGATATTACGATGAAAAAAGTTGTTTTTAATTAAAATATAGCATGTTTTTACTATTCATTAAAATATGAAAGTTATCGGAAAAATATCAAAAATTTATCTACTGTAAATTTTTACATCCTGATTCAAAAGAAGAATATTATTTTGTCAAATTGAACATATAAAGATGTCAAAAACTATATTTAATGTGGGTGCGCCATCAAAAGGCGGTAAAACTGCATTTTTTGAAAAATACTTATTTTACCCGAAAAATTTATTTTGTTCTTATACCATGTTCTAGAAATGTGTAAGATGAATAATAATGTTATAAAATTCAAAATTTAGTTAATACTATTCATAACGGCTAGTTCATGACAATATTATAATAATATAACATTGTTTATTAAAACTCGGTATTGCGTACAACACACGCTATGCGATTGCGTGTAATGCAAGCCAAGTCAGGGTTGCGTGTTGTGAAAGAATCCTTCATTGTTTCGTATAACAGAATCCAACCATATTTCATTTATACATTTAATATATATATATATATATACTCAATGTTGCGTAGAATAACTATTATCAAAATTGTGTGTAACACGATCCAAGAATAGTGTTGCGTATACTGCAAGCTAATACGGTGTTGCGTATAGCGCAAGGTAATCTTGGTGTAGAATAAAACACAAGACATTAATGAAATTAAAAGAATATTTTTCATAAAATCTCGGGGTGTTACAGATATTATGATTTATATGTTCTATGTGGTATGAGACACCTTGAATGTTTAATGATTTAATTATAAAATATTTTTCCCATTATTAGTATTATAGATTTTATTTTACATATATATTTGTACGGAAATAAAATAATTATTAAGGAATATTTTTTACATTGAATTTCATTCTACTTTTTTCCAAAAATAATTTTTTTATGTGTTTTTATATGGAACGTTCTATCAAATCGCAAAAACAAGTTCTATCATTAACATATAAAACACAAAATAATTATCTACTGTTGTGGCCTTTATTTTATTATCATTTATCATTGAATTATTTCATATTTAATTAAATAGAAAAGAATATATTATCTTTTTTTGTATTTTGTTATTGAAATCTGGTTTTTAATGAGAATGGTTTTTCGGTGTTGAAAATGGGATCTTGAAGAAAAATGGTATTTTTATCCAAAAGAGTATTCATAGGGGATTAGAATCATTTTTAAAATGTTTTTATGATGAATTAATATTGTTAATGGTATAATAATTTAGAATTATATGATACATGTGATCCTGATAGTACTAGTACATAACGTTGTCATGATTTCGTCACGAAATCACGTTATAACATAACATGGTGAGACATTGATGGCATAGTGAAACCGGGTTACAACATAACATGGGATGGCCCAGACATCTCCTCATAAGAATCTTATATCTTATGATGTGGGTTCATAGAAAGCACTGGGAAATCCCTCAATATCATAATTGGATGCTAAACATATGATTATTCCAATTAAATTGATTTTGAAAGGGTTATATATATATGATTCTCTAAGTCACCTAAAATAGATTTTTTTTTCTATGTGTTATAATGAACTTATTTGAGAATAAAAGTTGTTTTTATTCATGTACTTTTTCATATTATAAGTTGAAAATGATGATAGAGGATAAAATTATATTATTTCTTATGATTTTAATGAACTAACTGTTTTAATTATTTTGATATCCTTTTTAGAGATTTCATTTCTCATCCCATGTTTTAATTTTTATCACAGGTATTATGAGTTTTAAGGACTAATAAGATCTCAATAAAAATGTATTGAATATTTTTCATAAAAATAAATCATGATTTATTTTAATATGGGTTCTTATGGTGGAAAATGGATATTGTGTTTGGGTGTCCCTTTGTAATGCATGGGTAATTTTTTAACAGTTTTTCCAAATTCTATGAAACTATAAACTAAAGATATTCTAAAATGTATATTATAGTTCAAAAAAACTAAGATATATATTGTTAATTTCGGCAGAATTACTATCTATTTATCATTTGGTGAATTAAGCTGATAAGTGGTGTAAATTAATGAAGTATATGAGGAATGAGGAAGAGATTAACATGACGGTATTCAAGGTATTGTGGAATATTTTTTAAATTAATTTTTCTCCTCACACTCTTGGAAATAAAATTGAAATTTATTTTAATTCTCTCAAGAATCAATCAGATGAATCTATAAGGGAATATTAGAAAAACATCACAAGACCTGCAGATATGCCTCTATTTCTTTGTTACACCAAATTTAATGGTCGATTGTTTATTTGGTGGGTAGAAACTTGTCCACAGAATTCCCCTATGATCCAATACATTGATATATATATTTAATTTTTTATGTTCCCTAAACATAAAAATGGTGATCTATGAATCTCAAGGGTATCCTAGGGGTAAGAAGATAAATTTTTTGTTTACTTATAGAAGACTTTTGGAGAAATCTAATTTTGCAATGAAATTTGAAAATCCAACATGTAAAGAGTATGGAAATATGAACTCCGTAAATTTACTATGAGTAATAAGGAAATTCTTTCATTACAGGAATGAAGGATATGAAACTAGTGATTTATGAGTGGAGAAAAACATTAATGAAATAGTGAAAATGAGTTATCTATTAAATCCTCAACACATTTTCAATGTATTAAATTTAGGGAATGGAGAAAATTTGAAACAATTTCCCAAATACAAGGGTTCTCATAGACTACTAATGACATTCATGCTAGAAAGGGTGATATTTTTTCACCACAACCACTTAGGTGGATCACAAAAACCAAGTGGTGACATGTACATTAGTTATTATTTCCAGAATAGAGAACATACTTTTTTATTATAGTTCTATGATTTATTTCTTATCACAAATGTTTTGTGGAAGTATTAAAACACTACTAAATGTCATTAATATAGAGTTGTATATGAAAGTGAATAATGTTGTAATTATTAAATCTCTAGTAAGTAACACCTCCCCTTTAAAAATTTATTGGGTTAAAATCCCAAAAATCCTATTGATACTCCAATTAATTTAATTATATGTAATTATGGTTATGGATGAGATTCATATATATAGATAAAACATTAATTTATAGAAGAAAGAAATACCTCTTTGTATCAAGAATCATCCTCTGATTCTGTACAAATGCACAAATATCGATGATTCTTCTTTGGAACCGACGTCTCAAGAATGATTATTATTTATCCTAAATAAATAAAATATAGATCAAGATATTTATTTTAATAAAATGATCATCAATGAGGACATTAACATAATAAATAATATGTTGATGTGTTTCCTGAATAATTTCATGGGTTTTCTCAAAGACGATAGGTTGAATTTTTAATTGAGCTAAGACTCGGGGTGGTTCCGTTAAGACAAACTCTGTATATAACTGTTTTTGTGGAACACGAGTAGAAGAATAAAAAAAAGATTATATTCTTAAAAAATAGTTCAAATTCCATAGTTCTTATCATTGGGGTGACCAACCATCATCATCTATAATAAATATGTGTCAATACACCTTTGAATTGATTATCATGAGATCAACAAGATAATGATTAATAAAATGTATCCACTTACAAAGATATCTATTTTGTTTGATCGGATATGTGGGGAAAAATAATTTATGAAGTTAGATATTTTTTTAACATTACCACATTTTGGTGATGAAGTAGGAAATCACTAGTACTTCTTTTCCTACAAGGTATGGGAGATATGATATCACAAAAATTCCACTAAGACAAAATAACTCACTGGAAATATTAATAGAAATGATAAATAAGGAATTTAGTAATTTACTCAACAAATTTATAGTAGTATTTATATAATATATTATAACATACATTAATAGAATGGAGGAGTATGTGGAGTATGTGAGCACTATGATAAAAAACTAAAAAAGTATAATATTTTTGAAAAAAAGATCAAATGTTGGTTATTTTGGAAGGAATTATAATTCATTGGTAATATTATTATATTTTATTAGGATATATGTGGAATCTTCAAGAATAGATATTATTGATGGATGGATGGGGCCAAAATATTTGAAAGATATCATCAGTTTTCTTTGGATAATTGGGAATTATTGCTGATTTGTGATAAATTTCTCATGATTTTAAAATACATTAAGTTAAATAAGTTAGAAGAGATTGTAGTTTTCTTGGAATTATAAAAGTGAACATATCGTTTATGAGTTTAATATGGGGCCTATCACATCATCTATTCTCACACTACCAAAAATTTTATATCATTTCATGGTATTCATCAATGTTTTAATGAAGGGATTGGGATGTGTGTTATTGTTGAATCATAAAGTGATATCTTATGATTCTAAGAAAATGAAGGTTCATGAATAGTACCACCCTAACCATGAGATCGATATGGATATAGTGATAATAACCATTAAAATATTATGGTATTATCTATTTTGAGATAATTGTGAAGTATATAAAGGTCAAAAAATCATAAAGTGTATATTCACATAGAAAGAGATGAATATATGATAATGAGGATGGTTGGATCATATTAAAGAATACTATTTCTCAATCCAATACCATCATACAAATGAAAATAATATACTCTATTCTCTATGTAGAAACGAAATATATGTTTTATCATTAGTGAAAATTAAAAAGTATATATTCTTCCTTTATTTGAAAATGATGGACATAGGAATCATAAAGGAAGGAGCGTCATTAATTCCATTAAATAATATTTCTCAACCATCCCTCCTAGATATGATAAATAATTATAAATTAGTGAATTTTCTCATTTATAAAAAAGATGAAGCTCAATGAAAAGATAAATCCTGAGAGTTCAATTTTAACTAAAAATGATATGTGAGAATTGGTTAAAAACTATGCATACTATAAAATAACATGTTAATAAACGATCTATCGGTAAATCACATAGTTTGACATTATCAATCCATCATTGAATCACATAGTTGTTTAAATATATACATGATCATTATTTTGTGGAAATTAAGAATATTGAGATTGAATAATATGAATAATGATGCATTTTATTTATATAAGTGAATGAAAAAAAATCCAAGGGTTTAATATAACCATTACCAATACCAACATGGAAATGGGAAAATATCACCATGTAATTTTTCATTGGACATCCGAATACCATTATTGGAAATAATTCTATATAAGATGTGATGTATCATCTTACAATGACATCTAAATTCATTGAAATTTTAGAGGATTACTTTTGCGAACAACTTTTAAGGATATACATTTGAGAAATAGTAAGACATCATTGAACATCACAATGAATTATATATGATAGAATTATTTGATTTTCCTCAATGTTCTAGAATATATTCCATCATGATAAAATTATTATGTTTTACTATATTATAGATAATATCTATAGAAATAATGTCCAATCTGAGTAGAATATCAAGACACCGAAGGACATATTGAGATCATGGTAAATTGAAATTAAAATAAGGTAGGGTCCACATATTCCTCTTTTCATGTTCTCAAACAATAATAGTTACCACCAAATCATGCCAATAGATCCCTATGAATCCATTTATGTGAATGACATATGCATGATAGGATAATGTTTGTGATTATAAAATACTAGGCCTTGAAATTGTAGAGAAAATGGTGGACATGGTCAAGACAATTCTACAACACATAAAGGATTCTAATAGTGGAAAAAAGAGCTAGTATAACAATATTCATTGAGAGAGTGAGTTTTATATTGAAGAAATTCTATTATTTTACATATATCTAAGGAATAAAGCAAAGCAATTTCAGAACAACGAAAGCTTAGCATAATATACATCTTTCCATTTGAGATCCTTGGTCACATTGTAGTGGTGACCAATTTACTAGCACCCCACCTAAGATATCAAAAGTATATGATATATCACATGTATACATATTGATTAAGAACATACATAACCCCTCACATGTACTCAATCTAGATGTGGCACAATCATAGAATGATCTCCCATATGAGGATAATCTAATGAAGATATTATATCATAGAGACAAATGTGTATGAAATAATACAATGCACATGCTCAAAGTGTTGTTGAGTAATTATAGGTATGAATAACCGATGAGGGAATAAGAGGAACTGATGAAACATAATTACCCTCATATTTTTTAATGGTTGAAATGAAAACATTTATAGTGAAATGTATGAACACGGAATGATTTTAATGACTCAAACTTTAATAAATTCCCCCTTTAGATTTAATTAACTATCATATAATGTAATATGGTAATTTAATGAAATAATCTAATTTGGTTTTATTAAAACCTAGCAGATTTAAATGAAAATAAATAATAATTTATTTTTGATAATATAGTTATTTCATATGGATCATATGATTAGTATAAATATATGGATTTAAAAAAATACAATTGACACAAATGAATGTAATGAATCCTCTCCATCTCAACTTTATTCAAGTGTATCTATTTTCTTATTCCATTTATCTCTATTTACACATTTGGGGATAATTTACACCATTTACCACTTACAACACATATTATTCCTCAATTATTATCTATTCCTTTCACACTCATTAAGACCTTATATGAATATTTATATTCCCCTACTATGATTCTGAAATTTCACAATGATTTTCAATACTTTACAATTGTGTTTTAAATACCCATACCCTTTTCCAATCATGGTGTTAACATTTATGCACTTATAATCCTTTATTTATTACATACATTAATTTATTTCACACTTATTGATCATAGAGTAAAATTTTCTCATAAATTATCCCTTGTTTTTTATCTATGTGCTACACCTATGCATAAGAATGAGATGAATGTAGTAGATATACCCCTAATTATATACCACTCTAATGAATTAGATATGGTTTCCATCTCTTTAGAATCCTATGAATATGTTAGTTAGTGAAACAAATCCATGAAGAGCATTTTACTATCATGGAATATTGGGATTTACCCTTGACCTATGTTTTAGGTGCACTTTTTAATTTGTTTCTGTATTTATCATGGTTCCTTTATGATATCATGTTATGTCGTGCCTCATTATTCATTTTATGATACTATCTCCATTTATGCTTCACTTAATATTCATATATTCTATCATGTATTACATTATTCATGTTATTCCATGATGATTCCCATACTATGATTTATAGATTACCCCTTTCTTATATAAGTCCCTTGGATATCCAATGAAGTTTAATGTTTGAAGGAATATTATGATCATATTATTGATGTTTCCAACAGTAGTGATGTATTCCATATTTAATGTTGATATGGAATGCACCCTATTTACATGGAAACTATACTTATCAATCATTATTGTTTTATTATGTGTAATCTTTTTTAATGAATAATGAATTAATGTGAAATAATGATTAGTGTTATCATATTTTTCCAAAGGATTAAAAACTTGTATAAGAAATTTTCTATTGGAGAAATCTAGTGATGGTAAGGTTTGTATCATATGTGAGTTTAAGTATATTTTTTTGTCAAAAAGATTTCATTTTTGTGTATATGATAAATAATTCCACCTTAACCCATGATGGTAGATCAATGTGTTTTAAATGTTTTCTTCATTTTTCCCTCAGGATTTTATAACATATTTTTTTTATGAGGATTTCAATTGATTTAATTGGAATTTCCAAAGGGTGATACTTAATATATTTTTTTGGGTACTATAGAGTTAGGATCACTAGTCACTTGAATGTTGGGAATGGATTTGTTTCACCATTCCCTTAATTAATTTATAATTTTATAAAGCGTGTCTCTATTTAAATATTCATATAATGAGATTTATATGACATGTCACTATGATAGTGCAATTTGGGTGATTATATTCAGGTAATTAAAAAATGGTTTCAACTATTTTATTCATTATAGTATGTTTGAAATGGGGGATAATAATATAAAATAAGAAGAAATTATTGATTAGAACCTACTTTTTATTAATTCAATGTTACCATGGTTAATGGGTTAATATTATTGTTTTCCAATGATGAATTTGAGATATTTTTTAATCATTCTATGATGACTAAAAAATTTTATTTCTTCATTTTATTTTCATTTAGATCTAAAAGTGTTGAGAATACATATGGTATTCAAGGAACATCGGGTTCACATGACATTCAAGTGCTTGTGTGTGTTTTTTATTGATTATGATATATATATATATGTTGTTTAGATAATTATTGAAAACCTATATAATTATTTACTATTTAACATCTTGTAGAATTTTACTCAGATGGACAATGTTTTTTTCATAAATTTTTATGTAAAACATTTATTTGGATATAATTTTAAAAGCATTATACAAATCATATATTCTATTAATTAATAAAAAATATTGGTGGGATACATCGACATTTTTTTTAATGGTGAATTTGGTTAGAAAAATTTTTTATGGGTGAGAAATGGGACTAAATATGTATATATATCATTATTGAGATTAATTACTTTTATGTTATGGAGGAAATTTAAATGTGATGCATTGCAGTTCTAAGATTTAAAGTACATAATTATATTTTCTTTATTGGGTTACTTTCCAAAGGATTGATATGTTGGATTAATCTACTACATTAATTAAATTTTTATTTTAAATGGGATAGTTTTATATGATTAAAAAATATCAAATATAGGATTAGTAGTTTGTGTGTATATTCAATATGGAAAAGAAAAAATATATGAGTGTTGAGTGATTGAGTAGTTGGACATAACATAGTTGATAAACTATGTGCTAATTTTAATAGATCATTGATTGTGGTTATGGTATTATGTGTATATACATTATATATAAAAGGATTGATAATTTTGAATTTTATACATTTAATGAGATTCTAATCAGGGAAGGAGTTGTTTTGAATGTATGGGTATTATAGGTTGATATAACAACCTTAATCAAGACGAGGTAACGTTGTGTGTGAGAAAATGACCTTTGGGATTAGTTTTCTCTATATGGGTTTGGTGGATTTAGTTTATGATGGGTTAATTGAATCATCACACAAATTGATAGATAAAATTTTACTAGGGTTCTTATAGTGTAGTTTAATGATAAAAATACTATAATGGTTGGAGGTGTGTTATTTTATAGTGTTGATTAAATTTTATAGTTCAGGGTATGTCTACATTAATTAAAATGATTTCTTATCAACCAAATGTTTTTATGGTTAATAACATTGTGAGATAAAGTTTCTATACATATTGTTTTTTTTTTGATTTTTAGTGTTGGGAATGGAGGTGGTATGAGGGAAAGATACTTTCATAACCATGGAACCAATTAATCATTTCACCACTACAGAGGATTTAATTGGTGATATTTTTCAAGGATCATTCCTTTAGAAATGGATTAGTATAACCATCATTTCATTATACATTAATTTAGTGTTGAAGATGAAATTTTTGCTATGATATATATTGGGTGTGAAAGTCTTTTTAGTACATGGGTATGACTATGATTGTCCCATTCAATTCATCGATTGAGTTATGGTAAATTTTTTCATTTTTGAAAATTTCTAAATAGGATTAAATATATGAAATAAAAAATTATCAAATTTTGGGGGGAATATTATTATACATGATATCATGAACCTCATGATAGATGGTTCGTGATAGTGTTGGCTCCAGTAGTTGGGTGGTTGTTATATCGTCCACAGTATAGGGTTGTCGGAAGGTGAATTCAACTGAATTTCTTAGTAAAATCCATAATTGGAATTCAAATATGTTGTTCCATGAGTGTAAATAACATTAGAGGATAACTCATATACAAATTTATTTTATCAGGATGGACTTAGACCAACCAATGTAATGGATTTTGGAGCATGTTGAGATAAATTTTGGTGCGTTTTAGTTTTTTCAATGAATACCAATAATCCAAAATAACCAATGAATCTATATATATATATAAAATTAAAATTGGAGTGGAGAACAAGATATTTGTGGACATTTTAGGAACAAAATAATGTTGGGAATAAGTATTCATAGGGATTTTATCATATTTTATTACATAAATGATGATTTGGAGACACTTCTTAGATGTTTTCTAAAGACGTGTCCTTAGTTTCTTAGAGATGGTTCCTTATTACATTACATTGGGATAATTAAAGAATGTAATATCCTGAAGAAATGAGTTGTATAATATATTTGTAATGTTATATATGTACCTATGTTCAGCATTACTACATGAAAAAAAAATAAAACATATATTTTTACAGGAACATCAACAATTATAAGTTTATCCCTACAGGTTATTCATAATAAACTTCCTCATGTAATGAGAAAATAAAGCATAAGAAGAGTGTGATCTCAAATACTTCGTAAATGTATACAATACAATATAAGATATCGAAAACCAAAAAAAATATGAATGGTGAATAACTGAATAAAAATTCCATTAAAATTTAGAAATGTGACAACATTACGGTATGAATAATATTTGTGTAAATATTTCCATTAAATAACATAATCATGGGTATTATACTAGTCGAATAACCATGTGAACTCTTAATTTATAGATTCACAATGAGGGAAATATATATGACGAACATTCTGAAACATATCAACAAGTCCTCATCCAAGACAAATAAAAATGATAGAGGCATAGGCTATAACCATATCTTAAAATGGGAAAGGCCTTGGCCATGTCCATATCTATATACCTCATGAGACTAACCAAAGTATCAATGTGATGTTGAGGGCCCCTAACATCACATTACAAGTCCAATTCATTCCTCATAGTTATAGGGATAAACATTAATAATATATACAATCTTATTGAAATAAATAGACGAAACATAAATCACATTCCCAGAACATTAACAATAATCACTAACCAATCAGAGTAAAATGGTGAATGGTTTTAAGAAAGTACATCCACATTCAAAATAATAATAAACCATTAAAATAATTATGCTTGATAATATCATTAATTTTAATTTCAGTAATACATTATAGTCAACAGGAGTGTTAAAATATATGAAGATACACTTATAAAATCATAGAGTATTTCTAGAGATAAATAATCATTTTTTGTAAATATAGAGTTGTTTTGAAAAAATCATTGTATAAAACCCAAAGTTAAGTAATATCGAATTTTCATAATAAAATAATTGATTTTAGAAAAATAATGGTTTCTAAAAATAGATTATAGAGTGAACTTTAATGTATGTATGAATTTGAGAAATTACCTTGAATTGGGTTTATATATTTGAAATAATTTTGGAAAGATCCTTTTAAAAAATATATGTCCCCATAAATGATGGAATGATTCTGGATGTTAAACATTTATTGAACATTACAGTATCATATATATGGAAAAAATATTTATAAATAAAAATTTAACTTAGGTATGTATACAATAATATTAACCCGAATGAAAAAGGATGTTCGGGTAGAAAATAGAAAACTTCAGTCCAAAGGTGATTCAAAATTGATCATAACGACCTGAGTAATCAAATTTCGGTTCATAAATTTATTATTTAATAACATACTCTACATTTAGTTGATTTCTTATAACCTTGATAGGTTTATTCATGGAATTTTGATGGGATAATGGATTCAACTTCATTGTTTGGGAGCATTTTCTTCCTTCATTTTCATGACTAATTTACATATATTCATGTATGGATAAACATATAGATTGACAATGGTTGTCCATAATATAAGATTTATGTTATTAGTCAACGAACGTAAGATTAAATTCACAAAAAATTATTTTATATATTGCGATTAATGGGGAATATTTATATAAAACATTAACGGCAATTGTTTTGGTTTATTGGCTTTTCTAGATCAAAATAAACACATTTTGATTTATAAATTAATATCATGTGTACAAATGGATTTCAGGTCCTTCATTAGGTTATAATAAATATATTACTTTGTATATAAACAATAATAATGGTTTCATGACCTGAATATAAAATGGTAATTGAAATTGAAAACATGTTGTCCTTCAAAGTGATAAATTAACACATCTCGGATGGTGTTTTCATTTCTACTATAAAAAATGGAAATGAGAGACGTAAAATAATTCATCAATTATAAAAAAAATTATAGCACTTGTAATTTACTGGAATCATCACAAAATTTAGAAGAAAGGAGGTGGAAAATGAGAAAAAAAAAGAAATGAACATGAAATAAAATAAATGAAAATATAAATTTTCCTCTTGGTGTAATTTACCTTGAGAACATCTTTAAGGAAGAGGTTTTGGATATTTTATGAGACCAAGGGATTCTGGACATAGGGGGGATCTTGGGAGGATATTTTCACATAATTTACATTAGTAAATAGTATTGAGAGGAATGAAGAGAAGATGGAGTGGGAGGGGGGGGTAGTAGAGGAGAGTGGGGTTTCCCCATTATATTACTCATTATTATATTATTTTTCCAAATACAACAAATAGTCATCATTATTTTTACCATGAAAAGTAATATATTCATATGTGTTTGATCCTAATGTTCTTAAATCAACCATGATGCTAACTATGATAAATTTAACTGACAATATTTATATAAGTTAAATTGTCATATTTTTCTATTCAAAAAAAATTTGATTATATCTGAAAAAAATTACCCTAACCATTTTTTGATGGGTATAATTTAAACATGATATCCATTTTTTGAATTTAATTTTTAAATATGAATAATTTAATTTTTTTTAAAATAAAATATTTATTTGAAAAATTTAAATTTTAAAAGTATAATCCTTTTAATATCACATTAAAAAATTAAATGAGATCTCATTATCAAAAAAATTTAAGACAATACAATAATAATATGATTTAATCATAATAAATGACATATTAATCTTCAGGAGGTTATGATTCTATTCATAATAAAATAATATTGTCTTATCATACTATCAATATCTTACTGAACGCAACTGTGTATGTCAGTTTTTCAGAATTCAATTCACAGAGGTGGAAAAATTATGTTTACTAGCTATGTTATAAAAAAAATTATTCTTCAGGGACTCAATGTTTCATGCATTCAATATTTAATTTATTTTTAAAATATCGGTGTGTTACATTATCCCCCCCATACAAAATGTTTTTCCTAAAAATTAACAAAATGTTACCTCAAAAGAGAGTTGGTTAGTTATTCATCAAAAGATCCTTTGGAGGCCATGTCACGTCATTGATTTTATGTTTTTTTTCAAATTATCATTAGTAGTCAAGTATTATGATTCCTCACTATATGTTCTTTAGTGTCCAGAATCTAGATAGCCTCTTCACAGATATATTGGTCAGGTTCCAATTCAATACAATCATAAGTGAGGACATGCATTGGGTATGGCATGTATTTTCATAGTAATGAGACATGTAACTCATTGTGTACTTTAGACATGGTATATGGAATGAAAAAATATGAATCAACTCCAATTCTCTAAAGAATTTCCAAAGATCATGTTTACCTAGGAGCCAGTTTCCCTTTATTCCCAAGTCTTATAACACCTGTCAATGGAGATACGTTCATGAAAACCTGAACTGTCTCTTGAAACTCCAAATACATCATTCGATTGATAGCATAACTTTTTGGTCATCTTAGAGCTACTTTTATATGGCCATGATTTTTTTTAATTCTATATTGTTTCCTTCACAAGAAAAGGACCCAAAACCTTCCTTTCTCCAAATTCATCCCAACAAGTTGGTGTACGAAATTTATTTCCATAAAATGCTTCATATAGTTCCATTTTAATATTTTAATGGAAACTATTTTTGTAGGAAAATTTCACTAAAGTTAAATATTGATCCCACATACATTGAATGTCAACTGAGGATGACCTCAACATTTCCTCTAGGGTTTGGATAATCCTTTTTGATTTCCCATCAGTTTGTGGGTGATAAGAAGTACTCGATCGATGCTGAGTATCCAAATAATTCTATTGACATTTCCTGAATTTCAATGTAAATTGTGGATCAAGAAAAGAAAAAATTGATAGAGGTTCTCTATGATGTCTCAAAACATCATTGAAATAGTTCCATTCTAGGCGTTTTAGTGGAACATCCTTCCTTTTAGTGAATAAATTTTTATATTTCATAATTTAGCCCACAATTATTGATATTTTTGCATTCATACATTGAGTTTTGGGTAATACAAAGATAAAATACCTGGTGATGTCATCCCATTTTCATGTAGTAATTGGTAGAGGTTTCATGAATCCTCTATGAGAATCATCCAATAATAATCTTTTTAGCTTAGGTAGAGAGGGAATACATAACCTCTTCTCAAATTTTGAAATTCCATCTCCACTCATGATGTTATCCAACATACAATATTTCTTAAAATTAATTCTATTTTTAATATTCCCTTTATCAGACTATGAAACATTAATTATTTCAAATAATGAATGTTAGGTGACCATTTTAAAAAGTAATGATGTTTCAACTTAATTGATAATTCCATATCTATCCTCAATAGATCTATCTACAAAGGAACCCTTTTAATCCTCATTTTTTTGATAACTTTGTGATCCTTTCTTATTAATGCAGTATGTGAATTGTTTTCCATTACTATGTGGAAGTGTATAGAACAATAATAATCCGTGAGTAGCTTGATCCATCGCCTCTACCTCATGTTGAGTTTTTTATGTGAGAAGATTATTTTAGACAATTTTTATATATGTATATCTCACAGTTTTACAATAGAGATAATGTCTCCAAATCTTTAGAGAAATGATGAACACATCAAATTCAAGATCAAGATATGGATAGTTTTGTTCATAAATTTTTATCTACCTTGATGCATAGTTAATAACACTATTATTCTGCATAAGGACACAACCAAGTCCTTTCATTGAAGCGAAAATATAGATCAAAAAACAGATTATTCCATGGTTGTAGAGTTCAGATCAGAGCATTTATTAATCTAATGTTCAATTCTACGAAATGGTCATCACATTATTTCATCCATAAGAACATAACCCATTACGTGTGTGCTCGGTCATTGGTTTGGATAAATGGGGTAATTTTTGAAATAAAAACAAATAATAACCTTCTAAAAATAAAAATATGTACCTCAGTTATGGTCATTGAAGATGGCCATTATTTCACATAATTTTTTTATATGATCAAAAAATATTCCATTCTTAGTGAAAATGTGGCCAAAAATGAAAATGTAATGAAGACAAAAATACACACATACTAAACATTCTATATAATTCATTTATTCTAAGAGTCTTAAAAATAGTGAACAAGTTATTTTCATGATTCTCATAACTTTTGGAGTATACTAAGTAATCATCAATAAATACAACCAAATTTTCATAAATATATACCTTTAAAAATCAATTCATTATATCCATGACAATAGTGGGTTTAATAGTCTGTCCAAAAGGAATTACTATAAACTCATAATTCCCATACCTAGTTCGAAATGTTGTATTCGGAATATATTAATTCCTTACATGCAACTGATGATATCCAGATCAATGATCAATCTTCAATAAATATAAGACTCCATGAATATGATCTAATAAATAATCAATGTGAGGTAGGGTATACGTTTTTATTGTTATAAAATTTATCTCCCTATAGTCAATGCACAACCTCATAGATCCATCTTTCCTCTTAATGAAAAGAACATGGGATCCCCATGGAGAAACACAAGAGTGAATAAATACTTTATCACTCAATTAATCTTTTATTTCAAAAAATATCACTGGGAACATTTTACAATGAGTCTATTATATTGTCCATGAATTTGGAATTAAATCAATGTGAAACTCAAATTCCCTCTCTAGCGATTTTCTAGATAAATCATTTAGAAACACTTCAACATATTCTTGCACAATAGGTACATAATCTATTTGAATGTTATTTTACTCACCCAAATTTATTGCATTATTTTACTCCCCAATAATTGAATTTTTTATATCTTATGGGGGTGGATCTAGATGGGAATCTGATAGTGATGTTTGTTCTCTAATGATAAGTTATTGAACATATCCCTAAAAAGTTGTGTCCTACTTATTCTTGAATTCTTTATCTCCTCATGGTACAAAAGCCCATAAATACTAAGGATTATATCAAATTCAATCATAGGTATGATAATAAAATAAGTAGACAAGGTATGTTTATATTCCATAATGGGGACTACCTAACACAACATTATGGTAAAGATACATCCCTGATGTGTTTTGACTAACAACTCCCTTACTATATAAAATTAAAAATATCTACTTTTATTTGAAAACATGAAAAATATGAAAGAATAAAGTTGTCCAAAATCAAATTAAGTATTTTAATTGATTGAGGAAATGATTAATGTACCTTCCACCCCGAAAATAAAAACTTCAATATCAGTAGTTGTGATCACATAAGCCTTCCCCTGCTTCCTTGGAAATTTTTGAGGCATGTTTGTTTGATGATTTGGAAAATAATTTGAATAGTGTCTCATATACCTATAATTATATCGTGGTACATTTTTATCTTCTTTACTCCCCTTGAAAACAATGTCATGATGTAATTTTTTCACCAATATATGGCACACCGCTTTTCCTTTTAAGCAAGAAACCAGGTGATTCCTTCGACAATTATCACATGGTGGAAAGTCTAACTGTCCCTTCATCTCTATTTCCTCATTTAATTTTCTAGAGTTTTATTTAATCATATTCTTATATGTGTGATGATAAATTTTGGCTTACTAGTGCCCATCTATGGAATACCTTAATTCCATCAAATAATTGAACAATAATTTTCATTAGATTGCATATATTGTCCAAAAAAACCTTGATAACATTGTAAAGTTAGCTTCATACATTTCGACATTCCCATTTTCCATTTTACTCAAGTCTCGAAACTGCCTTTCTATATCTGCTCGCTAATCACGATGAAGTTATTTCTCTATGAATAGTTTTTTAAATTCAATCCTTACTACTTTTTATATCACTTTATCGCCTTTTTTTGAATTATTGAAAACCATTGATTATCATATCCCAATAGATGTTAAATTAGAATGAAACTATCTCCCTTTCGTTACTCCCTAATGTGAGAAATATCTTCTCAAAGAAACAAATCCATTGCACTGCTACAATTGTGTTTTTTGTCCCATTAATTGTTAGAGGGTGTTGTCTCATAATGTGATCTAACATAGCTCCTACATGTTTTGGATTCAAATGCTCTATATTTGAAAGGTTATTGTTAATAACCTGAGAAGGTAGTCCTAGTAATGTTATAAGTTTTTCCGCAGTAGTGACTGCTTAAAATCCAACATCATTATCTTTCACATGAGGGAATTCCTAACTTCATATACATGTGTTCATGTGGTTTCATTTCCTTCCACTAGGTTCAATTTATAAATAATTCCATAACCTAGATTACATTATAAATCATAGGGTATATTCACAACATAGAATAATAGTTTTCATAAATCCAAATGTTATACATAGCTAATCTCATAATAATAAACATGGTTTCTTTGAGGTAAAATTTTCTATTAATTCTTTTATAATTGATTTTAAAGTAAATGTGAATTATCCAAAGAATATATCATGGTAGAGTGAAACCAGGTGTTCATTAATTCTAATTTTTGTGTACCTAGATACCCCGTATCATTCTTGAAACTCCTTCTCACCGTTTTCACTCTTAGGTACATATGTAATAGAACCACATCCACTTGTAGTATCTAGATATGGATGTATTTGGTAGAAAGATCCACAAAATCTATTCTGTAATAATAATTATAGGATGTTATTTTATGTTTATCCTCAAAGATTATGTTAGGGTTTTGTTCCAAAATATATATTATATAAACATTTTTTCATGTTTTTTACTAAACTTCTTTTGACACCAACTGCAAATACCCAACCCCAATTTCCTAGATCTCGAGCCTTACTACATTAAATAGGCATAATTACAAGAATAGTTTATCCTGATAAAATGAATTGTTTATTTTATTTTGAAATCCATATACATACATAATTTAAACATTACCACTTTATATGAAATACGACATATAATTTATATTTGGAACCTCCTCATCATTATTTTTGTCCATACAAGTCATTCATAATAAACATCTATATTTCTTGAGAAAATGATACAAAAGAAAGAGGTGGTCACAAACACCAAAAAATGGTAAAAAAACTTTTTAATATATCATAATCTTAACCATTAGGAATTTTCAATAATTGGAAACACATTCCTTTAAAAATAATAATCTCGAAGTCATTGTTGAAGGAATATGAGTTGTGTAAATATTTCAAAAAGAAAAAATAATCATATGAATTTTTCTAGTCGATTAACCATATGAAATTTGAATTTATAGATTTATAATGAGGTAAATAAATATGTTGAACATTCTGATACATAAAATAATACCTTCGACATATATATCTTAAAATTATTATGGTCTCAGCAAAAATCATATCTCAAAATTGGCAAGGCCATGACCAACTCCATATCTATTTGTCTATTGAGACCTACAGATACATCGATGTGCTATAAAGATCCCCTCCCATAATGTAATATATCCAATTACACCCCCATTTTAATGATTATAAAGGATATAAATATATAAATATATATTGAAACTAAAATATGAATCATAAATAATATTTCCTGAACATTAATAAAAAAACAATTACCATTCAGAGTAAAATGGTGAATGGTTTTATGATAGCACATACAATATAAAACTAATAATAATAAGTTAATGTAAATATGTTAAATGATATCATAACTTTTAATCACGATAATATATAATAAAAAATAGGAGTGTTTAAATATATGATGATACTCTTATAAAATCATTAAGTTATTCTTGAGATAAATAATCTTTTACTTTGAAAAGAAGAGTTCTTTTGGAATTTTTTTATAAAACACAAATTAAAGTAAAATGTTATTTAAATAATAAAATAATTTATTTTATAATAATAATGATTTCTATAAAAATATTATATAGTACCCTTGAAAATAGGTAAGACTTTGATAAATTCTATTGAATTCGGATTGTATTTCAAGAGGAGTTTGTGAAATATCATTTTAAAAAATATAACTCTCCAAAAATAAAGTTATGATTAATGTTTGTACATATGTATTAAATATTATCAAATAATATATGAGGATTATATATTAATAAATATTAATTTTATTGTGTTAATTAGACAATAAGAGTAACCTGAATTAAAACAGAGGTTCGGGTATAAAACATTTTCCATAAGTATGATGGTGATTATCACATGATATTAATGACCTGAATAGTCAAAGTTACGTTCATAAATATTTTATTCCAAAATCTAATATATATTTAAATTATTTAATATAATATTTTTAGGTTATATAATTTCCTTTTAAAGGGTTTTAAGATTCAATTTCATTGTTTGGGTTAAATTGTTTCCTTGGTTTTCAAGACCAGTTTACTTATATTCATGTATAGAAAAACATTTATAATGAGAATATTTGTCTAGAAAATAAGTTATATGTTATAATTGAATAATAAAAATGATACATTGGAATAGAATTAATTTGGATTTTGGGATTGAAGATGAATCAATATATAAAACTATAATGACAATTTTTTGTGTTGATTGGCGGTTCAAGATCCCAACAAACTCATTTTGATTTACATATTAATATATTGTGAAATAAACTATTCTAGGACATTTAATAAGTTATTATACATATATAATAGTTTCTTTGAACTATCTATAATTTTAAATGACCAGAATTAATGGTTGGTAAAAGAAATTAAAAACATGTCATCCTTGAATGTGACAAATTAACACATCTCGGATGGTTTATTCATTTTTGGTAAAAAAATAGGGTAAATGAGGAATGATGAAGACTTATTCCATTGAATAAGAATATTATAGTACATATAAGGTACTATAGTCTTCTAAAAATTTGGATGAAAGGAGGTGATGAGTTAAAAGTAAAATGAATGAACATGAAACAAATGAATTGAAAAGAGTAATTTACGTCTCGAAGTAACCTTCACTAAGATCCCCTTTTGGGAAGTGGTTTTTGACAATTTGTGAGACCAAGGGAAGAATTACGTGGGGGAAAATGTAGGGAGGATATTTGAGAAGAATTTATATATGGTACAAGCCTTGAGAGATGTGAGGAGAAGATGGAATTTGGGGGGTGGGGGGTAATAGTGGACGAGAGGAGGGTTTTTCTATTATTTACTCTTTATTTTATTATTTTGTCAATGATATCCAATTATATTGATTATTACGAGGAATAATATTAATATGTGAATTTGAGTTCGAACCATGTTTCCTTACTTCATCAATGAGTCTAGGAATACTGAATTTATCTAATAATGTTTATATATAGGAGATTACATGATTTTACTATTTATAAAAATTTGAGTATTTCAAAAAAATTCAATTAAGTCACAATAACCATTTCCATGATGTATAATTAATAAATTTATTCAAATTTTTCAAAATAATTTTCTATATAAATTTATTTTAAATTATATATAAAACCATAATTTAGTCAAAAAATAACAACTTTAAAACTATAATTCATTTTATATGATCTTAAAAAATTAATAAACATCTCATTATATTATAACCTCAAGACAATAAAAATATAATTTTATTTAATATTAATAAGTTTCATATTACTATTTATATTACTACTCAAAAGGGTATGTTACTATTCACCTAAAATTATTTTTTCACTTTCAAACACCAAATATATTACTGAATGTAACTATGTTTCTCGGTTTTTGGAAATTTAAAAAACACTGGTGGAAAATTCATGTTTACATGAGAGGTTATAACAAAGTGTTGTTTTGTAGAGACACAGTTCCTCAAATATTCAATATTAAATTTATATTTAAAATCATGGGGTGTTACATATTTTGTAGTACATTATTTTCTTTATTTAATTTGAGAAAGAGAATTTCATTCTATAATAACAATGGGAGTTCTGTTTTTTATTAAATAAAAAATTATTTTTATAATTTTTATTCATTACAAAATTTATAATGATCAATTTTTATTATTATTATGATGTTTTTTGAATAATTATATCACTATTGTTAACATGTTTTTGATTTTATCAAAAATACATTTCTTGATGTATTGGAATTTGAAAATATGAAAGGAATTTTGGATATCATGGGTTGTTTCTAAATTATAATTTTCCAATGTTGATATATTTATAAATAATTATTTAATTGTTTATTATTTTTGATGAATTAGTTGGAATACATATGTTTGTATATGATGTGATAATTTGGATATGGAATTTTATATACCTTTGATTTATTGTAATTAGGTATCTTTGTTTTTATCAATGGATTTATAAGATGTTTTATAAAAATAAATCCAATACTAAGAATGTAGCTCTGTATTAGTGATAGAGGACTTATTAATTTGAATCCCATTGTGGGGGACTTCTATGAAGGTCAGTGCGTGTTAACAATCATATGGAGAAATGAACACATTGTTCAGGTCGATAAACACTGAAGGCCCGGACAATGTTATGGGGTGAAACAACAAACACCTAGAATGGGAATGTACCAGTAGATTTTATTGGCCACCCTATTTAGTGATTCGTTTGATAATCTAGTGAACTTTTGAACAAAAGATTGATATGGGATCTAAAAGGTTTTGTATTTTTTCAATATCTAAATTACCTCTGATTTTGCTGATACTATGTCATATACACTATCATGTTCATGATTCCACACATGTTACATGTTATTATTGAGATCCTCAATTCAAATTATTCCATTAAGAAATATGTAGATCTTATGCTTTGAATCTAATGTTCAGGTTACAGTTATGGAGGATAATTGTATGATCTTGAGAGATAAGGTGAATCGTGTAATAATTTGATATTCAATTAATGAGGATTTCATAAGTCTGGGATTTTGATTATAAGGATGGGGAATTTTTTGTACGATTCATAAATATGTTAGGTTTTAAAATCAATGTATGTGGAATCCAAGTTTTGATATTCAAGATTTTAGATCCACATAATTTTGGTAAATGTATGAAGACTGAGCTCGATGTGTGAGTGGAAACAAATTAATAAAATATGTATGATTGATTTATAAAGGATTAATTTCTTTATTATATGATGATAATAAAAGAACTAAAAATTTAAATATTAAAAATCAGTTATTCATGATTATATATTTACTGAAAGAGTGTAAATTTTGATAGTTTAATGTCAAAAATGAATAGAAAACATTAACAAAAAATTATTATTACTCATGCCTACAAGGATGTTATCTGTGCGGTAGAATTTGTAGAGTTCTGTGGAAGTAGAAATATTAAATATGATAAAAGATGAGTCACTGGTAATTTAAAAATAAATAATCTCTAAATTAATGGATATTTAATATGGGGTTTTTAGTCATGTGAAGAAGCCATTTACATGGTTTTTTGAATATCACCTAAAAAATAAGAATGAGTTTAAGGACATATACTTTTTAGATTTTCGAAGAACAAATTATATCTAACACTACAATATATAAACGACCTACCTTTGTAAAATGGAAATAGATAATTCAATTTCATCACCCAATACTAGACCTATGGAATGGAATGGAAAAATACGAATATTTGGATCTATACATTCAGAGAAGTGAAGGGAAAGAAAGAAGGTTACCTATTGATATTATTTTAATATAATGAATAATAAAAGTATAAAATTTTTATGTTATCTTGTGAAGATCTGTTTCAATAATTAAATATGTGAATTAAGGGGAGGAGTGATGAATGGAAAATAATATGAAATCCAAAATCCACAGAGAAATGAATTGTACTTATTCTTTGTAAGAGAAAAAAAATATAAGTTAATAAGAATATGAGGATAAATATAATAATTATACAAACAAATACAATGTATATAGAATCTATATAAGACCTAGTGAAAGCATATGTCATTAAATCTAAAGAGTTGAATTTAAAATATGAATATTATAGTTGAAGACAAATATTCACTTACTCACGACTATTCTAGTAAGAGAATAAGAATAGAAACTAAAATCCACAAAAAAAATAATTATATTATAGCATACTGTGGTGGATAAATTTTTGATCAATATCTTATTACATATCACTCTAATGTGTTGGATTAACATATATAAAATATTCACACACACTATCATGATATTATATCATAATCCATATATTTAGATATATATTTATTATTATAGCTCATTTTTTCACTAGTGGGTGGTGTGATCATGGGGTTTTCCCAATTAAACCCATGAATATCCTTTCTTTATAAAATTTTATGTATATAAATTTATTTTTTCTATTTGGTAAGTTGTTATGAGATAAAAATGAAGGAACTGTTAGGGAAGAAGAAGTACATTTATTTATGCATGTAGAGTTAAAAGGGGGGAATGTAAATTTTATTTAAGTAAAAATGTTTTTAACACTAATTTATCATCTATTATTGATAAGAAATATCAAAATATATTCCTAGTATTGATTTAAAAGAATATTCCAACATTTATTGGTTTATCTATTTTTTGGTGTTTTTATATTTTTAATAATTAATTATACTTTTAAAATTATACTAATGTTTAGTGTAGAATAATACAATATAGAAGACGAAACATTATATAGATAGAACATAATGTAGAAGAAAAATAAAGATAATGTATAAATAATGAAACCATCACGCTCTTTCCATGAGAATAAAAAATCGGTTTCTCTATTCCATAAAAAATAACAGGATAAATATTTATTGTAATCTAAATAAATTATTAATCAATATACAATATGGATATAAAGCCTTTATACATGAAAATAATTAAATAAGATAAGTGATGTTGAGAACAGTGATTGTTCATGTAAAGGTTTTCCACAAAAATAACATAGCATTAGTTTGATTGTGAACATGTATAATGATTTTAATGATATGTCACTCAATATATTTAAAAAAATATTTTTCCCAATGATATAATATATTTTACTTGTGTTATATTTGAATATACTCATTAAGAGATCACTCATCTTGATGAAGGGGAAGATTATATGAATATATTTTTGATAAAAATATGTTTACTTTTATAAATCATTCTACCTTAATTGAATTAAAAACATAAATAAATATGTAACTTCAAGTTAATTGATCTAAATTTGAGACTAAATGTCTCAATGAAACTCAATAGAAGGTATACATCAAGATGATACTTAATGATATGATTCATTCATTGTTGGAAAATAAAATATCATAAAATGATTTTCGAAATTGCCAATATCATGTCAAGGTGAAGATGATAAAAAAATTAGACTCTCTAATGTAAGATAATCATAAAATTCATAATTATAGAGTTCAAATAATTGAAAAATTGGGCGAGGAATAATTAATGTAAGTAGAATATAAGAAAACCATATTGAATAAGATAATTAGGGAGATTGAGGTCAATTCAATTGATATGAAAACCGATCAAGAAATGAATTAACAAAAATGTAAAGCATAACTTGAAGCATTCGTATAATTATTTGAGGAGTTCCATTATTCGAAAAATCCACTATTATGTTGAAAAACACTATCAAATAATCTTAAAAATTATTTCAAATTACCAATGGATGGGGTACCATCTATCTCAAAATGTTTTGGTTGTACAAAATTGTTTTCAAGGAAAATAGAGCTGAAATATAAAAATCATTTTAGTAGTTGGTAAAAATAAAATTGATAATCATATCACTATTTCAATTGTGGGTAGATATATGTTTATGAATGGTGGTTTAAAAACATATTACCTACTAGTTTATGAAAAATTATAAAAATAACATTACTTCAATTAAGGAATGATATGGTTACATGCATTTTATGAAAGGATATAATAGTATGTTTGTATTTTCTTGTGTTCTAACATGTTTAGTCATAACACAATGTATTGTTTCCATATTTCATTAATTAGGTATGTTTATAAGAAGCCAATTTTAGGTGTAATAATCCTGGAGATGTCGCAACCTCCATAGAATAAAAAAATCATCCTAAATTAAATTGGTTGGAAGAAATAGTATATTTATATGAGTATTTAAATAGTTTTGGTAATTTGATTGGTATGTGACTATATATTGATATATCAAAAAATTGGGGGGAAATGTTTATGCAAGAAGACAGTAAATGGAAATCTATCATTGATAAATAAGATTAGGATGATTACCAACTAAAATATTCTATATATGTTTTAGGGTTGGTTGGGGGTATAACATTGCGAAGTAGGACCCAAAAGTCTAAGGGAGTGATACAACAACCAGAAAAAGATTATTATATTATTTAAATAAGGACATACCACTGCCACATGTGATAAAGACACACATACACACCCAAAGAAATTTCAATTTTGATAAAAAAGATAATATGGGTAAATTTGTCCAATTAAATTATAAATGTCCTAGTTAATTGAAAAAAATATTTAGAGACCATATGGATATGTTAAATAGGGCATGTATATACTATAAGAAAATATTGTTATTTGGATAATATAAAATGAGAAATAAATTAATAGGGAATATAAAAAGTGAAATATTATTCCAATTCAATTTAAGTTATTTAATATAAAGTAGTTTTATTTTATGAGAAGTTATTAAAAAATTACAACATAAGAGTTAATGTGATTTTTTGGAGATAAATTAATTTTGTTAAAAATACTAATCATCTTTTAACAGTTCTTCTATCAAAAAAATAATCAAATTTAAAATGATGTTGAAATTCGGTGATTCATTTCATTAAGTGATAAATAAAAGAAGATTAGCACACATAATAAAATATATTATATTATGAGGTCAATTCTCCCCAAGAAAATGTTATACAGAAAAAATATGTGTATGAAATAAGGCTAGGAATAATGGATCAAATTGGATGGGATAATACATTTAACCATTAAATCCATAATTGAAATTTTTGTCCCTCTTACTTCTTAATTATCATTTTTCAAATGCTCTAACAAATGGAATTAATTGTGATGCTTCTAAATAATGGGAGAACTGAGATGATTTGTATATTTTAAGAATGATATAATATATATTTATTGAATATGGATGTTAATTTTGGAATAATTATTGATGTGATTTATTTGGGTTATTTTCTACATTTAATATCTTAAAAAATATCTATTGGTGTTATCCACTATAATGAATAA
Source organism: Viscum album (assembly GCA_963277665.1). Lineage (NCBI taxonomy): Eukaryota > Viridiplantae > Streptophyta > Magnoliopsida > Santalales > Viscaceae > Viscum > Viscum album. The sequence continues at coordinate 476,026,162 of OY728148.1, forward strand.
AATATAGAGTGTCTCATTGATGGGGGTGGGGACTAGAGAAGAATTATTTTAGAAGCATCCAGTACTATTAAGTTGACCACAATTTTCATTTATGAAAATTCCTAAAAGTGATAATTAAATTGGGGTAATAACGTATTCTCCAACCATTAGAATTAAAATACACCTTCCTAAAATAAATGGTGTTAAATTATCCGTATTAATTTAAATAGAGTTTAAAATTTGAAGAAGATTAATGTTTTTATTTTTAAGTTTAAAAGATATATTTATATGAATTTTTTTTAATAATATTCATAATGTGAGATAATGAAATCAGGAGTAAATGTTCAATGAGAATCTATATTATAACTGACTTTATTCAATTTTACTAGCATGAAATAATATGTAAAACTATTAACAGTGGCGATGCATATATAATTTTAGATGTCATTGTAATATTTAGTAGGCATGATTTACAGTTTAATTTACCCGATTTTTTTAAATATTGAGCATGGATATCATAAAGATTAAATGTAATAGATGATATAATGTTGCATAAGTTTGAAATGATAAAATTTTGTATCATAAATATTTTACTTCTTATCATTAAAGATGTTTTAATAAAATTAAAATTAATTATAAATAATATTTTTGGAGAGAATGATATAGTATTTAGAAGTAAATAAAATATATTGATATAACATTTTGGAATTTTTAAAAAAAATACTAATTAGAGATGAAGTATTCGACATTATGAGTGTTATATTAGTTGTAAATTTATGTCAATTATCATAAAGAAATAATGATTTATTTATAAATAGTGAATTGGATTTATATTTTATAAGAATACCAAAAAGATTAGTTTTAGGAGTATGGGATGTTGAGAAGAAGTATTACCCATCGTTTTGTCCTATTTTATTATGTAAATGAATATTAGAAGTAATATATTAGTATATGTGTTGATGTATTTATTCATTTCCCAAATTAAAAAATTTACTTTCCAAGGAATATTAAGGAGGGTAATTTATTATAATAGGAAAAAGTGGGTCAAATTATTGTAGTTTATGATGTTATTATAATGATTAATTTTATATCAACATGATAAATTTTCCTGAAGAATTAAATTCATTTGTCTGATATGTTTGTGATTTCCTAGAAAATAAATTAAATGAAGACGAATAATTTTTAAAGGGTTGTTAGAGATCTGGATGTAGTAGGATATTTCCCAAAATTATTTTTAAATTATTTATCTGTATATGAGTCATCATTGAAAATGGATATGTGGTGTATTGAAGCATAAGTAATTCTTATGAGTTTATGTTAAATTATAATTTGGAAAAATAATTCCACATATGTATAAGTAATTATTTCTACTAATATGATTTTTAATCGATGGATTTTTAAAAAATCAGACATCCTTCAAGCCAAGAAATCCAAAGAAGCCTAACCATTAGAGTTTCGTGACCTAGATTATAGGCATACATTTGAGGATTGTATGTATGATGGCCAATATGATTCGACACTGGCATGAGGATAGTGAATAGAGTTTATGATAGCATTGAGTGAAGGACAGAAGCATGGAAATGCGGTGCACTGTAGGCCATTGTATGTATAATGTATAATTGGGTTTCAGTGATAGACCCATGGAGATCTTTTTTTTATTAAATTAGATAACATTTATACAAAATATTATTACGATAACTGAATGATGTTTCATTGTTCCCCATATAAATTTCTTATGTTGGATGATGAAACAATTTCATTTTCCCTATTTTATTAATCATGACATGCCTATAAAATGTAGGACTAGTTATTATACATTAGAGTTACCGTTTTAATGAAGGATCATATTATTAATTTTTAGACTATTTTTCTTGTGGGCATTTTTAAGGATAATGAGAAGGACCAATGAGATCATGATAATATTATAATAATTTGAAATTAAAAAGATAGTGATGTTATATGATATGTTTTTTTCTTTATATGGTTTGGTAAATTATCATAATTTTTTTTAAACTCATGATGTTTATAATCAAATTAAGAGTAATTAATATAGTTTGATTCATGAATTTTGATCCACAAAAGGGTGGCCGACATATGAAGATGTTATCTAGATTAATAGTGGTTACATACATGTAAACCCCATATAACTACTTCATGTATGAGTTACTTATGAATACAATGATGTTAAGACACAATAAACAATTTAGAAATTTATATTTAGTTATTATTTATTTTACTTGTATGATAATAAGGTTATTTAAAAGAGTTTTACTCTATAATAAAATGATCATCCACCATAGAAAAAATTCACAATAATCATACATACATATATAATATTTTAAAAGTTAATTATTTTTATGGATTTGGTAGAATTAATATTGAATTGGTTAAATAATGATAATTTGGGAAATATATTGTAAATGTTATATAAATTTAACTACAAATAATTAAGGAGTTCAAAACAAAAGAAAATTGTATTTACATTGTGTGTAAATATCATGTAAAATAAGAACTATGCATTTAAATATATATATTCTACATGGTACAAATAAATGAATAACTAGTGATATATTAAACCATAAATAATTTAATATCAGAGAATATATTGAAATAAACATTAACACTAAATTCCATTCATGCGGTGTCAAAAGGATAAATAACATGATTTGAATACCTATATTATAATGAGTCTCATATAAGAATAGAGGAGACTTAAAAATTTTATTGGGAACTAAATAAGAAGAGAATAATAAAATGAGGATGATATATTGTGTAGTTCTATTATATTGAATAATGAGTATGACTAAGAATATGATGGAGAAAGGGAAATTCTTATGAACGATTCTTCACATTGGAAACAACATTTTATTTTATATGTGTAAGAGAATAAGTATTATATGAAGAATGTTTAATATGAAGAGGAATAATTTACTACTGAAAACCCAAAACAAAAAATAAGAATTAATTGAAGAATCATTTCCATATTTTGTGAATATAAATTTTATAGATTACATTCCCATGTGAAGTTAGGGATAGATGAAGAAAATTTACATTCATAGAGATGTTCATGTAAGATGAAGGGGAGGAAGAACATGCAACACACCAGAAATTTGATTGATGTATAATGTGATGAATGTGTTTTCTATTTTTACCCAATTTTATGTCAATATATAGTGGATTATAAACAAAATTTATTATTTCACATTCAATACTGGGTATTTTTAGGGTAAAATACATTCAGGGATATTAAAAGTTTTTTTTGTATGAAATGTTTTTCTTTGTCGGTAGTTAGACCATGGGGTTTTCCCGATCACATCATGAATTATAACTTCTTTTAAAAATATGATCATTATAAATATTTTATCGCTATATTTTTTTTAATATAAATTTTTTTCAAAATATTTGATTTACTGTTGTAACAATGTAGAGGATAAAATGTAATAAAAATGATTGATTTAAAATTTAACAGACATTAATATTTTCCTTCATAATTTTAAGAATATCCCAATGAAATCATACAATAGGAAATATAGGAATTTCAACCTATAATTGGATTCTATTCTGCAAAATTTATTCTCTTTTTTATGTTTAAATTATATTTCTTAAATTTTAATGAATTTTAGGTTTCATTAAGATATAATTATCTATGACAAGGACAATATTTCTACCAAGACCATCATGAGTTGGAATGATAAAAATAAGTGATTATCCAATGAGGCATCACACTCATGCTAGTTTTAATTATCTCATGTTTTGTTATGGCATAATAGTAAAGAAGACATATATGACTTGGAATGTTTAGAAGTGGTAGTTTAATTTATTTCTAATATTATTTAAAAACAATCTACCTATAAAGAATAAACAAATTCAAGTGTTCTTGTTTTATGTTAATGGTCTTCTAAAATTGTCTATAAGAATAAAACATAATTAGTTGGAGTGATTACATGTACACTGATTCAAAAGATACATTAATTAATGCAGTAAATGAAATAATTCTTGGTTTTTTCTGGTAAATAATATCTTTTACATTTTAGATATTTAATACTGAGCAATAATAGATCACTTAGTTTTAAGGATAGGTAAAAAATTGATAAAGAACTTTGATTGATATTTTTTTAATTATATATATCTCTCTAAGAAACAAGGTGCTATAAAATAAAAAATATTGATTTTAATGTGTGATGCTCTAAAAATGAGAGTAAGTGTCTTAAATAAACTCAATATTGTGAATATTTCATGATTAGAAATTATTATTTTATTAATTCATTCCGGGTAAATTAAAATCCTGGGAACGATGTAAAAAATTTATATATATAATTCATAGAATAAAAAATCGGGAACCTTAAAATTTTGATCCATGTTGGAATAAAAATATTGAGGATATTGATTAATGATCCAATAAGGTGATTTATGAATAAATAAGGGTTTTATTGGATGATAAATTCATTCTCTATATTAAATGACTTCAATTTCAATTTATCAAATAAAATATATTAATTTGTTTTTCATTTTTCCCATAATTTATTGGAAAAACATATTCTAACAATCCATTTTGTGAGGGGTAAAAAAATTATTTTTAGCCTCTATTATTTTGATTGAAATATTTAAGAACACTTCATGATTGATCATCACCAATATCAAATGAAATATTACCATCAGTAATAAAATTTATCGTATGTACTAAATAAATTTTAATTTAATATCATGGTTTGAATTATAAATCTATATATTATTATAACAATAAAAATGATGATAAAACTTCTATCATGTCATTCATTGATAAATTAATGTTTATGAGAGATGGTTCCCTATAATTACAAATAATTTGCAGAATACTCAAAAAAAATTAAATCACACCATTTCAAAAAATTTATTGAACATGTAGTTTATAAAAAGAGAAGAAAATTTGTTGGTATTTGATATTTTTATAATAAGGTATTGTATTTTCTTTTAATAAATAAACGTTATAATGTCTAGTGAATCCTATTTATTGGTGGATCGTGTCTGAGACGTTGTAACATCAAATAATTAACATTAAAAGACACTCTATTTTTGAAAATATTTGAAATAATCTGAAATGACGGTGATGTGTATAGTGGTTATAGTAGTTGTAAGGGTTTATTCTGAACTATGATTGTGTCAAAATTAAATGAATATAATGTAAAATAGAAGAATATTATGTGGTTTCAACAGATTTTTTAAATCAGAAAAATAAGGTTTTCTACTAAATTATTGCAAATAAAATTTCGGGGATGATTGGAGATTCAACTATGGGTAAGTGACCAAAAAAAACAAGATGATTGTTTAACCAACTAGGAGATATTTCTTATACTATATAAATAATGTAAATTCCATGTAATGTTTTATATATATAATATACAATAATTGAGGTATGTATGAGAATAATGGGGAATGAGTTAAAAAATCACAAAGAGACTCATTCTTTGAAAATCACATTGAAGAGGGCTTATGGGAACTTCAAAATGGGTGAAAATATACCTATTCTGTGTAAGGTAATTTGAATTATTGTTCGAAAATAAAGTTGGTAAATTAATCCCTTGTTAAAAATCAAACAAAATAGTTTGAGTATGATTCAAATGTTACATTTTAAAGTCATTAGAGATTGTAAATAAATGATACCAAATGACATAAAAATATGCTTGAGAGATGTAAAAAGGGTGGAATCAAAATTATCATATATTTAGACATAATAACATAATATTAATAATACCAAAAAACCAATATCACACTATTACATTCATTTTCTTTGATTCCTAAAAGAAACATGAGAATAACATATAATGAAAGTTAATATTTGAAGATGTACATGAAATAGAAATAAATATTCAAAAAAAATGTAGACATTAAATCATGATAGTAGTAGAGAATAGATAAACTTATATGATAAAATAAAATACATAACATTCAATCCAAATTTTATAATGATAATTTCAACATTTTTTCCTTATAATTTATGTTTAATTTTTATGCTATCCAAGCATGAAATTAATGGTGAAGATATTTCCATGTGGGAGAACTAGAGAAGTTACAGTGGATTCAAAAAATGGAAAAATTAAAAAGGTAAATAATGATTTGGTATTTTTAAAACCATTTGAAGTGATATATATTGTATAATTTCAACATGGCACAATCTAAAATATATTATTGAAAATATCCACTATATGAGAGAAATTGTAGTGACTCTCCTTGTCGGGGATACTATTGGGGATGATTTTGAACAGATTTAAAAAGTATTCAATTTATCCAAATTTAAATTAAGGAAATCAATTGAAAAGGTGTCATTCAATAGGTAATTTTTATTATTCTCTCTTCATTATTTGTTAAAATTTCTATATTAGTATAAATATAGATAATTGTTTTAAATCAATGAGATTAAGGATAAATTGAAGAAAATATCCATTAATTTTAAAAAATTAATGCTTCTTTTTTTACTTGAAGGGCATAATTTTTTGATGTGATTTGATGAATTAAGGTCAAAAGTTTACACTTAAATATGTATTAAAATTGTAATAATTCAATTACGTCATCCTAGAAATAGCTAAAAATATCATGAGAAAGTTGATGGGGGACTCATTTTGGTTTCTAATCTTTTTGATGGAAAACAATGATATAAAAATCAATCTCCCTTCATATATATACCATGAATAACTCATAAATAATTTTATTGTAATTTTTGTTAGATAATTTACTAGTCTTGAGATTATACTGTCCCATATCATGGAAATTGTTTTAATTATCCTTATAAGGGAGGAAATTAATTGAGAACAAAATGGTGATTGAAAATTGGAGTGGTGATGAAAGAAGTCTGGAAACGGAAGAACACATACTAAAATATTATTTATTTGGAAATTGAAAAAATGACAATGGGAGATACAATTGTTTAAAATATATGAGTATATTTTTAGTTGGAAATTTATATTTAATATCATAGTGATCAAATGATAGTTAACAATTATTTGAATTGGAATTAGAGTTGGGAAGGAATGGTTAAGGGTTGTTTAAAGAACCCAGTAATATATAGAATAATTATGCTTATACATAATATCATTTCATTTTAAGATAAAAAAGAAAAGGATATATATACTGTATTAAATTTTCATGTTCCATTTTATTTATCAATAAAAAAAGACAGTTACTTCCCAATGAACCAATGTGTGATCTATTTATTATTAATGGAAAATTATTTTCAATGATTTTAATTCCATGAATAATTGATCGTAATAAAAATTTGGTCATATCGGTGAATATGTTCCACAAATTCCAACAATGTGTTTAACAAGTTTGAAATTTTAGGTGAAATTCGTAGGGTGATGAAAAAGAATTTGGAACATAAGGTTATAGTTTTCAATATTTGATCACGTTTCTCATTGTTTTTTTTTCAATCTTGATCATTGTATAAGTAATTAAAGAAATTTAATATGAGTTATTATATATTAGATTGGATATTTATCAGTATATATGAAGTGATTAAATTTAAAATGTAGTTTGTGAATGTATAGTTCATGAATTTATTATCAATGTATTTATGAAAATGTTTCTATCCCTCAATATAACACATCACAAATAGAAAGTCTATTTAGAACTACTGAAACAGGACATGGAATTCCGATAAGGATCCAAAGTACGAATTAATTTGAGGGGAAACACATTAATGAGTAGATTATACCCAGTGTGTGTAGACATTGAGTGGGGTTAGAACTAGGTTGTAGGGACTAAACAAAATCCCCTTGTACTAGAAGGAAGTAAATAATTTCAAGGGAACTATAGAGGATTTAATTTTTAAAAAAATAACAGAAAATATAAAATAAAAAGATAAACAATGGATTTGAAAATATTGAAACTATTCAAAAATTATATGTCACATTTTTTGGATAATACAATGTTGTTTAACCCATCATCTTGTTTACATAATAACTATTACATACTATGCTGAAAATATTAAAGCTACATTACTCATTTAAATAAAAAATTAATCTTGAGTTGTGATACCATAGTTCATGTAGGTATTCATAGGGAATAAAATATGAACATGAATAATCTTGAGAAACTCATAACAATTTAAATTCAAATAATATTGGTATTATGTTGCATATGTTGTTCGTCAGTTGGGTTATGATGTTTTATTGTGCATCGAGAACATCATAAGTTCCATTATTTAAGTAAGAGGAATATAAGTATGGGGATTTATAAATGAAGATAACTGTACGGTTGGTTAATATATAAAGATATATCTTAATGAATGATGGGATTCGTATTCCTAAACCTTTAAACAGAAATTACGGGTAGAGTGACTTTAGATTCTATTGATATTGGGACGTGATATTTAATTCAAATATCATTATCGAGTAATTTGTTATTCTTGAAGAGTCAAAATAAGGAAAATGTTGATAGATTTGTTCCAAAATAGATGGAAATACCATGAATTAAAATTTGTAATAGTAATTCATATGTGGATAATATTTTTTAAGTTAATATTATGGTGATTTTTAAGAGGAATTAAAAAAAATTATATAAAATCATCAACTTATAGTATTCTAATGGATATTATATCTAATTTAAGAGATATATAATTCGAGATTTTGATTCATAAGAAAATAATATTTACTATTATATATAAATATAATATAATAATCGAATATATATATTGAATATATATTTAACTTATGTTTCATAATGAGAATAAGAAAACTAATATTCCATTATACTATCAATCCATTAAAATAAAATAAAAACCAAGAACTCAACTTCAAAAACTAATTCTCATATAGTTAAATATAAAAATATAAAATTAATATTTGTAATTATAAATTATAGGGAGTTATATGAATGTAATAAAGAGACATCGTGATATTCTTATGCAATTAAAATTTTGAGAAGTAGAAAAAGACAAAGTAATACAGTGCATGTTTATTTGATTGAAGAATGAAAAAAATGGAAGAACGAAATGTGTTGTGAAATCATTATAATAGATTATGATGGTATGTATGAAATCGGTTCAAGATTAGAATATGATAAAGAGTGTAAAAGTGGAAGAATAAGAACTCAATGACGTGAATCCTAAACATGACAGATACACACATTGTGGGAACCTATGCATGTTTGTTCATATAAGTGAAGAGGTTATTTTCCTTGGTGAATCTAGTAGTGTAGGAATAACTATTTGTTTCATTATTTTAGTAAATTAAAGAAATAATAAGAACAAAACCATGTAGTACACACATAATTCGATTATTGTCTAAACCGCTGAAGGAATTTTCTATTGTTTTCTAGTTCAATATCAATCTAAATTATCATATGCCTTAAATTTGTGAATGTAGAAAACTAATTGAGTGACATCAGTTTTAAAAACATTATGGTATATTATATTTTTTCTATATCACAATGGTATTGCAGGGTTTTTAGTGTGATTACATGGTTTTTAGGATCATGTTAATGATTAACGTTTCTTTTTAAATTGCGAAACTAGTAAACTTCTTACCCCCTTTTTGTATGATTTTATGTTATATAGATTGAAAGAAATTTGGTAAAATATGAATACATTAAATTAATCATGTAGAGTTATGTGAAAGGGTTAAGAAGATATATTGATTTAAATAAACCAAAATTGATTCAACTAGTCTATGTGTTATGAATATCCCAAAGTGGCCATATTTAGAATGTTTGGTGATATATTTAGATTGGTTGTGGAATCATTCATAGATTTAAAATTAGTATCACTTTTTTAATTCATTTTTTTAATGTTTTTTATTTATCCTTCATGATTTTATCGATCATGAATACATCATAGGAATGGGGAATATAGAAAAGAGTTATAATGTTTTTGGGGAATTTTGGTATATGAGGACCATGTTGTGTGTTCTAGTTTAATTAAATGTTGAAGTGTGGAAATCATATTAAATATGTCATTTGTGATGATGTTGTGTAGATCAATGATCAAACCATGCGTTATTATTAAAATATGGTATATTTATGTATTATTTTTAGATATTTCAGATATAACAAACTCTGTATGAAATTCTATTTTAGGAGTGGTATTTGGTCCTCACCGATGAGACAATGCGACAAAATGTTTCTCAGTGCTTCTCAATTTTTAGCTTAATTTTGTAGGGGACGTTTTTAGTGACCAATATAACATTATTAGATATAATTAAATGGAATATTAATATTGAGTCTTAAAAGAAAGAATGTTTTTATTATGGGTATAGAAAATCGAATCAAGGAAGAGTAGGAGGGGGATTTCAATGATGTTTTTTGGTGTTATTACCTGTTTTTTAACCATGTGGTGTCATTAATTTGGATGTTGAGGTGGTCTTGGTGTTGGGATGGAATTTTAACGATAGTTGATAGACCATATTTTAACTGGGGGGATAAATCCAAAGATATTTCATCATGCTTTTGATGTTTTTATTTCATGACTAGTGAGTCACCCTAAAACATTTGGAGACACTTTAATGAGTTTCCATTGGGTCATAGAAGATAGTTTAATGTCCTCTTTTATGTTGTGACCCATTACATCACACCTCAAAGAACTGTAGATGTGGTGAATGTTGTTTTTCCATATTATTCCATGCCATAATGTAACATCTATAAAGTCATTCATAAAATTACACCAGATTCAACTCCTCAAGGGTATCCCCATAATTTTTGGTTTAAAATACTATAGACGGAAATTTATTTTTTTCCAAATTCTTCCCATCTATTACCTTTATCTATACCCCTATATAAGGATTGTTTCCTGGGTATTTTCTATAGTGATTTTATGGTATTCTATCTATATAATCTTTCTATTTTTATTCTTTTTCTACCTCAAAATTTTTCCAATAATTATTAGTGGATTCAATTTATCGTTTTTATGATGATTCCACTGAGTAAAGTATAATAATCACGAGTTTTGGAGATTTAGTGGGTTTTGGATTAAAGATATGGGAGTGTAATGAATAGATATTGTCTTCAAGTATTTCCATTGAGGATTAATGACTAGTAGAGTTATATATTATTCTAATTTATTTAGATACAACTGGTGGATTATTGGGTGTCACATTATAGATTTGTTTTGTTAGAGTGGTGTTAATAATTCACTATAGACTAATCAGGTGAAATTACTCACATTTATAATGTTATGCGATTTCTATGTGATTTTCGCATGTATTTTGTCACACCAAGTGGAATAAATTAAGTAATTGAAAATTTTAGTTATTAATTGTAAGGGTTTTATTTCTTGAGACGAGGGATCAGATGTTGGAATGGATTTGTGCATTCTTATTCAAGGCATTTATTCCATAGAAAAACATGGTAGATTCATTGTTGACATATGGGGTCCCATAAATACAATTCCACATGAATGTTTGTGATTCAATTTACATACCTTCATTAGTAAATATAATCCAGTAATTTAGATAGGGATTATGATGGAATTAGAATTTCACCATAAATTTATATACAAGGGATTTGAAAGCTAGTAGTGTTCATGATGGGTCCAATAAATGAATTTAGGATTCATAAATGTTTTGGATATATTAATTAGGTCCTTCTCAATATTAGATGGTAGTCATAATATGATTTAGGTCAATTGGTCAATGGTGGAATGATTTCTCTTATCATGAATGTTCAGAAAGACCCATATCAATGGTTGGTGGTGGAATTTGAAGATGCAGTGTGTCTGAAAATACCTTGATACATGGTATACGTTGATGAGGGTGGTTTCATTTGAATGATTAAATTATGTGAAATCCATAAGGTGTTATCTGATAGGAACTAAAGTGTGAATCATTGGTGTGACACAATGAGATTGTGAAATATATTTTTCTACTAAATTATATTCTCAATGGAATTCTTCATAAACAACACAAAAAACTCAATATTTTTATTATTAATAAAATTTAGGAATTATAAAACCACATGTAAATGAGAATATTTAAATCATTTAGGAATTTTTATCAAAATTAATTTGATCACAAAATGATTTAAAAAATAATTTTTTTAATAAATATAAGTTTTCTTATGTATTTTATTTCAGTTAACATTAAATATTTATAAATTTATTTTTTTTATTTTTTTTAATATGAAAATAATTTTTAGTTAAAAATGATAAAATTATATTAGGATTATGTATTCAGATGCTTCTTATAGTTTTATTTTTTTAATGGAATAGTGGAAATATTGGTTTTTTTAAAAAATACTGATTTCTAGAAAATAGAATGAATTGATTCACAACAAATAAATTTATCTTTCATTTTCATTGAAAAAATATTAACATTATAACTATAATTATAAAATTGAAATTTATAATTTATTCATAAATAAATATTATTCCTCTTTGAATATAAGTGTTAAATTAATTTAAAATTATATTAATATGTTTATTATCTTATAATTATTTTATATAGATTTTATTAATTTAATATAATAAAATGGATTTGTGATTTATAATTATTATTTCCTTAATATTTAATTATTTTCACTTAATTGTTTCTATGAATGGTCAATCACTTAGAAAAAAATAGTTTATCTATGAAAATAAACAAATGTATAAAGGGGTAAAAAGGGTCTAATTCACTAACATGTTAAAAAAATATTATAATTTATTGTTTGACCTGTTTGCACACCCAAAATTTTCTCCACTCCAATATTGATTAATTTTGAGTAATATTGTTGAGTGAAATGAGTTCTCTATCACTATTAATGTGAAATATTTTTGAAAAATCCATTCTCATAACAATTAATAAGAGGCCTATCTCCACCTCTTCATGATCAATCCCATGTTTTGGTTTCCTGTTGAAACACTTTTTTTTTTCTTCACTACGAATCATATCTCACTACCCGAGTCTTTTTACACAATAATATATCTTGCATCCTATATTTCTAATGAATAAAGTATGTGATTCTCAATGTTATTAATGTATGTACTAATTGTTTCATAACATCGACTATTTTATTTTTTTTCCATTCAAAAATTTTCATTAAAATTTGATATGACAAATTAAATATTTATTTTATAATTAATGTTTTTATATTTTTAGAAGAACCATTTATCCCCAAAACCCTTTTTCTATCACAATAATGAAAACATTTTTTATGTGTTCATGAAAACAAATTCCCAATAATGTAATGTATCAAATTATTCGTATTTTTTGTTTCATACATATTAAAATATTATATATATATATATATAATATAAAAATACTAAAAAAACTATAGTTTTCATTCAAAAATAAATATAATTTTAAAAAAATAGTCCAATATTATAACCATACACATTTATTATTTATTATGTATTCATATTTGCGTCAATTTAACAACCTACTTTAATAAATATATAAAATAATATCATTGATTAATAAATGAATATAATTAAAGATAATATATAAAATATATCGGTGAATATTGATTTTTTTCGTGAATGAATTAGTAATAATAAGGCCATTAATTAAGACATAAATGTACGTCTATTAAAAATAATAGATACATGTTTGTTTTTAGTTTAATAAAAAATTATCATAACAAAAACTCATATAGGATTAATTCATAACATTATAAAAAAATTATAAAGATTCAAATATTGAACTTATTATGATCTTGGAAAGATAAAAATTTGGATAGGAATAAAAAAATAATCTATTATGACATTAGATTAAGACAATCAGGACTACTCACACATGATATTGATAATATATAATAAAACACTAATAAAACACTCTATAATAATTATAAGTTTATTTTTTAAAATATATCTATATATATATTAAATAGGTCACTAAATAGATTATTAGGTTGGATAAGTTTTTTATATAAATGATTCAGAATCATTTGTGGAACATTGAAATAATGTTAATGGGTTCTTTTTCTCAAATATCAATTTCTTATTCGATATTACACATTATGCACTGTGATATTTTTTATATAGGTTTTTTAATCAGTGATTGATATATTTTAACATATTAATTTAACTTTGGGTTATTGAGGAGACATTTCATGTAATTTCCTTAAATATATTTCTATTCATAAGATATCATGTTTTCCAAGGACATTGTAAACTCAAATCAGTTCATTGAATAATAATGTTTCTTCATAATCTTCAGTCTTACTTGACATGTTTATTACATCATATGAATTTATTTTATGGTATTTCATATTTCACTTTTGGGGGAAATATTTTTTGTTTAAAATCATATTAGTTCTTGAATTAATTACAAATTTTTTCATTATTGAGAATTATTACACTCATCTTTAACAACTGAAAACTAACATTTTTATTTCCTTTGAAAGAAAAAAATTATACAAGAAAATCACAGAGGATGAAAATAGTGCAATACCAAAGAATCATTCATCACAAACGTCATCCACTAACTTATAAAAGAACCTATATTAATGAAAAAAGACATACTCTATTTGGGAGAACCTATGGACGCCATGAAATCTGCCACCTGGTTCCCTTCCCACCATTTGTGAGTAATATCAATAAGATTAAACACTAGTCCATAGAACCAGGCCTATACCTACTAATGATTTTTAGAGCATTAATGAATCTGTTCCCCCCCAATTTAAGAGTGATATTCCACTTCCCACACATCTCCAAATCCGTGAGCGTAGCCTGTGCTTCATCCTGAAAAACGTCACCCCTGCTATAAGAAGTAGAAAATGCTGCAACAACAGACCCTGCCCGATTCTAAATGACCCCACCACCTCTCATCACCCTTACGAGGGATCCATCCATGTTTAGTTTTAGGCCGAAGTGGAAGGGATGCCAGCATACCCAGTGCCCACAACCCAACTCCCTACATCGTCTAGACCGAAAACAACTAGGTATCATGGCCTTCACCAATGGCGCAACTTGATAGCCTTTACACACCCAAACCAAGTCTTGAAAGGAGTTATTCATTTTAAAAATAATGCATGCCTGGGTACCACTAATATTTTTTTTCCATGCATCATTCCTTTCTCTCCAAAGGGTCCAGCATCCTGCAAAAACCAAAATAGCTTGTGCATTCCTTTTAGGTCCATGGCTGCCCACTCCTTGAAAGCATTCACATAAGAATATTTCCATGATCCCTCCATGTCCTTTCCACCATGTAAAAGCACCGAACACCGGCCAAATTCATCTATCCCATTAACTATCAAAAAACAAATTCCCTAGGGGTTCTATTTTAGTCTCCCAAAAACACCAACACCTGGAGGAAAAGCTAACACCCATATGCTGAATGATATCATCAGTAGGCAATGATGGATTCCTTACCCACCACAATAAGAAATTAAATTTTGAGGGGACCTCCTTGAACCACATAGTCTCCTGCATGTATCATCATCATTTTCATCCCTCCTCACCCGAGCAAAAGCCTTTAAAAAAACACACCTGAAGAACATCCTGTGAAAATAATCTTATAATTCTCATCATTGATAACAATGCTATTGAAAACAATCTGTTGACTATCATCCAAAAATGTCTTGAATAAAACCAAAATGACCGCTAGCCTCATGAAACGATATATTCATTGTGGGGAATCCCGGAAACCAAAACCTACTATCCCCCCAATATTGAAGTATGAAATTAATATAACCACTTCGAACCATCCACCTAGAGTGCTGATAAAATACCTTCGGGTAAGGGTGAATCAGTTTCCATATCTTATAAGGTCATACTATCTTCACATTCACGTTAACTCCATATTTTTTCTAAATTTTAATACCCCAAATTGCTCATCCTTCCAAATCCTCCAATGCAATTTTGGCATGTAGACCATGCATTGCCAATGAAACACTCCTCAAATTAATACCACCATCTGAGAGTGGCTGTGCAATATGTTTTCCAGATGCCCAGTGATGCATGCCTTCCATCTTCCCATCCCATATACAGGACATCATTAACCTCTACATGTTTGTGATAACACTACTGGGGATATTCAAGGTGGACATTACATGCATAGTAATAGAAACAAGAACACTATTCACAAGGGTTATACACCCGCCAAACGACAAAAATCTGTTCGTCCAACTGAATATGTGCCCTGTGATCATAACAACCAACTTGTCAAAATGTTGAATTATAAGAGAGTAAGGGCTCACCGGTGCCACAAGGTACTCCATAGTAAATGATCCCCTTCCCATGTTCAAGTTGTCTTCAAGAGTTCTAACCCTTCTCTCTGTGAAATCCTTCGATGTATAAAACATTCATTTCCCCCAGTTCACCACCTGACCACTCCACATATAGTAATATCTTAAAATCCCATTCATCCCCTGCACTGATCTTCTACTACCATTGATAAACAAAATTTTGTCATCCGAAAAAATCAAATGCGATATACCCCTTGTAACATGCTGATTTTGATAAGAAAAAACTCTCCCCTAGAGAAGACCTCGGTTAATATAGTATCTAAAGACATTTTGGAAGAGGATGAATAGAGTTGGAGAAAGAGGATCTCTTTGCCTAAGTCCTATGCATGCCTTAAAAAACCTAAACTATTTTCCCCAAAATGATGTTGATATCCAGGCCGAACTGAATTAACAAAAAATTAAATCAATCGTCCAGTTGTTGAACCCCATGCAAGCCAACACCCTTAAGATGAACCCCATTTCTAATCTATCATAAGCCTTTATAATATCTAATTTTATCACCATGTTACCCCCAAAATACTTATTGTTAACATCAATAACCACCTCTTGAACCACTCCCATTGCCCCCTAAATTGAACGCCCTTTAATAAAGTCATGTTGTTCCGGAGACACCCAAGTATTCAAGTGCGATGCCATTCTTTTATTGAGAATGCTTTCCAAAACATTGTAATTCATATTACACATGATAATAGGCCGATATTGATCAATTTAATGTGGATGATAAATTTTTGGAATAATCACCATCTTGGTTGCACATGCAATACATTGCAAATTCCCACACTGAAAAAAGTCTTGCACTTCCTTCACTAAATATCCCATGACTATTTCCCAAGGCTCCCTATAAAAAGACCCTAGATTTCCATCAGGACCTTGTTGCTCTCCGAATTCAATGTCCATATAGCCTCACACACTTCAATCTCCTCTAGAGTCCTCCTCAAACATACATCAACTTCCTCTGAAACACAGCTCAAAATAGACTCAAAAATTCCAACATCGCCCCTCAAGTACCCAACATTCAAGGCATGATTGGGCCTTTCCAGAATGGATTGGATACTATCATTTACCATGAATCTAATCTCATACCGATTAGTAGAATAAGAACAATCATCCCTTCTAATATTCTTTCTTTGAACATGATAACGCTCCTTAGTACAATCGTGGAAAAAGCCAGTGTTACAGTCTCACTCCCAAAGCCACCAAATTCTAGTACCTTCTCCAACCAACCATTCCTGGCTCAGAAGAGTGTTATATAGAAGATATTTTTTCATCCTTAATTCAGTAAAAGGAGATTAATCCCATTCCTGATCTAGAACCTCCTCCATTCAAACAATCTCCTTGCTTATCTCAACCAAATAATTATCCCTCACTAGAATGGCCTTCCTCCATCGCCATAGAAGATATTTGAGACGACCAATCTTGTTGTGTAGTATAATACATGGGTTTAACTTATGTTATAGAATCTACGCCTTCATAACCACATAATTGAAACCTGTTTCCTCCACCTAGGTATTATAAAACCTAAACTTCTCCCCTCGAGACGATACTGAATATAAGGAAAGTAGAATCGGAGAATGATCAGAGAGACACTGAGCCAAATGAGAGAATATTTCATATGGGAATATAGATAATGAATTCTCATTCATCATGCATCGATCAAGATGATACCAGATCCAAAATACTCCTTGTTGATTGCTACACCATGTGATATTATCTCCTTCAAGCCCGACATCCAACAGACCACTAGTTTCCATAAACGAGAAAAAATCTTGGCTAGCAGTCCTAGGAAAAGCACCACACCCCTTTTTATCCTCTCGACTAGATATGACCTTAAAATCTTCCCCAATAATCCAAGGATCATAGTTAGAGATAATACCATCCAAATCCCTTCAAATAATTTCTCTATCTTGAGCATGGAACTTAGCATAGAAAAAAGAAAAGGAAAACCAAAGAAGCCCAACAAGGATTTTATTAGCCAAAAACTGATCTGACACAACATACATAACGATTGTGATGTGATCCTGAAAAAAAAACAAAATCTGAGAGTTTACTGAATCCCCATGCATGAAATACTTCAAATTCATTATTTGATCATACTACATTATATTACTATTCCCCTGCTTCGGTTCGAGCAACGTAATTATCGATAAAAAATTATTGCAAATTTCATTAAATACAAAATCATATTTCACTCGAGCCCCTATGCCTTGCTCATTCTATATAAGGATTTTAACCATTAAAAACAGATTTTCTAGTTTTGGCCCCTGAATTCTGTCCTCTGACAGTATGAGATACAACTGGGGAAGAAACTAATCCTAATATGGATTGAGACCATTTGAGAACATTGCTCTTCACCTTTTAACCAACTGAACCCGGGGAGCACATACCATTGAATAATGCCTTTGAGATTCCCTGTAGAGAGACACAACACCTAAGTCTTAATTTACTTGAAACGACACCATTCAACACCGAGGGAGAGTGCAGCGACGAAGATGGAACCTTTGAAATAGGGGACAGTGGGGGTGAAGAAACCCCCAGTTTAAGATTGTCCTCTCTAGGTGAGGAAGACATCACCTCTCCCCGACCATCAAAGACCGACTCCAATGGTAGGATATCTAAAATTTCGATATGGGAGGTGACCCAGGGATCAAGACATGACTAAGGAGGGTTGACTACATTATTTAGCACTGCCCCAGCAGATGGGAATCCCTTATCCCAACACTTCAGAGATGAAACCTCCCCCATACCTTTGTTAAATAAAACCATATACCGATAGAGAGGTTGAAGACATTCATGACTCAAGGTCTGCAAAGAAGAGGGAGCCTCACAAGGCAGCCCAAAAGAAACTGACCCTTTCCTTTATCACACCCCATCGGTTCTTAAGTGCAACACGGAGACGAAACTCTTATAGGAGTGTTCGAATAATCACGTAATGAAAAAATATTGTCACTATGTAAAAAATATTCTTTAATATTATGATACTTTTCCTCTTTATCTTCAGAGGAATTATTCTCATCGATGTAATTTTTCATGGATAATCCTTTAATTTTGTTTATGAAGTAATTTTTTTGGGTGATCACATATTTGTAATAAAAATTCTAAATCCATCTTGTCATGTTTGGTGATACATTTAGAAACGATACAAATCCTTATTTCCTACAATGGGATCTTTATGATATAATGAGAAACTATTAGGACACATATGTACAGATGATTGACTTGTTGGATTATATGTATCCAAAAAATAATTAGTTAATTTTTTATTTCATATTAAATGAGTTACATATTGTTTTAAAATGATACATGATGTTTTTATCTATGGTTTTTCTATTAACTTGAAAGATGAAGAATTTTTTGAAATGTATGTAGTATAATGGATAAAGACGAATAATTGTACATTATTTTTAGGTGAATGCTACATTTAAATCATTAATCACTTTTTTCTAGTGATAATGTGATGTACGAGGATTTGGTATCTTGTTTTTTGTGTGAAACTGTTCTGGAAATCAATGTTCACAAGTGTTTTCTAGAATGCAAATTAGTATCATGGTTAAAAATATTTTCAATGTTTCTATTTATGTCATAATTATTTATTTTTATATGTTCAAATTCCCTAAATTGTTTTCTATATGATTATGATTATTCCCCTTGTATATTTTTTTTTCTCTCAGGATTCCACATAATTCTTCAATGTTTCATGCCTTTTAATTTGATATTACTTTTGATCCAATCATCAGTTATCTTAAACTATTAATGTTCTATGATTTTTGGATAATATATTTTACCCAGCTCATGTCTTCACACATAACTACAGTAAAGACTTTGGTATAATGTTAATGATGTTTCCCCTTACCAATTATTTATTATCACTTATTTTTTATACTTCAATTACCTAGGTAATATGATTTAATATAAATAATGTGAAGACTAGAAGTGATTCTATTGTGTATTTAATTTGGAGAAATGTTCACAAGTATCATAAATGAATTTTTTAGGTATTTTATACCAAAATAAACAAAACCATATATTCATTGGATTCGGTAATTATTTCAGAGATATATTTATTCACATAATGGGAGGATGTAAAAGAAATATACGTTCATATCCTAATGCATCAATTATAGTGTTTAATGTTAGTGTTCATTGCACTCGATCCATGAGTGTGAGTTTTGGGAACCATGTGTGGTGTAATAGAAAAATTTAGTTATATTATTAAATTTATTCTTGTTATTTTATGGATAATAATACGAGTCAATTTTATTAAAATCCTCTCGTATATGTGGTAAAATACATAGTATTGGATTACATTCTAATATCTTGGTTTATTATGAATTATGTTGTTTCGAAAAAATTACTTCCATAGATTGAATTGGTAAGATGAATGAAAATAGGTCATATATGAACATAGGGTGAATCAATGTACAATATGATGGATGAATTTCAACATAATCGTCACTATCGTGGTTGAGGAGTAGGACTAATATTGCACACTGGGATAGACACTCCAGGTGGACAAACATTGGAAAATATAATTATTTTTACAATCACTTTGGATTCATCATTTCTGTAATGTAAGTTGGAGAATGAAAATATGGGATCCCAACTATACTAACACCATATTTAAGAGATAGTAATTTAGTTGGAACTGAAATATAATGTAATACTTCCAATTAGAAATTCTTCTTGAGGTTATACTTTTCTTTTAATTATCATTAAATAAATTTCATATTGTGCAAATTTTTCATCACTCATGACTAACTCCTTCTATTTTTAGTAGTGGATGAATACCAATGAATCCATGTTAACTCAAGGTTCCATGGATAATATAAATATTATCCTAATGGGGAGCCTCTATTTATTTTAATTGGATTATTAATTTATGTGGATATGATTAACAACACATCTAGTTTGTAAAATACTAAAAATAAGAGAAATTTTACCCATAATATTTATGATTTCTATACCCTGTAAGAAACAATATTCAATATTAAATAACTGAAGGTCATGATATTTTATACATAAAGAAATCTCTCTATGGAATATCTCTATTTTCATGAATATAAATTGTAGTCATGGGTTTAAAATTTTCTATGGAAAACAAATAGTTTTAAAAACATGGAAAAGGAAAATTCTGTTATTCGTAAGGACCCAAATAATTTTCAAGGTCTTAAATATAGTGAAACTAGAAACTATAAATTTTTAAACCAGATTATAATTAATTACAAATAAAATAATCATCAACAGGATCCTAAACTAATAGAATACAAGAAAAACTATTCAATCTATACTATTGAATACAGTTCATCAAAATGAAGGATAAAGGTTATATTAACCCTTCACTATAGATTTGTGGATAACCCATTAAAATGTTGTTCTTAACACACTGTTTATGATATGAATCATTCTAAAAATCATCAAATCAATACCATAATGATTTGATATTTTTAAGGAAAAAAATTATACAATTATTATTTCTCATTTTATGGATGATGGAATGTGATTCATAAAAGTATTATAATCCAACATTTATATGAATTCAATGTGATATTGGAAATGTATTAGCTATATTGAAATTTAATCTATAATAATCCACAAATTCCTTAAATAATTATTCAACCATCAAACTAACCAATCATAATCAATCATTCGAAGGATGAACATGATATCTCTATGATGTAAAATTCAATTAGCTATTATGAGTTGTTACCATTGGTTGTTTTGTCTTCAAATGGTTGGAGGAAAACATAATTTAATGTCCCTGACCCGGAAGAAACTAAAATGGTGCCCTAAGATGGGTTTCCACATGACCTCAAGCATGCCTACTGGTATTCCACATGTTTTTGACTAGTAGAAAGGGTCAAATAGGATATTTTGGGAGACTATATCCTCTTTACCTGAGTGCACCACATTAAAAAAAATTAAAAATTAGAAAAATATAGAAAAATCACATGAATAAACAACCAACTCCAAATTTGGTTACAACCATAAAAAATAGTAAATTTTTCTTGTAATGATACAGTACCATGTGAAAAAATACCCAATGCAAAACAAACAGCAAAAAGCTCAAAATGGTCTAGAATATTTGTCTAGAACCTCTCCATTAAATGTCACATGTCTAAATCTACGCCCTAGAAAAGGGTCCTTGCCCTTGTCTTGATCTTCATACATGAAATCTTATCGGTTATGTAATAGTGGCCTGATCGGGGTGTGAGGATAACTCTGTAGGCCACCACCAGTAGCATCTACAAAATATCTAGTAAATTTAGACAGAACATGTATGTGATAAATAATGGAAAGTAAAGGTAAATGGTTCAAGATGTCATTCTAGACTAAGATCCTTTAAAATATGATAATATTTAATATAGGATCATCAGTTAAGAATCCCATGGTTTAATATATATGTTTCATTTGTTCAAAGGTTAGGCGTGTTTACTATTCTCATTAATATGGGAATAAAAAATAAAGTCCAATCTCACTAGGAATCACCTTATAACACCCTCATAATGATCACCTCAGAGCCTTAGCCTGGGTGGAAAGCAATCGTTAAGGGAATAGATCTTTGTCCCCTTCCCTAACCGATGTATTAGTTGGTGGATCTAGAACCTTGGTCCAACTCGACCCATGGTTGTAGAACCTTATATCCAAACCCAACATTACCAATCCATGTGCCCATGTATTTTTATCATTCACCTCCATTAACCAGATAAAAATAAGAATATAAAATATCATTTTCAATATAAAGAAGATGTTAATAAATGTAAAATTAATATTATACCTTTATCCCTTAACACATTCATCATTTATAACACATTTCCCTTTTAGCTCTATTTCCAATTTCCCATGCCTATCTCCCAAAGCATATTCAAGTGTAAAAAAAATTCCTTATCATATTCATAATAATTACATTTGAACCAATTACATGAAAACATAGAAATCCATTAGACTTAATCCACATTAGACACAACAAACCACAATCCATTTTATATCATTAAATAAACCAATTAACTTATTTTCTATGTCTCTACATCATCATGTGTCTATTTGAAACCTTATATTTCTGTTATCCCACTTGGATGGTCTAACTCACTCCATGGTTGGCCCTAATTTGTTAAAGAAATCATATATGAATCCCATTGGGATCAAGAGGGTTCAATTCATCATTTAAACACCCAATAAAACATATCATACTAATGGAATCATGGGTATATTAAAAAGGGAAACAAGAATGAAACTCTAAATTCACAATTATACCCAAAAGCATTAGTTAGAACTTGTAGTCCCCGAACCATAAATCTTTTGGCGAACACACTTCTAGCTAAGGCCTCAGATCCTGAATCAATATATCTTTTATGCCTGCACCTAAAACTCATCGAAAAGAAATAATTTTATAAATTTTGAAGAATATGTTGAAAATGTGTGAACCTTGAACCAAACATAGATTCATATAGTATATTAGGCATACATAGATCTTCAATATACTATTTAAATCACTCCCAACAGCCTCAAATTCAATTAGAATCACCCTAGAGAGCTTTTGGGAGATTTGGTTCATTCATAGGGCTGTAAGAGTGGAGGGGAAGGAAAATACGTACTAGAACATAAAATTCCTATAATGGAATCTTATTAATTTTATCAATGTTACGGGTCCACATGGTTTTCCAAACCGTTTAAATAACCTGCAGATGCAAATGTCCAAAAACCACTCCCTCACATGGTCACATGGAATTTTGGCATGGTTTTCACTAACCATTCAAAATACCTATAACATGGCCAGAAACCCCCATTTGTCTTCCACATTGAAGTCCCAAACCCCTGGAACACCCCCAGGTCCCCACATGATGTTTGTAAAACACTTATTTATCGAAAATAAAGAACATAAAATGAATGAAAAAAATACACAAGGAAAATATAGGATCTTAAAAACTCCCCACCATAGGATGGATTGTCCCAAATCCAATCTTCATATCATCATTGAGTACCTAGAGAAAAGATATTGTCCACTGGGCCTTCATATACAATTCTCATTCAAATGTTTCCTCCTAAACGTTTCCATTTTACCTTAAACATGAACAAAAGTCACCACCCTTCCCCGCAAGGCCTTCTCACTATAATCCACAATACCAACATGGTTCTCCTCACAGGACACACGAGCCTCGAACTCGAAATACATAAATTTTATCACATGATATAGATCTAGGAGGTACTGTATGAGTTTCGAAACATGGAAAACATCATGCATCCCAATATACAACTCTGTAAGAAATAATCAGTACACCCCGAGTCCTATCCGATCCACAATCTCAAATGGATGAACTACCTATTTTCCAACCTTCCCAGCTTATGAATTCATTGGAGACCCAACTTTGGTGACACTTGAATAAACACACTATCAACCACATTGAACTCAAGTGGTATTCAATTTTGATCTATATATGAAATATAAATACCATGATTTTTTCCATAAGCCTTTGAATCAATCATTCCTTCCCGGACGTCTATTTCACAAGACTCAGTCTTAATAGATCGGAATCTATAGCTTCTATCAAACACACTCAAGATCTACATGGTCTCCCATAGAGTGCCTCAAATAGATCCATTTGAACTGTATCATGAATGATCTTGTTGTAAGTAAACTCAAACAGTTACAACTTCTCTTCAAACGAACCAAAAAAAATCTAGAACACATTCTTTCAACATGTATTATAATACATGAATAGTATGCTTTGACTACCCGTCATTATGAGGGTGGTAAAAATTACTAAAAATATCTAGATACAAAGTTCTTTTTGTAGTCCTTTACAGAAGTGTGCGGTGAAATGTGGATAATGATATTAAACTACGGTTCTCAGAGAATGAAAGAACTACTCTATTTCTTGAACATACAATTCTCCCAAACGGTCAACTACATAGGTATCCTAGATAAGAATGAAATTATCCACTTTAGCCAGACAATTTACTTGTACAAAAATGCCATCATTCTTCTAGGTTTTCCATGGAATACCCACTACGAATTCCATCAAGACTTCATTCCACATCCACTATAGAATAGTATATGGATGCTACAACCCAATGGATATTGATGTTTAACATTCACATTCTGATAAGTAGGGCATCGTTCCACAAAAACCGAAACATATTTCTTAATTTTGAAGAACCAAAACTACCAAATAAGAACACCATATATCTATGTATGGTTGGGATGTGCTTCCCACTAGGATGTGTGGAACTCATACATCAAATCCCCTCGTACACCTGCTGAAACAGCAACACACCCATGAACAAAAGCAACTGCATCGACACCGAATGTCCATACAAAAGGTGAATCTATACCTTTAAGCCATTCCTTAATATAAAAACACTCTGGGACCACGAATAGACCCTCTTTAAATCAGTATAAAAGTGCAGAATCAACTACTATAGATGTAATGGTCATCATCCCATGCCCATCTAATACCTCCAGATGTATCTTTGCAAACAACACTATCTTCTTTCACCCTAAATTGGATTCCTGAACTACCTGTATCTAAGTCATCCGACTCACAAAAAAACAACACTATTCTATTTCCATGGTGTGTACACCAACTCAAAATCAAATGACTGTAGGTACTCGACCCGCCATTACTGTCAAAGATTCAAATCCCATTGACAGAATATGTACCTATAAATTTTATGGACAATGAAAACTGTGAAAGGTTCTCCAAACAAGTAATGCCTCTATCATTTTATGGAATGAACAATAAAAAATACTTTTGGGTATAGTGTAGGATAATTCCTTTCATTTGGGATCAACTGTCTCGACCCATAATCTTCAACATGATCATCCTGCATCAACACTGCCCCATGTCCAATATCGGACTCATCACAGAACAATGTGTACCTCCTACCAGGTTCTGGTATGACCAAAATCGGTTTAGTAGTCAATAGATTATTTAGCTCCCAAAAAGAGTCTCACAAGTCTCTAACCAAACTAACATAACACCCATATTTGTTTAACATGTGATTGGAACTCTTAGATGAGATAAATCTCCAATATACATTTGGTAAATACTGAACAAAAATTGAAAACACCGAACATTATATAGGTTCTTCATATGCTCCCAAGACACCACATCATGTACCTTTTATTTATCCACTGAATCACATGACTCCGAAATGATGTTTCCTAGAAAGGGATCCTCATTAATACAAAATTTAAATTATGATAGATTGGCATAAGTTCTATGATCTGTTAGTGTAATCTAGATGATATCATGATGTTTTCATGATCATCATCAGTTGTAGAGTACACCTACATATCACCGACAAAGACATATAAAAATGGATCTAGATATGGTTGGAATATCCAATTCATCAAGGCTATGAAAATAGAAGGTGCGTTGGTCAATCCAAACAATATCACCAAAAATTCGTACAACTCGTATATTCTTCGGAATGGTTTCTATGGTATGTCCGAAGGTCTCTCCCTAAAAAATGGTACCCTAATAACAAATCAATCTTGGAAAACATTATGGAAACCATGAGATGATCAAACAGGTCATCGAATATAGGATGATTGTATCAGTTCATAAACATCATGGAGTAAAGTATCCTATAACTGATATATATCCCCAATGATCTGTCGTCCTTCTATGAAAACAACACATGAGATCCCCAAGGAGACATACTATAATTGATAAAACCCTTATTCTATAATTCATAATGCTTAAAATTTGGTTCTTGGAGCTCTTCTAGCACCATTCAATATGGTGGGATAGAAACTCGCACCACTCCCGATAGGAGCTCAATTATATACTCAACATATCTCTTAGATGGTATCTCTAAGAAGTTATCATGAAACACATCATGAAACTAGTCCATAACATGAGGGAGGACTAACCACTCTTTCTCCCGATCATCCAAAATAAGGGATGTAAGAGGGACTATGAGTTATCCCATCTGATGATGTAGTAGCCTTGTGTGGCCCGCTCGAATATACCACTCACCATGAAGGATATAAGTGATTCCATCGAGAGATGTGAACATTAACTAAAATTGGTAGTAGTCGATAAGGTCTGTATTTAATAACAAACAATCCATGCCCATGATTATGTTGAAATCTTACATCTCTTTGAAAAGAAGAACCCATATTGAATGATAACCACAAAAATCTAGATCAAAACCCTCACACAGTTTGATGTCCCCAACTCATACCCCTAGAAGAGTATCAAGCAACATTACCCCACATTAAATCTCCAAGGATTAGACTAACCAAACTAATAATTGAGCTTAAAAAATGAATGTGTAATACATGTGTCAAATAATTAACTTGAAAACATTGAATCTACAAGAAATGTACCTCGAATGGTAGATGGTCCTACATCACCACCATCAAGTGTAGTCTAAACTGCAAGGAGATGACCTACCCCTTTACTCTAGGATCTGACCTGAGTATCTTGCACTTCACTACCATATTAATAATGATGATCTAGTCCCAGAGTTCCTTGTCCACCACCAATACTAGTAAGGAAAATGTATATCCAACTGTAATGTTGACATGGAGTAACTATCCCCCATCCTACACTTTGTATCTATCTATGACTTCCATCATTCACTGACAATCACTAGCTCCTACAGAACCTATCCATGTGTACTATCCATCCACATGCTCTGCACTCAACCAGTTGTTGGGTACATTGTTCATGCTTGTGCCCCATCCTACCACATTGATAGCATAATACATGGTCACCAACACAAGAAGTTTACCCCCTCTTTTAACTACAATGTCCACTCCCACCCGTGATGAAATATTACATAATGATGCATCCTACTATGAGAAGTTGCCCCACTTGATCACCCAGCTAGTTCCACACATTCACTACCTAATTCCCCCTTTAGGTTCCCCTCAGAGATAAGGTCTTGATCCACTACTTTTAAAAAACTTTTTAGATGAATGATATTAACTTATGACCAAATCTCATACCTCATTCCATCCAGGAATCTTTTCTCCATTGTTTTCTCGACTCATTTCAATGTCAGATTGAAGCATCTCAAATTGGTGAAATGACTAGAATATTCAATTATGAATGATTTCCACGAGTTCAACCTCAAAAAATAGGCATATTCTCCTACCACAAGGTTTTTAGGTATAATAGATCAATAATCTTTTCCTGAAAATCATTCCACAGCATTCCTTTGGCCAATTCATTCTGAACCATGATTTCATACAAACACTTTTCCTGACCTCTAAGAATATAGGTTGTTAGCTATAATTGCTTCTTGAGAGGAGTATCTAGATGATCATGAATTTTTTGGATGGAATATATCCAAATAACAACTACCACCAACATGCCATCTCAAATAATGTTTGGAGGGTGTTGTAACAGAAACTCCTTGGCTGACTCAAACATACTGGGTGTAGCCCTTCTTGAGTATCATTATGTCATTTTCATAAAATGATCAATGGTATAATAAAACTTATCTTACATATTTTGTAGGATCAACATATTCTCTATCCCTATTATTACATGAGTTTTCTCATCAATTTCCTCATGTCTCCCAACTGACACCCATCTTCAAGTTGGCATTTCTCTACAATGCCAAACATGAGATTTAGAACACAACCATAATGCTTTTACGATAATGATAAATATATAGGTAGGATCATCACTCTTCATAACAAAACATTCTCACATAAACTACCCAAATGAGCACACTCACAACTATATTACTACCCATGGCCATCTCTTATACAACCTTGGTTGACAAAGTTCTCAAATATATATGGTTACAAGCCTTTTATTTTACACCAATTAAAAACAAATTGAATAACCCAATTTACTCTTAAAAAATGTTAATCAATTTTTATTTATTAATCAAGAACAACTTTTTAATTTCCACATACACTTTTCAAATTATTTTTTACCAATTCATACCATAATATTATTCTAAATTATCATTAATTTATGGAAAAAATGCATCCAAACCATTATATCCTCCACACACAACCTGTGTGTGTGACTACCAAGATGAATGCCACTTACTTATATAGGATCCCTGAATGATGCATGAATTCCCAACCTCATACACATTCTATACATGAGAGAAATATCACAAAAAAATCAAATCATAAAACACATGCATCACCTGATTGTGAAATATCATAAAATATGATAACACACCACAAGAAAAATAATCTCCTCCTAGGGAGACATGGGTTTTATCTTGTACATGGGTTATCTACATCCAATCACGAGCTCATTACCAAAGACCTACTCATTCATAAACTCTTATCTACCATACCAAAATAACAAGAAAGAGTAAATAACTCCTCTAATAACACATTGTAATGTTTCCGACCCACAAGCCACTAAACTGGTTCCCCAAACCGGGTCTCCAAATGACCTCAAGTGCAGCTCCATACTTTCTAGAGGCTTTTTCAACTAGTTGCAAAGGTCTAAAAGGATACGTGGGGAGACAATTCCCTCTCTAACTGAGTAAGCCATAATAGAAGGAAATTTAAATATAGGAAATAATATGAAAAAACAATAACATGCATAAATAAACAACTCCCCATTTTGGTAAAACCATATAAAACATTAAATATGTCATGCCATGCTATAATTCCACGTGAACAAAAATCCAAAGAAAAAAAAGTAGGAAAACACCCAAAATGGGTTGGAATCCATATCTGGAACCTCACTCGAACATGCCCCATGTCCAACTCAACTCCCTAGTATAGGGCCCTTTCCCTTCTCATGACCTGCAAGTATGAAATATACTTGGGTGCCCAATGGCGGCCTAGCAGCTTATGTGTATAACTCAGTGAGCCACCACCAATATTGTCATCAAAATAACTTGTAAATGTAGATAGTGTGTGGTTGTAATAAACAGTATAAAGTAAAGGTAAATAGTTCAATAGGCCATTCTAGATGAATATCATTTAAAATATACTAATATTTAATCTTGGTTCACTGTTTAAGAATCCCATTATATAATATAACATTTTCATGTGTTCAATGGATTTGGAATGTTCAATATTCTCAAGAAATTTGACATAAAAAAATCAAGTACTATCTCACTAGGAAACACATTATAACATCCTTATAACCCTCACCATGTATCTTTAGTTGGGGAGGAATTCAATAATTCTAAGAATACAAATTCCTCCCCTTCCCTAACCAATCCATTTGGGGGTGGAGGTAGAATGCCATTCTAACATGAATTGTGTATTTAGAACCTCAATTCTATAACCCACTCTATGAAGACATGTGCACATGATTATTTATAATTCACCAACCATAATGTCATCAAAACACCCATAACCAATATCGTTTCCAATATCACAACAAAATCAATAAATGAAACATTAACATTATGACATAATCCAATAACTCATTCATCATTTATCACAATTAACCATTTTAGCCAAATTTCACATTTCCCATTCCAATCACACTATTCATATAAATGTGTGAACACAATACCTTATCATATTCCCAATAATACGATTGGACCTAATTACATGTCATCCCAACATTCCCTTATCCTTAAAAAATATTAGACAAAACTAACCACAATATGTTATTACTCATTACATAAACTAGTTATCCTCTTTTCGACGTCTCTACATAATATTATGTCAACTTTTCACTGTATATATTCGTTATCCTATTCAGAAGGATTGGAACACCACATGGGTGGCACAAATGTGGTCATATCATCCTTTTTGCATCTTATTGGGATGAAGAGGCTTCAATTAATAATTTATACCCCCAATACACCAAATCATCATATTGAGATCAAGAACAAATCAAAATGGAAAAAATGAATGAAACAATACATGCATAAATCTACACTAATCCATGGGATATAACTTGTCGACCACATACATTGAATATTTTAGAGAATTCACTCCTATTAGAGGCCTTAGATCCCCACTCAACACTTCATTGAAGCCTCCACCTAAAACTCACCAGAATGAATGGGTTTTTGAGCATCACAAGGAGATGGAGAAAATGTGTTGATATTAACCCGAAAAGTGAAACAAGTTCTTGATTAGACTTACCGGGAATATCAATTTATAATTGATACCACTCCAAAAAGACTAGTATTTATGTAGATTCATCATTGGGAGCTATGGGATGCTTTGGTTAATTCCTAGGGTTGCAAGTGGCGACGATGAGGAAAAACCATAGTAGAACATAAAACCCCATAATGGATTTTTTTTAAAATTTTTTGAAAGTTATTGGAAATCAATATTTATCTTCACTATTTTCCAAACCATGCACAACATGTTCATCAGATACTATCGAAATATTCTCCCATTAAAGGTTACCTATGATTTCAATACGGTTTTCACTACCCATGAAAAAATTGTGCAACATAACCAAAAGACCGTTTTCTTCCTCTTTCATGTCCCAAACCCCCAAAACACCCCCGGTTCTTCACATGATCATCAGAAAACACTTATTTAACCAAAAAAAGTATATAAACTGAATTCATGCAAAAACATAACTTAAGGGATATCTGAGATCGTACACTAAATATTATGATTTACATAATCTATGTGAAAATATATATTTCATATGTTTATTTATGTCAAAATAAAAATTATATCTAGAGTGAAATATACCCCTTAAACTCTATTATTTTTTTTCTATATTAAATGATAATTAAAATTATAAGGATGGTATTGATAATATTCCTTATAATCACCTATTTATCTTTATGAATTTTTAAATCCAAAGGTGTATCATTTTATAGAATAATTCCAATCTTCATTAACAAATATATACCTTGATGAAATTCATCCTTAAAAAGTTTATAATTATTGGAAATAATTACAATCTTATTTTATTATGTTTTCCCTA
Source organism: Viscum album (assembly GCA_963277665.1). Taxonomy (NCBI): domain Eukaryota; kingdom Viridiplantae; phylum Streptophyta; class Magnoliopsida; order Santalales; family Viscaceae; genus Viscum; species Viscum album. The sequence goes on from OY728148.1 coordinate 476,058,114, forward strand.
ACATTATATATTTTCATTTTACTCCCATTTGTTCCTTTATAATTTTAATCATAATAATATGTTATTTCTTCATAACTTCATATTTACCTTCATGTCTTTTAAAAAAGATGTTTTATACTCTATTTTGGATATTGGTGTTCAAAAAATGGAATATCATTAATGTTTTCATCTATATTTATGGGTTCTCATTAATTTTTATTTCTCTATTTTTTAACCTTTATATATCCTTAATGGATCAATTGTAGATGATTTTTTAAAAAAAATTAATTTTTTTTTAAATTTCCCAGGACCTTTTTGAAGCCATTATGTCTTTTTTATAATCCTTATTATTGTCATATAATTGGAATTATTGATTATGAAAATACAATAATTTAAATTTCTCAAATGTGACCTTTTAATAAATTTTATTTCAAGGTGATTCATATCGTTACCACTAATTCATATGTTAAATTAAATTTATATATTTTTTGATTTACCTATTATTTTCCTCTATATATCAAATTATTATTTTCCGTGGATGTTATTTTTCAGGAATTATACTATAAATTTTCTTATGAAATATCATATTTTAGTGATTAATTTTTTTTAACTAACTATTACATCTTTATGGTCAGTTTTGGTGATACTATTTGAAAATGTTAGAAAAAATATTTTTATATACATTAAATATTTAGGATGGGTTGATTAGTTTTTTTCAAAGATATTTTTTGAATATTTCTGGGTGGGGTCTTATATCTCCTCTTACTACATTGGTATGTTGTAAAATAACATAATATAATAAATTAAAATTTTATCATGATGTGATATGAATAATGTTTATATTTTTTGTGTGGACATGGTGCTCTTAGTGTCTGTTTCAATTTTTTTATGTGTGTATGTGAATTTGGAAGGAATGTTCCCATAATTATTTTATAAATGTTATACATTATTCATTATTGTTATTGGTTTTTCGTAAATGGAATTACAAAATATTTTTCTCCTTTTTTCCTAATTTTGTTGTTTGAAGCTTATTTCACAAGATTTTATAGGTATATGAATGTTCCATGTTTAGTTATCATTATATGGGTCAATATATTTTCATATTTTCTACATGACAATGATTAGTGGCCATATATCATTTTAATTTGTCCTCATTCTAATAATGTTTCCATGGTTTAAGTATATAAATTTGATTTCATAGGTCCATATATAATTAACTATAAAAAATACTTATGTATTAATATTATTTTAATAATATATTTTACCCTACTAAAGACTTATCATATGATATTAATCTTAACTATGATGAAATATTGTTGAGGATTTCTCTAACATTGTTTTTGAGATCACCTCATAATTATGTTTCCATTATACTGGTTTGGAGGATGATTATAAACTACCAGGACTCTAAAAGGGATTTTTGTGTGGTTGGATTATAGATAAATGATTGAAATATCATGAAATATTTTTCTTATTTATATAACCAATGAAGACCCAATATATAGTGAACAACATTTTTTTATATAAATTTGAACACAATTATGTGATATAATATTAAATAAGAAACATAAAAGGACCATTTGAAGTTTATTATCTTTTAAACATGGTATATAATACAATATTTATATGGTATAGAAGAGAAAAAATAAAGTCATTTTCATCTCTCTTCCAAGGATTTTTTATTATACCACTAATATGGATCCCATGTGTAGGATTTAAAATGGCTATTTATCCAATTAATGGGGTGAGTGAAAATATGGTTAATATATAATAAATGAAAGTTGATCATTATTACATATTATAGGATCTACATAATGAATGTAATAAGAACATGAACATAGTAACATTATGCATAAAAAAGTATATGAACATAAGATCAGGAGGGATTACATAGAAATGTGGAAACTACATAAACATGAGAGATTCATAAGTATATAATAATTATTCATCACTAATGTGTCATTAAATGATATTACCATATTTTTAATCCATTATCAAAAAACATTTCTGATAAATTCTACCAAGGTATCATAAACATGTCATCTCTAGTGATTAATTATTTACATAATGTATTAGTGCCCAAATAGGTTGTGCCAATCATAATAGTAAAATTAATCAAAGATTCCATTTCCATATCAATTTAACCCACGAATAGGAAATGTGGGTTTCATGAATGGATCTACTGAATCAATAATGGAAAATTATATCTCAATAGATAAATGATAATGATATTTTGTTGGGTGTTTATAATATGAAAAATTCACCTATAAAAGGAAGTGTTGATTTCAGCAGTATAACTGGTATAAAAAAGAATTCTATAATTGTATAATGAGATTGAAAGGTTTTATATCATTAACAAGGAATCAAATGAATGGTAAAGGGGTTATTAAAATAACATGAAAAGAAAATAAATTTATAATCAATGTCTTATCGAAAAATGAAATTTATGAATTCAAAAATGTTGGGGGAGAACCCTTAAAATTGGATGTATCTTATATATAATAGGTAGAGACTCCATAAATAATTAGAACCTAGTTATAGAAACTATTTATTGTTAGAATTAGAGAAGATTCATTACTAATGTTTTGGTATTGGGTGTGAGAGAATAATGGGTGGGTATTATTACTTTGGGGGTGTTCAAAGTCAGAATACATGTTGTATTATAATATAAGATATCATGTTATTGGTTGAATGAATTAAAATTAATTATATGGAAAATTAATAATACATATATATTAGTATGGACTATAAATCAATTCCAAATCATCGGGTAACTCCCTAATACACCACCTAATTTATTTAATCCTATGTAATTTTTAGAAATGAAAATAAAACAATTATAGTTCCAAAATATTATGAAATAATTTCTTAATTAAAATTAATATTTATAAATTTTTCATAAAACTCATATAATTTAATTTTCAATGAATAAAAAATTTAAAAAAATTCATTATGCACACATCATTGTGATATCATAAAAACATTTGTACTCTTAAAAAATTAATATTTATCATTTGACTAGAAAAATAATCCTTGTTAAAAGATTCACATAAATTCATGTAAAAGTTAATTTAATTGCATTAACTCCAAAAATAATATTTATTTCAACCAAATAATTCCACAAATAATATAATTTTACATTTTAAATTACAATCCATATTTATGGGTAATAAAATATTTTACAACACATAATCTTCATTCTGGTAATTTTATAAATAATTAAGCCAGAACGTTTCAAATTAAATTATCATTAATATTTAAATAATAAAATATATATAATAATAGTTTGTTAAAATAGATTTTATTACAAATTTATAATTCAATCAGAAAAAAATAATTTCATCATCATATAAAAAACTAAAATTTCTAATATATTATATTAATATTTTATTTTATAACATTATTATCAAATTAAATTGTTTTTTGTTTCACATATAAAAAGGATTATAATTAAATGAGTAATATTGTATTTCAGGTAGAATAACCATGACTTAATTTCTATTTAATTATAATATAATAGTACATTGTATTCATATAAAACCCTTTTTTTACTTTAGAGTATTCCATATGGGTAAGAGGTGTGAAAATTGATATATGTAGCCGTGGGTTAGAAAAAATCAATTGTTTGGGGATGTCTTCTAGCTGTAACATATATCATAAATGGCCCTAATATAAAATCATTTTACTTTATTCATATCATGTTTGGTCAAGGAGAACTTGATGTGATAGTATCTCTCTCATGATCTCCTTTTATTTTTAATAATTGGGGATGTTCACACTAGTAGAGGTCAATGTATGTTCCATCTAAAACCTAAAAAATCACAATGGTCACATTATTAAGCATACAAAAACATTGATAATAATTCAAAATGGTTATATAGAGTAATGTATACAATTCTAAATGACAAATTGTCCAACAATAATAATTTACAAAGTAAAATTTTATTTATATATAAACACATGAAATCAAATAATTCATCACTCAATGAATTAATAAAATATGTCTTTACATATCCCTGGTTAATTTCTATCAAATTCAAGACACTATTCTTTATTATTATATTTATCATGAAATGAATGATAAATATGGGAGAGTTGAAGACTTTGTAGTTCCCCACAATGCCATCAAAATCCTACTATGATTATATATCATTTCAATTTCTAGTGGTGGTAGTCAATATTTTTCATGATGTTTAATATAATTTAATAGACATTCAATATAATTTTATTTGTAAATCATAATTAAATAGTTATTGGTAAAAATGATTTGTTTTTCCTATATGTTTTTTTGGGTCATTTCTACAACATCCCAATAATTAATGATATATTTCTCTACAAAATAATTTATTTCTTGTAGTGGATTATTTACACATACAATCAGGTTTATTTGAACCATGACTTACTACTGAAATATCATTTTAAAAGAGATATATATTTCTTATAAAATATTTTGGCCAGTATGAATAAGGCTAATTAAATCATGAATAATGTATGCTTAAGTAATATATAAAATATTTTCAGGTTTATCAATTGATTAGAAATGAATGTAAATAAAATTCAATTAAAATATTGGGTTTAAACAAATTAGTTTTATATGAACAATGTGAATTTATATTAATAAATATAATAAATATTTATTGGTATTTTTTTGGATATTTTAATATTAAATTTTCAATAAAATATTTTCTCATTCATATATTTTTATTTACCCGGGATAAGAGTAAATCATGTTGATTGCTAAAAAATATTCGTTATATTTTTTATTCATATCATCAATATACATTGACCATAAATTCATTTTAATTGAATATCCATCCATTTTGGAACATTTAAAATTTTAATTACTGAATTATATTTAATTTTTTTTTGTAATTCCATGTGTGTGATTTCCCTCCCATATAAATACACACATCTTCTCTATTTTATGTACAACAAATTGAGATATTATGCTCAAATATATATATTCTCAACATCAGTAGACATGAATTTCATGATTTAATCAACATTATATACCACTCTAAGGGTCATTATGATGTTATTTTAATTAGTCCTACCAAAGAATAGGTTAATAAGTTACTCAAACTCATTCAATTTGTTTCTTCTTATAAATTCAATAAACCACTAGAATAAATAATAACAAAAGTACCATCAATATACTAATATGTTATTATGATTATGTAGCAACCATTATCCACCATATTTAAAATAATAGTGGAAGTGAATGTATCACTTGGGTGTGCATGGGGCTGTTTCTTCTATGTAGAGATAAAATTGTTTTTAAATCACCATCGATCATGAATAGTCATTATAAGGGATTTATTGAATATATATGATACTTATAATATGATTATACATATAAAATTTCAATATAATACATAACTTTATACCATCATATCTGTTGGAAAAAATAACATCGCTCTTGCATATAAGTAGACTATCACCTCCATGAAGTGATGTGATTCATTTGGAAATTATTCCTTATATGGATATTAATAAGGTCATACTGAATGAATAAATATTATATTTATCATATTATAATTATTATTTGATGGTGAATTATATTTAAATTTTCTATTTACATTAATTTAAATGTGAAAACAATGTTCATGTGTATGTACTGTTTTCCATCTCAATTATTGGTTTAATTAATTTATCTATCCCAATATTTTTTTAAATTATAAATATTTTTGAAATGAATATATATTATATTTATATCATGATTAATATTTTGGTTAATATGGGACCATGATCAATATAAAAGAGCTATAACTATCAAACCTTGTGTTCTAGTGAAAAATGAAATAGTTAACACATGGAAAAGATGATTTTAATTTGGAATTATAAATTATTGGACATTGAAATTTCATAAGGGGATAATATATTATATTATATTTAGATAAATTATGTCTTAATAACTGTATAATAAATTTATATTTATTATAATTATGTTTAAAGTTCTTAAAAAGAATTTCGATCTCGTTGTAAGAATTAATTTTATAATCTAAATTTTTGTTGTGATTGTTTCTGATTAAGTTAATTATTATGATGTTTTATGATATATATATCAATAATATTATGAATTTTATTAACCTGTATTTATTTTTGGATATTTCACATTTCCATTCATTTTCCTCTTCAATAGTACTCAAGAACGTTAAATAATATTTTTTAGAAATACTATGTTTATTTCTCTATTTGGAGTAAAATCCATTTTCATACAAAATTATTTTTTCTATAATTTTCTTTCAAAAACATTATTTGTTATTAAATGATTGTGTAATTTATTTTTTACCCATATTAGATTTTTTACAGAATAATTTAATTTTAATTATCTTGTACTTTTTTAAACTATGTACATTTGATATAAAAAAAATATGAAATGAATATTTGTTTTACTGTACAATAAATTAATGGAAGTTCCCAATGAATTAGTAAAAACTTATCTTAATATTCCTTGAAAAAATATTTTTTTAATGAAAATTTTTTCATTACTATTTTCATTATTGTATATTTTAATATGCGATTTAGTAATGAAAATTGTGTTTTTATGAAAAATAAATTCAAGTGATAATATGAAGGAATTTTTTATCGAAGATAATAACAATTGATGTAACATAGTGTTTTTTGGGTATATGATCAAATGATGAAATCATTATCATCTTAAAGAGTATTTATAAATTTGATGATGAAATGTCGATGAATGGTATTTTATTTTCCTTGGGTTATGTGAAGATAAATCTCTTATTATATTATGCAATACATATTAATAGATTTAATATCATGTGATGGGTTAGACCATAATTATAATTCATTTCAATAATATGGGTGATGATTAATGATCTGTGAGATCAGAGGTTACATGGATGGACATTCCATGACCGAAAAAGGTTGGTACATATAATGTTATACCAATCCGAGGAGAGGGTAAAACTTAGGATATCCCAATTCCAAAATACGTAAGTATATGGATAGCCCAGGAGTAACATTATTCTTATATATTTATGTATAGAAATGAAATTCTATTTCTATAATTGTGATTATGCCACAATTTATGTCACAATTTTATGATGTGATTTTTTTGAAATTTTATATTCTCACAAATCATATTAATTGATGGATTTATTCTTACCATCTTATGAAATTAAATGACTTATTATATGATGATGTTTATGACCATTGAATCACTGGGTAGGATTTTAAAATTTCAAATTCCTTTTTTATGTACCCATAATTATCATTTTATGAATAAATGATAACTTATATAACCATTTTTACAGATATTGAGACTCTCATCACACCCATTATTTTGATTTCAATTCCTCAATATATAATTTTTTTAATAATTATGTGTCAATCAATGGTGATAGTTACTAAGAACTATGTAGGAGACTATATTGATATTTTATGATCAAATTGTTTATGTATGCATGGTTCCATGGGCACGACACCATTATAGTTAATGAATGTATGATAATGTTATATATTGAATATTTATATTCTAATATTTCATATTTATGTATGAAATGTGTGAGTATTTATTTTTGGTATTAGATAAATTTTTAGTCATCTATTAAAACAAGGATAAAAACCCATAGTGAGAACCTTTTGGATAATCCTGTATAGATGGGAACATACTGTGACATGCTAATAAATTGACTTTTTTTTCTTAGAAAAAATCCATATCTTTATACTAAAAGAGGTTGTGGTGTTGGAAGTGATTTTTATGGGGTAAAACAAAAAAACGTTAGCCACGTACATCTACCCCATAAATCAAATGAATATTTAGTGTTCCCTTATTGTGTGTCAGGATTATTTCTCATAAGAGATATGGTAGGATTAATTAAAATTTTATCTATGAAGCCTCATTACGTATTTGAATAGAGGATGATCATGGATGTCATTGGTTAAAATAATTTTTTCAATGATTTAAAATTTGGATTCATGATTACGATATACTATAAATAATTCTTTATGGTTATGTGGTTTCCCATAGTAATTGTTATTATAGCTAATATGTTTTAATTTTTTCATTACATAGAAGGAGAGGGAACCTTTTCAATTTATAATGTTATGTATAATTATAATACAGTCCTCCAATGTAACCAAATTTTAATAAATATAAAATTTAAGTCTTTATTTCTATTTTTATGAAATATTCAAAAGATATGTATCATGCTGATATTTCAAATGAGAAATGTAGGGAATGATGTTCTATTCTGTACTTCATGAGAAAAAATAATCTTTATTTAGTGTATATTTTGATCTAATAGAGGCTGAGTAGTAGACCATTACTATATAATTGATATTGTTTTATTTATTGTTCAAATCATGAAACATAATTTTGGTTTTCCATCATTTGGAAGGTGATGCAGATCAATGGGGGAAAGTCATCAAGAACATGAGGAAATCAGATGAAATTGATTCCACTTAATGTGATAATTTTGGAAATTTAGTTTTCGATAATAAAATAAATATTTTTATTAATATATAAAAGGGTAAATAATTACATAAGAAAAGGATGAAGGATAATAAATCCATTTTAGAATACAAGACATTCGAGGTATTCTTTTAGTATTATCAATGAAATAGAATTTACCATTAATTAATTATTAAATGGAAGAAAATTAACTTCTCAAATAGATTTCAACATAAGGTAAATTATAATTAATATAAAATTGATCGATGTGATTCCATAGTTGAAATCAAAATTTGATTCACCCAAAAATCTCCATATTTTGATAACGGAAAAGATAAAATTATAGGAAACTATAATAATAAAATATATCTAGGAAGGAGTATAAGCCTTAAATTATTCTCAACATGTGGGAGGATACATCTATGAAATTATATAAAATATAAAATTGTATTATTTAAGTGTGTTAAGGAAGGTCATCCAAAAATTTAATAATGGTTTCATGTGAATAAGTTATGTAATTTTGGAGAAAATTATAAAAAATTCTTGATCCACAGTCGAGTGTTTCGTATGCAAGGAGTATGGGAATTATGAAAACCATTTATCAAATCTAATGGTTAATAACATTTATCAACATCATCAACCTCTTAACACCATAAAAATGGTTAATCTCATGTTGTTACTATTTTTCACATGGATAAAATATTTGTGAATTTTAAACATACCATCAAATCCAGATTTGAAAATCTCTTATTTGATTCGTGATATACAAAATATTTTCCATCTAAATAATTTTCAATGGGAATCAGAATACCACCCAGGTTACTAGATGTGGAATTTGTATTAAAACACCAAATGGTATTATGGTCACATTTCAAGTATATTATTCTTGTTTAGTTTTTTATAGGAATTTACTTCTTGGATATATCCATATTATCCCTCTAGTTGAATTTTATGTAATATTAGGCCATGATTTATAATAATTACAAAAATACCACATAAAGTTATTGGTAATTGAGTTAATGTTGGATATTCCAATCCAACCATTGATCATATATTACCAAAAAAATAAATATAAACTTTTGAAAGGAATCACATACATTATATGTGTCTTGATTCCAATTCAAAATGGGTGTTAATCTAATATGGTTGGATATAAAATCAAAATTGAATATATTCTTATTATAGAGTTGTTTATTGGTAATTTTTTAAAATTGTTTCCTAGTCATTCTATAAATAATGATGATGACTATTTAATATAACATATATATAGTTCTACACCTATTTAAATGAATACATATATAATATACACGAATGTGTTTCTAGAATTAAATACTAATCTATAATAAAATATTTACATGGGATTTATTCAACCTTGAGCGTTAACTTGAAGAGAACTTGTTCTTTCTTTTAATAAGAAGTAAGGATCAATTTGTATATGTATTAATAATCAACATCATAATATGATAACTATGAAGGAAATTTTTTTACCATGTATTGATGACTTGTTTGATCAAATTGGAATAGATCAACTCTTTTCCTATACTGACCCTCATTCATGATTTAATAAATTTAGGGTCAATGAGGAAGATATATGCAATAATGTATTCCATGCATGGTAGAAAAACTATAAACACATCATAATACCATTTTTTTTACTAATACTCATATTTATTTTTTGTCCTAAAGTATAGATTATGTCAAGATTACATTGACCATTTTCTGTAGTCATTTAATAGTAAATTATCATAAATTTTATGAGAAATGGTGTTCTTTATAATCACCTGAGGAATATACTTATAACTATGGGGGAGGATAATGTTGGTGAAAAATTAAAAGGATTGAATTTTTTACTTTAAAGACTTATTTTTGGTTATATAATCTAAATAGACTGTATAATGGTCAATCTATTAATGATAGAAGATATTGAACATTGGAACCCAATATCCACTAAAACTAAAACCCGTAGTTTTCTTAGTTTGGTTGTATATTTTTGATTCATAATGGGTTATTTCTCATAACCATATAATTCACTCACCATGTAAAATAATAAGGAAGATAATTATCTTTGGATTGGGGAATGGGAATAAAATATAATGTTACTAATAAGATGGTTAGTCAATGTACTTTTTCTTACATGATCTTGTAGTGGAGAATAGTTTTTCACGAATAAGTATACAATAAAAAAGGGTTGGGATGTATCCTCTTGTAAATTGATACGGTGTTACCTTATGCATTAATACAAAGGCTGGTTCATCAAATAATCATAACAACATTAATCTAGTCGCTCGAAGCGAGTGTCTATTACCATTCCATTGATATGATTACATGGAATCAAATCCAAAAAGGCATATCAGTTTAGTAGTTTCAGAAAATCAAGATACCTACATGATACCCATATTACATTAGGAAATTAAAAATAAAACATAACACATAACAAGTATTAATAAAAAAACATCATATAAATTCATTCCAATAATACATAATCATATACTACGGAAGGTAAAAACTGTGAGCTCAAATTCTCATTAAGGGTTTACAAAACTGATGTAATAATTAATTAATGTGAAAAATCAATATGTAAAGGTAAATAACGGAACACACATGCCATTTATATAAATGGACAAGAAAAAAACAATATTAAATGATTAATAAATGAAACACATTCCATTTAATCAATAACATTAATCGATTGAATATTTATTTTCAAATAAAAAATCATATGTATTAGAATAATAATAATAACTAAATTCTCAACAGTGGAAATGCATAATTCATTGCATCTATATATCCCAGGTAAATGGAACTGTTATCATCATGACCTTTCAGAATACTTTTTAAAACATACAAGATATGAAAATAATTGGTCTTTATGACCATAAATATAATACAATAACTCTTTTGATGATTTTTTAAAACATACTGTTTAAGAACATGTTTTGTTTTCCAAGTGAATTCACATAATGATATAATCAATTCACTTAGGTGATTACATTAAATCATCCCAAAACCACGTATTTCATATAAGAAGAATTTTAAATATTTATAACAAACAATTATATTAATAAAAAATTTCCTTCACATCATATATATATATTGATTAAATAATATAGATTTATCAAAAATTATATAGTAGAGGATAAGTAAAATACTTTGGTTTCTAACATTGATGAATGAAAATTCTATTGAATTATTTGAATAATATACCTCAGGATGTAATATAATTATATTAAATATTAAAATACCATAGAGATAAAACAATTTCTGATATAATATGTCGAAATAGGAAGTAGATACACTACACAAAATAAGTGACTAGTTAAAATAGTGTACTCTTCACTGAATGAAAAAAGTGATAATAATCCATTATTTTGAGTCTAAATTGTCACACATGGATTCATATTCCTGAAAAAATATGTTAATTATTTACTTTCATCATAACCCTTTTCTAGATTTTTATGAATTTTATTTCAATTGATACAATTTCGTATACACCTACTTAAATAATTAGTTTTACATCGTGTTTTTTGACTAAATTCAGATCAAGTGTTAAAAAGAACATCAATAGTTCAACAATTGCTCAAAGGGGAAATAATATATAAATATAGAGAAGGATAATCATGAAATAATATTATTATTTATTCACAAAATTTAAATTTTAAAACCAATAATAATATATGGTTATAAAAAATGATTCAGAGTAACAATCATGAAGAAGTTAGATCGTATGTATGCATCAATAATGTTCATATTTATTTAATAATGGTTATGTAAATAAGAATATTATCTCTATTTATTTAAAAAATGAATGTAATATAAAAATAAAATATTTTTTCAACTTATATACTAACATATATATAATTATTGTGATGTTAAATAATTAAAATTGCATTAAGGATACGATAGTCCTTATATCCACAAAGGACAGTATCACAGTTTTAGTGTGTGAATAGGAATATAAGTAAAATTATATATTATATTTCATGAAAGTTAATTTTTTCGTTAATATTATAAGTATTTTATTTGTTTCAAATAATTTTAATTAATCCCATACATAATACATTCTATGTGTTGTTGGAAGATGTCATATAGAATTGACGAGATATCAATACATATATCTAGAAACAACTATATCGTATTAACACAAATGGAGTGTATAATAGTATGATTTATATATAACTTAAAAAAGAATAAATAAATTTCAAATATACCATATATCATATATAAATTTGGTTCCAATTATAATTCCCACAATGAGAGGTGGTAATGGAATAGTCATCTATCCTAGTTCATGAGGTAGTAGGTCACCATGCATAAATGAAATGTTAATTTTACATTTGATCTATGTCTGTGTATGTGTTGTTAAAAAACTAAATATACCATCATATACGATTATTTTAGATACAATTTATATTATTTATGCATCTAATAATAATATTTCAAGGGGTTAAGAATTAAGATGAAACAAATGTTCTTGAGGATGGAGGTTTCCTATTATTTGGGTAACTCATTTTGTTTTGTACCAAAGGTTATTATTTAAAGGATTTTTTCCCAAATAGAAGAATCTTGTTTTATGGTAAGGATGTTAAGATAAAATTTGTTAAGTTTTTTTATGAGTAAATGTTTCTTGAGTGTTATGAGGTAGGAAAATAATGAATGGATTTAAAAAATTGTGGGTAGTGGGATTTTTATACATACAAAAGATATATATTATTGGGAGATATACGTTACCAAATGTTCTAATGAAATCTAAAAAAAAATGTTGTAATGGTGATTCAAGACAGAAAAAACCTATAACACATAAAAATAAGTACATTTATATATTTTTGTTTTTTAAGATTGATGTTTCACCCATTTTTTCCTTTTGGTTTCTATTAAAAAAATTAGTTTTCAATCCTATTTAATTTGAACATTAAGATTAAATTAATGTCAGATTTATTAAACAATATAAACCCACATTATTATAAATATTATATAAAATTTTAATATATAGTATTTCAATGTGTGTTGGAATTTAACTTTAAAACAAGCGAATGTATCTTTCAAATACTATACTTTAACTCGGACTGTGCTAATACTTTTTATACTCTCTATGCATCAATATGTTAATTATAAATTATAAATTGGTATGTTAATTTTCCATCTTAAGTATTTATTATCAATTCAAATTCTCATCTTATGAGATAATATCTTATATAATTAGACATCATTTATGAAATTTTAATTTTTAGTAAAAAATTAATGTCATTTTTGAAATTCATAATTCTTCTAAATATTAATATATTAAAACATATTTTTATTTAACATATATTAAAATAATATATGTGTATCAAGATTTATTTTTGTAAAAACGTAATGTAACCTAATAATTCATTTAATTTACTTTTTAAATTCTTTTAGGAACATTTGTCTTATTTTATTATTATGTAAATGATCCATGTGTTAGATTTTGTTTAGTGATATATGTAAAAGTATCTTTTCAGAAAATTATTTTTAAATTATAATGAACAAAATTATACAACTTTCAATATAAATTTTATACCCAAAACTGTGCATCTTCTTCAATGATCTAATTATTTATAATTATAAATGGTAAGGAAGGTTTTCTTATTTTTTTCCGTACATAAATTATTATATGGGTCACATTCATGAAACAAATTCTTCGTAACTCATTAAATTAAACCATGAGGTGGTATGGTTGAGCTATTTTCCTAAAATGTCTTTTGGACATGTTTTAATATTATTTTTGCAATTAATATTAGGGTTTAGTTCCTTTCTAAACATAATTTTACCTTAATTTCTATAATTAATTTCAAATTAAATTCCCTAAAATTATGGTCCAAAAATGATTTGATCTAGTTTGACTATAAATATAATAATTACTTTAACCATGAATTTATATTTTCCCAATTGAATTCATAGTTTTTTTAAATTAAATTTAAATTTAATTCTGCAGATGTGGTTGGAAAGTGGGTTTTTAATTTGAAAATGTTAGAAAGTTCAGTATGTATATATATATATTCATTAAATTTGAAAATGCTTCAATAACATAAATTAGGAAAATTAATATATAATTGATCTATTTTTTACAATAGGAAAAATTTATTATTTTAATTTTATATTAGTAATTATTTCAACTAAAATTTTGTTTTCAACTAAAATGCAATATTTTTCCATATTCATAAAAAAGTAAACTTCTCAGAAAAAATCCAAAATTTCACCGTAAGAAAAATTTGACAATATGAACTCAAAAATTAATATTATTTTTAAAAATAATATTAATAGTTTTTAAACATTTACTTTTTAAAATAAGAGTTCTATAAAAGGCACTAAAATTACTTATTTTGTGTAACTTAAGACAACATAGTGTTGTGTGTAGCATATGATTAACATTATGTTTCATATAAATAAATCTATCAAAAAAATTATTAAAAAGTAATTTTTTTAAATTTCATCGGTTATTACATTCGCCGCACACTAATGAAATTTCATCCTGACAATTTCAAATTGAACTTAGTAATCAAGGGATTGATATTTGAAAATACTATTGTAGGAAAACCGACATCAATATTAGGGTTAATAACCCATCTTGATAATAATAGGGAAAGTAAAATGTGAAGGTCACCACAAATCCAATATTTAGAATAATATAAAATTATTAAAGACATGGACATTGAATATAAATCAAACTATCAGGTTATAATAGATAGTGATAGAGAACATGTTCTCTTGAATAATGATAAGAATAAAGTCATAGAGTATAGAAATAAAAATGGTCATTAATATAATAAAACATTATGATAAATGGAAAATAAATTAAGACCCATTTTCATAGAGTTGATAAATTATTTCCCCCAATATTAATATCTAATAAAATATATAGCTACATAGGAATAATATACATGGATATTAGATCATTTTTTATGAATATTCTAAACATTACAAAAAAATTCATCGGGACCGTTATAGTTTAGTGTTTATGGAAAAATGAAAATAAATATTCTATCCTAGTGAAATATCGTCAATAGTTTCTATAAATAACTCCACATTTATTACCCCTACATAAAAACTTTTATAAAAAACATTGGTAAGGAAACATAAGAAATGGTTGAGCTTAAATTCTCAGTAAGTGAAAATAATGGAGATATATAATCATAATTATGAGTATAAGGGTATGAGAACATGATCATGGAAATATATTATTATACACTGCATATCATAGGTCAAATACGTTAATTACGACATAAATCATGGATGCTAATAAAACAAAAATAATCATAAAATATAGAAAATAATCCATAAAACCATAAAATGAATAATTCCTGAGATTTTGGAAGCAACATAATTATATAATATGATTCTCATTATAGATATGGAATTACTGCCAAGACTATCTTGGTAGTGTGGTTCCACTCCACATACCATCATGGTAGTCACAGTTCACATCCAAAGACATCATAGTAGCATGATTTCACTTTTCATTCTATCTTGGTAGTCATGGTTCACTCCCATTACCATCTTGGTAGCATGAATGCACCCCACATACCATATTGGTATCCATGGTTTACTAACATGGCCATCTTTGTAATCAAGGTTTACTCCCAAGATCACATTAGCTAATCTCATGAGATATAAATCATACACAATGCAATAGAGGGGGAAATAGGT
Organism: Viscum album; assembly: GCA_963277665.1. Taxonomy (NCBI): domain Eukaryota; kingdom Viridiplantae; phylum Streptophyta; class Magnoliopsida; order Santalales; family Viscaceae; genus Viscum; species Viscum album. The sequence goes on from OY728148.1 coordinate 476,074,174, forward strand.
CTCACATGTCTGATAGCGAAATAATACAGAGTTGTGCAACAAATTCATAGAAAATAATATCTATACCATGAAATTAAATTGGTATAATAAAACTATAAACATATCATAAACTATGGAAATGTAAAAAATTTCATAATCGTGTATTCAAAAAAATAAAACTTGTATAGGAAACTAATTTGATAAAAATATATATCATGAATGAGAAACATACATCATAAACAAATTTTTTTGTTAATTTAAAACATTATTCATAATAACCATGAAAATAATCATAATTTATTAATAGAAAATATATATAGGGATTAATTTTATCATTTCATAAAAGGTAATGGGTAACATCAATGGATTTCATCATCAATGGTAAATAATATTGAAATAACATTCGAAAATATTTCCTGAGTAAAATAACCATTCTTCTTTGAAAAAATTTAATAATACAAAAAACCAGTTGACAATAATTTTCATTGCAAATTTTAATGACTCGAACTTTTTCAATTATAATTTAATCCTTAAAATGTAATTAATATTATTTTGTACCCATCAAAACTATATCCCATTATTAATGAAGTGAGTATAATTGAAATGTAACCATTGCTTTTTGACTTTTATATGATCATTAGTCATTATGAAAATTGGAATCTATACTCATAACATTAAGATTAGTGACTATAAATTAAAATAATAATTGTTATTATTTCAAAAAGAAGAGTCAATGGACTCATCAAGTATACTCGATCCATACAAAGCCCATTTTTCAGATATTGGGAAAGAGGTGGCATCATTAGACTTCACTGTAGATCAAGACCAAGCTGAACATCAACATGTTATGATTGAATGGAATCTCTTACATGAGAAGTTCATGGGAATAAAATTTCTACATGAAAAATGTTTTTTGTGCCACCCCCAAAATTCTATAACAATTTCAGACCTTACTCTTATATCCTATGTTGGAGTTAAAAGGGGTAATGTAACGAGGCCTTATTTACATTGTGTAATCCATTGGTATAAATGAAATTTTTATTTCATCATTATTATTTTAATAATATTTTTATTTAATAAACTATATATTTAATTATGAAAAATTTTATAAATTGATTTTAGATGTACAAAAATGTACTTTTCAGATATTTGTTATATATATAGAATTATAATGGTATAATAAATATCAATTTTGAATTACAAAGGTCAAAATTAACCATGCTTAAATATTAAAAAAGTTTCTAAGAAGAAACAATTTAATGAATATTATTTTATGAATAGTTTTTTTAGGAATAGTAAAATGTATTTTATTATTATTAACTTTTTCTATGAAATGATTTTCAAAAATCCAACATTCATTGTTGTGGTGAAGGTGAAAATTTATGTTCAATAAGATGATAAATTTTTTTGGTTAATAGTAACATCACCTGTTGGAAGAGTAATTTTACCCTTATGAATGATAATTTTTCCAATCGAATAGTAACATCACCTACAAGAAGTATAAATATGTGTTAGTTATATTAAGTAGTAATGTGATATAATTATATCATTGTTTAAGTAAATAAATGTATTAGAAATTATTAGCTAATTATTAGTATTGAATTTATTTATGTTAATTTGAAATTAAAATAATTTTATAAAATGGAGTTCACTTTGGAATTCTACATGTGGAAAAATTGTAAGAGTGAATTTTAGAGATTATTCCAAAATAGTTTTATTTTTTATAAATAATGAAAATCTATAATATGTTTTTTTTTTGTGTTTAATGAAATTATAACTATGTAATAATTATTTAATGAGTAACATTAGATGTTGGTAGACTCTTATGGATTATAATATTGTATTAGGTGTCATAAGTGGAAAATACCATGAGAAAATATCATGGGAAAGCCATGGTTTTGCAAATACCTCTAATGAGGTGTCCATTGAAATTAATAAAATATTCCCTCATATTGACATAAATATCCAACAATTAATTTGATTCCATTTCTTCCAATATCATTATCCAAGAATTTATTTTATTAATTCCTCCCATGGAATCTTCCCAAGGAGACCGCAATCCCCTAAGGTCCAAATCATGGTGTTTTAGAAGTTACTCTTCATGATATTGGAATTCCCATACTTCTCTTTTCCTTTCATGTTCTCTTCGAGTAGTTATGTAATCAATTTTCCATACCATGATATTATTTTAATTATATTATTTCTATACACTATATTAATAAGTCATTTATTAATGGGTTACCCATGTCCCTTCACTTTTTTATGTTTTCTAAAATCATGTAGCATTGATGTTATGGTGTATAATTTTTATCTCGAATTCTCTATCTGTTTCTCAAAAAATTATAATATTTCTTTTATGTGAATAAAAAACCAATTTCATTTCTACGTGTAATAATTAATTAATATAGATTATATATTTATTCTGGAATTTACATACAAAAAATAACATTCCCTTGTTGTGGGTTATAAATGACATAATGATAATGTCATTAAACCCATTTTTAAGACGTCAGAATTTTGACATGAAACCCAAATTTTTTATTCTATTTGGTTTATTTATGAAATAATTTATTAGGATATACATGTATCACATTAAATTAAATACATATAAATGGTGCTTTATGATATCACTCCAATGCATTGGGTAATGAAATTAATCTCTATAGATTACTTGTTTTACGATTCCTTGGTGAATAACTTGGTTAACTTTTATAACACCTTGGGGATGGACCATGGTTATATGATTATGAATGAATAAATTAAATTTTTTAGCCACAAATTCATATTATAATTTAATTTATTTTTATTATTATATTCTTCTTTTTCCATTTCTCATTTCATTAGTTATTTCATCGTGGTTTTATTGATATCAGCATAAAACTATTTCCCTTGTTTTTTCTTACTAGGACTTATTCTCACCCTCTATATTGACGTGTGTCCCCATGTTATTAGATGAAATAATTGAACAATGGATAATCCTATGATAGATTATTACAATTGGGTTATAATAATGATTTTTGTTTTCATGTATTATTTTACTGATTTCTAGGACACTATACAATAAAGATCATTTATTTGTAAATTGTAATGAAAATTTATATAATAAAAATGTGTGATTCCAATTTTGGTATCAATGTATAGTTAATTTATTTGCGGAAATTATTATATGAATTAATTAGTAATAACCTTATAGAAAATATTATATATAGGAAAAATTCTTGGTATTTTGGTGAAATATTATATAGTTGGTTCTGAACAAATATATCTACGTATGGATATGAACAAGTGGATCTGGCTTTGGCACATATGCATCTAGGGTAAAACCTGAAAACTGTTCTTTGAGCTAGACTCGAATGGGAATTGGTGAACAACAACAGGTCTTTCTCCAATTCTAGTTTGACTTAGACAAGGGATATGTTTGGTTAATCATGAGATTTTTATGAACCAAAATGAACGACTTATAGGAAATGTAATTATTGAAATTGAATAACGTGTTTAAGAATAATGGTTTGAGAGGTAAACATCAACTTGAGTTATAATATTATTAGATGAAACAAGTGTTTTTTGTAACGTCCCAGATTGGGGTGCCACACAACAGGTGCCCCAATCCCGGTTGGTCATATGTCCTCAAGCGCATTTCCCCAAATGCTAGAGGCTTCAAACTAGCAGCGAGGGCCTACGTCAAATAGTGGGGAAACTATGCCCTCTTTTGTCAATGTGTATCACATCATAAATTGATATCAACGTACAATATGTGGATGTAGTAAACAATTACAATGCTGAAATGTACACAATACAAAAATAAAGAAAAGGCCAACAGTCATATATAATGATGCAATATATCCCTATATCTAAGAAAGATGCCAAAACATGATACACTGCAATTTGAACAATATAGTACAAGTGAAAAATACAGCAAAGAAAAATACAGCAGTGCAGAAAAAACTCTATAGCATCACAAGCCTAATCTCAGTCCCATCTCTCTTACTCCTCTACAACAATCGAGTACCTATATAGGGAGTCATTCCCTTCTCGACACCTACATCAATATAATCTATTTGGTTCCAAGACATGACCCAAACATGGTGTGAGAAATAAATCACAGTAGGCAACCACTAAAGGCTCATGCCCAACGGTCAATGAATTTGTGCAACAACTGTGTGCAACAATTAAAATATAGTAAACTAAGAAGTAATCAACATTAAATATCACTACCAATTTCATTTTCAATTTAATAATTATTTATCAATTCAATATAATTTTATTATATGTTCACGAGACTCAGCCTCAGCTGATTATCCCTCCAATAGTGCCACAACAAAACTATGACAAGATATCTAATAAGATCAAGGTAATACAATACCAAGCCTATACTTTATCTTGGTAGGTATGAAATGTAAAAACACCATAGTAAATATGAAAAATATACATTGTCTGCACACATGAAAATCCTTACCCTTAGGTAATTAGAATCGAAACTTGCGGGTGAATGCCCACAGGCATAACGAGTATTTCCCAACGGTGTACGAAGTGTCGCCTACAGGAACATAAACTACTTCCCTAGGCATGAGAAAAGATGCCCACATACTAAATGAAACACTGACCTCAGGATAAGAAATTAACCAGGATAAGACAAACACATAAGAAAGCACTTTATATACAATTCCTCTCAAAGCAATTTAAGGCATGCTAAAATAACGGCATACGCTCGGGAACCTGGCCAAATGGGTAACCAAAAGAGCGCACCAACGGAGTGGCCCTGGATCCAAAAAAATGATCCCAAATAGTAGTTTTACATATTCATTGAATTCTCTATGCAGTTATAGGTATTTAATTAATCAAGGCCTCGGCCATACGACACCCCAAACCTAGGCGCGTATCACAATGGTACAAAAAAACACTCATCCGTTGGAATTAAGCATCAGACCACCTACGTTGATCCCCTATGATCAATATACACGAATGATGTCTCTCAAAAAGACCAAGAATGCTGTAGATATGGGATAAAATATTTCTATTTCAAACACAAATAACTTTTCCATGTGAAATAATTTGAAGGAAAGGATAAACAAGAGTGAAGAACTCTCTCGTGCGGTTCAACTGAGACTGTCAGTGAAGGAAACTAAGTTTCGGTCGACGATCGAGAGCTTCTCCAATCTCCAAGCATCTCTCCTGAGCTCCAAATGATCGTTCTGCCTCCTCATTTAAATGAAGTGGCTACTGCATATTTTAAGAGAAAAAAACAGACTACACAGCTTGTACTCTCAAGTAGACTGCGTATACTTTCATCATTTAACCATTCATATGGCAGCTAATTTACACTTTCAAACTATTCACTTGCCGACATGAGTAAATAGAATGGATTTCAGAATACACTGCATGTACTGTCACTCAGCGGGTGAATACTTCCACCGCCTTACTGTTCACCTACAGACTGATTACACGGCGTGTAAATACTATGTAAATGGTGTGTAGCCAGTTTTTACACCCTTCAACATCATCAGTATTACATACCCTGTGTACTCTTCCCACAAGGACCAAGTATAGGACGTGTGGAATAGTACACAACATGTACCCAAATAATTTTGTATTTCTCCCATTTTCATTATATTATCAAAAACACTAATATAAAAAGGAAAAGAAGAAACTCGTACCTAAAGAATAAGAATCAGGTTCTTAAAAACTTCCCCCCTTAATGAAATATGTCCCCGAATTGGCCTTCCATCGATGGTGAAGGTAAACCATAGAACAACTCTGGCCACAGAGCGCATACGTCAGTCTCCCGCTCCCATGTTTCGTCCTGCACTCGGCCATGCTGCCATAGCACCCATACGAGAGGAACTGATCGGACTCAAATAACCTTCGTGATCATATCAACAATACTAATCCGATGCTCCTCAAAGGACACATCGATCTGAAGCTCAGCCTACTCAGTCTGAAAAACTCAAGACAGGTCTGAGTGATAATGGCGCATCTGGGATACATGGAAGACATCGTGCATGGCCCGGTACCTCTAAGTTAACTATAACTAATAGGTAACCGGTATGACTCTCTCCAGAATCTCAAACAGACCCACATACCTCAATGAATGTTTATCCAGTCTTCTGATCCAATTGTGTCCCAACCTTGGTGAAACACGAATAAAAACCTGATCCCCAGCCATGAACTCTAGTGGTCATATGTGGTGATCAACATAAGATTTCTGACGAGACTGTGCAGTGGCCATCCGCTTCTGTATCAATTGGACCTTATCTGATTTCACCTGCATGATACATGGTCCTAGTAAAGATACCTCACCTGTCTCCAACTAGAACAAGGGTGATCTGCATGGCCTACAATATAAAGACTCTTAAGGATCCATCTCAATAGTATCCTAAAAACATTTATTACAGCCAAACTTGAGCAGAGGTATGTGCTTCTTCCAAGAGACCCCAAAGTCTAAGATGCATGCACACAACATGTCTTCAAGCAATTGTATCATATGATCTAACTGACCCTTAGTCTGAGGGCGATAAGATGTGCTCAGAAGCACCTGTGTACCCAGTGCCCTCTAAAAACGCTGCCAGATACGAGATGTAAAACGGGTGTCCCTATATGAAATGATAGAATGGGGGACCCAATGAAGGTTTACTAACTCTTGGGTATACAACTTCCTGAGATCTTCAACACTAATGGTATCCTTGATAGGAAAAAGTGAGAAACTTTTGTAAGTCTATCCACAACAAGCTACATGGAATCACTGCCTCAAGGTGACCTCGGAAATCCGGTCACGATGTCCATTGCGACATCAATCTATTCCCAATATGGACTGGGTAACTACTATAGGATCCCGAATGACCTATAATTCTCCTCCTTCACCTGCTGACAGGTGTAACATCTCATAACAAAACCATCTACCACTCTCTTCGTACCTGGACACCAATACTGACGTCTCAAGTCACGGAACATTTTGGTAACCCCAGGATGTACAACCCAAGATGATTCATGAAACTCCTGCATCAGCTCATCATGTATATCCTATGGAACCCACACTCGTCTATGGACATGCAGTACCTCATCATCCCCTATCATCCAACCTAAAGGAGGGTCCTCATTTTCCACTAACTGCCATAGAACTAGGCCTTCTGAATCAGATAGTTGTCTCATCCTCATTCTATCCAGGATGGTAGAATTCACAGCTAAGGATGAAAGATAGGCCCACCCCTAACTATCATTCAACTCCAAATGCATCTCAAAGAACAAGGCCATAATATTGCATTCATTTCAGGCATCCTGCAATGCCTTTGTCTATGTACTCATACTTAGTGCATCGACTACTGCATTACCTTTACTAGGTGTATATGCAAGCTCAAAGTCAATGGAGGAATGGTATTAAACCCACCATCACTGTCTCGAATTCCGGATATGATGGGTAATGATATAGTTGATACTTTTTTTGCCCATAAACTCCACAAAATGTTCTCCCATGAGATAATGTCTCCAACATCGTAACACACGAAAAACTGAAACCAACTTGATATCATGCATCAGGTAATTCCTCTCATGTCGCCTCAACTGTTGAGACCCATACGAAAATACTCGATCTCCCTACATCAACACAGCTCCCATCCTAATACATGATGCATCACAGTAAACTATATAGCGCTTCCCTTTCTCTAGAATTATCGGGACTGTTGTTGATGTCAACCATACCATCAACTCCTGAAAGGCTGTTTCACAAGTTTCTGACCAAAAAAATTTCACACCCTTCCTAGTCAAACCCGTCAATAGTGCTTCTATGAGGGAGAAGCCATGTATAAACAAATTCTAGTAACTAGCCATCCCCATGAAAATCTGTATCTCAAACATGTTCTTAGGCTGCTCCCCGAAAACAACTACTCTCACATTCTATGGGTCTACAGCAACTCCTGCCTCTGAGATGCTATGAACAAGGAAGTGAATCTGGTCCATCCAAAAAATGGCACATTGAGATCTTAGAATAGATCTGATGCTCTCTGAGGGTACCCAAAACAATCTCAAGATGGGTAGCATGGTCATGTGGAGTGTGAGAGTACACCAAGATATTGTCCAAAAAGACCACAATAAAAGAATCTAGATAATGGTGGAACACATGATTCATCAGAGCCATGAAAACTACTGGCGCATTCGTGAGTCCAGAGGGGATGACTAAGTACATGTATAGACAATATCTACTCTAAAAAGATGTAAGTGGTATATCTGATGGTCTAAAGTGTAACTGATGATATCTGTATCTCAATTCAATCTTAGAGAACACTCATGTTCCTTGAAGTTGATCAAAAAGTACATCAATCCATGGAAAATGATATCGGTTCTTGACCATCACCTAGTTCAACTTCTGATAATCCACAGAAATTCTGAGGGTCTCGTCTTCCTTCATAAAAAATAGGATAGGTGAACCCCAAGGATATGTACTGGGTCATATGATACCCTTTGCCTGCAACTCCTCCAACTGCCTCTTGATCTCCTGAATCTCTGGTGTAGCCATCCTATATGGAGGAATGGACACCAGTTCTGCTCCTGGCACTAGATCAATAGAGAAATCCACCTCTCGATCCAGAGGAAATACTAAAATGTCGTCCAGTAAGACATCCCTAAAATGATCAACTACTGGGGGGAAATACTTTTGGAATGTTCCACGGTCATCCAGATATATCCTCACAATCTCGGCTATCACTCCACCTCGCCCACGATGCTCAGGTCCAGCTCGGCTCACTTGGACATCCCATTCACGCATGTATAGAAACTCTCCACCCTCTAGTGATGTGAAACTCAACATACGACGATAGAAATATACAAAGGCTCCAAAGGGTAAAAAATAGTCTTTCTTGAGAATGATGCCATAGCTCTTCATCTCTAAGACATAGTGGTTCCATAAAATGTGACACCCACCAATCTCTAGGGGGCACTCCTTGCACTGAAGAACTCCGGTCGTTCTAGTCCCCAATGAAGTGTTTAGAGTCATAATATCAGAAGAAGAAGGAACACATATCCCAAGTCTATCAACAAAGGGAACAGATAAAAATCTAGTTGTAGCACCCGTATCAAAAAGTATAGAAGACAAAACAGAAGCAACTAGAATAGTACCTCTGGCAATCGAAGTTCCAGGATCCTATTCCTGTTGGGTCGGTTGCACTGCATATGCATGCCTAGTGCTGCGGCCCTATGACACAGCCAGGCTATCCTGAGCGGACCCAACCATCTATCTATGAGATCCCGACATCTGGATACCACGGCCACAACCACCACCTCGGCCTGTACATCCCGATGTTTCCTAATTTTATAACTAGTACGAAGCTGTTGGCCCTGCTCCTACACACAGAGTCTGCAAAAATCCCCTCTCACTAGCCACAAGTGGAAACTCCCTACAAAAACGTTGGAGATGACCCATCCTTCCACAAGCTCGGCACTCCACTACGTCACGTGGACACTGAGGACTCTTGTGCCCCCCTTTACCACACCAATAGCACATGACCTGGCGACCTAAAGATTTCCTCTGGGTATTACTACCTCTATGAGATATATCCATATACCTCTTCCACTAACCGGTAGAAATAGTACAAGAAACGAGTGCTGAAATGCTCTGTCCTACACCACTAGATTCCCGCATGTTCCTATCAGTAATCTGTGTCTGGTTCATAATAGCACGTATTGTAGGCTATTGTAAAACATTTACTAGATCCCTGATCTCATATCGAAGACCATCCTCAATGCAGCTAGCCCTCAACGCCTCATCACCCACCAGAACATGTGAAAAACGCTGAAGCTCAGTGAAGCGGGTAGAATAATCCATAACTAACAAGGCGACCTACTGCAGATTAATGACCTCTAGAGCTAAATCTACCCTTAGCATCTCCTGAAATAATAAGTCATAAAATACTGCCTGAAAATATTCCCATACCGTGTCTCTGTGATGCTCTGTCTAGGTGGTAACATCCCACCACCTCTTGGAGGAATCACACAACATGTATGTAGAGAGCATGACCCTCGACCCAGGAGGCATCTCTGGATGCTCTAAAATTTTCAGCATAGAACCCTGCCAAGACTCTGTAACCTGTGGTCCACCACCCACTAAAAATGTAGGCGGATGCTATTACTAGAATATACACGTCATCTCCTCCATAGATGTAGCAGATGGCGGTGCTCCCAAGATGGTCTGCAAAAACCGCATGAAGCCTCTAGGGAACTGCGCATTAGCGCCCATGTCCAGTATAATATTTGGCAATGCATCTGGCTCTACCGAAGGAACCATTGGTAGTCCATGGCCTACCATCTTTGGAGTTTAATCATTGCCGCTCTCCTGGAAAACTACCTTAGGTCATCTCGGCATCATGACTCTACAAAGTCAAACACACACATTAGATTAAGATCATCAAGGACTGAAAATAAGGAGTGTAAGAAGGGAACATGAGAAATAAAACATTCATCTTTGACAAAAAAATATTACATGGCATGTATAATAACTACACAGAATGTTCCTAAAATCCTTTCACAGGGGCATGTACCTCTTCCATAACTGGTCGTGTAACACCCCAAGCACATGGGGTGTTGTCCATACACACTTCGTGTAATTGAATTTTCTACCCTTCACATGTACCTCTACATGGATTATCCACATGGGTCTCCTTTGAACATAGCTACACGACATGTATAAGGTCTACACTATGGGTACTATACAAACTTCACCAACCCGTGTTTTCCGTTACACAGTCGGGTACACACCTCAGACTATACGACATGTTCTAGATGGACACAGCGTGTACAGCTTAGATTCCAACTGCCTGTATTGTTAGTGAAATGACCAGAAACTCGTCTAACACTACACGACGTGTTACACCCGCACACGGCGTGTATGGTACTATGTATTCACAGCCACACGAACAAGTCCACATGGTCTCTCACTGGTCAGGACTACACCGCATGTCCCATAGGATCACGGTTTCTCCAAGAAGAGGTAACACTGACCTGTGATTGTTAGTTACATAGCCGGATCCCAACGTAAAAATACACGGCGTGTTCTTCATTGACATGGCATGTATAAGCTCAGATTTCTCCAACCATGTTGTTAGTTACACGGAGGACACAGTTTTAATAGAACACGGCATGTATAATCAGTACACGAAATGAGCTTTCAATGTTTCATTACCCCGTGTTTCTAACCACACGTCCTATGACATGGGGAAAAACTATACGGCATGTACAGACAGTACATGGTGTGTACTTAAAAAGTTTTTGTTTCTTCCCAAACAGAAGATTACATGGCGTGTAGTAAAAACTACATGGCATGTATTCTAGGTTTTTCTAGACATTAATCCTTAAAAACTACTCCAATGCCTAGAAAAAAACTGAAACTAACACCCATGTTCCAAATTCCGATCGGTGAGGACCTAAACTCCCCGCGAATCAAATATTGGCATCTTATGGTGAAAAATCAATGATCCTTAAAATTTCGGTCATTGAGGGCCCATACTCTTGAAGAACCAAACATTGGCATTCATTCTACAAAAATAGACATAACAATACCATATCAAATAGCATGTATTTTATCAAGTCATCTATCACTACAACATGAATTTACTATCACAATATCTATCACAACAACATGCAATTTCTAATTCACCTACGAGGCATGCAAACTATGCATGGCATGTGATTCAAACATGTGCCTAAATATTGCATTTAATGGAATACCCTCATATCATTGGTTTTCAACTAAATATAACCCAAGTATAAAAATATAATAGCACACCACAAGTGCGTCATCCAACTGTGAAAATCAAATCAACTATAAAATTTCAAACAAGAAAAATTGCAACATGAGGTAAATTGGTTTTTCCCTGTACACGGGTTAGCTACTCCCGGACACAACTTATTACTAAGTACCTATTCCATCCTATAACTAACTATGGGTGCCAAATAGTAATTCAAGAGAAAATCAATCCCATTGATACCACATTGTAACGTCCTTGATCCGGGTGCCACACAACGGGTGCACCGAACCCGGTTTGTCACATGACCTCAAGCGCATTTACCCATTCCCCAGAGGCTGCCGACAAGCAGCGAGGGCTTAAGTCTGATAGTGGGGAATCTATAACCTCATATTTCAAAGTGTAGAACTGCAGAAATAGATATCACCATACAAAATGTGGAAGTAGTAAAAAATACCAATGCTGGAATGTACACAGTACGAAAATAAAGAAAAGAAAATTCAGCATAAAAAAATGTGGAAGCAGTAAACAAACCAATGTTGAAATGTACACAGTATGAAAATAACGAAAAGACCAATAGTCTTATATAATTATTTAATATGTAACAAAGCCTATGAAATAATCCAAAACAGAATACTCTCCAATCTGAACAATACAGTACATGAGACAAATACAGTAAAGCAAAATAATGTGGCACCACAAGAACTCAGCAGCATCGCAAGACCATGCTCGATCCAATGATCTCATACTCCTTTGAAACAATCAAGTACCTATATAGGGACTCTTTCCTTTATCTACACATGCAAAAATATAATCTGTTTGGCCCCAAGACATGACCCAATCATTGTGTGAGATATAAATCCCAGTAGGTAACCACCAAAGGCCCGAGGCCAACTGTCAGTGAATGTTTTCTATAGTAGTGTACAGTAATGAAAATGCAGTGAAATAGGAAGTACTCAAAAGATACTATAACTACCAGTTTCATTTTCATTTAAATATTCATTTAATAATTCAATATAATTGAATTTTAAGTTCTTGAGACTTGGCCTCAGCCGACATTCCCACAAATAGTGCCACATAAAAATTATTACAAGCAATCTAACAAGTACACAGTAATATAATACCATACATGTCTTTTAGCTTTGTAGGTATGACATTTAAAAACACCACAGTGAATATGAAAAATAAATGTTGTCTATAGATATGAAAATCCTTACCCTCATGTAATCAGAATTGAAACCCACAGGTTATTTCCCAGAGGAATAACAAATATTGCCCACCGGCATATGAGGTGTCACCCACAGGCATAGAAACTACTTCCCATAGGAATGAGAAAAGATTCCCACAGGCTAAAAAAAATTCTATCAGGCTAAGCATGTAACCGGGCTGATCCAAACACATAAGAAAACACTTTATATACAATTTCTCTCAGGTAAATTTAAATCATGATAAAATCATGGTATAACCTTAGCAACCTGGACAAATGGAAAAACAAATGAATGCACCCACGGGGTGGCCCTGTATCCAAGCAATGATCCCAAATAGTAGTTGAACATATTCATTAAATAACCTACATAATTTTAGGTATTTAATTAATCATGGCCTTATCCATATGACACCCCAAACATGGGAATGTATCACAATGTTAAACACTCATATGTTGGAATTAGACATCGTACCACCTACCGTGAACTCCTTTGATCAATATACGCAAATGGTGCCTCTCAAAACAACCCAGAACTAATAGATCTGGGATAAAATATTTAATTTTCAAGCATAAATAACATTCCCATGGAAAATAATTGGGAGGAATGGTTATGGAAGAATGAATAACTCACCCACGTGGTTTAATCGAGACTGGCAGTGAATGAAACCGAGTTCAGATCGACGATCAAGAGCTTCTCCAAGATCTGTCCGTCTCTCCTGAGCTACAAATGAGCATTATGCCCCCTCTTCCAAATGAGGAGGCTACTACCCATTATAAGTGAAAAACAATTACTACATGGCGTGTACACTCAAGTACACAGTTTCTATTTCATCATTTAACTGTTCCTCTGGCAGTTACTTTTCACCGTCGAACTGTTCACCTGCCCACATGAGTACACGACATGTATTTCGGAATACACAACGTGTACTGTCAATCAGTTGGTGGCTACTTCCACCACCTTACTGTTCACCTACTGACTAATTACACTGCGTGTAAATACTAAGTAAACGGTGTGTAGTATGTTTTTACACCCTTCATCACCGGCAGTCCTACACACCCTGTGTACTCTTCCCACACGGACAAAGTACACAACATGAGGAAAAGTACATGGTGTGTACCCACAAATTTTTAGATTTCTCCTCATTTTCCTTATTTTATAGAAAACACTAAATGAAAAATGAAATGAAGAAACTCATTTCTGAAGAATAAGAACTAGGTTCTAACATTTTTACTAATTTTTTCTTCTTTTAGAAAATGTAGGGAAATAAGGGGAACCGTGACAACAATGGAGCATGCACTAACAACCCCCATATATAATCTAAAATTCAATCATTCCTGATAATCATGAATCAAATGATTCATGTTATACGAAATAACATGAATCAGAATGAGAGACTGATTTCACCATGAAATTTAAAAAAAATTATTTTGATCCCTATTTCTTCAACTACCCCCAAAATTTAGTGGATATAGAAAACCATTTAATGCCGGACAATGGATAAGATCCAAAGATATGATGTTTTTTGTACCTCGTATTACAGAGAAAAAAGATATTCCCTATGGTTGTTTTTTTCATAAATGAAGAAGCTAATCAATTATGGGAACTGAGTAAATCATGAGGCAAGGAAGGGATGTTGAATCTATGGAGATGGAAGAGTACATAGGGATCCTCTTTAATAATTATTTACCTCTTTTAATGAGAGAAAAAATGTAGAAGTAATTTTTTGAGTTGATGTAGAAAGAGAATGAATCTATTGGAAACTAAAAGATGAACTTCACATGCCTATCACATTACTCCTCAATCATTGTTATGGGTAATTATTTGATGTTTGATAGATTTTTTAGTAGACTATGACCTCATATACAGATGAATCTATCCATATGAGACTATGAAAACTATGTTCAAATTGTATAAAGTACTATGAATGTTTAACAGGAGTTTGGTGGGGCCCAGTGGTCCCAATAGTTGAATAAAAAGATTAGATCATTGGATCCAAACATGGGGAGTAACATTGACCAATGAAGATTTAGAAATCAGGTTTAACTATCAATATGATGTAGATGTGGTGTCAAGATTTTAGGTAACTTCTTTTTTGAGAGTAAGAAGTGATACATGTGTGGAAGAGGAGGCTATATTACTCAGAATTGAAATAATGAGGTGAAACCTCAACTTCTGAAAACAGATGACAAAAGGATGATGGTGGATTCCCCACCTAACATCCAATTACTCTATTATGGAAATATTGGGAACTATTCCAATTTGTGTCCCAATATAAGGGTAGTGGAGGTGAATCACTAGTGGCCTCACAATTTTCCAAGTGAGTAAGGTCAATCATTTTCTATCCAAATGGGTGAAGTTGAATCTCCAAATGATTTGGTTGAAGGTATTATTGATTTTTTACTCAAATCAAGAAAGTATGTTGTTTTATTATGATTTTATGCATTTCTTTATATCCTCTATGTTTTCAATGAATATTGAATCAATACCAGAACTGGTAAATATTGATTTATCATTCTATACTACAAGAGGGATTTTCAATGAATCCACATTATTTCTAAACTCTAGTATTTAATTTTTTGGGCACAATATTGTTAAAAATCTTGTAGTCATTTTCATGATAGAATTAAACATAGCTCGAGCGATGGATTGTCTCTCAAAGTATAATGCTAAGATCAAATAAAGAAGAAATGAAATATTAGTTGTCATTATGGGAAATCCTACAGTTATCTTCAAAGGTGAGATATCTCAACATGATATTTGTCTAAAATAACCACCTATAGATTTCTTTATGGAGTTTATCAGTGATTAAATATAAATAAATGAGGGTATGTGGATATAGAATTTTATTATAGTTCAAGAACACATAGACATATTTCATGAGGTGTTACATGGAACTCTCCTAGATGGAGATAAAGTGTTCTCTATTAAATTCAAACCTAGATATCATTCAATATAAAAAAATCATATTGAATGGAAAATATGGAGTTTGAGGAATTAAATAAAAAACTCCCAGATCATTTAGAGTAGGATTTTATTAGACCAAGTGTGGCTCCTTGGGGAGAGCCTATTCTCTTTGTGAAGAAAAAGGACGGATCTATGTAGCTATGCATTGATTATAGAGAAGTTAATGGGGTCATTGTGAAGAACATATACCCTCATCCAATAATTTGTGACTTATTTGACTGACTTCATTGAAGGAATTATTTTCCATGATTGATCGTTGGTCTGGTTATCCTCTGTTGAGGGTGAAGAATGAATATATTCCAAAAACCTTCTTTCGATAATGATATAGTCCTTATGAGTTTTTTTACCCATTGTATTGAATAATGAACCTTATATATTATGTATTTGATGAAGGGTAGGTTATTTGGAATGTTTATCAAATGTTAGAATTGGTCACATTTGATTTCTTTCATGCGATACATTGTATCTATTGAAGGAATATCAGTTCACCCAACAAAGACAAATGATTTAATGGAATTTCCTCCTCCTATAATCATAACGTACATTCGTAGATTCCTTGGAATAGTAAGATATCATAGATGGTTTTTGAAAAAAAATTTAATGACATTCAAATACATTAACAGAGTTGAATTGAAAAGGTGTCACATTCATCTAGATAATGAAGTATGAAGAAAGATTCCAAGATTCGAAGAAGAGATTGTTTACTACACCTGTGTTAACACTTCTTTCAAGTATTGAATGATTCGTTATTTCTAGAGAGTCATCTATGAATGGTCATGGGTATGTTCTAATGATGAATGAAAAAGTCATTTCTTATACATCCCTAAATTTGATGACTCATGAGAAGAACTATCCGACACCTAATATGGGGCTGGTTGAGGATACTTCTTCTCTGAAGATATGGAGGAACTATCATAATGTGGATAAGTGCGATATATACATAGAACATGAATGTTTGAAATATATTGTCAAATAAAATTAATTGAACATGAGATAATTGATTTATTTCTATGTTCTTACAGACTATGTTTTTTCAAGAAATTATCATCATAGAGTATAAATGAAATTCACTGATGCATTAAGTATAAAGACCCTATTTTTCTATGAATGATGAGAATTCAAAGGGATCCATTGATCAATGACATAGTAAAACTAGACATGGTAATAATAAGGTAATTTACATCATCAAACCTACCTCAAATTATTTCTCAACAATAATTAGTAAAGAAGATTAATAAAACTCATGAAGAAGAACCATTGTTACAAATGAAGTTTGAGGCTGTGATGAATGGGAAGTATCCTGAGTTCAATATTGATGAAGAAGGTGTACAGAAATTTTGTACAAGACTATTTGATCATTTTTTTCAGAAATAATAATGTACCTTATGGTTGGAACAAATAGCTCTACGTTCTCTATACATCTTGGAAAAAAATGTATTTGGGTATTTGTCATCATTATTTGTTGGATAACATGAATAGAGAGATTGGTTACTACACTACAAGGTGCCTGGTGTGTATGCAGGGGAAGGGAGAGTGACAACTTCTTAAAGGGTAATTACAACCACTTCCCATACGATCGTGGAAGTGGGAAAATATTTCTATGGACATTATCACTGTTCTCCTGAGTTCATTCAAAGGAAACAATGTGAAATGGGTTATAATTTACCTTCTCACCAAGACTCCCCATTTTTCACTATTATGGAATATTTATCTCTCTATAATAATTCTAGGATTTACATGAGGGATGTGGTATGTATTTATGGAAAACCACTCTCCATCGTATCTGATTGTGAGGCAAAGATCACATCCAAATTCTAAATAATTCATCAACATGCTCTGGGAATCAAATTGATTTTATGTAGAGCCTGTAATCGCCAAACGGATGACCACAAAAAAGGACTATTTAGACACTTGAGGATAGTCTAAGAACATGCTCAATGGAATTTAAAGGTGGATGGGATCATCATCTCCAATTATTTGAGTTCTATTACAACAACATCTTCCACTCCAGAATTCAAATTTCACCCTATAAAGCACAATATGGAAGGTGGTGTAGATATCCTACATTTTGTGATGATGTTGGTGGAAGAATTATTCTTGGGATTGATCTTGTGCAAAAGATTCTAGAAAAGGATCATGTGACCCAACATCAAATTAAGGCTTCATTTTATTATTAGAAGAGATATTATAATAACCATCGAAGGGAATCAGAGTTTGATTTTAGTGAAATCTTTTCCTTTGAATTTCTCTAGGGATGATATACATGTGGTTTAGAATGAAAGGGAAACTCATCCCCAGGTAGATTGGCCCATATGAAATCCATAATCGCATAGGAGCAGTATCCTATCAGCTTATACTTCCTCCAAATCCAGATCATGTTCCTGATGTATTCAATGTATCCCTCTCAATTAAGTACACACCTAACCCTTCACATGTACTGAATCCTAAGGTGGTTCAATAGGAACACGACAGATCATATGAGGAGATGTTGATGGAGATTTTAGATCATTGAGAAAATGTTCTAGGCAACGGGACTACCCACCATGTTAATGTGTTGTGGAGGAACCACAAATATGAATAAGTCACATGGGAACTCAAGGAAACTACGAGGAAGAATTATCCACACTTATTCTTTTCTGTGGGTATGTGTTGAAATTTTAGGGATGAAATTTCATTAGGGGGACAATGAAATGACACAAAAAAATTTATTAATAATTTTTTCCTGATAATTTATGTTATATTAATTTGTACTCAACAAAATTGTATCCCATTATTAATGAAGTGTGTATAATTGAAACACGAACATTGGGTTTTTAATTTTATATGACATTTGGTCAATAAAACCATTGGAAAATATACTCATAACGTTATGATTAGTGATAATAAATTGAAAAGATTAATGTTATTATTTCTGAAAGAAGAGTCGATTTCATCATCACGTTGACTCAGGAAATTCTAATCCAACTTTTTAGAGGTTGGGGAGAAGGTGACATCCCTGAGCTTCTATCTAGACCAATCGCAAGGTGAACTTCAATGCATTGAGATTTATCAAAATTCATTACGGGATAAAATCAAGTTGATATAAATCACCACTTGGGAAATTTTGTCTCAGTCGTGCCAACATTTTAAGAGCATTGCACACCTTACTCTTAGGTCCTATATAGGTGTTATAAAGGGTTATGTAATGAGGCCTTAGATACTTTGTGTAATTCCATGGTATAAATAAAATTGTTATTTCCTCATTCCTATTTTAAGAATATATTTTCATAATAAAATAAATGTTTAATAATGAAATATTTGATAGATTTATTTTAGAAGGAAAAAATGTACTTTTCATAGATTTTACATATATAGATAATTATTATTGTAAAATAAACATCATTTTTAATTTTCAAATGTCAATATTAACCAAGGATTAATTTTTAGAATATTTCAAAAAAGTATCAATTTGATTAAGAGTGTTTTATGAATAATTTTTTTTGATGAATAGTGATAAAATATTTTATTATAAAATATCATATTATGTGCAATGATTTTCAAAAATCAGATATTCATAGTTATTACCTCCGTGAAAATTTTTGTTCAACAAGATAAAAATTTTTTTTTGGTGAATAGTAACATTACCCATTGAAATAGTAATTTTACCCTTCTGAATGGTAATTTAACTAATGTAATAGTAACATCACCTAATTATAAAAATGTTTCAATCATCTTATTTTGTAATGTGATATAATTAAATCATAGTATAAGTAGATAAATGGTTTTGAATTTATTAGTAAGTACTATTATTTTATACATTCAGTTAGATATAAAATGATATAAATTTATATGAAATGGGGTTCACATTTGAAATATACATGTAAAAAATTTTAATGGTTAATTTTTTAGATTTTTATGAAATAGTTGATTTTTTGATGAAGAGTAAAAATACAGTTTTTGGTTTTGGTTTGTTTAATGAAAGAATAATTATGCCATGTTGATTTAATTAGTAATATTATATTTTTATAGACCCATATAGTTTAAAATATTATATTAGGTGTCCCATGTGGCCATTGAAATTGGAAATTACCCATGGAATGCCCATTGTTTTTCAAATACCATTAATGAGGTGTCCTTTGAAATTCATAAAATATTCCATTAGTTTTGATATAAATACCAATACATTAGTTAATTTAGATTGATTAAAAAGTTATTCACCACTATTTTCCAGTAGTAAAACCTCCTAATTATTCCTTTGAAGGTTTCCTCAAGCAACCAATGTTCTGATCATAGTGTTTAAGAAGTTACTCATCCAAGATAGGGATTTCTCAAACATCCCTTTTCCATTCATGTTCTCTTTTGTGTGGTATTTCTTTCAAGTTTCCATACCATGTTCGAATTTAAATTTTATTATATCCCTATAGTATATTATTATGTCATTTATAAATGGGTGACCCATGTCCCCTCTCTTTTTAATGTTTTTTTAAACCATGTTGTATAACTGTTATGCTGCAGAATTTTCTTCTCAAAATCACTTCCTTTTCTCAAGAAATTATCTTCTTTTATTTCCAATAATACCCAGACCCAATTCATTTCCAATTATATTCATGAAAACATTGAAATTATATATTTTATTTTGTAATCGAAAAACATAAAATCCACATTCCGTTTCTGTAGGTTATAAATGACATAATAATCATGTATTTATTTTTTTTAAACGTCACAATTTTGATATGAAACCCATTTATTTTATTCTATTTGGGTTGTTTATGAAATGTTATATTATTATATACGTAGATTATATTAAAATAAATAAATATTATGGGTGTTTCCTGATTTCACTCTAATGCATTGGATAAAAGAAATTAATCTCTAGCGAAGACATGTTTTACGATACCTTGGTGAATAACTTTGGTAATTTTTATGAAACCATGGGGATAGACTATGGTGACATGCTTATGAATGTCAAAATTAAATTTGGTATAAACATATTAATTTTTTTAATATTTTTTGTTTTATTATGATATGCCACTTTTTCAATTGATCGTGTATTTATGTTTTTCATCAAGTTCTTATTGATATAACATGTAAATTGATTCCCTTTTTTTCCCTTACTGGTATTTCTTCTCATCATCTATTTTATTGTATATACCAAAGTAATGATAAGAAGTAACATAACATAATTTTATCCTATGATGGAGTATTAAAATTGGATTTTAATCATTTTTTATGTTTTCCTATATTATGTTTCATATTTCCAATGTACTAAACTTAAAAGATCCCTTATTTGTAAAGTTTAATGAAAATTATATAATAAAAAGAAAATATTCCATAAAAATAAATTTAAAAAAATTATAATGAAATTAAATCCTTATAAAACCATTTTTCTTTAATACTTTTAAAATAATCTTCAAAAAATATTTAAAAACTATTTCTTCATAAACACAGTAAACATATAATGAAATATTGAATACTTTTTGACAATTATTTATTTTATAATAAATTGAAAACATATAAATAGTTTTTTAAAAAGTTTTTAAAATTATTGTTCATGATAATAATTTTGAAAACCTATTAAAAAATCTTAAAATTCTTTTGGAATCCATATTCATTGAAAATACTTTGTAAATATATAAATAATGTTTCAAAACATTTTAAAATCCATTGGAAATGAAAATTTATAAATGAGGCCTGAAAACGTTTTGAAAACCATTTTCCATGAAAATAATTATTTATTCAGATATTGAACCTAAGAATTCATCAATGTAAGAATAACCACAAAAAATCTCAAAAAGTGTTGGGATTGTCAAAGAAACACTTATAACATGGTAAGATGGAATTATACTCTCAATATAAGAAACTAAAATTACCTATATATATTGAAATATCATGAAGATAGATATATTCATGATATAACCTATAAAATGTAAGTATATAAACATATAAGAAGAGTTTAGGTGCATAATAAAAGATGGGTCTCAAATAAGAAAAATTGAGACAAAATATTACTACCGATTCAGTATCTTTTGAAATAAAATCCCCACAAATGAAAGTTCTCAAAAATGATATGTTAATACCCAAAATATTTTGAATAATATACATATAATACAATCATGTGTAGTATATACACCACACAAATTAAAATTGTGGTGAACATAGCATGTATCTCACGAGAACAAAAAGTGAGATGAAATCATCATACCTTGTGTATTTACTCAAATCCTTCACCATCCAAGCACATTTATAACAAATATAATTTTATTTTATATCATTTTCTCAACCATAATATTATATCAAATACCATATATGGTATTATTATGACCTTATATTACACATTTGTTAACAAAACATTGTTATGGTTTCACATTGGGCAATATTCACTTTGGTATTCACATGTGTTTTCATTTATTATATCTTTGGTATTAATATATTTTATAATGATTTATAGAAGGTAAAAAAATGATATTATCATCATTTAAATACATTACAATTTTATTATAATAATCCATATAGTATATAATTATGAAATATAATACACCATTGAAGGGGAAGGGAAGTTGTACATTAGAATGAATGCTATATCCATCTAATTATCATGTTGATAGAATGAAAGTAAAAGTTATATGTCAATATATATGTATATATATACCATATTTAGTGTATTTATTATTTCTTATATATATTAAATATTCACTAAAACCATTCTAAATACAATCTATGTTGTGTATAAATGATTCATATCACTTTGATGGGGTAATAGTCCACACTTCCTCAAATGAAATTATCATATTAACTCAAAAATAGAAAGTAAAATGTAATTTGATATTTAAAGGAATAAATAAGAGTAAATATGTAATAAATTTATTATATAACCTATATATATAATGTTTCCATCATAATGGCTACCATTATTGGTGGTAATTAAAAAATGAATCATCATAATTTTGAAAGGTTATAGTTCACCTAACACAGAAAATATATGATCGTTACCGATTAGATGGAGGTGTGTGTTACTATAGGTTGAAAATTTTACATTAAAAAATAATTGTGTTTTTTTATACTGGTGTTGTTATATAATCCTAATAGAAATATATTACGAGTATGTGGGGATGGAAAATAAAATAAATGATGTGAGAGAAGACAATACCTCTCAATCGGGTAACCCCTTTGGTTTATTCCCAAAGGTTTCCATGGATTTCCTTCTGACCCTGAGATGGATTATGTGATAAATGGAGGATATATGGAAAGATTATTGGGATGGTATTGGAAGAACATAAGAGGTTTGATAGGTGTTATGAAGGGGGAGAGGTGGTGGCATTTTATAGGGAAGGAAAACGACTCACTTAAATTTTTTTAAAACATCGTATGTATACACATGTAAATAGAAAAAAATATTCATACCCAACCTATATAAATCCTGAATATTTGATTTTCTTACTGAAATATTTAAATATAATTGGATTTTGAAAAGCATCTTGGTCATTTTTTATCTTAAATTTGTGTTTTAGTCCCTAACTTAGCTTAATTTTACCTTTATCACTATGCTAAATTTTAATCACTCTTAATTATGTTTATAGTCATAAATTAAAATGATATTATTTGAATAAAAATTTTGTATTAATTTTAATTATATATTTATATTTTTATAAATCAATTTTAAGAAGTGATAAAATTATGATTAATGATAATCCCACAAGCATGAAGAAGTTATAGGGTATTAAAATAGAAAATTGTTCAAATGATTGTTAATATTTTATATTCCATTTAAATGATAAAATATTTATAATGACCTAAATTGTGTTATTAGATTTATAATTTATCTAATGTGATCTTAATACAAATCTATTTTATAATTTATCATTAATAATTATTTAAAAAAAAGCTTTTTTTTACTAAAACGAAGCAGTTTTCAATATTCATCAAAAAATGAAGTATCCCAGGAAAATCCAAAAAAATTATCCTAGGATTATTTATAAATTTTGAATAGAAGAATTATTTTTATTTTATAAAAATATATTTCCCGAAGTGTCTAAAATTAATATAATTTTTTTTCATTGATGGACATAAAAAATAGTTCACTTTAAAAAAAATATTTTTTAATTAAATAAAAGCATTGCGAAAAATTATATGTTTCACTATAAATATTTTTATTATAAAAACATTATAAAATTATTGGGGAAGTAGTTATTACTATTCATATTACTATTTTTTAATGACTATGTTATAACTAACTCGTTTAAATATTTATAAAAATAAAATGATTGTTTGTAGAAACTCATAATTGCATGTAATATATTCCATTTAGATATTACAGGAAAAAGTAATTTTTGAAAAAGTAAATTGAAAAACATAAATGAAAATTTGAATTATTAGGATAAAAAATATGTGTGACCATAAAAATATTATCTTTTATTTTCAATTGGTTTTCATATTCATTTATAATTAATTGTTATTCTATGAATTCATATTATATTGTATAAACCATTTTTTATATAAATTATTTAATTATATTTCTAATATCTAATTCTATATCCCCTTTTATCTTATAATATTATATAATCATATTTTAATAATATTTTATTGTTTGGTAAACCTTGGTCTTTAGTGATATGCAAGTCATCTGAGAATTTCATTGCTGTGTATAATGAAATATAACCTTGGTGTTACATGTAGTTCATACCAATGTTAATATTGTGTGTATTGCATGATTAATAGGTTTTTTCTTATAATGAAAGACAAAAATAATGATTTGATATTAAATGAACTATCGTTACAATTTCATGAATTGAAAAATATCAAACCACTAAAATTAATTTAAAAATATTATAAACACAGGGATTTACATTCTTCCCCTTTTAAAATTATTTTCCCCTTTGAAATTTGTTTGGGTTATAAATGTTTTAATACATGAAGGATTCATTCAAAGAAACCCACATCATAAAAATGAATACTTAATCATCCTTTGAATTGGGAATGTTCGAACAATAATGGATACCCCAAAGGAACATATACATAGGTTTCCACATATGATAACATTGGTTTAGAGTGATGATTGAGCATAAAGGAAACACATAAATATTTATTGGGAGTAAATAACATCATCAATAAAAACAAGTGATTTTTCAATGAAAAGATTAGTGCCATAAATTTACAAATCAAAGATTATTTAAAAGGCCATAGGTTCATCCAAAATTATGATATTATGAAAACATGTTTTTCTTTTTAATTATCATTATATCATTGATTAATTATTTTATTAAAGAGGAATAAAAAATGTTTCGCTTTTTGGATGTGATTTTAACTATTTCCAATTCATACATTACTTCATGAAATGGATGTCTAAAAGTTATCTTTGATTTGTGAAGCACTAAAATAAACATTTATCAGGTATTAAAAACCATAATAGAATGAAAAAAATAACTACTAATAGGTGAAAATTCATAAATATATATATGGTTAATACATTAATCTTGAAACATAAAATTTAACAATAAAGTTTCATAATAAATAATTATTCATAAAAAATAGTTTTACATAAAGAAGCACATAATGTAAGCCAGTGGTAGGCATGTAACCCATATTTCTCTACAATCATTGGTTCAAGGAAAAAAGCTATGCCGAATGTGATTTTGATTCAACTGCTATACACGATGTCCTTTTCCAAAACCACACTAATATAATTTCCAACATTAAATATAAAAGACATCATTGAAATAATATTGATCAATAAATAACACTTTATTTGAGGTTTTCAATACAAAATAACAATATAAATACCCCATCTAAATATTAACTTAAAATTATCATTAATAGTTAACCTTATAACCCTTCATAAATATATAAATCCAATTATTTATAAATAATTTATGAAATAAACATAACATTGATCCCCCGTATATCACAATGTACCCCATATTTATCACATTCCAACCATGTGAATTCACTTATCACATATTCCATTAAAACATGGTAATTACCTTAATTACCCAAATCCATTTTGAAAACATTAATTATACATTATTCTAAAGTATACTAGATATATTACTTAAATCAAAAAATCCTATAAACCATAGAAATGATAGAATAACCCACCTATTCAAAATTCCTTACATAGTTCCACGGTAATCAGTGACAACTAATTCACTTATTCATAATTTTATTATATTAAAATAATGCACATATTATGGGGTATCATCCCTTAGTTAGTAAAACACATTTTCATCAAATCACGCCACTATTCCATCAGAAACATTCAAAATAATCTTGTAAATACTTAGTGATAAACACTTGTTGAAGAAACCTTATATATTTCATCATTTATATAATACAATTTTTGAATCCAAATTCAAAATAGACTTTGATCATTAAAATACATCCTTATTCCATTAACAAGGATACCCCATCCTATTACACAATACCGATTTCCTTTTACATAAGATACGTAGTCTCCTCATCATCAACAATGTAACCATTAATCACACAACATGATGGTCATCATCAAGAGTTTTCTTTGATTACATTGATTTGAATAGTAAAAAAATTTTAAAAATTTAAACCAATTATCCTTTAATGACTTCTTAGGGTGGAAAATGTTGTCATCCATTCCATTAACCAGACTCGTCATTTTTTCCATGCAGTCAATACATTTTTTTCTATTTTCAATGAAAAAACATCTTCCTATTACACTAAGACATTATCTTTGTATATAATTTCGACATTATTAACAATAAAAAAACATTATTTTATTTCCACAATTGTCTAAATTACCCCAACTCTAAGTGAACTCCTTTATTATATTCATTCAAGAGTCTGAGAGTTTTAGTAGGTGCATGTTGTTAATCATTTTACTAGAAAACTGATTATGAGTAATCCCAACCACTTTTACTCAAGTGATAATCCCACCTAAATTCTCATTATAAAATCATCATTCGGATTCAAAATAACTATTTCTAATTCTGATTCCCACCATTTTCTAAAACCGGGACCGTGAAAAGATAATTACATATCATAGTTGAAAACAACAAAGTCATGAAAATATTTACTTTTGGATTTTCTAAATCAGAACACATTCCTTAATATAAAAAACCCTACGTGCGTCCTAGATAATTTATATCAATCTTAATTATAAATCCTTCATGATGATTGATGATGGGATTTTGAATATATAATGTATATCCCATGGGAGTGTCAAAATAGGTTCATCGTATGGCCCACTGTTGTGTACCATATTACACACTGTCAGGCCCATAATATCTTTTCAGAAATGTTACCCCTTGATAAATCGTACCGAGAGACACATCCATAAGGAGTATCAAAACATGGATGTTTTTCTTGGTAACTGATCATTGTACCATTTAACAAGATACCATGACATTTTCCTAAATGTTGACACATCCAAATACTTATCCATTGAGACATATTTAGAAATATTCAAAAGGATTTCACTAACGATTTAAGATCATAGTTTCCAAAAGTTCACTAAAATAGCGCATTGATACCATCTATAGTGGCCCAGGGATAACGTACATGGATATTTCATATTTTGAGATGAATATTATTTACATTAAAAAAACATGCATCAGGACCATGAGATCTTAGTGTCTTTGGAAAATTATAAACAAAAATCATTTATCCTAGTGAATGATATTCAAAGTCAACAATAACGATCTCCACCATGTGTACACATACATAAAACCTATATTCATAACCTGGGGAAAAGAAACCTAAGAATTGGCTGAGCTCAAATGCATAATACATGTAAATAAGGTATATTTGTAATTGTAATTATGAGAATAAAATTATGCAAACGTTATAATGAAAATAGAATAACATACCTTACGTATCATAGATGATATACATGAATCATGGCATAATGCATAGGATCTCATAAGAAATGAATTAGAAGAAAATAAAGAACCTAATCCATGAAATCATAATATAGGAATTAATCATTGGATTATGGAAGAAACATAATCATATAATATTATTTCCATAATTGTAAATTCATTGCTTCGAAGCCCATCTTGGTAGTGTGGGTTGACACCTCCTACCATCTTGGTAGTCATGGTTCACTCCCATGGCCATCTTGGTAGCACGAGTTCACTCCTCATACCATCTTGGTAGTCATGCTTCACTCCCATGTTTATCATAGTAATATGATTTCACTCCTCATACTATCTCAATAGTCACAATTCACTCGCATGGACATCATAGTATTTAAGGTTTACTCCAAATACTGTCTTATACTATCTAAAGATATATAAATATAATCCCAATTCAATGGTGGGAGATATAGGTACCTCCCATCTCATAGTAAAGTCATAAATACTTGTTCCAAAAATTCATAAACAATGATATCTTAAAACTTGTACTTATAAGGGTATCAAAAACATGTTAATATTTCATACACTATAGAAGAGATAAATGTTTCATAGTAAATTCTTAATAATCATAACTCGTGAAAGGGAATTCGATTTCATAAACATATATCCCATGAAAGAGAAATTTATTTCATAAACATAACACTTATGAAAGATAAATTGGTTTCATAAATTCCTTGAAATTATGAATAACCCCTTCATGGAAAGGATAAGAATTTAACAATTAGATAAATCCATAGAAGGTAATGATTAACATCAATTGATGTCATCTAAAATGGAAAATAAATTTGAAATATATTTCAAAACATTTCTTGAGTAAAATATACATTCTTATATGAAGAAATATTTTTAATTAATAAAACAATTTGATAAATATATTCATATAAAATACATTTAAATCAATTAACGATGACTGGAAATTATTTGATATTGTTTTTCATTAATATCTTAAAAAAGAATCTTCTAATCATTCTTAAAACTATTTTACTTGAAAAAATATAAAAGATGTTTGGAAATGTATTGAAAACCTTTTTCCTCAATAAAAATAATTTTTTTTAAAAAACTTTTAACAATAATTCTCTAAGAAACTAACATTATTAAAAAAATTATTAGTAAACATGAAATGTATTTCATCAAAGCATTGAAGGCAGATAAATGTTTACATGTCATATGATGTAAAAAGAACATTTCTTTTTCCAAAAAAAAGAAAAAAATTATCCTCATTTAGAAAGTGATAAGAAGAATACTATTAGAACATAAGTAAATTAAAAAAGGGTAAAAATATGTTTTAATTATATTCAGATATTTTTATATTATTCATAGAATCCATTTTTATAAAACATGTTTTTGAGAGTACATAGATTATCGACTGAAGAGAGGGTTATTTTAAGATTTCTTATGAACAATTTCTGTACTATATTTTGTGCCAAAAGATGAAAAAATGGTACCACTACATGAATATAACATTTATTACCAAAATTCATGAATTTATTATGATATGGAATATATTAATTCAATAAATGAAACATAAAGGTAAATAATCTTGAAATGTGATGATATTGTCTCTATAAACTCTTATAAAAATGTATCATGGGTCATATACTCCATTCAATAAAATGAAATAAAATTAGGCATAAAATTATATGTAAATATGGAGAATAATTATAGAACAGGTAAAATGTATTTATGTACATCTTGAAAAACAATTTATGGGAATTAGAATACATGTGTCTTAAAGAACAAATGTTGAGAGAAAACATTTTTAATGATTTGGTATATATTGAAACATAATCCACATGAATGAATTTTCATCAAAATTTTATGTCAATTGACATAAATTTAGGTATACGATATATATAAAACAATCATGGGAATTAGATAAACTTCAAAAAATTAAAGAGAGGCGAACATAGAATGTTTCCCATGAGAATAACGAGTGAGGTGAAATCACATTACCTTGTGTCTTGACTTTTGTCATAAATGATAAAACCAATTGTATAATTATTATAAATTTATTATAAATCATATTCATAACTATATTAGTAAATATAATAATGAATATGGTTTGATTATGTCCATATATTATACACATGATAATAATCTTATTCTAAGGATTCACTTTAGGTAATATTCTCTTTATTATTTGCATGTGTCTTAATTTGTTATATATTTGGTATTTATACATTATATAATGATTTTACGAATTTGAATATTGATATAAATATAAATTATATAAAATATATTTATTTTAAAATAATACATAGAATATATATTTATGATGCAAAATTCACCTTTCATAGAGACGGTATTCTGAACGTATGCATGAGTTATATCGTTGTTTGATTATCGTGTTGATAGAATAAATGTAATAGAAATATATGTATATATAGGTATATTAATATCATTATTACATTATATTTACTATAATAAATATATATATTATATTCACTAAAACCATACTAAAAACAACCATTGTTGTTTATGCATGAATCATATCGCTTTGAGGGGCGGTAGTCCACACATCTTCAAATGAAATTATTGTATTACTACGAAATGGAAAGTAAAAAAGTACATGTATTGTAAAAAGGAATAAATTAGCTTAAATAAATTATAATTTTAATATAAGACATATATGAATACACTATTCATCATAATGGATACCAAGGTATGTCGTAATGAAATAATGAACAATAATTGTTTCTTGAAGTAGTAGTTCACCATTCATAGAAACAATATGTTCGTTACATATTTGATGGTGTTGATTGAAAGTGTAGGCCAAAAAATTTAAATAAAAAATCATATTATATTTTTTATATTTTTTTGTTATATTATCATACAATAATGACATTTTTTAGTGGGTGGATAAGGAAAATAAAATAAATTACCTAAGAGTAGACATTACCTCTTAATCAGGTAACTCCTTTTGGTTTGTGTGAAAAGGCTTCCGTGGATTTCCTTGTGCACATGGGAAGGATTATAGGAGTGAAGGAGGAAATATATTAAATATTTATGGTCTGGTATTGGTCAAATATAATAGGATTTAGAGTCATGAATATGATGGAGAGGTGGTGGACTTGTATACAATAGGAAATTGACTAAAATATGATATTTGAAAACATGTTTGGTATACCAATTTCATCAACTAAAAAATCCATATCAAACCAATATATATCAATAATTTATTGTTTCTGGACGATCTAAGGAAATTAAATGGGTTTTTGAAAAGTGTATAGGTCATTTGGGCCCTTAATGTTATGGCAATGTCACTATTAAACATAATTTGACATTATTAACTGTGAATAATTTTAATCCCATTTGCAAATTTTTTTGGACAATAATTAAGGATATCTTTTTGGAATAAAAATTTAATACTGAATAAAATGGTGTATGACTATTTTTTTAAAAAAATCATATAAGCGAGTAAATTATGATTTATGTTAATCCCATAAAAGGGATGAAATTACATGTTATTAATGTAAAAAAATGTTTGAAATCTTATTATGTTTTTATATTTAATTTTCAATATGAAATTTTTTATAATTAACTAAATTTTATTAATATATATATTATTTATAAAATTTTACCTTAAATAATTAATTTATAATTGTAATTATTAATTATTTAAACAGAAAGGCAGTTTCTAACTAAAATGCAGTAGTTTTCACTATTCATCAAGAAATGAAGTTACTAATAAAATAAAAAAAAAATTCCCTAACATTGTTTTAATGTTATGAATTCAAAAATGAAGTAGTTTATTTGGGAAAATATTATTTTTTAACATGAAAAGTAGTTTATTTGTGAATATATTATTTTTTAACATATAATGGCATTAATAAAAATGATATTTGGGATAATCAATATGTTTTATTTACATAAAAACATTATAAAAATTGATAATTATTTATTACAATTTATATTATTATGTTTTTTCAACTAGGTTATAACTACCTAATTTTAATAATTATACCAATAAAATGATATTTCATAGAAACTCATTATTGCATGCTATGTATGCAAATTTGATGTTCTGTGTGAAAGGAATGTTTGAGTTAGAGAATTAAATGATATAAGTGAATTTTTAAATTTTTTTGGAAAAACATATTTGTGACCATTATATCATTTACTTATATATTCAGTCGGTTCTCATATTCAGTTTTATTTAATTTGTACCATATGAATTCATATTATATTGTATAAACCATATATTTTCACAAATTTGTTAATACTATTCAAAATATATAATTTATTAACATGTTTTTGCCCTATTATATTTAAAAATAATATTTTAATAATATATTATTTTTGGGTAAAACTCAGTTTTTAGTGTTACACAAGTCATTGAGGAAAGTCATTATTGCGTGTAACTCAAGATAACCAAAGTGTTCCATATAGATAATGTCAATTACAATATTGAATAAATTTCATAATTAAAATGGTTTTTTAAATAACACAATAAAAAATGGGAGATTTAATATAAAATGAACTATCATTAAAATTTCACAAAATGCCAAATATCAAAAAGTATAAATTAATTCAAAAACATTTAAAAAATCTCATGGTGTTACAATATATGTTTATATAAACATAATATCATCCTTTAATTACTCAACAAACTATTTATACAAAATCTCTTATAACAAGATTCTTCATATAGAGAATTAATATATTAATCA
Source organism: Viscum album (assembly GCA_963277665.1). Lineage (NCBI taxonomy): Eukaryota > Viridiplantae > Streptophyta > Magnoliopsida > Santalales > Viscaceae > Viscum > Viscum album. The sequence continues at coordinate 476,106,582 of OY728148.1, forward strand.
ATAAAACAAAGTTAAATGATCATCCTAATCTATTTTAAAAATTGTTAAAATATTCGAAATATTAATATCTATACTATTATAAATGTGGTTACAAATTTTATTTATAATTAAATAATTACTCATCTGCAAAACAAAAATATTTTATTTAAACATCACATACTAATTGTGTGAAAATAATCATCATATATTCTTTAAGAATTTTCTAATTACTTAAATTAACCTAATTCCTTTATGGAAACATGCATTCATTATTATTACAAAGTTAAACATAGATATATTCCTTAAATCCAAAAAATGTTGAAAACACCCTAAATGGTAGAATATACCATTAATCCGTTGAAACGTATTTTATAATATCCAATTTAATTTATCCACATTAATTATATTTTTATATATTTTAGTTCGAGTAACATATTAATGGTTTCTATTCCAGTAACAATGTATGTTCCAGTAGTGTAACTTTACACTGAATCTCTTTTCTTGGTATTGATCAATATATGATCTAAAATCCATTACAAATAAGTACTAAAATAAAATTTTTATATATTACATAATAATTATATCCATTACATCATTTAAAAACTTATAAAATAAAATATTAATTAAATCCAGACAAAAGAATATTAACACTTACTCATCACCTATGGTAGTAGTGAAATCATAACAATGATCCACTAGTAGATTTTGTGGCACATTATTTTGAAACATGTGACATGGATTATCAAATTGTACCATTTCCTTGTATTTGATGAATTATAGATTAGAAAGTGTTTTTTGATAATTGAAATGACAAGAAAAATTTCCATTACCTTCACATCTTTAAGAAACTCACATTCCTTTTAATAAACATGTACTTATTATTTTATTAATTATTACATGTAGGAAAATACTTCCTTACCTTCTTATCATAATCTTTATTTCCACTATTTTTCCTATTTTTCATATGCTTCCCTCCGAAGCCATAATTCATAGAGAATTATTTATCTGTCTAATTAGAACACGAAACATTTTCCTCATATTAGAAGAATTATTTGATGCCTAATTAAATTAAAAATATTTACCGAATACCAATTAATATATGAAAAATTATACTATTTGGATCATGTGCATATGTAAGGTTCACATTAAATCTTATTGGAAAATTTTTCAAAGTATTAAATACACTAGGATAGATCATATCATTAAGAAACATAATGAATAATATTAAAAAATAAAAAACATAAATTGAGTAATTAATGAGTATCTAATCTCATTATCGTAAAGATTATTTCTTTGAGGATATAATAATTTTAAATCCACTATACTAGTAGGTAGGGAAAATGAAAGTTTTACTAAGTGTTTAACATGTGAGAGATAAAACTAGTGCGAAGAAAGATCCATTATCATGTACCAAGTTATGATAGTGTTAGGCTTGACACAACTTGTAAGAGTTGTTACAACTAGGTACATATATTCCAGAATAATGTCCACTAATAGTATGTATATAATGATGTATTATTATGAAGCCCCAAATAATCTCAACTTAAAAAAAGTATACAATGTTATTATATATATATCTTAAATTTCTATTTTAGGATTATGTTCCCTAACATAGGTTTTATTAATCTACTATCCAAATGTGCTCATAAACATCCTCTAAAACCAACAGTAGGGACACAACTCACATTACTCAGACCTGGTGTCTACTACCATTACACTAATATTATTATAATGAATCAAATCCTGAATGGAGAATCAATTTAGTTATTTTAGAAAACTATATTACCTACATGATACCCATATTACATTGGTAAATAGAAAACAAATCATAATATGTAACACGGACTAAAAAAATATATCCTTGAATGTCATTCAAAGAATTCATCATCATATCATGGGGAAATGAAAGAAATAAGGGGGGATAAAATTATTTGTACATTTATATAATGTAGAATCAATTATTAATCAATGAGAATAATCAATATTGAATGGTCAATAACTGAGTACACATTTTATTTATATAAATAGAAAAAAAATATAAATATGGATAAGTAAATTTTTTAAACACAACCCATTAAATAAATAAACTGAAATGTTACCATAGATAATGTAAATTAAAAAATGTAATTGAAAATAATGATAAAAAAATTTATTTCTCAATAATGGAAATGATTAAATATTGGATTATATGTTTCCTGGGTATATTGAACCATTTACATCAAGACCTTTCAAAATATATTTAATGAATAATGATTATAAACAATTTTTTTTGTCTAAATATAACTCAATATTGAATAAAATTCCAAAGAGGTTTTCAATAATACTTTTCATAAAGTAGGACATTTTTTCCTACATCATTCATCACTTGAAAATATCGATGCATTAAGGGTTTTACATTCAATAATCCCCATCCAGTGTCTTACATATTTAAATAAATCTTCAAATATCAAATAATTGACTTAATTAATAAAATAACATTCATTATCATCAATGATCCATATTTAATTATTGTTAGGTTTTTATCAATAATTATATAATGTGTGATAATTAAAAACATGATTTGTTGACATTTATTAATGGAAATACCATTTAAATATCATTAAACATTTTTTGGGAAAATTAATCATTAAACATTCCAAAGTGTCCCATAATAGTTTGAAACTATTGAATCATAATACTCATGAAGGAATAACATTAAATTAATTTTTTTAATACTATTATGTATAAATAATTCAGGCATTATATATGAAAATCGGTATTAGATATACCGCATAAAAGAAGTATGTTGTGAAAGTGGGGTATGCCTCACAAAAAGGAAAATTAGACATGAATCCTTAAACATTAAATCTATATTTTCACATGTTTCTTTATATTATTGAATAATAATATTATGTAAATTAGATACATGATTTGTAATATTTGTAATGTTTATAATTACATTTAATTCACCTATTACAATTTATTATTAAACAACTAATACAATTAATATTACATCAGGTGTTCTAACCAAATTCGATTCATGTATTAAAAAATACATTGGTAGGTAAACTATGGTTAATGTAATAATTATTTAAATATATCCAAAATAATAATAATAAAATAATTATCATTTTCATACAAAAATTATACTCTTAAAACCAATCATGAAATATTGTATTGTAAAATAAACCAATATTTCAATCATGGAAATAGAACGTGGTATGTATGCATGACTAACATTTATATTTTCAATGATCATTATTGATATAAGGTAAATAAAAAAGATATGTTTCTATAATTATCACTTTATCATAAATAAAATTTTACTTAATCATACAATATTATATATAGAATTATTGTGATATAAAATTAATCACATCGCATTGATGAGGTAGTAGTCTACACATCCACGAACGACGTTATCACCTTAGTAGTGTGTGAAAGGATAATAATGAAAATGATATATTTTATTTATATAAATATAGATATTTCTTTATTATAATATATAGTAAATTTATTTCACATATGTTTAATTGAAACTACCCTTAAAAAATTCCATTTAATGTGTGAGTATATCACATAGCTTTGAAGATACTGTAATCCACACATCCACAAGAAATGATATCGTATTTCCAAAAAATAGTGTGCATAAATGTATCTTTTAAATATGAAATTAAGAAACAAAAATAAATTATAAATATCACATATATCATATTTGAATCGGGTATCCTTCATAATTTCTACTAAGAGAGGTGGTGAAGAAAAAGGAACAATAAATGTTTCTCAATGGGGTAGTTCATTTTAAAAGAACACTTTGTTCATTCATCACTTGATTGGTGTGTGATTAAGTGTAGGTGAAACCCATAATGTAACATATATCATCTTATATTTAGTATAATAATTTTATTATGTGATCACTTAATAAGAATATTTTTTTGTGTATAGTAAGAAAAATAAAACCAAAGAGATTGTGGATGGGTGTTACCTATTATTTGGGTAACTCCTTTTAGTTTCCACCAATGGGATTAAATGGATAGATTTCTTATAAAATGGAAGAATCTAATTTTAGTGGGAGGGATGTTTTGAGACTGTTTTAGTATTTTTTATGAGATAATTTTTTTATAATTCTGATGATGGGGAAGAATGAATGGGTTTCTCTAATAGAGGGGGACACTATTCCTGTAAATACCAAAAGGTAAACGCTATTGGTAGGTATCCCAAATCTCATATGACTCAAAAATTTGATGATTATAGAGAAAATGTGAATTATGATGCATAAAAACATCCACCACCAAAACAAATATGTTAATTTTTATAATTTAGTTCCCCAACATATATGTTTCAAAAATATTACGTTTTTGGGTTTTATTAAATAATCTAGTTTTATAACCTAAGAAATTTAAACAATAAAAAAAATTTATAAAGATGTTTATCATAAAATTTAGACCCAATAAAATATAAATATGATATTTAATGTAAAAAATATAAATCCAATGGGTGTTGGAAATTAATTTTAAAACAAGAACATGTAATATGCGAAAATACTACTTTAACTCGGACAGTGCTAACAATGCTTTAATTATCTATGGGTAAAATTTTAAATTATAAAAGATAAATTGATATATGAACCACAAATATGTAATATTTATAAATAATATAGATTATCTTTTTTCAAGATAATATATTTGTTAATTTTAAATCATTCAATAAATTTTTACATGTTGTGAAAAAACATTATTGCCAACTTTGACATTATTTATTTATATTTAATTTAAAAATATAAAAAAAATAAATTGAATTGAAATATATTAAATTAAAATATATGTTACATGATTTTTTTATCCACAAAAATAATTGAAGATAACAATTCATTATGATAACTTTAAATTTAAGGTTTTTTCTATCATTTATATTATTTAATTAATACCTAAATAGTCAATGTGTTAGAGGTGTTAATGTAATATGTGGAACTACTGAAGAAGGTTAAGAATCATCATGAATTCAACATTGATTGTGATGGAATTATAATGTTCAGGAACTATTTATGTTTTCATTCTATACTAGGTTTCATGGAGATATAGGATGAGATTCATCATCAACTTTTAAATATTAATCATGGATATATAAAGATATATGGATATTTTAAACAATATTACTATCCGAAAAAACATTAAGGTAGTTATTTTAGAGATTTTATTTTCATTCATTATATGAAGGAAATTAAATTATAAGGTATTTAAATATAAATTTCCTTTAAAAACATTTTCCATATCAGAATGTAAATTGGATAAAAACACCCTTGATTTTTCATTGGATAGCCCAAAAATTTCTAAATAGAATAAGGCTATTTTTATTATATTTTATCACCATATGACCTCAGATCACATAATAACTACCAAAAAGGATTTCATTTTTTATCATATTTATAGATTATAAATTGAAGAATTTAATGGGATCAAAGGAGTACCACATTCTTTTGTATCTTATAAGGATATGAGGTTTTCAATGAAGTTCTCATGATTTTTGTAGTGGGATATGGAAAAAATGTTGAAATATAGTCATATATATCTTCCAAAAAAATATTTCCTCTTTGATATATCCATTTAAATCATAGATGATATTATGAGATGTTATTATACATATTCTAAAGGTAGTTTTGATCAACACCATAATGTAGTTGAGTTTCCTAACAGCAATTAATTTGAATCAATAATTCAGATGGATCAATATGAAAAACTATATAGAGAGAAATATAAAACCAAAATTTATTAAAATGAGGTTAGAAAAAAAAATATCCGTAGATGATATAGGATAGAAAATTTCATAGAAAGTCAGATTTATTTACCACTTAATTAAGAAGCTCATCATCATTAAAAAATGTTGTTTTGAAAATTGTGGGTGAAATTTGGAATATGTAAAGGATAATAATGTTTTTCCATAACTTTTATCTATGGATGAAGGTTATATTATTCTGGATCAACGTAATGATGATGAATGATTATATTTTCCACTTCATGATTTTTATTGGGTATGGATGGTAGCTTATCGCTTTCCACTTCCACCAAAGTTCTCTAAAGTACAGAATATTTACCATGTATCTTCCCAATATAAGTAAACAGCTCACCACTCAATTTTACTAAACACAATGGTTATACTACTTGATAATATTGTTTATTAGGATAAAAGTCCAATAAAAATCTTTTATTGTAGTGAAAAATTGCTAGGAAACAAGAATACTCACTTTTTAACATTCTCTGTAGGAATCAAAATATTCAAATAGGTTACATGTGAACCAGAATATTTAAGGAAATAGAGTTATCCTTGTAAAGACTCAGAAAACCCGTGGAATTTTTTTTTGAATACATGGGAAATTTATGAGTCCGTGAAAATTGACGGCGCATGATTTCGAGACCCGATGTGCCCGAAATCAATTTCAGAACGTCTGCTTAGGTACGTTTAGTAAACATATAGGTGAGATTTTATATCTTTTGAAATGGTGCTTGGAATTTAAATATGAGGACACTGTTGAACTCGTTGTGCTGGTATTCACATAATAAGTTTTCCACCTTAACAGCAGATGGTCGAGAGTAAAAGTGATATTTTGGGATTTTAATAATTTTTTAATAAAATAAAGTGAGATAATAATTTATTTTATTTAAGGCTTCCATGTGAGTATTTTTTTGTTAGATCCTCCACATGGGAGTAGCAAGTCAGACCGCCACACCCTGAGCTCCCATGAGAGGTTATGGTGGTGGGGCCCACCCAAGCATAACCTTCTATAAGAGGATATGACGTGGGGACCACATGAGGCTTAGCCCCTGAATTAATGGGAAGGGATAGGAAACCTCTCAACCCCCTTCAATTAATTTTATGTGTCAACGTAAAATTAATTTCTTCCAATTTAATTTTATGTTTCTATATAAAATTAATTACATCCAATTTAATTTTATTTTTCAACGTGAAATTAAATGCTTCTTATTAATTTTATGATTCAACATAAAATTAATTGTAGTGAAATTAATTTTATGTGTCAACATAATATTAATCTATCAATTATTTTTATGTGTCAACATAATATTAATGAAATGAATTAATTTTATGTGTCAAAATGAAATTAATTTTTTCCAATTAATATTATGTGAAAACATAAAATTATATCATGCCAATTGTTTTTTTATTGGCTATTTCTTTTCCTTGGTGGTGGAATTGGGGAACGACTTGGCTTTTGAGAATTTGGAGGAGATCTGGGAGAAAGCCTCTACAGTGAAGAACACTTCATCCCCGAAGAACACGAATAACGCCGACAACGTTTTCTTCTTCAACATCCTTTCTCAAATCATATCAACGTGGAGCGTCGTCAGTGAGCTGACACAACTCAGAATTTGAGACGTGTGGAAGACCTAATGAACAAAGATCGGCGAATCAAAGGTAGGGGATTTATTGCTTGGTGATGTTACACCCTTATTTTTATCTTATTAAATGGATAAAAAAGGATTTTGTGGAAGTTTTGTTGATCATCTTCTATTCTTGATGAGACAATTGATACCACCATAAACACGGAGGGTGAGGTCCAACCTAACTTGGCCCAACACCCTTCGTCTATTTTTCATTCATGATGTTCTACAACATGGAGATGAGGTGACGATGACGAAGGTGACAACGATGAAGGACATGCTACCCGTGTCCTCTGCGAATCGGGCCACCCCCCGGCACACCGATGCTTCTGGAAGAACACTGCTAGCCAAGGAGGCGCCCGACCTACCTATCCACAACCTACAGGCTCCCTGCCCGGCGCACGACACGCCGGCCCAAGGCCTCCTGAGACACTGCCCGGCGTGCGGCCTGCATTCCAGCGACCTCCCGACGCCCTGCCAGTCCACTACCGTTCCATGTCGGGCGCCCGCGCGCCCTGTCCGGCGCCCCCGCAGCCTGCACGGCCGCTGTCGTGCCTTGACAGCACCCCCGCAGCTAGCCTAACACCCTACCGGCGCCCCAGTGGCCAGCCTGGTCCCTGCCACTCCCTACACGACAAACCCGCGGCCTTCACGGCGTCCATCCGGCCTGCCCGTACCCCGCGTGATCTGGTCGCAGCCTGTCCGCGCTCCGCTCGGCCAGCCCACTGGCCTCCCGACCTACCCGACCTCCTTGGATGAGTCTCCCAAGCTGTACCCCTCTTGGCACTGGCTGATCTGGCCCCGACCATCGGGCTGAGTCGCTTACGAGGAGACCTCTGACCGAACCGCCCTCGCTGTCTGTTGGGCCGGGCCCAGCGGAATGGGCCAAACATAGCGGGCTGAGCCATCCAACGGGCTGGGTCATACCCTGTAGGTCTGACAGGGTCGACCCAGAACAAGTAGGCCCAGACTGGGTTGGGCCACGTCGGTCTGACTGGGTTGGATCAGAACCGGACCCACAACAGACCCCATAACTTATTGGGATGTAACTTTGGCACCGGACAACCTTTAGATGAAACGTCAGTGGCGCTGGTATTCTTAGAGTGCGAAAATCCCTTTGAGTTAACCCCACTAGAGGTTGGGGTAATATTGATATAAAATCAGGTTGGATTATACACAAATCAAACCGGGCCACTGAGACTAAAAAGATAATAACTCACAGACCAGGTGTCTGATTGGCATGTCGTCTATTGCATTGAGACCCCTATGACGAGACTGATGATTGAGATACTTATTCCTTGGACCTATTGAAAATTGAAATGTAGAAACTTGGCTTGTGGATCGGACCCTCATGGAATCAAGAGTACTTTGTGTAAACCCTGTGGATAGTTGCCCTATGACGATTGTTCTTGTATCATGTGTGGGTCCGACAGTTCTGACTTCTATACCTGGATCCAGTGTGGGTTCGACAGAATAGCTTGTCCAGGATACTATGTGGGTCTGAAAACATAGAAGGTCTTGGAACCTGTGTGGGTCTGACATCTTCGACTACTATTCCTGGATCATGTGTTGGTCTGACAGTTCCAACTACTGGTCCTAGATCCTATGTGGGTCTGACAGCTTAGATGAATCAGTGACTACATCTGATCATCTCTATCACTATACAAAGGTTGTATACCTGTGTGAGCTGAGTTAGAAACTCATGTGTTTTCTCGTGAACGAGATGGATTACATTATAACTTGGGAATATGTGTGGGAATATACCTAAAGGGGTTATATTTTGATTTCATAATTTGTGGTTTATCCTTTTTGGATTTTGTGAGACCATGAGAGTATCGGGGTCCCTACTGAGTATCATTAGACTCACACCTGCATGGGCTATGCCAACACCTCATTGTGTTGGATGCAGATTACGGACAGCGATGAGGGAGGCTAAATGCACTAGGACTCGATGGTACCCGGAGGTGGACATTACGATGATATGATACACGGAGGAGTCTGACGAACGTGGTGTGATGAGAAGGCTATCTGTACCTACCCTTTATGTAGGATCCATGGTGGATGATCTAGGAGATACTTTCAACATTCATCTTTTTTCTCCCTTTTTTAGTTTTACTCGTACTTTATAGTTGGGCTTGTATTTCTGGCCCCTTTTTACATTCCAGCAGTCTCTTTTTGTATACATTTTTTACTTAGTGTTTGCTTCCAGTTGTACTCTGTTGTGGTTGGTAATAGTTATAAAGGTAATTCCATCCCAGTTTTGGGATTTATGCCATTGGTTCTAGTTTCCCGACCCTGGCATATGGAAGGCGGGATTGGGGTAGTCATGATTCGACTCCCGAGGAACGGGTCGTGACAAATTTGTATCAAAAGAGTTAGTTCTACTACAGAACATAGGACCCTAATCTTTCTTTTCTGTGACAAAATAGTGTAAAGGGTACTGAATGTGGTTTTCAGTTCAGGGAGTCCAGTGTTGGTGTGGCGATCGACATATACACACACCAGGAACCTGAATTCTGATTTCTAACTATGTACACGAAAACACTGATTGCATGGGTGTTTCAATAGTTTTCTTTTTGATCTCTTTGAGTCATGTAACCATGTATAACTTATTGACTGTGGAACACCTGTTTCTTTTCAAGATTCCTCCACACAGAGAGACTTCCAGGGTTCAGAGAGTTTTTCAAGATGGAAGCCCACTGAGTGACAAGGCCATAGTGCATGGCCTCATCACAGTGGAGGATCCAGCGGTACCACTACCCATTGGGTCACCGATACCACCAGCCCCAGCAGTAGATGATGCGTGCCGCTTCAGCACACTGCACAGGTTCCAGCTATAGTGGCTGCCTAGGTTTAGGGGTGATATGGACCCACATGCAACTGGGGATTGTCTAGAGGCCGTGGTGATAGACTTCAGGCTATTAGGGACACCAGCAGACATCATGGTGATCCTTGACACATGTCTCTTTCAGGTAGTAGCAGCCAGTTGGTGGAGTCTGATGCTCCGGGTGCATGATGAGGCAACACTACTATGAGATGACATCAAGAGCCATTTTCGGGAGTATTTTGACCCAGCCACAGTATGTGCGGTGCAAATCCAAGAGCTACTACATCAACATCAGGGTAGAATGACGATGTCATAGTACTCATCACGATTCACCGACCTCTCACATTACTCATAAAACATGGTGCATGACACATTCTTCATGGCCCAGACCTTCAAGAAAGGGATCAGGAGGGAGATCAGAGCTTAAATGATCTCCCTCAGCATCCTGATGCATGCAGGGGTGTTGGAGTGATCCCTCTTAGTGGAGAGTTTCTTTGTTGCACAGTCAACAGTAGTGAGACCCACCACCGGGTATGACGTAGCGGAGTCTTCTACAACAGGCAGCAGATAGATGTCGTAGAGGTCCAAGTGGACCAGACCATCTGGTTGATGACCTGAGGACATGAGTTCTGTTGTGCAGGGCACATGAGACAGTGCTAGTCATGTAAGGAACTTGTAGTGTTTCTCATTCGGAAGGGAGGGTCACATGGCGCATGACTTTCTAACATGTTGTATGGATGACCAGAAGATGGTCAAAAGACCACCCAGGTCAGGATATAGATTCGATCAAGGCGGTCTGTAAGAAGTTCGCTGACATGGCAGAGGGGCTGGTCGAGGAGCGGGCGGTTTGCGGAGTTTCAATGTATTATCGCCACCACTACCAGGAGGTCCACCCTGACCGTAGGGAGCAGGTGGACATGGGAGAGCTCAACTTCAGGCAGCTGAGGCATATGACCATGGTGCCCCGCATATGATTTGACGTATGATATGTGTCTACTCCACCGTAGCTACAGTTCTTATAGACGCATGTGTCAGTCACTCTTTTATTGCCATTGCCCTCATTCGGGGCTCGAAGATTCCCACGAAGCCATTGGCTCTATCCTTACGACTAGAGACTCATACGGGTCATTCTCGATGATAACACAATGGTGCCGGCAGTATGAGCTCACTCTAGGTGGTGATATCTTTGTATGTGTTCCCTCGTAGAGGCGTCGAGGCCTTAAGAATTCATCTTGGGTACGAACTGGTTATCTACATTCCATGCTCAAATTAACTTTATTCGGCCCAAAATGCGGTGTTTCTACACGGATGGGACCAGGTTCACCTTTATCTGTGAGAAGGGAGCCTTTGCAGCACATAAAAGACTTAATTGGAGGTGGGTGCAGCCAATCACTCATCAGTTGGTTTGTCTTACCCTCAGAGAAGTTGTTGGGGAGAGTCTAAGCTATCCTACTGTGTTGGACCAGTACATGGTTGTTGTCCCTGATGATTTTCTAGGACAACCTCCTGACAGAGAGGTGCACTTCTCTATTGACATGTACCCTAGGAAAACACCGATATCTACTCCAGCATATCAAATGTCTCCCGCTGAGCTTCGTGTGCTACTGGTATAGTTAGAGTACTTGTAGGGGAAGGGATTCATCTGGTCTACTGTTTCTCCCTGGGAAGCCCTGATTCTATTCACCAGGAAGGTGTACGGAAGCTTGAGGATCTGTGTTGACTACCATCGCCTGAATTGGGTGACCATGAAGAACAATTACCCAATCCCGAGGATCGAAGACCTCTTTGATCAGCTAAAGGGAGCACGATGGTGTTCGAATATAGACCTCAGATCAGGCTATCACCAGCTCAGAGTTCGAGATGAGGATGTATAAAAGACGGGATTCAAGTGTCGGTACGACCACCACTAGTTCTTGGTTATGCCATTTGGTGTAACCAATTGTTTAGCTGTGTTCATGGGAATCCTGAAAAGTATCTTTCACCATTACCTAAATCACTTTGTCATAGTTTTCATCAATGACATTTTGATATACTTGACTACTGAGAAGGAGCATGCCTACCATTTGCAGTTAGTACTAGACACACTCTGAGAGAACCAGCTTTATGGTAAGCTCATGAAGTGCCAGTTTTGGATTAAAGTGGTTCACATCTTGGGGAATGTCATCATGGAGGATGGAGTTGTAGTGGATCTTGTGAAGATTGAGGCGGTACTTGCTTGGTAGCCACCTAGGAGTGTGACAGAGGTACAAAGATTCCTTGTATTGGCTTGATACTATCAGAGGATTGTTACAGACATCTCTATAGTTGCATCACCACTATCCATCTTGACGAAGAATGGGAAACCCTTCGTGTGGTCGGAAAGATACCAGTAGAGCTTTTAGGAGCTGAGGTATAGGCTGACTAGTGCCCCCATCTTGATGCTTCCAGAGGAAGGCATAGAATACGTAGTATATTGTGATGAATCATTAACCAGACTCGGGTGTGTCCTAATTCAGGAGAGAGCAGTGATCGGGTATAGTTCTTGGCAGCTGAGACAACATGAGCTAAACTATGCTACCCATGACCTAGATTTAGTAGTAGTGGTATTCTCATTGAAGATGTGGAAACACTTTTTGATGGGAGAACGTTTTATTGTGTACTCTAATCACAATAGTCGAAAGTATATATTCTCTCAAAAGGAACTGATCCTCAGACAGTGGTGATGGCCTGAGTTCCTCCAGGACTATGACTTCGAGATAGTTTATACTACTGAGAAAGGGAATGTTGTAGTAGATGCACTCAGTAGGACATCTGGTATATAGCTGTCAGGTGAGGCGACAATGTAGCTAACCGTAATGCTGATATCCTTCGGGGATAAAGATAGATTATATTTTCTACAGTCTCCTACAGTCAGTCCTCCACTTCATCAGCGAGTCAGGGAGGCGAAAAATAGGGATGCTGACGGTGAGATACGACATGCTCAGATATCCACCGGGTAGGCTCTTGATTGATTTTCTGAAGGTTGGGAGCACATTATTCTCTACATAGGACATACAATGGTGCCATTTTCACTTTAGGAGGATGTGTTGAGAGAGTTACACTTATCCCCAATAGAGGTATTTCCAGGTGTGGCAAAGATTTATCATGACCTCAGATGGCAGCACTGGGGGCCAGGTATGAAGAAGTTAGTGGAAGAGTTTGTCTCTCGATGCCTCACTTGTCAGCAAGTGAAGGTCTAGAAAAAGGTACCAAAAGGCCTGTTATATCCTTTAGATGTCCAGAGTGGAAGTGGAATGGGATATCCATGGACATCGTGACGGTTCTTCCACGTACATCTAGGGGTCACGACTCGATTTGGGTGATCGTTGACTTAATCAACATGTTGGTCCACTTCCTACCGATTAGAGAGAAGGGATTAGTAGAGATCAGGGGATGCCTCTATGTATAAGAAATTTTTCGGGTACATGGAGTTCCTTCATATATTGTCTCTGATCGTGACACACAGTTTACATCCCAGCAATAGAAGGGGTTACAGAAAGCTTTCGGGACGGAGCTAGGTCTGAGCACCGCCTTCCATCCTCAGACAGATGGCCAGACTGGGCGGACCATCCAGAACCCTGAGGACATGTTCCACGCATGTGTCCTCGAACTCAGTCACAGGTGGGAGGATCACTTACCTTTGGTGGAGTTTTCCTACAACAACATATATCACTCCACCATAGAGATGGAACCCTTTGAGGCGTTATACGGGTGACCTTGCAGATCACCCTTGTGCTGCACAGACCCATGGGAGTTAGCACTGGTGGGAGCATAGAGGTACGAGCCACCACAGAAAAGGTGCAGATCATCCAAGAACTGATTATGACTACATAGAGTAGACATAATTCGTATACTAACATGAGACAGAGGCATATAGAGTTTGAGGATGGCGACCGTGTCTTTCTACGAGTCTCACATCGATGATGCTTACAGAGATTTGGCCGATGAGGCATGTTGTCTCTGAGATTCATCATACTTTTTCAGGTCCTCAGTAGTGTAGGTGTGGTGGCTTACTGCCTGGCTTTTCCACCTCAGTTGCACTGGGTTCACGACGTCTTCCTCGTATCCCAGCTGAGGAGATACATGCACGACCCTTCACACATCATTGATCATGGGGAGATGGACATCGATGATGGGGCGACTTTAATGGAGGTTCCAGTGGAGATTAATGATTGACAGGAGCAGGTCCTACATGGATGGCCGATACCTCTGGTGCACATTCGCTGACATCACATGAACCTCCAGGAGGTCGAATGGCAGTGGAATGCTCAGATGCATGCTCAGTACCCCCATTTGTTCATTTAGATTGAGTTGTAGCTTATGTGGACATAAAGACCTATGTTGGGGAGAATTTAAACACACAGGAACCCAGTGGAATTTTTTAAAATACAAGGAAATTTTACCAGTCACCCAAATTTATGGCGCTTGATTCTGAGGCCCGGTGTGCCTGAAATCAATTTCTAATGTTTGGTTCAGGTACGTTCAATAAATGTACGGGTGGGATTTTTTATCTTTTAAACCGGTGCACAGAAATTAAATTTGAGGACACTGTTGAACTCGTAGAGCCGGTATTCGCATAGGAAGACGTTCCACTCAATAGTAGACGGTTGAGGGTAGAAGTTAGTTTTTTTGGTTTTTAATAATTTTTTTAAAAAATAAAGTGAGATAATACATTATTTTATTTTAAGATTCCATGTGAGTGTCTATTGGTTAGAACCTCCACTTGGGAGTTGGAGGTGGGACCGCCACACCGAATCCTCCCATGAGAGGTTATGGTGCTGGGGCCCACTAGAGCATAACCTCCCGTGAGAGGTTATGACGTAGGGACCACATGAGGCTTAACCCCCCCCCCCCCCAAATTAATTGGGAGGGAGAGGAAACCTCTCAACCCCCCTCAATTAATTTTATGTGTCGACGTAAAATTAATTTCTTCCAATTTAATTATTTGTGTCGACGTAGAATTAATTGTTTCCATTTTATTTTTATGTGTCAACGTGAAATTAAATGCTATCAATTAATTTTATATGTCAAGATAAAATTAATTGGTATCAAATTAATTTTATTGGTTAACATAAAATTAAATCTATCAATTTATTTTATGTTTCAACATAAAATTAAAAATATCAATTAATTTTATGTGTCAACATAAAATTAATTTCAGTCAATTAATTTTATGTGTCAACATAAAATTAAATCAAGCCAATTGTTTTGTTATTGGCTATTTATTTTCACTGGTGATGGAATTGGGGAAATGCTTGGATTTAGAGAATTGGGAGGAGCTCTAGTTGAAATCCTCTTAAGCGAAGAACGCTTCCACCATGAAGAACACGAAGAACATCGGTGACCTTTTCTTCTTCAACTTCCTTCCTCAAATCCTACCAACATAGAGCCTCTTTAGTGACCCGAAACTGCTTGGAATTTGAGACTTGTGGCGGACACAATGAACAAAGGCTGACGAATCAAAAGTAGGGGGTTTATTGCATGATGATGCTATACCCTTATTCTTATCTTCTTCATTGGATAAAAAGGATTGTTGCAGACATGTTGTTGAGGATCTTCTATTCTTGATGACACAATTGATACCTTCTTAAATTCGGAGGGTGCAAGACATCCTAAAATAGCCCAACACTGTACATTGATTTTCTTTCTTGGTGTTCTATGGAATGGTGATGAAGCGACAAAGAAAAATGAGGCAAAGACGAAGGCCGCGCTACCCGCGGCCTCTTTGAATTGTGTCTCCCCCACGGTGCACCGATTCTTCCAGCTGACCACCGCCAACCCGAGTGGCGCCCGAACCACCTATCTGCGGCCACCCGATGCCCTGCCCGGTGCATAGCCCTGCTGCACATGGCCTCCCGCATGAGTCCCACCTCCCAGTGGCCTCCCGGCTCCTTTCCCGGTGTGCGGGCTACCTGCCCATTGCCCGCGCAGCCTTCCAGACAGCTGTCGCGCGTAGCTCGGCACCCCCGCGCCCACCACGAAGCCCTCCTGACGCCCCCGCATTGTGCCCAGCTGCTACCGTGCCCTTCCGAGTGCCCTCTCGACGCCCCCTCAGCCTACATGGATCCCTGGCGGTGCCCCCGCGTCCTGCCATGCTCCTTCTGTGCCAAACCCAGCACACCCGTGGCCTGGTCGTTGTCTAGCTCACCTGCCGGTGCCGCACGCGCTCTGCCTGCAACCTGATCGTGCTCCGCGCAACCTTCCCCCTAGATTCCTGAACGGTTGGAAATCCAAGGCCATGTCTCCCGAGCTGCGCCCCTCTCGGGGCTGGCTGAACTGGCCCAGGCATTCGGGCTGAGTCACCTACGTGGCGACCTCCGTGCTGAACCACACTTAGAGTCCGCTGGGCAGGGCCCAGTGGACCGGGCCGAACTGAGCAACATGACCCACCCAATGGGCTGGTTCAGACCCAGCAACTCTGGACAGGTCATCCCAGATAAGGTCGTCCTATACTGGGTTGTTCTGAGTCGGTACGACATAGTCGGACGGGACCCATGCCCAATACTGACCACATATCTTCTTGGGCCATAACATTGGCACTGGACGACCGTTCTATGAACCATCAGCGGCGCTAGTATTCTTGGAGCGTGACGGTCCCTTTGAGTTTACCCCACTAGAGTTGCAGATAAGTTTGTTATACAGTCAGGTTGGATCGTAAACGAATCCAACCGGGCCCCCGGGACTAAAAAGCTAACAACTCACAGACCGGGCGTCCGATTGATGTGTTGTATATTGAGTTGAGACCCCTATGACGAGATAGAGCATTGAGATACTTATTCATAGGACATTATGGCAGTTGACGTGTCTAAATTTGTTTTGCGGAGTGAATCCTCCTGGAATCAATCGTAATTTGTGGAAAACATGGGGCTGGCTACACTCTGATGGCTATTCCTAGATCCTATGTGGGTCCAAGAGTTCTAACTTCTGTACCTAAATACTATCTGGGTCCAACAGAATAGCTGGTCCTAGATCCTCTGTGGGTCTGACAGCTTAGTTGGTCCTAGATCCTGTGGGTGTCCGACAGCTCCGACTTCTGTTCCTGGATCCTGTGTGGGTCCAACAGCTTAGATGTATAAGTGACTACATCTGATCATCCCTATCACACTATAAAAGTTATATACCTTTGTGAGCTGAGTTAGCAACTCTTGTGTTTCCTCATGAACGAGATGGATTACTTGATAACTTGGGTATATGTATGGGCATATACCTAAGTGGGTTTATCTGTCGATTTCATAATTTGTGGTTTATCCTTGTCGGATTTTCTGTGACCAGGAGGGTCTCAGGGTCTCTACTGAGTATCAGTATACTTACCCCTACATGGGCTATACCCGCACCTCTTTGTGTTTGATACATACGATGGAGAGCGCTAACAGAGGTTGAGAGCGCCAGGACTGGACGGTACCCGGAGGTGGACCTTACGATGATATGGTACACGGAGGATTCTGATGGACATGGAGTACTCAGGAGGCTATCTTAAGCAACCATTCAGGTAGGATCCGTGGTGGACAATCTAGGAGCTGCCTTCACCATTCAGCGGTTTTTGTCCCTCTTTTTTTGTACTTGTACCTTAAAGATGGGCTTGAATTTCTGGCCCCTTTTTACTTTCCAGCACTCTCTTTTGGTATACATTTTTTAATTAGTGTTTGTTTCAAGTTATACTCTGTTGTGTTTGGATACAGTTATAAAAAAAATGCCTTCCGAGTTTAGGGATTTACGCAATTAGTGCTAGTCTCTAGCCCCTTGCCTACAGAAGGTGGGCTTGGGGTAGTCACTATTCTACTAATGGGGAACATGTCATGACAATCATAATTAAATTACATCAGATTGATGATATTTCATTAGGTAAATTTATTTAATTTGTGTAAGAATTTACTATTATTATTTTTTGTGACATGTTTTCTCAATAATAAATTTCCATTCATTAATATCATACTATAGATAGAAAACCGAGTTTAGATGGAAATCGATATAGTATTACAATATTATTATTTTATGTGATTTTTATGACATAGTCATTTTGTATTAATAATTGAATAGGATTTTATTAATTAATGAAAATATATAATTTACACATGTATAAGATTAATTCATTGTTTATAAATTGATTATAAATTGAAACTAAAATTAATTTGAATATGAAATTGAGGGTATTCTAAAAAAAATTTATTCATATAATTTTATTATCTTAATAAATTAATAAAATTATTATTAGTGTACTAATATATTTTAATGTTTACATTATATAATAAATAGTTTATTAACATTCATTTAATGTTTTTATAGGCATTTGATACAATTAATTCAACTTTTGCGCTTCAAAATATATTTTTACGAATGAAAATTTTCAACAGTTTTTAAAAAAAAAATTTAAAATATAATTCATAATATTATAAATATTTAATCTTGGATAATTGATCCCATATTTTTAACAAATCAATTAAAATTTTGTAAATATATGATTTTTTAATTTATTAATTTCCCTTCGGAATATTCATGTCGCCTCTATATGGGTATAAAAAATAAATCATTGTTAAAAAATTTGATTATGGATTCTAAAGTACTCTATAACATTCCATTATCCTGTTTTATGACTATATATAGACGATTATAATTAAATTATAAATAATATATCCTCTTAGATCTGATTTTACTCTATTATAACCATTTTATTAATTAAAAAATTGATAAATAAAAACTATTTCACTATTGACTCTGATTTGTCTAATTTTTTATAGGGAAATTAAGATGATGTATTCATTTAAAAATATTAATATGAAATATTTATTACATTTTTATATATGGTAACTTATTTTTAATTTTTTAGTGATTGACTAATTTCATTAAAAGCTTATGAAATTGTCACTCGTACTATATTCAATTAACAAAAAAATAGAATAGTTGATTTTAAAATATTATATATAATACAATTTTTATTATTTATTTTTTTTAATGAGTTTTATATATTAATTTAAAATATTTTATCTGTTTGAAATTTTAATATTTCAATTCCATTTCATTCATGTTGATTTCAATGTAAAATTATAATACTACTTCATAAAATAAAATTAATAATATTTTATGAGAAAATTTTAATACATTATTTAAAAGTAATAAAATTACCAAAAATAGGAAAAGAATAATTTGAATTTTTTTCAAAATTTCAGTCATGTGTCATACATGAGTCAATTTTTACATTATAAGTAAAATTATACCCTACTAATATTTGAAATTCGTTTCTATGGTAAGGGTTAAAATATTCATAACCACGGGGTGAAACAAAACTATGATGTTTTTATGGCACCAAAAAACTATATAAATTTTATTTGAGTATTATATTTCGATATTAAGGTATTTTTATTCTAATATATTTCCAATATTCAATTAATTTACTCAATAAATACTTAATTGTATTTTAATCTTTTGGTAATTCCAAGTGTGTCATTTCTATCCCTTAAAAAGGACAACCCATATCTAATTTTTACATCAAATTGAGTGATCATGCATGATGAAAATTTTGGATCAGATTACTCCAAATATACATAAGAGGGGGGGTGAATTGTGTCTTTTCAAAAATATTTATGAGATTGTGTTCTGTCTTTTAACATTAATCAGATAAAATTATGTAGTGGAAATTTAATTAACAGAAACAAAATATGTATAGTGGTTCGAGGAACATAAGGAACTTAATCCACTCCATCAACACTCTACTCCATGATCTTGGTGATTTTCACTATCTGGTCATCATTTCAACAGACCAATTTACAACTGAGTATAGGCAGTTGACACCTTTACAATCCAAGGAAAAACAAAGCCTTCTGGTTCACTTACAGAAACTACAAAGCTTAGTATGAGAAGTCGATCACTCAATAAATATTTTGATATTCTCAAAATACATTCCAGTTGTTCTTCACAATTATAATATCATGCAATTGACAGTAGGTAGATCGTCACCTTCAGAAATAATAATCTTCACATAAGAAATGTTCTGATTCGATTTCATTGCAGTAAATATAAAAAAATATTCACAAATTTAGCAGAGACAGATCCACATAAGATCTTCGATATATAACAAGTGAATCTTATATCGTGTTCCATACTCATTAACAAAAAGAGCTTTAACGATCCTTTTGAAACAGCAGATCAGTATGTTTCAGTAGTCACTGTTTTCTCTTTTTTTCATAATAATCAAAAGATCACACATGATCAATAAAATAATAATGTCGATGCAGTTTCAAAAATCTTATATAAATAAAATAATGATAATAACTTCTCCTATAAAATTAGATCCATAAAAGTCTCCTTTTTTACTCGTAATATTAAAACATTTGAATTTACCTAGTAGTAATAACATTTTTGAAGTCTCGGCATATAATGATCCTTTTAATTCGATCAAAACATTGATAAAAAGGTTTTGAATCAGTCAAAATTTTACATTAAAATCAGCTTTAAATATTGTTTGAAATTAGCCTAATAATCATTGTACTGACCTTTGCATAAAAATATAGACTTTAAATTTTCCGACACCAAACATAAGGTTGAGTTTAATTGTATGAATCCTCTGAATGTAAGTTTTATGACATAGTATTCAAACTTATAGTTCACAATATAAGGTTGATAACTAAAAGTTGACAACATAAACTTGACAACAAACGTAAGGTTCATTCCAAACGTAGGGTTGGTCATCCATACTTTTCTCTTCAACTTTCAAATGTATGATAAAAGATCCATACTTTTACTTGATCCATACTATTCCAAGAACCTATGTTTGTTTACAAAAGTAAGGTTGATGAACCATACTTTTGAGAAATAAACGTAGCATTTAATATTTATGTACGGTTCTACTTCCATACTTTTCAGATATCCCAAATGTAGGGTTCCTTCCTCACGTAAGGTTCTTCTTCCATACTTTGCCGATAACACATGTTTTATTAACCATACTTTTTCCTTATCTAAAAATATATAAAATATTTTCATCCTTACACCATGTTTATCCACGTAGAGTATGAACAGTGTTTCTAGAACATGCTCAAGCAGATTATGAATATGTAGAGCATGAATAGTGTTTCCAGAACAAGCTATATACAAGTACTTTTGTAATAAATTCCCGTTATTTAAATAGTAAAATAAAATAATAAATTCTTTCAAAAGACTTAACAAATAAAATCAATATAAAATAATTAAGGGTATTTTTGAGCATGAAAATTTTCATAAAGAGATAGAGTATTAATATAAACTCCCTCTTCAAATAAAAATATAATGTATTGTTTAAAACAACACTTGCTCAATAATCTACCCCCTTTTGATGATCACAAAACCCATAAAATAATTAATGAAATTAAGTTAATTAATATTAATTATATATAGTTTTGAAATTGTTCAAAGATAAGTTTTGAATTTGCAAAAGATAAATATCTCCGATTACTTTATCCATGTTTTAATTTCTTCCCGAATAAAATGTGTTACTACCCAAACGAAAATATTTTTGTGTTTATCCAAATTTCTCCCCTTTTGTGATATACAAAAGAATAATAAAATATCGAATAGAACATAAATTAATGTAGCACTGAACAGAAGTAAATGCTATTATTAGCTGTTTAGTAATAATTCAATATGGATTAATGGAATATCGAAATAAGAACTATAAAACAAGTATATATAATGAAATATATTTTAATTAAAAGTATAAAAATAATAAATTCACGATTCACGGTTTTGGAAGTTAACAGGTATTGTTTATCTTCTCTGGACTGTAGACTTGATTTCTGCTAACTGTTCTCTCAACCGTTACATTAATCCATCACCATGCTGAATATTAAGATCTCTGGTTTCTTGAGTCATATGAATATCTTTAATGAGAATCGCTCTGGAAAACTCATGAAGTCCTTGTTTTTTCTCCTTAATCAAATACAGCTTCTATGTGAATTTATCTAAGATAGAACGGATTCTTGGCTCACTAGATGTCAACTGATCAACCAAAAATTTCTGATTATCTAATAGAAAAGATAATGGATCATTGTTGTACTGATGATTTTGCTACCTATCATTGAAGTTGCTCATTGTGGCTGTGACAACCTGAAATATTCTGATTAAATTAGGTGGCGTACCTGATCCACTAGAAGAACTACTCCCAACTGGTGCAAATTGTGTCACCATAAAAAACATAAGATCTGAAAAATCTTGGTTCATAACCATTTCAGATTTCAATTTGGAAAAATCATTTAGCATATCCTCTTAAAAAATTTCGAATTATTTTGTTGAAACAGAACTCTCCTTATGATTTTTTAAATTTCAACTATTTTTTTGCTAAATTGCTTCTCAGAAAATCATTCTCACATTTCAGTTGAGATAACTTTATGTACAACTCTTTAACATCCCTTTTCCTTTAGTCAGAAGCGTGTGCTTGATTCGCATTATCAGGCTCTGTGTGATGTAGCAGTACTAAAGGTAATGATTCAGCATCAAATTTTTTCTTTCTCCTTATCCTGAGTAGGTTTGTCCACAGATTTTTCCTCAGATTCCTTTTCAAACTCTTCCATAGAAAAATCCTCTTGAATATCTTCTATGTGAGCTTCAAAAGTATGTTCATCATGAACAACTGCAATTTGTTTTCCAATGAAATATATGAAATGATATCCTCTAGAGTTTCTTCAGGTCTGGCCACTTCCTCACTATGTTATTCCTCCTTTTCTTATTGAAGTTAATGGGAAACATCAGCTACAACTTGTTGTTCTGATCATTCAACTACAATTATTTCAGGATGATGTTCTGTAACAGTGACTTTCAGTTCTTGGGGATGGTCAACAACCATTTATCTGAAATAGTTTTAAGAGAATAAATCTATAATAGTTAAGTTAGGGGATGCAAGTTCCTCAATCACATGTCTTCACCTTTGAGTCTGAAGACACTCTTGACTTCTTTCTTCCTTAGTTTCTTCCACTTAAAATCCGATCCTCTATGCCACAGTGTTTACTCTCGATTCAGCTAGTCCCTCCTTTGAAATTGTAGATTGAGCTTGAGAACTCTCTGATTCATCATCTTCTCCTACTGGAAAAGGTTTTCCTTTGATAGTACTTCATAAATAGCCAATATTTCTTAATGTTCCCGCATTAAACACATTACTGTGATGACATCGTACTCTTGAATCCACCAGTATCACCATGTCCTTCGTAAGCAATAGCTTGGAAATGAATCAATGAAAATAATAAAAGGTCATTCGGGTATCACTATGATAACAATATATTAGGTATCTAACCTTATACTTAGGAAAATTTAGTTTAACATCACTGAGAAAAATATTCATTATATACATATCGGGATATAATATATTTTCAATTTCATATATTCTCAGTGCAATCCCTGTTTACCAAAATTTGACCAAAATTTTCTGATGAGGCTCCAAATCCTGGAGAAAAATTTTCATTACTCTCTTAATACCATAGGGAAACGACATTATATCCTATGATTTATGCACAGAATCTCCAACATTATTCAAATTGAAATAAAAAACCCCCTCATTAGGGCAGTTTAAATTATGACCAATTTCTACAGATGAGATTGAGAAATCCTTATCCTCTATCTTAGAAATCATACTATCCTTTGTATCTCCCAGAATAAACTATAAAGATTTGAAGAAGTATCGAAGATCTACGTCATACAGAAATTCTGTATTCTCACTATTGAAAATATGTTCGAGTTTCTGAAACGATAGTGCTTGTTTCAATAGTATATTTCTCTGATACATCCATTCAAGATAAATCGCCTTTCCCTGTAATATTTTTTATCCATCTGAATTTGTTTCTTAGCACTGCTGGTTTTGGATTCATCAGCTCATTTAGTCTTTTCCATATTTGGGAGAATCTATGAAGGGTTGAAGGTTAGGGTTTCAAAGGGTCAAAGATTAGGGTTGACGAGCAGAGGTGCTGTTTGCGGGTTCAAAAAAGTTTTGGTACAAATGAAATTGTTTAGAAGTCGAAAGGGTTTCTGACAACCTTGATTCCTGTGTTTTTAATAATCATTAGATATATTTATAAATACATAAAATAGATTACGCGGTGAAATGAAACTTATTTTGTTTGAAAAACAAAATAGCTATTTTATTTTACGAAATGTTAAAATAAATAACTACTATAGTAAAATAAAGTTTTATTTAAAAACAATTAAACCTAGCCCCCCCTTAATAAAATCAATCCTTGCTGTGGGAAGTGGTTTAGTAAACATATCAGCTAATTGAATTTCAGTACTTACAAATTCCAAAGATATATCCTTTTTAAATACATGATCTCTTAGAAAATGATGTCTGATATCAATATGTTTGGTTCTAGAATGTTTAATAGGATTTTTTGAATTATTTATAGCACTAGTATTATCACATAAAATAGGTGTATTATTAATATTTAGTCCATAGTCCATAAGAGTGTTTTCCATCCACAACACTTATGCACATCAACTGCCAGCAGAAACATACTCTGCCTCAGTTGTTGATAGGGAAACTGAATGTTGTTTCTTACTTGACCATGAAAATAATGATTTTCCTAAAAAGTGACAAGTTTCTGAAGTGATTTTCCTATCTAATATACAACTCCCAAAGTCTGCATCTGAATATGAAATAAAATTAAAATCAGATTTTTTGGGACAAAGAAGAGATTGAAAAACAGTTCCTTATAAATATCTAAAAATTATTTTAACAACAATTAAATGAGAATCTTTAGGATTTTATTGAAATATTTCACAGAGACATACTGAATTCATTATATTTGGAATACTAGCAATAAGATATAATAAACTACCAATCATACCTCTATATAACTTGTTGTTGACTGATTTTCCAATTTCATCTAAATCATGTATTATATTAGTGTACATAAAAGGTGTGTATGTCTTGCTGTTTTCAAGTCCAAATTTCTTCAATAAATCAGTAATGTATTTTATTTGATTCAAAACATTTCCAAAATCTTTTTGATAAATCTGAAGTCCTAAAAATAAATTTAGTTCTCCCACCATACTCATTTCAAATTCTTTTTTCCTTAACCTTGAAAACTCATGAAAAAGGATTTTATTATTTGATCCAAAAATTACATCATCAATATAAATTGGAAATAATAAAATATTAGAATTCACAGTTTTATTAAACAGTGTTGGATCTTCCATTCGAACAGTAAAATCATTTTTCAAAAGAAAAGAGCTTAATCCTTTATACCAAGCTCTAGGGGCTTGTTTAAGGCTATAAAGAGATTTTGTAAGTTTAAAAACAGAATCTGGTTTTTGAGAATTTTCAAAACTAGGAGGTTTCTCAACATAAACATCCTCCATTAAATAACCATTTCAAAAGATAGACAAAACATCCATCTAAAATAATTTAATGTTCATATGAGATTTATAGGCTAATAGAATTCTAATGTTTTCTTGTCTAGGTACAGGTGGAAAGGTCTCATCATAATCTATATCTTCTTCCTAATTATATCCATTAGCTACAAGTCTAGCTTTATTTCTAGTTATTATTCCATGATCATATTGATTATATCTAAAGATCCATTTGGTTCATATAACTGGATAGTTCTGTGGTCTTTCAACTAATTCCTAGTCATCATTTCTTTTGAACTACTTTAATTCTTCTTGCATTACTCTCATCCATCATTCATCATCTAAAACTTATTCTATAGTCTTGGGTTTTAATTTGGATAAAAAGGCAGAGAATTATAAAAGATTTCCTATTTTCCTTCTAGTTTTTATTCCTTTAACTAAGTCATCTATTATAGTTTCTAAAGGGATATTCTTTAGGGTTCTAGTCGGTCTAGGAAACAGACATATCGGTTCTTTAGTATCATGTTATTCTGAACTGAACTGAATATCATTTATATCTTTTTCAAAATAATTTTTCAATTTCTCAGGCCTCATGTTATCATTAGCGTCAGATTCGTCCATTTGATTTGTCATTTTCTCAAAGGTATCAGATTCATCAAATTTCACATGAACTGATTCTTCAACAATCCTTGACTTCTTATTATAGATTCTATAAGCTAAGGAGGTAGCTGAATATCCTTAGAATATTCCTTCATCATATTTTGAATCTAACATACCAAGATTATCCTTGGTGTTCATGATGTAAACCATGCATCAAAAAACTTTAATGTTGTTAACATTAGGTTTTCTGTCATTCCAAAGTTCATAAGGTGTCTTTTTAAAGGAGGTATAATTAAAAAACTATTCATTATATAGCGGGTTGTGCTTTCAAATTAGGCCCACAAGTAGGTGGAATGACTGTATTCATTTAGCATAATCTCGACCATTTCTTGAATAGTTCGATTACTTCTTTCAACAATTCCATTTTGTTGAGGTGTTCCAGGTGCAGAGAAGGTGTGTTTAACAACCATATTTGAGCAGAAGGAATTAAATTCCTGATTCTAAAATTCTCAACCATGATCTCTTCTTAATGAAATTATTTTAAAAACTTTTTCATTTTGAACTGATTTTAAAAAACATTCAAATAAAATAAAATCTTTATTTTTAAATTTCAGAAAGAAAATACATGTAAATCTATAATAGTCATAAACTAAAAAAATACATATAATTTACCAGCCAAGATTTATAATCTTGAAGGTCCAAACAAATCCATATGGATATGTTCTAGAGTATTATATGTAGCAATTTTGTTAACATATTTGAAGGATGATTTGTGTTGCTTTCAAAGTTGACACGCATCACAGAATCTGTCACTTTCAAATTTGAGACTAGGAAAATCAGAAACTAAATGTTTCTTAGATAACATATTTAAACCATATACATTACAATGTCCAAGTCTCCTATGCTAGATCCCAGATTCATTCATTTTAGCAGTTAAAAAATTTACTTGTTGTTTACACACGGAATTTAAATACAGGGTATACACATTATTAGTTCTTGGTGATATAAATTTAAGTAATTTATTTTTGAAAAGAGAACATCAATTGTTAGAAAAATAAACAGCATAACCATCATCAGATAGTTTAGAGATACTTATCATATTGTGTTTCAATCATTGTACATAAGGTAATTTATTAATTGAGACAAATAATGGATCTCCAATTGTTCTAATACCAATGTTTTTTCCTTTGGAATTGTAACCAAAAGTGACAAGTCCCCAATATTTTTGAGTGAGTGTAGAGAAATTCAATGAGTTTCCACTCATATGACTTGTGCAGCCACTGTCCATATAACATATTTCCCTTTTTCTCTTATGACATGCTCCCTGCAACGACATTTACACAGATTGCTTTGGTACCCATATTTTTTTGGGTCCAGTGGTGTTAGCTATCAAGGATCTGGGAATTCATACTTGATTTTCTTTTCAAATTTCACATGATTCGAATAAATAATTTGATACAAAATCTTTCTTAATGCCACTTATTTGGGGCTGTCTTAAGAAACATTTTTTAGAAATATATCCTTTTATTTCACAGTAATTACAATTTAGTCTTTTTGCACTTGGAATAAAATATTTTTTGTACAGCTTGGGTTTTTGCAGCTTTACTGCCAATTCCAAATATTTCCTTTTTAATGACATTTTTCACAAGGATTGCATTTAATGTATTTTATCCTTTAGTAAAAACAAGAGTTGCAGTTTTATATGTTTCTACTTCAGTTTTCTGTGATTTTAACTTTCATTCATAATCTGTATTGTTAGAATTAATTGAATCATATTTTTCAGTTAACTCTTTATACTGTTTCAGCATTGTGTCTCTTTCATCAGAAATGACCTTATGAATATTCTTTAAAGACCTATGCTTCTTAAATAGGGAGTCATATTTTTCTTGAAGAATACTACAGTAGGCTGCAAGTTTTGCATTAGAGTAATTATATTCTGAACTAGAATCAGAAGAGTAGTAATATTGTACCTCATCTATTTCTGCCATAAAAAATATGTTTGATTTCAGATTTTCTTCCTCCTTATCTGAGTCTGATTGACATGTACTACTAGAGTCTTTAGATACACTCAATGTAGTTTTCATGGATTTTTTCTCCTTATTCTCATAGTCATTTCTTTTGAAAAATTTCTTTATATTGTCTTCTTTTATATGAGGACAGTCAGGTCTGATATGCCACATTTTCTTGTATTCATAGCATCTGACTTCCATGTCATACTTTTTGAAGGATTTTCTAAATCCCATCTAGTTTCTATAGAATTTTGTGAATCTTCAGGCTAGAAGAGCCAATTCCACATCGTAATTAGATAAATCAGAACTCTCTGACATCTATATTACATTTTTCTTCCTCTTTCTATTTTTTTCTCTTTGATGATGCTTTCAAGGTAGTATCATCTATTTTGATAAGAACTTTATATTCATTAGATTCATCTTCCATCTCAGCTTCATACATCATTAATTTTCCAATCAGTTCTCTCATGGTTAAATCTTTGACAGGTGTCGACTGTCTAATTGCTGAAGAGATTCCATTCCATTTTGTAGGCAGTACTCACAATACTTTTAAAGCTTGACCAGCTTGTTTAATGGGATCTCCCAAGGAAGTTATGTTATGGAATATCTCTGTCAATATTCCATTCATTTGAGTAATACTCTCACGTTCAACCATTATTAAAGTATCAAATTTATGCTTAGCAGTTTCATAACTCATTTCCTTAATACTGTTATTTCCTTCGTAAGAAACAACAATATTTTTCCACATTTCATATGTTGTTGGGAATTGGGATACTCTGTTAAACTCATAAGGTCCTAGAACACATATAATTTAATTCATTTTCTTCGAGTTCATGTCATAATCTTCTTCAGTAGCTGGACTCCATGATTCATGTTTTTCTGGTATTTCATATGGAGTCATAATCTTGGAATATACTCTATATCCAAGGTTTTTCTGATAGATAATCATTCGTGACTTCTAGCATCCATAGTTTTCTCCATTTAAGTATGCTGCTCTGACAATAGGCATTCCCTCTCCTGTATTATTCAACTTTCTCTATGTATAATACCATTCATCTAGTTAATGCTTTTTCAGAAAGCTCAACCTCCCTCTGATACCACTTGTTGGATTGGATAACACCAAATATACACAAGATGGGGCTGAAGTGTGACTTTTCAAAAATCTTTACGAGATTGTGTTCTACCTTTTAACATTAACCAGATAAAATGATGCAGCGGAAACTTAAATAGCAGAAACACAAGATGTATAGTGGTTTGGGGAACATAAGGCCCCTAGGACACTCCACCAACACTCTCCTCCACGATCTTCGTGATCTTTACTATCTAGTCCTCGTTTCAATAGACCAGTTCATAACTGAGTACAAGCAGTTCAAACCTTTACAATCAAAGGAAAAACAAATCCTTCTGGTTCACATACAGAACCTTCAGAACTTATTACGAGAAGACGATCAGTCAAGAAAGATTTTCGTATTCTAAAAATACTTTCTATATGTCCATCACAATTGCAACAGCATGATATTGACAGTTGGTAGATCGTCACCTTCAAAAATATTAATCTTCACATAAGAAACATTCTGAGTCGATCCCGTTGCAGTAAATTAAAAAAATCACAACTTTAGAAGAGACAGATCCATAGTATATCTTTGATATAGAACAAGTAAATCTTCTATCACGTTCCTTCCTCTTTATCAAATAGAGCTTTGATGCTCCTTTTGAAAAAATATATCGATATGTTTCAGTAGTCTCTATTTTCTATTTTATTCAAAATAATCAAAAGATCACAAATGATCAATAAAATGAAAATGTTGATGCAGTTTCAAAAAGCCCCTATAAATAAAATAACGATAAGAAGTTCTCCTGTAAAACTAGATCCAAAAAAGTCACCATTTTTACTCGTGATATTCAAACATATGAATTTACAGAGTAGTCGTAACCTTCATGGAGGCTCAAGAAAAAAACCTCCTTTTAATTCGATAAAAACATTAATAAAACGATATTGAATCAGTCAAAATCGTACTTTAAAATCATATTTAAATCTGGCTTGAAATCCGCCTAATAATCAGCGTACTGACCGTTGCATAAAAATATCGACTTTAAATTCTCTGACGACAAACGTAAGGTTGAGTTGAACTGTATGAATCCTCTGAACGTAAGGTTAACAATGTAATGTTGACAATGTAAACTTGACAACAAACATAAGGTTCATTCCAAACCTAGGGTTGGTCATCCATACTTTTCTCTTCAACTATCAAACGTACGATAAAAGATCCATATTTTTTCTTGATCCATACTTTTCCAAGAATGTATGTTTGTTTAGAAAAGTAAGGTTTATGAACCATACTTTTGAGAAATAAACGTAACTTTTAATATTTACGTACGGTTCTCCTTCCATACTTTTCAGATATCCCAAACGTAGGGTTCCTTCCTAAAGTAGGGTTCTTCTTCAATACTTTTCTGATAATGTATGTTTGATTAACCATACCATTTCCTTATCTCAAAAAGTATACATGCTTTTCATCATTTCACTAGGTTTATCCACGTAGTGTATGAATTGTGTTTCCAGAACACGCTCAAGCAGATTCCGAATAAGTGGCACATGAACAGTGTTTCCAGAACACGCTAGATACGAATACTTTTGTAATAAATTTTAGTTATTTCAATAGTAAAATAAAATAATAAATTCCTGCAAAATACATAACAAATAAAATAATTAGAAAATAATTAAGGGTATTTGTGAGCATCAAAATTGTCCTAAAGAGATAGAGTATTAATATAAACTCCCCCTTAAATAACAATATTATGTATTGTTGAAAACAATACATGCTCAACAGAAAACCTAATCCATTGTCTAATAAAGACCAATATCAATGAATTATGTGTTACAGACATCTTGATAGACTACTTCATGGGTCCCAAATAATTAATATAATGGGGGAAATCTATGGAAGAGTTAATCATCTTATTCGACTTCCATCAATTAATTTGTTCATATACGTTCTATAAAATTATATTAATAATAATAAAATAATTTATTCATTATACTCATTATTCTAAAATGTTATCACGATCATGTAACTACTATTATCCACACTTATTTACATGAAAATATAAAAGATTTTATTGATCTAGAGTATGTGTAAACCACCACTTCCGTAGAGTGATATAATTCATTTTCGATCACCATGTTTCATGGATGGTTATTTAGATGTATTTAATATATATATTTATATTTATAGTAATAATAATATTATTGAATAATAATTCTATATATATCTTCTTACATTAATTTTTGTTAGAAAGTGATAAATTCTGTTATTCACTCTTGTTTACTACCACTTCTATAGAGGGATGTAAATAATTTATCATTTTTTCATTACATGGATGGTAATAAGGATGGTATTAACGAATATATATGATAATTGTTATAAATTAATTATTTGGAATGTTTTAATAATTTTTATGTTCTATAATTCAATCCTCCAAAAGGTAAAGAAAACATTCTTACGTACTAACGACCAACATTCTCATTGAGTGGTGAAATTATTTTACTTATATATTAATATAATTTAGGACTATATGTATATATATAATAAATATATATTATATCGATTTAATTAATACCTTATTGGTGATAAATAATCCATTAATAGAGCATGAGGACAGAGCCAACCATATTGAAACAGAGATGATAAACAAAGTAGTCATCACCCAGAACTGTAATTTTAATACCAATTGTTGATCAAATATGTGATATTATATTATATTTAATTTATATATGGTTTGAAAAATATATATTTTCAGTTTTGTAATGAATTTATAATGAATGTATATTAATTAAATTGATGGTTTGAATGGTTTTAATGATATATAAGACTTACGGTAATGGATTTATGATTTTGCCATATTTAAACCAAGATTGTTTATAAATTGATTAAAATTAATGAAATTATA
The DNA here is from genome assembly GCA_963277665.1 of Viscum album. NCBI lineage: Eukaryota > Viridiplantae > Streptophyta > Magnoliopsida > Santalales > Viscaceae > Viscum > Viscum album. The sequence goes on from OY728148.1 coordinate 476,138,639, forward strand.
TGAGGTTTCTCTGAGATATCCATTTAATTTTTATTATCCATTAGATATTTATAAATTAATACTATTTCTATACCTTATTTATGTCTATGGTATTTATAACTATTCATAAAATGGGACATTCATTTAATAATATGTTATATATATATAAATATTAAGTGTTGGAATATCTATTTCTACATTATCTCACCATAATGTATTTAACACTCCTAATTAGTATAAAACATAAATATAAAATGGTGAATTTTTTAGTCATCGCGTCTTTAGGCTCTAAATTAACTTCATTAAACTAGTGATTTTTTAACAAGACATTCATGAGTCTAGTTATACATTTTTGTAACAAATTTTCCCTTCTATTTTGAATTTGGACTAGTACATCTTCAAATGAATAATTACATTCAAATTCCACACCATTTACAAAATGTGTATGAATTTGTTCATATATATTACTCCTAAATAGGTGCACATGGAACATATTATAGATATGATATTGATTTGGATTTATAACTGACACATATACAATACACTAACAAGTTCTTGAATTTTAAATGGTATAATGTACAATTTCTAATTTTCCCTCATTCAACATCTTATATGGGATCTAGTTAGAAAAGGTTGCATGCTATCCATACATGAATAAATGCACCATATGATTTGATTGAATGAACATTAAATTATAGTCTGTATTAATGGGGTTGGGAAATGAATATTTATAATTGTCTAGAGAATTATTTAAATCCTTTCTAAACTTGAAACACTTCTCACACCATTTGAGTAAATTGCTATAATTCCTTTTAAAAAATGTATTTCACATTGGATATGGATATTTTTTACATTACCTTTTATTATCATAATTAATTCCAAAAGTTTCTCAATTGATCTCCTCTTATCATTATATTTAGGTTAACATTTGGAATCTATAAAACCAATTCAAACATTTGGAAATGGTAAAAAAAATATCCCCAAAAATCCCAAAATCTAAAAATAAAAAATATTTTCCTAAATTAGGTCGTAGTATTCTTAATTATTCATAATTATTCCAATCATATTCGATTAAAATATGGAGGATAACTGACAAACCCTATAATTATCACTCATAACATCCTATGTATTCTCGTTCTTTTTAATTCTATTGATGTAATACTTATACCATCATTGGTTAGTGTAATGAGAATTTAATTTCTATAAAACAATTTTTGTGTAGTCTTCTAACACTATAGAATCTATATCATTCATGGTATTCATAATTTTAAATAACTTCCACCATTGATATAATACCCCTTCTCTTAGATATACTTATAGGGTGCCATTATATTTCCTTTAATAATGGAGTACATAAAAAATAATTCATATATAATTGTTTTATTTTTTAATGATAAATGGGTATAATGGTCCACTATAAATTTTTTTTCATTCGCGAAAGAATTATTTTGTTTAATATTAATCCATTCTAGGTGAATCTGGATGATTTAGGTGGTTCATTGTTTTTTATTTTTTGATATTTTATAATGAATATAAATTCAATATTAGGATTTATAAAGTTAATTCCAAAATATTATGCATATTTTCATTTCATTTCACATTTCATTTGTTTCCCAAATGGACCCTTTTATATCGAAACATTATATAAAAAAAGAACATATAAACTATAAAAGTGATACAATTAAGATTAATTTACAATTGTGAGTTTGATACAAATTTTTTCAAATATTTCTCATCTTGGATAATAAATATTATTCCTTTTCTATTTTTATAATTAATAATTACTGTATAAATATAACCTTTCATTGTGTTTCATTAAAGGCATATGATTACCAAAATTAATCATCCTCAAATTGTTTTTCAATATTATATTTCATAAGATACATTTTCATCACCTATATTGTTATTGAGTTAATACCACATCCACAATTTTCTTTGTATATTATACATAGGTTTAACTCATATAAAGAAGCATCCAGATTATAGTATAATGGTTTAGAATTATTGTCTAAAAAACCACACTCATTTTTCTTTAGAAGAATTTAATGGGGTCTATCTATATGTAGGCCTACGTGATAGTTTTTAGGTAGGTTATTTATTTTCCTAAAATTTAAAAACAACTAAACCATTTAAATGATTCAAACTATGGAGATCGACATGTTTAGATATTATATTAAAAACAAGTTCTTGATAGGTTATTATAGGAATATATTTGAAGGAACTATTGAGGGGTTTATTCATAGTAAACGGGTAAAAAATACAAGAACTAAATGGGATTGAAGACAAATTATAATAATTTTAAAATATCTTAAAAAAATTATTTATTATCCCCTCATGGATCATCTCAATATGTTTTATTTTCAAGGGAAATTAAAAAAATTAAAATTGAAACCATGGAGTCCTATAAAGGGGTATACAATGAAAAATGATAATCAAGGAACATCATAGGTGATACCCAAGGCATGGAATTAGAACATAATAATAGGAACATGAGGTATTCAAAAATTATATTAATATAAGAACAATTGTTATGACATTGAATTGTTGTGAAAATATAAATTTGAAAAATTTATATGAATACAAAAATATTTTATCATTAAGGTGTCATAAAATATATATCAATGATTTTTAACCAAGTAATAATGAAAAATCACAAATAAATGTATCCAATATATCATAAACATGTTATTCTTAATGTTTAATTCTTCACGAAACACATTAGAGGTATATAATGGTGTAACCTTCATATGTTTGAAATTATGTGTGACCCATTGATCAAATATCATATATAAATATAATTCTAACTGATTTTTAGGGAATAAGGGTTTCATACATTGATATCCAAATTCATAAAATTATGGTTTCACCTATATCAATACCCTTGGATGAAAATAATGTTGGTTATTCGCAATAAGAAAATATTTCATGGAAAATCAAAGAATACTTTTTTCTACATAACAATTAAAATAAAGCGATTATAGAATTAGTTGAATTAGAGAAAATATTATTCTATCATTTATATATAATCTTATGTATGGTAAATGGTCATTTAAAAACACATGAACTAAATAAATTGATAATAAATGAATTATCAAAAAGAAATATCATGAACGTAATAAGATGAGGGGGATAAACCTTTTCATAAAAAACTTTGTTCAAATAGAAAGAGAGATACTAATTAGAACATTAGAATTTCCATATAGGTACTCATGAGAGGTTAAATGGGAGATAATTCATGATAAGACAATTTAAAGTGGGAAGTTATGGGTGAATAGTGGGTATCTACACCAGCAGGAGGGGTAGGGTTATAATATTGAATATTCTATTATTCAATAAAACCTTTTGGTTTTGAAATAATTTAGAATTAATGTTATGGATAATTAATGATCTAAGTGTGTTTGTATGACCATTAAATAAAAAAAATTCTATGCGAAACATCCTAAACAACGCAAATAATTCTTAGAATCCTATAGAAGATTTTATAAAATAAATTTATAAAATTAATGTTCCAATATATTATGTACACATTTTAAAAAGAAAATTAATTTTTTTTAAAATAATTAATATAGATTTTACTAAAATTTTAATTATATGATGTGTTTCAAAAAAAATTTCTTATGTGAATGTCATAAAGAATTCATAAACATTGTCGTAATCAAAAAAGATATTGTTTATGTTTTAAAAAAGAATTCTTATAATTTTACTAGAAAAATCCCCCATATATTATTTTTTAAACGGAGTCCAAAAAAAATTAATTATAGTAATATATATTTATATAATAGAATTATATCTTATAAATGAAAACTATTTTTTATTAAAAATTTAAAGATATTTATTATATAAATGAACATTTTGACCATAAATTAATAGAATGTAATTTGTGGTTAGTTAAAATACAATATCATCAATTTTTGTATATAATGTATTTTATAAGAATATTACATGAAAATAATCATTATTTTATATTTTTAAATTTACCATAAAATTGAATTTATGCATATTTCAAATATTATCAATTTTTTCATTTTATTAATTATCTTTTTATTCACATTAATCTAATACTCAAGTACATTTTGTCCTTCCTATAATGAATATTAAAATAAAATAAGTAAATATTGTCTCTATGTAGTGTAACCACTATTTAATATCAAATTAATTGCACCTTAAAACTACTTAAGGTCTATAAACATACTACCTTATTAAATTTTCATATACATTATGGATATGTTGTGCGACTGTGGTTTCCCTTTGGGGTTTTACAACAAACCTTTCTAGGGTGGTTTTCTCTAATATGTATAACTTATCGAACATAAAATACCACCCATGTCTCATTTTATGAATTATGTCATAGACTTTTAGTGATAAAAAACCAGTGATAACATATATTTCCTTAGATCTATGAAGTGAACCTGATAGTGTTTGTTCTAAATAATGCATGACAAGGGTTATTTCTTATAAATAAAATAAAATCACTATGATCTATGTTTAAATTCCACTTTAACATCTATCAAATTTACCAGTGGTTTTATTGACCAAGGGAGCAGATTCCTAATGGCTATATTGATAAAAATTTATAATTCATAATGGATTAATTTTTAAATACATATAAATCAGCAATAGAATTCTTCAATATCTACAACATCACTTGTAATAGTTTTTAAAAATAAAATGTCAACGTTATTCATATTCCCAATGATTATCTTTCTTTTTATAGTCCTCATCAATGGAATGATCTTTATGGGAGAACTAATGACTATAGAGTTACCATACGTGATTGTACTATTCTTCTGTGAAAAAATCCATACATTATTCACTAATATTGTAGTCAATATTTGTATATAATTTGAAAATATATTTAATATATTTATATATATTTTATTTGTTAATTATTAAAATATTTATATAGGATACATGTTTTGATTTATTTGTAAAAGTACATTACATTAAATTACACTAATCCATAAGTTCATGAGATTTTGTGATTTAATATGTAATAGAGTAATTAAATAATATATATATTTTTAAAAAATATTGGTTCAAATATATTTTTATCAGAGTAAGCATGTAAGGGAATTTTTTTACATAATAATTCAGAGTGGGGTATAAGATACCTCAATAGGGGAATTTTTGTGATGGATTTGTATGAATTTTGGGTCCAAAATATCTCAAGGGTGGGGTGGTGTGCTATAGTTTAGATTTTAGGATTACAAGACTACCAGGTGGTGATATTATAATAAATGGTATTCAATAAATAATAAAATATTATAACATTCTACGATGGTTCGAATTGGAGTGTAGTGTGCAATAATTGGGTATGATTCTTGATATTTAACTATAAATGTTGTAGGAGTTGTGTTTTATTAATTAAGGCTACATGAAAATAAGTGGGGTTTCCCAAATATGTTAAATTAACTATTGAAATTACATATTATGGTGAGATAAGGGTCAGTGAGTAAAGAAACACTTCACAAGATCTCTTTCTTTTCTATGATTTGTAATATTTCCTTCATTGGATGGTGTGGGTTGTAAATGATTATCCATGAGTCCCCCATAATGTTAGTAGTTGGGTTTATGTGAGAGGATGGATATGCAATTTTATGACACAATATCTTATACTTGTAGAATAGGTTATCCATTGATTTTACCTTTTGAAACAATGGTTCAAATCACATTGGTGAATTTATATGATGTTTTTTGACTAAGGATCATCTTAATACATATGTGATTATCTGTGATTCCTTACCATGAGGGTATGGTTTTCATTTTTTGGTAGGTTGGATATATTATTTCACTCTCTAGGATCGGTTATTGATATGTTACACTAAAAATCATGAGGGAGTTTAATTATTTTTACTTTTTATGATAATATTATTAGATTGAAACGGTTCACCTAATATTATCATATTTTTTTTATCATGTTTCATGGGTGGCTTGGTTAGTAAATGATGACCCAATATCATTTCAGGTATTAATTTTTTTAGTTATTATATTTCCTTATGCATATACATTCTCATGAAATAACATATTATGAGTAATAAGTTCGACCCCATTATGTTATATTTATGAGACACTACATTGATATTCTAGTGTGTGTAAATAAATTTTATATATTAGGTAGTCATAATGATAGGATTCCCAATTGATTGGGTTAGTGAAAAGTGACTGTGGTTATTATTATTATAATTATTTCTATTTTGTCGATCGATTGGATTCTCTCTTTTGATGTAAATATTTATGAAATAGATAATTTATTTATTATATAAAATGATAATTTCAATAATTATGGTAGGTTAATGGATGTAATTTAAATTTATTAATATTTGATAGTCTATTATAGGATATGAATTTTTTATTTATCTGTATTTTGAAACTAAATAATGTTAGTACATTATCCCTAATGTTTTGAATAGACTCTCACAAATTACCAACGACATTTAACTTATTAGGAGGAAAGGTTGAGATCTTAATGTGATCTCATATAGAGTAAAATTAATGTTATTTTAGATGAATTTTTACATATTAGATGTGTAATATCCCAGTACTCTTCAGAGAAGTTATGTTTCAAAAATATGTATTGGTTTTCTTATTTTCTTTATTTAGGTAGTGAAAAAAGGAAATGGGAGGATACCTATGATCTTGCTGACTGATATTTGAACGATTATAAAGAAAAACATATTTATTATGTAGTATGTTGTTGATTCGCATGCCATGTGATACGGTTACATGATAGGTAAATTCAAATGATAATAATACTTATTTTTTCCAAAAGAAAATGGGATTTTTTATTAAATTTTATTTTTTCTTCAATTCAATAATGTGTGTTTGGGTTAAACATCGTATAAAGTCCTGAAAGTATTTTTTAATGAGTTTTTAAAGCTTATTTTTCTAGTTATCATCCCTATTTTTAATTTCTCTTTCCCCAATATCCATTATCAGGTGATTTTATAGCCCTCAAACAGTTTTTAAGTCATCTCTATTTGTGATTAATCACAATTTCTATTGTAGTTTGACTCGCTGGGTAAGTGTTATCATGGTATCATCATCATATTCTCTTTTCTTACATGGGTGTTTGATAGATAATAATAAAAAATTTATGGATCTAAACCCAGTTTTGTAGATAGTCATTTCTAGTTAGTGTTCCTAGATCTTATGGTCCTTCTTTCTATCGTGTAGTTCAATTGTGGGAGTTGAGTTTTTTCGAAATGTAGGTGGTTCTGTTGTGATGGCCAAATCTGATTAAGACTAATTTTCTTGAATTAATTTCAATTTTTTGATTAAAAAACAATTTTTTTGAAATGATTTCAGATTTCTAATTTAATATACAATTCAATTTTAGTGGGGGATTTTGTTTGGGAAATCAGTTTTTGGGAATAGATTGAAAAAAATGTGCAATTCTAGTGAATATGATTATGATTGTGAAATAAATGGAAATTACTAGAATATAAATATTCAAATTCAAAATATGAAATTGGTTTTATGGAAAATTGTTGAAATTAATTTGATGGAATTAATTTAAAAATATATTTTATAAAACTGGCTTAAAATGGTTTTTGTAAGAACCATTATGTTTTATATTAGTAAATTGAATGTTTTTATTAAAACCATTATCTATTTTAATGGAAATATTGGAACTATTTAAATGGACGAATGGTATTTAATTGTATTTTAATATGGGTTTAAAAAAATTCCATCATTGATTTTCACTAGATCTAATTCAAAACAATGTATTTAGTGAGTATTTTGGACAAACACGCTGGGATGGTAATTCCCTAGCACTTGGTGTTGTTTTAATAGACATACTATATACTTCTACCTAGATATTATCTTGAGTGGGATGTTGTTTAGTCTTATTTGAATAGTGTTAGAGAGAAGTGTGTTCGAATTTCTTTTTAAATTATATATGTGTATGATGATCCCATAACCTGGAACTATCATACCTCTGGGAAGAAGACAATATTTCTCCATTGTTTATAAATGAGATATAAATTCATTCCAATGTTTTTATACTATTTTAAATAAAATGTGAATTTATATAAATGTTTTTATGTATAATTTTGTATTTGAGATATTTTATTACTGTATATCCATAATTTTAAAAGTATTCCATTGTTCGAAATTTAAATCAAAATTTTTATAAAAACACTATTGAAATGACAAAACTATTTATTTGAAAATTTTCAGCACTTTATATAATCAATTAAACATTTGAATCTATCATGCCATCTTTGGTGAGATCTTACTAATATTGTTTCTCACACACTACCTATGCCTTTTGGTGATAGTATATTATCTCATTCTAGATTCGAGAATGGGTAAAAAACTACTTCATGATAGTTGTATCTGTTGATCCATAGAATATGAGAGTTGCATCTGTTGGGACATGGGATTTTATTTTATATTTCTAATAATTGTTTGTTGTGCTTCGGGATTATATATACCCGTTTGTCATCTGGAACACATATCTTATTGGATTTTTTCTTATATTTATATTGTGTGGTTATCTTTCTTCCACAATTTTGGTGGTAACTTCATTCACATTTCGATTTTTTATGATACAGTTTACAAGTCATTAACATGTGGGGATCAAGAATTACCTTAGGTCTATGTTGTGTTTACCTCTATTATCGGGTTACCAGGGTACCAGTGCTGGTTCATGACCATGCGGTATCAATGTTACGCTAGATTCATGTCATGAAGTCGTTATGAGTTGGTGTATTCCTGTCAGGACATAGGAGGTTGTTGACATTGAGTGCCTAGATATCTCTCACCACAGTGAACCCTAAGTCTCCAAGAGTGATTTGAGAAAGATTTCTTGAGGTTTAGTTCTACTACTATACATGATTATTAATTGGATATATAGAAATACAATTATTTTTATTTGTTGGGATTAATTTTATTTTGTTTCTATGTTTGAGTTTTATCAGATGTCTTCTTTGTTGTCTATTGATGTTGTGGATCATCATTACTTTGAGAAGACATGTGAATCCATTATAGGGGTATGCAGCTTCCTAAAATTATTGAGATAATCCTCTTCAGTACCCAAACTTTTTTTGAGGTGATTATGCATACAATCCATTCTATAAGACAACTACAAACATTGGTTCATGTTCAGGATATATTTGTGCAACCTCGAAGGGATGATCTTTGAAAACATTATCATGAGTTACATCTAAAGAATCCACCTAAATTAAATGGACAAAATGATCTTAAAAATGATGATGAATGGTTTATCATGATCGATCAGTTGATTGGGTTCGTGGAGACACATTAATAAATCAATGTGATGTGGTCCATCATTGAGCTAGAATGAAATTGTAAGAGATAGAAGGATTTGATGGTGAAAGCATGAAAACATGAGGTAGTATATTTATAAGTCATAAAAAATAATTTCATAATCCATCTCAATCTAGAGTATATAGTGTTATCAATTGATAATTTTTTTTTGAAACATCAGTAGGCTAAATGGAATATGACAGATTACAAAATCAAATTTTCTATGCCAGTGCAGTTTATATAAAAGATATTATCAAACGAAATGATAAAGATTCAATGGATAAGGATGGGACATTAAAAATATTTTTATTCTATATTTTTCAAACCGGATGTTCATTCTTATATAGATATGATGGATAAAGCTGTAATTGTATAAATGGAACTGGATGGAAATTCAGTGTTGTTGTTAGATTCCATATTTCTCGGTGGCAGTGTGGGTTCCATTAAAAGATAGAGGAATCCTGATGATTCTCAGAGTATTTCTCAATAGTTAGTTCATTCCAAATCACTTACAATTCATGGAATATGTCATATAAGTTTATACTAATGTGGATCAATACATAATTACAAAATGGTTTTAACTGAGGAACCCATGAAATTGTGGATCTTTCGTATGTTCAAATAAAATATATAGGTTCCTCTGTATCTATTAAATGTTTTATAGTGGCACAATATTATCATATCACTATAAAACTCAGTGTAAATCTATATCCTCATGTAGAAAAATGATCCAGACACAAGTAACTTCAATTAAGCTATATTAAATATTTGAAAAGTCTCTATATTAATCAGATATGGGTCTAGAAACTGTGAGAGGTACCGTAAGTATATCTTCTTCAGAAGTGATTAATTGATTTTATATAGGTGAATCTTATTATATTATTTTAATATGCACTATTAATATGATAAATCTTCCTCTAAAAATTATATCTTATGTTAGGGACATTATTACAGTCATTGGTACAAATAGAGGGTGGGGTATATGTAGTCAAAAATTTGTTTTATCTATATGAGATTTTTATATTTATTAGATTTTTGTAGTTCTTGACATGAAAATTCATGAAATCATTTTAGGGATTGATTAATTGATTTCCAATAAAGCCAAGATTTATTTTCTTCTTTGATGGATAAAATTTTCTATATTCAATGGTGTGTGGTATCATTCAAGAAGAATGGTACCCAAGGATGAGAAGGGTCTACCCTTTTTATCTAGAGTTAAGGAAACTGATATTATGGTTTCCTTTTACCTATATTTTGAATCATTGAGTGGTGATCTTCGTCCAGTGGTTGTTCTGTATTATGATATATTTCCATTATAATTCTATCATTCCCCATGGGTAAGAGAGGGTGTTTTTTGTGTTCACTTAATTTTTAGTAATCAAATATTATATACTCCCTCTTACCACCAGTAACCAACTGAAATGAAATATTTTATTTCCATGTATTGTGATCTTCTTGAGAAAGGCTTCATATTCTCGGGAATTTCACCTTGTGTGGTTCTAGTTCTATTTTCTATGATGGATGACATTACACATCACATATGTGTTTATTACAGAAAGCGTGATAAAGTTATGGTAAGGAAAAAAAATCTTCTACCACATGTCGAGGATGAAACACAGTAGTTGAATGGGTGATTTGGTTCTCAAAGATTTATATTCACTCTGCCCACCAAAACTCAACTGTAAAAGATTCAAACATTTAGAAAACCACCTTTTAGAGTAATTGTAACCATTATGAGAACCTTTTAATTGAATTTGGTCTAACAATTCCATATTAGTATTTATGGATTTAATTAAAATAATTTTCCATGATTATCTTGGTAACATAATGGTTGTGTTTGTGTATGACATCCTTGTTTACTCTAAGCCTAAATAGGTTCATGTGTACAATCTGATAACTGTTCTGAGTTTACTGATTACTCAAAGACCGTATTCTATGATTTTTAAAATGAGATTTTTGGATTACAGTTGTTAATTTATTGGAATAGTGGGTTTAGAACATGATATATCAGTTGATCCTATGAAGGAAAAATCTATTTTTAAATTTGAACAACCAATTTTTTTTATAGATTTGGATCTTCGTGCGTCTAGTTGAGTATTAACTTAGATTAATTAAGGAAATATCAAAGATGGATTCTTCGATGACATATTTAACATGAATGGATTAAATTTCAATTGGGATGAAAAATTTCAGAATTATTTTCTTTAGCTTATATTCCTTTTGACTAGTCCACTGATGTTGTCTCTTCCAGTGGACGAGGGAGGCTATGTGGTGTCATGTGATGCATCTTGTTCAGTTATAGGATGTGATATTATGGCTAGTTATCAAGTTGTTTTTTATGGATCTTGTTAGCTCAATCCAGATGACAATAGTTATTCGACCAATGATATTGAACTTTTAGTCATGATGTTTAAACAGAATAGTTGGAAAACATTATTATTTCATAGAAAATTATATCCTATATTAGGACCAGAAAAACATGAAATATATCTAATCTCAAAAAGATTAAAATCTCTAGTGGATGCATTAGTTGTAATATGTTATGTATTTTTATGTTGATATCACATATACCATAAGGAAATGGAATTTCATTACAAATGCATTGAGAAGGAAACATTCCACCAAGGCTGTGAAAAATCATCAGAATTGTTGATGTTGATGGATCTCATTGCAAAATATCATATTAAAGTCCAAGAATCAGAGGATGAGGATTCATTGGTCACTGTCCAGTTGTCATTCTCTCTTCTTGAGATGACTCATTGAGAATAGAAGCATGATGATGAGTTCCATAAAATAACAGTATATATTTATAGTGAGGATATAATTAGTGAATGGTTTCTCTCCAAAGTGGTAAATCTATGAAATTAGAATCAATTTTTTGTTCAGTTAACAATATAGAAATATTTTATGGGGGATTTTCATAATTCCCAGCATGTAGTGCACCTAATAACCATGAAGATGTTATATGGAAATCAACAGAAATTATAGTGTCCATGTTTGAGACTCGAAAATACTGAGTCTCTTTATCATTATTATACATTCTAATAGGTAAAGATTGAGCACCAAAAATCTTCTTGGTTTCTTTAGCACATTTCCAGTCCCTACATCAATGTGGGATGAGATATCAATGAAAATTGTGGATGGGATTCCACATAGATATAGAAATAGTAATGTAATATGAGTTGTGATCAAAAGGCTGATGAAATTGGCATACGTTATACCAATTCGCGATAAAACCATAGTTGAGGAGTTCATAAATATTTTTGAGAAAGAGAAAATTGAATTTCATGGAGTTACTTCTATTATATTTTCTTATTAGGATCTTCGTTTCACTTATTTATTTTGGGGAGGCCTTGAGGAGGCAATGAGATCTCATGTTTGTTTGAGTTTGGAATACCATCCATTGTGTATAACCGGATATAAATTTCTATAATTATTATTGTGGGTATGATTTGTGCCTATGTTTTCTACTTTGGTGGAGCTTGGGATGATCACTTGGGACTGGATGAGTTTTATGTAACAATAGTTACCAGTCTATGATCATAGTGGATCCTTTTGAAGCCTTGTGTGGGTAGCCTTGAAAAAATCCATTGTGTTGGTAACGGATTGGGGAAACATCATTGGATAGACCAATATTTGTTCAACAGATGACATAAAAGGTTCTTTTGATTCATCAAAGAACATTGATTGTGGAAAGTAGGAATAAGTCTTATGTTGATCATCACCATTGGTTATTGGAATTATAAATTTGTGTCTAGGTATTCTTGAATGTCTCTCCTCCGTTGGGTCACCAATTACTTGACAGGAAAGGGAAGCTTTAACTTTATTTTGTCGTACCTTGTGAGGTTATTAAGCATGTGGGGAAAAATTATAAACATTTAGAACTTCCACCAATGTGGACATTGATACATAATATTTTCTATGTATTTCAGATATGTAACTATTTTTTTGATCTATCACATGCTCTTATCTAGAGAGATCATGTTGCTGATCCTGATTTAACAATGAATGAATGGACAATCATGATAGTGGATTCTCCGGACATGTTACGTCATGGAAGGGAAATACCATTGGTTTATGTTCTATGGAATCAATGTTTCGATTCTGATGAGATGTGGGAGCACAAGGCATTGATGGGAGAGTATTGGCCCTATATTCTCCATATGGATGCTTCTTGATTGGATTTATATGGATATAAATATTTTATGGCGTGGTGTTTATATGATCTCATTACTGAATTGAAAGGAAAATATTAAAAACATGTTGTGGTTTTTTTTCTTGGTATGTCATTGAAATAATTGACAGGATACCTATGATAGAGAAGTTAAAGATTTTTTGGATTCTCAACATAAAAACCTTATCATTATGTAGTCATCTAGGGATTTACAAGATGGGTAATACGGTTAGATAACCTATGAATCCAAATTATCTGAAATCTGATTCTTATCAAAATGAAATTTGATTTTTAGTAACGTTGGGATATTTAAATTTTATGACATGTATATGGGTTACGTGTCATGTAAAGTAACAATTGTAGTATTTTAACAGGTAGCCTTGCTGAAATTTCTTTAAATCCTATTTAAATATTATTTTTCTAAACCGAAGAGTATTTATGAAGAAATTTGGGAGACCTCAATCAATTTGAGTCTTGTAGATCAATTATTAATTTTTTTGTGGTTTTGGTGTGACTCACCGGGTAAGCATTCTCCCTATATCTCCCTCTCTTTTTTCATTTATTTATTTCAATTTTTAAATAACTTCTTGAGATATTGATTTCTCTATACCTTATGGAGGTGAATAGGGTTTCTAGGTTGAGATCCTAGATATTATGTTCCTTCTCTCTTGTTGGTGGTTCCTATTACAGGCCTTATGTTTCCTAGATAGGGGGTGGTTCAATTGTGAAGATGAAATTTCATTAATCCCAAATTGCATGATTTGTTATAATTTTTTTAATTAATTGATTTTAATATTTTTGAATTTAATTGGTTTGATAAAATCTGAATTCCATTTAATTTGAGTATTTATTTTTTGGGAATTGGTTATTGTTATGAAATTGAAAAAACACCCAAATCTAGTAAATTGTGCTGTTTTCTAGAAATTTATTGAAATTCGTAAAATTTATGTTTTTTCATGAAAATTTTGAATTTGGTTTAATTGAAGCATTGGAAATTAATTTGATGAAATTGATTTCCATTTTAATTAGGTAAAAATGACTCCAAATGGTTTTTGTAGAATCTATTTGTTTTTATCTTAGAAAAAGGATTGTATCAATTAAAAACCCATTTTTTTAAATAAAAAAATGTATTTTTTATATTAGAGATTGTGATAGAATTGTATTTTATGACATCATAAAATAAGTTTCCATTCATTGACTTTTACTAGGTCACATGAATACCTTGGTTGTTAGTGAGTTATTTATGCATAACATGAAATGATGAGAATGACCATGCATGAGATTTACACATTAAATACCAATGAAATACATAATAGTATATATTATCCCCATTTTGACTATGGTTAGTACTATTTTACTACACTCAATGAGACTTGTCTGTACATTGATATTTTATGTATATAACGTTGTGAGGATTCAATTACATGGAACTATCATTCATATTTACAGATGAACATGTTTTACTCTTGGTCATATTTGAGATATAAATGTATGCCAATGTTTTTCAATTTCATTACATTCCCTTTGAATTTATATAAAAGTATCTGTATAAAATGTTTCAATTTTTCAATTTTTTAATATATATATATATCACATGAAATGAATTTCATCCTTATAAATGTGAAAATTGATTTTTTAATGTGAGTTTTGAAATTTCGACATTTTTATTTGAATATTGAAATACCTTTGTCTATTTCAATAATTGTGGGAATCAATCATGGAATCCTAGGTGATACCCTACTAGGCTTTTAGCTCACACCATACATATTCCATTTGGTGTTTGTCTATTATCTCCATATTGGTTTGAGAAAGGGTAAATCACCACTTAGATGTGGTTCTAGATGTTTTTCCAAGGGCTTGGACATTTGTGTGAGATGAGATTTGAGATGTTTTTTTAGTTATATGGTATCTTGATATAGTTAGTATGGTTTTTTAACTTTTTGACTTCTTGTAATGTTCCCCTTTGGAGTTTTCCATATATTCAAACTGTGTAGTTGCCTTCATTTAAAAATGTCAATAGAAAATTCACTCCCTTATTTATTTTTGTATGATGCTAGGTGATAGTCACTGAACCGTGGAGATCATGAACATATTCTGAGCTATTTCAAGATGAGATTAGTTATATGGTTATTAGGTTTCTTATGTTGGTTTGTGATAACATCATATCCTTTAATGTTTTCCTTTGTCATAAAATTATAGATTCCAAAATTTATATAACATCACATACATTAAACATACAAATTTTCAAAAATTTTAAAGGTTTATGGCCACTGATAGTCTTCCTCACTAACATAATGTTTACCAAATTGAGAAATATTCACACAAAATATATAGAATATCATATTTTAGATCCTGAAATTCATTATTAGAAATGATATTTTTAACATACTATAAGAAATTCATCAATCTCATCAATGTCCCTATGATAATTATCTTTTATTGTAAAGATATTTTAAACACTATGTCCATAAATTAATAATTAAGCATTCGTGAAACAAATTTTTGATGTATCATAGAATTCTACTTAATAATTATCAGAAAATCTCAATTATTATGAATATAGAAATGTTCAACTTCATTAAATAATTAGAAAAATTCATAATTCACATGAGACTAAGAATCATGAATTTTATATCTTAAAGTACATATCAACATCATCTTTTAGTTCTAAAATAGTCTTAGACTCAAAATAATTATGATATGAATATATTTCCATAATTAATTCATTTCCTCATTTTCCATTATATTAAAAAATAATTTCAATCACTCTTAAATTTCCAGTAAATGTGTAAAATTAATTGTATGTCACTCTTGAGGTTCCATGGTTCTTATTCATTATGTAAAATACAGTATTACAAATCCAACTTATGAAATATCACCTTCTTGGTATAACTTTCATCGCTCCAAAATTATGACCATAATCAGATTATGTTTTCCTCAACATCAATTCATTTAAAATTCCACATCATTCTGTTTCATCTCCAACCATTCTCATAGACATATGAATATTATATCCTCAAAATACCTTCTATTCATAAGTCAAATAATGTTAGCTTCATTTTTGATGTTATCATTAGATTTTGGTGATCTTTATTATCCCCTACTAATTCAGTTGTGTTTGAATCCATCAATATTTCTCATGTATGTTTATATTGCTCTAATAGTTTCATTTCAAAATTACCCATCTTACTTGCATTAATAATTATATCCACTCCTAGTCTGGTATATCATCAGTATCAATCTAAAAATTTTCACCATGATGTTGGTTAGTTTAAAAGACTATTATATCGTAATCTAACTTTTCTTCTAAAAAAGTATCAATAATAAGTAAATTCAATGAAATAGATAACACTATTATAATAACATGTATATATTTAATATGAATATATGTTTTCTCCTTATATTGTTAAATTATACTTCCCAAAAAATATCATACACATGTCAAAAAATTTATTTAAATATGTTAGTGATTTCTTACGTTTTCATATTCATTAAATTAAAATTAAATTAATTTTTGGTATCAGTTTGAAAATATTATAGATCAAACATAGAATATAACACATGTTTTTCATATTTAAAACATTAAAAATTAATTAATATTATAGAAATATTGATTTCCTTACTTTTTAAAATGTCAAAACATCCAAATGTATATATTCCACCCTATCTCATCTTCTAGAGGGCCCTATAATTATCATTCACAAATCATCAAGAATAATTTATAATTATTTCCTAGTTTTTATAAATTTGTTTCCCCTAAACTAATACATATTACCTGGTATGTTTATCTTTCATATATATGATATACATATGTAGCTTTAGAAAACATTTTCCCCCAATGTTTACCTCATTAGCATCATCGAAGTGTAGTTCAAAATGTAATATAAGTTTATGTAATTTATAAAAATGATGAATTCCCATATTCCTAATCAGGAACATATAGTAGATATCAATTTTATCAATAATGAACACTTATATTAAATTAAATGTTATATTTAACTTAATAATAATTATATATTAATTATCCATCAAGATTAGGATTTTATATTTAAATTAATAGAATTAAATTCTAGAACTTAGACTTTTAATTGTTTAAAAGAAAATTTTCTAGACCTATAACTTATAATCATTTGGATGTTTAATTTTTATTTTCAATCACCAATTACTAAATCTTTTTTTAATAACATTTTAAAATTAATTCCATGTTCATCATCATATTCTATTGAGTTTTTAAATCTCACCATTTCAATCTATTTATTATACATGTTTCCAACTAAATTAAATGATAAATTGTTTTATAAATTTTCCCTCTCCCAATTATTGATAATAAATTAAAATATTGAATAGTGAATGGAATTATTACTCATCCCATTATCTTATCATGAATTTAATTTTATTATTTTAGCCTTAAACATAAATTGTTATGATGTCTCTTCGAAGACATCCGATAAAATTGGAATGATACAGAGCATTTCCCATGCATAAAGGCACAAGGATGACATACATTATATTGATGTTAAACCCTAATTTACTAGAAATAAGGATGATATATCTTTTCATAAACAAATTATCTATAAATTAATCTATGATATTTATAAGTGATACATTTTTAGTGGTAAAAACTATAGATAATAACATATAAATCAAGTTTTCATTACTTACTCAATCCTATGATACTATCATAAGAATATTTTTTTCCAAAAGTTGTACTAAAAATTTTCAATTATTTTTATACATTTATCCAAATAAAGAAAATAAAAAAAATATACCATGTTACGTTCCTCTATAATTAATGATTTTATAACTCATTTACATATAACTAGTGTCACCCCATTATTTTAAAATTTTAATTCTCACATTAGGATATGATTATGTAATAATCATACTTTATCAGTGTTAATATTTAATTTATAGAGGTTCAATATAAAAAAATAATTATATTACCTAAATTAATTATTATTTGATTCCCATAATTTGAAACCATAATGATTGGGTTATTCTTAATTTTTCCTATCATTTTGAAAAATTGAATTCAATATAATAAATTTATTTATTGACCAGTTCCAGATAATTTTTCAAATTTTTATTTTAATATAGATATCATGAATTTTTTAAAATCTTATCTCCCTCAATAGATAAAATATATCCTTCTCCTTTATCGAGGATGGTAGAAACTGAATCAAATTACTCTATAGTGGATATCTTATATGGATGTAAAATATTCATTTATTTTCATTTATCCATAAATTATCCAAATAAATTTCCTCAGTATCATATATTTTCATTAAGATAATTATTAAAAAAACTATTGGAATAAGTTGGTATCTCGATTGAATTATAGTTACAGATAAATATTATTGACACATCAATCATCCTTGAAAGTACATCTAGTTAAATTATATATTTTTAGAACGACTTATTTTGAATGATTTTTTCCCATCCATAACATTCATGTTTTGTGTGCCATTCCTAATACATCCAAAATTCACCATATCTAGAAATTTATTTTTAATATCATCTAGAAAATTTCATGTATTCTTTTATGTTTCCTCATTCTTATTAGTAATTATAAATAGTGTTAGGCAAACAATCATGCATTATTTTGGATTGTTTTCATTATACTCATTGTGTTGAGATTAATGATTCCCCATAATCTATATGACGCATGAATTCCTTAATTATTTTTTATTTTTATTCAACAGCCTCTTCTTTATTTGTAGTAATGATATGAAAATTATTAGAGTGTGAAAATATTGTTTTGATATTCTATATAATTCCTCAATGAAAATTATATTAAAATTAATTGGAAACCTCACATGAAATTAAATTTATTCTTCATAGATTTATTCTACTAATCTAATAATTTTGTTTATTTGTTTACAATATTCTCATTGTAGTTCCATATTTATTCCATTGACATTAATATTAATGGATTGTTTATAACATTCACTATTGTATTCATTCATTAAATAAAATATTCATAACATATTCACTGTAATAATAATTATTAAACTGTTTATATGTTGGTTTTGTTTAGTATAATCATTTATAATGCACTACAATAAAATATCTTTGTCATTCATAATTATCTTTTGTTCCTTCACAGAATTATTCAATTTTTAGTAACTGAATCATTCTTAGAATGAGTAAAATTGTACTCATCATCATAGAGACCACATTTATATTGTCTTCATTATAAGATGTCTTGATATTAAAACATGTAAAAAGTTAATATATCGACATTCTATTGTGTGAATTGAATGAACTTAGTATGAATTAAATTCAATTAATATTTTCTCCCACTTAATGATTTCATTATTTTCCTCTAAATAAATAATATGTTATAAAAATAGACAAATTCCATGTTTCGAACATTTCACAACACAAAATATTATTGGATAACCATATTTTCCTCATTTGAGTAATAATATTGATATAACCCCACTATTATTCAAATAAAACTCATTTATATTTGGAAACCATAGAGGGAACCTGTTTTATTATATATGTTCGCATGAATTGATTCTAAATATTTGGATATCCTAACATTTATTTCCATCAATTTTAGAATATAATTTGAATTGTGGCGTATAAAATTCAAATAATTACTATCATGACATGAAATTTTATCTAAATAAAGGCTAAAAAATCAATTGAATATGTGAATCATAAATAATTTGGAAATTGAAATGTTTCATTAAAAAAAGTAGTCTTCTTGGGATGATATTTTTAAAATGACCATTCACACAACTATATATTCTATAACATTTTGGTATGTTTTTGTTTAACACGCTTCCATATTTCAGAGATTAACTTTAACCTCATAATATTTCTTGTTCATGGTATTTTCTATTCCACAACTAAAATAATTATCTTTTACCTATATGTCTTTAAGTTCTCAATATGACCACTATTTAACATATACATAACTTAATAGGATTTCAAAGCATTGTTAAACCATTTTTCGTTTATATTATAGTGATAAATATTTCAATTAGTGCAGTATTTGTGACATTATTATAGTACCTGAATCATCTATTCAATATATTTTATCATATAAATTTTCTATTCTCTGATATTTTTAAGCTGTTCATTAGAGAGTTATAATTTATATTCATATAATAATGATTATTATTCGTTAGTTTTAACATGTTAAATGAGACTATTTAACTTTTCATTTTTTATTATCCAATGCATTATTTATTTTATTAGAATCTTGATATAAATATTTTTTCCAATTATATAGTTCCATGATAAATTAAAATATTTTATTTAAAACATCCATTAAATATTATTGAAAATAATACATTACATTAGAGGAGATGCCTCTATTGAATCAATTCCAATGATCTATTTTAATCATTCAAAAGATTATTCTATACAATCTTTTAAAATGTATTTTAAAAAAATTACCATATTGAATCCCTTGGAGAAGAGGTGATTCTGTTTTCTCTATGCAACTTGTTATAGACATCATAGAGTCTATTTTATTATATTTTTTGTGGTTTTACTAAATCCACTATCCTGGTATTAATAATAATGAACCATATATTATATGATTTATGAAACATTCTATATTTTTCAAGTCTAAACAATATGTAAATATGTTTAAAATAAAAAATACTGAATCTATGTTAATGGAAACAATGATTATCCCAAAAAAATTGATTTTCCAAAAGGACCATTTAGTTAAACTAATTGGGGAAGGGAGAATTTTTGTACACATGTTTTATAATTTTTTTTATTTTTTATTAATCCATTAAGTATCTATCTTGCTATATCCATTAACATATATGGATGATCTTGTAAATAGGAAACAAAAAAGTATTATTGTGTCAAATTATGACTTTCAATTCCATTTTGTTTTCGGGAAATGCTATATTTTTTCATTATTTTGTTTAGTTGATGGTTGTTCTATATCTAGTACTAATGATGGATAAAGATAATATTAATATTCTGTTGAATATGATGATAATATAATTTCTTATAAACCAAGCTGTAACACTGAACCATTTCATTAGTAGAATATTATTTGGTTTAGATTTAATTATAATTAAACTTGATTATTCTAGATGTGACCATTAAGTTTGTTATGAAATTTTTATAAATTTTATTGAGGATTCAAGTAGTATATAATATATGATAGACACGAAAATAACTATATATTGATTTTTTAAATCATATTACAATTTTTAATTAAATAAACAGGTATTATATTTATCTTTTTTAATATATCATTAGCTGTGTCCAGATTAATTATAAAATTTCTATTTTTTCTGACTATAATCCTTATTTTTAGAATTTTTTATAATAGATATTACGTGGAGTATAATCAATGATATATCCATTATTTTTGGTTGAAAATGTTGATAACGTCTAATTTTAGAGGATGGATGAGAGTGAGTGCCATATTTTTTTGATCATGTTGACTGATGAGTAGATCAAGTACAGTGCTTCCCATGTCTGATCGATTTTTCAATTAATTTATTATTCAAAAATGTTAATCTTCTATGATTTTTTCAGATACTTTTTTTGGAATCATATATACATTTGTTTAATTGAAAAACCTCATGTCAATTTTGGTTAACAATGAAGGGTGACTATGTAATGGAATTGGTGGTAATGATATCCTTCAGTGTATAATTTTTATTTTTATATGATACTGTATATTTTTTATATCCTACTCAATTTAAATTATGATTGTATTATTTGACAGAATTATTAAATTATTTGACATCTGATTGTATAATTTCTTGATATGGGTATCATTTTTAATTATTTTCTCTTTGATTTTTCTAGAGGACATGAATACTAAAAACATAGATACTAGATTTGGTAAAAAAAGTATGTTTGATTAAATTTATTTATAATTACCTCTTAATGATTACATACATTTATTATGTTTTACCACATACTTTATCTGGGCTTTGATCTTCCTAATTTTTTTCAAGAATACAGTTTTTATAAAATATAATATATTCATAGTATTCTATTCATCTATCAAATCCTCTTCCTTAATTCATAACATATACCATAATTATTGTTTTTTTGCAATTTTTCTAACCCTTAATGTTTATTATAATTGATTTTTGATTAGTTTATTTGTCATTTCCAGGATGACCAATACAAAAAAATCAAAGAACATAAATTTAGGACAACCCCTTATATTTGGTGGAGATGAATATAATTTTAGAGGGAATAGAAGTATATTTTTGGAATTAATAATTTAATAAATCACCATCAAATAATAATTGAAAATTATAGGATTCCATTGAAGTAAATATATCAATTTAATTAAGTTAAAAAAGATAAATATTAATGAAATTAAAATTTATAAAATATTTATATATATTTATGCTAAGAAATATCTGTAGTCAGTTATAATCTAGTGAAACATTGATTTTTATTTAGTGGAAATTTAAATTTTATCATTTTGAAAATCCAAAGATTCTTCAAATATATAACATATTCTTATAAATAACTATTAAGTATTTATATTTCATCATGGTGAATTATTGGCGCAACATAATGATATATTTTTGTTATTAGGCGAAGGAAATAAATATAATGTATAAAAGGAAATTGAAATTGAGATACTGGTTGAAATTTTTATTTGAGTTCATTTAAAACAATGTAAATATAAATTATAATTTTTATGTTATATAAAAATCATAAAAACATTACTATATATGAATTCAGTTGAATAATATTTAAATAGCTGTCTAATTTTCTGTGTGATACTGAAATGGAGAACTGGAAGAAGATAATTGATTTTCCTCTAATTTCAGGGTTAAAATTTATTTAGTTAATACATAAAATATAAAAATATGAAATAAGAACCATTTAAATTATTTGTTGATATAATTAATGTTTAATTTAGTGAAGGGTAACATACTGAAATATCATGTAGGATGAATTGAATTGTTAAAAACAATTAAATTTGATGAAAATAACTAAATAAAAAATTTATTATATTTTATTGAAAGATTGTATTGATGCTATCTATTACGAGTGACTGATCCCTTGTCAAATGAGACCAAATTAACAATTTTATTGAAAATGTATAGATAATCAAGTAGATTTTAAAAATGTAATGACAATAATTTGTTTAATGATATTTTAATAATGTAATTTTTTGTCAATACCATTACCCAAATTATCCACTAATAAATGTGAAATATTATTGCCAATATTTTCAATTAAGGTATTCACATTATTAGTTATAAAAAAATATGTTTTTTATGGTAGTGTAAAAAAAGAACAAAAATGGGGGTTTGTTTTTGTGGTGGTAAAAACATTTATTTAAAATAATGAAATTAAATCAATGATTGTATATTCCAATAAATATTTAATTAAGGATTAAAAGGAGGAAAAATATATATTTTTAAAATATAATTTGTTTATTAGAGATAAACATTGGATACTTTTCTTATTTATTATTTTTTATGTTGATATAATACAATTTTTCAATTTTAACCTAATGACCTATAGGTGGAAATATAACTTTTCCTCAATAATATTTCATGCCTCTGATTAGATTTTTTCACAACTAGTAATGTATTTCAACCACCAAATAACTATTATGTGATTAAACCAGATGTAAAGTAATTTTCTTGAAAGCGAGGGATCACCAAATATATTTAAATTGTTGGAACTACCACTTTACCATCATTTTATTGAACTACCATAAATTTTAAATTATAATAAATTATATTAGAAACAAAATCATTTATTTATAATTAATATGAATAGTTTCTAGATAATTACAATAAGATAAAATAAAAGGAAAACCCTTGTAATGGATTAGTCCATACGCTTCTATTTACATAGAATCATAAAAAGGTCATCTATGAATTGATATATCATCTCTCATATTTTTCTATCATCTCTCATAGTTTTCTATCTCAAAAAACAATAAAAATATCATTTGGTATTTCATCATATAGAAGATAAATGTATTTTCATGTGAAAAAAGATTTTATTTCTTATTTAAATCATTTCATGTTCATAATATCTTCACAACCCCATTCAGTGATGTATCATTGGTCGGATAGATTCCTATAATATAGGGTATTTATTTCTTCATAAGTCAACATTGAAATAGATCCATGAGTAAAATATTACACATCTCATAGCTACCCTTATTAATATCGTAATTAATTGTATAATGAAAATTTATATATATTAGATTGTTAAATTTATAAAAATTCATTCATTTCCAATATGTGAGTCGAATGTGACAACATGATTCCATGAAATTTTACTATGATAAAATAAAAATCCTTTTACGGACACATTTTACAGATTAATATTTCATTCGAGGTTTGATGACTTATGAAATATAAGGTCATGTAATTTTTTTATGTCATATGAAATTCCAATGTCTTATAATGCCAGTTTTTTTTGGAAAACACAAAATCCATACGATGATTCTATGAAATAATTTTACCAAACTATGTCTTACTAGTGAAAAGATTTTCTGAACTAAAATTATAATGATCTAATATGAATTCATACAATTTATCCTAAAACTATTTTGGTCATTTCCTATAATTTTAATCAATTACACACTCAATATAATTCCATACGTTAATTAATAATATTAAATTGTGTGACATCATAAGGAGATTAAAAATATGAAATGAGAATAAAATTTCTCAATGGAAACTATAAAAAATTTATGTTGAATTTTCTATTGATAGTGAAAATATATGATTGGATTAGAATTTTTTAAAGTAAAATATAATATTATATTCTATAATATCATATGATTTAGAACATAATATCTTTTTGAAATTACATGTTTATTCATAATTACATATTTCTAGCCAAAAAATAGAATTTTTCAAAAAATAAAATATTACATGATCAATAAATTCTAGGATTGATTAAAACATTTAATAAACAATGAATAATGATCATTTTATAATATTATCTTTAATATAATTTAAATAAATAATGATTCAATTTCACTCAAAAAGAAAAATTTGATGTGAGTTCTTCTTTGATATAAAAAAATAATGAGATTTATAAATTTATCTGCTATAGACTCAAGGATTTCTAGTGAATCTACCTTTAATAACATTTAACCTTATAAAAATTCATAATATTTCTAGAATAAAAATATATTTAATTCTACATCTCCCTATAATTAATGGTTCATCATGGGAAAGGTAAATCCTAAAACCCTTATTAGATTTTCAGTAATCCATGGTTTTTATTTTCATTTTGATGATAATGGGAATGATACTAAACATATTTATGAAACAAAAATATGTTATTTAGTTCATAAAAGACATAAGATGAATTTCACTCCTTATAGGGTGACATTTTATTAGTATTATAGGAATCTGAAACCTTCCAAGATAACATCCAGTGTCCGATTTACATATGGAAAAAACTCGATTCAAAAATATTTGGCTCTAAAAGAATCAAAATTTTATACTAAATGTTTTTTAGTTCATTTGAGGGAACATTTTTCATTGAAATTATATCAATCATTCAATACATTGAGGGACTTAGTTTATAAAACACCGTATTTTATTTAATAATGAGGGGTTCTACAAATGTTTCTCCTAATGATCTTATTGGCAGAAAATACATAACCCAAAACACTTTGGGAACCAGTATTTTAATATTATTAATTTGAATATAAATAATTATGTACCAACTACCAGAATACATTTTATAAAGTTATAATTTTTATGGATTTATGAATAAAAATTTGTGCAAATTTTGGAAGATATAAATATTTTTTGGAGGATATATTACAATTAGATAATACATAAATGGGAATATTATATTGAATATCGATGTTTATTTCATCTATGAGTAGTTAATTTATAGTAATCATTACACTTTATTAATTAAGAAACACAATTTCATCATAATTCCAAGATGCGATTATGGTGTATTTTTGAACATTGGGAGTGAATAATTCTCCATGACATTTTAGAAAGAAGTTCATATTTTTCCTCAATATAGGTAATATAATTCTCAATATAATAACATAAATGACAATATGTGTAGGAAGATACCATGTACATGTGTGGTTAAGGATATGTTTTTTATTGGGAAAAAGTTTCTAGAATATAGTAATGTTAAAAAAAGTGAAAATTTTTAAAAGAATGATCTTGTGGAATAACTTTCATAACATGAAATTAATTGTTCTATATTAAATTTATCTTTTTTAGGAATTTATGAAATGAATTCATATTTTCAATACTAAAATATAAACATAAAATATAAATCATTACAATTATTTTATCTTTTTTGTTACAGTTAATTATTATAAGGGGTGTAGCGAGGTTGAATCTCATACTGTTAAATAAAAATAGAAAAAGATTAATTTTTTATGTCATTATTATAATAAAAAATTCCAATAATCACTCTCGAATGTAGTCACAATAAATAGGTTGTATATTTTTATTTTGAACCTTTTTGAAGTGAAGAACTAATTATTTCCAACTTAGCATCACAAATACCTCCACATTGAATAAAGAAATAAAATATTATTTGAAATTAAAAAAACTATGTTTTGTGAATATTGTATGACCAAATATTTTTTTTGGAAGAATCCATTAAAGTAATTTGTTTTTTTATAAATTTAGATTTACATAATTCCATGTTTTGAATAAAAAAATTAATTAAATTATGGAATATATGGATAGAAAATATGTACATTGAAATTTTTATATATAAATTGTTCATTATTTAAACTAATAGTAATATATAATAATTTGGATTGAAATCTAATGAAGGTATTTCTATTTTTTACACCTCCACATGTATATATTATCAAATTCATAATAATTATACAAGTACCTTTTATGAAATGATACATTTCATGTTTGATTTGGTCATTCACTTTAAAAAGTGTAAACCGTTGGTTGATGAAAAAAACCATTGAATTTTTTTTCTAACAATTTATGTCTAAGTTTTATATGTTCAAAAACATATTTATGATAATATATTATTGGATTCTTGAATTATGTGAGATAATAATCCAGTACATGAGGAATCATAATTATATTAACCAGCAAACTAGATGATATTTCTAAATAACAACTATGAAAATGCAATTTTTTCTATTTGTCCACAACTTGAAAACAAAAACAAATTTTAGAAATTAACTTTATAGTCTTTCAATTTATATATAATTTTATCCAAAATGGTGAATAATTCCATGTACTATGAGTTTTGGTGTGTTTCTATGTAAATAGAAATTATTTAATTTATAGAAGGATGTTTTTATCATTGGTTGAATGAATAAATGATATTTCTAAAGGAAGTAAATGGTTCTTCTTAAATTAGCATGTTGATATTTGAAAAAAAATTCGGACTAAGGGTAACATCTAATCTAAGATTTATCATTAGGTAGATGGAATAAAATTTTATTATCCATACTATTTTTTGTTGATGTATCAATATAGTTTATTGGTATTATTTTCTCATATTTTTAGTACAATTTTTTGGGTTTTACTTTTGTGAATTTTGGGTTGAAATTATAGAAATTTTGGAAGGAAGAGTGGTAGAATATAGTTGGTGCAGAGTTTCCCAAAATGATCCCCGAGGCCGGAAAGCCAATAGAACCCAAAAAATGGGATTCACATTGTTGGTGTTTTTCTATAAAAACCATGCTTTTTTCAAGTAGTAACTATGTCACCTATAGGAGGATGTTCATGGTTAGGTGCACAGTTTGGGAAAACTAGGCACCACATACTTGAAACCGTTCATATAGAAAATAAACCCCTAAAAATTAAGAATTAAATCACTAAAAGATCATATTCTACCTCTAAACACATAATCTAGTCCCGAACGTGTTTCTATCATCTTTGGAAGCACCCATATGGATTACAAGGTCTTTCATACTCTTTTCTTGGTGTATCGATGATATGGATGATGGATCTAAACAACCCCTGATATGTGACTTTTACAATTGATATTTTTCTCTCTATAGTGTCACTTTTTAGATTATGATGTTTTTTTTATATTTTAAAAATTCTAGGTATATGTTTTGATATATATAATTCATCCTAATATTAGAACATGGTTTTAGATATATATCACTTTTTTTCATCGTGATATTGGTTATTCCGCTTCATTTGGGGATTTCAATTGGCCATCATTTTTTATTTTTATTTAGGATGGTGGGATAAATTAAAAATATTTTAGTCCTAATTTAAGTCACATGTATGTAATTTTTTAATTGAAATTTCCATGAATGGTAATATATAATTTCAATTTAATTTGATTAAATTGAATTTCAATGGGATAATTGAATTTGTTTTATTTCGACAAATTGTAGTTGTTTGATCTGTATTAATTAATTAGAAAATTAATAAAAGTAATAATTTGATTGTGGAATTCAAGGGAAGATGGTACTGTGGGGTAAGTCAATTAAATGGGATTCTATGATTGGTGAATTTCTCAGATATATATTTAGTTGATAATTTATATAAAGTAATGATTGGCCTAACTATAAAGGTTATTATGGTTATTTGATTAAATATTAAAAAAATTGATGATGAATTATTATTTTTATTACTTTTGATTGAGAAAATGAATTTTGATTATTGTCATTAATTAAAAATGTACACTATGATGGGAATGCCTGATAATATGGTTAATGATATATAATCTTCATGTACATGAAATTGTGATTTTGGAGATATTTTGATTTTTGGGATATATGTAACAATGACGAGTGCATATAGGAATGATGATCCAAATAAAAATATGTTTTATTGTGTGTGGGATAAGGATTGAGGATCTAAATACACATATGTGATATGGAGTGCATGCTAGAGACTGAATATCCAAATACCCTTATGTGATAATGAGATTTGATCTAAAATCAAATGATAAATTATAACCATTGTAATATGATTTTGGATATCACTTAGAGAGAGGTCATATTATGGTATGGGATGAATCACGTATTGATAGTTTGGGTACAATCATAAATCATGAGATTTATGTTGTTAATTAAGGTAAAGATAAATATGAAAACAATTTACATTATATGTAGTACATTATTCATTATTCAACATCAAACACTGTTATAGACTAGAAATTATTAATGATTACATTGGTGGTGGCCTACTTTCTTATATGCATACCCAACACATGATACCTGATCGGTCCCCAAATGAAAATTCTGTTTGTAGGATAGGATAAGGGAAATGAACCTATATTATATAGATATTTATATATGGAGCACAAATGAAGAAACCACACATGATATTAGGACCCTCTTGTGGGAGATGTCAGTGTATTTAATATTGGTTCTCATTTAGATACATGGTCCCTAAATGGAATGGAATGTATACTATTTAGTTATACATATTTTTTTAGTTTTGGTCCATCAGTTGATACTGATTCTTCTTGTTATTGTATTATTATGGTTGTGTGTTATTTTTTACTAGTTATTTATTTGTGTTTTAATCTATTTTAAGGCTTTTATAATGAGGGTATAGTCTCCCCATGATGATATATTAGACCCTCATCACTACTTGACAGCCTCTAGCATATGTTGAGGTAGCAATGAAGTCATGTAATAGATTGGATTAGGGAATCAGTGTGTGGTATTGGGGTCGAGATTTCACAAATTATAATTAGATGAGTTTTATTTAATTTTTTTATTAATATTTGAGAAATGTAACAGAAGACTATAATGATTTAGGACTTGTACATCAGCTCATGCATGGGAAGGACCAACCCATATATGGGGAGAAAACCAAGTATCTAGGGATGTAGTGTTATTATTGTTTTCGATTATTGTAGGATGTTATTTCACCTGAAGTGATGCATTTTTTGTTTGATCATATAGATGTTTTGGATATTTTATACTATTAGAATTGTGGCAATGAATTTCATGAATGTTGAGTATGTAAGCATCATTCTATGAATGAATAAATTATTTTCATATATAAGTTGCAGGAACATGAATTTAATACTATTTTGGGTTGGTTGTTGATATTTAAATGAATTTCCTTAATTGCGTGGTTGAACTAAAACTGATACTTCATATCCAATTGAATCTTATAAAATGATGAAAATTTTGGAAAAAATGTGTGTCTAATGAAAATCTAGGAAAAGATAATGTCTATAACCTTGATAACCATGACCAAGATAAATGGTGATTAAGGGTAGTGATATTACCGCATGTTTTAATGTGTGGTGGGAAATGAGGAATGGATAGTTATGGTATTATGTTAATTCCTCCTGTTAACTGTGTTAATTTTTTGACATGTTTCATAAGGTGCATGTTTGGAATTATTGATATAATCTTCCATTACAAACTTTATTTGTTAGAATGGCTTGAGGATATTGTTGGAAATGATCCTCCAGTAGTGGATCATGGGGCACTCAAGTGTCAAGTAAAGGAGCAAGAGAGAAATTCTTTGAGAACATTGGTTGAGTTAATTAGTTTATTGAGAGTGAGTAAGAGTGGGTTCTGATAAGTATATATGACATGAACATGGAGTTTAAGTTTTTGAATCGTTAAAATTTCATAAGAGATAGGGGACCTAATATTGTGGGGTTATTGATTGAGTCTCGTGAGCCAATATTAGATCACTAGAGAATCCTATTGAGAAGTGGGTTGGGAGGGATTATTATATGTTATGAGGATCAGTGAAGCACTGGTGGGATGTTCTGGCTCAAACTTTTCAAGATGATTATATGTTGTGGAAATACATTTTGGATATGATTCTGGATAACTTTAATGAAAAGTCACTCAGGTCAGAGAGGGTAATTGAGTTCATGTGTTTGACCTAGGGATGTATGTCCATAATAGAAATTGTAGGTTGGTCTGCTGACTTGTAGTTTTTTTCCCCAGCGTAGGAATGGGATGAGTTCTCTATCTAAATCCATTTTTAAGATGATATGAACTATGATATTTTTTCCCAAGTTAATATATTTTGGGTGATCTTATTTTTGAGGTGGTGGTTCCAACACACAAATATGAGGGGAACCTGGAGGATGTATCCATTAAGGGACAAGTGGTTTCTACTGGATGAGTAGGAGCAATGTCTTCTGAGGGTAGAAATATTCATTATAAGAATGATTACTTTGTAATTAGAAAGAAAACTTATGAGGGGTAAGTATTAGTTAATTATGATCATACTCAGGTGATTTTTCTCCAGTGTAGAAGGCCAGGTCTATTTCATATATTTTTTCCCAAGCACCAATCGAGTACCGAGCATGCGGCATGATAGGCCATCAATAGAGGATCTGTAAGAACCCGTTATAGAATATTATTGATGGGAAAAAATGGAATAATCAGAGTAATTGAATGGGGTCTTCTATAATTTATTACCATGGTAGATAATTTAATACATGCATTGTTTGCAAAGGCATTGTACATGGTCCATAATTGTTAAGGCACCCATATCAGGAGAGTGGTACGACTTAGGGGGATCAGGCTGCATTACAAGGAAGATGGGGTATTATGTTTCATGTAGTTAAGAAAAAAATTGTGGATAGTGAGTTTTTACCAATGATTGTTAGAGGCATTATAATTATATCTTCAATGATTTCTAGTGCCTTATTTGATACTAGTTCTTCCTATTCATTTATATTTACACAATTTGTGACTGGGTTGGGTCTATTAGTGCAGTTTGTTACAGGGGTTATGAAAATTGATACACCTTTGGTAGTATGATCATGTGAAATATGTTTATGAAATTTTTTTCCTCTCAATTTCATGGAGTTTAATTTCCTCTAATATCCTTTAATAATGGGTATGTTATAATTTTACCTTATTATGGTTACGAATTTTTAGTTTCATACTAATCCCACGATGATTTTTACCACATGAGAGAAAAATTAATGTAGCAAGATGTACAAAATTATATTCTTCATGGAGGGTGGGATATCTATGTTGGCCATGCATGGACAGTTCATCAGTGACTAGGGATTCTCACAACCCCTATTTATAGTATATTATATGACGATTTTAGTGCAACCAATAATTTATTTCAACCTATAGTATAAATGTTATTGTATGTGTTTCCTTTTTACTTCACAGGTATTCCACCTGAGAGATATGGAGAATTTGTAATTGATCTCATTTCGGTGGATGATCCAACTTTAATCCCCACTATTGTATGTGAACTAAAAGAGTAACAAGAGATTAATATTAAACTGGAAGAGTTAATGTGAAGGCTTTTTATCCATCAAAGTATTCCACCATTTTTTTCTCTAGTGTTCTTTTCAAAGAAGGTGGATGTGACCTTGTGCTTCTTTATTGATTACCATATGATAACCCAAGTGAATCTATTGACCCATTACCCTCTTTAGTGCATTGATGGTCCTTTCTACTAGTTGAGAGGAGCTTGTGATTCTTCTATGATTATATTGAGATTAGGGTATCGTTAACTGAGATTCATACCTTCTGATATACATGTTTCTTTTTTTGGATGATAAAACCACCACAAGGTATGAATTTTATACGATATTTGTGATTCTATTGGATCTGATGATCACATTGATAGTATTAATGATCTTAAATTTAATAATCAAACTAAAGTATCTTGATCAATTTTTGGATGAGATCTTAGTGTTCCACAAGACTCATGACAATCATGTGAAAAATCTTATCATTATCCATAGTCCTCAAAGTGGAAATCAGTTATCTTCCAAGTTAACTATTTACCAATTCACAAGTAATCTTTAACAACAATAGTGTCACATCATCATAAAATAAGGTGTTTAAATAGACCAAGATAAGTTGAGAGTCGTAATTTATTAAAACTATAACGAGAATTTCTTTGACATCCTTAGATTTTCTGAATTAGAGGGTCATAATCAGAGGTCCATACAAGAATTTTTCTAATTTGAATCTCTTATATCTATACTGAACATGAAGTGTTTTGGTTAGAATGATCTTGATCTTATGGGAGTACCTTATTTTATTTGAATGGTAATTTGACTACCTCATTTTTCTTAATTCTACCCAAACCTAGGGTAATGTAAATAATATTATATCATGAATTTGGAAGTGGTATTAAAGTATTTTTAATGAAGTGGATTCATGTTACGTCATATGGGTAACAGTAGTTAGCACTACAACAATGTAATTACATTACGCATGACCTCAAGTTATAATTATATTTTTATGTCTTCAAGTGTTTTTGGCATTATTTCTTAGTTGAAAATTTTACTCTCTATAAAGATCATAGAAGATTATGGAATTTATTAACCAAATGATAATTGAATCTCATAATGTCGATATTGGTGTAGTAAATAACTTCATTTGAATTTCAGCTAGAATATATTCACTGGATGAAAAATAGTGCTACTAATTTATTGAGTATTAAAACTCAAACAAAGTCAATTATATAGTCTAGAGAAGTGTAGAAGATGATAACCTTTTTATATGAGATGTATGTTGAGGTTCAGCTGGTCCATGAATAGATGACACTCATATATGTTATAATGGAGTCCAGGCATTTGATCTAGATCAGGAAGAGGTAGTAAAACGATATGAAATTCTTGGCATTGTGGGAAATCCATGAATTTTGGGAGAAACCTTCCAATTGAACTATAAAAATGGATGATGTCATTTATTTCATGGACTATTTGGTATTTATTAATTTTATAAATGAGGATATGATGACTTAATTTCATGCCTCAATATGGGTGGTGCATGTGGGTTTAAATAAATGCATTGTGATCTGCATTGGTAATTTTGGTGACCATGAATGAAAATAAAGATTATGGTTCCCACAAAACAATGCTAAACATGTATTTTAGGGAACAAGGATCTTACCAATCCTACTGGTCTACTACATCCATTTCTCGTTTTGTAATGGGATCAAGAGAAGATTACTAAGGATTTTTTGATAAGTCTCTTAAGGATTCCATATAGAAATTTGGTTATTTGGGTTATAGTAGACCGAATGATTAATCTAGAACAATTGTTTCCTACACCAATGAAATTCTTATTAGATCAGTTGGGATACCTGTAACATTGGTATATAGTCTTTTTATATTGTATTCCACTATTTATAGATTTAAATAGTGTCTCATGTTTCAAATCAATCTTCTGGTATGTCTTGTAGAAGCCACTTGGTACATAGGTGTTTTAGTGTATGAAATTTCATCCTTTCACAAATGAGAAATCCAAGGATATTATATAAGTACCCATGGATATTATATGAGTGTGATTTGATGAATTTAATGGGTCATTTGAGAAGAGATTAACAATTTTGGGGTTCTCATATAATAATAGTTAACTTCAAACTATTCAGATGGAAACATATCATGCACTTTATTGTATTCCATGTAGATAACCTATATGTTTGATAAGGTTATGTAACTCATACCTTTTAGGAATGAGTCTCATAAATTTCACATCCAAACATGATCATATGATTCGGAAAGTAATGTTATCGATCAAAGTGATAAAATCATGTGCTGATTGATGTCGATGACCCCTTGAGTTTATAGTTGGTGATCGTGTGTTCTTTCTAGTGTCATCTAGATTCAGTCACCATTGGATTTAAATATTAGGAATTTTGAAACCCACAATTACTGGACCATTTTATTTTGTGGATAAAATCTTGCTCATGGCAGAATAATTAGATCTTCAATATAGTTACAATGTTATTCATTATTTTTTATGCGTGTCAACTTTTATTGAATCACCTCTACCCTTATCATGTGATTAATGTGGTTTTTAATGATGTTGAGAGAGATTCAAATATTGATTAGCATCTAAT
Organism: Viscum album; assembly: GCA_963277665.1. NCBI lineage: Eukaryota > Viridiplantae > Streptophyta > Magnoliopsida > Santalales > Viscaceae > Viscum > Viscum album. The sequence goes on from OY728148.1 coordinate 476,173,793, forward strand.
ATGTCTATTGGATCACTATGAGAATGTGTCATGTGGAATGACCATGGCAATAGTTCACATATTTTGGGAATAATGGAATGATCCAGAAATATCAAGGGAGAGAGAAGATGATATGCATGCTAAATGACCCGACCTTTTTACCTTGGAATCATAGAGATTTATTGGGATTATATCTTAAGGATAAGATTTTATATGGTGAGTAGATTGTAAGAACCCAGTAATTTCTAATGATATCTTGAGATCATGTACATGTACTAATTGTCATTGTTTTGAGTATTTTCTGGGGTTTTACTTTGGGGATTTTTAGTGGGAAATTGGGGAATTTTGGGAGAAAGAGTTGAAATAAATTATTAGTGTGTGGTTTCATTAGAATATGTGGCTTGACCATTAAACCAGTCAAACCTAAAAAATAGGGGATTCACATGCTTACTGAATGGTTTAGAACTTTTATCCAATCTCCTTGTAGAAACTGTGCGACCTCTTGGAAGAGGCATACTGTTAGTTTCATGGTTAGGGAAAATAGTGCACCTTAAATTGGAAACGGTGTATGAAAATGAATAATCACATGAAAATTAATTAAAATTTTCATAAACCCACATTATAATAACCCTATACACCCCAAATTGACTCTAACTTGCCTATATAATTTCATGAAGGCACCCATATGGAATCTAATTGATTCTTAACTACGTTCATGGTGAATCAAATATTCTGGTTGTTGAATGTAAATATCTCACGACATGTTATTTCTTCCCTAGGGCTTCCTCCTGCTTCTATCTCTCTTTTAATGTAAGGAGGAATGTTTCATTATTTGTTGTAATGGTTTTAGATCTAGGTTTTTATATATGTAACTTTGTTTCATCAAGGATGTAGTTTTTGGGTCTAGATCATGTCCACAATCATGATCCTATTTGTTCATCACCAAATGGGGATTTCCATTAGTGAGTGTTCACCATTTATCTTGACGAAGGTGGTCTAAATTTCAAATCACAATGTCATGATTTTAATTAAATAAATATAGTTGTTCAATTTAAATTTCCTTGATTGATATATTGCATCTATAATTTTATGTCATAAAATAGAATTTCTAAGTGATTATCGAATGAGTTGAATTAGTAGGAATTGAAATTGGTTTATTTAGATTAATTAATAAATTAATTAATTATTGTAAAAATGGGATTATAGAAATTATTGTATGTTATGAATGTAGAATTGTTAAATTAAAAGAGATTTTGTAATTGGTTAATTATTGAAATATGTATTTAATTAATAATGGAAATAATGGGATGATTGGGCTAATCATAAAGGGTTGGATAGTTATTTTATTTAATGTTGAAAATTGGTTGAATGATGAAATATAGATATTATTCAATGGGATTTAAATAAATATGTATTAATGATGTGATAAATTGATAAGGTGAAATTTGACTAGAATTTGTTCTCTGAAGGTTAATGAATCATTACATTAATGTATATGAAATTTTTATTTTTTTGATACTATGATATTGGTGATAAACATGAAATTGTATCGTGGGATAATGATTGAGGATCCAAATAAAAATATGTGTTTGTGAGTGTTGGATATTAATTATGGATCCAAATACCCATACTTATTAGTGAGTGTGGGATATGGATTGGCTCTCCAAACAAACATATGTGATAGCGAGTGTGGGACATGGATTGAGGATCCAAATACCATTATGACATTATGGCATGTGATAGGGATACCTGAAAAAAATACAAAATGGGATTAATACATGACATTAAAATCCCATGAGATTGGAATTGGAATATTGTTCAATTTTTCAATGATATGATTTGAAATTAAATGATAACTGATAACATTGAATTATAACATGTGACATCCATTAGGGATAGTTTATACTCTGAGAAGGGAAAAATAAATTTTAATAGTATGAGTTTCATCATAAACATCTGGATTAATGTAGAGACCCAAAGCTTGGCATATATGGACATTATATTACATTTGTGGAATAATTAATGCATAAAAAGAACCAACACTCAAGGACTGTAATAGTTTAGTGTCTTTGGTAACTCTGAACAAAATATTCTAATCATGGTGAAATATTTTTAACATCTCCCATAAATATCTTCACCTTTTGATTTCATACCTAAAACATTTCTTTAAATACTGGGGAAAAGAAAACATATAAAGGGTGAGCTCAAATTCTTAGTAAGGGTATGCATGGAGAAAATAAAAGAAATCATATACATTTGAACGTAAAAACTTGAACATAATGTTTAAACATCAAAATCATAAGAAATGACATAAAACATGGAAGTATGTAAGGCATAGATCATAATGGAACATCAATCATGATAAAATAGTATGGGAATAAAACATTTAATTGTGGGAAACCATAATGTAGATGATATGATTTCCATAGTAAACAAGGCATTACTGCCAAGATCATCTTAGTGAACAAACTCCCTTTCTGAATCGAGTTCACTTCTCGTTTCAGTCCTGTATCCTAAACCAGATTAACTTATTGTTCCATCCATGTCTATCTCATGATATATAAATCTTTACCCAATGCATTGGAGGGAGATATAGGTCCCACCCATCTCAAAATGAAATAATTCTTACGTGTTCCACAACATAAAAATAAATCATTCATTATAACCTAAAGAAGAAAATGGGTTTCATAAACAACATCCCATCATAACATAATACTTATCAAACAAATGGATAGAATTTCATCATAAGAAGAATCAAACCATGTAAATAATAGATACAATATACTTGAAACATAATCATACTAAATAATGTCATCTTAGAAGGAAAATATTTTGGAAAAAACATTTGAAATGAATTCTTGAGGAAAATATCTTTTATTTTTCAAAAAAAAATTCATTTAAAAGAAATACCATTATATTTTAAATGAAAAGGATTTTGTTGAAAATAATCATGATTTCTTGTAGAGTAAACTTCATGAAAATAAGGCGTTATGAAACTGTAAAAATCCTTTCATGCCGTATAAGTTAAAAAAACATTATCCGCGTACTTTTTCCAGAAAAGTCATAAAGTACCTCGTATGGTAAAAAAAGAAAGATTCCATCCATAACAAGGGGTAAAAGTCAAAATGGATAAAAATGACATTAAACATACATGAATTAATTTCTATAAAACATGGAAATGGATGAGAAATATAATCCCAGTAAATACTTACGAATAAACAATCTCGGATAAAAATGAGATTAGAAAAGTTATCCCTTACATTAGGTCTGATATGCTTACTACATATCTGAACCTCCTGTATAATGATTTAAATAATGTCATTTAATTATTATAAAATCATATTTATTGTTATGATATCAAATATGGTTCACTTATGACATTATATTACCCGTTCTTTTGTAAATTCCATGTTAAAACAGCCTTTTGGGTAAAATCATTTTATTTATCATACGTGTTTGGACTTGTTGTTCTTGATATTATTATTAATTATATCTTGATTTAATTAATTACAGAATTTAAATCATGATTTATATAACAAATATATTCGATATATAAATATATAATAGACAGATAAATGAAATGAAATAAACCATTCATGGAGACGTTAGGCCATACGTTCGCATGAACGTTGTTTTTCTTTCCCTGTTGACATGAATGAAAGTAAGTATATTTCATATATATATATATATACATACATAAATCCAGTAGCTTTATCATGTAATTTATTTCATTATTAATCATTATACATACTTTATAATCATTCTTGAATGATTAACATGGAGAATGAATCTCATCACGTCATGTAGATGGTAATCCGTACGTACGCACGAGCGATGATATCATTCCCATAATAATTGAATTGAATTGTATTTGATGATATAATATCTCAGAATCATTATGATGTTATAATAACCATATATATTTATTCCTTACACCATTATACCCATCCAAGTAATGTGGTGGTGGAAAAACATATTTCACCCCGGCGTGGAGACGGTATTCCATAGGTATGCACGCGTGGTGATTTCATTTTCCGTATGATGGATAGAAGATGAAATGGGGTTGTTTCATATTTATAATAACATATAATTATTTTAGTGATTCTTATGTTATCAATTTATAATGAAACAACTGAAGAAGAAGAAGTTGAAGAAGAAAGAAAACCTGAATGAATCGGTAAAAGAGATTAACACTTTTTCGACGCACCTCTTTGAAGCCTTCTATTAATGCACTAGAGATAGCATTTTTAAGAGACTAGAACCACTATAATGTTTCTAGGGAAGTTGATAAGTGAACTTTTCTGATTTTGGCCGAGCTTTATTGCTCAAAATTGTGTAATGAGAAGAGGGAGTTGGTGCACTTTTATAAGTGAGGAGAGGGGCACCTTAGGAAAAAGAGAACATATTATTTTATAATAAAGTCATATTCGGTTTATAATATCTCAAAATTTATTTATTTAGAAGATAAATCTGGGATGGGTCTAAATAATATCAACAAAAAGGTTTTAGACTAGTTTAGGTTACCATTGTAACCATATTATTTAGATTTAACTCTATGTCAAATAATTTAACTTTTACCGTGGCTTCTTGTTTTCTTACACTATATGGTTAATAAACATACTATAACAATCCAAAAGAATTCCATGTTGTTCATTAATAATATATATAACCTTATCTAAGTAATCTGGATGATCTTTAGTATTTTAGGAATGGAATAACAATTAATAATATAATATTTATTTTAAAAACAATTTTATGTCAATTTTGACAACATTGGGTAATGGATTTTTCTGAAACTCATAAAAGCATTATTAGTTAAAAAAATGTTATTTTAATCAATACTAACATGTCATATTAACCTAAAAAATTAGTTTAATTTATAAAAAGTCTCAAATTACATTTATTTGGAAATTTGTAACATCAATTATATTAATATTTCATTAATAAGGTAATTACCGCATCATCATTGTGTCTTAAATAAGATTAATTATTTAATATCTAAAAATTATAAATAAAATACAATTATGTAGGAAATATTTTTATCTTTATAACTAATATTTAGAGTCGAATTTATCCTATGTATAACCCTATATTAATAATGTTTTAGTTATTAATCATTTATTTTAACTCTTTTAACTCTTCTTTTAATTAAATAATAATAAATGTCCTAATCTAATACAAGTGGACCTAAATGATAATATTATATTCCTAAGGATGTTTTCGGTAAAATTATAGTTATCCAATCAAATTAGGACATGTGTTAGGGGAATAATAATATCATTTTAACCCTTAATTATCCTATTTACTTTTAACCGTGGTAAATAAAAGTAAAAATTTACTACTCACCAAAAAATATTTTTATCTTATTGATCCAAATTTTACTCCTTTTTATTAACCATGTCTCTCAGATTTATGAAATTCCACTCACAGAAGTGGTAAAATTATGTTTTATATTGATTTTCAACTTCTCCTGGGATGTGGGTAAAAGACGTTGAAAAGTTCAAAAAATATTATATATCTAAAATAATTATAAAATGAATCCAATGAATTACATTGAACTTATGTATGTATTATGTATCAATTTTGACCTAAAATAAATTGAAATAAAATAAATAATTATTTAAATATAACGTCTTTTTTAAAATAGTAACTCAGTGTTTTCACTATTCATAAAAAGTTTAATGTTTTTATAAAAATACTAAAAATTTACCCTAGGATAATTTCGATATTTAGATTCCAAAAATGAAGTCAATTTTGAAATATTAAATTTATAAAATTTCAAAAAGTGGGTATTACTATTCATAACGGTTAATTTATATAATATTTTAATAACATAACGTTGTTTTGTGAAACTTGGTATTGCGTACAAAACACGCTATCGTGGATGGTCACGATTGTGTGTAAAGCAAGAAAAGTTAGGGTTGCATGTTGTTAAAGATTCAGTTGTTGTTGTGTTTAATAGAATCCAACCATATTTCAATTATACATTGAATATATATATATATATATATTAATTCTTGCGTAGAATAACTTCTATCAAATGAACTTGAAATTGTCTGTAACATGGTCCATGAATAGTGTTGTGTATACTTCAAGCTAATATAGTGTTGCATATAACACACGATAATCTTGGTGTAGCATACTGTAGAAGATATGAAAGAAATTAAAAATAATATATCTTATAAAATATCGGCGTGTTACATTCTACCCCCCTTAAAATGAATTTCCCCCTCGAAATTCTCCGTGGTTATAAATGGTTTACTACTTGAATGTTTCTTTCATAGAAACCCACATTGTAAAAAGGAATAATAAAACATAATTTTAAAAACTAATGTATGAAACATAATGGTTACCCAAAGTAACTCATCACTAGGTTTCCACATAAGATAACATAAGTGAAAATATGGATATGGAAGAGAAATCTAACCATCATGTTCTGATAGAGAGTTGTAGAGAACATGGATATGAAAAAGACAACAATCACAAAGCCATAAATTTGTGATTATCTAAGGTATAATATGATTCATCAGATATAAGAGAAATAGGACAACATTTTTGGTTTTCAATATCATTTCCCTAAAGTTGAAAATTTTGAATTAGAAGAAATACTTACTTGATTTTGGTACAATATCACTATCGTTTATGCCTTGAAGAATTTCCACTTCATCTCTTAAAGAAATGTTGTTTAATTTTTCTTCCATGAAGTGTTTGCAAATAATGCGATAGAATGATAGTTCATTATATCTGTCTCAAACATAAGGTTAGCAAAAGTTATATACATAAGTCCATCTATGGTGAGATTAATTGTATATGTTTCCTAAAATGGGAATATACTTCATATATCAAACTAAATAATAAATTGAAACTAAATTATACTAACCAAGGACTTCTTATAGGCCAGTGATAGGCGATAAAGGACTATCGCACTTTGGTTGTGGGTTCAATTACCATAGCCTTGTCCGACGCGACGGGTTGTCACTCATCCTATGGGTTTTCCGTTTTCTAAAACTATACTATTATATAATTCCAAAAATAATATTGAGATACAAGTTCTATCCTTAAATAATACTGTTTGATGTCCAACATAATCCATTCCAATATTTAGGCTTATCCAAAATACATCTTTCCAATCTCATAGTAAAAAGAAAAAGATTACTTGAATGTTCACATAACAAGAACATGAATACCACCATTTATCACCCATATATCATACGATATATATTGTTGGTCACATTCCAAACATGTGAATACCTTAATCATATATTCTTTTGAAACATGAATTATCATAGAACCTTAGTGAAAACATGAATGCTGTCCAAAGTTAACACATTCCACATACCAAAATCCCCAAATTTCTATATACTCAAACCATGATATCACTTTTTCCATATATCAGTCATGAGCACATTAATACTATCAATCATTTCATTATCTCCTTATCCCTTCATTATGCACATATTAGGTGCTTTCAAAAAATATCTAAATAACCTTTCATTGTTTCCGGTACCATTCAACATATAATTTCAAAAACATAAGTAAAAATAATAGTGTAACAATCCTTAGATGTCTCTTTATTCCATAGTACCATGAGATTACTTATACAACATTACAATTGTTAAACATGTAATCATTCCACTACCTTATTAAACCACTAACTGAGCTTCATCATTTATCTCTTCTCATATATCATTTGAAGTCACTTCATCATCATAAACATAAATACTACCCATATGACCATTCTAATTCTATTCATGTGATTTTACCTTAGGGAATTACTTTTCACAATGCCCGTACACTCCACATTTAAAACATTTAACCATTCATAATGTCTTAGAAAATCCATTATCCTTGTCCATGGTGTTAACTAAACCATTTCCTTTACAACAACTGGATTTGTGTCCTTCATTTCCACACTCAAAGCATCTTCCAGTTCCTTCGAAACATTCTCCCTAATGCCTCATCCCACATGATTTACATGAGGGAAATTTATCTTTCATTATTATATGATCATCATGAAACTCCTTCTTTCTCTTATTAACCGAGTCAGGAAACTTACCAAAGTTGAGATTATTGATCATATTATGAGATTGCTTATTAGGCATAATAACGATGTTTCACCTTCCAAATCCCATTTCATTTTCTTGATCATGAATAATATGATTCCATTGTCCATAATATTATCCATTAACATGGATCTTCTGGTTTCCAGTCATTTTCTAAAATCCAAAAAGAATAGCGTGATATGAAAAAATCATGCTTGAAAAACAACATAATCAAGGGGATTACATTCAATATCTAACATCATAGGTTTAATCCTGGTTTATTAATGATCGTTATCATAATTCTAGGAATTTATCCTATACTTATACAGACCCTTAGCTACATCCCTATACATACCATAGAAATATCTCTGGGGATTTCACTAACATTTTCACATCCTAGTTTCCAAAAGTTTACTAAATCTTTCCTCTGATACAAACAGTAGAGACCCAAATCTTGACATACATGGACATTACATTATATTTTTGGAATAATTAATACATAATAAAAATCAACACTCAAAGATCGTAATAGTTTAGTGTCATTGAAAACTCAGAACAAAATCTTCTAATCATGGTGAAAGATATTCGACATCTCCCATAAAGATCTTCACCTTTTGTTTTCTTAACTAAAACCATTCCTTAAATCCTGCTGAAAACATATAACGGGTGAGCTCAAATGCTTAGTAAGGGTAATAATGGAGAAAATAAAACAAATAATATACATTTTAACTTAAAAACGTGAACATAATGTTTAAACATCAAAATCATAAGCATTGATATAAAACATGGGAGTACATAAAACATAGATCATAATTGAACATCAATCATGATAAAATATCATGGGAATAAAACATGTAATTATGGAAAACCTTTAATCACATGATATTATTTCCATAGTAGCCAAGTCATTTCTAGTAAGACCATATTAGTGGAAAATGTCCCTTTCTGAATTGAGTTCACTCCTCATTCCAGTCCTATATCATAGATCCATAAAAACTTATCGTTCTATCCATGTCTATCTCATGACATATAAATATTTACCCAATGCATTTGAGGGAGATATAGGTCCCACCCATCTCATAATGAAATCATTATTACATGTGAGACAACATAAACATAAATCATTCATAAAAACCAAAATAAGAAAATGGGTTTCATAAACAACATCCCATCAGAACATAATCCATATCAAACAAATGGATATAATTTCATCATAAGAAGAATAAAAGCATGTAAATAATAGAGACATTATTCTTGAAACATAATCATACTAAATAATTTCATCATAGATGGAAAATAGTTTTGAAAAAACACATGAAATGAATTCTTGATGAAAATATCCTATCTTTTTATAAATCATTTTCATTTCAAAAAAATTCCCTTATATTTTTAAAAAAATAATTTTTTTTGAAAACAATCATGAAATATTGTATAGTAAACTACATGAAAATAAGGCATTATGAAACTGTAAAAATATGTTCATGCCATATATGTTAAAAAAACATTCTCCTCGTACTTTTTCCGGAAAAGTCAAAAAGTACCTCCTAGGGTAAACAAAAGAAAGATTCCTTCCATACCATGGGGTAAAATTTAAAATGTGTAAAAAGGACATTAAACATAAATGAATACATTTTTATAAAACATGGACATGGATGATAAATATAATCCCAGTAAATACCTATGAATAAACAATCTCAGATAAAAACGAGATTGGAAAAGTTATCCCTTACCTTAGGTCCGATATGCTTTGTATGTATCTGAACCTACCGTATAATGATTTAAATAATGTAATTTACTTATTAAATATTCATATTAATTGTTATGATATCATATATGGTTCACTTATGGCTTTATATTACCCGTTCGTATGTAAATTCCATGTTAAAGAAGCATTTTGGGTAAAATCGTTTTATTTATCGTACGTGTTTGGACTTGTTGTTCTTGATATTATTATTACTTATATCATGACTTACTTATATAAATAATTTATATCCTGATTTATATATCAAATATATTCAGTATATATATATAATATATATATAAATAAAATGAAATACACCGTTCAAGTAGACGGTAGGTCGTACGTACGCAAGAACGTTGTTTGTTTTTCCTTGTTGACTTGAATGAAAGTAAGTAGATGTCATATATATATAAATATAAATAAATCCAGTATCTTTATCATGTAATATATTTAATTATTATTCATTATACATACTTTATAATCATTTTTTAATGGTTAACATGGAGAATGAATCCTATCGCGTCGTGGAGACGGTAATACGTACGTACGCATGAGCGATGATATTGTTCCCATAATTATTGATTTGAATTGGAGTGGATTATATAATATCTCAGGGACAGTATGATTTTATAATAACCATATATAGTTATTCTTAACACCATTATACCCATCCAATTATGGTGGTGGTGGAAAAACAAATTTCACCACTTTGTGGAGACGGTATTCCATACGTACGCACACGCTGAGATTTCATTTTCTATATGATGGATAGAAGGTGAAATGGAGTTGTTTCATATTTATAATAACATATCAGTATAAATTAGTTATATTGATGTTATTTCTTTATATTCAAACAACTAAAGAAGAAGAAGTTGAAGAAGAAAGAAAACATGAAAAAATAGGTAGAAGAGATTGTCTCTTCTTCGATGCACCACTTTTAAGCTTCCTATTAAGGCACTAGGTTTGGTCTTTTGAGTAGACCAGAACCTCTATAATGTTTCTATGGAATCTTATAAGGTAAATGGGCAGGGTTCCTCCAAGCATTAAGGCTCAAAATGGTGTATAGAGAAGAGGGAGGAGGTTCCCTATTATAAGGGAGGAGAGGGGCACCTTAGGAAAAACATAAAATATTATTTTATAATAAAGTCATATTCGGTTTATAATAGCTCCAAATTTATTTATTTAGAAGTTAAAGTGGGTATGGGTGGAACTCATCTCATCCAATACGTTTTAGAAAAGTTTAGGTTACTATTTTAACCTTATCATTATGATTTTTCTCTAAGTTAAATAATTTAACTTTTATCATGTCTTCTAGTTTTCTTACAATACTTGGTTAATAACCGTACTATAACAAGTCAAACGAACCAAAAGTGGTTAATTATTAATATATATGACCTTATATAAGTCATTTGGCCAAAACTTATATTTTTATGAAGAAACAATAACAATTAATAATATAATATTTGTTTTAAAAAATATTTTATGTCAATTTTGACACTAATTGGTAATTGATTTTTGTGAAAACCCAAACAGAATTATTAGTTCAAAAAAGTTAATTTAATAAATAATAACCTATCATATTAACCTAAAAATTAATGTAATTTATATACAGTCTCAAATTACATTTATATGGGTATTTATAACATCAATTATGTTAATATTTCATTAATAAGGTAATTATTGTATCATCATTGTGTCATAAATTAATTAACTTATTTAATGTATAAAAATTATAAATTAAATAAAATTATATAGGAAATATTTTTAACTTTTTAATAAATATTTTTTGTCGAATTTATACTATGTATAACCCTATATTAAAAAATTTTTAGTTATTAAACTTTGATTTTAACTCTTTTAACTCCTCTTTGAATTAAATAATAATAAATGTCATAATCTAATCCATGTGGACTTAAATGATAAAATGATATTTCTAAGGTTTTTTTAGTCGAATTATAGTTATCCAATATAATTAGGACATGTGTTAGGGTAATAATAATATCATTTTTACCCTTAATTGCCCTATTTACTTTTAACCGTGTTAAATAAAAGTAAAAAGTTACTATTCACCCAAAAATTATTTTTATCCTATTGAACAACATTTTATTCCTTGATATTAACTGTGTCTCTCGAATTTTCTAAATTCCACTCACAGATGTGGTAAAATTATTTTTTATGTAGATTTTCAAATTTTTCTAGGAGGTGGGTAAAAGACGGTGAAAAGTTAAAAAAAATTATATATCTAAAATTATAATAAAATGACTCCAATGAATTACATTGAACTTATATAGGTATTATGTAACAATTTATTAATAAAATAAATTTAAATAAAATAAATAAATATTTAAATAAAAAAGGCGGTTTTTAAATAGTAACCAAGTGTTTTCACTATTCATCAAAAATTGAATATTTTCAGAAAAATACCAAAAACTCACCCAAGGCTAATTTTGATATTTCAAATCCAAAAATGAAGCCCATTTTGAATGATATAATTTATAAAATTTCACAAAGTGGGTATTACTATTAATAATGGCTAGTTTATAAAATATTTTAATAACATATAGTTGTTTACTGAAACTCGATATTGCGTACAACACAAGCTATCGTGGAAGGTCACGATTGCGTATAAAGAAAGAAAAGTCACGGTTGCATGTAGTGGAAGATTCCTTTGTTGTTGTATATAATATAATCCAACCATATTTCATTTATACATTGAATATATATATATACACTCAATGTTTCTTAGAATAACTTCTATCAAACGAACATGAAATTGTGTGTAACACGATCCAAAAATAGTGTTGTGTATACTGCAAGTTAATACGGTGTTGCGTATAGTGCAAGATAATCTTGTTGTAACATAAAGTAGATGATATGAAAGAAATTAAAAATATATATATATTATAAAATCATGAGATTTTACAATTAATGTGGTTAATTAAAGAATAATAAAATGTGATAATTTTTTACTATAGTTATTACGTGATATTAATTATAAAATAGAATACACATTTAGTAACTAGAAACTTATTTAACGTTGATGGTGGTGGCCTAGTATTCTGTACTAACACCATACCCGGGCTTCTTGATTGGTACTTGAAAAGACTTCTTGTTTGTAGGATAGGTGTAACGCCCCGACCCCAGTTACCCATATTCTATGCATAATTACATAAAATTAACATGATCAGGAAAGATCAAGTCTCCAAAGACCCATTAGTTTAGTATCCTTGTAAAAACTAGACACATTCATAAGTCATACATTTAATCATAAAGTGTAAAAATACAACTACATAATCTCTATAGTCCACACTCATATCCTCTCAGACAATACCTGTACGTCATTCATAAAATACTTCTTCACATCCTAGGAAGAATAAAACATAGATAGGGGTGTGCTCATATGCTCAGTAAGGATAACAATATAGTAGAAACTATCATAAATAAGCATTAAAATATAAGGAAATGTATAACTAAAACAAAATCATTTTAAACATGAACATCATCATAATATGGAAAAAATAAAATAAAATAATACCATTTATTTATTCACATGGACATTATTCTAGTTGAATACTCACATGAAATATCAATACCCACATTCATAATGAAGAAATGCATAATTCCAGACTATCATAACCACATAGTGAAGGTCTTATGCCATGACTACAAATAAGATTTTGTTAAGGACTTGTGTAGAGACACTAGTTTTTCTCGCTAGACCTACCGATGCAATGAGGAGCTATATCAGGCTCAACCTGTCACTTACTATGTCCAATTCATTTTTCATAGGAACAATTCTAGACATAACAAAAACGTTCATATTAAAACTAGCATAAGAAATGATAATACTTTATCCATAATCCATGAATGGTATAAAAATAACACATCCACAGTCAAACATATCACAAAACTTTCAATACCATATGGATGTTTGGTATCATAATAAATGAACTTCAAATAAGCTTATAATCCATCAATGGATGTTGACATATATGAAATCAAAACTATTCGAGAGAAATATCTTTTTTTTAAAATCATTTAAAAGTCAAATAATTATAAATGAAAACATTTAATTTAAAAATATTCTTATAATCTTGTAAGGGAAGCTTCGATGCTTTTATAATGGTGGATAGTAGCCGCACCCACCATATAAATTAAAAAAGACATTCTTACCTAATTTTGTTGAAAAGGATAAAAATGAACCTATTTGGAAAACGACTGAATAATTCCATTATAAAAATATTTTACAAAGTCAAAAAAAGGTATATATTAATTTAAACAATAGTATATAAAATAGTAATAATGTTTTGAAATACATTTTTAAGAAACATGGATGTGGATGAAAAAGTGGTCCCAGTAGATAATTACATATAAACAACCTTGGATAATTAAGAGATTGTGAAATTAAACCTTACCTTGTACTTTTCCTTGTTCGAGGGTAGTTTAACCTCCTGTATAATGGTGAAATAATTATTATTAAATTATAAAAGAATCATATACATTAATACGATATCATATAAGATCATTTAACATATCTTCGTTAATAATATTTATTATTAAAGTTGATTCGGGTGTTAACAGATTCATTTTATTTTATATTCTTTGTTTTGTGGGTCATATTTTTCATTGATGGGGATGTATGTTATTCATATTCAGAATGATATCAAGTCTTTTAATATTACATTTAATCATAAAATGTAAAATCTTCTTGAATGGATATGATGGAAAATGAATCTCATCGCGTTCATGGAGACGGTAATCCGTATGTACGCACAAGCGACAATATCACTATTCGGATATTAAAATAATATATAATTGGATAGTATATCATATATAAAGAATCGTTATCATTTTATATTTATTATTTACATCAATTACACATTATTATTATACCAATCCAAATAATTATGTATTGAATAATAATTATAACATGACGTGGAGATGGTAAGTCGTACGCACGCAAGTATTGACATGTCATTCAAAGGATGGATAGAATATTGAATTTGGTTGTAAAATATTTATAATAACATCATAGTATATATAAGATTCTAGTGTTATTATTTTATAATGGAAACAACAATGAAAAAGGAAGTGGAAGTAGAATAAAACTTGAAAGATGTGATGAAATATTTACCTCTTCTTCGTGTTCTTCCTTTTGATTTGATCAAAAGGGATCCTTAGGTTGGATTTCTTAACTAATGTAGGGCCTGTAGGATGAAGGGAGTATAGCAATGAGGGTATTTGGGAGGGGTTTGGCCATCCCAAAAGGCTTTTAAGGTCTGAATTAGAGAGAAGGGGGAGTGCCCTTTTATAAGAAGGGTGAGGGGCACCTAAGGAAAAACATAAAATATTATTTTATAATAAATTTATATTCGGTTTTAATGGATCCAACCTGATTTATTTCGAGTCTAAGGTGGGTTGGGTCTAAATCCACCGTAAAAATAGATTTTATACCTGTTTGGGTCAATATATTAACCTTATCTTTTAGATTTAACTTTTACTTAATTAGTTTAAAATTTACCATGTCTCTTTGTATTTTTCTATTATTTGGTTAATAAACTAACTATAAACTACAATACGAACACCAAGTGGTTCATTAATTACATAAATATCATCACATAAGTCCTTTGGATGAACCTTATATTTTTATGAATATTATATCAATTAATAATTTAATATTTGTTTCAAAAAAACTTTAATGTCAATTTTGACACTTTTTAATAATTGATTTTTATTAATGTCATTAAAATATTATTAATTCAATATAAATTTATTTAATAAACCATAACATTCCATAGTAAGATAAAAAATTATTAGATATCACCAAAATATTAAAATTATATTTATTTTATCATTTATAATACAATTTATTTCATTCTTTCACTAATGAAAACATTGCATCATCATTGTGTCATAAATAAATTTAATTATTCAACGTCTAAAAATTGAAAATAAAATACCATTATGTAGGAAATATTTTTATCTTTTTAATTAATATTTATAGTCGAAATTATAACTTATATAACAGCTTGTAAATATTTTTTAATAAAAGATATATGTTTATTTCATTTTTGCCATTACATTAAATTAATTAATATAAAGTGTCATTATCTCTATCAAGTGGCTCCAAGTAGTCCCCAAATGGACCCAAAGATTCCCATGGTCGAAAATATATCATCCAATAGGGTTAGGACACATGTTAGGGTAATTTAATATTTTTTTAATATTTTTCTATTTACCCATATTTACCGGATGTATCTTTTAACCATGGTAAATAAAATATTTACCAAAATAATTATTCATAATGTCTAAAAATAAAAGTTAAGCATTTAAATAAAATTTATCTCCTGATCCAAAATATGGAATCCATTTTTCCAAATTTCAAATATAGAAGTGGATGAAATTAATTAAAATTAATTTCCATTGTCAAAACAAAAAACGTGGTTTTAAGAAATAATAACTATCAAAAGATTGACACTTGTTTATGTCTAGTTTAAATGTGAAGTTATATACAATGACAAACATTGGATTTAATATTAATAATATATTCTAACTATACTTCAAAATCACTAAATAGTATAATTTATCACTATAAATTATTTGGATTAAAAAGTTGTTTTTAATTAAAGATCAGTATTTTTCACTATTCATAAAAAATTTGAGGTTCTCAAAAAAATACCAAAAACTCAGCCTAAGCTAATTTTGATATTACAAATCCAAAAATTAAGTACAATTTGAATAATAAAATTTAAAAAATTTAAAAAATTGGGTATCAATATTAATAACGGCTACTCTGATTGGTTTTGGTGTGTGTTTGAACCTCGAAGTTGCGTACGACACGTGCTAATTTATTATTAAAAGAAGTGCATACTGTGGAAGATTGGGGTGTCACATTCTCCCCTCCTTAAAATAATTTCATCCTCTAAATTTCTAGAATATTACTGCGTAAAAAGACTCGGGTGGTTCTTCTTCATAAGTTCCTTGGGTTCCCACGTTGCCTTTTCTATCTTATGGTTTCTCCATAGAACTTTTACCAGACGAGTCGACCAGTTTCTCAGCACTTATTCTCTAGTATCAAGAATCATAATGGGATATTCACAATAAGACAGATTGGGTTCCAATTCTACTTCCTCAGAAGTGATTACGTCCGTTGGTTTAGGCATGTATTTTCTCATCAGTGATACGTGGAAAACATCGTGGACATTGGAGAGACTTGGCGACATTGCCAATTTGTAAGCTACAACCCCAATTCGTTATAGAATTTTGAAAGGTCCTATGTATCTAGGACACAATTTTCCCTTCATACCGAAACTTAAAACAATCTTCCATGGAGACACCTTCAAGAAAATATGATCTCCTACCTGAAATTCCAAATCCTTCATTCGGTTGTCAGCATAGCTCTTCTGCATACATTGAGATGCTTTGATGTGGTTTTGGATTGCCCTCAGCTTTTACATTGTCTCCTCCACTAGTTTTGGACCTACGAGTTTACTCTCACCAACATCATCCCAACAGGTTGGTGTGCGACATCTCTTTCCATATAATGCTTCATATGGTGCCATCTAAATACTTGAATGAAAGCTATTATTATAGGAAAATTCTACTAGATGTAAATATTGATCCCACATACCATGAAAGTCAAGTGAGCATGATCTCTACATGTATTCTAATGATTTAATAGTCCGTTATGATTTTCTATAAGTTTGGGAGTGGTAGGCTGTGCTCAAATGAAGTTCAGTATCTATGTATTTTTGAATACTTTTCCACAATATTGAAGTAAAACGTGGATCACGATCAGAAACAATCGATAGTGGTACTCCATAAAGTCTCACTACTTCATTATTATATAGTCTTTAAAGATTTTCAAGTGGTAGATCTTCTCTTATAGTAAGAAAATGTGCTGACATGGTAAGACGATCAAGAATAAGACATATTGCATCGTTCTTTCTATGTGTCTTTGGTAGTCCCATGACAAAGTCCATCGTAATATTATCCCATTTCCACTCCAGTATGGGAAGAGGTTGCATGACCCCTCCAGGTTGGTGCCTTCCAGATTTCACTAGTTGAAAAACCATATATCTTGACACCAAATCAGCAATCTCCCTCTTCATGTTTTCCCACTGAAAATGTCCCTTCAAATCCATATACATCATAGTGCTACCAGGGTTTGTAGAGAAATTGGAACTATGAGCATCATCCAACAATTCTCTTTTTAGACCATGTATATTGGGAACACAAAGCCTCTTCCCAAAATTCGAAATTCCATCTTCATACACAAATTCACTCAATATACCATCATTCACACCTTTAATATTCTTTTTAACCTCTTCATCATCATTCTGAGAACTCTAAATCCTTTCTAGTGAAAATGGTTTGGCAACCATTTGTAAAAGCATTGATGTTTCACCCTTCCTGGTTATTCCCATGTCAATCTTCACTAAATCAATGAAAATTCGATCACTTTCAAATATCATCTTGTTCAAAACTCCATGAACCTTTCTGCATAAAACATATTCCACCTTATTTTCCTTCCCTAGGTTGTAGTGTATCGTGCAATCATAATCCTTGAGTTGTTCAAGCAATCTCCTTTGCCTCACGTTGAGTTCTTTCTGTGAGAAAATATACTTCAAACTCTTGTGATCATTATAAATCTAAAAATATTCATCATAGATACAGTGTCTCAAAATATTGAATGAAAATATTATAGCTGATAACTCAAGATCATGAGTAGGATAGTTTTTCTGATTAATTTTTAGCTGTCGTGATGCAAAGGCAATTACCCTATCATTCTGCTTAAGGACAAAACCAATTCCTTTCTATGTGGCATCATTATAATTAAAAAATAAATCATTCCCCAATGGTAGATTCAAGATAGGAGAATTGACTAATCTTATCTATAATTATTTGAAACATTATTCACACTCTTTTTCCCAAAGAAATTTAACCCCTTTACATGTGAGCGTCGTTAATAGGTTAGCCAATCGGGAAAAATTCTGGATGAAACATTGATAATAACCTGCTTAACCAATAAAACTACGTACCACAATTATACTCATCAGTGATGGACATTCTTGGATTGCTTTGGTCTTTGAAGGATCAACACATATTCCATCTTTTGAGACAATATGTCCACGAAAAGAAATCTCCTAAAGAATGAATTCACACTTGCTAAACATCCCATATAACTCTTGTCTTCTAAGAGTCTTCTGGATAATGCGCAAGTGATTTTCATGATTTTCGTTTCTTTTGGATTATACCAAGATATATTCAATAAACACCATTACAAAATTATTGAGATATTCCTTGAAAACCTTGTTTATTAGATCAATGAAAACAGAGGGTGCATTAGTCACCCCAAAAGGCTTTACTGTAAACTCGTAATGCTCGTACCTAGTTCGAAATGCAATTTTCGGAATGTATTCCTTCTTCACACACAATTGATGATATCCAGATCAAAGGTCAATATTTAAAAAATATTGAGCACCATGATGTTGGTCAAATAAATTATAAATGTGAGGTAGGTGATACTTATTCTTTATTGGTATAGCATTGATCTCTCTATAGTCAATGGAAAACTTCATAGATCCATCTTTCTTCTTATCAAACAGAACAGGGGATCCCCATGGAGAAAAACTAGGATGAATAAATCCCTTATTACTCAATTCCTCTAGTTGTTTCTGCAGTTCCACTAATTCATCAGTGGACATTCTATTAGGGGTCTTTGATATGAGCCTTGATACATGAATTTAATCAATGGAAAACTCATTTTCTCGTTCTCGAGGATGTCCATGTAAATATTTTAAAAATTCGTCAATATATACTCTCAAAACAGGTATATCCTATATTTGAACATTCGTTACCTCACCCATAGTCATTTCATTCACTTTCTCCCCAATAATTGAATTTAGTTTAGCTACTGTGGGTAGATCTAGATAAGAATTAGGTGGTGAAGATTCTTCAATAAAGATGTGGTGTTCTTTATCATCATCATCAAAGATCATGACCTCCATCTTTTTACAATAAATATTCGCATCATGTTCTGAAGGCCAATCAAAAACAAGAATTATATCATATTCAATCATGGTATGATGATGAGATCAGCAGATAAAGAAAATTTATATGCTCTAATGGGAAATGATCCACAAAACTTTGTTGCGATGATACATCCCTTAGGAGTTTTAACTAACAACTCCATTGTTAATTCCAATTGAAAATATCTAAATATATTAGAAAATGAGGAAGATATGAAACAATGAGATGATATAGAATCAAATAAAGCATTTTCTAAACTTGAGGCAACCATTGAATTACATGCCACTATGTTTTTCGGAGCTTCTACATCAGCAGTAGTGATAGCATAAGCTTGGCCTTGATCCCTTATCCTTTTTGAGGTATGGTCCATTGAGGCTTAGGATATTCATTTTCATAATGTCCCATCTACCTGATATTGTAGCATTGAACTTCAATATCTTTTTTCATCCCCTTGAAATCATGAGTTTGTTGGCCTTTTTCACCACACTTGTAACCAACTAACATTCCCTTCTGGCATGTACCGGGGTGTTTCTTCCTGCATTTACTGTAGGATGGATATTATAATTTTACCTTATTCCCCTTATTTCCATTTCCAGAGTGATTTCATATCTCTTCTTATCTTTCATTGCTTTAAAGTCATAAGAATTAGTGAATTTCATTTATGTCTTGATATCACATGAGAAAATATCTTCGTATGATGAGAAGGATTGTGTGACTAATGCACGATGGTGAAATGGTTTTAACCCATCACAGAAATGATCAATTTAGTTCTAGGGTTACGTATATAATCTACAGCATGCCTTGTTAACCTGGTAATGTTAGACTCATACTTTGCAAATTTCTCAACCTACTTTTCCCTCAAACTCAGATATCGACTTTCCATATATGCTCGATGGTCATGAGAAATTTATTTTTCTAAGAAAATCTCTTTAAACTTTCTCTATTAAATATTTGATAGTTCATCATCTTCCTTCATGTTTTGAATTAATTATCACCATTGATCAGCATCTTCAGTGAGGTGGTAAACTGCAATGACAACTTTTTCCCTTTCACTACTCCCCAAGGTGTGGAAAATTTTCTATAATGAAATTATCCATTGCTAAGATACTAAAGGATTTGTACCCCCATTGAATGATAATGTTTTTTTCCTCATTAAGCGATCTAACATTGATTCTCCCTACTGTGGATCAGGGTGTTTCATACGGGTAAGGTTATTATTCATAACCTGAGTGTGTTTTCCCAGTATGGTGATTAGCTGATCAGTACTAGTTTCATCACCATGTCCACTAAAAATATCTTTAGCAGGACAGAAATCCCTGCATGGTGTGTGTCGATTGTTATGGTTTCCATTCCATCCACTAGGTGCAATTTCAAAAAAATGGCATACACTAGATTAGTTTATGAATCGTAATATATAAATCCAAACTTCTAAAACACTTAACACAAATTTAACAATTTATAGATATAATCCATAATCATAAAAATATTTTCTTCGAGGAAGTATATACTCAAAGAACCTTCATAATGGTTTTTATAGAAAATTAGTATTATCCTAAGCATATCCTCCAGGTGTCTCGTAACCAAGAGTGCAGCAAGGCCCATTGTCATGCACCCATTACCGTTCGAGTCTAGCTCAAAGCAGTTTTTTGGGTTTTACCCCTAGGTACATCTGTGCCAGAGCCGTCTCTTCCTGCTCGTATCGAGACAGGGATGTATTTCATGGAAAACTCACAAAATCTCTACAATACCAAGATTATAGGAAGTTCCTCTATACTAATCTTCAAATTATATCATAGGTTTATGTGCTCTAATCAGAGATTATCTTAATCTAGCTTCCATGGCTTGTAATAAACTTCCTCTAATACCAACTGTAATGCCCCGACCCCAGTTACCCAGTGTCGGTGCATTATTACATAACATTGCATGATCACAAAATATCATGTCTCGAAAGAATGATTAGTTTAGTAGCCTTGGAAACAATAGATACATTAATAATTCTTACATTACATTATTAAGTGGAAAATACAACAAAATAGTCTCTATAGTCCACTCTCATATCCCCTCAGACTATCCTAGCAAATTAGTCATAAAATACTTCTTCATATCTAGGGAAAAATAAAACATAGAAAGGGTTGAGCTCAGATGCTCAGTAAGGATAAAAATATAGCATAAACTTTCATAATTAAGAATAAACATTTATGAAAATGTATAACTAAAAAACACTTTTAAACATAAACATTAGCATAATATGGAAAAAATAAAATGAAATAATACCATTTACTTATTCACATGGATATTCTACTAATCGAATAATCACATGAAATATCACTAACCACTTTCCAAAAGAATGAATGTAGCTAGATTATCATAACAACCTAGTCAATGCCTTCTGCGAAGACTACAAATAATATTTTGTGTAGGCCTTATGTGAAGACACTAGTTTGTCTCATGATACCTACTGATGCATCAAAAATCTATAGCTGGCACCACCCACCACTTAATATGTCTAATGTATTCCTCATATGAAAAGGATTAAACATAACATATACATTTGTATTAGAACTAGCATACGAAATGTTAATACTATATCCATAAACCATGAATGGTATAAAAATAACAAATCCCCATTGAATCATATCACAAAACCTTCATTAAAATATGGATGTTTTGTATCATTATAAATCATATTCAAATAATCTTATAAACCATCAATGGATGTTGACATATATGAAATCAAAACAATTTGAGAGATATATCTCTTTTTTTAAATCATTTAAAAGTAACATAATTATAAAAGAAAACATTTACATTAATAATATTCTTATAATCTTGTAAGGGAAGTTTCGATGATTTTATAATGGTGGAAAATAGCTGCACCCACGGTATAAGATAAAAAAATACATTCTTACCTTAATTTTGTCGAAAAGGTTAAAACGGACCTTGTTTGGAAAATGAAAGAATGATTCCTTTAAAAAAATATTTTAAAAAGTAAAAAAGGTTATAAATAACTTTAACCCCCTGTATATAAAATAGTAATAATGTTTTTAAATACGTTTTTATGAATCATGGATGTGGGTGATAAAGTTGTTGCAGTAGATAATTACAAATAAACAACCTCAGATAATGAAGAGATTGTGAAATTAACCCTTACCTTGTACTTTTCCTTGGTCTAGGGTAGGTTAACCTCATGTATAATGGTGAAATAATTGTTATTAAATTATACACAAATCATATACATTAATATTATATCATATATGGTCATTTTACATTTCTTCGTTTATAATATCATATTATTATCGTGTTTTTGGGTGTTAAGAGATTCGTTTTAGTTTAGATTATTTTTTTGTGCGTCCTATTTTTTATGGATGGGATATATATTATTCATATCCAGAATTATATCATGTCTTTAAATATTACATTTAATCATAAAATGAAAATTAGCCTTGAATGGATGAGATGGGGAATGAGTCTCATCGCGTTCGTGGAGACGGTAATCTGTACATATGCACGGGAGAAAATATCATTATTTTGATATTAAAATAATATATAAATTGATGTTATATCATATCTAAATAATAATTATGATGTTATATTTATTATTTACATCAATTACACACCATTATTATACCCATCCAAATAATGATGTGTTGAATAACAATTACACCACGATTTGGAGATGGTAAGTCGTACGTACGCACATATTGTGACATGTCATTCAAGGGATTGATAGAATAATAAATTTTACTGTAAAATACTTATAATATCATCAATGTATATATAAGATACTAGAGTTATTATTCTAGAATGGAAACAACAACAAAAAAGAAGTGGAAGAAGAATGAAACTTGAAAGAGGTGATGAAATATTTACCTCTTTTTCGGGTTCTTCCATTTGATTTGATCAAAAGGGCTCCTTACGATGGATTTTTGAATAAACGAGAGCCTCTAAGATGAAGGGAGGATAGTTGAGAGGGTATTTGGGCATGGTTTCGCTGAGCCCAAATTCATTGAATGTTTTAATTATAAGAAAGGGGGAGTGCCCTTTTATAAGAGGGGTGAGGGGGACCTTAGGAAAAACATAAAATATTATAGTATAATAAATTTATATTCGGATTATAGTGGCTCCAAAATGATTAATTTAGATTATAAGGTTGGGATGGGTCTATGTCCACCCAAAAATAGGTTTTAGAGAGTTTTGGTTCAATATATTAAGCTTATCTTTTAGATTTAACTCTAAGTTAATTAGTTTGACATTTACCATGTCTCTTTGTATTTTTATATTATTGGGTTAATAAACTTAATATAAACAACCAATAGAACCCCATGTGGTTCATTAATGACATACGTATAATAATATAAGTCCTTTTTTATATCCTAGGATTTTTAGGACTTTCATATCAATTAATAATATAATATTTGTTTTAAAAACACTTTTATGTCAAATTTGACAATATTTTTTTATTGATTTTTGTTAAAGTAATAAAAAAATTTATTAATTCCAAATAAATTTATTTGATCAATACTAACATGCCACTGTAACCTATAAAATTCTTGGATGGAATCAAAATATTCAAATGAATGTTATTTTAACATTTGTGATATCATTTATTTGATTCATTCACTAATAATGAAAACACTACATCATCATTGGGTCATAAATAAATTTAATTATTAAATATCTCAAAAATATAAATAAAATACCATTATGTAGGAATTAGTTTTATATTTATAATGAGTATTTATAGTTCAAAATATAACTTATATAACGCCTTGTAAAAATAGTTTTACTAAAAGATATATGATTATGTCATTTTTTCCTTTACTTTAAATTAATTAATATAAAGTGTCATTATCACTCTCATGTAGCTACATGTTGTCCCAAAATCGACCCAATGTTTCCCATGGTCGGATATGTATCATATAATAGGGTTAGGACATGTTTTGGGGTTATTTAATATTATTTTAATATTATTTTGTAACCCATATTTATCGTATTTACCCTTTGACCGTGGTAAATAAAATATTTTCCAAAGAAATTATTCATAATGTCTAAAAATAAAAGTTACCTATCTACACAATTTGGACCTATAGAAACCAAATATATAATCCATTTTACCAAATTCCAAACACAAAAGTGGGAGAAATTAATTTAAAATTAATTTCTATAGTCAAAACAAAAAGCGTGTTTTTTAAGAAATAATAACTATCAAAAGATTAACATTAGTTTATTTCTAGTTTAAATGTGAAATTACGTCCAATGACCAAAATTGGATCAAATGGTAAAAATATATTCAAAATATACTTTAAAATCACTCAATAGTATTATTTATCACTACATATTTTTTGGATTAAAAATGTTTTTTTTAATTAATGTTTAGTATTTTTCACTATTCATAAAAAATTTGAAGTTCTCATAAAAATACATAAAAGTCACCCTAAGATTATTTTGATATTATGAATCCAAAAATGAAGTCAAATTTTAATCATAAAATTTATAAAATTTCAAAAAGTGGGTATTACTATTTATAACGGCTACTTTGATTGGTTGTGGTGTGTGTTAGAACCTCGAAGTTGCGTACAACACACACTAATGTAGTATTCAAAGAGAAGTGAATCGTGGATTCTTGGGGTGTTACAATAGGATAATGGATGTCTCTCGTTGATAATTATCTAATTTGATATGTATCGTACATTAGGGAGACATACATAGTGGTGAGACCAAGTTGGGGGCACTAGTAGTGTATTTATTTTCAGTTTTCATTTTGACACATAACACTTATTTGGCTTCACATATATACTATTTATTTGTGGATATTGTTATCTGTGTTGGTTCATTATGTGATATGTGTTATTCCAGTAATATTATTATTATTTTTCATGGTTATTATATATTATATATTTTATGATTATTTTTGATGTGATGATTCTATGATATAAATTTTATAGTCCATCCATCTTCACATATAAAACCATAACTAATAGATAGAATCCTATAGAATATGGGGAGGAATTCTGGAGGTACTCACTTCTAGAAAAATGACTTTTATTCGTATACATATAGCCATGGTTTAATTTGTCTCTAGAGGTATGATGAGATATATTGATGGTTACTTGAAAATCATGGCTTCAAAATTCATATTGCAATGGGAAAAAGAAACCCATTGAAATAGGTCTTCATTTATTTTATCATCCCTTAGATACTTTCCTCTAGAACATAATATACCCACCCTCGAAACTCTTCTCCATTGGTTGATCATGACTGACCAAACCCTAATCCATCATCTATTCATCCTTGGATTCTCCTTTCAGATCCTATATCCCACTTATGATCCCACACATCTAGTTCATCAAACATTCTTCACCTCCTCTATCCCATTCATTATGAATTCCTCCTCAATTTGGTTCATTGAATGAACTGAGACCACTAATTAGGGGGATCCAAGTGAGCTATCCCCTACCCTTTATGAAAATATTGTTGTGGTTTTGTTTTCGAGATATATTCTTTCAGAAACAAGTCATACCTATCTCCGGTTATCATACTACCATAACTCTATAATATATGATAATTTTCAAGGATCACATCTCCACTAATAATGTATCTTCTATGAAAGTTATTACTCTAAGAATTTCAACTTTTCGGTTCCAAATCATGTTCAATTTAGTCTTGGTTGTTTATTGTTTTATATGAATGAATATATATTTCTATTCATTCTCAATGTGACTTATTTTTTAAAATAGTACACCCGAAATTTATCCATCCAATTTTTTACCACACCATATTTCCTATATTTCCAAATCAAAATCACCCCATCCACTAATACATTCACCAGAAATGCTGATGATAGATTTAATTCTAGAATAAATTGGATGCACCATGAAAATATATTGTATGCTATATTGAATAAAATAATTAGTTCATTCCCACATTGTTCAATACACAGGAATATCTACATTTTTTCTAGTGAATATGTTTGTATTACATGTCTAACCTATATATAATCGATATATATGTTACTATTTTTTATTTATGTTCAGCAAATATTTTTAAACAAATTGTTAATTTCTATTTCATCATAAATTTATCTGGTGCATTTAATTTCAATTATATTAATATCTATATAAGTACATATTTTATGATATAATACTTTATAAAAATAAAATATATCACTAAAAGTTTTTTTTATATTTTATTATTTCCTAACTATCTATACTGTAACGCTTCATTTTTATTAATATTCCTTCATTCTTCTTTTATGATGATAAATTATTTTTAACCGATCATATTCTTTTTCATGATGTCTTAATTTTAGTTTTATATTTTTGTTCTCTTTTCAGGAAGTCAATACATGGTGGTTTAAGAATAAAATTAGATCTCTATATTTTCGTCATTTTAGATGAATAAGAAGTTCCCCATTAACATGGTTATTAATCCACTGGATTGGTATATTTAATAGTTCTATCAAGGATAATATGAAATATTGAATACTCCCTTAATAGATTCATTTCAAGTATCAAATATAATTTTTGGTTTTTTGTTTTACTCATAGTTGTTTACTATGAAATGTTTTTTCAATATATTTACATCAGGAAATGAATGACATCTGTGGGCCTGATTTGTGATCATGTTTTATGGTTAGTGATAATGGGTAAAATCAATTAATATTGTAGGCATAGATACAATAAATTCATATATCAAATGGGGAAATCGATTGATGTGAGGATGCACCATTTAAATATTATCCTTCATGTTCCTCTCAAGTGTAATGAGTTTATTTCAAGGGTTCATTTATGGACACTCGAAACATTGTGAATCATTTAGATGGAGTTTTATCACTTCAAGATAAATTCATAAACATTTTATTTGGTTTGTATAATATAATAATTTATTACATCTTACACATTATAATAAAGGCCTATAACACGAAGAAAGGAACTCCCACGTCTGTCTTAGTGGAAGAATAGTGTATAATCCTTTTGATAAATTTTCAACACTGAAATTACATGATGTCTTATTTTATGGTAGGTTCATAGTCTCATATTTTTTAATTTCTAGCCATTGTTTGTTTTCATCTAAATAAAATAATAAATTGTATTGATAATCATCTATTTTTAGGTGTGGATTATTTTTCATTCATTTACAATATTTTGACTTAATCCTTTTGGTGTCTATATTATAAATTCAAACCTATTTTTATTTTCTTAATACTCTTGAAATTTTTAGAATGAGGCGATATAAGTTCATACAAATTATCTATATTATAATTTTTCCTTCTTATAATCTTCACATTAATATTACTTAAGAGTATTTAATAATTTTTTATTTATATTATTTGATGTCATGGTATGTTTTAATGTTCTATCTTTCATCATTTTTTGACTAATTTGAAAAATATGATTTAGTAAAATATTTTTAGAATAATGTAATCTAACATTATCTATTTGTTTAATTGTCTAGGACTAATATATATTTATGGATATTTATGAGTTCAGATTCAAGATAGGATATAAAAAACTGGTCCTTTTATTATTTTCAGAAAAACAGACATATAGAAACAATTTTTTATTTTCAGACTTTATTTTCTTTTTAATTAAATAGAAAAAAAAAGAAAACAATAAGTTTTTTATCAAATAAAAAAGTATCATTGACCAATACATTGTTATAAAGATAATCATTTGATTCTTGATGATTTTTAGTTGGTTAAATTTTATTTCAATGTCCAAGTCCATTGAATCACCCCATTCAACTCTATTTCAGTATTCCATGTTTTTCAAAATCCAATTATACGTGCATTATCTAATTCTGGGATTGAAATTTAATATCATCAAGCACTAAGTTAGTCATGAAGTGACATATAATTTTTATAGTATGTCATTAGGAAGGTACAACTTATTATTTTCCAATTCTAGATGCATGTTTTTAAGGGACTATAATATGAAAGATTTGAATATATATTTGGTTTGGACCTCTATAACTACTGTCTTAATGGTAATTAATATGGGTCCAGGAAATAATATGTTAGTGCTTTTTATTATTTTATCCACATATCACTATAATTGTTTATTGAACTTCGTTTTTATCTTTCAATAATTTTATTAGTAATATTTTTTTTATGATTTCTTATATGAAGATGTCTAAATTGCATGCATGGTACATAATTTTCCATTTTATTATTTGAATATTTATTAAGGCATGATTTTTTGAATCAAATAATGTCTCACTTTTTGATGAGATATTGGATTATGGAACTAAAAATGAATGTGGTCATGTAGTGTAGAATGACCATTTCACAATTGATATTAAAATTATGAGATGAATAATATGTCTTTGATGAAATTGAAGAAAACATTTCTATTTTTAATGAACATAATATAACATTTAGTTTTATGTATGTGATAGAATATATTTATTATTTACAACATTCATGGTTTTCTTCTTATCCTTTTTAAATGTACACATATTTTCAAATAATTTTATTTTTGACTTAAACATTAAGATTACAGTTTCCAATAAATATAAGAAGTTTTTTTATTTATTACTAATATATAATTTTAATTTTATTTAAATTAAAAGTTTTTATCATCAAGTGAAAATGAAAAATTATAAAATATTATACAATTTTCACGTCCTTTAATAACAGATAATAATACTCGATTCCTCTACTTTTAATATCGTTAATTTTTGTATAATCTTCTCTCGAGTCACTAATAAATTCTGATTTTTTATTTATTTTTTACAATATTCTTCTTTGGATAAGTATTTAATTTTTATCATTCCCTTATTTGAAAAAGTTATTTCAATTTTTTACTTTTTTAAAGTATACATTCTTTATATTCAAATATAATGTATTTTTTTACCGGTATAAATAACATAATATGTCTTCAATTGTTACACATTTTTTTTGGACAAGAGATTCATATAATTGATAGTATAACTAACAAAACCACAAAATGTATTTTTTTTTAATTTTTGTTGTTTTTTATTTTAATATGGATTTCATAACTCCAATTTATTTATTAGTCAATGTGTGAAATTTTTTTAAATTTTCACCATTTTAGATTTATTGGTGGCCGAAGATGGATTTTAAAATCATTATAGATGTTCCATTTTTTATGAAATTTTTGTATACAAGTCATATATTTATTTTGCAAGCAGTTTATTTTTATTTTTTAATGAATTTTAAATTCCATAAATTTTTAAAAATAAATTAAAATATAATATTTCTAGAAAATATATAATACATGAAAAATACATTATTCTTTGCATTTTCCATGTCTTTTTTTAAACTACAACATTGTACATTCCCCTATATGCACAATATATTATTATTTTTAGTGTTAAGATGAACACTATAAAATTAAATACTATATTCTTCTGAAATGAAAAAATATCAATATTATAGTTATAAAAACAGTCTAATTATATTATTCATTATTCATTTAATCTGTATCTACTGTTTAGTTTTTATTAAATATTTAAATACATGTTATAGAATCAATTTTTGACTGTTAGTTTTGTTCAAAAAATAATTTTTATCATTTTTATTTATATTTTTTAACTTATAGATAGATCATTGGGACTGTATGGAAATAAAAATGTATATTTGTTGAATAATATTTATTCTCATTATCATTGACATATTTATATTTCCATATTTCCATATTTTACACCTCATTCAATGGAAATTTCTTCCACTAAGTTATATACTTGTTCCCTATATGAGTTGGAATTTGAAACATATTCTCAGTTATTTTTTTAGATGTCATAAATAATTTTTTATATGGAATATTAATATTCTAAAGGTTATTTTTCCAATGGATGTCAAATTTTCTCACTAAATTAAAAAATATTTTAAATTTCTTATTTCTATTTTATATTTTTTTACATTATTAATTTAGAACATAAAACATGATTACATATAATTTTATTTTTTTTTCTATGGAATATTATGCTCCTTATACTTATTTATGTTCATATTCCAATGAGGATGGTGATGATCACGATGATGAAGATGATGGTGGACTTATTGTAGTTGATAATGATGTTTGTGAATCTATAAGAGATGATGAGGGTTATGATGGATTTTGTGTTAATGATAGTGTGTTACATTAATTATATAAATTTATTGGTGGTTTACAAATTGAATATTACAATAAATATTTTCCATTCCGATGATTTTTATATTACGTTTTTTTATAATATATGTTATTGACTATTTGAAATTTTATAGTACCTATTGTATTCAGTTTGAGTTCTATTTATTCTTTTGAGTTGTTTTTAATTATATTTTAGGCATGATGGTTTGAGTTTTATTTCAGTTCTACTACAAGGGTGGGGATTTAGGTATAGAAGGTTGTTTTATACACTATATTTTAGGATGTGATTTATGTGTCAGAATATATATATATATCATTATATTTGTATTATATTTATATTTTATACCTTCTATTTTTATAATTCTTCAATAAGATACATGGTTTGAGGGCTTCTTTGAGTGTAGGGATTTATGAATAGAATGATTTTTATAAAATGTATTCATAATAGGTATTTAAGTATAGATTGATGAATAAAGAAAATATAAATAATCTCGTTAATAATAAAGGAAATCATTGCAATGATATTTCATATTTTTAACATTCAAATTAAATTGTCATTTCACATTATCATATAAAATTTTAATAGGAACAAAATATTACTATAATATTTTAGACAATAATTGAGATCATATTGTCATGGTGTTGCAATAATGTGTTACTATGATTTATCTGTAATTGATTCTTCTTAAACTATTTTGGTAAGTAGAATACAATTTAAATTATCGAGAATCATGTATAACTAGTTCTGGATAGTAGTGCATAGATAGAAAAAGTACTCTTTACTATTTGTGATCAATAGAATATGAGTGAAAAAAATATAATATATATGTTGAAATACAATGTAATGTAAATCTATACAAGTTTAAAGACTGTGGGTTAGAACTGAAGCATTAGACTTTATAGTGTGTACAATGAAATATTATTGTGTACAATGCCATATTATTTTCAATGCCCATTTACCATATTTTTATATCATCAATGGTAATATAAAAAAAATTCGAGATAGATATTGTTTTTTGTTCCAATTTTCACATTGTAGATGGTAATTTATCATAAAATGAGAACCCTTATTCATACAACTACTTATTGGATCTCTATAATAAATATATTCTATTTCTATATTTGTATAAGATAAGGTCGTATAAATAATCCAAAATGTCATATTCACATCAAAAAAATTATATAATGTAAGAGGGATAACCTATAGTTAAACTATGTGTAATAATTCCCTCTCAAAATTTTTATACCCTCATCTCCTCACTAATGAAGAAATCCTATAAAATTCATATATCATTGAGTAAAAAAACTACAGATTTTTACATGACAGACCGTACCTATGTAACAATAAATATATAATTTTTATTAATAGCCTAACCATTTATAACATAAAATCTCACAATAAATGTCCACTGAATTGTGCCCACAAACACTTCGAAATATCTCAATATCTATGATATTGAATTCACTATTTACTTCAATGTATCACTCCATATATCTTCTACAACTAGTCAAATCCTTTGATGAACTACATCATAACCTTGTTACATATCCTCTATATTGATTATATGGGGGTGTCATGAAAATTATATGTCTTCATTTAGGTAAAATGATACCAAATCCAAAAGATATTAAATATTTTAACTATCCTAATAAATAAATCCATTAAGTCACTCAAAATCAATTTAACTTTCACAATCATCATTTACTATAATTAAATGAATTATATAAACCATAACACAGTATAATAAAAATTAGTAAACCATCCATAAAGTATAATGTGTTGAGAACCATGTATAGGGATCTAAAATGTATTGATGTTCACAAACATAACATGGTTCCATGGTCTTCATCATTTCCGATGTTTGGATATACCATTGTCTTACTAACAATATTAAATACAAAATTTACTACTCTATAATTCATTCTAAACCACACTTGGCTATTATTTATTCACATCCAACCCCTTAAAAAACACTATAGAGACAGTAAACAAAAAAACATCATCTGGATTCCTATTTCCGTAAATCATAATACAAATAATATTTTACTTCATTGGTTTTATTTTTGTAGGTTTCTATATTCTAGAACCATTTAATAAGAATTATATTCTTCTTAAATATACTAATTAAATTACATGTTCATTCATAATCTTATATATTCTTGATCATCTGCGGTTACATGAACCATATACCGATGAAAGAATATTTTTGGCGTACATATGAAGAATTTTTGGTGACCACTAGAATCTAAAATGTTCCATAGAACATGTAAAAATGGAGTCTTATAAATAGGGAATTTGGGCTCGAGAAAAAAGTATTGTCGGTCTGATAATAGATCATGCCAATTATTATTAAGAGATATATTTTCGTTTTTAATTTTTTTGTGTATGCATAGTGTTTTCATTCTCAAGAAGTATAATTGAAAAATCCCTATGAAATTTTTTAACCCAAATCTATTTTATTATTTTATTCAAGGATATCTAAATTCCTGAACATTAGTTAATGATTTTTTTTATTTTAATATAACAATGTGAAATGACTTGGTAGTTCTAATCATTTAGATTGAATAGGTTTCACATAAAAATATGATCTTTTGAGGTCCAAAAATGATACTCCCACTACATTTGGTCAAAAATATAGTTTTGGGGATAAGGAAAATTATCATAATTGTTTCAGGTGTTCAGTCCCTATAGATGTTGAAATCCTAGCATGAAATCCTCATTTTGAACATTAATTGCAGGTCTGTGCTAGTTTTTTTAATGAAATAATCTCTGATTTTATCATTTTAATGGATAAGCTATAATACTCATGTATTTGAATATGATACTGGAGAATGATATTACTAATGGGTTTAATATCAAGGGAAATACATTTAATCCAAATGATGTGTTAGATCTATGTGATTCTCTCCATGAAAATGACAATGTTGTTTTCCAAATATCATATAACTATATAGCACCCAACAGAAATTTATTTTTCCTTCATTATAACTCATCATTAATACCATGGTATATAATATAAAAAATTATAATTTATTATAAGTATTTCCCTTACTTAAGATTAATTTTGAGAAAATATAATTGAGTATATTAATCTATCATATATTATATACCATTAAATATCATTAGTTGGTTTCCTATCATCTTATCAATTTCCACCTAGGTATACAACATTTGGAAGTTATGTACATAGATCAAATTGTATAACTACATCTGGTATACTGCATTTGGATTATATGGTTTGGTTAACATCTCATAAGCTAGTTATCATATTTCAATGAAAGTCTATGGGATATATTAAATAATCTACCAAAATTATTCATATCCAAAACCCCAATATTTTGAGTTCTTCATTCTTAATATAATTCATTTAATAGTTTTGAGAATTTATTAAATTATCAATAGATTGATTTTTATTGATCTCATTTCATTTTAGATTTCTCATTTTCTATTAATTACTTTTATTCAAAGAGTGTAATTACCTTCTAGATTATTCATTTATTCAATTTTGATATAAAATATAGTTAATTTTTTTAATTCCAAATGTTTTTTATGTAGTGAATTTCATTAAATATTTATTCAGGTTTACTTAGGTAATAATTGATCTTTCATTGTACATATAGACTTATTTTACAAAATATTCATGTTATTTTTTAAATCATGTTGTTAGTTTTTTGTTATAGTTGAATTTTTTTCCAATCGGGATGTGAAATATCATGAAGCCTTCCTTGAAATTTTCATTAGATAATCCTTTCTACTTTTACCTAATCATATAACCGTTTGTTAAGTGGAATATAAGAATTCATTAAATTCCCATGAAAACATCACAATAAATATTTTTAATGTCAATAAAAACCCATGATCGTATATTTTTTTCGCTTTAAATGAATTTCAATTATTTTTTTATTCCATTCTCTGTCATATGTTAAATATCCAACATAACTAATTCAATATCAAATTATTTACTTGATATTTCTATTCATGTTCTTGTAAAAAGTAATTTCATTATTTTCCATTATTTGATGTATGTTAATTTAGTTATTGTTTATATTAGTAGAATATGGTTTTGTATACTAACACATATAGAAACAATATGATAAAAGTGATCATTTGTGATATTTATTTTGATATTTTTAGTAATAGTTACAATTAACCAAGAAAATAACTTATATATGTGAAGAAAATTCCATTTCTATAAGTAACCAGGTGACACTAATATATAATTACACATGGGTACATGGTATAGTGGTTTCCTAAAATTTTAGGTTCGATATCTATTATTTTTGGACTAAATTAATAGTATTTATCAACCAAATAGTCATAGGTTTTGGGTGAAAGGTGTATTGTTGGGTGAGTTGTGTAGTGTTGGGTGCTGTAAGTAAAATAATTTTTTTTCCATTAAACATGATGATTTTGTATTGAATTTAACCCATTGAAGTAGAGATAATGGTTTTTCTGTAATCTTATGGTTGTAGCCACAGTTGCACACCAGGGATGTATAACAATTTCTACAGATTGAACCATGGATATTATTCTACTTCCACTTTTATTAATGAGGTAAATAAATCGATTTTGATGCAGAAAATCTGAATTCTGTAACCATGTAAGTAAGGATATTTACATCGTTTAAAAAATGGATATGGTTGTGGAAATATTTCCATACAAATATGAAACATTGTCCACCAGACCATGTATATTAACTATATTCATTGACACAAGACATATAGCCATAGTTATTTTGTGTGACTACATAATGATATTCCAAAAGTGTATTTGATAGATATTCTTAGGTTATAGATGTGTTGTACCAAGTTTATGATGTAACAAAATTATCAGATTAATATAAATCCTTCCAAATCCTATTACTCTTAATATCTCATAAGACATTTATTTAAATTACAATGGATGCCAGAAATTACATCCACAATAGTTAAGATGAAGAGAAAGTTTATTTTTAATAACATATTGTTTATAATGTTATTAATTTTGAAGTACATATTTCTATATTTATTAATGTTATTTACCTAATTATATAATCGTTGATATGAATTTTAGATAGATGTAATGTATTCTTACATGTAAATTATTTTCTAATGTAAATGAAAATCCATCTCTTGTAGGCACCTCGACCTGCACTCACATGGAAAATAAATATGTATCAACAAATATTTAGATAAATTAATGATAAATACCCGTCAATTGAGTTATTGATGTGTATTAAATTTAGAAATTATACATTAAAATGTTACACATTGAAGTGAAATATTTCATTTATAATTTATTATGATGAATCCTGGAGTACATCCAGCAATAATTGAATGTTAATGTAGATCTTTTATAGAGGAATGAAATTACATTAAAAATAATCATCATTTAATGTTGATATTCGAGAAACATTAAAAAACAATGGATCATTAATCTAATAGAAAAACATTTCATGAACCCTATTGATAATGAACATGGATTATATCATTTTTTAAGTATCCTTTAACAAGTAATTAATAAGTTAATAGATGCTAGCATTAATTGAAAATAATTTATATATTATCTAGAAAATCGAGTTGGAAATAGGGAATTTCAGTAAATTTTTTTATTAATATTTATATAAATAGGAATAAATTATAAAAATAAGTAAATAATAATTCCATTTAATAACCATGAAAAATTAGGATGAGATTATTATAAAATAAGGAATATGTGGCAGAATGTTTTTTCCACACAAAAATGTTAAAAAATATCTTTTTAGAGATTGATGAATAAGAACATCATGATAACTTTTTTTTGAAAATATTTAAGGATGGTGGTAGTGTTATATAATGACATTAATAAATGTGTTCTTCCACAATAATCATATTAAATAAATGAATCCATAGTGTAATATCTTGTAATAGTTTAACTCTCGAACCAAAAAATGTCAGGGTTAGTCTATATAAAATGGAAAAATAATGATCTTAATGAGAAAATAAATCATGGAGAAGTCATATATAACAAGAAATAAAAATTAAAATAGAATAATATTATAGGGGGTTATTTTGAATACAGTGCATTAAAATATCCCAATGGGACCATCCAATAAAAAACATCAGATTTGATATTGAGACTAAAGAAGAAACACTTAAAGTGTTGGTAATGATAGAATAATGATATCAAAGTAGGTTCATAACAAAATGTAAATTAAAATATCACGAAAAGACAAAAATTCAATACAGACTATTGAAATAGGGTTGTTAATATGCCATATAAAAAACATGGTTCAAATTTTGAATAATTATTTATTGATTTGAAAATGGAGACCAAGAAAATCTTACATATTACATATTAGTTGATTTAAAACCACTTAAAATGTTAAACATGAGATTGGGTTTGAAATCCAGTATATTTCATGAAGATTATGAGAAAAATAAATCCATTTCTAATACATACAACCCCAAAATAGATATTAGTTGTGAATTTGACCCATATCTCTATGAATAAATGAAATATACAAATTATTTCCATGTATTCATGAAAACTTGATCACTAACACAAGATTATGTATAATGAGAATAAATATCATAATAACTTATTTAATAAAATTATTGAAATATATTAACTGTTTATACTATTTATTTATAGTAATCTATTATGAAATATATTATTTTGTTAAGGTTTATTATCATCAAGAAGGGTTGGAACTTTCGATTAATCAGTTCATAAAAGCACAATAATGAATGGTTGATTTTTATATGTTGGTTAAATTCCCAATATTCATTGATGATTTATCTTTTAATAATATTTTTATAAATTATTCATAATGTCCCATTTTTTTGGTGGGAGGAAAGGATTTCATTTTCTAAAAATGTAAATCGTGATGAATATGTTTCAGTGTGTTTAATGTTTAATAGGGAATATATTAATAAATAATTTTGATATTAATAAAACCATTACAAAATAAATATAAAACATAAAATAAGTCATTTTAACATGATATTATAAATATATAATATACCTTAATAGTTTTAATTAAAAACCTTGCAACATTACTCATGTATTTGGTCAAACCATGCCAAACAAGATTATTTTATAATGATATAATGAATAAGGAATTATTTTCACGTATTGAAAATATAAATTTTACATAATGTTATTAATTTAAAAAATATTATAAATATTTATTAAATTACTTCATGTATCTATCCATGAAGGGGGTGATGAAAAATTAAAATCATCCATCATGGTGGTGATAGTGTGAACATAAGAAAATTAATGTATCCATTTCATAGTCATTAGAATAAAATTATATTATATGAATATTTTTCATTTAGAAATCCTAATTTAGACATTGGGAACAAATTAATTTATCAAATACAACCTGTTTTACTATTAATGAATGTCAATTGTGGAAAATGAATGACATCGTTTAAGAGAGGTGTTGGTCGGCAGATAAAAAAATTTGTTGTTTTTTTCTTAGTGGATTGAAATGATTTAATAATGGTTTATGAATTAATATATTAAGATTTAATTAATTTTATAGTATTTATTTCATTGTATTTCTATGAATTGAATATATTTTGATGTGTAATATTATGATGTTAATAATATGGATTAATAAATATTCAAGTTGAGAACATGAGGTTTCTCAAGGGATTCTCTATTAAAATTGAGGTCCTAAAAAATATAATTTAGAAATGTGGATTATGACTATGGTAAGGGATTATAGGATTAGTAAAATTGAATATATTAAGTGGAAAATGATTAGGAATATATGTATCATGATTTGTTCAATGTGACCCCTTTCTTATGTGAAGAGAATGATTTATTTATAAGTAAAAATTAAATTTCAATAATTGAATGACACTATTCAAGGGTAAACTGCTCAAAAATTATGAAATGATGTAGTTTGATTTGTATTCGGATTAAAAATCTACATAAAGAAATCATAATTCTTGTTTTAAATATCTTTTGAGTCATTTACAATTAGATTTATACACTTTAAGATTTGTTTATTACCATGGGAACTAGTTTTTAATTATATCATTTATGTTTTACTAAAAATATTAGAAAAAAAATCATATAAAATATTGGTGTTATGAACATATAAATAATACCAATATAATAATAATCATTTTTTTAATATTATAAAATTCAATTT
Organism: Viscum album; assembly: GCA_963277665.1. Lineage (NCBI taxonomy): Eukaryota > Viridiplantae > Streptophyta > Magnoliopsida > Santalales > Viscaceae > Viscum > Viscum album. The sequence continues at coordinate 476,212,809 of OY728148.1, forward strand.
TAAATTAAATAATTTAATATACATGAAAAATATTTTCAATAGAAATTAATTTTCCAACATTATGTGAACTGAATCTAATATAAAATAAATAATGAATTTAATGTGTAATAATAAATTATTTTATAATTTAAAAAATTAGATAAAATTCACAATTTGATAGATATTAACATAATTTTTTAGATTAAAATTAAAAAATGTAAATAAAATAGTTCATTAATCATTTCATATTTTCATTTATTATATTAAATAATTTTCATATCACTAATCATATTTTAATGAAAAATATATAAATTTGATGTTATCAAATAGAACTGAAGTGCTGATCTTCAATATAATTATAATTTTAATATATAATTTATATTTTCGTTGAATATTTTTTAAAAAAAATGAATCAAACATGTTTTTTTATATTATTACTTATATTTAAAAATGATTTATATTTTCAATTTCTTAATTTACATTTTAAATATATATTTTTATATAAATTGGGTTTAAATTCTTATTTTACTCAATTATTATACTATTTTCACAATCATAATTGTAATAGTAAAATAATATTTCTTAATAATAACAAATAATTAATTATTTTATACAAATCCCAAAACTCAACAAGAGAAAACATTGTAATTATAAATCATAAAATAAATTTAATTTTTTTTTCAAATTTACATTTTAAAATATAGTTCCTCTCTATATATTTTTTAATAATGATTGTAATATTTAAATAATTTTTTATAGATTTTGATTTGTTTAGTTGGAGGTTGCATTATTTTTGTGTTGGATTGGGTATAATATTTCTTAGATAAAATAAATTTTAAGGATACATAATATCAAGTCAATAGATTATTTCATATAGAATTAATTTCATATCTATATGATTATTTATCATTTACTAAGGAAGATATCTTTAAAAATTAGTAACATAACTATCAATTTATATATAATTTCTAATCTTTCTTACTATATAAGGATAATCAGGATACATATCATTTTAAACATTAATTACTCATATTACCAAGTATATATACTGCAATAATGTATTCCAATATAGCTTAAATTTCATATATATAGTACCATAGAGAAAAAATATATGCTTATAATAATTACATCTATCTATAACCCTAAGATATTGTTAAACACTAAGTGGAAAAATGAAATGACATCAATTATGTACAATAATCTCAAAATTTCTATATCTTCACCAAAAATATCATGTACCACCTTTTATCCAAATAAAATTCAAATCCCAAGGTTACCAATTCTATATAACATAATTTCTCACAATAAAATAACAATTTAGCATTTCATTCCACCGTTATCTCTATATCAAGCACATATTTGCCCTTTTATTTATTCATCTTCAAGAACTGTTCAATAATAGATTTCTAAAAAATATTACTTGTTATTAAATTGATTTTTCAATATATTAGATACCATATAAAATAAATTTCTAAATATTTAATAAAAAATAATTAATAAATTCCCATAGATATTTCATATTATATTCAAAAGTTTTGAATACACCAAAATATCATTGATAAATAGTACTAAATATAATTACTTAAATACCTATTCATTTCCACATTAAATATTCAATTATATATCTAAATGAATTTTTTTACTTATTAAATGTTAATTAATCCGAATAACCAAAAATTTAAATCATGTACGGAAATTTATCAACATCGATTTAACCATTTTCCATAAAATTTTCATAAAAATGAAAATTCATACCTTTTATATTATAAACCAATTATTCATATTTAATTTTATGATTATTGGTCTATGAAATCCATTTTAAAAACTAAATCTTATTCCATTATTTCAAATAATATCAAGGGTTACTCTTACAATATTTAGGAAATGAATAAATTTGAATATATATTCCATTTATCCTCTTCATCACTAGAACATCAACCAGACACCATCATTCCCTTATTTGGTGAATATGGAAAATTTACTAGGTCTATTTTTTTACTCATATGTCTCTAGAAATTTTTATGAATAATCAAATGGTTTATCACAAAATATAATTTCTAATTTGGTTTATCACTAGTGAAATCTAATTTTTTTATTATAACCATTTTGAACATGCGTATGTTGGGAGACTTCCACTACCAAAGAATGTAGTTGTTAATGTGAGTAATGAATAATTATGTTCATTATAAGGATATCATAAATGATCTTATGAAAATATTTACCTCAAAATGATATCAGTGACATTCAGTTCAACTAAAATCACCATTGATTCAATCGTTTTTTCATTATATTGAATTATCTCATTCCACATAACTAAATTACATAGCACAATAAATCATTTGGAATGACTCATAAATAAATTTATATTAGAAAATTAAGATCCATAAGAATATCTATCAAGGTTTGTATTCATATTCCCATTAATTATGCACTAATTAATAACTGAGATAGTAGTCAGGAATAATGTTTCATGGTTATTACCCCAATGTGAGTTTATTCCATTACTGAATCCACATTCCATTATATAGAATGGAATGTAATTGGTAGTAAATTTACATAATAAAAACATTACAAATTTTTTTGATGTTATACAATAATTAGAATTTATTATAGATGTATCTATATGGTTTTCTATAATTTTCATTATGTAACTCCCCAAAAATAACCACAATAATCACAAAAAAACTAAAAATTTATTACATATGAATTGAGTTTAAAAACCCTCACACCTATATCAAATACTTTAGACACTTCTATAACATAATTTTATAACCATAATTTATATCTATAGATCTAGATCCATTAACCACAAATATATATAATATTCATGGTTCACACAGTCAGGGATCATATTGGAAAGGAAAAAGGACAAATGATATAATCATTATTTTAAAATGTATCTAAAAAAATTCTATTGATTTCATTTTTAAACTATAGAAATAGATTTATTAACCTAATTTTCTATCCTGGAAATACACCAATAGACATAGTTGGGATCTTTGGTTATTTATTCTGCAAAGAAAAAATAAATCCACATTTTAAAACCCTATCTATAGGTCAGTTTCCACATTGGAAACTATAGATAATACTCTCATTCAACGGTTCCAAAACAGTGAAATTAAATTTTAATCCAATTATAAAAGACTATAAATCCTAGTCACTATGTGAAAATATAAATATAAGACGCATGAAAATAGAATTCAAATACACCACATCAATATAACTTTCATAGAATTTAACAACATAATAAAAATGTACTTATAAATAAACCAAGAATAGAATATACATAAAAAACGAGTTTCAATGTTAGAATAAAAAGAACCATCATGAACCTCATCCAAACCACTCACCAAAACAACATAACCACCTCACACACCACTGGTCTCGACATCGACATCGATATCAACCACATAATCGACATCAGTATCTTTACCAGAACTCGATGTATAATAGAAATCCATATAAATAGATGGCATAATCATCAAAAAAATCATCAACTATTTCAAGATTTTGGTGGAACTGTAGAATAATGAGTATATCTATCATTCATAATCTATTCAATTATCATCATTTGTTGCTTTGTATATTTTTAGGATTTTATTGTATATTTATTAATTTAGGAACAAATGTTTCCCAATTATTACATACCCTAATAGTTTCTTCGATACGTTATTTCAAAAGTCTAGTATATTGTAAATAAAATCGTCATCCATTGTCCAAAACAACATTTTACTAGATTTTTATCCCCAAATAGCTGACACATATGACAAATCCGGTCCATTTTTGAATATTCCCTTTTTAAAAATTCCTCAAAATAATCATTTTTTGTGAGATATATAATAATAAAAAATGTAATAATAATATAATAAATAAATAATGTCAAATTAAAATAAATATAATTATAATTACAATCTTCTACTAGATGTTTACATTTACCACAATAAAATCTATCTTTTTTCATTCTTGTACAAAATAAGGTTGATGGATGATCATTACCCTTGATATGAAATGTCTTTATCTTGGGATAACAATTAAATAATGAAACATTATGTGTCAGTTAAATAAAACTAAATGATGATAAATTGAAGAGGATTGTTCTTAATAAAAATCATATCAATATCAGTGATAAAAATATAAATAAAGAAATTTTATTTATAAATTATAATATTAAACAAAAGTAATAAAAACAAATGAATAAGAAATAATATGAACCATATGAAATTTGAAACCCTCTTTTGAGATGATTTGAAAATATAAAAATGTGATAGTAAACTACACCCATTCCATAGATTGATATAATTAATATCATTAAACTTGTAATCAAATTATTTTGGATTTCTGAATAAATTACAAATAATGAATATTGTCAACGCCAATACAACAGAATTAATGCTACACCATAAGAGGAATTTACTATATTTATGGAGAAATGGTGAAATAATAAATGAATTTAAAATGATCATTATGGGTTTAAAACAATTGAATAAAATAAGATATAATTTTTTCGATGAAAACAAGTTTTTTTTAGTCGATATTTGGGAACTGGAAATGGAATATTTGATGGAATACATAAACGAATTATTTTATAAAAAATTAAACCATATAATAAGGTTTGGAATCTCTATTACATTAATAATATATAGATACACACTCTCTATACAGCCCTTATGTTGAATATATCTAATCAAAAAAATATATTAATAAATAAAAAAACAAAATCAGTGCTGAAGAAGAAATTTGACTATTAGTGTGGTTAAATGTCACGAACCGGATCTGGTCGCCACCATTAACGGCACCAAACCCGGCCCGAGGCATGGCCCGAAGGGCTTTCCCTATCCCCACGGGCTGGCACAAGTGCCTGGGTATCAAACAAATCTGGGTTGGGAACGATTTACCCAAGTATGAAAGCATAAATCATAAAAAAACAATCAATTGTTAGAATCTGAAATTTTCATGCTAAACAATTCTCAACAAAACAAGATCTGAATAAAAATGTTTAAAGACACTACAAGCAGTATAAAAACAAATAATTACAACATAAAGACATCCCCATGGACTCCACAAGACAAGGGGATCATCACACGCATGCCATCCCCGCAACTCCGCCCCAATGATGGGTACTAACATCCCGAACCGCCATCACCCTTAGCCTTCCCTTTACCTAAGTCAAGCATAAGCAGGTCTACATACACCCTAGGGGTGTAAGTAGGGTGTGAGCCTAAGCCCAATAGGATACCACTAGTTGATTCCAAATAGTATGCAATACAATGTGAACAAAACAAGCAATTTTAATACACAAGGTGAAATAGTGTTAAAATTCAAAGAAATGCAACTTTCAAATGAAAACAGTTTTCAATCCGGGAATTTCAGAATGTTATCACATTAAATAGACATGTGAGATACTGTAATGTACTGCCAAAAACAACCCACAACAAGGGTAAATACCACAAATTCTATGAGCATCAAAATCAGGAACACCCCTAAGCACTAGGTTGTCTCGGGCCCTATGTACCTCGTACCTCGGTGTAGAGTAACCATAGAAAAATCTGTTCTTGTGCACGAGCCACTAGTAGGGAACATACCCATAACCTAGTGGTCCCCAATCATCATCCAAATAGTTTATTTAGAGTTGTCGTTATCCAGATGCTAAGTGGAACATGGAAAAAACCCATCCGATCCACTTGCTGTACTAGTACAAATCCGCCCCACCAAAGTACCCGGGCTTCCCCTTTTTGTGCTCAAATAATTTCAGCAAACAACACACATACATTTTCATATAAAATATCACTAATGGTCACAAACAAATTCTACAGTATCTACACACATTTTATACCATTTAAAACACACAATAAAATAATTTTATTTCCAATAAAACAACCTCTCAAAACATCACATTGTTTTTCACCCAAAGCTCTTTAAGATATCCACCTTTCACACTATGATAACACTTGTAAGTTATTAGAACCAAATTTCAGTTCAAAACCCATTAATCAAACCAAAAATTCAGTTATGGGGCATCCCAAAATGAACCAATAAAAGATTTGAATGAAAAACCCTCAATTTCACCAAAAATTGGAACTTAAAATTCATTTGCATTATAAATGCAACTAAAACCAATTTTTACAGAAACATTAAAGTGAAATAAACATTATAGTACCATGAAAACAGCAAGATAATTCACAAAAATTTCACACACAATGGAATCACCTACCAAATTAACAAAACACCTTGAATCTCCGTGTGAAAATCAAATCGCACCCCCACCGCACCAAGAGAGAACTAGATCAAAACTAAAACCACAAAAATTGGCCAAGAAAGCCCAAAGTTAAACCCTAGGTTCGAAATCCTAGTTTCTGGACATTAGTTAACTCAATTATAACCGAAGAAAGCCTAAGAACAATGAGTTAAACCCAAAGTAATTTGAAAGAGGAAAGAAAAGGGCTCATTTACTTGAAGTATCTTGAATTAATCACTCCAAAACTCCAGTATCTGAAATTTAAAAGATCCCAAATTTAGGGTACGTTCGAACAAGATTTATTATCTCATTTAGGAACTGGAATGGAGGAAAAATATTAAGAATTGAGAGAGTTATGAAAGAAATACTTTACCTCTTCAAATATGGGAGATTTGAGGAACCCTATAAAGATCGGCACAAATTCGGGATTCTACAGAGCTCCACATGGGTGGGAGAGAGTTAAGACGCACGACCGGGTTACTTGGGCTTGAGTGAGACTTGTAATCACCGAAAAATCCCAAATATTGAATAAGTTATAACAAAATCAAATTTTATTTTTAAAATAGGAATTGGGCTTTCGGGCAGGCCGAACCCCTTAGAAAAAAACCCAAATAACCCCTGGTTATGGATTTCTAAAAGCTCCAAATTACCTTGGTGGTGTTAATAGGTTAGGGTAGGTCAATTAATAATTTGAATGGATGAAAAATATTGAAAAATGAAAAAGTTATAAAAGATACAACATTTATTTTTTAATCTGGAATTGGGCTCACGGCTTGGCCCAATTCATGAATACTCATCTATTCCTCCCTAAAACCTAGGGAAACCCCCAAAACAAAGAAAGGATGTAAATTAAATGAAAAATACCTTTAAAATATGTCTTGTATGTGACTATTCTCCCCACCATGAAGGACTTTCCACCCCGGAAATTCAACATGAATCTCAGTTGGAAAATTAGAATGGGAACTCTTCCTTGACCCATGACTTTCGCTCCCATGTCTCATGTGTATCATTCCCATGCTTCCATAAAACCCGGACTAAAGGAATAGACATTCCTCGATGTATCTTCTCCTGGGAGTCCACTATTTTCACCGGCCTCTCAACGATAGACAAGTCAGGCTCTATCTCTAGTTCTTCCCAACTCAACACATGGGATGGATCTGGATTCTATTTCTTCAACTGGGAGACGTGGAAGACATCATGGATAGATGTCAACTAAGAAGGTAAGGCCAACCTGTATTCCACCTTACCAATACGCTCAGTGATCTCAAAGGGTCCGACATACAGTGGCATCAGCTTACCTTGCTTCCCCAATCGACGATGGCCCAGACGAGGGGCCACTTTTAAGAATACCCTGTCACCCACAGAAAACTCTATGTCTCGACGCCTCCAGTCAGCATAAGATTTATGACGACTCTGAGCTGTCAATAAGCGCTGCCTGATCAACTTGACCTTCTCAGAAGTCTCCTGCACAAGGCTCGACCCCAACAGTGAAGTCTCTCCTACCTCAGCCCAACATAGGGGGGACTGACAAGGCCGACCATAGAGCGCCTCAAAAGGGGCCATTCGAATCGTGGATTGGTAACTATTATTATAAGAAAACTCTACCAATCCCAAATGGCTATCCCAAGAACCTCAAAAGTCCAGGACACATGCACGATGCATGTCCTCCAATATCTGATTCGCCCGCTCTGTCTGACCATCCGTCTGTGGGTGGTATGTCGTGCTCATCTTAATTTGAGACCCCAAGGACTTCTGAAGGCCTTCCCAAAATCGAGAAGTGAAGCGGGGGTCTCTTTCCGAGACAACAGCTGATGGTACACCATGGAGTCTCACCACTTCTTTTAGATACAAGTGTCCCAACTCATCTACTTTAGTTGTATCTTTTATCGGAATGAAGTGGGCTGATTTGGTCAGACGATCAATCACCACCCAAATAGAATTCTAACCTCGAGGTGTATGAGGTAATCCAACAATGAAGTCCGTGGAAACCTCTTCCCACTTCCAGGTAGAAATGGGTAGTGGTTGGAGAAAACCGGATGGCCTTTGGTGCTCTGCTTTCACCTGCTGACATGTGTAGCATCTCAAAACAAAGTCTGCTATGTCCCGTCTCATACCAGGCCACCAAAACTGCCGACGAACATCATAATACATCTTAGTGGCACCCGAATGGACAACCCACTGAGACTGGTGGCTATCTTGCATCACCACCTTCCGCAGAGATAATGGAACTACTAAACGGACCTCGAAGCACTAGATGCTGTCGGGAGATGACGACCAATCAGAGGATGTCTCCCCACCATGAGGGGAACTTCTTAGACCGCTGAGAAAGATCATCACTAGGTTGTTCCTGCTGAATCAACTCTAATAGAGAAGGAGTCAACTGGACACTTGCCAAGAATGCCCCTCCACTGTATTCCCTGGCCTCCACATGCATCTGAGAAAAGAGACCCATCAATGCCCACTCATCACTAGACTTCCTCAAAGCCTTCACTAGAACTCTTCTGCTCAAAGCGTCGGCCACTACATTACCCTTGCCTGGGGTATAGACAATGTCAAAGTCAAACCCCTGCAAGTACTCGATCAAGCGACGTTGCCTCAAGTTGAGGTCCTTCTGCAAGAAGATATAAGCCAAGATTTTGTGATCAGAGTATACCACAAACTTCTCCCCAAAGAGGTAGTGACGCCAAGTCTTCAAAGCATGCATCACCGCTGCCAACTCTAAGTCATGGGTTGGGTAGTTCTTTTCATGTGGCCAAATTTGGCGAGAGCCATATGCGACCACATGATCATCTTGCATAAGTACGCACCCAAGACCCATACCTGAAGCATCACAATAGACCACATATCCCTTTCCAGCCTCTGGCAAAATCAGCAAGGGGGCGGTAGTCAGCTGCCTCTTCAGCTCCTCGAACGATGCCTGAAATTCTGGACCCCATACAAACATCACCCCTTTCCGGGTGAGGGAAGTCATCGGTGAAGCAAGCCGAGAGAAATCCCGAACAAATCACCTGTAATAACCATCCAAGCCAAGAAAACTCCTGATCTTGAACACATTCTTCGGTTTCTCCCATGACATGACTGCACTAATTTTCTCAGGGTCCACTGAAACTCCATGCTCTAAGATCACATGCCCCAGAAATCTCACTTCTCTGATCCAGAAAGTGGACTTTGACAACTTTGCATAGAGGTGGTGATCTCGTAATGTACCCAAAACGATCCTCAAGTGGTGTTCGTGTTCCTCCTCAGAGCAAGAGTATACCAGAATGTCATCCACAAACACCACAACAAAGGAATCGAGATACTGATGGAACACCCTATTCACTAGTGCCATAAATACCGCTGGAGCATTGGTCAATCCGAAGGGCATGACCAAATACTCAAAGTGGCCGTACCTGCTTCGGAAGGCTGTCTTGGGGATATCTGACTCCTTCACCCTGAGTTGATGATACCCTGAACGTAGGTCTATCTTTGAGAACCACTTTTCCCCCTTCAACTGATCAAACAAATCGTCTATTCTGGGCAAAGGGTATTTGTTTTTAATTGTTACCTTATTCAGCTTCCGGTAGTCAATGCACAACCGGAGGGATCCATCAGCCTTTTTTGCAAACAACACAGAAGCGGCCCAAGGAGAGACGCTCGGGAGAATGTATCCTTTGGATTCTAAGTCATCCAGTTGTATCTTTAATTCCCTTAACTCAGTGGGGGCCATGCGATAAGAGGGAAGAGATATCGGCTGTGTTCCCGGCGCCAGATCAATCGAAAACTCCACATCCCGCTCTGGGGGAAAACCAGAAAAATCATCAGGGAATACCTAGGGAAACTCATTCACTACATGAGGTAGTGCACCATCAGGGGAAAGACCATCCTATAGCACAATCTAAGATAACTGGAAGATAACACATCCCAACTCTGGGATTGGAGGCCCTGCGCGACTTGATCGTGGATCCCATTCTCCATGAAAAACCTGACGACTCCCATCAGGTGATGTGAAACTCTCCCGCCGTCTGTATCAATCGATGTGTGCCTGGAAGTTTACTAGCCAATCCATCCCGAGTATAACATCAAAAAGGTCCATATCTAAGACCAAGAGGTCCCACTCCATCTCAACCCCTGACACAGAAAGTGCACACGAGGGGCACCTCAGGACCTGCTCCTTCTTCTTTACCAATGGTGTCACCAACTCCATCGCAGAAGACATCAACTCAGTTGGAAAATTCAGCATGTCCACAAAATGTCCAGAAATGAATGAAACAGATGCACCAGTATCAAAAAGAGCAGTATCTATAGAAGATGCGATCAGAACGGTACCTCAAACTGTCGACGGTCCCGCCTCTGATCCTGCTGGTGACTGATCCACTGCATGGAGATGTCCAGTATCTGCCTGAGGACGACCGCTAGTATGTGTTTGTGCCCTGAACTGGCTCTTCCCAGAAGATGATCCAGCCCTACCACCATGACCACCAAATCGAGATCCCCCAGTCCTCGACGGCTCGGACTGTGCTGGCACTCCTTTTGAAGCCACTGACCCTGCCCCACTTGGGAGTGGACGTGCCACACCGCAGAAGCGCTGCAAATGCCCTATAACTCCACACTGGTAACAAGGCTTCGGAGGAAGAGGAAATTCTGTTCGGATATGCCCAGGCCTCCCACATTGGTGGCACACGACCGATCTCGCATCAGAAGCCGCAGAAGAAAACTACCTGGAAGAGTGGCCTGAACTGCCCCCTCCTTTCTTCACATGATCCTCCCGCTTCCTTTTCTTCTCTGACGAGCTGCCACTCCCCACTGCTGATACTAAACCATAGAAACCAGCCCTGCCTTTCCTATCAATCCCCACCATGCACGCCCGATCAATGACTTCATCATAGGTCCTCAGCTTAAACAAGAACACCTATGAGTATATCTCTGGTCGCAAGCCTATCTCAAACCTCTGGGCCTTCGCTTGCTCATTAGAGACAATTTCTGGAGCATACCAAACCAATTCTGCGAAACGGTTGGCATACTCCATCACAGATAGATTCCCCTGAACAAGTTCTATGAACTCTCTAGACCTGGCATAAGCTAACACCTCAGGGAAATACTGTTCATTGAAGACAGCCTTGAAATCTACCCAGTGCATCTGATCATTCTTCCCAGCCTGAAGCACTGACTCCCACCATTTATGACTGGGACCCTCCAATAGTAAGGAGGCACACTTCACCCTGAGCTCCTTGGGTGTTTCCAGGAACTCAAACATACGCTCGATCTTCTCGATCCATTCTTCTGCTTCCTGGGGTTCTGAGCTACCTCGGAAGGTTGGAGGCTTATTTTTCAGGAACTCCTGGGCCTTGTCCTTTCAAGGACTAGTATAATCCTCTCTAACAGGAGCTGGAGCTGGAGCTGGTCCATATCCTGGAGCCTGGACAGCCCGGACCATGGCCTCGACTAGCCTCTGTTCAATCTGCGTGGGAGAACTCTCTCCAGCTTCCTCATGTGGGTGCGTGGGAGCTTTCCGGGGAGGCATGTTGCTACAAAATGCAACAGTCACAAAACAATGGTCAATATCACAATTCTGAAAATTTTAATCAAATACATTAAATATAAACAAACTAAACACATACTTGTAATAAAATAAACAACTACTCCACATCTTCCTGATGCCCACATGTGGTCTGCAGCCCACACGTCTCTCCTGGAAGTGAAGTCAATCAGTAAATTCCAACATCCTCTGGTGACTCAAGGTCTGCCATGAAAGGTGTGGGCCAGGCACCCTACTCACAACCAATACCCTGAGCCCCGACAGTCCTATCTCCTGTTTATCCCGACTCATCTCAAAATAACAATATAACCCAAAAACATTAACCTCCTCTGATACCATTTTGTCACGAACCGGATCTGGTCGCCACCATTAACGGCACCAAACCCGGCCCGTGGAAAGGCCCGAAGGGCGTTCCCTATCCCCACGTGCTGGCACAAGTGCCCGTGTATCAAACAAATCTGGGTTGGGAACGATTTACCTAAGTATGAAAGCATAAATCATAAAAAAACAATCAATTATTAGAATCTGAAATTTTCATGCTAAACAATTCTCAACAAAACCAGATCTGAATACATATGTTTAAAGACACTAAAATCAGTATAAAAACAAATAATGACAACATAAAGACATCCCCATGGACTCCAAAAGACAAGGGGATCATCACACACAAGCCATCCCCGCAACTCCGCCCCAATGATGGGTACTAACATCCCGAACCGCCATCACCCTTAGCCTTCCCTTTACCTGATTCAAGCATAAGCAGGTCTACTTACACCCAATGGGTGTATGTAGGGTGTGAGCATAAGCCCAATAGGATACCACTAGTTGATTCCAAAGAGTATGCAATACAATGTGAACAAAACAAGAAATTTTAATACACAAGGTGAAACAGTGTTAAAATTCAAAGAAATGCAACATTCAAATGAAAACAGTTTTCAATCCGAGAATTTCAGAAAGTTAGAACATTAAATAAACATGTGAGCTACTATAATGTACTTCCAAAAACAACCCAAAACAAGGGTAAATACCACAAATTCTATGAGCATCAAAATCAGGAACACCCCTAAGCACTAGGTTGTCTCGGGCCCTATGTACCTCGTACCTCGGTGTAGAGTTACCATAGAAAAATTTGTTCTCGTGCACGAGCCACTAGTAGGGAACATACCCATAACCTAGTGGTCCCCAATCATCATCCAAATAGTTTAGTTAGAGTTGTCATTATCCAGATGCTAAGTGGAACAGGGACAAAACCCATCCGATCCACTAGTCGTACTAGTACAAATCCGCCCAATCTAAGTACCCGGGCTTCCCATTTTTGTGCTCAAACAATTTCAGCAAACAACACACATCCATTTTCATATAAAATATCACTACTGGTCACAAACAAATTTTACAGTAGCTACACACATTTTATACCATTTAAAACACACAATAAAATAATTTTATTTCCATTAAAACAACCTCTCAAAACATCACAATGTTTTTCACCCAAAGCTCTTTAAGATATCCACCTTTCACACTATGATAACACTTGTAAGTTATTAAAACCAAATTTCAGTTCAAAACCCATTAATGAAACCAAAAATTCAGTTACGGGGCATCCCGAAATGAACCAATAAAAGATTTGAATAGAAAACCCTCAATTTTACCAAAAATTGGAACTTAAAATTCATTTGCATTATAAATGCAACTAAAACGAATTTTTACAGAAACATTCAAGTAAAATAAACATTAGAGTACCATGAAAACAGCAAGCTAATTCACAAAAATTTCACACACAATGGAATCACCTACCAAATTAACAAAACCCCTTGAATCTCCGTGCGAAAATCAAATCGCACCCCCGCTGCACCAAGAGAGAACTAGATCAAACCTAAAACCACACAAATTGGCCAAGAAAGCCCAAATTTAAACCCTAGGTTCTAAATCCTAGTTTCTGGACATTAGTAAACTCAATTATAACCGAATAAAGCCTAAGAACAATGAGTTACACCCAAAGTAATTTGATAGAGGAAAGAAAAGGGCTCATTTACTTGAAGTATCTTAATGTAATCACTCCAAAACTCCCGTATCTAAAATTTAAAAGAGCCAAAATTTAGGTTACGTTCGAAAAAGATTTATTATCTCATTTAGGAACTGGAATGGAGAAATATATTGAGAATTGAGAGAGTTATGAAAGATATACTTTACCTCTTCAAATCTGGGCGATTTGAGGAACCGTATTAAGATCGGAACAAATTCGAGATTCTATAGAGCTCCAAATGGGTAGGAGAGAGTTCGGACGCACGGATGGGTTACTTGGGCTTGAGTGAGACATGGAATCACCAAAAAATTCAAAATATTTAATAAGGTATAACAAAATAAATTTTTATTTTTAAAACAGGAATTGGGCTTTCAGGCAGGACCAACCCCTTAGACAAAAACCCAAATAACCCCTGGTTATGGATTTCTAAAAGCTCCAAATTACCTTGGTGGTGTTAATAGGTTAGGGTAGGTCAATTAGTAATTTGAATGGATGAAAAATATTGAAAAATGAAAAAGTTATAAAGATACCAAATTTATTTTTTAATCTGGAATTGGGCTCACGGCTTGGCCCAATTCATGAATACTCATCTATTCCTCCCTAAAACCTAGGGAAACCCCCAAAACAAAGAAAGAATGTAAAATAAATGAAAAATACCTTTAAAATATGTCTTGTATGTGACATTAAATATTTTATTTTATGTAATTAATCTTAGTGAAAATTTGATACTGATGAGTATATGGAAATACAGTGCCCATTAAGTCATGTATTTGATTAAAAATTTGGTGTTATTTAAAAGAAACGATGAAATTACATGCGAGTTTATCAAGAATAGTTTTAAGATGTGATATACTTTACTATATAAAATAATGATTTTTTGTTGAAATCATCTCTTTTATGAATAGATAGAGAAATAAATTTTCATATAATTGAAAAATTCATATAATTTTTTCATAAATGAATATCTCTCTTGGAAATGATCAAAATTTACACATTATTATTTTAATTTCATAAAGTAAATCACATTAATTCTTACAAGTTGATTTAATAAATTTTATTTTGATGATAGACATGGATGAAGTTTTTCGACTATTTGGAAGATATAGTATTCTAGAAGTATGAAATTCATGGTGTAAAAAAGTTGTCATATTTATTATACACTTGTCCAAGGAATTCATATGAGTTTTAGGTTTCTCATTCTCTCTATTGATTATGGATTATTATGGTGATAAAGGATAAAATTACATTATTAATGACTTATTATCCATTATTGTGGCTTATCAGGCATTTCTAAATTAGTTCCCCACATTAAAAAATTAAATCCCACTTTTAATTATGCTTAATGAATTTTTTGGTATGTGACATTTAAAGGATAATGTTTTATAGAATATTTATATTAAAATTTATGGGTAATGTATATAATAATGGTTTGATTTAATATAGAGCATTTTATCTTCATCTATTACCTATAGTAACTCATTTTTTTCATTTTATTTACTTTTGGAACAAAATTTATAGAAAACTATAGCAACTTCACTAAACCATAACTTTCCCAAAATTAGATATATCATGGGATTACATAGGCTCCCATGTATCTGATGTAGAGGTGGAGAAAATTCATAAGACCGCTTTTTAGTTTCTTAAAAAATTACACATTTTTATTTTTCATTAGTGTCCTTGGTGTTATTTCACACCTATCATTGGACACCTCAAAAGACTCATGGATATTATCATCATCATAAGAATTAAGGGTAATATTTAAATACATTGTAGGGTAATGCTTAAAAACATATAAATTCCTAAATATCATACCACAAATATCTCACCAGTTAAAACTAATAAGAAAATTAGAGTCAATATAATTATATATAATATCATCTCCGTCTTTGAGAATATATAAATGAATTAGAACCAATCGAATATTTACATGAAATATAAGAAAATAACTATATTATGGCGTATCCATTATTAAATGAGATAATTGGGAATCAATAATAGGGATTTTTAACTATGATGGTTATCCAAACTTCAAAATATTAACCTAGATAGATGGTTTCGAGATCCTATAAAAATAGTATGCGAAATCAAAATTTAAGGAAGAGGACACCAATGAAGAAATATGAAGGGTCATGTCAAAACATGTGTGTATTATGTCCAATAGTATTATACCAGGTAATGATTGAGTCTAGGTCAACATGTCTTTTCAATTTAATTACCCCCATGTACATCTATGATACAACCATTTCCCATTATTTTATCATGATAGGGAAGCAATTTCTGGTATGATTCCCAGAATATCCTTCACTAATTTTCCATGATATTTTCCCATACTTTATTTTTTGTTGAATTAACATTTTACAAATCCATAGATTTCTCAATAAATATTTTTATCATAGATTATGTAGGTTATAAAATCCTTTATATGAATCCATCTATACACGGTAAATGTTATCATAAATAAATATTACATACAATAGATGAATATTCATTACATAACATAACAATACAAAGAATTTTTTTAGGTATAGTGTCTTGAGATAAATTGACAAATTAACATATTGTCCCTTAGTGAGCTATGTAATCTCCCAAAAGAATCTTTATAATAAGATTCCTTGAAATATAATTCATATATAATACCATTCTTCAGATCCTAAGGAATCAAAACACTCAAAAGTGTATGTTTAGATGCTCAATAATGGAAAACAAGGGATATATCAACATAAAATGTGCATAAGGGTGTGAGAACATGATGATTAAATTTGAGGGAACATAGACTATATTTTGTAGATCATAAAAATGATTCATTTGATAAATCATGGTATTTCATAAGACAATAAGCTAATATCTGTTGTTTTTAAATTGAAATACAATGTTTAATACTGTAGAACAATACAATATCGATCTTAAAGGAACAAGGAAATATAAATATTTAAATTTGACTGTTATAGCAATCCATTTACAGACATGTATGAATAAGAAAAATGTATTTATGAAATAAATATAGCATTTTTACTAAATATAATTTATCTATATAGATATTACGAAATACTGACTTAATATATAATTAATTAATTTAATTATTTAAAAATATATCATTATAAAAGTGATTTATTCAAATTTTTATTAGAGAATATTATTATTAATTTATAACTTCCAATGTAAATTTATTTCTCAAAATTTATCTCACTTTTTAATTCTACATGTAAATTTTTTCATTCGATGAATTTTTCAGAATTTTCTAAAAATCATGTTTTTCAATGAATAGTTAAAATAAATAATTTTAATAGAAAATAGATGTTATTTTAGTGTAGTAATATGGTAAAATTAAGTTTCATATTATTTTAATGTTTTAAAATGATAATTTTTTTTTAAAATAATCCAATTGTGTTTTAAAATTTATTTTATATTATAATATTGATAAAACATTATTTATGCATGGATATTTTTTGAAAAAAGATGTTCCTTCAATGAAATTTGCTATTAAAATTTCAATCAAGTTATAAAGTTTTCCTCTTTATAATTATTAATAATAGATGAAATATTTCAATTCAGTTGATTATAATTTATAAACTATGTTCCTATTTTTTTGGTCAACATGGATAATAAACTTTTTAATTTTTGTTTCCTCAATAAAAGGTAAATATTGTAATTAAATGCTAAATAAAAAATGATAAGGAACATAAAATTAACATTAAACATGAAATAATTTTTTTATGATGATATATCTTCTGTAGTCATCCTAATGTATTGTTTTTTACTATTCAAGGCCACTTGTATGCGATTATTACTATTATAATGTTTTTTTAATGAAAATTCAAACATGGAATCCTATTTTTTTTAATAACTAACATATTTTTATCATGGGGTTATGTTAATCATAATGATGAATACAAGTATAATTTTAAAATATTATGGAATTATCTTCCCCATAATAATTTATTTTTTAATTTATGGTGAATAAATAATTACCAAAAATGATAACAAAACATAGATGTTGTAATTATACAATTAATGGGAAAATTAAATTAAACGATAATAATATTTAAAAATAAATACAATTTGAGATAAATAATTTGAAAAATTAATTTCAGAATTGTACATGGATTTCTATGGAATTATAAATATATATGATGTTTTATTGATATTATTACTATAAATAAAATAAATATTTCTAAAAATTTAAATTATTTAAATGATATAATAAATAATATGTTATTAAATTATTTGAAATTGATATAAATTTAAAATTCATCCATGTGAATATTTTTTTTCATACCATCTATGGTGCATTTATGGCACTTTTTAAATTTAGAGTATCTATATTGACCATCAATGTATAAAAATATGTGTTGTCATGGTATGTTTAATAATGATTTATATTTTATTAAAAACAACTAATAAGGGTAAAAATATGATTAACTTTCATCGAAAAAATATTTAATTAGATTATATTTATCCTTTTTAATCATATATTTCACAAAAATGAATTTAATTATATTTATAATTTAATATTAATTTATATTATTTAAATCTTTTGATAAATTTCAAGGGCTATCCTCCAATCTATTATAAAAGAGAATCTATTTTTCTCATTACAAGACACATAAAAACCAAGTTATATTTTGCAATACCTATCAAAACCCTTTCATATAATCCATACACTAAATATTGTTATTGGTTTTGGGAGGAAATCTACCTTTCTAGTCATAGGGTGTTTAGAAAATGAGGTTTTTTGAAATAATAGATATTGTTTTATCAGAAATTTTTAGTTACCATTATTTTTCCACTATCCACTAAAAATATTATACAATTATAAACTAAAAAATAAAAAATCCATTATATACAAATATTTTATTATTTTATTTTCAGGACTTATATCCATGTCTTATTCCATTAAATGTTAAGATAATTCATCATTCGTGTGTAGTAATGTGTATTGTCTCACAAAATGATTGAATTCATTATAAATCATTTACACTAAAGACATTTAATAAAGATGGAATTATTTTTTATATATTATATTTTTGAAATATTTATAATTACATAATGTTAATAGAAAATTTATATTCTTGACATTCCATGAAATTAAAATTTCTAACAACTTTCGTACATACGTGAAGACTACCACATCCCAAAAGAGATGTGATTCATTTTCCATCTCTATATCACATTGATGATATATATATGAATTTATAATTGAATAATTAATAATATATATATGGAATAATTTTAATACTAAAATTATAAAATAATAATTACCTTCTTCCCACAACGATCGTTGAAAAATGGAGAAGACACCAATGCATATGTATGACCTACGGTCCCCATGATTATATGATAGTTCATTTTTCATGTCCATATTTACTAGATAGATTTATAAGTTTAATATATATATAAATTGACAATAATTTTATAGTTATCATTCTCAATATGATGTAAAAATGGCCTCTTTGACCATAATCAACCTACAAAATTCATTATGAATGCATGAACCAAATATCATTAAAAGATGTTGCAAAAACATAAAAAATTATATAATGATTATGAAATGTTAATAAGTGAGATAAATAGAGTACTATAAATGAAAAATGTTTTTAACATGTAATAAATTATCTTATTTTTATTATATTTTATGATAAGGAATGTGTGTGACGTGTTGGACCCAAGGTAAGGGATTTTAATATCACTTTTATTTTTGTGGGACAAATGCCTTTTACAACACTTGTTTCTTTTATGTGGTGTATATACTCACCGTGACTGGAATTTATGATTCCTATAATGAAAATGTGGGGTATAAATATCCATCTTACATTCATTCAATCATTTGGATTATGATTCAAAAGTTACAAATGTGATATTCGTTCCTTTCCCACTCTCCTCATTATTTGGGATTGTTTATAAAAACACATCTTTTAGAGAATATTTATCTTCCCAGTATACATTTTCAATAAATGTTACAATAATTATTTTTTATATTCTCCAAAAATATATTGAAATCGTTTTTATCCATTATTCAATTTTTATCAAGGGGTTTCATATTAATCTTTTTCACATTTTTCAAATGAGTTAGTTTGTGACTTTATTGTGGAAAGTATGATCATAATGTTTTTTTACATAAATGTATGGAGTGGGGTTTTAAACTATCATTAATCCTCCATTTGGTTGATATTCCACTATATGTTTTCAATATTATTATTAAGGTAAATATTTTCATTTATATGTGAGGACCAATATTATGGATTTGGTGATATTAAAATGGAAAAGTAATTTTCCACAAGAATTATTTAAGTGATAATTAAAAAATAGTTTTAATATTGTATTCCATAATTTAAGGATAATTAATTATTTAATGGGGAAATTATAAAATTATAGGATCCAGATTATTTTTTGGCTTGGATTATGTTTATGATAAAAATAAAACAAATTTCCGATACACTTTTCTCCTCCCTAGGTAATACTAGGAAGAATTGTTTATAAAAACCATATCTATAAAGTGTTATAAGATGATTGGTGATTTCTGATCCCACACAACAGATACGGGTGATATTAACTATGTGATGGTTTTTAATAATATCTTACTCTAATGCATTCCGTAAATTTTTATATCTCATGATATAATAATGGGAAACAAATTGATCTGCACGATATGTTAATAAGAAACAACTCAACCTTCTTGATCATTCATGAGAAAAAAGTCAAAATGTATGATATTTTATGGGAAACAATTTTATATTCTTGATATACAAGGGGAAGCATATGTGGATTCAGTATCATATTCCCTTTCTAGTCAACTATGACACATGTAATATTTTCTATAATTACGATTGTTGCACACACATTTATTACATGATATTATATTCCAGGAATGAGTAATGATGATCTATCATCATTAGAATTCATATTTTTAAAAATAATATATTTTATTCCACATTTCATGTCAATGGCCTTTTTTAGTTTATATATGAATTGTTTATCTTATGTTCATGATCTTATACCTTTATCATTATCATATAAATTTATGTGATCATCAATTGATTTCTTCTATGAATACCCCCACTGGGCATACATTTTCAACCATTAGAATACTTTATTTTTATTGGTCAAAATGAATGATTTTATATGATTTTTGATTAGAATAATTTATTATGTGAAGAATTTTATGGGATATTTTGAATAAATAATGTGAAATTTGAAAATATATGTATTTTTTGAGGTGATGTTTATCTTTTTGAATCATTTGTTTTTGAACCATTATTGTTATGATCTAATCCTAATTCAGTATAACTAAAACCTAAAAGTTTTAGGGGAATTTAAGTAATACAATATTTCTTTTTGAATTTGAGTGTTTTTTATGTGGATACTCGGGTCACATTTATGATTATAAATCCATGGAATATAATGTTTATATTTTTTTCTATAGATCTAGAAATGTTGGTCTCAGCCTTTTAAGGATAGAATCAGAGAAGTAAATTTGGATCATTGTTGTTGAATATATATTCATGGTAATTTATTTTATGGGTAATAAATACCATAAAGGGTTTAAAATTTTTATGTTTATTATAATTACTAAGTATTAGACACACCTTCTTAGGTTATTTGTGATGTAATTTCACAGTGGATAATAATATTTGTAACATGTATATGTAACACATACATTTAAAATTTGGTATTATTTGAGAATTTATGTGTTTATATTTTATGGATATAATTTTTAATTTATTTAAAAACATTTGGGCTTATATGATATTTTTTTAGAATGTATGTGTTGTGAGATTTTTTATATGAAAAATGAATCGTATGAGATAATATT
Source organism: Viscum album (assembly GCA_963277665.1). Classification (NCBI taxonomy): domain Eukaryota; kingdom Viridiplantae; phylum Streptophyta; class Magnoliopsida; order Santalales; family Viscaceae; genus Viscum; species Viscum album. Next base: position 476,234,374 of record OY728148.1, read on the forward strand.
TTAATATATTTTTTTCATAATGATGAATATATTAATGTAATTTTATAGGATATTTATTAATTTTTTTAGACTGTTATAAAGGTTATATTTGTGTTTTTTTTATAATGTACGATGCATAGTTTGATTGAAAACCTATCCAATCCAAAAAGAGTGCAACAGCTACTACTAGCCTATGTGTTGTGCTGATTAGTATAATATTTTATAACTAATTTCAAAAAAATTATGAATGAATTAAATGTTTATTTTTGGACAATATTTTTTGCAACACCCCTAGATTGGTGTTTATAGCCTTATTTTCATTCTTTTTTATGTATATAAATATGTTGAGTGATGTTTGGGAGAGTTAGGAATTGTTTTGGATTGTTTTGGAGTGATATTTAGGGCTTTATGATTTGAGCGGTGTTAGGGGAAGCCATGAAAAATTTCCATGTAACAGCACAACTCTAGGATGTGGGGTTACACAGTGTTTTCACATTTTTTGTCTGACCATGTGAGGAGACATTGTGTGATTCCTTCGACGTGGCCACATCCTCATGGTTAGTGAACGGTTTTCCTTACCGTGTGAGCTAACTGTGTGGCCCCTTAAACATGTACATTTAATATGGGTTTAGTCTACATTTTCCATAAATTAAACATTTCTTCAATAATATGATCCCTACTATATATTACATATTTTGAAAGGATATGGGGGCTCTCCCACTCATTTCGGAATGGTTTTGAAGGGGTTTCTTGGTAGTTGGAAGGCACTTCATCTCAAGTAAGTAATCTCCCTAGGTTTCTTTTCAGGTTCCTTTAGATATTCTCTTCTTTATTTTATGACTTTCCTGAACAACATTTGATACATTTTGATCTAGGGTTCTATTATACTAATGTGTTTCTTTTATGGATTTTTGATTATAGGTATGGATATCTAGAGTGGTTTTTGTGGAAAGTTTTCTTAATTCCTAGTGTGTTTTCTTATAGGTCAATTTCTTGAGAACCATAAAGTTAGGTGGCTTCTCTATCGACTCTAAATTTTTAGAAATATAATTATTTTTTCCAATTAATTTTGTTATCATGAATTAAATTGTTATTTTGATGTGCGAAATTTATTAGAAATCCATATGGTGATGTTTTTTTAGATATTTGGAGTAATAGGTGTTTTGCGGTGATATGGTCTAGTAGTTTGATTTTGAAATGATTATTTTAAAATGGTTACGTGGTTAGTTTTATAGAAAAGGTATGAAGAAATGGTTTTAAATAAAAAAGGGGTGGCCTTATTGAAATGTGATAAGGTATGGATGATGTTTCAAGGGATGGATTGATTACAAAATGGTTATTGGCATGTTTGTTGTGGCCTTGGGGTGTATTATTCATTATCATTAGATTTTTCATGTCAATTCTGTGATTGGAATAATGTAAAGTGGGTGGGATGTAATACTATAAAAATATGATAGAGTGTGTATTGAATGGACACCATCATTGGTAAGTGTGATGAATCTACAACTTGATTGGTAAGTTAGTAATCGTGTTTAGACGGGAAGTTCTACTATGACTGTTTGATTGTCCTGTGTTTATATGCATGATGAAAAAGATTGTGCTAATGTTGAATGGTGAAATGGATTATGGAATTGTTGTTTGTATTTCATTTATTTTTTGTGGATATGGTTTGGGTGGCTTGAAAATAGTGCTTTTGGCTTAAAGATATTTTTTCACTATTTATTGGTTTATATAAATTATTTTATATAATTTTGTGAACAGTTTTATCCTAGTGGCATGTATAGGGAAGTCATTTTGGGAAAACCTACTCAGTATTTGTACTCACCCCTATTGGCACTTCAGTGCTTTTTTCGATGACATTTTTTGGACCCTAGTAAGGGTAAAGCATCTCATTTTTCTAGTGATTCATCTTATTTCATGGATTATATGGTGGTGATTTGAGCATGTATCTTTTTGTTGAGACATGGAATGTATCCTGGATTCATTGGGTTTCTTTATTGAGTGTTCTTCTTGGTACTCTGATTACATAAATTTTGGATGTTTTATAGGTCATTTGGCCTTGTTGTTTTGTAAGACATTGTTGACATGCATCATGTTGTGTTGGGTGGTTATACCATGTTTAGTTGATTTACTTTGTTCTATTGTAAAAAATGTCCAACAATTTCTCTTGAAGCCCTCAACATTTATTTCCATCATTTAGATCCTTGAGAATGTTTCTTAAGTATTAGTATCACCTCACCACATTCTCATGCCAATGATATAGGGACGGGATGTTTGAAGTGGTATCAATTTTTTCAGTATGTGGCTATCATGTGAGAGCAGTTGTTCAGTTCTTTGGCGTAGATTGTTGTTCATGGTGTTTTGATTTGTTCTTGGCCTATTCCTTTAGTTGGGATGGTATAAATTCATAGTATTGTTAGAAAATGGAATTTATAACATAAATGGATATAACCAAGCCTTCTATTCTAAACATCATGTTACCAGGGAGTTGGGTACATATGTATTTTTGGAGACGATTATAGGAAATGGAAATCACATTTTTGTCGGTGTTTCCAATGAGATGAGCATGAAATGCATGATTCAAATGAATTCCTCATAGGAAGCATATTTAATTGGGTTATACTGTTTTATTGTTTGATATGAATGTGTGGATATTGAAAAATCATACTGGGTTTCAAAACTGATGGATTGGAAACAAGGGGACATGTTGTATTTTGAAAATGGGTAAATTTTTAAACCATCGTGTATTTTTCAAAATAATGTGACATCATAAATGGGAACATGTGGAAAGACTTGATGTAATAGTTCTAATGTATTGAATTTTAAAATTGTATTCATTTTTTATTGAAGTGCGACTTAATTTTTTTTTGTATTAATAGAAAAGGATCCAGGTAGGCGTTGTAGAGACCAATCAGAGGAGGGTGCTGAAAATGTAGTTGCACCTAATCCCCATGTGAACTCGTAGAAATTACAGAGTATTTTCCAAGATTTCCAAGCTATGAAATGTGGTAATAAAGAAGAAGAACCAAAGAATCTAGATCAATAGTTCAGTTCCAAAGGTAGAATCCACATATTTTTAGGGGTTACTTGGAGCGGGAAAGGTATGAAGCGTGGATGTATTGAATGACTAATATATTTTAATTCTTGTGAACACCCACTAAGATGAAAGATAAGTTTTCCCCATACATGTTGGAAGATCATTTCTTTCATTGGTGGGATCTGGAAGTCCAATATTGGGCATACCAAGGTGTAACATGGGAGGGTTTTAAGGAATTTTATAATAAACAATCATAGGATCATACATTCATAATTCATTGTACAATAGATTTCTTCCCTTTGAAGCAGGAGAAAAATCTGAAAACGAAATATGAATCATTAATTATGAACATTATATAGTTTTCACCTAAGGTTTTGGGGTATTACATTGTTGATGGCACAAATTTTTGAAGCTATATTGAGGTAGTAAATTCATTCCAAGATTGAGGTGTTGTGTATAAATGATTACGCACAAATGGTGAATATAAATATGATAGCTATGTGAAGGATTTTGGGGGATACATGTGTGGGAAGTATTTTGGTACCCATGGGGAATAGAAGGAACTTAAATTATGGGATCAAGTGGAAGAGGGACACTTATTTCAGGGTGGTAGTATAACTCACAATCAAAGGGAAAAATCATTGAATCTTCTTCCAAATCAAAAAAGCAGGTTGGGATGTTTTTGGGGAGTCCCTATAGAACACATTAATAGGGATTATATGGAATAATCTAGATCATGTCATAACTAAATAAATATGGAAAATCTCTAGTTGTATTTTTATAATACGTTGAGGCAGGGTGTTTTGGACACTCTTCAATGGTCATAGGAAACCTATGACTCGATAGGGTGGGGGAAGTAGCAGACCCCTCGTCCAAAGAAAAAAGGATGTCGTGGTGAATCTTGGGATACCAAAACACACTAATAGGGTAATATAAACTATAGTGTGGAAGGTTAGAATTTATTCAGAGCTAAACTCTTTGTGATGGATATCAGTCGAGACCATCCATGGTGCGAGGTACAATTCTTTTGAATTCCATGTTGTTACAGGCTTTGTTGTGATACATGTGAGTCCCCTTTATTTATTTCTTCCCACGTTGTTAGTTTGTTGGGTTTAGATTTGGAAATTATACCATTGTTTTTAAATCTCTGAACTCCTCTATGTCCAAAAGAGTGTCAAGCCTTTATATGTAGAGTGTGTTTAATAGTTGTCGAAAACAATGAATTGATGTTGGATTTTTCATTGAAAGATATGGATTCTTATGATATAATACTGGGAATGGATTGGTTGTTGATGTTTATGTCCCACATCAATTTATATGAATGAATGGTTAGTTTTATGATGGAGGATACCAATGAAAACCTCTTTAGAGTGGGAAAAGAATGAAAAGGTGGGTGAAATTAATTTTTTTGCACCAAATTTTGGAAAGAGCTCATATTAGTTAGCTTCTTTGTCATTGGAATTATTGGAATGTGTAGAGAAGATTGTTCCTGACATTTTTGGATCAATTTATGGATGTATTTCTGGAAGAATTTACAAGGTTTCTACTAGTGAGATAAGTGGAGTTTATGATTAATCTAATTAGAAAGAACAGTCTTGTCACAATTCCCTCTTATCGTATCGAACCAGTGGAACTGAAATAATTAAAATTGTAATTGTAATAGTTAGAAAAAAAGGTTTCATCCGTCCAAGCATGTCTTTGTGGGAAGCGCTAGTATGTTTTAAAAAAATGGAAAACGGAATTCTGCGGCTCTGTGTGGATTATTATAGACATAACCTGGTTTTGATAATGAACCGATATTCATTTTCTAGGATTAATTATTTTTTTAAATAGTTTATGGGAGATCAGTGGATCTCTGTAACACCCGAGACTATTATGTTATATAAATCATCAAAGGAATCTTTTTATACACAACACTTGCTTGGCTTGCTTTACACGCAATCGCGACCATCCTCGATAGCTTGCGTCGTACGCAATACCGAGTTTCACTAAACAACAATATGCTATTAAAACTAGCCATTATGAATAGTAATAACCACTTTTTGAAATTTTATAAATTTTATTTTTCAAAATGGACTTTATTTTTGGACTCAGAATATCGAAATTAGCCTAGGGTGAAATTTTGGTATTTTTCTGAAAACGTTCAATTTTTGATGAATAGTGAAACCACTAAGTGGTAGGTTAAAAACTGAATTTTGCATAAAACTTAATTTTACCGCTTCTGTGAATGAAATTTCAAAAATCCGAGAGACACAGTTAATATCAAGGACTAAAATGTGGTTCAATGAGATGAAAATAATTTTTTGGTGAATAGTAACTTTTTACTATTTTACCGCGGTTAATAGTAAATAGGGTAACTAAGGGTAAATATGATATCAATATTACCCTAACACATGTCCTAATTCTATTGGACAAGTGTAATTCGACCAAAAAAAACTTAGGAATAAAATATGACCATTTAGGCCCACTTGGATTAGATTAGGACATTTATTATTAATTTATTTAAAGAAGGGTTAAAATAGTTAAAATCAAAGTTTAATAAGTAAATCATTTTTAATATGGGGTTATACATAAGATAAATTCGACTATAAATATTCATTATAAAGCTAAAAAGATTTCCTACATAAGGGTATTTTATTTGTAATTTTTAGACATTAAATAATTTAATTTATTTATGACACAATGATGATGCATTAATTATCTTATTAATGAAATATTGACATAATTGATGTTATAAACACAAAAATAAATGTAATTTGAGACTTTTTATGAATTCCACTAATTTTATAGGTTACTATGATATATTAATGTTGATTTAATCAACTTGGTTCGAACATATAATTCTGTTATGACTTTCACAAAAATCATATATCAAATAGTGTCAAAATTGACACAAAATAGTTTTTAAATCAAATATTATATTATTAATTTTTATTTTATTCCTAAAAACGTAAGGTTCTGCCAAATGACTTAGATAAGGATATATATATTAATAATAAACAATTTGGGGTTCTTTTGGCATGTTATAGTAAGTGTATTAACCATATAGTGAAAGAAAACAAAAAGACACGGTCAAAGTTAAATTAATTAACATAGAGTTAAATCTAATTGATAAGGTTAAAATAATACCCTAAACTTGTCTAAATCTTATTGGTTTATAGGATTTCGACCCATCCCCACTTTATCTTCGAAATAAGACCCTTTGGAACCATTATAAACCGATTTTGACTTTAATATAAAATAATATTTTGAGATATTCCTAAGGTGCCCCTCTCCTCCCTTATAAAAGGGCACCTCCTCCCCCTCCTCCTCACACCAAATTGAGCACTGAAGCTCGGCCAACCCCTGCCATATTCTCCTCTCCACTTCCCTAGAATAATCCTAGAGGTCCTGGTCTTCTCCAAAGACCAATCTTAATTCCTTAAGTGGAGGATTCAAAGAGGCGTTCCAAAGAAGAGGAGCTTCGGACACGAACAAAGCAAATCGGACCTAAGGTAAGGGAAATATCACAATCTCATTTTTATCCGAGATTGTTTATTCGTAAGTATTCACTGGGGTGTATTTTATCATCCACATCCATGTTTCATCAATATGTAATATTATTTCCATCCACCTACAATTGTTTAAATCCATTTTTACCCTTCGGTGAGTTTTTAGTAATATGTATGAAAGGAATCTTTTGTCGTACGAGGTACTTTTTGACTTTTCCGACAAAAGTTCGAAGAATGTTTTTTTTAACTTATACGGCATGGATGGATTTTTAAAACATTATTTCCAAGAAGCTTCCTTTACAAGTTATCAATTTTATTTTTAATCAACTTCTTTTATTTTAAAGTCGTATGACATGTTATGAAAGGAAAAATGTTTTTGAAGTAGAAAGGATATTTTCCTCAAGAATGGGGTTCAAGTATTTTATCAAAATTATTTTCCATCTAAGATAATAAAAGGGTTCTGTTTTTATCCCTATTATTACATGGATTTTATTATGTTGTGAAGGAAATATTTTTATGAATTCCTTTATCTTATATGAATTGTTTTATGATGTCATGATGTTTCAAGAATCCCATTTTTGTTACATGTGTTATGTGATGATTTATGTTTTATGATTATGTGGCAAACATAAGAAAGGATTCATTATAAGATGGGTGGGACCTATATCTCCCTCCAATTCATTGGGTAAAGATTTTATATCTCATGAGATAGACATGGCTGGAACGAAAGGTTATTTCGGTTCAGTGATACAGGACTGAAACGAGGAGTGAACTCGGTTCAGAAAGGGACTTTGTCCACTAACATAGTCTTGGCAATGAGTCATGACTAACAAGAAATGATTTTCCATGATTATGTGTGCATGGCACAAAGTTTCAAGTTTTATGGGGATCTCATTTTCACTTCTATGATTTATTCCATGTTAAGATATTATGATCTCTTTTGCAGGTTTTGATTTTCAAAAAGATATGATATGATTTTTTTTTCCTTTATTTTCCCTTACTGAGCATTTGAGCTCACCCTTTTATGTTTTCTTTTCCCCAGGTCAGTAAGATGGATATTAAGTAGAATATGCTAAAAGGGACCCTAGATATGATGAAATAAATGGGAGACACTGTAGAAGATTTATGAACCAGTTGTTTATGTTTCCCAGTTTCTAAAGACACTATACCTATACGGTCCTTTGTGGTTTTATCATATGTTGTAATAAGTGTGCTTCAATTTTTGAAGTATAAAAAATGTATGTAAAGTATGGGTCGTTATAGTTGGTATCAGAGGAAAGGTATAGTCAACCTTTGGAAACTAGGATGTGAAAGACTTAGTAAGAACCCTAAGGATAAGTCTAAGCATAGAACACAATCATAGTGTTTTAGAAATGGCCTTGAATAACCTAGGATAAGACCTTAATCATGAAAATTTTATTCTTGAATTATGTGGTTTCCTATTATAATTAGTGTTGCTCACACTATTCTTCTTGGTTTTAGTCAATGGCTGGAACCCGAAGGAACCATGTTAATGCGGAATGCGATGGGCAATGCAATGATTGTCCCCCTGAGCAAACAAACGATATGGGAGCTGGAATGCAAAATCTTGTAGCCATGCTCACACAACTTTCTCAAGCTATGAATCATGCAGGATTTCCAAACGAGCAAAGGAGGGAGCAACATTCTGTTGAATCCTTCATGAGGCAGCGTCCACCTTCTTTCAACGGGTCTACTGATCCATTAGTTGTTGAACAATGGATTAGTACTATTGAAAAGATATTTTCAGTTCTTCAATGTTCTGAGCATGATAAAGTCATCCTAGCAGTGTATCGTTTGGAAGAAGATGCTGATCAATGGTGGAATCTTGTTAAGAATACGAGGAAAAGGGATGAAATTGAGTCTATGGAATGGGACGAGTTCAAGAACTTATTTTTCAATAAGTACTTCCCTCGTATTCTCCGAACAAATATGGATAAAGAGTTTCTTGAACTGAAGCAAAGGGATGATGAATCTGTTGGTACCTATGAAGCAAATTTTACAAGACTTGCAAGGTACGCTTCTGGTATTATTATCCAACCTGAGAGTAAGATCGATCGATTCTTTAGTGGCTTAAAACCAAGTCTTCGAAGGGCGTTAGCCATAAGGGACTTCAATAGTTATGAGGAAATCGTTCGATGTGCTCTCAAAGTCGAGATGGAGAATGGAGTAACCCATCAGTCACATGGTTTTGATAAGAAGAGGAAGATGGAATTTAAAGAAAAATCTAAAGAGCACACGGAAAAGAAGATGAGCTTTTCCTTATGCTCAAAGTGTGGAAAGAAACATGGAGAGAGTTGTCTTAAAGGGACAAGTAAATGTTTTAAATGTGGAAAAGAAGGTCATCGGGCATTTGAATGCCGTGATAATGGGAAGAAGATGTCTAATGACGCAAACAAAGGAAGGGATACACAGAATGAACCTACTACACTTCAATGTTTCAAGTGCAAGGAGATGGGGCATTATGCCAATCAATGCCCAAATCCAAGGGTTGATGATGATGGTCGACGTCAACAAACTCTTAAGGCTAAAGACAAAGGAAAGTCACTTTCAATTTCTATCAGCGATGTGGAGTACGATAACGATGTGGTGAAAGGTACACTTACCATCCACTCTAAAGTAGAAAATGTTTTATTTGATTCTGGATCCACCCACTCTTTTATTTCTGAAGACTTTTCTAAGGGTATCACCGTATTACCCCAACAATTAGATGTTGAGTTAGATGTGACAACACCTAATGGCACATCAATCGCATCAAAAGTTTATAATTCTTCTCCGATCGAAGTTTGTGGGAAAGTGCTTCCTGCAAATCTTGTGATCCTTCCTTTAGTGGAATTTGATGTGATTCTTGGCATGGATTGGCTTTCTCTACATGGAGCTCATATCTATTGCCAAAGAAGGGAAGTCACATTTCATATTCCAGATCAATCTACGATCGTCTATCAATGCAAGGATGAACATAACCTTCCAGTGGAAATTTCTTCCATCTTATCGGTATTGATTCCACTAAATGAAGGTTATTTATCTCAAATGGTTGGTGAGAAACTCACGATTAAGAATATGCCCATTGTACGGGAGTTTGATGATGTCTTTCCGGAGGAATTTCCAGGTCTTCCACCAAATCCTGAAGTTGAGTTTTCAATAGAACTCGTACCGGGTGCTTTGCCTATTTCAAAGACACCTTATAGAATGGCCCCAATTGAGTTGCAGGAATTGAAGAAGCAACTCCAAGAGAATCTTGATAAGGGATTCATACGCCCTAGTGAGTCACCTTGGGGAGCACCTGTTCTATTTGTTAAGAAGAAAGATGGATCAATGAGACTTTGCATTGATTATCGAGACTTTAACAAGATCACTATCAAGAACAAATATCCTCTCCCACGCATTGATGACTTATTTGACCAACTACGCAGAGCTCAATACTTTTCCAAGATTGATCTTCGTTCAGGGTATCATCAATTAAGGGTCAAAAGGGAGGATATACCAAAGACGGTTTTTCGTACAAGGTATGGACACTATGAATTTATAGTGATGCCATTTGGTCTTACTAATGCCCCTGCTATCTTCATGGATCTAATGAATAGAGTCTTTAGAGACTATCTTGATCAATTTGTGGTAGTCTTTATAGACGATATTCTTGTCTATTCAAAGAGCAAGGAAGAGCATGAAGATCACTTGAGAATTATATTGAAGTCCCTGAGAAAGGAGAAGCTTTATGCCAAATTTACCAAGTGTGAATTTTGGCTTCAAAAAGTTGCATTTTTGGGTCATATAATCTCAAAAGAGGGGATATCTGTGGATCCAGCAAAAACAGAGGTTATCGAAAGATGGTCAAGACCCACAACAGTAACTGAGATCCGAAGTTTTCTTGGTTTGGCTGGATATTATCGACGTTTTGTAAAAGATTTTTCACGATTATCTAATCCACTCACCAAGTTGACTCGGAAAGGAGTTAAGTTTGTCTAGACAGAGGAATGTGAAGAGAATTTCAAGGAGTTGAAAAGAAGGTTATCCAGTGCACATGTGCTCACACTGCCTTGTAGTGGAGAAAGGTTTGTGATCTACAGTGATGCATCCAAGAAGGGATTGGGGTGTGTTCTTATGCAAAATGATATGGTGATAGCTTATGCCTCACGACAGTTGAAAATCCATGAGAAAAATTACCCAACACATGATTTGGAGTTGGCTGCGGTAATCTTTGCATTAAAGATTTGGAGGCATTACCTTTATGGTGAAAGGTGTGATATTTATACTAATCATAAAAGTTTAAAGTATATTTTCACACAAAAGGAGTTGAATATGAGTCAAAGAAGATGGTTGGAGCTGATTAAGGATTATGACTGCTCAATCCATTACCACCCTGGGAAAGCAAACAAGGTGGCAGATGCATTAAGTCGACAAGACCATGCTAGTTTATCCATGATGGGGATCACAAAAGATCCAATATTTATGGATTTACAAAGGATGGATCTTGGAATTATAATGGAAGGGGAAAAATCTTATCTTTCTCAAATGAATGTTCAACCATATATACATGTGAAGATTAAAGAGGCACAGAAAGAAGATGCCGAGTTACAAAAGAAGGTGAGAAATGTTCCTGAATTCAACCTTGATTGTGATGGGATAATAATGTTTAGGAATCGGGTTTGTGTTCCTCCCATCCCCGAATTAAAGAAGAAGCTGCTGGATGAGGCTCATAGTTCTTCATTTTCTATTCATCCTGGAAGCACGAAGATGTATAGGGACCTGAAAGAGTACTTCTGGTGGGATGGCATGAAAAGAGATGTTGCTGAATATGTCTCTCGATGCTTGGTTTGTCAACAAGTTAAAGCTGAGAGACAAAAGTCTAAGGGGATGTTACAACCATTACCCATACCCGAATGTAAATGGGAAAACATCACTATGGACTTTGTCACAGGACTTCCTAAAACATCCAAAGGCAATAATGTTATATGGGTCATAGTTGATCGTCTTACAAAGTCTGCACACTTCATTCCTATTAGAGAGGATTTCTCTCTAGATCAGCTTGCCAGGATATATGTAAAGGAAGTGGTAAGATTGCATGGTGTACCACTTTCTATTATATCTGATTGGGATCCGAGATTTACCTCGAAGTTCTGGCGAAGTCTTCAGCATACTCTGGATACAAAGTTGAGTTTCAGCACTGCTTATCATCCCAGACAGACGGTCAGTCTGAGAGAACAATTCAAACCCTAGAAGATATGTTGAGAGCTTGCTCTATGGATTTCAAAGGAGGTTGGGATCAACACCTACCTTTGGTAGAATTTTCTTATAATAATAGCTTTCACTCCAGTATTCAGATGGCTCCTTATGAAGCTCTCTATGGAAAGAAATGCAGGACTCCAACTTTCTGGGATGAAGTTGGGGAAAGAAAGCTATTAGGACCTGATCTCGTTGATGAAATGGCAGAAAAGGTCAGATCTATTCAACAACACATAAGAGCAGCTCAGAGTCGACAGAAAAGTTATGCCGACAACCGAAGAAAAGACCAAGAGTTTGAAGTGGGTGATAAAGTGTTATTACGAATATCTCCCTGGAAGAGGGTTATGAGATTTGGAAAGAAGGGGAAGTTGAGCCCTAGATATATCGGTCCTTTCGAAATACTGGATCGTGTTGGGAAGGTAGCTTACCGATTGGCGCTTCCACCGAATCTCTCTCAAGTTCACGATGTGTTCCATGTATCTCTCCTGAGAAAGTACATACCAGATCCTTCACATGTACTCAGCTCAGAAGTTGTACCGCTGGAGCAAGATCTTTCTTATGAAGAACAGCCGATAGTGATTCTGGATCGTAGCGAAAAAGTCCTACGAAACAAGACCACTCGCTTGGTGAAAGTTTTATGGAGAAACCACCAACTTGAAGAAGCTACATGGGAGCTTGAGGATATGATGAGGGAGAAGTATCCTCATCTGTTTGTTGCAAAGTGACGAATTTCGAGGGCGAAATTCTTTTTAAGGGGGGTAGAATGTAACACCCGAGACTTTTATGTTATATAAATCATCAAAGGAATCTTTTTCTACACAACAATTGCTTGGCTTGCTTTACACGCAATCGCGACCTTCCTCGATAGCTTGCGTCGTACGCAATACCGAGTTTCACTAAACAACAATATGCTATTAAAACTAGCCGTTATGAATAGTAATAACCACTTTTTGAAATTTTATAAATTTTATTTTTCAAAATGGACTTCATTTTTGGACTCAGAATATCGAAATTAGCCTAGGGTGAAATTTTGGTATTTTTCTGAAAACTTTCAATTTTTGATGAATAGTGAAACCACTAAGTGGTAGGTTAAAAACTGAATTTTGCATAAAACTTAATTTTACCGCTTCTGTGAATGGAATTTCAAAAATCCGAGAGACACGGTTAATATCAAGGACTAAAATGTGGTTCAATGAGATGAAAATAATTTTTTGGTGAATAGTAACTTTTTACTATTTTTACCGCAGTTAATAGTAAATAGGGTAACTAAGGGTAAATATGATATCAATATTACCCTAACACATGTCCTAATTCTATTGGACAAGTGTAATGCGACCAAAAACAAACTTAGGAATACAATATGACCATTTAGGCCCACTTGGATTAGATTAGGACATTTATTATTAATTTATTTAAAGAAGGGTTAAAATAGTTAAAATCAAAGTTTAATAAGTAAATCATTTTTAATATGGCGTTATACATAAGATAAATTCGACTATAAATATTCCTTAGAAAGATAAAAATATTTCCTACATAAGGGTATTTTATTTGTAATTTTTAGACATTAAATAATTTAATTTATTTATGACACAATGATGATGCAGTAATTATCTTATTAATGAAATATTGACATAATTGATGTTATAAACACCAAAATAAATGTAATTTGAGACTTTTTATGAATTACACTACTTTTCTAGGTTACTATGATATATTAATGTTGATTTAATCAACTTGGTTTGAACATATAATTCTGTTATGACTTTCACAAAAATCATATATCAAATAGTGTCAAAATTGACACAAAATAGTTTTTAAATCAAATATTATATTATTAATTGTTATTTTATTCCTAAAAATCTATGGTTCGGCCAAATGACTTAGATAATGATATATATATTAATAATAAACAATTTGGGGTTCGTTTGGCATATCATAGTATGTGTATTAACCATATAGTGAAAGAAAACAAAAAGACACGGTAAAAGTTAAATTAATTAACTTAGAGTTAAATCTAATTGATAAGGTTAAAATAATACCCTAAACTTGTCTAAATCTTATTGGTTTATAGGATTTCGACCCATAACCACTTTAGCTTCGAAATAAGACCCTTTGGAATTATTATAAACCGATTTTGACTTTAATATAAAATAATATTTTGAGATATTCCTAAGGTGCCCCTCTCCTCCCTTATAAAAGGGCACCTCCTCCCCCTCCTCCTCACACCAAATTGAGCACTCAAGCTCGGCCAACCCCTACCATTTTCTCCTCTCCACTTCCCTAGAATAATCCTAGAGGTCCTGGTCTTCTCCAAAGACCAATCTTAGTTCCTTAAGTGGAGGATTCAAAGAGGCGTTCCAAAGAAGAGGAGCTTCGGACACGAACAAAGCAAATCGGACCTAAGGTAAGGGAAATATCACAATCTCATTTTTATCCGAGATTGTTTATTCGTAAGTATTAACTGGGGTGTATTTTATCATCCACATCCATGTTTCATCAATATTTAATATTATTTCCATCCACCTACAATTGTTTAAATCCATTTTTACCCTTCGATGAGTTTTTAGTAATATGTATGAAAGGAATCTTTTGTCGTACGAGGTACTTTTTGACTTTTCCGACAAAAGTATGAAGAATGTTTTTTTTAACTTATACGGCATGGATGGATTTTTAAAACATTATTTCCAAGAAGCTTCCTTTACAAGTTATCAATTTTATTTTTAATCAACTTCTTTTATTTTAAAGTCGTATGACATGTTATGAAAGGAAAAATGTTTTTGAAGTAGAAAGGATATTTTCCTCAAGAATGGAGTTCATGTATTTTATCAAAATTATTTTCCATCTAATATAATAAAAGGGTTCTGTTTTTATCCCTATTATTACATGGATTTTATTATGTTGTGATGGAAATATTTTTATGAATTCCTTTATCTTATATGAATTGTTTTATGATGTCATGATGTTTCAAGAATCCCATTTTTGTTACATGTGTTATGCGATGATGTATGTTTTATGATTATGTGGCACACATAAGAAAGGATTCATTATAAGATGGGTGGGACCTATATCTCCCTCCAATGCATTGGGTAAAGATTTTATATCTCATGAGATAGACATGGCTGGAACGGAAGGTTATTTCGGTTCAGTGATACAGGACTGAAACGAGGAGTGAACTTGGTTCAGAAAGGGACTTTGTCCACTAAGATAGTCTTGTCAATGAGTCATGACTAACAAGAAATGATTTTCCATGATTATGTGTGCATGCCACAAAGTTTCAAGTTTTATGGGGATCTCATTTTCACTTCTATTATTTATTCCATGTTAAGATATTATGATCCCTTTTGCAGATTTTGATTTTCAAAAAGATATGATATGATTTTTATTTCCTTTATTTGCCCTTGCTGAGCATTTGAGCTCACCCTTTTATATTTTCTTTTCCCCAGGTCAGGAAGATGGATATTAAGTAGAATATGCTAAAAGGGACCCTAGATATGATGAAATAAATGGGATACACTGTAGAAGATTTATGAACCAGTTGTTTATGTTTCCCAGTTTCTAAAGAAACTATACCTATACGGTCCTTTGTGGTTTTATCATATATTGTAATAAGTGTGCTTCAATTTTTTAAGTATTAAAAATGTATGTAAAGTATGGGTCGTTATAATCTCTATGATTGATATGAGGTCAGGATATCATCAACTGCGTGGTGAGGAAGGAGGATATTCCCGAAACAACATTCAGAAGTAGAAATGGCCATTGCAAGTATGTGGTCATTCCCATTGTACTAACGATTTCACCAATGGAATTCATGTAATTGATTAGTCGGATATTTAAGGAGATAGGGTTTCCTTTTTGGGGGAATTTGTTGATGATATATTTTTGTATTGAATAATAAGGGTGGATCATGAGAAACACTATAAAGTAGTGTAGGGGGACTTGAGTGATCATTTGTTGTATTCCAAATTGAAAAAGTGTGACTTTTTGATATAGGAGGTTCATTTCCAGGGCCATTTTATTTCTAATAAGGGCATTAAAGATGATCTAGAAAATAGAGAGTGTGTTATCATTGGGAAATCACCAATGAACATATTCATGATATAGAGTTTCCCTGCTATATTTGGCTATTATTGATGTTTTTTCATGATATCTCACATTTTTCCTCACCAATGAAAACATTCTCAAGTAATAATATCCCATTTCAATGGGATTATTAGGGTCATAAATGATTTTAGGAGATAAATGTTCTCCATAAATAAACACAAAATATTCGGTTTTCTAGAACGATGGAAATGGTTCGTGTTGTACTATGATGCATCAAGATTAGGGTTGGGTTGTGTTCTCATGCAACAGGATCACATTGTCACATATGGCTCATGACAGTTGAGGTTTAATGAGAATAACTACCCTACACATCATATGGAATTTGTGGTGAGGGACGATGACTTGAAAATGTGTTTTCATTATCACATCAGTGAGAAATTTATGGTGTTTACAAATCAAAAGAGTTTAACTAATATTTTCTCACAAATCTATTTTATATTGAGGCTTTGGAGATGTATGGAATACCTATTGATGTTTTATTATTACCTATTGTACACACCAGGTAAGGGAACATACATGGAAAATGCATTAAGTAGAAAACCATATGCTCAAGTGGATAATCACGCATCATATCAGTGGCAGTTTATGTTTGTCATAGTTGATATATTATTGGAATGTGTGGACCAGGGTGATAGAGCGATCTTCCTTCAAGTCACATTGGTTTTTGACATGGTTATTTTGGATACAGTGGAAATGACATCTGATTCCGAGTGTATGTTGATGAGATCAAAACTCAATTATGGGGAGACCATTGAGGTATGTGAACTAATTGGGAAATCAATTTTGTGATTTTATAATCATTTTGTGGCACTGCTGTATTGTTAGAAGGAACTGCTCAAGGATTTTCTTTATTCTAGGTGAGTTTTCCAACTAAGAATTCCGAAGATGTATAATGCATTGAAAGTGCAGTTTTGCTGGGATTGTATGAAATGGGAATTTTCAGAGTTAGATTCGAGATTATTAAATTGATAAAAAGTCAATATAGAGCATTACTGTCCAGCATAAATGTTTCAATCAATTAATATTATAGTGGGGAAGTGGAAAAAAATAGTGATGTATTTTTTGAAAGGTCTCCTGAGAATGATCTGAAACACAATTTGATATTGGAGATTGTGGATCGGCTCAATAAGTCATACAATTTCATCCTAATTTTTGAATCTCATATGGTGGAGGGTCTGCCAAAATCTATATCGGAGAAGAGGAAAAGAGTCTCAATGATCCAGTTCTGATTGTATCTGATTGATATTCTAGGTTCACATCTCGTTTTTGGAAATCCTTACAAGAAGCCCCTAGGACATAGTTGATGATGAGGACAGTGTATCAACCTAAGACAAATGACCAATACTATAGTATGATATAAACATTTGAGCATATCCCATTGTCTTATGTGATAGACTTTGGTGGTTTATGGGATGAGGACTTCTCATTAGTGGATTACTTCTATAATTTTAGTTATTAGGGATTAATACAAATGAATCTATTTGAGGCATTGAATGGGTGTCTATGTCAGTCTACACTATGTTTGGAGGAATTGGGTGATACTTTAATGACAACACGAAGGCTTGTCTTATAGACCATTGATTAGATCATGTTGTTGAGAAAGAGTATGGAGGCGGCTTAAAATCAACCAAAATCCTATAAGGACCATTATCGATGACCATTGTCCTTTGAGGTGTTTGATCATGGGGTTTTAGAATCTCTCATAGGATGGGACATCTTCATTTTGGAATGTAGGGTGTGTTATATCAAAGGTAAATTGGGAATTTTGAGATAATTTATCTGATTGGAGAGGTGGATTATCATTTTTATTTTCTAACACGATTTAGTCTGGTGAAAAATATATTTTATGTGTCGCAATCGAATGAGTATTAAATGGATCATGACTATGTGATTTGAGGGTATGATATTGAACTAGAGATGGATTCTGATTTGGGGAATGTGAATATATGGATTGTGGATATAAATTGGAAGGTATTTAGTTGTAAGAGAATCAGTTTAAATCGAGTTTTGTGGTAGCATGGTCAAATCTTAGGGGAGACTTGCAAATGGGAGAAAGAAAGGGTTAACCAATGGCCCAAGCTCTTTCAATAATGTTATGGTCCTCTACATTCGATGATAGAATGTCCAATGGTGGGGAGCGTGTAGAACCCATTTTTATTTTATGAAGATATTATGTATGTTTTCTTATGTAAATAAAGGGGTTTAGTGAAGTTTGGGTGAGTTTATAATGGTTTTTGAATTAATTGGAGGACTTTTTTGCACTGCGTGGTTTGATTACATTTAGGGGAAACTGTGCAGAATTTCCGGGTAACCATGAAACTCCAGGAAGTGGGGTTCAACATGGTTTGTGCATAGTATGTCTAGGTATATGGGGATTCTGTGCAAGATTCCCTTGAGGAAGTAGCATCCACATAGTTGACGCACTGTTTTCCTAACCGTCCAAGCTAACTGTGTGACCCTTTAAAAATAGTTTTTTAAATATGGGGTTACTTGGGATTTGTTTTATTTTTTCCAATTTTTTCTCCCACGCAAACCCTGCATGGGATTCCTTGTTCTCAATGGCTAGGGGTTATCTCCCGCTTGTTTCCGGAGAGTTTTGAAAGGAATTCTTAGTGGATTGAAGGCAGTTCAACATTGGTAAGTCTTCGCACATGGTTTTTTACGGGTGTCCCCAAGATATTCTATTCTTTTATTCTTGGTTTTCTAGATCTACATATGATTCATGTAAATTTGGGGGTTTTATAGAGAAAATTGATGACATTAAGGATTTTATATGATTGGGAATGAGACATGGAGTGTTTTTTGAGCATTTTCTCTTATTTTTGATGCATTTGCATGTGAGTCGATTTTATCAGGACCCTTAATGTAGGTGACATACCTATAGAATCTATTTTGATAGAACTAGAATAATTATTCTAGTTATTTGTTATTACAAGAAATAATTGAGCATCTGGAGGTGAAAAATTTCTTAAAAATCCCATTTGTAATGTATTGTGGATTTTTGGGGGAAAAGGTATTTTTGCGATGGACTGTTCTAGTTAATGGATTTTAAAATGTTTATTTTAAAATGGATACATGGTAATTTAATGGAAATACCATGTGGAAATTATTTTACGTAAATTGATGTTTCATTTTTGAAATATGATATGGCATGGATGAGTTTATAAGGTATGTGTTGATTATGAAATATTTATTGGCATGCTGCTGTAGCCTTGGGGTGTTATATGCTTGGTTATTGGACTTGGCATGTTATGATTGTGACATGAATGATGTGAAGTGGGTGAGAATTTTCACTATAAGAATAAGATGGATAAGGGATATAATGGCCACCATTAAGGATAAGTTGGTGAAAAGTAAAACTTGATTGGGAAGGTAGTAAATATGTTTGGATGGGAAAAACAACTGTGATTGTTTTATTGTCATGTGTTGCTATGAAAGATGAAAAATGATGTGCTAATGTGGAATGTTTAAATGGATTATGGAATTGCTTTTTGGATTTCCCTTGTTTTATGTGGATATGGTAAAGGTGTATTGGAAATGGTTTGTTAGCCTTGTGGAAATTGTTTCACTATTGGTTGTTTTATATAAATTGTTTTTATATAATTGTGAAAATGGTTTTATCCTAGAGGAATGAGTAGGGAATCCATTTGGTGTAAACCTAATATGTATTTGTAATCAACCCATTCATCATACATTGTTTCTTTTATTGATGTCATTTTTTGGGACACAGATAAGGCTAAATAATATCATTTTTATAGAGTTCATCGTGATCCTTGGAGGGTATGGTGGTTCTTGGTGCGGGGATATTGATATGGATCCATAGACCGTTTCATGGTTTCACT
Organism: Viscum album; assembly: GCA_963277665.1. Lineage (NCBI taxonomy): Eukaryota > Viridiplantae > Streptophyta > Magnoliopsida > Santalales > Viscaceae > Viscum > Viscum album. The sequence continues at coordinate 476,254,065 of OY728148.1, forward strand.
GGGGTTTTTATTGAGTCATCCACTTGGTACACTGATTTCAGATATTGTGGTTGTAGTACTGTCCTATTGGTCTTGTTGGGCGGTCAGAAATTGTTGACATTTATCATCTAGTGTTGGTAGGTTATACAATTTTATTTGATTGGATTTATTACTTGAAAAAAACATTACCTAATTATTATTGATTCCCTCAGCATTTATTTCTAGCCTTCGGAAATATAGGAATGTTTCTTAAGGCCTAGTATCGCCACACCACCATCTCACATCAATGTGGTCGGGGCAGTATGTTACAATTTGAATACTATAGAAAAAAATTTGTTTGAAAATTATTTGGTGATTAAGTTGTAAATGATTTTTTTTGTAAAAAGATATCTATAGTTTTGTGAATCATTATAGACCATGGTAAATTGAATAATATTATATTTTATTTGAGGAACAATGGATGAATTATCTTTTTTGAGAATAAATGACTATAATGTGGCTTTACAATGATTCATGTGATTATAGAAATAATTTCATATCACATAGATATTGTGGTTATGGAAATTTCATTATGGTATGATACATTTTGGGTAATTGATATTATTTGAAACATAATATAAAATTTATCATGGTAGACTATGTCAACAAATCATTCTTATTTTTGGTTTACAATAATAGTTTGTAATTTTTTGGAGGAAATATTTAGATAGTTACTTATTAAATGTTCAATGTTAAATTTTTTGTAAAATAATTGAATATTTGAGATTATAAGTTGTTTTAATTCATTTGTATGTTTGATGAATTTATGAATTTTCTTCTCTTGAGCTATAAATTTTTTGTTTTTGTTAGTTACATTTATATGAGGAATATATAGATATTTTTTTTGGGTTTTGTGATCATTTTATGTAGAATATGTGGCTCAAGGAATTGAAAAATCATCTTGAGTACTCACCATATGGAGATAAATTTTCTATTTATTTGTAAATTTATTAAAGGATACAATTAAAAATGTAAAGTAAACAAATTTAGCAGTGTTATAATTTTAGGAGGAAATGTTTCTAATCATATATAGTAAAAGGACCTGAAATAATAGCTTTATCCACTTACTATTCTCACTGACAAATAATTGGATTTTTAACCCACCACAGATTTATGATTTAGTGATGGTTAAATTTCTATAAATCATGTACATTATCACTCTCCATCAATAAATAAGAGTTATTGTTTTCATCAATATCCTTGCATTTAATTCCCACAAATGTTCTTATATCTGGAAATCTAGTTATGAATTAATAAATTTATCCTCTGTAGTTCCCAAACTCCACTTTCAAGTAGAAGTTTCATTAATCATTTTTAAGATGTCAGATTTCATTTAAGATATTTCTTAAATTCAAAACCATGTTACACAGACCTTGTTTAAATAATGAGGTATAAATTTCCTAAATGGGAATAATTTTGTATCATGTATTTAAAAAAGGAAATATTATGTTTGGTAATGATAATGATATATGAAATCGATTATAATTAAACAACTACAATAATATTATTTATATGTGACCAATATAACCATGACATTAAACTGGTTAGTATAAATAAGAAAAATATATCATGGAAATAAATACAAATTTCATTCTCAGTATAAATGTAATTAATATATTTTTGGAAAGAAGCACTAAATTTTTATTGAATTCGTTTTACAATTCAGAAATACATTTTCATCAAAAATTAGTTTTTTTTTATGAAAAATTATTATAATTAATTTAAAAAAAATTCCAAAATTTGAAATTTATAATTTCATTTTTTTAATTCAATATCTAAATAATATCATAAGATTATTTTTTAATAAATTTCTGAAATGAACTGTTTTTTATAAATAGTGAATAATATAGATCATTAATAAAAAAGGTGACTTATTTTAATGTATTAACAAGGTCAAATTACATTTCGGATTACATTAAAATGTTCTAAAGTTCATTTTCATTTATAATAATCAAATATTAATATTCTGAATGGGTTTATTCATGGATTTTGTATAAGAACAATTAATATTATAAAAGGGAAATTTTCTTAAACCCATTTTTTGTTGTTTTTCACTACCTAATTTAAAATTAAATTATTTCACTTTTTTTGGGAATTTCATAAAATTGGTTCCATATTTTGAATCATTGGGAACACATTTATTAAATACTTTCATTTTATATTTTGTCGATATAAATATTAAACACAGTAATGTTTTACCATCCTAGAGTGTAAATATATAGTTTTATTGTTAAAAAATAGGATAGGAACTATAAAAATAACTACAAAATTGAGAAAAAATTATTGGATGTTTATATATAATAACTAATAATATAGTTTTCAAATTTATGGCCTTTAATTCCAATTTTATGATATTATTAACTTTAACATATTTTCATTAATTAAAAGTAAAACATGTAACCATCTTGTTTTCAATTATCTAACATGATTATAATTATATAATTTATTATATATTCTCATATTTTTTTTTGAATATAAACGATTTATATTCATGATGTAATGTACTGGACCTCTATGGTCTATTCCATTGCTGAAATATGGTATTTAAGGTGTTCTGGGAGGATAAGGTGACTTATCCCCAAAACTTTTCCAAATTTCCAGTTCTGTAAATAATGAAACTATGACTATATGTGAATAGTTTCATCTGTAGCTTTAGGTGAATGGTGCAATGATAACCTATTGTGAATAGTGACTTCCGTAAAATTAGGTGAATAGTACAAGGGTAAACTTATATGAATAGTGTCATTGGTAACCATTTTAAAGTGTTCAACAGTGACCTTATGTGAGCATTCACATCTCTAACCTTATGTGAACAGTGTCATCAGTAACTTTATGTGAACTGTGCAATGGTGACCTTATGTTAACAGTGTCATCGGTAACCTTATGTGAACAGTGCAACGGTGAGGTCCTAATGGTTAAGTTCCAACAATGACTTATTTCCTTTGCCAAAATTTGAGTCCTTGAAAAAATGTTTCCAGAATGGTATGGTGTACAATATTTCTAGAATTGTAGGGTGTACAGTGTTTCCAAATCGGTTGGGTGTATAGTGTTTCTAGAATGGTTTGGTGGAAAATGCTTCCAGAATAGAACGGTGTACAGTGTTTCAAGAATGGTAGAGTGAATACTGTTTCCATAACGGTTGGGTGTACAGTGTTTCAACAACATTGAGGTTCCAAGAGTGACCTCTTTCATTTTCCAAATTTCGAGTCCATGAATAGTGTTTCCAGCATCCTACAGTTTCTCCCCTAGGACATTTCCTTTGACGTAAGATGCATTTAAATATTTTTTTAAGGACTCTACGGTCTATTAAATGCCCATAACTACTATATTAATTTTTCCCTATGGCTCAGGATGCTTTTACATGGTCAAACTACAAGGTTTAATGCGATTTGTTTTAATAGAAAATCTAGCGTATCTTAAACCAGTGCTCCATTAAATTATCTAAAGGGGAAATATATCTTCCTCGCTAGTTATTCATCCTTGTTCTTATCTTTCAACACTCAATCCTTTAATTCCATACCATATAATTTTCACAATCAATCATTCCTCCGTGGATTGGTACCACTCTACTTTGATTCAACCAAGTAGTATTGATCAATCATCAATATAAGGTATGATATGTCGTCATAATTTTGGGTTCATCTCCTTATTTTTGTCCATTACCTTTTATGGATTGTTATCTCCATGTTCATAATGGGTTTTTCTTTGGTGTTGATAGGTGCGGTGGTGTCTCTCCATCCTTGGGTGGATACAGTTGTCACATGGGAGGAGATTATAACCCGTTGTGTGGTTCGTTCTCTTATAAACAACGTCAAGAACTGTTCAAGGTAGGGGATTCATTTCATATCTTATATTTAACATGAAACTATATAGTTATCATGTTTTATCCCACTAGATGACAATGAAATTGTTATAATAAATATTTGAACCAGATTAATAAATTGACATTGATAATATGTTATTGTGTCTTATGTTTCTTCATAGTGTGATATCTTTTCTTGATTTGTTTAGATTTTCATTCTTTATGGAAATTTTGGTAAAGATCATAAATCTGGAATTAATTGACAAATGATTAGATGAAGATAAAGAGGAATGTAAATGAATCTTCCTCTTACTCTTGCAATTCGATGTAATTTAAATTCATGCTATAATAATGCTTAATTATTTGTGATAGCTTATTCATTAGGTTTCCCAAATTTGGAACCTACAAATAATAAATTAGTTAATCCATGATGGAATTAAGAATTGGTTGTTTGCTAATAGATAAATCCTTTTTGAGTTATGAGTTACCCTTTTACTTGTGTAAGGGATAAAGACCACATTGATATGATGTTTGTTTCAATGATGCTTGTGTTGTGATGTGGGCCTGGATGGATTTTGTGTTATGTGGGGGAAAGGAGGCCTACTGGTTGTGGCATAAATTGACACCTAGAGTGGTGAGATGCATCAATATTTTCATGTGTCTTTCGGGGAGGACACCAGGGATGATGAAATGGGTTGAATGTGAATGTTTTGGTTCTTAAAGATTATTTTTGGTTATTGATATTTTTTACATTCCCCACCGCACAGGGTAGCCAGTCGTGCATACTATTCTTCCAAAAGGGGAGAAGACACTTAAAGTATGCCATGTGATTTCCATGTTTAAGTTCACAAGGCAGGATGGGTCTACGCTCTAACTATAGATGGAAAATACACAACAAATAGTTCATCTAATAATTGTGTTGAGCCCTCTTGTGTTTAATGACATATAATTTTTTGGTAGAATTTTTGGGAATATGGGAATTTAATTTTGTAAATAAATAATTTTATTAATGATGTTAACCCATGGGGTTAGAGCGTGCTGGGACACAATGATGAGGATAAAATTTTGAAGGGACAATGGTCTTTGGGTGTGATTCTAATGAAATATAACGTGGAAACTATTAATGGTTAATTAATGTTTAAAGAATTAATTAACATAACATTCAATGGTTAAAAAGGGAATGAGTAATGTAATAATTATATTTAAATATTTGTGTGCTTATAGGGTATCTATTCTTAGAAGTGTAAGACGGGAGTCTGAGTGACGTTAGCTACATTTGTGTCTAAGAATGGGGTATGCCCATAGTGTGGTTGTGAGCTATATTATACACTTCACTTTTTGTGTTTCTATATGCTAATCCACTCTTTCAGTTAGAGAAACTGACACCTCTAGGATTCTGATCTCTGGTGGGTGTTTTCCCTAACAATCTCGTGGGATGATGGATGGCTGACTACCCACTTTTGCTCCACTCTCTTCTCTATGTAGTTACATGTGCTGGTAGGCACATCGGTTAGTCTTCCCCATATATATGTGTAGAGGGATATAATGGTTTTTGGTTATTCACACAAAAATTTTATGGATATAGTTTTCTATGGACTACTATAGGAGTAATGTCTATAGGTTGTGATGACTTGAAGATTCATTCCTGGTGTGTGGGCTATAATGGATTGAGGTACAATGTTTGATGTTTGATACATATTATGCAAGCTATGGTGGCTCCCCAAAACTGCCTAGTTACTTTTTCTACATGGACGATGTGGTTTTGTTGCATGAGGTGCATGTTCTGGTGCTTCGTGCAGGTGTCTGTGGGCATCCCATTTTGGAGAGAGATGATTATGATGTGCGACTATGAGGGCAATGCGGCACACCAGTGGGGATGTAATAGCATGGTACCATTGATATTTTTTATTATATTATATAAACTTGTATGAAATACTCGATGAGAGATTCCATGGTGATGATAGGAACATAATCTTCCTATTTAGGTGATGAGTGAGATTCACTTGTTGTTCATTATGCTTTCACATGCTTTCTTTTCTATTGCATGATATTATCTAGGGAGGATCCTACTTTGTATAACGTTATACTCACCTTGTGTCTATAAAAACTGTTTTTCAGATCACCTGGAGATGTTTGGAGATCAGTCTAGTTTCTACTTGATTGGGGTTGTATGAGCTGTTTGGGCTTCTTGGTTTTTGTTTTTTTACATTCCACTGTGTACATGTAGTTTTACCCTTTCTTTTGTAGTAGTTTGGAAAGACATTACATATGTGTACTTGGGATTTCATTTATATTGTTGTCTCATTTGGAGTTCGTTGGTGTCTATCTTATATCTCTTTTTCACATGTGTTCTCTTAGAGGGTAATGCATATCATCAAGGTGTTAACTATACCCTCTGTGCTAGTCGCAAACCTGGGGACTACTAGAGGCAGGACTCATGGTTCATTATCTCCCTTCCCACATTGTTTTCCCAGGAGTGGTACACATTCTGGAGAGGGGGTCGTGATAGAGTGGTATCAGAGGGAGGTTGAGGGATAGAATGGAGTTTAGAGTTAGGAATAGGTGAGGTTTCATGGGTTGGTAGGCAAACAGTGTCAGTCATTTTTAGAAAGAGATATAAACACTGGAGACCAGCTGGGACATAGGTGATTAGGCCCCCATATGATCTGATGTATAGACCATTATGTTTACAATGGATACAAAACAATATGATACTAGTTGCAGGGTAGACACCTAAGAAAGGATCATGCATCATTCATCTTTATTATTCTTTTTGAATGGGTAGACCATCAGATAGGTTAACCTAAAATGAAAAAAAGAAAACAATTAATTAAATAATTAAGGTTTAGTATTCTATATTCTAGGGTTAGGAGCTCTAACTATTTTTTATTTTATATGTGTGGCTCTAGGTCAACTTCCTCATTAGGATCATATAGAATATTTCTATTATGCTATGATAGTAGATCGCCTTATATTAGAGGTTGAAGATGACGAAAAATGGAAGAGGACACTCTGAGAAATTCAGCGCCAAAGTCTGCGGAAGTATGATGGATCAGTTTTTGATGCAGCCATAGAATACTAGTGGGAGAAGGTCGATATAACCATTAGTTTGATCCATGCATGGAAAGAGAACTTGGTTTCCTAGGTTGTGATGATGCATTGTGGAGAAACGAGGCAGTGGTGGTGCTTTTTTTTCGAGGATCACGAGGAGTTAGTGATCTCATGGGAGGATTTCTGAGATAATTTTATAGTTGAGTTTCTTTTTTTGACTACAAAGGAATCCAATCACCAAGAGCTCCTTATCGTTTGACATGGGAGCTCTAGTGCTTGAGAGGTTGAAATCAGTTTCGTGAACATTTTACGATATTATTCGGACCTGTTTCCAGATGAGGAGGCCATGGAGAGGCTTTTCAATGAGGCTTTTCTTCCTGAGATCCGGCAACAGGTCACCCCATTTATGCTGATGAAATATCATGAGATAATGGAAAGGGAATATGTGGGAGAAAAGACATTGGCCAGAACTAGATCAATCTGAGATGGGAGTCGTCATGATTCCTCATGAAATAGATTTATGGTCAGGGGTTCCCAGTTTTTAGGGGAGAAGAGTTTTCATTCAGTCGGGGGTAGGTCCCCACACATAGCATCTCGTTTCTCTGGGGGAAGAAATTATTAGTCCTATTCAAAGGGATCAGGGACTTTATTTTCTTGTGGTTTTTGAGGTCATTTTTAGCGAGAGTGACTGACCTTTCAGAACAGTCATAGCTCACTAGGTGTTCCACTACAAGATCCTTCTTTGAGGATGTTCTAGCCTAGGAAGTACCAATAGGTTGCACCAGCTTTTGATCAGAATAGGGTATATGAGGTAGGTATAGGATAACCCCGTGATTCTCCCCGCCCTTAGAGATGATAGCATGTCCTTGGTGGTCGTCATCATCTGGGTCAGAGAGGCTGTGGAGGTGGTCGTGGTTAGCATCATGTTATACCGTTGCCCACGCCAAGCGTGGAAGATGTCATTCGAGGTACCATTTTTAATTTTTCTACATTGGTGTATAACTATTTTGATTTGGGATCAAAAAACTCCTTCATATAACTAACCCATTTCAATGCTTTAGGACTGGAGGTATAAAGTCTTCTTGGGCCCTTGGCATAGACTACATCAGTTGGTGGTCGAGCTGACTTGTTTGAAGTATTTAGAGATTATGAGTTAGTGTTGGGGATGCACTGCTCTAGGGGAGATATCATATGTTTATGAATACAACCATATGATGTCATCCTCATCATGGGTTTGTTGTATTTGGTGTAGGAAATCGTAGATTCTTCATGAAGAAAGTCATTTTCTTCGATGAATTTAGAGATCGGGTGGTGTTTGTTGGGGAGTCAGACCCTTAGAGGGGTCATAGGCATGTTCAGTCTTTATCATCCAATATGGTTGAGAAATTTTTTTGTTCTTCATAGGTTTAGTGGTTGGCATTTCATAGGATCTAAGAAGTGTTCCCTGATGTATTTCCAAAATAGGTTGTATCCTTACCCCCTCAACGAGAGATCGAGTTTGCGATCGATCAATAACCAAAAGAATTTCCTATCTCTATGTATACATATAGGATGGCCCCTTTTGAGTTACGAGTAATACGTATACAACTCAATTGTCTCTTATAGTGCGGTTTTCTCCTGCCGAGTGTGTCACTATGGGGTTCACCCGTTTTGTTTATGAAGAAGGATGATGGAATTTTTCGATTGTGTGTCGATTATCCTCACTAAAACAATGTGATAGTGAAGAATATCTAACCTCTTTCACATATTAATGATTTAATCGATCAAATTAACGGTGAAATTTTGTTTTAAATGATCTATTTGTGGTTAGGATATCATCAGTTGTGTGTGAGGGATGAGGAAATCCCGAAGACTACTTTTCTTTATCGTCATGGGCATTATTAGTTTGTTGGAATGTCGTTCGGTGTGATGAATGCTTTAGGTGTGTTCATGTGATTGATGAATTCTGTGTTCCATGAGTTCTTTGACATGTTCATGGTGGTTTTCATCAATGACCTCTTTGTGTACTCCATTTCTGAGGAGGAGTATACATAGCCTCTACATGCAATTTTCTATCTTCTTCGTCATCATCAGCTATTGGGGAAGTTGTCAAAGTTTGCGTTTTTGGCTCAGGAATTCTGTTTCTTGGGGAATGTTTTGTCCCATTAGGGACTAGAAATTGATCCCTCAAATACAGAAGATGTTGTGTCTTGGGAAGCCACCAAGACAGTGCCATTGGATAAGTTTTCATGGTCTCACAGTCTACTACAGGAGGTTCATAGTCGATTAATCATGAGTTGAGACTCCTCTGATAGCTTTGAATACGAAGGGTCGGGTTCTCATATTGATTGATCAGTGTTTGTAGGATTTTGAGTATCTAAAGTAGACGCTATTAAGTGCTCATGTTCATTGTATTCTAGTTTAGGGTGTTCGGTTTTATGTTTTGTCTGATGCTTCACATCAGGTGATAGGATGTGTTATGATGCAGCAAAGATCATATATTTCTTATTATTCTCAGTAGTTACATCCTCATAAAAATAAATATGCTTCCCACGATCTTGAGTTATCCACCGTGGTGTTTTCTATGAAGTTGTGGAGACATTACCTCATTGGTGAGAGCTTTGTGATTTTCACTGATCATAAGAGCATGGTGTATGTTTTCTCCGAGCTTGAATTAAACATGAGGAAACTCTGGTGGATATAGTATTTACTGGAATAAAACTTTGAAATGTCTTATACACCTTTAAATTGAAATGTTATAGCTAATGCACTGAGTCAAAAGTAATGTAGTGATGTAGTGTGTAAATCTGGTGACAAATGCAGATTAATGGAAGATTTGTCTGTATTACATCATGATAGAGGAGAAGTTGGGGGAAGATTTTTACTTTTTAAGAGGATGGTTTAGTCATCAATGGTGTAGGAGGTGGAAGAGTCCAGTTGGGGGATCTAGAGGTTGAGGTCTGGAGAGACCGAGTTTTTTGTAGTGAGGCCCCACATGGTTGGTCTGAGGAGGAACAAGATAGAGTGTTGTATCAGGGAGGGATATTTGTTCCCATGATGATGCATGAGATGGTTCTCATAGGGTTCCATAGTTATCCTTTAGTAGTTCATACTAAAGTTAAAATGATGTACCTAGCCTTGATAAGCTAGTTTTGGTGGCTTGGGTAGAATTTTGTGGTTGTAGAGTTTGTGTCTTGATGCATGGTCTTTCAGAAGGTGAAGGCCAAACACCATATTCCTGGTGGTCTTCTCCAACTGGAACATGTTCCCTAGTTGAAGTGGGAGGATATATCAATGGACTTTGTTATAGGTTTACCTCATGATTTGGGAGGACATGATGCAATTTGGGTGGTATTGGATCATTTAAAAATTTCATCCCACATTATAACAATCAAGGAGTTGAGCTCCGTGGATGTTTTGTTGAGGCGGTATCTGGAGGAGGGGGTGAGACTACAAGGAGTACTAAGGATGATCATTTCTGACTAAGATCCTCGTTTTACCTCCAGTGTGTGGAGAGGTCTCCAACATGCTTTCGGTTCTTAGTTATGCCTTAGTACAGCTTTTCATTCGCAAACAGAGTGTCAGAGAGAGCGAACAATCCATACTCTTGAAAACATGTTACCCTCTTGTGTCCTATATATTGGAGGTTTGTGGATGACGAAAATACCCTTGGAGGAGTTCACATACAACAATAGTTTTCACTGCTCCATCGGTATGGTGTTATATGAAGCCCTGTATGGTCAGCCTTGGTATTCTATATTATACTAGACTGGGGATGGAGAGTCAGTAATTCTCAGATTGGAAGTAGTCCAGAATAAGATAGAGATAGTTTAGGTGATTTGTGAGAGGATGAAGACAAGACAGTATCATCAAAAATCATATTCCAATAAAATGAAGAGACCATTAGTGTTTGATTTTGATGATCACGTGTTTTTAAGGTGACTCCCTTCCATTGGTTGTGAAGGATTGGTTGTGGGAGTAAGGGTTCTCCCCAATTTGTTTTTCCTTTCAAGGTGTTTGGTCGTGTTGGAGTTGTGGCATATTCAGTAGCACATCCCCCATAGATGAGTCGGATACATGATGTTTTTCATGCATCACATCTTCTTCATTGTATTCATGATGAATTGCACATCATATATTTTGTAGAGAATGATGTTGATGATGAAACGAACATCGAGGTGCAGCCTTTGGAGATCCAAGACCGCAAACAGAAGTTGTTATGTGGGCATTCTATACCCTTGGTTCGTGCCTTGTGGTGAAACAGTGGCATAGAGGTGATAACATAGGATTGAGAGTAACATATACATGGTTATTACCTAGAGTATTTTGATGTTTAACTATATTCATGTAACAATATCCCCTTTTTATTCTTAAAACTTTCATGTTTATGACATATGTTTCATTGGTGGCTTCTTGTGGCTTTCACTGTTTTGAGAGGTATCTAGATGGGTGGTTTCTCAGACTTCTTTCAGTTCAATTTTATAATGGTATTGGATTCTTGAGGATGAGAATGTTTTGGGAGGAATATGAAGTAATGTCCAATACAACTCAGGTCTATTCTATATCTGAAATCTAGCGTGTGAGTTATTCGAAGAGGTTAAGGTGACTTATCCCCTGCACTTTTACTAATTTCCAGTCCTATGAACTGTGTTTCAAATTAGGTGAAGAGTGAAAAAGTGACCTTATGTGAATAGTTTAATCGGTAGCCTTAGATGAATAGTTCAATTATAACCTTATGTGAATAGTGACATCGGTAGCCTTAGGTGAATAGTGAAACAGTAACCTTATGTGAACAGCGTCATTGGTAACCTTCTGTGAACAGTGCAACGATGACCATATCTGAAGAATGTCATCAGAAACCTTATGTGAACATTGTAATCAGTAACCTTATGTGAAGAGTGCAATAGTGATGTTCCAAAGGTGAGGTTCCAATTGTAACATCTTTCCTTCGCCAAATTTTGAGTTAATGAACATTGCTTTTAGCTTCCTTCAGTTTCGCCCCTTTGATGATCCCTTTGATGTAAAATGTATTTAAAGCCTTATTTTCATGTCTCAAAGTCCCATTCAAAGGCCATAACTCCTAAATTAATTTTTCCTTGAGTCTTGGAATACTTTTACTTTCTCAAACCACGTGGTTTGATGTGATCTGTTTTTAATGTGAAATCTAGTGTATCTTAAAACACTATTCCATTAAATATTATAAAGGTATGATATATATTACTCCCTAGTTCATCCTTGTTTTTCTTGGATGTGAGATGCTCGAACCTCTCATTTTAGACTGTAGGGTTTTCAAAATCAAACTTTCTTCCTTGGATTGGATCCACTATGTTTTGATGTAACCGAGCAATATCGATCAATCTTTGATATAAGGTATGATCTGTCGTCATTATTTTGGGTTCACCTCCTTCTATTTCTCCTTATCGTTTTATGGAATGCAATATTCATGTTCCTAATGGGTTTTTCTTGGCAGTTGTCTAGTGGGATAGTGTCACTGCATCCCCGGGTGGATATAGTTTTTACAAGGGAGGAGATTGTAACTCGTTGGGAGGTTCATTCTTGTATAAATAATGTCAAGAACTATTCGAGGTATCAGATTCGTTGCTTCTATTTTCTATTACAAGAAATTATACATTTAACATGTTTTATCCAACTCTATCATGATGGAATTGACATAATAAATATTTTAACTGGATAAATAAATTGACATTGATCATATGTTATTGCCTCATGATTTTCTAGATAGTGTGATATCTAATCTTGCATTGTTTATATTTTCTGTCATAATGGATGTTGGTAAAGAATTTAACACCTGAATTAATTAATAAATGTTTGTCTAATGATAAATAGGAATTTAAATGAATCTAGATCTTCTTGTTTCAATTTGATGTTAATCAAATTGGTGCAATAAACAAGTTTATTTATTTTTGATATCATAGTGGTAATGGTTCTTGAAATTGGAACCTATGAATAATAAATCTGTTAATCCAGTATGGATTAATGAAGTTTTTGTTTGATAAATGATAATTCTTTGTAGGGTTCTCAGTTACCCTCTTACTTGATTTGAGGTCCAAGAGCCCAATTGATATAATGATTCTTTTGCTCCTTCTTGTGCTATGTGTGAGCCTATATGGATGTTGTGATATGTGGGGGTAGGGAGTCCAACTGGTTGTGGAAATAATTGATTCCTAGAATGGTGAGAGGCATCTGTTTATGTATGTGGGTGTTGGGGAGGACACTAGGAATGATGAAATGGGTGGATGTGAATGTTCGGATTATTTCTGATTCTTTTTTTTGTTTATCTACTTTACTTTTCCCACTACTTAATGCAGCTTTCTTGCTTACCCTTCATCCAAAATTGGTGAAGACTCATGTGTAATTCCACGTGATTTCCATGTTTAGATTCTAATGTGAGGATGGGTCTATTCTCTTGAAATAGGTAGAAAATACTCGACGGGTAGTATATCTACTCATCATGTTGATCCCCCTTATGATTAATAGCATATAATGTTTTTCTAGAATTATTGGGAAAATGAGAAAGTAATTCAATAAATAAATAATTGAATAAATGATGTTAACACTTGGGGTTGGATCTTGTAGGTAAACAAAATCATTGGTTACAATTTTGATGGTACATAAGACATTGTGTGTGATGCTAATGAAATATAATGTGGACATTGTTAATGGTTAATTAATGTTTAAAGAATTAATTAACATAAATTTCATCTGATAAAAAGATGCTGAAATAAGTTATTAAATACCTTTAAATGGTTGTGTTCTTATAGGATACCTAGTCATAGATGCTGTATCTTGGAGTCTGAGAGACGTTAGCATTAGTTGAGTCTAATACAAGGTTATTACCATAGTGTAGTTGGGAGATATAGTACATTCGATACATTTTTTTCTATATGGTAATCCACCCTATATCTTAGTTCAACTGAGACGCCTGTGATTCTGAGCCATGGGGTGGGGTTTTTTCCCCATCATTCAGGTGTGAGGATGGATGGATGACAACCTCCATTGGCCCCACTCACTTCTCTTGGTAGTTACATCTTCTTTTAGTTAGAGAGGTTAGGTTTCCCCATATATGTGTGTAGAGGATTGTAATTGTTTGTAGTTAATCACACACACATATTATTAATATAGTTTTCTAGGGACTATTATAGGTGTAATATGTGTAGGTTGTGACAGCTTGTGGATTCTTACTCGGTGTGTGGGTTGTAATGGCTTGAGGTATAATGCCTGACGTATGATACGTGTTATGTGGGATGTGCTGGCTCCCAAAAACTACCTGGTCTCTTTTTCTTACATGGATATGGTGGTTTTGTTGCACAAGGTGCATGTTCTGGTGTTTTTCCCAGGTGTCTGTGGGAAAGACTATTTGGAGAGACATGCTTAAGACATGAAATATAGGGGAAATGAAAAAAACCATTGGGGAAGTAGTAGTGGTTTACCCATGATATTATTTTTTATATTATATTCTCTTGTATGAGATAATTTGAGAGAGTAGCCATGGTGAGGCTGGGAACTTATTATACCAATTTAGTTGAGGAGCTAGTTTCACTTATTGTTGACTGTACTTTAGATTCCATTCTTTACATTTGCACGAGAGGATTTGGGGAAGATCTTACTATGTATACTGTTATACTCACCCTATGTCCATATAATCTTTCTTCTAGGTCTCATATAGAAGGTTAGAGATCAGGGTGGTTTCTACTAGCTTGGGGTTGCAGGAGTTGTTTGAGCATCGTGGTTGCTGTAGTATTTTACTTTCTTTTGGATACATGCATTTATACCCATTCAGTTGTAGAAGTTTTACATGAAATTATATATGTGTACTTGATATTTCATTTATATTTTTTTCTGGGTTGGAGTAGGGTGGTCTCTATCTTATATCACTTTTTCGAATGTGTTCTCATAGAGGGTAATTCCTCCCATCTGTGTGTTTACAATACCCTCACGATAATTATCTAATCCAGGTCCTACTAGAGGCTAGAATGAGGGGCCATTATCTCCCTTCTCACATTACTGTATGAGGAGGGGTACACTTTTTGGGTAGGGGGTCGTGGAACATCATTTTAATTAATTTTTAATTTTTAGTGAAGTAATAATTTCCCTAAATTTTTACACAATGATAGTGTTGTAATTATTCAATTAATTATAAAAATAATAACTGATATTAACACTAGAAATACATATATATTTTCCATTAAAAAAAATGATAAATAATTTATATATCAAAAAGATATCTGAGGGATATAAAATATTTTTTAAAAAAATTATATGTTGCCTTGATCTGATTAATATCAACGTAATGAATATCTATAAATATCACCTTTAAAAATATTTTATTGTAAATAATATTTTATTAAATGATATAAAATTAATGAAATACGAAAATATAGAAACATGATTATAATATGTTTTAAAATATCAAACATGTACCATTTTAGGGACTTTTATCCATTTCGTGAAACCATCTCAACCTCTAATGAGTAAAAATCCTTGTATTCAAAGAAATATTAAAATTGGTTATTGAGGGGTTAAAACCAAATCATAAGGGTAATACTATAAAATAATCTTGTCCAAAAATTATTTTTTGTGGTCATTTCAACCAATAATCAATACATATTTTATATAAAAAATTTTGTGTCCATTTTAAATGGAATAATAATTTATATAAATTTAGTATTTTAAGAAATGACATGATTTCCCCTCTACTCTCATATAAAAGAGAACCTATTTTTCTCATTTTTTCACTCCAGAAAACCATTTGGTTCATCCTACACCAATACAACTAATTAAAAAAATCTATTACCTAATTCTAGAATTATTTCTTAGAATAACTCTAGCCATATTGTGGTTAAGGTGTTAATAGAATGATGTTTTCCAAAGAATAGGTTTAACATTTCTCAATAATTATTAGTTTTTTACTTCATTGAAATAAATAAAAACATATTAAAACATCCTATAATTTTAGATAAAATATTCTAAAAAATTATTATGTTATTAATTTATTATTATCATCAATATTAATCTCTTATTCCATAATAAATGGAAGATAATTCATTATCTGTGTGTACAACGTACTACCGCCTTACGAAACGATGTAATTTTATTATCAATAGACATATATTAGGATGGTAAATAATTATTGAATTAATTTTTACATATTATTTCAATTAAATATCCATAATTATAAAATTTTAATACAACATTTACTTTCTTATAAATCTATGCAAGGAAAATGACATCATTGTTCATGCGTACGTGTGTACTTCAACCTTCATGAAATTATGGGATCTATTTTTCATCACCACATCACATGGAATAAATAAATACATATATATATATATAATAGTGTATTTCAATAAGTAATATGATATATTTTATATAATTATAATTCTATAATAATAAAATATTACTTAAATTATTTCCATAAATATTTTTGAGAAATAGAAAACTCATTTATGTGTTTGTACGAGATAACATCTACATGATTGTATCATTGTTCATTTCTATAACCATACATACTGGGATGATTTTTATGTATAATTAGTGTTTAAAAATAATAATTATATTAGGATATTTATTTTGGAGATGATTTAATAATTACCACTTCGATGAATTCAACGTATCCATGTGATTTTGTAATTATGTACCCAATATACCTAAAACATCAGACGGGAAAATAAATAATTAAGTAATTTTAAACACATAGTAATATGTGGGGGAAAAAAGAATAATAAAAACTGAAAATTTCAAAAAATAAATAATAAATAAACTAGTTTTATTATTCCATAAGATAAATAATATACGTGATGAGCCACGTTCAAGGTAAAGGATGTTCATCTCATAATTATTTTTATGGGACCCTTACCTTATACATTAAATATTTCTTGTGTGGGGAATATACATCCCATGAATATATATTATTATCATAATGATGAATTATTTTGATATATAGGCCCATCTGAAGCTATTTAACTCACGAGACTTATGTTTCAAATTTCACATAAGTGTCTATTTCAGATTCTCATCATTATTTTGGATTTTTTTTGTGTAAGTATATTATGGGATATTTCCAATATGAGTCCACGATATATATTTTGTTAAAAAATTTACTTTCATATTATGTTGTAATTTTTAAATAAAATGTAATCATGTTTTACATTTTATAAATTTTTTTTAAAGGAATATTTCATCCAATTTCTAAATAATATACATAGTGATTTTTTCATCAATTATAAAGAATGAATGATTTATTTACCTAGAATATATGAATATATTTTACTAATTTCATAATAACATAGTGTTTTTCTTCCTCCGTTAAATTTTTAAATTTTTATTTTAAAATTAAAAGTCTTCATTTCTATTTGAACAACCATTTAAAGGGATACGTGATTTTAAAATGAAAATGTTGTATTCCTGTAGAGAAATTATATATGATATTTGAAAATAAATATTCATATAAGATAAAATCATTTACAGATAATAGGATTTTTAGGGGATCCGATACAGAGAATATTTTTTTTCTTAATGGTTTGTTTTTTTTTTGGAAAAACTGAAATTTTTCGGAAATAACTTTCTTTTATATTGGTTGGAATATAATGAAATGACCATGAAACACATTTATTTCATAAGGTATCATTTGATAAATGATTTTAGAACATGTGGAACACGTACATAAGGTTTAATTTATCTAATTGGTGGTACCTATATCTCCCAATAATTCATTAGGTAAAGTATTATTTATCTTGTGATAATTGTGGTCAACATGTTGATGTGTTTAATCTGTTAATGGGAAACATGTTGTTGTTATTGAACAATTTTAAGAAATAAGTCACTATGGCTGATCTGTTATGATATACTAGTTAATGTACTTGATCCACTAGGAGAAATACGTGTTGATTCCGGATCTAATAGTACTTTTACCATGGAATGTTAAATGGTTTGTTTACTTATGAAAGTTACAAATATGTCTATGACATGAACATATGTTTCACAATTGTGTTATGATTATTTCTCATACTTTTGAATCATGTCATTTGATATAATAATTTTTAATACCATAACTCATGTTAAATATATATATCAGATTGTGAATAAAATGATTTGTAATTATAATGATCTTATTCCCAAATTATTTTATAATCTTTTTAAATGATCATCGATTGATTTCTACCATTCATAACCATATTGATCTTTTGATATCATACTCTCCAATGTTTTCTTTTCTCAAGTTAAGAATAATAATGATAAGTGATTTATCCACTAAAGGTTTTTATATGTGACTAATTTTAAGGTAGGTTTCAAATAAAGAAAATGGATTATTATTATTATAGGATAAGTGTAGTGGAAGATGATGTCGATATTTGACATATTCGAATTCATATGGATGCTTTGTAGTTCCATTAGCTTGCAGATACAACGATGTTTTGAAGTTGCAGATTCTCTGAAAATCAAAAATCTCTTCATTGCAGCGGTTGCAGAACTTATACATGTAATCTAGTATGGTAAAAATGCTTGTATTTTTCGTAATATCTCAATCAATATTATTGCAGGAAAAACCAGAATCCTCATGGCCATGAGTGAGGCAGCTTTAATTCAAAAAGACCATTGAAACAACTCTATTCGCGACATTGGGATTCTCAGACGTATTGGGGTGGATGGGAAATTACCTCATCTGAAGCATACACTTGAAGTGTTTTGGCGACCACCTCCTCCAGGATATATTAAATTCAATGCGGATGGAGCCACCAAATGTAAACCTAGCCTAGTGGGTTGTGGGGACATCTTCATAAATCACCTCGACCAGATGCTTGGATGCTTCTATGGCTCCTGCAGTACTACTTCATCCCTAGAAGCTGAGATGATGAGTGTGATTCATGCATCTTCTTTTTCTAGGCTTCATAATTGGAGAAATATATGGATAGAGAGTGACTCTACTACTATTATTTAGGACATTTGGAATGGTTCCATTCACATGTCATGGATGCTCACCTCACGTTGGATTGATTACCTGGAATGTCTTTTAGGGATAAACGCCATCTCCACTCATACCTATCATGAAGCTAACAAGATCACTGATGGTCTTGCCAACATTGGTTTTTCTCACGAGATGCATTGGAGTGATGTTCTCCCTCTAGAGTTAATCCCGCTCTATGTCAGGGATGTTAGCAAGATTCCATCTTTCAGACATGTGTGACTTTTGTATTTTCAATAAAAAAAATTTTTGGTCTATGACTAGAAAATGACATCTCTCAAAAAAATAGTATATAATACCCTATTATTCAATATATAAGTGATCAAATATATATTTTTTATGTTTTATGTTTTGGAGTAGGTGAATTTTTTCTTATTTATGGGTATCAAGGTTATAAATGTAATGTTTATTTTTTAATACTACATATAGAAGGTTCTGTCTCAGGCTGGAATAATGATTCATAAAGGAAATATAGAGCATGATCCCAAAGAAAATAATATTGGAATAATATATATATATACATGTGTTGAATATATGTATGTATAGAAAATCATATTTCATGGCTATCAAACAGGACAAAACAATCATGTTTGGATATGAATAAACACAAGTGTAGCAACATTTGGATTGGGATAAACTACCATGTTCAGTCATTTGAAATTGGGATAACTTATTATATAAAATATTTTCAAGTTTGTGGAAACCTTCCATGTACCCATTGATTCTATATAATGTTAACCATTTTCGAATTCATTAGAGGGAGATATAGGTCCCATCCGTCAAATAAAACATTAATTTTTGTGCCACAATATCATAAAACATTGAGTATATCATATCCCTTTGAATGAAAATAAATTTTAAAAAATATCATCGTAGCATAACCAATGGAAAAAAACATGTTTCATAAACATTATATCATTTTACGAGAGCAAAATCCATATAAATGGAATGAGTTTCATGATCATATTTTTTCCTTGATATAAACCATCCATATAATGAATAAGTATGATATTAGACGATCATATTCCCCTTAAATATTATGAAACACCAAATGATGTTATCCAAGATGGAAAATTACTTTTAAAGATCTTTTTAAACATTTATTGAGTAATATATCATTTCTATTTTGAAATATTTTTTTTTAAAATGATTTTTTATTTTCAAATTTGATTGAAATAAATTTTATTTAAAAATTAATTTTAGATATATTAAGAATTAAGATTTTTAGAATTCAATAGGAATGGAAAAAATGAAATTATGTTCAAGATGTATGCATTAAAATAAACATTCCATCCACATTTCTGTAAAAAGTAAAAAGTGACTCATTTAGAATATAAAAGAAAGATTATATTAATTCCATTTAAGAAAAAATTATTTAATCGTTAGAAAATTCATTTTCAATATTCATTTGACAACAATAAAAAAAAATTATATTTTGTTTTAATAAAATGTTATCGAATAGTATGTGTTTACTTTTGAATAGATCAATGATGCTTATTTTTCTTGATTCTTTTTTGGAATCATTAGATTATAAAGAAATTAAACTAAAGGGAAACAAGAATATTAATATAATATCTAATTGTGAGGAAAATTTTCTATAGTCATTATAAATATATCATGGAATCTCATAACACAAAGCACAATCATAAATAATCTGGATGAAAAATGAAATAGTAACATTGAAACCCCTAAAACTTTTGTAACCTTTTTCTTATAGTCCCAATTAAAGAATAAAATAAAATGAAAAAAAATTCACAAATATAAGTAAATTCATTATATATCATTTAAAATGGGATGTATATACACCTCAGTAATGAATATAAGTGTATGAAATTACTTATTTCACAAAAAAAAAATTAAGACAATAATCCAAAACCATAAGCCTCAAATTCATTTTTACCCATTTGAACATACTAAAAAGTAAATATTTGTTTACTATACATATCATTCATAACCATAAATATATATATCATGACTTATATAATCTACATATGTTATTTTATTACACTTTAATTAATAATTCCTTATCAAAATCTTGTTTTGGTTAATAAGTTTTTTTCTTGTAAATTTTAATTTCTCTATTTTATGCCATATTACTCTGATCATGGTCCAATAATATAAATATCTTTTTCCATTAAATTAGTTATATATATATACCATTTTAATGTATTTACAGTAATCCATAAAATTTAGAGATAAAAAAGGAAATGCACCATCCTTTGAGACTTTATGTCATATGCATGCATGGATGCAATTTATATTTCCTCAATGGATAAAATTAAGGAAATATAAAAAATATACAACCATTATAATAATAATAAATATTTTAAATAAAAAATTTATATTAATTATATTTACCCTTATTTTCTTCCATGTAAATCATTAGTGATAAATAAAGTCACATCTCTTCACAAGGCAATAGTCTTCTATAAACACGAGCGAAATTATTGTATCCCACACGAAATTGTAAGTAAGAATGTATGTTTGATACCATTATAATATAAGAATACTTAATATAAAAATATTATAAATAATTACTAATTAAATATTTTTTACAATATAATTCAAATTGTAAATCAAAACACATCACATCTGTTCATAGAGATTTTTTATGTAGTATACATGAACAGCATTAATTATTTCCCACAGTTAGGGATGTAAAAAGGTAGATTTGAAAATATAATACAATTATTATATTCATCCCATAAATATCACATATATTTATCAAATACATAATTAAGTAAATTCATGAAAAGTGGTGATGGTAAAAAAATGTCAATGGTTCGTAAGGTGGTAGTCAACCACACACTCGATCGATGATATTAATTCCCATTTGATGAATGGTGAGATAAATGTAGGCAACTTATGTAAGATAATAAAAAATAAGTTTGTGGAACATAATGTGGTTATTTTTTATTATGGGTTAATAATATATTTTTTCAATGCGGAAGAATAAATGAAATTGAAACTCTCATTTTGGAATAATACCTCACCATCTAATAACCACCATTAGTTAACACCAAAAGGAATAATATGGTGGAATTATGATTAAAACATGTAATTTAGGTCATGGGTATGGTTGTAATGATTGTATTTGTTTAGGTATTAGTAAAACCAAATGGTTTTGAGCTTTGAAGAGGATAATAGATGGTATTGTATTTTATACATGGGTGACATAACACAATTAGAATATTTAAAAAGAATAAACTGCACCCATGACTCCACATGAATAAATGCTCCCAAATGATTAATTATTGATGATTATATGTTATAAGGTCCACGTATGGCCACAAATTTTAAATAATAAATGTTTTATTTAATATCACATTTTTTTCTAGTATATCCCTCTTTGAGTGGTTCGTTTGAGCCTTGGGGGTGAGTAATTTTCAGGGAGGGAGTGTCTTCGTTTAGAAAATCCACATAATATTCAAGGATATATTATTTTTTTAAAATTAGTGAAGTTAACATATAAATATGGTAAATTGGTTTTTGAGGGGTTTTACATGATTTGGAATGATTTGTAGGTGGTTTTTTTTATTTTTGTAGAAAATGGGATAAAAGTTGCCTACTTTGGATTTATATATTATTTAAAGGTATTACATAATGCGTTATATACGCCAGGAACATGCCATGAAATTGTATATTACATGAAATATATATTTCTTTTGTAAATTATACACATTATATAAAATTCCAACATGGTTAAAATTAAACAGAGGTGATGTGTGATTTTAGTGTATACATTGGTAAAGGAATACATGATGTGTAAAATAGTTACACACCAGGTAATTTTCAGAGAAATAATTTAAAATGGTGATGTATGGATGATTTCTCTTTCATATAATGAGTAACCTCTCGTTATCACCCTAGGAAATCACATATGATATTTTGGTGTTCCATCCTCTATTTTAGATGTCTCTAATGAGAAAATCAATCCCTTGTAATATGTTATACTTTGGTTTTCCCTTCACCCATTTTGTTATGTCGTTGTTGTAGTGTAAACCTATTGACCATGGTCATTTTTGGGTTTTATCTTGTTATGTAGTGATATAGGACAATTATTATTATTATTTAGACCTTATAACTTGATTGAGAATCCTATTAGAAGCATTGGTCAATAAACAATTTAAGGTAAGGGGTCTAAACCCCAACCTTTCAGTCTAATAATTGTAATGTATATACAATTTTTACAATGTTCCAAAATAACATTGTTATTTGAAAAATTAATCATTGATATTTAAGATTTTATATTTTTATATACATTTTTATATTCATAGTGATTCATGTTGTAACTCATATATACTTGGATTGGAACTATTTTTCGCATTAATGATTATACATCGAACTTGAACATGATTCATGCTGAAATTCTTATATATTGGTCTTGTACATAATTCATACTCTAATTATTATATACTAGACACATCCATGATTTATTGGGAAAATGATTTTGTAGTAAGTCTGACCCATATTTTTTTGATTTATAATATGTATATATGTTTATGGATTGACTGGTAGGGGTCATTCTATTAGGTATTTTGACAAGATTCTGAATATGGTAATGATTTAATATGGTTATATGGTTATGGATGGCTTGATAAACTGTCACGTTGAGAGATATAATTGAATGATCCTGAAGCTAGTTTATGCGATCTTAATGTACTTGTTTAGTTGATTAATAAAAATAATCATTTCATTGTCACTGAATTATTATTAGACTAGTTATGATTATAGAAATGCTATCAATGAAACACCTCAATATTTTTTGAATTAAATTTTTGTATTAATTAATTAATTTGATCATTTACATTTCACGTTGTACTGTAAATAGTCATATATATATAAATATATTAAAACACTATGTAAATTATTTTTTCAAACATAACAATATTGGCCTTCACTACATTCAATATATAATTGGCTTGCCCTCCACTCAACACTAAATTGGCTTGGGCTACACCCAACACTGACCTGGGTTTTGTTACACGCAACACACTTGTTTCAACAAAAAATCATTATTTAATTTAGAAAATTATAACTTATATGAGGATGTTACTTATACCAATAATAAAAACTATTTTTATAATATTACTTTTATTTTTTAAATATACAATCCATATTGGTAAATAATTATATGAACTTTGGCAATGACTTTTTATGTTAGAAAATAATGTTTTTCCGAATGAAGTGATATAAATAATAAAAAAATATTTAGGAACTCTAATATAATTAATTGGATAAATTCTACATAATTTATTAATTTATTAAGTTAATATTATCTTATGTTGAGTATTTTGGATTGTTCATTGAAAAATAATTTTTTTGTTGAATAATGAAAAATACATCTTATAAGTTAAAAACATCTTTTTTGTTTAAAAAATTATTCATGGTTCATTTTATTTTAAATTGTTTTCAAGAAATAATTTTATTCATTATTAACAATTCCATTTTGAAGTTGAATATAAAACCTGACAAACTTTTAAACATTTTTTAACATTAAAACCCATAATTTAGTCGCATTTACCAGATTTCCATTAATCATTCTTTTTTCACATATATAAATTGAATTTCTAAAATCCAACAGAAACTAGTATATAAAGTATAATATTATATTTTATTAAGATCAAATTAATTTTTGACTACAAATATTAATAAACATTATCAAAATTAATTAATGAGATTAACTTCAAATTATGTATAATTATGGATTAAAATTTATTCTTTGAGGCCCAAATGAACATACAGTAGTCAAAATAAGACTATCTAGACCTATTTTCAGAATAAACGATCCATTATTGATTTATATTTTATTGGTATGATAGTTTTTAGGCATGAAAATCTGAACACCTAACATGTTTTCAATGATTCCAACTTAGTGTGTTTACCCATAAATGGACACCACCTCTACCTATTCTTAGCGCCTAAAAAACCACTTAGGATCGGAGGATATATTCCAAATATACATCCAAAAATTAATAAATTCTTTATTTATGCTTTCATTTGGGAATAAGAAAATTCAAGAACTGTTTTGGAAAAAACAAAATGGAGTTACTAGATTATGAGGAAACTTCGTCTCTCAAGTCCTTTATTTTATTTTCCCTTTCCATCCCACCACTTTTTTTTAATTATTTCAAAATAGCACAATTATGGTTAATATAGTATTATCTTTTTATTGTTTCAATTTACACATACACACACTTCCATCTAGTGGATAACAAATATATTGTTTATGTGTACGTCGAACTACCACCTCACTAAATGATGATTGTTCAATTTTACATAATTCCACTCATTGTGGAAATTATAATTGAAAATATTTCTACATATGTTATATATTATATTTATTATTTTTAAATCTTATTAATTATTTTTACTAGTCATATATTTTTTACTTTCCACAGGCTATTAATAAGATAATTTCATTTGATGATTTGTGGACTGCCCCCCTCCCCTCAAATTGATATGATTCGTTCATACACTACACTGATAGTATGAAGGATTATTTTAATCAATATATAATACATATGTGATATGATAAATATAATATAAATTATATATAAAAAAACATATATTTATTTTAATTTATTTATTTCATTGCGACAATAAATACATATATAATGTTCATGCTTACATAAGGCATACCGTCTCCATGAACAATGTTATTCATTTCTTACTTATATATTCGATATATTATTATAATACACAAATAATATATATAAGTTATATTTATAACATGATTTTGATCTTGAAATCATTTTATAATTTACAAATACAAAATATATAAAAAATTACAATGAATGCGAATAATACTGAGAATATGATCCAAAATGAATCCTTAACATATGATTGTAAACCAGCACGTAATGTAAGGCCTTAATCAAACAATATATTGAATTATATATAATAATTAGTTTCATTTAAATATGTATAATAAATTTCTAATTATTATAAATGTATTTTATATGAGTACGATTAGAGTGAAGACACAACGCATGGGGATTTAATCTCACACTGTATTTTTTAGATACATACTATGTTTGAAACTCTTTCCTTTTATGTGGTGTATATAATTCCCATGATTTTTTTCTATGTATATTATAATTAAATTTATGGTTATTCAGAAATCAAATCTATGTTCATTCTTTCTTGGGTTTTATATTTCAAAAGTTACTAAATAGGTACAATAGTTTTGTCAAAATTTTCCTTTTTGTGGCCCATGTTTTGTAATACACTTAAATTGTCTTTTGGGGTGTCTAAAATACCATTTTATAGGTTAAATATTATATTTATTTATTTTAATTATATTTTAATATTAATTTAATTAAATTTTCAAACATGGATGGTATGATCCCATGTAACAATATTATAAATGATTATTTAGAAAATCACATACCTTTTCATGAATGTTTATGATTATTCATCATCAAATGAAATCATACAACCCATATATCAAGAAATTAATTAATTTTATTCTTCTATGGTCAATAATAATATTATTTTCTATTGGTACCATATTTCTAACATTTGTTACATAATATAAATAAGATCTTATTTTAATGAAATCCATACTTTCTACTCCCCTTGGTCAGAAAACAATGTTTTCTAAAAATTGTTCCTTGTATACTATACTAATATAATGTGATTATTAAATAAAATTTACCATTTTTTAAATTTTATAATCTGTTTAATGGAATATTCATGAATCTTTTCGAATAAATTATTTTTCTAAACTTTTTAAGATGAAAATGAATATTCTTTTTATGTCTTATGACATGTATCCATTTAGCCACCATAAATACATTATTGGTTTCTTTTATATTTTTATAGTCAAAAAAAGTTATTTAAAAGTTATTTCAAATAAATGGTTTTCAAAAGGATTTCTATATTCTTTTATAAATTATCCTGGTAAATTATTTTAAATTACTTTCAAGCTTATTTTTAACATTTTCAAGGAAAAAGAATTTTAAAATGCTATAAGGATTATTTTATAAATTTTCTTCTAAAATGATTTACAAAATGTTTTCAAGAATCATTAAAAAAATTTCAATAAAAAATATTTTCAAATTTTTTTAACCCTACCTTCTAATGATTCAAATTAATTTTAGCGTATCATATTTCAAATTAAATTCATCCTCCTTTCGAATATGTTCAATTAAAAAGGTTTTGAAACCAATTTGACGATTTATTTTTATGTTTTGAAAGTAATTTCAATGAAAAATGCGATTTAAAATATATTGAAGATTATTTTATATGTTTTCCATGATAAGGGTTTTTATATTGTCATTATGACTTCATTGCACATTTTCATGGGTTTTTATTACTAAATAAATATTAAAAAGTTTTGTTTTATTAAAATAATTTTTAAAAGATCAAATGATATATTCCTCAAGAAACGTTTTGAAGGATATTACAAAATTATTTTTCAGTTATGATGACCTATTTTAATTTTACTATTTACCTTATAAGAAATTATCTCGTGATTAGATTCAAATTTTTTCTATGAATGGGTTACGCTTAATGTCATGCTATATATGAAACCTATTTCTGTTCCATAAGTTATATTATTATGAAATCCATTTCTATTTCATGGGATATATTGTTTTTCAACTTGCTTCTTTTTATGGGTTGTGATTATGATGAAATGATTATAGAACCTATTTCCATTCAATAGGTTATGATATGGTTATATATTAATGAAACCCATTTAATTTAATGTGGTAGGATATGATTGTTTATGATTTTTTGGCACATGAATATATTATTTCACTATTATATGGGTGTGACATATATCTCCCTATAATGAATTGGGTAATGGTTTATTACTTGTGATATAAACTATGATGGACTTTGGAATGAACCTTGACTATAAAGATGTCCATGGGAGTGAACCAAGACTACCAAAATGGAATGAGGATTGAACTCATACAACAAATATGGACATCGGAGTGGACCATGTCAACCAAAATGGTTCGGCGTGTGAACATTTACCGCCATGATTATATTGGTAGTGATTACTTGGATACTTTAGATAATAATATTATATTCTTCTATGTCTTCCAAAATTACATGTTTTATTTCCATGTTATTGTTCGATCGATTATTTTCTGTCTCATTTTGATTCATGTCATATTAACATCCAAGATTTGTGGAATAATTTATGTATACTTTCATTGATATACAGGGTATGGTCTTTAGTTTTCATGATCATGTTCTCATACCATTATTCTCATCATAATGATTACATATCTCTTTTATTTACCCTAACTAAGAATTTGACCTCACCTCTTTATTATTATTCCTATAACCATGTTATAAAGAAATGTTTTTGGTTGATGTAATATAGGTGGATCTCTTTATGGGGGATCTTGAAGATATTCCACCAGGATTTTAGACAATTCATCCAAATTTCTAGAGAAACTGACCAATTTTTTTTTCATTTGGGATGTCTTTATGTAATGTCCTAAATATTAATAAAAATTAATGCAATATCATTGTATTTTATACCTGATTTTCATAGTTGGAATCAATGTAACATTTTAGTTAACTATTGAAAACTCAGATTAGAACAATTTAGTTATATCCATAGGTATATTTTATAGGATATGTCCAGGGATGTCATTAAGGATAAATATATAGATGATTTATTGATTAATAAAATGTCCTATAATTTTGTTAATGGACATAGTAAGAAAAGTCATTGAAATACATACTTATCTATAGTGTATATTTTGATGTGGATATGGAAGAGATTTACTTAGGGGTAACAACATGTACATGATATTTTTAGGCCAGACTTGGGGTAAACTGGTGCACAAAAATAGGCCATACTACACACCTGGATTGACACTGTTTGGGTATTTGAATTATGAATTCACAAACTATTAATGAACCATTATGAAGGACTTAAATATGTTGGTTATGTATAACACAAATAGAACATAGGGTTTCATAGATTATGGAAGCTGTCATTATTTAGACATTTTATAAGAAATTATATTCATAAAATTGAGTTTTCCTCCTATGATATATAAATATATAACTATTATTCATGTTTTAGTCAATTAATATAATTGGAAGGAACTAGATTAACACTAAAAGTGATGGATTATTTTTTGATGAGAAATCATGTGGGATGATCACTAGAGTAAGAGATGTTTTGATCTTTCTTATTTAGTTTTCTTGGAACATGATTAATAATGTATACCTTTACTAACTCATAGACTCACCAACGAAGAGAAGTAAGGAATTCACTGATAGTTCAGGTAATAGATACCATGTATGAATGATGATTCAGCTTCAACTATTTCATGAATGTGGAAAGAATCGCCTAATTGAATTTCTTAGAATAACGAGAAACTATTTTCACTGTGGAAAAGGGGGACAGAATAAAATTGACTGCAGGAGGAAAATTAAGAGTTTGATTAATGAAATGGATGTGAATACTATCCTCACGAAGACAACATTGAAGGAATTGTTTTTTATGTGAGGAATAAATGGTCGTTTTGAAACTCAAGGCCTTTATATGGAATCTCTTGAAGGGAATCAGCAAGGTGGTGCGAGTAATGGTAACATTGTTTAAGATGATCAGACTACAAATGAAATGTGAAAGTAAAGAGTTATTTTTTAATAGGATGAGGTATACTAGTTAATGTAATAATGATGAAATGGAATAGTAAAATACATTATTGGTTTGGATTGAAGAGTAATTTTATATAAAAGGTGTAATATAAAAGTATTGCTCAAAATATAGGTTTCTCCATGGATTTACTAGAACACATTGAATGGATCCTATGAATTAGGGTAGTTATATAATGGCAAGGTGATTTCCATGTAAAATAAATAATTAAGGGAAATATATACCTTAATATGTTCAAATTTTATGATAATTTTGTTTTGATAATGATTTTTGGGATATGAGTAATTATGATAGAATGTACTGATTCCCATGTATCTAAATAAGGACTTCTAGACAGGTATTTTAGTATGTCATGGATGCAATATACAAAAATTTGGATTTAGGGAATATATATAGTAATATATTGAATAAGGAGTCATGCATCAATTCAAAATATATTTATTGTAATTTAGATTGAAACCATGAATCCTGAGAAGATATGATGATAATATTCACATGTTTGGAATGTGAAAACTAGTAGCTACATTGTGATATACAAGTGAATCAATGATAATAAGATTTCATGAATCGATTTTTATTGTTTTTTATTTTCATCGTTAAGAAGAGTAATAAGGATAACCATTCATGAAATATTTATACTATACATCAGAGGAAGTATATATGCACTTATTTTGTATTGAAACCCTTGGTTTAAAGGAAACGTAGTAAATAATCATATATGAAAGATGTCAATTATAATTATGAAATTATATTTGTAATTTTTTAGATGGTACAACAAGTATTCCATGTGAAAACCAATTAATTCTTGAAATGCTATGGTTCATGAACCCATGGCTGAAAGACGATAAATGATTCAATTATACCACTAGCCTATGCGATGTCATGGTTAATGTACAATTATTTTTTGTGAATAATTATTTTGGATGAAATAGTGTTACTTCTTGTTTTTATGAATATTTATAGATAAATATTTATACATTTCTTTATTTTTTTAGCCTTAAGATATGCTAATTGTTTATTATATAAATTAATACATAAAAGTTATTTTTTGATGTTTATTATACATTGATACAGATGAATTAGAAATTGATCAATTCACAAATAAAGACTGAAATTTTGAAATATATCATGTATGTGTATTTCAATATTTTTTTTCTCCATAAAATATTTATTTAACATCAGGATAACGATAAAAAGAAAATTTTAATCCCATTTCCTAAATTTTGTTGAATCGGTAAAATTTTAAATCATCATAGATTTATCAATTTGAGGCCCTCATCATTTTAATGATCATTCCCTAGTTTGTGATTGGTGAACTTGATCACCCCATATAAAAATTTATGATTTTTATGTATGTCCATTCTTCACTCCCCACATATGTTCTCCTGTTTGGATTCTTTGTGATATGATGCATTGGGTAACCATTATGGTCCTAACATTCCCTTTTACATGTGTTCATAGTACCCATTTTTACAATGTGTGTTTCTCTGAATGAAACATTAAATTATTAAACCATTGGTAACCCAAATAAAATTAAATGTTAAAATTCCTTTTAAGTGGGATAGAATATAACAACCTAATATTTTTTGAAATATATTTTTTTGAATTATTTTATCTCTTTGATATTTTTTTCATGTTAAAATATAAATAGTTATATATATAAGTATATATTAAATAAATTAGTCAGTATTTCCATTCACATGGAACTGCATTGTCATTCAGTACCTGAAATAATGAAATTCCTTGGAGTACTTTAAATGTCGATAATTATTAGTGACATGTAACACTGACTTACTGTACGTTGAAAACAACACACATGTTTCAATGAAAAATCATTTTATTGATATATTTATTTAAATGAGATGATTATATCCTAGACATGAAACATAGTTATATGAATAGTATTTACTAATTTTAGAATATTATTTACTAATTTTTAATATATATAAGACAAATTTTAAATGAATCATATGATTTTTGGTAATGAACTTTTACGTTTAAAAATACAGTTTTCTTGAATGAACTGATTTTAATAATAAAATAAATTTTTGAATCATTTATAAATTCAATGTGATAAAATAAACATTATCTTTTAATTTATAACTTCTAAATTATCTTAGGGTTTATTTTCTGTTTTTTTCTATGAAACGTCCTCTTTGGATGAATAATCAAAATTACTGCATTTTAGTTAAAACCAATACTTTCATGTAATTAATTATTACTATTGAACTATATTTTAATTTAATTATTTTTACATTATATAAATTATAAAACTATTAAATTATTTTATGTCATTATGAACATTTCTAATTTGAAATTGAATATAAATAATTATCACACTTTTTAGGATTTTTCTACTTTTAAAACATGTTATTTCGTATTGTCTAAGGGATTAACATTAATAATAATTGTTCCACATCTGTGAATTGATTTTTGATAAAGATAAATATATAATTTTAATTAGATAATTAGTTATTATCTAATATGATGAAATTAATTTTCTTCCAAAAATAGTAGTAAATTTAATTAAAATTAATCACAATGATTAAGGTCAAATTAATCAAAATTCTGTAAAAACCAAAAATTTTATGGGGCCAAATGTCCTATACACTTGTATAAAACCCATTAGATTTAATATTTTTTCCATAAAGCATCCATTATTTATTTATGTTGTTTTTTTATGTCTTCTGTAGTAAATAACTTGATTACACCTCGATTTTTTCCTCAAAAATCCCATGTGAGTCTTTTTCCTTCCCTATAAAAGTTCATCAACTCTCCCTCTAATTGACACCTCTAAAACCACATAGTTTCTATCATTATCTTCCAAATATACATTCAAATATCCCTTAATTCCACTTAAAATCCTTATTTTGGGAATAAGATGATCCACAGGATCCTTTTGGAACACACGAAAAGGCGTTACCTGATTAAGAGGTAATTTCTTCTCTCAAGAACATTATTTTAGTTTAATCTTACTGCCCTAAGATTTAATTATTTACATGAATGTATAGAAAAACATTATCCATAAATACTAGGATGTTTTTATATTGTGGTTTTAACCTATAGTTACAAAGACATCCATCCAATGGATAATGAACATACTATTTATGTGTATGGAGAATTACCGCCTAACAAAATGATGGTAGTTCAATAGTCATTACCACCTCTCACCCAGGAAATAATGATGATGAATATATTTATATATTATATATATTATATATATTATTTATTTATTCATATTTTTTAATTTTCAAACTCTTATCTATTTTACACTCCATTTGGTTTTAATAAGATAATCTTGTTTGAGGAATTCTTGACTACCGCCCACGCAGAGCTATATGATTCGTTCTTACATTACATTGATCATATTAAGGATTCTTTTATTGAATATATATGACATATATTATATTATAAATCTATTTTTATAATTATATATATGAATATATTAACATATATATCCTTCACATTCATTCTTTCAATATGACAATAAAAATTCAAACAACATTCATGTGTACGTATGACATATCGTCTACATGAACAGTGTATTCCATTTCATGCAAGTATATTGAATAGATTATCGTAATAAATATTTAATGTATATGAATTATATTTATATCACTTTTTACAATATATAAATCCTAATATATTGTTTGAATAAAATATATATAACAAATTAATACAAAAGCGATGAATAAAGGGAATATTACCAAAAGTGAAACCTTAAGGTAGGATTATTTACAAGCTAATAATACAAAGTTATAAAAAAATTAAATAGTATTGCATATAATAATATGGTAATATAAAATATTAATAATAAATTTATATTTATTATACAAGTCCTTTGAACAAGTACAACGAGAGTCAAGACTGAAGGTAAGGGGATTTAATCTCACTTTTTATTTCCACGAGAAATATGATATGTTTAGAACTCATTCACGGTGTGTGGTGTATATAATACCCATGATTGTTTTCTATGAATATTATAATTATATTTACAGCCATACAATATCCCTTATATGATCCTTCATTCATGTATATTAGGTTTCTAAATTTTCTAATTCGGTAAAATAGTTTTATCTCAATTTTCCTTTTTTGAGACTCATGTTTTTTATGCACAGAAAATTATATTTTGAGGTGTATACAATTCCATTTTTAATGTTTTATAATTAATTTCATTCAATTAATTGATGTTTTAGATTCATGTAATTTTATTTTTCTTACATTGTGTTTATGAACTCATGTTACATTGTTATAAGATTTTATTAAAAAATTCTCATCTTTTTTCTTGATTGTTTATGTTTATGATTCTTTTGTTGCAATTTTACAAAACTAATCACTAAATTTCCTCTAATTATCATCCCCAATGGTTATTAATTCTATACTCATTTATTGGTACCATATTTCTACTATTTTTTATATAAGATGGTTAAGAATTTGTTTTTAGGAATGCCTGGGTTTACCTCTTTTTGGTTGGAACACCATGTTCTCTAAAAATGATTTCCATAGAAATTATAATAGTATACTATGATAATTAAAATATAAATATACCATTTTTTCTTTTATTAATCTATTAAAATTATTATTATTGTCTCATTATAAAGAATAAATTTTTATACCATTTTTAATATGTAAAAATAATATTCGTTTAACCTTATAAGACATGTAAAAATTTATCCATCATTAATCATTTGATGATTTTCATTCATTGTAATGGTTAAATTTTTTTAAAATAGTTTTTATTAGTATTTTCAATGAAATGGTTTTAAAAAGGTGTTAAATCTTCTTTTATATTTTTTGAAGGAAATTTTTTTCAAATTTTTTTCAATCTTCTTTTATAAGATATGAAAGAAAATGATTTTCAAAAAAATTTCATGATTATGTAGAAGAGTTTAAATGTAAAATAATTTTCAATATGTTATCAAGGAACATTCTTATTTTATCAATGAAAAAAATTCAAAAGGTTTTCATACGCACATTATATGGTTTCAATGTATTTTAAATGATATAATTTTCCAAATAGAATAAAGCTCCCCCGAATGTTTTCATGTTTAATGGTTTTCAAAATATTTTAAATCATTGATCATATTTATTCAATGTATTTTCAATGAAAAATGGTAAAAAAATGTTTTCAAGATTTTTTTATATTTTTTCTTGGAAAATGTATTTCTATATGATTTCAAGTCTTCTTTATAAAATTTCCTTGATTTTTCTTAGAGAATGATTATTAAATGCTTTTATTTATTAAAAACACTTCGTAAAACAAGAAAGGATATTTTACTCATGAAATGTTATTGAATGATATTTCCAAATTATTTTCCATCCATGATGACATTTTTTGATGTTACTAATTCTGTTCTATGAAATGATCTAATGGTTCCATTCATACTCTTTAGAATAATTTGTTATTCATAATTTCATGGTCTTCTTGAAAACTACTTTTCATGCACAGGTTTTATGTTTATAAAATATGTTTCTCTTTCATAGGTCACATGATTTTAAAACATGGTTCTTTCCATAGGTTATAATTATGGTGAAGTGACTGTGAGACATATATATTTTCCAATGTTTATGATATGTTTACATGTTTATGACACCCATTTAATTTCATGGGTTATGATAGGATCATTTATTATTTCTTAGAACAAGCATGTATGGTTTCAATATGATATATGTGTTACCAATATCCCCCTCCACTGTATTGGGTTATGATTTATATCTATGGATATATACTAAAACTATGTACTCTACATTTATTTTAAGCTTGTGTTGCAATAATATAAATACTCAGATATACTCACACCCTATTAAGGAAACCAATTGGAACCCATGAAGATTACATGGAAGCAATGTTTTTATAGGGGAAAGGGACCCTGCTATAGATTGATGCTTTCTAGATGGGATGATGTATCTTTATGTGACCATAAATGGTTTGTGACTATGATTATGAGTTTTTTGAGTGTTCTAATCTTTTATTTTTATATCATATATCAAAAACAATTCCACCTTAGACTACACAATTACATTGTTCCTTTATTATATATCTGAATATTCAATTGGTTACATTATTTGGTTTTTCATTTGTCTATTATAGTTTTTATAATTTTTTCTACCCTATTATTTGTTTTTTATGATTATTAAAATGTGTTGTAACTCTATAACTAGGGATTATAGTATCCATACAATACATACGAAGCATATAATGTTATTCAAAATAATTTTGCATATGGTGAGGTACACATAAGGTCTCAAACCCCACCGATTTTTGCCAGCTAAGAGATTTTCATATTCGAGGACGTTAAATACTAGTGCCAGAGTACTCTAGGTTTTTTTCTATTTACTTACTATTTTTTGAATGGTAGATAAGAAACTAGTATGTTTCTAGATTTAATAATTATCTTTGGCATGGGAGTAGGAAACCAATTTATGGGGAAATATATGATTTCCTAGGGATGAGATTGATGTTCGTGATGTTTTTATGTTATCGTTAATGTAAATTCACCACTGGTAATTCACATATTTTTAGGTTATTATTTCATTATTATATTGGATCTTGTTATTTAATAATCATTTCCTGATATGGGATAATATGAGTATTCATGAATCCTAATAGGCAGATATAGCTATATATAAACATGAATTTCATATGATAGGGACATATTTATTACATGTGATATATACATACCTATTTTAACTATTATATGAGATACCTATTATATATGATAAATAAAATAAATGAACAATTATTTAATTCTAACACTTGAAATTCAAGTTTATAGGGATCAAGAGTAAGTGGTTCTCCATTTTTTTCAACAACTAAGGTCAACCATGGTGATATTGACATCATTATAAGGAGATTCATTGTCTCGATGATAAGATTCCACCTCACTCTCTTATACTTGAGTTTATGGGGAGTGGAAATCTACCCAATACTAAAAATGTTAAATAGATATTTCTTTTTTTCAAAGGATCACATTGATGTTCAACATCATGACATCTTTTTGGTGGACATTCAATCCCTGAAAAAAGGAGAATATTTACAATGCTCCATCAATGTTTGAGATGATAAAGGAGTACTAGAAGATGTATCTACCTATGTTCACTAGGGAGGGAGTCCCCTAGGTTTCCTAGTTCTCAATATAGTCATTCTAGATGATCTTTTTCATCTTCAGACAGCTGTAGGAATGAAGGAAAATTATTCTACATAAATTCTTCTTTGACATTCATAGAGTCAGTGGTATATTCAGGATCTTGATGGGAATAAATTAGAGTTATCTTGGAGGGAATTTCTTAAAAAGTCATAATAAATTTCAATCCTACGATGTTGATGGGAGAGAAGCCCTTTGAGTTTAAACACCTGACATAGTGGGGAATGTTAGTTCTTGACTACACTGAACATATCACCAACCCATTGTTCTTGGAAATCTCTTTTGAAGTTAATGAGATCTCCAAGGTGACATGTTCTTAGGATGGACTTATTTAGAAGATTAGGTTATAGGTGAACATTTTCCATATGATCATATTTATAAAAGTGGTAAATTATGAACTCATCTCCAAAGGGAATCTAAGAGAGGAATCAATCAGTAACAATGTTGTTTCAATAGGAGGAATTGGGATCTATTCATGTGATGCAAAGCATTAGCGATATGAATTTTTTATCCAATGTAGTAGAGGTCAGTGATTTTTGGAAAAATGGGAAAAAGTATCAATATCATGTTACATTGTAATGATATAATTGTAGAAACATGGTCCCAAAAATGACTATGTGTTTGTATACTTTTCTGGTGTATCGTGATAACAACTTGATGGGCCACCAATATGTGTTTTTCTATGGCATACAGTAGTAGAGAAGTTTCTGGTGATCAAGAAAGGTACCAGAATATGGGAAGGACATAGATACTTCTTAGTAGATATGAATTTGGAGTTCAACAGTACATTTTTGTCGAGATAATAGATGTGTTACCCAAATGTATAAACAAATATGATGTATATGGAATATCTCATGGGATTCATGCTAGAGTGCAAGGAAGAGGGGACGGATTTCAACACATTATGCATACTACTCCAGCTATTGTAGATCCTAGACATTCTACTATCATAAATAAACTAATTATGTCATCTAAAATATATGTATTTTTTATATATGGTAGAAACACATTACATTTTATCGTATTTTATGGTAAACTGTTTGATCTTGTATGTGGAATTGTTGGATTTTTCTCTGAACATCAATTCACCACTGGGAGTATAGATAGTGTTTATCAAACATTAAAAGGGGTATTCTCCTTATATTTTTGTTTTTGTCAAAGATATCTTTGTGAACCCCCAACGAACAGACAATAATTTCCAACATCTTGACATTTATAAGAGTACATTGGGAGAACATTTGATTTATCCCATGCTATATAAATTCAACTTGAATATTTAAATGTCATATTTCTTCATCTGTGTCCTCTTAGAAGAAGGAGGGTCAGTGGTCCTTGAGAATGATGCAATTGTTGTATCTTGGGATAAGACCATAAAATTTTTCATGATTTTGATACTTTTTTGGTTTGACAGTTTATTATCTTTACATTACAGTGGAATTATCCCATTTGGAATAAACGATGATATAGATGACATGGATGTTTGGAAGATGGTTAGTTTTTATTATTATAAGAGAACATTTTATGAGGGGACCAATAATATGACATCCATATCTATTCCCACATTATCGATACCATGTAATTAATATACCATTTCCTATGAAAAATCAGAAGTTAGACTCAGATTAGTTCTCATAAAACAGGATGAAGTGGTTTCTTATAGATCTTTATAGTTGAGACCATTTGAGAGAATTTACCCAACTTATAATTTTGAGTAATAAATAGAGGGAAAATACTCGATATGTTGAATGGATTATCCCATGATTGAGTTCATTGTGGTTTACATGGAAAATAAGATACATTGGTACATATTTTTTTAAAGTGAAACAAACCTACAGAAGAGGTGGTTGGTCAAGTGTCTATAGTCTTTCAACATTGTGCTAGTTTATACATATGGAAAGGGTAACCATGTTTCTGATTTATTTAGCTGAATGATGCAAACAGATTCAGTTGAGGAGTCTT
Organism: Viscum album; assembly: GCA_963277665.1. Classification (NCBI taxonomy): domain Eukaryota; kingdom Viridiplantae; phylum Streptophyta; class Magnoliopsida; order Santalales; family Viscaceae; genus Viscum; species Viscum album. The sequence goes on from OY728148.1 coordinate 476,292,638, forward strand.
GTAATGAGTGTGAGATAATGATACACTTTTTGGATACTCATATAGATGTTCCCGAGTCTCAATTATGTGTATATAAAAATTTGATATCGATTATACCCATATTCTTCTAAAATGTTGTAACCATGTAGTTATCTGATCTATAGTTTTTAGTTCTACAAGATATCTTATAAGATGGTGAGTCACAATCATCATGTCATCCTAAATGTGAAAATTATCTCATTTTCGATGGTGGATAAGGGTTTCTTATTGGCATACATGAGGAGTAGATGATGGAGTTTCAATCTTCTATTTGGGTCATACATCATAGATTTATCAGGATTTATCAGGATCTATGTAGAGAGTACTTGTGTTCATGAATGTAGAAGTATCTATAAGTATTTTTTTGAGATGTTTCTCTTTTATAAAGGTGAAATCCAAACATCAAAGTCCAAGTGGGATTTTTTGGCTTTTCCTAATCCTGAGTGGAAATAAGATAATGTTAGAATTGAATTTTTTATACGATTACATAAGAAATCCCATAATAATTATGATCAACAGTATAAGGCCCCAGCCTTAAACCTTACTTAATCTTGAGTTATTACAGGATTACACCTTGAGGATCTTTTCAGGTTTAGAGTTTTGGAGAATTAGAACATAAAACTTGCATTAGATTCCACATTTAAACAATGTTGTTATATAAAAGATAGTATTCATTTTTCCCATCAATGGAAACATATTTAAAATAAAACATGGATTCTTTCTTGACACTTCCTTGACACTATCATCATATCATGTACCTTTCCCTTGACCTGTGAAAAACATTTCAAAAATTTGGGATGACCATAAAAAGCTCAGTAAGGGATATAAAAATATGGGAAGGAAACATGGGTACATATACACATAAGAAATAAATCATACATTACCCATAAAACATAAGAACTTTAACATACCTCATCAAATCATGAATAAATCATTGAAATCATAAGACATAAAGGTAACTTGAGGCATTCAAGACATTCTTACATAGGGAGTAACCCTCATGGTTAGGTTTGGAATACCCATCACAATATATTCCCTAAATCTCTTCGGAGAAACCATAACATTTCACTCCTTCGCATTACCCAATGCATTGGAGAGCTATCTCGGGCTCACCCGCCCTTAGTTTATCACGGAACCCCCTGTCTTCATAACAATTCCAAAGAACCATAACATAATCGTATCACATACATCATAAATAATGGAAACATAACATTTCCACATTCCAGTCACAAGATATCAATAAAACACATTTATATAATAAAAATAATATGAAAACCATTTTAAATACCAAAATAAAAGAAAAGTAAAACATGGTATTTATTTTTCTTTTAAAAAAAATGGTATGGCTAGTAGAGGAAGCCGAAACTCAAAAAATGGTCATGGCGACGGAGAAGTCGTTGTCACCGCATACGTATGAAATAAACATTCCCTTTTGTCGTTTAGTAAATTCTTCGTATATAAATGAATCCTTTTGAATAAACATAAAAGTCAAAGGGGTTTATACACCGTATAAAAGAAGGTTGTTTTTAAAACAAAATATGCCTCAATGAAATTATATTGAGATGAAGTCCCATACCTCGGGTCCAACATGACTCGATCGTTCTTTAATGTCCTGAATAATAAACTTGAGTTAATATTTACTTTATTAAGAACCTTTTTCAAGTTCATTATTCCTTTTATATCACTTATTACCATGTTATGAACATTATGTAGTCATTTAAGTTAATAACGATCTTTTTGTCGTTATTTGGTACTTGAGTCAAATGTGAACTTCTTATATTTACAAGTTGTTCATGTAGTCAAAAACACATTATCTCATGAATGATATTAATGATGTATATTCCATATATTTATTATATATCCAGTATATACATGAATTTATAATATTACATAATCATTTGGAGGTATGAAATGAAATGCACCGTTCATGGAGACGGTAAGTCGTACGTACGCATGAACACTACTTCCATTTCTATTTCATATTTAATGGAATTAAAACATAATGATACATAATAGTATTTTAATTCCAGTATGGTATCATATATAATATCATTAAATATATCCTTTATATGTATTACATATGGTATTAACGAACCAAATCACTTTGAGGGGGCGGTAGTCCGCACTTCCTAAAATGAAGATATCACGTATACCCAAAATGAAGCCATAAAGGTATGACATGACTGAAAAATACAGAAGCTTAAGGAAAAGATAAACATATTATTTATCATATATAAATATAGTTTCATCTTAATGGCCACCTTTGATGGTGTTAATAGAATGTTGAACAATCATCGTTTCGGGAGGCAGAAATTCGCCATCCACGGAAATAGTATGTTCTTTAACCATTATATGTAGGTGTGTGTAAGTGTAGCTAGAATATTTCTTATAAAAACATCATAGTATATTGAATATACTGGATTTGTTACAAAAGAAATGTATAAAAAGAGTTTATGGGGTTGGAGAAGCAAAATAAAACAAAAGGACACAAGTGAAGACATTACCTTAAAATCGGGTAACTCCCTTTGGTTTGAGCTCAAAGGATTCCTTGGGAAGCCTTCTTCCCAAATTGAGGCTTCAAGGAGTAATAGAGGGATGTGTAGAGACAAAATGGGAAGATGTTGGCCGATCCAAATGCTTTTGAAGTGTGGGTAAAGAGGTAGAGGTGGGGGCCTTTTATAAGATGAGAGGAGGGGCACTCTTGATAAGTAAAGAAATGTTACATTATTTTAAAATGATTTTAGGATTCTAAAGGTCCCACATTGATATAATTCTAGGTTAAGGTGATAAGGGTTCGCAATATACCCATCCAATAGGTTTTGGACATGTTTAGTTCATATATTTTACATTATCTTTTCATTTTATTTAAATCCTTTATTAATGAGGTAATCGCTTCATCATCATGATGTCATAAATAATTTACTATATTTAATGTCTAAAAATTATAAAAAAAATATCATGATGTAGGTAATATTTTTATCTTTCTAATGAATATTTATAGTCAAAAATATAATTTGTATAACCCCATGTAAAAATTGTTTTTGTAAAACATCTCATGGTTGTGTTGTTTTTACTTTAACATTAAATAAAAAGTTATTTATGTCATTTCCCACTCAATGTGGCTCCATGGGGTCCCCAAGTTGACCCATGGATATTCTTGGTTGGCCATGCCACATCCAATTAGGGTAGGAAATGTTTCAAGCTCATCTCATATTATTAAAACTTTATTTTTACCTTAAACTACACTAATTACCTCTAATCGCGATTAAGAACTTAAAAGTTACTATTCACCAAAAAAATATTTTAATCTCATTGAACCACATTTTACTTCATAATAAAAACCATGTATGTAAGATTTTTGAAAATAAAATCACAGAAGTGGAAAAGTTTCATTTAAAAGAAAAAATCAGTTTATTTAATTACCACTTAGTGGTTTCACTATTCATTAAAAATTGATGTTTTTCAGAAAAATACCAAAACTTCACCCTAAGCTATATTTGATATTCAGAATTAAAAAATGATGTCTATTTTACAAAATTCAAATCATATAAGTTACATTAATTAATTAAATAATTAATTCTCATTGTCAGGACAAATAGCGTGTTTTTATGAAACAATAATTATCAAAAGATTGACACTAGTTTAAGTCCAATTTCAATGTGAAATTGATTCCAATGACCCCCATTGGATTAAATGGTTGAAATATATTCTAATTTCACATTAAAACCAATTAAAAAGATAATCTAATCATATAAATAAATTAGATTAAAAATAGGTTTTGAATTAAAATACAACATTTTTCACTATTCATTAAAAAATGATCTTTATCAGAAAAATACCAAAAATTCACACAAAGTAAATTTTGATGTCCCAATCATAAAAAATAAGTTTATTTTGACAAACATAGCTTATAAAATTTTCAAAAGATAAATTTAAAAAGGTTTACCATTAAAAGGAAGTAAAAAATTCTTTTAAAAATATTAGTGTATTCCATGCTTAAGATCGGATTTATTTTCATTTTAAGCCTCTAAAACACTATCCAATTCACTAATAGACATAGATAAAAATATCTATTATTCATTACTTACTTGGGATGTCAAATCCTTCCCCCTTTAAAAAATTGTGTCCCTGCAATTTATTTACTTATCGAATAAATGGGGGTACTTATCCCTCATTGCAGTTTCAGATTCCCATGTTGCCTCGTCCATCATGTGGTTTTTCCACAAAACTTTTACCTGATGAATCACCTTATTCCGTAACACTTGCTCTCTATGGTCAAGAATCTGGACCAGTTGTTCCTCATAATATAGGTTCTCTACCAGCTGAACTACCTCTGGATTCAAAACATGAGATGGATATTGCATGTACTTTCTCAGCATCAAAACATGAAAAACATTGTGTACCTGAGATAAACTCGGAGGTAAAGCCACCCGGTTTGAAACTGATCCAACTATCTCCAGAATTTCATATGGTCCAATGAACCATGGACTCAGCTTTCCTTTCTTACCAAATCGAATCACACTTTTCCATGGTGAGACTTTGAGAAAAACATGATCACCTACCTCAAAAGAGAGATCCTTTCTCTTATTGTCTGCATAACTCTTATGCCTGCTCTGAGCTGTTCTCATGTGTTTCTGTATCAGCTGAACTTTATCTACCAACTCTTATACCAATTCTGGTCTCATCAGCTTTCTTTCACCCACTTCATCCCAAAAATCTAGAGTTCGACACTGCTTCCCATATAACGCCTCAAATGGTGCAATCTGTATACTGGAATGAAACAGTTATTATAAGAAAACTCAACCAAAGAAAGATGTTGGTCCCAACATCCATGATAATCCATATAACAAGAACATAGCATATCATCCAATGTCTGAATTGTTCATTCTGATTGCCCATCTGATTGAGGATGAAAAGTTGTACTAAAATTTAATTCAGTACCCAACGACTTCTGAAGGCCTTTCCAAAAGTTAGAAGTAAACCTAGGATCACGATCAGATACAATGGAGAGAGGAACTCCATGTAACCTGACTATATCTTTAATATAAAAACGGGAATGTTGATCTAGGGAAAAAGTATCTCGTATAACAAGGAAATGAGCAGATTTAGTCAAGCGATGAACAATAACCCAGATTGCATTATTACCTCGATATGTCTTCAGTAATCCCACAAAAAAGTCCATGGATATATTCTCCAATTTCCACTCTGGCACTAGTAGAGGCTAAAGCATCCCTTTCGGTAACTACCGCTCTGCTTTAACCTGCTGACAAGTCAAACACTTCACAGTAATATCAGCAATATCTCTTTTCATTCCATTCCACTAGAAATACTCCCGCAGATCTCTGTACATCTTCGTACAGCCAGGATGAACTGAAAACGGAGAACTATGAGCGTCACATATCAACTCTCTCTTAAACTGTGAATCACAAGGAACACACAATATCTTCCCAAATCTCAAAATACAATCATTATTAATGTTAAATTCAGGCAACTTACCTTTCGGAACCAGCTCTACCTTTTTCTGCAACTCACTGTCTTACTTCTGTGCTTGCTTAATTCAGTCTGATAGGGATGACCTCACTGATACCTAAAACAAAATAGAAGAACTTCCTGCACCAACAACTTCTATGCCAATGTTCATCAAATCAAAACCAAAGGATCTCGTTCCAAACGTAACATGGTTAATGAAGCATTACATTTTCGACTCAAAGCGTCATCCACTTTATTTGCTTTTCCCGGATGGTAGTGAATTGTACAATCATAATCCTTGATTAATTCCAGCCAGCTCCTCTATCTCATGTTCAATTATTTCTATGTTAATATATACTTTAAACTTTTGTGATCTATATATATCTCATATTTTACTCCATACAAATAATGCCTCCAAATTTTTTAAACGAAAACAACAACAGCTAATTCCAAATCATGTGTAGGGTAATTTACCTCATGAGTTTTCAACTGTCGTGAAGCATAAGCAATTACATGATCATTCTGCAATAGGACGCAACCTAGTCCTTTCAATGAAGCATCACTATAGATAAAAAACTCACCATTCCTGGAATGAAGTGCCAAAACAGGATCATTCACCAATCTTATTTTCAACTCCTGAAAACAATCATCACATTCTTTTGTCAAGATAAACTTAACACCCTTTTGAGTTATCTTAGTCATTGGACTAGATAACCGTGAAAATGTTTCCAACGAACCTTTGTTAGTATCCTAGAAAACCAAGAAAACTATGGATCTCAGTTACGTTTGTGGGTCTTGGCCATTCTTTAACAACTTTTGTTTTAGCAGGATCAATAGTTATGCCATCATTTGAAACAATGTGACCCAGGAAAGAAATGTGTTGTACCAAAACTCACACTTTCTAAATTTTCCATATAGTTTCTTTTCTTTTACGGTTTTCAAAATAACCCTTAAATGAATTTCATGCTCCTCATTACATTTAGAAAACACCAAAATATCATCAATAAAAACAACCAACATTTTTCACCTGATTCAACTGAGCCATCACTGCAGCAAACTATTTAGTTCTGATTCTGACCATCTCTGGATACTGACTTGGAAGTTCATTTCCCTCAGCATGCCTTCCCAAAAAAGATTATCTGTTTCCTCTACGAAAAACCATTATTAACACTAAAATACCTTCGGTGAAGCAACATGGTAATCTTTAAATGCAATATCATTTCAATTTGACCATAAAAAACATATTTTTGGATAATCATTTAATAGAATTATAACTCCTAAAGTTGTCTAAACTGACCTCTGATACGAACTATAAGGCCCCAGCCTTAAGCCTTAATTAATCTTGAGTTATTACAAGATTACACCTTGAGGACCTTTTCAGGTTTAGTGTTTTAGAGAATTAGAACATAAAACTTTCAATACATTCCACATTTAAACAAAGTGGTTACATAAAAGGTTGTATTCATTTTTCCCATCAATGGAAACATATTTAAAATAAAACATGGATTCTTTCTTGACACATCCATTACATTATCATCATATCATGTACCTTTCCCTTGACCCGTGAAAAACATTTCAAAAACTTGGGATGATTATAAAAATCTCAGTAAGGGATATAAAAATATGGGAAGGAAACATGGGTACATATACACACAAGAATGAAATCATACATTACCCATAAAACATAAGCACTTTAACATACCACATCTAATCATGAATAAATAATAGAAATCATAAGACATAAAGGTAACTTGGGGCATTCATAACATTCTTGCGTAGGGAGTAACCCACTTGGTTACATTCAGAATACCCATCAGAGTATATTCCGTAAATCTCTTCGGAGAAACCATAACGTTTCACTCCTTCGCATTACCCAATGCATTGGAGAGATATATCAGGCTCAACCGCCCTTAGTTTATCCCGGAACCACCCTTCTTCATAACAATTCCCATGAACCATAACATAATCGTATCACATACAACATACATAAAGGAAACATAACATTTCCACATTTCAGTCTCAAGATATCAATAAAACACATTGATATAATAAAACAATTATGAAAACCATTTCAAATACCAAAATAAAATAAAAGTAAAACATGGTATTTATTTTTCTTTAAAAAATGATATGGATTTTAGAGGAAGCCGAAACTCAAATAATGGTCAAGGCGGCGGAGAAGTCGTTGTCGCCGCATACGTACGACAATAACATTCCCTTTTGTCATTTAGTAAACGCTTTTTATAAAAAAGATACCTTTTGAATAAACGTAAAAGTCAAAGGGGTTTATAAAACGTATAAAAGAAGGTTGTTTATAAAACACAATATGCCTCAATGAAAGGAGATTGAGACGAAGTCCCATACCTCGGGTCCGACTTGACTCGATCGTTCTTTAATGTCCTGAATAATAAACTTGAGTTAATTTCTACTTGCTTAAGAAAATTTTTCAAGTTCATTATTCCTTTTATATCACATATTACCATGTTATGAACATTATGTAGTCATTTAAGTCAATAACAGTCGTTTTGTCGTTATTTGGTACTTGAGTCAAAAGTAAACTTCTTATATTTACAAGTTGTTCATGTAGTCAAGCATCCATTATCTCAAGAATGATATTCATGAAGTATATGCCATATATTTTATATATATATCTATTATATACATGCATTTATAATATTACATAATCATTTAGAGGTAAGAAATGAAATTCACCGTTCATGGAGATGGTAAGCCGTACGTACGCATGAACACTACTTCCATTTATATTTCTTATTTAATGGAATTAAAAAATAATGATACATAATATTATTTTAATTACAGTATGGTATAATATATAATATCATTAAATATATCATTTATATGTAACACATAGGGTATTAACGAATCATATAACTTTGAGGGGGCGGTTGTCCGCACTTCCAAAAATGAAGATATCGCGTATACCCAAAATGGAAGCCATAAAGGTATGACATGAATGAAAAATACAGAATATTTAGGAAAACATAAACATATTATATATCATATATAATTATAGTGTCATCTTAATGGCCACCTTTGAAGGTGTTAAAAGAATGTTGAACAATCATCATTTCGGGAGGCAGAAATTCGCCATCCACGGAAACAGTATGTTCTTTAACCATTAGATGTAGGTGTGTGTAAGTGTAGCTCGAATATTTATTATAACAACATCCTAGTATATTGAAGATACTGGATTTGTTACAAAAGAAATAGATAAAAAGAGTTTAGGGGGTTGGAGAAGCAAAATAAAACAAAAGGACTCAAGTGAAGACATTACCTTAAAATCGGGTAACTCCCATTGGTTTGAGATCAAAGGCTTCCTTGGGAAGACTTATTCCCAAAGTGAGGCTTCAAGGAGTAAGAGAGGGATGTGGAGAGACAAAATGGGCAGAGGTTGTCTGAGCCAAAGGCTTTTGACATGTGGGTAAAGAGGTATAGGTGGGGGCCTTTTATAAGCGGAGAGAAGGGGCACTCTTGGAATGTAAAGAAATGTTTCTTTATTTTAAAATGAGTTTCAGATTAAAAAGGTCCCACATTGATATAATTCTAGTTTAAGGTGATAGGAATTCGAAATATACACATCTAATAGGTTTTGTACATGTGTAGGTCATATATTTTACATTATCTTTTCAATTTATTTAAATCCTTTATTAATGAGGTAATCGCAGCATCATCATGATGTCATAAATAATTTAATATATTTATTGTCTAAAAATTATAAAAAAATATCATGATGTAGGAAATATTCTTATATTTCTAATTAATATTTATAGTCAAAAATCTGACTTGTATAACCCCATGTAAAAATTGTTTTAGTAAAACATCTCATGTTTGTGTCATTTTTACTTTAACATTAATTAAAAGGTTTTTATGTCATTTCCCTACCAAAGTGGCTCGATGGGGTCCCCAAGTTGACCCATGGATTTTCTTGGTCGACCATGACAAATCCAATGAGGGTTGGATATGATTCAAGCTAATCTCGTATTATTAAAACATTATTTTTACCTTAAACTACACTAATTACCTCTAATCGCGAATAAGAACTTAAAAGTTACTATTCACCAAAAAAATAGTTTAATCTCATTGAACCACATTTTACTTCTTAATGACAACCATGTATGTCGGATTTTTGAAAATAAAATCACAGAAGTGGCAACGATTCATTTAAACGAAACAATCAGTTTCTTTAATTACCAATTAGTGGTTTCATTAATCATCAAAAATTGAAGTTTTTCAGAAAAATACCAAAACATCTCCCTAAGATATATTTGATATTCATAATTCAAAAATGATGTCTACTTTAAAAAATTAAAATAATATAATTTACATTAATTAATTTAATAATTAATTCCCGTTGTCATGAAAAATAGCGGGTTTTTATGAAACAATAAATATCAAAAGATTGACACTAGTTTAAATCCAATTTCAAAGTGAAAATGATTCCAATGACCACCATTGGATTAAATGGTAAAAATATATTCTAATTTCACTTTAAAACCAATTCAAAATATAATCTAATCATATAAAAAAATTATTTTAAAAAGAGGTTTTGAATTAAAATACAACAGTTTTCACTATTCATTAAAAAAATGAACTTTATCAAAAAAATACCAAAAATTCACACAAAGTAAATTTTGATGTCCCAATCATAAATAATAAGTTTATTTTGAAAAACATAGCTTATAAAATTGTCAAAAGATAATTTTAAAAATGGTTTTCCATTAAAAGACAGTAAAACATTCTTTTAAAAATATTAGTGTATTCCATGCTTAAGATTGGATTTATTTTCATTTTAAGCCTCTAAAACACTATATAATTCACTAATAGACATAGATAAAAATATCAATTATTCATTAGTTACTTGGGATGTTACAAATAGATTATTATGGATATTCCAAAGAAGTTATACCACTTCATAACTATAAATTAAACTTTCAAAATTGACAAGATGGGTTGAATTGAAAAACATGAATTAGTTTGAATGCATGATGATCTAAAAGAATCTATTTTGATGGTGATCCAAGATTCACATAATTTTTATAAATGGTTATTTAGAATGATCTAAGATAATAGGTATATTGAGTTCTACCTATCATCCTTATAATGATGGTTAATAAATGTATACAATTTGAATTTTTAATGATATATTTTGAGCCTGCATATTGGATTCTTGTGGTATTTGTGAGTAGAATATGTCACTAATGGAAATTTCATATAATAATTGCTTATATGAATCATTCAAGATGGAACATTTTGAGGCTTTTAATGGGCGCTTTCGATTTCCAGCACTTTTTTGGTTGTATCTAGGTGAGTCAGCACTTATTGGGCATATTTTTTTGGAAGATATTTTACTTTTGGTTTATTTTATCATTAAAAAGTCACTAACTTATTGGAGAAGGGAGAAATAAAATTCTTATCCAATGGAGATGGCCTCTATTGTTTGATGTTAGTCATTGTATTTTCCATTGAATTTCTTCTAGGAATGGGAAACGTCATATTAGGACATATGGAAAGCTAGAACAAAGGTTTTTGGACCATTTTTTATAGTGGATTGTGTCAGTCAAGTGGTATACTATTTATCCCTTCCATAACAAAATAGATCAATAAATTATTTGTTTCATGGGTTATATCATTGTAGATATTATATAGAAACAAGTTTTTTAATCAAAGGTCCCAAAAATTGAGATTATTGCTCATGTGTACATTGAGTCGAATCAAATATAGAATTTATGTATTATGGAAATGTATGTATTAGGTAGACATATTCCTCTGGTTTGAGTGTTGTAGCATAATGAGTGAGTTTATGAGGACACATGGGAGAGAAATCTTGATATTCAAGAACATTTCCCATCCTTTTCCTCTAGACCCAATATTGATTCTTTTTTCATCTCAAAGACGAGATATTAAATGATGAGGAGGTTGTAAGATCCCATCTGATCCTAGCTAGGCCCGTCTTTATGTTTTTACTTGATTTGTGGTTGTCATGTCTTATTCATAGATAGATATCCTCTCATAAATAAAATTACCTAATGTTTTAGGATATATGATTTTTTAAGATTAATTTAGTTTAGATATTAATGAGTACAATAATAATTGGGTAGTTTTCCATATATTGGAAGGAATTGGAGGTGGTTTGGGTTCATTTGGGAAAAAACTGAAATATATGTCCATGTGATTTATACACCATTTAACTATATAACATTTCATCTAATGTATTCCAGAACCATGTTTTGAATCCGTACATGGAATTAAATGGTTAAATTTCATGTAAATTTTACAGACATTTCAAAAGTAATGCAGTATTAAATATAATACATGGTGCCAATTTTTTTGTTTATCCCTTTAAAAATAAATATGCGACCTTTAAATGGTTTTCACATCATGTAATTTATTGACCATAAATTTTAAATGTTGTAATGTAGATGATTTCTCATTAATTTTATGTGAATCCTTCTCAAATAATCTCTAATGAAGTCCAAGGTTTTTTTAGAGCATGTTCCACAGTTTTGGAAGTCTATATTCGAGAAATAAATCCCTATTAAGTTGTTTTATTATTGATTTCCCTTATTTCCCATTTTTATATTTATATTTTGTGTAAACATCTTGACAGTCATCATTGTTGGTTTTGAGGGTGAATAGTTGTGATATATGATCATTATTTCCATCATCTATGCCTCTATTCTTTGTTGGAATATACTATTAGAACCATTGATTATTTGTGGTTCAAGGTAGGAAGTCTAAACCGTAACAATATGGTTTGAAAATTGTCATGTATGTTAAATGTAATAATTGATCCAACATTACATCCCCCTAAAGGAATAATAGAATGAAATATATTATAGTTTGGATTCTATTTTGATCAAATTTTTCATTACGCTAGATTATTGATTCTATTTGGGTGAGAATTTTTTTAAATATGTGACTATGGGATCAAGTTTCTTTTGAATGACATGTGATTTTGGGTGATTGATTGATATATATTGAACATGGCATGGCCAGATTATTGAAAAGACGGAAATGTAATTTGATGAAGTCCAAATGATAAATGGTATGTGTATTTGAAAGAAATGTTATAATTTTTATTATAATACATTGATCTCTTGAATGTGATATTATGTTATCAATTTTCTTATCTAAATTGATTCATGTTCTAATTCATATATAACAGACTATGCCCAATGATTCCATCTATAATGATTATATACTGGTCTTATACATGATGTTTTATACATTTATTATACACAGGTCGTGGTCTGTATACATTTTGAAATACAGATATACTAGGAATAGCTAAAAGTCATGTTGTAATGATTATAAATCAGGATAAAAATTGATTTCTTGTTGAACATCTTATATAGTGATTTGACCTTGATTAGTGTGATTTATACAAAATATATATTGTTATATATGGAATATTGGTGAGACATAATTAGAGGAATTATTTCTTGGCATTGACGTAGGTTATTTTTTATCATGATTGTATGGATATAGTTGGTATTGCCTGTAGAAATACTCAAATATGTACAAGCATGGTTCAAAATTATTTTCAAGTGCTATTATTTAAATTATTTATTTGATTAATACAGTTATTTAATTCATTATTACAAGAAATTATTATCACACTCGTTATTTTTATACATAGTGGGTTTCACATACATTTTAATACCCAGACCCTATTTGGGAAGTTTGTATGGTACCAGAGAAGATTAAAAGGATTTAGATTTTGGAAAGGGAAAGTAACCTTGATGTTGATTTTTACTTGCTGGATGAGTTAGATTTTAGAGATTAGATTCTTTTGGGTTTTGAGACAGGGTTAATTAACTGGTTTGTATCAACATGTAGTTTATTTTTATTTCATATAATATTACATTTAGTTACATTTCATCATGAAATTACAATATTCTTTATAATTTACTAGATTATTCAGATGGATTCGTTTTTATCATTTTCTCATGATCTTGTATTATCTTCACAATTTCAACTACTATGATATTTATGGATTTTTGATTATTCAAGATTATTTGATTTCTGTAACTGGGGAGAATAGTCTCCCCATTGTACATACCAGACCCCAACTACTTGTCAGCACCCTTGGGCGTAAGAGGCGACACATTGCTATAAGTATGTAACTGGGGTGAATAGTAATCAAGCTGCTTCAAAATATGGAATCCGTTCAGTAAAATTATTTCATATAAGTGAAAAATTATTATTTAAAATCAAATGTACACATATAATGAAAATCAATTTTCCAAATAATAAACTATTCGATGGTTATGATGTTTTTTTTATCACAATTCAATATGAAATTAATCGCAATGAACTAAGTTTGATTAATTATGATTTAAATTATGTTTTTTTATAATTTGAACCATTTTAATGTAAACTAGATCCTTATAAATTATTTAAAAGAAATGACTGATCTAGATACCAATATTTTTAACTATTCGTAAAAAATTATTCTTATCAAAACTATTCAAAAAAACACTCCTAGTTTTTTTGTTGATTATAAAATATGATGTTCAATTTAAAACATTAATTTTCAAAACGGGACTTAATTTAATTTTATTATATTTTTTAAAAAATAAATAAAAATAAAACTTCTAAGAAAAAACAATTTTTAATGCCAAAATTATTTTTACTAATTATGAATTAATTTTTTTTCAATATTAATTTTTATATAAAAAATTAATACACAATATTGTAAATGTGCTTATTCGTAATAATGAAACCAATTTTACCATAATTGTAATAATGGTCCAATATTATAAAAATATTAATAATTTTTTAATTTTTTGTTAGAAATTGATTTTCTCTATAACCCAAGTTATAGGATCAATTATATTATTTTAAAAATTTATTTCATAATGCATTTGGATATATAGATAATCTTGGTTATGAATTTCATATATGTGGTGCATGTATGTTACATGGGATTCACGATCATTATGATGTTCTCAATGACGCTACATTCCCGGATGAGAATGCATTTTTGATAAGGATCATAGAGCCAAGGTAATACAATGGTTTCACTTATTTAATTCAAGTCATGTTTCCGATAGGCCAAGCCTATTTTTTGACCATTAAATTATGAATGTAGATTATAGTTTTCCATTTTGATTGTCCAATAAATATTTATTTCACCCCCACATTCCCACATTGATGTGCATCAAGATTTTATGTCTAAATTATGCTTCGACACAGATGTACACTGGATTGGGATGGGACCCATAATTGAGTGATTGAAGAAGAGTTACTCGAAATAAATTGTATAATTATTTTTGGGAAAACTGAAATATTATTTGGATATTGGGTATCTGGTTTATATCTTAGTTGTTGGATGACCATTGAACTTTACGTAATATTTATTTCATTCCTATCTATATGTTTGGCCTATTTCATGATTAGTGTTGAATGTATGATACAACACCGTGAGCCTTTTCTTTCCACGATTAATTCATTACAAACATTATATGGGGAGTTACAGTTGAGGTATTGTCACAAACTATTACAAATACTATTTTAAGAGTGATATGGTTTAGGAAGTGAAAATGTATATCTTTATAGAATGAATATGATTTACACAACACATATATAAGATATAAATGGTGTTTAATTGGAAAATTACTTCCATATGAATATGTAATTATTTATATTCTCGAAATAATGTACAATAGTTGAATAGTTAGCTAACATGACATGTGAATGTCTTATATTGAATATTCAAGAACGGAAAAGATACTTTAGAATATAAGAATGTAAATATGGAAAAATAAACCCATTTTTTGAGTAAAGAGTTAAATTTTAAGGATTAAATTTATTGGAAGGAGAGGGGATAAAATGTTATTAGATGAAAATTGATTATATGATTACTAAATTATACATTTCTTCATAATGATTATTTTACAATATTTCACTATTTATGTACGTAGATTCACTATAACACATATATGTATATATATTTCATTTAAATATGTAGATTACAACATCTAAAAAAGTACATGTATAAAATAATTGAAAAATATGACATTGAAATTGTGCACTCGAAAGGATTAAACTCATTGAAGATGTATAATCATAATATAAAAATAAATAATTGAAAAGTAATCAATTATAATATAATTAAAATTTTCTTATTAATCATAATACCCAATATGAAAGAAGAGGAAAATGATGATGAATTATGGAGTATATATAGACTATAAATGTAAATGTAATGGTTAGGATCAGATCGTTACATAACTGTTGACCTGTACGATAAATTTTCAATATTATTATTATTCTATATGAAGAGGGGTATTATGATCATTGGTAATAATCTTACTGGCAGTGTATATTTTTATATAGAAAATGAAAATTTAAAATTGATGATGAACAAGGAAACGTTGGCCAAAACATGATGATTTATTTATTATAAATGGAATTTTTCAGAACATTAGAGTGATATATAATTAATGGGGTTTACATATGAGAAATCCCAAATGAAAAACAAAAATTGAGCATTGATATAATATACCAATGAGAGATTTTTTTGTTTGAGAAGATCACCAACAGCTCAATGTTAGATGAGCGAACACATAAAACCTCCTATATCAATTACCAAAACCTTTTGAAATATACTGGTGGGTGTTATGGATAAATTAAATTCTATAATAAATGTGTAATTTCAAATTTATAAATGAAATAGTTATATCATCAATACCCATTTCAGACTTATTTAATTTATTTAAATACACATCAATATATGTTAAATTTTATAGAATTTTTTTTTGATAAAAATAAAACATAATTATTTTTTCTAAAAATATACACACCATTATAAAAAAAAGTTTTCTAAATAAAATAATATTTTTATGAAATAGTCTATTTAATCACTATTAACTTAAATAAAAATGATATTACCATATTTTAATGTCCTATGATCTTTTTGTAAATTTATCATGGAGTTGTTAATGTTGTATAAACTACATTGTTAATTTTTTTATTAATTAAAGTTATAAATTCGTAAATTAGTGGATTTTTTATAATCAATATTATATTATAAATTATCAAGTTGAAATTTGTATATGGTGAAATTTTGAGAAATTACCAAAATTATTTATTTTTCTGTAAATATTAAAATTTTCGTTTTGTGTTTTAAATTTGGTTTATGACACTATATATATGAAGCAGCTATATAATAATTATTTATATATAAATAAAGACTAAAAATTATTATTTTATAAATATAATGTATTTTAATGGTTTTAAATAAATTTCCAAACCTATAAATTACATTCCAATTCTTAAATGGAAATTGCTTATATAAAAAAATTATTTTCGTAAAACATTTTTTCTAATGCCTAAACTAATATAAAAATTTTATTTTTTACAATGGATTAAAATATTATAAATAATTAATTATATACCTGAAATCGGGATTAAAATACATGTTCATGCTTTCGGTTTTATATTTTCAATAGCAAATCATTCCATGAAAAATATTTATAAACTATAAAATAATTCCTCTTTTATTATAAATGCATACCAATAACACCAAATCCGTTATCCACTAAATTATTGTAGTTTTACATAAAATGGAGTTCCTTTGTGGTTTCAGTAATTTATTAAGGTCCCTACCTTTAGTTCTCCGAAATAACACTTCATGGAAAGGGAATTATAGGCTTCCTCCTTTCTAGTCATGTTACTCTTTTATAGTATATTTTCGTAGTGTCAAAGTACATTTTTTCACATGCCATTTTTATCTCCTTATTTTGAAAAACAATTTTATAATTGGGATAACATCATTAACACCATTATATGATTTCCCTCTTCTATATGAAATATTTATATACTATGAAAACCCAAACTCCTCCATTATCCATGTTAATGAACATATATTTAATCATAATTACTTTATTCATGAATATTAATGTATTAAATCCACATTCCATTTATATTTTTTTTAAAATGATTTAATATTTATTTTTTTGGGAAATTATTAAATAATAAACTATTTTATAGGATACACATGATCAAATTTTCATGGGCAGTTGGTGAAATTGATTTATAATCATTGATGATGTTAATATAAATTGTGACTTATAAATGGCTTCCCTAAAAGATCTATAATACATTAGAAAATTTATTAAAATGTTGAGATGATATGTTTTATGATACCTTAGTAGTTACATCTTATAATACCTCCATTATATGATTATTGATGTCTCATTTTTATGTTATAGCTACATGTCTATGTTATCTATCAAGTAATTAATAATATTCTATGGTTTCATAACAATTTTATATTTGATGAAATTTCATGTTAATTATTTATTTCTTGTATCATACAGAGATTTACAATCACCATTTTATATTATTGTATGTCCCCATAAAATTACATGAAGTGTGATAAATAATAGAGTATTGTCATACAGGTCTATCGAAAGGATTTCAAAATGTGTATGTTTTTTTATTTTTATGTAATTCATGTAATTTGAACGATTATTCCATGGCAGTACACATCAAAATATCCATTTATGTTGTTAATAAAATATTTTACAATGATTTGTTTTAATAGTATTCTATTAAAATTAGAGGGAGATCATATCAAAATTGTACCAAATATCAAGACAACTGTGAAGTCCATGTCCCATTCAAGAGGAAAACATGAGAAAACCCCTAGGAACCATTCCTTAAACTCAATCATTATAGGTGGTTTCCCACTCCTGGAGCCTTCTTCAATATAATCAAATAAAAAAGCTAAATCCAAAAAAGAGAAAGACTACAAAACATTGGAAGTTGTGGTCCGACTCATCATGGACATATTTCCCATTCCACCAAAAAGATATGAGTGTTCTAATTAAGGGATGTTAAAAAAACCAGTCATTTATAGAAACTGATTTAGTACTTATATATTTTATCCAATCCATCCCTTGGATCACATAATAGAGTTCAATATCATGGATGATAAATTTCCATATTGTCCCAAATTATAATAAGGATATACCACAATATGTGCTAAAAATAACCAAATCATTTATTTTTACTAGAGGTGTAACTAGATAAATAGAACACTACAAATTCCATGTTAGAAGACTTAGTAAATTTTCTTAGGGGATGACATGAAAGAGTATAATGTACTTGTATCAAAAAAAGTAATTTCTTTTGATGACACTAGAATAACATTTACACTAATTATCATGGTTCATATATCATATTCCATTTATACTAGGTCCATGTCATGAATATACTCCAACTCGATCTATGATTGAGGAGAAATACTAATGTTTGGTTCCAATTAATGATGATTCTTCCCTTAAAAATTCATAATGTTCCACCATGTACTTTGTTGTGAAATCATATAGTGAATGAAGAAACCTATTAAATTGTATTTCCATGAGGATTTTTAGAACACACACCACACCAGGAGGGAGTTTACTTCAACTAAAATTTTTTTCTGTACCATGTGTCCCCAACAGTTCCATATTCTATGTGGGAGTAGATATGATGTCTGTTTTTTTTTCAGAACAAGCACATTTTTAAAACCAAACATTCACACAACCTACACATTCTATTGAAGGAGTTCTAGGTGGATATCATGGGATAATTCCCCCCATCATTAGTTTCTAAACATGATTCCTCTTTGTTTTAGATGATCAAACATCGTTGTGGACCAACACTCGAGGCATCCTAGCCAGATCTTCTATACATGATTGGAAATTTAAAACTATTAATTCCTGATAAATAAATTTATCATAGGTATTCATAAAAAATAGGGAGACATGGGATACGATATCAGTCCGAAACCTCATTTTAATTCATCAGTCCCAATTTTTAAATTATAAATTATATCAAGTTCAAACTGGACCAGTTAATAACTTTTTAATCACTAAAAAGTCCCCCTTTTAGAGGGCATGGACCACCGAGGACTTGGTGTGGACCAAAGTATCATAAAATGAACACTAAATAAAGATGACAATAATATCATTCCACCCAATATTCTCAAGATTCCGAGAATAAACTAACATCTCCCACCACCTACTACCGGGGACTTCCAACATAAATACAAGAAATTTTAATATTATAATCATATATAGTTCCAACGAACTCAAATATCCTTTCAATTTTCACCACATAGTCTTCATCTTTTTTGGCGTTAGTTCTTCCTCATATGTAAGGGGGTCTATTATTAAAAAACTTTATATCCTAACCATTTATATCTTTATCACATCTTCCCCAGAATGAGTAGGATATAAATGAATTCACTAATCAATTTATAGGAATTATTATACCACTACTAATATAATTATCTAATACACTGTGGGGTAAGCCGATGTATAATTCTTCATTTCATCCCCAATGGCTATATATTAGGTCATAAATGATTCATGATATTATAAATGTTAAATGATAAATGGAAATAAAAAATAAAATAAACCCTCCGGAATCACCGAATGTAAATGATAAAACACTCATATAAATCACAATGAAACGACAATATCCCATACCACCCCACCTTACATTGGTTCCTATGAACAATCTACAACCTATTCATTACACAGTAGGGAGTATCCAAATCAATTTCCCAATATCACTCAGTGACCTAAGACCCACAATTAGGTGCATTGGCTAGATTCCCCACTCTAAAAAAGAATCTAATTCTCTGACATTCCATGCTCTGGTCGATCCATAATTTTGAAAAATATAAAAACCCCATTAAATCAAAAACCCACATTGAATTTAATTTTTCAGGAACATTATTTGGCTTTTATCTGACCCGAATATAGATACACCTACATGCATAGCCTTCAGGTAATTCCCAATCCTAATATTGTGTAAAAAAGTTATTGAAATTATTGGAAATAACATGGGAGTGAATTATTCTATATAAATCACCAACATAATAAAATATATGATACAAACACTCCGTCAAAAAAACTATAATGAAATACCAATATGCAAGATTAGTTTTACATCCATATCCATATACAAAAATTAATAAAATGGGAGGAAAAAAAATATATAACCATAAATATCCATGTGACCTGAAAGTCAACACCCACCACGTCACCAACAAAACCTATCTTAAAAAGAATCCACCAGTAGAAGTACGAAAAACCTAAAAAAAGTCACCACATTTTCTCAGTCAGACAAGGTGAATCCTACACACACCCACTAGTTGGTGTAGGTTGTGATATAACAGAACCAAAGGATCCTACCATGTTTTCCTTTTAATGACATTACAAAAAAATTGAAATTCATTTGGAAAATTGATGAAATTGTTTTATTGTAAAGCACACATTATAATTTATGGAATTACAATATAAATTAATAAATAGTAAACAGTTAAAATAGAACATACACACCATGGTTAATTCAAATTTATCTCTCCAACCAAAGAATTTTGATCCATGTACTCTCATGGATAATATCATGGAATCTTTGATCAATTTCCACGCTCTATCTATAAACAATTTGTACTATCATCCATTGTTTAGTTAATATTGTTATGTAATCCCTCATGGAAAGTAATTTAAATCTTGGATTACAATTCATGACAAGATAGACTAAATACCCCATATTCACATTATGTTATCCCTATTTTTTTTAAAATGACGAAAAATATTTTCTACCACAGACCAACCGCCACATTCTATGCATGACATTTCGATCCATATCCATAGGGTAAAATCTACTTTTCAACCATTTCGCAAACATCAAAACACCATTAAAACAACATATTTTCAAAACAAAATCAATTATAATGTCATTATATTTATAAGAGAGTACATTTGTGTTTTAAAAACATGTCACAACATAAAAACAAAAAAAATTATAATTGAATTACACATTAATTAGTGGAGAACCAAAAGACAATGGTAGATTATATACTATGGATGGATTAATACATTATAAATATATAAACCTATTCTATATTTCTTAGTGTAGGTGAACCCTAGGCCATCACCGACAATTGGTAGGGTGAATCGAAAATTACATCGTTCATACATACTGTCTTAGTCCGGCATGGAATATTCCACCCAAATATTTTGAGACTAGATCACATAAATTTCAATAACTTTAGTGTCTAATTAATCTCAATAGGTAATTCATGAGAATCAAAAAAAACATACAATAGATCCAAGACCAATAGTCAATTACCATGAATTATGGTTAGTCAAATATTATAACAAAAATTAAAATAAAAACCTTATAATGCCTTATTAAATTAAAATTCACATCACCATCATCTCTGATACACCATCCTTACACATTAGTTTTTTTCAAATAACACACCCAAATACATCACTACCCAAACCCATACACAGTATCATAGTTTCCATATATCACTAGGGAACCCACAATGGCCCCAATTTTATATCAAGCGAGATGATCCTTATTTAGGGTCCTTCGGGGAAACAGATGTGTAGAAGGCCACATTGTATTCATCAAATCATTATTGATAAACTGAACTCTAAATTCACTCATTCATATTGGACTAACATTAGTTCTATTGACCCTAAAGTTGTATCATTATATAAAATACTAAAGTAATAATCTATATCAATATTATTATTGAGAGATGGTATATTCCCCATCCCAATAACCATGACCACATGCTCTGTCTTCTCAACCACATCATTATTTACTTTTAAAAATTCTCTAAATTTTTCCCACATGGTCTATCGGGTCCAATCATTTTTTTTATTCACTCCATTTCATGATGCACCTATAGAGTGTTCTGACTATGGGAAGCCAAACCAATGGACACCAAATTTGATTCATTTTGTTTAAATAACTCACACCCCTCATGTATTTTGACTATCACTATAACCTATTTTATTATTCAAACCTAACCATTGGTTACTGGGAATCCATCCAGTGTCCATGTGATCCCAGTGGCAATAATAAAATATTGTCGTATCAATATATGATCCAAATGTTTTTACACCAAAATTTAAATTATCACCTAATTAAATAATTACAATAGATCAAAAAAATGTATATAATTAATGGTTAGCTAAATAAGTTTATGAGAAAATTATCAAATCCATTATAAAAATAATATCAATTAAATGAGGTTACATTCCAAGGACCACTTGCCTCCTTTAGGTGGTCTAGATCTAAATTTCCAAGGGTTAACATTATTTTCAATGTACATTCATGACATTCTAAGCCTGATACATCACTCAAGAACCAATATCATGCCTGAATATATTAGCTCATATAAACACATAAATTTCATAACATAATAAAAGAATAATAATTGAAATATAACATTAATCATCTAGAAAAATCCCCAAAATACCAACCATCAACCAACAATAAATGAATATATAAACAATTTCACATCGGAGGTCCACACTAGGACCCTGCAACCATGAATGACAAAATATATTCTCCGATGTGAATATATTAAATGAATTTATTGTTTATTATAAACAAAAACCTCAAATAAATTGATGTTGCGACATACCATCTACGAAA
Source organism: Viscum album (assembly GCA_963277665.1). Classification (NCBI taxonomy): domain Eukaryota; kingdom Viridiplantae; phylum Streptophyta; class Magnoliopsida; order Santalales; family Viscaceae; genus Viscum; species Viscum album. Next base: position 476,315,609 of record OY728148.1, read on the forward strand.
TGCTTAAAAATATTAGGTCTACATTGTTACGATACATCCATCACATAGGCTGTATTCAAATAGGCTGTATGAATCTTATTTGGAATATGAAACAAACATTAAATATTATAGTTATATTAAAAATATAAATCATGTAATTTTCTTAAAGAACATTAAATTTCTAGATTTAGATAATTATGAAAAACACATACATAGTAAACACATATATTATAGGTAGACACTAATAATCTTTATCAATTTTTCACCAATATGTAACCCTTTTAAAATAAGAAATGTATTATTTTCATTCAATATATTCAAAAATATTATCTTCACCTAATCCTTGTCCCTTAGTATCCATGAAATATTATAGAAAACATTTTAAAAACATGTGATGAGAATAAAAATCATATTATGGGATATTAAAATGTAAATGATTGAATTATCCCACAAATATTTATAAATATATTAATTTTCCAAAAACAATAATTATCCTCAAAATAAAAATTTTATTACCATATAAATCATGATTTATAAAAATATATTTCCATAAAATAATTAATTTTAAATATTATTGAAAAAATATAATATGTAATTGTTTCTTTTTAAAAATAAAATACTTGTCGAAAATTTTTCAATGAGGTTTATTTTTCTCCCTCAAGAAGTCGCGTATACATTACATTTATATTAAACTAAATAAATGATCATGTGAAAATGGTATTTATATAAATTCATAGGAAGCTTGTGTAATAAGTATAGGAAAATGGTGAAATTATTTTATAATTATAGTTACTTATGATGTAACCCTCACAGATAGCATATGATGTAACCATAATGACTATAATAAAATAAACATAACTTTTATACATGGATATATCCATCATAGTTATAATTGGAATAACATAATTACCAACATTCGACATAAACATAAAAAATTTATATTATTTATATCATGGATGCACTAATAATTGGTTAATAATAGAGACAAAACTCTTCCGAAAAATTACCTGAATACTAGAACATAATCAAAAACCATGAATGCCGACATCACAAAAAAAAATTCGTGAGAAAACTATGGTATTTAAAAACACTAGTGTAAACATACAAAGGAAAAGTATTACAAAAATTAACTTCATAATTTTGTATAGAAATATTCAAAAAAATTATCATTTCATAATATTTAGAAAATCCCCACATTCCATATATGAAAAAAAATTCATTTTGACTTTTGTAAAAAAAACACTAATAATTTATTTTAAATCAGTTTCTCTTACATAAAACATTTAAAAATATTAATTTTTGTATAATTTTAGATAAATTCAATAATTTCATTTTAAACCATTCATTTATAGTAAATAAATTGATAAAATTATTTTAAAAACATTGATGTTCTAGAAAATGTTTTAGAAAATAATTATTTAATTCTTTTAGAAATTGTTTTTTAATTAAGGAGTCCCCTAACATGACTCGAACTAATCACATAATTTCTTTATCATCCTGAACAGTAAATTGAGGATAATTTATAAATTCTAATTATCCTTTTTAGGTTTATAAATCTTTTTTACATAAGACATTTCTATATTTTATACAACTCAATATCAATTTAAGTTCACATCGGTCTTTTTAATGATATATGGTGCCAAACTCCAAATGGGAATCGTTTAGTATATTATGGATACGATGGCCATAATTCCATTATCACCAAAATAATATTCTGCACATTAATTTATTTATATATAGAATTACTTATTTTAAATCAACCCATTAAATATTATTATGGAAAATAAACTACATTATACTCATGGAGAATAAATGTTGTACATTCTCTTGAGTAAAATTTTCATGTTCAATTATCATTATAGAAATATGTTTAGTCTCATTTTATCATTCCTGGATGATAATAATATCATAAATATGTTATTAATCATTTCTGTATACTTATATATATCTTTTATGTAATGATTTGATGTAAATGAACCACATCACATTATGGAGATGGAAGACCACAAATACTCATGAATGAAATTATAAATTTTTTAAAATGGTAAAATAAAGAAATAACTGGTGTCTAATAATGATATCCATGTCATTAAAATCAAATAAAAAAATTAATTTGATAATTTAATACTATATTAAGAGATTGTGATGGAAAATGAATTACTTTGGTTCATGAGACAATAGTTTTCTAAACAAATGAATAATCAATTATTTTTCAATTTGATGTTATTGGAGATAGATATGGGTCATTCCAAGAATATAATAACATATCATTCTATGTAAGGTATTGGAGTTATTATTTTATCTTGGATAAAAAATGTGTTTTTATGAGTTGGATTATGAAATATAATTTACCATGTGGATAAAACAATACATTTTCTTTTGGATGACCTCCTTTGATTAGCACATTAAAGACCAGTATGGATTTTAATGTGCATAAAAAATAACTCAAGAATGATGGAAGATATTCTATTATGGAATTTGTGGATTTCATGGTTTAATTAAAAAAAATTAAAATGAAATAATGATATTAATATGCCACGTTTTTAATTTGATAGGTGAGGGAAACCCATGAAATTTCCTAAATTATTAAATGAATATAAATTAATTTTGAATTACACATTTCTAAAAAGTTATTTATTTCAAATATATAATGAATGTGGATCAATGTTATATCATAAAATAATTAATAGATAATTTTAGGTCACTTTATTACCCATATCCTGTAGTTTTTACCCTTATTTAACCCCTTTAACTCTTTCCATGACAATAATGCTTTTTTACTTTTTGAGGGTAAATATTATTACTATAAAATGCCAAAGAACCCATAATTGGATCATGGTAGAACCTTTTAACTATATAATGATTCTTTATTAGAATATAATATATACATGTATTCTAGATAATTTCATACCATTTTATTAATTTTAAAATCTCATTAATATAAATTTTGACACTGTTAGTTAATTTTATGTGTAGACATGGTGGAACAAGAACAAGGGAAAACTCATAATGATGGATATGATTTTATGAAGAGAGAAAATACACATGAATTTTATGAAAAATATTTTAAAAATTATTTCTATTATGAAATAAAATATTTTTCTCTAAATTCTCAGGAATCATTTCAAGAAAATGATGAATCTTTTATTGGTGTATGAAAATTATCTGATATAAGATTGGAGAATGAAGAAAAAATAATGACACGAGTCCCCTAAATAAGTCCATGATAGATAAAGAGGAATTTTTAAATAGTTCTATTAATTATAAATTAGATATGTGTCTTCATTCATTGGATCCATCTATTATGAATCAATTATAGGTTTCTCACACTATTTATGAATCATAACAAAAAATTGGTGTGATTGAAAAACCATCAGATTTTATAGATATGCATGTAAGAGATGATCGTAGTGAATCGTGAATCTATAAGATATCTATTTTACATAAAAGAACACAGTTATTTACATAAACTTGAGGAAATATATATGAGGTTTCACCCAAAATTCAAGAACAATTATGAAGAATATGTTTTGGAACTGCATGGTTCTAGATGACCCTAGAACAATGAATACTCATATTCATTTTTTCAGAAAAATCACAAAAATGATATTATTTGGACTGTTAACCTAAAGGTAATTTTCTATTAAAAATAATATTTAATTGAAACATTGTGATATAGATTACATGACACAAACATATCTTCCACAGATAAATAGAACAGTTTTTGTACTAGTTCAAAGTAGTATTGTAAATTCCAAATATATTATTTTTAGTTGGTAATTGGTTACATGTAGGTCTTTGATATATAAGTAGAAACTATTTTTATCCATGGTTTATGAATATAATTTATATATATATCTTAGATATCTATGGTATAGGATTATATTCGTCAGGATTCAGACTAATCAATGGATTGTACATGGATACTATATTTCCATTCTGAGTTCCCATGAGAAAATGGGTGAGGTTAATATCTGAATATCATCCCTTAAATTTTGATATTGTTTTGACGATTATGAATTACATTAAATCATCATTGATAGAGCTAAATATATATGGTATTGGGGATTCCCACAAAAAAATTATTCCTAGCAAGCTGGATAGAGCATTTTCGATGATATCTATTTAAACATGTATGTGGATATATCATGCCAAACTTTAGACATGCTTTACATCAATAATCACATTATTCTATTAAATCTAAATATTTATAATTTCAAGAATTATTTCCTCTTCAGATTTAATATTTGTCATCCTGAGAATATTTAATTTATTAATATTAATAAAACAAATGGCCTTCAATGATATTTTAAGATGATTCATTGGTTTCTATTTCAAAACTACAAATCTATAAAAATATTTTTTAAGAAAGGAGAAAATTTTTAATTCGTAAAATTGATCAAAGGTTTGAATCCCTTGCTTCTTCTCTCTATGAAATTTATGCGGAAAACACCGAGTCTTATTTTTCAATTGATTTCATTTGTGAATTTTTAATTCTTATAAGCTATGTAATTTTCTTAAATTCAATGATAATTATAAAAATGAATTAATCCGGGAGATATTTTCGAAGTACGATGATGGAAATAGCATAATTTTAATTTCTCTCTAGAAAACAAGGAAAACATTTAGTCTAGTGACTCTTTTAATGTGAGGTCATAAATATTTATTTTATAGATAGGAACTTTCTTATCATGTGATGAATATATATATATATGGATATTTTTAATTGTTCTAGAGCTACTAATTTCAAAATTGAAGGATTTATTCATACTCGTATTACCAAAAATAATGATTATATTCTCATATTATTTTCCTTGGAAAGGAAAAATAACGATTTTGTGTTTAGTCAAAACATTTGGAGCACCCTGTGACTCGATGGTTTAACAGCTAGGATTTTTCATTACTTTTGAGATATAATTCGTGACGATTTATGCAGAATTGTTCAATAATTTTCAATGGGCCTTCATTTAGATAAGGAATAAATTCTCAACTCATTTTACAAGTTTTAAAGGTTCAAAATTCTAATAAAATATTTCATTTTTGTCATGTTTCACTTTTAAAAACAGATTATAATGTCATCGGTAAAATCCCTGTATCTAGAATTGTGAAAATATCAATCAAAATAATCTCTTGCAATAAAATTGGTTATAGTGAAGGAAGAAAAATTCAGAACATTGTTATAAAAACATACTAATGTGTTATTCTTCTCAATTAATCAACCATTGGAGGATAGATTTCCCTAATCCATGATATTTAAAAAGCATTCAAAACATTAGATTTAAGATTCATATGAATTTTATTTGAATAATTTTATTTATGGTACTTTTATCAAATTGATCAATACTCATATTTCTTCCGCAAAAATCTTAATTTTAGTTAATGTATATCTAAAATCTTACATCTCATGTTCCAGATGAGTGAGTCATTGTGATACCTTTTAGCTACTATTTTTTGTGTAGAAAAATACTATCATTGATGTCTTCTTCATAATAATTTTTTTATTTGAAGAATCAATACATTTATGGACAATAGTGGGATTTATCCTTCACAACTCTTATAATTGGGTGATATTATTCTCAATTTCCATGGTGAAATAAATAATTTCAAGCATACTGAGGAAGTATGTCAACACTATCACTGGATTTTTGGTAGGAAATAAATGTTAAAAAATATTTTTTTTCTTTTGAAATAATATAATTGATAGATAAAAAAATGAAATCATTCATTTTCTAGGTATTAGGAAACGTACACATAATTTCACATTCCAAGGGGTTTAAATGTGTTGGGGTATTCTTGATCTTCACATTTTATGAAATATGTTTGTAAAATTATATATAAATTATCTATGTGGAATGTAAATCAATTTAAATGGTCCGAAGATTCAGCCTTGTGAAATGAATTATTATACCCAAATTTTTTATTCTATTATTATATATAAATGGATAGTTTCCTTTCTGAGGAAACTAAAAATTCTATGAAAAATTTAATATGTAGTATATGTATTCTTGGAAGAAACAAAATTATGGTACCTTGGAAAACATGTTCAATGATTTTTGTAGATGGAGGACAGAGAATTACAAACCATGATAGATTTAATGATTCTATTTTGTAACATTAAATGTGAAGAATAAAGACTAGTCAATAAAACAATTTGGATTTCTTCAGAAACATATTTTTACACAAGCATGTAGCTATAAATCTCTTTTACATGGAGTGATCAATTTTTCCTTCACATAAGAAGTCTTTCAATTGGATACATTATTATGTCCACGAGCTAGTGAACAAATAATCCCCATCATCTTTCAGAATTATCATTGGAGAGTCTATTCTCTCTAAAATATAATAAATTTAGATGACCTTGATATGGATTCAAATGTCACAATAAATGATCATATTGAATAAAATGATGATATACTTGATGATGTTAGAAATATTTTTTGTAACAATACTTATAATAATAATGATGGAATTATCGATTGGAAGGATGAATCTAATGTGATTAATAGTTCAAATAAATTATATCATAAACCAATAGTGGTGTCTCAACATGGAAGGCTTGTAAAGATAAACAATAATTGGATTTTCCCATCTCTTTTTCTGATGTATGGAGACTCTGCCACTATAAAATCCCAATTGATTATCTATTTAAATTTTTTGGTATTTATATATTATCTTTATTTGATATATACCATAAACATATTGATTAGATAAATAACATATTCTTCAGATGGGAAACTTCAAAATCAATATGGAATTTGTTCTTATTTCTATATGGCATTAAAATACCATGGACTAACAACATTCATTCATGTTTCTAGGAATACTCGAATTATTATAACTCTATAGATTTTCGTAGTCTCATTAAATTTTTTTTGTGGTGATGTTATTTAGCTAATATGGATTAATTATAATGATTATAGGAATGGGAAAATAACATTAAACATAACTTTAAGTTTTTTTTTAAATTTTCAATAATTAGAAATGAAAACCCTAATCAACTAGGAAGTTGTTTCAATTTTATTCCTACCCATATTATTCTGAGACACCTTGGTATTTACGAATCATTCTCATGACCGCATTGAATTCTTGAAATCATCTAGATATCCACTCACATGGACTCACTGAATTGTATTGTAGTTGGGGATTCCAAGGTTATTCTAGGATCTGTTGGATTGTGGGTGGTATTCAAGGATTCTGATGATGATTTTTTTATAATTTCCATATAGATCTGGTTTTATTACAACATCCTTATAAGCTATGAGGATTTCACTGATATATGTTGTGAAAATGTCAATGAAATGACTTTAGAACAAGATATGGTTGTAATGCATCTCTCATATTCTCATCTAACAATTCTGAACTGAAAAAACTCATCTCTCATAGATAATAACTATCCTATGGATCAATTTTATAGAGTACATCTCAACAATGTGTATCTATATCACTCATGTATTCCATGAGGGGAAATTCAATGTGGATGGCTGGGAAAAAAACGAGTAACTACTAATAGTTTTGTTTTCTCTAATTATCTCTTTGATGTATTCATTATTCTATTTCAAAGTAATTTTAGTAAATTATAATTTATTCAAATCATGTAATATTCATTCATTCTTCAATAAAAATTGTATTTCCATTGTGGTAAGTCTCCATCTCTCAAGTAAAATAATTATTACACCAGTTATTTGTATGAATTTCATGTAATTATTTCATCACTAAAATAAAAAAAAAGATTATCATGAAAAATATAAATATATTGTCATTCGAAATACTACCTATATTCAAAAATATCTTCTTCATGACTTCATATAAATAATATAGTACTTATCAGAAAAAACAGTGTCACATGTTTGAATTTTCATTAAATAAATTATTGTAAACTTCATAGTATAATCCAAGAGTCCATGAATGAATATATTCCCAAAAAATTAATGAATAAGGAGGTATATTGATTAAACAAAAAAGCAGTATTTTTCACCATTTACAAATGAAATAAAACACTTCATAAAAGTCACAAAATTTCACTTTAAGTTTATTTTGATGTATGGATTTAAAAAATTATAGTTATTCAATTACTTAAAATTTATTATATTTACATTATTAACCTATAGTTTTCATTCAAAATAATAATAATAATCATTCTCAAAGACTGAATATATAAATATTAAAATGGATTTAATAAAGTTATTTTCTTAATATTATAATCATAAATTAATACATTATTGATCAGAAGAGACATTTTAAATTTCATAATTTAGTTAATATTATTCATTAACACTAATATAGTATCTAGATTACATTGGTTATATAATATCAACATTTAGTTCTTCATTTATGCTCGATGTTGAATATAATGTGTTTTATTAAGCATAAATTGTCGTTTTAAAAACCCATTATGTTATACTCTCTAACCCAACTGAATATTTATTCCTCTAAAATTTGAAATTAGGATTGCTAATTATGGTTTTATTTTTCAAAATATATTTACTACAGGACCATAATATAAAATTGATTAATAAAAAATTTACATTATAAGAATGGATAGGAAGCACAATGATCATATTGAATAACACAAAACTAGGTTTCTAGGTGTGACAAAATGGATATGGAAGATAAATGTTCACAACAATTAAAGAACATAGAGTGATAAAGAACATGTTTATGACCAAGTGAAAACACAATGAACCTTAAACCTATTATGGGATAAATGTTCAATGATTTCTAGAAAGGAAAAGAAAATGAATAATGTTTTTATTTCAAGATCATTTTCACAATGTTATGTAATTTATTTTCATTTCAATATAGTATCATGAGTTAATGTACAATCATAACAAGTTAATTTCCATCCATTAATATATTTCCACTACAATATCATCTTTTTCTCCTTGCACTGAATATTTTTGAATAATTTTTCAACCCACAAGCATTTCAATCAGTTTATTTGGAAGAAAAAATTGAAAAAAATAAAATAAAATATACCTCATATAATTATATATTAACAAAATATGTTTGGTAATATAATAAAATTCCGTAAATATAATAATTGACTAAAATAAAAAAATACCATGATTTACAAATTTCAACTATAGTAACCAATTTTCAAAATAGAATATTCGATATAGAATTTTGCGTAAAATAAAAACTATATATTAATGTCCAATAATTAAATTAAATAAAATACTAAGGAATTGATCACATAGACTTCCAATATAATTTTAATTATTATCTAAAAATTACATCAATTACTCTAAAACCAAAATATAAATACTCAAATCTGGTAATATCCAATATATGATAATAATTTCCCCACATCAATGAGCCAAAAAAGATAATTCTACCTTTATTAGATAATAATATATCATATTAACATGTTTACCTTCTTATTTTAATGCTTCCCAATAATATAGTGATGTTCATCCAAAACAATAATAACCACTTAATCAAAAAATCAATTTTCTATCTCATGTTATTGTATACAAAAATTCATATATTTCTAAACTAAAATTAGTCTTCATCAATAAAATATTTTATCTAAAAATAAAAATCCATTCTAACATAGAGTTCACATAGGATAGTGGTAGGTGATTAACAATAGTCTCCATTAGGTGTTGGGTTCAAACCAGGAGGCATTAATGTATTTGATTTTTTGTCACACAATACAGGGGATGTACTTTCCAGAAGACTTATAATTCAAATAAAATTTAGGAAAATATAATAATATTATATAAATAATCATAATATATTCAAGACTAATGAAATATTTTTACATTAATGGTTATTTTATACATCATTATTCGCATCCCAAAATGTAATAACACATAATTATCAAAAAAAATAAAGGCCACAAAAATACCACTATTGCTATTAGTATTTTTTATATTAAATCCAAAAGGGGGTTTCTATTAAATTTAATGTATTTTTAACATTACCATTATAAACCTATGATGATATAAATAAATCATAGGAAAAATTCTCAATAAAACATTATAATATCTGATGTTGTCTAAACTATACTCTAATACCATATATAATTACTATACCATAAACTATTCATATTATAGTTACATTAAAACCAGAAATCACAATGTTTTCCTAAATAATATTCTACGATTAGCGTTTTAGATTATTATGTAAAACACATATAGAGTAAACCCAAATAACCCAAGTGGACATTTTCACTATGTATCTATTTTTTTCACAAAAGGCTAGCCTTTTACAATAAACAAGTTTTTTTTGTTAAAGACATATCGAAAAAATATAATAGTGAACTCAAACATATCCCAAATATTCCTTATAAAAATAAGAAAAAATAATATAAATGTGTTGTGAAAAAAAAGTGATTTGCAAGGAATAAAAAAAATAATGAGAGAAAAACTTAATCCAAAAATACTAATGCAAAGGTTTCTTCTTGAATAATTAAATTTCCACTAAAAAATAAATATTCTCATACCCAATAAATCAATTTTTATACCCAAATAAATCCTTGAAACATTGAAAAAGAAATATTAAATGAAAAAAAATTAAAACCATAAACGATTCACTGAAAACCTGAAAAACACATGAAAACATTTTCACCACATTATACATTCCACCCTTTCGAAGTGAAATATAATTTTCTTTGAAATGTAACCAAAAAACATATTATTTGAAAACATGTTATTTATATAATAAGATATAAATAAAATATAAAAAAAATACAGGCGACTAGGGGAATCATTTTCATATTATATATACTAATGATATTACCCACATGACAACAATATGATGTAACCCTCATGAATACCATAGAATAACACACAAAGTTATAGTTGTAATAACAATCATTATGAACATAAAATCTATATATAACCAATTCATTAAAGGTATCTTGTCTAAAATAGAATAAATATTCACAAAAAATAGTTTATAAGAATAATAACATATTTATCTAAAATGAATTCTGACATCATTAACACATTTCTAGTGGAAAATCACATATTGTCCAAAAGTGTTGCACATATAAAAAGGAAAATATTTTCATTTGAAAATAGAAATTTAATAATTTTGAGAATGATTCATAGCCTTAATGTGTCATGAATGTGTGAAAATACCCATGTTTCACATACGATAGAAAACCATTCTTTTTTAATTTTGCAAAAAATAAGCATTAAAAGAGGATTTTAAAATAATTTCCCTTCCAAAAAACAATATAAATGTTTTTTTATATAATTTTTTTACAAAATATAAAAAATGAAAAAATTTCAAACAATAATTTCAATGAAATTAAAATCCTTGTAATCATTTTAAAATCATGTACAATATAATGAATGATAAAAAATTAATTGTTTTAAAAAATGGTTTTTTTATTATAGATTCCCATTCATTGAGTCCCACTCTTCAAATATATTGTATAACATCAAAAATAATAATACCGAGATTGTATACAGTTTCATTAGAAAACTTTTTATGATTATTGTTCCATTAATATAAATCATTTCTTGGTTAAATAAAATTAATAAATTATTTAATATCAGATCAGATGTTTTGATGATATTCTTTACCTAATCTCAAAATTCATCGGTATGTACACTGTGTCCTTGAAATTCATCATTTAATAATATAAATAACAATATTAATGACATTATTTTGATTTTAATACATCAATTTTACTTTAAAATCAAAAACATTAAATATTGTCCTGAAATAGTTATTATATAATAATGTTGGAGATGATAGGTTGTTCATACGCAAGAGTAACATTTCCATTTTTCAACAAATTTTAGGAAAATAAGGTAAGTGTAATTTTAACTTTCAATAATGATAAAAAATATATTAAACATTATATTAAATCATTAAATATTCTTATATATAAAATTTATGTGAAATGGTGAGGAAAACAAATCTCATCACATCGTGGAAGATATAGTCCACATGTGCGCACAAAAACATTATGATAATTTTCTGCATGGAATGGAAAGTGTGTAAATGTTATATTATATAAATATCTCTTTACTATAATTTATAAATAATAATTCCATCATTACATAAATTATTAAATAATGGTGGGGTAAAAGAAATTACATCAATATGTGAGACTATAGTTCGTGGTATAAAAAATGATCAAATGCTTCCACATTTGACGGAAGTGGTGATATATATTGTTCACAACACTAAAATAATAACATATATGTTTATTGAGGATATATTATTTATTTTCGTTCAATGGTTTTGTGTATTTTTAGGAATTAATATGAGATATAATAATAAAACAATTGGATAAACTATACCACTTTTTTAGAAATAAACCATTAATTAACATCTTAAAACCATAATGTTTAGTATTATCCCTAAAATTAGAAAAAAATATGGAAGGTATTTTAGGAATATATTTTTTATATATTGTATTAAAAATGGTTTTAATGTATTACTAAATAGGAATAAGTGGAATCGATTTTCGTCACTTTTTCTGGGGTCCGTGCATCCGTCTATGGAGGACGTTCTGCTGTTACCCCGCTTTCCTGCTTTCCAAAGGCAGGCGGCATTCGCTCTTTATTCAAGGAAGTCTGATCCTTGATCGAAACCAGGATGATGGGATGTTGGTTATTCCTTCCGTGGATTCCTCCTCGGAACTCGTCACCTAGTCCGGGTCTCCCTCATATATTTAATACGTTGTTCGTGAATCATGCTACCTGTGTCATATCTTCGTGGATGCCAGATAATTACATTACATCCGTTAGGACATTCCATGGGGTCTTGACATATGAGCAACCTTTGGTCGGAGTAAATGACAACATCTGGCATGTCGGGGCATCTCTGGGTGCATTGACATTGGGGAATCTGTATTCTTCCTCATAAGAGGCTATCTCAAGGGTGTAGAACCCGAGGTGTCCCAAATCGAATTTAGGGAATCATAATACATAGACATATACCTGAGGTTTTTCTCAGCTTCCCATGTTTAACACAGTGTATGAATCATGTTTAACATCTTGCAAAGACGGTTATGCCAAAGTCATGTCATCTGAGGTTTTCCTCAGGCATCTCATGTTTAACACGAGGTTGGCCGCGAGTTTAACGTCTTGTACAGACGATATTAGAATGATCAGAATGCCCGATGGAGACGGAACAGATTGGAACATCCCAGGGGGGGAACACCCAGAAGATGGATGGATCAGAACCCCCATTTATGACAGATCTGAGTTGGTGTGCCCCATGGAGGGGAGATGTCACACCGTAATTGCTGATCTAAACACCACTGAGGGAGGATCAGGGTGAGTGCACAACAGGATGGGGGACACCATGGTTTACCATTGGCTGGGATTGAACCTCATAGAGGTTTACTACATACCATGTGTAGACAATTTGGATCAAAACCACGTAGTTCAAATGGATGATGAATCGGGGTGTACATAGAGGAAAATGACATGGAGACATGATGCGGCTTACGTGTGGATAGCGACCCAAGTACTGCTAGGAGCAGCGAGGAGGGTGGATGACATGATCCCACCAGGATGTGGGGGCGTGGGTGAGATTCAGGATGGATGATGGATGGATGAATGAAGTGGAGGGGGAATGAAATGGGTCCATCGTGAGGGTGACAGTGAAGTTGGTCTTGAGCCTCAAAGAGACCTCCTTCGTATCCCCATGGCAGGGAATCAAAGTCCGCGTAGTTGGGGATGGTGCAGGTGAACCGATATGAAGGTTGTAACGCCCCAACCCTAGATACCCAGAGTCGGTTAATTATTACATAAAATTGGCATGATCATAAGAAAGATCAAGTCTCGAAAGACCGATTAGTTTAGTAGGCTTGGAAACAGTACATATATTCATAATGTTTACATTAAATCAATAAGTGAAAAACTCCAACATATTGTCTTCATATCCCCTCATACTATCCCTACAGGTCATTCATAAAATATTTCTTCACATCCTGGGAAAATAAAACATTGAAAGGGGTGAGCTCAGATGCTTAGTAAGGATAACAATATAGTAAAAACTTTCATAAATAAACATAAAAATTTAAGGCAATGTATAACTAAAACAAAAGCCTTTTAAACTTGAACTTAAGCATAATATGGCACGGATAAAATGAAATAATTACATTTACTTATTCACATGGATATTCTACTAGTCGAATAGTAACATGAAAATATTAATAACCACTTTCATAATGACCGAATGCATAATGCCAGACTATCATGACCACATATCCAAGGCCTCATGCCAAGACTACAAATAATATTTTTCCAAGGACTCGTGCCTAGACACTAGTTTTTCTCATGAGACCTACTGATGCATCGAGGAGCTATTATGGGCTCCACCCGTCACTTACTAAGTCCAATTCATTCCTCGTTTGAGAAGTTTGATATATGACATAAACATTCGTATTAAACTATCATATGAAATGTCAACACTTAATCGACAAACCATGAATGGTATAAAAATCGAACATCCACAGTCAAACATAACTCAATCGATACAATATGGAAGATTTTATTGTATCAGATTAATCTCAATCAAGAAAAATGAAGGATATTGACATAGATGAAAATAATCGTCAAAACTATTAGAGAGAAATATCCCACTTTTTTCTTGAAATCATTTAAAAGTCACACTATATATCAAGAATCCATTTAAAAATAGATTTTTGAATCAAAGTGTCCCATACCACTTTGATACTTTTAAAATGAATTTTGATTTGAAAACATTAATGTGCATATAAAGAAATCCTTAAAACAATTTTTAAAACATGGACATTAATGAGAATGATTTAGAATAATCAATCTTTAAAAAATTTTAAAATGTCATTTTAGTTAGAGTTCCTAACCAAAAGAGAGACAGTTGAATAAAAATAACTAAGGAAATAAAAAAATTGTAATATCATGAGAATAAAGGGATTCGTTATATATTATGTCAATGTATATTATGTACACCATAAAAAGTGATTTGGTGTATAACAATAAAGGTGTCTCAATGGAATGTAAATTGAGATTAAATATCTCATAAAGGTCGTATCCTTAGTTTAAGGATAAATCAACGACATAATTATGAGTGAAAAATATAAGTAAACTCAATATTATTGGATATTCAGTGTAAAACAATCAAAGGACGTTGACACATATTCTTGTAAAAACAACACCAATGAATTGGATGTTTAACTCAACAAATCGAGATTGAGTAAAAATTACTCTTATCAAGTTCATACAGATGACATGATAATTTATCAATGGAGTGATTATGTGTATCAAAATTATATCCACATAAAGGGGAGTTTAATTTATGACATAATCAAATTAATAGTGATTCTACACATAATCTTGGAGTAAAATAATCAATAAAGTATGCCTAAAGAAGAATGAGTGGAAATTGAAATTTCAAATTCCCTTATTGATTTGTTAACATACAAAACACACACCCATTAAAGAAGGATCATACAATTATGATGTAAATGTACATGAATTAAAGTATATTACATAATGAATACAAACATGGGCAGTACACACACCACATGTAATAAATAAGTGGTGAATAATGGAATTCTCATGGAATTAAAAGTGACATAAGAAACCCCATAATTTTTACCTTTTCCTTGGTCGACGGTAGGTTAACCTCCTGTATAATGGTGAAATAATTTTTATTGAATTATAAAATAATAATTTACATTAATATTATATCATATATGATCTTTTAACCTTGTTTTGTTAATAATATCTTTGTATTGTCGTCATTTCGGGTGTTAACGTACTCAATTTCCTTTATATTTTTGTTACGTAAGCCATGTTTGTTATGGATAGATGTATCTTATTAATATCCAGAATTATATCTATTCCTTAAACATTATTTTTAATCATCAAATGAGAATTATACTTGAATGGATACGATAGAGAATGAATCTCATCGCGTTCGTGGAGACGGCAGTCCGTACGTACGCACGAGCGACAATATAATTCTTTTGATGTTAAAATAATATATAATTGGATGGTATATCATATAGACATAATAATTATCATGTTATATTTATTCTTAACATGAATTTCACATCATTATTATACCCATCCAAATAATAATTTATTGAATGACAATTACACCACGACATGGAGACGGTAAGCTCTACGTATGCACGTATGGTGACATGCCATTAAAAGGATGGATAGAATACTGAATATTGTTGTACCATATTTATAAAAAAATTACAGTATATAGAATATACTGGATTTATTATTTTAGAATATAAATAACAATGAATGAAGAAGTTGAAGAAGAATGGAACTTGAAAATGGTGGTGAAATCATTACCTCTTCTTCGGGTTCTTCCTTTTGATTTGATCAAAAGGGATCCTTAGGTTGGCTTTCTGATCAAACTAAGGCCTCTAGGTTTGATTGAGGGAAGTTTGTAGAGTATTTTGGCAGGGTTTTGCCGACCAAGAGGCTTTTAATTTGTGAATTAATGAGAAGGGGGAGTGACCTTTTATAAGAGGGGTGAGGGGCACCTTTGGAAAAGCTAAAAAACTTATTTTATAATAAATTAATATTCGGTTTATAATAGCTCCAAAGTTTTTTATTTAAAGGTTAAGGTGGGTATGGGTCGACAACCACTCAACCAAGAGAATTTAGACTGTTTTGGGTCATTATATTAACCTTATCATTAAGTATTAACTCTTAGTTAATTAGATTCACTTTTACAGTGTCTCTTTGTATTTTTATATTATATGGTTAATAAACATACTATATACATCCAAGAGACCCCCAAGTTTTCCATTAATGATACACCTATCATTATATAATTCTCTTGGCCGAACCTTAGATTTTTAGGCATTGAATATATATTCATAATATAATATTTGTTTAAAAAACTCCTTTATGTCAATTTTCACACTATTGGGTATTTTGTTTTTGATAAATTCATATCTGCATTATTACTTAAAACAAAATTTATATAATCAATCCTAATATGTCATATTAACCTATAAACTTATTTTAATTCATAAAAAGTCTCAAATTACATTTATTTTGATATTTATGATATCAATTATTTTAATTTTTCACTATTATGGTAATTACTGCATCATCATTGTGTCATAAATAAATTATATTATTTAATGTCTAAAAATTATAAATAAAATATAGTTATGTATGAAATCTTTTTATATTTATAATGAATATTTATAAACGAATTTATCTTATATGTAACCCTATATTAAAAATGTTTTATTAAATAAACTTTGATTTTAACTCTTTTAAATATTTTTGGAATTAAATAATAATAAATGTCTTAATCTGTTTCAGGTGGACCTAAATGATAATATTTTTTTCCTAAGGTTTTTTTTGGTCGATATACACTTGTACAATAGAATTAGGACATGTTTTAGGGTAATAATAATATCATTTTTACCCTTAATTAACATATTTACTTTTAACCGTGGTAAATAAAAGTAAAAACTTACTATTCACCAAAACTTATTTTCATCTAATTGAACCACATTTTACTCCTTGTTATTAACTGTGTCTCTCGGATTTTCTAAATTCCACTCACAGAAGTTGTAAAATTATGTTTTATGAAAAATTCAATTTTTTAACTACCACTTAGTGGTTTCACTATTAATCAAAAAATGAATGTTTCCAGAAAAATAACAAAAATTAGGCCTAAGCTATATTTGATATTATGAATTCAAAAATTATTTCTATTTTAGCAATTTAAAAACTTATCAGTTTCATTAATTAATTTAAAAATTAATTCTCGTCGTCAAAACAAATCGCATGTTTTTAAGAGATAATAACTATCAAAAGATGGACACTTGTTTATGTCTAGTTTAAATATGAAATTACATCCACTGACCAACATTGTATTAAATGGTAAAAATATATTCCAAATATACATTAAAACCTATCAAATTAATAATTTATCACTATTAATTATTTTGATTAAAAAAGTTGTTTTTAAATAAAATTTAGTAATTTTCACTGTTCATCAAAATATGAATGTTATCAAAAAAGTACCAAAATTTCACTCTAAGAAAATTTCAATATTAGGAATCCAATAAAGAATTCCATTTCGAAATATAAAATTTATAAAATATCAAAAAGTAGGTATTACTATTCATAACGGCTTGTTTGATTGGTTGTGGTCTGTTAGAATATCGAAGTTGCATACAATGCACGCCATTGCATTATTCAAAGGGAAACGTACCGTGGAAGCATTGGGTTTTACAAAGGTGGAACTTGGTCTAATGGGTTTTGGTCTTGAACCTCATGAGGTTTCATACGTACCATGCCTTGACATGGATCAAAGTCCACGTTGTTTGGGATGGTACACTGGAGGACCGACGTGAAGGTTGACCTTGGTCCGATGGGTGTTGGGCTTGAACTTCGTGAGGTTTCCTATATACCATGCCTTGACATGGATCAAGTCCCCATAGTTCGGGATAGTGCACCGGAGGACCGACGTGATGGTGGACCTTGGCCCGATGGGTGTTGGGTTTGAACCTCGTGAGGTTTCCTACGTACCATGCCTTGACATGGATCAAAGACCACGTAGTTCAGGCTGTGGTTTTCATCTGCGAACCGACGTGAAGGTGAACCCGTGGGTCCACTGATGGTGGGATTGAAACTTGTGAGGCTTCCTATGTACCATGCCTTGGCATGGATTAAAGTCCTCTTAGTTTGGGATAGTCACAATGGCTTAACGCTGGACCAGAATGCAGTTTAACATCAAGTGGGATGAGGGTGAACCCTGACGTGAATAAATGACGGGCGGTGGGCTTGAACCTTGTGGAGGCTTCCAACGTACCATGCCTTGACATAGATCAACTTCCTTGTAGTTCTGATGGACGTACAATTTAATGTTATGTGGGACAAGGGCATATAGTTTAACATCATTCTGGACGAGGGAATATAGTTTAATGTAATGTGGGACAAGGAAATATAGTTTAACATCATGCTCGATGAGGGCATACAGTTTAATGTCATGCTGGACGAGGGTGTACATTTTAACGTCATGCTGGTTGAGGGAAGTTTCATGGACGATGCATACTCTAAGCCCACGTGAGTCATGATCGGTGTGAGAAACAAGAGGCAGCAGAGACATGACGATCAAATCGCGAAGGGTGCGACTGTGAGAAGTGAAGAGGGGCTTACGCGTTAGGAGGCCCATGGCGTTGGGACTTACTCAAGGATGGAGACCCAGAGAGACAAAGCACAAAGGGAGAGGGATGTGGGGTCAAATGAAGGAGGTTCCTCATTCGCTATCACGCCCTACGCTGGCCTGGGTGATGAGGAAGTACAGAGGTGCATGGGTGATACCATCTGCAAGAGAGTCTATGGGGCTTACACCAAGGTGGCTTCCCTTACCCGCGGACAAAAGCTGCTCTCAGAAGGAGGATATCATCCCCTGTGGGGACCATAGGGTGTAAAGAATGTTCGAGCTAGGGGAAAACTGCGTGCGAGGCACGTGGTCGGGTCACAGTTTAACATCATGTGATGAGGATGAGGTGCTTGGTAGTTTAACGTCCTGCAGCTCGGACGAGGTGGGTTTACTCTGCACGTCTAGGGATTATATGACTTCTATCCTCTGCTCCATGTGCGAGGGAAGGCATCGGTAAGGCTGTGTAGAAGGGGGTGCAACCATCCTGAGGATGACGATGGTTTCGGGCTTGAGCCTTGAAGAGGCTTCCTGCATATCCATGTGACAGGGAATCAAAGTCAACCTAGTTCTCCTAATGACGGCTCACCACTGATTGGGGGTTTCAAGGACTTACCGCTAGATTGGGTCACAAAGGCTTACCGCTGGATTTGGTCACAACGGCTTACCACTGGATTGGGTCACAACGGATTACCGCTGGATTGGGTCACAACAGCTTACCGCTGGATAAGGATGGCAATGGCATACCGCTGAATGGGTTCGCAATGGCTTATCGCTGGATAAGGATCCCAACGGCTTACCACAAGATAGAGATTTCATCGGCATACTGCTGCATAAGGATGTCAACAGATTACCGCTGAATAGGATCACAACTGCTTACTACTGGATAAAGATGTCAACGGCTTACCACTGCATAGGATCACAACGGTGAACGGGGCTAATGCAAGGAAGCTGCCTGGGTTCCGCTAATGAGAGGAAATGGGGAATGGGGCTTACGCAAGGAAGCTTCCCGGCTACCGCTATGGAGCGGCACTGGTGAATGGTGCTTACGCAAGGATGATTCACCGGTGCCGCTATGGAGCGACACTGGAGAATCAGGATTACACAAAGAAGTTTTCCGGGTGCCGCTATGGAGCAGAAATGGTTAATGGGGATTAGGCAAGGATGTATCCCAGGTGCTGCTATGGAGTGGAAATCATGGATGGGGCTTACGCGAGAATTCTACCCAACTTCCATCCTCATGTATGGCAATGAGGGCATACCAACTCACTGGTTAATTGAGGCCTTCAATTATGCAATGGTTCACAAGAGGGAGAATGCCAAAGGGCATTGGAATTATGCCATTGTAATAATGGCATTAGCCATCTTATGCATAGAGCATAAGTCAAATCTTGTTTAGTGCAAGAGGCATCCTATGAATGGCACACAGGGTGTACTACATTTTATAGTCTTATAGATATGACTATTGTCATCTTATGATTGGATCATAATGCATTTCTCGTATTGGGAAAGAGGCATCCTATATTGATCATATAGGGATTACTATAGTTTAAAGTCATCTATATATGACTATTGACATATCATGCTTGGAGCATAAGGAATCTCTTGTTTGGAGCAAGAGGCATCCTATATTTAGAAAATGGGGAGACACTATAGTTTATAGTCATGTAGAGAGGACTATTGGAATCCTATGCTAGGAGTATATGTCATGTTTCATTTAGAGTAAGAGTAATCCTATGTTAGGAACATAGGACGTACTACAGTTTGGGGTCTTGTAGGTTGGACTATTGGCATCTCATACTTGGGTCATAAGGCATCTCTTTTTAGTGCAAGAGGCATCGTATGTTTGGAACATAGGGATTACTACAATTTATAGTCATGTAAAGAGGACTGTTGGCATCTCTTGATCGGAGCATAAGGAATCTCTTGTTTGGAGGAAGAGGAATCCTATGTTTGGAACATAGGGTGTACTACAGTTTAGAGTCATGTATAAAGGACTGTTTGCATCTTATTCTTGGAGCATAAAGCATCTCTTGTTTGGAGTAAGAGGCATCCTATGTTTGGAACATATGGATTACTACAGTTTAAAGTCATGTAGATAGGACTGTTGGCATCTCATGCATGGAGCATAAGGCATCTCTCATTTGGAGTAGGAGGGATCCTATTTTAGGAGCATAGGGCGTACTACAGTTTAGAGTCTTTTAGATAGGACAATTAGCATCGTATGCATGGAGCATAAGGCATCTCTTATTTGAAGCAAGAGGCATCATATGATTGGAAAATATGATGTACTACAGTTTATAGTCTTGTAGATTGGATTGTTAGGCATAAGGCGCCTGGGAATGGATGTTGTTGGGTCTTATGCAAGGGCGGACCTTTCTGGTTCCACATGGTGTAGGAGACAAGTGATAGGGTTTGGAAGAGTTGCCTGATGAATGGTTCGACTCAAGGTACTTGGGGAATTGATGATGAGAATCTCAACTCACGACAGGGGAATGAAACCAAGAGAAATATGTCGACTCAAGGTGTTTCATGGTGTGTGGAGGACTATCTCAAATCATGATTTTCTATAGGTTGAAGGTGGGTGTGCATAAAGGCGCAACACAAAATCCTGACATCCCGGCCCAAAAAGTGCGCGGTGCGACTCTCTATTTTTAATGGGGGTCTGTGACGGTAGAGAAAATTATGGCCCAGATGGCCGGGACCATATCACGACACTGACCCCAAGCAGGGGTGCAAGGCGTAGCCCTTGCGGCATGGACCAGTGGACGCGAAGGTATGAGCCTCGCAAAGGAGAGGTCTTCACGAAGTAGAAATGAGAAGTAATGTTCTCACAGTGCAAAATGGATCTCACAGAGGATGGGACTCTTGGGGAGCAAGGGTGGCTCGTAGATCACTCATGGAGTAGCATCACGGAGCATTGGCTCGCAAAGAGTGGACTCATGGAGCCTCGACACATGGAGCATCAACGCGAAGGAAGCTGCTCATGGAGAAGGGACTCACAGAGGAGCAACCAAAGGAAGATGCTCGCGGAGCATGGCCTCGCGAAGGAAATCGGAGCTCCGCGAACCAGGATTTCAGCCGCCCAAGGGGCGGAAAAATAGCCTTATAGATAAGGGGGATGAACAGGGTATTTATATGCAAGGGGGGTTGTGATGCAGAGCTCACGTGGTGTGAATAAAGCATCAGTTACTTCGTGGTGGGTCGCGAACGTCTACCGGATTCAAGGAGAGGTACTGCCTCTCCTGCTTCTCATCAGTTTCACGAACTTCAGGGCGTTTGTGGAGCGTTGCTACCTCAGGTTCATCATGGAGGGTTCGTGAAAGTCAGGGCGTTCGTGGAGCGGTACCGCCTCATTTGCTACATGGCGGCTGTGTTGCTTGGGGGGGCTCCGCGTCGGGGCTTCGTGAACCAGTTTTCCCATCCCAACTTCAAAGTTCTATAAATCCTAATCCGTAAATCATTTCAGGCCCTATGATCTACCAAATTGAAGGTTGAGATATGGAATACAATCATGGATCATGTATGGAATAATTTGGAAAATCTTTTGGGACATGTTTTCCAGTGCCATAAAATTCCACCCTTAAGAACGGGGTTCTATGAGGACGAGGAGGGAGAGGCGGACTGTGTTCTAAGGAAACAACTAAGGAAAACACATGAATTTTTGTCCATTGTATCTCGATTGAATTGAAGAGTTGGTAAACTAAATCTTTAAGCCCGTGTGAGCCATGCTCGGTGCGGGAAACAATAGATAATAGGAGCTCCAGTACGAGAGTGTTTAAACAAGGGAAGATATGAGGGGATACACATTGGACATAGATCACTATTTTGTGAGATTGCTAAAAGAGAGAGGGGTCACGGATGGAGATCATGGCTCTCCGGATAGCTGTACTGCTTCTCCAACGGTGATCTGGTGCACAAGCGGGGAAACTCCAGGGGTGTTAGAATCAATCCGAACAGAGGGGAGTGTATAGGTGTGAATTACGATACCCAAGATTCGGAATGCTGTGGGGGTGGCATGAAAATGGAGGATATCTATTGACTGTGGCGGAAACACAGCATCCATATTGTGTTAGCCTGAAATGGGGAAAAATGGGGGCTGACCGCTGACCATGTTCGCAACACGAGGCCTAACTCAAATAACGTCGATCCGTCTTCCAAGAAGTTGTCCTAGGATAGCTGGTGGACCATAGGCCGAGCGTCGATACAGTTAGGGTGTCCCTCCAAACATGGCCAGTCTTCCAGAACATTGGCCCAGGACATCAGGCAAACCATAGGTCGAGCATCCATACTGTTCGGGGATTTCTTCAGACATGAAAAGGGGTGAGGGTCTGAATAAGGGGGGAATGAAAAGCATGGAATGTGGAGTGAGGGTTTTTTCGAACATAATCCAACACTCCTAACATTATGCCACCATGGTGGGAGTACGCTAGATGGTATCATTTGTTTGATCATGGATCATTCCTTCTTTCAGACAGGTCCTCTCTGGCGAGGGGGCTATCACTTCCCAATGTCATCGTGTGGCATCCCAAACTTTTTCAGGGTAGGGTCGCAGTTAAAAGGATCCTCACGAGGGTTCATGCTAGGTGGCCAGAAATGGGGAGGAACATGACTTTTGAACTCCTAGGGCAAGACCCTGGGAAAAATATCGGGGTATCCCTACGTATCCCATGGGGATTGGAATCAAGCCACACTTAGTTCTTGAGATAAAAGTTAACATCATGTAGGACGAGAAGAAGCCAGGTTGTGCCGATACACATCCTACCAAAACTATTAAGGCTACGCGAGTCATGCTTGATGTGGGAATCAAGTTGTAGAGAACATTCCCGATACAAGAAGAGTCATGTTTGGGTGAAGGGATTCTCGGTGAATACCATCCTAATGATGCTAACAAATCCATGTGGGGCACCCATATGCACGAAGTGGTAGAGCTAAATATGTTGGAGTTCGACTTGAACATGAGGAAGTGGAAATGTGTGAATCATGATGCCTGATTTTTGGATCACAATGATGGCGACATGACGATGGAGGATAACTGTTAATTGTGGTGAAACGCAGCATCCATATCGTGTTAGCCAGGAATCTAGACAGACAAATGTGGGTTGACTGTTGACCATGTTCGAAACATGAGACCATGTCTCAAATGTTGTCGGAGATCTGTAGGGACATTATCCCGGAATGATAGAAGATAACTTACTCCCAGGATCCATTTGGATCCCTTAATCCTAGCATCAATGTCGTCCGATGGTCTTTTTGGATGTGTAAGAGGATTGGGATCCAAATAGAAACCACACGACCCTTGGTCATGAGATGAGGGTAATGTCCCCATAAAATCCCACACTTCGGGCTCTTTGTCAAAATTCATCTGAATACAACAATGAGACGTATTAGATAGTGGGAGTCGAATCCCTTCCCATAGGGAGAACTTAGTTTAGGGTCAGATAATCTGGACCATGGATGGGAGGAAACACAGGAGGCACATGGAGGGTAATTTCGAATAACACGAAGTGAATGTGAATACGGGATGTGTACGGTGTAGTGAAAAAACTGAAGTGGATGAGGACATAATCCCATACCATACCACAAAACCCCCTTAGGAGAGGTTTTTAGGTCAAGGGACCAAAAATGAGAGGAGAGCTGGGCCTGATGCAAAGTGAAAAGGCGTTCCTACGTACCACATGAGGATGGGGATCAAGATGCACGTAGTTCTTGAGAGGGTCTTATTTTACGGTCTTAGAAATCAGACCGCGTATGGGTAAGGAGAGAAGGGGACACATGGTAAGGTGGTTACAAAACCCGACATGAATGATTACATAAGCCCTACTACCATGGGTTCTCTGAGAGAAGTTCTCGAGTAGGCGGACCGAACACAGAAGTTAGGCTGGGCCAACAGGGAGTTTCCCGGGTGATCCTATGTATCTCATAAATATGAGAATCAGGCCATACATAGTTCTAAATTGTGGCTTGGTAAGGTAATAGTTCCAGGGAAAAAGGGTAGTGCGAGCATGGCCCTTGCACCAAAAGATGCGGAATTTGATAAATACTGTTTGTCCTTTATGGTGAGTTGGTTTTTGTGAAGCGACATGCCTAGGGTAGTAAGCCCTAGTGTTGCCACAAGAATCAAGCCATGAAAGGCATTGAAAAATGGCGTGGCACGTGACCAATACCCAACGTGATGTCCTCTATGATGAGGTCAATGCAATGCAGTGCCGTTTTTCATCATGCGACCGTGATGATAATGTAACAGTTTAAGATCGCGTGATAGGACCAAGCATGCATTTTAACATCATGCAGCACAGACGTAGCAGAGACGATGCCAGTTGGGGAATGTGTACAGATAAATGCTACATGACTGATGTGGATAGGGAAATAATCCAATATTATATCGCATGCAATTCCGAGATAGGAACCTTAGGCCGAGGGGCCTACATAGTGGCGAGAGTTTAAGGGGTAGAGATTAGATCCCAAATGAGCTGGTCTCGGAAATGAGACATTTGGGCGGTCCTACATAAACAATGAGGATGGGAATCAAGATGAACGTAGTACTGAGAAGATCATAGTTTATAGTCTCAGAGCTCAGACCGTGGGAGCCTCGAAGGACGCTGTATTGTAGCTTTGGCCCCATGACATGCAAAGGTGCACTGAGTGGTAGCACCAAGAGTATAGATATTCCACCTGGAGACGATGGGGTGGAACATAATGTTAATCATGAAACCAGCATTCAAGGCCTGGAGGGGCTAGAGTGACGATGGAGGATTACTGGTGAACATGTTCGCAATATAGAATCATGTCACGTTAGCCTGAAATGGGAATAAAAAATGATCATCAACCACTTACCATATTCGCAATGAGGGATTTTTATCGATTTTTTTGTCAAAAACCCTCAGGGGCATTGGCATGTAATGGTAGGAGATCCCTTGGGCGTGGTATCATGACCGTTCCTGGGGGTCCAGTCGAGTGTGAAAGATGGTGACAGACCAGATGAAGGGAAACATGAAGCCGAAAAAGCAGGTGGGGACGTGTCCGAGTAGAGTCCGACATTCCAGGTAACTGAACCAGAGTACCCTTAGGCACATTGGTGAACCACCGAAAAGGGATGACAAAGTGGATCATGAGGGAGAGGTACACTGCATAGTAATTACAAGCCTGATGTGAATAAGGACATAATCTCATGCCATGTCATATACTCCTATCTCCGGGGAATGGTAGGCCAAGGGGCCAAGGTGGGATGGAAATTTTCAGAAGATGGGGATGGACCAGAAGCATAGACATTCGGGTGGTCCTACATATCCCATGAGGATGGGAATCAAGCCACAAATAGTTCTAGAATATACCCAGTGGGAAGGATACCCAATCGAGGATGTGTATTGTGCAGTGAGTAACCAGACGTGAATGAGGGAATAATCCCGCACCACACCGCACAATCCTGTAGGAAAGAACCTGGTCTAGGGGCCCTGAAAATGCCAAGGGGCCTGATTGTTGGGTTTTGGTCAGGATGGCCTGGCCTACTCATGGTTTAATGTCTTGTGGTGAGGATGAAGGTCGGGGAATAGGGATACTCTGATAGAGGAGGTGTATGGTACGTCAAACAAACCGATGTGAATGTGGACATAATCCCTCACCACACCGTACACTCTGGGTAAGAACCTGGGCTAGGTCCCGAAAAATCCACAAGGCCTAAGGTAGGGCCTTGGTAGGGGAATGCATATGGCATGGAAAGTAACCCGACGTGAATGAGGATGTAATCCCACACTACGGAGTACACTCCCTATAAAAGAAATAGGGGCCAGGGGCCTGATTGTTGGCACCACCCAGAGGGTTGTTTGTCTCTTCGGGATGGGGTAGAACAAATCACTACACACGATGTTTGGGACATCATGGGGTGGACCCGAAGATCCAGGATATTGTTAGAAATGTTCGAAACACAGCGTCCCTATGTTGACCTGATATGGGAGAAAAAAATGAGCTTCGATCGCTGACCACATTCAAAACGCAGGACTTGTATCGGCTTGTTTCTCAACATCCTCGAGGGCGTTGGCCCGAAGTGGTAAGAGGACCCTTAGGCCGAGCATCCATACCATTCAGTGGCCCTTCTGGATGAGAAAAGGGATGGATTCCCAGTCAAAGAGTGGGTAATGCATAGATATACCCATTTATGAAAGAGGAAAAAATCTCCAGGGAAAGGGACATACAGCCAGGTCGAGGCTTTCTCGACGTAAGATGGGGAAAAATTGTGCACCCTGCCATATATCTTGACCAGAGGGGAAGATTTTGGCTTTTGGGCTAGGACAACGGACAATGTGTTCTGGTGTTCCTACATATCCCATGAGGATTGGAATCAAGCCATACGTAGTTCTTGAAGTCCATACAGTTTAACGTCGTGCGGTAAAGTTGTGGGAGGATAGATGAACGAGCGTGTGAACATGGTGCGACCCTTATAATCCTTGTATGAGTGGGGATATGGAATCCTAATCCTCATCATTCAGGGACCCTCCAAGGAAACTATACCCATGTGGATAGTCAAAGATAATAGCACCGGCCTGGGCTCAAGATGACACATCTGAGCGTTCCTATGTATCCCATTAAGATGGGAATCAAGCCATACGTAGTTCTAGAAGTGCAAGTTAACATCATACGGGACAAGATGTAGTTTAACGTCATGAGGGATGGGGGAAACATCTCATCTAGGAATATGTACGATATGGATAGTAACCTGATGTGAATGAGGATATAATACCATGCCACACCGTATAATCCCGTAGGAGAGTATGAGTCGGGGAAGGCCAAGGGGCCTGAGGCTGAGCCTTAGTCAGGAAGGCCTGACTGGCTTGCAGTTTAACGTCTTGCAGTAAGGACGGGGGCCAGGAGCCCAAAGGGGCCAAAGGGAATGAGGGTACGCCTCAATCAGGAATTCTTTATCGGCTTGTAGTTTAACGTCTTTTAGTAAGGATGGGGGCCAGGGGCCCAAAGAGGAAAAAGGGCATGATTCTAGGCCTTAGTCAGGAAGGCCTGAAAAGCTTATAGTTTAACGTATTGCAGTTAGTACGGGGGCCAGGGGCCCGAATAGGCCTAAGGGCCTAAGGATTTTCCTTGGTCAGGAAGGCCTGAATGTCTTGTAGCTTAACGTCTTGTAGAATGGATGGGGCCTAGGGGTCCGAAGAGGCCAAATGTCCTGAGGCTGGGCCTCGGTCAGGAAGTCCTGACTATCTTTTATTCTAATGTCTTGCAGTAATGACGGGGGCCAGGGGCCCGAAGTGGCCAAAGGGCCTGATTCTAGGACTCAGTCAGGAAGGCCTGACTGGCTTATAGTTTAACATCTTGTAGTAAGGATGGGGGCCAGGGGCCCAAAGAGGAAAAAGGGCATGAGGCTGGGCCTCAATCAGGAAGTCCTGACTAGCTTGCAGTTTAACGTCGTGTAGTAAAGACGGGGGAGATCTTAGTTTAAGTTCATAGAGCTCGGACCATTTAGGAGTTTATTTTCATGTAGGATGATGTTTCAGTTTAGGGTCATGCGGGACGATAATGTACAATTTATCATTATGATGGATTGGGATGAGTAGTTTAAGGTCATGCATGATTGTGGTGCAGTTTAAGGTCATGTGGGACAGTAATGTGCAGTTTAAGGTCATGCGGGACCATATAATTTAAGGTCGTGAAAGACCACAATGTACATTTTAACATCATGATAGAAGAAGATGAGTAGTTTAATGTCATCCAGGATGATTTTGATCAGTTTAACATCATGACGGATGAAGGTTTTTATGCAGTTTAACGTCGTGCAACTAGGACGTGGTTGTCGTGCGGTATAATGTCATGTGACTAGGACGTGAAACCACATGGATTGTTTCGGTATAGGAATGGTCATATCTACCACATTCTGGTTGGTTGGGATGAGGGCGGAGTCATATTATGGTATTTCCCTAAAATTACCTCGTCATAATGAACCTTCCATGTTTTGGTGTCAAGGCCACATGGATGACATATGTGGTTGATGAAACGTGGTAGTTGGGATGACACAGAGTGTTTCAAGGATAGTAGGGATCACTACATTAACCCATTCTGGATGGGGAAAGATGCCAGTAATGTCGGTACGATGGGGAGATGCAGCCCGGAAGGCGTAGAAGCCTGGAACGTCGGTACGATAGGGTGATGGAGCTTGAAAGGCATGTAAGACTGCGTGTCGAACAGTTATGGTACGGGGAGCGCCTTCATAGTGGCTGGTGAAAATGGTTCAGGGTCGACAAATAACCAACAGAGTCGAGGAAGGATTCCCCCTTCATGGCCTCTTGAGGCGGTGTGGTCGGTGGGGATCCAAAAGAGATGGGTGGAGGATACCACCCGCACAGCCTCTTGAGGTGGCAGAGTCGATGAGGAGCTGATTGATTCGGGTGGAAGATGCCACCTACGTGGCCTCTTGAGGCAGCAGAGTCAGCGAGGAGCTGATGGCTTCAGGTGGCAGATTCTACATGGGTGTCAAACAGTTATGGAACGGATTTGCATGGGTTCTACCATCCGCAAGAGGGGCTAGGGGACTTACACCAAGGTGGCTGCCCTTCCCCACAGAAAACATCCACTCCCCGAATGAGGATATCATCCCATGTGGGGACCATAGGGTGTTAGGAATGTCTGAGATGGGGGGACCCTATGTGTGAGGCACGGCGTCAGGTCACAGTTTAACGTCATGTGTTGAGGACAAGGTTCTTGGCAGTTTAACATCCTGAAGCTCGGACGAGGTGGGTTTACTCCGCACCCCTAGGGCTTACATGATCGGTACCCTCTGCTCCTTGTGGGAGGGAAGGCATCGGTAAGGCCATGTAAAGGGGGTGGAACCATCTTGAGGATGACAATGGATTCGGGCTTGAGCCTTGAAGAGGATTCTTACATATCCCCATTGTATGGAATCAAAGTTCACGTAGCTCTCCTGATGAAGGTTTACCACCGATTGGGGGTTTCAATGGCTTACCGCTGGATTGGGTCACAAAGGCTTACACCTCGATTGGGTTACAATGGCTTATCGCTGGATTGGGTCACAACGGCTTACCGTTGGATTAGGTCACAATGACTTACCACTAGAAAAGGATGTCAACAGCTTCCCGCTGAATGGGGTCGCAACGGCTTACCACTAGATAAGGATCCTAATTTCTTACCGCAGGATAGGAATGTCAATGACTGTCTATATAAGGATTTCAACAGCATACCGCTGAATAAGATCACAACTGCTTACCGCTGGATAAGGATGCCAATGGCTTACCGCTGCATAGGATCACAATGGTGAGTTGGGATTACGTAAGGAAGTTGCTCTGGTGCCTCTAAGGAGAGGAAATGGGGAATGGGGATTATGCAAGTATGCTGCCCGGCTACTGCTATGGAGTGGCACTAGTGAATGGGTCTTACACAAGGATGATGCCCGGGTGCTGCTATGGGGCGACACTGAAGAATGGGGATTACGCAAGGAAGCTTCCCAGGTGCTTCTATGGAGGGGAAATGGTGAATGGGGCTTATGCAAGGATGATGCCTGAGTGCCGCTATGGAGTGCCAATCTTGGATGGGGCTTACGCGAGAATGTTGCTCGAGTGCCTTCCTCATGTCTGGCCATGAGGGAATCCCCACTCACTAGTGAATTGAGGCCTTCACGTATGAACCAGTGCACAAGAGGGAGAATTCCAAAGGTAATTGGAATTATGCCACTGTAATCATGGAATTAGACGTCTTATGCTTGGAGCATAAAGCATCTCTTGTTTAGTGCAAGAGGCATCCAATGATTGGCACATAAGGTGTACTAATGTTTATAGTCTTGTAGATAAGACTACTATAATTTTATTCTTCGAGCATAAGGAATCTCTCATATTGGGCAAGTGGAATCAAATATTGATCATATAGGGATTACTATAGTTTAATGTCATGTAGATAGGACTATTGACATCTCATGCATGGAGCATAAGGCATATCTTGTTTGGAGCAAGAGGAATCATATATTTAGAACATGGGGATACACTATAGTTTATAGTCATGTAGAGATGACTATTATAATCTTATGCTAGGACTATAAGGAATATCTCATTTAGAGTAAGAGGAATCTAATTTTAGGAAAATAGGGCATACTACAGTTCAGAGTGTTGTAGGTTAGACTATTGGCATCTCATACTTGGATCATAAGGGGTCTCTTGTTTATTGCAAGAGGCATACTATATTTGGAACATAAGGAGGACTACAATTTATAGTCATGTAGAGAGGATTGTTGGCATCTCATTTTTGGAGCATAAGGCATCTCTTGTTTGGGGGAAGAGGGATCCTATGTTTGGAACATAGTGTGTACTACAGTTTAGAGTCATGTAGAAAGGACTGTTAGCATCTTATACCTGGACCATAAGGTATCTCTAGTTTGGATCAAGAGGCATCCTATGTTGGAACATAGGGATTACTACCGTTTAAAGTGATATAGATCGGCCTGTTGGAATATCAATCTTGGAGCATAAGGCATATCTCATTTTGAGTAAGAGGCATCCTATGTTAGGAACATAAGGCATACTGCAGTTTAGAGTCTTGTAAATAGGACTATTGAAATCTTATGCTTGGAGCATAAGGCATCTCTTATTTTAAGCAAGAGGCATCCAATGATTGGAAAATAGGTTGTACTAGAATTTTTTGTCTTGTAGAGAAGACTGTTATGAATAAGGCACCTGGGAATGGATGGTTTTGGGTCTTATGCAAGGGTGGCCCTTTATGGTTCCACCTGGCATAGGAGACAGGTGATAGGGTTTGGAAGATTTGCCTGAGAAATTGTTCGACTAAAGGTACTCGGGGAATTAATGATGAGAATCTCAACTCACGATAGGGGAATAAAACCAAGAGGAATATGTCGACTCATGGTGCTTCATGGTGTGTGGAGGAGTTTATCAAATCATTATTTTCCATAGGTTGAAGGTGGCTGCGCATATGGGCGTAATGGAAAATCCCGACATCCTAGCCGGAAAATTTCACGGTGCGACTTTCTATTTTTCATGGGGGTATGTGACGTTAGCGAGGGGACCAGCCCGAATGGCCGAGACTGTAGCTCAGAACTGACCCCAAGCGAGGGTGCGTGGGGGAAGCCCCCGCGGTATGGATCGTTGGGTGCAAAGGTAGGAGCCTCACAAAGTAGTGGTCTTCGCGAAGTAGAATCGTGAAGCAAAGTTCTCACTGAGCAAAGGGATCTCGCAGAGCATGGGCCTCTTGCGGAGGAAGGGTGGCTCGTGGAGTACACACGGAGTAGCATTGCAGAGCATTGTCTCATGGATCATGGACTCACAGAGCCTCACCTCCTGGAGTAGCAACGCGAAGGAAGCTGCTCGTGGAGAAGGAACACGCGGAGTAGCAGCCGAAGGAAGCTTCTCGCAGAGCATGGCCTCGTGGAGCCTCTTCGCGAAGGATAGCGGAGCTCCGAGATCCAGGAGTTCAACCACCCTAGGGGAGTAAAAATGGCCTTCCGAATAAGGGGGGTGAGCTGGGTATTTATAGGAAAGGGAACCATGAAGTAGAGCTCACGCAATTCATAGGGGATTCGGTTGCTTCACGACGGGTTACGAACGTCAGCCGAATTCGCGGAGAGGTACCGCCTCTTCTGCTTTGCAGTGGGTTCGCGAACGTCAAAGTGTTTGTGGAGAATTACAGCCTCCGGTGCTGCGTGGGGGGTACATGAACGTAAAGGCGTTCGTGGAACTATACCGCCTCAGTTGCTTCGCGCCATCTGCATTGCTTGGGGGGGCTCCGCGTCCGGGCTTCGCGAACAAGTCTTCCCAACCCAACTTCAAATGTCCTTAACTCCTATTTTTTAACTCCTTTCAGGCCCTACGACCTACCAAATTGATGATTTAGAAATGGACTACGATCTTGGATCGTGTATGGAAGAATTTGGAAAATTTTTGGGGACGTGTTTTCGGGTTCCAACAGAATCCTTTTTATAAGATAAGGAAGGTGACCTTTTAAATTTTCCCAAGACATTAAATTAATATTAATTATTATTCACTTCCAAATTGCTAAAATATTTTACATATCAAATATAATATTGTTATGATTTAATATAATCACATCTAAAAATTTTTAGATATTTTTAGGTCACTTAATGTCCCTTATCAATTATTTTTAACACCAATTTTACACCTTTTACACTTATGGTTGCAACATTGATTTTGTACTCCTTTAGGGTCAATATTGCTATTATAAAATTCCTACAGAACCAAAATTAGATAATTTATTATATTTTCAACATTATAATGATCATTTTGACAAATTTATTATTTTTATAAATTTTATATCATTTAATAAAATATTATTTGACATAAAAGATGATTAAATTCAATTTGGACACTATTCATTACACAATCATTTTAAAATATAAATTCAACAAGATACATTGAAGAAGAATATCTTATTATTTCCCAAATATGCAAAATTAATCTATAAAATTCATTACAAAATTTTTTATATCATTTAAATTTTATTTTAATAGTTTTACTTTCAGTTTTTTTTATTATTTTCATAATAAATATATTTTTTTTGTTCTATAATTTAAGGTTAATATTTATTTAAAAAAATTTAAAAATAAAATTAACATGGTAAAGATAAAAATACTATTTTTCAAAAAATTATTATCAAAAAAATATTTGATATTAAAATATATGAATAATATTATACTGATTTTAAAATGATTGTTACATGTTGGACATTTCGTTATGTAAAATATTGTAAATGTCATAATATAGTCCACGTGAAAATAAATATTCATAAAACAAAACCATGAACGGTTAGGTATGATTATTTCACTTCCAATAATTTTTTTCCACTTATTATAGTTATTTTATTGTACATGCCATTTTATGTAAACCATTAATTATCTAATTTTTCCTCTACCGTATTGAAAACAATTATTAATCTTACAATTCATATTTTCGAAAAATTATAGTGTTCTATGTATTAAATTTCAACCACCTAATTAAAAATATAGAATAAGTATTTAAATATCCAAAACAAAAACGTTTATATAATTAATTTGATATTATATATGAAAAATGAAACAGAAAAAATGCTTTTTGGAAATATACACATTCAAATATAAAATTATTTTATACTAAAATAAAGTATGAAATAAATTTTAAAAATAATAATTGGTTTATTTTAAATAAAAAAGTTAAAAATAATGTTTTAAAACTAATAAAAAATTCAATATTTATGTGTGAATAGTTTAAAATGAAATTCAATTTAAAATTAATTTCATTATATTTCACTCTTTATTGAAAATCATATTTTTTAGAAAATTATAAACATTTCACTATAATATAATTTTTATATGGGGATTTAAAAAATATAGTTATTTCATTTCATAAAATACATACATTTTATTGAAAATAAATATATTTTTCTGTCACATAAGTAATAAAAATCACTCATGAAGAATGTTTATCTGAAAAATAAAAAAACTTTACAAAAATTAAGTGATTAATTTTAAAAGAACAAGATAAAAAATTATCTATGAGTTGGACCATTTTATTAATCATAATTAAGATTATTTTTATCATCCTTTCAAAATTAATTTCTAGATTATAGTGGTTATATTATAGTAATACTTAGTTGTTTTTTAATCTCATTGTGGCAAATAATGTATGATATCAAACATTGTGTATAATTTTTATAACATGTGACGCTACATTCAACCTATTTTGGAAGATCTGTGCTTAAAATATTAAATTTGGGCTTGAAATCTATGGTATTTCTTATGAGAATACCTTTTTTGAAACCCCACATTGGAAAAAGGATTAAGAAATCGTAGACTGCAAAAGAAACAATGGGATATGTGATGGATATCTTGAATAACACATCACTATTATTCAATGTATGAAAAAATGGACAAGGAAGGGAAAATTTAAATCCCATTGGATGAAAAATATTTATAGAGAATATGGTCCTGAAAATGTGATCAATTGTAAAACAATATATTTATAACAGGTTCAAAACACATTGATTTCATATTAAACAATTTCAACATATAAATTTTTTTATTTTAATATAATTTTCATAATGTTGTGGAATTGGATTACATTACTATGCAATAACATGGGTAAATGTTATTACGTTACATGTAGATTTTCATTGTGGTATCAATTTGCACCACAATCTTATATTTTTATCCAAGAGATTAGTATTTAAGAAAAAATTTATCCAAGATGCATTAGTTTCAATTTCCATGGATTACAATATCCATAAAAAGATGAAAATATATTCCTATTTTCTTTATATATTAACCAAAATGGTAATATTAAGATAAGAAAATTTTTACAAAGGAATGATTTAAAAAAACCATCATAGTCTATATAATTCAATAGTAATATAAAATGCTTGACCTAGATCATTCAATAAGTTATTTTCCATTAATTTACTATAAAATATTTTAGATGAATATGGAAACTAAAAAATTTATAGACTTGATCAAATAATCATCATATATTATATTAAAATTTATCTTAAAAAATATCAATTACTCTGATGAAAAAAATTCTATAAATAAATCTTGTAATCACCGAGACATGATAAGCATTTATATTAATCATAACGATCTAAATTATAATTAATCCTTTTTAACTCAAATAAAATATAATATTATTCTATTTACCATTTCCATACAATTCTTGTATAAATTATAGTCGGCATATTCCAAAATTAAAATATTTAATTCTTCACAAAATCAATATTCAATGCCATTAAATTATATATGACAATTAATATGTTCCCAAAATCAAATAATTCTTCATCTATAAAATCATTTAACCAAAAAAAATAAAGGATAAAACTATATGATACTTCATGTATGAGTGTGGTATGTTATTCACCCTAGTCTCCCTGTGGTTGTGGTTTTAAAAAATATGAAATTTCTAGATTTGAAAAGTTGTTACACGTTCTGTCAGATATCCCATTATAGAACCATATAATTCATAAGACATTCTAAAAAATATGACAATGTCTTCAAAATACCTGTAATATATTAAACACTAATGAAATATTTTATCATAAATTATTTTATCGTAGTTTTCAGTTTTCATCCCACAATGTATTAAAACATAATTACATAAAATACAATTAACTCCAAAAATACAATTATTAAAATGAAAATATATTTAAATAAATAATAAAAAGGGATTTATAAGACATTGAATAAAAAATAAAATTTAATATTATAATCCTATGTGGATATTTATAACTATTATGAAACCAATAAATAATGAATCTTAATCTATAATGATATCTATAACCTACTCTAATACTAACTATAAGGTTAATAAATTAAACAATACATAATATAATTATTTAAAAATGAGAGAAAAATTTATTTTTCCAATGTTATATTATGTTTTTAGTTTTCAATAATAATGATAAATTGAAAAATATTATTACCAAACAATATATTGGGAAACTTAACACTGTTATCAATTTTTTCTAGCAATAGAATCATTTTTTTAAAAAATAATTCATGAAATTTCATAATTATTTTGAAGTTGACCTAATTGTTTTAAGTAATTATGATTAAAATTCTATGAAAACATCATAAAAAAATTGGATATGTACTAAAATATCTATAATGGTCATAAAAATAAAGAGATAATCCATTACTCTATGAAAACATATAAAAAATAAAAATTAATTTTTTTTCAAAAAAACTTTTTTTATATTAAAGAATCCAAATTTTTTTCATGAATATATCTAAAAAAAATTTAATAATAAATATAAATATTGAAACAACAATGATTCATATTTCTTTAAAAACATGAAGAACATATGAATACTCATTGATAATGTTATACTTTTGACCCTTAAGAATTTATATATAAATTCCTTTTAACTTAAAACCGATAATATATCCTGTGAAAACATGGTATTCATGAAAATATAAATAAATAATAAGTAATAAAATTGGTAACATGGGTAAATTTTTTCTTATCATACAATCATATGTTTTAATCCAAAAGGATTCCAGAAAATAACACACACAGTTTCACATGGAATAACCATCATGATCAACATACAATATAATCACACCAAATGAATTATAGGTCAATCATGCACCCAAAAATATTTTCTAATAATATAACCAATCTGAGTCATAAAACAATTCCCATGAACAATAACATAATCACAAAACATGCATTCTTGAATCCTAAAACAATTTCTTCCGAAAAATAACTTATTTTAAAATAATAATGTACATATACAAAGGGAAAAAATAATGGAAATTACCAGGAAATTTAATAATGAAATATTCAAAATATTTAGTTGTCTTGAAATCATGAAAATATTCTCCTTCTAAAAATTAACTACTTAAAAATATCACATTAATTTATGCAAACTAATTATATTTATATTATTAACCTACACATGATAGGGAAATATTTAACAATAAATGTTTAAAACTATTGAGAAGATATTTTTTCGGTAAATTGTCCCACACCATAAGTTCAAATTATTATATACATTCTTATAATCATGATTAAAAAAATAGTTCACATTATACTTACTACATAACCATTTTATGGTTTATTAATCATTTTAACCACATATTTACATGTTATATACAATTACGTAATCATTCAACATCATGTCAAACGTTTTGATGATATTGGGTATATAAGACTAAAATGGGTTCAGTGAGTCAAATATGATAAAATATGAAATAATTACGTTATATCTATATTAATATTCAAGAAATAATTTCAATTTTTATACCTAAATTACACTTTTTAATATAAGCATTAAATATGGTTTTGAAAATGCACTATGTTATAACCATAGAGATAGTAGATCGTACGCATGCCCAAGTATAATTTCTTTTTTTCAACAATCTTATTGAAAGAATTTAATTATAATTGTATATCTCAAAATATATAATAACATTTTAAATATTATATAACTTCTATAAATATAAATCAATCATGGGATGTGTTGATAAAAAAAAATCAAATTGCATTGTGGTGGTGATAACCCACATGTACACATTAACTACATTGATATTTTTCTATATATGGATGTTTAAGATAACGAAGGGTATATTATAATGATAAATATTTCATTACTATATTTTATAAACCCTAAATCCATCACTATAACCAATATTAAGAGACGGTTATGGAAAATGAATTAAAATGGTTCCCAAGAATGTAGTTTGTTGTACAAATGAATGATGATTTATTTTTTCTCATTTGATAGAAGTGTATATAGTTATGAATAAAGAAACCATAATAAATACTTATATGTATAGGGAGGATAATATATTTATTATTTATATATTTTTAAATAATATTTGGAAGAGATGAATGAATAAATAAATCTAAAATAGGTGGATGAAACTATATCTCTTACAAAGAAATGTTTCTTTTATTAACACCATAAAAACATAATGGATAGTATTAGTAATAAAAAATACACATAGAATAAGGTAAGGGTTTCTATAATTTTATTTTCATAGAGATTGGATGAATGAAAAGTGAGTTTATGTGTGATGAAATGAGAATAGTGGGATACCTTTTTATAAGAGTGGATAGGGGGACTCTTGGAATTTACCTAAAAGTTAAATCAATATAACATAAATTCAAAAAAATGGATAACAAGTGAGTTATTAAAAATATAGGATGATTATGGGTCTGAATACTATTATAAAAATATATGTTGATTTGTTTAGTTAACTTTCATTCTTTTATCACTTATTTTTAAGCATTATTTAACCTCTTCAACACATACAATGAGAACATTGCTTTTATACACATTGTGGGTAAACATTTATAATATTAAATTCTAAAAGACCCATAATTATATCAAACATGAAATTTAAAACCATATTATTATAATTTGGAAAAAATAATCCTATTTAGAAATTTTAAATTATTTTCTAAAATGTGATTATTTTTTAATATACCATTAATATCTATTTTGACATTAATAATTACATTGACTTTAAAAATAAAAATACAACAAGATAAAAAAAAAGATTATTAATATATCCTTAAAATGTAAAATTTGTAATTAATATTAATTTATTAAATTAATAATATAATGTGTCATCAAATTTAATACTTGTAATATCATTGTTGATGTTTTCTTTTATTTTAATAATTTCTACAATAGTGTTCTGAAATCATTTATGTAAATTATTTTGTCAAAAAATAATAAATAAACAAACTTGTTGAAGATAAAAATATTATATCTGAAATAAATATTTATATTCAAACATACATTCTAGATACCTCATATTTAAAAATATTATACTTATTAAAAACAAGACTGTGACATGTTTTCATTTTGTTAAATAAAATATTTTAATCATAAAAATATAATATAAGTTACCATAAATGGGGATATGAACAATAATTTAATGAAAACGAATAAATATAACACATTCCACAAATTTGGGTATTGTATTAGGATCATATTCTTGTCTTTATTATTTTATTTATATGATTAATTACCCCACACACCCTTTCTTATCTTAAAAATATTACTATGAATTCTATTCATATTATCAAAAAATAAAAGATAATTATTTATTAAATTTCTACATCCGTATTACATAAATGTAATCATTTTTCAATATTTTGAAGCAGTAATGAATAAAGAACAAAATTGAAATTAAATCCATAAAACAAAATCAAAATGATAATTTCCAAAAATGCACTTCACCAATATAAAATGTTTTCAATCTAAATCCAAGTGTTAATTAAATTTAAAAGATAATAATTTATTTAGCTTATATGAAAATAAAAAATTTAATGTTAAAAACTAATCTATACTATAATTTTATTTTGTAAATACTTAATAAAAAATATTATTTTAAATAAAATTATGTTTTTTCAATATTCTTTTGAAATATCAAATTTTTTAGAAAATTCTAAAAATTTAATCATAATATAATTTTGATATTAAAATTTCAACACATTTATTAATTTAATTAATTATTTTTTTATAATTTCAATAAAATAACAATATTTGTAGTTCACAAAAGTAATTAAAACAATTCTTGAATATATTATATTTGAATATTAAAAGGACATTATTAAAATTTAGTCATTGATTTAATAAACATTAATTAATATATTAGTAATGAGTAGGACTATTTTATATATCATAAATGAGTATATAAAATTCATTCATACCAATTTAACAGAGAGGTAATAATGATTACATAATAGTAATATTTAATTATTAGTGTATGCTCGTTATTGCATGTATTTAATAGTATTCAATATATCCTTTCCATTTAAATTATTTGATGTTATAAAAATTATTATGGAATTATGTGATTTCAAAATGTAATGAAAAAAATCATGTTTTCATCCCTAAATTGAACCAATGTGAAAATTAATTGAATTAATGGAGAAGAATGCGTAGGGGAGAGGATGAGGAGCACACCTCTTATAAAATTCACAATCACCAAGACTGCCCCCCCAAGCCATAGGTTATAAAGCAGGAAGATGGGGATATGGACCCATTGACATGAGAATAATGAGATACTAAGATGAGTGATTTACCCACTAAGAATTCAATAAGGGGATTTAAATTTTCCCTTTTTATAGGCCACTAGTTAGTTGTTATAAACCCAATGGTTAGCCAATGGAAACATGAATTATTTTGGGCTTTCTAGTCGGCCCACCGGCTAGATAATATATTCCCTACAACCATAAAAGGTTTCCCAATCCACCAAAGATATTTTCTACAACCATTGGTTGGATAATGCTTTAGTGCAATCTACGCTCCACAATCCACTGTCATCACTCTTGGGGAATTCTTTATCTGAAAGGACATCACCCAATTTTCAATCTTTTTAAAACACATCATTTGAGATGTCAAAACATCAACATATCAATTCTGAATTCATACTATCAAAAGTACTCATGAAACAAAACTTATGAATTCAAATGATTTTTTATTCTAATAAAGATATGAATATATGGTATAAAACAACAATTTAGCATCAATTTATAAATGAATCATTTTACAAATAAAATAAAAATTTTATCACGAAAACTTTTTAATAAGAATTTTTTGTTAATCATACATACTCATATAGTCATAAAATATATATTTTTAGTGAAAATTGTATTTTTTTACTATTCACCTAAAAATATATTATGTTATAAAAATATAAATACTAATTTTAAGGATATTTTTACATGAAGAGATATAAAATTATGTTTATTTAATATAATTAAAAATATAAGCTTTTTAATTTTTGAGAATAGAAACAGAATATATATTGAAAATTTTAATTCAATTCAATCATCTATTATAAAACATTTTCTTCCCTTAATATTTTTTTAAAATCATCTTGAATTGATTAATAATTTTGCATATTCATAAAATTTTTAATTCCTAAATTTTACAAATAATAATCTTCTATTATGTAATGTTAATTTTAGTTTAGCGTTTTTTGTAAAATAATCAACCATCCTAATATTTTTTTAAAAGAAAAACTATATAATAAAATCATGGTGTTCTACAAACACAATTATTGGAAAAATATTTATAGATGAAATTATATTTAGGTGTATATAAATAACACTTACTAAAATATATTTTAAACATATAAAATATAATCTAGAAAAATGTATGATACGTGAACTTAGTTAATTTTTTCACTTAAAAATTGAATAATGAATTTAAGGAAATATTTTAACTGGAAATAACTGTGGGAGTTATTTTCATGGTCATTTTTTATTTGATAATGCTTTTACTATTATCAATTTAGAATAAAAATCATGTAAACTAGACCTTGATGAATCTAGCACAATGTTTGATGAAAAGAGGTTTAATGGAATTTCCAAAAGAATCTATTACTTGATGGATAGTTTAAATAAATTTTGTATTTAATATACATTTTTTAGAGATTCCATGTAATTTTTTAATAATAACATCTTAGATAAGATAAATTGGTCATTTTTTATATTAAATAATATTGAAAACATACACTTATTTCTTATTCCATAGCAATGTTTACTTAAAATATTAAATAGAATAGTATTATTGAAGGTTTTAAATTAGCTAAAAAGAGTAAAAC
Source organism: Viscum album (assembly GCA_963277665.1). Lineage (NCBI taxonomy): Eukaryota > Viridiplantae > Streptophyta > Magnoliopsida > Santalales > Viscaceae > Viscum > Viscum album. The sequence goes on from OY728148.1 coordinate 476,357,769, forward strand.
TGAAACTTTTCCCTTTTTTTGAGGATTTGGAATCAGGGTCCATAATGAATCAACATTCATTTTCACTTTCTTATACTGATGCGTAATATGTGGCAGCTAAATGTTGTTGCATCCATTTGTTTGATGTATTTCACACTCAGTAAATTTGGAATGAGTATTACTTATACTCTAATACATTGTGCTAGAAACATGATATTTCTATTTATAATAACCCATCACATTATTCATGAAAAAATTACATAAACATAATTCAATATTTCCTCCTAGAAAAAACACTCAAAATGTATGTTTTTATTTAATTTCATATAACTGAAGATCTTAATATAGTTATTTTCACTATATCGTCATATTATAAGAGATTCAAATTTTATAAAGAGAATATGGGAATGATCAATTGTTTTGGTCTTGTTTGATATGAAAAATTGGCCTCGATGGTGTAAGGGTAAATTTATAATTATAAACTTTCTATATACTACATTAATCCATGTTTTTTCGCATAAGATATTTCCATAATTAATTCAATAACACAAAATTCACATGAAATTAATGGGTGTTCATTTGACAATTCTTATGAAACAATAAATTAATAAACTAAATATTTTTAATAATAATCGAATGGGATTATATATAAATCTATTCGCTGAATAGATACTGACATGAAGAAAAAAATTATTATGGTTTTGTTCAACATAAACCTATATATACTGTTCATTGACTCTCTAACATAGTGAAAATGTTAGTATTTATTGAAATAGATGGAACGATTAACATATTATAGGACAAAACAATAATAAGATTTAACGTGAAAAAGAAGAACATGTCCATTTATATGATAAAAAAAGTCTTTATATTATTACAAGGATCAATGTCAACCAATTTTATGCTTATTTTTATTATTTACACATAACAAAAAAATGAATATTTTTTAGAGGCACAAATATGTTTTGATTGGGTTAAAAATGATGAAAAATTCACAAATAACAATAATATAATTAAAGGAAAAAAGATATAAATAAAATACAGTTTTATTTACGTAAAATATTATAATAGAAAATGGATTTTTTTATCTTAAAGATCGATGATGAGAACTCAAATGCATAGTGAACAAAAAATGCTTGTAAAATTGAATTAGTATGACCTAAATAATTGATAATTATAAATTTCCATCACATATTTATCAACAGATAATATTTTTAATGTGTAATGAATTGATTAGTTTTCTCCTAATTGAATACCTCAAATTTTTATGGAATGGAAACATCCCTAATGGTAAGAACCTGAGATCAGTGATCATTTTGATTGATATAACATATGGAATTATTGAAATCCACTGACAGCCATACATGATTCAAAAAAAATTAATTAAAATTATATATTATAGTTTTCATTGGGAAAAAACCTACATTTTTCATTCAGTTAAATTATTCAAAAAAAATTCATATAATTATTTGAAACAATAAAAAATACTAAAATCAATAACATAGAAGAAAATCTCAATTATACATTCAATAAAATATGATAAAAAATTATAGTAAAAATAGTATTGAAAAAAGAAGAAACCAATAATAGGAAATTCATTTTTTATCAAAATTTATTTTAATTTTAGTCCTTATTTTTTATTATAAATGAATTATAAAATATATCCATGGTTTAGAGTCATATTATATTTTTCATATCACCTAAGAAAACATAATGGATAAACTGTGTAAATGATATATGCATATGTGGGAAGGTAAAGTACATGATATATTATCTATATAATGAATAAAATATATTTTTCTAAATTTTTAATGACGGAACTTGAATAAAAATTAGCATCAAAGTATTTACACAATGTTAAGCTAGAATATAGGTCATAAAAATGTCCTACATTTTTTGTATGCATAAAAAATAATTTTTGTGAAATTAAAAAATTATATATATTTTTTATGTAATGTGAATCATAGTTTTATATAAATTAGGAAAATTTAATACAAAAAACATTAATTCTGTGTAAAAGTAATGCAACATTGTAATTGTAACACAATGTCCTGTAATGGTTAATCATTAAACGAAATATCAAAATAATGGTAATACAATACTCACAATAAGGATAAAATAATGTCATGTAAGCCTATTCAATTAAAATATGAACGATGCAATGTTAGGAAAATAATTGTTAAGGAAATATAGTAAAATTAAATTTATTGATATAACTACCTACATGTTATCTAGTTTTGATGAAATGTCGTAAATTTTAAATTCAATAAAAATTAAAAATAATTATATAATTAATGCTAATGGGAAAAATAAGATCAAATCATACATGTATTGATAAATTATAGGAATCATAATGATTATATGTTAAGTGATTATAATTAAAATAACATTAAATATATTATATAACTTCTATCGAACTCCCCAACACTACCAATGTGAACAATTTTTATAAATTACAAAACCAAATAAATATTCCATAAATTTCCCTGAAATTTTAAATTCGTTCAAAATTATCTAATAAATCATTTATGAAAATAATATTTATAAATATTTTCAATTATAAGACACCACTCCTAGAATGAATAAATATAAAGAATCTCGACAAAAATTACACCTATAAAACCTCTGTCAATTCAGAATCTACTATATTTCACTTCATATACATACATATATACACATCAGTTTAAAAAAACATACTTTCAAACTAAATCACCCCCAACACAATTACATAAAAATAAATTGGTTAGTGCATAACCCAAAATATGATTTCTCGTTAAAAAAATTTAAAAAATAAATAATATTTTTTTAAAGAGATTAACTTAAATTTTTATACTAGAATTCCATAAAATTTAAATTAATTTCAAAACAAAAATTCAGTATGAATAATTTGAACAAACAAGGAACATCATCCGGAAAATGCATGATTCTATAATAAAACTAAAAAATTCAATCTCATATTAATAATTAATAATAATCAATACTCTTATGTAAATCTAAAATTTTGGATTTGAATAGAACGAACATGCTCATGTATAATTCGAATGTAGAAAAATAAATTAGGTTTAATAAAAATTAAGAAAATATACACCCATTGAATCAAGGAATATTTTCATAGATTATTTATATATAATTTGAAAAAAAAAATTCTATGCGTTTAAAAAAAATCATTTCATTAAACTATAACATAATTCGAATAATTTTCTCATGACCCATTTAAAAATCTAATTGTTTATATATCTTTCCAAAAACTTTATATTTAAACATTAATTGATATTTTGATAAGAAAAATAAAATACACTCACATGGGAATCAAGAACATTATAGGACTGATACAATTTTAATAATATCCCATAAGAGCCATTACATATTTACTATAAGACGAGAAGATTCCCATAAATGCAGGACATAATTATTTAGAAAAATAAAAAGTACATCAGATCAACAACAGTCTAAAAAAAGATGAAAACATTTATCCATTTGAAAAACATGTAAAGTTCCTAAGGGATTTGGTCAGACCAGGAAATCTCTTTTCCATCTGCATCTTTGATTGAAAGAGTATACACCAAAGCAGTAGCCCAATTTTATTTGAGTGACAATATAATAAATGAGAGAAATGATATTCAAAAAATACCTACATCAATTAGTTAACATCCAATGAACATAAATAAACTCAGTTCATATTGCCTAAATAACTATAGTATAATGAAATTTCAGTCAAATCTTGTTCTTATCCCTTCTCTTGGTATGTTAAATTGAAATAATAACTCATAACATCTCATCTCCATGAGAAGAAGAAACACAACAAGAGTGATGAAAAAAACTAATTTTTAATCATGACAATCTAGATGGATAAATCCACAGCCTGAAGGACCTGGACTACCTCTCGAATACCCACCGGTATTGATTTTAATCAATCAACCTAAATGAGGATGCCAGAGTATTTTCATTGTTTAATAGGGAGGACAAAAGATCCAATTTATTCCAATCTTCTTAAAAACATAATTTTCATAAACCTAGAGATTAAAACACTTTTTTTGGGATGTATGTTTTATATAGTAGCTAGTATTTTAGCTACTTCTTTAAGAGAATTAAAAGAAACCAAACTACAAATCCCATGATGGATCAAAATATGAATGTAGGTGCTCAATTACAAGAGGTGTGGGTGGGGGTAAATTGTATGTTTAAAAACATTTGTTTTTATACTTAAGGAAATCTATGTTTATCAAAGTTAAAGAGGGTAAATTCACAAGACCTCTTCTAGTTTTACAAATGTGCTAGGTTCTGGAAATATGGTTCCATAAATGAAACTTAGGAAAAGTATAAAAGAAAATGAATCTGACTTAAAGTGTATAGAATCTTACTTATTCGTGTTTTTAGAAAAATAAGAATGTATATGAAGGTTATACATTCTTCCTTTATCAAAATTCTGTGGAAATAAACTCGAAAAAAAAGTAACAAGTATGAAATCTTTTAATCAAAAGAGAAGTGTATCCAACAACCATGGATAAAAGTACCTAGATTTATACTTTCAAGAAAGAATCTCTTTTACACACAAGGCTAATCCATCTATAGGAATAACAGAATCTGTTGTGTTAACCCCACAATCCCTTTACATTAAGGGTGTATGAACCTCTAACTTCATATCCCTAGAAGCCCTCAAACATTAAGGTAGTAAGCACCTTTTGTCTTCATATACAAGGAATTCCTCGATTGTACATAGAAACAATTAAATTCAAATGAATGAAGATGATCAATATGTTTATTAGACACAAGGCATGGGAGTCTATTTATCTAGAAATCATTATAGCATCATGTAATATCTAGAGTGATCGAGACATTGTTTTCTTGAGCTTGTTCAAATAAGCTCCTATTTATAGTCACTTATCCAACAGTCAGACCCCTCCCCCAATGATAATATTTTTCCTTGAATTTCTAAGGGACCTATACACATGTCACTCAACATACAGTTATTTATAAATTTAATGCATGCCATCATTTCATAACTATAACATGTGTATATAAAAAATGGTTTCTTAACCATGTCTAATTTTTCAGAGTATCAAGAAAAATAAAAGTTCAAAGTCAAATTAAATAATTATTTGGATACTATAAACCAGGAATATTTGGATTCTATTTTTAAAAGTATTCAGAACATGAATTATATAGATCAAATAATCTGAAGTCTAATGAATTATGAGGCTGAATTTTTATGAATTCATATTCCGAATTCGGAGTCCAAATTTCATAGAATTCAGAGTCTTATTTTTAGAGAATTCGGTTTTTTATATTCATATAATTCAGTGTCTAATTTTTAGATAATTTGATGTCTTATTTTTAGGGAATTCATAGTCTGATTTTTAGAGCATTCAGAATCTTATTTTTAGAGTATTCGATGTCAGCTTTTCATAGAATTTGGGGTCTGATTTTCAGAGAATTCAAATTATGATTTTCAGAGAATACATTATCCCAAAACCGAATACTATATAATGAAGGATTTATATGAGTCCAAGGATTTTGATATGAAACCATATTTTAACCATTATAAATAAAATTAATAACATTTAGATAAACTATTAAATTAACAATGAAAACATAGTTAGGGATAAAATTTCCTTGAGGAAGGAAAATTTTAATTATTATAATAATTATTAGAGAAAAAATAATTTTCTTAATGATAGAGTGTTTGTGATTTTCAAAAGATAGTGAAATGGAAAATTCATAAGGAATACTTATTGACTAAAAAATTTAACTCTTTATTGAAAGAACAAATATCCTTACGAAAATTAATATATGGACTTCGAGTTTTTCTTTATGAACATAAAGGAAACCTTTTCTCCATTAAAATATGAATCACGAAGAATACAACTAATTACCCTTTGGTTATGAAATCTCGAATGATTGTATTCATTATTTTATAAATGAGATTTTACATTTCCATGAACAATAAAATCATCTTTGATAAGAACATCCCCTTAGATGAACTCCCCCTTACTTAGAAAAATCTCTTCTTTACTTAGAATTGTTTTTATCGTTCCTTACTCCCCCTTTATTATTTTCAAAAATGAATAAGTAGAATGGAAAACAATTTGTTACCTGAAAAATTTGTAATAAACAACAAAATATATGAAGAACAACCGAAATTTCTTTATTATTGAATTAATATTTAAAAAGAAGAAAATAAAAAAAAATCAGAATGGGGTGAATTTTCCTTCTATATCATTCAACATTAACTTCCTGACAATGGTTTTCAACTTCTATATTTCATTATTATATTCTTCTACATGCTTGAGCAGCTAATCCTGATATTCATTTTTCATCTCTTAGCATTTTATCATTTCTTCCTGATCCTTATGAATATCTCCATGATCCTTCAAAACATTATCATGCATAACCAGGTTTTCTTCATTCTCAATTTTGAGATCCCTTTCTCTCTTTCAGTTCAAAGCCACTGAATTTAGCTTCCCATTCACGTCCTTGAAATCCTACTTACGAGCTATCTAATCTAGAGTCATCTTTTCCTCAAATTTCATTATATTATCATTAAGCTACCCATATTCACTTTAAAAATTATCTTTCAAATTATCTTTAAATTCATCAATGGCTCTCAGATCTGGGATTTCATTTCTTGACCAACTTGTAATATTCTTGCATGATATTTTATGAGTTTCATATTCTTTGAGGATGGTTTTGAAATCTATCTCATGCATTACAAACATATCCATAGGCATGGTGACCATCTACATTCTAATTAAATGAGTGTTATAACATCTGGAACCTCGAGTCTATACTCAGAAATAAAGGAATTGTTTCAACTAAATTCATCAAATACAGTACCAAAAAATAATCTATAAGAAATGATGAATTCAAATCATAGTGGTTGGTTGGTGAGGATTATTTTTATAACTATTTAACATGCCTCCTTTACAGAGCACCAACACGGTTCTTTTTTACCACATATTAATTTGGTTTATCAACCAACACCTTCTTCCCTTGTTAACTCTATGAATGACCTCTTCTGCTTTGGGTGATTCATGCTCTCTATCTGATAACTGATCAATATTATATTCATTAAGGTGTTCTTTTTTAGCACCTACCACAATATTTGTTAGCTGAATGAATTAATAGTTGCTATATTCTCCTCTAGATATTTTATTCACATCATTCTGAAATTTTACTTCTATTACTGGAGTAGAAATTTTTGAATATTCATCCTCAAAAGTATGTATTGATAGTTTCTCAGAAGGACTTTTCTTCTCATGATAATCATATACATTCCATATCATCTCTTCGGTATCACCAACTCCTTCTTCTTCTTCTTCATCTACTTCTTCCTCTTGCACAATTTCTTCTTGTTTTCAAGTTTCATAATTACTACATTATTTCCTGGAGTTACAAGAAGTGATTTTTTCAAAAATAATTCAAGTAACTGTATTTTTTCAGTGGCTTCCTCAGCAGCCATAAGAATGGATTCAACGATATCAGCCTCTAACATCTTCTTCATCTTCTTCATTTCATTCTCTTTCTTCTTAAGTTCTTCTGCAACCATTATATTTTAATCTTGTGCCTCAATAGAGTCCATGCCAAAAGTAGACTCCCCATAAATCCTATTCTTCTTGTCCTCTTTCAACATAGCCACATCTTCATCAGGGTATGGCCTTTCTTCTTTGGGTTTGGGGGTACTAATTGAGTTTCCTTCGTTACATTGATTTTTTATTTATCTTCCGGTTCATTTTCCTTCTTCTTCCTTCCACCCATTTTGAATGGCTCAACCACTTATGGTTTCAAAGATAGAGCGTCTATATAGGATTTAGACAAATCATAAAAATATATGGATTTACAACTGAATCCAACCTTCATCATTCTAAAGGTATCATCGCAATGCAACATAGCCTTGTAATTTCATCACATAGAACTGTATGAGATTTTGAAATATTGAAGGCAAAGAACAATAATTTTGGATAGAATTTCTGGATATATGATAATTTGTGACGTCAAATTTCCATTCTTGATATTCTTAATTGTAACGAAGATGTACTTTAGCAGATTTATCTTCTTGAGGTTCACTATGAATTCTAAAATTTAGATGTCACGTTTCTTCAGGGAATCCTTATCCCCTTTTCATGGAATGATAAAACCTTGAACACATAATTAATTAATTTGAATGTTTTTAGATAGATGAAAAGTCTTCAGAGTCTTCTCTTCTTTCATGGCGAGTCACTCTATAGTTTTCTTATTCTCAAATGAATCTGATACCTCTGGTAATTTATGTGTGAAAAATTTAGTTTCACCTTCATAAGGAATTCCAATTAGACTTTTAACCTTTCTATAGGAAATTGAGTAAGTATTTCCATAGATCTTGAAGGAAAACATATCTCTCCCTACATCATTAAAGATACATAATTTTTTATAAAATTCGAAAAACAACTCGGGATAAACCAGATCATCTGCTGTCGATTTTGATATACGTAGACTTTCCTAGCCATTTTTCTTGATGTTCATTGAAATGATAGAATAATAAATAACAATGAAATTCAGATCCACTAATGATTCTCAATATATCTGCCATTAACATCTTTCTTTTACAGTAGTCATTTCATTCTGAGGAGAGACTTCAACCAAAATTTGAAACTAAGGAAAACCTGAAGATCCAGAACAAAATTAAGTAGGAGGGAAGAACATCAACATGTGAAGGCTTTGAAGATCAACGTAGGAAAATCATTAAGGGGTCCTTATATAGGCGTTTGAGAAAATAGTTCAACTTCCTTTATTGATCCAATGGTTAAAAAAATCTTTATCCCATATAACTGTTGAGATGATAGTCCAATAAGTGATTTTTTAGGTTCTGATATTTTGAGTTTTTTAAGAAAAAAATTTTGATTTAAGAGAATATAAATTATAAAAATTTTGACAAAGAAGACAAAAATACAAATTTGTAAAAAGATGATTAAGAATATATAAGAAAACATAATTTCTAGATTACCAAGTAGATTATTCATAAATAAGAAACTTATTCTTGAAGAACATTATATTTCAAAAAAATAAAAATAAATGTAAATAAAATTTTTATTATAAAAAAATATCGTAACGAAAAAAATTCTACTTCCCAAAATTTGATTACGAAAAAAATACTGATTATAAAGATTTTGATTATGAAAATTTTGACTAAAAAGAAAATGTACTCTCTCTATGAAAATGTGTTTCTTGCTCTAATAAGATATGTTTCAATAAAAATATAATATGAGATATTATCTAATGGTTATAATTATTTAATTTTATTTATTGTATTTAAATATATTAGATGGAAATGATTTTTTGAAAATATCAGCAAGGTGATCCTATGATACAATAGCTTAATGAATGATATCCCATTTTTGTGTGGTCCCTAAGAAGGGAATCTATCCATTTTACATCAATAAAAGTCATCATGTAAAAATATTTTTAAAAAAAATCATTTCCAGAAGTATAAAAGATTCCTAAATCCATGGTTCCCATTAATGTTGGGAAAAATTTATTTCACTACCTTTAAATGAGATTCCTTAAGATTATATTGATATTTTTTGTACATAAGAATACTAAAAATATTATTTTTGGGTGACTATCTATCAAGTATAGAACACTTCCTATCATACCTCTAAATGATGTTTGATCTACTAGTTTCCCAGCATCATCATGATCTAAGGAATTTGAGGTAACAATGAGACTTCTAATACTCTAGGTGTTGTTATATCCATACTTTTTAAGAATATATTTAATATACTTATATTGAGATATATATGTTATTTAGGGTTTTTTATAAATTTGGAAACCTGTGAAAAATGTTAACTGACCCATCATTCTCATTTCAAACATAGATTTCATTTGATTCGAAATGAAATCAGTTAATGTTTACTGAGTTGAACCAAATATAATTTCATCATCAAAAATATGAACCATCAAAACATTTTTCTTATCTTTCATTATAAAGAGGGTTGGATCTACATTTCCCTTAATGTAATTTTTTTGTAACAAAAATCTTATAAGTCTGTCAAATTATGCTCTATTCGCTTGTTTAAGTCTGCACAATGCTTTGGTATGTTTGAAAACATGTCCAGGATGTTTTGTATCTTCAAAACCAGTATGTTATTTAAAAAAAACATCCTCTCGAACATATCTATTATATAAAGAACATATAACATCCATTTGAAATTTTTTAATATTAATGAATGATGCAAAGGCATGTAGAATATGGATATATTTATGTCTATCTACTATAGCATAATCTTTTTAATTGCATATTCCTTCTTGTTGATTTTAGACTTTGGAAACTAATCTAGCTTTATTTATTACTATGATTCAAGTTTCAACGAACTTATTTTTAAACACCCATTTCACTCTAATAATATATCTTTCCTTTGGTCTATCAACCAAGGTCCATCTATTATTCCTTTCGACATTATTTACCTCATCTTGCATGGATTTTATCAAATCACCACCACCAAAAGCTTCATCAGTTCTTTTTGGTTCAAATTTATAAATGAATGAAAGATGATATACATCATTTATTAATTATCTTCAAGTCCTTACTAGTTGATTAACCTCACCGATTATATTATAAATAGGATTATTTTTATGAAACAACAGATTTGGGTTTTTAAAAAAATATTTATCAATATAAGGTATGAAATCATAATGGTTAAATGTCTTAGAACCATTTTAATGAACATTTTACATATCAGAAGGATCAATTATCAAGGGTTGATAAAAAATTTTAGAAAACACATCCTAAATATATAGGTTGAGGTTGTTTAAAATCAAATGTTTCAGATTCATCAAATTTAACATGTACTATTTACTCAATAGTAAAATTATTTTATTAAAAAATCTATAAGACTTCGAAGTTGTTGAGTATCCTAAGAAAATTCCTTAATCATATTTGAGTGAGAATTTATGTAATTTGTCATTAGTATTCTGAATGAATACTTTTCATTAAAAAACCTTGAAGTAGCAAAGTCTAGGTATTCTTCAATTACATAACTCATAGTTGGATTTATTAAGAATGTGTCTAATAAAAACACAATTTATAGTAAAACAATAAGTACATACCTATTCAACCCAGAGATTTTTAGCTGCTAAATATTCACTCAAAATAGTTCTTATTATCTCATAAATAATTTGATTTCTTCTATCAAAAACACCATTTTGTTGACGGGATCATTATGTTGAGAAGTTATGAGTAATTCTTTTTCTACTAAATAAATATTTATAATCCAAATTTTGAAATTCTCCTCCATCATCAATATGAATAGTTATTAGTGGAAGGTTTTTCTCATTTTTAACTTGGGCTCTAAAGATTTTAAAATAAGGAAATTATTAAGATTTAATTTCCTGAAAATAAACCCACATAAATCTAGTGTAATCGTCATCTAAGAAAAACACATAGTATTTTCCTTGTATGCTTCTAGTTTGTGTTGGACCAAATAGATCTGTATTCACCTACTGTAATGCATTAAAAGTTTACACTTGAATGATTGATTTAAATCTTGATTCATGTTTCTTTCCATATTGAAAAGGATCACAATATTTTGAAGAATCAAATCTATGCCCCAGTGGACCCTTAACAAGTTTATTCCTAGAGAGATTAAATTTTTTCCCAAGATTTCAATGTCCTAACCTTATATTCCATAACCAAGATTGATCTTACATTTCACTGACACAAGTTTGATCTTGGCCCCTAATGTCTTATATGTTTAGTGTGTGTATATTCTCAGGCATATGGGAAGAAAATATAAACTCTTCTGTGGAATTGTGCACTAAGAATTTGTCATTCATAATATTCACAATGTGACCTTCATCAAATAAATGATAATTGATTATGAGGTTTTTCATATGACCGTTAACAAATAAAACATTTGAAATCAATGTTTTTCCAAGAAGAAAAATATTACATATACCAATAATTTCTCATTGACCATTATCTCTCAATGATACATATCAACCATTCGTCTATATTATATTTTAAAACATGTTTTTGTTACCTTTCAGATGTTGGGAACATACACTATCCATGTACCATTTATTTCAATTGGGATAATAATTATTTTTCTAAAAATAATATTGTTATAATTTAGGAACAAAATTATTCATTGATCTAGAAACTTTAGAAAGAAGAATTTTAGGAATCCACATCTTCTTAGAAAAATATGCTATATAAAATCCTGAATAGTGATTTGTATTTAATGAATTGTTTTGTCCAAATCCCACTACACTGACATTTAGTACAGAATGGAGAACATTGATGAAAAAAATAATTATTACTAAAAATTTGTTAATAATGAATATAACAATATCCAAAATTATTCCTTAGAGGTCTAATTTGGTAATAAATCTTTCTAATGTTTTCCTTTATTAGGTAATGTTTGACAAACACTTCCTTATGGTAAATATTTATGAATTCATTTTAATAACCATGTTTTTATCCTAAAAAACATTAGTTTTATCCCTAGAGTTAGTCATTAAAATATTTTTCCTAGAAATTACATTTTCAAGATCATAATAAATTTTATCCTTCTAAAAATTATCATCCTAAATGTTTTTTAAATACGTTCAAAATCATAATTTTACATATTAATATCTTTAGAAATATCTGATACTTAATTAGAAAGAATATAAAATCTATAATTTTACTATCAATATTTTTTTGAGTTTAGATTTTTCATTCTCTAAAATCTTAGAAATCGTAGATACTTCATCATAAGAAGGTAATGTATTATCTTCATCAGAAGATGATTCTTCATCCGTATATTCATAATATTTATTATCACAATAATTTGAATTTAAGGATACATTAGTTGTGGATTTAGAATTGGGTACCTTGGAAAAAATATGATGATTTTAAATAGAAATCTTGCCAATAAGACAAAGATTATTTTGACCAGAAGATTCATACTCTAAGGATTCATAAGAACAATATCCACTAGTGGCACTCAAGGTGTCATTTGCTTTCAAAACGTTCTTATATTTATCCTTTTAGTACTACTATCTATTCATCTCAAGATGATTTTCCTTTCTATACTTTTTCATAAGCATTGGACTATCCAGCCTTATATTCCCTACTCTTTTTCATTCAAAACAATTAGCATCCATGTATTTCTTGTCTATTAATTATTCCATCTTAAATCTATAGTAAAAGTTTTTCTTCCCAAAAATCTAGTTCATCCTTCAAGCTAGATTAGCTGGCTAATTCACACAATGTTTACATTCAATAGATTCAGATGAACTAGTGACATTATTTGACGTAGATCATGTAATCCATTCCAGAGTGTTGGTTATGGTAGTGGTAAAGACTACATTTCCATTACCATTCTTATTCTTATACATATCAGCATCTCTAATCATTGTTATATCATGTTAAAAAAGTATTTCAAAAACCTCATCAAGTGTAATTTGAGATACCCTCCTATTCTCATCAACAATTTTTCCCTTATATTCGAACTCATTAGGGATGATATCTATAATCTTGTCAAAAAGTGACCCATCATCTAAACATTTCACACCCATTGATTTTAAACTGTTAACAATAGTCGTTAAAATTTGATGTACCTTGCACAATGATTCTCAATAAAGAAATAGAAATACATAATATTCTCCTCTATGAATAGATTTTATAGATTCTTTAACAATGGATGTACAAAAATGAAAAACCATAAAAAAAAATTCAAATACAATTTGTAGCTTCACAAGTCGAAATAAGGCTATATATATTCCACTTCCTGGAACACCAAAAAAAGTATTGTGTACCTTTTATTTTAGTTCATATTCTATCAATTCTTAATTGTTAAATGTTCTGAATTCATTATTAGGAATCTTGTAATCTCCAGTAAGACTAAAAACGTTGTCCACTCCAGTATAAATAAGAATTGACTTCATAAGGTCTCTCTAATATTCATAATCATTCCCATCAAATATATGGTTGGCTAGTAGGATTTATATTTTCAATCAAAATAAAATTAATTCCTACCATCTAAAAGAAAATATCATTCGGTAAGAAAAATTTATTACTAAATGTTTGTAAATAATGAAAAAAATCGAAGGCATGTATAAAATTTAGAACAATGAAAACTTGAGCAAGAAAACTTATATGTGAATATAATTATTTTTAAGATATTCTCTACTAAAAATTTTAGTATCAAAATATAAATATAGATGGTCAATTACCAAAGGGGGTGAATTGTAAGTTTAAAAACATTTTTTTAACCTTATGGAAAACTTTGTTTAATAATGTTAAATATGGTAAATTAACTTGACCACTTCTACTTTGACAAAAATTCTAGGTTCCGGAAATCTGGTTCTATAAATGATATATAATAAAAGTTTACAATAAAAATATTATACCGTATACTTTAGAGAATCATACTTATTAAATTATAAAAAAGAAAAATAATGTTTATGATTTTTATGATTTTTTCCTTTTTTAAAATGCAGTGGAAATAAACGTGAATCAAAATTAGAAAAAAGTATGAAATCTTTTAACCTAAATAGAAGGGTATCCAACATCCTTGGATAAAGGTCTTTAGAGTAATAAGTTCATGAAAGTATCTCTTACCCACACTATGGTAAGCCCTTGATATGAATATCTTAATATATCTTTCTATCTGGAAAAGCCCTAGAACATTAAGGTAGGTGAAACCTCTGTCATTCTATCCACTGATATCTTCGAACATTAAGGTAGTTGACACGTCTATCATCCTATCACTGGATGCCCATGATTGTACATAACAATAATCAAACTTACACAAAGCAATCTAAACAACATATTTCATATTCATAAGGCATGAGAGTCTCTCTTTGTAGAAATTACATCAGTAGAATGTAATCTCAATGTCGATTGAGACACTATTATTTTGTGCTCATACAAATGAGCTCTTATTTATAGGCACTTCTCCAGTGGTCGATTCCCTCCTCCAATGGTCATATTTTTCATTGAATCTCAGAGGGACCTATACACATGTCACTCAAACAACAGTAAATTTCTACCAAAATATAAGACATCATTTCAATACAATAAAAAGTGTAAGTAAAATAAGGTTATTAACCAAGTCTATTTTTTCTGGAGTGCAAGGAAAAAAAATTTGGACTCTAGGAAAATAAAAGTTTGGAGACAATAAATCAGGGATATTTGGATTCTTATTCCCAAAGAATTCAGAACCAGAATTCTATAGATTTTGGAATCAGAATTCTAAAATTATGGAGTCTAAATTCATAAGAATCCAGAGTCAGAATTATGAGGAATTCAGAGTCTGAATTATAAGGAATTCAGAGTGTGAATTTTGAGGAATTCAAATTCTGAATTATGAGGATCTCATTATTATAATATTAGAGAATTCGAAGTCCAAATCTCAGAGAATTCAAAGTCTGATTTTAGAGAATATGGACCCAAAATTTCAAGGAATTCCGAGTCTGAATTTTGGATAATTCGGAGTCTTACTTTCAATGAATTCAGAGTCTTATTTTCAAAGAATTTAGAGCATGATTTTTACAGAATTTGGATTCTGATGTTCATAGAGTTTTACGTCTTATTTTCAAAGAATTCGGAATCTAAAGACAGAATACTCTATAACCAAGGATTTATAGGATTCCTAGGGTTTAGACATGAAATTGAATTTTAACTATTAGTAGTAAAATAAATCAGATTTAGAGAAACTATAAATTGAAGAATGAAAACATAAGGTTAAATATTCCATGAAGAAGGAATATTTTCCTTATTAAGACAATTCTTAGGGAAAAAATAAATTTCCTTAAGATAGAGTGTTTGATATTTTGAAAACATACAGAAATGGAAAAGTTATAAAGAAATATTATTGACATAAAATCCCACAATTGAGTGCCTGATAATTAATGTAAAACAAATCCATAGCTGCAGTATGAAATAAAAGAAAGAGCTTATATGATAGTGGATTCTCCAAAAACCCTTTATAATGTCTTGAATGAAAAGACACATGGGAAGCCAAACCAAACAATATCTGCTACAACATTCTACATAGAAAAATTAGTAACAGAAATCATCAAGAGATGATCCAAATCTCCCATATATTGATGACATGTAACAATAATCATTCCCAACTAGATTCCACATTTTTGTAAAAATTCATCTCTTGGATGGTTTCAATGAAAAATCCTAAAAAATTAAATCAATACGGTGAATTATTATTTATATTGTACATCCAAAGACATATCATATAAGAAATAGAATGAATAATATATTGGTAAAGAGGATTATAAGCTAGAATCCCACATATAGCCAGCTCCCATGTCTATAAATCTTTACTCCAGAAGAAGTAGTAACTTGGAATCATACTCTAAATGTAATTAATATGGGATTCCAAATAATTAAATTGACGATTAATTAATATTTTCATATTCTAAATAGAATAATCAATAGAAATCCTCTCAATTAAAGGATCTCCATCCTAGTTTTTTGGCAAATAATTTAGCTAAAACTCTTTAGAAATACAAAATCTAGATTGGGAATACGCAAAAGATTAAATGGATTTGAAAGAAATCTAAAATGAAGAATAAAATAGAATTTTGTTTATATATTGGAGTTTTCATGAGAATCTATCTGAAAAAACTATGTGCATTAGAATTAATATTCAAAAGTCTCTAAATAAAAGTATATTGGAGTGACTAATTGAAAATCCTATGATTTTAAATACTTTTACTCCCCATATCAATAGGTTTATAACATAAATCCTATGAAATATTGGATAATTTTCTTCCTAAAATACTTACACTCTTAAAAAATTCTTAAAGGGCACAAAAATTAATTTTATGATGGAATTGAGCTATTCATACACCATTACTGAATAAAAAATCATTGATATGTTACTCAATTTAACTAAAAATCACTTCTATCCATAAAAAATATTTTCATTTCCAAGAGGAAAATTTCATTCTAACCTAGATAACAATGGAAACATAGAAAAAAGATTTCGGACTACCCTATGAGATAGGGACACCAATATAAATAAAAGAGAAAAAACTCCCACTGATACCCTAGTCATTAATGATATGAATTTTTTTTCTATTAGTGATGAAAATATTAAAAAATGATGTATTCCAACAAAATCATTTCCTTGAAACATTAACATAATTAAAAAGATAATTTTTGATGATTATGATATTTCTATTATCTCCTATAGTAGAGAGAATAACATTATCCACTAATAATAGATGAGTAGGACCCAGTATACCTCTAAAAGAATGAATACAATTCAACTTTCCATTTCCATCCATAACAAATTTATGTCTACTATGGTAATCTTAAACAATACAAAATAAAATTGGAGACAAAGGGCCACCTTTTATAACCCCTCTCAAAAAAGAAAAATATATCTCAAGAGATCTATTAATTAACAAAGATACGTGAGATGAGAACTTTATGTATTTAATCCAATTAACAAAATAAAATCATAACCAAAATTAGTATCGATCATAAAAATAATTCTCTAGACCATTGAATCAAAAGCCTTAATGATATCAATATGGAGAGCAACACACCTTACGAAATTGGGTTTTTTTTAGATTGATGCATTCATGGGTAGTGATAATGCAATATTTAATTAACCTCTAATTAATAAACCCAAATTTATAAGAATATATAAGTTTTATATAAATAGAAGCCAATATATTAGCAATTATCTTCGTGACAAATTTATAAATTTTATTTACCAAAGAAATAGGCCTATACATATAGAATTCATTGGCACCCTCTGCTTTTGGGATAAGTTCTAGGAATTAAGAGTTTAATCCATTAGAAAGGGAACCTAATTTGAAATAACAAAGAACTATCATGAAAAGGTCACCACGAATATTCTCACAATAATCCCAAAAAATGATAATTCTAAATCAATAAGGACTTGAAGAACAATCATGTTTGTGTCCAAAACAACATCAGTAATCTCAAGATCCAAATGAGTGGAAATAAGCATAAAATTTTCTTATTGATAAAACAACATTCGAATGATACCCTATACAGGGATAGAAATAGAGTATGTGCAATTAATAGATCCACATATTAAGAAACGACATGAAAAGATAGATCTTTTATATTATCCAAAAATTAATCCACATTTTATAGAGATGAAAATAGTCTAGATTGTATTCATTATTTATGTAGGTTACTAAAAAATTAATTTTCTATCTCCATCTATACGGTAACTAGCCATAAAAGAATCTCTTGGAAATTAATCCTTCATCTTAAGACGGTTATATGATTAGATAGACTTTATTCTTCCACAAAAAAACACAACCATATAAGTCATTACAAGAAATCTAATCCTGGATGTGTTGTAAAGAGGCTTCAGGAACTGAAATTTCGTTTTCAAGATTACTTAATTTTTCTTACTCCACATATTCAAATGAACCCTGAGTAATTTCATTTTTATTATGAATGAGTACGAATCATTATTTCTTTTTCCTAAGCCACAAAAATCATGAAAAATATACATACAACCTAGGTGAGAGACCCAATATTTATTAAATATTAATGAAAAGAGATTATTTTAGTCATTGGTTGCAAAATCTACCAAGATTGGGTGATGATTATAATTAATATGAGATAGATTCAAGGATGAAATGGATTCCTCTGAATAAAATGAATAAACATTTACAATGTATCTGTCTATTTTACTACCCAAAACTACACAAAGGAAACTCTTATACCATGTAAACTTAACACCTATTAAATTTTCCTCAGTCAAGTCATTATTTTCAATGTTGATTCTAAATTATATGTATGGAATTTCATTAATAATGTCCCCAATCATTAAATAAGATTTAAAAATAGAATTAAAATCACCTAGAATAGATTAAGGACCACAAATGATACTCATTGGAAATTCATTTTCATCCAAAAGATTCATGTATACTGGATAACTGTTGGAATCATAAATAAGAGAAAACAATCATAGTATCAAAAAAATTATAGAAAAAGTAACCAATTTATTAGTGTAACTATCCAAAAGAGGATCTATTAAAGAGGAGTGATCCAATACCCATTAATTCTTAATTTAATCTATATTAAAATTAATACCCGACGTGTGAAAACCAAAATTTTTCATATTTTAAACTCTATAGGAGAAGATATTTTTGGGCTTAGAAATACCAATAAGAACATGTCTATGCTTTAGGTTGGGTGAATTAAGTGATTTTGCAGTCTTCTTCTTAGCCTGCCCAAGGGAGTTCCTGAAAAACATTGTCATTCAGATCATGTCTTAGGAGGAATGACTCTCTCACTCTCTTGTCCTGCTATTCTTATATTCCACTTCATAGAGTGTTGGAGAAGACTGATCATTTCAATAGAATCATTTTTATCATTATAATTAAAATTCTAAAAAGTTTTCTAGCCATAATTTTGATGTAAATTAAATGAAATGTCTTTCTTAAATAATTCAATAGTTAAAAAAATTAAATGATTTACCCTATCAGTATCATGTCCCTTATTTGAGATTTTTATAGCATCAACAATCATTAGTTGAGTTTTATTTTCATCAAACGTGTTACTAATTTCCATAGTGACATTCCTAACAAGTAGAACACTCAATATAGATTTATTCGAGACATGAATCAACAACTCATGAACATTATTACAGTTTATGTCAACTACCAGAATGTCAAAATCATCATGATCAATAAAAGCTGATTCCCTTCGTAGGAAAATAAAAAAATAATTAATTTCTTATGAAAAATCAATAGAAATACTCTAATCTTCTAGATCCATTTGTATGATGAAAACTAAACTGGTGATATGTTGACATCCTTCCAAGGAAATTTCATTATCCAAAAAATTTTCCACATTAGTGCGATGTGGAAATCATGGTTCAGAGGGAAGAGCTTCTTCCTCTTCTGTAATGTTACCCTAGGAGATAAAAATATCAGATCATGGGATATGAGGAATATATTTATAACTCGCAACATCTTCATCTGCAGTTTCCCTAGTGGGAATCAACTACTATAATCTTGAAAAAAAATTAACATACATCCAATCATTGGTTTTGGGGGATACACAGACATTTCCATGAACCCATCAACAGACTGAAATTAAATTATCAATGATGAAACAAAGTTCCTAGAATATAAGAACCCTTTTATAGTCAATATTAACCTAAATATTATTATTATTGACAAATATATTGATATAATCTGGAGGTCCAAAATCCATGTTTATTGCAACCATGATCATAGAAAAAACCTTGTTCCACTTAAATTTAATGTTGTCCCGTCTTTATTAGAGTTCCAATACTGCATGCAATGAAATTAAAGATATTATTATTCCAATATACATAACGTAAACCATGTAACATATCCCAAAAATGAGAATTGTTTTTCTTCTAGGTAAGTTGAATACATTTGTAATCCCTTTTTAAAATTTAAGATATCCATTATTTAAGTGGAAGGTTACCAGTGTTATAAACCATAAAAAAATACTCATTATTTTGAAAAACAAGATGAAAAAGAAACAACGTATTGGGAAAATGTTCTTGTATCTAATTCCCCAAAAAAATAGATACACAATGCTTAAGATCAGGAGAATACCAGTGTTAATCACCCTTTGAGAATCATTCTCAACGAGAAGTTAGAACCTGATCATATTAAATCATTGATGAACTCCCTCTTAATCTACCACAACTGAGAATCTATCATCATCAAACATCTTGATTTTGGAAATCATTTATGTGACCAACAATTTTTTTCTTCATTTCCAACTGGAGCTTGTGGAATAGAAACCTCAAACATTCTTGATCCATCGAGAATTATAGTGGAGGAAGGATGAGAGTCCACGTAGTAGGAGAACTCCAAATCTGGGTGAAATGGATACATAGTTATTTGATATTAAAAATAGATTTGGAACGATGGAGTTCTGTAAAACCAAAATATTTTAAATAATTTACTTAGAAATAAATTTCATAATTTCTAAAATCGCCACATGTAATGAAAGATAAATATTAAATTATATCATAATTTTATTTTATAGAATTATTCTTGTAAATTTTTTTAATTATTTATAATTAATAATAGACTAAATTTTTTATTTGTTTTTAATAATTTTACATATTCAAAAATATTCTTGGGTTTACCATGTTCTCAATTTTATTGATATGTACACCTTCAATAATTCATCATTAGAATTATGTTTTTGATTATCTTATATAATGATTTCTTGATCAATATAATTTTTTCCATTATTATATGAATTATTATTGATAGTATACTCTTCTTCCATAATATATATTTTTTCATTGATAACCTATAATGGCCCTGACCTCTCCGGACCATTCCATTGTCAAAAAGAGGGTCATGAAGTGTTCTGGAGGGTAGAATGGACTTTTCCCACACTTTTCAGAATTTTGTAACTACATGTCATGTAGTGTGAGTACACTCCATATACCACCTTGTCGGGTATACCTCGTGTTGATGTCGTGTCCTTGCCATGTGAAATAAATGAGTACACGACGTGTAGTTCATCCCTGCGTACACATTACCCTCAAACCGTGTATTGACCAGTCAATGGCCACATGCCATGTTGAGGTCGTGTCCTTGCCACGTGAAACAAATGAGTACACACCATGTATCACATACTACACACCGTGTAGCTCCTCCCCGTGTACGCGTTACCCTCAAACTGTGTGTTGACCATTCAACGACAGTGTGCCTCGTTGATGGCCGTGTTGGAAGCCGCGTGGCGACTATGTGAAATGGATGAGTACACGCCATGTACTAGAATGTACACGCCATGTACTTTAGTTTTTCTCTCCTATAAAAGTATATGGCATCTCCTCCTTTTCAATACACTCCCCCCTCCCATTTCCCTCGAGCAGAGCTCTCCCTAGAGACTCCAAATATCATTTCTTCCATAAATTTTCCGTCCGAGATCTGATTTACGATCCGTCAGTGGACAAGAGATCGTAATGACGAGATAGAACCTCTGAGATCCAATCTGTTGCTTTAACTTCGGCCTTTCCTTCCTAGCTTCCACCCGAGGTGGTTTTTCCAGGTTTTGACAGAAGCGGCGGACACTGACGAAGATCTTATGAAGCTGATCCAGGGGAGAATTGTGATCTAAACATGTTGAGGTAGGGATCCTACCTTCGTCACTCTCTTTTTATGCATCATGTGGGGTGGGTATCCTCTTGTTTTCATGATATACAGTTGAACCAATAAATAAAGATAATAACTGGTCAATGAATGGGGACGGAGACGTTTTTTATCTCTGTTTATCCTATTGTTACATTGTAAATTGAATTGTCTTATGCCTACTGAAAACTGTGGTCGTTGGGGGCCTTTTCATGCACAATAAAATGTTTCCCTATCTTTCTCGACACTTTTATGGGTGGAATCTTTGTGGATTATAGAAATTGGTTAATCACGTAATGTTGGTTAATTTAAAATCCATAACCCTTGTGTGATCACCCCGATTGAACAAAATGGAATAATGAACATGTGGGTGTTGGTTTGGTTACATGGTGTGTGGAAAGGGGGTGAATCCGAAGTTTTTTCAAATAGGAAGGGAAGAGGGGCTGTGGTAAATGATATTATAGGGGCAATGGCGTGGCACAATCCTAGTTTTCTGATATGGTTGTGGAGATGTGGTTTAGTGGCAGCAGGGCTGCAGTAATGGGTTGTGATATTAAAAGAAGTGTAATGATGATAAATGAACTATGGGGAAAGATAATTAATTAAATGTGGGAATAATAAAAGGAGTTTTATTGATGAAAAATGTTTGGGTTGTGTTGCTTGTGTTTTCTCTAACTTGATTTGTGGTTGGAAGGGATTTTGTTCTACAAAATGCTTGATCTGGTTTGATAGTTTCCCAGTATTCAAGGAACTAATAAACTATTATTAATGAAACATGAAAACCTAAATGGGGTTGGGACTATTTTTTTTATGCATGATTCCTAGTAGCAGTGCCGAGGAACGTGCCCAGTTTCTCTATTTATAAGCCCTAGGTTGGACTGTGTTTTTAGTATACATACATATATCTTTATTTTTGTGTATTGGGGAACCCCACCCCTGCTGAGCACTTAGTATTAAACACTCCCATTTCATGGGAGAGGGTGTTTTCCCCTTAGTTACTAGCTCCTTCCCACTCTTTCTTCCATAGGCTGTGATGGCTTGAGGCGAACATAAACCCAAGACACCTCAGGTAGGTTTCTATTGAGGTGGTTTCAACCCATGACTCTTAGAGTAGGTGTACTGTTCCCATGAATCTTCGGGATGAGGCCCAGGTATGTGCGTGCCGGATATGTGGTTTGTGAGGCCCAGGTGTGTGTGGGCAGGACATGTGGTTTGAGAGGCCCAGGTGTGTGCGGGTGGGATATGTGGTTCTTCAGGCCCAGGTGTGTGTGGGTGGTAAGAGTGTGGTAGTGTCAGGACGTTCGTCATTAGGAAGAGCAGCAAGCTAGTGGGAAATGGAGCGGAGTACCCAATACTTGTTCTTATATACTACTACCTGTTGTTTTGTGTTTTTTTGGTGAGCATGGATGGTGAGGTTGGGTGGATAGAATTCCTTGCTATGTTATGATTTCTTATTTTGTTCTCACACGACATTAGGATGTCTCCCCACCTATGCACGAGAGCTTTAGGTTTCCCTACAGTTTATAATTGTATGTTCACCCTACGATTACTTTCAGGTTTCGAGGAGGACTACCAGGGCCGTATGGGACCCTACTAGTCGGGACAGTTTGAGTAGTTGCAGTTGATGTAATCTTGTTTCTTTTTTTGTTTTACTTTTGAGCTTTCTTGTACTGTATCATGGTTCAAAATTGTTTAAACATGCATGTGGGATTGGTTTGGGTTTTATTTTATTTTAATTGTTCCTTTTTCTTTTGGTGTTTGACACTTCCTATTTCTAGATCTTAAATAATAAAAGGGTAATGCCTCCCATATTTGTGAAAACTCATACCCTTGGTTCTAGTCACCACCCCGTGGCCTACAAGAGGTGGGACTCAGGGGTCATTATCTCCCTTTAACCATTTCCATCTCAGGAGGGGAATCTTTGATGGAAGGGGGTCGTGACAGGATGGTATTAGAGGATGTTGAGAGATAGGATGGAGTCTGGAGTTATGTACAGTGAGGATTACATGGGATGGTAGGGCAGTAGTGTTGGCTGATCGTGGTGCATGACATAGGCTAGGGAAGACCGTCAATGACACGAGATTTTAGGGCCCCCCGTGATCTGATGCAAGGAATCTGAGCCTACTGAATGGCCAATTGAGACTACATTGATCGCTGGGTAGAGACCCTAGGGAAGTTACATTTATCATCATGATTGTGTTTTACAAGAGTTGGGTGTTCTGAGAATGAAGTAATGTGATGAAATGAAACATTGAGAAATTTCCTTGCTACTTGGTCTTAGGCGATCCTTGTTTACTGTATAGCTATGCCACCTGGATGTCGTACCAAAGTGGCTCAGAGAGCCGAGGCCCAGCAAATTCAGGCGGTCGATCAGTTGAGCATTGAATGAGAGGAGGAAGATAGATAGTGGCAGAAGGCTCTCTGTTATTTCCAGTGACAAACCCTCAAGAAGTACAAGGGTAGCACTTCGGATATGGAGACGGAGGGGTGTCTTGAGCATCTAGGGATTTCTTTTACTTTGATCTGCACTTCGAGGGTGTACTAGGTTCACCTAGTAGTCAGTCAGCTGAGAGGTGTGGCACGTCAGTGGTGGATGCTCTACCTCAGAGAGAGGACAAGGGCAGAGGTTCTGTGGGCTGACATTGAGAAGGAATTCGGAGAGGAATTCATTTCTTCCATGATAAAGGTGGAAAAGCGGCAGGAGTTACTCTCCCTCCAGTAGGGTAGTATGTCAGTACGAGATTTTGGGATCATGTTCAAGGATCTCCTATGCTTTGCTCCAGATCTATTTCTGGATGAGGAGTCTTCGGTGAGACGTTTGGAGGAGGTGATTCGTTCTTCGCTCTAGTATGTTGTCACCCCCTTCACCCTTCCAATTTACATGGAAGTACAGAAGATGGTAGTGGTTGTAGAGAGGATGCACTCTCAGGGAGGTGCAACATGAGAGAGGATCCAGCCGGGTTCGTCGAAGGGGAAGGCAGTCAGCGGTAGGTATCTTGTGATAGGACCTTTTTTATTTAGGCCAGTGGGGAGCAGGCCCAAGCAGTTCCTGTTCAGATCTACGGGTCCTCATCCATTTTTCACAAGCCCAAGACTAAAGTGTTTCTCTTGTGGAGGTTTCAGGAACGTTCAGAGTCGGTGCCTGACCAAAGCTCAATACGGTGGAGGTGGGCAGGTTCAGTGCCCGCCTCAGCATCCCCAGATTCCGGTGAGGCCCTTCCAGTAGTAGCAGGACCCTGCTCCTCTGAGGGAAGGCTTTGTAGGAGGAGGCCGACCTGAGGATGTTCCTTAGGGACCTCAACGAGGGCGTGGTCGGGGAGGTGTTCAACACCAGAGAGGCAGAGGAGCTGGGCGTGGATAGTTGCACGCAGCAGAGTTGGCAGCTCTAGCCAGACTATAGGTGGTGCGAGGCACGATTTGTTTGTCCAGTACTCTTGTTTCTACTTTGTTCGATTCAGGAGCTTCGAACTCCTTTGTTGCACCATGTCTAGCCCATGCTTTGGGTCTAGATGTAGAGAGACTTTTTGTACCCCTGGTTCTGAGTAAACAAGTTTGAAGTTAGACCAGCGTATCTTGTGTTTGTCAGGGATCTGGGATGACTTTTGGACCTCATCGATCTAGTGGGGAACTTCTTTTTCTATAGATGCATCCATATGATGTCATCCTAGGCATCGACTGGTTGTTTTCTGTTAGTGTCGTTATCGACTGCTTCTGAAGAAGAGTCGTGTTCTCCGACGTGGATGGGTAGTGTGTAGCTTTTGTTGGAAAGAGGAGATATTATGTGCGAACCCGGAATGTGAAGCCTGACCTTTCCTTTCTAGGCGGGGTATTGGTGGTTTCAGCTGATAATAAGATGGTGGATGTTCCAAAGTTTTTTGTGGAGTTCTTTGATGTTTTTTCCGAGGAGGTTGTGACTCTAACCACCCCGGTGTGACGTTGAGTTTGGGATAAACGTACAGCCTGGTGCCCGTCCGATTTTGGTGGCCCCTTATCGGATGGAACCTTCGAAGTTGTGGGAGTTGCGGATTCAAATTGACGATCTTATGGAGAATGGTTTTGTTCAACCCAGCGTGTCGCCATGGGGTGCTCCGGTTTTTTTCTTGAAGAAGGAAGATGGTGGTCTCAGGCTATGCATAGACTACCAATGGTTGAATCAGCTAACCGTCAAGAATCATTACCCCCTTCCAAGGATAGATGATCTCTTCAACCAGGTGAGGGGAGTAGGTTTGTTTTCTAAGATTGATCTTTGATCTGGATATCATCAGCTGAGGTTAAAGAACAATGACATCTCGAAGATGACTTTGAGGTGCAGGTATGGGGAATTCGATTTTGTAGTGATGTCGTTTGGAGTTACGAATGCACCATCTGTGTTCATGGGACTTATGAACTTTGTCTTTCAAGAGTTTCTGGATCATATCATCGTTGTATTTATTGATGACATCCTGATCTACTCAAGATTAGTGGAGGATCACATTGAGCATCTCAGGGCAGTCATGGAATTCCTTCAACACCACCAACATTATGTGAAATTGCCAAAGTGTAACTTCTTGATGCATGAAGTACACTTCCTTAGGCACGTTGTGTCTCATCATGGAGTGTTAGTGGACCCGTAGAAGTTGGAGGCAGTTGTTTCTTGGGCAGCACCCAAGAGTGTGGAAGAAGTTCGTAGTTTCCTAGGGTTGTCAGGCTATCATCGGAGGTTCATTTCGGACTTCTCTAGAGTTGCTGCTCCATTGACAGCTTTGACTAGGAAGAACCGGGTCTTCCTATGGAGCGAGCAGTGCCAGGAAGCTTTCGACGACCTGAAGGAGAAGTTGGTCAGTGCTCCATTACTCAGGTTTCCAGAGGAAGGGTTGTTGTATGAGTTTTTTTGTGATTCTTCTGGGCTTAGTTTGGGGTGCATGCTGATGCAAGAGAAGAGTGCGATCTATTATGGTTCTAGGTAGTTGTTCCCTCATGAGCATAACTATGCCACCCATGACTGAGAGCGTGCTGCAGCAGTGTTTGCACTAAATTTGTGTCGACATTAACTCTTGGGGGAGATCTTTATGGTCTTCTCATATCACAAGAGCTTACGATATATCTTCTCCCAGTGTGACCTGAACTTACGGGAGCAGAGATGGGTCGTGTTTCTCCAATACTATGACTTCAAGATCTCTTACAGTAAAGGTAAGGGAAACATTGTGGTTGCTTCCCTGATCAGGAAGTCACATAAGGAATTGGTTCGGGAATCCGCTGATGCTTGGAAAGTAATGGGAGAGTTGGATGCCTTGCATTTGGATGAAAGGGTAGAAGGTGTTAGAGGCTGTTTGATTTAGATGACGGTGTAGACCACCTTGTTGCAGCAGGTGGAAGAGTCTCAGTGGGGAGACTCCGAGGCGGAAGTAATGGGGGATCGTATCGATCAGGGAAATTCTCCAGAAGGATTATTAGAGGAAAGTCATCATCGGATCCATTTTCATGGAATTCTGTTTATTCCAGAGGTGATGCGTCAGGGAGTTCTATGGAACATCCATAGCTCAACCTTGGCGGTGAATCTGAGAGTTTCAAAAATGTACCAAGGCCTGAGGGAATAGCTTTGGGGCTGAGGGTGAAACGGGCAGTGGTAGAGTTTGTGGCTAAGTGCCTAGTGTGTCAGAAAGTAAAAGCTGAAAACCGTGTTCCCAGTGGTTTGTTTCATCCATTAGATTTCCCCGAGTGGAAATGGGTTGACATCTCAATGGAATTCGTCACAGGACTACCTAGAGCTTAGGGTGGTTATGATGCTATCTGGGTAGTGGTGGATCAACTGATGAAATAATCTCACTTCATAGCAAATAAGTAGTCGGGCCCAGTGAGTACCTTAGCACAGAGGTACGTAGAATAGGTTGTATGTTTGGATGGAGTTCTGAATACTATCATCTCAGATCAGGATACTCGGTTCACCTCACGAGTCTGGAAAGGGTTACAACATTTTCTTGGCACCCATATACTCCTTAGTACTAATTTCCACCCCCAGACCGATGGGCAGACAGAACGGACTATCCAGACGTTGGAGGACATGCTGCAAGCATGAGTTCTGGATTTCAGAGGATCATGGGTTTGACACCTGCCTTTAGTAGAGTTTTCCTACAACAATATCTTCCACTCTACTATTGGAATTATGCCATTTGAGGATTTGTATGGAAGACCATATCATTCACCCATTTGCTAGGCAGAGGTAGGAGGGACAGCTTCACATGGGCCCGAGGTAGTATAAACCACCACAAAGAAATTCCAGCTTGTGCATGAGAGGATGAAAGCGGCTCAGGACTGACATAAGTCTTATACTCGTCATCAGAGGAGGCCCTTGGAGTTAGAGGTGGGGGATCATGTATTCTTGAAGGATTCCCCTCGATGGGGGCAGCAGAGGATTGGGAAGGTGAGTAATCTCTCCCCAAGATTCATTAGACCTTTCGAGGTGTTGAGGCAAGTCGTCGAGGTGGCTTATCAGCTGGCCCTGCCACCTTAATTGGAGAAGGTTCATGACGTCTTCCACGTCTCCCATATTTCTCAGTACCTACACGATGACTCTCACGTTATTGACTGGCGCGAGTTAGATATGGGAGATAACGTGACCTTTGAGGAATGACCAGTCAGAATCTTGGATTATAAAGGGAAGGTGCACCGTGGACGAACCATCGCCTTGGTTCGTGTGTTGTGGAGGCATGGTGTCCACGAGGAGAGAACTTGGGAGCGGGAGGCCCAGATGCACGCTCAGTACCTGGAGTTGTTTTGACTTATTTCTTTCTTCTTATTATGATATTTTTATTGATGTTATACATTATACCTTTGATATATGGAATGTTTGGCTTGTCGGTTGTGAGACGTTTTGATTACTTGTTATCTGGAAGTATGTAACATGGCTAGATGTGTGGGGAAAGGGAAAAACTTGATCCTCAATTGATGCACAATAATGTGGAGTCAATTTCACCCATGTGGGCGAGTCAGTGCTACCTAAAGAGGATAATATCACGACATGGGAGAAGGGATTTCCCCAATCCACATGTTCGGGCTGTTTGCTGGTTTTACGGTGTTGGGGGTAGTGTAAGTTGAAAAGAATCCTAATATATGGAAGTGGGAAGTCCCAATTCTTAATCGAACATCATTAATTCGGATGCGATTAAACCCATGCAGGCGAGTCAGTGCCGCCTAAAGCGGATAATATCTCGACATAGGAGAAGGAATTCCTAACACATATGATTAGGGTTGTTGGTTGGTTTCTATTATAATGAGAGCCCTAGTAGGTATCTTGTTGGTTTCCTCTGGGTTGGTCTCTGAATTCTCTGGGATGAGAATGTTTTAAGAGGTATCTTATGTAATGGCATGGACATCTCTGTCCCATTCATTTGTCAAAAAAAGGGTCATGAAGTGTTCTGTAGGGTAGAATGGACATTTCCAACACTTTTTAGAATTTTATAACTACATGTCGTGTAGTGTGAGTACATGCCATGTAACACCTTGCCAGGTATACCTAATGTTGAAGTTGTGTCCTTACCGTGTGAAAAAATTAGTACATGACATGTAGCCCATACAACATGTCATGTAGTTCCTCCCCGCCTACACGTTACCCTCAAACCGGGTGTTCACCAGTTAATGGCCATGTGCCGTGTTGAGGTCGTGTCCTTGCCGCGTGAAATAAATGAGTAAACGGGCTATATCCCATAATACACGCCGTGTAGCTCCTCCCCACATACGTGTTACCCTCAAACCGTGTGCTGACCAGTCAACGACCGTGTGCCGCATTGAAGGCCGTGTTGGAAGCCGCTTGGCGACCGTGTGAAATGGCTGAGTACACATCGTGTACTAGAAAGTACACGCCGTGTACTTTAGTTTTTCCCACCTATAAAAGGAGGGGCCTCTCCTACTTTTCAAACCACTCCTCTCCTCCCCTTTCCCTTGTGCAAAGCTCTCCCAAGAGACTCCAAAGCTCATTTCTTCCATAAATTTTCTGTCCGAGCTCCGATTTACGATCTCTCAGCGGCCACGAGATCGTAATGACGAGGAGGAACTTCTAAGCTTGGATGTGTTGCTTTCACTTCGGCCTTTCATTACTATCTTACACCTGAGGAGGTTTTTCTGGGTTTTGACAGAAGTGACGAATGCCGACAGACGTCTTCTAAAGCTGATCTGAGGGAGCGTTGTGATCAGAACCTATTGAGGTAGGGATCCTACCTTCGTCTCTATCTTTTTGTTCATCATGTGGTTTGGGTATCCTCATTTTATCATGATATATGGTTGAACAAATAAATAATGATAATAACTGGTCAAATAATGGGGATGGGGAAGTTTTTTATCTTTTTTTGTCCAACTGTTTTGTTGTAAATTGAATAGGGTTGTGCCTACTGAAAATCACCATCATTGGGGGCCTTTTCTTGCAAAATTAAATGTTTCACTATCTTTATAGACCGTTTTTTGGGTGGAAACTTTAAAAATTATGGAAATTGGTTAATCATGTAATGTTGGTTGATTTAAAATTCGGAACCCTCGTGTCGTCAGCCCAGTTGATCAAAATGGAATAATGAACATGTGGGTGTTGGTTTGGTTATGTGGTGTGTGAAAAGGGGTGAATCTTGAGTTGTTGCGAATATGATGGGCATCGGGGCTGTGGTAAATTATATTAAAGGGGAAATTGAATGGCAGGAGCCTAGTTTTGTGATACATTTTTGGAGATGTGGTTTAGTGGCTTCAAGGCTGCAGTAATGGGTTCTCATATTAAAAAAAGTGGAATGTTGATAAATGAACTGTGGGGAAAGATAATGAATTAAGCACGGGAAAAATCAATGGGGTTTGATTGATGAAAAAAGGTTGGGTTCTATTGCTTGTGTTTTAACTAACTTGATTTGTGGTTGGAAGGGATTTTGTTCTACAAAACACTTGACCTGGTAAGATAGTTTCCCAATTGTTAAAGAACTAATAAAATATTACTGATGAAACATGAAAACCTAAATGGGGTTGGGACTGTTTTTTGTATGCATGATTCATAGTAGTAGTGTCGAGGCACGTGCTCAGTTTCTCTGTTTAAAATCTATAGGTTAGGCTGTGTGTTTGGTATACATATATATATCTGTATTTTTGTGTCTTTTCGCACCCCACCCTTGTTGAGAACATAGTGCCAAACACTCCCATTTCATGGGATAGGGTTTTTCCCCCTAGTTACTAGCTCCTTCCTGCTCCTTCTTCCATATCCTGTGATGGCTTGAGGTGACCATACACCCAAGACTCTTTGGGTAGGTTTCGATTGGGGTGGTTTCAGCCCAAGACTCTTCGGGCAGGTGTACTGTTCCCAATAATCATTGGGATGAGGCCCAGGTGTGTGCGGGTGGGATATGTGGTTTGTGATTCCCAGGTGTGTGCGGACGGGATATGTGGTTTGAGAGGCCCAGGTGTGTGTGGGGGTGATATGTGGTTATCGAGGCTTCTTTGTGTGCGGGCGTGAAGAGTGTGGTAGCGTCGGGACGTTTTCCATTAGGAAGAGCAGCTAGCTAGTGGGAAATGGTGTGGGGTACATAATACAAGTTCTTTTATACTACTTGTAATGACCCGAAATTTTAAATAAATATTGTTTCCCTAATTTTATGTGTTATTTTATTTTTATACTAAACAAAAATGTTTCATTTGATAACATGAGTATAATTAAAATGAGACTGTTGGGTTTTGACTGTTATTTGAACATTGGTCAATATGACCGCCGGAAACTAAACGTTTTGACTATTGTCTCTATATACAAGCAGTCTTGGTTAATTAATATAGATAGAAGTTTCGATGGCCTCACCCAGTAGTCTTGGACAGATCGAATCCCATCTAACAGAACTTGGGAAGAAGGTAGCACCACTGGGCTTTGCTCTGGACCAAACCCAAGCTGAAATTTATCGTATAAAGCTAGAACGGGATCGCTATCG
Source organism: Viscum album (assembly GCA_963277665.1). Lineage (NCBI taxonomy): Eukaryota > Viridiplantae > Streptophyta > Magnoliopsida > Santalales > Viscaceae > Viscum > Viscum album. Next base: position 476,389,778 of record OY728148.1, read on the forward strand.
CGAGAAGTTCAAACTGATAGAAATTACTACTCATGCGATGTTGGCCAAGCCTCCCTCGGATTCTCTCACCTTAGCACACCTTACACTTAGTTCCTATGCTTGTGTGATAAGGGGCTATGTAAGGATACCGTAACTGTCTTGTGTAATCCTTTGTTTTAAATTAAAATTTCGATTCCTTTTATGAATTTTCAAATGACCGGATAAATATAGTATTCATATTTTTGATGAATTTTAGAAAAAGGATATTTTAAAAATGTTTATGTAAACATTAAATAATTAAAAATGTGTAATGATTTTCAAAAAATGGTCTTCTACAATTATGTTCAGTACGAAATTTAGAGTCTAATAAGATCAAGTTGATTTTTGATGAATAGTAAATTATGAATAGTGATTATATGATTATGATTAATAATGTGGAAAATTAGATTAGTAATCTCACATAAAGAATGTATTAAAATAAGCTAGGCACTTTGATTAAGTAATGTGATTCAATAAAATGGTTAAATAAGGGTTTCATAAATTATTATTCAAGTATTAGTTTTTTCGGATGAATAGTGTTTTTTAATTAAAATTTTATTTAAAAATATTTAGAAATTTATTTTTATGAAATGGGCTTCATTTTTGAACTCAGAGCATCGATATTTTGTTATGGTAATTTTTGGGGATTTTTCTGAAAAAAATAAATTTTCGATGAATAGTGTTTTTAATTAAAATTTTAATTAAAAATATTTAGAAAATTATTTTTATAAAATGGATTTCATTTTTGAAATCAGAGCATTGATATTTGGTTAAGGTGAAATTTTGGGATTATTCTGAAAAAGTTGAATTTTCGATGAATATTGAAAATACAGTTTTAAAGTTACGGGTGTTTAATGACATCATTAAATGATGTATTAAGTATGTAATCAATATGTTCGACTTATGAATAGTAATATAAGGTATGAGGTGTCCCAAGTGGCCAATAACATGGGAAAATACCACGGGCAGGCCCATGGTTTTTCCAAAACCACTAATGAGGTGTCCCTTGGCCATTAATGCCTTGTCCCCTCACTTTCCCGATAAATATCAAGCCATCCTCTCATCCATTCGACTCCCCACTCTCCCCCAACGATTTTCCGGTCTCCTTACCTCCCAAGGAGTACTCCCAAGGTTCCCCCAAGCCCTCAAGGTCCAAACCATTGAGTTTTAAGAGTTACATTTTAAGGTAAGGGATCTGATCTCTCTCTTTCTTTTCATGAAATCTCTTTTATGTAATTTCTTTTATGCTCCAAGTTATTATGTTAAAGGATGTTATTTTATACTCCTCTTACTGCCCATTTCATGTTCACATAATTATAGATCCCCTCTTTCTCTCATTATTTCGTTTTATGAAGTTTTAAGTGGCATCGTTAGGCTGCTGAAATTTTTGTAACGGATCCTTTCTCCCTTCTCATCTTTCAAGATCTATTATCATGTAAAGTATTTCAAGTTCCTTTTTGTTATGTCATGGTATGATATCTAAATTTATCGTACTGATATTTTATGATCCTTAGATGAGAGACCCCGTTTGATCTCTTGAATTCATTATTTTGATGTTTTAAGTGGCGCCGTTAGGCTGCCGAATTTATTAAGTGGTTCTTCACCCTTATCGTTTTGAAGTTCTACTTTCATGTCAATTCTTTCAAGTTCCTTTTTGTTATGTTGGTGTATGATCTCTATATCTATCATACTGGACTCTTATTTTCATATTATGAGAGACCCCATTTTATCTCTTCAATTCAGTATTTTGAAGTTTTAAGTGGCGCCGTTAGGCTGCCGAATTTATTAAGTGGTTCTTCACCCTTCTCGTTTTGAAGTTCTACTTTAATGTCAATTCTTTCAATTTCCTTTTTGTTATTTTGGGGTATGATCTCTATATCTATCATACTGGACTCTAATGTTCATATGATGAGAGACCCCATTTTATCTCTTCAATTCAGTATTTTGAAGTTTTAAGTTGCGTCGTTAGGCTGCCGAATTTTTAAGGGATTCTTTCACCCTTCTCATTCTTTTCAATGTTCTAATTTCATGTCAAGTCTTTCAAGTTCATTTTAAATTATTTTGGGGAATTATCTCTATATATATCATACTGAACTCTAATGTTAACATGATGAGAGACCCTATTTGATCTTTTCAAATCATTTTTGTTGAAGTTTAATTAACGGCGTTAGGCTGCCGAACTTTCATAATAGAAATCTAATTTTTGTCTTCATTCCATGTTCTTCATTTCAAATGGTATGTGATTGAAATTTCATTACCATGATCATGTATCCTTCTTATGCTGTCCATCTATTGTTTTATGAGTCATTTATGAATGTTTGACCCATTTTCCCTCTCTTTTTAATGTCTTCTAAAACCTCGTAACACAGCCGTTATGCTGCAGAATTTCCATCTCAAAATGTCTCTCTCTGTTTCTAAATTTCTTTTATATTATTAAGTTAATACTCAATGATATTTCTTCTAAAGGGGTATTCACATATATAACAAAATGTTCTATTTTAATTTCTGGGATTTACATACATGAGACCCACCTTCCTTTTCTGTGGGTTTTAAAGTGACGTAAAGATCTTGTCTTTAAAGCAGTTTTTAAAAGTGTATGATTATGAAATGAAACCCATTTATTTTATGCTATATGGGTTATTTATGAAATGATTGATGATGATATATGTGTCTCACATGATAATAAAGGGAAATTGAAGGGTGCGCCCTGATAGCGCTCCAATGCATTGGGTAATGATGTAACCACTAGAGATTACAATTTTCACGATACCTTGCTGAATAACCTTGGTAATTTTCAAATGACACCTTGGGGATGGACCTTGGTGATATGGTCATGATTGTCAATATTAAATGTTTCAGCCACATCTTCAAGTTATGAACAAAGATTTATTTTTATTATGATATGCCTCATGATTTCATTTTCATGCCTTAAAGTTCTTTTCATGACATTATTGATGTATCTCAAGTTCATATGTAAAATGTTTCACTTGTTTCCCTTGTTGGGCCTTCTGCTCACCCTTTCTTTTGATGTATATCCCCGGGTTATGAGATGCAGTAATGAGCCTAGGGTGAACATGAGGAGAAGCCTTTCAAGTTTTTAAGAAGAATGTTTTTGTTGTTTCATGTTTTATGTTCCTTGTTTCCAAGACACTAAACCTTAAAGATCCTCAGTTTCGTGTAATGGAATGAAAGTTATGTTATAAAAAGATGGGATGCTATAGTTGGTATCAAAGGATGGTTTAGTTATTTGTGGAAATTAGAATATGAAAACTATAGGAAGAAACCTATAGAAACTTTTAAATATAAGAAATCTTCCTGGTATTTTGGTGAGTATTGAGTAAGGGGTTGCCAAGAAAATACATCCCTGTCTGGATACGAGCAGGTAGAGGTGGCTCTGGCACAGATGTACATAGGGGTAAAACCCGAAAACACCGCTTTGAGCTAGACTCGAACGGGAACTGGTACACGACAATGGGCCTTGCTGCATTCTTGGTTACGACACTCTCGGGGGATATGCTTTGGTAAATTCATATGCTTGGTATGAACCATTGTTAAAGGAACAAAGATAAAATAAAATAAATATTCACATAAGAATATATGATCATGGATAACCTAGATGGAAACCTAGGGGATCAAAGGTTAGGGTATACTTTTCTTCTACAAGTTATCCTTATATGCCTTAAGTTCCTTTTCATGATTATTGGTTAAGTATTTAAGCCCATAATTATACTTTCTCTTCTTAGTTAATGGTGGGAAATGGAATAACGTGTCCCAACAACCAATGTGATAGGAAATGCGACGATTTCCTTATTAATATGATAGAGATGATTAGGGGATTAAAAGATGATTATTATTTTGGAAGACGTTCACTATTTTGGGGACCCTATAGGATCAAGGTAAATAGATTACTATAGTATTTTCATTGAGGAGTAAGGTTGACTTATATTTTGAATAATTGATGAATTTAAGGTGGACTTATAGTATTTTAGGTTACTTATGGGAATGATTAACCTATCTTGGGTAAAATATGTTTAGGTTAGATAATTTTTTTATAAGATGTTAGGAGTGGTTGATGTTGTCTGGATATGAACAATGAAGTTGTTTTGGAAGACTATGCTATCAAATCCTTCTTGTAATTGGGTTTCAATCTTAGTTGATTTATTTTGAGGAATTTTATGGACCGTTATTTATGGAATAGTCTATGTTGAACTTTTGGTAGTACCATGGAACTTTGAAGATTTAAAAGTAGTTTCCATTCCAATGGGATTATTTCTTTCTGAAGAGTTGTTTTACCTTGACCTTTCTATTTATGGGATAATTATTAAAGATAAAAGAAATAGATAGTTAATCTTTTGTAGATTATGTGATTCTATAGAAGATGATTCTTGTGCTTTTATGAGACAAAGTGTTTTTGAATTCTCATCATTTGGAGAAATGATTAGTGATGGTAGGGACTTATTAAAAGATGAAACTCTACTTGAAGGTAGGTATATTTTTATGTTTTTGTTCTATGTAGTAAATGAATTCCTCAAAATTATGAAAAGAAACGTAAAACAAAAATGTTGTTGGTTTACGTTTCCTACTAGGTAATCAAAGACCATTTAAACACATCATAAGTATGGGATTTTCTTATTGTTAACTTTCTCCTAATCATGTTCTCTATCACTATCCCTCATAACTTGACCCTTTTTTTTCTCCTCCATGTCCATATTTTCCTACATGGAATCCTATAGTGGGTGAACTCGGGTGACCTTTGTACTTCCCTTTCTTTCTTTTAAAGTAATATGGTTTTACTGACTCCTTTTCCGATGTGGGACATTCAATGAAATTTCAAAACCCAATTTTAAAAATTGCGAGGACGCAATTTCTTAAAGGGGGAAGATTGTAACGACCCGAAATTTTAAATAAATATTTTTTCCTAATTTTATGTGTTATTTTATTTTATTTCTATACTCAACAAAAATGTTTCATTTGATAACATGAGTATAATTAAAATGAGACTGTTGGGTTTTGACTGTTATTTGACCATTGGTCAATATGACCGCTGGAAACTAATCGTTTTGACTATTGTCTCTAAATACAAGCAATCTTGGTTAATTAATATAGAAAGAGGTTTTGATGGCCTCACCTAGTAGTCTTGGACCGATCGAAGCCCATCTAAAAGAACTTGGGAAGGAGGTAGCACCACTGGGCTTTGCTCTGGACCAAACCCAAGCTGAACTTCATCGTATAAAGCTAGAACGGGATCGCCTTCGTGAGAAGTTCAAACTGATAGAAATTACTACTCGTGTGATGTTGGCCGAGCCTCCCTCGGATTCTCTCACCTTAGCACACCTTACACTTAGGTCCTATGCTGGTGTGATAAGGGGCTATGTAAGGAGACCGTAACTGTCTTCTGTAATCCTTTGTTTTAAATAAAAATTTTGATTCCTTTTATGAATTTTCAAATGACCGGATAAATATAGTATTCATATTTTTTATGAATTTTAGAAAAAGGATATTTTAAAAATGTTTATGTAAACCTTAAATAATTAAAAATGTGTAATGATTTTCAAAAAATGGTCGTCTACAATTATGTTCAATATTAAATTTAGAGTCTGATAAGATCAAGTTGATTTTTGATGAATAGTAAATTATGAATAGTGATTTTATGATTAGGATTAATAATGTGTCCAAATAGATTAGTAATCTCACTTAAAGAAAGTATTAAAATAAGCTAGTCACTTTGATTAAGTAATGTGATTCAATAAAATGGTTAAATAAGGGTTTCATAAATTATTATTCAAGTATTAGTTTTTTGGGATGAATAGTGTTTTTTAATTAAAATTTTAATTAAAAATATTTAGAAAATTATTTTAATAAAATGGACTTCATTTTTGAACTCAGAGCATCGATATTATGTTAAGGTAATTTTTGGGGATTTTTATGAAAAAAATAAATTTTTGATGAATACTATTTTTAATTAAAAATTTAATTAAAAATATATAGAAAATTATTTTTATAAAATGGATTTCATTTTTGAAATCAGAGCATTGATATTTGGTTAGGGTGAAATTTTGGGATTATTCTGAGAAAGTTGAATTTTCGATGAATAGTGAAAATACAGTTTTTAAGTTACGGGTGTTTAATGACATCATTAAATGATGTATTAAGTATGTAATCAATATGTTCGACTTATGAATAGTAATATAAGGTATTAGGTGTCCCATTTGGACAATACCATGGGAAAATACCATGGGAAAGCCCATGGTTTTTCCAAAACCACTAATGAGGTGTCCCTTGGCCATTAATGCCTTGTCCCCTCACTTTCCCTATAAATATCAAGCCATCCTCTCATATATTCGACTCCACACTCTCCCCCAATGATGTTCAGGTCTCCTTACCTCCCAAGGTGCCCCCAAGACCTCAAGGTCCAAACCTTTTAGTTTTAAGAGTTACGTTTTAAGGTAAGGGATCTGATCTCTCTCTTTCTTTTCAAGAATTCTCTTTTATGTAATTTCTTTTATGCTCCATGTTCTTTTGTTAAAGGATGTTATTTTATAATCCTCTTACTTCCCTTTTCATTTTCACATAATGAGAGATCCCCTATTGCTCTCATTATTTCGTTTTATGATGTTTTAAGTGGCGCCGTTGGGCTGCCGATATTTTTGTAACAGATTCTTTCTCCCTTCTAATTTTTCAAGATCTATTATCATGTAATGTATTTCAAGTTCCTTTTTGTTATGTCGGGGTATGATCTCTAAATTTATCATAATGATCTTTTATGATCATTCGATGAATGACCCTGTTTGATCTCTTCAATTCAGTATTTTGAAGTTTTAAGTTGCACCGTTAGGCTGCCGAATTAATTAAGTGGTTCTTCACCTTTCTCGTTTTGAAGTTCTACTTTCATGTCAATTCTTTCATGATCCATTTTGTTATGTTGGGGTATGATATCTATATCTATCATACTAGACACTTATGTTAATATTATTAGAGACCCCATTTTATCTCTTCAATTCAATATTTTGATGTTTTAAGTGGCGCCGTTAGGCTGCCGAATTTATTAAGTGGTTCTTCACCCTTCTTGTTTTGAAGTTCTACTTTCATGTCAATTCTTTCATGTTCCTTTTTGTTATGTTGGGGTATTATATCTATATCTATCATACTGGACTCTTATGTTTATATGATGAGAGACCCCATTTGATCTCTTCAATTCAGTATTTTGAAGTTTTAAGTGGCGCCGTTAGGCTGCCGAATTTTTAAGGGATTCTTTCACCCTTCTCATTCTTTTCAAAGTTCTACTTTCATGTCAAGTCTTTCAAGTTCCTTTTTAATTATTGTGGGGAATTATCTCTATATCTATCATACTGAAATCTTATGTTCACATGATGAGATACCCTATTTTATCTTTTCAAATCATTCTTTTTGAAGTTTAAGTAACGCTGTTAGGATGCCGAACCTTCATAAGAGAAATCTAATTTTTGTCTTCCTTCCATGTTTTTCATTTCAAATTGTATGTCCTTTAAATTTCATTACCATGATCATGTATCCTTCTTATTCTATCCATATACTGTTTTATGGGTCATTTATGAATGTTTGACCCATTTTCCCTCTCTTTTTAATGTCTTCTAAAACCTCGTAACATAGCCGTTATGCTGCAGAATTTCCGTCTCAAAATGTCTCTCTCTTTTTCTAAATTTCTTTTATATTATTAAGTGAATACTCAAAGCACTTTCTTCTAAAGGGGTATTCACATATATACCAAAATTTTCTATTTTAAATTCTGGGATTTACATACATGAGACCCACCTTCCTTTTCTGTGGGTTTTAAAGTGACGTAAAGATCATGTCTTTAAAGCAGTTTTTAAAACGTTATGATTATGAAATGAAACCCATTTATTTTATGCTATATGGGTTATTTATGAAATTTTTTATGATGATATATGTGGCTCACATGATAATAAAGTCAAATTTAAGGGTTCACCCTGATAGCGCTCCAATGCATTGGGTAATGATGTAACCACTAGAGATTATAATTTTCACTATACCTTGGTGAATAACTTTGGTAATTTTAAAATGACACCTTGGGGATGGACCTCGGTGATATGTTCATGATTTTCAATATTAAATGTTGCAGCCACATCTTCAAGTTATGAAAAAGTTTTATTTTTATTATGATATGCCTCATGATTTCATTTTCATGCCTTAATGTTCTTTTGATGACTTTATTGATGTATCTCAAGTTCATATGTAAAATGATTCACTTGTTTCCCTTGTTGGGCCATCCGATCACCCTTTCTTTTGATGTATATCCCCAGGTTATGAGATGCAGTAATGAGCCTAGGGTGAACATGAGGAGAAGCCTTTAAAGTGTTTAAGAAAAATGTTTTTTTTTTGTTTCATGTTTTATATTCCTTGTTTCCAAGACACTGAACCTTAAAGATCCTCAGTTCCGTGTAATGGAATGAAAGTTATGTTATAAAAAGACGGGATGATATAATACTACCTGTGGTTTTGAGTTTTTTTGGTGTACATGGATGGTGAGGTTGGGAGGATGGAATTCCATGACAGGTTTTGATTTCTTATGTTGTTCTCACAGGACATTAGGATGTCTCCCCACCTGTGCACGAGAGCTTTAGGTTTCCCTACTGTGTATACTTGTATGCTCACCCTACGTTTACTTGCAGGATTCCAGGAGGAGTACCAGGGTCATGTGGGTGCCTACTAGTCGGTAAAGTTGGAGTTGATGCAGTTTTTATACTCTTGTTTCTTTTGGTATTGTACTTTTGTGCTTTCTTGTACTTGTACCTTGGTTCAAAATTGTTTAAACATGCATGTGGGATTGTTTTGGGTTTTATATTCTTTTACTTGTTCCTTTTTCGTTTGGTGTTTGATTTATCCTATTTCTTGATCTTAAATAAAAAAAGGGTATTGCCTCCCATATTGGTAAAAACTCATACCCTTGGTCCTAGTCGCCACCCCGGGGCCCACTGGAGGTGGGACTCGGGGGTCATTATATCCCTTTCACCATTTCCAGATCAGGAGGGGAATAATTGATGGAAGGGGGTCATGACATAACCATCAATTCATTCTTTTAATTATATGATAAACAAATACCATATATTATCTTTACAACAACCAAAAAAACATTTTTATTTACCTTTTTATCTTTTAAAAAAAACATCTGCTTCTTTCCTTGTGCACCACTAAATCTATCATTGGTTTGAATGAATGGGGAGTAATAGATATTATATACCAATATGTTTCCAAAAAAACATTATCAAATATGAAAATAATGTATGTTTTCTTCATAATATACTCTAGATATCCTTTATCTGGTTGAAAACCCTATATGTACTTCTGAGATTTTAGTAGATCGTCTCTTCATAATGTCCAAGAAAAATTATCCCAATCTACAAACCAATTGGTCTATTCTAACATCAATTTCACATTATGCTACAATGAGAGGACCATAAAATAAATTTTTATTAGTAAATACTTTGTTACTGGATTTTTAAAGAAGCGACCTTAATACCCTTCCAGTAAAAATCCAGAAGCCTATATAGATATACCATAGAATCACACCATCACTTGTTTCCCTTTATAGAATTAATATTATGAACTTCACCTTGTTGGATTTAAATGTCTATAATAAGAAAATGATATGATCAATCATTTATAGAGAGTTGACCACATTTTTTGGATCATTCATTACAATAAAAAACACGGGGCTTCTAAAATAAGAACAATCGAGATCAACCCAAGTAATATATAGCTCCAAACTACATGTTAAAAACTTATTCCTATTTTTATGGTACAATCCAATCTGAACACAAACAACACACATGATTTCCTCTATATGATTATAATCATGAAGTTGATTCAATTTAGGAGCACATCTCTTGATAACATTCTAGAAAATCCATAGAATAAATTTAAAATTAATGTTTCTACATACCATAAAAGTAGAAAAAGATTAAAAATATGATAATATCAGTATAAAATTGAATGAAAAAGTAGAAAGTAAAATTCTGGTAAAACATAAACCCAATAAAAACACACATGATGACACCCTTGGAAAATTCAACCTCACAATTGAATGCTCTATATACGAAATCATTGAGACATAAATCTCTATTATCTGTAATCCTATATTATTCCTACTAAAATCAAAAGACAATGAATTTCAATTATATGATACAAAAAAATAACGAATATTCTTTTTTTCCCCTCCCTATACACACTTGACCAGATATTATATACACTCAAAGGGTGTTACTAGTCACAATGGGTTAACAACTAGAACATGAGCATAAAATAATGACTAAACGATATGATTTACAAACATGAAATAGACAACAAGAAAAATATATGGATATAAAAAAATTGATATATGAAAACATGAAGATATATATCCCATGACCAATAAGAAATAATGGTTGGGATACGAATAAAAACCTTGATAAAACAAAAAAAAACAAGTCCATGAAAACTAGAAAGGTCATCTATAATTATATACAACAGCAAATGATATTTGAGAAATATACCACTACCTCACCACAAACTACCATACCCTCATAAAATAAACATCAACACTAAATTGTGGAGCTGTACACTTTCTTGAAACAAATTATGATATGAGCTCTACATGCCAACAAAGGTGTGTGTATGGTGTAATCTAAATAAGCTCACTAGGATACCACCTAGGTGTTCTATATCAAGTCATTATATAAATTATATAAATATTCACTTTTAAAGAAATACATAAATGAGAGGTAGTAATGATATTTTATATTAAAACCATGGTTAATATTTCAAATTATTCCTTGTTATAAAATCCTCCATCTTAAAAATGTTCAACTAAAAATCCCACATTTAAAAATCAATGAATATCAAGACCGAAATAATACATGTCAAGGATTGATTGTTAATAGGAATATTATCACAAAATCTCAGTATTGTAATATTTACATACCAAAATCAATGACCAGTGCATAGACTATTCCTTAGATCATAGTCCCATTTATGAGTGGAACAACCCATGAATGAACCTCTCATCAAGATGAATTCATGGATCATAGGTCTAGGGAGGATAGGAATACCAATTTATGGACACCTAAAAATAAAACTAATGAGGACTAATATTTCATCTTCTACATAGCAACATAATTATCCCCCTGTGTTTTATTTATCAAATCAAATTCAATTTGAATCATCTTTTGAAAAAAATTCAAATAACCCTTTATTTTATCTACGACATGATTTCAAAATGCATTTCAAAATCTCATTCATGATGCTTGAATACTTAATTTTTATAAAAAAAAAATGGGGAAATAATAATTTATCAGAAAACTCTTAACAAATAAAAAATAAATACATCCAATTTATTTATAAATATACATATAAAACCAAGAAAAATTTAAGTTCTACTAATAAAATCCTGATATAGAACAACCTACCTAAAACACAGGTTGCACACTTAACATAACACGGTACACACCCTTATAATGAACACATAATGTAAAATTGGGGTGCTAACATTATTTAAAATATCTCATAATTAACCCCCCGATCAAAATGGTTAATATATAGAGGGTAGATCAAAATAGATATGATAGATCGTGCATTCTGATCCACAACTGACTAAGGTGTTGGCCCCCAAAATATGATCGCATAACACACTCATAAGGAAGAAAAAGAATCATAATATGGTTAAAAGATAAAAAAATAACATCCAAACATAACATACTCAACCACGGTTAATGGATAAGTTGAATGGTCAAAAATACCCAATGTTAGATAATAAATGAAAATGAAGGTGGATTACCAGATAGAGGAACTCAAAAGAGAAAAGATGACCCAAAATTTCATTGATGGAACATTGGGTTTGAGTGAGGTGACTGTCCAATGAATAAATATTAAGGGAAAATGTAGAAAATAATATCCATTAAACATGAGGTATTAGGTTTTAAATCATAGTTTTATAATAATAATCTATAATAAATTAACGTACACTATAAATAATGCCACCTCTTGTAAATTTATCATGAAAAGAAAATATACATTGAAAAATAGTTTTTATAGACTAAATTATTTTTAAATAGTAATATAATTTTAAAAATTGTTCCCAGGTACTTATTAAAACTATAATGTATGAATTTAAAATTTAAAATTTCTATGCATTTTTCACCGAGCCTAGGTTCTATAGTAACTTGCACAAAAACCAACATACCCTCTGAACATGAAAAACAAGTCCTCCAACCATTAAAGAGTGTGTAACATATATCAATGTTATTAATGTATATATAAGTGTTCATAAAAAAATAACATCATACATATGATTTAATGATAATTATTGAATGATATAACAATAATTCACTTATTTTCTTAATGATCTTTGAAAATTTCAAATGTTATTCATGTGTGTGTACATCATATCGTCTCCATGGTTGTAAGACAGTTCCCCTTTGTTGACCATATAACATATATAGTTTTAAAAGTATAATTGATATAAGAAAATAAAAATTATGTAATGAGAATTTTTATGCCGATATTTAAATAACAACCTCATTGATCATAGTAATCCCAATAATGACAGTTTGGATATATGAGCATGATATTCGGTAACCACACAATGTGAAATTAAATAACAATATATTTTTATATAAAATTGAAATATGTAAAATAAATTTAACAATAAACATGAAAATTTATACTCAGTAAGTAAATAATTAACACGAGTTCATTATTTATTAATACAAATATTTCATATCTCACGTCGGCCTAGAGCAAGATACATTCATTAAAAAATTAAAATTTCAATGTTTACCTACAAACTCTTTATCTTAAATGAATTTTTTTTTTCTAAGTGTTTCACGAAAATTATTATTTTTACTCTAATAGATGGTAAATTTCAATTTGAACATATTTTTTCTAAATTGTATATAAAAAAGGTAATATTTTATGGTTTTATATAAGGGAACCATTTCTTTTAAAAACATATTTTAAACGTTTTAATGATTTTTTTCCTAAAACATTCTCTACCATGTTGATATTTTTATGTTATTTTTTTTATATATACTTAAATGAAATATATTGGAAATGTTATTTCATTTTTCATTGGTTTCCAAAAGGAATATTTTTTCAAATTTTGTACTAAATGTTATGACTTACATTAAAAATGAAAAATTAATTGTTTTATTTTAATGTATATGACATCAATGGATTTTCCACCAAAAAACCAATTATTTTATATTTGTATATATTATTATTCTTCATTTTTTTAATTTAAAAATCACTTTTCCTTTATTCAAATTATTCTCAAACAATGTTGTAAATGGAAAAAATATTTTTATATATTGCATTTTATTGTGTACGGGTGTTGATGATCGCCCCAAACCATGAATTTTGATTTTTTTTTATGACCATTCTCACTGAAACTCACAATTTATCTCATTTCAATATTGTGTAATTCTTATATATTCTGTATATATGAAACCCAAAAATATGACCACCTGATTTTCCCTTCCATTGATGATGTATTACATGCCTTATGTTCATATCTAAAATGCATTCTTTAAGAAATCACATTTAATTATAACATGAGGAATGTTTTTTATCCCATTTCATTCTATGGGTAATGCATATATTTATATCTTTTGATTTTATTTCATTATATGATAAATATTTGAATGAAAATGTTATGATTGGTGGACCTAAATAACATTTGAATTTATTCAGTGTAGTTTTTGGGTCGAGAGACATTTTTTATGGGATTAGTGGCTAAAAATAATCCAAAAGTGGACTTATTCCATGATGTGATGTTATATTGGAAATGATCATTGATATATATTGATATTATATTTTTTATTGTGAAAAAAATTGTTATATTTTAATGATACTAGGATATCATGCTCTTTATTTTATTCTCCAATATGATTACTCATTAGCTTATTTATGAAGGAATGTATGTACTAAATAGTAAATATGAAAAGTAATTTTTTATATGGATTTAATGGGTTTTTCATTGTTGAGAAGGAACCATTTTGTGCGTCATTTTTTCATTGATATTTCCTATTAAGGGTTTTAGGAAATTATTTTGCAATAAAAATTTATTTCTTGTGTAATAAAATGATTATTTGGATCCCACTACTAAATTGTAAAAAAGAAAAATATTATTTATATTTTTATATATTTATGAAATAAAAAGGATTAATTCTTGATTTTTTATATATTCAATACTATGTTTTTTGTTGTCATTAAATGTTTCAAAATGTTTTTCATGCGATTTCGAAGATGAGTAGCTAAAATAATGAGATCAAAATGAAAAATCTGAGGATTTCATATAAAAATAAAGCATGTTATTACAGAAATGTTTGATTTTTTACCAAATTAATACTATGTTGAAATGTTCACATTGTGATGTTATATTTATTTTTTCAATGGTGATGTTATAATACTATAATTATATATTGTTAATATTGAAAAATATAAGATAAAAATTTCATTCCATTAAATAAAAAATTATGTAATTTATGAGGATGGGTCCTCATAGATGGTTTCAGGGTAAATATATAGAAAACATGAGAGATTAAGTTGTTTTTGTGAGTGGTAAGAAAAAGTGTTTTGGATAGCATAATGGGATCATAATACTAAGGTTTATTATAATGATAAATTATTGTACAACAAATTTTAGGTTTTATGTGATGATATATTAAGGTATAAAATTATATTTTAGATGATGTTAAATATTTTTGGATCCTTTTATGATTAAGTTAAAAAGAACATTATGGGAATTAATTTGTGGAATAATTGGTGATATATAATTTTTTATCATAAATAATTTTAATTAATTTTTCTGGTTATACAATTTATTCATTGAAATGATAATTATATCTTGAAGATTTTATCATTAGGGAATATAAATTTTTGGTATCATACATTTTTTGTAACCTCTATCATTTAAAAATAAATTTTAATTTTATCATAAGAAGATATGTGATCAATTTATACTAATCATTGGGTTATTATATTTTTATTGAAAGATTTGAATAATTATAAAGTAATTTATTTTTCATATGATCTATGACAAACATTATAAAATATTTTTGATGCTTTTGAGATTAATGATTTATTTTATCATATGAAGTTTAATTATTGTTGAGAAGTACTTTAACTTGCACTAAAAATTTTGGTTTTCGATAATGTCACAATATATGAAGAGTGTTATATATTATTTTGTTGAAATAACATGATCAGTTATAATTAAAATATATTTATTTTGTAATGAAATCCTCATATTAAATAATCGTAATTTTTAGAAAAAAGACACATTGTGATGGAAATTGATTAATGTATAAAAATTCACATTTTAGGATTGAATATTTTCATATGTTCTTAGTAATAATTTTAAATGTATTCTTTATATATGTGAAAAATATATATAAATTTTTTTCCCATATTACCATTATTTCATATAAATCGATCTAATTTATTAAACCTCATTGGTTTATGATTATTTAGTCCTCACATTGTCTTGACCATTCACTTTGTTGTGATCAATGTTCCATGTTACTTTACATCATTATTTTGGAAATTAACTTCTCAAACACACACATACACACAAACATATATTCACAACAACGTTATGTTATCCTATATGGAAATGATTTATTTTTTATTCCAAATGACATTTATATTTCCCTTTTATCTATTTTAAATATGTTTTTTATTAAGACATTTTACTGTGTTATATTAGAAGAAATGAATTTTCATTTGAAAAAACTATGATTATTGAGACCAAGTCCAAATTCTATGTACCAAATTCATATAATGGGAGATAATGTAAAACCTAGATATTTGAAACTAATAAAATAATATTTGATAGAATATACAACACACAAGACTGAACCTAAATAGACTGTGATATATTTATACATTAACACAACCATTATAACAATGATGTTGAATTAGATATAATGAATAAGATCTACTACATTATCAAATATATTTATAAATTTCCTAATAAATATTGAATTATGGATTTATTATTTTCATATAAGATTTCAATATTTAGTATTTTTATTTTTTGTCTCAAAAATATCTTTCCACTTTAGAGGAATTTTATTTCATTTTAGGAGTGCATGATGAAATTAATTTATAACAATTTTAGAAAAACTATTATATAAAATTTATATCCATTTTTAGATATTCATTTCCAAATTATCTTTGGCTGAAATTTTTATATTTTGATAATTTGTTTTATTTTTCAATGAATATTAAAAATTCATATATTTATTGAGAACTATATTTTAATTCATTCAATTTATCATGTCATAAATAATTTTTTATTTTTTTGAATATTTAAATAGTTTTTTATTGATTATAATATATTTATAGTCATTATAAATATATTTATACAATAATTTGTTATAAAAATATTGATCTACATAAAATGGAATATTTCTAAAATACCACTTTTCATTTCATTTGTGGGTTTAATTTTTAATTTAATTAAAGAAAAAATATTTGTTAAATAATTAATATTGAATTAAATTTTCATTATGAAGATGTATAAATTTGGTAAATAATCCGCTTTTTTCATTATGTGAAGTAAACATAGAAAATAATTTTCGCTGTGGTAAGTTTATAAATCATGTAATTAAGGGTAATAATATTGTGGTAAGAACTAGAAATTTAACCACACTCGTTTGATAATCCAATAAATGGGTGTGATTTGGAAAAATATCTAAAATATAGCAACTTCAAACCATATTGGTTGTATTTGTTTACATTAGTAGATGTTAATTAAGAGATAAAGGATAAAAATTCACTTTCTATCTTTAAATAATTATAATATATCGTGATATAGATAAAAACATATGATTTTTATGTGAATAAATTTTATCATTAATTTTTGTTATTGTAGTAATTTCATTCATATTTTTATTAATGATACAATTTTCTTAATTACATATGCATTGGTCACACAATATTTCTTAAATAAAATGAAAATAATCTTAAATGAAACATGAAATGACATTGGAATTATAATTTGAGGGAAGTGTTGTCTATAACTAATAATTTAGACAAAAATAATATATATGGGATGTATTAAAATATTATATTTTAATTCAACTTTTGTCCAGTTTTTTTCACAGCCAAATTAAATTAATAGGGCCAAATTTCACATTAATAATATTTTATAATAAATAAAATTTTAATAAATTATTTAAATTTAAATATTATTAAATTTATAAAATAGATTTGAATATTTATTAAAATGTCATACAAGGTCCATTTATTTAGAATTTATTATTTAATAGTACATATATTGACTCATAATGAGTCAATAATATTGTTAAAAGTGTATTATTCAATAACAGGTAACAGACATTAAAACCAAAAGGAATGTGTGAAATAATCACCAAAATTTTACAAAACATTATTATATTATAGTATTTTACCAGTAAATTATCTCATAATATATATATATCATTTGGAATCCATTATTACATGAGAAATAATCTATATTAATTTATTACGTTGTGAAATTCCTAGGGTGGCCCACCCCACACTTATAAACGAGCACCTCACCTCATATTTTCATCAAACCTAAAAAAAATATTGGTTCGTAAAATGAATATAAAAATACCTTATATAATTACCTTCCAATATCTCATGGGACTTAATTTTATTATAAATAATTTCTTGGAAGGCCATTGATGTAAAGCTAAAGTGGATGCCCAAAGAAGAGAACTCATTCTTAACTGTGGGGTTTAATTATTTGTTCTACCACCTACGTCAAATATTATTCAACCATTATGATATAGTATAATTAGTGTATTCAAAATAATTATAAATTTTTATGTTAATTTAATACCAAGTACACCTCCCATATTCCATCATATGGGTTACAAAAATGTTGGCTCTCTGTATGGAACACTACTGCCTTAAGACTATATGTAATTCATATTCCATCACCTATTCTCACGGTTGGTTTTAGTGAGGGATTTTTGATATATATATGACATTAAGGAATACTTTTCTATCATGTATTATTATATATATTATAATTTCTTTTCATTATATTAATTTAAAAATTATAACGGCGCCTATGTGTAAATGTGAATTACCTCCTCCATAAAGGAACAAGATATGTTTTTGATGAGCACATCACATAGATGGTATATGAAAGTTTATTTAAATAATTAATATCATATTAATGCTATAATTACCACTCAACATTTAGAAAATAATACTAACAATATTTCTATAAGTATTGTTAAAAAATAGATTCATTACTTAAGAATACGTACGACCTACCGTCTTCATGATTACAACATAGTTCAATTTTCATAACAAACTTTCATCGTTGGGTTTAAATATATAATTTATTTTTAAAAATGATAATTATTCAAATATTATTATTTTTTATTTAATGAAATAATTAATTCAATTACCATAGTCAGCCTACTATAGTAATTTTGGGCATATAAAAACAATATAATCCAAACAACATATATGGAATTAATTGATTAAATAGTTATATATATCATAGTAACAAATGAAATAAAAATTATAATAATTTTTTAAGTTAATTAAAAAATAAAAATATTTTTCTTGTTCTAGAATATATTTAACACAATTTACGGTTTAGTCTCGAGGTAAGGTAATTTCTAAAAAAGTAGTCAATAGTTGATGTCCCGCTTCCAACTCATATTTTCAATGTCTATATTGATGTAAATGTTTCCAAAACATATATTCAATTGAATCAATGTATAATATTGTATATTTTCAATATATATTTACTTATATATAACATCTTTTAAAATTTACTATTTTAATGGGTTTTTATAAGATGAAATATATGTTAAAAACATCATTTAAGATGTTTTGAAGATTTATTATAAAACTATTTCTCATAAATGTACACATTCATAATGTTATTTCACTAATAAATTAATATGAAACTAAATAAATTTTTAATAATTTGTTATGAAATGTTTTCACTTTCATAAAAAAATACTAACGGAAAAATATTATAATATATGTGGAATGTAATTTTATTACCATTTATAGAAAAATTATTTTATATTTAAATTTATTTATAGTTATCGATGTTTTCTTCAAATAAAATAACTACTTTACATTTTAAAATTTATTTTTGATTAGTTTTAAATGGAATGTATTTTATGATATATGGAAAATTAAGGCTTATTGGTGTAGCTTGTCTCTATAATCCACCATTTTACTTTGGTTTGTGACCTTTATCTCTATGAATCACTTTCTATGTATATTTAATGTCTAATAATGATTAAAAATTTTATACATGTGTCACTCACATATATACATCGAATATTTTCCCATCTGTTAATGGGGTAAAACATTCAACTTTTTATTTCTCATATAAATTCCTTGAGAAATATATTTATATTATGAAATAAAGAAACATTATGTAACCATTTATTTTTTTGTCAAATTATTAAGACTAATCATTATTATTATTTTCATTTTTTGGAATAGATTATAATATATATGATATAATGGGTGAACATAGATAGTGTTCCATTTCCTTTGGTATTGTTTTTGTTTAATGAGGTATTATGCATTATATTGGGGAGTAATCCTAATCTACTATAGGGATCTATCAACCTTGTGATGTAGTCATGCCTATTATCCATGACTGATGCTTCTGTCATAATTTTTGTTTCTACATCATTTCCTATATTAAAAATATCTTCTGATAACTTGTATTTTTATTCTCTAATTTTAATAATAATTAATTTATATTTAATGGATGGTATATGTAAAATAGTAAGGTTGAAATTTATAACTTTTTGTCAAATATATTTTATTAGTTATTAAAGAATTTAATGGTACCCTTATAAGTATTATTATTTTTTGATGATTTCTTTTTAAAATATTTATGAAATTATATGTGGAGAAATGTTTTTTACATAGGTAATATAATGATTATTTTTGATCCCAATGTTTATTTTTTATATATAAAAAATTTAAATATGTATTCACAAGTGAATGTTTTTCTACTATTCCCTTTTATATATTCCTTAGTGAGTTTTTTAGACAACAAAAAATTTTAAAATGATTTTCATATGAATTTAATGATGAATAAGGACACATAGTATATCAAAAAGATAATTTTGATGACGTGCAATGGAAATAAAACATACTATTATTTTAAATTTATTTTTAGGATAATTTACAGTAAGTATAACTATCTTATTTTTTGTAATATTTATTTCTTTAATATGGATGTTCTAGGACTATATATATCTAAACCATAAATATCTTCACTAGTTAGAAAATGTATTTAATTCATAAATCCCAAGATTATGTAATGTTTAAGGCCATGTCCTCATATATTTCATTTAATACATTTATTCTTTAATTAGTACTCACATAATCTTAACCATATTTTTAAAAATAATATCCTAATTCTATTTAATTTTTATTGTCAATATTTATAAATGATGGTTTTGAAAAATCATTAAAAAGGTTATTTGTTTGCATTAGATAGTGTAACCATTAAATAAATATAACACATAATTATATTAAATAGACACAAATTTATAAATAATTTTCATTATTGAGGTGAAAATGTTTCCTCGAAAAAAATTTCCATTAAATAAATGTCAAGAGTTTTATTCTCACATAGATATTCCTCGCATGGGTTCAATTTGTTTTTGAAATTTGAAACAACTAAATAATGCTTTTTTCTATTTCATTATATGTTTATTACCCATTACCATATGATTCAAATTTGGATTTGCTGATTAAATTTCAACTTTAAAAATATCTTCCTAAAAGCATATTGGAGAAAATCATTATATTTATTAGAATTAACTTTTCTCATTTATCTTTTCTTATACATCCTCATCTATCCTCACAAAAGTTATTTTATTTGTAACACGATTTATTGAATTATTTTTGACATATGATTTAAATCATATCACAATTTAGAAATATATGAACATGAATTATTAGTATAAAATTAATAAAAAGCATGTTTTAATGATTAAAAATATACTGAAAACATTTTGATATAATATATATTTACCCTATACAAAAACTATAGATTGAAATGTAAAATATATTTATTGTTCATATCCAAGGTTTACTCATTAAAATATTTTTTGAATAACCAACTTCATGGAGTACCATAATTTTTATAGGGATGAAAGATTCATTTATATGGGATTTTATTTTCCATGGATTAGAAAATAGATAACATGAAATTAACAAGAGTAAAGAATCAATATTAGATCACAATAATTCAATATCATGTCAAAATTTAGAAACAAAATTCCATTAATACAGATCTGGGATCACTATAACTTATTAGTTCAGTTACAAGTGACTCTTAGTGTCTTCTAAAGGTCAGTGGTTGTTTTTAAAAAATTAAATACTAATATAGTCACATATATACAAATAAAAATTAGAAAATTTAATCAAATAATAATTAAAAACATAATTAGAATCATAATCATTTTATATGATGTCATGTTGTTCTTTTGGTATTTTAGATAGCCTTGAAATAATATTCCAATATTCCAAAAATAATTTTATAAAAATAATTCCATTAAATATTTCCAATATCCAAAATCACCAATATTTAATGGAGTGGTATGGTAGAATTTTAATACAAAACTTCTAGAATTTCACGTTATAATAATAATACTTCCATTAGACAATCATGTTTACGGTAAAAAAGATTTTAAATTATAAATTCAATAAATAATATAATATATTAATCCAAAATAACTAAGATACAGGATTTGATATTAATTCTATGTCCTTATTGATATTAAAATATCTATGAGAGTGGATCCGTGAATATTAATTTAATGAGTTTTGATAAACTAAAACAACGAATGTCAATAGCATATGAGTATTCAAAATTTGTGAAATTATAATTCATTCACATATAATAAACTTTTTTCCTGAAATTACAATTTTGAACTATAATTTAGAAAAATAGTGATGGGGAATTGTATTAAAATCATATAATGTATCAGAATAAGTATTGGAAAGATAAATACATGGTCATACTATTTTATAAAATAATAATTCAATGTGAACCTATAAATATTATTAACAAATTATCTATCTTGTATAGAGTTATAGTATCCATCGTAATAGAGATAATCATTTAAAAACTGGATGACCCAACCTATCTTAACATCTAATAGGTACAAGAGTAATCCTTCCTATTATAGGATATATCAAAAAAAGAACCATTTAAAAGAATGAAGTTCAATATATTTCTTGCTGCTTATTTACCAAGAATGCATTCCTATGACACTACCATTTGAATGATGACAAAAATATGTGTTACTCATGCTAGAACATGTTTAGAAAAATATAACCAATAACCAGATAAATCAAGGAAATGGTATGTGAAGAAAAATATAGATTTATATGAATTTAATTCTGGTGTTGAACATTGGTTATACAAACTTTAATTTAGATTACAAAATTTAGAAATATAAGGAAACCAACAAGACTAAAAACTAATTAGTGAAATGTGAACAATGTAGAATAAGATCATTTCAAAAAATACATTTTATAGGAAAAAATAAGTCAAAAATGTTATTAATTTCATGATTGTATCCTTATAAGAATTATTCATCCTCTATTTAGAAAAATACTTTATAATAATAAGAATAATAGTACCATGATCTTCATGATCGATGACAAGTAAGTTGTTCTTTAAAAACACACATTAGTAGCCAATTCAAATAATATAAAAAATAGTCATATATTATAATTACATACATGAGAAATCATCTGGTATTATTCTTGAATTGAAAATATTCAAAATTGACGTTTAATTTAATCATTAGACATAATTAATATTTTAAATATTATTTAGACTCCAAAACAATTGAAATATAATTT
Organism: Viscum album; assembly: GCA_963277665.1. Classification (NCBI taxonomy): domain Eukaryota; kingdom Viridiplantae; phylum Streptophyta; class Magnoliopsida; order Santalales; family Viscaceae; genus Viscum; species Viscum album. The sequence goes on from OY728148.1 coordinate 476,412,698, forward strand.
CTGTATACCTTAACTGTAAAATGATTGAAATGTAGAGTGTCTCAACCAATTTTAACATTATAGAAGAAAAATGTAGTTGGCCATGGTGTATTGTAATTTTAAACCCCATTTTTTACTAACCCTGATATAAAAAATGTTAACATACTGTATATTCTTGAAATTTTTTAATTATCACATGAAAATGAAAATGGAATAAATGTATTAAGGACAAGAGTATTTGCATAATATTAGTATTCAAGATTTATTAGATAGGTAAACTTAAAAAATAGTTTTTAAAGGTAATGTGATTTAACACAAGTAAAAATTAAAATTTAAAAAGATATTCTATTTCAAGGTAAAATGTTTGGTGTTGATGGTTTAAAATGACTCTATGTGACAAAACAATTATTTAGTTATGATGTATGATGATAATATTTTATTTTTAATATACATAAAGACATAATGAGAAAAGTAATCATTGTGTATGTGTATAATTATAATAATTAGGGGTATCTTGGGTTGAATTAAAGGTATGTAATTCAGTCCAATATCTATTTAAGGTATGACAAAATATATGTATTGGTAAAAAAGTGATTCATAAAGGTATCCAATTAAAATAATTTATTTATAATAGTAGGAAGGTACCACATAATAATAATTATTTATATACATAAATATATATAATACTCTCTAAAAGTAAAATTAGTTAATAGAAAATTATTAAATTTCAAAATTTATAACATTTCTGATACTAACAGAGTTAAAGGAAATTGAAAAACGTACCACCGCGAAATTATAAAGAACAACTTTATATTAAATAGTGTTTATGACACATAACGCCAAGTGAAATAAAGGAATATATTAACTCAATAAATTAAAATATATTTACTATATATTATAAATAAATTTTTTATTACTTGTAATTCATGAATCTATGAGTTAACTTGCATTACGGACAAGAGGAAACGTCTTTGATGACTTGAATTATACGCATGGATTTGATTTTCCAAACAATAATATATTAGTAATAATGTTATTGTCTAATATAATATGTTATAAAATAGATCATATGAATATTAATAACTTTCATATAGAAATATAAGGTTGAAATAAATATAAAATGAATTTATTACTTAGAAATTAATTAGAAATAAATATGAAAATCTATTGAATGTAAAGGGAAAAAATTATTGCCATGATTAAAAAGATATTTTACCCTAATAAATTATTTTACGTAAATTTATTTAGTGATTTTAATGTAATATATACTATATATCATATAATTTTTTTATATTCATCAAATATATTTGACATGTTCAATATAAAAGAATAAAATTTAGGGCATAATATAATATATTTTTTTATTAAGGTGTTTTTACCGCCTTTTATTGAAAATCCCATTATATCAGAAATTTAACACATTAATTAAATTAATATGTCAAATTAAACTTCAAATATTTTAGAGAAACTTTAAAATTCGGTTTGGGTGAATTGTTTTTATATTTAAAAAAAATTTAATTTTTAATGATTTGTTAAAAATACTGAATTTTAGTTCAAAATTGATTTTCTATCAAATTTATTTATATGGATAAAAAATTTTATTGATTAGGTATAACGTAAATTTTTTAATATATTTTTCAATTTGTCCACTTTTAGGTCATTTGGATAAATTTTTCGTTGAAATTGACATTAAAAACATAGAACACATTTGGATATTTTTACTCTAAAACTTGTATTTTCATCATGCTAGTGGGATGAATATTAAATTAATTAATTCCATTTATCTGTTTGGAATTATGAAAACTAGATTTTTTGTTTTGATTCATCAGAAAAAAAAATTCAAACAATACAAAATCTGTGTTTGATAGAAAAATTTAGTGATAGTAATTAAAATTATTTATAATTATTAAGGAATAATTAACCTTTATAAAGCACAATACCTTTAATTTTATGGCCCAAATGACTTATGAACATATCCAAAACCCATTATATAGAAATAATTCTTCCAATATCCTTATATTATGGAGTTTTTTGGGTTTTTATGAATTTTTATGAATCAAAACATGGGTACACATATCTTCTTTTCAAAAATACCAACTCAGTCATTTTCCTTATAAAGTAAAGACAATTATTCTCATTCATAAGACCTGTAAAACTAATTACATTGACCAAACATCATAAAAATAAAATCTCATGAATCTAAATATTTTTTCTAGATTCACTTAATTGGGATGAAATCAATCCAATGAATCCTTTTAATACAAAGTAAATGACGTTACCCGATTAAGAGGTAACATATTATCTCAAGTTATCTAGTATTATGTGCATTTACCAACAACTAAAATACATTTATTTACTGATTATATAACAAAACCAGTTTATCATCAACATACTAGTATTTTATCATGTTATTTTTTATACCTACATTTACACACACCACCATCAAATGGGTAAAGAGCATACATTTTCTATGTACAGTGAAATGTAGTCTCACGATATGATGATTGTTCATTTTTCCATTACCACCTCTCATTATGAATAATATGATATAATTTCTATTAATATATGTTATATATGATATTTATAATGTCTCTATGCTTCTATAGTTATTATTTGAAACATACCATTATTCTTTCCAACTTTTGTAAATTTGATAATTTTGATTAAGGGTGGACTACCACCCCCACAATGTAATATGACTCATTAATTCCATACATGGAATGTATGAATGATGGTTTTAAACAAAATATGTAACATATATAACATATATATGATAATATAATTATAATATACTTATGCATAATTTATTTTTCACTATATTAATACACCAAAGAATTGAACGTAGCATTCATGCATACATACGACCAAGCCTCTAAATGAATTATGCACTACATTTATTATATCCAAATATAATAGACAACTATAAAGTAGTAAATACTGATAATATATGATAATGAAAGCATTTTTTACATTCTTAATATGGTTAAACAGTGATCCAATTAAAAAAACCACAAATAACAAGATAAAACTTACGTGAGAAAAATTGGCAATTAACACCTGAAATAGTAAAATTAGTGATAGTTGTTAAAAAATAGTAAATAGATATAAAAATTAATTAATATATGGTATTAGAAACATTATTATGGTTTTTATATTAGTTATTCTCATATTTTTAACCACTATAAAATAGGATGAAAATCAGACAACAAAATGAAGGTTATGATACATGATTTTCTCTCAATTAACTTTCTATTGAGACATATTTTCATTATGCACCATTTAACTTTTATTTGGTTTATATACTACCCATTTACATGTTATATAATTTATTTATTTATTTTCATGATATTATATGTTTTATTTAATTCATGGGGAATTATGAATTAAATGTGTCAATGTGGTATGGCACACATTAGAATGATTAAATAATATTTTCCCTCAATAATATTTTAATGTCAACAAACATTATTGTTAATTATATAAATATGAGGTATTATTGATAAATACATATACGATATTTGATATATATATTTTGTAAGGACCATTATTTTTAATATATATAACGAATTCTTAGGAAATACATTACATGGGTCAGAGACCATTTAATGTATGCCCTACGGTTTGGGGATCTGTTAATGAAACCACCTCAATTGAATGGTTGTCTCATGAGATGAAATAGTTAGACAAAATAGACGGGTTACTAAATGATAAATAGAAATTACTGTGAATGGTCTTTATAGTACTAGTATCATGCACCTAGAGAATAGGGCATCCAATAATTAATCATTTCCCTAATTTATTTTTTTAATTATTCATCCATGATATTTTGTGTCGATGTATCGATAGATACATATAATTATCTTTTCATTGGTTAAATAGAATGTGTTTTAGTTTCTTACCTTTCCACATTGAATTTTCCTTGTATAGTTATTTGAATGGAATATGTTATCAGTTATTTACCATACCATGTTAATCAATTCACATTCATTCATTATTCCTTAAGTTTTATTTATCCTTACATTGAATTTAAGCACCCCATTATTATATTTCCTCTCTACAGGTTATGAATAATAAATCATTGAATACGAATTAGAGGATGCAATTTATCCCATTTTATTATGTTACATGTTTTTATTTTCTCTTTAAAAATTTATTATGGGTATCAAGTATTTATTCTATATTTCCGAGACTACAAAACTTATTAGTCTATTGGTATTTGTTTCCTTATATTCATGGTAATGTAATAAAATATTATTCCGAATCAAGGATTTTGGGGTTAGGGTTTTACAGGTGTTTTTATAGGAAGTTTACAAGAATCCTTGGAAAATAGAATATGAAAACATAGATCATTGAGAAAAAACATATGATAGACAACGAAGATAAGCATATAATAGCATCCCATTATACTGGTATGGTTGTGATTATGGGGGTATTCTTAACAATACATCCATGTGTTGATAAAACAAGTGGATGTGTCTCGAGAACATATCTATATTGGAGTAATAACTCTGACATGGTGTTCTGGGCTTGACTCGATTTATCCTTGTAGACAAAAATGATCCTTACTACTCACATAGTTTTAAACCCTATAGGGAAATTATTAGGATAATTAAAATTTTTCTTACCTTCCATTATGAAGGTAGATTCCCCCAATATAACTAATTTATTGATTATATGATTTACCATTCATAAATTTATGTTATGGGAAATACAATATTTCTAATTATATGAGTTAATACTGAACATTCAACTATTCATAAATAGTGCATGGAAGGATGAACTATGTCAATACTCGAGGATAATGTAGATAAGTCCCTACTAAGGATGTAAATGTATCTGGTTTGAGGGATGATCATGTGATGGGTATGTAGGGGTAGCTATGTTAGGTTCTGAGAAATAATATCTTTTAAATGGGGACACATATTCAATAAAGATAATATCCTATGTTGGATCATGTTATGTGATAGAGGCGCCATTATTTAGTTGGACTACTGATCCAATGGTAGATGGAAATGGATTTAGTCTCTGGAAAAGATATTAATGGCATTAAGATATAGTGAGATGGGAATGGTAACACTTCTGTTATATTGTCTCCACAGTGATTCCATCCAGTTGTGTTCTTTCATATTGTATAGAATGGATGAAGAAGAAATTGATCTCATGGAATGAAGAAATTTTAAAGATAAATTATTTAATAAATAATTCCCTCATGATCTAAAAATTGAGATAAATAAGAAGTTCCATATCCTAACGAAAAATGTTCAAGGGAGTTTTGTATATTATAATGATAACATTACATGTTTTTACATTTATTTTATATATCATATACAAAAAATGGATTAATATATTCACCAATTCATTGAAGGACCTAAGAGAAGTTCTCGAAGGGCTAAAGTCTCTTAAAATTATTCTCCATATAATTAAATAGTTTTACGTGTTGTCACGATAGGGAATGAATTTTCCAAGTCATAAGGATTTAAGGGAAACTAATAGAAGAATAAGTATTATCAATCCATAAAAAAATTGATTCATCAAAATATATGATGGTAAAAATCATTTTTACAACATGTTCTAACTATGGAAAGAATCACCCTATAAAAATAATTAAACGATTGGGAGTTTTTTATAAGTGTAGAGAAATGGGTCACCAGAAAAAAGAATATTATGAAAATAAGGATAATTATAGTATTTAATGGTACAATTACAAGGAGATGTTGTACTATGCAAAAAAATATCAAACTATCAAAAGAATGTACCGTAGAAGAAGCTACAGGATCAAGGTCAATGTTATTTTATTGATATTGTTCATGTTGAATGATTAATGTACATTTGTGTTTGGATCTATAGAATATGTTGTAAAATTATTTCATTTATGATATTCCCATATATTTATATATGATATATATATAGATTTTACTAAAATAATTTTTGGTTGAGTATTTGAGAACATAAAATGAATGGTACTAAGAAAACATATTCTATATAACGATAAATTTATAAAAAAACACTTGATTATGGCAAATAAAAAATGAATACGTTTTTAATGTGGAGACAATGATGAAGAAAATTACTGATTTGGAAATGTATGGACTACCATGAGACTTATTAATGACTTCTCCATAAGTGGTTCATAATATAACCGATAGAGTTTATAATATTTTTTTATTTATGTAATATATCCCACAACATGATTAATACTTACAGATTATTAATGAATGCATGTTTACATTAATGTTTTATAGTGATTCATGTTATTAACATAGTTCATGTGATTATAAGATTAACATGTTTGTAATTAAAAAATTTATAGCTTCTTAATATGGATTCAATAATAATTTTCTGTTCATTTTAAAAATATAGTGACACTCATTCAAAATAATTTGATTATAAACTTTGGTAAATGTTAACAATTTATGAAATTGTTGATCATTCCAAATTATTTTAAAGGATAATTAATTTCATGAAAATATGATGCACCATTTTCTAAGAGATGATGTATAAATAGTAAATGTCATAATAAAAGGAACATATGATGTTATAGAAACATATATTTTCTTATTGATTTGATTAATTCTTTAACTACATAAAAAATAATATTTCGAAACAAAAATGTTATCAAATTTTCATTATATTTGATGATATTAATAAACTAATTCACACCTATAGTTTATGGTTTAGTGGTCAACACTATTTATATAAACTAGAACGTTGACACACTCTATCAGAATTTAATAATTGAATTTTTCTTATATATCCATGTTTCCATATCTCATCCATGTTTTCCTATTTGGGAACTTAGTTAGATGACCATTGTACTTTCCATTAACAATTTTTAAGAAGATGTGTTTTAAACCTATTTATTATGTGGGTTTTATTAGGAATGGTCATTTTCAAATTTTAAAGCCCATATTACCATGAAAAATTTAAAATTGTGAGGATTCCATTTAATTAGGATTGTGAGAATGTAAACTCTCCAAATTATAAAGTACAACTTTATATTGAATAGTGTTAATGACATTTAAAAACAAGTGTAAAAAACGTAATATATAAACCAAATATATTAAAATATATTGACTATATGAAATAAATATAATAAATTCAATATCTTTTAATTTATTTAAAACTGAGTTAGATTGTGTTATACGTAAGAGTATACTAATCTGTTGGAATGCATTTCAAGGAAGAACGAGTTTCTCCAAAAAAATATATTATTTTCATATTAGTTTTTAATATAACAAGATATAAACAATTTATTATGAATATTAATAAATAACTTATGGAAATAAATTGATAAAAAAATATAAAATGGGTTAATTAGTTGAAAATAAATTAGAAATTAATATGAAAACCTACAGAATATTGTGGAAAATATTCTTATTTTATGCTCACAAATATATTTTATGCTAATAAATTAATTTAATTGAAAGTATTTACTAATTTAATGTGATATATATTAACTATTCATTCAAATATTTTTCATATTCATCTACTATATTTTATAATGTCAATATAAGAACTAACCTAATTTTAATTAAAAAAACTTAATTTTTTATCATGGCAATTTTACTACATCTTTTTGAGACCCCATTGTAAATATGAATTATGTCACTTAAAATGACTTAATATGTCTATATAAAAATTATATTATCAATAGAAACCTAAAAATTAGATTTGTATTAATTTTTTTTGTAATATTTCATTTTTAAAATGAATAATAAAAAAAATACAATATTTGAGTTCAAAACTACATTTTCGACTAATTAATTTATAATTCCAAATGAAGTTGTAAATTTTTTAATGTTTATTTAGATAATATATTTTTCAAATAATCCAATGTATTTTATTGGGATAAATCTTCAATTTGTAATTTTCTAAAAAACATAGCAATCATTTGGACATTTTTACTTTAAATACCTACATTGTCGTCCCACTTGCGAGATGAATTATACATTAATTATTTACACTTATATGATTTGAAATTGAAAAAATGGATTCCAAATTTTTTATCATAATAATTTATAATTTATATAATGAGAAAAATTATGTGAGAAAATATTAGGGAAACAGATTAAAATAAATTAAAATTAATAAGGAAGAATTTATCATAATAAAAGACTAAAACTCTATTTTAGAGGCCCAAATGATATATCCACATTTATAAAAACCACTTACTGGCTTTAAATCGGCTACGATCCTTCAATTATTTTGTCGGGTTGGAATCGCCAGAAGGCCTTCATTTTTTTGCTATTTTTGATAATCCACCTTTCAAGGGGTGAGGTGGAACCATTACAAGGACTGAATCCTCAGAGAAAATTACATGAGCCATAGATCATAGAGGGAGTAACCCAGCCAAGACAACTTGGAACTACTTCTCCCTAGAATATGTCAAGACATCTACACTCCATATTCGAAGGGTTGGTCGGCTAGTTGTCCTATGCAAAGATGTGCATGCCCAATACTGAGGGAAAAGCCATACCCTATATTTCATCCAATTCTGGTAAGCTCTTCTCTAGTGAATGTGCATTCCCTGAATACTAATATGATGCCTTGTTCCTTGAAGACTAAATTTTACATCTTCATTCATGTGGTCCAAAGGCCTTGGGGATCCCCTAAGTCCTTAATGTGGACTTAAGGCCTTGAGAATCAACTAGCCCGAAGGGCATGGGTGGCCAAAAAGCTTTGCATGAACCGAGGACCAAACCAGTGTCGAGAAGGACTAAAAGGATGAATAGTTCCAACTACTACAGTACCGAACAATGCCTACTGTAGTGACTGCTATAGTGCATGCTACACTACTCATATAGTACCCCCTGAAATACGCCTCCACCTGAATTTGATCTTGGGTCTCTTGGATGCACCTACCTTGTCCTTACCAACTAGGCCACCTTATGGCCTTCGTGCCACCTTAAATTCATCTTTTTGGGTTTTAATATTTTTTTACATAAAAACTTTGGTACACCTAATTTCTTTTCAAAAATGAAAAGTGAGTCCTTTTCCTTCCCTATAAAAGGTCAACACTTATTCTCATTCCCCACACATCACAAACCATTTGATTTTATATCATTTCTACCAAATACCCTTCCAATAACCTATCCCCTCATCCTAGAATACATTCATAGGGAAGAGAAAAATCAATGGATGCAATTTTGTAGAAACAAAATGATGTTACTCGATTAAGAGGAAACATCTTCTCTCAATATCTCCAATTTCGTTTAAATTATACACCCACTAAAATATATTTATACAATGAGTATATAAAAAAACTAGTATCCTAAATATAGTAGTACTTTTTCATTTAAAATCTTCTATCTATACATGTACACACATCGATTTAGTGTGTAATAAACATACTAATTTTGTGATTTTTGAACTATAGCCTCACGAAACAATGAATGTTCATTTTTCCATCACCACCTCTTGTGGGGGAAATTATGAAGGGAAATATATATATATATTTATATATTTATATGATATTTAATATTTCATTATGATTTTTTAATTTTTATTTGCAACATAACATGATGCTTTCCATATTGTGTAAATATGACAATTTCAATTGAGGAAATGTGGACTACATCCCACTCAATGCAATATAATTTTTTCATTCCATACAAGGAATGTATAAAGTCTCATATTAGTAAACATATTTAGAATAAATAACATACATATGAATATAAAATTGTAATATACATTTCTATCATTTATTTTTTATTCTTTTAATAGAATAATGATATAAATGTAGTGTTCATGTGTACATATAACCTAGAATTCCAATGAATGATGCACTTCATTTCAAATATCGAAATATAATGGTCTAATATAAATTCATATATACATATTATATAATATAATTAAGTAATGTGTTAAATTTTGGATATGATGAAACCATTATCTAGTTAATTATACTAAAGAATAAGAAAATAATACTACCTGAGAAAAGTTGTTAATTAAGTATTGAAATATTAAAAATAATGAGAGTTGTTATCAATTGGGTATTAAGATTTCATAGGAAGATACTATATGACATTATTTTCATTATCCAATATGGGACTTCGTTCAACATTGTGCCATACCTAGTCCACAACATAGAACGAGGGGCATTCCTGATCACCACGGGCTGGCACAAGTGCTTGGGTACCCATACAAGAAAGGGGGATTGATTTCACCTAAATATAAAAGCACAACACAACCAAAAATATAAAAAAACATGGCTCGAAAACATAAAAAAAATAAATTATCTGGTTTCAAAATTATGTTTACATGTTTATTACAAAATCCCAATATATTGATACAATAAAAAGGTGCCAAATAAAAATAGCCAAGAACCACTGTAGGCTAGGGGAGAATCTCCAACAATCTGTCCCCACAAATGATACCGTGAAGCTCAATAACATCTTGATCCACCTTCTCCAAATACATTACCCCTACCTGTATCATACATAACCAAGTCTTCATACCCCCAAAGGTATATTCATGGTGTAAAAAAATCCTAGTAGGATTCCACACATTATGATTCCATGGAATAATGTTTGATAAAAAAATACATCTGAAAGCGTTAAAAAAGAAAGGATTAAAAAATAATAATGAATAAATCATTTAATAAATATTATTTTAAATAAATTTAAGTTCATTTAAAAACACCATTATCATAGAGTAACTCAAATGCCCGATTTTATGTCGTTTTTGAGTGCATGATGGTCAGGGGCACCAAAAACGGGAGAGGCCATATGGACGTTAACATGGTAGGGGGACTTTAAAACCTGATGTCTCAGTGTAAGGAGTTATTGGAACAATAAAAATCCACATTATCGTGAATGATCCACTAGAGAAGAGAATAATCTAATGTTCTAGTGGTCTCTACAAATAACTATGTTTAGTTGATTTTAACATCAAAAATCCTACTAAGTGAAGATATATCGTTTCCACTTCTGAATCCCTAGACTGCTAGTCCTAGTCGACCTCTTAGCTACCCAAGAAAACCATTTAGGTCTCATACACATTTCCTACAAAATATGTTTAATGATATTTATATTACACAAGCTAGATAAGGCCCCACACAAATTAAAATAACTATTTCATTCACAAATCCTCATTTACACTACAATACTCACCTAACCAATCCAATATTTTTGTTCTCGCATCATGCACATGTTGTTAAAGAATCTACACAATTTATAAATAATTTCAAAAGAACACCACCAACCCATCATTCAATAATTTACCAAATTAGCAAATAAAACCCATTTGAAAATAAAATTCACATCCAAACAATTCAATAATAAAATTCTCACAACATTCATAATTCATTAACAATGAAAAAGAACTCAAGAAATACACTCCCCAAACATTAATCATACCCTGAGGAGGGATGATTGGGAACTAAAACATTGAATAGGCCCATAAATATCAACGAGGATCCATGAAATTGAATCCCAAGGGGAGGTGAAGTGGAAACCCAAGAAATTTAATGCAAAATCCAATAATAAAGGTATATTGAGAGATAAAAGAGAGCTTATATGTGGATTTGAGGAGGAACAACAAAAATTCCTATATACATTTGAATATAATGAGGGGAGGACGGTTGGAGAGTGGTGTTTTGGGAGGAAAATATCATGGTAGATGAGAAATGGGGGTGTTTGGTGTTAAAAAATTACGAAGATAGAATGATATGAATATTTCTAATGAGCTGACAGATTAGAACGGTCTCTAGATGGTTTGTGAAACTATGGATATTGTTTTTCTTGAATATAAATCACTACATGGTTTTCTAGGGCATACCTCATGACCATGCAGAATTAGTGCAATTTTTTCTACCTCTTACAATGAAACACCAAAGGGTGGTTCCTATTTTCTACTAACCTAATGCCTATAATTCTCAAACCTTCTTTTGGTAATTTTACACCAAAACATCTAATTTCATCAGATATTTCGACTATAAAATCAATTAAAAAGATATAACAAAATAAAAATATCTAAATATCTGAAAAACAGACCATAGATGTGAAAATTCTCTCCACCATGGATACATTCCCCCATTGCAAAATTAACCATAAACCCAATCAAAAAAAATCGTTCCTCCTTCTCTAGCTAAGTCTTCCACTCCCACATCTCATGCATCCCATTACCATCATTCTAGAGGACATACACTAATGGGTTAGATTTCCCACGATTCACCTTATCTTGGGATTCCACAATCTGGGATGGTTGTTCCAACACTAACAAGTCTATCTCCAACGCAAATTCATCCCAATTCAACTCTTGATATGGGTTTGGGATATACTTCTTCAGATGGTAAATGTTGAAGAAATCATGAATCGACATTAAATGGGATGCCAAAACTAGAATGTATTTCACCATACCAATTTTATCATTGATTTCAAAGGGTTTGAAATACCTTAATGTGAGCATACCTTTGTTTCCCAGATAATGATGACCTGAGAGGGGTTCGACCTTTAGGAACACCATGTATTCTATAGAATACTATATATCATGATGCCTCTAGTCGATATTGTCTTTTAATGTCCTTGAGTTTAAAATAATCACTACCTGGTCATATTAACATTCTTAGATAATTCGTTCATAAGACTTCGTCCTAGAAGTGTGGTCTCAACCATCTTAGCCCAAAATAATATAGACTTACCAAACCGACCATTGATCACCTAAACGGATTCATTCAAATAGAATATTGGTAGCTATTATTATAAACAAATTCAACTAACCCTAAATAGTTATCCAACAAACCACTGAAGTCCAACACACAAGAACATAGTATTCTTTCAAGGATCCAATTCTCCAACTCCATATCGCCATCCCATTGAGGATGGTATTCCATTCTCCATTTAATTTTTGACCACATGACCCTTTGAATACCCTCCCAGAACATGGAGGAAAACGGGGTGTATCCTTTAGGTACAATTACTAATGAAACACCATGAATCCTGATAACCATTTAAATGTACAATTGACCCATCTCATCCAGTATCTCTGACCCTATGACTAGAATTAAATGGGATTCTTTAGTCAAGAATTTGATCACTACCCAAATATTGTTCTTCCCTAGAGGTGTACAAGGAAATCTAGAGACGAATTCCTTGGAAACATCATCCCTCATCCAGGTAATATTGGGTAGTATTTAGCATAAACGAAAAGGTGATTGATGTTATTTTTTCACTAGGTGAAAAGTATAGAATCTGTATACAATGTAATAAATGTCTCTTCCCATAACTAGCCACTAGAATAAACTAGGATCACCAAAAAACATCTTGGAAGTACCACGGTAAATGGCCCACTGAGACTGGTGGATATCCTATATCAATACATTACTTAGAGAATTTTGAACCCCAAACATGCCATTGAAACACATTGTTCCTTATAAAGACAATGACCACTCTGAGGACACCTACATACCATAATGAACTGAAAGGATCAATGGAACAAATCATCACCTATATTCTCTCATTTTATGAGCTCCAAAAAAGATGGGGTCAGCTGCACACATTCCAAAAAATACCTACACTATGATCCTAATTTTCCAAATGAATCATCGAAAACATCACCATCTGAGTCCACTGATCCCATGACATCCCCAACGCCTTCACTTGAAATTTCATACTCAAGGAATCACCTAGAAAATTTTCCATCCCCAATGTTTAGACAATATCAAAGTCGTGGACTGTAGATGTTCTATACAGTGATGAATTCTCAAATTTAGATCCTTTTGAGAGAAGATGTTGGTCATGATTTTAGGACCCAAATAGACAACAAACTTCTCCCCAAAGAGTTTGTGACACCATTTATTCTGAGACGGAATTTCCATCACCTACTCCATGTCACAAGTTTTGTAATTCTTTTCATGTGGATGGAGTTAGTGAGATCCAAATGCCACCATGTGATCATCCTACATAAGCACACGCCCATGCCCCTAACTTGATGCATTGCTGTAAAGAACATAATTCATTACTGACTCTATAAAGATCAACACAAGTGAGGTAGTTAGCCACCTCTTCAACTAATTAAATGATGCTTCAAAGTCCATGAAAAAATCAATCTTCACACCCTTCATTGTGAGTGTGGTGATTGGAGAATTCATATGTTAGATATCCTGAATTAACAACATTTAATACCCTTACATTATAAGAAGACTCTTGATCTCAAACACATTCTTCGGCTACTACCACAACATAACTGCATTGATCTTCATGGGGTCCATCGAAACCCCTTTCTCTGAGATGACATGGCCAAAAAACATCACTTTCATGATCCCTAAAGTTCACTTTGAGAGCATCACATAACAATGGTTATCATGAAAGGGATTGAGCACAATATTCATTGGATTCAGAGGATCCTCCTCATATCTGTAGTAGACTTGGATGTCATCCAAAAATAACACCCTAATGGAGTTGAGATACCGGTGGAACACCCAATTCATGAATACCATAAAGAATTATTGAGTGTTCAAAAATCTGATATTCATGACTAAATACTTGATGTGACCATACCTTCTTTGGAATGACATCATTAGAATATCTGCCTACTTATCCATTACTCGGTGGTATCCTAAACGCATATCAGTCATGGAAAACCTATTTTCCCCTTTTCAGTTGGTTTCAAAAATCATCAATATGAATAGAAGTGTATTAATTTTTTAAGGTTACCTTATTAATATTCTGGTATTCTACAAACAAACATAGAAATTCTTCTTCCATATTTGAAAAAAATTTGATTGTTCCAAAGGGAAATGATCAGGTGAATGAATCCTTAGGATTCAAAATAGTAAAGTGGTACTTTTAATTCCATCAATTATGTTGGGGCCATGCGATATGGGGGGAAATATATCAGTTATGTTAACAGATCGAAATCAATTTTGAACTCCACATACTGCTCTGGGGGTAACCATGAAAAATCATCCAAGAACACCATTAGTAACTCCACCACCACATGTGGTAACCCAATACATAGGTAAATACAACCATCCTCTACCATGGGCGATGATTAATGAAATGAAAAACTACCCAACCATGTGAGTGGAGGTCCTGCTCATCCCAACCGAGGATCCCATTCCCTAATAAAAAACCTAAGCACTTTCAATTGTTTCCATAAAACTAACTCACCACTGAAAAAAATCAATGTGAACTAAAAACACACTATCTATCACATTCTATGGATTATGTCAAACAACTCCACATAAATGACAAAGAAATCCCACTCCATTTCCACCCATGACATGGAAAGCACAAACAATTGAATCTGGGGGCCCTGGTCCTTCCTCTTAACCAAAAAGATCACCAACTCCATTATAAATGGTAAAAACATGATTGGAAGACTGAAATGGTTCACATGATGAGAAAATTCAAAAAAGGCAGGGAAACTAATATAAAAAATAATTAAATCTATAATGGACACAGTCAGATTGGTAAATCGAATTGTTGAGGGCCCCGCATCCTGGCCCACTGGTGCATGCGCCATAGCATGAAGGTTTCTAGTATTATCTTGTGCCTGATCATAACCATTGGCCTAATGATCTACTCTAAAATAACTTTGACCCAATGAATATCCAGTCATGCCACCTCGACCACCAAACTGAGACCCCAACATACTGGACAGTTATGATTGATTGGTCATAACCCTAGAACCCATTGATCCAACGTGGACAAGATAAGAATGTATAGATTTTAGGAGTCATAGTAAGCTCCCCAATGTAGTACACCAATTCGAGTTCTTAGGTTGGGATGTAAAGAAAGGTCATGTGTGACCATACATCCTATATTTTCAGCATATAATGGATACATCATCACAAGACATAGATGAAGGAAACATTGTAGGATGAACTGAGCTATATCCAAAAGTATTCCATTTTTTTTAATATTTCATCTTCTTTTCTAATGAACATCTATTTTCCATTATTGACATGGACCAAGAGACGCATGTCCCACAGTTGTGGTCAATCTCCACTAACATTCTCGGTCAACCACTTCATCAAAAGTCTTCAGTTTATATAATAAGACATGATAATAGATATCTAACCGTAATAATTTCTCAAACCATTGAGCCTTCATTTTCACATTTGAAGATATCTAAGGAGCATAACATACTAGCCAGGTGAAATTTTCAGCATACATCATCACTAAAAGGTCCCCCAAGATAAGGACCATGAAGTCTCACAACCTAGAATATTCTAATACCAGATGGATGTGTTGATAATTGAAGACAAACATAAAGTCCTTCACGGTCATTTTATTGTGCTTCCTAACCTGATCTAGTGAGTCCCACATCATATGATTGGGATCCTCTAGGTGAAAGGAAGCACACATCACCTTGACGTCTTCTGAGTTTTCCTGAAACATGAACATGTGCTCAATCATCATGAAACATTCCTATGCTTTACTGGGTTCAGAGATACCTTTAAAATTAGGTGGATTATACTACAATAATTACTGGGCCTTATCCTTTCACAAGACATTACCATCTACCCTAACTATAATAGATTAAAGACCCACTCCTTAACATAGAGCATGAGCATGTCAAACTAACTCTTCTATCATCCTCTGATCATGTGGAGTGTGGAACTATCTCTTGATCTGTCCTATAGTTGTAGGGGAACTTCAATAGAGGAATTTTGCAATATGAGGAATCGGTCACATCATAAAATCATCAAAGTAACATGTTTGAGATAATTATAGCATCCTCATAGAACAAATAACTCTAAAATGTTAAAATAAACCAAGTCCAAAACCCATCAAACCAACCAGTGTCCCTGCACAATCAGCAGTCTATACATCCCACCTAGAGGATAAGTCAAACAAACATCCCAACATCCCGTGGTGACTCGATATCTACCATGAGGTGTACGGGATAGGCACTATACTCACAACTAAAAATTTGATCCCCAAAATTCCTTTCTCAGTTCTATATAGAATCATCCTAAATTACCAACCCAAAGAATTAAAACCTCACTCTAATTGTATTTTTTCATGAACCAATTGAATCTCTATCAGACCCAGTGCCTGACCAATTCTGTGACAGGGCCTGAGATGAACTTTTGATGTCCTCTAAACAACATCCACAACACCACCCATGAAGCTCACTTGCATCCTAATTCATCTTCACCAATGACTTTACCCTTACACATATAAAACATAATCAAATCTGTTTAATCCTAAGGGTATAATCATGTTGTGAACCAAATCCTAGTAGGAATACACCCAAAAATATTAAATTTATTTAAATGATATAATGATAAATAAATTTGTAATCTTGAATAATAGAATGTATGAAAAAACATTTTAAAGAAAAAACAATTAATAAAAAGAATTTTAAGGAAATTAATCATGAAAAACACCATTATCATTGAGTAACTGAAATTCTCTAACATATGCCGATTGTGAGAATGTGATGATAAATGATCACCAAACCTGGGAGATGCCCAATGGGTATTAGTTAGCTAATGGTACCCTATAACCTTGTGTCTCGGTATAATGTGGTATAGGAACCACAAAAATCCATGCATTAATTCACGGGCCACTAGAGAGAATAAGCATCAAAAGATATATTGGGCTCTGACAATAAATATGATTAGTTAGTGTTGTTATAGTCAATCTTAATAAGTGAATATGGGCTATGGACACTACCAAATAACTTTCCCACTAGTCCTAGTCTACCCTCATAGCTTCCCAAGCTTCCTGTTGAGTTATCAAACATGTTTCATGAAAAATACTTATAAAAAAATTTATATTACATAATTCATAGAAGGCCCTACACACATTAACGTCCTAATTTCATACAAAAATCCTATTATAAACTACAACAGACACCAAAACCTTTTAGTATTTTAGTTGTCACCTGATTCAAAATTTGTTAAAACATCTGCACAACTTATAAATCATTCCAAAAGAACATCCCAGAGCTATCCCTCACGAATTTATCTGTTTGGCATATAAAACATATTTTACAATAAATTTAACTTCTACACTCTTAAAAAACGACATTACATCTATTTTAACAATTAAAAAACCATGAAATGGATCAAACGCAACCCAAATAAATTTTTTAATAAGCACATAAGCACAGAACTACTTACCTTTTATGAAGATACCCCAAATTCGGGTGCAATACTATCCCCACACCTAATTCACACCAAGATGATTGAAGATATGGACCCTAATCAAGTGGGTGAACATCAAATGTCAAGGTAAAACACTAAAATCTCAACCATGGGTTTGTAATAGTGAAATCCCCCAAAATAAAATAGAACCCACTAGAATATAAAGAGATTGAGAGGAGAAAGAAGGATTACATAAGAATTTGAAGTGGAACCTCTCCACATATTGAACAAATTTGATGATATAGGATATGTGGGTTGGAGGGAGGTTCCAAGGGAGAAATATACAATAAGAGATGAGAAATAGGGGTGTTATGGTGTAAAACCTGAGAGGAGAGATAAATAGAAGGAAAATTTTAAAAACATGTCAGATCTGCCCGGTCTCCACACTGTTTCCAGGGACGGACCACATGATTGTGCAGAGGCAGTGAACTATTTTCAACCTAATACCATTCAGCTTCAATGGGTGGTTCATGGTTACTTCCAAAAGTGCACCAACCATGATGAAATGATGGTTTTTGTCCATTCCCATTAAACATCCAATTTATTCAAATATATAAAATGGAAAATCAAAGATAGATATAGACCGAAATATAAATTGAAAAATACCTAAAAAATATATCACATATGTGAAAATTATTAACATTATTATGGCTATGATATTAGTCAGAAGCAAATTTCATACACATGAGGATAGCGTCCATAAAACAAAATGAAGGATAAGGTAAGATATTTTCCATCAATTTACATTTTGTTGAGACTTATTTTTGTTGTGATCCAATTCAATTTTTTTGGTGTATATACTACCCATTAACATGCTATATTATCGATATACATATTCTCATGATATTATATTTTTACTTTAATTCATTGGGAATTATGATTTAAATGTTTCAATGTTTTACCGGACAGTTTGAAATGTGTAGATATTATTTTCCCTCAAGAATGATTTAATGTCATAAAATAATTCTGTTATTATCCTCCTATGAGAAATTATTGATAAATCCATATTCGTTATTAAATACGAGTAATTGACCATGAACCTTATGTATTTTATAAATGACTAATTATTTGGACATGAAGTATATGGGTTGGGGACTATTTAATATGATTCTTACAGGTTGGAGATGTTTAATGAATTCCCCTAGAGGCACCTATAGTATTTTTATAAAAAATAGTTGGCCCAAATATATGGTTTATTTCTACATAGCTAAACCATCTTATGAAAGGTGTTGGGAGTACAGGTTCCATGTACCATGGAAACATGGAATCCAATAATTAATCATTTCACTCAATTAGTTATGGTTGTTATTCAGCATTTAGATTTATCTTTTACATATCTATGGATATATATAAATATAAATTACATGTTTAAATGGAATGAATTTTAGCTTCATATCATTCCATATTGAATTCACCTTATATATTTAGTTTAATTTCATGTTTTATCCATTAATTACATTTCCATGTTATTTTATTCTTATTGACTATATATTAATTCTGCATTATTTACCCTTATTGATCGATTGAGATCAACCATATTCTATTTTCATTCACCATGATATGAGGAATAATTCATTGAATATGATATCAAGGATTTAATTTATTTACTTTTTTTATTTTTCATGTCTGTATATTCTATTTCCAAATATACTATTGATTTCGTCTTTGTGATATGTCTTTACTAGGATACTAAACTGATCAATACTTTGTGATTTGATTCCTTTTAATAAATTCAGAGTTATAAAATAATTCTCTAACTTCAAGCATCTATATTCGAGGTGTTACCAAAAAATATGATCGAACAATAATATAAATTAAAAACTATATAAAAAGAAATGATTAAATTTGAGTTTGGATTAATTTAAAAAAAAATTAAAAAATTTATATCACTAATTAATTCATCAGTACTAAAAAATGGTAAATAATCACTTTCATTTTCATGTTTTATATTATATATATAATGTAAAACATGAGAATAATGGAGGATATTCTTTTTTTAGAATAATGTTTACATTTTTCTGTCAGTAATTTATACTATATTATTGAAAATTCAATTTTAATTATAATATGTTACTTAAACATATTAAAGTACTAAAAATTATATAAAATAATCTATTTATTGAACATAATTGTAATTATTTTCTAGAATATATTTTGTATATCATGTGGTCTTTATATTTATGAGAAGAACACTTATATAACATTTAGTTTCAATTTTTTATATTCATGATGTTTATTCTCATGTTTAAAATTTTTAACAGATGAAATTCTCATTCAATTGAATTTCATTTGTATTGTCCTAAAAATGAAACATTCATTTTTCATTTTTAATTTTAGAAAAATTTATATAATTAACCCAATTATAACTAGGTTTATTTCTATATATTATATTGAATGGATATTTTTAATGAGTTTCTATAGAAGTTATGGATATGTTTTGTAAAAAATTAATGTTGTTATCATTTGGAGAATAAGATCGTCCATAATTATTAAAAATATAACATCTTTAATGGAAATAGTTTCTTTTTTCTTAACTTACATATTTCTTTTACTACATTCTTCATATTTATTTTTTGTGATATAATAAATAAGATTTAGAATTTATTAGAACACCTCATACAATATATCATTAATCTTACCATATGGTATTTAACTATGAAGTCATTATTAATATATTTTTGGTGTGTACTTGGTAACCATAAAATATCGAATACATAATTTCTGGTTTTGTGGGAAAAATAAACATATTGATTGGATATCTAAAATTAGGCCCCACCCATAACATTCATCTCAAACACATTCTACATATATTAAATGACCAATAATATTAATTCACATTATTTACTTTTAAATTCAAAATAATTTAAATTGAATTTAGAAATGTAACATTTCCCTAGTAAATGAAATATCAATTACAATATTTTTAATTTTAGTGATATCATATATTTAAAAGTAATAATGTTGAGGAAACATTAATCAGTTTGAAATGACGAAATTTTAAATGCCGAGTGCCTATAATATGGATAGAGAGCGTAAAATATTGTTTAATTATATTATGGTTTGTTGTAAAGGATTTGATAATGAAAATGTTAATGAACACAAAAACGGAATCAGTAAGGTATCAAATATTTCTATAAGTCCAAAAGAAATTATTGTATTCATTTAAAACCTACACTCTATTGAATTTAAATGTATTTGGTACAAAAACATAAAAAATATTTTCCTTGTAACAAATTGTAAAATTGGTGTTATAAATCTCTTTAAAAATTCTTTTCACTTTTATAAGAAAACAACCATTTTTTATCATAAAAAAAATTACAAAATATTGAGTAAATAATTTTCATTAAATATAGCCACATAATATTGAGATGAATTTTTAATAATGTATAACGAATTTGATTGTAAGAAATTGTGATGATGTTGTATATTTTTTTTTTAAAATATTATTCATTTCTATAAAAAGGCGAAAACCACAATATAGAAAATGTTAAAAAGTATACATTTTAATTCATTGAATAAAATTTCCAAAATTACTGAAAATATCATTTATAATCTTAGGAATCAAAACTAGGAAAATTCATGAAGCATTAAAATTAAAACCAATAAGGAATGAAATGATATAGAAGTAAAACATTAAATAAATATTTTGAAAATAATTATCCTTAAATGTATATATATTGTTTATTTTTAATTTAACCGTATATAAAATGGAATATAAGCATGTAAACCAAAATAATAACATGGGGATAAGTAAATAATGATAATTTAAGATGGCGGGGTTATATAAATTATAAATTGGAATCCAAATATAAAAAATCCTAATAGAAAATGTGATTTTAATATAAATTCATTTCCATTGGGTCTTGGCATAGACATACATGTTTGATGTTCATATACAATGAATTTACATATAGTAAGTACTTACATAATATATAATTTTAAATATGTTCAATTTTTTTAATCTCTTTAATGATAGTTTGAAATTAAGTGATTGAATAATTATCTCTTATGTCAACCACATATGTATTATTGGAAAATTAATGTAAAATTATACTGGTATATTGAAGATGGTTATTAATTTATAGAAATAGTTCCATAATATCATGACTGTAATTAATTTCATGAATATTTTTATTTATATTAATTTTAGAATCATATCTTCATAGGGGATACATTATAGATAATCACACTACATCATGGAGGTGGTAGTCCACATATATGCATGAGATACGTTATTTGTTTCAAAAGATAATAAGATAAGATTGTAAATAGTATCATATATTTCTATTATTTTATCTACATCATTAATTTATTATATATTAATATATTCTATATTTATATCCATCCTTGTGATGTGGAGATAAAAATTTTATTGGACAACTGTGGGAGGAATATATTCCATTATTATACAGAAGCAATGCTTTCATTTTCTGTATAATGAAAAGGATATAAAAAATAGTAGTACCAAAATCACAATAACACCATAGTATATTTGTGATAATGTATTCATTATGTTATGATGGATAAATAATATGTTTAGAATGTAGGTGAATAAATAATTACTGAATCAGTCAGTTATGAAGAATATATTTTCATTGAGAGACCGCTAATGATTACCACATTATGTATTCTTTGTGTCATATTAGGGTAAGAACATGAGATCGAGAAAAAATGTAATGAATATAATGTTGTTGTTAGGCCTAATAAATCTAGTATATATGTATTAGTCTTAGGAATAAGTCATAATAATAGCTTTACTATTATAAATAGGGGAGGGACCAACAAGTATGTATATTAATGATATAAATTAAAAATCATCATTTTCTTGTGAGTGTGGGAATTTTTTTTAAAATAATCCTATAATTAAGGAAAATATCTGTATAATTTGATCAAAATAATTTTATTAATATTTATTTAATAATTAATCCTTATCCATTTATTTTCAACCCTTTTAACTCATTTGAGTGCTTACTAGTATAATAAATATTATCCACTGTTACTATTATTTAAAAAATAATTATTATATTAATATCAAAAAATAATAACTTTTACTAAAATAAAAAAAATCATTTTTCAGGATTTATCTTCTATATCTGATAGAAATTAATTTTAAAACGTGTCTTACAAATTCAATGAAAACTTTTTTTAGATAGATATAAATTTTCGGAAAATTTATTTTATTGAAAAATAAATTGGTTTGTTAATTCATTGTGATTAGTTGATTAGGATATATCACATGAGACCTATTATTATTTAAAAAAAGATAAATAAAATTGTTACCTAGTAAATACATGATTTATATAAAGGTAGTAAAAATATATATTTTTAAAAAAAAATGCATTACATAGATTTCAAAAATGTTATGAAAATATTTCAATTTACGCAATTATATTTTTAAAAAAATTATATTACTTTAAAAATATATGTGTTTCTAATAAATAAGGACTCATAAAATGTCAACTTATTGTCCTATCATTAAAAAAAATCAAAATTTATTGATTTTATTTATTTTGTATTGTCCATTATTCAAAAATAAATCAACTATTTCTAAAAAATGAATCAAATTTACTATAAGAAAAATATTATCTCTAGATTTTCGGATTGAAAATAATTTTATCAAATTTAATTTTTGAAATTTAAGAATTTTGGTTTTAATTAAATTCATGATTTTTTAAATTTATTCCTAAATAATAAATTATTGTCTGATATAATTTAATAATAGGGGATACATTCTTCCGTAAAAATAAAATTACATTCTAAACATTTTGTAGAGTGTATCATCACGAAAATTTCTGGCTCGTTATTCATAATAACCCTTTCATATTCCACTGATTCATAATCCATTTTAATGTTTATCATATTTATCGTATCCAATAGATTCATCTGACTCTACAAAACTTGTTCTGTAGTGTCAATATTCTTGATATTCACTTCACATGATAATAAATCATGTTTTTATTTTAATTACTCATTTTTTGAATGATGTTTTTGGTCTGTCAGTTAATACCTCAAAAATAATATTTGGAACATATCATATTTTTGGAGAGGATATGTGTCATTTCCAAATGGTAATCCAAAATACTAATCATTTCCAAAATTTCAGAAGGATATATGTTCCTTAGAATTGGCTTCTCCTTATAAAGAAGAATATTTCACCGTTCCTTGTTAAATATTTTAAGAAAACATAATCCCTTAAATGAATGTATTAAAACAAACTCATGATATCTATATAATATGTTTTTCCACTTTAGACTACCTATATAAGGCATTGAATAGTTATTCCTTTCACTATTGTATCCTTAACTTGTGTTTTTCCAAAAAGTGTCATTTCATCAACTTCATCCTGACATGTTTATGGACAACATCATTACCCATAAAATCCTTATTATAGCTCCTTTTAATTATTTGTTGATATATAATTTAATATGAAAATTCCCCCAAATGTATATAATGAGCCTAGGAATATTAATTGTCATGTGAGAACATCCCCAATATGAGGTCTATTTTTTGAATAGTATAATAGGACTGTCCTTCTATCTAAGGATGAAATGTCGTACTCGAATATATATTAGTTTCCTGATACTTATGAGAAATATTGTATATTTTTTATGAATAATGTGGGTCATGAACAAATACAATTAAAATATGTGTTCCCCAATATATCAGAATATCAATAATATACTTCCATGTGAAGTGATTAAGTGGTTAATATTACCTCATAGCGAAAAAATTTAGGGATATGGTAAGGTGAAAAAAACCCATATGGAATCAAAATTTATGAGATTACTTGGATAAGTATTGTTAATGTAGTCTTTCATATCATAACATTTCCAATCCAAAATAGGTAGAGGTTTCATTAATCCCTTATGATGTTGTATCTTAGCCTTTACCTATTGAAAAATCATGAATCATGAATCATAATCTACATTTTGACATTTTATATTAACCCAAAACAAATGAAGTTTTAAATCCTGATATATGTATGTGTTGCAATGGGTAATAGATTAATTTGATCTATTAGAATCATCTAATAATTATATTTTTATTTTTTTCATGTAATTAATAAATTACAACTTTATAAATATCAATATATCAACTTCATTGTTAATTTCTACATACTTATTATTAACACTTAATTCATTCTCTATCTTATTTTCCTACTAGGTGTGGTAGTTTATCGAGGAATCATATTTGTTTAGTAGTTACTTCCGTCAAATTTTCCTCATTTCGATCTCATGGTATGAAATTGTATATTCTCATTTCTTGGATGCTTTTATACAACATATTTTTTTCTCATAAAAGTTAATTCCAATATAACTTCAATAAATAGATTATGGTGACATAATCAAAATCATGGGATTGATAAAAATATTCAAAAATCATTACCTCCCTCGATTCTTAGGAAATCACACCATCATTCGTCATATTAAAAAATATATGTCCGTTCACCATAGAATCTATACATCTCAAAAATATATTCCATCATGTTGGAAACGTAAATATCAGTGCACATACAAATATACTCATTAATTATTCAAAACAATCATTAAATTCTTAAAAACATTTTGAATAAACCACATTATATGTCAACTATGTTAATAGGTCTGCTTATTGAGATATTGTTTTATTAGATAAATTAATAGAACCAAATAATATTGGGAAACTAGATATGAAATTCATATTCAATGGAACAAGATATTTCATTTCTATTTTTTCATTTTTATGTATTAAATTATAATCCATCTGAAGAGCTTTTTTGACAAATAAAAAAATCTTAATTACTAGAGAATTAATATTTTGTTAATTTTACTTATAATTTATTCTCTAAAATTTTCTTAAAAGTGGGTTTTAATGGAATAATGTTCATATGAAAACATTTACACATTATCAAGATATCTTAAAAATGCCCCATTTAAATAATCGACATAATACCTAAATATATTATTCATCTAATCCAAAAAATATAGTGATTTATTGAATTGATAGGGTATAAATTTATAATGTCCATACCATGTATATAGTGGAAATTTTGGATTATATTTTTTTATGTTTTGTAGTTGATGATAACTATATTGAAGATAAATCATTGAAAATTATTTATGTCCTCGATGATGACCAAATGTGTTATTAATATGTGGTAATGGAAATATTTCCTCAATAATAATTTATTATTTCTATATAATTAATGGAAGGAATCTTAGACATATCATTATTATCTACAAAAGGGGGGCCAAACACCCTATAAATAAAATATATATCATATAAATAATTTATAACACAACACCCATAACTTTTTCTTCAATTATAAAAATTCTATAATGACCATCATACAATGTATCATCAATTTAAGTTCAACACTAAGGAAAAATCAATATAAAACTAAATTTTTGGCTAAGATAAATATCAATGTAATTTTTTTAGTAAAAACATCAATATATTCATGGAAAATAGGTACACCCTCAATTATAAGGATTGCTTTACCATTTATATGTTACCAAAACTCTTCCTCGAAAATAATTTCATTGATAAACATTGTAAAAGTATTTAATCATGATTCATATGATCTTTTATTTCCTTATAAGACAAGGGATCCCATATATCCCTTATAAATCACAATCTCATTCTCATAGAAATAAATTTGAAATTTATAATATGAAATATAGTCTATACCAATGATTATATCAAATATTAACACATGTATAATAATAATGTTCTAAAATATTTTATTCTTAGGTGTATTTATATGTACTTAATGACATAACCGTATTGTAATAATATTTTTTAGGATAGTTGATTGATATATCATTTCGTAAGGATCCCATTAAATATTTAATTTTCATGAAAAACATTGAGGTTACAAAACATTCACTAATCCTGAATAAAATAATCAAACAGAGAAAATCAGGGTTATAAAAAATATAATTACTACCACATATTTACAATACTCCACTTATTCAATAGAGAATAAATAAGATCAGTCTTTCTCCCTTATCAATTTTTGGAGGAAATTCCCTTGATGTATGGGGCATTAGTTATAAATATTTTTATCTCTGTATAGATAAAGCACTATATAAAATATGTTTACTTGTATCACTTTCATTCAAGAGCCTATAACGTATTTCATTATATTTGAATGAGACTCCTTGTCCCATCACAAAATTACATGGGTGTTTCCTTCTATAATTATCACATATTGGAAATCCCATATTCCTTTTTTTTATAATATCTATGAACCTGAATGGTTGGATCCAATAATAAAAACATATTCACTGTCATTTTTTTATTCTTAATAATGTGTCATAATTTTTTTAATAAAAAACAAAAATCATCGTAAAGAAATATTGGATCAAATTGATAAAAAAGAATATTTAAGATTATATATTCAATAAATAAAGACATACACATAACTACTTGGATTCATAATCAACTGGTTTATAATGATCAACATCATCTCCCACTACATTCAGTAGACTATTATGGCTTCTTAAGAACCACATACTTGAAAACATTCTTCACAACCTATGGAAAAATAAATAACTTAGAGTGATCTCAAATTCTCATTAATGGAAAATATAATCTTAAAAAATTTATTTTTATCAATTAGAGATGAGAATATTATAAATGATAGCATAATAATATTGAATGAGCATAATGTAGAGAGAACTCATATCAATAAAAACATTCGGTCATCATAATGATACATTGAATAAATATTTAACATACCAAAAGTGCAATAATAATGAACAATAATGAGAAATATGATGTGAATATGGATCAATGGAATATACAAAAATGTATTGAATGAATAAATAAATTTTGTTGGATACATAGAAAATCATCATCATAGAACCCATACAAAACCCTTAAATTCTGAATTATAATATGTTAAACATCTAATATTATTCTATTCATAACCAAATTATTACCTAATTTAGTGGATCACTATTAGGGTGAACGAATTTTATATGTTGTATTTAACTTTCTCAAGACCTAAAATGGATCTAAAAAATTCTTATCTGTTGTATTTTTTTCACAAGTCATCCAAAATGGGGCTCATCGCATCATAAATAATTTTCAAGGAAAATATCATTAATGATATGCTTGAAAAAATACACATAAACCCATATGGGAAACACACTTAGAAATCAAAATACATATTTCATCTAAAACCCCATTCTAAATACATATGTCACAGAAAATTAGAGGAGTTTTTTTAATGAAATATTTTAAGGGAATAAAAAATAAAATAATGGTTATGGTGGATTTAAAATTTAATTACATCATATACATTAAAAATTTTCTTTCCTTTCATAAATGAATAACCCATGAAAATGAAAAAGGTTCCCTAACATTATTGTATAGGCAATATTAATCCATAAATAAAAATAATGTGGGTAATATCATTAACATATAACCCTACTGAATAATAAAAAACATAATGTTTTATTAGTATTTATGAATTTAAACTTCATTAAAAATAATTAACAATATTCTTTTAAAATATTTCCTTGAAAATAATTATTAAAAACTATAAAATTGTTAAATATTTTATGAAATAGTTATATAAAAATAAGAATGAATCATATAATTTAAGATATAAATATAATAATTTTAGTAATATAGGGAAAATATGATCATGATGTAGAAATAAGAAACAAATATTTGTTTCAATCATTTTATAGTAGGAGATAAAAAGAACCAATGGAATAAATTATCGAAATTTTAATTTTATAATTTTTTAAAAAGAATTATTTTGATAGTGTAAAATATATTTAAAAAATTATTATTTTTTAAAAAAAACTCTTCAAACAATTTTAAAAAATATTTATATTGAGGACAAATATTATTCATATAGATTATTATACATGATCGACATTACATGCGAATAAATTTCTTGATGTTTCATTAATAAATAATTGATGAAATTGAAATTAAACTTATAAAAAATATTAATAACTAGATGATAACAAATGATATGTGGCTCAAAAAAAAAGAGCTTAAAATTACTCCTAAGGATCCTTTAACATAAACACTATAGAAAAGAAAATAGATTGCAATATAATGACTTTTACACATTATTATCCTTTGAATATCCAAACCATTAATGATTAATGTGAAATGAATCTTTTAATATGATGAAAATAACTATATTCATGACATATTATGTCAAAATTATAGTATAAATACCTCATGAAAGAAGATAGGTTGACATCATAAACATATGTCTCATGTAATGGAAATTATTGTAAATTATGTGAAAAAATAAAATACTAAAAAACTAGTGGAAATATAGAATGATAAAAATTAGATCCAAATTAAATATTAAAAATTTAATTAAAAATTTAATGAATAATATATTTAACCCCGCGTTAGGTAAAAGATAGATGATTCCTTTTACTACATGCTAATTTTCAAGTCAAATCGATGAGGATGATGAAATTAAAATATAAATATAAAATACTATGAAATATGAAAATTTAATGATAGAATATTAAAATGGATAGTATTAAAACCAAATAATACAATGACGATTCATAATAATAGAATATTCCCCAATAAAGTGAAATTGTAATGAACTATCATTCCTTGAGTGTAGAAATTCTATATCTGTCCTTCAATACATATATATTAGGCTCATATACATTATTTTATTTCTCAAGTGAATATTAATGGATTAATACCATAACCCTATACGATTATTTAAAATTATTACAATAAATTGTTTAATTACTTTGTTATTTATGTCATTGTCAGATGTTTTGAGGGCGTGCAATCCATAAGATCAAAATAGATACGAAATGTTGATCTTAATCAATGGGTTCCTATTATATCACAGAAATAAAAATTATAATGAAATAATTATAATATTTATATATAAATTATACACTGAAATACTATTATGAATTATGATTTTGAAAAATGAACTATATTACAATCCTTGAGACAGTTGGCCGTATATACAGTTGAGTAATGATTCCATTTTCACCATTAATTAATAAAAATATTATATTCTCTTATATAGCTATATAATGATCATAAAATAATTAATATCATATTTTTTATCTAAATACACCTAAAAATATTATCCATGTGAAGTGATGATGAATAATGAATCACAATTCATATTGGTGGTTGTAGTCCACAATTTCCAACGAATAATGTTTTTATATTCCATTTGAATGAATGATAAGAATTTTTTTGGTTTTATTTTGTCAAAAAATATGAATTTATCCTTAATATCATAATTATACATAAAATTAAAAATTATAAAAAGTTTTGACAGATGGTGATGAAAAATAATTACATTGGTTCATGTGGCTCTAGTCCACCGTACACATAAATGATTGTTTTTATGACTTGTTGTAATTGGATATGAATATAGGTTATTCCTTAATCCTAATAAAATATCATAAAAAGAAATATACTTATGTTATTATTTAATAATTATTTTATAATAATTTAACAAATTTGGAAAAATAAAATGAAAACATTCAGTAAAAAACATTACCTTTTATTTATGCTACCACGTTTCATAATACCTTAAGAGTACCATGGTTCTCATCACACTATAAATAAGGCTTTAGGAACGTAGATATGGATTTTTAGATTGTATTTGGAATTTTTTTTGAACCAAAAGGGTTTTAGGTGTGAACAAATATGAAAAATACAATCCCTTTATTATGATTGGGGAGGGGCCCTCTTGGAATTTCGTAATATTTTAAATTAATATAAATACTTTTTTACCAAATGGATTCAAATTGATAATATTGGAATAAAGTAAAATTATTAGTTAATATCACTTTATAAAATTAAATTTGGGAATGTTTTAACTATATTGTAACCCTAATCATTGGGTTTTAAGGCCTATTATGCTTTTTGACAATTACCACAACAACATGGGTATTTACATTATGAGGGTCATTATCGTTATTATAAATGGACTGAAATCTAATATATGAACCCTGATTGATATGATAAACAAAATAATAATAATATGTATGATTATATATATATATATATTATTTTGAAATATGTTAATACAATATTATTTGTTATAAAATATCATTAATGTCACTTTTGAGTAATATTCATTACATTGGAATTTATGACGTAAATATAATATTGTTACAAAAAATAAATATATTATTAAATACCTATAATTTTATATTAATCCATGAAATTCCTTTATCAAATTAGGTATCTCATATTATATTTATTTTAATATTTTCAGTGTCATTTATTTAAATTCTCTATGAATTGCATAATCAATGCCTAATCATTGTGAAAACATTTATGGTAATTATCTTTTAAACAATAATTTATCATATATTATAATATATAATATAAATAAATATTTTTAAATATTAATATTTCAAACATAACATATCTTCTATTTATCTCAAATTTTAAAATAGTATATTTACTGAAAATAAGAGAGTGACATTGTTTACTTTTCACCACGTAAAATAGTTTGTTGTTCTTAATCAGACCTAAATGAGAAACAATGGACGTATAAATGAATCTTGGAAGATTCTGGATGATATTTTCACATACTATATATTTATGGGAATTACATGGGTCATTTTCTAGTTATTATCATATAATTTTAGACCATGATTATTGTATTTACCCATTATCAAGTTAACAAAAAATTCTATAGTCACTAAACATATTTGAATAGTCTATATTTGTAACATTTATCAAATTTTTAAATCACAATTCCTAATTTGGAATGCATTTTTAATTATTCAATATATAGTGTTGGTAAAAAATAATTAAATATTCAATATGAAAAACGCATTGAAAAATAGTTGCAAAATTAACCTTTTTACGTATAAGATGATTTTATTTTAAATAAATGTATAAAAATAATTAGATAAATATTAAAAAATTATTATTTAAATGAAAACAAACTAAATAAATTCAAAAAACTATTTTTAAAAACATAAGATGAAAATAATATTTTCAAAAAAATTACACTATTTTTTACGATTCAACGAAAAATATACATTTTTTAGAAAATAAAATAAATTTCACATGAAGATACTTCTGGAATGTTAATTAAATATAATAATTTTCATTTAATTAAATTAAATATCTAATTACTATGAAAATAATTAAAATCTTCACTATAAAATTTGATACAAAACATTTTTGAAGAAAACATATTTTTTGAGTAAATAATAGATTTAAAAAAACAATTATGTGATTCTTTAATATAAATTAAACACCAAATATTCATTTATTAGAAAATATATATATATTTCATGTAGTTTTTTAACCTATTCAGACTATCCAATCAAATTACATAGTTATAAAAATCATATTTAAATAATATTTTTTTTGGTTTGATTACACATGGTGTTGCATATTTTATATGTAATGGAACACTATTTGTCCATTAAAATATTATAATATTATAGTTTCACCTATTTTATAAATATTTTCCTCACAATTTAAACCTCAATATAATCATTCATTGATTGATATTTTTAAATTATATTGTGAAAATCCATCATCATCATAATTGTTAACAAAATAACATCACGAAAATAGGAAAACAGAAGTGTGAATGTCATATAAGATAATACATAATAAGATTACATGTGAAAAAAATGAAGTAAAAGTGAAAAATATAAGTACATAATATAATGTAATAATATCTAAATAATTATGGAGAGTGAAAGATATAATGGATCAAAAGAATGTAAAGGATCATGTGAATGTCAATGACCACCAAACCATTCACCATTGAGGTGTAAAAATGGTCTACGATTCAATAGAGGAGATTATAATTGGATATCCTCTTTTTAGATTCTTTATATAGAGATAAGGAGTTACGTTACTATATATACAAAAATAAAAATAAAATACAATTAATTGACATGTATAATTGTATGATCCTATTAAATTCATTCATAGTCTCTTATTTTTCACTAATCTATTATTATCCCTGCAAATATTTTCATGTTTGGAGCACTATTATCAATATCATGGTGCTCTCCCATTGTTCTCATAGTGCGAGGGTTATATGGAAACACATTCTTGGTGTGAGGATTGGATTTGGTGGAACATGATTCATCCTCAATGTTAAGGCTTATCTCCTTGTGATGTTCATGTGGGTTCAGATCTGGCAGTGTTTTGTTCTTCCTATAGCGACGTGTTGGTGTCTTCCTCAGTGAGATTTCTGGCAATTGCAGGGATCCTCCGTGTCTCGGTTCTGGCGTCACAGTGATGTGTTTTATTCCTTGTAAAATTTCATGGTGGCTTCATTCTTCCCTTGTAGTCTGATTATGGCGTCACGACATGTTTGTTTCTTCTATGGTGAAATTTCCCGGCAAATGTTAGATTTGTTCAGGGTTCAGGGATGGAATCTTGGCGGGGCACATTTCTTCTCTAGTGATTTCTCAGGGCGGTGGCGATTTGTCTATGCCTTGGTTCAGGTATGGATGGGGGTTGTGCTTTAGCAGTGATGGGAGTGAGCTTTTGTGGCGTTGGGTGGTCTGATCTTCCATGGAGAAGGGGTCAAGTACCTATCTGTTGCGGGATAGGTGGTTGGTCCTTTCAATCATGATGGCATGCTCTGACAGTGTGAGTGGATTGGATGGTTGGTGTTTACATTGTGGGAATTTTGGTTGGTGGTGATGGTATTTGAGGTTCCTTGAGCATTTCATCAACACTAGATGGCCTTTTCTCAACTATTATGGGATCCTCATGTTGTCTGCATACCAAAACGTTTTGGTCTCTAGTGAGGTTACCTCTTCAGCTAAGATCTTATTGGATTCATGCCTCGTGTGTCACATCTAGTTCTCATCGATGTGGTCACCCTCTTCATTGATGCAGATGTGATATGGTTGTCGGGTCTTCCAACCATGGTTGGGGTTTTCCGGACATCTTGCTTCCTCTAGCATCTAGCCTCTACAGGTTGCTTGCCTGAGGCTGCAGTTTCGATTGGTGTCTCATGGGTTTGTTACATCAATGCTATCAACCAGTGGAAGCTTCAGTGTTCGGGATGTAGAATTTTTATTGATGCTTTTCTGTTTGATTTTCACGTGTATTTTTGAATTTATTTCATGGTGGTTTTGAGATTTTTGATGTTGTGACCTATGGATAGCACTCTAGGGCCTATACAACTGAGCCAACTGCAAGGAGATGCTTTAAGTGAGGATCGGAGAATGGAGTTTTCACATGATTGTTGCTTTTCAGATTTGGATGTCATATAGGGTATGCCATATTTCATCTATACCAGGCCCTGACATTTTCACAGGACAGCTTTCCAGAAGTGATGAGAAGGTGGAAGCTCGATTTAACATTTTTAATTCTATGGTGGAGCCTTTCTTTGTATCATAGTTTTGTTTGATGATGGCTTGTGTTCTGTTGGGGAAACATTTATGTCATTATGTCTTTGATATGCTATGGGATCCCCTTACCCATTAATAATGGGATTGTGATATAGTAAAAAATAAATTTTCAGAAAAAATTGTTTAGAGAAGGTGTGATAATTTTAAAAATGAATAATGAAATATATAAAGAATCAATTCCTTAACCATCAAAATTCAATAATAATAAGAAATGATCACAATGATAATTCCATAAATTAAAACAATATTGACTTTGATTGAATCCCAAAAAATAAAATTATTTGGTCAAATACTCTAACAAGATAAATATCACATTTATCTCCAAATAATAGTAATCACACATAAAGTCTGTTCTCAATAATGTATATTTATTAATCACATAATATCAAATATATGAAAATCATTTCCACAATTTACCTAAATCTTTAAAAGGTAAAATTACAATTATATATAAATTTAGTGGACAATAAAACTTTACTCATCAAATAAATTCCAATTATATTACATAATGATCCCAAAAATTGTAGTGTTGTTTTTTCCAAATAACATTAATAACTTAATAAATAAATCACTCTTCTATATCATGGTTATTAATAAAATAAATAGTAGGTTCCCAAATTTAAATAACAAATAATTACCTCTATAATAGAGATCATATAAACCCTAATGGTTATAAATAGAAATGAAACTTCTATCCACAATATTGAAAATTATATTCACTCAAATTATATTTCTTTTTAAACATTTGGATTATATATACATAAAACCTATTAAAAATCTTAATCTATATCTTTAATCAACTCAATAATTCATAACATAAAAACTAAAAATGTCTGATTATGTTTTTGAAATTATGATAAGCCAACAACATATTAAACCTTAATGTTATACAAACTTCTAAATATAAGCACATTTGAAAACATTCAAATACATAATTTTATATAATCCTTGATCTTATAGAGATTATTACAACTATGAACATAATCTCTAGGATCCGGTGATAAAAACATGGTCATGGAATTTCTTGTTTATATATATATATATACATTATAATAATTTATATTCAAAACCTGTAATATAAAAAAGGTAATATTGGATCACGTATATAACAAATGAACATTTACAAGTAGTGTTTTCTTAAATTAGTAGAAACAGTTAATATATATTATTCATAAACCACTGGATCATAGAGGTCAATATCATCACCCACTTTTTAATTCACATATATAAACCATTTTAAGCACATCACACATACAAACTCTCATCACAACAGGGGTTAGAAGAGATATAAGAAGTTGTGAGCTCAAACACAATGTAAGGTTAAAATTTATCCTAAATAATTTAATTTCAATAATGAGAAAAATATGATCATACGAGAAATTATATCATATAAAACTACGTAATAATTTTCAAAAAATAACTCATAAACTATAATTAATGGATCATCACTATAAAACATTCCTTTAATTTTTAAAAAATTAAATGAGTTATAAGAATCATTTATCATTAGAAATGTTATTCACATTTTGGTTAAACGACAAATTTTAAAACTATAAAATGAATAAATAAATCATGTTTGTACCATGGGACATCATCATCATAGAACACAAACAGAACCCTTATAATTAGAATAACTATACATAATACTTCTAATCTGATTCTTTTTAGAACATTAACATTACCCAATACATTAGAGTGATATCTAGTATTAGTCATCTTAAATGATATATAAGACTCACCAGTGTTCTATAATAGAGATAAATAATTCATGTATTATTTATTGAGCTCATCTATAAGCTATAATGGGGTTTGAACACCTTGTAAATAATTTTCAAAGACCATATCATGTATGAATCCCATGAAAACACATCTTAACAAGTATGGAGATTACTTCCAGATATTAATATATCATGTCCCTCTAGAAAACCATTTTCCAATATTTATTATATAGAACATGAGAATTTTGGTTTTTCATGAAATCATATAAAGCACCCCAAATGTCAAATAATGACTATGGAGGTAGGAAAATTAATTTCCATTGTATACATGAAAATAGAGCATTCCATTCATTACATGATTATCCTATAAATAAGAAATGAATTTCAAGAAAATATTTTTAAAAATAAATAATACACTTAGATAAAGAATTAAAATCATATCATTATGTAATATACCCAATGTATAATATTTTACAACATGTTTTTTTAGCATTTATGCTTTGAAATTTTACTAATTTGTTTAATAAAATTATTTTAAAAAATTTTGTCTTCATGTTGAAAATGATTTTTTTTACAAAAATTTGTTTTTAAAAAAATTAGTCATTTATAATAACCCTTGAAAAGTATAATGGATTTTTAAATGTAAATAATTTTCATGACTATGTTAAAATCTATTCCTTTAATAGTTATCAAAAATAAATTTTAATCCTGGACTATTTTTATAGGGTGTTTAAGAGTCCCGTTTCATAATCATTAAGAAATGTACTTGTCTGAAACAATTAAAATAATAAAAAACACATGTAAAATAGAATAATGGAATAATTTATTTCTATACAAAGACATCATTATGAAAATTAGAATATATATATATACATATATATAATATAATTACTACCATGCCAAGACATTTTATATGATCAATTTCACATATAAATAACTTTCATGATATTTATTAAATTTGTTATTGATTAAATAGAAATGATAAAAGTAAAAGAAATTTAATACCATAGGTTAAAAAGTATATCTGGTTCAATAAAATAAATCTAATGATTTTTTCTGAAGGAAAAATTAATATAAATAATACTAAAAAATGGATTGAAATATAATGTCGTTTACACATTGTAAACACTTGAATCATAAGACCATTAAAATATTATGTCAAATAAAACCTTAAATATCATTTATCACTAGGTGATTCCTGACATATTATATCAAAAAATTTTAATCTACACCTTTAAAAGCTAAATGGTGCCCATCGTAAATATATATCCCAAATAATGAAATTTTATACAAAAAACCCTTATAATGATGATATTCGTGAATTGAGAATTACTGAATAGAGCTCTGAGAAACCCAAACATAATACCACCTGATATTGGTACCATAACTGAGCTATCACATACCATAATGGAATTCCAGATACCCCCGAGACATGGTCTATCATTTACGCCCCAAA
This sequence comes from Viscum album, assembly GCA_963277665.1. Taxonomy (NCBI): domain Eukaryota; kingdom Viridiplantae; phylum Streptophyta; class Magnoliopsida; order Santalales; family Viscaceae; genus Viscum; species Viscum album. The sequence goes on from OY728148.1 coordinate 476,450,312, forward strand.
CCATATATGGGATGATTTCTCCCATCACAAAGTATAAAAAAAGACACATAAATATATAACGAGAACCCAAAATATAAGAAAACATGAACATATATGTCATAAATGATATAGAAAAATAAGTGTGAAACAACTGAAATGGTAGAAAAAAATACCTAAGAGACATGTCCCATAATAAAGGATGGAAGAACTAAAATAGCTACTATAATATTATGTATGTTATAGCATGGAAAAACTCCCACCATGTCACCACCAGATACTCAATCCCAGCTGATAGAAATCCTTTCCTCCTCACTATAACACATTTCCCTTCCTTTAATTTATAAAAATAACAACTTCCATTAAATTCTGAATGGAAGAATACATTGTGATATTATAGACTTGGTTGGAATCCAACCATGGGTTCCATATCATCTATCTATACAATAATATAAGAAGTGTAAAAATTAAGAAAAACATGGCATCACAGTCTGTTTAACAATTTTATATCAATAGGATTGAAAAAAATTTATTATTTATCCATTTCAATATTTCCAAATAACATAGGTAAAATAGATTATGGAATTTCATATATAACAAAATGTTATATTAATGAAGAATAAAATATCATATCAATTCCCTGGCAGTACAACCACAATCATACAAACCAAAGGTTAGGTAACATCAGACAATTGATCATGATAGGTTAGGATAACTACAAAAATCGAACCAGAAATAGACAATCAGATGAATAATGTCTCAAAATATATTCAAAAAATCTACAGAGCACATGAACACCCTATAATGTGAACACACAAATTTTTCTAACATTTCCATAGAACAACATGCATAGGGAGCATTGGAACAACCTATAAATGAAACGACCCTAATCTTGATAAGGCATATTATAGAAAAATTGTCCTAAATAACCAAGGCTAGATAGGTGATCTATTTTCCAAACCATTACATAAAAACAATGATTTTAAATCTCTTTCACAATCCCATTTAATAATGATTTAAAAACATCTTCTCTTATAATAATATCTGTGGAAGCTCATATTTTACCAAAAAACCCATTTTCATTCACAAAAATCATTCAGTCAATCGTTCAATTTACATATAATAAAAAATTTACCAAACCTCACAGAAAAATAATTCATCCAATATATGATTGAGATAGAACCACATAACTCAAAACATGTGACTCTTATGGCCTCAATATGATCCACTATCAAATAGAATACAATAACGAAGAAATAACCACTACAAAAAATCTACACATCTCAAAATAGAGTCAATAAGCTAAATTGTCCATATAGTAAAGACTAATGACATACCCTAAATATATCACATCCTCAACACATCAAAAAGTAGAGAATCAACCACTAAAGTAATATCACCTAATAGATCACGAAAAAAAGAATAATAAAAATCATAAAAAATAAATAGATCTACAACCATAGTTCTATATGTCTCCTGTGTTTGATTACTAAGAAGAAAATGAGAGTTAATCATCACGTGTGATAAAACCCAACTATTATAGAGATAAATCAATTAATTAACTAACATATATGGAAAGTATGTGTCCAAAATTTCACTAGGAGAACTCGTAGTTTGAGAGAAAAGAAGCTGAGGATGGATGTATAAACATATAAATCAAATGGTTCCTTAGAAGACATGTCTAGAAAAATTACAGGGTGTGTAACCCTTTTACCCATCGTGTAATCTATGAATCCCAAATACAATGAACACCAATCCACTTTTCTAAAAATAATTAATTTTTTTATTTGACGATTTAAAAATCATTTTTTATATGCATAAACTTCTATGTTATGTATTTAGATCACTACTTGAGCCTAGATAAAATACACATTATTTAATCCCATTACACAGCATGTAAAATCCATGAATACAGAGAGAAGTCTAGTTTCTAGTAGAAAAATTTCAATGTACCTCTTGTGTAATCCTAAATATGGATGAATAACATTAAAAATCAAACCCATTTATACTCATAATCCATTAATACAATATACAATTATTCATGACCCTCAAATTGTTTTCCCCATAAAATTATCTCTATCTTTGGGAGTCTTATGAGGAACCCAAGTAAAGATGTAAATTAATAATGGGAATGGATATACCTTATAATATGGATGTAGAATATTAAAAACTTGATGTAATTATACATTCCATCAATTGGAAACCATATGTACCATTGATTCATAACAAATAGGGGTGGCCAACACTCCCTTGTCAAGGATTCTTGCTCGTATGTGTCATGAGAATCTTATTTATGGATACACAAGGCTTGAACATCATAATCAACTTCCCGTAAAAGACATTGAAATTAGAGGAAAAAATATTTAATTACTTCTCAACAATAGGGAAATTTGGATGTTACTCAATTTCATTCCAACTCAATACAGGAGAAGGACCAATATGATATTTCTTAAGATGTGATATATGAAAAACATCATGAATACCTTTCAACTGAACAAAAAATTCCAACTAAAAAGAACCCTACCCATTCTTCCTTATGACCTAAAATGTTACAACATATTTTTTCTCAATCGTTCTTATTGTCCTTATGTATTGTGACACAACTGAGTAGACACATTCAATAAAACTGAGTATCCTACAAAAAACACCAAAGGGAAATATAAATGATATATATATATGATTTATTTCAAAAATAAGATGTAAATATATGATGATGTATATATTAAATCTTCATACACAATTATTGAATGAATGATTATTTAACTAAAGTGGCTTCATCCACATCTTCCCAACAATGATATGTGTACCCATGAAATCATACAATGACTCAAAAGGAATAGTTATAATTGAAGACAGATAACACTATTTATAAGAAAACTTAATCAATTATTGATGGCTGATACATGATTCAAAAAAATACAATACACAAGCATATAGAACATCCTATAGGATATATATAGAATTAACTCAATGAATATATGTATGTCGATGATAAGATGTACTCAATCAGACATGAGTCCCCATCCCATCTTGATGGCTCCAAAAAATCCTCAAAAAAATCTTATTATCCCTACATGAAATAATGATAGAAGGAACCCCATGTATCCTCACAATGTCCATCACATATAGACTACACTGAAATTAAACATCATTAGTTCCCATGTTCGGAATGAAACACGTTTACTATTTAAACCAATCATTCATCCCCCTTGTAGATTTTATCCTTATGATAGTCTGTGGAAATACAATATAAATTTCCGTTTAAAACTCACTACATTTCCAAATAACAAAAATAGAATGAATAAAACTAAAATGTATCAGATACAGAGATATTAATTAATGGTTGGTGTAACTATGAGCACATAATTAGCAATTTCATACTTGATACATAGCCATTAGAAACTATATCTCATGTCATAATACATCTACATTGTTCAAAAAACGATTGAAAGAGAAAAAATAAAAAATAAAAAAAATGACCTCCTAAAAATTTTAGGGATATTAAATAGATCTCAAAACTAAGAATACCATTTGAAGAGAGAAACCATCCAAAAACAATCTTCATACACTAATGGGATTCTCCAATATCAATTAAATATTCATCGTGATACTTACATTGTGGAGTAAACTCAAGGAGAAATGATGATAACAAGACACTGGATAGAACCTACTGAATTTGAATTTTTATGCAAATCACATTTATGATAAAACTGGGAGGCCTCAGAATTCCATACATGAAATAAATCAGATAAAGGGAAATGTTTCAAAGGATATTACCATTTTTTATGGATGAAGTTAAAAGAATAAGTGTCTTTCAAAAAATATAACTTTAATAACCTCTATCAAAACTATAATTTGGGATATGGTCTGGGATACCATTTAATCAATAACATGAATAATCCTCTGGTTTGAATCCTCATGTATGTAAGGATATTTGATTATACTAGTACAATTATTATGTCCTTCCCCCTCATGGAAAATGGAGGGGAATATTAGATATTCGGTTTAGGGTTTCATAGTGGTGGTCACACCTCATTTCTAGAAAACAAATTCATTGATGTTGAACCACTAACCTAAACTAAAGGAGCATGAAAAATTTTTATTCCATGACCTACCGACGAGAGGTCATAACAGGATTGAATGTCCCCCTTTACCTAGGTGTCTGATATTGGCCTCTGTGAATATTTTATTACAATTCCTACCATTCCTTCCCACATTGAGGAAAGAATTACTGATCCCCTACTATATAATTATATAGTATAGTATCCCCCGAGTATTCAATATTTCATCCCATCATTTCTAGTGAATCCTCATTATAGGATCTCATTCTCATTATCACTATGAATAACCACTGCTAAGGATTTAGAGGTTGAACTTCTGTTAAAAATTCTATAAGTATTATTATATTATCATTGGGTATGAGATATCTTATCCCTAATGAATTAGTATTCATCCCTATAAAAAATGGATTATTTCCTTTATCTGTTAGAGATAGTATTATTTGAGTTTCAGTGGAATTAGATGATTTAAAAATATTCATCACAGAGGTGTGAGGAAAATCCAATTGTTCCCCAAAATAACCTATATGATTTTTCATCAGTGAGGCATATAGAACCTAGATATTTGGATCTTTAATAACATATCACAAAATATTTTATTTCCCAACAACTTTAGTAAATTACTGACCAGTGACAATTTTGATTGAAGAATCAACTATAAATTGATCATATCTATTATATCTCGCATGCAATGGAATATATATAGAATTAATGCCATATCAATCATCCGTAATTCCAAAAATGACAGTATCCACAACATCCCCATTACCTATAAAATTTTGAAACCCAATGGGATTCACAAGATATTTAAGGACCCATGACATATGGGGACATCCACAGTTAAATTACATATGATTATAACAATGTAAAATTGAGAAATTCCAAGAGATATTATTTTAAAAAATATTCTTAATGAATCATTAGGAACCATTCATTATCAAAATCACATTTTCTAGATCCTTAGAAATATCATCTTCTATACACAAATGAGCAACACAGGGTCTGGAAAGAGCAAGAGTAGAAGGGTTGACCCTGATAGGTTTTCCAACAATCATTCAAATATCAGAATGGCTGATAAAACACTGTTTTATTGAATATTTTATTGATAATAAAAGAAATAATTTCCTCACATTGTGTTAAATATGTTTATTTATAAAATATTCGGGATTTGATCATTAATTTGAAAATTTGGTGAAAATTTCAGTTTTACCCTTAATAGTGCACTGTATCATTTCGAAGGTAAATATTTTTAAATTTATTATTTGAATTTTATATTTTTTAAAAGTGTTCCTAACTACATTTGATACAACTTTCATTCAGGACACTAGATCTAAATAGTGAATTTGGATAGAGTAAATGAGCCATTAATCCAATGGTGGGCTGGACTCGGCAGAATGGACATGGGTTCTGTATGTGGGTCCTATCTTCTACATAAGGGCTTGGATTGAGCCCAAAGTTTGAGTAAATCTCGGGGACATGATGCGGCACAGATCATCCTTCTGGAAGGCTGGTCAATTCACGCGTTTTGGAGGTCAAATGGGCGGTGCAAGTTGGAATAAAATATTTGGCCGAGTTTTTAATTTCACGCTTAAAAAGTTATGTATCTCTAGCCCCCAAAAACTCTATTTAAAGGGGGTTTTAACTCTTTGAAAGGGCTGGTCGAGGATTTTTAAAGGTGTGGACGAATGGGTGTCTCTTGGGAGCCCCTCAAAACTCTTGGAAGAAGTAAGAATTTGTGCAAACCTCTCTTCCAAAAAGGCTCTCCTCTGTCACCTCTTATTTGTATTTCTTTTCTTTCATGTTTGTTTCTTGAATTTTTCTTCAAATAATCTTCTTTTTTCATCCCCCTTCGTATTCTCTTAATCTTCTTAATTGGGTTGGAATCAATAGTGGAGACAATATTGGGTTCTACCCATTCAATCTGTTGCCTATGCAAAACGTCTCCACGATGACTACACCACCCATGGAAGAGTAGTTCTTTTTAGTAATCGATCGACCTCTATCCTTCTTCATTCATTTATTTTGAATCAATGAGCTAATATAATTCACATATTATGATATATTAATTGAGTTTTCAATTTAAATGAAACTAATCAAGAAATTTAATAGTTAACACAAAACACGCGAGGTCGGGAATTGTGTGAACTGTGAGAGTGCAACCTTAACCGGTAATTCAAAACCACACGGGATCAATTTATAGAGTTCAAATATAATCCCTAAACTCAATTAATCCTCATTTCAAGAGTTGTTATGTGCCTTAATTTACCACTGACCATAAGCTAATTTTAGAACATCAATCAAGGCAGGGTGTTGCGATTGCATGTTCCGAAGTTAGCCTAAGGTTAAATTCACTTCAATCTTCGTGGTAAAGTTAATTCTCACAGTGTTCGGGATTTAAAAAATTAAGGGATCATAATTAAGTGAATATTAATTTAAATGATAATTATTAATAAATTATTGAATAGGTATAGTTAGATCGATTGCGTCTTTTAAATATTGTCTAAACAAACATCTTTTTGTTGTGTCATTTTAATCAAACTTCATTTCAAAACTAAAAACAAAAAATAATACAATCTTCTTCCAGCAAACTTCTTCTAGATTCATAAACTATAAACAACCACCCCCATCCTTTCAAGTAGTGTGTTTATTCTCTTTTATTTTACTTCTAGAATACCTCTAAAAATTGTTTTATTTCACTTCCTCCTTTGAGAGATGACCTTGGTCAACCACTCTGCTGCACCTAAGTACCCCAAATTACACTAATCATTTGAGGGCGCCCACGACAGCGCTCATTCAAATTGGTGCCGTTGCCGGGGAGGCAAGTAATTATTTCAACCTATTAGAGGTATTTATTTTATTTTACATTTTATTCGCTTCCTCTCTTCTTTCTTCCTTCTTTACCCAATCTGATTTTTCTTCTTCTTCTTTTATTTTCTTCTACTTCTTTTTGGACCATCAACTCAAACTTCTCATTTTTATTTTACTATGGTTCACTTTATTTCTTTTCATTTTTATTTAATCTGTGACACGAACTAATCCTGAAGATCTCTTAGATCATGACCCTGAGATTGAACGTAGCCTTAGGGCACGAATCAGACATTCTCAATCTACGGGAAGTTTCAATATTCAACCAGTTGGTGAATTCCTCTCTTCTGAAAACATTAAAATTGGAAGCAATTCAAATTAAAACATAAAAGAGGAACCAATGGCTGGAAATAATGGAAATTAATTTAATAGAACCATTCGAGAATTGGCTACACTTGATATTAACTATCAACCAAATTGTATTGCATACCCAAATCTCGAATCGGACTTTGAATTGAAATCTGGATTAATTCAACTTCTTCCAAAGTTTCATGGCATATCTGGTGAGGATCCCAACAAACACCTTAAGGAATTTAATGTGGTTTTCTCAACTTTAAAACCAAGAAATGTTTCTGAAGATCAAATTAAATTAAGAACATTCCCATTCTCACTTGATGAAGCTGCAAAAGATTGGATGCATTATTTGCAACCTTAAGATGTAACATGTTGGAATGATTTGAATCGTCTTTTCTTGCAATGATTTTTTCCAGCATCAAGGACAACATCCACTCGAAATGAGATATCGGGGATCAAGAAAGCCCAAGGGGAGTCAATGTATGAGTACTGGGAGAGATTCAAGAAGTTGTGTGCAAGCTGCCCATATCACCAAAGCAGTGAGAAATTACTCATCCAGTACTTCTATGAAGGACTCACACCTATGGAGAGAAGCATGGTAGATGCTACGGCTAGAGGAGCAGTGGTGGACAAGACACCAGTAGCTGCACGTGCGTTGATCGACAAGATGGCCCAAAACTCCCAACAATTTGGTGATAGAGGTACACCACATGTCAGGGGAGTACATCAGGTAAGTCCTTCTTCTCTTGAGATTAATTTGATTGATACCAAGTTATAAGAATTTACAACTATGGTGAGGAAAATTTATTTGGCACAAAATACATCTCTACCCCCTCCTTCAAGCCCTTGTGGCATTTTCACTGAGACAAGCCACCCAAATGACTGTTTCCCACAACTACAAGAGACAGAGGATTGCGCAGCGGTATTCCCAGGGAGACCATTTCAGCAGCTACAACAACCATATCCCCAAAAGAAGTTTGATTCATTTGCTCCAACATAAAACCAAGGGTGGAAAGATCAACTGGGCATGAGGTATGTCTCTGGACAACAACAAAGGCCTCCTTTTCAACCAAACCTCCAGCAGCCTCCGCCTTACCAGTAGGGTTTCCAACAACCCCAAAGGAGATTTGAATCCCAAGCATCAGCAAGTCAGCAACAAGGAAATACTCCACCTAAGGTAGATTCTAATACTGATGATCTTTTGATGCAAATTGTTCTTAATCAACAGAATGAGCTGAAGAGTCAAAGTTCGGAGCTGAGGGAGTTGAAGACTCAAATGAGTCAGATTTCCACTGCCCTCCATGAACTTGTAAGTAAGAATTCCAGAAATCTACCTTCCCAACCCACTCCAAATCCAAAGGGGAATGTTAGTTCCATCACATTGAGAAGTGGGAAGAAAATGAACGATACATATGTACCTACCATTCCACCGGGATTCACCTCAACTCCAGAGAAGCCGCATTCCAAACCAACTGATGAGAAATCCAAGGAGAAAGATAAAGGTAAGAAAAATATTGATGATGTTCCTCCTAATCCCCTTCCTTTTCCAAACAAGGTTGTTCAAACCAAGAAGATGGCTGAAGAAGCAATGAAAAAGGAGGTTTTGGACACATTCAAGCGTGTGGAGATCAACATTCTTCTACTTGAAGCCATTAAGAAAATCCCAAGGTATTCCAAATTCTTAAAAGAACTCTGCACCAATCGAAGAGGGCTCAAGGGGAATGAGGGGATCAACCTTGGAAGGAATGTATTGGCACTCATTACACCAACTCTAGCAATTCCAACAAAGTGCAAGGATCCCAGGACATTCACCATCCCATGTACCATAGGGGAGTTTCACTTCTCTGATGCTCTTTGTGATTTGGGAGCTTCCATAAATGTGATGCCTCACTCTGTATTCTCTTCCTTGCAGGTTGGTGAGTTGAATCCAACAAGAGTAGTGGTACAATTGGCGAATAGAGCTACGGCATATCCAGCGGGAGTCCTTGAGGATGTACTTTTCCGGGTAAGAGACATGATCTTTACAGCCGATTTCAATGTTCTTAACATGGAGGATGATCATGTAAGTTCTCATGCCCCCATTATCTTAGGTAGACCCTTCCTCAAAACTGAAAAAACTATCATAAATGTCAATGAGGGTACACTTTCCATGGAGTTTGGAGATGAAGTTGTGATATTTAATGTTATGGATTCCATGAAGTACCCCTCAGAGGACCATTCTGCTTTTGTTATCTCCCATTTTGAACCACCAAATAAAAACTCCATAGAATTTGATTGTCCTATGCTTTGGGAGATTATGAGTATTGGTTCGAGTTTGATGTCTAAGAGAACTTCCGCACATGTTTCTGATACACAATCCTATCTTGGATTTGATTTTGATGTGGATTCATATTCTAATTTTGATCATGTTCACTCTGATTATGAAATGGATGTTGAGTATGCTGATGGATTTGATGCTTTATTCTATGATTTTGATGATGTCTATTCTGATACTGATTCTCTTTGTGCACATATTTCAGTTCCTTCAATGTCTTCATCCATACTACACCCTCCTTCATTAGAACTCAATCCATTGCCACCAAATCTGAAATACTCATACTTGTTGAGTGTTGAGAGATTACCAATTATCATTGCTAACAATCTTCCTTTTGAACATGAAGAAAAGCTTTTGATCATTTTGAGGGAGAACACCAGGGCGATTGGGTGGACCTTGGCTGACATATCAGGAATTAGCTACTCCATTTGCATGCATAGGATTCTCTTGGAGGATGTGGCTAAACCGGTGAGACAACCACAAAGGAGACTCAATCCCACCCTCCTGGAAGTTGTTAAAAAGGAAGTTGAGAAATTGCTCGAGGCATGTATAATCTTTCCCATTTCAGATTCACAGTGGGTAAGTCCAATTCAGGTTGTGGCTAAGAAAACTGTTTTTACTATTGTTAAAAATGAGAAAGATGATTTAGTTTCAATGAGGGTGCAAAATAGCTGGCGTTTGTGTATTGATTATAGGAAGCTAAATCAGACCACTCGCAAGGACCATTTCCCCCTCCCATTTATGGATCAAATTCCCGAGAGACTAACTGGGAAAACACACTATTGATTCTTGGATGGATTTTATGGATATTTTCATGTTCCTATAGCTCCACCTGATCAGGAGAAGACTACATTCACCTGTCCCTTTGGCACATTTGCCTACCGGAGGATGCCATTTGGACTTTCCAACGCCCCAGGTACCTTCCAGATATATATGGTGAGTATTTTTTCTGATTTTATTGAGACCTGCATGGAGGTATTTATGGATGATTTTACAGTGTATGGGTCTTCATTTGATGAATGTCTAATTAGTTTGGGAAAGGTGTTGAATCGTTGTATTGAGAAGAATCTGGTCCTGAACATTGAAAAGATTCATTTCATGGTAGAGAATGGAATTGTCTTAGTGCATGTAGTGTCAAAACATGGGATAGAGGTTGATAGATCAATGGTAGATATTATTTCATACTTACCATATCCTTCATGTGTACGTGATGTTAGATCTTTCCTAGGTCATGCAGGATTTTATCGGCGCTTCATCAAAGATTTTAGTAATATTTCTCTTCCTATGTCAAGATTACTTCAAAAGGATTCTGATTGTGTGTTTGATGTTTCTTGCAGGAATTCATTCGATGAGATAAAACAATGTCTGACCACTCCACCTATCATACAACCCCCAAGGTGGGAGATTCCTATTGAGCTTATGTGTGACGCCTCCAACTTCGCGGTTGGAGCTGTCTTATCTCAGAGGGTGGAGGGGCGTTCACATGTGATCGCCTATGCATCAAGGACACTAGATTCAGCCTAATAAAATTACACAACCACAGAAAAGGAGTTTCTTGCTGTCATATTTGCTTTAGATAAATTCCGTTCATATTTATAGGGCTCTAAAGTAGTTGTTTTTTCTGACCATGCAGCTTTGAGGTACCTCCTAAAGAAGCTAGATGCAAAGCCGCGACTTATCTATTGGATGCTCCTTCTTCAGGAATTTGATATTAAGATAAAGGACAAGAAGGGATCATAGAATTTGGTGGCGGACCACATGAGTAGGCTTACTCACACACTAGAGGATGACACCATGGACGAGGTACCACTTCAGGACACTTTCCCTGATGAAAATCTCTATTCCATCTCAGGTACGCATCCTTGGTATGCTGATTTAGTTAATTACATTGTTTCCTATGAAAACCCACCAAAATTGAAGACGCATCAAGTCCAAAAATTAAAAAGTGAGTCTAGGTTTTATGTGTGGGATGATCCTTACCTCTGGCGCATGTGTAGTGACCAAGTTATTGGGAGGTGTATTCCTGATCATGAGTTTGAGTCTGTTTTTCAATTCTGTCATACACTTGCATGTGGTGGACACTTTGGACCTCAACAGACAGGTAGGAATGTTTTGGACTCTGGATTATATTGGCCTAGTTTATTCCATTATGCCCATGTGTTTTGTAAGTAATGCACTCGTTGCCAACACACTGGGAACATTTCTATGAGACATGAGATGCCCCAACAACCCATACTATTCTGTGAGATTTTTGATGTATGGGGCATTGATTTTATGGGTCCTTTTCCTAGTTCATTTGGATTTTTGTATATTTTGGTTGTTGTTGATTATGTGAGTAATTGGGTGGAGGCCAAGGCCACCAGGACTGACGATTCTCCTGTTGTAGTGGATTTTGTCAAGGCTCAAATTTTCTGCAGGTTTGGAGTACCAAAGGCCATCATCAGTGACCAAGGGGCACACTTTTGCAATAGGAATTTTTCTTCCCTCCTTCGAAAGTATGGGGTGACACACAAAACATCAACACCATACCACCCCCAAACAAATGGCCAGGCTGAGGTTTCAAATCGTTAGTTGAAACAAATCTTGGAGAAATCTGTGCAGCCAAATAGGAAGGATTGGAGCAAGTGCTTGGATGATGCATTGTGGGCTTATAATGGCCTACCTTGAATATTTAATCCTTGTATCCCTTAGAATCCATGCACATCATGTTAGGTTAAGCCACATTACAAGCCAATTTTCCCTAACCAACCAACTCTTGAAATGAAATTTCATAATCTAGTTGAGCTTAAGTGTGGGGGAAGTTGTCTTGGGTTTTGCCACCACATTCTGTGATACATTGGGTGGAAAATTAAATTCTGAAGAGATGTGTTTGCTGCTAAAGAAAGTCATTATATTGAGAGCTGTGCCTTTTCTGGAGCTTTCATGACAAGTGAAGCTGTGCCTTTTCTGGAGCTTCTAATTGAGGTGGAAAGATGTGACCATCTGGAGCTTTCAAGAAAATCATGTTTCAGAAGATTGAAATTTTTTATGCTGAAATGATGAATGGTGTAAACATTTCATGACTTTTCATGATGATGGAGCTGAATTGATACTATGGGGATTGAATAGAAGACCATATTTAAGTGAAAATTAGATTAATGCAATTTTGCTTCAAAAGAGTCAAGCCCTCCTCATTCAGCCTCAGAGTTTTTCACATCTTAATCCTACCAACCGAAAGCCACAGAACAACCCTGAAAAGTCCTCATGATAAACATATGTCGTTGACTCACATCGGGTGGCGATGTGCTAATCTATGAAGCCTATGGTGACCCTTGTATGAGTTTGGATGAGAAAGACATTGCAAAAAAATTGATATTTGAGTGATGAGATAAAATTCAAGCGAGGTAAGTGTTTTGTGCATGGGCGGATAAATGAAGTGGAAATATATTGAATGATATAAATAGAGAACTTGAAATAAGGTTTTTTATGAGGCATGATATCTTTTGATTCATGGTTTGAAATTGATTGATGTTAAGGATATGTGTTTTAAAATTGGTTTTGATTTTATATTGATATTTACTTGATATGAGGTTTTGACCAGGTGTGAAAAAGGGTAAGTGTGGGGGATTTGATAAAACACTGTTTTATTGAATATTTTATTGATAATAAATGAAATAATTTCCTCACATTGTGTTAAATATGATTATTTATAAAATATTTGTGATTTGATCATTCATTTGAAAATTTGGTGAAAATTCATGTTTTACCCTTAATAGTGCATTGTAGTATTTCGAAGTTAAATATTTTTATATTTATTATTTGAATTTGAAATTTTTTAACTGTGTTAATAACTTCATTTTATACAAATTTCATTCAGGACACTAGAGCTAAAGAGTGCATTTGGATGGAGTAAATGAGCCATTAATCCAATGGTGGGCTGGACTCGGTAGAATGGACATGGGTTCTGTATTTGGGCCATATATTCTACATACGGGCTTGGATTGAGCCAAATGTTTGATGAAAGCACGGGGAGATGATTTGGCACAAATAATCATTCTGGAAGGGTGGTCAATTCACGCATTGTGGAGGTCAAATGGGTGGTGCAAGTTGGAATAAAATATTTGGCCGAGTTTTTCATTTCACACTTAAAATGTTATGTATCCCTAGCCCTCAAAAACTATATTTAAAGGGGGTTTTAACTCTTTTAGAGGGCTGGTCGAGGCTTTGGGAAGGTGTGGCCGAACGGGTGTCTCTTGGGAGCCCTTCACAACTCTTGGAGGAAATAATCCTTTGTGCAAACTTCTCTTCCAAAAAGGCTCTCCTCTCTCACCTCTTCATTGTACTTCTTTTCCTTCATTTTGTTTCATTAATTTTTCTTCAAATAATCTTCTATGTTTATCCCTATTCTTCTTCTCTTAATATTCTTAATTGGGTTGGAATCAATAGTGGAGACAAGATTGGGTTCTACCCTTTCAATCCGTTGCTTATGCAAAACGTCTCCACGATGACTACACCACCCATGGAATAGTAGTTCTTTTTAGTAATCGATCGACCTCTATCCTTATTCATTGATTTATTTTGAATAAATGAGCTACTGTAATTCACATATTATGATATATTAATTGAGTTTTCAATTAAATTCAACTAAGCAAGCAATTTAATAGTTAATACAAAACACGCGAGGTCGGGAACTATGTGAACTCTGAGAGCGCAACCTTAACCGGTAATTCAAAACCACACGGGATCAATTTGTAGAGTTCAAATATAATCCCTAAACTAAATTAATACTCATTTCCAGACTGGTTATGTGCCTTAATTTACCACTGACCATAAGCTAATTTTAGAACATCAATCAAAGCAGGGTGTTTCGATTGCATGTTCTGAAGTTAGCCTAAGGTTAAATTCACTTCAATCTTCGTGGTAAAGTTAATTCTCGTAGGGTTCGAGATTTAACAAATTAAGGGATCATAATTAAGTAAATATTAATTTAAATGATAATGATTAATAAATGATTGAATAGGTAGAGTTAGATCGATTAGGTCTTTTAAATATTGTCTGAACAAACATCTTTTTGTTGTGTCATTTTAATCAAACTTCATTTCAAAACTAAAAACAAAAAAATACAATCTTCTTCCAGCAAACTTCTTCTAGATTCATAAACTATAAACAACCACCCCATCATTTCAAGTAGTATTTTTATTCTCTTTTATTTTACTTTTAGAATACATCTAAAAATTGTTTTAATTCACTTCCTCCTTTGAGAGACGACCTTGGTCAGCCACTCTGGTGCACCTAAGTACCCCAAATTACCCTAATCATTTGAGGGTGCCCACGACAGCGCTATTTCAAATTGGCGCCATTGCCGGGGAGGCAAGTAATTATTTCAACCAATTAGAGGTATTTATTTTATTTTAAATTTTATTATCTTCCTCTCTTCTTTCTTCCTTCTTTACCCATTCTGATTTTTCTTATTCTTCTTTTATTTTCTTCAACTTCTTTTAGGACCATCAAATCAAACATCTCATTTTTATTTTAATATGGTCCACTTTCTTTCTTTTCATTTTTATTTAATCCATGAAATGAACTAATCCTTAAGATCTCTTAGATCTTGACCCTGAGATTGAACGTAGCCTTAGGGCAAAAATCAGACATTCTCAATCTATGGGAAGTTTCAATATTCAACCAATTGGTGAATTCCTCTTTTCTGGAAACAATGAAATTGGAAGCAATTCAAATTCAAACATAAAAGAGGAACCAATGGCTGGAAATAATGGAAATGAACTTAATAGAACCATTCGAGAATTGGCTGCACCTGATATTTACTATCAACCAAATTTTATTGCATACCCAAATCTCGAATCGGACATTGAATTGAAATCTGGATTAATTCACCTTCTTCCAAAGTTTCATGGATTATCTGGTGAGGATCCCAACAAACACCTTAAGGAATTTAATGTGGTTTGATAAACATTAAAACCAAGAATTGTTTCTGAAGATGAAATTAAATTAAGAGAATTCCCATTCTCACTTGATGGAGCTGCAAAAGATTGGATGTATTATTTGCAACCTGAAGATGTAACATCTTGGAATGATTTGAAACGTCTTTTCTTGCAAAGATTTTTTCCAGCATCAAGGAAAAAATACATTCGAAAGGAGATATTGGGGATCAATCAAGCCCAAGGGGAGTCAATGTATGAGTACTGGGAGAGATTCAAGAAGTTGTGTGAAAGCTGCCCACATCACCAAATCAGTGAGCAATTACTCATCCAGTACTTCTATGAAGGACTCACACCTATGGAGAGAAGCATGGTAGATGTTGCGGCTGGGGGAGAATTGGTGGACAAGACACCAGTAGGTGTACGTGCGTTGATCGACAAGAAGGCCCAAAACTCCCAAAAATTTGGTGATAGAGGTACACCACATGTCAGGGGAGTACATCAGGTAAGTCCTTATTCTCTTGAGAGTCTTTTGATTGATACCAAGTTAGAAAAATTGACAACTATGGTGAGGCAAATTGATTTGGAACAAAATACATCTCTACCCCCTCATTCAAGGCCTTGTGGCTTTTGCACTGAGACAAGCCTCCCAACTGACTGTTGCCCACAACTACTAGAGACAGAGGATTGCACAATGGTATTCCCAGGGAGACCATTTCAGCAGCAACAACAACCATATCCCCAAAAGAAGTTTGATTCATTTGATCCAACATACAACCAAGGGTGGAAAGATCAACCGTACATGAGGAATGGCTCTGGAAAACAATAAAGCTCCCCTTTTCAACCAAACTTCCAGCAGCCTCCGCCTTACCAGCAGGGTTTCCAACAACCCCAAAGGAGATTTGAAGCCCAAGCATCAGCAAGTCAGCAACAAGGGAATCCTCCACCAAAGGTAGATTCTAATACTGATGATATTTTGAAGCAAATTGTTCTTAATCAATAGAATGAGATGAAGAGTCAATGTTCAGAGCTGAGGGAGTTGAAGACTCAAATGAGCCAGATTGCCACCTCCCTCCATGAACTTGTATGTAAGAATTTAGGAAATATACCTTCCCATCCCACTCCAAATCCAAAGGGGAATGTTAGTTCCATCACATTTAGAAGTGGGAAGCAAATGAAAGATACATCTGTACCTACCATCCCACCGGGATTCACCTCAACTCTAGAGAAGCCGCATTCCAAACCAACTGATGAGAAATCCAAGGAGAAAGATAAAGGTAAGAAAAAATGTTGATGATGTTCCTCCTAAACCCCTTCCTTTTCCAAACAGGATTGTTCAAACCAAGAAGATTGCTGAATAAGGAATGCAAAAGGAGTTTTTGGACACATTCAAGTGTGTGGAGATCAACATTCCTCTACTTGAAGCCATTAAGCAAATCCCAAGGTATACCAAATTCTTAAAAGAACTTTGCACCAATCGAAGAGGGCTCAAGGGGAATGAGAGGATCAACCTTGGAAGGAATGTATCGGCACTCATTACACCAACTCTAGCAATGCCAACAAAGTGCAAGGATCCCGGGACATTCACCATCCCATGTACCATAGGGGAGTTTCACTTCTCTGATGCTATTTGTGATTTGGGATCTTCCATAAATGTGATGCCTCACTCTGTATTCTCTTCCTTGCAGGTTGGTGAGTTGAAGCCAACAAGAGTAGTGGTGCAATTGGCGAATAGAGCTACGACATAACCAGCGGGAGTCCTTGAGGATGTACTTGTCCGGGTAAGAGACATTATCTTTCCAGTAGATTTCTATGATATTAACATGGAGTATGATCAAGTAAGTTCTCATGCCCCCATTATCTTAGGTAGACCCTTCCTCAAAACTGCAAAAACTATCATAAATTTCAATGAGGGTACACTTTCCATAGAGTTTGGAGATGAAGTTGTGATATTTAATGTTATGGATTCCATGATGTACCCCTCAGAGGACCATTCTGCTTTTGTTATCTCCCATTTTGAACCACCAAATAAAAACTCAATAGAATTTGATTGTCCTATGATTAGGGAGATTATGAGTAGTGGTTCGAGTTTGATGTCTAAGAGCACTTCCGCACATGTTTCTGATATACAATCCTATCATGGATTTGATTTTGATGTGGATTCATATTCTGATTTTGATCATGTTCACTCTGATTATGAAATGGCTGTTGAGTATGCTGATCGATTTGATGCTTTATTCTATGATTTTGATGATGTATATTCTGATACTGATGCTCTTTGTGCACATATTTCAGTTCCTTCAATGTCTCCATCCATACTACACCCTCCTTAATTAGAACTCAACCCATTGTCATCAAATCTAAAATACTCATACTTGTTGAGTGGTGAGACATTACCTGTTATCATTGCTAACAATCTCCCTTTTGAACATGAAGAAGGGCTTTTGAATATTTTTAGGGATAACATTAGGGAGATTGGGTGGACCTTGGCTGACATATCAGGTATTAGCCCCTCCTTTTGCATGCATAGGATTCTCTTGGAGGATAGGGATAAACCGGTGAGACAACCAAAAAGGAGACACAATCCCACCCTCCTGGAAGTTGTTAAAAAGGATGTTGAGAAATTGCTCGAGTTAGGTATAATCTTTCCCTTTTCAGATTCATAGTGGGTAAGTCCAATTCAGGTTGTGCCTAAGAAAACTGGTTTTACTGTTGTTAAAAATGAGAAAGATGATTTGGTTCCAATGAGGGTGCAAAACAGTTGGCGTGTGTGTATTGATTATAGGAAACTAAATCAGACCACTCGCAAGGACCATTTCCCCCCTCCCATTTATGGATCAAATGCTCGAGAGACTAGCTGGGAAAACACCCTATTGTTTCTTGGATGGATTTTATGGATATTTTCAGGTTCCTATAGCTCCAGAGGATCAGGAGAAGACTACATTCACCTGTCCCTTTGGCACATTTGCCTACAAGAGGATGCCATTTGGACTTGCAACGCCCCAGGTACCTTCCAGAGATGTATGCTGAGTATTTTTTCTGATTTTATTGAGACCTGCATGGAGGTATTTATGGATGATTTTACAGTGTATGGGTCTTCATTTGATGAATGTCTAATTAGTTTGGGAAAGGTGTTGAATCATTGTATTGAGAAGAATCTGGTCCTGAACTTTGAAAAGTGTCATTTCATGGTAGAGCATGGCATTGTCTTAGGGAATGTAGTGTCAAAACATGGGATAGAGGTTGACAGATCAAAGGTAGATATTATTTCATCCTTACCATATCCTTCATGTGTGTGTGATGTTAGATCTTTCCTAGGTCATGCAGGATTTTATCGGCGCTTCATCAAAGATTTTAGAAAGATTGCTCTTCCTATGTCAAGATTTCTTCAAAAGGATTATGATTTTGTGTTTGATGTTTCTTGCAGGAATTCATTCGATGAGCTAAAACAACATCTGACCACTCCTCCTATCATACAACCCCCAATGTGGGAGATTCCTTTTGAGCTTATGTGTGACGCCTCCAACTTCGCGGTTGGAGCTGTCTTATCTCAGAGGGTGGAGGGGCGTTCACATGTGATAGCCTATGCATCAAGGACACTAGATTCAGCCCAATAAAATTACACAACCACAGAAAAGGAGTTTCATGCTGTCATATTTGCTTTAGATAAATTCCGTTCATATTTATTGGGCTCTAAAGTAGTTGTTTTTTCTGACCATGTAGCTTTGAGGTACCTCCTAAAGAATCCAGATGCAAAGCCACGACTTATCCATTGGATGCTCCTTCTTCATGAATTTGATATTGAGATAAAGGACAAGAAGGGATCAGAGAATTTGGTGGCGGAACATATGAGTAGGATTACTCACACACTAGAGGATGACACCTTAGACCAGGTACCACTTCAGGACACTTTCCCCGATGAAAATCTCTATACCATCTCAGGTACGCATCCTTGGTATGCTGATTTAGTTAATTACATTGTTTCCTCTAAAATCCCAGCAAATTTGAAGAAGCATCAAGTCCAAAAATTTAAAAGTGAGTCTAGGTATTATGTGTGGGATGATCCTTACCTCTGGAGCATGTGTAGTGACCAAGTTATTAGGAGGTGTATTCCTGATCATGAGTTTGAGTCTGTTTTTCAATTCTGTCATACACTTGCATGTGGTGGACACTTTGGACCCCAACAGACAGCTAGAAATGTTTTGGACTCTGGATTATATTGTCCTAATTTATTCCATGATGCCCATGTGTTTTGTAAGTCAAGCAATCGTTGCCAACACACTGGGAACATTTCTAAGAGACATGAGATGCCCCAACAACCCAAACTATTCTGTGAGATTTTTGATGTATGGGGCGTTGATTTTATGGTTCCTTTTCCTAGTTCATTTTTATTTTTATATATTTTGGTTTCTATTGATTATGTGAGTAAATGGGTGGAGTACAAGGACACCAGGACTGACGATTCTCATGTTGTAGTGGATTTTGTCATGGCTCAAATTTTCTGCAGGTTTGGAGTACCAAAGGCCATCATCAGTGACCAATGGACACACTTTTTCAATAGGAATTTTTCTTCCCTCCTTCGAAAGTATGGGGTGACACACAAAACATCAACACCATACCAACCCCAAACAAATGGCCAGGTTGAGGTTTCAAATCGTGAGTTGAAACAAATCTTGGAGAAAACCGTGCATCCAAATAGGAAGGATTGGAGCAAGCGCTTGGATGATGCATTGTGGGCTTATAATGGCCTACCTTGAATATTTAATCCTTGTAACCCTTAGAAGCCATGCACAGCCTGTTAGGTTAAGCCACATTACAAGACAATTTTCCCTATCCAACCAACTCCTGAAGTGAAATTTCATAATCTAGTTGAGCTTAAGTGTGGGGGAACTTGTCTTGGGTTTTGCCACCACATTATGTGATACGTTGGGTAGAAAATTAAATTTTGAAGAGATGTGTTTGCTGCTAAAGAAAGTTATTATATTGAAAGTTGTGTCTTTTCTGGAGCTTTCATGACAAGTGAAGCTGGGCCTTTTCTGGAGCTTCTAATTGAGGTGGAAAGTTGTGCCCATCGGGAGCTTTCAAGAAAATCATGTTTTAGAAGATTGAAATTTTTTATGCTGAAATGATGAATGGTGTAAACCTTTCATGACTTTTCATGATGATGGAGATGAATTGATACTATGGGGATTGAAGAGAAGACCATATTTAAGTGAAAATTGGATTAATGCAATTTTTCTTCAAAAGAGTCAAGCCCTCCTCATTCAGCCTCAGAGTTTTTCACATCTTAATCCTACCAACTGAAAGCCATAGAACAACCATGAAAAGTCCTCATGATAAACATATTTCCTTGACTCACATCGGGTAGCGATGTAGGAATCTATCAAGCCTATGGTGACCCTTGTATGAGTTTGGATGAGAAAGACATTGCAAAAAAATTGATATTTGAGTGATGATATAAAATTCAAGCGAGGTAAGTGTTTTGTGCATGGGCGGATAAATGAAGTGGAAATATATTGAATGATATAAATGGAGAACTTGAAATGAGGTTTTTTATGATGCATGATATCTTTTGATTCTTGGTGTGAAATTGATTGATCTTAAGGATATTTGTTTTAAAATTGGTTTTGATTTGATATTGATGTTTACTTGATATGAGGTTTTGCCCAGGTGTGAAAAAGGGTAAGTGTGGGGGAGATGATAAAACATTGTTTTATTTAATATTTTATTTATAATAAATGAAATAATTTCCTCACATTGTGTTAAATATGTTTATTTATAAAATATTTGGGATTTGATCATTCATTTGAAAATTTGGTTAAAATTCCAGTTTTACCCTTAATAGTGCACTGTAGTAATTCGAAGATAAATATTTTTATATTTATTATTTGAATTTGAACATTTTTAACAGTGTTCCAGGCTTCATTTTATACAAATTTCATTCAGGAAACTAGACCTAAAGAGTGCATTTGGATTGATTAAATGAGCCATTAATCCAATGGTGGGCTGGACTCAGCAGAATGGAAATGGGTTCTGTATTTGGGCCATATCATCTACATACGGGCTTGGAGTGAGCCCAAAGTTTGAGGAATGCTCGGGGACATGATTTGGCACATATCATCCTTCTGTAAGGATGGTCAATTCACGCGTATATGATGTCAAATGGCGGTGCAATTTGGAATAAAATATTTGGCCGAGTTTTTCATTTCACACATAAAAAGTTATGTATCCCTAGCCCTCAAAAACTCTATTTAAAGGGGGTTTTAACTTTTTGAGAGGGCTTCTTGAAGACTTGGGACGGTGTGGCTGAAAGGGTGTCTCTAGGGAGCCCCTAAAAACTCTTGGAATAAGTAATCCTTTGTAAAAACCTCTCTTCCAAAAAGGCTATCCTCTCTCAACTCTTCTTTTTATTTCTTTTCATTCATGTTTGTTTCTTGAATTTTTCTTCAAATAATCTTCTGTGTTAATCCCTCTACTTCTTCTCTTAATCATAGTAATTTGGTTGGAATCAAAAGTGGAGAAAAGATTGGGTTCTACCCTTTCAATCCATTGCTTATGCAAAACGTCTCCACGATGAGTACACCACCCATGGAAGAGTAGTTCTTTTTAGTAATCGATCGACCTCTATCCTTCTTCATTCATTTATTTTTAATCAATGAGATACTGTAATTCACATATTATGATCTATTAATTGAGTTTTCAATTTAAATTAAACTAAGTGAGCAATTTAAAAGTTAACACAAAACACGCGAGGTCGGGAATTTTGTGAACTGTTAGAGCGCAACCTTAACCGGTAATTCAAAACCACACGGGATCAATTTGTAGAGTTCAAATATAATCCATAAACTCAATTAATCCTAATTTCCAGAGTGGTAAGTTTCCTTAATTTACCACTGACCACAATCTAATTTTAGAACATCAATCAAAGCAGGGTGTTGCGATTGCATGTTCCGAAGTTAGCCTAAGGTTAAATTCACTTCAATCTTCGTGGTAATGTTAATTCTCGTAGGGTTTGAGATTTAACAAATTAAGGGATCATAATTAAGTGAATATTAATTTAAATGATAATGATTAACAATTGATTGAAGAGGTAGAGTTAGATCGATTACTTATTTTAAATATTGTCTAAATAAACATCTTTTTGTTGTGTCATTTTAATCAAACTTCATTTCAAAACTAAAAACAAAAAATATAAAATCTTCTTCCAACAAACTTATTCTAGATTCATAAACTGTAAACAACCACCCCCATCCTTTCAAGTAGTGTTTTTATTCTCTTTTATTTTACTTCTAGAATACCTCTAAAAATTGTTTTAATTCACTTCCTCTTTTGAGAGACGACCTTGGTCAGCCACTCTGCTGCACCTAAGTACCCCAAATTACACTAATCGTTTGAGGGCGCCCACAACAGTGCTTGATCAAATTGGCGCCGTTTCCGGGGAGGCCAGTAATTATTTCAACCAATTAGTGGTATTTATTTTATTTTACATTTTATTCTCTTCCTCTCTTATTTCATCCTTTTTTACCCAATCTGATTTTTATTCTTCTTCTGTTATTTTCTTCTACTTCTTTTTGTACCATCACCTCAAACTTCTCATTTTTATTTTACTATGGTCCACTTTATTTCTTTTCATTTTTATTTAATCTATGACAAGAACTAATCCCGACGATCTCTTAGATCTTGACCCTGAGATTGAACGTAGGCTTAGGGCACGAATCAGACATTCTCAATCTACGGGAAGTTTCAATATTCAACCAGTTGGTGAATTCCTCTCTTCTAAAAACATTGAAATTGGAAGCAATTCAAATTCAAACATAAAAGAGGATCCAATGGCTGGAAATAATTGAAATGAACTTAATAGAACCGTTCGAAAATTGGCTGCACCTGATATTAACTATCAAAAATATTGTATTGCATACCCAAATCTCGAATCAGACTTTGAATTGAAATCTGGATTAATTCACCTTGTTCCAATGTTTCATGGCTTATCTGGTGAGGATCCCAACAAAAACCTTAAGGAATTTAATGTGGTTTGATCAAATTTAAAACCAAGAAATGTTTCTGATGATAAAATTAAATTATGAGCATTCCCATTCTCACTTGATGGAGCTACAAAAGATTGGATGTATTATTTGCAACCTGAAGATGTAACATGTTGGAATGATTTGAAACGTCTTTTCTTGCAAAGATTTTTTCCAGCATCAAGGACAACATCCATTTGAAAGGAGATATTGGGGATCAAGCATGCCCAAGGGGAGTCAATGTATGAGTACTGGGAGAGATTCAAGAAGTTGTGTGCAAGCTGCCCAAATCACCAAATTAGTGGGCAATTACTCATCTAGTACTTCTATGAAGGACTCACACCTATGGAGAGAAGCATGGTAGATGCTTCGGCTGGAGGAGCATTGGTGGACAAGACACCAGTAGCTGCACGTGCGTTGATCGAAAAGATGGCCCTAAACTCCCAACAATTTTGTGATAGAGGTACACCAAATGTCAGGGGAGTACATCAGGTAAGTCCTTCTTCTCTTGAGAGTCATTTGATTGATACCAAGTTAGAAGAATTGACAACTATGGTGAGGAAAATTGCTTTGGAACAAAAGACATCTCTACCCCCTCCTTCAAGGCCTTGTGGCATTTTCACTGAGACAAGCCACCCAACTGACTGTTGCCCACAACTACAAGAGACAGAGGATTGCACAGCGGTATTCCCAGGGAGACCATTTCAGCAGCAACAACAACCATATCCCCAAAAGAAGTTTGATTCATTTTCTCCAACATACAACCAAGGGTGCAAAGATCAACGGGACATGAGGTATGGCTCTGGACAACAACAAAGGCCCCCTTTTCAAACAAACTTCCAGCAGCCTCCGCCTTACCAGCAGGGTTTCCAACAACCCCAAAGGAGATTTGAAGCCCAAGCATCAGCATGTCAGCAACAAAGGAATCCTCCACCAAAGGTAGATTCTAATACTGATGATCCTTTGAAGCAAATTGTTCTTAATCATCAGAATGAGCTGAAGAGTCAATGTTCGGAGCTGAGGGAGTTGAAGACTCAAATAAGCCAGATTGCCACAGCCCTACATGAACTTGTAAGTAAGAATTCCGGAAATCTACCTTCCCAACCCACTATAAATCCAAAGGGGAATGTTAGTTCCATCACACTGAGAAGTGGGAAGCAAATGAATGATACATCTGTACCTACCATTCCACCGGGATTCACCTCAGCTCCAGAGAAGCCGCATTCCAAACAAACTGATGAGAAATCCAAGGATAAAGATAAAGGTAAGAAAAATATTGGTGATGTTCCTCCTAAACCCCTTCCTTTTCCAAACAGGGTTGTTCAAACCAAGAATATGGATGAAGAAGCAATGCAAAGGAGGTTTTGGACACATTCAAGCGTGTGGAGATGAACATTCCTCTACTTGAAGCCATTAAGAAAATCCCAAGGTATGCCAAATTTTTAAAAGAACTCTACACCAATCGAAGAGGTCTCAAGGGGAATGTGAGGATCAACCTTCTAAGGAATGTATCGGCACTCATTACACCAACTCTACCAATTCCAACAAAGTACAAGGATCCCGGGACATTCACCATTTCATGTACCATTGGGGAGTTTCACTTCTCTGATGCTCTTTGTGGTTTGGGAGCTTCCATAAATGTGATGCCTCACTCTGTATTCTCTTCCTTGAAGGTTGGTGAGTTGAATCCAACAAGAGTAGTGGTGCAATTGGCGAATAGATCTACGGCATATCCAGTGGGAGTCCTTGAGGATGTACTTGTCCGGGTAAGAGACATGATCTTTCCTGCGGATTTCTATGTTCTTAACATTGAGGATGATCAAGTAAGTTCTCATGCCCCCATTATCTTAGGTAGACCCTTCCTCAATACTGCAAAAACTATCATAAATGTCAATGAGGGTACACTTTCCATGGAGTTTGGAGATGAAGTTGTGATATTTAATGTTATGGATTCCATGAAGTACCCCTCAGAGGACCATTCTGCTTTTGTTATCTCCCATTTTGAACCACCAAATAAAAACTCCATAGAATTCTATTGTCCTATGCTTAGGAATATTATGAGTATTAGTTCATGTTTGATGTCTAAGAGCACTTCCGTACATGTTTCTGATACACAATCCTATCTTGGATTTGATTTTGATGTGGATTCATATTCTGATTTTGATCATGTTCACTCTGATTATGAAATGTTTGTTGAGTATGCTGATGGATTTGATGCTTTATTCTATGATTTTGATGATGTCTATTCTGATACTGATGCTCTTTGTGCATATATTTCAGTTCCTTCAATGTCTCCATCCATACTACACCCTCCTTCATTAGAACTCAAGCCATTGCCACCAAATCTGAAATACTCATACTTGTTGAGTGGTGATTGATTACCTGTTATCATTGCTAACAATCTCCCTTTTGAACATGAAGAAAAGATTTTTAATATTTTGAGGGAGAACATCAGGGTGATTGGGTGGACCTTGGCTGACATATCAGGTATTAGCCCCTCCATTTTCATGCATAGGATTCTCTTGGAGGATGGGGCTAAATAGGTGAGACAACCACAAAGGAGACCCAATCCCACCCTCTTAGAAGTTGTTAAAATGGAAGTTGAGAAATTGCTCGAGGCAGATATAATCTTTCCCATTTCAGATTCATAGTCGGTAAGTCCAATTCAGGTTGTGCCTAAGAAAACTGGTTTTACTGTTGTTAAAAATGAGAAATATGATTTAGTTCCAATGAGGGTGCAAAATAGTTGGCGTGTGTGTATTGATTATAGGAAACTAAATCAGACCACTCACAAGGACCATTTCCCCATCCCATTTATTGATCAAATGCTCGAGAGACTAGCTGGGAAAACACACTATTGATTCTTGGATGGATTTTATAGATATTTTCAGGTTCCTATAGCTCCAGAGGATCAGGAGAAGACTACATTCACCTATCCCTTTGGCACATTTTCCTACCTGAGGATGCCATTTGGACTTTGCAACGCCCCAGGTACCATCCAGAGATGTATGGTGAGTATTTTTTCTGATTTTATTGAGACCTACATGGAGGTATTAATGGATGATTTTACAGTGTATGGGTCTTCATTTGATGAATGTCTAATTAGTTTGGGAATGGTGTTGAATCGTTGTATTGAGAAGAATCTCGTCCTGAACTTTGAAAAGTGTCATTTCATGGTAGAGAATAGCATTGTCTTAGGGCATGTAGTGTCAAAACATGGGATAGAGGTTGATAGATCAAAGGTAGATATTTTTTCATCCTTACCATATCCTTCATGTGTGCATGATGTTAGATCTTTCCTATGTCATACAGGATTTTATCGGTGCTTCATCAAATATTTTAGTAAGATTGCTCTTCCTATGTCAAGATTAATTCAAAGGGATTCTGATTTTGTGTTTGATGTTTCTTGTAGGAATTCATTCGATGAGCTAAAACAAAGTCTGACCACTCCACCTATCATACAACCCCCAAGGTGGGAGATTCCTTTTGAGCTTATGTGTGACGCCTCCAACTTCGCGGTTGGAGCTGTCTTATCTCAAAGGGTGGAGGGGCGTTCACATGTGATCGGCTATGTATCAAGGACACTGGATTCAGCCCAATCAAATTACACAACCACTGAAAAGGAGTTTCTCGCTGTCATATTTGCTTTAGATAAATTCGGTTCATATTTATTGGGCTCTAAAGTAGTTGTTTTTTCTGACCATGCAGCTTTGAGGTACCTCTTAAAGAAGCCACATGCAAAGCCACGACTTATCCGTTGGATGCTCCTTCTTAAGGAATTTTATATTGAGATAAAGTACAAGAAGGGATCAGAGAATTTGGTAGTGGACCACATGAGTAGGCTTACTCAAACACTAGAAGATGACACCTTGGACTAGGAACCACTTCAGGACACTTTCCCCGATGAAAAACTCTATACCATCTCAGGTACGCATCCTTGGTATGCTGATTTAGTTAATTAAATTGTTTCCTCTGAAATCCCAACAAATTTGAAGAATAATCAAGTCCAAAAATTAAAAAGTGAGTCTAGATTTTATGTGTGGGATGATCCTTACCTCTAGAGCATGTGTAGTGACCAAGTTATTAGGAGGTGTATTCCTGATCATGAGTTTGAGTCTGTTTTGAAATTCTGTCATACACTTGCATGTGGTGGACACTTTGGACCCCAACGGACAGCTAGGAATGTTTTTGACTCTGGATTATATTGGCCTAGTTTATTCCATGTTGCCCATGTGTTTTGTAATTCATGCACTCTTTTCCAACACACTGGGAACATTTCTAAGAGACATGAGATGCCCCAACAACCCATACTATTCTATGAGATTTTTTATGTATGGGGCATTGATTTTATGGGTCCTTTTCCTAGTTCATTTGGTTTTTTGTATATTTTGGTTTCTGTTGATTATGTGAGTAAATGGGTGGAGGCCAAGGCCACCAGGACTGACAATTCTCATGTTGTAGTGGCTTTTGTCAGGGCTCAAATTTTCTGCAGGTTTGGAGTACCAAAGGCCATCATCAGTGACCAATGGACACACTTTTGCAATAGGAATTTTTCTTCCCTCCTTCGAATGTATGGGGTGACACACAAAACATCAACACCATACCACCCCCAAACAAATTGCCAGGCTGAGGTTTCAAATCGTGAGTTGAAACAAATCTTGGAGAAAACTGTGCAGCCAAATATAAAGGATTGGAGCAAGCGCTTGGATGATGCATTGTGGGGTTATAGGACAGCATACAAGACCCCCATTGGTATTTCCCCATTTCGGATTGCTTTTGGGAAAGCGTGTCATCTCCCCATGGAAGTTGAGCATCGGGCATATTGGGATATAAAGAAATGTAACCTGGATTTGGCCTAAGATGGAATTCAAAGGAAGTTGCAAATTCAAGAGCATGAGGAGATTCGACTGTCATCATATGAGAACTCAAGGCTCTACAAGGACAGATCAAAAGCAGCTCATGACAAAATGATCCAACAAAGGGAGTTTCATGTTGGAGATAAAGTCCTTCTCTATAGTTCACGACTGAAGTTGATGCCTGGTAAGTTGCGTTCCAGATGGTTAGG
Organism: Viscum album; assembly: GCA_963277665.1. NCBI lineage: Eukaryota > Viridiplantae > Streptophyta > Magnoliopsida > Santalales > Viscaceae > Viscum > Viscum album. The sequence goes on from OY728148.1 coordinate 476,478,820, forward strand.
ACCTTATATTGTGTCTAATGTTTTTCCTTATGGTGCAGTGTAGATCACACAAGAGGACACTGGAAGTATCTTTACAGTCAATTGGCAACATTTGAAGAGATACATTGAGGGACATCCTACTGATGCAGTGGATTTTATCACACTGCATGACCCCATCATCACTTGATTACATCAGGCTGTTCCTAACCCTTTCACTTTTATATTATTTGTCCTATTTAAAAATTATACATTTCATGTTCATATATCATCTCATAGGTTCACATTGCGGACAATTCAATATTTTAAGTGTGGGGGAGGGAACCTTTTATTTTAGAAATTTCAATTGCTTTCCTGTTCAAAAAAAACCAAAAAAAAATGTGTGTTTTTCAAAATTTGTGTGTTTATTTTACAATTTTCTGTGTGTTTTTAAAACTTTTGGGCTGAAATGATTCTCATCACCATTTTGAAATCAATATCAATAAGTGAAACAATTTACCCCTTGAAACTAAGCTTAAATGAATGCTGAAATGACTTTGTTTCAAGTTCAAATAATTAGTAATTTCATGAAAAGTACGCTGAATTTTGAATCCCATGCCAATCTCATTGTCTTTATATTTGAAATCACTTTCCTGTGAGGATTCAAAACCATTATTTTCATATTCTTTACATTCACCTCACTTCTTGAGAGAACCAAACCATGCATGATTTAACCAGAATTTGATCTATTCCTGTCAAAACATGAGGGTTTGAGGTACATATGTTTAAATGATTGAGGCATTTGTTTGGTATTAAAGCCCCTATTTCAAAGAATCCTTTTTTATAATGTCCTACCTTGAATATTTAATCCTTGTAGCCCTTAGAAGCCATGCACAGCCTATTATGTTAAGACACATTAAAAGACAATTTTCACTATCCAACCAACTCTTGATGTGAAATTGCATAATCTAGTTGAGCTTAAGTGTGGGGGAAGTTGTCTTGGGTTTTGCAACCACATTTTGTGATAATATGGGTGGAAAATTAAATTCTGAAGAGATGTGTTTGCCGCTAAAGAAAGTCATTATATTGAAATCTGTGCCTTTTCTGGAGCTTTCATGACAAGTGATGCTGTGCCTTTTCTGGAGCTTCTAATTGAGGTGGAAAGATGTGCCCATCTGGAGCTTTCAAGAAAATAATGTTTGAGAAGATTGAATTTTTTTATACTGAAATGATGAATGGTGTAAACCTTTCATGACTTTTCATGATGATGGAGCTGAATTCATACTATGGGGATTGAAGAGAAGACCATATTTAAGTGAAAATTAGATTAATGCAATTTTTTTCAAAAGAGTCAAGCCCTCCTCATTCAGCCTCAGAGTTTTTCACATCATAATCCTACCAACCAAAAGCCACAGAACAACCCTGAAAAGTCCTCATGATAAACATATGTCCTTGACTCACATCGGGCAGTGATGTAGGAATCTATCAAGCCTATGGTGACCCTTGTATGAGTTTGGATGAGAAAGACATTGCAAGAAAATTGATATTTGAATGATTAGATAAAATTCAAGCGAGGTAAGTGTTTTGTGCATGGGCGGATAAATGAAGTGGAAATATATTGAATGATATAAATGGAGAACTTGAAATAAGGTTTTTTATGAGGCGTGATATATTTTGACTCTTGGTGTGAAATTTATTGATCTTAAGGATATGTGTTTTAAAATTGCTTTTTCTTTGATATTGATGTTTACTTGATATGAGGTTTTGCCCAGGTGTGCAAAAGGGTAAGTGTGGGGGAGTTGATAAAACACTGTTTTATTGAATATTTTATTTATAATAAATGAAATAATTTTCTCACATTGTGTTAAATATGTTTATTTATAAAATATTTGGGATTTGATCATTTATTTGAAAATTTGATGAAAATTCCAGTTTTACCCTTAATAGTGCACTGTAGTATTTCGAAGATAAATATTTTTTTATTTATTATTTGAATTTGAAATTTTGTAACAGTGTTCCTAAATTCATTTTGTACAACTTTCATTCAGGACACTAGAGATAAAGAGTGCATTTGTATGGAGTAAATGAGACATTAATCTAATGGGGGGCTGGACTCGGCAGGATGGACATGAGTTCTGTATTTGGGCCATATCTTCTACATACGGGATTGGATTGAGCCCAAAGTTTGAGGAATGATCGGGGAAATGATTTGGCACAAATCCTCCTTCTGGAAGGCCAGTCAATTCACGCGTTTTGGAGGTCATATGGGCGGTGGAATTTGGAATAAAATATTTGGCCGAGTTTTTCATTTCACACTTAAAAAGTTATGTATCCCTAGCCCTCAATAACTCTATTTAAATGGCGTTTTAACTCTTTGAGAGGGCTGGTCGAGGATTTGGGAAGGTGTGGACGAAAGGGTGTCTTTTGGGAGCCCCTCACAACTCTTGGAAGAAGTAATCCTTTGTGCAAACCTCTCTTCCAAAAAGTCTATCCTCTCTCACCTCTTCTTTGTATTTCTTTTCTTTCATGTTTGTTTCTTGAATTTTTCGTCAAATAATCATCTGTGTTAATCCCTCTTCTTCTTCTCTTAATCTTCTTAATTGGTTTGGAATTAGGAGTGGAGACAAGATTGGGTTCTACCCTTTCAATCCGTTGCTTATGCAAAACGTCTCCACGATGACTACACCACCCATGGAAGAGTAGTTCTTTTTAGTAATCGACCGACCTCTATCATTCTTCATTCATTAATTTTTAATCAATGATCTATTATAATTCACATATTATGATCTATTAATTTATTTTTCAATTAAAATGAAACTAATCAAGAAATTTAATAGATAACACAAAACACGCGAGGTCGGGAATTGTGTGAACTGTGAGAGCGCAACCTTAACCGGTAATTCAAAACCACACGGGATCAATTTGTAGAGTTCAAATATAATCCCTAAACTAAATTAATCCTCATTTCCAGAGTGGTTATGTGACTTAATTTACCACTTACCATAAGCTAATTTTATAACATCAATCAAAGTAGGTTGTTGCGATTGCATGTTCTGAAGTTAGCCTAAGGTTAAATTTACTTCAATCTTCGTGGTAAAGTTAATTCTCGTAGGTTTCGGGATTTAACAAATTAAGGGATCATAATTAATTGAATATTAATTTAAATGATAATGATTAATACATGATTGAAGAGGTAGAGTTAGATCTATTACATCTTTTAAATATTGTCTAAACAAACATCTTTTTGTTGTGTCATTTTAATCAAACTTCATTTCAAAACAAAAAACAAAAAAAAATACAATCTTCTTCCAGAAAAATTCTTCTATATTAATAAACTATAAACAACCACCCCATCCTTTCAAGTAGTATTTTTATTCTCTTTTATTTTAATTCTAGAATACCTCTAAAAATTGTTTTAATTCACTTCCTCCTTTGAGAGACGACCTTGGTCAGCCACTCTGCTGCACCTAAGTACCCCAAATTACACTAATCATTTGACGGCGCCCACAACATTGATCTTTCGATGGCTATCATGAAAAAACATATGAAGGTGTAAGACTAAAATTATGACCCATACTAGAAGGACAAGAGATTTATATCCCATGTGAATAGACATAGAAAACTTGGAGATTTATATTTTATTAAATGAAATCCACTATGATTCATTATACTATCATCGATAAAACTCATCGACATCAATGAATTGAAGAGTAACTCAAAAATGATCAAGGAGACCAACATGAACCCTAGAAAAGGAAATAGCTTCCATCATATTTCAGATTACAGGAAATTTGTATAGAAAACCTTGAACGAACCCTATTAGAATAAAATGAATATTTTTTGAAAAGATATTAACCACTATATATGAAAACTTGATTTCTATTTTTCCTCTTAAATAAAAGAAGGTATTTATAGTTAGCAAGGATGAATCTATATATATGAGTTTTAGAGTAGGGTTTTATCATCAAAGACACCTTTTTAATTAAAATAGTCTAGAACCATATATTAAAAATCTACTTTGGCATCTAGATTAAACAAGATTGGAGTCCCCATAACGTTCTATACATCCATCGATTCTAAATGTGCCTATTAATGTACTATCATGTTGAGACTGTCAACATTGACACCCCCTTACACTAAATAAACGAAGTATGTATCTGATCATCAACTCATAATACAAGATCCTAAATTATCATCCTTAATGACATTACCTCTTGGATTGAAATATTATAGTTCAAAATCTTTATTTGAAAATTTTGAATCATAAGGACTTATAAAATCAAACATATACATTCATCATGATCATTCTTTGATCCTGATGAATCTAAAATACCACCCATAAATACCACTAAAAAATTTCAAGATACTAAATGAATATTTTATAGAACAATTATCTAATGACAATAAAAGAATTAGTCAGACTAAACAACAACATAATATATTTTTATTTCACAAACAATCGCTTGAAAGATTCCTTTTTTTATCTCGCTTCAATATCTAAGATGACGATAACCTGATCGAAGATCAATCTTCCAAAACCAAAAACCTATTTAACAAATCACAAATTTCATCCATATAATAAATACAATATTTTTTTCATAACTCTTACATAGTTCATATTCTGATCGTCTACAAAAAATCATAGTAAACAATTCTCCTTAGAAAATAAAAATGAGGATGACCAATCTAAAATACAAGGTCAAATAAAACCATTGCCCAGAAAATAGTGCATCCTAAAATTGATCTATTTCTGCTACATTGGTTATATATGATAATAAGGTATTGAAATTAGTTTTTTACCATAAACCAGGTCAATCATAAACTCTATTGTCCACTATGGAGTAATCATATAGAAATTATCTCAGAAAACATTATAGATGTCCAAAAAATTGGGTACATTTAGTAATTTTAAGAAAAATTATTAGGAATGACTACCGAAAGAGAAAAAAATAATTGAAGTCTATCTAGAAAAGTCCCATATGACAAGACCTCATATACTACTCCCCATGAAAATATCTAACCTCCAATAATTTACAGGAAACAAGGCTAACCAATGATTAAAGTCCAACACAAAATTATAATAAAATAAAATCCATCCAGATGATTTCATCATATAAATATGTATTGAAAACAATAATATAATAGACTAACTCTTTATCATCAATCAAATTTTCACAAGAAGGACATTAAGAATCATGATATTTCCTCTTCCAAAGAATATTTGATGACTCCATAATGATGGAAATGAGATCCAATAGATGATTATGTATATAAAAAACATCCATATATAAATGAGTGGAAGAACCATACCGAATAAAGAAATCACAATTAATGATTCATTAATGATAGTACATATCACAATATCTATACCCAAATTTACCTCTATAAGTTACTCATATACATCATAAAGGTGATTCACTTTTGAGGCATAGATATGGGTCCATATATTAACTTATGAATATGACTACATGAAAACATCTGTTTTAGCTAATTATCCCTAAGCATATCGTGCAGTAGACATATAAAAATAGAAACACTATAGATGATCAATACATCACAAACTATTTTCCATCAATACATGTTATGAAAAATAATGTAAAGTGTATCCATTATTACAACAATGATTTATGTTATGGGAACCCAACTAGTGGAAATTGATGGTGCATGAGAGGTTTTTAAAAGAGAACCTATTCCACCACTATTGTGATGATCATGCCACTTCCTCTCTTTTTTCATTTAACGCCATTCATTTTAAAACATAGTGAATTATAAGATATGGAATGACCAAACCTTACAGAAATTTCATCTCATACATCATAGATCATTCATCATTCATGAAATAGGTCAAATGATTGAATCTAAATACATATGATCTAATATCAAGTCATAAACCTTATATGTACACATGAGATTTGTAAAATTCATTCTATATAACACAATGTGTAATAATTTCATCAAAACAAACAAATTTTTGTATGCCAACACAAAATAATATTCATTATATAAACAATGTAACTCTAGATATATATCCATCATTATTGAATCTTGAAAAAATTAATTGAAAAAGAGTGTATTAAATCATTGGTGTCTGAGCCAACATATCTATCTACATATACCATATAATCCATCTATCACATGAGTGACACTCAATTGTTACTTGTAAACACTTTAATTTGATACCCACAAGTGTATTTGTGAAGTCAGATATCTAATCAGTCTTTGCAAGTAGGTCTCATCCTTTGGAAGTTTATTGGCACCCTTAATGAATTTTGGATTATCATGTAATAATACCCATGATTAATAAATTTCTCCTATAACTCCTTATTAATCTCAAAATCCATGTTATGAATTTGAGGAATGTTGGGATAAATACCAAAATTTACAACATGACAACATCTATACGATTTTTAGCTATTAGAATATACCCAGGAGGAGTATCCACTAAACCCTATACAAGAACCTAAAAATAATATCCCAGAGAAATAATAAATTTCAAAAAAATGAAAAAGTGAACAGAAAACATAAAAATGTCAGTTCAAACTACAAAACCATTAGAAATTTGAGTTTGAAATAAAAAACTCAAAATAGTAGACATGTATACCAACATCCAATTTTAACATGATCATCATCATGAAAGGAGATGGCTAGGAACACACTGAAACCGACCTATGAAGTCAGTTAAATCATATCTCATGTCTAAAAAATTTATCTATATGATGAATCTTGAAAAAAAAAACGAAACCCCATATGATACTAATTTATGATCAGACCATCATGAATTTTGTCTCGATCAAGTTCCCCACCAAAGATACCATATACCCAATGGGTGTTCCAATCCAATCTCTCCATCATCGAGCACCGGAGTGTAAAAAAAATATAGGGAAAAATTCACCCGATCTAGCATAGAAATCATGAAACACGCCGATATATATTTAATTAGTTTTTGGAATAAAACATGAATATATATTATCATAACAAATTTATAACTAGAAAAGAAATGAAATGTAAATGGTATAAAAACAATATCTAGCAAACAAGTTCAAAATCAATGGAAAAATTTACTCAAATAGTTACTCTCATAGTCTTTGTGTGATTGCGTTGGAAATATCCCTCCATCCCACTAGCAACCACCAAAACCAGGCTGACATAAAACTAGACCACCTCAAAATGACACCATTTATTTCCTTTTAAATGAAGACATAAAAAGGTATATGCACCACCAAAATGATGCATAATATGTGAGATAACATTCTTAGTTTTATCCCAACCATATGTTCCAAATAAATTATATGAAAAATATTAGATAAATGATTATATTTATTGAAAACAATTCCTGATAAATAGTTTAATAGATTTATTTCTAAATAATGGAAAAACAATTTAACATAATATATTCCCACATTTCAAATAAAATATGTATAAGAGTTCATGTAAATTCATATAAGACTAAGTAGGACTATCAATGAAATATAGTTGTTACATATCATATCAAATCCATTGATGTACAAGTCTAAAAGTAATATCTATAGAATATTTAAAACCATTCCAATTATCACACTTGGTCATGACATTTACGATACTGGAACCTAACATAAAAATCATCTATATATATATGCATCGAATCTAGAGAGCAGAGGAACTCCCTAGAATGTGAACCCCCCCAATAGGCCAGATATGTCCCTAGAACTACCACTCTCTGGAGTATTGGAGGACCCCATAAATAACCCCCACTCCCTTAAAATTGGATGAGGCCTTTTACAACACCATTAACCAACACACCCAATTCTATCCATGTTATATAGTTTACAAAATATTTCATCAAAAATTTTCATTGATAATAATTTCACAATAATATTCATAAATTATTGAAAATCCATTTTAATTTACCAAAATAAAGGAAATATATCATTTATAGAAACCCCATTTCTGCACAAAATTAACAATAGTTCAATCATCCCATTTTACATGAAAAAAATATTTCTCAAAAGCCAGTGAAATGAAGTTCATCCAACACATGGTGTAGATGGAACCTCCAATATCAATATATAGTCTGCACATTAGTATAATTGGATCAACTAGTAAACAGAATAAGATGGCGAAAAGGAAGGCCCTAAAATCTATAAAAAATATATCATAATTTAATAAAAAGAAAAAATGTCATCATGTAAGATAATTCACAATGTAACATATGGAGCCCGGAGGCCCTCCACTGGTGCCCCGTAACCGGTTCGCCACATGACCTCAAGCGCGTTTCCCCGAACGCCAGAGGCAGCCGACTAGCAGCAAGGGCCTTGGTGAGTCAGTGGGGAAACTATTCCCTCATTCAGTAAGCTATACAAGGTAAGAAAACAACAATAAATAGGGGAAGAAGTAATCAACATGCATAATAAATGAAACTAGACAGTGGAAGCCATGCATATATCTAACAATGATGACAATAATGCAGCAGGTACAAGTATCTATGGAAAGCAGCAGACACAACAACGTGCAGGAATACAACTAAAACCAAGTGCCAAAGAAAAACACAGAAATCTCCTCAGCATCGTGATCCACGGCTCAGTCCCACGCTCCCCATCTCCTGATGCAGTGAAGATCCTGAATTAAAAGTGCCCTTGCCCTTATCTATACTTGCAGCAAAATAGTCTACTTGGGCCTAAAAGCATGGCCCAAATAGGGTGTGAGATACAATCCGAGTAGGCAATCACCCAATGGTCTGTTCCTAATAGTCAACGAATACATGGCAGTAATAAAACAAGAAGAAGTAAATAGAAAAGCACAATAGCTACATTCCACAGTTCTAACAAGCATAGCACACAAGTAAGCAGCCAACAACAAAAAGTAAACAGGTAACCCTCTGGGTAGCTCTCACAGTCTAACCCCTATGGTTCAACCTCTAAGTACTAGCAACCCTCTAAGAGGAACTCACTATATCACCCCTCTGGTTTAGCTACATAATTAGGAAGACTCTTTAGGGAAGCACACATCATCAATTCCCCCTATACTCTCGTATCGTGCTAAAGGCTCTCTGGGGAAGCACTCAACGTCAATTCCCCCTGTGGCCCGCGTCGTAGTTAAAGACACTATGGAGAAACCCTTCCATAAATTCTATACTTGGTCATGTATCATGATTAAAATGACACTTTGGAGAAGCCCTTCCATTAATTCTCCCTTTGGTCTACTACTCTAGGTTCTCACAGTCCTGAGTATAACTAACCATGCTCAGCGCGTGCATATCGTCCAAGTAAACCTCAAGAACTACTTGTCTATCAACTAAGTCCCAACAGTCATACTAAAACAATAGTCCAAAATCCTATAAATATGCATGGCAAACAAAACTAATCACAAACAAAAAATCTCTAATCACAAGCAATAACCTCTACTAAAGCAATCAAGTAAAGCAGGCAAGAAGCAAGGGAAAAACAGGAAACACGCAATACCCCATTCAAGGTTGTTGGTGGAATTTGTACATAATATTCATCAACTTTCAACCGAAAGGCACAAAACACCTACCTTTATCCTAAGAGATCGATATACGTGAACCTTGATGATAGATTCCCCTTAGAATGACGTAGATCGCTGCGATTCCAATGCAACTACCCATGTTCGAAATGGAGAACGGATGGTGAGGCGGTCATCCGTCAAAGATCCGACCGTACAGTCACTCCTGGATGGTCGAAAACTGAAGAAGAAGATGAATATGGGGGTTAGATGTGACCCTGGTCTGTTTAATGAAAAAAAAGTACACAGCATGTACTTTTGGAGTACATGGCATGTACTTCGAATTTTCCATACTCCGAAATAACCTGCCTCCACCTCATCCTTACACACCAGGTGTGTGGCCCGGACACAACCAACTCATGGCATTGAGCCGGGGAAAGAGTACATGGCATGTACTCAAAAAGTACACGGAGTGTACTTCTGAAATTTCAAAAAAAAAAATCATTTTTCTTAAAAACTCCAGAAAAAAAAACATACCGGAAAAGAGATCCTGGTTCTTAAAAACTTCCCCCTTAAACAAATTCATCACGGAATTTCCCCAACTAGGTGGAGAAGGAGAAACCCCGATCAGCTCTAGATACTGTGATCGTACATCGGCCTCCCACTCCTAGGTCTCGTCATGTACTTGCTCGCGCTTCCATAGCACTCGTACCAAAGGAACAGACTGCTCACGGGGAACCTTCGTACAATGATCGGCAATCTGGATAGGATTCTCCTTGAAGGATGAATCTGCTTCAAGATCGAATTCCTCGGGCAGAAATACATGAGACGGGTCTGAAAAGTATCGTCGGAGCTGAGAGACGTGGAAGATGTCGTGCATGGGACGATACCTCTGAGGTAGATGCAACCGATATGCAACATGCCCCACTCTCTCCAAGACCTCAAATGGCCCAGCGTACCGCAGTGAAAGCTTACCCTGTCTCTAAATCCCCTTGTTCCCAAACCTTGGTGCGACACGTAGGAATACCTGATCACTGACCTTGAACTCTAGAGGTCATCTCCATTGATCAGCATAAGACTTCTGTCGAGACTGAATTGTAGCCATCCTCTTCCGAATCAGCTCTATCTGCTCTGAAGTCTCTTGAACATGACAAGGTCCCAGCAAAGCTGCCTCTCCTGCATCCATCCAACATAAGGGTGATCGGCATGGCCTACCGTACAAAGCCTCATATGGAGTCATCTGAATGGTCTCCTGGAAACATTTGTTGTAGGCAAATGCCACCAGAGGAATATACTTCTCCCAGAAACCGCCATAGTCAAGGATGCAAGATCAGAGCATATACTCAAGCATCTGGATCATACGCTCAGACTTGCCGTCAGTCTGGGGAAGGTAAGCTGTACTCAAAAGTACCTGTGTACCCAAGGCCTTCTAAAGTCCCTGCCAGAACCGAGAGGTAATGTGCGCATCTCTGTCTGAAACAATAGACCACGGAACTCCGTGCAGACGAACGATCTCTCTGATGTAAAGTCATCCCAGATCATCGACACTGAAGTTCTCATTTATCGGAAAGATGTGAGAAACCTTCATAAGTCTGTCGACCACAACCGAAACAGCATCGTTCCCTCGGGGTGATCTCAGAAACCCAGTCACGAAGTCAATCGCAACATTGTTCCACTTACACTCTTGAATGGGTAACTGCTGTAAAAGGCATGCCGGTCGCTGATGCTTTGCTATCACCTGCTGACAAGTAGAACATCTCAAGACAAAACCAGCAACATCCTTCTTCATACCAGGCCACAAGTATTGGCGATGAATGTCCCGATACATCTTGGTGACGACAGGATGAACTTCCCCAAAAGAGGAGTGGAAATACCGCATCAGCACCTCGCGTATGTTTGCTGGCACCCATACGCATCCCTGGAAGCGCAATATCTCATCCTCACCCACTGCCATCCAGGATGAGGGTCCCCTGCTGACACACTCTCCCACATGACAAAGCATTCTGAGTCTAATAGATGCCTCATCCGTACCCGATCATGTAGCGTGGAGGTAACATCTACAGAAGATAGAAACGTCTGTCCCCGTCTGTCGTGCACCTCCAGATGAATCTCAGAGAACAGATCCATCAGCTTCCACTCACTACTGGCCTCCTGAACTAAGTGAATCTGAGTTCTCCTGCTGAACTTATCAGCCATGGCATTTCCCTTTCCCGGCGTATAGGCGAGCTCGAAATAAAAATACTGAAGATACTCAACCCACCTATGCTGCCTCGGATTCAGATCATGCTGAGTGAAGATATACTTAAGACTCTTGTGGTCAGTGAAGACCACAAAGTCCTCTCACAGAAGATATTGTCTCCAACAGCGTAAGACATGAATAGAAGCTACCAACTCCAGATCGTGCGTAGGGTAGATCGTCTCATGTGGCCTCAACTGCCGAGAACCATACGCAACGACTCCATCTCCCTGCATAAGCACAGCTCCCAGCCCGATACCCGAAGCATCATAGTAAACAGTGTAGCTCCTTCCTAGATCTGGCAAGACTAGTATCAGTGCTGACGTCAACCTCCCATTCTTCTCCTGAAAGGCTGACTCACAAGAATCTGACCCTAAGAACTTCGCCCCCTTCTTGGTCAGACCTGTCAGAGGTTCTGTTAGACGAGAAAAGACCTGAATGAAGTGTCTATAGTATCCAGCAATCCCTAGGAAACCATGTACCTCAAAGATGTTCTTCGGATGCTCCCATGAAACTACAACTCTCACTTTTTCTGGGTCCATTGATACTCCTGCCTCTGAGATGACTTGACCCAAGAAGTGAATCTGATCCATCCAGAAGTGGTACTTTGAGAGTTTAGCATAAATCTGATGCTCACTCATTGTACTCAGAACGATCTCAAGATGTGTGGCATGGTCGTGTCAAGTGTGAGAGTACACCAAGATATCGTCCACGAAGACCAAGACGAAAGAATACAAGTAAGGATGGAACACTCAGTTCATCAGTGCCATGAAAACTGCAGGTGCATTCGTGAGACCGAACGGCATGATTGTATACTCGTATAGACCATACCTGCTCCTGAAGGCTGCCAGTGATATATCTGATGGTCTAACGCGCAACTGATGATAACCGGACCTCCAGTCGATCTTCAAGAACACCTGGTCTCCTCGATGCTGATCGAAAAGGTCATCAATCTGCGACAAGGGATATCGGTTCTTGACCGTCAACTGGTTCAAATTACGATAATCCACACAAAGTCGAAGGGTACTGTCTGCCTTCATCGCGAACAGAACAGGCCAACACCAAGGAGAAGTATTGGGTCGAATGAAACCCTTAGCCTGTAGCTCCTTCAACTGCTTCTTGAGCTCTTGCAACTCAGGTGTGGCAATCCTATAGAGAGTAATGGACACCGGTCCGCTCCTGGCACGAGCTCAATAGAGAAGTCAAACTCATGCTCTGGAGGCAAACCCGAAAATTACTCTAGAAAGACATCCCTAAAGCGATCCAGAACTCAAGGAAAGTCCATCTGTGGAGTCCCCTGATCATCCAGATAAAGACTAGTAATCTAGTATGTCACCCTTCGTTGCCCAATATGCTCGAGTCCTGCCCGACTCGCTCGAACGTCCCATTTGCCTCTATGAAGGAAGGATTCACCCTCCGGTGAAACGAAACTCACTCTACGGTGATAGAAGTCGACAACAGCTCGGAAGGGAATCAACCAGTCCATGCCAAGTATGACATCATAGCCTGTCATCTCTAGGACATAGAGATCCCATAAGAAGTGATACCCTGCAACATCGAGAGGGCACTCTCTACACTGGGGTACACTAGATGTCCTCGTCCCCAAGGGTGTGTCTAGTGTCAACGTGTGAGCAGAAGAAAAGTTACAGAGTCCAAGGATCTCCATAATAGCAACAGAGATAAAGCTATGCGTAGAACCTGTATCGAAAAGAGATTAAGATAAAACTGAGGATACTAAAATCATACCTCGAACAGTAGAAGGGTCGTGATCCTGCTCATGATAAGTCTTCTCCTCGGTGAAAGACTGGCCCGTGCCGCAGCCCTGTGACCCTGGCTGGCCACTCTGAGCTGAACCTTCATGCTGGTGCTGAGGAACTGGTGGCTGACTGCCATGGCCTCGACCTCCACCTCGGCTCGAACGGCCGGAATAACTCCAGTTCCCCGACTAGTGAGAAACTGGCGGTGCTGCTCCTGAACGAGGAGTCATGCAAGAACCCCGATCAGCTGCTGCTGGTGAGAAAACCTGGAAAAAACGCTGAAGGTGACCCATATTGCCGCAAGATCGGCACTCAAATGGGTCCTTATGGCATTGTGGCCTTGTGTGCCCTGTCCGGCCATAATGATAGCATGTCACCTGGCTGCCTGATGATGCGTCTCGCTTTTTCGAATAACCGTGTGTAGTCTCCCTACGGTGCTTCTTGTTGTCATACGAAGGAAAGATAGCTCTGGAAGCAGAACCGCCCTAGCTCGCAGCTCCAGAGTCTCTCAGATTGTGTTCTGCAATCAGTACCTGGTTGACGATGGATGTAATGGAAGTCAGCTGGAAGATGTTCACCTGCGAGCGGATCTCCCGCCTGAGTCCATCCTCAAACTTCCTTGCCATGAACACCCCACTCCCATCCCAAAGGGGTGTAAAATGATGTAGCTCAGTGAAAAGAGAGAAACACTCCATGACAGATAGAGTACCCTGCTCTATGCTCATGAACTCCCGGGCTCGATCGGCCCTCAGGGTCTCTGGGTAGAAGTAGTCGTAGAACACGCGCTGGAACTCCTCCCAAGTCATAGCCTGCTGTTGACCTGCCTATGAGATCACGTCCTACCACCTCTTGGCAGAGTCTTGGAGAATGTAGGTGGCGATATTGACCCGCCTCTCTAGAGGTGTCTCTAAATGCTCAAATATAGTCATCATGGCTTCCATCCATGACTCTGCAGCCTGAGGTCCTCTGTCACCCGAGAACGTGGGAGGATGTTGCTGCTGAAAGACCCGCGTCAAGTCTACCATAGATGAGGTAGGAGACGGTCTTCCCTGGAAGGCATGCATCATCCTCATGAAACCTTCCCTGAACTTCGCATCAGCACCAGCAACTGGTACGACAACCGATGCCAAAGCTAGCTCGAGTGGGGGATTGACAGGAAGTCTTTGATCTTCCATATCTGGCGTCTTATCACTGCCTGACGACATATGTATGACCGGAGGACGTCTTGGAGGCATATCTATGAACGATCAAAAGAACACCTTAGATTAAGAAATAAGGACAGAGAACACAAGACCAGAAAATGGGAATAGGGGAAGAAAAACACACAAGATTGGAAAACACGACTACACGACATGTATAAAACTACACGATGTGTCTTTTTAAACCCCTGACATGGGTGTGTACCCCTTCCCTACATGTCGTGTACACTTCAAACTACACGGCATGTTGACCCCAACAAATGGTGTGTACTTGAAAACTGTTACCCTTCCCGAGTCTCCTTACACGGCTAACCCACATGGTCCGACTCAACCCAAGACTACACGGCGTGTTCGAAACAAACACGGTGTGCACTAGACAAGGCTTCGGCAGCTCGTGTTGTTAACCACACAGCCGTCTACACGGCTGAACCTTACACGGTGTGCTCCGAACACACACAGTGTGTATAGTCGAAGGTGTCACCATCCCGTGTTTTTCATGACACGACCGGGTACCTAGGCAAGACAACACAGCGTGTTCCGAACAAACACGGCGTGTGGAAAAGAATGTCACGCCGACCCGTGTTGTTCGGGACACGGCCGGGTACCTGGACCGGACCACGTGGCGTGTTCCCTACAGACACGATGTGTTCTACCCGAGCCTCCCCAGCCCGTGTTATTAGTGACACAGCCGGGTACATGGCTCCGAACACACACGGCGTGTACCAATGGTACACGGCGTGTTCATGAAGTTACTCCCACGACACCGTGTTCTGCTCATAGGGTCAGTGACACAGCCTGAAAACTACATGACGTGTATCCAAAAAGTACATGCAGTGTATTCTGGATTTTTCTGGGAAGTAGGTTAGAAACTACGCAGAATTCCAGAAACACAAAAAAAGGAAGAGATGCCAAATTCCGATCCGGGAGGGCCCATAACACCTCAAGAACCAAAATTTGGTGTTCATTATAATCAAGAAATAGAACAACAGTTGTCTAACACAATTGCATAGAATCTATCAAGAATATATCACAATAGCACGCATAATCTACATAGAGCCTATCATAACTGCATGCAATCGCTAATGCACCCTAGATGGCATGGAAAGAATGCATGACATGTGATTTCTACAAGTGCCTATATGATGCATGAGATGTCATACCCTCATCTCATCGGGTTGCAAAAAAAAAATAGAACCGAAATATCAAAACAATAACTGCACAAGTCATGTGAATCACTCTAGGTGGAAGCATATAAAACATAAAACTCAAAGCCAGCAAACTGCAATTATCGAGGTAGTATGGCCTTTCCCTGTACATGGGATAGTTACTCCTGATCACAGCTTAATACCAAGTACCAAATCCATCCTATCCGTAGCTAATGTCTCCAAAACTTAATGAAAGAGAATAGAACTCATGTAATACCACTTTGTAACGTCCCGAGTCTAGAGCCCCTCTACTGGTGCCCCATACTCGGTTCGCCACATGACCTCAAGCGCTTTTCCCCGAACGCCAGAGGCTGCCGACTAGCAGCGAGGGCCTTGGTGAGTCGGTGGGGAAACTATGACCTCATTCGGTAAGGTATACAAGGTAAGAAAACAAAAATAAACAGTGGAAGCAGTAATCAACATGCATAACAAAAGAAACCAGACAACGGAAGCAATGCATATATCTAATAATGATGAAAATAATGCAGCAGGTACAAGTATCTATGGAAAGAAACAAACACAAAAACGTGCTGGAATACAACTGAAACCAAGTGAAAAAGAAAAACACAGAAAGCTCCTCACCATTACGAGCCACGGCTCAGTCCCACGCTCCCCATATCCTGATGCAGTCATGATCCTGAAGTAGAATGGTGAATGCCCTTATCTATACCTACAACAACATAGTCTGCTTGGGCCCAAAAGCAGAGCACAAACATCGTGTGAGATACAATCCCAGTAGGAAATCACCCAAATATCTGTTCCTAACAGTCAATGAATACATGGATGTATTAAAACAAGAAGCAGTAAATAGAAAATCACAAAAGCTACATTTCACAGTTCTAACACGCATATCACACAAGTAAACATCCAGCAACAAAAAGTAAACAGGTAACCCTCTGGGTAGCTCTCACAGTATAACCCCTATGGTTCAACCTCTAAGTACTAACAACCCTCTGGGAGGCACACACTGTCTCACCCATCTTATTCTGCTACGTAATTAAGCAGACTCTCTGAGGAAGCACTCACAGTCAATTACCCCTATAGTCTCGTATCGTGCTAAAGGATCTCTGGGGAAGCACTCAACGTCAATTCCCCCTGTGGCCCACGTCATAGTTAAAGACACTATGGACAAGACCTTCCGTCAATTCTCCACTTGGTCACGCATCGGGATTAAAAAGACACTCTGGAGAAGCCCTTCCATCAATTCTCCATTTGTTCTTCTAGTCAAGTTTCTCACAGTCCTGAGTATAACTAACCATGCTCAGCGCATGCATATCGTCCAAGTAAACCTCAAGAACAAATTGGCTATCAACTAAGGCTCAACAGCAATACTAAAACAACAGTCCAAATCCTACAACTAGTCATGGCAATGCAAAATGAGCACAAACATAAAAGCTCTAATCACAACCAATAACCTCTAATAAAGAAATCAAGCAAAGCAGGCAAGCAGTAAGGGAAAAATAATAAACACGCAATACCCCGTTCAAGGGTATTGGTGTAATTTTCACATAATATTCATCAACTTTTAACCTAAAGGCACAAACCACCTACCTCGATCCTAGGATATCGATATACGTGAACCTCGACGACAGATTCCACTTATAACGACGTAGATCGCTGCGATTCCAACGCAACTGCCCGTTCTCGAAACGGAGAACGGACAGTGAGGTGGTCGTCCGTCGATGATCCCGCCGTACAGTCAATCCCGGATGGTCGAAAACTGGAGAAGAAGATGAATATGGGGGTTAGACGCGAACCCGGTCCTTTTAATGAAAAAACAATGTACAAGGCGTGTACTTTTGGAGTACACGGTGTGTACTTCGAAATTTCCGTACTCTGAAATAACTAGCCTCCATCTCAGCCTTACACACCGTGGGTGTGGCCCAGACACAGCCAGCTCACAGCTTCGAGCCGGGGAAAGAGTACACGGCGTGTACTCAGAATGTACACGGTGTGTTTTTCAGAAATTTCCATAAAATTCATTTTTCTCAAAAGCTCCAGAAAAAAAGAAAAACATACCTGAAAAGAGATACGGGTTCTTATACACAACATACCTAAAATATTATACACCCACCAAATGATAACCAACAAAGTAATGAACCCTATCTAAATTTCACACAATGGATCTAAAATAAAAAATAATAAACATCATCTTTGATAAATATATTACAACTACAAAGTTAATAGAAAACTAAGAATAATTGAAGATAATAACATGATGATTACTCCCCCAGATATATGGAACTGAACCATGATAGAGATCAATCACTAAACAAAGTGATTCAGATGATTAAGAGGTATCAAAAATCACTCGGGGAAAATAAAATGTCAATAGAAAAGAGTTTGAGGATGAATGAGTAAAAAATGCATCAAAAAATTCCCTAAAATCCATGATCGCATGAAATCAATGGAATGAAACCCCATTACATGTAAGAAATTCCCAAAAACCCCATGCTGCGATAACCCCATTGCCTTTTTATAAAAAAACCCAGATAATTATCATTATTGTAAATGTAAAACGTTTTCATAGAATGTATCATTTTCTTCTATGTATTCATCACATGACATGATGTTGTAGAACAATACATGTCATATCATCCCATTACACAACATGAAAATTCCCATCTAATAGTAGAAACACAAATTTCCTGTAAAAATAATGAAAAAAATCACTTTTTGATATCCAAACTCAGAAATAACTTAATATGAACATGAAAACAATTATTCCTAAACTCCATTAATTACAGCAAACATACTTCATTGATCTAGATGTCATTTTCTATAGAAAATCCACTCCATCCTTATCTATCCCGAGATGCACCAAAATAAACAGGGCAATGAATAAAGGGAAAGAAAATATCTAAAAGATGTTTAAAGGTAATTACTAGATAAATTTCATGTAACAATATAATATCTACAGAAAACAATTTTAAATATTTAATAAAATAGATCTAATATCAAATCACACATAATTCTGGCATAAAAATACAAAATAAAAAATTTATTACCAAACATATGGAAATTAAGAAAAGATAACTTCTACCATTTTCTAATTTTTATGTCTACTCCCAATGGATGAAATAATACAATTTGATACATTGGATACCAATAAATATAAATTATAAATGATATTACATGAAATTGGGTAGTTTATATATGTTTTAAATAAAAAAATCATTGAAATAAAATTTTCCTAAATGAAACAAAATTGAGAAAAAATCACAAACAACGAGTTGACACATTATATATATGTTCTTGAACCCCATTATAGTGGACTCATATAAATTTTTTAACTTTTCAAGAGGATATTGATATTGGTTATGAGAAAAACTTAATAATTTATTAATATATTTTACATATTTATTTTGTTATCTCATAATATATAGAGAATAATTTATGGTGTTTGAAGAAGAAATAAAATTATAAATGCCAATTGAAATCAGTAACTTTTCCTTGTAAAACATCATTTTATAAAAAAATTATTACCAAAAAAATTTGTATTTGACTATATATAATTCATCTTGAACATCTGAATGGGTTTTATAATGAATAAATAAATAAATATATATATATATATATATATCCAAGAACTTGTTCTTATTTCGGTGTGATTAAATGAGATTAAGAGAACGACAATTAGATGAGAGGAGAGGGGTACTCATGGATTTTTTTTCCAATGAAGATTTTATATAAATTAAATTTGACGAATAAATTATGCCAAATTAATAATTTTTGTATATTTAATGAATAACAGACTAAATACTATCAACCATTACGTTTTTTAATAATTTATATTTTTACCATTATCTTTTGGTTTTAAACCATGTTTACACTTTTCAAACATAACACACCAATGTTTTTTATTGGGTTGTGTTAATTATGTATATTATAAATGTAAAAATTGCCCAAAAATATTAGAATACTGGTATTATAAAAAATATCCTTAAACATTGTGGAACATAATATATATATGGATTCTACATCATTTAATAAAATAGAATTTCTTATAAAATATCATTAAATTAAATATTTAGAATAATTCATTATAGTAACATTAAAAACATCAATGGAACAAATTAAATTCACACAATGTATTTTAATACATCCTTAAAATTTTATATTAATCAATAAAATAAATTCCAAAAAATTATTTAATCATATTATATTTATTTTTTGTTTATTTTTATATTATTATTTTGACATTTCTATTACATAAATATTTAAATCGTCATATGGTTAAATGTATTTATGTTTAATATTATTTATTAAAAATTTGAAAATAAATAATCATAATGGATATAAATAATTTATACATAAGATTAATATTTATAATAGAATATATTTTTTCTTTATATCCCTTTTAAAAATATAAATTCTATAATAAACTTATTTGTGACGTTTTTTATATTTCATTACATAGAATATTATAAAGGTCAATATTACACCGAAAATGAAAAAAGGCCATAAAACCATGTAATGGATTATTATGGATAATATGTGCTCATATAATAACATTTAGAAAATTATTAGTGTAATTTTTTTGACGTTATATTATTATATTTAACTTTTAATTTCCAGATTTATCGTTAATCATGGTAAAAATTATTATTATGGTTAAAATTCATATTGACTAAAAATAAATGGGTAATTTTTACAAAATTTAGACCACATTATTAAAAATATGGAATAACATTTTCAAAATTAAGAACAAATATGTTTCATAATTTATTTTATATTCAATCCTACATAATGTGATGACAAATGGGTTTTCATAAAATTGGCTTTTTAAGTATAAAATGTTTTCATAATAAATAAAGGTGTAAAATTGTTTTCATAAACTATAATGTTATTTCATTTTAATAAAATTTTTATAAATAAATAATGAAATAGAATTTCATTTTATAATTATTCTGGATAAAAATAATTTTTTTGACGGAAAATTATTATTTTTAACTATTAAAAAAAATCAATTTTTCAGAGAAATACCAAAAGATTACTCATATCAAATTTAAATATTTTTATTTTTAAAATTATATTTATAAAATCAATGAGAATTTATAATACTAAAATTTATATATTATAACATTAAACCTTAAAAATTGATGAAAATCATTTTTTGAGAAAAATATATTTTTGATGAATTAAATGTTTACTATAAATTGGGAGTGCAATTCATATGATTTGATAAATAAAATTTTATAGATTATAATATTTAAAAATAATCTAAATAATAGTTTTTATTATTCATAACAAAATAATAAATAGCTTAAATATAACAATTACATTTAAATTATAATATTTCTTGGCTTCGTGACACTCATTGTTTTGTATTTTGTATTCCACCAAACATAGTCATTCTATAGAAATCTTGGGATATTAAAATTTTCTTACTTAGAACATCTATTTTTCATAGTACTATCATAAACATTTCTTTTATTTGTTTCTATTGATGATAAATGACCTAGAATATTCTTTCATCTCATTGACGGAAGAATATTCATTATCAAAATATAATAAAGATTTTGTAGAATATTACCCCATTTTATATACATATATTACACACATTAATGAAATTGTCATTATTTTCAAATTAAATTTTTCCCAAAAATTCATAAATAATCATATAATTTTTTTTCTAATACTATCCAATAATTTCTTATTCCACACTAAATAATCTGACTAACATTCTCTCTATTTTTTCTTGAAGTTATCAAAAAATGTATTTCTGAAAGAATATATATTTAAAATTTATCATTTCAATAATTTATATTTAATCAACCTATTATGTGTTTTGGATCAGGTACCCCCACTGATCAACATATTCTATAATAAAATAAAAAAATTTAATAATCTTTTCCCATTAACTATTTTTCAAGGCCATAAATATATTTTCAAGTGACTTAATCTATTATTCATATACACATGTTTTAATTGTTTGATTAAAATATAATTCTTTATATAAGATTATGTATTTGGACATATCTATTTCAATATTTGTGATATTTGGTTTCTCTTTATAGGAATGATTATTACTCCAAACCTATGTTTTGTACACAATATTTATCATGATCTATGTAGATATAACCCCATCAACATTGTCTTTATGATGAAGAAAATCCATACATTTAATACACATGTTTATTCATATTATTATATAGGTAATCATCACTAGATAGCAGTACAATCTATTTTATCTCATAATTATGATGAATATTTCACCATAAAAAATCCCAGAAATTGTAAGAATTATCAAAGACCCTAAGAGATTATCATAATTCTCAGGGTATATATGATTATTTAAAATCTAGATCCTAAGAATCCTACTAAAAAATCTCCAATAAAAAATATAACTACCTAACACAAGAAAAAATGTACCAATCATTACATTATTTCCTTTTCACTATATTCAAGGGATCACACTATGCATGATCGATTTTTTTAACGTAGTTGGAAACTAGATATATTATTTATTTCCATATTACATTGGAATTGTAAATAAGTTTCATAAAAAAAATTAATTCATCATTGTCCTTGTATATATCATCCTTTTAGAAATCATGCGGAATGGAAACCAATAAACTATAATCTCATATTCTCAATAAGGGTAATGTATTAGAATATCTATCATTAATAAATAATTAATAATCAATATTGTAGATTGTATAAAAAATCATATACAGGGATTATATAAATATAGAAATAAAGTTAATAATGGAATCTAAATTATCAATACATATAATAAATAAATATAGAAATTAAGGATCTTTTTATCATGTCATTGACCCTGATATACTTAATTATTCCATCATGGCAAAAAAAACATCAATCATAATAAATAAGTATTTGTTAACCAGAAACCCATCGAATATGTTGTGCCCAATAATTTATCGAATTAAACATTCAAATATATCATGGGAATATCTGTGATTGGGATCCATCCATCACATTCACATCCTATGACTTCCTCATATATTTAATTATCAATAAAATTAATTATAAAAAATTACTTATAAATAGACATTTATCTATATTGAATCACTAATTAAAAATATTTCCACATTTATTTAAGTATTATACAAAATATAAATCAATTAATATATGCCATATATCGGAATGATATAAAATTAAGAGAAAATAAAATTGGGAAAAATTGTATGATTTTAAATAACAAATACCTAAAATATAGACATTAGGAGTTAATAATGTATTGTGAAATTATGGATCATGAATAATAATGTGATCATGAGAGTTTTAATGAAAAGAATAATCAATATATAAATATTTATGAAGGCCATAGATTCATCTTAATTAAATGTTTTATAAAAAAACCATACCATTTGGAAATAGAATTTAATGTGGAAGAAAGACATTGAAAAGAAATTCCATGGAACATTGTGGAATATTAATTTTATAAATAACATTCAAAATTCCATTCATTATAGTATGAAATTTATAAAATTTTCATTGAACATCATTAAAATATAAAAATTCATAGAATATAGAATAAATTTATTTACATGTAAATAATAATGTATTCTTGTGAGGAATTATTGATAAATAATAATGCATAAGAAAGTTAGAATATTTTTTCATGTCATATACATTAAAATATATTTCCGACTTTAATTATATGTTAAAGATAAAAATCATGCACATTGA
Source organism: Viscum album (assembly GCA_963277665.1). Taxonomy (NCBI): domain Eukaryota; kingdom Viridiplantae; phylum Streptophyta; class Magnoliopsida; order Santalales; family Viscaceae; genus Viscum; species Viscum album. The sequence continues at coordinate 476,502,269 of OY728148.1, forward strand.
TAAATGGTTACTTTTAAACCCATTCATATAAAATTAAATAATGATTTAAAGGTTACTTTATTAACATTGGAATCAAAATTAAGTATATTATTCAATCATTTAATTGGACTGTGAGAAGGAAGATATAGAGTTTGAAGGAAAATGATAATTTTTTTTAAATAATATATTTTACATATATATTAATTTTTTATTTTAAATCCTAAAAAAGATTAAATAGCAAATAAACATGAAAACCCAAATCATAAAAACCATTTAATAAAATAGATAGTGTTTGTGAGAATAAGATTATAGTGACCCGGGATTCTCACACATGGATATTGCATCATTTTTTATGGATATTAATTACATTTAAAAAACACATGGCTGATCCCCGTAATATTTTTTTTGTATTTAGAAATAGATAATGTCAAAAAATAGGTCCTTAGGTTGACTACATTGTCTCCCACTATGATATTTGTGAAAATAAACCATCTTAGACATATCATATATAATACATTTCCTCATAACCTCATGAAGGAAAACATAAAAATGGGTGAGATTAAATGCCCAATAAAAGTGGTCAAGGGACCTAAATAATCTTTAAACAAATAAAATGGTATTAGAACATTATAATAACTTTTGAAAACAACATCACTCTTAACAAAGGTCATAATCATGATAAATAGAATAATGCGTAGAAGTTTATAAGACATGAATCAAAAGGGAATCGATGAATGTTATCCAAGAGTGTAACGACCCAAAATTTTTCAATGGAAATTAATTTCTAATAATTATGTCATAAAATAATATGAAAACACAATAGAATTAACTACAAAGTGATAAGTGACATTTAAATATAATATGGTAACCACTGTGTTTGGATTTTCGAAAATCTGACATACACAGTTGTGTTCAAGATGATTTTTGGGGTCCAATAAGAAAAACATAATTTTTGGTGAATAGTAACCTACCATTATGAATAGTAAAATAACCTTATAAATAGTAGTACTACCCTTATGAATGGTAAATCTCCCAAATTAAGAGTAACCTTTCCAATGAATAAATAAATAAAATTTAGGAATCTTATAAGAAAAGGTATTATTGTAAACCATAAATAATTAATTATAATTAATTAATTAATTTAATATAAAATTAATTTCATAAAAAGTGTTAATAAATTAACAAATTTATGTATTATATTTTTTAAATTATTTTTTAAGACACTACGTAATTTTTGAATTCATTATAAAATCAGTTTTAATATTAATTTTTTTTCAACTAAATTTTGATTTTACTTAAATATTAAATTAATCATATTGAGAAATTTATTTCTGAAAAATGGACATCATTTTTTGGATTATAAAAATTGAAAAATTGTTGGGGAGAAATTTTGGGATTTTTCTGAATTACTTGAATATTTGATGAATAGTTAAATACCATAATTAACAAAATAAGCTAAATAAGTTAATTATAGAGTCATGTATGATGTTCTTCTGATGTAATCCCACTTGGTTCAGGATCACATGATAAAATTAATATTCTTGGTAATGGAAGAATATCTTTTTCTTTTCTTGGGGGGAAATAAAATTCTAATGAATTTTATATTGAGAAAACCTCTCTCCCATCCACTATAAATACCACCATTCACACCCTCATTTCCTCACACCTTTAAAGAATAAATCCTTTTCTAAAATCTACCCAAGAATCTTCCCTAGCCCCTCAAACACGTCTACGAGCTTCTAGTATCATCAAAAGTTCATGCCTAGGCCCCTTATAGAGGATCCCAAGAGGAGGATTCAAGAGGTAATTTCTCTCCCTCTTTTTCTTTAATTCCCTTTCAATTTCAAGTTCCTTTCTTTTTTTTATCCCTATATATATTTATCCAAATGGCATGGTAACTCCAATATCGTACATATAATAAATTTTTATCATACTAGTGGGATATTATACCATCCAACACCATTATCCTCTTCCGTTTATTTTATAAAGTAAAACGTTGCTTGTGAGGTGTTAATCTATCACCTTCAAGAACGCCATGTTTTATTTTTCCATTTATACTTTTAGATATGGTCATGAAACCATTTTTATGGTTGAACCGGAATTTATTATATGTATTATATACTGTTTAACATTATGTAACTAACTTATGTGTGTATTACTAAATTAATAATCAAAACAAGTTTGTTATGGTCGAAAACCCGCCCAAATTAACACAAACCATCATCATTTAATTCTTATATAATTATCCATCCACATGGTATATAATATAATTCAATGTAAGATCATTATACATCTGGAATATCATTAATAACATGAAATATCATTTATGGATGTTTGTCCATGTTCCATGTGAACATTCTTTTAATAATACTAGTGAACCGCTCAAGAATAATATTAAACACTAACATTCACAAACAATGTTTTTTAACTCTATAACTGATTAGAAGGAACATAATATAACTTAATGAGACCATAATGAACTATATTCATGTAAAAAATGTAATTTAATTGTTAATTAATGAATCCAATGTGTTTATACAGGACAATAAATTGAAGGAAGCATTCAGATATAAGGTAAGGGGAAATTCTCGAACCCTGCTTTCATCCATCGGGTTCTCCCTCTGTCATTCCTTTTGATTTGGTTACTCCCAAAAAATATTTTTTTCTTCAATTTCCATACTTTTATAGGTTATACATGTTTTTCACTGGAATTTATGTCAAACCAAATGTTTTCCAAAATAACTCTTCTTTTAAGAACACCCCTTTTACATCTCATTCAATATCGACTATTATAGTAACATATATGTTATTCCCTCCTTCTTTTGGGAACCGAATGTTTATGAATGTGTTCTTATGAGATGAAACTACATCCATTTCATGGGTCAGTTATCATCATTTTTTTATATGTTCATTGTTTCTTTTATGATAAATGATATTGTTATGATGTGGAGGTTGCGCCTAAAATTATACAGCGCTCTAATGCATTGGGTAAAGTGATCAATCTCATGAGTAAATTTTAAATTATGTGTCAAAAATATAGTTTATTTTTTGTCAAGTATGTGTATTAGTTTACCACTAAGACATGATGTTTCATTTTTACGCATTTCCACATTTCATGTGTTTTATTTATGTTTCGTATCATGTTCTTGATTCCTTTCCCATGTTAAGAAAATGCTCACCCCATGCTATATTGTTGTCATATATCTTCTTAGTTGGATTCTAGATCACCCATTTTAATATATATCCGAAGGTTAAAACATGTTCTATGGAGTGAAAAAGTTCCAGTAAGAAGCTTGAGATGATGAAATTTAATTAAATTTTTTTCTTGATGTCATAATTATAATGTATGGTCCTAGTTTCCCAAAGACACTAAACTTTTGGATACTCTATGTGTAATAATATTATGTTTTTTCTCTTTATAATGATGTAATAATATTGTATGAATAGGCTAGGTCTCTATATTGGGTATCAGAAGAAAGGTTTAGTTAATTTGGGAATTTGGATTAGTAAACCCTAGAGAAAACCTCTATCATGAGACTAAGTAAAAATATTCTCACTAGAATCATTACATATGGATCCCATATGTTTTGATTTTTGTACAAGTTGTGAAAATGAATATGTTATTAATTAATGACTTGTCAAATTATGTTTTTATCTAACCTTTTCTATTTTTTAAAATGGTGGGAACCAGGAGAAACCGGGCCAACAACTTGTTAGATGGCCAATGAAATGATTACCCGAATGATATCCCCAATGATTTGTGAGGTGGAGTTCAATAAATAATGGCGATTCTTACACAATTAACTCAGGTTATGTACAATAACCATAATAATGGGGAACATCCTCCTTCACCAAAGAGGGAGAAACTGGAAATCAGATGTTTTACACGGAAACAAGAACTGATGTTTTGTGGATCATCTGATCCACTGGTTGTGGAATATTGGGTCAAATCCATGGAGAAGATCTTTTTTGATCTCTGGTTTTATGATTCAAAGAAGGTAACACTAGCCATTTATCATCTAGAAGGAGAGGATTATTAAAGGTGGCAATTGATTAAGAGCACCGTGCCAGGGGATGAAATTGATGAGATGGAATGGGAAGTCCTTAAGATCATTTATCTTAATAATTATTTCCCACAAAATCAACTCACAAATATAGTGAGATAATTCATAGAGATCATGAAAAAAATAGAATTTTTTCCAACCTATGAAGCGAATTTCTCTTGCCTGGAAAGGTATGCTACTAGTTTTGTTATCAACAATGATAGAAAAAGTAATAGATTCTTTAGTGGATTAAAACCACACCATCGAAAAGCTCTTGCAATTTGGGACATTAAGAGTTATGAATAATTTGTTCGATGTGAACTAAAAGTGGAGATATAGTTAGTACAATGGTCTTCTAGGTATGGTGATAAGAAACAAAAGATGGAGTTTCAAGCCAGCGGATCTAATGACATTGGTGGGATGAAAACTCAACGACCCACATGAAAAAAATGTGGGTTGTTGCACCATGGTAACTACATCAAAGGCACAAGGAAGTGCATAATGTGTGGGAAAGAAGAAAATCAAGCTCAAGAGTTTTGAACAAACCTGAAATGGAAGGATAATGTAGCAAAAGAAAGGAGAGAACCACCCATGGTTCAATGCTACAACTGTAGTGAGCTAGGGCACTATGCAAGCCAGTGCAGTAAACCTTGATTTCCCAAGGGTAATCAAAATCAGTAGGAAAAAAATCCAAATAAACAAGGCAAGGATTATGCCATCACTACTGCGGTTGTGGAGGAATATAATGAATTCGTACAAGGTACAATTCTTATTCACTAAATAATGGAAATAGTCTTATTTGATTCTAGTTCAACTCATTCCTTTAAATCTTGCAAGTTTGCATGAACAATAAAACCAGTGCATTGAAACCTTGAAGTTGAGATATCTAAAAAAACACCAAGTGGGGAAATTATTGTGACCCATGTGTTTGAATATACTCCTATTGGTGTATGTGGGGTGATTCTTCCAGCGAATCTTGTATTACCTACCTTGTAGGAATTCGACACTATAATGTGAATGGATTGGATCTCGATATATAGAGAAAAAATTAACAGTCAGGGAAAGGAAATATCATTTCATATTTCATACCATCCAATTCTTCTCTAAATATTTAGGGAAGATCATGTATCTCCTTTTAAAAATCATTCAATTGTGTGGGTGTTGATTCTCGGTAAAGAAGCAGAACTCTCCCAAATGGTTGAGTTAAAGGAAAGAGCCAACCTTGTGGAAATTCCCATCGTGAGGGAATACGGTGATGTATTTCTTAAAGAGTTACCCAGAATTCCCCCAGATCATGAGGTAGAGTTCTTAATAAAACTCATACCCATATCTAATCTTATATCAATGTGTCTATATAGGATGTATCCTATTAAACTAGAGGAGTTAATGAAGCAGTTTCAAGATAATCTTGACAAAGGGTTTGTACGCCATTGTGAATCACCTTGGGGTTCTCAATGCTCTTTGTAAAGAAGAAGGATGAAACAATACGTATATGTATTGATTATCGAGTACCAAAAAAGATCATCATAAAGAAAAATTATCCTTTTATAAGGTTTGATGACTTGTTCAATCAATTAATTGGAGCTAAATACATCTCAAATGTGAATCATCATTCTATATATTCTCAAATAAAGTTGACGAAGGAAGATATTCAGAAGAATGCATTCCGTACAAGGTTTGGGAATTATGAGTTTCTGGTTAGGCCCTTTAGACTTACTAATGCCCATGCCATCTTCATGTATTTGATGAATAGAGTCTTTAGAAATTACCTCAAACAATTTCTGGTAGTTTTAATTGTTGGTATTCTAAAATTCTCCAAGAGAAAGGAGGAACATTAAGATCATTTAAGACTTGTGTTGGTGACATTGATAATGATGAATTTGTATTCCATGTTCAGAAATTGTGACTTTTAAAGAAGTAACGTAACATTCAAGGGACATGTGATCACAAGTGGGGGAATTTATATGGATCCTTCAAAAACAAAGGTGATTGAAGAATGGCTAACTCCCTCTAGTGTCACCAAAATTTATAGTTTTCTTAGAATAAATGGGAACTACTAAAATTTTGTGAGAAATTTCTCATGATTGTCAATCCGGCTAACTATGTTAACAAGGAAAGGGGTAATGTATGTCTAGATGGAAGAACTTGGGGGAATGTTCAACGAGATTAAGAGAATGATAATCACTACACCAGTACTCACACTACCGAAAAGTGAATAATGTTTTGTGATATATAGTGATGCTTCAACGGATGGCTTGGGTTGTGTACTCTTGAAAAATGGAAATGTGATATCCTATGCCTCACGAAATTTGGTGATCCATGAGAAGAACTACCTGATGCATGATCTAGAGCTAGAACCCATGATTTTTTCCTGTAAAATATGATGAGACTACCTTTATAGTGAGAAGACTGACGTATACACCAACCACAAGAGCCTACAGTGTATATTCACACAAATGGAGCTTTACATGAATCCAAGGAGATGGTATAGCTAATAAAGTATTATGAATACACTATTCACTATCATCCTAGAAATTCAAGCAAGGTAGATGATGCTCTAAGTATAAAAGAACCTACTACTCTATCCATGTTACAGATTTTGAAAGACCATATCTTCTAGGATATGCAAAGAATTGATTTAGAAATCATAAGGGTAGTGGATACATCCTACCTTTCGCAAATTAATGTGCAACCATCTATCCAAGAGAATATTAAGGAAGCACAAAGGGATGATGTTGAGATTCAAAGAGGGTCAATGGAGTAATGGATGGGAAATTACAAGAGTTCTATATCGACGATGATAGAGTGGTTAGGTTTGGAACATGGCTTTGCGTTCCTTTTTCACCAGAGATAAAGGAGTTATTGGACAATGCACATAGCTAAATATTCTCTATCCATCCTAGGAGTTCCAAGATGTACCATGATCTCTAAGAACACTTCTGGTGGGATAACCTGAAAAAGTAAATCACGGAATATATCTCAAGGTGCTTGGAATGTATTCATGTTAAAGTTGAGTGATAGAAGTCCAATGGGTTGATGAATACATTGCATATAACCATGTAAAAATTGGATAATGTTACTTTGGACATTGTCACAGGTCTCTTGAATCCGTGGAAGTGAAATAATGCGATATGGGTAGTGGTTGACCGACTCACCATGACCACCAATTTTATCACTATTCTGGATGAACTCCCACTTGAACAACGTGAAAATATATATGTCAAGGAAGTGGTGACACTACAAGGAGTTCCACTATCGATTGTCGCTAAATGTGATCTAAGGTTCACATCTAAATTCTAGAGGATCCTTCAACATGCTTTGAGTAATGAATTAAATTTCAGCACTACCTATCACCCCTAAACCAATGGTCAATCTGAAAGGAATATTTAGACGCTTGAAGATATGCTATGATCCTGCTCTCTAGAATTCAAAGGTAGCTGGGATCATCCTATCCCTTTGGTTGAGTTCTCATACAACAACGGATTCCACTCGAGTATTCAGATTGATCCATATGAAGATCTTTCTGGAAATCGATGTATAAATCCAACCTGTTGGGTTGAAGATAGAGAAAGGATGATACTTTGATCTGATCAGGTTCAAGAGATGACATAGATGGTTCAAGTCACCTAGAAACACATCAAAGGAACTTAGTGTTCACAAAAGAGCTTTGTTATCAACTGTCGTAGAGAAAAGGAATTTGACGTTGGGGATAAAATATTCATTCAAATATCACCATTGAAGAGATTCATGTGATTTGGAAAGAAATGGATGTTTAACCAAAGGTACATTGTCCCTTTTGAGATCCAAAAACGAATAAGAGCTGTGGCCTATTGGCTTACACATCCAATGAATATTTCTCATGTTCATGATGTGTTTCATGTATAACTCCTGAGGAAGTACATACCAGACCCCTCACACGTACTGAAGTCAGAGGTGGTACATCCGGAAGATTTTCACTCCTATGAGGAGAAGGCAGTAATGATTATGGACCGAATAGATAAGGTTCAACGAAAAAAGACAAACCACCTTGTCACAATGTTATGGGGGAACCATATGTTTGAAGAAACTACTTGGGAACCAGTGTAGGCAATGAAAGAGAACTACCCTCACCTGTTTGTGTAAAGTGAAATTTCAAAGGAAAATGTTCATAAGGGGGGAAGAATGTAACAATAAAATGTTTTTCAATGGATATTCATGTATTATAATTATGTCATAAATTCATATGAAAAAATAACATAACAAACTACTAAGTGCTAAGTGACCATTAAACATATGTTTGTTACTCCTGTGTTTGGAGTTTCAAAATTCCAAAATAGACGGTTTTGTTCAAGATGATTTTTGCAGCCCAATAAGAAAAACATAATTTTTGTGATTAGTAACCCACCCTTTTGAATAGTAACATACCATTTTAAATATTAGTATTACCCTTATTAATAGATTATCATTTAAAATAAGAGTAACCATACCCATGAATAAATAAATAAAATTTAGGCATCTTATAAGCAATGGTATTTTTTAAGCCATAAATAATTAATTTTAAATAATTATTTAATTTATAATAAAATATATTTTCATAAAATGTGTTCATAAATTAACAAATATTTGTCTTATATTTTTTAGATAATTTTATAAGACACTACATAATTTTTGAAAGCATTATAAAAATAGTTTTAAATTTAAAAACTGTATTTTCTAGTAAATTATGATTTTAATTAAATATTAAATTAATCTGAAGTAGAAAAATGTTTTTGAAAAATGGAATTCATTTTTTTATAGTACACATCAAAAAATGGTTGCGGTGAAATTTTTGGATTTTTCTAAAATACATGAATTTTTGATGAATAGGGAAATACCATAATTTACAAAATAAGCTAAATAAACTAATTATAATGTTGTTTATGACATTATTCTGATGTAAGAACACTTTGTGTGGGAATAAATGATTCAATTACTATTCTTGGACATGTAAGACTCACAATTTCTTATTTTTCAAGAAATAATAAAAATATGAATTTTATATTTGGAAAACCTCTCTCCCCTCCACTATAAATACCGCACTTCACACCCTCATTTCCTCACACCTGTCTAGATTCAATTATAGTCTAAACTAATAACAACAATCTTTTATATCCCATCCCACACGTTCAAGAGCATTTGGTCTCATAAAAAGACCAACCCTAGGCCCCTTAATTATGATCTGAGGAGTAGGATTCAAGATGTAATTTTTCTCCCTCTCTTCCTTTAATTCTCTTTCGATTTCATGTTCTTTTCTTATTTTATCCCCACAAATCATTGTCCAAATGGTATGGTAACTCCAGTATCATACATATACTATAAATTTGTGATACTAATGACATATTATACCATCCAACCCCATTCTCCTATTCCTAATATTTTATAAAATAAAACATTCTTCATGAGGTGTTAATCTATCACCTTAAAAACAACATGTTTTCTTTTTCGAGTTATAATTTCAGATATGGTCAGGAAACAATTTTTAGGGTTGTACAAAAATTTATTGTATGTATTATTTCATATATAAAATTTTGGAACTAACTTATGTTCATATTACAAAATAATTAATCAAAACAATTTCGTTATGGTCAACCCCCCCCCCCACCCAAATTAACCCAAACAATCATCATTTAATTCGTATATAATTATTCACCCACATGGTATATAATATAATTCATTATAAGATTATTTAAACCTCTGTAAAATCATTAATAACATGAAATATACTTTCTGTTTATTTACCCAATGTTCTACACGAACTTCCATTTAAGAATACAAGTGAACCCCTCAAGAAAAACCATGAAAACAAACATTTCCGAACAATGGTTTTAAGCACTATTACTCATCTAAAGGCACATAAAATAACATAATGAAACCATAATGAACTATATTCATATACAAAAGGTTCTAGAATTTTTATTTAATAAATATAAAGTTGTTATAAATGAAAATAAAGTGAATGAAGAATCCAGATATAAGGTAAGGAATAATTCTCAAACCCAACATTCATCCTTCGGGTTCTCCATCTATCACTTCTTTTGATATGGTTACTCCTTAAAAATATTTTGTTCATAATTTTCTTTCATTTTCTGGGATATAAATGTTTTTAACTAGTATTTATGTCAAAACAATTGTTTTCCTATAGAACTGTTATATTAGGAACACCCCTTTTACTTCTCATTCATGATTGAGAGTTCTTTTAACATGTATGGTATTCCCTCATTCTTTTAGGAAACCAATGTTTATGAATGTATTATTATGAGATGAAACCAATTCCGTTTCATGTGTTAGTTATTTTCATTTTTGTTATATGTTCATTTTGGAATTCAGGATAAATGAAAATCTTATGATGTGAGGGGTGTGCTCGGAATTATATAGAGCAATATGAATGTTTCAATGTGACGGGTGCACCCAGAATTATACAGTGCTACAATGAATTGGTTAATGTGATGGATCTCATTTGTAAATGCAAAAATATTTTTGAACTAGATTTTATATTTTTTCACAAGTATGTGTGGCAGTTAACCACTAAGACATGATGTTCCATTTTTATGCATTGTCACATTTCATTTCTTTTATTTATGATTACTCTAAGGATCATTATTCCATTCCTATGTTTTGAAAATTCTCACCCCATTCTATATTGTTGTTATCTTTTATATTACTGGGATTATAGGTCACACCTTTTTATATATATCCTCTGGTGACTATATGTACTAAGGAGAGGTCAACTTCCAGTAAGCAGTTTGTGAAGAAGAAATTGAATAACTGTTTATCGTCGGTGTTGTAATTATTATGTATGATCCTTTTTTTCCCAAGAAACTAAATTGTTTTATCATCTATGTGTAATAATATTATGTTTTTATCTTTAAAATGATTTAATAGTAATGTAAGAAAAGTATGGGTGGTTATAAAGAGAGCATAATTTTAATACGATTTATAGATTTATGGAATATACATAGTAATATAGGATATTTTTTGATGGGAACCCACCATTAATTTCATAAGATATTATGTGTTGGAAAACCAACCATGTACATTATACTAGATTGGTTTGTCCAAGAGTGTACCAAATTCTTTAGGTATGGCCTAACCAATTGTGTTCTGGGATTTTATAACTTCAATTGAGAACATGGTTATTCTCCTAGCTCAAGGAACATTCATCATTAACCAATACATTGTAGGGAGATAAATGACCCACCTATCAAAAAATATATTAATTTATGATTCGTAAGATCATAAGGAATACATCTTATTAGAACCCATGCAAAGAAATAGTTTTAAAAAAACATTCATCATATCCGAAATGGTGGAAAATAAAAAGGATTCATATTCATTTCATCATATCATTAATGCATAACCCATGTAAAGTGAAATGTATTTCATAATTATTCTTTCATGGTATAATGCTTGGAAGAGAAATAAATTTTGTAAACATATTTTCATCATAAACCATTATGATATGGAATAATAAAGGTATCCTTGGATCATATCCATATTCAATCCTATTTTTTTCAATGTATTTCATCTTATATTTAAAATTATTTTAAAATATAAATCTCTTTGATTGATGCTTTTGGAAGTAAATTTTATATTGAAAACAACCTTTTAAAGTGTAAATATAATTTGAAACAATTGATTTTGAAATTAAAAAAATAATTCTTTTAATGGATTGGTTTAAATTCATTTAAACATTAATTGTGATAAATATTATTTCCACTTTTAAATCAATTGTGGAAACATTAATAATTTCGAACACATTTCAATTAAACATTGTTTTTGAATAAAATGGGTTTTCAATTGAAGAGATGATTCATATTGAAAATAAAATTTCTGGATACATTAGTACATAAAGGTAGGAAAGTGAATGGAAATAATTTATTTTGTTAAAATAAAATAAGGATTATAAAAATCAAGTCTTTTTTGGTATATTTATCACAATATTCTATCATTGGAAACAAAAACATAAAAAATCCTGATATATGATGAGATTGTAACATAAAATCATTATAACTTTAGTAATTATGAATCATAATTCCAGTGATGGAATAAAATTAGATAGAACTTAAAATATGATGTGGACTGATGAATTAATGATATTACATGTCAAAGTAGATTTATATACACCTCGAACAAGAATATAATTTGTATAACATAATCATATGTCTCATAGATGTTAAGGTGAGAAAATAATCATTTAACGACCAAGTAAGATTTTAAATGTATTACACTAGAATGAGATATAATCAAATGGACATGTAAATACCAATAATTTTATACTAAGTCACCATTAAATATATTCATGGTAATGATATACACAATATAAATGTAACATGTTTTGAATATTACTTTTATCACATACAAAATTCAAGTAAAATAAAAATCAATTACCGCTTTAGTAATCAATTTAATCATAATAAAAATAAACAATAAAATATATAAAATCATTAAATATCTAGGAAATAGTAAATTTCATGACATAAAAAGTTCATTTGTAATTTTTTAGATCCATAAAATAAAACAAGATATGGATAACACAATTTTATTCTAGAAATAAAAGCCAACTATAAATCTCTTACCACAAGTCTCGAATTCCATGACAATTTTTCAAAAAAATTATATAATAAATAAAATTTTATAATATTTATGATAAAAATAATTCTTATATATAAAATTACATATATTATTTATGTATTCCCCTTTATTAACCATTTAATATGTACTCCTTGTTGAAGTCACATTTCTTATAATTACCATATTTTCTTATATGTATTGATTTTATATTTTTGGTCATCTTAAGTTGATTTTCGATCAATAAACCCATATAAAATTATCATTACATATTTTTTATACTTATGGATCAATTATTATATTATTTAAAACCATGAAATGTTTTTGTAGAAATTAATATGCTCTGATTATGGAGATGGTTGACTATACATACACTTGTGTAATGGTTCAATTTTTCAATGATGATTTTGTATATGATGTATAAAATATGTTATGATTATATAATTATACGGATATAATAAATAAAATTTGACTCCTTTAAGTAAATTTATAATTAAAATCCATGTGGTGTGGTGATGGAATGATAGTCACATTGCTTTAAGAAGGCGGTAGTCCACATGTACACGAATGATCTTACTATCATTCAGTAAGTGAAAAGGTAATAAAAAATGATATATTATCATTAGATAATGATAAATATGAACATAATATCACAATAGGATTTCAAGGGAATTTGTTTTTTATCATTCCCTGTGTTACCTTTAATGAAAAACATTAGTGGATTTGAATCACATTGCTTCACGAGGCTGTAGTTTGTCCTGCACATGAGATACATGATCATATCCCCAATAGAATTAAATAAAAATGGTTTATATGATATAATGAATTTATTTTAGTGATTATGTAATAAATATAATATATAAATTTATATATATACATTTTATACATCTTCATACACAACTTTGAGAGGTGGTTATGGAAATAATAATGAAATCAATTCTTGAGGTGGAAGTCCATTGTACACATGCATTATGATGTTATAACCAATTTCATGGAGGTTGAGATCGTTTTAGATCATGAAATTAATATAGAGTTATAATTGTATATTTTATATTCTGGTTTTATTATATAATTATTCTATAATAGCAATTGATTGAGGTCGAGGAAGTAGGAACACAAAAACAATCGTTTATAAACCTTACCACTTCTTAGGATATCCTCCTTAAATTTGAAAAATAAATGAAATACTAGGATGGATTTTATTCCAAAATAAGACTTATAGGATGAAAGTGTATATGTTTAAATTTTATTATCATAGGTATTTATGGAATACATTTTTTTGGTGTGAAGTGAAGATATGAGTGGAAATCCATTTAAAAGTGAGCTGAGTGTTGTAATTGTAATGTTTTTTAAGAAATAATCACACGCGATTTTTAAATGTCAAAAGGAAACAATAATGTTCAATCGTAGATAAAATAATTTATATTGTTGAGATAGTCTAATAAAATAGTTGTTTTATATGTTTACTTTTTCTATATCCATTATCATTGTAGTTTAACCCCTAGTAAATAAATTTTAACCTATACCACAACAAATTTTTTTAATGTTTTTTCTAATATAATAGTTAAAAAATTACATTAAATTTATTTTATAATATAAATAATTATGGAAAAAAATGGAATCTAGTTTTCAAAATTACCTTCATAGTTGTGGACAATTTAATTTAAAATTATTATCACGGAACTGATGATAAATTGTACTTTTAATGATTAAATGCTCAATAGTTCATTATGTTTTTGTATCAAAACTATATAAAAAATGGATTGAAATGAACAAAATTGAATTATTGGATATATACTTGAACTAAATTTAATTTATGAAAAATTAAAAACATAATTTAACTATATAAATAAATTTAATAAATGGGAGTTTTCAATTAAAATTCAGAAATTTTAAGCATTCATAAAAAAAATTAATTTTAGATAAATCCAAAAAATTTAATAAAGAGGTATTTTTACATGATGAGTTACAAAATTATAAATATTTATTAAAATTAATAATTTAAAATTTGGAAAAATTTATTTCAGTAATGTTCATTGAAACAAAATAAATTATTTGAATGAGAATATAGTCTTTGAAAAAAATATACATATATTACCTAACATTGTGCACATTTTTTAATCAATGTGATTCCCTTATGTAAAGAAATTATAACTAATATTTGAAAATTGTATATTACTATTAATATCACATTGTTTATCTACTATGTAATAAAATTCAAATTTCAATAAAAATAATAATAATATATCCTGGTTTTTCTAAAATATAGAGTTGTGTGTTATCATAGATTACCAAGTGATTTATGTATTATGTGATTAAATTAGTCATTATGTAATGGATGGAAAATAATTAATTTTTTTATAAAAAATAATCAGAAGATTATATTTATTTGAAAAATTATTTCCCAATATTTTATTGTGTCACATTCTAACACACCTTTATATGAACTTTTCACATTATATTATTCACTTTGTAACTATAAGATGAGGATTATTTTATGAAATTTATTTTATAAGATTCTACATAGCTTTCATAATATAGTTGTTTGAGAAAAACACAAAATGTTATTGGTCTCATTTCATATCAATTTTTATTATCAATATAGAGTATCCACTAAATGTTCATATAAGAATGAAAATTATCTTGTTGTATGACCTATGAGTATAGTAAATTTTGTATATTGGGTATGGACATCATCCAGAGAGATAATTGGAAAACATTTAAACCTGAGTGAGTTTCAGTGGATACAACAAGTGATTACACATTGACCTAAAATAATATAAAACTAAAAAGTAACCTATATACATTGATCATATATTTCCCTTAATTTTTCCGTGGAGAAATTAAATGAATGCTCTTCTCAGAAAAATAAAAATCTAGATCTCCTCGAAAACTATATGAACAAAATAATATTCAAAATTTTCAGTATGAGTTTCATAATGGATCTTCCTTCATCTTCGATTTAATTATCTATCTCATGTCCATATATATATTTTTTAAACATCATTACACTATATTGGAGTTATAAATTTTCATCCATAAAGGGATTCACAAGGACCCAATTGAATGCTTTAGTAGAACCTGTAGTTTTAAGAAATCACAAAATGACGAAGGTGTTGATCAGAAAACTACATGGAAATTATTATAACAAAAGATTATCATATCCACTAGGGTTTGAAATGTTATATATATCTACCCATGTATATGAGGATAATATTCATCGTTGATACTATACTATACATGGTGTTCTGAATGATGTCTTCCCCAAAAAATTGATGTGAACTTTGAATTCTGATCATAAATAATATAATGTTTTCATCAATGACATCTATAACACATAAGTAATAAATATCTTGTAATTTTTATGCAAAGATAAATTTAATCTTATTGAGAAAAAGTGTTGATATCTTCTTTTTATGATCATATATAAACCGTATATAATTTTTCCATTGACATTTTTTGGAAGAGTCAAATGAAAAAAACCACATTGGTCCCCTCCCATTTAATTTATTGAATATATGATTGTCATGGTATCCTTTTAGACATTTTTCTCTTATACTTTAATAAAAAAATTCTAACCATCAAGATACATAATCATAAATATCCCCATTTATTTTATCCACCCAGAAATAATATTTCATATTGGATAGTGGACGTATATTTTCTGTTTTTTTTTCATTGAATTACGTGTTCAATTTTAGAGACCTTGTTGGAGAGAATATGATTCTTCCAAGCTTGTGGGTTATCATTGTAACAAAAATAAATTAATAAAAACTTTTCAAAATTTAAATAACCCATAATATCATTAACATTAATGAAAATATAAACCTAAATGTTTCCAAATACATTTTATTATATCCACAAAATGTATTACACCTCAAAATTAAAGGGTTTTATTGTGGTAAAACAATCTCAAAATATCCCCAGTATTTATAAACTCCCAACTCAAAAAAATATTAAAAGTTGTTTCTATTACAATTTTCATATTACAAGAGTTATTCCCATAAACTCATGATGGAATCCGGGACAATTATGTTAATCTTACATGGGAACATTTTTGGTTTTGAAAATTATGAAATCGGTAGATATTCCAAAATTCATATAAATAAAATACCACCGATAAAATAACTTAATGAAATAATTCATGTTTCCAAATACTTAAATACTATAATAAATTCAAATTATTTATTGGAATGTAATTGGTCATTCCTTGGTGTATAAATAATTTTTTGGGTTTGGGCATTAATTTCAATAAGTCCCATGTTTTCAACTCATAATAAATTTAACTTCTCAATAAATTTTCACTATATGGAATTCTTTTACACACATATAAAATCACCTAATTTATTTGAAGAATTTATTAATGTTATTATTCCCCCATTATTTTCATTTAGGAATCGTAATCATCCTTTTTTTATGTCCAATACTACATGATATTTCATATATTGCCATTTTCATATTTTTAAAATAGTTTAAAATTTCATTTATGATCATGTTTTTAATAATAATTATAATAATTTATGATTATGAATAACCATAATATATTTCATTAAGGTCCTCATACATGTTTTGTTCTTAAAATAACTATGTTTTCTAATAGATTCAATTTTATCCTAGTTCCTTCAGGTTCCCACCATTTACTAAAATCATCGAGCATAATGTGAGAAATGATAATCATAATAGAAAACTAATTATTCTTGAAATCCAGATATCAAATGTTTAAATCAAGACACAATAAAATTAATCTATGGATACTTTAGTTTATATAAGTTCTATGATTTCCCTCATCAATTTAAATCCATTATGATGGCTTAAAAAGATTTTATTAATTTCAATATCATATCCTCAGGGTGTGTTAAACCAGGTATGTAGCAAGGCCTGTTTTAGTGAACCAGTTGATGATTAGTTCTAGATGAATACACCCCTTTCCAATTTATATCCCATAGACTCTTATACGCAAGATCCACATTCACATATATTATCTAGAGAGGGATAAAATTTCATCCAAATCACTCACTCTATAAGTTATGAAAATTCAAAGAAATATTTTTTATAATTTAACAAATCCTTATTCTTATCCATAGAAAATTACATAGTGGTACAACTATGTTTATCTAATACTTCTTTCAAATGATGAAATAATCCAATCCTTTGATATAAAATTCCATGAACATACCATGATAACTTTGATCTAATTTATAAATTCTGCTACTCACATAGAATGAATGGTATACAAGATCCAAATATGATGGCAACGAGATGAAAAAATCATATAAGATATAGTAGGAACTGTTTATTCCAAATAAACATAAGTGATTTAATAGATACAGATCCACATTATCAAGGAGATATTATAATTGAGATAGTACACACATCAAACATGTATAAAAACCCCATATAATACATCAAGAAATAACCATATATAAAACATATAAAGCCAATGTACCTAATGAAAAATAAATCCCAGGCCGAAAATA
This sequence comes from Viscum album, assembly GCA_963277665.1. NCBI lineage: Eukaryota > Viridiplantae > Streptophyta > Magnoliopsida > Santalales > Viscaceae > Viscum > Viscum album. Next base: position 476,520,354 of record OY728148.1, read on the forward strand.
TAAAAAAGATACCTCCTCCATGTAGTTTATTCTCCATGCTCAGACCTGGAAGATGGAAATATACAAATCCTTGGTTTTAAAAGTAATGAGTTAGCAAAAAACCATATTGGTTCTCCCAAAGGATTACATTAAAATATTCTAATAAAATAAAAAAATACATTATATGTATTTCAAATAAAATATGTATGAAATTATATATTCACAATTAAAACAAAACATTAAATTCATTATAGTTTATGGAAACATTTAAAATAATCTATTAACTATTTTTTATATATAATAGAATATATAGATTCACAATGAATATGTAATGTAGTTGTACAAAAAAATGGAAAATAAATCAAAATAATTCCAAAGGGGATACAAGATCATTATCAAAGTGGCAAAGGAGTTATTGGCATGTTTGCCTCACACACTCATATTGTGATAATGGAAATGTACAAAAGAATCCCTTGGACACTAGTTAGAGAGGACTAACTTACATCCCTCTATGGATTGGATCTGCTAATTGTTTTATGTTATAGTTGTAAAGCATTGATATGATTTTAAGGGAATTCCAACCAAGCATTTTTTTCCAAATAACTCCGTAACTACATTTAATAGAATGTTCTCAAACAATAACCAATAAAGTAAAAAATTAGTCTAAAACTATATGAAATATAATTTCAAAATTATCAGTATTAATATGAGAATTTATCAATAAAAACAAAAACATGGGTTTTTATTCAATTCATACCATTTCATCAGATAAATAAAAATGTTTCATATCCAAATAATTAAATATATTTTCTCAAAATCAAATTTTAAAAATAAATTTCCCAAATCAATGTCCAGAATTTTTGTCAAATCAAAATCACATCCAAATTAATTTGAATTGGGGGTTCTTCCCAAAATATATTCCCCTTATATTTAAAAAAACATCACATAAAATATTGTTTTTATAATACAAGTCAATTCAATTAAAAAAAATAAGCATTTCTTGGTTGTGTTAATGTTGAAACATAATTGGAACCACATATCATAATGCATTGGAGCACGTAACACAAAACATGCAATGGAGAACTCCAATGGTTCATGTAAAAAAAAGAGATCTATGATTTAAACCCAGAACCAAGATTAAAAAATAATGAGTTTATACCCATATATAATAAAATATATAATAAACCCTAATTGGGAGATAATAAAGGAGTGGGGGAGATGGAATATGGGTTTAACCCTTATCAGGGATAGATCAAATGACATTTCCTAAGCTTCGATACATTTTGAAAATTGTTTAGAGAAGCTAAAATCGCATATAGGTAGCCTACAAATAAAAATAAATCGATTTAGGGTCTAATGGGATCATTTGGTAAATAAATTGTTTTTTTATTGCAAAAAACAGTTCTTTAAATTTATAATATTTCCATGGAACATTTCATAAAAGGGGAAACACAATTTCTAAACAGTGCACTCTATATGTGATCACCTACTATGGGGTGTACAATTATACATCGCATGTTCATGGTTTTTATAAACCTCTTCCAACCATGAAAAGCACCACTTCCTTGATTATCATGGTTTACCATGAGTGGGTCCACGGTTTAGGAAAATCATGCACAAACCGTGAAAAATCTAGAAAGTTCCAAAGGATTCTAAATTTTCTCCCAAATAACCCCTAAATGACACCCAAAAAATGATTGATTAAAAATAAGGTTGAGATATACATGAAAATAGTAATAATTTGTTACAACCACCCCACCATAGATTCTTTCTACCTCTAAAAAATCATGTCAAGAAGTCTCATAATCAAATATATGATGCCACTCTTCTCTCATCAGTGCGTCTCTCTCACAAGTGTCATGTTTATTGAGACTATAATGCCATATCACTCAAATGAAATTTATCATCCTCCCTTGAAGTATCATGTTATCATACTCAATTGTGCTGATTGAATACACCTCCATAGATAAATATTGATCAATGTTAAGATCACTCCAGCTCTGATCATGAGATGTATCATAAAGATACTTTCATAGATGTGATTCCGATAACAAATTATATAATTTCGTAAATTATGATGGGAAGAAATAAATGATACGACAAATTCAACACATAATCAAAAACAACAAAAATCCCCACCAAAGGAAGAGAAGACTTACCTTTCCTCCAAATCCATGGCTGAACCAAAAGTTGAGAAACATTAAAGAACACTTGATCACCAAAAAATCATACATACTCTATATAAGAAGGATCATCATAATACTTATAGAATATTTTTGTCATCCTAATTATCTAACATCTAAAATGAATCTTTATTACTGTCTCATGATCCAATATTTTTCCAATTATTAAACAAAACTAATATCCAAACAATGCAACATATATCATTAAGGATGACAATAGAAACCCTAAAATCAACCCCTCATAGTCACATACATTTAACTACTATTATATTAAAACTCAACCAGTCCTAAATGTCAATTCCAAGATACAAAGATAAAAAATTTCCAGTTTGAATTATATTCTCATGAACTTGTATACATCTCTCTAACTGTCCATCAATATGTGAATGGTATTACTTACCCAAATGAATATGAGATCTTAGTGCCTCATCATGGCCCCTACAACGTTGATAAGTAATACAGGGATCACAGTACGATACTATATTAGACTGAACATCCTAAAAAGTAATAATCACTTTCATATATAGATATTAAAACTCCTCTATATCGGTTTTATAAAAAAATGTACAAAGTTATCCGACTTCTTCATTCTATTAATTAAAATCAGTATCATAATTTTATTTTTTGAAGTACTTGAAATCTCAATGACATATTCAATTGAGATATCATAAAACTTACAAGACATCTCTATTCGTGGAAGTAGAACAAATGAATCACTCTAGTTCATGACCTTAAACCATTGCCTTGTATAAAAATGAGAGATAAAATCAGTAATGTCTCATCTCATACATGGCCACTAGAACATTCATCGCATGTCATAAAACATATTTCTAGTTCTTGTGTGCACTACCCACTTAAAAGTATAGTAATCCCCAAAAACAAATTTTCATAATGGAAAATGTACATCATACCAATTTTGGAAACATAAAACATACCCCCTCTAAATGTTAATTTCATAAATGGCCTACTCACCGTAAATAGAGTTTCTAATTCTACATAAATCATGATCAAGAAAATATTCCTCAAGAATAATCTCTAGAGGATAGGAGGTCAATTGAACACATTTAAGAACACCTTAAACCCATGATTCATAGACTCTAATATATATCTATAAAAAGGATCTATCATGTTCCACTATTGCCATGATTCAATAATTGACTTTTTTGAAGTATCAGGATCAAATCATCCATAACAACATTCCCATTACACATATCAAGGTGATGTCGAAATCAATGGATTTTAGGCTCTCCACCCAATGCCTTTAGAAGATATTTAAATCATTTTGAGAGAATATATAACTCAAGATATTTTGGTAGGAATACATGGAAACATTTTCATCCAAAAGGTAATGTCACCAACTCTTTAGTGAATTCATTACAGTTGCAAGTTCAAGTTCGTGGGTTGGATAATAATACTCAATTATTTTAAGATTTTAGTGATATAAGTAAGTATTTAGTATCCCAAACAATACAAAACCCACATGTGATCTTGATCATTCATATGTAACTAGAAATCTAAGATCATCCTTTGAGAGTTAACACCATTGCAATAGTCATAAGGAATTTCAACTAAAAAAATGATTACATTTCTCATCCAATGAAATAATTATAGCCTTATGAGTTATAGAAATCATTGGGGAGGAATACATTGAGAATTATTTTAGAAATCAATGATAATATCTAGCTAAATACAAAGATAAATGAATATCTAAAACATTATCTGTTTATTCCATGTCATTATGATAATCACAATTTTCATGTTCAACTTCAATACATTGTTCTGGCAACCCATGTACCTATAAAATCACATCACAAATACAAAAATTACATTTAAATAGATTCTAATTAATGCTGTGACTTATTAAAAATTCAAAAAAATATTATCAAATGATGCACATGTTCCTCCCTATATATAAAGTAAACAATGATTTCATAGAAAATGGCTAAAAAACATGTATCAATGAACTCATGGAAAATTCTATTCATTATGGACATAATTACTAAATGAGAATTTATTAGACCAAATAGAATGAGATGATCCAAATAATGGTTATACCTTTATCAGAAGGCTGCTTTGGGTATCTTGTATTATTTTATTCTATACTGGGGATAAAAATATCAAATTTGAATACTCGAGAACCACTTTTACCCCTTCAACTTGTTTAAAATTTCATTAATATATTATAATGGATATTTAAATATTTCTATAAATAATTTCAATATCCAATAATATAACCAAAGATGATATTACCCATCATATTTGTTAGAATGTCAACTGGCCCCACCCAATTTGACATTCATAGGCATATAAAGACATTATCTAAAAGATCATCAAAAATTGTCTTCAATTATTTAGTTTCATTATGTTCAATTTAAAAAGAATGTAAAATCATTGGTAGTGTACTAGAAACTGAATTTATAGATAACACCACCACCCATACCATTGGAAAACCAAATATGACAAAGAGAAAAATAATGGTAAAATCATTGAAAACTAGAGTGAAATCATATCTATAATATTCCCACTCCATGAAAAAAGAGAAAAGTTATATCACTTTCCCATATTATGTAAAAGATGGTCGGGCTAAACATGACCTCATGTAACAGTCACCCTAAAGGATATGACACAGTCCATCATGTGGAGTGAAAGAGACCCATCTAGCATAAAAATTAATTTTGGATTTATTGGAAAAGAGAAAACACACCCATGAAATAAAATAATGAGTTTTCATATAAGGAATCCTAAAATAATTTGTATGATAAACATCTTATAATGTTAAAACAAAATCTAAACATTGATGAGCCTTCTCTCTCTACATTCCATGGGTTGTAGTAATATCCATTACTTAAGATAAAATAGGGATAGAATGATTTAGAATAATCAAAATATGAGTTGATATAAACGAAGGATATGAACTAGTATCAAAAAAATTAGTCACAAATGATGAATATGTTGTGATGGTACCTCTCACAGTTTATGGAACTATGTCTACCTCCTCTATAGACACTTCCACTATGTTATGTAGATTTATATCAGTTTCATACAGAAGTAACAAATTAGTCCGTGAATCATCTGATTATAATAAAATTATTTTAGGAGTTAACGAAAATGTTCTACTATGTGGTGAATAATAGATACACTATGGCAAAAAAAGCATTTAGCGGTGGTTTGGTTTTAGATTTCGCGGCGGTATAAACCGCCGCGAAATTTATTGGTAGTGGTTTTGAAAACCGCCACGAAATCTTGCATCGAGAATGTCTGTGCGGTGGTTTTTAAAACCTTCGCAGAATGTTTCGCGGTGGTTTAAACAACCTCTAAATGATTTAGTGGCGGAATTTTTTTTTGATTGTTTGGATTTTTTTAAATTTTTTAAATTAATTAATTAAATAATTATTTATTTATTTATTTATATTATTTTTATTTATTTAATTAATTATTTATTTAATTTTATTTATTTTATTTATTATATTTAATATATTTTTTTATTAATTTATTAATTTATTTATTTTATTTTATTTATTTTATTTATTTTGTATTTATTTTATTTATTTATGTTATTTATTTTATTTTATTTTATTTTAATTTTTTATTTTATTTATTTTTTTATTTTTATTTGTATTTGTATTTTTTTATTTTTTTATTTTTTTTATTTTATTTATTTTATTTTTTTATTTATTTTATATATTTTATTTCTTTATTTCGTAGTTAAATTTTTTATTTCGTATTTCATTTATTTATTTCATATTTATTTATTTTCATTACTTTATTTATTTTATTTATGTTATTTTATTTATTTATATTATATATTTTATTTATTCATTTCGTTCATTATTTATTTATTTCGTATTTTATTTATTAATTTTGTATTACTTCATTTAAATTATTTTTCCATGCATGCACATCTCATGAACATGCACATGCACATGCCCATGCACATGCCCATGGAATATAAAGAAATACTGTGTTTGGTGAGATTTGAACCCCTAACCTCTTGCATGTTTTTCAATGACTTTACCACTCCAGCAAGCTCGTCATGTGGTTAATAAACAGAATTTAATATACATATATATATATATATATTAATTGAAAAAATAAATAACACATAAATAATAGATATAAACTCAATAATAATAAATAATAAAAAATAAATAAGAAATAAGAAATAATAAATAATAAATAATAAATAATAAACATTAAATAATAAATAATAAATAATAAATAATGAATAATAAATAATAAATAATAATAAATAATAAATAATAAAAATACATAAAAATACATAAAAATAATAAATAACAAATTATAATAAATATTAAATATTGATAAATATTAAATAATAATAAACAATAAATAATAATGAATAATAAATAAAAATAAACAAATAAAAAAAATAAATTATAAATTATAAATTATAAATAATAAATAATAAATAATAAATAATAAATAATAAAAAATATAAAATAAACAATAAACAATAAACAATAAACAATAAACAATAAATAATAAGTAATAAATAATATATAATATATAATATATAATATATAATATATTATAATATATAATAAATAACAATAAAAAATCAAAAACAAAAAATAATAATAAAGACTAAATAATAAAATAAATAAAAATAAATAGTAAATAATAATAAAAAATAAATATTAAATAATAATAAACAATTAAAAATAATAACCAATAAATTATAATAAACCATAAATAATAATAAACAAATAATAAATAATAAATAATAAATAATAAATAATAAATAATAAATAATAGATAATAGATAATAAATAATAAATAATAAATAATAAACAATAAACAATAAATAATAACTAATGATTAATAAATAATTTAAAATTAAATATTAATAATAAATAATATATAATATATAATAAATATTAATTGAGAAATAATAAATAATAAATAATAAATAATAAATAATAAATAATAAATACTAATACTAAATAGTAAATAATAAACAATAAACAATAAATAATAAGTAATAAATAATAAATAATAAATAATAATAAATATTAAATAATAATTAAAATTAAAAATTATTAAATAATATATAATAATAAACAAATAATAAATAATAAATACTAAATACTAAATACTAAATACTAAATACTAAATAATAAATAATAAATAATAAATAATAAATAATAAATAATAAATAATAATTAATAAATAATATATAATATATAATATATAATATATAATAATATATAATATATAATATATAATATATAATAATATATAATATATAATATATAATAATATATAATATATAATATATAATATATAATAATAAATAATAATACATAAAAATATATAATAATAAATAATAAATACAAAATAAAAAAATATTTAATAATAAATATTAAATAATAAATAACACATAATAAATAAAATATAATTATTAATTAATAATAAATAATAAATAATAAATAATAAATAATAAATAATAAATAATAAATAATAAATAATAAATACTAAATACTAAATAAACAATAATAAACAATAAATAATCAAAAATATGTAGTAAATAATATATAATAAATAATAATAAATAATAATAAATAATAAATAATAAAAACTAAATAATTAACAATAAATAATAAATAATAAGTAATAAATAATTAATAATATATAATATATAATAATATATAATAATGAATAATAATAAATAATAAGTATGAAATAAAAAAATATTTAATAACAAATATTAAATAATAAATAACACATAATAAATAAAATATTATTAATAATAAATAATAAATAATAAATAATAAATAACCAGTAACAAATATTATTATTATTAATAATATTTTATTATTATTAACAATAAATAATAATAAATTAAAAATAAAAAATAAAAAATATATAAAAAATAATATATAATAATTAATAAATAATAAACAAATATAAATAATAAATAATAAATAAATATAAACAATAAAGAATAAATAAATATAAATAATAAATTATAAATAAATATAAATAAAAAATAAAAAATAAATATAATTAATAAATAATAGATAACTAGTAACAAATAATAAATAATAAATAAATTCAACTATATTATAAATAATAAATAATAAATAATAAATAATAAATGAAACACATGAAAAAATAATAAAAACGTGACAAGGGATGAAAAATCAGGAAAACACGTGGAAATGGAAGAGAAGCATGAAGAGTGAGGCATTAGAAAGAATGAGAATGTATGAAAACTCTTGAAAACTCTGGAAAACACCTTAAAAATTCAACATAATCATTATAATAACCCACAAAAAACCATTGATAATGATAACAAATAATGGAAACCCAAATATACAGTAATAAATTGAGAAACCGTTAAAACCCCTCAAAACTGTCATAAAGTGACAATTATATTGGACTCACATTAACAGAGATAACATATGATCCGAGAATCCGTTTCAGATCCAAAACTTGTCAAATCAAAGATCCTGAAATGATCTTTGACCTAATATGTGAATGAGTCTGATTGGACAGACGGATCGGAAGTTACGACCATTTAAAAAAAGCTGACAGGGAATGAGTGCTAGAAACGAGGCATCAAAAAACATATCAAACCTGATACCCACTAAAAAGGCCATAACATATGATCCTCGAGTGCATGTGGGCATCACGACTAGTCAAACTGATGCTCATGGAACGAGCTATGATCTGGCAGGTAGAGGAGTCTAAACTGACATGCGGATCGAAAGTTTGGTCCATTTGAAGACAAGATCGACGGGAGACCGGTGATGAAAACAATGTTTCAGAAGCCTTCAGAGTGGTTTTTGGGGTCGAAAAATATGACAGAAGATTCTATCAATCTATTATGCAGCTCTCTTCGCTGGCTTCGATTGAATATGTGGTAGAGTCCAAACGGACACCCGGAGTGAATGTTATGGCCGTTTGATGTTGGAGAACTTTTTCAACTGTCTTATAACACTCATATGATCCGCACCATAGACTATCTCACAATTTTGATTATACATGCCTCTAGATCTCTTCATGATCTTTGATTTTACTAGCTGTGGCTTTCCAATGGACGCCCAGATCAATAGTTATGGTTGTTGTAGTGATTTCGGGGTTTCTTTTGTCTTTTTAATTTTTTCCTTTCATTACGTGGCGATTTTACCCGAACTACCACGATTTCGTAGCTGTTTTATCCAAACCGCCACTATTTTGCAGCAATTTTTTAAAAAACCGCCGCTAAACCACAAAAAAAAAATTAAAAAAAATAAAAAAATAAAAAAATAAAAATAAAAAAATGAAGGAATTTCGCTGGGGTTTTTTCACGGTGGTTTATAAACTATCGCGAAATGGCAGCCAGAAACACGTTTAGCTGTGGTTTTTAAACCCGCTGAAAAAAAAAACCACTGCTAGACTGCCATTTTCCTATAGTGATATTAAATAATTTTTTTATGTGACCTAAGAATCCATAGGAACAATTTATCATGGGTTTCTCAATATAAGTCTATTTCGAGTACCTAGTCAGACCACACTAGTTTTAAATGGAAGAGCCTCATTCAGTAACTGCATGAGGTTTATAAAAACATATATTATAGATCCATATATAGAGTAATAATTATTTATCTTTATATTAATAGAAATCATAGGTCAACCCCTAGTAGAAAATGGAACTCCCTTCATTCCTAACATACAAGAAAGGTCCATCTCAACCATGAATGATCTATCCAAAACATTCTAATTAGAACGTATATTTAGCAAGAATATCTAATAATGAATATTAGATCAAATCCCTATATCGAACAATCAGGTCCTATTCCTCTCTATCAATATAATATAATTTGATAACGGTACAATATTTTAAATGAAATTTTAAAAATTATTCATGGTCTTATCAGAATGATCATGCATGAAAAACTCAACAGCCTTGGCCAAAACCATTGAATGTGGATATTAATGAATTGTGAAAATTTTTATTAATTACCTTCTAGTCAAAGTCGTCATGATTTTTATTATCTCCATCATGTACCACCATATCCTATTATGCCTCTCTAGATCGAAGGTGGCATATTATACCTTCTTATACATTGGTGTCTCCAAGATCTAAAAAAATATCAACCCTTCTTGACCAATCCTCATCCTATTTCGGATTGATTGAGTATTGGATAACTTGTGGATTTTGGTGAAGGAATTTTTGAGAATGAATCATAAATTCATCCGTATATTGTTTAGGAGCTAGATCTAGAATGAGAAAAAGTGTATGTTCTTGTCCTAAATATTTGAAATCAAGTAAAAAAACATAAACCATATGCTAGTCTACATGAGTATTTTTTCACCGTGGTCCATCAATAGTTTCCTCCAATATATTAATCATATGACTTCATTGAGACATCATGCTAAAGAACATTATCAAAAAAATTAAAAATATCTTATGATTAATCAAATCAATTCTCAAGAAAAATATATTTATAAAATTAACCCCATTATATGCGTAAACAAGATTTTGATTTCATTCTATCAAAATAATTTTTTTTGATATGACTAAAACCATTCATCATGATTCACATCCCAAACAACCCTTCGCGTCTTATGGCTCATTTCTAGGAGAGTTATTCTGACACTCACTCACGAATACATCATATGTCCAGAAAATATTATATACTACATGATAACATTTATGAATGATTCTCAAGATAGAGATCTGAAACAAAATTTTGACAAACTAGATAGGATACCATAGTACCTTGATAACTGAGTTGACACTAAAAGTCCAAAATAATGTTCCTATCCCCCCTAGATTTTTTGCTAGCACCTGGAGTCACACAATATTAAGATGCAAATATTTCCCCATATAAACGTATTTGAAGAAACAAACACAAATCAGAAATATCATAGAGAACTCTTAAAAGATATAGTATGAGAATTAAAATGGGAATAACAAAACCCAAACGTTAAATCAACAATTTCTCAGAAATATAAGATAAACTACCAATTTCCCAAAGTACATAGTACTCCAGCCCCAAATGAAAAACAACCATTAACTCAATGTTGTTCTTTCCCCTTTCTCATATATGGATTACTAAAATCTAAAAATTCTCAATGGATAAGGCATGGTGTGAGATAAAATCATAGTTTTTTCTCACCATGGATTCCTTAATATGATTTCAAAAAAATAAAACTATACATGTTTCATATTTTAAACTAAATAGGCATGAGAGTAAATTTTTTTATTTTAAACAAAAAATTAAAGTCATTTATTTTGATGGAATGATTTTAAATTATTAATTAATAAATATTTTCCTATAAATTATTTTATACAAATTAACAATCCATTTTAAATGAAATATTTCACATAATGGAATATATATAAATATAAACATAATTGAGAAACACAATCATCTTCTAAGAGGATTAATAGTTCAATGATATCGAATAATGACTCACTCATATTGTGATATTGGAAGTGTTTAATTAAATCTCTTATACACTACATCAAAAGTACAATACTGCATCCCAATGGGTATTAGATTTACCAAAAAGAGTATGTAATAGTTTTAAAGATTCAATCGGATTCTAGAGAAATTCCAACCTATCATGTTTGTCCCAAATAACCCACATAATACCTTGACATTAATGTCCTAAAAAAATAAATAATGGTATAATTATTTCAAAACTATTAGATATATAGTTACTGAATATTTTTTTAATATGAAAATCTTACATTAGAAAACATTATTTGTTAAGTAATTCCATATTTTTTATGAGAAATAACATTGTGTTCATGTAAAAAATCATGATTTTGTTTCACGAAATCAATTTCACAAATAAAATTTTATAATTTACATCAAATCCAAATCACATACTAACACAATTGAATTGGGATAATCCACAAAATCTAAACCATTTCAATTTAAACCCCAATTCACATCAAATAGGATTTTTAATGCAATTGAATTCAATTAAAGCAGTTAATCAATTCAAGGGAAAATTAAAAGAACAAAATAACATTGAAAAATCTACCATAGATCATGGGATCATGAAACACATTACACACAACAAGAAAATGAAATGAATAAATTATAAAATTTATATCAATGAATCAATCCCAAATCCATTACCCAAAACAAATTATTTTAGAACCATTTAAAACTAAATATCAATTTACCCTAGGGGGGAAAGTAGGAGAGAAGGAATGGGGAATAAAATCTTATTAGCAAGCGAGTTAATGATATTTTCCTTTCTTTGATATGATTCATAATGGTTTGGGGGGAGTAAAAATGACCTACATAGATCCTACTGGGATAAATAAATTGATTTAGGGTTTAATGGTCTTGATGGTAAATTTATCCAACGGTATTTTGATTGTTATAAAAATTATAATAAAAAATTTATGCGTTAATTGTTTCATAGAGGGATCTCATGGTTTTCAATACCATTATCTCAAACTATGAATACATATTATGGGGTGTACAATTTATACTTGGAGGGTGAGTTTTATGTGAAATAGTTCACCAACATTGAAAACCCCCCTATAGGGGTTTGGAATATTTACCATGTGAGGGAGATGATTTTTGAAAAATGTGTTCCAATCACGCAGTGTCAAAAATATTCCAAATATTTATAAATTTTATCATAATGAATAATAAAAAATACCCAACCAAAAAATATGAATAAAAACATTGTTGGGGATTACCTAAATATTTTAATAGAAATCATTAACAAGTACGGTGGCCCAAGAATCTCCTACAAGGATATTATACTATTTTTATGTATATTGCTAATATTATACAAAAACATACCCCGAGGAATGTAATAGTTTGGTGTATTTCTAAAAATGTATTCTTAAATAACTGGTCAACATGTAAACTATATCATCTTCACCATGATAATTATAACAAGTACCCTTCATAGAAATATCTTATGTAATATATTTCATTGTCACATTGGGAAACAAAACATAAGAAAATGTTTTTAATGAATCTCAATACAGGTAAATGATAGAGATATGTAATAATTAGATGAAAATAAGAGTATGATAACATGAAAATATCATTTAAAAAGCATGATATTCATATAAAATATCATAATATTTTTTAGAGGAATAAATATTTATATTTCACAAGACAAGAATAATGATAGAATCAAAGAACTCAAGCTATTAAGGAATAATATCTTACGAAGATAGAGATTTTTGGAATATAACATAGCATAAAAAAGATTTTCTCATGCATACCCACCAATTCATTTATAACATACTATGCTTGGGTTAACCACCCAGGTTTCAGAATTTGGTGGGGGATAACCACACAAAAAACTTGTATTTCGGGTTATGAAAAACCACCAATGTACAACAATGTTGTATAATGGGATAATAACCTATGGAACCTTTGAGATCATACAATATTTATCATTACACAATGTATTGGAGGGAGATATAGGTCCCACCCACCAAAAAATACCTATAATTACATGTCACAAGTTTAGGGAACATTCATCATATCAAACCCCAATAAAACAGATGGTTTTTGAAAAACGTTTCATCATTTAATAAATTCTTGAAAATAAATGGGTTTCATATCCTTTAATCACCTCCTCAAAAAAACTGTTTGGAAAAAGAAATTAATTCTAAAATTAATTTTCATGGAATTTACCATGGAATAGAAGCAGGTTTAAAAAAATTCCATTATAACCCATCAAGACAATGAAGATGAGTTACATTCTTGTTTTATAACCACTATAACGAATATGTTACATCAATGGATTTTATCATATAGGGAGAATAATTTTTTAAGATATATCTCATGTAATATCTATTGAGGAAGATAATTATCAATATATATCACTTTTTAAAACATAATACTAATTTTAAATAATTTTTCTTGAAAATAATCCTGAAAAAATACAATTTAATATTAAGAAATAATTTAAAACATTTACATCATAAAATTTCCCCCAACATTTATAAATGTTTTTTATAAATTAAAATGTTTTAAAATATTTTTAGAAAACCTGGTTTTATAAGTCAAGGTGATTGTGACCCAAATACTTTTTTTCAAATAACTATGTTTTTGAACTCCTGAGTATATAAAGAGTTTAAAGTGAAGGGAAAAATTTTACTTACATGAAATTAAATTATGAGAAGAAAATTAATGAGTTTATTAAAATATGTATTATAATATGTTTACAGTGAATATATAATCATAAACAATCCTCAGAAATGATGATATTGTATCCAAAAAATCATTACTACCATGGTAATATTGAATCATATGCCCAAAATGGAATAACTATAAATGGATATTAAAATATCAATATGAAATATAAATTCATTTTATTTCATGTCAAAATATTTTTATATACATATCATACAAGAATATATGTGTATAATATAATCGTATGCCTAAAAGAAATCAAATTTAGAAAAAAAATCCTTAAACTATATTGTACATATTGTTCCATGAACTCATAAATGAGAGATCCCAAAATGGATATATGGATACCAAGATTGATAATTATAAGAATCATAATATACATTAATAATAATTATATGATCCTCTTAAAAGAATCGTGTGATCAAGATGGAATTTATCTCACAGAAACTAAATGTGAATTGAAAATCCCAAACCGATTTGGTAATCATTAAAATAATAAGCCCCATTAATTTATAACATAAAAATAAACATTAAATATAATTAATATAGATTTATTAATGACATAAAATAAAAATGGGTAAGCATATAATGAATAATAATAAAACATGTGGAGAATGTGGAACATGTATCCGAGAAATAATTGATTGACAAAAAATCGCTTACCATAAGTCTTGATATCCAACACACTAATTCAGAAATTAGGTATAAAAATTTTAAATTTAATATACATATATTAAATACATATAATTATATATATATTTAATACCATAAGTTATTCTTTATGTCATTTTATTGAATTTTGATTTTCAATTTAATGTTAATATCATTTTCAGGTCATTACCATTGTATTTTTTGTATATATACTGATTTAGTATTTTTTTCAAATTAATATTAATATACAACCTTCACCTCTAGAAAAATAATTATGAAATAATCATAAAATTAATTAATAAATTATAATTTTAATACCAATCAGGATATATGGGTTGAGAAATGAATAATGTTACGATCATGAAGATGGTGGGTCATACGTTAGCATGAGTAACATTCCTATTTCACTGATCATTATTGAATGAACTTATGTAGGATATTATTTTTAATAATTAAAAAATATAAGTAATAAAATATTATTTTTTTCAATATCCTTATATATATTATCTATGTATTATTATGAAAAAAATAGAGTCACACTTATTAGTGAAGGAGGTTTTCACTTGAATATGAATGACATTATTATCATTTAGTGACTGAAAAGGTAGTAATTGAAATGACACATTTCCTTTAAACAATGATTAATATATAATTAATATAAAAATTATTTCATTTATACCACATATATATTTTTAAAATTTTCATTATTATGATCCACAAGATACATTAGTGAAAACCAATCACATTGATAATGGAATGGAGAGTAAAAATAGTTATATATGATATAAATACTCTATATGTATAATTATGATATAAATAACATATATATAATTTAATCCATTATCATTTCATACTACGAGGGTTGATAATTAAAAAAAATTAATGTCACTAGTTTGAAGGGTGGTGGTCCGTCATTAATTGGAATGATAATTTCTTAACTATTTTTATGGAAATTGATATTGTTTAAAAACATTAAAAACAATATAAATAGTGGTATATAAAAGAAGATAAGTATATTGTATCACAAGAGGTTAAAATAATTTAAGGATTTAGTGAATGAAAAAGAACATAAATTCTCATTGATAAACATATATTCTTCTACTAGTATTGTAAGGCCCCAACGTTAAACATTACAAAATATTGAATTAAGTTAATAATTCACATTGATGATCTGTTCAGATTTAGTGATTTAGAGAATTAGTTCATAACATATACATAACAACATGAATATTACATGTAGACACTTCTACACAGTATCCTTTATTTCATAAAATAAAAACACATAAAAAAGAAACATGTTTAGTTGTATGTTTTAAAAAACATGGATTTTCCTTCATCCCATCCTTGACCTATTCCTCTTTAAGTCAAGTGAAAACAACATTTATAAAACATTTCGCTGAATATAAGCTCATTGATTACCCTTTTTGTAACCAAAATATTACACTAAAACCCATTAATAGTAACATATATAATATAAATCTAATCCTTGGACATAATCATACTTAAATGGAATAACCATATAGTCGACTTACACAAATCATTATAACAAATAGAAAATCCATACAACAAAATTCCATACCCAATGTATTGGAGGTTATAACCTAACCACATTTCCATGGATTATCATTGAACCACCGATCATTTTTTTATCATGTAACCACCCATCAAATGTTCATGTGCCATTATATAATCATCACCCACAACAGACTGCAAATATTACCATTTCAATAATAAAATTTCCTTTGAAGAATCAAGAAATCATTTCAATATATTGAAATATTAAATTGATTTCAAAAACCATTTTCAATTAAAAATTACATAGAAACGGAATCTGGTATTTATTGTAAATATAAAAACATTATGGCTTGTCAAGGAATCATATATCAAATAATGATCACGGTGACTAAAAGTTAGTTGTCACAACATACATTAAAAACATTGTTTCTATCGTTTAGAATATTTCTTTATAGAAATAAGATACAATCTGAATTGAATTAAAAGTCAATAGGGTTTATACACTATATAAAACAATGTCGTGTATAAATAAAAATATGACTAAATGAAAAGAGATTGTGACTAAGACCCATACCTCGTGTCTGATTTGACACATTGGTTCTTTAATTTACTGAATAATAAACATAAGTTAATTTATAATAGCTTCAGAATCTTTATCATTTTTATTATTCATTTTATATCACTTATTACCTGGATATGACAATTAGTTATTTATTTGAGTTCATATCAGACATTTTGTTGATGTTCAGAACATGAGTAAAGATGGACTTCATTAATTTTAAATTGTTTTTGTGGCCAAACATCAATTATATCAAGAATTATATTCATGATTTATATATCATATATATCTATTATATATGTATTTAAAATATTCAAAATCATTTGGATATAAGAAATGAAATGCAGCGTTAATGGAGATGGTAAGCCATACATATGCAATGACACTAATTTCATTTAGATTTAATATTTAACGTAATGAAAACTAAATGAGACATAGGTATATAATAATTATATTATAATATGAATGTTATATATGTTATATTTTTTTTATTAATTCCATTTATTTCACATTCCATGTATATCATGAATGATTCATATCACACTGAGGGTGTGGCTGTCCACACTTCCTCAAATGAAATTTATCGTATTTATACAAACGAAAAGCATAATGGTTTTTTATAAAAGATAATTAAATATGTATAGATACAATATAATTATCATATATATCATATATAATTTATGTTTAGTTATAATGACCACCATAAGAGGATGTAGGAGTAGATTGGACAATAATCATTTTCTGAGCCAGTAGTTCGTCATCCGCGAAAACAGGATGTCATATACCCATTAGAGGGAGGTAAGTGTAAGTGTGAATAAGATCCATCTCATAAAAAAAAAATACTAAATCGAATAAACTGGTGTTCTTATAAAATAATTTAACAAATTTATTTATGGGGGTTGGACATGGAAAAAAAAGAATAAATCTTGAGAGAAGACATTACCTCAAATCACGTAACTCCTTTTCATTTATTCTAAAAATAATTCTTTAATTTCATTCATACCAATGTATGTAACAGGGAGGATGGGAGGGATGTTTTGATCTTATTTGGGAAGTGGTTGGATGAGCTAAGGGGGGTTGATAGGTGTTATTAAGTGCTGGAGGTGATGCTATTTTATAATAGGGAGGAGTGGCACTTTTGAAATGTTTGAATGTATTATTTTATTAATAATGTAATTTTGAATTATATTAACTCCAATGTGATATATTTACAAGATAAGATGAGTGAGGGTTGAAATACGCTAATCGAATAGGTTTGAAACAGATTTATTTCACAAAATTTACCTTATCATTTAGACTTAACCCATATTAAACTTATTTAACTTTTACAATGTCTTATTGTATATTCATAATATATTGTCACTATAGATAATATAAAATAGAATGTGACCAAAAAATGTATCATTAATGAAACATGTAAAAATATATATTTTTTTGGAGGAACATTTGATTTTTAGGACTACTATATTATATAATAATATCTTAATTGATTTAAAATCTCATTTCAGCGAATTTTTATACTATTTAAAAAAGGGAATTATAAAAATCCGAAAAACATTATTAATTCAAAAAAATTAATTAATTAAAATATAATAAGGCAAAATAATCCATAAAATTCGTATGTGGAATAATAAATATCACAATAAATATATTTTAATATTTATAACCTCATTTATTCCAATCTTTCAGTAATTAGGTAATAAATACATCACCATTATGTCATTCACAAATTTAATTATTAGATGTCTCAAAATTATAAATAAAATACCCTGATATATTAAATATTTATAGAATTCTAAATAATATTCACAATCAATGATATCACTTATATAACAAGATATACAATTATTTTTGTAAAAGATATATGTTTAGGTTATATTTTTCTTATGTTTAAATTAAAAGTATATAAATGCCATTTTCACACACAAGTGGCTCCATGGGGTTCTAAAATCGACCCCTGGATGACCATGGTCTAAAATATCTCATCTAATAGGTTTAGGGAATTTTTTAGTGTAATTTAATATTATTCTAATATCATTTATTAACATTATTTACCATATTTACCAATTAACCATGGAAAAAATAATATTTACTGACGTTACTATTCATAATGTCTAAAAATAAATGTTACATAATTATATAATTCGTAACTCTTGATTTCAAATATGAAATAAATTTTTCCAAATTAATAAATTTGATGTTGAAGAAATTAATTGAAAATTAATTCCATTCGTCAAAACTAAAGAGCATTTTTTAATAAGTAAAAAATTTCAAAAGATTAATACATTTTTACAATCAATTTCAATGTGAAATAACATTCCAAAGAATATAATTGGATTAAATGGTAGAAAAATCTAATTACACATTAAACCCAATTAAATAAATAATCCATCTATATAAATAAATAATATGAAAATATAGTTTTGAATTCAAATGCAATATTTTTCAATATTAATTAGAAAATAATCATTATTAGAAAAATACCAAAAATTTACCCAAAGACAATTTGGATTTCCCACTACTAAAGAAGATTTTTATTTTTTTAAAATTTAACATATAAAAGTGACAAAAACTATATTTAAAAGGGGTTCTCTATCCAAAGGTGGTAAAACCATTGTTTTTTAAACAATAGAGTATTTTTTCATAAAGTTGGATTCATTCTCATTTTATGCCTCTAAATTTTACATCATACATGTAATAACATTTTGAAAACATGTATAATATTGTGGTATTTAGTTCTATTCATTCATGACATTAAAACAGATATGTGTTATCTAACATTTAAAATAATATTATATTATAATTATTCAGTATGACTCAGAATTGCGTGAAACATGAGAGCTTATAGAGACCCATTGTTGTGTGTCAGGTCCACCATCGAACATAGCATACCCTTTAAAGTAAAATTAAATTTTAATTAAAAATTATATTAAAATATCGAATAATTTATTTACCTAGGATATTACATACTTCCCCTCTTTTGGGAATAGTTCCCTTCTAATTTAATCATTTATCAAATGAGTGGGAGTTTATATCTATAATTGAATTTTCATAATCCTATGTTGCCACTTCAACCATATAGATATTCCTTAAAACAAAAAACTGAGAAATCTCTTTATTCCGCAACACATTCTATGTGTAGTCCAGAATCTGGAATGGCTATTCCTCATATGAATTATTCTCTTCCACCTGAACAACCTCTGGGAAAAACACATGGGATGGATCAGGAAGATACTTTCGTAACATTGAAACATGAAAAAAATTGTGTAACTGGGATAAATTTGAAGGTAAATATACTGAGTAAGAAAATAATCCAACTTTCACTAAAATTTAAAAGGGTCCAATAAACTGTGGACTCAGCTTACCCTTATTAACAAATGCATCACACATTTACGCGGTGAAACATTGAGAAATACATGATCTCCTACCTCAAACAAATCCTTCCTCCAGTTATATGCAGAACATTTTTTCCTACTCTGAGTTGTGCTCGTGTGTTTCTATATTAATTGAACATTATCTAATATATCTTTTAAAAATTTTGGTCCAATCAGTTATATTTCACCTACATCATCCCAAAATGATGAAGTTCGACACCACATTACATATAATTCCTCAAATGGTGGCATCTATACTATAATAAAAATATTTATTATAGGAATACTCAAAAAAAGAAATATGTTGTTCCCAATTTCCATGGTAATCCATTTGAAATAGATTACATCATATCTTACAATATTTTAATTGATCACTCTGACTACACATGTGATTGAGGATGAAATGATTTACTAAAATTAAATACAGTACCTAATGAATCATAAAGTCAATTCAAAAAGTTAGATATAATCTTAAGATAACGATCAAATACTATAGAGAGGGGAAATCCATGTAAACTAACTATATCAATAATATAAAATTGGGAAGGGTGATTTAGAGAAAAAGTATCTCTAATAGGAAGGTAATGAGAAAATTTATTCAGTTGATCAACAATAACTGAAATTGCATTATTAACTCAAGAAGTCCTTTGTAATTCTACTATGAAATCCCTGTATACATTTTTCCATTTCCAATATAGAATTCGAAAAGGAAGACTAAAACCTTTTGGTAATGGAAATTCTTCGATAACCTGATGATAAGTTAAACACATCCCAGTAAAGTCAGTTATATTTATTTTCATTCCATCCCCCCAGTAATACTCCAAATATCTTTTTATAATTTAGTAATGGCGGTATGATCTGGAAACAGATAACTATGAACTTCAAATAACTAATCATTCTTTAAACATCAATCACAAATCACACATAATCTCCTCCCAAAGCTCATAATACAATCATTGTAAATGATAAATTTTGGCAACTTTCCCATCTAAACCAACTCTACTTTTTTTTTCAACTCACTAACTTCTTTATGCGCTTGCCTAACTCTGTCTGATATAGATAATTTCTCTCACACCTAAAACATAACAGATTAATTTTTTGAACAAAAATATTTTATTCCAATCATCATCAAATATCTAATCAAAGGATCTTGTTCTCAATGTTACATGGTTAATGTATCAATAATTATTATATTCAAAGCATCAACCGCATTATGTTTTTTCCTAGGTCATAATGAATTATGAAATCATAATCCTTGATTAATTCTAGACATATCCTCTATATCATGTTCAATTATTTTTAGTGAATTTATTCTTAAAAATTTTGTGTTCAGTATTTATTTAACATTTTACTATATATAGATGATGCATATAAATTTTTAATTAAAAACGAACAGCAGCTAATTCCAAATCATGTGTTGGGTGATTTTACTCACGAGGTTTCAACTGAGGTGTAACATAATGAATTTACCTGATCATTCTGCATTAGGACACAACCATGTCCTTTAATTGAATCATGACTATAGATTACAATTTCCCCATCATTGTAATGTAATTCTAAAACAGTGGCATTCACCCATCTTCTTTTTAATTCACAAAAAAATCATCATATTCATTTGTCCAGATGAACTTAACAGTTTTTTGATTTAACATAGTTAGTGGAATAGATAACCAACAAAAAATTTCGACAAACATAATATAAAAGCACAAAAACCCCTGAAAACTACTAATCTCAGTTATGTTTGTGGGTCTAGGCCATTCTTCAATATTTCTTGTTTGAGAAGGAACAAAAGTTATGCAATTTTCTGAAACAATATGACCATGGAAAGAAATTTTCTTAACCAAAACTCACACATGATGAAATTACCATTCAAATTTTCCCCATTTATGGTTTTCATGACTACATTTAAATGAGATTCATGTTCCTCATTATTTTTGGAATATTCTAAAATGACATCAATAAACACAACCACAAAAATATCAAAGAACTCAAAGAAAATTCTATTCATATTATCCAAGAATACAATAAGTTCTTTGGCTAACCAAATATGATTGACTACAAATTAATAATGTCTATATCTAGTATGAACCTCAGTCTTTGGAATGTATAGTTCAATTAAAGTCAACGGATGGCACCCCAATCTCATATCAATCATCAAAAAATATTGTTCTCAAGGGAGCTGATAATTCAAATCATTGATATTAGGGATAGTGTACTTGTTCTAAAAAATGATATTATTCAAGGCTCTATAATCAATTCAAAGTCTTATAAAACCATATTTCTTTTAAAAAAGAAAAACTGGATCACCCCATAGTGACATGCTAGGTCAAACAAAACCATTATCTAACAACTCCTAAAATTATTAATTTAACTCCCAAAGTTCAATTTTCACCATTTGATAAAGGGGTTTTAAATTTTTCTAAGAATCCAGAACGAATTCAATATTATATTAAATTTGTCGATCAGGTATAATACAAGGTTAGTCATTAGGAAATATATCAAGATAGTCATATACTACTGGAACATCATTAATCTAAACAATTCCTTTGATTTTAGCAATATGTCCAAGCTAACAATAATTTTAATTTTCCTTAGTTTCACATCTTCCTGATATGTCATCCTTGATAAGGGCTAATTCCTGTACACAAACTAAAAATCTTTTTTGTAAATAATCTTCTTTAGCTCAATAGTCAATCTTATCATGGTAAACAGAAATCCAATCTATTCTCAAAAGAAAATAAAACACCAATATATGAAAAACATCAATGTTTGAAGTTAAATTCATTGCAAAAATAAGGATAGGATGATTCTTATAGTTACTATTTTCTCTCAACAATTCTCACCGGTGTTTTTATCATATGTTCTCGATTAATTTCATTAGTTGGAATTTTAAATTTAACTAAAAATTTCTTAGAAAGAAACAATTTTAAGTCCCTAAGTTAGAAAACACATTTTAAAAATCTGAAAAAATATAAAATTCTACCAGATACAACTTCATTTGATGGTCCCACATCAATCAAAGTAGTAAAAAAAGTTTTCCCTACCCTTATACTTTTGATCTATCTAGTTTCCACCATGGTTAATCATCTTTGGAAACACATTGGAAAAATTCCAAAACTCATTGCAACAAAAAAATATTATCCATGGATATTCATTCCCTGCTTGATCATATTCCTTATAGTTATGAGCAATATGACCAGTCTTACCACACCAGACGAACATTCTAGATTTTTAGAGACATTCTCAAGGATTCTTTTTACCACAATTCACACACGATAGAAATATATTTTTCTTACCTCAAATATTCTTTGATGAATATTTTTCCTTTCCCAACCAACTAGACCTCATCTTTTGAATTCTCTAATGGACAACATGGTCAAAAATAAAATTAATTTCTACCTTCGCAGCACATCAGACTAGTTTCTCATAGATTCTTAATTAACAACCGAATAATGCTCTATGATATCGTGGATTCATTTTTGAGTAAAATCGATTTAACTTACTATCATGATCTGGACTGAAATTTGGAGCATACCTTTCCAGTCGAGTGAAATTTTTAACATATGCAACCAGTAATTAATAATCCTTCCTTAATTCTAAGAATTTGTTTCCATCCATAGTCGAATCGCTATAGGAAAATATTTCTCAAGAATCAAAGCATTAAATTCATCCCAACCAAGAGTGAAAATCTTCTCATTATCCATGATATTTTTACCATTTACCACCTCTGAACTAATTATCCTTTAAAACAATAAACAGAAAGACTAACCTTTTGAGTTTCTATACAATCCCTGACATAGAAAATAATTTCCAATGTTTTGATGCACCCTTCAACTTGAACATGGACAAATGAACCTCTAAATGATGCTGGATTCTTCTCAAATAAATTATCTACTATTTAAATTTTTCTTTAGGGTTGGTCTGGTTTATCCAGAGCATTTATACCACCAACATTTATAGTCATATTCAACTGCACCATGATTGCAAAAAACTATTTTCTTCTGATTCCATCCATCTTAGGCTGTCGATTTAGAAGCTTATTCACCTCTGTATACCTTCCCAACATTGAATCCATGTTCCCCCTGTGGAAAACCAATATGAACTAACATATCATAGATGAAGAAAAGTTGTAATCTTTTAATTATATATCATTTGAATTTGACCATAATTTAGATATTATTAATTGATTGTCTGCTAAAAAAAATCCAACTCCCAATGCTATCTAAACTGACCTCTAATACTCAGTATCCATTTTATAATAAAATAAAAACTACAAAAAAAGAAACATGTTTAGTTCCATGTTTTAAACAAAATTAATTTTTCACTGATCCCATCGTTGAACCTATTCCACTTTATTTACTGTGAAAAACATTTCAGAAACTAGTGACGAGCACAAAAATTTAGGTAATGGATATATAAACAGGTAAAACTATTTGTTTTCAAAACAACATGTATACCATGAATATATTATTATAATGAAAAAATCTTCACCCTTAGAGAAGTATAAAAAAACCTCACTAAATATAATATCATTTCTTAACCTTCTGTGTAACCAAAATATTATCATAAATCCCATAGAAAACAACATATACCATATGAAGGTAAATGTGGGGCATTAGAATATTTAAAGGGAATAACCATATAGTTGAATTACACAAGTAATTATTATAAATGAAAAAACCATATGAACGAATTCCATACACAATCCATATGAGGTTATACTATAACCACCCATATATGGTTAATCACAGAAACACCCGTCATTAGGTTTATCTCATAACCAACCATCAAATTTCTAAGTTCCTTTATCTAATCATCACACATAATAGAATGAAAAAACAACATTTCTCTAATAACATTTGATTTTTAATCAACAGAAATCATTTTAATATATAGAAATAATCAATTAATTCAAAAAAATTCAATTACAAATACTGTTAAAAAGGTATATGGTATATATTTTCCTTCTTAAGAAATTACAACTTTTTGAGGAATTTTTTATTAAATATTGCTTGTAGTGGAAGAAAGGTCGTTGTTACGGTATACATTAAAAACAATACTACTGTCATATAGTAAAATGATTCATAGAAAATTATTACACATGAATGAAATTAATATTCCAGGGGTTTATTCATCATATAAAAGAAAGTCGTGTATAAATAAAAATACGCCTAAATGAAATGATATTGGGACTAAGTCCCTTACCTCATGTCCGAAATGACTCGTTCATTCATTAATTTCCCGAATAATATTCTTAAGTTAATTTATTGTTGATTAAGAATATTTATCAAGTTTATTATTACTTTCATAACACTTATTAACTTTCTATAACGATAAATTAATTATTTGAGTTAATGTCTGACATTTTTTCGATGTTCGGAACTTGAGTAAAAATTGAACTTATTATAATAATATATTATCCATGTGGTAAAAATTCCATTTTCTTCATAATGTTATTGATGATATAGATATAATATAAACTATATATATTCATTATATATCTATTTATAGTAGTCCATATAAATTTGATATATGAAATGAAATGCACCATTCCTAGAGACGGTAAGTCGTACATACACATTTACACTACTTTCATTTAATTTTTATATATGAAGGATTGAAAATCAAATGATACATAATAATATAATAATTAATATATAATATATATTTTATATATGTTACATATGTTCACTAATCCAATCCATTATACATTTCATGTATATCATGAACGAGCCATATTACTTTGATGGGGAAGTAGTCCACACACTCTCAAATGAAATTATCGTATTTATTATACATGAAAAGAATAATGTTATTTTCTAAAAAATGGTTAATGAAGTATAGTGATATAATAAATATCACTGATATCATATATAATTTATGTTCCATCATAATGGAAACCATAATAGGGGCATGATAATGTTGAACAATCATCATTTCGTGAGACATCACTTCGCAGACCACAGAAACAGTATATTCTATACCTAGTATACAGAGGAGTCTGTAAGTGTAGTTCGAATCCATATCATACAAAAAACCTTTTATATTATATAGACTAGTTATGTAATTAAATAATTGAATAAATATATTTTAGGGGGTTGGAGAAGGAAAATAAAAGATAGAATCTTGGGAGGAGACATTGCCTCAAATCGGTTAACTCCTTCTGATTTAATTTAAAAGGCCTTTATTAATTGCCTGCATCCCAATAAAATGATTCAATGAGGAAGGGAGGGATATTGAGATCTTATCTAGGCAGTGTTTGGACATGAAAAGGGGGCTTGAGAGGTTTGAGTTTGGGTTATAGGCGTTGTCCTTTTATAAGTAGAAAGAGGTGAACTTTGGGAAAGTTTGAATGTATTATTTTATTATCAATTTTTTTAGAATTATAATTAAACCTATGTAATATATTTTTAATATAAGATTGGGTTGGGTAGAAATCCTCTTAAACAATTAATTGTAGACATGTTAGGGCAAAAAATTAACCATATCTTTTAGTTTTATCCCTTTGCAAAATCACTTAACTTTTACCATGTCTTTTTGTATATTCATAATATATGGGTACCATAGTTAAAATAAATTGACAAGCATACAAAAATGTTCCATTAATAGAATTTGTAACATCATATATGACAGTTTCCTATATATTATATTTTTATAACAATTAAATCATTTAATAAAATATTAATTGATTTAAAAACACATTTATGTCAATTTTTATACTGTTCATATCTATAATGTTTAAAAATACAAAAAAACATCATTCAATTAATAAAATATTTATTAAAAGATATTAATTCATAAGAATCCATAAAATTCGTGTAAGGAATACGCAGTTTCAACAAAGAAAATTATTTTAATATTTACAATCTCATTTATTTAAATCATTCACTATAAAGGTAATCACTACATCACTATTGTGTCATAGTTAAATTTATTTATTTGATGTCTATAAATTATAAATAAAATAAAATTTTGTAGGAAATATTTTTTTCAATATAATGACTATTTATAATCTAATATATCCCCTATACAACCCCATAAAAAAATTTATCATGAGAAACTTGTCTTGGTTATATTTTCCATAATAATAAATTAAAAGTAACTAAATGTCATTTTCACACACAAGTAGCGCCATGGGGTCCTAAAACCATCAAAAGTTTTACAATTATATGAAATATCTCATAAAATATGGTTATAACATGTTTTAGGGTAATATAATATTATTGTAGTATTATTGTATACCCATATTTATCATTTTAACCGTTTAACCATAGTAAATAAAATATTTACTGATGTTACTATTCAAAATTTATAAAAATAAAAGATACATATTTATAAAATTTGTACAACCTCATTCCAAATATGGAATCCATTTTTCAAAATTAAAAACACCAAATTTTCAGAAATTAATTTATAATTAATTTCTGTTGTCAAAACCAAAATGCGTGTATTTTAGAAGTAAAAACTACAATAGATTGACATTTGTTTATGTCCAATTTGAATGTGAAATTAATTACAATGACCAAAATTGAATGAAATGGTAAAAAAAATAATCTAATTACATTTTAATCCCAATTAAAAATATAATCTAACAATATAAACAAATAAAATGAAATGATCATTTTGACTTAAAATACTGTATTTTTCAGTATTCACTAAAAAATGAACTTTATCATAAAGAATTCAAAAAATTTACCAAAGTTAATTTTGATGTCCCCCTTATAAAAAAGATTATTTTTTTAGTTAAAACATTTAAAATTTATAAAAACTATATTTAAAATGGGTTCACCATCTTAAGGCGGTAAAAGTTTCTTTTAAAAAAGCATTTGAGTATTTTTCATAAAATTGAATAAAATCACATTTTAAACCTCAAAATATTATTGGATAAATGTAAAAAAATTTAAAAAACATGTATAATAATATTTTTTTAGTTCTATTGATTTCCACTAATACAACGACTATGCATTAACTACCATTTATAATTATATTATATTATTATTTTTGAGTATGAATCAGCCTTTTTTGCATCATGAGATTTCCGTGAAACACATTATTGAATGTCGGGTACTCCATTGGAC
Source organism: Viscum album (assembly GCA_963277665.1). Lineage (NCBI taxonomy): Eukaryota > Viridiplantae > Streptophyta > Magnoliopsida > Santalales > Viscaceae > Viscum > Viscum album. The sequence continues at coordinate 476,548,830 of OY728148.1, forward strand.
ATAGAATTCCTTTCAATGATAAATTAATATTTAATTCACAAATATATGAAAATATAATATTCTTTAATTACCTAGGATGTTACAAGTGTCCTCATTATGTTATCAACAAAAGCCTAACTGGGTTAGAATTATATAAATATAAGGATTCTGTGATGAGATGAGGGAATAATTGATTTTATTAGGGTCATTATTGGGTGAGCAAAGTGGGTTGGACTCGTGAAGAATAACTATATAATGGGTAGCCTATTACAATTGAGGTGAGTGGCATAATAATAAATTTTTTAAAAAATGAATTACATCCATGTGTTTATCTATTCAAAATGTACTAGTAAGGAACCATTATAAATTATATAAGATATATAGTATAAATAAAGATATACAATTTTTCAATAATTTATTATTTTTTATTTTTATCTCTTATCTTTTTTTAACCTCATGTTTATACATTTTACCTTTAACACGTTAAATACTTTTTTCTTCATTTAATATTCATTTTGAAAAATTATGTTATCCTTATTAGATATTATAAACATTATTGATACAAATATGGAACCCATTTTTCCATATTTAATTCATCAAAGAAGGAAATTTTAATTTGAAATTAATCCAATTGATGTGATGTGGAAGAATGTTTTTAATGAAGAAATTTACAATAATTAATAATTATTCAATATTGAAATTAAATATGAAATTGTCTCCAGTGACCAATGTTTTATTAAAATAACTAAAATTGGAAAAAAATATTACACTAAAAGAAAAGTAAAAAGTAATTTAAATTATAAATAGATTAAATAAAAATGTTGATTTCAATTTTAATTTATCTTCATTCACTAATCAAAAAAATGTATCTTTGCATAAAAATTGAAAAAATTAATTTTAATATAATTTTTACTTGGAAATTTCAAAAACGACGTATATTTAACCACATTAGTATTCTAAAATTGTGAGAGTTTAATTTTATTAATGTACATAATATGAAATGAAGTCATTTTTTAGAAAATAATATTTTCAAAACATATAAAGACTTTACAAACCATTATTTAATTTTTATCGTTATGTTTCAATAATATTAAACAAAAATAATTAATATTTTATAATATGATATTAATATTTATGTCACCATGTTTAATGGATAGTTAATAATGTTCCAGTTTGAATAATTTTTTTTATAATATATCATGTTTTTGTTATAACTCATATTTGAGTGTAACTCAAGATAACCCAATATTGTAGGTAGTGAATAATTAACAATGGGTTGAATATAAGTCAAGTTAATCATAGTGACACATTTAATAATATATATCAAAAATATTTAAATTATTTTTAAATTATATTTCAAAAAATATCAGAGTGTTAAAAGGATCATATACATTTTGGAAAGCAAGTCTAGGTGTATATAATAAAAAATTAACATTTCTTTTAATTGAAATCAATTTCCATGGTTCTTGTCTTGATAATAAATGTGTGATCATACAATATATGTAATTGAAAATTATTAATTAATTTATATAAAACCATTGTCATCTGTATTGAATTTTTTAGGTTAAATTGATAATAATGTGAATTTTATTCGTTGAATAGTTCTTGTTTGAGTTGACCAAAAAATGTTATTCAACCAGTTTCTAAAAAATTAATTCAATATAATATTCACATATAAATTTTGTAGGAAAATATTCCATATCTATATAATTTAATTACTTTAATTATTTTATTTCTTATTCAATATATAAAATTTTAGAATTAGCAATTCATTATCATAACCAAAAAATGAATCGTATAACATTGTGGTGATGGTATTACACATGTAAACTAAATTTAATTTGTCTTTTAATAATGGATGGTAGGGTATTTGTGTTGATTATATCTTATATTAATTGAATTATAAGACTTTAATAAATTTGATATTAATTCATTAATTCCCCATTTATCACCATCCATTTGACATAGTGATGATAAATAAATAAAACCACCATTTCGTTATAGTAGACCATACATACACATGAGTAATGAATTATTTTTTCCATATAATTGAAATTATAATGACATTTAATGTACCAGAATAATGAAAACCTCACTATATTTTGATTATACTATATTCCTTATGTTAGAATATATAAAACAGATTTAGTGGAATTAAAAGAAGAAATTAACACTTAATGGGTTGGGTAAGATGATTATATTTTATTTCAGATACATCATTTTTAATACTCATTAATATTTATTAAGATACAAATATTTCAACACTATGAGTTTTATAATGAATAGAATTATGGTATGATGAATTTTTGATAGGGATTAGTCATGCTAGAGTGACTAATGTTTGTGAATAATCAAGTATAAGAGGTTCCCATTTATATATAAGTTATTGAACCACATGAAATTATTTATAATATTTAAATAATATTAAGTGATTTCAATGTTATATTTGATTAAATTTTTTATAAGTTCATTTAGTATAAATTTATGGTATAAATTCATCAAAAAATGGGTTATAAAAATCTATTTTTTGTTATCTAGATGATTTACAACTTTTTTAACCCTTTGAACTCATTTTACTCATAAATTTCGTGATAAATATTTACCATAGACACTATTATTTATAAAAAAATTAATTGGAATACATAAGTAATATTAATTAATCTAGCTAAAATTATTTTTGTATTTTAAATTATTCATTTCATAGTTTTACTAGAAACCACACATTATCTTTTTTCCATTAAATCAATCGAAACAACTATTACAATAAAATTATATTCTTAATATGAAATATTGTTTTATATAAAAACAAATTATACCATTAATTTCACAGGGAATAATTAGATAACTTTCAATTAATAGAGAATAATTTTTTTAAACAGAAGCATTACTAAAAGTACCATTGTAAATACATGATTGAGATAAATGAAATAAAAATAGTTTTAATTCTAACAAAAAAATTAAATAGATTTAAAAAAATAATTTTTTGATTTAAATACATAGTTTTCATTATAGATTCATATACATCATATTAATTATTATATATTTAATGACCCTGACCATAATATCATAGATTTTGTGGTTACATTTTTACATTGGAAAAACTTATAGGGAATCACAACCCGAATGTCCATATAGTTTAGCAGTCATGGAAAACTATATACGTAGTTGAATTTGACACAAATTTTTAGTCATAATATACACAATTTGTTTTCATTTAGAACGCCATATTTTCATTTATAATATCCCTATATTTCATTAACAAAACTTTTCTAGGACTTTTATGGAAAATAAAACATAATAAAGGGGTTATCTCAAATTTCCAATATCAGAAAGAATACATTTGAAGATATCATGAATAAATAATTAATAATAATTTTGGAAGGATAAATAACTCAAATATAATCTATTTAATTAATAAATTGAACTTGAATAATAACATTTTATGAATAAATAAGGATATTAATGGCCTATAAATAGTAACATGGTATTGAAAAATAATCATAGATATTTAACTAATCAAATAATCATATTCACATCAATAAAAAATCTCATAATGTGGGGATTCATTATGGTGGACATATGAAATATACTTTCAGGACCTTCCACCAGAATATTTAAATCTATCCATGAAAACCCGTTTAATATGGAAAACAAATATGACTCATGAGAACTATCCATGCATCGAGGAGTTTTTAAATCTATGCCCCAACAATAACCTAAAAATTATAATTAATTTCCTTTATGAATTTTTTGAAGGATAATGAACATAAACATTCATAGTAAAAAAATAACATATAAAATGTAAATTATTTCCTCAATAAATAAATAATAAATCATAAAACATCCGTAGTAATATGGTGAATGGGAATAAAATAGTTCTTCCCTTGTTAATATGATCCCAAAAATTAATGATATATAATACGTATATATCCATTATTTAACATTTTTAATGGATAATACATAAAATAAATTGTTGATGTAGTAGAAATATATAAAAAAAACATTAATATTTCACTACAAAAATACTTTTGGAAAACAACCGTTCACATTTAGAATATTTTTAGAACAAAAAGATCAAAATATATTCTAAAAATCCGACTGATTAAAAATAAGCATCGAAAATTATATTGGATGAAGTAAAAAAATGATTTCACATGATGGTGATATATTCTATTCATGATGTGATCGTTAGAACAATGAATCCATCAAAATTTTTGGTAATATCCAATTATTCCTACTTTAGAAAATAATCTCATGTTTCTATTTTTGAATATTAAAAAAATCATTTAAAATTAATTTTAAAAATCATATTCTTATTTTTTAAAACATTTTATATTCGTAATGAAAAAAATTATTTTTGAAGAAAAATGATTTCAAACCGAAGAGATATGAAATGTCGTATTTTAATAAAAACAAATAAAAAATAATTATATGTATCCCATAGAGGAAATAATGAGTATTACATGAAAAATTCATAAATAAATAATAGAGAATAAAATATACGGGGATTCTTAGTTTTAAATAAAAATGTTATTTAGATTGAAATACCGATATATACAGTCCTAAATAATATAAAGATCAGGCATCTATCTCTTATCACATTAGAAACATCCGATTCATATGACCCATGAATTTAATAACAGAAAATGAATCATAAAATAATATTAATAATAATAGGAAAATTATATGCAATATTAAAAAATTTATTATATTAACAACATAAAGGATTAAGCGGTGAATATGGAATATGTCTCACATAAGTAAAAGTGAGAAGAGAAAACCATACCCAAGGTATTATTTTATTCAATTATATTATAACCTCATGTATTTTAAATATATGTTCACTATAAGTAAATTAAATAACTACAAGCATACATTTAATTCACTATATTATTCACTTGTTGTATTTTGTAACTAATTTATTACAATTTCCTATTTAAATTCTCTATTTTATGTGATTATTGGTCAGTTTTTGAATGTAGGTTTTTGAATAGTAATTTATGTTCATTTTTATTGGTAATGGTTAAATATTATCCATAATATTATCCATGATATATATATAATAATAATTTTATATTTAATTATTGTAATATATAAATATTATTGATTGGAAATGGAGTACACTCTTCATAGATACATGCATGATCAATTTTTCCATTATTCTCGATGGTAGAAATGTAAGGAAAATAAATGTTAATTTACATTCTATAATTATTATTATTATATAAATATAATAAATATTCATAATATCCATTTTTTTTACTATTTATGTAATCATATAAAGGAAAAAATTTCATATTTCTGCGTGGATGTGCTAGTCAACACATAATAATGAGTGATATTATATTTTTCCAAAATATTGATGTTAAGAAGGTAGTTGTGATATTATAATTCTATAAATTTTTTAAGACCCTAAATATTACCTATAGTGATTAATTATTACATTAGATCCTTCTATGTACAATGTAAGTGAAAATAGATTCACATCACTCCAAGTGGCGGTAGTCCGTTGTACACATTGGTGGTATTATCGTAACCTGCATTGAATAGAATTTAAGAATGTGTATGTGATATAATAATTCTACATGTCTAATGAAGTAATATTAATAATATAATTATTTTTAATCCATTATCATATCCAAACATAAAATGTGGCGATGGAAATGAAATTATATTGGTTCGAGATGCGGTTTTCTTCCATACAAATGATCAGCTATTTCGTTTCTCATTTGATGGAAGTGGACATGGAGAGGAGTTATTAAATTATCATAATAACTTCTAATAATAGGTCAGGCACTATTTTTATTGTATTTCAAATATTAAATATTATTTTTATATAGGTGGAATAAAAAAACACATACATATGTTTATTAATTTATCTCTTCTATATTGATCAACTATTGGTATATACATAAAGCATTAATTGTAGGGATTCCAATTAAAAATCATCCATATAGGTAATTTAGAGTGTGGTATAGAAGGTATTTTGGTAGTTATTTGGTGAAACCAATTGTATTTAATGTGAAAATTGGGGAGGAGAGTTTAAGGCCTTTTTTATTGGGGGTGTAGATAGAAAATGAATTTTTGAAAAGATACAGTGATACCCATGTTTTTATTATATGAAAGTTCACAAAGAAACATCCATTATTAATATTATTTGATATTAAAATGAAATAAATCCATATAATTGGGTTTCGACATCTTGTATTGAAAAATTTAATTTCTTTATTTTAGTTTAACCCCTACGTAAACCTGTATTCACCTTAAATACTTGAATTAATTTTTAATATTTTTATTAAAAAATAAAGAAAAAATAATTTTATCATAGTAGATAATATATATTATACAGTTTCCAAATATGAACCAATTTTTAAAAACTACTTTCCAACATGTGGAATAATTAAATTTAATATTATACGCAAAAATACCATCAAATGACATTTTTTTACTAGATAACCATTGAAGTCAAAAAATATTTTTATATTAGTATTAACTACGATTTTTTATTATAATGAACTAAATGACATAAATTATACCGTAATTGAAAAAATATCACTTAAACACCAATTTAAAATGTAATTTAACTTTTATATAATTTAATACAAACACCAATTTTTTATTTAATATCTTTACTTTCCACGTCCATCTAAAAAATCATAATAAAATTCCAAAAAATCTATGGAAGTTGATATTTACCAATTGATTTTAAAAATGATATTTAGTAATTTCATTAAATTTTCTAATTTGGATAAAAAGTCTAATTAAATTATGTTCATGTAGCGATATGGAACAAAATTTTAGAAAAATATAGTTTATATGAAAAAAAAATTTGAAACGATTTTTATTTTACTAATAATCAATAGTTATCTATCGAGTTTATTTTATACATTTTTTAACCATATAATTTTCATAACATATTTATCACTATTTATATACTCCATCTTAAACACTAGGGTATAATGGTAAAGTTATAATAATAATATGTCAATAGAGTATCTTGTTTCTTTCAACCCCATTGTTTCATACATTGTATGCAATTGATGATATTTAATTTATTTAAATTGCAATATATCATTAATATTTAATTGTTCTATTATCTTCAAAATTTTATGTTGTCTTTCATTTATAATATATAAATAAGATTTTCATCTATTAAAATCATAGATAATTACCACTTATATTATTTTTTATAAAATTACATATTTCACATTCATGTTTTTCTTATATCATTATAATATAAAAAATATAACGCTTTTTTAAATTATTATATAAGGCTATTCACAAGAAAATCTAGAACATAAGAAATATCTAATAAATTAACCGTATAAAAATTTTAATATGATGATTTCATAAATAATATTACATTCATCTAATAAATTTATAAAATTTAGGAAGTTAGTTTTCAATCAAATTCATTAATTATACTATTGTTTTTTAGAAAGAAAATCATACACACTATTATTGATCCACTATTGATATATACATACCTCTTTAAAAACATTCATCCTAAAAATATATATAATATCACCTCATGAATATATATATATATATATACATTTGTAGTTATTCATCCTAACTATTTTAGGATCCCACATGCCACTTTAATTTTTTGATTTCTCTAATGTACCTTGACCAATCGAGTCGTAAGACTCTACAACAATATTCTATATTGTCGGCTATTTGGAGAGGATAATTATATTAAGATAAATAACATTATAAATCTAGTAACACCTATGTGAATAGATGTGTTGGGTCCAGCCAATGCATACTCAATAAATAGATATGTAACACATCATAACATTTTGAGAGGTTATGAATCATTTCAGACACGGTAATCCACAACATTAACAAATAACATAAATTAAAAAGAACATCGGTACCTGTAAATTTGTTTCCATATTTTAGTTATCCATATAACACTTTTATATATAGATAATAGCCTAAAAAATTCATCCCCAAATTAAATATTCAGATCCATCATTTGGTTATCTATATAATAGTTTTACAACTTTAACACCCCTTGATAAGATAATGAATAGTTCACAATTTTGACATTATTTCCTCAATATGATCATTTAAGAATATTTTATTTTCAGTAACATCTCCCTAATAAGTTGGTGCATCAAATATTTTCTTATATAATTTTGTATATAATTCCCTTTGAACGCCCATGTAAAATCTAATATTTTTTGAAAATATATAAATGATAAATAAATTTGACTCATCTTAAATGTCAAGATAGAATTCCTTCAATATTGCTAATTATGTTTGAATATTCATTTCATACATCCTATTATTTTAATGATGATACATACAAATCAAATGTAACTCGATGTCCAGATCCTTCTAATGAACCTTCTATAATTAAAATGTAAATCATGGGTCATGATCACAGACAATCCAAGGATGCACAACATAAAGTCTCCAAATTAAATTTGTATAGTCTTTATTGAGTTTCACATGAGGTACATATTCCGTTATTTTGAAGAAATTCATAGACCGAAAAATATGATCAACAATAAACCATATGGAAACATTCATTCATAGAGTTTTTTGAAATTGACATTCAAATTCATTTTGATTCTATCACGGTTTATTGAGAACTTTATGTTATGAGAATCTTATAATAATTATATTTTATATCATGATACAATATAATACATATACTATTTAGAAATATTTGTATACATTCTTCATAGTTTATTTTTTCAAACATCAAAATTTATTTTTATTTTATTTTTCTGAAAGTCTTATCATAATGTTGTGATCATTTTATTTTTTCCAATAAGGATTTTTTGCCAAATATTTGGAGTAGGGGTGATATTTCCCACTAAATGAATCCAAAACCTTATTTAAATTACTAGGTTGAATGTGTATTGATCCATCATAATTCATGAGTAGTTATATCCATCACTTGTTCATAATGTTAATAAAATTTTATTAGTAAATTGTTTTCAAATATTTTTTATCTATAAATATTTCACATTTTCCATTAATGTATTATATATATATCATCAATTCACATATTAGAAAATAAATAACATAATCATTGGTTGTATAATTGTATTCAATAATATTAAACTACCTTAATCCAAATCCAATCACTATATCATTATGGATAATGAAAAACTGAAGACTGTAATTTGATGTATCACAAAATATAAAAAATAAATTCATTCCTTATAGGAAAGTTAATTTTATTTAATTGTACATTCTACTATTTATTTATTTATAATATTCGTTGCATTATTCTAAAAATTTAATCTAATCTCCATTACATTCCACCAAGGTTAATACGTTATTCAGATTTGATTAAAATTTTAAAAAATCATCGATAATATATCACTAATACATAGAAAATACGAATCTAGGATAGATTGATTAGATTTGGATATTAAACCATTTTGAATTAATTAAATGATCTACATATAATTTATCCTAATATATATCAGGTCCATGAAAATAAATTTCATTATTCTAGAATTCATATTCTTCCTAATAACCCCACTCATGTAGGATAAATAGGAATGATTTAAAAATTAAGATTTTAATTATTTTGAGCTTAAGATAATATCCTGAAATCATTAATTTTAATCTTATTAATCATATTGAGATGTTCCATGAATGAAATATTCATAATATCCATATAAATATTTGTTTCATTAGTCTATCCAACGGGTATAAATTCATAATTTCCATACTTAATACAATTTTCTATATCTGGAATATCATCCTTCCTTACTCGTCATTGATGCTTCCAAAATTGAATATAAAATGCTCAAAAAATATACTGCTCTTCAAAGTTGATCAGACAAGTAACTAAATTTTGGTCGTCAAAAGATTTTTAATAAAGTAAAATCAAATATTTTCATGATATTTTTGTATAAATACATTGACTAATATTTATTATCAAAAAAGAATATGGTAACCCATAGTAGAAATATAGGGAATATAAATCCCTTATAAAATAAATCCTATAGTTGGATTATCATTTTCAATAATTCAATTATGTCCATCATTTAGTGAGTCTTCGATATTGTATTTACATCAACCATGAGAGTAATAATCGAAAAAATACATCTTTTTTAGATGTATAAGTAGTAATTCACTTTACACATCAATATATTCCATCCTAATAGGTACATCCTCAGATTAATTGACAAATTTTCCTTTCATAGGACTCATCAGATATTTTCCAATAATATTTTCATAAAGGAGAGCTATATTATTTGGATCTAGAAATAATATATCTGAGGTGGCCTCCACTGCTAAGTAAATAGAATCCACATACCCATCATGAATCATAATCTAATTACCTTAAAAATAATTTACCTCATTATAATTTGAAATCAAGTCTATGAAAGTTAATCTAACATAGTTAAACATTTATATAATAATTTGGTTTTCAAATTTTTTCTATCTATATTTTATAATGGTGACTAAATAAGGTATACTCACTGTAACAATATTTTGACTATAATTATTTATTAAAAACATCCTTATTATAGTTATCTAGAAATATTTAATTATCATGGGAGAATAAATGTAAAAATATATGAATAGATCCAAAATAGATCAATACATTAGAATAATTTTACATTATGATAAAAATATACTTCATAACATCTTTAGGAAATTCCACCTAATATGTGTTAACAAATAAGTATGACATTTACCCCATGAATTTTATTGATTAAAATTCCATTTTCACTTAGGAAATTAGACAAAATAAATCCACATATCCTTACAACCGATTTATTGGATAAAAATGTATTATCTCAAACACATTCATTTATTGCCCTACCGACCCCATTCTAAATAACTAAAAAACACATCTATTCCAATTAAGAATGTATCTTAGTGTTTTCCTCAATAATCATATTCTGGAAGTCTCATCACCCCTTTATAATACCTTGAAACATTAGTTTTCATGGTGATAATCCACCCTTTTCTTTTCATGAATTCCATGGAATATATAAGACCTAAAAAATTATTTATCTTCCATGATGTATAATAATATTATATAATAAAATGCTAAATATGATTGAAAAACTATATATCATTAGAGACTTTTCTTAGTCCTGTCAAATTAATAGTTAATGAATATTTTTAAATTACATCTATTTTCCTAAACATGAAAGGATATTAATATTAATATATCACCATACTGTGTGACACATTTTTCTTTCATCCTCTACAAAGTGAAGTAACTTATACAAATTTCAACTCAGATCTCTCTTGTAATTTAGTTGTCCATGAATTTAAAATTAAATGTTCCCAATTCCATTATATAATTTCCATAAACCACTTTAGATATTTTGATCACAAACCCCCATTGATAAATTTCACCCATCAGAAAATACAATGACATTTTTAAATATATAATTAATTTTTAAGCCCATAAATACAACATTAAGGAACATAATCATTTTTTAAGAATATGTGGATTAATGTTTTCTATTATAAAATAAATGGTTGTTAGGCATGATGGAATCTTACATAGGGGAATCATGATAGTGAATAACAAGTTATTTCAAACATTTAACATTATTCATCAGACCCTGGGTGAACTTCTCCTCTATGGACATGGACAAATTACTTCCCACATTATCTATATGAGATTTATATGTAGGAAAATCCCATTAATGAATATGGGTTATTATTACACCAATAAAGAATGATCCATGTTTAAATAATAATAAAAATTTAGTTGGTTCATAATAATTATAAATATTGATCTATTCAATAAAATATCACTATAATGGTAAATGATCTTACTGACCCCATGTGATTATCATTATTGTAATTTTAATTTATTTCGTTTAAAATCTATTTCCAACAAATCCCAGAAACTACATCTAATAAAAATTGTATTATTCTAAACATAATAACCTACAAATAGTGTTTCTAGTAATACATTGTTACAGATTAGTTGGGATCACAAAATTCTAGAATAATTATTATAAAAGTTATTTAAAATGATAAATATATATGATTTCTCTATTTTATTCTATAAATAAAACATTTAATAATTAAAAATATATAATACAAAAAAATAAAAATATATTTTCTTATATCACAGAGAAAAGAATAGAATAATAGTTGAGCTCATATTCGCATATTATGTTACATACATTGGTTGATATATTTATTAAATAAGGAATATTTAATATGGAAGATTTGATTGGGAAAATGATTTCCTTTTAATCAATAACATAAATTACTTTAAAATTTTTGGGGTAGATACAACATTAATATATCATTGATATTGAAAAATAAATTTTCTAAAAAGGAAATGCTAAAATTTTAACAAGTATTAACATTCCATTATGGCCTTAAACAAGTTAACATTAATCATACCATTAAAAGAATAATTGAGAAATAACTATCCATAAATAGGTTGGCATATACAAGTTACCCATATAATATAAAATTCCCAATTTTTTTAAAATTTGAAATATTAATTAATTGGATGGTTATGTATAAATGGTCCCAACCCTCACTTTAATCACAAAATCATTCTTCACAAGATCAATGATCAATACAATTCATTCTAAAAAAATTATTATAAGTCGACATTTATCAATATTGAAATACGAATATAGAAAATTGACTAAGGAAATGAAAAACATTTCATAACGTACAACCTTAAAACACAGACTATATATTGAAATTGTATATATTTTAGACAATATTAATGTGTTGGAAATGGTGTTCTCGTAAATCCATGATAAATAATATATGAACATTGTGGGTAAAATAAATTCCTTTTATATGATAGATCATGATAAGAAACTTGATCAGGATAATTTTACTGACCATAAAATCATAAACTAATAAATGATTAATGAGGTCCATAAAATCATCAGAAATAAATCTTTTTAATAAATGTAAACCTTCTAGGTATATATAAGACTTTTTATGAACAATACTAAAAATTAAATCCTTTAATATATTTTTAATGTTATTCTTGTAAAAAAATTCATAAATATTATCATTCCATTAAAAAATAACAACATTTTCATTTAGTGTCATTAAAAACAAAAACATTATAATAAATTGTTGAATAAATTCTATGTAAATATCGCCAGAATCATGAATTTAACTTTTTATTAAAAATTACATCAATGATTTTGGGAAGGGAATTTATGTTTATTAGTTTAAAAATATATTCCTTACATTCGTAAAAAGTTAATGTTAATAAATATAGAAATTGTAAAAATGATTTTTTTTATTTTTTCTTATTGAAATCCAAATATATTTAGAAATGAACCATTGCAACCATATAATCAAAATTAATAATTTCACATATGAATTGAAAAGGACCTCAAATACGATTAAAAGTAGTTTGATGTAATATTTTAAAAAGTTATTTTTAAAATAATATCCCTTTCATGTAATGTAATTTTTATTTCAAAATCCAAACAAGGAATAAAGGGAATATGAAAATTTATAACAAAAAATAACTAGTGGGGATGGAAATATTTTTTTTATAGTTATGAATAATATATACATCTCAAAGAATATATAAATATAAATTAAAAAAAATAAAATGTAAATGTCATAGAAATCCCATTACATTGGTCTCATATTTGTTATATATGATTGGCCCTCCAATATAATAATTTTAGAATAATTTAATTATTAAAATAAAAAATTATTAAATTATGTAACATTTTTTTGATCCTTTAACAATAATTTAAAATCCATTCATTGAATATTTCTCACAAAAATAGACCCCATAAGGTCGGTCGACCAATTTCATTAAAATTATGTAATTTTATTGCTGATGGATAAAGGTGTTACGTAATGGATCCAGGATCAGATTAATTTTGATAAATTCAAGTTTCTTTATTCACTATATAAATATTTATAATTATATATTTATTTTGGTAATATAAAAACAAATTTCATTTCTTCATGGTTGTGCAGTCCATATGTACACTTGAGAAACAAAACCATTTTCTAGTGAATTTTAGGGAATGATTGTAGTTCGGATTAGATATTTCCTCAGTAATAAATATTTCATAAAAATAATTTATATTAATTAATATTACATTTAAAAACATCAATTAATTTTTTATAGGAAAAATGAATTACACTACTACATAGAGATGATAAGAAATACCTATAAATGACACATGCATTCATCTTCTATAAAATATAAAATTGTTGTAAAATGGTTGTATCATAATCATAATGTCCAATTTTTATGGTTAATTTTTTAATAATTACATTAGTATGGATTAAATACATTTAGATAATGTATAAATATAAAATATTATTAGAATATTGTGTCTAAACGATTACCTCTCCATTTGGAGACCTCCATTGGGTAACAACTTAAGTGCATATAGTGTAGTACTAGGTTAAGAATAGTACCTCAAGAAAAAATGAAAGGATTTTAGGAATGATATTTTGTATGTATTTTCCGAGATATATAGATCAATGTTTTTTAATAATAGAATATAAGAGGTTTCAATTTATAAGCGAGGGGTGGGGATAACAATGAATTATTTAAACAATATAATGAAATTAGAGAAATATTTTTTGAAAATGGAATAAAATAACCATATATTACAATATTATAAGTTTATGGTGTAAATAAAACATGTTAACACTATGAAATATTGGTTTTATTTAATTTTGATGTAATTTTTCAATATTTTAAACCCTTTAAACTTAGTTTACCCATAAATTGGATGATAGGTTTTTACCATGGACATTATTCATTAAAAGAAAATAATAATTTAACCTTATTAGCTAATATTAATTATTTGGATTTGAAATATTTCATCTATTTTCATTTTTTATTTCATAGAATTATTAGATGTTACATTAGGTATAATTTTTCAAAACCTGACAAAAACCATCTTTAGAGAAATGTTTTTTTAGATACAAAAAGAATTTTTTTACTACAACACAATGTATAACATTGAATCAAATTTGAATAATTTTATTATGATTAATCATATTAGTCTAATTATTCATTTAAATTAAACCAAAAACCAATAGAACTATTTATATAATTGAAGATGAATAAATAATTGAATCCAATTTTTATTCAAAGAAAGATAACAACGATTTAGAAAATGATAATCAGATATATATATATGTTCACAATTATATTTATACATCAAATATATTACATATTAAATATATATTTTACATTATAAATGTTTTTATTAACATTGATGTTATTCATATATCATTATCTTATCATTAAAGTGTTTTTTTTAATATGTAATTTTTTCTCATCAAAAAAAAATTCCATTTCTAGAAAATTCAATAATCCCCACGATATATGTCTTGAATTTATTATATATAAAATGAAATTAGTTTAACATATTTAAAATTAAAAAAATTCAGTTTAGTTTATAATCATATTCTTGAATTATTCTAATTTTTGTTTATAAATAATTACTTATTTACTATAATTGTCTTGGGTGATAGAATTTAATCATAAGACCATTAAATAAATAAATTATACCTAAAATGTTGTGATGTTAAGAAAAAATATATAATTTTATGTCGTCGCAAACGTATTCTTTAAATAAAGTTATTGTTATAATATCATATTGGTTAGAAGAAGAAAAAAATTATGTGATGGAGTTGGGTGTTCGGTGTGTACTATAGTTGAAAAAAATTGTGTTTTTTAGTTAATTCATGAATAAATACCACTCAAATTCTTTTTATTTATTTCATATATAATACTAAAATTTAATCACCCAAAAAATAAATTATATATATTACATGCTACAAATAAAAATACTACATATAATATTATTTAAACTCTATTAAAATTCGATCAATATATCACATAACAATCACAAAATAATGTGTTCCACTAAAATACATTATTAAAACAAAAAAAGTAAGATAAAATTTTCTATTACATAATATTTTGAAATAATTAACTGGTTTAGCATAACTAAAAACATAGAATTGATAACCTTTTAAAAAAACGATCTTAATTTTATTTTTATGGTGTAATAACTTCAAGAGGGCTGTTAGCAAGATAATTTTTTGTATTTTTTTAATTTAAAAATGTATTATTATTTTTCTTTAATAATCTATGGTTAGAATATTCTAGATAATTAAAAGGGACTATCTATTTTTTTCACTAAATGCATAAATATATCTCTTTTGATCAAGAATGATCTATTCATATTATATAATCATCATGTGTATTTAATTGATTTGTTTTTAAATAAACAATGTCATATTATTTTTATTAATTATTTCATAATCTATTCTCATAATTATTTCATATTTTTTAAGGATTTTTTTATTATTTATGAATAACATCAAAAAAATTAATTAATTAATGTTTTTATAAGGATTATTTGATTGATATTTTTTCTATCAATTATGTATTTCTGTTCCATCAAAATTCCATTCAGTTGTACATAATTTATATTATATAGAATTATAAAAATTAATTTTATAACAACTATGATTTGAAATGTTTTTAGAGTCTATAAAAATATATTTGAACAGATATTGATATGATAATTCTTAAAATATTTCATAATCACTTGAGTGATGTAATCTATCTCCCTTGTAATACAATTAATATATATATATATATATATTCCATTTTATGTTTATCAGAAAAATATTTTTTCATTCATGTCACATTAAATCATAGATAAATTTCATTACAACTCATTATATTGATATTAATCGATATCTCTTTTAGATTCATTACATTGTTTGTTGATTTCCTTGTACTATAATGAATAGATTTTACTATGTAGTTATTTAATAGAAATATGATATCTGAAAAATAGAAAAATTATTAAATGGTAAATCATTATTTTTTACATTAATTTTATATAATAAAAATTGATCATAGTTATTTTTTCAAAATAATAATAACAAATGGTTGATGGGAATTCTTCTAAAAACTTGAGTTGATTTATTTTCTTAATAACTATTTTTGAATATATATTGTTTTGTTTAATGTTAATTCTTGTCATGAAATTTCAATATTGTTTTTGGGTATTATAATACGGGATTCAACTATTTATATACATTATCTTGAGATAATAACACTATACATGTAACATCCCAAGTATGTAATGAATAATAGATATTTTTATCTATGTATATTAATGAATTAGATAGTGTTTTAGAGGCTTAAAATGAAAATAAATCCAATCATAAGCATGAAATACACTAATATTTTTAAAAGAGAGTTTTACTGCCTTTTCATGGAAAACCATTTTTAAATTTATATTTTGACAATTTTATAAGCATTGTTTGTCAAAATAAACTTATTCATTATTATTGGGACATAAAAATTTAATTTGTTTGAATTTTTGGTATTTTTCCGATAAAGTTCATTTTTTATTAAATAGTGAAAAATGATGTATTTTAATTCAAAACATCTTTTTAATATAATCTATTTATATTATTAGATTATCTTTTGAATTGGTTTTAAAGTGAAATTATAATATATTTTTACCATTTAATCCAATAGTGGTCGTTGGAATTTATTTCACTTTGAAATTGGACTTAAACTGGTGTCAATCTTTTAATACTTATTGTTTCATAAAAACACGCTATTTGTCATGACAGCGGGAATTAATTATTAAATTAATTAATTCAACTTATATGATTTGAATTTTGTAAAATATAAATCACTTTTTAATTCATAATATTAAATATATCTTAGGGTGAGGTTTTGGTATTTTTCTGAAAAACAGCAATTTTTTATGAATAGTCAAACCACTAAGTGGTTGTTAAAGAAACTGATTTTTTGTTTAAATGAAACTTTTTCACTTCTGTCATTTGATTTTCAAAAATCTGACATACATGGTTGTCATTAATAAGTAAAATGTGGTTCAATGGGATTAAAATAATTTTTTGGTGAAAAGTAACTTATTATGTTCTTAATCGCGATTAGAGGTAATTAGTGTAGTTTAAGGTAAAAATAATTTTTTAATAATATGAGATGATCTTGAAACATGTCTTACCCTCATTTTATGTGTCATGGCTGACCAAGAAAATCCATTGGTCAACTTGGGGACCCCATGGAGCCACTTTGGTTGGGAAATGACGTAAATAACTTTTTATTTAATGTTAAAGTAAAAATGACACAAACATGAGATGTTTTACTAAAACAATTTTTACATGGGGTTATACAAGTCATATTTTTGACTATAAATATTAATTTAAAAGATAATAAGATTTCTTACATCATGATATTTTGTTTACAATTTTTAGACATTATATATATTAAATTATTTATGACATCATGATGATGTAGTGATTACCTCATTAATAAAGGATTTAAATAAAATGAAAAGATAATGTAAAATCTATGACCTAAACATGTCCAAAACCTATTGTATGGGTATATTTCTAACCCTTATCACCATTCCCTCGAAATATATCAATGTGGGACCTTTTTAATCCGAAACACATTTTAAAGTAAAGTAACATTTCATTACTTTCCAAGAGTGCCCCTCCTCTCCTCTTATAAAAGGCCCCCACCTCTACCTCTTTACCCACACTTCAAAAGCCTTTGGCTCGGCCAAACCCTTCCCATTTTGTCTCTCCACATACCTCTCTTACTCTTTGAAGCCTCACATTGGGCAGAAGTCTTACCAAGGAATACTTTGAGCTCAAACCAAAGGGAGTTACCTGATTTTAAGGTAATGTCCTCACTTGAGTCCTTTTGTTTTATTTTGATTCTCCAACCCCCTAAACACTTTTTATCCATTTATTTTGTAACAACTCAAGTATCTTCAATATACTAGGATGTTTTTATAAGAAATATTCGAGCTACACTTACACACACCTACATATAATGGTTAATGAACATACTGTTTCCGTGGATGGCGAATTTCTGCCTCTCGAAACGATGATTGTTCAACATTCATTTAACACCTTCAAAGGTGGACATTAAGATGACAATATATTTATATATGATATATATTATGTTTATGTTTTCCATAAGCTTCTTTATTTTTAATTTATGTCATTTCTTTATGGCTTCCATTATGGGTATACGCGGTATCTTCATTTTAGGAAGTGCGGACTACCGCCCCCTCAAAGTGATTTGATTCATTAATACCATATGTGGTACACATAAAGGATATATTTAATGATATTATATATGATACCATATTGTAATTAAAATACTATTATGTATCATTATGTTTTAATTCCATTAAATATAAAATAGAAATCGAAGTAGCGTTCAAGCGTACGTACGGCTTACCGTCTCCATGAACGGTGCATTTCATTTCTTACCTCTAAATGATTATTTAATATTATAAATGCATTTATATACTAGATATATATTAAATATATGGAATATACATCATGAATATAATTCTTGAGATAATGGATGTTTGACTACATGAACAACTTGTAAATATAAGAAGTTCACTTTTGACTCAACTACCAAATAATAACAAAACGAATGTTATTAACATAAATGACTACATAATGTTCATAACATGGTAATAAGTGATATAAAAGGAATAATGAACTTTAAAAAGGTTCTTAATAAAGTATAGATTAACTCAAGTTTATTATTCAGGACATTAAAGAACGATCGAGTCATGTCGGACCTGAGGTATGGTACTTCGTCTCAATCTCCTTTCATTGAGGCACATTTTGTTTTATACACAACCTTCTTTTATATGGTGTATAAACCCCTTTGACTTCTATGTTTATATAAAAGGAATATTTTTTTATATGAAGTGTTTACTAAACGACAAAAGGGAATGTTTTTATCGTACAAATGAGGCGACAACGACTTCTCCGCCGCCGTGACCATTATTTGAGTTTCAGCTTCCTCTAAAAGCCATACCTTTTTTTAAAAGAAAAATAAATACCATGTTTTACTTTTCTTTTATTTTGGTATTGAAAATGGCTTTCATAATGTTTTTATATCAATGTGTTGTATTGATATCTTGTGATTGAAATGTGGAAATGTTATGTTTCCTTTATGCATGTTTTATGTGATACGATTATGTTGTGGTTCTTGGGCATTATTACGAAGACTGGTGGTTCCGCGATAAACTAAGGGCAGGTGAGCTCGATATAGCTCTCCAATGCATTGGGTAACACGAAGGAGTGAAATGTTAAGGTTTCTCCGAAGAGATTTAGGGAATATACTATGATGGGTATTCCAAACCTAACTAAGAGGGTTACTCACTACGTAAGAATGTTATGAATGCATCAAGTTACCTTTATGTCTTATGATTTATATGATTTATTCATGATTTTATGAGGTATGTTAAAGTGCTTATATTTTATGAGTAAAGTATAATTTCATTCTTATGTGTATATGTACCCATGTTTCCTTTCCATATTTTTATATCCCTTACTGAGCTTTTTATGCTCATCCAAGTTTTTAAAAAAAATTTCACAGGTCAAGGGAAAGGTACATGATATGATGATAGTGTCAAGGAAGTGTCAAGGAAGAATACATGTTTTATTTTAAATATGTTTCCATTGATGGGAAAAATGAATACTATCTTTTATGTAACCACTTTGTTTAAATGTGGAATGTAATGCAAGTTTTATGTTCAAATTCTATAAAACTCTAAAATTGAAAAGATCCCCAAGGTGTAATCTTGTAATAACTCAAGATTAAGTAAGGTTTAAGGTCAAGGCCTTATAGTTGGTATCAGAGGTCGGTTTAGATAACTTTAGGAGTTATAATTCTATTAAATGATTATCCAAAAATATTTTTTTATGGTCAAATTGAAATGATAATGAATTAGAAGATTACCATGTTGCTTCATCTAAGACATGTTTGTTCAGAATGGTTTTCCGTAGAGGAAATAGGGAAGCAGTGCTAGGAAGGCATACAGAAGTAAATAACCTTCAAAATCAGCATCCGGAGATGGTCGGAATTGGTACTAAATAGGTTGTTGAAGTAATGGAGTAGTTGACTCAAGCGATAAATGGTGGTGGTATCCATGCACGAGATCAGCCAGATCAACCACATAAGAACATGTTTGTGGTGTAACATTTCATGAGGCAACATCCCCCATCATTCAGAGGATCATCTGACCCTGTTCTAGCTGAACGGCGGATTAAAGCACTGGAGAAGATTTTCGATGTCATGGGGTGTTCAGACAATCAAAAGGTTAGTCATTCTATTTACCGTTTGGAGGGTGAAGCAGATCAGCGGTGGTCGATGGTTAAAAATATCAGGGATGTTGATGAGATTGATGATCTCGAATGGGATGAATTTAAATGTATCTTTCCTGAGAAGTATTATCCTAAGGAATTTCGACTTAGGATGGAAAATAAATTCTTGGAATTGAGGAAAGAGGAAGAATCAGTGGATGCCTATGAAGAAAGGTTCTCTCGATTGGCAAGGTATGATCCAAATTTTATCCGAGACCTTGATAGTAAAATCAATCGTCTTTACTCAGGGTTAAAGCCAAAATATCGAAGGGAATTACCTTCTCGTGACTTCAAAAGTTATGAAAATCTTGTTTGATGTGCTGAGAAGGTGGAAATGGAGTTTGCCTATGATCAAGTGTTCTATAACAACCAACAGAAGAAGAGACCGAGGTGGCCGGAGAAAGGAAAGAATTCATCAAAAAAGTCTGATGTTACAAAAAATAAGTTTCCAGTTTGTGATAAATGTGGTAAAAGGCATGCTGGAGAATGCCTTTTGAATTCTGGAAAGTGCTACCGATGTGGTAAGATGGGACATAAGGCTCGTGATTACACTGAAAAAGATCATGGTGAAGGTAAGACCAAATTTGATTTACAGTTAGTGAAATGTTTTAACTGCAACGAGATGGGTCACTATGCAAATGAGTGTCCGACAAAGAGCTTGAGTGATGGGAAGAAGTTAGAATACAAACAGAAAGGGGTGGTGAAATACTTTGTAACTACTTCAGTAGATGTCGGGCTATCAAATGATTTTGTATCAGCTCTAGGGAGCTCATTATTTTTCAAAGTTTGACCTGAGATCGGGGTACCATCAGTAGAAGGTAAAGGAAGCAGATGTTCCGAAGACTTCATTTCGTACAAGATATGGCCACTATGAATTTTTAGTAATGCCTTTTGGGCTAACCAATGCACATGCTGTATTCATGGACTTAATGAATTGAATTTTCCATGAGTTCTTGGATAAGTTTGTGGTGGTTTTTATTGATGATATTTTGGTGTTTTCTAAAAGTAAAGAGGAGCATGAAAGAAATTTAAGGGTTATTTTGAAAACCTTGAAAGAAAATAAATTGTATGGTAAATTCAGCAAGTGTGAGTTTTGGTTGTAACAAATTTATTTCCGTGGTCACATTGTTTCTAAAGATGGGATAACTGTTGATCCTGCAAAAAAAAAAGGTTGTTGAAGAATGGCCAAGACCCACAAATATAACTGTGATTCGCAGAATCCTTGGTTTGGTAGGATATTACTGAAGGTTTGTTAGAAATTTTTCACGGTTATCGAGTCCAATGACTAAGCTAACTCGGAAGGGTGTTATGTTTATCTGGACAAAAGAATGTGATGATTGTTTTCAGGAATTAAAAAGAAGATTGGTGAATGCTCCAGTTTTGGCACTTCCTTCCAGGAATGGTGAGTTTGTTATATACAGTGATGCTTCATTGAAAGGACTTGGTTGTGTCCTAATGAAGAATTATCCGGTAATTGCTTATGCTTCACGACAGTTGAAAAATCATGAGGTAAATTACCCTACATGTGATTTGGAATTATCTGCTATTGTTTTCGATTTTAAAATTTAGAGGCATCATTTGTATGGAGTAAATTGTGAAATATATACTGATCACAAAAGTTTAAAGTATATATTCATTTATAAAGAATTGAAAATGAGATAGAGGAGATTGCTAGAATTAATCAAGGATTATGATTGTACAATTCATTACCATCCGGGAAAAGAAAATAAAGTGGCTGATGCTTTGTGTCAAAAAAGTAATGCTTCATTAACAATGTTGCGTTTGGAACATGATCCTTTCGTTAAGGATTTAATGAACATTGGAATAGAAGTTATTGGTGCAGGATTTTCTCATATTTTGTTTCAGGTATTAGTGAAATCTTCTCTATCAGACAGAATCAAGCAAGCACAGAAGCAAGACAGTGAGTTGCATAAAAAGGTAGAGCTGGTTTCGAAAGGTACGTTTCCTAAATTTAACATTGATAATGATTGCGTTTTGAGACTTGGGAAGAGATTGTGTGTTCCTTGTGATTCACAGTTGAAGAGAGAGTTGTTATGTGAAGCTCATAGTTCTCCATTTTTAGTTCATCCTGGAAGTACTAAGATGTATAGAGATATGTAAGAGTATTACTGGTGGGATGGAATGAAAAGTGATATTGCTGATTTTACTGTGAAGTGTTTGACATGTCAACAGGTTAAAGCAGAGCGGTAGTTACCAAAAGGGATGATTCAGCCTCTACTAGTACCAGAGTAGAAATGGGAGAATATATCCACGGACTTTGTTGTGGGATTACCGAAGACATCTCGAGGTAATAATGAAATCTGGTTTATTATTGATCACTTGACAAAATCTACTCATTTCTTTGCTATACGAGTTACTTTTTTCCAAGATAAACTTTCTTGTTTGTATCTTAAAGAGATAGTTAGGTTACAAGGAGTTCCTCTATCCATTGTATCTGATCGTGATCCCATGTTTACTTTTAACTTTTGGAAAGGCCTTCAGAAGTTGTTGGGTACTGAATTAAATTTTAGTACAGCTTTTCATCCTCAATCACATGGGAAATTAGAACGAAAAATTCAGACTTTGGATGATATGCTACGTGCTTGTTCGATGGATGATCAAGGAAGTTGGGATCAACATCTTTCATTGGTTGAGTTTTCTTATAATAACAGTTTTCAATCCAGTATATAGATGGCACCATTTGAGGCATTATATGGGAAGCGGTGTCGAACTCCATCTTTTTGGGATGAAGTGGGTGAAAGAAAGATGATGGGACCAGAATTGGAAGAAGTGTTGGCAGAAAAATTTCAGCTGATACAGAAACACATGAGAACAGCTCAGAGCAGGCAGAAGAGTTATGCGGAAAAAAGGAGGAAGGATCTCTCTTTTGAGGTAGGTGATCATGATTTTCTCATGGTTTCTCCATGGAAAAGTGTGATACGATTTGGTAAGAAGGGAAAGTTGAGTCCAAGGTTCATTGGCCCATATGAAATTCTGGAGTGAGTTGGATCAGTTGCATACCGGGTGGCATTACCTCTGAGTTTATCTCAGGTACAGAATGTTTTTCATGTTTCGATGCTGAGAAAGTACATGCCAGATCCATCTCATGTTTTGAGTGCAAGGTTTGTTCGACTGGAAGAGAACCTATCTTATGAGGAACAACCGGTCCAGATTCTTGACCATAGGGAGCAAGTGCTACGGAATAAGGTGATTCATCAAGTAAAGATTTTGTGGAAAAACCACATTATTGAAGAGGCAACATGGGAATCTGAAAATGCAATGAGGGCTAAATACCCCCACTTATTCGATAAGTAATTAAATTAGGGGGACGCAATTTTCTAAAGGGGGGAAGGATGTAACATCCCAAGTAAGTAATTAATAATAGATAATTTTATCTATTTCTATTAATGAATTAGATAGTGTTTTAGAGGCTTAAAATGAAAATAAATCCAATCTTAATCATGGAATACACTAATTTTTTTTTAAAAAAATTTACTGCATTTTAATGGAAAACCATTTTTAAATTTATCTTTTGATAATTCTATAAGCTATGCTTGTCAAAATAAACTTATTCTTTATGATTGTGACATCAAAATTTACATTGTGTGAATTTTGGGTATTTCTCCGATAAAGTTCATTTTTGTAATGAATAGTGAAAAATGTTGTATTTTAATTAAAAACCCCTTTTTAATATAATTTATTTATATGATTAGATTATCTTTTGAATTGGTTTTAAAGTGAAATTAGAATATATTTTTATCATTTAATCCGATAGTGGTCATTGGAATTAATTTCACTTTGAAATTGGACTTAAACTGGTGTCAATCTTTCGATACTTCTTGTTTCATAAAAACACACTATTTGTCATGATAGCCGGAATTAATTATTAAATTAATTAATTTAACTTATATTATTTGAAGTTTGTAAAATAGACATCATTTTTGAATTCAGAATATCAAATATAGCTTAGGGTGATGTTTTGGTATTTTTTTGAAAGACTTCAATTTTTGATGAATAGTGAAACCACTAAGTGGTAGTTAAAAAAACTGATTCTTCATTTAAATGAAACTTTCCAACTTCTGTGATTTTATTTTCAAAAATAATACATACATGGTTGTCATTAATATATAAAATGTGGTTCAATGGGATTAAAATAATTTTTTGGTGAATAGTTACTCATTAAGTTCTTAATCGCGATTAGAGGTAATTAGTGTAGTTTAAGGTAAAAATAATGTTTTAATAATATGAGATGAGATTGAAACATGTACTACCCTCATTTGATGTGTCATGTCTTACCAATACAATATATGGGTCAACTTGGGGACCCCATGGAGCCACTTTGGTTGGGAAATGACATAAATAACTTTTTATTTAATGTTCAAGTAAAATTGACACAAACATGAAATGTTTTACTAAAACAATTTTTACATGGGGTTATACAAGTCATATTTTTTACTATAAATATTCATTAGAAATATAACACGATTTCTTACATCATGGTATTTTTTTTATAATTTTTAGACGTTAAATATATTAAATTATTTATGACATCATGATGATGCAGCGATTACCTCATTAAAAAAGGATTTAAATAAAATGGAAAGATAATGTAAAATCTATGACCTACACATGTCCAAAACCTATTGGATGGGTATATTTCGAACCCTTATCACCTTATCCTAGAATTATATCAATTTGGGACCTTTTAAATCCGAAACTAATTTTAAAATAAAGTAACATTTGTTTACTTTCCAAGAGTACCCCTCCTCTCCTCTTATAAAAAGACCCCACCGCTACCTATTTACCCACACATCCAAAGCCTTTGGCTCGGCCAAAACCTTCCCATTTTGTCTCTCCACATCCCTATATTACTCCTTGAATCCTAACATTGGGCAGATGTCTTCCCAAGGAAGCCTTTGAGCTCAAACCAAAGGGAGTTACCCGATTTTAAGGTAATGTCTTCACTTGAGTCCTTTTGTTTTATTTTGCTTCTCCAACCCCCTAAACTCTTTTTATCCATTTATTTTGTAACAAATAAAGTATCTTAAATATAATATTATGTTGTTATAAGAAAGATTCGAGCTACACTTACACACACCTACATCTAATGGTTAAAGAACATACTGTTTCCGTGGATGGCGAATTTCTGCCTCCCGAAACGATGATTGTTCAACATTCTTTTAACACCTTCAAAGGTGGCCATTAGGATGACACTATATTTATATATGATATATAATATGTTAATGTTTTCCTTAAGCTTATTCATTTTTCATTTATGTCTTACCTTTATGGCTTCCATTATGGGTATACGCGATATCTTCATTTTAGGAAGTGCGGACTACTGCCCCCTCAAAGTGATTTGATTCGTTAATATCATATATGTTACGTATAAAGGATATATTTAATGATATTATATATGATACCATACTGGAAATAAAATAATTATATGTATCATTATGTTTTAATTCCATTAAATATGAAATAGAAATGGAAGCAGCGTTCATGCGTACGTATGGCTTACCATCTCCATGAACGGTGCATTTCATTTCTTACCTCTAAATGATTATGTAATATTATAAATGAAGGTATATACTGGATATATATTAAATCGATGGAATATACATCATGAATATAATTCTTGAGATAATGGATGTTTGACTACGTGAACAACCTGTAAATATAAGAAGTTAACTTTTGACTCAAGTACCAAATAATGAAAAAACGGCAGTTATTAACTTAAATGACTATATAATGTTCATAACATGGTAATAAGTGATATAAAAGGAATAATGAACTTGAAAAAGGTTCTTAAGAAAGTATAAATTAACTCAATTTTATTATTTAGGACATTAAAGAACGATCGAGTCAAGTCGGACCCGAGGTATGGGACTTCGTCTCAATCTCATTTCATTGAAGAATATTTTGTTTTATACCCAACCTTCTTTTATACGGTGTATAAAACCTTTGACTTTTACGTTTATTCAAATGGAATCATTTTTATATGAAATGTTTTCTAAATGACAAAATGGAATGTTTTTGTCATAGGTATGTGGCGACAACGACTTCTCCGCCGTCGTAACCATTATTTGAGTTTCGGATTCCTCTACAAGCCATACCTTTTTTTAAAAGAAAAATAAATACCATGTTTTACTTTTCTTTTATTTTGGTATTGAAAATGGTTTACATAATTTTTTTATATCAATGTGTTGTATTGATATCTTGTGATTGAAATGTGGAAATGTTATGTTTCCTTTATGCATGTTTTATGTGATATGATTATGTTGGGGTTCTTGGGCATTATTACGAAGACGGGTGGTTCCATGATAATCTAAGGGCGGTTGACCCCGATATAGATCTCCAATGCATTGGGTAACACGAAGGAGTGAAACGTTAAGGTTTCTCTGAAGCGATTTAGGGAATATGCTGTGATGGGTATTCCAAACGTAACCAAGAGGGTTACTCCCTACGTAAGAATGTTATGAATGCCTCATGTTACCTTTATGTCTTATGATTTCTATGATTTATTCAAGATTTTATGAGGTATGTTAAAGTGCTTATGTTTTATGGGTAACGTATGATTTCATTCTAATGTGTATATGTACCCCTGTTTCCTTTCCATATTTTTATATCCCTTACTGAGCGTTTTATGCTCATCCCAAGTTTTTGAAATGTTTTTCATAGGTCAAGGGAAAGGTACATGATATGATGATAGTGTCAAGGAAGTGTCAAGAAAGAATCCATGTTTTATTTTTAATATGTTTCCATTTATGGGAAAAATGAATACTATCTTTTATGTAACCACTTTGTTTAAATGTGGAATGTAATGCATGTTTTATGTTCTAATTCTCTAAAACTCTAAACCTAAAAAGATCCTCAAGGTGTAATCTTGTAGTAACTCAAGATTAAGTAAGGTTTAAGGCCAGGGCATTATAATATATGAAGGTAATATTTTTGAAATTTACAATGCGACTTTTAATAATTTGATACTATGATTAATATATATTATTTGGTGTTATTTTTTCATTTTTTGTTTTTATTTTGGTTAATTTTTGGGATTGTGATTTTGAAATTTGAACAATTATTATGGTTTAGATAGTTATGTAGACAATTTGTTTACCATTTATAAGTTATTAAAGATTAATTTGATCAGTTTGGTAAGGATAGTTCACGACTAGTCATACTATGTGGGGCATCTAGTGAAAATTGTTTTTGGTATGTAGGTTCCATATAGTGTGATAGATTGTTATAACATGGAATTGTAAACAATGAAGTACAAATATGTGATTTTCTACTGATATTATTTATTCTAAAACAATATTATATGTATCACTTTTCATTTTCACTAATAGATCCCCTCATCTCACCCATCTAACTATTCATAAGACTCAATAATTAAAAACCACCAAGGGACAAAACCTCTCAATTCCAACTCTAATAAGTTCTCATTATACCATTAAATTTAAATTAGAATTATTATAGGGTAGGGTTTCCATATCACTTTTTATTATACCCCATTTTCACTCCATGATCCCTTTATCCCTTGGCGTGTCTCATTTAGGAAAACCCCATGGAATCATACAAGAAATATATATATTTTTCATCTATGTAGGATGTGAGAACTATCATTACATTATTTTTCAGTCAATATCAATGAGTTTTGGATGAATTTCCAATTTTTTATGTTAGGGTTTCACTATGACATAAAATTTCAGTTTATCACAATTGATGGATTTCAGGCTCTATTTTTTTTAATTTTGTAATGACAATGTTACCTATGCTTGATGTATCTAAATATGAAGGAAATTATTATCCACTCGGATTCAAAATAAAACAAATGGTTTTTCTATTTTATGGGTTGGAAAAAATCTTATTTTGTTTATGTATGAACACCATCATATTCTAACAATTAATGAGTTACATTCAAATAGGGTAAGATATTTAAAAAAATATTTTTGGTATTTTAATTTAATGTATAAATTATATTAATGGGATTGTAATGTTATAATTCAAATTTTATATATTATAGAAATTTTTTTTGAAATTTTTATAGAATATTTTAGGTTTGCATTGGAATATACCCATTTAGCTCATGATATATATTTTTCCATCCTATTTTGGATCATTGGATATTTTTAATAATCATTTCATTAATATTTAAATTAATTTACATATTTTTTTGGGTTCAGAATTATTAGGAAATAATTTAAAAATGGAATTAAAAAACATTAAGATTTGTATTCTCAATCTAATTACTTATTTATGAAAGGAATTTTTTTCACCCTGAATAATGACTTTGTAATGTGTAGGATCAGGAGTTAGTATTTGAACCCATTTGATTATTTCCCTTAAATTGATGGAGTTCCATCTGGTTGACACATCGAGTAAGATATTAGGGGATGAATATTATGAAGGAGTTATAGGTGAGGGGGATTTATTACAATACCATTTAATGAAGTAATTATAAAAGAAAATTGATTTTCATAGATTCGCCAGGTTTTCTTGGGAACACATATAGATAATACGGAAATTTATGTTTATGACACACTAGATTTATTTAGTGTATTATTGTCACCTATTATGTGACATAGTTATATATGGGGTGTGCCTCTTATGATTTCTATGTGATGAATTATCTGGTGTCTTATGATTATTAAAAATTTTAATCCAATATCAAGGACCAATCATTAAATTTATGAAAAGCATATTTTAGGCCCCACATTACAACTAAAGACACCAATTACAATGTTTGTTATTTGATTTTAGGGATTTAAATTCCAATTTTTTATCCCATGATTGATTGATTTTGGGGAATCATATATTGAATTCAATTATTTTTAGTTAGTATTTATTTTGGTAATTTAGGTTCATTTATTGACATTTATATTCATGCAATGTTTGTTAGATTCCTAATTAAGATTAATAAATTTTTTTAAAAGAACTATTGAAATGGAATATTGGGATTCATTACATGTTATATTTTATACAAATACAAATTAACTAAAGTAATAATTTTCATATAATGTTGATAAATAGGAAATTTTACAAAGTCATAATTTTGTTTTATTAGGTATTTTCTATAAATGTTTGGAGAATACCTTTTTTATTGTTTTTAAAATTACATTAAAATGGAATCATTAATTATATGTTATGTAGGAAAAAATTTGGGTGGTTACATACTTAGAATTTTTTTTCTCCAAAATACAACAATAAAATTGGGTATATGTTTTTTTAATGAATTCATGATCAATCATGCGTAAATAATGGAATCAATGATGATTAGTTACATAAGGGGATTGAAATTTTGTTCTTTATTTTGATTTATTTGGACTCCTTACCACACATCCCATGATAGAAATTTTTTCCCATCAAATTATTTTTTTCTACATAATATAAATATGCTGTTATTGATTAAAAAAAATTAAAGATGTTGTGTGTGAGGGAATTCTATATGAGCCACATGATTTCATTACTTCAAATTTTTTAAATTTACTATAATTTATTTATTTTAATTTTTTGTGTTAGATTCTAGATCAACATATGAGTCATGTTTGTATTTATTATGATATTTAATTTCACATATAACTTCTATTTTCTGGATTAATACATTTCATTTTTTGTATTTGATATTCATAAAATAGTTTATAGCCTATGGGTATTGAGAACACCCCATATTCTTGTGGTTTTCTAGTTTTGGTACTGGTTTTTGTGGAAAAATGAGTTGGAATATAAATAATGATATAACATCCATATTTCATTATATGGACAAGGTTTTGAGGCATCCATTGATATTTGGGTTGTCATGGATTTGTGTTATAAAAAATATCAAAACAAAAGGGGTATATACATATAATAATATTGATATCCATTTTTATATTTAGAGACATGAGTTTCTAATGGGTGTCTATGTTTAAGTGTTGGATATATATTTCACTCAAAGTCTGGATGAAGTTATATTTCAATTATAAAAGAGTTAGAATTTATTTTGTAGTTTTCTTTTTCTTTGTGAGATAGTGTAGAAGGAACTGGATATATAATGGTACCTGATAATGTCTATCCGGATTTTTTTATCCCATGTGGATAGTTTTAGGGACTATTCGAATCCCATATGTTTCATTTTATACACTTTTAGACATTAATTTGACATCTTTACTAACTAATTACTCTTAAGGTGATTTATCACTCATTTGATGTGAAACACTATTTTTGGTGTAATTTTATGTTATTTGAGTGAATTCTCTATTGGATTTTTAGACATGTATTCAATTTTAATTTTAATGTTCAATGCTAATTGGGGGGAAAGATGATTTCTTAATATTTATTTAGTATTTGGTTTGATAATTGGTTTTAGTGGGTTTCATAAAATTTGTTTCATATTTTTTACAATTGGATTTAAAATTTAAAAAATGACATTCTACTATTTTACGTGAAAATTTGATTTGAATGAATGTAGGAATTTCAAGACATTAAATATGTGAATCTATTCAATTTAAAAAAATTATAACGATTACAAAGCTATGATATGATTCTTTATTTCTAATCTCTTCTGAAGTTTTATAATCTATATAACTATTTTAATATATAAACATTTATATGAATTTTGTTTGATGTCATGTTAATTAGGTGTTGGTTTTTTTATATTTATGATTTATGTGTGTCCATTTATAATGGTACCGGTGGTTGTGCATTGTGAGGAATGAATTTAATGTTTTATTTAATCATTTTATCTATCATATTCCCCATAGAATGGTTATGGAAAATATGTACATTCTTATCTATTATGACTATCTTCTTGGTAAGATCATTTTCATTTGAAGGATATATCTTTTATTCTAGTCTGAAACTAGAATTTGGATATACATTTTGACACCCAACAATTTTCTCTCATACCCAATTTCTGGAACCCTTATATTATAAACTAAATTCCATTGGTTTGGATGATATTTTATTTTGGATGGTGAAATGTTTATAATTTGTGAGGATAAAACATTATTTTTATTAATAATCATTGAGACTAACGTGTTACATTAATTGGGAGATTATTTAATATCCTATGATGAAATATCATAGGATGTATATTGACAGGTTTGAATTGTTGATAATTTTTCCTATGAAGGAAAATTTGATTGATTATTTTGTGGGAAATTTCGAATATATTTTTTCATTAGGACCACTTTTATCGATTCAAATGGGATGTTGCTTTCATTATAGTTCAACTTGTGTTGGCCTATGGTATTTTGATTTTACATGAATTATTTGGGTTTCAGTTAAGTGATATTATTTTTTGACAATTGGATAGACGTGGAAAAAATATTACATGACTTAAAAGGTGGGTATAGTGTGGATGATAAATGAAATTATTTATTATTAAATTTTTTGGATATTCAAATGTTTATCATGAGACATTGTAAGGTTTTTGAGACCCTAATTACCACTTTTATGTTTACACTAAAGATTATAGACAATGGAATATATTGAAATTTTTTATTACTGGTGTAATAATTTTGACATTTAATTATAGGTGTATAGGTATTTTTGGGCTATTTCTCTCATTGTGATTGCTTGAATTCTTGTCAATGGTCAATACAGTTGTATCATGGAGTGATTTATATTTGGGTGGCCATAACAATGTAATTTTTGATTATTGGAACATTTTTTGTTTGTTTAGAATGATTATAAATAGCTTGGATACTTTATTATTGTTTCCATTTTCAATGAAATCATAGTTAAAAGGTATAGAATATATTTATCATGGGGAGGTCTCTTGATTTTGTGATACTTGTTCAATTTTGTTAAGAATTTTAGAGATGATATAGTAGTGTGTTTCTCTTTTAGTTAGACAACTCTTTTGTATTCCTATATTCCCTATCTCCTCATGGATTGATGTTCAATTGATTTTATTTTTCAAATTCCATCTACATTCACCCCATACATTCTACGGGAAAAATGTAGCTTGGTAAGGATAATTGAGATACATGTTGTGTTAGTGTTGAATTTATATTATATTATATTAGTTTGGTTTTTGGTTCATATGAAATTTGGTAATTTTGGACATTGAATTAATAAATTTTATATAAATAATGTGGATCCATAGTTATCCATTATGGTTAGTTATACCATATGATTCACGTGTTAGAGAGTATCAATTTTTATGCAGGGATGGTTTACATATTAAATATATAGTAAAGTAGCCTGTGTTGGGCTTCAAGGAGAAATAATGTTGTGTGTGTTTCATTTTGTGGTTGGGCCATACGATTCCCACCAGATTTTGTAAATCAGTTTGTAAAACTATTAGACATTTCCATGATTTTAATTATTTAATATTTATATTCCACCACTTCTTATTTTACCCCTAATTGTGTCCATACACTCTGACATCTCTCACTATGTGTTATATTTATTAGATATACCCATTGTATGTGACCCCTAATATCATCCTAAAATTAGTGTAATTCAACATAATAATTTAATAATGAATTCATCCATGTTAGGGTTTCATCCACTTGTAGTCATTTTCCCATCGTTCTCTCCAGTGTCACTTTATCCATCAAAATGTTGCATTTATGTATAGACTACATTGTGCGAGACTTCATTGATATAATTCTTACACGTAGGGTACACGATATGTCTTAAGCATTTCATTAAAACTAAATTTGATATTTCAGTCCACTCTACATCGATTCATTGTATGTTTTCTATATCTTCTATTTTTTGATTTTGGAACCATATATGGAAGAAGTATTAAAATATTTTTTTATTTTTATAGATATATTATTATAATGGTTTTATGAATATCATCAATAATGATTTTAGATATTGGTTTGTGTATAATGTGAATGGATTTAAAATTTAAATGGATGGTAATAATATATGATTTTTTAATAATTCACTCCAAATACCATTAATATTTCGTACGTGAATTTGAAAAGAATTTCTAATTATTATAATGATATTTTGGTAATTAAAAGTTATTTTTTCAAATTATCGACACGTAATTTAAAATTAAAATGTATATAATACATATTTTTTTAAGGATTTATGAGTTTTTACGTGAAAATCAGTAGTTTGTAATTTCATGAAAAAATTGTGTAGGTAGATGAATTGTAGGATGGTTATTTAGACCCATGGATTTTTTTTATAAATTGGCGTATATTTTTATTAAATTAAATTAAAATTATTATAGTATGTGTTGGTTTAGAAAATAATTTTGAATTTTTTATAATATTTAATTTTTGTTAATTTTGTTAAAATAAATTGTCTAAAGTGAAATTTTAAACCAATAAATGATGTAGAATTTAACTACATGATCTCCATGGTGAAATTCATGATTGGAACACTAAAATAGATTTTCAAATGTTAGGAGTTTGTGACTTATTTTGTACGACCTATCATGGACTATCCCAGATTGACCCCAAACCGGTCACCCGAGCCGGCCTGCGACAAGGCCTAAGAGTCATTCTTTTATTCCCATGGGTTGACAACAAGCGTTGATGGAATTAATAGGGGGATGAGTTGAATGATTTATCGCAATATTAATATTAATAAATCAAAATAGTATGAAATATAACGGTCAAGAAAAACCCAATATTAAATTCAATATTTACATCATTTATATTATAAATTAATATATGATAAACTGAAAAAAAAAACACATGAAAACTCAAAACTAAAACTAACAACACAATATCTCCTTCTGACCCTGATGTTCACTATCGAATTTATAACCAACTTATTCCCAAATAACTCAATACAAATCCAAAACATTCGACAAAAACAATAAACAAGATAACTTTATAGGAAAAAGTACTAATACTCGTTAAATAGTCCAAAGTAGTTGAATTCCCAATGCATAGCCTTTAAAAAAAGAAACATTTATTTTAAAGCATGAAATAAAAACTATAAAAATTGGTTGTTCCAAACATTAAATTTCAATTTCATAAAATCAAAATACATTTGAAACACAATTAAACAAGGATATTTCATTGAGATAAGTTAGGATCACAGGGAAGGTAGAAAAAATAAGACCAAATGTGAAACTATAATTTTTCGATAAAAATGGTATTTTTTTAAGTTCTTCACTAAGAAATCAATTTAAACAAAAAAACATTATTCATTTTCTATAATAACACACAAAACCAAGAACAAGGGATATTGTTCACAATGAGGAAGATAACCAATGAGACTAGCATCAAATCATCATGTAATAAACCATGGAACTTGAAATAGAACCATAACATAATGTACTAGGGACTCATAGTAATGGAATACCCTACATTAGGAAATCATAAATCCCTAAATCCTGACTACCACTCGATGAGGCCTAGTTAAGGGGAACATCCAATAGAAAAAACCTATATTTCCGCCTATTAATGTATAATAGTGAGTACAGAAACATAGAGTAGTATAGAAAACATTATTAGAATTTCTCTTCTCCATGATAGGTTCTCAGGAAATGTTTTTAATGGATCTTGCCAAACATTTATAGAAACTTGTAACATATATATACTAGCATACAACACCAGAACTGAAAGATCCAACAATGCCATTCAATAAACACTTAGTGTGAAAAATCCATGCAAACCATTACAAAAAATCACAAAACATATGGAAACCATCCAATTTTACATTATTTAATTTATTTAACAACAATAAATCCTATTAAACAATTAAAGGTGGTGAAGAAATAGTGAAATCAATGTAAACATAATTTGAATGGAAACAAGCATTGGGGCCCTATATTAACAATAGATAATATTCCAGAAACTAGTGCAAAACATATATCACAACACCACTACACCCATCAGAGTAAATATAAAACCAATATTGTTAAGATCACACTAAATATTTTTGATTCAACCCTGAAATCAGAACCAAAGATGGGGGAGAGATTGAACCTCATGAAATAGGAGATGAGTAAACAAAAAAGAGAGATGAAATTAGAGGGAGGGCACATACATGATTAGTCAAGGAAGAACATACCAAATATGGTACTAAATTGAGGCCCCTAGGGAGAATGATTTAAAGAGAGGAAAAAAAGGGAGAAAGAACATGAAAAAGGAGAGAAGTAAGTGAAATGATATATAAAATTTGGAGGAGGAAGAAAAATGCAGACATTTTTAATGACATGGAAGCCCACACTGTTAGTCTGATCGATTTTAAAAACCATTCTTCTACTACTAATGAGGTACCAAGGTACCACATGGTCACCTGGAACATACCACATGGCCATACATTATCCATCTAGTTTGTTCTGTATCCTTATACACAGTTTTATAGACCATGTGGTAACCATGAGGTAACTGTGATCTGGGTGCCTTCCACCCCATAAACCCCCAATTTCACCCACAACTGAGGGAAATACCCAAGTAGGAGAACTACAACAAGTATATAATATAAATAGCTTCCAAAAACTCAAAACCATCACATATAATTCATGATAAATGTATTAACACCATATTAAAAAGAACAATATAAATTTCAAAAATCAGGTGCAACAATATATCCCACCATAACGCTTTCGGACCTATTAAAAGTCGAACCAATGATTAATCTGGATGAAGAACCACTATACCATTACATTCCGATGATAATTCCAATCAAATAAGAATTAATATATTACCAATAAATCACAAAAAGGAATATAAATTAACCGGAAGATGTTTGGATACTAAATTGCACTCCCAACCAAGTGCCACTGATCCTCTAATGTTTATACACCTCCAGTTGATAATTCCAAAAGACATATAATTTTAACCACACCCCTTTCATCCTTAAAAAAATATTGAATTGATCAAAGAGTAACACAACCATCATCCCTAAACCAACAAAGGATTATAACCCACTTATAATGAGTGCCTTTTAAAACCTTACCCCAACTAAATGCATAAACATTCACATAGAAACATTTTCCTCAATGGGAGAACAAATAATTAGGTGGAGCCGCATAATACATCACACTTCCAAATAAAACCAAGAACAGATCCATGTATATATCTCATTGAGGCTTGAATGGACTCTCTATAAAAATAGACTGGCTCACACTACTTTCCTCCAAGAGAAGTGTTCAACAAGATCCTTGATGGGTCTCCCTACAAAATTAAATAACGAGATCAAACGAACATGATAATTTTACTACATGGGCTATGGTCTCACAAAAATTGAGAGGGTGAGAGGGACCATCTAATAGAAAATAAAAAACATGAAAAACATATTCAAATTGCTCAAAATTCTCCTAATAGACACAAACAATCCAAACTCCACATGCAAAATCAAGATGAAAATTCTATCAAAAGGAGGCCCGAATTCGATGGAACACTACCTATAATATTATAAGAAAACAATATGGATATTACTAATTATATCTAATGAGAATAAAAGAACACATGTATGAGTAAAAATGTAGAAATATGGTTTCCACAACACCTTCCACCAAATAGAACATCTGAAAAAAGACAACAATGCAGGAGGATTAAACTACCTTCACATTCCATGTAGAACCCCTAATTTAAATATAATACATTCCAAACTAATGAGGTTCTCTTGATTACCCATCATCATCAAACTAGGTATTATGAATATAACTCGGAAGAGTGATGCTTCTCATTAATGATAGTCCGGCTTCATAATCCCCATAAAAAAACACATAAACCAAAGCATACCAAAATACTCTTCCATTTAAATACTATTTCATAAGTGTTTGAAAAAATCCACCCTTATTGCCAAAATAAAATGGAACCACCAAAAAACACTAATACTGAAGACTATTAAAATAATGAACATTATAGGAAGAGAGACCCATAACTAACCCCAAACAATGCCATATTCATTCAAATGAATTGTGGTGTCCTTCAATGAGTCAATTTTGTATTCATTGTGCTTCTTAGAAACACCACAATAAAACAACATCAGGTGAAACAAGTGTCCACATGTGTGGAAGGAGCTCAGAGAACTCAGTCATGAGAGTCTCTTATGACCATTCTACCATGCGAATGGAAGGTCGCAACATTTAACCATTAAGAGGTTGAAGAGAGGCTTGAAGACCACTTAATTCCCCTACCAGCACTCCCATCTTCTGGTCACATCCAAATATTCTTACCAAAATTATATTTATCCATTTGCGGAGACTACATGATGACCGACCATATCAAGACATCTTGATAACCTAACTTTAGCAGGAAAGGTATGCCTCACCACATTGGAGAAGGTTTCTAGGATGACCTCTTCCACATATGATTGTAGCTAATGATAAAGAACAAGCTCAAAATATAGAGCATTCTTGAGATCACTCCCAACACACCCTAGTTCAGAAGGAGCCTGGTCATAGAAGTGATGAAATAATTACAGCACTGATCCATCACCTTGCTAATGTCTACACAACACCATCATCTTCCTAGCCTTCCTCATCCTGAAAAATATGCTTTGGTTGAATGAAGACGTGAATAACTACTAGGTGGGTTATTTTTAATACTGGATTCAAGAAACAGAATACCACAATTTCAATGTTATGTCTTCAAGCATAAGGGTAGAAAACAATATCTTCAATGTGTAAGGAAACTCAAGTAAATTGATGTTACTCTTAATTATTATCATGGAATCCTCTATCTCAAGTGGATCCACTTGACAATTGAAAAGAAAATGATTTCACTTCCATTACTCAATAACATTGTCTATGGGTTGTTCAACTAGATCTTTCACTAGTGATATACCACCCAAAGCAGTATCTTGGTTATCCATCATGGAAGGAATGGAAAGAAATTAAAACCAATCCAACAACATGGATACTTCACACCAAAAATTACAAGAAGAACACCACTAAAATAAATAAAAGGTATATTTAACACCACCAAAGGCTAAAAAAACATAATATCGTCCCATATAAAAATTCTGAACTGAATGAAAGCAAGAAAGAATTATACACCCACCAATGGTGTCCCATGAGTCACACCCATGACCTTAATCAGGCCATTCCAAGCACTCGACCATTTTCACATAAATCTCTTTGCAAGTGCTCACTCATACAAACACAAAAGGGAAAAAATTAAGTCATGTTTCTTTTGCAAATCACATAATACTGTTTTCAAAAAACACTATAGAAAAACATTTGAAACCCCATCCCAATATTAAAAACCCATATTTAATGAATGTCCAACAGTTCATTGAACACTTATTTTCTATCATTCCGTGTCAAATGAATATCATTTAATTTATTTTAAAATATTTAAAATACTTCTTGAGAAATTTACAAACAACCTAATGGAAACTATTTTTTTTCAACTCAAAAATGAATTTCAGAAAAACCAAATTTTAAACTTATCCAAAACAATTTAATATCCATTTTCAATTTATTTTATTTTACAATTCCCAAAAAAAATAATTCAAGGGACAATTGAAAGAATTATAGATTTCCCAAACGATTCACAAGGGAGAGGGACCCGTGTCTATGTGTAGCTGAATCATATGGTTAGTGGCCATATTCCTATCACACCACCATCACTAAGAAAATTTCAATGGTAATTTCCCTTGCTACACCTAGATTACTAGGCCCAATGTTATTATGAAGGCCACTACCATATCACCGATTAGTTTCCCTACACCAATATATCCACAATAACCAAATACACTGAAATCCCATACATCCAACAATACCTCATGGCTTGGAAAAATAAAGAGTTCACGATGCACCTCCCATACATACATGTTGTCCATGAAAATCATATTATTTATACCTTAAAATACCCATGTAATAATGGGTACCCTAAAAGAGAGGTCCTCCAAATAGATGACCACCTATGATATCATTTATTTCTTAACTAGCCCAGGTGGACCTCGAACCGGTCACTCCAGCTGGCCTATGACAAGGCCCGATAGGCCTTCACAATCTTCTTAGGCTGGAAAAAACTATCGAGGGAATCATTATGGTGATGAGTGGAATGATTTCACCAATATAAATTTAAATAAAAAAATTCAGGACACATAAAGGATAAACAAAACCAAATATTAAATTAAAACATTAAATAATTTACATTGCAAATTAAAATACAAAAAACTAAAGAAAAATAACATAAGAAAACTCAAACTAACCCTGAATATCCATCATCTCCAAGTGACCCTGAATTTCACTCTCTAATATATAACCAACTATCACCCAAGGTGAACACACCAAATATGGAAAGTGTTATATAAATTTAATACCAGAAATAATTATAGGAATGAGTGTTAATACTCAGTAGGTAGGCCTGAAATAGTTCTATTCCCATTGCATTTACCTTAAACAAAGTATCATTGATTTTTAGGATTGAAATACAAATTATAAACATATTTTTATAAACAATTCACATTTCAAAATAATAAATTCACAATCCATTTACTTCAATTTTACACCAAGGATAATTCTTGGAGATAAGATAGGTTCTAAGTGAAGATATGAAAAAGGGGACCAAATGGGAAACATCATTTTTTTATTAAATGGTAAAAACCATTATTTTTACAAAAATCCATTCATGAAACATTTTAAGCTAGACCTCACATTTTATATTTTCAAAAAGAACACCAAAAGCCGAGAACGATGTCCATTGTTCACAATGAGAAAAATGAATAATGATACTATTGTCAGATAATCACAAGAATACCTACGAACTCTGAGGAGAAACAAAAAATACTATACATTTGAATCATCCCAAAGGATTTCCCTACTCGATATCATCATAATTCCCTAATTCCCATCTTTATCCCTACCTGTCCTGGTCTAGGGACCCAATCCTATAGTAATAAACCATGGTATCCACCATATATGTGATAATAGCTAGTACAATTACATTGACTAATTCAATAAAAATTATCATAATTCCACATTTCAATGCTAGGATTCCATGTGATGTTCTAATGGGGGTGTGCCAAACAATGTAAAAAATATGTCACACATATATACTATCATACACCACTTCAAACAACACCACCCCAAAAACCTCAAAGAATATCCTTTTACATAAACAAGAATAACATTTGTGGAGTCCCTAGACAAGGACATTCCACCCATTTATCAATAATATTGGATATAGATCACCCCTAGAGTGGTTTTATAAATAATTTATTCAGGATGCCAAACAGTCCATACTATATTTTCATAAAACATTTCATTTTATAATAACCCCATAGAGACGACTTCCACAACCAAGAAGCCAACTGGAAACTAATTTCATAAATCTGAACCACCATTAAAACCCAAAAAAACTTTTACGGGACAAATAGGCATACTATAAGGTCTTAATGTGAGAAACCCATTTTAAAACTCAATTCACCCTTCTAACATATAAAATGAATTGATAAAAACAATAAAATGGATTTAAAAGATTCACTAATCACTTGAAATGTCAAATAAGGAAATTCAATATACACATTTTGTGTTAAATCCTTTCCATTCATTGAAATCAATCACAAAAAAAACCCTTACAATTTCACATTATTATATTAATTCTACAGAAATTAAATCCTATTTAACCCTTGTAGGAGGTGAAAACAAAATGAAATTAATGTAACCCTAATTTAAATTTTAACATGCAATGGGTTCCAACCTCAATAATTGATAAATTTCTGAAACCTGATTCGAAGCATCAGTCACGTCACCACCACACCCAGAGGAGACAATATTTGACATTACATGTTTAGATAAAACTCAAAAATTTAGGATTCAACACTAGAAATCATAACCCTAGTATAGGGATATATGGAACCCTATGGAAAAAATGAAATCCCTACATTGAGAGAAAGAATGATAGATAGGGAAATTACATGCTGAATTGAGGAAGAACCACCTAAGAAATTGAGGCCCAAAATGAGAAGGATAGAACATAAGGAATTCCTAGGTTGTAAGAACATAGGGTATGGGAGATATGATTGTTAATTAGGGAAAAAATCCTGAGGATAATGAAAATACCAAAAAAAATTATGACCTGGAAGGCCACATAGTTAGACTTCACGATTTTACAAACCGCGTAGAAACCCTGAAAACACAACTATCTAAGAGATGGGGTAATCAATGGAAACTACGAAGGTATAACATGTTCATGCAGTAGGTTTTGTAACCTGAAAAATAGTTTTACGAACTATGCGGTAACCATGAAGTACCCATGACCAGTATTTTTTCCATAATAAAAAATCCCAATTTCACCCAAAAATCATGTAAATACCCAAGGAAGAGAAATATGACAAGGATATAAGATCTTAACCTTCCAAAAATCAATCATGTCGAACTTGGTTCCTGATAAATGAATTGAAAACTAAACTAAACTGGGACCAAAGATGAATTTAAAAACCTATATGTAACAATACCCTTTTCTAAATTCCCATAAATGTTTTGTTTTTTATAATGTGGACATGAGGTGGTGGAACTTAAAGGGTGTTTATATTGAGGTTTTTTTTTAGAGTGAGTTATTACTATAAATTTTGATGTTATATTGATCACTATAATTAAATTTATCACCTTTACAATGTTTTTTCATAGTAATGAAATTATCTAAGACGTTTGTTAAGAAAATGATAAACTAGATAGTTCCACTTTTCTTGTGTCTCCTCTAGTATGAAACAAGAATAGACAGAGTGTTCCTATGATGATGGTTTAATAGAGGATATTTTTTGTGTCTACGGTATAGAATATTATATAGTCTTTCAAGTTGGTATGTTTTTTAATTTATATGGTTGTTAAAATTACCTTTGGTT
The DNA here is from genome assembly GCA_963277665.1 of Viscum album. Lineage (NCBI taxonomy): Eukaryota > Viridiplantae > Streptophyta > Magnoliopsida > Santalales > Viscaceae > Viscum > Viscum album. The sequence continues at coordinate 476,591,679 of OY728148.1, forward strand.
GATCCCATGACAACTATTATAGGGATAATGGTTTGATAAATAGGATTTATTGGACTTCTTTTTTCATCCATGGATTTATTGACATATATTGAATCCTTTATTAGATTCATTAATTTATTAAATAATTTAATATGTAAGTGTTGTTATATTGATACATTAATATATTTATGGAGAGTCGTGTTATTTTATAAATAATTTTATGTAATAATTTTAAATAAATATTTTAAAATGGAAAATGTGTTCTTTAAACCACATGCGTGATTTCGTGAGTAATTTTTTTGTTATTTCCTTTAAATCTGGAATGTAATGAAGAATGATTATATAATCATAACGTTTTGTTGAAATACTTTATTCATATGTGTATGAAGTCCCAATGTTAATTTATTTTATAATTCATGAAATGTGTGCTTATTAAATGCTAATAATGTTGTGAGGGTTCTTGTGATCTACTGAGCATATTTTTTCTATTTCATATTCTAATATATTTCATCCTTTAGCATTAAAACATTTTTCTATTCACTAATAGATAATTTTTGGTGTCAGTTATATTTAGTGACTTAGAGTGCCATAAATGTTAGGGGTTTCTTTCTTTTTTATTCAATTTCCTTACCACAGAATCAAAAGTTACCATCACTATTTCATTTCATTTATATAATCAGATGGGATATATATATATATATATATATATTTAATTTTGTTATGAATATTGAATATTTAAATTTGTTTATTATGAGGGATCTAATAAAAAATGTGGTATTTCATGAAATTATATTGTATAAATTGATTATTTTGTTATTTTTTGTTATTTTTATTTTCATGAACGTCTTAATTATTTACAAGTTGTGGTGGAATTTTTGGTGAAATAACATGGATTAATTAATTTTTTTGGTGAATTATTTTAAATTTATCAATTCAAATTCCATAACACTATCTGTCATCACATGGTGAACTAGTACACCCCTTGGGACATTTGTATTGTAATTTGTGTGTTGGTTTTGGTGGAACCCCAATTTAGTTCATTATATACACCATGATAAATGTATCATTTTTTAATCATGATGCACAACGATTTTAATGAAATCACATTCTTTTTAAACCTACTATTTTCATTTGAGGAATTTCAGTATCATGAATATAAAGGTTGTATTTTTAATTATGAATTTAGAAAATAAATCTAATTTTAAACATGGTTTCTATAAATATTTTAATTTTATATATATTAAATTTGGCTGAATGTGAATGAGACTCGTAAATGTTATCATTAGAATCAATATTATGTATAAAGGGATTCAAAAAAATAAGTTTTATTGGTACATTACATGTATCGTATTTATGGTGTTATCATTATAATTTCATAATTTATACTTGTTAATAATCATCATTCAATATCTAGGACTCTACCAAATGATAACAATATAAATTGGTTTGTTATTCATAATAAAACATTTTATTGGGTATTATTGTATTAACAATAATTAAAATAGTAATTCAATTGAAAATTTTGGGATAACATTAATGATAGACATTTTTATCATTGTTTCTAGATAAATATATTATATATTATTTTAAAATATTTATATTAGAATAATGTTTCCAACATATATATCATGTTGATTCACAGTAATCTATTTATAAAATATTTAAAATTGTGTAACAGGATTAAATTATTCAAATAATTAAATTTTTAAGTATAATAAAGAAAATTTAATCATATGTAATGTTTTATAGTTTTATAATTTTATTTAAATTTAATTTTAAATATGAAAAGTATTTTATTTAATATTTTGTATTTATAATATATTAAAATGGTATATAATTATTATATAGAATATTATAGAACGTAATATATATTTATGGATTTAATTAATTTACTCATTAATATTTCAAACTCAATTAGAATTAAATACATTTTTCCTTAATAATATGATAATAAATTTCATTAAAGAGAAATATATACCAAGTTTAGAGTGAAAAGGTAGTAATAAATAACCAAAGACTAAATTTTTGTAAGGGAAAAAGATATTACATTCAATATACAGACTATATATACTTCATGCTAAACATATTTATAAATAAATATTTATATTTATAAATGGAAATATGGTATAAAGGTTTTTAAAATTAACAATTGTCTAATATTTTACTATTATAATATTATTTATTATGTGTGGTAGTAGAATTTTCTGGAATTATTTGTTTGAAATGTAATTAAGGGGCACATGTTTACCCACAAATTATGAATACAAATTTTAAAAAAATAACCATGATATAATTAAATAATGAAATTTATAATGATTAGAAGTCCTTTTATTTAGCTCCATGATAATTATCTAATCCCAATAATGATTATTTTTATAATTTGGAAATTGAGAAGCCTGTTCAATGATGGTAGTTAACATATAATGATCTTCAATGTAGTAAATAATTTATATTTTTAATCCATCATTATCATTTTAAAGCATTTTGTTTTTAAAATTAATAATCATAACAATAAAAAACTATTTAAACACCTGACCTAATCATCCCTTAAATATAATATTATTTCTAAAAAATATTAATTTATAACATATTTTATTTATTAATATATTTTTAAATAATATTTTTAAATTCATTTGAGGAGTATTCTAGCACCCATAACTATAGGTGGATTTATGTTTTCTATTAATACTACTTAAATTCTTTTCTTAAAAGGGAATATATAACTTCAAGTTTATATAAATCATGACCCTTGATGATTAAGGTGATTATTTATGAATTAATAATTTAATTATTTCCCAAATATCATTCAATTTATTGACTAAAATCATAAATCACTTTATATAGGAATAATAGAATGGAATTTGTCATTAAATCACATGATAATTTTTTTTGTAATATTTTAATTGGTGATAATTATATCCATGATATAAATTTATTCATTGGAAATGAATTAAAACATAACAATACTTACAAAACCACATTATTTTTAAAGTGATTGTAATAATAAATATATTTCATATATAGACTATAATGAATCCAAATATTTCATATATGATCATTTTTTGTTCTTAAAAACATGTATGAAAACTAGTTAAAAAATGGTGAAAAGTTTTAAAAGAGAATATTTTTAGTAAAATCATAATGAGATTAATGAATATAATGTTTATAATCAATCTTTATAAAATGTTTTATTATTTATAAATGTTTTATGTAAGAATAAAAATATTAATTAAAAATATTTAGATATGTTGTGATGAGAATTATATTCCTAAAACTACTTAATGGGGGTGTCATTATTAAAAACCAATTAATGTTTATTTAAGATGAATTTGTGAAACAATAACCATATCCTAACATTCAAGAGAAATAAAGGTCTGAAAGGATTTATAAAAATTGTGAGTGAATATGATTTCTTAAAAGTGTATATGTGGAAGAAATGGTTATAATTTAATAAATGACAACTAATTTTTTATGAGTTTTTATAATTAATATAAATATTCAAATTAGAGTAATAAAAATATTGGCTACCATTATGGTTAAAGTTTAAATAATTTTTGACAAAACGATGGTTTTAGTAATGGATGTGTTAGTAATCACATGGAATGAAAAACTAAAATAAATGTTATAAAACATTAATATTTCTTAGTGTAAAAGTCTCCCAATATAGTTATACAACCTTTTTGTTTGGGAATTAGGTTAAATGTAAATTCAAATAATATTTTAATATAAATATCTAATTATTATTAAATATTAGATAGACCCATTGAGTAACTAATAAATTATTAAATATATAATAATTTTAAAAGAATATAAATTATATATAGAATAATCTGTATTTTTTTCAATTGGATAACAAGTACATGGCTATGTGTATTGACAATATGATTTGAAGTTCATTGATATTCCAAAATACATAAAAATCACAATGATTGTGGTTATAATATAGTAAAAAATTGTTGTAGTCTATATTTGTAACTAAGTCAACATAGAATGGGGTTGTAAAACATCCTCTAATGAAATCAGGTGTTTAACCAATGAATATTTGGTCTCCCATATAAATTCATATGAAATTTCTTCTGTTCCATTGATCATATAATGGGAAATATCAATTTAAATTAATAATAAATTCTCGTAATATATTTAACACATCTATTTAAAATGAAGATTATATGTTTCATCAACACTACATATACATCCTTGAGTAGTTTTCCATCAAATGTTGGAATAAATAGATCTAAAATTATTATGTATTTATCTCAAAAAATTACTTGTTCTTGTCAAATAGTATTGGTCATTCTATGATTGAGGATTTATTTCTGCCTGAGTTAGATCATATATACTATGATTCATCGATATATAAAAAAATTTATTTATTAAAAAAATGTTCTATATCAGATGAAAAAATAACTTTTTTAATACATATTTATCTATTTCCATAACCTTTGTATCTTATTTTCATCAATATAAGTTGTTTAAAATAGAAATGAAATTCTTTTCATTATATGAAATTCTAGAGTTTTTATAATCATCATCAAGTAAAATTTGAAAATTACCAAAACATAACCACAATATAATACTCTTCATGTAATTAATTAATATACAATATTTATAATCTAGGAAAATCACCATTTTCATAGAATTCCATAAGATAATTCATAATTCTATATCATATATATAGAAATTATTCATCGAAATCACCATTGTAAAGTGTATTCACTTGTAACTCTCTCGTCCATTATACATTAAATTCATGATTTAGAAAACATAAAAATAATCCCATATAAAATAATTTATATATGTAATAAATCAAAATAATAACATTAAAATATTCAACTCACAAATATATTTACCTTAAGGTAAGAATATATGTTTGTTCCCTGATAATATTTTATATTATATATTCCCCATATTCCAGGACTGCATTCTATATAATATCATTAGAATAACATCATAATAATTTATAAATATTAACAAAGAAATAAAATCAATTAGTAATAGATATATAATTTTTTATGAAATATTCCCCAATATTATTTTCAAATTAATAGAAACCAATCCATAATCTCACAATTATCCCTGGTACATGTTATTGATTCCTATAAAGTGGTCTATATTTGAAAAACTCCATATATTGATGATTTAATGTTCTTATTATTAATTATAATTGGATAATAGTCTAATGAAAACCAAATTGAATGAGAATACGAAACATTAACTCATTTACAACACTTTTTAAAAAGTTATAACGCAATAACCAAATTTATTATGTGTGTTTCATAATATTAGTATTCCTCTCTAATATATTAATTTATATCTGACTATATATCAATTTATCATAGATATGGAAATAAAATAAGAATATATTATATGACTTGATGATTTAATAATATTCTATATTTCTATAATACCTATATGAAATCTCATCAATTATCAATGTGATGTTTCAAATAAAAAACAATTTAACATTATTGAAACATTAGTGGATATCTTTTAACATTGTAAATAGTGATAAATAAATCCATTAATAGCTATATCATTGTTTTGAATAAAAAATATAATGTTGGTGACTATTATTTAGAAACCATATGTGCCATTGAATTAATATACTATTCATCACTTTTTGGAGTTCAAGTCATAAAAGAAAATTTTTTATATTTATTTAATATTTATATTGTGATATTAATATTAATAAAACATAATATTGCATATTTTTCATTATTTTTCTTAGAATTAATTAAAAAATGTCCCAGTTTTTCAATCACATTGATAAGGTTGTTTCAATTCCATATTATAATGAGAATCTTAAAGTTCTTTAATGAAATTCTTAAATATTGATCAACAATTTGAATGTGTGCTATGATAGGATGTGTATTTTGTTGACCATCAGGTGTGTTTGCTCATAAAAATGTGAGGATTTTATCTCATTGATTTTTTACATGGCAATTACATAGTTGGGAGACTATTAGAACACACTTACCAAAAATAATTACTTAGTTTTGGTTTCATCAGTTATTCCTTTTTGGATTTATTGTAATTTTATGATGAATTTATGATTATTGTTAAAGTATGTCATGATTCAAACAATTATATTTACTGTAAAAAACCATCATGCCATATATTTGTTGAATGATAGGTACATTGGGTGTTTTATGAGTGAAATGTAGATAATGGATATGTAAATGAAGGATTTTTACTTTCAAACATTATGGATGGATTTATCTCACCCTTTTAAATAGAAAAGAAGTGTCACATTAAAATTCAATTCAATAGTTTAATAATGTGTTTCTTTGTTATAGTCAAATAAATACTTATCGATCTTACAGGTGTAATTCATAGATGTGATAATTTCTTGATGAGTTATGAGATAAAAGAATTATATTAAACAATATGAATGCATATGTGCCAATAAAAATTGAGACATTATGTTATTTGTCATAGTTTCCTCAAAAAATTTCAAAATAGTCGTATTGGACTATAGGAATCCATAAATAATTCAAAGGGTAAATAATCCTGGAATGTTATGCAATATCTTTTTTTGTCATGACTAAATTGTTAATGAATTTGACTATTATTATAAATATTATTCTCAATAATAATGAAAAATTGTTTTGAAATAAATCGGTCCAAATATTTATTGATGAATGATATATTTTATTAAATAATTATTCATGTATTATATAAATGATGATTATTTCAATCCTACCTGTACTATTATGTCTAAAAATAAATAATTCATAAGTTGTATAATAATATTTATTGTTTTGTTTACTATCATAGGAACTATAAAATGGAAATAAAATTAATATTATTATGTGGAATTGTATTTTATAAATATTATAATATTTTATTTGGGATTGAATGATATTAAATATTATGCTAACCAAAACCCTAGCTCTATAAATTTATTTGTATCTATATTGTGTATGGATAATCCAAAAATTTGAATTTAGAGACATTGTGAACAATATACTTATTTTCCTCTAATGAATTCTTCCAATCATCCTATAATGAATTAGAAAGACTATATTAATCTAATAGGGTCAAAAGGAGATCAAGATGAACGTTAAATGATAATTTATTTAGTGAATCAGAACCATGAAATCAAATGTCATTATTTAGATATCAAAGGAGAGTTTATGGAAAACCCTAGAGTAATTGTACGCTATAATCATAAAAGTTCCATGAATATATTCCAAAATTGTTATGGAAGACAAAAATCATCATCATAGAATGGTTCAAAAAATGAGGTATCAATTTCTTTATATTAAATTAAATTAATTTTAATTTTAATAAGAAAACACTTTATTAGTATTTACTAAAACAATAAAATAAAATAATATTTATTTTAATTCCTCTCATCGGAACTTCCATTATGAATGAATCCATAAAGTCATATTAGAGCAGTTATATTTTTATATTTTTATTTTATTGTTTATCTATATGTGCAGTAGTGATTGGATTTTCATAAAATGAAATATTGAATCATTAATAAGATTTTTTAAATTTCCAGTCCATTGAAATTTTAAATTAATTATTCTAGATTAAAATTTTCTATATTTATAAATAAATAAACAATAACTAGATATTCCATTAAGAGTTTCCCTAAAATCATGCCACATAAAATGAGATTAAAAAATATATATCTAAGGAACACGCCATATACCAAAGTGAATTGCACTTGGACATGTCATGAGAAACATGACACAATAAGAAATAATTAAATGTTGTGCATTTTATTGTAGGTTGTAGGTAGATTGGGACAGTAGGGAACATATCATGTTTGATTATAGGGCATGAAACTAGTGTATATTATATGTAGTGTAAATGGTTTAGTGACTTAATTCAAGAAACAAATGTACTAAAATAATTGGTAAAAATTACATGATAATGAAATCGTAGAGAATTAATGAAGTATAGAATATATATCCATCATTATCATCCGTTAGTTCATCAATTATGAAATTGAAAATACACACTATGTTCTATGGAATGATACGATGAAACATGATATAGAAGATACATGATGTGTAGTACAAAACTCAATGAAAATTTTTACTTTTCAGATGGTTTCCTAGACCCATGGTAAGTAGAACACATGATGTGTAGCTGGATAGTACAATCTGTGTAGTCTGTCTAAGGAACATGCAGATTCACTAGGCTTGTACAAAAGATACAATAAAATCAATATTTAAGGCGTATTGTTGGATGATACATTCTGTGTTCTCTTACAATAAGGGGAATAATTAAAAATAAATTCAATTTAAAATTACAACATTAAAACATAATTATATTTAATGTCACTTATTATTCTTCAGAATCAGAAAATGGTTTTATATAAATTGAAATTCTATATAAATTTAAAATCACAACCTATAATCAATTTTCATGTTATATATTTTTCATTATTTCAATAATTATTTGTATCTCCTAGAGAATGCGGATAGACATTAATATCAATGTGAATGAATGAATATATGTATGAATTAATTAATAAATTTTCTAATAGAATCAGATCAATATTAACAATAATGAACAAATAAAAAATGAATGGAAATAAAATTTTTATTTGTGAATTCATTAAATGTACAATCTATCCTGATCTTGGTGAAGTATTATGTGTGTTTTTGTAGTTTTAATTAACATTGTTTAAAGGGTTTGTAATTATTTAATAATAAACTAAATTTTATGGCATTCAAGTCATCCATCCCTGTATTATAATGTAGGACCTACATGTCGAAGGATAATTATTTAGTTCGACAAACCAATACATTGGTTCCCCTAACCTGTGTGAGAGTAATAAATACATATAATTACTATTGTATCCCAAGGCATGTGGTGGTGTTTCTATATGGAATGTTAATGAATCCATAGAAGGTGATACCTAGCTTGATATCTGTAATGATAAAACTCAGGCTAGTACTAGCCCCATGATTTATTCCCCTTGGTCAAAAGTTAATTTTCTATCCACTTTATAAATAAACAATTCATACGATCATGTTCATGTTATTTATTTATACTTATAAATTATTCAATGTATTGATTCAATATCATGATCACCTAAATAAATGAACTAATGTTTTAAGTATGAATTTAAATAAATGGAATATGCTTAAATGTTTTATTCAACATGGTTATATATTAAATAAAATCAACTTATTATTCATAATTTTTGTATAGGTTATGAAATTAAATTTATTCCTAACATATTAAAATCCATCAAATAGATTTGAAGTCAAACTCATCCATTAATTACTTGATTATTAATAAAATTCATAGAATTATGTGTTTGACTTATCATCTTTGTGAAACTTAATTTTAATGTGTATTTATTTAAAAGGATGTTTGTTTAAATAATCAAATTATGTTATTTTATGTATTGCCCTATATTCTTTATGTATCATGGAGTAATATTATTATGATATAAAAACCATGATTTATGGATACAGGGGTCCCCTCAATAGACCAATAATCTGGAATCCAATAGTTTGAAAAGACATGACAACCTAAAAATAATCAAATAGGATTACCAACACATTTTTTTATTATGTGAAAGGGATTATGGATCCTACCTTCAAGAATTTCTTATTTAATAGACATTTTGATTTTAATGGGGAGCGATATTGGAAATGATAACATAGATGATTAATTTTTTAACATAATTTTATTATTTCTGTCAAAAAATTTATTCCAAATATCTACTAACTACATTCTCTTTTAAAATTATATAAAATGGAATGTTCATCATCAAAAAAATAATAAATATCTATTTCGGAGAATGAAAATAACTGAAATTTTTGTAAATTACATGTGTGGTTCATATGGAATTAGGTCATGCTTTTTCAAAAATAGAAATCACACATGATAAAATCTACAATGCATGATATTCCTACTAAGGAATAGATTGAAGATGATTTCCTTTTCTATGAATACATATAAACAACACGTCAATGGTTAATGTTGATTTCTATCTTCTATATCTACTGAACTAATGGATTAATATGAAAAAAATTATTCATATAGTATGCCGAAGAATATAAATGGTTTATATAAGGATACACCTATACAATAAATTTTTTAGACATCCAAGGCCCTATATTAGAGTAAATGTTTCAATGTGAGGATAATTGGGCCGCTTATAATTAAGATAAATGGATATTTAAATCTCCAAGATGATATAACATTTAAAATCTATAATGAACTATAAACCAATCTCATCCATTCCACACTATTTCAATGCATTTACAATTTTTTTATTAATTTCAATAGGACCAACATTGAGAAAAGTATTCTATATCTTCTCACTATTATTTTTCATGTATTTATATAGATAAATCTTTAAAATAATTAGGTACATAAGGTGAATAAATCGAATGGAAAAGAGGAGATCAATAAACCAAAATTTAATTCATGGATTTTGATGAAGAGAAAGATCAAGGGGCATGTAAAGGTAAAATATTTTGTTTGTTTCCTATGTTCTATGAAGGTACACTAATAGAAAAAAATACACCCATCCAAAGACGTTATGGGATGATTTATGTGTTTATTTTATCCATATGTATTTTTCTATTTATAAAAAAATTTGTATTAGATACAACATGTAGTTATAACATATGAATTAAAATATCCAAACCATGTATATTCTTAAGTATTTAATTAGTAGTGGAACATATATTTACCTTCAATAAATAAAATCATTATATTTTTTCTATTATGGACTACCACCTACCATTTCCAAAAATTAAATATCTTCATTTTTAAGGCTTCCAATTTTGTTCCATTTGATATCGATAATATTATTTCAGTTATATAAACTATATATAGATGGAATTATTTTCATGTTCACTAATAAATAATGATTCATTTGTAAAGGCAGTGTTTATTATGGTATTCCAGATTTATACAATTATGTTTATTTTATGTATTATAGAATCCATGTAATGGAATTTGAAAATGAAAATACATCATGTATCTACTTCCACAACTGACATTAGCATCACTGGTTTTGTATTGAAAATGAAAAGAGTTTTCATAAATTATAAAAATATCGATATTTAGATTACATTCATGTAAAAAAATTAGTAAATTTCACTCATTTTTATTAGGAAAGGGGTGGGTACTCATTCTTCAAAAAATTTACTGATTATTTTATTTGATATATATACTTCTTATTAATGGGGTTTCGTTAATATTTTTTTAAAATATTCAAGGAATTCATGAAAGAATTTTAAAACCATCATGGAGGGAAGGTTACAAAAAATATCGCAAACCCAGGTGCATAATATCATAATCAATAAATTATTAATCAATTATGTATGTTTAAGAATCTATGCCATCACACTCCCCCTAATACTCCTCGCATTAATAGTGTAAGAGAAAGGGAAACCACACATGGTTGGTGATAATGAGATCATTGATGAGTCATGTGAGTCATCTATTATCTTAAGAGTCATATTTTTTACGAAAAAAACACAAATACTAAATCATATTCTAACAAAATAAGAATATGGTATCCAATTAATGTTGTGGAATGGAATGATACCATAATTATCATACCTAAATATTTGGGTTTGTGAAGTGTTCTTTAAGTCCTTTTCATCTAACAAACATGCTCCCAAAGGCATAAAGTGTACCGTTATTTGATAATTCATCTATATAAGTTGACCATACCGTTTAAAACCCTTAGAAAAAAGTAATAATTGAATGAAAACCGTTATTCCATGAGTGGGAGCACAACTACTGAAGAAATAGTTGAAAAGTGATTTATTGAAATGATGTTTAGGTTCATGGTATATAGTATTTGGAACTTGAGTATACTAAAAAAGGCCCCATGGAAGAGGAAGATGTTCCAGTGACCTGAGTATGATGTAGGAGTACATAACAGATAACAATAACCAAATGGTATTATTTTATATTCATTGAGAATTAAAACTCATTATTAAATAATAATAATGATCTTCTAACTTACAAGGATGTAGTTTTTGGAAGAAAATTAGTGTTTATAGAATCCATGAATTGAAAAAATAACATCCAAGGATAAAACATTTAACTTGTGGAACTGTTTAAAACCATCATATTTAAACATCCTTTTCAAGTATTACATGACTATTCTATTTGGAAAATGTATTTTATAACGACCTACCTTAATAGTATCTTTCTAGATGATGTCAATATAACATATCATGAGGGGTTTGTGACTCTAAAGGATTCCAAAAAAGAATGTCAATATCATAAATATATTTATGGTAGAATTCTAGATTCTATTTCATTGATGTATGATTTGACTTGGCAATAATATAATTTGGTCTCTTAATAAATGAATGTGTTCCTCATTTCTCTAAATAGTTTAGTGGGATTTCATTAGTTTTCATAATATTATATTTTAATTCTATATTATTAATCATAAAGGAAATAAATTTACTACAGTATCTTACATCTCAATAGAATAAGTTATTACTAATAAAGGACATATTAAATGTGTCATACATTACTGGGATCATTATCCATTGTGATAGATCCAAGAGAAAGATCTAACTATGTCAAGGTACATATATTAACAAGATACTAAAAAGATTATGAATATAACTATCCAATAATGGATTGTTGGTAATGTCTTATAGAATTAATATTTAATTGAAAATAATTATTATTAAAAATTAGGAATGTTAAATAATGGAATTGATTCTATAAATAATGAAAATTAAATCAGTCATGCAATTTATGTTATCTACTTAGAATTTTGCATCTAATTCTTTAAGTGTTATGGGAAGACGTCAAGCTACATGAAAATTGTTTGATAGATGTAAATAATAACCATAATTATTTGAGGCATACTATGTGTATTTATTTGTTAAAAGGATTAGATGTTTAAAAATTATTTAGAGGATATGTGTATTGTAGTTTCTAAATTCATCCATGTCAAATGACATATAATAAATTATAAATATTAAATTTAAATGGAGGTGTTATAAGCTACAGGATCTCATTTTTCGTTAGGGTCATATATTCTATAGTATATTCCTAGCTTGTTGGTGATTAAAATAAAAATATTTAATTATACAAGATGTGATACATCATACAAGAGATTGATGTTATATCGAGATGTAATGATCTAATCACACTCTATTTTGAGAAACAATAATCACTGATCCTTTACAGGGATCCAACTTCACATCAACAGATGATGAATATAATTGATAATTATCGTTTTGAATGGATTTTCCGAGATAGGTGTGGTATTAGTAATTAGTATTTCTATACAACACAATATAGAGTATCCCTTTGATATAGCTTTAACACACTAGAAACATGATCATCAAGTGAGGTCCAGCGTACAAAAAGTCCTTGGTGCAGACTCTTTTCATAGTTGTCATTTTGTAGAGATATTTTTCTTGGAATAAATGGTTGTTCAGGGATTATTATTATATATTTTTTAATTTAATATTAATAAAATATCATATTATAGACTGTAAGTTCATCTCCACAAATTTAATTTAATTCTTTCATAATTTATTTGTATCACAAATATAGTCATTGTAGTTATACGTTATAATAAGACCATTGAAGTTATATATAGAAATAATTCAATATATTTCAAATTTTGGATAATATACTTTGATATCTCATATAGTATATATATTGTTTGGTGTGAGTAGTCATAATAGAATGAGGCTTTTTCTCATTATGTTCACACTTTATGATCTCACAGATGATATATTATAAGAATATTCCAACCATTATGAATTCGAAATATCTTGGTTTAATGGTAAATTAGAATATGTGAGCATATATAGTGGTCTATGAACACTAATATTATCATTTTTGAGTGTCATGACTCAAAAAATAGATTTATTAACCCTAACAAACATTCCATTTATTAGATGAAAGAATGGTCATTGGGTGTATCACAGATGATGTGTTATTAACTGATAATTCAAGAAAGTATTTTCCACATCCATCATTAAAGATGATTTTATCTTCACCATTTTTTGGAATAGATAATTCACATTAAATTTCATGGATTTGGTTTAAGGACATATTAATTACATATTTTTAATGAAATTATTATTGAATATATAAGATCAAGAAAGAAATTTGATACATTTTTGATAAGATATTTAGGTAGAGGTAATATATAACACATCAATAATTCATATGTGGTTATTCATATATTGAACTTATGTTCACTATCATGGGGTACATGACCCATTCCATGAAAATATTATTAACCATTTGGAAGGATTTCGAATTTCCCATGAGAAGGATTCTTATAGGGCCACCCACTATGTGTAACAACTAATATAGATAAAAATATATTTGAATGTTATTATTAATAAAAAAATTCTTTCTGGAATGATGATTAATTTAATAATTTTTTAGAGATAAAAAATATTTATTGGTAATTGAAATATTAAATTAAATAATTTTAGGGGAATTAAATAAATTAATATTTGTTTAAAAACCCCATAATACATCAGGTTATATTTTTAAATTTATATGTAATTAAAATAATATGTTTTATTTCACAAGTTAGTGTGTGTGACACCAAATATAAATAATAATAATATATATAATAGGGGTTTATAAATATATTTATATTTTTAATGTTATATTATGAAATAGAATAATATTATATCATAAACCATAGAACTAAAAATACATTTTTTAATATATTGTGTGTAGTTAACAAAAATATTAAGAATAGAAGATCTTTTCACACAATAGTGTTATGCCTCTCTCTATCTCTCTTAAATTCCTCCTATATTAATCTCATGAATTAGAATAACTCCATATATCATGAAATAACATCGATCAATTAATACTAACTATGTGAGAAAGATAAATTTTATCTAGAGAACCTAAAAATCAATTTGGTTTTCTTAGGGATCACAGGATAATATGTTGATCACCATGATAGGGACTCTACAATTGAATCCTTATAATGTGATGAAGGTAATTTGAAAGGTTTTTGGAATATAAACAACATTATCATTGAAATTATCCTAATCATTGGTCATAATTTCTCTATATATAAAAATAATAAATATAAATTTAGGGTGAAATATACTGTATTTGTGTTTCAGAAAATAACATACAATTAGAAATTTCAACCTGACAACCACCACATGAACATACCCTATGCTTGATTCATTCATCATTTAATTATATAATAAAAAAATTATACTCATTTCATGATTTTTTTCTCAGATGATGATATATTTTAAGAATGTTAATTATATCCCCTCTATCATTTTGTATTAATCATTCCTGAGATTCATGATACCTGAAAAAAACATATATAAAATATTTGTACTAAATAGTAATTAATTTATCCATACGAAAAACAGAATTTTGTTTTGGTACAACATTTTATATAACACATTCTAATTTTTTTTTTAAATTAATATAAATTATTATAATAATTGCGGTGGTTTGAAAAAAAATCATATTAGACTATTCCTTTTAAAAAATATAAATATGAAACTAGTAGATATGAATAAAATTTTAAAATTTATAAGAAAGATATCATTCTTTCTTCATGATTCCATTATCTACAATTTTTATTCCAATAATAAATTTATAAAGATACGGTAATATTTTCTAACGTTAATGTAAAAAATATATTGATGATTTTTCCAAGTAAATATCTTCACTAAATTTGGAGTTACATTCTCATGAATTAACAATTATTCAACACATTATATAAATTTTATAATGGATTTTCCATATCCCATTATAGATAATGACATTCACTTATAGTCTAAATGATAGTTTGTGAAGGAGAAACTTCCAAATAGATGATTTCTAAAGAGAAGTGAAAATTTATGTTATAATCTCATTTCAAAATACAAATGTATTTTATATTAAAAAATGAATAGGATATTAAAAATTATATTATAGGTTCACCACAAAATTGATGAAATTCAAGGTAGTAAGGGAGAATATTGGAAGCACCTGTCAATCTATGTTCTATCTGATGTAATATTTATTGTTAAACATATCAATAACGTTGTATTTTTTAGTATTATTTTTATTCATAATATGTTTATGGAATTTTTAAGGAATTTTGAATTATTTTTTATTACCTTTTGTTGAAATATTATTAAATTGTGATATAGTCGTGTAGGATATAATAGGGTAGAGAATAATAAAAAATCAGATTTTATGAATTTTTGTGTACTATTTTCCAACAAATTCATTTTCATTATTAGAGTTGAGGGTCTTTACTTTTTTGGATAAGCACGGGGAGTGAAATAAATGGGACATTTTTTGAAATAAAACAAATAATTTATCATGATCCATAAGAATTTCCACACAACATATTTTAATATTAAAAATAGAATGTTTAAATTAGTTCTGTAGTTATTAGAATTATCGGATAAATTTTCATCATTTATGTTTTCTAATATTATATGTTATATCATTATCATTGAATAAGTTATAGTGTTTTATATTGATGAATATTTTTACAGTTTTGACATAATCTTGAAGTTTATATTTAAAAAGGGCATAATGGTTGGTATTTATATGGAAAATATTACAACACATCATAGTTTTAAATTCTTTTCTTAAATGTAGAGATCATATTGGCTATTCCACGATGAAGGTAGTAAGAAACCATCATGAAAGAATATATTGACGTTTATGAAATTTTAATTTTCAATAATGTTAAAAAATCAAATATTGATCCTATTAATTTCATAGTAACAATAAACACTAATAAAAGACAATATTATGGAGGATTTTTCTATTTATCAATGAATAGTTGTTTAAAAATATAGTGATTCAATTATTTGTATAATTGATGTCATTATAATAAAATAATTGAAATTATTTAATTTATAATAGTTCATTTTATGGACCAAAAATAGGATTTCAATGTTTCGTCGATAGATGATGAATTTTATTAATCAAAATTTATATATTTGAAAAATAAAAATAAATAATTTAATGAAACCATTTTATAAATATATAATTAGGGAAATAAATTATATTATATTTAAAAACATTTAGATATAGGAAAATAGTTAATGGTATTAACATATAATTAATATGTAAATCATGATATGTGTTTCATCATTATATGGATATATATTTTGAATAACACTTTATTAAAAATTTATATTTCACGTTCTGTGAAGTAATGTTTGGAGAGAAATATTTTTTTGTTGGTGATTTGATATAAATTTCCCCGAATTTTTTTTGTCTAATCACAATACTGAGAAGCAATATTTTTATATTTACACCCTATTGATGTACTATACTTTGATTTTTCTATAATGTTAAAGAATGTATAATTATATATTTAATGGTTCAATTTAATTTTCTGGACACATTATATCAATTTTTTTGTATAATTTATTTTTCATTATTTACTCATTGAATTAAATAACAATCTAATGATCGTCCCAAATATGACACAACCAATGTCATTTAACTTTATGGGTATGAACTTTACTTTTTGTTAAAATAAGTTGAATTACAGGAAAGGATGCAAAATTTATATAGTCCAGACTAATGTTTTACATTTTAAAATTTTCTAAAGTATGTGTAAGGTGAATCAGTTCCCTCTATTATATAGAATCTGACAATTTTTGACACCATTTATTATTATTTCTAATAAATTCTAACGAATAGATGTGTGAATTGTCCTTACCTATTGTATGGTTATTTTTTAGAGTGCTGTTATATGTGTAATTTTATACTATTAAAAAAATAGTATTAATAATGTATTGTGGATATTTTTAGATATTAATTTAATGAGTGATTACTTTCAAGGACCAAAATGTGAAAAAATTGATTTTTTGGGTATAATGGATGCAATTAAATGGATTGGAAGAAAAAATATTGATGTCATGTATGCTATGTCAAACATGAAATCATATCTTATTTCAAAATAAAATTTTATTAACAAAAGTTATGATAGTCTATTTCTTGACGAATGTGGAAATGAAGTGTATTAATTATCATTAAAAACCATTAAAAGTCCATATTATGTATATTTTTTAATAAAATATCGATGAATATTCTGAATAATATTAATTTTAATAAAATATATTATTTAATATTTGACATGAAAGACAGTTAAAAAATATATATAAAAAAGTACCCATCGTATATTGCATAATTAATTATTGAGCCAAAAATCCTTGTGAAATAATTGACGTATTATTCTATCATCTCATATATATAGTGAAATATATATATTTTGAGTTTGGGAGAA
Organism: Viscum album; assembly: GCA_963277665.1. NCBI lineage: Eukaryota > Viridiplantae > Streptophyta > Magnoliopsida > Santalales > Viscaceae > Viscum > Viscum album. Next base: position 476,609,878 of record OY728148.1, read on the forward strand.
AACATAGAAGGTATATAATTTTTAAATAAATTAATGTGATTACACACTATTTTTTAGATAATGGTTTCATATTATGATTATTGGAATGCATTATAGAATTATATAATTTTTTCTATAAATTTTAGTTGTGATATTTCAGATTTGTATGAAGCTAGATGAAACATCAATTATTTTTCCATGAGGGTATAATTTAAATGAATATAAATTGAGGATATTATTTTATAAAAATTCATAAAATGAAGTGACTGATAAATTAATAAAGCATTGGGAAAGTAAATTTAAGAGAGAAAAAAGGATATTTAAGAAAATGTAACAATTCGTGTTCTTCAATTATAGAAAACTATTATATATCATTGCATTACATCCTAGGAGGGAAGAAAATGAAAACATTGAGAATGATTTAAAAATAATAAAATTTAATTTAATATGTGAAATTATAATATACTTATAAATATAAAATGAAATACGATTTCTGAGAAACTCTAAGACAACATGAAATAAGTTGATTGTAATATATTTTTGATGAATATAATGAATATTTTGAGATCAGATATGAAGGAAAAAATTTTGATATATTGGAAAATTATCATTTAAAATCTATTAAATATTATTATGAATGGGTCATGGTTCTCAAGTTGGAACATAATGGATTACATTAGGATCCATAATTATAGAAAAATAATAATTGATTGATTAAAGGATTTTTAATACAATCCTTAATGATGATCCACGAAACTAAATATAATTTTCCATAGAGTATAAAAGATATGGATAATTAATGGGATATTTTATAAATATTATTAGATGTTATGTAAATCATTAAAAAAATCTGTATCAAGACATATATTTTTTAAAAATATAATACATATATTATACAATGGGTAACAAAAATTGAACAACCCACTGAAGTGGTTTGAATATTTACTATTATATTTTAAAATGAAATCTATAGAGAAGGTTCTTATATTAATATTTAATTCTGATAGTGTTTTTGATGAAGATATGAATGGAAGGGATGAAAGTGGAACACGAAATTTTTATAAGGTAATGAATTATTAATGTGGTGATTGTGGTTATAAATGGATGCAGTATCAAATATATATCATTAAAAATTTGGATATCGAACATCAATGATAAAGAGATTAAAGTGGTTAGAGATAACATTCAACCATAGAGAATGAATCACACATAAATAATGTATATACTTTTTTTGATATATTTAATTGTAATGAAAAGACAATTCCATTGGTGAAATTTATTTGTTATTGAATCTTATGTCTCATATGACATATTGTTAGGAGGTGAATACTAACTCATGAGTTAGATGATTGAATTCCAAAAAAGGGAATGAGGTAATTTCCATAAATTCAATAATAAATCATTTTATATTAATATTTTTTTAATTATTATATTATTTGAATCAAATATATTTATTCTAAGAAAATAAGATGAGAAGAAATATTATCTTCAATTCTAAAGTGGATTGATGTACAACAAGTTAATAAGATTCCACTTTAAAAGAAATTCCCAGGTTGAAAATGATGTACATAACCTCGTTTCTCATTGTTATGTTGGTGGGGAATTAAAATCATAAATCTAATATCACCTAATAATTTTGATTAATGAAAATATTTTGGAAAAGTAGGTAACCCAATATGACATTTATTTACTAGAATTAAATTTTTAATTAAGTAATATTATTAATATTTGTTTTTCAACTCAAATAAAAATGAATAATAATATACTGAAAAAATTTATAGGACGTGTTAGTAGAACTTTGAATATAAGAAATTATAGGGTCTTAATGATCATTTGAGGACGTTTTCAAAAATATGTAATTGACAAAATGAAAAATATAGAAGTTCATTATGTGGATAGATTTTGACCAAATCTCATTTTTCAATATATATTCATATACTCAATTTTTTTTGTCACATTCAATAACAAATCTATCTGATCAATGTATAAAACATAAATTCAATAATTAAGGGTTTGATAATAAATTAAGACATATATTTTATGGATATAAAGAATAAAACTTTTCTTCATGTGAATAAACTGGGAATAAATATTTGCATTCTTTGGATTTGTAATGACCTTAACCACTCATGTAAATTACATTACGGGAATCATGTGTTTGAGGTGTTCGGGTAGTTAGGGTGACTTATCCCCAACACTTTTCAAAATTTCCAAGTCAGTGAACTCTTCCAACAGTTGCCTTGTTAACATATCCAACGGTATACCACTGTGAACTGTTCCAATTGTAGCCTTCTGAACAGTGCCAATGCTAGATCACATGTAATAGTTCCAATGGTATACTTATGTGAATAGATTCATTGGAAGCCATAAGTGAACATTGAAATGGTATCCTTATGTGAACAGTGTCAACAGTGGCCTTGTGAACAATTCCAACGGTTGACCACTATGAATAGTTCAATGGTAGCCTTATGTGAAAATTTTCATCGGTAGCCTTAGGTGAATAGTGCAATGGTTGCCTTATGTGAACAGTTTAATTGGTAGCTTTTTGTGAACAGTGTCATTGGTAGTTTTAGGTGAACTATGAAATAGTATCCTTATGTGAACTGTGTCGTCGGTAACCTTATGTGAACAATGTTACTATAACCTTATGTTAATAGTGTTATCGGTAGGATTTTGTGAACAGTGAAACAGTCACCTTATGTGAACAGTTTTTCCAGAACGGTGAGGTTCAACGGTAGATTGTAGTTCCTTTTCCAAATATTGAGTTCATGATATGTGTTTCTAGAACGGTGAGCTTCTGACTGTAGCCTCTCCGCTTTCCCAATTTTTGAGTTCATGAACAATGTTTCCAGAATGGTGATGTTCCAAAGATAGCCTCTTTCCATTGTCAAATTTTTAGTTCATGAACAATGTCTCCAGAATAGCGTGGTTCAAATGGTAGCAACATTAATTTTTAAAATATTCATTCATGAATAGCGTATCCAGAACAGTGAGGTTCCAACAGTATCCTCTTTCCATTTCCAAATTTTTAGTGTAACACTAGAGACTTTTATGAGAAATATTTTTTTTAAATCATCAAAGGGATCTTTCAATACACACAACACTATGTTTCTTTCTTTACATGCAACCGCAACCTTCCTCAATAGCTTGCGTCATACGCAATACTGAGTTTCACTAAACAACGACATGCTATTAAAATATTATTAAAACTAGCCGTTATGAATAGTAATAAAAAAATTTTGAAATTTAATAAATTTTATTTTTCAAAATGGACTTAATTTTTGGATTCGGAATATCGAAATTAGCCTAGGGTGAAATTTTGGTATTTTTCTGAAAATTTTCAATTTTTGATCAATAGTGAAACCAATAAGTGGTCGTTAAAAAAACTGAATTTTTCCTAAAACATAATTTTACTACTTTTTTTAGTGGAATTTCTAAAATCCGAGAGACACAGTTAATATCAAGGACTAAAATGTGGATCAATGAGATGAAAATAATTTTTGGTGAATAGTAACTTTTTACTTTTTTTTACCACGGTTATAAATAAATAGGGTAATTAAGGGTAAAAGTGTTATTAGTATTACCCTAAAACATGTCCTAATCCTATTGGATAAGTTTAATGCGACCAAAAACAACCTTAGGAATAAAATATGACCATTTAGGCCCCCTTGGATTAGATTAGGACATTTATTATTAATTTATTTAAAGAAGGGTTAAAATAGTTAAAATAAATGTTTAATAAGTAAATCATTTTTAATATGGGGCTATACATAAGATAAATTCGACTATAAATATTCATTAGAAATCTAAAAACATTTCACATATAATGGTATTTTATTTATAATTTTTAGACATTATGTAATTTAATTTATTTATGACATAATGATGATGCAGTAATTATCTTATTAATCAAATATTGACATAATTGATGTTATAAATACCCAAATAAATGTAATTTATGACTTTTTATGAATTAAACTAATTTTCTAGGTTAATATGACATGTTAGTATTGATTTAATTAACTTGGTTCGAACAAATGATTCTGTTATAATTTTCACAAAAATCAATTACTAAATAGTGTCAAAATTGACATTAAAACGTTTTTAAAAAAAATATTATATTATTAATTGTTATTTTATTCCTAAAAATCTAAGGTTTGGAAAAATGACTTATATAAGGCAATATATATTAATAATAAAAACCTGGGGTTCGTTTGGCTTGATATAGTATGTTTATTATCCTTATAGTGTAAGAAAACAAGAAGACACGGTAAAAGTTAAATTATCTAACTTAAAGTTAATTCAAAATTATAAGGTTATAATTGAAACCTAAACTTGTCTGAATTCTATTGGATGAGAGGATTCCGACCCATTCCCACCTTATTATTGAAATATATCCATTTTGAGCTATTAAAAACCTAATTTGACTTTATAATAAAATAATATTTTTAGTTATTCCAAAGGTGCCCTTCTCCTCCCTTATAAAAGGGCACCTCATCTCTCTCTTCCTCGCACCTCTTTGAGCCTTCAAGCTCGACCAACCCATGCCAATTTCCTCTCTCCACTTCCCTAGAGACATCCTAGAGGTCCTGGTCTTCTTCAAAGGCAAATATTAGTGCCCTAAAAGGAGGTCTCAAAGAAGCACTTCAATGAAGAGGTAATGTCCGTTACCGATTCTTTCATATTTATTTCGTCTTCCACTTCTTCTTCTTTAGTTTTTTAATTATGAAATAATAACATCAGTATCACTAATATACTGATATGTTATTATAAGTTTGAAAAAAACCTATTTCACCATCTATCCATCCTACGGAAAATGAAATCACCGTGCGTGTGTATGTACGGAATACCATCTCCATGCCGTGGTGTAATCTATTTTCCACCACCACCTTACGTGGATGGGTATAATGGTGTAAAGAATTACTATATATGATTATTGTAAAGTGATATTTATTCTGAAATAGTATATACACATTCCAATACAATTCCACAATCATGGGAACGATATCATCGCCCGTGTGAACGTACAGAATACCATCTCCACGATGTGATGCGACTCGTTCTACATGATATTCATTGCATAATGAATATATAAATGAATTAAATTAATTAATATGATTTATATTACACTAATACCATTCTGGAAATGAGTTATCTATGTCCTAATAAGAAAAATAAGAATTTATTCGACAAGATACACATAAGAACAAAAAGTAATAAACACCCGAATAACAAGTAGTAATGAAATATTAATAATAAGAAGATAAGAATATGACCATATATGATATCATAACAATTAGTATGATTCTGGAATAAGTCAATGACATTATTTAAATCATTATACAGGAGCTTCGGATACTTATGAAGAAAATCAGACCTAAGGTAAGGGAAATATCACAATCTCATTTTTATCCGAGATTGTTTATACTTTGGTATTTACTGGGTTGTATTTTATCATCCACATCCATGTTACCTAAATTTTTAATATTATTTCCATCCACCTACAATTTTTTAAATCCAATTTTACCCTTCGGTGAGTTTTCAGTAAAAGATATGAAAGGAATCTTTTGTCGTTTTTCGTACGAGTTACTTTTTGACTTTTCCGACAAAAGTATGAGAAGAATGGTTTTTTAACTTATACGGCATAAATGGATTTTAAAAAAATTATTTCCAAGAAGCTTCCTTTACATTTTTTAAAGTTTATTTTTAGCCAAATTCATTTAATTTATAATTGTATGACATGTTAAGAAAGAAAAAGTGTTTTTGAAGTAGAAAGGATATTTTCATTAAGAATGGAGTTCAAGTGTTTTATCAAAATTATTTTCCATATAAGATAATAAAGTGTTATGTTTTATCCCTATTATTACATTGATTTGATTATGTTGTGATGGGATCATTTTTATGAATTCATTTATCTTATATGAATTGTTCTATGATGTCACGATGTTTAAGAATCCCATTTTTATTACATGGGTTATGCTATGATGTATGGTTTATGAGTTTGTGGCACACATAAGAATGATATCATTATGAGATGGTTGGGACCTATATCTCCCTCCAATGCATTGGGTAAAGATTTTATATCTCATGAGATATACATGGCTGGAACGACAGGTTAAACCGATTCAGTGAAGCAGGACTGGAACGAGGAATGAACTCGGTTCAGAAATGGACTTTGTCCACTAAGATAGTCTTGGCCACGAGTCTTGAATAATAAGAAATGATTCTCTATGATTATGTGTGTATGGTACAAAGTTTTGGGTTTTAAGTTATGATTATTGGGATTTCATTTCACTACTATGATTTATCCCATGTTATGAAATTATGCTCTCTTTTGTACGTTAATATTTCCAAAATTTTATGTTTTTATTTTGATGTGATTGATATTTTTTTTAAACTTACTGAGCATTTGAGCTCACCATTTTTTTATGGTATCTTTCCCCAGGTCAGGAAGATGGTTAATAAGTAGGATATGCCAAAAGGGACTCTTGATATGATGAAATAAATGGGAGACAATGTAGACGCTTTATGAACCAGTTGTTTATGTTTCACAGTTTCTAAAGACACTATACCTATACGGTTTTTTCCTGGTTTTGATATATGTTGTAATAATTGTGCTTTAATTTTGAAGTAATAACAATGTATGTAAAGTATGGGTCATTATAGTTGGTATCAGAGGGAGGGTATAGTCAACCTTTGGAAACTAGGATGTAAAAGCCTTAGTAATAACCCTAAGGATATGTCTAAGCATAGAACACAATATTAGTGTTTTAGAAATGGACATGAATAACCTAGGATAAGACCTTAAGTGTGAAATTTTATTCTTGATTATGTGGTTTTCCTATTATAATTAGTGTTGCTCACACTATTCTTCTTGGTTTTAGTCAATGGCTGGAACCCGAAGGAACTGTGTTAATGCGGAATGCGACGGGCAATGCAATGATTGTCCCCCTGAGCAACCAAATGTTATGTGAGCTAGAATGAAAAATAGTGTAGCCATTCCCACACAACTTTCTCAGGCTATGAATCATGTAGGACTTCCATACGAGAAAATGAAGGAGAAAAATTCGGTTGAATCCATCATGAGGCAGCGTCCGCCTTCATTCAGCGGGTCTACTAATCCATTAGTTGCTGAACAATGGATTAGTACTACTGAAAAGATATTTTCAGTTATTCAATGTTCTGAACATGATAAATTCATCCTAGCAGTGTATCTTTTGGAAGGAGATGCTGATCAATGGTGGAATTTTATTAAGAATACAAGGCAAAGTGATGAAATTGAGTCTGTGGAATGGGACATGTTCAAGAACTTATTTTCCAACAAGTACTTCCCTCGTATTCTCCGATCAAATATAGAGAAGGAGTTTCTTGAACTAAAGAAAAAGGATGATCAATCCATTGGTACCTATGATGAAAATTTTACAAGACATGCAAGGTACGCTTCTGGTATTATTATCGAACATGAGAGTAAGATCGATCGATTCTTTAGTGGCTTAAAACCAAGTCCTCAAAGGGCCTTAGCCATAAGGGTCTTCAATATATATGAGGAAATCGTTCGATGTGCTCTCAAGGTTGATATGGATATTGGTGTAACCCATCAGTCATATGGGTTTGATAAGAAGGGGAAAATGGAATTCAAAGGAAAATCTAATGAGCACACTGAAAAGAAGATGAGCTTTCCCTTATGCTCAAAGTGTGGAAAGAAACATGGTGGGAGTTGCCTTAAAGGGACAAGTAAATGTTTTAAATGTGGAAAAGAAGTTCATCGGGCATTTGAATGCCTCAATGATGGGAAGAAGATGTATAATGATGCAAACAAAGGAAGGGACACACAAAATGAAACTACTACACTTCAATGTTTCAAGTGCAAGAAGATGGGGAATTATGCCAATAAATTCCCCAATCCAAGGGTTGTTGATGATGATCGACCTCAACAAAATCTTAAGACTAATGACAAAGGAATGTCACATGCAATTTCTATCAGTGATGTGGAGTACGATAACGATGTGGTGAAAGGTACACTTACCATCCACTCTAAAGTAGAAAATGTTTTATTTGATTCTGGATCAACCCACTATTTTATTTCTGAAGATTTTTCTAAGGGTATCACCATATTACCTCAACAATTAGATGTTGAGTTAGTTGTGACAACACCTAATGGCACAAGAGTCACATCAAAAGTTTATAATTATTCCCCAATTGAAGTGTGTGGGAAAGTGCTCCCTGAAAATCGTGTGATCCTTCCTATTGTGTAATTTGATGTGATTCATGGCATGGATTGGCTTTCTTTATATGGATCTCATATCAATTTACAAAGAAGGGAAGTCAAATTCCATATTCCAGATCAATCTATTATCGTCTATCGATGCAAGGATGAACATAAAATTCCAGTGGACATTTCTTCCATCTTATGGGTCTTGATTCCACTAAATGAGGGTTATTTATCTCAAATGGTTGGTAAGGAACTCAAGATTAAGAATATGCCCATTTTATGGTAGTTTTATGATGTATTTCTGGAGGAATTGCTGGGTATTCCACCAAATCATGAAGTTTAGTTTTCAATAGAACTCATACCGGGTGCTTTGCCTATTTCAAAGACACCTTATAGAATGGCCCCAATTGAGTTGCAGGAATTGAAGAAGCAACTCCAATAGAATCTTTATAAGGGATTCATATGCCCTAGTTCGTCACCTTGGGGTGAACCTGTTCTATTTGTTAAGAAGAAAGATGGATCAATGAGACTTTGCATTGATTATCGAGAACTTAAGAAGATCACTCTCAAGAACAAATATCCTCTCCCACATATTGATGACTTATTTGACCAACTACGCGAAGCTCTATACTTTTCCAAGATTGATTTTCGTTCAGGGTATCATCAATTAAGGGTCAAAAGGGGGGATATACCATAGACGGCTTTGCATACAAGGTATGGACACTATAAATTTATAGTGATTCCATTTGGTCTTACTAATGCCCATGCTATCTTCATGGATTTGATGAATAGAGTCTTTAGAGACTATCTTGGTCAATTTGTGGTAGTCTTTATTGACGATATTATTGTCTATTCAAAGAGCAAGGAAGAACATGAAGATCACTTGAGAATTATATTGAAGATCATAAGAAAGGATAATCTTTATGCCAAATTTACCAAGTGTGAATTGTGGCTTCAAAAAGATTCATTTTTGGGTCATATAATCTCAAAAGAGGGGATATCTATGTATCCAGCAAAAATAGAGGTTATAGAAAGATGGTCGAGACCAACAATAGTAACCAAGATCTGAAGTTTTCTTTGTTTGGTTGGATATTATCAACATTTTGTGAATGATTTTTCATGATTATCTAATCCACTCACCAGGTTGACTCGAAAAGGAGTTAAGTTTGTTTGGATGGAGGAATGTGAAGAGAATTTCAAGGAGTTGAAATGAAGGTTATCCAGTGCACCTGTTCTCACACTACCTTGTAGTGGAGAAAGGTTTGTGATCTATAGTGATGCATGCAACAAGGGGTTGGGGTGTGTTCTTATGAAAAATGATATGGTGATAGCTTATGCCTCACAAAAGTTGAAAATCTATGACCAAAATTACCCAACACATGATTTGGAGTTAGCTGCTGTAATCTTTTCATTAAAGATTTGGAGGCATTATCTTTTTGGAGAAAGGTGTGACATTTATACTGATCATAAAAGTTTAAAGTATATATTCACACAAAATGAGCTGAATATGCGCCAAAGAAGATGGTTAGATATGATTAAGGATTACAACTGCTTAATCCATTACCACCCTGGGAAAGCAATCAAGGTGGCAGATGCATTAAGTCAACAAGACCATGCCAGTTTATCCATGATGAGGATCACAAAAGATCCAATATTTATGGATTTACAAATGATGGATCTTGGAATTATAATGGAAGGGGGAAATCGTATCTTTATCAAATGAATGTTCAACCATCTATACATGTTAAGATTAAAGAGGTGCAGAAAGAAGATGTAGAGTTACAAAAAAAGGTGAGAAATATTCCGGAATTAAACCTTGATTGTGATAGGATAATAATGTTCAAGAATCGGGTTTGTGTTCCTCCCATCCCCGAATTAAAAAAGGAGCTGTTGGATGAATCTCATAGTTCTTCATTCTCTATTCATCCTGGAAGCACGAAGATGTATAGGGACCTGAAAGAGTACTTCTGGTGGGATGGAATGAAAATAGATGTTGTTGAATATGTCTCTCGATGCTTGGGTTGACAGCAAGTTAAAGGTGAGAGACAGAATTATAAGGGGACGTTACAACCATTACCCATACCCGAATGGAAATGGGAAAACATCACTATGGACTTTTTCACTAGACATCCTAAAACATCCAAAGGAAATAATGCTATCTGGGTCATAGTTGATAATCTTACAAATTCTGCACACTTCATTTCTATTAGAGAGGATTTCTCTCTGGATCAGCTTTCCAGGATATATGTAAAAGAATTGGGACGATTACATGGAGTACCACATTCTATTATATCTGATCGGGATCTGAGATTTACCTCGAAGATCTGGTGAAGTCTTTAGCATACTCTGGATATAGAGTTGAGTTTCAGCACTGCTTATCATCCTCAGACAGACGGTCAGTCTGAGAGAACAACTCAAACTCTAGAAGATATGTTGAGAGCTTTCTCTATGGATTTGAAAGGTGGTTGGGATCAACACATACGTTTGGTGGAATTTTTTTATAATAATAGCTTTCACTCCAGTATTCAGATGGCTCCTTATGAAGCTCTCTATGGAAAGAAATGCAGGACTCCAACTTGCTGGGATGAAGTTGGGGAAAGAAAGCTATTAGGACCTGATCTTGTTGATGAGATGGCAGAAAAGGTCCGATCTATTCAACAACACATAAGAGCAGCTCAGATTCGACAGAAATGTTATGCCGACAAGTGAAGAAAAGACCTAGATTTTTAAGTGCATGATAAAGTGTTCTTACGAATATATCTCTGGAAGAGGGTCGTGATATTTGGAAATAAGGGGAGGTTGTCCCTACATATATCGGTCCTTTTGAAAAACTGGATCGTGTTGGAAAGGTAGCTTACTGGTTGGTGCTTCCACCGAATCTCTCTCAAGTTCACGATATGTTCCATGTATCTCTCCTGGGAAAGTACATACCAGATCCTTCACATGAACTCAGCTCAGAAGTTATACCGCTAGAGCAAGATCTTTCTTATGAAGAACAACTGATAGAGATTCTGGATCGTAGCGAAAAAGTCCTAAGAAACAAGACCACTCGCTTGGTAAAAGATTTATGGAGGAACCACCAATTAGAAGAAGCTACATGGGAGCTTGAGGATATGATGAGGGAGAGGTATCCTCATCTTTTTGTTACAATGTGACGAATTTTGAGTGAGAAATTAATTTTAAGGGGGGTATAATATAACACCCGAAACTTTTATGAGAAATATTTTGTTTTTAAATCATTAAAGTGATCTTTCACTACACACAACACTATATTAGCTTGCTTTACACGTAATTGCGTCCTTCCTCAATAGCTTGCATCGTACACAATACCGAGTTTCACTAGACAACGATATGCTATTAAAATATTATTAAAACTAGCCGTTATGAATTGTAATAACCACTTTTTTAAATTTTATAAATTTTATTTTTCAAAATGGAATTCATTTTTGGATTCGGAATATCGAAATTAGCTTAGGGTGAAATTTTGGTATTTTTCTGAAAACATTCAATTTTTGATGAATAGTGAACCCACTAAGTGGTAGTTAAAAAAACTGAATTTCTCAAAAAACTAAATTTTACCACTTATGTGAGTGGAATTTCAAAAATCTAAGAGACACGGTAAATATCAAGGACTAAAATGTGGTTCAATGAGATGAAAATAATTTTTGGTGAATAGTAACTTTTTACTTTTTTTACCACGGTTAAAAGTAAATAGGGTAATTAAGGGTAAAAGTGTTATTATTATTACCTTAAAACATGCCCTAATCTTATTGGATAAGTGTACCTCGACCAAAAACAACTTTAGGAATAACATATGACTATTTAGGCCCACTTGGTTTAGATTAGGACATTTATTATTAATTTATTTAAAGAAGGGTTAAAATAGTTAAAATCAATGTTTAATAAGTAAAGAATTTTTAATATGGGGTTAAAAATACGATAAATTCAACTATAAAAATTCATTAAAAGATAAAAATATTTCATACATAATGGTATTTTATTTATAATTTTTAGACATTAAAAAATATAATTTATTTATGACACAACGATGATGCAGTAATTATCTCATTATTGATATATTAGCATAATTGATGTTATAAATACCCAAATAAATGTAATTTGATACTTTTTATGAATTACACTAATTTTATAGGTCAATATGACATGTTAGTATTGATTTAATTAACTTGGTTCCAACTAATAATTCTGTTATGATTTTCAAAAAAATCAATTACTAAATAGTGTCAAAATTGATATAAAAACGTTTTTTAAAAAATTATTATATTATTAATTGTTATTTTATTCCTAAAAATATAAGGTTCTGCAAAATGACTTAGATAAGGTTACATATATTAATAATAACCAACTTGGGCTTCGTTTGGCATGATATAGTATGTTTATTAACCTTATAGTGGAAGAAAACAAGAAGACACGGTAAAAGCTAAATTATCTAACTTAAAGTTAAATCTAAATGATAAGGTTAAAATTGATACCTAAACTTGCCTAAATTCTATTGGATGAGAGGCTTTCGACCAATACACACCTTATCTTAGAAATATATCAAATTGGAGCAATTAAAAACCGAATTTGTCTTTATAATAAGATAATATTTTTAGTTATTCCAGAGGTGCCCCTCTCTTCCCTAATAAAAGGGCACCTCCTCCCTCTCTTCCTCACACCACATTGAGCCTTCAAGCTCGGCCAACCCTAGAAATTTCTTCTCTCCACTTCCCTAGAGACATTATAGAGGTCCTGGTCTTCTTCAAAGACCAATTTTAGTTCCCTAAAATGAGGTCTCAATGAAGTGCTTCAAAGAAGAGGTAATGTCCGTTACCGATTCTTTCATCTTTATTTCTTCTTACACTTCTTCTTCATTAGTTTTTTCAATATGAAGTAATAACATCAGTATCACTCATATCATGATATGTTATTATATGTATGAAACAACCCAATTTCAAAATCTTTCCATCCTACAGAAAACGAAATCACCGCGCGTGCGTACATACGGAATACCGTCTCCACGCCGTGGTGTAATCTATCATCCACCACCACCTTACTTGGATGGGTATAATGGTGTAAATAAAGACTATATATGATTATTGTAATGTGATATTGATTCTTAAATAGTATATATACACTCCAATACAATTCCACAATCATGGGAACGATATCATCGCTCGTGCCTACGTACAGAATATTGTCTCCACGATGTGATGCGACTTGTTCTACATGATCTTCATCGCATAATGTTTATATAATTGAATTGAATGAATTAATATGATATATATTACAATAATACCATTCAGAAAATGAGGTATCTATAACCTAAAAAGAAAAATAAGAATTTATTCAACAAAACACGCATAAGAACAAAAAGTAATAAACACCCGAATAACAAGTAGTGATGAAATATTAATAATAAGAAGCTAAGAATATGACCATATATGATATCATAACAATGGGTATGATTCTGTAATATGTCAATGACATTATTTAAATCATTATACAGGAGGTTCAGACACTTACGAAGCAAATCGGACCTAAGGTAATTGAAATATCACAATCTCATTTTAATCCGAGATTGTTTATACTTTGGTATTTACTAGGGTGTATTTTGTCATCCACATCCATGTTTCCTCAATATGTAATATTATTTCCATCCACCTACAATTGTTTAAATCAAATTTTACCCTTCGGTGAGTTTTTAGTAAAAGATATGAAAGGAATCTTTTGTCGTTTTTCGTACGAGGTACTTTTTGACTTTTCCAACAAAAGTATGAGAAGAATGGTTTTTTTAACTTATACGACATGAATGGATTTTTAAAACATTAATTCCAAGAAGCTTCCTTTACATGTTTTCAAGTTTACTTTTAGCCACCTTCTTTTATTTTATAATTTTATGACATGTTAAGAAATGAAATGTGTTTTTGAAGTAGAAAGGATATTTTCCTCAAGAATGGAGTTCAAGTGTTTTATCAAAATTATTTTCCATCTACGATAATAAAGGGTTCTGTTTTTATCCCTATTATTACACTGATTTGATTATGTGTGATGGAATCATTTTTATGAATTTCCTTATCTTATATGAATTTTTTTATGATTTCACGATGTTTAAGAATCCCATTTTTATTACACGGGTTATGCTATGATGTATGGTTTATGATTTTGTGGCGCGCATAAGAATGGTATCATTATGAGATGGGTGGGACCTATATCTCCCTCCAATTCATTGGGTAAATATTTTTTATCTCATGAGATAGACATGGCTGGAATGACAGGTTAAACCAGTTCAGTGAAGCAGTACTGGAACGAGGAATGAACTCATTTCAGAAATGGACTTTGTCCACTAAGATAGGCTTGGACATGAGTCTTGACTAACAAGAAATGATTCTCTATGATTATGTGTGTATGCCACAATGTTTCATGTTTTATGTTATGATTATTGGGATTTCATTTCACTACTATGATTTATACCACGTTATGAAATTATTCTCTCTTTTGCAGGTTAGGATTTCCAAAATGTTATGTTTTTATTTTTATGTGATTGAATTTCTTTTGTTTATCCTTACTGAGCATTTGAGCTCACCCTTTTTTATGGTTTCATTCCCCAGGTCAAGAAGAAGGTTAGTAAGTTGGATATGCCAAAAGGGACTCTAGATATGATGAAATAAATGGGAGACAATGTAGACGCTTTATGAACCAGATGTTTATGTTTCCCAGTTTCTAAAGACACTATACCTATACGGTCCTTTCCTGGTTTTTTATATGTTTTAATAAGTGTGCTTCAATTTTGAAGTAATAAAAATGTATGTAAAGTATGGGTCGTTATATTTAGTTCATGATCAATGATTCTAGAATAGTGAGGTTCCAACCGTAGCCTCTTTCCTTTTCCAAATTTGGAGTTCATGAAAAGTGTTTCCAGAATGGTAGTTTCCAACGGTAGCCTCTTTACTTTGCAAAATTTCACGTTTGTGAATAGTTTTTACAGTTTATTACAGTTTCTCCCCTTCATTGTTTCCTTTGACATAAATGAATTTAAAGACTTGTTATAAGGACTCTCATTCAAATTAAAAGGCTGTAACTCTTATATTAATTTTCCTAAGGCTTAGTTTGTTTTTACTTTGTCAAACTACATGGTTTAATGCAATATTAATTTAATGTAAAATCCAGTGTATCTTAAACTGATGCTCTGTTAAATATTCTAATGGGATAAGATATATTCCTCCATAATCCATCCTCCTTGTTCTGCACTATGAGATGCTCTAACCTTTCAGTCGATCTCGTAGGAGTTGCGCAATCAAAATTTACTCCTTGAATTTTTTCCCCTCAGGTTTTGATGAAACCATGCAGTATTGATCAATCTTCTATAAAAGGTATGATCTATCTTCATTTATTTGGGTTCATATCCTTATGTTTATACTTTCCATTTTTTAGAATGTTATCTCTATGTTGCTAATGGGATTTTCATGCATTTTGACTTGTGTGGTGTTGTATCTGCATCCTCAATTGGATACAATTGTCAATTGGGGAGGAGATCATAACCTATTGTGTGGCTCATTCTCATATAAACAATTTCAATAACCATTTGAGGTAGGTGACTCATTCCTTCTATTTTATTTTACATGGAACTTTATAGTTACCATGTTTTATCCCACTGGAATGAAATGAAATTAATACGATAAATATTTGAACCTAATAAATAAATTGATATCGATCATATGACATTTCATCTTTTTCTTCTGGATAGTGTGTTATCTATGATTTCTTTGTTAGGATTTTCGTTCTTGGTGGAAATTTTTAATGATTGTAAATCCAGAATTAAATGATAATTATTTGGAAAAATATAAATATTCAAGAGAATGAATTTGATTTTTGATGATGTAATTTTATGCTAAGAAAATTTATGTAGTAAGCATGTTTAATCAATTTTTTATTGCTTAATGTTTAGGTTTCCCTTAGTTATAACCTGCAAATAAAATATCATTTAATTCAAGATGAATTAAGGAACTAGTTGTTTGATAATTTTGTGAAGGGTTCTGAGGTACCCTATTACTTGTTTAAGGGCCTAGAAACTAATTCATATGATGTTTGTTTTTCTGGAGCATGAGTTATGATGGGAGAGTTGGTCGTTTTTTTAATATGTGGGGGCATAGAGGGATATTGGTTGTGAGAGCAGTTGATTCCTAGGGAGGCAAGTTGCATTGGTTTATTCATGTGGGCGTCAGGGAGGACACTAGGGTTGATGAAATGGGTTGGATGTGATTGTTTAGATGCTCGCTGATTCTTGTCAGTTGAATATCAGATTTCCATCGCCCATTTCTCACGTCAGCTGCTCTTTCTTACCATTCTTCCAAAAGGGGCGAACTCAAGTGGGGTATGCCATGTGATTTCCATGTTAATCTTCTTAAGCGGGGATGGGCATATTCTCTTGATATAGGTGGCAACGACTCGACAGGTTCTTCATCAATTCACCATGTTGATCCCCCATGTGGTTTTTATCATAGATTTTTTTCTATAATTCCTAGTAATAAGGGAAAGTAATGTTGTAAATAAAAAATTGAATAAATGATGTTAACCATTTGGGTTGGAGCTTGTTGGGGCACAATACAGATTTTTTAATTTGAAGGAACAAGGAACTTTGGTCGTGATTCTAATGAAATATAATAAAGAAATTATTTATGGTTAATTAATGTTTAAATAATTAATTAATGTATATCAAACTTATTGAAAGGGAATGAGTTAATTTATTAAATATCTTTAAATGGTTGTGTGCTTATAAGATCATTAGTCTTACATGTGGCATTCTGGAGTTCGAGAGACGTTACATGTTGTTGAGTATAAGACTAGGTTATGAACTTAATGTGGCTGTGATCTATAGTATATTCTGTACATTTTTGTGTTTCTATACACAAATCCACACCCATCTATTTGGGCAACTGACACCCCAGGGATTCTGAGCCATAGGGGAATGCTTTCACCAGCATTCTAGTGGGAGGATGGATGGATGACTACCCCTTTTGGACCCACTATATTCTCTTGGTAGTTTCTTGTGCTAGTAGTCACAACGGTAGTTTTTCCCTGTATATGTACGTAAAGGGATGTAATGGCTTGTGGTTATTCACACACATATATTTGGGATATAGTTTCCTGTGGACTACTAAAGGTGTAACGTTTTGAGGCTATGATGGAATGGGGATCCTTACTCGGTGTATGGGATATAATGTCTTAACATTTAATACCCAACGTATAATACACATTATGTGAGATATTGTGGATTTTTGAATCTTTCGGGTTACTTTTCTTACATGGATTGGGTGGTTTTGTTGCATGAGGTGCATGTTGTGGTGCATTGCCCCGGTGTGTGAGGGTTGGCCTTTTGGAGATAGATTCTTAGGATGTCCGATGTTAGGGAAAAGCGGAAAAATAGTGGGGAGGTAGTAGAGGGGTAACCATGATATTCTTTATAATATTATATACTCTTGAATTTGTTACATGGAAGGAGTGGTCATGTTGAGGCTGGGAACTTAGTATACATGTTCAGGCGATGGGTTAGTTTCACTTGTTGTTCATTATGATTTAGCATGATTTCATTACATTTGCATTGGAATCTCCTAGGAGTATCTTACTGAGTATACAGTTATACGCACCTTATGTATATATATAATATTTTTCAGGTCACTTGGAGCAGGCTCGAGATCATGCCGGTTTCTACTAACTTGGTGTTGAGGAGCTGTTTGGTTTTCGTGGTCGCTGCTATTTTCACATTCTTATTGGTACTAGTAGTTTTCTCCTTTCAGTTGAAGTAGTATGACATGAAATTACATATGTGTACTTTGGATTTCTCTTATATTTCATTATTATATAGAGATTGTTAGTGTCTATCTTATCTACCTCTTTGACATGTGTTCTCTTAGAGGTTAATGCCTCCAATTTGTGTGTTTAATATACCTTCAGTACTAGTATCCAACCCGGGGCCTACAGGAGGCGGAACTCGAGGGTCATTATCTCCCTTCGCACATTACTGACCTAGTAGGGGTACACATTGTGGGCAGGGGTACATGATAGAGTGGTCTCATAGAAAGGTTTAGGGATATGATGGAGTATGGAGTTAGGCATAGGTGAAGTTGCATGGGTTGGTAGGGAAATAGTGTATGTCAAGTATATCAAGTGATATAAACACTGCAGACTGGCTATCAAATATGCATTTAGGCCCCCTATGATTTGAGGTACGGACATTTAAGTTTAAAATGGCTACTAAATAAGGTAATACATGTTTCAGGGTAGAGATCTAGTAAAGGATCATGCATCATTATTATTTGTGCATGTGTTTGAATAGGTACCATGGGATATGTTAACCTAAAATGAAAAAAAGAAAACAATTTATTAATTAATTTTGACTCTTCCTTATTCTATGTATGGGAGCTCTAAATGTTATTTATTTTATATGTATGGATCTAGGTCGACTTCCTCTTCAAGATCATAGGGAAGATGTCCGGCTGGTTGTGCTAGCAGATCATCACAGGGTAGAGGTTGATGATAAAGACACTTGGAGGTGGACACTCCAAGAGTTTCAATGCGATTGTATTCATAAGTACAAGGGATCTATTTACAATGTAGTAGTAGAATGTGGTTTGGAGGAGGTTTATATTTTCTTCAACGTCATTCATGTTTGGAAGGAGCACTTGGTATCCACGGATGTGAAGATTTTGCGTTGAGTAGTGAGGCAGTGGTTGTTCTTTTACATTGGGGAATGTGAGGTGTAGAGACCCAAAGCCTGACGTACATGGACATTACATTAGTTTTTCTGAATACTTAATACATAAAAAAAATAGACACACAAGGACCGTAATAGTTTAGTGTCTTTGGAAACTTTGAACGTAATTTTCTAATCGTGGGGAAAGATCTTCAACATCTCCCATAAATATATTCCACTTTTTGTTTCCTTACCTAAAACGTTTATTTTGATCCTGGGGGAAAATAAAACATAAAAAGGGTGAGCTCAAATGCTCAGTAAGGGTAAGCATGGAGAAAATAAAACATACCATATACATTTGAACTTAAAAACATGAACATAATGTTTAAACATCAAAATCATGAGAAACAACATAAAACATGGAAGTACATAAGGCATAGATCATAATGGAACATAAACCATGATAAAATAGCATGGGAATAAAACATGTAATTTTTTAATCCATTAAGAACATGTAATGATCTCCATAGTAGCCAAGGAATTTCTGCCAAGACCATCTTAGTGGACAAAGTCCCATTCTGAATCGAGTTCACTCCTCGTTTCAGTCCTGTAACACTAAACCAGATTAACTTACCATTCCAGCCATGTCTATCTCATGAGATATAAAATCCTTACCCAATGCATTGGAGGGAGATATAGGTCCCACCGATCTCATAATGAAATCATTCTTACTTGTGCCAGAAAATAAACATACATCATTCATAATAACCCAACGAAAAAAATGGGTTTCATAAAGATCATCCCATCATCACATAATTCATATAAACGAAATGGATATCATTTAATAATAAGAATAGTGAAACCATTTAAATCATAGAGACATGATACTTGAAACATACAGATGTGAAAAAATTTCATCTTAGATGAAAATTGTTTTGATAAAACACTTGAAATGAATTATTGAGAAAAATATCCTTTTTTCTACAAAATCATTTTCTTTTAAAAAAATTTCATAAAATTTAAAAAGAAAAGGAATTTTTTGAAAATAGTCATGAAATATTTTGTAGGATGCTTCATGAAAAGAAGGCTTTATAAAACCGTAAAAATTCTTTCATGCCGTATACGTTAAAAAAACGTTCTTCTCGTACTTTTGTCGGAAAAGTCAAAAAGTACCTTATAGGGTAAATAAAAGAAAGATTCATTCCATACTAAGGGGTAGAAGTAAAAATGGGTAAAAATGACTTTAAAAATACATGAATACATTTTTATAAAACATGGACATGGATGATATCAATAACCCCAGTAAATACTTTCGAATAAGCAATCTCGGATAAAAATGAGATTTACACAATTATCCCTTACCTTAGGTCCGATATGCTTCGTACGTATCTGAACCTCCTGTATAATTATTTAAATAATGTCATTGACTTATTACAGAATCATATTCATTGTTATGATATTATATATGTTTTACTTATGACTTTATATTACCCGTTCTTTTGTAAATTCAATGTTAAAGAAGCGTTTTGGGTAAAATCATTTTATTTATCTTATGTGTTTCGACTTGTCGTTCTTGATATTATTACGTATACCCTAATTTACATAATTCCAGAATGTCAAACATGATTTATATATAATATATATTCATCATATACATATATATTAAATATCGATAAAAGGAATGAAATGCACCGTTCATGGAGATGGTAGGCAGTACGTACGCATGAACGTTGTTTTCGTTTCCCTTTTGAATTGAATGGAATTAATTAAATGACATACATATATATTTATATAAATAAATACAGTATCATTATTATTTCATATATTTCATTATTATTCTTTATATATACTTTATAATCATTCATGAATGGTTAACATGGAGAGTGAATCTCATCGCGTCGTGGAGACGGTAGTCCGTACGTAGGCACGAGCGATGATATCATTCCCAAGATCGTGGAATTGTATTGGATTTTATGTATACTATTTCAGAATCAATATCAAATTACAATAATCATAAATAGTTATTTATTTGAACCATTATACCTATCCAAGTAAGGTGGTGAATGAAAATAGATTACACCACGGCGTGGAGACGGTATTCCGTACGTACGCACGCGTGTTGATTTCATTTTCCGTAGGATGGATAGATGGTGAAATAGGGTTGTTTCATACTTATAATAACATATCAGTATATGAGTGATACTGATTTTATTAATTTATAATGAAACAACCTAAGAAGAAGAAGTGGAAGAAGAAATAAAGTTGAAAGAATCGGTAACAGACATTACCTCTTCTTTGAAGCGCCTCTTTGAGTCCTCCTCTTAGGGAACTAAAATTGGTCTTTGAAGAAGACAAGGACCTCTAGGATGTTTCTATGGAAGGGGTGAAGATAATTTGGCAGGGGTTGGCCGAGCTTGATGGCTCACAGTGGTGTGAGGAATAGAGGGAGGAGGTGAGCTTTTTTAAGGGAGGAGAAGGGCTCCTTTGGAAAAACTAAAAATATTATTTTATTATAAAGACAAATTCGGTTTTAAATAGCTCCAAATTGATTTATTTAGAAGATAAGGTGGGGATAGGTAAAAATAATCTCATCCAATAGAATTTAAACAAGTTTAGTTTCCTATTTTAACCATATCATTTAGATTTAACATCAAGATAGATAATTTTACTTTTACCGTGTGTTTTTGTGTTCTTACACTATAAGGTTAATAAACTTACTATAACAAACAAAACGAATCCCAAGTTGTTTATTATTAATATATATAACCTTATCTATGTCATTTTGATGAGCCTTAGATTTTTAGGAGTAAAATGACAATTAATAATATAATGTTTTTTTAAAAAACTATTTTATGTCAATTTTGACACAATTTAGTAATTGATTTTTGTGAAAATCATACTAGAATAATTAATTCTAAAAAAGTTAATTGAATAAATACTAACATGTCATATTAACTTATAAAATTAGTGGAATTCATAAAAAGCCTCAAATTAGATTTATTTGCGTATTTATAACATTAATTATGCCAATATTTCATTAATAAGATAATTACTGCATCATCATTGTGTCATAAATAAATTAAATTATTTAATGTCTAAAAATTACAAATAAAATATAATTATGTATTAAATCTTATTATCTTTATAATTAATATTTTTAGTCGAATTTATCTTATGTATAACCCTATATTAAAAATTATTTACTTATTAAATGTTGATTTTAACTATTTTAACCCTTCTTTAAATAAATTAATAATAAATGTCCTAATCTAATCCAAGTGGGCCTAAATGGCCATATTGGATTCCTAAGGTTTTTTTTGTCGAATTAAACTTATTTAATATAATTAGTACATGTGTTAGGGTAATAATAAAATCATTTTTACCCGTAATTATCCTATTTACTTTTAACCGTGGTAAATAAAAGTAAAAAGTTACTATTTACCAAAAATTATTTTCATATCATTGAACCAAATTTTAGTCCTTTATATTAACTGTGTCTCCCAAATTTTCGAAATTTCACTCATAGAAGAGGTAAAATTATGTTTTATGAAAAATTCAATTTTTTAACTACCCCTTAGTGGTTTCACTATTCATAAAAAAATGAAAGTTTCCAGAAAAATACCAAAAATTAGGCCTAAACTATATTTGATATTATGAAATCAAAAATGATTTCTATTTTACCAAATTCAAAACATATCAGTTACATTAACTAATTTAAAAATTAATTATCATCGTCAAAACAAATAGCGTGTTTTTAAGAGATAATAACTATCAAAAGATTGACAATTGTTTATGTCTGGTTTAAATGTTAAATTACATCTGATGACCAAAATTGTATTAAATTGTAAAAATATATTCTAAATATACTTTAAAACCACTCAAATTAATAATTTATCACTTTTAATTATTTTTATTAAAAAAGTTGTTTTTAATTAAAATTTAGTAATTTTCACTATTGATCAGAATATGGAAGTTATCTGAAAAGTACCAAAATTTCACCCTGAGCTAATTTCGATATTCCGAATACAAAAATGAAGTCCAATTTGAAAAATAAAATTTACAAAATTTCAAAAAGTCGTATTACTATTCATAATGGCTAGTTTTAATAATATTTTAATAGCATATCGTTGTTTAGTGAAACTCGGTATTGCGTACTACACAGTCTATCGAGGAATGTCGCAATTGCGTGTAATTCAAGGCAAGTCAAGGGTGCGTGTTGTGCAAGATCTTTTTGGTGTAGCGTACAACATAATACATTAATGAAATTAAAAAGAATATTTTTCATAAAATCTCGGGGTGTTACATTTTACCCCCTTAAAATGAATTTTTCCCTCGAAATTCGTTGAGGTTATAAATGGTTAACTACTCGAAAGTCTCATTAATAGAAACCCACATCGTAAAAATGAATAACAAAACAAATATTTAAAAACAAAATTATTAAATGTAATGGTTATCCAAAGAAACTAATCACTGGGTTTCCACATAGGTGAAAATATGGATATGGAAGAGAAATCTAACCATCATGTTCTGATGGAGAGTGGTAGAGAACCTGTCTATGGAAAAGCTAGCAATCACAAAGCCATAAATTTGTGATGATCTAAGGTACCATCTGATTCATCAGATATTAGAGCACTAGGACAACATTTTTGGTTTTCAAGATCATTTCCCTAAAGTTGATGAAATTGGAATTAGAAGAAATACTCTCGTAATTTTGGTATAGTCTCACCGTTGGTCGTTCTTTGGAAAATTTCCACTTCATCTCTTACAAGAATAAAGTTGAATTTTTCATTCATGATGTGTTAGCATATCACGTGATAGAATGATGGGTAATTCCATCTGTCTCAAACAAAAGGTTAGAAAAGTTATCAAAAAATACATAAGTCCATCTAGAGTGAGATTAATCATATATAGTTCCTAAAATGGACTTATACTACTTATATCATACTGCTTAATATAATAAAACTAGTTTCTACTAAACAGGGACTTCCTATAGTCCAGTGGTAGGCGATAAAGGCCAGTCACACTTCAGTTGTGTGTTCGATTCCCACAGCCTTGTCCGACGCGTTGGGCAGTCGTCCGTCCTACATGTTGTCATTTTTCTAAAACTATATTACAATATCAACCCATCAATAATATCGAAAAAGGTTCTATCCTTAAACAATACTAACTTATGTCCAGCATATTCCATTCCAAACTTTAGGCTTATGCATAATATTGCAGTCCATTTTCATATTATAGTGAAAACAATTACTAGATATTTCATATAAGAGGCATGTTAATACCATCGTTGATCCCCATATATCATAAGATATTTCTTGTTGGTCAGATTCAAAACATTCGAAGGCCTTAATCATGTATTCTCTTGAAAAATGAATACCCATTGAACCTTAGTGAAAAATAAGTGCTGTCAAAAGTTAACTCTTTCCACATACCAAAACCCCAAAATTCTATATACTCAAACCATGATACCACTTTGTCCTTATATCAGTGACGAGCTCATGAATACTGTCAAACATTTAATTTTCTCTCTATCCCTTCATTATGCGCATATCATCTGCTTTCCAAAATATTTGAATCACTTTTCATGGTTACCGGTACCATAAAATTATTGAAAACTACAATAGACT
The DNA here is from genome assembly GCA_963277665.1 of Viscum album. NCBI lineage: Eukaryota > Viridiplantae > Streptophyta > Magnoliopsida > Santalales > Viscaceae > Viscum > Viscum album. The sequence continues at coordinate 476,634,389 of OY728148.1, forward strand.
AATACAAAAATATTCTAATACACCATAAAAGTACCTCAACAACATTATTCAAAACACTTTAATCCATCCTCCTTCAATGATTCTCTTGGAATAAGTCCTTCCTTGATTTAGAAGTAACTTTTTAGGTCAGGGAATTGAGTTGGGTAATGCCCATGTTCTCCACAAATAAGACATTGAACTCCATAACAGTCTGTCACTCTATGATCCTTTTCTCCACACAGATAACATATGTCACTCCATTTGAGGTATTCCTCAAGGTTCTTCTTCCCTTCTTTAGAAATCTCAATCTTTCTTTCTTTATGCTTCTCAACATGTGAACATGCATAAAAGCCTATCTTCCTCTTATTTGATGAATTAGGAATACCACAAAATTTCACCTTGTTAATCATATATCACGATGAATGATTCGGCATAATCACAATATCTTTCTCTCTAGGGATTACACAATTTTTTTTCTCATAGTCACCAATTATTCCATTGGATTCAATGTTAACCGAATTCCTTCTCGTTCCCTCCATTCACTAAAACACAAAAAGAATTCACTGAGAGGCAAAAATCATACAAAGAAAATAACATAATCAAGGGAGAGTACCTTCGACATCTAACATCTTAGGTTTAATTCTAATATCGTTAGCGCAATTCTAGGACTATAACCTATACGTTTACTAAACCTTAGGGACATACTTAGACATACCTTAGAAATATATTTAGGGATCTCAGTAATGTTTTCACATCCTAGTTTCCAAAGGTTGACTAAACCTTTCCTCTGATACCAACTGTAGAGACCTGAAGCCTGACGTACATGGAAATTACATTACTTTTGAGGAATAATTAATACATAACAAAAACAAACAAACAAGGACCTTAACAGTTTAGTGTCTTTTGAAACTTTGAACGTAATCTTCTATTCGTGGTGAAAGATCTTCAATATCTCCCATAAAGATCTTCCACATTTTGTTTCCTTACCTAAAACCTTTCTTTTGATCCTGGGGGAAAATAAATCATAAAAAGGGTGAGATTAAATTCTCATTAAGGGTATGCATGGAGAAAATAAAATATACCATATACATTTGAACTTAAAAACATGAACATAATGTTTAAACATCAAAATCTTGAGCAACGACATAAAACATGGAAGTACATAAGGCAGAGATCATAATGGAACATAAAACATGATAAAATATCATGGGAATAAAACATGTAATTATGGAATCCATTAACCACATGTAATGATTTCCATAGTAGCCAAGGCATTGCTGCCAAGACCATCTTAGTGGACAATGTCCCATTCTGAATCGAGTTTACACTTCATTTCAGTCCCGTAACACTGAACCAGATTAACTTACCGTTCCTGCCATGTCTATCTCATGAGATATAAAATCATTACCCAATGCATTATAGGGAGATATACATCCCACCCATATCATAATGAAATCATTCTTACTTGTGCCACAAAATAAACATACATCATTCATAATAACCCAACGAATAAAATGGTTTTCATAAACATCATCCCATCATCACATAATTCATATAAAAGAAATGGATATCATTTGATAGTAAGAAAAGTGAAACCATGTAAATCATAGAGACATGATACTTGAAACATACACATGTGAAATAATGTCATCATATATGAAAATGGTTTTGATAAAACACTTGAAATGAATTCTTGAGAAAAATATCCTTTTTTCTTCAAAATCATTTTCTTTTAACAAAATTTCATGAAAATTTAAAAGAAAACGATTTTTTTGAAAATAGTCATGAAATATTTTCTAGGAATCATCATGAAAATAAGGATTTATAAAACTATAAAAATCCTTTCATGCCGTATACGTTAAAAAAATTCTTCTCGTACTTTTGTCAGAAAAGTCAAAAAGTACCTTGTAGGGTAAATAAAAGAAGGATTACTTCCATACCAAGGGGTTAAAGTCAAAATAGGTAAAAATGTCTTTAAACATACATGAATTAATTTTTATAAAACATGGATATGGATGATAGCAATAACCCCAGTAAATACTTACGAATAAGCAATCTCGGATAGAAATGAGATTTGCACAATTATCCCTTACCTTAGGTACGATATGCTTCGTACGTATCCGAACTGCCTGTATAATGATTTAAATAATGTCATTGACTTATTACAGAATCATATTCATTGTTATGATATTATATATGATTCACGTAGGACTTTATATTACTCGTTCTTTTGTAAATTCCATGGTAAAGAAGCGTTTTGGGTAAAATCATTTTATTTATCGTATGTGTTTCGACTTGTCGTTCTTGATATTATTACTTATATCCTGATTTACATAATTCCAGAATGTATAACATAATTTATATATAATATATATTCATTATATACATATATATTATATATCGATAAAAGGAATGAAATACACCCTTCATGGAGACGGTAGGTCGTACGTACGCATGAACGCTGTTTTCGTTTCCCTTTTGAATTGAATGGAATTAAGTAAATGACATAAATATATATATATATACATAAATCCATTTTCATTATTATTTCATATATTTCATTTTTATTCATTATATATACTTTATAATCATTCATGAATGGTTAACATGGAGAGTGAATCTCATCGCGTCATGGATACGGTAGTCCGTACATACGCACGAGTGATGATATCATTCCCAAGATCATGGAATTGTATTGGAGTGTATGTATACTATTTAGGAATCAATATCATTTTACAATAAAATATATAGTTATTTATTTGAAGCATTATACCCATCCATGTATGTTGGTGATGGAAAATAGATTACACCATGGCGTGGAGACGGTATTCCGTACGTACGCACGCGTGGTGATTTCATTTTCCGTAGGATGGATAGATGATGAAATAGGGTTGTTTCATACATATAATAACATATCAGTATATGAGTGATACTGATGTTATTACTTCATAAGGAAAAAACTTAAGAAGAAGAAGTGGAAGGAGAAATAAAGTTGAAAGAATCGGTAACAGACATTACCTCTTCTTTGAAGCGCCTCTTTGAGTCCTCCACTTAGGGAACTAAAATTGGTCTTTGATGAAGCCCAGGACCTCTAGGATGTTTCTAGAGAAGGCGAGAAGACAATTTGGCAGGGTTTGGCCGTGCTTGAAGGCTCAAAGTGGTGTGAGGAAGAGAGGGAGGAGGTGCCTTTTTATAAGGGAGGAGAGGGGCTCCTTTTGAAAAACTAAAAATATTATTTTATTATAAAGCCAAATTAGGTTTTAAATAGCTCCAAATTGATTTATTTAGAAGATATTGTGGGGAAGGGTCGAAAGAATCTCATCCAATAGAATTTTTACAAGTTTAGGTTCCTATTTTAACCTTATAATTTAGATTTAACATTAAGTTAGATAATTTTACTTTTACCGTGTCTTTTTGTGTTCTTACACTATAAGGTTAATAAACATACTATAACCAGACAAAAGAACCAAAAGTTGTTTATAATTAAAATATATAAACTTATCTAAGTCATTTGGCCGAAACTTAGATTTTTAGGAATAAAATAACAATTAATAATATAATATTTGTTTTAAAAACTATTTTATGTCAATTTTGACACTATTTAGTAATTGATTTTTGTGAAAATCATAACAGAATGATTAATTATAAAAAAGTTTATTAAATAAATAAAAACATGTCATATTAACTTATAAAATTAGTTTAATTAATAAAAAGTCTCAAATTAGATTTATTTGTGTATTTATAACATTAATTATGTCAATATTTTATTAATAAGATAATTACTGTATCATCATTGTATCATAAATAAGTTAAATTATTTAATATCTAAAAATTACAAATAAAATATCATTATGTAGTAAATCTTATTAGCTTGCTAATGAATATTTGTAGTCGAATTTATCTTATGTATAACCCTATAATAAAAATTATTTACTTATTAAACATTGATTTTAACTATTTTAACCCTTCTTTAAATAAATTAATAATAAATGTCCTAATCTAATCCAAGTGGGCCTAAATGGACATATTTTATTCTTAAGGTTGTTTTTGGTAGAATTACACTTATCCAATAGAATTAGGACATGTGTTAGGGTAAAAATAATATCATTTTTACTCTTAATTATCCTATTTATTTTTAACCATGGTAAATAAAAGTAAAAAGTTACTATTCACCAAAAATTATTTTCATCTCATTGAACCAAATTTTTGTCCTTGATATTAACTGTGTCTCTCGGATTTTCGAAATTCCACTCACAGAAGTGGTAAAATTATGTTTTATGAAAAATTCAATTTTTTAACTACCACTAAGTGGTTTCACTATTCATCAAAAAATGAAAGTTTCCAGAAAAATACCAAAAATTAGGCTTAAGCTATATTTGATATTATGAATTCAAAAATTATGTCTATTTTACCAATTAAAAACATATCAGTTGCATTAAATAATTTAAAAATTATTTCTCATCGTCAAAACAAATAGCGTGTTTTTAAGAGATAATAACTATCAAAAGATTGACACTTTTTTATGTCTGGTTTAAATGTGAAATTACATCCAATGACCAAAATTGTATTAAATTGTAAAAATATATTCTAAATATACTTTAAAACCACTCAAATTAATAATTTAACACTTTTAATTATTTCGATTAAAAATGTTGTTTTTAATTAAAATTTAGTAATTTTCACTATTCATCAGAATATGACAGTTATCCGAAAAGTACCAAACATTCACCCTGAGCTAATTTCGATATTCCAAATCCAAAAATGAAGTCCATTTTGAAAAATAAAATATAAAAAATTTCAAAAATTCGTTATTACTATTCATAACTGTTAGTTTTAATAATATTTAAATAGCATATCGTTGTTTAGTGAAACTCGGTATTGCGTACTACACCCGCTATCGAGGATGGTTGTGATTGCGTGTAATGCAAGGAACGTCAAGGGTGTGTGTTGTGCAAGCTCCTTTTGGCGTAGCGTACAACACAAGATATTAATGACATTAAAAAGAATATTTTTCATAAAATCTCGGGGTGTTACATGAGGAGTCAGTGATCACATGGGGGGAGTTCCGATACATGTTTTCAGTAGAGTTTAATTCTTCGACTGTGAAGGATTCCAGTTTCCAAGAGATTCATACCCTTCGACAGGGGATCTCCAGTGTGCGAATGTTTTGAATACATTTTGGGAACCTTTTAGGATATTCTTAGGATCTTTTGTTAAATGAGGAGGCCAGGGTGAGAAATTTCATTGAGGCTTTGCATCCAGAGATCCAGTTACAGGTAAACCCATTTATGCTGAAGACATATCTCGAGGTGCTAGGGAGTGCTGAGGTCATCGAGAGGACTTTGGATAGAACAAGATCATCAGGATATGGGAGACTTTATGATTCCAAATGAAGTAGACTTATGATCAGGGGTTCTATGTTTTTAGGGAAAAAGTGTTATTGTTCATCTGTGGGTTGGTCCCAGCCCTCAGAATCTCGTTTCTCGGGGGAAGCAACTCTTATACATAGGCCGAAAATGATGTGCTTGTTTTTTTGAGGTTTTCAAGGTCATCAAAAACTACAGTGATTGAAATTTCAGAGTAGTGATTGTGCATCAGGTGTTCCACTCTAGGTATATCCGTTGAGGCAATTCCAACCGAGGCAGCAGCCGCAGGTTTCACCATCTTTAGATCAACTGAGGGAATATGGGGAAGGCATATGATAGGCATGTGATGCTCCCCATCTTCATTGATCTGAACGTGGCCATGTTGGTTGTCATCACTAGGGATACATAGGTCGTGGAGAAGGTCATGGTCACCTTCATGCATTAGTGTTTCCTACTCCAGGCATGCCGTAAGTCGTTTGTCGTACACCTTGCTTGTTTTCTACCATGGTGTATGCCTTCTTTGATTCAGGATTGATACACTCCTTCATATCACAGACCCTTGTCCATGATTGGTACTCGAGGTAGAGAGGCTTCAAGTGACATTGGAGTTGAATATTCCAGTTGGAGGCTGAGCTAACTTCTTTGAAGTATGTAGAGACTGTAAGCTATTGTAGGGGAATTACTGCTTTGGGGGAGATTTCCTATGTTTAAAAATACAACCATATAATTTCATCCTTAGCATGGATCTGATGTATTTGGTGTAGGCGTTCGTGGATTGCTTCAAGAGGTAGGTTTTGTTCTTCAATGCAGATGGAGAACCAGTGGTGTTTGTAGGTGAACAAGATCCTCAGGGGGTCAGAGGCATATTCCATCTTTATCATCCATGATAGGTGAGTTGAGGCTGAGTTATTCATATGTTAATTTGTTGGTGTTTCCATGGGTCATAGAAGAGTTCCTTGATTTCTTTTCAGAATAGGTTGTATCATTACCACCTCAATAATAGATCGAGTTTGGGATCGAGATACAGTAAGGATCATCTCTTATATCTATGTATCCATATAGGATGGCCGCTCCAGAGTAACAAGAGTTACGTATGCAACTTGATGGTCTATTAAAGTGCAGTTTTTATCAGTTATGTGTGTCACCGTGGGGGGCACCCGTTTTTTCATGAATAAGGCTGACAACAGTTTGAGGTTTTCTGTCGATTATCATCGACTAAAAAAAGTGATAGAGACGAATTGATATATGCTACCATGTATTGATGACTTATTCGATCAAAATAATAGTGCATGTGGGATCCCAAATATTGACTTGTGGTTAGGATATTATCAGGTGTGGTGCTCCAGTTATTTCCCTTCGAATAGAGGGAGTTTGGTTTTATGTTTTTTGCGATGCTTCATATCATGGGTTATGTAGGGTTTTGATGTAGCAACTATTAGTTGATTCTTATTGGTCATGGTAGTTTCATCACTATGAACGTAACTATGCCACCCATGATATTGAGTTGGTAGTTGTGGTGTTTTCTATGATGTTGTGGAGACATTACCTCATTGGTGAGATCTTTGTGGTCTTCATAGATCAGAACAGTTTGAGGTATGTTTTCTCCCAACATTACTTGAACTTACGATAGTGTCGTTTGATAGAGCTATTTTAGTAATATTACTTCAAAATATCGTACACACATGGAAAGAGGAATTTTATAGCTGATGCACCGAGTCGAATTTCATGTAGTGATGCAGTGCATCAATTTAGTGACTCCTTGATAGTAATGGATGAATTTTCATCATTACATCTTGATATAGGAGAATTTGGGGGAAAGGGTTATCTTTTCTAGATTACGATCCAGTCATCTATAGTGTAGCAGGTGGAAGAGGGCCAAATGGTGGATCTTGAGATGGAGGTTAGGAATGACCGAGTTATTTGTGGTGAGGTCCCTAATTTTTTCTCTAAGGATGAAAATAACCCTGTTTAGTATCATGGAAGGATATATGTTCCTTTTATGATGCATGAGATAGTTCTCTGAGACTTACATTGATCTCTATTAGTGGTGCATCCTAGCATGACAAAGATGTACTGATCCTCGTGGTGCCAGTTCTAGTGGATTGGGCTAAAGTGTGCGGCTGCGGATATTGTGTCTCGATGTTTGGTCTACAAGAATTTGAAGGTCAAACACTATGTTCCTGGTGGTATGCTCCGACCATTAGATGTTCATCAGTGGGTGTGGGATGACATCTCAATGGACTTTTCAAATGGTTTACCATAAGCTCAGGGAGGACATTATAGTACTTGGGTGTTAGTGGATCATTTAACAAAATCGTCCCACTTTATAGAAATCAAGTAGTCACTATCAGTTGATATTTTTTCAAGGCAGTATCTGGAGGTACTGGTGAGACTTCATGGAGTCCCAAGGACGATCATTTCCGATCGAGATACTCATTTTAACTCTACGGAATGGAGTGGTATCCAACATGATTTTGGTACTTAGGTATTCATTAGATCTACTTTTCATCCTCATAATAATGGTCAGAGAGATCGAACTATCCAGACTCTTGATGATATTTTACACTCTTGCGACATGAATTTTGAAGGTTCATGTATGAGGCATTAACCCATGGGGGAGTTCACTTACAACAATAGTTTTCACACCACCACTAGTATGGCACTGTTTGGAGCATTATATGGCTAGCCTTTCCATTCTCCATTGTGATGGATTGGGTTTAGAGAGTATTTCATTCTCAAGATAGAACTAGTGTAGAATACAGTAGAGATGGTTGAGGTGATTAGTGAGAGGATGAAGACAACACATGATTTCCAGAAATCATAAGTCAGTCAAAGGAGGAGTTCCTTAGAGTGTGATATGGGGGAACACATGTTTCTAATGGTTACTCCCTGTCATGGGGAGCGAAGGTTTCCTCATTAGAGTATGCTTTTCCCTGGGTTTTTTGGTCCTTTCGAGTTGATTACGTGGGTTGGAGTTATGGCATATCGAGTAGAACATCCCCCACAGATGAGCCAGATACATGATGTTTTCCATATATCATATCTATGTCATTATCTTCAAAAAAACTAGCATATCATCCATTTGGGAGAGATCAGTGTGGATGATGATTAGACCTTTGATGAGAAACCTATAGAGATCCAAGACCACAAAGAGAAGGTGTGGCACGTGTGTTCTATCCTTTTGGTTTGTGTCTTGTGGGGACACAATGGAATAGAGGAGAGTACCTAGGAAAGTGAGTCACACATACATGCTCAGTACCACTAGTTTTTTAATGTTTAATTCTTTTCATGTAATGACATCCCCTTTTTGTTATATATTTCTGTTTTTAGGTGATGGATTTCATTGGTTGCTTCCTGTGTATTCCCTCTTTGGAGAGGGTTCTTGATGGGTGGATGTTCGGTATTCGTTTCTGTAACTTTTAAGTTGGTTTTGGATTCATGAGGACCATAATGTTTTGAGAGGTAATTGATGTACTGTCCCAAACATGTCAAGTCCATTACATTACTTGAATGTAGTGTTTGAGGTGCTCAGGTATTCAAGGGGTCTTATCCACAACACTTTTCAAAATTTCTAATTTGGTGAACAGTTCTAATGGTAGCCTTATGAACCATTCCAATGGTAGAAAACTGTGAACAGTACCAATGTCAGACCGTCGTGAATAGTACCAATGGTAGACCATTGTGATCAATGTCAATGGTAGAATTATTTGAAAATTGTCATTGATTGCTTAGGAAAATAGTTCAATGGTAACCTTATGTGAACAATGTCAATGGTAGCCTTGTAAATAGTTCCAATGGTAGATCACTGTGAATAGTTCCAACAGTAGCCTTGTGAATAGTTTCAACGAGAGATCGTTGCGAACAGTTCCAAAGGTAGCCTTATATAAATAATGTCCTTGGTAGCATTACATGAATATTGAAATGGTAGTCATATGTGAATAGTGTCTTCGGTAGCATTATTTGAAAATTTTCATCAGCTGACTTAGTTGAACAGTGCAATGGTAACCTTAGGTGAATAGTGTAATCAATAACCTTTTGTCAATAGTGAAATGGTAACCATATATAATCAATGTTAGTAGTAGGCTTATGTGAACATTGAAATGGTAACCTTAGGTGAATATTGTTTCTATAATGGCAAGGTTCCAGTGGTAGACTCTTCCCTTTTCCAAATTTTGTGTTCATGAACAGTGTTTCCAAAACGGTGAGGTTCCAATGGTAGCATCTTTCCTTTGCCAAATTTTGAGTTCATGAACAATGTTTCTCGAATGGTGTTGTTCTAATGGAAGCCTCTTTACTTTTCTAAATGTTGATTTACTAAATAGTGTATCCATAATGGTGGGGTTCCAAAGGTATCCTTTTTCTTTAACCAAATTTTGAGTTCACAAACAGTGTTACTAGAATGGTTAGGTTCCTACGGTAGCCTCTTTCCTTTTCAAAATTTTTAGTTCATGAACATTGTTTCCAAAATGGCGAGGTTCCAATGGTAGCCACTTTCTATTTCAAAATTTTTAGATCATGTACAACACTTTTAGAATGGTGAGGTTTCAATGATTTCTTCTGAACTTTTCCAAATTTCATGTTTGTGAATAGTGTTTCAAGCTTCCTACAGTCACCCCTTTTTATGTAAATTGAATTTAAATACTTTTTTATGTACTCTAAGGAATATTCAAAGGTTGTAACTCCTATATTAATTTTCCGAAAGCTTGGGATGTTTTCACTTGGTCAAAATGCAAGGTTTAATGAGATCAACATTTAATTTAAAATCCATCATATCATAAACAGCTGCTCCGTTAAATATTCTAAGGGATGAGATATATTCCTCCCTAATTCTTCAACTTTGTTATCAGCTATGAGACCCCCAACGCTTTCACATATGGTTACTATTTCAATGTTCACATAATAATACTGATTTCACTATTTATATAAGGTTACTGTTGCACTATTCAAATAAGGCTACCGATTATATTGTTCACATAAGGTTACCATTTCACTTTTCTCATAACTCAACTGATAACACTATTCAAATAATGCTACCGAAGACGATGTTCACATAAAGCTACCATTGCACTTTTCACATCATCCTACCAAGGACACTATTCAAATAAGGATTCCTTTGGAACTTTAATGATGATATACCATTGGAACTATTCACAAGGCTACCATTGGAACTGTTTAAAATGGTCTACTGTTGGAAATGTTCACAAGGCTACATTTAACACTGTTCATATAAGGTTACCATTGAACTGTTCCCCTAAGGCAACCGATGACACTGTTCACATAAGTCTACCGATGACACTGTTCAAAGTGATCTACAATTGGAACTGTTCACAATGGTCTACCATTGGTACTGTTCACATTGGTCTACCATTGGAACTGTTCACAAGGCAATCACTAGAATTGTTCACCAAATTTGAAATGATGAAAAGTGTTGTGGATAAGCCACCTTGAATACCTGATCACCTCAAACACTACATTCAAGAAATGTAATGCACTTGAGAAGTCTAGGATGTTACATCAGTTACCTCTAAAAACATTATGGTCCTCAAGAATCCAAAACCAACTTAAAAGTTTCAGAAACAAATTCTGAACAACCACCCATCGAGATACCTTTCAAAAGAGGGAATCCATAGGAAGCAACCAAAGAAATCTATCACATTAACAGAGAATTTTTATAACAAAAAAGGGGACGTCATTACATGAAAAGTGTTAAAAATAAAAAAACTCAAGGTATAGAGCATGTATGTTTCACTCACTTACCCAGGTACTCTCTTCTATGCCATTTTTTCCCACAAGACACAAACCAATAGGATAGAACACACGGTCCACACCTTCACATTGCGGTCATGGATCTCCATAGGTCGCTCATCAAAGTTCTCATCATCATCCACATCGATCTATCCACAATCGATGATGTGATAGTTGTATTGAAGATGACAACAAAGCTATGATATATAGAAAACGTCATATATCTGGATCATCTACAAGGGAAGTTCTACTCAATACGCCACAGTTCCAACACATGTTATCACCTCAAAAGGACCAAAAAACCAAGGAGAAAGTATACTCTAATGACCATACCTTCGTTTTCCATGACGCAAAGTAACCATCAGAATCATGTGACCCTCCATATCAAGCACTAAGGGACTCCTCCTATGATTGGATTTTGATTTCTGGAAATCTTGCGCTATCTTCATTATCTAACGAATCACCTCAACCATCTCTATTTTATTTTGCACTAGTTCTAGTTTGAGAATGGCTTACCCTCTGAACCCAATCCATCACAACATATAATGGAAAGGCTATCCATATAATGCTTCAAACGACGCCATACTGATGGTGGTGTGAAAACTATTGTTGTAAGAGAACTCCACCATGGGTCAGTGCCTCATCCATGAACTTCCAAAATCCATGTAACAAGAGTGTAACATGTCATCAGGATTCTGGATAGTTCGCTCACTCTAACCACTCTTATGAGTAAGAATAGTAGTTCTAAGGAATAACTGAGTACCAAAATCATTTTAGATACCTCTCCATAACCTAGAGGTAAAATGAGTATCTCGAATGGAAATGATCATCCTTGGGACTCCGCTAAGTCTCACCACCTCTTTGAGATACTACCTTGACAAAACATCAATTGACCATGGCTCCTTGATTGCTATAATGTGGGATGAGTTTGTTAAATGACCCACTAACACCCAAATAGTATCATGTCCTCCCTGAGGTCAAGGTAAAATAGTTACAAATTCTATTGAGATGTCTTCCCATTTCCAATGATGAACATCTAATGGTTGGATCAGACCACATGGAACACAGTGTTTGACCTTCACCTTCTTGTATAAAAAACATCAAGACACAAAATCCACAACCACACACTTTAGCCCAAGCCAAAGAAACTAGCTCATCGAGGATCGGTACATCATGGTCAAGCTAGGATGCACCACTAATAGAGATCAATGGAAGTCTCTGAGAACCGTATCACGCATCATAAAAGTAACACATATCCTTCCATGATACAACACTTGATGTTGTTTATCCTTAAAGAAACAATTAGGGACCTCACCACAAACAACTCAGTCATTCCTGACCTTCATCTCAAGATCCACCAATTTGCACTCTTCCACCTTCTACACTAGAGATAATTGCACCGTCATCTAGAAAAGACGCCCTCTTCCCCCAAATTATCCAATATCAAGATTTAATGCTGAAAATTCATCCATTACTCTCCAGGAGACACAAAATTCATGCATTGCATCACTATGTGACTTTAGACTCAGTGCATCAGCTACAAAATTCCCCTTTCCATGTGTATATGATATTTCGAAGTTGTTTTCCTATAATAACTCTATCCACCGATGCTATCGTATGATCAAGTCATGCTGGGAGAAAACATATCTCAAAATCTTATGATCTGTGAAAACCACAAATCACTCCCCAATTAGGTAATGTCTGCACAACATCATAGAAAACACCGCAACTACCAACTCAAGATCATGGGTGTAATAGTTACGATCATGGTGATGCAGCTAGCAAGACCCATATGAAACTAATGATCTTTGCTGCACCAGAACACATTATAACCAAGATACAATGCATCGTAAAAAAATAAAACTGAACTACCTCTATTGGATGACAAATAAATGGAGCACTTACTAACTTCTCCTTTAAATTCTCAGAAGGTACCTAAAAATGATCAGTCCATATGAACACTTGATCCTTCCGGGTCTAAGCTGTTAGATGAGTTGAAACACTAGAGAAATCGACTATGAACCTCTTGTAGTAGCCTGTGAGACCACAAAAACATCGCACCTCTGACATTGTCTTTGGGTTTTCCCAAGACATGACTACTTCTCTCTTAGATGCATCCCCAACTACTCCCTACAGGGACACAACATTCCCCAGGAAACGGTATTCTCAAGGCCAAAACTCACACTTACAAAACTTCCCAAACAACTGATGATGACGAAGAACTGCAAAAAACATTATGTAGATGCTTAGAAATCTCCTTTTAATATGTGGTGTACACAAGGATGTCATGGATGAATGACTCCAAACACTTGTCCAAGAACTCATGGAACACAGCATTATCGACCCCATGAACAAAGCTAGAGAATTTTTCTTGCCAAAAAAAATTAAAATGAACTCACAATGCCAATGATGACAATAGGAAGCAGACTTCGAGACACCCTCATCCTTCGCACGCACCTGAACATATCCTAACCACAATCCAATCTTTGATATCCAACATGATCCATTTTGTTGATTGAATAAATAAACAATACACAAAACCGTATAACGATTCTTATCTATCAATTTGTTTAATCGATGATAATCGACACAAAACCACATCTGTTGTCAGCCTTCATAATAAAAAAAACTGGTGCCCCCCACAGTGACACACTTAGATGATCAAAACCACACTTTAATAGACCATCATGTTTTATTCATAACTCTCGTAACTCAGAAGTGGACATCCTATATAGAGATATAGTTATAGGAGATGCTACTCATTGTAGCTCGATCCCAAACTCGATCTATTGTCGAGGTGGTAATGATACAACCTCTTCTGAATCTATTTTGATTGACTTTTTCGGGTTCATAATAAATAATAATGAGGCCACAATACACCTCAAAACATTATATAGTAGTGATAATAATGAAAATGGAGTTTTTTAATAATCATTAAATTTTTATATTGAATAAAATATACCTTAATTGAATAGAATAGTTACATTAATAAAACATGAAATCATGCATGATTTTATAACAGTGTAGTAAGAAAAATAAAATTAGAGTCTCAAAAGGAAATACAAATCTGTAAATATTACAGCAACAAAATTCCCTCCTGGGGTTTTTTTTCTGGTTAGTAAAAAATATTTTCAGTTTTTTCAAACTCTTAATAAATTAGATTAATGATTCAAATAAAATATATATCTATAATATGTGTGGCATAAGACAATTAAAGAACATATAAACATTACGGTGTTTGAAAATAAATTTATCAATAAAATAATAAATCAAAACCGTATTATGTATATTAAATTTTATAGTGAGTAAGTAGTTTTTTCAAGTAAATAATAGTACACCATTTAGAATCATTAATAATGTATCCGAAAATTTATGGATTTTAATGTTTTAAAATGTTTTTTATAAATTGTCAATAAAAATTGATATATTTAGTTTTATGGGAAATTTATATTTATTAAATGTTTAATAAGAAAAATCATTAAATCTTCTCAGCAATCCAAAAATGTTGAAAATTTTGTTCTAGGATTAGTTGAATATGATTAATGGAATATACAATAGTTATTAGTATAAAAACTCAAAGATGATATGCAGTTAATAAATGAAACATTATCTATATAATATTTTTTTCCAAAAATACTAAAATAATAATTACTTAGAAGAGACTATTGTACAATAATAGGATTATTCAAAAACCATTGATGAATCACCAAAATATGAATCATAGCCAAATTCAATGAATGAATAAATGAATAATGTAATGAAATTTATGAATTTTTATCATAGAAAAAGAGAAAATGGTCCTAACATTGTTCAAAAAAATAGAAATCCATGAATTTGTAAAATATTTATTTAATGAAAATACCAAAAATATAGATAATAATATAAAGGATATACACATATTGAAGGAATAGATGCTGTTGAATTATTTTCATCATTATCATAATCGAATGAGTCTGAAATTCGATGAATGTTGTCATTAATGTAAAATTTAATTTATATATGATCGATTTAAATACATGAATTGAGAATGGAGAGATTAAGTGGATGTATAAATTTTAAAATTTATTAGATTACATATTTTGAATTTTGGATAAAATAACATTCAATTAAATAATTCCCTGGGTTAAATAATATATAAACTATAATATTTATAGGATTCATAACATTTTTTCATGATATTAATCAATTTTATAACAGATGATGATAATCATAATGCAAATGTGAAATAAACTAATGATGAGATATTTATATTAACTTTCCATGTTGAGAATATCATTTTTTGCTATAGAATATAGAAATCGGGATGGAAATTTTATATATTGAATGTTATGATATATCAGATATTTTAATTTGTGGGATCAAAATATTATAAAATTATATGTATAAAAAATAATGAAAATTCTTTTATTTCCACATTAATATTAATATGGGGGTTTTTAATAAAAATTTTGGTATTAAATAAAAAAATATATCAACAAAAATATTTTTTAGAATTAAACATTAAATATCTATAGATAGAAGTGTTTTTCATCCTACAATATATCTACAAAATATTTATGTATTTTTATATAAAATATTAAAAACATAGGTTATTTTATATGACATAATTTTCAACCCATAGTTTTTATGTATCATAATGTAATAACATATTATTTCTATGGAATGGAACAATGTGTAAATATATGATGTACATTATTATGTCATAGAGTTATATAAAATAAATCTAAAAGGGTAGTTCATATACATAAATGTGGATTATGATTGTGATATTATGGATAATAAATATTCAATTTCAGGATCATTAATTTTTTTGAAAATTTTATCATATAGAAAGATACAAATCAATAGGGTGTCTATCAGAACAATAAGGAGGAGGAATATATGTTAACATTGAATTCATATACTCAATTACTATTTATAATGAAGTATCTATAGGAATTTATTAAATATTAAATGATACCTATTGTGATCTATTATTATAATAAAAAATTCATTCAATTATTAAATATTCCAATGTAAACCCATGATTTGAAATGCAATTATATCTTATATAAGTGAACTAATGAAATTAATGAGTAATAAATCATCATGATAGAATATATTGGAATAAATAAAAGTATTGAAAAAATTGGAATTTTTTTCATAATAAAATTTCGGAATAATCAATGGAATATTTTTATTCAATCACATTCATTAAATATAAGATATTTTGGAAAATTTCATTTGAAAATATAGTTTTACCCTTTATCATGTATTTTTATACCATGTAATTATTAACACATTTGAATTAAAATTTAAGAAGGTAGATTGAGAAAAATTATATGGTACTCAAGTTTCAATGATGTTAAAAATTTATAATATCTTTCATGAGTTACTCTGCATAACAATATTAAATTTTAATAGTTTAACATTCACTAACCAAAATAAATTAGACGATTCCATGAATAATTGATTGTATCTCGTGTTTCCTTGTGTAGTTTAAACATACCTCCCCTCACCCATTTTAAGGGGAAGATATAGTGTGTGTTATGTGCCTTATGAGACATCCCCAGGACACCATCACCTGGTATGAAATTCCATGTAAATTAGAAAAATTTGGGATACTATGATACAGTTTAAATAAAAAACAAGAAAAAATAAGTTAATAGAAATAAATGTATTAGTAAAAAAATTAAACTCAGAACATAACTAAACCAATGATATCGTAGTACAAAGTGTAGAACATGTGACTCAAATAAAACAATTAAAAATTAATCAAAACCAAACTACACTATGACATCGACCTCAAGACTCTCTACATTCTCCAATCTCCAACAAGACTACTTGTACCCACTGTATCATGACAAATCAATAATGTATTATAGATATCATATATTTACATATTTTATGATAGATGAAATCTACAAATGCCATGTAGAGACAATGAAGGTTTCATGTCTCAACCGAGTAGCATTACTGGAATCGCTTCCCAACTCTTGAAAGTAAGAATAAATTTTTTATCACATTAATGTTATATATTTTAAAATTATTTAACATAGTTTATATCAATGACACATAAGTTTTCTAACCAAAAATAGTTTGACATGGAATAACATAAAACCATATTTTAATTATTATCTCCAATCATTTGGCACACCCATACCTCATTATTACAAATCCACATATTAATATCATGGTGATAGTTACATTATTATTATTAGTATCTCATCAATATACCATGTTTTTATAAGTAAACTGATACTAGGTTTCCCAATAAAACACTCCCATTCCACAACATCATGTCTAAAGAAAATCAACTCACACTAAAAAGGTAATCCGAATTCCAATTCATAACAACTATATAAATCCAATTCGATAAAATAAATATTATTTTATATCCATCTAATATATTTAAAACATGTTTACAAACATTTTTAGAAGTATTAAAAACAAAAAAATTTTGTAGGTAATCATTTTATAACAGGAAAAAAAGTTTTCCCAAAACCATCCAAATTTATCAGTTTTAAAGAAAATATCACAAATATTTTTTCCGTATATTCTCACATTTTTAATTTTATTAATTATTTTAAACTAATAATTCGTTTTATAATAATGTTAAAAAGATAATGAATCATCATACCTCTCAATTGTTTAATAAATGCAATAAGGGAATCATAAAATAAAAAAACCAACATAGATCATCTTGATCTGAAAATGGATCTTGTTCCCTTCAATAAATAATGATATCTGATTAAATTTTGAATAAAAAACATTAATTTATATGTATCTAATTATAGAAATGAATATAACAGAGATCTATGCCTTTGAAATAAAAATAATGGTGAAGTACAAGAACGTACTGATGATTATGATCCTCCAACACACATTAATTCACATGTGGAGTACTCAAGAACAAAATGGGACCAACTCTCAATGATTGGTAGGAAAATGAATTAATGATATTGCATGATTAGGGAAAAAAAGAGTTATTAAGGTGATAAAACCTAGTAGATGAACAATTTTATGATTTGAAATTTTATGGTGTTTGGATACTGTCCATCATTATAAAAAATATTTTATAAAAAATGAAAATTATACTATTGCATAACAAACCTATAATGGATGGATAACATGTCTAGACAATCCATACACCAACTGTTCATTTCCCCACTGTGTCAAAGTGAATAGTTTCTCTTAGAAACCAACTTGATTTTTACAAACCTCACACCGACTATGTTCATTCGTAGTGCTCACTATTTTATATTTCATAGATTCATTGTTGTGTTTCATAGTTTCTATTAATAATTTTCAATACACGAACATTCTAAAAACACTATAAATTGTTATAATACTGTTCTTAATCCCTTGAAACATAATTAAATCAGTATATATTCTTAAAATTCACAAACATAGGTAAAATTAATAGAAAAGGGTGGTTCTAAATTCTCCCATCCATTATAATTTATTTACTTGAAAATTAAAAACACTCATTTCCTTGGTTGGGATCATACCATTTCCCTGGAATTTAATTTCCAAAAAACCATGTTTCTTCATGAATCTGGCCACACTTCAATAAAACCCAACAATAGAACAATTCTCTTAGAAAAAAATATTCATCTTTCATGGGAGTATGAATAATCAATGTGTTAAGCTCTGGATAAACATGATCCAATAGAATCACATGGTTATGATTAGGTTGATACTTACTTAGTTGAGATAACTAACATAAGTTATGCACTGAAATGAACATTGAATGAAAAGAAAACTTATATTCCACCTCACTAACCCATAAAAGTATCCCAAAAGGAAATATGTATTGAGGATATAACATTCCCTAAATACCAAAACAATGATTCCCAAACATTGAAAATATTTTAATGAAGACATGAACACTCACCTCAAATGATAATAGTCTTCAACGTTGATCTCTAAATGATTTATTACAATACAATTCCTACTCCATTATCTATCCAATCAACATTTTCTTTTTAGTGATGAATTTGTTTTTCAAAAAAATAATGATTCTATAATTTGGACATATGATATCATTATAATAAAATAATTGACACTATTATATTTATTATAGTTCATTTTATATACCCAAATGGGTATTTCATATTTTATTTGATGGATGTTGAATTTTAATGATAAATTTTGTATATATGAAAAATAATTATAAATAATTGGAATAGAACATTTTCAAAATATAGAATAAGAGAAATAAAATATATTATATTTGAAAACATATTGATATAGACACATAGTGAATTATATTAGCATATAATAAAGATGTACATTTTAATTTGGTGTTTCATCAGTATGTTAATATAAATGTGGAATAACTCTTTATTCAAAATTTATATTTTATTTTATATGATCTAATATATGGAGAGACATATTTTTTTATTTCGGATTTGAAATACTTTTTTCCTGATAAATATATTTAATCACAACAGGGAGTCGTGATATTGGTAAATTTACACATTATCAATGCATTATCCATTGATTTTATCCATAGTGGTGAAGAATATCAAATTTTATATTTAATGATTATATTTATTTTTCAAGAAATATAATATCTATATTTAATTGTTCCATTAACCATTCATTACTTATTATCATAATTTAATAACCAAATTTATGATGGTCCAAAACATGACAAAACAATAGTCATTTAACATTATGGGTATGTTTTTTAATTTTTATTAAAATAAGTGGTATTAGAGAAAAGGATGTGAAATTTATATGGTCCAGACTAATGTTTTACATTCTAAAATTGTCAAATATAAGTGTATGGTGAATCATGGATGTCTAGTATATTGAATTTTACCCTTTTTAACACCATTGATTATTCTGACCAATAAATTCTAACAAATGATTTGTAAATTTACCTAACCTACTATATTGTTCTTGATTGAGTGATGTTATATGTGTCATTTTATAATTTCTTTTAAAATAATTTTTAATAATGTAGTGGGGTTATTTTTAGTGAATATTTTATAGAGCGGTTATTTCCAAGGAGAAAAATATGAATAAAAATATAGTTTTAGGGTTTAATGGATCCAATTACCATGATTGGAAGAAAATATGTGATTACATCTATATTTTTTTTCAATTTTTATCTCTTCATTGTTTTAAAAAACATGATATGAACAAATGTTCTGATAGAATATTCCTTAACTAATGTTGATATGAATGAGTATTAATGCTCATTCAAATATATTTAAAGACCATATTAAGTGTATTTTTAAATAACATATCCATGAATATTATGATTTATACTTATTTGAAGACAATATATGATTTAATATTTGACATTAATTAAGGATAAAACATATAATGAAAAAATAACAAGTCGTACATAGTACATTTAATTATTGAGCAAAAAAATCCTAGAGAAGGAATTGAAATATTATTATATCATTTGATATATATGTTGAAATATATTTGTTGAGTATGTTTTAAAATATGGTACATATATAATTTAAAAAAAATTAATGTGATTACCAACTATTTTTTTGACAATGATTTGAGAATTTGATGATTGTAATGTGTTATATAATTATATAATTTTCTTATAAATTTGGATAGTGATGTTTTAGATTCATGTAAAGATGGATGAAACATATAGACATTTATAAAATGGGATTTATTTTAAATGAATAAAAAATCATGATATTATTTTATAAAAATGCTTATGATTAATTGAGTGATAAATTAATATAGTGTTGGGAAGGTAAATTTAAGAGAGTAATAATGATATTTGAATAATTGGTACTATTCTTGTTCTTTAATTATACAAATTATTATATATAATTTAATGACATCCTCAGTGGGAAGAAAATGAAAATAATTATAATTATTTTAAAAAATAACAATGAAATTTCATCATTGAAATTACATTAGAATTATTAATATAACAAGAAATATGATTTATAAGAATCTATTAGTCCACATGGAAGAAGTTGATTGTAATACTATTTTGAATAAATTAAGGAAAAATTTGGAGTAGATTTCAGGGATAAAAATGTGGATATATTTGAAAAATCTCATATTATAAATAATAAATATTTTCTAGAATGGGTTATGGTTCTCATGTTGGAACTTATTGGATTCTATTAGGACCCTCAAATATGGAAAAAATATAATATATTGATTAGAGTATTGTTAAAAAATCCTTAATGTAGTCACAAAAACAAAATATAATTTTACATAGATTATAAAAGATATAGATAATTAAAGAGATATTCTATAAATATTCATATATGTTAATGAAATCATTAAAAAAAATTAGTATCATTATATATAGTTTATTCAGATATAATACATATATTACAGAGAGAGAACACAAATTTGAAAACCCGATAATGTTTTTGGAAAATTAATGAATATACATTAAACTGGAATCTATAGAGAAGGTTGATATACATATATTTAATTTTGATGGGTTTTTTATGAACAAATTAATTAACGGGTTGAAAGTGGAACAATTAGTTTTGATAAGGATTGGAATTATTAATGAGATGACTATAGGGTTATTAATGAATGTAGTATAAAATATATAATGTTAAAAATTGTGATAGGGAACATCAATGATATAGATTAATGTGGTTAAAGATAACCTTCAACCATAGAGTGATAATCACATTTAATGAATATATATAAATTTGGTTGATATATTTATTTTAAAAATAATAATTACATTGATAAAATATATATATTATTGGATCTTATGTCACCTATGACATGCTGTTATTAGGTGGAAGACTAGCTTATGAGTTAGATGATTAGATTCTAAAAAAGAGAAATAAGACAATTTCTATAAATTCAATACTAAAATAGTTTTTATTAATATTAATTTACAATTTCATTTATTTGAAAAAAATATAAAGATTTTATTAAAATAAAAAGATAAGAAATATTATCATAAATTTTATCGAGGATGGATGTATAAAAATTGAAAAATATTCGACTAGAAAAATTTTCCTTGGTAGTAAATGAAACATATAACCATCTCTCTAATTATTATGTAAATTTGGAGATAAAATTATAAATATAATATATCCAAATTGTTTTTATTAATGAAAGGATTAGGGAAATTTAGGCAATCCAATATGACGTTTATTTAATGGTATGAAAGTGTAAATTAGATTATATTATTAATATTTGTTTTTAGACTCAAATAACTTGGAATAATAATATAATGATTAATTTATAGGATGTGTTAATTAAAATTTTCAATTTGGAAATTATGGGGTTTTAATGATCTGGTGAAGTAGGTTTCAAAAATATTAATGGATGAAATGAAAAAAATTGATGTTATTTTTGAGGGTGGATGTCAACCAAATCTCATTATTCAATATATATTCTACTACTAGAATAAGTTTGTCATATTTAGTAAAAAAATATATTATATAAATAAAATTCCATAATTCAATAACAAATTGTTTGATAATAAATGAAGAATTATATTATGAGGATTTCATGAATAGAACTATTCACCATATGATAAAACTGGAAAAAATATCTATATTCTTTAGATTAGTCCTGTAAAATAAAAGAGTAATTTAAATTAGTCAATTTATTAGGATATTATTTATTTTTTAAAACATATATGAGATGGAGAAAATCAGATTCCTTCTTAAGCCCGAAGTTATTTAGTTAACTATATCTTCTAATTAAAAATAGAATTTAACTATATTTTCATGGTTCAATATTTTTTATTTTTGAACATTACACATTTATATATTCAGAGTGAAATTTAGTACATCTAATTATTTTTGAATTTGCTTGGATTGAATTTTTTGGGATCCTAATAAATATGAAGGAGGCCACTGGGCACCTGAAAACAAAATATAGGGGAGATAGCAATGAAAATGGATTGTTTTAATAAATATTAAATCTTAATATTTAAAATCATATGACTCAATTTAAGTGAATAATTATATTAAAAAACATGATAACATGGTTGATTTTATAAAAAAAATTTAGTAATATAAAATTAGAGCCTGAAAAGGAATAATGAATTTGAAAATATTATAGAAATGGAATTCCCATCTGGGTTTTAATTTCATGTTATGAAAAGAGTAGTTCACATTTTTTATACAATTAATAAATAAAATTTATGTTTCAAATAGAATATTACTCCTTTAGAAATGTGGAATAAGATGATTCTAAAAAATATAATCATTTTGGTGTTCGAAAAAAATAACAATTAAAATAATAGAAATATAATTATCTATATTTAGGATTCTAATGAGTTAATAGTTTTTTTCTGGTAATTAAGATTATAACATTTAGAATCATTAATTAATTTTAGGACAAATAATTTGTATTGTAATGTCTATAAAGTTATTTATGAAAATTATCAAATTAAATTGATAAATTTAGTTTAATGGGAAATTTCTATCAATTAAATGGTTGATATGAAAATTTTAAAATGTTCTCAATAATCAAAAAATTATGGTAATTAATTTGTTGAATTAGTGGAAGAAGAATATTTGAATATACCTGATTTTGTAATATACATATTCAATGTTCATACAATCTTGATGAATGAAATATTATCCATGTCATATTTCTTCTAAAAATACTAAAATAATAAATTTTACAGAACACTATTGTACAATCATCAGTGAATAAAAAAAACTATTAAAGAAGCTAAAAAATAAAAATCAGAGGATGAGGTCCTGAATGAGGACATGAATTATGTAATAAACTTTCAGAATTTGTATCCTTGAAAAAGAGAAAATCATCATAATAACGTTTCAAAAAATTTATATGGACGAATTTTAAAATAATTATATAATGAAAATAAAAATAATATAGAAAGGAATATAAAAGATATACGTAGATTGAATGAATATATGTTGATGAAACGTTAACATCAATGTGAGACTCGAATCAGTCTGAAATTTGATGAATTTTGTCATTAAAGTATAATTTAAATTATATATGATCGATTAAAAAATTAAATTTTGAATGGAGTGATCTGTTTTGATGTTTATGTTGCAAATGTTATTCGTATAATTATTATTGATGCTTAATAAAAAGATATTCATTTAAATATTTTTTTATATTAAATAATATAAAAACAAATATATTTATAGGAATCAAAGAATTTTGCAATGATAATGATAAAATTTATTAGAGAAGATCTTGATCACAAGCTCAATGTGAAGTAAACTAATTATGAGATATTAATAGCACCATTCCTTGTTAAAAATAAATTTTTGAGTGAATGAATTTATAAATTGGAAAGAAATTTTTATATATTGAGGATTCTGATATTTCATATATTTATAATTAGTGAACTCATAACATTATTGAGTTATATTTTTCAAAAAATAATAAAAATTATTTTATTTCTATTTAAATATTAATATGGGATATTTTAATGAAATTGGATATGATTAAATATAAACATATATCAACTAAAATATTAGCTAGACCTGAACATAATAAGTCTATAGATAGATGTGTTTTTCATCCTACACTATATCTATAAAAGCTTTATTTATTTTTCTACATAATATCAACAAGATATGTTTTTTATATTATGTAATTTTCAAGACATAATTTTGATGTATCATAAAGTATGAACATATTAATTTTATGGAATGGAAGATGGTGTAAGTTTATGATACACGGTATTATGTCTTAGTTTTCTATAAAATAAAAACACAAGGGTTGTTCTTCTACATCAATTTGGATTGGGCTTGTGATATTATGGCTATGAAATATTCAATTTTAGGATCCTTAATTTTTGGGATAATATGTATCATATAGATGGATACAAATCCAAAGAGTATCTATCAGAAAAGAATCAAGAAGATTATATGTTAACATTGAATGCATGTATTGTATTAATATTTTTAATGAAGTAGATGAATCATATTATTTAATATTATAAGATACCTAAATTGATCCACTATTATAACAAATGATTCAAGAGTTGGGATGCCATTATTAAAAAACACCTAAATTGATCCATTATTACATTTTATATGATGGGGTTACATTAGAATCTTGTATGATTTCCAGAATGACATCCCAAATCTTGAACCAAGTAACAAACATGTTATCTCCTTGGTGTAAAATATTTTTGTATAAATTAAAGTAGATTATTTCAAAGACAAATTATTTTTCCAAAGAAGTATATTATTACATGGAATTCCATAAAACCATATTTTAATTCTTTTCTGAAATCCATTTTGCATACCTGTTCCATATTTCTACATATGCAGACATGACTATTCACTAAATGACTTGAAGGCCGGAATTTTTATTAATTTTTGGAAAAACTCTATTTTAAAGGAGAAGGGGGAAAATCTCAAAAGACATCAAGGACATGAAAAAAAACAAAAATTGGATGTCAAAGACCAAAACTAGACTATATAGAAAAACCCCTCCGATGTATAATCATCATTATGACTAACCACCAACAATTCATGACTATTCAAGAAGTTTTTTCATTAAAAAATTCATGGGATTGGTACCGATGGCGAAGCCATACACTCTCAAACTTCCAAATCTAGATTGTCATTCATGGTGACGGCACCTGATCTAATCCTCTTCTAGAGAAAATACTTATTAATAGTCCGGAGGAACACTATAAACTATATATTCAGAACCATTACTATGAATCCAATGCAACAACATCAAAATTCCATAGAACATGAACTGCTTTATTAAGAAAATACACATTCACATAGGAACAATTCCAAGTATAAAAAATCTTCCAACTGAAAAGAATCACTTACCTCCATCCATTCAAAATAAAACAAGAACACAATGCAAAATAAAATAGAAACCAACAAGAATCCTGTTGTATACTGAAAATCAAACAAACACTTCAGAATCAAATTAGATTCTTTGTTAGTATGAGAAAATTATTGCAGCATATTCGTGGAAGCCAAAGCACCAGAAATTCAACACCCAATAATGGAAAAAAAGGAGAAGCCAACACAGTCGCGCATGCCTAGCAACACAAACCATAGAATCCCAAACCAAATGCCTGTAAATAATGAAATAATGAGAAATTAATAGTATGCTAGAAAGAGGACCACAACCCAGGTCCTTTCTAAACCAAAAATAACACACTCGATGGCCAAGATGAATCACCCACTACACATATTGGA
Source organism: Viscum album (assembly GCA_963277665.1). Taxonomy (NCBI): domain Eukaryota; kingdom Viridiplantae; phylum Streptophyta; class Magnoliopsida; order Santalales; family Viscaceae; genus Viscum; species Viscum album. The sequence continues at coordinate 476,660,598 of OY728148.1, forward strand.
GACAGGGCAGAGACCTTCGACCACGAGATCTGGAAACTCAGTCGCAGACCGGTACCACACCACCATGGGAGACCCTATTTTTCTATGAGGGAATATACTGATAGAGGATTATAGAAGTTCAAAGGAATAGTCGATCTGAGATCAAGATGTGTAAACGCAATAGAGGAATCACCGCGAGAACTCTCTGAGTGCCAAAAGTTTCACCACATAAACCCGATTTGAAGGAGGATATGAAGAGGGAAAAATCCAAACACGTCGTTCACCTTATGGGATTATTCCTCTTTCATTTCATGTGTATGTTTTATACATCACACTCATGTAAATGTTATCATCCACAAATAAATATCATGGATAGAGCTCCATGCTTAGGATTAGTCACTCATAGATCTACCAATTCATCATAAGGAAACCATTACTAGGTTCCCAAAAAGAACACACCACTTATACAACATCAAGTCAAATGATTATAATATCATACATAAAATGTATTCCAAATACTGACAAAAAATAACCATTTAAATCCAATTGAACAAAATAAATCTTTTATTAAAGCCATATAATCTATTGAAAACATGTCTAGAAACATTTTTCGATGAATTAAACCAAATCAGTAGTATTAAAATCATCAATTTGAAATCATGAAAAAATAATATTTCACAAAAAAACCCAAATTTATCATTTTTAAGGAAGATTTCACTAAAGAGGTTCCTGTACAATCAAAATAGTTTTTTCTCAATTTTTTTAACGAAATCCAAACAAGTTGAAATTAAGAATTCATGTAATAATCAAGTTAAAATGATAATGAATCATAACACCACTCAATTATTATATTAAATGAATATAGGCACTATAAAAAACCGACATAGATCATCTTGATCTGACAATGAAAGTTGATCCCTTCAAACAGAAAAATTAAATCTCAGAATCATTGGCATAAAAAACTGATTTATATTTATCAATTTAGATCAATGATTTTAAGAGAGTGTAAAGCCTTGTAAATGAGATGAATAATTGTGAAAAATAACATTCTAATGAATATGAGCCTCCAAAGCACGTTTACTAACCTGTGGTAAGAGTGCATCATTAGAAAAATTATTTTATAAAAAACAAACATTCTAGTATATCAGAACGGTTGGATCATATAGTTAGACAAAACATGGACTGACCATTCTTTTCCCAACTATAAAAAAGTGAATAGTTTCTCATAGAAACCTATAACATTTAGACCATCATTTCACCAACTATATTCCTTTGTTGTGCCCACTATTTAAAATTTCCTAGTTTTCTTGAGGTGTTTAATAGTTTATACTAACAATGTTCACACCGCGAACTTTACTAAAAGACATCAAATAGTTCTAATACACTTTTTCACCACTTAAAATATAAGTTAATCAAATATATATAAATAAAATTAAAAATAATAGGGACAAATACTTGATAATGGGGGTCATAAATTATCCCAACCATTATACATTCTATCCTTTAATATAAGAAAACATTAATTTCCTTGGACGATTTCATACCATTTCCCTAGAATTTCTTTTTTATACATGCACATTTCTTCATGAATCCGACCACACATCAAAAAACACCACACTATAATGATTCTCTTATAAAAAAAATGTTTATCTTATATGGGAGTATGAATCAAAAAAGTATCAGGATCAGGGAAAACATGCTCGCATAGAATCACATGGTCATGATTAGGTTGAAACATATTCAATTTCGTTACCTAACATATGATATTATCGGAATTGAACCTTGGTGTAATATACACCTCATATCCAACTTCACAAACCCATTCATGTTTATTAAAAGGGACTATGTATCAGGGATATAACATTCACTTAATACCAAAAAAAATGATTCCCAAACATTGGAGATATTTTAAAGAACACATGACCACTCACCACCAATGACAATAGTATTCAATAGTTATCTATAAATGATTTCTGAAAACACTATTCCAAATCTACTCTCTAACCAATCAACCTAGTCTTTTGTATTATCTCATACAACAGGAGTAATCCATCTAGTGATGTCTTGCATATTTTTAATCAAAAAGTAGTTAATGACATTTAACCCCATACTATGCTTTGAAAGGATCCATATGTATTGGGAAATATTAAATATTGGTTTGAGAGATCACCACTATTAGTACATTATTCTACCCCATTCCATAAAAATCAATTTCACAATCCATAACCATTATATTTAATTTATTAACCATCCTCATCGATTTTACATCATTTTGAGGATGATACATCATGCTCATAGTCAAATGAGTCCAAATGTATTTCATTAAAGCTTCCAAAAACAAGACGTCAACACGGGGTATCTATCAAATACAATCTATAATGTAATTAATTTCATCTAAAAAACTAAGAATTATTTATTTTAGAAAAATACTATAATGAATGTTATTCTCAAATATGGATAAAATATGGCAACATTAGGTGTTGATCTTCAATTTATTTTATGAAATTATGTTCCCAAAACATTTTTCAAAATTATCAACAATCCATGGATATATACTATAATTTCACAATGAAAAATAGTAATTTCGGTATCATACACATAGGTTATTGAATCTCCACCTTGATCCATTAATAGGCATGCAATCTCAAAAGAAACTCTACCATTATCCTTTTTAATCCAACCACCAAAACAATATTGACAACTCTTTATGTTTTATTCAAATTCCTGGATTAACAACCCATTTCAATTGATGGAAGGCATAATTAATTTTTTATAAATAACTATATTTAATAGGATATGTTATAGAAATATCAAATATAAAATCCTATAAAGCATGTAACTATTAATAGTGTCCCCAACATTCAGTTTTGAACATATATTAACATATTCTGAAATAGATATTTGAGATCCTTTTACATACTTAATGAAGAATAACCAAAATATATAAGAAAAAAGAAACATTACCCTAGACAGAATAGTCCAAGTGAATGCCAATTATAACAAAAACAAACTATCACTGATCCTGTTCTTCTTTAGACAACTAATTACACAAATTCATTCACAACGAATCCACTACTAACTATCCATTATTGATTGTATAAATCATGTTAATGTTGAATATTTGAATGTATTCCATATATCATCATTTCAATAGATACAAATCTCATTGTGATAAATTTTTTCAAATTATTATTATCCATAAATACTGCATTTTTATCATTAAAAATATAATGAATCTGGGTCTTAAAATAAATTATTTCAATAGCTAATTTAAGATGTTGTGTTGGTTATTTCTTTACACGAAACAATAGATATTTTTACCCTTATGAAATAACATAATATCATTTCACAAGATCAAATACCAACCTCGATCCAAATTCATTTAAATAGATAGTATAACCATATTCAAACTATCAAAATGAGTGAATAGGTCCTGAAACAAGTGAAATCATATGCTTTTTAATGAATTTTTGGCATATTTCGTTTCACTAGAAATTAACACCTTTCTTTATCATTTATGTCATTGGTTATTCAAAATTAGAATTACCATGATCAAAACATATTTAGTATCCCCCATTCTATGAAAACTATTTATCACAATGGAATTATTTAGTGGTAACGACGAGAAAAAAACATTTATTTTCTAAAGATCTACAAAAACTCTATTTTTATAAATTTAAAAGAAAAGGAAACATATCTATTATATATATAACTCACACATAGATAACATGGAATAAAAATTATTCTCCAATGAGATAGAAAAAACTATTGAAAAGTGTATCTCCTGATCTACCTTTTCACATAAGCACTCCATTATATCATCCATAAATAGAACCAAAAATCAATCAGTATTCCTTTGAAATTTATTATTCAACATTTCCATATTCATGGAAGGAAAATTTAGAAGACTACAAGGAAGAAAAAAATCATAATGTTCATTTATTCTTCTAAAATAAATATTCAAGAAATCATGCTTTTGAACATGTAGTTGGTGATATCAAAAATGAATGTCAACATTAGAGAAACAAGAGGATAACATCATTTGATAAAACAATTCATCAACACATGGAAGGGGATATAAATACAGTATCATCCATGGTTTATGATTATGATACTCTTCCAACTGTATAAGAGTTATAATTTCATTCTTCCCAAAAAGTACCAATTCCTCTAATAATGATGTGATCAGTCAAATTATCCATTTATATTTTAAATCTTCTAACTAATATTTCAATTTGATTAATTTATTCAGTTCCATTTTATAGGATGGATTTGAGATATAATGGCACGTAGTAGGATTTTAATCATAATATACACTAATAATTTTTCTCTATAAAATATTGACAAGTTTCCAAGAAAAAACATCACGAAATAGTTCAGAATGGATTGAAAATATATATTCATGGTCTCATCCATTGATTCCAAGGAAACTTCTTCCAAATAATACGTAACAGATTAGTACAATTGTTCAAACGGTCCCACTATACATACATCAACATCCTTACATATTTTTAAATGATTCCAAACAACATCATAATATTTAAAACTCATCCTCAGTTCTTAACAATCGATATGTGCCTCATTGTTCAATAAAAAAATCAGTACATAGTATCATGTCATAGAAATTAACATCTATAAAATATAATCCCATAAATAATCACTTATATTGATTATCATAAAATAGAATACACAATTCATGGCTCCACACTCTCATTATCCCAAAATTGTTTGGTGTTTAAAAAAACAAGGCATCAGCGCAACATATAAATCCATCTGGTCAACAACACAAGATGAAATCAATGAATGATATTCACCCAAATAAAAAAAATCATAAGTTATGAACTAAAATGAATTTTACATATGAGAATTGAATTTACTGATTGACCATACATGATCACTCGTTCAACTCTACACAATTTCATACTCACCACACCTTACACTTTAATATAATATATAGATTTCTCTAATTGAGGTGATATGGTATTCCTAGAATCACCATGGATTTATCAGTTCTATTTAATATAGGTTTTATTTTTCACACATTCCATCAAATCATATGATCCCAAGGAATCATGAAATTTTTTCAAGCATTGTAACATGAAGGACTACAACTGTAGTGCTTTAGGTGCCCCATTTTGTAGAAATTTTCTTAATTCCATTAGCGGTACCCTAAAATACATTATATGACCAAAATATTCACACTATAATAATGTAAGCATATTATTTGGAAAATAATGATATTTGATTAGTCAGAGATTATTATTTTGAGATATATCATCCCCTTTAGAATAGGTATCCCTTATTCACTGGTTCAAAAAATTAGGGTTATCACCGGTTCAAATAGGAATATATAGACATCCACAAACTATATTACTGTATATGTCTCTTTCTTCAACCATCACCCTCATTACAATTTTTCTGTAATCATTTATACAATGTATTATAATAATTGAGATAATTTTTATTTTTAACCCTAACAAGAAAATTTACGTGTCTAAGGATATATCAGCAGAAATTTTTTATAAAAATGAAAATAAATTCATAAATTGAGATAAAAAATATATTACATTGATATTATCACTCATAAATCTGAAGGGATGTTTTTCTATATCAATTATGAACATCTGAGGATATAATTATTTTGGAAATTTTCTACAAATTTATCTAATGAAATGCATTGTACTAATTTATCCAAAACATCTAAATACCACCACTGTCTTGATTGATCATCATGTATATAAATTTCCAAAATCATTTTCACCTCAGATGGTGTGCCAAATAAATAAAATATTATATTTCTCATATTTATTGACACATATAAATTTTCTAGTTATGAATCACCTTAAATGATTTGTGGAGTATGATTTTGAAAATTAACTAAATGATCTTATTTCCTGGGATGATCATTTCTATTCCCTGTGCATATACATTATAATGTATAGAAAATACATTGGGACAATTTTCAGTTCAATTAGGGTTCTTGTTCAACAGCATTCTGAGGATCCTAGTCCCAGTGATTTCATCAATTCATACCTAATGCCACCCTATATAAAAAACTAACATTTGTCTCACTATTTTGTAAATTTAATGTTTAGGAATTTAAATTTTAACACAAAATTTATATCACAACAAGGATTTCCAAAAATCTAATATTCTCTCATTCAAAACATTTTTTTGAAAATTCCTACATGATTTTAAAATATAATACAACATTAAAATATATTTAAAAATAATCAGTTTTCATAAAATCGGTTGTAATTATTCATAATTAATTATTCAGTCCCAGAGGGATGACATTATCATCAATTTATGTCATGTCCTTCTTATTGGATAATCCCATAATGATAAGGTGACAAATCTAATAAGTTTATAAAAACAGTACTGTTCCAAAACTCCCATGTGACATTATGTTCATCACAAATAGGTTTGGTAGACATTTTTATTGTTTACATTTCATGTTGAAATATTTTTACTACATTAATATAAAAAACTAGGGTAATAAACAATTTACAACAGATGATCAAACAAACTAAGACCATTGGTAACATACCTCTACTCATCTATTGACTTGGGAAAAGAAGGTGTATGTCCCTATCCCTATGTGAAAATCCCAAGCCACTAATAGATGTAACTAAATTCCATGTTATTCATAACCAATTTTTTGATGATTATAAATTAAATGATAAAACAAAAAAATAAGTTAAATATAAAAACAAAACCTCTATATGATTCATGATAAAAAATATAACTCAAAATAAAACAAAAACATTAACCATATCAGAGTAAAAATCAGAGATCTTATGACTTAATCAAATTAATCAAAAGAATATACAACCCAAGAAACATTAATAGATCAAACCACCATGTATGTACATTCTCCGATATGAAAATTTAAAATGCATTCCCGTTGTATCAAGAAGTATCAATAAATAACTGAGATACATTTCCTTATATTATTTCTTGATAGTTAAAATTTACAAGGAGACAAATGTTCACAACCTGCAGGTGAGTATAAACCAATAAGGATTTTCACAATTAATTCAAAACTAATTCCACAAGAACAAAACATAAGTGTGTTTTTTTATAAAATGGGATAAAATAATTAATAGATGATAATATGAATTCCAAAGTGATTTTACTATCCAATTTAATTTTCCATTGAATGAAATAAATTTTTTTTAAAAAAATACTCAAATACAATTATAATACACATTATGTACATCCACACATCCACAAATACATCCCCAGGTGGCAATTTCATACTTTTGAGTTTTCACTTATCCATATACCAAATCATCACATGTTAACCTAATCTAGGATCCCAAATTTAACACACCCCTTCAATAGGATACCAACTAATTCAAATGAGCACAGACCAATCATGTATTCCAATGACCATTTTCATCCCCCAATTTCACATCTCTCCATAAAACATTTATTTTATTTAACAAAATATTTTATTGATAAAATGTCTAATTTTTTTTCTATCCATCAAAACAAATCAATAATTATAAACTCATTATTTGAATATCACAAAAAAAAATAACTTTCATCTATCCCTTATAATTTTTTAAATATCCTAGAAAATATCACTAAAGTGGTATCCATCTAAAAAAATAGTGTTTCAAAAAAATTATATGAAATTTTAATAATTGTTCCTTAAATTTTTAACTAGGTTAAATTAATATTTATGACACACTCGACAAAAAATTGGTGAAAATGTGGATGTTACATCAAATTCAGTAACATGGCTTAGATATTTTATATTTGACCCTAGATCGAGTTATATTATGTCACAACAATAATATCTCTTAAATATTGACATAAATAATGATCTATCACAAAAATATTTGATCCATGACTCAAAGAGAGAGAGAATTCTTGTATCTAAGAAGAGAAATGATTATCATGAACTTAACTATTAAAATATGCTTCCAAAACACATTGGTTTTACAATAAATCTATTCTAGTCCAAAGGGAATAGATTTTCATTACATTAGTTTTAAATTACTATTATTTTTAGATTATATGAAAAAAGTGGAAAATGGGAGAATTCAAATTTTATCCACAATATTGGGATCTGAAATTTCACTATAATTTTTAGGTAGCATCATTAAATAAATTGTGTTTTTAGCATCCATGAGATAATATTTCATAACACACCTTCCATGGATGGCTTTCCCATATAGAAAAATTTTTCACCAGATATTTTTTACCCCTGGATAAAATTTACCATGTTATTATAAGTATTAATAAGGATTGTAAAAACCATACACAATATGTGCACCTGATTATTGCTCAAAAGTGTGAATTGGATGGTTTCTTGGAGGAGTAAAATGGTTTCTAAAAATAATTCTCAAACTGTGATCGTTTATAAAATCCTTAAAAAAATGAAACATTACCACTACGCTGCCCAAAACGTATACCAAACATAATATATACATAAAATATACAAATAAATAGTCATGTACCTAAAACTAATGGTGATATAAGGATATTATACCCTTATTTAATAGTAAAACAATTCCAAGAATAAGAAAAAAAGAATCAATAATAATAATCAATATACAAAATATAAAAAAAATTATATAATACCTAAAAAAATTAATTTAGAAAATATTCATTGATTTATATATCGTAACTACACTCACAAATGGCCAATCAAAAATACAAATAATTAATGAAAATAAAATTTAAATACCTTTACAGTAGTCTTCAGGGGATATACAACAATACTAGTCCCCAAACCCTACCAATATACTATTCCTTAAGTGTGAAATTATAAATCTATGAATAACACACAATTTTTAGTATATTTGACTTAAATGAATACATAAGATTTTCAGACACAATTGTGTTCCTTTATAGGGGGTGGGAGGTAATTCATGAATAGGCCACCCATAATTTTGTTTATAATAAATGTTATCATTAATAACTAAATGATCTAATGATATATCATTCAAAAATAACTAATAACATGAATCAAATAATAAATTTATACTTACTATCAATTCTAGGGTTATAAAAAATACATTAAATATTTATAATCCAATATTTATAATGTCTCTAATCATAAAATATATTCTCAGGAAGAAAGGGATACACATTATCCCCTTAATGATATATAATTAGTATCATTTTGAAAAAAAGGGTGTACCCACACATTCCCATGAAACAAAAAATTATTTTCTGTGATCTATGGTGTGTTACTATTCACTCCAAGGAAATATGGAATCTAGAACTCTAGGGTTTAGCCTCAATACTAGGAAAAAGACCAAAATAATCGTAAAATTAAATGGTGATTACACACCCTAACCCAATAACACGTATCACCATCTTGAAACTCAAGAGAACATCCAATCCAATCAAGTAAATATGTGTGATCATCTATAAATTCAGGTTTATTTTGGGACCCTGCAGAAATACATGTCATTTAGAAAATATGGAGGGCTCTCGTTAAAGATAATTATATAATACATCTCTAAAAAATTGATGTATAGATGACTACTAGAAATATATATATATATATATATATCAAACAAATGGGTGATACATTATTAATTGGACCATTATATAATATGTGAACATTTGGATTTCCATCTTAACATACTTTCACCATCCAGTCACTAAAGGTATAGAAGTATGGTCCTAAAACTATATATCAAATATAACTCAGTTTTCATCTTCCAAATATAACTATTAACGTCATGAAAATATTGTATTATAAACATTAATATCATATAATAAAAATATTTACTATCATTCTCAAAATGTGTCCAATGGGTTACCCTAAACCTCCATCCACCATTATATATCAGTATTATGTTATATATATCACCTTTTAGGGGTTTCATCCCCCCCGTATATATCTAAAGATGCCACGTGATTCTATACTATCGCCTCATTAAATATCATATCATATTACAGTTTCACTTATTGAGTATTCTCATGAAAATATCCTACCAAAAACTATAGAAATCCTAAAATAAATAATATATAAATTCTTATAAATCTCACATATTTCTCATATCAAATCTCTCTTAGGGAAACTCAAAATCCATCATCATGGTACGTATCCTATTTTTATATCTAAAAAACAAAAAACATCTTTCCAACTACATTTAATAGTAAAATAGACCTTTCCATTGAATTCTATGTGAAAAACTACTATTAATGGACTCATCAGTTGTCTGGTACACGCTCTGCAGTACGAATACATACAAAACACTACTACGTAATATCATGCGGTGTGTATCATAGAGAATGTAATGTGTACTAAACGTTCTACATCATAAGAATTATAATTTTCCCTATCTATCACATATTTTTCAAATACATTTTATCATTCATATATAATCATTGTGTATGCCCCACATGCACCAACCTCTATTCCATCACTTATTCCATGTCTTGTAAATCAAAATTGAAAAATACATGTACTATCAATCAATAAATCATATGGTATGGCAAATTACCTCACAATGGGTCTCTCCATATTTTTAACATGTGTTCTGATCATGTATTGTATACACCATGAACCGCAACACACTGGGTTTATCCATGTTTTAACACACGAACCGCAGAATCCCAAAGCCGGTGCATTAGAGTATTATATTACAAATGATATAAAATTTAAATAACAAGGGGGAATTTTATTATCTATTTTGGAAAGGCCATATTACAATAATGATACCCATAATAAATAAGAAAATATAAAATATGAAGTAATACATAAAAACATAAAACAAACTACAAGCTTGAAACTAATTTAATATATATATCATTAAAATTGAGGGAAAGGAAACAATAATAAATGTGAGTGGAAATATTAAATAAATTTATATAAATCAGAAGAAATGTAAAACCATTAAGAATAGATTAATGTGGCATGGAAGGATGTTGAGAACACATTCCATTCAAATAACTAAAGTACATATAATAAGTTTGAAAAGGTAAATTAAAGCATACCTTATACTCAATATTATGAGAACGAAAAGACACCATTGATCTTATCACTATAAAATATCACGGATATAGTGATAAATATAAATTTATTTAATTAACAATTAATGGGCGTCATTTTTGGTCACATTAAAACCTCAATATTAAAGATTAGTTTTCAAGATAGTTTAATGGATTCTGATTGGTCTATGTGATTTTACTCATGATAACTAGTCAATTCATTGAGGGGATATATAATATTTGGGCCCCATGAATAATTTTATCTACAAATAAATCATTACATATATTAATAAATTAAACCAATTTTAAATTTTTCTTATCCATTGTTATTGTTGAAGAAAAGATAAGAATTTATTAATAATTCTCTAATTAAAAAAATAACCTCCAAAGTAAACAGTTTTTGTAAAAATTTTATATGTTTTATGAAATAATTATATCCAAAACACATGAATATGGATATTAAAATAATTGAAATAATTTTATTTCTTTAATATATTGTTAATAATCATAAAAAATGTTTTATTGCAATGATAATCATTCGGAATGTCATTGAGGAGAATAATCTTCAAACATTATGAATCATCTGATACCACATTATAACCGTTGAATAATAATCTACATGATGTAATAACATTAACTGAGTATTATAAAATCATTAAAACATTTTTATTCATGATATCACATGTTAATGAATAATACATACACAATATTAATTTTATATGGTGCATAACAACAAATCAATATCAAGATAGTGTAAATTGAGATGAAATATATTATATTATTCTTTATTTTTGTTTTGATTTCACTAAACTCATGTATAACAGATTAAACCTATTAGTAATTTATAATATAAATATAATAATATTTATTTTATCATATATGATCTTATAACAAATTTCTTATTACCATTTGGACAATAAACATTCATTATTTCTACTATTTTGAGTGTAAATTCAATATTTGATTGTGTATGTTTTGGCATGATATTAGTTGTTACGATCATGTTATCATCATCTTAATAAGTTAACACATGATTTAAATATTATATATATATATTATATATTTTTTTATTATAATCAAAAATATTTTGATATAAGAAATGAAGTGAACTATTCATGGAGACAGTAGGTCGTACGTATACATGAACACTATTTTCATTTATTTTTCCATATTAAATGAATGAAAATTAAATGATATATATATATATATAATTATATTGTAATTATAGAATAATATTTTTTCCATTAAATTTAAATAGTTTTATTAAAATTATATTTTATAGATTCATGTTATAGCATGAACTAATCATAATGCTTCGAGGAGTCAGTTTTCCATAGTGCCACAAATAATGTCATTGTATTGCCAAAAAATTGTCGGCATAATGGTATGTGTTAAAAAATAATTAAAGAATAATAAATAAATTTTTAATATCACATATAATTTTTGTTTACATTACAATTCCCATCAATGAATTGCGGTAAAATAAAATGAACAATCATAGTTTAATGAGGCAGTAGTTCACCATACTCCTAAATAGTTAGTCTGGTTACACATTAGATTGAAGTGTTTGTAAGTGTAGCTCAGAACATTAAAATAAAAATATCTCAATATTTTATTTATTATATATTTTTTATATATTAATTGAATAAGGATAATTAAATGATTGGAGAAAAGATTAACGTAATGTTTTTGAATAATGATGTTACCTTTTAATCGAGAAACTCATTTTGGTGTAAACAAAATGGATTCATTTGATGTATTTATTCTAAAAATGATGATTATATGTTGAGGGGAGGTATTTTTATGAGAATTTTTGTAGACTATTGTCAATATGAGGTATCTTGAGAGGCATGAAGAAGTATGAGGGTTGAGTTCTTTTGTATATTTTGATGATGTGTGGCATTCTTGTACTTTTTTTAAAAGGTAATTACGAAAAAAATTACTAAGAACTATTGCTCCACATATAAACCAATGTTGATAAATGTGACTATCAAGTGTAAATATGGACATAAAATGTATTTATGATAAGTTACATATGTCATATTGTGCTTTAATATTAGGATTTAGTCTGTCGTAAAGATTATTTTCCAATTAATCACTCTAATTAAATTTAATGAAATTCACTATTATTTTTTGATAATAAAAAAAATTTAATTTATCAAAAAATATAGTTATTGTAATTAAAAATATAGAATAAAGGATCCCAAATTTCAACCATATAATTAGAAGTAACCAATTTAATTATAACCCCACATACAGGATTAAAATATTGGTTTTAAAAGTAAAAATGTTAAAAAATATTTAGAGTTATTATAATCATTTTCAAAGTGAAATTTATTAGAATTGACTATATTATAATAATTTATGTTTTATTAAAATAATTTTACATTAAAACCAATAATAAAACCAATATTTCATTATATTAAAATTTTAAAACAAATCATTTTTAAATTGAATTTATTATTTTTCATTAATCATTAATAAATGAATATTTATATAAAATTAATAAATCACAAAAAACTATTTTTTATCATCTAATTTCAAAAAAGATATTTTTTTCAAATGAAATTTATAATGGTTACATAAAATGGATTTAAAATAGGTTCTTCATTAAAGGCAGTAAAACTACATTAATAAAATAATGGGTTTTCCGGATAGAATAAGGATTGGTCTTATTCTATGAACATTGAATAAATTGGATAAATATAAAAAATATTTTATTAGATATATATTTTATAAATTTAATATATAAATTATTTAATAGTTATTTAATTTAAATTACGATGAGAAAAATGATTAAATAGTGCTTTTGTTAAACAATGATTCACATGCATTACTAGCAATTTACAGAATTTAATTTATTCTAAAACGAAGATATAGAAAATTATATGGGTGGTACATTTGTACCTCCAAAAAAAATATTATCCAAAAAATTTAGGGGTTATTACCTTCAAAAAATGATGTTATTATTTTTTTATAGGATCGTTTAGTTTCCATGTCACAATTTCTATTTCGATATTTCTCCATGGTACATTTTCTAGAAATGTATTTTGATTCATTTATACATGATATATGGTAAAAAAAATATGGATGAGTTCTTCATAGTAGAAAAGGTTGGGTTCCAACTCCATCTCAATAGATTTGATCACACACAACGGGTTTGGCATGTACTTCTATAGCAATGATATAAGGAATAGATAGTGTAACATTGAGAGGTTTGGTGCCATTACAAAACAACATAATTTCAAATGGTTTGAGGTATGTATGCCTTATTATACCATTATTAACTATCCTTTTGAGAAACATAGATGGATATAATTTCCTAAAAATATAGTCTCCCACTTGGATTTTTAAATCTTTCCTCTGATTTTTTGGCATATATCTTTTACCTGCTTTGTGCTGCTTTAATATTAGTATGATTATCCATTTCATTTTTCAGTATCACTTCAATGAGATCTAGTTGTAAAAATTTCTTTTCACTGTCTTCATCCAAACATGATGGGGTATGACATCTCATTCCCTCTATTTCTTCATACGACACCATTTTAATGTTAAAATATAAACAATTTTTATGGGAAAATCAACTTATTCATCGACTATTGACACCATTCGTGCTTCTAGAATACATTTCTAAATAATGTAATTGAATAGATTAGTTCATGAAATTATGAAAATAGTTTAATTATAAATAAACATTATCAATTTTCATTTATTGATAAATTTATGCATTGATAATATCATAATCCTAAACATGGTTTTTTATATATTTACTTTAAAATAAATTATAAAGGTTGGTAATGAGAATGTGAATTATTCAATGTGTATCCTCTGAGAGTTTTAAAATAAGTGTATAGTATGGTCTATTGTCATGTACCTGATTATGCTGAGTTGGTCTTGACACACCATTTCAGAGTTAATATCCCATAGTACATATACTCCAAAACCATGTCCTTGTGTAGTAACAATATGGGGATCTATTTCATATGATGCTAAAATAATTTAAAATTTTAAAAAATTCTAGTATTTTCTTCTATACATATCCCCAAATATAATATTAGGGTAATGTTATCTAATATTTGATTTTTTAAATCATGTTTTGAAGGATTATACTAAAAATCATATGATACAAAATATATTTCTTATACCCCATAATCCCATATTTGGTTCAATATATTCTTACATTGGAATAGATACAAGCTTCAAATAACAATGTATATAACACCTTTGTAGTTTTAGAATACTTGATTACAAACATGATACCCATAATTATAAGGACCCAGCCTTAAATATTACATAATAATGAGTTAATTTCGGAATTAACATTTATAATACATTTAGGATACAGTTATAGGCTATTTTTCTATAAATATTACCTAATAGACACAGACAATACATGTGTACATTTACACTTAGTATAAAATTTTTACACCAAATTACACCCTTTAAAGAAAACCTGATTTCCTTTTCATGATAAATATATTAATTTCCTCTTCCTTTATATTAACCATCCTTATACCCCATGGAAAAAATGTCAAAAGTGTGGATTGAGAATAAAAATATCAATAAGGAATAATATATATGTAATAAAACCGTTATTCCGAGAATATTTAAAACACATAATTTTTATCACAAAATCACACTTTTCACCCATAAAACCTATAATATTTAGCAAACATCATGTAAAAATAAGATCCTTAAAAAACATCATTGAAATCATAAATCATAATGTTTACTAGTTTAATTTATATCATACATATATTTTAGCATTTATATCAATAGAGGGAGTAACATGTATAGTTATTTTTTGAAGACCATTCATAGTATATTCCCAAAATATCTTAGGATTAACTTTAATGTTCACCTACATTACGTTTCCTAATGCATTAGGGAGTTATCAAGGGCTCACCCACCCACAGTTTTTTGGAGTTCCATCTGTATACATAATAAATGCCAAGAACCATAAAATAAACATAAAACCTAAAACTAGCATCACGGAAATTTTACATTTTTATATTTTTATTCCCAAGATATCATTTCTAGATATTGTCATAATAAATCTAATTTTTAAGAAATACATTTAAAACATTTAAAAAATAATGTTTTTGAATTCATATATACCATAAAAAATTTAAAATTTTAAAGGAATTATGATTTTGAAATGTTACATTCAATAAAAATTAATCTTTTAAACAATTGTTAAAATTTTGACATTAATGAGAAATATTTTGATGAATAAATATTTAATTCATTTAAAATGATGTTTTCTCTTAATGTTTCCCATACCACATGAGAGAATACCTGAATATAAGTTAGTAATGAATAAAATAGAAAATTGATATTATCATTATAAATAGTAGATTAGTGATATAATATGAAAAAGTGGAGTATATATACCATATAAAAGTTAATTGGTGCATAGAAACAAATAAGTCTCAATTGAACGTAAATTGAGATGAATTTCCATACAATGATCGTATTCGTAGATTATGGATGAATAAATGACATAATTATTTTTGGAATATATATATATATAAACACAATATAAGTGGATATTTAATTTTTTTTAATCATTATTTTTCACATAATTATTGCACTACATAATGAAGGAGTGGAATATTAACTCGAAGAATGGAAATTTGGTCAAAAAGGTCATTTACCTCGAGTTTGACATGTCTCGTTCATTCATTAGGTTCCAAAATAATAAATAAATTTTAATTTATACTTTCTTTAGAACTTTTTTCAAGTTTATTATTCATTTTATATTAATTATTTTCATGCAATATCAATTACTAAATTATTTTATTTCTTATAGGACGTTTTGTCGATGTTCGGTACATGAGTCAAAACTGAACTTGTTATAATTACAAATTTTCCATCTGGTCAACATTCCATTATCTATAGAATTGTATTAAATATTTAAATATAATTTATATATAGTATATATATATATATTAATAACAATCCATATTATTTGGACATAATAATGGAAATGCACTATTTATGGAGATGGTAGGTCGTACGTACGCATGGACTCTATATTCATTTCATTGTCATATTAAATGAATGAAAAGTAAATAAAACATAGGTATATTATAATTATAGTTATATATATATTTTATTTATGTTACATAACTTTATTAACTCCATATTTTATACATTCTATGTCCGGCATTAAAGAGTCGTATCACTTTGAGTGGGCGGTATTCCACACACCCTCAATTGAAATTAACGTATTTACACAATATGGAAAAAATATAGGTATATTGAAAATAAAAATTAAATATTCATATATATAGTATAATTATAATATATATCATATATAATTACAGTTCAATCATAATGGAAAATATGCTAGGTGGTATGAGAAAATTGATAAATAATCGTTTCGTGAGGTAGTTGTCCGTCTAACATGTAATTAGTATGTTATATATCCATTAGATAGAGGTGTTTGAAATTGTAGGTATAAAACATATCATAAAAATATAATATTATATTCAGGTTAATTTTTTTAAAATATTGAAATAAAGAGTGGTTATGGGGTAGGAGAAGGAAAAAAACAAAATGAGCATAAGAGAATATGTTACCTCTAAATCAGGTAACTCTTTTTCATTTGAGAAAAAAGGATTAATTGTTTTTTTATATTCCCATGTTAAGGCATATAGGAGTAATGAATGTATTTTGGGGGATTATTTTAGAAAATTTTAGACAATACATAGGGATTTAGATGTGTGAGTAATTCAGTTGATGTGGTGTCCTTTTATTAAAGGGAAGAGGGGAACTTTAAGAATGTATGGAAATATAATTTTATTATATATTGATTTTAGAATTACAAAACCTAAAATTTGATATATTTTTAGAATAATATTATAACAGGTCTAAATCCTCTCAAATAAATGGTTCTATAAAATTATAGGTCAAAAATTTTTCCTCATCAATTGGATTTATCCCTATGTTAAATAAATTTACTCTTCTAATGTCTTCTTTTATTTTTACACTAAACGGTAAATTTACATACTATAAAATTCCAAGGGAACCTCATGGGTATAATAAATGACATTAGTATCATTATCTATGTCATTTAGTCAATTATTAGATTTTCATTCATATTAATTCATTAAATAAAAAATAATTTTTTTGAGAAACTTATTTATGTTAACTATAACACTATTTACTAATTGTTTTTTAAAATCCATTACAACATGATTCATATATAAAACAACATTAAATAAAATATAACAACTAATATTCATGGTTAAAATGTGTTATTTGATTCAAATTTTCATATAAAATTAATTTTAATAAATAAAATATTATTTTTTAAGTCTTTCATTAATAAGTTAATCGTTTCATCATCACTATGTTGTAAAGAAATTTATTTTATTTAATGTCTAAAAATTATGAATAAAATACCATGAGGAATGAAATAGATATATATTTATAATTAAAATTTAATTTTATATATATCAGTTATATAACCATATATTTAATTCTTTTTTAGAAAAAATATATATGTTTATGTTATATTTCACTTTAAATTAAATTAATTGTTATAACATGTCATTATCACACCCAAGTGGCTCCCAAATACCAAATGTTAAACCTAAGTATTTTTTGGTCTTCGGTGGTTTATTCAATAATATTATGACCCATGATTGTTTAGTTTTACATTATAATAATATTATTTTTACACTTATTTCAATAATAGACCTTTTAACCATGAAAAAATAAAATAATTATTATGGTTACTATTCCTAATGACCTAAAATAAAAGGTAACCATTTAAAAAAAATATATTATGATTCCAAATATTCAATACATTTTTATAAAACCAAACACAATATTTGTAGAAATTAATTTAAAATTAATTTCTGTTGTCAAAACCAACAAATGTATTTTTAGGAAGTAAAAACTATGAAAATATTTAAATGTGTTTATATCCAATTTAATTGTTAAATTACATCCTTCGACAAACATAATATTAAATGAATCAAAATTAATCCAATGAAACATTATTATCAATTAAAATGATAATGTAACTATATAATCAAATTAGAGGAAAATGGAGTATTGAATAAAAATACAGTATTTTTTACTAAACATTAAAATAATAATTTCATCAAAAAAAATACAATCATTTCAACCAAGGTAAATTTAAATTTCCCGCTTCAATATATGAAGTTTATTTTTCCAAATAGAATATTTAAAAGTGACCAAAACTAGATTTAAAAAGTATTCTACATCAAAAGGAAGTAAAATGACCATTAAAAATATTATAATATTTTATGCTTAAAATTGGATTCATTCTCATTTAAATCCTATGAATTTTATTAGATAAATGTATAAACAATTTAAAAATAATTCTAATCATATTTTAGTTATTTCTGTCCATCTGTTCTAATACAATAACTAGGTGTTAACTTTCATTAAAAAAAATTAAAATATTATTGTATTATTTTTGGGTATAACTCAATGTTGAGTGCAATGGAGGATTTTGAAGAAACACATTGTTACGTGTTGAGTAAGCTATCATACAAGGAATCAATTTTATGGTAAAAATAATTTCTTATTTATAAATATTAATATATATGAAAAAGTATTAATCAATAATGAAATTGGATTTTATATCCTTCCTCCCTTCGGGAAATTTCATCTTCGTAATTTTAAAATTGTGCTTGATAACTTCATCATAAATACTACATTAGAAAAAGGTGTACTAAACTACAAAATTAAAATATGGAATATTAAGTACAAAGTTCAACCAAGATAACACATACTGAGGTTCCATATATGAAAACATAGATATGGAAGAAAAAATAACCATCTTTTTTTGATGGAGAGTGATACAAAACATGGTCAGGAGAAAGATACCAATAAAAAATAACAAACTTCTGTTGGGTTAAATTATCCTTGATTTAATAGTTTGAAAATTAAATGAAAAACACTGTTCTTTTAAGGACAGTTTCCTAAACAATTCTAATTTTTTATGCCTGTGAGTAAGAACATAATGAAACATACTTACTTTTCAAGTATATTTCCATCCTTTAATAAATTTCGACCACGAACTCGTCTTTTCTCTAAAAAATAATCATACAAAGATGACATGGTCACACCTAAAGTACTAGAATAAACAAATAAAGATAACATAATCCACAAATGTTTAACAATCTCTTTATCCTTTCTTGATTCAATTACCAAAACCAAAATGGTTACTACAAGATCCAATAATCCCAAAAAATAAATAATCCATTATTAAGATAAGGACTATGGTTAATCTCCAAATACAACACAATACACATGTACTTCATAAACTATTAAATTGAAAAATGTCCTTAATAACACTCAAAATAATCTGAACTAATATTGATAAACAAAATTCATATGGATTTGATCACACTGTCTTCACAGATAAATTTTAACACATATCTTAAAATAAAATCTATCACTCTTAAAGTATAATTGATATACTTAATTAACCTAATAAAATATTCTCCAAGATATGTTAAACATTTCCATTAATAACGTAAATCTCCACATCTCCACCAAAACAAAACATTGCTTCTTCATGATAAATTTAACCATTACTCCAAAATAATAAATCATATATTATTACATTTTTCTTAGAAATATATGGTTCAAAAAATATTAAACATCTTCCCAAATAACAATAATCACTTATTCCCCATATCAATTTTCACTACTATGAATATTCATTTGATTAAAAAATATGTTCCAAAAATATAATTATTCTTATTTCAACAAAATGATAAGCTAAAATTATTATGTCATAATAAATAGGAACTTTACGTAGGTTAGTGTTAGGAGGTGTACCCTTGTTACCCTTCTGTTTCAGGTTCGATTCTTACAACATTGTCAGAATTGACTGGTTTTCCCAAATCTTGAGTTTTTCCTTTTTATAAAACTCTTATTTTAATCGTAATGTTTTCGTTATACACCTCATTTTTATCCCAACTCATAATGAACTCAAAATCTAAATTCACGAATTCATATAAATATTTTAAATTTTTTTTCTCCTCCAAAAATATTTAATAAATTTATTCCTCAAAGAAATAACATCGTACTGTGATCACGGTACCAAACTGGTTTCATTTTCATTTGGTTCACGTTGACAGAAGGTCATTTCATTGTAAAAATGAATTTACGATTATTCAAAATCATTAGATTCATTTTCCAAAATATACCTAGTAAAACATGGGTTGAATGGTTGTTTATAGATAAATAGTTTTGGAAAATATTCTTCTATAACATATAATTTAATAAAAATTATATAATACATTCTTTTTATAAAACATTAAAGCCGAGTTTGAGATGAAACATTAAAAAATGGTCCTTTTAAAATATCATAGGTATGTGTTGAAAGACTATATTTTAAAAGAAAATAAAAATATATTGTTCAAGTTTCTCATTATTTAGCAGATTTTTCAAATCATAATATTCATCATAATATAATGTTAAGGAAAAATATATAAAAATTCATTGGTTATATAATTATTTTTAAAAAATATTACAATATTGAGATAATAATATTTGAATAAAAATGGCCCGTGGTCCATGATGGTTTCGAGCTATACTATAGGTGTTTGATATCTTAAAAAATTGTTTAAAAGTGATTTGTATGTTAGAAAACGTTTTAGAATCATCCGAACATGATGTCTCAATAATTATTTCAAGCAATAAATCAAGAAGAGATAATAATGTTGCTTCAGATCCTCCTCATTCCATTCGTAACCGACATTCCTTGATCTAAAAAATGTAATTAAGTGTTTAACCTAAATAAAAGACATAGAAAATTACCATATGTTTAACAAAAACTCTAATTTCATAGAGTTTTCTAAGATGACCTCTGATTCAAACCGTAAGTCCCCATCCTTATACATTACATATTCATTAGTCATGTTAAAAATTCACATAGAGGATATTTTATAGTTTATAGATTTATAGAAGTAATCCATAACTATTATATAAATGACGTAGAAATTGCATGTGGATAGTTATACTAAGTGTACACATTTGTAACAAAATGAAACCCTATAAAAAATGATTTATATTTATTGATAAAATTCCTCTTAACTTATTCCATTCTCATACCCATCTTTATAACATGTGAAAGACATTTCAAAAAATGGTTTCAGAAGAAAAATCTCATTAAGGAATATAAAATTAGTAATAAATGTTTTAGTCCATGAATACTAAAAACCCATAATAACATTTTCAATAAATCATTCCTTTTACCGATAATACATAAACAATTTATTTTACATAATATAATCATATGGTTCCTTGAAAACTTCATAGGAATTATAAAATAGAGTGGTAAATTGTGGCATCCATATAATAATTTCATTGAATATTTCCTAGCTACGTAGGGAGGAAACACCATGGTTGTGTTTGAAATACACATCACAACATATTCCCCAAATCTCTTAGGAGGAACCTTAATTTTTACCTTTATCATGTTTCCAAATACATTGGTGAGCTATCACGTGTTCATCCACTATCTATTTATCAAGGAATCACCAGTATACATAATCAAGATCTAATAACCACAATATTATAAAAAAAATTAAAACATACATATTGTAAAAAACAACATTTCCACATTTTCATTCAAAAGATATCATTTCATGATATTGATATAATCAGTGCAATTATAAAAAAACACCATTAAAATAATTAAAAATGATGATTTTTAATCAATGTTCCCTATACCACATTGAAAATTTTAAATTAATTCAAATTTTGGAACATTAATTTCCTTATAAGTAAATCATTAAAAACATTTTGAAAACATTGAAATTAATGAGACTGATTTTGATGTATAAATCTTTAAAACATTTAAAATGATATTTTAGATTAAGAGTCCCTCACCACATCCGAAAATCCATGAATAAAAATAATTAAATAAGATCATTAAAAAAACATATTATATCATTTGAGTTATGAGGTTAAAGATATAATATATCAAAGGTTAGTATATACCCCATATTATAGTAAATTTGTGCATAAAAGCAAATAAGTCTCAATTTTACGTAAATTGAGACGAATTCCGATACAAAGATAGTATTTTTATTTTAAGGAAGAATTAATGAAATGAATATTGGAGAAAAATATAAATATACCAAATATTAGTGGCTATCAGTTTAATACAATCATAGACCATTCAAATATTTTCTAGTAAAAACATGACCAATGATATTGATATTTATCTCAATGAAGTGATATTGAGCTATGAATCCCCATTAAAATATAATTTTGTTAATAAAATAGATCGATTATGTGTATTTACTATAAATAGACATAAACATGTATAAATACGCTATAATATATCATAAATGTTTTCTCAAAAAATCATAGTATGTCATAATCATGATGTAGATGATTAACCCAAAGAATGGAAATTAGGTTAAGAAGTTACCTTACCTTGAGTCTGACTTGTCTCTATCGTTCATTTGATTCTATAATTATTAACATATATGAATTTATACAGTCTTCAGAATAGTCTTCATATTTATTAATCATTTTATGTTACCTATTACCATGTTAAAATAATTACTAAATTATTGGAGTTCATATAAGACATTTTGTCGATGATTGGTATGTGAGTCAAAAAAGAACTTGTTATAATTACATATTTTCCATGTGGTCAAAATTCCATTATTTCTAGAATAGTATTCTGGATTTAAATAATATATATATATATATATATATAATATTTACGTATCTATAATAATCCATAATATTGGGAGTTATGAAATGAAATGCATTTTTCATGGAGATGGTAGGACATACATACTTGTAAACACTTCATTAATTTCATTTTCATATAAAATGAATGAAAACTAAATGATACATATTTATATTATAATTCAAATATAATATCTATTTTATATGTGTTACATATGATCATAATCCAAATCCTTTATATGTTACATGTATCGAATTAGTGAGTCATGTCACTTTGAGGGGGAATTAATCAACACTTCCTTAAATGAAATTATTATTTTATACATTGGGGAAAAATATAGTTATGTTGTAAATAAAAATTACCAAATAATAGGATAAATATAAATATAAAATATATCATATATAAATAAGGTTCAATCATAATGGCCACCATTATGGATCATAGGGAAAAATTAAATAATCATTGTTTCATAAGGCAGTTTTCCATCATACACATAAAATGTATGTTCTATATCCACTATATTGAGGTGTGTGTAATTGTAGGTTGACCCCTTAGTATAATAATCCCAAATTATAAAGAGGATACAAGTTTTTTTATAAAATAATTGAATTAATTTATTTTTAGGGGTAAGAGAGGGAAATAAATGGAAGGTGCTTAAGAGAAGACGTTACCTGTAAATCAGGTAATGCTTTTGATCTGAGACAAAATGCTTCCTTGAGATTCTTGCTGCCCAAATTTTGGATTCTAATATGAAGGGAGAGATGTTGGGAGATAATTTTAGTAGATTTTTGATGAGCCAAGGGCCATTATATGTGTGATTAAGTTGATTGATGTGGTGACCATTTATAATATTGAGGATGGGATCTTTAGGAACGTTTTGATAACTGAATTTATAATAAATTTATTTTAGAATTCCAAAATCTTAATGTGATATATTTCGTGGATAAGATGATAATGGGTAGAAATTATCTCTAGAAATAGGTTTTATATAATGTTAGGTCTGGCATTTAGTGATATATTTTGCCTCTATCCCTCAGTTAAATAAATAAACTAATACCTTCTCTTCTTGTATAACATATCATAAAATATATTTATGTCAATTTTGACACACATTAGAAATTAATTATTGTTGAATCCATAACAACAAGATTCATTCGAAAAAAAAACTAAATTAACTGAAATATAACTTATCATAATCATCCATAAAATTCTAGTATGAAATCAAAATTTTCAAATTACATTTATTTTAATATTTATAATATCATTTATTTGAATCGATTATTAATAATCTAATCCCTATATCATCATTGTGTCATATTTAATATTTTCATTTAATGTAAAAGAATTATAAATAAAATAACATGATGTGGGAAACATAATTAGATTTATAATGAATGTTTTTATTCAAATATATAATTTATTTAACCCAATATTAAAATTGATTTATTTAAAATATACATGCTAATATTATATATCAATTTAATATAAATTAATTATTATAACATGTCATTATCACACCCATGTTTCTCAAGAATACCAAAAGACCATCCTATGTATTTTTTTGGCGCCCATGACTCATCCAATAATATCTGAACTCGTGTTAGTGTTGTTTTATATTATCGTAATTTTTTTCAACCATTATTTAACTAATGTCTACTTTAACCCTGTTAATTAAAAATAATTAATGATGTTACTATTCAAAATGTCCAAAAAATAGAAGGTACATATTTTAATAATTAAGAACATATAATTCCAAATAATGAATCAATTTTTATAATTTCTAAACAAATAATATGCAGTAATTATTTTCTAATTAATTCCTCCTGTCAAAACCCGAAAAGGGGTTCTTAAGAAGTAATAAACTATAAATAGATTGCCATTTCTTTATGTCAAAATTAAATATAAAATTAAATACAATGACAAAAGTTTGATTAAATTATAATAAAACAATCTAAATAAACGTTAAAACTATTTAAAATGATTATGTTGCAATATAACTAAATTAGATGAAAATAATGTTTTGAATTAAAATGTAGTAATTTTTACTATTAATTTAAATATTAATTTCATCATTAAAATACAAATATTTCATCTAGGGTAATTATTTAAGTCCTTCATCAAAAGAATAAGTTAATTTTTTCATATAAAATATATAATCGTGAAAAACTAAATTTAAAAATAGTTCCCCTAAAAAATTAGGTAAAATGACCTTTTCAAAATATTTGATTATTTAAGGCTTAAAATTGGATTCATTCTCATTTTAAGACTATAAAAATTATTGGATAAATGGAAAAACATTTTGAAAAATAATTGCAATCATATTATTGTTATTTATTTTTCGTCTCACCAATACGAAGACTAGTCATTATCTACCTATAATAATAATAATAATAATAATATTGTATTATTTGTCTGTATTACTCAGTGTTGTGTAAAATGTACAATTTTAGAGAAACTCATTGATGTGTTATAAATATGTTATCAAAAAATGAATCCAAATTAATGTAAAATAAATATCTTATTCATATATATTAATAGATATTAAAATTAATTATTCTATAATTAACAGGTATGTAACTATATTATATTTTAAAAATTGAAGATAAATCATAATATTTATCAAATAATAATAAACTATATACTTGAAACTAATTCATATGATTCATATTTACAATATTATAAAAGGAAAAAATAGAAAAGGGTGAGTACAAATTCTCATTAAGGTAATGTAATGTGGAAGAAATAATGAATTAGAAAGAATACATTAACATGGAAATGCAAGAAATAGAGAACAAATTCCATTTAAAAAATTATATTATCCATAATAAGTAGGGAAAGGTAGTTAAAAAACATGTCATTTTATCAATAAGATGATAATGAAAACCATCCATAGATCTTATCATGTGAAAATATATTACAGAAAACTATAACTATCAATGAAAAAAAATTTATTTATTCGACATCATGTGTGAGGTCATGAAAACCTCCACTATCAAGATTTATCATCTAGAGAGATTAAACTATTCATATTTGGTCAACAAGTATGTATCCAGAGAACATGTTGATGCATCGAGGTTTTATTTAAATTCGGAGGCACACAATTTATTTCACCTCTAAATTTTTAAACATATCTAATATTATATTTAATCAATATAAACTATTAATTATTAAATATCTGTATCGAATAAATGATATAAATTTATCAATAATCGCCATGTTAATAAAAAACTATCAAAGTGAGAAGCGTACATAAAAATAATACACAGTTATGAAAATAATAATTTCCATCACACAACAACATGTATATTTAATTTATTGTAATAAGTTTATTTTTTTTCAAGAGAATGTTAATAGTCACAAAGAAAATGATCTTATAATGATACTATGTAAAAATGTTATGTATAAGTATATTCTTTAATCATTACAAAGTGTCCCAACCCACTTTGAAACATTGGTATCATAGTATACATGATTTAATAAAATTAAAGGGAAATATATAATATCATGAGTTTATATATATTTGTGAAATTAAATTTCAAATGTCAGTATATACACCATAAGAAATTGAATTGGTGTATAACAAATAAAGAGTCTAAGGGGAATGTAAATTGAGAAGAAATCCCTTACCTAATCCTTAATTTATTGTTTTGTGGTCATTAACTTACTATATAGTGGTTTATGTATGTCAATAAATTATACATTAAATATAATAATATTTTTAATATCATATATTATCTAATTATATTATCTTTTTACCCATTTGATAAAATTATTTCATTAATTTCCCTATTTGAGGTGTTAATTGGCTTGTTTTTCATGGTTGTTTTGATTTAAAATTTATTGACCATATCATGGATTCATCATCAAAATAATATAATGAATAATAAATATTTTATAAATAGTATATACATATACGTAGAATAATACATAAAATATAAAGATAATGAATAAAATGAACCGTTTATAGATATGGTAGGCCATATGTATGAATGAATTATAAATTCATTTATTTTATCTATTACATAATTTAAAAATAAATGATATATATATATATATATATGTGTGTGTGTGTGTTTTTATAATTCAAATATTATATAGACTTCATATTTTTCATATATTTTTATAAAAACCATCATTTATACATTCCATGAATAGTGTGAACAAATCTCATTTCTTTGAGGAGGTAGTAATACACACATCCAAAAATGATGTTATAATATTCCCAAAACGTAGAGTTTAAAATGTTACATGTAAAAAAAATTACAAAAAAATAAATTTATTATGAATATAATATTTAAAATATTTAAAATGTTTGTATATCATAATAACCAATAATGAATGGTGGTTATAGACTAATAAACCATCATCATTTTTTGAGGATGGAGTTCGTCGTACACATAAACTGTAAATTAATTAACCAGTATATGTAATTGAGTGTATGAGAAGGTGGAAAAATTAACATAAAAAAACTCATTATATTTAGGACTCTTTTTTATATAATAGTGTAATAAGAATATTTTAAGGAGTGGAAAATGAAATAAAACTAATGAGCTCGATGAAGGATGCTAACTATTATGCCGGTAACTTATTTTTCATTACACTAAATGGATTCTTGGGAAGGATTTCATCGAAGGTTATAATTGTAGGTTGAGGTGAGTTATCATGTGGAGATATTTCAGAAGATATTTATCGATCCATAGATTCTTGAATGGTGTAAAAAACTTGTATTGATGATTTCAATTTTAGAGTATAGGAGGGGTAACATTCTTTTAATTTGTTTCAATGGGAATTAAACCCATGTATTTTCTACGAAATATCACCCCAATGGTTGGAAATATTATACAAAAAAATGTATATGGTCTATATATATATCCATAAAATGAACTATTTATATGATTATTTGGCCATTTTAGTTTTTTTGTTTAAGGTTTGGTCTATAGTTAAGCTAATTTTACTATTAATCACTATAATTAATTTTAGGAACGTTTACTAATTATTTTTGTCAAAAACGATATTGAATTTATTAGAAATTATAAATTATTATAGTTCCTAATATGTAATCAGTTTTTCCAAATTCTAATCTCTTTTGTTGAAGAAATTAATATAAATATATTCCTGTAGATTTGACAACAATATCAGTTTTTAATGTGAATCATTGAAAATATTTCTATGTTTTTATTTAAAAATTCAAAGTTAAATTTATTTCAGTGAAATAAATTGGAATATTTTATGATTTATTAATCTAATATAACACTAAAACCAATCAAAAATATAATATAACCTTATAAATAAGTTATATAAATGAAATATTGAAGTTAATTTTTTTTCACCAATATGGAATGAATAAATATTTTCCGAAAAATTTAAATAATAGAACCTAATAAAATATTTATTCTTCTATTTCATAAATGAATTTTATATTTTCATCTTAAATTTATAATTTTTTAAAAAAAATGGATTTAAGATATGTAATCCTATAAAAGGCGGTGAAAATGCCTTTATAAAAAATGAGTTTTTTTATAACTTTTTGGTTGTTCTTATCCTCTGCCTTTCATATAAATTAGATGAATTTAAAAATATAATTGATTTGATATATAACTTCTATATTAACGGTATATGTTCTATAAAAGTGTATTAATTTATTTACCACTGAAAAAATAACCAAATTGTGCTTTTTTTAAACATGGTGTTGTGTTTATTGAAAGATATCAAAAAAAAATTAAATTTATTCAAAAAGGAAAATATACTAATGAATTGGTTTAATAGATTTATAACAACTATGAAATTTTAATCAGTTGAATTTTAGAGTTATTTCTTTATAAACAAATAATTTGTTAGTTATCCATATATAATCTTTTGGTTCCTATGTTTCTAGTTATATTTTGTAATATATCCTGATTACCTTTATTATATGAGTCATTTGATTGATCAATAATATATCTCTGGTATCTTGAATTTGGATGGGTTCTTCATAGTATCGTTTTTCAGGATCAAAATATTTTTACATTTATGTGAGAACATGCTTTTTTTTAGCATTTAATTTCGTAGAATAGATATGTGGATAACATCGTGTACCTTTGAGATATTTGGCGTCACTTCGAAAAGATAATTGATAACTCCAACACATTCCAGAATATTTATGGGTTTTATGTACCAAGGACTCGATTTAACATATTACCATTCATTATAAAACCATCCCATATTGATACATTTATGAAACCATGATATCCAACTTGAAACTCAAAATCATTCCCCCGAATCTCAACATAACATTTTTGAATACCTTGATCTTCTTTAATATGATATTTTAAAACCTTTACATTTTTTGTAGACTCTTTAATTATTTTTTATACCATGAGTTTCATTTTTCAATAATCATAAAAACAATATTTATTATTACTCCTCTTTCTATATATATCATCATATAAAACTTTAGGATTGTATGAAGGGATATTATTATTATAGTAAAAATCAAAATATTCTTTTGATTTTGTATGTTTCATCTATAAATGATGAATTTTTAAAAAATAAAACATACTGGATTAATTTTTTAATTTTTTCAATTTTAATAATTATAATTTTTGATTAACCGTAAGAAAAAAATTGACAAATTTATGAATAGATAATATTATAATCATCGACATGGTTTATTTTGGGATATCTGCACATACAAATCCTTCATAATGGTAGGTAAGAAAAATGTGAATTGTCTTAAGAAAACCATCTATTTGTCTAAAACCATGTACTCAGTAAGGTGAATGGTTGTGTACCAGGTTATTCCATGTTAGGCCCAACACACCATTTTAGAGTTGTTTCTCATAGTTATGTCTGTACAATAACCTTGTCTATATGTTGTATCCATACAAAAATTTAATTCTCAGAATACTCACATAATTTATTCAATTTAAAATTTATAGGATTTAACTCTATAGATATCCTCAATGTCTAACTTTAATTTGTGATCTGGAATATATTTTTTAGAAATATAGATTCCATGATTGCTGTTAAACATTGTCTGAGACCAATAGTAATGTCTAGACACAAAATGCCCAAAACTAGAGAAATAATTTATTAAATTTGTGTCGAATCATGTTTTAAATCTCAAGGGACCTAATTGTTTAGCAATATTGTAAAACCATATTATATACAACACTCACATAAAACATTGTAAAATAGAAATAAACCAAAATATATAATAAATACTAATAAACTAAATCCATGAAACTCATTTAAAAGATTACTCATCATAACCTCTAGAATGTAAACAATAATAAGGAATAGATCAAATTATAATTACATTTATATAAATAACAATAAATAACAAATCATTTATAAAAAATTATTAAGAAAATATTCAAAACATAGATCACATTCTAAAATACCAACCCATGTTGAAACTAAAATTATTGCCAGACTGGGTCTCTAAATGTCCTTCAGCGCATTTCGCCAAATTCTAGAGGTTACCAACTTGAAGTGAGGGCAAATGGTGTGATTGTGGGGAATCTATTTCAAATAGTTGAAAACCAACCTATTCCATCACTTATTTCCCAATTTGTTTCTAAAACTATTGGAAAAAATAACATATGACAATGGTTGTATTTGAACCTTTGGTATCTATGATTTTAGTTGGGTTTCCCAATATTTAAGAAAACCGTTAGGAACGTTAAATTTTACCTATGGTTTTTACTAACAGTTGGTACAAAACACATTATTTTAGGACCCCCACCCCTGATTTTTCATCCCCCACCCCCATGAACCCTCCCCGACCCCCAACTCGCAACTCTCCCCTTCCCTCCATGACCCCGACCTCCTCAACCTCCCTGCCTTCACCTCTGCCTCCCAGCCCCTTGACCATCTCGACTCCCTCTTATCCATCAATGTTCCCCCTTCTCCTCTCATATCTCTCTCCGACGATGAAATCCCACTCCCCTCTCAACTCTTGGTGAAGTTCCCCCCTCCCCTCTTGGCTCCCTCTCCTATCGACATCCCCCTCCCATCTTGACTCAGTGTCCTTCTCCAATGTCTCTCGACACACTATTTAGTCGCGCACAAGATGCCCCCCCTGCCGAACACCCTGGGTGAGATCCCCCTCTCTCAGACCCCAGTCCTCTAACCTTTTATCCCAAATTTATTGAGGGTTCCTGATCAGTACATCCAGGTAAGGATAACCATTCATATTAATCATTCATTTTCAAGAGTTTTTTGTAGTAACCAACTCAACGTGTGTTGAATTATTGGGTAAATCATGTTTTTTTAGAATAGAGTCTTCAAGAAATATATTATTAGATTTAAATGTCATAAACCATTCATTCTAAAAATGCATTCAATAAAAAGTTCATGATTTTTTAATATCCTCATATTTTTCTCAATAAACCCCTATTTTAAATGATGTTATGTTGGAATTTTTTTTAATCCTAATTTGTACATGATGAGGTTGTATCATAATTAAGATTCATTTTGATTAATATATTGGTTCATAAAACATATGGTGGCACGGCATATATTATGTAATAGGAATTGATAATGTAAAATATTGGTCTCAGATATCTGATTTGGTTATTTGGATGGTATTTTTAATCGAATGTTTGTATGTCTATGTTGACTATGGGTGTATTTTCAAACTGAATATTTTATTTTTTAAAATAACCATGCAATTCACATTTCAGAAAATACAGATGCACCATAAAAATCATAGATAAAAATTACACACCACAAGACCCCCATGGGAGACACCCCTAGACATCTATTGAAATTTAATGGGCCATTAACATAGGCACTAATGTCTATTGGCACTCAATCCTTTAGAAATTCCAGTTTCTAGTAGAAAATATACCAACACCTTTATACATAGTATATTATAATGAAATGGTTTACACCCTCATGGCCATGCATGTGTGTTCATATGGGCTGGTTTTCCGTTCATGTGTGTAAAAGTGTGTATACCAAGTGGGGGATCAGCTACTTTTAGTTAGAAATCACCAAGATCCAAAGTGTATGGCTTGGTTACACCTAAAGGGATGGTCCTAGTCCTATCGTTATAAATTCAAGAATGCTTTGAATTGAATATAGCTTATTTCTTAATTATGTCCAATTATATTGAATTTCAAATCATAAATTAGTGGTCTTTATAATGATTGTCTCGTTTGATAAAAAAAATTCATTATTTTATATTAAAACCCTTCCAAAGGCGGTGCACTGTCTACAAAAACTCACAGTGATTGTTATGTAGATCTAGTTGCGTAATATATTGTCAGACATTTAAAATATCATGGTGGGACCAATGGGGATGAAGACCATGATCATTTACCCACCAATGTCGTGTTTTTATCTCCAACCTTGGGATAGTGCTTGGATGGTATGAGTCTAGTGCCTTATACCTAGATTGAGAAATTTATTAATGAATGAATAGATTTTGGAATTGAATTTGTTCTTCTAATGACATGTGAATTATTAT
Source organism: Viscum album (assembly GCA_963277665.1). Taxonomy (NCBI): domain Eukaryota; kingdom Viridiplantae; phylum Streptophyta; class Magnoliopsida; order Santalales; family Viscaceae; genus Viscum; species Viscum album. The sequence goes on from OY728148.1 coordinate 476,693,696, forward strand.
GTGTAATTATTAGTATGTGAATTGGAATTGACACAATTGAAACTTTAATTGATATTGTATCATGTAACAGTTTTATTGGTATGAAATTGTAAAAGACACAATGTTATATTCACACGAACTGGTATTTGACATAATGGAATATGGGGAATGAGAATTGTTAATTATAATGGATTAAAAAATATGTCATCTATCAAAATATTTGACATGGTTTTTTTGTTTTGTTAAGGGGTTTTTTTGGTTGTTATTTAAACATGGTTATATAAGACTAGGAATTGTTAGAAAACATTTAGAAATATTTATTCTCTATGGGAATGTAATGTTTTATATAATGATAATTATTAGAAAGTCCCTAAACACATATAAAATGAGAGATAACCCTCGAATTTGTAATGTGTGTTCGGTTAGTGTTCCATGGAATAGGTAATGTACCTTTTCATGGTTCCTTATCAAAAAATCATCCTAGATAACGGTAGGCATGGAATGATATATATATGTAACTCTATTGAATCATGTTTAGCATCCCTCAGGAGTAAACGTAGTTCTTGTGATGACCCATCTTAGTCACTTATGGTAGATTCAAGTCGAGGTTGTCACAATGTTTTTTCATTTTTTGTTTTTTCTATTGCATTAGAAGAGTTAGTATTGGTAGATTAGAGAATAAGATGTGTTGGGGATTGGTAATGAGCTCATTCATAAGATTACCTGTCCCATAATAATAGTAAAACCATGTTTCTGGGGAGGAAATAATTTTTCATGAGTTATTCATTTTACAGTTTTGATGTTATTTCACTAAGGTTGATGTACATGTTGGGTGATGAACATGTTGGACGATGTAACTATTTTATGTGATTTTACTTGTTTTTAGAAATGGAATGGAGAACATCTAATAGTGATATATAAGGAAACTATTTTTTCATGTCAACATTGTCATAAGGATTTATCATATGAAAAATTCTTGGTTTATCTTACATTTTTGTAATTTGATTAATATTGTTGGTCTCATTCATTTTATTATTCAAAATTATCCATTTCCATTAGTTATGTTATATACACCTTAGATATGGTTATGAAAGATGAAAATTTGTTATGGGTATGACTCCACACTCATTATCTTATTCATATAGTGATTGGATAAATTTATTATTGCTAGGTAGTGGTCTAAGGCTGACGGTTAGGAACATTAAGAGTCATATATAATAGACTCAGTACCTTTGATTTCATATTCAATATATATTCCTCTACCAGCAATCAATAGCTTATGGGGGCTGCACAAAGGCATTATGACCATGAGAATATTTAATGTTCTCATTACCATTAAAATTTAAATTTTTGGCTTAATATTGTTTTCATGGTGTTAAAAATAGTCTATTTGGTAAAATTATAATCTTTGTGTCATTGAATGTGTATACAAGTGAATCGTAGGGATTATAAAATTATAATTTTGGTATAGTGGGATATTACCACATAGACAAGTTTTAACATTATCATAAGATCCATTATTGTTTTCATTGTTATATACATATCTCAGTAATGTGAGACATATGCATAAATCACATTTCCCACCATTTCTCGGTCATTAGACACCTTAGATGTGTTTCCCCCCTGGTCTATTACATTTCTTACCGTATCTTAGGGAAAGCATCAATCAATACCTTAATCTTAGAGTAATAAGTTTACTTAGAAAAAAATCCATAAATATATTATTAATCCATGGGTTCTTTTTCTATTGAATTGAAACATATTTAACATAAAGTGAATTCATGGATGGAGACATGAATTCAAATGTAATCAAACTGAATCAATTGAAAACAAAATGAATTAAATTTTCTAAGCTAATATAAACAGAATCATGAAAAACTATATATAATGAATATTTCCCAAACAAAATTGTATAAAAAAAACCAAACTACGCTGAAACTCGAGATAAAATGATTATATACCATTAATAGGAAGCGTAATTGTTAATTAATTAGAATATATAATTTGATATTTTCATTTTGATACATGGATATATATCCCCTTTCTTTTAGGAACATGATTTGACCCCTGTGGAGATGTGTTTCATATATATTGGGTTGTGACATGTATAGTAACATTAGACTGGTATGCTGCTTTTAGTTTTTATTTTATATTCTTCATCGCATTATTCACTTAGGACTTTTATCTCATTATCTATATGGAGAGTAGTTATATTCTGCGAAGGGGGACAAAAGGGCACTGGGGGCCGCTGCGCAGTTTTCATTGTAGGGGAGAGATATTGGGGTAGTGGAGATATTCATTAATGTGTTTAATTTTTTTTCATTAATGCTGTGTTGTTTCTGATTATTTTCTTTTCCTTTTTCATTGACGCCCGACGTACGAATGGGTCATACCAAAATAGTATTTATTTTCCACTACTATTTTTGTTATTTTTTTGTGGGAAACAATGTGCCTGGGTGGTGTTTCCTTTATGCCCAGACACTTATTCGATGTCGTGGGCTCCATATATGGAGAAAATAGTATTCTAGTATTATTGATATACTATTTCACCCCTTATGTTCTCCATTTATTTTATATTTTATACCCCTTTATTAATGACTTATTGAAACATTACATACTTAACTATTCTGCTATTAATAAATGGATATATTACTAAATATCTATCATCACCAGTGTCTTCCAATTTTCTTGATTTTCTTCTTGTAGGCACATTATGTCTAATCAAAATTGATTTTTGTTCTTGTTTTGAAACCCAAATCATATAGGGTATATTTGGGGGGAATATTTTCCTATATATTCTCAAATCATTTAATGAAATATCATTATGTGTCCAAGATTTTTTAATGTTTCACATTTGAACAAAACATTCCTTTTTTCCTCTATTTCCTAATAATCAAGATTCAGTTTTAGAATAGATTACATAGTTACTAGGTAACCTTTTTAATAAGTATGTGGTGGATCCCTCTGAAATAATTATGAAAATAACTATAACATTATCATTATTCTCATTTAAAGAAAATATCATTTATAAATCTTGAGTTTTTGAAGTAATCTTCTCAATTATTTGGGTGGTTCTAGCATTTTTTTGATTCCATGTCTTCCTGTTTTAAGTCCAAATCTAGAAACGTCGGATTGAGTTTGATATTTTATCTTATAGTAATCTCAAACTAACTACCTCATCACTCCTAATAATTTGAACAATTTAACTAAATATCATGATTCTCAATTATAGTGAACTATCATGTTCTTTAACTCTTTTATATTTCACTTCATGTTGTGTAACCATAGAACTCATAGAATATTTGTATAGTTTTTTATATTTTTGGGATCCCTCAATAGTAGTAGCCTAAAACACTTCTTTTTCAAAAAAAATTGTTTAAAATTTTTCATTAGACAAAGACATGTTATCATTGAAATGTGAGACTATTTATCCCTTGAATTACACTTATTTTGATAGGGTGTTACATTTTCTAATATATTTTTCTAATGAAATCTACATGGCATCAAATTATTCCTCTAGTTGTTCTTTTTCATCAAATACATCCTTAATAATAATATGTATATATAAAATCAAATCATTAGGAAAATTATTAAAATAATATCTAACATGAGCATATAATTATTTATCTACTTTGATATCATTATACTCTCAATAGAAACATGAATCATCAAAAGTATCTCTCTAAACATATTCATTGAATTGCCACTTAACCTTATATTCAACTCTTGTGTGTGGTTGATCCCTTCCATTATTCATAAATTTTATCCTCATATTTTCCTCTTTTTTCTACATATTTTTCACTACCTTAGATGATGATTTCACTTCTACTTCATTCGGTATAGAGATATATTCTTGATTTTTGAATCTTCGTAAAACCTTTCAAATATGAACTTCACTAAGGATTTTTTTAGGAAACCTTGTTTTTCTTAAATAATAAATGATATTCCCAGAGGGTCGTTAGACCACTATGAGTAGATTGGTGAATAAATGTTCACCTAGAACATCTATAAATTATTACAATTTTATAATTTTACCACCTTTATTAAACCCAGTCATAATCTACAGTTATTATGTATCACAGCCTCACCATGATAATATATCACATAAAGGCATAAAAACCCAAGGATTTATTAGATTTTGTACAAATAACTACTTTTTTTCTTGTAATGTTTATTCTCTCAAATCTAGGGTTATAACTATATTTAAATGTCACCAATTATGAGTGGATGGTTGTTCACACACAAGAATCATATTTCCTCTCATAAGAAATACTATTTCCAGAATCACACAAGACTTCTTTAACAACTTCTCAATATACTCACAGCTTCAAAATATGTTATCCTTATATAGACTAAGTCAAATAGGTTCCAAAATGTCCCATCACATATATAATATTACTCACTTTATATTCCTTCATAAAATCAATCTTTGTTCAGCACTAGGATGTCATAGATTCCCAATAATGTTCTCCACCAACTCATAGTCTATTCTTCTAATATTGTAGGTAATTCGAGAAAGATACATACAACATGGTATCTACATGAAACTCAACAATACAAGTCTTCATAACCTATTTATATGAGTGGAGTGGGGACTGGGTGGGAGCTGTAGGGGGTAGGGAATTGGAGTAGGGGATGGGGATGTAGTGGAGTGGGGGTGAATTAGAGTGGGGGGGATGAATTGGAGTATGGGATGGGGTTGCAATGGAGTGGGGGGGGGGGGACAGTTGAGTGTGGTTTGGAATGGGGTGGAATGGAGTGGGGGGGAAGTAGAGTAGGGGATGGGGGATGCAGTTGAGTCGGGTCGGGGGGGGGGGTTGTAGGGGGGCTGCAGGGAGCAGTTGAGTATGAGATCGGGGGGGGGGGGGGGGGGATTTTGTTGAGTGGGGGTAGAGTTATGTGGAGTGTGGGATGGGGTAAATCGAGTGGGGGATGAGGGTAGGCCTTTAGTGGAATCCTTTAACTTCTTGATAATGATACCACCTTCACACTTCCCATCCATGACATTGTTATCCCCAATAATTGAATGATGTAAAATTTTCCTTACAAACATCTCAAAATTCTATACAAAAAAACATCATTTATTTCTATGGAAAATTATGTCTTCTTTAATCATGGTATGCACCACACACCCCATATCTAAAACATAATTCTAGTTCTTAACTGAAAGGATATTCCACCTTGTTCTATAACTTTTAGAGAAAGATAATATATAAAATTAACCATTCCATATCTTTTTGAAGAAAATTTCTTCATACATCCCCAATTTGATGTTATTCTAAATGAAACTCGAGAGTCAATAGTTAAGACTCAATAGAATTACAGGTACTCAACATCACACCACTATTATCTTCTAATATGAGATTAAGAAATCAACATTCGAAAGTGTATCTTCCATAATTCAATCAACATCCATTGGAATCATTTTCAGGTGTCCATTCTTCCTATAATGGCAACACATGGGAAAATCATCCACTAAGCTACTCCCACCCCCAACATGTTTTTATTTATCTTTTCTCTAAAATTTCTGTGCTTTGGGAACTCTCCTCTTCCTTCTACACAATATGAATTTTTTGTAGATGCCTCAATTCAATGAAGTCTTCATTCAATATCAGATCCTTAATGATTGAAAAGACCTGGTTAGTTTTTCTTCTTGAATTGATCACTTTGGTTTTCATCACATCCCATTGGTTTAAAAGGTTCATACTCAAATTACTACTTCTTTTCATGATTGGTTATTCACCCCAGTTACAGATTCTCCAGTATAAACCCATGTGGTTACACTAAGGACCTCTCAATCCTATAACAATAGAGTCCCACTATGTTCATACTCTATAGTTCCACCAATTAATGCATCATTTCACTAACATTTAAAAATATATGGATAAAATAAAAGAATATATCTCTAATATACAAGTTTATTATGCACCAGATGATGTAGATAACCCTGTATGAACACACTGGATAAACTAGTCTACTCATGAAAATATTTTTCACGCTATTCAGTAGTTGATAGGAAAGATTAGATCTACTCTTCTCAAATAGTCACATCATTTCTTAAAAAATATGTGTCTCTCAACCCCTTAAACAATCATAAATTGAGATATCATCTTTCATGAATGAATCATGACCTCCATATCTTCTTTCCCTTTTGTGTGTTTTTGTTGGACAATGAATTTTTTATAATTTTTAGTTATTTCCATTTTTAGGGATTGTTTATGATAGATCAGGGTATATTGTGTGTGTTTTCATTGTCTATGGGTAATTTGAAAAGGAAATTTTTAAATGTGATTGATTAAAAATACATTGGTTCGTATAGAAACATGGGTATACATTTATAATGATATTAGTGTTTGGAAAAGTGTCTAAAATGTTTTGGATTTAAAATGAAAACCTATTTTTGGAAAAAAAATTCAATTAGGTTACAAAAAGGGATATTGTTAATTATATATAATGTTATAATGTGGTATTAATAAAGAATAATAAGAATATTTTAAAATATTAAAGGAAAGTTTACTTTTAAAATATATGCTTTTGATGTTATTAGAATAGTGTAGCAAGATCTGGTTGGGTCGAAAGCTTGTGGACTGAGGTATTTCATGATTCTTCAATTCCAGGGTATGGTGTAGGATTATCTAATAAGGTAAAAAAGAAGTAATATGTCAGACCCTATATGTATTTTTTTAAAAACAATATATTTTTCTCACTGGTTTCATATTGGATAAAATAAATGGTTTAATAGTACTTCCAAAATGTGGGACATAAGAAACTTTGTCGTAAGGATCACAAGAGGTACTTTTTTTAAAATACTAGAGGGTGTCTAAACAATGTGAATATATTGGGTTACATGAATTAATTTAGACTACTAGATGGTGTATTTGGGATAATGAATCCATTGAGATGATTCATATTTATTTCGTTATATTGGTTAACATATTAACTATCTAGAATGAATTTTTGGCTATACTGGGAAAACAGGAAGGCTGTTGTGTACTAGTTGGAAGCCTGGGGCTATCCTTGGGGTGTCCATGTGGTGTATGGGGTTTATAGGGAAGGGGGAGGGTGCAGGTGGGGTGTCAAGGAGGGGGTGTCTATGGGGGTGTCCAATGGTTGTCCGGGGGTGTTGGGGGCCTGTAGAGAGGGGGGAAGGTGCATGTGTTGTGTATAGGGGGACTGTCCAGGGGGATTTGGGGGTCCATGGGGGTGTCTGGGGGGGGGGGGTGGAATTCAAGGCAAGGGGAGGGGGTGTCAATGGGGGAGGGGTGTCCAAGGGGTGGGTGTCGAGGGGGTGTCTAGGGGGTGTCTAGTAGGGGTGAAAGGGGGCTTTCTAGGGTGGTTCAAGGGGGTTGTCTAGGGGTTGTAGTAGGTGTTCAAGGGGGATCGAGGGGGATGTACATGGGTGCAAGGGGGTTGTACAAGAGGGATGGGGTTGAAGGGGGCAATCTAGAAGGACATAGTGGTTCTAGGGGGATATCCAAGAGGGGGTATGAGGGTGTTGAGGGGGCTACAGGGGGGAATTCAGGGGTGTTTTTTATGAAATTGGAAGGCCTATAAATCCCCACACAACCATAAAATCTATTTCATGAGTTTTTGTTATTCTATGCACTGCATTTTATGCATGATGGTTTGTATTTAAATTTTGTATTATCTGGTGTAGTATTCATCATTTTATATTGTCTCCAATGTGTGTTTTTTTGTATTCATCATTATTCTGTAGGTTGGTACTATAATTCCAGATTCGAGGTAGAGACATGCTTTTTGTTGGAATTGTTGATCTGGATTTAGAGAGAGGGAGTCGTTGTATGCTTCTCGCTGCCGAGGGGAGGCTGTTGTATAAAGGTTCATTTTGGAAGAGGGGCTGGATGGAAGAGGTGTGTAAATTTTTTGTAGAGAAAATAAAATACAAAAAGTTCTATGAACTGTTGGTATGAAGATTGAGTATTATAGAATAGTGGTTTGCAAACCATTGGTGTACCTATATCCAAACAGTTTCAATAAAACCATTTGGAGCATAGCGCATTAGGTGGTATTCCAACAGTTTAACTACTACTTGTGTATACCCATAAAAACAAACTTATAGAAATGTTTCACTGGGAACAATTGCAATTGTTGTACAAAAATGGTTAAAAACCATTTTTCTAGTTGTATATACATATGGTTATTAACCGTTGGGATAGAAATTTATGAACAGTTAACATTAAACCGTTGGATTTTTGTAAATCCAGTTATCCTATCTTAACAGTTCACGCATAATAGTTGGGATAAGTCTATCCCCATCCCTCACAACCATAAGGTTCAATGAACTATTATGATAGAATTTCCAAATGTTTTTGGGGATTTTACCAACATAGTGTAACCATTGGTTAATGTTTATTTTACAGTAGTTTCCCTCATTCGAAGAGTGTAACATAACTAAAAATCACTACCACAAAAACAGTTTTTCGCAGTGCCCCCTTTATCAGCGCTTACTTACTAGCACTGATAAAGGGTCGGCTTCAAAAAAAATTAAAAATGTATTAATATATAAATATATAAATATTGTTATATTGTTATATAAATATAATATATTATTTTTAAATATATTTTAGATAAGTATAAATGTACATTTACACTTATTATACTTAATATTTAAGATATTTTGTGAAAATGAATTCTTAAAAAATTAAAAAAATATTTTTAATTAATATTTTGATAATCATTATGGAGTAATAGTCATTTAATAACAATTTGAGGATTAAAAAATTAAAAAAATTAAAAAAAGATCCAAAATATGTTGAAAACGAAACTCAAACTTCAAACGGCCATAACTTTTGATCCCGGTGTCCGTTTGAGCTCTTCCATATATCAAATCGAAGCCTGCGACGAGCTCTACGTCACCATGACGGGGGTGACCCCAGTAAGTCAATTTTAGACGCCAAAAGAGGCCCAGAAGGCCTCCAAAACTGAGTTTTTTGTCGGGGTACCTAGATTTTTTAACATTTTGTGGCTTTTCAAACTCGTTTAAGGGGGTATTATTGGCTTTTCTTGGTGGGGACTGAATTTATTCGAAGGTATTACATTCATATTGATATTATGTCTTTGAAATTTAAACCTTTTTTATAATGAACTGCTATTTATAATCAAATATATAACTATATGTACATATTTTTTATATATTCGCACCTAAAAATTAAATTTTTCCAATAAATATTTAAACATATTTACATATAAAATATATTAGCTTTATCTAAATAATAACTAATATCCATTTTATTTAAAATACCAATATATGAATATTTATATTCCTATATATTAATCTAACTATATATATATTAATCTAACTATATATATATTAATCTAATAACTATATATATATTAATATAACTATATATATATTTTAATATTACTATAAATATATATATTAATATCACCATAAATATATATATTAAAATCACTATATATATATTAATATAACTATATAAATATATATTCATATAACTATATATATGTTAATATAACTATATATATGTTAATATAACTATATATATTTTAAAATAACTATATATATATTAATATACATATATATTACTATACGAATAAATATGACTAAATAAATATATATATAGATATAGATATATATTAATACCACTATATATATATATATTAATATTACTAAATATATTATAATATAACTATATATATATAGTATAATATAACTATATATATATATTAATATAAATATATATTACTATACGAATAAATATAACTAAATATATAAATATATATATATATAGATATCATGAATTGGAATGAAAATCAAAATAGAGTAGTGGTAAGGGCTTAGGCGCGCAGGGGGAGGTCTCGAGTTCAAATCCTGGTGGAGGCAGGGGTGCGCGCACATGGGGTATATTGGAGCAATCACTGTTAATGGTTGGAGGGGGGTGCGTGGGGTGTTGTAGAGGGGCTGAGAAGTGCTGTAAAGGGGGGGGGGGGTTCAAGTGCTATAAAAGCCCCCCCCCCGATTGGCAGTATTTTTTAAAAATTTTAAATTTTTTTTAATTTTTGTTAACTTTTTTTAATTGTTTTTAACTTTTTTTAATTTTTTTTAACTTTTACCAGCGCTTTTTAAAAAGCGCTGATAAAAGGGTCCTTTATCAGTGCTAAACCGAGAGCACTGATAAAGGAAGTGCTGATAAAGGGGACCCCCCTTTATCTACGCTGGCTTTATCAGCGCTTTTCTAGTGCTGATAAAATCCATTTTTAGCACTGATAAAGGACGTGTTTGTAGTAGTGAATGATAATTCAACATGTTAGATGTTTTACGGAAGCAACCAAAACTTGATACACTACAATCATGTTCAATAAAATAACAATTTAAAATAAATCAAAATGTGACTCAATTACATCGCAAGACAAGGATTGATCTCTTGATCTCATGCTACTAAGAAACAATTAAGTACATGAAAAAAGATCATTTCCCAGATGGATCCATGCAATAATAAAGACTTTTTGTTCCAAAAAATATTAGTCAAACCGGGTGTGAGAAATGAATTTCAATAGGAAATCACCAAGGCTCTGTGTCAATATGTCATTGAGTATATGCAGTAGTTGTGTATAGTAAAGAAAAGAAGTAATTATTATGCACTCAAAATTAATCAACCCTACAAATATGGCTATTAATTTATAGAGAATAATATATTAATTAGTACTTTGTTTACTTAATGTATTTAAATTTCAAAATACATCCTAATCCTAACTTCCCCTATTGTAATTTAAGAATAACAGAAGTATTTGAAGGCCTCGTAAGAAGTAAGTAATGTTTGAACTCAAGCTTGCGCGTTTCCATGTCAGCCGTGTCACAGTTCCTTCCATTTCATCATATAAGTATAATATGAGTCTGTTCCTGAGATTAGTACATTGGAATTCCATTATAACTACATTTATAATTTTACATAAATCTTATGAGTCTGTTCTCAGTGGTCTTACTAGGGAGCCTGAGTATCACTCTCGATGATGGTATAACTTAATGTGTGTCCTTCTTGAGTGGTCCTATTAGGGATCTCCAACGAATTACTCTATTTATAATTTTATTCCAATTTATTCCAGCCCTGGAGGTCCAACTAGGGAGCCCATGTATCACTAATGACATAACAAAAAAACCTATCATGTCCATCCATGAAATTCTATGATTAACCAATGTATCACCCATGTGGCAAGGTACAATAGTCCTGCATGTTCATTCATGACATTCAAAGATGAGACCATGTATTACCCAATGATAATTAACATTTCCCCATTTAAATTTCAATTAAACATTACAACCTTCTTAATAAGAAAAAAATTGCATGGCATAGTGTCAACCACAATTCCAAAGAAATAATCAAATGCTCACAATTATTACATAATTGAAATTTCAGATATAATTGAGTTCATTTAAAAAACCCAAAAAGGGAAAAGGAAAGTATGCCCATAGACTTCAATGGACAAATGGCCAAACCAGTTATCTAAGGGAAACACAGCCACATGGTGGTCCTTTACCAATCAACAAGTCAAAACATAATTCATTTCATTGAATTCATTATCCCAACAACATTTAAATAAAATGAAGGATCTATTTCATATCATGAAAACACCCTATACATTAGTGTGCAGAACAACGACACATATAAAAACCTCAAAAATTAATGAGAGGCATGAGACCACCTACTATGATTTCATATAACAGATATAATCTAGTTTCAACCATTGAATTAGAAACAAATGTCATAGATCTATGAAAATAGGTAAATCATTCAAACTTGAATAGAATCCTCAGAATAATAAATCTTCAAGAATGGCTCGCATAGAAGAAATTTCTTATTGAGGGGAATCTAAAGAGACTGATGAAACTATATTCATTTTATAGACATTGAAATGAGAGAAGGAAATGTTATCACAACTCCTTCTACTTCACCTAGAAACTCCTATACCTAGAAGAAGAGAAAATGAGGCTACATCCCATTTTAAGTGATATTTTAGTAGTAAATGGTGTGTTAATCCAAATAAACAACTTTTAAATATTTTAATTGTCCACTAATTCACCGAATAACATTACATGTACAATAATGACCATACTGACCTTGCTACAATACATGTAATTAGGAGTACACGGTGTGTCATGGCTTTCTCATCTCACCTAGTCCAACAAAAGCACACACTTCCTACCCCTATACTACATGTCCAAACCACACATAATGTACATAGGATTACACGATGTGTTCTATTAAAACATAACATTATTTCTATTTTCCCTATTATATCAAAAACCACTCAATGGAAAAAAATGATTGTAGTTACATTACTATATTATAAAAATCAGGTTCATACAAACTCCCCCCCCAAAGAAATTCATCCCCAAATTTATCTTCCATTCTTGGTGAAGGAATATATGAGAATAAATCCAGCCACTGATCATGTACATCGGTATCCCTCTCCCAAGTCTTGTCATGTACTCATTCATGTTCCCATCGCACACATACAAGAGGTAATGACATGTCTCATAGAACTGTCATGCTCCTATCAACAATACGAATAAGGTTCTCCTCAAAGGATGCATAAACATATATCTCAACATCCCCATGATGAAAAATGCGTTAAGAGTCTGAGTGATAGTGTCACAAATGATATATGCAGAAGAAGTCGTGCATGTCTTGGTACCTCTATGGAAACTATAACTAAAATTAAACTGACATGACTCATTCCAGAATCTCAAATGGTACGACATGTTGGAGAGAAGGCTTACCCTATCACCTGATCTTCTTGTGTCCCAATCTCGAAGTGAAATGTATGAAAACAGGATCCCCGACCTCAAAATCCAAGGGTCCTCCTTATCGACCAGCATAAGATTCCTGATGAGGCTACATAGTTTTCATCCAACTCTAAATCATGTGAAACTACTCGTTAGTGTCATGGACATGATGAGATCCTATTATAGCTTCTTCTCCTTCATCCAACCAACATAGGGGTTATTGGCATGGACTACAAAACAATGCCTCAAATGGATCCATCTAAATAGTATAATGAAATATATTATTATATCAAAACTTATCCCTTGATATAATCTTCTCCATAGAACCCCAAAAGTCTAGGAAAGATGCATGAAAAAATTCGTTCAGCGCCAGAATCATGCCTTCTAATGGACTATTTTTCTACGGGTGGAATGTTGGGTATAGATGCACCTCTATACCATGCTCCCTCTTAAAACCCTGTTAGAAATGAGATGTAAAGAGGGTATCCATATCTGAGGTGATAGAATGAGAAACCCCATGAAGTCGTACCACCTCTTTAATATATAGTGTCTGAGTTCATCAACTCCGAAGGACTCCTTGATCGCCAAGAAGTGAGTGTCCTTCATAAGCATGTCCACCACAACCCAAACAAGATCGTTTCCTCTAGGAGACCTTGGTAAACCAATACCAAAATTTATGGTGACACCATCCCATTTCCACTAATGTATGGATAGCTTCTGTGCATGTCCATCCATCTGCTGATGTTCCGCCATCTCCTGCTAATAGGTGGAACAACTTTTAACAATAAAAACTACTTCTTGCTTCATTATCGGCCACCAGTACTGATGGTGCATGTCACAGTACATCATGGTGACTCTGGGATGCACATCCTAAGATGAAGCATGAATCTCCCACATTAATTCCTCCCATATATCCACAATAACCCACAAACGTCCATGAAAATGAAGAACATCATCCTTTCATATTACCAAACAAGGAGGAGGGTCCTCACCTGCCAGACACCGTCGTAGAACTTGACCTTCAGAATCGTGTAGCTTCCGCATCTCCACTATGTCTAGTAGGGTTGATGTAATGTCTAAATATGAAATATAAGTATCCCCCAAAATGTGGTGTGCCTATAAATGAATCATATAGAATATATCTATTAGCTTCAACTCACCACTGGCCTCCAGCACTGCATGTATCATTGTCCTCGTACTCAATGCATCAGAAAAAACAATGCCTTTTCCACGCATATAGGCATGCTCAATGTCAAATGAATTATTGTATTCCACTCACCTTCATTTTCTTAGATTTAAATAACACCGAGTGAAGATGAATTTGAGACTTTTTTGGTCCATGTACACCACAAAAGGTTCTTTTAATAAATAAAGTCTCCATCTATGCAAATCAAGAACAAATGCATCCAAATTGAGAACATGTGTCAGGGAATTTCTCTTATGTGGCCTCAACTACCATGACCTATACACAACTACTCGATTTTATTTCATAATCACTACAAAAATCCAAATACCTGATGCATCATAGTACACAATGTAACTCTTTCCTATTTTTTTAAATATCAGTATAAACGTTGAATTCAAACATCCCTTCAATTCCTGAAAGCATGCGCCACAAGAATTTGACCATTCATACTTCACTGCAATATTATTCCAGCCCTTTATCAGTGCTTCTAAGCATTATATATCCTATAAAAATGCCTCTAGTAACCATCTATCCCCATGAAAATTCAAACCTCCAAAATAATCTTCAGTTTATCTGAGGAAACTACTACTCTCACCTTCTCTAGGTCCACTGATTCTCTAGTATATGAGATGATATAACCTAGGAAGTGAATCTAATCAATCTATAAGTGGAATTTTGTGAGATTATTATATAAAAATTTATCTATTAGTTTATTCAAAATGATTTCAAGGTGTTTGGAATGGTCAGGTCGATTGGGAGAATACACCCAGAAATAATCCGCAAAATCCACCAAAAACAAATCTAGGTAAGGATAGAACAAATTGTTCATCCGTGACATGAAAACCGCTAGCATGTTCATTAGACCAAATGGAATAACCAAGTACACATAGAGACCTTACCTGCTAAGAAATTTTGTATGAGGTATGTCTTTGGGTTTAACACGTACCTAGTCATATCCTAACATCAAGTCAATCATTGAAAATATTGAAGCTCCTAAAAGCTGATCAATCATGTCAGAAATCAGTGGTAAGGGATACTAGTTCTTAACCATCAAATGGTTCAATTTTTTATAGTCCACACATTGCCTAAGGGTACCGTCCATTTTTTTTCTCAAAATGGAATAATGAACCCCAAGGCGAAGTATCGACTCAGATAAAAAAATTCTTCCAAATCTTACACATGTATCTTGAGCTCTTGCACCTATGTCTTAGCCATCTTGTAATGAAGAATGGATATTAGTGCATCCACTGGAACAAGATCGATATAGAATTCCACCAATCTAACTGGAGGTAAGCTTGATAAACTTTCTTGGAAAACATCCCTAAAACAATCACCCACAAGAGGAAAATATTATAGACATTTTACATGATAATCCAGATATAAACATGTAATCTATGTCGTCATTCTACCCAGCCCATAATATATGGGTTCAGCTCGGCATTCCTAGACATCCCATACACCATTGTATATAAGATACATTCCCTCTGGTGATGTGATACTCACCGTATGGAAATAGTAGTCAATGAAGGCCCGATTGGATACAATAAATTCATTTCCAATGACAACAACATTCCCCATATACTCAAATACATATAGTTCCTAAAAGATGTAAAACCCATCATCATCAAGAGGGAACTCCTTGCAGAGATGCAGAACTGCTGTTCTAATGCCTAACGAAGTGTCTAACATAATATAATTATAACATGTATAAAAACAATGTCAAGGACTCTCCACAATGGGTTCATATATAAAACTGTGTTTTACACCATTTTCAAAATGTGCAGAAGATAAAACGGATTCAACAAGAATATCACATATGAAAATAGATGGTATGGGATCGTACTCCTATTGGGTCTATTACATGACATATGTGTGACATGTATCGTAGAACCATGACATAGGCTTCTATCGTGAGCAGACCTTCTATGCTGTCACTGAGATCTCGGGGTCTGGCTACCATTGATGTGCCTGCTGCATTGTCCCGCATGCCCTGACCAATTACAATTTTCAGACTAGTGAGAATCTATAGACTCTGATTGTAATGAACTATTTTTTTTGCGGATAAAATGGGGAGGTTTTTGAAAATTATCTTTTATCAGTGGGTCGATTTTAAAATCGAGCTTCAGAATGAGGTTACGAGTGTTGGAGCTATTTTAAGCGGTGATATCAATCTATGCGGGGTAGGTTTAACCGTGCGGGTTAGCCATGAGGGAAACCTCGGGTATCCGGCAGCAGGATCATAGGCTGCACACGGTTTTTCATACGGTGCTGGTCAAATATTGCACTATGGTGTGTTTTGGGTTTTGGATTAATTTTTAAAATAAAAATAAAATAAAAACCTATGTCTAACTCTCCCTCACCCATGCTCGAAAGAAACCCATGGCTCTCCCCACCCTTCTCTCATGTGAGCCGCGCGTCACACCCCCCCCCCCCCCCGGTTTTTTTGGCCTTCTGCCTCTTGCGATCAGGTCTTCCTGCAACCCTAAGGTGCGTGCATCCCCTCGACTCTCCTCTCCTCTCCTCTGCTGGTTGGACTCCTCTCCCTCCACCCATGTGTCACAACCTCCCCCGGCAGACCTCTTGTGCACCGTGCAACCACTGGTGAGAACCACCCACTTCGGTGCGCGACAAGATGAGGTGCAACCCATCCTTCTTCCATGGCCGGACTCTCCCGATTTCTCCATTGTTTTGGTCAAAATATTCAAGGTATGATCCATAAACGGCCTACCTTACATCGCATTGTTGTTTGGGTTATTTTCTATCAACTGATTTGGGTTTTGGTCGAAACCCGCAAATTGGGTTTAACCCGATTTGGTATTTATCTTGTTTCAGTGTATGCAAATGATTCATCAGGACCCGTTGTTATGTGTTCCGGAAACCGCCACCGAAGGCGTGGCGGTTCGGGTGATTTCGGTTTGCCGCCAATGTTTCAAGGTAAGGTTTTGTACCATTTGTTAGTTTCACATCCTCCAAATTAGGGTCGTCATGTTTTATTGACTCCCTGGTATTTAATTGGTGGGGTTTTGGGTGGTTTTGCTTCGTTCTGGTTGACTCTAACACCCGAGGTAAGGCTTTTATGCCATTGGTTGATCTTTCCTTACTTATCTTGGTTGCTTTAAGGGTTTTATGGTTCCTTTTAACTGTGGTGTAGTGCGTTGGGATGTTCCGGGTGCTTATGAGTTTCCAGAGCTTAGGTGACCCACCTACGTAGGCATAGGTACATATTTATATGTATGTGGGTTCCCCGGGCATGCATATATTTGTGCATAGTAGCGAATGTACACGTACGAGGCTAGTTGTCCCCATTGCATATATAAATAGTGCATGCGCAGGTGAGTGGAGACAGGCTTATGTGTATAAGCATATGTTTATGGATCATCTTGCGCACGCTCATGGCCATGCAGAGCATGTGCATAGAGGCTAGGTGTCGTTATACATATGTGAAATCACATATTCCTCGTGGGGGAGCTGCAGAGGAATATTTAGTTAGAAGGAGCAAAGAGCTATAGGGGACGGATGGATCCACCATGAGGTAGGGTCCCTCTCTTTGCCATTTAAATTTTTGTAAAGTAATAGTGAGTTTAACATTTCACTACCTTAGAATTTTAATTATGCAATTTAGTTCTGATTAGTTGATTCTTTGGAAATTGTGTGTATTTAAAAAATAAGATAAAAGTGGTTTCTTGGTCACTAAACTAATGATTTAATAATAAAACCCCTCTTCTGAGGTGGGCTACCTTCAATCAAAAAATGTAGAGATAGCGTTTCATGATTGCCTTTTTTATTGCTTGGCTTCATAATTTTGTTAAGTGTTGAATGAGTTTTAAAATTAATGTTAAATATCACAAAATTAATTGTTTGATAATGTAATGACATGTTTTCTAGTAAAATTCCTCCAATGGAGGTGAGCTGTCTTCAAGATAAAAATGTAATAGTAGATTTTTGTGCTTACATGCCTAGATGTCTTATGACTCTTTATGCATGACATTATACTTGATAAATGAAATGCTTGTACATGTAGCATTTAATGTCATTAATAACCCATCATTGAGTCATGTTGATGTCATACACTTTTGTTTACCTTCTATTCATCATGGAAGTTCTAGAATTCTGATTAAAGATAATTAATTATGACAACTAATTAGGACAAGTTGAGAACAGATTTGGATAATTAAATGTGAAGAATTCATTATGAAATGGGAATTGTATCGACTAATTAAATTATTGATAAAGGGAAATAAATAAATGAGATTCTGGGTCCCAGACACGGCGTTCTAGACCGATTTAAACATTGGGGTTTGACATGGAGTTCATTACCAATGTTTATCCAAGCTTGTGATATAGGGTGTTAGACATGACGATCTACACAAAATAATTATCTAGGTGTTAGAAATGGCGATGTACACCAAATGTGATTCGAGATGTTAGACATGGCTATCTACAATAGATGAGAATTGGGGTTCTTGACATGGCGTTCAACACCAAACGAATGATAATAATGATTTTTGAAATGAATGAGAGATGTGGGTAAAACCCACGTGAATTGTGATCAAATAAAGAAAGGTAAGAATGAATGGATTTCCAATCTGAGTTGAAATGATATGTTAATAAATATATTAAGTGAGAAAAATGATAAAAAGTGTTTTTATGCCAGAACCAAATTTACTTGTGTTGTTTTAAAAAGGTTCTTATTCCAGCTATGGGCTGAGGCAGGAATTGCCGGAATGTGTCCTTTTTGGAACATGGATGAGAGTTTATTGTTTGTATTGTAACGTTATTGTTTGAAAATTCCAGCACATTGTTTAATTATTTTTCATTGTCTAGAATGGGAAAGACCTTTGTTGTTCCAGCCTACTGATATATATATATTTCACACCCTACTCGGGCCACCATTTCATGGGGGTACCGGAGTAGATTCTATTTCGTTGCGGGACCTTGTCGTTTCTGTTTCCTGTACTTGGAGTTAGGAGGAAATGACCAAGATAAGGCTCAGTATGCTTATGGAGATCTTCCTCGGGCTTGAGTCTTATATTTATTTACTTCTTGCATTGATGTGTAAGTATGTCGCGTGGTTTACTTCTTCCATTGAATCATTGCATGTCATGCATGTATCTTCTATATAAGCTGATGTTCACCAATTTTATTCAAACCTTATAAATGAAAACTGTTTTCTGATGTTTTCTTATTATTTACACTACTTCTATTATTTCTGTATTTTGTCCCTTTTCATCACTTTGATAAGTGGGTATAGTCTCCCCCTTACATACCTTACACCCTCACCGCTAGTCGGCAACCTCTGGCGTAAGGGGAGATGCGCCTAAGTCCATGTCGTGAGCTGGCTCGGGTGACCTGTTTAGGGTCGACCCGGGTTGGTTCATGACAAAATGTTATTAGAGGGAGGTTATTTTTCATTCTCTTTCTATTTTTGGGATTGGTAGACATGATACTAGGAATGTGTCGGCACTGGGTTAATAGCCATGCTTGGGATAGATCACCCCATGTACGGGAAATGACCAGGTGGCCAGGGCTGGGAATAGACGTTCATGGTGTTGTCTGTTACAGTTGATGTGATTTCACCTTGGGTGAATGTTGTACATTCCAATGCTTATTTGTTTATGAAATGGTTTTGAGAATTTTCCTTGGCCTTATATGGCAATGAAATTTCATTTCGTGCATCATATTGGGCACTTATAGATTCACATGTCATGCATATGTTTTTTTTAAAGGTGGAGCTTTGGTCAAAGACCAAAGCAAAAATTTATTGAAACAAAAGAGGGATTACAAGAAGCGAAAAGAAGGTATTTTTTTACAATCTCTATCCAAAAGATGAAATAAATCATGGGGGATAGAGTCCATCCAAGTCATGCTTTGATGGACACCTTTGTTGGCTAGAGCATCAGCAGCGGCATTTTCTTGACGATAGGCATGAGTAGCTATAAACTCGATCCCACAGAGTAAATTGAGATAGTTCAACCAGCGAGCAGTGAGAGACCAGGATAGATGAATGTTTCTAGTCCAGATGGCATTAATGATGGTGGTTGAATCACTTTCAATCCAAAGCTTTCTCCAACCTCTTTGAAGAGCAAAGTCAACATCATGAATAACTCCGAGCATTTCCGCCTCCAGAGATGAAGAGTGGCCACAACCAACAAAGAAACAACCATGACATTTCCCAGTTGAGTCCCTGAAGATAGCACCACAACTGGAAGGACCAGGGTTTCCTTTGGAAGCGCCGTCAACATTCACTTTGATCCATCCTGGCATCGGAGATTGCCAAAAAACTTCAAAGAGGCATTTTGGCTTTGGGAAGATTCCAGGAACGTGAAGATGACGGAGGATCATAAGGTCACCAACCGAGTTGCTGCAACAGTCTTTTTGAATTGAGGCTACTTCATGAATCGCGAGGAGGAATCGGGATTTCCCTGCATTACGAGATAATGAGTGATTATTGTGAATAATATCATTTTCAACATACCAGAGTTCATGTAGAAGTTCTGCCACTGCCGCCAGAAAAATATTTTTAACCTGCAGAGAGGCATCATGTCTAGTACAATGCATTAAATACAAGTAAATAGAATCAGTAATGGGCAATCTGCAATTAAAAAGATCAAAGATGTAATTCCAAAGGGCAGAGGCCATCGCACAAGATATAAAAAGATGATTGGCATCTTCCCTATGTTGGTTACACATACGACATTTAGAACAAAGAGAGATGCCAAAACTTTGGAGGCAAGTTTCTGTGGGTAATCTGTTGTGCGCAATGCGCCAAATAAGGATGAGTCTAGAAGGCTTGATGTAGGGTTTATTGAAATGATTCACCCAAGAAAAAATTGATTCAGGATCAGAGAAATTATGCTTATAAATTTTTTTTGAATCCAGGATGCCATTGGGAGAAGGCTCCCAGACAAGGAAATCACCAGCAGAAGAAAAAGCATAATTTTCAATGGCTTGCATAATGATATCTGGGAAATCCCAGTCAGAGGATTGTAAGACCTCCTTTATATACTGTTGAGTATCATCAGGAAGAATATCCGGAGGCAACAATGAAATCAGAGGGTTACCACACCATTTACCACACCAAAAATTAATGGAGGAGTCAGCACTGACAATCCATCTAGAATTTTGCATGATTTTGTGAAAAGAGTCTCGAATGGAAGGCCAGATAGAAGAGTTAATGAAGTTAAGATTACCTTTTGACAGCTTAGAAAAAAATCTAAGTTTTAGAAAATCAGTAGCTTTAGAAGTGGAGTTAATGATGCGCCATGTAAGGAAGGCCTGTAAGGTATCATTGAACAGCTTTAAATTTTTAATGCCTATTCCTCCGTTAGCAATGGGTTTACAACACGTATTCCAAGGAATAGTAACAATCTTCTTTTCAAAAATACTTCCAGACCAGATGAAGTTTTTGATGTAAGTGTTAATTTTTTTAAGTGTACCGATGGGCCATTTATAGGCCATAAAGGAATGAACCATTTTAGAAACAATGGTCGATTTGACCAAACAGATTCTCCCAGCCATGGAGAGAGACTTCCCTTTCCAATTAGCTAGTTGATTTGTGATATGAGAAAGGATATTAGAAAAATAGGTAGCTTTGGGATGACCCCAAAATAGAGGAACATCCAGATAGGTGAAAGGTAAGAGACCCTCCTTGATACCCATGTAATTAATAATACCAGATTTTCTTCTGACAGGGAAATTCTTGCCAAAATAGATGAAAGATTTGTTCCAAGAGATAGGTTGACCAGAGACATCCTCATAGTGAGATATAGTTTTCTTGAGAGCATGAAGGCTTTTTTGGTCCCCTTTTATAAAAAGGATAATATCATCCGCATATAAGAGGTGAGTAGGGGCATTTAAGTTTCTGGGTACCTGAATAGATTTGGTCAAATTATGATCAACATGGTAGTTTATGAGTCTGCTAAGATAATCTTCAGAAATCACAAAAATAATGGCAGAGAGAGGGTCCCCTTGTCTAACACCTTTAGTGCATTTGTAAAAGCCACGAGGAGTGCCATTAATCAGGATAGAGATATGAGCTGAGTGAAAAAGGGTCTTGATTCTACCAATGAAGGAATCATTAAAACCAAAATTCCTAAGAACTTTGTAAATAAAATTCCAATCAATAGTGTCAAAGGCCTTTCTAATATCCAGTTTGATGGCCACGCAACCACCTCTATATTTTTTAGTTAAAGCATTCGTGCACTCAGATGCAAGACAAATGCAGTCCTGAATGGATCTTCCCTTGATAAAACCAAATTGATTCCAAGAGACGATTCTATTGCAAATAGGAGCAAGTCTGTTTGCAATAATTTTAGTGATGATTTTATAGATAGTGTTAATCAAAGATATTGGTCTAAATTGATGGATCTCAGAAGCATTTTCAACTTTAGGAATTAGAGTTACAAATTGAGCATTGATTCCATGTGGTAGAGAACCGTGAGTGAAAAAAGTCTTAACGAGTTTGCAAACATCGTTTTGAATTATATCCCAATGTTTTTGGAAAAAACCATTATTAAAACCATCCGGTCCAGGAGCACTATCAGGGTTTAGTTTAAAAACAATGTCTTTAATTTCATGATCAAGGGGAGTGCTTAAAAGGTACTTATTGTCACCTTCATTAACCAGCAAAGGAATGATATCAGGTTTAAGGTCAACATTTTTGTCCGGACCATTTAAGATGTTATAAAAATACGTGATAACATGATCTGTAATGGCTTCTTCAGAGTCTAAGACCATGTCATTATGAATGAGCATAAAAAGCGGACGATTGGCCTTTCGAATTCTTTGAAGATTATTATAAAATTTAGTATTGCGATCACCATCAGTAAGCCATTTGGTTCTAAACATCTGTTTACGAATATTGTCTTTAAAAGTAAGAAGGGAATTATGTTTCGAGGAGATATTAGCTTCCACCTGAGGATCTATGTGAAATTCAGAATGAGTGTTCTGAGATTGAAAGTGACTGAGCTCATCTTCCAGATGTGAGATGTCTAGATCAATTTGTAAGATAGAGTTTTTACACCAACCTTTGAGAGCCTGTTTAAGAACTTTCAGTTTATATAAGCAAGAAAAGTCATCCTTATGGTGTTTCATGGAATTCCAAGTGTTAAAAATAAAAGTAGCACAGTCAGGGTTCGAAGACCAAGCATTGTTAAATTTAAAAGGAAAGATAGTTTTTCGAACATTGGTAGTAAGGTTAACAAGGATCGGATGATGATCTGAGTTAATTATAGGGAGAGTAACACTAGTTATTTTATCCCAAGTATCAAGAGTCTTCATGTTCACAAAGGCTCTATCAAGTTTACTAGATACGTTTTTATTGTAATGCTTTCTGTACCAGGTGTATTTGGCACCGATAAGATTAACCTCAAAGAGGTTACAATAATCAATAGTAGATTTAAAATCTCTAGAGGAAATGGGGAGATGAGCGGGACCAATTTTTTCAGATGAGGTAACAATGGCATTGAAATCTCCCAAGACAAGCCAAGAATCCTGAATGAGTTTGGAAATATCAAGAAGTTCAAGACATAAACTTCTCCTATCCTGATACCTATTTTTGGCATAAACCATAGTACAATAGATGTGCTGACCATTCCAAATGAAATCACAAGTAAACTGCTGATCAGAAGTTTTAATAATGTTAATGTTTTTTAAGGAATTATGAAAAAAATCCACATGGAGTCAACCTGAGGACCATTTTTACAGGATCCTAGAAAATTGTAATTAAGAGAACCAAATTTCATAAAGTTCATTTTAAAATTGACCTTAGGTTCAGAAATGGAAAAAAGGTATGGTTTATGAGTATTTAGAAACCTCCTAAGGTTAATGGAGGTGTCATTATTGGCCACCCCTTGACAATTCCAGAAAAGAACATTCATTGCTACTTGTGTCTAGGGTTAGAACCCTTCTTTTTTTTTGGATTTACAAGAACCCTTATTTTTTTGGGATCTTGTAACAATTGAGGAAGAGGATAAATGATGATGTCCCTCATCAGTTTCAGAGCTTTGAGAGGAATCAGATTTATGATTAGCATTTTTAATAGTAGCAGGGTCTGATGTACACAATCAAGCAGAAATTTCTAAAGGGTGAGACTGTTCTGCTCTATGAGCAGAGTCCTTTACAAGAACAGGAGGTAGAGGTGAGCCGATTTGATTAGACTTAGAAATAACATCATGAGCAAATTGCTCATGTTGTGGGAGAGGCTCAGTCTCAATCTGGACAGATTCAAGACCAGCAGGATGAAAATGATCAGAAACAGGAGGCATGTTATGATCATGGTTCTGGTTGTTATTAGGAGAGTTAGAAATCATGCTGTTTTCTGGACTGAGTGGGTCAGTTAGGGCATGTTTTATTGAAACTAAATGTGATAAGGATTCATTTTTAAGAACCTAGTCTGGATGAATGGGACCTTACGAGGTCACCTCTTTGTTAAAAAGAAAATTTAGATGCTAAATTTCATGTTTATGATTGGATAACAATAAATGTTAAATGTTGAAGAGGATGTTTGTTACAACTTGCATGTTTTTCCCATAGGGCGTTGTTTGAAAACCATGTACATTGTTGTGAAATAGTAGTTGTGGGTTTGTTAAAATCTTCTTTCAAATGTTTAATGCTTGAATTGAATTAATTAAATGGATAAAATAGAAAGGGGTTTTTTAGCCTAGTAATCCTGGTTTTGCGTGACCAAGAGATAGGGTCGACGCGTGTGCTTCGTAAGGGACTAGACCATGCTAGGCTGTACCCATAGAGCTTGAGTTTCCATGTTTTCAATATGATCTTGTGATGTGGTGATCGTAGTTCGGGGACTATTACATTTCTTTTTCGTGTTTTAGAAATAGCGCGCTGGTAAGCGGCTATTCCTTCTTGCGACGACATGGACACTCCTCAGGTGGGTAGTGTCACATCGGTTTTGGTTTACATGTCGGTGCTTTCTTGGAATCACGACATTGATAAGGTTTGCATTTTGTACAATGATTTAGAAACTCTGTTAGTGTGGGAAGAGTTTTAGTGGTTAATCTTTGACGAATATGAATGCCTTAGGTGGTATAAGCATCAGAGTTTGGTCCGAATGATCTTATCAGCGACCTTGTTTTAATTGTAGTATACTCAGCTGGATGAGACGAGCATGTCCCCCATCATGAGGTCGTCTTGGATACACTATGATAGTGTCGGTTATATTCCACACTAATGTTTAAAAGTTGAGAGATTGTTTTGTAATCTCTTTCTAGTTGTGCGTGGGATGCACGGTTTCTTGGAGTTACACTTCGTGTTGAGGCATGATTGTTTTATAACAGACTTGCAAAGGATTGACTTGAGAATTTCATCGGAGGTCGTGTAAGGTCTTCGGAGTGCGTGTGGTTGTTACCAGAGTAGTTTTTTTTAAAACACGTCGTCAGATTAAAGGCGAGTGGGGTTTCGGGTCTGCAACATCTTTCTAGGAAAGCATGCGTGACCAGTTTATGTTGTTCGATTGTCATTCGACCATTTTTTTGGTTGAGGTCCCTATAATGGAATCATATATAAGCTCTGCTTTGATGTTTCAGTGGTAACCTAAGCATTGGTTCGATTTGTAAATGCTTAAGTGCAGTCTTCTTAGAAAAATACTTAAAGGTGCTTTGGGCGTTGGAAACGCAATACGGCCGGTTCAATGAAACTTCATGACCCTTGTAGGTTGGGTGATGTATTCATTATTTTCCGAAGGCTTCTCGTGGATGAGAAGTTTTTAAGGTGGGTAGTTTGTAATGGGCAATTTTTTTTTGAGCGAATAAAATGTAGAGGTTTTTGATCGTTTTCATTTATCAGCAGGTCGGTTTTGAAACCGAGCTTCGAAACGATGTTCCGAGTGTTTAAGACATTTTAAGCAGTGATATCAGACAGTGCATAGTAGGATTAACTATGTGGGTCTGCCATGAGGGATACCACGGGTATCCGATAGCAGCCGCGCAGGCGTCACACGGGTTTTCAGACGATGCATGTCAAACTGTGCGATTGGGTGTATTTTTGGTTTTTGATTAATTTTTTAAATAAAAAAAAATTAAATAAAAACATATGTCTAACTCTCCCTCACCCAAGCTCCGTAGAACCCCACAGCGCACCCCTCCCTTCTCTATAGTGAGCCGCACGGGACACCCCCCTCCCCCATTTTTTGGCCTTCTCCCTCGCCCGAGCAGGTCTCCATACAACCCTATAGTGCACACAACCCCTCGCCTCTCCTCTCATCTCCTCTGCCGATTAGCCTCATCTCTCTCCTCCCATGCAGCGCGACCTCCCCCGGCAGACCTCTTGTGCACCTCACAACCCTGGGCGATAACCCCCCCTTTGGCATGCGACGGGATGAGGCACGACCCGTCCTTCTTTCGCAGAAGGATTCTCCCGGTTGCTCTATCGTTTTGGTCCGAATCTTCAAGGTATGATCCCTATATGTCCTTCCCTACATTGCTTTGGTGCTTGGGTTCTTGTTCGCCAACTGAATTCGGTTTTGGTCGAAACCTGCGAATTGGGTTTAACCTGATTTGGTATTTGTCTGGTTTTAGGGTATGTAAATCAATTTTCGGGCCCCGTTGGTCCATGTTCCGGCAACCACCACCAAAGGTGTGGTGTTTCCGGTGATTTTGGTTCACCTCCAACGTTTCGAGGTAAGGTTTTATACCTATTATTAGTTTCACATCCTCCAAATTAGGGTCATCATGTGTTATTGACTCCCTGGTAATTAATTGGTAAGGCATTAGGTGGTTTTGCTTCGTTTCAGGTTGTTTCTAACACCCTAGGTAAGGCTTTAATTCCATTGGTTGATCTTTCCTTAATTATATTGGTTACTTTAAGTGTTTTAAGGTAATTTTTAACTGCGGTGTAATGCGTTGGGCTGATCCGGGTTGTTTTGAGTTGCCAGAGCTTAGGTGACTTGCCTGAACATGCATAGGTACGTATTTATTTGTATGTGGGTTCCCCCGGTGTGTGTATATTTGTTCATGGCAGCGAATGTACACGTACATGGCTAGTTGACCCCATTTCATATATAAAAAGTGCCTGCGCAGGTGAGTAGAGACAGGATTATGTGTATAAGTATATGTGTAAGGATCCTCTTGTGCACGCTCCTGGACATTCGGAGCATTTGCATCGAGGCTAGGTGTCCTTATACGTATGTGAAATCACATATTCCTTGTGGGCGAGCAGCAGCGGCAGCTTTAGTTAGAATGTTTCAAGAGCCAGAGTGGACAGATGTATCAACCTTTATATAGGGTCCCTCTCCTTGCCCTTTAAATTAATGTAAAGTAATAGTGAGTTTAACATTTCACTACCTTAGCATTTTAATTATGGAAGTTTAGTTTTGATTAAAAGCTTCTGTGGAAATCCTATGAATTGCAGGAATAAGATAAAAGAGGTTGTTTGGTCCCTAAAGTAACGATTTAATAATGAAACCCCTCTTTTGAGGTGCGCTACCTACAATAAAGATATATAGCGATATATTTTCATGATTGACTTCCTTATTGATTGGCTTCTTAATTTTTTTAAGTGTTGAATGAGTTTTAAAATAAATTTTAAATATCACTAAATGAATTGTTTGATAAAGTAATGACATGCTTTCTAATAAAACACTTCCAATGGAGGTGAGTTGTCTTCAATAAAAAATGCAGTAGTAGATTCTTGTGCTTTCTTACATAAATGTCTTATGACTCTTTATGATAGAAATTATACTTGGTAAATTACATGATTGTATATGTACAATTTAATGTCATTAATAACCCACCATTGAGGCATGTTGATGCCATACACATTTGTTTACATTCTATTCCTCATATGAGTTTAAGAATTATGATTAACGATAAATAATGATGAGAACTATTTAGGAAAAGTTGAGAAAAGATTTGGATAATTAAATTTGAAGAATTAATTATGAAATGGGAATTGTTTCGACTGATTAATTAATTGATAAAGGCTAATAAATAAATGAGATTTTGGGTCCAAGACATGGCGTTCTAGACCTATTTAAACGTTGGGTTTGGACATGGCGTTCCTTCCCAATGGTTATCCAAGATTGTGATATAGGGTGTTAGACATAACGATCTACACCATATAATTATAAATGTGTTAGACATGTTAGGTTAGTGGTTAAGTCGTTCAATGAAAGTCATGTTAGGTTAGTGGTTAAGTCGTTCAATGAAAAATTAGGGTTCCTGGGATCAAATCCCAGCAGATGTTTTTTTTGAAATACATATACTAACGGTTCCATAACCGTTGGTATATATTTCCATATTACTTATATCAATGGTTTCAAAAACCATTGGTATAGACCTATCCCAATGGATTACTTGGAAATGGTTCTCCAAACCATTGGTATAGGCTATACCAACGGTTTGGAGGCCTATACCAATAGTTCCAAACCGTTGGTATAGGTTAGTTTTCCAGTAGTGTAAAAAAACGTGCGAACAAAAAAATATTATAATTTTCCTAGATAAATAATTAATTCTCAACCATTAAAATGATAATGCAACATGTTACATGTGCTATGAAAACATCCAAAATATGATACACTGCAATCAAGTACATTACAACACCAAACTACAGTAAAACAAAATGAGACTCAGCAACATTGTAATCCATGGTTGGTCCCTTTAACTCCTACTCCTAAGAAAAAAAAATTACCTGAAAAAAGAGTCTTACCCCTATCAACACCTACAATAACAAATTGTGTTTCAACCCTAAAAATAAAAAAAACAAGGTGTGAGAAA
The DNA here is from genome assembly GCA_963277665.1 of Viscum album. NCBI lineage: Eukaryota > Viridiplantae > Streptophyta > Magnoliopsida > Santalales > Viscaceae > Viscum > Viscum album. The sequence continues at coordinate 476,722,356 of OY728148.1, forward strand.
TGAATCCGAGTAGGAAACCATCAAAGGTCTATGTAATGTTTTTTCGTGAGTATATACTATAACTGTTTATAGTAAAGAAATGTTTTATATAGTATGCAATCAAATGTTTAGGACCCTATAAATTCTGGTATTCATTTATAGTGTTTACAATATTATATAGTATTTCCTTTAATGGATGTATATAAATTTCAGAATCCGGCCTGAGCCTAACATCAACCATAGAAAAGTAAGAATAACAGATTTCTAAGAAGTCCTCTTAACAATAAAATAAATTTTGAACTCAAACTTGTGCTTTGACATGGAAGAAATGTTACAATTCCTTCCATTTCATCATTTATGTATAGCCTGAGTCCATTCATGAGATTCCCCTTCTGGAATTCATGTATTAGTATCAGTATAATTCTACAGACATCCTACGAGTCTGTTCTCAATGTATATACATGGGAGCCAGAGTATCACTCTTGATGTTGGTATAAGTTAAAGCGATTCCTTCCATAGTGGTCTTCCTAGGGAGCCCCAAGGTATAAGACTATGTATATGATAATTCCAATTTATTCTATCCATGATAGCCCTACTAGAGATCCAAATTTTCAATAATGACATAATAATAAAAACCTCTCAAGTCCATCGATCCACAGAGTTCTAAGCTAAACCCATGTACTAACCAAGGTGAAAGGCACTACAGTCTCACGATTCTGTTCACAGTGTTCTATGTTGAACCCTTGTATCACCAAATTCTATTTACTAGTTATCAATTTAAATTACTATAAAACAATCCAACCATCTTAACAAGAAAAACACTACATGGAAATATGGAAAAAACAATCCCAAATCCAAAATCAAAATCTCACAATTCAAACACTATTGCAATTTCAGATGTAATCATGTTTATTTAAACAACCCAAAACTGGGAAAAGAATGTATGCCCACTGATATACTTGGGAAAACATCCGAACCAATTATCTGAGGGATACAAACCCACAAGGTGGTACTTAATGAATTATAAATTCCAAAAATGAATCATTTCGATGAATTCAATATCACAAAAACATTTAATAAAATAAGAATAATATATTTATGTTCAAGTAAACACCATATACATGGTTTCACGACACAACTCCACATATGTTTTATATATGATATAATCAGACGTTGTTCCTTGAATCATCCTAGAATGGCATAGATATATTGAAAGAGGTAAATCCTTCAACATTCAATAACATCCTCAATAACAAAAATCTTCAAGAACAGCCGAAGGAGAAAAAATATCTTACCAAGAGGAATATAATAATACATCTGACACATGAATCTGCTTTGGATAAAAAACGGGAGGAGAAAACATTCCCGTGACTCCTTCACATTCACCCGGTAGCTTCCCTGTCTAGTAGAAGAGAAAACAAGGCTATTATTTGTTTTATGAATATTTTTAGAATTACACGGTGTGTAAATACATATACACATATTGTATATCATTTTACTATTCACTAATTTGTAGAATTACATTACACATCTTGCACCAACCTTGCTGTCAAGACACCACTGTGTGTACATAGGATAACATGACATATAGTGGCCTTTTCATCTCTCCTAGGCCATAAAAGGAAAATATTGTGTATACATATACAACACATCATGGACACATGGCTTGTACATCGGATTACACGGTGTGTTCTACTAAAATGTTACATTTTTTCAGTTTTCCCGATTTTCTAAAAAATAACTCAAAGGAAAAAAAGGAATGTAGATATTGTACCTCATAAAAATATGTAGGTTCATACACAAATGGTATTTAAAAAACTAGATAAGGCATAATTTTTATGGCAGGGTAAATAAAAAAACACAAAAAAATTAATCAAATACCTGACAATGAAAATGACCCATAGATCATAACATATGAAAATTTCATGGATATAATGATTTATAATAATGAAGGAAATTATAAGTTATTATAATTCATCTATTAGGAACATGATAACCTCTATGATCTTGATATATCCTCTAGAAACAGTTATCTATTCTGATTTTTTTAATCGATTTGTCTCATTTGAACATTCTGATGCTTCGAGGGGATTTATAATGATTATTCCAAATACATCATTTCTGGTCCAAATCATTCCTTATGTTGAATATTATATTTAATCAATAAAAAATATGCCTTACCAAATATCCTATTTGAATGAAATATACATATTTATCAATAATTATCCAGTTAATCAAATTACTATTAAATTGGAGAGCATATTTAAAAATGGTATATATATAAGAAAATAATAATATCCATCACTCCTAAATGAAGATATTTATATGAATTTAACACGGTTTTTGTTTCAAGATAATATTCACAATTACAATGAATGTTTGACTACAATAATAGTGATTATAGATGTTCTCATGGAGAGTAATCATTAAACATTCCAAAATGTCCAATAACAACATTGAATCGTTTGAATAATAATATCCTTGAAGTAATAACATTAAATGAAACATATAATATTATGATAATAAATATATTCATGATATAAAATTTAATAAAGGTTGTATATACCCCATATAAAATTGTATTGGTACATAAAAACAAATAATTCTCTAGGGTATATAAATTGGGACGAAATACCTTTTGGTAGCCTTCATCAATGTTGTGTAGTATTTAACCTCATGTATACCAGATTAAAAAACATTAACTTGTAATATAACTATAATAATATTTTTTTAATATCATATATGATGTTATTATAATATATTTTTAGCTTTTTTATAATAATCATTCATTATTTTCCCGATATTATCTGTCAATTGCTTAGTTTTTTATGCATGTTTTAACAGGATATTTGATTATCATATATAGGTTTCATCATAATGATAATCTAATAAACTAGATAAATATATAATATATTCATTATATATTTATTGATAATAATCCATAATATTTGGAGGTACGAAATGAAGGCATTGTTCATGGAGATGGTATGTTGTACACTTTCTAGAATTCTACATGCATATATTTTCCAAATTAAATTAATATAATTTTAATTATATATATTTATTTTATATTTACACAATAATATTTATGTCATATATGTAATATATGTTTATTAAAACCATATTTTATAAATTCCATGTATAGAGTGAATGAATTACATCGCTTTGAGGAGGAGGTAGTCCACATTTCCACAAACAATGTTATCATATCCCCACAAAATGGATTGCAATAATTTTTGTGTCAAAACAAATTAAAAATAATAATTAAATTATAAATTATATATATATATATATAATAAATATTATGTTATTAATAATACCAAACCATGAATGTTGGTAAAGTAAAAAAAGAGGAATCGCCATTTTGTGAGGAAGTTGTTCTCTGTACATGTAAATGATATGTTCGTTACCCATTAGATGTATTTTTGGGTGTGTGTAGGTCAAATATTTAACATAAAAAATATGAGTATATATAAAATTCTGGTATTATTATATAATAATTTCATAATGATAATTTAGGGATTGGAGAATGAAATTAAACTAAAGAGCTTGATGAAGGATGTTACCACTTATTTGGGTAACTCCTTTTGGTTTTAAACAAATGGATTCCTCAGATAAAATTTTACGACATTAATGATTCAAGGTTTATTGTGGGTATTTTATGGATCTAATTGGGTTTATCATGTTCGAACTAGATGGGCTAGAGAGGTGTGATGAAGTGTGAGGGGTGAGTTTCTTTTTATAGTGGAGGAGGAGTGTCAATCTTGTATATTTTTTGAATAGGAATTCCCCAAAAACATTTCCTAGGTCATGGTGATAAAATATTCAACTAATTAAAAAAATAGAAATATATGGTCTATATATTACTATCTAATGGAATTTGGACATGTTTATAGGCAGAATTGGCTCTTATTATTGAGGATTAATATCTTATTAATCAAATTTTCCTCTCAATCACAACAAGCTAATATTAATGACATTCAATAATAATTTAGGACAAAAAATATGTTCAAATAATTAGTGATTATATTTTAATATTAGTCCTATTAAGTAATTCAGTTATATAAATTCTAATCATAAAAGTGGATGAAATTAATTTAAATATAATCCCGCAGACGGGACGGTGTTGCTGGGTTTTAATGTAAAAATAGTTCAAATGATTTCAAAGTAATTATATCCAATTTTAAAATGAAATTTTAAAAAATAGAAATATTTTTATTAATGTATTTATAATTTATATATTTTTTAAATAAAAAACATAATTTATCCTTATAAATAATTAAAAAAATAGTTCTGAAATAAAATTATGTATTTTTTAATATTTTTGAAAAAACGAAACATTAATGAAAATTACCAAAAAATAACCCAAAACTAATTTTAATTTTTTTTATTTAATTTATCAATGTGTCAAATTTTGGATTTAAAATAGGTTCTTCAATGAAATGTTGTAAAACTACATTCACAAAATATAGGGGTTTAGGAGGAATGTTTTTTCCATTCTTATCCAACTCCAATAAAATATTTTGGATTAATATAAAAATTATATATATATATATATATATATCAATTATAAATTAATTTTATATGTTCCCAAAATATGTTAGAATTGAACTAATTGTGAAAAATGTGACAAAATATTTCTTTTTTTAATCATGGTGTTTTGGGAATTGTTACAAATCAAAAAAAACCAAATTTATTCTAAACCAAAAAATATTAAAGTCTTGGGATGAAATAATATTTCATAGAAACAACTTTTGTTATGAATAAAATATCATACTTTTCATTCCCTTATATAATACATTTGACACAATCACCATTATCCACCATTCTTTCCACTAAATATCACATGACATGCATTATTGATGTTCACACCCTTTGATAAGTTAATTCGACCTCATACCCCCTAAAAATTATATGAAATATTTATTACCCAATATTCTCTCTTATGTGTTCCATATACAATAAAAAATATTTAGTAAATCATAACAACAAAATATAACATTGATACTAAAGGTGATGTTTCATTACAAAAAAATTTCTAACCTTACCATTAATTCATGGATGATTATTATATATATATTCACTGAATTGTTGTGACACCACGATCTATCAATAATCGGATCACAAATGACATGAATCCCTCTATATCAATCCACTCTAAATTTAGACATGGTTGTATGGAATGGATGAAACCGTATCCAATGAAACGTTTTTGAAGGAAATGGGGAGGTGAGAGAAAACTAAAAAAGAAAACAAATTAAGAATAAAATAAACACTTTTTTAAACTCTAAATCACGGATCTACAACATGAATAGAGTACGGACATTTTCTAGAAAAAAATACTCATTTTATACTCAAATTTGATGTAAAAGTATAATAAAATTTCTATGAGGAGAATATTTTATTATTTTCATATGTGTAATAATAAATATACATTTAATCAATATTAAAATATTCAAAAAAATTCACATTATAAGAAAATAAAATTACAAGCCCCTATAATCCCGACATTTCCATAACATCAAAATTGATAAAAATTATATTATGGTAATCTATTAGAAGAAAATATATTTTTCCCACTCACAAAATCCTATGACAAAATATACTAGTCTTTATTATTTTTTCCAAAATATTTAGTTACTGATCTTTATAATCTCTCTACCAATGTAAATTACTTTCCAATTTTATATCAGATATTTTAAATCATGATATCATGTCAGGGGAAAAAATAATTGATTAAACTGATCTTATGGACTTTAACAAATAGTCATAGTATCACTAAAAGATGTAGTAACCCATAACTGAATTTTATTGCTAAATACATGGGGGAAAAATAATTTACAAACACCCTCTCTGAATTCCAATAATGACTCTTTGACTAATTACATTGTTGGATCATCGAAGAAAAACAATGTTTTTAATATCATCACTAGAGAAATAAATAATCAATATTCTATAACCACCAAAATGTTATCCTTCGCAACTATAGAATAAATATGAACCATGATAACCAACATCCATGATTTAGCAATTTTGGAATGTGATGACTAGATGCGACTATCCAATACATACACCATTGAAAACAAAAATCATTAGTCTCATCTCATATTGATTTCCAAAATAACACATCTACCTTCATCTACGTAGTTTACATTTCCAATTAATGTTACATGCTCATTATAAACCATTTCACAACCAATCATATTAAACTTCATATATTCCACCTTGAGAATAATACCCATAAAATAAAATAATTGACATTTTTCTACCCTACCAATTCCAACTCAAAAACCTATCAATCCCTTACCAAATTCATCTATGGATTCATACCCAATGAAACCCCATAAAACTATGATCATACACATTTCATCAATACCATTAGTCCAAAAATAACATGTTATTATTATGTAATACATAACTAAAACAACCCACATGAAAGAAATTCCTAATACCACAACCTCATCCAATCTGGATTGGTTTCTTCTACCCATCAACACAGTCACACACTTGAATCATCATCCCATGAGTCACACATAATCAAATATAGGGTTATTCAAAATTAAACTAATCTTTCCTCATGTATTGTAAAAAACAACAAAATATAATATGTTCACTTATTTTAATCGAATGATAATTTCATCTAAGTAACACCAGGTCCCATATCAAAATGAAATTCTATTTGAGAATAATTTCAAATTTAGACAAATCAACCTATGTATATCCATCCAATATGTAACAATTTATAAAGAAAATTCAATTAAATCATCATAAACTATACCCAAAATCACAATGGTTGGAAATCCATCGATTCTATTTCTCTGAATGTATATGTCAGTACCCAATCAAATGTATAATGATACATTCAAAAATCCTAAGGCATATTTATTTCTATTCCACATGTACAATATAACCACATGTTCTAAAATATAATAACCAATGAATATACATATTTCCTCGTCTCTAATTCACTCAATGTCCTCAGAAAAGCAGTCTCTCATTTTTTTCCACCATATATCTTTAAATGCACAAATACATTGACATAGAACACAAAACTAAGATCTCTAACCTATCCCAGAAATGACATATCAAATAAAACATAGATCATGGAAAAAATATTATCCTATCATAGATATCACATAACAACTAATATGATAATTCATGTACACTATTATTTTCATAACCATATACATATCATAATTTTCTTCTTTAGCCACTATCCTCCACCATGGTTACAATACTCAAAAGAAATATTCATATGATGCTATGTAGCTCAAGAACCATAACACCATTGACATATCTATGAAAAAAATCATTATGTTGATTCATATTGATCAATTTATATTCAAAATGTTTAGTTATGTATATTTCCACTAGAAAACTATATATGAAATAAAAACATTTAATTAATTGGATATAATTCGTAAATAAATCTATTTCCACAATCTGGAACCAAATTCCTTGTTTCCCACAAGGGAATCAGGGGCATGAAATCACATGCCTATACCAACCCAATGAGGGTAATTATGAATCCATTAAATTGAGGAACCCTATATCCATAAATAAATAATTTCCTTTTAATCAATCGATATAAACTATCATTAAAAATATAAAAATGGTTCAGCCTTATATAATATAAATAATATGATATATGGGAAAATGCTAAATTGTTTATTGCAGATAAATTTTATTGTTTAAACCATATCATCTTTGATATTATTGATACCTAATAATTAATATGAAATTTAAATCATACAAGTCAAGAATGAAGATTTATAGAGTCTCTTACCAATGTTCCAATAAAAAAACAAAAATAAAAATCCCAAAAACACATTAGATCAGAGTAAATATCTCAATTGTAAAACCAAAACACATAATAATCAATCCCAATTCATCGTTAACCAGGACTATGTATCGAAAATTATGATGGTGAAGCACCAATTTGAGGTCCATCAGATGCAATAACACATTTTGAATAAACTATTAGATCTAATCCAAAACATTAGGATTGAAATAAAACAATATCATACAATATTATAATTTACTATCATGACAATCTCTCCAAAATATATATAAAAGAGGTACCAGACCACATGCAAGAATCCTCATCTACCCAAGGTGACTTACATATAGTAAGGGTCTAAGGTGTTATAAAGGGGAGAGTCTACCATAAAAAAGACTAAAATGGATAAAGAAATAATCAAAAACCATCAATAGTAATAATTTTTTATATTAATATATTAATTAATAGATTCACTATATAAAAAATTGCATACATAAAAAGTCATATAGGAAACAGTCACCACCAATCAACATCTCATCCAATACCATGTCCAAATAAGTAATTCTAATAAATTATTAAGAAGCATTTATAACATCCTCAAGTCATAAATGAGTCTCTAAAACCAATCACCATAGATATGATCAAGCATTATCATGAGACAGTTGGATTATTACATATCAATTTCTCATTATATTATCATCCTTATAGATTAAATAAGTGATTCAAAAGCACTATGGTGATGGTACAGGGGATATATATAAATTTTTGTAGGATAAACCAAATGTTATCCATAACATCTACAATAATAAATATTTTTATATACATTTAATATACAAGATCATTATTAGTGAAAACTAGAGTCATATAATATATAAATAATAACTATCAATCCACTGATTCTAATGTTACTCATTTGATTAAATGTTCTTTCATCATCTAGAGATGAATATCATTGAGCTTGATAATCATCCTATGTAACTTATGTATATAAATTTTTCCCACCAAGATACATATGTAAACTCATGTGGAACTCAAAGGAATAAAATATCCCAACAATGAATGAATTATATGAACAATTTAGAAGCAGAAGGGTATAATAAAACTGTTCAAGAGGTATAAATTCCATAAAGATAATAGTAGTGGAGTTACCACACCATATTATAAATAAGTTAATTTATAACAATTGGGAAAAATATTCATATATAGAAACATATAGAAATCATATTAAAACTCAAGGTTTTACCCCCACCGAAATAGAAAAACATGTGTATTGATATATATGATTTGGTACATTTCCAACCTCTACCATGAAGTATGTATCAACACCACCACAATAAGGGGAATGGGACCAAATTTCTAGGATAAAAATATCATCATAAAGAAACTAAAGGGTTTGTTTGAACCGTATATGGAAAATTGTTATTTGAAATATTGAGGCAGGATCTCTATGTTTCGAAACATATATAATGTTTCCAAAAACTACAAATAAACAATTAAAATAGTAGAAAATAACTAACTATTAATATATAAATGAATCTTCTCTCCTCATGACCATCATAAAATATTAAATATCAAGAATCATATCATACTAGGGTCTCATAAGCTATTCACTAGAGTGACATCCATTCAGTCTAATTTTCATTTCTTATAAATACATCTCGTATATCCATCCACTCAAAATAATTATATTAGGATCTTCTATTTCACACAATAACATCACAGTAAACCTGTCAATATTCCATTCTCACATACATGAAAAATTTAAGGTTCCAAATAATAAACATCATTCTCAATATATGGTAACTAGGATGTATCCCACACAACTCTCTTTTCTCATAGCATGTGTACTCTATTAGAACCACAGTAAGCATGATTGGCCCAAAACCACATCCAATCAAAATTCATAAAATATTCCTAATTTAAGGGGACCATCTAGAGTAACTAATACTAAAAAATTTCAATATTATTCCATGTAATTCAATCATTATCACACCACTCACCTTGTTATCATATCATATACCCTACATGGGGAACTATTAAGGTATCTTATAATGATGAATCGTCTCTAATATGTATATAACATACAATCCTATCATCAATACCTTAGAATAGTATAATTCCATTTATAATGGACTTCATTATCAAAAATACTCATATGAAAATCCACAATTTTTTTATTCCTACTTTGGGTCACAAAACCATTCAGATTTTCACACCGGGAATTATTATACCTATGTAAATCATAGGACATAAAATTTAGTTGTTATTACAAAATATAATATTATACTATGGTCCATGATAGAGTGGATTTTCAAAATACATGAAGCATTGAAAAAAAACACAATGACTACCCAGTCAGGAACCACCACATTTATCTTCAAACAACCCATATAAAAATCCCCAAAATTCATGTAATTTACACATTACATATGATTCACAGGATTTTAAGACATATACCTCACATAATGTTTTCCCAGATATATTACACTAGGTGTTGATATGTAAAATAAATTTAATATTCAAACACATAACGTACTAGGGTGATTTCTAGGCCATTCTAATGATCTTGTAAAATTTTGCCAACAAGGTGTACTGACATGCACTACACAATATATTGTCATTATCATTCCCCATTAATTTCACTATGTAATACATAGTTTATGTTGTTTATGTATGTAAATAACAAAACATCACATTCCTAAATATAAGACCATAATATAGAAATATTCATTATATAATATAATGATCATGGGAGGAATTATTTAGGTCTTGTTCCCTTAGAAACAGGGACACATATGCATGTAGACCTAAAAAATGATATTTCATATCCTAATAAGATATTCATAACTGTCCCCTTTATTAAAAATATATTACATAATAAAATTAACAAAAATAGAATCAAACGAGAAATAAATGGTGAAAAAATATAATCAATAAATATAAATTTGAGGGATACACAATGATATCATGATAATAATTTTAAGAGAAGATGATCAAATAATTCTAAAACCGTACACTTCATATGAAATACTATAGTCTTGAGTAATGGGATAAATATTTGAATTTCATAAGACATGAATCATAAGTAAATAAATGAAGATGTTCCTTGAGAGGAAACAATTTTCATAAGACATGGAATATTGGTATACACATAAGCATAAAAAATAAGGATTCATTCAATGGATATCATAGATGAATGTGTTCAGTCTTTGAACCATCTTAGTAGTAATTTTTCACTCCCTAAAATATCATTGTAGACAAAGAATATTTCTAAAAAAATTCACACCCCATTCTAGTATAGTTTATCTCATGATATATCAATCATAATCCAATGTGAATCTATGAGACATGTTATTCGGGATTTAGTATGAAGATTTTGTTATTTATTTTATAAATAAACAGAATAATATTTGTTACTTTTCATGTTTTGATATTTTTTGGTCTATTATTATGTGGAAATGATCTACTATTACAATTCATTAGAGTAAAAAATATAAAAAATAAATCAATATAACTTTTCTCACCCTAGCTCATTATTGAAGATAATCTCTATGAAACCTATAAATGATAATAAAAACACTTTATAAAAACATTTTGTGATATAAATTTACAATAAATGGTTTTTTAAAATTTAGTAAAAAACATATATAAAAATTTCCTTTTAAAAAAAAATGTGAAAATACTTTTAAAAATATTTATATTGGGAAAATACTTTTAAAATTATATTCTAAATACATTAAAATGTGGAAAATTTATTTGGAATGCAATTTTAAAAAATATATTTGAAAATAATTATGTATTTTAAAACAATACTATACCATTCAAATTTCTTATGCATCTAAAAACATTATAATACCATTGAAATTATCTACATAATTTGGAAATATTATAAAAACCATTAAAATACAGAACATCATTGAAATGATTATAATAACATTAAAAGCATAAACATTTTAAATTATTATAATAACATTTCAAATACATAGGATTTTAAAAAATAAATAATACGTTTTGAAAATACGTATGATTTGGAACAGATTTAAAATAATTAGGTGATTTTTGTAAAAAATTAATCAATATATGGTACCCAAAACTATAAGGTCCCCTGCCTTAAACCTTACTTAATACTGAATTAAATGAATATTTCACATTGAGGATATTTTCAGGTTTAGAGTTTTAGAGAATTAGAACATAACTATTACATTTCAAAAGATTACAAATTATACACTTCTACTAAGTTTACATAGAATAAAAAACTCTTAAAAAGAAACATGTCCAGCTCCATGTTTTATAGAGCATGACTTTCCCTTGATCCCATCCTTCATCCTTATTCCACATTAAGTCCTGTGAAAAAAATTTCCAAAGAACATGGGGTGAGCATAAAAAGCTCAGTAAGGGATACACAAAGAATGAAAACAATTATATTATCAAAAAAACAAGTAAACCATGTATACTTTATCAATGTAATACTTTTCACCTTTATGAAGTTGTAAAAACTCTTCACTGAATAAAAGATCATTAATTACCCTTTTGTAACCAAATGATTACCATAAAACCCATATAATGATTACATAACATATAAATGTAACTTGGGACATAAACATACTTTAATGGAATAACTATACGGTCAACTTCCACACATATCACTTAAATGAATAGCCATATGGCCGAGTTCCATACACAATGCATTGGAGGTTATAATGTAACCACCCGTCTTGGAATTCACGGCACCACCCGTCATATGGTTTATCACGTAACCACCTTTCAAATGTCCAAGTACAAATATAAAATCATAAAACATAAAACAAATATAATGGAAAGAAAACATTTCCACACTTTGATCACAATATAACACATAAATATATTGACATAACAAATCCATTATAAAAACCATTTTCAATACCAAAATACATAAACGAGTATATGGTATTTATTTCATTTTAAAAACATTTCGGCTTGTTGAGGAAGCCAAAGACCAAGTACTACTCACGGTGGCAGAGAAGTCATTGTCGCTGCATACGTACAACAAAAACATTCCCTTTTGTCATTTAGTAAAACACTTAGTATAAAAAGATTCCTCTGAATAAACGTAAAATTAAAAGGGATTTATACACCGTATTAATGAAAGTGGTGTATAAAACAAAAATATGCCTCAATGAATGAAGATTGAGACGAAGTACATTACCTCGGGTCCGACTTGACTCGTTCATTCTTTAACGTCCTGAATAATAAACTTGAGTTAATTTATACTTGATTAAGAACCTTTTTCATGTTCATTATTCATTTTATATCACTTATTACCATGTTAGGAACATTATGTAGTCATTTAAGTTGATAACAGTCGTTTGTCGTTATTTGGTACTTGAGTCAAAAGTGAACTTCTTACAATTACATGTAGTTCGTGTGGTCAAAGGATCATTATATCCAGAATGATATTAATGATTTGGATATCATATATATCATACATATCCATAATATACATGTATTTATAATATTACATAATCATTTATAGGTAATAAATTAAATGCACCGTTCATGGAGACGGTAAGTCGTACGTACGCATGAACGCTACTTTCATTTCATTGTCATATTAATGGAATTAAAAATAAATGAGAGGTATGCATATTTTAATTCCAGAATTATATTAATCATTTATATGTAACATAAATCATATATAATACCTTTAAATCCATCCTTTATACATCTCACATATGGAATTAACGAATCAAATCACTTTGAGGGGGCGGTAGTCCGCACTTCCTAAAATGAAGATATCTCGTATAACCATAATGGAAGCCATTAAGGTGTGAGATAAATGAAAAATACAGAATCTTAAGGAATAAATAAACATATTATATATCATATATAAATATAGTGACATCTTAATGGCCACCTTTGAAGGTGTTGGACGAATATTGAACAGTCATCGTTTCGTGAGGCAGAAATTCGCCATCCACAGAAACAGTATGTTCTTTAACCATTAGATGTAGGTGTGTGTAAGTGTAGATAGAAATATTCTTATAAAAACATCCTAGTATATTTAAGATACTTTAATTTTTACAACAAAATTAATAAAAAGAGTTTAGGGGGTTGGAGAAGAAAAATAAAACAAAAGGACACAAGTGAAGAAATTACCTTAAAATCGGGAAACTCTCTTAGATTTGAGCTCAAAGGCTTCCTTGGGAAGACTTCTGCCCAATGTGAGGCTTCTAAGAGTTATATAGGGATGTGAAGAGACAAAATGGGCAGGGTTTCGCCGAGCCAAAGGCTTTGGAAGTGTGGGTAAGGTGGTAGAGGTGGGGGGCTTTTATAAGAGGAGAGGAGGGGCACTCTTGGAAAGTAAAAAATGATACATTTTTTTAAAATGAGTTTCAGACTTAAAAGGTCCCACATTGATATAATTCGAGTATAAGGTGATAATAATTCTAAATATACCCAAACAATAGGTTTATGACAAGTTTAGGTCTTAGATTTTACATTATCTTTTGATTTTATTTAAATCGTTAAATAATGAGGTAATTGCTCCATCATCATGGTGCCATAAATTATTTAATTTATTGAATGTCTAATTTTTTTTAAAAAATTATAATTATGTAGGAAGTCATTTTATCTTTCTAATGAATATTTATAGTAAAAAATATGACTTGTATAACCCCATTTAAAAATTGTTTTAGAAAAACAACTCATGTTTGTAACATTTTTACTTTAACATTAAATAAAATGATATTAATGTTATTTTCCTTCCAAAGTGGGTCCATGGGGTCCCCAAGTTGACCCATAGATTTTATTGGTCAGCCATGACATATCCAATAAGGGTACGACATTTTTCTAGGTCATTCTATATTATTAAAACATTATTTTTACCTTAAACTACACTAATTACCTCTAATCGCGATTAAACACATAAAAGTTACTATTCACCACAAAATCATTTTAATCCCATTGAATGACATTTTACTTCTTAATGACAACCATGTATGTAGGATTTTTGAAACTCAAAACACTGAGGTGGTAAAATTTCATTTAAACTAAAAATCGGTTTTTATAAGTACCACTTAGTGGTTTCATGATTCATCAAAAATTGATGTTTTTCAGAAAAATACAAAAACATAACCCTAAGCTATATTTGATATTTCAAATTCAAAAATGAAGTCCATTTTACAAAATTCAAAACATATAAGTTTCATTAATTAATTTAATAATTAATTCCCACTGTCAGCGCAAATAGCGTGTTTTTATGAAACAATAAGTATCAAAAGATTGACACTAGTTTATGTCTGATTTCAAAGTGAAATTAATTCCAACGACCACTATTATATTTAATGGTAAAAATATATTCTAATTTAACTTTAAAACCAATTCAAAATATAATCTAATCATATAAATAAATTATATTAAAAAGATCTTTTGAATTAAAATACAACATTTTACACTATTCATTAAAAAATGAACTTTATCGAAAAAATACCAAAAATTTACACAAAGTAAATTTGGATGTCCCAATTCTAAAGAAGAGTTTTATTTGGTCCAATATAATGTATATGAGTGAACAAAACTATATTTAATTAAGGTTATCCATCAAAAGGCGATAAGTCGACATTTTGAAAATGTTAGAGTATATATGCCTAAAATTGAATTATTTCCGTATTTTAAGCCTTTATATTTTATTAGATAAATGTAAAAACATTTAAAAAACATATATAATAATATTTTAGTTATTTATATCCATTCCTTCCAACACAATGGCAATGTGTTAACTACCTTTTAAAATAATATTATTTTAATACTAGTATGCAACAGAAGATTTCAATGAAACTCTTTGTTGCGTATCGGGTACGCTATCGAACGTAGCAACCCCTTTAAAGTAAAATTAATATTTAATTCACAAATATTAATAAATATGAAAATTTATTATTCTTTATTTACCTGGGATGTTATATCCTTCCCCCCTTTTGGGAATTTCATCCTCGAAATTTTATTCACTTATCAAAATAAGTGGGGGTATTTATCCCTCATAGAATTTTCAGATTCACACGTTGCCTCTTCAACCATATGGTTTTTCCACAAAACCTTTACCTGGTGAATTACCTTATTTCGCAACACCTTCTCTCTTCGGTCAAGAATTTGGACTGGTTGTTCTTCATAAGAGATATTATCTTCCAACTTAACTACCTCCAGGCTCAAAACATGAGATGTATCTGGAACATACTTTCTCAACATCGAAACATGAAAAGCATTGTGTACCTAAGATAAAATCGGAGGTAATTCCACTATGTATGCAACTGATCCAACTTTCTCCAGAATTTCATATGGTCTAATGAACCTTGGACTCAGCTTTCCTTTCATACCAAATCGCATCACACTTTTTCATGGAGAAACCTTGAGAAAAATATGATCACCTACCTCGAAAGATAGATCTGTCCTCCAGTTATCCGCATAAATTTTTTGTCTGCTCTGAGCTGTTCTCATGTGTTTTGGAATGAACTGAACCTTTTCTACCATCTCTTCTACCAATTGAGGTCCCATCTGCTTCCTTTCACCCACTTCACCCCAAAAAGCTTGAGTTAGACAATGCTTCCCATATAATGCCTCAAATGGTGTCGTCTGTATACTGGAATTAAAACTGCTATTATAAGAAAACTCAACCAAAGAATGAAGTTGGTCCCAACATCCCTGAAAATCCATAGAGAAAGCTCGTAGCATATCCTCCAAAGTATGGATCGTTCGTTCTAACTTCCCATCTGGTTGAGGATGAAAAGCTGTACTAAAATTTAATTCAGTACCCAATGACTTCTAAAGGATTTTACAAAAGTTAGAAGTGAACCTGGGATCACAGTCAGATACAATGGAGAGTGGAAATCCATGTAACCTGACTATCTCTTTAAGATACAAATGGGAAAGATGATCTAGGGAAAAATTATCTCGTATGGCAAGGAAATGATCAGATTTAGTCAAGCGATCAACAATAACCCAGATTGCATTATTACCTCAAGGTGTCTTCAGCAATCCCACAACGAAGTCCATGAATATATTCTACCATTTCCACTCTGGCACTGGTAAAGCCTGAAGCATCACTTTCGGTAACTGCCGCTCTACATTAACCTTTTGACATGTCAAGCACTTCACATTAAAATCAGAAATATCTCTTTTCATTCCATCCCATCAATAATACTCCCGCAGATCCATGTACATCTTAGTACCGCCAGGATGAACTGAAAACGGGGAACTATGAGCCTCACATAAAAACTCATTCTTCAACTGTGAATCACTAGGGACATATAATCTCTTCCCAACCCACAAAAAAAATCATTATCAATGTTGAATTCAGGAAACTTACCCTTCTGAACCAGCTCTACCTTTTTCTGCAACTCACTGTCTTCCCTCTGTGCTTGCTTAATTCTATCTGATAGGGATGATCTCATTGATACCTGAAACAAAACAGAAGAACTTATTGCACCAAAAACTTCTATTCCAAAGTTCATCAAATAAAAAACCAAAGGATCTCATTCCAAATGTAGCATGGTTAATGAAACATTACTTTTTCGACTCAAAGCATCGGCCACTTTATTTGCTTTTCCCGGATGGTAATGAATTGTACAATCATAATCCTTGATTAATTCCAACCATCTCCTCTATCTAATGTTCAATTCTTTCTGAGTGAATATATACTTTAAACTTTTTTTATCAGTATATATTTCACACTTTACTCCATACAAATGATGCCTCCAAATTTTTAGAGAAAAAACAATAGCAGCTAATTCCAAGTCATGTATAGGGTAATTTAACTCATGACTTTTCAACTGACGAGAAGCATATGCAGTTACCTGATCATTCTACATAAGGAAACAACTATGTCCCTTCAACGAAGCATCACTGTAGATAAAAAACTCACCATTCCTGGATGGAAGTTCCAAAACTGGAGCGTTCACCAATCTTTTTTTCAACTCCTAAAAACAATCATCACATTCTTTTGTCCATATAAACTTAATACCCTTCTGAGTTAGCTTATTCATTGGACTAGATAATCGTGAAAAAGTTTCAACAAACCTTTCGTAGTAAATTACTTTCATGCTCCTCTTTAGTTTTACAAAACACAAAAATATCATCAATGAAAACAACCCCAAACTTATCCAAAAACTCGTGGAAAATTCTATTCATAAGGTCCATAAATACAGCAGGTGCATTGGTTAACCCAAAAGGCATAACTAAAAATTCATAATGGCCAAATCTAGTATGGAACACAGTCTTCAGAACGTCTGCTTCTTTCACTTTCAACTGATGTTACCCCGACCTCACGTCAATCTTCGAAAAATACTAAGCTCCCTGGAGCTGATACTACTTCTTTCGATGGCCCAACATCTGCTGAAGTAGTTGAAAATGATTTCACCACCCATTTCTGCTTGTAGTCTGGATGCTTTCCCTCAGTTGAGTTTTTCATTAGACACTCATTTTCATAATGACCCATTTCTTTACACTTAAAACATATTACCATTGACTTTTCATTGCCTTCTTGATCATCTTCCTTACAGTTACGAGCAATATGACCTGACTTACCACACCGAAAGCACTTTCCAGACTTGGATAAACATTCTCCATGATCCATTTTACGACACTTCTCACAGGATGGATATTTGGTTTTCTTACATCCTTACTTCTTTGATGAATTCTTCCCCTTTGCCTGCCAACTGGACCTCTCATTCTGTCGTCTGTCAAAGAACACATGATCGTCATCAAATTCCATTTCCACCTTCTCCCCACATCGAACAAGTTTTTCATAACTTTTAAACACATGATAAGCTAAAGCCCTTAGATACTTTGGCTTTACTCCTGAGTAAAACGGTTTATTTTACTATGAAGATCTCGTATGAAGTTTGGAGTATACCTTGCCAATCGAGTGAACTTAGCTTCATAAGTAGCCACTTAATCATCCTCCTGCCTCAATTCTAGGAACTGTTTTTCCATCCTAAGACGAACCACCTTAGGAAATTATTTATCAAGAAACATAATTTTGAATTCATCCCAGTGAAGATCATCAATCTCATCACTATCCCTGATATTTTTCACCATCGACCACCACTGATCAACTTCACCTTCAAAACGGTAAACAACAAGACAAACCTTTTGATGTTCTGAACACCCTATGACATCAGAAATCTTCTCTAGTGCTTTAATCCACCCTTCAGAATGCATAGGGTCAGATGATCCTCTGAATGATGGGGGATGTTTCCTCATGATATGTTCCACCACAACATGTTCCGCTGCGGTTGATCTGACTGATCTCGTGCATGGATACCACCACCATTTATAGCCTGAGTCAACTTTGCCATCACTGCAACAAACTGTTCAGTTCCGATTCCTACCATCTTAGGTGGATGATTTGGAAGGTTGTCTTCCTCCTGATGTTGTCCCAACATAGCTGCTTTGTTTCCTCTATAGAAAATCATTCTGAACACAGAAATATCATAGGTGATGCAACATGGTAATCTTTAAATGCAATATCATTTCAGTCATACCATAAATTAACTTATAATTTAACAATTTTCTAACTCCTAAAGTAGTCTAAACCGACCTGTGATACCAACTATAAGGCCCGCGGCCTTAAACCTTACTGATTATTGAATTAAATGAATAATTCACATTGAGGATATTTTCAGTTTTAGAGTTTTAGAGAATTATAACATAACAATTACATCTCAAAAGATTACAAAGTACACACTTCTACTAAGTTTCCATAGAATAAAAAGTACTTAAAAAGAAACATGTCTAGTTCAAAGTTTTATAGAGCATGACTTTCCCATGATCCCATCCTTGACCCTATTCCACATTAAGTCCTATGAAATACATTTCAAAAAAACTTGGGGTGAGCATAAAAAGCAAAGTAAGGGATAAACAAAGAATGAAAATTATTAGTTTATCAAAACAACAAGTAAATCATTTATTCTTTATCAAAGTAATACTTTTCACCTTTATGAAGTAGTAAAAACTCTTCACTAATTAAAAGATCATTACTTACACTTTTGAACCAAAATATTACCATAAAACCCATGTAAAGATCACATAGCATATAATGGTAACTTGGGACATAAACATACTTAAATGGAATAACCATACGGTCGACTTCCACACATATCACTTAATGGAATAGCCATATGGCCGACTTCCATACCCAATGCATTGGAGGTTATAATGTATCCACCCATCCTGGTATTCACGGCACCACCCGTTATATGGTTTATCTCGTAACCACCCGTCAAATGTCCAAGTACCAATATAAAATCATAAAACCTAAAACAAATATAATCGAAAGAAAACATTTCCAAACTTTGATCATCATATATCAAATAAATATATTGACATAAAAAATCCATTATAAAAACCATTTTCAATACCAAAATACATAAAAGAGTATATGGTATTTATTTCATTTTAAAAACATTACGGCTTGTCGAGGAAGGCAATGACCAAATAATAGTCGCGACGGCGGAGAAGTCGTTGTCGCCGCATACGTAAGACAAAAGCATTCCCTTTTGTCGTTTAGTAAAACGATTCGTACAAAAAGATTCCTTTTGCATAAACATAAAATTCCAAGGGGTTTATACACCGTATTAAATAAAGTGGTGTATAAAACAAAAATATGCCTCAATGAAAGGATATTGAGACGAAGTCCCTTACCTCGGGTCAGACTTGACCTGATCGTTCTTTAACGTCCTGAATAATAAACATGAGTTAATTTCTACTTGATTAAGAACCTTTTTCAAATTCATTATTCCTTTTATATCACTTATTACAATGTTATGAACATTATGTAGTCATTTAAGTTGATAATGGTCGTTTGTCGATATTTGGTACTTGAGTCAAAAGTGAACTTCTTAGAATTACATGTTGTTCGTGTGGTCAAAGGTTCATTATATCCAGAATGATATTAATTTTTTGGATATAATAAATCATATATATCGAGAATATACATGTATTTATAATATTACATTATCATTTAGAGGTAGGAAATGAAATGCACCATTCATGGAGACGGTAAGCCGTGCGTACGCATGAACGCTACTTTCATTTCATTGTCATATTAATGGAATTAAAACTAAATGAGAGGTAAGTATATTTTAAATCCAGAATTATATTAATCATTTATATGTAACATACATCATATATAATAACATTAAATCCATGCATTATACGTCCCACATATCGCATTAACGAATCAAATCACTTTGAGGGGGCGGTAGTCCGTACTTCCTAAAATGAAGATATCACGTATACCCATAATGGAAGCCATGAAGGTGTGCCATAAATGAAAAATACAGAAGCTTAAGGAAGACATAAACATATTATATATCATATATAAATATATTTACATTTTAATTTCCACATTTGAAGGTGTTGGAAGAATATTTAACAATCATCGTTTCATGAGGAAGAAATTCACAATCCACGGAAACAGTATGTTCATTAACCATTAGATGTAGGTGTGTCTGAGTGTAGCTAGAAATCATCTTATAACAACATCCTAGTATATTTATTATACTGTAGTTATTACAATGGAAATGAATACAAAGTGTTTAGGGGGTTTGAGAAGCAAAATAAAACAATAGGGTACAAGTGAAGACATTACCTTAAAATCGGGTAACTCTATTAGATTTGAGCTCAAGGGCTTCCTTGGGAAGCCTTATGCCCAAAGTGAGGCTTATAAGAGTTAGGGAGGGATGTGGAGAGACATAATGGGCAGGGGTTGGCCGAGCCAAAGGCTTTGGATGTTTGGGTAAGGTGGTAGAGGTGGGGGCTTTTTATAAGAGGAGAGGAGGGGCACTCCTGGAAAGTAAAGAAATGTTACTTTATTTTAAAATGAGTTTCTGACTTAAAAGGTCCCACATTGATATAATTAGAGTATAAGGTGATAAGAGTTCGAAATATACCCCACCAATATGTTTTTGACAAGTTTAGGTCTTATATTTTACATTATCTTTTCATTTTATTTAAATCGTTAAATAATGAGGTAATCGCTGCATCATAATGGTGACATAAATATATTAATTTATATAATGTATAAAAATTATATAAAAAATATCATGATGTAGGAAATATTTTTATCTTTCTAATGAATATTTATAGTCAAAAATATTACTTGTATATCCCCATTTAAATAATCTTTTAGTAAAACAACTCATGTTTGTGACATTTTTACTTTAACATTAAATAAAAAGATATTAATGTTATTTTCCTTAAATAGTGGATCCATGGGGTCCCCAAGTTGACCCATGAATTTTCATGGTCGGCCATGAAATAAACAATAAGGGTAAGACATGTGTCTTGGTCATTCCATATTATTAAAACATTAATTTTACCTTAAACTACACTAATTACCTCTAATCGCGATTAAAAACATAAAAGTTACTATTTACCAAAAAATTATTTTAATCCCATTAAAAAACATTTTACTTATTAATGAAAACCATGTATGTCAGATTTTTGAAATTAAAAACACAGAGGTGGTAACATTTTATTTAAACGTAAATTCAGTTTTTATAAGTACCAATTAGTGGTTTCACTATTCATCAAAAAATGAAGTTTTTCAGAATATTACCAAAACTTCACCCTAAGCTATATTTGAAATTCTGAATTAAAAAATGAATTCCATTTTAAAATATTCAAAATATATAAGTTTCATTAATTAATTTAATAATTAATTCCCGCTGTCAGAGCAAATAGCCTGTTTTTATGAAACAACAAGTATCAAAAGATTGACACTAGTTTTAGTCCAATTTCAAAGTGAAATTAATTTCAATGTACAATATTTGATTTAATGGTAAAAATATATTCTAATTTCACTTTAAAACCAATTCAAAAGATAATTTAATCATAAAAATAAATTAGATTAAAAAATGTTTTTGAATTAAAATACAACATTTTACACTATTCATTAAAAAAATGAACATTATCGGAAAAATACCAAAAATTTACTCAAAGTAAATTTTGATGCCCGATTCTAAAGAAGAGTTTTATTTGGTCCAATAGAATTTATAAGAGTGAAAAAAATTATATTTAATGACGGTTCACCATCAAAAGGTGAGAAGTCGACCTTTTGTGAATGTTAGAGTATATATGCCTAAAATTGAATTATTTCCGTATTTTAAGCCTTTATCTTTTATTAGATAAATGTAAAAACATTTAAAAAACATATATAATCATATTTTAGTTATTTCTATCCATTCCCGCCAATACAAAGGCTATGTGTTAACTACCATTTAAAATAATATTATTTTATTACTAGTGTGCAATGTATGATTTCAATGAAACTCTTTGTTGCGTATCGGTTACGCTATCGAACATAGCAACCCCTTTAAAGAAAAATTAATATTTAATTCTTAAATTTTCATAAATATGTAAATTTATTATTCTTTATTTACCTGGGATGTTACAAAAACTGTGGGGCCACCTAAAATTTTTATGTATTTCTAGGCCTACCTACATTTTTTAATGATGGATTTATTCCCCACATCCCATTTATTATTCAAATTTTCATGATCTAGATTTTTATAAAATCATTTGAACAATTCATTTTCAAATATATATACAAACCTGGGTTCTCTCATTAAAATCATGACAGTAAATTCATACATCAATATACATATATTATTAGATATAAATATATATATAAATTTTTATAGTATATCACTATGTAAATTTTCTATAACCAAATCTCAGTACATTTAGTCATTAAAGAAATGTATGCAATGCTAATTGTCATACATGTGTTTATAGTTTCTGTCTTAAACCCAAAAATCAATTTTTTAACGTAGATCCTACAATTGAATTAAATATTAATCCTAAAAGATTATATATATATATTAATATGTAATCATATATAGATTTATATATGGAATTTCATGAATAATCAATAAAATATTTCTATATGTATGATAACGAATGACATGAATATAAAACGATAAAACAGATGATATGATTCTAATATCTAAAATAATGGTATTTTTACAATTTTTATTATTAAAAATATGTATTTAATGAAATATTTGTTCTCTAATATAAATTAACAATAATTATTAATTTTTATTATGGATTCATCAGTTAAAAACCAATGAAAATAATATATTTTGTTTAGTAAAATAAAAGATCATATATTTGAATATATTATTACTACATTATATAATAAAAAACATCAATTCAATATTCAAAAAAGATAATGTGCATTAAATTTGAATATATATAAATATATATATTTATATACATGATTGAATAACATAATATAAAACATGAAAACAATTTATAATACACCATTAAATAAATATAGTTTTATGATAATACTTTCATAATATGATTGAAATCATCATAGAGATGAAAAATAATACCAATATATTTGTTTTAAAAAATATAAACATTTATTATTAAAATAATATATTCACTTATATAATAAATATACACCCTCCACAAAAAATAAGGTGTTTTTGAAATTATAGAAAGAATTTTATATCTATTTGAAAATGAATATAATTTTAAAAATAAAACTATACCCTTGCATATTGAAATTAAAAAAAATGGATTCTTCATTATTTGGGTGATTATACAAGATTAAGGTACTGGGTTTCTTCTTGCTTGATAGTGTTCAAACAAGTGAAATGGAAAGTCTGTGAATTCGTGGATAATATGTGAATGCAGTGAAGGAAGTTCCCCCAATGAAAGGACACATGCACGCACAAAAACACACACACAGACACAGATATATATATATATATATATATATGTTTATATTACATTCATTTTATATTCCTAGGGAAGCATGGTAAATTTTATGGACAACACTACATGGATCATATGTCATATGAGTCCCATTTCAAGAGTCTAAAAAAATGGTTCATGTTCTACTAAACTATTGAATCTAGGGTTTGTAAAAATTGAAAAGAATTTATTTTGAAACATAAAAAAAAATATTTCAAATTATGAAAACGTATTTATGAATCCTATACGCAATGTTATTTCAAAAAGATTAATAATTTATTATGAATCTGGTATCTCATTGGTCGAATACCAATAGTTGGTAGATTTAATGATCAATGATTATATTCTAGGGAAAATAGTATTAGATTATGGTATATTGTGTAGGTAGATCATGTTATAGTATCCTTATGGTGGACGTTGATGGAGAATAAGAAAACTATGGCCGAATAGATATTGTGGCATTCAAGAGATATTGGGTGCTTAGTGAGGGATTCAACTACTGGAAAGGGAGAAGACAACTCAGTGGAAGAAAATAACTTCAGAGGATCATCATATGGTTAAGTTCACTTGATAGAACGTTTGGTACATATATATATATATATATTAAATTGTGAATATACGTGATATCTCTATACAACATAGAAATTGTTAAAGGATACATAGACCAATAAATGAAAAATAGTGGGTTTAGTCGGCTTGAATAATCTAATAGTTTGGGCTCCAGGCGGGTCTTAAATATGGTACCATTAAGGCTTCAGTGTACCTTATGAATGCACCAGGCCCTGAACCACCTAAAAATGAAAACAATGTCCCTTGTCATGATGCAATAGCTCTACCTCATGTGAAGTGATATAATTGCTTTTCCACTACTCAAGGATTAGCTGGGATTGACCTTTCCACATGGCCATTCCACTTGTGTCCCACAATGTGTTGAGGGCTCCCCTTACAGGCATAGTGGAGTTAGCTTAACTTTTTGTATAAATTAATGAATTAAGACTAATAATATAACTCTTTTTTCAATAAAAATATTTTTCATAAAATTTTAAAATCCTTAAGTCCCTACTTTTAATTATTTGTTTTATCATAATTACTTTATATTAAAATATAAAATTTTCTAATTTATTAATTTTTTATATAAGATACCAAAGAATCATTTTTCAATAATGGTTTAAATATTTTTAATATATTATTATTCAAATAATAATATCACATCTAAAACAAATAAAATAAATGTTTTAAATTGGATATATCATGGAATTGTAATTAATGATTTTATAAACCCGATTATATGAAAAATTAGGAATATTAAAAACAATAACAATTTTGCCATGTAAATTATATAAATTCTATATTTTTTCAAAAATTGAATGAATATATATATATATATATGAATTAATTTTTTTTAAAAAATAATATTTTATAAAAACTTGTTGATTCGAAATTGATCTTTTAAGTACAGACTAATATATTGTAGCTAGATCTAAAAAAATAAACATATTATTTATATTAATTAATGAAAAATATATATGAAAAATACCTATATATATATAATAAATTAATTTTTTAATTTTAACAATAAAAAAACTTTATTTAATAAACATATGTAAAAAGATAAAATTATTGGGATGATTTAGACTACACATCTTAAACAGTATTTGAACCTCAAAATTCATTTTACATGATTAAATAAAATTTTGAAAATTTATCATTACTATATTTTTATATTATTCTTCGTCATTTAATTTCATAAGAGATCAAAAGTTTATTTATGACTCTTAGATTTTTCATCAATCCGAGAGGATATAATAAAGTGATTCCCCCAAGTAATTAAACATAAAATATTTTATTGTTTTTAATCTTACAGAAGAATCTAAAAAGTTATCTATATTATTCCATTGATACTGAATATGATTCCCAACGACCAACAGTTCTAGATTAGGTAAACAATTAGTTTATATTTTTTAATAATGTAAACTAAAAAATATGTACTTATTTTTATATTAGGATCATTTTGGTTTTATGAATTTGTGAAATATGACAACCATTACATTTCATTGGTTTTAAAAAAATAAATTAAATCATAGACATAAAAAAATTCATGCACTAGCTACCAATTTAAGTTAAACTCCATTAATCCTCTAGATGATCATGAAATAATATTATTAAAATATATGGTTAACAAATCAAAGTTACAGGGTTATAAATATCCATTGAAAAAAAATAGAAATATTTTTTGTTAATACCTTTTCAAAATAATTTTAAAATTATATATATTTCGAAAAAGCAGTTATAAATACATTGAAAATACTTATCATTTGGTGGAAATTATTTTGAAAACTCCCACATAAAAATCTTATGAAAATAGTTATTCATTTGGATGAATTATAATACCACTAAAAATAATTACATGTTTGAAACTTATATAATACGTATAATAATACTTATATAATGTGAAAACATTATAATAACTTTGTAAATAGTTAGGAAATTTGAAATCATTATTATTAATTATTTAATTGTTATGCATTTTAAAATAGTATAATAACTATGAAAAACCATATGCAATAGAAAATCATATAAATTTTTTAAATACGTACTCTTGGAAAATGTTTTAAAATAATATAAAAATTGTTCATAAAATTTTATTAATTCATGGGAAAACTAAACCATGGGGTCACATAAATAATCGAAGGATTGGTGAGCCAACCCACATACCATATGGATGTTTTCACTCCCCAATTCGATTTCATATTTACAATATCCTAAAGAAAAATTATTTTTAAACAAATTTTTAAATTTCAATTATATTTATATAAATTCCCATTGGATTTTGCATTAAAATAATTATAATCCATACCTACATTTAAATAAATATATATATAAGAATATATATAAATATGTACTATCATTGGAGATCACAAGGAAAATTTTGAGAAACCAAACATTATGAAATATAAACTTTTAAAAAACTATTGGAATTTTAATTAGCATCCCTTTATATAAAAATTCCTTCCATTACCCATAAAAGTTGATTATTAATACATATCATATAAAGGAATTATTTATCCCATGAAAATTATAGTAAATATATATACAATTATATTTATGTATGGGGTTTCCAGAATAATCAATAACATGTTGCTATAATTATGATACAAAATGACATTATTATAAAATGATAACATGAATGATATGAATCCATTACATGAAATATTAATATTTTTACCTATATTTGATACATTTAAAAATTATATAAAAATATATGTTTTTTATGAAATTAATAATTATAATAAATTTCCTTTGAAAATAATCACTTCATTTACCAAACTATTAAAATAACACTCATGTTCGGTACGTAGAAAACCATATCATTAAAACATTCGTTTCTATTCATAAAATAATACCAGAAAATCATAATTTTCAATTATAATAATAAAAGATCATTTTGATAATAAGATAACTCAATTATATAATTATTAACATTAATTTAAATTTTTTAAAAATAAATGTAATTGAAAATATAAAATAACACAGATATATATATATATATATGTTTGTATAATAAAACATGAGATGTGAAAATAAAATATAATACTCTATTACATAAATATACCTTTATGAAAATGGTTGCGTAATTTGATGCAAATAATCACGGTGTTTTAAAATAATATGTATATATATGTTTGAAAATATATGATCATTGATTTTAAAAATAATATATACATTGATATAATACATATACACCTATTAGGTCCACTAGGTTGAATACCCTGAGATGCGGGTGAAATAGGGTATGACAGATTAAAAGATTCTCTTATTTAGATGTTGTTTTATTGTTAGAAAAAACTTCAATTCTTTCTTCGTCCCATATAAATATATGAATCGAAATGAAATCAGTAACATGACACAATGATTTTTACATCGTTCAACCATACTGGGGTACGTCCAAGAAACATACAATGGCAATGTGCTGATGTACACAATTTAATAAGGCTTACATCGAAGAATGAGTACAATGTTCTAGCAAGATCTCCAATGCCTAGGCACACTGCCTTTATAAGTTGTAGGGTTTGATCACTGCATTCCCCAAGGTCTCCCCATATGCCTCTTTCTCTTAATCACTACTAATGGAAAGGTTCACCATCATTCTCTTCATTTTTTCACTACACATGGAAAGGAATCCACTTGTATATTATGGACTTTTATGTAAATCACAGTTTATAGAAAATAAAGTCCTTTTAATTTCATGAATTCCTGCATCCTCAACTATAGTTTGATTCTCTGTTGAAGTTTTGTTTTCACTCGTAGATGAATTTCTTCTTTCCATTTTCTTCTAGGTATAAGAAAATACTTTTGAAAATTGATTCGATGCTCTCAAAATCTTCCTTTTGAAAATAGAAAATGGTTCTCATCTCATATATACTTTGTACCAGGTTTTGTAGGTGGGTCACCTTCTTCACATATTATAGCTAATGCTACAAACCTCCATTCTTTTGCATACTACCTCCTCCTTCATGATCGCGTACTGCTACCATCTACTAATTCTACGATCCTATTCTGCAAAACCCCTCTGGTCCCTAAACTGTTCTATGTTCACGAACTGCCTTCACTTCCGCATACCATAGCTCTCCCTATGCGTACCACTTAACGAACTCTCCCTCTTGTGTACCATAGGATCATCCCCTACATACCAAGTCAACTCCTTCTGTGTATCCGACTTCCTCCTCGGTGTGTCAGACTTCTTTTACGGGTTATGAATCCCCGCAATTACAATCAGCGTGAACCACTTTTAAACGTTTCCAAATTCTAGGAGAAAAATATGCTTTCTAATTATGTTCAATCTCAATTGTAATCAGAGGGATTAGAAAATAATATATAGTAAAATATATCTACCAAACCTGCTAATCCACAATTTACAAAATCATCAATTCAGCCTCTACCACTAATGGATCCTTATGCTGATGGGAACCGCAAGCCACCAATAAACCATTTTCCATGCCTAATGTCTACTGAATTTTCTAATATGAGGACTATTTCTTCATCCAAGAGGTCTTCTTGAGGTATTTTTTCACGAAAATATCCCCATTGTGTTTTTTGGAAACTCTTCTTATAACAACGCTTCAAATTTTGATACATTATTAAAACTCATTCTATCTTAAAAAACAATTACCCTCACACGATAAAGATATTGATCAAGGATTATTTAACACATAATCTAAGCCCACATGAGACAATCTCATCATGAGAAATAAGACTATAATGTGAGGATCATAAGTGAATCACTTCATTGCTAATAACCAATAGCCGATACCATATTGATACTTATGAACTTCTTTCAACACGAGCCTCAGTAGTCGTGATATCTAATAATTGATTGATCACTTCAAGCATCATCATATATAATTCTCCCTGTTTGTTATATCTCTTCTAACCATCTTCATCATAGTTTTAACTCTCCCTATCTCACTGCTCCACTTAACAACATCTCCCAACGACTTTTCTCACCTGGAATAGTCACATTTTCTCAACGTTTGTCAATAAACCCAAAGGGAACTTTAAAGTTGTCTACAATATTGAAAATATATATGAAAAATACCTATATATATATAATAAATTAATTTTTTAATTTTAACAATAAAACAACATTATTTAATAAACATATGTAAAAAGATAAAATTATTGGGATGATTTAGACTACACATCTTAAACAGTATTTGAACCTCAAAATTCATTTTACATGATTAAATAAAATTTTGAAAATTTATCATTACTATATTTTTATATTATTCTTCGTCATTTAATTTCATAAGAGTTCAAAAGTTTATTTATGACTCTTAGATTTTTCATCAATCCGAGAGGATATAATAAAGTGATTCCCCCAAGTAATTAAACATAAAATATTTTCTTGTTTTTAATCTTACAGAAGAATCTAAAATGTTATCTATATTATTCCATTGATACTGAATATGATTCCCAACGACCAACAGTTCTAGATTATGTAAACAATTAGTGTATATTTTTTAATAATGTAAACTAAAAAATATGTACTTATTTTTATATTAGGATCATTTTGGTTTTATGAATTTTCGAAATATGACAACCATTACATTTCATTGGTTTTAAAAAAATAAATTAAATCGTAGACATAAAACAATTCATGCACTAGCTACCAATTTAAGTTAAACTCCATTAATCCTCTAGATGATCATGAAATAATATTATTAAAATATATGGTTAACAAATCAAAGTTACAGGGTTATAAATATCCATTGAAAAAAAATAGAAATATTTTTTGTTAATACCTTTTCAAAATAATTTTAAAATTATATATATTTGGAAAAAACAGTTATAAATACATTGAAAATACTTATCATTTGGTGGAAATTATTTTCAAAACTCCCATATAAAAATATTATGAAAATAGTTATTCATTTGGATGAATTATAATACCACTAAAAATAATTACATGTTTGAAACTTATACAATACGTATAATAATACTTATTTAATGTGAAAACATTATAATAACTTTGTAAATAGTTAGGAAATTTGAAATCATTATTATTAATTATTTAATTGTTATGCATTTTAAAATAGTATAATAACTATGAAAAACCATATGCAATAGAAAATCATATAATTTTTTTTAAATACGTACTCTTGGAAAATGTTTTAAAATAATATAAAAATTGTTCATAAAATTTTATTAATTCATGGGAAAACTAAACCATGGGGTCACTTAAATAATCGAAGGATTTGTGAGCCTACCCACATACCATATGGATGTTTTCACTCCCCAATTCGATTTCATATTTACAATATCCTAAAGCCAAATTATTTTTAAACAATTTTTTAAATTTCCATTATATTTATATAAATTCCCTTGGGATTTTTCATTAAAATAATTATAATCCATACCTAAATTAAAATATATATATATATATATAAGAATATATATAAATATGTACTATCATTGGAGATCACAAGCTAAATTTTGAGAAACCAAACATTATGAAATATACACTTTTAAAAAACTATTGGAATTTTAATTAACATCCCTTTATATAAAAATTCCTTCCATAACCCATAAAAGTTGATTATTAATACATATAATATAAAGGAATTATTTATTCCATGAAAATTATAGTAAATATATATACAATTATATTTATGTATGGGGTTTCCAGAATAATCAATAACATGTGGCTATAATTATGATATAAAATGACTTTATTATAAAATGATAACATGAATGATATGAATCCATTACATGAAATATTAATATTTTTACCTATATTTGATACATTTAAAAATTATATAAAAATATATGTTTTATATGAAATTAATAATTATAATAAATTTCCTTTGAAAATAATCACTTCATTTACCAAACTAATAAAATAACACTTTTGTTCGGTACTTAAAAAACTATATCATTAAAACATTCGTTTTTATTCATAAAATAATACCAGAAAATCATAATTTTCAATTATAATAATAAAAGATCATTTTGATAATAAGATAACTCCATTATATAATTATTAACATTAATTTATATTTTTTAAAAATAAATGTAATTGAAAATATAAAATAACACAGATATATATATATATATATATGTTTGTATAATAAAACATGAGATGTGAAAATAAAATATAATACTCTCTTACATAAATATACCTTTATGAAAATGATTGCGTAATTTGATGCAAATAATCACAGTGTTTTAAAATAATATGTATATATATGTTTGAAAATATATGATCATTGATTTTAAAAATAATATATACATTGATATAATACATATACACCTATTAGGTCCACTAGGTTGAATACCCTGAGATGCGGGTGAAATAGGGTATGACAGATTAAAAGATTCTCTTATTTAGATGTTGTTTTATTGTTAGAAAAAACTTCAATTCTCTCTTCGTCCCATATAAATATAAGAATCGAAATAAAATCAGTCACATGACACAATGATTTTTACATCGTTCAGCCATACTGGGGTACGTCCAAGAAACATACAATGGCTATGTGCTGATGTACACAATTTAATAAGGCTCACATCGAAGAATGAGTACAATGTTCTAGCAAGATCACCAATGCCTAGGCACACTGCCTTTATAAGTTGTAGGGTTTGATCACTGCATTCCCCAAGGTCTCTCCATATGCCTCTTTCTCTTAATCACTACTAATGGAAAGGTTCACCATCATTCTCTTCATTTTTTTTCACTACACTTGGAAAGGAATCCACATGTATATTATGGACTTTTATGTAAATCACAGTTTATAGACAATTAAGTCCTTTTAATTTCATGAATTCGTGCATCCTCAACTATAGTTTGATTCTCTGTTGAAGTTTTGTTTTCACTCGTAGATGAATTGCTTCTTTCCATTTTCTTCTAGGTATAAGAAAATACTTTTGAAAATTGATTTGATGCTCTCAAAATCTTCCTTTTGAAAATAGAAAACGGTTCTCATCTCATATATACTTTGTACCAGGTTTTGTAGGTGGGTCACCTTCTTCACATATTATAGCTAATGCTACAAACCTCCATTCTTTTGTATACTACCTCCTCCTTCATGATCGCGTACTGCTACCATCTACTGATTCTACGATCCTATTCTGCAAAACCCCTCTGGTCCCTAAACTGTTATATGTTTAAGAACTGCCTTCACTTCCGCATACCATAGCTCTCCCTATGCGTACCACTTAACGAACTCTCCCTCTTGTGTACCATAAGATCATCCCCTACATACCAAGTAAACTCCTTCTGTGTATCAGACTTCCTCCTCGGTCTGTCAGACTTCTTTTACGGGTTATGAATCCCCGCAATCACAATCAGCGTGAACCACTTTTAAACGTTTCCAAATTCTAGGAGAAAAATATGCTTTCTAATTATGTTCAATCTCAATTGTAATCAGAGGGATTAGAAAATAATATATATTAAAATATATCTACCAAAACTGCTAATCCACAATTTACAAAATCATCAATTCAGCCTCTACCACTAATGGATCCTTATGCTGATGGGAACCGCAAGCCACCAATAAACCATTTTTCCATGCCTAATGTCTACTGAGGTTTCTAATACGAGGACTATTTCTTCATCCAAGAGGTCTTCTTGAGGTATTTTTTCACGAAAATATCCCCATTGTGTTTGTTGGAAACTCTTCTTATAACAATGCTTCAAATTTGGATACATTATTAAAACTCCTTCTATCTTAAAAAACAATTACCCTCACGCGATAAAGATATTGATCAAGGATTATTTAACACATAATCTAAGCCCACATGAGACAATCTTAGCATGAGAAATAAGACTATAATGTGAGGATCATAATTGAATCACTTCATTGCTAATAACCAATAGCCGATACCATATTGATACTTATGAACTACTTTCAACACGAGCCTCAGTAGTCGTGATATCTAATAATTGATTGATCACTTCAAGCATCATCATATATAATTCTCCCTGTTTGTTATATCTCTTCTAACAATCTTCATCATAGTTTTAACTCTCCCTATCTCACTGCTCCACTTAACAGCATCTCCCAACGACTTTTCTCACCTGGAATAGTCACATTTTCTCAACGTTTGTCAATAAACCCAAAGGGAACTTTAAAGTTGTCTACAATATTGAAAATATATTTGAAAAATACCTATATATATATATAATAAATTAATTTTTTAATTTTAACAATAAAACAACTTTATTTAATAAACATATGTAAAAAGATATAATTATTGGGATGATTTAGACTACACATCTTAAACAGTATTTGTACCTCAAAATTCATTTTACATGATTAAATAAAATTTTGAAAATTTATCATTACTATATTTTTATATTATTATTTGTCATTTAATTTCATAAGAGATCAAAATTTTATTTATGACTCTTAGATTATTCATCAATCCGAGAGGATATAATAAAGTGATTCCCCCAAGTAATTAAACATAAAATATTTTCTTGTTTTTAATCTTACAGAAGAATCTAAAATGTTATCTATATTATTCCATTGATACTGAATATGATTCCCAACGACCAACAGTTCTAGATTAGGTAAACAATTAGTGTATATTTTTTAATAATGTAAACTAAAAAATATGTACTTATTTTTATATTAGGATCATTTTGGTTTTATGAATTTGTGAAATATGGCAACCATTACATTTCATTGGTTTTAAAAAAATAAATTAAATCGTAGACATAAAACAATTCATGCACTAGCTACCAATTTATGTTAAACTCCATTAATCCTCTAGATGATCATGAAATAATATTATTAAAATATATGGTTAACAAATCAAAGTTACAGGGTTATAAATATCCATTGAATAAAAAATAGAAATATTTTTTGTTAATACCTTTTCAAAATAATTTTAAAATTATATATATTTGGAAAAAACAGTTATAAATAAATTTAAAATACTTATCATTTGGTGGAAATTATTTTGAAAACTCCCACATAAAAATATTATGAAAATAGTTATTCATTTGGATGAATTATAATACCACTAAAAATAATTACATGTTTGAAACTTATATAATACTTATAATAATACTTATATAATGTGAAAACATTATAATAAGTTTGTAAATAGTTAGGAAATTTGAAATCATTATTATTAATTATTTAATTGTTATGCATTTTAAAATAGTATAATAACTATGAAAAACCATATGCAATAGAAAATCATATAGTTTTTTTTAAATACGTACTCTTGGAAAATGTTTTAAAATAATATAAAAATTGTTCATAAAATTTTATTAATTCATGGGAAATCTAAACCATGGGGTCACTTAAATAATCGAAGTATTTGTGAGCCTACCCACATACCATATGGATGTTTTCACTCCCCAATTCGATTTCATATTTACAATATCCTAAAGCCAAATTATTTTTAAACAAATTTTTAAATTTCCATTATATTTATATAAATTCCCTTGGGATTTTGCATTAAAATAATTATAATCCATACCTAAATTTAAATATATATATATATATATAAGAATATATATAAATATGTACTATCATTGGAGATCACAAGGTAAATTTTGAGAAACCAAACATTATGAAATATACACTTTTAAAAAACTATTGGAATTTTAATTAACATCCCTTTATATAAAAATTCCTTCCATAACCCATAAAAGTTGATTATTAATACATATAATATAAAGGAATTATTTATTCCATGAAAATTATAGTAAATATATATACAATTATATTTATGTATGGGGTTTCCAGAATAATCAATAACATGTGGCTATAATTATGATATAAAATGACTTTATTATAAAATGATAACATGAATGATATGAATCCATTACATGAAATATTAATATTTTTACCTATATTTGATACATTTAAAAATTATATAAAAATATATGTTTTATATGAAATTAATAATTATAATAAATTTCCTTTGAAAATAATCACTTCATTTACCAAACTAATAAAATAACACTTTTGTTCGGTACGTAAAAAATCATATCATTAAAACATTCGTTTCTATTCATAAAATAATACCAGAAAATCATAATTTTCAATTATAATAATAAAAGATCATTTTGATAATAAGATAACTCCATTATATAATTATTAACATTAATTTAATATTTTTAAAAATAAATGTAATTGAAAATATAAAATAACACAGATATATATATATATATGTTTGTATAATAAAACATGAGATGTGAAAATAAAATATAATACTCTCTTACATAAATATACCTTTATGAAAATGATTGCGTAATTTGATGCAAATAATCACAGTGTTTTAAAATAATATGTATATATATGTTTGAAAATATATGATCATTGATTTTAAAAATAATATATACATTGATATAATACATATACACCTATTAGGTCCACTAGGTTGAATACCCTGAGATGCGGGTGAAATAGGGTATGAAAGATTAAAATATTCTCTTATTTAGATGTTGTTTTATTGTTAGAAAAAACTTCAATTCTCTCTTTGTCCCATATAAATATATGAATTGAAATGAAATCAGTCACATGACACAATGATTTTTACATCGTTCAACCATACTGGGGTACGTCTAAGAAACATACAATGGCTATGTGCTGATGTACACAATTTAATAAGGCTCACATCGAATAATGAGTACAATGTTCTAGCAAGATCTCCAATGCCTAGGCACACTGCCTTTATAAGTTGTAGGGTTTGATCACTGCATTCCCCAAGGTCTCTCCATATGCCTCTTTCTCTTAATCACTACTAATGGAAAGGTTCACCACCATTCTCTTCATTTTTTCACTACACTTGGAAAGGAATCCACTTATATATTATGGACTTTTATGTAAATCACAGTTTATAGACAATTAAGTCCTTTTAATTTCATGAATTCCTGCATCCTCAACTATAGTTTGATTCTCTGTTGAAGTTTTGTTTTCACTCGTAGATGAATTGCTTCTTTCCATTTTCTTCTAGGAATAAGAAAATACTTTTGAAAATTGATTCGATGCTCTCAAAATCTTCCTTTTGAAAATAGAAAATGGTTCTCATCTCATATATACTTTGTACCAGGTTTTGTAGGTGGGTCACCTTCTTCACATATTATAGCTAATGCTACAAACCTCCATTCTTTTGCATACTACCTCCTCCTTCATGATCGCGTACTGCTACCATCTACTGATTCTACGATCCTATTTTGCAAAACCCCTCTGGTCCCTAAACTGTTCTATGTTCACGAACTGCCTTCACTTCCGCATACCATAGCTCTCCCTATGCGTACCACTTAACGAACTCTCCCTCTTGTGTACCATAGGATCATCCACTACATACCAAGTCAACTCCTTCTGTGTATCAGACTTTCTCCTCGGTGTGTCAGACTTCTTTTACGGGTTATGAATCCCCGCAATCACAATCAGCGTGAACCACTTTTAAACGTTTCCAAATTCTAGGAGAAAAATATGGTTTCTAATTATGTTCAATCTCAATTGTAATCATAGGGATTAGAAAATAATATATAGTAAAATATATCTACCAAAACTGCTAATCCACAATTTACAAAATCATCAATTCAGCCTCTATCACTAATGAATCCTTATGCTGATGGGAACGTCAAGCCATCAATAAACCATTTTTCCATGCCTAATGTCTACTGAATTTTCTAATACGAGGACTATTTCTTCATCCAAGAGCTCTTCTTGAGGTATTTTTTCACGAAAATATCCCCATTGTGTTTGTTGGAAACTCTTCTTATAACAACGCTTCAAATTTGGATACATTATTAAAACTCCTTCTATCTTAAAAAACAATTACCCTCACGCGATAAAGATATTGATCAAGGATTATTTAACACATAATCTAATCCCACATGAGACAATCTCAGCATGAGAAATAAGACTATAATGTGAGGATCATAAGTGAATCACTTCATTGCTAATAACCAATAGCCGATTCCATATTGATACTTATGAACTACTTTCAACACGAGCCTCAGTAGTCGTGATATCTAATAATTGATTGATCACTTCAAGCATCATCATATATAATTCTCCCTGTTTTTTATATCTCTTCTAACCATCTTCATCATAGTTTTAACTCTCCCTATCTCACTGCTCCACTTAACAGCATCTCCCAACGACTTTTCTCACCTGGAATAGTCACATTTTCTCAACGTTTGTCAATAAACCCAAAGGGCACTTTGAAGTTGTCTACAATATTGAAAAGAACACATATTAGAACATTATGGAAATACAAAGCATACCTCCGGGATAAGGGGACCCACATACAAACTTTTTCATGTGCAGGAAGTTGACTGGACTCCCAGAGGTAGTTGATGCCATTAAAATGCTTCTTTGGGTAAGGAATTTTTCAGAATGTCTCCAAGCTGTTGTTTTGTCGGCATATATTCTAAAATAAAAACCCCTTGCTCTACCTTCTCCTTGATAAAATGATATATTATTTTAATTTTCTTTTTCCTTGATATGTGGAATTTTTTTTCTAAAATTTATTTCACTTAAATTATCAAAATCGATTGAGATAAGAGATTTCACTTTAATTCCCATATATTCATGTTACAGCTTCATCCATAATAGCATCATGCAAGCTTGAGTGGATGAAATGTAATAAGATTCTACATTACGTAATGAAATGAAATCTGGTTTCCTACTTAACCAAGAAACACGAAACCCTCCAAGATAAAAGGCATCTCCTGATGTTGACTTCCTGTCATCTGGTAAACCAGCCCAATCTGCATCTGTACTTCTCAATAACTATAGAAATTATTTTTCATTATTCATTAAGACAAAATCAGTTGTTCCCTTGATATAATGATGAAATATTTTTACTAGAATCTTGTGTCTATATTTGGGATTGCTTTGATACCTCACTGCTTGGCCTGTGGAAAATACAATATTTAGCCTTGTCGCTATTAGGTACAATTGATATCCAATGATTTACCTATATTATGTGATATTCACTTCATTTCCTCCATCATCACATGATAGTTTCAATCAGGTAGCAACCACATTTTTCATCTCTTTAGAATTATCCATTCCTAATATTCTCAAACCTCCTTGGAATATTTATATTGATAAGTAAAAGTTCAATTTCCTCATTGTGTCACCTATATGCCAATGAAAAATTTCATCTTACCATTCGTCGACATTTCAAACTCTCTTTTCATGAATTTAGAAAACCTTCGGCATGGTCCTTCATCAAATCTGCCAAATCTTATGTCATTGACCTAGACCAGCACCATCATCATTTGAATGTTTACATTGTAGAAAAGTATATTGTAAGAAACTCCACCTAGACGGAAACCAAGCTTCTTTATAAACTGATCAAGACTTGAATACAATGCTCTTGGTGCTTTAATCAAACCAAATAAATCCTTTTTCATCAGAAAAACTCTATTCTCATCTTCAAGAGTGAGAAAACCATCTGGTCATTCAATGTAGACTTATACTTCCAGAGCCACATTCAGAAATCCTAACTTGACATCCATCTATATAACATTAAATATTAGTTGCACAACTATAGGAAAGAACAATCTAATTCTCTCCATTATTTCAATGAGAGAAAATTTCTAATAAATATCAATACCCTCTATCTGAGAGTACTATTTTCCCAAAAGGCACGATTTTTTTTGAATCACAACACCATCATCATTAATTTTTTTGCAAAAGACCCATATTTTCCCAAAGACATTATTTTCTTCTGGTCTCGAATAAATTTCCCATGTTTGATTCTTTTCAATTTTGTGACGCTCTTTATTCATAGACAGATCCCAATTACCATCTCTAGCTTCTTCAACAAAGCATTTAGGATCTACTTGTGATAAGTATGATTGTTGTTGTAGAGACTTTATCATTGTTGACTGAACTATTGCTATATGATCATCAATTATGTTCTTCCAAAAAATGTTATCTCTTCTTTCAGGTCACTAGGAAGACACTGATTTATTCTCATCATCAGAGAATTTTTTTGAACCAATCTTTGGAGTTGGAGAATCTCTGGATCTGCTCATATCTTCATCGCAATCATCCTAAGTCTTATCATGATTTTGAGGATGATTTTGTTCATTTTCTACAATAGTCACCTAATGAATTTCAATAAACATTCCCAACCATTATTGAAGCATTTATATTCTTTTCTTTTCATTAAGTAGACACAAATATCCCTTCATCCGCATGAGATTCAAATTTTCAATTTTCCTCTATATTGAGAATAAAACATTTAATTCTGAGTATTCGAATGTACATTAATGACAGTTCTTTCCATACCAATACTGTAACGTCCCAACCCTAGTTACAGAGATTCAGTGCATTAATACCTAACATTTGTAAGATATAAGGAATCATGTCCTGAAATACAAATAGATTTAGTATCCTTGGATGTACTTGATAATGAAATAATTTTTAAATTACATTATAAAAAAACAAAAAAAAAACATTGCCTCCTTTGAACTCATTCATATTACGTCGACTATCCCAACTGGTCACCCATAATTTACTTCATCACACCCTGAGAAAAATAAAACATATAACGGGGTACGCTCAGATGCTCAGTAAGGATAAATATATAACAAAAACTTTCAAAAATAATCCTAAACATTTAAGGCAATGTATAATACAAAAACACATACCTTTTTAACTTCAAATTGATCATAATATGGAAAATTTAAATCTAATAATTACATTTACTTATTCAAATGGATATTCTGCTAGTCTATTAATCAAATGTAATATCAGTATCCAATTTTATAGTGATGGAATGCATAATTACATACTTCATAACAACATAGTCAAGCCCTTGTCCCAAGACTACAAATAAGATTTTTCCAAATCCTTTTTCTAGGACAGTAGTTTGTCTCATGAGACCTAAAGATTCATCAAGGAGCTATAGTGGGCTCCACCCATCACTTACTATGTCCAATTCATTCCCCATATGAAAATATTGAAACATAACATAAATATTCATATTAAAACTATCATATAAAATGTTAATACTTTAACCATAACCCATTTATGGTATAAAAGTAACACATCCACAGTAAAACATATCAAAAAATTTTAATTCAATATATAAGATTGTATCATAATAAATCAACTTCAAACAAGTGTAAAATTCATCCAATGATGTCGACATAGAAGATATCAAAACTATTTGAGAGAAATATCTCTTTCTATTTTGAACCAATTAAAAGGTCCCATAATTATAAAATATAAAATTTATTATAAAATCTATCCTAATAATATTATAAGGGAAACATCTATGTTGATATTATGGTGGAAGATATCCACACCCGCCGTATAAGTTAAAAAAAATTCATTCCTTATTTTTGTCAAAAAAGACATAAAGTACCTAGTTTGGAAAACGATGGAATGATTCCTTTATAAATATTTTATAAAAACAAAAACAATGGTATAAATGACATTAAACCATAGTCTAGTAAATATTAAAAACGTTTTGAAAAATATTTTTAAGAGACACAAATTTCGATGACAATGGGGTCCCAGTAGATACTCTAGTATAAACAACCATATATAATAAAGAAATTGTAGAATTAACCAATATATTTTACATTTCGTAGGTGGAGGGTATGTTAAAATCATTTATAATAGTTAAATAATTGTTATTAAATTATACTAGAACCACGTACATAAATATTATATCATAAATGATCTTCAGATATTCCTTTGTTAATAATATATCATTAATATCATCGTTTCGAGTGTTAACTAGTTAATTTTCCTTTATATGATTTGTTTTGTAAGTCATGATTGTTATCTATAAGATGTATTTGATTCATATAAAGAATTAAATTATGTTTATAAAAATTAATTTTTAAATCATAAAATTAAATTTATTCTTGAATGGTTGCAATGGGTAATAAATTTCTCCGCGTTCGTGGAGAAGGTAATCCGTATGTATGCATGATCGAAAATATCATACTATTGATGGTGAAATAGTATTTATTTGGATATTATATCATACATAAATATTCTGTAACATGTAATATTTATTATTTACATCAGTTATACTCATTATTATACACATCCAAATAAGGATGTGTTTGAATAACAAACTACACCACGGTATGGAGAAGGTAAGCCATATGTACCTACGTATGGTGGAATGTCCTTAATATGATTGATAAAATAAAGATTATGGTTTAATAATATTTATAATAAAATTATAATATATTTAAGGTAATAGAGTTATTATTTTGGTATGGAAACAACAAATAAATAATACGTGGAAGAAGAAAATAACTTGGAAAGAGGTGGTGAAAATATTACCACATATTTGGGTGATTCAATTTGAGTTAGATTTCTGATCAAAGTAAGGCCTCTAGATCTAAGTGAGGGTTGTTGGGAGGATATGTAAGTAGGGTTTGACTGAGATATATGGCTTTGGTGGTGTGATTTTGAGAGAATGGGAAGTACCCTTTTATAAAAGATGTAAGTGTCACTTTAGGAAATGCTTGAAATATTATTTTATTATACATTCATATTCTATTTATAATGGATGAAAAATAACTTATTTCAAGAATAATGTAGGGATTGGTCAAAAAAATTTCAAATAATAGGTTTTAGATAGGTTTAGGTCACCATATTAACCATATCTTTTTGATTTAACTCTTGGTTAAATAGTTTTACCTTTAAAATATCTCCTTGAATCTTTATATTATATAGTAAATAAACTTACTATAAATTGTCTTGTGAACTCCCAATGGTTCATTAATAATATATCTATTATTATATATGTCCATTTGACGAACGTTATATTTTTATGACTATTACATAAGTTAACTATATAGTATTTCTTTTAAAAAATAATTTTTTTCAATTTTGAAACTATCAGGTATAAGATTTTTGTTAAAGTCATAACAACTTGATTACATCTAAAAATATTTCTTTTAACAACCCTAAAATGTCATATTAACCTGTAATGTTTTTTTAAATTATTAAATATCTAATTTACATTTATTTGGATATTTATAAAATCAATTAATTTAATCATTCATTAAAAAGGTAACTACTGAATCATCATTGTGTCATAAATAAATTAAATTATTTAATGTCTAAGAAATAAAAAAACCGTTATGTAGGAAATCATTTTATTTTTGTAATTAATATTTATTGTCTAATTAATATTTCTAGAAACCCTATAGTAAAAATATTTTAGTTATCAAAATTAAAATATAACATTTTTGACTCTTTAAAAAATAAAATATTAATAAATACCTTAATCTAATACAAGAAATCAAAAGTGTCATATTTTATTTATAATGTTTATTTGGGTCTGAATAAACTTATCCAATAGAATTAGTACATGTGTAATGGTATTAATAATATAATCTTTACATTTAATTGCCCTATTTTTCTTTTTCTGTTGTAAATGAATGTCAAATGTTAATATTCATGAAAAATTATTTTCATATTACGGAACCAAATTTTACATACTGATATCAACCATGTCTCTCAAAATTTTGAAATTAAATTCATTGAAGCGGTAAAATTTTTATTTTATGCAAATTTGAAAATGTGCCTAGGAGGTGGGTAAAAGACGTTAAAAAAATTTAATAAAATTTTATACATCTACTTTTATAATAAAATAACTCTAGTTAATTACATTGAACTAATATAGGTATTATGTATCTATTTTGACTAAAAATAAATTTAAATAAAATAATTATTTATTTAAATAATATTTCGCTTTCAATCAATAACATAGTGTTTTCACTAGTCATCAACAATTGAAATCCATAAAAAAATACCGAAATTTCAAATTTTTCTAAAAATATCAAAAATTCATCCTAATATAAATTTGATATTCAGTATCCAAAAATAAATCCCATTTTAAAAAATAAAATTTATAAATTTTCAAAATGTGGGTATTACTATTCATAATGGCTAGTTTGATTGGTCGTGGTGTGTTAAAACTCCTATTTTCATAAAACGTAAGCTATTGAATTATTCAAAGGGAAACATACCATAGAAGCTTGGGGTGTTACATTCACCCCTCAAAATAAGATATTCCTCGAAATATCTAGAATAATAATTCATAAAAAGATGTGGTTGTTTCTTCATAATATGTTTTCAGGTTCCCATGTTTCCACCTCTATCTTATGGTTTCTCCATAGAACTTTTACGAAATTAGTTGTCTGGTTTCTCAGCACTTGTTCTCTGGTATCATGAATCTTGACAGGCTCTTCACAATAAGAGAGATCGTGTTCCAATTCTATTTATTCATAGGTGAGTACATTTGTTTGGTTGTGTATGTATTATCTAAACAGAGATACGTGGAACTCATCATCAACATTGAGGAGACTTGGCATCATTCCCAAATGATAAGCTACAAATCCAATTCATTCTATAATTTCTAAAGGTTAGATGTAGCTGGGACATAATTTACCCTTCTTAAAGAATCTTATAACCCCCTTCAATGGAGATATCTTCATGAAAACATGATCAACTACTTGAAATTCCAAATCCTTCCTTTTATTATCAGCATTGATATTTTTCTTACATTGAGACACATTGATGTGGGTTTTGGTATCCTTCACCTTTTCCATTGATTCCTCAACAAGTTATGGGCCTATGAGTTTTCTTTTCCCAACATGTTGGTGTGTGACATGTCTTTCCGTATAATGCTTTAGATCGTTCTATCTAAATACATGAATGGAAGATATTGTTATAAAACAAATTCTAATATAGGTATATACTGATCCCAC
The DNA here is from genome assembly GCA_963277665.1 of Viscum album. Classification (NCBI taxonomy): domain Eukaryota; kingdom Viridiplantae; phylum Streptophyta; class Magnoliopsida; order Santalales; family Viscaceae; genus Viscum; species Viscum album. Next base: position 476,767,085 of record OY728148.1, read on the forward strand.
ATACAATTAAATTCATGTGATCATGATATCACCATTTATTCTAATGATTGAATAGTACATTCTGATTTTCCATCAGTTGCAGGGTGAATGGAAGTGCTAAAACGAAGTTCAATATCCATGCCCTTCTAAAGAATTTCTAGAATAATGATGAATAATGGGGATCACTATTTGAAACCATCGATAGGGGTATTCCATGAAGTCTTATAACTTCATTAATATATAGTATTTACAAACATTCAAGTGGTAAATCATCTCTTATAGTAAGAAAAAGTGTTGACTTTGTTAGACGATCAAAAATGACTCATATTTCATCGTTCCTTTTAGGATTATTTGGTATCCCCATGAAAAAGTGCATTGTATTATCATCCCATTTCCATTCAAGTATGGTAATAGGATGCATGAATCTATAGGATGTTGTCTTCCAACCTTCACCTATGGAAAACTACACATCTTGACACATAATCAGAAATATCCCTCTTCATGTTGTCCCACCAAAAATGTTCCTTCTAGTCTCTATACATCTGAGTGATACTAGGTTGTATGGGGAAATTTGATCTATGTGTATCATCCAACAATTTCTTTTTTAGATCAGTTATATCAGGAACACAATATCTCTTATCAAATTTCAAAATTCTATCTTCATATACGATGGTAATAAATATTCAATAATTCACAACATTAATTTGTTTTTGAAACTCCTCTTTATCAATTTGAGAAATTTTTATTCTTTCGAATAATGATGGTTTGGAAACCATGAAAATGTGTTGATGATTTACCTTCCATGAGTATTCCCATATCTATTTTCATTAGATGTAGGAATATATGATCCCCTTCAATTCTCATATTGTTCAATACTCCATGATATTTTCTTCTCAAATCATCTGCCAACTTATTTTCCTTCCCATAGTGATAGTGTATCGTGAAATCATAATCCATGAGTAGTTTGAGCCATATCTATTGCCTCATGTTGAGTTATTTTTGTGAGATAATATATTTTAAGCTATTGTGATCACTATATATCTCAAACATTTCACCATAGACATAATGTCTTCATATCATCAATGTAACGATTACAACAGCTAACTCCAAATAATGTGTGGGATAGTTTTGTTCATGAATTTTTAGCTATCGTGATGAATATGCAATAACTCTACCATTCTGCATAATGACGAAACCATGTCCATTCATTGAAGAATCACTATAAATAACAAACCCATAATTCTCTGATGGTAGATTGAAGATATAAGAATTGTCTAATCATATCATTATTTCATTAAAACATTCTTCAGACTATTTTTTTTAAAACAAATTTTACCCCATTATTCGTGATCTTGGTTTTTTGGTTTTCCAATCAGAAAAAATTCTTGAATAAATACATATAAGAACCTGCTAAACTAATAAAACTACGAACCTCCGTTATACTCGTTGGTTCTTTTCATTATTTTATTGATCTTGTCTTTGAAGTATTGGCATAGATTCTATCCTTTGAGAAAATATTGACAACAAAATGAAATTTCCTAAATACATAATTAAAAATGGAGAAAAATCCCTTATAATTAATTTATTATGAGGGTATTCAGAATATTGTGCAAGAGATTTTCATGATCTTTGTAGCTTTTTGAGTATACAAATATATCATCAATAAATATTAATAAAAATTCATCAAGTTATTCCTTGAAAACTCAATTCATTAGATCCATGAAATAAGAGGTTGCAATAGTTGGTTGAAAAGGCATTACTGTAAACTTTTAATACTCGTACCTAGTCCGATATGCAATTTTCAGAATGTCTTCATTCTTCACACACAACTTATGATATCTAGATCGAAGGTCAATCTGTAAAAAATGTTGAGCTCTATCAAGTTGGTCATATAAATCACCAATGTGAGGTAGGGGATACTTGTTCTTTGTTGTTATAGCATTCATATCCCTGTAGTCAATACATAACCTCATAGATCCATCATTCATTATAAGAAAAAGAACAAGGGACCCCCATGTAGAAACACTAGGGAGAATAAATCCTTTATTACTTAATTATGCTCTAAATCTAAGGCACTCCTTATCATCATCGAAAATTGTTACCTCCTTCTTCTTATAAAAACTTTTTGCATCATGGTTCAAAATCCAATCCATACTGAGGATTTTATGAAATTCAATAATGTGTATGATGATGAGATCAAACAATATAGAACATTTATATGCCCTAATGGGGATTGATTCAAAACACATTGCGGCAATGATACTTCCCTTAGGGGGTTTGACTGACAACGCCATTGTTAAATCAAATTATAAATATCAAATATTAAAAGAAAAATTGGTATATATGAAAAAATTCCATAATCCAGAATCCAGTAAAGCATAGTCTAAAAAGTAAGAAACCATTAAATTACCTACCACCATATCATAAAGAGCTTCAAACTTAGCAGTAGTGATTGGATACACTTTCCCTTGTTCCAATTTCCTTTTTTGAGGTGAGTTTCCTTGGTGATGAAGACATTTGTTTTCCTAATACCCCTTTTCTATACAATTGTCTCATTAAACATTAACAACCTCTTTGATTACCTTGGAATGAAGAGCATGATGTCCTTTTTCACTACATTTTTAACAGACTCACATTCCCTTCAGGCAGGTATTTGGGTGATTCTTCCCACATTTAACACAGGATGGATATTCAACTTTTTTCTCCATTCCCTTATTTCCATTTCAAGATTTTCAACAGATCTCTTCTTTTATGGCATTGGATTAATGTTATAAGACATATATAATTCATTTTCTTCATTAATTGGACATGAGAAAATATCTTCATACGATGAGAAGGATTTTGAGACTAATGCTCGATGGATAAGTGGTTTTAACCCATCAATTAATCGATCAGTATTACACCTTGGGATTCGTATATAATATTATTCATATGTTTCTATACATGTAATGTTAGCCTCATACTTTGGGACATTCTCATCCACCTTTTGCCGTAGACATAGAAATTGTCTTTCCATATCTACTTGGTGGACACAAGGAAAGTATTTTTCAATGAAATGCTATTTAAAATCCATATAATCCATATTTTATATTTTTTCATCCACCTTTTTGTTTTAAATAAATGACCACCATTGATCTGAATCTCCTCTGAGGTGATAACATGCAATGAAAACTTTTTCCCTTTCGCCACTCCCGAAAGCATGAAATATTTCTCTAAGGAACATATAACTTGATCATTTACAAATGGATTGTAGTCCAAATGAATGTTATTGTTTATTTCCTCCTAAATCATTGTAACATTGATTCTCTGCATTGCGGATCATCGTGCTCCATATAGGTAAGGTTATTATTCATATCCTGAGTGACTTATCCCAGTATAGTGATAAGAATATCAACACCACTTGCATCACCAGCTCCACTATAATCATCTTGAGTAGGAGTGAAATCCCTACATGGATTACGTGCATTGATACGATTTCAATTACTTCTACTAGCTTCCATTTCTAAACAATGGCATACAATTGAATAGTTTATGAATCGCAATACATAATTCCATACTTGTAAAACACTTATTGTAAATTGAACAGTTTGTGGATATAATACATATTCATAAAAATATTTTCATCCAGGAAGTATATACTCATAAATTCGTCATAATGATTTGTAAATAAAATTTGAATTATCCTAAGTATATCCCCCAATGTGTCATAACCAAGAGTCCATCAAGGCCCATTTTCATCAACCAGGATTCCTTAGTTCAGGCCTGAAACTCCTTGTTGTTGTATTCACTCCTAGGTACCTATTTTCCAATGTATCCACTAACATATCATATCTAGAAAATGTTGTGTTTCTTTGAGAACTCACAAAATCTGTACATTACCTAAATTCTATGAAGATCTTCTATACTATTCCACAATGTCTATATTAGGGTAATTTTCCCTAATCAGAGTTTTTCTATGTCCAGTTTCCATGGTTTTTAATAAAATTCCTCTATTAACAACTGTAACCCCACAACCCTAGTTACCCGTAGTTGGTGCATTATTACATAACATTGGCATGATACAATGAATCATGTCTCGGAAGACCAATTAGTTTAGTAGCTTTGGATGTATTAGATACATAAATTAGTTTTACATTACATTATAGAATGAAACAAAAAAACATCATTGTCTCCTTTGAGCACATTTTTATTCCATATAGTATCCCTAAAAGTCAGTAATAATATACTTCCTCACATTCTGAAAAAATAAAACATAGAAAGGGGTGAGCTCTGATGCTCAGTAAGGATAACAATATAGTGAAAATTTCACAAATAAGCATAAAAATTTAAGGCAAGGTATATAACTAAATCAAAAGCCTTTTAAACATAAACTTCATCTTAATATGGAAAATATAAATCAAAAAAAAATTATATACTTATTCATATGGATGTTCTACTAGTCAAATAATCACACGTAATATCAATATCCATTTTTTTAATGATGGAATGCATAATTCCAGACTTCATAACCACATAGTCAAGCCCTCATGGCAATACTAGAAATATGATTTTGTCCAAGCCTTGTGGAAAGACACTAGTTTTCCTCATGATACCTACCGATGCCTCAAGGATATATAGAAGGATCCACCATTAACATGCTAAGTCCAATGCATTCCTCATGTGAAAAGATTGAAACATAACAAAATCATTCATATTAAAACAAGCATACAAAATTTTAATACATAAACCATAAACCAAGAGATGTAGAAATATAATACATCCATAAGAAAAAATATAAAAAAATTAATACAGTATGGATTAATGTATCATAAAATAACAACTTCAAACAAGTGTAAAATCCATCAAAGGATGTTGACTGAGATGAAATCAATACTAATTGAGAGAAATTTCTCTTTCTATTTTGAAATCATTTAAAAGTTAAATTATTATAGAAGAAAACATTTATTTTGAAAATATTATTATAATCCTGTAATGTATGATTAAAAAATATTTATAATGGTGGAAAATAACCGCACCCGCCATATAAGTTTAAAACAATCTTTTCATAATTTTGTCAAAAAGGATGTAAAATACCTTGTTTGGAAAAATATGGAAATATTCCTTTATGATCATTTTATATAAAGTCTAAAAAGGCTATAAATGAATTTAACCAATAGTTTAGTAAATAGTAAAAAATATTTGAAATACATTATTAGGAAACAATGATGTGGATGATAAAACGGCCGTAGTAGATACTCTCATATTAATAACCTCAGATAATGAAAAGATTGTATAATTAACCCTTACCTTGTAATTTTCCTTGGTAATGGGTACATTAAACTCATCAATAATAGTAAAATAATTTTCAATAATTTAAAAAATAATCACATATAAAAGTTTTATATCATATATGATCTTAAAATATCGCTTTTTTAATAATATTTTAGTAGTATCATCATTTTGGGTGTTAACTGATTCATTTTCCTTTATACATTTTGTTACATAAGTCATATTTGATATGGATACGATGTATTTGAATCATATTCAAAATGATATTCTGTTTTTTAATATTATTTTTTAATGATAAAATAAAATTTATTCTTGAATGGATACGATTGGGAATAAATTTCATCGCGTTCGAGGAGAGAGTAATCAATACGTACCCACAAGAAAAAATAACATTCTATTGATAGTTAAATCATATATATCTGTATGTAAAATCATATATAAATAATAAATGACATTTTATATTTATTATTTACATCATTTACTCTCATTATTATACCTATAAAAATAATGAAGTGTCTGAATATGAAACTACACTACGACATGGAAACGGTAAGTCGTATGTACTCATGTTTGGTGACTTGTCATTCATAGGATGTATGTCAAAATAAATATGGCTTTACCATATTTATAATAACATCAGACTAGGTATATGTTATTTCTGTTATTATTTTGGTATGGAAACAACAATTTAAGAGGAAGTGGAAGAAGAATATAACATTGATAGATTTGGTGAAATTATTACCTCTTATTTGGGTGTTTCCTTTTGTGTTGATCAAAAGGGATCCACAGTTTGTCTTTCAGATCAACGTACGACCTCTAGGATGAATTGAGAATAGTTTTTAGGATATTTGAGTAGGGGTTTTCTAAGTCAAATGTCTTTGGATGTGTGATTTTGAGAGAATGTGATGTACCTTTCTATAAGTGAGGTGAGGGTCACTATATGAGAATATTGAAATATTATTTTATTATACTATCATTTTCGATTTATATTGGATCCAAAATTAATTATTAAGAGTATAATATGGGGATGGGTCGAAAACCTCTCAAACAATTGGTTTTAGACATGTTTAGATCACCATATTAACACTATCTTTTAGATTTAACTCTTGGTTAAATCGTTTATCATTTACCATGTCTCCTTGTATCTTTATATTATATGGTTAATAAAAATACTATACAATACCAATAAAACCCCATGTGGTTAATTAATGACATATATATTATTATATAATTACTTTGGAAAAACCTAATATTTTTAGGTCTGATATGTTATTTAATAATAGATTATTTCTTTTAAAAACTCATTTATGTCAATTTTGACACTATTTAGTATTTGATTTTTTTGATGTCCTAAAAACATAATTAATTTGAAAAAAAATAATTTAATCTACCCCATCATAATATGTTATCCTACAAAATTCACCTAATTAATCATAAGTCTATTATTAAATTTGTTTGGATATTTATAATATCAATTATTTTAATTATTCATTAATAAGGTAATTATTGGTTCATCTTTGTATCATAATATAATTTAATAATTCAAAATATAAAAATAACAAATAAAAAACCATTATTTAAGAAATATTTTTAGCTTTCTAATTAATATTTATAGTCAAAATTATCTTATGTATAACCCAATATTAAAAAAATTTTAGTTGTGAAAATTTGAACGTAACAATATTAACAAATTATAAAATATAATAATAAAAAAGGTATTAATCTAATACAAGTTGACCAAAATGTTCATATTTTATGCCTAATGATGGTTTCGGTAAAATAAATTAATCCAATATAATTAGGAAATGTGTTAGGATAATAATAATAACATTTTTACCAGTAATTACTCTATTTTCATTTAACCATAGTAAATAAAAGTCACAAGTTTCTATTCACAAAAAATTATTTCCATCTTATTTAACCACATTTTACATACTGATACCAACCATGTCTCTTGGATTTTGGAAATCTAATTCACAGAAGCTATAAAATTAGGTTTTATACAAATTTTCTAGCGTACCTAGAAGGTGGAAAAAAGACGTTATAAATATTCAATAAAATTTTATACATTTTTTTAATTATAAAATGACTATAGTTTATTGCATTGAACAAATATTGGTATTATCTATATATTTTTACTTAAAACATATTTATAAAAAATAAAAAATTATTTAAATGAAATTTTTTTTAAACATTAACGCAGTGTTTTTCACTATTCATAAAAAATGGACGGTGTTCCGAAAAATACCAAAAATTAGTGCTAAGATAATTATGATATTCTGAATCCAAAAAAGAAGTCATATTTTTAAAATAAAATAAATAATATTTCAAAAAATTTGTATTACAATTCATAACAGCTAGTTTGATTGGTCTTGTTATGGTAAAACTCAAAGTTTTCTACAACGCAAGCTATCACATTATTCAATGGGAAATGTACCATGGATGATTAGGGCGTTACAATAACTCATATGGATTATTCTCCTATTTTGGAAAAATTAATGTTCTATTTGAAACATATACTACATTCATCACTGCTTCTTTCTAAAATTTTACTAGAAGGACCTTCACAATGAGCATTGTTCTAGCCTTATTGTTGACAATCTGGTTTCTTCTCTCAACGACTCTACTCTACCGTGAAGTTATTACTTCTAAAACTTGATTCCTTATCTCATTTTTTTCTAGATAATCCTCCACTTGGATAATTTTTAACTATGTTCAATAATATATTCTAATAATTCACATTTTATGTACAAGAATCATTACACATTCCCGTCGATATCTTCTAATTCAAAAGAACACTTCATATTTGTGTGTGATTATAGAAACCCATGAAATTCTACTATAGTAATCAATGAATTGAAAATAATAACCCATCCCATCAATATCCCTTGGGATAATTGGCCCCTGGACATCAATATTCATCAGCTCAAGAAATCATGTTGACTTTTTCTCCTTTATCTTATTTGTCTTTCGAATGATCTTCAACTATTGGAAATCATTCCACGTATAAGTATGATCAAGTGATAATCTAGGGATATTTTTAGCTTCATCATATTTTACCATATATTACAGGTATCCTTGTCTTATTTTCCCAAGACACGTCTTGCATAACTTGTTTTCATCATTCTGGTAAAGAAATAACATGTCTTCTTCTCCACTCATGAGGTAGAGATTCTCCTTTGTACTCATTCTTTGCAACAAAAAAGCACCCTAATTTTCCATGATGATAGATAATTTAATGAAAAATCTTATGGAATTTCATGAGTCTCACAACTGAAAAAGCACTAATAAATTTTGGACTAAGACCCTCAATAACAAATACATATTCTGATCTCATGTCTTTTCCTCTAATCATTTCATTTCATGAACTAAAAATTTACAAGCCCCCATCATTATAAAAAATTAAAAAATCTTCTTTTCATACCAAATTATAGTTACTATATTCTTATTTCCCTATCATATGGTATGTTCATCCACTATCAATACTTCATATCCATGTGTGATCAAATTTATTGAATGTAATTTCAGCAACTAGGACTAGATCTGCTCGTTCCTTTTGGACCCAATCCCTTGAATTCATAACCTAAATGGAATGATAATCTTGAACATCCTCAGTATAGTATGGTTCATTATCAACATACAATGATTCAATTTTATTTTGAATTTTCATCTCACTTTATGATAATTTTGGTTACTTCTTATGAAAAATTATGTTTACCTCAGAACATTCCTCTAAATTGATTATGTGCAATATCTTTCAGTATGACTGATTCCTTTACACCTAATACATTGACCATCAAATGAAGAACTATAATTATTAAATTTTTACAACCACCTCAGTTAGTCTTGTTACAATTGGAACCTCATTGATATGGAATAAACATTTTGAGAGTGTCCCATATTACCACAACAATATCATATTTTGTGGGGTATAATCGTCTAGGGAAATGATAGACCACTACTTGTGCATTGTGTTCTCCGAATCTATTGATCATGCTTTATTCCCAAAACAATTTTCAATATGGGAATGGGTTCTTATGGTTTGACTTGAAACAAAACTATTTTTTTTTTGATCAAAACCCATTCCAACCTTATAATTCAGAGTGGATTTTTTTTTGTTCTGATTAACCACTCTACTCAAATATCATCTTCTTAGTTTCCTATACGATCTTCTTTCCCTACAGTTTTTCTTGATCTTTAATTTTTCATCCCAGACTGATGACTTACTCTTCATGTTATTCGATATTCTTGATTTGTTATTTTGTAATTTCATTCAATCAACTAATTTCAATTTTCTATTCTTTATATTTGAGTTTGTACTCAACCACATTTTTCGAGCATTCTGGCATTGAAGACCTTAACTTTTCAATTTCATCATTTAGCTTTGAATTCTCTACTTCTTGATTCTTTTTAAAAATTTTGGCATCACAAACAACATTGTTTTGTTTCTTTGTTATGGATCTCAAAATAACTACCTCTTTAAGGGAGTCATCTAATTCAACCTTAAAATCAACTCTTCCTTCAATTTTTCATTTTTAAATGACAATTTATTCATTTTTTAATGAATTTATAGCAACTCATACAAAGAATCTACTTTTTGATCTGTTTAGTACTCCTACTCTTCATCTTCATATTATTTTGAACATTCATCCTCTCTTAAAGGTAGATTTTTTAATGAAATTTCTCCTAGTTCATCTCCTCCATTTTTCATTTGATTAATACTTCTATTCGATAATTTCATTATTTTTTTCATTTTCATCAGCAAAAATTATATGACACTTTCATAAGGGGGAATATTGAAACAACCCTAAATTTTCCCAATGAAAATTCCTCTAGATATAATTAAATGTCTTATTATGAAAAATATTTATATAAAATAATCACTTCCATGGTTTCATGTAATTTTATTTTAAAATACAATTATGAGTTGTTATCATTGCTAATATATCCATTGAAGAGTGATCACATGATTTGTATAAATATATGGCAAAAAAAATTCCAATTAACTCTAAAAAAGGAGGTGATGTCCTCATCCAGTAGACATTCCCTGTATGAATCCCATTTTTCAGAGCTCTGAAATGATGTGGAATCATTGGGTTTCACTCTTGACCATGCCCAAGCCGATATTCAACACATTATTCTCGAACGGAACTGCGTACAAGACAAGTGGAAGTTGATAGAGATTACCACCTAAGCAATGTTATTGGAGCCACCCCAAGAGTCTTTCACCATCACACACCATACCCTTCAGATATATGCTGGTGTTATTAGTAGTTATGTAATTATACCCCAGTACTATGATTATGTACATTATTGTTTTATAGAGAATAGTTTTTAATTTTATTATTGTTACCTTTTAAATAGTTTTTAAATAAGAAATTGAGTTTTTAGTTAATATTTAATTAAGAATATATTTTGAAAAATTAATAGATAGCTGAATTAAATAACTTTTTAATAAAATATTATAATTATTGAATTAATTTTCATTATTTATAATTGATCATATAATTTGTGATGAATACGATTGTAGTTTTAACTAGGGTTTGAAAGCTGTTTTTTTTTCAAAACACATGAACATTCGATAAAAGTCGGTTTTTATTTTAAATGTGAAAAATCATAGATTTTTTAAATTATTTGGATAAAGTTAATATTATTTTTGGAATCATGATGTCAAAATTATCCAATAGTGAATTTTTCATAATTTTCGGAGACACTCATATTTTTGTGTAAAAATTAAATACCGATTAAATATATAATGTGTTTTATAACATCCTAACCACCCAATAGTGATGTAATAAAATACTATAAACATTATTTTTGGACAATATTTGTTTCACCCTTTGAATAATGTGATTTTTTGTTAGTTTTATATTTTTTACAAAGCCTAAGTGGACCATCCAAAATATATAAAACATTTTAGCCTTTTAAATTGTTTTCATTGACAGTGTGACTCACCTCCACTTAAGAAACCATATTATTATAAGAAGTTTGCATATAGGCCATATAAAATACTGTGTTCCACTCCCCTTTGGTAAAAACCATTGGAAAAATTGTGGGTTTGTTTAGTTTAATGTGTGGTGTCCCAAACCTAAATAATGAAGAATTCCCTCCCGTTTCTTATATAAACCCACCCAAGATCCACCTTCCTCATCAATAGAAGCATTTGAATTTTGTCCAAAATCTGCCCTACACTCCATAGAATCCTCCCATGGTGCCCCAATATCCCAAGAAGCCTCTCTCAATCCACTCCCAAGCCGATGGCATCGCACATCCTGGTAAGGGACTCATTTCATTCTCATGTTATCCAAGTTTCTTAATATTGTTATGCCATTTTATTTTCCATTATAAATGTTGAAGAATGATTTCAAAAATCCCACATACATCCCTCTTTATTTCTGAAGGATTATAGACCGATTTATCCCTCATTAATTCCTCTCATGTAGACCCGTTACCATTCTAATATTCTGTAAGGAATTTATCTCTCCTGATTTACATTCATGTAATTATTTTGTATTATAAATCCAAATTCCACTAATTATGTTGGGACATGTATCTATATGACCCCCTTTATTTCCATTTCACGTACTTAAGATGAGACACCCCATTCTCTCTCATCAGAAATTTTTATGAATTCTTATGTCATGTTGTTCTGCTGCTGAAATTGCACCACGTTTCTCCAAGCCATAGTTATTGTGTAGTGAATACCATGCCCATTTATCTATCATAGATATAAAACATTATGAATATTTACTTATTCATTATAGTGTTTCATGTATGAATTCCCCATTCCTTTATCATGGTACAAAGGATGATTAATCCATGTTTGATGATCCATGTTGCACACTTATGCATGAAATGAAATTAATAAGAAGGGTGTGCCCTACTAGCGCTCCAATGCATTGGATAAATATTAGAATCATGATAAGTCTTGTGAAATTATTATTTACTCATAAAAATTCAATTCATATGAGGATTTACTCATGATAAATAATTTTTAATGAGGGTTTACTCATGCTCCATTTGCAATTAGCCTTGACACTTTCTAATTTTATGTTAAGTGTTGTTGAAACATTTCCAGGTAATGATAATCATGCTATATCATGCCTGTATGTTCATGTTCTTTTATGACCCATTGATAATTCTATTTCCTAACATATATTTCATTATCCATTTTATTCCATGATTACTCCCTTATTGGGCTTTATATCATACCATTTTCACATTTATGTCCTCAGGTTATACAATGCAATGCTAAGTATGAGGGAATGACATTGTTATGTAATTCATGATTTCAATAAATGTGTTTTGTGTTATATGTTTTAAGTTGGTATGTAATGTTCTTAAGTCCCAAATACAGTATACCTCTTAATCATAAAAGTTGTATTATGTGAATATTTTATGTAATAAATTATTTTTATGTGTGTAACAAAAAGAAGGGTTATTGTAGTTGGTATCAGAGGATAAGATTAGTTTTTTTTTGGGATTACTATTAAGAAGCCCTAGTGAAAGAATTAGGGATAAGACTATGTATAATATGAACATCAGCAAATTGTTGGGTGTATTGAGAAAGTGGATTGTAAAGCATATATATCCATGTCTGGATACGAGCAGTTATAAGTGGATCTAGCACAAATGTACCTAGGATTAAAAACTCATACAATGAGTTTTAGGCCTGACCCTGGGTATTCGGGTACACGACTATAGGCCTTGCTGCAGTCTTGGTTATGTAACTCCCAAGTGATATTCTTTTGGTATATTCACAAGTTTAGTATGATCCATTATTAAGGGAATTAAAAAAGGCCCTAAAGAATATATGTTATAACATGGATCATGGATAACATATATTGAATCCTATAGATTCAGAAGTTAAGGAAATAAAATTGTTTTATATGTCATCCATTTTTTTCCTTGGATTACCCTTTATGTGTCACCCCTCACTTTCCTTTTATTCCAGCCAATGGACAGTACTAGAAGGACTCAGTCTAAAAATCGATGTGAAGATCAATGTGATGACTGTTCTAATGAGATTCTAAATACGATGGGAGAAGGAATTGTGAATTTGTTCATGATACTCTATATGTTAACTTAAGAATTGATAAGAAAAATGGGTCAAGAAGAACAATCAACCATTTATGAATAAACAAGTTGAAATTGAGAGCTTAATGAGACAAAGCCCTCATACTTTTAATGGATCATCTGATCCCCCTATCCCAGAACAATTGATCAACTCCATTTAAAAGTTCTTCTCCATCCTTCAATGTTCCTATCAAGAGAAGGTTCTTCTGGTTGCTTATCTTACGGATGGTGAAGTTGATCAGTGGTGGAAAGTGATCAGATATATGAATCCCTAGGAAGAGATCAAGGTGTTGGAATTGAACGATTTCCGGAAAAACAATTTCGATAAATATTTTCCTCACACCCTCCACCTTAAGACTATATGGGACTTCCTTGACCTAAATAAAAAATACAATGAACCCATCAGTGTGTATGAATAAAAATTCAAAAGGATTGCACGATATACCACAGTATTTTTAGTTACACCGGATTGCAAGGTTGAACACTTATTTGGTAGGATAAAACCTGTCATGCGGAAAGCCTTGACTATCCGTGACTTCGGCTGCTATAAAAAAATTGCACGATGTGCCCTCAAGGTAGAAGTGGAGATTGGATAATCCCAGGTGTATCATAGGGATACGAAGCATTATATGGACGTCAATTATGGATATCTGATCGATAAATCCAATGGTTCTATGAAAACCCCATAACCCACTTTCCAAATGTGCGGAAAAAAGCACCTTGAGAATTTCCTAATGGGTGTGAAGAAATTATTTAGGTGTTAAAGAGATAGGCACCTAGCGGTTATCTACAGACAAGAAAACCCATGGCTGTGACAGAGGAGAGGAATACTCCATTCAACCCTCAACGAATTGTTTAGTTCTTTAACTACAAAGAACCAGGGCACCTTGCAAATTAGTTCCCTTAGACAGGGGTTCTCGGAGCCAACCAACAACCTCCAAGGAAAACAGGGAAAGCTTTTCCAAAAACTACCACCGATGCGATCCCCGAAAATTATTTGGTGAAAAGTATTATCGTTATTCATTCAAAAATAGTGCACATACATTTTGATTCATGTTTTAAGTAATCTTTTGTATCCTAAATTTTTAGTAGAACAATCTCAACACCACCACGAATCATGGAATTATATATGATGATGAGTACGAAAAATGGGCCAATCATTGAATCCCATGAATATAAATCATCCCCTGCCATAATCAGTGGATTGAAATTAAGAATAAACTTGTATAATCCATGTTGTGTAATTTGATACAATTTTTATCATGGATTGGATTTGCTTTCAAAGAGCCAACAAAAATTGATGTGAGAGGGAAATCACTCTCTATAAGGATATTTGACCACCAATTATATTCAATTGTAATGATGAAGATGAATCTTCTTTAGCACCATCATCTAATGTGTTGATATTATTGACCTATGGGAATTCCTCTCTATCTTATATGATCAATTCTATAGAGGAAACCATCGTTGAAGACATGACTATTGTGAGTGAATTTTCTGAAGTGTATCTCAATGAATTGCACAGTCTTCCTTCAAGAAGATATGTTGAATTCTAAATCGACTATGTACCTAGGGTGTTCCCAAAATCCATTAATCTTTTTAGAAAGGCTGTTGTGGATTTTGAGAATCTAAAGAAACAAAAAAATTAGATACTGGATAAAGGGATTATATGCCCATGTGAATCACTATGGGGTGCACCAATCGTCTTTGTCAAGATGAATTATGGGTCAATGCACCTTTAGATCGATTATCATGACCTTAACAAAATCACGATAAAGAAAACATATCCTCTAACACAAATTGATGACTGTTTCATTCCGCTTCGTAGAGAAAAATACTTATCCAAGGTAGATTTATAGTTAGGATATTATCATGTAAGGGTAAAGAAGGATGATATCCCCTAGACTACTTTTCATTCAATGATACAGGCACTATGAATTCATAGTAGTGCCATTCAGACTCACTAATGTTCCAAAAATCGTCATGTACATGATGAATCGTTTCATTATAGATTACCTCGACCAATGTGTAGTTGTCTTTATAGATGATATTATAATATACTCCAAAACAAAGGACAGTCATGAGATGAATCTAAAAAATTACTATAGTCCATGTGAAGGGAAAAGCTTTATTAAATGTACAACAAGTGCGAGTTCTGGTAGAAGTAGGTCTCATTCTTGGGTAATATCATCAAAAGAAATGGAATATATATGGAACCAACCAAGGAAACTAAAATTGATGGATGTTCGAGGCCAACATCAGTAACAAATATTTGTAGATCCATGGGGTTAGATGGATATTAATGTCAATTTATGAAAAAATTATCATGATTCTCAAACAGTCATACCATGATAACTTGGAAGGGATTAAAGATTTCTTGGAATGATGAATGAGAGGAGAGCTTCAAGGAGTTAGAAAGAGTCCTATCAATGTGCTCGTACTCACATAACCAATGAGTTGATAACTCTTTATAGTATTTAGTGAAGCTTCGATGAATGTCTTTGGATGTGTGTTGATAACAATTGATAATGTGATAGACTATGCCTCATCACAGCTTAAAATCCACGAGAAAAACTAACCCACACATGATCTGGAGTTAGAAGCTATGATCATTGCACTGAAATCTCAACGCATTACCTATATTGGGGGAAGTGTGAGATATATACAGATCACAAGAGCCACAAAAATTTATTCACATAAAAAGAGCATAATATGTGACAAAGAAGATGGATAGATCTCATCAAGGATTATGACTACTCAATCCACTACCATCCCTATATGTAAAAAAAGATGGCTCTTTCTCTATGTAGAAATGATCTTTCATCATTATCAATGATGAAATTTTAAAAGGATCCATTCGTCATTGATTTTAAAAGGATAGACATGCGAATATCTATGGGCGGAACATCATCAATAATTTCTCAAATTATTGCTCAATCATCCCTCATGGTGAGATATATGGATTTTCGAAAAAGGAGGTTGAATTTCTGAAAATGGATGAAGCTATCCGAAATGGGGAATCCTTAGATTTTGGGGTTGACAAGGATTGAATTGTGATATTTGGCTCACAATTATGTGTACAATACAATCCAATGATAAATAGGGATATTCTGAATAATGCACATAACTCAACCTTCTCTATTCACTTAGGGAGCACAAAGATGTATTGAGATATCCGACAAAAAAATTTCTAGGATAATCTGAAAGGGGATATTGCTGAATACATATATATGATCTCATTATGATAGCAAGTGAATGGGGAGAGGAGACAATCCAGGGGATGATGCAACCACCACCCTTACCAACATGAATTTGGGACATCATTACCATGAACGTTTTCACCAGACTTCAAAGGACATCTAGAGGAAAAAATTCTATATGGGTCATTGTGGATCTTATTATGAAGATAGCTAACTTTATCGTGATTCGAGAGGACATCTCATTTGATTAACCCATACGTATATACATAATTGTAGTTTTATGGTTGCAAGGAGTTCTATTATCTCTTGTATCTGATCAGGAAATGAGATTCACCTAAATGATCTTTAAAATTATCTAACATGCTCTATGCACTGAACATAACATTAGTGTGACCTATCATACTCAAAAAGATGACCAATCTAAGTGAAATACTCAGACACTAGATTATATGTCAATATAATGTTCTATGGACCACAAAGGAGGATAGAAATAACATCTTTTACTGGTATAATTCTCCTATAATAACAGTTTAAACTAGAGCATCTTAAGGGCACCATATGCATCCCATCATGGTAAAAGGTGGAGAACACTGGTGTGTTAGGATGATGTCGGTGAGTGTAAGATGCTAGGACCTGAAATGGTTGATGAAATGTGGGAGATGGTGAAAACCACTAAGCATCATATCATAGCATCGAAAATTTGATATAAGAGTTATGAAGATAAACATCGACGAGACCTAGAGTTCCAAGTTGGAGAAATAGTATTTCTATACATATCACTCTTAAAGAAGGTCAGAATGTTTGGATAGAAATAGATGTTATTTCCTAGGTATATCAGCCCTATCAAGATTCTTGATCGTGTCATGGATGTGGCCTGTCAACTAACACATTCACCAACCATGGACAAAGTACATGACATCTTTCATGAATCCCTATTAAGGAAGTACACACTAGACCCTTCATATGAACTATCTTCATAGGTAGTAAAGTAAAAGGATGATCTTTAATATTAGGAGTATCCAGTGAAGATCGTGGATCATAGAGATAAAGTTCTCGGTAACAGGACACCCAACCTGGTCATGGAACTTTGGGGAAACCATAATTACAAAGAGTCAACATTAGAACTGGAGGATGAAATGAAGGAAATGTCGCTGCACATTTTTGTGATGTAGAATGTAAAATAAAATTCCAAGGGAGAAATTTCATATGGGGGGAATATTGTAATGACCCAAAAAATTATCAATGAATATTCATTTAGATATAACTAAATTGGTTATTATGAAAAATGGTTATACAAAACACACACTACCTTGGTTTATGTTTTTTGATTTCAAAATACAGTTATAAATTGTTACCATTGCTAATATAGTCGTTGAATAATGATCACTTTATTTGTATTAAATAGGTCCTTAACAAATCCAATTTACTTAGAAAATGGTAGTGATGGACTCATCTAGTAGACATTTCCCATACTAGGCCAATTTTTCGGAGCTCAAAAAGGATATAGCATCATATGGCTTCTCTCCTGACGAATCCCAAGACAAAATTCATCACATTATTATCGAATGGATCATCTTATGGGAGAAGTGGATGTTGATAGATATTTCCACCCGAGTGATGTTGTTAGATCAACCCCAAGAGTCTTCCCCATCGCACACATTAACCTTATATCATATGTGGGTGTTATAAGCGGTTATGTAACGAGACCCCAGTACTAGGATTATGTAAATTAATTTTTTATAGATAATATACTTTCATTTTATTATTGTTACATTGTAAATAACTTTTAAATCAAAAATAGTTTTTTTAGTTAATATTCAACTAAGAAATATATTTTGATAAATTAATGTATTTTTTAATTAAATATTATTTTAATTAAATATTATTGTTACTAAATTACTTTTTATTAAGCATAAATGATCTTCTAATTTTTATAAATACAATTTAAATTTTTATGGATGTTTGAATTATGTTTTTATCAAAACCCATGAAATTTTTATAATTGTTGGCTCTTATTTTAAATGTTAAAATTTTGATATTTAAAGAATTATTTGGATAAAATTGTATTATTTTTGGAATCAATACATCGAAATTACCCAATGGTGAATTTTTCATAATTTTCTAAGAGAGTCAAATATTATGGTAAAAATTAAATACCATTTAAATATATAATGTGTTTCATCACATTATAATTACGCATTAGTGATTTAATTAAATACTGTAAACGTTATGTTCAGTCAATATATGTTTTACCATTAGAATAATTTGATTTTAGGTTAGTTTGATATATTTTACAAAGCTTTATAGGGCCATCCAAAACTTATAAAATATTTTAGCTTTATAATTTTTTTAATTGAGAGTGTTACTCACATCCACATAAGAAACCCTATTAATTTAAGAATCTCTTCCATTGGGCTTATAAAATAATTTTCCCACTCCCCATTGGAAATAAACGTGGGAAAACCCCATGGGATAGACTATCATTTTGATTAGTTTAATGTGTGATGTCCAAAACCTAAATAATAAAGTATTACCTCTCTTTTCCAATATAAATGCACAAGTTCTCCAACTTCATAATCACTAAGAGAATTTGAAGTTAATCCAATGTATTCCCTACTCTCTATTGAATCCTCCCAAGGTTCCCACGCTCCCAATAAGTTTTTATCATACCTCTCCTATGTCATTGGAATCACACATCCAATAAAGGGATTCCATCCTTTCTCATTTTTAGAAGTTTCTTAAAATTTTTATGCCCATTTATTTCTAATTATAAATTTTGGGGTTTGATTTCACACCTCCCCCATACTGCCCTCATTAATTTCTAAAGATTATAGACCAATTTTTTCTCATTATGGCCTCCCATGGACACTTGTTACCATTCCAAAATTCTGTATGGAATTTCTCTCTTTTCATTTACATTTAAGCAATTCATTCGTATTATGAATACAAATTCCATTAATTATTTGGGAAATGCATCAATATGAACCCCTTACATTCCATTTCATTTATATATTATGAGACACCCCTTTCTCTCTCATAAACTATTTTTATAAATTCTTATGTCACACTATTATGATGCCGAAATTACACTGCATTTTTTCAAGCAAAAGTCATTGTGTAATGAATACCATACCCATTTCCCTATCAAGGGTATTCAATATTATGCACATTTATTTTTTTATTATAGAGTATAATTTATTAATTTCACATTCCTTTATCGTGGAATAATGGATTATGAATCTATGTTATATGATACAAGTGGAACACTTTTGCATGAAATGAAATGATTAAGAATGGTGTGCACTGATAGCGCTCCAACACATTGGGTTAATATTAGTATCATGTTATGTCAAGTGAAATGAGGATATAATCATGATAATTAAAGGGAAATGAGGATTTTCTCATGATATTTCTTGTGCAATGAGGGTTTACTCATGCTCTGTGGGAATGATCCTTGGATCATGCTAATTCCATGTTATGTTTTGCTGCAAAATTTCCATGTAATAATGATCATGGTATATCATGAATTTCTATTTAGGTTATTTTATGCTCCATTGAAGTGACTTTTTTCTATCATGTATTATATTCTTCATTTTATGCCTTTTTTACTCCCATACTGGGCATCATAGCGCACCCTTTTCACAAGTATGTCCTCTGGTTATCCCATTCAATGCTAAGTACGAGGGAATGCAATGGTTATGTAATGGAATTTTTCAATAAAGATGTTGAGGGTCTTATGTTTTATGTTTTATGTTGTTATGTAATATTCCTTAGCCCCACCGACACTAGATCATTCTATCTTTAAATTTTTATCAAGTGAAGAGTTTATGTAATAAATCAGGTTTAAGTGTGTAATAAAAATTAGTGTTGTTATAAATTATATCTTAAATTAGTTCTCCAAGACCTTCCATGTCTTATACATTAATAGTTATTATTTATATTAATGCATCAATAGTCTCATTGGGATTCATTATAAGATACTCATAAATGTTCCATAGAACCAACTTCTTTGCTTCATTGACTATTTTTGTCTCCCTCATAAATCTTTAACAATTTTTCCCACCTTTAGTTTTATGTTTTACATGACATCACCCTCATATATATTTAATTTGATAGGGATAACTCTAAAGCATTGATCCCTTTAGCATCATTATCCAATTCTCTTTTTACATATTCTGAAAAAGAGTCCCTATTAATGTCAGCTAATATTAAATGTATACATACTATAAATACATCTATCCCTACTGATCGGAAGTTTTGATACATATGAATCTTCCATAGATGAAATTATTTCCATAAATGATCAGAATTATTTTATGTTGACCACCTCAATTTATTATTTTTCGGAGAGAACCATTGACATTCATTTGTTCCCTATGATACCAATTATAAGTGCAACTAGGTTGAATACCCTGAGAGGGGGTGAATCAGGTTATGACAGATTAAAACCTTTTCTAATGTAGATCTTATTAGGTTTCTAGAAAAAACTAAATATTCTCTTCCTCCAATAGAAATATATAGACAGATATGAAATCAGGAATATGAAACAATGATTTTTACTAGGTTCACCCTTATCGAGCTTTGTCTAAGAAGCATAAAATGTCAATGTGCCGATGTACCAAATTCACAAAGCCTCACTGCCAATAATGAGTTCAATGTTCAAGAATTTTTTTCTGTGCCCAAGCTCATTGTCTTTACATGGTTTATGGTTTTATCACTGCATTCCCAATGGTCACTCCATATGAATCATTTTCTAGATCACTTCCGGTGGAATGGGTCACCGTCTTCCTCCTCCATCACTCACTTCTTGTGGAACAGAATCCATTAGCAGTGTATCAAATTGTAGGTCAATCACAGTTTATAGACATATAGTTCCCTTTTTTTCTTGAGTTCCTCAATCCTCAACTATAGGTAGATTCTCAACTGATGTTCTATTTTCTTCTGTATATGATGTCTACAATCCAATGTACTTATGGTTACAAGAAAATACTTTTTAAAAGAGATTTGAAGATATCACAATCTTCCCTGTGAAAATTGTGTATATTTCTCCGCACTCACGTATTTAGTACTGGGTTGGGTAGTCATGTCACCTTTTCACGTACTACCAAATCTTCCACAAAATTCCCTTCGTCCACAGACTACCTCTACCTTCGCGATCGTGTACTGCTAGTATGTACCGATTCCGTGATACTCCATTATGAAACACCTCCTGTCTGTGAAACATTATGTCCTCGCCGTCCGCCTTCTCTTTAATGTACCAAAGCTCTCCATCACCGTACCACTTCCAAAACTCTCCCTCGCACGTACAAGATATTCCTCCTCTGCATAATGAGTCAAATTTTTTCGCATATCAAACTTCCTCCTCCACTAACCAGACATCATTTTCGGGTTATGAATCCCCTCAAAAACCTTCAGGGCAATACAATTTCAATGTTTTCAAAATTCCAAGAGAAAAATATGATTTCCAATGATGTACAGTCTCCCCAATAATTAGTGGGATTAGATAATCTTATACAGGAAAAGATATCTGAAATAACTGCTAATCCAAGATTTACCAAATCATCGATTTAGCCTCCACCACTTACTGATCCATCTGCACCCGCGAACCGCATGTCACCCAGGAACCATTTTTTCCATGTCGTCTACATACTAGATTTTTTCTTACATGGCCAATTTCCTCCACTGACAACAATCCATCTGCATATCACATCTTCTCATATCAGTGAAAATTTTTTGTCTCATGAACCATATCTTCCTACAATTCTTGACGCTCCGTATACGGCTCAGGAAACATTATATGTGGCCCATGAGTTATGGTTTTCAGTTCTCACGCTTTCCCGATTTTTGAATTTACCAAGCCAATTTGTGGGTTTAGTCATCTAGAATAGTCTAATAGTTTGTGCCACTAGTGGGTCTTACACATGGTACCAATAAGGATTCATCCTACCTTATGAATGCGCTGGGCCAAGAACCCCCAAACATTTGAAAACAAATTAAAGTGGCATGATGTAATGGATCTATATCATTTGATGTGAAATAATCTCATCTGCACTACTCAACGATGAGCTTGGTAAGACCGTTCAAAATGTTCATTCCACTTGATTGCACAATGTGTTGAGGGGTCCCATGGTTGGCTTGTGGAGTTCTTTTAATTGTTTGTTTAAATAAAAAAATTAATACTATGAATATAATAATTTTAAAAAAAAATTCATTAAATTTTAATATCATTATGTTCCTACATTTAATTATTGGTATTATCATTATTATTTTATGTTAAAAATAAAAATTTCCATAGTGATTAATTTTCTATATAATGTGCCAATGGAACATTTTTCAATAAGGTTTTTAATAATATTTACATATTATTATTCAAATAGTAATATCACATCTAAAACAAAGATAATAAATGTTTTAAATTGGATGTATCAAGGAATTGTAATTAATGATTTTCTAAACATGATTATATGAAAAACACAACATATTAAAAACAATAACTACTCTAAAATATAAATTATATAAATTATATTTTTTTTCAAAAATGGAATTAATATATATTTATATGAATAATTTTTTGTAGATAAATTATAATGAATAAAAACATGTTGTTATGAAATTTTACTTTTAAGTGAAAAATAATATATTTAAGCTCGATCTAGGAAAATAAACATATTATTTTTATTAATTTATGAAAAATTTCTAGAAATATATATATATATATATTAAATTTTTATTTTTCACAATAAAAGAAATTTTATTAATAAACAATTATAAAAATATAAAATTATTAGGATGTTATAGTCTACACCTCATAACCATTATTTGAACTTATAAATTCATTTTACATGATTAAATAAAATTTAAAAATTCTATTTTTGACTTTTACGAATTTATCATTACTTGATTTTTTTATTATTATTATTTATTTAATTTCCTGTGATTTCCAAAGCAGCTTTATGATTCATAGATTTTTCCTCAATCCGAGAGGTTATAATAAAGTGATTTAACCAAATAAATATACAAAGAATATTAACCTATTTTTAATTAAATGTCATAATATCAATTGTTATATAAACAATTATATTGATACTAAATACGATCCTCAAAGACCCGCAGTTCCTGATTAGGAATAAAATTAGTTTATATATTTTTTAAAAGTAATCTAAAAAATATATTGTTATTTATATATAGGGATCCTTTTGGTTCTAAGAATTCTAGAAACGCGACTGCTATTACTTTAAATTAGTGATAAAATAATAAATAAAATCACAGTGATAATGCATTGCCCAAACGATCTCCCAATTAAAGAAAAACTTTATAAAACCTCTAAATGATAATGAAATCCTTTTATTAAAATATAATGTTAAAAAATTTCAGAGTTAGAGGCTTATAATTATCCATAAAAAACCTGTATAAAAAGAATTTTTTATAATACCTTTTCAAAAATAATTTTATAATTATATAGATTTGGAAAACACTTTTAGAAATATATTGAAAATAAGTAATATTTTGTGACAATTTTTCTAATAACACCCTCATTAAAAATTTATGAAAATACTTATTCATTGGGAAGAATTGTAATACCATAGAAAATAATTACAGATTTGAAACCAATATAATACCTCTAAAAATATTTATATAATTTGAAAATATTAAAATAAATTTGAAGATATCTAGGTAATTTCAAAACATAATAATATATTCTAAAATAGTTATTCACTGTAAAATAGTATAATAACTATCATAATACAAATTCTATAGAAAATTGTATAATAAAATTTTCAAATACGTACGCTGTGAAAATGCATTAAAAAAATATGTGCATTTTTCATAAAATATTAAGAATGTTTGGGAATACTAAACCTTTGTGTCACTTAAAACATTGAATAATGATTGACCCCACCCATATAACATAGGGATGGGTTCAGTCAACAATTCCCTTTCATATTTACAATATCCAAGTGCCAAATTATTTTTTGACACATTTTTACCTGTCCATTATATATATATACATTCACAGGGGCTTTAACATTAAAGTCATTATAATTTCTTCCAAAATTTATATAATTATATAAATAATAATATATATAAATATGTTCCCTCATTGGGGATCACGTGATAAATTTTGACAAACCAAACCTCCTGAAATTTAGATTTTTTTGAAGACTGATGGAATTTAAATTAACATCCCATTCTTTAAAATTTCCTTCAAAAATCCATAAAAGTAAATTTTTTGTTACATATCATATAAAGAGATAATTTATCCAATGATAATTCAAGTAAATATATATATATATATATATTTATGTATATAGTTTCTTGAATAATCAATAACATATGGCTATAATTATGATATCAAATGACATGATTATAAAATGATTACATGATTAATATTATTCCATTACATGAATTATTAATATTTTTACCATTTTTTAATACATTCAATAATTCTATAAATATATATGCTTTATCCTATATTAATAATTATAAGAAATTTCATTTGAAATTAGTAACATCCCTTACAAAACTATTAAAATAATATTTTTTTTGTTCATAAAAAACCAGATCTTTGAAACATTAGGTTTTGTACATAAAACAATACCACAAAATCATAGATTGTAATTATTTTTGAAAAATATAATTCTAATATTATGATAACTCGATTAAATAATTATTAACATTAATTTATAATCCATAAAAATTAATGTAATTGAACATATAATATAACATATATATATATGAATAATATTACTTGAGACTTGAAAATAATTGATAATACTCCATTATATAAATATAAATATATAAAAATAATTTCATAATTTGATGAAAATAATTAAAGAGTTTCAAAATAATAGCTATATATATGTTTTAAAATATATGAATATTGAATAGGGGAAAAAATATACATTGATATACGACATAAAAACATATTAGGTCCACTAGGTCGAATACCCTGGGTGTGAGTCCAGAAATGACATATGATAGACCAAAAACAATAATCTTCCGAATCATTATTTTTTTGTCAGAAAAAACTCAATTATCTCTTCTTCCCATATAAATATATTAACAAATATAAAATCCAGCACTAACACAATGATTTTTACTTATTTCACCGATACAGGGCTACGTCCAAGAAGAATACAATGGCAATGTTATGATGTACCATATTCAATAAGGCTCAATTCCAATAATGTGTATAATGTTCCGGCTAGATCACCATCTATACTCATTTGTTGTCATATATATATTTCAACAAAAACAACCATACCCAATACATACTAAGATGACTCTTTGATGTATTTTTTCCCAAAAACACCCTTAAAATGTGGTTGATAAAGTTAATCATATAATTTTATAAATCATTAAAAATTAATATAATTATAAAATAATAGAATCCCATTTATTGATAGAAACAATAAATGGGTTCCCCATTCATGGGGTGTTCGAAGCAGATGAATGATGTGGGTTTCAACCAACATTAGGGTGTTTGAACCAATATAAAAGAGAGGGAGGTATATATTTTCTTTTTCAATGCATGGGGTGAATAAGGTCTCTTCTAGTGAGTTGAATATTATTTTTATATATTGGTTCATATAACATTCATATGAGATTATAAGAGAAGATGTGGTTTTTTGTTTGACAACACTATACAATGCATATGTCATATCAGTCACATTTTATTTGTTCGAACATATCATTCATGTAATAATAGTTCAACCAATTAGGTTATTAAAAACCCAATATCGAATTAATTTTTAAATATCAAAAAATCATTTTAAATTATGAAAATATATTTATTTGTTAAATAATAAAAATTTATTTTAGAAAACATAATATTTTATGGGTAACTGAGGTTCTTCTCGGTCATATAGCTATAGTGGGATTATCCAATGATCAATGGGATCCATTACTAGGAAAATAGTAGTGGATTTGGGTACTTTTTGTATTCCATTAATGATTTAGATTCCATGTGGTGGAAGGTTATGTATAAAAAAATAACTCGAGTGTAATGGATATGGAGGATTTTGGGGGCTTCTGAGTGTATAGGAAGGGATTCAATAGGTCGTGAGGCGGAAGATGGATTGGTGAAAGAGGATGACTCAGGAGGACAATCAAAAGGATGAGATAGCTTGATCAACCAGTAATGATATTCCTGAGTTTTATAAGTTTGGAACAAAACCCAATATCTCAATACAACAATAAATCATTGAAACAATTCACCATCTGAAATAAGACAAATGGTTGGTCTAGATGACCTTAAGCATCCATGTTTTTTTCCTCCTAGTGATCCTTAAACACATGTTCATGTAGGCATCGACATACAATATACATGCATCAATCCACAACCCTGAAAATCTATGCACACATGGTCCCTAGGATTAAAGACAAATATCTACCTCATGTGAGGTGACTTGATCCCTTTACCACTACTCATGAATGAGTAGGGTTTCACCTATACACATGGTCTATCCATATGGGTCCCAAAATTTTGTTGAGGTCTCCCATTATTTTCATAGAAGAGTGAATAAATTATATATATAATTTAATCAATTAATGTAAAAATTGAAAAAAACTGTACCATTAAAATTTATTTATCCATAACTTATAAAGGTATTATGTTCATTCAATTCATTAAGAATTATTATCATTGTTATTTTAAGTCGATATTTTAAAATATTAAATTGATTAAATTTTAATATAAAGTACCAATGAATCATTTTACAATAAATTTTTTAATTATTTTTTCATATCATTATTCAAGTAATCATTTAGTATCTAAAAATTATAATATTTATTTTAAAACAATTTTTCATGAAATTCTAATGTATTGAGTTTCTATACATTGTTTAAAAAAATTTACCGAATCATGAAAATAATAACTAGAATGAGTAATAAATTATTAAAATAAAATAATTTTTATTTAAAATGGGTATTATTATATATATATAATGTAGGTATTGTGTTTTAATTATTAATACATTAAAATAGTGGTTTGAAAAAAATTAATTTTATGTGATGAATAATTAATTTATGCTAGATATAAGAATATACATGTAGAGTTTAAATTAATTTATGAATAAAATATAAAAAATTTATAGGTTTATATTATATTATACATTAATTCTTTTATAAAAACCATATTTTCAAAACATTTTTATAAATAATAAATTTTGGGGATATTACACCCAATGTATTTGAGAGATATAGAGGTCCCTCTAATCACATAACTAAAATCATATATGTTTGTGGAAATAAATCATAAAATAGTAATCATATCACAACACATTAAAAAATGGCCATTATACATCTATCATCATATCATAACCCTAGAAAATGATGTGGGTTTCATAAACACTTCATGTCACGACCCAACCCGTACCAGGGCTCGAGCTGCAACTATGCCAAGCCAGCCTCTATAGGCCAGGGGATGGAGACTAGCACCAAAGTCACAACAAACTGGAGTGGGCCTTTTTCTAAAAACCTGTACACACATAGGTAGCCAACTCAATACAAAAGTACAGAGAAAATGAAATCAAGGTAAGACACTGATATAAAAATGGAACCCAAAAAAATGCATCACCATATAACAGTAAAAGTACAAGAAAAGTAAAGATGAAAGGGAAAGGGGGAAAATTACACACCCAACTAGAAAACTTCCACAACTCGGAAACATGTGCAAAAGGAAAATATCGGGAAGAGTCTCACACCGGAATCCCATGCTACGACCACCTCACATGGTCCACGAACCCTGTATCCCTAAGCTCCTATGATATCATGAACAACCAATCTGTCTTCTGCAAGGGTACACCAAATGTGGGAAAAGCCCAAGCTGGTGTGAGTATAAGAATAGTCAGTAAGATGCCTCGAAGGCTAGAGGGAGTAGCAAGAGAGGTATTGAAGTGGAGATTAGTAAGAGAGAACAAGGTACATCCATAGTGAATAGAAAAAGTACAACGCCACCCAATAGTAGATAGGATCACCCGTAGAAACCCAAACGAGAGAGTAAGGTGATCACCATCATATATAGCACACCCGGTATATACCCATACATATACCTAGGGCTCCTATATATAATCATAACTCAGACTCGAAGTCTAGAGACATGTCACACAACCGTTCACCCACGCTAGGGATCCGGTTTAAAGATTCCACGGAGCACTCATCCGAGAGAACTCACTCCACGAGTCTGATATCATTGATAGCATCTGTCTGAGAGGTATTGTTCATAGGGAAATGTCAAAATAGATAGATATACTCATTATTGGAGAACACACTCTAGAGTGGGAAAAATCACAACACATAGATTAGGATCACTTCAAGACCCTCGGATGATATAGTGACTCATCCTGATTCACCTGCTATGTAGAGGATCAGTTCCCAGTGGGAATAGTTATGTCGATACTTGACACTACCTAGTGTCAAGAATCGAAAGAGGTTCTTGATCCAAGCCTCTCAGAGAGATACCTGACTCCATCTAGGAATGTCCTGCTGAAGGGATCATAAACCTATAGAAATAAACGATACCTTACCTTCAGGTGAATGGGGAAAAGGGGAACTAACCCAAATGAAACACATCCATGATACGATGTATAGGAAGATCAAGAAATTTAATGATAAGTACCAATTGTGTATAAAAGTCACACACCATGTCTTCTGACCTTGGGTACTGCCCATGTACAATGACCAATGTCGTAAGGTTGGTAGTGTCGATGAAAGTACACACAAAGTATAAGGGAGTGACACACCATGTTTCTCTATTAGAGGAGGTATCTGTTTACTCATTCCATGTACCCATACATGGATACAACTCGTGTGATGAAAACCATGAAACTGGTACACAGATTAACCCGTACAGCTGGCCTAGTCTGGTCATGTAACGGATTACCGAATCCAAATATTAGAATACCATATTCGAGGATAACGAACCCACACACATGTGGTGGGGTATCCTGTCTGTACCAGAGCAGAGGAGTATGGAATACTGACACCTTGAGGCATCATGGGTGTAGCCATCGTAGATCTAAATAAAATAAATATCCTAGTACTTCTCCTCATGTTATCACTAATACATCAACCGCCACGAAGTTCCACAAGGGCTGTAACCCAATGGACCACCATGTCATCAAGGTTCTAACACGACAAATGGTGCATCAATTGGATGCCCAGTCTGTATGTTATAAGCATTTTAGTAATGAGGACTCAGTTGGATTCTTGTTCGATCCAACGCAATCGTACTTCAAACATTAGCAGATAACTGAGTAGGGAACACCATTGTAATTCACAAGAAAAAACACACTATATGGACTACCCTTATGTCCAAAATAGATACCCAGTGAAAAATGTGAATTTCAATGCCACACACGAAAACCGAGCCTTGTGGGGCCGTTTCTTTCACCACCACATAAAATATCCAAAATGGTTATAGAAACATCCATCATAATTTCAGGGTGGCAAGGGCATAGATGGTTTGTCATTCTGACACAGTATGAGGGAGATATGTTGTATACAAGACCCACTAATACTAATAATAATAATATTATTGGGTGTTTCAAGGACCCGATCGATGAACCAGAATTTATTATCCATTATTTGACATGAATTGGACATATTAATGAAAGGATCACATCGCCACTAACAGAAGTCCAATCAGACATCGCACGTAGGAGTTATGGTGGGTTGATGATTTAATAATAACATTAAATATATTAATTCACGAGCATTTCGAGTACCCAATATCAAAAATAGAAAAAGTCTTCTAATATTGGGCTCATAATCCTTGTCTCGAAGTTAGGGTGACATTGCAGCTGATGGTTCATGAAACCAATATTGCACGTACATGTTAAGGATGAAAAATAGTTCTCCCAATGAAAATAATAATTACACTTTTATATTATTATTAATTTTATTTAGCTGTTTGTTTCCTTCAATGAAAAAAACCCACGCTCAACCCATTTCTTGGTTTTAAATATGCAGCACATTAGACCCCATAATTGACCCTTCTTTAATATATTTTCATATTATTTTTTTAAATCATAGAACTATCTAAAAAGGGAAAAATGGGTCACGACCTCTCTTCTTCACGCTTGGTTAACACGCCCCCCCCCCCCCGATTACATCACACCCTTTTCATTTCTTCATTTATTCCTGTATTTTATATTATATCATCACTAATATATTATTTATCTTCATTCTCCAATATACACATTCTTTAACGATTTATTTCTCCCGTAAACCACGACCAGCCCTTCGGGTGTCATACTCATCTGTCAGATCAGCCTCCTCCAACATACCACCATCCTGGCCTCCTACTCGTGCCACTGTACCGCCTGCACCAGCTGCACCAGACCACCCTTGCTCTTCCATGTCATCATGCTGAGCAGACCACCTCACACTATCGACCGCGCTCCACCAGACCACCCTACTCACTCTGGTCCAGTCTTCCACATCACTCCCAACCACTGGAGCTACCTCGCATGGCACCAGAACTACCCCGCACAACTTCCACGGTCACCTGATCTCCTCACTGAACCGCCACCTTGAACTGCTGAAACCCTCATCAGACCCATTGCATGAAATCCTTCCACGTGACTTTTCTTCTTCGATTTAGCTTGGAAAAAACTGATGACTGTGTATTAGTGATTGAAAGAGTGCTGTCGTGGGCTCCCTCAAATGATTAGTGTGATTTGGGGTACTTAGGTGCAGCAGAGTGGCTGACCAAGGTCGTCTCTCAAAGGAGGAAGTGAAATTAACAACTTATTAGAGGTATTCTAAAAAATAAAATAAAATAGAATAGAATAAAAACACTAAATTAAAGGATTAGGGTTTTCTGTAATTTAAGAATCTAGAAGAAGTTTGCTGGAAGAAGATTGTATAATTTTTTTTGTTTTTAGTTTTGAAATGAATTTCGATTAAAATGACACAATAGGAATATGTTTTTTTAGAAATCTATTTAAAAGTCATAATCGATATAACTCTACCTATTCACTTTATTATTAATCATTATCATTTAAATTAACATTCACTTAATTATGATCCCTTAATTGTTAAATCCCGAACCCCACGAGAATTAGCTTTACCATGAAGATGATGTGAATTTAACGCTAGGCTACCTTCGGAACATGCAATCGAAACACCCTGCATTGATTGATGTTCTAAGATTAGCTTATGGTCATTGGTAAATTAAGGATCATATCCATTCTAGAAATGAGGATTAATTCTGTTTAGGGATTATATTTGAACTCTACAAATTTATCTCGTGTGGTCTTGTATTACCGATTAAGATCGTGCTCTCACAATTTACACAAAATCCCGACCTCGATTGTTTTCGTGTTAATTGTTCAATTGCTTGTTTAGGTTCTTACAATTTAAAAACAAAATTTATGGATAATATTAAGTGAATTATAGTAGCTCAATGATTAAAAATAATTAAATGAAGAGGGTAGAAGATAGATCGATTACTAAAAGGCTAGTCTTCCATGGGTGGCGTAATCATCGTAGAAATGTTTTGCATGTGCAAAGGTTTATAATGGGTATAACCCAATTATGATTCTACTCAAGAATTCCAGCCCAAAGAGGAAGATTAATAGACGAATAAATTTAAACAAAATAGAAGAAAAGAGAAGAAATAAAAGAAGAACAAAGAAGTTTATTACACAAATGAAAACATTACAAAATGAAGAAGAGAAGGAGGCTTCGATGAGGGGATCCTTCCTTCAAGAGCTACCCCTCTTACAATGGTTGGAGAATTTGGGTGAAACAAATTATCCTCTTCCTCCAATCTCCCAATGTACGTCGAAACCCCTCCAAATGATAAAAACTCCAATTTATAGAGGGGAGGGGAGGAGAGGTTACAAGTAGTTTCAAGTGTGAATGTGGAAATTCGGCCAAATATTTTAATGCAAATGTAACCGCCCATTTTACCACCACAAAGCGTGCATTGGCCGCCCTTACAGGAGGATAAAATGTGGGGATATGATTCCTATATCTCCTCTCCAAATTAGGGCTCAATACAAGCCCATATGTATGATTTATGGCCGCAATACATAAGCGTATCCATTCTGGCGGGTCCAGCCCATATTTGAATTTATGGCCCAATTACTCCATTAAAATGCATTATTTTGATCTAGTGTATTGAATAAAAGTTGTAGATAATTAAGTTATTAACACTATTTCAAAATTTCAAATTCAAATAATAAATATAAAAATATTTATCTTCGAAATACTACAGTGAACTATAAAGGGTAAAAATGGAATTTTCATCAAATATTCAAATGAATGATTTAATCCCAAATATTTTATAAATAAACATATTTAACACAATTTGAGGAAATTATATCATTTATTATCAATAAAATATTCAATAAAATTGTGTTTTATCAACTCCCCCACACTTAACTTTTTTCACACCTGGGAAAAACCTCATATCAAGTAAACATCAATATCAAATCAAAACCAATTTTAAAAAACATATCCTTAAGATCAATCAATTTCACACCAAGAATAAAAAGATATCATGCCTCATAAAAAACCTTATTTCACGTTATCCATTTATATCATTCAATATATTTCCACTTCATTTATCCGCCCATGCACAAAACACATACCTCACTTTATTTTTCTCTCATCACTCAAATATCAATTTTTTTGCAATGTCTTTCTCATCCAAACTCATACAAGGGTCACCATAGGCTTGATAGATTCCTACATCACTACCCGATGTGAGTCAAGGATATATGTTTATCATGAGGACTTTTCAGGGTTGTCCTGTGGCTTTCGGTTGGAAGGATTAAGATGTGAAAAACTCTGAGGCTGAATGAGGAGGGCTTGACTCTTTTGAAGCAAAATTGCATTAATCTAATTTTTACTTAAATATTGTCTTCTCTTCAATCCCCATAGTATCAATTCAGCTCCATCATCCTGAAAAGTCTTGAAATGTTTACACCATTCATCATTTCAGCATAAAAAAATTCAATCTTCTCAAACATTATTTTCTTGAACGCTCTAGATGGGCACAGCTTTCCACCTCAATTAGAAGCTCCAGAAAAGGCACAGCTTCACTTGTCATGAAAGATCCAGAAAAGGCACAGCTTTCAATATAATGACTTTCTTTAGAAGCAAAAACATCTCTTCAGAATTTATTTTTCCACCCAAAGTATCACATAATGTGGTGTCAAAACACAAGACAACATCCCCCACACTTAAGCTCAACTAGATTATGAAATTTCACTTCAAGAGTTGGTTGGATAGGGAAAATTGACTTGTAATGTGGCGAACCTAACAGGATTTGCATGGATTCTAAGGGATACAAGGATTAAATATTCAAGGTATGCCATTATAAAAAGGATTCTTTGAAATAGGGTCTTTAACACCAAACAAATGCCTCAATCATTTAAACATAAGTACCTAAAACCCTCAAGTTTTGACAGGAATAGAACAAATTCTGGTTAAATCAAGTATGGTTTGGTTCTCTCAAGAAGTGAGGTGAATGTAATGAATATGAAAATAATGGTTTAGAAGCCTCACAGGAAAGTGATTTCAAATATAAAGATAGTAAGATTGGCATGGGATTCAAAATTCAGCGTACTTTTCATGAAATAAATAAATATTTGAACATGAAACAAAGTCATTTCAGCATTCATTTAAGCTTAGTTTCAAGGGTTAAATTGTTTCACTTATTGATATGGATTTAAAAATGGTGATGAGAATCATTTCATCCCAAAATATTCAAAAACACACAGAAAATTGTAAAATAAACACACAAAATTTGAAAAACACACAATTTTTTTTTGTTTTTTTTGAACAGGAAAGCAATTGAAATTACTAAACTAAAAGGTTCCCTCCCCCACACATAAAATATTGCATTGTTCTCAATGTGAACCTATGAGATGATATATGCACATGAAATTCAGAATTTTTAAATAGGACAAATAATATATAAGTGAAAGGGTTAGGAACAGCCTGATGTGATCAAGTGATGATGGGGTCATGCAGTGTGATAAAATCCACTGCATCAGTAGGAAGTCCCTCAATGTATCTCTTAAAACGTTTCCCATTGACTATAAAGCTCCTTCCAGGGTCCTCTTGTGTGATCTCCACTACACCATAAGGAAAAACATTAGTCACAACCTAAGGACCTAACCATCTGGAATGCAACTTACCAGGCATCAACTTCAGTCGTGAACTGTATAGAAGGACTTTCTCTCCAACATGAAACTCCCTTTGTTGGTTCATTTTGTCATGAGATGCTTTTGATATTTCCTTGTAGAGCCTTGAGTTGTCATATGATGATAATCTAATCTCCTCAAGCTCTTGAATTTGCAGCTTCCTTTGGATTCCATCTTGGGCCAAATCCATGTTGCATTTATTTATAGCCCAATAAGCCTGATGCTCGACTTCCACTGGGAGATGACATGCTTTCCCAAAAACGATCCGAAATGGGGACATACCAATAGGGGTATTGTATGCTATTCTATAAGCCCACAATGCATCATCCAAGCGCTTGCTCCAATCCTTCCAATTTGGCTGCACGGTTTTCTCCAAGATTTGTTTCAACTCACGATTTGAAACCTCAGCCTGGCCATTTGTTTGGGGGTGGTATGGTGTTGATGTTTTGTGTGTCACCCCATACTTTCGAAGGAGGGAAGGAAAATTCCTATTGCAAAAGTGTGTCCCTTGGTCACTGATGATGGCCTTTGGTACTCCAAACCTGCCGAAAATTTGAGCCTTGACAAAATCCACTACAACATGATAATCGTCAGTCCTGGTGGCCTTGGCCTCCACCCATTTACTCACATAATCAACAGCAACAAAAATATACAAAAATCCAAATTAACTAGGAAAAGGACCCATAAAATCAATGCCCCATACATAAAAAATCTCAGAGAATAGCATGGGTTGTTAGGGCATCTCATGTCTCTTAGAAATGTTCCCAGTGTGTTGGCATCGAGAGCATGACTTAAAAAACACATGGGCATCATGGAATAATCTAGGCCAATATAATCCAGAGTCCAAAACCTTCCTAGCTGTCTGTTGGGGTCCAAAGTGTCCACCACAAGAAAGTGTATGACAGAAATGCAAAACAGACTCAAACTCATGATCGGGAACACACCTCCTAATGACTTGGTCAATACACATGCGCCATAAGTATGGATCATCCCAAACATAAAATCTTGACTCACTCTTTAATTTTTGGACTAGATGTTTCTTTTAATTTGCAGGGATTTCAGAAGCAACAAGGTAGTTAACTAAATCATCATACTAAGGATGCGTACCTGAGATGGTATAGAGATGCTCATCAGGGAAGGTGTCCCGAAGTGGTACCTGATCCAAGGTGTCATCCTCTAGTGTGTGAGTAAGCCTACTCATGTGGTCTGCCACCATGTTTTCTGACCCCTTTTTGTCCTTTATCTCGATGTAAAACTCTTGAAGAAGGAGCATCCAACGGATAAGTTGTTGCTTTGCATCTGGCTTCTTCAGGAGGTACCTCAAAGCAGTAAGGTCAGAAAAAACAACTACTTTAGAGCCTGATAAATATGAACGGAATTTATCTAAAGCAAATATGATAGCAAGAAACTATTTTTCCGTGGTTGTGTAGTTTTATTGGGCTGAATCCAATGTCCTTGATGCATAGGCAATCACATGTGAACTTCCTTCCACCCTCTGAGATAAGACAGCTCCAACCACAAAGTTGGAGGTGTCACACATAAGCTCAAATGGAAGGTCCCACCGTGGGGGCTGTATGATAGGTGGAGTGGTCAGAAACTTCTTCAGCTCACCAAAGGAAGTCCTACAAGAATCATCAAACACAAAATCAGAATCTTTTTGAAGTAATCGTGACATAGGAAGAGAGATCTTACTAAAATCTTTGATGAAGTGCCGATAAAATCCTACATGCCCTAGGAAAGATCTAACATCACGCACACATGATGGATAGAGTAAGGATGAAATAATTCCTACCTTATATCTATCAACCTCTATCCCATGTTTTGACACCACATTCCCTAAGACAATGCCACACTCTACCATAAAATGACACTTTTCAAAGTTTAGGACCAGATTCTTCTCAATACAACGATTCAACACCTTTCCCAAACTACTTAGACATTAATCAAATGAAGACCCATACACAGTTAAATAATCCATAAATACCTCCATGCAGGTCTCAATAAAATAAGAAAAAAATACTCACCATACATCTCTGGATGGTACCTGGGGCATTGGAAAGTACAAATGGCATACTCCGGTAGGCAAATGTGCCATAGGGACTGGTGAATGTAGTCTTCTTCTGATCATCTGGAGCTATAGGATCCTGAAAATATCCAGAAAATCCATCCAAGAAACAATAGTGTGTTTTCCCAGCTAGTCTCTCGAGCATTTGATCAATAAATGGGAGGGGGAAATGGTCCTTGCGAGTGGTCTGATTTAGTTTCCTATAATCAATACACACACACCAACTGTTTTGCACCCTCATTGGAACTAAATCATCTTTCTCATTTTTAACAACAGTAAAACCAGTTTTCTTAGGCACAACCTGAATTGGACTTACCCACTAAGAATCTGAAATGGGAAAGATTATACCTGCCTTGAGCAATTTCTCAACTTCTTTTTTAACAACTTCCAGGAGGGTGGTATTGAGTCTCCTTTGTGGCTGTCTCACCGGTTTAGCCCCATCCTCCAATAGAATCCTATGCAAGCAAATGGAGGGGCTAATACCTGATATGTCAGCCAAGGTCCACCCAATCGCCCTGATGTTCCCCCTCAAAATATTCAAAATATTTTCTTCATGTTCAAAAGGGAGACTGTTAGCAATGATAACAGGTAATCTCTCACCATTCAACAAGTATGAGTATTTCAGATTTGGTGGAAATGGCTTGAATTCTAATGAAGGAGGGTGTAGTATGGATGGAGAAATTTATGCAACAAACATATCTGCACAATGAACATCAGTATCAGAATAAAAATCATCACAATCAGAGAATAAAGCAACAAATCCATCAGCATACTCAATAGACATGTCATAATCAGAGTTCACATGATCAAAATCAGAATAGGATTCCATTTCAAAATCAAATCTTAAAGAGTCTTGTTCCTTAAAAACTGGTGTAGAAGTACTCTTAGACATCAAACTATAACCAATACTCATAATCTCCCTAAGCACAATACAATACAATTCCATGATTTTTTTACTTGGTGGTTCTAAATGGGAGATAACAAAAGCATAATGGTCCTCTGAGGGGTACTTCATGGAATCCATAACATTAAATATCACAACTTCATCTCCAAACTCCATGGAAAGTGTACCCTCATTGACATTTATGATAGTTTTTGCAGTTTTGAGGAAGGGTCTACCTAAGATAATGGGGGCATGAGAACTTACCAGATCATCCTCCATGTTAAGCACATAGAAGTCTGCTTGAAAAATCATGTCTCTTACCCGAGCAAGTACATCCTCAAGAACTCCCGTTGGATATGCCGTAGCTCTATTCGCCAATTTCACCACTACTCTTGTTGGCTTCAACTCACCAACCTGTAAGGAAGAGAATACAGAGTGCGGCATCACATTTATTGAAACTCCTAAATCACAAAGAACATCAGAGAAGTGAAACTCTCCTATGGTACATGGGATGGTGAATGTCCCGGGATCCTTGCACTTTGTTGGCATTGCTATAGTTGGTGTAATGAGTGCAAAGACATTCCTTCCAAGGTCGATCCTCTCATTTCCCTTGAGCCCTCTTCGATTGGTAAAAATTTATTTTAAGAATTTCTCATACCTTGGAATTTTATTAATTGCTTCAAGTAGAGGAATGTTGATCTCCACACGCTTGAATGTGTCCAAAACCTCCTTTTG
Organism: Viscum album; assembly: GCA_963277665.1. Lineage (NCBI taxonomy): Eukaryota > Viridiplantae > Streptophyta > Magnoliopsida > Santalales > Viscaceae > Viscum > Viscum album. Next base: position 476,805,452 of record OY728148.1, read on the forward strand.
CATTGCTTCTTCAGCCATCTTCTTGGTTTGAACAACCCTGTTTGGAAAAGGAAGGGGTTTAGGAGGTACATCATCAATCTTTTTCTTACCTTTATCTTTCTACTTCGATATCTCATCAGTTGGTATGGAATGCAACTTCTCTAGAGTAGAGGTGAATCCCAGTGGAATGGTAGGTCCAGATGTATCATTCATTTGATTCCCACTTCTCAATGTGATGGCACTAACATTCCCATTTGGATTTGGAGTGGGTTGGGAAGGTAGATTTCCATAATTCTTACTCACAAGTTCATGGAGGGCGGTGGCGATCTGACTCATTGGATTCTTCAACTCTCTCAGCTCCGAACCTTGACTCTTCAGCTCATTCTGTTGATTAAGAACAATTTGTTTCAAAATATCATCAGTGTTAGAGTCTACCTTTTGTTGGATATTCCCTTGTTGATGACTTGTTGATGTTTGAGCTTCGAATCTCCTTTGGGGTTGTTGGAAACCCTGTTGGTAAGGTGGAGGCTGCTGGAAGATTGGTTGAAAAGGGGGCCTTTGTTGTTGTCCAGAGCCATACCTCATGTCTGACTGATCTTTCCACCCTTGGTTGTATACTGTATCAAACTTCTTTTGGGGATATGATTGTTGTTGTTGCTGCTGAAATGGTCTCCCAGGGAACACTGCTGCACAATCTTCTATCTCTTGTAGTTGTGGGCAACAGTCAGTTGGGTGGCTTGTCTCAGTGCAAATGCCACATGGCCTTGAAGGAGGGGGTTGGGATGTCTTTTGAACCAATTCAATATGCCTCACCATTGTTGTCAATTCTTATAACTTAGTATCAATCAAATGACTTTCAAGAGAAGAAGGGCTTACTTGATGTACTCCTCTGACATGTGGTGTACCTCTATCGCCAAATTGTTGGGAGTTTTGAGCCATCTTGTCGATCAATGCACGTGCGGCTGCTGGTGTCTTTTCCACCAATGCTCTTCCAGCTTCGGCATCCACCATGCTCCTCTCCATAGGTGTGAGTACTTCATAGAAGTACTGAATGAGGAGTTGCTCACTGATTTGTTGATGTGGACAGCTTGAACACAACTTCTTGAATCTCTCCCAATACTCATACATTGACTCCCCTTGTGCATGCTTGATCCCCGATATCTCCTTTCGAATGGATGTGTTCCTTGATGCTGGAAAAAATATCTGCAAGAAAAGATGTTTCAAATCGTTCCAAAAAGTTAATCTTCGGGTTGTAAATAATACATCCAGTCTTTTGCAGCTCCATCAAGTGAGAATGGGAATGCTCTTAATTTGATTTGATCTTCAGAAACATTTCTTGGTTTAAGGGTTGAAAAAACCACATTAAATTCTTTCAAATGTTTATTAGGATCCTCACCAGAGAGGCCATGAAACTTTGGAATTAAGTGAATTAACCCAGATTTTAGTTCAAAGTCCGATTAGAGATTTGGGTATGCAATACAATTTGGTTGATAGTTAATATCAGGTGCAGCCAATTCTCGAATGGTTCTATTAAGTTCATTTCCATTGTTTTCAGCCATTGGTTCCTCTTTTATGTTTGAATTTGAATAGCTTTTAATTTCAATGTCTCTAGAAGAGAGTAATTCACCAACTGGTTGAATATTGAAACTTCTCGTAGACTGAGAATTTCTGATTCGAGCCGTAAGGCTACGTTCAATCTCAGGGTCAAGATCTAAGAGATCTTCGGGATTAGTTTGTGTCATAGATCAAATAAAAATGAAAAGAAATAAAGTGGACCATAGTAAAATAAAAATGAGAAGCATGAGTTGATGGTCCAAAAAGAAGTAGAAGAAAATAAAAGAAGAAGAAGAAAAATCAAATTGGGTAAATAAGGAAGAAAGAATAGAGGAAGAGAATAAAATGTAAAATAAAATAAATAACTCTAATTGGTTGAAATAATTACTTGCCTCCCCGGAAACGGAGCCAATTTGAAAAAGCGCTGTCATGGGCGCCCTCAAATGATTTGTGTGATTTGGGGTACTTAGGTGCAGCAGAGTGGCTGACCAAGGTCGTCTCTCAAAGGAGGAAGTGAATTTAACAACTTATTATAGGTATTCTAAAAAATAAAATAAAATATAATAGAATAAAAACACTACTTTAAAGGATTGGGGTTTGTTGTAATTTATGAATCTATAAGAAGTTTGATGGAAGAAGATTGTATAATTTTTTTTGTTTTTAGTTTTGAAATGAATTTCGATTAAAATGACACAACAAGAAGATGTTTTTTTAGAAATATATTTAAAAGGCGTAATCGATCTAACTCTACCTCTTCACTTTATTATTAATCATTATCATTTAAATTAACATTCACTTAATTATGATCCCTTAATTGTTAAATCCCGAACCCTACGAGAATTAACTTTACCATGAATTTGATGTGAATTTAACCCTAGGCTAACTTTGGAACATGAAATCGCAGCACCCTGCTTTGATTGATGTTCTAAGATTAGCTTATTGTCAGTGGTAAATTAGGGCTAATATCCATTCTAGAAATTAGTATGAATTTTGTTTAGAGATTATATTTGAACTCTACAAATTTATCCCGTGTGGTCTTGTATTACCGATTAAGATCGTGCTCTCACAATTTAAACAAAATCCCGACCTCGCGTGTTTTTGTGTTAATTGTTCAATTGCTTGCTTAGTTTCTTACAATTTAAAAACACAATTCCTGGATTATATTAATTGAATTACAGTAGCTCAATGATTCAAAATAATTAAATGAAGAGGGTAGAATATAGATTTATTACTAAAAGACTACTCTTCCATGGGTGGCGTAATCATCGTAGAAACATTTTTCATGTGCAAAAGTTTATAATGGGTATAACCCAATAACGCTTCTACTCAAGAATTCCAGCCCAAAGAGGAAGATTAATAGAAGAATAAATTTAAACAAAACAGAATAAATGAGAATAAATAAAAGAATAACAAAGAAGTTTATTACACAAATGAAAACATTACAAAATGAAGAAGAGAAGGAGGCTTCGATGAGGGGATACTTGTTTCAAGAGCTACCCCTCTTACAATGGTTGGAGAATTTTGGTGAAACAAATTATCCTCTGCATCCAATCTCCCAATGTACGTCCCAACCCCTCCAAATGGGAAAAACCCCAATTTATTGAGGGGAGGGGAGGAGAGGTTACAAGTGGTTTCAAGTGTGAATGTGGAAATTCGGCCAAATATTTTAATGAAAATTCCACCGCCCATTTGACCACAAAAACGCGTAAATTGGCCGGCCTTCCACAAGGATAAAATATGAGTACTTGGGTCCTCTATCTGCTATCCAAATGTGGGCTCAATACAAGCTCATATGTAGGATTTATGGCCTCAATACAGAAGCATATCCATTCTAGAGAGTCCAGCCCATCTTTGACTTTATGGCCCAATTACTCCATTCAAATGCATTCTTTTGATCTAGTGTCCGGAATAAAAGTTGTAGATAATTAAGTTAGGAACAATTTTAAACAATTTCAAATTTAAATAATAAATATGAAAATATTTATCTTCGAAATACTACAGTGAACTATAAAGGGTAAAACTGGAATTTTCATCAAATATTCAAATGAATGATTTAATCCAAAATATTTTATAAATAAATTTATTTAACACAATTTGAGGAAATTATATAATTTATTATCAATAAAATATTCAATAAAATAGTGTTTTATCAGTGATCCTTAGGGTTAGATCTTCACGTGTGTATGCCACGCTTAATGAAACATTGTGTTTTTAGAGTGCTTAATTATTTGGCACGCCGATGAATCCGCGTAGAATGAAATACAAAAGGGCATGGTATATGAGGGGATCGATGGCCTTGTATGTTTGGACATAATAATTTAAAACCATGAACATGAGGAATTAAAATATAGATATTTATCAAACATCATGATATTCAATCTTATGATAAACGAGATGAAAACCCGATTCAACCCACTATTTTTTGATCCGAGAATTAATTCTTTTAATTCGTGTTAGTCATAAAAATTCATCTGGGGTTAGGAAGTCACAATGATAAATCATAACTTAGATAGGATCAATCCTTGGGGATGATCATTTTCATCATGATCCGTTCGGTGTTGACGAAGTTCTCACATGAAAAACGATGAGAATAAGTTGTTGCATTTTCCATGATTTGATCCGCCTGGATCCAAGGCTTCATCTTCATTCATGAACGAAGAGGATTGGAGATGAGAAGAGAATACCTAGTAGGAAAAATGGGTTTTGGGGCCGTGATCTCATAACAATAAAATTATATCCTCCTATCAGGTTAAAGGAAATTAATTAAATAATTAAATAGACAAATATTTAATTATTTAATTATTCCCCCAAGATGATGCATAAGCCGAACACCTGATGCTGACAAAGGTTATACCATTCATAGGGTAACACCTATGTTCAGAATTTATCAATGGTATTAGATCATAAATTTTAGTCCATGTTCGAGAGATATTCGGGTTTGATCTATTAAATGAATAAATGAATAATTTAATTTATCCATTTATTACCCCACCAACTAGTGAGGGGTCCGAACATCCAGCACCGACTTATTTTATGTCTCTCTAACGATAAAAAATGCATTACGAACCCAACCACGGTCTCAGATTATAGATAAAATTAACCATTTGAGGGATATCCTATTTTGTTTAGTTAACTGCTCGTGCGAAATATAAAAACACATAACATTTTTATAAAATTTAATTCTGGGCACACCGGGCCTCAGAATTGCACGCCCTCTCAGTGCCCTACTCAATAAATATTCTGAGAAATATTTCTAAATATTATTAATCCAATAACTGAGTCTCTACATTATTCCCTCCTTTATTATTTTCATCCTCGAAAAGAAAAACCATGGAAACCACTTGGGATTCCGAGCACACACATAACCCTCCCACTCCTAGGGAGGCATGTACGTTTTTGTTCTGCCAAAGAATGTCAACCAATGGGTTTTCCACCATTAAAGGCTTTCTTTAGTTGATGAATTGTGTAGGAACATACATGTATATTCTCATTTGTGACACTCATATGACGTTGTGTACCCCCACCAACAATTTTTGTCAAGGAAAGGAAGTATGCATCCTTGTCATCTTCATGCACTATATTGAATGACCTGATTGAACTCAGGGGGGTAACATTCCTCCCCAACCGAACCACTATATCCCATGTCTCAAATGGAACCACCACATGTCCATAATAATGTCCATATGGTGAGCCAACTAAGGATATCTGGTCACCCAGGATTTCACAGTTGATGAATCGCAACCGAGACTCTCTTACACACCTGGGAAGGGAAGGAGTCAACATCATCTACTGAAGAAAATTTGTTCCCTCTTGTTCCACTGGGGTCAGCAGCAAGTAAGACAACTACTCTAAAACATCACAAACTAGGTGATTTTCTGACTTCCCACACTTCCCAATGATATAGTCTTCTACACAACCACACATTGAGTGCACAAGTAAGAGGAATACTTCCACATTGCTTTTTCTGTGCTGTCTATGCCTTATATGAACATGTTCCTGTGACTAATTTTAACCCCCCAATCTTCAATGGTTTTCATTACTTTGAATAAAAATGTGTCGTGTGTTGTATGCAACTTCGGGGTTCTAACAAACACCACAACCAATCAAAGTAGCTATTATGAAAATTAATACCCACATTTGGAAGATTTATAAATTTTATTATTCAAATTGTACTTAATTTTTGGATTTGGAATATCAACATTTTCTTATGGTGAGTTTTTGGTAATTTTCTGAGAACATCCAATTATTGATAAATAGTGAAAAAGACTAAACTTTAATTAAAAACATCTTTTTTAATCCAAATAATTTATAATGATAAATTATACAATTGAGTGATTTTAAATTATAGTTAGAATATATTTTTACCATTTATTTAAATGTTGTTCATTGGACGTAATTTCACATTTAAACTAGACATAAACAAGTGTCAATCTTTTGATAGTTATTATTTCTTAAAAAACAACCTTTTTGTTTTGACAACGGAAATTAATTTTAAACTAATTTCTGCCAAATCTGTGGTTAGAATTTGAAAAAATGGATTCCATATTTGGGATCATGAGGTCCAAATTGTGCAATATATAACTTTTATTTTTAGACATTATGAATATTTACTTCGGTAATTATTTTATTTACCATGGTTAAAGGGTAATTCCAGTAAATATGGGTAACGAAATTATATTATAATAATATTAAATTACTATAAAACGTGTCTTATCCCTATTTTATGATACATGTCCGACCATGGTCATTTTCGGGTCGATTTGGGGAAGACATGGATCCACTTCAGAGTGATAATGACACTTTATATTAATCAATGTAATGTAATGGAAAAAATGAAATAAACATATATATTTTGGTAAATAATTTTTACAAGGTGTTATATAAGTTATATTTTCGACCATAAATATTCATTATAAAGATAAAAATATTGTATACATAATGTTATTTTGTTTATAATTTGTAAATATTGAATAATTAAATTTATTTTTGACACAATGATGATGCAGTGTTTTTCTTATTAAAGATTGAATCAAATAAATGGTATGATAATTGTAGAAATAAATATAATTTGAATATTTTGAAGCCATAAATGAATTTTCTAGCTTACTATGGAATGTTAGGATTGGTTAGATAAATTTATTTTGAATTAATCAAGTTTTTTTTTCTTTAACAAATATCAATTATTAAAAAGTGTCAAAATTGACATAAATTATTTTAAAAAAATTATATTATATTATTAATTGATATAATATTACAAAAAATATATGGATCAGTGAAAGGACTTATATAATGATATGTATTTCATTAATGAACCACTTTGTGTTCGTTTGGTATTTTATAGTATTATTATTAACTATTTAATATAAAAATAAATATAGACATGCTAAATGTCCAACTATTTAACTCAGAGTTAAATCTAAAAGTTAAGGTTATTATAGTGACCCAAACATATCTAGAATCTATTGGTTGAGTGGCTTGTGACCCATACTCACTATAGAATTTAGATAATCCATTTTGGAGCCATTAGAAACCGAAAATTAGTTTATTATAAAATAATATTTCTAGCTTTTCCTAAGATGCCACTCACCCCTCTTATAAAAGGGCACTCCCCCTTCTCTCTAATTAACACCTTTAGAGCCTTTTGGATCATCCAACACCTAACCATATACCCTATAAACTATCCTCCCTTCATCATAGAGGGCCTCCTTTAGTCATAAAGTAATCCTAAAGAGCCCTATTGATCAAATAAATATAAGAACTCGAGGAAGAGGTAAATATTTCATATCCTCTTTCAAGTTTCTTTCTTCTTCCACTTCCTTTTTATTTGTTGTTTACATTATAAATTAATAACCCCACTACATTCAATATTCTTTGAGGTTATTATAAATATTTCACAACCAAATTCATTATTATATCCATCCATTGAATGACATGTCACCATGCGTGCGTACGTACAGCTTACCGTCTCCACGTCGTGGTGTAATTGTTATTCAATACATCATTATTTTGATGGGAATAATAATTATGTTTAATTGATGTAAATAATAAATATAACATGATAATTATTCTTTATATATCATATACTATCCAATTATATATTATTTTAATATCAAAATAATGATATTGTCGCTCGTGCGTACGTACGGATTACCATCTCTATGAACGCGATAAGATTCATTCCCCATAATATCCATTCAAGAATAATTTAAATTTAATGATAAAATGTAATATTTAAAGACTTGATATCATTCTAGATACAAATAATATACATCCCATCCATAACAAATATGACTCACATAACAATGAATATAAAGGAAAATGTATCTATTAAGACCCGAAACGGGAATAATACTAAGATATTATAAGCAAAACAATGTTAAAAGATAATATATGATATAATATTAATGTATATTATTATTTTATAATTTAACAACAATTATTTCACCATTATAAAGGATGTTAAACTACCCTAAACCAAGGAAAAGTAAAAGGTAATGGTTAATTTCATAATCTCTTTATTATCTTAGATTGTTTATATTTATAATCTACTGGGACCTCTTTATCATCCTCATTAATGTTTATAAAAAGATTATTTCAAAACATTCTTATTATTTTATAGACTATGGGACAAAGTCATTTATACCTTGTTTAACTTTTAAAATATTTTTAATAAAGGAATCTTTCTGTCATTTTCAAAACAAGGTCCATTTTAACCTTTTCAACAAAAATAATGTAAAAATGTCTTTTTTTAAATTATACGGTGGGTGCATATATTTTCCATTGTTATAAAGTCATCGAAGCATCCCTTACAAGATTATAAGAATATTTTTAATGTAAATGTTTTCTTTTTTAAATATGTGACTTTTAAATGATTTCAATAAAAGAGATATTTCTCTCAAATAGTATTTATTTCATCTATGTTAACATCCTTTGATGGATTATAAGCATATTTGTAGTTGATTAATTATGATACAAAACATCCAGGTTTCATTGATGGTTTTGTGATATGTTTGACTGTGGATGTGTTATTTTTATACCATTCATGGTTTATGGGTAAAGTATTAACATTTTGTATGCCAGTTTTAATACGAACATTGATGTTATGTTTAAACATGTTCATATGAGGTAGGCATTTTACTTAGTAAGTGATGGGTGAAGCCCGCTATAGCTACTTGATGCATCAGTAGGTCTCATGAGACAAACTATTGTCTTGTCACAAGGGCTTGAAAAAATCTTATTTTTAGTCTTGCCACATGGCCTTGACTATGTGGTTATGATAATATGGAATTATGCATTCCTTCATTGTGAAAGTTTTTATTGAAATTTCATGTGATTATTCAACTAGTAGAATATCCATGTGAATAAGTAAAAGGAATTTTTTAATTTTATTTTCCCATATTATGCTGAATTTCATTTTTAAAAGGATTTTGTTTTAGTTATACATTGCCTAAAATATTTATGCTTGTTTATGAAATTTTCTGCTATATTGTTATCATTACAGATCATCTAAGCTCACCCCTTACTATTCTGTTTCCTAGGATGTGAAGAAGTATTTTATGGCTGAATTGTATGGATAGTATGAGGGGATATGAGTGTTAACTATGAAGACAATGTTGTTGTAGTTTTCACATAATGATGTAATGTAAGACTTATGAATGTATATAGTGTTTATAGGGCTACTAAACAAATTGGTCTTTCAAGACATGATCTTTTGTGATCATGCCAATGTTATGTAGTAATGCATCGACATTTGGTAATTGGGGTCGAGGCGTTATAGTTTGTATCAGAGGATGTTTAGTACAAACCTTAGAAGCAAGATTTAGATAAACTATGATTATAAAAAATAACCCTATGATAGAATTTGATGATTATTATAGAAGAACTTCCTAGAATTTTGGTTTTGTAGAGATTTTGTGAGTTTTACATGGAATGCATCCATGTGTAGATATGATCAGGTAGAAGATACTCTAGAACAGATGTACCTAGGGATAAAACCCAAAAATGTCGCATTGATCTAGACTCAAATGGGAACTGGTGGATGACAATGGGCCTTGCTGCACTCTTGGCTACAACACTCCTGAGGGATATGTTTAGGATAATTCTCATTTTCTTTACAATCCATTATGAAGAGTTTATGAGTATATAATTCCTCAAAGAATTTTTTTTGATTATGGATTATATCCATAAACTGTTCAGTTTATGTTATTTTCTTTACAAGTTGGATTTATATATTGTGATTCCTGAACTCATCTAATACATGGCATTGTTTAGAAATGGACCCTAGTGGAAGAAATGGAAACCGTATCAGTGCACTCACTCTATGTTGGGATTTCCCCCCTGCTCAAGATAATTATAGTGGAGCTGCTGATGAAAATGGTGCTGATCAGCTAATCACCATACTGGGACAACTCACTCTGGATATGAATAATAAATTTACCTGTATGGACCACCCCGATCCACAGCGTGGAGGATCAATGTTAGATCGCTTCATGAGGAAACAACCACAAATATTCAATGGGGGTACAAATCCACTAGTATCTGAAAAATTGATAAATTTATTAGAGAAAATATTACATGCCTTGGGGAGTAGCGAAATGGATAAAGATGTCATGGATGTTTACTTCCCCACTGGAGATGCTGATCAATCGAGGTCATTGATTCAAAACACGAAGGAAGATGATGAAGTATCAAATATGGAATATAGGGATTTTAATGATATTTTATTTGAAAAATAATTTCCTCCTGATTAATGAGCAGATATGGAAATGAAATTTCTGAGTCTGAGGAAAAATGAGGATGAGAATGTCGCAAAGTATGAGGATAAATTTAGAAAGGATAGTGAGGCATGCTTCAGATTATATATGTAACCCATTTAGTAATATTGATCGTTTCATTGATTGGTTAAAACCGTTTCTCTATCGAGCATTAGTCTCACAATCCTTCTTGTCGTATGAATATATTGTCTCGTGTTCTATCAAGACCGAAAAAGAATTCTCAATGTGTTACAACTTTAAAGTAAATCAAGAGAAGAACAGAACTACTGATCACTCTGGAAATCGAAACAAGGGGAAGAAGGGAAAAGATTTAAACCTATCATGTAGTAAATATGGGAAGAAACACCCCATCACATGCTTGATGGGAATGGGATTCTGTTACAAGTATGGTGAAAAAGGCCACCAAGCTCGTGATTTCAAGGGGATGAAAGAAGTTGCTGATGTTAAATGCTACAATTGTAGAGATATTGGACATTATGGAAATGAATTTCCAAAGAGTCAGGGGAACTTACATTAGAAAAGGCTAAGGGATCAATGACAAGCTTATGATATCACTACTACTAAGGTAGAAGCTCTGAAAGACGTGGTGGTAGGTAATTTAATCGTTTCCTCAAGTTTAGCCAATGCTTTTTTTGATTCTGGATCACCGCATTGTTTCATATCTATCCGATTTTCAATGAAAATTACATATTTCCAATTTTATTTAACAAGGTAATTGTCATCCAAAACTTCTACGGGATGTATCATTGCTACAAAGTTATGTGAATCAGTTCCCATTAGGGAATATAAATGTTATTTATCTGTTGATCTCATCTTCATACCCATTATTGAATTTGATATAATCCTCGGTATGGATAGGATTTCATACAATGATGAAAAAATTTATTATAAGAAGAAGGAGGTCACTGTTTTGATGATGATGATAATGAACACCTTATCATTAGAGCAGAATCATCATCACTTAATTCTTATCAAGATCCACCCCAAGTAGCACAACTAAATTCAATTATTGGGTAGGAAGAGAATAAAATGACTGTGGCTGAGGAAAGGAATGTTATAATAGAGGATGCACCTAATTTGAGAGAATATGTTGATGTGTTTATAAAATATTTACATGGACATCCTCTAGAATGATAAATTGAGTTTTCCATTGACCTAATTCATAGTTCAAGGCCCACATCAATGACCCCTTATTGAATGGACCTGTGGAATTAGTGGCACTAAAGAAACTACTAGAGGAATTGAGTAATAAGGGACTTATTCGCCCTAGTGTTTCTCCATGGGGATCCCCTGTTCTTTTTGTTAAGATGAAAGATTGATCTATGAGGTTGTGCAGCGACTACAGGTAGATCAATGCTATAACAATAAAGAACAAATATCCCCTACCTCGCATTGATGATTTATTCATCCAACTTCATAGAGCTCAATATTTTTCAAAGATTGACCTTCGATATGGATATCATCAGTTCTGTGTGAATAAGGAATACATTCTGAAAACAGCATTTCAAACCAGGTATGGTTATTAAATTTTTATAGAAATGCCTTTTGGGATGACTTATGCACCCTCTGTTTTCATGGATCTAATGAAAATAATTATCAAGGAATATCTCAATGATTTTGTAGTGGTATTTATTGATGATATCTTGGTATACTCTAAATGTTATTAAGATCATGAAAATAACTTGTACATTTTCTTGAAGTCTATTAGAAGACATGAATTATTTTGGATGTTTAGAAATTATGAATTCTGGTTTCAGGATATTTCTTTTCTTGGTCATATTGTTTCTAAGGATGGAATATATGTTGATCCTTCATAGACCAAGTCAATCCAAGAACGGCCAGCACCAATGACTATAACTCAGTTACATAGTTTTGTTGGTTTATCTGGTTATTATCGACATTTCATCCAAAAGTTTACTTGACTGGCTAACCCATTAACAAAGATCACACGTATATGGGTTAAAATTGTTTGGAAAAAAGTGAATGAAAAATGTTTCAATAAATTTATGAGAAGATTATTCAATGATCATATCTTGATTCTACCATTGGGAAATGATGGATTTGTTATTTATAGTGATTCCACATATAAAGGACTTGGTTGTGTCCTTATGCAGAATTATAGGGTAATTGCCTATGCATCACAATAGCTACAAATTCATTTGAAAAACTATCCTAATCATGATCTAGAGTTAGAATCTATAATATTTTCCTTGAATATTTGGAGAAACTATCTCTATGGTGAAAAACTGTGATATTTATACTGATCATAACAGTTTTAAGAATATTTTATCATAGAAAAAACTTAACACGAAGAAAAGTAGATGGCTTGAACTACTAAAGGATTATGATAGCACGATACACTACCACCCAGAGAAGGAAAATAAAGTGGAAGATGCTTTGAGCAGAACGTATCATAGAGTTTTTAACAAGATTTGAATAGAATGGGATCCTATTTTCATGGATCTAGTGAAGATGAAAATGGGAATAACCATAGAAGTTGAAACATCAATGCTTTTGAAAATGGTTTCCAAACCATCTTTACTAGAAAGGAATAAGAGTTCTCAGACCGATGATGAAGAGATTCAAAATAAGATTAAAGCTGTGAATGATGGGAGATTGAGTGACTTTGTGTATGAAGTTAGAATTTTTCAATTTTGGAAGAGAAATTGTGTTCCCAATATACCTGATCTAAAAAGACAATTTTTGGATGATTCTCACAGTTCCAATTTATCAATACACCCTGGTAGCACAAATATGTATATAGATTTGAAGGAACATTTTCAATGGGACAACATGAAGAGGGAGATTGCTGATTTTGAGTCAAGATGTATGGTTTGTCAACAAGTGAAGGCTGGAAGGAAACAGCCTGGAGGAGTCATGCAACCTCTTCGAATACAGGAGTGGAAATGGGAAAATATTATGATAGAATTTATCATGGGGCTAACAAAGACTCCTAGAAAGAATGATGCAATATGGGTTATTGTTGGTCGTCTAACCAAGTCAGAACATTTTCTTGCTATAAGAGAAGATCAACCACTTGAACGTCTAGCAAGAGTATATATTAATAAATTAGTGAGAGTTCATGGAGTACCACTATCGATTGATTCTGATCGTGATCCATATTTTACATCAAGATTCTGGAAAAGTCTTCAGAAAGCCATGGATACTGAGCGTCATTTCAGCACTTCCTACCACCCACAAACTGATGGAAAATCAGAATGGAGTATTCAAACCTTAGAATAAATGTGGAGATCATGCTCACTTGACATTCATGGTATGTGGGATAAATATTTAACTCTGGTAGAATTTTCCTATAATAATAGTTTCCATTCAAGTATACAGATGGCACCATATGAAGCGTTATACATTAAGAGTTGTCGCACACCAACCTGTTGGGATGGTGTTGGGGAAAGAAAACATGTAGGTCCATAACCAGTGGTGGAAAAAATGGAAAAGTTGTGGGTGATACAAAACCACATCAAATCAGCTCAAAGAAGGAAGAAGAGCTATGCTGACAACCGAAGGAAGGATTTGGAATTTTAGGTAGGAGATCATGTTTTCTTGAAGGTATCTCCATAGAAGGGTATAATATGTTTCAGTAAGAATTGAAAATTGAGTCCTAGATACATTAGACCTTTCGAAATTATATAACTAATTGGGGTTACAACCTACTGGTTTGAAATGCCTCCAAGTGTCTCCAATTTTCACGATGTGTTCCACGTATCAATGTTGAGAATATATATGCCAAGCCCAACACATGTACTCACTTATGAGGAAGTAAAACTGGAACCCACTCTGTCTTATTGCAAAGATCCCATTAGGATTCTAGATACCAGAGAACAAGTGCTGAGAAACCTGACGACTCGTCTGGTAAAAGTTTTATAGAGAAACTATAAGATGGAAGAGGCAACGTGGGAACCTGATTAAATTATGATGAAGAACCACCTGAGTTTTTTTACGTAGTAATATTCTATAAAAATTTAGAATGGAATTATTTCAAGGTGGGGGGAATGTAACACCCCAAGCTTCCATGGTACGCTTCTATTTTAATAATACAAAAGCATGTGTCGTACTCAACTTCGAGGATCTAATACACACCACAACCAATCAAAGAAGCTGTAATGTATAGTAATACCCACTTTTTGAAATTTTATAAATTATATTATTCAAATTGGACTTTGTTTTTGGATTTGGAATATCAAAATTAGATCAGGGTGAGTTTTTTGTATTTTTCTGACAACTTCCAATTTTTGATGAATAGTTAAAAATACTAAACTATAATTAAAAAAAACTTTTTTAATCCAAATAATTTATAGTGATAAATTATAATATTGAGTTATTTTGAAGAATATTTAGAATATAGGTTTATCATTTTATCCAATTTTGTTCATTGGTTGTAATTTAACATTTAAACTAGACATATACAAGTGTCAATCTTTTGATAGTTATTATTTCTTAAAAAACACGCTATTTATTTTTACAACGAGACTTAATTTTAAATTAATTTCTGCCACTTCTGTGTATGGAAATTGGAAAAAAGGATTCCATATTTGGGAGCAGCAAGTTCAAATTGTGTAAATAGGTATCTTTAATTTCTATAATTTATGAATAATTACATTGGTAAATATTTTATTTACCACGGTTAAAGGGTAAATCGGTAAATATGATTAATAAAATAATATTAAAATAATATTAAATTACCCTTACACATGTCCTAACCCTATCATATGATACATGTCCGACCATGGGCATCTTTTGGTCGATTTTGGGAACACCTAGAGCCACTTGAGAGTGATAATGACACTTTATATAAATTAATTTAATGTAATGTAAAAAAAGACATAAACATATATCTTTAGTGAAACAATTTTTACATGGTGTTATATAAATTATCTTTTAGACTATAAATATTAATTATAAATCTAAAAATATTTCCTACATAATTGTATTTTATTTATAATTTTTAGTCATTGAATAATTAAACTTATTTATTACACAATGATGATGCAGTGTTTTCCTTATTAATGAATTAATCAAATAAATGGTATTATAAATGTTAAAATAAACAAAATTGAATATTTTGATGCCATACAATACTTTTTTAAGTCACTATGGCATGTTAGGATTTATTAAATAAATTTATTTTGAATTAATAATGTTTTTATGACTTTAACAAAAATCAATTATTAAATACTGTCAGAATTAAAATAAAAGAGTTTTTAAAACAAATATTATATTATTAATTGATATATTATTCATAAAAATATAAGGATCATCCAAAGGACTTATATGATGATAGGTATGTTATTAATGTACCACATGGGGTTATATTGGCAGTTTATATTATGTTTATTAACTATATAATATAAAAATACAAAGAGACATGGTAAATGTCAAACTATTTTATTAAGAGTTAAATCTAAAAGTTAAGATTAATATATTGAAAAAAACCTATCAAAAACCTATTGGTTGAGTGGTTTTTAACCCATCCACAACCTATAATTTAAATTATATATTTTGGAGCCAATATAATCCGAAAATTATTTTATTATAAAATAATATTTCTAGCTTTACCTAAGGTACCCCTCACCGCTCTTATAAAAGTGCACTCCCCCTTATCTCTATTTCACACATTTAAAGCCTTTTGGTTCGGCCAAACCCTGCCCAAATACACTCTAAACTATCCTCCCTTATTCCTAGTGGTTCTCCTTTAGTCATAAATCCATATTATGGAGCCATTTTGATCAAATAAAAATGAATAACCTGAAAAAGAGATAAAATATTTCATCACCTCATTCATGTTTCTTTCTTCTTACACTTACTTTTTAATTGCTATTTCCATTATAAAATTGTAACCCCAGTATCTTCTATATAATGTGATTTTATTATAAATATGGTACATCCCAATTCATTATTCTATCCATACCTTCAATGAGATGTCACCATACGTGTGTACGTACGGCTTATCGTCTCCACATCATGGTGTAATTATCCTTCAATAAATAATTATTTGGAAAAGTATAATAATGATGGGTAATTGATTTAAATAATAAATATAACATGATAATTATTCTATATATATGATATACCGTCCAATTATATCTTATTTTTATATCAAAATAATGATAGTGTCGCTCGTGCATACCTATGGATTACTGTCTCCACGAACGCGATGAGATTCATTCTCCATTTTATCCATTCATGGATAATTTTAATTTTATAATTAAATGTAATATTTAAAGGCGTTATATATTTTAGGATATGCACAAGATATATCCCAACCATCATAAATATGACTCACATAACAACGAATATAAAGGGAAACGAATATGTTAACACCCGAAACAAAAATAATACTAAGATATTATCAACAAAACAGTGTTAAAAGATCATATATGATATCATATTAATGTATATGATTCTTATATATTTTAATAACAATTATTCCACCATTATAAATGAGGTGAAACTACCCTCGACCAAGGAAAATTACAAGATAAGTGTTAATTTCACAATCTCTTCATTTTTCTGATGTTGTTTATATGTAATTATCTACGAGGACCTCTTTATCATCCACATCCATGTTTCCTAAAAATGAATTTCAAAACATTCTTACTATATTAAAGACTATGGTTTAAAGTCATTAATACCCTTTTTTGACTTTTTAATAGATGTTTACAACGAAATCTTTCTGTCGTTTTCCAAACAAGGTCCTTTATAACCTTTTCGACAAAATTAAGGTAAGAATGTCTATTTTTTACTTATACGGTGTGTGCGGCTATTTTATGCCATTATAAAATCATCGAATCTTCCATTAAAATCTTATAATAATATTCTTAATGTAAATTGTATCTTTTATAGTTATGGGACTTTTAAATGATTTCAAAAAAAGAGATATTTCTCTCAAATAGTTTTGATTTCATTTATGTCAACAACCATTGATGGATTATAATCTTATTTGAAGTTGATTTATTATGATACATAACTTCCATATTTTATTGAAGGATTTGTGATATGTTTGAATGTGGATGTGTTATTTTTATACGATTCATGGTTTATGAGATAAAGTATAAACATTTCGTATGCTAGTTTTAATAGGAATTTTTATGTTATGTTTAAACATGTTCATACGAGGAATGTGTTGGACTTAGTAAGTGATGAGTGGAGCCCAATATAACTCATCGATGAACTGGTAGGTATCATGAGACAAACTAGTCTCTTGGCATAAGGCCTTGACAAAATCTTATTTATAGTCTTGTCACAAGGCCTTGACTATGTGGTTATGATAGTATGACATTATGAATTACTTAATTATTTAAGTGGTTATCGATATTGCATGTGAATATTCGACTATTAGAATATCAATTTGAATAAGTAAATAGAATTATTTCATTTTATTTTTTCCATATTATGCTGAAGTTCATATATAAAAGGCTTTTTTGTTATACATTTCCTTAAATGTTTATACTTATTTATTAAAGTTTCCACTATATTGTTATCCTTACTAAGAATATGATCTCACCTCTTTCTATGTTTTATTTTTCCCATGACGGGAAGAAGAATTTTATGACTGACCTGGAGGGATAGTCTGAGGGGATATTATTGTGGAATATGGAGACTATGTTGTTGTAGTTTTTCACTTTATGATGTAATGTAAGACTTATGAATGTATCTAGTGTTTCCAAGTCTACTAAACTATTCATTATTTCGAAACATAATATTTTGTGACCATGCCAATGTAATGTAATAATTAACCAACTCTGGGTAACTGGGGTCGAGGAATTACATTAATCACTAGAAAATATCATACGTTGATATCTCATCATCTAACATCTGCTAGCTGTAGTAGACGTATCATCTCTATTTCTCTCACTATCACTCCCAGATGTATAGTGTTGTAGGAAGCCTTCTACCACCAGTTCCTACGCTAGCAACTCTACATAGGTGAAGATGCACAAGGGAACTATGATATCATCGATCTCTCTACAGAGTCCCCACTCAAATGTATGTTCATAGAAAATGCCGTTATGGATCAGAAAACCACCAACTCTAGACAATCCTCTACTGTCTGTTGGACTGGCATAATGAGGAACCTCAGTGGTCTCTGGTGCAGGAACTCACAAAGTGCACTCAACCTGCACACATCCTCGGCTGGATCAGCTGGGGCTATATACATCTTAATAAATGGGGGGTTCTTCTACCTTCCAACCTGGAGAAAGGGTCTCACATGATGGGTCCATAACATAGCTCACATCACTCAAAGAATCAGCGCCACAAACCATTGCTAATATCCTAGATGGCTATCATCATGGAGAAATTATGAATGTTATCAAGGAGTACTGTGGTCAGATGATCCTATCTATATATCATCACTTATGGGGAGATGAATCAAATAGGACAGTTAAGGACTCAATCTTATATGAAGCATGTACCATTTTTCCCTACAACAGGTGTCTCAGGGAGGCGAGTTGACAAGAGGGTAATTCTTGTCATAATGAATTGATATGTTGGCCACTCTGACCACCACTAGACTCCCTGACCTGAGATCCTCTCTTGAGAAACCTTGAAATTTTTTCCCTAAACCCAACCAAGACCATTTTAGAGAAGCATCAAAACTTTTTACCAAGGTTCAAACAAACTTTGATACCACTCTGTCCTGACACGACTCGTAACAGATCTCGAGCCATAACTACCCCAAGCCAACCTCCATAAGCTAGGGGCTGGCGACTAGTGCCAAAGGTACAACAAACTCGGGGAGGCCTTTGCCTAAGAACTCGTACACACAAACATAGACAACTATGAAAAATTATAGAGGAAAAGAAATAATGGTACCACATTGATATAAAAATGGAAGAAAACAAAAATGTATCGACCTCTAAAAATAAATTTACAATAAAAGTAATGCTGAAAAGGAAAGGGGAAAAATTACACACCCAACTAAAATATTTTTGAAACCTAGAAATAGGTGAAAAAGATAAACTGCAGGAAGATTCCCACTCTTGAATCCCATGATACGACCACCACAAGCGGTCCATGAACCTTGTATCCCTATGCTCCTCTAATATCACAATCAACCTGTTTGTTCTCTACAATGGCACACCAAATTCGGGCAAAGGACATGCAGGGGTGAGTATATGAAGACTCAGTCGGATGACACGAAGTATTTAGGGACTATCAAGAGAGGCACTGAAGAGGTGAGTAATAAGAGAGAATAAGTTACAACAAAAGTGAACGGAAAAACAAGAACTCCACCCAATAATAGATATGATCGCTTGTAGAAACCTAAATGAGAGAGTAATATGTTCTCCATATTATTACTCACACCAGGAATATGCCAATACATATAACCAGGGCATCCAGATATAATCATACCATATACCTATAGTTTATAGACATGTCACCCAACCACGTACCCATCCAGTTTAAAGACTCCACAAAACACACATCTAGGAGAACTCACTCCCCGAGTCTGATAGATCTTATAATGTCTGTCGGAGAAATGCTGTTCACCGGGCAAGTTCACGAGAGATAGAAACACTCATTATGAGAGAACAAACTCTTGAGTTGGATTGATCACGATGCTCAAATGGGGATCACTTCCAGAGCCTAGGATGATACCATGACTCATCCAGATTTACATTCTATGTAGAGGATCAAGGCCCTGTGGTGATAGTCCTGTTGATACCTGACACTTCCTCGAGTCAAGAATGGATATAGGATCTCACTCCGGGATACTCAGAGGGATACTTTAATCTATCATGGAACGCCCTACTAAAGAGATAATACTGTTATAGAATGAAAGGATACCTAAACATTAGGGGTACTAGAAAAAGGGGAACTAACTAAAATCAAACATGTCCAATATATGGTTTTCTAGAATATCAAGCCATATACTAAGAAGTACACAACATGTTTAAATGTAACACACCATGTCTTCTGACCCCTGGTGTTTCCCATGTAAAATGGCCCATGTCGTAAGGCTGGTCGTGAAGAAGAATATATACATGGCGAGTAAGAGAGTGACTCACCGTGTTTCTCTATCTGGAGAGTACTTCATTTACTCTGGCCATGTGCCCATAAATGTCTTTATCTAGTGTGTTACAACACGTGTAACTGGTACAAAGGGTAACCCATGGAGCTTGCTTGGTCTGGACGTGTAGAGGATTACCGACTCTAATGATCGGAAATCCATCATAGAGGAAAACGAACCCCCACTCATGTGGTGGGGAGTCCTGTCTATACCGAAGGAGAGGAGTAGGGAATTCTTGTGCCTTTAGTCATCAAGGGATTAGCCATCACAGCTCTCACAAAAATAAACACCCTGCTTCTGATTCTAATGTAACCAGTCATACCTCAACCTCCATGAAGTTCCATAGTGGAGTGACCCAATGGTTGAAAATATCATAAGGGTTCCAACACAACAGAAGGTGGGTCAAACTGGGTGCCCAGTCTGTATGTTATAGGCATTTTTGTACCGAGGGTTTGGTTGGATTCGTGTTTGATCCATCCCGACCGTACTTCAAACATCACTGAATAACTGAATGGGTCACACCATGGTGCTCCACATAGAAAAATACACTATATGGACTACCCATTTGTCCAAAATGGATACCTAGTGAAAAGGTTGTATTTCACCACCACACGTGTGAAACGAGACTTCTGGGGCCTGCACTTTGACCTTGACATAAAATATCCAAAATTGGTTTTGAAACATCCATAATAATTTTAGGGTCGCATCTTCAGAGATGGTTCGTCATTCTAACACCATATGAGGGAGATATATCAGATATAAGACGTCATAATAATAATAATAATAATAATAATAATTTTTGTTTGGTGGACCTGATCCAAAAATCCCGAATTTATTATAAAACTTTTTACTTTAATCTACCATATTAATTACATGATCATATCGCCATTGACGGCAAGACAATCAGACGTCTCACGCATGAGATATGGCTGGTTGATGATTTAATAATAATATAAAATCTATTGATTCAAGAGAGTTTCGAGTACCAAATATGAAAACCAGAAAAATACATCCAATATTGGACTCATAATTATTTTCTTAAAGTTAGGGTCTCACTACCACTAACAGTTCATGAAACAGAGATCGCAAGGATAAGTTACAGGCAAAACATGATTTTCCCTTTGAAAATAATAATATCATTATTATATTATTATAATTATTATTTAACCAATTTTTCCATTAAATGAAAAATCCCCCTTCTCAACCCATTTCAGGGTTTTTGCATGTGTAGAGAATTATACCCTACAATTGACACTTCTTTTTATTATTTTCGTTTTATTGTTTTAAATCACAAAACAATCAAAAAAGGGAAAAAAGGTTTCAAAACCTCCCTTCTTCATAAAGGGTTAACACGCCCCTGGATTCCGTGTCTCCCTTTTCTATTCTTCATTTATTCTTATCTTTTATTTTATATCATCGCCAATATATTTTTCTTCTTCTCTCTCCAACCTCCACCTTCTTCCACCATTTCCTTCTCCAATAACCCATGACCTGCCCTTCACGCGTCAGCCTCATCTGCCAGATCTGGAGCCTCTGTCCTACCAACATCCTGGCTTCATGCTCGCTCCACCAAGCCGCATGCACTAGCCGCACTGGACCACCCTTGCTCTACCACATTGTCTCGCTGACTGGACTGCCTCGCACTGCCTACCCCGCTCCACCGGACCGCCCAACTCACTATAGCCCGATCTTCTACATCACCCCGAACTGCCATCACTGCCTCGAATGCCACTAAACCTACCGCACCCATCTTCTGCGGTCTCCTGATCTCTTCACCAAACTTCCACCTTTAACCTCTGAAACCCACATCATACCATCATGACATAATCCTTCTTCACACTATTCCGGATTCAATTTAACACAGAAAAAAGAGACATATGTGGATCTATGATCCACAGGTCGAGATCTTCGCGTCTGTATGCCACACTCAACAAAACATTTTGTTTTTAGTACGGTTCATTATTTGGTTCCCTGAAGTATGTGTATATAATGAAATAGAAGAGTCGATGGTATATGAGTGGATATATGGCCATGTTAGTTTGGCCAATATCGTTGAAAACCAAGAACATGAGGAATTTAAAAATAGATATTTATCACAAATCAAGATTTTAAATCATTTGATAAAGAAGAAGAAAAACTAATTCAACCCATTGTTTTTCGATCCATGAATTAATTAATTTAATTTTCGTCCATCATGAAAAACCAACAGGGGTAATGAATTCAAAAAGATAAATCCTACCCCAGGTTTGGATCAATTGTTGGTCAAGATCGGGTTCTTCAAGATCCATTCGGTGTTGACGATGATTGCACTTGCACAATGATGAAAAAAAGATGTTGAATTTACCAAGCTTTGATCCATCGTTATCCAAGAATTTATCATCATATATCAATGGAGAGGATAAGAGATGATATGATAAGTTGTCATTGGAAAAAAAGGTTGTGAGGAATAGTTCTCATAACAATGAATTAATAACCTCCCATCAGGTTAAAGGAAATTAATTAAATAATTAAATAAATAATTACTTAATAGTTTAATTATTCCCCGACAATGGAGCATAAGCCGAACACCCGACACTGACAAAGGTTATACCTTTCTTAGGGTAAAACCAGCATTTTGAATTTATCAGTGGTTTCATGATTTTTCACCCGAGTCCCAGTTTGAGAGATAATTGGGATTGATCAATTAAATGAATAATTTAATAATTTAATTTATCCATTTAATACACCGCCAACGAGTGAGGGATCCAAACATCCCACGATAACTTATTTTTCATCGCACCTAAGGGAAACCCAGTGTTTCATACCCCACTACGGTCTTATATTTTTGATCCGATCAACCGTTTAATAGATTTCCCATTTTCATTAGTTAAATGTGTGTGCATAATATAAAACCAATCAATATTTTTATAAAATTTAATTCTGGGAACACCAGGCCTATGAAATTCCCACTGTCTCAGAGCCCAACTCTAGAAATATTCATTGAATGATTTCAAAGTCTTATTAGGAAAAAAAACTGGGTCTCTATACTTCATTATATAATATCCTCTTGAAAATAAATGGGTCTCATTAAAATATTTTAATCACAATAACATTCCATTAATATAAAAAATAAAGGTGGTATAATTCTATCATTTCACCATTAAATAATATGTAACATAAATGGATTTTATCTTTGATTGAAAATGATTTCAATAAAAAAAATGTCGGACATTTCTTAAGGAATGTAACCTTTTTTTCGAAATAATATTTTTAAATCAAAAATTTCATATAATATTGTATAAATACTTTTCATTGAAATTTTTAATGAAATTGTATAATTTAATCATCAATGAAAACATTTTTCATGATGTTGGAATGTATGTTATGTTTATACATGCTAAAATAAATATTCAATTTATATTATTAGTAGAATCCAAATTAGTCTTGTTTTGAAAACGACATGAAGTGTCATTTAAAAATTAAAATTAAATGGAAAAACAAGGTGAATTTTTTTTACATATAGATTTTGGAATGATAATTTTTTTAAAAAACCAGGATATAGCAGGAAAATAATTTTCATCTAAAGATTGAAAAAATGCAAATTTTTCTAAAAAAACTAGTTTTTTATCCAATGTCATAAAAGTGTTGAAAATTAATGAAAAAAATTA
Organism: Viscum album; assembly: GCA_963277665.1. Taxonomy (NCBI): domain Eukaryota; kingdom Viridiplantae; phylum Streptophyta; class Magnoliopsida; order Santalales; family Viscaceae; genus Viscum; species Viscum album. Next base: position 476,829,436 of record OY728148.1, read on the forward strand.
TATTAATGAAATATCCATACGATATAAATTTTATGACATTTTTTAAAATTATATCATTATATTTCATCACCAAATTCAATATCATAATGAATAATGATAAATATTTAGATTGTAACATTATACCATGATAACTTTGGTAATATTTTGTATAATATTACCAATTAGGTAATAATATAAAATATATCATAGAATATCAAATAAAAAAATATATTCATGATAAATTATCTTTTGGGGGGATATACATAAACCTCAATTAACAATATTGGTGCATAACATAACATATGTTCTAAAGATGGAAAATTGATAGAAAAATCCATTTCCATAAGTCTCGAGTTTGTTCTCACACATCTAAACTTCATATATAATAAATATATATTTATTTTAAATATAATATATATATATATATCATGTAATAGTTTAATTGATCATGAACCATTATTACACAATTGTAAACAATTTAGTACAAAAAATCACATTTCTTCTAAGAACAACTCTTTTCGATGACTAATTTTATTTGGTATTTTAAGTCCTACATATTGATCGAGTTTCAATAATTTATATTTTTATAACTCTGTTATAAATATAATATATTTTAATTTTATAATTATATATAATAATACATATATTTATAAATAAAAATGGAAATACCAAGTTCATGTAGATGGTAGTCCATACATTCATATGAACCTAGTTTCCATTTTCTCGATGGATAAAACAAAAGATATGTTATAGAAAATAAAACACTTATAGAATAATTATAATTTCATATATATCACATAAATTCATCATATGTACCCTTACTACCTTCCATTTAAATAATTAGTGAAAAATGAAATACAACAGTTCGGCATGAGGTAGTCTGTCACACAAACAAGGGATGTTATCGTATCCCCCACGAAATGGAAATAGATAAGTTATATCTAACTAAAAAATTAATTTGGAATGTACTACCATAAATATCATATATTTATTTTAAATTAATCATTATTTACAGTCTTTTATGGTGATGATTTGAAAAAATAACATATGTTCGTGAGGAAGTAGAATGATTAAAATACAAATGATTATTTCATATCCCATTTGATGGTAGAAGAGATATTTTTATAAAATAATATTATAAGAAATAAATCAAAATATATGAGAGAAAATGGTGTTCTTATACCATCACAATTTTAGAATATTTGATGGATGTTGATGAAAAATATCATAGAGACCCTAAGTTACAAATTATACTTCTTTTTATATATTCTCCTTTAGTAGGGACCAAAGGCCATTTGGGGATTTTATCTTGATTAAAATATGTTCTATAGGCGATAGTGAGAGATTGTATACTGTTTTTTAAAAATTACTTTCTGATATAAAGGGATATAACAGCATGAAATGAAGAGGAGGGTGGGTGGCCTTTTATAAGTAAGGTGAGCAGGACATACAAAATTTTTTAAAATAAAAAGTTGGAAAAACATCGTACACATGATGAAAAGATTATAAATAAAACAGTATCAATAATTAATAATTTTAAGCTATTTATCATTCATTAAAAAATATTTTAAATAATCTTGTTTGTCATTCAAACCATTACATTTTTAATTAACCCCCCATCCCAAGAAAACCTATATTGAACTTCACCATTATAATTAATTTTTTATTAATTCCTTTATTATATATAGAGAAAAATTTAATTTTAAATTATTAAATAATATGAAATATTAAAACAAATTGGAATACAATTTATCATATTCATATAATTGACTTTTAAAAAATATATTTAAATTAAACCTGGAAACACAACAATGAAGGGGGTTTCAATATGTGTATTTTTGAAGAAAAAAATACGATTTTATATTTACTCTATCACTAGTAATTAAAATTATATGAATTTTGAATAATTACTATTGATATATAATATATATATTGATATATATGTATATTTAATTTTAATCATTTCTGAATAGGGGTTTTTAATTATCTAAAAACAATATTTACCTTGTTAATCATAATCATCTTTAAAGGTTCCAAATGATTTTATAAAGTTTACAATTCACCCCCCCCCACCTCTTGTATTTTGAGCATCATTAGATACTACATGTAGTATCTATACTATTTCGATCCTACATTTGGTATTATAGAGTATATGATACTCACATACCATCTCTACAATTTGTATCAAAGGATAGGTTAAATATGAATTAATCTCAAGATTATATTTAGAACATAATTCATCATATTATCATTGTCAGAATCAGTTTTTCGGACACATAAATTTCGAATTCATATTTTTCATAGAGATTCACTTGTTTTACCTTTTCTCTTGCTGAGGATTAGTTTCTTTGTTCACAATTTTTTTTTTCTATTAACAAGATTTTGTGGAATTTTTTATTAAAGATGGAAAGAATCAATGTTTGTTCCATAGATAATCTTAATACAACAAGACCACCTATTTTTTAACGGATGTGATAATGAATATTGGAGAGATCGAAAGAAGAAATTTATTATCAATACTGGTGTTGTTAATTTTTTAATGCTTACTGGAGGATAGAAAATCCCTGACAAGGAAGTAAATACCTTTACCAATAAATAAAAACTTGAATATCAACTGAATTATAAGTTACACAATAATATTATTTGTTCTATGACTAGATATATATATATAAATTTCTTCTTGGGAAGAAGAAAATTGTTTTTGTAATAAACATGAAGTTACACACTTTGGAACTTCTAATGTTATTGAATCTAAAATAGCCATGCTCAGAACTAAATATCATGGTTTGTTCTTTCCTTATGGAGAACCCATATGTAAGTTGCAACAAAGAATCTTGACTATTATGATTAGTGTAAAATCCATGGGTGAGAAAGTATTATATGATGAAGCTAATGTTGATAAGATCATAGACATCATGCCCAATGAGTGGGAATCCAAGATGACTGCTGTTGATGAGAATAGAAAAGTTATTCTGATTTCTCTTGATGAACTGTTTGGAACTCTTCTTCAACATGAGACCAGAATGAAAAGAGATTCTGATAATATTAAGAAAAATAATTGGAATGGTAGTGTTGTTTTTACAAAAACATCCAATCATATGAAATCCCAGAATCCTGAGAGAGTTACAAGATCAAAATCTAGTGGAAGTGGATCTTTAGAAAATGAGATAACAAATCTTGCTCGAAGGATGAACAAGATTGTTGGATAGTAGAATTTTCAATAAAAATATAAAAAGAAGGAATTGAAAGATAAGAAATATTTAGAAGTCACTTGTTAATAATGTAAGAGATCTTGACATATAAACCTGATTTTCCTATGACTAAGATAAAGAAACAAATAAAATCATTTTTATAGAAACAGAAAGAAGTACTACAAATATAAAGCAAAGAAAGACTTAAAAGATAATGACACATGAGGTGCCAGTGGTGGTGACTCTTCTGATGAATCACCAGAATACGGATATTCTGGATAAAAGAATCTTGGTCTAATAGCCAGAATACCTATTGACAATAAATGCTTAGTGGGTAAGGAACACAATGCTGAATCAATTATCAATGTTTCTTTGAATGAGAACTATAGTGATAGTAAATACTATAACTATTATGATGAAGAATCTTCTTCTAGTGAAGATGATACTTTACCTACCTATGAAGATGTTTATAGTTTTGTAAAGCTCCTTGAGATTGAGAATTCAAATCTCATGAAAAATCTTGATAAAGAAAATTCTAAGAATACTATTCATACAATGTAAATATAATATCATTCTAAAGATCTTGATAAGAAAATTTTTTATTTTGAATGTATTTCAAAAAAATCACGACAAAGTAAATTCTGAGAAGAATAATTTTTCTATGGATATAGAAAACTAAATTTCTAAGAAAAATGTTTTTGAGCCTATCTCTATTTCAAAATCAAATGTTTTAGAAGACAATAACACGGTTATCAAACTAAAATACGAAATTTTTTCCCTCACAAAGTGTTTGTAAAACATTACCTTAGGTAAAGAAAATTTTGATAACTTGTATTCTCAAATCTGACCTCTAAAGACTAATTATGGTTTTGGTTATACTACTTCTAAAAAAATAGCAACAATTTATTCCTCATTGTGCTCCATTCTGTACTATGTGTCTGTACGGTGGGAATTGAGAATCAAAATTTTCTATAAACAAAACTCAATCATTAAGATTTCATAAAGTCTATTTTTCTAAGAAAATGTGGGTGCTTAAAATTTTTCTTTCTAAAATTTCTGGATCCATGAAATTTTAGGTTCCAAATTTCTAACTCTTTAGTTTTAAATAAAATAGATAAATTACCAACAACAATACTTCGTACATGGATAGTTGATGTTCTTGGCATATGACTGGTAATAAAAACAACTTTTCAAAGATTGTCAAGACGAAAGGAGGAAAAAGAAACTTTTAGAGATAATGCTCAAGGATAAATTATTGGTATAGTTAACATCGTTCATATTGGAAAAACATTGATTTAAAATATTTTATTTGTTAAGGGTCTTATGAACAACCTTATTAGCATAATCCAATTATATGATAGTGGTTACCTTGTGAATTTTAGAAATGAAAAGTTCTTAGTACACAATTCAAAGGAAGAGTTTATTCTTCCTACCCCTAGGAAAGAGAATGTATATACAGTAATCATAGAAGGCCTTAGGAGACATGAAATACCTTTCCTCAGTGCAATGGAAGATAATTCATGGTTGTGTCATAGAAGGTTAGGTCACTGTAACCTTAAGAATCTATGAAAACATTCTAAGAATATATTAGTTAAGGTTCTACTGGAGCTTAGATATGATTCTTCAAAAGTTTGTGACCCTTTTCAAAATGGAAAGACACATAAATATTGTTTTAAATCAATCTTTGAGTTCACAACTACTGATGCATTATAGTTAGTGCATAAGGATCATTTTGTTCCTACACAAACTAGAAGCATCGGATGCAAGTATTATGAATTTGTTTTAGTTGAAGATTACTCTAGATTTACATGGGACTATTTTCTAGCAAAGAATTATGATGTTTATTTGTATTTTAAAAGTTTTAGATCCCATGTTAAAAATGAGAAAAACCTTCCATTGATAACTATTCATAGTTATCAGAGTGGATAATTTTGAAATTCTGATTTTGAAACTTTTTGTAGTAGAAAAGAAATTACTCACAATTTCTCAGCACCAAGAACTCCTCAACAGAATGGTGTTGTTGAATGAAGAAATAATATTATTTAAGAGATAAAAATAACCACGTTGAGTGAATATTCTATAGCAAGACATTTTTTGGCTGAAGCTGTAAGTACTTCTTGTTATACTATATATCATGTTCTAATTAGACATTTTCTTATGAAAACTCATTATGAGTTATGGAATTATAGAAAACATAGACTTTCCTACTTCAAGGTTTTTGTTTTTACGGTATTCATCCTGAATAATAAAAATAATATTCATATATTCACACTAAAATCCGAGGATGAAATTTTCTTAAGCTACTCCACAACTTCATATTCATATAGGGTTTTCAATAAAAACACATGTACTATTGAAGAGACAATACATGTGAAATTTTATGAAACAGATCCTGTAGTTTTTAAACAATCCCAACCTATATCTTCGGAATTGTTTTCAAAAACTGATGATAAACCATTGTTAGATGATCATTTTGATAAGGAAAATTCCCAAGAAAATGTTTTTGAAGAACTAACCCCAGAAGATTTTCGACCCTATGTTTATGAACATGTTTTACAAAACCCAAATTAGTTGATTCTAGAAAATCATCCTAGTGATAGTATCATTGGTGATGTGAATCAACCTGTATTTACTAGACGTTCCATATGAAATTTAATAGAACATATAGCATTCCAATAATAATTAGAACCAAAAAGAACTGATGAAGAATTAGGTGACGATGATTGGATAAATGCTATGAAAGATGAACTAAATTAATTCAAAAGAAATTATGTCTGGACCATGGTTGAAAGACCAAAGGAATCTTCTGTTTTTGGAGTAAAATGGGTGTTCAGAAATAAGTGTGTTGAAAATGGAATCAATGTAAGAAATAAAGAAAGATTAGTTGGAAGAGGATATAATCAATAAGAAGGAATAGATAATAATGAAACCTACGCTCCAGTAGCTAGACCTGAATATATTAGTATCTTAATAGCCTTTGCATCATTATTTAATTTCAAACATTTTCAAATAGATATGAAATGTGATTTCCATAATGGTTATGTTCAAGATGAAGTTTTTGTTGAACAACCACCTAGTTTGGAAGATAAAATACATTCTGATCATGTTTTTAAACTTACCAAAGCATTGTATGGACTTATGCAAGCACCTTGAGCTTGGTATGATAGACATACATGATTTTTGCTTCAAAATAATTGTGTTAAGGGAAATGATGACCCAACCATTTTTATAATGAAAGATAAGAAAAATGTTTTGATTACACAATTTTATGTAGATGGAATTATACTTGGTTCAACTCAGTGATCTTTAACTGATTCCTTTGAGGTTCTAATGATATCTGAGTTTGAAATGAGTATGATGGGTGAGTTATCATTTTTCACTGGTTTTCAAATTTCTCAAAAACTAGAAGGAATCAATATATCCCAAAATAAGTATATTAAAGATATTCATAAAAATTATGGATATGACAACACTAAGAGTATAAGTACTCACATTGGTACGTCAAACACACTTCATCATGATGATGCTTGGAAACCTGTTGATCAAACATCTTTTAGAGGTATGATAGGAATTTTACATTACGTGATGGCTAGTCATCCAGACTTAATGTTTTCATATGCATATTTTCTAGATATCAATAAAATCCTATGGAATCTCATTTGAAGGCAGTGAAAATAATATTTTGCTACTCAAAGGGAACCAAGGATATGGGACTCTTTTAGACTTCTAGAAATAATTATGTTTTTAAATGTTTTTCAGATGCTGACTTTGGTGGATGTAGAATTGATAGAAAGACTACATCCGAAACATGTCATTTCTTAAGGGATTCATTAGTTTATTGGTCATGCAATAAGAAACTCTCAGTATCACTTTCCACTGCTGATGCTGAATATGTAGCAGCCAGATGTTGTTGTGCTCAAGTATTGTGGATGCAACACACACTCACAGACTATGGTATGTGTTTTACCAAAACACAAATTTTTTGTGATAATACATGTGCCATTTCCCTTAGTAAAAACACGGCACATTACCCTCTTTCAAAACACATACATATTAGGCATCACATTATTATGGATCACAAAAAAAGGAGATATCGTTCTTCAATTTATCTGAATGAAATATCAACTTGCTGATATTTTCACAAAATCTTTACCCTCTGATAGATTTTAATATATTAAACAGAAGTTAGGAATGATAACCATGAGGTAATCTTCCCTGTTAACTTCCTTTTGATTCAATCTCCTTACATTAATAAACTCATTTTCATTGGGGGAGTACATTTGCTTGTTAGTTTTCGATAAATTCATAATAATGTTTTCAAAATTTTTCATAATGACGGTTTCAAAATGTGTCGCAATGATGATTTCAAAAAATTTTGTAATGATGTATTCAAAATTTTCCTAATGAAGATTTTCATAATGAAGATTTTCATAAAGAAGATTTTTGTACTCAATATTTTTGTAATAATGATTTTTGTAATGGAGTTTTTTTTGTAATCAAAATTTTTTGCAATCTAAATTTCATCAAGAATATTTTTTTCCTTTTCTGAATAATCTTCCTGGAAATTCAAAAGGTATGTATTATTTATTATGTTTTCTTAGTCGTCATTTAATCACTGGTATTTTTTTTCTGTAATTTTTTTTTTCATATTCTAGTTTTCCTAATTCAGTTTGTTTTCCTTTAAAAACTCAAATAATCGGATCCTTCCAAATTTTCCTTATGGACATCATTTCAACCATATAATCTGATCAGAAGGGTTTTCAACTATTGTATTGTCATTGGAAGTTCAACCATCGCTTCCAAAACTTATATAAAGGACCCCATAAGGGTTGTCTTATATCTGATTTCAATTCATTGGGTGTCGAAGCCTTTCCCCCCTTTTAAAAGCCAGTTCTGAACCTCTCAAATCTTGCTCAAATCCGAATGTCTGGTGAAGTTCCATCTAAAGAGATGTCAACTATCAAATAGATTTTAGAGTGGATGATTTATAGAGATAGGTTGGTGCATTCAAATTTCTTTTCCACGTATGATTCCATTATATCAAAGATCATTAGGTTGAATGGATGGGAAATCATTTGCATATCAAATCAAGGAGCTCAATATTTGGTGTATTTGGATCTTCTGAAGGAGTTCTATGAAGAAGATAGATTCTATAAGGAAGAAGGCATGGAGAAGTTTTCACTTAAAAGATATGGTAAGACCTATGCTCTATGTATATAAAGGAAGCTAGTTTGTATGGAGTTCTATTTGATGGGGAAACTGAGTTCTGTTCCCAAAAATTTCCGGATATACAAGGATATTTTTTCAAAGTAAAATATATGGAGTGTCTTGTTCATTCAGATATCAATACTGCAAAGATTTCTCATTTTTCTACAAATAAATGGATCCTTGAATTATGGGTTCAGGGTTTTATCATTTCGAGAAAGGGTGAGATGGACATGTTAAAGAAGAGTTATATGTACTTTTTGGACATCTTGTTAAAATAAAGTAAGATCAACTTGAAGAAGCATGTTCTCATTACGATTGAGAATATAATGAATGAGAACATGAAATATTAGATAATCATGTATCCAGAAATCCTCTCCAAGCTCATTGTACGGTTCCATGGTTATTATAAGATTCCTTGCTGCTCAAAGCTGAGCAACTGCAAATTCATGCTAATCAGTGATGATTCTCTTAAAAGGATGAAAGTTGTTTTTTCTAAAGAGTCAGGATAATTCTATGACTTACCAGAGGAGGATGATGAAGCTAATCCTAAGGAAAAAAGAAGTTCAAGAACTATCAGAAAATGGAGGAATGTAGAGGAAGTAGAAGGATGTTGAAGAAGAATTGAAAAGCCCTAAAGCTAAGGAATCACTATCTTCACCTCCAAATCCTAAGAAGTAGAAAGCATATCCAGATGAGGTTGTATCCAAGTGGAGGGGAGTCGAAAAGAATCAGTAGTAAAGAGAGAAAATTTATGGTTTATATCCTACCGAGTCCATGGTTTTAAAATAAAATACAGTTGATGAGCTTGAGAAGCATGCTAAGGAAAATAATTTAAAGAATAATATGTTTGAGACAGAGATTTTGCAATCCCTTATGAGGGATACTGAAAAATCTTCGGAACAAATTCTGGTACAAGAATCCTTCCTAGTACAACCCTTACCTGAGACTCCATGGAAGAAGTTAATGACTCTAGAAAAAGCCCAATAGAAGGTTGTTGAAGAGAAAGAAGCTGTAAAAGGAGTAGAAGAAGATTCTGAAAGTAGTGCTGATGCAGAATATTTGATTAAGCAAGTTGAGGACATTCATGAGAAGGAATGTGTATCTGAAAAATTTCCATTCTGAACATGACAAGACAAATCTTCAAAGCTTGATACTCATGGATTATATGATAAGGATGAAGTTGAAGTGAACTTGTTATGTGAGGTAGAAAGTTATAGTCAAAATTTCATTCATCCTAAAGATACTGAGGCAGGAGCTGAGAAGGGGAAAATAGATGAAGATAGAATTGTTCAGCTATCTAACAGTGAACCAGAGTTTCCGAATTAGGAAGTTGTTCCAATAGCTGATAATGGGAAATAGGTGGTTGAGGACACACCTAATAATATTATTTTAATGAAAAAGTAAGATGGTGTATCTTCAAAGAGGAAGCTTGTCGAGATAGAAAAAGATTCCTCGCCAAGAAAAGTCTCATATTCTGAATCACCAGCCCTAAGACATGATTTTGTCATTCAATCACTGAAGAATCATGTTGAAACCATTCCAATATTTCCAATAATGGACTCGTGATGTCAGATGCTCCAACACAACTTCAATAAAATATCGGATTTAGTATCCATGGTTATGGATATGTGTATAAAGCTTGAGACAGATTTCAAGTACTTCTTCATTAACTACGATGCCCACAAAAAGTCTTATAAGAAAGTAATTAGACGGTCAATGAAAATAGTTGATGATTTGAGAGAGAATGGTGAGTTTAAGCTTGATGGTAAGGAATATTTTTATAAAGAATATAGTAAAATCAAGTATCTCATTGATAAATTTAAGGAAATGCTAACCCCTAAGAAGAATACTTAGATTCAAGAGGAAAAGGTTCTGAATGGGAAGTTATATTCTTTTACCCAAAGATAGAAGAGGGAAATGGATCTTCAGAACGAGATCAGAGAGAATCTAGTTAAGAAGGACGAGTTGTTGATGGCTCTGGAAGAGGCTCTAAAGGCTATGGAAGAAAAGGTCAAAGCATTAAGGAATAAAGGAGAGGATCGGGATCAGATCCAAAAGAAAGTAGTGAAAGACCACAATGAACTCAAAAAAATGAAAACCATAGTTATTAAATTGATACCCAAGGAAAAGGAAGGAAAATAGATCAAATCCGATATTTAGTTGATTTGTTCCTTCCTTGTACAAAATTTTCCTATCTTAAGGAAATTTTGGTTACGCGTTTTTTATTTCATGCTTTGTACTAATATTTAAGGTACTATAATTACTTTTCCATTCCCTCAAATTCTAATTGAAATTTAAAAATGGGGAGAAATGAAAAAATAATGCAAAGAAAATAAGAAATGTCCCTAAGTAAGGGGGGTTTTATCAAAGGGGGTGTTTCCATTATATAGATTTTTATACTCAAGATAATAAAAAATATCCTTATGGAAATCTAGAATACGATCCTTAGTGTTCCAAATCCTAAGGGGGAGTTATTCATATTCCTCTTTTCCCATATGATAAGGGAGATAAGTTTTATTTTCAATGTCTAGAAAAATACTTTCTATGCCCTTTTATTATTTTATGTAAAGTTGTTTTTTCATTCCAAAAATGGGGAGATTGTTTAGTGAATAAGGTTTTACTTATGTCTTTTCCATTCCTTCATACTTAGGGAGATGGTTGAGTCAATAAGGTTTCCTTATGAATTTACCATTCCTTCTTGTTTTGATAATCACAAACCCCTTATCTCAAGGAAAATATCATTTTACCCTATGTTTTACTTCTATAAGAAAACTTTTCCTTCCCCAAATAAATTTATCCTTAACATGTTCTTAATTTTTCATTATCTTGTCCATGGGTAAAATTCGGTTTCATATCTAATTCCTCAGAATCATATAATTCTTAGATAAAGAACATTCTATTTTCAGACTCTGAATTCAGACTCTAAGTTCACTGAATTCATACTCTGAACTCTTCTGAGTTCTGAATTCGAGTTCTATAATTTCAGACTCTGAACTCTTCTGAGTTGTGACTCTGAATTCTAATGAATTAATAGTCCAAACTTTGTATTTTTAGACTCTTAATTCTCATCAACTCTTACTCTGAACATTGTAAGTTCATACATTGAATTCTCATGAACTCTGACTTTGATCATTGAAAGTTCAGATTCTGATTTCTCATTAACTCTGGCTCCGAACATTGTAAGTTCATGTTCTGATTTCTTGTGATTTCAGATTCCGAATTTCCTTGAAATTCAGACTCCGTAATTATATAGAGATCAGGTTCCGAATTCCTTACAAAACAGAATGCAGATATCCTTGTATTATAGAATCTGAATTCATTTTTTGTTAGACTCCGAACTTTTATTTTTCTTTCATTAAAAATATTTGATTTTTGTTATGTAACCATATTTTTTATTACACTTATTTGTGTTATAAAACTATGTCATGCATTTAGTTACTAACAAACCATTGTTTAAGTGACACGTATACATGTCCTTATGAAATCAACGAAAAAATATGACCGTTGGAGGAGGGAGTTGACCATAGGTGATGTGCCTATAAATAGGTGCTCATTTGAAACAGCTCGATATTGTTCTATGACACTAGAGATTACATGTAGTTGAAGTTGTTTTTAGAGAGAGACTTTCATTTCTTTGTTCATACTAATCTTCTTGTTCAGTTTTTATTTGTGAGTCTCTGATTGTTTCAGTGTACAATCAAAGGTTTCCGGGGATAGGAAGTGAGAGGTGCCGACTACATTGAAGTTGAGGGCTTCCGTGATGATGAAGAGAATGGTGCCGACTACCTTGATGTTTAGGGCTTGCAGGGATAGTAAGAGTGACTGTGATCTTCATATCGAGGGCTTACCCTAGTGTGGGTAAGACAGACTTTCTTTAAAATATAAATCAAGGGACCTTTATCCAATGTTGTTGGATACCCTTCTCTTTGGGTTAAATGATTTACTACTGCTTACTTGTTTTGTTACATGTTTTCAACAACATATTATTTGTTGGGGAAAGTATAACTATCTTGTAATTCCATATACTTGTAATCTGCTTTTGTGAGATTCTATACACTTTAAGGTAGAATCTTTATCTTTTAAACATTCATTATGTTTCATTTTCGGGAACCATCTTATCATAATCACATTCTCCAAATCATATTTACGAAATCTAGAAAGTGTGTAGAACCCGAGGATTTGTGAATTACCTTGTTTAACCTTATTAAACATAATCATCTTTAAAAGATCCAAAGGGTTTTTTAAAATGTACAATTCACCCACCCCCTTGTATTTTGAGCATCATTAGATACTACATAAATTATATATACTATTTTGACCCAATATTTGGTATTATAGAGTATATCATACCCACATACCATCTCAACACTAGACAAATTTTTACATTTATCCTTCATTGAGATTTATGACGATATATAATATTATCTTGTATAATTAATTTATAATGATGAAATATAGTAAATAATAACACTGTATATTTTATTTTTGTCCAGGGAAAAAGAACCCCTAGTCCACTCCATAAACACTCTCTCTATGAGCATGACGATTTTCACTTGATAGTTACTCATTTCACATGAACATAAATAATAATGTAGGTAGTTGAAACCATTTTGATAAGGATATATAGAGACTTATAGTTCTTTTCTATGGAATAATATTTTCTACAACGTAGTTCAAAAAGTGGATATACTTCAACGAACGAGTCTAAGCTGTCAAATCATCATTAATTTGAAAGAGTTTTATTTGATTGATTAAATAGGTACATAAACACAGTTTCATCTAAAATATAATAGAATATGGATATTATTCATAAAATATATATATATTTAATAAATAATAATTACAATCCAATCCTAGATTCAGAAGATCTTCAATAAAAATCACAATAAATGGTCATCTGTTGTCAAACAACATGAGGTTAAAATATCTATGTCTTCAAATTATAGCTTCTTCTAAATAAAATATCCATTCGATCACATTCTTCCATGTATAGAATCCGTATTATAAAATATATTTCATATATTAAATTATATTATTCTTACAGAAAATAAATAACACTCTTACCATATATATATATATATTACTTTTCTTTTTGTCATGTATATCAAAGAATATCTTCAAAAAAACCTCATGCATTAGAATTTATCAGATTTAGAAGAGTTGTAACATCCCATTTAACTATATATGATTTACCCCATTGAATAAGAGCCTTTGAATCTATCATAAAACATCTATAAATTCATATTTACTTCAATATGATATTTTACAGCAATCATGGAAAATAACATTAATTTAAAACTCTATCCGAGAATAGTAAAACATAATTTTCCATAATGTAATTAAAAAAATAATAGTGTTGAAAAAATAGGGTTGTTCATAAGTTTTGGGTTGAAAATGTTCCACTTTCAAAAAATGCACAGTTGATAAACTATACATTAAATTCATAAAATGTTGGTTTGTTGATCCATACACTTCCATGAACAAAGGATACATGATCCATAATTTTTATTTAAAATAGAGGGTTTCAAAACCATATGTTATTCTTAAAAATTCTAGGTACGATTAGTGCTACTAGAATACATTAAAAAAACTAGAAAAATTTAAAAATTATTTAAACCCTGTAATAAAATAAAATCCTCAATAAATTTATCCCTGAAAAATACATAATGTAATTTCATTAGTAAAAAAAGTGTATTTATGTGAATAAAAAAATATTTATAAAGAATTGTTGTGAAAAAGCATTCCCAACTATCTCCTATTATGATGATCACATAATAAAAATCATAAAATACATAAAATGTAAGGATTTTAAATAGAAAAGAAATAATATCCTTAAAAAGATACATAAATAACAGTTATTCAAAATAAATTTACATAGAAAATACATTCAATTTGATTAAAAATAGAAACTGGTATTTGTATCAATAATAAATTTTTACCCATTTTTCTCCCCCATTTTGTAATACAAAAAATTAAGTAGATGAAAATGGATTAGGATATATTCAATATAGCATATAACAGTATATTTATGTTATATTCCTCTTATGTCTAAAATGATATGTGTCCTAGCAGTATAAATAGACATAAGGAATAATTTATTGGAGTATAATAATCAAAATAATTTCTTAAAACATGTTCATTATTTTAATAATTATTTTTTATGATAAGCGATAAAGAAGTGGGAATGGATGGGGGAAACAAGAATTGTTTAATAGAGAAAGCATAAGATGTTGAAGCTTAATCAACCTAAAAAACGTCCTTCTACTCTTCCACGTGTCCTCTTAAACATCATATTATATTAATATAAAACTATCACTCTAAAATATTATAATATTGACTAATGTTTAATTATATGACTACATGCATAGTCATAACCTCTTGAATTATTTCTACTGAGTGAATGAATTATGAAAGAATCTAACTAAACCAAATGAGAATATTTATTATGTTGGGATCTATTGATTTTTTCTTCTCAATGATATCTCTCATGTTTTCAAACAAAACATTTAATGGTTCATATTCAGATTGAGGTTTATAAATCTGATCATTGAAATAAGTCATGATAATAGTAATATCTTTAATCATTCTGACTAAACCAGGAGATGTTTAAGGTTTTTATGTATACTATTTTACATTTTAAATCATCTAACAATTTACATGTAGAATCCAATATAGTTTAAATCCTTAAATTATATTCCCACAACATTTTAAAATCAACAACACAGTATTCAATTTGATTATTCTTGGAATCATAATATCATTCATCTTGGTTTGGTGTGGTTTTCTTATATTAACCAAGATTAATTATTTTTCATTATAATTATCACTAGAGAAGGATAATTTAATTTCAAATACATTTTTTTCTCCTCCAGTTCATTAATTACCATTTTGATTGAATACATTTAAAAAGATAGTGATTGATTCTTATATAACCATGAATTTTCTACTATAACTAGTTGTCTTTAGTACTTTTGTTTTGAATTCTATGGAATATTTTCTTCACCATGATTTCTCTCATTTATTATTTCATCAAGAAACTGTTGTTCTTGATTTTAATCCATATTTTTAGAAATATAATGTTTCTATTATATAATGTATGGTTTATTTTCACACTTTCGTTACTCATGAGTAACATAAAATATAGAATGAATTGTTTGAGAAGCATTACTATATTTTTTAGATTCTACTTATAGTATATGAACTACCAGAGCCTGATCTTAGGATTCAACCCTTTTTCATTGTCAAATGAAAAGTGCCTCATTATTTTCTTCTTCCAATTTTTCGTAATGATATTGATAAACATATCATAATGATTCTAGATTAGATAGATTATTAATGATTATTTATACATCTATTTGAACTAAATCACCAATTCTAAATCCTTCAATTTCTTATTTTAAATACCAAACCACACAAATTATTCTCAAATTTAATTTTTCCACCGACCAATAGGATGAGATTCATGATGGTCTTCTCCTCTAATAGTTATTATCTTTCCTCAAAAAATACTCTAAAAAAAATATATCTTCCTCAATATTACTATAAATAAATTTTATTATTTCAACACAGGTTTTGAATATATTCATCTCAAATCATAATGATTTTATATAGTAGAAGAGAAATTATACATCCATAATAATTTATATAAACTCTTTCCTCTTCTAGGAAATAGTGATGCATGTACCATAACATGTATCAAATGAAATTAATCACAATATCAATCATAATTAAAAACATAATATACATGTTGGGATATTGAATTTTTTATATGTCATCATTACATGGTATTATTTCTTACTAAATAATCATGAACAACACATTTTGGTTATCCTTAAAATATATTACAATCATTTTTCTTATCAGTGTAGTGATAAAGAGAAATGACATAATATCATATAAATTATTTTCCATATTTCCAATTGATAGATTTTGATAATGAAAATCCCCTACAAGAGGCCACATGGAAAATTTATATCATTTGATTGAAGAGGTATAAAAAATCCAAAACATTTACCCGTGATATGGTGATGTCCTTTATGTCACCAAAACTGAAATGAACATTTTAAAAATATATTTTTATTATATATTGAAAAATAACTCTGTGATTCCTTAAGAAAAAAATACATGTCCTTGAAAAGTTTTATCTTTCCTTAGAATAATATTTTTCTAATAAATCCCTTCTAAATATATTAACATTCTTCAGATTAATTTTTCCTATGTGATATTTGCTTTCTTTGTTCTTTTATATTCACCTTTATCTTTTCTCTTAAATATCGACAATGCTACCAATATTATTGTTGAATTGTCAAATTTTAGGGGTTTGAATGCAGATCGAGTGATCATGAAGGCGAAGGGGTATGCACACAAAGGATTAGACTGAAAATGATATCGATATATTGTTTCATAATGATTCTTTAGATCATTAATTTAGTTTATCAACATTATTATTGAATGAAATCATTATTTTTTTAATATTTCAATAAGTCACACTTTTTCAAATAAAAATTATTTATTTATTTAAGCATCAAATAATTAAATAATAGTTGAATAAAAATTGTAAAATTATTTATAAAGATATTAATAATAAATATTAATAATTAATAACTTAAAATTAAATATTCCCAACCCCCTTTATTAAATAAATATTAGTAGTGGGATGTGGTTTATTAAAAATTTTAGAACGTTGATATTGAATATATTTAATTTCTTTAGATATATCGATTTTATCAAAATGACATATTTGATAATTTCACCGTATATCAATATTTTTTGTTGGTGAGTAAAATATATCATTTTTTGAAACATTAATTTTACATATATTATCATATAAAATATAAATATTATTATTCTTAGAATGTACAATTTCATTTATGATATGTTTTATCCCAAAACCATGTGAAAGGCATGTGACATTAGAAATATATTCTACCACATGTATTAATAGGGAAAATAAATGTTGTTTCTTACTTTACCCTGGAAATAAATATTCTTCTTAAAATTTGTAGGCTTATAATGTAAACATTATATTAAATCTAAATCCTCCAAATTATTTATATGAATATGAAATTAAATTAAAATCATATAAATTTGTGTAAATTAGAGATTGAAAAATAGTGCGTCTTGAATACCTATTTTTTAAATGTAGTAAGATGGGATTCTAATTGGTATGATTGAAATCTAGAATATATAAATATAGAAATCATTATTTCTATTATATGAGCCATATGATATAATAAACCACTAAATAAACCTTAGTATAACATGTTCTCAAATTATTCTTTAACATCATCAAAATAATGATTTATATTAGTAATGATGAAAGTTCTATTAGAGATAAATTTTTCTATTTTAATTTTTTAAATAAACCAATAACATATTTTCGTTGATTTAAATCATTTATCTAATAAAAATTTTAATTGATATATCATTAAAATTTTATCCTCCCAACATAATCAATTAATTTTTTTCAAAATGTTCGAAATGTAATTACAAAACTTGTTTTTTCATGATGTGAAAAAAAAAACAACTTCAAAATATATTTTATTCATGACATATTTTAAAAAAATATTTATAAAGATAATAGGATCTATTAAATGTAATGAATATCCATTTTCCCCCAATGAAGTGTGTGAAATTTTATACTAAAATATAAGTTATTGTTTAAGGGTATAAATTTTGTTTTTAACATTCAATAATAAATTTGGTAGATGTGGGTTTTAAAAACCATATAGTTGTTCAATATATACTTACATAACTAAATTTACATTGAAAAAGTATGATTTTAAATTAATATTATAGAATATTGAAATCACATGGGCTTTATAACCGAGGAGGAATATAATAGCTTATAATATGACAAGACGTGAAAAGGGTACATCATAGTATATCCCTTCTTCTAGACTGTATCCTTTTTTTACCAATGAAGCATTATATCTAATAAGTATCCCTCAATAATCTTGCTTATTTATAAATACCATTTTGGTTTTTAATCCTATATATTTTTATGGTCCATAAAATAATCCCAAAACATTATTTATGATGAATCGATTAAGATTATATTTCATAGCAATTAACCATATTGCTTCTTTCATAGCTCCTTCAATTGTTTTAGCTTCTATGAATGGCATAAAGGAAGACAATTTAGCTATGTTTTGTGCATTTATTCTAGTAATTAATCTTATGTCAGGTTTTTCTATAATTGGTTCTTATGGATTAACCATATATGTTGTAAATAATACTGGTAAGTCATTTTTACATTCATCTAATTCCTCTTCTTCTATACTATAATAAATTTTGTTATTTTATATTCAAAATAATATTTAGGTGATTGAATCCACTTGTTTTATATGGTTATACTAATATCACATGATAAATTTTTCCTTTTATCAATATAATAGAATTCAGTAAACATCACATGAACATATTGTTGAAATATAATTAGATTTATATTATACATTGTATAGGCTTTTGAAGTAGCAGAATTTCCTAGAAGGATTATATCATAATACCTCAGATAAAATTTACCTTGTTATTTCTATGAATTCAAGATATTAAACTAGAATTCCAATACATTAATG
Source organism: Viscum album (assembly GCA_963277665.1). Lineage (NCBI taxonomy): Eukaryota > Viridiplantae > Streptophyta > Magnoliopsida > Santalales > Viscaceae > Viscum > Viscum album. The sequence continues at coordinate 476,848,391 of OY728148.1, forward strand.
TACCTCAATTTATTATTTATATTTTTAAAAAGTTCATAGTGAGTGAATTTATAAGTGGTCTTATAAAAACACTATTCATTATATTGCAATATTTGTTTATAGCTTCTTCCAAAAAAGTATGGAAGAATATATTAAATTGACATAGTAATTTCCACCATTCAGATAATAATATTTCTTATTTAAAAAAATTCTATTATGTTGAGATGTTCTTCGTGAAAATAAATTATTTTTAATGACTACGTTAGAGAAAAAAGAAATTAATTCTTTTCTCAGAATTTACATATTGTTGAATTCTTAATGATTTTTTTAAATTATTTTATATAATAAATCATTTTAGAAACTAATTAAAAACCTAGGAATGAATCAACATTGTGTTTTAAAAAGAAATAGGTATAGTCTTGAAAATTCTTCAACAATTAATAAAATAATTAACAACGAGTCAGCACATTGGTAGCGGTCTTATAGGGTTTCAACAAGGTCTCGGGTTTATGTATAACTTTGTAATTTCATATCAAAATATTGTTGAATTATTAATGTATTTAAACCCTTCCTATTAATATTTTTTTATATATTTTTACTTCCAAAATTTTTACACATTATGGTCCAAAGAAATCCATGATGAGATGTTCAATTGTTTATATTTAAAAAAAATAAATTGATTTGAAAAATAATTTTTTTTTCTAATGTATCACGCATAAGAACCCCTATCATAATAAAATTTATGAAAAGGTAAATTAAAAAATAAGTGTTACATATATAATTTATATAATATAATATCTTCGTAATATCTAGGTCATCTATGTTTGATCTATTAATCTTTTTTCCCAATAGTTAAAAAATTTAATTTTTGTTTACACTAGGAAACAACATACAAGGAATAATCATATTTAGTTCTAAGTGCCCTATATTTATGAAATTTTATTAAAAAAATGTGAAAATAATCATTAAAGGAGTCAAGAAAACCATCCTAATGGAGTTGAGATATTTTTATCAGTTTGAACATTATACTTAGAAAATATAGCACAATGTTGATTGAAATTTTCGTTCGATAACCCACTAATCCAAGTCCAAATGTTTTCTAATTGGAAATATTTGCAAAGGTTACTTGTCATCAATCCAGTTTTCCCAATGTATTAAAATTGGAATATTATCCACTCATGTGGTTTGAGAATCCACTATCCATATAACATAAATCATTTTATTTCTTATGAAATGATTAAAAAAATATTTAATAAAGAGTTTATTTTATTCCTATAATTTCATGGGTCTTGTTTTGTTAGAAATAAATGATACAAGACTCAATATTTTTCATATTTTAACAAACTTTACATTAAATTATTTAGAAATATTCATGGAAAGAAATTTTGTTTCAATTCAACTTATCTATGGATTAATTAATCAAAATTTGTTAGGATAACGTTTTTAAACCCAAAGTTGAAAAAAGTAGTATTTTTCTAACATGGCATGAAAAATTTTTATATAACAATGATTATTATCACATTATTCATATTATATATTTTTCATTTTTAGTAATTGTTAATCCATGAATATCATTTTGATATTTTCGCCATTAGTTATTATTCTAAAATCACTTTTTAATGTAGTTACACCATCTTAAAATTTTATTTTTTTCATCATCATGAATGGAGTGATTATATTTAGATTTCCTAAACCATTATTTTAATTCATGATTTTGTTTTTTCATTTCATCTATTTCACTTGAAACAAAATTGTAAAAATCCGTTATTAATTATTGATTTTAAACCAATTATTCATATTCATATTCATGAATAGATATTTAAGTAGTTAATTTTATAAATGGGAATATATTAGAATCAGAAGTAGAATAATAAAAGGATTGTACCTCATCTACTAACATAAGACATAAACCACATGTTTGATTTGATATTTTTTTTTCATTTTCATATTTAGGAGAGCTTATAGACTCTTCATTTACACTCCTCGTAGCTTTCACATTAGTCTTCCTTTTATTCTTATTAACAGTATTCTTTTTATTTTTCTATTCTATAATTTTTCTTTCATATATTTGTGGAGTCCAATCATGTGTGATGTGAAATGTTTTTGGAACTCATATAAAAATAAATATTTATATACTTTTTCATCTTTCCTCAAAGGTTATTTCATGCCTTCCTTTTAAATATAAAATTTATAAATTTTCTATCTTGCTGAGATAGTTCTATTTTAGAATCCATGCAATCCAAATCCTTTGAGATTTTTACATATTCTTCAAAATTAATTTCTTCATTCAAATAAGTATATTTAATAGATTTATTTTCCTTTTTTACAATATAATGTTTTTATCTTCAAGTTGCATTTTTTTCATCATAGTCCCTTAGGGTTTCAATAAAAAATTTCATTGTCAAATTATTTAATGTTGATGATTTTTTTATAATAGTAGATATTACATTCTAGTTTAATTGTAGTAATATGAGTACATTCCATGCATGAAATTATTGTTTAATTAAAGTTCCTATAGTAGAAACATCATTGAATATTTCATTCAATCACTCATTCAACTTGTTGATTTATTATACATAATAAATTTGGATGGTTTAAAATTTCACTTTTATATTGGAATGCCTTAATTTTCTATAATATTTTATTCCTTCATATGAAATAATGATAATCTGATTCATTTCATAAGTAGTAGGATATTTATATTCATGATTAAATTCATCTAGATCATGTCCACAAAATATAGCATTCATTGAATTTGAATTGATTTTATACTAATCTTGTTGGTATCAAACAACATTTCTGGTTTTTGATCCTTTGTATATAGAGTGATAATATACAAATACACATTAAATCAATTATTTTTTAGATAGTTCATCATATGTGATTTCTGACATCCATAGTTTTCAGCATTTAACTATATATTTTGTATTATTAACATGCCTTCCAAAGGATTGACCATTGAAATATATCTTTGAATAGAAAATTTAATTTTCATATTTCTAAATCATATTTGTTTTATTCAAAAAGTAACTTTTATTATAAAAATTGATAGTTTGAAATAATGAAATGATACATAAGAGGGGCAGGGGTGAATTGTTTATTTCGGTAATATTGATGGAGATTGATTTTAGCTTTTTTTAATTTTATATTGAAATGATGTTCTTAATTTTCTATATATTTTGATTAGAATGTAATTAGAATAGGAAAACACATCAAATTTTATAGTGGTTTGGGGCATAATAATCCCTTCTTCCACTCCTCTAATTCTCTCTCTCCATTCACGGTGATTTTTTCTATATTTTTTTCTTATCAAAATATTTTAACAACTATGTGAATTACATTTATTCTATTATAGTATGTATTTAACGATCCTTTTGAATATTTTATAGGGAACTATAATCTCTAAATCATTGAACCAGAATTTCATTCTCTACCATGACTATGGATACGCTACCAAAACAATAAAAAAAGTGATTGGTAGTATTAATTAAAAATTTTTATGATCTCAATTATAACAACAATTAATAAATATTAATCATTATAGATAAATTTCTCTAACAACTAATAATTTTGAAGAGATCTTGGTTGTGAATGATCCTAAATAGAAATATAAAAAATCAAATATTTTCAGTTACATAACACAAGAACGAAACATGTATGTCCCCAATGTGTAGCTCTATCATAATTATAGAGTTTTTTATTCCATTTCATATCTATTATGGGTATGTATTAAAAAATATATTGCACATATTATATGATATGATCCTTATATAAAAAACTAAAATACTATTTTGAAATATATAATTAGAAGACAATGATTTATTTCATTATAGTAGGCCCATGAATGTCTCTTGAAAAATCGAAATAATTCTAATTAAATCTTTCGACAGATTCATAACATCCCATAGAAATAGGGATGATTTACTCTATTGAGTAAAAGACATCCAATTAGTCATAAAATAGATTTAAAATTTCATTTACCTAATTCAAAACCATTGTCGTAATCTAAAATAATATCAATAATTTTAAACTATTTTGTTGAATATTCAAATAGATCATAACTTTATATAAGGATAATATCAAATATTAATATTGAAAACATATTTTGTTTCAATAATATAGAGTTAATAATTTCTGTATTTTTTTAAATGATTTATTTGTAAACAATGCTTTATTTTTATTAAACATAGTGTCCCTCCCAAATATATGGTTGATAATCCATAATATTCAAATAGTATGGGTTACATGATCCATTTGTGTTATTTAAATCATCAGTTTTCTAAACATTATTCTATTTATAAATAATTATTCTATAAATAAAGTTTACTGAATAATTTCCAACAATAAAAGAATAATTTGAAAACAATTTGAACAGATAAATAAGATAAACATTTCAAGAAATATATTCATGAAAATAAATAACAGTACATTCATATTAAAAATAAATATGGGTATTTTTGAGAAACAATATCAATAATATTTTTAGATTATTGATGAGAAAATATATTCCTGAATATAATATACTCAAAATGGTAGGGTTTCCACAAAAAATTGACCATGTGGTGGCCTTGATTCGTAGAACATTCCATTTTTGATCTATAATCTTTACTTGTTATAGATAATAATGATCATGAACCAGCAGTATGGCCAAGGAGTTCTATACATGTGAACAGTCAGTTATATAATTTTGTAATATAGATACATTTAACACATCATGAACATGAGAGATGATTATGGAAGCACTAACTAATAGGATACCATCTTGATACAGACATTAATTTTGAAGATATCAATATACTTCAATCTTATATGTCCCTTATTACCCACTTATATGGAGAAATTTTTAGAAACACCTTATCACTAACATAAAATTTTGGATTATATAAAATATTATGACTATAACATTAATTTCGATTTTTCACTGAATCCATCAATATACATGAACAAAATCTATCATTGTAAGAAAAATCAACTAGAGGAAGGTGTTGATACCAAACACTCTTCAAATAAAAGAACAAGATCCCAAAAAATCATCTTGGATTTTGAATTTTCCTCTTAGTCTGGACATCTATCAGAGCATGATAAAACATACTAAATTTCATTTCAATATCATGATTTTTTCAAATGATTTTCTAGACCATCAAGGTAAACCATGGATCCGGATCAGACACAAATAAATTTTTAATGAATACCACCATAAAATATCCATAATTTATATCATTTCTAGAATATCTAATAATAAATTTTCATTGATATAATTGAAGTGTGATAACATTGTAAGATGATCAAGAATAACCAATATAGAATTATTCCTAGGAGCCTTTTTTATAACTTTGATGAAAAAATACATGGTCGTGTTTTCACATTTCCATTCTAGTATGGTTAAGGTATTTAAAATTTGTGTATACTTTTATCTCTCTTCCTTAACATGATGACATACCAATCACCAAGATACTATAATTTTACAATATCTCAATATTACCCCACCCTGTAAATACACATTAAAATCACATTAAATGTTTTAGGTCTAGGATGAATAATGAACGAATAAGTATGATCATCCACTAATAATATTTCATTTATGGAATTGGATGAAGTCATACATGGTTCCACAAACATTCCATTACATAATGATCAAAGAATAAACTACTGAATATTTCCAACATTTCATTATAATTCTATATCACCCTTCTTCTCCTCTTTAATGTTAACTTGTATATATAGTCGAATATTGAATTGTTCAATATATTATGTCTCCCATTCCATAAAAATTAGATATTTTTCCTTTTGAAAATTCATAAATATTTCATCTTATTTTTTCCACATTATAAAAAATATAGTATAATCCATTATACACAATGAATAAACCACAAGTTTCTCGTTTCCTGTGTGGTAATTCAATGTGTATTAATATTCATCAATCACCTCAAACCATTTTCTTTATAACAAATATAACTCCATTTTTGTGAATATAAATGTTTAATAATTGCACTTTCTATATATATAATACATTTCACTATAAAGATAATTCATCCATATATTTAGTAACAAAATTAATAAATCTCACTCCAAATCATGAATGGGAAATTTTAATCATGAATATTCCATTTAAGTGATTCTTAGTCTATAAATATTACGTTTTACATGATAATGCATCCCCGTACCTTCTTATATGACTCATTATATATTAAAAAAATTCTCTAATATAGGGTAATGTATTTTTATATAAAATGAGAAATATTCTTTTCTGTTCTTTAAAATATTCCTCACATTCATCTAAACAGGTAAACATGGATCACATTGGAGTTAACCTTGTGAGTGTATTATATAATCATAATGTATTCTCCAAAAACCATGATTAATTTCTACCAAGATAATAAAAAATAAAAATCACAATCCTTAGGTTAGGTATGATCCAACATTCAAATGAATCTATCATTGATGGATATACCAATAGAGAATCTCTTCAAAATATATTCCATTACAATCTATAATTTTATTAAAATCCACACTTTGTAAAATTTTTATTCAGTTTCACCATCTATAAGGCCTTTAGTAAATTTCTCAAGTTATATTCATGCTCTTCATTAGACTTTAAAAAATTAATGTGTATTTTTATAATAGTAAAACAAATTGATCAATATAATATCTAAAACTCTATACATTAAATATATTATGATAGGGGAACTAGTAATAAAAACCCATCATTACATATTAATAATTTGGTTACATTGTACATAATTATTTCATGGGTAGATCATTATTCTTGACCCTGAATTGATTATGTACAGATTGAATTTCAATCTTGGAAGAGTATTGAGGTCCAAGAATATGATCAAATATGTCATCAATATAGTGTATACTATAATATTTCCTAACCACACTGTTGTCCAACTCACAATAATCGATTAACAGTCACAATGATCCATCTTAATTATTTGCTAATAGAATATCTCAACCCAATGTGACAAACATGGAAAAAATTATTACCTTATCATGGTTCTCCGAATGATTATTATTGAATTATAATAAATAAATAGGTTCTATTAAAAAAGGATACTTTAAAATAGTTACAGAGCATAGTATGATTTCTAATGATAATTATACAACATATTGTTAAGGAATATGGGAAATCATTGTGGATTGAAATCAATAAATTCTCACATAATAGGCATATCTCTGATTTTTACTTTCTTCCTCAACATATGAGAGATGTTATTCTTTTAATAGGGAAAATTTTCAAAAAAAAAATTTGATATTCATATAATGTTCATATTTGTCGTCACACAAATTTGGGGTCATTGGCTAGTTTGGAAAATAAAATATAAGTTCCCTTCCTAAAAAATTAATGTAGAATTTATTTTTAGAAAAAAAATCAAATACTAATATAACATAAAATTAGTCCATATGATGATTGATAACATTAGAAGATCCCACATTCACAAAAAATCATCTAAGGGGAATCATATACTTGAAATGTGATCATAACACTTTAAGGGATTACTATATTAATTATACATTTAATCATTTTGGTGGAATCATGATTAACATATAAAAATAAACTTATATTAATAATGGGTACATCCATTGACAAATAAGACCTAATAAGTTCATGAGTGGATAGTATGTGTACCCTTCAACAGTTCATTATAATAACCCTTATCATGAACCAAGCCATGTATTTTAACTAACTCAGAATCATTGTCGGTCTGTGGCATAGCCCAATGGGAATTATCGATCAGCATGGCCTAGGAACTAGGTCATGGGTATCAGAAACATGCTCTGGGAATGATTTAATCCATTTATATAGAATGAAATAACCAAAATATTAGTCTTTCCAATGATGAATAAATAAGTACACAAAAACTCATAAAAATTATTATATTCAAGGTTTTACAATTTTAAACAATTATAAATGTACAACCATGTAATGAGAAATTCCAAAATATCCCAAAATACTTCATGTGGAAAGGGGGGAAACAACCTCAAGCCACCACCACCTACAACTACAACAAGAGGTACCCTACCAACTAGATCCAACATCACCATGATACATCATGCCCTTACATGGTTCATACATAACAAAATCTATAAACCCATAATGTCGTATATAATTATTGAGCCAAATATCAGTATGATTATACCAGAAGAAAAAATTCCATTATATAAGATTAGAATTAAAATATACATATACATTTACACATAAAACCATTAAAAAATTCTCATGAAAACATTTTTATAAAAGGAATTAACAAGGAAACAGATACAGGGAAAATCATTTATAAAAAATCTTTAAATGAAATAAAACATAAATAAGGTCCACTGTATACTGATAGTAGGAACCACATCTCCTAACAATAATGTCTTGATAGTAAACATTGGGTGAATACCTAATGGAAAATAGCACTACATGGCTCCTAGAAATCACGTACCTCGATGAAAAGTAGAATAAAAACCTTAACAAAAAAATTTCTTGTCCATGATCCACAAAGAGTGCACATCCCTTGGTCCTAGTGGTTTCTGATCATTTCAAATGTTTAGATATTTTTGTAATCGTCATTCATTGTTAGTGAATACGATCATTTCCACATCTGAGTCAGCTAGTGTCAATCCACTTGAAGAATATTTTCATGAAAATTATGAATCAATAGCCTCAAATTTTAGGAATTACCATCTACATACCTAGGATTCGCTTTTTAATGAATAGTTATTTCAATATACATGTCAATAATTACAAACAAATATTAAAATCATTGCATTAGCAAATATTTACAAAAAAAGAACACTATTCCAAAAAAAAACAACCTCTCATTAACACATAACAAAACTTTTGAAATTTCCTTTTTCAACACTATCACAACCAAAAAAACCCACATGGAAATTTTAAAATAAAAAAAAATTTCTTTTAATTCATTTACATGGATCAATCCCCTTTAAGTTTCACACATAATCCATGTTCACTTTTAAACATGCTTCACCTAACTTACATAGCTCACAAATCACATTTAAAGGTGAACATCAAAATCCAACATGAAAAAATAATCTTTTTTCCTATGAAAACAAGATTTCAGTATTTTTCACACCATATGAGATCTTAAAACCCAATATATCACATTCCATTAATTTTTTACAACACATTAATAAAAAATAATATAATTATTACACAATAAAAAACCATTTGAAATTATAAATTACACATTCCTTATATGTGAATCATTAAACCCATTTAAAACATGTTTATCATGACATATGAAATTAATAGAACGAATTTATATAGAGAAAAAATCATAAAAACATCCAAAAATGGTAACTTAAGGAAACAAAAACTTTAGAATTTGATACATAGAAAAAATTTATGGGAATCCACAACTGCAACACTTCAATACACTAACAACGTAAAAACAACCACTGACCATAACTATCCTACCAGAAATCAAAATATCATACCCCCCATATGTCATATAAACTCTCAAAAACAAAACCAAAATTATGTAGGAGGTGAAACCCTAGAAAAGAATAGATATTAAGAGAAAGATAGATTAGTTTGTGTTTCCTTGATGAATTGGGGTCAAAGCTAGACACATATTGTGGATTAGGGGCTCTAGGGAAGCTTTGGAGGAAGCTCCCTAGGTGGAAACCCAAATGTGGGGATGGGGGATGGAGTAGGTATAAATCCTGATAAGAAACAAAGACTATTATCAAATTTATGATGATGTAGTCATCGTGTATGATTTATCGAAAACACTTCCACACTGTGCAATAAGAGTTTATAAATTACTTCCCAAGAGAGAAACTATACAGTGATAGACCATGTTGATTAAAAACAGAGCTCTAACTATATAGGTAGCGTCTATTAATATATTCTAAACAACTACACAACTACAGTGCAAGGTCACACAGTTTTCCAAACCATCTTCCAACCACACGGCACCTGCTTCAAAATCCAAATTTCACTTTTCTCTAAAAATAATCATGATAAACCAATGGGAAAATGATAGACCAAAAATAAAAAAATACCTCCAAATATTACCAATGAACACTGAAAACATGAGATAAACCCATTTAACAATGAATAAACTAGATCTATAGTCAATATGAAAAACATGATTATGAAAACTCTCCCCAATACCCCCCCCCCCAATAATTTAATCATAGGATTGTTAAAAAAATTGATGATTATCCACAACTCAGAGAAACTACTAACAACCATATAGATGTGGAGAAATCATTAAACACTTAATCGATAATACATTTTCACATGGTTTATCTTGCACATCTAGATTGGTCTCCCCAACCAATCCTTCTTCCCCATGAAATCCACAAAACACTAGTTGATTGACCATATTAATGGGAGTTCTCACAATCCAACAACCCATCCTTTGAAGCAAAGAACAATTCATACATTTCCAAACAAAACTATTAAACTAACCTAATATGGACAAAATTACCCAATACCTTCTCTAAGTGCATCAAACATATAATGCCACAACATCTACCTGTCTTGATTCAATTATTTCTGTTGATATCACATCAAAAAGAAAACATATATTCTCGGATTGGAATCCTATAGCCAAAATCTCCATATGAAACTTTTCAATAACAAAATACACTATAAAATATACTAAATTTTCATAACAAGAATCCTAAACAGACTTCCCACCATTAGATATCATCTTGAATTGATCAGTTATATAAGAGACTTCACTGAGAACAAATGTCAGTCCATTCTACATTATAAAATTTATCCATGTATCACAACAACATCACTCTCTTTGGGATACCCTAGAAATATTCCCCACATAACAACAACCCCTACCATTGCGGGGTAGGGTCTCCCATGAATGATACCTCAAATGAAGAGAACAACACTCCATTTAATGATTCTTCTTCATCACAACAGGAATGTGTCACCAAGATTTTTTCAACTAGAACAAATATACAATGATAAAGAAAAACTACCATAGGAATATTTTTATTCCATGAACACTAATGGTGTAGAACAATGATGAGATAATTCTCCCAAAAAGACCCGATATTATTCACTAAGTGGAAATCCCCACTCCGAGACTTATGGATGGGGAACTAATGTCTCGGGGCATCTAATTCCCTATATTCAAGAGCTAATTTTCCTTCACTGGAACTCCATCTAGTTTCATGAGCGGCCATACAGTACCCAAGTTATAAATAAAATAATACAAAACTCCATGTGGTTTGAATTCCTCAAACAATGAACATCAACCATGATATGGACATAAATGATACGTACACATTATCATTATTCATATATATGAAAATAGAAGGAACAATGAACACACAAAAGATACCCTCAATTAGAATAGTGAAATTCACGATTTGGAAAGGAATTAAATGCTTCCATAAAAAAATATGTTCTAAAAATAATAGAAATACAACTCTTACATATCATAGAAAACTAGAAACACCACAAAACAACAATGGACATAACTATTACAACATAGGAAGTACATATATGAAGAGACTACAAATTGATCCCAAAATAATGAAATAATCATAAAAATTATGCACGGATAATTTTCAGAGAGATGGACTGAGATCCATGACGCTTCTTAGGAACAATCCTGAAAACCCCATTTTAAGTGACATGGGTGTCCACAAACCTGGAAGGTACAGAGAGTATTCAATAACAACAAATTATTAGTAAAAGATTTTTTACACTAATAGATCAACATATTTCTAGAAGTGAATGGGGATGGTGAAACATCGATAGACCATTTAGATCCCACTTTTAACACCAACAGCTTCTGTTTGATTCCACATTTCATTTATTAAACTCCATCTAGTGATTTTATATATTGGAGGAAATTCGTCTCCCATATGCACTCCCACATAACATGACTTCAATACGAACCACATGCCACATTAGACTAGAAAACGCGCTAAAATAATGTTGAAACCATCATACATAATGGGGGGAAATATCCTTTTATGACTCAATAAACCCAAGGAGAAGATGATTCACCTATAAAGACACGTGAATCAATTATATGGGTTGATAAACTGGAGGGATTTTAGTGGGGGAACTACATTTGGCCACACAGAATACCCATTGCATCATGCGGTGGTACACATGATCCCAAATGGATGTTGAGACCCAAACCAAACCAATCCATCAACCAAAACTCAATACTGACAAAAAATAAACACATAAGGGGAAATTACTCAACTTCTACCTAATCTATTTGTTTTTTCAAAAGAAACCACTAAACATTATTTTGAGACCAACTCAGCAAAATGAACTCAAACATGAGACACCGTTCAAATAGAATGAATTAAAAAACTCAAAACACCTCACAAGAAATAATTGCAAATCACAAGGTGACACATAACAAAGAGAATTGTTATCAATAAATTAATATATACTATAAAATTAAATTTTGATGATAAAAAATTCTTCGTTGGTTGCACATTCACCAATTGTGTTCCATGGATTTTTACTCGTGCATATTCTCAGGAAAAACCATGAACATAGACAATTTTACATACCCATTAATATAAGTGCCCACTCATTGTAATAACAAAAGTAAAAACAAAAAATTTCCACTTACAAAAATTTAAAATTCATCTAACACCTTCATTTTCTCTATTGAGTTCCAATTTAGAAGATCATAAAACATTTCAAAATCTCACTCACCATGGATTTAAAAATTCACATTCAAATAACACATATCAAACCATTTCTCATTTTGTAAAATGAAAACTCTACGGATTCCATTCCAAAATATAATTCATCCCATTTCAAAAAAAACCAGTTGTGCAACATATACCACTCCCTAGAAACAATTTTTTAAAACTCATTCATTATTATTTGAAACAAATTCCAAAACCCGTCTTCCAATTAATATTATTTTTTCCAAGAAAATGATTTATTTAATCCTTGGGTATTGATTACATGAACTTAATTATCAATAATGTAATTCCCAATTTAACAAATATTCCTTTAACAAAAATAAAATTTTTAAATATTCCATCAAAATGATTCAGAAAACACCTTTTCCACCTTTCTTAAAACAAATCATTAGAATTTAAAATATAGTAATCACAATATTCAAAAAAATTTCCCAAAATAATTTTTCAAAACCAAATATGTCACATGACAATTTACAATAGAAAACTATTGTCAATGTGTGACTTATTTATATGGTTGGAAGTCTTACAGAGATCACACCCAAATTTTGAAAAGTATTCTAAATACATGTCTTGGGATCCAAATGGATTTTCATGCCCTATGATATCACTAACACCACTGGCCAGACACTCAATTCATTTGCTAAAATCTAAAAAATCACATGAACCTTGCAACTCAAATAAAAACATACAAGCATTAGTTTTGTGAATTACATCATGAGGAGTGTATGATAGGAAAAATAAATATATCCAAAACCTCAATGAAAAAAATTATAATCTCTTTTCTAATAGAATCATAAAAAAATATAAACCAAATAGAACGTGACTGATTTTTTATATAATTTAGTCACAAACCAAGTAGGGGATGTCATCCATCAAGGAATTAAACTCGGTCGGGGGAACAGTCTAAAGGGAATTTCCACTCAACACTAGTTAGAAACATGTTATTGGGTTTCAAAAACATGATTTGGAAAGGATTTAACAAATATAGTTAAAAATAAAAATCCAAAAATATGCATTTCAATGAATAATGGCCAAAGGAAAACAAGACATAACAATTAATGATTCAACATTTTATAATTTTAAACATATACCAAAATTACAACCCTGTATAGGGGAATTAATATATATCAAAAAATCCTCTATGCGATATGAGGGGAGTCAGCCACAAGAAATCACTACCAATAACTGCAAGAAGAGGATCCCTAACAACTATATCCACAATCACCAGGAAACATATTTACATTACATGGGTCATAGATAATAAACTCTACAAACACACAATGGTTTATATAGGGTCGGAGAAAAACTCTATTAGGATACCATCCAATAGAATAGATTCCATTTTTATGACATTACAATACAAATTAACATGCAAATTTAAATAAAAAAATTTAAAACATTTTAACTAAAACAATGTTAGAAAAAAAATTCTCTTATCAATAATTTCATGGGAATCTATTTATAAACAAAATAAATTATATATAATAAAGAAAAACACGGTCCACCATATACAGATGGATGGAATCACATCTCATAGGTATCATTTCTCATGATAAAACTATAGGTAAATCCAAATGGGTGACTACAACTAGAGGGACACCAGAAACCCCATACCTCAGTAAAAAGTTGTATAAAAACCACAACCAATATTTTTATCATCAACGATACACTAGAATGGGATATACCATGTGCCCAATGTTATCTGATCATTTCTCATTTTATGTAAGTGTGGTAATAGTCAATCATTAAATGTGAAAATAGGATTTTTATATTCCGAGTCAACAAGTGTTAATCCCAAAGTATAATATGGGAAACCCACTATTAAATCTCTAGTGTATGAGTTCTATTTCATCCACATATATACCTGGGGTTAAATTTGTGATCAATAAAAATCAACAAATACATGAATATCATTAAAATGAACAAGGAAATCACCACATTAGAAAATCATGTAAGGGATGGAACTATTTTCCATAAACAACCCACATTCCATTTTACACACAAGAAATATATTTGAATAAATTTTTTCTCCACTTTCAAAATGAAAGATACCCACATGGAAGCAATAAAAGAAAAAAACATAATCCATTTAATCATTTACATTGATCATTCCCATTAGAATTTCACACATAAACCAAGATCACTTGAAATCATGATTCACACAATTTATATAGTTCTCAATTAAAATTTATAGGTTCGCAACAAAATCTACCAAGCCGGAATAATATATTATTATTGAAAACATTCTTTGAAACATTTTCATCACATAAGTAACTTTAAAAATCCATTTTCACCTTCCACAAAAGTCACAACGCACTTTCAAGATAAACTACCACATCGATTACACAAAAAATGACAATTTTACTTTTATAAATTAACCAATCATTATATGTGCATCATTAAACCCCCTGAAAACATGTTTTCATATAAAAATAAAACAATAAAAAAATTTATATAACCAAACAGGCATATAAAAATATTTCAAAAAGGATAGATCATGAAACCACCAACCTCAATCATAGTGACTTTGGGAAAATTGGTTTGAAACTGGAACCACCTCTCTACAAGACCCTATAATATATTTCTAAACAAACAACAATCACTATGCTCACCAAAATTAAAAAAATGAACCCCCCCAGTTTGTAAAATAATATTTGTAATAAACACCAAAAAAGAAGGAGGATGGGAAACCATATAAGAGAGGATATATAAAGAGAAAAGATGATTATATGTAGTTTCATTGAAGAATCGGGGAAAAACCTACCCATGGATTGAGGCAAAAAGGGCGTAGGGTTCCATGGGAGATCTTATTTTTTAATATTCTTTATAAGGTGGATAGGGGTGGTTTTGGGTTAT
Organism: Viscum album; assembly: GCA_963277665.1. Taxonomy (NCBI): domain Eukaryota; kingdom Viridiplantae; phylum Streptophyta; class Magnoliopsida; order Santalales; family Viscaceae; genus Viscum; species Viscum album. The sequence goes on from OY728148.1 coordinate 476,863,892, forward strand.
AAAATAAGAGTACAAATTGGACATTTTCATATTTTTAATGACCTGGACATCACAAACGATTTACCTTCATGGTTTTCCGAACCATGTAGAAATTGTGAACACCATAAAACTGTATAGTGAAATTGCACATATTTATCATAAATGGTTTAAAACCTACATGCTTACTAAATGGATCAACACTATCCAAAAAATCACAATGACCACACTGTTTCCTAGTAAAGGACACACAATTTTCCAAATCATGCACCTACCATGTGTCACTTAATACAAAGACCAATTTTTTTTATTTTTACGAAAAACACATTGGAAATCCAAGGTAAATATTCCAGGGAAAAAACAAAAAAAATTAATACACCTATGAATATAATACATGTATCTTGGGACTCTAGATAAATCCAAAACCCTAATAATATACTAGGTCAATTGCAAAAATTTAAAACCACCGCGTGACACACCTCATCAGAAATATTGATCTCATGAGATAATCCCATGTACCTCAAGATGAAAGGGTTGTGGTATCAATCATCATCATTTTAATTTGAATTTATTAACTAAATATAATTTTCCCCATACATTGTGTATTTTAATCACATGAGTGTGGGTGATTAATTTTATTTATATTATTCTCTATCCGCATCATTTTATTCCTTTCACTTCACAACTAAATTTCATAATGCCTTTCATTAACACACTAGATAAATTTACTAATTCCCATGATAAAATTTCATCCATGTTACATTACATCATTTATCAGGAAGGAATTTTCATATTTTTTCTCAAGGGTTTTTGATGTTGTCTTTTAATATAATCATTCTTTTCATATAAATTTTTTTTATTGATGCGTAACCCTAATAATTATTTTTATTTTGATTGAATAATAAATAAATTTACCATTACTTAATATTAATATTGAAAAAACCCATTTTTCGACATTCTTTTAATAAACTAATGAATCTAGCATCCTTGATTTTGGGATTAATGATTATACAGGTAGTTTACCAAAAAATTATTATGAATTTCACATCTAGCGTATGAAAAATTCATCATACTTATACTTTAAATCTTTTAATTAATTCACCAATTTCTTGTGAGGAATACAAGGAATATATATATTTAAATATAAAATATGAAATTCATCACATTCTGAACGAGCGATGTCGTGGGCACCCTCAAATGATTAGTGGTTTTGGGTACATAGGTGCAGCAAAGTGGCTGACCAATGTCGTCTTTCAAAGGAGGAAGTAAATTAAAACAACTTCATAAATGTAATCTAAAAGTAAAATAGAATAAAATTAAAAAAGTACATCAAATGATGTGGGTGTTTTTTTATCATTTATAAAACTTAATGAATTTTGCTGGAAGAAGATAGTATTTTTCTATTTTTTATTTTGAAATTAAGTTTGATTAAAAAGACACAACAAGAAGATGTTTTATTAGAAAAATTTTTAAAAGGTGTAATCCATCTAAATCTACCTCTTTGTTTACTTATTAATAATTTCCAATTAAATCAATATCCACTTAATTATGATCACCTAATTTGTTAACCCTCAAACCCTATATGGGTTATCTTAACCACAAAGATGAAATTACATAAACCGTAGGCTAGCTACAAAACACTCAATCGTAACACCATTCTTTGATTTTTATTCTAAGGTTAGATTATGGTTTGTGGTAAATTAAAGCACATATCCATTCTATAAATGAGGATTAATTGTTCTTATGGATTATATTTGAACTCTACAAATTTATCTTTTGGGGTCTTGTATTACCGATTAAGATCTCGCTCTCACAATTTAGTCAAAATCTCGACCGCGCGTGTTTTTGTGTTAATTGTTCAATATCATTATTAGTTTCTGATAATTTAAAAACACATTTCATGGATCATATTAAGTGAATTAAATTGGATAAATGATTCAAAATAATTAAATTAATAGATTAGAAGATATATTGATCATTAACAAAAACTACTCTTTCATGGGCGGTGTGGTCATCGTGGAGACGTTTTGCATGAGTAGAGGATTGAAATGGAAGAACAGAATCTCATCTCCACTAATGATTCAAACCAAATTAGGAAGATTATGAGAAGAATAAAAGTGAAGAAAAATGAAGATTATTTCAAGAAAATTTCAGGATACAAACATGAAAAAAACTAATACAAAGAGGAGGTTGTAGAGGATAGACTTTTTGGAAGAGATGTTTGCACAAAGCCTTACTTCTTACAAGAGTTGTGAGGGGCTCCCAAGAGACACCCTTTCGGACTCACCCTCCCAAATTTTCAAACTGCCTTTCCAAAGAGTTAAAACCCCCTTTAAATATAGGTTTTAAGGGATAGAGGTACATAACTTTTTTCTGATTGAAATGAAAACTCGACCAAATATTCTATTCCAAGTATCACCGCAAATTTTACCTCAAAACGTGTGAATAGGCAGAACTTATACAAGTATTATTTGTTCCAAATCATGTGCCTGAGATTTCCTCAAAATATGGGCTCAATCCAATCTCAGAGGAAGAATATACGTCCCAAATGGTGTAGTGATGTCCAATCTAGAAAATTCAGTCCAACATTGTCTTCATTACCCATTTAATCCACTCATATGCATGTTCCAGCTCCCAAATCATGAATATAATTTTTATCCAATTAAATCAGGAACACAGTTACAATATTTTATGTCAAAATAATTTACTAAAAAATATTTATACCCGAAATCCTGCGGTGAATTCTAAAAGGTTAAAACTGGAATTTTAAATAAAATTTGCAAAATGAATGAACTATCCCAAATATTCCATAATTTAACATATCTAGCATAATGGGAGGAAATTATATCAATTATTATCAACAAAATATTCAACAAAATAGTGTTCTATCAAATCCCCTACACTTACCCTTTTGCACTCCTGAGCAATACCTCATATTAAGTAAACATCAATATCAAATCAAAAAAAATTTTAAAACACATATCATTGAGATCCATAAATTCCCCACCAAGAATCAAAAGATATCACTCCTCATAAAAAACCTTATTTCATGTTATCCATTTATATAATTCAATATATATCCACTTAATTTATCCTCCCATGCACAAAACACTAACGTCTCTTAAATTTTGTTTTATCACACAAATATCAAATATTTTTTTGTTGCAATGTATTTATCTTAAAAACTCATAAATGGGTCACCATAATCTTGATAAATTCCTAAATCACCACCCAATGTGATTCAAGGACATATGATTATCATGATTACTTTTTTGGGTTGTTTTGTGGCTTTCCGTTGGTAGGATTTAGATGTGAAAAACAGTGAGGCTAAATGTAGAGGGATTGACTATTTTTAAAGAAAAATTGCATTAATATAATTTTCACATAAATATGGTCTCCTCATTAATCCCCATAGTATCAATTCAGCTCCATCATCATGAAAAGTCATGTTATGTTTACAACATTCATCATTAAACAACTAAAATTCCAGTATTCTCGAACATAATTTTTTTGAAAGCTCCAGATAGGCACACATTTGAACCTCAATTAGAAGCTCCAAAAAAGGCACAACTTCAATTATCATGAAAGCTCAAGAAAAGGAACAACATTCAATATAAGGATTTTCTTTAGCAGCATACACATCTCTTCAAAATTTAATTTTGAACCCAATGTCCGTTGAATGTGGTAACTCATCACAAGATAGCTTCCCCACACTGAAGTTCAACTAGATTATGCAATTTCACTTTAAGAGTTGGTTGGATATGAAATATTGGCATGTAATGTGGATAACCTAACATGTGTTTCGTGGCTTCAATGGGATACAAGGATTAAATGTTCACGGTAGGCCATTATAAAAAACTATTCATTGAAATATGGGCTTTAATACAAAACAAATGCCTCAATAATTTAAACTTAAGTACCTCAAACCCTCAGGTTTTAACAAGAATACATCAAATTCTACTCAAATAAAGCCTGGTTTGGTACTCTCAAGATGATAGGAGAATTGATTGAATATGAAAATAATGGTTTATAAGCCTCATAGGAAAGTCATTTCAAATGTAAAGTCAATGAGATGTGGCATGGGATTCATAACTCATTGTACTTTTCATGATAATACTAAATATTTGAACATGAAACAAAGCAATTTCACCATTCATATAAGATTAGTTTCGAGGGATAAATTGTTTCTCGGATTGAAATGGATTTTAAAATGGTGATGAGAATTATTTCAGCTCTAAAGTTTAAAAAACACACAGAAAATTAAAAAATAAACACACAAATTTTGAAAAACACACAATATTTTTAAAAAAATACTGGAATACAATTGAAATCACTAAACTAAAAGGTTAACTCCCCCACACATGAACTATAGAATTTTCCTCAATGTGAACCCATGAGATGATATATGTACATGATATATATAATTTTAAATAGGGTAAATAATAACAATGTTAAAGGTTGAGGAATATCTTGATGTGCTCAAGTGATGATGGGGTCATGCAGTGTGATAAAATCCATAGCATCAGTAGGACGTCCCTCAATGTATCTCTTAAGATGTTTCCCATTAACTATAAAAATCATTTCTATGTCTTTTTTGTGATCTCCATTGCACCATAAGGAAAAACATTAGTCACAAAATAAGGACCTAACCACCTACAACACAACTTATCAGGCATCATCTTTAGTCGTGAACTGTAGAGAAGGACTATCTCTCCAACATGAAAATCCTTTTGTTGGATCTTTATTTCATGATATGCTTTTGTTTTTTTCCTTACAGAGCATTGATTTCTCATATAAAGATAATCTAATCTCCTTAAGCTCTTGAATTTGCAGCTTCCTTTGGAATCCAGCTTCTGCAAAATCCATGTTGCATTTCTTTATAGCTCAATAAACCCGATGCTCAACCTCCACGAGGAGATGACATGCTTTCCCAAAAACAATCTGAAATGAGGACATACCAATGGGTGTCTTGTATGCTGTCCAATAATCCCAAAATGCATCATCCAAGCACTTGCTCCAATCATTCCTTTTTTCCTGCCCAGTTCTCCCCAAAATTTGTTACAATTCCCTATTTTGACCAACAACCTAGCCATTTATTTGAGGGTGGTATGGTGTTGGTATTTTTTGTGTCAACCCATACTTATGAATAAGGGAAGAAAACGTATGATTGAAGAAGTGTGTCCCTTGGTCACTTATGATGGCCTTCGGTACACCAAACCTGCAACAAAATCTGTACTTTGAAAAATTCCACAACAACATGAGATTCATCAGTCTTGGTGGACTTAGCCTCCACCCATTTACTCACGTAGAAAAAAACAAACGAAATATGTAAAAATCCAACTAAACTAGAAAAAGGACCCATAAAATCAATGCCCCATACATCAGAAATTTCACAGAATAGTATGGGTTGTTGGGGAATCTCATGTCTCATAGGAATGTTCCCAATGTGATGGAAATGAGAGCGTGACTTACAAAACACATGGGCATCAAGGAATAAGCTAGGCCAATATAGTCCAGAGTCCAAAACATTTCTAGCTCTCTGTTGGGGTCCAAGGATTCCACAATAAGCAAGTGTATGAGAAAAATGTAAAACAGACTCAAACTCATGATCAGGAACACACCTCCTAATAACATGATCTCTACACATGTGCCAGAGGTATGGATCATCCCAAACATAATACCGAGACTCACTTTTTAATTTTTGGACTAGATGATTCTTTAAATTTTTAGGGATTTCAGAGGAAGCAATGTATTTAACTAAATCTGCATACCAAGGATGCGTGCCTGAGATCGAATAAAGATGCTCATTGAGGACTATGTCCTGAAGTGGTACTTGGTCCAATGTGTCATCCACTATTGTGTGAGTAAGCCTACTCATGGGGTCTGCCACCATGTTTTCTGAACCCATTTTTTCCTTTATCTCAATATCATATTCCTGGTGAAGGAGCATCCATTAGATCAACTTGGGCTTTTCATCTGGCTTCTTCAAGAGGTACCTCAGAGCAACATGGTTAGAAAAAAAACTACATTAGTGCCCAATAAATATGAAAGGAATTTATCTAAATCAAATACTATAGAAAGAAACTCCTTTTTGTGGTAGTGTAGTTTTATTGGGATGAATCCAGTGTCCTCGATGCATAGGTGATCACATGTTACCGTCCCTCCACCCTCTGAGATAAGAAAACCTCAACCGCAAAGTTGGAGGCATCACACATAAGCTGAAAAGGAATCTCCCACCATGGGGGATGTATGAATTGTGGATTGGTCATACAATTCCTTACCTCATCAAATAAATTCCTACAAGAATCATCAAATACAAAATCAGAATCCTTTTGAAGTAATTGTGACATGGGAAGAGCAATATTACTAAAAAAATTTATGAATCGCCGAAAAAATCCTCCATGCACTAGGAACGATCTAACATCATGCACACATGATGGATAGGGTAAGGATTAAATAATGTCTATCTTAGATCAATCATCCTCTATCCCATGTTTTGAAACTACATACCCTAAGACAATGCCATTGGCTACCATGAAATGACACTTTTCAAAGTTTAGGACCATATTCTTCTCAATACAATGATTCAACGCCTTTCCCAAACTACATAGACATTCATCAAATGAAGACCCATACATTGTATAATCATCCATGGATTCCTCCATGTACATCTCAATAAAATAAGAAAAAATACTCACCATGCATCACTAGAAGGTACCTTGGGCGTTATAAATTTCAAATGGCATTCTTTAGGTAGGTAAACATACCAAAAGGACAAGTGAATGTTGTCTTCTCCTAATCCTTGTGATCAATAGTAAAATGAAAATATCCAGAAAATCCATCCAAGAAACAATAATGTGTTTTCCCAACAAGTCTCTCAAGAATCTGATCAATAAATGGGAGGGGGAAATGGTTCTTGCGAGTGGATTGGTTTGGTTTCCTATAATCAGTACAGACACACCAATTGTTTTTCACCCTCATCCGAACTAACTCCTCTTTATCATTTTTTACAACTATAATACCACTTTTCTTAGGCACAACCTGAATAGGACTCATCAACTAGTAATCTGAAATCGGATAGATTATACCTGCTTCAAGCATATTTTCAACCTCTTTTTTAACAACCTCCAAAGTGTTGGATTGATTCTCCTTTGAAGCTACCTAACCGGTTTAGCCCCATCCTCCAGAAGGATCCTATGCCTGAAAATGGAGGGGCTAATACCTGATATGTCAGCCAAGGTCCACCAAATTTCCCTGTTGTTCTACATCGAAATATTCCAAAGTTTTTCATCATGTTCAAAAGAGAGATTGTTAGCAATGATAACAGGTTGTTTATAACCACTCAACAAGTATGAGTATTTGAGATTTGGTGTCAATGGATTGAGTTCTAGTGTAGGGGGTGGTGTACGGATGGAGACATAGAAGGAACTAAAATACGTGCATAAATAGCATCAGTATCAGAATATACATCATCAAAATCTGAGAATAAAGAAACAAATACATCAGCATACTCAACAACCATATCATAATTAGAGTTCACATGATCAAAATCAGAATATGATTCCATTTCAAAATCAAATATAAAAGATTATTTTTCATTAGAAATAAGTGTGGAAGTATTCTTAGACATCAAACTATAACCAATACTCATAATCTCCATAAGGATATGACAATCAAAATCCATGTGGTTTTTACTTGGTGGTTCAAAATGGGAGATAATAAATGCACAATGATCCAATGAGGGGTAATTCATGGAATCCATAACAATAATTATCAGAACTTCATCCCCAAAATCCATGGAACATTTACCCTCATTGACTTTTATGATAGTTTTTTCTGTTTTGTGGAAGGTTCTACATATGATAATGGGAGAATGAGGACTTACATGATCTTCCTCCTTGTTATGCACATAAAAATATGATGGGAAGATCATGTCTCTTACCCAGACAAGTACATCCTCAAAGACTCCCACTGGATATGTCGTAGCTCTATTCGCCAACTTCACCACTACTATCATAGGTATTATCTCACCAACCTGCAAAGATGAGAATATTGAGTGAGGCATCACATTTTTGGAAGCTCCCAAACGTAATGTGCATCAAAAAATTGAAACTCCCCTATGGTGCATGGGATGGTGAATGTCCCTGGATCCATGAAATTTATCGGCATAGTTAGAGTTGATGTAACGAGTGATAAAATATTCCTTCCAAGAATGATCCTTTTATTTCCCTTGATCCCTCTTTGATTGGTATAATTTTCTTTTAAAAATTTTGCATACCTTGGAATTTTCATAATGGATTCAAGTACAGGAATGTCGATCTCCACCCTATTGATTATGTCTAAAACCTCCTTTGGCATTGCTTCTCTTGCTATATTTTTGGTTTGGACAACCCTATTTGGAAAAGAAAGGGGTTTAGGATGAACATCATTAATATTTTTCTTACCTTTATCTTTATCCTTGGGTTTCTAATTAGTTAATGTGGGATTGATCTTTTTTGGAGTTTAGGTGAATCTAAGGGGAATGGTAGGTGGAGAAGTCTCGGTTGTTGGATTCCCATTTCTCAATGTGATGGCACTGACATTCTCCATTGGATTTGGATTGGGTTGGGAAGGTAGATTTCCAGAATTCTAACATATATGTTCATAGATAGCGGTGGAAATCTGGCTCATTTTTGTCTTCAAAACCCTCAGCTCCAATCCTTTATTCTTCAACTCATTCTGTTTATTATGAACAATTTTCATTAAAAGGTCATCAGTGTTTTAATCTACCTTTGGTAGGGTATTCCCTTTTTGATGTCTTGTTGATTCTTGGGCTTCAAATTACCATTGGGGATGTTGGAAACCCTGTTGGTAAGGCAGAGGCTTCTAGAAGTTCTGCTGAAAGGGTGGCCATTGGTGTTGTCCAGAGCCATACCTCTTGTCTAATTGATCCTTCCACCCATGGTTTTATGTTTGATCAAACTTCGTTAGGGGATATGGTTGTTTTTTTTGTTTATGATATGGTCTCCCTGGGAATACTTCTGTGCAATCCCCTGTCTATTGTAGATGTGGGCAACAGTCAGTTGGGTGGCTTGTCTCATTACAAATGCCACAAGGCCTTAAAGGAGGGGGTCGGGATTTATTTTGTTCCAAAGAAATCTCCCTCACCATAGTTATCAATTCGTCAATCTTGGTTTCAATAAAATGAATTTCTTGTGAAACTGGACATACCTGCTATACTCTCCTATCATGTGGTGTAGCTCGATCACCAAATTGCTTGGATTTTTGGGCCATTTTGTCAATCAACGCACGTGCAGCTACTGGTGTCTTGTCTACAAATGCTCCATCAGCTGTGGCATCCACCATACTCATCTCTATAGGTGTGAGTACTTTATATAAGTATTGGTTGAGGAGTTTCTCACATATTTGGTGATGTGGGCAGCTAGCACAAATCTTCTTAAATATCTCCATTGACTCATACATTGACTCCCATTGGGCTTTCATGATCCCTGAGATCTCATTTAAAATGGATATGGCCCTTTAAGATGGAATAATCACTGCAAGAAATGATTTTTCCAATCGTTCCAACAAGTTATATTTTCAGGTTGTAAATAATACGTCTAGTGTTTCCAGCTCCATTAAGTGAGAATTGGAATGCTCATAGTTTGATTTGATATTCAGAAACATTTATTTGTTTTAATGTTGAAAAAACCACATTATATTCATTAAGGATTTTATTGGGATCCTCACCAAAGAGGCCTTGAAATTTTTGAAGTAGGTGAATTAATCAAGATTTTAGTTCAAATACGAAATCAAGATTTGGAAATGCAATACGATTTGGTTGGTAAATAATATCGGGTGTAGCAAATTCTCGAATTGTTCTATTAAGTTCAATTCCACTATTTCCATCCATTGGTTCTTTTTTTATGGCTGAATTTGATTTGCTTCCAATTTCAATGTAATGATATTTGAGTAATTCTACAACTGGTTGAATGTTGAAACTTCCCATAGACTGTGAATATCATATATTTTCTCTATGGATAAGTTCAATCTCAGGTTCAAGGTCTAAGTGATCTTTAGTATTAGTTCGTGTCATAAATAAATGAAAAATGAAAAGTAAATAAAGAAGAGTGGACCATATTAAAAAGAAAAGAAGTTTGAGTTGGTCTGATAAAAATAAAAGAAGGGAGTAAGTGCAAAAAAACATGAGAAAGGGGAAAGAAGAAAGAAATAGGAGAAGAAATTAATTAAATGAAAAATAAAATAAATACATATAATTGGTTGAATAAATTACTTGCCTCCTCAGAAACGATGCCAATTTGAAAGAGCGTAGTCATGGGTGCCCTCAAATGATCAATGGTTTTTTTGGGTACTTAGGTGCAGTAGAGTGGCTGAACAAGGTCATCCATCAAAGGAGGAAGTAAATAGAAACTAAATCTTAAAGGTATTCTAAAAGTAAAATTAAATATAATTAAAAATCTTATTGAAATGATCGTGGGAGGTTGTTTATCGTTTAAAAAATTGAATAAGTTTTCTAGAAGAAGGTTGTATTTTTTTTAAATTTTGAAATAATGTTTGATTAAAAAGGCAAAACAAAAAGATGTTTTTTTAGAAAATATATTAAAAGGCGTAATCGATCTAACTCTACCTCCTCATACAGTTATTAATCATTATAATTTAAAATAATATCCACTTAATTATGATCTCCTAATTTGATAGCACTTGAACCCAACAAGAGTTAACGTGACTATAATGATGAAATTACTTAAACCCTAGGCTAGCTTCGGAGCACGCAATTCCAGCACCCTACTTTGATTTTTGTTCTAATGTTAGCTTATGGTAAGTGGATAATTAGAGAACATATCCATTTTGGAAATGAGGATGAATTGTGTTTAGGGATTATATTGGAACTCTACAAGTTTTTCTTGTGTGGTATTGTATTACAGATTAATATCACGCTCTCACAATTTATAGAAAATCTCGTACTTGTGTGTTTTTGTGTAAATTATTCAATTGATTGATTAGTTTATTATAATTTAAAAAAAATTCATGGATCATATTATGTAAATTACAGTAGATCAATGGTTAAACATAATTAAATGTATTGGGTAGAAGATAGATCGATCACTAAAAAAAATAATCTTCCAAGGGCAGTGTGGTCATCATGTATACATTTTCCATGAGGAAAAGATTGAAAGGCTAGAACCCAATCTTGTCTCCACTCTTGTTTCCATCCCAATTAGGAAGATTAATAGATAAGGAATATGTATGAACTTAGATTATTATTTTATGAAAAATTCAAGATACAATCATGAAAGGAAATAAATACAATGAGGAGGTGGGAGAAGAGTGCTTTTTTTGAAGAGAGGTTAGAAAAACACCTTATTTCTTCTATGAGTTGTGATGGGCTCCCAAGAGAAACCGTTTCAGCCAAACCTTCCCAAATCATTGTCCATCCTTCCCAAGGAGTGAAACACCCTTTAAATAGAGTTTCTTAAGGCTAGGGTTACATAAGTATTTAAGTGTGAAATGAAAACTCGGCCATATATTTTATTCCATGTTGCATCACATTTTTGACCTCCAAACACATGAATTGGCCGGCCTTCTAGAAGTAATATTTGGGCCAAATCATGTCCCCAAGATTCCCGCAAAATTTGGGCTCAATCCCGGCCCGGAGGAAGATGATACTTCCCAAACGGTGAAGTGATGTATAATCGAGATAGTTTAGTCCAACTTTGTATTCATGGACAATTTAATCCAGACATATGCACGCTCCAGCTCCCATGTCCTGAATAGAATTTGTAGCCCATTATGTCGGGAACACAGTTAGTAAATTTTATTTCAAAATAATTTTCTGAAAAATATTTATGCCCGAAATACTAATTTGAATTTTAAAACTGTAAAACTGGAATTTTCATCATATTTTTAAATGAATGATCTCATCCCAAATATTCTATAATTGAACATATATATCATAATGAGAGGAAATTATATCATTTATTATCAATAAAATATTCATCAAAATAGTGTTTTATCACATTCCATGGAGTTAATTTCATCCTTTTGACTTGTATTCATGGAAACAGTCTAATATAGATCTTCATTAACCTCCCAATGAATGAAATCCAAGATAAATATTTATTCTTAAAAAACTAAATAATGTGAAATATATTCACAATTTTTCTGATAAATTCTTCAGAAACTAGTGGATCAGTATTACCACTAAAAATTTTCTGAAATTTTATAATGATAGACTAAAAATAATGTTTTTTCCATCTTTTATCATTTTTATTTTCCATAAAATGCATAGCTTAAGATTGTTTTTTCAGCAGTGTACTTGGATTATACCATCCCACTCCGATTACATTTTTTTATTCTGATTAATGTAATTTCTTTTTCTATAACACAAAAAATTAACATGGCTATTTAATATCCAATGATTTTTTAGAAAAAAAATCATATCCAAGGACAAAATAAGAATAGAGTGGAACCACGTATTCATGAAAAATCACATATAGTACGTTTAAATCATAAATAAATATTTTAAATCTATGAAACCATATGCTAAATCTAGGTGATTCATTTTCAATATTCAAATAATTCATAAATGTTCCACAATATATTTTTAACTAACAAAATAATTTTCCCAAGGAGTGTCAAACCATGTGAATAATAAGGACCATTTTAATGAATATGGTAATGATTGAGTCATAATGATTTTGTTTTTTAGTGTTATTACCCCTAGGTATATCTATTATAGAACCACTTCCAAATGTAGTATTCATATAGCGATATATTTATCGGCACTACAAACTCCTTTCTTTACCATAACATATGACGTTATATTATACCTGGGAATAGCCAGAGGGTTCTCACTATTTTTTTCTCACCCAATATACAAAGGGTTGTCTAAACCCTTCTCTGATACCAACTATAAATACCCACAACACTTATACATTTTTATTACATGTAAATATATGAATATTCATTTAATAAAATAACGATACTTGCAAGAATATTATATTTTTAGTGCCACAAAAAACATGGACTATAAAAAAATGTCCTTAAGTGATCTTTTACATCTCCAACTACATTCTTCATAACTAGAACTCTTTGTAAACATACAATACATAATAAGAATATTCATATCTAGAGGAAATGAATCAAATGATAGGGTGACTTATGATTCTCAATAAGGGTCAAAATGATCATACATAAACATAACATAAAAATAAGGCTATGAGAGCAGGATGATAATGTTTAAAATACACAACCCCATATCATAGGCTATAAATGTGAACCATGTAATATTTTTTTTTCAATACATGAATCATAATGAAAAAATTAACCTGAGAAAATAAATAAAAACATTGACATAATTCTTGTACTTATTGAAAACACGTAAGAATACAATAATTATATAATATTCAATGCTCACTTCAAAGGTGATCATAGTGGAATGGGTTGACAGCTCAAACCATCCCATTTGTCAATCTTAACTCACTTGGCTAGCATAGTGGATAATGTACCATACTAAACCATGTTCATTACCGATTACAGTCCAATTTATCTCATGATATATCAATTTCTATCGAATGAATTTGTGGTTGATATTGGCCACACCCATAAATGATGGAAAATCACACATTTATAATTATAAATAATAGAAAACAATCATCATATAATAAATTATTAATTGAAATGGTATTCATTAAAAATTCATCGTATACAACCCATGAATATAAAAAAGAGTCCCAAATATATCATTACATATTTATCTCTAGAAATAAAAGGAGTTTCATAAAATATTCTGATCATAAACATAAAACACAAAGAGAAAAAATAAATATGGTATCATTATATCATATCATCTATAAAAATGATTTTAAATTAAAGGAATTCAGAATATATCAAAATTTATTTTGAAAAAAAAACAAATAGAACATTACATGAAGAAAATATATAAATGTGTTTAGCATGTTATTTAGAGCCCATTCAAACCAAATTGTTTTTCTATTGAATAGTAAAAAACCCTTATGAATAGTAATATGAACCTACTTAATTGTAAATAGTGTTATTATTTTATTTTATAAAGGCTTTAAGATAATAAAATCTTGATTAATTTTTCAATGACATATAAAATAGATTACAATTTTTAAATAAATAAGTTTTAAATTATGGATTATTTTATTTAAAAATTTAATTAAAAATTTCTAGATAAATGTTGTAAAAATGGACTTCATTGTGGAATTATTCATGTAGATAAATGGTTAGGGAACATATTGGGGATTTTTGTGAAACAATTCATTTTTTGGTGCATATTAAGAAATACACATTGAAGTTTCAGTGTGTTAATGACATCCTTAATGATATAATAGTGATACAATATTCAGGTTGACTTCTATACCGTAAAATAAGATATTAGGTGACCTAATAGGATTATAACATTGGAAAATACCATGGGAAATCTAATGGTTTTTCAAATACCACTAATGAGGTGTCCCTTGAAAATTATTAAAATATTCCCTCACTTTTGCTATAAATTCAAACCCATTACATCATTAGAGTAATTCCAAATTCATAATCAATGAATCTATGGCCTCAATACCTCCCTAGTCCTCATCCCATGGTTTTCCCATGCCCCCAATGTCCCAATATTCATGTTCAAGGGGTTACACTACATGGTAAGAAAATTCCCAAGTCCTTTGTTTTTTCATTCAAGTTCTCTTTTATGTTGTATAACATTCATGTTTCCATACTATGATGCCATTTTCCTTAATATTATTGATCTAATAATTATTATGTTTTATTTCATGAATATTTAACCTTTTCCCATATCTTTTAAATATTTACTAAAACCATGTTGCATAGTCATTAGGCTGCAGAATTGTTGTAAGGGATTTTTCAATTATTCTTTAATTTTGAGTTTCTTTATTTTGTAATTCATTTTTCAACTCTTCTTAACCAATTAGAAAGAAATCTCAAGAAATAATTTATATTATGGATGTTCTAATTTTCATGGAAAACTCATCATCATTATTATTCTCCTCTCCCACTTATTCAAGGAATAAAATCATTGTTCATGATGTGTCGAATTACCGAGATCGTGGACAATGTGGTTTCAATTTCCCATTAACTATTTCAAGTCATTTCAGGAAACCATTTCAATGGTTGAACTATGTTATAATATATGTATTATGTCACATACATGGTTCTATAATTCTTTTGTAATCATGGTTTTAATTTATAAGAAAAAATGAGGTTGTTATTGTCAACGAAAAACTAAAATGATCTAAACCATCATCATTAATGTTAAACTTTTGATTCATCCTCATATAAAACATCAAAATGATAAATGGTATAAATTATAGTAATAAAAATATTTAATTACCTTTCCATTCAAATTCTGGAGTTTCACTTCTAATCAATAAGAACATCCATCATAAACCAATCATGGGAATCATGTAAAGAACTCATCCAAATCATTGCAAGGAACAAAATACTATAAATTTAGGGGTGAAATGATGTTATTAAATTATCATATAAGTGATTATAAACATGAAAATGTTTCTGTAAAATATAATTAACACTCTTTTATCCATTATACAGGATGTATAAACATGTTTTTAGTAAGAAAAGCCTGAGGTAAGGGAATTCTTAACCCAATTTCCATTCATTGGGTTAAGCTTATACATCGTTCTTAACGTGGTATTGAAATTGAATGTGTGTTGGGTTTTGATTATATTATTTTAAATTATTTCTAATTATAGTGTATATACATATTCTATCAACTCTATTAAGAATTTCATCAATTGTATGATATTTATTAGGGGATTTTCTTTTAAAATCCTCTTCTAAAATTACGTTTTACAAAATTGAAAAGAAATGTTTTTATGCAACTATTATGGTTGTATGATTATGTTATTATTCATGGGAATTTTTTATGTTGAAGGGTGGGTCCTATATTTTCCTCCAATATATTGGTTATATGTATGTTGGAGGTCGGCCATATGGTTACTTCAAGTGTAACTGTGATGGTTACACAAATAGTATGGTATTCGTGAGGGTTTCAAATTATAAGGTAGTCGTGATGGTTACAAGTTTATATAAGTAATTCCCCGAATACCTTAATGGTTATACATTTTCTCTTAGTTATTTTGTAAATCTCATGTTTCAAAATGTATGTATATATATAGAGGTGGTAAATATGTCTTTAGAAAATGATTTCTTACGTTACAAGTATTCATGGAATAATGTGTTCTTTCCTTCTTTTTATATCCACTATTATGTTTTTGTGATCATTCAATGTTTTAAATGAAATTAACTGGGTAATGGATGTGTAATAAAAATTAGTTAGCCATGTTAAATGTCTAATAATGGTAAAGGAATCATGTTTAATGTTTTAAAGTTTTATATTTTGAAAAAATTGGAAATTGTTTTTAGGGTATCCACCCTATACCATTGTGTAATGTTATGAATGTATTATTTCCCAATTTTCTAAAGATATAAACTTTAAAAGATCCTCAATGTGAAAGGAAGTGTTTTATTGACTAAATTCAAGATTATATATGTAATAAGATCAGGTCATTATGATAAATCTTCTTGGTAATGATAAAACATTTTTGAAATCATTATTAGAAAACTTGGATATTGAAGGAAAAAGAGTTTTTGAACGAAGTGAGAAAAAAATCTGAAATTTCTTTGAAAAAATATATTATTCTCCTATGACCATAAAAAGAGTAAAATAAAATAAAATTATTTAATTTCCTTATATATCCATATTAGAAGATAGTCCATCACATTCTTTATAAATAGATCAAAATTCTTTATCATTAAAAGTATAATCATACAAAATACCAATAAATGACGATATTGCAACATCAATCCTTTAAAACATATGTGACTTATGAATCATAGCCCCTATTAAATAAGAATATATGATAAATAAAATAATATCATAAAATTAATGATACTTATGTTTTAAGTTATCTTGTCACAAGTAGATACTCCACATATAATTTGATACATGCATACCATAACTTTATTCCAAGAGAGGGAAATTTGAGATGAACATTCACATGCCATAAAACATGACACACTTAATAGAAATTAAAATTTCATATATAATACATATATTTTAATTATAAATATAATTAATAACCATACTTATAAATTTATATGATAAATTAATTACTAAGTACCATTTATTATTAAATCCATTTCAAAATAGTGATTTGGGTAAAAAGAAAGTTTTTTATTCATTTATATTTGGATTTGGTTTATTCATTCCACTGGAATAATCATGGTCCCATTATCCAATAAACATCAAACATGATTTTAATATCATGTATATTTATTTTAGATTTTTTTTGTTAATCCTAAAATTTATTTATAAAAAATGTAATATTGTGTCTCTACAAACAATTGGTCTAACATACGAATAAATGTTTTATCAATTTTCCAAGAAAATGAATATAAATAAAGTTAGTAATATTTGTTTTGTATAATAAATGTTATATAAAATGTATTATATATAATTATTAATGTTTCCCCAATTACCTTCCTTGGAAAATAGTTATGGTACAATGGATCACCTCGCTTTGTGAGGCTGTAATCCCCCGTATACAAAACTGACATAATCATATCCCTATTATAATTGAAAAAAATCAATTATATGTGATATAATAATTATACGTGTTTAATAATATCATAAATATCATACATAGATAATAAATCCATTATCATATCTATCCATGTAGGGTGTTGAAGGAATAAAACAAGATCAGTATACAGTATGGTAATCTACCATTCCAACGAATGATGATTTCATATATGGTTTGATAGGATAAAATATAAATTTATGTTACTATAATAATAAAATATAATTTATTTATACTTTATATATTTTTTTAATTGTATTATAATTATAAAATAATCATTAAATTTCATGTAAGAGGAATTAAAATAAATATTCTTAGTTAAGCATGATACATATTCTCCGGACAACCTCATTAGTAACGTAGAAAAATCATTATAGGATAAATTTATGATAAATATAATGGATTAAGGTCATGGGTAGGGTTTTTAAGAAGGTCTTTGGGATTTTATAAGATGATCAAATTAGATTTTGAGGTATGAAACTGAGAGGATATGGGGTAGTCTTCTGTAAATGAGGTGAGTAGAGGACTTGTTATTTTATATATGATAAAGGTGTACCCATGATTCCCCATTCAAAAAGATAAAAAATGGAATATTATCGACCCTTATAAATTATAAAGTCTGAATTTGTCTTGAAAATATATTAAATATTATTTAAATGAAAGTGTAACCAAAATTATTTATGTTTAATCCCACGATAAACTAGAATTCAAATTTTCCACATTAAATAATGAGTTAATATTTTCACAATTCATTAAGGTAAAAAATTAATGTTTACATATAATATGATATAAATATATGGATTCATAATATGTAATCAATTTTTTTATATTTAATTAATTTATGCTGATGGATAATATTTAATAGTAAATCCATATATGTGAGGAAATGTGTGTTTTAAAAAAGTGTATTATTAAGTAGAAGATAATTTTATATTGACTCTACATTGAATGATACATTATATATGAATTTAAATTAGTATTTATATATCTGAAATGTATTAATTAAATTTAAATCATTCCTTTTTATGTAATGATTTAATTAATTAAATTTTTGAAATTACTCAACAAAAAATAGTTTATAGAAAATACTTGCTTTTAAATCCAAAATTAATCTTATGTAAAAATATAATATGGTATTGATTAAAACGTAATTAATTTGATATAATATAAGTATTGAATAATTATGTTATAGGGAATCATATTCAAAACTGAATAGGACATTATATTTTTTTAATTTAGTGATATAAAATTAAATTTTTTACCAAAAAATTGTATTTATCACTATTCACTGAAACATCAATATTTGAAAAACATCACCAAATTTTACCATAAATACATTTTTTATGAAAAAAATACATTTACTAAAATTTAAATATATATATTTAAATATTTTTCAAAAGAAATTATAACATATTTTTGGGAAAATTGTATTTTTAATATAAATAATGACCTACTGAAAAAGAAATAAAATTTTCTTCTCTATGATTTATTTATATCAAACAATTATATTTAATATCATATATATCTTTTTTCTTATTCATTCTTCCAATATTAACTTCTCGATATTAATGATCGTGTTTTTATAAAAATATTAATATTTTTCATGGTTTCTTAATTGTCGATTTTTTGAGTAATGTATGATATCGAATAAAAAATTGATATTAAAAATGTATTTCATAAAATCTCATGATGTTACAATATATATATCATGTGATCATTTCTTCATAGACAAAAACCTTATAGAATCACCTAAAACCCCAATGATTCCAAAAATCTATCTCCAAGAGCATTTATTCCATCCTCATTAATCCAAATATCACAATTAATTTTTGTAATATTTATTCTATGTTGAAAAGAATAAAAAAATCAAGCTAACATTGTAAAAAACAAATATTATAAATTTTAAATAATGTGATATGTTCACTAAAACCCAATTAAAGTTTATTCAGGTGATGGAAAACTCTCCCCCACTGCCTCCAACCACTCTAAATTCTCGCCAAAATCATGTGTTAATAAATAATACCTCTCCTTTTTATTGTGCATATGATAGATACATGTTTAGGAAAATAAAATAAAATAAGTATTTTCAAACTAAAATTAATACTTAATTAGAGACTTCACATTAGAAACATACCAATAATGGAGTTTATAATATGAATATTGGGAAATACCCTTTATAAAGTGAATCACAATGTATAAATTCCAATTAGATATAGTTTTTAGGATAATTCATTATTTCTTATGCATAATTATTAATGTTTATTGATAAACATTAGGGTAATGTCCCGGTTTCGGAAGCCACCAAGAGGTGCCCCGCACCCGATTGGTCATATGGCTTCATATGCATTTCCCCGAACGCCAAAGGATGCTGGCTAGTAGCGAGGGCATTGGGTGTGATTGTGAGGAAACAATGCCCACATCAGAAGATTAACAAAATGGAAGAAATAAATATAAAAAGAAGAAAAAGGAATAATCCATACAAAAGTAAACATCAGAAGACTAGGAAATGTAAACTATGGCACACACATATATATATGAATGATTATTGATACAAATGTCCTGGAAAACAACCAAAAAAATCACAATGCTGGAATAAAATAGTATTAAACCCAAGTAAAAAATAATAAAAATAAATAACTCCTCAGCATCGTAAGCCATAACTTAGCCCAACGCTCTAAAACTCCACAATAAATAATGTACCTGAAGTATAAGGGGCTTTCCCTTAACAATACTGGTAGTAATATAATCTGTTTGGGCCCAAAAACATGCCCAAATAGGGTATGAGACTATATACTAGTAGGAAACCACCACATGATTTGTGCCTAATAGTTAGTGAATATATGGCAGGCAACCATGAAATAAAGTCACTAAAACAAGGAAGTACCCAAGGTAAATAATTCTAAATTTCAATGCATTCAGTATCATATATCAAGAAACAGCTAAACAAGGAATGAAATCGCAAATTGGTAACTCTTTGGGAAGTACTCACATCCTATCCCCTCTAGTCCTACCTAGAAACACAAGGAACCCTCTGGGGAATACACTCTATCTAACCCGTCTAGTTTATCTTAAGTATAGAATCTATGAGGAAGCACTCAACGTCAATTCCTCCATTAGTCTGGTATCATTAACTAAAGGCGCTCTGGTGAAGGAGTCACTTCTATTCCCCTTGTAGCACACATTGAGGATCTACAAAAACTTTGAGGTAGCACTTACATCAATTCCCCCAATGGTCTCGCATCGTAAGTAAATCAGACACTCTAGAGAATCCCTTACGTTCATTCTCCCTATTGTCTATACACTAGGTTCTCACGGCCATTTTTATGTAACACCTCAAGATTTCATAGTGTGTTGTTTCTTCAAAATAATTAAATAACATGCACTACACGCAACACTGAGTTCAAGCGCACCATGACTTAGCAAACAAGCCGTTCAAAGGAGGTGGTTAATAATATTACCTAAATTTTAAACTTTACATAATTTATATAATTTTAGAATCCATATTATGAGTTTCTTAGACATAATGTAAGAACAAATTCATTTTTAGTATTGCACTTTTACCAACTTTTAATAGTGAACCCTTTTTAAATACAATATTTTAAACTTTTTGACTAAATGGGGACATAAAATATTTAAAATGAAACATCCCAAGCTTCCACGGTATGCTTTCCTTTGAATGATACAATAGCGTGTGTTGTACGCAACTTCGAGTTCTAACACACACCACAACCAATCAAACTAGCCGTTATGAATAGTAATACATACTTTTTGAAATTATATATATTTTATATTTCAAAATGGACTTCATTTTTGGATTCAGATTATCAAATTTATCCTAAGGTGAAATTTTGGTACTTTTCGGATAACTTTCATATTTTGATTAATAGTGAAAATTACCAAATTTTAATTAAAAACAACTTTTTTACTCAAAATATTTAATAGTGATAAATTATCAATTTGAGTGGTTTTGAAGTATAATTAGAATATATTTTTACCATTTTATCCAATGGTGTTCATTATAATTAATTTCACTTTGAAAATGGACCTAAATAATTGTCAATATTTTGATATATATTGTTTCTTAAAAACACGCTATTTGTTGTGATAGTCGGAATTAATTATAAAATTAATTAATGCAACTTATTTTTTTGGAATTTTGTAAAATAGGCATCATTTTTGAATTCTGAATATCAATTATAGCTTAGGGTGAAATTTTGGCATTGTTCTGAAAAACTTCAATTTTTGATGAATAGTGAAACTACTAAGTGGTAGTTAAAAAACTGAATTTTTCATAAAACATAATTTTACGGCTTCTGTGATTGGAATTTCGAAAATCCGAGAGACACGATCAATATCAAGAAGTAAAATGTGGTTCAATGAGATGAAAATAATTTTTGGTGAATAGTAACTTTTTACTTTTATTTACCACGGTTAAAAGTAAATAGGGCAATTAAGGGGAAAAAATTATTAATATTATGCTAACACATGTCCTAAATCTATTGGACAAGTGTATCTCGACAAAAAACAACCTTAGGAATAAAATATTATCATTTAGGTCCACTTGGATTAGATTAGGACATTTCTTATTATTTAATTCAAAGAAGAGAAAAAAAAAGTTAAAATCAAAGATTATTTAGTAAAACATTTTTAATATAGGGTTATACATAAGATAAATTTGATTTTAAGTATTAATTATAAAGCTAATACGATTTCCTACATAATAAAATTTTATTTATAATTTTTATAAATTAAATAATTTAATTTATTTATGACACAATGATGATGCAGTAATTACCATAATAGTGGAACTTTAAATCAATTGATATTTTAAATACCCAAATAAATATAATATGAGACTTTTAATGAATTAAACTAATTTTATAGGATAATATGGCATATTAGGATGGATTTGATTGAATTTGTTTGAAGTAATATAAAAATACAAAGTGACATGGTAAATGTCAAACTAATTAACTAAGAGTTAAAACTAAAAGATAAGGTTAATATAGTAACCCAAACCTGTCTAAATTCTATTGGTTGAATGGATTCCGACATAATCCCACCATGACCTTTGAATAATCAACTTTGGAGCCATTAGAAACCGAATATTAATTTATTATAAATTAATATTTCTATCTTTTTCAAAGGTACCCCTCACCCCTCTTATAAAAGGGCACTCCTCCTTCTCATTTCTTCACACCTTCAAAGCCTTTTGGTTCAGCAAACTCGGCCCAAATACTCTCCCAACATCCCTAAATACAACCTAGAGGCCTTAGTTTGATCAGAAAGCCAACCTATGGAGCCCTTTTGATCAAATCAAAAGGAAGAACCTGAAGAAGAGGTAATGATTTCACCACCATTTTCCAAGTTCCTTTCTTGTTCCACTACTTCTGCTTTTGTTGTTACCATTCTAAAATAATAACTCCAATATCATATATATACTGTGATGTTATTATAAATATGGTACAACCATATTCAGTATTCTATCCACCCTTTGAATAACATGTCACCATACGTGCGTATGTACGGCTTACCGTCTCCACATCGTGGTGTAATTGTTATTCAATATATTATCATTTGGATGGGTATAATAATGATATGTAACTCATGTAAATAATAAATATAACATGTTAATGATTCTGTATATATGATATAACAACCATTTATATATTATTTTAATATCAAAAGAATGATATTTTCGCTCGCGCGTACGTACGGACTACCGTCTCCACGAACGCGATGAGATTCATTCTCCATCATATCCATTCAAGTATAATTATCATTTTATGATT
The DNA here is from genome assembly GCA_963277665.1 of Viscum album. Lineage (NCBI taxonomy): Eukaryota > Viridiplantae > Streptophyta > Magnoliopsida > Santalales > Viscaceae > Viscum > Viscum album. The sequence continues at coordinate 476,887,299 of OY728148.1, forward strand.
AATAATAGTATCTAATTACTTGATATAATTCTGGATATGAATAATATACAATCTATCGATTACAAACATGGCATATGTAACAAAACATATAAAGGAAAACGAGTAAGTTAACACCCGAAACAATGATAATACTCAGATATTATTAACAAATCAATGTTAAAAGATCATATATGATTTCATATTAATGTATATGATTCTTGTGTAATTGAATAAAAATTATTTCACCATTATACAAGAGGTTAACCTACCCCAACCAAGGAAAATTACAAGGTATGGGTTATTTTGCAATCTCTTCATTATTCGAGGTTGTTTATACGAAATTATCTACTGGGATTTCTTTATCATCCACATCCATGTTTTTTCGAAATGTATTTGAAAACATTTTTACTATTTACAAAGAATATGAGTTAAAGTCATTTATACCCTAATGGGTTTATAAAGGAATCTTTCCGTCATTTTCCAAACAAGGTTCTTTTTAACCTTTTCGACAGAATTAAGGTAATAATGGTTTTTTAACTTATACGGCAGGTGCGGCTATTTACCGACGTTATAAAATCGTCAAAGCTTCCCTTACAAGCTTATAAGAATATTTTCAAATAAAATGTTTTATTTTAAAATTATGTGACTTGTAAATGATTTCAAAATGAATATTTTATGAATTTTGGAAAGGTAATCTTTATCAAAATCAGAATTTTAAATGTTTTAAAGATTTATCTTTCTAAATCTTTTTAATAAATGTACATATATTCAAAATGGTTTTTAATGATTTATTTATATGGACATGAATGTTTTTAAAATGTTAATTCCTTTCAAAAGTTTGAATGTGGTATGGGACACTTTAATTCCTAAATCTCTTTTAATTACTTCCTTTATAAATGTGTGACTTTTAAATGATTTCAATAAAAGGAGATATTTCTCTCAAATAGTTTTGATTTCATCTATGTCAACAACATTTGATGGATTTCAAGCATATTTGAAGTTGATTTGTTATGATACAAAACTTCTATATTTTATTGAAGGTTTTGTGATATGTTGGACTGTGGATGTGCTATTTTTATACCATTCATAGTTTATGGTGAAAGTATTGACATTTCGTATGCTAGTTTTAATACGAATGTTTATGTTATGTTTAAAACTTTTCATATGAGAATGCATTGGACTTAATATGTGACGGGTGGAGCCCTCTATAGCTCCTCGATAAATCGGTAGGTCTCATGAGACAAACTAGTGTCTTGGCACAAGGCCTTGGAAAAATCTTATTTTTAGTCTTGGCACGAGGCCTTGGCTATGTGGTTATAATAGTCTGGAATTGTGCATTCCATCATTATGAAAGAGGTTATTGATATTGCATGTGATTATTAGATTAGTAGAATATCCATGTGAATAACTAAAGGGAATTATTTAATTTTATTTTTACCACACTATGTTGAAGTTCATGATTAGAAGTCTTTTTTTAGTTATACATTGCCTTAAATGTTTATTCTTATTTATAAATGTTTCCGCTATTTTGCTTACCCTTACGGAGCGTTTGAGCTCACCCCTTTCAATGTTTTATTTTTCCCAGGATGTGAAGAAGTAATTTATGAATGACCTACAAGGATAGTATGTCGGGATATGTGTGTGGAATATGGAGATAATATATTGTTGTAGATTTTCTATTATTGATGTAATGTAAAACATTATTAATATATCTAGTGTTTACAAGGCTACTAAACTAATCCGTCATTCGAGATTTGATCTTTCTCGTGATCATGCCAATGTTATGTAATAATGAACCGACTCTGGGTAATTGGGGTCGGGGTGTTACAGTTGGTATCAGAGGAAGTTTAGTACAAACCATGGAAGCTAGATTTAGATAAACTATGATTAGATCACGTAGAACTAAGATGAACTTTGAGGATTAGTATAGAAGAACTTACTAGAATTTTGGTATTGTAGAGATTTTGTGAGTTTTCCGAGCAATACATCCATGTCTGGATACGAGCCGGTAGAGGCGGCTCTGGAACAGATGTACCTAGGGGTTAAAACCGAAAACACCGCATAGAGCTAGACTCGAATGGGAACTGGCGCACGACAACGGGCCTTGATGCCCTCTTGGATACGACACTCCCGGGGGATATGCTTAGGATAATTCTCATTTTCTTTACAAACCATTATGAAGGGTTTATGTGGATTTACTTCCTCAAAGGAGAAATTTTTATGATTATGGATTATATCCAAAAACTATTTAATTTATGTCATGTGTCTTACAAGTTTGGGATTAGGTATTGTTATTCATAAACTAATCTAGTGTATGTCATTGTTTAGAAATGGCGCCCAGTAGAAGGAATGAGAACTCCAACAATACACATTATCCAAAGAGAAAGAACGATCAAATCTTTCATGGTCTTAAGCCAGAATTTATAAGATAAATAGTCTCCCATGTATTATCATCATATGAAGAAATAATATCATGTGTTGATAAGATACGTAATTATTTTACTGAGTCCTATGGCTTTGAAGGGAATTAAGAGATGAAAAGGATGGAAGGAGTTTAAACACTACGCGAACCTATGTCCCAGTCATCAGAATATGCCGCAAATGATGCTATTGGATAATAATCAAGTTATGATGCTACCACAGATGAAGAGGAATGATTATAGTTCTTATGTTGATTATTTAATTTGAGTGTTGTATCGACAATGTACTTGTTATAATAATTATGGTGTATATAATGATTTTACTACAGTACTATTTCATTAAGGACTTGAGATTGTGTGGAACAAAGAAAAGTGACTCAATAGCAGGTTAAATATTTGGAAAATATATGGTTGAGAGAAAGATAAACCATAATATGGTTCTGATACCGAGGTAGTGATTTTAGAATAATACATGATTGATTTGTATAAATTATATTGGATATTCTTGACTACCTTGAAGTTGATTACTGATTTGTATATTCCATCATTATTGGGGTTTAAAACATTTTTGGATTGATGAAGTATATCCAGCATTCTATATGGAATAAGGGAGAATGAATGTAATCAATAAGTATTATAGTAATTCATGATGTTTTAGTGTTTTAAAAGAATACATGATGAAGGTATTCATATGCTATTACAGGGTAAAAAGGATCTACATTAAGTTTACCTTCCTTATAAATATTGGACTGTGAGTTTGGACAGAAGTATTTTGGATAAATTCTAGTTTGAGATTAATTTTTGATTGCCATAAAAGGATAACCCAGAGGTCGGGCGGCAACCCGTCGCGACCGGCAAGGCCGCGCGACTTGAACCCGAAACCGAAGGGCGACAAAGGTGTATCACCTTCCACTGTCCCATGAGATGTCCTGGATTAAATAATGTAGTTTTTTTTAAAAGATCTAGTATATGAATTATAAATTCGTTTATTTTGGAACCCTGTACGAATAGTATAAATAAAATTTTTTTTACGAGTGAAAGATGAGTTTGTGGTAGAAATTTATTAATTGATAAAACTCTAATTATAAAGTAAGTATATCTCCTTATAATCTTAGCCAATCTCATAAATAAATTCCTCAACATTAAGAAAAGGAACTTAGAACAAAAATGTTGTCCTAGATGGTACCTTAAATCATCACTAATTTATGGTGTTGGGATTATTGGCCTTTTCATAGCCATGTTCTATACCACTCTCCATCAGATAATTGATGGTTATATTTCTCTTCCATATCCATATTTTCTTACATGGAACCCTGATATGTGTTATTTTCGGTAATCTTTATACTTTCCACTCTTTATTTTAAATAGAGGCCTCATTAATTCATTTTTCGATGTGGGATTTCAACTAAGATATTTTGAAACGTCAAAAATGTGTTATCCTAATACCTTATGTTTTGTTGAATCGATGATATTTTAAATCAACGTAGATTGATGAATTTAAGGACCTCAGTTTTTAACTTGTTTGTGATTGATGACCTCAATCACTACCTATAAATATTTAAGTTTTCCCTCCAATTATATGTCTCTAATTTCCACAAATGTTCTCCTAATCAAGATCATAATTTGGTGGCGACCCTTTCATTTCTCTTTTCCTCATATTAAGACTAAATTTTAGTAACCCAATTTCTGATGTGGGTTTTCCCACAAAGATATTTTTTATTTTCAACCTTTTATTTTCGTAGAATAATTTCAAATTGCAAGGACACAATTTATTGAAGGAGGGGAGAATATAACACCCCAAGATTTCATAGTGTGTTATTTCGTCAAAATAATTCAATAACTTGCACTACACGCAACACCGAGTTCAAGCGCAGCATGACATACCAAACAAGCCGTTCAAAGGAGGTTATGAATGTTATTAACTAAATTTTAAACTTTATATAATCATTATAATTTTAGAATCTATATTATGAGTTTCATGGACATAATGTAAGAACAAATTCATTTTCAGTATTGCACTTTTACCAACTTTTAATAGTGAACACTTTTTAAATACAATATTTTAATCTTTTTGACTAAATGGGGACATCAAAAATTTAAAATGAAACATCCCAAGCTTCCACGGTATGCTTTCCTTTGAATGATACAGTAGCGTGTGTTGTACGCAACATCGAGTTCTAACACACACCACAACCAATCAAACTAGCCGTTATGAATAGTAATACCTACTTTTTGAAATTATATAAATTTTATATTTCAAAATGGACATCATTTTTGGATTCGGAGTATCAAATTTATCATAAGGTGAATTTTTGGTACTTTTCAGATAACTTTCATATTTTGATGAATAGTGAAAATTACTAAATTTTAATTAAAAAAAACTTTTTTAATCAAAATAATTAATAGTGATAAATTATGAATTTGAGTGGTTTTGAAGTATAATTAGAAAATATTTTTACCATTTTATCCAATGGTGTTCATTAGAATTAATTTCACTTTGAAATTGGACCTAAACAATTGTCAATCTTTTGATATATATTGTTTCTTAAAAACACGCTATTTGTTGTGACAGCGGGAATTAATTATAATATTAATTAATGCAACTTATATGTTTGTAATTTTGTAAAATAGAAATCATTTTTGAATTTGGAATATCAATTATAGCTTAGGGTGAAATTTTGGCATTGTTCTGAAAAACTTCAATTTTTGATGAATAGTGAAACTACTAAGTGGTAGTTAAAAAACTGATTTTTTCATAAAACATAATTTTACCGCTTCTGTGATTGGAATTTAGAAAATCTGAGAGACACAGTTAATATCAAGAAGTAAAATATGGTTCAATGAGATGAAAATATTTTTTGGTGAATAGTAACTTTTTACTTTTATTTACCACGGTTAAAAGTAAATAGTGTAATTAAGGGTAAAAATTATATTAATATTACCCTAACACGTGTCATAAATCTTTTGGACAAGTGTATCTCGACCAAAAAAAACCTTAGGAATAAAATATTATCATTTAGGTCCACTTGGATTAGATTAGGACATTTATTATTATTTAATTCACAGAAGAGTTAAAAAAGATAAAATCAAAGTTTATTTACTAAATCATTTTTAATATAGGGTTATACATAAGATAAATTTTGATTGTAAATATTAATTAGAAAGCTAGTAATATTTCCTACATAATGAAATTTTATTTATAATTTTTAGACATTAAATAATTTAATTTATTTATGACACAATGATGATGCAGTAATTACCATAATAGTGAAAATTAAAAATAATTGATATTTTAAATACCCAAATAAATATAATTTGAGACTTATAATGAATTATAAAAATTTTATAGGAAAATATGTCATATTATTATGGATTTAATTGACTTTTTTCTAAGTAAGAATTCTGTTATGAGTTTCACAAAAATCATCATTTGAATATTGTCAAAATTGACAAAAAATAGTTTGTAAAACAAATATTATATTATTAATTGATATTAAATTCCTAAAAATCTAAGGATCGGCCAAGAGAATTTTATCATGATAGGTGTATCATTAATGGACCACTTGGGGGTCTCTTGGCTGTATATAGTATGTTTATTATCTATATAATATAAAAATACAAAGTGACATGGTAAATGTCAAACTAATTAACTAAGAGTTAAAACTAAATGATAAGGTTAATATAGTAATCCAAACCTGTCTAAATTATTTTGGTTGAATGGTTTTCGACCTATTACCACCTTGACCTTTGAATAATCAACTTTAGAGCCATTATAAACCGAATATGAATTTATTATAAAATAATATTTCTAGCTTTTCCAAAGGTACCCCTCACCCCTCTTATAAAAGGGCACTCCTCTTTCTCATTTATTCACATATTAAAAGCCTTTTGGTTTGGCCAAAATCTGCCCAAATACTCTCTCAACATCACTAAATACAACCTAGAGGCCTTAGATTGATTATAAATCCAACCTAAGGAGCACGTTTGATCAAATCAAAAGGAAGAACCCGAAGAAGAGGTAATGATTTCACCACCATTTTCCAAGTTCCTTTCTTGTTCCACTTCTTCTTCATTTGTTTTTACCATTCTAAAATAATAACTCCAGTATCATATATATACTTTTATGTTATTATAAATATGGTACAAACATATTCAGTATTCTATCCACCCTTTGAATAACATGTCACCATACGTGCGTACGTACGGCTTACCGTCTCCACGTCCCGGTGTAATTGTTATTCAATATATTAATATTTGGATGGGTATAATAATGATATGTAACTCATGTAAATAATAAATATAACATGTTAATGATTCTGTATATATGATAAAACAACCATTTATATATTATTTTAATATCAAAAGAATGATATTGTCGCTCATGCATACGTACGGACTACCGTCTCCACGAACGCAATGAGATTCATTCTCCGTCGTATCTATTCAATTATAATTCTCATTTTATGATTAATAATAGTATCTAAGGACTTGATATAATTCTGGATATGAATAATATACAACCTATCGATTACAAACATGTCTTACGTAAAAAAACATATAAAAGAAAACGAGTAGGTTAACACATGAAACAACGATAATACTAAGATATTATTAAAAAATCAATGTTAAAAGATCATATATGATATCATATTAATGTATATCATTTTTTTTAATTTAATAACAATTATTTCACAATTATACAGGAGTTTAACCAACCCCAACCAAGGAAAAGTACAAGGTAAGGGTTATTTCACAATTTCTTCATTATCTAAGGTTGTTTATAAGTAATTATCTACTGGGATTTCATTATCATCCACATCCATGTTTCTTCTAAATGTATTTCAAATTTTTTTTACTATTTACAAAGAATATGAGTTAAAGACATTTATACCCTTATGGGTTTATAAAGGAATCTTTCCGTCATTTTCCAAACAAGGTTCTTTTTAACCTTTTCGACAGAATTAAGGTAAGAATGTTTTTTTAACTTATACAGAGGGTGCAGCTATTTACCGCCATTATAAAATCGTCAAAGCTTCCCTTATAAGATTAGAAGAATATTTTCAAAGAAAATGTTTTATTTTTTAATTATGTGACTTTTAAATGATTTCAAAATGAATATTTTAAGAATTTCGAAAATTTACTCTTTATCAAAATCAGAATTTTAAATGGTTTAAAGATTTATCTTTCTAAATCTTTTTAATAAATGTTCATGTCTTCAAAATGGTTTTTAAGTATTTATTTATATGGAAATGAATGTTTTTAAAATGTCAATTCATTTCAAAAGTTTCAAAGTGGTATGGGACACTTTGATTCAAAAATATCTTTTAATTACTTCCTTTATAAATATCTGACATTTAAATGATTTAAAAAAAAGGAGATATTTCTCTCAAATAGTTTTGATTTCATCTATGTCAACATCCTTTGATGGATTTTAAGCTTATTTGAAGTTGATTTATTATGATACAAAACTTCTATATTTTATTGAAGGTTTTGTGATATGTTTGACTGTGGATGTGCTATTTTTATACCATTCATAGTTTATGGTGAATGTATTGACATTTAGTATGCTAGTTTTAATAAGAATGATTATGTTATGTTTAAACCTTTTCATATGGGAATGCATTGGACTTAATATCTGACGGGTGGAGCCCGCTATAGATCCTCGATGCATCGGTAGGTCTCATGAGACAAACTAGTGTCTTGGCACAAGGGCTTGGCAAAATCTTATTTCTAGTATTGGCAGGAGGCCTTGGCTATGTGGTTATGATAGTCTAGCATTATGAATTCCATCATTATGAAAGTGGTTATTGATATTGCATGTGATTATTAGATTAGTAGAATAACCATGTGAATAAGTAAATGGGATTATTTCATTTTATTTTTTCCATACTATGTTGAAGTTCAAATTTAAAAGGTGCTTTTTAGTTATACATTGCCTTAAATGTTTATGCTTATTTATAAATGTTTCTGCTGTATTGTTTACCCTTATTGAGCATTTGAGCTCACCCCTTTCAATGTTTTATTTTTCCTAGGATGTGAAAAAGTAATTTATGAATGACCTGCAGGGATAGTATGTGGGGATATGTGTGTGGAATATGGAGATAATATATTGTTTTAGCTTTTCTCTTATTGATGTAATGTAAAACATTATGAATATATCTAGTGTTTCCAAGGCTACTAAACCAATCGGTCTTTCGATATTTGATCTTTCTCGTGATCATGCCAATGTTATGTAATAATTCACCGACTCTGGGAAATTGGGGTCGGGGCGTTAAATTTATGTCAAATAGGTATAAAATCATGTATCGAACAATTTAAACCTTAAAAAATACTTGGATAGTAATCTACAACATATCAGCATATAAGGATAAAAACACTTCATCCTACAATACTAGGCATTGGAGGTAAACAACAACCTAAAATGAAACCCAGAACCAATGGTCAAAATAAGAAATCATGCATGGGAAATCACATTTAATGAATCGCAATTGACCCTGTTTAGATTAGTTATAATCTACTCCAGAATACCAACATAACAGGAAACTAATAGTGCTAAAATGGTAAATACGCAATACCATGTTCATGGGTATTGGTGGTTTTTGCACATATAAATAAAAAACAATCAACATAAAGGAACAACCCACAAACCTCGGCATTGAGAGATCAATATACTTGAGTCTCAGGGCTTGAATCCACATAGAACAATAGAGATCTACAAAAACGTAAAAAAATTTCAATAGAGGATAACTTGAGAATGAAAAGTTGTCATGAAACGAAGCCCATGTAGAATAAGGAGCTTACCGAAGTGATCGCAATGCAATTGACTGTGGTCTAATAGGAGATCAAATGCTTGGTCTGGTGCTCGATGGAAGATCGTGGCCTTACGAGAGCTCCCGAACTATCCAAAGGTAGAAGAATCTCTTTCTGGTTATTAGACGCAACCCTAGTGAGTTTAATGGAAAAAAAAAAGAAATACACGGCGTGTACATTGGAAGTACACATCATGTACTTGCCTTTTTCGTTCCCCGCATTAGGAATCCTCCAAGTCACCCACAAATGGTCATGTGCATGGTCATTACATGACCGGCACATGGCTACCCGCAGTAACCGAGTACATGGAATTTAATCAGAATATACATGGCGTGTACATCAAAAATTTCCATAAATTCATCTTTTTCTAAAAAATGACTAGAAAATTAAAACATACTAGAAAAAGAAGATACATGTTCTTAAAAACTTCTCCCCTTAAATAAATTTTCCCTTGAATTTCCCGTCCAAGGCGGCCTAGAAGAAGAAGCCTTGAATATCTCTGACCACTACGATCGTACGTTTTCCTTCCTCTCCCAAGTCTTGTGTCGTACTCAACCGTGCTGCCATATCACTCGTACCAGTTAAATAGACCGGCCATGTAGAACCGTTGTATTGTGATCGATAATCCAGATAGGATGCTCCTCGAACAATGAAACCACTTCTAACTCAACATCCTAGGGTCGGAAAACATGAGATAGGTCCGAGAAGTAATGTCAAAGCTGTGAAATGTTGAAGACGTCGTGCATTGCCCAATTCATCTGAGGTAACTGCAGCTGATACGAAACTGACCCGACTCTCTTCAAAACCTCAAACGGTCAGACGTACCTCAGTGAAAGAGTACGTTGTCTCTTTATCTTCTTGTGTCCCATCCTCAGTGTGACACGTCGAAAAACCTGATCCCCCACGTCGAACTCCGGAGGTAGTCTCTACGGATCAGCATAAGACTTTTGTCGAGAATGTGGAGGAGAAATACTCTTTTTATTCAACTCAATTTTATCAGAGGAATCCTGAATAAGATGAGGTCCCAACATAGCTTCCTTTCCTACCTCCAGCCTACATAAGGGTGATCGACATGACCTAATGTACAAATCCTCATATGGTGCCATCTGAATAGTTTCTTGAAAACTATTGGTGTAGGAAAACTTTACAAGAGGTATTTGCTTCTCCCAAAAACCTCCAAAATCTAGAATACATGCGCGAAGCATGTCCTCAACCACATGAATTGTACGCTCAGACTGGCAATCCGTCTAGGGGTGGAATGATGTACGCAAAAGTATCTGTGTACCCAAAGCCTTCTGAAGCCCCTACCAGACCCGAGAAGTAAAACATGCATCTCGGTCAGAAACAATGTGGTGTGGAACTCCTTGTAAGTGCACAATATCACAGATGTTCAACCGTCCCATCTCATTGACACTAAATGTCTCCTTGATTGGAAATAAGTGAGCGACCTTCGTGAGTTATCCAATGACAAACCAAAGTACATCATTCTCCCAAGGTGACCTCAGTAAACCTATCCTGAAATCCACCGCGACATCATTCCATGTCTACTCGGGTATGGGTAATTGTTGTAAAATACTTTCTAGTCCCTGATGCCCCTCTTTCACCTGCTGACAGGTGGAACAACTCATAATTAATCTAGAAACATCTATCTTCACACGTGGCCATTAATATTGACATTGTAGATCACGATACATTTTAGTGACACCGGGATGAACTTCCCAAACCGAGGAATTAAAGTCCCACATTAGCTCCTAGTGTATGTCTGTTGGCACCCTTACACACCCCTGGAAACACAAGATCTCATCCCCGCATATGGTCCATCCCATAATAGGGTCCACTCCTGACTTGCTTTCCCATAAGACTATGACTTCTGAATATGATAGATTCCTCATTGGTACTCGATCAAAAAGGGTAAAGGAAACAATTATAGAAGAAAGAAATTCCTTCCCATGCCTATCAGGCACCTCCAAATGCATCTCAGAGAACAGAGCCATATGCTACCACTCACTGCTGGCCTCCTGAAGTAAATGTTTCTGAGTCCACTTTCTCAATGCCTTAGCCACTACGTTGCCTTTCCCAGGAATATAGGAAAGCTCAAAGTCTAAAGACAAAAGGTACTAAACCCACCTTCAGTATTTCAAATTCAGATCACGCTAAGTAAAGATGTACATGAGACACTTTTGGTCGGTGAAAACCATACAATTCTATTTAGGAAGATAATATCTCCAATAGCATAAGGCATGAACAACTACTTCCAATGAGAGATCGTGTGTTAGTTAATTCCTCTCATGTGGTCTCAACTACCGAGACCCATACACAATGACTCCCAATCCCTGCATTAGAATATCTCCCAACCCGATACGTGAAGCATCATTATACATAGTTTAGCTCATTCTTGGCTCTGGAAAGACTAGTATCAGTGCTAAAGTTAACCTCCCTTTCATCTCCTAAAAGGCTAAATCATAAGAATTTGACCACTAGAACTTCTCACCCTTCTTAGTCAGACCCATTAGTGGTGATTCTAGGAATGAAAAGTCCTGAATGAAACTCTTGTAGTATCCATCCAGCACTAGAAAAATCCATACCTCAAAGAAATTCTTCGGATGCTATTTGAAACTATTCCTCTCACTTTCTCTGGGTCCACCGATACTCCTTTCAATGAGATAACACGACCAAATAATTGAATCTGGTCCATCCAAAAGTGGAATTTTGAGAGCCTAGCATATACCTGATGATCTTTTAGTGTATTAAAAATCATCTCAAGATGTGTGGAATGGTCATTTCGATTTTGAGGGTACACCAAGTTATCATCCACAAATAATAACATGAATGAATCCATGCATGGATGGAACCCTCGATTCATTAGTACCATGAAAACTGCAGGCATGTTTGTGAGACCAAACGGTATAAGCAAATAATTATATAGACTATACCTACTCTGAAAGGATATCAGAGGTATATCAGATGGTCTAACATGAAACAGATGATAATCGGGCCTTAAGTCAATATTTGAGAACACCCGGGCTCCTCAAAGTTGATCGAATATGTAATAAATCATTGGTAAGGGATATCAGTTCTTGACCATCAACTAGTTCAAATTTTGATAATCCACACAATGCCTGAGGGTACCATCCTCCTTCATCACAAAACGGAAAATAAATTTCTAAGGAGATGTACTGGGTGGGATGAAACCCTTTGCCTACAACTCCTCTATCTGCTTCTTGAGCTCCTATAATTCTAGTGTAGCCATCCTATAATGATTAATGGACACTGGTGCTTCCCCTGGAACAAGCTCAATAGAAAAGTCAATCTCACACTAAGTAGGAAAACCTAAAATGTCATCTGGAAAGACATCTCTGAAACGATCCACCACGGAATGAAATTTCATCTGAGAAGTCCCCTAATCATTCTGATAAAGACTATCAATCTGGGTTGTAACTCCTCACAACCCTTGATGCTCTGGTCCCGCTATGCTCGACTGGACATCCCATTGTCCCTTATAAAGAAATGATACAACCTCTAGTGATATGAAACTCACTGTGCGATGATAATGGTTGAAGACTTCCTGGAAGGGATATAACCAGTCCATTCACAGAATGACGTCATTTCCTGTCATCTCTAGGACATAGAGGTCCCATAAAAAGTGACACTCAACAACCTCCAGAGGGAACTCCATGCACTGACGTACACTCGCCATTCTAGTTCTCAACGGAGTGTCTATAATCAAGATATCAGCATGAAGAAAATATGCAGAGAATAAGGCTCTCCAAATAGAAACAGATATAAAGCTATGGGAATCCCCCGTTTTGAAAATAATAGAATTTAAAATTGAGGAAACCAATATAGTACCTCGAATAGTGGAGGGTACGGTTTCCTGATACGATTAGGTTTTATCTACCACAAATGTTTGACCTCCACCGTGACCTTGTGACCCTACCTGACCACTCTGAGCTGATCCACCATGTTGTCACTGAATGCCTTTTGAATGGCTTCCATAACCATGAACACCACCTTGGCCTGAATTCCAGAAGAACTCCAGTTCCTAGACTGGTGAGAAACGGGTGGTGATGCTCTAGAATGAGGAGTCATAGAATAACCCATGTCACGAGCTGCTGTTGATAATATCTAATAGAAGCACGGAAGAGGACCCATATTGCCGTAATATTGGCACTCCACTGGGTCTCCCGGGTAGTGTGGACGCATATGTCTACTCTTACCGCACTAGTAGCACACAAATTGACTACCAGAAGTAGGGTGTCTCCTCCTTGTATCCTTGCGTGAATTCCCCCTGTGGCACTTCCTGTTGTCATTAGGAGGGATACTAACACCATATGTCGAGCTGCCCTAGCTTACAACTCCATAATACCTATGATTGCACTCAGTAATCAGAGCCACATTGATTATAGAAGTGATATAAGTCAACTGAAATATTTTCACCTACTATCAGATGTTGTTCCCCAGACCATCCTCGAACTTCCTTGATAGGAATAACTAATCACCTCCTGAAATAGTAATGAAATCTTGAAGTGTGGTATAACGAGAGGAATACACCATATCTGAAAGAGTACCCTACCCCTGACTCATAAAATATCGAGCTCCATAGGCCCTCCAAGTATCTAGGTAGATGTTGTCATTGAAGATACACTGGAACTCCTCCCATGTTAGGACTTGATGGTGTCCCATATTTGAGATAACATCTGAACACTTCTTGGAAGAATCCTGAATCATATATGTAGAGTGAGTGACCCGCCTATCTAGAGACATCTCGAGATGCTCAACGATTGCTAACATGTCTTCTAGCCCTGACTCTCCAGAGTGGGTTCATCCATCCCTTGAGAAAGTGGCAGGATGCTGCTGTTGAATTACCCATATCATTTTTTCCATCGACAGGGCAGGAGGTGGTGCTCCTTGAATGGTTTTCATCATCCTCATAAAGCCTTCCCTAAATTCCGAATCAGCACCCACATCCGGTGTAATGGTTGGTGCCTACAGTTTCACAATTAGAGGATCTAGAAGTAGTCCCGGATCGGCCATATCTATTGTCTGATCACTACCCTGTAACAAGTGTACAACTAGAGGATGTCTAAGTTCCATGAATCTACAAGGTCAAATTCAAACCTTATATCAATATTATCAAAGATCAAATACTGAAAACTAAATAAGTGAATTGGGGAAGAAAAGAATTCATGTTTCAAAAAACATGATACACGGCGTGTATAATACCTACACGGCGTGTTCCCATTAGCCATTCACCTGGGCGTATACTTCTTCCATAACTGGTCAGGTAACACCCCATACACACAACGTGTTCACCTAACACACAGAGTGTACTTGAATCCTCCTCCCCTGACTAAGTCCTTAAAAATGACTAAGCCACATGGTTCTCCATAGAACGAGACTACACAAAGTGTTAGTTTCAAACACATCATGTATTAAATGAACCTTGCCAACCCGTATTTTTAGTTACACGACCTGTTACATGACATTCACTACACGGCGAGTTCCAATCTGACATGGCATGTATGAGAAAGGGTAACACTGAAACGTGTTGTTAGTTACATGGCTGGGTACCTCGGTTACACCACATGTCTTGTTCCAAACGAACATGGTGTGTACTAAGAATATTTTTTTGAACCCTGTTGTTAGTGACACGGTCGGATGCACGGTTCTATGACATGGAGTGAACATCCCCTATATGGTGTGTCTTATCAAGGATTCCAAACCTCGTGTCCCCTCCCACATAGTCTGAGAAATGGTTAGAGACTACACGGTGTGTATATATAGTACACAGTGTGTACTTCAGAAAAAGATTTTCTTCTCAAAAATATGAACACATGACGTGTATTCAAAACTACACCGCGTGTATTCTGGTTTTTTTCAGACAGTAAACATCAGAAACTACTATGGAGCCTAGAAAAATACTAAAAACATCATTTCAGTTCCAAATTTTTATCTGTGAGGGCCCATACTCCCTGCGAATCAAATCATGTAATCTTATTCATGTATTATATATGGTAAAAAAGACAAAGATCCACAAATTTCCGATCAATGGGGGCCCACAACACCTCAATAACCAATGTTTGGTGTTCATTCAAACAAAACCATACACAAATTATACCCTATCAAAAAACATTTATTTCTATACAGGAAACTATCATAACAACATGAACCTCTAGCACAACATATATCACAACAACATGCAATCACTAATGCACCCAATATGGCATGGCTAGAATGCATGACATGTGATTTATAGTATGTTTCTAAATGATGCATGTGATGGAATACCCTAATCTTATTAGGTTGAAATAGAAATAAAACCTGAATAGTGTGAAAAATAATATCACAATAAATGTGAGTCACCCAGTGATGAATATGAGATCAATTGTAATCCTGCAAAACCATAAAAACCTCCATAAATGATTTAGATTGGATTTACCCTGTTAACGGGTTTGTTACTCCTAGGAACAACTTATTACCATGTACATATTTCTTACTATCACTATATATAGGCTATAAACAGTAAGTCAAGAGAAAATAATTACTTCGGTACTACTTTGTATCGTCCTGGTTCTGGAAGCCACCTAGAGGATCCCCACCCGATTGGTCACATGACCTCAAGCGCATTTCCTGAAATACTCGAGGCTGCCGACTAGCATTGAGGGCCTTTGGTGTGATAGTGGGGAATCTATTCCCCCATTGGCAGAGTAACACATTGTAAAAAAGAAATAGAAAAAAGGAAAATAGGAATAATCCATACAAAAGTGAACAGCAGAAGAGTGGAAAATAATAAACACGAGCACACAAATATATACGAATGATGCATGATACATATGTCTATGAAAACAGCCAAAAAAATCACAATTTTGGATTAAAACAGTACTAAACCCAAGTATAGATGAAATCAAAGTAAACAACTCCTCAACATTGCAATCAATAGCTTGGTCCCATTCTCTCTATCTCCACAACAAATCATGTACCGGTTGTAGAAGGGTGTTTTCCCTTATCTATACCTGAATCAATATAATCTGTTTGAGGCCAAAAACTTATCCCAAATAGTATGTGGGACTAAATCCCAGTAGGCAACCACCATGAGATCTATGCCTAACTCTCAGTGAATATATTGAAGGCAGATAGAAAATAAATTCAGTAAATAAAGAAGTACCCATGGTAAAGAATTCACAGTATCAGTGCACTAAGTATCATATATCATGCAACTTCTAAACAAAGAAGGTAATCACAAATAGGTTAGCCTTATGAAGGTACTCATAGCCAATCCCTTCTGGTCCTACCTAGAAACACAAGCAACCCTCGGGGCATTACACTCAGTCTAACCCCTCTGGTTCATATTACGCGTAGACTCTCTGAGGAAGCACTCACCTTCAATTCCTCTTATAGTCTCATATTAGTAACTAAAGGTGCTATGGGGAAGCACTCACACCTATTCACCCTATGTCCCACGGAGAGGATCTACAAACACTTTGAGGAATCACTTACATAAATTCCCCCTATGGTCTCTCATCGTAAGTAAATATCACACTTTGGAGAAGCCCTTATGTCCATTCTCCCTATGGACTATACACCAGGTTCTCACGGCCCAATGTAAGACAAGAAGGTATAGCATTTCATATCGGCCAATGTAAACCTCATGAACTACTTGGATAGCAGTCTACATAATTTTTTTATATAATGATACAAACACCTCATCCTACTATACTAGGTATGGAAGGTAAAGAGTAGCTTAATAGGCAACCTAGACCCAATGGTCAAAACAAGAAATCATGCATGGGCATGCACTTCCAAAGCATAAAAATTAACCCTATTCACATATGTTATAATCAAATCAAGCATACAACCATAGAAGGAAAACAATAGGGTTGAAATGGTAAACACGCAAAACCACTTTCATGGGAATTGGATGTTTTTTACCATATAACACAAATACATTCAACAGAAAGTCAAAAACCACCTACCTAGACTTTAGGAGATCATTATACTTGAGTCTTAGGGCATGGATCACCATTGAATGCCAATGATCTACAAAAATTTCTAAAACCTTCAGAATAGGATAACAAGATATAGAAGAGGAATCATGTAACGATGCTCAACTAGAATAGAGTGCTTATTGAGGCGATCTTAATGAAATGGACAGGGGTGGAATCGGAGATCAGATGCTCGGCTAGGGGCTCAGAGGGAGATCGTGGTTGAACTGGAGCTCTCACCTGAACCAAACCTAATAGAAGACCTTTATGGGGATTATATGCGACCCCTGTGTGTGTAATAGAAAAAAAATAAAATACACAGCCTGTACATTTGAAGTACACATCATGTACTTTCCATTTCTATACCCTGCATTAGGCAGCCTCCATGTCACCCCCACATGGTCGTTTTCATGACCACTACATGGCCAACACACGGCTACCCATGGTAACCGAGTAAACAAAGTATACTCACAATGTACACAGCATTTACTTTTAAAATTTCACGAAATTCGACTTTTCTAAAAAATGACCTAAAAAGGAAAACATACCTGAAAAAGATGATATGGGTTCTTACAATTAGTATATTCAAATAAATTATATGAACATAATATTTAACCAAATTCAGTACATAGGATAAAATATTGTATAAAAGATTAATATAATTGTTATGAAGTTATTATGAGGTCATCATTTATGTAAAATTTCCATTTTCTCCATCATATAAACCCATGAAAAAACATTATAGTTTCTATTGAATTTACAAACCCAAACGAACACTATATATTTGAAAATGGGGGTTATGAGTTGAATTTTCATATAATGTGTCGGAAATGTACAAGATAGTTATAGTTTGGAGAATAAGATATAGTGGGATAAATAATCTATTATAGACGATAGATAAAAATTCCATTTTTTATCATGGGGAGTTATATTTAGTTTTTATTATTAACAAAGTGTTTTTTTAGATATTTTTTGTAAGGAATGATTTTTAGTTTAAAATTATCTATTACTATCTTATTTTATCAAATATTAGTTGTTTATTTACATTTATTATTATGGTAGAGTTATATTAGAACTCTATAGTAATTGTTTGAGATAAAATATTCTGTAATTTATCTTATATTTAAAATAAATTTCAGAACTTGTGTTTCTATGTAAGGATAATATTTTCTGTAAATTGTATAAGATTGAAGGGAATTTGATTTAATTTTCCATAATGGCTAAATGTTGTGTGTTTTTTATAGATTTTATCATATCCTAAGGAGGGAATGTTTACTACAACAAGATTGTTTGATCTTATTATATGATAAATCAATCATAATATTTAGTTGTTTACTATGATTCAATGGATTTTACTAAAAATATTATAAGTTTGTGATTCAATTTTAGTGTTATTTTATAGAAAACATACTTATAGTTATGGGTTGATGGTTTACTATATGATATATTATCATTTACATTGTAGAAATTTTAATCATGGTGTTAGAATATAATCTATGATTGGGAGATTGGTTTACATTTTATATTTCACATTCGTGAGTGAATTAAATAATAATGATTTTTAATTAGGATGTTGAATTTTTAATAATTATAAACAATATGATACACTCATAGTGATTTAAACATGGTCAGTTAGTCTATTACTTTCACATAATGGATATAATTCATGGATGATGAATATTTTTAGGGGATTTTCTAGAAATGATGAAAACAATTATAAATTGGGAAATGTGGTTACATTATTCTCATGGTTTTTTATGTGAAGATTATTTAGAAATGCAATATGAGTATCAAATTGGTGGATTGTATCATGTAGATTTTTGAACAAAACTTGATGATTCAAATTCATTATTACATTTTTCTCTTATATGATACTTTATGTGCTTGGTTTATGAGGATACATCTTGAATTGAAATAAAAATACCCCCACTAAGTATTTATTTTCATTTATCAACCTATTTATAAAATCCACCTGATGTATATTTTTAATTGCTGAATTTTTTTCAACATAAAATATCATATATACTATTTCATGATCAAGAGGGAAATAGACCAATATGAACATTATTTAAAGTGTTTAAAAAAATAATAGAATTAATATATCAGAAATATTAGATATGGATCATAAAATTCGTTAGCTGAAGGTATAAATTGGAGGAAGAGAACATAATGTTGAAATTATCCCAAAAATAATGAAAAAATATTTTATCAGTGAATAAATTCATGATGATCAAGATATTTAATAAAATGTATATTTGATAAGAGGCTAGAATATATAATTAAGGATAAACTAATTTAAATATAAGGGTATAAAACATTTACTTTCAAAAAGTATGAATGTGTAAGTTCTAAATATTTTTATATGAAGAAGAATCGAATAAAATGAATGAACTTGTTTTCAATACATGTTTAAAAGAGAGTGGAACTAAATTATATTTCCAAAAGGGATTCATTATTAATAGCATTTCAATGATGTGCATTATTTATAAATATTAATTTACTATAATGAATCACTTAATTATTTAATGGTTCATCATATTTTTTATATTCCTCATAAGAACTGATTGTGTTGAAAAAATTATATACATGGTATTAAAGTATATCAAGTATATATAAGTTGATGGGGAATCCATTCAATCATTAGTGAGTCTATTATAACAATACATAATTACAATAGAGATTATTTATTTTCATAAATATTTAAATTATTGTTTGATGATAATTTTATGTATAACATTGTAGTGAGAAAATTAATAATTAAAATGTCTCTATAATTATGTTTATAATGATTTTTTATGTTTATACCATTATTAACGGTTATTTTCACCTATTCATATATGATAAGGAGATGTAGTGTAATTATAAAAAGAAAAATCTCACATAAAAATACCAACCCCTATTTTGGACGGACTATAACCATTGGTTTAAAAATTTTGTATTTCTTTTCAAATTATTTATTTTTCTATATATTTTTTCTATATTATTTGTAAATATTTATAATGATTTAAATTAGATGTGTTTATCTGTATTTTTTTTAATAACAACAACTAAAAATATCTCTATCATAGGTGGAATTTTTGTGTCTACTAGTAATTATTTGAAATAAGGTATTTGAGCTATATTAAAAAAAATTATATTTATGAGGACATTGAATTACCAAAAATTTAAAAAAAATAATTTATTTCATAACATTTGTAGTACATGACAATGTACTTTTTCTTTTCTATTTTTAATTTGAAAATAACAATATTACATTTCATGAACTAAATTGACTACCATTTTTTTTGTTCAATGAGAATATATTTAATTATGAATCTTGATTGGAAGACAATTATTTTGAGATATATTATGATTATATAAGTATTGTATATATTAAATACAAAAAATATTTGAAATAAAATATCATTAAGTATCTTATCATTATAATAGCACAATCTTCTATAGATGATGATCATAATGGGGAACACTTATATAATTAACTTCAAGATGAGTCACTATACATGATTACTAAAAAGAACTATAGATTAATGTTATGGAAATCAATCATATTGTTTTAAAATAATGATCACTCCATTGTGGAAATTTTTTTGGGGATAAAATTTATGTGGTGGTTTTTTACCTTTGATGAAGAAAATATATAATGGATTAGTAATAAATCAAAATGTCATGAAATGGAAAAAAATAAAATATTATTGGATATTTCATGTGTTTGGATTTTATATTTTGGGTAAATTTATAATATTTATTATATTCATGTAGAATATGTAATCTTTTGAAAAAAAAATTTCTCAATACAATGATCACTCAGACCATACAATCTTTTATCCTAAATATTTCATTGAACATATATCATTCTCACCTAAATTTATTTATAGAGATTAGGAAACAAATTGTTAGTAGTTTATCATTGTTAAATATTATATTTTAGTAAGAATGTTCATTGTAATTTAATATTGGATGAGAACCAAAACATTATATTTAATTTCGGTTTTTGGATGAAAGTAATTATGTAATACATTTCCCTTTTGGAAATATATAATTTATTCAACTAGTTTCCTTATTCAATACCACTTCTTGTGATATTAAAAATCATATCCCCATTATATATTTCAATATGATTTCATTAGCACCATTAAGGATATGGACACATGTAATTTAAGGGGGAGTTTATATGTGGGTTTTGTGATGTGAATATTTTATTTTGATGATTGTGTATTTTAATTGGATATTCAAACATAGGAAAAAATCATTAGCTATGATATAATTATTTTGTACATGATTTTTTTGTGAAATTATACATGATCCTTATAAAAATTAATTCAAATAATTATTTTTGTGAGATATCATTCCCTTATTTTTATATTCATACATTTTCATGAGATTGATCATCATTTGAAATTCATCCCCCCTAAGGACCAGATTTTTTCATTTTCCCATCCTATGAGTTTCCCAAGGAAATGATAATATATTCCTCACATTTTTCTGTTATAATTTTGTATACTAATGTCTTGAATTTTTCTTTAATTCAAGAATATTTTTATCTAAAAAAATATAAATAATAATGATTTGTGATATCATAAATTTCTTTTAATAACTGATTTAACAAATTTAATATTTTATGAATTAAAAAACATTTATCACATTAATTAAATTATATGGAAATAAAATTCCTTAGTGGTGTATAAAAACTTTTATCTCTTTTAACCCATCATAATCATTACACCTATATATTTTACATTATTATATCAAAGATATGTTCGGGGGTTATTTTTTTCCATCAAAAAGATGAATATTTTTTAGGAAAATTATATTGCTGCATGGAATGTTTTATATAACTTCATTTCATTTATATTGACATATAATACTACAATATAATGAAAAAATTAATATATATATATATATGTGTGTGTGTGAATGAGAATCAAAATAAATATCTTATTATTAATAACTTGATATAAAGAAATAAAATTAGGAAATTTGATGTAATAATTAACTTTGTTTCATGTTGTGTGTCACATCAAAAATAAAAAAGAATATGGATTTTAACATAGTATTCATTTTTGGAAATCAAATGATCTATATATGATTTAGATTAATTGGGTTTAATAATTCATGATAATTTTTTCTTTTCATTCCCATTTTGATCTTCTATTTTGAATTTAAATTCAACTACACATATTTTATTGAATAATTCTAGAAAAATTCACAAGACTAGCGGAATTTTACTTTTCTATTTTATAGAGATAATCTAAAATGATCAAGAATATGGTATTAAATGCTCATTCTTATGATAGTAATTACATTATATGTTAGAAAATATTTGAGAACCATGAAAATTATATAAATGTAAGGAATGTTATAAAGTGGCCAATGGGTGGAATGTTTTGGTTTGATTAATATGAATATGTGAGAAATGAATATAAGGAAATTGATTTATAAATTATAAGAGAATAATATCTTTATAAATTGATACAATAAATATTTTTAATTTTGAATTTCTCACATTTTTATTTATGTTTATATTAATTTAAAATAAATATAAATTAAAAATTTTGATGGGATTGATAGACATAATATATTTGAAAAATTAAATTGAAATTCATATCACATTTTACCATATTAAATATTTAAAGGTTTATGTTTAGTTAAAATATTATATATTTGATAGTTTTAGGGTGATTTTCAACACTATCTTATATATTGATTTTATGAATATTAATATTATTTTAGAATTCATTATTAAGGTATTATCATTAATAGTATTATATTGTTGGTCTATTATTTTCGAGGGATGGATAGTTATGTTATTATTTGAAAATCCATTCGTATCTATAATGTGATAAATTAAGAATATTGTTATTTAGAGTAAATTTCCATATATTACTACTATAAATTGAATTAAAATATACTTCTATAGTGGAAAAAAATATTTCACACTAAAATTACAAGTCACACCAACATATTTATATTACCCATGAAAACTAGAAAAGCACCATTAATATTTTAGAATTCCAATAGGTTCAAATATCTATGGACGCATTCATCAATACATCATTTTATATCATTCTAATCCAATAAAACATTATTGATCTATTTTTTTATTATCGAAATATTATATTTATTGAATAATGTATTCTCTAGTATGCATTAATATCTAATATTACTTGTAACACACATCATTACTAACATCATTAAAACGTGTAAATGAAATATAGTGTAGACATACCAAAATATAAAAAATTGTTACTCATACTATGATATTACATTTAAATGATTTTGTAACTATACGTAGTTAAACAAGTATTATCATAGCCACAATCCATTAGATTAACCAACATTTTAGTTGCACTCTAATCAACAATGGTCTATATTAATCATCGATCCGTTAATCTAAAACAACACCGATGAACCCACATTGTAATGAGAATTAATTAATAATAATTTATATTCATGGGAAGTAGATACCGTAAAATTATTAATATATAATACATTGGAATGTAAATGTCATGAAAAACAATAATTCTAAACTCCAAATCCATTAGTATAGAGATCCACAATAGCATACATCCACACGATCTCCATAACCCACAAATCCATCCAAAAAATTTCAATCTACATATTATCAATTAATCATGATCCTTATAATTAAAAATTATTTTAGATAACAATATAACAGATCCATTTGAATTATTTTTGTTGAATGAGTCCTATTGTAGGAAATATGTATAGAATAATATCCATTCTTCATGAACATTATGTCACAAATAGTGGAACATCTGTGACTCTACATATAACATACTAATAAAATTTCATATTAACTATTCATTAATACTGAAATGTTGTAATTTTATATTAATCTTGAAACTGTATTTTTCTGTTACTAATATTGGAAATGTTTTTGGAAACATGCACACTATAGAAAAACCAGTAAGAAACAATAATAGATCACCAGAATGTTTTTAGGTCGCTTATGTTGCATAATGAATGATTAACTCACCAATTATGGATTGTTCTCTTTCTTTAAGGACCATATATTAAAAATGATTGGAAATAAGACAAAATAATGCATAATATTCCTTCCATGTTTCATAAAATTAATTAAATGGGATCTTGTTCTCTCCATATAGAGAACATCCCAAAAATATTTGAATCATTGGAAGACTAATCGTCTTAATAGATTCTAAAAATTAATGTTATAGGGATTAAATAAACTTCTATCACACTTATAAATAACAATATGGAATATATTAGACCATGGGAATTATATTAAATTATTATTTTATCTATATTTTAATTTATATAAAATCATTTTTGATGGTTTAATTTTTTTAAATCAAAATACACAGTGATTGGAACTCTCAGGATGAGAAAATTGTGTTTTCTTTACACAAATAAAAAGGTATTAATTTATACTTAAAAAGAGTCATATTTCATTAATTTTTTATTAATAATTATTTAACAATTAGTTGTAATCATAACTATATAATGTTGTTATAGGTGGTCATCAATAGTCTTCATTATATATTTCATTCACACTTGTTTTCTATTATTTATAAATATCATCCATTTGTGTTCTTTATTCCTCATAAATTGAATTCATTCAAAGATGAATAAAGAGTTTCAAAGGTTCTTTAACCAATTTGGGGTGTTTAATAGTGTTGTATATAGTGTTTACTATATACTCAAACCTTGTTGGAACACAACAAAAACAAGTGAGATACTTCTATTAAGAAGCTACATAATATATTATTTTTGGGATTGAATATAAAATTTAGAATTATAGTAGATATATTAAGAGAAGACATTTTGAATATATGGACCAATACTTATTTTGAAACAGAAATGATTAAACATTTTACACCAACCCACTTAGATTTTGAAATTTTCAATAATTTTTATTTAAATTATTTTTAATATAAAAGTAGAAGAATTTTAAAAAATCAATGTGAAATTACATCAATTATGAGTTTCTTCATTATAGTATCTAAGTGATAACATTTTAACACTTTTATAAATGGATGATAATAATATAATCTTATATCCACTAATAGTTTCATAAATGGAAAACATGTCCAACCCATATACATATATTTTCAAAAAGTATGAACCACAATGGACAATGTTCAAATTTTATCCACTGAAGGTGATTCATAAATTATAATATATACACATATATGTACTGTAGAATTTTATTTTCCTCTTAGTAGAGTTAAATTGAATTTAAAGACTATATTTTTAATTGGATTCATTATCACTGTCAATAAACATCACTATTTGTATTTAGAAATCATTACAAACTATTGAAAAATATAAACCTAATTTAAAATGACCTCAAATACAACAAAACAAAAACTAGTCATCTAATATAATGTGATAATAAACTTCCAATGAACCATATCATATTACTGTACTGAATTAATAATAATATATATTCTTATTATACCATTATATGGGTATCAACCGACATTGAGACAATTATAAATTATTAATAATGAATAAATATAAAAATTCAGATAGTGAAAAATATTATCACTTCCCCCAGAACTACTAATAATTATAATAATTAAAGTTTACCTCAATAATTCCACTTATAAAATTGTTAAAAATTGCATCATATAATAATTTATAATAATTTTTTTTTAGAAAATTAACATACCAAGGAAGTGTAATTTTTATAAGAAAAAAATTAAATACTTTTGGTTTCATTATTTGTGTGGTATTATGGTTTACGATAAATGAAACAATGTACAGAATAATAATTGAAAAAATTATTCATGGGGAGCATATTAAATGAAAAATAATAGTTCTATAAATTATCCAAAATGAACTAAATCAGTCAAAGGGATGGAACTGAAAAATGATTGTTCATGGATATTAATTTATAAAACTGTATGAATTAAGGTTCTCAAACTGTGTACAAAATACCAATAATATATTTTTATACAACAAGAATAATCCTTTTTTTTATTTTATCATTTCACCAGTATATTGAAGGTGATATCCATTAAATTGGCCTAAATGGAACTGTTAATATCGAAAGGGATCGATTACTTTTCACACTATAACCAATAATCCTAGAAATGATAATTTGGAAATAAGAAAGTCCCACCTTTCACAAAGGGTTTTACTGAAAAAATCATTTCACTACTAAATAATTACACCATCATTTTTTGAATATATAAAAAGATTCAATATTTCAACTATAACATCCTTTGATCTATTATTCCTTATCTATTTTATCCATTTTCATTCCACCATACTACCTATATAATCTCATTAAAATTACTCTTATAGAAAAAAAATATATAAAATATATTCACAACATGAGGAAATAGTAACATATGAATGATTAAGATAAATTTATATTGGAGGATAATCATGTATAATAATAATCAAAGATCCTATGTGAGCATTAGATTGAGAAATAGATATGGGAACATAATGAATTAACATGAACATATAATAAAGGATTCAAACCCAATAAAACATGGTGTCATAATACATGAATATTTTAAGGAGGTGTTTGAAATATTGAAGTAGATGTCATAGGATCATTTAATAATCCATAAATAATCCTGTGTAATTTTTGAAATTACACATAAGAATATGAATGTTATTAAAAACATGAGAACATGAGGTTTAATATGGATGTGTGGCTATAACACTAATATGATAAATTCATTTTCATTTCACCAATGATCATTACTAATGTTTCATAAAAATATATCCACTATTTTTCACCATGGTATTATAAACAATTTCTGATTCTTCTTTCTGGTATATAATGAATATTTTAGATATTTATATCAATAATTTATCCAAATAATTGGAGTTTTATCTGGTTTCACTCTTTATATTTCAATAATTATGTGTGTTAAAAAATTAAATCATGAATAGTTCAATGTATATAAAGATAATCCATTAATGAAATAGATTACACTACATTAAAAAAAATTAGAATAAACTATAAAAAAATAATTTATATTTTATTATAATACAAAATTATTATAAATACTAGAGGTTGTTAATAAAGATATTAAAAACAGTTCATATAATTTTGAGTATATCAAGCGTGTTAGTAAATTAAAATACACCTCCAATTTGAAGATCATTTAGAATTTTGAATACATAGAAAAAAAATGTAAAACATGAGAATATTCTTTCAATAGAATGGTAATAATACTATATGGAAGAATTTAGATGTGAAAAATATAAAAATAATTGTTGGGAAACATTGTAAATAGTATTTTAGAAGATAAAATTTCAAGTCAATTTAAATTGGTATTTTCAAAAATGTTAAGTGAAAACATTATAATAATATTTCTTTTTTCCAAATAATTACATGAAATAATGTAATGTTGAAAAATAAAAATTATAATTTCATATGAAGAAGTGGATATAGGATACACCTAATGAAATTTGAAGGAATTAAATTTTAATAATATAATATATTGTTATTGAATACCCTCATTAAAAACACTTTAACAAAACCTAATATTCAAATATGGAGAATGGAAATACAAAGTTCACATAAGTAGAAACATAATTGGAATTAAAAATATAATGGATAACATTAGTGTCAGTGAAACTCTAGAAATGGTCGGGTAACCGCCATTATTTTTTATATGATATAATGATATAATTTATTTTAAATAAATATATCAGGGTAAAATATTTTTATTTTTTAAAAAAATTATAAATAAGAAGAAAATATTTAATGAATTGATATATTTTTGGGGAAGAATCTAATATTTGATGAAATAAGTTCAAGATTTTTCATTATATCTTAATTAAAGAAGATTAGTTTAAAAAAATGTCTTTAACCATTTGTATTTTTAGAATCAAAATCCATTTGAGGAAATAAAACATTGTGGGTCTTAAAACCCCATGAATTATATTACCATTTTAAAAATATAATTGAAAAATATTAATAGAATGTTCAATATATTATGTTTTAACAAAATTAAAATTTATTTATATATTATAATTTAGAAAAAGATTCTTCAACCATTGATTTTGAATAATAAAAACTTGATTTGGATATCTATATATTAAACATAACTATATTATATCGTTTATTCAGATTCTTATTAATTGATAGATAAATTTTATTCATTTCATTTATGTTGATTTTATAACTGTTTATAATTTTTTTGTTATATACATTCAACAATGGGTTTTTGTATTTTCAAAAGACAACTTAGTTTTTGTTTAACAATAGTGGTGTTTCCCTTCCATATTCTCTCAAATTTATTCTTTAATATATCATTAAAGGAATTTAATACATGATTTAGTATTAAAAATATTTTCATTATTATATTATATATAAATTTTTGTTACAATAACTTTTGATGAAATCATTTATGGGCATGTTTTTCTGACATTTAACAAAAAAAGACATTATCTTTTTTAATTATTTTATTAATATTTTTAATATCCTTAAACATAATCAAATCATGATATATAATATTATATAATATAATATCAGTTCTTATTTTCTCATAGTCACAATTCATATATTTTTAATGTATTTTTCTATTAATGTTGAGATCAAACTAGATATGAGAATAACATAACTAATAAATTATTATAAGGAAATTTTATAGTATTTTGATAATTATAGATGAATAATATAAATATTTTATATTTAATAATGTTAATTATCAATTTTTAATATCATTATAATAATATTTAATTGGTATGGAACTATTACATAGAACAAATATTTTGTTTTCAATCATTATTTTCTCATTTTAGATTGCTGAATTGAAAATGATTATTTATTGGTAATATTATTATTTACTTTCAAACAAATTTCATACTAGAACATTTATTATATTTTAAAAAATATAATACCATTAAAAAAATTCACCGCCATACCTGAATTTCATGGATGATAAATGGAATCTAATATTATATGGTGGTGGTAGTCTTTACATACACATGTATGATGATTTCATTTTCTATAGAATTTGAGAAATATATAATAAAATATATTATTTTAGAATATAAATATTTTCATTAATATCATAATTATTTATTAAATTTCTCATTTTGATTATCCATGAATTATAGTGATGGAAAATTAATCATATCGCTTCATAGTGGTCGAAGTATGCAAATACTTTTGAATATCATTTTCATTTTAGCTATTGGAAAAGGATAAAGGCGGTCATGTATTGTTACAAATGTATGTGGATATTATTTATTCAATAAATTATTCAGTCATCAGAAAATATTTAGAATCATATTCAACAAATATAATGATAGATGATAAATGAAATTACTAAAAATTTCTAACACGCGTTTAATATTTAGTGCATCCTTTAAAGGATTCCGTAGTAGGGGGGGAATTATTTAAATATAACTCATTAAAAATATTAGAAAGTAGAAAAATATGATTCTAGTTTATTATAACGGGTAATATTTTGATGAGAAAAATGATATTTTTGCCTGGTTTTAAGGGGGTGGTTATATGTCCCATTTCTAATTGCGTAGAATGGTTTTTGGGTATATATTTCATAATAATATAATGAGAGCACATGTTCCACATGAAAATAAGCCAAAAATTGAACATTGTAGATAAGATATAATGATTGTCCAAGAGACCAAAAAAAACTAAATTAGATACTTTTTATTAAGATGTTATGTTTCTTACCGCTCTAGTTTTCCATCTTTGTCCCTTTTGTCTTTTATCACAATATTATTTCAAATAAATAAAATAAATTTAACCACTGAAAATTAAATAGTCCATATAATATAATTTGGACATTATAATTCAAATTGGGTACCATATTATTTTAGTTTCACTATATAAATAGATAAAATAAAAATTTGTGTACTAAATATATAATGTTTTAAAAAACATTTTAGATAATAGAGAAAATTTCCTTCTAATATATGAAACAAAAGTATTAAAAATATATAAATATATTTAAATACATGATATATCTACAAAAGTGAAAATTCATCCTATAATTTTTTTCATCAATTTACCTATAATTCATATATAATAATAAGATCATAATATTCATGGGTTTTAAACAATATTTTTAAAATTAATCAATACACTGATAATAATAAAAAATATCAAAATATTTATGAAATTCTAATATTTTCATATTGTGTTTATAAATGATGAGGATTTTATAAAACCAAAATTTAATTTTTTGTAATAAAAAAATATAATGGTGAAATATAATATTAAAAATATTCAATTTTATATTTTATATTTAAATGTAAAAGTAATTTTATTTAAAAATTCCTTACCACTAAGAAAACTAGAAAAAAAATCATTAACAAAATTTAATGAAGTCTTTATTTAATAGTTCAATATGGTGATAACACATAAAACACATAAAAATAATTTTTTTTGTATAATTCATTTTGAAAACAAAATTTTCAATGTAATTATTTTTAAAATAATCTTATATATATATATATATTTCATAATTTTGTTACATCTCTTTATATCTACTAATTCATTGAATAATATGTCATGACAATATTTTCATAAAAATTAAATATATCACATTTTATTTATAATGATGTTCTCTGTTAAACATGGTATCCAATATTGTATTTCTTTAATGGGAATATATTAAAAAATCCATTGTATTTATAATTTTTCCATAATAATCATGAGTAATATTTAATTTATTGGGATTTACAAGGTTTGAAAGATAATTTTATTCCAAAAGACTGAATGATTATAATATGGGATTAATTAAAATGGCATTTGTTCTAAAATACCATTGTCAAGAAAACATGCCACCATGAATGATTATTAATTTTTTTCCTAACAACAACACATTTGATATGAATGTTTTTGAAACATTAATATAAATTTAAATTTATAGTATATTGGTGCAAGAATACAATATATGATGTATAATAAATTATTCATATTAATTTATTGAGAATGAAATATGTGGAAAATAAATATTAGATAACTAATATTTAGAAAAATAATGTTCTATGCGGATATTTGGGTATTTTATTACATTAAAAAATGAAGTCTTTTTTATTCTAATATATCTATAGTTAGCTCAAGTCACTAGATAGGTTGACCTATAAATGCTGACCCCATAGTGAGAAATTTTGTAATTTATAATAATGTTTCTGATGACTAATCCTGATTGTTAATATTATAATTTTTATTGTGACTGATATGGATTATAATTTTCATTGTATTTTTTTTGGTATTATATATATATATGAACATAAACATGCACTCATAGAAATATTATCTTGCATTATAAAATCATTGAATAAAATTCATTAACACTCCATATTAAACGACATTTGTACAGAACCATTAACATAATGAAATTAGTTTTTTTATCCCAATTTCAATATATTATATTAAAAAAAATGAAACATAAAAACAATATCCAAAAAAAATTTAAAAAACGATTTAGGTAATGAATATTACAACAATAAACATAGAAATTAGGAAACACATATTTCTCTATGTTAGTCATGAGATCCCATATCATAGTATTTTTTTATTAATATGATAATTTCACATGGAAAAGAATTTACCATTCTAATTATCTTACATTATTTTTGTTTACAGGTAACAATTTTATATATTATTATTAAATCATTGAATAAAAACAAACATAAAAAAATTAATTTAAAATTTATTAATACTACAAAAATTTGATTACACAACCACTTTATTTATTGAAGATGTTATTTGGTATTATTGAATGAAGATAAATTAGTAAATAGTGGTATTATTGACACTTTTTAAGGTTCCCCTAAGCCACTATCAATTCTCTAGTGATAAAACCACATTATTTTGATATTTAGTTCAATAAAAAATAAATATAAAAAAATATTTATTTTATATTATTAACATATGTTAAAAAAATAATCTCATAAATATTGGCATGATCCATAGAATTAAAGGATTAGTTTATTTGTGGATTAGTTATATAAGAAACATATATCTTGTACTCATTATATTTTATCCATTAAAAAATTGTAGATAAACCAATTATTGACATATCAAATGTTTTAAAAATATTAATAACATAGGATATGGAATGAAAAGAAAATGGTGATTGCAAATGCCCAATTTTAGAGTCAATCAGAAACATTTATCAATGGTTAATTCATAAGAGTAAAATAAATCAATTTTTTTGGATAACTATATTCATAGAAACAAAATTAAAAAATTGAGTTATCCATAAGACATAATTTAATGCCTATTTAATATATGGGTCTCACATATCATATATAGTTGGAGAGTAAAAACATGAGAAATTATTTAAAAATTGTAGTGTAAAATAATTATATATTATAGAAACATGATATAATAAAATTAATAGGAAATCAACACCTAGTAGAGCATGTGTTTCCACAAGTTTCCAATTACATTGTGTGATTATTTTAGTAAATCATTTATTATCATTCGATAGGTATAAAAACTGATTTACCATATTGGTATTAGGATAATACCCATTAAAACTCATAGTATTAGCCTCCCACCCATAAGCCATCAATGTAATAGACTAATACCATTGTCAACACATTG
Source organism: Viscum album (assembly GCA_963277665.1). Lineage (NCBI taxonomy): Eukaryota > Viridiplantae > Streptophyta > Magnoliopsida > Santalales > Viscaceae > Viscum > Viscum album. The sequence continues at coordinate 476,920,034 of OY728148.1, forward strand.
GAAAGTGGTACTACTTGTATAAGCTATTTTTCATTATCTATTATAGTATACCCTATTGGAATTGGTCTGCTACCTCTTTGACCACGTAGTCTTCAGATACTATATATATAGCATATTGGGTTTAGTGTATCAATTTCGGTACTTTATTTGGATTGGTATACTAGACATGTACCCTCAGTGTAATGGGAAAATAACTATGTAACATCTTTAATCCCATGAGATATAAATAAAAAACAAGGGTTTTAGAGGAGGACTGTATGGTACCTGAATTTACAGTGATATGTCCATTTTTTACGATTCTTTTCAATCGATTAATTTTGGTTAGTTGAATGATTACCCAATGTTTGATGTCGATTAGGGGTGTTCTAGGGAACACATCATAAAAGAATGGTGATTTTCTCAATCTAGTACATATCACATGTTTGGCGCATGATTAGATATTACTATGTTCAAAAATCGTGATAACCGAGAGGATGAGTTCGTGGTTAAAAAACATACAAGGGGGGGAGACAAATCATAAGGCCATTGAAATCGGTATTATGCATGGTTGGAAGATTGTTATTAAAATTAATAGGCCTCCCCATGTAACCATGTTGATTAATCCATCATAGGAAGAGGATGGTGCATGCTTGGTGTATGGTTGAGCAGACCGTGCATCCAAATCGCAAGCCTATTAAAAAGTATAATTTTACCAAACATCCCCTCATGATTTTAATACTCTCACATTATTTTCTTCCCTTTCCATCACCTCACAACCCAATAGATAAAAATAATACTTGCAATATTCACAAGGGTGGTTCTCCTTTGATTCTATGTCATTTGGTGTGATGTTGGGTGGGGATATAAGCTTTATGTAATTCTAACACTCCGTTTTTTATGTTTTCAATAATAGTGCTTCTGGTTTTCTTATTCATTTTTCTAAAGCCCTAAAACCATATTTTTCTTGCATTGTTTTGGCTAGGGATTCTATGGGTTCTGTAATCTAGATATAATGACAATATTAATGGTGTGTTCAAATTCATATTTGAGATAGATGGTCTAAGAGCTATATCCTCTTAGTCTTGAAGTTGATTCATCTATATGTGGTTGTGTTAATGGTTCCACCTTGTCGGTATATAAATGTTTCTTAATGTATTTCGTAAAAGGGATTGATAAATGATTAATTAGACCCCTCATGATCCTAGTGATATTCATTGAGTATTAATAGACCAATTTAGGCCCTCCCATGGGGTGAAATAACATTTATAAACATGAGAATTTTTAATATTAAGAAATGATTTAGTTGTGATAAAGTAGATCTCTTGATGGACATGTTGATATGTTAGTATAGTTGAAAATGGAATAATTATTTTTGTGTATAGTCTCCAATAGTGTTATAACATATATTTTTTATTTAAATGAAATGGGATAGATAAAATGAATTGAATTTGGTAAATGAATTATGAACAGTACAAGAAATGAATAAGTGGGTTAATGAATATGAAAAATTATTAATATTTTGAAAATGGGTTAATGTATGTGAATTTATGAACATATTAAATAGAATTACAAATCGAATTGTTGAATATAATATATAAAATATGTCATGAAAAAGGGAAATGGGTTATGTGGGAATTAGAATGTAAAACATGAATGTACTAATGTGTTATGTCTTGATTCCAAATCATATAATGACTCAAGTAACTGTGAAAATAATGGAATGTATGAGACCTATCATCGACTTGATAATTTTTGTTCAAATATTTTTAGGGGATAAGGTTGTAGTTGAAAGGGACTTCGAGGAAAAACATAGACATGGGATAAAGTCTCGGGTGTATATTTCATGTTTACTGATATTTGTAGAAGTGGTAGATCATGACATTATCTAATTGGGTAATCTCTTGGAAGATACTAGTAGTGGGAGTGTAGTTTCAAATGGGTAATATAGTGGTGCATATTTTGATGTAATGAATCACAACTTCATGATCATTCACCAGGGAAGTGGCAGACAAGGTAGTCAGAAAAGGTATTCAACGTTTCATGTTAGAAATTAGGATTTCCACTGTTAGTGTTTCCGAAAGAGAATAATTGTTGTTCAATGCCCTGACAACCTATTTAATTCCATACAAGCAGAATGTTAGGGTATGTGAATAAGTTTTGTTGTAAATCTCGATTTATGGGCACTGATGTAGGGCCATGCCCAGTGAAGAGTGCTCGAAGGGGGTCAGTTTCATCATTTGAGGCATGTAGTTAGATTCTACCAGCTGTAATGGTCACGGTGGTGGGAAAGGTACTCTGGGGAGAGAGAATCCAAACTACCAGTGTAGTGAAGAATAATTATCTAACAAAAAAACATAATTTTATAGGAACATGTAAACATCAAGTTGTTCAATGCACACATGGATATGGTGAGGCAAGGCCATGGAATGTTTGAAGTTTAAATCTTGTGACCTCTTCGTATCCTAGTTCATTAAATGATAAATTTACATTGTAATATTTTATTTCATCTAATTTTTTGTTGTTTTAGAACATGTGTTATAACATATATTTGGGTAATGTGGATCGATACACATTGAGGGGTGAAATAAAAATATATTAGTCATTATATGTGTTATTCTCATTAAATTTGTTGATACCATTTCTTATGGAACATTTGGGTGCTCCAGATTTCGTGTTCTGATTTGATATGAGGTATTGAATGGGTGTTGTAGTACCAATCACACATCGATTGTTACAATAATAAGGTAACATTAATGTCAATTGAGGGAAGAAATTATGTCAATAATGTGGAATTATATGTTCGGGTTGATTGGGAAAGGCCAGTTTTTCTTTATTTGTCTGTGATCATAGCTCAAATGTATTATCTCATGATTAATGATGAGGGAGTATGGTGGCTCATTTTTCATCTTATAGAGAATAAATTTATGGATGTGTTTCATATTTACTTATAAAGGCTACCTCCAAAGAGAGATGTGGATTTCATGATTGGGTTTCTACCAAGTGAAGAACCACTTTTCACTTCTCCTTAGAGAATAATTTAGATGGAACTCCACATGATTATAAAAGAGTTGATGATATTATAGGATGAAGGGTTTATTTACCCTAGTATGTCACCATGGGGATCCTTTATGTTGTTTTCCATGAATTTTGAAAGATCATTATGGTTGTACATTTATTATAGGAAACTATATTCAATGATGGTTGAGAATCAATATCCTCTTTTTAGAATCTATGATCTGTTTGACAAATTGAGAGGTCATTGGGTGTTTTCAAAAAATTTCTGAGATTTGGGAATCATTAACTTAGGTTGTGACTTTTCATATTATTTGGTCTTCTTTGTGCATCTGGTATGGGTTGTATCAGATTGAAATAATATCATTCAGTTGATCCAATGATTCAATACTGTGTATGGTCTTAATGAGAAAAATATATCAACTACCATAACCAGTTTGTAGGTTTATTTATTAATGGAATGATGGTGTAAATTAGGAATTTTTATTATCATTCCAATCATCTTTACATTATCCTTGGAAAATTAATATTTCATAGGATATAGGATAATCTATACAAATTTCATGTCTTGATTTATAGGGTGTGTTTCTTGTGTCCCGTCATTTACTCAGAGGTTGTGTCAATAGACCCGGAGATAGTGTACGTTGTTTTGTAATGGGGGAGGCCACTGAATGTGTTTGATATTTGTTGTTTTATGGTCTTTTCATACAATTTATGATGGTTCATTCAGGACTAGTCTAATTATGAAGGGTGACTTTAATGTTTGACCATGATGATGTTCAAGTTTTAATAGTCTATTGGACGTGAGAGTTCCTTCAAGGAATTAAATATTTAGTTGAAAATCACACAAAGGTTTGTCTTACCATATCACGATAGTTGATGCCTCATGAAAGAAACAACCCTACACATGTCCTTGAATTACATGTAGTGGTTCATGACTTAAATTTATGGAGAATCTAATTTTTCAGGGAACAATTAATGGTTTATTCCCTTACTAAAAGCAGGAGTTACATTTTCTACGATTGAGATTTTAATCTTTGTTATAGTTGAAGTTTTTAGTAAATGAATTTCTTCAATTTAAACTGGGTCTAGATGCAAAGAAAGGGAACAATGTTGTAGATAATTTGAGTCAAATAATCCTAATCCTACGATTTAGGAATCATGTGTAGAATGGATGATGATGGTGTTGTTTATTGAGATGCATCTTAAGGTGTGGGAAGGCATGTGGTAGGAAACCCATGATTCCAGGTTAGTTGAGTATATGCTTCTAAATTGAATTTAAGAATAACAGTATTATGACCCATAATGGTTGAACTCGAGGGAAGGTTTTAAAGTTTGGGAACCACGTTTTGGTCAAGCCATTGGATATGATGGATTATTTATGATTTTGGCCATTTGGTTATGCTAACATGTATACAAGAAGACTTGGGGCCTGAGTATCGTTGATTGATGAGGGCAGTGCATCCTAGTTTTAAAAAAATGTATCATTATCAACGTATTAATATTGGTATCTTTGGATGAAGAAAAATATTTCAGGTTTTGTGTTCTGATGTCATACCATTTAGGAGGTGATGGCCGATCATTAGTGGCTGGGATTTTTGATTCATCCTTTTTCCATAATGATTGGAAATGAGATGAAAGGATGATGTATTTTCTTATGGGTATTCAGAGGATGATATGGAGGAATGATGTGATATGGGTGTTTTGTAACTATTGACCATATAGAAAATTTCCTTCAGATTCAAGAGACATTCACCATGGATCAACCAGGTGGTTTATATGTTTCATATATAGCATGGATCCCTGGATTGTCATGAATGATCAATTTAAATAAAGATCAATTATTTACCTAAACGTCATGAATGGATTTCATAGGGATCTTAGTACCCAGGTATGTTTGAGTGCTTATTTTTATCAGTAGATAGATTAGAAGTTAGACAGTACTAGTCAGGTATTGGATGACCTATTGAGAGCATGTTTCCTAGACTTTTGGAGATCATCGTGAATGAATTAGGCACTTATTGCATTTTCCTACAACAATAGTTTCCATTCTTAGATTTAGATGGCCATGATTGGGGAACTCTATGGTATAACATGTAGATCACAATTGTGTTGGTTAGAGATAGTGGAATTGAAGTTGTTGGGATTATGTCTTGTGTAGGAGACATCAAAATAGATTTGAATTTTTCAGATATGGATAGAAACAGATCGAAATAAAAAGATGTCATATGCGGATCAACACCATCGAATTGTTGTGTTTTTGGTGGTTGATCTTGTGTTTAATTATGGGACACTAAGGATGGGTCATCAAAAAATTCAAAAAAATGGCATGTTGGCACCCAGGTATGAGGAGTCATTTTTGATTGTGAAGGGGACCAAATAGGTGGAATACCTATTAGATCATTAATAGTGGTATATGGGTATGAATGATGTTTTTACAATTTAATATATATTGAAGAACTAAATTGTACCATATCATGTGATCAAAATTTAGGATTTTGATATTGAGGTTGAAAAAACCTTCGGGGATCATCTTCTTTGTGTTGTGAATCCTAGTGAGAAAGACTTATGTGGAATGGTTGTGTTGTTTGTTCGCATTTTATGAATCATGGTATTGATAAAAAATAACCATGGGATAATGGGTCTGATATGTGGGACTTGTGACCCATTATATTTTATTTAGATGCTTATGGATGTTGGAAATGTGTCTCTAGTATGAGTCATTACAAGGTGGGAGATGATAATATCCAAGACATAATGGAGGTAATCCCTTCATTAAATTTAAGTTTAAAATTACTAATTTTGGTTGATGGAATGTGGGTCAAATGTATGATGAGTATATGGTTTTTTTGGGGGTTTGGGATCTGAATGAATGGGTATTTTTTCAATCTGATGAATTTTTCAATGTTGGAACATAATAAGAGATAATTTTGTTCTCAAATCATGGTAGCAGGGAGGAGGGGTACATGGTTAAGAAAACAATGCAACGGGGTTTGGAAATTATTTTTTCTTATAACTATGCATTCCTAATGGTTGGTAAAATGTTTTTCACACCCTATGGGAATCCCTTGGTAATCATGTAGTGTATCCACTCTCGGGGCAGAGGTTGGGGCAGGGTTGGTACACTATTTACAAAATGGTGTGTCTAAACAATTTTCCCTATTTAAAAGTGTGATTTTAACAAAAATTACCCTAGATATTTTAATACTCTCAACCAAATATTTTCCCCATTAACCATTTGAAACTATAATGTTGAACCTAAGACCCCCAAAAATCCCAATAGTGGTTCTCTATTTATTCATAGCTGTTTAGAGTTTTTTCGGGTGTGTATCTAAGCTCCAAGTATATCTAACACTTCACATTCTTCTATTTTTTTTATTAGGTCTTCTGGTTCCATTATTTTTCTTCAAAAGAACTAATCCCTACTTTTTCCATTGGATTGAAAGTAGGTTGTTGAAAAGGTTACTAAAAGTGTATATAAGGCTACGATTATGTGTTCATTCTTCTTCGGATTCGATGTAGGTGGTCTATGTGTTATTTCCCACAGTCATGATGTTTAGTCGTGTATGTGTTTTTGTATTAATGCTTTCCACTTTCAGTGATTTTGTGCCCTTTAAATGGATTTTGTCAAAGGGTTGGATAAATGATGGACTAGGACCATCCTGACCCCCATGGGAGGCATTAGTGATGACTAGAAAAATTTAGGTCCTCTCATAGGGTGAACCAACATATTTGAACTTGTAATTTTTTAATATTAAGAATAAAATATAATTCTGATAAAGTAGAACCCTTGATGGACATGTTGAGATACTAATTGATTTGAAAAGGGGATATATGTTATCCTATTTAGAATTTTATAATAGAAAAATATATTTTTTGGTTATAAATAAATGGTACAGATAAATTAAAGTGGTTTTACTAAATAAATTATATATTTTAGTAGAAATAAATAACATGGATAATTCTTGTAAAAAATGATGAATAAGTTTAATGGGAAAATTAATGTCAATTTATTGGTAAAATGGACTAACATAATTGATATAATTAATATTTTAAAAGTGATAATGTATGATAATTTTTTAATATGATTAATAGGATAAGGAATGATAAAGGGGAATGGGTTAAGTGCGCTATGAAATGTAAAATTTGAATGAACTAATGGGTTAATGGTAGATAATGATCCATATATTATATATATATAATTTGAATGTTACATATATTTATATTGTATGGTTTATGGTTTTGTATATGTGTTAACTGGATAAATAAGAATTTGGGGTACATGGGGTATTGACCTGAGATTTTACATCCATAGGTCGAGTTTAATTGAGGCACTAAACCAGATCCCCATGAATGCATAGGATAATGAGATATACATATTCTTTATTCCCTTAATGGTAACATTATAAAAGACTACCAGGACTAAGGATCCAATGTAGGTGTGATATTACTAATTGTGATGTAAATTATCTATGTCAAATAGTGAAATATATTTATACAATAATTTATAGAAATTTACATTGTTATGCCGTTGTTTGAATGAAGTAAATTCATAACAAATAGAACATGTGGTGAAGATGAATTTAGTAATGAATATGTTATAACTTATGGAAATGGAAATATTGATTGAGAGTGACAATGTGAATTTTATAACAAATTTCACTCACATTTTCTTGGGTTTACATTATCTTCAATTTTAGTATTTTCAAGAACAATCTCTTTAGACTCGATATTTTTTAGGAATTTTTGGTGGTGTACTACAATGTTGTACTCATACACAATATGGTACATCATTAGTTACCTAAATAAATTTCATGGTTGTAGGTCAGGATAAGAGAAAACTCCCCATGCTAGGTAGTTGAGTTGTTCATCGGATGTAGATGGGCAAGCATCCAAACATGGTGTAATGTCTAATTTGGGTTATTTAAATGTTTCTATTTATTTTATATTTTTACTCACTCTAGAAATGATTAGATGAAATGAAATATATATTTGTATGAATGTGTGTTGTAACTTGTATTGGGAAATTGTTAGTAATTCATGAATCTGGTCAATAATATTTTTTCTATAATTTAATATAATGAATATTGTGTCATACATTTATAAAGTGTGTATTGTCACCCAACATGATATATTATACCCTAAATTTTATTGGATAAATCACAATTAAAAACAAATATGAAAAATAAATTTTTAAAATTTTGCAAAACTACATAAATAGTTTTCACTAAAAATGAAATCTTTGATAATGATAAATATTTATAAAAATCCATCCATTAAATAAAAAATATATAATAAACTATACAAATATGTTTTTATAAAAATTAACCATTGGAATTCATACAAAATTTTATAACATTACAAAAATTAGTTAATTTTAAAATATCTATTTAAATCGATAAAAATTATTTTTAAATTAAAAATGTTAGATTTGAAAAATATATAAAAAACACCTTTTATTTCAATAGCCATTAAAAAATAAAATTATTTTCATGATTTTATGTTAATATAATAATATAATGAAATGTAAATAATAATAGCCAAAGGAAACAATTAAATAATGAAATACATTTTTAATAATGTTATTACCATAGTTGTAAAACATGATGCTTCATGTTATAATCAAAAGTCAATTTTTGAAATATAAAATTGAAATTATTGGAGACATTTACTTTTAAAAAATATTAATCAATAAAAATACATTAAAAAATAAGGACCATCTCAAGGAAATATAGAGTGTATTATAATAAACCAATAATTGAAAAATAATTTATTAATATTTAAAAATATCATTGTCAAATTAAAATATCATAATTGCGGTCAAATTATTTTTTGAAAAAATTTTATGTGAAATTTGAAGGTCTCTAAGGAAAACACATATATTGGTATCCCAATACAATGGATAAAATTAATGTGATGATAATATCATGGTATAGATGAAAATTATCTTACTTGCAGTAGATGTGAATTGTTATTAAATAAAGAACTTTTAAATCAAAAGAAATAAATTAATGTTACTCTAGAGACATGAATGTCAAAAGGAATTGTAATATAATCACAAAATGGTACAGAAATACATCTCTAAGGAATGGTCAAATAGGAATCAATATCACTTATTAAAAGATATTTAGTCAAGAAAGTAAACTTACTTCATATTAAATATTCTAATAAAAACACCTTTAATGGGAGAGCATAAAAATTAAGGAAATGGAATAGGAAAAAAAGTCAATTCATGATATTATATATCATATACATATCATTAAAATATATAAATTAAATTTTATTTACAATGAATAAAATTTGTCAATTAAAGTAAATGGACATGAAATATCATTATGTTAAATCATATACACGTAAACTTTTTCATTAATTATTACCCTATGTTAAATATCATTTTAAATATATATTATGTTTTTAGAGTTATTATGTTGAGATGATTATAACCTCAAGGTGGTTTTGACGAGTATTTGTTAGTTATTTGTAAATATTTTGGAGGATTCTAATAGGCATGAACTATGATGATAAGTGTGATGGTGATAAATCCTTTAACACATAAATTAGATGTAATTTTTGTAAATACACTATATATTATAATTGTTCCTTTAAATTATAAAATTAAAAATGATAATAATTATAAAAATTAATGTAATGTAGGACATGTAAGGTCAAGATTCCACCCATCCTCTAATTTAAGAGGAAAATTTTATTTTTTAATACGTTTAATTTTAGTTTCAACTATTTACTAATATTACATATTACTATGGTAACTGTGTTTGAAATTTAAAAAAACATGGATATTTTTATATTATTTTTCTTCCATTTTACTAAATATGATTTATAATTTTGAGAAAAATAAATTTTAAAAATAGTGAATATAACGTGTAGAAATTATTTTTTAGATTGGAAAAATATTTCCCCAAAATTTATTTATAAGATATTATTGTAAATAATTTTTATTTTACAAAAAATAAATTTTTAGTATAAAATAAATGTTATGTTATGTTTATTTAATCATTATGAAACATAATTTTAATAACAGTATGACAAAATTAAAAGAAAAGAAATGAATTATTTTTATTGGAAAATATTATGCAGTTCAATAAAAAGTTAATAATATGGTTTAAATATAAACAAAATTGTTTATGGAATATATATAATTAATTTAAAAACAAATATCAGTATATTTAATAGGGTGTATATAATTTTATTTATTATATATATCATGATAATGTCCTAAAAATATACTTTTCATAAAATTAATATATTTCTCTACTATCCTAGAATTTTATTTAAAAAAAATAAAAAAAAATAATCTTAATCAAATTTTTATCTGATGATCTAAAAAGTGTATTCCATTATGTAAATTCAGGTTTTGAAAATTAAAAAATTAGTAATGAAATGAAAATAAAAAAATTAATGTAAAACATCATTTGTATAAAAATGGTGTTTTAAACCATAATTTTTTTAATATTCATAAATATAAATTTTTAGTTTAAATAATGTCAATATATCAGTTCATATTTTTAAATAACATATAACAAGAGTAAATTTAACTTTTTTGAATAAAATATAAAATATATCAACAATATTTTTTTTGGTAAGTTATTATCATATTTAATATTAAATTATAGTTCATATTCTTCCTATAAATAATTTAATTTTATTTTAGTAATATATCATGATTAAATGTTCTTGGTATTCATATAATTTAATAATTATACACATCTAATATATCTCAAGACATTTTACATTGGTGTTACATGTTGATAATTTTCCTATACATAATATTAATTTAGAGTAAAATAACATAAAAAATCATTGGGTGGTACATTCCCACCACCATAAATAATTTTATTCTCCAAAATTTTAATTAGTGCATACTATATAAGATATCAAATTGTATCCAGACTATGGTCATGTCTGAGTATTTAATTTCAATGTTATGGTAAATTTCTATTTTCAAATAACAAGATTATCTTTAATATTCATTTTTTTCTCAATATTTTGGCCCATGATTATATGATTATACAATTAGAAGACAAAAAATATATAATTTTATTATAGAGAGACTAAATAACCATCATTTAATTGATAGTGTATCATTGGATGATATGAGATGTGATATACTTATTCCAAAAAATAAAATTTAGATGGAACCAATATATTTCAAAAAAATCCATTAAATCAATTTAACTATCTAATAATATGACCCTAACAATGAAAATTATCATAAATATCATGTTGGGAGATTGTAATAATACAACAGGACATTTCCTTCGTTAATACAATATCATATCATCAAGGAGGTAATTCTATATTGTTATATAACATCCATGATATTATATTGGTGCTAGACTATAATCTAATAAGACATTTATAGATGAAAAATATATATTACGCCATATAATAGTCACTATCAACTTCAATACTATTCTTCCAATATGATTTCACTTATTTTTTTAGTTTTTAGGTTATTGAGATCTATAATCCTGATTAGGCCGTACATTAGGGAATATATTATTCTAATGATAAAACAACATCCTTTTTAAGTATAATAGATTGTTTAAGAACTTTATGAAAATAAAAATATTCTTCTTATATGGCTTTAAAATACATAAATAAATAAACATTCCATATACAAATATTACATATTTCTAAATGTATATTCAAAATATAGAATTTTGATCCATGAACAAACCATATAAATTTTTTGTCATTGGAAACTAGATATACAAATAACTAAATTTTTTATATTCTTAAAATTATATCATAATGTTTTCCTAACATTATAATCTTCTAGACATAACCTATAGTAAATCAGTCATTATAACCTGGTTAATGGAACAATAAATTGTGAACTCAGAAGCCCAATAAAGGTAATCATATGTGATATCAATAAAAAATTATAGGAAAGAATAATACAACAATACGAATATGGTATCATGAATATGACCTAAATAGTTCATACATAATATTTTAAGGAATATAAATATGAGTAATGTAATTATGAATAAATATCATAAAATAATTAATGATTAGAGGGAGAAAACCTCATCAATTAATTATGAAACATATGTTAATATCCAAAACATTTATGAAATCGTTGAACCATCATAGGTATATATATCATATAATATATCAATATTTAATAATAAATTAATAAAAAAATAGTGAATAAATAATAGGCATGAATTCACCATTTCATAATTCATATGTAATCACAAACAGTTACCCATAATAGACATGAAATCCATAATTAATTTCGATTGTGGATCAAGAACATCATTATGTTTCCCATGGTGAATCAATAAAATGATCTAGTTACCCCTATTAGTCTAAGTTCATATAAAATTAAACCTAATGAGTCAGAGGGATATATAATTATTTCCCTTACCAAAACATTATGTAAAAAAATATGCCTACCCTATGTTTATAATAAATTAAAATTATTATCATATAATTCCTCGAGCATGGAAATCATGTTTCATAATCATTTTATAAATTCATTATCTCATTACCACCTTAAAAAATAATGTTATAAAAATCTCATCATTATTTTAGTTGTATATATATTAAAATAATTAGGTCTTAATAATTTGAATATATCCCTTTTAAATCATAATTAATTACAATATATATCATAATAGATGATAATTCAATAAATTGATCAATAGAATATTTCATACGAAAATTAGAATTTTCATTTTTAAATAACTTATATAAAATTTTTCAGAAGTATTGTTGAAAAAACAATAATTTAAAATAACATTTTAATATTTTAAATTAAGATTCAAAGTAATTATTCCTAATGATGGCATGAAATTACATTAATATAACATATATTAAAAATTGACTTCTTTTTAAATTTATAGTAATAAAGTAAAAAAGATTCTCATATTGAAAATTGTAAAAATATTTCATTGAAAAAAGTTCATCAGAACATATAAATGTTTTAAATTGACGTTATAAATTAAAATGATAAATTATAACAATAATAATTGAACATTATAGAAAAACCTGGACAAGGAAGAAAAAGATTCCCAAATGAATAGTAATTCATCATTTGTTTTCCATAAAAAACATTCATTCGGTATATAGAGTACATATAGTTGGAAAATCAAAGGAAAACATGTATTCTCCAAAAAGAAAAACTGGGGAAAAAAATTATAATTATTTGTCAAATAATTTTAATATGATTTATTTAATGAAAATTTGGGAAAAACAATCTTATATAAAATGGTATTGTGGCATAAATGTATTACCTCATGTCTCATAATTAATTGTACGTGATTGAAAATATTGTATAATAAAAATAAATTTGTATACATGTATTCTAGATACATTACCATATATTTCACTCTATATATAATTATGTTATTATATATTATCATTATTTTATTTACTTTTTCATTTTAAAGTCACTATTCTTAGTGATAACTACTTCATTTCCCATGAATGTTTGTATTTATAAGTTCGGATACAAAATAATTGAACATGATTCAGTAAAATTAATAATGTTAATGATGTTATGAATTAGTAATATACTCATTATATACTAATTTATTATAATCCAAAATGTTGAAAATATCATAATTAATGACACTGTTGATGGAGATGCTAGGTTGTACATACGAATGAACAATGTTTCCATTTTTCGATAGAAGGAATAAATGAAACATAGAATAATAACATTTAATAAATATGTATTACATCATATATATATATATATATGATTTTCATTAAATCTATCCTTATTACTATCTATGGAAATTGGAATCGAAAAATGAATCACATTGCTCTGTGTTGATGTTAGTCAACTAGTACACACAAGAAACGACATGAATTTCAAATATATATGAATAAGTAGTTTAATGTCTATAATAAACTTATTAAAATTTCACTATATTTAACATAATAATTTATTTATATTATAATGCAATTCATATATTTAAAAGTCATAGAAAATATTAATATTCAAAACCCACAGTTGAGTGTAATACCAATATATTGAGAAACCTTAATTGGAATACACTATAAACCATGAAATGATATTATATTGGAAATATTAAAATAACATAGATTTTACATTGGAATTTAGTGTTATATTAAGTTGGGTCGTGGCCTATCTTGATGGATTAAACATTGTTAATAATAACAGAGAGTTGGTGCGCTTTTATACATATGGGCATAAGAACTCGTAAATTTAATTAATATATTTAATGTATATAAATTATTTTTCATAAAAAAATAAATCAAAATTGATATATATATATATATATATCATATTTTTATAATAATTAATAATAATATCTTATTAAAACCCCAAAATATTTTTGAATATTATTTTTTGAATATCTCTTAGTTTCGACCCACCCCTGTTACACAATTAACAATTTCTAAAATAATGAATTATTATATTCCTTAAAAGTTAATATAATTACCTTGAAATAAAAATTAATAAAAGATGGATAATAGTTGATAAGTTATACCATATCACACTAACAAGTCCAAATATATGATCATTATTAATTTTAAATCATAAAATTAAATATTATTTAATACAAAATTATAATTAATATCATTTTTGGAACAATAAAATAAATTTTAAATTTAACACAACATGAAAGATAAATAATATGAATGAAATCATTTAAAACGTCAATAATATGATATTTTGGACTGTAAAATTATTTTGTAACTATAAATCACTAAAATAAAATAAATTTTTTATTTTAAAATTATTTAATTAATTTATATGCTCTTGGACCAAGAACTATGTTAGTGTTGAGTAATAATTTAGGATATATATATCATCAATGAAAATTAAAAATAAATTACCATGATTAAAAATTTCATTAAAATAACTCTTTAGATTAAATGAAGAACTCTTGTATTCTTTTCATAATATATTATATATATTGAATCCTATAAAGTAAAATTTTTACTCGATCTATTTCATAAATATTATAATGGTCATAATCGTAGTAAAATGTAATCAAATGAATTTGTTTAAAACTTATTAGAGTTATAGAACAAATATAATAAATAAATAAATTAATGGAAATTTTTTGAATGAATTTTTTGCAATGTAATATTATATTAATTTTAATTAACACATTTTAAAATTATTATGGTACCAAAATATATCTATGATTAATGTTCATATTGAATAATAATAAAATTAATATATTTACTAAATGATTAACCCATTATTCAAAATATCTTGTCAAATTTTTATTATTGAAATTATAACTATTGTATAGAATAAATTAATGAAAAAATTGTATAATTAGTCAAAAAACTAATTTTCAGAAAACTCTTATTAAGTATAAATTTTTATATTCAAATGGAAACCATAAATATTATTAAAATGTTGTTGTTAAGAATATTCATAATATCATTGAACTTGTTTTACTTTGAAAACCATTATAAACAAAAAGTAAATTTCAAAATCCATAAAATTAAAACACAATGTTGTGTAAAAAACTAACAGTTTTTACTATTTACTAGAAAATAAATCTTTTAATAAAAGTTTTAATATTTAATGAAAAAATTAAAATTTTCATATGAAGATTTTGAAAATAAATTTACTTCATTTACATATATTGAATATATTTTTATGAAATAAATTATATATTTTGATCAAAAAATCATTAAGAACATTTTGGGATGATTTTTTTTAAAGAATTTATAGAATTTAATAAAAATATATTTACATAATTAAAAACATTTATACATGTTATGTTAAATATTTTGTTATTCATATTTAATGAACTGATTTAACAATAATGATATAATTTTCTTCTAAATTACTATTAATTAAAATGAGGGGTTTCATGCCGCATTTTTTATAGGTCAAATTGATTATATAAAAATATCATAATCTATAGAGGTTTTACATTCTCAAGCATGAATTAATAACAATGTAACCAATGAAATTCTTCCCCTATAATATGAAAACTAGGAATACCTCTGACTCCTCACATTATTGGGTTCCCATATAGCTTCCTCTCATTTATGGATCCATAATATTAACTTTCAGATCCACATAAGAGAGATATTTCCCCTATAGTATGAATATTGAGATCAGTGTATGTGAAAAATTAGTTATGTACTTTTGCAGGAGAGATCTATGGAGGACATCATGAACATGGAAGAGGTTTAGTGGTGTAACAAATTAAAAATATTCCATATTGACAAAACCAAGAATCTAAAAAAGACCAATATATATGGATTAAATATTTTTCATATATCATATGATTTATCCAAGGATATATTCATTGTAATATATTTTCCCCATTTCTTAACATCAGAACTCATAGATTATTGTTATTATAACATGTATGTCAACTCTGATCTACACTAATGTGATGCTAAATGGATCTAAACTTCTCTATCATTTTTTAACTCGATCAAGTCCCAAAATAAGTTTTTCTCTATGTTCATTAAAACACATTGGAGTTATACACTTTAATACATAAAAGGATTCATAATAGTCCAATTTAATGATTAGCCAAATGGCATTTTGTATGAAAATTCCTCTAATGGAAGGTTGTGATAAAACCAACCTTTGAAATATAAATACCACATTATCAACAAGTATTTTAAGGTTCTAATTTCATCTCTAAATATATATCTTACAATGGATGACATTCTATACTAAAACACTACTCTTTCTCCAAATCCAACTAAATACTACAAATGAACTAATATTTAATCCTTATATCTTGATAAAATAAAATAGGATAAAGAAATCTAATTAATATAACTCTAACTATAATGTACACACTATAATTTTGATCAAGTGTGATGTTTTCATTTACAGAAATAAAGAGTATTGACTTATAAGGTGATCAACTAAATCACAAATATAATAGTTCCCTTTGGGTATTTTGGGGATTTCAATGAAAAATATATGGTATTTTCTTCTCATTTTTATTAGGGTAAGGTAATGTTTATAAAAGATCCATATAAAACTATATCAAAGACATAACGTATTGAATTTTCATTCAACAAAATTCATACTATATAATTTCACTTTCAATGTTGTCCCACACAAAAATAATTTCAGATATATATATATATATATATATATATATATATTTACTTCTAGGATAAATAGATAATGCATACTTTGAGATTTTTTAATAGTTCATTATTCATTTATATTTTTGATGAGTTGAATTCATGGTTACTAAACTATATAATTCCATTATAATCTAGGTTCATCTCTCAAGAATTCCACAATATCTATTGTAAATGAACATCTTATTTCCTTGACACATTAATCGTCACCTTGATAGATGGTTCCATATACCTCTAATAAAGGTTTTATTTGTATCCTTAGTTTATGTTATATATATCAATCCTTTTGAATTCCAGGAATATTTGACATTTGTGATCTCTTTAATGATTACTGAGCATGTTCTATTTAACACAAAGTATCTTCCACCTTTTTCACATTCACCATTTTAGTAATTTATAAAGAAGTCATAATAATTATTCAATTTCGAATACCATCTCCAATACATATTAAACTAAATCATTGTTAAGATATACATTATAATTTTATAATCCAAATATTGGTTGAACCATTTACAATATTGATTAATCCTCCATTAATTCAAAATAAAAATACCTGATTCTAGATTCAAATAATAAGTATGGAATTTTTTATGATTTTTTTTTAATTATCATGATGTATATTATATCACCATAACATTCATTATGAGGGAACCAAATTCACACCTATCATAAGGCAAGGAAAAAAAGTAAATTCAAAATTATATTTCATAGTTATGCACATTAGCTGAATAAGGTCATCTCACAAGTTAGGTTTCAGTGAAATTTAAATTACATAATATAATTCATCTATATAAACTTTTTTTTGTTAAATCATTGACCCATAAATTAGAAAATATAGTGAAATTTTTTTACTAACATGAAATGACATAATTTTGTTAACAAATCAATAACACAGACATTATAGTTTTGTTTATTGGATCCTTTATTTTTATTTTCATGTTTAAAAATACTATTATAATTTATTTAAAAAATTATAATCTTTTACTTACATTATATTATTTAGTGATTGAATTCTATTGAATGCCTATGGAAAACAAAATTCAACCTCTACCTATAATCATTTTTGACGGTCCTCCTAAATCTCTATTGGGGCACATTCAAAGACCCAAATCCATATATGATATTTCATTCAATAAATGGAAAAGATTCATATCCTAAAGAGCATATTTTTATTAGAATGGTGTTAATTGTTTAAAAAATACTATAATGGAGTTTTTGTTCAATGTTATATTGGGAATTCCTTTCAATCAGACACATCAATCTCTATCACTACAAATGTAAACAAAACATAAGAATTGATGTGCATAATGTAAACACCACTTACCCCAGTTAGTGCCAACCTCTATTTTAACGTTCATATTAAAGGGTAACAGTATATGATGGAGATAATGACTGTAATGAAGGGAAATAAAAATAATTGATTATTAATAAAAAGAATGAGGATCCATGAACATCAACGAAGTCATTCTAAGAATCGAGTTTTTGAAATAGTTAAGTATCCTTTAAATTATTTTCTAAATTACATTTAAATACCAAATATGGATGCCTAATGAGTTATTTAAGGTCTTGTTCAGATCCAAGAATGCTTATTTTTTTGAGATAAAATACTTTGTTACACAGTTAGAATAAACATTGTGAAGCAAGACACCTAAAAATATTAAACTATATATTTCTAGGAAATGGGCAGTATAACGTGTATTGTTTTCCATAACCTAGTGACTTAGGTAGAACGACCATGTGATATGTTATTGAAAAATTTTAGAGAAGATTCACATAGTTGATACATGGTTTCTCTAAATTTTCAGCATGAACTTATGTATTCAACCTTCTATAGATTCTTGGGCACGATTGGCACATGATTTTCTCAAACCATGAGACCAAACAGTGAAAAGGGTAATTTTATTTGAAATCTGGGGTTTTACATTAAAATATATATAATATAAAACTATTCCCCCTCTTGGTTTTCTATAATACAGAACAAAATTTCTTCTCCTTTATGAGTCATATATAAATCCTGAACTAGGATTTTAGATTGATCATCCATCTAGATTCTGAATTGTCCCACGTTCGTATAATAAGATCACAAATGGTAAATTCTTGATTATATTATAATATTTATTTATTATTCTTCTTATCTGCCATGATATTTAGATGCAGAACCATATAACCTATTATTAGCGCATCGATATATTATTTATATCTAATTGAATCTGTGCTGAATTATATGCTAATACTGGGTGAGGAGTTTCATACGAGCCTATGGTAGGTTGTCTATAACTCATTACCCAATTTCCATCATTTTATTAATTATAGTGTGGTCATAGGAATTTTATCGAGCATCATATATTGAATTAATATTCCATTATTTTAATCGCTAGGACTATATTATAAAACCCTTGACATATATGTAATTAATATTTGGTCGTTATATCAAATACATATACCACCCCATGAATGAATTATAAATGAATAGATTAGTTTCATATCAATAGAATAGCCTGCCCAGGCTATGGGATGGTAGTTGAGTAAAACACATTAAAGGAATTCGATATAAATGGATCATATTAGTGTTTTCATGCCAAATAGTCATCGTCACATTAATGAAGGGAAATCTGTTATACATTATTTTATATTGAATGGCTTGCTTATTAATTTTCATAATAAATTAATTTAATTAAATGTATGTTGAGTGATTACTACCGTGTTAGATACCCAGGAGGTATTAATTTCCATGATTATACATTTGAATTATTTTTTCTAAAATATTAAATAGGTTTCATTATTACATCATGTAACAATCCAAATTACTTCCCAAATATTTTGTCAGCGATGGATATGCCTCATGTGACTTAATTATATAAAACGAACTCAATTAAATTATAAAATTGATCTATGTTCATTAACATACTATGATTTATATAACAGCCTAACCAAGAAATAGTTTTGTGCATATGAAAAATATATGTATTTAGGTTTTGTAAATGGAATGAGAGTTTCTTCAGTCACTTAATTGTTTACTTTTTAAAGATAGAGATGGTAGATGATGACCGAGATGGATATCAGGATGCTTTGGATAGATTTGTTGTTTTTTTCATCTTTTCTTATATTTATTATATAATACATTGTATCTATGTTTTCCATATTTCGAGTGGAGTGAAATATATCATGATCAATTTTTTATGTTTATAACATTTCATCCAGTTGATTCAGTTATTGTTCATCTTGTATCTTTCTAGTGTTCTATATTTCTTATGTATATTTCTCTTAATACATATTTTAGTTTTTATGATATGTTATAAACTTGGATAAAATCATTTTTTGTGTTAATATTCTCCCTATGGACACACCCCATGTCATCACTTCTAGTAGTAAGAATACGGAATTCTGGGATATGTGCTTGAGACCAAGGGGCCAAATGGGATCAGGACACATTTATTGGAATCTAGGTTGGGGATATCTAAATATGTTATGAGAGGATTCCATTATTTCATATGTATTTAGAGAAAATAGAATGAAGTTTATTAATTCATGGACCTTATTTATATGTCATTCTTGTGCATTGCGTACCCATGTTAAGTTTAAGGGCCTAGTTTCCATAATTATAACAGTTATTTTTCTTTTTCCAATTACAGTAGATATTATTTCCCCATTGGGTGATGAAGATTCTAAATAGAATTTTGATTATTTTTTGATTGAGACTTTCATTTCATCCTTTAATAGATGATATGATTTCAAGGGTTATTATTCCATGTATCATCACAAGAACCTATAAATTGAATGTTTGGCATATCACCATTCCTTATATGTCTACCTAAATACATTGAATTTCATGTTATGGATATGATTTTCTAGTTATGATACTTCTGAAAATGGTTGAATTTATATTCACATTGCTATGATTGAGAGATTATGGGTTTCAATTAATGAGGTTTTATGGGAACTCATGGGTTGGGATTGGAAATTTATAGAATATAGACATTTGATGGAAATCAAATGGGTGTATCATTTATTTATATAGTGTGTGTTCCCCTATTTATTGGAAGTGGACATCGATTTTTAATTTAATTTTATATACGTTATAATAAAATGAATATTGGTATTGAAACGTGAATTTTAAAATAAAATGGTTTCATGTACATATCCCTCTTTATGTTGTTTATGAAAGGAAAAGTAGTGAACCTTATAGTTAAATATAATATGAATTAAATGGTTACCATCAAATGATGAGGAATGTTCATGTTGACCCTTTTTATATATGAACCCATGCAACATATACTTAATCACTTACCATTACATATCCTTTTAAGAGGTAGTCGGGTAGTATACCATGTGCAGTAAGCCATTTTATTTGTTCATCATCGACTATTTTTTATATCTCTATGAATCAAATATTTCTATGGGGGTTTGTGAAATAAAATTGAGACCAATTATTCCCTGATGTTCTTATTTCATACACTAGAAGGCTAGAGATGAACATTCTATAGACATTGTAGAAACTAATATGGTTGTCATAACTCAAGGAGTACCAAATTAGGTCGCACCTGATGTACATAACTAGTCCCCGACACATAGTTCCCGGATAATTTTCTATGTTTGATGAATTACATGTATGGTTCTCCATGTCATTATCCTATGATGGATGATCATACTCATGGGTTACAGTAGTATCATCACTATACCTTCTTAGGGGATGATGGTACACATGTTACTGAATATTCTCTAGAGACTACCTTGTCTATCCTTGAGCATATCAATATTCCTCAAGAGTGAAGGGTGGATCTTGATGCTTATAAGAGGCGTGATTCATCCATGGATTGGTGAGATTTAGTTACCAAGGCTGGTCACCCAAAACCCATGGTATGGGTTATTTTACACATCGAATTCTCTAATTAGTTCATTCTTCAGACACTGAGAGATAGAAGATCCAGATAGTTCAAGAAACCCGAGAAGGGATCTTTTTCGGTTACGATGTATTAATTGTGTTTCAAGGAGTTACAATTCTTGGTACTAATTCTATCTTGCTATGAGATTTCTAATAATATATGATTAATGGATGGGATCGTTTATTGCATTATTACTTAGGATAATGTCTGTCACCTATCTAAAAATTTTGAACTAGTAAATCTGGATTTTATCATAGGTTGCTTCCAAATGGACAGTGACATTATTGGGCAAGGAGGACTAGTGTCGCGGCAGGTCAATAGTTCTTATAGTAGTAAAAAACATTCTCTCATCATTTATCATCCAAAATATTGTAGCCAGAGTACCCATACCTGTATCTCTATGGTGTGTCTTCAGTAAGGCCGACTGGGGACCATGAAACCTTAGTCTAAAAGAGACCCTCTATAGTTCAGTATTGTAGAAATTTGGTTCATAGTTAGATATTCTACTATACCATTCCATCATATTCTACATTATGTGGTTTCACAGTATCTCCACTTTTAGGAGTAGTTTTTTTCACTGTGATAGGTGGAGAGTTAGAGTAGCACCGACATGACTGTATAAGGAGTAGGTTGTGGCCAATGTAGCCAGAATCCTGAAACTAGACAAATCAGTATAGCATTTTTGGTCATTGTCGTCTAACAATTGTATATGGCCATGGTTGAGGTCAGTTGCATGCACTAAAACCGGTACCCGAAGATCAAAATATAGGAATATCTATAGTCTGAGGTAATTGTTTAGTAACATATGCTATAGTATCTTCTTTATTTGGTATGTTTGTATCACAATCTCTTATATTCGTATATATATTGGATTTTTATAGGCTTTAAATAATGTATTACTATGGGGTAATGACATAGATAAACCAAAGGGAGTGTGACCATAGGGCATACACCAATGTAGAGATTTTCCCCTTGAGGTATGAAGTGACACATTCTTGCGGGGCCACTTTAAACATTATATGTTGTTAATTTATGTCATAATTGTTTTGGATTTGTTGGTTATATTTCATTACGTTGTATAATTCAACCACTATAGGGTCTCCTTAACATCACCACATGGTAGAATTTATCAATAGAAAGGTAAGATGAATGTCAAGATTAATAGAGTTGGAAAATATATTTATGGGCTTGGTGGAGTGAACAACCCTATTTCCATCATCATCATGGATGATTATGGATTATATCATTCTTAATTCACTTCATATGCATATAGTTTTAGGGACATTTTCCCAATGATTTTTTGATTACCTACATAGTGATAGGTGGATCATATGATCAATCTTGTTCCAGTAGTAGATTTTATGTATCTTCCTACATAAAGGATGAAACATACTAATCTCTTAGAGATGAAGAGGTAGTTAGAGGATGTAGAGGGAAAATGTTTTAAATGGACTAACACTTCCTCCTCGGTTTGGCCATGCATATCTCCTTGAAGGCATATGGGAACCTTCTTCTATGAGTGGATTACAAATGTTTCTTGTAACTTCTGGTCAATAATCAGTATCCAATACCTCAAACATATGATATTTTGGACTAGATTAGAGGATATAGGGTCTTACCAATGATTGACGTAATATTGGGCTATTAACATTTATGAGTTAGGATGTGATATGATCCTCGTACATCTTTTAGTATTTGGTATTCAATATTTGAGTACCTCATTATTCCATTAGATCTTAAAAACAAGACCATGGTGTTCATAGATAAGATGAATATAATGTTTCATCCATCTCCAGATTCCATAGGGTTTTGAATTTTTAGACATGATCTTGGTGTATTATTCCAAAAATACAGACCTTTTTAAGAAGATCAATATCATTTTGACTAAACTAGGAGAGCATCGAATTTATTTCAAAATTAGTATGTACCACTTATGGATTGGGAATTTTCACATTATGGGTCATATTAACTCAGAATAAAGAGCCTTTATTGACCTATATAAGGCTAGTTTTGTGGTTTCCTGGGATTATCCATTGCAATTCTTCGATATATGAAGTTTCATGGGGATGGATGGTTATTATATTAATTTCATATAGGACTTAACACAACATGATACACCTCACACTGGTGTTAAAATAATGTTGTCATGTTTTAGTGGTCATTAGAGCTTGAAAATTACTTTCAAGATAAAAAAATGATGCTTGTATCGAGAAAATTTATGATACAACCAAACACTTTTAAAGGATATATAGTGTCATGATATTTATCATCAGTCATGTTAGAAGTAGTGCTGAGGCAATATGACCAAGTTATTGTGTATGACTAAAAAAGGGCATACCTCATGATATACATTACCTGAGACATGAACTTGAGTTACCAGAAGTCTCACATGCCTTCTATCTCTTAAGACATTATCTTTTGGGTGAGTGGATTTTGCAGTATGTGTACCACACTATCATCAATAATATATTTGATTATCTTGACTTGAGCCTTAATCTAAGAGAATGAATATAATAGAAATACACATTCAATTTTGAGAATTCCAATATGCCTATAAATGGAAATGTTGTTGTTGGTGCATTGAGTTAGAGAAATCCAACATATGTGGTATGTGAACATAGTGATGAATGGAAATTGATATCATTCTATTCATAGTAGTATAAAGAGTTTATTAATTGTCATGTGTAGTCATAGCTGTCTTTGTGGATAGTTATCTCATGAAAAAAAATTAAGGTAATGATAAAGAAATTTTCTAATCCCGATGAAATAGATCCCTAAGAGGGTATGTTATGAGATTAAAAGCCTTCAAATTGTTTTGTGGATAATTAATATATCATGTGTATTCGAGACAATGTCTAGGTTCGTACAAATATTAAAGAGTATTTGATATTAAATTCCCAAACTTCTTAATTGGATGCCCATCCATGATTCATTAAGAGGTATAGAGAAATGTGATTCCAATATTGGTTTCTTAGAATGAATGAAAAGATACTATGATTTATCATTAGGTGTTTCATCTATCAGTAGGTGATGGAAAAGCACCACATATCAGAAGGCCTATTATAAAAAACAAATAGTCTTGAAATATAAATGTGTAGTCATTTACATGGATTTCACAGTAAGTTTACCTACGTCACTAAGAGGTATAAATGATTTGTTGGTAGTTATTGACTTGATAAAGAAGGTATCCCAATTCATTCAAATCCTATATATTTTCTCAGTTGATGATATGGGATAATTTTATGAATCTGAGATCATCAAAAAATATGGTTTCCCTCATATTCTTGTTTTAGATAGTGATGCTCTCTTCACATAAAAAATTATAACAAGGGATTCAAAATGATTAGGGTAAATAGATGATTATGTCCATGAATGATCACAAATAGTCAGATAGACTATCATAATAGATGAAATATGTGTAAGTGGAATTTCATAGAGCATTCAACCATGGTTTTAGTGTTTCATGGGAGAATCATATTGTTCTTGTTGAGTTCTCCTATTATAACATATTTTAGAAGAAAATTATTATTTATCCTTTTGTGGACTTATATTATAGGCCATGTTGTTCAACCCTATATTGGGTAGAGGTAGGAGAGGCCACCATATTAGGTCATCATCTTTTAACAGAAACATCAGAGTAGAAACAACTGATCAAAACATGTATTTGAATAGCTTAGTATATTAATAAAACATATACTAATTTTCATCGAATATATATAGAGGTTAAGGTTTTGGATCATGTTTCATTCGGTTATCGCTTATGCAATGACATAGATTGATATATAGGTAAGGGAAGATGTCACCATGCTTTTTCAATCCATTTTAGATTCATGAGATAATGGGGCTGGTATCATATCAATTGGTACTTTATCTATGGTAATATTTCAAATATGACATCTTCCAATTTTACATATCCTCTGGTATCATGTTGAGACATCTTATATTTTTATTATTGAGGAAGTTGAGATTCATATCAATGACTTGTTTGAGGAGTATAATATATAAATAACCTACCGATGTATGAAGGATCTATGATGCTGGTATGTCGCTCTAGTATGGGAGATATGGTATCATGACTATATGAAGAAAGAGACATTGGAGTGGGTGGCTGAAGTATGTGGATAGTGGCCAGAGATGTTCTGAGATAGTGATTCACCACCTTGGAAGGTGAACTCAGGGACATATTCCTTTAAAGGGGAAGATCGTAAAAACCTAATTTTTGACATAATAACGAATCCATTATATTTGGGCCTAATTATATTTTATTGAAAAATTTTTGATAACTATTGAGTTATCAATGATCATGGTGGTGTCTATGGATTTCTGGGATCTCATAACCCGATTTGTTTTTGAAAATGGCGTGTCCCATGGTTAGAATAAACCATTTGAGGATAGAAATATGGTTATATTTAATGCGTGGCCTAACTGTGTGTATTCCCCGTCCTATAGAAACTCAAGCATGATGTGGCCATTGTTTCGCCGAACCATGTGGATATACTATATGAAGATAATTATTGGTGAAATTATTGATGTCTCCATTAAAATATCATTAAACTAAAAACCTTATCCCTTTTAGTTTTTGAAAATAAGAACACCCATTACTCTTCTTTTGAAGACTAGTTCAATCCAATATTAGGATTTCATATTGATACTCAATCCAGTGACAGAATCAACCATCGCTCATCTCCTTGTGTTTTTAAAAGTATTATGACAATTCTTCTTTAGACCTTTTCATTCTTATTCCAATCAACGATGCTATTTAGTCCTAATATATTAGGCCATTTTATAAGGGGATTGAACAACTCATCCTATATACACTTATCTAGGTTGAATTAGAGGCCGATGATAGAATATGATATCCATATGAGCCTAAAGTAGGTGGTCTATAACTAATTTTTCATTTTCTATTGTTTAATAATTTTTTTTTCATCACGTCAATTTCACCAAGCATCATCTATTGAATTTATATTCCTTTTCATGTAGTCATTTTGACTATGTTCTAATCCCCCTAACATATATGCATTTCGTGGTTGGTTTTTATGTCCAAAATGTCAACCACCCATTGTCTAAATAGTTACTATATTTGTGTTATTAGTGATTTTTCATCTTTGAGCCACCATTTTTTAGTGCTTGGCCTTTGTCACTCAGATGTTATGCCTCCTATTATTTAATGGCTATTTAATTGGAAAATATTTACTTCCATATTTTCCTATAATTTTACCAACATAAGGTATGTTCTTCATATTAATTAATATAAGCTTATTTCATAAATTAGCATGTCGGTTGTATACATATGAGTTAGCTGAGTGAATTTTTAATGAATAATTTGATTTTAAATTTGTAAAACCATATACTCTGTATATGAGAAGGCAGTAGAGTGAACTATAATAAATGAATAATTTTTAAATACAATATTTAAATTTTTTCATTCCCAATTGGAAATGTCACACAAATAAAAGGAAATGACTTGAACATTAGATATATTAAATATATTCCTTATAAATTCGGATAATTAATTAAATGGATTAAATGATTGTTTTAAAATTATATATAGACCATGAAATCATTATAGGATACACTTGACATGAGTTATCTTTTAGAATCTGGAGGGAATTCCATGATCACATGTGGATTCCATTCTAATTCTAGAATATTGGTTTCCAGGGTTGACACCCCCTTAGAACTTTATCCTCATCGATCACTATATTCATGGTATAACACTATAGTATCCCATCTATGTAAAAAAGGATTCCATGAATTCACTAATTGGATTTAGTGAGGCTTCTAATGAAACGAGGGTCCTTGTTTATATCCTTGATTCTAGCTAGAGTTTATCCCATTTCCATGGATGTTTTCCTTGGACTTGGTTTGATCATATTATTATGGAATGACCTAGACGATCCTCTTTTGATTACAATCTTATGTATTTATCTATGATGATGTAACTAATTAGTTGGATAAATATGATGTATAACTCAGATATTCATAAGGGCCATCCATTATGAAAATCTACTATTTGTGGTGTTTTGTGAGCTGTCTCTAACTAATTTCAAGATATTTCCAAAATTCTAGTTCTTGCGTCGGCATGTGAGTTTTTCGGCATGTCAGTGCGTCTGGAAGTCAGTGTGTTGGTGTCCATGAGTTGAGGGGCAACAACATCAATGAACCATGGGGTGTCGACATTAGAGAGTAAAGGGGCGTCAGCATCGGTAGATAAAGGTCATAAGTGGCTGTGAATAAAAGGCTTTGGTATCGGTAGGTCAGGGCGTCGATAGATCACGTCATCGTTTAGTCAGCGCATCGGTAGGTCATGGAATTTTTAGGTCGAGAAGTTAGTGATTCAGGTATGTCAAAGTCTCTGGGTCATCAAATTAGTATCCCACCCGTTAGTGGTGCTACGTTGGTGACTCGCCCATTAGTGATTGATTTCAAGTTTTCCAGTTTTCCTGGTTTTCCTATTTTCACTTCAGTTTTGCATTTATCTCTATGAAATGGAATCCGATCAAATCATAGTCTTGAATTGGAATGTACACCCCATTTTTTAAGGGAATTATAAATTTCTTTGTATCTTGTAACTTCCCTCCAGCCTTGTAACTGCCAAGCCACCTGGTCCAAACACGATCTTATTTTCATGTACTTTGAAACTGTCTCCATGATATTAGGATATCTTCCTCTCATATATCAAGATCTCTTCTTTCATAATTCATTTTAGTGTTACCATGGAGCACCATGAGCCTTCTTCCCTAGACGAGTTGTGCATCTATAACTGAGATATCCTGCTTAGTTATCTTGAATATATTTCATGTGACTCACTCGATCCCCTGTTCATGGTACAATGAGGAACTTCGATCCGTTGATCATCCATGTAGGGATTTCTTTTTCTTCTCTTTAATTTTTGTATCAAGTGGGAATGTTATGCTAAAAAATACTTTTGAGGAATGGTTTGGAAAATTCATAATAACCATAAATATATAATATTTGGATTTGATTAAATGATAACACATGTGAATAATGTATGGTTTAGAGAGTTTTTAAATGTTGATTTCCTATTTTATTCATTATCTTTGATATTGATAAAGCTGCTGTGTCTATATACCTATTATAAAATCATTGATATTGGTGATTTTTTTGTGCAATAGTGAAATTATATTTTTAGCGATGCCTAATCAATTAATTTAAAATGAAATCTACTGAATCATTTATATTTGGTTAAATAAATGAATTCCCTTGGATCAAGCATGTTTTGTGCTTATCGAAGTTATAATTACGTGTTATTAAAGGACACCTTCTGGTTAAATCTTAATGTGTGCACATCATTTTGATAGGTGTTGTTGAGTGTTGTCATATTTTGAGTTTTTAACCTTGTGTGAGTTATGTATTTCGGTTTTTGGGAACATGGTTATATGTACCAGGTTGGATAGAGGAGTTGGTTTTGTGAGAAGGTATTGGTATGGGTGTGTAGCAGGGATATGGTTGAAATGATAGTTACTGTGGTCTTAGCTTGTGGGGTGGTAAATGATAGGTGTGGTTGTATCCGAGTCTAAGAGATTGATTGATTGGGGAATGGAAGAAATTATAAGAATATGAAATGGGATTGGTTGGGTTATGATCATGAAGTGATATCAATCAGTGGGATTATGTTGTGGTTATAGACTTGCTATGTAGTGGGACTAAAATGGGGAATTTTATGGGAAGTGGAACTGTATGTCTGGTTTTGATCTCTATTTTGATAGGGTTATGGTTGATAGATTCCTGGTAGTACTGGAATTGATTTCAGTGATTCCCCTAATAAATAAATGTAATGTGGTAAAATAAAAATGGGGCATGCTCTTGTTTTGTGGTGTCTAGTTGGGCATTTAGGGGTGGTAGAAAAGGTTGATTGAGTGGGATGGTTGTTATTCAGAAACCTATTTGTTGGGATGAGTTTTTTCATATATATATATATATATATATATACAACTTTTTGTTTCTTGTGATTTATATACAAACACACCCCTTTATGAGCATTATTTATCATACACCTCCACTTCATGGAGGAGGGTGTCTTTCCCAACATCCCAGTGGGATAGTGAAAGTCTGGTTACTGACTTTGACCCACACACCCTCTTCCACATCTTTTCATTCGGTCATATCGAGGTAGGATATAATGGGTTCAGGTAGACCAATGTCCAAGATAATCTGGGAAAATGTTTCTTTTGGATGATGGGCCCAGGTGTTTTCCTATCAGATTTTTTTTCCCATGTATCTTTTGGATGAGGCCTAGTTGTCTTCGGTTGACTACTGTAGTTGTTGTGGCCCGATAGTATGCGGGGTGGGGGGAGATTTTTGGTGTTTGAGGCCTAATTGTGTCTAGGTGGGTTGTGGCAATGGGATTTTAGAATTGAACAGTGGCAGCGTAAAGATGTTAACTATTAGTGAGGAGTATTAAACTAGTGGGGAAGTAGAGCAGGGTAACCAAATATTGATTTTCTTTTATATTTACATTAATTGACATCTGTTATTTATTGAGTGTGACTCGGTGAGGTTGGGACGATTAGTACTCTTTGGTAGGTGCTCAAGGTTCTACTATTTTCTCACAGGGACATTATTATGTTCCCCTATTTATGAACAAGTAGCTATAGTTTTCTTACTGAGTATACATGGGTTCTGATGCTATGATTATAAAATTGTTATCAGGTATCCAAGAGGAGATTGATGGCTGCACTGGACATTATTAGCTCGGGCATCAGGGATTGTGACTATAACAACTTAGAATATTTTCTTTTGTTACTTTACATGGGATTTTTTATTGTTCCATGTATCATTTTCACATTAAATCATGCATGTGTTTATTTATTTTGGCCTTTATTTTTCTTTTATTATCTTTAGGTGTTGGGATTTACCATATTATCTCTCGATCATTTCAATAAAAAGGGTAATTCCGTCAATTTTTATGGGAGAATTTATACACTTGGTTCTTGTCACCACTCCATGGCCTTTTAAAGAAAGGATTCTAGGGTCATTATCTATCCCTCATATTGAATAATGGATGTTATTGTAGTTTTTTTCCTTACCACACCTTGAATATGGTAGGTAGTTACATATGAGGTCTCTATTTCCATCGTAATAACATGGAAATCATCTAGAATTTATATTACATATGTTTCCTAATTAAATCATGTAACCATTAATATTACAATCAGAAGGTGATGTCAGTGTTGGATATTCCACATAAGACATAGTTATATAAAGATAATATAAATAATTAATGAAATACTAATATGTTTGGACAATAATTGTGGGATGAATCAGGTAAATGGGTATTTAAATTAAATCACTTCATTATTTTTATATATACATTGATTAAAACCTTCATTTAATATTACATGGACATGATGTTATAAACATCATTGGAGGTGATTGTTTATGATTTATATAATTCATGATCCCCACCACCATTTGGTACATGAGAAATCTATATGTACATATTTTTCATGAAAATGGAATCGAGTTTCCTGGGAAACATGAATTCAAGATGTTTGAGAATATATCAATAAGAAGATGACCAAGATAGTGATTGCGACTCTTGGGTTATATTTGGAATTCATTTTTTTAATTTTTTGTTATATTCTAGTATTTTTATTTATATCCACAATTTCCATCTTTATAGTGACATGGAATATATCATCATCAACTTGTTCCCTTTTGTATCATTTATCCAAATGGATTTAGTGATTTTTAGTCTTTTCTTTTTCTATTATTCTGTATTTTTTCTATTTATACATCCTTTAATTATTTACATATTTTCATATGTTATCATCTGTGATACACTTTGGTAATAAGGTAATTGTCTCCACATGGACTCAGAAAAATACCTCATAACAAGATGAAATCCTATAATGTTCAGTGTGATGTGTGTGATGCCATATGGACAACCAGAGTCTAGGTTCCTTTTGTTGAATAACGGTCTGGGATGTTAGACTCACGATGTTGATGGATTCAAGATATTGAATATCCAAATCAGATTATTATTCAAACAGAAGTTGTTACACGTATTTATGACGAATATGAGACCATTGAGTTATGTGTTTTAATATTACCATGTATCCTTAATTTTTCTATAAATCCATATGTATTCTTCCCATTCAAGATACTTTCATAACTAAAAGGCTTTACAATTAATTACATCTACCATTATATTAATTCTATTTGAAATATTATGAATATCCATTCTAATTTTTATTACTCATGTGATGGGTTATAGTTAAATTTATACTAGGGTTCCTTCTCTTTTATATATTGTGCCATTATAATCTTTTTTTATTTATCCATTGTTCATATGATTATACACAAATTTATAGGAATGGTTTTTCTATGTATCCCTTATCAGCATTTTGTTATATATATATATATATATTTGATGTTTTTCCACACCGACATATTACATCCAATGAATTTTCGAATTGATAATATAAATAGGAACATAAAAGTTATCTTAATCTTCCAACATACCACAAGAGGGTTTTTAAGATTTTATTTTCCTGGACTTAGTCCATCACAGATGGTATGAAAACCAATGGTTACAAACATTAAACTAATGTATATATTTTATTAGTGTCATGGCCTCAAGTTGTGTTTTTTATCATATTATGATTTTAGTGTTCATAAGATTCAAGTGAATAAAGTATATAACATACTGATGGTCGTTCAATAGGTCATTAACTAATGAATAATTGTTTTATAGAAATTTAAAATAAATCATCTATTTAATATATAAACTCATTAACCTATGTTTGAATATTCGGTTATTGTTTGGAAAAGAAATGGTGTAATCAAAATTAAAAAATTAGTTAAATATTTATTAATAATAATAAATATTTTGAGACATTAATATGACTTCAATAATATAGTTTTCTAACTATTATTATTATTAGTATTATTATTATATTAGGGTTCGATGTGGTGATTCCAATAATCATATGTTCCAAATTTTAATATTATTATTTTGGGGTGACCCTGAAGTGATTTAATGGATATGGTGTTCCTATTTTTATTATAACTATTTTTGGTGGACCTTAACATGGTTCCAACGTTCATGCATTACCAGTATTACAAAAATTATTGTTGAGAGCCCATGGTGTGAATCTAATTATTTGGGTTCTGATATTATTATATTCATAATATTGATACTCTATGAAGTGATAGACAACACTTATTGAAGAAGGTATAGTTGACCTAGGGTGACATTATACAACAAAAGGATGATGATATCTAATTATTTATATATTATAATAGAAATCTACTTGCTTCCATAAATTTAATATTTACAGTACTAATATAAGATATTATGTGGATACCATTTGTGGGAGTATAGTATGGTTTTCTCAAAATCTTATCGATAGGGATTTTGTACCTAAGTAGACTGCATGCTTTTTGTTCCAAAAAAGGGAATGGTTCTTGTTTTTTATGCATTACCAAGTGTCTCGTGATTGGATCATGGATGGTTGTACATGGTGTTCAGTATGAAAAAATTGATTTTAACTCTTTTTGGGACTATTAATTGATTTGTCATGTAAATATTTGACTACAATTATGTCAACATAGTTAAACATTTCAGATTATTTGGAAAATTCCTTGATATGTACATGTGATTTAATTTGTTTTATATTATTTTAAATATGTCCATATATATATTTAATCTAACTAGAGTGTATTTTTGTACCATGATATCTTCTTATGAACTCACCCCTTGTTGATAGCTTCAGTTGTATATGGAAACACACATCAAATTATGTAGAAACTAGTTTCCATTTCATATGAGTTGACATGGATAGAGATTTAATTCATATCACACTTGTATTTTTGTGTTATAGTAAATTTCCCCAAATTATATTACATTTATTCTTTAATAATTCATATGTATGGGATTATAATTAGGGATATAGTTAATTTTAAAAAACATATCTTTATCATATGTATATCCACATCACAACTCCACAAATAAATAAATATAATCAATCACAATATGTTCATAATATATTAAAATATCTTTCATTATATAGATGGAATATTTCATAATATCTTCACTTGTTTAAATAATTTATGAGACTAAACTCTTCCAATAACATGGATTCGATCAATTATAGAATAATTTCACCCTTTCATTCGGGGTTTCATATATATAATTCGTCACGTATGTATATCCATCTAAAGATAACTTGTGAGTGGTCATGAAATTATAATACCCACACACATTATAATTTTATATAAATAATAATTTTATCTATAAATTAAAGCATAACTAAAACCACTATAGGATTAGATTCATTGGATATTAAGTACAAAAATATTTCAATTTATAAAATTTGAGAAAATTTAACCATAATAGTATATGAATAAATATATATTTTACTATATAACATGAAATTATAATCCAAATAACACGTGGAATGTGAAAATTTAAGAATTGGTTTATCTAAAATGATCTACATGGGAAAACATGTGAGAAAACAGTCATAGAAAAGAATTCATCATAAGATCAAAAAAATGGAATGAGAACAAAATAGGATCACATCATCAAATTATAGAGAAAAATTCCTTGATAATTATGGATCATAAATAATCCATGGAATAATATTTTTAAATTACATGATTTGTAAATAACAATATAATCAATACATAAATCTAAAATCTTGGGTGTTATGAGAAAACATAAGAAAGGATTGTTCAAAATGTAAGTATAATTATGAAAGATATTACAAAAATCATAGAAACAAGAAATTCAAATGAATTTTTGAAATCCTATAGGTATAAGGAATCAAAACATTTTTGAGTCAAACACATTGACCCCGTAATATGAAAACAAATTTATTGTGGGGTATTTAGGTTTATTTTGATATAAACATTAAATCAATTTAACAATGGGTGATTTAGTTCACCAAAAATCATTCACCCCTAATTAGATTAACCAAATTAATATGATCCACTTATAACTTTATATCAATCCCATGTTAATAAAATGGGTATCATAAATCATTAAAATAAATTCCATTAAAGTTTTATATTTTAAAACCCTCGTGCAACGTAAAAGGGATTAAAAATATTTCTAATTTAAAAAATAACAACATGAATTAAATCGATTGAAATTGTGATATTAATATACTAAAATTGACTACATCATAATTGAATAGTAGTGTATGAAATATGAAATATAAATACATTAGATATTGAGAGTGAAATTAAAACCAAATAATCAAAATAGCATTATAGAAAATTATTATCAAATAATCAATATAAATGAAATAGTAACATGTATATATTGAAGTAGAAATTTATTAAGGATTTTAATTGAATATTTATAATAACACTACATTATATATAGTCCCAAAGTGTAACACCCCAGGTAAATAAAGAAAATGAAATTTTCATATTTATCCATATTTGTGAATAAAATATTAATATGATTTTAAAGGGGACACTATGCTCGATGGCGTACCCAACACGCAACAACGAGTTTCTTGGGAATCTTATGTTGCACTCTAATAATAAAATAATATTATTTTAAATGGTAGTTAAAATGTAGCTGTTGTATTGGCGGGAATGGATAGAAATAACTAAAATATGATTATATATGTATTTAAATGTTTTTATATTTATCCAATAAAAGATAAAGGCTTAAAATACAGAAAGAATTCAATTTTAGGCATATATGCCCTTGTTTTCACTAACGGTTCACTTATCCGCTTTTGATGGCGAACCGTCATTAAATATAGTTTTGTTCACTCTTATACATTCTATTGGACCAAAATAAAACTCTTCTTAAGAATTGGGACATCAAAATTTACTTTGTGTAAATTTTTGGTATCTTTCCGATAAAGTTCATTTTTTTAATGAATAGTGTAAAATGTTGTATTTAAATTCAAAACATCTTTTTAATCTAATTTATTTATATTATTAGATTAACTTTTGAATTGTATTTAAAGTGAAATTATAATATATTTTTACCATGAAATCCAATAGTTTTCGTTGGAATTAATTTCACTTTGAAATCAGATTTAAACTACTGTCAATCTTTTGATAATTATTGTTTCATAAAGACACGCTATTTGCTATGACAACGGGAATTAATTATTAAATAAATTAATGTGACTTATATGATTTGAATTTTTTAAAATAGACTTCATTTTTGAATTCGGAATATCAAATATAGCTTAGGGTGAATTTTTGGGATTTTTCTGAAAAACATCAATTTTTGATGAATAGTGAAACCACTAAGTGGTACTTATAAAAACTAATTTTTCCATTAAAATGATGTTTTGCCATATTTGTGTTTTGAATTTCAAAAATCCGACATACATGGTTGTCATTAATAAGTAAAATGTGGTTCAATGGGATAAAAATAATTTTTTGGTGACTAGTAACTTATTATGTTTTTAATCACGATTAGAGGTAATTAGTGTTGTTTAAGGTAAAAAATAATGTTTTAATAATATGAAATGAACATGAAACATTTACTAACATCATTGGATGTGTCATGGCCGACCAAGAAAACCCATGGGTCAACTTGGGGACACCATTAAGCCACGTTTGTTGGAAAATGACATTAATATATTTTTATTTAAAGTTAATGTAAAAATGAGACAAACATGAAAGGTTTTACTAAAACAATTTTTACATGGGGTTATAAAAATAAAAATTTTGACTATAAATATTAATTGGAATGATAAAAAGATTTCCTTCATCATAGAAGATTTTTTATAATTTTTATACATTAAATAAATTAAATTATTTATGACATCATGATGATGCATCGATGAACTCATTATTTAATTATTTAAGTAAACTGAAAAGATAATGTAATATCTAAAACCTACACATGTCCAAAACCTATTGGATGAGTGGATTTTGAACCCTTATTACCTTATACTCGAAAAAAATAAATGTGGAACCTCTTAAATCCGAATACCATTTTCAAATAAAGTAAAATTTGCTTACTTTCCAAGAGTGCCCCTCCTCTCCTCTTATAAAAGCCCCCCACCTCTACCTCCTTACCCACACTCCCAAAGCCTTTGGCTCGGCCAACCCCTGCCCATTTTGTCTCTCCACATCACTCTATTACTCCTTGAAGCCTCATATTGGGCATAAGTCTTCCCAAGGAAGCCATTTAGCTCAAACCTAAGGTAGTTACCCGATTTTAAGGTAATGTCTTCACTTGAGTCCTTTTGTTTTATTTTGCCTCTCCAACCCCTTAACTCTTTTTATTCATTTCTTTTGTAACAACTCCAGTATCTTAAATATACTAGGATGTTTTTATAATAAGGATTCGAGCTACACTTACACACACCTACATCTAATGGTTAAAGAACATACTGTTTCCGTGGATGGCGAAATTATGCCTCCCGAAACGATGATTGTTCAACATTCTTTTAACACCTTCAAAGGTGGCCATTAAGATGTCACTATATTTATATATTATATATAATATGTTTATGTTTTACTTAAGCTTCTGTATTTTTCTTTTTGGGCATACCTTTATGGTTTCCATTATTGGTAAACGCGATATCTTCATTTAAGGAAGTGCGGACTACCGCCCCCTCAATGTGATGTGATTTGTTAATGCCATATGTGGGACGTATAAAGGATGGATTTAAAGTTATTATATATGATGTTATAATAGAATTATAACATACCTCTATATCATTATTATTTCATTCCATAAAAATATGAAATAGAAATGAAAGTATCGTTCATGCGTACGTACGACTTACCGTCTCCATGAACGGTGCATTTCATTTCTTACCTCTAAATGATTATGTAATATTATAAATACATGTATATTCTGGATATATATGAAATATATGATATCCAAATCATGAATATAATTCTGGATATAAGGAACATTTGACCACATGAACAACATGTAATTGTAAGAAGTCCGCTTTCGACTTAAGAACCAAATATCGACAAAACAAACATTATTAACTTAAATGATTAAATAATGTTTATAACATTGAAATAAGTTATCTAAAAAGAATAATTAACTAGAAAAAGGTTTTTAATAAAGTGGAAATTAACTCAAGTTTATTATTCCGGGCTTTAAAGAACGATCGAGTCAAGTCGGACCTGAGGTAAGGGATCCTACACCTCTCTTTCTTTTTAAGTAAACTCTTTTATGTCATTCCTTTTAAGCTCATATTTCTTATGATTGGGATGTTATTTTATATTAATCATACTTTAATTATTATGTTAATATTATGAAAGACCCTATTTCCTCTCATCAATCCATTTTGGAAGTTTTGAGTGGCGCTGTTAGGCTACCGAGTTTTTGTAAGAGATCTCACATCTCTCTTTCTTTTTAAGTACTCTCCTTTATGCAACTTCTTTTAAGCTCATTTTTGTTATGTTGGGGGATGTTATTTTGTATTCCCATTTCGTTAAAATTTATGTTGATATGATGAGAGACCCTATTTCCTCTCATCAATCCATTTTGGAAGTTTTAAGTGGCGTCGTTAGGCTGCCGTGTTTTCGTAAGAGATGTTTCATCTCACTTTTATTCCCATGAGATTTATGCTACATTTGGCACAATTTCCTTTAAGTGGTTTATGTACTTCCCATTATTACACTCCTTTTTAATATAATTCCATTTATGGGAATTTAAATATTCATTGTATGACACTTCTTCAATGGGGTGTACTTTTCGAAAGTTACCCAAGTCGGTAAGGGAACCTTTCACCCTCCTCTTTTTAAAAGACTTCGTTTGTTATGTCTTTTAATTGACATAATATTATGTTGGGATATGTTATTATATATCCCGATTGATGTAAATTTAATTTTCAAGTGATGATTTTCCCTTTTTATCACTCATCAACTCATTTTCTGAATTTTTGAAGTGACGCCGTTAGGCTGTCGAATTTTACCAAGGGAACTTTTTAACCCAATTTCGATTTCATTGGGTTCAACATGTAGTTATTGAATATGTCATCATTTGAATATGTGTGAATGACATTTTATTTTACACTTAATATCCAATTATATTGGGTGTATTTATATTTTTCACACATAATTTTGAGATTGATTTATCCTAAATCTAAGGATACCTTCTTTATAAGGGATTTCATCACATTTTACATCTCTATTGAGACTTCATTGTTGTTATGCACCAATTCAGCCTCATATTGTGTATATACTATCCTTTGGAATATTATATCATGAATCCATTTATTCTCATGATATTATAAAGTTCTGATTAAATTTTATTCCTCGATTATTGTATTCAAGTGTCTCTAATTTTGGTAAAATCCCTTTAACCAAAATATCGCTATAAATGTTTTAATGATTTTTTCTTATTAATATCCAGGTTTTCAAAATGGATTTAAGGATTTATTTATATGGATATTAATGGTTTAAAATGTTAAAATCTTCAAGGTGTTATGGGACACTTTGATTCAAAAATCTATTTATTAAATGTTTTAAAAGGTATTGAAAATGGTTTTTTTTAATGGATGCATTATTTAAATATCCTAAAATGTTATATTGTGATTGAAATGTGGAAATGTTATATTTCATTTATGAATGTTTTATGTGATACATTTATGTTATGGTTCTTGGGAATTGTTATGAAAATGGGTGGTTTCGTGATAAACTAAGGGCGGGTGAGCCTGATATAGCTCTCCAATGCATTGGGTAACGCGAAGGAGTGAAACGTTAATGTTTCTCCGAAGAGATTTAGGGAATATACTGTGATGGGTATTCCAAAACGTAACCAAGAGGGTTACTCCCTACGTAAGAATGTTATGAATGCCTCAAGTTACATTTTATGTCTTATGATTTCAATGATTTATTCATGATTTGATGAGGTATGTTAAATTGCATATGATTTATGGGTAAAGTATGATTTCATTCTTATGTATATATGAACTAATGTTTCCTTTCCATATTTGTATATCCCTTACTGAGATTTTTTATGCTCATCCCAAGTTTTTAAAATGTTCTTCACAGGTCAAGGGAAAGTTACGTGAGGTGATGATAGTGTCAAGGATGTGTAAGGAAAGAATCCATGTTTTATTTTAAATATTTTTCCGTTGATGGGAAGAATGAATCATATCTTTTATGTAACCACATTGTTTAAATGTGGAATTTAATGCATGTTTTAGGATCTAATTCTCTAAAACTCTAAACCTGAAATGATCCTCAATGTGTAATCTTGTATTAACTCAAGATTAAGTAAGTTTTAAGGCTAGGGCCTTATAAAAATAATTGAATCCAAAATAAGATTAATTCTATCAAATTTGTTTGGAGAAGATGAAAAATGAAAATATTCTAAAAAAATACATCTTAATATTTTTAAATAGATATAGAAGGATCACATATCGTAGAGAAATATAATAACACCTATTCTTTTAAATAGTGTAAGAGAATAATTATGATTATAAAATATGGACTATATATATATATTTTTATATTTCCCTATAATTAAGGGGAATAGTAGATTAAATTAAAAACATGTATAAGGAAGTAAAAAAATTACAATTATGTAAAACATTTTGAATGAAATTATAATTTTATTAATAAGGAATATATAAACAAAATGATTTTTTTCAAAAAATAAATTACATAGATGAAATTTTTTTAAATTAGCATATCATTGTAATATGTTATAACATTTCAATCATGAATGATTAATGTAAATTAAATTTTTTATAACATAATGAAATAATTTCACCCTATAAAAACCATTAAACTTATTAATTTGTATATGAATATTTTCTATCATTATAAATAAACAATTTACTGTCTCAAATACTTAATTTAGTGATCTATTCATATCTATAACCATTTATTCTCTTAATTTCTTAACTTTAAAATTATAAAATTGTCAGTTATGCCATATTTTTATCATCTAATGTTACTAGTTTCAATTGAATATTTTTTAAATTATTTAAACTACCCCATCAAGTATTATTTATAGATTAAAATTTTGCAATTCCAATATTTCTATATGTATACTATAATATTTTTATAATTATTTATAATATGAAAATTTCATTTAATAATAATTTATTTCTTAAATTCAAGGCTACGAGGTCGTTATCAAGTTGTAATGGTAATTATAACAAATGAGACGGGTTTTTTCCAAACTAAATGATATATATTACTAATAAAATTAGTGAAAAAAATTAATCAATAATTAAATTCATTTATTCAATATCAACAATAATTAAACACCAATGTTACATGTGGCTAAATTTTTTATAATTATTCATGTATGTTGTTAAACCGACTTGAACCAAACCATACAATAATTGATGGAGGAGTGTTGTTTTGAAATAGATTTTGTTGGAATCATGTACTCATAAAAAATAAATCATTATTATTTACATTTTTTATGGTTTTAAATAATATTTTATATGATTTTGGTAATATATTAAATACTAGGTAAAAAAATCTATTCCACTACCATAGAGATGGTAGTTAACATGTACGTATAGGTGATATGTTTTTTACAGAGAACATAAAGGACGTACGAATTAATGTCAATTTTCTGGATCATAATATATTCTGTATATACTATTTATTCATTGATTTTATAATTTATCTATCCAATTATGATGGTTATGAATCATAGAACACATCATACATTGAAGTGCCAATCATCCCTATTTCATTATGACTTCTTCATTTTTCCAAAGGAATTACTAGAAAGTAAAAAATATATATTAAAATTTAATTATAT
Organism: Viscum album; assembly: GCA_963277665.1. NCBI lineage: Eukaryota > Viridiplantae > Streptophyta > Magnoliopsida > Santalales > Viscaceae > Viscum > Viscum album. The sequence continues at coordinate 476,961,704 of OY728148.1, forward strand.
AATTTATATATATTGAGAGTAGTAATTTTATCATAATTTAATTGATCGCTATGATCTAATGGGTATAACAATAAATGACATTCAAGATCATATTTGAGAATGTTTACCAATTTCTTATGGATTTCACTATTTGGTAACACATTAATACATACAAAAATGTTTTACTAGACAAAAAAACATTTGTAGTATGGTGGAATGATCTAGGAGAGATTGTTTAAGATATTTTTAATATCTATGTATTTTTAAATCGAAGATAAATGTTATGGAAGTTATATAATTTTTAAGAGAAAAAATGACATTTTTTAATTCCCATTATGTTTTAAATGTGGAATTGAAATTATTCTATGGTAAATGGATCTGAAGGTATTTAATAATGTTTTTTGGTTGAAAATAGTTCATGAAATCCTATTCCATTTTTTGGACATGGTGTAAACATTTTCAAATTCTATTACTCCTAGATTTTTACTATTTTCCATTTTGGGTTTTACATTGGCTATTCACGCATAAAATTGATATTTAAATGTCAAAATAAATAAAAGATAATTAACAGTTCCATATATGAAGTTTTTGATTCAAAATATATTTCCCATTTTATCTGTTTCAATTTATAAATAATATTACAATATCATTAAATTATGATATTTTAATATATAGAAGAATTCTTAATAGAAAAATACCGGTTTCCAAATTTATTGGGCATAATGATATATAAAATCAAATTAAAAATATTTGAGTGATTATATTTTTAATAACATGTCTAAATAATATATAAAATTGAATAAATAATATATAACTATTGTATTTTTATCATAAAACTAATCATCATTAAAAAAACATATTATTAAAAATATCGTATTCAATATTATAATTGTCATTATATTTATTCATGGTAATAAAAATTTATGTTTAAAAACTAAATTGATCATTCCATATAAATTGAAAATTTTAACAGAGCATATGAAATTTTTCATAATTATTTAATATCTACAATTGTTGAAAAATAAATATTTATAAATACAATGAAAAACTTATTTTTCTGTAATATAATACAAAGATTTCAGAAATTTTATGTTTGAGTTTTAAAAATTTATCATCATTTATTTAAATAATTTATATTTTATTAAATAAATAACTATATGAAAAAAAGTTTACAAAATGTTAAAATAAATCTTTTTATAATTTAAAAAAATGTGGTATTATCAAAATAATTATTTTTATCCATTCAATAATTAGTACATAATTTTACAAAAAGACGGCATTAAAACTAAGATAAAATTTTTATACTGATTTTTAAAATTAAATTCATTTTTAAATATTCATCATCTAAATTCTATAAATTTCAATTTTAAATAAAAACATAATATATTATGAAACATTGACTCATTTTTCAAATTCCCAAGTAGGATAATTTCATTGACCTTTTGGATTTCAAGAAGTTTATGATTAGGAAAACTATCCCCAAAAAAATAAGTAAATCAACTGAATCTTGGATCAATGTTTTTCATAGGGATATAATCACCATAACACAGTCTGAATTTTCACAAGAAATTACAGAAAAAATATGTTGTTATTACATCCAAAATTTTAAAATTAATGAAGTGTAGTGTGGAGGAAGAGAAATTATCACTATAATTTGAAATATCTAATTCTTTTGAAACATCGAAAATGTGATTAATTTTTACTAAAATTATGAAGTATTGATTATTAACATCATTTATCCAATTTAAAAACCCCATTCATTGTACTATATGACTCTCCATTATATTTAATGTGTCCACTAGTTTATTCATTCAATGATTTAGAGGTTCTAGGTAGGTATGTGATTCTCATGCATTATATATTCCATTATAAATGACTACATGAGTAAATTAATTATTTATCTTGTCTAAATTTTCACACAAAAACAGATCTCATATGGTATAAGTAAGTTCACTACAATAGACATCCTTTATACTAATGAATTACACCATATTGGTATCTCATATATAAAAACAAATCATCTATTATATTATTATTTATTCACTATATGGATGTGGTCCATCTGTCAAAATGATTGAATAACTGATTGAACATTTTTGGTATGAAATATTAATGGCCAACATCAATTGGACTTCCAGAAATCTAGGAATAAAAAGGGGAGATCATCATTTTATCTACCTCAATTTCAACTTATTTTTTGGAAGTATTAAGAAGATATTATCCTGATAGATTATCTACATGATTATAAACAAGTTATTATGTGGAAAGGAATATATATTTTTTAAGGATGGAATATATTCTTGGCTAACGATGATGTCCTCCAAATCTACCAATGTTTTCTCACTATAAATATGGTATAAAAGTATTATCAACAATCATCAAAATGTTATAAATAATTTTATCTATTAAATATATATCCATTATGTAAAATTATCACTATTGAATCAATAGACTACAATTGGTCCATTTTCAATGATGGTTAATATATAAAGCATGATAATATTTTCAATGATTCTCTCCATATCAAATTTACCTGGAATGTTCTAGATTCTAATCATTTTCTTTTGAGTATCTATTTAATATATTAAAAATAATTTTATTTGACCGAGATCCCCATTAACTTGCATCAGATTTTTTACTTCCATTAGACTCTCATTCGATGATGTAATGTGAAACTATTAATGGATGGTCCACATAAAGTCAAATTTCAACAATTTTATCTCACATTCTCAGGAGGGACATTTTGAAAAAATTAAAAAAATGCCTCCAAATATTTACCACATATTTATTTTTGAATATATCTCTAAGAACTCCACCTATAATGACTTTGTTTATACCAATTTATGTCTTGAGCTACAAATATATTCTTTTTTGGATAAATATATTCTAAGGGGAATAATAAATGTCAATGAATATTTTTTTAGAAGTGTTTATTAAAAATTTAATTTTCATGGATATCTTAATACACTTTCATAATGGTTAAATTTACGGATCCAAACAATTATACTATAATATCATGAAAAATATGAAAATATAGGGGGTTTTCCTTTGTACGCATGATGAAATACAATGATATTATCGTTAGATGTCCTAACCCATCCATATATTCTTGGGGGATATGGATATTATGAATCAAATTTTTATAAACTACATCATTGTATGAAATACTTGTATCTATCCACATGATAATTTATTAATCAAGATATATTTGGAAAACAAGTTTTAAGGAAAGATGTTTTATACCAAAAAAATATTTTAAAATGAACTAGTTTATATACATTATTCAACACCACAACCTTAATCATTTCATAAAATTTTGGAAACAAAAATATATTGGTTTTTGAAAACAAGACTCACTCTGTTCACAGAAGTATTTTTGTAATTCAAAATGATGTAATATTTTCCTATAAAATTAGAATAGTTATGATGAGAAAAAGAATCTTTATGAATAAAGTCTAATGACTTTTAAGTGTTCATGGAATGAAAAAAAACCCACTAGTTTTTAAAATCATTTATTGGATTCCCATGATTCAATCATTGATCAAGGGATATGTTGATGATGAAACTTATGGGATGTAAAACCCCTATCACTTTGGAGGTGTCTGCCAAGATAATCCTATCTTCAACCAATGATTCATCTATCATTATAGTCAGAGTATAATGGACTATAATTAAAAATATGGTCCCTGATTTGAGCCATTAATAAGGTATTCCAATATTAATGTAAATTTTCTATGAATAAGTCAGAACCAAGGTTTTATGTTGAGGCCCCAAGGGCCAGAACGTGGAATGTTCCGTAGAAATTGATCTCTTATTTGATTGAACATCATTATGAATCTTTTGAAAAAAATTTGTTTTTAAAAAATTATTTCATGAAGTCCAATCATGACGACAATTCTCTATTGAAGATGCAATTGAAATATATGAGTTCGATGTGTTCATCTTGGAATCACTATATACTACACACCCTTAGATGATGCAGATATGTGAGATGTGATCTACACCCCCAATTTGAAACCCCATTATAATTATTAAATATTAATTTGATATTTTTGATAAATTTTTGGGAATTATTTTTCTTATATCCAGATTTTTTTTGTGTATTTATATTCTTTTAAATAATTGTATTTTTTTAAATTATAATGATATAGTTTTTTCAAAATTATTCTATATAATAAATTGGTTTGTTACATTATGCACCTCTAAAATAAATTTCTTCCATTAAATTTTTATTATATATTTAACATAAAAATATTTAAGGTTATATAAAAGATAATATTGACTCCATATATAAATTATAAGTATGTAGAAACTTAAATTATTTGGGATGACATGGGATCATATCATATTCATCAAAATTGCCATGTATTAATATTCTTATCCATTTCTTCCAAATATTCCTTTACCCCTATTTTCATAATGATTGTTGATATATAACTTCCCCCATTACATGTTCATGTTTGATATCCCACTAAATTTTATAACCAAAATAATATAATAATATATATAAATACGAATGTATATTTTAATATTAAGATGAAAAAGTAATCCTAGTATGTATTCTCTAATTACTCCAAAATTCAATCTTATAACTATTTTTATTTCAGTATGATATTAATTTTCTACATACTTTACTAATTTTAAATGTATTTATTTTTTGAATTTATATTTTTCTGTTGGGATTTTTGAATAATATTTGGAGAAAATGGAGGGTTTTCATGATTTGGTCCCAATAGTGAACCCATTTCCCGATTTAGTAACAAATTTTGTTTATTTTATAACATTTTGTTACAATATTTTTCTTCATTACACGTCCTACATGGCCTACACTGGCCTATTAAATCCATAATATTCATTTGGATCCCTTACAAATCCATAATCATAGTGGATTTTAGTGATATATCTAGGATTTGGGCCAACCCGTGAGCCCATTTCCTATTTTAAGAAATTTATTTCACTCATATATAAATAAATTTTTAATGTATTTAGGTGATTACTTATCTCACCCTACCCCATGATCCCATGGTTCTCCCACATGATAATTTCTCCCCCTTTAGATCTCATCTTCATTGATGAATATGACAAACTATCTCTGGCTTTCTCAAATTGTCCAGATTTCACAAGGTAATTGATTTTTTTCATAATAATTTTTTATTAACTCTTTTCACCCATCTAATTTCCCGAATGAACACATAATATTTATTCAATCATCTATGATAGATTTTTATTCTTGGAGAATCACATATTTGTGTATTTATGGTGATTTATTTAATATATCTCAATTAAGTGGGTTTCCTTCCATCCTCCTCTAATTTTATTAGGGTTTCTATCATTTTTCATGATGTTACTAATGTATATAAAATAGTGATAGAAAACTAGAAGTTAATATTGGATATTTTTTGTCTAGTCTTGTGGTTTTATGTTTTTTAATTCCCTTGTGGTGCGGTGGAGGTGTAGTTGAACTTTCCTACATGGATTTGGGTTTTTTCACACACATGGTAGGTGATTTCATGTGTAAGAACTACTATATGAGTTAGCATTGCTTGATTTATATTTTTATCCTACATCCCAATCATTTTACTTTCTTCGAAAATTATTTTAGGAGGAATTTGTTAAGAAATTGATCTTTAACATTAACTTTTTTGTGAGAATATGCGTTATACATTTGTGTTCAATGTTGTACTATTTTGGATTATTTTATAATTCAAGGAAATGGTCTTTTTTAAAATGTGTTGATAATTGTAATTATGATTTTTGGTAATATTACTATGAATTTGGGTTTCAAATAAGTAATTTAGATTTTATTAAGATCAATGATTGGTTATATTACTAGAAAATGTTTTATTAAAATTCTAAATTGTTTATTGAGTTATATAAATGGTGAAATGAATGTGTGGATACTGTTATGAGTGTGTATGACCATTAATGTTGTTTTTGTATTAAAATGGAATTTAGTAACATTTATAAAATGTTTTAGAATAGGGGGGAAACCTAGCTATATAGGTGGGTGGACTTGTACTAGTATGCCAGTGACCAGGAGTGATTTTGTCCCAATTTCACATACCACGTCGGAAATTGAAAACACTAAAAACTATAATAAAGATGATTTTGGAACACATATAGTGTGGTGTTACTTTGGTTGTTTTTATACTACTTTTATATAAATTTGGGCCACTTGTGTCTTTTTTAAGGACATGTTTTTAGTTCTACATTTTATTTAAGACTTATTTGGTAGGTAATATCCAAATTTTATTTGATGATTATTTTTTTTTGTTTTATGTATCCATACTCGAGAAAATAATTACCAAATGGATACTTATAATACCCGAGAATTTGTTAAAAACCAGGGGGATATATAACACCACTGAAGTCATTCCAATGATAGGGCTGAGAGTTGGTTTTAATGGTGACCAGATTGGGTTCGGGACAAAATTTTATCGAAGGAGGTTAATTTTTTGGGTTATAATATTATTTTGGGATGATTTTGCATAGAAAAAGGCTAAGAAAATATGGTCTTAATGATTTATTTGTGAGTAGGTCATCTGGAAAGCACCTATCATTACATACCTAAAGTCCCCAGGGGACATTAGAATTATTTGTCTAACATCACTTACAAATGAGGCGTGTGGGATGCAGTCTACACGTGGACATCTGGAGGGGTGAAGTAGTTATTAATTTTATTGTTTTACTATTTCTAGATTATTTATATTTGTTGTTATTGATTAAAATTTTCTATACTGTTTTACTAATTTTTTCTCTTGTGACTGTTTCCTTTTGTAGCAACATGCCTACCCAAAAATCTCCTAGGAACACATAAGTGGAATTCGGAGAGAGTTCTCCATCAAATATTGTTCAGATGGTAGTAGTGGTTGTGGTTCAGGGTTTCCAATATCTAGAAAATTGTCCGTATTATGTTATATAACATGTTATAGAATAAGATACTAGTAATAGGAATGACAAAGCCAATCAATTTTGGAAAAACAATATGTATATTTTCCAAGCTAGCACAAATACCAGGGAAAAAGAGGAGTGGATAAAAAAGATAGAGTGTATGTTTTAGTTTGTGGAAACACCTGAGGAGGTCATGTTGAATTGTTACTCTTTTTTGTTATATGGTCCAAACCATAGGTGGTGAAAATCAGTGCATCAATCTAGGAAGCATGAGAAGATGACCTGAATGAACTTCAAGGTTATCTTCAACGATGAGTACATACCTAATTTTTTGTAATATGCTTGATCTCAATAGTTTTTGGAACTTGTTTAGGGAATATTTCAATGATGGAATATTCCCACCATTATTTTTTTGAACTAGTATTCTTCAGAAATGGAATCTAATGAGAAGATGAAGGCTTTACATTTCGTGAGGGGTTTACTGCTAATGATCTATACCATGGTCTTCCCGTTCATGCTAAAAAACTATACTGAAGTGGTTGATAAAACAATCATGTTAGATATCAACCACATGGGAGGGATGGTTACTATGTGACAGTATCAGGATTGGGCAGTGGTAGATATTCAAAGAATAAGAGGGAGTGAGAGGATAAGCGGGATGAACGAATTTGGCAGTTCATGCCATCCTTCTAGGTAGGTTTCATTGGTGGAACCTAATTTGAGGTATATCATGTGTCACTAGTGTAAAAATACATGTCACATAATAATATCTTTTACATCTCCTCCAAATCCATGTTATTAGTGTCTAGGTATGGGACACTTTTCGCGCTTTTGAAGGATGGCACATCCACATCAGAGTGGGGTAGTATTTGCATCTTCTAGAGGGTTGTCAGTTTAGTCAGATCCATTATAAATGATGGGATCTTGGTTTAGGTCATCATGGCATTAGGTTTGGATTGTTGTTTGGGAAGATCTTTTTCAGGGAAAAGCAATGGTAAAGTGGTCATTCTCTTGCAGAGTCTAGGAATCTTCATGCAGTGGATTTAGCACCAGCACGATTAGTGGGGGGACCGTAAACAATTTGAGATACCATTCTGATTGCATATTCTATATAAGATTATATTTTTGTTACTGGTTCCTTTGATTCATTCATATCTTCCCGTTTTGTGAACACATTAAATTTTTGAACCGAGCTTTGGACTTTTGCGATGTAGTTGGCGATGACGCTGGGGAAGAAGGAGAAGGGTCTTAGGTTCCCATTTTGTGTGATATCCATGTCAGGGATTGAGATGGAGTGGGACGTCTTTGTCAAATATAATGATCTATTGTATGTGTCGTTTTGAATGTATTGAATGTAATTTTTTAAGAAAACATCGATTTCTATAGGCGCTGGGAATGTTCCAAAACACATTACGGGAGTCGTCAGGTTTTCCTTGTGGAATGAAAAAATATGTCTGGTTGTACAAGACATCTACTCCAAAACATAGGGAATCAGTTCTTCCATTTATTGTCACTCATTATAGATTTCTATGTTCATTATTCTGAAGGTGGACTACCTCATTTAGTGGATGAGTTTTTATATGTATTCCAAGATGATTTTGTATGATTTCCTCTGGAGCGGGGCGTGGAGTTCTCAATCGATTTGGTGCTGATACATAGCCAATAGATCATCCCAGATATCGTATTCCCCTCTCACTAGAGCTAATGTAATTAATGATACAAGTGAATGAGTTAGAATCCAAAGGATTCATTTTCGAAGCATCTCTCCTTGGCTTCTACTCTTCTTTTTTCTAAGAAGCCCTCCAGAACCCTTTTGTTGTGTTTTGATTACCGGATGCTGAAAAAGGTAACCATCAACAAAAAATATCATTTTCCCAGAATAGATGATTTGTTTGACTAGTTTAAGGGGTAAAAGTGGTTCCAAAAAATAGATTTTCATTTTGGATATCATAGACTTTGGGTGAATGATTTTGATATCTCGAATTAAACCTTCTTAAGTAGGTAAACCCACTTTGAGTATTGGTCATGGCCTTAGGATGGACCAATGATAAATCAGTCTTTATAGAACTTATGAATTGGGATTTCCATAAGTATCTTGATTTTTATTCATTGTGTATGTGGATGGGATCATGGTTTACTCTGGATCTAATTAGGAACACGAATATCTTTTTCGGATCATGTTAGAAACTGTGAGAGAGCGGTGCCTCTATAAAAAGATTCCCAACATCACATTCTGGGCCAGGGAGGTCATGAATCTAAGGAATGTGATCTCCGAGTAGGGAGTTTCAGTGGATTCTGGGAAGATCAGTGTTGTGATTTCATAGAAGAAGCCAAAGAACATGTCTGAATGAATATAATTCCTCGTCTTGGCAAGATATAACAAGGGGTTTGTTCAGGATTTCTCTTGTCAAGTTTCTCCCATGACCCCACACACCTAAAAGGGGTGTTGTCTATTTGGGCACACGAATGTCAGGAATCCTTCAAGGATCCGAAGTGTCAGTTGACTAGTACCCATGTGTTAATCATTCTAGAATTAGGAAAGGGCTATGTAGTGTATTATTATGCTTCAAGTATGGGTCTCGGGTCCGTGCTCATGAAGGATGATCATATGGTGGTGTGTGGCCAACCCTAACTCCGGCCAATTGAAAATATTTACCCAACCGAAAACATTTATTAAGCATATGTGATGCATGATTTGAATATATTATATCACTACCAATCTAGAGAGTATACTGTGGTCTATTATTATCACAAAATGGTGGCCTAGGTCTTATATCATATTAATCTCCATCTGAGGCAACACGGCTGGATTGAGTACCTACATGGGTTCGACTATGACATTATCTATACCTTAGGAATGGGAAATGTGGTGGAAGATGATTTGAATAGAAAAGTACTAGTGGAATCCTTGATTAATTTCAGTGATGAGTGGACTCAGGTGGGGATAATTCTTCAGATGCATCTGGATACCAAGGATCATAATAGAGGTACATCTTTGGTGAGACTTCAGTTGGATCCTTCTCTCTTAGAGTAGATTTATTTATAAAAACATTTTGATGATATTTGTTAGTGATCAAAAAAATTTATTCATGGTTGGGACACATATTATATTTGTTCATCATCTCCCAATGGCATGTTGTGCTTCAAGGGCCCATCAGTAGTTTCCCCATCTCTGTGGAAGGTAGTGATTCAATAAATCCACCGGTCTCAGTGGGATGTCCATCCCGGTGCCACCACGTTTTACTATGATTTTCGTTGGTAGTTATGTTTTACAGTTACGAGATTATACATAGATAACATCATGTTGAGATGATACATATGTCAGTATGTAAAAGCAGATCACCCAAGGACCTCTAGTTTGCCCCATCCATTACCAATTCTTATTTTGAAGTGAGAAGAGATCTCCATAGAGATCATTATTATATTGGCTCATACACCTCTAGGTATGAATGCCATGTGGGTTGTGAATAATCTTCTGACAGAATCATCCCACTTCCTTTTAATCATAGATATTTATAAAGTGGATTAGTTAGGCTTTTGTATCTTTAAGAGATGGTAAGGCTTCATGGTGTGACTTAAGTAGTTGTATCAGAAATAGATACCCCATTACACTTATATGTATTGGGAATGCCTTCATAAATCCTTAGGTTATAGATTATGATTAGCATAATATACAATCTTCAAACAGATGGTCAAAGAGAGCAGTTGAATCATATGGTGGTGGAAAATCTCCATGCATGTATTTTTGATTTTGAAGATTCCTAGGATATTCATTTGGGATTGATTTAATTTTTTTATAACAATATTTTCTAATCCTCGATTCAAATGGATTCTTTTAAGGTTCTCTATGGTTGTCTTTGTTGGTCCCCACTATGTTGGGTTGAGATAGGCGAGACATCACTGTGGGGACGAGCCCAGTTCAAGCGATATATGAGAAGGTCATGTTGATTATATATTATTTATTGGTAGATTTGTGTTTATAAAAATCATATGTTGATCAAGGAAATTGAGACCTAGATTTTTTAGTGGGTGATCAGGTATTCTAGAAAGTGATCCAACGTATGTGTCATCGTCGCATGGGAAAGTATAGGAGGCTAACACCAAGTTATGTCAGACCATTTGAGATTACTAAGAGGATTGTAAAGGTGGTATAAATTTTATCGTTTTATTCTCAGTTGACATATATCCATGATGTCTTCCATGATTATAAACTAAATAAGTACAACCCAGATCTTTCACAAGTGTTAAATTCGGAGTAGTGGGATATATAGCCTGATTTGCCTATTATTGAGAAGCATGTGTGATTAGTTGATTCCCAAAATAAGGTTCATTGTGAATTGTCAATTCCACTAGTTTGATTACTTTTGCAGCATTGGTATGATTTCAACAATACATGGGATGGGAAGTTGTGGGTTGAGAAAGGGAACCCATTCTTGTTTTCTGATAATGCTTCGGATTGAATTTCATGGGTTGAATGTTTTTCATGGTTGGATGAATTGTAAAATAAAAAGACTTATTTAATATTATTTTCCGTTTAATTTATATTACTGCTTTGTTAAGGGGGTTTACAATGCATTTTTTGAGGAAATGGATGGGTTTCAAGATTTTTCCCCAACCATGAGGCCATTTTCAGATTTAAAAATTAAATTTTGTTTCTTTTAAAAATTCGTCATTTTTTATTAGTTTTCATTTATTTCATTTATTAATTGGCCTTCCATGACCTATGAAACCCACCATATAATGTTGGTCCACATAAGAATCTATAATCATGGTATATTTGAGTCATTTATTCGTGATTTGTGCCAACATTTGAGCCCATTTCATATTTAGAATTTATATTTTTTTTATATCTCATTAAATGTTTAATTATTTTTGGTGATTTTACCTCTCAACCGTTCCTAACAGAACATAGAGATCCCCCATTTTCTTTTCTCCCTCTTTGGAGATCATCTTCATGGTGAATTATGGAAAATTTTATCAGGATTTCTCAAATCCTTCAAATTTGAAAAGGTGGTTTGTTTCTTTTATAACTACTTCATTTTTACCTTTCAACCCCTATTTCAGTTCCCACATGACCCTCATATAATTATTCGAACCACCATGATAGATTTGGATACATGGATATTCACATATTAGTGTATTTTGGGAAATTTATACATGATATATAAAGTGAGTGATATTCATTCCTTCCTACACCCATTTTCCAAGGGTTTCATCCATTTTTCATTATGCTTTAAATGTCCAAAAATTAGGGCTTCACCATAGATTTTGATCTTTGGTTTCATGGTGAGTTATTATGGTTTTAGGTTTGTTTAACTCCCTTGTGGTGTAGTGGTGGTGGAAATGAACTTCCACACAAGGATTTGGTTTCACTAACACACTTCGTAAGTGATTCCATGTGTATGTACTACAATATGAGTTAACCATGGGTGATTTATATTTTTAGACCTCTACTCCATGATTTTTATTGCTATGAAAATTATTTTTCATGTAATTTTCATGTAATTAATCATTAAGTACAATTTATGTGTGAAAATGGGTGTTTTAAATGTTCATTACATGTTATACCATTTGGGGATATTTTATAAATCATTTTAGGGTCTTATTAAATTTATTTTTTGCTAACAATTCTAGTTTGGGGTATTATTGATGATTATTTGGATTTCAATGAATTATTTTATATGTATTTTATATGCAAATTTTGGTTAATTACTTGAAAATGTTTTATGGAAATTCTAAATGTTTTATCGGGTTATATAAATGGTGGAAAGCATGTGTACATACTATTTATAGTGTGTATGACTAGAAATTATGTTTTTCTATTAAAATTCCATTTGGTAAAATATGTAAATTATTTGATCACAAAGGGGAAACCCGAGTATCTAGGTGGGTGGATGTGAACTAGTATGCAAGTGATCCAAAGTGGGGTTTTCAATGATTCTCATACCAAGTTGGATATTCACAACACTAAAAAAACTATAATTAGTATTATTGAGGTCCATAAGGTTATTTATATAAACCCTACTAGTGGTTCGGGCATTAGAACAGATATTTCAATGTTACATTACCCTGAGATACGAGGTACATGGGGCTCGAAACTAACTAGTCCCTCGAGATGTTCCCACAATTAGTGCATGTTAACTATTTTGTTTTTATTATTGGATGATAGTGTGTTTGCCTAGAAAATACAGTTTCTAACATATTTTATTAAAATGTGTTCATTTATTGAAAACATCATTTAAAAAAAATTACATTTAAATGTATCATTCTTTAGAAATTATTGGCACATTTTCTTGTTTATTAAATCTTACATGCTTTTCATCTTGTATTTCTCACTATATTGAATATTTGGGTGGTATCATATTGTTGTTAGTATCACACATTACATATAAGTTTGGGGGTATGCACACTTGATCATGTTTGACAAAGTTAATGTCAAGGAGATGAGTGATGGTAGTTTGGGTCGTTAGTTTCCTTCCAAAGTGTAGTGTTGTAGAGACAGTTCGTGGGTGAAGACCCCTTGTTTAGTTATGTTACATTGGATGTTTTATAGAAACTTTTATATATATTTGGACCTATTATTTCATTTTTAATACCTTTATTGCAGTTCTAAAATTTATTTCTGGCATGTTTTGTTGGTAACTTTCAAATATGATTTATTGATTTTTTTTCGTTGTTTTTTTATCCATACATAGGTAAATCAGACCAAGAATAATATTTATGATACACATGTAATTCCTCCTCCCCATGGAGATAGGGAGAACCCTTCGAGTCTTTCCACGGACCAGGTCAGTTTTATGTTTTAATGGAGACCAGATTTGGTTTATTAGCTTAATTGGACAACCTAAAATAGTTTCATTCTAAACCGTGGTTGTATATGATAAAATTACTATGAGGTTATAAACCCAAATAGATTTTTACTATATACAAATATTATTTACTTAATTCATAACAATTTGTGAAATAATTTATTTAACAAATAATTTCTCATTGGTGTGTTTAGGATGATGTGTAATATTAGGCCAATAATTCAGGAACTATGTAATGATTTAGTTAATAATTTACTAGAACCATTAAGATGATTACCTATTGGAGAATTCGTTCCATACCAAAAACTACATTACAATATAAAAAATGGATTATAACCACTAGATACCCAAATATTCTCTATAGTAATAATCATAATTATTTTTTCATATATTTTAAATGACCCCATATACTTATCTGTTTTGTATGAACTAAACACATATAATTTTAATATATAAGCCAATGATAATGAAACCCATAGAATACCAGACCATTCCCTCAATCCAATTGAGGATAAATAATCACTAAACAAAGAGATCGTTGAGTATTTTTCAATAAAAATACTTTTATCATGTAATTTGGAACACAATTACAATAATCAAATTTTTTGTCTCATGGGAGATTAATAAAAAAAATATTTTTATTTTAAAATACATTCAATCAATTTACTATAATATTATATATCAAAATTTCAATAAAATAATCTCAAATGAAATATTAATATTCAAAAACCTTGATAAGGGTAAATATAAATTATTTTTCAAATGAAAGTCTCTACAAGGGTAATCATGGGTATTATGGATTAGAGAGAATAAGTGATAAAAATATTAGAAAAAGTTTTCTGAGAACATTATTACAATAGATGATCATTTAAAAGTCATAATTTACTAAAATATCATTTATCACAATGTTTTTTTAAATAAATAATTTCTAGGACATAAATCGATAATTATATTAGAGTCAAATCATAATTAAATTCTCACAGGACTTAATAAAAATGTAGAATATTCATGTTGATTAACATAGGAATATTTACCATCAAAATTCTAAATATAAAAATATGTGGTATATATAACATTATCACATCAATAGCAATAACAAAAAATTATTTCTACAACTCAAACACATTCATCTATGCTTGTGGAAATCTATATTATGTACATGTCTATATGTATCATAACAGATATAATATTAACCATTGCTTTGATGAGTGATATAATACCCCAATTTTAATTCAAACATAATTAGATGTGACACCTAAAAATTTTGAACTAATCACATAATAAAAAACACATTGATATAAAAATTGACCCACAAATCATTCAGATGATTTTAGTTAACATATTAAAAAATGAAGAACTAATGCAACGAAAAATTAGTTTAAAATATATAAAAATATAATAAATAAGAACACAAATTAAATTTATTGACTCAAAAAACATTATCAATGATACTATATCATATTAAAGTATTAAAATATATGCTTAAATATGAAGCAGAACATCATTATTGATATAATAGAAAATGGAAACCGATTCAAAAAAATACATTTCATGAACAAATATCTTCATAAAAATAAAATACATAGTTTTAGGAAACATAAAAAGAAGTCCATTTTTCATTGAGATAATATAAGACTTCATAAAAATCTATATTAAAAATAAATATAAGGAATGGAATAAAAAATTGAATCATATGAAACAAATATGTACTAGTTGATGAATTAAATAAAAGTAAAAATTAATAAATTTATTATATTTTTAAACTGACATTATGGAAACACAATTTTTTGAAAATTATAAAAAAAATTATACATTAGAGTAATACAACCGAAATATAATGATTAATATTTAAAAAAATTTGTTTAATTCAAAATGAAAAAATAGTACATTGATGGAAATTGTAAAAAATTACATGTGAAATACCATTAAATTGATTGAAAACGTTAATAAAAAGTTTATTATTTTATGAAATAATATATTAATTATATGGTCTGAGAACCTTATAGACTGTATATGGTGGTAAAGGTATTAAATTATCACTTGATACATGAAATATCATCCCAAAAGACTATGTAATTTTGTAGTTCAAGTAATCTAGATTCACAAATGAAATTTATAATAATTTTAAATTATAAAATACCGAAAAAGATACCTTCAAAACTCAATTATTCCCCATTGAATATCCTTATATATAAATCAAAATACACTTCCTCTTATCTAGGGGAAAAAGTATAAGAATGTTATGAGATCATATTCATGGTAAGGGTAAGAGTTCACTCGGTCCTATAAAGAATAAATATGTATTAATAATGATAAAAAATACAATTTTCTAGAAGATCATTACATTTAATAAACTAAATAAATATCATGAATAATATGGTGGTAAAAAATAATTATCAAATAATTACTTATAAATAATCACATGATAATGAAAAATTACTCATGATATTATAAATACTAAAATAATTAAATGGGTAGTTATATAATAATCTGATAATGACGTAATTAATAAATAGATGCATCAGGTTTATACTTATTATTCTTTAAACAAAAACCACACTTCATTTTATCATTAAAAGTACATGTGCATATTGGGTGTATACTAGGCCAAACCCATCCCTTGTTAATTACAATTCATTCCTGATATGAATGAGTTGAAATGTAATCAACATAAACATTCATATTGAATAAATTTCATTTTAAATGTTAATACATTCCCCACTCAATAAACATAATCACAATATATATAGATCTGTATGATGAATAGTGTCAAAGTAGTACATCTCCATCCAAATAGGTCATAAACCATCCATAAAATCTCAAAAAATGCTATTAATACAACATATTCAATGTGAAACACAAGAAATGCAATCGTTGTTCTAATTATTTAATGAAAATACCATTAAATTACAATAAAAACATTATTGCAGAAAATATGAATTTTTAACTTTGAAAATAATATTTCCAATCTAGGATTTTCCAGAATATTAGAAAAATAATAATTTGAAATAAACATTTTAATCATGTACATAAATAATAAAAAAACTATTGGTGATGATTGCAGTAAATTATGTAAATTTAGAGGATATTAAAACAATGATTCCTTTCACCTTAATGGTAAAATATTCTGAATTATGCTATTTGGAAAATGATAAGATTATTTTATTTAAATAATTTTTCAAAAACAATATCAATTGTAATAACTTCACTGATAAATTATTTTCATAATTTTATAAAATATAATCATTTTTTAACACATGTGTCTTGATGGGAAAATTATCTTCTACGGAAAAGTCAAAAAACCTATTTTTAAAAGAAAAATCATAAAATGAAAACATTTAATATAATTAATATAACGTGATTCAAGATATAACATATTAAAAGCACAGCATATACAAACATTAATGGTCTTAGAGGATAATATGAAGTAAATATCAGGGAAGTTAACATGGGATTTGAAACTCAGACAACAAATATGATTTATAATGTACGTGTTTGTAAAACTGGTATAATAAAGTAAAATTTATTAATAATAAATAATATGAAAAAATTAATATATTTCATTCCATATATGACTAATGAGTATTCTTTTACGACATGTTCATTAATAATTTTTTATTAAAATTTCATTTTTGGGTTATCATTATTTTATTTTTCATGCATGTTTTGGTTTGGGGAATCGACCAATTTAAATAGATCATGGATAAATCACATTAATAACGTAAAATAGGATATAAATATCATAAATATTAATTATATACATATTTATACTAATTCATAATATTTTATAATAGAAAATTCATTATAGTATTCATGGAGATGGTAGGTCATACTTAAGCATGAACATTGAATCAATTTTTGTGACATATGTAATGGATGAATAATAACTATTACTTGAAATATCATGAATAATTAATTTTTTTATCTATAATTTATTTTAATTAATATATCCCTTTATAGAATCTATAATTAAATTAAATAACAAACATTCCACATCGTGGCATGGAGAGAGTAGTCCACACATATGCACAAGTGATGTTATTGTTTTCAAATATATTTCTTTGTAAAAACACATATATGAAATTAAAGATATGGATGTATTTTTAGGTCATAATTATAGAATATATTTCATTAATATTATCCTTAAAAACATCAATTAAATAAAAAATAAAAAATTTAATGGCATCAATTCATGAGGTAGTAGTTTGCTATCTACATAAAAGTCATAGTCATATCCCCACCCAGAATGGAATGTAAAAAAAATATGTCATTAAAAATTACTATTAAACATCTTAATTTCACTAATATATTATAAATATTTTAAATCTATCATTATATCCATCCATTAATGTGGTTGATGGAAAATAAATTAAATCGATTTGTGAGACAAATACACTTCCGAAAACATGATCTATGGTTTTTTCTACATTTCATGGATGTGGACATGGGTATAGTTTATTATGTAAAATAATAAAATATAATTATTTAATACTAATGTGTTTTATGGTCTTTTCACTATTGAATACGGTTTTGTGAAGGTGGAAGAAGAAAAAATAGATGTTAATAATCTTACATATTCATTAAATAAACCCATTTGGTTTATACATTTAATATTTATTGTAGGTTTAATGTATTAAAAATAAGGCCAACATGAAGTTGGTAGGTAATCTTTGATGATATTCTAGTAGGTATTGGCTGAAAAAAGGTATTTATATGTGTTAATAGGGGATTAGAGTGGGTGTCCTTTTATATGTGATGGAGGGGATAAACTGGGAATTATTGAGAGGAAAAAAGTGATACCCATATTTTTATGATATAAAAAGTCCCCAAAATGTATAATTCTATAATGTTTAGGATATAAGGTTAACATATGTCCATAAAATGATTTTTGGACATGTGTTAGGTCATTTTTAACTTAGTTATATTAGTCTAACCATCTGTAAACTTGTTTTAACTATAACAACGATAAATAATTTTTAGAATCTTTACTATTCTTTCTGAAATTATTTCATTTATGTTATTAAATAAATAAAATTAATAAAAAAATATAGAAATAATATTTCAAAATTAATTTAATATATTTGGTATAAATAACTTTTAAATTAATACCCTTGAATCATTTAAAAAACATTTTTTGAAAGAAAACATTCAAATGATTAAGATATTTTTATTTGAGAATTAACTTTTATATTGATTTCAGTCACCTAAATTATTAAAAATTCAATATGTTTTAACTAAGTATTCATACATATAACATAATTCACCTTTTTACATAATTTAATTGAACAAAAATATTTTATTAAAATTTTGTAACATTCACTATTCATCAATAAAGTAATCTTTTGAAAAAAACCTCTTAAATTCTCCTAAAAATAATTTTGCAATAGGATTTTAAAAAATAGAATTTAATTTAAAAAATAATTTTGTTAACTGTTGAAAATTTTAAATTTAAATAATGTGTACAATGTCTCAAAAAACCAATATTAAGAAAAATACATGTTTTATGAAAATAATTCATCTCATTAAAATGATTCTTTATTTCATTACTATCATTTGAAAAATATTGAATTGATTTTATAAATGTCAAAACCATAAATTATTCATACTATTTTTATTCCAATTAGTACCTTCCAACATAGAGAATATATAATTATGGTAATCATTCAATAATAATATTTTAATAGAGTTCCGTATTTCGTTTAATCCTAGTGTTATGGGCATTACAATCTATCAAATATATTTAATTTATTCAGTAAAAAAATATATCATCAATTTTAAGGGTGTGACATTCTCTTCTAAGATAGGTTTTATGTGTCATATATTGTGCCGAAATAGATAATGGTTCTATAAAATACATAAAGTTTACATATATCAAACGAGATACTATCAATTCAATCAAGAATTTCTAACATGAAAATGTTTTTATTGAACATAATGTTACTATATGGTATAATATATAAAATTTTAAGGAACATTGTCATATATTAATGTTTCTGAAATATAGAATAATATTTTTTCAAGAAAACCACATTGTTTTTTATATAGATTTAAAATATCTTTCTATGTTTATCAAAAAACAAGTTATCATAATAAACTATTTTAGAAATATTATAATATTTATTACAATATATTATATTTTATTATAAAAAGTGTAAGTTGTAGAATCACAATTTTCATCAGTAATTGTAATTATTTTCAATTTTTTTTGAACTAGGTTTCTGATGTTGATGTGAATTTTGGATTATGTATTCCATCTAACTCATTGAAATGTAATTTGAGGTAATGTAATAGAGGTTTTATATTTTCATAAATTAAATTCACAATCATTTTAGTTATGGTTCTTAATGACTAGGTTGGTGAATGTATTGTTTTTTAAATTTTAATGAATGATTGTGGGGTATTCCAATTACCCTTTATAAATAATCAGTACCATATAAGAAAAAAACTAATTCCCTATTTAATTATTATTTTTCAATGTAACTTTTATTTAGATCTACTTAGTCATACTTTATCGATATATTTACACTTTTTCATAGAGGTTCCTAAACCAACCAAAACTATAATATGTTATAATCTATGATTGAGTACTGTAATGGATGTGACTCTTTTGGAATAATATAACAATTTTTAATGAAAAAATATATGATTTATAATTAATTATGTTATTGAATCATATTGTAATAGTGTTCTATAATGGAAAAATGACTATGTGAAAAAACAGAGACATCACCATTGCTGAGGCGGGGTGCCACATATTATTTTGAATGATGTGTTCATATGAATAGAAAATAATGGAGTTAAGAAATTTTTTAATGTTTTATGAATGTTAAAAGTTTTTCATGTATCATATTTACATATTAATTACAACGTCTTAGTCCACCTTGTATGATGATTAGTAAAAATAGAACCAGTTGATCATGGATGTAGAAGTAAAAATGTAACTCAGATAACATATTATTTAATAGAATGGTTTTAGTGGAAGGAAAAAAATGAAAATTCCATTAATATATAAATAAATATAATATTATTATTCCTTAAAAAATTTAATATATTAATGGGATATCATAAGAAATGAGTAAATGGTTCTAGATTGAGAATATTACCTCTTCCTTTTGATGTTCTCCCTTGGGAATCACCTTTATGTTACAAAACATAGAATCTAGTATTTTATACATATTTTAGGACAGGGTTTTTTGGTTTAGAAGACAATATTGTAGTTTATTTTTAAATAATTTTCCAAAAAATGGGGGAGATATGTAGTGGATCTAATCTTTTTTTATAAGAGAATAAACTGAGATTTTTTTAAATAACCCTTATAATATTAATAATGCAATGAATATAATAGATGTTTAATGGGACAAAAAGAGAAATTATAATGTGTAGTGAAACATGAGGTCATAGAATCTTAAAAATTCATTTTCATACATTCATTATTCATGTTTCACGTCGGTCATCATGAGTTTTTTTATTAACATTTTTATATTTTTAAGATGATTTATCGAAGTAATGTACACTTTATGAAAAATTAAATTACTCACTATCACAAAATAAGAATTTTCAAAACATAAATTTATTCGCAATATAATCAAATTCAATTTTTAATTATAAAAAAATTATCAATAAAATAAGATTATTAGGTATTCATAAAAATAGTTTCTGAGAAACAGTTTGATTTAATCATTAAGTGTTCATAATCTTACGTAACATTAATATAAAATTAAAATTTTTATAATATATTATGATAGTTTTTTGAACACCATTTATATATATTTATATAAAATACGTCAACTAAATATCTTATATGATCATTATAACCCATTTATAAATCAATCTAATGAAAATTTCACTTTCAAAATTTCGAAGCTCATAAAATTTTACCCTATTAGTCATAATATTTTCTCATCAAAAGAAGAAAGAATTATTATATAATATTAACATTCCATAAAATGAAAAATATATTTTTTTAAAATTTATTTTTCAAATGATGAAGGATAATTTTTATTATAGGAGAATTAAAAAAATTACAGCTAAATATTTAGTATGATTTCAAAATGATATGTATGGGTTTTTAAAATAAATTTCTATTAAAATAATTTATTTTACATTAAAAGTATACATTATTTTGAATTTGTTTTCATTAAAGGTTTTGTTAATTTTTTATTATGATAAATTCTATTAATTAGTGTAATTAAAAAAATTAAATTATTCATACAAAAAATTTATTATTAAAATATCTCGAAATTTAACCTTATCTAATTTTGAGATGTTAAATCAATAAATGGTGTTAATTTTTAAAAATAAATATTTAAATATTTGTATAATAATATTTAAATTTAGAATACATAATATTGTGTAACATTTCATTTGTATCATTTTTTTCTATGAATTTATAATTTCTTGATAGATTAATTACTATAAAGCATAAATTTTGGCCATATATATTTGAATGGATTTGAAAAAAAGTGAAAAATAATTATGATTATAAAAATATATTTAATGGAATGAATATATTTCCAAATTCCAGGGTTTTTATATCCCACCTTTAAAAAATTATTCCCTCATAATTTAAATTATCACATCCTTAGAAAAATAAATTTTATAAACTAAATTCAAAAAAATACTAATGATACAATTTAAAATATATAAACAATGATATAGTATGGAATATTATGTACCATATCATTTCCTTCAACATATGCATATGAATGATTCTAAACCATTTATTCCATAATTTTCACTATAGTTATGCATTCATTGTGTCTAGCGAGATATTTTCCAATGATTTATGTTCATTATTTTTTCCAGAAAAAATATATTAAAACCATCATGATTAGGATAATATTTAATAATATCATTATAAATAATCATATGAATTAGAAAATTTAATCTGTTGATTTTATCTATATTTTGACCATCACTTCATCCAATGATTTCATTTGTTCATGAATTTTATAATTGGATCATCTGATACATCCTTTATTAAAATCATAGGTTTTTCATGGTCATATTCATATTATGTTATCTTACACAATTAGTTATATTTTACAAAAAAAAAATGTAATTTAAATCATTCAAATTGGTTCATAATGAGAATGTGGTTGACTAATTCCGGTAACTCGTGTATGTCCATCCTGGTGTGTAGTATTTGGTCAAAAAAATAATCACATATTAAATATTAATTTAATAATAAACTAGGATTTTATTGGGTGATTATACATAGGTTCATCATTTTTATTTCAAAATTGATATTACAATATTCATATATGGGTGTAATTACAAGGAAACCAAAAAATATATACAATAACACATCCAAAGGATATTATCTTATAGATAGATTTATCATATAGTATTTTCTATTGGGATTCCTCTAATAACTCTCAAATTGTTCCACAAAATTACAAAAAAAATACCCTAAATTACGTAAACCATTATATGATATCAACTAAAGAAACTCCATAAAAAATATAAACATTATTTATTATTTTACAAAAATAATACTTTTATATTAAAATAATTAGCCAAACTCTTTAAACTGATGGTTTGGTTTTTTGTGTGAATTTCTAAAAATTGTTTATTTTGTGACACACAATTAAATTTCTCTAAAATATTAATACTCTATGAACAATTCTAAAAAAATAATATCAAATACTATTCTCTATAACTTTTGTAATAGAGAATATATACCAATATAGTGAGGTCAAATTCCATACAAGGTTAACCATTGGAGATAACAATTTGTGATCACAATTGAGAATATTATTGAAAATACATTATGAGAACATAATAAGAATTCATGACCATATATATAATAAAGATAAAAAAATTCCATAAATTTTTCATAGAAGAAATAATATTAAAAATAAGTAATATTAATTTCAATGATGTTGATACATTAGTCAAAAAGCATTGGTCTTAAGAAAAACAAATCATCACGATGTTCCATTAAAAATTTATATATGTCATTGTAATTCGGAATATTAATAAAATTCAATCTATTGTGACACATTTATATATATAGGGAAACATATTCTTCTAAAGTCACACACATACACCAACATGTGAATGAAAATAAACTCAAACTTTACATACATCTAATAGAATATAATAATATTAATCAATTAGATTAGATAGTGATAAAGTATCCTAACCCCTATTTATTCATAAATAATATTAAAAATTAAAATTTATTGGATTATTACACCATAAAAATGAATTGGGAAAAATTTTGATTCTTAAAACATTTAAGTGAATATAATTCTCGTTTAATAGAATAATGAATCCAATGGAACAAATTAGGAATCCTAAATTTTTCAAATAGTAAGTAATAGAAACATTAATTAAATTTATTGAAATTTAAAATAAGATCATGTAAAATGGATCAAGAACATAATATAAAAGTTTTGGTTGAACAATGAATCATAAATATATTGAAAATCTAGAATGAAACAAATACTAAATCATTGAAATTTAATTCATAAAATAAAATTTTTTAACCACCAAACGTAGATTAATAGTTTCATGTCACTAAAAATGATTTTTTTTAAATGGTACAAACAATAATTCAAATAATAATACATTCAAAATATTATCCATTAATTAAAACTATTGAAAAATTAATCATATTCAACCAATATATATTATATGTCAAAAAATATAGTGAATTGAAATTCATTCCTAATGATTTTTAAATACATGTCTTGCAACCTGGAGAAATGAAAATGTTACTTAGTAATACACATAAAAATAATATAAGGTAAAAATGAATATACCAATTAGATAAAATATATTTATTTTCAAATATTAATTGAATAAATATGTGCAAATTAAAATCATGGATATGAGAGAATAAAACTTATAAGGATATCATTCATTCATAATAAAATTAATATTTTCCAAAACAAGTAAGTTATCAAGGGATGTTATTTGATGTGAAACAAGAATTACATAGATATAATAGATGGAATAAAAGATATCATTATCATTTTATATAATATATCAACTTCAAAAGAACATATCATACGAAAAATAGTTATAACCCATTAAAATGATTTGTGTCACGGAAACCCATTAACATTAGTCATGTTGTGTCAAATGTGAACTATCATCTTTTATTATAGAAATAAATGTGTTAATCACATATTTTATAATATTATTAATATCTATAAACAGTTATTAATATAATTTCAATTATTTTTTATAGAAATTTTATGTTGTTATTACCAATTTTGCTTGTCAGATGTTAGTAGTTTCAATAGATTGTTTAGTTCTAGGTTTTTAATTCATGGTGGATTCATATTTATAGATTCATATTTTCTAATTTTAAGATAATTATTTTTATTATATAGATATTTCATGATGATTTATATTCATATAAATTAATTTCATATATTTTATACATGACATTCATGTTAATGAGGTTAGTGATGAGCATTTCTCATTATCTTTAATTAACAAAGCGGGCATTATCTTAATTTAAATTTTGATATTAAAATTAACATTATATAAAAAAATAATTATTTAGTTATAATTTTAAATTAATAATAGTGATAATGTGTCATGTTTTATCCATGATAGATATTTTGTCATTGTTCATATATCAGAAAATACAGAATGAAACTAGACAATGTTATATTCATCAGGGGTATTTCATTATATAATTTATATTTTATTATATTATCATTTTTTAAAAACAATAAGGATATATTTTATATTATATTATTGAGTAGAATAATATTTAAGTATTATTTTGAATAATAAAATAATAGGTCAAAAACATCACATTGGGGGATGATGTAGTCCGCACATACATACAATAGTATATTTATTTAACATGGTATATAAAATAGGCAAGATTTTATTTATATATTATAATTTGTAAAAATTATATATGAACCATATTAATTCATTAAATATCCCCTTTTATAAATCCAAACGTGGTTGTTATGAATCTAAATATATTATTTTCATGTATTTGGTAGTCTACAAATAAAGTTGACAATAAAATCATATTTCAATTTGTTTTAGAGGAAGGTACAAATGGATATTCAGTTTGTTTAATAATGATTTAGTGTATTTATAATTTTAATAGTATTATAATATCATTGATATTATTTATTTATTGGGTATAACATTAAATTAGATAATGGGATAATTTAAAAATATTTCAACATCCTTAACATGTATCAATTGGGAATACCCCATAAGAATACATAGTATAGTATCTAATGTAACAACCTATCTAAACTGATTGTGTTAATTGATTAAATCTTAATTTTTAAGGCATTCCTCCACATAAGATAAGGGATACCAAATTTTAGAATGTTTTTGAGGATGAATTGTGGGGAAACTATACACTCCATCATTTTGATAAAATGACCAAACATTTAAAAACATACAATAATATAGTGTAAAATAACAACAACATACTAAATTTATTAGTGAATATTGAATCAATAACCTCAGTAGTCAAAACATGATATTTACATGAATGCCCAACAAACTGATAACATACCATATGGAACTAATAAATGTCATAGTGCTCTACACCCACACTACAACACATCTCACTCCAATCCCTATAATCATAGGATGGTTTCCCACATCATAATAAACACAAGACATAGCACAACCCACCCCTATGACAAGTGAGAGTTGTTTGGGTCCCTATGTTTCATTGAATCCTAATGTGGGTGTGATTTCAATTTTATAGGACACCATAAATGTGGATCAGTACACAACCAATAATATGATGTGTACATGCATGTGATAATATTTGTAGACTACAAAATGAAAAACATAGCTATGAAATAATTACATAATAAACAATAAAACACTAATAATCAAAATGATATGTTGAGTGTTCATTTTCTTACCAAGAACGTTTAGACAAGATAATCTGGGAGATCATAGAAGAATATACATATAGAATGTGATACTATGAATCCTTCATTTAAAATCCTCCTGAAATAATTTTTAAATGTGACCGAATATTTCGTATGAATCCTATACAACATGTAGCTCTCAAATTATTAGGCATTAATATTGGTACTAAAAAATAACAATCTGACGTGAAACTGATTTCTTGGATTCAAGGAATCTTTTATATCCACAACACAATGTTTCTTTGTATTATCATATTTCCACCTTATTAATAGGTACATTATTTATATCATATTAATTAATTCACATACCTACTCTACGAAATGATCTTGTTGAGATTGCACACCTATCTCAAGAAATATTAGTGATTTCTCTAAGGTTATGGTAAAAAACATGCAAATGAATAGAATTCAAAGAAGTAATAACACTGTAATAATAATATACCCATTCATACTCCTCAAATAAAACATAATAATTTATATTATGGGATACACATTCATCCACAAGCAATCACAATCAATCATGTTCTATAAGTTATGAAAATTTAGGTATCTCATAAATGTTAAACATTGATCTTATAAATAGAGAATAATATAACCACATGAGTAATGTTATAAATATATATATAAATTTGATCACCATAAAACATTCCATAATATATTATATTTTCCCTTAGGGCCAGATATACCACACACTTGTATTTTAAGAATCAAATATTTTCACAAATTCTTCATATGGAAAGTTTCCCAAAAAACAAGCCTCATAGAAACCACTCAATCTATGGAACCGATATGTGATCAAGCCTAAATCATTAAATGAAGGAATAAATCCATTTATTAAGGGTCCTTTATGGTCACTCACACTTTTTCCAATTATAATAAATATTTTTCCTTTAATTAATTAATACACAAGACTCAATAAATAATGATAAAAAATTATCCATCTGTCCTTTATTCAAAGAGGTTAATTTTCCCAATGTGGTGAACCACATAACTCATTCTAAAAAATGTGGATAAACACCAAGGTGTAGAGTACCCAAGACAACCTATTCCAAAAATAAAAGACTCATATTTAATAAATGATCCATAGCATTTTACGAGTAACCTAAGTTCGTTCATCCCAGATTAGTCGGCATAAGATATATTTTATTAATATTAATTACCTAATTAAATAATTATAAGTAAATTATAATTGACTAATTAATTACCAGGAACATCACAAAATAAATTTAAATTATTAAATATTGATGGACTTATCGAAAAGAATATCTAGTTGAAAAAAAGGTCAATAATCCATTGATGTTATATAATACATTCATTTTATTATTCTAACAGAAATCCATATCATGAAGCATCATGAAATAAACCAATTTAAGATAATTAAATTATTTAATAATGGTTATTTGACCTATTTACAACCCATCATTGAAAAAATGTTCAATGACATGAATTTATCACCAAACAATATTGTCTTTCCATGCTGGTCATCAACATATTCGTCCTCAGAAAATTACTTCAAGATGTATTCGAATTTCTATACAAAATCCCTTATTTTAATTAACCAAAAACCTAAAAAAATAATGGTGGGATGATACATTTTGTGATTTCATGGAGTAATAAAATCCATGATGATTCCTTCATAATAGAAGACAATATTGTTATTAAATAATGATGATCAGAGGAGAACCAAGAGGGAAAACATCTAAATTGACATCATAACACATTATAGGGATTTAGAGGAATGGCGTATATGGGTTCCAGATAAATCTCATTATTTGAAATTATAAAAAATAATACCAAAAAGAAGATCATTCTATAAATATATGTTTATTTTCGTTATAATTTAGGAAACAACATCAAATAATTCTAATGTCAATGGTTCTTGGAGTTACACATAGATTCACATAGTAAATCATTCATTTAGAACCATGTGGTTACAATAACCCCACTATATTTACCTATATTCAACCATCAATAACATAGAATATTTTTAAACACATTAATATATACCATATATTTATTCAAAACCTAATATTATAGAACTGATATTTATATATCAAAACCAACCTTTAAAAAAAGAATAATATTATATTTCCTATAAAGATTTCATCGCGTAATGTTGTGTGTCGTTATAATATCCCATGTATAGTGATTATAATCCTTGGGATGAAATAATTCAATGTGAACCGATTTATCTTATTTCCCAAGACCTAATTTCCAAATTATTTCACTCCATTGAATAAAAAAATTAATATAACATCATCAATGTTGTGCTTTCTTACAAACATTGATCACACAACCAATTTTCGAATATTTGATCAAATAAAAAATTATTATACAAAATCAAATTTTTAACCATGGTGATATTGGGATAATGCACATTGTAGGATCATATCATAGAATTAGGATACAAAACTATGATTTGTTCAGGAAAAATATTGTGTTTCAATATTATGAATATATTTTCCAAGTATGTTCATGAATAAATGTAATCCCCACTATTTGAATCAATAATTGAAAGTATTATATGAGTGTCCAATTAACAATTACCCATGATCCATAAAATTATCTTTCCAATGAACTCATATAATGTGACTATCAATAAGAATGAATATTATATGTATATCCTCCACGGTTGTTCCAGGAACCACAACCACACTATCCATTTCATTTTATGAATTTCACTTTGAAAATACATCCAATATTTTTTTCAGATGGATTAGCCCATGAATGTGAAATTAACCTACGATACACCCCTTCAATCTTCGTCATCCATAAATGTTTTAAAATTTATTAAAAACCTCATAATGGGTTACAATCAAAGATAATATGTCCATCCAACCTACATATCCGGATTTAAGATGATAATTTATGAAAGGTTTTCACTTTCTTTAACTAAAAATTTAATTCCTAAAATGATGAGCTCAATAAAATCCTAACCCACATCATTTAGGATCACAGAAAACAATATTTTAATCTATTATATACATTTACACACAAAGGTTCCCAACCTATGAATCTAAAACGCATGAAGCTTCCAATCATGTTGTCTTTTTCGTTAGATGTGTAAAACCAATCGATCAATAATCCATATCAAGGTCTAAAATAACTCCAATATAATTCTCTAATTAATTCGTCTAAAATATATACATGTGGAATGTCTCAAATCTGTATTCCACCCAACTCGTGCACCATACTCAGTTGGCCACAAGGCCTCAATTGTATTTCCCCATACGTTAGAGGCTACCAACTAGTAGCGTGGTCCTAGGGTGTGATTGTGGGGGAACTATGCTCGCATTATAAGATTTTATCATTGTGGAATAATAAAATACAATAGAAGATGTAGTAAATACAACACAACTTGAGTCAAAACAATGGAAGAATTATAATAATGATAAGGAGATGTCATAACACACAACAGATGATGCTTAATGTCCCACTTTCTTAGAAGGAAACAAAAATAGGTTACACTAATCTCATGTAATAGATACAATACCATGGTATAAAAATATAAAAGTAAACTCATAATCATCTGATTCCTCTTCGTAGACCCCTGATCTCATTCTCCTAAATAGAATATCATTGTTCTAGAAAAGATTTATTTTCCTTATAAACACCTGCAACAATTTAATCTTTTTGAGACAAAAAAATGGTCCAATCATTATGTGGAAATAAATCCGAGTAGACAACCATCAAAATATCAGTTCCAATCTATCGGTGAATATATCCAATAGGTAGTTTATAATACGGAATTTTGTAAACAATGAATTACTAAAAAGTAAAAAATCCTACAACACTGGTTTCCATTTGAATTAATTATGATCATTAATAAATTAAATCACATTGAATTATATAAGACTAAAGATTCAGAAGAATCATGAAAATTCCCATTATAATGTTTAGACAATTGATACATCATAAGGCTATCTGAATAAGTAAATATAATATTGAATCCAATATTGTGCTTTGTCATGGAAGAAGTATCATAAATCATTCCATCTCAATAACCAGTTCAAAACATGATCATGTGCATTACATCATGTATCAATCATTACATAGAAACAAAAATAAAACCTCAAAAGCAAGAATAAAAAAGCCTTTCCTGTAGGAATATTTTAATTTCACTCATAGGAATAGAAAAAACTCACTCATAGGCATAGTACAATCACATCTATAGGAATATCACACTCTCAGCTATAGGAATAACACAATCTCACCTGCAAGAAAATTACAATCTCCCCTTCATACAGAGTACAATATAACATGCATGCATACCACATAACAAATTCACATTTGAATTATAAATTAAATGGAAAAATTATCAATTCATGCGAACATAAATCATATCACAGCCCTATCAATAATATAAACAATTATGATGATTAAACAAACAAACACACACATGGGAAAGTTAAGAAATAAATGCTACATCGGAATTTAAATATCAAAAGGCATAACCAATCATTATATAATTATGAAATCCCATTCAATTGACCAATTCAATTTTTAACAACCCCTAATAGGGAATACATGGGTTTCCTCATAGGTATCCTTGGAAAAATGGCTAAACATTGGTCGTTGAAGAGAAATGCACCCACATGGTGGCCTTTAATAAAATCATGAAACCAAATTCACGATGTATATCATAAACAAATTACATTATAAACATTAGTAAATAACATCGATAAATTACAAACAATGAAACACCCTAAAAATTGGTGTGTAACACTCCAGGACATATAAAACATGTGAATATTTTCGAAAGTTACAAGAACACCTACCTAATTGTCGTTCGGATCCCCTCATTCAACATTTGGATATAATTTAGTCTAAAAATGTGTATATATATAAAAAAAGTATAAAAACCCTTGATTTTATAAGAACATCACCAGAAGAAATCATGAGGAAAGGCTCGAGAGGAATCATGAACCCACAGAGGATATTCTAAGGAATCTGATGGTGTTAAAATCATAGTTTAGATGGAGAAACAGAATCCTAAATGTCCCTTTGGTGTTCCTATATAAAAAAATCACATGGGTGAGGTTCTATCTATTTTTAAAAGAAGTGAGGCAACTACCCATTTTATTATAAAATCCCACTGGGAAAGAAAATGATGTGTACACCAAGTACACGACGTGTACTTGGACTGTATCTATTTTACTGCATCATCTCCCCTTCTTTCCCAACAAGAACACATCTGGACCATGGCACAATATAGTGTTTATGATAAAAAGGAATGGAAAAAAATTTGACTTAAAATTAAATATCCTTACATAAAAATAAGAATTTGGTTCTAACAAAACTCATTCTTAAATCATTTCATCCCTTAATTTACCTTCCAATGGTGATGAAGAAGTATCTATAAAGAGCTCTGGTCACAGAGCACGTACATCGGCATTAAAATCCCAATTTTCATCCTGAACTCAACTATATGACCATAGAACACGTACAAGAGAAACTAACTAGCATCAGAGAACCTTTATTCGGACATTAATAATATGAATTTTCTTCTAATCAAAGGAGGCATAGACCTGAAACACAACCACCTAATTCTAAAAATGTGAAATGAGTCTAAGTGATAGTAGCACATCTGAGAAACATGGAAGATGGAATGCATGACTCGATATCTCTTATGTAAATTAAACTGGTAGGAAATCGACCCAACTCACTCTAGAAATCAATGGGTCCAAAATATCATGGTGAAGGTTTACCCTATTTCTTGATCAACATGGGTTCCAACCGTAATGAAATAGGCAAGAGAACCCAATTCCCTGCCCCAAACTCTAGAGGCCATCTACGATGATCCACGTATGATTTTTAATGAGACTATTTAGTATCCATACACTTTCGAATCAACTCAACCTATTTAGTAGTCTCCTGAACTAGATTAGTTCAAAATAAAGATATCTCTCCCACCTCTAGCCGACATAGGGGTGATCAGCATGGTCTACCGTAAAATTCCTCACACAACACCATCTGAAAAGTAACATGAAAGCTATTGATATAATAAAACTGCACCATGGGTATTTGTCTTTAAAAAAGAACACCCAAAATCCAGGATGAATTCTTGATGCATATCCATTAACACATGAATCGCCCGCTTGGACTGGTCATCAGAAGAGGGGTGGGATGTTGGGCTCAGAAGAACGGGTGTACCCATCACCTCCTATAGCCCTTTCAAAAAATAAACAGTAAACCATGCCTCCCTGCCTTAAAAAATAGAATGTAGGAACACTTCATTTTTTACAATGTAATGGTTTTACAACCTCCAATGATTACCATCATTGATTTTTCCTTGATCAAAAGAAAAGGTGTATCCTTTATGATTTTTTCAATAATAACCCTTACGACATCACTACCACTACACCTTCAATATTGGAAAAACTCCATAAATAATTCCCCTGAGAATTCATACGATGCTCTCGACATGATTTCATTTAACTACATGAATCCAAAAAATCCTTAGTTCAGAACTGCTTCCTCATAAAAAGGAATAATATAATCTCGATCTACCTCATGAATATTGGTCAGACAATCTTCTCTCAAAGGACATTACGAACATTATCACCGCACACACCTTGAACTGGTCTATTTTAAAAATGGATTACAAGATCAAACTTGAGTATCTAGAATGATAATGATTCAAACCATTTCTTGTGGACTTATCTTAAAAATTCTCGTCTAAGAAGGTCGATGTTTGGTAACAGAAACCCAGTGCCTTCTCCAAAGGCACCACACACCCACAATGACACCATTCAATGATGTACACACATGTCCCTTATTGACAGTCCATTGTCACACCAACGCCCTTTTCCCAGAATCACATGTGATACCCACTACAAATCTGAGATAACGTCCGATTTATCATCACGAAGACCAGGGAACTCACCATGTTGTTACATAATTCATTTTATATGTGGAACTTTGGTCAAAGTCCAAAATTTTTCATAAGAACACTAACTGATCCCAAACCAGCATCCACCAAGAGATCACATAAATGAAAGTGGCATGAGACCATGAGTTCATACATGGAATTATTATAGAAATAACAAAGTATGAATCAATATTAACCAAGATGCATTTAAACGACACATTTACCGCACAACATCGAAAGAGATCCAGAACTAATCCAGTGACTAACAATTGTAGCATGACATATAACCCACGACCCCTTACTGCATTATAGAAGATGTCAAGATATGGGATATGATTTTCTCTTAAATAATATATCACTATGATGATATCATGGATTTTAATAAATTGACAGTTGGACCACTATTGTTTGACCACTTGAAGGAAGCCTAGCTTCACATGCTGACACATCGTCATTTAACAGACCACATTGACCTTATCTAAAGGCATTTCCATGATATCTCATTCTTAACAAGCAAGGTCTATCCATGATCATCGATGCCTCATTAGAGATTCACACATATCCAGTCAAATTTTTTTTGGGATTCTTGTAAATCATCAATAATAAACACAACTTGAAATCCTGAAAGGCTTTCAAGTTTGATATATTACTTCAAATAGTCCTTGGTTGTGATCTTTATATTGAGAAGGAAACATTTAAACCAAAATGAAATGACTATAGCCACCTTGGATTGTTGTAGATGTTGATAATAAAGACCATTTACAATATTGATCTTTTTTATAAATAAAATAAGCACACGAGTTTCATTCCACGAACCATGATCACCACCTCACGTTACATTGAATGAAATCTAAAATGAAACTAGCCAGCATGTCAAATCTCCTGTATCCAAGAAAATTGATCCCAATAGTTGGAGGAACATGGTTCCATAACCAAAATGTAACTCTTCACCCATGTTAACTTGAGGAAAAACTAAAAAAATCAAATCTCAATGATTTAACCAACCTCACTAGCCTATTTTAACATTTAACACTCGACGGGTACGACATATGTCAACATACACATCCCCATGTTTTAAAATTCAATGGTAACATTATGTATTCTATTAAAATATTTTCCACCCAATTTGTCATGACCCGACCTCGGGACCCGTGTCGTGACTACCCCAAGCCCTCCTTCCTTAGGCCAGGGTCTGGCGACTAGCACCAAGGTGTAAATCCCGATAAAAAGGTAAGGCATTGCCTTTATAAAGTAAACAAACACCAGAGTAAGAAAGATGAAGTAAACACTAAGTCAACTAGGTACAACGGTAAGTGTTGGAAAGTAAATTGGCCAGAATACAAACCCAACTGAAGTAAAGTACAACTGAAAGAAAGTGCAGCAACTAAAAGTAAAGTAGCAACGTCGAGTCGTCCACTGGAAGTCCCACCTGAAGGGTGGTTACAGATAGCCTCCTCATATCCTTGGGTCCAGCCATCCACTCCGTGTATGTCTCGCCCAGTGGTCCACCTCTAGGTGCCGACATGCTCCACAAGCCTCAACCACGATCAGCGCTATCCGTCATCTGCATCCAATACAACATAGTGCAAACACAGCCCATGCAAGGGTGAGTATACACTACTCAGTAGGTACCCTGAGACCCCCAAAGTTCTCCCAGAATCCACAAAGGATGGATACAATCATGAATTAACATCCAAAACTACTTAGGTATATGTCCATACATATACGTAAGTCATCAATTCCAGTTAGGCTCCAAAATCTGAGCCCAACTTCGATCACGTCCGCACAGGATAGTACAACCCATTCCACACAGGAAAGCACAACCCAATCCACATAGGAAAGAAAATAAATCTTATCGAAGATAATGATTGAATGTCAATAATCAGCTAAAACCAGGATTTAATCATGATGTTGAAACCATAGTTGCTGGGGAACTCCTCCTCTATCGAGTACATTGGTCCTACTGCTACAGCCAAGTGCTTCCCACTAACCTTGGACTATTGTAGTACTCCAACTGTCGAGTACTGTGGGCCTGCTGCTAAAACCATGTGCTTCCCACCATGGGTATTCCGCTACAACCAAGTGCTCTCCATGATAGGCTCTTGAGGTACTCCTTCTATTGAGTACTGCGGGTCTACCACAACAACCAAGCGCTCCTACGTCGTGGGTCTGCCGTTACAACCAAGCTCTCCCCACTGGGCTATCTGAAACACACCGGGTCGATCGATCAATAGTCGTCAAGTCTCATCCAGCTCTAGGGTTTCATAATGATTGAAAGTACCGTAGTCGTCACTGATGAGCCCACTGAGGATTCTCATTGGTTGTCATTGTTGTTGAACCCACGGAGGATTACAGTACGAAAGTCTTCACCGTCGAACCCATGGAGGATTCCAATGTGGGTGTCCTCATCGTCGAACCCACGGAGGATTCCAGTACAAAAGTCTTCACCGTCGATCCCATAGAGGATTCCAATACGGTTGTCATCGTCGTTGAACCCACGGAGGATTCATGTACGAATTTCTTCACCATCGAACCCACAAGGGATTCCAGTATGAATGTCCTCACCGTCGAACCCACGGAGGATTCCAATACGAAAGACATCGTTGTCGCAGTCGCAACCGGCTCTAGGGTTTGCGCACACAGCACACTCGTTCCGGGAGGGTCCACTCCATGAGCCAAGAGGTCGATACATAAACTGACACGTAATCCAGATTTTATTTATCCCAAAGTTCCATCTTTTCAATAGGAACACATCGCGACAGACGGCGCGCCAATCAGACGCCCGGTCTGAGAGTTATTGGCTTATTCGTTCTAGGGGCCTGGTTGGTTTTTAAGTCAAAACCAACCCCATCATACTCCAACTACGTCCAAACCTCATGTTTAGTAATCCAAAATTTCTTTCTCACTAAGAGGAATCCAACCAAGTCGACGGTACATCAATCTGACATCCGTAGTTCAAGTTATAGGTGTTTCGGCTCCGTAGGTCTGGTTGGTTTCGTCTTCCAACCAACCCGGTCATACCCAATGTTCTCCGAAACATTGATTGTAATATACCGAAACGACCGTATCGATCCAAGGATCACATCGCAATGGATGGTGCGTCGATATGAGTTCTGTAGCCCAAGTTAAGGGCATTTGAACGAAACTTCCCAAGAATAGGGGGTTAGGGCCCGGTCCAACCCGGCCCGATACCCTATGGGTGGGCCCGAACTGGGTCGACCTGACCTGGGTCCGGGTCAGGCCCCTTAGGACGCAGCTCGGTCCGGTGGGTGCGGCCCGGACCAAACGGTGCGGCCCGGCTCAGCGCGGGGTTCCGGCCCAGCGCGGGCGGCACGAGCAGTCCAGCGTGGCACGGTCGGTCCGGTTGGCGCGACCGATTGGCATGGCACGGGCGCGACCCACATGGCCAGCGAGGAGAGGGGGGTTACAACACCCCGCCCCCCAGGTTGAACAAAACCGGTGCCGCATCAGCCGCGCCACCCATTCCGGAATGGCTTCGGCCGTTCCGGTTCATCCACCGCCGCCGCGGCTGAGCCACAGCTATTTTTTCTGGTTGTCGGCGTCACCACGCCGGCGTGGCGCACCGCCACCGCCATCTTGCGGACCACCGGATTCACTCCGGTGGTCCGTTTTGGCTTCCTTCTGCACCTACGGTCACTACAGGACCAGTATTTCACTGTGGAGACTTCAAATCACCATTGTGTCTCGTTTCTTCATTTCTCATCAATCCATATATCAATATACAAGTTGCGGAGGGTAGCTGGGCCTTATTTGTTCGGCCTGCGCCCACCGTGTTAGGTGTTATCAAATGGAAAGCATTTAAAAACATGCTTTTAATCATTGAAGAGGGTATAATTTATTCACGTATAAATTATTCTAACATCATATTATTATACGCTCATGCTCATGATTTAGTAGGAAAATAAACATGGGTTTATTATTATTCACAAATTAATCCCCTACCTCAAAGAGTTGTCGAACGAAGATCATCGCAGGAACGACATCACGAGGTAAAGCTTCGTATGCGTTTGATGAAGATCGTCCAATGTGAAATAGTGTCTCACACTGGCTGCGGAGAGGATAAGAAAGGTATGGCGATCACTCCCTACGGTGACAGCATTTTTCGTCGAGACCTTGACGTTCTTCGCGTTCTTCATCGTGGAAGACGACGTTCTTCAAGACCTTGGTTATTCTCTCCCCAGACTCCACACAATGAACAAACCTGAAAATAAATTATGACTTGTCTTAATTTATTCACGTATGCCAACATTTTTATAATTCAAAAAGAACTAATTCAATTAATTAATGGGTCTAATTAATTTAATAGGGTGCGTTGGAATTCATTAAAAGAGAGAGATAAGGTCGTAAACTTATGGGGGGGGTTCCAACATTGAAGAGGGGGTTGACAAAATTTAAGAGGGGGTTTGAAGAGGTGGGGGCTCATGTGGGCCCCACCTCACTATTAACCTCACATGGGTGGTTAGTTCCACCCAACCTCCATCATTAGTATTTTAACCACTTAAAAGAAATAAAATTAGTAGGAAAATTTTATTTCTTTGTAGTCTTAATCCACAAATAAAAAAACAACTCTTCCCGAGAAAACACAACTCTAGAATAGGTCTTCTTAAGCAATTAACGGTGTTTCAGTTTCAACGGTTCCAACAAATTTCGATTCCGAGCACAGGTTCAAAAGTTAGAAAACCTCACTCGCTCGTTCACTAAATGTACCCGAGCTAAATTTCCAAAATTGATTCCGGGAACACCGGGCCTCGGAATTAGGTGCCGTCAGAAGCCACAGACTAGAAAAATACCAATAAAATTAAGACAAAAAATTTCTTGAAATTTCCAGGTATTTAAGTTACTCCCACCTCGGGGAATTATGTCCCTGTAAAGCTATAAATCAAACTAGGGAAACAAAAGTTGTAATAAGCATGCAACTGAGCCTTCCGCTCCCATGTGCTCACCTGGAGGTTATCGAGATACTAGTGAAAGAGCACCTTAAGAATCGACCATCCACATAGGACCTTCTCCTATCGATCCTCAATCTCCACTGGAACCTTTGTGAATGTCACCCCGTCATCGACGTCCAACTCCCTGCGGTCGATGATGTGTGAAGGGTCATGCACGTATCTCATTAGCTAAGATACGTGGATGACATCGTGCACCCGGTTCAACTGAGGTGGAATGGTCAGGCGGTAAACCACCTTTCCAACCCTGATGAGGACCTAGAAAGGTCCGTTGAACCTTGGAGATATCCCTCCGCATCGGCTACATTTCCGTAAACCTCGTCGAGGTAATACTCGTATAAGAACATGGTCGCCATTCTCGAACTCTATAGGCCTCCATTTCCTGATTAGAACTGAATCTCAAAACTCCTACAGCTACAAGGGTAAGTCTGGCCGACCCAAGGGTGATTGGATACTCCCTCCTAATCATGAGTTAAACATATGATACCTGGGGTTTCCTTTTCACTGACCAAGGAAAACCCATCCCGATGTTTGCCTAATACTGTCAATTTTTGTATGAATTGTGTTTTCCCAATTCATACTCAAACTAACTTCATAAGGCCTCGACGATGCCACCAAGAGGTTCTAAACGAAATGCTCGCCTGAAGGGTCAGATCACACCGTCGGCGTAAGTGTGATTATCGAGTCTCCTCCCAAAGGTATCTCCTGACATGAGGGTCAAGTCAACGGCTTGACCGGAAACTCTAGGTCTGTGAAAAGATTCATGGAAGGAAGGGATGATTCGTATCGATGTCTGTTGTTACGGAAGCTAGCAGAAGGCACAGTCCGTTCTTCAAATCATCCTTAGAGCCCTTTCAGTCGCACTCCTTGACCACTTGCAGCTACTTTTTCCCTTTTCCTCCATCTCCCTGAGCATAGCGGGATTTACCAAGGCGGGTGGTTGCAACATGTCAAAATGTCCACCACCCCATGTTGCTCTCCTAGCCACACTTCCACGTCTGCTGCCCTACAGATTCATCTGTCTTTTTCAATTCCTCTACATGAAATATTTTAAACGTCCACGTCTCCGAGACTGGTGCCAGTTTCCTACTTTCCCAATGCTATCCTTAACTGGATGCGTCCACTCAGACATAGAATTATCAACAAAAAAGGTTCTCTCTAGAACCCTAGTATAAGTAGGTATGCATAGAGAAAGTAGTACTAGATCGGATGTCCTTTAGACACACCTCACTCAGAAGTCTGATCCCTGAAGCACTGATCACATCATATTCATCGAGTACCAAGAATGGTTTGGTATGCCCCAATGAATTCTCATCTATCGACACGTCATCCTGCCGAAGCTGTATAATCTCCAGGAAACTCTCAGCCACCTACTCAAGCCAGTCCTCAGCCGCCTATGAGTCGGACATGCCTCGAAACTTGAGTGATATATGGTGCTGAAACATGTAAGGCACTAAGCCTACAAGTTTCCTCTACCGGTACTGCCAGCAGTGTCTTCTGACTAACATGTAGTGATGTAGCTGACACACTACCCGAAGTTACTATCTCAGGCATCAGTCCACATACCGAAGGATCCTCACCAAACATACCAACCTCATGGTCACTCACTGGAAAACACTAGTAGATAAGATCAATATCTTCTCTACTAGTGTCTACACTAGGTG
The DNA here is from genome assembly GCA_963277665.1 of Viscum album. Taxonomy (NCBI): domain Eukaryota; kingdom Viridiplantae; phylum Streptophyta; class Magnoliopsida; order Santalales; family Viscaceae; genus Viscum; species Viscum album. Next base: position 477,001,766 of record OY728148.1, read on the forward strand.
TAAACTCTAACAATAGCCTCCATCCAGTCCTCTACTGCCTAGGAACTGTCTCGCCTCAAAACCTCGGAGGCCTATGCTACCCAATGGGTGGTGGAGCTACTGGTATACCACCTGAAGGATTCAATATAGTAAGAAGGCCCTACATTGATGTCTCGTGACTCAGTGGGCCGTCATCGAGTACCTTTTTGGGAAACCTAGCTGGCTATCTTCGTAGCGGCATCCTGATAAGGAACAGGTGCACCACGGTCAAATAGTATACCTGGTGAGCTGATATAAAGTAATCACAAAAAAAACTTTTTGAACCACACATTCAATCAATGTTTTCGTGTACTGAGTAAGAAATCAGAAGTCAGGGTCCTGGGGTACGGATACGTTGGTTGCCACACCAACACTGGACTCCCTAGACTGATAACCACACTCAATACCCATAACATTATTGATTCAAATAGAATACAGATCAGAGTCTTGAGTTCTGTGGTAGAACTGAACTCCTCTGATACCATGTTGTCACGACCCATCCTCGGGACCCGTGTCATGACTACCCCAAGCCCTCCATCCTTAGGCCAGGGGCTTTCAACTATCACAAAGGCGTAAATCCTGATAAAAAGATAAGGAATTGACTTTATAAAGTAAACAAACACTAGAGTAAGAAAGAAGAAGTAAACACTATGTAAACTGGGTACAAATGTAAGTGCTGGAAAGTAAATGGGCAAAAATACAAACCCAACTGAAGTAAAGTACTACTGAAATAAAGTGCAGCAACTGAAAGTAAAGCAGCAACGTCGAGCCGTCCACTAGAAGTCCCACCTGACGGGTGGGTACAAATAGCCTCCTCAGCTCCTCGGGTCCAGCCGTCCGCTCCATGTACATCCCCCCTAGTGGTCCACCTCCAGGTACCGACTTTCTATACAAGCCTCAACCAAGATCAGCGATGTCCGTCATCTGCATCCAACACAACGTAGTGTAGGTATAGCCCGTGCATGGGTGAGTATACGCTACACAGTAGGGACCCCGAGACCCAAGAAGGTCTCCCAGAATCCACAATGGATAGATACAATCACGGAGTAACATCCAACACTACTTAGGTATATGGCCATACATATACCTAATTCATCAATTCCAGTTCGGCTCCAACATCTGAGCCCATGTTCGATCACGTCCACACAAAATAGTACAACCCAATCCACACAGGAAAGCACAACCAAATCCACATAGGAATGAATGTCAATCAAATCGAAGATAATGATTGAAAGTCAAGACTCAGCTCAAACCAGTATTTAATCATGATGTCAAAACCATAGCTTCTGGGGAACTCATCCTCTATCAAGTATAGTGGGCATGCCGCTACAACCAAGCGCTTCCCACAAACCTTGGCCTGCTGTAGTACTCCACCTGTCGAGTACTGTGGGCCTACTGCTACAACCAAGCGCTTCCCACCATGGGTCTGCCGCTACAACCATGAACTCCACCTCATAGCCACCATAGGTACTCCTTTTGTCGAGTATCGCGGGTCTGCCGCTACAACCAAGCGCTCCTCCACTGTGGGGATGCCGCTACAACCAAGCACTTCTCACTTGGCTCTCCGAAACACACCAAGTCAATCAATCAGTAGTCATCAAGTCTCATCCTGCTCTAGGCTTTCGTAATGATTGAATGTACCATAGTCATCACCGCCGAACCCACGGAGGATTCCCTTATGTTTGTATCATCATTGAACCCACGGAGGATTCTAGTACGAAAGTCTTCCCCATCGAACCCACTTAGTATTCCTATGCAGTTGTCTTCGTCGTCGAACCCACAGATGATTCCAGTTCGAAAGTCTTCACCGTCGAACCCATAGAGGATTCCAATGCGGTTTTCATCATCGTCGAACCCATATAGGATTCCAGTACGAATGTCTTCACCGGTGAACCCACGGAGGATTCCAATGCAAAAGTCATCGTCGTCGCAGTCGCATCCATCTATAGGGTTTCCGCACACAGCACGCTCGTTCGGGGATGGTCCGCTCCCCGAGCCAAGAGGTCAATACATAAACTGACACGTAGTACAGATTTTATGTATCCCAAAGTTCCATCTCGTCAATAGGAACACATCGTGACAGACGACGCGTCAATCAAACGCCCAGTCTGAGAGTTATTGGCTTTTTCGTTATAAGGGCCCGATTGGTTTTTGTGTCAAAACCAACCCGAACATACTCCAACTATGTCAAAACATCGGGTGGAGTAAGCCAAAAGTTCTATCTCACTAAGTGGAATCCAACAAAGTAGACGGTACGTCAATCGGACGTCTGGAGTTCATGTTATTGGTGTTTCTGCTCCGAAGGCCTGGTTGGTTTCGTGTTCGAACCAACCAGGCCATACACAATGTTCTCTGAAACCTTGAGTGTAACATACCAAAACATCTTTATTGATCCAAGGATCCCATTGCAACTGAAGGTGCGTCGATCGGAGGACCGTAGCCCATGTTATGGGCATTTGAACGAAACTGCTCGAGGATAGGGGGTTCGGGCCCAGTCCGACCAGGACCAATACCCCCTGGGACGGCCCGAACCGGTTCAACCCAACCCAAGTTTAGGTAAGGCCCATTAGAGTGCGGCCCGGTCCGGTTGGCGCTACCCGGCCCAGCGCGGGTGTCCGGCCCGGCACCGGCGGCCAGACCCGACACTGGCGGTCCGGTCCGGCGCGGCCGGTCCGGCTGGCGCGGCCGGTAGGCCCGACGCGGGCGCGAACTGGATGGCCAGCAAGGAATGGAGGATTACAACCCCCCCCCCCCCCCGTTTGAAAGAAACCATCGCCGCATCAACCATGCCACCCAATCCGGGATGGCTTTGGCCGTTCCGGTTCATCCACCGCCGCTGCGCCGGTTATCTCCGGCGGCGCACCGCCGCCGCCCTCTTGCGGACCACCAGATGTGCTCCAGTGGTCCGGTTTGCCTGCCGTCTGCACCTATGGTCACTACAGGACCCATATTTCACTGCGGAGACCTCAAATCACCATTGCGGCCCGTTTCGTCGTCGCCTGTCAATCCGCATATCAATAAACAAGCTGTAGAGGGTTGTTGGGCCGTGTCTGTTTAGCCTGCGCCCTCTGCGTTAGGTGTTATCAAATGGAAAACATTTAATCACATTCTTTTAATCCTTGATGAGGGTATAATTTATTCAAGTATAAATTACACTAAAATCATATTATTATAAACTCATGCTCTTGATTTAGTAGGAAAATAATCATGGGTTAATTATTATTCCCAAATTAATCTCATACCTCAACGAGTTGTCGAACAAAGATCATCACGGAAACAACGTCGCGAGGTAAAGCTTGTTATGCATTTGACGAAGATCTTCCGAGGTGGAATGGCGTCTCACACTGGCTGTGGAGAGGAGAAGAAAGGTACGACGATCACTCCCTGCGGTGATAGCGTTCTTCTTCGAGACCTTAACGTTCTTCGCGTTCTTCAACATGGAAGAAAACGTTCTTCAAGACCAAGGTTATTCTCTCCCCAGACTCCACACAATGAACCAACCAAAAAATAAATTAAGACTTGTCTTAATTTATTCTCACATTCCAACATTTTTATAATTCAAAAAGAACTAATTCAATTAATTAATGAGTACAATTAATTGAATTGGGTGTGTTGGCATTCAATAAAAGAGAGAGGGAAGGTCCTTAACTTATGGGGGGGGGGGGGTTGCCAACATTTATAAAGGGGTTGCCAAAATTTAAGAGGGGGTTTAAAGGGGTGGGGGATCGTGTGGGCCCCACCTCACTATTAACCTCACATGGGTGGTTAGTTCCACCCAACCTCCATCCTAAGGATTTTAACCACTTATAAGAATTAAACATAGTAGCACAATTTTATTTCTCTGTAGTCTTAATCCACAAATAAAAAAACAACTCTTCCCGAGCAAACACAACTCTGGAATAGGTCTTATTAAGCAATTAATGGCATTGCAGTTTCAACGGTGCCATCGTATTTCGATTCCGAGGACCGGTTCAAAAGTTAGAAAAACCCGCTCACTCGTTCAATGAACGTACTCGATCTAAACTTCGTAAATTGATTCTGGGAACACTGGGCCTCAGAATTAGGTGCCGTCAAGAGCCACAGACTTGCAAAATTCCAACGAAATTAAGAAAAAAAATTCCTTGAAATTTCCGAGTCTTTACACAATTAATCCACGTACTATATGGCTAAACAATGAAATGAATCAATACAACATCATCTACACAACCGTTCACATAGATTAGGATATAATATATCGCTCATCGCTTACGTAATGAGAGGTTCACATGAGCTCCAAAAAACTGACAATGATTGAGTTATTTCTAACCTATAGAACATTTAATTCTAAAATTATCTATCCCATATCAAGGGTCAGGATACAATGAACACCCACCTAATCAAGGATTTCCTCTTTGAAAACTAAATTTCATACTAGATACAATGACACATATGCAACTACAAGGTCCTGAATTTCATAGATCAAAAGTACAGATATTGAATCATGACTGGTCAATACATTCCACTAACATTCCCCCACTTACTTTCCCACGAGTCAAGACTAAGTTTCTAAAAAACGAGGGATTATAGAAAAATCCAATAATAAAAATTTGGTCTAGTCATGTAGACAAAGGGAAGCATCCTACTTGGGATCCTCTAGGTAAAAAAATCAAGGTATCCTAAATGGGGATCCTTAACTGAAAAGGAATTGGAAAAATCCTGTACAAGATTATTGAATTTTTTTCAATGGAGGGGTCTATAAAATGCATCCAAAAATGATATGAAATAGAGGCATCCTCTAATAGAGACCCTCGCAAATGTTACTCTGGGGAGGGATCCTAAAATTGACTCGCTAGATCAACATCGGTGAAAGGAATCCCTTAGGGGATTCTAAGAAGTATCTGGTATCAATACCATAAATTCCGTAAGGCATATCTCAAAAAGAGAACGTCCTCAAAATCAACAAGTCAAGAAGGATATCTCATAGCTCATCTTAGATGAAAATTCTCAACTAGGATTGTTGGAACACCCAAATGATAATTTACGCCACGATAAACCATTAGGTGACTACTGAAAATGTTAAACAAAGGAAACCCCTCTCAATTTATATAGAATCCTTAAATCATCCTATTGGAGTCCTCAGAATTCACTATGGGTTTTATTTTATCTTTATATGTGGAAAACTACTTAGAATGGTGTACTCTTATGTCCATTTACTTCATTGGGGAAAGAAAGCATGAAATACCATAAAAGGGTAACAAATGAGGAATATAAAGTGTCTTTGTCTGGTTTCCGAACAGAATATCTAGTAACTCTTTAAAACATCCCCAACCACCATTTATTAGAAATGAAAACCAATGGTATCCCAAATCATGATATGTGGGGACCCATACTCCCCTTTAATAAAATCTTTGCATCCCCATGCATTACATCATAATACAATTCTATATAAGATACCAACCTGATCTATCACATTCTAATCCAAGAGGGCTCGTACACCTCTAGGATCAATTTTTTCCATCCATCCTTTATATATAATTACATGATTCAATAAAAGTACGAAACATGGTCCACTATATTCTAATACAAGAATGCCCATAGAAAATAGGGATCAATGATTGGCATCCATACAAGTAAAACCATATCATGTACCATTACACCGATCACAATAGTAGGAAAACCTACCTTGGTACAAATTTCAGAAGAATGTATATCAACCATGACATCAGTCACACCAACATACAATCTGTGATGCTCCTAAATGGAATGGAAATAATGTGTGGCATGTAATTTTAACATGTGTCTAAATGATATATGATATAGAATACCATAATATTATTGAGTTGAAAAAATAGAACTACAATGAAATCAATATTAATAGAACAATTCCAGTGTGTATCCCAACAGTGAAATTAAAACAATTTTAACAATTCAAAATACAAAAGTAACAATTCAGTTTGAAGAAATTATTTTTTTCCTATATGCGAGGAGGATACTCTTGGGCATAGTTTATTAAAAAATACATTTAAATTTATACCGCTTTATGTTGTATACAAATAATAAAAAAATAATAGAAAAATAAAACAATCTGATACCACATTGTAAAGTCACATATTAGGATGACACTCAACAAGTACTTCATACCCAGTTGGCCATATGGCCTCATGTGTATTTATTGAAATTCAATAGGTTTTCGACAAGCAATGATGCCCTTGGGTGTTATTGTGGGGAATGTATTTCCTCATTGGAATAGTTTCATTGAGAGAAGCTATAACATATAATTATGGAAGTAATATATACCATAATACTAGAAACAAACATGGGAAGAATCATAAACAAGAAAACTAGAAGTCATAAAATAAAATTACCAATGATTCATGCCAAACATTCTATGAAATTTGTCCAAATACGATACACTGTAGTCATGTACATTATACAATACCAAGGTATAGAAAAAATAGGAATCTCAAAAGCATCTCATGCCTCGGTATGGTCACATGCTCTCTTACTCATAATGAAAATACCAGGTACCTGGAGAATGGTGATATCCCTTATCGGCTCTTACAAGAATGTAACATGTTTTTCCCAAAAAAAATTTCCCAAATTGGGTGTGTGAAATAAATCCTAGTAGGAACCCACCCAAATATTAGTTCAAATTATTCAATTTATATATGCGATATGAAGTCTAAATAGTGAAAACAATAGACTAGGAAGTACATAAATGTAAACAATCCTAAAACATTGATTTCCAATTTCAATCATTATGGTCATTAATCAATTCAATCACATTGAATTCTATAAGACTTGAAATATGGATTATGACCAAAAATCCACATTATAATGGTCAGACAACAGATACCTCAGAAGGATTTCTAAATAAGTAGCGGAATCGAGTATTTTAATTTCACTTGGAAGACACATCATAAATCATTACATATCAATAACTAGTTCAAAAACAGAGCCCAACCATTACATCGTGGCTCACTCATGACATAGAAATAAAAAATCAAACCTCATCTGTAGTAATCGAAAAACCATTCAAACGGGAATAGCACATTCTCTCCCATACAAATAGAAAAACATCACTTCCAGGCATAGTATAATCTCACCCGTAGGCATATCACACTCTAACGCACATGCATATCACAATCTCTCCTGCATGCATATCAAAATCTCACCCACAAGAATAGTATAATCTCACCTAAAAACATATCACATAACAATCACACATTATAATTATACTATTACATGGAAATAAGTGATATTTTAATGTGGGAATCAATCATATCACACTCCTATCAGAAACATGAATAATTATAAGGCTTAAACCACCATATGCTTACTTGGGAAATTTATGTAACAAACATAACATGTGAATTAAACTATCACAATTCAAAACCAATCATAATATCACATAGGAATCAAATTTCATTGACCAATTATGTTTTTAACAACCTTTAATAGGAATAAAAGGATTTTATCATAGAAATCATAGGCCAAATGGATAAACAATGGTCCTTTTAGGGAAGCACAGTCATGGAGAGGCCTTAAATAAAATCAATAATCCTCAAACATTCTTTATATCATTAAAATAATTTCCTAATAAATGATAGGAAATAACACGGGTCAATTCTCAACAATGTGATACCCTAAAATGTGAGAACATCTCTCTATTACAAATCAAAAAACATAGAAATTCAAAAAAGGTAGAAGACCACAAACCATGTAGTCGCACGACTCTCCACATCAAATGTAAGGTTATAATAAATACAATAATGGAGTAGATCAATAAAACAAAAATATATGATCAATCGTTGATAACTACATCAAGCGAAGAAGTAATGGGGAAAAGATTATAATGAATCAAGAAATTTATAAGGGGGATCCAAAACATCTAGAGGTGTTCTGATTGGAGTTTAGTTTGTGAAACAAGACCAAAATTTTCCCTCCAGTGATATTTCTAAAAAAAATTCTAATGGTTGAGGTTATGTCTATTTTTACATAAAATGAGGCTACTTTCATTTTATTAAAAAATCCCACTGGAAATGTACAAGACTTGTACCTCCACTACACAACCTGTAACCCAAGTATTAAACGTGTACCATGACTGCATCTATTTTTCTGTATTTCTCCCCCTCATTCACAACAACAACCCAACAATCCCAATTCTTGACATATAGTTTAAGAAAAAAAAACATAATCAATATTTAACCCAAAAAGAATGATTCATACATGAATAGAACAACCAGGTTCTTATGATATTCCTCATGGATCTCAACCATGAATCACCATTATAATAGTACGGCTCTTTCATTACTCACATTGAACCTATATTGAGTCTAGATATCACATATATATGTTATTCATTATTATACTCAATTAAAAATTTATACATAAAATATAGATGTACATTCTTTTAAGAAAACTAAAAATCAATCTTTTGTAGCCTTTACATTTTTCCAACATCTAGTCTTGAAGAAACAATGATACTTTTTTAGAATATGAACCATTTTTACATGTGGTAGGTCATTTCTCACAAACCAAAGGGTATCATTATCTATCACTCCATAGTATATACAACAAATACCCAACACCCCAACTATTTCATCACCGAATGTGATGAATAATCTTGACCATATACTCAGTTGTAATTCATGTAATACACTATGACATATCCCCCAAGATCAAACTCATTTTGACCACACAACTATATATTGATCCATTATTGATCTCATCTTATACAACATACTCATATATACATATAGATTCCTCAATGGTGGTAATCCTAAAAGATTCACACAGATTATGTTGTTAAAAACTATATGGGTGACCCTAAACAAAATTCCTCAGTGACCTAACATTATAAACTCCATCGTCCTTGATAGTGCACTGCAAATACCTCTACAAACCCATGATGAAGCACTATTTCAATGCTCATAAAACATGTAATAAAATAATTAAATCATAGGAAAACAAATATTACTCAGATGATGAGTTATTATATCATGATTATTATACCTCTATGATAGAATAACTTTCCATTATATTAATCTGTGCACTATAATGTTCTATATCTAACAAACCATATCATTCAAAACACTTTTTTTAGAATATTAAACATTTAGTTATTGAGTTTCACTACACCTTCCAAATCTCAAGGGTATTAGATACAGATTTTTTATCCATCGTGCTATGAAAACTCAACCATGATATTTGATTTCTAGAATCCATTGAGATTAATTGATTAAGGATACATGTCTACTTGAAAATAGATTCCCATAGACCATGTAATTGATACTCAAATGCACAAGTAATATTCCCCAATGAAAACTTCCCCAAGAAAATAATATTAACTAGAAATTTACTATGAATATATATTAACCAGTAACTAAATATCATCACAATGATGGATTTTTTAGAAAATATTTCCTCATTAAGTCCATAAAAACAACCACAAACCCATGGATGTTTTCAACATGTGATTATATCACATACCATCATCTAACAAAATTTATAGAGTCATTAAATGACAATTTCACATTTAAAACAACTTTATTGATAATAATAGATGTCGAGTGGAGTTAAATAGATTATAAATATGTAATACATGGATATCTACAAAATTACTATTGTTGGATCCTTAATTAACTAGAACTATACATTGGATACCAAAACATGATTCATTGACAAGGAAAATAACACAAAATATAGTCCAAACATTAATGTATGGTACTTCCCATGCATAGAGAGAGTACATCATCATAACTATCATTACCATTAACCATGTATACCAATCATATTCTAAAAATATATACTACTGAATGTTGACATGAATAGGGGTTAATAAAATTACATAGAGGTTGAATATATATATATATACATACATAAATATATTTGATGAATATGAATCATGTGATACATCCTTCTAAATTTCTCAAGAGTAAAATAAATATGAAACAATAACTTGAAAATCCATGACTGTCATATGAGGTGAAAACATATAACAAAAAAACAATTGCATCAATATAATGAAATGGTTACCAAATGAAAAATTAGAGATGGTGTTTGCAATGAATTGGTCCATGATTCATCATAGTCTATAAAAATTTCTATATTGTATATCATACAACTCAATAAAATTGTAAAATCAATATATCTAATCTTTATATGAAATGTTGTTTTTTAGTACCAAAAACATATGAACAAAATTTTGTATCATATGAACTATTGTTGAAGGTTGAGGTGTTATTGAGGTAATATGGAATTCTAGCACAGACATGATATTTCATGTAAGGATATTTTATCTTGGATATGCCATGGATTTTAGAAAACATATAGATAGACAACTAGAGACCATGGTGTTTTTTATGTCTTTGAATTTGTAGATTTGGATACATATTATTGAGGGTTTAATAATTTATAAGATAATATAATGGATTTTTATAAATACAATTACATTTCCAATTCAATAATGAAACTATTTATGGGTAAATGGATCCAAATGTGGGAAATAATTGAGTATAAGGTAATATAAGGTACATCAAGACACTATTAATCCTTTTCATACATTTTCTCAACATGTTTCATATATATTTTCACAACACATTAAATTTTTTTCATTTTTTTGTTTGTACCTAGGAATGTAGTTTAAAAAAAAGTAATTTATGCTTTAAAAAACTATAAAGTTAAAAAATTATCATGATTTGATATTTGGAAGCCAAAATATTGGACATTTCCATCAAAAAAATTATCCATGAAATAATTTACATTTTAAATTAAAAATTTAACATTAATTAATACAATTTTCTCTATTAATGTACCTTTATCCATTATGTATTCATAATGTTTATATATTAATTACTAATTAATACAGTTATTAAATAATATACAATATTTTTAAATATAATTTAAATTTCATTATAATATATATCTGAATTAATGGCAAAAGAAAAAAATTATAGAACATTACAAAAAATGGCAGGAAAAATAACTTATAACAAGTGTTTTGATCATTATGATTAATCATATAAACAATTATTATATGAATAAAAAATAAATTTACCATATCATAAAATATTTATTTTCATACAAAAGATATGAAATCAAATTTTTAGAGGTTATTTCAACTTGTGATGAAATCAAATTTTTATTATAATATAATAAATAACGATTTACAAAAAAAAATGCATCATGTTTCCAAAATGATACGAATTAGTTTTATAAATTCATCAATGTAATATTAAATTATTTATACTTCCTTCTAAATATATATAATTATATAAAATATTTTATGAAAAAATATAATATTATTCTTTTATTATGATAATTGTAAAAAACTGAAGGTATAAACAAAATCATGAATTTTTCTCTACTAAAAAAAATAACTTTTTTTGACTTCATTTAATATAATTATTTTATTTTAAAAATATTTTAAGTGAAATATGATAACCCTCATAGTTAACTAGTTAAATCACCAAAAAAGACTATAAGCTTGTATAATAGATTGTGAAGATTGAAATCTGTCTCTCTAAACAATTTTTATGGAAGAGGATTTACCTGATTGTTAGGATCATTCGTTAAGATAAATTTATAATGATAGAACAAGTAGTCCTATGATTTCTTGTATTTATCTTTTTTAATCATTCCCATCATGAAGCTTATATCTAGTATGTAGACCTTCTTATCAATCCATCTGCCTTGTTCTTTATTAGTGTCAACATAGAGTAATATTCCCATCATTTGGGAAACCTCTATCTACATCACCTAAATATTCACAACATAACCCCACCTTTGTTCAGCCATGTGCATGATCAATTACATGTTCACTAGAATAGAAGATTTTTTTATTAGAGGGTCATTAGGAGTTCCTTCTTCATTCTGATATTCATAAGGATTCATAGCCTCCTCCTACCAAAGATACTCTAATTAGAGGTTCCTCTACCCCTGATAATCAATATTCAACTCTTCTTAGTCCCCATGAAGTGTCTCCAAATATTCTGTATTAACATCTGCTTGTAAGACCTCCTTATCATTATATGGGGATGCAATATCAAATTGGTGTTGATCCTCACTATCACCTTCCACTCATGGGGATCTGATTTCATTACTTACCTCCTTTTTCTGATGACCGTGTCTCAATTGGATCTGGAATATATGAGTGTCATTTCACCCCTTGGATTTATTCTTCTTGGAGACAATGCATTTCCCGGTGTCCCTATTTGGTTTGTTCCCCGTATTCATCCTTGTACTGTGCAATCCTTTACAACACATTACCTGATCTCCATCAAACATTAATTCATGGTAGAAACTGGTGTTTTCTACCCCTCAATCAACACTAATACCATCAAAGTGGTTGTGTAGGTTGAGATCAAATGAATTCCTCAAATTCATTTGACTACTGCCACCAAGACTTAACTCATCCATTATATTACCTTCAATAGATCTTCCCTACCCATCTAGTTGAATCACACTTTCTGGTTTGTCAATACCGACTCCACCCACTACCATCACACAAGAGAATTGGAAACACCAGTCGATTAAACTCACAAGACCATTTTCATTAGTCCAGGGGCCTCCCTAATCGTGACACATGATATTGATAGTATCTTACAACTATTCTATACCCTAAATACAATTCCTAGGAATTCTCCAAAAATTATACCTAGAGGTGGTTTCTGAATCCAGCCTACACCAGATCTAGTAGACATGCTACTTTCATTACCTCAAGGACATGTGTCCATCTGCCTCTTATGCCTCTATATTGGCAACCATGAACCACTTTCTGACATGATGGACATAAGTGATTCCAAGAATCATAGGAGATAGGATTCTGGTAACAAAATTCATCCCCAATAGTATGCCATATGAGATCAAACATTCTTCCATATATGTCTAACTCTACACCAATTCGAGGCTGTACAAGATGAAAATTGAAAATAGTTCAACTGTTATAAAAAAGATATATTACCACGATTTTATATATCATTTTTAAAAATATAAGGATCTTGGAATGGGAATGGTTGTTTATGTAGATTAACCAAAAATTTTGATGATGGCGTGTCATAAATCATAAGAAAATAAAAGGAACACCTAAGAAGAGAGAACTAGAACCCAGTATAGGAGCGTGGAGCACTAGAAAATTCCTTTATTAGGTCGAAATCCATTGAAAAATTAATCATGTTTCTCTTATTATACATTAAACCTACCATTGTGTGGTATTTTATGCCCAAAAAAACCAAAAACATGCCTATCAAGTATGTTCATCAAAGGATGATGATGCAAAAACCGAGTGATGAGCATTGGATTTATGACGTTACATGATTCATAGAACTCTGCAAGGGATATAAAAAGGTTATAAAAGCCTTCAAAATTATCTATAACATTCATAATGAACATGATATGTGAAAAAGGAGGGAGGAAATCATGGTTTTAGAAGAACACAATGGTTCCCGATGTGCCTTGTGTAAACAAAAAATCTTCATACCATATCTAGGTGGAGAGACCATGATGATGGCCGTTTAATTAGCAGTTATTCAAAACCCTATCACTCAATGGTGACATGTTAGAGGAAAAAAAGTTACTTTAAAAATATAAAAAATGACCAGAATATAATTTTTACTTTGTAAATATAAAATGATGTTCATTTTAAAAAATTAATATTAAAAAATTTATAAATTAATCATATAATATATAGTAAAATAAATAATTTGTTAATTGTTTGTAAAATTTTTCTATGAATGAATAAAGTGTGGAAAATTTATTTATAATAATCATACGATTTTATCATGACATTCATCAGATCAATGGATGAAATTTAATAAATGTGTTTAATTTCCAAAAAAATAATTGTGGGATATAAATTAATTTTCAAAAAGTTGGTAATTGTAGGTTAATAGTCAAAACAATTATCCTTCCACATTTTAATATTCTTAGGTGTTTTTTATTCAATCAAATTTCTCATGAGTGAAATATTTCTGATGTAATACTATAATAATATAACTAACCTCCATGGTTTCTATTTATTCCTCCATCAATGTGTTTTAATTATATACTTCCATTTTTCAGTGTCACCCCTATCATGACATAATACAATTTTTAGCAAATCAAATAAAATACTTCCAAAAACATGTAGTGTCTTCTATAAATAATTTATTAAAAATTCAACCATAACTATATTAGTGGTTCCATTTAATGATAATGGTTATTAAATCATCAAATGATTTATCATTATTATAATTAATTCAAGGAAATAGGTTGTTGTACATGTGAATGGTTATTCATCATACCCTAGGTCAACAACCCAAATATAGTGATACACATTTCAACAGAAACAAAATTCACATTGGAATTATCTAACCAAAATTCCCTATACTTGATATTAATGTCGACATCAATCTCCTTCCTCAAATTGGTAACCATTTCTAAAATTAATGACATCTGGTTTGATCTTCAATTATAGTCTAAATTATCTTTCTTAGTATATATATGTTATGAATTTTTTAAAATGGTTTATTAGTTTTTCTTCCATACACTATAATTGATTCTATATATTCATAATTTGGTTATCATTGTGTTTTATAAAATAAAAATATTATTATAAATCTAATTATTAAGGATTTTCATATAAATTTTTTATATAAACTATTAGAAACCATATTTCTTTAACATATATCAATTTTTTATTAACTATATAATAAAATGATTCATAAGTTCTATATAATAAGTGTAGAAAATAATTCTACCCCTAAAATAAAAACATACATACATGAACTATAAAAGTAATAGGAAACTTATAATATAATATCAAAATACTTCCATGATAATTGTAAATACTTTCATCCCCTTATGTCACATAATATAAACATCTTTGTTTCCTACAAAATAAAGAAAATACAAATTTTTGTGAGATTAAATTTTCATTAATTTTCAGATTATAGTGCAATCAAACAACACTAAAAAATACATACAAATTATTTTTGGAATAATTAATAAATTAATCACAAATAATTGACATATTAACTCTAATATATATTTCGATTTAATATAATAATGGAAATAAATAATCACATGGATATAATGAAATAATCTAACAATGATTGAATGAATGATACCTTGTTTAAAAACATGATACTATGTCTTAAACCAAGATATCTTACATAATCGAAATGCATGAACAAAATAAAAAAATTTATTTTCCTATTTACTCTTATTGTTTAATCAATGGGTTATATAATTATGGGCATGACCTGTCAAATTCATCCATTATTCAGATATAATATAATTATCAATAAACATTATAATGTTCCTTATGAATGTAGTAAATAATCACTGTTAGGTAATCAGTAGTTTCAATATAGAAATAAATTATATATGGAATTACCATTATTTTCATTAAAATTGAATATAAATGATTTTATGATGAATATCCATCAATAATCAAGGAATTATAGAATATTCAAAATCCACATTAATTAACCTTATAGAATGACTAATAATGATATAATAATAATGGTATTAATCATGATATAAGTTTATAATAAGAAATACTCATTAAATACTGAATATTACAATGGAATGTGACAAAATTATTGGTAGATAAATATTAAATAAATGTGACTGTAATTGTGAAATTTATTTGATAGTAATTTTAAAAAAATGTACTTTTGGGGAATACATCCACATATAAATGTATTCATATAAATAGAGAATTTTATTTAAATTATACTTTAATACACATGGGATCCAAGAGAGTCTCCACCAGATACATCATCATAATCCTTAACTATTAAAATATCATCCAATTATATATAAAAAATTAATACAATAAATTCATGAAATACATAGGAATTTATAAAATTGTTTTTATGATTACGGTAATGTTTATGAATTATAACGACATGAAATGTAGGTTTAATTAGATGAAATATTGATCTATAAGTGAAAATAAAAACAATAATTTATCACAATGAATCCAAATATAATTTCCCTATAAAAGACAATAAATTAGTAAATAATTCATAAATAAATATGAAGGACATATTTAGAACCCATACATTACTATATTGAATCTTATATTATTATAAATTATATCATGGAAAAATATGTACAACACAGAGGGATTCATGAGTGAAAAAATGGAGATGAGACCCATTAGCCTTCATTTCAGAGTTTTATGTAATGGGATATTTGGTGATTATTTATATAAAATTTGGAGTAATAATTTATGAAATTATATCTTTCACCTCCTAAAAGATGATTTCGAGAATATGTAAAACCATAGTAATAACCATGATTTCATACCACTATATTTTAGACCAAATAAATTTTTTACCTTAATATGTTTTGAGAAATGTGATTCATTTTGTGTACTAAAATGGGAATTAAAACCATTTATATTAACAATGATTTTTTTAAATCATAATATAAATATTAAAATTTGTAATTATTATTATAGTATTTGAAAATGATTGTCACACATTTAAATATATTACTATATTATTATCCACTAATAATTTTTCAAGGATTAATTTATTGTATTCATTACATCAGATTTATTTTAAAATGCTTTCAAAAGTATTACATTACATTGATAATAAATTTTATTATCAAGGTGATAATTTTATTTTCATAAAATAAGTTGAGATGTTTAATACTTTGAATTTTGAAGTGATTATTATAAATTATAAGGAATTTATTAAAATTAATATTATATATTTGAGAAATATATATTCTTAACAATACTCATGGTTTATTAAGAAAGCATATATTTATCAACAATAATTTAAAAAAATGTTTTTTAATATTTATTATTTTTATTATATGGAATCTTCATGTAATTATATTTTCATTTATTAATAATTATATTTTAATAAAATTGAATTGTTATATTATTACAAAATGAATTTATCCAATTTTTTAACACATTTTTTTGATGATTACACTATTATTATGATTATTTCATTCACAATGGTTACATTCCAAATACCATCTTACACTTAAAGTGGTTTTATTACCACTTATATATGAAATTCATTAATATATTTAAAATTATGTTTATAATTTTTATTTTTTTAAATTGTGAATATTCCCAGTATTATAGTTTTATTAAAAAATTTAATGAATCATATATATTTCTCACAAATTTTATATTAAATTATTATAGATAAAAAAACATATATATCAGATTTATAATTTTTTTGTTCAGTAACAGATGTTACATTGGTTATATATGTTTTAATTTTTTACATTTGTGTATCAAAAATTATTAATGAAAATGATGATATTTTGTTTTATTATGAATATTATAATAATTTATTTATTTAATAGATTCATTTATCTTTTATTACATTAATAGAATCAATTTTTTTTTTATTTTTTAATATATAAAGGTTATTTTATGAAATAATATAATTTTTTTCTCCAATTATATTCTAATTTATTTTTTCTCAATTATTTGTCCATAAAACACTTATTTCATTACCCCTTCCACCTCGACGGGTTGAAATGAAAAATGTGAGAATCCCCTCAAGACCACTTCCTATAAATAATGTGTTGTTGACTACAACCTACTTTATTAAACAAAAAATTGAATCAATACCCCATTATACTTTAATAAAAAGTATTGATAAAAGAAAAAATCCATAATAACTGACACATTAAATAATACAAATCCAAATACCAAAATATATGAAATAAAAACCAAAAATATTCCAATATTTTCTAATAAGAAACTCAAATTTAGAAACAACAAAAATAATTCTTAATTCAAATAAATAATTGTATGACATAGTTATTGATGAGCTATAGATTACCAAAAATAATTTTTGTAAATATAAGGGTTATCATAACATGAACAAAAATATAAATCATCATCAAAAAAAAATTGGGAAATATAAGAAGCGAGAATTTACTCAAAATCTAATATGGTGTAGAAACAGTGTGATTTTTTTTATAATTACCCGTTATTATCCAAATGAATGTCCAGTCCACAATAATCCCACCCAATATATTAAAACAATGTTTTAATAAAATAAACATAATGAAATATCTAAAATTTATTTAGTGGTTCTGTTATCTGATGAATAGACATAAACAATAATGATATATTCTCCCTTTTATATGATCCTCATATAATTATAACTAGAAATCACAAAATTTAACCTATTACAATAATTACATTATAGTCTCACCCCATTGAATGAATTTCAAGAAAATCGAATGTAAAGTGTAATATTGTATCATGAATTTGATGGAAAGAAACATAATACCCACCTATTGGAAAGAATGACCCATAACAGATAATATTACAACCAAGAATTTCTTCCAACTATGTTATTACCAAACTAAATATCCAATTACTACCTCACTGGGAGACATAAAAATTTGTGACATCAGTAGTGGAAAAGTGAACGAGTGGTAGACATGTTATATTGTAATCCTCTGTCACTATGTTTGATATTAGCGAACACTTAACCCAAAATAATATAGTTATTTTTATTTTATATCCATATCTTGTGTGGTGCATATAAAAATAAAATAATAACATGAATAGCTAGTTTCACACTACTACTAGCATTGGGGGTATGAATATAACAAAATAAAACTGATTCTGATACCATAATATAATAAATATTGAAAATAACCAACCCTTCCCATACAATATAGTTTACCATGAACCACGTTAAAACATCCATGTAACCATAAAATGTTTATCATTCAAACCATTATAAAAAAAATAAATATTCTAATATATTGAAATCTAAATTTATAGCCCATAATTAATGAAAAAACATTAAAAATTGAAAACACCTTATATTATTATTATTTTATTCATTTATTATTATGTTGTTAATTACTGAATTTGAATTTATTCTATTACAACAACCACAACCCAATATCATATTATCAATATATTTAACCCCAAACAACCGTGTATATAAACTAGTGCCTCAAATTTTCCATCAACAACCAAACAACCACACCCAATCTTATAATGAAATCCTTATGATACATATCCATTCCATAGTACAATGGTTAATTTATGTACCATAAAAACAGACAAAAAATATTATGTCTAAACCAAAAAAAACAAAAAATTAATATTTCTATGAATATAAAACATATGGTCAAGAACAAGATTTATTCAGTTTTATATTAGAAAATTTAATTATTATTTCAAATATTTATTAAATTGTCAATCGTGATACATTTTTTAAGAAAACCATTATTTCATTCAATAAAAATCAATCTAGTATATTTAAGGGGCTCATATCCACATGAAAACATGTAATAGTTCATTAATATAATAACCAACATTTAGAAATGGAAATTGTGTTCACCCCAATCCTTATTATCATTTCAATTAAATGACATTATTTATAATATTCATCCCTATTTATTTAAAAATAACCCCAAAAAATAAATATCAATAGTAAAATAACATGAAATATAAATGAAATATTAAAAAAGATACGCAATAAGAGAGATGGACATAGAGGAAAAAATTCACAGTAACCATTTCCATAACTATTTATTCGATCAATAGTTATTTATATTCTTCTGTTACATCAATAAATTTACTCATACAATGTGAAATTTGAGACTACTTGATTTTTATATACAAGAGAGAGAGAGAGAGTGAGTGTGTGTCATTAATACAGTACCATGATATGAAATTTTGAAGGACCATCACAAACATGTGAAACAAATGAACATAAAATCTCATTAAATTCTAGGGGAATAACTCTAAAACCATTCATTGATAAAAATTCAACATTGAATGTCTTAAACACAAATCAAAGACATAAAAATAATAATTTGAAAACCTATATAAGGAATGAGAGTATGTAATGAGAGTGTAAATAGATAAGCGTGTTTATTGAATCCTGATAGATCAACTTACATAATTCCAATCATTATAATCTCTAATATAATTTTTTTGTTATATATAGAATGATATGTTTAGACTAAGGTATTATGTAAGTGATGGAAAATGTAAACGTGGATGATATTTTCATCATGTTATAGGGGTTCTTTGGATAACATAAAGTATAAATTAGTCACTAAAACTATGATTTGATCTCACTGAGATCAAATATGAAAAAACTCTTATTAATTGAACAAACATATAACCAGAGTTTCATGCTCGTTGAAAGAAGAATTAATACTCTATAAAACAGAACACTAATTCTTCTATGATATGATGCATGGTTATAAAAATATCCTTCTGTAAAAAATGGTATCCACCTAATTCATCCTAGCATGGGGTTAATATATAACATAAGAGACAAGGGACAAAAAATGCCATCAGCATAAAAAACTAAATAAACACAAGAGCAATGTCAATGAATAGAGATAAATAAAATATTCTAAAAACCATTTCAAATATTCTAAACCAATGATGTATGAATCAGACAATACCACAAGTCCCCATGTGACCACATATCACTTCCAAACCATCTTGAATCGAAGGATGTGACTATAAAATAATGTGACATGCAATAATATACCCCTAATATTAATTGAACATTATAATAAAACATATACAGATTCCAAATGGAAAATGTAGTGTGTGAGAAAAATCCCTATAAGATTCCACCAAAAATTCAATATATGTTCTAAAATTATGAATTCAACAGTTCAATATTAAAATAACATTTTTAAAATAAATTTTTATTACACTATACCAAAATGTAAATCATTTTCTTTAGTAAGCATAAAATCATTCCATGTTCATTATGAAATAAAATGGAATTTATAATGAATAAAATAGTGATAGATATCCATAAATGTTAAGATAATAATATAAACACAAATTCGTGAAAAAAATACAACATATGAATTTACGTGATACAATATCATGTAAATATAAAAGTTGATAAGTGTTGGTGCCCAAATATGGCCCGAAAGAAAGGAACGAAAAAGTCGGCTGGCGCGCTGCCTCACGAAGCACCGACACGAAGCACCGACGCGAAGTACCGCGACCATCGCGGCTTCGTGAAGCTCCAGAGGCGGTAATTACCCACGAATGCAATTGATGTTCGCAAGCCCACCGCGAAGCTCCAGAGGCGATAATGCTCCGCGAATGCATTTGACGTTCGCGAGCCCGCCGTGAAGCTCTAGAGGCGGTAATTCTCCGCGAACGCATTTGACGTTCGCGAGCCTGCCGCGAAGCTCCAGAGGCGGGAATTCTCCGCAAACGCATTTGACGTTCGTGAGCACACCGCGAATCTCCAAAGGCGGTACCCTCCGTAGACTTCATTGACGTTCACGAGCCCGCTGCGAATCTCCAGAGGCGGTAATTCTCCGCGAACATAGTTGACGTTCGCAAGCCCTCCGCGAAGCTCCTGAGGCGGTAATACTCCGCGAACGCATTTGATGTTCACGAGCCCGCCACAAAGCTCCAGTGGTGGTACCCTCCACGGACGATGTTGACGTTCGCCAGTGCGTCGCGAAGCACCGCAGACGGCGCGCGAGTTCTGCTTCGCGGCACCCCTTCCCTATAAATACTGGACTCCCCCTGAGTCCCGAGGATGGACAATCCGACCTTTCGGCTTCTGCTCTCCTGAATCGTGAAGAACTCTTTGCCTCGGGAATCATGAGCTCTGTGAGGTACTTCTACTTAGTGAGCCACCTTTTCTTTGTCTCGTTTTGAGCCCCTCTTATGAGAGGGATGCCCTTCGCGAAGCTCAAGGGAATTCACGAAGAAAGGGGATTCACATGGGAACCCAGGCAGTCGCGGAGCATTTATGCTTCACGAAACACCCAACCCATACTAGTGATCCCTATGCTAAGGCGGGATCGCTACACATCGTGAAGCACACTGCTTTGCAGGACCCTGCTTTGTGAGGAACCTCTTCTTCGCGAGGCAGTGCTCCGTGAACACTATTCCACTTCGCGAAGCATATTCCACTCACACTTATGCCCCATACTAAGGCCAAGGAACTCCACTTCACGAAGCACACTCCTTTTCTTAGAAATTCCTCTTCCTGTACGACCCTCCAGGTTTGCACGATGTGATACCAAAGTCCCATGGACAATACCAATCGTACCGTTGCTTCGCCTAATGCTTCTTCGCATAGGCACGCTAACAGCTATTGCTTCTTCGCTTATCCACGCTAACGTGGACCCCTTGATGGTTCGTTCCACAACCCCCCTTAACCATGGCCTTACTGGTACCTTCTATTCCCCAACGACCATAGGGTACTGGTTATGTAAGTCCTAGGGGTACGGAGTGAACCCACTTCGCCCGAGCTGCAGGACGTTAAACTGCCAAGCACCACGTCCTCAACACATGACGTTAAACTATGACCCGACCTCGTTCCCCTCACGAAGGGTCCCCCCAGCTCGAACATTCTTTACACCACTCGTCTCCACAGGAATGGAATCACCCATCCACAAGGGGTGATATCCTCCTTATTGGAGTGGCGTATTTTCTCAGGATAAGGGAAACCCTAGTTCCCCAACGGATGGATGCACCCCTGCATCTCCGTACTTCCCCACCACCAAGGTCAGTGGAGGGCATGATAGGGAACGAGGCACCCCCCATATGGGCCTCCATCCTAGAGTAAGTCCCAGCACCATGGGCCGCCTAACGCGTAAGACACTCTTCGCTTCTCACGGACGCATCCTTCATGACATGATCGTCAGGTCCTTGCAACCTCATGTTTCTCACACCGAGCATGACTCATGTGGGCTTAGAGTTAGCACCTACACTGAACCCACCCATAGAGAACTACGAGGACATTGATCAATGTCAAGGCATGGTACGTAGAAAGCCTCTATGAGGTTCAAGCCACATCGCTCGGTCGTTCATTCACGTCGAGTTTCGTCTTCGTCCATTATTACGTTAAACTGCACGCCCCGTCCCGCATGACGTTAAACTGCATGCCCTTGCCCAGAATGACATTAAACCATATGCCCCCTCAACCCGCATGACATTAAACTGCACATCCATTCCCACCTGAACTACGAGGTCTTTGATCCATGTCAAGGCATGGTACGTAGGAAGCCTCTAAGAGGTTCAAGCCCACCACTCATTGTACCAAGTTCCACCTTCACGTCGGTTCACCGACAAAGACCCATATGAACTACGAGGTCTTTGATCTATGTCAAGGCATGGTACGTAGGAAGCCTTCCTGAGGCTCAAGCCCACCCATCATCAACCATGTCGGTTCATGCCCTGTACCGCATGATGTTAAACTGTATTCCAGAAATCCTTTGAACTACGAGGACTTTGATCCATGTCAAGGCGTTGTACATAGGAAACCTTCCCAAGGTTCAAGACCACCACCAGTGGACCCACGGGCCTAATTTTATGTCGGTTCACCGATGAAATCCTTTGAACTACGAGGTCTTTGATCCATGTCAAGGCAGGGTACGTAGGAAGCCTTCGAGAGGCTCAAGTCCACCACTCATCGGACCAAGTTCAACCTTCACGTCGATTCACTGATGATGCCCATCGGACCAAGGTCCACCTTCATGTCGGTTCGCTGATGATGCCCATCGGACCAAGGTCCACCTTCACATCGGTTCGCTGATGATGCCCATCGGACCAAGGTCCACCTTCACTTCAGTTCGCTGACGTATCGGACCAAGGTCCACCTTTACGTGGGTTCGCTGATGAAATTCATCGGGCCAAGGTCCACCGTCACGTCGGTTTACTAGCACCATCTAGAACTACGTAGACATTGATTCCCTGTTCTGGGGATACGTAGGAAGCCTCTCCAAGGCTCAATCCCAACTTCATCGTCCCCCCTGCGATGGTCCAATTTCACTCCCCCTCCACTCCATTCATCCACCTATCACCCATCTCGATTCTTTCTCGGACCGTCATATCTCGGTGAGACCATGTCGGTATGCTCCTCTTCACAGCCTCCCATGGACTGGCCCCGGTATCGGCATCCCTTCAAGGGGAATCCCTCAATCCGATCTATCTTAGCTAATGCTCCGGTTGGTTTGATCCGTCTCCGCTAGACGTTAAACTCACGGCGTACCCTGTGTTAAACACGGGAAGCTGAGGAAAACCTCAGATATGTGTCTATGGAATATAATCCCCCGCGCTCGATGTGGGATGCCTCGGGCTTCCACACCCTCGAGAAGCCTTGTGACTAGGGATAACAGACAGACATGCCAGGTTCCCCAGCATCCAGACACGCTACTGATGCCTCAACATGTCTACTCCCCCGACTGAAGGTTGCTGCCCTGACCAGACCCTTTGGAAAGTACCATACATGGTTACATGGTAATGATAGTTATGATGATGTACTCTCTCTATGCATGGGAAGTACCATACATTAATGTTTGGACTATATTTTGTGTTATGTTCCTTGTCAATGAATCATGTTTTGGTAGCCAATGTATAGTTCTAGTTAATTAAGGATCCAACAATAGTAATTTTGTAGATATCCATGTATTACATATTTATAATCTATTTAACTCCACTCGACATCTATTATTATCAATAAAGTTGTTTTAAATGTGAAATTGTCATTTAATGACTCTATAAATTTTGTTAGATGATGGTATGTGATATAATCACATGTTGAAAACATCCATGGGTTTGTGGTTGTTTTTATGGACTTAATGAGGAAATATTTTCTAAAAAATCCATCATTGTGATGATATTTAGTTACTGGTTAATATATATTCATAGTAAATTTCTAGTTAATATTATTTTCTTGGGGAAGTTTTCATTGGGGAATATTACTTGTGCATTTGAGTATCAATTACATGGTCTATGGGAATCTATTTTCAAGTAGACATGTATCCTTAATCAATTAATCTCAATGGATTCTAGAAATCAAATATCATGGTTGAGTTTTCATAGCACGATGGATAAAAAATCTGTATCTAATACCCTTGAGATTTGGAAGGTGTAGTGAAACTCAATAACTAAATGTTTAATATTCTAAAAAAAGTGTTTTGAATGATATGGTTTGTTAGATATAGAACATTATAGTGCACAGATTAATATAATGGAAAGTTATTCTATCATAGAGGTATAATAATCATGATATAATAACTCATCATCTGAGTAATATTTGTTTTCCTATGATTTAATTATTTTATTACATGTTTTATGAGCATTGAAATAGTGCTTCATCATGGGATTGTAGAGGTATTTGCAGTGCACTATCCAGGACGATGGAGTTTATAATGTTAGGTCACTGAGGAATTTTGTTTAGGGTCACCCATATAGTTTTTAACAACAGAATCTGTGTGAATCTTTTAGGATTACCACCATTGAGGAATCTATATGTATATATGAGTATGTTGTATAAGATGAGATCAATAATGGATCAATATATAGTTGTGTGGTCAAAATGAGTTCTGAGGAGGAATCCACAGAAGGAAGAACCGACATCCCATCATCCTGTTTCGATCAAGGAGAAGACGTCCCTGAATAAGGAGAGAATTTCGCCCGCCTTTGGAAAGCAGGAATGCGGGGAAACAAAGCGCCGCACGTCCTCCTCCGCGGACAGACGGATGTGCGCGCTCCCCGACGAAAGCGTCGGAAACAGAAATAGTGAAACTGACGTGAAATTCTTCTCCTCAATATGGAGATTAGTAGCGTTCAAGACACCAGTATATTGACGTGTCACTGGATCCAGATATCCGGTGCCTGGTCCCGCCAAGCAAATAGCGGGCCTGTCGTGAAACTCACCGGAAGTCGGCGTAGTAGAACGTGGGGTACTCCGTTCTGCAGCGTGTTGGCATGGATCCTTCTTACAGACGTGGAGAATGGAAGGACGTTGGGGCACTGGCTGTCAATCATTTTCCTCTCAGTACTGATGAGTTGATCCCTTCGTTTATCAGGGACCTGGTCGCTATTTCAGAGACGCGATCATCGCCCGCCAGCCTACGCAGGGGCAGGGGAAGAATCTCCACAACCACCCCACGTAGCGCCGCTACCGCCATGACGGCCGCCACATCGCGGAATAAGGGGCACCCACGTCCCCATTCCCCATCAGAGGTCATCCAGCGAAGGGTGATCAACAACCTTGTGCGCATGTACGAGGAGGAAGGGGTCATCCCAACACGGGATATGGCCCGCCTGGACCTGGAGCCGTTCAGGCCCCACCGTCAACACCGCCCTAACATGCCGCGTAGGGAGCCCCTGCTCCCCACCCCAACATTCAACTGTTTCGGGAGCCTGTCCTCGGAACACCTTGAAGACTCCTCGCCTTACGTTGAAGAGTCGGGTGCTGTCCAGCTCAGCCCGCTCAGGGTCCCGACCCAAGGGATCCAGGCGAGAGCTCTCGTTCGGCCGCGTCAGCACCGCCGCCCGACTCCGCAGGAAGAGCAGGCATGTAATGCCCATGCACCACCTGCACCAGCTCCACTGACCCGACATCAGCGCCGGTCCCGGGCTGAGGACGCTCGCCCAGGCGCGTCGATGTCGACAGCTACAGTGGCCCGAGCCACCGCCGACGTGCATCATGAAGCCCCGACATACACTGAGCAGGGGCACTCCATCACCCAACCCGGATCGAGACCCCAACCACCCAATGGGCAGGCTCGGTTGACTCTCCGGGTTGCAGGCCCAAGTGGTGATCGCCGCGAACCAACCCGCGGTGATGTCACCCCGTACGGAGGTCCCCCCCGTACCACTACTCCACAGAGAGTGGGCCTTCCCCACTCCGAAGTTCGTCATGGAGGTATGCCTCGTGCTACCCCCTTCCCAAATGAAGACCTGCCCCACGATAGTGATGCTCAGCGCGGAAACCTTTCCTGCACCCACTATACAGGGTATGGAGTCCATCCTCCTGCCCCCGACCGCTGATCTGAAGGAACCGTCCATCCGGTCCTTCTCCAACGTGGGGGCCATCCCTACGTCCTATCTGCAACCGGCGAAGGTCCTCCTCGCCCCAGCAACTCGAGGAGTGAAGGTCAGCCTCGCTCCACTCGCATCAACCATGGAGGTCCTCCCCATGCTCCTGCTGATTTCAACAGAGGCTCTGTCTACGTGGGTGGTGTTCATAGAGGTCCTCCCCATGTACCCTTCGACATATTCACTGGCGCCCCTCGCACCTCGGATATCTCGAGTGGGGGCCCTCTCCGCCACGGCGCCAGCGCCGCCCTGGGGATGCCTGATAGGGATCAACCCTGTCCCGAAGAGCCACCCCGAGGCAGGAGAGCGGGTCATCACCACCACAAGAAGAACCCCGGGAAGGCCCGGGTGGAGATCAAACCTACCTGCTTCTCCGACTCGGAAGCGGAATGTGATTCAGTTATGGAACCTTCTCCCCGCTCCTCCATATCAAGGACTGGGGAAGGAACCAGATGCATTAGCCCCATTCTCCCAGAATTTTGGATCCACCATATTCTCATCTCTCTCCGCAGGTACATCCAAGAGGAAGAAATCATGGGAATTCCGCAGGTCACGACCTTGCAATCACCTCCTTTGTCACCAGAAGCGCCCTCTACCTCTACAAGAGATCACATAGTGTTATTTTGGGGGCCAACGACGGTAGAGCGATGATATGGCCTGTTGCCGGTAGCAGCGACTCCTGTGCCGGATGTTGTGTCTATCAGCCCATCGTATCGTGACATCATGGCCAGGTCACCTTACTCTTCGGAGGATGGCCCGGAATTCGGCGGCCAGTCAGCTCGTTCGCCGTATTCTCCACCGCCGAGATTACTATCTCAGAGGTCCGCCTCGGTACCTCTACTGGTCCCTCAGCCACCCCCAGTTGACGAGTGGGGCAACGCAGGGCTAGACCCTGAGTCCGAGCCTAGGAGATTTTGGAGTATTCTCGCAGCGGATTAGTTTTCGGAGAAGTTCTGGCCGACAGCGGTGCTGAATTTTCGCATACCGGAGTCTCTTACCCCTGAAGAAGTGGTGTGCTTTTGTCAAACCCTATGGGCGACACACATCCACCTTCGTTACGAACGGGTGGAATACCCCAGAAGTCGGGAGCACTTCGAAGAAATCGGCGAGCAGTGCCGCCTGATAGATGCGGTCACACTCCTTGGGGCCCACCACCCTGAGTCGCCAGGCCGCCAGAGCTCCCTTCAACGAAAATGCCTTCAGAGTTTTAAAGCACTCCGTAGAATCATCAGGGAAGTCACCCCCCATGTGAAAGTCCGTGGTTGGGGACACTATGTCGCTCTCCTCTTTGACCCTATCCGGCGACAGCCTGATTCGCTATGAGACATCGAGGACATGCCCTTGAGAGGGGTCGCGGTCCACATGGATGATGTCGTGGACAAGGAAGACAATCTTGAGTTCCTTGATGGAGACATACCCACCAAGGTCGTACTGCCACTATTGGACCCATTAGGGAGAGTTACCTGTCAGCAGAGGAACCTATTAGTCCTCCCCGTACCCACTGAGTCACTGGTAATCGGTCGAAACACCGTCAAGAGTAAGGAGCACGTCGAAACTGTCAAGCACTCCGACCCGTCCGCCTCTGTGCAGAAAACAGACGAAGATCCCGAGAAAGACACGTTATGCCAGCTGCTTGCTGAGCAGAAGAGGCTGGTTGACGAACTCTTGGATGAGCACGCCACAGAGCAGCGACCCGACTATGGTAATCCAAGGCCGGGGCAACAGGGGAAGGAACAATTCCCCCCAGTGAGATGCCTCCGGGAAACCCTGATCATGCAACTGCCGCAGATAGGAAAGAAGCTGGAACGTATGGTAAGAGGGCGCGATACGTCTCGCCAAATCTCCCCGAGCGACAGGGAAATCTGAAGAATCCAGTCCGGGTTCCCCCAGTCGCCCCGCAGGTCATTCCGCCAGTTGATCCACGAGCGGCCGAAGTCGTCTACCGTGTTGAAGAACATGGAAATGCACTTGTGGTTAGGGATCCCTGTCAAGACAGGGACCCCCACCCGGATGATCTTATCATAGCGCTCACATCCCGCCTTGAAGTATTGGAAACACGGCATGTGGCGGTCCCACCGGATGGAAATCCTTATCCCGCGTGGGTGGATGATATGCCCGCACCTCCGGGTTTTGGGAACCCCAATTTCTCACCCTTCAACGGGACAGGGGATCCGCCGTAGCACATGGCTCATTTTTCTTCCAGGTGTGGCCCCATGCTGGGGACCCCGGCTCAGTAAGAATCCACCAAGCTCCGGTGTTTTGTACAAACATTGGAAGGTCCGTCATTCATCTGGTATAGCCAGCTCCCTATCAGGTCGGTGACCAGTTGGGATGATCTTTGCCGGCAGTTCTTATACTAGTTCATCTCCACCACGCGGAAGACCAGCATTGAAGACCTCTTCAAGTGCAAGAAAAGGCATGATGAGCGGGTTGCTGATTTCATTGCTCGGTGGAAAGGACTTACGTATTCCGTCAATATGCCACTGACTCAGGAGCAATTAATGACGATGTGTGTGGGGAACATCAAGACAGAGCTGGTACCCTACCTGATTACCCAGAACTACCCTGGAGGGTTCATAAATTTCTCAGATAAGGCTCAGCGCCTTGAGGAATCCCTGCAACAGGCTAGTCAGGCACGTTTGTTGCCCCCCATGATCCCAGCCAGGAGGACCGCCAGGGCTGAACCCACCGCGGTGGCCCAAATAGAAGTCTTGAGGAAGCTGGAGTTACTACCGGCGGCACCACCCCCACAACCCCCCGCAGAGGTCCCCCACCTCAAGCACATGCTCCTTCCCAGCAGCGACCGCCTCAGAACCGACAGGTTCCACCGCGCAATGCGCTACCGCCACCTATGCGAGACAATCAGGCACCGCCTCCTCGGAAGGCCCCTCCGGCCCCTCATCAGGGCCAGGCCCCCAGGGCCCCCTATCTGGAAAGAAGGCACCAGACTTATTCGTTCAACGAAAATCAGGTCCCTGGATACATCCGAAGTACTCTAGAGCAAGGGATTGTGCGTCTGCCCGAGTGCAGATGGCCGGCAGAGGCGAATCTCACCGATCTCCCCATCTACTGCCCTTATCAACGGATTATGTGGAACACCCTCAAGCAATGCTATGTGTATAAATACTGGCTTCAAGACCAGTTCAACAACAACATAGTCAAGTTGGGCCCAGCACCAGTGCAAGTGGAGGGTGTCTTTGTAGGATCAGAGATCGGCAGTGACAGCGAAAGAGATTGGCAGCAGGTCCCCAGCTGCGGAGCCCGGAAATACAATTACTGGATGGCTCGAAAAACCGTCGTTCGTGCCCATGGTATCATCTGGGCACACCTGAAGTAGTCTAAACCTTCATAAGAAGTTGTTGGTGCCTCCGCATCATCTTCACAGTCGACCACTTCCCAAAAGGGCAAGCAGCGGCGACGTAAGAAGAAGCAACGCGCACCGCCGGTTCCATCGTCATCCCGCACTCTCGGCGACTTTATGCCCCCTGAAATGGGGATTCCTCCCTGAATCCGCCCAGTGGTGGATGAATCCTTGAGCTAAATCCAGGGGTACGCTTAGGTTAACACCGCGGAGCTGGTAAAGCCCTATATGTCCCCCGTCGAGGGGGAACGCCAGGCAGACCTCCCCAACGTTCCCAGCCGACTTCAACGTCAGCGGAATCTTAACCACGCCGGTCATCGAGGTACGTCAGCAGGCACTTTTTGACAAGCTGTGCATGCTACTAAGACCATGCAGCAGGATTACCGCAGATCTCAGCACGCACAACCCCATCTAACGCCCTCGGCTCTACCTCCACCACCGTTCGTGCTACTGGATCGGGGAGAGTTGCCTCGTTTGTATCACAGTCAGTCTTTCCCGGCTACAAGACAGCCTCCGTTTTCCAATCCAATTCTGGTGACTACTCTCCAGGCTTCTACTAGTAGGCAGCAAGATGTACCCAGTACTAGCCGATCGCCGGTTCAGCCGACAGGACCCGCTATGCCTCCAAATGCCGAACGACCTATTGTAAGCAGAGGTTCGCGTTTGGAACAAAAGTATGATGTCCTGAATCACATGGCCGGCATTCAGGAGAGGATTTCTATCCTTGAGGCCCTTCGCTTGTCATCCTAAATGCGCGAGTCACTTGTCGAGGCCCTAAGGAGCCCCCTCCAGTTTGAGACGGAGGAAGCAGCTGTAGAAGCCTTCCATACTGAGACGATTGAAAACGCTGAATGTCAGGAAGTTATCTCGTTCTATGGTGAAGATGAGGACCCTCCTATACAGGGGCACATTCGCCTGTTGTACATCACTGGCCACTTCAATGGTGTGGAATTCCGCCACTGCCACGTTGACACGGGTTCCAGAATCAATCTAATTCCGACATGGACGTTGCGAACGCTGGGTCTATCTGAAGGTGATTTAAATCCCTCTGACCTCAGAATCCAGGGGTATGACAGGACCGAGCAAACCCCAGTCGGCAAGATCTGCCTGAAGACTCAGTTTGGTGGCTTAATTTCCAGCACCGAGTTCATGGTAGTCTCTCAGGACACCGCCTACAACGCATTGATGGGTAGGTCATGGCTCCATCTGCATGCAGCAATCCCTTCGTCATATCACCAATGCCTCATGTACTCACTCAACGGTTGAGTAGGCGTGCTCCAAGGAGATGCGTCCCCTTTCGCTTCTTGTGAGGCCCGCTATCTGGATGAGGGTTATTACAAAATTAAGGATAAACAAATCCTGATAAGTGAGGATGAACCCGCCCCTGTCACAAGTGATCCCTGGGATAGCATGGATGACGCCTACATCCCCTCGATCCACCGGTTGGAGGCCACGACCCCCGACATGGGGAAATGTTTTATTGTTTCAGGTATGCAAATAAGTCATGTTCCCGTGTCCAAGCGACGACGTAAAATCACCTTGTACTCCTACATCAACCAGGCTCAGGTCATCCCGGAGCCTCCTACACATGTACGGTACTGGGACGTCAAGCTTAGGACAACGTCGGTGCGCCATAAGTGTCTCTTCCGTCGGGCTGGAATCAACCGACTCAGGTCGACACGTCACCACTGCTTTGATATTATCAAACTTGGCCCCTTAGGCCGAAGGCCAGATGGAATAGGGTCGACTAAATTCATTGCTATGGTATCGATGGCAAGTGAGTCTCCGGATGTGAAAACCACTTCTGCTCAAGCCGGCACTAGCTGCCCCTCAGATTCTAATAGCCCAGAAGTATCTTCTGTCGCGGGATTCCCCCCACGGGTGGGGAGGAAGACTTGGAGGATGCTCCCCCCGCCTTTGAAGAAGGAGTCTCTACCACAGTTGATGAACAGGTACAGGTGAACCTTGGTAGTGAGGCAGATCCGAAACCCACATTGATCAGTGCAGCCATGTCCCCCGAGGAGCGGCAGCAGTACGTAGACTTCCTCAAACAGCACCGTGGTGTGTTTTCTTGGAGTTACAACAAGATTCCAGGGCTAGATCCCCAGGTAGCTGTTCACTGTCTGGGCCTCCCGGCAAAACATCGTGGGTTTAAGCAGCCTCCCAGGAAGATGCACCCTTCTGATGGTGCTATGGTTGAGGCCGAAGTTGACAAGCTAATCAAAGCCAACTTCATTATGGAGGTCCAGTACCCCAAGTGGCTTGCCAACATCGTTCCAGTCAGTAAGAAGAATGGTCAGATCATGGTCTGCATCGACTTCCACGATCTTAATCGCCACTTCCCAAAGGATGACTTTCCACTCCCGGTGACAGAGTTGTTGATTGTCGCCACGGCCGGGTTCCAAGCTCTCTCTTTTATGGATGGGTATTCCGGGTACAACCAGATCCGGATGGCCCCCGAAGACGAGGATACCACTGCCTTCAGAGCTCCACAAGGTACCTTTTTCTACCAGGTTATTCCATTCGGTTTGAAAAATGGATGTGCCACTTATCATAGGGCCATGTATCGCATATTCAAGACGATTCTCGGGACATTGGTGGAATGCTACATGGATGACCTCGTAGTCAAATCATGTAAGCTCCAGGACCATCTCAAAGACCTTGAGAAAGTGTTCGGTTTCTTCCGTTCTCGTCACCTGAAGATGAACCCGCTGATGTGTGCCTTCGGGGTCACCTCCGAGAAGTTTCTGGGCTTTGTTGTTAGATACCGAGGTATCGAGATTGACCCAGAGAAGATCAAGGCCATTAGCCAAATTCCTCCCCCGAGCAACATTTGGGAGATTCGAGGCCTTCAAGGCCAGTTAGCCTATATACGCCGATTCATTGCGAATCTTGCCGGAAAGTGTAAGCCCTATTCTCGGCTCATGAAGAAGGGCGCCACCTATGAATGGGATGAGGAGTGTCGGACCGCCTTCGAGGAAATCAAGCAGTATCTTCTCCAACCTCCGGTCTTGATGCCGCCCGTCTCCGGAAAGCTGCTGGTCTTTTACGTGACCTCCCTGGAATGATCCCTCGGTTCACTGCTCTCCCAGAAGAATAACGAGGGTACTAAGAATAGTCTCTACTATCTCAGCTGCATGCTTCTCGATACAGAGGTCAGATACTCCCCTATCGAAAAGTGCTACCTTGCGATCGTCTTCGCCGTGCAGAAGTTGCGACATTACCTGCAGCACCACGAGGTGCAATTGTTCTCCTGGGTAGACCCACTGATGTACATCTTGAACCACCCTATGCTGACTGGCCGACTAGCACAGTGGGCGGTGATTCTCCAGCAGTTTGATATCAGGTTCGTACCTCAGAAGGCCAATAAGGGACAGGCGTTGGCAGACTTTTTAGCTGCCCATCCAACCTCTGCGGATCAATCCCTGGACATGGATTTCCCTGATGAGACGATCCTCTCAGTCGATCATGATGTCCCATGTTGGAAAATGCATTTCGACGGCGCCTCACGGAGCCCCACCGGTAGGAGGCTCAATGATCCCAAGCTCAACAGAGTGGGCCTGGGTATTGTCTTCATTACCCCGACGCAAGCCGTCCTACTATACTCGTTCCTATTGTCAGAAGGCTGTACGAAAAACGAGGCAGAGTACCAGGTTATCATCACCGGCCTCGAGTTGGCCCTTGAGATCCATGTGCCCCATCTACATGTGAATGGAGATTCTGAGCTGGTAATCAAACAGGTTAATGGCGACTACGTCGTCAGGATGCCGGAGCGTGCACCATTCCTAGAGTACACCCTCCGCCTAATGGCCCAGTTCTCTCCTCGACCAGAGGTTACCCATGTCCCACGATCAAAGAACGGTCAAGAAGACGCCTTGGCTGGCTTAGTCGCGTCGCTCGCAGAACCCGAGAAAAATGATTTGATCATACATGTGGAACACCGGAGAGTCATTTCCCCCATCACCAAAGAGGACAATGATGGCCTGCAGGTAAGTCATCTCACCGCCGGACCCTAAACGTCAGGGGTCCCAGGTTCGTCAGACGCAGTGGTTAAAGCCACTCCTGACTGGAGAGCACCTTTTGTCGAGTGTCTCCAAAATGGTCGCCTCCCTGATGATCGGGCCGAGCGCGAGCGAATTCGACGCCGCGCGCTGCAATTTACCCTCCAGAGCGGCCCCGGTTTTGAAAAAATCCTTTATAAGAATAGTTTCAGTGGTGTCCTCATCCGTTGCATCCAAGGAGTGGAGATAACTCATGTTATGCAAGAGGATCACAGCGGTTCCTGTGGCGCCCATCAAGCTGGGCCTAAGCTGTCCCATCAAATCTGGAGGTTAGGGTACTTTTGGCCCTCTATGATCCACGATTGTATTGGATATTCCAAGAGATGCCACACGTGCCAAGTTCACGCCAACTTCTTGCATCGTCCGCCGAAACCCCTCCACCCCACCAAGTACTCTTGGCCATTTTCGGAATGGGGACTTGATGTAGTGGGACCATACCCACCGGCAACAGCCCGCCAGTGTAGGTTCATCGTGACTGCTAGAGATTTCTTCTCCAAGTGGGCAGAGGCAGTTCCGCTCAATGTGGTCAAGGCCCAGTCCATCATTGACTTTGTGAGCTCCAACATTATCCACCGGTTTGGGGTACCTAACGCCATCCTCACCGATAACGGCACCAACTTCCGAGCAGCTGAATTGAAGAAATTTTACGCCAAGTACGACGTCCGGTCGAACCATACATCCCGCTACCACGGGCAGGCGAATGGACAGATCGAGGCGTTCAACAAGACCCTCTCTAACATTCTGCAGAAGATGGTTTGTCAGAACAAGAAAAGTTGGCTGGAAAATCTCCCCAACGCCCTCTGGGCTTACCTGACGACGACTCATAACTCTACCCAGGTGACCCCATATTCCCTGGTGTAGGGAGTTGAGGCTGTCCTACCCATTGAGATCAAGCTGTCGTCGGTACGCACTGCAGTTTATGATCACCAAGCATCAGATGAGGTAGCCGAGATCCGTCTAGCTAAATTAGAAGTATTGGACGAGAACCGGCTTCGTGCCCCGCAAAATCTGGAAAGGCAACAAGACAAGATAGCGAGGGCCTTCGACAGGAAGGTTCGTCTCCGCTCTTTTCTACAGGGCGACCTGGTACTGGCCCTTCGAGCGCCAATGATTCCTGGTAGGAAACCACCCAAATTAGAACCCAAATGGGAAGGGCCTTATATCATCCATAAGGTTTACCCCAATGGAGCATACTCCTTGGTGACCATGGATGGATAGCGTATGACCCCTCCCACCAATGCCAAATTCCTCAAGAGATACTTGGCCTAGGAAAAAAAGGTCATGCACAACCCTAATCTGCGAGCTAGTCTCGCACGACCTTAAACTGTATCTCCGTCCTTACTGCAAGACGTTAAACTGCAAGCCAGTCAGGCCTTCCTGACTGAGGCTCAGCCTCAGGCCCCTTGGCCTCCTTGGGCCCCTGCCCCCCCCCCCCCCCCCCCGTCCTTATTTCAAGACGTTAAACTGCAAGCCAGTCAGGCCTTCCTGACCGAGGCTCAGCCTCAGGCCCCATGAACTCCTTGGGCCCCTGGCCCCCCGTCCTTATTGCAAGACATTAAACTGCAAGACAGTTAGGCCTTCCTGACTGAGGCTCAGCCTCAGGACCCTTGGCCTCCTTGGCCCCCTAGCCCCCCTTCCTTACTGCAAGACGTTAAACTGCAAGCTAGTCAGGCCTTCCTGACCATGGCTCAGCCTTAGGCCCCTTGGCCTCCTTGGGCCCCTGTCCCCCCGTCTTCACCGCGAGACGTTAAACCGCAAGCTGGTTAGGTCTCCCTGACCGCGGTCCGGCCCCAGGCCCCTTTGTTTTTTTCCCCGAATTACCCTCTCGTGGGATTGTATGGTATAGTGTAGGACTATGTCCTCATTCACGTCGGATTACTTGCCGTACCTTACATATCCCCAAATGAGATGCTCCTCGTCCCACATGACGTTAAACTGCTTGTCAAGAACTACGTACGTAGGAACGCTCAGACGCTTTGTCTTGAGCCTAGCCCCAAGCTTTTCTCTTCCACTACCCCTGGGAATAGTTTACTTGGAAGATCTTTGTGTAGAAGGGAGTAGGCTTTCATAGCCCCGCTCATACAACCCCACTCACAAAAGGATCGTAAGGGTTGAACCATGCGCCCACTCCCGTTCTTCAATCCTCCCACGTCCTCACCGCACGACGATAAACTGCATGGCCTTCAAGAACTACGTATGGATTGATTCTCATCCTCATGAGATACGTAGGAACGCCCAGGCCTTTCGTCCGTTGGCCTTGCACAAAAGCCAAAATCTTCCCCTTGGGTCAAGACATGGAAGGGTGCACACTTTTGCCCCAACTCACATCGAGCAAGCCTCGACCCGGCTGCACATCCCCCCGAGAGATGTCTGCCTCTTTTCGTGGATGGATACAGCTATGCTTCACCCACTCCTTCCGTTACGTGCCCGCGCCCCCGATGGTTTTCAAGAAACAAGCTGATACCAGTCCCGCGTTGCGAATTTGGTCACCAGTCGATGCTCATTTGTTGCTCCCATATCGGGTCACCATAGGAACACTATGTTTCGAACATGGTCAACAGTGTCCTGGATCTTCGGGTCCACCCTGAGATGTCCCAGACATCGAGTGTAGTGATTCGTTCTGCCCCATCCCGAGGTGACAAACTTCCCCCCGGGTGGTGCTAGAGATCGGGCCCACGACCCCGATTCTCTTATAGGGGTGTACGGTGTGGTGTAGGACTACGTCCTCATTCACGTCGAGATCATGTACCATGCCGTACGCCTTCTCTTATGAGGCCCAGCCTCAGGCCCCTTGGCCTCCTCGGGTCCTCGACCCCCGTCCTCATGAGAGACATTAAACTGCAAACCCATCAAGCCTTCCTGACCGATGCCTGACCTTAGGCCCCCTGGCCTTCCCGGTCCCCTCTGCCCAACCTCTTACCTGAGGTGTACGGTGTGGTGTAGTACTATGTCCTCATTCATGTTGGGATCATGTACCATGCCGTACGCCTTCCCTTATGAGGCCTAGCCTCAGGCCCCTTGGCCTCCTCGGGTCCCCGACCCTCTTCCTTATTGCAAGACGTTAAACTACAAGCAGGTCAGGCCTTCCTGACCAATTCCAAACCATCAGGGCCCTTGGCCTTTCCGGCCATGACCCAGGTCCTCTCTTATAGGAGTGTACGGTGTGGTGTAGGACTACGTCCTCATTCACGCCGGAATCATGTACCATGCCGTACGCCTTCCCTTACGAGGCCCAGCCTCAGGCCCCTTGGCCTCCTCGGGTCCTCGACCCCCGTCCTCATGAAAGACGTTAAAAATCAGACCCATCAGGCCTTCCTGACCGATGCCTGACCTTAGGCCCCCTAGCCTTCTCGAGCCCCTCCTCCCAACCTATTACCCGGGGTGAACGGTGTGGTGTAGGACTACGTCCTCATTCACATCGGGATCATGTACCATGTCGTATGCCTTCCCTTATGTGGCCCAGCCTTGGGCCCCTTGGCCTCCTCGGGTCCCCGACCCTCGTCCTTATTGCAAGACGTTAAACTACAAGAAGGTCAGGCCTTCCTGACCAATTCCAAACCATCAGGCCCCTTGGCCTTTCCGGGCCACGACCCAGGTCCCCTCTTATAGTAGTGTACGGTGTGGTGTAGGACTACGTCCTAATTCACGTCGGGATCATGTACCATGTCGTACACCTTCCCTTACGAGGCCCAACCTCAGGCCCCTTGGCCTCCTCTGGTCCTCGACCCCCGTCTTCAAGAAAGACGTTAAACTGCAGACCCGTCAGGACTTCCGGATTGATGCCTGACCTTAGGCCCCCTGGCCTTCTCGGGCCCCTCCGCCCAACCTCTTACCCGGGGTGTACGGTGTGGTGTAGGAATACATCATCATTCACGTCGGGATCATGTACCATGCCGTACGCCTTCCCTTATGATGCCCAGCCTGAGGCCCCATTTCCTCCTCGGGTCCCCGACCCTCGTCCTTATTGCAAGACGTTAAACTAAAAGCAGGTAAGGCCTTCTTGACTAATTCCAAACCATCAGGACCCTTGGTCTTTCGGGCCACGACCCAGGTCCTCTCTTATAGGAGTGTACGGTGTGGTGTGGGACTATGTCCTCATTCACGTCGACTTCTTCGCCATACCGCACACCTCCCTTGTTTAGGGGTATGTTTCTCCCATTCTCGTCTCGTATGACGTCAAACTACATTTAGAGAACTACTTGTGGATTGATTCCCATCCTCATTATATACGTAGGACCACCTGAATGTCCGGGATTCGGGTCCAGCCCCATCTCTCGGGAATCATCATCCCATCTTGGCCCCTTGGCCTATCTTTCCTCCACGAGGGGATTATATGGTGTGGTGTAGGACTACGTCCTCATTCACGTTGGTCTCGTGATGACCATGCCATGTACCTCTCCCTCCTAAGCTGTTTCATCGATCCCTTTTCGGCAGTTCACCGATGTGCCTAAGAGTACTCTGGTTCATTGCCTGGAATGCCAAGCTTTACTCGGACACGTCCGCACCCGCTTTCCAGGCTTTGTGTATCCCTGCATCAGAGATTTCACCATCTTTCACACCTGGAGGGACCCCCCAAGAATGTCCTAGATACTACGCCCAAGGGCTCTCCTACCGTTACGGGCCAACGCCCCCGAGGGTTCGGGACAACAAATCGATAAAATCTCGTGTTGCGAATATGGTCAGCGGTCGATGCTCGTTTGTTGTTCCCACTTCAGGCTAACGCGATATGGACGCTGCGCCTCCACCATGGTTAACAGTTTTCCTCTATCACCACACCAATCCATTAAGCCCAAATTTCAGGTACACAATTCACACCCTTCATCGCTTCTCTGTGTCCAAGTAGAATCTCGGAACTCTTGGTACTTTTCCTTCGTGCACGTCTGCGCATTGGGGGAACAAGCCGCGTCAAAGGTGTCCTTCAGGGCTCTCTGCTGACTCCCCTTCGATGGGCTCCCTAAGTATTGTGATAAGGATCTTCCCCCCTTGATTCCCACACCGAGTTTATCTCACGTGAGCTTAGGGATTGGGTTGACATCTGTGCTTACTCGGGAAGTCTTCACCATCCACGGTCCGAGCTCTAAGACGATAAACTAAGATTCTCATCTGGAACTACGTTCATCTTGATTCCTATCTTGATAGGATATGTAGGAATTCCCAGATCCCTTTTCTTTGGGTCCAGCTTGAGTTCAGCAAGTTCACCTCTCTGGTCCTGCCTTCAGGACCCCGACTACGGGACCGCGTGGTGTAGTGCATGATTATGTCCTCATTCACGTCGGGTTTGCAATGGCTGCACCACGCGCACCCCCGTTATGAGTGTTAGCCCTCCCATTACTTATCCATCATGACCTTAAAAGGCACCCCTAAGAACTACGTGTGGCTTGATTCCCATCCTCACGGGATACGTAGGACCACCCGGACGCCCTGTCTTCGGGTACAGCCCATTTAGGGATCCAGTCTCTCCCCCTGTTTCACCTCTCACCTCTATACAGACCCCTAGTCCTAAGGTCTTCCTCTCTGAATGGCGTACAATGTGATGTGGTATCATGTCTCCATCAATTGCGTTTCATAACACTACACATGTTCCCCGACTAGCATCGTCTCTGCTACGTCTGCGCTGCATGACGATAAAATGCATGCTTGGTCCTATCATACGACCCTAAACTATGACATTATCGTCCTGGCCGCACGACGAAAAACGACACTGCATTGTGGTGACCTCGTTGTAGAGGAAATTGCGTTGGGTATTGGTCATGTGCCATGCCAATTGTCAACACCCATCACGGCTTGATCCTTGTGGCGACATCACGACCTACTATTCTAGGCCTGTCACTTCACAAAAAAATCCATTCACCTTAAAGAACAAACAAGATATATCAAATTCCGCTTCTTTTAGTGCAAGGGCCACGCCCACACTTCCCTTTTCCCCTGGAACTGGTACCTTACCATGTCGCTTCCAGAACTACGTATGGCTTGATTCTCATCCTTATCCGATACGTAGGAGCGCCCGAGCACTTCCCTGCGGGCCCAGCCTAACCTTTGTGTTCGGTCCCTCGACTTGAGCATTTCCTCAGAGAACGCAGGGTAAGTAGGGCTTAGGTCCTCCTTCACGTCGGGTCTTGATGCCATGCGTCCCCTGCTCCCTTTACCCATTTATGTTCTAAGGTCCATCAAGAACTACATGAGGCTTGATTCTCATCCCTATGAGATACATAGGAGCACCCGGCCACTTCCCTGCGGGCCCAGCCTAACTTTCGCTTTCAGTCCCTTGACCAAAAACCTCTCCTAAGGAGGTCGTGTGGTGTGATATGGGATGGTGTCCTCATTCACGCCAGGTGTTTGGGTTACTCCACCATGTTCCTCTTATGCCTCCTATCATCCATGGTCCGAATTCTACCACCCTAAACTAAGATCTCCCTAT
This sequence comes from Viscum album, assembly GCA_963277665.1. NCBI lineage: Eukaryota > Viridiplantae > Streptophyta > Magnoliopsida > Santalales > Viscaceae > Viscum > Viscum album. Next base: position 477,042,430 of record OY728148.1, read on the forward strand.
AGGAAAGGACCCTGCTCCCTCTATCTAATACATGTTGTTGTCGTATTCTGATGTGTTTTGACAAAGAGCCCGAAGTGTGGGACTTTCACAGAGACATTCCCCTCATCCCACAACCATGCTTCGTGATCTTGCTATTTGGATCATCATCCACTCCCATTTCCAAAAGGACCCTCGGACGACATGGATGCTAGGCTTAAGGGCTCTCCATGAATGCTGGACCTAAGGGCCCTTCAATCATTTCAGGCCAATGTCCCTACAGTTATTTGACAAAATTTGCGACATGGTCCCATGTTTCGAACATGGTCAACGATCAACCCTCATTTGTCTGTCCCCATTCTAGGCTAACGCGATAGGATGTTGTGTTGCGAACACGGTCAGCAGTTATCCTCCGTCATCATGCCGCCATCATCGTGATCTGAATCTCGAGCACCATGATTCACACACTTCCACTTCCCCATGTTCAAGTGGAATTCCATCATACTCGGCTCTTCCTCTTCACACATCTAGGTGCACTAAATGATCGTGTTAGTGTCACTGGGCCGGTATTCACTGAGCGTCCCTTTGCCCTAACCTGCCCCTTTCTGTGTCGAGAAATTCCCACCACTACTGCTTATTTGCCGCACCGAGCACGACTCACGTGGGCTTAGTAGTTTTGGCAGGATGTGTACCAACACGGCCAGGCTTCTCATCGTCCCACATGACATTAAACTACGCTTTCAGAACTACGTATGGCTTGATTCCCATCCTCATGGGGTACGTAGGAACGCCCAGCCACTCTGCTTTGGGCCTATCCTAATCCTTACTCTTGGTATCTTGATCTGAAGAGTTTCCTCCAGAGGTATGTGGCATGATTTGGACTCCAAGTCATCATTCACGTCGGTTTCATATCCACCGCGCCACACGCTCCCAGTGATCTTTCCTTTTGTTCCACGTCCTATAGTATGATGTCAAACTACAGGAGTCTATGGGTCCTCAACGCATGACACTAAACTGCGGTTCTACCCTGAAGAAGTTCAGGATGCCCCAAGATTCCACTGGGAAGTGATAGATCCCCTCAACAGAGAGGCCATGTCCCAAAGAAGGAATGATCCATGATCAAACCGATGCGCCCATCTGGTGTGCTCCCACCACGGTGGTGTAACTACCTAAGTGTTGGATTCTGTTCGGACAAGACATCACTCCATATTCCATGATTTGCATGCCTCTTATTCGTACCCTCGTCCCCTTTCATGTCTGAAGGAACCCCCTAACGGCCTGGTCTCATTCCGCATCGGCTCACCTACCATCCTGGGCCAACGTTCTGGAAGACGGGTCACATCTAGAAGGACCCCCTAACAGTATGGATGTCTGACCTATGGTCTTCCAACTGTCCTGGGCCAATGTCCCGAAGGATTGATCAACAACATTTCTGACATGGTCCCGTTTTTCAAACATGGTCAATGGTCGACCCTCAATTGTTGTCCCCATTACAGGCTAACGCAGTAAGGGTACCACTTCTCCTCCAAGGTTAACGGTTGTCCCTTATTGTCACGCCATCCCCACAGTGTTCCGAATCATGGGTATCATGATTCACACTTCCCATTTTCATCTGTTTGGACCGATTTCAGTGGCCCCTGGCATTGCCCCGTTCATGCATAGGAGCACGATGAAGATACGATAATTCAGCTATCCTGAAAGTTCCTTCTCCGATCAAGCCTCTCCCGTCTTTCAGAAATCCGGACTGGTAATCCAAATCCTGGATGCCCGGAGCATGATCCCCACTCTTATGTTAGGTGGGATGAGAGGGAAACTATCTCCTGTTTCTCACATCAGGCTCGACCCACGTGGGCTTGGGGAATTGTCGCCGAACGTCCCGCAAACATTGTAGGGATGTAACAAGGAAATTCAAACATTGGAAATCATGTGCAATACGACATACAAAACAAAGAAAAAAATTTGAATCATGAAAGTACCAATAATGGGTTTTTGGGTTTGTTACAATACTCGTGGTCGACTCCCCCCATGGACGAGTTGACCCCGTCAAAAGAGTGTTGCAGCTCCGCCACCCGTTGGCTTGTGGTATCCAAGGCTTGTTGCCGCTGACTTAGCTCCCGATCCTCCTCAGCAGCGGAGGGGTGCAGTTCGTCAGTCCTGGCTTTGGCCCTCTCTACGCCAGCTTGAACGGCAGTAATCTTTCCAGAGGTCTGCCTCATATGCTCTTCTGCCTCTGCCAGCTGGGCCTTCAACCGTGAGACCAGCTCAGATTGTGCATCAAGAGAGGCTGAAAGCTCATCTGCCCGGGTCTGCATCTGTTGGACCTCACCTTCAGCCTACTGGAGCTTCTTGATGCTGGTCGCTTTCCTCCGCTGCCAGCCCACGCTGATCCCACGATCATGCTCCCGAATCTTCTCAGCCATAAGATCTCGGATGAGTGCATGAGGACGTTGTGCATCCACTCCCCCAGCACACAGTTCGCGCAACCGCAAGCAGAGTCTATCCATTTCGTCCAGCCATTGCACTTGGGGAGTGTCCTTGATAAAGCGTGTGATCAGCATCCACGACCGGCGGTGGACTATGCTGCTGTCTTCCTCGTCGGAGGCCGTTTCGTCCCAGTCCACGAGATTGGCAGGCTCGTACGTGGGATACGCCCGCAAGAAATCCTCAGCAGGATCTACATCTGGTGTTGAATCCAGTACGACACCTGGTGCCGAAGCAGGCGTGACAAGAATGGGACCGACTGGTTGATCCTCTTCCTCTGAGCCCACCTCAATGACTTCGGGTACGGCCATAATGGTGGTTCCTCCAGTGATTATGTGTGTTGCAGCTTGAGGATATAGGGGGACTATCGCCACCATCACCGGCATGCCCCTAGGAGGGATGCCACCAGACATCCCGACCAGTCTTGTCACAGCAGCCCACACCAATCGAAGAACTATACGACAGATAGGGACATAAACTTTAGTTGGCATGGTCTACATGTGACAACGAGGAGACCGGTAGAGGAGACTTACGGAGATTGACCTCCTGGTTCTTATCTTGAGCCAGTACTGACGGAACCCCGAGACGAGGCCCTCCGTATACTGTAGGAAGGTCTGGAGATTCCGGAGGAGCCACCTTTGGTGCTTTGGTCCCACCAGACGCGGAACTGGATGCATCCATAGGCGCAGGTTCTGAAGGTCCTGCATCATCACCCGCCAAGGAGCGAGAACGAGGCATGCGAACAAGTTCCTCCTGCATGGCTCAAACATTGGTGAGAAGTCCATAGTGATCCAAGAACAGATCATTAGGAAAGAAGTTCAGAATGCTACCTCGAGAGCCTCTGCGAAATCTTCGGATTCTGAGCCTCAGTCTCCGACCTCACCCTCCTCCAACGGGCTCCCTCCTCCAGCCTCATCCTCTCGATAAGAGTCCTCTGATTCTTCCGGCAAGGGGAAGCACTCCCTCAGATCGGCAGCCGATAACTGTGGGGGGGCCATCTGATTCAACAGTACCCTCACCCGGTCTGTCATTCGGTGAGGGACACCACTAGAGTGGACGTAATCCTCCAGCTCGTGCAGGTATTGTTCTGCCTCCGCTGGAGACGCCATGAATCCAGCCCGAACTGGGCCTATGCTTGATAATTCCATCCCGAGGCGATTCAGGTGGTCCCATATCTCGGGTGGGCTGAGGAATTGCAGGTTGACATCCCAAATGTCCCAAGCTTCCGGGTAGGTGAAATCCTCTGCCATGTCGATATGACGCAGGCACTTCCCCGGAGCCTGAGTGGATATCCTACGAAATCCCCTCGGTGGCTGCCCCTCCGGATGACTCTGTTCTTCCGGAATCACCGGATCCACCACTTTTGAAATGCCCTCGGCCGATGCGGGTCTCACAGCCATGGCAGCCCCGCTACCACAAGCGGCCCTATATTCCCTCTGGCCTCGACCTCGAGATAGAGGAGGCCCACCGTCACCAACCCGAATAGTTGGTTGCTTCAGCAGCTCCCCTGGGTAAGCATCCTATCAACTGATGGAGTACTCCCTCACCAATCCGAAAGCGGTGGTGGATGGAGGCAATGCAATACACATCTTCCCATCTTCCCATGTGAACATGAGCCACAACTGCCTCATCACACACGGGTGCTCCTCGTGACGCACCTCCCAGTAGACCTGCGGGGTCAGCCCCTAGAGGCACCAGAACTACCTCGCAAACCGATGTGGGGTGTACGGTTCGCAGATTGGCACACGATCTATCTGTGCCACTAAAACTCCACCTCAAAAGGACAGGAGGTAAGCCCGATGTTCTTCCGTTCCCCGCCCGTCATCAGTAAGTATCCCTGTCGGCAATGGGAAGGGGTGGAAATTAAACTCATCTGCCCTCCACACCCGATTCAGCACCATCAGAATGGCTAGTTTGAACGGGAAGCTCCTGACCGCGTTCAGGATGGAGGGGCGGAAGTTCGATCCCGGCGGTGAAATGGGGTTTGGATACTCGTAAATCCCCATGATATGCACTGCGATCCACCCATACTGAAGGTGGAAGGGCCCGCATATCCTTGCCAGCTTCTTTCCCTCGCTAATATGCCACAACATTTTGTACATTTTGGTGAGCATCGGAATCCCCAGATTGATCCGCTGCCCCATAGACAGCATCGACGCCATGATAAACGAGCTGGGTCGTACCCCAATGCTTGTATCCCTCACAGGTAGGATCCAACCATAGATGAGAGCCATGATGAACGCCGCAAGCCTGACTATCGGCCGTTGTTCAGTGTTGACACTGAAAGCCCAAGTCTTCCATTGGCTGTCCTCCAAGACCCGCCATTACGAGTGCCCCTTTCCCCATTGGGCCACCCTTGGACAAGTTCGAGGCCTCGTAGGGAACTCTCGATTCTCTGGGAAATTCATGAAGCATTTGAACCATCTCCTAAAATGGTCATCCCTCACTTCCTCCTTGTCCTCTCCAGGGATGAGTGCCATCAGCGCTGACGCTAGTCGTGGCATTTTCTCCGTATCCTCCCACGTGCTGATGACGGGGAGGAATTTTTCATACATGGCCCCCAAGATCGGAACCCCAGAAATCTGGTGGACATCCCACAGGCTGATTCCCACCTCCCCGTGATGCAGGTGAAAAGTGTTGGTCCTAGATGACCATCTGCTCAGCAATTCCGACATCATTTGCTTGGGTTGAAAAATGTGGAATTGGGAGGCACATGCCGCCTCATACAACCGCACTCTCCTTAGCTCGTCCCCGATAGAGGGGAGGGGATGTCTCTGGTTGCAATGGCTTCCTGTCAATATCGTTCAAATGGTTGTAGAGACAGTCAGTAGTGATGGGTGTGAAGTCCTCCCACGCATCACCATCGGCCGCCCTGAACCATTGGTGCTGGCACGGTGTGCTCCTGAACCAGCAAGCTGGTTCGTCCCTAATCACTTCTGGGATGAAGACGTCATCCCTCAGCCCGAAGCCGTACAATGGCAGCTTCTTGCACTGCGGGTAATCCTTTTGACTATCCGATAGCAGATCTATCAAAGAAGTGTGGTCTGAGAGGCTTCAGACCATCTCCCCTAGGCCTGGACAGTTGGCCATCTCATCCCGACGAGCAGCATCTGCAAGCAACCCCAATACAGCCTCTTGACGGGCCATTTCAATACCGACCCTCAGAATAGAATTTTTTCAGACTGGATCGCGAAGCTCGACCGCGAAGCTGAATCACGAAGTCGGATCATGGAGATCGGTAGTGAGACCAAGCCACGAAGTCTGGCCGAGGCCGACAAGCAGAAGTTCTCTTGGCGCGGATACGGAGTCGGAGACCCGCAGTTCGCCGCGAAGCTCGATTCGCGGAGCTTCGCGAAGTCGAGAGCACAAAAAGACAAGGAAGGCACCTGAAGACAAAAGAGGCCAACCCCCTATTTATAGGCAGCGACCCCGGAGCACTGAGGTGCACCTCACCCACGGGGAGCATCGCGGCGCGTCCGGATCTCTGGCCCCAGTGAGCACCGCGGGGCCCCGTCCCGTCACCGCATCGTGAACCACCGACAATTTTGGAGATTTTCCATCAGACTTCGACCCTTCGCCCTCCGCGGCTCCAAGTATGAGGGGATGCATTTGTTGGTGCCAAAATATGGCCCTAATGAAAGGAACGAAAAAGACGGCTGGCGCGCTGCCTCACGAAGCACCGACGCAAAGCACCGACGCAAAGCACCGCGACCATCGCGGCCTCACGAAGCTCCAGAGGCGGTAATTCTCCATGAACGCATTTGACGTTCGCGAGCCCACCGTGAAGCTCCAGAGGCGGTAAAGCTCCGTGAATGCATTTGACGTTCGCGAGCCCGCCGCGAAGCTCCAGAGGCGGTAATTCTCCGCAAACGCATTTGACGTTTGTGAGCCCGGCGCGAAGCTCCAGAGGCGGTAATGCTCGGCGAACGCATTTGACGTTCGTGAGCCCACCGCGAAGCACCAGAGGCGGTACCCTCGGCGGATGACGTTGATGTTCGCGATCCCGTCGCGAAGCTCCAGAGGCGGTAATTCTCCGCGAACACATTGGACGTTCTCCGGCCCGCTGCAAAGCTCCAGAGGCGGTAATGCTCCGCGAACGCATTTGACGTTTGCGAGCCCGCCGCGAAGCTCCATAGGCAGTACCCTCTGCTGACGACGTTGATGTTCGCCAGTGCGCCGCGAAGCACCGGAGGTGGCACGCGAGTTCTGCTTCGCGGCACCCCTTCCCTATAAATACTGGACTCCCCCTGAGTCCCGAGGATGGACAATCCGACCATTCGGCTTCTCCTCTCCTGAATCGCAAAGCACTCTTTTCCATGGGAATAATGAGCTCCGCAAGGTACTTCTACTTCGCGAGCCGCCATTGCTTTGTCTCGTTTTGAGCCCCTCTTCCGAGAGGGATGCCCTTCGCGAAGATCAAGGGCATTCGCGAAGGAAGGGGATTTCAAAGGGAACCCGGGAAGCCACAGAGCGTTTATGCTTCCCGAAACACACAACCCATACTAGTGATCCCTATACTAAGGCGGGATCGCTACACATCGCGAAGCACACTGCTTCGCAGGACCCTGCTTCGCGAGGCACCTCTTCTTCACGAGGCAGTGCTCCGCGAACACTGTTCCACTTCGCGAAGCATCTTCCACTCACACTTATGCCCCATGATAAGGCCAAGGCACTCCACTTTGCGAAGCACACTCCTTTATTTACAAATTCCTCTTCCCGTGCGAACCTCCAGGTTTGCACGATGTGATTTCAAAGTCCCATGGACAATACCACTCGTAGAGTTGCTTCGCCTAATGCTTCTTTGAATAGGCACGCTAACTGCTATTGCTTTTTCGCATAGCCACGCTAACGTGGACCCCTTGATGGTTCGTTCCACAACCCCCCTTAACCATTGCCTTACTGGTACCTTCCCTTCCCCAAGGACCAGAGGGTACCGGTTATGCATGTCCTAGGGGTGCGGAGTGAACCCACTTTGTCCGAGCTGCAGGACGTTAAACTGCGAAGCACCACGTCCTCAACACATGGAGTTAGACTGTGACCCGACCTTGTGCCCCTCACGAAGGGTCCCCCCAGCTCGAACATTCTTTACACCACTCGTCTCCAAAGGAATGGAATCACCCATCCACAAGGGGTGATATCCTCCTTATTAGAGTGGCCTATGTTCTCAGGAGAAGGGTGACCCTAGTTCCCCAATGGATGGCTGCACCCCTGCATCTCCGTACTTCCCCACCTCCAAGGTCAGCGGTGGGCGTGATAGGGAACGAGGCACCCCTCATATGGGCCTCCATCATGGAGTAAGTCCCAGCACCATGGGCCGCCTAACGCATAAGCCCCTCTTCGCTTCTCACGGACGCATCCTTCGCGATGTGATCGTCAGGTCCTTGCAACATCTTGTTTATCACACCGAGCATGACTCATGTGGGCTTAGAGTGAGCACCGACCCTGACCCCCACCCATAGCGAACTACGAGGACTATGATCCATGTCAAGGCATCGTACGTAGGAAGCCTCCATGAGGTTAAAGCCACATAACTCAGTTGTTCATTCACGTCGAGTTTCTTCCTCGTCCAGCATGACGTTAAACTGCATGCCCCATCCCGCATGATGTTAAACTGCATGCCCCCGCCCAGCATGACGTTAAACCGTATGCCCCCTCATCCCGCATGAAATTAAACTGCACACCCATTCCCACCTGAACTACGGGGTCTTTGATCCATGTCAAGGCATGGTACGTCGGAAGCCTCTAAGAGGTTCATGCCCACCACTCATTGGACCAAGGTCCACCTTCACGTCGGTTCGCTGACAAAGCCCCATATGAACTACGAGGTCTTTGATCCATGTCATGTTATGGTACGTAGGAAGCCTTCCTGAGGCTCAAGACCACCCATCATCATCCACGTCGGTTCACGCCCTCTCCTGCATGACGTTAAACTATATTCCAGAAATCCTTTGAACTATGAGGACTTTGATCCATGCCAAGGAGTGGTACGTAGGAAACATTCTCAAGGTTCACGCCCACCACCAGTGGACCCAAGAGCCTAATTTTACACCGGTTCACTGATGAAATCCTTTGAACTACGAGCTCTTTTATCCATGTCAAGGCATGGTACGTAGGAAGCCTTCCAGAGGCTCAAGTCCACCACTCATCGGACCAAGGTCCACCTTCACGTCGGTTGACTGACGATGCCCATCGGACCAAGGTCCACTTTCACGTCGGTTCGCTGACGATGCCCTTCAGACGAAGGTCCACCTTCACGTCGGTTCGCTGACGATTCCCATCGGACCAAGGTCCACCTTCATGTCAGTTCGCTGATGCATCGGACCAAGGTCCACCTTTATGTTGGTTCACTGATGACATTCATCGGGCCAAGGTCCACCATCACGTCGGTTTACCGGCACCATCCCGAAGTACGCGGAATTTGATTCCCTGTCACGTGGATACGTAGGAAGCCTCTCCAAGGCTCAAGCCCAACTTCACCGTCCCCCCTGCGATGGTCCCATTTCACTCCCCCTCCACTCAATTCATCCACCTATCACCCATCCCGATTCTTTCCCGGACCGTCATATCTCGTTGAGACCATGTCGGTATGCTCCTCTTCACAGCCGCCCATGGACTAGCCCCAATATCGGCATCCCTTCAAGGGGAATCCATCAATCCTATCTATCTTAGCTAATGCTCCGGTTGGGTTGATCCGTCTCCACTAGACGTTAAACTCGCGGCGTACCCTGTGTTAAACACGAGAAGCTGAGGAAAACCTCATATATGTGTCTATGGCATATAATCCCTCATGCTCGATGTGGGATGCCTCGGGCTTCCACGCCCTCGTGAAGCCCTGTGACCAGGGATAACAGACAGACATGCCAGGTTCCCCAGCATCCAGACACGCTATTGATGCCTCAACGTGACTACTCCCCCGACTGAAGGTTGCTGCCCTGACCGGACCCTTTGGAATGTCCCGACAGAAGCAGTGTAATTAACCGGCATCCATGGAAACATGGCACTGGGAAGAGTTTCACGAACTACGTATTAAATCTATGAGGGAGACCCAGACTAGGTGACGAGTTCTGAGGAGGAATCCACAGAAGGAAGAACCGACATCTCATCATCCCGTTTCGATCAAGCAGAAGACGTCCCTGAATAAGGAGCGAATGCAGCCCACCTTTGGAAATCGGGAATGCGAGGCAACAAAGCGCTGCACGTCCTCCTCCACGGACGGACAGATGCGTGCGCGCCCCGGTGAAAGCGTCAGAAACAATAAGTTATCCATGATAATAAAAATAATCCAATTAATAACCAATAATGAAAAACCACTCATTATTTTTGGATAATATGATATAAGAATAAATACTATAAATATTAGATCATAAATCATGCATAAATTCATTAACAGTTGATATTGAGTCCAACCAATCAATATCACAATGTTACCCCAAGTATTACCTCACTCACATAGATTACCATTTTCTGTTTTGTAACACACCTAAGGATCCCATTATGATAATTAAAAAAATCCAATCCATTTTCAAAATTATATTAAAAATATTCTATGACATTTTAACCCTTTCAGGTGTATGAAAACATATTTCAAAATAAAAAAAGTCATTCATGCATTTCAAAAACTATTGGAGTGAAAATAACCAATTTTATATATAATACGTAAAACAATTATAATTAAAAAGAATCAATTATTTAAAAAACTCATGTCAATTAAATGATTAAAATTATTAAATTTTAAAATTAAAATAAGAAAATAATTCAATTAAACATTTTAATAGAAACACCTACCTTAAAACAGTGGTATAAAAAAAGCATTTAGAAGTAGTCACTACAAAGGAGGAGATCAGGTATTTTCAATCCTATATAAATTATAAAAAATTGTATACGTATTTCAAAGCCATAGATCAATCTTATGTCACCCCTTTGGGTTCAATAAGATGAGTGGATTAGAGATATATCATGGAATTATAAGTAAGTTGATAAAATAGATCAAAATCACAACATACCTCGATGATATCTACCGTGAACAGGGTATTTCAACCTATCATCCAAGGGAATAGACCTCCAAAGTGTCACTGAAGGTTAATGAAAATAGAATTAAATAATATTGGATTATTATTATTATATGTACTAGGTAAATGGGAAAAACATATTTTTCATTATTTGGAGGGGGAACATTGTTTCCAAGTGGTGGAAGTATTATTAAACTAACCTCTCATCTTATCTGTGAAACACTAATTTTCATTTCAAATTGGTGAATTTTTTGGATGCAAGTTTAGTTTAACTATGAGCCCATCAGGAAACCACCTACATCAAAAGTGTGCATATTTGTCAATGGAGAAAACATTTCTTCTAAAGCCATGTGAAAACCATGGAATCCAACAACACAAACAAACACATACATAACACACTATTACAACACTATTAAAATAAATATGTACATCTTCCATGGGACCTTAAATATTTTTAAAAAAACAATTTTTTTATTCTATGATCTCCGAAATAATTTCTTGTATCAAAAATAGAAAAAACAAGGCTAAACTAAGGAATACTTGTGATCCATAGGGAATAAAAATTATTCAAACAATAAGAACATTGTGTCCCTTAAAATTCCCCATGATCATAGATATACTAATTTATAGGTAAATTGACACATAAATTATTCCAATTATAAAATATCATCTATATCCCCTCAGTAATTATATATGACCCTACACCCTGATAATAATTTTTCCACACATTACATTATCCTAATGATCCATTATTTAAATTGGTTTCTCAAAAACATCGATATCACCCTGATGCTAAAGGTTGTATAATCTAGTCACATGGGAGTGATACTTATGACTCCTCTCCTATTGGTAATCATGAAATAAATAATATATCTTTTTCCAATGATAAAACAATTCCAAATGATATTAAACCTTTTTGTGATGCTCCATGATCTCAAAGGGGACAACAAAACATAGTGCCAACAAGCCCAACATACCCTACCAGATATTTACCATGATAGTATAAACTCTATGAAAAAAACAATTTCCAAACTCATTATCTAATGAAAATGTATAAAAGTTCACATAGTATTTTTAGTGAATATGTTCTATTACCATACTTTTCATGATAAACTACACCTTATCCATCATCCATAGAATGACACTCTACCCAAAAAAACCAATCTCCCAAATAATCTTATAATAAGAGATATATACAATGATTCATGATATTAAATGTTCATTAATTATTTTACATTACTCCTATAAAATATTTTTCACATAAAAATGAATAATTTCTAATCAATGTTTTATTTTGATAATAAACACATAAGAAGAGAACTATTCGAGTACATTTAATTAGACTAAAGATTAAATTTTTAATCATATAATTCAAATTATTAACTAAAATTAATTGACTATTATTTTTTATTATTTATAATGAAAATTAAAACATATCAATAGAAAAAACAATTGTCTAAATCAGCTATTGTATGGGTCATATGGTCCACCTATGAAGGCCAAAAGAATTAATGAGGAAAATGGACCCTCTATGAAGATAGAATTTATGTTCTTAATCTATAAGTATAAATTATATTATTCTCCACCAATAGATTGGGAAAATAAAAGTCATCTTGGATAATATATTCATGTCCCGTCTCTTTATAAAATGGGGCCACATGATTGTTTGAAGTCTGTCCCACCATTCTATGCTGAAATTAAAGTCTAGACACAATCCGTGACATTTCTCCTGATATAAAAATCATATTTTACTAGTATATTTTATTATGAAATTCAAGATATATGAGGCCATGTTTTAAGAAATTAATTTTCAGATTTGAGGGAATATTTATTTTATAAAAACCTATTTTCCTTTCGACTTTTGAAAAAAGTGTTAACAAAAATGGACTAATGCACATATTTTAGTAATACATCCATATATTTGGATAAAAAAATAAAATGGTCATAAATGTTTCAGAGTAGAAATATGAAATCCATATATACAAATTTAAAGAAGATTATATTGCATGATTAAGAAGTCTGAATGGAAAAATAATCAAACGAAGTGGATGGGTTGTTTTAGAATGAAAATAGTCCTCCTTCTCGGGCTATAAATATATTCCACTATTCTACTTGGAAAGAGTTGGAATTTTGGAGAATATAAGGATATATTGGCCAGAAAAGGTCATTTCTAATATCATGGTCTGACCTTCCAAACTCATGATTTCATATGAGATTTATTATGTCCTATCTTTGTTATCATTTTGTTATGTTCCTTTAATTTGTAATCGTGCAAGACATTTTCAATTTCATATGAATTTTAATGAATGTTTCTTCTTCATTAATTATTTTAATTACACAAACTATATTATATAATATTTGTGTTCTCAAAGTAGTTTAAATCATTTTTATACCACTTTCCTTCTACCCCATTATCATTCAATTAAAATTTCATGGTCAATTTTCATCAACCTTCGTGTGTGTTTTCAACGTAAAACACTTTTCTGATCCCATTATTTTTTTTGTATTTATAATTAAGCATAAAAAATAAATATTACCATATTACTATCCATATAAATGACTGGGTATATATTCCATCAGGGTGATTCGTAATTTGTAAATTTCAAGAGAGTGAGATATTTTTCTTGGTTATTATTCATTTGGATATCACTATGTATATTGATATTAAAATGTTATGGATTAATTTACAAAAAATAATTCACAGGGACATATCTTTATCAAATTGATAAATGTATATCAGTAGAAAAATTTGACTAGATAAAAATTATTTCCCCATGATCCCCAATATCAAGCATCAAATCCATTGAATATCCTCAAGGTCTGGGACTGTAATCTATATATTTCTGTTCATCCATGGTTGATAATCCATGATAAATTTATAAAGGTAAATTACTTCTTATTACATTGAATTATATATACTTGATATGTGAATTAGGTTCCAATCAGTAATAACCACACACGGAACACCATGAAGTCTCACAATCTGTTAGACATATAAGTCCACAAGACGTTCCACTTTATTCATGTACTTGGTATGTATGAATAGAACCGATGGAATCATTGAACTCCTAACTCACCTAATGAACACCAGGATTCTATAGAAAACCCAAAAAGAAGTAAAGGTAAAAATTTACCCAGTTCCATAATGATATGGGAAAGGGTTGAAATAAACTAGCTAGTATCAAGTGTTCCCCATCAATTTTCTAATATGTGAGACACACATAAAAATAAAATTTTGACGACCACATCCCTAACTACTAATAAAAACGTGTCATGTTGGGGTACATTTTATTATCCTCAAGGTGGATATACCAATATTATTCTATCATTTTTCCATGAAATCATTAATTATTGAAATTGAATCAACCAAACTACTACGAATGAAAATTTATCTCCTGGTAGACTGAGACCGCTCTCTCAGGATCTCAAAACTATAATGGCCACCAGTAATGCATTTCATGTTGGTGTGTATCACATACCATTTTGGATATCACACTCTAAAATGTGATTCATATTTTTTCAAATCGAAGAACACATATACCCCAATATCTCGCACTACAGAGCTCATAAGAGAAGACAAACTACTCTAATACAACTCTTCAACTGATTAATTCATATCTTGTGTTTGCAATGTTCATATAAACATATAGGAAAATATATTATATTTCATTGAAGAATATGAAATATAATAACCATATATATAATGATAATTCATCCAAAACTTCTTTAAAATATTTAGATCTTGTTGGTTAAAAACATGTTTGAGGATATTATTATCAGAATACACAATAATCCACTCCTCAAAGAGATAGTGTCTCTTTGTATTTAGTGCATGTATAATTTCTTCTAACTCATGGTTATGTGTTGGTTACGTCTTCTAATTAGGACATTAATAGTTTATTATATAAGCGGCATGTTTTTTGGCTTCATTAAGACACATCCTAGACCCTTAATAGAAACATCACATAAAACAAAAATTCTAAAACACAATTCAATAATAATAAAAACTTGTTTTGATGTCAACCTATCCTCCACCTCATCAAAATATAAATGAAATGTTTCTTCCATTAACAATTCATTCCCTTATTGTTCTAATTTATAATTGAAAATGAGATCTTATAAAAATCATGAATAAAACATATATTGTAGCATATATACCCAAGAATCCCCAGTTATCAAAAAAAATTCATGGATGCTTTAAAATAATTAAAGTATATATCATTTAAGGATACAATGATATTATAATCTCATCTATCACATTCACCGTGGATTTCAATTCCTCGAAAAAATACTCACTTTTTGAATTCATTCCATACATATGATGTTCTGTCAAGGATTGAAGAATTCCATTAATTAAAAATCATCATTCCCATCCAAACAAGTAAATGTCATCATTAATAATATAAAAATGATATTGGTTCATAATAGTCATCTGGTTCATGTTTCTATAACCAAAAAATGTCTAAGAGGTACATCCACCTTCCTATTAAAGAGGACAAGGGATACCCACAGTTACTTGATTGGAAGAATAGATCCTTTAGCCTCTAAATCCTTATAAAAGACTATATTTTATAAATTCATAGTGGGTTCCTTTTAATAATATATCATAGAAATGGTCATTGTGAATGGAATAATGTCAATAGTAATCATGAGCTCCCTCTCAATTATAGTAAACCAAAAAAGTTTAAAAATACACATTGTAATGTACACACTACCGTAGGATGTGTACAACCCAAATATGAGTAATCAACAACATGAAACAAATATGAAACATGGGGCGAGATTCACCTAGAATAAAGAACAATATGCACATTCCTTAATGATCATTATTACAAATCAAAAAAAAAACAAAAGTGATCCCATGAAAATATATAAACATGACATGATGATTATAACATTCTATCAAAGAATTATTTTTTACTATCCATTACATGCCACGTGTTAGGTTGATAGGGTAAATATAGTGAACTAAAAAATATGATATCACCTTATATTCAAATATCGTCACCCATAACATGAGCTCATTGAATACTTCTTCAGACTACTTGCCCAGTTGCAAGGAAATATCCAACATGATAGGAATATTTTCTGAAAGTAAAACCATCATATAAACAAAAAATATTGATATAAAATAGTGAATAAAACCTTTAACCCACAATGATAACACCATATAATATTAAATAAACCATGTACCTCAAATAGTAGGTGGTGATGAATTATATTCCCCTAGTGCATACTACACTACATAAATTCTTCCATTCATAGCCAATGAACATCCTCCGTGACATTAGGATTAGAACAACCACCCATTGAAGCATAAGTATGAACTTGTGAATCCTCGGTGAGGGTGGATCCTAGATTGTTGTTCTGGGAAATAGTTTATCCAAAACATTATTAATGGAAAGAAAATACACAATAATGACTTGTATTCATATCATCCATACATTTAGGATTATTATTACCACAAATTCAGCAATAATAAAAGTTAATATTTGGTTATAATGATGAAACTATTGAAAATTTTCTAGAATATAAATTAAAATCATTACACTTCCTTTTTAGGTTATATGATACACCATTTATAACAATTACACCAACAAAACCTTTACCAAAATATATTTATATAGTAATGTATTCCTTATCTAATTATTATTTTTCAACCAGAACCGCAAATGTTTTTAAGGTACAACATAATCAACATAGACAGAACATTGGATGATAGTCTTAACTCCATCAACTGAGCATGTATGTACTCTTTTAATGATACGATCTAGTGTGAAATGCACTATCTCAAAAATTTGTTGGATTACACTAAAAAATCTGAACATGTTCAATGTATGGAAACTTCTTGGTAATTTCCAAATGTAATGTCTTACTGTAAAATTTATGAATAAAAATTTTCATGATATATGTAATTGTACAATTCTCATGTAACATAGATTTAACAATACAGTACCAACATCACAATCTACATCCCCTGAGCATGTACGTGTCAAAACCCACCTTAGATTCTTCTGGAATCTTACAAATGTTTTATATCCTTTAAATACATTCATCCTAGTCCAATGATTCATATGGTCCTTCATCACCACAGAATATGGGAGAATTACAGTTATCAAATACCGATCCATGATTCCACACATGTTTCGGGTTCCGAAAACCAAATTTCTATATATAATGAATTTTATGGATTATAACATAAAAAATGAAGGTTCCACTAGAAGATTCTATTGTGGATAATGTGTCATAACTTACTTTCTCTATTTTGGAATATCACTTCTTTGAATAATTTTTTGTGATGAAAATGTTAATACCAAATATGCCCTATAGAATATTCCTAAATCTTTGAAACACTTTATATATGATTGATCCATGAATTATATTATCAATAATTTAATTAAATTTTTAATTGTATAAAATATGAAATTTTAATAATGAACATGACTTTATAAATTAACGTGAAATATAATTTATTCAAATGTCTCCGACCACACATGGTAACACTAGTTCAGTCACAGAACTGAGTTTTTCAGGAACCATACCATACTTATTATCCGAATTTCAATGGTCCTAACTTATATATACCAAATACAGACAACCAAAATCATGATTTAATAAGACAGTTCATACTAAGAATCCATCTAAAATAAAATTTTTAGAGACCAAGTTGAGTTAACAAGGTAAGCCTCCCATGTTGGCCTACCATGGTGGAAACATAAAAGAAAAAATGAAACAGGAAATAGAAAAAGTGATGTATAAAAAATGAATACAAATAGATCAAAATGATGAAGTAAAGATATAAATACTAGAGCTATAAAATTAAATAAAAAATAAAATTTAGGAATGTAATAATTATATAGAACCATACGACAATATGTGACCAACCATTACCTTTAATCCTTCCCACACCTTTGTTTGAAACAACAAGAGAAGTCAAAATAATAATGGATTTCCTTCCCATTACATAAGTACTAAAATAAAAAATACTAAACATATCAATGAAACATATAGTGTGTGAGAAGAAAACCCACTACTATTCCACTATATAGAGTATAAATATTCTAATACGAAGAATTCAATTTTTCTAAATTTAAAAAAAAATTGTTTTATAATGAATTCTCATAAATCAGAAAATATTTGGAAAAGTTTTATCTTTACTTTCAACAACATAAATTTTACTCATAATAAATAGAATAATAGAATTATAAATAATAAATAGGGATTAATATCCATACACTATAATCTATGAATAGAAATACAAAACCCAGAAATAAACATTAATGTGATGTTATGTGATACAATATCATGTGAATAAAAATGTGAAAAACTATCCCTAATAAAATCAATAATGTGTTAAATTACATAAAATTAAAAATCAGTCAATAATTGAGGCTCACATAAAACGTTAATTCACACAAACAATAATAGATCCCATGAAAAATAATTTTGAACTAATTTATATATTGACTTTCTAATCCATACCACATTGTAACCCCTATTATTTCTACAATTAGTAGGTTTACTAATGTTCATTTCATGATGTGCCCAATGTTCCAAAGATTCATGTTGTTAAATATACTATTAAAAACCATGTGTTAATTTATATAATGCATTTTGAAATCCCAGAATGTCCACTTTGCGGTTTGAAATAAATTTTTATATGAAAAAGAGCATTCACTCTTTTAATCAACAACTTGGTGGGAACAAACAAATGTTTAAAATATACCCCGTTAAAAAAAATTATCCTTCTTTGAAATCCATTGATTTGAAAAATAACATTAATTAAATGAAAATTACAATGTAATAATTCCTCAAAGATGTATAAATTCATTAATCTAATAACTTTTATATAGAAAACTACATCAAAATGGATGTATTGCAGACATCCTTTGAAATCATTCACTATGGAAGATGATATTGGGTCCTCACTATCCTATTTCTATAATAAATAGAATAATACTTTTTTAATGCACCATAGATAATTATTTCTGATCCACATTTTGTTTTATAAGATTAAATGAGATGATATATAACATGAATCCATAATGAAGAGGATAAACAATATCAAATTTACAACATGCCTCGATGGGATCAATCATGAACGAAGAATTCAAACAATCAATCCAATGTGAGAGACCATGAATGTTATATAGATTTAAAATGATGTGGAAATACGAGGTTAGGGTGTTAAAAGGCCTAAAATTAAAATTTTATAATGGGTAATATTCACTTTGTTAATGGTTTGGAGGAGGGTCCCAAGGATTCCTGGAGGAGGCTGAACGACTATACTGATCTTGAATATTAACCATGCACCCATACAATCCCATATATATTGGTGTATATTTTGAGAACATAGTTTTTTAACAATATAGAAATTGTTAAACCCCCCTATCATATGGTAGAATAGTTTTCACAACAGGATGAATATTATTTCTAACTGTGCACTAACTATGGAAACTAGCATATGATCCTCATACATGCGTTCTATATGGTTAAACTAACAATTCAACATAACTGGTCACCTTGAAATCTCACCCCCCCAAAAACCATTGTTTTCATCCTCCAATACCCTAAACATCCCATCCTCCAAAATAGATAAACCATGTCTTTACTAAGGAAAAAATGTGACTTAAAGGGAGACATAATGAAATTTTGGGAAATGATAGATCCACCAAAACCAAAAAAATTGTCATTTGGATATATCACATACTGTTGTGACATCCCATGCCAATAACCATGGATGAGAGGAACACAACTCAATGTTTTCACTATACATCTTACATTCCATGTTCTCCTTGTACATGAAATACCATGCCCATAAGTATGGTATTTTCATATCTCTGTATCCAAGAGAGATAATTATTGAATGTATTTCCAATCATAACAATAGTATTTGAAATTTTAGGTGCTCACATTTAATATAGGTGACCATTAATTATTATATATAAATCTTATAGAATTATAAATTTAAAAAGTTATATTTCACTTGAAACATCTAACCAGCACCAAAATGCATTCATCTTATAAATTTATGTCAATAATGATATATCCCTTGAATATTCATTTATAAATTATATTATCATTATATAGAAATCCTTATAATTTTCTGAATGAAGTAGTAGACATATTTATGCATATCGGTTTTTAAATCTGGAAATGTGGTTCCATTACTAGGGTATACCTTTACCAAACAAAAACTAAATTGAATGAAGTATGGCTTCATATCAGTATATTATATCTAATACATATATCCTATATATATATATATATTATGATTTGTTTTTTTTAAATTATAAGTCATGATTACATATAAATCGATTTATTATGGTAGTAATATATTTTCTACATAATGATGCAATTTTATTCATTTTATACATAAATTTTGTTTAGGCACAAAATAATTTTCTGCATTATGTGTTCTAATATTAATAATATTTTTTAACAATTTTAATATAGTAATTTGTTAAAATGAACTAAAATATTCATATAATGAATTGATAATCACATTAGGGTGAATTATTGAATGAATTTTTTAGAAACAATTATTTTTATTTGAATTGTAAAAAATGTAGTTTTTATTAATACTATAGATTTTAAAGAAACATAATGATTTAATAATAAATAGGAAACATACAAAACTATAATGGTCAATAATTTATTTTTTCTAATAAGGGATATTTTTTTCCTTTTCCATTAACTAGGTACTGATAATGATAATTTGGCTGTGTATTAATTTTAATGTTAATAATCATATTTTTATTCATAAATGAATAAATTTCATTAGGGTTCACAATATATGTGACTTTGGGGGAACATTATTTTAAAAAAATTAAAGCCACTTTCTAAAAATGAAATTGTGAATTTTTTTCCATACATATAAATAATTTTATTTTAATAACCTTTTTTATTGTGAATTTTATATTAATATTTCAATATTTTTTCATTAAATTTAATATTAGTTAACAAGGTTAATTTACATTATTGTCATAAAATCTGTTAAAAGGAATTAAAATTAACGGATACTTCAGCATAATCCAAAATAAACATACAATTAAATTGTTTTCTAAGAGTATTTCAATTTACCATAACTCATCACTAAAATTGGGCTTATGTAGTGGCACTATAACATGAAAATTCCATTATTTTATTCTAATTGAAAAATTATATAAAAGAGTTCTACAATCTCACATGTAAAAGGAACACTTCACCACATCAACTATCAACACAACGTGAAAAATGTAGCTGAAAAAAAGTATCACAAATAATATGA
Source organism: Viscum album (assembly GCA_963277665.1). Taxonomy (NCBI): domain Eukaryota; kingdom Viridiplantae; phylum Streptophyta; class Magnoliopsida; order Santalales; family Viscaceae; genus Viscum; species Viscum album. The sequence continues at coordinate 477,063,166 of OY728148.1, forward strand.
AAAAAATATTTCCCTCATTAAAGTGGTTTTGGTCCACCAAAAATTTCCAATTTGGTAGAGCCAATTTTCTGACCTAAAGGAGGATACACAAGGAGTAGGTAAATATCATAATAGAATTATTTAAAGTATAATATTTCCTTAACAACCCCCAAATAACCTATGTCCATCCTAATATAATTAAATTATTATAATTTTTATAATTAATATATTATTATGTTTATTGAACAAAAATTATATTCCTTACATCAATCAATTATAAAATGGAAATTTCCCCCATGTGTGCTTTAATATAATAACCACCATGAATGAAATATTAATTTTTTTATAACTCAATTGCATATATATTTATAATGATGCATTTAATGAATAAATATTATATACTTGAAATAATTATGATTATATCATGATGGATTATTTTCAACCATCTATACCAAACAACCACTAGATGATAAAATCATCACACATGGGTACATGTGGACTATTGACTTAATGAATGGCATATGTCATTTCCATTATCCTCCTTACTGTTGAGTCAAAAGTCTTATTTTGACTTATATATCTTGTTTTGAAAATCACAAATGTCCTTTTTCTTGTTTATCATATCGTACTGACTATACTGATTGTACTAATCGTGCTAATCGTATTGACCATGTTGATCGTACTGATCATTATGATCGTACTGACCATGCTGATCGTACTGATCATGCAGATCATACTGATCATGCTGATCGTACTGACCATGCTGATCGTACAGACCATGCTGATCGTACTGATCATGCTGATCGTACTGACCATGAAAATCAATGTTGATCGTACTGACCATGCCAATCGTACAGTGTTGATCATACTGAATATGGAAATTGCATTGACTCTGCTACTCATATCTTTCATTACATACTTGGTTTGGTACTTAGTCAAAAACACATGTTTCATATAAATCTTACTCATGATTATCTTTTTCATATATATATTGTTTTAACCAATACGATGTCGTTGAGTTAGTCACAAACTAATCAAAACGATGTCGTGATTTCTGTTTCAATATGACCGTTATGATACCAGGTATTCAAGTCCCTCAGAGTTTTTCGGAGAAATATGACCGTTGGAGGCAACATGACCATTGGAACCCGAGGCCTATAAATAAGAGGTCATTTGAAGATGAATGAGAGATTTTTGGGAATAATTATGATACTCTACTTCTATCATGTTCTAGAGAGAGACATTGTGACTTCTCTCATCTTCCTTGTGCATCTGATCATCGTATCGAGGGCTTTCAAGTAATTTAAAGACAGAGGTTCCGATTACCTACAAAATCGAGGGCTGTTGCGGATAGGAAGACGAACGGTCCGATCATCGTATCGAGGGATACCAGGGATATGTAGACAGACATACCAATCATCGTATCTAGGGAATCTGGGGATAGGTAGACGGACGAACCGATCATCGTATCGAGGTCTTACTAAGGTGGTGGCAAGACATAACTCTGATCCTAGGTGAAAGAATAACCCTTCTCTTTGGGTCAAAAGAATTGTAATACTTTTACATTTCTGCTGCTATCTGTATTAGAAAGGAATTTTTATTCTTTCCTTTCCTGTTTACATATTCAATTGTAATTATTTCAATTACAATCATTCTATTATATATTGTATTTATTGATTCTATACACATTAAGGTAGAATGATTCATCTTTATATTACTCTTATTATTGTGTCCATCTCGAATACAATTTTTTTGCATTTCATTAGTATTACATTACATCATACCATTGATTCTCAATACAATTGTGGGTGTTTTTATTAGTATTAGTTTAAGATCTTCTAAAATAAATATCTTCAGTGTTTAGAAAAAATGTTTTTAAACCTACAACCCCCACCTCTTCTATTTTTCCATCTAATATACATATAAATCTACATATTCGATCTAACAATTGGTATCAGAGCAGGTTTCCACTGATTTGTATTACTTGTTCTATTTTTACTGACTACACTAACATGTGGAGTGGAAAAGATTTTTCTTTTATTTGATGTCAGGAATGAATATTGGGTCAATAGACAATCTAAATCCTTCTAGACCACCTATCTTTGATGGGAATGATTATGAGTACTGGAGAGATCGTATGAAGACTTTTTTGATCAATACTGGCGTAGAAAATTTCATTATGCTTACTGGAGGTTACAAAATTCCTGAAAAAGAAGTCAGTACTTTTACTAACCAATAAAAGCAAGAATATTAACTGAATTACATGTTACACAATACTTTATTATGCTCTATGACTAGGAATATATACAGTCATATATCTTCATGTATAGCAGCGAACTTTATTTGGACGAAATTAGAAGTCACTCATTTTGGCACATCCATGGTTATAGAAACAAGAAGAGAAACGCTTCGAGCTGAGTATCATGGATTTGTTTTTCCTTATGGAGAGCCAGTATGTAAATTGAAAAAAAGGTTTATGAAAATTGTCAACAGTCTACAATCCATGGGTGAAAAAGGTCTTGGTGATGAAGCTCTAGTAGATAAAATTATAGATTTAATGCCAAATGAATGGGAGTGAAAAAGGACAACCATTGATGAAAATAGAAAAGTTTCTTAGATTACTCTTGATGAACACTTTGGAACTCTTCTACAACACGAGACAAGAATAAAGAGAGATGTTGATTTCAACAAGAAGAATAATGGGAATGGAAGTGTATCCTTTACATCTAAAGCTAAAACACCTGAAAGACTTACAAGGTCCAAAGCCAAGAAAGTTGTTATATCTGATTCAAGTGATTGTGATCTTTCAGATAATGGGCTAGCCAATCTTTCTTGAAGGATGAACAAGATTGTGGGAAATAATGACTTCCAAAATAGATTCAAAAAAATATACGAAGGATAAGAAATATTTAGAGGTAACTTGTAATGAATGTAAGAAAGTAGGATATATAAGGCCTGATTGTACTTTACTAAAGAGGAAAGATAGAAAGGAGAAACACTCTGAAAGAAATAAGAAAAGGTTTTATAATAAAATGAATTTATTGGAGGCAATTCTTCATGAGTTGATCAAAAAGGAGAAGGAAAGAGAAAACAAGTGACTTGTATTTGTTTTCATGTTTGGTATTGATTTTTATCATAATGAAATTTCCTTTATTCATTGTTTTTTTCTCTAACTCTTTCAGAAAATTCAAGTTTACCCCTTTATTTTTGTAAATCACAAAGGGGGATAATGTTTATAAAGGGGGAGAATGTTTTATAAAGGGGTAGAATGCATTACAACACTTAATGGAAAATCTACGAATAAAATCCTTAGGAAATTCCATACCTAAGGGGGAGTTAGTTGTAATCAATTTCTTATTCAGAAAAGTTTCCAATAACTCGGGGAGAGATAGGTATTTATTTTAGATTTTATTTTTTGATTTGTGCTTTCTAAAAAGGGGGATATTGTTATGTCAAATGTCTTCTTTTGACTTTTATATCTTTTCTTGAAAATCAAAAATGTCCTTTTTCATGTTTATCGTATCGTACTAACTATACTGATCGTACTGATCATGCTGATCATACTGACCATGTTGATCGTTCTGATCATACTGATCATTCTGACCATGCTGATCGTACTGATCATACTGATCGTACTGATCATGCTGATCGTACTGACCATGCTGATGGTACTGATCATGTTGATCGTACTGACCCTGACAATCAATTCTAATCGTACTGACCATGCCAATCGTACAATGCCGATCGTACTGAATATGGAAATTGCAATGACCCTCCTACTCATATCATTCATTACATACTTGTTTTGGTACATAGTCAAAAACACATGTTTCATATAAATCGTACTCATGATTATCTTGTTCATATATACCTTGTTTTAACCAATACGATGTCATTAAGTTAGTTACAAACTAATCAAAACAATGTCATTGTTTCTATTTCAATATGACCATTATGATGCCTGGTGTCCAAGTCCCTCCGAGTTTTTCGGAGAAATATGACCGTTGGAGGAAACATGACCATTGGAACCCAAGGCCTATAAATAGGAGGTCATTTGAAGCTGAAAGAGAGACTTTTGGGAACAACTGCGATACTCTACTTCTATCATGTTCTAGAGAGATAAATTGTGACTTATCTCATCTTCCTTTTGTGTCCGATCATCGTATCGAAAGATTTAAATTAATTGAAAGACAAATGTGTCGATTACCTTCAAAATTGAGGGCTTCCAGGGATAGGCAGATAGACGGTCCGATCATCGTATCGAGGGCTGCCATGGATAGGCAGACACACATACCGATCATCGTATCAAGGGCTACTGAGGATAGGCAGACGGACGAACCGATCATCATATCGAGGGCATACCAAGGTGGTGGTAAGACAGACCTCTTATCCTAGGTGAAAGGATAATCCTTCTCTTTGGGTCAAAAGAATTGTAATACTTTTACATTTCAACTGCTATCTATATTAGAAAGGAATTTGTATTGTTTCCTTTCTTCATTACATATTTAATTGTAATTGTTTCAATTATAATCATTATATTACATATTGTATTGATTGATTCTATGTGCTTTAAGGTAGAATCATTCATCTTTATATTACTCTTATTATTGTTTTCATCTCGAATGCAATTGTTTTACATTTCATTAGTATTACATTACTTCATACCATTGATTCTCAACACAATTGTGGGTGTTTGTATTTGTATTAGTTTAAGATCTTTTAAACTAAATCTCTTTAGTGTTTAAACACAATGTTTTTAAACCTGTAATTCACCCCCTCTTGTATTGTTGCATCTAATATACATATACATCTACATATTCTATCCAACACTTACATTTATGGATCTACCTATGAAGTTATTAATAAATTAGATATTAATAAAATAATTTTTCTTGTATAAATATGATATTGTAGATATAAAATGACATATTATTACTAATTTAATAATATTAATGTGTTTTTGTTTTAGTTATTTTCAGCACACACATGAAATCTATTATAATTTTTATGTCATTAATTTTTAAGGGATGTTATTTTTGTGTAACTGGATTGATAACATATAATATTAAAGTGATTCATTATTTTGGAGAGTTAATATTCAGAATTAAATTAACAAATTAGTACAATTCATTTGTTTAATAAAAAAAGTATAATGTAATTTTTATGTATTCTAATAACAAAACCATCATATGATCTATTAGATAAACATGGAAATTAATAAATATAACAAATATTATATAAAATCCATCATAATAAAAATTTGCTTTATGAAACCATTATTAGGGATGAAAGATAAGAACCACTAAATGAGTGAATACACTGAAAACTAATTAGTTACAAATAATTATTGATTTTAACATTGAATTATAATTATATATTAATACAGAGTAAAAATAAAATAGTACAATGTAAGAAATATATTTATAAATATGGGTTTTATGTATAATTACAATAATTACATGCTTTTTATATTAGATAATAGAGTGTTTCACAACAAATAAGAGGTTGAGGTGTGGATTTCTCAACTAAATTACCTTTATTATGAGATATTATGAAATATGAAACAATATTCATTTTTTATTTTATAGGATACCTCAATGATATAATTTTTTCTCTCTAATTATAATCATTATATACTTAGATCCCACTACAGTTATTTCTATTAATTTTTTTATAATTAACATATGACTTTTTTAAAAATAATTCAAATTATTTTTATGTATTTTTAAAAAATATTAATATTCTATATAAATTCTATTTATTGATAATGTTTTTCATTAAATTTTATGGCTTTCTAAACTAAATTTTTAAATAAATTTTTCATTATTTGATAAATCTAAAAATTAATATCTTATCTATTTTAAATAATGATAAATTTAAATTTATTTACAAATGTATGGAAATAATGTTTTTATGTTTTACCTCTTGAATATATGTTTCCCGCCATCATGACCATTTTGGGTTATCAATATTACATTAAAATAACTCATATGGAATAAAATAACATATTATTCTATAATATTTTTTTATTTAATTTTTTATAATCGGCAGAAAATAAATGGGAAAATCTATTTTTATTTTCGAGACATGTTTCCAATTAAATTATATGATTATTTTTATATATGATATCATATATTAGTGATTTCATCCTTTTACAGGGGTATTTACTCATATAATAACATAAATATACATTCTTTTGATATCCGATGATGATATTTTTTTAAAAATAATCTTGAATCATATTTCCCTTTCAGAGGGTAGTTATGCTATAATATAATGTTGGATAATTTTATGATATTGTAGATTGTAAAAGTATGTATTTATTATTTAATATATGGATTATAATATATAACTGACCTGAAATTGTTAATCATTAATATTTGAATACATTTCTAGGGGATACATATTGGGATTCTAGATCCACTATACTATAGAGAGCTAGAAGTGATTCCACATTTGTTATAGAAAATGATTCTAGTAATAAAGTATGATACATTTTACTAAGGGATACTAATATTTAGTCTGGATCCTAGACATTAGGATTTATATTCAAATAATTATGTCACACCCCAATGATATGTTTCCGATCAATGGTATATATATCAATAAAGGTCTTTTTTTTATCAGGTAATCTCACTCCAGAATAATTGATGTTCTATCATTAAATAGTATTAGATATTATGATCCTATCAGTAATTAAATCATATATCTATCCTTTTATAATATTAACTATCATGACTATGAACTATTTATTCAAAATTCATTGAAAAGTTACCCATTTTGAGTATGTACATGAATCCATAATTATGTTTTAGTGGTCCATGATATTATATACAAAAATATATTTAAAAAATTGATTAATATTGAAATTATTATTTGAGGTGTTGAAGAAATAATTTATAATAATATATATTATGTAGAATATATCCAAATACACTAAACACATTGACTATGGTATTATGACCGTATTATATATTTTAAATGTAATTATTAAGAGAGGATGTAAAATATATTCATGTATATCTTCATATACATCAATTCAAACCAATAATATCGCACGTCACTAAAACAATTTCACATCACATGGACACAACAACATACCAACCCTACTCGCATAACCAATAATTCATTATTTATAAAAATTTCACATAATAAGCCATTCATTATCTACTGAACACTCACAAAACACATATTCAAATATTATAGTTATAATAACAATGAACAATATTCATTATTTAAAAAGAATATATATGGTCCCTCACATACAAAATTCATTCGATTATATAAAAAACCCATTTTATTATCATTTTTATTATCATTCAATTATTCCTTGAGATTAAGGAATATAAAAACAAAAACTATTTGTTCAACTTTTCATACATCCACAATACTAAAGAATTACATATTAATTGTACTAAATAAAATTGATCATTATTTTCTGGGGTCTCACTTATAATCGAATATTTATGTTTTCCCAACACTTAATTCTGAGTTATTTTATCTCACTTTAATTATATTAATATTCCTTATTTATTCATGTATTTCCTGAAAACATAAAATGGAGTGTCACATCAAATAACATATAAAAAATGATAATTAAAATATTAATGACATTCCTTCACCATAACCCATCATCCCATTCATTTTCCTTTAGTGTTTATTTCATACTAGTTTCTAAATGTACTAAAAGAATGGGAAACAATAACATTATAAAAATAGTTTAAAATTTCTCAAATTGCATACCTTGATATAATCCATAAAAGAAAAACCATATAACAATGATTTAAATGAATAAAATAATTATTCTCTTTAGTTTAATTACATGAAACATAACAAAACAACCCACTATCAAAAAAAATTCCAAATTTATTCCCCATAAAAGAGGACTCCTATATCCCAATCCTCATATTGTAATGACATCATGGAATAAGAAAATAAGTGGAGAAAAGAGTGCCATATTTCATGATATATCAATCCCAATGAACAATAGGTTTGGAATCTATAATGGAAATGGTTGGATGTTTATGAGAGGTACAAATTTTAAATATAGATTCAAGGGAAAATGTAAAATATAAAAATTTAACCATTCAGTTAAAGAGGATATTCATATTACCACCATTGTAGTGTAGTGATCCCACAATCCTTGTGGACTCCATATTCAATAGTGGGATATGTAATCCATATATGAAATTATTGTACATAATAAATTAACATTATTTGAAAACCAAATATATGTACATGTATTTCCAATATTCCACTCACCACATCATCTTCAATTATGTGTAAGACACCAAGCAGGCCACAACAACCACTCAACAAAGTACATGAAAATATTATGGTCTATTTTTACCTTACATAAGAATGACTATAACATGGAGGACCAAAAATCTATATATCTACACATATATTCAATGATTAAATGGGATGTTTCCATTAACCAATACACAATAGCACCAAATAATTGTATGAAAAATACCCATAGAGAGACTTCATAAGGGATATACATAGAATAACATACACTATTGGATTTTTAAGGTATAATAATTTAGATAGGAGTCACACTATATTACTCATACTCATAAATATTCCCATTATTATGGTGTTGTGACTAAAACTCAACTCACTAAAAACTATTAAGACAAGAAGGAGAACCACACCTTTTAAATTATCATGAAGCACATTCTCATTTCAAATAAGAAAATCCTCAATTAAAAAAACCCAACACCCTAAGAATTTTAGACCCATTTCTAGAACATTCCAGCAAAAATAGTTACATTCCATAGATGACATATAAAATTACCTTCTATCTGGCTACATGACTAGAAATCAACCACCACAACACTTACCACTATGAAATTTCATATAGTGGAATTGTGAAAATTTTAACTACAATTTCTTGAACATATCCAAACCACCCTCTCAAAACCTATTATCGAAATGAATGAATAAATAAATGGTGTTAAAGGTTCTATAACATAACAATTTGAAAATATTCTTTATATAGATATATTCTATAAAATATCATTCAATTGAAAATAACATAAAAATTAATTTTCCTTACATGAATATGAATCCCAAACCATTATATTTTTATTATTATTACACATCTTAAAAGGAGAAAAAGAAGGATTATTAATCATATTTATTTTTCATGTTATAATTTCACTAAGGATTAATGGGTCAATAAAAAAATGCACGATCAAAGAGTGTGTTCAATCTGAAATGGAAAATAAGGGATACTATTTTATTTGAAACTAATGAATACCTAAATAATCCCTTTTTTAGAATAAATATTGACAGTACATTTCCTTATTTTTATTGGTAGAAATAACGTAATCCAATAAATTGTCTCCCTTTTCACATCTTTATCTTTTTTATATATTTTATTCATTTTTAATCAGTTATTTAGTTTAATTTATTTAGTTTCATAAATGTTTCAAGAATTACTATAAAATTATAAATTTCAATAAATGGTGATTTTAAACCCTTTTTATGGAAAAAAATCATTTGATCACCCCAACACTCATCAGATGAAAAATTTTAATGCATTAAAATATATATTGATGGATCAAACATTAGACACACTTGGATTGATGTAAATAAATTTAAAAACAATAATTAGGTTTTAAAGGGAGATAACATTTTATTCTGGCAAAATCGGAAAAGGGAATTCATTGTAATCAATGTTCCTGAGACTATTTGATGTTATCATTGTATCTAATTTGATAAAAAAGGGATGTCACGAAAGATACATAAATTTTGGCAATAAAATTATTTATTATAAATATTATTGTAAAATACAATTTATATGTACAATTTTAGAGAACCTGACATGATTTTACTTAATAGATGGACTATATATTCAAGAAAATTTTAAAACATTATTAGTGAAGATACTTTTAGACTACAAATTCACTTTTATATTCATTAATTTGTAAGGATCTATAAAATATAATAATATATTGAGAATGAATCACTGTAATTATAAAAAAAAATATTTGATAATTTTTTAACAAATTTTTATAATTAATGTAAATCCATTAAATATTACACACATATGGGATATAATTTATTATGTCCAATTTGTGATAAAATTTTAATAATAAAATATTAAAATGAAAAATAACATAATGTGGTAAAATATGAAATATTTAAAACACATATAAATAAAGTTACATCACTCCACAACACCATGTAATATGGTTTCTCTATATATTCTTTATATTTTTTATTTTTTAATTAAATTATAAATCCTAGGAGTGATATTGACTAAGGACCCAGCCTTAAAACATTACATAATCTTGAGTTAAATGAATAATTCACATTGAGGATATTTTCAGGTTTAGAGATTTAGAGAATTAGGTTATAACATATATATAACAACTTTAATATTACATGTAGACACATATACTGAGTATCTATTTTTCATAAAATTAAAACTCTTTGAAAAATAGTGTCATGTCTAGTTTCATGTTTTAGACAGCAAGACTTTTCCTTGATCCCATCTTTAACCATATTCTACTTTATGTCCTGTGAAAAACTTTTCCAAAACATGTGAGAGAATAAAGAGCTCAGTAAGGGATACACAAAGAATGAAAACTGTTAGTTTTTTGAAACAACATTTAAACCATGAATACTCTATAATAAGTAATACTATTCACCTTTATAAAGTAGTAAATAATATACACTAAATAAAATATCATGGATTACCCTTTTGTAACCCAAATATCTCCATAAAACCAATATAATGAACACATAACATATAAAGGTAACATGGGGCATAATCATACTTAAATGAAATAACCATATGATCGACTTCCACACATATCACTAAATGGAATAGTCATACTACTGACTTCCATACGAAATGCATTGTAGGTTATAACATAACAACCCGTCCTAGTTTTCATGGAACCACCCGTCATTTGGTTTATCACGTAGCCACCCGTCAAATGTCTAGGTACCATAATAAAATCATAACACATAAAACCAATATAATGGAATAATAACATTTCTACATTTCAATCAAAATATATATCATTTAAATATTCTGATATAAAAGAATTCTTTATCAAAACCATTTTCAATACCAAAATACATAAAAGAGTATACTGTATTTATTTTCTTTTAAAACATTACGGCTTGTTGAGGATGCCAAAGATCAAATACTACTCGCGGCGGTGGAAAGTTCATTGTTACCACGTACGTTATAAAAAACATAAATTTTTTCATTTAGAAAAATGATTCATAGAGAAAAGATTACTTTTGAATAAAATTATAAGGCAAAGGTGTTTATACAACATATAAAATAATGTTGTGTATAAATCCAAATACTCCTCAATGAAAAAAGATTGATATGAAGTCCCTTATCTCGTGTCCGACTTGAATCGATCGTTATTTAATTTACTGAATAATAAACTAGAGTTAATTTATACTTTCTTAAGAACCATTTTCAAGTTCATTATTCATTTTATATCACTTATTACCATGTTATTAATATTATTTAATCATTTACGTTAATAACAATCATTTTTCCGATTTTTGGTACTTGAGTAAAAAATACACTTCTTATAATTACAAGTTGTTCATGTGGTAAAATATCCATCTTCTGCATAATTATATTCATGATTTAGATATAATATATATCATATATATCTAGTATATACATGCATTTATAATATTAAATAACATTTAGAGTTTATAAATGAAATGCATTGTTCATGAAGACGGTAAGTCGTACGTATACATGAGCTCTACATTCATTTTCATTTCGTATTTAATTGAATGAATTAAAAGTGATATAAAGGTATATTATAATTACAGTATAATATCATATATAATATCATTAACTCCATCCTTTATATGTCCAACAAATGGAATTAATGATTCAAATCACTTTTTGGGGGCGGTAGTCCGCACTTCCTAAAATGAAATTATCGCGGTTATCCATTATGGAGACCATAATGGTATTCCGTAAATGAAAAATACAAAAGAATAAGGAAAACATAAAAAAATACCATATATTTATACAATGGAATCATATTGGCCATCATGAGAGGCGGTAAGAGATAATTGAACAATCATTGTTTCGTGCGGTAGTAGTTCACCATTTAGAGAAACAGTATGTTTTTCACCCATTGGATGGAGGTGTGTGTAAGTGTAGGTAGAATATGTATAATAAAAAAATCCTAGTATATTGAAGATACATGATTTTATACAATATAAAGGAATAAAAAGAGTTTATGAAGTTGAATAAGCAATATAAAACAAAAGGATATAAGAGAAGACATTACCTTTAAATCGGGTAACTCTCCTTGGTTTGAACCAAAATTTTTTCCTGAAGAGATTTATGCCTAAGGTAAGGCTTATAAGATGAAGATAGGGATGTGGAGATATAAATTGAATAGGTGTTGGATAAGCCAATGGGGTGAGAGGTTTGGGTAAGGGGTTATAGGTGGGGGCCTTTTATAAGAGGGAGGAGTGTTACTTTTGGAAAGTCTTGAAATGATACTTTATTATAAAATGATTTTCGGAATTTGAATGGTCTCACAATGATATATTTCTAGGATAAGGTGATAAGTGATCGAAATCCACCCATCAAATAGGTTTTTGACAATTGTATGTCTTATATTTTACCTTATCATTTTATTTTATTTAAATCATTAATTAATGATGTAATCACTGCATCATCATGTTGTCATAAAAAAATTTAATTTTTTGATGTCTACAAATTTAAAAAAAATTACAATTATTTAGGAAATTTTTTTATAATTAAAATGACTTTTTATAGTCTAACAGATCATTTATATAGCAAAACTAAAATAGTTTTAAAACATTGATACATACATTGGTTATATTTTCCTTTCTTTAAAAATAATATATTAAAATGTCACTATCACACTAAAGTGATTCCATGGGGTCCCAATGATGGAACAAGGCATCCCATGGTCGGTCATGAATAAAAAAAGGATTTTGAGAGAATTTGGGGCCATTTTATATTATTATGATATTATTTTATTACCCTTAACTACATGATTACTAATTAATCATTATAATTAAAGATAATTGACGTCGTTGCTATTAATAATGTGTAACACCCCGAGATTTTATGAAAAATATTCTTTTAATTTCATTAATGTCTTGTGTTGTATTCTACACCAAGATTACCTTGCGCTATACGCAACACCGTATTAGCTTGCAGTATACGCAACACTATTCTTGGATCGTGTTACACACAATTTTGATAATAGTTATTCTACGCAACATTGAGTATATATATATATATATATATATTAAATGTATAAATGAAATATGGTTGGATTCTGTTATACGAAACAATGAAGGATTCTTTCACAACACGCAACCCTGACTTGGCTTGCATTACACGCAATCGCATAACGTGTGTTGTACGCAATACCGAGTTTTAATAAACAATGTTATATTATTATAATATTGTCATGAACTAGCCGTTATGAATAGTATTAACTAAATTTTGAATTTTATAACATTATTATTCATCTTACACATTTCTAGAACATGGTATAAGAACAAAATAAATTTTTCGGGTAAAATAAGTATTTTTCAAAAAATGCAGTTTTACCGCCTTTTGATGGCGCACCCACTTTAAATATAGTTTTTGACATCTTTATATGTTAAATTTGACAAAATAATATTCTTCTTTTGAATCAGGATGTAAAAATTTACATTAGATAAATTTTTGATATTTTTCCGATAATTTTCATATTTTAATGAATAGTAAAAACACGCTATATTTTAATTAAAAACAACTTTTTTCATCGTAATATCTTATGTGGTTAAATTATAATATTGAATGGTTTTAAAGTATATTTAGAATATATTTTCACCACTTAATATAATTTTGGTCATTGGACACAATTTTACAATTAAACCGAACATAAACAAGTGTCAATCTTTTGATAGTTATTATCTCTTAAAAACACGCTTTTTGTTTTGACAGCGGGAATTAATTTTAAATTTATTTCTGCCAATTCTGTGTTTTGAATTTAGAAAAATGGATTCCATATTTGGAATCAGGATGTTCAAATTGTGTAAATAGGTAACTTTTATTTTTAGACATTTTGAATAATTACTGCGGTAAATATTTTATTTACCATGGTTAAGGGTAAATCCGGTAAATAAGGGTTAAAAATAATATTATAATAATATTAAATTACCCTAAAACGTGTCTTAACCCTATTGGTTGATACATGCTCGACCATGGGCATCTTTGGGTCGATTTTGGGATCCCATTGATCCACTTGTAAGTGATAATGACACTTTATTTTAATTAAGTTAAAATGAATACAAAATTGACACAAGCATATATATTTTAGAAAAACAATTGTTACATAGGGTTATATATGTTGGATTTTAGATTATAAATATTCATTAGAAATATAAAAAGATTTCATACATAATGGTATTTTATTTTTAATTTTTAGACTTTACATAATGTTATTAATTTATGACACAATGATGATGCAGTAATTATCTTATTAATGAAATATTGACATAATTGATGTTATAAACACCAAAATAAATGTAATTTGAGACTTTTTATGAATTACACTAATTTTCTAGGTTACTATGATATATTAATGTTGATTTAATTAACTTGGTTCGAAAATTTAATTCTGTTATGACTCGCACAAAAATCATATATCAAATAGTGTCAAAATTGACACAAAATAGTTTTTAAATCAAATATTATATTATTAATTGTTAATTTATTCCTAAAAATCTAAGGTTCGGCAAAAAGACTTAGAAAAGGATATATATATTACTAATAAACAATTTGGGGTTCGTTTGGCATGTTATAGTAAGTGTATTAACCATATAGTGAAAGAAAACAAAAAGACATGGTAAAAGTTAAATTATTTAACTTAGAGTTAAATCTAATTGATAAGGTTAAAATAATGTCCTAAACTTGTCTAAATTCTATTGGTTGATAGGATTTCGACACATCCCCACTTTAGCTTCGAAATAAGACCCTTTGGAACCATTATAAACCGATTTGTACTTTATTATAAAATAATATTTTGAGATATTCCTAAGGTGCCCCTCTCCTCCCCTATAAAAGGACACCTCCTCCCCCTCCTCCTCACACCAATTTGAGCACTCAAGCTCGGCCAACCCCTGACAAAATCTCTTCTCCACTTCCCTAGCAACATCCTAGAGGTTCTGGTCTTCCTAAAAGACCAATTCTAGTGCCCTAAGAGGAGGTCTCAAAGACGCACTTCAAAGAAGAGGTAATTACCGTTACCAAATCTTTCATCTTTATTTCTTCTTCCACTTCTTCTTCTTAGGTTGTTTCATTATGAAGTAATAAAATCAGTATAACTCATATACTGATATGTTATTATAAGTATGAAACAACTCTATTTCACCATCTATCCATCCTACGGAAAAAGAAATCACCGCGTGTGCGTACGTACGGAATACCGTCTCCACGCCGTGGTGTAATCTATTTTCCACCACCACCTTACATGGATGGGTATAATGGTGTAAAGAATAACTATACATAGTTATTAAAACATCATATTGATTCTGATATATTTTATAATCCACTCCAATTCAGTTCAATATTTATGGAAATGATATCATCGCTCGTGCGTACGTACGGACTACCGTCTCCACGACGCGATGAGATTAATTCTCCATGTTAACCATTTAAGAATGATTATAAAGTATATATAAGAAATAATAATGAAATATATGACATTATAAAGCTACTGGATTTATATATATATATATATATATGTATGTCATCTACTTACTTCCATTTCAAGACAATAAGGAAAGTAAAACAGCGTTCATGCGTACGTACGGACTACCGTCTCCATGAACGGTGTTTTTCATTTTATTTATCTATCTATTATATATATATATATATACTGAATATATATGATATATAAATCATATTTTATATTCTGGAAGTAAGTAAATCATGATATAAGTAATAATGATTTCAAGAACAACAAGTCAAAACACCTACGATAAATGAAACGATTTTACCCAAAATGCTTCTTTAACATGGAATTTACAAAAGAACGGGTAATATAATGTCATAAGTGAACCATATATGATATCATAACAATGAATATGATTCTGGAATAAGTCAATAACATGATTTAAATCATTATACAGGATGTTCGGACACTTACAAAGCAAGTTGGACATAAGGTAAGGGAAATATCACAATCTCATTTTTATCCGAGATTGTTTATTCGTAAGTATTTACTGGGGTGTATTTTATCATCCACATCCATGTTTAATCAAAATTTAATATTATTTCCATCCACCTACAATTGTTTAAATCCATTTTTTCCCTTCGGTGAGTTTTTAGTAATATGTATGAAAGGAATCTTTTGTCGTACGAGGTACTTTTTGACTTTTCCGACAAAAGTACGAAGAATGTTTTTTTTAACTTATACGGCATGAATGGATTTTTAAAACCATATTTCCAAGAATCTTCCTTTATAAGTTTTCAAGTTTATTTTTAATCAACATCTTTTAGTTTTAAATTGTAAGACATGTTAAGAAAGGAAAATGTTTTTGAAGTAGAAAGGATATTTTCCTCAAGAATGGATTTCAAGTATTTTATCAAAATTATTTTCCATCTAAGATAATAAAAGGGTTCTGTTTTTATCCCTATTTTTACATTGATTTGACTATGTTGTGATGGAATTATGTTTATGAATTCCTTTATCTTATATGAATTGATTTATGATGTCATGATGTTTCAAGAATCCCATTTTTGTTACATGTGTTATGCGATGATGTATGTTTTATGATTATGTGGCACACATAAGAAAGGATTCATTATAAGATGGGTGGGACCTATATCTCCCTCCAATGCATTGGGTAATGATTTTATATCTCATGAGATAGACATGGCTGGAACGGAAGGTTATTTCGGTTCAGTGATACAAGACTGAAACGAGGAGTAAACTCGGTTCAGAAAGGGACTTTGTCCACTAAGATAGTCTTGGCAATGAGTCATGACTAACAAGAAATGATTTTCCATGATTATGTGTGCATGCCACAAAGTTTCAAGTTTCATGTTATGATTATGGTGATCTCATTTTCACTTCTATGATTTGTTCCATGTTAAGATATTATGATCTCTTTTGCAGGTTATGATTTTCAAAAAGATATGATATGATTTTTATTTCTTTTGTATACCCTTACTGAGCATTTGAGCTCACCCTTTTATGTTTTCTTTTCCCCAGGATATAAAGAAAGGTTTTAGGTAAAAAAAAATATGGACGATCTTTACGGGAGATATTGAAGATCTTTCACCAGGATTAGAAGATTATGTTCCGAGTTTCCAATGACACTAAACTATTACGATCCTTGTGTGTGTTTTTTTTTGTTATGTACTAAGTATTCAGCAAAAGTAATGTAATGTCCATGTACGTCAAGATACGGGTCTCTACAGTTGGTATCAGAGGAAAGGTTTAGTCAACCTTTGGAAACTAGGATGCGAAAACGTTAGTGAGATCCCTAGAGATATTTCTACTGTATGTCTAGGGATGTCCCTAAGGATAAGTAGACGTATAAGTTATAGTACTAGAAATACGCTAACGATCATAGAATTAAACCTAAGATGTTAGATATTGAAGGTACTCCCCCTTTATTATGTTGTTTTCCCCAGCATGATTTTTTCCTCTCACACTATTCTTTTTTGGGTTTTAGAAAATGGCTGGAAACAAGATGATTCACGATAATGGAGGATATGATGGACAATGGAATGATATTCTTCATAGTGAAATGGGATTTGGAAGTCCAAACATCATTATTATGCCGAATCAGCAATCTCATAATATGATCAATAAAGTAAAATTTGGTAAGTTTCCTGACTCGGCTAATAAGAGAAAGATGGAGTTTTATGATGATCATAGAGGAAAGAATGTTCAATTTCCCCTATTTAAATCATGTGGGAATAGGCATCAAGGATAATGTTTCAAAGGAACTGGAAGATGCTTTGGGTGTGGAAAAGAAGGACACAAAGCAAGTAAGTGCAAAGGAAAAGGTTCAGTTAACACCATGGATGAGGATAATGGTATTGCTACGACATCAACAATGGTTAAATGTTTTAAATGTGGAATGTATGGGCATTATGCAAACAAATTCCCTAAGGGAAAGACTCATGAAGAGAATCAGTATGGTCATATGGGTAGTATTTATGTGGATGATGATGATGAGACTACAAATGATATGTGAGATGAAAGAATTGTTGAAGCTCGGTCAATGGTTTAAGAATGTAGTGGAATGATTACATGTTTATCATGTGTAATGTTGTATAAGTAATCTGATGGTACTATGGAATAAAGAGACATGTAAGGATTGTTACATTGTTGTCTGATTAATGTTACCAGTAACCATGAAAGGTTATTCAGATACATTTGGAAAGTAGATGATAAGTGCATAATAAAAGGATAAGAAGATAATGAGATGTTTGATTGTATTCATGAGCTCATGATTGATATAAGGACTAAGTGATATCATGGTTTGAGTATATAGAATTTTGAGGATTTTGGTATGTGGAAAGTGTTAACTTTAAACAGCATTCATGTTTTCACTAAGGTATTCAAGAGAATACATGATTAAGGACTTTGAATGTTTGGAATGTGACCAACAAGACATATCTTATGATATATGGGGATCAATGATGGTATTAAATCTCTGGTAATCGTTTTCACTATATTATGAGAGTGGACTGAAGTATTATGGATTAGCCTAAAGATTGTAATGGATTTTGTTGGACATAAGTTAGGATAAAACGTTTTTCGATATTATTGATGAGATGTTATAGTAATATAGTTTTAGAAAAAGGACAACCTACAGGACGGGCGACAGCCCATCGCTTCGGACAAGGCTGTGGGAATCGAACCCACAACCGAAGTGCGACTGGCCTTTATCGCCTACCACTGACCTACAGGAAGTCCCTGTTTAGTAGAAAACTAGTTTTATTATATTAATCAGTATGATATGTGAAGTATAAGTTCATTTTAGGAACCATATATGATTAATCTCACTATAGATCGACTTATGTATATAATTTTTGCTAACCTTTTGTTTGAAATAGATGGAATGACCCATCCTTCTATCACATGATCTGCTAATGCTTCACGAATAACAAATTCAACTTCATTTCTTTATGATATGAAGTGGAAATTGTTCAATTCACGAACAACAGTGAGATTGTAACAAAATCATGTAAGTATTTCTTTTAATTCATCAAGTTTAGGGAAATGATCTTGAAAACCAAAAATGTTCTCCTAGTGATCTTATACCTGATGAATCAGATGGTACCTTATATCATCACAAATTTATGGCTTTGTGATTGCTAGCTTTTCCATAGCCATGTTCTCTACCACTCTCCATCAGAACATAATTGTTAGATTTCTCTTCCATATCCATATTTTCACCTATGTGGAAACCCAGTGATTAGTTTATTTGGGTAACCGTTACGTTTCATACTTTTGTTTTTAAAGATAAGTTTTGGTATTCCTTTTTACGATGTGGGTTTCTATCAAAGAAACTTTCAAATAGTAAACCATTTATAACCTCGACGAATTTCGAGGGCGAAATTCATTTTGAGGGGGGTAGAATGTAACACCCCGAGATTTTATGAAAAATATTCTTTTAATTTCATTAATGTCTTGTGTTGTATTCTACACCAAGATTACCTTGTGCTATACGCAACACCGTATTAGCTTGCAGTATACGCAACACTATTCTTGGATCGTGTTACACACAATTTTGATAATAGTTATTCTACGCAACATTGAGTATATATATATATATATATTAAATGTATAAATGAAATATGGTTGGATTCTGTTATACGAAACAATGAAGGATTCTTTCACAACACGCAACCCTGACTTGGTTTGCATTACACGCAATCGCATAGCGTGTGTTGTACGCAATATCGAGTTTTAATAAACAATGTTATATTATTATAATATTGTCATGAACTAGCCGTTATGAATAGTATTAACTAAATTTTGAATTTTATAACATTATTATTCATCTTACACATTTCTAGAACATGGTATAAGAACAAAATAAATTTTTCGGGTAAAATAAGTATTTTTAAAAAAATGCAGTTTTTACCGCCTTTTGATGTTGCACCCACTTTAAATATAGTTTTTGACATCTTTATATGTTCAATTTGACAAAATAATATTCTTCTTTTGAATCAGGATGTAAAAATTTACATTAGATAAATTTTTGATATTTTTCCGATAACTTTCATATTTTAATGAATAGTAAAAACACGCTATATTTTAATTAAAAACAACTTTTTTCATCGTAATATCTTATGTGGTTAAATTATAATATTGAATGGTTTTAAAGTATATTTAGAATATATTTTTACCACTTAATATAATTTTGGTCATTGGACACAATTTTACAATTAAACCGAACATAAACAAGTGTCAATCTTTTGATAGTTATTATCTCTTAAAAACACGCTTTTTGTTTTGACAGCGGGAATTAATTTTAAATTGATTTCTGCCACTTCTGTGTTTTGAATTTAGAAAAATGGATTCCATATTTGGAATCAGGATGTTCAAATTGTGTAAATAGGTAACTTTTATTTTTAGACATTTTGAATAATTACTGCGGTAAATATTTTATTTACCATGGTTAAGGGTAAATCCGGTAAATAAGGGTTAAAAAATAATATTATAATAATATTAAATTACCCTAAAACGTGTCTTAACCCTATTTGTTGATACATGCTCGACCATGGGCATCTTTGGGTCGATTTTGGGACCCCATTGATCCACTTGTAAGTGATAATGACACTTTATTTTAATTAAGTTAAAATGAATACAAAATTGACACAAGCATATATCTTTTAGAAAAACAATTGTTACATAGGGTTATATATGTTGGATTTTAGATTATAAATATTCATTAGAAAGATAAAAAGATTTCATACATAATGGTATTTTATTTGTAATTTTTAGACTTTAAATAATGTAATTTATTTATGACACAATGATGATGCAGTAATTATCTTATTAATGAAATATTGACATAATTGATGTTATAAACACCAAAATAAATGTAATTTGAGAATTTTTATGAATTACACTAATTTTCTAGGTTAATATGATATATTAATGTTGATGTAATTAAATTGGTTCGAACATTTAATTCTGTTATGACTCTCACAAAAATCATATATCAAATAGTGTCAAAATTGACACAAAATAGTTTTTAAATCAAATATTATATTATTAATTGTTATTTTATTCCTAAAAATCTAAGGTTCGGAAAAAAGACTTAGACAAAGATATATATATTACTAATAAACAATTTGGGGTTCGTTTGGCATGTTATAGTAAGTGTATTAACCATATAGTGAAAGAAAACAAAAAGACATGGTAAAAGTTAAATTATTTAACTTAGAGTTAAATCTAATTGATTAGGTTAAAATAATGTCCTAAACTTGTCTAAATTCTATTGGTTGATAGGATTTCGACCCATCCCCACTTTATCTTCAAAATAAGACCCTTTGGAACCATTATAAACCTATTTGTACTTTATTATAAAATAATATTTTGAGATATTCCTAAGGTGCCCCTCTCCTCCCCTATAAAAGGACACCTCCTCCCCCTCCTCCTCACACCAATTTGAGCACTCAAGCTCGGCCAACCCCTTACAAAATCTCTTCTCCACTTCCCTAGAAACATCCTAGAGGTTCTGGTCTTCCTCAAAGACCAATTCTAGTGCCCTAAGAGGAGGTCTCAAAGAGGCACTTCAAAGAAGAGGTAATTACCGTTACCAAATCTTTCATCTTTATTTCTTCTTCCACTTCTTCTTCTTAGGTTGTTTCATTATGAAGTAATAACATCAGTATAACTCATATACTGATATGTTATTATAAGTATGAAACAACTCTATTTCACTATCTATCCATCATACGGAAAAAGAAATCACCGCGCGTGCGTACGTACGGAATACCGTCTCCACGCCGTGGTGTAATCTATTTTCCACCACCACCTTACATGGATGGGTATAATGGTGTAACGAATAACTATACATAGTTATTAAAACATCATATTGATTCTGATATATTGTATAATCCACTCCAATTCAGTTCACTATTTATGGAAATGATATCATCGCTCGTGCGTACGTACGGACTACCGTCTCCACGACGCGATGAGATTCATTCTCCATGTTAACCATTTAAGAATGATTATAAAGTATATATAAGAAATAATAATGAAATATATGACATTATAAAGCTACTGGATTTATGTATATATATATATATATGTATGTCATCTACTTACTTCCATTTCAAGACAATAAGGAAAGTAAAACAGCGTTCATGCGTACGTACGGACTACCGTCTCCATGAACGGTGTTTTTCATTTTATTTATCTATATATTATATATATATATATACTGAATATATATGATATATAAATCATATTTTATATTCTGGAAGTAAGTAAATCATGATATAAGTAATAATGATGTCAAGAACAACAAGTCAAAACACCTACGATAAATGAAACTATTTTACCCAAAATGCTTCTTTAACATGGAATTTACAAAAGAACGGGTAATATAATGTCATAAGTGAACCATATATGATATCATAACAATGAATATGATTCTGGAATAAGTCAATAACATGATTTAAATCATTATACAGGATGTTCGGACACTTACAAAGCAAGTCGGACATAAGGTAAGGGAAATATCACAATCTCATTTTTATCTGAGATTGTTTATTCGTAAGTATTTACTGGGGTGTATTTTATCATCCACATCCATGTTTCATCAAAATGTAATATTATTTACATCCACCTACAATTGTTTAAATCCATTTTTTCCCTTCGGTGAGTTTTTAGTAATATTTATGAAAGGAATCTTTTGTCGTACGAGGTACTTTTTGACTTTTCCGACAAAAGTACGAAGAATGTTTTTTTAACTTATACGGCATGAATGGATTTTTAAAACCATATTTCCAAGAATCTTCCATTATAAGTTTTCAAGTTTATTTTTAATCAACATCTTTTAGTTTTAAATTGTAAGACATGTTAAGAAAGGAAAATGTTTTTGAAGTAGAAAGGATATTTTCCTCAAGAATGGATTTCAAGTATTTTATCAAAATTATTTTCCATCTAAGATAATAAAAGGGTTCTGTTTTTATCCCTATTTTTACATTGATTTGACTATGTTGTGATGGAATTATGTTTATGAATTCCTTTATCTTATATGAATTGATTTATGATGTCATGATGTTTCAAGAATCCCATTTTTGTTACATGTGTTATGCGATGATGTATGTTTTATGATTATGTGGCACACATAAGAAAGGATTCATTATAAGATGGGTGGGACCTATATCTCCCTCCAATGCATTGGGTAATGATTTTATATCTCATGAGATAGACATGGCTGGAACGGAAGGTTATTTCGGTTCAGTGATACAAGACTGAAACGAGGAGTAAACTCGGTTCAGAAAGGGACTTTGTCCACTAAGATAGTCTTGGCAATGAGTCATGACTAACAAGAAATGATTTTCCATGATTATGTGTGCATGCCACAAAGTTTCAAGTTTCATGTTATGATTATGGTGATCTCATTTTCACTTCTATGATTTGTTCCATGTTAAGATATTATGATCTCTTTTGCAGGTTATGATTTTCAAAAAGATATGATATGATTTTTATTTCTTTTGTATACCCTTACTGAGCATTTGAGCTCACCCTTTTATGTTTTCTTTTCCCCAGGATATAAAGAAAGGTTTTAGGTAAAAAAAAATATGGAAGATCTTTACGGGAGATATTTAAGATCTTTCACCAGGATTAGAAGATTATGTTCCGAGTTTCCAATGACACTAAACTATTACGATCCTTGTGTGTGTTGTTTTTTGTTATGTACTAAGTATTCAGCAAAAGTAATGTAATGTCCATGTACGTCAAGATACGGGTCTCTACAGTTGGTATCAGAGGAAAGGTTTAGTCAACCTTTGGAAACTAGGATGCGAAAACGTTAGTGAGATCCCTAGAGATATTTCTACTGTATGTCTAGGGATGTCCCTAAGGTTAAGTAGACGTATAAGTTATAGTACTAGAAATACGCTAACGATCATAGAATTAAACCTAAGATGTTAGATATTGAAGGTACTCCCCCTTTATTATGTTGTTTTCCCTAGCATGATTTTTGCCTCTCACACTATTCTTTTTTGGGTTTTAGAAAATGGCTGGAAACAAGATGATTCACGATAATGGAGGATATGATGGACAATGGAATGATATTCTTCATAGTGAAATGGGATTTGGATGTCCAAACATCATTATTATGCCGAATCAGCAATCTCATAATATGATCAATAAAGTAAAATTTGGTAAGTTTCCTGACTCGGCTAATAAGAGAAAGATGGAGTTTTATGATGATCATAGAGGAAAGAATGTTCAATTTCCCCTATTTAAATCATGTGGGAAGAGGCATCAAGGATAATGTTTCAAAGGAACTGGAAGATGCTTTGGGTGTGGAAAAGAAGGACACAAAGCAAGTAAGTGCAAAGGAAAAGGTTCAGTTAACACCATGGATGAGGATAATGGTATTGCTACGACATCAACAATGGTTAAATGTTTTAAATGTGGAATGTATGGGCATTATGCAAACAAATTCCCTAAGGGAAAGTCTCATGAATAGAATCAGTATGGTTATATGGGTAGTATTTATGTGGATGATGATGATGAGACTACAAATGATATGTGAGATGGAAGAATTGTTGAAGCTCGGTCAATGGTTTAAGAATGTAGTGGAATGATTACATGTTTATCAGGTGTAATGTTGTATAAGTAATCTGATGGTACTATGGAATAAAGAGACATGTAAGGATTGTTACATTGTTGTCTGATTAATGTTACCAGTAACCATGAAAGGTTATTCAGATACTTTTGGAAAGTAGACGATAAGTGCATAATAAAAGGATAAGAAGATAATGAGATGTTTGATTGTATTCATGATCTCATGATTGATATAAGGACTAAGTGATATCATGGTTTGAGTATATAGAATTTTGAGGATTTTGGTATGTGGAAAGTGTTAACTTTAAACAGCATTCAGGTTTTCACTAAGCTATTCAAGAGAATACATGATTAAGGACTTTGAATGTTTGGAATGTGACCAACAAGACATATCTTATGATATATGGGGATCAATGATGGTATTAAATCTCTGGTAATCGTTTTCACTATATTATAAGAGTGGACTGAAGTATTATGGATAAGCCTAAAGATTGTAATGGATTATGTTGGACATAAGTTAGGATAAAACGTTTTTCGATATTATTGATGAGATGTTATAGTAATATAGTTTTAGAAAAAGGACAACCTGCAGGACGGGCGACAGCCCATCGCTTCGGACAAGGCTGTGGGAATCGAACCCACAACCGAAGTGCGACTGGCCTTTATCGCCTACCACTGACCTACAGGAAGTCCCTGTTTAGTAGAAAACTAGTTTTATTATATTAATCAGTATGATATGTGAAGTATAAGTTCATTTTAGGAACCATATATGATTAATCTCACTATAGATCGACTTATGTATATAATTTTTGCTAACCTTTTGTTTGAAATAGATGGAATGACCCATCCTTCTATCACATGATCTGCTAATGCTTCACGAATAACAAATTCAACTTCATTTCTTTATGATATGAAGTGGAAATTGTTCAATTCACGAACAACAGTGAGATTGTAACAAAATCATGTAAGTATTTCTTTTAATTCATCAAGTTTAGGGAAATGATCTTGAAAACCAAAAATGTTGTCCTAGTGATCTTATACCTGATGAATCAGATGGTACCTTATATCATCACAAATTTATGGCTTTGTGATTGCTAGCTTTTCCATAGCCATGTTCTCTACCACTCTCCATCAGAACATAATTGTTAGATTTCTCTTCCATATCCATATTTTCACCTATGTGGAAACCCAGTGATTAGTTTATTTGGGTAACCGTTACGTTTCATACTTTTGTTTTTAAAGATAAGTTTTGGTATTCCTTTTTACGATGTGGGTTTCTATCAAAGAAACTTTCAAATAGTAAACCATTTATAACCTCGACGAATTTCGAGGGCGAAATTAATTTTAAGGGGGGTAGAATGTAACACCCCGAGATTTTATGAAAAATATTCTTTTAATTTCATTAATGTCTTGTGTTGTATTCTACACCAAGATTACCTTGCGCTATACGCAACACCGTATTAGCTTGCAGTATACGCAACACTATTCTTGGATCGTGTTACACACAATTTTGATAATAGTTATTCTACGCAACATTGAGTATATATATATATATATATATATTAAATTTATAAATGAAATATGGTTGGATTCTGTTATACGAAACAATGAAGGATTCTTTCACAACACGCAACCCTGACTTGGCTTGCATTACACGCAATCGCATAGCGTGTGTTGTACGCAATATCGAGTTTTAATAAACAATGTTATATTATTATAATATTGTCATGAACTAGCCGTTATGAATAGTATTAACTAAATTTTAAATTTTATAACATTATTATTCATCTTACACATTTCTAGAACATGGTATAAGAACAAAATAAATTTTTCGGGTAAAATAAGTATTTTTTAAAAAATGCAGTTTTACCGCCTTTTGATGTTGCACCCACTTTTAATATAGTTTTTGACATCTTTATATGTTCAATTTGACAAAATAATATTCTTCTTTTGAATCAGGATGTAAAAATTTACATTAGATAAATTTTTGATATTTTTCTGATAACTTTCATATTTTAATGAATAGTAAAAACACGCTATATTTTAATTAAAAACAACTTTTTTCATCGTAATATCTTATGTGGTTAAATTATAATATTGAATGGTTTTAAAGTATATTTAGAATATATTTTTACCACTTAATATAATTTTGGTCATTGGACACAATTTTACAATTAAACCGAACATAAACAAGTGTCAATCTTTTGATAGTTATTATCTCTTAAAAACACGCTTTTTGTTTTGACAGCGGGAATTAATTTTAAATTAATTTATGCCACTTCTGTGTTTTGAATTTAGAAAAATGGATTCCATATTTGGAATCAGGATGTTCAAATTTTGTAAATAGGTAACTTTTATTTTTAGACATTTTGAATAATTACTGCGGTAAATATTTTATTTACCATGGTTAAGGGTAAATCCGGTAAATAAGGGTTAAAAAATAATATTATAATAATATTAAATTACCCTAAAACGTGTCTTAACCCTATTGGTTGATACATGCTCGACCATGGCCATCTTTGGGTCGATTTTGGGACCCCATTGATCCACTTGTAAGTGATAATGACACTTTATTTTAATTAAGTTAAAATGAATACAAAATTGACACAAGCATATATCTTTTAGAAAAACAATTGTTACATAGGGTTATATATGTTGGATTTTAGATTATAAATATTAATTAGAAATATAAAAAGATTTCCTACATAATGGTATTTTATATGTAATTTTTAAACTTTAAATAATTTAATTTATTTATGACACAATGATGATGCAGTAATTATCTTATTAATGAAATATTGACATAATTGATGTTATAAACACCAAAATAAATGTAATTTGAGACTTTTTATGAATTACACTAATTTTCTAGGTTACTATGATATATTAATGTTGATTTAATTAACTTGGTTCGAACATTTAATTCCGTTATGACTCTCACAAAAATCATATATCAAATAGTGTCAAAATTGACACAAAATAGTTTTTAAATCAAATATTATATTATTAATTGTTATTTTATTCCTAAAAATCTAAGGTTCGGCAAAAAGACTTAGATAAGGATATATATATTAATAATAAACAATTTGGGGTTCGTTTGGCATGTTATAGTAAGTGTATTAACCATATAGTGAAAGAAAACAAAAAGACATGGTAAAAGTTAAATTATTTAACTTAGAGTTAAATCTAATTGATAAGGTTAAAATAATATCCTAAACTTGTCTAAATTCTATTGGTTGATAGGATTTCGACCCCTCCCCACTTTAGCTTCGAAATAAGACCCTTTGGAACCATTATAAACCGATTTTTACTTTAATATAAAATAATATTTTGAGATATTCCTAAGGTGCCTCTCTCCTCCCCTATAAAAGGACACCTCCTCCCCCTCCTCCTCACACCAATTTGAGCACTCAAGCTCGGCCAACCCCTACCAAAATCTCTTCTCCACTTCCCTATCAACATCCTACAGGTTCTAGTCTTCCTCAAAGACCAATTCTAGTGCCCTAATAGGAGGTCTCAAAGAGGCACTTCAAAGAAGAGGTAATTACTGTTACCAATTCTTTCATCTTTATTTCTTCTTCCACTTCTTCTTCTTAGGTTGTTTCATTATGAAGTAATAACATCAGTATAACTCATATACTTATATGTTATTATAAGTATGAAACAACTCTATTTCACCATATATCCATCCTACGGAAAAAGAAATCACCGCGCGTGCGTACGTACGGAATACCGTCTCCACGCCGTGGTGTAATCTATTTTCCACCACCACCTTACATGGATGGGTATAATGGTGTAAAGAATAAATATACATAGTTATTAAAACATCATATTGATTCTGATATATTGTATAATCCACTCCAATTCAGTTCAATATTTATGGAAATGATATCATCGCTCGTGCGTACGTACGGACTACCGTCTCCACGGCGCGATGAGATTAATTCTCCATGTTAACCATTTAAGAATGATTATAAAGTATATATAAGAAATAATAATGAAATATATGACATTATAAAGCTACTGGATTTATGTATATATATATATATATGTATGTCATCTACTTACTTCCATTTCAAGACAATAAGGAAAGTAAAACAGCGTTCATGCGTACGTACGGACTACCGTCTCCATGAACGGTGTTTTTCATTTTATTTATCTATCTATTATATATATATATATACTGAATATATATGATATATAAATCATATTTTATATTCTGGAAGTAAGTAAATCATGATATAAGTAATAATGATGTTAAGAACAACAAGTCAAAACACTTACGATAAATGAAACGATTTTACCCAAAATGCTTTTTTAACATGGAATTTACAAAAGAACGGGTAATATAATGTCATAAGTGAACCATATATGATATCATAACAATGAATATGATTCTGGAATAAGTCAATAACATGATTTAAATCATTATACAGGATGTTCGGACACTTACAAAGCAAGTCGGACATAAGGTAAGGAAAATATCACAATCTCATTTTTATTCGAGATTGTTTATTCGTAAGTATTTACTGGGGTGTATTTTATCATCCACATCCATGTTTCATCAAAATGTAATATTATTTCCATCCACCTACAATTGTTTAAATACATTTTTACCCTTCGGTGAGTTTTTAGTAATATGTATGAAAGGAATCTTTTGTCGTACGTGGTACTTTTTGACTTTTCCGACAAAAGTACGAAGAATGTTTTTTTTAACTTATACGGCATGAATGGATTTTTAAAACCATATTTCCAAGAATCGTCCTTTATAAGTTTTCAAGTTTATTTTTAATCAACTTCTTTTAGTTTTAAATTGTAAGACATGTTAAGAAAGGAAAATGTTTTTGAAGTAGAAAGGATATTTTCCTCAAGAATGGATTTCAAGTATTTTATCAAAATTATTTTCCATCTAAGATAATAAAAGGGTTCTGTTTTTATCCCTATTTTTACATTGATTTGACTATGTTGTGATGGAATTATGTTTATGAATTCCTTTATCTTATATGAATTGATTTATGATGTCATGATGTTTCAAGAATCCCATTTTTGTTACATGTGTTATGCGATGATGTATGTTTTATGATTATGTGGCACACATAAGAAAGGATTCATTATAAGATGGGTGGGACCTATATCTCCCTCCAATGCATTGGGTAATGATTTTATATCTCATGAGATAGACATGGCTGGAACGGAAGGTTATTTCGGTTCAGTGATACAGGACTGAAACGAGGAGTAAACTCGGTTCAGAAAGGGACTTTGTCCACTAAGATAGTCTTGGCAATGAGTCATGACTAACAAGAAATGATTTTCCATGATTATGTGTGCATGCCACAAAGTTTCAAGTTTCATGTTATGATTATGGTGATCTCATTTTCACTTCTATGATTTGTTCCATGTTAAGATATTATGATCTCTTTTGCAGGTTATGATTTTCAAAAAGATATGATATGATTTTTATTTCTTTTGTATACCCTTACTGAGCATTTGAGCTCACCCTTTTATGTTTTCTTTTCCCCAGGATATAAAGAAAGGTTTTAGGTAAAAAAAATATGGAAGATCTTTACGGGAGATATTGAAGATCTTTCACCAGGATTAGAAGATTATGTTCCGAGTTTCCAAAGACACTAAACTATTACGATCCTTGTGTGTGTTTTTTTTGTTATGTACTAAGTATTCCGCAAAAGTAATGTAATGTCCATGTACGTCAAGATACGGGTCTCTACATAATGTCCAAAAAACAAGAGTCTTAGTTACATAATTTGGAACTTATGATTCCAATTATGAAATCAATTTTACCAAATTCGAAACACCAAAATATCAGTAATTAATTTCAAAATAATTCCCATTGTCAAAACAAATAGTGTGTTTTTAAGAAACTATATCTATCAAAACATTGACAATTGTTTCTGTCCAATTTCAATGTGAAATTAATTTTAATAACCACCATTGGATTAAATGGTAAAAATATATTCTATTTAAAATTAAAAAACAATTAAAAATATAATATATCCATATAATTTAATTAGATGAAAAAGCAGTTTTGAAGTAAAATGCAGTATTTTTCACTATTCATTAAAAAATGAACATTGTTAGAAAAATACCAAAAATTAATCCAAAGTAAATTTCAATGTACCAATTCTAAATAATATGTTTATTTTGAAAAATAGAGCTTATAAAATTTTCAAAATATAGATTTAAAAATGTTTTTCCATCAAAAGGTGGTAAAACAATCTTTAAAAAATATTAGAGTATTATAAACTAAAGATTGGCATTATTCTCATTTTAATGCTCTAAAACTATATCTAACTCATAAATAGACATATATTTTAAAATCCATTATTATTTACTTACATGGGATGTTACATCCTTCCCCCCATTCAGAAATTGTGTCCCCATAATTTATTTATTTATCGAATAAGTGGGGGTATTTATCTCTCATTGCATTTTCAGATTTCCATGTTTCTTCTTCAACTATATGGTTTTCACATAGAACACTTCCATGATGAATCAACTTTTTCTGAAAAAAATTCTCCCTATGGTCATGAATCTAGATAGTTTGTTCCTCATGAGATATATTCTCTTCCAGCTGAACTACCTCTAGACTCAAAACATAAGATGGATCTAGCAAATACGACTTTAACATTGAAACTTGAAAAACATTACGCACATGGGACAAACATGGAGGTAATGACACTCTATATGCAACTGATCCAACTGTCTCCATGATTAAATAAGGTCCAATGAACCTCTAACTCATGTTTCCTTTCTTGAAAAATCACATTACAATTTTCTATCATGAAACATTGAGGAAGACATGATCACCTACCTCAAAAGAGAGATCCTTACTCCTGCTTTCTGCATCACTTTTTCACCTACTCTAAAATGTTCTCATGTTTTTCTATATTAGATGATTTTTTCTTCCAACTCTTCTACCAATTATCATCCCGTCAACTTCCTTTCACCCACTTTTTCCCAAAAAGATGGATTTTGACACCGCTTCCCATATAATATCTCAAGTAGTGCCATCTGTATACTAGAATGAAAACTGTTATTATTTGAAAATTCGACCAAAGAACGATGTTGGTCCCAACATCCCTGGTTATCAATCTTGCAAGGACGTAATATATCCTCCAAGGTCTGAATTTTTTGTTATCACTTACCATCTGATTGAGGATGAAAAGATTTACTATAATTTAATTCATTATCCAATGACTTCTGAAGGACTTTCCAATAGTTAGAAGATAACCTGGGATCACGATTAGATACAATGGAGAAGGGAACTCCAGGTAACCCGGTTGCCTATTTATGATACAACTGAGATAGTTGATATTGGAATAAAGTATCTCTTATAGGAAGGAAAAGAGCAGATTTATTCAATCGATCAACAATAACCCAGATTGCATTATTACCTAGAGGTGTCTTCAGTAATCCCATAGCGAAGTCGATGGATATATTTTCCCATTTTCACTATGGCACTATTAAATAATGAAGCATCCCTTTCGGTAACTGCCACTCTACTTTAACCTAGTTAAAAGTCAAACACCTCACAGTGAAATTAGGAATATCTCTTTTCATTCCATCCCACCAGTAATAATCCTGCAGATCTCTGTACATCATAGTACTGTCAGGAAGAACTGAAAACAGGGAACTA
Organism: Viscum album; assembly: GCA_963277665.1. NCBI lineage: Eukaryota > Viridiplantae > Streptophyta > Magnoliopsida > Santalales > Viscaceae > Viscum > Viscum album. Next base: position 477,095,620 of record OY728148.1, read on the forward strand.
TGATCCTCACATAACAACTCCTTCCTAAACTGTGAATCACAAGGAACGCATAATATCTTCCCAACACTCAAAACACAATCATTATCATTGTTAAATTCAAGAAACATAACATTATAAAAGAACACCACCTTATTCTGTAACCCACTATCTTTCTTCCGTACATTCTTAATACTGTCTGATAGAGATGATCTCACTAAAACCTGAAACAAAATAGAATAACTTCATTAATCAACAACTTCTATTCCAAATTTCATCAAATCAAAAACCAAAGGATCTCGTTCCAAACGTATCATAGATAATGAGGTATTAATTTATCGACTCAAAGCATCAGCAACATTATTTTCTTTTCCGTGATGGTCATGAATTGTAAAATTTTAATCCTTGATTAATTCCAGCCATCAACTCTCTCTCATGTTTAATTCATTCTGAGTGAATATATACTTTAAACTTTTGCAATCGATATATATTTCACACTTTACTCCATTCAAATTATGCCTCCAAATTTTTAATGCAAAAACAACGGTAGAAAATTCCAAATCTTTTGTAGGGTAACTTATCTCCTGAGTTTTCAACAAACGTGAAACATAAGCAATTACTTTATTATTCTACATAAGGACACAACCAAGTACCTTCAACAAAGCATCACTGTAGATAACAAACTCACTATTTCTGGAAGGAAGTGCCAAAACTGGAGCATTCACCAATCTTCTTTTCAATTCCTGAAAACAATAATCACATTCTTTTGTCCAAATGAACTTAACACCTTTTCGAGTTAACTTAGTCATTGGACTAGATAACCATGAAAACATTTCAACAAACCTCCAGTAATAACCTACCAAACCCAAAAAACTACGGATCTCGGTTAAATTTTGTAGGTCTTGGACATTCTTAGAAAACTTTTGTTTTAGTAGGATCAACAATTATGCCATTTTTAGAATCAATGTGACCAAGGAATGAAATTTTTTGTAACCAAAACTCACACGTTCTTAATTTTCCATATATTTTATTTTATTTTAATGTTTTCTAGATAACCCTTAAATTAATTTCATGTTCTTCAATACTTTTTGAATAAAACAAAATATTATCAAAGAACAAAAAAAAATCATATCCATGAAGTCATTGAAAATTTTATTCATTAGATCCATGAATGCAATAGGTATAAAGCCCAAGCCTTAAACCTTACTTAATATTGAAATAAATTAGTAATTCATTTTGAGGATCTTTTCAGGTTTAGAGTTTTAGAGAATTAGATCATAAAACTTGCATTACATTCCACATTTAAACAAAGTGGTTACATAAAAGATTGTATTCATTTATCCCATCAATGGAAACATATTTAAAATAAAACATGGATTCTTTCATGACACTTATTTGACACTATCATCATATCATGCACCATTCCCTGGACATGTGAAAAACATTTCAAAAAATTGGGATGAGCATAAAAAGCTCAGTAAGGGATATAAAAGTACGGAATGAAAATATTAGTCCATGTATGAAATCATACTTTACTCATAAATCATAATTATTTTAACATACCTCATCAAATAATGAATAAATCATAGAAATCATAAGGAATAAAGGTAACTTGAGTCATTCATAACATTCTTACATAGGGAGTAACCCTCTTGGTTACGTTTGGAATACCAATCATAGTATATTCCCTAAATCTCGTCAGAGAAACCTTGATGTTTGACTCCTTCACATTACCCAATGCATTGGAGAGCTATATCGGGCTCAGCCTCCCTTATTTTATCACGAAACCACCCATCTTCATAATAATTCTAAAGAACCAAAACATAATTGTATCACATAAAACATGTATAAAGGAAACATAACATTTCCACTTTTCAATAACAAGATATCAATACAGCCCATTGATATAAAAAAATTATTAAAACCATTTTCAATACCAAAATAAAAGAAAAGTAAAACATGGTTTTTATTTTTCATTTTAAAAAAGGTATATTTTGTAGAGGAATCCAAAACTCAAATAATTGTCATGGCGGCAGAGAAGTCGTTGCCACCAAATATGTACGACAAAGAAACTTTCCTTTTGTTGTTTAGTAAAACACTTCGTATAAAAAAAAGACTCCTTTTGAATAAGCATAAAACTCAAAGGGGTTTATACACCGTATAAAAGAAAGTTGTGTATAAAACAAAATATGCCTCAATTAATGGATATTGAGATGAAGTCTCTTACAAAGACGATATCCTTGGATTAAGGATAAATCAATTACAGAATTATGTGTGACAAACAAATACACCAAATATAACTGAATTTTAAGTGTAAAAAAATCACAGGTTATTCAAACATATTCATAGAATGAAATATTCAAGGAGTACAAGTTTATCCCAAAGAATCAAAATTGGGTTAAGAAGTTCCCTTGCAAAAATTTGACAGCCTAACGGCGTCACATCAAAATTCAGAAAAAGAGTTGATGAAAGATAAAAAGGGCATCTCATCACTTGAACATAAAATTTACATTAATAAGTATATAGAAGAACATATCCCAACTTAAGAGTATTTTATTTAAAATATATAACAAAAGAAGTCTCTTAAAAAGAGGAGGGTGAAAGGTTCCTTTACCGACTTGGGTAACATTCAAAACATAAACCCCATGAAAGAAGGACAATACAACATTGATGTAAATAATAATAAAAAACAGTATATTACAAAAGGAGTAGAATAATGGGAATTAAATATACCACTCAAAGGAAATGGTGGCAAATGTATCATAAATCTCACGGGAATAAAATTGAGATGAAAAATCCCTTACGAAAACTCGAGAGCCTAACAACGCCACTTAAAAATTCTAAAAAAAGAATTGATGAGAGTAAGAGGGGGTATCTCATCATATAAAAATAAAAATTACAGTATGTTTAATATAAAATAACATCCACCAACATAATAACATGGATCATAAATTAAATGACATAAAAGAGGGTACTTGAAAAGAAAGCGAGAGGTCGGATCCCTTACCTCGTGTCCGACATGACTCTGTCATTATTTAATCTCATGAATAATAAAATTTGGTCAATTTATAATTTCTTAAGGAACTACTTTAAATATTATTATTCAGTTAATATCACATATTATAATGTTATAATAATTGGTTAATAAAGTGAGTTCATATCAGAAGTTTTTGTCGATGTTTGGTACATGAGTAAAAAATTGAACTTGATGGAAAAACATTTCCATGAAGTTATAGGTACATCATATCCAAAATAGTATTGATGTTTTAAATATCATATATATCCAGTATATATTCATTTTATACTATTCCATAGCATTTGGAAAAAAAATTAAAAGCACCGTTCATGGAAACGGTAGGCCGTACGTACGCATGAACGCTACTTTACTTTTTTTGTCATATTAATGGAATTAAAAAAAAATTAGAGATATATATATATTATAATTCCAGAATTATATATATCATTTAGATATAATATATTACATATATATCCATTATATATGTGTACTTATAATAGTACATAACATTTGGAGATAATAAATCAAATGTACCATTCATGGAGACGGTAAGCCGTACGTACGCATGAACACTACTTTCATTTCATTTTTTTTTGTATTCAATGGAATGAAATAATAATGATATAAAGGTATATTATAATTCCACTAGTATATAATATGAAATACCATTGATCACATCCTTTATACGTCCCACATATGGCATTAACGAATGAGATCACTTTGAGGGGGCGGTAGTCCGCACATCCTAAAATGAATATATCGCGTTTACCCATAATGGAAACCATAAAGTTGTGCAATAAATGAAAAATACAGAAGATTATGGAAAACATAAACATATTATATATCATATATAAATATAGTTACATCTTAATGGACACTTTTTAGGTGTTAAAAGAGTATTGAACAATCATCGTTTCGTGAGGCACTAATTCGTCATCCACAGAAACAGTATGTTCATTAACCATTAGACAAAGGTAGGTTAAAGTGTATCTCTAATACTTCTTATAAAAAAATCCTAGTATTTTTAAGATACTGGTGTTGTTACAAAAAAATGTAATAAAATGCTTTTAGGGGTTTGGAGAAGAAAAATAATACAAAAGAACACAAGGGAAGACATTACCTTTAAATCGGGTAACTCTCTTTGATTTGAGCTCAAAGGATTCCTTGGAAAGAATTCTGCCCAAAGTGAGGCTTCAATGATGAAGAGAGAGATGTGGAGAGATGAAATGGGAAGGGGTTGGCCGAGCCAAAGGCTTGAGAGGTTTGTGTAAGGTGGTAGAGGTGGGGGCCTTTTATAAGAGGAGGGGAGGGGCACTTTTGGAATGTTATAAAATATCAATTTATTATAAAATGATTTTCGGATTTTAAAGGTCCCAAAATAATATATTTCGAGTATAATTTGATAAAGTTTTGCAATCCACCCATACAATAGGTTTGTGACAATTTTAGGTCTTAGTTGTTACATTATCTTTACATTTTATTTAAATCGTTAAATAATGAGGTAATTGCTATATCATCAGGTTGTCTTAAATAATTTAATTTATTTAAAGTCTAAAAATTATAAAAAAAACATCATGATGTTGGAAATGTTTTTAGCTTTCTAATGAATATTTATAGTAAAATATATGACTTGTATTACCCCATTTCAAAATTGATTTGGTAAAACAACTCATGTTTGTGACATTTTTATTTTAACTTTAATTAAAAAGTTATTAATGTCATTTTCCTACTAAAGTGGCTCCATGGGGTCCCCAAGTTGACCCATGGATTTTCATGGTAGGCCCTGACACATTCAATGAGGGTAGGACATCTGTCTAGGTCGTTTCATATTATTAAAACATTATTTTTACCTTAAATTACACTAATTACCTCTAATCGCGATTAAAAAATAAAAGTTACTATTCACCAAAAAAATTATTTTAATCCCATTGAACCACATTTTAATTTTTAATGACAACCATGTATGTTGGAATTTTGAAATTCAAAACACAGAGGTGGTAAAATTTCATTTAAACGAAAAATCAGTTTTTTAAGTATCACTTAATGGTTTCACTATTCATCAAAAACAGAAGTTTTGCAGAAAAATACCAAAAATTAACCTTAAGCTATATTTGATATTCCAAATTCAAAAAGGATGTGTATTTTAAAAAATTTAAAACATATAAGTTACATTAATTAATTTAATAATTAATTCCCACTGTCATAGAAAATAGCATGTTTTTATGAAACAATAAGTATCAAAAGATTGACATTAGTTTAAGTCCGATTTCAAGAAGAAATTAATTCCAACGACCAATATTGGATTAAATGGTAAAAATATATTATAATTTCACATTAAAACCAATTCAATATATAATCTAATCATATAAATAAATTATATTAAAAATATGTTTTGAATTAAAATACAACATTTTCACTATTCATTAAAAAATGAACTTTATTGGAAAAACACCAATAATTTACACAAAGTAAATTTTGATGTCCCGATTCTAAAAAAGAATTTTCTTTTGTCAAATAGTACACATAAAATTTTCAAAAAGGGGATTTAAAATAGATTCTCCATTAAAAGTTTGTTAATCGACCTTTTAATGAATATTAGAATGTTTACTCCTAAAATTCGATTCATTCACATTTTTAATCCTCTAACATTTATTGTAAAAAGTAAGAAAATTTGACAAACCTATATAATCATTTTGTAGTTAGTTCTGTTCATTATCGTCATTACAATGGATAGGTGTTAACTACCATTTGAAATAAAATTATTTTATTATTAGAGTGCAACGTATGATTTCAAAAGAACTCGTTGTTGCGTATTCGCTAAGCCATCGAGCATAGCGTTCCCTTTAAATTAATATTAAAATTTTACTCACCAATAGGGATAAATATAAAAATGTAATATTATTTATTTACCTAGGGTGTTACATCCTTCCTCCCTTTTGGGAATTACGTCCTCTCAATTTTAAAATTGGGCTCGGAAACATCATTGAAAGTCCCACATCAGAACAAGAGTCGGTAAAACAATCACATTAAAATAATGAAATAGAAGTACATAGGTCACCCGAGTAAACCCATACTAGGATTCCATGTAGGAAAACATGGATATGGAAGAAAAAGAAAAGGGTCATGTTCTGAGGGGGAGTGTTATAAAACATATTTAAGAGAAAGTTAACCATAAGAAAATCACAAACTTGTGATGGGTTAAATGGTATTCGATTCCCCAGTAGGAAAAGTTAACAGACACCATATTTGTTTTAAGTTACAATTCATTGAGGAATTTATTTTTGAGCTTAACTAAATCATAATGAAACATACTTACATGTCATGTAGACTTTCAACTTTTACTAGATTCCTTAATCAAACTCTTATTTTCTCCAAAAGATGAGTTTTTAGGAAGACTTGTTCGCATTAAGAGTACTACAATCAACTTCATGAGAATCACCTAATCCAAAAAAGAGAACTATATATTTCCCATGACTTTAGACAAAATCCAAAACCAGAATTGTTAGTATGAGATCAGATAATCCACAAATGTATAATCCTTTATAAAAATAAAATCTATTCTTAATCTCCATAATTTGCCCAAAAAAAACCCCAAAGTTCAACGAAGACCATTAGATAAACAAATGTCCATAAAATTATTCAAAGTAAACCAAACTAAGATTGAAACCCAAATATTTTAAGGATTTAATCACATAGTCTTACAAGGTACAAATTATCTTTTATCTCCAAATAACATCAGTTTCTCTTAAATTATCATATTGAAAATTAATTAACCTAATCACATATCCTCGATGATGGGTTAATCATTTCCATAGATAACCCAAAATAAACATACTCTTGATTCCTAAAATCATCTAACTAAAACGAATTAGTTAAACTAACCATGGACTTCACGTAGTCTAGTGGTAGGCGATAAATACAGTCACACTTTGGTTGTGGGTTCAATTCCCGCAGCTTTGTCCGCCGCGACGGGTTGTCACACGGTCTGTGTGTTTTCCTTTTTCCAAAACTATATAATTCTTAAAATATTCCCCAAAACGAGATAAAATCTTCAAAAATAATGATAACATATTTTAACATCAAGTTTATCTCATGCCTTTCATTTTCTATCATATCATAGAGTGACCCATAATTACCTATAAAGTAAGGATCGTATAAACCCTAATGGTTACCTTTATAACTATTACCTGAACTTCCACATCGATTGGTCATCTCGTACATGATGAATTACAAAAGATACCAAGGTTAAAGTGGTTGATCATGAATCCTTGATAGTTGGTTCAGAACAACCACGAGTTTCCTCATTGAATCCCCCATTTCATCTAGTCTCTTAATCAGAGAACCACAACAGTTTCCTTCAAACCTATTGTAACTTTGGTGCCTGCTTGATCCATCCATTCACTAAAAATAGAAATTTTAGTGTGAGTATATCAACAAAACCATCATGTACTAATGAGGAAGATAAACACTAATATATACTTACTCATTCACTTTATCTAAAACTAGGACTCTTTCCGAAATCCTATCCATTATGGTAATGTCACTTATGCCAAGAGAATTTCCTAACCTCTAATGTTATCTAAACTGACCTCTGATACCGACTATAAAGCCCTAGCCTTAAACCATACTTAATATTGAATTAAATGAATAATTCACATTGAGGATATTTTTAGGTTTCGAGTTTTATAGAATTAGATCATAAAACTTGCATTACATTCCACATTTAAACAATGTGGTTACATAAAAGATATTATTCATTTATCCCATCAATGGAAACATATTTAATATAAAACATGGATTCTTTCTTCACACTTATTTGACACTATCATCATATCATGCAGCATTACCTTGACCTGTGAAAAAAATTTCAAAAAATTGGGAAGAGCATAAACTTCTCAGTAAGGGATATAAAAGTATGAAAAGAAAACATTAGTCCATGTATTAAATCATAGTTTACTCATAAATCATAATTATTTTAACATAACTCATCAAATCATGAATAAATCATAGAAATAATAAGTCATAAATGTAACTTGATGCATTCATAACATTCTTACGTAGGGAGTAACCCTCTTGGTTACGTTTGGAATACCCATCACATTATATTCCCTAAATCACTTTGGAGAAACCTTAATGTTTAACTCCTTCGTTTTACCCAATGCATTGGAGAGCTAAACCGTGCTCACCCACCCTTAGTTTATCATAGAACCACCCATCTTCGTAATAATTCCAAAGAACCATAACATAATCGTATAACATAAAACATGCATAAAGGAAAGATAAAATTTCCACTTTTCAATCACAAGATATCAATACAGCCCATTGATATAAAAACATTATGAAAACCGTTTTCATTACCAAAATAAAAGAAAATTAAAACATGGTATTTATTTTTTATTTTTTTCAAAAAAGGTATGGCTTGTAGAGGAATCCGAAACTCAAATAATGGTCATGGCGGGGGAGAGGTCGTTGTCCCCGCATACGTACGACAAAGAAACATTCCTTTTGTCGTTTAGTAAAACGCTTCGTATAAAAAAAGACTCCTTTTGAATCAGTATAAAATTCAAAGGGGTTTATACACCGTATAAAAGAAAGTTGTGTATAAAACAAAATATTCCTTAATGAATGGAGATTGAGACGAAGTCCCTTACAAAGACGGTATCTTTGGATTAAGGATAAATCAATTATATAATTATGTGTGAAAAATTAATACACTAAATATAAGTGGATATTAAGTGTAAAACAATAATAGGTTATTCACACATATTCATAGAACGACATATTCAAGGAGTACAAGTTTATCCCAAAGAATCAAAATTGGGTTAAGAAGTTCCCTTGCAAAAATTCGACAGCCTAACGACGTCACTTCAAAATTCAGAAAAAGAGTTGATGAGAGATAAAAAGGGTATCTCATCACTTGGAAATAAAATTTACATTAATAAGGATATAGAATAACACATCCAAACTTAAAATTATGTGAATTAAATGATATAACAAAACAAGTCTTTTAAAAAGAGGAGGGTGAAAGGTTCCCTTACCGACTTGGGTATCTTTCAAAACATATACCCCATGAAAGAAGGACAATACAACATTGATGTGAATAATCATAAAAGAAAGTATATTACACAAAGAGTAGAATAATGGTCAGTACATATAACACTCAAAGGAAATTGTGGAAAAAGTAGCATAAATCTCACGGGATTAAAAGTGAGATGAAAAATCCCTTACGAAAACTCGGCAGCCTAACGGCGCCACTTAAAAATTCTAAAAAAAGGATTGATGAGAGTAAGACGGGGTATATCATCATATAAAAATACAAATTACATTATGGTTAATATAAAATAACATCCTCCAAAATAAGAACATGTAGAATAAATGAAATGACATAAAATAGGGTACTTGAAAAGAAAGCGAGAGGTCGGATCCCTTACCTCATGTCCGACATGACTCGATCGTTCTTTAATCTACTGAATAATAAAATTTGGTCAATTTAGAATTTCATAAGGACCTCCTTTAAAGATTATTATTCAGTTCATATCACATATTATAATGTTATAAAATTTGGTTAATAAAGTGAGTTCATATCAGACGTTTTTGTCGATGTTCGGTACATGAGTAAAAAATTGAACTTGTTGGAAAAGAATTTTCCTTGTAGTTATAGTTACATCATATCCAGAATAATATTGATGTTTTACATATCATATATATCCAGTATATATTCATTTTATACTATTGCATAGCATTTGGAAAAATAACTAAAAGCACCGTTCATGGAGACTGTAGGCTGTACGTACGCATGAACGCTACTTTCATTTTTTGTCATATTAATGGAATTAAAACAAAATGAGATATATATATATATATATATATTATAATTCCAGATTGATATCTATCATTTAGATGTAATATATTACATATATATCCATTATATATGTGTACTTATAATAGTACATAACATTTGAAGATAAGAAATGAAATATACCGTTCATGGAGACGGTAAGAAGTATGTACGCATGAACGCTACTTTCATTTTTTTTGTATTAAATAGAATGAAATAATAATGATATAAAGGCATATTATAATTACAGTAGGATATCATATGTAATACCATTAATTTCATCTTTTATACATCCCACATATGGCATTAACGAATCAAATCACTTTGAGGGGGGGGGGGTAGTCCGCACTTCCTAAAATAAAGATATCACGTTTAACCATAATGGAAACCATAAAGGTATTCCATAAATGAAAAATAAATAAGATTAAGGAAAACATAAACATATTATATATCATATATAAATATAGTGACATATTAATGGCCACCATGGAAGGTGTTAAAAGAATATTGAACAATCATCGTTTCGTGAGGCAGTAATTCACCATCCAGAGAAACAGTATGTTCATTAACCATTAGACGAAGGTGTGTGAAAGTGTAGCTCGAATAATTCTTATAAAAACATCCTAGTATATTTATGATACTGTTGTTGTTACAAAAAATGTAATAAAAAGAGTTTAGTGGTTTGGAGAAGCAACCTAAGACAAAAGAACAGAAGGGAAGACATTACCTTTTCATCGGGTAACTCTCTTTGATTTGAGCTCAAAAGCTTCCATGGAAAGGATTATGCCCAATGTGAGGCTTCAATGATGAAGATAGGGATGTGGAGAGATGAAATGGGAAGGGTTTGGAAGAGCCAAAGTCTTGAGAGGTGTGTGTATGGTGGTAGAGGTGGGGGACTTTTATAAGAGGAGAGGAAGGGCACTCTTGGAAAGTTATAAAATTTCACTTTATTATAAAATGATTTTCGGATTTTAAAGGTCCCAAAAGAATATATTTAGAGGATAAGGTGATAAGGTTTCGAAATACACCCATACAATAGGTTAGTGACAAGTGTAGGTCTTATATTTTACATTTTATTTACATTTTATTTAAATCGTTAAATAATGAGGTAATTGTTGCATCATCATGCTGTCATAAATAATGTAATTTATTTAAAGTCTAAAAATTATAAAAAAAATATCATGATGTAGGAAATATTTATAAATTTCTAATAATCATTTATAGTAAAAAATATGACTTGTGTAACCCCATCTAAAAATTGTTTTAGTAAAACAACTCATGTTTGTGACATTTTTATTTTAACTTTAAATAAAAAGTTATTAATGTCATTTTCCTACCAAAGTGGCACTATGGGGTCCCCAAGTTGACTCATGGATTGTCTTGGTCGGCAATGACACATCCAAAGAGGGTAGGACATGTGTCTAGGTCATTTGATATTATTAAAACATTATTTTTACCTTAAATTACACTAATTACCTCTAATCGCGATTAAAACTAAAAAGTTACTATTCACCAAAAAAATTATTTTAATCCCATTGAACAAAATTTTACTTCTTAGTGACAACCATGTTTGTAAGATTTTTTAAATTCAAAATAACGAGGTGGTAAAATTTCATTTAAATGAAAAATCAGTTTTTTAAGTACCACTTAGTGGTTTCACTATTCATCAAAAACTAATGTTTTCCAGAAAAATACTAAAAAATCACCCTAAGCTATATTTGATATTCCGAATTCAAAAATTATATCTATTTTAAAAAATTCAAAATATATAAGTTAAATTAATTAATTTAATAATTATTTCCCGCTGTCATTGCAAATAGCGCGTTTTTATGAAACAATAAGTATCAAAAGATTGACACTAGTTTAAGTCCAATTTCAAGATCAAATTAATTCCAACGACCACTATTGGATTAAATGGTAAAAATATATTATAATTTCACTTTAAGACCAATTCAAAAGATAATCTGATCATATAAATAAAATATATTATAATGAGGTTTTGAATTAAAATATAACATTTTTCATTATTCATTAACAAATGAACTTTATCGAAAAAATACTAAAAATTTACACAAAGTAAATTTTGATGTCCCGATTCTAAAGAAGAATTTTATTTTGTCAAATATAACCCATAAAATTGTCAAAAAGGGGATTTAAAATAGGTTCTCTATCAAAAGGTGGTTAGTCGACCTTTTAATGAATATTAGAATGTTTACGCTTAAAATTGGATTCATTCGCATTTTTAATCCTCTATAATTTATTGTAAAAAGTAAAAATATTTGAAAAAAATATGTAATCAATTTTCAGTTAGTTCTGTTCATTCTCGTCATGACAACAGCTAGGTGTTAACTAACATTTAAATTAAAATTAATTTATTATTAGAGTGTAATGTAAGATTTCAAAGGAACTCATTGGTGGGTATTGGGTAAGCCATCGAGCATAGTGTTCCCTTTAAATTAATATTAAAATTTTACTCAAAATATGGCTAAATATAAAATTGTCATATTCTTTATTTACATAGGGTGTTACAATAGGTGCATTGGTTACCCCAAACGGCATAACTACAAATTCATAATGGCTTTATCTAGTACAAAACACGGTCTTTGGAACGTATTATTCTTTTACTTTCAACTTCTGGTACCCCGTCATCAAGTAAATATTCGAAAAATACTGAGCTCCCTAGAGCTGATCGAACAAATCATCAATATGAGGAAAAGAATACTTTTTCTTGACAGTACTGTTATTCAATGCTCTATAATCAATGCAAAGTCTCATTAAACCATCTTTCTTTTTAATAAACAAGACTGGAGCACCCCAGGGTGATGTGTTAGGTCGAACGAAACCTTCATATAATAACTCCTGTAATTGATTCTTTAACTCTAAATGTTCAACATGATCCATTCGATAAGGGGGTTTTGAAATTGCCTTAGAATCAGGAACTAATTCAAGAGTAAATTCAACTTCCCGATCAGGTATAACACTAGACAACTCATCAATAAAAACATCAAGATACTCATTTACCACTAGAACATTATTAATATGAATAGTTCTATTATTTTAAACAATATGTGAAAGGTAACAATCATTTCCTTTGATTACTAGTTTCTCAACATCCTAATATGTTATCAAAACAAAGGGTTCATTCTTGTACACAAATTGAAAATCCTTCTGAAAAGAAGCCTCTTCAGCTCTACAGTAAATTTTCCCAATGATAAACAGAAAGCCAATCCATTCCCAAAAAAACATCAAACTCTACTAGAGGAAAAACAATAATGTTTGAAGGTATATTCTTTCCGCACACAAGGACATGAAGGTTCTTATGATTTCTTTTTGTCATAACATATCTTTATTGTGTTTTTACCATAAGTTTTGGATTCATGTTTTGAGATGGAATTACCAATTTAATAGAAAACTTCTCAGAAATGAATGAATGTGTATACCCTGAATCAAACAACACATTGGCATAATCTGAACAAACAAACTGTGTATCTCATAACACTTCATTCGATGGGCCAACATTTGTTGAAGTAGTTTCAATGGATTTCACCACCACTTTATGCTTGTAGTCTGGATTATTTTCCTTAGTTGAGTCCTTAGTTATACACTCATTTGCATAATTACCCATTTCATTACTCTTAAAACATCTTACTGCTGTCTTTTCATTTCCTTCTTGACCATCTTCCATAAAGTTACGAGTAATATGAAAAGACATACCACACCTGAAGAACATTCCAAAATTGGATAAACATTCTCTAGGTTGCGTTTTACCACACTTCTCACAGGATGGATATTTGGTTTTCTGACCTCCAGGCATCTTTGATGAATTTTTTCCCTTTTCCTACCAACTATGTAAAAGAACACCTGATCATTGGAAAACTCCATTTCCATATTCTCCACACATCAAACAAGTTTCTCATAACTTTTGAACTCATGAGAAGCTAAGGACCTTCGATAATTTGGATTTAACTAGAGTAAAAAATAATTGATAATACTAGCATGGTCTCGGATACAATTTTGAGCATACCTTTCCAGTCGAGTTATCTTCTTTTCATAAGCATCCACTGAGTCATCCCCTTTCCTCAATTCCAAGAATTTTTTTCATCTTATCTCGAATAGTAATAGGAAAATATTTCTCAAGGAACATACCTTTAAATTTATCCCAGTCAATAGCATCGCTCTCATCAGCATCCTTGATATTTTTAACCATACACCACCACTAATATGCTTCACCCTCCAAATGATAAACATTAACATTAACCTTTTGATTGTCTGAACACCCCATGACAAAAAAAAATATTCTCCAGTTCTTTAATCCACCCTTCTGGTGGCACAGGGTCATATGATCATTTGAATGATGGGGGATGTTTCCGCATAAAATTCTCCACTACTGACATGTTCCTCTATGGTTGATCTAGTTGATATCGTGTATGGATACCACCACCATTTTATAGCATGGGTCAACTTTTCCATCACTATAACAAACTTTTGAGTTATGATTCTGACCGTCTCAGGTTGCTGATTTGAAGGTTGTTTTCCTCCTAATGTCTTCCCAACATAGATGCCATGTTTCCTCTATGGAAAACCATTCTGAACAAACATGTATTAGATGAAGCAACATGGTAATCTTCAAATGCTATATCATTTCAATTTGACCATAATGTAAAAAAAATATTTGGAGAATCATTTAATATAATTATAACTCTTAATGTTATTTAAACTGGCCTCTAATACCAACTATAAGGAAACAAACTTAAATAAATACTTACTCTTGGGTTAAATGAATAATTTGAGTTGAGGAACTTTTTAGGTTTAATGAATTAGAGAATTAGGTCATAACATATACATAACAACTTTAATATTACATGTAGACACATATACTCAGTATCTGTTTTTCATAAAAAAAACACTTTGAAAAATAGTGTCATGCCTACTTCCATGTTTTAGACACCAAGAGTTTTCCTTGATCCCATATTTGTCCTTATTACACTTTATGTCCAGTAAAAAACATTTCAAAAACATGGGATGAGCATAAAAAGCTGAGTAAGGGATGCACAATGAAGGAAAAATGTTAGATTATCAAAACAATAAGAAAACCATGAATAATTTATCATTTTAAATACTTTTCACCTTTATGAAGTAGTAAATAATCATCACTGAATAAAAGAGCATTGCATACCCTTTTGTAACCTATATATCACCATAAAACCCATATAAAGAACACATAACTTATAAATTTAACTTGGGACATAATCATACTTAAATGGAATAGCCATACGGTCGACTTACTCACATATCACATAATGGAAAAGCCATACAACTAACTTCCATACCCAATGCATTGGAAGTTATAACGTAACCACCCATCCTGGTTTTCACGGCACCAGCCGTCATTTTGTTTATCACATAACCACCCATCAAATGTACAAGTATCATAATAAAATCATATCACATAAAACCAATATAAAGGAATGATAATATTTATATATTTCAATCACAGTATATATCATTTAAATATATTAACATAATATAATCCTTTATCAAAACCATTTTCAATACCAAAATATGGAAAAGATTATATGGTATTTATTTTCTTATAAAAAATTAAGACTTGTTGAGGAAGCCAATGATCAAATAATACTCACGGTGGTGGAAAGGTTGTTGTCACCCCGTACGTTAAAAAGAAACATACTTTTTTTCATTTAGTAAAATGATTTGTAGTGAAAATATTACTTTTTAATAAAACTAAATGTTAAATGTGTTTATACAGCGTATAAAAGAATGTTTTCTATAAAACAAAAAAATTCCTGAATGAAAGGAGATTGAGACGAAGTCCCTTACCTTGTGTCCTTCGTGACTTGATCATTCATTAATATCCTGAATAATAAACTAGAGGTAATTTCTAATTTTTTAAGAACCCTTTTCAAGTTAATTATTCCTTTTATGTCACTTATTACAATGTTATGAATATTATGCAATCATTTCAGTTAATAACGGTCGTTTTGTCGATCTTTGGTACTGGAGTCAAAAACAAACTTCTTATAATTACAAGTTGTTCATGTGGTAAAATATCCATTATCTCCAGAATTATATTCATGATGTAGATATCATATATATCATATATCTCTAGTATATACATGAATTTCTAATATTACATAACATATATAGGTAGGAAAGAAAATGCCCCGTTCATGGAGACAACATGCCGTACGTACGTTTTAAGGATACTTTCATTTATATTTCATATTTAATGTAATGAAATCTTAATGTATAATGGTATATTATAATTCAAGTATAACATAATATATAATATCATTAACTCCATCCTTTATACATCCCAGACATGACATTAACAGTTCAACTCACTTTGATGGGGCGGTAGTCCGCACTTCCTAAAATGTAATTATCACGTTTATCCATTATAGAAACCATAAAGGTATGCCATAAATGAAACATAAATAAGAATAAGTAAAAAAGTAAACATAATGTATACCATATATAAATAAATTGGAATATTAATGTCCCTGAAGAGAGGCGGTAGAAGATAATTGAAGAATCATCGTTTCGTGAGGCAGTAGTTCACCGTCCACAAAAACATTATGTTATTCACAACTTAGATGGAGTTGTGTGTAAGTGTAGCTCGAATAATTATAATAAAAACATACTAGTATATTGAATATAATGGGTTTTTTACAAA
Organism: Viscum album; assembly: GCA_963277665.1. Classification (NCBI taxonomy): domain Eukaryota; kingdom Viridiplantae; phylum Streptophyta; class Magnoliopsida; order Santalales; family Viscaceae; genus Viscum; species Viscum album. The sequence continues at coordinate 477,112,144 of OY728148.1, forward strand.
ATAATGAAATAATAATAGGTTATGTGGTTGGACAAGGAAAATAAAACAACATGACATAAGAGAAGACATTAACTTTAAATCGGGTAACTCGCCTTGGTTTGAACCAAAAGTGTTTCTTGAAGAGATTTATACAAATTTAATGCTTATAGTATGAATATAGGGATGTAGAGAGATAATATGAGTAGGGTTTGGACAAGTCAATGGCTTGATAGGTGTGGTTAAGGGGGTAGAGGTGGGGGCCTTTTATAAGAGGGAGGAGGGTTACTTTTGGAATGTCTTGAAATGTTACTTTATTATTAAATGATTTTAGGAATTTGAAAGGTCCCACAATGATATATTTAGAGGATACACTGATAAGGGTTTTCAATAGACCCATAAAATAGTTTTTTTACATGTTTATGTTTAATATTTTACCTTATCTTTTCATTTTATTCAAATCGTTCATTAATGAGGTATTCACTGCATCATCATGTTGTCATAAATAAATTTATTTATTTAATATGTAAAAATTAAAAAAAAATACCTTGATGTTGGAAATAGTTTTATCATTCCAATGAATATTTATAGTCTAATAGAACATTTATATAAAAAAAACTATAATTGTTTTACTTCGGTGATACATACATTGGTTATATTTTCCTTTCTTTAAAAATAATATTATTAAAGGTCACTATCACTCAAAATGATTCCATGGGGTCCCATAGTTGGTACAGGGCATCCCTTAGTCTCCCATGACTCAAAAAAATGATTTTTACACATGTTGTAGTCATTTTATATTGTTATGATATTATTTTATTACCCTTAACTACCCGATTACTAATTAATCACTATAATTAAAGATAATTGTCGTCATTACTATTCATAATGTCATAAAACAAAAGAGTATTAATTGCATAATTTGGACACTAATATTAAAATTATGGAGTCCTTTTTACCAAATTCAAAACATAGAAATTGTATTAATTAATTTAAAAATAATTCTCATTGTCAAAACAAATAGCTAGTTTTTTAGAAACAATATCTATCAAACGATCGACAATTTTTTATGTCCAATTTCAAAGAGAAATTAATTCTAATGATCACCATTGTATTAAATGGTAAAAATATATTCTAATTACACATTAAAACCAATTAAAAATATAATCTAACCATATAATTAAATTAGATGAAAAATCAGTTTTGATGTAAAATCCAGTATTTTTCACTATTAATTAAAAAATGAACATTGTAAGAAAAATACAAAAAATTTATCCAAATTAATTTCAATGTTATAATTATAAATAATATGTTTATATTGACAAATATATTTTATAAAATTTTCAAAAGGTATATTTAAAAATGGTTTTCCATCAAAAGGATGTAAAAGAATCTTTTAAAAATATTAGAGTATTATATGCTTAAGATTGGATTTATTCTCATTTTAATCCTCTAAAACACTATCTATTTCATAAATAGACAAAGATATGAAAGTATATTATACTTTACTTACTTGGGATGTTACATATTGAGTTCAATATGAATACATGTTGGAGGAGTTATATAAATATATATATATGTAGTTGGGATATCATTTATACACAACTCGTAATATTCAATATTAATGATCAATTTTCATTCCCATATTAAATAAAATGAATGAAAGTAGAAATTATAATATTTTAAATATATAATTAAATCATATCAGTATTATTACATTAGTTCAAGAAATGGTTTAATATTTTTTTCCGGAGGTATGCACATTTTTTCCCATTAAATTAGGAACACAAAAAACATAAAAGAACAATTAATGAACTATTATTATAAATAATTTAAATTAAAAACTAAATATAATGAATGAAATATTTTAGTATAGTCCACATAATGGGTGTCTTTTTTGTTATTCAAAACTATAAATAAATATTGATCAACCATAATAAAAATGAAGGAATATTATTTTAAGAAGAACCACTACTCATTAATCAAATACATTCCATAAAAATAGCAACTTTTGGATATCCCTAATCAACATTTCATTAGGGTTATACATATTAGAACACTATATTTTTTCACATACTTATTAGTTTCATATTTTTATTTTAATTTTTATGATAATAAAACATATAGACCCCACATGATATTATATTTAGATACTACATTATCTGTAGAATATGAATTACATATATTATAATTTTTTATTCATCAAAATAATAATAAATGGGATCTTCTTGTTTCATCATGTCATTTTCATCACCATGATATATATCATTTGGTAGGGATAATATTAATTAGTTTATAAATGACTATAACATAATCCATGGCTTCTTATTATTGGTCATAATATTGTGTATTTAGAAATTGTGATAATATATTATGAAAGAAATAAATAACACATTTTTAATTTTTCTAAATGTATTATTAGAAAATGAGTTCAGGGTTGATGTGCCCACATTGGTTATTAATTTAAATATATTTTTTCATGATTCCAAAAAATGGATATTTGTTTATGATTGAATCTGATAGTAGTTCATATATCTATTCTATAGAATAGACCATCACTAATGTGCATTGAAATTAATCATTACCACATAATTTATGAACATATATATATAATAGTATCATCAAAAGTGGATATTCATATTTTCAATTATTTTGCTGAATGTGTGATTTTAATAGTGTTAATGAAATAAATGTATCCCTAAATTGAATAAGGTTTTGTGTCATTTTAATCATAAGAAACCATAAAATATTCTATTATATTTGAAGCGTAAGGTACTTATTAATCCAAGTCAGTTGACTCGAGGGTATTTTCCTTACACATGTGAATTTATTATTTTATACTTCCATATATGTAATTCTATAACACTAGAATCCCAGAGCTAGTGCATTACTTTATTATGATGGAATTAATACAACATTCAAACCCCATGTAACCGTATAGTTTTCTAATTTTGGAAAACCATATTATATATATGATACAAATATTATATATAGAAATAGTTATAAAAATATGATACATAAGAAAAAAATTGAAATTCATTATTGAAATTTTATTCAATGATTTATTTTCATAACTTGCAAAAAATAAACATAATAATTGTGAGCTCAAATTGACACAACAAGTACGTAAAATGGATGTAATAATTAATCATTGAGAATATTAAATATGGAAAGGTTAATATCTGATAACATATGAAATTAAAATAACTAGATAAAGAATAAGAATTATTTCTTGGTATGAAACTGAAACACATTACATCTAATCAATAAATGGTGAATAGAATTCATACATATATTTTATCTTATGAAAACCTCATGGATATTAATAATGAAAACTAAACATTCTAAGATGTATTATATTAGTAATTGGACATCATATGTATGGAATATGAAAAACTATACCATCATGACCATTTTCATGTTGGTTAAAATTAATGATAAGTACAAATTTAATTTTTTAATATAATCTCCAAATCAAAACCTGTTGATGCATTGAGGGGATACATAATGTTTGGGTCCCAACCACAATTGAAAATATAAATCATTCCTCGTATCCCACAATAAAAGAAAATATAATTCCTTATAAGAATACCTTATTGAATAAAAAATACATATTTATCAATTATTATCTAGTATATGATGAATAATAACAAGTATTTTTGAAATATATTAGTGTAATTACCCGTGAAATAATCATTAATGATTGAAAACAATCATCAAAAATTACAAAGTGTCCCATACATCATTGAAACATTTGAATCATAATTCCCAAGAAGTATTTACAGTAATGAATAATATAATATAATGAGAATTAGGTAATTCATTATACACCATGTCAAATGGAATTATATTAAACACATAAAACATACTAGGTTAATAACCATACAAAATGGATCAATGAAAAGAAATTGATACTTAATCTCGTACATCGAGTATAAATTATCGCATGTTTCATTATATCCTTGAATAATAAACATATTATAAAAATTTACATTTCTGAAAAACAAATTACGGATTAGTATTACATTTACCATACTTATTAAAAATATGTTAATTACTATATAAAAAATTGGGTTTAAATCATGTGTTTTGACCATATTTGGTTTCTAGGTTAAAAACAACTTTGGTATATCAATTATTGTAAAAAGAATCATTATATAAACATATAAATAATAATAATCATGTAATAATTATAATAGATATACATAAATTATATTTTTAAATACAACAATGAAATATGGTCATGAATGATGAACCGACATTACAATTATGGAGATCATAGGTCATACATACACATGAGTAACATTCCCATTTTTCAAATGTTCATTGTGTAAAGAAGGTAACTAACTAAAATTTTTCTATAAAAATATTAATATAATAAATAAAATATTCTAGATTCATATAGACTTATATATATAATTCATGTTCTATAAAATGATTCACATCATATCGTGGAGGAAACAATCCACACATCCTCAAACGACGATATGAATTTTTAGATGTGTGAATGGGTAATAAAGAAAATGATGTATATTTTAATTAAAAAAAAGTAATTAGTCAATTATTGTGATATGTATTTCCTTTTTATTATATATTTTTTATTAAAACCATCCTTTATGCATTACATGTACAAAGTGAACGAATCAATTTTGTTTGAGGAGGTAGTAGTCCACACTTCCACAAATGAAGATAATTTAATTCGAAAAAAAATGATTGTATTAGGTTATGTGCATAAAAAAAATATATAATCATAAATAAATAATAAATAAAATTTATAAGTAAGATTTATATAATAATTCCGATCCATGAAATGTGGTAATAGAAAAAATAAAAATCATTTTTTCATTAGGTGGTTGTTTTCCATTCTAAAAAATAGTATGTTTATTTATCATTAGGTTATATTGTGGGTATATTTAGCTTGAAAAATATGAATTACAAAATCATATTATTTTTTGGATAAATGTTTTTAATATAATAATCTAATATGTTTATTTTAGGGGTGGTCATTTGAAATTAAACTAACGATCTTAAGGAAAGATGTAACCACATATTTGGGCAACTCCTTCTGGATTGCACCATAGGGATTACATGGATGGAATTATTTCCAAGGGGATGATTCCAGGATGAGGAGAGGTATGAATTGAAATTATGTATGTAGTATAACTATTTTAGTAGAAATATTAGTTTTTATGCTAAAATTGGATTTTGTTTTATACTATGCTAGTCATATATATTGGATGAATATAAAAAATTTCATATGATATATATAGTATATATTTCATTAAAATCATCCAGTAATATTAATTAATTGAATTTATTACCATAAACCACCATTGGAGGAAAAAATATAAATTTTTGGAAAAACATTTCTTTTATACTCAATTGGTTCTTCTATTTATTTCTAATCAATTTGTAACTAATGAATGTAGTGTATATTTCTGTAAAACAAATAATTCCATATGATAGTTATTTATATTCATAAACTATAATTTAATAGCTCTGTTAAGAATAATTATATTAAATAATAATATTTTGATAATATATTTACTGCTCGGTTAATACTTGTTGTGTGTGTAATGAAATCTGTCGAATAAGATCATCCATGCGTATAATGAAATTTAACATAGTTTTTTCATAAATTGATTGGTAAAGAGTATATAAAATATAATTAAAATGGTTATTATATTTTAATCTCAAGTTATATTAAATTCCCTTACATCTTGGTGTTGCGTGATGTGAATTCTATTAAATACATTATTTATACATTATATTTTTTCATGTAACATTTCTTAATCATGATTATATCCATTAAAAAAAGTTTCATGGAATGTAAATATGTTCCCTATAAATTTTATCTAGTTAATATATTTTAAATATATATATAATATAAAAAAAATATTTCTATAATAACATCATAATCATTATTGGGTGCTTTCCCAAGTTCCAATGTTTCCATGAAATCACATTTCAAACCCAGTTCCATATCAATGTTGAATAGCGTTTTTTATTATAGTAATAATGTTTTATAGTATTATTATTATCACTATTGAAATTAAACCATTATGGAACCATATTAGTGGTAATATTTATCATTAATGGTCACACAGGGAATGAAATTGTCCTTTTGACCCATATTTCCTCCAAGACAAAATGTAATAGAGTAGCTTTTGACTAGTGGAGTGATACAACGGGAAAAGATAGTATACTATGAAGTGTTGTAGATTTAGTCTAATTAATATAGTTTTTTGACCGGTATATATAATAAATAATCATGATCCTATAGTAAAATGCATGGATGACTAACTCATTAAGTCATAAGGCAGTGAATCCAAGATACCATATAGTATTTTGAGAAGTAAAATGTTGGTTAAAATGATGTAATGGTTGGATTTTAATATATATGTTAGGGGAAATTAGTCCAATTATCATTTCATTTTGTTCCTTGAGGTCTTTAGTTTATATATTCATTGGGTTTCAGAGGGTTCCTGTATAGACCCACATAATTGTTTTCCCTAAAAATATAAAAATATATTCATGAAGAAAATATTTCTATTTATATTTAATTATAATTGAATAACCTAATTCATATGTCCTTTAACACTACATTATCAATCGATGATAGTGAATCCAACATGATTTTTAAACATTATCATTATTTGTTTCTTAAAATAATAAAAATGAATTGTAATATGAATTTTAAGTGCTCTAATTATGAAAAAAAATAATTTATTTCAGGAAAAAAAAATTTATGACCATTCCATTATTTTTTATGAATTTAAATTTTTATTCAATATAGATTAATATCCACAGGGTCTGTCTATCTTGGGGTCCCATGGCCCCTACTAAATTTCACGAAAAATAATTATAATTTTTAAAATATAATTTATTTAAATGATTATATATTCTATGAAATGTTAAATTAATTAATTTAAATAATTTATAATGTTCATAACATAGTAACATTTGAACTAGTTTTTATGTAAATTAAATAGAAATAAAAATTTTAAAAATGAAGTATAAATGACATACAATGATTAAGTGGTTTACCATCGACATGTTACTTTGAGTTCATTCATAATATAATTAATATATACACTATTATGTGTTAGTGATCATTATCCCTTATATAAATTATAATCAATAAAATTTATTTTTATTTTTATTAATTGTTAAATTAAATATTAATATATCGAAGACTACCAATTTATCTCATTCAATGTATTATGTGATGAAACTTATAAATCTAGATAATTCATCTCTCATCACCATTAGGTGTATATATAGTCCATAGTCATTAAATATATTATTTAAACCATAATATAATCAATAAATTTATGATAGAAATAATGATTTGTTATAAATAATAATGGATGTGAAAAAAATAATGAGTTAAATTTCACTATCACTAACAAAAAAATCATTAACCCTTAAAATATCAATCATGAAATAGGAAAATGGTGAATTGTTAAACCAAAAAACATGACCTATAATGTACCACGATAATGAACTAAAACCATATTTTGTTTTTTATTTCCACAACGAAAACAGTTCATAAAATGAATTCGGATTTAAAAAAAAATTATATGTAGAGTTGACACAACATAATCACCATTAAATACATATAGTGGTATTTATCAACAATATATCATGATATTTTAAGATGAATAAATTTAGACAAAAATTTATAAAATATTTATTATAAATACATTCCAAATCCTATATATTTGGATTTCCCCTTATAATAATTAATACATTAGAATTAATAATGGATTGATTTAAAGAACATATGACCATTGGATAATTCGGTTATTCCTTAAGTCAAAATCCTTATTAATATTACATAATACTCATAAAAAAATAAAACCCATTCCAACAACACTTCCATAACATTCCAGATGTACCATCAACCATACCCCACTAATGGGTTCATTTAAACCTTACAAAGTTGGATATCCATCCCACTATAATAATATATTCTAGACACTGCTCAATTATCTTTTGGGTAGTGATAAAATCACCATTTAATTTTCATCACTATATCTAATAATTTTCAAATCTCTGTAAATTTATTTTCCCAAATCAACCTCCACATCGTTCCGACATTATATAAAAAAATGATCGATACTTAGCAATAAAAACCCCAATATATTGTCATGATTCTATATCTCAAAACATAGTTGACTTACAGAAAACATTATCCAATATATTTCTTAATTTCTTTATTTGATAAATATGGACTAACCCTGAACTTTTAAAAAATAAATGAATATAATGTAATATCATCAAATAATATCTAGTAAACCCATAAATTTTCCCCACATGAGTATTAAAAAAATTATTTGAGAAGACAATATTAGCAAATCATTGAAATAATATCTAAAATTTTAATATTTTTTTAATACTAATCCATTTACTAAAAAACTTCATAATATCCCATAAATATAAAGAATCCCATTAATTTGAAAAAACAAATCAAATGGTATTTCGAAAATAAACCTTATAATCAGATGAATATATAATCAAAAATAAATTAACTATTTCTTATTGGTATAAATTATATCATTTCTCAATATTAATTTTCCTTGATCATGGTAACTAATTAGGATTCATTATAATTTACATTACATTACATTTTATTCAATGTTTATGTTTCTAATAAAATCCATTAATGGTTGGTATTTTTAGTGGATAATCATATTGTAATGAAATTATTAATAAAAACATGACAATAATGTCTAAAAGGTATTTGAGAATATTCCCCAAATAACATAATAACATTTAATTAATTATTAGTCAATAATTAGTTCAATCCAAAAATTAAAAATACTCTACATCCAATATGTTAAATAAATTCTTCTACTTTGTTAAACAATAAAAGAAATTTATGGGCTTAAATAATCTAAATAGACGTTATAATTTCAATTCATTATAAATACTTTTTTATAACTTGAATCATTTTCATATTATGATGAACATATGAAATCATTGATAAAATATTTAAATGAAATTAAAATATATTGTAACATTATTTCTAAAAATGTGAAATTATTATTTTTTTAATTCAATGTTTTCTGTGTTTTTTAATTATTTGACTGAAAATATACTGTAATATCTTATTAAATTAACAAAAATTAATATAAATGTTATGTTAAAAAGTGATATATTACATTAATAATCACATGAAAAATCTATCTATGAGAGTTATCTATAATTATTTTCATTGGTTTTAATAAAATTCACAGATGTATGTATATTTTAAATTTCTATCGTTTATGGTATTCTAAAGAATTTAATTAACCATTGATAGGTATTTATGTTAAATGTCAAAATAATGAGGTAAAAAATAAATTTTATATATGATATGCATGATATATATCCAAGAAGATGATATATTGATATTTTTTACCAAAAGAAAAAGTTTAAATTAATATTTCACTAGGTTTTTAGTGAACCAATGTGTCATGAACTAAGCTAGGTCACCATCCAACCCAATGCCCCACCTAGTCCAAGACTTGGGTTGAAGGGAATTCCCAATCCCCATTGGCTGGAAACTGGTAACAGACAACCAATATAATAGAAATGAGAATTATTTTAACTTAAAAGAAATCAAATAGAACTAAATAAATAATAATAATAAATATAAAATATAGTAAAACTAGTAAGATAATCTCAAATACTGATATATCTAATTCAGCTACAAGATACAACTTGGTATGCTGAAAAAGAATTACTGAATTGAAACCAATGCGATCAAACTGAGCTACAACCAAGGGATCTCATTGTAACCCTAATCTCAAATAATTATATATTTAATTCACATATCAATAATAATTTTTCTTGATCACGGTAATTTATTTGGATTCATTATAATTTTGATAACTTTCCATTTTATTCATTGTATATGTTGTTTGTAAAATATATTAATGGTAGGTATTTTTAGTGGATAATCAAATAGTAAAGAAAAATATTAATAAAAACACCAGAAGAATGTACATCAGGTATTTGAAAATATTCCAAAAATTATATAATAACATTTAATTTATGATTAGTCAATAATTTTTTCAATCTATAAATTAAAAATACTCTACATCCAATATGTCTAATAAATTATTTTAATTTTTTAATCAATTGAAATGTTTTGTGGACATAAATAATATAAATATATGTTATAATGTTAGTTGATTATAAATACTTATTTATAACTCCAATAATTTTCATATTATGATGAAAACATGAAATTATAGATAATATATTAAAAAAATGAGCATGGAGGAAAATGGGAAGTTGAGATCTATCTCTTAAAACATAAACATTGAAATCAATTTTAAAAGAACCATTCAGTCAGTGTTTTTTTCAAATAAATACCATAAACCATGTATAGTGAATAAGATTATTTGTAAAGGTGGCAATGACTATTTTAGTACACGGGTTGAGAATGCATTGGAAGTCCTAGTAACTCAGAGAAAAACCAGCACAAACTATACACATGAATCATCCAGAAGGCATTCCCCAGTGGATGACATCATAAAGCCCGAATTCCTTATTGTCACCATACATAGACTGGTCGAGGGGCCGGATCACATAAAAATATACCCATGTATCCACCAAATATCATCTATAACCTATTATAAGGTAATATACTACTGAAAAAATCAATCTCAGAATTTCCCTTTCTATGCTAGATTACAATGTAATTTCATACAAGGTGATGTGCCATACAATTTATATAAGCAGTAAAATTACTTGTATATAAACATTACCAAAATAGAAACACCTTGGCCACCTTAATGTGGTCCCTTTCCATCAATCAATTATTAAATAATGGAGGTTCCGTAATGGAATTTCTCTAATCTTATGGTCCACTAACTAAGATAGTGACCTAACCCATGAATGGTTTTCCCGGTAGCCATTTAAAATATCCAAATGGGCCTTTAGGTCTACCCACCTAGGGTACATTTAGAAAAAAGGTAACACATCAAAATCCATTTCCAATAACATGAAATCCGATTTTCACTATGTATTTTCCAAACATCCCTAATGATTCAAAAATACTACCAAACATGTCACAATTTTCAAATAGACCATTATTTAAAATACACATTACAAAAAATCTATGTGGAAAATTGGAATAATCCACTTAAAGTTCCAAATAATCATTCAACCACTACCTGAGATGTATTATTTTTTAAAAAACCCAAAAATGTTATAAATTCATATATAGTTATGAAAACCACACATTCCCATTATAGAAACCATGGCACAGTTTTTCAAAAAATGATTAGGTAGATGAGAAAAGAGATCATTTTAGAAAACCAACGAACAAGAAAAGAACCACTCCCTATTTAATAATCATTTATAGGCCCATCCATGTGTTCCCTCCATTAATCCTTGGGTGTTCCAACATCCCATGTCATAGAATAGATGGTTTTCCCCACCCATTTTTATGAAACTAAAAACACCTTCAACAAACTCAAAACCCATCTCATCCAAGACAAAATGTTTAATAAATCAAACATAAAAAAGAAAAAAAATTATGAAATGTGTCCATTTTCAAATAAGACCCAAAATATATAACATAACCATTTGAAAGAAAGTGAAAAATTTTAAAACCTAATTGGCTAGGCATACAAATGTGAAACGAAAATGAACATTTTAAAAACTATTTTTTGTCAAATATTACAATATTAAAATACTACCTTGAAATAACTATGAATATAATAATGTTTTAAAATATGTATAAAAAATTAATTAAGGTAATCTAAGTGTCATATAGATTAAAATTGGATGTAATGGTTTGGAAACACATACCATAAAAGTTAGAATGTGACGAATCCCATAAAGATGGAAGATTATGACTCTATGAATGAAATTCCAAACCTAGAAATCCAGAAAATCAAACCATATTAGCCATCTACTAACCTAGGGTTCGTTATTTAGGAAAAACCCCCATGGAAAACCAATAAATCGAAAAAAGGAGAAGATTAATATTGGATAAATGAACAAATACTGTAAAATCGTACCTTTGTATTAAAGAGAAAGAACCACAAAGGGAGGAGAGCCATTGAATAAGGGGTATTGTGACCCCATGGACTGAAAAAAAAATGATAGATAGGAAAGGGAATTAGATTATTGTTAAGGAGATGAGAGATAGAAAAGGTGTAAATTGGTTTTAATAACCTAGATCATCAACGCAGTTTGGCCGTTCTTTTTGTGAAACCGTGTGGTAACCATGCATACCCCTATATCCACAGAAGGAAAAGGCTCATAATTTATAGGGACATGCCTCAAGGATATGCACTATATGTTAGGTCGGTTATATCCAACCTGTACATTTTTCATGATCAGGCTATATGGTTTCTTCATAACATTACGTAAACCTTCTCTCCTAGGAGAAGTCTCATGAAGACTCTAGAAACAAAAAAAAATATCAACTAGGAATCAATCCCGAACCTCAACCGAATGAACCAAGACATATAAAAGGAAAAATAAATGAATGTATAAAGTATGTGTGTGAAAATTATCCCCCCAAATGGTACATTCATCCCATATAAATCCCCCAATACGATAGTTGACAAAATCATCAGTTCATGCCCTGATAAAACCGAGGAAAACCATGATTCCCGGGATGTCCTTACTCTCCATAGATCAAAACCATCCACTTCAAAATGAAATTGAAGCCCAATATTCAGTGGGAAATATGAGATGGTTATTTCTACCATAATAACTCCCCAAACACATGAATATTAATTCCACACACCCTTCCACGTGGAGGGGACCAATGCAGTAACTCCCAAACCAATCTCACATGATTCACCCACATGAACTGAACAACACTCTTGAGAATTAAATAGAAAACATACTATAAAAATACCCAGCAACTAAAGGATGAGAAATTAGATCAAAACCTCCCACATAAACCTAATAAAATCCCCACTGAAAATATGAACTATGAAATCCCTAGCCTAAACACAACCCATTTCATCAATGCTAATAAAATAACTCCACCACCGAGATTAAGGAATTTATTGGGAAACCAATCATACAATGAAACTAGACTGGATATATCCTATAAAAAATATAAAATCTCCAAAAAAGGGTAAACATGATCACATAATAGATTTTATAACTATTCACACCGGGAAACTTCTATGACATAAGGGACAACTCATGGAAAGGAACCCAAACAATGAATCGGCCTAGAAACTGCACCCATCAAATCTACAACCCAATATTCATCATAACAAGCACATATGTAATTAAACCCAAAACTAGAATGGGATCATTCATTCAAGGGACCAATAACAATCAAATAATATGAATGAATTAAAATCCACATTTAAATTATATTAAGCCTCTTGGATTGTGGTAGAAAAATTTCATAAACCACAATAATAAGGATGAAATTAAAATGATTACAAGATTATAACTATGAAAATATATGTATTTCCATCCCAATATCTTCAAAATAATACCCATCCAAGGTTCCATGCGACCTTGGAAACTACTAACTATCCATGACCATCACCCTAAGGCCTACAGTTGGGGCTCTAATAGATTATTCAACTCCTACCTCACAGTCAGGTATTAGCATCCTCTGATCCAAACTCATTATCCCTCCCGATGATTAAAAAAACCACAATTTTGGTACATTTTTTGTGGGATGCAACATGAGGGATCAGAATGACTGGATCAGCCACACTTACAGTACAATTTTCAAGGGTCTAAAAAATTAATTTCGAAAACCAATTAATATAGATTCATAAAGATTTGTTCCATTGGAGATATGACCCACTCCTTCCACACTTGTTTAAGGACCCCAATAAAAAGAGGATCCATCTCTTTAATGTGGTTATCTTAAAATCTTTCTGACCGCTTGCCCTAACAAATATCCCAAAATTTATCCACCTGACCCATCTTCACAACCTTATGTATGAAACTTTGAGGGAAGGTATTCATGGACATTTCGGATGTCACCCCAACCTGTATTGATAGAGGGGAAACAAATCCCATAGGTATAAAGAAGGAACCTCAAACAAAACTAAGTAAAATATTACACTTCCAAATTTAGGCATTGAAAAAAAAAACCTAAAGACTCTCTCTACATCCACAGACCACACAACTACCTATAACAAACCTCTATTACCTTGAAAAATTTGAAACAATTGATATATAATAGATTTGGGTATATCTCATTATCATATTATGGAATATTTCATTGAGGAACATCTTGAACATCAAGATGAACACAAAATAAAAACATAATCATGAAATACACACAATCAAAAGAATCACCACAATATCAAAAAACCTATTTTGGAAGCAAAACAAAATCAAGCACAAAAAAATAAATCTTTTCAAAAATCACAATTCATATTAATTTTAAAAATCTAATCATTTATAAACTACATTAAAAATACTAAAAACCACATTTATTGAAAATTAAATTCCAAATATTCATTTCCCATTTCAAAACCACCGTTAGATAATATAAGGACAATCATTAAGTTTAAAATACCCTACCACATAATCCCATGAACCATTTCACTTGTTTCCATTAATATAAATCTAAACATGTCGAAATACACATTCATCACATGTGAAAATTTCCAAAAGTACGGTTGAGATATCCCCAAGACACACCTTTAAAATTTCAGAAAATTACGAAATATTCATACGAAATAATCTTCAACAATAAAACCCAATTTTTTTTCTAAAACGCACTTTATCTATGAAAACCATTTTAAGAAGAAACAATCATTCCCAGAAGTTTTTTAATTTTCAAAACCTCTTACACTATCTAGAATTGTTCAAAGAGAAACATATACCATACAACTGGAATGAGGGACTAACATCTACACCCAATCCGGCAACATGGTAGTGAGTAATTCCCCATGCATCCAAAAACACTAAGTGAATATTAAATTGGGAACATGAACTCAATATGGGTAACTAATCCATATAAGGCCACAAAATGATACCAATTATCCTCTATTATAATCCCTCAATCCAAAAAACCCACGGAAAAAATACTCAAATCCCATAATACCCCTAAAATCTCGAGGGTCAGTGCGATGAAGAGTTTACAAAGGAGTTCTGGCACCATGCTCCTGAGTGCAAATAATTCAAATATCCCCTTACTACACACTCCAAATAGTAATGGTACCAAATGATTCTATTTTTTCATGAACATTTTGGGTCTTCATCTGACCTGACACCCGACCTAGTCTGTGACATGGCTTGAAGGGAATTTCCAATCTACAAGAGTAGGAAAAAAATTCGAGTCATTAGATGAAACAAAAATAAGAATTTTTTTAGCTCAAAAGATAAAAATTATAAGTAAATAAATAAATAGATCCAACTAAAACTATAGAGAAGCTAAAAACTGGATATAAACCATTAATATAAGAAATTTTTCTACAAGATATAATTCAACATGATAAAATCCAAATAAATAACTGAAACCCAAGAGCAAAAAATGATATACCACCATGTGTTCTACATGTGACCCTTTTATCACAACTAACCATAGGAATAAACCTACTCCAACACCGAGCTTCTCAATTTGGAAAACCTAAAAAAATAAACATAACATAAAAATCATCTCGGGACTACTCATACTGATTGGTAGAAATAGGATTTGAGTTGACATTCAGAAGGTACCCAAAAAAGAGTATATTCAAATACTTTACCAAAAAAATCAATTAATACTAGTATGAGATAAAATTTTAATAGTGCTATGTAATACAATATTTACATATTATAAAAAAAATATTTTCCATTTCTCAAATAATTACAAAAATGAAAATGAATGAAATGGGGGAGTTCAGATCTCACTTTTAAAAAACATACTAGGAAATCCATTTTTAAACCAACAACACATTCTGTGTTTTTTCAAATAAATATCATAAAATAGGTGAAGATAATAATATTTTTTTACAATGAGGGAAGCCTCTCAAGCAGTACTCATGGTGACAAAACACAAGAAACCATATAAATTAAAAGGATAAACAAAACATACTATACATGTGCCTTATCTGAAAGGAATCACTACTCTATGACACTATAACACCCAAATTCCAAATTTTCGCCCCACCTGACTAGGACGATGGGACCAATCTCATAGAAATACACAAAATTATCCCCGGCTATGGGCTACTAGCTATTACAACAACCAAGAATTGTATATAAAATGCTCTCAAAATTCCACTTCACTATTCTAGGTTTCCGGGTTATATTTAACATGTGGGTGTTCTATACAATTCAAACAACATGTCAAATTCATTATGTACAAACATCACCCAACAATCACAATCTTGTCCTCCTAAATAGTGTTCCCTTTGCATCAATCAATCATTACACAAGGGAGATTTCATACCAATGACACTCGAATCTCATGTCTCACAAAGTAGTAATGTGACATAACCCATGAATGGTTATCCATATATCAATTGCAAAATAACAAAAGTTCCTTTAGTTATACCCACCCAAGGTATATTTACCAAAAATGAAACACCTCAATAGGTCTTTCAAATAACATGAAATATCATTTTAAATAATCATTTTTCAACGGTCCTTCATGTTTCAATCATACAACAAAACAAAAAATAATTACCAAACAAGCCTTTATTTCAAATCAAATTCACCACAAAGATACATTGAAAACATTAACAATAGACATAATGTCCCTTAAATGACTTAAAACTCTACAAGAATCAATTACCTTTTTATCAATCCCAAACAAGTTATAATTTATCACACAATTTTGATGTCCACCCAAATTCATTATAGAAACCATAGAATAATTTTTCAGAATGATGGAGGGAGATAAGATAAGAGTTGTTTCTAAAAATCCGCCATTTAAAAAGAGAACAACTCCAAATTTCATCATTATTTAATGGATTATCCATGTGTTCCCTATATGAACCCATGGGTGTGTGCTCATCTTATGGAATAGAATAAGTAGTCTTTTCAGCAATGATTTTATAAAAAATTTCACAAACCATACACTGAATCATCAAACCATATGATCAAAAACACTATATTTTTTAATGAAAACCCAAAAAAAAACCAAAAAAATCATGAAATGATTCTATAGGCAATTACTACCCAAAACACCTAATATAACTATTTGAAAGAAATTGATAGTTGTTAAAACCCAAATGGCAAGACATTAACATGGAATTGATAGAACTACATTTAAAAACTATTTTTAGTCCATTATACAAATAAGAAAACACTTCTTTGATCTAACTATGAAAATAATAAATGTATGGTACAATTTTTATGAATTAATTAATAAAATTATAGAATAATATTGATAAAAATTGGAAACAAATTCATGGAAACATCTATGGCAGAGTGCAAAAGTGATAATAACCTTGAATATGGATTATTAGGCCTCTACGAATAATATAACTACCCTATCCATCAATAAATTCGAACCAAATTAGCCAACCATAACCCTTTTGTTCATCTATGGGAGAATACCCTAAAGGAAAAGCAATGAATAGGGAATGAAAAAAAAAATTGAAGAAAAATGAACAGAAACATAGAAAATTTCCTTAGAATCAATGAGGATTAACCGAGGAGGGAAGTTTAAAATAATTGAAGGAATCATGGGTCCCCTTGGTGTGATAAATTAAATTGAATGGGATGATCATCGATTTGAGTTAAAGGGATTATAGTGGGAAAATAAGGAAACATGTTTTGAATGACATAACATGTCTGCATGGTTAGGCCAGAAGGTTTTCCAAATTGTCCCATAACCTTATTCCCCCCTATTTACTAAACAAAATGGTTCATGTTCCCCTAAGACCTATAGTATGACCGTATGCTATCCATGCAATTATTTTTGTGTAACCTAAATTTTCCACACGTGTCAACCGCATGGTTTCTCCTAACCGGGCGGTAACCATGCTCTCCATGTAGAAGTCACATGAAAATTATAGAAACCAAAAACTTCAATAGGGACTCCAACCCAAACATAAAAAAATACATAGGACTAATTAAATAATAAAATAAATGAGTATCTGAGGTCGGGGTATCAAAAAATGACAACCAGAAAACCAATTCATATTATCTATTATTTAAATTTCTAGCTAATGTTATATGATAGATATAGTAAAGATGTGAGGTTGAGATATGCTGTGAATTTTTTTTTACAAATACACAATTGTTTTTTAAAATTTTAGAAAACCATATTATCTAATAGATGACCATTCGAGTGAGTTATTACATTTTGGAGAGCAACAATCTAGAATATAATCAATGGAATAACGAAATAAGAATGAGGACATTCAAGACATAAAAATGAATTATGAATAATTTAAATAAAAAATAATAGTAAATCATTAATCATAAAATAGGTTCTTCAAGAAATTTTAGTTAGTGTACACTATTATAATCCTCAACAAAAACATGTTGAATACATTATATAATGAAAACTGATTCTATTATAATATGTACTTATCAACATGAAGTCATTTCAATATGAATTTCATGCTATAATTATTGACATAACATGTATACAGACATGATTTCTCTTTCAATGGGATGATAATAGTATCTTATTGATATAGAAGACTAAATCCCAATGTTCTATTTGTATCTTGTAAAATATTTTGTTTTCCTTTAATTTTGGAAGCTCAATTATAGAATGAGAAAAGAAACTATTCCTCAGCTCTGATCGTGAGGTTTTCGAGGCGGCGACCTCTTGTGGAGTATTTCGACAAAGAGGTCAATAAAAATTGGGGTTTGAAGCACCGAGCTTTGGTTTGTATTCTGGGTCCGCGTCAGTTTCTAATTTTGTTTACTGATGAGGAGGATCTCGGTAGAGCCTGGTCGGAGAAGAGAAAACCCTTCTGTGGCCTCCCGTTTCACTAGCTCCGCTGGTCCATTGAGGCGCATATGAACCGTGACTCCCCTTACATGGATATTTGGATTCAGTTGCCGGGACTACCTTTGCCTTTTTAGAACATTGGTTTGCTGAGGTCAATTGGTAATTCGATAGGGCGTTTTATATGTAGCGATTGAAGAACAACTTCTATGTCCCACCCATTTTCGGCTAGAATTTGCGTTGAAATGGATCTTTCAAAGTTGCCGCCCGAGCTTGTCTAGATTGTAGTGGAGGAAGAATACAGGTATGCACAGTCGATTGTCTATGAATAATGGACCCATTTTTTTTCATTTTGTTATAGACAGGGGCATGATGGACATGGATGTAGAAGGAGGCCCAGGGGTGCCCAAAGCTCTGAGGTTCCAGCTGTTTCAGTGGAGGTACCCTCGAGAGAGGGTGTGAACACCATTAGAGCTGTGCAAGGCAGTGAGCAGAAGTCTCCTGCAAGCCTTCCTCGGGATGGTCATGATCCTTTAAAGGTAGATGGGGTCACCAACATGATGGTTCAGGGGGTATCTTCATGGGAGGTAGAGGATAGTTTGCCAATTGCTGATCTGGAAGTTCATAAACAGAGTTCTGTCAATCTGTGTACAGACATAGGAGTGCAGCTGGAAGTGAATGAGACCAGGAGGAAGGAGACCATGGCTGGAGTGATGATGGCTACTCCTCCAGAGGAAGATGGTATAATTAACTTGAAAAATGGTAATTCCAATAGACCGAGCCATGATTCTCTAATTAATTTTCATGTCCGGGACATTGATGGGGCCAGTACTTTCCAGTTTATGGCCAGGGGACTTGAGAATCATCGGGATTATAGTGAGATTGAGGTCCCAGTTCAGAACACTTCACACAGTTTGAGTAAGTCCAGAGTGGATGTGGATATACCTTTCTCCTCAAACCGGTTCCCTTCTGTGGATGAGGTTGGAGCGGTTCATTTGAGGGAAGATGTACAAACCCCTTGCCCTCATTTTACAGAAGGCGACATACCAAATAGTGGTGGTTGCTCTAAAATGATAGGTGGACAGCCTGGGGGTGGAGAGACCAACCCGGAGGGAGTCAGCCTGATCTCTTTGGATCAGATGATTGAAGAGGTTCCAACTCAAATGAATACTGGCAGGGGATACGCTATGATGCTGGACAGCTCTAAGCCTGTGGAATTAGTTTCTGAACAGAAGAGAAAAAATGATGTCCAGGTGCAGGTAAATTCTTAGGAACTGCTTAATTGTTCTGCAAATAAATTTTCAGTGCTGGCTGATGTTGGATCAAATGAGGAAGGTACTGAAGTGGCAGAGGAAATTTTAGAGAAGGAAGGCAATGCTGGTCTGGACAGATTGAGTGGTGAAGGTAAAAGTCTCTGCGCTGATGACACAATCAAGATATCTCAAATGGGAGGTGGGAAGGATGTAAATGTCAACCCTCCTTTGTCCCATAAGAAGCAGTGGGGGGATAGATCTGATTGTGAAGAAGAGCTCCACAGTCAACAAATATCTTACAGTGATGCTGTCAAGAATGGAAATCATGAGAATATTAGCAAGGAGGTGGGAGAAAAAACTCAAAGCAAGAGGAATCCAAGGAGATACTACACGGATCTACCTAAACCAATGGTGACAAGGTCTGCACACAAGATTGTAGGGTCACAAGAAAATGATTTTGCAAATGGGTACAATGGAAAACTAAGGGGAGGGTCCCCAAAGAGGGACAAAGGATTCAGTGGGAAACGACTCGTCAAGGAAAAGTTGTATGAGGAAATGCTTCTGAAGAAAAATATGTATCTTGAGATGATGCGCAAATATGAATCCTCTAAATGGGAGTCAACTGATCCTGGTGATGATTTATCTGATGATGGGGAGAAGGATGCATATGTCTTTGATGTAATGTAACGTTTTTATTTTCTTTTGACACTACTTGCACTTTTCTTTTAATAAATTTACGGGACCAGGCTTACATCTGGTTCAAACTTTCCTGGTATTTAACTATTGACAATATAAATATTATTAAATAATTAAGATACCATAACTGTGATGAAAAGAATAAAAAATATCGTCATGACACTTCTAATGTATGTTTTAACACATTTATATAGAAAATATCTGATGGATATTTCCTTCCCCTATAATATAAATTAATTCATATGTCATATTAACTCAATGATGCTAACAATTACTCAATCTCCCCGATGATTTGGTATAAATTTTCACCCATTCTCTTCCATGAGGATCATTCTAAAAAACATGATTATCTCCCACTATTTATACAGTTCCCAATGTGTATTATCCCCCTTTATTAGTGAATGGAATGAAATGATTATAGAAAATTAAATAATAAATAATATATTAAGTTGGATATTTTTTTTCACTCATAAAAGACTATTATGTTCTAAAAGGTATGAAAAAAGGTAAATATGATTGATATATATTGATTTTCCATTATGTAAGAATATCATAATGAAATCTCACCAGGTTTTTCCTTTTACATGATTATGTGATACTTGATTTTAGTAACCATAAAAATAAAAAAATTCACGATTTTCCATGAGAAGTTGGTTTAACTCTGGTTATTACACCCAATAACTTATGTGAATTCAAAATCAATTATAAAAACATCATGTTGTATCATTATCTATATCATTTTAAATAGTTTAACGCGATTCCCTAACAAACTCAACTTTTTTTAGAAATGAGTAGATGAATTATACAGTATATAAATTTATAATGCACAAATAACATAGATATTGAATTCACTAATAGAATAAGATATTTTTCCCATATAATATCCTACCAAATCTGTGATGAAATATACATACAGCTATTATTGTGATTATTTTCATCCTTCGGGCCTTCATGAAGATTTCATTTTATTTTTAATAGGATTATTATTAATAAAATATATCACAAATCTATAAGGTTATATCCTAAGTAAAGATAAATTATAACAGTAAGTATAATATCTTCTACTTTTTCCATTATGTAATGCATGAAAAAATGGGTCTTTAGTACTCTACTTGGAATTAATTCATTTATTCATTATATATGTAAATATTTCACACCAAAATTAAAAATTAAGACCATTGTATTTGATAGTGTGTATAACATTCCACAACTAGCATCTACGAGACTATAATATCCCAAAATAGTATAATATATTAACAATTTTAAATTTATTCAATAAAATTTATTGCTAATAATGCACATGATACAGAGTTAGCATTTGACATACACAGTAATGTGTTTCTTTAATGCCTTGTGTTACTTGAAAGAATGTGTTTTACAGGAAAAATATAATATTAAAATATTTTTATATAATATAAAAATATATAAACTGTCTATTAAAAATTTATTTAACAAAATTATGAGAAAAAATACTATGCCCAAATATAATATAAAATTATTAGTTAAAAAAATATGCTGAAAATATTTTTATTTTTTTGTAATTTGTATTAATTTTATTTGTGAATATAAATAGAAAAATTTATATAAAAACATAAAAATTATATTTGGGTGAATATTTGGAATTTTTTGTGGTGTTTTATTTTTACAAGACAATGAATTTTAATTCAAACATTAAATTTCATAGGATTTATTTATATGGATAAATTTTCATACAAATTTGATTTAACGATTAATTAGATTATATATTTGTAAATTAATCCAATTTAAGTCATTGGAATCAATTAAAATTTAAAATTGAATATAAAAACATACAAAAAATATGGGTGGTTTTTATATTAAAATCCCACATTGTTGCCATGTCTATATGATTAAATTAATATAATTTATAGAACATATGTGATTTTAATTTGTAGTAATTTATTCCATATAAAATATTAAAAATAAACAATTTCTAATAAGTTCAACATAATTTTTTTCAGAATATATTAGTGAATTTATGAAAAATTAATTAAAAGATTAAGGTAAAATTAAGATTCATAAGGGACAAAACCAGAATCGTAATGGGCCAAATAACATAGAAACATGTCCAAAATCCATTGAATAGACATATTTTGACCCTATAATAAATTTAAATAAATTTTACAATTATTTAATTCACTTTCAATGTGAATAAAATGTTTGAAATTACATTGTTAAAAAATTACAAGAGTGTTACTCCTCATCCACTATAAAAGACCTACTATCCTCGAGCATTCTCACATCTCCCATGATACATTGGCTCATCAGAGATCTATCCTAATATCCATAAAACATAACTCCCATAAAACTGAAATCCATATTCTTTGAATAAGTAAATATATCAAATCCCTATAGTGAATTCCAAAATGAGTTACATGATAAAGAGGTAACATGTTTCCTTAAGATCTTTATTTTTATATCGATTATCTACCCACTAAAATATTATTATTAGATGATTATTTTTAAAAACATATATCATAAACGTTCTATTATTTATTATGGTTTGATTCCTACCTATAATTTGACACATTGCAATCTAACAGTTAACTTATATTAGGTTTATACGAATAGAGAACTATCGCCTCATGAAACAATGATTTCTTTTTCTTCCGTTAGCTCATATAATCATGGTCGTTATGATGGAAAAATTATATATATTTGTGATATTTGTTTTTTTAATATTAATTTATAATTATTTAATTTTTTATAAACACATATCATTATGCATTCCAAAACGTGGGATTATGATAACGTCATTCATGGAAGTGTGGACTACGACCTCTGAAAAAGTGATGTGATTCTTTCACATAATACGTTGAATATATAAAAGATTGTTTTAATTAAAAATATTTTGATTGAAAATATTTATAAGATAATAAGTTCACAATTATATATATGTAAATATAATAAACATTAATTTTCCTGATACATTTTCACACATTTAAAAAGTGATAACATCATTCGTGGATTTATAGACTACCACCTCTTCAAGATAATCTGATTCCTATAAGATAATAAAAATTATATATATAGGGATTCATAACATGATATTTTTGTTATAATTATCTCTCAATAATGATATTTCATTACTTAACATTTTTCGATAACGATCATTGTAAACTAGGAATGTTTTTAATTCGTACGTACGACCCATCGTCTTTATGATTGTAACATTGAATCATTTATTGCAACAATATAAAATGATTGTATAAAAATTTATAATTATTGTTTTTATAAGATAATTATTCCATAATTATTAATATATTGATGTTATATAGTTACCCCATTGACAAAAGTTGACTTACAGAAGTTTTTTTCGATATAGACACCAAATTTGTTAGAAAATGCCAGATGTAAAAAGTCATTTATGTAGTTGTATACAAAATATTTATATGTGAAATTGAAGTTATTATAAACATTATAATGGTAATCAATAAAATAAATTATAAAAATACGTTTTTTATACAGTAATATAAAGACACACAAGACAAATTGAACGCAACGTAAGTGATTTCATCACAATTTACATACCAACAAGACTTATTTGTTTGTATGCACCTAGTTTTTTATATGGTGTATATACTACCATTTGAACATTTATATCATGAAAACTGTTATACTCAGGATAATATATGTTTTATTTAATATTATTCACTCATTTATATATTTATTCAAAATTTTCAATGTAGTTTGGGGCTCTTTGGAATGTTTATTGACGATTCTCATCAATAACATTTTAAATCAATATCTTGAAAAAATAATTACTTTTTGGATTTTTTCCTTCTATTTATATAATCAATTTATTATTTTTTCCCAAAATTGCTTTTATTTTAAGAAAATAATGATAATTTATCATATAATATCATGATTCAATCAGTCGTCAGTATATTTTCAGTTTTAATTTGAATTATTTTATCTACGGGGATTTGAGTTAAAAGATAACAAGGGAAAATTATTTTCATAACCCAATTTATTTTCATTGAGTTATAAAAATTAATCATTATATGTAATATTATATTACCTTGTTTATACTGACTTTCACTATATATTGTTGTAGTTTTTCTACAATATATGGATTTTTAGTTGAATAAAATATAATCATTTACTAATTTTGACACCAACATTATAATACTTCTATGATTTAAATTACAATATCATTTTACCTGTGGTTTTTTACACATAAATATACATCATAAGAAATTATTTTATTGATATCAATTAAATCGAATAAATATTTCCCTCGTGGTTTATTCATGCATTTAATTAATTTATAGTTCCATTTCTTCACTATTTGGCATTGAATGTATTTTAGAAAATTAATTTATGAAAACAAAAAGTTATTTATTACTTTAGTTAGAGAACCTTTTTTCTTCAAATATAATACTTTTCTAAAATGGATTTAAATACATTTGATAAGATAGTTTTGTATATACATTTTATCCTTTTTGTATTTTACTAACGTTTTCCTCAGAATATTTTTATCATTTTTAGAACAATGTATTTTTAATTATTTTTTTCATTAAAAATGAAATTAGTATTTTTATTCATCCATCAAGTATATATTTACACTCAATCATTTCCAGAAGAATCGATTAAATGAAAAAACAAATTTTAAATTATATGTTGTTATAAGTGAAATTCAAAAAATGTGTTTTTAAAATGGTTTAAAAAAATTTAATTTTCATGAAGAATACTTTAAGAAGATATTTTTATTTCTATTATCCAATAACAAAAACCTTTTATTTTACACCGAATGGGATATATTTTTGATACAATATTTAATCATCCCCTGGATGGAAAATTAATGAATTTTCAATGGATATATTTAACATTCAATTCAAGGACATATTTTTTATTTATCTTGAAAAATTCAATCTCCTTTGATCCCTTAACATTGAATTTCCCTTAAATTATCTGAATCATTCTAGGTATTTATAGAAAAATAAATTTTCATATCAATTATTGTCATTAATAATTTTTATTTAATGGGGAAGGTATGTATTATAGCTTACCTGACACTCACCAATGGGTTTATCTAAAATCTTACATTGCACACAACACTGTGTTTTACAAAAAAAATGTGATAATATTATTATTATTATTTTAAATGGTAGATAATGCCTAGTTTTTTTATGAACATGAATGGATATAAATATATATATATTTATTATGATTTTATATATTTTTCAAATGTTTTTAAATTTATCCAATTAATTTAAGATAAATAAAATGAAAATAAATCCATTTTATGGATAAAATACTAAAATATTTTTAAAAGGTCGGTTTACTATCTTTGGATGGTGAACACTCTTAAATTAATTTTTTTCCCTTTTATATGTTCTACCTTAAAATATAAAATTCATATATAGATGTGAGATATCAATATTTACTTCTTATTTATATTTGGTAATTTCATGATAAAGGACATTTTTAATTAATAGTGAAAATTACTATATTTTAAGTAAACAATTCATTTTTATATAATTTATTTGTATAGTTAGATTATATTTTTTATAGGATATTAATTATAATACATTATGTTTTTAATATCTCATAAAATTTGTAATTTGGATCAAGTTTTACATTTTATTTATATATAAACACATGTCAATATTTTGATAGTTTTTCTTTCATAAAAACCCACTTTCAAGTTTTGATAATTGGAAATAATTTTAAATAAATTAGTGAAAATTATGGGTTTTGAATTTGGAAATATCAATTCAGTATTTGGAATCATGATCTACAAGTTATTTAAATACGTAAATTTTATATTTGGATATTATGAATTGTGTCTTCAGTAATTATTTCTATTTACGACATTTAAATTGTAAATTGGGTAAATAAGGGTACACATAGTATTATAATAACATTTAACTACACTATAATGTGTCATAATCCGATTATATGAGTCATGGGTGACCAAAAACATCATTAGGTTGAACTTATTGCAGTTGGGATCCACTTGTGTGGGAAAATAACATGTAATAATAATTAATTTAAAGGTAAATATAAGATAAACATGTATCATTGTAATAAAATAATTTTAATATAGTGTTATATATGTGATAATTTTGAATATAAATAGTCATTAGAAAGTTAAAAATATTTTATACATCATCGAATATTATTTATAATTTTTAAAGATTATTTAAATAATTTTATTATGACACAATAACGATGCATTATATTATCATTAATAACAAAATCAAATAAATGATATTATAAATATTAAAATAAATTCAATTTCTACATTTTGATTCAATAAAATAATTTTATGGATAAGAATGAAATTTTAGGTTTTATTTAATGATTTGGTTAAAATGAATCATATTTTATGACTTTAAGAAAAATTAATTACTAAATTGTGTCATAATTGACATAATGGGGTTTTTAAAACAAATAGAATTTTATTAAATGCGATAATAATAATAAAAATACTATATTCATCCAACTTACATAAGAAGATATAGTAACCATATATTTTGAAAATATAAGAAGATATGGTAAGATTTAATGTATTTTTCGAAAGGTTAAAACTAAAAGTTAATGTTACTTTTGTTACCTAAACATGTATACAACCTATTGTTTGGGAGTATATCAACCCATACTCATCATATCAAATCAATATACCAATTTTAGCTATATGAATTAAAAAATCAATTTATAAAAAATTAATATATAAATTGTTTCCTAATGTTCCCCTACTCCCTCTTAAAAAAGGCCACCACCACTACCCACTTACTCACACCTCGACTACACGTTGGATAAAAAATTTTCTACTAAAAAAATCTCCTAAAATTAATCCCATACTCCTAGTGGTTCCAATTTGAGCCGAAATCCATCCTAAGAAGACTTTTGTAAAAATCAAAAAGGGGATACTCAAAAAAGGGGTATTTGTTTTATCATCTCCTAAAATATAACTTTCTTCTTATACTTCTTATTCCTATGAAAATACCATAAAAATTTACTAAATCCATTAGCTTCTACATAATGATATGATGTTATGGAAAAACCTTATACCTCCTTTTTCCAGCATATGAATAATAATGTCCCCATGTGTGCATACATATAGCCTCATGTCTCCACATCATGGTGTAATATTTTATTCAATAAGATATCATTTGGATGGGTATAGTGGTGAGTATAATGGATTTAAATAATGAATATAACATGATAATTATTGTGCATAATTAATATACTATCCAAATCTAGGATCTTTGACCATTAATTGAATGATATCATTGCTCGTGCGTATGTACCACCTAACATCTACACGATGCGATGTGATTCATTATAAATGATTTTATTTAAGCCACAACTAAAAAAATTAATGGAATTAAGAAATAAATAATATAAATTATATTTATATTGGATCTGTGATTCTATAATTTTTATTTACAACAAACCTTTATACTTTACATAATGAAAAAATATGATATTTCCATTTGAGAAAGTGTGGATTACTACCCCTCAAAGTGACATGACTCATTCATGCCAGACATGGAATGTATAAAATATGGTTTTAATAAAATTAAGTATCATATAAAACATATATATAATTATGTAATTATAATATACCTATATATAATTTAGTTTTAATTTCATTAATATGATAAAAAATCAATGTTTCATTCATGCATACGTACGACCTATTGTCTCCATGAACAGTGAATTTAATTTATTATATCCCAATGTTATAGTATATTACAAATAAATTTATACAGGATATATATTATATTTAAATCATGAATAATATTTTTTATATGTTGGACTTTTTACCACTTCCACAATTTACATCAAAAAAGTTCATTTTTGACTCAACTACTGAATAACGACAAAATGACCAATATGAACATAAATAATTTTGTATTTTTTATGTCCTGGTAATAAGTAATATTAGTGGAATAATAAATATGAAAAATGTTATTAAGAAAGTATAAATTAATATATTATTATTATTCAGGAAAATAATAATGAACGAGACAAGTCAGATTCTATATAAAGGAAATCATAACTCAATTTACATTTTTCTGAGTTATTCATCCATGTCATTGGTATTGTTCTTTCTAGAATATGAGTGAATGACATATTATTGATTTACACAGAATATCCACTTATATATGGTGTATTTATATTGGTCACACATAATTATGTTATTGATTTATCCTTAATTTAATTGTATGATTCAGATAAGGGTCTTCATCTTAATATCAATTCATTGAAGCATAATTTGATTTATATACAACCATATTTTATGAGGTGTATAATCAACACCATTTAATTTTAATTTAATTCTATTGTTTTAAATATTTTTTTAATATGTCTTTTTTGAAATGACAACAAGAATATTTCTTTTTAACGTACGTGGTGAAAACGACTTTCCACCATCGCAGACATTATTTTTTATTTGGATTCCCCTAAAATCCATAATGTTTTTAAAAATAAAATTAAATACCATATTTTTTATTGTTATTTTGGTATTTATAATGGTTATTAGAATATATATATTATATAAATATCTTGAAATGATTTCTTATGATTGCAACAATAAAATTTTATTTCTCTTTTATACTTGTTCATGTGTTATCATTTTTTATGGTTATTCGGATTTGATTATGTATTCGGGTGGATACATAATAATCATATGGTTTTTAATCCCAAGATAGTAGTCCAATTTGTTGGGAAATGTTTTGGAGGTAAACATTATGTTTTCTCCTATAAGAATTAGGTAATATATTGTGATGGGTATTCCAAACATAACCATTATGGTTAATGCATATGTGACTGTAAATGGAACAATGTAATTATGTTATGGAATCCACAAGATTAAATTATGATTTATGATTTCTATGTGTTATTAATAAATATTATGATTTCATGAGGTATATTTGGGATATTATGTTTTCTGAGTAAAAACTATGATTTCATTGATTTTTATGTATTCATGGACTAATTTTATCATTAATTATTTTTTATCCCTTACAGAAATTTTATGGTCATCCCGTGATTGGGAAAAAAAAATTACATGTTATAATCAAGGGAAATGGAAAATGAGAATTCAAGAATATTTTTATCACAAAATGAAATATTTTTTATAAGGAGTTTTATTATTGTGAAATTTTTTGGATTGAGTATAAGTTTATACATTGTCTTATTTAAGATGTAATCTAATAGTTATGACCTAATTCCCTAAAAATAAAAACCTTAAAAAATATTCAATGTAAAATAATTTAAATTCTTGATAAAAAATCCCTATTATGTAATGCCTAAGGACGACACTGTTTTGTTGGTATCCGAGGTCGGTTTAGATAACCGTTAGGGTTAAGATATTTTTAATAGAATGTCTCTAATTTTTTTTTATATTATGGTCAAATTGAAATATAATTTATGATTACCATGTTGATTCATCTATGATATTTCTATTCAGAAGGGTTTCTATAGGGGAAACATGGAAACTGGGATGGGATGATACCCATAGGAAAACAACCTTCAAAATTAACAACCAGGGATGGTAAGAATTAGAACAGGACTGTTTGTTGTTGTAATGGTACAGTTTAATCATTCTATAAATGGTGGTGGTATCCAGAATCTAGATATACTAGATCAACCATAGTCGAACATGTCAGTAGTGCATCATTTTATGAGGAAATATCCCCCACCATTCATAGGATCATCGAACCCTTATTCAGGTGAAGGCTGAATTAATGGAGTGGAAATGATGTTTGATGTCATGGGGTGTTCATAAAAACTTTAGGATATTCTTGATATTTACCATTATGAAGGTGAAGCCAAACAGTGGTGATCTATGGTAAGATAATATCGGGGATAGTGAGGAGGTTGATTCTCTTGATTGCGATTAATTCAAATGTATGTGTCTTGAGAAAATATTTTCCTAAGGTGGTTCGACATAGAATGGAAGAAAAATTCCTGGAATGGATGTAGGAGGATGACTCAGTGTCTTCTTATGATGTAAATCTCACTCAGAAGGAAATGTATGCTATAAATTTAATATAGGATCTTAATAGTAAAAAATAAATCACTACTATATAGGATTAAAGATAAACTATCAAAGTGAATTAGATTCTTGTGAGATAAAATGTTAGGAAAAACATATTTGTAGTTCATATAATTTGTTAATGGAGTTTTTTTATGATTAGGTGTTCTTTAAAAAAACATAATAAGAGGTCGTGGTTGCAGAAAAAAGGGACGAACTCTTCAAAAAAAATTGATGGTAGGAAATATTTGTTTGTTTTTTATGAATATTTTGTTAAAAATCACATTGGGATGATCCTTTTTAATTATTTTAAATTCTTCCTATGTGCTAAAATTTGACATAAGCCTTGTAATAAAACATAAAAAGAATAGTTTAGTGATAAACCAAAATCGGATTTATAGTAATTAAAATGTATTATGTGGAGTTAGATTGGTCATTACGGAAATGAGTATCTGATAAAGAACTCAAATAATGAAATGCAGATGAACTACAGGTAGGATTGGGTGGTGAAATCCTTTAGAATTAATTCATCAGAAGTAGTTCCATCAAATGATATTGTATCCTCTATTTTTTTACAATTCCAATTATTCCAATGTGTAGTTTGATTTCTAGTCTTCACATTATTTCATTTATGAGAAATTTTCTAGTAAATTGGGAATTCAATCTCTAGAAATAAATCCTTAACTTGTGGTCAAAACATCTAGGGGAAATGTTGAGACAGAAAGAAATTATAATAGTTTTCATGTCCTTATTGGTGGATCAAATTTACCAACAATGTTTGTTTCCATTAGTAGATTTTGTTATTATTTTGTATATGGATTTTCATTCCATTTATCATGATACGATTTAATATAAATATTATGAGAAATATTTTCTTAAATATGTTCATTTTGTATTCAATAATGAACCCATATTATTAATGAAAAATCTAAATGTTTAAAAACAACTAAAATATTGAAATTAATGTTACCTTTCAGACATTGATAATAACGAATGAGCTATTCAAATTAATGATTTTCAATTGATAAATGAAAATATTTATATTTTTTCTATTGAGATTCCTAGTATAATACCTAGTCGGGATGATGAATTTACTATTTCCTTGATTCCTAATTCTATGCCACTTTAAAATATTCCTTATCGAATGGCTGAAATTGAAATTTTAGAATTAAAGAAGAAATTATAGGAGTTATTAAATAATGGTTACATTTTAACTAGAACATCACCATGGGTTACTCATGTCTTATTTTTAAAAAATAAATATGGTTCCATGATACTTTTCATATATTATACAACCTTGAATAATATCACTATTAAGAACAAGTATCCTTTTCCTCACATCGATTCATGTTTGATAATGGCCTTAGCGCTCAGTACTTTTTTAGGATGAACATGAGGTCGGGGCACCATCAGTGGAGAGTAAAGGATGTCAAAATTTTGATGACCACATTTCATTCAAGATGTAAGGATTTTGAATATATATTTATGGATTTAGGGATAACAAATTAACATGTTGTATTCATAAATCATATGAAAATAATTCTTTGTGAGTTATTGGATAATATTGTGGTTGTGTTTATTAATTATATTTTGGTATATTATAAAACTAAAAAGTAGTATGAATGTAATTTAAGTGTAGTCTTGAAAACATTAAAAGAAACGAATCTATATTGGAAATTTAGTAGGTTTGAGTTGTGGTTAAACCAAATTTCATTCATGGGTCACATAGTTTCTAAAGATATCATAACTATTGATCCTTCCCACAAAATATTTATTAATGAATGAAAAATACCAATGAATATAAACAATATTCAGAGTTTTAATAGTTAAGCATGATATTACTAGGGGTTTGTTGAAAAAACATCACAGTTATCTAGCCCACTGACTATGTTAACTCAAAAATATGTTACGTTCATCTGGACAAAAAAATGTGATAAATTATTGCATGAATTGAAATGATGATAAGTGAATGATATTATTTTGGAACTACCATCCAGAAATATTGAATTGGTTATCTACAGTGAAACTTCATTGAATATAATTGGTTGTGTCCTAATTATGAATGTTCAGGTAATTGAATTTGATTCATGTAAATTGAAAACAAACGAGTTAAATTACCCTAAACATGGTTTGAAATTATCTACCATTGTTTTTGCATCAAAACATTGCAGGTATCATCTATTTGGAACGAAATGTAAAATATTTACAGACTATAAACATTTGAAGTATGTATTTAATCTGGAATAATTGAACATGAAATGTAGTAGATGGATGTAATTAATCAAGGACTATGATATGACGGTACATTACCATCCTAGAAAAGAAAAAAAATGTTAATTCATTGAGTTTGATATTAATTATACATTAACCTAGTTAGGTTTGTAATTTAACCCTTTGATTAATGATTTTGATGAACATTGTAACGAATGTTCTTATTTAAGAAAATTGTTCTATTTTGTTTCATTTTTACGTTAAATCCCCTCTATTAGACAGAATAAAGAAAGCATAGAAGGAATAATGTGAGTTGTAGGAAAAGGTAGGATTGTATCATAAGGTTATCTTTCCTAAAGTTAACCTGGACAAAGATATTATTTTGAGGTATAGAAAGTGATTATGTGTTCCTTGGTATTCATAGTTAAAGAATGAGTTTTTTTAAGCTCATAGTTATCAATTTTCATTTAATCATTATAGTATTAAATGTATAGAGATGTTTGGGAGTATTACTGGTTGTATGAAGTGAAAAGAGATATTCTTGAATTTATTATGATGTGTTTGAATTTTCAATATGTGAAAGAAGAATGAAAATTGTTGAAGAGTGTGCTTCATCCTTTTCCAGAACAAGAGTAGAAATGGGAAAATATATCCATGGACTACGTTGTGGGATTACCGAAGTCATCTAATGGTCATAATGGAATTTGGGATACTATTGATCGATTCACTAAAGCAATTAATTTTCTTCATATTCATGATACAAAATCTCTAGATCAAATTTATCAACTGTTTATTAAAGAGATAGTAAGGTTATATGGAATTACCCTCTATATTTTATCATATCGTTTTCCCAGGATCACTTCTTACTTTTGAAAGGGCCTTCATAAGTCGTTGGGTTCTGAAATAAATTTTAGTACAAATTTGCATCCTCAATTATTTGGGTAATTAGAATGTCCTATTCATACCATAAAAAATATTCTATGTGCTTTTGTAAGGGATTATCAGGGATGTTGGGATCAAAACCTTTCTCTGGTAGAGTTTTCTTATCATAATAGTTTTCATTCCAGTATACAAATAGCACCATTAGAAACATCATATAGAAATCGGTGTCTAACTCTAGATTTTTGTGATGAAGTAGGTTAATGGAAGTTGATGCAACTAGAATTGTTTGAGAAATGGTATAAAAAGTTCAGTTGATTCAATATGACATTAGGACAACTCATAGTAGGAAAAACATAAATGCGGATAACCAGAGGATGGATCCTTCATTTGAGTTAGGTGAAAATGTATTTCTCAATGTAACTCCTTGGAGAGGTTTTACACATTTTGGTAATATGTTAAAGTTTAGTCTAAGGTACATCAAACCCCATATTAGTCTAGAGAAAGATGTATTAGATTACAATAGTGTGGATTTTCATATAATTTTATCCTAGGTATACAATGTTTTTCATTTTTCAATGTTAAGAAAGTATATGATTGATCCATCTCTATTTTTTTGTTCTAAGGTAGTCCGATTTGAAAAGAATCTTTCTTATAAGTAATTTCCAGTACAGATTCTTTCCCAGAGAGATAATGTGATGATGAATAAAATGATTCAATAGTCACGGTTTTTCGAAATAACCATATGGTTGAGGAGCAAAAATGGGAAACTGAAAATGTTATAAGGGATAAATACACTGACTTATTCTATAAGTGAATAAAATTTTGAGGTTGCAATTTCCAAATGGGGGGGATGATGAAAACTATTAGTTATTTAGAGAATAATACATTTTCATATATATTAATATTTTTTAATTTTATATTAATTTTATTTTAAAGGGAACACTATTTACAATTGAGTACCTCTCACACAAAATGAGTTTTCTCTAAAATATTATGTTTCACAAAACACTGAGTTATTATAAAACATTTTACAATAATTTTATTATTATTTTAAATTGTAGTTAACAGTTAGTTGTTTTAATGGTGGTAATGAAGAGAATTAACTATATTATAATTATTCAATTTTTTTTTAATTTATTTTACATTTTTTCGATGAATATTAGAGTCTTGAAATACGAATAAATCAAATTTTAAGCATAAAATACTCAAATATTTTAAAAAAGTTATTTTAATACCTTTTAATGAAAATCCTTCTTTTAATATAATTTTTTAAACATTTATAAGTTCAATTTGATTAAATAATCATCTTCTATAGAAGTAAAAAATCCAAATTTAATTTGGATGTAGTTTTCGTAATTTTCTGATAAAGTTCATTTTTTAATGAATAGTGAAATATACCACATTTTAGTCATGTTAGCATTTTCATCTAATTTATTTGTATAATTTGATTATATTTTTTATTTATTTTAATGTATGATTGTATTATTATTTTTATAATTTAATCACATGATGGTATTTGGAAATAATTTTTCATTTAAATTGGAAATAAACAGGTGATTATATTTTGATAGTTTTTGTTACTTGAAAACCTAATTTCTGGTTTAGGCAACAAGAATTAATTTTAATTTAATTAATGAAAGTTTTTTGGTTTTTAATTTGGAAAAATTTATTCCATATTTGTAATCAAATGTTCCAAATTATTTAAATAGGTACCTTTTATTATTGGATATTATGAATAATTATTTCAGTAATTATTTTTATTTACCATGGTTAAAGAATAAAATCTGTAAATAAACATAATCATAATTATATAATAATATAAAACTATCCTAACAACGTTCTTAATCATGTTGGATGAGTCATGGGAAACCAAAACAATCCGTAGGCCAAACCTTTGGCATTTTGGAGCCACTTGTCTATGAAAATGACAAGTTAAAATAACTAATGTAATATGATGTGCAATATAACATAAGCAAGTATCTTATAACTAAAATAATTGTATGGTTGTGTTCTATAAGTGATATATTATATTATTAATATTAATTAGAAATATAAAAATATATCATTTATCATTTTATATTATTTATATTTTTTGATATTAAATAAATAAATTTAATTATGGCACAGTTATGATGATAATGTTGGTTCAATAATAATGGATTCAAATAAATGATATTATAAATGTTAAAATAAATTTAATTTGAACATTTTTCTGCCATTAATAAATTATATAGATTATCATGACATATTATATTTGAGTAAATGTCTTTGTTTCAAAGGAATCAGGTTGTAATGACTTTATATAAAAATTAATTAGAAATCTGTGTCAAAATTGACATAAAAGATTTTTTAAATAAAATTATATTTTAAAAGATTATATAATAGACCTAACAATATATGATTTGGCCAACTGACTTATATATTGTTACAAATGTCATTAATTGTCCACTTATGGTTAGAATGGAATTTTTAGTAACTATTGTAACCATAAAAATCCACCAACTCTACCCACATTATCACACATCTCAAGCCCATTGGGTAGCGATGTATCCTTTCTCTCCCGGCACTCCCCCTGCTCTGTGGTTCAATGAGTTGAAAATAATTTTTGGTGAATATTAACTTTTTACTTTTTTTTACCACGGTTAAAAGTAAATAGGGTAATTAAGGTTAAAAGTGTTATTATTATTACCTAAACACATGTCATAATTCTATTAGATAAGTGTTATTTGACCAAAAACAACCTTAGGAATAAAATATGACCATTTAGGCCTACTTGGATTAGATTAGGACATTTATTATTAATTTATTTAAAGAAGGGTTAAAATAGTTAAAATCAATGTTTAATAAGTAAATCATTTTTAATATGGGGTTATAAATAAGATAAATTAGAGTATAAATATTAATTATAAAGCTAACAAATTTCTACATAATGGTATTTTATTTTTATTTTTTAGATATTATATAATTTAATTTATTTATGACACAATGATGATGCAATAATTATCTTATTAATGAAATATTGACATAATTGATGTTATAAATACCCAAATAAATGTAATTTGAGGCTTTTTATGAATTACACTAATTTTATAGGTTAATATGACATGTTAGTATTTCTTTAATTAGCTTTTTTAGAATTAATAATTCTGTTATGATTTTCACAAAAATCAATTACTAAATAGTGTTAAAATTGACATAAAATAGTTTTTAAAACAAATATTATATTATTAATTGTTATTTTATTCCTAAAAATCTATGGTTCGGCCAAATGACTTAGATAAGGTTATATATATTAATAATAAACAACGTGGGGTTCGTCTTTCTTGATATTTTATGTTTATTAACCTTATAGTGTAAGAAAACAAGAAGACATGATAAAAGTTAAATTATCTACCTTAAAGTTATATCTAAATGATAAGGTTAAATTTAATACCTAAACTTGTCTAAATTATATTTTATGATATTATTTCGACCCATACCCACATTATATTATAAATATATCAATTTGGAGCAATTAAAAACCGAATTTGACTTTATAATAAAATATTATATTTAGTTATTCCAAAGGTGCCCCTCTCCTCCCTTATAAAAGGGCACCTCCTCCCTCTCTTCCTCACACCACATTGAGCCTTAAATCTCGGCCAACCCCTGCCAATTTATTCTCTCCACTTCCCTAGTGACATCCTAGAGGTCCTGGTCTTCTTCAAAGACAAATTTTAGTGCCCTAAAAGGAGGTCTCAAAGAAGGGCTTCAAAGAAGAGGTAATGACCATTACCGATTCTTTCATCATTATTTTTTCTCCCACTTCTTCTTCTTTAGTTGTTTCCTTATGAAGTAATAACATCACTATCACTCATATAATTATATTTTATTATAAGTATGAAACAAACCTATTTCACCATCTATCCATCCTATGGAAAATGAAATCACCGCGTGTGCGTACGTACGAAATACAATCTCCACGTCGTGGGGTAATCTATTTTCCACCACCACCTTACTTGGATGGGTATAATGGTGTAAATAATCACTATATATGATTATAGTGAAGTGCTATTGATACTGAAATAGTATATATACACTCAAATACAATTCCACAATCATGGGAAAGATATCATCGCTCGTGCGTATGTACGGAATACCGTCTCCACGATGTGATGCGACTCGTTCTACATGATCTTCATTGAATAATGATTATATAAATGAATTGAATGAATTAGTATGATATATATTACACTAATACCATTCTGGAAATGAGGTATCTATAACCTAAAAAGAAAATTAATAATTTATTCGACAAAAAACGCATAAGAACAAAAAGTAATAAACACCAGAATAACAAGTAGCAATGAAATATTACTAATAATAAGCTAGGAATATGACCATATATGATATCATAAAAAATTTATGATTCTGGAATAAGTCAATAACATTATTTAAATCATTATAAAGGAGGTTCGGACACTTACGAAGCTAATTGGACCTAAGGTAAGGGAAAATATCACAATCTCATTTTTATCCGATATTTTTTGTACTTTGGTATTTACTGGGGTGTATTTTATCATCAACATCCATGTTCCCTCAATATGTAATATTGTTTCCATCCACCTAAAACTGTTTAAATCCAATTTACCCTTCGGTGAGTTTTTAGTAAAGGATATGAAAGGAATATTTTGTTATTTTTCGTACGAGTTACTTTTTGACTTTTCCGAAAAAAGTACGAGAAGAATGTTTTTTTAAACTTATACGGCATGAATGGATTTTTAAAACATTATTTCCAAGAAGATTCATTTACAATTTTCCATGTTTATTTTTAATCAACTTATTTTAGTTTAAAATTGTATGACATGTTAAGAAAGGAAAAATGTTTTTGAAGTAGAAAGGATATTTTCCTCAAGAATGGAGTTCAAGTGTTTTATAAAAATTATTTTCCATCTAAGATAATATAGGGTTTTGTTTCTATCCCTATTATTACATTGATTTGATTATGTTGTGATGAAATTATTTTTTTGAATTCATTTATCTTATATGAAATTTTTTATGATGTCACGATGTTTAAGAATCCCATTTTTATTACATGGGTTATGTAATGATGTATGATTTATGATTTTGTGGCACACATAACAATGGCCTCATTATGAGATGGGTGGGACCTATATCTCCTTCCAATGCATTGGGTAAAGATTTTATATCTCATGAGATAGACATGGCTGGAATGGCATGTTAAACCGGTTCAGTGAAACAGGACTGATACGCGGAATGAACTCGGTTCAGAAATGGACTTTGTCCACAAAGATAGTATTGGTAATGAGTCTTGACTAATAAGAAATGATTCTCTATGATTATGTGTGTATGCCACAAAGTTTCATGTTTTATGTTCTGATTATTGGGATTACATTTCACTACTATGATTTATCCCATGTTAAATTATGATCTATTTTGCAGGTTAAGATTTCCAAAAGTTATGTTGTTATAAATATGATGTGATTGATATTTCTTTTGTTTATCCTTACTGAGCAATTGAGCTCACCCTTTTGTATGTTTTCTTTCCCCAGGTCAGGAAGAAGCTTATTAAGTATGATATGCCAAAAGGGACTATAGATATGATGAAATAAATGGGAGACAATGTAGAAGCTTTATGAACCAGTTGTTTATGTTTCCCAGTTTCTAAAGACACCATAACTATACCGTCCTTTCCTGGTTTTGTTATATGTTTTAATAAGTGTGCTTCAATTTTGAAGTAATAACAATGTATGTAAATTATGGGTCGTTATAGTTGGTATCCGAGGAAAGGTATAGTCAACATTTGGAAACTAGGATGTGAAAGACTTAGTAAGAACCCTAAGGATATGTCTAATCATAGAACGCAATCTTAGTGTTTTAGAAATGGCCATGAATAACCTAGGATAAGACCTTAAGTGTGAAATTTTATTCTTGATTTTGTGGTTTTCCTATTATAATTAGTGTTGCTCACACTATTCTTCTTGGTTTTAGTCAATGGATGGAACCAGAAGGAACCATGTTAATGCGGAATGCGACATGCAATACAATGATTGTCCCCCTGAGCAACCAAATGTTATGGGAGATGGAATGCAAAATCATGCAACCATGCTCACACAACTTTCTCAAGCTATGAATCATGCAGGACATCCAAACGAGCAAAGGAAGGATCAGCATTCTGTTGAATCCTTCATGAGGTAGCATCCACCTTCATTCAGCAGGTCTACTGATCCATTAATTGCTAAACAATGGATTAGTACTACTGGAAAGATATTTTCAGTTCTTCAATGTTCTGAACATGATAAAGTCATCTTAGCAGTGTATCATTTGGAAGGTGATGCTGATCAATGGTGGAATCTTATCAAGAATACGAGGCAAAGAGATGAAATTGAGTCCATGGAATGGGAAGAGTTCAAGAACTTATTTTTCAATAAGTACTTCTCTCATATTCCCCAAACAAATATGGAGAAAGATTTTATTGAACTAAAGCAAAAGGATGATGAATCTGTCGGTACCTATGAAGAAAATTCTACAATACTTTCAAGGTACTCTTCTGGTATTATTATCCAACTTGAGAGTAATATCGATCGATTCTTTATTGGCTTAAAACCAAGTCTTTGAAGGGCCTTAGCCATAAGGGGCTTCAATAGCTATGAGGAAATCATTCGATGTGCTCTCCAAGTTGAGATGGAGATTGGAGTAACCCATCAGTCATATGGGTTTGATAAGAAGAGGAAAATTGAATTCAAAGGAAAATCTAAAGAGCACACTGAAAAGATGATGAGCTTTCCCTTATGATCAAAGTGTGGAAAGAAACATGGAGGGAGTTGTCTTAAAGGGACAAGTAAATGTTTCAAATTTGGAAAGGAAGGTCATCGGGCATTTGAATGCCGTAATGATGGGAAGAAGATGTCTAATGATGCAAACAA
The DNA here is from genome assembly GCA_963277665.1 of Viscum album. Lineage (NCBI taxonomy): Eukaryota > Viridiplantae > Streptophyta > Magnoliopsida > Santalales > Viscaceae > Viscum > Viscum album. The sequence goes on from OY728148.1 coordinate 477,152,935, forward strand.
AAGAAGGGACACACAGAATGAACCTACTACACTTCAATGTTTCAAGTGCAAGGAGATGAGGCATTATGCCAATAAATGCCCTAATCCAAGGGTTCTTAATGATGATCGACAACAACAAACACTTAAGGCTAAAGAAAAAGGAAAGTCCCATGCAATTTCTATCAGTGATGTGGAGTACGATAACGATGTGGTGAAAGGTACAGTTACCATCCACTGAAAAGTAGAAAATGTTTTATTTGATTCTGGATCCACCCACTCATTTATTTATGATGATTTTTCAAAGGGTATCACCATATTACCTCAACAATTAGATGTTGAGTTAGCTGTGACAACACCTAATTGCACAACAGCCGCATCAAAAGTTTATAATTCTTACCCGATTGAAGTTTGTGGGAAAGTGCTCCCTGCAAATCTTGTGATCCTTCCTATTGTGGAATTTGATGTGATTCTTGGCATGGATTGGATTTATTTATATGGAGCTCATATCAATTTCCAATGAAGGGAAGTCACATTTCATATTCCAGATCAATCTATGATCGTCTATCGATGCAAGGATGAAAATAACCATCCAGTGGAAAATTTCTTCCATCTTATGGGTCTTGATTCCACTAAATGAGGGTTATTTATCTCAAATGTTTGGTGAGAAAGTCATGATTAATAATATTCCCACTGTATGGGAGTTTTATGATGTCTTTCCGGAGGAATTTCCGGGTCTTCCACCAAATCGTGAAGTTGAGTTTTCAATAGAACTCGTACAGGGTGCTTTTCCTATTTCAAAGACACCATATAGAATGGCCCCAGTTGAGTTGCAGGAATTGAAGAAGCAACTCCAAGAGAATCTTGATAAGGGATTCATACGCCCTAGTGCGTCACCTTGGGGAGCATTTATTCTATTTCATAAGAAGAAAGATGGATCAATGAGACTCTGCATTGATTATCGATAACTTAACAAGATCACTATCAAGAACAAATATCCTCTCCCACGCATTGATGACTTATTTGACCAACTACGCGGAGCTCAATACTTTTCCAATATTGATCTTCGTTTAGGGTATCATCAATTAAGTGTCAAAAGGGAGGATATACCAAGTACTGCTTTCTGTAAAAGGTATCGACACTATGAATTTATAGTGATTCCATTTGGTCTTAATAATTCCCCTTCTATCTTCATGGATCTGATGAATAGAGTCTTTAGAGACTATCTTGATCAATTTGTGGTAGTCTTTATAGTTTATATTCTTGTCTATTCAAAGAGAATGTAATAACACAAAGATCACTAGAGAATTATATCGAAGACCCTGAGAAAGGAGAAGCTTTATGCCAAATTTACCAAGTGTGAATTTTGGCTTCAATGAGATTCATTTTTGGGTCACATAATCTCAAAAGCAGGGATTTCTGTGGATCCAGCAAAAACAGAGGTTATCGAAAGCTGGTCAAGACCAACAACAGTAACTGAGATTCGAAGTTTTCTTGGTTTGGCTGGATATTAAAGACGTTTTGTGAAAGATTTTTCACGATTATCTAATCAACTCACTAGGTTGACTCTAAAAGGAGTTAAGTTTGTTTGGACTGAGGAATGTGAATAGAATTTCAAGGAGTTGAAAAGAAGGTTATCCAGTGCACCGGTTCTCACACTGCATTGTAGTGGAGAAAGGTTTGTGATCTATAGTGATGCATCCAAGAAGGGGATGGGGTGTGTTCTTATGAAAAATGATATGGTGATAGCTTATGCCTCACGACAGTTGAAAATCCATGAGAAAAATTACCCAACCCATGATTTGGTGTTAGCTGCGGTAATCTTTGCATTAAATATTTGGAGACATTATCTTTATGGATAAAGGTGAGACATTTATACTGATCATAAAAGTTTAAAGTATATTTTCACACAAAAGGAGCTGAATATGCGCCACAGAAGATGGTTAGAGATGATTAAGGATTAAGACTGCTCAATTCATTACCACCCAGGGAAAGAAAACAAGGTGGAAGATTCATTAAGTCGATAAGACCATGCCAGTTTATCCATGATGAGGATCACAATAGATCCAATATTTAGGGATTTACAAAGGATGGATCTTGGAATTATATTGGAAGGGGGAAAATCATATCTTTCTCAAATGAATGTTCAACTATCAGTACATTTGAAGATTAAAGAGGCGTAGAAAGAAGATGTAGAGTTACAAAAGAAGGTGAGAAATATTCCTAAATTCAAAATTGATTTTGAAGGGATAATAATGTTCAGGAATCAGGTTTGTGTTCCTCCCATCCTCGAATTAAAGAAGGAGCTGCTAGATGAGGCTCATAGTTCTTCATTCTCTATTCATCCTGGAAGCACGAAGATGTATAGGGACCTGAAAGAGTACTTCTGGTGGGATGGCATGAAAAGAGATGTTGCTGAATATGTCTATCGATTCTTGGTTTGTCAGCAAGTTAAAGCTGAGAGACAGAAGTCTAAGGGGATGTTACAACCATTACCCATACCCGAATGGAAATGGGAAAACATCACAATAGACTGTTTCACAGGACTTCCTAAAACATCCAAAGGCAATAATGCTATCTGGGTCATAGTTGACCATCATACAATGTCCACAAACTTCATTGCTATTAGAGAGGATTTCACTCTGGATCAGCTTTCCAGGATATATGTGAAGGAAGTGGTACGATTTCATGGAGTACCACTTTCTATTATATCTGATCATGATCCGAGATTTACCTCGAAGTTATGGCGAATTCTTCAGCATACTCTGTACACAGAGTTGAGTTTCAGCACTGCTTATCATCCTCAGACAGAAGGTCAGTCTGAGAGAAAAATTCAAACTCTAGAAGATATATTGAGAGCTTTCTCTATGGATTTCAAAGGTTGTTGGGATCTACACCTACCTTTCATGGAATTTTCATATAATAATATCATTCACTCCAGTATTCAGATGGATCCTTATGAAGCTCTCTATGGAAATAAATGCAGGACTCCAACTTGTTGGGATGAAGTTGGGGAAAGAAAGCTATTAAGACCTGATCTTGTTGATGAGATGGCAGATAAGGTCGGATCTATTCAACAATACATAAGAGTAGCTCAGAGTCGACAGAAAAGTTATGCCGACAACCGAAGAAAAGACCTAGAGTTTGAATTGGGTGATAAGGCGTTCTTATGAACATCTCCCTGGGAGAGGGTCATGAGATTTGGAAAGAAGGGGAAGTTGGGCCCTATATATATCAGTCCTTTCGAAATACTGGATCATGTTGGAAAGGTAGCTTACCGGTTGGCGATTCCACCGAATCTCTCTAATGTTCACGATGTGTTCCATGTATCTCTCCTGAAAAAGTACATACTTGATCCTTCACATGTACTCAGCTCAGAAGTTGTACAGCTTGAGCAAGAGATTTCTTATGAAGAACAGCCGATAGAGATTCTGGATCGTAGAGAAAAAGTCATACGAAACAAGACCACTCGCTTGGTGAAAGTTTTATGGAGGACCCACCAATTATAAGAAGCTATATGGGAGCTTGAGGATATGATGAGGGAGAGGTATCCTCATCTTTTTGTTACAAAGTGATGAATTTCTAGGGAAAAATTCATTTTATGGGGGGTATAATGTAACGCCCAAGACTTTTATGAGAAATATTTTGTTTTTTTATAAATCATCAAAGGAATATTTCACTACACACACCACTAGCTTGGCTTCCTTTACATGCAATTGCGGCCTTCCTCAATAGCTTGCGTCGTACGCAATACCGAGTTTCACTAAACAATGATATGCTATTAAAATATTATTAAAACTAGCCGCTATGAATATTAATAACCACTTTTTAAAATTTTATAAATTTTATTTTTCAAAATGGACTTCATTTTTGGATTCGGAATATCGAAATTACCCTAGGTTGAAATTTTGGTATTTTTCTGAAAACTTTCAATTTTTGATGAATAGTGAAACCACTAAGTGGTAGTTAAAAAAACTGAATTTTTCATAAAACATAATTTTACCGCTTCTGTGAGTGGAATTTCAAAAATCCGAGAGACACAGTTAATATAAAGGACTAAAATGTGGTTCAATGAGATGAAAATAATTTTTGGTGAATAGTAACTGTTTACTTTTTTTACAACGGTTAAAAGTAAATATTGAAATTAAGGGTAAATGTGTTATTATTATTACCCAAACACATGTCCTAATTCTATTGGATTAATTTAATTTGACCAAAAACAACCTTAGGAATAAAATATGACCATTTAGTCCCACTTGGATTAGATTAGAACATTTATTATTAATTTATTTAAAGAAGGGTTAAAATAGTTAAAATCAATGTTTAATAAGTAAATAATTTTTAATATGGGGTTATACATAAGATAAATTTGACAATAAATATTAATTATAAAGATACAAAATTTCCTACATAATGGTATTTTATTTGTAATTTTTAGATATTATATAATTTAATTTATTTATGACACATTGATGATGCAGTAATTATCTTATTAATGCAATATTGACATAATTGATGTTATAAATACCAAAATAAATGTAATTTGAGACTTTTTATGAATTAAACTAATTTTATAGGTTAATATGACATGTTAGTATTGATTTAATTAACGTTTTTCGAACTAATAATTCTGTTATGAGTTTTAAAAAAATCAATTACTAAATAGTGTCAAAATAGACATAAAATAGTTTTTAAAACAAATATTATATTATTAATTGTTATTTTATTTCTCAAAATCTAATGTTCGAAAAAATGACTTAGATAAGGTTATATATATTAATAAAAAACAACTTGGGGTTCGTTTGGCTTGATATAGTAAGTTTATTAACCTTATAGTGTAAGAAAACAAGAAGACACGGTAAAAGTTAAATTATCTACCTTAATGTTAAATCTAAATGGTAAGGTTAAAATTGATACCTAAACATGTCCAAATTCTATATGATGAGATTATTTAGACCCATACCCACCTAATATTAGAAATATATCAATTTGGAGCTATTAAAAACCGAATTTTTCTTTATAATAAAATAATATTTTTAGTTATTCCAAAGGTGCCCGTCTCCTCCCTTGTAAAAGGGCACCTCCTACCTCTCTTCCTTACACCACATTGAGCCTTCAATCTCGGCCAACCCATGAAAATTTCTTCTCTCCACTTCCCTAGAGACATCCTGGAGGTCCTGGTCTTCTTCAAAGACCTACTTTAGTGCCCTAAAAGGAGGTCCCAAAGAAGCGCTTCAAAGAAGAGGTAATGTCTGTTACCGATTCTTTAATCTTTATTTCTTCTACCAATTCTTCTTCTTTAGTTGTTTCATTATGAAGTAATAACATCAGTATCACTAATATACTTATATGTTATTATATGTATGAAACATCCCTATTTCACCATCTATCCATCCTATGGAAAACGAAATCACCGCGCGTGCGTATGTACGGAATACCGTCTCCACGCCGTGGTGTAATCTATATTCCACCACCACATTACTTGGATGGGTATAATGGTGTAAATAATGACTATATATGAATATGGTGAATTGATATTGATTCTAAAATATTATATATACACACCAATACAATTCCACAATCATGGGAACGATATCATCGCTCGTGCGTATGTACGGAATATCGTCTCCACGATGTGATGCGACTCGTTCTACATGATCTTTATTGCATAATGATTATATAAATGAATTGAATGAATTAATATGATATATATAACACTAATAAAATTCTGTAAAAGAGGTATCTATAACCTAAAATGAAAAATATGAATTTATTCGACAAAACACGCATAAGAACAAAAAGTAATAAACACCCGAATAACAAGTAGCAATGAAATATTACTAATAATAAGCTATGAATATGACCATATATGATATCATAAAAATAATTATGATTCTGGAATAAGTCAATAACATTATTTAAATCATTATACAGGAGGTTCGGACACTTACGAAGAAAATTGGACCTAAGGTAAGGGAAAATATCTCAATCTCATTTTTATCTGAGATTGTTTATACTTTGGTATTTACTGGGGTGTATTTTATTATCCACATCCATGTTACCTCAATATGTAATACTGTTTTCATCCACCTACAACTGTTTAAATCCAATTTTACACTTCGGTGAGTTTTTAGTAATGGATATGAAAGGAATATTTTGTCATTTTTCGTACGAGGTACTTTTTGAATTTTCCGAAAAAAGTATGAGAAGAATGTTTTTTTAACTTATACGGCATGAATGGATTTTTAAAACATTATTTACAAGAAGCTTCATTTACAAGTTTTCATGTTTATTTTTAATAAACTTCTTATAGTTTAAAATTGTATGACATGTTAAGAAAGGAAAAAAAATTGAAGTAGAAAGGATATTTTCCTCAAGAAGGGAGTTCAAGTGTTTTATCAAAATTATTTTCCATCTAAGATATTATAGGGTTCTGTTTCTATCCCTATTATTATTTTGATTTGATTATGTTGTGATCGAATTATTTTTATGAATTCATTTATCTTATATGAATTGTTTTATGATGTCACGATGTTTAAGAATTCCATTTTTATTACATGGGTTATGCAATGATGTAGGATTTATGATTTTGTGGCACACATAAGAATGGAATCATTATGAGATGGGTGGGACCTATATATCCTTCCAATGCATTTGGTAAAGATTTTATATCTCATGAGATAGACAAGGCTGGAACGGTAGGTTAAACCTGTTCAGTGAAACATGACTGAAATGAGGAATGAACTCGGTTCAGAAATGGACTTTGTCCACTAAGATAGTCCTGGAAATGAATCTTGACTAATAATAAATGATTATCTATGATTATGTGTGTATGACACAAAGTTTCATGATTTAGGTTCTAATTATTGGGATTAAATTTCACTACTATGATTTATCCCATGTTATGAAATTATGATCTCTTTTGTAGGTTAAGATTTTGAAAAGTTATGTTTTCATGAATATGATGTGATTGATATTTCTTTTGATTACCCTTACTAAGAATTTGAGCTCACCATTTTGTATGTTTTCTTTCCCCATGTCAGGGAGAAGGTTATTAAGTATGATATGCCAAAAGAAACTATAGATATGATGAAATAAATGGGAGACAGTGTAGATTCTTTATGAACCAGTTGTTTATGTTTCCCAGTTTCTAAAGACACCATACCTATACGGTCCATTCCTGGTTTTGTTATATGTTGTAATAAGTGTTCTTCAATTTTGAATTAATAACAATGTATGTAAATTATGGGTCGTTATAGTTGGTATCAGAGGAAAGGTATAGTCAGCCTTTGGATACTAGGATGTGAAAGCCTTAGTAAGAAGTCTAAGGATAAGTCTAAGCATAGAAAACAATCTTAGTGTTTTAGAAATGGCCATGAATAACCTAGGATAAGACCTTAAGTGTGAAATTTTATTCTTGATTATGTGGTTTTTCTATTATAATTAGTGTTGCTCACACTATTATTCTTGGTTTTAGTCGATGGCTGGAACCCGAAGGAACCGTGTTAATGCAGAATGTGACGAGCAATGAAATGATTGTCCCCATGAGAAACCAAACGTTATGGGAGTTGGAATGAAAAATCTTGTAGCTATACTCACACAACTTTCTCAAGATAAGAATCATGCAGGACTTCCAAACGAGCAAAGGAAGGAGCATCATTCTGTTGAATCCATAATGAGGCAGCATCCACCTTCATTCAGCGGGTCTACTGATCCATTAATTGCGGATCAATGGATTAGTACTACAGAAAAGATATTTTCAGTTCATCAATGTTATGAACATGATAAAGTCATCTTAGCAGTGTATCGTTCGGAAGGTGATGCTGATCAATGGTGGAATCATATCAAGAATACGAGGAAAAGAGATGAAATTGAGTCCATGGAATGGGACGAGTTCATGAACTTATTTTTCCATAAGTACTTCCCTCATATTCTCCGAACAAATATGGAGAAAGAGTTTCTTGAACTAAATAAAAAGGATGATGAATATGTTGGTACCTATGAAGCAAATTTTACAAGACTTTCAAGGTACGCTTCTGGTATTATTATCCAACCTGAGAGTAAGATCGACCGATTCTTTAGTGGCTTAAAAACAAGTCTTTTAAGGGCCTTAGCACTAAGGGACTTCAATAGCTATGAGGAAATTGTTCGATGTTCTCTCAAAGTTGTGTTGGAGATTGGAGTAACCAATCATTCATATGTGATTGATAAGAAGAGGAAAATGGAATTCAAATGAAAATCTAAAGAGCACACTGAAAAGAATATGAGGTTTCCCTTATTCTCAAAGTGTGGAAATAACCATGGAGGGAGTTGTATTAAAGGGACAGGTAAATGTTTCAAATTTGGAAAGGAAGGTCATCGGGCATTTGAATGCTGCAATGATGGGAAGAAGATGTCTAATGATGCAAACAAAGGAAGGGACACACAGAATGAACCTACTACACTTCAATGTTTCAAGTGCAAGGATATGGGGAATTATGCCAATAAATGACCTAATACAAGTGTTGTTGATGACGATAGACATCAACAAACTCTTAAGGCTAAAGACAAAGGAAAGTCCCATGCAATTTCTATCAGCAATGTGGAGTATGATAACGATGTGGTGAAAGGTACACTTACCATCCACTATAAAGTATAAAATGTTTTATTTGATTCTGGATCCACACACTCAATTATTTCTGAAGATTTTTCTAAGGGTATCACCATATTACCTCAACAATTTGATGTTGAGTTATCTGTGACAACACCTAATGGCACAACAGTCTCATCAAAAGTTTATAATTCATCCCCGATTGAAGTTTGTGGGAAGGTGCATCCTGCAAATCTTTTGATCCTTCCTATAGTGGAATTTGATGTGATTCTTGGCATGGATTGGCTTTCTTTATATGGATCTCATATCAATTTCCTAAGAAGGGAAGTCACATTTCATATTCCAGATCAATATATGACCATCTATCGATGCAAGGATGAACATAACCTTCCAGTGGAAATTTCTTCCATCTTATGGTTCTTGATTCCACTAAATGAGGGTTATTTATCTCAAATTGTTGGTGAGAAACTCACGATTAATAATATTCCCATTGTAAGGGAGTTTGATGATGTCTTTCCGTAGGAATTTCTGGGTCTTCCCCCAAATCGTGAAGTTGAGTTTTCAATAGAACTCGTACCGGGTGCTTTGCCTATTTCAAAGACACCTTATAGAATGGACCCAATTGAGTTGCAGGAATTGAAGAAGTAACTCCAATTGAATCTTGATAAGAGATTCATACGCCCTAGTGTGTCACCTTAGGGAGCATCTGTTCTATTTGTTAAGAAGAAAGATGGATCAATGAGACTCTGCATTGATTATCGAGAACTTAACAAGATCACTGTCAAGAACAAATATCCTCTCCCATGCATTGATGACTTATTTGACCAACTACGCAGAGCTCAATACTATTCCAAGATTGATCTTTGTTCAGGGTATCATCAATTAAGGGTAAAAAGGGAGGATATACCAAAGACGGCTTTCCGTACAAGGTATGGACACTATGAATTTATAGTGAATCCATTTGGTCTTACTAATGCCCATGCTATCTTCATGGATCTGATGAATGGAGTCTTTAGAGACTATATTGATCAATTTTTGGTAGTCTTTATAGACGATATTCTTGCTTATTCAAAGAGAAAGGAAGAACATGAAGATCACTTGAGAATTATATTTAAGACCCTGAGAAAGGATAATATTTTTTCCAAATTTACCAAGTGTGAATTTTGGCTTCAAAAAGTTTCATTTTTGGGTCACATAATCTCAAAAGAGGGTATATCTGTGGATCTAACAAAAACAGAGGTTATCAAAAGATGGTCGAGACCAACAACAGTAAATGAGATCCGAATTTTTCTTGGTTTGGCTGGATATTATCGACGTTTTGTCAATGATTTTTCACAATTATCTAATCCACTCACCAGGTTTACTCGAAAAGGAGTTAAGTTTGTTTGGACGGAGGAATGTGAAGAGAATTTCAAGGAGTTGAAAAGAAGGTTATCTATTGCACCTGTGCTCACACTACCTTGTAGTGGTGAATGGTTTGTGATCTATAGTGATGCATCGAAGAAGGGGATGGGGTGTGTTCTTATGAAAAATGATATGGTGATAGCTTATGCCTCACGACAGTTGAAAATCCATGAGCAAAATTACCCAACACATGATTTGGAGTTAGCTGCGGTAATATTTTCATTAAAGATTTGGAGGCATTATCTATAAGGAGAAAGGTGAGACATTTATACTGATCATAAAACTTTAAAGTATATTTTCTCAAAAAAGGAGCTGAATATGTGCCAAAGAAGATGGTTAGAGCTGATTAAGGATTATGACTGCTTAATTCATTACCACCATGGGAAGGAAAACAAGGTGGCCAATGCATTAAGTCGACAAGACCATGCCAGTTTATCCATGATGAGGATCACAAAAGATCCAATATTTAGGCATTTACAAAGGATGGATCTTGGAATTATAATGGAAGGGGGAAAATTGTATCTTTCTCAAATTAATGTTCAACCATCTATACATGTGAAGATTAAATAGGCGCAGAAAGAAGATGTAGAGTTACAAAAGAAGGTGAGAAATATTCCTGAATTCAACCTTGATTCTGATGGGATAATAATGTTCAGGAATCGGGTTTGTGTTCCTCCCTTCCCCAAATTAAAGGAGCTTCTTGATGAGGCTCATAGTTATTTATTCTATATTCATCCTAGAAGCACGAAGATGTATAGGGACCTAAAAGAGTACTTCTGGTGGGATGGCATGGAAAGAGATGTTGCTGAATATGTCTCTCGATGCTTGGTTTGTTAGCAAGTTAAAGCTGAGAGACAGAAGTCTAAGGGGATGTTACAACCATTACCCATACCTGAATTGAAATGGGAAAACATCACTATGGACTGTTTCACAGGTCTTCCTAAAACATCCAAAGGAAATAATGCTATTCGGGTCATAGTTGATCATCTTACAAAGTCCGCACACTTCATTGCTATTAGAGAGGATTTCTCTCTGGATCAGCTTGCCAGGATATATGTTAAGGAAGTGTTAAGATTGCATGGAGTACCACTTTCTATTATATCTAATCGGGATCCTAGATTTACCTCGAAGTTCTGGTGAAGTCTTCAGCATACTCTGGATATAGAGTTGAGTTTCAGCACTGCTTATCATCCTCAGACAGACGGTCAGTCTGAGAGAACAATTCAAAATCTAGAAGTTATGTTGAGAGATTTCTCTAAGGATTTCAAAGGTGGTTGGGATCAACACCTACCTATGGTGGAATTTTATTATAATAATATCTTTCACTACAGTATTCAGATGGCTCTTTATGAATCTCTCTATGGAAAGAAATGCTGGACTCCAACTTGCTGGGATGATGTTGGGGAAACAAAGCTATTAGGACCTGATCTTGTTGATGAGATGGCAGAAAAGGTCCGATCTATTCAACAACACATAAGAGTAGCTCAGAGTTGACAGAAAAGTTACGCCGACAACTGAAAAAAAGACCTAGAGTTTGAAGTGGGTGATAAAGTATTCTTATTAATATCTCCCTGGAAGAGGGTCATGAGATTTGGAAAGAAGGGGAAGTTGAGCCCTAGATATATCGATCCTTTCGAAATACTGGATCATGTTGGAAAGGTAGATTACCGGTTGGCGCTTCCACCGAATCTCTCTCAAGTTCACGATGTGTTACATGTATCTCTCCTGAGAAAGTACATACCTGATCCTTCACATGTACTCAGCTCAGAAGTTGTACAGCTGGAGCAAGATCTTTCTTATGAAGAACAACCGATATAGATTCTGGATCATAGAGAAAAAGTCCTACAAAACAAGACCACTCGCTTGGTGAAAGTTTTATGGAGGAACCACCAATTATAATAAGCTACATTGGAGCTTGAGGATATGATGAGGGAGAGGTAACATCATCTTTTTGTTACAAAGTGACAAATTATGAGGGAAAAATTCATTTTAAGGGGGGTAGAATGTAACGCCCAAGACTTTTATGAGAAATATTTTGTTTTTATATAAATCATCAAAGGAATCTTTCACTACACACAACACTATCTTGGCTTGCTTTACATGCAATTGTGGCCTTCCTCAATAGCTTGCGTCGTACGCAATACCGAGTTTCACTAAACAATGATATCCTATTAAAATATTATTAAAACTAGCCGTTATGAATAGTAATAACCACTTTTTGAAATTTTATAAATTTTCATTTTCAAAATGGACTTCATTTTTGGATTCGGAATATTAAAATTACCCTAGGGTGAAATTTTGGTATTTTTCTGAAAACTTTCAATTTTTGATGAATAGTGAAACCACTAAGTGGTTGTTAAAAAAACTGAATTTTTCATAAAACATAATTTTACCGCTTCTGTGAGTGGAATTTCAAAAATCCGAGAGACACGGTTAATATCATGTACTAAAATGTGGTTCAATGAGATGAAAATAATTTTTGGTGAAGAGTAACTGTTTACTTTTTTTTACCACGGTTTATAGTAAATAGAGTAATTAAGGGTAAAAGTGTTATTATTATTACCCTAACACATGTCCTAATTCTATTGGATAAGATTAATTTGACAAAAAAAACCTTAGAATTAAAATATGACCATTTAGGCCCACTTGGATTAGATTAGGACATTTATTATTAATTTATTTAAAGAAGGGTTAAAATAGTTAAAATCAAAGTTTAATAAGTAAATAATTTTTAATATGGGGTTATACATAAGATAAATTCGACTATGAATATTCAATAGAAATATAAAAAAAATTTCTACATAATGGTATTTTATTTTTAATTTTTAGATATTATATAATTTATTTTATTTATGACACAACGATGATGCAGTAATTATCTTATTAATGAAATATTGACATAATTGATGTTATAAATACCCAAATTAATGTAATTTGAGACTTTTTACGAATTAAACTATTTTTCTAGGTTAATATGACATTTTAGTATTGATTTAATTAACGTTTTTCGAACTAATAATTCTGTTATGATTTTCACAAAAATCAATTACTAAATAATGTCAAAATTGACATAAAATAGTTTTTAAAACAAATATTATATTATTAATTTTTATTTTATTCCTAAAAATATAAGGTTAGGCCAAATGACTTAGATAAGGTTATATATATTAATAATAAACAACTTGGGGTTCTTTTGGCTTGATATAGTAAGTTTATTAACCTTATAGTGTAAGAAAACAAGAAGACACGATAAAAGATAAATTATCTAACTTAAAGTTAAATATAAATGATAAGGTTAAAATTGATACGTAAACTTGTCTAAATTCTATTGGATGAGAGGATTCCGACCCATAACCACCTTATCTTAGAAATATATCAATTTGGAGCTATTAAAACCCGAATATGACTTTATAATAAAATAATATTTTTTGTTATTCCAAAGGTGCCCCTCTCCTCCCTTATAAAAGGGCACTTCTTCCCTCTCTTCCTCACACCACTTTGAGCCTTCAAGCTCGGCCAACCCCTGCCAATTTATTCTCCCCACATCCCTAGATACATCCTAGAGGTCCTTGTCCTCTTCAAAGACCAATTTTAGTGCCCTAAAAGGAGGTCTCAAAGAAGCGTTTCAAAGAAGAGGTAATGTCCGTTACCGATTCTTTCATCTTTATTTCTTCTTCCACTTCTTATTATTTAGTTTTTTCATTATGAAGTAATAAAATAAGTATATATAATATACTGATATGTTATTTTAAGTATGAAACAACCCTATTTCACCATCTATCCATCCTACGGAAAACGAAATCACCGCGCATGCGTACGTAAGGAATACTGTCTCCACGCCGTGGTGTAATCTATTTTCCACCACCACCTTACTTGGATGGGTATAATGGTGTAAATAATAACTATATATTATTATTGTGAATTGATATTGATTCTGAAATAGTATATATACACTCCAATACAATTCCACAATCAAGGGAATGATATCATCGCTCGTGCGTACGTACATAATGTCGTCTCCACGATGTGATGTGACTCGTTCTACATGATCTTCATTGCATAATGGTTATATAAATGAAATGAATTAATGAATTAATATGAAATATATTACACTAATACCGTTCTGGAAATTAGGTATCTATAACCTAAAAAGAAAAATAATAATTTATTAGACAAAACATGCATAAGATCAAAAAGTAATAAACACCTGAATAACAAGTAGCAATGAAATATTACTAATAATAAGCTAAGAATATGACCATATATGATATCATAAAAATAAGTATGATTCTGGAATAGGTCAATAACATTATTGAAATCATTATACAGGAGGTTCGAACGCTTACGAAGAAAATTGGACCTAAGGTAAGGGAAAATATCACAATCTCATTTTATCTGAGATTGTTTATACTTTGGTATTTACTGCGGCGTATTTTATCATCCACATCCATGTTCCCTAAAAATGTAATATTGTTTACATCCACCTTCAACTGTTTAAATCCAATTTTACCATTCGGTGAGTTTTTAGTAAAGGATATGAAAGGAATATTTTGTCGTTTTTCGTACGAGGTACTTTTTGACTTTTCCGAAAAAAGTATGAGAAGAATGTTTTTTTATATTATATGGCATGAATGTATTTTAAAACATTATTTCCAAGTAGCTTAATTTCCAAGTTTTCATGTTTATTTCTAATCAACTTCTTTATTTTAAAATTGTATGACATGTTAAGAAAGGAAAAATGTTTTTGAAGTAGAAAGGATATTTTTCTCAAGAATGGAGTTCAAGTGTTTTATCAAAATTATTTTTAATCTAAGATAATATAGGGTTATGTTTCTATCCCTATTATTACATTGATTTGATTATGTTGTGATGTAATTATTTTTAGGAATTCATTTATCTTATATGAATTGTTTTATGATGTCACGATGTTTATGAATCCCATTTTCATTACATGGGTTATGCAATGATGTATGATTTATGATTTTGTGGTACATATAAAAATGGTATCATTATGAGATGGGTGGGACCTATATCTCCCTCCAATTCATTGGGTAAATATTTTATATCTCATGATATGGTCAAGGCTAGAACGGAAGGTTAAACCGGTTCAGTGAAACAGGACTGAAACGAGGAATGAACTTAGTTCAGAAATGGACTTTGTCCACTAAGATATTCTTGGCAATGAGACTTGACTAATAAAAAATGATTCTCTATGATTATGTGTGTATGCCACAAAGTTTCATGTTTTATTTTCTGATTATTAGGATTACATTTCACTACTATGATTTATCCCATGTTATGAAATTATGATCTCTTTTTCAGGTTAAGATTTCCAAAAGTTATGTTCTTATGAATATGATGTGATTGATATTTCTTTTGTTTACCCTTACTGAGCATTTGAGCTCACCCTTTTGTATGTTTTCATTCCCCAGGTCAGGAAGAAGGTTATTTTGTAAGATATGACAAAAGGGACTATAGATATGATGAAATAAATGGGAGACAGTGTAGAAGGTTTATGATCCAGTTGTTTATGTTTCCCAGTTTCTAAAGACACTATACGTATACGGTCCTTTCCTGGTTTTGTTATATGTTGTAATAAGTGTGCTTAAATTTTGAAGTAATAAAAATGTATGTAAATTTTGGGTCTTTATAAAGGTGATTTATGATTGTAATAAAAGGATAGAGTAAAAGGGTCTACTTTATAATATTTGAGGGGTGATGTAATAGTTCTGGAAAATTCTCTAAAACTCTAAACCTAAAATGATCCATAATTTAAAATAAAATAAATTATTCATCAAAAAATCAAGAATACATAATGTTTATGTGTGGGAATACACTGTCCTTTTCATTTATGATGGATATTACTATTTTATAAACCATAATCCATTTTACATACAATGTAAACATTGATAGTTGTTTGATTATTGGGTGAAATATTTATAATTTCTTGTTTTTATTCAATATTGAGTTTTGATAAGTCATATTATTTATTTTGGTTAATTTATATGATTAATGATTTAGACAATTAATTTTGTATGTATCCCAATAATTTTATACCTCCTTTATACATCGACATGATCTCATAAGAAAATTCCATTCAACAAATTAATAGGGTTTCTATCCATATTTTTAAACTAGCATGTGAAATGTATTTATGTTATAGGGTTTCACATGCCATAGACATGACATCGAATGATTAATCATTTTCCATTATTATATTCACATTTAATTTATCCATGAAATTTTATATAGAAATATATATGGATGAATATCCCTATTGGTTCATTTATTTCATAGCTTGTTCTTCACCTGCTAACCATGAAATAGGTACATTCAATATCTAGTATATTTATGGAATTTGTTTTCATTTGCTACCCTTATTATTTATTCAATTCCTTTTTAGACAATTGATTAATTTGATTTCACAAGAAACATAGACTAGATGGGGATGACAATGTAAGTGAATCCAAGAGATCATAGTTCAAAACTGGGTAGAGGCATATTTCTGGGTTACTAGAGCAGTACAATAGTAGGCATTGGTCAATACTATAGTAGTTGGAACTATTCATTCCTTTGGGGTTTTCTGCCACCAGTTTGGACCTCATGTCCTTCAAGGGCTTTGGGCCACCCATGGCATTTGGGACAATGAGTTTTGTGGGCCACCTCAAGGCCTTCAGACCACATCATGGATTTTGGGCCACCTAAAATTGGGTTATAATGGACTAGACAGACTCTACAAGAAGCATAATCTATATGAGGATTCAGAGCACATGTATTCACCAGAGAATAATCTAACAGATGTAGAATAATTAATGGATATGGTGTTTCAATCAGTACTACCTTGTACGTGCACAAGAAGACTAGCCGAACAACCATGTGAAGGAAAAAATTGATATCACGATGTAGATGTTGTGGAGGATTAGTACCATGTAGTTATTGGATGGATATTTCATTTAAGACCTATGGGTCATGTAATCTATAAGCCTACATTCCTTGTAAGGGTTCTTTATCATCCCTTGAATGGGGGTTATTGAAAATCAATAAAAAAAATAAGGCCTTCGGACCATTCGAGATATTTATTACTAGGCTTGTATGATTAGTTATTTACCATGACATATTGATTTATTACTATGTATTCATAATTTGGTCACTATGATCTACCCTTAGTGTGTTTTTGATGTCACCCTTATTAGGTATAATTTCCCTAGAAATCAAAGAAGTGTACAATGAATGACATTTAAGTACATGCTAGATTGAATAATGTTTTCCTGGATGTTTTTAAGAGAAAAAATTTATTTAGTGTATAAACATTTAATACATGACTCATGTATGTATTTGTTTTACCAAGACTATAAAAATATCACGCCTTTGGCATAATATTCACTGAAAACATTCAAATGTAATTTATATCAGACACCGTCTCTAGGCCTTCTGGGTTCAATTTTCTATATTTGGTATCAAAGGAAGATTACAATCAACCGTAAGAACTATATATAGGAAACCTATGTTAGATATCATAGTCTTAAGGCTGAATTTCTTTAAATGTATATAAAACACCATAGTTTTTTTGAAATGTAGAGATTATGTGGGTCCTAATATAATCGCATCCATTTCTAGAAACTACATGTGCAAATGGTTCTATAAAAATGTACCAATATGTAACAATCTTGATAGGGAATGCCGGTCTTGACTCGTCATAACATTGTACATATCAACAATCCATATTACGCACCAGTTTGACACTCAAAGTAGATACAGATATGATAATTCACATTTACTCTAAAAACCATTATTAATTATTTGAATATATGATGAAATTAAATAACCTAGGATAAAACTAAGGTATATTATATTGATGGATAGGTGTCATGATTTAGAAATCTAACCGTGTATAAAATGGATAATCTCTACACAATGGGAGGACCAATGTTGAAATAAATTGATGAACTATTTATGTATTGGGGTTGAATTGAAAAACATAGTTAAAAGAATATTTTGTGATTAAATGCATTTTAATGATGTCAATAATATTAATGTTTTATATTATATTTTAATTGTTGTTTAAAATGATTACATATATTTCTGGTGAAAATGCATGAAATCTGAAAAGTCTATGGGACTTGAACCCATGACCTAAGGATGATAAGGTTGTCATGCCAACCACTAAATTTTGAAATTTCCTTTTCAGTATGCCATTTAATATAGATAATAATTTTATTAATAGTTGTCAATGATAATCTATTAGTTTTACATTCTATTTTTAGAGAATAATGTCCTTACCAAATTAGATATGGATATTATTTAGAGACTAATAGTTCTAATTGTCAGTCTTTTATGGGCCATAAGATCATTTGGAAAAGTATTTTAGTGAAATAGTGAAAAAAATTAATTAATAAATTAGTTGGAATATTGATTTATGAACATGATAATGTTGTAATTCCATTTACATAAATATATCAAGTTAATATACATTGGTAGAAAAAACATTCTTTATCATTAGGAATAGTATCTTGGACAAATTTTTTTTCCTAATACATTATTTTATTTTTAACTAATGGCATACTAAATCATCATTGATTTATGTATTTGAGGCCATAAAAATTATATTGATAATTTACATGTCCTCTACTGATAACTCAATCATTCCCTATAAGTATTTATGTTTTTCCTCTATGTAAGTATTTCAACATTTCAGTAATTTCCTCTTACATAGATACCTATATACATGTTAGTCAATATGAAATTTTTAATTCCTATTCTCTTTTTAGAAAAGATGTTTTATCAACCCTTATCACAATGTGGAATTTTAAACATAGTAAATATAAAATAATATATCTCTATTATCTTATTAAACTTTTGATGATGTAATTTATTTTGTTTGAGGAGAATGTAACACCCCAAAAATCAAAAGTATGAACATTGTATTCAATAGAGTGTATGACATGAAACACCAAGAACATAAGTGGATATATAATCTTTATAATAAATAATATATTTCTTTTTTAAATAATTTCAATATAATTTATATGTTTTAATACATCCGACAATTAGTTAGGACGCAATATTCCAAACAGTGAGTTTCTTTAAGGGCATTTGATACACTAATGTCTGAGTTTTACCTAACAATATTACCTCATTAAAATATTATTAAATAATATAAAAAGATATATACTATACCTTATTTTTTTTATTTACTAACTTACGAAAATAAATAGATTTAAAAAATGATACGAATTCATTACTTACTAATTATATAGAAATTAATATAAGAGTATATTAAATATAAAGGGAATATTTTATTAAAATCTATTATTTGCTATTTTATCCCAATAAATTAAATTAATTATATTTACTGAATGATATTTATTTAATATATATATTTTATTTTATATAAATTATTTTTTATATTTGTTCAATATATCTGATACTCATATGATAAGAACAAACCCAATTAAACCCATGAAATACTACATATTTATTAAGTAACTTTTACATATTTTTAATGTCAAATGTATATTAATTGAAATTTTGGAAACATTAATAGATTTAATACGTGAAATCATCATCATCATTGGGATTGAAAAATAAAAATTAGTATAGAGTAAATTTTTGGAATTTTTCATTACAATTTCATTTTTTAACAAATACTGAAATATATTGATTTTGTTTCAAAACATCTTTTACATATGATTTATTTTAAACGATTAAATAATATTTTTATTTTTTTTTCGAAATTATAATTAGATCATATTTTTATCCAATAATCTTATTTAGGTCGTTAGAGTCAATTTCACATTGAAATTGACTAAAAAACATACCAAACATTTTTTAGAATTTTTACATAAAAAACCTACATTGTCACCCCATCAATTAGATTAAATAAAAATTTCCTTCTTCACATTATATGACTGGAGTTTGAAAAAAAATAATTCTATATTTTTAATAAAAATAATTTTTAATTTATAATATATTCGTCATAATTTTTGACCAAAAATTTTATTGAATGAAAGTAAAATTAATTAACATGAATGTGGTAAAATAAATCTTAATAAGGTGTTAAACCATAATGATAAGAGCCCCAATGTAATATAAAAATTTCCAAAATTCATTTTATTTCAATATTTAAACACTAATTAAACATTTATATAAATTTTACCATTATTATATCCACTTTCAATGTGAAAAACATTTATGTAATACAATTTTTCAAATATGACAAAAGTGACACTCCTCCTCAATTATAAAATGCCCCAAATATTCCCACTTCCTCACACCTATTAGTTCACATTGGATCTACCATAATATATGAAAATAGATCTCAATATTCATAAATTTCTCCCTATAATACACCCCTTTTGTTGAAATGAATCCCAATAATCCCTTCGTTGAAAACCAAAAAGAGTGACACGGTTAAGAGGTAACATATTTCTTTCAGATCTTTATAATTATTTTCATTCCCCACCACATAAAATGTTATTACTCTAAGATTATATAAAAAGTTTTCTTAAATATACATGGATGTTATTATGATATTTTTTATACCTAAAAATTCACACAATCCTATCTAATGGTTAATGAACATAATGTTTCAGCGAACGACGTACTCCCACCTAAGGAAATGATAATTATTTGTTCTTCCTTTACCACCTCTCATGGTGGTCATTATTTTTGAAACTCTATATAAATATGATATTTTTAATTTATGTATTCATATTTAATTATATATAACACATATCAATTTTCACACCATTTTTTCGGAATATGATAATATCGTTTGTGGAAGTGTGGGATAACACCTCAAAAAATCGATGTGATTTGTTCACAAGATACATTTAATTTATAAAGGAATATTTTTTTAAAAAATCTGTGAAAAAGATACAATATATATGATATGAATAATGTAATTACATTTATGTAAATATAATATATATAAATTTCATATTAATCATTCAAACACTTAAAAAGTGATGACGTCATTCATGGACATGTTCACTACCGCCTCCTCAACATGATGTGACTCCTTCTACACACACAAACATAGATATATATAAATATAAATAAATATAATTAAATAAAATCTTATATATTATATAATTATAATTATGGAATAATATGGTCTTTCTTTCATTCATTCCATAACGATCATTGAAAAATGGGAAAATTATTCATGCGTTTGTACAGCCTATCATCTACATGATTGTAACATTGATTGATTTTTTCATACCGATATTTAATAATTGTATTTAAAAGTATAATTGATGTATAAATAGTTTAATTATGACATTATTATTATTCAAGGGATGTTATATAATTACTACATATACCATAGTTGACTAAAAATGTAATTTTTACATGTAAACTGAATTTGTGAAAAAGACAACATTTAAAAACAACTGATTAAGTAGTAGTATAAAATATTGTAATAAGTGAAATCAATGTTATGATTAATATTAAAAATTTTATCAATAATGTTAACAATTAACACAATTTTTGTAATCAGTTATATAAATACAAATGAGAAAAATTAAATTAATGGTAAGGGATTTCCAATTAATTAATATTCCATTGAGAGTTTTTTGTTGTTATGTAACTAAATTCTTTTATATGGTTCATATATAGTAATTTGATTTTGTAATATCATGAAACCTCTCATGATATTATATGATTCATTTAATTTTATTCATTTATGTAAAGTATGATTCAAATATTTCAAGGTGGCATCAGACGCTATGGAATGTTTACAGATTATTCTCTTTAAGTGAACTTCCTACTGATTGGCTTTTCAATATTAATTAATTTTGTAATTTTTATCATTCTCTTACAAAAATTACATTATTTTATTTCCCCTAATTTCGTATATATGATTAACATACTAGTTATTTTTATATATACTATATGGATTAAATCATTCTTCCTGATATTTTTACTTTCAATTTGAAATATTACTTCTATGTTTATTTGAGTTAAAAGTTACCGAATGCAAAATAATTTCATAACCCAATTTATATTTTTATGGCTACATTACTTACTCTGTGTCATTGAGATTCTATGATCATACGTATAATGAATTTTCATATATATTAGCCAATTTTTTATTCTATAAGTGGATTCAAATTTTATACACATAATATGCTAATTTTTGTATTCTCACTATAACATTAAAATATCTACAAGGGATTAATTTACATTATAATTTTGTTCAATTTAATTTACCCATAAATTCTTATTAGTGGTAATAATTTTATTTTTGTCTAATAACCCCTTTTTTATTTTATAATCAGGTTATTCATGACTTTTATTAACTAATAGTACAATTTTTCACTTATTGGAACTCAAAATTATATATAAAATTTTTTAACATGATTTTGTAAATTTATTTTTAATTTATTTTTATATTTTACCAATTTATTCAAGGTAATCATCATGTAATATTCTGAAAAGGGAAATTTTTTATCCTTTTTACATTAAAAAGAATTTGCCTTTTACCTTGTATGGTATGTACGAATTTACTCACAATCATTTCATTGATGTATCCTTTGAATGATTAAAAGGGGTATTTTTATTAAAAAAATTCCAAACAAATATTCAATGGAAATTTCCTTCAAAAAAATTTTATTTTCTTAAATAATATTTTGAAAAATTATTTTTATTTATATCCCTCAACAAAAAAACAATTTATTTTACTCAACGTGGGATATAATTATTTTATTTTCAGTATTATTACTCTAGATGATTTATAAATGATTTTGATTAGGTTAGTATTCACAATAACTTCCTTTCCATAATTAATAGTCCCCTTGGAATATTAAATCCCATATGATAATTAACCATTTATTTTACCGTAAATTATTTATTTGACATGTCATTGATATTACTATTCACTAAAATGTATACCAATTTACATACAGTGTCTACATAGTCAAATATTTTATTATTTGGGGAAATGTTGTTAATTATGTATTATTTATTCAATATAGTAATTTTATTAGGACGATTATTTATTTTATTAATTCAATATAAGGAATTATTATGACTTATAATGATAGGTGGAGCACAAAAATTATATATCTCCTTGATGTATTGATATGTTCTCATAAGACAAATTTTTTACAGAACATAAATGGGTTTCTTACCACAGTTTAAACAATTCATGTGCACGGTATCGATGGTATATGATTTCATGTTCCATTGACAATATGAAAAATTATTAAGAATTTACATCATTTATATTCATTTATATTTTAACCATTTTATTTTGTGTCGATCTATCTCTATAGGCATTTCATTTTCAAGTCATTGATTTCATGGAATCGGATTCGGCTTCTTACCTTGAAATATTTTTTTCCTTATCTTGTTATATGAATGGAATGTGATTCAATTTAGATTCCCTAATCGGTTATTCACATCATTTTCTTCCTGTTTTTTTACATCGAATGACTATTCAGATATTTATATTTCCATGTTGATTTATTCCTATTGACTTATTAATACATCTAATATACATTACCCATATTGAAAATTCCATATCCCCCTTATAATGTTTTCCTTACCAATGAATCCAAGAAGCATACAATGAAATATATCCACGGATAATCTAGATGGAATAATGTTATCATTGATGATACTTAGAATAAAAATGATATTTTAGTTTGTCTATTAATTTTTAATAAAATATTTTGAATGTATCCAGTTAACCTATACTACTAAACTCTAGGTCATTCGAGATGTACATCATTGTAATCATATAAAATTAATTGATAGTAGATAATGAATCTAGGCTTTACCGGTTTGGGTTATACATAAAACACAGTCTTTGGTGCTATATGAGTGGAAAATTATCTCGCTCAATAAATTGCAAACCATTTTTATTGCTAAAAATGCGACATTCCTACTAAGTAAAACATAGAATCTATTGTATAGTGAATGAATTTTTTCATATCCTATAACATAGTGATCATAATACATTTTTAATCACTTAAATATTATGAAAATTTTGTATTATTTGAATTTGAAATACCAGTTTTTTTGTGATAGTTTGATCACATATAATGTATTTTTCATATTTCTCCCCCATCAAATTTATCCAACAGGTAAAACCCATTTCAACTACTCAATGATGTCATTTGCGTTAAGTTAACCATAAAAAATTATGACTTCATATCAACGTATAATATATAATTGTTTAATATATATATATAATCACATCAATGATTCAAATAATATCATTCTATAATATTGTAGTAAATTTTCTTATAGTATATATCATTTGTTTGATATAAGCATTTGAAAATAACATGGAATTTTATTCATGAAATGTCACCTTTATCATTAATTTTATTATGGATGATCATTATTAATCTATTTAATATTGGTTTTAGATAATTTACATAAATATTACATATTAGTTATAATAATTTTTGTTTATCACTTCCTCAAATTAAAAAAAGAAAATAACAATGTTATTGTTATAGATAAAAACTCTATGGTTCATCCAATGCATGAATTCTAGCAGGAATACAACTATTTAATGGTTTCAATGTTTCTAATCAATTACTACTATCTCCATAAATATTTTAAATATTATCATGTTTTATATGTCATTTTATAATTGTATTAAATTTCTTCTAGTTCTCCATTGTAATGAAATTTTTAGAATCATCATGAAATGTATCCAAATATTCTGGATGATTAGAAACACACTCTAGTTAAACTGGTTCAGATCCTTTTGTTTTATCAATCATGAGAAGTTATTTATTTATTAAAAAATTATTTAATAAAAAACTTATATCATTACTATAGAAAATTATACATATAATATTATAATATCAAATGTATCACTTCGAACTATTTGTGTTAATATGAAATATTCCATCATTCATTTTTTCATCTGACACACCCAAATTTTATTCCTTATTCTTAAAATATAATATCCTAATAAATGACATTGAGTATTTAGATTTGGACTTATTTTTTTTCATACGTCATATTGTGTCTTTAACTAATTGTATCCTAGAATTTAATGGCCTGAAAGATAGAATGTTGTGGTCATGCCATGTCTCATAATTAATATTTATGTTTCTTAAATTGGTAGCATTTTTCATCCCATTCCTTCCAATATTTAATTAATCATATTTATGTAATACTTTTTCTGGTTCTTATTTAGTAATATATTCATATATTACCATGATATTAAATCTATATTACATAGAATCTCTATTTTTTTATTTGGATCCATTATAAATGAATAATTTTAAGACATTCATTGTTTGACTCATAACAATATTTTTGAAATGTTTGAGTTTATCAAAATTATACGATTTAAATTATATATAATAAAAATAATCATATGAGTAGAATATTAAATGAGTTTTGTTAAATATGTGTGATTAATGAATGAGATCATGCACATCAGTCCTTATGGAATTATTTTTACAAAATCAGGTTGCATTATTATTTCAATATCTTCCTACTTATGGCTCATATTAACCATCGTCCTCTTAATAAACATTACACATGTTATAGACTCTGATTTTTTCATTAGTATATTTTTCATATAATCATTCCTTCATTCATTCAAATATTATTTTTCAATATTTGTACATGTAATATTTTCAATAGTTGTTTTTCTATAATATTTACATGAAATTTTAATTTTTTTCATAATTAATTTGGAAAGTGTTTCTATTTTTTTCACATCCACATAAAATTTATTTTATAAATCATTAAAATAAAAAAAATATGAATTTCATTATTTTGGAAAATCATATCATTAAAACTACAAATATTATTTAATGTGCTAAAAATATATATCCTCATCCTATCATTAAGTGGACAATCCATGGGATTCTTCTTATATAGTTTTCTAGATCTATATACTTGAACATGTAGTGTCTAATCATCTGTAAAAGTAGTATATGCACACTCATAATTTATATAAGTCACTAAAATTTATTTTCCTATCACACGGGATGTGAAACCACCTTCATGTATCTATTGATTATCCCTTTTTTGTATTGTAATAATTCACAACCATTGTTTAATGAGCATGATATTTTCATTAATTAAATGATTTAGAAATTTATTTTTTCATCAGGTGATATAATGGAATAGTACGGAATTTTTTACTAGTGTGTCTAGATTGGTCAGACCACTAATAATTATTTTGAAAATTATAAAAAAAATTCATGTTTCAAATATAGTTGTTAATATTTTCCTCGATGGACTTGTTAGATTTTTTTTACACCCCTAGAATCAACATACCTATTTTTTATGAATGGAGTGATTATATAATTACACTTAGGATATTTCCCACAAACTCTAAAAAATATTCATTTAATGAAAATTTACCTCAGATAAAAAATAGGTTACTAAAAATATATTAATCAGGATTCCATATTATTTTAAATATTCTAATATAATTATTTGTCTCGTTATTATTATCCATATTTTTTATGATGATATTTCCATTAATATTAAAATATTTATTATATTATTTAATATCATATTTTCATTTCTATTTTCTATAATATCATCAAACGTGTATGTTGGTGTATCTTATGTTTTCGGTACTGTTTTCGATTTCAAAATCTATTTATAGTACTTACACCATAAAAATTGGAATCATATGTGTACAAAACAATTATCTTTGGAACAATGAATTTTTATTAGGATAATAAATAGTATTGCTAGAATCCCCATTATTTTAGTTATTTTTCAATTTAATAGATTGAGTATTTAAACTGAGAATCATTGATTTAGCTCAATAAAACATTCCCTTAAAATATATATTTCTAATGATACATTAACATAGTATTTTTTGGAATTATATATATTTTGTTATATTGTATAATGAATATTATTCCACATGTATTTAATTTTTATATGTAAATATTATTTAACAAAAACAATAATTATCAATGATGAATTTTTACAAGGACTCCTTAAGGTAATTTCTCTATCTTCACCACTCAATCAAGACTTAATTACATTCTCTCTTAATAATTATATATTCATCAAAGAACACCACAATGCTATCAATACATTTTGAAACTATTGATGTCACTTCATATCGACATTATTCATCACTAAAATCTGATTATTCATATGAAGTAGTAAAATTGTATAGTTAGTTTGATTGTTTAATGGTGGATATTTTCCTTCAGTCCCTCATATATATATTTCAGTTTTTTTCAGTCTACATCATAAGATAATTATTATATTTAAGAAAATAAAAGTCTCAATTTTTTTATTTGTCGGTACATTTCCTATTATTTTTCATACTATATTGTTACCACTAGCCATCTTGTTCGTACAAGATGAAGTTTTTTGGTTGATCATTCTACTTCAATATATTTCAGTTATATGGTGATAAAATTTAATATTAGAAAAATGTATTATTATTAAAAAAATTAACTGGTGTCTTCACAATATATTTTTCATTCACACAATGAATGATTTTTTAAAAAAATAGATAAAATATTACAAATATATAGGAAACATATACAATAATATTTTAATCCCCCAGGGAATTTTATTACATAAAATTAATTGATCCATTAAAATAATTTAATGTGGGGTTATTTTAAGATATTCAAATTCTCTTAATGGTATGTAAATTTATTTTCTCATAAGAGAACAAAGAATTATTATGTTCATAAATATTATAGTTATCATGGTCATTATTATATTGATCTAAAATATGGTTAATGTATTTGTTCACATGGATTAATTTAAAATTCATTATGATGTTAGAATATTATTGTTTTTTAACAAATATTTGAATTGAAGAAATAAAATTTCTTATAAAATGAAGAGTTTTTTCAATACTTTTTGAACCCTCCTTATGTTATATTCAAATGATCCATTCATGATTATAAACATGTGTTTTCAATAATCTTATCTATATCTTTGATATAATTGTGTATCTAGAATATTTTGTTTCCTATCAATTACTACATCATGTGTCAATTATTTATTTGAGTGATATTAGAGTAATACATTTCCCCTCTATTGTCATCATTGAAATAATTTTTTGTGCTGTAATATTTTATTGTTGTGATCTAAAATGATTTTATTTTATTTTATGTCTAACACGAGTCATATATATTGATATAAATATGATTTATATCATGTATTATGAGTTTTTATAACTGTAAAACATAATATGTGTGAGATGAAAATAATATCACTTGGTGAAATATTGTTATTGGATGGAATTGTGTTGGAAAATACCTCAATAATAATGTTTACTTGGTAATAAAATTGAGGAAATATATGAATTTTTTTCACCTCCTATCATAGATTCATTAGTTTTTGACAACAATAGTGGATCATTTTTTGAATGAAAATCCTTCATTGAAGTGTTCAATGAATAACACATTAAAAATTAATAATGCATGATTTTCATGATATAATAGACAATATTTTTAATATAGATACAATAATTCAGTCGATAAAGAGTTACACTTTAAAAAAATGATAATAATAATTAAAAAAACTACATGGGTAATAAATCTTCATTTATATAAAATTGCTAGAAATAATTAATTAATTTTCTCTTTATTTCCCATGCACATAATAATACTTAGTATCATTACGAATTATCAATATATCCTTGATATAAGTGGATTCATAAATCATTTCCACTATATATCATCTTTATATCCTATTTCATATTAAATTCCCTATCTTATACGATAGGGAAAATATATTTTCAGAAATTATTTAAAAAATTAATATATAAATTGAACCATATTATAAAATTTATAAAGAATAAATAACATTTAATTACCTCTGGAATAAAACGTTACATAGCCTTTTAAATGAATACTTAGAATTTTAGAAGATATGGGTAACATAAAAATAGAAAATATTTTATAATGAAGTAACATGATCTAAGAAGTTCTCAATTCATCAATAAAACATTCATGTTAATCAATGATTATATCTATATAAATTTTTTATATGAAATATATTTAAATAACATTCAACACTATAATGATATTACGTTAACAAAACAATTCTCATGTGAAAATATATTCCTTTTATATTTCTATAATCTAATTTTCATTCAGTGGTATTGTTCATTATTATTTTTTTGTTTAAATAAACTATGAGGAAATCATAATTTCAATCATGAATTAGTTTCCCAGAATTAATACATGTAGTATACAATATATTTTTATAACTTTTATCATGAATGTGGTTCTTGATGTTTTTGTGACATCCCAACCTAGTTTTCACTAAATGGTGCAAAAAGATGGGGGGTTGTATAGCCTCAATAATGCTTCCCCTAATGATAGAGGCTACAAACTAAAAGCGAGGGACCAAGGTGCATCTCTTGGGAGACTGTACCGTCATGTTAAATTGTATTGCAGTGATCGTTAACAGAATGGGTCAATTTAAAAAACTAGTATGTCATGCATAGAAAAGATAACATCCATGAAAATTATTAATAAACAATGTTAAAGGTAATATCATATAGAAAATGATGTATCATGTCATGACTCTACAAACCTAAAAAATATGTGTAAAAAAACTATTACAAATCACATATCAATATAACGAAAATACCGAAAGGGTATCTCTCCAAATAACATCACCATCATAGATCATTATTGTCCCCCCTACTAAGAAGCATATAGAAAATCAATCATCACCAAATGGGTTATTTACCCATTCCATGCTTGCATCCTTGATGGCTATTCAGGTTCCCATTGATGCACCAAACATAGTATGAGGTAACACTTAATAGGCCACCACCAATGGTGTCTATAATAAGTCAATTATTTATAATACAAAAATTATGTGTAAAATATATAACATGTAATGAATTACTATATGTAATATTCCCAGGGAATACCTTATTAAATATTTTAGTACCACTACAAAAATAAGAACCCATGAAAACAATAACAATGATATTATAAATATATCCATCTGTAAATATAAATAACAATGAGATAATATCTAGTATAAAAATTGTATATTTATACCCATAACATGGCCATTTGTAAGAATACCAAAATTCCACAATGGCCAAGATTTGTACATAGGTTTATAACATAATCCATGACCAAAAATTATATTGCAATGTAAAATACCTATCATGGAAATGTCATATAATTATGATTCATCAACAATGACCATACAAAGTAAACCAAATTGTCATACCATGAATGGTGTGATCCAATGCCTAGAAGGACAAGGCATCCACATTGAATATGTTGAATCTAGACCCAATAATATATTTCAATGAATATTATAGTATTTGAATTCATTACCTCATTTTATTAATCATTTAATAGACACTCAAAATTTCATAAGTTACTCCAAATATTTTCCTTGATTATCCATTCAAGCAGTTTAGTCATTTGACATCATATAATCACATAGAAATGGACGAAATACATTATCATATAAATTCATATAAATTAGTAAAATATATCATGATCATGAAAAATGTAGATGGATATAAACAACCCAAAGGTAATGTATAACAAAATGGAAGATGCAGAGGCACACCCCATGGATGGCCTAGGATGGGGAAACAACCTCTTATAATATGAAATGTACTAAAAACGAAACCCAAGGGGTCAAATTCCATTGGTTTGTTGTATATCAATTATCCCTTATCGAGATATAATTTGGTCTAGATCTGGAGAAAATTAATAACAGATGAAAATAATGTAAGCAGGGAAATGTAGATTGCATTAAAATAACATGGTGAATATGATGAAAACAAATAATGACATTTTTGGGATATAGTACATACTCATGTGAATCTAACAATACTAACTGATATTGATTCCAGGTCATAAAGAATGATTGGGTGAAAATCCTAGAATATTTTTCAATAGGCTCCTCAATCATGAATGGGGGGGTCCCCCTATTTTTCAACAAGTTATAAAATAATGGAGCATTACGTATAATTTTAATCAATGGTGAAATAGGAAATTATCATAAAAACACTAGGTCACAGGGTATGGCTTTATAAATGGACACATCGTATGGAAACCATGTGTCCTTAACTATGTTAAGGGGTCCTCACATAGTTTAATAAACACAATTTTACCAACCATGCTCAAATCTTTCTCAAATCCTCAATTAGAAAATACAGAAACTCCATCATAGGCATATTCATGAGGAAGAATGGTATCCTGAAACTGTGTGGCCTCCTCTGCCCCTGTGGTCAACCCCATAAAATTAGTAGTAAATATACATCATATACCATAAAGATTCTAATAACAGTGAACCCTATCATATCATTCAAAAAAGTTTCATTCCAAACTCATAAATGGATCAAAACGTTAATGATACTCAAATTGTAATATTAAGAATTGACATTATTACAATGAATGGAGTTAAACCAAAAAAATATGTTCCTTATATTTAGACAAAATATATAACAATTTTTCACTTGAAGTAATTTTCCCATGAATTTTCCTTCCATGATTGGCAAAGATTAACCTAATAATAACTATTAGCACTAAGCACATACATCGGCATCCTACTATGAATTCACATAATATAAATGAATATACATCCATTTCACCCATAATAGAGTAACATATATTCCTCAAAGAAACACAATAATATTATATAAAATATAAACAGGATTCAATTCCACAGACCATTCAAAATATTGCTTACCCTCATTCAACTAAAGAGTGTGTTATGGGTCAAAGTGACATCAACATAGTTGAGATACATTTATGATGTCTTGCATGGACCAATACCATGGATGTATCTACAAACAATATGCTATTGGAAAAACATTATATAGAATATATTATGGGCCAATATATCATGATAAATTATTAACGTATATCCAAATCATTATGATTCATTTACTAATTCAGATTGTAATAAAACAGGTCTCATACCCCGAACACTATAGGATGTAAATTATAATCATCGTATGAATTATTCCTCAATCGTGTAGTAGTAACAACATTCAAATCAACCAGACATGTTCCAATTTCAACTACCGAAGAGACTGTTATATTATGGTTGGCTCACCATCATCTGAACAACACAAGGGTGATTGCCAGAGGATACCATATAAATCCTCTTATGTTTGCATATTTATAGTCAAATGAAATGTATTATTCTAGGTGAAATAAATATGGGGAGTATAATTCTCCCATGATCCACCATAATGAAGGAAACCTTCTCTCATTATATCCTCTGGCACCTTAATCTTGTTATATGATTGTACAACAGTATGAGGCTTCTATCCATGCCCTGTTTCACATTTGTACCCACAACACTCTGCAAACTCATCCATGAATGAGAAGTAAACTACGAATCCATATCTTATCCCATGGTATGTGGAACCCAATGAAGTCAAACTATCTCGGAAATATATGTTCAATCAATATCATATACTCAGGTCTACCTAATTTTCTAAAAATGGGATGCTTTCATGATACTATAAGGAACAACTGAAAAAAAATTGTAGCCCAAGGTATCATCAGTAACTCAATTAAAAAATCAATTGGAACATTTTATCATATATACTAAGTAACGGGTAACTAGTATAATGTTTCATATAGTAACTGATTTTCTATAATTACCTGATGGATGAAAATATAAAACTCATCGAAACCCCTTCTCCCACTGAGTTCATCCTTGGTCAGCAATACTGGTGACAAAAATACAGTTACAACATTGTAATTCTTGGATTCAGTCCCCAAACGAAGGGATGAAACACCCACATCAACTCCTCACTTATGTCTATTCGAACCCAAAAAAGACAATGAATATACTAAGTTCCCTCATTGCCTATAATAAAACCATGGGGTCTGGCGTCACTAAACACACACTCCCATTTGATATGGAAGTCTACATTAGATATCTATCTCATTCTCAATCCAATAGAATATTTGTATTCCCCACTAGGGATCAGTGAAATTTAATCCCACTAATATCCTTCACCACCAAGTGAATTCTCTAAAAAAATTGTATCCATATACTTTATGATGGCCTAATGGGCTTCTTTTATCTTAGTTCTCCATGTTAGTTCATCAGCAACAACATTTCCCTTTCTGCCAGTATATGCACGCTCAAAGTCAAAATAATTAATTAAATAAACAATTTATGTTCTTTAAGTATAGATAATGTTTTGATAAGATATATTTGGGGATTTTTCATCCCTATAGACCATAAAACACTCTCTCAGTAAATAGTTTGTCCAATAGTATAATACATGTAAAAAAACAAGTAACTTGACATTTTGCATCAGGGTGTTACTGTCATCAATCTAATAATGTGGAAACTCATATTCCATGTTTCTCTCCCCTACATCATAATTACACTATCCCAAATAATATATGCATCAGGATTAATAGTGTAGCTATTTTTCATCTCTAGTTGAATCTGGACTAGTGTTGAAGTCAATAATATTTTTATCTCATGAAAGGTAATTTCATTATTTGATTACCATATACAATACAAACTGTTCCAATTAAATCCCATAAAATGTTCTACTTGGAATGAAAAGATCAATATTAAACGAATGTAGTATCCATATATTATTAAGAAACTATGTATTTCAAAGAAGTTCATTGGATACATCCAGGGAACTACATCTCTTTCATTCTATGGGTAAAATAATATATTGATATCTATGATTATTTGACCGATGAATTGAATATTATCCATCCATTATTTCTACATTATGATCATATTATATAATGTATGATCTATTGATTTATCCAAATAAAATATCAATATGTTTCACATGGTCATGTCTGTTATGAGAATACAATAAGATATAATCCTTGAATACCAAAAAAAATGAATCATGATAAATATGGAAAAATTAGCTCATCAATGCCATGAAAACTGTATGTACATTTTTCAGACCGAAATACCTAAAAAGAAACACATATATACTATATGTAATATAACCTTTATAACAAGTTATATTTTTTTATTAAACAAGTAGCAGGTGAAGGACTCAACTCAAATAAATATTCAATAACATCAATTATCATTGAATATAATCAAAATGATCATCTATCAATGGAAAAGAATATTAGTTCTTAACTGTCAACTAGTTCAATTTATTATAATCCACAAAATTACTAAGGCTACCATATAACATTTACTAAAAAAGGAATGGAAACCCCCACAATGAAGTATTGGTTTGTATAAACCACATTCCCTCTATGTCCGCTAATGGAATATTGATTTCCTGCTTATCAATAGTATCAATCCTATAAATAGGAAAGGATAACAGTGTAGCTAATAACACTATCTCAATAAAGTATTCCCCCACTCCGTCAAGAGTAAAAATATAAGATTAATCACGAGAAACATGATTCACATGAAAACCCATAGGAGGAAAATATTCCCAGATCATTATGTAGTATCCAAGATAAAAAATAGAAATTTGGGTGGTCTTGTGTCCTAGACCATTATTTTATGGTCCATATTGGCTTTCATGTATATCTCATTCAACCATTTAAATAAAAACTCTTCACTACGGTGATATAAGGTTACCATCTAGAGATTACATTCAACATGGGACCAATAATATTTTAGTTATTAAAATTCATGTATGACATCAAACAAAATTAATTTGATGAAAAAATGAATGTATATAATGGATTTTCCATTAATCTCATGGGATATTCCTTGTACTGAAATAAACTCACCAATCTGATTCCCAATAGAGTATGAAGTTTCACAACACTAATATAAAATTTAATATCAATCACAAATATCTCCACCATAGGTACATATATGAAATAATGTAGATAAACTCTATCTAAAAGGGTAGATATAAGAGTAAAGGATACAATGATTGTATGTCTCACCATAGATATCATTGATCTCTACACCCTATGGGTATTTTACACATTATAAATATATCATGAACCATGGTAATATGAAACAACCTCACTACCAGGTGAAAGAACACACTACTATCCAGGAAAAGTTTTTTCTTGTCTATCTTGACCGTGAATGCCTCCTAGAAATAACCAAGAAATACAAATCTATCTCCCAGCCTAATGCAGAGTTATGAATCCCAATACAAAACCTATAATCAGAGTCAAACCCATTTCCATGAATAATGCATGTATGTTCCTATAGAAACAATATATGTCGCACATCTATCGGCATGATCAAAACTCAACTAGGTCTAACTCACATTGATTCATCAATTTTCCACATATCCCCCTATGGAGATAGAAGACTGAACTACCATCACTAATTTTCTTTCTAGTAGTTCCCAAAATAGAAGCCTCAAAATAGTGATTCATTTTCACTATAAGGTGATCCATAGGTTTTAGAGGATAAATGAAATTTCATAAGTATCCATGGATTCCTTCAGGTTCTTCTATGTATTATGTTCACGATTCATGATTTCTATAATAGTACTCAATTGAAACACATTGAAAGATGATTGGATGTCATGAATAAGATATTTTTGATAACATTTCACACTAGATGGATAATAAAAAATATATGGTTTAAAAATGAGTTGAAGCTATTTATGTTATTTTTAATAATTCATAATTATCATTGTAACCTATTCTATTTGTATAAATTAATAGACCATTTCATGGATCATGGGAGTAGTAAAACAAATAATCACAAAATAAATATTAGAAAGCCCTCCAGCCCTTATATTGGAGATTATCATCATGGAATAAAACATCCCTCCAGTGCATATCTTCTCCCAAAATAATACATTTCATTGGATTCACACTATTTTCATGATTTCTCTCCAAATTTTCATAAATTGATAGATTAGTATCATGACACAACTCTGAAACTTCTAGGATACCATTCCCATTAAACATGGCTGGTTGATTATGTGGGAACTCCCTCATTTGTTATTCCATAGTCATTTAAATTTTTAGGGATCCCATAAAATTATTTTTATTGTATAGAATACTCTAAAAATTTTCCTCACCACATGTATTCAGTCTAACTACTAGTACCACATCTAGAACTATAGTAGAAATTACTTGTATCCTATGGCTCACAAACTCCAGATCATCTTTATTTATAACATCCGAGAACTTTATTGGATGTCGTCATGGGGTATATATCTCTATTTACAAACATATACCTTATAACCAATTGATAATGAAATGATCATAGTTCAATAAATAGAACCAGTCAAAGAAATCCCATAAAGGATCACATGTCTACCTACTCCTAGGTTTTGGATTGTGTAATAAGAAATAGTCAGAACCCTTACAGGATACAATACTTACTAGCCACTAAAAATCCAGGTCGATGCCATGTTCTTAGTTGTAAGAATATAAATTTAATTTTAATACACATTTACGTCACAATTTTCATAAAATGATCGAAAAAAATGGTTGAACACATTAAATTTATAAGGTCCCATAAACCTCAAGAACCGAATTGTTGAATCTACTTAACCCATACCATAGGACGTTCCAAAACATTACACTAATGATATATGGAATAATTTTCCATAGTTGACTATATAGAGTGTCATATGTAACATATATAGAATGATAATATTATGGTATCTTTAAGAACTCTATGTGCCCACTACGTTTTCCAATTCCCTATAATTACAATATAATGATAATAATTCTATTACACAAGGATCATTTTAAAATGTGATACACACATGAAATGTGATTTTTATATCGTGGCATACTGTATAGAATGTGATCCCAAAGAGGTTATTAAAATGATGAATGAGATGGATAACCTCATCTCATCGAGAAATTTTTAATATATCCGTAATAAAATCAATAATGTAATCATAGTTCATGTGAGACACCTAATGGATGAATAAAATCACATGTAATAGAAAAAATACAAGAAAAACATCTCATTTTCCTTCCAATTATGCTCTTTATAATACATGGTTTAGCTAATACAATGGATAAATATTTACAAAATTCTAAATTCTTCACCATCCCCTATATATTATCTCCATATAGTAAAACCAAAATAATGAAAAAATATTTAATAAAACTTTTTTAAATCACAAACTGTGTACACAAAATGGTGCCTCAATCCAGTTGGTCACATTAACTCATGCCTTCCTCCCCCTAAACCAAAGGCTAGTGACCAGCATTGAAGGACAAGGGTGTGTTTTCATGTATATTGTGACCTCGTTTTAAAGAGTATCAATTCAATAAAAAAAATTTAAATTCAAATTAGAAACATTAAATCATCCAAAAAGAATATAATATTCCAGAA
Organism: Viscum album; assembly: GCA_963277665.1. NCBI lineage: Eukaryota > Viridiplantae > Streptophyta > Magnoliopsida > Santalales > Viscaceae > Viscum > Viscum album. Next base: position 477,190,109 of record OY728148.1, read on the forward strand.
ATTAAAGAATAAAAAATACCAAATGTAATCTCTTAAGAAATATTTTTTTTACGTTATATCTCAAAAAAATTTATAAAATTAGTATAATCCAACCATGTATATTAAATGTATCAAAATACCAAAATGAACAAACATGGACTATCTCTATATTTCATTATGGGGTTATATTGGTCATGTACATCCCTTATCCTAAGAACAATACAAATCAAACATCGTAAAACTAGATCTTACCCTAGTCCCTACACATATCCATGAAGTCTATCCATGTACCCATCAGTGGACTGAAATATGTGTTTATATAAAACTATGTAGTCCACCACCAGTGGTTCATATAAAACGTCCGGTATATATAATATAAATAAAATAATTCTGAAATATATAACTGGTATGATAATAATCAAATTAAAATTCCCAAGGCATATGTAATAAAAGCATGTGGTACGGTCCATCCAAACAAGGCTCCCAAAAACAATTTTCATGCTCCCATAAACATGGGACACTATAAATAGAAATAAAATGATCATACTATGTAGTATATCACCTATAAATTGATTCACATGCTAATTATATCAATAATAATGCCTATAATATACAATTTCCATGATGTGTAATCTAGTGTATTACATTTACCATGACCACACTATATAATCCAATATAAAAAACATATCACAACCACACATTATAATCAAGATTCATCCATAGTGGATACACATACAATCCAAAGTGAGAGACCATAAGTGTTCATATCCATGGTATAAAATACCATAAATCCACATTTATAGTCTTGATTATATCGATGAAAAATTGAAAATGACATGTATGGAGTCAAATGAGCATGTAAACTAACCATGTCTAGTGTGAGCCAAAGAATTCCATGTCCAAGGGGTATAAATTCCGTTGGAATATTACATTTGATGGTTACAAGGAGTAAATATTTTAATGTAATTCACTACCATAACATGATCCATGGTGTAAATTTATGTGGAATATATTGAATCATGATCCAAGTCGCTCATCCATGGAATCCACTATCTTTTTAATTCGTCATTGAATTTGGTTCATCATTTCATAAACATTCATATTTCATGAGTTATTCCAATTAATTTACAATGTATTCCACTCAATAAATTTAATCCATTAACATCTTATAATCAGATGGAAAAGGAAGAACAACCATCTACTAACAATTCAATTCAATTCATTACATTATTTAGGCTCTCAAAATCTCTATAAATCTCTCACTCACCCAATGGGGTGGTATAAAAATTTAATATTAGAAATGGAACACCCCATTGGTGGACTAGGATGGGAAAAACCCCAAAAATAATCTCCATGGTACTCAAATGGAATCCTAGTAGGTTCTAATACATTCAATTAAAATATATTATTAATTAAATAGTCACCCCTATAAAATATATCATGCTGAAAAATGATTACCATGATTATAAAACACCAAACCATAAGCGAAAAGAGTATACCACAAAATGTAAATACATATTTGAGAACATGTCAATTATAGACCCTTGATTCAGTCCATATTATGAGAAAAAGGAATAAATTACAGATATATTCGAAATATAAACATTTATCATATAGGAAAATAACATTATATATATGAATTCAAATGAAGAACATCAAAAGAGAAATAGAGTATATACTAACATGGATCTAATGAGACGGATAATGTGTAAATCCATGTATGGTCGAATAATAAAAATAAAATCAATGGTTTGTCTTCAAAACAATGGTCAAACATGAAAGGGGGAGTCACTTAATTAAATTGAGAAATAAAATATAATGTGAGTTTTATTATTAAAAATACATAAGTTAAAATGGTGAAATATTCAAAAATACTGGATTGTAGGGGTCCGCTACATGGTTATCCTAACAGTGCCCTTACCAGGTTACCTTCACTACATTAAGGGTATCTCACATGGTTTCATGCACATAGTTTGAAAAAAGTGCACAAACTATTCCAAACACCTCTAATAAGAACAACATGCACTCTCACATGGGCATGCACCACTGGAGGAATAGTTCCCATAAACCATGTGGCCTCCTTCACAAATCTGTTCATCCACACATGGTTAATAATAATCATATGACATATCCCACATGTTCTCTATTAAATGTATAGAATGGCACATCTTTCCAAAAATAGGGCCATGAGATATGAACATGCCTCAAACACACCTGATACACCCATGATCAGTGTATGAACATAGAATATGTGAAAAATGAATTAAACAAAAAATGAAATGATACATACCAAAAAGGAAAATAATTGATCATACTGTTTTCCTCATGTAGGATCAATTTCATTGAGGGGGGTGAATCAGTGGTTCCTTTTTATTTTATAATAATTTTTATAAAGTCCATAAAAACAATTCTTACCACCTGAAACTTATTAGTGCAATGTTTGATTCAAATATTACTTACATACTAACCATTTTCTACAATAAATATAACTAGAAGGCATAACATGATATATTCATGGTTCAGTACAAATAACTAATCCTTTCAATGTTGGATAGTCCCACAATCATTGATTGTCCTACAATCTTCATTCCAGGATATAGAGGATGAAGATGAGAATAATTCATAAATATTAGTAAAAGCATTCGTACTATAGTTGGTTATTCCCCAATAATTATTCATTTCAATATTTACATCCCATTGAAATACTTTTATGAAACATGTAATCATGCAAAATTGCATGCTCCACTTTCTTCTTCTTTTCAGCTTCACATAAAAAATTATTCCATTCCTCCATAAGAAATCAAAATCCAACACATCCTATTTATCATCTTCATGAGAAAAAAATATTGAATATTATGTTCATGAATAGTCTCTCAGAATCTCTGTCTGAAAAAAATCAAAAAAATCGATTAGTCTGATTATCGATGTCTAGATTCATAGTCTATTTGTCAATATAGTATGACTCTTACTTTTCCCTTCATTCATAAACTAAGTATAGACTCAATTGGTGGATCACAATTCTATGTCAATGAAACATGGTCCGATGAACATTGAGACAATGGATATTTCCCTCATGTCTAGGGTAGTTAGATTCTTTATTGGTCAAATTTATCATTCATGGTTGATTATATTAAATGTCAATATGATGAATTTCTTTAGCTTCAAACTAAAAAAAACCTTTTTTGGTACTTAATACATATACAAAAAATTTTATTTCTTGACCACATGAATGCTTTGTATGTTTCTTTTACAAATGAACACTTCTCTCTTTTTATATGGTCCAAAAAAATTTGTTTCTATGTGGTTATGGAAACTTTTCCGGCTTAATGAAATTTCACGAATCTTAAATTCTTTATAAATCCTGAATAAATATTTGAATCATTGTATTTATTTTGAAATATTCAAATCTCCTTGATTTTTATATCTCCCTTTGAGTCATTCAATTTTTTTGAGTATGAAAATATCATTTATTTTGTCTTATAATTTCCCAAAATTTGTTTTTATGATAAAATCCCAATATTATTATTCCATTAAAAAATCATTGTATCAAATTTTTATTACTAAATCCTATAAATCCCTTAACAATTTCTTCACAATGATTTTAGAAGTATTATGTTTTCATTACATTTTCTTCAAAATGAAATCTTTAGTACAAATTCACCAATAAAAATTATTCAATGAGAATTATCAGTATGTAAATCATAGTACGAAAATCCCTGTATGAAAATAAAAAAATGATATTCCATGTACAAAAAAGTCAGTATGAAAATATCTATAAAAAATAATTAGTAGAAAAATATTAGTATGATTCATCCAGTACAATATTTTTATTCATTATTATGTGGAACATATTTTTTTCCTAAATAATAAAAAAATTATCTTCCTGAGCCTCATCCACATATTTTTCATCCATATCCAAAACAACTACTTTTTTTCATGAGCATCGACAACATCTTTTTCTTACTTATATTTCTTTATAACATTTCATACACAAAATATTATTCAAAAATCATATATCATAGGTTTAAAAATAATAAAAATAATTTTTATGAAATAAGAAATGTCAAATCATCATTAGATTTTTAATTAAAAGTAATACAACATCCCAAAACACTAGAAACTAACATTCCTTCAAAATTAACATGAATATGATTGTTCAGAATATAATTTGACAGAACATGATTGATGTTTCATGACCCACCTTATCCTAGATCATGGAAGGGATAGAAAACTTTAATTCCCATCCATTCTCAATATGTAGGATAGATAATGACCCCAGAGTCCCACCATCAATAATCTCTAGATCAAAAACCTTCCCCAAGCCCATAGAATCTTAAAAAAATATCGCATTACCATTCTATTTTAATAAAATCGGGCGATAAGATAGTAAATCCAACACAACTCAAATATTAAAAGTAAATTTAAAGAAAAAATCCATTCATATATACATGTTAAAAAGTAAAGCTAACAAAAGTAACACAATGACTCTCAAGTGTAGCTCCAAATGAAATGAAACTAATAAACGACACCAAATAATCTCGATGCCTGATCTAGTAAAGTCTAGATCATTCCTCAATGTCATCCTAGAATCCGGGAAATAGTGTCATATACGTAGGTTGGGAATTAAAGTATACCTAGTAGAAAAAATATAAATCCATCCATGCACAAGTGATGGAACATACTAATGTCCCTATGAGAAAATACTAGAACCACAAACCAACTACCAAGGAATACTAACCATCCTAGCCTCACCAAGGCACAATCAAAAAATAACACAATTCATGTAATGTAATAATATAAGCACGTTGATATTTGGGTACAACAAACCAGTTTCCAACTTGTAAGATACTGATTCATAACAGGTGACATCATTACACTACCACTCATCCCATACACAGTCCCACTTCCACAATCTAACCTCACTCACATGGGCCTCAAACCACACACAATCCCAACAATAGAAACATGGGCCACAACCACCACCCCACTCTCTAGAAGAAACCTTGAAATCATCCCTAAGACACATGGGTAAAAACAAACATTTCCTATAAACAGAAAGGCCTCATATCTACAACGAACCCTCACCTGAATAATGTTGGACTATGGAAATCTGTAGACCATTGCATCCTACCTGGATATGCTCGAGTGGTATATATCAGGAAGAAGTTGTGATGAATAATGTCAGTAACCATCCATCCATCCTCCCACCTGGATGGTGGGATGGACTACATCCCCCATGAAATAGAGGTGTTCCGAACATAGTGATCAATAGGGGTGGTTTCCAATAAAATCACAATAAATTACAATATATATAGATATAGGTAAACAAACACCCAAACCAACCTATGGGTTTCCAAACAATAATCTGCCCCACACAATGCCCTTTTATATCCACACCAATATGCACAACAACATTAATAGCCACAATAAAACACAAGGTCAACCCAAATTCCCTTAACTACTTTCAATATTTTAATTAAGGGGTTCACATTAATTTTCTCTAGCACTACCGAGAAACTACCAAACACCACTATATCAAAAAAATAAGAAAACCTAGACTTTTTTTCCCACTACACTCCCCCTTTCAACCATTTCCAACTATCACACTTCATAACTATATTGAAAAATACTTATCTCACAACCGAGTCCTAATGCCCCATTTCCAAAACTGTTTTCCAATACAGACCCTTTGCATAACATGTTCATAACCATATTGTATTCCCACTTCCCAGTGTCTCTTCATGACCACAACATTAAAAAGTTATCTTAGTTTACTATAAGTTCATCCATTCCATAATCAAAAAATATCTCAATGTGAGACTCCAAAACAACACATGTACCACCCTGCGAACAATTCCCATAGAAACTACCATTAAACCACCCCTCCCCACATTGCACTGTCACCCCACGCCCTTCTCATAGAGCCCACTCCTCTTCCCAACCAGGTCCCCTCAACCATGCTCCCAACAGAAGTACCATACACCTCACCGAAGTTTACATAACTCCCAAGAACACAACCCCTAGCCGCACATATCAAAAGGATGTGTATACATACAGATTTAACCAAAATAGTTTATTTAATTCCACTTAATTAAAACCGGTGTGATCACAAAATATGCTAGATCCAGGAAGATTCATTTATTTCACCAAGTACACGTGATTTAGAAGATTTCATTTTACATTGATTTATTTAAGAATCCGAATAGAACATAAATTTCCTAGTGTGAAAGAAAAGTCCATAAATTGTTATTATTTTCAGAAATCATCTGTACATGACAACCATTATAGAATGAAATATAATAAATAAAACAGTCAATCAACATCAAACCACTCTCGGCCCATTTTTTTCATTACTCATGTTATCTTTTGATGAAATTTTGTGCTCATATATTTCAAACAATGAAAAAAAATCATCCATTCATCAGAAGGATTCATTATCATAACCACCCCACACGAGGCACAGTTAGAGATAAGAAAATTAAATCCTTTAATTGGTGGTCAATGGATCAAAGTTCATCCATGGTCCAAGTCTAGGGGCATCATAAGAGAAAGGGAATAACTCCATGAAAACTGACTAGGAGGGAAACTGGAATAGGCTCACTAATCATCTAAGGAATAAGACTCTAGGTAATCAAAGGGGAAATGGGAAACACAAAATAATATGAACATCCTGTCTCTTAATAATCGAATATTTTTTAAATGGAAGAATGGTTTTAAAATACGTCATTGTGGGATCATTTTCAATATCACTCAGTTTTGGTATCTCAAATATTCCCAGTGTTAGGATATGTCCTACCCCGACCACATATGCCTATTATTTTATTCCTCTCTCGGTCTCACAGCTTTTGGTCAGAGTTGGGTTTGGGTCCGTGTTAGAGATTTTTGAAGCATTGAACTTATTAGCGGGGTTGGGACCCATGCGTGGTCACCACATAGTGGGTGGTAGATATTCCATCGGTTCAGGTGTCGTATAGGTGTCTATCGCTTGAAAAAAATAATTTTTTATGAAAATTTAATAAGTAAAATGTTTAAAAATGTAATTATAAAAATTAATTATGATGTAGGTAATAATGATATTGTTAAAAATGTGAATAATATTTTAGTTATCTAGAATTTGTAATTAATATAATTATTAATGAATCATAATATAATAATAATAATTATTATTATTATTATATTTATTATTATTATTAAATTTTTATTTGTATTATTTTTATTGAACTTTAATTAGTATTATTATTATTAGCAATACGAAAAAAACATGAGTGAAATATTTTTTTTATTTTCGTGTGGGATTTAGATTATTTATTTATTATTTTATATTATTATTATTATTATGTCCTTTTTAAAACCCAAAATCTACCCTTCACACTCCCTCTCCACTTACCTGTGACACCCCCCCGGAATCGTGCAGTGCCCCCCCTTGGTCAGTTCCTGCACGTGTTCCCCCTCACAAGAACTCCCCCCGGCCGCAGCCTACCTCCTGACCTCCTCGTCTCTAAATTGCAGCCCCCTCCCGACATCCTTCTTTCTATGCCACTGGCCACACCTGCCCCTCCCTACGTCGTCTGACCACCATGGCTCCCAGACCTCCGGATGACCTTCCCTGCTCCAACTGTACCACCCTCAACCAGCGTGACCCCCCCTGTGGTATCCTTCTCTGTGTTTTCTCATTCATTTTTTGGTGTTTTCATTTTTATTTCCAATCCCTAATCGAGGGGTTTTTATTTGTGTGTGTTTCTTAAATTTAGGGTCTTCGAAGGGTTATCATATTTATTCGTTACATTACGTTGATTCACGGTTGTATTCACGCACCTCCAAGGTAGGTGAATTATCGTATTTTACTTCTAGAGCACTCCACTAATGGTTGTGCTCTTTATTTTAGTTTTAAAACTGGTATTGCAGCTTTGAAATTCCTTTAATTATATTTCTATAGAGTTATTATGTTTTTATAATTGATTAATAATATGTTTTGTGCCAGTTCCTTGTTCATGTCAATATGAATATACGATGAATTTCTTGTTTAAGTGAAAAATCATAATTTGATAATATTTAAAATGTAATTCTCATTTCTATGGTATTCTTGTCTAGATTTTTTTTTGATTCTTTGACATTAATTAATTGTTTAAAAATTGTTCATTAGATAAATTCAATAATTATATTTATGTGTTTATGCGCTTAGGGTGTTGACAAATTGTGATATGATCTTTTTAAAAAATTGATGTGATTTTGGTGGGGTGTATCCCTTAGTATTGTTTTGAAAAATGGTTAAAGTGTGTTCTGGGTTTTACTTGTGAACATTGTGATTTTTGAAGGATTGGTTTCTAGATTTTTTTTGATTGATTTATTTGGCTTAAATTTTATTTTAGGGATTTGTGGTGTTTTTGTGTCCCAGGGGTTTATCGTAGGGAGTTGCAGTCGGTTTCGAAGGCACGCACACATTTTCCCAGGTATGAATTTTTATAGATATATGTATCTTTTTTGTATGTATTTCCTTATGGAACGGGGAAAAAATGAATCAGTTTAAGGATATTTATATCTATATATATATGTGGAAGTACATGCGTGCGAGCGAGCTACTGCTTGAGTTAGAAATCTAAGCCTTGGTCCTACTCTTGAGGTAGGCATTTCCGTCCTTTCTCTCTTTCCAAAGTTTTCCATAGGCACTTATATGATTTAATTTGTTTTATAAATGTTATTATCACCTTGATAAGAATGTTATTTTATTCATTGAAGTGTTTTTATGCCTTGAAAACAATTTTAGAACTAAATGACTTTATCTTTAAATGGTATTGTTGGATGTTTTGAGTGGTGCTTTATTATAGAAACATATTATGGAACATAGAAATTTGTAGAAATGATTTCGCATCACTTGAATGAGTATTTTTCATGAAAACTTATTTTTATAAATGGTTCTTTTTTTTCAAAATGTTTTGCATCTTTTCATGTAGTTCTTTAACGTGGTTTGAAAAGAAATTCATGAGTATATACCTTTTTGGATTTTGGTGTATATGTGGTTGAGTGTGTTGGGTAAGGCGTAGTTCAGTTTGTTTTACAAAAAATTACATAGTGTCATAGAATAGTTTTATGGTAATGCTTTGAAACCTAGAACCTAAAGGACCATTTGGCATTTTAAATAAGAAATTGATGTCTACTGTTGTATTGAAAGAGCTCATTCAATTTTTTTTCACAAAGGCAATGATTGTGTGGAAATAGAGGCCTGATTTACAGTTCCAACTGTTTAATGAAGTGGTTTTGATAACTGAATTATGTGATGGCCCAATTGGCTCTTTGTATGTTTTACATGTATGTATATATAAGTATATGGGGTGATCCTATATTGGGTAAACCATTATGGGTGAACGCATAGGAAACATCCGGGTTTGGGGTAGGCAAGTGCAGTGAGATGAGTCACACGTGTGAGGGTCTTCCTACTTACACAGTATTATTATAACCACCTTGGGTTCCTAGGAATATTTTAAATGATCGAGTGATGATTGTTGACCAACCACGATTAGACGGGATGGTACCCCCTGGATTTGTTGTTAGTCCAGGTGGGTGTTGCCACTAGATTGGTCAGTTAGGGCGGCAAGTTGGATATAGACTTATGAGCTTCACCCTATGTCAGTAGGTGGTTCTGAATCCATGTGCGTCCAGGGGACTTATAGGGATGTTTAAGATCACCCATGGTTATCAGATTACTTATATATCTTGTTTTTATTTTGTTTCACATGTTTATATTCAGTTGCATGTTTACTTGTTATACTCTAGCCCAGCTTTGGTATTTTTCTGTTTTTAATTTCATTTATAAAATGGAAAATGATTTTGTAAATTGTGTGTTGCGTGTGTACATTTTTTTAAACGAGAACATCATATTGCATATTTTTATGTGAGAAAACACTACTTTTCTATCTATATTTCAAACTTGTGTCAGTGTACTGGTTTGGAAAAGAGAATTGTTCGATTCAGTGGTTTATTCTCGGCATCTGTGATAAGCTTCTCGGTGATCATTCATATTATATCTTTCCAGTTGTAGGTTTAGTTTCTCATACAAGTTCTGGTTCAGTTTCTCAATGTTGGAACATTGAGGTTTTGCGTTGGGTGGTGACCTAGGAAGTCCCAAGGAGGTATGTTCAGCTTTATTTTCTTTCCGCTGCTAGTTTTTATAATTATCGTCAGTTTTTTTAACTATTGATCTTTTTCTCTTGGGCCAAATTGTTCCCAAAAGTTGAATTTTGATGCTCGAAAATGGTTTCCAGCATTTGGGGATCAAGAACACCATTCGGTTCATGTCGCAGATCGGCTCAGATGCACTTTTATAATTTTATTTATTTTATAAATGTTATTCTCACCTTGATAATCATTTTAGTTTATTAATTGTAGTGTTTTTATGCCTTTCCAACTCAGTTAGAACAAAATGAATTTATCTTCAAATGGTATTGTTGGATGATTTGAGTGGTTCTTTCATATAGAAACATTTTATGTAACTTAGAATTTTTATAAATGATTTTGCATATCTTTAATGAGTTTTTTTTATTGAAACCTCGGTTTTATAAATGATTCCTGTTTTATAAATGTGGTGGGTCTTTTTGTATGATACTTTTTCTAGGTTTAAATAGAAATCCATGAGTTTATACCAAATTGGATTTTGGTGTAAATTTGGTTGATTATGGTGTAAGGTGTCGTTTGGTTTTTTTACAAAAATGTACATAGAATCACAAAAGTCTATTATGGTATTACATTGAAACCTAGAACCAAAAGGCATGTTTAGATTTTTAAATAAAAAAGAGATGTCAAGATTTTTTTTATAAGATTTATTGCAAAAAAAATTCATAATTGCATTGATTGTGTAGAACTAGAGGCCTGATTTACAACTCCAAGTGTTTAATGAAGTGGATTTGAGAACCGAATGATGTGATGGCCTGATTGTCACTTTGTATGTTTTACATGTATGCATATATATAAGTATATGGGTAGATCCTATCTAGGGTAAAACATTATGGGTGAATACATAGGACGTTTCTATGTTTCAGGTAGGAATGTGCGGTGAGATGAGTCACACATGCGAGGGCCTTCTTACTTACACAATATTATTATAACCAACATGGTTTCCAAGGCGTCATTTAGATGATTGATTCATCTTAGATGCCCATCCCCGATTAGACGGGTTGGTACCCCCTGGATTTTTTGTTAGGCCAAGTGGGCTTTGCCACTGGATTGGTCAGTTTGGGCGGCTAGTTGGTTATAGATTTTGGAACTTCACTATATGCCGACAGGTGGTTCCATAACCCAATACGTACAGGGTTATTCTAGGGATGTTTATAATCACCCATGGTTATTGGATTACATACATGTCTTGTTTACTTTTTTTGCACTGGTTTATTTTCAGTTTCACTTTTACTTGTTCAAATCTACCCCAGATTTGGTATTTTTCTATTGTGGATTTCATTTATAAAATGGAATATTATTTTGGAAATAGTGTTTATCATGTGATGGTTTTTTTAAATGAGAACATCATGCTGCATATTTTAAAATGTGAAAACCCTACTTTTATATCTGTATTTCAAACTTTTGTCAGTGGACTGTTTTGGAAAAGTGAATTGTTGGATTCAGTGGTTTATTCTCAGCATCCCTAATTAGCATCTCAGTGCTCATCCCTATTATATATTTCCAGTTGCAGGTTCTGTTTCTCATACAGGTTCCCGGTTCATTTTCTCAATGTTAGAGCAGTGTGGTTTTGAGTTGGGTGGTGACCGAGGAGGTCACGGAGAGGTATGTTCTGCTTTATTTTTTTTCTGCTATAGGTTCTTTTCGTTATCATCAGTCTGTTTACCTGTTTAACTTTTTGTCTTGGGAAACATCATTCCCAAATGTTAAATTTGATGTTCGGAACTGGTTTCCACCCATTGGGATTGAGAACTCCCTTCGGGTCATGTCACGGACCAGATCGGGTTCCCTTTTATGATTTCATTTAATTTATAAATGTTATTCTCACCCTGATAAGCATGTTAGTTTATTAAATAAAGTGTTTTTATGCCTTTTCAACTCTGTTAGAACAAAATGCATTTATCTTTAAATGGAATTTTCAGATGTTTTTAGTGGTGCTTTATAATAGAAACACTTTATGGAATTTGGGATTTTATGAAATGCTTGAATGGGTACTTTTCTCAATACCTCAGTTTTATAAACTATTCTCATTTTCTAAATGATGTGGGTATTTTCATTTTGTTCATTTACATGGTTTTAAATGAAATCCAGGAGTATATACCCATTTTTCTTTTGGTGTATATTTGGTTGAGTGTGTATTGTAAGGCGTCATTTGGTTTTTATTACAAAAATGTACATAGTATCAAAAAAGTCTATTATGGTAATGATTTGAAACCTCGAACCAGAAGGCCCGTTTGGATTTCTAAATACAAAAGAAATTTCTATAGTGTTTTTAAAAGAGGTCATGCAGTTTTTTAATAAAGGAATTGATTGTGTGGAAATAGAGGCCCTATTTACAAATCAAAATGTTAAATGAAGTGGTTTTGATTACCGAATGATGTGACGGGCCGATTGGAACTTTTTATGTCAGACATGTATGCATATATATAAGTATATGGGGCACTCTTATCTAGGATAACCCATTATTGGTGAATGCAAAAGAAGCGTCCATGTTTGGGGTAGGCAATTTTGGTAAGATGAGTCCCGCATGCGAGGGCCTTCCTATATTCATGGTATTATTATAACCACCATTGGTTCTTGGGAGTCTTTTAGATGATTAAGTGATGGTTTTTGACCAACCCCGATTAGAGGGGTTGGTAACCCATTGATTTGTTGTCAGGACAAGTGGGCGTTTCCACTTGATTGGTCGGTTAGGGAGGCCAGTTGGTCATAGACTTAAGAGCTTCACCATATACCAGTTGGTGGTCCCAAAATCGAGTACATCCAGTGGTCTTCTAGGGATGTTAAGGATCACCCATGTTGTTGTATTAAAAACATTTTTTGTTTATATTTCATTACACTGGTTTATTTTCAATTTCACTTTTACTTTTTTATCTCTAGCCCAACATTGGTATTTTTCTGTTTTGTTTTTAAGTTTTATAATGGAAAATGATTTTGGAAAGGGTGTGTAGCGTGTGTTGGTTTTTTTAAATGAGAACATCATGTTGCATATTTTAAAATGTGAACCCCCAAATTTTATATCTGTATTTCAAACATGTGTCAGTGGACTATTTTGGAAAAGAGAATTGTTGGATTCAATGGTTTATTCTCAGTATCCCTACTGAGCATCTCGGTTCTCACACCTATATATATTTCTAGTTGCAGGTTCATTTTCTCGTACAAGTTCCCGATTCAGTTGTTCAATGATGGAGCGGTGTGGTTTTGAGTTGGGTGGTGACCTAGGAGATCACAAGGAGGTATGTTCACCTTTATTTTATTTCCGCTTCAAGTTCTTATTGTTATCATTAGTTTTTTTACTGATTTATCTTTTTCTCTTGGGAAAGATCATTCCCAATAGTTAAATTTTGATGCCCGGCCCTGGTTTCCAGCCCGTGGGGATAAAGAATGCCTTTCGGGTCATGTTGCAGACCGGCTCAGTGACCAGCTCAGTGTAGAACCGGGTTTCTTCGTGAAAAAATGGTATCAGAGGAGGCCCTTATTAGTTGGGTTTCCTGGTTGATGGAGGATAGAACTTTCATGGCTCAGGAGGTAGGTTATGAATCAGTGCCTAATCAGCACTACTCGCAATGATATCTGAGTTAACAGGGGTAGTCCGGGATTTGAGCCTTTTGTCTTTGGTTGTTTTTGGATTGAGGGATAACAATGAGGATGAATCAGATCATGTTGGGGCCTCACATGGGGTGGTAACCCATGTGGAGTCCATGTGCCTGGTTAAAGGTCCACTTAGTGTCATGCCTTACTTGGGAATGTCTCACCACCATGTCGCCAGGTTAGGCACAGACACTAGTTCCTCATTTTAATGGTTTATAGTTGGCTGTATTTCGTTTTGAACTCAGTCAATGTGTGTATTTGTTGAAAACGAATTTGATTTCGAAATAAAAAATGGGTTTCTTCCAAATTGATTTCAAATTAGTAAAGTGTGTTTTTAAAGGGAAAGTGTTTTGATTTGGGAACATAATTTTAGTGTGTGTTTGGGTAAGATTTGGGAAAGAGATTTTGGAACCTTGGATTTCATTATGGAAGGAAACATGTGCATGGGTATGTGCGGAGAGTGCGTGAGAGCACCTGTTTTTAGATTATGTGGGCAAGATTTAATGAACACACTTGTGACGGTTCATAAGGTTCCATATATGGGTTTTAAATTTTTAAATAAATAATGGTTTGATATTGGGTTTGATTTTGTTTTTCATGTTGTTTTGAATATGTTTCCTAGAGAGTCTCCAAATGTTTTCAAGGAGCTACACTCAGTTCCCAGTTCATTTCGTGAGATTTCTTCTTATCGAGATAATTGAAGTTTGTTAGAGGTAGTTTTATAGTTCAAAAATATAGCATGTCTTTGGGTTTTTGGGAACTCCTAGGGTAGTTTAGGTTCGTACCATCATAGAGTTATTTGAGGGTTCAGCTCTGAACTAGTAAAGGTGGGATGTCTCATTGTCGTTAGTTATTAGGGTGTAGTTGTTGGGGGTCGAGTCTCCTGAAGGTTCCCCGTCTGGCAAGGATTTCATGCTGGAGGAACCTATCTCCAAAAAGTTATCTCCTTCTGTACTGAATCCTAGTTTGTTGGACCGTTCTCACGCACAAGCGTGGCCGGTTCAGGCATTCTAAGCCACCTTGGTGCATCCCTCTGATGCCTTTCTACTGTGCGGCTATTCAGGCCACTAGTGAAAATTTTTAAAGTAGATTCATTCTGGAGGAAGGAGTTAGGGATCATAGGATGCAAACGATTGAATGTGAGGCAAGAGATGCTTCAACCATCAGGGCCCCAACCAATGGTCTTGGGGTGAAGCTGGTGCATTGACAGGATTTGTCTAGGGTGTGTGGAACATTAGCTCAGATCACGTATTCAACTTCAGATGGAAATATTAAAGGTTTCATGTTCTAGTATTGTCGCTATCGTAATCTCATACTTGTGGTGGTGGCATGATGAGTGCATTCTCCCGCAATATAAGTGTTCGTATCTACTCTCAGTGTGTTTTTTTTATATTGTTCGGTCTCTTTGAATGGTGTGGGCCCATGAATAAAATGACCCATTCTGATTTTGAGTTGGTCTCAGATGTACTCGTTAGGGGAATGTTTGGTATCATGAAATTGAGGGGAAGTGTTGAGTTCATTTCTCATACTCAGGTTTCTAGTTTGTTGCATAGCGAGTTTTCATCTAAGTTTCAGGATTGTTGTTCAGTCCACGTGTAGTGAATGAATGAGTTCTGCTTGGGTGTCCCCCCCCCCCATGGGTGGTTTGTTTGGGTTTCAACGGTTTCCATGTTAGTAAATTTTTGTGGAGGGGAGAACCCTCCCATGTTCTCCCATCAACTTTAGGCAGTGTTTTTTTTCATGAGTTGGTTGGGTGTGACGTGTGTTGGTAATGGTCCCCCAAATCCTCTCAGTTTTCTATGACTTTTTTGGGCATGGACTTAGGTGAGGTTGAATGTCATCTTGGTGACTTTCTATGGGCAAAAACTTTCTGTGGTGGGGAGAATTTCCACACCCCGACCACATATGCTTGTTATTTTATTCCTTTATTGGTCTTGCATATTTTGGTTAGAGTTGGGTTTGGTTCAGTGTTTCATATTATTGAAGCTTTGAATGTTATTAGTGGGTTTTAGACCCGTGTGCTATCACCACACGGTGGGTGATAGCCATGTGATCGGCTCAGGTGCCATGCAGGTGTCTATCTCTTAATATAAATAATGTTTTATTCAAATGAAATAAGTAAAATGTTTAAAAATGTAATAATAATAGTTAATTATGAGGTAGTACATAATGTTATTATTAAAAATGGTGAATAATATATTAGTTATCTAAAATTTGTTAATAATATAATTATTACTGAATCATAATTTAATTGTAATTGTTATTATTATTATTATTATTACTTTTATTATTCTTATTAATGTTTTTTTAGTTTTTTTATTAAACATTCATTAATATTATTATTCATAGAAATAAGAAAAAAAAGAGTTAAATATATAATAATTATTTTTATTTTTTGGTTGGTATTAGTTTATTTATGTATTATTTAAAATTATTACTAGTATTACTAGTATTATGTTTTTTTAAACCCTAAATCTACCCTCCCCCATCTCCCCTTACCCGTGACACCCCCCTTGAATCGCGCAGTGTCCCCTTGGTCCGTTCCTATGCGTGTGCCCCCTCATTGGAGCACCCTCTGGCCGATGCCCGCCTACGAACCTCCTCCCCTCTAAGCCACAGCCCCCCTGCCGGCCTCCTCCTACATACCCCAATGCCCGCCCCTACCCCTCCCTGAACCATCCGACCACTCGGCCTCCCTGACCTCTGGCCGACCCCGCTTGCTCCAACCGTACCACCCTCAACCTGCACGACTCACTCACTCCAGTATCCTTTTCGGTGTTTTATTTTTCATTTTTTGTGTTTTCTTTTTAATGTCCAAACACTAATCAAAGATTTTTTATTTTTATAAGTTTATTAAATTTTAGGTTCTACGAAGGGTCTGCAAATTTCGTTTTTACTTTCTGTTGATGTGCGGTTGTATTCACGCACTTCCGAGGTAGGTGATTTCACGTATTTTATTTCCAGAGCACCTCAATAATGTTTTTTCTCTTTATTTTAGTTTTAAAACATGTTTTCAACTTTTTTATGGAGTTAATTATCTTGCTATAGAGTACTTAAATATTTTGAATTTATTAAGAATACATTTGAGCCAAATCCCGGTTTATGTCAAAATGAGTCTACGTTGATTTGCTTATTTATGTTCCAAATCTTATTTTGATAATTTTTAAAATGAAAATCTCATCGCTATGGTATTCTCAACTAGATTTTTGTGATTCTTTGATATTGATTAATTGTTTAAAAATTGTTCATTATCATGAATCACTAATTATGTTTATTTGTTTATGCACTTGCGGTGTTGAAAAATTGTGATATGAGATTTTAAAATAAATTTATGTGATTTTTGGGGGGGTGTCTCCCTTAGTATTGTTTTGTAAAAATGGGTAATGTGTAGTCTGGGTTTTACTTGTGAACATTGTGATTTTTCTAGTATTGGTTTTTATATTGTGTTTTGATTTATTTGTTTGGATAAAATTTTATTTTAGGGATTTGTGGTGTTTTTGAGTCCCTGGGTTTTATCGTATGGTGTTGTGGTCGGTATTGAAGGCGCGCATGCATTTTTTTAGGTATGGATATGTATAGATTTATGTATCTTCTATGTGCGTGTTCCCACATGGTACGGTGAACACATGCATTATTATAAGGATATATATATAGAAGTATGTGCGTTCAAGCGAGCTGCTACTTGAGTTAGAATGGTATGGATTGGTTCTGCTCTTGAGGTAGACATTCCCATCCATTCTCTCTTTTTAATGATTTTCATAGGCACTTGTAAGATTTCATTTAATTTAAAAATGTTATTCACACCTAGATAATAATGTTAGTTTATTCATTGCAATTTTTTTAGGACCTTCTAACTCTGTTAGAAGTAACTGCCTTTATCTTCAAATGGTATTGTTGGATTTTTTGAGTGGTGCTTTCTTATAGAAAATTTTTATGAAACTTAGCATTTTTTAGAAATGAGTTTGCATATCATGAATGGGTATTTTTCTCTAAACCCTGGTTTTATAAACGGTTCTTGTTTTTAAAATGTTGGGGGTCTTTTTGGTCGGTTATTTAACATGGTTTGAAAAGAAATCCATGAGTATAGTCGCAATTGATTTTTTTGTATATTTGGTTGAGTGTGTGTTGTAAGACATCATTTGGTTTGTTTCCAAAATACATACATATTATCACATAAAAAATTTATAGTAATTCTTTTAAACTTGGAACTTAAAGGCCCGATAGGATTTTTAAATAAAAAATCGATGTCTAGAGTTGTTTTTAAAGAGCAAGTGAATTTGTTTTCCTAAAAGCATTGATAGTGTAAAACCAGAGGCCCGATTTCCAACTCCGAGTGTTTAATGAAGTGTTTTTGGTAACCGAATGATGTGATGTCCTGATGGGAACTTCTTATGTTTGACATGTATGAATATATATATATATATATATAAGTGTATGGGTCTCTCTTATCTAGGGTAACCCATTAATGGTGAACGCCTAGGAAGCATCCGTGTTTGGGGTAGGCAAGTGCGGCAAGATGAGTCATGCGTGCGAGGGATTTCCTACTTACACATCATTATTATAATCACCATGGGTTCCAATGCATCATTCAGATGAGCAAGTGATGGTTGCTGACAAACCCTGATTAGAGGGGTTGGTACACCCTAGGTTTGTTGTTAGGCCAAGTGGGCTTTGCCACTGGATTGGTCAGTTAGGGCGACTATTTGGTTATAGACATAGGAGCTTCACCATATTCCGATAGGTGGCTCCAAAACCAACTACATCCAGGGGCCTTCTAGAAATTATTAGGATCACCCATGGGTATTGGATTACATAGATTTCTTGGTTAGTTTTCATTGCACTGGTTTATTTTCAGTTGCACTTTTACTTTTTTACTCTATCCCACCTTTGATATTTTTAGGTTTTGGATTTCATTTATAAAATGGGAAATGATTTTGGAAAGGATTGTAGCATGTATTGGTTTTTTTAAATGAGAACATCATGTTGCATAATTTAAAATGTGAAAAACATACTTTTATATATGTATTTCAAACTTGTGTCTGTGGACTGTTATGGAAAAGAGATTTGTTGGATTCTGTGTTTTCTTCTCAGTATCTCTACTAAGTATCTTGGTGATCATGCATATTACAACATTCCAGTTGTGGGTTTAGTTTCTTGTACAGGTTCCTAGTTCAGTTGCTCAATGTTGGAGAATTGTTGTTTTGAGTTGGGTGGTGACCTAGGAAGTTACAAAAAGGTATGTTGGGTTTTCTTTTCATTCTGCTGCCAGTTATTATTGTTATAGTCAGTTGTTTTTACCTGTTTTCCATTTTATCTAAAGCCAAATTGTTCCCAATAGTTGAATTTTAATGCCTGGAACTGGTTTCCAGCCCATGGGGATCATGAATGCCCTTCGGGTCATGTCACTAACCAGCTCGGGTGACCTGCTCGGGATTGACCTGGGTTGGTTCATGATAGGATATTTAAATATATAATCAAAACCCTTTATCACACATGAATATGGAATTAAATGTGGTTTACGTCAAATATAATGTAAGAGGGGTGAAACTGTAAAACATGAAAAAACCTCAGAAAACTGCAAATGAGTCACTGATGGGTGAGTCACCGATATGTGACATTCCCACGCAACCTACCTACAGGGACCCAGTGATTCTCATCTACTGACACTATGTTATCTATGAGACCTACCAACTCTAGGAAAATGATTCTAATCTAATTACATTGTTCTACCAAAGCCATAACACACTAGAGAAATGACCTACTAACGCCTCGACCTACCAATTCCATGACCAACTGGTGATGATGCCCTCGACCCACTGATGTCGATGCACCTATCTCACCGTTTCCAATGCACCTAACTCAATAATTCATTATCATACAAACATGCGAAACTTTTGATGCACTAAAATTATGATGTAATAAAATGTCGATGCACTGGCATGTCTACACACATAAATGTTGACGAAAAAACATGAAATTTGGAAAATTCTTGTCGTGGGATTGAGATAACTCAAAAAACACCTCAATAACTATATAATCCATAATGCTGGAGTGAAAATCTAAACATCCTAGAAAAAATCCAAATGATCTACCTCCTAAACAACTATATAATCCATACTATACCAATTTACCATGTATAAACAAAAACATCAAATGTCACTACATCCAGACACATGGATTAGGGGGATCCTTCCCCCAAGTCAATATACTATCCTATTTATGTGGCACTGTCTCCCCCACACGAGTTTAATAGAATACCCATTAATTCATATTGATTAGGGATTAGGTTCTCCCCTATCTATAGGTAAGAAATTCAAAAAATTGGAGAACATGGATACAACATATCATACAAGAAGTGAGGAAACACATTTCATCATAAGCAATGTTCAAAACAAAAAACAAGAGGAAACTCAAAAAATATTTTGGTACAATACATGAATATGTGCATCTCGCACCCATATACTCTTCTCACGGACTCCATTCATACATAAAAATAAACCAAAGGAATGGTCTTTCCACATAGAACCATCTTCTCATGATCCTTGGTCCTTCTCTGTCACTTCATGAATGTCACTTCATCCACAATATACAACTCATCATAATTAAGGATGTGAGAGTAATCTTGTAGAAACAAACAGAGCTAAGAGACATGGAATACATTGTAGATATTCTCCAAATTTGGTGACAATTCCAAATGATATGCCACCTCACCAACTTGTCCCAACAACTCAACAGGTCCCATGAAACTGGGAGAAACCTTATTTCCATTTTCGAACCTCCACTGTCTTCCCTGAGCAGAAACATTCTATATAACATTTTACCCATCCTTGAACTCCATGATACTCCTCTTATGATCATCATACAACTTCTTTTCTTCATAAACAGCCTTATTCCCCTCAGTCGCATGATGAACATTCTCCATTGTGCATTGTACTATCATAGGTTCGAATGGGATGGTTCTCTAAACTCTTTCTAGCATATGGGTGAACAAAAAATCCTTACATACAAGGCCTAAAATGGTTCCATTCCAATGTCAGAGTTATATATATTAATTTAGGAAAAATCAACTCAAGGAAAGCATTATACCCCTGATCCTATGAAGTCCATAACATCTGCTCGTATCATATCCTTCAATGTCTTGAAGGTCCTTTCTGTCTTCCCATCTATTTGAGGGTGGAAAGCAGCTCTAAGGAATAACTTGATGCCAAAATCATGCAACAATACTCTCCAAAATTGAGATGTAAAACATTTATACTGATCCAAGACAATGGATCTTGGAACTCCATGCATACACACCACCTCCTCCACATACCTTTTTCCCGAGGCATCTACTGCGCTCGAGTTCTTGATCCCCAATAAGTGAGTTGCCTTTATCAGCTAGTCCACCACTACTCAATCTGCATCACATATTCCCTCAACACAAGGTAATATTGTGACCGAATCCATCGATATGTCATTACTCTGCCACTCAGGAACATCTAAGTATTGCAACAGACCAACTAGAACATGGTGCTCAACATTAGCCTATTGACCCACTTGGTTCGTTGTCAAAAACACTGCCACATACCGCATCACCCTGAGCCACCAAAACTGATCCCTTGGGGTTTGGTAGATCTTAGAGAATTTTCCAGGCACCGTTAAGGGCGATCTATGGATCTCCTATTGAACAACCTGCCTCATTAACACTAGGCAAAATAGATTTCCGTGGAACAACATCTGATTCTGTCTATCATCTGACCATCCTTCTGAAGCATCACCCTGGAAAATGAAATCATGTGTCACATCAGCCTATGAGTCTCCCCAATGAGACTCTTCTACATGTCACACTATGGAAGATTGCACTACAATATGAAATATATACCCTCTTCCACCTTCCTACCAATCATCCTGGTGAAAAGTGGACAACAATTATATTTTCGTCCATGAATTTGTGGATTCTCAAACTACCTATTTCTTGAGAATCAGCCACCATGTTCCACTTCCCCTGGGTTTAAGAGATCTCGAGGTCATAGTCCCAGAAAAACAATATCCACATTTGATGTTTCATAGTTATGTCTCACTGGAAGAAGATAATTTGTAGGCTCTTGTGACCTATGAAGACCACAAAGCACTCCCCTATGAGGTAATGCCGCAAAAAAATTAGCGCGAACATGACTTCAGAAAGTATAAGATCATTGGTGGAATAATTAAATTTGTTTGAACATAACATAAAAGACCCATAAGAGACCACTCTTTATTTCTAAATCCACACACATCCTCATACATAGTCTAAAGAATAATAGAACACCTCAAACATCACCCCTTCCTCAGGAAACCTATGAACTCAAGAACTGACCAACTTCCCCTTCATATAGATAAAATTATTCCTTACCCATATCACTCCATCGGATTCCCTGTCCTTTTTAGTTCAAATCTATGAATGCTGCTAAAAATCGAGAGAGTTTTGGTATCAACCACCAATAATAGGCCACCATACCCAGGAAGATATAAACCTTCACCACATTCTTGGTTTCTTACCAAGAAAAAAATACTTTGACCATTGATGAGTCAATTGAAATCCCTAGCTAGAAAATCTTGTGTTCATCAATGTTCACCTCTTTCATTGAGAACATGAACTATGACAACATTCAATTGAACATGTGGTGTAAGAGGACCACCAAGATAGTGCCCAGATGCCCGACATCTTCCTCATATGTCCTCTAGTAGATCCGAATATCATTGATGAACATGATGAAGAATCAGTCTAGGTAATCTTGTAAAATAGATTTCACGAGCCCTATGAACATGGATAGTGTGATCGTGACACAAAATTGAATGACTATAAACTCAAAGGTCCCATACCTACACCTGAAAGATGCATTTGGGATATCTCACTCCTTTAAACTAATATAATGATATCTAGATACTATATTGTTCTTATTGAACAAACTTTTAACCATTAACTAGTTGAAACGATATTTGATTCCCAGAAGGGGGTAATAGTTCAGACCATACATAGAATCAGTCTTCGATTGTCTATGCACGGTCTTAGAACAATGTTTACCTTCTTTGGGAACAATACTAGGACACCCCATGGTGACAAACATGGAAATCTAAAACCCTTATTCATCAGGTGTAATGCCCCGACCCCAGTGACCCAGAGTCGGTAAATTATTTTAATACATTGGCATGATTACAAGGAACTGTTTCCCGAAGAACCGATCAGTTTAGCAGTCTTGGAAAATAGATTACATATATGAATGTTACATTAGACTTCATAACATAAAAAGAAACATAAATATTCCATTATGAATGCCATTATTACCTTGTCTTATCCCTGCATATCAATCACAATACACTTCTTGGAATCCTGGGAAAAATAAATCATAGAAAGAGGTGAGCTCAAACGCTCAGTAAGGGTAAGAAATACAGCAGAAACTTTCAGAAATAAGCATAAATATTTGTGGCAATGTATAACTAATACAAAAGACTTTAAAACATTATCTTCATCATAATATGGAAAAGATAAAATGAAATAATTCATTTTTCTTATTCATATTGATATTCTACTAGTCGAATAATCACATGCAATATCAATAACCACTTTCATAATGATGGAATGCATAATGCCAGACTATCATAACCACATAGCCAATGCCTCGTGCCAAGAATAAAAATAAGATTTTGTCATGGCCTTGTGCCAAGACACTAGATTGTCTCATGAGACCTACCGATGCAATTTTTTAGAAGATACTTACGTTTAAAATTTCTCAAATATACTGTAGTGCTTTTTTGAAAATATTATGCAAGCTTTTGAAATCAAAATAACTAATTCTGAAACTGCTCGACTAATTACAGGCCATAATGGGTCCATGCCCAATCCCTTCCTATCTACCACACTTGAGAGTCAGGTTTTCTGAAAACAGTTTTAATCTTGCGTTAAATACGTATACATTTGCAGTGGATTTTCATATATTTGAAAGAAATATCTCTTTTTTTTTGAAAATCATTCAAAAAATCACATAATTATAAAATAAAATCTTTATTTTGAAAATCTCATTATAATCATGTAAGGGAAGCTTAAACGGTGTAATAATGGCGGAGAATAACCACAAATTCCGTATAAGTTAAAAAAAATTCTTACCATAGTTTTGTCGAAAAGGTTAAAAAGCACCTTGTTTGGAAAATGACGACAATATTCCATTATAAACCTATTATAAGAAGTAAAACAAGGGTATAAATGACATTAACCCATATTCTAGTAAATATTTATAATTTTTTCAAATACAGTTTTATGAAACATGGATGTGGATGATAAAGAGATCCTAGTAGATTATTATGTATAAACAACCTCAGATAATGAAGAGATTTCGAAATAAACCCTTACCTTGTACTTTTCCTTGGTTGGGATAGGTTATACTCCAATATAATGGTGAAATAATTGTTATTAAATTATACAATAATCATATACATTAATATTATATCATATATGATCATTTAACATTGATTTGTTAATAATATCTTAGTATTATCGTTGTTTCGGGTGTTAACTTACTAGTTTTCTTTTATATGTTTTATTAAGTAAGCTGTGTTTGTCGTGGATAGGTTGTATCTTAATCATATCCATAATGATATCAAGTCCTTATATTCTATTATTAATCATCAAATGAGAATTATACTTGAATGGATGCGATGGAGAATGAATCTCATCGCGTTCATGGAGACGGTAGTCCGTACGTACGCACGAGCGACAATATCATTCTTTTGATATTAAAATAATATATAATTGGATGGTATATCATATATACATAATAATTATCAGGTTATATTTATTATTTAAATCGGTTATAAATCATTATTATACCCATCCAAATAATAATTTATTGAATAACAATTACACCACGACGTGGAGATGGTAAGCCGTACGCACGCACGTATGGTGACATGTTATTCAAAGGATCGATAGAATACTGATTATGGTTGTACCATATATATAATAACATCACAGTATATATATGTTATTGGAGTTATTATTTTAGAATGGTAATAACAAAGAAGGAAGAATTGGAAGAAGAAAGGAACTTGGAAAAGGGTTGTGAAATCATTACCTCTTCTTCGAGTTCTTCCTTTTGATTTGATCAAAAGGGCTCTTAGGTTGGATTTTTGACTAAAGGAAGACCTCTAGGATGAAGTGAGTGAAGTTGAGAGAGTATTTGGGAAGATTTAGGCTGATCCAAATGGCTTTGAAGGTGTGAATTAATGAGAATGGGGAGTTCCCTTTTATAGGAGAGGTGAGGGGCACCTTTGGAAAAGCTAGAAATGTTATTTTATAAAAAATTCATATTCGGTTTATAATGGCTCAAAAGTAGATTATTTAGTGGTTAAGGTGGGGATGGGTCGATGAACACACAAATAATAGAATTTAGACCAGTTTGGGTTACTATATTAACCTTATCATTAATTATTAACTCTTAGTTAATTAGTTTCACTTTTACAAACTCTTTTTGTAGTTTAATATTATATGGTTAATAAACATACTATATACATCCAATAGACCCCCCAAGTTGTCCATTAATGATACACCTATAATGAGATATTTCTCTTGGCCAAACATTAGATTTTTTGGAATTTAATATCAATTAATTATATAATATTTGTTTTAAAAACTCTTTATGTCAATTTTGACACTATTCAATAATTGAATTTTTTTTAAAAATCCTTACAGAATGATTACTTCGAAAATAGTTAATTAAATCATTACTAACATGTTATATTAACCTAGAAAATTATTGTAATTCATAAAAAGTATCAAATTATATTTATTTGGGTATCTACAATATCAATCATTTTAATTTTTCACTATTATGGTAATTAATGCATCACCATCGTGTCACAAATAAATTAAATTATTTAATGTCTAAAAATTATAAATCAAATTCCATTATTTAGGAAATAATTTTATATTTCTAATTAATATTTATAGTCGAAAATCCAACATATATAACCCTATGTAAAAAATTGTTTTTCTAAAATATATATGCTTGTGTCATTTTTGTATTCATTTTAAATTATTTAAAATAAAGTGTCCCTATCACTTACAAGTGGCAACATGGGGTCCCAAAATCGACCCAAATATAACCATGGTCCGACATGTATCAAACAATAAGGTTAGTACACGTTTTAGGGTAAATTATTATTATCATAATATTATTTTTTAACGCTTATTTACTGGATTTACCTTTTAACCATGGTTAATAAAATATTTACCGAAATAATTATTCAAAATGTCTAAAAATAAAAGTTACCTATTTACAAAATTTTAATATCCTAATTAAAAATATGGAATCCATTTTTCCAAATTCGAAACACAGAAGAGGAATAAATTAGTTTAAAATTAATTCTTGTTGTTAAAACAAAAAGCGTGTTTTTAAGAGATAATAAATATCAAAAGATTGACATTTGTTTATGTCCGGTTTAATTCTGAAATATTGTCCAATGACCAAAATTTTATTAAATGGTAAAAATATATTCTAAAAATACTTTAAAACCAATTAAATTCATAATTTATCTCCACTAATTATTTTGATTAAAAAAGTTGTTTTTAATTAAAATTTATTAATTTTCACTATTCATCAAAATATTAAAGTTATCCGAAAAGTACCAAACATTCACCTTAGGCTAAATTTGATATTCCGAATCCAAAAATGAAGTCCATTTTTAGAGATAAAATATCTAAAATTTTAAAAAATCGGTACTACTATTCATAACGGCTAGTTTGATCGGTTGTGGTGTGTGTTAGAACTCGATGTTGCGTACAACACACGATATTGCATTATTAATGGAAAGTATACTGTGGAAGCTTGAGATGTTTTATTTTAAATTTTTTATTTCCTCATTCTAAAAAGTAAATTTATTTAGTCAAATTGAATATATAAAAGTTTAAAATATTGGATTTAAAAATGTTTCACTATTACAAGGTGTTAAAACTGCAATACTGAAAATTAATTTGTTCTTACATTATGTATAAGAAACTCATAATATGGATTCTAAGATTATAAGATTTATCTAAAGATTAAAATTTAGTTAATACTATTCATAACCTCTTTTGAAAAGCTTGTTTGGTAAGTCATGGTGCGCTTGAACTCGGTGTTGTGTGTAGTGCATGTTATTGAATTATTTTGAAGAAATAACACACTATGAAATCTTGGGATGTTACATTCTCCCCTCCTTAAATAAATTGCTTCCTCTCAATTTGAAATTTTTCGTCGAAAATAAAAGGTTGAATATATAAAATATCATTGTGGGAAAACCCACATCAGAAATTGGGTTAATAAAATTTAGTCTTAATAAGAGGAAAAGAGAAATGAAAGGGTCACCACCAAATTATGATCTCTATTTGGAGAACATTGGTGGAAATTAGAGACATATAATTTGTAGAAAAAAATAAATATTTATAGGTAGTGATTGAGGTCATCAATCACAAACAAGTGTAAAATTGAGGGCCTTAAATTCATCAATCTATGATGATTTAAAATACCATATGTTCAGTAAAACATATGGTATTAGGAAAAAAAAAATTTATTTTAAGATCCCTTCACTAAATTATAAGAATTAATATCTTCATTAAATAAGAGATGGAGACAAATATATACTTGAAAAGTAGAGTCTCATCCTTTAACTATGTTCTACCACAAACTCATCTTTCACTCTAAAAGATAATAGAACATAAAAATATTATTCTATTTATCCTATTCATATAGGGTTCCAAAAAAAAAGAATTTATAATTCATCTACCAGATCTTCTAAAAAAACTATATTATTTAATCCCAGACATTTCGTGGGACAATGGTAGGTGATACACCCTTGTCGCCCTTTGGTTGTGGGTTCAAGTCTTGCAGCCTTGCCGGACGCGACAGGTTCCCGCCCAACCTCCGGGTTGTCCTTTTATGGAAATCCATAAATAATAAAAACTAGAACTATCCAAAATGCTTTAGACCAAAAATGAAGATCCTTTTTGATGCGTAATAACATGTGAACACCTTCATCATGTAATCTTTTAAAACACTGCAACATCCTGAATTACCATAAAACCTTATTGATTACATTAATGATCCATTATTCCTTAAATAATAATGGATATACTCCTTCAATCCAAAAATGTTGTAAACCCCAACAATGATGGAATATAAAAATCATTAATTAGTTTCAAGGTAGTCAAGAATATCCAATATAATTTATCCAATTCAATAATGTATTATTCTAATATCACTACCTCAGTATCAGAACTATATAATGGTTTATCAATCTCTCAAGAATATATTTTCCAAAAATTTATCCTTCTATTGAGTCACTTTTATTTTTTCTACACAATATCAAGTCCTTAATGAAATAGTACTACAGTACAATCCTTATATACTCTATAATTATTATAACAAGTACATTGTTGATACAACAGTCAAATGACATAATCAACATAAGAACTCTAATATGTCCTCTTCATCTGTTGTAGTATCAAAACATGATTATTATCGAATAGCATCATTTATGGCATAGTCTGATGACTAGGACATAGGTTCGCGTAGTGTCCAAACTACTTGAAAATGAAGAATTGTACATTTGAAACCATTTTCTTACCCTTGCAGTCACGTACCTTGTGCCATTTTCCTCCACACTTATAACAAACTCTCATTACTTTAAGGCAACTTCTAGGGTGATTCTTCCAACAGTTATCACATATAGGGAAATTCTTCTTTTCCCTCTTTCCTTTATCCATCCTTCTCTCTTCCATCCTTTTCTTCTCTTTCTTCCCTTCAAAGCCATAGGACTCAGTAAACTCTTTAGTTATCTTATCCCCACATGATACTATTTCTTCATATGATGATAATACATGGGAGACTATTTCCCTTCTAAACGATGTCTTAATACCATGAAATATACGATCCTTCTTACTCTTTGGATCATACGTATTACTGGAGTTCACATTCCTTCTACTGGGTGCCATTTCTATACAATAGCATAAACTAAGTCATTTTATGAATTGAAATAAAAAATTCCTAATGAAAATTGAATAGTTTAGGGATATAATCCATAATCATAAAAAATGTTTTCTTTGAGTAAGTATATACTCATGAGCCCTTCATAATGGTTTGTAAATAAAATGATAATTATCCTAAGAATTTCCCCCGGGAGTGTCGTAACCAAGAGTGCAGCAAGGCCCGTTGTCGTGCACCAGTTCCCATTCGAGTCTAGTTCAAATCGTTGTTTTCGGGTTTGGCCCCTAGGTACATCTATGCCAGAGCCGACTCTACCTGCTCGTATCGAGACAGGGATGTATTTCTTGGAAAACTCACAAAATCTCTACAATACCAAAATTCTAGGATGTTCTACTATACTAATCCTCAATGTCTATCTTAGGGCTATGTTCTCTAATCAGAGTTTATCTAAATATAGTTTCCAAGGTTATTGATAAACTTCCTCTGATACCAACTCTAACCCCCCGACCCCATTGACCCAGAGTCAGTGCATTATTTTAATACATTGGCATGATTACAAGGAACTATGTCCCGAAGAACCAATCAGTTTAGCAGTCTTGGAAAATAGATTACATACATGAATGTTACATTACACATCATAACATACAAAACAACACAAATATTCTTTTATGAATTCCATTATTCCCTTCTCTTAACCCTGTATATCAATCACAATACACTTATTGGAATCCAGGGAAAAATAAAACATAGAAAGGGATGACCTCAAACGCTCAGTAAGGGTAAGAAATATAGCAGACACATTTACAAGTAAGCATAAACATTTGAGGCAACGTATAACTAACAAAAAAGACTTTAAAATTTGAACTTTAGCATAATATGGCAAAGATAAAATGAAATAATTCATTTTTCTTATTCACATGGATATTCTACTAGTCGAATAATCACATGCAATATCAATAACCACTTTCATAATGATGGAATGCATAATGCCAGACTATCATACCCACATAACCAAGGCCTCATTCCAAGACTACAAATAAAAGTTTGTCAAGGCTTTGTTCCAAGACACTAGTTTGTCTCATGAGACCTACCGATGCAATTTTTTAGAAGATACATGCGTTTAAAATTGCTCAAATATATTGTAGTGCTTTTCTGAAAATATTATGCAAGCTTCTAAAAAAATAACTTATTCTGAGACTGCTCGACTAATTACAGGACATGATGGGTCCACCCCCAATCCCTTCCTGTCTACCACATTTGAGAGTCGGGTTTTCAGAAAACATTTTTAACCTTGAGTTAAATACGTATACATTTGCATTGGATTTTCATATATTTGAGAGAAATATATCTCTCTTTTTTTTGAAACTCATTTAAAAATAACATAATTATAAAAGAAAACCATTATTTAAAAAATATCCTTATAATAATTTAAGGCAATCATCAAAGGTGTAATAATGGAGGATAATAACCGCACATTCTGTATAAGTAAAAAAACATTCTTACCATAGTTTTGTCGAAAAGGTTAAAAAGAACCTTTTTTGGAAAACTATGGAAAGATTCATTTATAAACCTCTTATAAAATGTCAAACAAGGGTATAAATGACATTAACCCATATTCTAGTAAATATTAATAATGTTTTGAAATACATTTTTAAGAAACATGGACGTGGATGATAAAGAGATCCCAATAGATTATTACGTATAAACAACCTCGGATAATGAAGAGATTGCGAAATAAACCCTTAACTTGTACTTTTAAATGGTTGGGGTAGTTTTTCCTCCCATATAATGGTTAAATAAGTGTTATTAAATTATACAAGAATCATATACATTAATATGATATCATATATGATCTTTTAACATTGATTTGTTAATAATATCTTAGTATTATTGTTGTTTCAGGTATTAACATACTCATTTTCTTTTATATTTTTTGTTACATAAGATGTGTTTGTCAAGGATAGGATGTATATTAATAATATATATATTGATATAAATTCCTTAGATACTATTATTAATCATCAAATAAGAATTATACTTGAATGGATACGATGGAGAATGAATCTCATCGCGTTCGTGGAGACGGTAGTCCGTACGTACGCACAAGCGACAATATCATTATTTTGATATTAAAATAATATATAATTGGATGGTATATCATATATACAGAATCAATATCATGTAAAATTTATTATTTAAATGGGTTACACATCATTATTATACCCATCTAAATCATAATTTATTGAATAACAATTACACCACGACGTGGAGACGGTAAGTCGTACGTACGCACGTATAGTGACATGTTATTCAATGGATGGATTGAATACTGAACATGGTTGTAACATATTTATAATAACAACACAATATATATAATATACTGGAGTTATTATTTTATAATGGTATTTACAAAGAAGGAAGAAGTGGAATAAGAAAGGAACATGGAAAAGGGTGGTGAAATCATTACCTGTTCTTCGGGTTCTTCCTTTTGATTTGATCAAAAAGGCTCTTAGGTTGGATTTATGACTAAAGGATGGCCTCTAGGATTAATTGAGGGAAGTTGAGAGAGTATTTGGGCAGAGTTTGTCAGAGCCAAAAGGCTTTGATGGTGTGAATTAATGAGAAGGGGAGTGCCCTTTTATGGGAGGGGTGAGGGGCACCTTTGGAAAATTGAGAAATATTATTTTATAATAAATTCATATTCGGTTTCTAATGGCACAAAAGTGGATTATTTAAAGTTTAAGGTAGTTATGGGTAGAAACCACTCAACTAATAGAATTTAGATAGGTTTGGGTTACTATATTAACCTTATCATTAAGTATTAACTCTTAGTTAATTAGTTTCACTTTTACAATATCTCTTTGTATTTTTATATTATATAGTTAATAAACTTACTATATACATCCAAGAGACACCCAAGTGGTGCATTAATGATACATATATCATGATAATATGATTTTTGGCCATTAATTAGATTTTTAAGAATTTAATATCAATTAATAATATAATATTTGTTTTAGAAACTCTTTTATGTCAATTTTGACACTATTCAATAAATGATTTTTGTAAAAAATCATAATAGAATTATTAAATTTTAAAAAGTTATTTAAATCAATCATAACATGTTATATTAACCTATAAAATTAGTTTAATTCATAAAAAGTCTCAAATTATATTTATTTATGTATTTACAATATCAATAATTTTAATTTTTCACTATTATGGTAATTACTGCATCACCATTTTGTCATAAATAAATTAAATTATTTAATGTATAAAAATTATAAATAAAATACCATTATTTAATATATCTTGTTAGTTATATAATGATTATTTATAGTTGAAAATCCAACATATATAACCCTATTTAAAAAGTTTGTTTCTAAATGATATATGCTTGTGTCATTTTTGTATTCATTTTAGCTTAATTAAAATAAAGTGTCCCTATCACTTACAAGTGGCACCATGGGGTCCCAAAATCAACCCAAAGATGCCCATGGTCAGAAATTTATCAACCGATAAGGTTATGACACGTTTTAGGGTAATTTTTTGTTATTATAATATTATTTTTTAACCCTTATTTACTGGATTTACCTTTTAACAATGGTAAATAAAATATTTACCGAAGTAATTATTCAAAATGTCTAAAAATAAAAGTTAACTATTTACACAATTTTAACATCTTGATTCCAAATATGGAAACCATTTTTCCAAATTCAAACTCAGAAGTGGCAGAAATTAATTTAAAATTAATTTATTTTTTTAAATCAAAAAGCGTTTTTTAAGAGATAATAACTATCAAAAGATTGACATTTGTTTATGTCCGGTAAAATTGTGAAATTTTCTCCAATGACCAAAATTGTATTAAATTGTAAAAATATATTCTAAATATACTTTAAAACCACTCAAATTCATAATTTATCACTACTAATTATTTTGATTAAAAAAGTTGTTTTTAATTAAAACTATTCATAACGGCTAGTTTGATCGGTTGTGGTGTGTGTTAGAACCTGATGTTGCATACAACACACGCTATTGCATTATTCAAAGGAAAGTGTACTGTGGAAGATTGAGATGTTTCATTGTAAATTTTTGATGTCCTCATTCTAAAATGTAAATTTATTTAGTCAAATTGAATATATAAATGTTTAAAATATTGGATTTAAAAAAGTATCACTATTAAAAGGTGGTAAAAGTGAAATACTGAAAATGAATTTGTTCTTACATTATGTCTAAGAAACTCATAATATAGATTCTAAAATTATAAGGATTATATAATTTTTAAAATTTAGTTAATATTATTCATAACCTCTTTTGAACGGCTTATTTGGTAAGTCATGGTGCGCTTGAACTCGGTGTTCCGTGTAGTACAAGTTATTGAATTATTTTGAAGAAATAACACACTATGAAATATTAGGGTGTTACATCAGGTCATAAACATGAATCTTCAACTCCCGCAACTCAGATGGAACAATTAGATTTGGAGCCCTCAAAATTGGATGGCCACCAAGTTGAAAATCAATTTTGAACTCAACATCACGCCGAGCGGGTAGAGTTACAACCTCTTTAGTGAAGACATCCATGAACTCCATAAAAACCCCTAGAAGATCCACCATATATTTATCTCCTGACCACACTAACATCTCATCCAATAATGAAAAAAGTGGCTATACACACCATCTTCTCTCCTAACAACTACACTAGACAATGAATGTTTCATACTAGCCACCCACATATGAGAATGAGACCCTTCTCAGAAATCAGTTGATAATATAATTCACCCAAAACAAAATGTCTTTTACTAGGATATCATCATATTGGTTCATATATATAGCACAAGAAGATCCCCGCTGGAGTGATGTGACCCCAACATAATTCTAAATCCTCAACAAAACATAAAACTGACTGGTCTGACCACAAACTGGCATACTCAACTCTATGGGAAATGTATTTCCCACTATATCTTGACCTAGGGCATGGGATTGACAGGGGGAAACAAAGATGTATGAGGCTCTTAAATAAAACATTCCATGCACATGGGTACTAAACAGAATGATCGTACCTCGAATAACCTCCAACCTCGCTGGAACTGCAATCTGCAAAGCCTGCCACAACCCACACTCAGCTTCTATACCTATCGACTATAAACCACCACCCCAACCATTCCCTAGATTAATTCCTTGAGGAGTACCCTTTATTCATCCTAACCCACCACATTCTACCTTTGATGGAGTAGTATCATGCTATACCTACTGGTAGAAGAGCCATACTAGATAATGCTACTATTTAGGTGGTCACTGAACCAACCCACACCCACAGTAATGAGTCCCAACTAGGAACTGGTTATGAATATTTTAATGGCCTCAATAGATACAGAGCATCATTCCCAGGACTATATGGAATGGGCAAGAACCAGGAGATCAGAAATGGAACTAATGAGACATATATCCCATTAGTACAACACATGGAAGGCCCTGATGTATGAGACATGCTCCTAACATCCTTCCACTTCAAAAAACTCGTCCAGTTCCCCTCTCACATTTTTCATCCCTGTAAATGCATCATATCTAATACTTCGGCCCTCTACTGAACTTTTTTATTTGTCGATAGAGTAAAATATTTGACGACATACTGAGGAGAAGGTCAGAGTGCCTTCCCCATGTGTATTTCTTATGAATCATCATTGAGAGGGAGATCCAATGTGAAGAATGAAAGATCCTTGACCATGATCCCTAGTTCCCACACCGATATATTCCACTATTATAGGGAGAGTAGCTCTTGTCTCTTATCATCCTTCATCAAGGATGAAAGGAAATCCCCCCAGAACTCCAATTCAATATCAGCCCATGAGATTGTAGTTTCCTTCCTCTCCATGAGGTAAACCATCCACTATTGGTGAACTCATTCTCATATCTTTCTCACTTACATATAAACCATGTACTCTATCAAGGACTAGATCATGATGTAAGTGATCACCATCTCCTCGAGCCAACTTTTTGTCTCCTTTTCTGAGACGCTGCCCTCATACTTCCTAGAGTCTGCCGTAGGAAGGCATAACAAAACATGTACCATACATCATATTCTTTTTCTATGTTGGACCTCCTCTAATCAACAAATTCAACATACTGGTCCTCAGCTACTCTTACATAATGGGGGCATTTTCTGGGTTCCATATATTAAAAGAAAACATGTGATTCCTATGCCAGAGTATTGTGGGAAATTTCATTTAATTTATATGTAACTCTTGGTTTATTTTAAATTCACAAAACAACAAGGAACACATGAACACAAGTAATTATGATGCATGTACCTTTCCACTGGTCCCAACCCTGCAATCTGTGTTGCCTCACTTGGTTGCTCAGTAGGTCCAAAGTACTTGCATCCGAACACAAGGGGTTTAAAAATACCGTTTTCGAGCCAATATCCCATGGCTTATTTTGTGTATTAAGATTACGTAACACTTTATTACTACCATCCCATGAAATTTACACTATTATTTTCTCTGAACCCCATCATATTTCTCAAACTCCCTAATGAAACCTCACATATGATACCATTTTGTCATGATATGCCTCCTTCATTAATTGGAAATGTATGGAAATGTGCCCCACCCTTCCTTCCTCGTGATGAAGAAGATATAATGATACTTGAGAACCATATTCAATAGGCCATAGAGTTGCGATTAGCAACAAGGGAATAAAATCTCATAGAAAAAATGGAAGGAATTATCTTTTTATCTAATATGATCGAGAGATAAGAAGGTAAATCCCACACAACTCCAAATACTAATGGTTAAGGTAAATCCAAAATCCATTCACACATGAATGTTTAAAATTAAAATCGATACAAGGTACTAAAAGACTCCATATTATTGTACCAATAGAAATGAAACTAAGTAGAAAAAAACAACTAATCTCGATGCAAGAGCTGGTAAAGTCCTGCATAGTTCTTGAAGTCCCCATGGAAACTTGAAAATAATTTTACATACGTAGGGTGAGAATACAAGTACACCAAAGATAAAAATCCTAAATCCTCCTATGCACAAGTGAGGAAAAATATTGTTATCCCGGTGAGGAAGTAGAATAACCTAAAAACACCTACCAATGAATACTAACCATACTAGCCTCACCAAGGAACAATAACCAAATATTTAATGCCCAATAAAGTAATAGTATACAAACATCAATATTTGGGTACCCCACACAACATTACGACTAGTTAGCTGCTCATTACTAATGGCTAACATCTGGATTCTACCAATTTTCCCATAGGTATTCCAACTACTCCAACCTTTCTACACTCACCTGGGCCTCAAAAAACACATAATATTTCCCATAGACTCCTAGGAAACAACAACCACACCACTCACCTAAAGAAACATGGGTAACAATCCAAGATTACAAACACCTAGGCCTCTAATAAGAAATACCCATCCAGATGATTCTTGTACAATGGTAAGCCTCATGACATTACAACCTAACCATATACACTCGAGCAGTAAGAACACAGAATATGATTCATGGAAGAAGGTCAGTAACCAACTATCCATCCTCCTACCAGAATGTTCTGAATGACACCCTCCCCCTAGAAATAGATGTGTTCAAAACATAGTGGTCAAAAAGGGTGGATTTCATATAGAAATTATAGAAAGCAACAATATATATATATATATAAACAAACACTCATCCCATCCTATGGGTTTCCAAAAAATCTACTGGCCCACACAAACCACCTTTGCTGCTAACCCTATATGAAAACCCACATGAACAACAACAATTAAATACAATACTAATCCATTTTCATTTATCCACATCCGTTTTTTAATTAATGGGTATACATTAATATTTTTCATCACTATAAGGAAACTGCCAACCACCACAATATCAAAACAATAAGAAAAATCATACTTCCAATCCCACTTCATGCTCCCATTAAACCACTATAAAATATTATTCTTCAAAAATATAATGCACAATACTTCTCTCACAATAATGACATGTAGCCCTGTTATCCAAGAAATTTGCCAATGTAGTCCCACTACACAACATGTTCATAACCACACCACAGCCCCACTACCCAATGTATCTATGAGACCACTACACAACAAATGCAGTTTAGCTACCTACAAGTTCATTCATTAACCTATCAATCTATCTATCAGACTGAGTATCCAACCAACGACATGTACCAAAACACGCACAAATACCATTGTAACTATCATTAACCCTAATCCTCATTGCACACTCATACCACAACCTTATAATAGAGGCCAATCCTCTACCCAACTTTTTACCCACCACCGTGATACTAACCGAATCAACCCACACCTCACACAAGGTTACAAAAATCTATAAAACATTTTACTCAATGCACCTATCTACAGATTGGGTATAAATCCATATTTAAAAATTAGAGTTTCTTTAATTCAAATTAATTATAACTACAGTGATCACACAATAGGCTTGATCAGGGGATATTCATTCATTTAACCAAGTTTAAATCTTTTAATAGATTCCATGTCACATTAAATTATTCAAGAATCTCAACAGAACAGAACATTATTAGTGTGTAAGAAAATACCACCAAAATCCAGGAATTTCAGAAGGATTATAGCCACAACATCCATAATATAATCAAAGAAAAAAATAAATCATGTGATCTACATAAAACCACTCTTTGTCCATTAGTTTATTTACCAGTGTTATCATATGATCAAATTCATCCCTTATCTATTTATTGTTTCTATGAAAAAAATTCAGCAGTTCCTCACTATGATTCATTAGAATACCCAACCTACATGATACAAAATTAATGAGATGAAAAATAAATCTCTACATAGATGATCAATTAATTGAAGTTCATCCTAGCACCAAGAACAGGGATTACGAAAGCAGTAGGGAAGAAATCCACAATAATCGAGTTGGATCAGCTCTAGAAGAGGTGAATGAATGGTCAAGGGATGAAGGGTATAGGTGCACCAAGGGAAAAGTGAAAACACAAAAGAAATGTAATATCCCATATTTGAAGAGTCATATCCAAATTTTAGGGAATAATGGTTTTATAAGACATCATCGTGGTATCATGGTCAAGATCACGCAGTTTGGGTATCTCAAGTAACCAAGGGAATTAAGATATTTAAAGATAAAATAAATACCCTTTAAAAAACCATTAAAATTCACGAATATGGAATTAAACTGGGTTTTCAAAAAATAAAACATAATGAAGGCTGGAATTTGAAAACTAGAAGAAAACTTGGAGATCTTCAAAAGAATCAATTATGGGTGAGTCACCGACGCTGATCCACTGACAGGTGAGCTACCGACATGACCTACCGATGATGATCCACCAACATTGAGCTACTGAAGCTAAGCTACTGACGCGACATACTAATGTTGATTGAATGATTATGAGATAATGAAACTGAGCTATCGATGTCACAACCGACCAAAATGATTCCCTACGGTTTCTTGGACCATCTGTCACCCTGACCTACCAAAACGGATGCCCTCTAGCCTCTAATCCTGATGCACCGGACTAATCGATGTTGATTCACCTAACTTGACTATGTTGAAGCAACTGACTCACCGATGATGATGCACCCGACTTACTGATGCACTGACTTGGTGACACATTGACATGCAATCTCACTAATATGCCGACGCAATGACATGATGATGCACTGATATACACCTAGAAAAACTGTAAAATTGGAAATTTCTTTATGTGGGATACAAATTACACCGAAAAAATCTGAAACATTGAATTTAAAAAAAGGAAGGGAATGGGGAAAAATGAGTTATTAAAAGATGTGATAATGGTCAGGATCTCATTATATAATCAATATTATTTCCCATATCCGAAATCAAGATAAAATAAATCATTTTGATAAATGTCAACTAATATCATTTTCTAGATCTGATACCGAGGATTCTTAGTTTGATCATTTGGGATCTAATTATCATCCTTATGGTTCTGGACTCAATTTGAAAACTTTATTCACACATTTATTCAATCAATATTTCAATTAACTTGTCGACATAGTTTATTTCCCTCAAAAATTTGTAAAATTGATTTATTCACAACATATAAAACCAAATCTCAACTGGGGTTCAAAAATATATCTCTTTATGTTTATTTTATTTAATCACCTCAATACCTAAATTTATTCTCTTCAAAACAGTAAGTGGTATTGTTTTCATTTTACAATTTATTTATCCATGTATTATTTTATCGGTCCCCCTTTTCATTTAATCCCACCCATAATATTTTCTCTACCCCTTATTAAAAATAAATTTAATGGGGTCATCATGAGTTGTTTTTTTCATTACTGAAAAATTGTATCACATATAAATGATGGATCTTTTTATCTCCAAAATAAAAAACTCTTCTTCATGATAACATAATTTCAACTTGAGATTCTTTAAAAATACCATTTAACTAAAAAAATATATTTGTGTATGGAAAATCCAATTGAAGAATTAAATATATTATAATCAATGTTATAAATGTATTTCATGACCCAACTTTCATTAATATATTTTTATGTTTATTTAAAAATTATAATTTCTGGGTAAATCATGATGATCTTTTTAAGGATAAATGTAACCTCTACCAATCTCAACAAACATATCAGAAATTTCAGGTCTATAATCAAAAATATTAAAACAGTATTTTTGTAAAATCATTACATTATTTTGAAAGAATAGTAAGAGAACCACCATCATCTTCCATACACAATCTCCACAAAATCACTACAAGTTATTTCAAATAAAAAAATTTTGAATAAAGAAGAACCTCATTTCTTCTAAAAAAAGTGTTTGGACTGAAATTCATTTCTTAGTCTTGACTTTTTCTTCTCTTCTGAGAATTATCATTTGATTAATAAATATTTTATTATTAATTGTTTTCATGTTATGTAACAATTTTAACATCATCAGTGGACTATTTTGATAATGGTTTCAACAAATTTTTCCATTTTTGAAACATTCTGTGGAATAGAATTTGTAACAATAAATTTATTTCTTCCACTGATTTTAGAAGGATAGTTAATAAACATATAGTA
Source organism: Viscum album (assembly GCA_963277665.1). Lineage (NCBI taxonomy): Eukaryota > Viridiplantae > Streptophyta > Magnoliopsida > Santalales > Viscaceae > Viscum > Viscum album. Next base: position 477,229,880 of record OY728148.1, read on the forward strand.
ACATTGCTTTCTTACTTATATATCTTTTTTATTTTTTGAATTTTCAATCCACAATCTCTTGATATCATTTTTTCACATTTTCTCATATATTCTAAAACATTCTTCTTTCACATTCCATCAGATTATTTTTGGGCTTTTTCTAACATTCATTCCATATTAACTTGTTTTGTCCATATAACTAAGAGGAATTTCTTTTCAGATTCAATTTTTATTCCACATTATTATCATAAGCATCTTTCATTACGTATCTGTCTTTAATTAAACTTTTAGTTCCCATTTTTAGTACAACATATTTTTTAGGAACATTTTATTTATTTTTCATCATTGATTCCACATGATTCGAGACCATTTACATGTACATACATGTTATACGATCACGAATATGATCTATGTGAAAAAACTCCTTGACACCAGCACTGAACTCTAAATCATGATCTTTCTGATTAAGTGTTGAACTGATCAAGAAATTTTTGTTGATGTGTCTTTAAAAATTATGGACAACTTTTCTTAGGAGGACACTTTCATGAAGAATAGTGATCTTTCTCGATGAAAAATGTTTTCTCACAATCTTGATTTTATAATCCTTTCTCCTAATCTTCATTATATTTTTCACATTGAACTTTAATTTTCAGGGTGTTTTTTATCTAATATTTCCAATGTCACTTTTTGTTGTATGAAACATTTATTATGTAACACGCCGATATGCGAAGGAATAATTTTTTTCAGAATTAATTTATCTTTTAATTTTTTTAATTACACATGACCATATAAATCATTCTATATATATATATATAAATTATAAAAATAATTCAAGCATTCATTTAAAATGAAATACCACCTTATATGGTGCTACACGAAATACAATGTGGATTTCTCTACAAGCAACACCTACTAGGAATGTGGTTCACACAACACTGAGTTTTCATGAAACATCTCTTATTATTAGTTTTACAATTTAAATAAGATAATTATAACATATTTATTAAACATAATAATAAAAAAATTTAAACTATTTATTTATATAAATAAAAATGATGATAATGAAAGATAATTATTTTTGTAAACACCTTTTATGTTAAAAATATTGTTTTCTTAAATGAATGAATTTAAATTTTAAAAGTAATTTTAGACACAATTATAAATTTAAATAGGTAAAAAACATCAATTTTGAATTTTGAAAGTTCAAATTATCCTACGTTGATTTTATGGAGATTTTTTTGAGACACACCATTTTTTATGAATAATGAAACTTTTGTTTTTTGTTAAAAACTACCTTGTGTCAAATTAACTATAACTGATAAATGAAATTATAAATATGATTTATGGTAAAACTAGATAAATAATTCATCTAATAATTCGATCAAAATCCTAATTAACAACTTCACATTGAAACTTTAACAGAAAATTTAATTATTCTCCATTTGTGATTGATTTTTTTATAAAAATGAAAAAAACATTATATTAAACATAATATTTATTTTCTAATAATACGATGTTAATTTTTTTACTGAAAATAGTAGAATAAATTATTAAAAATAATCACAACGGTTAAGGATAATTTAATCTTTATTAGTGACTAATATTTAAAAATAAGGGCCCAAATAACCTAGGAAGGTGTACAAAACTCCATGGTAGTAAATATTTCATCCATAATCCTTCAATTATTTAGTTTTTGGTTATTTATTTATTTTAATATATAATAACATGTACACACCTAATTTTTTTATAAACATTCCATGTGAGTTCTTTACCTTCTATATAAAAGTCCACCATATATACCCATTCATCTAACCTATCAAAAAATATATATTCATTATATATAATCACAAATTTCATCCAAATAATCTTCCCATGGACCATGAATCCTCCCTTTGGGTATCATGCTTCTTCAATAAAGCCTTTGGGCACAAATCAAAAGGATTTTCTAGATATGGTGGCAACAACGTCTCTGGAGATCATTTCCATTAGTAACCTTATTCACCACATAAAATCTCAATATTCAGATATTGTGTGAAAAATAAATCCTCTATATAATAGTTTGTTTTTATGAAATGGTACTCACCTACAATAACCCACTCCTCCATCTAATGGATGATGAACATATTGTTTCGGTGTATGAAGAAATACTGGCTCACATATCGATGATTGTTTATTTCTCATTTACCAAAAATCATGGTGGAAATTATGAATGAAACTATAATTATATATGTAATATATTATATTTATTAATTATTTATGATTAATTATTTCTTTTACAAAAAAAATATATTTACCTTTCATTATGTGTGAATATAATAATTTCATTTTAGGAAGTGTGGACAACTACCCCTTCAAAGTGATGTGATTCGTTCCCATACCACAAAGAATGTATTAAGGATGTGTTTATTAAACATATATGATATAATAGAGATTTTATAATTACCATTTATGTACACACATACATATATGTACATATTTAATTTACATATGTTGATTTAATACAACAATAAAAATGAAAACGATGTTCATGCATACATACGACATTCCATCCCCATGAATGGTGTATTCCATTTTGTACTTCTATCTGATATAAAATATTCTAATATGAATATAAGGGATATAATTAATATTAATATCATTATGTAGATTCATTAATCAATATATATGTATAAAGTCCAATGATATAAAAAATTATGATACATGTGATGAATAAAACGAATATTACCTGAAGTGAAATATTAATATAGGATCATTATCAAGATATTAAAATTAAGTTGTAATAAAACAATATATGTTAATAGATATAATAATATTAATTTTTTAAAATATTTATAAAAATATATATTCAATAAAAATGATGATTGTATGTGTACAGAGAGGATTATGACACAAGTTAAGGGGATTTCATCTCTGTGTTAATTTCTGTGAGATACAAGCTATGTCTGCCACTATTTGCTTTTGTGGTGTTTTTTTAAATACATTTATTCTATTATACTTATATTTTAAATAAAAATTGGGGTATTCACATTTCCATTTTATGATCCTTCTTCCATGGTTTTTAGCTTCAATATGTTACCAAATGGATAAAATAATTTTGAGATTCATGTTTTCATATGAACTAAACCTCTTCTTTGATGAGTATATTATGATATTTTACATGTCATATCAAGAATATACGTTTTTTTCATGACATATTATGATCCTTTTTAGATTTTTTACATGGATATTATGATCCCATGTTACCAACTTATAAGTGTTTATTAAGACAATGTGATCGCTTTTCAAGAATGTTAATGTTATTACTTCCCTTGAGGAAATATTATGACAATTGTCTCATGAATATTCCTTATTTACCTTCTCTTATATTATTTAATTATATTATGATGTATTATTACTATATTCTACTCTTTGGTAAATAATATATTTAATAAATTGTATTTAGGAAAGCCCAACTATACCATTTTTTGGTCAGAAATATATGATTTATAAAAAAGGGCTTCAAAGAATATTATTCCATTATAATATATGATTTTAACGAAATTTTTATCATTTTTTCTTTTAAAAGTATTTTCAAGTGAATATTATTTTCACTTTTCAAACAATTCATTCCATCTATCCTTTTTACCTAGCATAATGAATATTCCATTTTTACTTCATATGACATGTATGAATTTAGCTATCATCTTTCCTCAAAATATTACATTTAATTTATAAAAGGATAATATTTAAAAAATTGATATAAATATAATTTTAACGGAAATATTTTTAAAAATGGTTTCAAGTTTCCCTTATATGGTTTTAATTTACTTTTGGATAACAAAAATTAAAATCCTTTTATGTATTAAAAACATTTTTCAATGAAAGAATGATATTTAACCCAAGAATAATTTTTAAAAGATATTTCAAAACTACTTTATATCTAAGATGACATCCATTAATGTTACTCATTGTATTTTTGGAAACCCTATAATTGTTCAAATCAAATCCTTTATATTAATGGGTCACACTTAATTCCATGGTCGTTCAAAAACATGTTTATCTTTAATATGTTCTATGTTTGTAAAATTCATTTACCTTTCATAAGTGATTATTTGATAAAATGGTTATGAAACCTAACCCTTTACATAGGTTATGATGCAAAGATATTTTAAATATACTCATTTTATTTTATGGTATATGATTTGATATTTATAAGACCTATATTATTTTATGGGTAATGATATGATGAATGTTTTATTATCTTGTGGAGCATATGTGAATGATTTTACATTGAGATGGGTGAGACCTATATATCCCCAAAATTCATTTTATAATTAAATGCTTAATATGATCTAAAAGTTTAAATTGGTTTTAGTGAATTCTTAAAATGAAATAGGGTGTTTGGGTTTTAGCCCAAGCGCAAAATGAATGATGGTGTACGAGTTGTAGTCCAATCATAAATGAAAGATTTATACATGTAGTAGCCCATGAATGAATACTAGAAGGTACATGGGTTGTATCCTAGTCCTAAAATAAATTGGTTTACACATATTTCCATCCCAATTCCAATATAGGTACATGGGTCTTGTCACAATAATGACATGTTATAATGTTATTTGTATGAACCCCATACATAAATTTTTTTATTCATATATATATATATATGCCACAAAACCTACGTCTTATACATTAGTTATGATTTCATGGATCGTGATTATTATTTACTTTTGATTCATCTCTTATGACCTTAGATGCTCTATCACATAACTTATTTTCATGACCTTTGATATGTAGGGTATGATCTCTTATTGTTATTATAGAATTATCATATTACTATGTTCATGATTTTTCATACATGTCTCCCTTGGACACACTTAATGGGCATCAAAGCTCACCCTATTATTATGTTTCTTTATCTAGGTCAAGAAGACATGTTTTAGGTAGAATTAATAATGGTGTAGATCATTATTACATATTTTGATGAAATTTCACCGGGATAGACGATTTGGATTCCATGTAAAAAAATAATAATAAACTATTACGATCCTTAGGCACGTATTGTTTCAATGTAATAAATATTCATTTAAAATGATATAATATAGATGTATGTTAAGCATGGGTAACTATAGTTGGCATCAATTGAAATTTTTATCCATAATTTGGAAAATTTAATGATAAATCCTTAGTGGGAACAATAAGGATCATGCTAGGGGATATGTTTGAGGTCCATGAAAAGTATAAGAGAATGTCCAGAACTTTGGTGAAGGATAGAGTGAGTTTTTTACTAGAAATAAACCCCTATCTATATTATACTAGTGGTTGTGGCTCAAGAATAGATTTATGTAGGTGTAAAAACTCTCACAATATGTTCTGGGATTCACTTGAAGTAATATGGTACACAACAACGTTCCAAGATGCACACCTAATTTAACACTCTGGATGGATTTTTTTGGGAATTCACAAGATATTCAAGAACCATTTTAATGGATTTAAACATTAATTGACTATGAATAACCTTGGATAAAACTAATTTTTCAAATATTAATAATGGAGTCAAATGATAGAAATTCTAAATGTAATTTTTCACGATTATGTGGTTCCTCATTATGAATTTTTTTTTGATATTTTAAAATTTTGGTTTCATTCAATGGATGGATGGAGATTTCAATGGAGAATGAAATGATTGTACAATTGAGAAACCAAATAAAATGGGAGATGTAAGGAAAATTCTTGTTTTTATGGTCATGAAGATTTATCAATCACATAATTATATTTTGTTTCCAAATGTGAAAAGGAGGGAGAAAAATTCTATTGAGTCATTCATGAAGCATCATCCACCTTCATTCAGCTGGTCAACTGATCCAATTTTTTTTGAACACTGGACTAATACCACTGATAATATATATTTCTCTATCAAGTGATCAGATCATGATAATGTCAGTTTGGTTATTTATAAGTTATAAGTAGAAGAAAACAAGTGTTGGACTATAATCATGAATACAAGGATTCAAGATTAAATTGATTTCATGCATTTGGATCTATTTAATAGCTTATTATTCATTAAGTACATTCCCCATTTCGTTCGTACAAATATTGAAAAGTAGTTCCTTTAGTTGACGAAAAATGATGGTCAATATAGTGGTACATATGAGTATAATTTCACAAGACTTGTGAGATATTATTTTTTAATTATCATCAAACCAAAATGTAAGGTTGATAGATTCTTCAGTGGATTCATGCCAAGTCTCATAAGGGAATTTTCTATAAGAGACTTTGGTAGAAATGGTCACATTTTTAATTGTGAAATAAAATATTAAATGTATTCTGGATTTATGTACCAATCACATTGTATTAATAATAAGTGGAATATAGAGTTCAATAAACAATTAAAAATCAATGGAAATAACAATATGATCTATCCGGTGTGATCTAAATGTGGAAAGAATTATAGTGAATGTATTCTTAATGGGACTAGTATATGTTTTAATTTTTGGAAAGGAAGAACTTCGAGTGGTTGAATGCTGATGTGATTAGAAAAAGATATATATTGACTAAAATAATGGGATAATAGCTTCGGATTCACCTTTGACACATTAGTTTTTCAATGGAAGTTAGTTTGGGAATATCATCAAAGAGTGATCAAATCCAAGGGTTAATAACGATGATCGGCACCGACAACCTATAAATACAAAGGACAAATTAGATGTATTATCATGTATCTCATGAACTGTTTGTACATTAAGAATGAAAAAAAACATCATTCATTTTATAGAAAGATGTGACATTGATCAACTAACAACAGAGGGTGAATATTCCCTGAAAACATACAAGTTATCCATTTCCTGAAAATTATTTAACTTTAGGAATAATATTAATTAAAAAAATAATGTTGTTCTAGTACCATCATTTCATATGATCTTGATGATCCCTTTTTCCTCACAATTTGTTGGATTTTTTATTGTTAACCTTATATTGAACTTTTCCTCTACCACTCACCATCATAACATCATGATTATATTTTAATTAAATATATATGTTCTCACTATCCACCTATGTTCTCATAAGTGGAAACCTTATTATATGTTACATTGGGTAACCGGATTGGTTAGAAATTTCCATTTTTAAAATAATTTTCAGTTTCAATTTTTTTGATGTGGGTTTATATGGAAGCTATTTTAAACAATAAAACCATTGTTAACCCAGATAAATTTTGGGCGAAAAATTTATTTTTAGGGGGTAAATGTTACACCTCATGATCTAGAGAATTTTAAATAAAATTAATTTTAACAATTTAATATTATTAATAACACATGACACTAAAAATAGATATATATATATATATATATAACCTATGTCATACATTCCATTCACGCACAATACAATATTGGCTTGTGCTACATGAAATAGAAAATTGGCTTGTGCTACCAGAAACACCGACTTGGCGTATGAATTATAAAACACTATGTTTTTAGAAAACATTTGTTTTTGATGTTTTAATTCATTAAATAAGATAAGAAAAACATATCCATTAAAATTAGTTACAAATATTTATCTAATATGAATTTTATATAACTAAAACACATTGGTAATGAAAAATAATATTTTTGGTAAAGTCCTTTTTCGATAAAAATATTTCTTTCTTGATTGAATTTATTTTAATAATAAAAGTTATTTTATGAACATTTAGAAATGTAATAAGCTAAAATATACATAATTTTTTAATTTATAATGCCAAAATTATCCTATGGTGTTACTTTGGGATTTTTATGAGAAACTTCATTTTTTGATGAATAGTTAAAAAAATATTATTTAAAAACTGAATTTTGTATAATTAAATATTAATTCTGGTTAACATAATATATATTTTTATGGAAAAAATAGATAAATATGAAATCTAATATTACAATGTAAATAATTAGGATCAACTTCACTTTGAAACTATGTAAAAAAACAAACCATTGAACTTTTTCATACATTAAAACCCTGTGATTTTTCTCGTTTATGGGATTATAACTAATCTTAATTTTCCCACTTATGTAATTGAAAATACAACAATATTATTGAAATTTCTTATTCATTATTATAATTACATTATAATAATACTATGTTTGTTTTTTATCAAAATAATTAGTAAAGTTGATTAAAATTAATGGCATCGGTTAAGGCCAATGTATTCATCATTAAAGACTAACCCTTAACATTAATGGAATAATTGACATAGAAATTTGTCCAAAACCCATTGTATGTTCATTTTATTCCATTAAATTTACAGTTTTGTGTTTTTTTATTTCGTATGACTTTTTTTAGGTAAAAACATGCAAACACATAATTTAATTTTAAAAATCATTATGAGCCATTTTAATCCCTATAAAAGGGAACCACCTCTACCCATTACTCACACCTCTCAAACCTTTTATGATTATACATGAACATCCCAAATAGCCCAAAAAAATCATCCCATTTACCGTGAATCATCTCTTGGGGATGAATTCTTATCAAAGAATCCATTAGACCCAAACCAAAAGGATTTACCAAATTTGGAGGTAATGTCTTCTCTTATACTCTTTTAAATTATTTACCTTCTTCACCACTTTAAATCTCATTATTATATTGGTATGTATGAAAACTAGTATACAAAATATACTGGGCTGTTTTTATGCAGTGTTTTTGACTATGATTTATTCACACCACCATCTAATAGATGTTGAACATATTGTTTCTGTGTACATTGATCCACCACCTCACGAACCAATGATTGTTCATATATCATTTATAACTAATAATGATGGTTGGTATGATGGTAAAAATATATAGATATTTAATATGTTATATTTTTTATGTCTTTATGATTTTGTATTCATTTCAAAACAGACATATTTTTACATTCCATTTGGTTTTAATATGACAATCTCATTTGAGGATGTGTGCACTACCGCCCCCTCAAAGTGATATGATTTGTTCACACACCTCATAAAATGTATTATGGATGGGTAAAATGAATTCATATGAAATATATAATATATTAATGATAATATGATAATGATATATACAAATACATAAATACATAAACATATTTTATTTACATACTATCTTTCAATATGACAATGAAAACTAAAACAACATTCATGCTAAAGTGCGACTTACAGTCTCCATGGACAATGTATTCCATTTCATTATTCATTATGATATAAAATATTAAAATTTTAATATAATAGATATACCTAATATTTATATCATTATATACATTCTTCTACCATGATATATTTATAATTACTAATGATATGAGAAATTAAGACAGGATTGAAGGACAAGGAGAATATTACCTGAGGTGAAACGTTAATATTAGATTGTTATGAAGTGGTTAATATATGGTAATAATAAAACCATATATTTTAATACATATAATATTATAATTATGTAAAACATTTATAATAAACTTATATTTATTATACAAGTGTCTTATAAGCGTATAGGGAGATTCATGAAACAAACTGAGGATATTTCCTCTCATCTTTAATTTTGGGGGTATAGAAGTAATGTTAGTCATTCCATATTTTTTTATGTATGCACATAAAATGATTGTATTATAAGTATGGTTTACAATATATTTTTGGTATTCACATTACCATTTTATTATCATTCTTTATTGTGATATTTCATTCAAATGTTACCAAATTTGTAATATAGTTTTGTCTCAATTTGCCTTCATTGAGATTCATATTTTCTAATGAACCTAAACAATTCTTTGAGGTTTTTATACATCCATTTTTTATTTTATATCAGGAATATAAAAATTTTAATGATATATTCTGCTTCATGTAATTTATGTTTTTTACATGGATAGTATGCTCCCAAGTTACTGATTTATAAGAGTAAATTGAGATAAACTCATCACTTTCCTAAAATATTTATGTTATTTCTTACCATGATGAAAAATTTTGATCCATATCTCATGAATATTCGAGTGATTACTTCTCCAATATTATGTCCTGATATATTCATGTATTAATGCCATATTTTACTCTTTGGTACAATATATAGTTACAACAATTTTTTAGGAATGTCTAACTTTTCCCATTCATAATTTGGAAATTGATGCCTTCAAAACTGGGATTCCAATAATAATGTACCATTATCGTACAAACTTTTAAATAAATTTTTACCCATTTTTTCTTTTACCAATCTCATAATGGGGATATTATTATCTCTTTATTAACATGGAATTTCTTTTATCCTTTTTACAGTGGGAATGGAAGGTACCATTTTTTTACGTCGTATGACATGTAACATTTTACCCAACATCATTCCATTGATGATTTCATTTAATTTTTAATAGTTTAATCTCGATGAATTTTTTTTAAAACTAATTTTCAAGGAAAAATATTTTCAAAATTGTTTCATGTCTTATATTATAAGTTTTCATGCTATTTTCAATGAAAATTAATTCTAAATTGTTTAATGTATTAACAAGCCATTTTCATAGAAGAATAGAAAGTTTCCTAAAGAAATTGGTTTGAAAGATATTTCAAAATTGTTTTTGGTAAAAATGAAATCCATTTATGTTACTCATTCCCATTCTTGAAATTATATAATTATTTTATTAATATCCTTTTTATGAATGGGCCATTTTAAATTTCATTGTTTTTATGAAAACTGTTTTTCTTTCATGGGTAATATGTTAAGGAAATATGATTCTTTTCCACAGGGTGTTATTCAATTAAATGGTTATGAATCCAATATATTTTACATAGGTTATTATGCAATTATATTCTAATGATACCTATATTATTTTATAGGTCTCTATTTTATGTTTATAAGGCCAATTTTTTAGGAGTCAAGATATGATGAATGTTTAATTATGTTATGGAACATGTGTGAATGATTTTACTATGAAATGGGTGGGACCTATATCTCCATAGATTTCAATGGTTAATGATGTTTTACATGAGATTAAAGTGTGCATGGGTTGAAGTAGAAGATGAAAAAGAAATTGGGTGTTTTGGTTGTAGACTAATCAAAAAAAGAAATACAGGCTATAGGTTGTAGCCCAAGCCTAAATGAAATAGGGAACACAGGTAGTAGCCCGATCCTGAATACACAATGGTACATGTATTGTAGAACAATCCTAAAAGAATGTGGGTACACAGGTTTCTATCCCATGACAAAACTAGGTACACTGGTCATAGCCCAAACCTAAAATGTTATAAAGGTCATGGTAGGTAGCTCTAACATAAATGTTTTTATTCTTATATGCATTAGAAAAATCATATGTCTTATTTCTGAGTTATGATATCATGTCTCGTGATTTTTATTTCATTATGATTTATGTCTTTTGAACTACCATTCATTATCCTATTACTAATGTTTATAACCTTTGATAAGGAGGGTATGGTCACGTAATGTTTTGATCGCATTATCTTGCTACTATTTTCATATTAATTCATACATGTCTCGCTTATTTACCATTATTGAGCATCGAAGATGACCCCATTCTTGTGTTTCCTTAATCCAGATTATAAACAATGATTTTAGGAAGAAGTTCTAATGGTGTAGATCATTATGGGATATTTTTATGGTCTTTCAAGAGGATAAATTATTTCTTCCATGATTCAACGGACACTAAAATTTTAGTTTTCTATGTATGTATTTTTGAAATTTAAAAAATTTTCACTTAAAATGATGTATTATAAATTAATGTTATTCCTGATTCTATATAGATTTTGTATTATAAAACACTTCTTCATAATCATAAAACATAATTTTTAAAAAATAAATTATTTTTTAATATCAAGATATATTTATCTTGTTTTGTTTACATTATTCTACTAGGATAGACATTATATTTTTGAGATTCTAATTTCTAGCTAAGAAATCTTCATAACCATTTAGTTTTCTATCATTATCATTGTTCTCTATATTTATTCATTCAACATCTCTATTCAGTTTATTTATTTCATTCCTAAGTTAATAATTCTAATCAATTTATTTCAGTAGATTCTGTTATAGAATCCATTCTTTATTGGTCATATCATTATTCACATAATCAGTACTAGATGAATCACTTAGGCTTATAACGTTAGAAATAATGTTGTGTTGATAATTGGATTCATTAACAAATGAAAATTCATTCTTCTCCCTCATTCAAAGATAACATTTTTATTTTTCTATATGGAAATATTTCAATATGTTTCATCGAATTTTTTTTAGGTTTCCCATCATCAAAGTCATACTAATTTTATCCAACATTATTTCTAGAATACATTTTTTCAAAATTTCCACTCCCTCTGCAATTTGTGCATTTAAGATTTTTACTTATCTATTTTCTATTATTGTAATTTTTCAAAATGAGGGAAATAATTGATTTTGAAATCATAAACTTCTTCATTTTCTTCTAAATCACTCAATTGTTCTTGAAATTTGACATATCTATTTTCCCTTTTATTAATGATTTAATGAACATTTCCTGACCAACCATTTCTTTCTTGTTAACAAAATTCTCTCTTCCATTTTCATAAATAACGAGAAATCATTATTAATCATCTATAGATAGAGATTAAATATCTCTATCATCCAAATATGAATCCTTAGTGTCAACCATATCAGGTAGATTTCTCAAGATCTTTTGAACAATAGTTTAGTCTTCCAAATTTTCTAATGGACATCTTTTGGGGCCAAAAATATCATTTACCATTATAATGAATTCACCAATAGATTCTTTCTCAACCAGTTTTAGACCATACAACATCATCATCTAGAGTTGTAACATTTCATTATTAACCATTATATTTCCATCATATCTATTATTTAACTTATCTAAGATAAAATTTGTAGTTTCAACTCCATTTGATTTATGAAATAATTCTTTCATTCAAGATATGACAATTCATTCCATTAAAAACCATTATAGTGTTATAATTCAGCGAACTGATTTTATAAATACTTAGAGATTGATATATCAATTAGAACCTTCCTTGAAAATCATTGGTTGTTCCCATGTAGGTTTGAAAAAACTAAGAGGGGGGAGGGAATCAGTGGTTTCATTTGTTTTAAATAAATGTTTGATAATAACAAAACCAAAACATTTCGTAACCTATAAAACATATTTGAGTAATGATCAACTCAAATATAAATCAAAAACTCACCTTTCATATGAAAATAAAATAATTAGATGTTTTCTCATGACATTTAAATGGTTTGATACAAAGACATACTTATTTAAATATTTGCTTAATCAACCAATACAGATTCTTTTAAAACCTTTTTTCTGGAATATAAAATAATAAGATAATAAAAAATATACAATACAATAAGATACATTCACAAACTGGTAAGAATCCACAATTAAAAGATTCACTTTGTTATTCTTTTTGGATTCACATCAGAAAGGCATATGTTCCTATACAGTTAATCTGAATCAAGCTCTACTTGCATAACTTCTTCCAAATATTTAATAATTTACGTGATGAAAATTTTGATCATGAAAAGACTTCCATATCCTCAGTCTGAAAAATATTATCTACGTCGATCATTGAAATCTTCTTAGTTCGGATCCCCATTCTGATGGTTAGTCATTTCAGACTCTTAATTTTTAACATACTTATTTAATTTATTATAAAATCAATGGGTAGCTAAAAATTCAACGTTAGATGTAGCTCAATCTGATGAATTTATAAATCATGGATTTCACAATGATTTCTAGTAAAGTTCATATTATCATTTCCTCAGATGGATATTTCTCAAATGATCAAATTGAATCTCAATACGATGATATGTCTCATCTTGAACATGAAAAAAATTATTGGTTGGGTACTAAATAATTATTCCATAAATACTAGAGCCCCAGAAAATAAATAGTGTGTTTTTATATTTTATAAATAAACTATGTTATCCTTTTATAGGGACCTCAAGAGTTGTTTTGGTAGGGGTATGATAACCATTCTCGCAAAACGAAATTTATAAAAAAATCAATTCTCTTTAAATATCGGATCTATCATTCACTCATTAAATTATTTCTCGATTCATGAAATACACGGGAATTTTAGATCTATATTTGACTAATTGAATTAATTTTTTAATAATAAAATCAATTTTATTTTTTATTATGATTTCCCTGAATGAGTTTTCATTAATAAACCCCAGTACAATTTTTTCCTCAAAAAATCCTAGAAATCCCAGAACTATTTTTTAAATTCCTAGAATGGTATCTTCATTATGATTTCTTCAGTATGATTTCTTAAATACAGTTTCATTATTAAAATTTCTTCAGTAAAAAATATTCATAATGATTTAATCAGTAGGTATATTTTGTATGAATTCTTCATAAAAAATTATCAGAATGGAAATCCTAGTATGAAAATCTCAGTATGATTTTCCCAGTATGAAAATATTACTATGAAAATCATAGTACAAAAGTATTAGTAGAAAAATCTCAATAAAATTATCCCAGTATGATATTTTTCTTCATTAAGTTGGGTATCATCTATTCCTTTCTAGTCCTCATCATCTTATTTTTCTTCCTAAGATCCCCTTATATATTTTCTTCCAATTCCTCAACAAGAACTTTTATTCCTGAGAATCAACAAAATATCTTCCTTACTCAACATTCTTCAAAATAATATCTTCCACTACTTTTGTTTATAAATCATGTATCATAATTTTTTAAAACTCACTTATGATTCCTGATAAATAAAAAATTACCTAAGAATTAACATATTTTCAAGAAAATGTACTGCGAAATCACTAAACATTATCAACTACCCTTATTTAACAATCCACATGAATACAATTTTCCATAATTAAGTTGGCCTAAATATGATTGACCTATAAATGATCAATCCTTCATTTTAGAATCATTATTATTTCAAGCAGAATAAATCCTAATACGATATATCATATGGAAGTAGGTTGAAAAATACTGATGTCTAGATCTCAGGGCGATGATTCTGATTATGATCCTTCAAGATCAAATTATCATCATTATGGTTCTGGATTAAAGTTTAAAACATTACTCACACCCTTTTTCAATACATATTACCATCACCATTTCATAATATTTTCTTCCTTCAACACAATAATCATATTGATCAATATAAAATAGATACAACCAAAACTCAACAAGGGTCCGACACATAAAATTAGAAAAATCGATGTTAATGGTCACTATAAAGTAATGTGTTGTTTTTGGTAAATTAAATGAATCCAGTTCTTCATGTATTTAATTATATCTATAAAATACCATATATTTCATAAAATTAAAACGTGACTAAATAGAAAATTTGGTTTCAATGATTAAACATCCAAGAAATATATATGAATGATGAACTTGGTTCCTAATAATTATAGTCTGCATTTCAATTTTTGAAACTCATATAAAAATAATCACAATAATTAACAACATATAAATAAATAATACTCGAAATAATGGTATATTTATACAATGAATTATTAGAATACAAAAGAATAAAAGATATTAAATATGAATGAGTATTAAAATTAAGTGACTGGGATGATTATGACTATTATAATGTATGAAATTGTTCGTTTGTGTAATTTAGGGGATATGTTTTGGGTTTCATTATTAATCTCTTCTTGATATTGATATTGTTATTGTTTAGACATCAATTTTGGGAAATTATATTTTTTTGTCTAAAATACAATTATTTTATTTGTCTACTCTTTTGCATGGAAATTTCATATAGTCATACAATTTAACCAAAAATTTGCAAAAGATTCTTACCAAAAGTATGTATTTAAATTGATATCACCATATAACTTATTTTTTCCAGAAATCATTGTCATCTATGACAATTTATTCGAAAATTTTCTATATGAATTCATGTATATTTTTATTATTCTTTTTCATAAACATGATACTTATATTAGATATTTCTAATCAAAATTAAATTTATGACAATTCCAATGATTGAACTAAATTTGATCATGTTGACACATTATCGTGTTAATGTTTGTAATTTCCATTAAGTACATAATCAATTTTGGGATCACCAGTAAAATAAAACATGTTTTCATTAATCATACTTACCTCATGAGATATAAACACAGAAATAATTCATTTTATGGTGATATAGGTCCCCACCCATTATCATTCACATATATTTATTCTATAATAAATCATTAATTATATATATCATGAAAACCAATGGTAAATAAAATGGGATTCATTCATTATATATGAGGGAACCAAAGGAATGTACGAAACAAATCACAACACATCTCAAGGATTTCAATAGAACTAAACTAAATTACCAAAATGGTTGATTCCCAATATTCTAGAAAAAAAAAATAGTAATTCCAAATGAAATTTATATTTTTCATTCTAAAAATTATTTTCAAATAAAAAAACATATAGAGATAAAGAAAAAAATAGTTATTTACACAATAAATATTTTTTTAGAAAAAACCATTAACTTTACGGTAGAAGATGAATATATGGTAGGGAAGTAAATTTGAATAAGATAAACGAGGAAAAAAATTAATGAAATTTAATATTAAAATTAATATTCAATAACATGGCCTTAATAAGAAGTAATTTTTATCAAATATCATTGTTGAGTACAAGATGTTATCTTTTATCTTGAATTAATGGAAGGATATTTTAGTTACTTTAAAATATTCATTAAAAAATTATCCTCGTTAAAATAATATATAATTTTATTCTAAATGTTTAATGTGGTGTAAAATGATATGTAACAATATTTTATTCATGGATTCCACTATGGTAATGAATATATTTGTGGGATGTGAAATCATTACTATAAAGAAATTTCCATAATGAGATATTATACATATTATTAAAAAAATTAAATGTTTTAAAAATAATTAAATAATCAAATAATAAAAATTATATGTGAAAAAAATAAATTTTTATCTATATAATATTAAAATAGAATAATATAAGGACTGATCCTTAAAAATTTCATATTTTTTTCAGTCAACAATTTATTTTAATTATTTTGAGGATCATAATAGTTAAGATCATTATATATCTATTACATTAAAACTACATAAATAATTATAAGAAAAAAATAAATACACATCCAATTTGTATACATGTAGCTGACAAAAAAAGATATGTTCTAATACTTTTTCATATCACGAGAAATGAGAATTATTTTCATCCTGATAACATCCATGTCCTGACTCATATTTAAGACAATGTGAGAATCATTTTAAAATATTTTATGATTACAAAATGATCAGTAATGTACTTCTAAAACTAAGGAAGGGAACATGTTGGTTCTTTAATATATATATATATATATATATGATATTTTAGTTTTTATATAATTCATTAGAAAAAAAATAAATATTTTATTTCCATAAAGTGATCCTAACATTACAACTATTTTCATAGAACATTCATTTAGTAAACCTAGTAGAATAATAAAAAACATAAAAATTTATTTATAATCATGAAACACAAAGGAAATAATTACAAAATATTATTTTCAATTAACAGTTAGGTAGTATCATATTCAATCCTTTAAATGTATGTTTACGAATAATAAAATGGGTGTAATTAGTAAAACCTTTGTATCATTAAATCATCAAAACATACTAAATGAGACAAAAATAAAAAACATGAACTTATAATATTTTAGAAAAACACACAAGACTATATCACATGGTGGAAGGAGTCCCAAACTAGATTCGGTTTACTACATAATAACATACAAAATATATCATGAGACAAAATCATTACCCAATTCAATGTAACATTATCTGGGTGAACCCACACATACATTTTCCTAATAATGTGTGCCAAAATGATATTATTAATAATGAATGTCATTAAAAATTATCCAATAGAATAAAAGGATTTCACAATCTTTCTCTGTGTCATACTCAAAGGAATTTTCCTAAACAACATTTCAGAAATGACCATCAAACATGAATTAACACCATTAATGAAATAAAGAATGAAATATGGAGATATGTTAGAGTAATATATATATAGAATATAAAATCATTGCCTGTCAATAATTGGAGGGAGAAGGTGATTTATAAAGAGATCAGTTGTTGAAAAAAACTAAAAAGGATAGATCAGATATCTATTACACTAAAAAGAAAAACAATTCCACATATGGAATGTATATTCCATTTAGAGTCTTTTTCAAAAATTCTATGTAAAAAGGTGATGTGCTATTTTATTTGAATAAAACATGGAATATTATAAATAAATACAAATATGAAATTATAGTTATGATTGGGATCAAAACCATTGATATTTTTTATATTAAAATTGAACAATATTTTCCACATTTATTAGAGACCTTAAAATTTCATAAATATTATATGTAAAAGGGTTCCTTTTGAAAATATTTTACAAAAAATTAAATATAATATCATATTTTTTTATAAATATTTTATTTCAATATTAATACCCATATAAAATTATTTTAAAAATATGTATATGGATTATAGATTGAAAATTTAAATCCTTAAAAAGTTAAAAATGCGGATTTTAATGTATTATTTTACTTATGATATCCCATAAAAAATTATTTTAAAGAATCGGTTTCAGGAATGCAAATGATGATGAAAATGCAATTTACATTCATTTTATAAAAAAATACAAAATTTCATGGAATTTATAGGATCGTGGATGTGGCAGAAAAAGAGTTAGAAGGGAAACATTACATGACTATATTTTTGGAATAATATCCCTTACACAGAGTCTGACTCATCATGTATCTTATATATAATCATTAATAAGAAACACATGTTCATTATTTTCAATAATAAAAACACATTTTATATACTATTACGACTTATATTTTATTTATTATAATGTTGTATTCAATTATTTATTCATTATTAATTATATTACTTGTTTTGATTATATTCACCTTCGACTTCCACAATAAAATAATTAGATTAATATATTCAAACAATGAATTGAAGTTCCCATGGAGGATCGATATCATTAAGTGGGTGAATCAGTGGTTCCTTTTTATTTTATAAAAAAATTTCAATTTTTTTTAACAAAACCCTTACTTAACCACTGAAACAAGACAGATTAATGGTCATGTCATATGTAACTCAGAACCTCATATTTTATATGATGAAAATATAATGAGGAGAAGTCACACAATATTTAGAATATTAGACACAAGTACCTACTCATTTCCATGTTGTATAGTCCCACGAACATGGATATGTATATTATATTACATCCAAAATATAGAGTAACAAGCTAAGAAACTTTCTACAATCCCAACAGAACCTTGTCTGCTATAGTTGGTTTTGGCCCCCAACTATACATCCCAATTTTCACTTCCCAAAACATGTCTTTTTAGAAACCATTTTTCATCTACACTTTCATGTTTATCATTCTTATTCTTTTATGATTATCCTTAGAAGGACGTCACATCGTCCAAAAGTATGCTGGATTAAACCCTAAATGCTTAACATTTTCAAGGGGATCTAAAACTCACTTAAGTAATTTGTTGGACTTGTATATTATTACAGAACCATAGTATCAGAAACATCCTAAGAATGGATCTTTCTAATCATCCTATACTAGATCCTTAGTCAAAATGTTAGTCTGGTATGATTCTTCTTTTTCAATTCATTCTTCAAATGAGTAAAAACTCATTTTGATGCTCCCAATTCTACGTCTGTTAAATCATTATCAGATAAAGCTAGATAAGATAAACATGACGTTAGTGGATAATCTATTCTGACTATTCATTCATCAAATTGTTATTTCTATGATGATCGTATTAAATTAAAATATGTTGATTTTCTTCACCTTCAACCTTTGTTAAAATTATTAGTTGGGTACTCAATACATATTCCACCAATTTAGAAGCTCAAGAACATGGATTATTTTTAAATCTATTTTACAAATGAACTCATTTCCCATTTTATTGGTACCTCAAAAATGTTTTATGTGGGGTTATGAAAAAAATACTTCTTATCAAAATTTCATGAATATTAAATTCTATTTAAATAGAGAATCTATATTTCAATCAATGAATTCCTCTTTGAATCATGTAATCTAATTGATTTTCTGATATCCCTTTAACTCAATAAATTCACCTTATAATCTACATATCACCTAGATTTTCTATTATCATTACCTAGAAACAGTGTTCATTAAGAAATCCAAATACGATTTTTTTCTTTAAGAAATAAATGAATTACTTTTTCCTTAAGAAACCCCATAAATCCTAGTATAAAATTTTCCCTAATAAATAATAGTGTAATATCATTAATAATCATTTTTCAATATGAATAATGAGAATGAAAATATCAGTATATAAATCCCGGTATGAAAGTCTCAAAACAATTTTAAAAGTACGATAATCTCATTAAAAAAATCATAGGAAAAAAGTTCTACTACAAAATTAATAGTTTGATTCGCACAGTATGATCTTTTTATTCAACAGGCGATAAAAAAATTGTTTCATCATTGTCCCGAACAACTTATTTTTCAAACTCATCATTCTTTATAACAATTTATTCTCCACATTTTCTTCATAAAGATTGTATTATAATATTTAAGACATACTTGTGATTTATTATACATTCCAAACACAAAACCAACATCATATTTTCAATGGAATGTATTAAAAATTAACAAAACTCAAGAATCCATATTTCATTAATACTCAATACGAATTAGATTGTCTAGAAATCAATTATCCTAATTATTATTTTCCAGATAATAATTAGAATATCATTCATGACTCAATATGATTTATTTTAGTAGAAATCCCAAAACGATATATCATATTGAATCATGTTGACTAATACATATGTATGGATATGATAATGAGGCCTCTGAGTCTGATCAACCGGGATCTAATTTTCATCCTTATGGATTTGGATTCAATTCCTCAACTTTATTATCACCTTCTTCAATACCTAATTCTATTACATTTTCATCATAGCTTTTTCCTTAAACATAATCATCATGTTGATATATTTACAAAAAATCAACCAAAACAAAACTAGGATCCAACAATATCTCTCTTTGTGTTTTTTTGATACCCATATCAATATACATGTTTAACATATTAAAATAATATGTGGTATTGTTTTTGTTTCCCACATTCTTTTCTCTACATCTTATTTTCTTTCCCCGCTATTAATTAATTATCCCCATTAATATATTATATCTCTATTATTGAAAATCACAATCAATGTGTTCATCATGTCAACTTTCATTACTTATTAAATTATTTTTATTTTAAAAGGTTAGAAAATTTTATCTCGAAAATTTGAAGCAATTTTCTTGAAGAACATAGGAGTCACATGAGTTTCTTAATAAGGTGCTTTTAACTGAAAAGTTATAAGTCCATGTTGTAAAACATGATATAGAAAACACATTTGTAGAATCAATATTATCGATATTTTTCATCACACAACATTCATGTTATACCTTTTCACAATTCCTTGAACAATATCATTATTGAAGAAATACTGAAAAACATTTCTTCAAGATAAATGTAACATGAACCCAACTCAACAAATATATAGGAAATAGTAGGTATATAAAAATGTTGAAATCAATTTTTTTTAGCCTTTTTACATTCTTTGGAATGAATATTAAGATACTCATAATCATCTTCTTTACATAAACTCCTTCAATTCCCTACATTTTAGTAACTATAAAAATGTTTTTAGAATAAGGAATAACTTCACAGATTCTCAAGAAAAATGTTTGAAATGAGGTTATTTTCTTAGTTATGAATTTTTATAGATCATCTGGAATTTTTGTTGTTGTATTATTTTTCCTTTCTCTTAATCATCCCAAAAAAATTTTGTAACAATTTTCTATTCATCTATGGACTCATATGATGTAGTTTCCAAATTATTTTTCCCTTTTGGAAGACTTATATTGTAGTGAGTTTGTAACTACCCTTTCTTGAATTCCACTTATTCTGACAGGATAGTCAGAAAAATTTAGTAACATTACCATCTTAATCATATATATTTCATCATTTTAAGTTTTTGAATCCTAATATGATGATATCATTTTATCAAAATTTCTCATATATTCATAAACATATTTAATTTAATTTACATAATATAATTTTTTTGCTACTTATAATATATTTTCTATATCAACTTGTAATGTCCAATTGATTAAGAAATATTTATTTCCAGATTCTGTATGTTTTTTCTCTAATTTCATAACATACTCATCTTTATTCATCTTATGAGATTTCTTTTTCAGTTCAAATTTTTTTAGGAAAATTATTTCTTCATTACTCCTCATATATCCCCATTGATTCATGAAAATTTATAGGTAGGGAAATTTTATACCAACATGAATCATCTCTATATCTAAAATTTCTATAACACAATAAATGACATCTAAATCACGATCTTTTGGATTTGGAGTAAAACTGATTAGAACATTGTTTTGTTGTATCTCCCAAATCCATAGACCACTATGGAGTTTGGGGAACTTTCCTAAATAATTCCAATCATTCTTGATGAAATATGTTTTCTCAAAATCCTTCTTTTATAATATTTTATTTTCAAATTATTTATTATTTTCACCTTTAACATTAATATCCTTAGTGAGGTCTAATCTCATCATTTTTCTCTCACACTGTTCTGTAATGAAAATTGATTTTTTTAAACATCCTTCATTATAAGGCTACATTATTTTTGAAAAAGCAATAATTTTTTGGGATTCAGATATCATTAAGATGTCATCATTACAGTATAAAACATTGGTAGATTCCATCCTATTGTGATTCTCGTTATTAGATGAATTTTTTTTTCACCATTCTGTTTTCATTCATGTACATTGTTATTAAATGTTATTCTTTCCACAACATTATTTAGATTCTTATTTTCCATCAGGAGTTGAGTGTTCTACTGAATTTCATTCTCCCTATTAATTTTGATAATATATTCCATTTTTTCATCTCATTATTCTATTCATATCTATTTGATTAATAACTTAAATTAATATCTTGAGAAATAATGATGAGTTGATGATGATATTCATCATAAGGATAAGAATCAATATTCTATTTTTTATCAGATAACTATTCGTCATTTTTTTAAAAGGAAATATTCCACTATATTTCTTCAAATTTTATTTCTTTGGATTCTTATCCTCATCATTTGAAACATAATATCTAATATTCTCCTTGAATGTTTTCATGAAAAATATCCTTTCCCTACACAATCAAAATATTTGAGGGTTTTACTTTTCCATTTTTCATTTTTTTATTTCATTTAAAGGAGGGATAAATTTTTGTTTAAATATTCGTATTCATCATTTTTTTGGAATGAAATTATTAATATTTTACTTCTTTATCTATTATGTTTACTTTTAACCATCATTTGATGGTGGTTTCTTGATCAATCATTTCTATCATTTTCAAAAAACGTCTCACTTATCATTTTATTGTAATAAGAATACTATGTAGATTTTCTATAGATTGAGTATCAAGATATCAATCTCTTAATGATGAATCATTTTCACCAAACATATCATGTAGACTTGTCATGATATTTTATATAATAATTGAGTCTTTCTATTTCACTCTAGGAGATCTTATTGTACAAATAATATCATTTAACATTGTAATTAATTCACCAATATATTATTGCTCATCCATTTTATACTCTTAAAACATTTTCCTACATAGTGGTAACATTGCCTTATTCAACTTTGAATTTCCTTCGTATATGTTTTTCAACTTATCCCAAATGCATGTGTCATTTCCAGCTCCCTTTACATTAAGAAAATATATTTCATTATGTGATCCGAGCAAATAATTTTTAGTTCTTCGATAATTTTCAAGATTTCTCTTATCAGCAGCTCTAACAAGAGTACTCATATCATGAACAGTAAATTATACAATATTAACTTCAAAAATATCATACCCAATAGATATATGATATTAATGCATTCTATCAATTAAGATATGACATTTATTTCTATTAAAAACCTGCATTCACTTATAATTCCTAGAATTTATATTCTCCATTGCATGATATTTTTATTTAAGAGGGAACCATAATTTGATAACAATTGTTTTTCCCATGTAGGGTCGAGACCAATGAGAGGGGGTGAATTAGCAGTTCCATTTTCTAAAAAATAAATATTTCATATCCCATGTAACTTGTTGGAGTTGCGATACAAAAAAATATAACTCACAAACTCAAAATTTGTATGAAAAAAATATAAATAGATGTTAAAAAATGATATAAAGAAGGTTCAATACAAAGAACTACATTCCATGATTGATATTTCCCCTAACATGAATATTTTTACTGTATTCTTTCCAGGATATAAAGGAAAAAGCTAAGAAAAATTCTTCAACTGTAGTTGCAACCATCTTATTATATTTTTTATACACCCCAAATATTCATTCTAGTATTAACTTCCCAAAACAATCCTTTTTAGAAAATGTTATATATCAAAAGTTACAATATTATATTTCTTCATCTTTTCTGATCACCTTAGAAAATCTTCACATCCTCCAAAATTATTATTAATCAAAATCAAAATTTGTACATTTGATACGGTCTTCACCAATTATGTTAAGAATTATTTTAGTATTTAATAGAGTTCTTGAACCATTGTCCCAAAAACATCATTAGCATCGATCATTATGATCATCCCTATTCAGATCCTCAATTTGATCATCAGTTTGGTCTGGTTATTCTTTTTTACTTCCTTCTTCAATTGTGTAGAAATTCAACCAAACACTCACAATTATGTATCTTACAAAAATTGACCTAATTATCCTCAATATGACAGATGTATCTCTAATGGATAGTCTTTTACGATCCTCCGTTTGTCAGATATATCATTCCTAGATGATCGTATCTAGAATCATTCTGATGATCCTCCACACCATTATCAAGAAACAAAATGTTGTGTTGGGTTCTCAATACAAGTTGAAATAATTCAGGAACATGAACCCTTGAATATTTTTTGAGTCTATTTTAAGAATTAACACAGCTATACCTATATTGGGACCTTAAAAATGGATTAGGAATGGTTTTGAAAACCATTCTCACTTATCATAATTTTATGTATTTTAAAGTCGCCAAAAATCACTGATCAATCATTGGCTCATTAAAATCATTTATAAATCTTAAAATTTCATCTATATTCAGATATCCCATTGAACCGTCGAATTCCATTTAGTGTATTCATATATCCTTTATTTTCTAATATGTTTTCCTATTATAGTTTTTTATTTTGAAAATGTAGTAATAGTTTTTCATTATGAAATCGGAGAACAATTTTTTCCATAAAAACCCCAAGAATCCTATTACAACTTGTCCTTAATAAACCACTATATGAATTCTATAGTATGATTTCATTAGTACTATTACATTAGTACTATTTATTTAATATGAATTCATTACCATAATTTCATCAGTATGCAATTTTTTTACAAATACATAGTAAAAAAATCTATGTATTGAAATCAGAGTGTGAAAATTGAGTATTTTTTTAGTACAAAAATATCAATATGAAAATCTCACTACAATGTCTCATTATGAAAATCTCAGTATGATTATACCAAAAATTTGAATTTCTTTTTTAGGATAAGTAATATATATTTCTTCTTAAGCCTAAAATATTTTTTCTTACCCAACTTCTTAAAAACATTTCAAAACTCTCCTTTTCTTCATAAATATTTAATTCTAATTTTCACAATATACTTATTATTTATGTGAAATACAAAACACAAATGTATTATCAGATATTCAACAGAATGTATTGCATATTTCTAAAACTTCGGTATCCAGTTTTCTTTCAAACTCTACATGAATATGATTTATTTGAATTAAATTTTCTTGAATACAATTTATTTATCTTGGATTGTCCAGATAACAATTAGGTGGTCATTAAAACCTCAAAAAAATTTCTATCAATAGAAATCATAGTACAATATATCATATTTACTCATGTTGATTAACGTCGATGTTTATATCTGTAAATAGATATTTTATATCTAATCATTCATTACAAAATTTTCTTCTTTAGGATTCATGATTTGATATGACAACTGTACTCAAATAATTCATCAATCTATATTTCCATTACCTTTTAAAAATAGTTTCATCAATCAAAAGAATCATCATACAAATCTATTAACAATTAATACAACAGATACTCACCTGGGGTCAAAAGGACAAAAAATAATTATTTGAAAAAATATTGATGATATTGTAATTTAAATACGAGAATTATATATTTAAAAATAACCATAAAATATAGTAATGAAAATTGATTAATGTTTCAATTATGGAGACATTATATCGTGTGTTTGTATGAGTGAAATTTCAATTTTTTGACAATAATTATGGAAAGAAGGTATGTCTTATTTTTCCATTCCATAATTATAATCTTATATTTAATATAATATAATTTATTTAAATACAGTTATGTATATCATCTATGAGATGATTTGTTTAAAATTAAATCACTTTACATCATGGAGGTCGTAATCCACAAAAATTAATGAATAATTATTTCTTCATTCAATGAAAAAAATGTAATAATATATTTGATATATTAATTCTATAGAATAAAAAATATCGTATTAATATCAAATTTATAAATTAAACCCATCTTCATAAACCACTTTCGGAGGTACGTATTGAAAAAATTTATTTTTACTAACGAGGATGTAATTCTTTATATAAAGGATCAATAGTTTGATTTCCCATTTGATTGGATAATATATGGATGTACATTATTACATTATCATAATAATATCTCAATATAGTTCTTGTAATTATTTTTCTAATTTCATCATGGATGAATACTATTTTAATGTTGTCGAAGAATATTTAAAACAAAAAATCTTGGTTAATAATGATAAACATTATTTGTACAACATGTTTAGGCATACACCATGAGATTACCTATGGTATGGTTAAAATAAAAAAGGACCCAGTTATGTGGAAATGGATGTAATGAAGGTATTTTAGTATAGTTCTATTGATATATAATCTTTTTATATTTTTATAAATGATGATATGGTTTTCCCAATTATTTGTGACAAGAAGGGAACTTATAGTATTTTAATAAATATAATATTAATATTGTTTTTGAAAAAGGGATATACATTAATTAAAATCCTTTATAGGATAAGGATATGTTGAAATAAAATCATTAAATAAATTTTTTTTATTTTAGGATTCACTTCTAACCATTATTCATTTGTGTTGACCTACATTATTGATTATTTATTACTTCTGTGATAATATAGAATTTACTATTTAGAAGTCAAGATAGTTTTTAAATAAAGATATTAGGAAAATAATTGGACCATTATAAATATTTTAATCCATATCATAATCACATAGTGACATATATGTTTTATATGAATTTCAAATCCTTTAGTAAAATATTATTTATCACAAAATATTAGTAATGTCGTTTTTGGAACAATTCATTTAATTTCTCATTAGAAAAAATATTATAATTGAATTAAAATATAATACATTTATAAATCACAATTTTTTTATAAATATATTTTTAAATCCTTTAATAAAATAAATAACTCAATTTATATTAATTATAATATTTTAAAAATAGATTATTTTTTATAATCAATTGAATATATATTGATTTAGTGATGCAAAAGATGTTTTGTAAATTATTTCATTATAATGATTTAAAAAAAATTATTTATAAAATAAAATTATTTATCATTATAATTAATAATTAGAGTATGGTGTAAGTTTTTTTATCCAATTAAAATATTTTATTTTATATAGATATAATATAAAATTTTGGTATTTATGATTTATATAAATATTTTGGATGTTAAAATCAATGAAACATGGAACCATGTTTCCATGTGTTGGATATTTGGAAGGAAATATATAATATACACTCATCCAAAAATATAATTGATAACATTGTAATAAATTTATAGTCATTATCATATTATTTTAACTTTATTTATCTTATTTACCCATGTCGTTGTGATAAAAATTTACTATAGTTACTATTCAAAATAAATTAAAATCAGGGGAATCAAATAAAAAAAATTGAAACCATTATTCCATATATGGAATAAATTTTTAATAATACATTTAACAATTATATCCAAATTTATTTTTAAATTAGACCAAAAAGATGTGATAAAAACAAATTTTTAGAAAAATGACATATTATGACAAACGTGAACATACACCAAAATTTGGTAAAATGACGAATGAAATATTTGTAATTAGATTAAATTAAACAATCTAATACTTTTTTCACATTGATATCAAAATCATATAGTAATGGTTATAGAGACCCAAATTACATAATTTTAGATATGAACTACATAAAAACAATAAAAAACCAATAATAAAGGTTCATTATCTTAGAAAAATTATGACCATACCTTAAATTTAACTAATAAAAAATAAAAAATATTTAAATACAAAAGATTTATCTTCTTAGTGAACCATATTTACTCCTTAGTACATTTAGTCACCTACGAATATATATCAATGAAATGGGTGATAAAAAATTTCTTTAAGAGGATAGATAAGAACATTAATTTTTTTAAAAGGTTAGGGTTGAAGCCTATATTCATTATCCAATAATATTTCTCTTTTATGTATGGGTTGTGGGATACCCATTACATAGCAAGAAGTACCATGTCCAAGTGGACTGAATACAAGTCTTGAAATCCCATTTTGGCCCAAAGGACACCTCAGTGAATAATACTTATGTAGAACCAATGCTGCTATAGTACCCACTACAGTACTGCCACCACTACAGTCTCTACTATAGTGTAACCGCTAATACAGTTCTGGTGCTTCTATAGTACTGTTACAGTGACCAGCTACTGTACTACTACAGTTATTAAATTAATGAATATAACATGCCTTGGAATAATAAAAACATTAATTAAAAAAGTATGGGATAATTATAATTATAATTGGTGGAATAACTACCCCAAAGTGTGCATTGTGTATATAAATAAAATTGAAACATCATATCTTAATGGTCAAATATCACACATACTGGTGAACAAAACTAACATCAGGTTCTTGTATAATAGATGTTCATAATTTTTTTATCGCCATTTTGAATAATGATAGTGTAATTTTCACATAAATTTATTATTATCTGAAGTGATTAATCACATTACAAAATTCATTATAGTAAGATATAATTTTATTCACACCTATTACAATAAAAAATTTACATAGTACTACATTCTAAATATAGTGTATAAGTTTCATTAAAACAAAATATCCCATTGAAATTAATTTGGTTTTAGGAGAATCTAATAATGAATAATTTAAAGAATAAAAATTTAGTTTCCAAAAATAAATAGATAATAACATACTTTCTATAAGAATCATTAATCATTAGTTGGAAAGAATCATTCTCAAGATAAAAAAATATACATTTTTAGAAAGAAGTGTTCTTTTGGAAGAAAAATTGATTTGTAAATATATTAAATTGGATACATTTAAATCCATGAAATGAAAAATTATGTAAAAATAAATGATATTTTCATAAGATTAAATAAATATCCTAACTCAAATTTGGAACAAAATAAGAATAACCTAGGGAATGAATCGTGGGTTTGATAATCCCAATACATTATGGCTGAAAGATTTATTTTCATTAGTATCGTACATAATAAAATCAGATTAAATAATTATAAATTATAGAACCCAGGTAAATTAATTTTCTCTATTATAATATATTTACATTCATTTATTACCATTTCAATATGTTTGAGAGTTATTGTTCATTTTTCAAGAGTGTTCTTGTACCTGGATTTCATGATCTGTTCAATTGTATATATGTATGGAAGATAATGAAAAAGGATAATAGTTATCCAAAATTGAAATTATATGTTGTAAATAAACATAAATATTTTTTAATGGTCTTATATATATATTTTTTCATATATTAAGATGATTCATTAAATAAATTGGTAATGATAATAGTTTAGATTAATTTGGTGGAGATAATCACAAAGTAGTTTTGGTTTATTATTTAATATTATGAATATATGTTAGTTAAAAAACATGAATGATCTTATCACATACATTTTAAAATATTTTTAAAACATTATAATGGTTTAATTACCATCTTTATAGGTGGAAAATGAAAATTAATATCTATCTCCCTAGATGGTGTTAAAGCAACACCTTAGAGATATTGTATTAATTTTTGGAATTTTAGTTAGAGTAGAAGATGATTAATGTTGTATTATTCCATTAAAATACTTATATTTTAGTATAAATAAGATTATGAATCCATCATAGTACTTGTAATGGTATGTGAAGAGAGAAAAAGTAAAAGAATTAAATTTTAAAAAGTAATTGAAATGAAAAGAGGACATAACCTCTTGAAATTTTCTCCCTGTGAACCTCCAACGGGAGAAATGATTTTTTATATTTTTGAGAAAAATGAATTATGGATTTCTTCCCTATGATTTGGAATATTGTTGGGTAAATATTTTACCTGATCAATTCTTTGAATTTGTGAGGAGAAGAGGGGGTGAGAGGAGGTATTTATTGGAGAGAAGCGGGGTGTTTTTTAATTATTTTATGCATTTTTTTCATTTTGACACAGGACTATGAATTGTTTGAACCTTATTAATAAATATTTTATACAATGATGGATTATTTGATATTATTATCTTACATACTCCACTCATGATTTATGACTCAATAATTCATTTACTTTTTAAATAATTTAAATTTTCATACATTTATATTCCCCCAAAAATCAATTATTGTGGAAAAATCCCATAAAATCTCCCTTACTATTTTTCAAAGTGTATAATTCCTGAAATTAAGTATATTTTATCAAAATAATATTATTAATATTAGAAATAATTTTTTTAATTAAAAAATTGTTTATATGAAAATATGGATTTTTTAAAAATGAACTGAATTTATGGAACTTTAAAAAATTAGTTCATGGATCCTAAAATTGTTTTATAATAATAATGAATTTTTTTGTTTTATTAATTATTATAAAAATTATTTTTCATTTAAATTATTATATGAATTTTAAAACTTTAAATAATTATTTATGTTTTAAAAATTTATAAAACACTTAATTTTTCATTTTTGGAATAATTATTTACCAATACTAAGTTAAAATTATACAATATTTTCACTTATAGAATGGATAAATTTTATCTATACATTCATAGGAGATATTACTATTATATTGGCCATGTTAGTAATCTTAATTGTTGCATTACTATTCCAAAGGTGAAGTCACCATTCAACTATTATATGTTTTTTAATTTATATTAATACCATTTATTTAACTCTATGTTTATGAAAATAACAACTTTAATAGTTAATATATGATTTTTTGTGTTTTATATCTTATTAAATTATGAAAAAAAGAGAAAATTTCTAATGATAATATTTTGGGTCATTGTATTATTCTCATTTTTTTATGTTTCACAAGTGAAATATTGTTCTACATACTAGGATGGGATCATGTTTGGGTATATATCATTAACTTTTTTAGAAACTTCTAATGTCACCTCTCTGTAATAATGGGTTCACCAAAGTATTTTGATCATGTGATTAGTGTTTTTTAGATCTTTATATATATATTACAAGTTATTCCTCGGTTTCCACTCATAAGAGAGATAATTCTCCAATTTTACAACCTATGAATTCATTATAGATGATCGATCTATTATATAAGTTATAAATATGGATACATGTAATACAACTTGTACATTGTACATGGATGGTTTTTGTGCTAATTGATAGGCTATACCTCTATAATGATCTAGAATATAGAATGTGACGATGTGCATGGGAGTTATATTTTATTTCCATAAAAATATCATGACCATCTTCCATAGTGATATGGAGAGAAATTCAATGTCACCAACCATATAATATTGGTTTCATTAAGGATTTTATGAATAATATTTGTAGAAATTGGTCTTACAAGATGT
Source organism: Viscum album (assembly GCA_963277665.1). Classification (NCBI taxonomy): domain Eukaryota; kingdom Viridiplantae; phylum Streptophyta; class Magnoliopsida; order Santalales; family Viscaceae; genus Viscum; species Viscum album. Next base: position 477,261,763 of record OY728148.1, read on the forward strand.
TATATTGAATGATTTTCACCTTCAATAACATTTCATTAATAATTTTAGGCCCAAAAACATAATTTCGATGACTTCAAAACATCATGCTATTATTATGCATCTTTTCCCCTAAAGGGATTAATTTGGAGCCATTTCAATTCTCAAGTACAAAATATTAATGTGATAGAACTCAAATATGGGTATATGTGGCTCACATTATACATTCAACTCCATATAATATTCCCTCAATAATGTTTCTTGTTTCTAAATAGTCCTCTTAGATTGGAATACATTTTTATAATGATAAGTCATAAAAAAGTTCAAATTGGTGTTTAGAGGATGTTATAGAATTTTATTTAATATCAAGATGAATCTCTAATCTTGTTTAGATACAATCGAAAGTGGTTCTATATGAAACCATACTTCATAAATAATAAACATCCATTCATTTTTTTCAAGTGACTATTCCACCCAAATTTCGATAAATTGAGTATTCATTGTGATATGATATAAACAACCCATGTTGAATTTTTCCATTTAGATGTCATGTAATTTATGGTGAAAAAGTACAAGGGGATGATATCCAATTTCCATGCTTGTATGGTTAATAGTTACATAATCCCATTATAAAGTTTCCTCTGATTCATCGCTTGCTGACATACTAGATACTGTTATCTATAATCAGTGATATCCCTCTCCAAATATTCCCAACAATAGTTCTATAAGGGCTCTCAATTGTAGAACACTATTTTTTAATTTAACCCTTACATCCTTATTTTTACGTTTATAATGTATGTGGGAAGTGGTTTGGACTGTTTCGTAAACATTGAAAAAGTTTATGGGGTCAAAGGAGGGGCGCACAGTCTGCGAAAATTTTGTTCTAACCATTTGAAAAGCCTAGTATGAACTATTCAATGATGCAGATTCTAGATAGTAGCGTCAACCCTGTGTGTGTATGGTAAGGGAGAATTTGTGATGAGGCCATGTGGGGTGATATTTAAGGTAGTATCTAAGACATTTTTAGAGCATGGTTTTCTTAATCGTGTGAACTAACTATGCATAGGGTTAAAACAGTATCCTAAAAAGGTGGATCTAGGCTGGCCATGACATTAATCCACTTGTTTTTTCCCAAAACAGCTATAACTCAGTATTTTTCACATCCTAATCCCAGAAAAGGTTCTACATTCAATCCAATGGAAATATGATGTTTTCCCTTAGTGATTAAAATCCATATTCATGTGGTTTGTGAACGTTCTTCATAATTCATGATCATCTCGTTAGATCTACATAGATATACTTCCCCTCCTCTCTTTCATTCTCAGATCTATGTCACTAATTCCTAGATATTTGTTATAAAATTCCATATATTATGAGATTTGTTTTTTTGATGGTAGGAGAAGAGATATAGAGCTCTTTTTGGGGTGTTTTAAACCGGGTTCTTGAGCTTTCTTCATTTGTTGTCGGCTTTTTCCAAAATCATCAATGTATGTGGATTTACACTTGACTCATGATAGAAGAACGGATTGGAATGATTTCTAGTTTAGAATATGTTGATGAATAGGTTGTGATTTTGACATTTATATATCTTTCTAAACCCATCTTTGAGATTTTTTGGAAAATGGGGGAAATATTGAAAAATGGGTATTAGAATAACATGCTTGTGTTATTGATTTTGAAACAGTGATTTTGAAATAAGGGATTTTTGGAATAGTGGGACATGGTTTATATTAAATGTTTTCCATAAAATGAAATTTTTCATTAAAATTAAATGTCATATTTGAAGTCGGATTGTTAATTAGGGTTCAGTAAAAATGCAATTTTATTGAAACAATTGGTTTTTGTGATTCGAAATGGATTGTAATACTTGGGGTTTTGAAAGTTCATGTTCAACGCACCCCTGAATATGGGACTTGTAGCTTTGGGATACAAGGTCTATGACCTTGGGTTGAGGGGGGTGTCATTGGTACACAATGTGATAAGATGAAAGACTGCTTAATCAGTATTGTACTATCAAAATAAACATGAATTGATGTTCGATGTGTACCATGGGTTGGTTATGATAACATGATAAACAATAAGTGGTGTTAATGAATTGCATCATTATTTTTATGGATGTTTATCATTCTATAAATTTTTTTAATGATCACTTTGTTTTATCGGGTTGAAATTTGTTTTTAAACGTAAATTTTTTATGAACTATATTGATGATTGGTTTTATATTAATGGTTTTATATAAATGTTTTGTAAATATTATATACTTTTGGAGTGAGTAGGGAATTCACTGGGGAATCCAACTATGTTTTATACTCACCCATTCATTGGCATTTTGGTTGTTTTTCATATTATATCTTTTAGGACATGTAAAAAATTAACGTGTCACACGTTTTTAGCACCACTTCATTATAAATTTTCTGTTTGGTGATGTTGTAGAATGGAGGTTATAGAGAAAGAAGTATAGTTTTATTCATAGAGTCATTAGTTGTTCATTTTTTATTTTATAGATAGTTTCTTTTTCATCTATTTTGGTACACTTTGATAAGTATTTTATATGAATAAAATAGTTTAGTTCTCTTACTTTAATTCATGCATCATATAGTTAGAGTTCTAGTTTTGGTTTGTTGATTTATTGGTATTATTATTAAAGGTTAATTTTCACGAAACATGCATTTGAAATCCTTAGTTATTTATTTCAAGACTTTGGTGTCTTGGGTATGTCACCTAAGGACATGTAATGTTTCTTTTTATTCTCAAGGAAACATTAATAAGTGGGTCATCAAAGATGGTATCAGAATATTCCATTATTACATAACATGTCGTTTTAGTTTCATGGTATTGTAGTTGAATTAATTATTTTATATTACTTGGGATGTGATCTTATAAAGGAGTAAGAATATGAGAACATGAAATGTATAGAATAAAATGAAGTACCTCTCCAGTTTACGCTGAACATCATGTTACTTGGGAGTTGGGTAAATAAATGATTTAGAGACACTTATAGGATCTTAGAATTTTGTTTTCATGGGATTTTCCAATGAAATGATAATGAAATATAATGGTAGTGGAATTTATTCCCACAAGTTTTTCATACTTCATTTGGATTAATGATTTATTATTTTGTTCAATTTGTAATTTTTTGAGAATTTAATATTTTTTTCAAATAAAATATTTGGAAAGGAGCATGATAGATGTATTTTATAAATGGTTTTATTTTCAAATGGGAAAACGTGGATTTATCAAAAAATTATTTGAATGTTTTTTTAAAAAAACGTTGTTAGAGTTGATGTCATATAATTTGAAATGAGAAGACATCAGATTCTTTAGAGTGATAGTTATTAATTTTTTTGTATTCTTACAAAATGGAACCAAATATGAATCATGGAAACCAAACGGAAAAATCGATGGAGAAGATGGTTTCAACAAAAAAACATGTGAACCAAGAGCAGGTTCATAGTATATTTCAAGTGTTTCATGCTTTGAATATGGGGAACCAAAGGGATGATCCATGGAATGTGGATCATTTAATATAGTTCATGACGAAGAATCCACCCATATTCAAGGGTGATTAAAAACTAGAAAGGGTGGAGGTGTTGCTGAATAAGATGAATCTTATCATCGAATTAATCACCATAAAGATGAATATAAAATTCATTTTATCCATTTTTATGCTCGAGGATATTTAATGCTACTTATGGTACCCGGTGGTGCATGTGAATGGAGATAAATGCCTAATTTGGGAGGATTTTGGGAATTGTTAAACCAAAAATTATATCCTTGTACTTTTAGGATCCATAGGATGATTGAATTATTTAGTCTGAAGAAGGATAATATATTTTTCACAATTTATGCATCTAAATTCATGTATTTAGTGTCCTTTTAACTTGATGTTGTAGATAGGGCGTCTTTGATGTCATGAATTTTTGAATCATGAATATATAAAGGTATTTTCTCGAAGATTGCAGTGCTCTATATTATAGATTATATAGATATGTTGAATAGAGAATAATGGTTGAGTGGGATATATCAAGATATATTTGAGGATGAAGTATTATTATACCTCTGGGAAATGGTGGGAACTCGAATTCCTAGAGAAAGTAGAAGAAGGATGCCTATTTCCATGTTGGGAGTGGGATGCACAATCACATTTCAGGATCAATGAACCATCCTCCCCAACTGAAGATCAATATAGGTTATCTCCAATGGGGTTGACATAACGATATAAAGAGATTTTATATAGAAGAACATATACCATGCAATAATTTCAAGTAGATGGGGCATCTTCAGTGCTATCGTCACAATACTCCTAATTCAGGTTCTCGGTACACTTATCAGGTTTCGCAAGCCTGGTTTTTTTCAACCATACGAGCTCATGAATGTCAAACAAATCTACAGAGAATATCAAGCCATGATGATTCTTAGAATACACTAACTCATCAAAAAGGGAATTATAATATTGGAAATAAGGAGGAGAGTGAAATAACAAAGAATTTGTATGGAGCTAAGAAGGTCATTGTGGATGATAAGGATAGACAATATAAAGTGAGAGGTATGATTATTTAGATTTGTACCCCTATGGTAGTGTTGTTTAATAATGGGGAATTTCATTCATTTATTTCATCTTGTGCTATTTAAATTCTATCCTTAAGACATGGGATGATGCCTTCTGTGATAAATCATCAAACTCCTCTTGGTGAAAGAGAATGTTGGGCCTTCATTTGGGGATCTTCTTCTACAACTATTGATGGAGCTGATGTGGAGTGGGACTTCTCGTTGTTTGGAATGGATGTTAATTATTTCATATTAGATATGGATGGGATGACATTTTTTAAGGATCACATCGACTATTATAGATAGACAGTGAGTTTTACATACTAGGATGAAGTCAAGCATCTCATCAGTTGATAGAGGGTTTCAATGAAAGGGGCAAGGAGCGAGTTGGAACCCAAATGGGAATGATGTCTTACTGGTTGACAACATTGACATTGCTATTAATTTAGGAGAAATAATAAAATGGATTTGTAGTTGTTTCCAATCAATTTCTAGATGTGATTCCCAAGAACATCATAGGGTTACCACCTATAATGTAAATGGAATTTATAATTGATCAAAAACATTGGAACAGTTTTAATTCATTTCTATCATATAATATGGATATAATATATTTAAGAGATCTTAATGTTCAATTGGAAAAGCATGAATTAAAATGTTTCATTAATCCAAATACATCATCTTGGGTAGCTCTAATATTTTTCATAATGAAAGTTGATAAAACACTTTCAACTATATGTTATATATCGAATACATAAACAAGATACAATAAATATTAAGTTTAAACTACCAAAAATTGATCATATTTTTTATCAATTGAGGGGATTTAATAGGTTCTCTAAAATTGACTTGAAAATATGATATCACCAATTGCACGTTCGGAACAAAGATATTCTAAATAAAGCCTTCAAGAGCATATGTGGCCACTATGAATATGTTGCAATGCCATTCAATATTGCGAATTCAATATAAGTCTTCCACACATTGATGGATCATATATTTTTAGGATATTAGGATTCATTAGTTTTTGTATTTTTGGACGACAACTTATTGTATTCAAGGACAATGGATGAGCAAGAGAAACACACGTAGACATTGTTGGGAATCATTATATACCATCATTTTTATTCCAAATTATCTATGTGTGAGTTTTTGTTAAAAAGGTCCATTTTAAAAGCCATATTCTTTCGAAAAAAGGTGTCACATTGGACCCTGAAAATATAGATGTCGTGATCTCTTGTAAATAGCCAAAGAATGTCTTTGAGATATGATTTTTTATTTATCTATCTTGATCTTACCGATTCTTTGTGCGTGAAGTATCATGACTATCATCACCAATTATATGCTTGAAAAAGAAGTATAATTCATTGTAATGGATAGAGGAATGCCAAGAAACATTAAAATGGTTGAAAGTTCATCTCACATTATCACCCATGTTGATTTCTCTAGAATCAGGACAGAGGTATGTAGTGTACTGTAATGTGTCATGATCGTGGTTGGGTTCTGTTCATATGGAAGGAAACCTTGTGGTTTAAAATTATTCAATGATGTTTATAGTGAATGAGAGGAACTACCAACAACATGACATGGAGTTAGTAAAAGGTGTTCATTCCTTGAATAATTTGTGTCATTATCTCTTTGGTGAGAAATTTACTATGTACACAGAACAAAAAATATTGAATCATATTTTTCAAAAAATGAGATTTGAATTGACGTCAAAGGATGTTGATAGAGTATATCTATATTTTTGAAATGACTTTATGTATAAACAAGTTAATGGAAATATAGTGGTTGATGCATTAAGTAGAATTACATGTGATCAGTTGGAGAAAGAAGCCATAGATGAATTGAAATTTATGTCGGTCCTAGATGACATGGATGTGAAATGTGATGACCGATGTGATGCTACTTTTTTCTTTTTAGTTTCAATGGTTCATGATTTTTAAAATATGGTTAAGGAAAGAACAAATATCTGATGAATAATTCCTGGTTATGAGTTCAAAACTCATTGAAGGGGTGATGATTGAGGGCTAGAAACAATATGAGAGTGTAGTTTTGTGGATTAAATATCGATTGTAATAAATATTGATTTCTAAGAACAAATTATTTATGATTATGACTATTATAGACGTGGAATACAACCAAGAACAGAGAAGATGTACAATGCATTGAAGACACGGTTTTTGTGGACCAGCATAAAAATTAATGTCGGGGAGTTATTTTTAATGTGATCAACATATCAGGAAGTTGAGGAATACTGTTAAAGACCAATGTTTATGATTTATTATTTACCTACACATATTTATAAATGGGATAAGATTGTTATTTTTTACATGTATCCAATGAATGGGTTCGAAATAAAAGGCCATATGGGTGATAGAGGATCGACATACCTAGTCAGGTCATTAAATTCCAACTCTATAGAATTATATAGTGGAATATATGTCCAAAATATATATCCACAAAATGGTATCGATACATGTTACACATGCTTTAATTATCTTAGATAGAGATTTGAGTTTCATATCCCATTTCTGGAAATCCTCATAGAAAGATCAGGGAACTCAATTGACTATGAATATGGTGTATCATCATCAAATGGAATGAAATTATGAATGGACGATACAGAGATTGGAACAAATATTTTGGGAATGCTTCAAGGACTTTTGTGGCTCATTGAATGAGAACAAACCCATTGTGGAGTTACCATATAATAAAAATTATTTGTATTCGATATATATGGCTCCAATTGAATAAATTTATGGGTGACCATGTCATTCTCCAACATGCTAGGTAGAAATAGGACTGACATCATTATTTGGGCCTAGTCTTGAACAAGAAACAATGAAGAAAATTTAGTTGGTAAGAAAGATTATGGAGTCAACTTAGTGTTGTCAAAAATCTAATAAGGATCATCAATGATAAGAAATTTTGTTCACAGTGTGTTATCATGTGTTCTTGAGGATGTTTCCAAGGAATGGATATCTTCATTTTGGGAAATATGGAATATTTTCTTGTCGATTCATTGGCCATTTTTAGATACTATAACCGGTAAGAGAGGTTGTATATCTCTTCGAATTTCCACCACAGTTCAATTTGTTGCATAATGTGTTCCACATATCTCAGTTGAAGAATTATGTGCCTGATTATAACCCTATCATTTGATGAGATCACTTTGATCTAGAGCCAAATGCTTCATGGTTACATATACCGATAGATATTTTCAATAGGAATGGGAATGTATTCTGTGGAAAGTGTATAATTCTATTTTGGTGTTTATGAAATCATTCTTAGTTTCAGAAACAGACACGGGAATGCGATAAATAATTTAAACAGAGATATTTGGAAATCTATCATGACTCTTATGGTTTTCCACAATCAAAGGATTGAAATACCAATGGTGTTGAGAATGTAGTACCCTCATCTTCTGGTTGGTAACACTAAAATTATGATTTTTTTGTTTTATAAATTGCAATGGTGATGTATGGGAGAGTTTGGTAATATTTCAATAATTATAATGGGCTAAAGGAGGGTCACATGTTTTGTTCACGATTTAGTCAAACATTGTGAAAATCATAGTTTGAACTATGTGAATTTTCATATTCTGGATAGTAACCTCGACATGATGTGTGCATGGTTAGGGAGGCCGTGTGAGGAGGCCAAGTAGTATGATCTATATGGTAGTATCTAATGCGTTTTTAGCACATGGTTTTCCTAATAGTTCGATCTAAACATATAGGAGATGTTTCATATATGTTCGAATTTCCACCATAGTTCAATTTGGTTTATAATATGTTCCAGATATCTCAGGTGAAGAATTATGAGCCTGATTATAACCTTGTCATTATATAGGATCACGTTCATCTATAGAAAGATACTTCGGGGGTACATATCCTGATAGAGATTTTCAATAGGAAAGGATATGTATTCTGTGGAAATTGCATCATTCTATTATGGTGTTTTTGAAATCATGGTCAATTTCAGAAACATTCACGGGAACACGAGAGAGAAATTAAAAAGAGATAGCTGGAACTCTGTCAAGACTCTTATGGTTTTTTTCATTCTGAGTATTTAAATTCAAATGGTGTGGAGAATTTAGTACCCTCATCTTCTAGTAGGTAACACTAAAAAAATGATTTTTAGGTTTATAGTTTGTAAGGGTGAAGTAATAGAGAGTTTGGTAATAATTCAGTAATTATAATGGGCCAAAGGAGGGGCACATGGGTTGTTCACGATTTAGTCAAACATTGTGAAATTACTAGTAGAAACTCTATGAATTTTCATATTATGGATAGTAGCATCAACATTATGTGTTCAGGGTTAGGGAGACCATGTGATAAGGCCATGTAGTATGATCTGTATGGTAGTATCTAACATATGGTTTGTGCATGGATTTCCTAACTGTGCGAACTAAACATGTGCAGGGTTAGGAAAGATCCCAAAAATTAGATCTTGGTTTCCCTTGACTTTTTTCCAACCCCCCCTATTCTACAACTCATGATTTTCATTCTTCTATGGCCATAGCTGGTTCTATCTTAGATATGGATGAAATCATAAGGTTTCACATGATGATTCGAATCAGCATTCACGAGGTTTGTGATCATTATTCATCATTCTTGATTATTTCAATAGATAAACTTCTTCTATTCACATTATTTATCATATCTATGCCGGTTATGGGTAGAGAAATATTTTTGGATTTTAAATAGGATGATATTGGTGTTTTATGATGGTAGTACATGGTATCTATGTCCATATTTTGGTAGTTTCAACCTAGATTTTAGATTATTCTTCGTCAAATGTTGGTTTTAGCCGACACGTTTATGGTTGGAGGCATCTCTATCAACCCCACATAGTAGAACTGAATTTCAAGAATTAATAATGATTATATTTTATTGAATTGATTATGATTTATCTAATTATAAATCTTTGGAATTTTTTCTTCATGATGGTTTATCAAATTGGGGAAATATTCAAAAATTGGCATTTTAATAAATGGTGTGTATTCTTGATTTTGAAGTCGAGATTTTATAATGGTGATTTTAATAAGGGGAATTTATAGTATTATGGAACATGGTTATGAGGAGATGTTTTCAATAAAATTTAATGATTCATTGAAATGAAATGGATTCTATGAAATTGGTTTGTACTTTTGGTTTCAATAAAAATGAATTTTTATTGAAACAATTTGTTTTTGTGATTTGAAAAGGATTTGTATACATGGAGTTTTGTGAGTTCATGATTAATGTGGCCCAGAATAAGGGATGTGTATAATCGGGGAACATGGTGTGTGACCATGAATAAGATTCATGCGTCCTTGGGACACATGGTGATAATACAAGTTATCAATCCTCAAAATTAAACTTTCAAATTAATCATTAATAGTTTTGTGTTGTGAACCATGGGTTAGGTAAACATAAATTATAAAAGGTAATTGGTTTTAATGCTTTGTTGTTTTGTTTTTCTTGATGTATGACATTCTAAAAATTGGTTTAATGAGAAATTGTTATCATTTAGTCTCAATTGGTTTTGGAACATTATTATGTTGTGTTATTAACTATTTTAAATAATTATGTTATAAATATTGTTTTACATAAATGTTTCAAACCATTCAATCGACGTGGCATGGGTAGGTAAGTCATTGGGGAAAGCTTGCTGAGTTTTATACTCACCCCTTCTTTGGAACGTTGGAGATTTTTCAGATGCTATCTTTTGAGATATAGGAAAAGGTAATGTGTCACATGTTTTTAGAACATACTAGTGATATGTGGGATATTTTGTGATGTTAGATCATGGATCTTGTGGATCATGGAGTCTTGTGGTTATAAAAAATACTGAAGTTGTTTTTCACACTATTTTTTATAGTTGTTTTTTCTTATGTTGATTTAAAATTTCTTGTGGCTTTGATATGAATAAAATATTTGAGTTATCTTACTTTTTCTTAATACATCAAATTATGAGCTATTTGGTTTTTGTTTGTTTAGTTAATGGTATTATTATTATAGGGTAAATCATCCCTGACATTCATTTGGAACACTTAATCATTTTTTTCTATATTTGGAATATTTGGTATAAAACCTAAAGACTTGTAATGAATCATTTAATTATCAAGACAATAAGAAGAAGTGGTTCATCAAATCAATACGTCATTGTTCTTCCTAGGATAATAGTGAAATTATAGCTAAGTGCATCATTTAGAAGATCCTTATTCATATCTGGATTCCTAAAAAATATTATGACATCTTTCTCATCAAATTAGAACTTTGAGGATTTATACATTATAATATCTTACATAGTATTCTTAATTTTTTCATCATTTGTTTGATAATAATTTATTTTCCCCATTAGGGATGGTTATGAAATAATATGACGAATGATTTTTTATGTTAATTCATTAATGATTCCCATTTCAACATTTTAAAATATTATAATATTGGATATTTCAATTTTCTAATCATTGATAATTTTAAAGGATAAATCTATCACAATATTTTCCTTCCGGGATTCTAGTGGGCTGATTAGTATAAATACATATAGATTTGTAACCATATTAATTGGAATAGGTTGTTATTTTTTAATTAGAATATATATTTGAGGCATTAATCCAATGTATTTAACTCGAACATTTCCCCATAAAGAAAATTCCTCTACATTTTCAATAATAATATCACATTCTCTAACTCCAAAATCATGAATGGGACAGTTTTTATCATGAATTTTAAACATCAGTGAGGTGTAGGCTATTAAAGTATCATTTTTATTATTAAAAAACTAATCCATTCATTGAAAAATCACTATATAATAATATCGTTCCACACTTTTCGGAAGTGTGGTTACTAGTGATGTGAAAAGACTCTTGTTCAACAATTTGAAGTAGTCTTCTTATTCACTAGTAATAAAAATCATTAATCCCTTCCGAGTAAACATGGATAATGGGTATGAAAATAATAATAAATTCTTCAAAAATCATTGGTATTATCCATCTAGGACAGGGAAACTATATATATCCATTACTGATGATGGAATGAGACACTCATAGATTTCATTTTTCTTAGAAGGGTCAATAAAAATTTACTTTCTAGTTATAATGTGCCCCTTGAATGAAAATTCATCAAACCTGTACTAACAATTTTTTTCAGGGGATATAGCTTCGCCACTCACAAGGCCTTTAGAATAATATTAAAATGCGCCATATATTCCATTTTTCTCATGGAGTGTATCATATTATAATCAATAAATGAACCCAAAAATTTATCAATCCAATATCGAAAGTAATTACTTATTATGTCCACCAATATTTTTGGAGCATTGGTGACTCCATGAAGAATCACTATGAACAAATAGTGTCTATACATCATTAAAAAGGAAGTCATGGGAATATCTTCCCCCCTCACCTTTAAATAGTTGTATCCCAACCAAACATCAACATTATATAAGTGCATGTACCCTCTTAGTTGATTGAAAAATCCATCTATCCGTGGATGTTGATATCATGATTCTATTGAGTTCATCATAATCAACATATATTCTCATTATTCCATCTTTCTTTCTGACGAAGAGACCTTACACACCCAATGGTGAGTCACATGGGCATATGAAAACCTTTCCAATATTCACTTTTTATGGCATATTCAGTTAATCAAAATCAATGCTTATATTATATATGAATTATTTCATATTATTATAGATACAATAATAAGTTCAATTGATAACTAAACCTCCATGTCTAGATAAGGAATAGATAGTTATTCAGGGAACACATTAATGTAGTACATCACAATGTTCATGTATTTTTTCATGATTATGTCCATTGTCTCAATAATGTGAGCAAGATATGATTTCTCATAACGGAATAATATCCATAAATTATATGATGATCTCAAAGTGATTCATCCTTTTATTTACACAATACTTAATTGTAGGATGCCTTAGGATGTGAATAGTGTTCCCCATTTCGAAATAATTGTTGTTAACTTCATCAAAATATAGACAATCTACATCCAATACTGTATCAAACACCAAAAATTTATTTAAGACAATATTTTTAGGGACGTTCAGTCCAAAACATTTTACAGGGGATGAGATATATACTTTGAATAAAATAATTTCTCTATTTTCTATTGTCACAAATATCACAACATACATATTTTGAGGAGGTGTTAGAATTGTTCAACAAGACTAGTAGTGATATGAATGAATGTGTTGAACCATTATATAATAGTATTATCACTTTTATTGAATTGGTAACTCACATACCTATCACCACATCATTTTTGAGGTCCTCCTTTGTTGTGTTGATGGAGTATGATTTCTCTCAATCATTTTTCATTGGTGGATGCTGACAATGATTACCATCGAGGAGTTGTTTTTTAGTGAACTGGCTTGTATACATCTAATATTACCTACAATTGAAAAATTGAATCATAGGTGGTGATCTCCATGACTCCAAAAAATTGTTTACCTTCCCCATGTATCATCGACATTCAAGATCTTGTGGGCCATCACCCCCACAGTTTATCATTTTCCTATAACTTTTAAGAAATTCCCATGATGTATTTTCCCAAATTTTTGACACATGAAGGGTTGCAATTTCTTTTTTATTTTTTCATAATATAAACCATTTTGAAACTACATATTTAATTTCAAATCTCTATATCCATGGTACCACTCCCAAAATTCCATTTCCACAATGGGAAAACATCAAAATAATCTTCACAACTCCCAATGTTTCAAATAGCTACAAGATTTTAATGGTGTGATTTTAATACACTAATGAATCTATCAATTTTTTTATTATCAATTGAAATTAATACCAATGGTGTACCTATAAATCCTTATGAAATTGTATATACATTCCATGATATATTCACCGTATTTTTATCAGATCTATTCATTATCTCTCCATGTTTTTGTGAAGAGATCAAGGGAAATACTTATTGTTAAATATATAATTAAATTCTTCCCAAAAAATCTATTCAATTTCGTAATTTTGATTTATCTTCTTAATAAAATCCCACCATTGTTCCTTATATCATTTTATACAATAGATGCTTAGAGTCAACTTCTCCTTATCAAAATAGTGAATTACCTAAAAGTTATTTCCCTCTTGTGTAAACTTATTGTTATAAAACTATTAGATAATATGATAAACTAGATATTTATGGAAATTTCGTCATAAAAGATTCTAAATCTAGTTATATTAAATTAGGTGAAGGTGGATGTTCCACTGTATTCCTATTTTCATTCATAACGTGTGATTGATGGGTAAACATCTCCAATAAATTTTGAACTCCCCAACCAAGTAATTAGGGATGTTTTTATGGAATAAACTATATTACACATATCATGGGATGTTGTCTAGGTTTTTCTTGGTTCACACTATTTATATTGTATAATGGGTTTGGAAAAAACAAAATTTAACAATAAATAAATATATAATTTATTTCTTTTTTCATGTTAAATCTGAAGGATTATCTTGTTGGAACCCAAGGTTTAGTAATTTGTTTTAAAAATAACATCATGGGTTATTACATTTAATTAATCTCACGCTATGGTGTTTCAATATATTTATATAATCCTTATTCAATGTTTTTCTAAACCCTGATTTTATACTGGATATAGTGAACCTATTTCTTCATAAATAACCATTAAATTAATTTAGAAATAACAATATAAAATCAATACAAAAAAAGGATCAATGGTATAGTGTCATTGGATAATTAGAACTACTCATAAAAATTATATAATAATAAAATGAAAACTATTTAATCTCTTCTTACATAACATTTTAGGGTTCCTCATGTAATCTTTATAATATGTAGTCTCCTGAGGATATACATTAAAGAATGGGGCGAGTTAAAGACACAATAAGTGTATACATTAGAACATGAATTAAAATAACATGGTTGGACATAATCATCATCATCCAAGAATATTCATGGGACCATTATCAAAAAAATGTGAATAATCATTTGATAGAGTCCTGAAATGTTGGAATGTATTAGAAAGAAACATCATGTCATAGTTCTCAAATTTTACACATAGTTGTGAAAGGATATAGAATAATGTTCATCATATTATATGTTTATAATCATATCATCATAATTACAAACCGATATAGAATTATTTTCAAGAATATTTCACATTATATAATGAGATATATTACATTACCTGATGAATTGGTGCACAATATAATTTTTGGTGCAACTCCTACATAGTGGAATTTACATAATAATGCATGCCACAAAGAATTTATAAAATTATTTTACATAAAATTTGAAATTAAATGTAATTGGGTTTAATGAATATTTAAAAAAATTATATTCATGAATAAACATTATGGTTCCCAAAATAAAAATGAAATACCATAATTGGAATATGAATCAACAGTCTTGAATGATGAAGAAACCATTTCAAGTGAAGGAAAAAATTGGATTTTTTTGAATGAGGAGTTACTTTTGAGAAATATTATCATCTATAATAAAATATAATTTGAAACATGTATATTTAAAAAAATTAAACAAAATATAATATCTCTTTTTTTAATATTAAAATAACATCCATGATGAAATTTTCAACAAAATTGGAATAACCTGAAGAATGGAAATTTAATTTGAGAATCCTATCACCTTATGTAAAAATGGATTGAAGACATTAAAATCATGGATAATAAAATTATATTTATTAATTACTAAATACTGAAAAAAGTATACATGTATTTTATTCATTATAATTTAACTAATATTGTTTATGGAAATTTTAATGAGTTATATAATTCAATTTCATTGTTCAAGAGTGTTTGTTTTATTGGGATCCATGATTGGTTCACTTGTATATATGTATAGAAGATAATTTTAAATTAGGATGGATATCCAAAATAAAAAATATATGATATTAATGTAATAAAATAATCATAAATGTGGTTAGATAATATTTTTATTCCATATATGGGTATGATTCATTAGATAAAATTTAAATAATAATCATTTTGATTAATTTGTTGTGATCCTCAGAGATTTTTTTTGATTTATTACTTAATGGGATGTATATATGTTAGTTAAAGAACTTTATAATGCTTTTGAAAAATATCTCAAATTATTTTTTAACAATTATAGTGGTTTTCGGTTTCTCTGTGATGTTTGAAACAGAAAATAATATTACATCATCCATGATGATGTTAATTCAACACCTGGCAGATGATGTTAACATTTTTCGAATAATTGGTAGAGGGAAAAATGATTAATGGTGAATTATTCCATTAACATATCAAAATTATAGTATATATAAGATAATAGATTTATCATCCCACTATGATAAGATGATGTAGGGATTAAATTAGAACTAAAAATATAATGAAATGAAATTTCATGAAAAATAAATAAGATTTGTCCTCTTGAATTCTTCACCTTGAGAACCTATTTATGGAAAAATGAGATGGTCCATTGATAAGATAAAATTCTGCTAAAAACAGGGAGGTAATGGTATGGTTATTTGTCGAAATTTCCAAAATCATCAAGTCTTGGAAGGTATGAGTATAAAACGCATTGATGTGGGTTATTATAGGGGTGGATAGAGGTATGTTGATTAATTTATTCATTAATTAATAATTTTTGCTCAGTACTATTAATTATTATAATTTCATGACTAAATAAGTTATATAATAATATATAGACAGATATGTTGGGCTTACATATGCCATAAATCATATATGAGTCAATAATTCATGTATTTGTCAAATATAGTAAATTACATAATTTCACTATTCACTAAAAAATAATATTCTTGAAAAATATCAAACATTCACCAAAACCATTTTTAAATATATAGACATAAAAATTAAACTCCAATTTATAAAAATTAAATTTTAAATATATGATAATTTTTTTTAAAAATAAAATCATCATTTTTTCAAAAACATACAGATTTTAAGATCATAACAAATTTTATGATAAATTAAAAAATTAATTTCGGGTCTCATCAAATTATTTAATAATCATAAGACAATAAAATATTAATTTTTGAATCTATTTTATGAATATAATTTTTTTTCAATAATTATGTATATTATAAAATTGTTAATTACAATTTATGTTGTATAAAAATATCAACATTTTGATTATCAATTTTAAAACACTGAATTAATTATATTATGGAATAAATATAACATATTTTCATTTATAAAATTTAAAATTATTATTCAAACTTCATATGTGATTTTATAATTCAACTTCTCAAATTACAATTCTAAATGGTCACATTACTAATCCAATGGTCTGGATAGAAATCCGTTGGTATATGTTCATTAATTTCTATCAATACCACTTATTTCATTATTAATTCATGAAAATAATGTTTTTATGGGTAATGTAATGTGTTTTATATTATTTGTTCTATATTACATAATTAAATGGTGGAAAAAATACCATTGATAAATGTTTTGGTCATTATAATGGGGCATTAAAAATTATTATCTTATAGAATGGGAATAATAGAGAAACAAAAATTATATTTATCCAATTTAACTAAAATTACACTTTTTTCATTGGAATTTGAAAATTTCACGTTATTATCATATACATTTAATTATTATAAAAAATATAATAATATAATATTATAAATTATCTATAATTTTCAAAATTTAAAATATTATTATGTTATTAAAATAAATAAAATACATTTTTAAGTAAAGAAAACATTCATGATTAAAGATATTTTAATAATAATTGGGATATTATTTATCACTGATTTTAATAAATTTGTATTGATATCTACCTTCACTTATATATCATAATATAGTTAATCCTATTCAAACACACTAATTTAATGGATACTTGATAAAAATCATATTTAAAGAAAAACATTTCACAGTTCATTTAGGATTGTGTTTTTGGACATATATACTATCAAAAAATATTTTTTAAAATTATAATTGTGTTACACAATCCCCCCCCCCACTATTAATAAATTACATACCCCCCCCCAATGTAAACATGGTCTTATAAATTATGCGATTGCAATTTGAGAATACCAATGTTGAAATACCAAATAATAAAATGAGATATTAAAACATACTCTTGAAATGAATAAATGGTACATATGAAAGTCATATATGATAAAAAATAACTTCTTCTTCAAGTGGAGAATTATATGGAAGTAAAAATATGGCCATGAAGGGGAAATTTTATATCATGTTTGTAATTTAGATTGGTAGATATCATTGATCATAAGAATGTGATTTATAAATATAATATTAATGATTTTCAATTAATGACGAGTTAAAAAGAAAATAAATTTATCATATATGAATGTAATATGAAAAACTTTTATAAAAATTCATATCCAAGACATTATGAATTCCATTACAATATTTGAAATGACCCGTTATTTTTTAACCTGGTTTAAATAAGTTGGTTTTCTAAATTTTTCGGTTTATCGAGGGTTCAGTTTTTAAACCAATCATTGTAAATTTTTTTGAGTGTTGGAACTCCTAAAGGTATAATTTGTTGGACTTGAATAATTACCCAATAATTTCAACAGGTGTGCCGATGAGTCTTGGGACCACCGGATCTGGAAATGTTCACTGTAATGGATCTGCACGGGCATCACACGGTTACAGTCCATCCTGTCATTTTTACCTTTTTTAATATATAATTTAATTTAATTAAATAAGATTATATGAGATATCCTGATTAATTAAAAAATCATTTAATAATAAGAATAATGATTTTATTGTTGTTGTTGTTGTTGTTGTTTTTAATTAAATGAATAATAAAAAATTCATTAAATGATGGTTGAATATAATAATGTTCACTTTGGGATAATCAAAGAACCATTTTAATTTAATAAAGAGTTTGGAGATTAATAATAGACAATTTATGATTAAATGTAGGTTATGGGTTGGAGTTTTTCTAATTAATATCATATTATTAATATTTTAATAAATTGTGGGTTTGATTTTTAATTAAATGAAAGTTGGAATGATAATAATAAATATGTTATTAATATTATTATGATTTATTTATTTAAAAAATGTTCAATGAATTTAATGTGGCTATTGAGATCTTTAAAGAATGGTTTTCCTGTATAAAAGGATAATTGGGAGTTATGGTCTTAATAAATAAAGGATTTTGGAAATTATAATAATGTTTTACGATTATTATTATTATACATATTTTTATTGTTATATATATTATTATTATTACCTTCTTATGGTTGTTTTATAATTAATAAAAATATTATTTTTTGGGGGTTTGGGTTTTCAATAAAGGATAGTTGGAATAATAATAATAATGATGTTATTACTATTATTGTGTTTATTTAAATAAATAAATGTTAATAGAACTTAATTAAATGATTAATAGTGAGTTTCATAATTTATTTTGAAACAATTATTAAAAAAATAATAAATGAAGAATCTTTTTAAATTAAATAGGGAGTTTTACAATTGTTAGATAAGTGTTACTTATTTATAATAATTACAATAAAATGAGTATTATTATTAACATAATTTCATTCATTTAATTTTTGTTAATTTAGGGTTTTATTTTTTGTTTTTGAAAGGGTAAAATGAATTGAAAGAGATTTCTACTCCTTCCCCCATGCATAGGCGCACTATAGGGGGAACAACACCTGGATTTTTCATCCCCAAATATCAAGGCTTTATACTCCTCTATGTCTCTCCTTCTCCATGGCCAGATCTGCCTCGACTGAACCAAATCCTCCCTGCAGTGGGACATATTGTAGTAAATGACTCCCATGGTGTGGCCTAGCAGTGCGCGACCCATAGTGGAAGACCCATTACAGTAGGGCACGAGCCCTATGGGGCGACCCCTTCTCCATACATGATGTATTTTCATTTTATTCCTACATTAATTTAGTCTAATTAGTCATGGTAGGATCTTCTAAGAGGTTCTTCTACAATGATTTGGCGAATTTGGATGTTTTCGGTATCAATTTTGGTTTGCCTGAATTGAGGGTTTTACTGAAATACCGTGTTTTAATTTTCTTCCTTATTTAAGTTGTCAAAACGGTGTTTTGGGGTCCTTTGATCCATATTAAAACATCCTCCACCATGATCGAGGTGGGTGGCCTCTAATTGTTTCACCCCTAACGGTTCAGGTAAGCTTATAAACTTGGTTTACTGTTTTTCACTTGTTAAATTAATGTCTGTTATTTTTTTATGAGTTCCTTGAATCAAGTTAGAGGTGCATTGATCATTGCTTCTTTGATTCTGGGTACCAGTTTAATATATTGAATTTTTTTAACAATATATACAACACAGAGACACACACACACAATATATATATATATATATATATATATCTATGTGTGTGTGCGTGTGTATGTTTGTGTGTAGGTGTGAGTGTGTGCGACTGCGAACCAGTTGAGGATAGCTTTTCAACATGTACATTTAAATGATGTGGAATTAAAATGGTTCCACCCCTATGTAGGGTCCCGAATAGTTATCTCAATATTTAGGAATTAGTTTTTCTTTATATAATATGAGAATATTAGCTTCCATTATTTTTTAACTTCTAATTTTTTTAAATCATGGTTAATGATAATCTATTGGTTGTTATTAATGTCATATCATGTTTTCTTAAGCCTAATATTTTTTATGTAACCATGTAGTTTGAAATACATGACATGTTGATGCATTAAACTTTTGATGTAATAATATGATGTCACCCGTGTGATAAAAATGGGGACATGATCATGAGTTGGGATTATTCATGTATTAATAATTTGGTTAAAGTTATATGATTAAATAGTTAAATATTTTGAATGGCGGTGGATTGGTAATTGGGTAATTAGTTAAAAATTAATTATCAAGTCATTAGTTGGATATAATGTGGATTTTACTAAATATTGAGAATATTAATTATTTCAACATGTTCAGTTATAAATTTAAAGCTGGTAATAATTAATGGATGGATTAATTATTAAATGATAAAATATAAACAATTAATTAAATGATGAACTGGTTAAAGAGATATGATTTAATTAATTAAATTATGTATAAACTAAAATTTATCAATTGATTTATAATTGTGAATTGATTGACTGATAGAAGTACTGGCCAATATTACAATGGTATGTGTTTTTATTTTCCACATCTTAGGCTGTTTAGGATGGTGTTGTTTAGAAATATGATAAGCTATATGAGATGGTTGCTAAATACATAGGTCTTGTTCAGCACGTTTGACATGAGATGTTTTTTATGTGCATGTAAATTGTACAAACCCTGGATGAATAAATGATTCAGTAGACGAATTCAGATCTGTTAAAGAACTAAGGAAAATAATTTTTTAGTTAATAATTTACTCGGTAAGCTAGGAATATTTAATTATTAATTAATTTTTAAATATTTAGATGTTGAATTGTTAATTAATTTTTGAATTATTTGATGACTGATTGATGTTGTTAATTAGTTGTTGAAATAATTAAAATATTGGATTAATTAATTTATGATTTAATTAATGGACAGTTTAGGGGTGTTAGAAATGGTTTTCTACAAAAAAAAAATTTATGATTGATAAAGGGGTCGCGAGATAGAGATTGTTTCTGAAAATACTCATTGGGTGCTAGATATGGAATTCTATACCTATCATGTATGTAATTCTTCATTTATGTGACATGGACTAATACTAAAAATACCCATGGGTTCTAAGACAAGTACTGATGCTCCCATTAGTTACGAGGGTTCTAAGAATGATTTTTCACACCCTTAAATTGACATTGAAATGTGAGACCATTTTTTCGTACATGAAATGAGTTAGTGGTAAATGAAAAATTTATGGAAATTATGATATTTTAATTGAATATGATAAATGGTTAAGACTTATTAATGAATTGGGTGAACCACTTTTAGTGGGAAGACCCAGGATTGAATCACATTTCAGTGGATGTCTCGGACATAGTATATAACAGACTAAATTGAATATCTTATGATGTGTTAACCAAGCCAATGCACAGGAATGGATTCCAAATTTATATTGATTACATATAATTTATTTGGAGACATCTTTGGTGAGTGACTTATATGGTTGATATCAATGTTATGATGAATCTTTTTACATTTATAATTTAAAGAGGATTGAATAGATGAAAATGAATATGTAATGATTGTTGAGTATGCATGACAAATGTAAAATGCAGGTTCAGACACCAGATGAGGTCTGAAACGTGTGCTTGGATATATAGTGACATTTTACTTATTACATTATTTTTAAATTCATTCACTTGGTTTAAATTATTTATTAAATATCTATATTTAGGGTTAACACCGGTGGTCCATGCCTTCTAGGATTTATATCTCACACCCTTCTCAAGCCGACATTTCCTTGGGTACCTGAGTAGATTCTATTATGTTACAAGATTGTGTTCTTTTCATATAATTGGGAGATAGTAGCCGAATACCAAGCATATGCTCAGAATGCTCGAGGATACCTCCCATAGAGATTTGATTCAATGTTTATTTTATTCTATATTGGAATGTATCTCATTTTGTTTTGTTCACTTATTTCTATTTTTTATGTCATTATCATGTCATGAATGGATTTGTTGTATAATATGTGTTAGATACTTTTATGAAATGAATACTATTTCTCTAATTTTATTTTTCCAATTATGAATTATTGCTTCCGTTACTGATCATTATTTTCTCTATTAAATATATGTGTAACTCTGATAATAGTGTATATATTCTATAATTACTATTTATAGACCCTCGATGTTGGTCAGAAGCCTCTAGCATACAGGGAGACGTGCTTGAGGTAACGTTTTGTGCGGTCCATCCATCAGTTTATGAGTGAGCTGGGTCGGGAGGTTACAAAGTGTTATTAAAGGGTTTTTTTTGTAATTTTACTGTTTTGGGTTTTGTAGACACGCTACTAAGAATGTTTCAGTAGTTGGGTTAATAATCATTCTTGGGACATATCACCCCACATACATGAAATGACCTAGTGTCCACGATTTGGATTATTGGTCATGATGTCCATTATTATAGTTGATATGATTTCACCTTGAGTGACTGTTGTATTTTCTAAAGCTAATTTATTATGAAAATGTTGAAAATATTTACCTTTCCCCGATATGTCAAGGAAGCTGCATACATTTATCATCATAGGCACTTAGTGATTCACATTCCATGCATATAACATGCCATGTAGATTCATTATTAGGAGGCATGTTAATTAGGATTGTCTTCCAAGGGTTTAATTCCATGTTTTTATCTGATTTAGAATCCCACTGTAGATAGCATGTTTTAGTGATATACTTAACATGCTTGAGTAATTATATGCCATAATGCCTTAGTTATTAGCATGTTTTGATGATGTTCAATGAATCTATGTTATAACATGCTACTGTGTTACTACTTATGATAAAATGTTGGTGGTTTTTAGGATATGTGAATGGGGTGGTAAAGATAAAATGTTAAATAAATGTTGATTGTGGTAAGTGGGAGCCAAATTCTAGAAGTATGGTATATGGGAACCTTATTGATTGTTAGATGGGAACCAATTAGTTTGAACCTTATACAACAACTTTATGTTTGAAAATGGAATAAAATGTAAAAAAATTATGTTTTGGTTGTAAGGAATTGCTGTTGGGATTCTTCTTGAAAAAAGAACCCAGATTTAATAAATGAGTCCTTTGGAGGTCACCTTTTCGGTCAACATAATTTAGAAGCTAAATTGCATGTTTATATTTTAATAACACGGAATATTAAATGATTAAAGGAAATTTTTTTGATAGCATGCCTATTTTTCCATAGGTGGTTGTTTTTGAAAACCAAGTGACTTGCTGTGAAGAAATACTTGTGTGTTTTTTGAAATTAATTCAAATGTTAAAAGGATGACATTAATTAATTAAAATTCTTAGATAGATAAATTTGATTTTGAAACATATGATTTCAGTTTTGGGTGAAAAAGAGTTTGGGTCAATTTTTATGTTTAGTAAGAAAAATACATGTGGTAGGAAGTAACCTTAGAATGTTATATGATATTAAAATAAGATTGTTTCATAGTTCTATAGGACATATTGGTACTCTAGTGTTATGGAATATCGATTGGTTTGTGCTGCCTCTTTTATGATCTTTGTCTGATGTGGTGATCATGGTTTGAGGAACGTCAAAGTCATGTATTATGTTTTTTAAAATAATGTTCCAGTGAGTGGATGGTCTTTTATTTTGACATCATATACAATCCTATGGTGGGTACTATGACATCTATTTTGATAAATGTGTCAGTAGGAGACACATATAATTTTATAAAATTTCAGGGATCAGTGGTTCAACTTATCATCTTAATGTCTTTGGTTCTCTTCTATTGTGCTTTTCTAAATATGATGAGCATGTCCCCTAAGTTGACCTCATCATAGAGACACAAATATAGTGTTGTTATTAAGATGTGATATAGTTTAAATGATTTTACGCTAGATGATTGATTGTTTTTTGGGTACTAATTGGGACGTGAGGTTTTTTAGGATAATCATTGTTTAATGTTGGGGTATGATTTTTTGATAAAAATACCTTGCGATGGATTGGCTTGTAAGTTTCACTAGAGGTCTGGTAGGGATATCATATACATGGGGATGGTTTTGGAATAATTTTAAAGGAACCCCATCAAATAAAGGGAGAATGTGGGATTTGGGTCCGCAACATCTTTCGTGGAAAGAATCCACATAATTTTCTGTAGGTTGTTTGAGATTAAATCATTTTTGTTGATGAGTTCCCTATAATGGATTTAGATAAAAGATTCGGATAGATGTTTAAGCTGTAAAGTGATCTTTGGCTAAGGTGTTAATGTCTTACCCATTAGGATTGTAAAGGGTTAAATGTGCGTTAGGCATTGGGAATGAAACATGTCGGTTCTAATGGGATTAAATGACCTTGGTAGGTCGGTTGTTTTAGTTGTGGTTACTGATGGATTATCAGGTACAATATGTTTTTATGGTAGGTAAATTGTAATGTCCTGTGTTTTTGAGCAGGGTTATAATACAAAGGATTATGAAATTTTTTTGTTTTATCAATAGGTCGGTTTTTAAAATGAGCTCTATAATTTATTCCCGAGTTTTGGAAAACCTAATGTTGATATTTGAGGACTTTCATAATTACCCGATAATTTCAACAGGTGTCCCAATGAGTCTTTGGAGCACCAGATCCAAAAAAGTCCACATTAATGGATCTGCATGACCAATGCATGGTTGTGGTCCTACCTCTGCAATTTACCCTATTTAATATATTATTTAATTTTAATAAATAGTATTATATGAGATGTCATGATTAATTAAAAAAGGATTTAACAATAATAATAATGAATTTATTATTATAATTATTATTTTGGTTGTATAATGAAATGAATGAGAAAGAATTAATTTAATGATGCTAGAAGAAGTTAATGTGTGTTTTTGGTTTATCAAAGAACCTTTTAAATAAATAACGTGTTATAAAATTAATAACAGACCATTTATTATTATATAGAGGTTATGAGTTGGAGTTTTTATCATTAATATCATGATAAGGATATTGTAATAAATTGGAGGGGGGTTGGTTTTAATTAAATTAATGATGGAATAATAATGATGATGATTTTATTATAATTATTATTATTTTATTTAATTAAATAAATGTTTAACAAAATTAATTTGGCTTTTGATCTTTTCAAAGAATCCTTTTCCTTTAGGAAAGGTTAATTGGGAGTTATGGTATTAAATAATGATGTTTGAGGGGAATAATAATAATAATAATTTATGATTATTATTATTATTATATTGAATATTTTAGGGTTATATATATAATTATTATTAAATTCATATCATTTTTTTATAATTAATAATAATATTATATTTCATGGGTTTGGGGTTAAAGTAAATGAGAGTTGGAATAATATTAATAATAATGATTTTTTTATTATTAATGGGTCTATTTAATTAAATGAATGTTAAAATAATTTAATGAAATGATTTACAGTGAGATTCATAGTTTATTATGAAATGTTTAGAAAATGAATAATAAATGTAAATCCTTTTTTAATTAATTGGGGAGTTTTTCAGTAATTATATATGTGTTACATGTGTATAATAAAAATTAAAAAAATAAAAAACGTATTATTTCTATAATATTTAAATTCAATTAATTAATTAAAATTTAGGGTATTATTTTTATGTTTTAAAAGGATAAAACGAATTTAAAGAGATTGATCCTCCTTCCCTCACACAAAGGCGTGCTACAGGGGGAGCAGCTCCTGTATATTTCTTCCCCAAAACGCAAGGCGTTCTCTTCCTCTATGTGGCTCATCCTCTATGGTCGTATCATCCTCATCCGAATAAACTCATCCCTATGGCACAACCTATAGTATTGTGTGACTCTTTTGGGGTGACATAGCAGCACACGAACCACCCCGGACAACCCAATACAAGAGTGCACGACCCATGTGGCGTGACACCTTCTACATCCATGGTGTTTTTTTAATGATTAATCTATCCCTTTAGTCCCATTATTCAAGGTCGGATCTTTTATATGGTTCCTCTTCATCAAAATAGAAAAATGGTGTGGTTTCGGTATCCGTCTTCATTTGGCCAACTTTACTGTTTAATGGAAATTCAATGTTTTGATGTCCTTCCTTCATTAAGAAGTGAAAATAGTTTTTTGGGGTCCTTTGTTCCAAAATATGGCAACCTCCCCCAATGGTATAGAGGATGGTCTTGAATTATTTTGACACCGATGATTCACGTAAGCTTTTAAACCTGTTGTTTGATTTTTCACCAGTTCAGTTATGGTCTGTTAATTTTTATGAATTCTTGGTATCAATTTTGAGGTGCATTGATCATTACTACTTTGATTCGGTGTACCTATTTAATATATTAATTTTTTTTATCAATGTAGACAACACACACACATATATACTTATATTTATATATATAGGGTTTTCACATGTGCGACTATGAACCTGTTGTGGACTGGTTTCCCAAGTACACTAAAATGTTGCCTAATTAAAACGGTGCCACCCAAGGGTAGGGTCGAAAATCTATATTAATTTATTTAAGAATTATTTGATTCTTTATATAATTTGAGAATATGAGTGTCCATGTTTTTGGAACTTCTAAAAATTAATTAAATGATGATTAACGATAAACTATTGGTTGGTAGTAATGTCATGTCATGTTTTGTTAAGGCAGAGCATTTGTATGTAACACTATTGATGTCGATACAAGATATGTCGATGCACGAAACATTTAATGTTATTAAATGATGCCACCCATGTGATATAAATGAGGACGTGATCATATATTGGTTTTATTCATGTATTTTCTAATTTGGTGAAATTTATATGATTAAGTAGTTAAATGTTTTGAATGGGGGAATGATTGGAAATGTGGTAATTAATTGAAAAATTAATTATCACGTCATTTGTTAGAAAAAATCTGGCTTTTACACAATATTGAAAATATTAATTATTATGACTTGTTTAGATTTTAAATTGTAAACTGTTAATTATTATTGAATGTATTCATTTTTACATGATAATTGGTAAATGATTAATTAAATGATGAACTATTTAAAGAGATATGGTTTAATTAAATAATTATTGAATTAAGTAATTTTCATGAATTAATTTAAGATTTTGAATTGATTGATTTTTATGAATGTTTTCCAATAATACTTTTAGTTGCGTGTTTATTTTCCATACCAAAAGTTGTTTAGTATGGAGTTCTTTAGAAATATGATATGATATGTGACATGGTTTCAAAATATGATGGACTTTTTCAACATGTTTGACATGAGATATTTATGACGTGCATGTAAATTGTAAAAGTCCTAAATGAATCACTACATGAGTTGAAAACATCAGTCCTATTAAATAATTGAGATAATTAAATTTTGAGTTAATTATTTACATGGATTTATAAGAATAAATAATTTTTAATTATTTTTTAACTATTGAGATGTGGAATGGTTAATTAATTTTTGACTTAATTGAAGGGTGATTTATGTGGTTAATTAGTTGTGGAATTAATTAACGGATTGGATTAATTAATTTATGAATTAATTAATGTATTGGTTTAAGGTGTTAGACATGGACCTCTACACCAATGATTAATATATATGTATTATTGATAAACGGGTTGTGAGACATGGACTGATGCTCTAAATTCTTAGAGGGTGATAGACATGGCGTTATACACCCAAATTACATGAAAATATTATTTTATGGGATATTGAATAATTCTCCAAATACCTATGGGTTGTGAGATGAGGAATGATTCTCTAATTACTCACTAGGGTTCATGGCATGATGTTCTACACCCATTAATTGACATTGGACTGTGGGTCCTACTGGCCATAGATGAAATGTGTTAATGGAAAATGAAAACTGTTGTGATATAATGATTTCTTAATTGAATATGAGAAAAAGTTTTTACTTATTAATTAATTGGGTGAATCATGGTTAGTGGAAAAACCCATGAGTGAATCAGTATTTCAGTTGATGGGCTCAAACAGAGTGTATGAATGATTAAATTGAATATATTATGATGCATTAATTAAGCCAATGCACAAGCTTCAAATTTTTTTACATTGATCATGTAGAATTACTATAGAGACATTTGTGGTGTGTGACCTATATGGGGGATATATGGCTTCGGCTGAATCTTGATACATTCATAATTTATGTAGGTTTGAATAATTGAAAATGAATATGAAATGATTGTTGAGTATGCATGACAAATGTATAATGCAGGTTCAGAAAATGGCTGAGGGCTAAAGCAGGTACTAGGATATATAGTTAAATTGTACTACTTACATTATTTATACGTGCTTTATGATGGTATAAATTATTTATTAAATGTATATATTTGGGGTATACACTAGTGGTCCAAGCATTCTATGATTTATATCTCACACCCTACTAGGTCCATTATTTCACTATGAAACTGAGTAGATTCTATTTGGTTGTAGTATTGTGTTATTTTCATATACATGGAATATAGGAATAAAGGACCGAACAGATGTTCTGGATGCTGGATGTGTCCTACCTTGGTGCTAAGATTCATTATTTATTTATTTCCATTTTGGAATGTGTAGAATGTTGTTTTTTTTTCACTGCTTTCCATTTTGTTGTGTCATTAGATTTTCATGCATGAAACTTGTGTATAATTGGTATTTCACACTTTTATAAAAGAGGTATTATTTGTTTTCATATATTTTACCAATAATGCATTAATGATTCGGTTATTGATCATTATTTACTCTGAAAACCAGTTTTCCCATATGATAAAAGTTTATAGTTTCGCTACTGGCAATTCATAAACTGTCGAAGCTAGTCGGCAGCCTCTGACATACGGGGAGATGTGCATGAGGTCACATGTTCACTGGTCCGGCCACCGGTTTATGGCTTAGCTGGTTCAGGATGTTACACCTGATGGATCATAAAAAATCATTTTAGAAATTAAAAAACATAAAATTCATCCAAATTTTCCTAACCTTATTCGAATTATAAAAAATCAAAATTAGTTGACCATATATTCTTTCAGGATTTATATAACATTTATCTCTAATTTTCATTAGTCACATATATGTTTATATATCCAAAAAAATTTATTCCCTAATAATATATTCTTCTATAAATTAAAATTATTTCCCAAAATAAGCAGAATCATTATAATGAAAAATTAAAATTCATAAATTCTCTAAAAATATAATTCAACCTTTATTGCTTATATAAAATATAATATTAGTTTATTTACCTTAATCAAATAAGGATCCCCCAACATTTTAGAAAACTTCTTCAAAAATAACATTAGTTAGATAATCAAAAAAAACTTTTCAATTCTAGTATTATCTCTATAATAAAATATTAATTTCCAAACACTAGTAATAAATAATTACCCTAGTTTAGATGATCATATAAAACCTAACAAAAAAAAATAAATCAATTATTATTGAACTTAAATTTACATTAACACCCCCAAAAAACACATATGTCATATTTGAATAAATTTCTACCAAAATAATCGTATTCATCTTAAACATACAATAATTAAATCCTAAAAAGGGTTTTCATGAATTATAAATTTTGATAAACATTTAATTTTTTAACTCGTGATGGATTCCCAAAAATAATTATTCCAACCTCACATTAAAATATTATAATATATAATTTATATAAACATTTATTGAGATTATAATTATATGTAAAGTCCCTTTAAAATTACAAAATATTTATTTTATTTGAATAATTCAATTTAATACATTCTTTTATTTTTATAGTTTTTTTATGGAATTTGGAAATCTCTTGAATATAAATAATTATCATATAAAATATATATATATAGAAAAAAATCACAAAATATGATTATATATGAATGAATTTCTTTTCAAATTAATTACATCACAAATTTCATCTTGATCTCATCATTGTTCTTACTCAACCTTAAATCCGTATGAAATAAAATTAAAAAATAGAGATGAATGAAAAATTATTTGCAATAAAAATTTAAAAATGGAAAAATAAACATTTTAGTTCATGGATTATTATACAATTTTGTGATTTTGAAAATTTAAAATTTTTCTTATAAACGATTTTATTATCCATGAAATTAACCTTGATACCTAAAAAATATCATAAAACATATCATTGAAAACAATAAATTTAAAAATAAAACTAATGACCCTTCTTCATAATTCATAAATAATAAATATGAACACTTTATAAAACATATATAAATTTATCCATTATGACGTATTATATAATTTATATTAAACATAATTTCATGAGTAATCACATGGGTTAATAACATAAAGAAAATGGGATCATTAGATCATAGAAAAAAATTTAATTTGTCTTAAAAAATCAAAAATAATAAGTCATGTATAAATTTTAAGAAAACATACCATGGTTGACTGATTCTGAATGTAGATTATATTTACTTTATAATATCATACATATGGATACATGAGACCAAAAAATTACCTAGTGAAATTGATAACAATTTGGAAGAACCCATCATAACATGTTCTATATTATGTGATCTCAAAATGTAAGGAAATAATTAGGAAAAATACTGATAAAATTCCATGTAAATAAACGGGTTTCTTAATTCATCCTAAAATCATAATCAATGGATATTTCATAAATAATAAATTATAGAAGTTAGGATATGTCATGTATTATCATGGTTGAGGATGTTATAATAATATTTTTATATATTTTTGATATATATATAAATAATTTCAATCATAGTAACATTAAATAGATAATGAAGGTGATCTATAGGGAGAAATGACATAACCCATATAAAGAGGGTGGTTTTTAGATGTCCCTTAAAAATAATAAAAATTCATTTCAAGATATAAAATTTCCAATCCATTTTAAACCCTTTAAAAAATAAATAGAACAAACTGAAATAAGTTTTATACTTTTATAAAAAAATAAACCATAATTGTAAATAAAAATATAAAAATATAGGTTCTAGAGGTGACAAAAATAATTGAGGCCTTATAAGTAAAAATCGAACCATATTTTTTTATTTTATAATTATACCAAACATTCGATATAATATATGTAAATGGATTAATAGTGAAAAAACAGAAATTCAAAATATTCATTTAATTTATTTAACAGATCATAAATTAAAATATTAATACCTTGAAAATAATTCTATAAATATGAACAATGAGGAGAAATAATTGTAAAATAAAATTTTTAAATATTTAAAATGATGTTATAAAAGTAATATTTTCCTTACCAAAAACATTATAAGGTTTACTTTTATATAAAATTATAATTATTATAAAATATGGTAATAAATGAAAATTAAAATATATTTAAAAATAGATAATAATTTTCAAAAATCATATATATGAACATGGATTTGGATGACAATTTTTATGTGGGACCACGTGAAAAGAAGATCTTGTTTTAACGAATGCCCCTTACCTCAATTTTGAATCATAACATACATTCGTTATCATAAAAGTTGATAATCTTATATATATTAAATAGATTCATAAGATGTTTTTTTAATTTTATAATTCATTTTGTTTTATGTATTATCATTTATATTCATTTACATAATAAATTATGTTCATATATGATGTTTTTATAATACTCTTCTCATATGTCCAAAATGTCATGTTGACTATAGTGAATAATGAAAATTTTACCCTATCCCCAAAATAAAAATCAAAAAATATTTATCATTTTGAACATAAATTTTACCCTTAAATCCAACCCTTAAATAAATTAATAAAAAATGAAGTAGGATTTAATCATGGAGAATACAGGTCATTCATATGCATGGGTAATGTTTCAATTTTTTATCGATCAACATAAATGAATGTATGTACTATTTTATTATTAAAGCATGATAATTATATCATAAATATAATATATTTTCCTTAAAACACACACATATATATACTACATATAAGGGGGTAATGAAAAATGAAACACGTTTTTTTGAGGAGGTTGAAATCGATATGTATGAAAGAGTCACTTTATCATTATTAAATGAATTAAATTTTTAGTAATATATATGATTGAGTAAATTTATTAAAATATAAATATTTAATAAAAATAATATAACGAAATTTAATACATGATCATAAATATCAATGATGGTTTATGATGATTGGTAGATATAATCGGTTTGGAAAACTGTAGTATATTATAATCATAAATTATGGTTTTGATTCCAATTATTTAGAATATTAGATAGATATAGATTATTCAATAATCATAATAACATCATTGTAAATGTAAGACACTAATTTTATTTTTTCATCATTTATATATAAAATTTTAATTTTTGGGAAAAAATAAAAAACATGGTTAGGAATGATACAACTTCCTTGGACAACCTATTTTGATTTACAACATAAGCCTTCTTATGTTGTATTTACTATAATAACTAGAACACTGAGTCATGTTTCTATTGAAATGGAAGATATTTGGGCATGTAATGGCTGTTAAACATGATTTTTATGTTTTAAGAAAATATGTGTAGGGGTTCCCTTTTCAACATGAGGGGATGTAAAGGTTTTCAATTTAATAAAACATTACATTAATATAAATTAATTTTCCTAGAAAAAGTATATAAATAGATATATTTCAAATAATGAATAATTATAGACCTAATTTATATCAAATATTATATTATAGACATTCTTTAGATTATTTGTTTTATAGTTATCTATTTTTTATAACCTGTATGAACCATTTTTTTACAATTACATAGATAATACGACTATTAATATTTAACGGCTAAAATATTTAATATACAAATATTTTTTTTAATCAGTTGATCACGATTGAAATTGTAAACTGTATCCTAATTAGTTTTTTGAAGATAATAATATTAGTAATATTATTCCATTTTAAAAAATATTATTTATTAGAAAATATCACCAATGTCATTTATAAAATTATACAATTAATTTGAATTAAATAAATAAATGATAGAAATATAAATTTAATATAAACCATTAACATAGATGTAACATCCCAGACCCGTCCTGCCACCCGAACAGTGCCGAACGGGTCGGGTGTTACTACCTTTGGAGCACCTCCCCAAACGCGAAAGGCTGCTGACTAGCAGCGGGGGTCTGTTAGGTATAGTGGGGAAGTTATACCCTCCCAAAGGATCATAATAAGGGTAATGGTCCAAGTATAAAAGTAAAGAAGAAGCGGAAAGAAAGACTCAGCAGACTCAAACCAGACCCGCAGAGCGGAAGCATAATCAATATAGATAAACAACAGAAGCAGTAAATGAAACAACAGTAGTGGAAATAAACACAACAGCATGCAAAGAACATGTAACTACAAATTTACAGTAAAACATGCATAGAGAACAGGTCATAGACAACTGAATATAAAAAGGGGGCCAATGGCTAAACAAAAGTAGCTGCAACAAGAATTACAATACAGAAAGTAATCAAAACAAAGTAAACCCAGCTAGGCATTACCTCAAGGTCCATACCATATCCATGAAATAACTAACGTAGCCCAGCTCTTGAAGTTTTCCTCTTTCCTGCACATAAATCCATAAAGTCTACACGCGTCTTGAAGGGCCCGTGTTGGGTGGGAGACAAATCTCAGTAGGATACCACCCAATGGTGCGTACCAAATACATGTGTTTAAGAAGTCATGCATTTACAAGGAAAGTAGTTAACAGTACGATGCACAATTAAACACAAACTCCACTGGTGCTCAATAGCCACCATGGAGCGTCACCTACTTCGACCAACGTCGGAATCTCTATCGTGTAACCTTGCACCACGTTCCACCTGACACCTCCTGTCTCACGTACCGACATCCCGATGGAACGCCAAAAATAGTAACCCAACACCATGTTCCTCCTGACACCTTGTGTCTCAAGTACCGACGTCCCTAAGGCACGCCGAAAATAGTAACCTGGCACCATGTGCCTCTTGACACCTCGTGTCTCAAGTACCGACATCCCGAAGGCACACCCAAAATAGTAACCAGGCACCATGTGCCTCCTGACACCTCGTGTCTCAAGTACCGATATCCCGAAGGCACGCCCATTTCCGGAATTCTCCTCACCTCCCACGTAGCTTTCTATGGCAAGCACCCCCAACCAAAATACATAACCGCAACTACGGGGGCCCCTACCCACACGAGTGGTCAAAACCACCTCACCATGGAGTATCTCTGTGTGAACACTACTCAAAGTCTCTATGAGTGGTAATCACCCAAAATAGTCCTAATCCACCAAAACATCTGACACCTCATGCCCCTGCGACCTTTTCACTTAAGTCTGATGGCCTCTCCATCCAAGTAACCTGGGCCATGCCCAACTTGACAGTCACACTGCCTCAATCTGACGTCCATGACGCCCAATCCCATTGTCAAAACCACCCAAAGTAACCCGGGAAATGCCCCAACCTGTGATTAGCATCACTCAATCGTAACCGGGCCAAGCCCAACACAACCGAAGGGGTCCAGCAGATGCAATTGAGCAATTGCATATATAACATATGTAAACAGAAAACATAATCAGGAAAAACAAACTAAACAGTTGAATTGCACCCTACCAGGTGTTGTCCCATACCAGCACTAAGGTCTTAAATGCCTCTAACAATTTATAACAGGATTTAAAAAATTAAACTAAACAGTTTATAAAAATCATATTTCAATTAAAACCATTTTGGGGTTCCCTGACCAAAATGCCCCGATGAGCAACGACCCCTCACCTAGCCCTACTCACGCAAACTGGTAACCGGGCATACCCAAAAGAATCAAGGATGTCCCATAAGCATTATAATATGAAATGCAGATGAAACGGGTCCTTCTCAAAATACCTGAAAACGCGTCGAAGGCCGCATCACCCAAACAACTATGAAAACACAAAATGAGGTATGCACCACCTACATGAGACTCACACGATGCTACTCCTCCGGTAACACCTGCCAATTCGGTCTAAAATGCGGTAAATCTACAAATGATTCAAAACCGCTCAAAGGGCTATAACTCGTTATATAAAACAAAAATCAGACAAAACGGCCAAGGAGGAATCGAGGCCTTACCGAGGGGGTTCCAACGCACTAATCAGAGCTCGAAACGGGTCTAAGACAGACGATCGGGTGGGGAAGAGAGGTTCGGCTGGCCTGGTTCGCATATCTGGGCGGAGGATGGTGTGTTCTGCCTCAAAACGAGGCTACTACCCGTTTTAGCACAAAAAAGAAAGTACACAGCGTGTACTTTGGGACTACAAACCGTGTATGGTTCATTTAACTGTTCATAAGACGGAATGATTCCTCCGAATAACTTTCCGTACCTGCCGACATGAGTACACTGTGTGTACCTCTGGGTATAGTGCATGTACCGGGTTCCTATTCTCTTCCATGCCGACATACTCACACGCCATTCATATGCCTCATACATGGCTTGAGTACACTACGTGTGTAAAGGGAACACAGTGTGTCCCCGGTTTTTACCCGGCCAACGGCCTACACGCCACGTATGGCCTCACACGGTCGGGGGTCTACACGGCATGTTCAAAACTACACTCTGTGTAGTAAGAAACTACTACACGGTCATCACAAGGCATGTACTCGGTGAGCACACAACCGCTCACTCGCTTACACATACACGACATGTGCTTAAACTACACGGCGTGTAGTTTGGAAATTTCCAGAAACATCTCATTAAATCCAGTTTCCTCAGAAACCAGTCAAAAATTAAAACAGGGTCAGGATTTTGACCCGTTCCAAAAATCCGGGTTCTTACAAACACCCTACCATAACGTAGCTCATCCCTGAGCTGCCAAATGAAACCTGGAGATGGCGCCGAACACGCCCATCCCAGTTAAACAACCCGGACTACCTCGGTCTCAATGGTTCTTGGAAAATTCTTCAAGGGGGCTCCCCACATTTGGAATTGCCTTACCCAGTCTCAACCCAACTAAACATAAAACAAACAGGGTTTACTAACCTGTTTTTCGGACGCATAGTCCTCCCATGACGCATCGTCACCCCTACACCTCATTGGTGCTCCTGTGTTGCTTCTGACACACAAAGTATCCAGCACCGCATCGGTGTACGCCTCTATGAGATCTGGGTGCCTAGCACCTTAAGTATCCCGCATCCATGATGCACTGATGCCCACAGAACCTCAAGTAACCAACATCCATGATGCCCCGATGCCCACAGCACCTCATGTAACCCGCATCGACGATTCCCCGATGCCCATGACACCTCACACACACACACACACACACACATATATATATATATCACACACCCGATATGGTGCCAATCCCACTGACTAGCATCTAGTGAGTCTAAAAAGATCATGTGCACCACATGCACTCGAAACAGACATACCTCTACAGGTCATGCAAAAAAGGAAACATGGATATCACGGTCACAACGCAGTGTAACTATAACTGTCCTTGGCTCACCGGCCTGCTCAGCCTCTTGCA
Source organism: Viscum album (assembly GCA_963277665.1). NCBI lineage: Eukaryota > Viridiplantae > Streptophyta > Magnoliopsida > Santalales > Viscaceae > Viscum > Viscum album. The sequence continues at coordinate 477,298,234 of OY728148.1, forward strand.
GCTCCACAGCGTGCACCTGGCATGAAGCACGGCTGCCTGACGCCTAACCTCCCTGCGGTGCTGCTCCAGTCACCAGCCACTAACCCCTAAGCTGGGTCCCACTGTCTCTTTCATGGACTCCGCGCACAGCTAAACCTCGACTCCCCTCTCCGGGTATCGAACCTGAACCAACTCCAGACGCTGCAGTCTGTCCTAGTCCCTACCTGCCAGCTATTTGAGAAGGCTGCCTGCAAAACCTCTCCAGATGACCATCCTGTCCACATGCCCAGCACTCCTTCGGAGGCCTGTTGCACTGCGCCCGAACATGTCCCGGCTGTCCACACTGGAAGAAAATAACCGAATAACTCCCACGAGGTGGCCTAGCTGAATCCCTAGCCTGAATGCCCTGCTGGAACTCATCTCGTCCTCACTTCTTGCTGTCTGAACAATCAGCTGAAGCTGTCGTCCTGCCTAACAGAGATTTCTCCCTCTCGTTGCCCTCGGCTATAAGTGCCTGATTCATGGCCTCAGAGAAAGAACCCAGCGTGAAAATGTTCAACTGGACCCGAATGGCGTGTTTCAAGCCATCCACAAAGCGCCTCACCCTAGATGTATCATCTCTCACCATACCAGGTGCAAAGCGAGACAACTCTATGAAAGTAGCTGCACAGTCCATGACAGGCATGTAACCCTGCTAAAGACTCAAGAAATCCCAAGCTCTCTCTTCCCTCAGTGTCTTCGGGTAGAAGTTCTCAAAGAACCTTCCCTTGAAGTCCTAACATGCCAGTCCCTCGTGTCTACGAGCATGAACCTGTACGCCCCACCAACGCTTCGTCAGTCCTCTCAGCATGTACGTCGCCAGCTTGACCCTCCGCCCTGCAGGCGTCTCAAGCTGCTCAAATATCATTTGCATAATTTCTATCCAGTTCTCAGCCACCTGTAGACCACCATCACCATGAAAAAGCGGCGGGTGCTGCGACTGGAACTCCCGCGTGAGATATTCCATAGAAGGCTCTACACCTAGAATGCCATTGTCAATCCCCTACAAGACATGTACTAGGCTCGCTCGGAGCTGCTCATCGAGCCAGGGCCCGAACAATGCCAATCCCGGATGCTGTCCTGCCGGCACTAGATCCTGAAACTGATCATGTCCCTGAGCCTATACCTGCGGCTTGTGTTCTACCTGTACCGAATTCTGACCCTGGTACTACGTCGCTATATCATCTCCTTCCTGACGCTCCATCGAGCCATGAATGAGTAACCTGCTGAATACCATAAATGGTCAGACAACGCATATATATATATATAAATATATTCTACACAGATAAGGAAAGTAGTAAAAGGCAGTGCATAACAACTACCCTTACTCCCCCTCACTGCAACCCATGCCCCATGGCATCCGGGCCTTACGACCTCCTTGCCCGCTCAATAGAGCCAAGTATCGATAGTAACTTGGGCCATGCCCATCCCGACAACACACGTTGCCTCAACCGATGACCGAGTCACCCAATCCTGATAGTTACACTGCCTCAGTCATAGTACATTCCTACTCTCATAAGAGTCAGAACCAAAATCCTGCCACATGAAATTCGACAAAAAATAAAGCATGTCATACACATTGCAACAACTAGAAATTCTATCAGGAATTTCACCATTTTATATTTCAAAGTAGATAAATCATGGAAATTGATTTTTTAATTCACATTGTATTATCACATCACAAAGCATACGTGCAATTATGAAATTGAAATACCCTAAAAACGTGCCTATCAAACGCCAAGAAACAAGACATTCCATACCGGGCCAAGGTCCAATTCTCCCTTACCACACCGGGTCCAGGGACACATATCACAATGCAGAACATCACACACCATGGGAGCCACCTAGGTGGAAATCGTATAAACTATAATCTGAGCAAAAGCTATCAGCAATTCCCACCCATGGCAACTAGGTCCATCCCTCATACCTGGGGCTGCAGGCACTCAAGACCAAGCTAGAAACCCATTTCTAGTAACAACAACCTATCTCCAGTCTACCATATCCCAAATAGTAAAACCAGCAGAACGAAACGAGAAGCCTCAAACTCATTAGTATCTAGTAAAACGCTGCTACTAAATCCCTGTCAAGAACTCCTTTTATACCACTTTGTAACATCCCAGACTCGTCCCGCCACCCGAACATTGCCGAACGGGTCGGGTGTTACTACCTTAGGCACACCTCCCTGAACGCCAAAGGCTGCCAACTAGCAGCGAGGGTCTTTTAGGTATAGTGGGGAGTCTATACCCTCCCATAGGATCATAATAAGGGTATTGGTCCAAGTATAACAGTAAAGATGCAGTGGGAAGAAAGAATCAGTAGACTCGAACCAGACCCGCAGAGCGGAAGCATAATCAATATAGATAAACATCAGATGCAGTAAATGAAATAACAGAAGTGGAGATAAACACAAAATAATTCTAAGAACATTTAACTACAACTGTACAGTAAATCATGAATCCAGAACAGGTCATACACAACTGAATATAAAAAGGGCACCAATGGCCGACCAACAGTAGCTGCAACAAGCATGCCAATAAAGAAAGTAAACAAAAAAATGTAAACCCAGCTAGGCATGACCTCAAGGACCATACCATCTCCATGAAATAACTAACGCAACCCAGTTCCTGAAGCTGGCCTCTTTCCTGCATGTAAATCCATAAAGTCTACACGCGTCCCGAAGGGCCTGTGTAGGGTGTGAGACAAATCTCAATAGGATACCAACCAACGGTGTGTACCAAATAAATGTATTTAAGCAGTCATGAATTTACAAGGAAAGTAGTAAATAGTACGATGCACAATTAAACACAAATTCCACTGGTGCTCAACAGCTGCCATGGAGCATCACTGGCTTCGCCCAATGCCGGAATCTATGTCGTGTAACCCAGCACCACGTGCCTCCTGACACCTCATGTCTGAAGTACCGACGTCCCGAAGGCACGCCCAAAATAGTAACCCGGCACCATGTGTCTCCTGACACCTCGTGTCTCACGTACCAACGTCCCGAAGGCACGCCGAAAATAGTAACACGACACCATGTTCCTCCTGACACCTCGTGTCTCAACTACCAACGTCCCAAAGGCACACCCTTTTACTGAAGGCTTCTCACCTCCCACGTGGCTTTCTACGGCATGTACCCCCAACCAAAATACCTAATCACAACTACGGGGGCCTCTACCCAGACGAGTGGTCAAAACCACCTCATCACGGAGTATCTCTGTGTGCACACTACTCAAAGTCCCGGTGAGCGGTAATCACCCATAATAGTCCTAAGCCACGAAAACATCTAACACCTCGTGTCCCTACGAACATGTCACTCAAGTGCGATGGCCTTGCCATCCAAGTAACCCGGGACATGCCCAACCTGACAGTCACACTGCCTCAATCTGACATCCATGACGCCCAGTCCCATGGTCAAAACCACCCAAAGTTACCCAGGCAAAACCCCAACCTTTGATCAGCATCACTCAAGCATAACCGGTCCATGCCCAACACAACCCAAGGGGTCCAGCAGATGCAATTCCACAATTTCATATATAACATATGTAAACAGAAAACATAACTGGGCAAAAGAAACTAAACAGTTGAATTGCACCCTACCAGGTGTTTCCCCATACCAGCATTGAGGTCTTAAATGCCTCTAACAATTTATAACAGGCTTTAACAAATTAAACTAAACAGTTTATAACAATCATATTTTAATTAATACCATTTTGGCATTCCCCAGCCAAAATGCCCCGATGATCAACGACCCCTCACCCAGCCCTGCTCACGCAAACTAGTAACCAAGCATACCCAAAAGCATCCCAGAGGTCCCATAAGCATTACAGTATGAAAATGCAGATGAAAAGGGTCCTTCTCAAAATACCCGAAAACGCACCGAAGTCCGCGTCACCCAAACAACTACGAAAACACAAAATGTGGTATGCACCACCTATTTGAGACTCACACGATGCTATTCCTTTGGTAACACCTGCCAATTTGATCTAAAACGCGGTAAATCTACAAAAGATTCAAAATCGCTCAAAGGGATATAACTCGTTCTTGAACAAAAATCATACAAAATGGCCAAAGATGAATCGATTCCTAACCGAGGGGGTTCCAACTCACTAATCAGTGCTTGAAACGGGTCTCGGACGGATGATCGGGAGGGGAAGAGAGGTTCGGCCGGCCTGGTTCGCGTATCCGGGCGGAGGATGGTGTGTTCTGCCTCAAAACAAGGCTACTGCCCATTTTAGCACAAAAAAAGAAAGTACACGACATGTACTTTGGGACTACACGACGTGTATCGTTCATTTAATTGTTCATAAGACGGAAAGATTCCACCGACTTACATTCTGTACCTTCTGACATAAGTACATGGCGTGTACCTCTGGGTACACGGTGTGTACTGGGTTCCTCTTCTCTTCCTCGCCGACATACTCACACGCCATGTATATCCCTCATACACGACTAGACTACACGGCGTGTTCAAAGGGAACATGGCGTGTCCCTGGATTTTACCCGGCCAACGGCCTACACGCCATGTATGGCCTCACACGGTCGGGGGTCTACACGGAATTTTCAAAACTACACGCTGTGTAGTAAGAAAATACTACATGGTCATCACACGACATGTACTCGGAGAGCACACAGCCAGTCACTCGCCTACACATACACGGCGTGTAGTCTGGAAATTTCCAGAATCATCTCATTAAATCCAGTTTCCTCAGAAACCTGTAAAAAATTTAAACAGGGTCGGGATTTTGACCCGTTCTAAAAACCCGAGTTCTCACAATAAAACTAAAAAATAATATTCATATAATGAAATCTATGATGCAAATATTTTATTCAATTTATATTAATATTTTAAATTAATTTAATTTATTTTTCTATTTAGTAAATAAATGTAGTGAAATTATTTCATATGTCATTCAAGTAATTAATTTATCACTAAAAATTTGAATTAACTTAATATGATAATAATTATTTATCATTTAATTTTTTTTTAAAAATGATCATATTTTTCCCCCTCACGTTTTTTATAAATCGTATGATAATTGATTTTTTTCTCTTTATGTTTTATATACATATTATAAAGGTCAAAGTAATAAAAATAGGGGTCCTTGTAGGCATATATTATTGAATTGGATTGATGTAGTTGAATGCAACTCAATAAATATGATAATGTAATCTTTTGGGGTCAATTTTTACTCACTATAATATTTTTTTTATCTTTAATTACCAAATTTTCCATTAATGTGGTTATTATTAAATTCTATAGATGAAAATCATAGTGGCTAAAAATAAGTGGGTGAATATTAATAGTTCACTACATATTAACATAAAATTTGGTGTCCATTTTTCTTGGTTTAACTCATAGAATTTTCATATTTTTTTAAATTTATTCTGGCGAGATGCGACTAAAATTTTTTTTTTGGGAAAAGGAATTTTTTAATCAAAAAATGAACATATATAAAAAATGGTTATAATTAGGATTCATATGCAATTAATTTTATCAGATATTACTAAATAATAAATTTTTAACTCAAAAAGATAATTCAAAGATTATTATGACTTTTATATTACTTAATTTATTTATAATTAATGAATGATTTATGATAACATGTATTTTCACTACAGACTAAAAAATAACTAATTTTATATGAATTAAAATAAATATATATAATATATTTTTGATATGCTAACATAGAAAAAGATATAATTTTTATAAAATAAACTACTTAATCTTTGATAAATTATTTATCATATTATTCAATGAGAAAAAATGAAACCAATTTTTGAAGAAAATATAACTTTTTTGAATAAACTAACATTAATAAGATTTAAGTAATAATTTAAAATTAATCTATCAACACAATAATTTTTTTTAGAAATCAGGGTTTAATTTTTTTATTATAAAATCCTTTTCATACCCTTATATTTGGATTCTAGGTTCTCTGTTTTATATTTTAAAAAAATTGATGGTTCATTTATGATTGGTGTGGTTTATCATATACTCTATCGATAATAGTTTTATTTAAAAAATATTTAAAGTATGTTACAAACATTATATCATCATTGGTTGGAAAAAATAAATCTAGAATAATAAAAATCAGTATAGAGTGATTTTTACTCTAGAAATTATTAATTCAGGAAAATCCCTTTCAAATTGATGATTATTTAAATACAATCATATTAATTGGGAGTTATTTACGTTAGAAATAAATCATGGTTAATAAAATGTACATAATTATATAATATCAATAATTGGGATTATATAAAACAAATAAATTAAAGTAGATGTAAATAAAAAATATCTTATAGGGGAATTTTTATTTGAAATCACTCATAAAATATGTAACACTATAATATAATCCGTTAAGAATAGAGAAGGTAATGGGTTATTTACAAGATAAAATTACATTAGTACATATAATGAAAGATAATTAATATCCAATTATTAGTATACACACCAAGAAGATGATATTAGGTGGATGAAAGGAAATGTGTCTCATAGAATGAAATCTTCATTTGAAACCCTAACATAATTTTTTTTGAAAGAACATGTATATATAATGTAGAAAAAGAATTTATTTTATCTCCTTTTAAAAAAGGTATAAATAAAAATAACTATATTCATTACATAGAATAAAATATTTTCACGTATTTTTCTTCATAAAAACTATAATTAAATTTTTTATATACCTTCTTGGGAATATTAATCGTATATATTAAATTTAATATACTCTATTTATTATTATATGTTATATTTTTTTTTATTTTTTTATTTTTACAGGAATGATGAATCTTTTCGGCATATATAAGTGATTTTAAAAATTGAATTTGATATTATTCTGTCAATATAAATATTTAATATAACAAATATATAACAAATAATAAATAATTATATTTATATTCAAGATTAAAAAAATTAATTTTTTTGTTCATATAGTTATCCATTGATGGGTTTTATAGTATTTTTGAAGAAGGGGGTTTTAGAAACCAATAAAAAAACAAGACATATCTTTATGGGTGATAAATTTTAAGGATGTAATAATCATCATTAAATCCAATGAATAATGAAATTATATATATTTATTTACATATATGGTATATATTTAATTTCGATTGAAAATTTATTTAAAAAAATTGATGATATATGAAAAATGATACATCATGAAGGCAATAATCTAGACAATGAACAATTAACAATATTATTTTTTCTAATTGAATTGAAAATAATATTATTACATTTATATTATAAAAATTTAGAATAATAGTGATATAACAATAATAATATAACATTGGTGAGGATATTTTCTAGAGAGAAAGATTGTAATTAAAGAAGATGAGGAATATGTAATACCAACTATGGAATTTCATAAAATCTATGGAAATTTTGGTATGGGATAAAAAATTAATTATATAGTATAGTAAAGTTTAGATAAGATTCGATGAGGATAAAAAATTTAGTTTTTACATAAGAAATTGAATATAAATTTCATGGTATGATGGTGTGGACTGTCCTCTTTTATAAGTTATTTAGACGACAATATTCAAAACTCCAATTAAATTTTAATGATAGTATGAAAGTGATCAAATGTCAATTAATCCAAAATTTATAATAAAAAATTACCTTCTGTATTCAAACATATATTATATATAATAAAATATATTTTATAAGAAAATAATGTTGTAATCATAATGTGTTCATAATCATATTTGGATTCTAATACAATTAAAAATTCATGTTACTAGAATATATATATATATATATATATTGTTCTGTGTGTGTGCGAGTTTGAAAAAAAATACATTCCTAAATAAATGTATTAAAATTGAAGGTATATTTTAAAAACTAGAGAATAATTATAAAATAATAATATAAAACTAGTTGTTTTAGTATTATAATGGTCATTAATTATAATATTTGAAATCACAATTGTCAGACAGAAATTGAAATTGAAATTTCAACATTATATTATCTTGTTGATCTAAAAATATAAAATCCACATTAATATATTTTATTGAAAAAAAGTGGGGAAATTAAATTATCAATATTATAGAAAAAATATAGTTTTAGAGGAAAATATTACACACGTTTCTTAAGCTTTACAAATTGGTTAAGCAATGAGAGAACAATATTTTCAAATTAATTCTTTTACATATAAATATTTTTTATTATGAGTTAAAAAAATTATATAATGCAATCTTTTATTGTGAAAATTTCACAAATGTGATTGTTTTAAAAATATTTATATTTTATCACAGTTCAACTAAAAACCAATTATTTCATAAAAAATACTAAAAATTTATCATATTTTAATATTTATATTATAAATCTTAAATTGATGTTTACTTTTGAAAATTTAAATTTAAATATTTATAAATTAAATATTTTCATAAAATAAAAAAATATAATTAAAACAGATATTTTATAAGAGAATAACATTTTATACATTTAACCATTCCTTTTAATATTTATTATTATTTACTAATTAAATCAGTAATAAAAATTATTAGTATCAAATATATAATATCATTATTTATCAAGATATTCTTTTAATAAAAATTCATGTTGCATGAAAAAGGAAATGATTTTTAAAAACATATTTCTAAATAAGAAATTATATTATTAGACATTTTAATAAAACTAATAACAATACTTTATATTTAAACCTTTATTTACAAACATTTTATATTTATTTCTTAAAATTGTACTTATTGTTCATTTTTATAAGTACATTTCTCATGTTTAAATAGTCATACATAAATATTTACATTATATCAAAAAATATCATGGATTTGTTTTTGTTTGTGGCTGTGTGGGGAGAAAACCATCAAAAACATTGTTTATTTAATGAATAAATGTACAGTGATATTTTTTTTATTAAATATTAAATCTAAAAATAAATTATTTCCTAGTAAAATTTTTATTATAAATTTTATAAATTAGTTGAGTCTAATTTAAATGTATACAACATTTTGAATATAATTTCTCATATTATGTCTTCATTACACTCTAACGCTAATCCAAATTAATTATCAATAATAAAAAATATTTAATATTTCATTAAATAAAATAATCATATATACATATAACCTATTCATAGATTATATATTACAATAATTTCCTAAAAAATATAAGAATTTATATGAAATTAATCTACAAAAAATCATTCATCACATAAAAAAATTAACGCTTATGATGCATTACTTTTCTTTAAAATCAAATTAGACCATTTTTTCATAAAATCAAATAGTAGTATATGCATATCATGATCCCAAAAATATAATATAATTCACCAAAAATTTCATGGATCTAATTTTCATTATGTAAATAGTCAATTAAAATTCATTCAAATATGTTTAACCTTTCTCAAAACAAATCAACCCTCTGTTACATTAACATCATGTATATATTATGGTTATGATTTTTTTATATTGCAACCATCTATTATTCAACAATTACCACTGAAATTAAATTTCATTCAAAATATATATCTTCAATATAATGTATACCATTTAATACTTGTTTCTAAAACATTAAGGTATAACTACTATTGAGATATTAGTATATGCCACATAAAATACATATACCTTCACTAATATACAATAAAATAATTCCTTATGTTAGGATACTATATTTTTCCATTTGAAAAACAATATAATATGTTTGTATAATATTTTAGTATACCACCTTATTTGGTAATAATAAATTTTGGTTTCTAGATATTTTCCATGTCCATATTTTTTTTCATCATTATAATCTAACAAAAAACAGAAACAACAAATATATATCAGCAAAATCATACTAAAAGGAATTCTGAATATGAAACTCTGATGTATTATCCAATAACATTACCATATATCTATTGATACATTCATTTCAATATATATTTATTTATATTATCCCCTCTTATACTTCATAACATCATCTTTATTTTTTATTTGGATTTAAATTCATCACAAGGGAATGTAATGAGAATTTTAATAACCAAATAATGTTTCCTGGGAGTATCAGAAATAGTGCACACTTATGTATCCTTTTGTGAATCAGATACTGATTGAATTAATAATCTGCACACCCTTTTAGGTAAATTATGCCTAGGTACATCTGTTTTGGGGCCTACATCAACTTATAATATCCTGACATCGATGTAATTCCAAAGAGAACCCAATGATTCCTAATTTTTCAAAATAAGAGAATGAAATTTAATACATAGACTTATCAATTAGAATTATCTCAATTGTTTTCACTAATGTAAAGTTATCTAATTCCACAGTAAATAACAAGAATTTTTTCTAAAAAACAATTAATCCCATATTAGATACCAACTGTGGATACATAACCTAAACCTAAAATAAATTATAACACAATTTATGTATTTTTATGATATACCTTAAAATAGTCTCAAAACCGAAGAACAAAAAGTTATATTATCTTTAATTACTCAATACATAAGAAAACTAGGTGAAAATTTTTACATAATCAATCTCTACTAGTATTCCTTATGTAATTACCACAATATATGCATATCATCATAAAAAAGGTATAAAAACATTAGAAAAGGGTGATCTTGAGTTCCCAATAGGGAGATAACTCGTTAAATTTTCATCATGAGTAAAACCCTAATCATTGAATGATATAAGGTTTTTATGTGGCATTGAATCCATTTTTTAAGTTTAAATATTTTTTTTCCTAATGTGAATCCACAATGTGATCATTGGTGTATGAGGGGGTTTTAGGATTGGTTGGATCTTAGAACCAATATTTTGGGAAAAATTAAGAAATCCCACATGATTTGTAGAAAAAATTTTGGACATGCTATGTGGTTTGACCAACCATGTGAGGACTAGAAAGAGGGTATGAGGATTACATAATGTCTCGAGAAACTATGTTGTGTTAGCACATTCATGTGAATTGAACCTGAATTTTTTTAAGAGAAAAAATGAAAAATTTGTTCATGTTTAGTCAAACTATGTGAAATAACCATGTGAGTTCCACCTTATAATAGTATATGGAACATATTTTCAGACATAGATTGGTAAAACATGTAGATAAAAAATGTGGCCCTACATTGTGATAAAAATGAAAAATTACCCAGAAAATACCATTAAACATAAATCTACTTTTACTAATTCCTTCATTAGATGCAATTAGGTTTTTAGATCTCCTCTTAAACCCAAAAGGTATGATTTTCCACCCTGTCAACAAATGAACATATATTCTGGTGTCAGTTGTATCATTGTATTTTTTCTTGTGAGTACTCCATTCCTTTTGTGATATTATTAATTTCACATGTAATTAATTTAAATTTTTAATTTAAAACTAATATTCAATATTTCTTAGTACTCTATGTATACTCCAATTTTAACAGATATTGGTCGAATGATAAGATGAAACCGAATGAAACTCTTAAAAGAACATATTCTAACTGGTAAATAATTTTTCTGAGTTTATTAGTGATTTATATTGGTTTTTTTAATTGTGTCACATGTTGGAAATTCCATCACAGCCCTAATAATGAATTTAATAATCTAACACATATTATGGGTGAGGCCCCTGTAATAAATTATAGTAATAAAAAATAATGTTAGTTAGCCTTGATCTTCCCCAATATGGTCAATGCTTATTCTCATATACAATTTCTCATGGTTATTTGTTTATGTGGGTTATTTAAATTTATATTTTCAGCCTTGGGAACCTGAGATGGAACCATTTAATTATGATTATGTTGTTTTCATGCTTCTTAACTCCTTATGTATCATTAATTATGATTTAAATTTATTCTATAAAACAAGTATTGTAGAATATTCATGTTTCATAGCTCCCGGTGCTTATTTTCATTTAACTTGGATTTTGAATTGAAATAAATACTTAGGATATCTTTCTTATATAATCATACAATAAAATTACATGTAATGATATGTTACTTGGTTTTTATTCTTTTTCATCTTCTGGTCTTAGAGGTATCGTGTGTCTTGAATTAAGGACGCCCTAAACAAACACGAAGTGATAGATTATATTCTACTTGAATCATCAGATGTGCCCCCACATTTAACCTTAATGGGATCTCTAGGAGTATTATTAATAGTATATATTGAAACTTATTCCTTTGGGTAGAGACCATGGATGGTCATGTTGTGAAAATGGTTATACCATCCCAGGGTTGATTCTTGGTCCCCTATGTGAGATACATGTTATTGACTCAGATTTCCCTAAGCCATGAGTGATACAAGGGCTACCATTTTGGGATTACAATAAAGTAATCTATGGAATTGGATATATTATAGGATCTAATAGTGACCCTCAAGAATTTATATCGATCTCCTAGGATGGTCTAAGGATGTTGTGTACGATTTTATTGGATCCAATATTTATTTCACCTATAATTACTCTTATTAAATTGATACAATTCTCAAATTATATTCTAGGGATGCATTCAACAAGAAATAGAATATACGTGGGGTGGGTCTATAGTTGATGAATAATTTAAGATGACCCACACACATAACTTTTCACTAGTAAATGACCCCTTGTATTAGAAATCCGTCTTAGGCTGAATAAGGTGGTATTAATCAGGTGTCCATTTAGGAACCCGAAATGATGTATATATTTATTTATTTCAATGTATTTATCAATTATGTCATAAGGATCATGTTTATATTTCATGATAACAAATGATCATGACTCCATTTTTGGTGGCCTAATGGGATTGTATCTTACACCCTACTTGTTTTACCAATGGTACCGAAGAATATTTCCTAATTTCATGTATAGATAATGGGAATCACAAAACATAAAATTTTTTATATATAACATTATGATGGACTATAAAGGAATATTACCGAACCTATTATTGAGTTTCTATTTGTTTTAGTATTTTGGTAAATTTATGTATTTCTGTTTATATGTGATATATGCCTATATGTCTTGTTACCTGTGTACTATAAATAAATATATCATTAAAATAACTATCATTATATATAATTGATATTAGTTTCCACATGTTATTTCATTATGTTTCATTATTTATTTTTCTCTGCTATTATTGTTTTGTAAAATTATGTTATCCACTGCGACAAGTCATTAGTGTTTTATCATATTAGTTTCCACTACTACTGATTCCTATTTCTGATGTACAAATATAAATGAAAATAATTTATGAGGGAATATTCTCCCATGGGCACACCCTAGGATATCACTAATTGTAGACAACCTCTAGAATATGGGAATGAGCGATTGGGGTCTTGTGGTCCCGTCTCAAGGAATTACTATGTAAATTTCTTGTTGGCTGGAAAAAACCTGAAAGGACACAAGAACATGGATACAATATATTATTTTAAATAATAAGGAAAAATATTATTTTTCAATATGTTGTAATTTAGGGGAATTTATCTCAACATAAAATCATGTATCTTAGGTAATGAGTGTAGAAATATGATATAATAAACATGATTAAAAGAGGATGATATAATCATAAAACACATAATTATCGAATATGAATTAAAATTGGTATCCATTACAATGGTAATGTAGATACATTAAAAATGATAATTCTCAACCATTATTACATGGATAAATTTCATTATGTTAATGCCTAATATTGTAAATGTAGGAAATCTATATCATTTTAAATATTATGATTATGAATGTTGTTAATATTCACTATGTACATTTTCTTTCTTGCAAAGATATCCATTATGAATAATATTGACGTTCAGTCTTTTGAATGTATAATATTCTCATCATGTTCATGGTTCATATCTTTATCTCCTGAGGTATAAAAAATGAAATAATTATATGGTGATATATGTCCCCAACAATCATCATTGACTCATGTGTTTTCCATAATACATCAATAATTCAATATATCATGAAAACAAAAACGAAAAAAATGTGATTCAATAATAATATCAGACAGAACCTATGTAAAGAAAATTAATTCATGAATCCTTAAGATGGTATCATAATAATTTACAATATCGATATTAACATTTCACCCACAAAATAAAATTAATGAAATAAAATATTTCAAATGAAAATTAAGAAATAGATTCATCCTGAAAAAATATCATAATGGATAAATCCTTGATAGATATAGAAGAAAATAGTGGTGGAATCCTAATAGAATTTTTACATAACACATTTATCTATGGAGTATGAGAATATGATACATTCCCATTGAAAATTATGTTTTAATACTCAGGTGAAAAATATATTTACCACATTATATTAAAAAATAATTTTTAAGTAACATGTATTTAAATATAAATAATGGTCATCAAAATGAAATGTGGAGTGAATGATAAAAATGTAGAATTTGAGTGGATTGATAAACCCTTTGATCATTCTAAAATTACCTAATTGAAAAATAGCATCATTAGAAGAGTAATAAAACCTTATTATTCAAAAGAATAAAGTGAATTAAATGAATCATTAGAGATATTATTTTTTCAACTGTGGAATAAAGATCATTTGAGGGAATTAAAAACAATGATATGGTTGAAAACCATATTAAAAGATATGGAAATTATTCACAATTGTATTTTACCTTTTTATCGAAAAAACCCATCGTAAAAGAAGAATATAGTGTCAAATGTGATTTAACAAGAAAATAATTTTGAAATAGTGTATAACATCATTGTATGTTATAAAAATGATGTCATTATAGATAAAAATTTAAAGGGAGTGATTTCTACCAATGAAAAGTATTTTTTCAATAATGACCCTATTATAATTATAATAGTTTAAATTAAAACATATTGAAAAAGTAAGCCTTAAATTGGAATTAAATTAGCATGAATAAATAATATTTCAAGATATAAAATCTCAAATAATATTTATATAAATCCCTTATTTTTAATTTGGTGTATAAAAATTATTATAAGAGTAGATTTATGAGAACAAAACATTACATCTTTCAAAACATACAAATAAAAATATATTAATGTAGAGAGATATTGATGTTTATGTTCAAATATCATGAGTTATATAAATTAATTTTATTTAATATATAATTATAGGTATGAAATCTATTTAAAATTAAGGGGGATCATGAAATAAAATTTTCCTCATTGATGAAATTTATAGAGTAAACCCTTTGAAAACATATTTATTGAGGAATGAGTTGCCCAAAATGAGACCTTAAAGACATTCAGTAGAACTCCATAAACAATAGAATAAATAAAAATAAATGTATTCATTAAAGAAAATACATAATACTATGTATAATTGAGATCAATAATAGTTTTTTGATCTTAATGGATGAAAATTGATTAAACATAGATCCCTAACATATTCCAAAATGATTTTGAGCATACACTTATCATCATAAATAATAAAATTAATATTTTGGGATACTAATTTGGAAGATTATTTATCTATATATCATTTTATTCTGACCATTTAATATGATATGACATTTATATATTATATATTTTTTATCTTTTCTTTTCATGAATGATGTCATGACCCCCTCCACACAAAGTGTAACCCTCCTGGGCCTATATTGTGAGAAGGGAGATAATGACCCCTTAGTCCAACCTCTAGTAGGCCCCAGGTTTGCGAATAGCACCGAGGGTATAGAAAACACATAGATTGGAGGCATTACCCTCTAAGAGAACTCATGCGGAAGAGAGAGATAAGATAGACTTGAAATAACTCCACCTCAGATTGAAATACAAATGTAATCCAAAGTACCCATATGCAATGTCAGTCAAAACTACTAAAACTGAATGGAGAAAAACAGAAAGTTCCCAAAGGAAAGTAAAAACAGTAGCAACCACAAGCCCGAATAGCTCCTGCAACCCCATGCTAGTAGACACCAGCTTGATCTTTGACCTACTCCAAGTGACCTAAAATACAGTTTATATAGACATAGGGTGAGTTTAACAGTATACTCATTAGGATCCTACCCAAAGGCTCATGTGAAAAAGTAAAGAAAGCAAGCTAAAGCACAGTGAACAACAAGTGATCCTAACTCGTCACCTAAACATGAATACTACATTCCCAACCTCACCATGGCTACTCTAACAATGTAACTCTTACAAGAGTATATAATATAATTATGAATATCAAGGGTACCCCACTACTACTTCCCCATTATTTTTTCACTTTTCTCCAACGTCACACGTCCTATGCATCTCTCTCTTAAAAGGCATGCTTGTAGACCCATGGGAAAAGACCCATAATATGCACCTCCTACAATAAAACCACCACCTCTACACATGAATGTAACCCAGTAGTTTCTGGGAGCCACTACAGCTCACATAACGTGTATCATACAGAGGGTATAATACCTTAAGAAATTAAACCCCATTCATCGTGTAAGGATCCTCAAGCCATCACAACCTACACATGTAACACCTATAGTAGTCCATTGGATACTATATTTAGAATATCTATGTGTGAATAATGAAAAGCCATTACAACCCTCTACACACATATGTGGGGTAAACTGCCCACTATTTCTACCATCAAAAGTGTCTACAAATAGAAGAGAGTGAGGCTAATGGGGGTAGTCAGCCATCCATCCTCCCACCACAATATAGGGGAAAACACCCCCCAGGATTCTGAATCCCCAGGGTGTCAGTTTCCCTTACTGAAAAGGTTGACTAGCGTATAGAAACACAAAAGGTACAGAATATACTATAGCTCTTAACCACACTATGGGACTAACCTAGTATTAGACTCAACTATAGCTAGCGTCTCTCGGACTCCCAACTACCACTTCTAAGAATAGGTATCCTATAATCAAACAACCATTTAAATAACATTAATACAATATTTCAACACCTTTTTTAGAATAACATTACGTTAATTAATGCTTTGAACATTAATTAACCAATAACAATTCCACATTAAAATTTCATTAGCATCACACCCAAACTACATTGTTCCTTCCAATCACAACCTCAACATTGCACTCTAGTAAGCTCTAAACACCATGGCTTAACATTATTTATTCAATTATTTATTTTCACAATTACATTCCCATATTCCTAGTCATTCTAGAAGGGTATGTAAGACTAACTGCCATGATAAGTGGAGATAAGTAAAGCACATAAACAACTAATAATAATCAGCAAGCGTCCAAACATTCAAATGCAACCTGTCCCATTATCCCTTGTGTCCTCCCCGACACCCACATGCATAAAACGATGCATATTGCCACTTTAGTCATCATTTTCTACCACAAACAAAAGGCCTCCTTTCCCCCACACATCACAACATCATTCCAAGATGACATATCAACACAAGCAGCAGGAAAACAAACATCATAAAAATTTGGCGCTTGGCCCTTTAACAATCAAGAGGGTAACTTAGAACCCTACTAAGAATTATCATTTATCAAACAACCTGTTCATTAATCCATCTAGGATTAAACCATTATTATTCACAGGTTCCTTATTCGGGAAACCTAATCAGTATGTTATCAAAAATGATTAAACAAGCTTACTGTTCCAATTACAATAAAAAAAAGGATTCATTTACATGCCTCTTTATCTATATCCAAACAATCATTAATTAATTACGGTTTATATTTTTTACCAATTTCCATCAAGAATGAATATATAAATGATGAAATTATGGATATCACACTATATAGAAAAATAATAAGCAATAACATATGATCGATACCAATTTATTTATCCGATTAAAATATTTATTATGTCAATTCCACTGTGATCCAGTGGGATAATACATGATAACTATACAATTCCACATAAAATATAAGAGATGAAATGAATCCCTTACCTCAAACAGTTCCTAAAATTTTTAATATGAGAATGGGCTACACAACAGATTATGATATCCTCCCACCGTGGAAATTGTATCCACCTGAGGATGCAAAGACACCACCACACCAGTGAATACACATGAAAAAACTGTTATGAACATGGGGGTAAAATTCCATAAAAGGGAGAGGATAAACAGAAGGAGACGGACCGAAAATAATGATAATAGATCATACATTATATCTAAGATTGATCGATACAGCTTGGTTGTATCAAAAATAGAGTGGAACCAATCCTAGATGTAAGATTGATTTTATAACTCCTTCGGAATAGACGGAAAGGTTAGAGGATCTCGCATCAGAGAACAAGGGGGATGAACAAGGGAGGAAGATATCTTGTCCCTTTTGAATATTTAACGGTGTGAAAATTTAAGATACACTTAATTTACAATTAAAAGCGTATCGCATTAAACCACATGGTTTGACCAAGTAAAAACATCCCAAGCCTTAGGAATAATTAATATAGGAGTTATGGACTTTGAATTGGCCATAGAGTCCATAAAATAAGGATTTAAATGCATTTTATGTCAAAGGAAACATCAAAGGGGATAAACTCTAGGAATCTAGAAACATTGTATATGAAATCAAAATTTGGCAAATGAAAAACACTCTTTATGAACCACACTATTAGATCCTCACCAATAGAACACTGTTCATGAACATCACCAATAGAACATTGTTCATGAACTTCATCGATATAACATTGTTCATGAACTTCATCGATATAACATTGTTCATGAATTTAACCTTTAGAACCTCAATGATAGAAAACTGTTCATGAACCTCACAGATAGAACATTGTTCATGAACATCACTGTTAGAACCTCATCATTAGAACATTGTACACCTACCGTTCTCGAAATACTATTCATAGAACTCAAAATTTGGAAAAAGTAAGAGTGGTTACCGATAGAACTGTTCACCGATGGAACTGTTCATAGAATTGGAAATTTGGAAAAGGAAAGAGAGGTTACTGATAGAACTATTCATGGAAGGAACTATTCATAGAATTGGAAATTTGTCATAGGAAAGAGAGGTTACCGTTAGAGGTTACCGATAGAACTATTCACTGAGTGAACTGTTTATAGAATTGGATATTTGGAAAAGGAAATAGTGGTTAATGTTAGAGTTTTCCGATAGAAATGTTAACCTATGGAACTATTCATAGAGTTGGAAATTTGGAAAAAGATAGAGAGGTTACCAATAGACTGTTCACTGATGGAACTATTCATAGAATTTTAAATTTGGCAATGGAATGAGAGGATACTGTAAAAATTTATTGATAGAACTATTGACCGATGGAACTGTTCATAGAAATGGAAATTTTCCAAAGCAAATACATGTTACCATTGGACCTCACCATTGGCACTGTTCACAGAAGGTTACCAATTCACTGTTCTCAACTATCGACTATAGGAACTGTTCACCGATGGTCATCGATTCTACTGTTCACAAAAAGGGAAAATTGGAAAAGATTTGGTGATAAGTCACCTTGCCTACCAGAACACCTCAAACACAATATTTTCATAATGGATGGGACATAGAATGTCTTGGATATTACATCAGATACCCCTCAAAACATTCTCGTCCTTGAGAATTCAATGCCCACCTAAAGGGATAACAAAACAGGGTTTGAACAAACCACCCATCGAGATACCTATAAAAATACAACAAGCCAAAAGAAGAAACAAATAAAACTTATAATATAAACATGAAATCTCTAACCACAAAAGGACATCGTTACATGAAAAGAGTTAAACATCAATCAAATATTTGTATTTAGCATGTATCGGTGACTCATGTGCCCATGTGCTCTCCTCCATGACACCGTGTCTCCAAAAGACACAAAACAAGGGGATAGAACACCCACACAACACCTTATCCTTATGGTCTTGGATCTCCACAGGTCGCTCCTCAAAGGTTGCAACCTCATCAACATAGATATCTCCCATATCGATAATGTGAGAGTCGTCATGAAGATAACTAAGGAGTTGTGATACATGGAAAAAATCATGTATCAGTATCATTTTTAGGGGTAGTAATACTCGATATTCCACAGATCCAACATGAGCTGACACCTCAAAAGGACCAACAAACTGGGGAGAAATCTTACTTCCATGACTGAACCTTCCCTACCCATGACAGGGAGTCTCCTTCAGAAAAACATGTTCCCCAAGATCATACTCTTAGGGACTCCTCCATTGATAGGCATATGATTTCAAACAGTCTTACGAAGTCTTCATCCTCTCGTGAATCACCCAATCCATCTCTATTTTATTCTACACTAGTTCCTGTCTGAGAATTACTGACTCTCTAAACCCAGTACAACAAAAAAGAGAACGACAAGGTCGGCGATACAAGGCTTCATACTTTTCCATACCGATGGTGGAGTGAAAACTATTATTGTATGAAAACTCCACCAAGGGTATGTGCCTCATCCATGAACCTCCAAAATAAAAAACACTAGAGCGTAACATGTCTTTAATATTCTAGATGGATCGCTCTGTATGACCATAAATTTCATTATCAAAAGGAGTGATAAGGCATATATTAGAACCGAAAGAATGTAAGCGAACTCTCAACACCTTTTTGGTAAAATGAGGATCTTGATCAGAAATGATCATTCTTGGGACTCCATGATGTCTCACTACCTCTTCTATATACTTCCTTGACAAAACATCCACTGAGCTCGACTCCTTGATCGCTATGAAGTTGGCTGATTTTGTTAAACGATCCAATACCACACAAATATCCTCGTGTACTCCCAGAGCTCGAGCTAAACCATAAACAAGGTCTATTGAGATTCCCTCCCACATCAACTGAGGAATCTATAATGGCTGGATAAGTCCTCTAGGAACATGGTGTTCAGACTTTACCTTCTGAAAGACCAAAAATCGAGACACAAACTCTGCAACTGAATTCTTAAGCACATGCCACCAAAACTGGCTCCTCAAGGCTTCGTACATCTTTGTCACGCCGAGATGCACTATAAATGGTGAACTATGAAACTCTCTATGAACCAACTCTCTCATTTTAAAAGGAACAAAAATTCTTCAGTGATACACCACTCAGTGTTTTTCATCCTCAGACCACCCATGAGGGGCATCGCTACAAATAACTCGGTCTCTCCAGACCAACACCTCTAGATCCCCCGACTAGGACTCTTCCATCTTCTGAACCAGGGATGCCTGTAATGTCATATGAAAAATACAATCTCTGCCCCAAACATCTCCCATATCAATATATTATGTAGACAATTCTTGCATTACTCTCTAGGAATCAATGGATTCATGCACAACATCACTACGTGACTTTCGACTCAGCTCATCTTCTTCCACATTCTCCATTACATGTGTATATGATATCTCAATGTCATATTCCTATTAAAAATTCATTCACTAACGTTATCTTATGTTCAAATCACGTTGGGAGAAAACATTCGTCAAACTCTTATGATCAGTGAAATCCACAAAGCGATCGCCAATGAGTTAATGTCTCCCCAACATCAGAGAAAACACTATAGCTGCCAAATAAATTTCATGGGTGGAATAGTTATGCTCCTGGGTATGAAATTTCCAGGACCCATAAGAAATAACTGATATCTACTGCATGAGAACAAATCCTAACCCTCGATTCGAATAATCACAAAAATCATCATAATAAACTCCATCAACTGGAAGACAAAGAACATAAGCACTTATTAACTTATACATTAGATGATAAAAAGATATCTGACACTGATTAGTATATATGAATGCCTGCTCCTTCCTAGTCAGACCTGTCAGAGGAGTTGCAACTAGTGTGAAATTGGAAACGAACCTCCTGTAGTAGCCAATGAGACCAGGAAAACATTGCACCTATGACCCTATATTGTGGGCTACCCAAGTCACAAAAACTTCTTTCATCGATGAAGACACAAATAATCCCAGTTGGGACAAAACATTCCCTATGAAATGGACTTATCGAGCCCAAAACTCACTCTTTGAAAGCATCCCAAATAGATGATGTTGAATAAGAGATCTCAAAATGGAGTGTAGATGCTCTTCATGCTCCTCCTCAAATATGGAGTACATAAGGATGTCATCAATGAAAACCACCACAAGCATATCCAGGAACTCATGGAACACAATATTCATCAATCCCATGAACACAACTAGAGCATTCTCCAGGCCGAACGACATTACAATGAACACATAATTCCCATGATGATAACGGAAACCAGTCTTCAGGATATCCTCATCCTTTACACGCATCTGATGATAAACTGACCGCATGTCGATCTTTGAGAACAAAATTTCACCCTTTAGTTGATCGAATAAATCATAAATCTATGTAAGAGGATAATGATTATTTATTTTCATTTTGTTTAAGCAATAATAATCGACACACACCTTCATATTATTGTCATCCTTTTTCACGAACAAAACTGATGCACCCCTCTGTGACACACTTGGCCGAACAAAACAGCACTGTAATAGACCATAAAGATATATATGTAGCTCTCGTAACTCAAAAGGGGTCACCCTATATGGATAAATAGAGAAAAGAGATTCTCATGGTTGTAGCTCAATCCCAAACTCGATCTCTCGTTGAGGGGGTAAGGCTACAAACTCTTTTGGAAAGACATCTGTGTAATCTTATACAACCTTAGGAAACGCCTACTGATGAAACTCTGGTGAACTCAACATCATCTAAGCAATCATGGATGATAAGGATGGAAATATCTTTTGGCCCCTCAGATGGTCTCGCTCGGCAAAAAACACCACTACCTCTCCATCCACATCAAAGAAAAAAACCTTCTTCTTGAAGAAATCCATGATAGCCTACACCGAATACAACCAATCCATGCCGAGGATGACATCATATTGTTGTATTTGTAAATGTAGGAAATATCCCCAAGGGAGATGTTTCCCCAACACCTGCTCACAGTTTCTATATACTTCAAACAAGTCAGGTCAACCTCCAACTGGCGTAGTTAACTCCAAGGGCACTGGGAGCCTCTCTACCTCAAGTCCCAAAGCACAGACGGGGGTATGTGGTATGAAAGAGTGTGTCACTCCTGAATCCGACAAGGCATACACCAAGGTATAAAACAAGAAAAGGGTACCTTGAATGTTGTCTTCCTCACATAGAGATGGCAACACTAGATAATAAAGCTGGCCACGAACTCCTCCCCAGCCTCTCTGACCATGATGAAGACCACCACCATGGTCGCACGCTTCTCTCTGAGGACGGGGATAATCATGGGGTTGTCCTCTGCCTGCCACATCCACCCACTAATGATCTAAATCTGGTGCAACCTACTGCAGCTACCTCAACGGGAACTGCCTCAACGAAGGAACATTGAGCGTAGCACCTAGTGTATGTTGACTGCTCTGAAAGGTCGGGCACACCCACAACTGATAACCATTACCACCATAAGAAAAACAAGCGCCGGATCACATGGAATATGCCTAACAGTAGATGCCTTTAGGGAAACAGGAAGTGAATGGCTGAGACATACCCCCAACTGAACATAAACTATTCTTCCCTGAAAACCGGGAACCTTGGACCATAACTCTACTTCATTCAGAATCATGACTAATCTCCTGTTTTGATGATCTGGTCCTTGGAAATGTCCTCTCGATAACCTCTGCCTTCACCATCACCTCAATATTTGTTTCCACCATAAATGGGGTGACCTGGCGCTGGATCTATGGATGCAAAGCTTCCTCAAAATGCCGCACCCTGGCCTCCTCATCAGGCAGTAGGTCTGAAGCATATCATATAATGTTCCTAAAACGGATTCCAAACTCTTGAACACTTGATATCCAATGTCAAATTGTAAGAATATATTTGTGACTGGACGCTTTCAAAGTCGAATAATGAAACTCGACTCTAATCATGTCTCGAATATCCTCTCATGAGATCGCTGACTCCACACGATCCCTGACGATCAAGAACCACCACTACCTCACTGCTCCATGTTGCATCATCACATCCAAGGACACTCAGAGATCATTCCGAGCATAGATAAAACTAATGCATATCTCGACCTCCTACAACCAGTCTTACATGAATGCATCTAAAATGGATCCCTCTTACTTCTATAGACTCTGGAACTGAAGCATTCAGAGTGTATTCCTCCAAGTGTCATCGTTGTAGACCTATACTTTGCTGTGATCTTCTGGAACAGCCTGCTTGACGTTTTCTGCGTGAACCTGACGAGGACGTCTACACAGATCCATACCTATGAAATAACAAATCGTTAGTGCTCTTAAACTTGGAATATGGTTGAATAAACATTAATTAATAAAAAAAATTCTTTCCTTGATTTTAGGGTAATCTATCCAAAGGTCTACCCATTCAAACACATGCTAAATGAAGAATTATGAATGATCCTTTCCAAGGAATCTACACCGCAATTGGTTTCAACATGTTTAGATGCCATTATAAACATAACAGTTCATACATTAGATCATAGGGGTCCCTAAATGCCTAGGTATTAGCCGGTATATAGTGTTTACATCACTTGCTAAACATGAATGACACCATTGAACTACCAACTCATGCAACCTCACCTATACCTAACTCCAAACTACATCTTATCCCTCAACTAGAACTATGATACCACTCTTTCAAGACCCCATCCCCAAAATGTGTACCCCTCCTAGGCCGACAATGTGAGAAGGGAGATAATGACCCCTGAGTCCTGCCTCTAGTTGGCCCCTGGTGAGTGACTATCACTAAGGGTATAGTAAACACACAGATGGGGGGAATTACCCTCTAAGAGAACACATCTAGAAGAGAGGGATATGATAGACACCAACCAACTCCAACTTAGAAATAAATAGAAATGAAATCCAAATTACCCATATGTAATGTTATGCAAAACTACTACAACTGAATGGGGAAAAACTGCAGGTTCCCAAAAGAAAGTAAAAATAGCTGCAACAAAATTCCTGAATAGCTCATGCAACCCAAACCTAGTATAAACAAGCTTGATATCCAACCTACTCTAAGTTACCAGAAAAATAGTTTATATAGACATAGGGTGAGTATAACAGTATACTCAGTAAGATACTCCCCAAATCCTCACATGCAATAGTAAAAAAAGAAAGCTAAAGCACATTGAACTACAAGTGAATCTTACTCATCACCTAAATAAGAATAAAATGTTCCCAACCTCACCATGGCTACACTCACCATGTTACACTAACCATAGTTTATGATATAATAAAGAATATCAAGGGTACCACGCTACCACTTCTCCTCTGGTTTTCCGCATTTCCCCAATGTCACACATCCTAAGAATATCTCTCTAAAAGGCTTGCCCACATACACCTGGGAGAAGCACCACAATATGCATCTCATGAAACAAAACCACCACGTATACGCAAGAAAGTAACAATGTAGTTTCCAGGAGGCACTAAAGCTCGCATAAAGTGATTCATACATCGATTATTATTCATAAAGCCATTACAACCCATACACAATGTATGGATCCTCAATCCATTACAACCTATACACATTATACCTATAGTAGTCCATAGAATACTATATCCAGAATATGTGTGTATAAATAATGACAACCTATTACAACCCTCTACACACATATATGGGGAAAACTAACCACTATCTCTACTGGCACAAGTATCTATCTAGAGAAGAGAGCGAGGCCAAAGAGGGTAGTCATCCATCAAACTTCCCACCATAATGTTTGGGAAAACACCCCCCAGGGCTCAGAATCCACGGGGTGTTAGTTTCTCTTATTGATAGGGTGGAGTATCATATAGAAACATAAAAAGTACAGAATATATTAGAGCTCACAACCACACTATGGGCATAACCTAGTCTTAGACTCAACGGCAGCTAACGTATCTTGGACTCTCGACTACCACTTCTAAGTCTAGGTATCCTATAATCACAAAACAATTTAATGATATTTAATACATTATTTCATTCCATTATTATAAGTTTCACTTTAAGATAATTAATTATTTCAACATAAATAAACCACCAACATATCCACATTAAAATTTCATTAGCATCACACCGACCGTACATTGTTCCTTCAAATCAAAACCTCTACATTATGCCGTAGCAAGCTCCAATCCCCTTGGGTTAACATCATTTATTCAATTATTTTTTCACATCATTACATTCTCATATTCCCAGGCATTCTATAAAAACATTCTATGCTACTAAACACAATGGGTCTCAACTCGGTGAGTAGATGAACTACCCGTCGAGTCATTTCTACCTATAGCAAGAGCGTAGACACATTCTCCCTTGAGAAGATTAATACATAAACCACATGGCATACCCCACGTGTCTTATCCCCTTTTAGAAAAAGGGTTTGTAAGACAAGATGGCTTGAGAATTGGGGAGAAACAAAGCACATAATCAACCAATAAGAATGAATAAGAATCCAAACATTAAAATCAATCTAGTTCTATTATCCCTTGTGTCCTCCCTCACACCCACATTCCTAAACTGATTCATCTCACCACTCTATGCATAATTTTCTACCACAACCAAGAGGCCTTCATGCCCCCACGAATCACAACATCCATTCAGGCTCACATGACAACACAAGAAGTAGGAAAACAAACATCTTAACAATTTGGCTCTTTCCCTTTAACAATCAAGAGGATAACTAAGAACCCTACAAGTAATTATCTTTTATCAAACAAACGGTACTTAAATCCATCTTGGGTTAACCAATTATTATTCGATGGTTCCAAATTCGGGCATTTTAATCAGTAAGTTATCATGAATTATTAAACATTCATACTTCCCAATTACCACAAGAAGAATATGATTCATTTACATGCCTCTTTATCTATAGCCAAACAATTATCAATTAATTACAGTTAACATTCGTTAAAAATATCAATCACGAACAAACAACTAAATGAAGAATGTATGGATATCACACTATCAAGAAAAACAAGAAGCATTAACATTTTATCGATACCAATTTATTGATACAGTTAAAATATTTATTATGTCAATTCCATTATGATCATGTGGGATAAAACATGATATCTATTAAATTTCAAATAAAATAAAAAAGAAGAGATGAATCCCCTACCTCAACAGTTCTTGACATTATTTATACGAGAATGGGCCACAAAACAGGTTATAATCTCCTCCCCCCATGGAAACTGTATCCACCCGAGGATGAAGAGACACCACCACACCGATCAACACACATGAAAGAACATTTGGAACATACTGGTAAAATTCCATAAATGGGAGAGGAGAAATAGAAGGAGATGAACCCAAAAGAATGATAATAAATCATACCTTATATCGGTGATTGATCGATACTGCTTGGTGGCATGAAAAACCGAGCTGAACCAATCCTAGGAGTATGTTTGATTATACAACTCCTACAGAATAGAAGGAATGGTCCAAGCATCTCACGCTATAGTAGTAGGAGTAGAAAAAGGGAGGAAGAAATCATTTCCTTTTTGATGATTTAACAGAGTGACAGTTTAAGATGCTCTTAGTTTCCCATTAAAAGCGTATCAAATTAAACTATGTGGCTTGACCAAGTAAAAACACACCAATACATAGGAATGAATAATATAAGATATATGGCCTTTGAATCAGCCATAGAGAATTTAAAATAATGCTTTAAATGCATTTTACATCAAAGGAAATGTCAAAGGGGAGAAACAGTAGGGAACTCGAAACACTGTTGCTGAGAACAAAATTTGGAAAAGGAAAAACATTGTTCATGAACCTCACCATTAGAACCTCACTGATAAAACATTGATTATGAACCTCAACAATAGAACATTGTTCATGAACTTCACCATTAGAACCTCACTGATAGAACACTATTCATGAACATCACCGATAGAACATTGTTCGGGAACATAACCGTCAGAACCTGAGTGTTAGATCACGGTACACCTCCCCTTCTAGAAGCACTGTTCATTGAACTCAAAATTTGTAAAAGGAAAGAGATGTTACCAATAGAGGTTACCGATAGAATTATTCACTGATGGAATTGTTCATAGAATTGGAAATTTCGAAAAATAAACAGAGGTTACTGTTAGAGGACACCGATATAGCTGTTCACCGATGATACTTTTCATAGAATTTTAAATTTGGGAAAGGTAAGAGAGGTAACCATTAGAGGTTATAGATAGAACTATTCCCTGATTGAACTGTTCATAAAATTGGAAATTTGGAAAAGGAATGAGGGGTCACTATTAGAGGATACGAATAGAACTATTCACAAATGTAATTATTCATAGAATTGGAAATCTGGAAAAGGAAATAGAGGTTATCATTAGTGGTTACTGATATAACCTTTCACTGATGGAACTGTTCATATAAGTAGACATTTTTCTAGGGAAAGAAAGGTTACCATTAGTGGTTACTGATAGAATTGATCACCAATAGAACTGTTAATAGAATTGGAAATTTGGAAATGGAATGAGAGGTAACCGTTGGACCTCACCATTGGCAGTATTCAAATAAGGTTACTAATGCACTGTTCACAACTGTCTACCATTGGAACTATTCACCGAGGGCCACCGATTCTATTATTCATAGAAAGTTAATGATTCACTATTCACAACAATAAACTGTTGGAACTATTCACTGAGGGTCACCGATTATACTGTTCAAAAAAGGGAAAATTGGAAATTTATTGGGGATAAGTCCCTTTGACCTCCTGGAACACCTCAAACACCATATTGTCACAATACAGTGGACTAGGGAGGTCAGGGCCATTACAAATTCTGATTTTAGCTCTTCTTTTCCGTGACATTAATGATGAAATAAGATATTTTAATATAAAGATAAAACTTAAATAATTATAGAACCAAAAAAATCTTTTCATTTTTTTACATACAAATATATTAATATCTTAATTCCCATTCTGATCCATGATATGGCTTTTTGTAGTTGTTTCAATTATTGGATGGTCCAACCCAAAATAAGAACAAATTATATCTCGATTTGTGAGAATTGGGATGAATTTTTATAATAAAAATATAATATAATAAAAATTTTATTTATTATGATTTTTGTAATCATATTTGGTGTTATCTTGAAAAATTAATGAAATCCAGAAAAAAAAAGAATTACTTCATATAGGCGGTAGTTCGCAAAATGCACTGTTGGCATTATTTTCATTTTTTAGGTTAATGAAAAATATTAAATAATGGTATATAATATAATCTACTATTAGATTAATATAATAATTATATTTAAATTTTCTTATTACAATGGTAATAATAGTATTAGAAGAGACATATTATTTGTAAAATTTTATGTATTATGTAATACAAACTTACAAATATAGAACATTATGAAGAAAGTCTACATGAAAATTATGGGATTGTGCCAAATATTTGAGACCAGTGGATTAAATAATATATATAATATTGGACATTGATAAAAATATTAGTGCTTACTATAAAAATTATAGGTAATGGATTTCATTGGAAGTGATGTTTTCCTCCTTTTAAAAGTGAAGAAACTGTCACATTTTATAATACCCATTATTTTCAATTTTATAAATACACTATTAATGGTTCAAACAATTTGAAATGTTATAAAATTTAGTTTGAGAAATATTGTGTTTAAAATTACTAATATTTAAATTTATATTGTTTTATACTTGTTGGATGTAATTTGATATTAGATTTTTTATTTTACCTTTTTTCACTTCGGTAAAATAGATTTAACTATGAAATTGTTAATTTACATAAAATATAAAATAACCACAGATATGTTTTTATAGAGAACCCTAATAAATGTCTCCATAAAATCTAACAAAATTTTTTATTCGTTGAAAATTAAATTTTAAATTATAATATTTAATGTAAAGAAAAATATTTTGTTATAGAAAATATGTTTTTTAAATATTATGAGTTCTTAATAATTTATAACATTATCTAAATAATACTTTTTTATCAATATAAGTTATATTAATTCTTAAATATCAAATTATAGTAATCATTATATATATAGTAATGAAATTCTATCACTATAAATCAACAAAATAATTAAAACAACTCATTGAAAATATAAATTTTTTCATTATCTTTGTCAATAACTTTATTCTTAAGAACCAATAATCTTATGAAAAAATTTGAATGATAATTTATTAAATAATATTATCTAATTAAAAAAATTATTTTCTAACCAATAGATAATGTTATTTGTTATTTTTGGTAGAGTAATGAAATATCATTTAATTTAAAATGTTCCTTTATTTTATTTTAAATCTGGTACATATGGTGATTATACCAATTAATTAGTTCTAGTAAAATTGATTAATTTTAATGTTCAAACATAAATATTATTATTTTATCTCAATTTATATATATTTATATTTTGTTAAGTAAGATGATTGGGGAATGTTATCTAATAGATTACTTATTTATGGAATTAATGCACAATGAAATCATATGTCATTAAGTTTCAATATAATAAAAAACTTCACTAGTTTTTCATTAACCATATTAAAATATTATAAAATACATCATCATTCCATATGACCAATATAAGGATCCATGATATGTTACCTAATGGTGAACATCTTAAAGGAGGGGTAGATTTCTAAAAAAAATTATCTTCATTATTTTCTTATTAACTCAACTAAAACCAACATTATTTATAATATGATTAAATTTTTTTATGGTATTGTAATATACATTTTCCACAATTCATATAAGCATCTGAAAGATGACTGTCTTCTTCTGTTACATAAAGACTCTCACAACCATAAACTATGTGATCCTTATTTAATAACTAATAATAAAGGATAGTTTAAAGGGAATGTGTGATGGGTAAAAATATTACATAAATATTTATTATGATTCATATGAAATAGACCAATTAACACTTTATTTATGTTCCATGCAAATGAATGTATCACCTATGTGTATGCGATGACTACCGCCTCTAGGTCAGTGAAAAATTTGTTTTGTCAAGTAATTTTTTATATAACCAAATATCTTAAAAACTGGTTAAAAGTTATAAAAAATTAATGACTTATTTATTATTATATTACAGTGATAATATTCATAAATAATATTGTTTTAATCACACTCACTCAATGATTAAAACATGGTCTAATATTTTTCTATTTAATAATGTACCTGAGAATGCTATAATTTTCTATCATGGATGACTATCGAAAAAAATTTAATGTGTTAGTATAAATTAATGATAAAATAGTGTTTGTATTATAAATATGTTAAGTATTTTCTATTAAAAATAATATTTATATTTTATCAATTTTTTAATTTTTTGAAAATTACAAAAACATGCTCATTAACAGCTTCCTCAACAAAAATTTCTTTAAATATGAATGAAATGATACCAGAAAACTATAAATAATTATAAAATATTAGTAAATTTCATAGAAAACAATTATAATGATTGATATTAAATATGTATAAAAAATTAGATACAACCATTAGGAAAATTTTATAAATAATCATTATAAACTAGTAACATCCAATGATGAAAATATAATATAAATAAATAATATATTTTAGTTAATTAATATAAATGAATTTTATAAAATGGTATAAGTATTATTATTTTTATTTAATAGGTTATTATTATAGATATTTTACATATACCTAATGTTAGAGAACATTCGACTATGCTGAATTTTTGGCTTTTGGGTTTTCCAAGACTCGGCATATTTTCATGATTCATAATGATTCATTTTTTAATATGTCAATTAAAAGATGAAATTTTTTATTTTATATTCATATAATAATGAATTTCATACATATTTCCTTGTTTAATACATTAATAACACTATTTATTTAGAATGGTTATTGATGATTACTATATATCTCAATCTCTCCAAATATTCCAATTTTCATCAATGTACATATTCAAACATCCTACTAATATTATGGAACGTCATTTTGAAATCCATATACATTTATTTCTTTTATTTGTGATATTTCATTATTGCAATTTTTTAATAAAAAAATTGTATCATGTTTATGATCTGTATTTCTATGAATTTTTTTTTCAAAATGATAAAATAGATTTTCATTTCATGAATATGTATTTATCTTACACTCCATAATTATTAAATAAATCCATTGATAAATATTGGTAGATATATTATTTATAATTCATTAAAAATAGTATTTTTGAAATATTTAAATGTTTTTATCACCCAAATTATTTCTTAAAATGATTTTTAATATTATATTTCTTCATATTATATTTTTAAAATTAATTTATCTTTTCAAAGATTCCATTGCATTTTCTACTATCAATGATGTAACACCTATAAATATATGTTTAAAAATAATACATATAGTAATCTTATAAATTTCATATATTTTACCATTTATCATATGATATTATGTAATATAGTTCATTTGGGTTCTATTTTGGATTCAATTTTGGGATGATTAGAGAACCATTTTTTCAATGATTTTTCGTAATATGATAAATGACTAATTTCATGGGGCACATATATATATGAACTATTTCTGGGTAGGGTCATTTGTAACCATCAACATCATTGGTAAAGTATTGATACCTGATTATTTGATAAATTAAATAATGGAATTTTTATAAGAACATGATTTTTTACATTTTCATTGATCTAAACATGAATCTATGATTTTTTGTTCCTAGTGTTATAATATATATACTGTTATGTTTAACACACAATTACTAATTAAATTTCATTTTCATGTCATGCCAAATATTTTTCTCCTATGATTAGTCTCCATGGATCTTGTATATTATCTCACACACTATTCAATGGTATATGTCTGTTAATTTTGGATTACATGTCCCTCTATAATGAATTACGGAAAAATAATATTATTCAATTCTCACTTCAATAATTTCTTATTTTAGAATTCAATAAGCTATAAATATGAAAAAATATTTTCATATGTATAGACAAGAGTATAATGTGTATTAGATTTAGGGAAATATTAAAAGGATTTACGAAATACATTTTTTACGTAGCTAGTCCTCATATTCCATAACATTTAGGTTAATTTTTTAGTGATATTATCATTAGTTGAAACATATAACATATGGATATATTGTAAAATATAAAAAAGATCATATATATTTTAATCAATGATGGTTTTTAAAGAATGTATTTATCGAAGGAATCAAGAGAGTCTTACAAGGACTATTTATTTTCTATTAGAGTAGGGTTTTGTTACATTTTCACATTATATTAGTTATATTATTGGAATTTTCACATGTGAACATTATGGAAAATAGTAGGGATATTTTTACTGTAATTGTAAAACTATAATGTATTGATAAAAATATATTATCATTAAAATATTTATTCAATTTGTTGGGATTTTTAATTGATAAAAATGAATTCTATTATATAATACATTGTTTTACTAATATGATGATAATTTTTAATTATAGAAATAGGCTAAGATGAAATGGATAAAATGATTTATATGGAATTCAGAATTTATAGAGGAATTTTTTTTAAATTATTTATTTATGTTAAACATTTTGATGAATATAAAAATGGATAGCCAAGGTATGGACCGTAAATAATGGTTTTATCTAACGTATCCACTCCCATTAAAGAGAATGATAGAATAAAATTCATTTATAGGTCATAATGAGGCTAGTTCAAGGTGAAGGCATGTGTAAATGTTCACACTGATCATTTGCTTTCTAAAACCTCCAAGAACTGCATATGTAATTTCAAACAATCCATGTGTGGGAATGAATAATGGGATCCCATCCATGGAGAAGTCTTTAGATCACCTAATGCTACACATGGTAAAAAAACATGTGTAGAGGTAAAAATCATTATTGATGGGAGATGAAAATTTATGTTCAAACTAAACATTTTAATACAAATGTCATTGCTTCATGTTGGATTCATGACCCTCATTCATGAACAAAATGGGTATAGGGCACCAGATGATCAAAACTATTGTATTTCCACTGAAACACACTTTCGATGACATGGATTCCACCTGGAATGGTAAGGATCACATTGGGTTTCAATGTCTTAGGTCAGTGTCTCTATGGATGATCTCGTGCATCTTGGATGACATTGGTGACACCCACTTGGATGAATAATGAATTAATGAAGATAATTGAGTCTCAATTATCCAATATGATGGCTAGAGGATTTGATGAGGTGTTTTAAATTCTATAAGTCGATAAGAAAAATTAGACCATGTGTCTATATTGAATAACAAGGTAGCATATGTTTCATTGAGCACCCCTACCTATGTTGGCTATAATATTTCCATCAGGGAGCTACCATCGGAGGATCTACCACCAATCAAAGTAAGAGACCACATTTTGGATATTGATAAACACATAGAGAGATTTTTTATACTATGTGGCCGAAATGGTAGATGTTTTCATGGTAGATGATGATTCTACATTCTAGGTGTCATTAAAGGATTGGTCATGGTTCATAAAGAAATTAAATTTTTTATTAGAGAGAGTATATAATTATTTTACATGGAGAGATCACCAATGGTAGATGTTCCACTATTTATTAAAGGTGGTTGTTCATTGAAATTTTTGTATCATTGTAGAGGATGCAATGGCTGATTTGTGAAATAAAGGCTACATAAAAATGAAAAAAATTTACCCATAATGATGAATGATAGGCTATGTGGATATCCATGTAAAATAATTTTATGGTCAACTGGAATGGATGAGGAAGTATAGACCTTTTTTTAGAATAATTGATTTAGTTTATAATGAAATTTTAAAATTGTTATAGTAATGAGTTCGACTCTGATTATCCATTTTTTTGGAATAGTAGACGATTCCACTATGAGTGTGCTACTAATAGGATTTGTTGGTGAATACTAAATATTATAACTATTAGTAATACCATAGTAAAGAATAATGATATATGCTGCTACCATCACTAAGTAATATGAGTCACACCATGAATTTAGAAATTATTTATAATTATGAATATTTAATATGGAATATTATTTTACTCATTTTCCTATCCATTGACTTAATATAATGGAGATATAAATGATAGAAATTGAAGATATTCCTCTGGTTATAAAGATAAGGCTACCACCAAATAAAAATATATTGATGGATAAAATATTGTGAGAACAACCGAAACTGTTGTTTTCTATATTTTTCTACTTCATTATTTTCATCCTATATTTTTATTTTAATATTTCATTATACCACAATTAACTTTGGTTGTATATTTTCTAATTGATGGGTGGAAACAATATGATGGTGGGATAATGGTTGGTGAAAGTAATTTGTAATTCTTTTCCCTAGTATAATAAATTATAATAAAATTAATTTTTTTCAATATTTAAATGTTGTTTAAAGATAAATTTTATAATTTAAAATGTATTATTAGTGTGTTTGTATTTAATTTTTTATTTTTAAAATTTTATTTAATTATTAAATATTTTCATCAACATTGTGATTTTTGAAAACAATATTTTTATTATCTGGAGTCTTGTAGAGAAGTGTTTAGTGATTAATAAACATGTGAGGAAGTAAGAGAAGTATGATTTGGATACATATGAATTATAATACCTCATATGGTACTTCCCATAAAATTATTGAATTATTATTTTTTATTTCACACATTGGAAGGATAATATTATATTCAAATATTTCATGAGGGTATTTCTTGTGAATATATAATTAATTATGGATAAAAAGGAAATCAAAATGTGAATACTCTTATTTAAATATTTGAGAAAGAAAAGGGTTTTGTAAAAAACAAATATGAAATCATTAATGACTATGATGATGTACTAAAACACAGTAACTCTAATCCCATCAAAATTTCATAATAAACGATTATTTATTTCCAAATCATACAAATTTTGTTATTTTATATACTTTTTTTACTCATGAAAACTTGATTAAAACCCCACTACCTGGATAAGATTTTTCACACCAACAATATTAATCCCCTTAAGGGAAAATAAATTTATTTTTCCAAAATATGTGAAAGTGGAGAATAATTAAATGTAGCCATTATTGTAGATTTAGTTTTTATTTAAATCTAATATGATGCATTAATCATACCATTAATGAACGAATAATCATATTAGATCCAGAGACAGATAACAATTTTATAACCAGATTTTGTATGCATAAAATAATTGGAAAAATCAATTTATACTAATCGATTGAATCACCATTTGATAAATAAATTTTCTAAATAGTGGTAATCGATCCACAAAAAAAATAAGGGACCTTTTAGCCAAAAAAAATATAAAACTATTAAAACCAATTAATTATGATTGAACATAGAAAATAATTTTTAATTTCAAGTGAATTTTATTTCTACGACACACTATTTTAGTATCATTGTATGATAAAATTGAATATAGAACATTATTGATATCATCGCCATATTTTTCATAATCAATCCGAGTTGAGAAGATGCAGAAAAAGTCAATGGGGCTCTATTACCCTTTTCACATGAGGAAGATTACAAATGATGATTGTAAAATCTATAACCTAGAGATCCTTGATTAGGATGATCTCAAATATTATTTCATTTAAATATTACTCCCATCTTAATGGAGAAAAAAATTAAAAATGGATAACTATTCCATTTTAAAAACAAATGTTTGAAGCCTCAATAAAAATTCTGAAGGATTCCAAAATTAGTGTGATATATTTCATCATCATGTTGTTGATGATCATAAAATAGTTGTATATTTTTATTGAGTACATATAAATAATGATCATAACCACATTGAGGTATCCTACACATGAGTATTTATTTTCTTTTCATTGTTATAATATAAGTGCATAATTGGGATGGTATAACAGAAATCACAACAGTTTCAAAGATGTGGAATTGAAATAAGTAGTATCTATGTGGTTAAAAGTTTTTACTCGTTTCCCTTAATAGAAACTAAACATGATTTATTTGTACCCTTAGTAATAATGATTTATATTAAATAAACAATTTAACAACCTACCCCAACCCGGGTATGTGGTTTGTGTTAAATACATAATAAATTCAATTGTAAATGTTCTATTATACATTGAATAGAGTGATGTTCAGTAACATTCCATCCAAATAAATTAAAAAAACCCGAGAGAGAAGGGAAATCCCATTTGGAATCCGAAGGTCCACAATACCAATATATTTTTCTCTTTCAAAAAAATGAATATCATTTCTATAACCTTACCCAATTCCAAAAACCATAAAAGAGAAAAAACTAAAAATAAGATTATTAATAACCTCATTCTACTAAAAACAACAATTGGATAGACCAATTCAACTACAAGACCATCAAAATGAAGAAAATGAATAATGATTCATTTTATATGAAATATAATAAAATACTTTTCAAATAAAAATTGATAATGTCAAGAACCATTTACGCACAACACCAAGAAAATATCGATCGTAATCAATACAAATCGCAAAAGGGTGTGTAATAATGATCATAACTAGGAGTCTTAAGGTGGTATGGACTCTAGAACCCATGGAATCAAAATGGAAACAAGAATAAGGGAACTATAGATTTTTTGGATAGATTCTTAAAGAGAAATCTACTTTAAAATGTAGAATAATTAAATAAGGAATAACATATTAAGAAAATATTTAGAATGGAACAACCAAAAACTCCATTTAAATGGAACAAATGTGAGAATATGGATATTCCACCAAAATTATTTATATTTTTACATACAAGAAGAATATTTATGAAAATAATCTGAAAAAATATATCAGACAAGAATTTAAAAAACATGAGACTAAAATACCCCATATTAATGAAATTCATAAAATTACAAATAAGATAATTTTTTAAAGGTAATTGTACCAAAATAAATATGTTTTATGGGAATTAATACATCAACATAGTGGGAAGTGTATCATCCATGAAAAAACCACCATTTCATAAAAATTATAACATATATAAACTTTTCATGTACACTACACCATATGTTCATTGAAATCATATAATTATTTTTGTGATGTTGGTGAATCCATTAATGTATGTCGTCACACTATTTTTTATTGTTTAGAAATTGATTAATTGTATAACACATGATTGGTAGTCTAATTGGTGAACATATCCAAAAATATTCCATATGATGTTTTATAGAATATTATAGTGGGAGTGGATTGACATTATCTTCCAGAAGTTATTTATGTTCTCACCATTGAATTAAATACAGATCCCAAAAAATTATTGATCATATTTGTAAGACAGTTCTTGTAAAAGTAAAATATAATAAACAATTTACCTAAAGGAACAATTCAATTTAAATAATCTATAATACGTAAAAATTCAAAATTATTGTTTGTAATATGAATCTGTAAAACAAGCACACCAATTTTTTAATAAATCATAAATAATGTGTTATGAAAATTTAAGACATTTATTGTGTTGGATAATTTTTTCCATATGTGATCATAGTTTTAAAAGACCAATTAAATGTATGTATTAAAAAATATAAAAATTCTCCTTTCATATTTAATGAATAAATAACTCCGAATTACATTGCAAATTTATTGAATGTTGGTGAAATGATTCCCTCTTCATGGGAACATAAATATTTAGATGTTTGAAATTTCAAATTAATAACATATCTATACAAACCCCTAATTAGGAATCACAACGATTTACTATTAAGTTAGAATATTTGTATCATATAGATGGAGAAAAATTTATTGTGATAATAACTAACTTCTTATCCCAAGATGAAGTGATAATGTTTATTGAAATTTTTAGAAGAAACAGATAATTAAAATAATGGAAAATAGAAGATAACCTTGGAATTTTCCCCAAGGATTCTAATGAATGAATATTTATATAGGGGGATTCCTTTCCCCATAGGTATCTCTAATGGAGGGTAAACTCAAAAGTGTGGATTTAGAAAAAAATAAGATATCGTACTCGTATATAATACTATTTACGAAATTTTTGACACATATTTGGTCGTCCAAAATCAATGTGGTTCCCTAGAAAACTTGTTTTACAATTATAACAAATGAGAAACGTGGATTATTCCCCTTGAGTGTTTAGAATAATTGGATATTACACATTTAATATAGATAAGTGAACCAACTCACCTGGAAGGCAAGCATACATATCCATTTCATAAATGATATTCTAATGCGGTTGTTAGGAAGTACACATTATTGTTTTTAAGATGGATTTTTTTAAATTTTGTTCCAATTTCCTCAGAATGCAACACGATGACCACATTTACATATGTTTTTAACCTTAAATTAAATGATAATACCTTATGGGACATTACACACACAATTTACCAATTAGATATTTATGGTAATAATATTATAAGAATATATTGAGGGTATCATAGACTTATTTCTCATTGATTTCTCAATTTTGGAAATTAATTTTCTCAATACATATGAAATATAAAAAAATTTCGAAGAACTTTCATTTGAGAGAATATATTTAACATTCAATAGATTCAATTTTTTTTGAAAACTAATAGATTTTGTTCATATCATTTATAAATAATATTATCCCGATAAATCTTTTGTTAATGTGACTGATTCTTTGTTATAAAACACTTGGGTTAAAAATTGATCACTCTAAGGCCATTTGGGATTTTATTAAAGATTGAATAAATAAATAAATAGTATTTCTCTTCATATATTGATATATATTATATAAGAATAATAATTATATAATATTTATTATTTTAGGATATAATTTGATTAGAATATGTTTAAATTGATCACCCAACCAATTATGAAACACGAGATTGGGATAATCCATTTGTACTTCTTGTGATATATGGAACAAAGATGTGTGTGAGTTAATTTTAAAAAATAATTGATTGAAGAGTACATGTCACAAAAAATTTATCTATAAAATTTAATTTTACTATTATGAATTTAATAACTAATAAAAAATAATTCTATAACATTTCATTTCAATTATATATATCTATATCTTATTAACCGGGAACTAAATTTATTGTATTTTATAACAATGAAGCATTTCTCTATAAATTCATCAATAATCATGTAATAAAGAGGTCATCACCATAAAGTGAAATAGATTATATATTTGATCATTTTAATATACTTACATGTGGAGGTCATTTTCACATCAATTAATTTCTATAAAATCTTTTAAATTTAGTATTTATTAACTAAAAATGTTTTAGGATACTAATATATACTATTAGAAATTTGATATGTGTCCGTATTATAGATATATTTCAAAAATGAAAATTATTTATATAAATCCATCAATATGAATGAAATTATTGGATTATGAGGTATTGATTTAATGGGACACATTCCAATGTCTATTGGAATTATTCTCTTATACATATTGTTGATAGTGTCTCTGAATGTGTTGAAACAAATACCACAAAGGAGGTTGATTCCAATTATTTATTTGATTTTACAATGAATTAAATTTTTTATAGTTTTTTAGTGAATAAGACTATCATTTATGACCAAGGGACAAATTTTTTCATCAAAATGATGGAGAGAGTGCTAAAAAATTATGGAATTCATCTGAAGACATCTCCAACCTATCATCCTAAATTTCAACCAGGAGATTTCAAAATAGAAGAGTAAATGTACTTTAGAGAAAATGGTTAAAACTAATAATATTTATTGGATAATAATCCATGAGGTTACCTTATTGTAAAAATATAGGGATTTTAAGAGTCAAATATGTATTATCCCCAATCAGTTGAATAATGTAA
Organism: Viscum album; assembly: GCA_963277665.1. Classification (NCBI taxonomy): domain Eukaryota; kingdom Viridiplantae; phylum Streptophyta; class Magnoliopsida; order Santalales; family Viscaceae; genus Viscum; species Viscum album. Next base: position 477,338,706 of record OY728148.1, read on the forward strand.
AAAAATTCCTTTGACGGTGGTGTTAGAGCACCATGAATATTGGAAAATATAGAAGGCGATTTTAAATTTGTTGATTGATGGAAAAGAGATGAAAATACAGTTTTAATATATTATGGAAGTCATAATAGAGGCTAATAGAATCTTAATAAATTACAAAGAGTGTACCCAATAGGAATAAGATAAATTGTTCAATCCATTTTTTTAATAGGAGATCATGTTTAGGTCTACAATTCTAAGTAAATGATAATGTTGATAACACTACATTCAATGTTTGAAGGTCCATTTATAGTCACAAATTTCTATCCTTTTGGATCTATTTCGATTTTTAATTATTAATAAGTATACCCATTCCCATTCAATGTGAAATAGAATGGAAACATCAATGGGAATCTACAACAGGAAACAATAGGGGATCATAAACATCTAAAACCCATCTACAGATTTATTCAAATGAAAATGAGTAAATATAATGAACATATTCATTGATATATTTAGAATGATAACCTGATTTATAATTTCACAGTGGGAATAATGAGTTTTGTATAGAAATACATATTCCCTTCATAGAATTATATTTTAATGGAATTGTTCCTACACTGGTATGAGTTATTTAATAGGGCCAATAAAAAGGAATACATATGTTATCCCCAAATAATGATATATATTGTGATAAAAAGTTATACATGAGTGGGGATTTTATTTATTTAATATATATTATTTATCACACCCTATATTATTCCATGAAACGATTTTATGCTGAGAATTCCAATATTTTTGTTAAATACGAAAATTCATTCCCATATATAAATATCATGAATTAAATGGATTTAGTAGGGGAAAATATATTATTAACATCACTTTGAATCCAATATATATATTTAATATATAATGTGATATAAATAGTAAGATGGAAAAATTAAATATTATATTAATTAATTAATATAAAAATAATAAAACATGATTTGAATTACTTTTTGGAATGATGAAAATGAAATATCTACACTCATTTTTTATACGTTAAATCTTTGAAATTTATGTGAGTTGATTTTTTATTATTATTCATGATATGAGTGATTTTATAGTTTTATATGTTCCATTCATGAGATAATTTATAAATGAAAAACAATGTATTTCTTTTTTAAAATATTTCATGACTAATGTTGAGGAGTGACACCTTATATAATATTAAATAATACATCTCAAATATTATACTATTAAATATAATTTAATATTATTGAGTTCTTATTATTTATAATCCTTTTTAATTGAGTGTAACATATAAATTCATCATTTTTTTTGAAAAAAATCCTGAATAAAGTTGATTTTCTTGATCCATATTTCAATAATCAAACTTCAATGCTACCTAACTCATTGAAAATTCTTGATATATTAATGTGTATGTGTGGGATTAATGGTTATCCTGGTGAAATCAATCACCACATTACAAAATAAATGTGTCGGTGTTCTAACCTTCAGTATTTATAAGGATTTTCAATTTACTCATTATACATTATTGTTTTCACTTTTCAAATAATTGAAAAAGGGGAATGGCTTCAGACATAGTGGGATAATATATATCAATTACATAAACATTGTTTTTTATTATATGTTGGAAATTTATGGATGTGTTGTTTATTATAAGAATTAATTATGAAAATGGTAAAAAAAATAAAAATTTATATTGGGTGAAAATAAAATAAAAGTGAAAATAAAATTCAAGATGGTGATATTCATTTAATAGGACTTTTTAATTCATGACCATATTTTATTCATCAAATCTATGAGTTGATAATTTGATGGGGTAAATTTCATTACACATTTTTTAATATCATTTTTTATAATTTATAGTCAAACCTACTTCTTTGAGTTATATGTTTGACATAAATTCCATCCAAACTTTTTCATTAAAATAATATAAAAATGATTTTAAATACCAAATTGTATTACACACTATTTTTCTTAACATGGTTAAGGAAATAGTTCTGATGTTATCCAATGGAAAGGATCATTATCCATTTACATGGGCATAAATCTACAATATTTTATATCATGAGTGATGAGAGGAAAAGATTAAAATATTTTTTGATCGTGACATCGGAGGATGGAAAATAATAAAATTAGAAAATTTAATAATGGAAAGGATTTATCTCCCCATTTTGAAAATGGTGAATTCAAAATACATGTATTGGTTATGTATATGATAAGTATGAAATTAAATTAATGTTTTAAGTGCAATATTTTTCTTTCATATTGATAATCATTTTATTATATTATATTTAAATATGGGTAATATAAATTCCCTATTTTACTAATTGATTAAATTTAATGTTTTCAGAAAATCATTGTTTATGTGTTGTGGAATTTGATACACATGTATTTTCATGTATAATTATTAACATTTTATAATTATTTTTTATTATTTTATTTTAATATTCCAATGTCATAATTTTATTTATTAAAATATCTGAATTTATAATTAGGTAATTAAAATTGATTTCAATGGATAATAAATTTTGATATGTGAATTTGGAATTTTCTTGAAAAATTAAAATTTTAAATATTTTAAAGGTTTAATATTATGATGATTACCAAAAATGGGAATCCATAAGATAAAACCATCCAATTGTTTTATGCCACATAACTTCCCACAAGAAGGAGCTAATCAGCTAATAAATCTATCAAGAGGGAATCCTATGATATTAGGAGGGTTCAGGCTTGTGAGGAGGATCCTGCAGGTCATACGATTACAAATCCTACATGAGACACATGCCTTATTATAACCCATTTTTTTATGCAATTATACTTGGAGACATTCCTCAATACTGTGTAATGATCCACTGAATCAGTGTGTTTTAATGAAAAGAAATGAACATAAAAACCATAATTCTAATGCAGGATGGATATTAATATAGTAACTATTTATTTTAAATGAAACAAAATTGTTTCATTTATGAAATATTACACTTTCACATAGAAATAACATGGAATACTAATATACTATTTGAAATCATGAGACTGCCACACAAACTCCCCAATGATTACAAGCCCACCACATTAAAATCATTGGTTCAACATAACCTTCACTATCTGTTAAAAATGTCTCCATTGATGATATTGGGGACTTCATTTGATCCAGAGGACATCTACATTGTTGAATATGAAATACTTGCACATAATTAAGTCATATCGAACCACTTGGGTTATTCAATGAAATCATGAAGGTGTTTTGAACACTGAATGATGATATATGATATTTTATACTTTGTACACTGATGATAATGGAGGAGGGGAATCTATATATTTCTCCCATGGTTGTGGATGAAATACAAAAACCTTATAAAGATATTCCATAATAGGTGTTTTTATCACTCAATAAAAAACATCCCATACTAGATAGTGTGAAACACTCATGAAATGTTTTTCTACTCTGAGCCCCAATAGGTAGAAGCTATGATGGTAGATGAGGATTTTATCGTTGGGAAAGATATGAAAATATGGAAAGGTAGATAATTAATTACTCCTGATGGTGATAGAATATGTATAATGAAGTACTAGGGAGAGAGGACTAATGGAATATTTGTTATCAATGATCACTCGCTCTCGATCATGGAAATAATTTTTCAATTTTAAATGGTTTAATAGTGTATGAGTGATAATATAGTTACTTAATATACATAATCAAAAACCTATGACAAATAAGGATAGGTTATGTGGTTATACTTGTGAAATGGCTCTGTGGTTGTGTGGGTATGATTGAGAAGTATCAAGCATATACTGGAATAATAACGGTGCTTCACATTTATATAAAATTGATGTTGGAATCATGGGTGTTAATGTGATGATCGGCCATTGAGGATTAATATATGCTTCAATCATTGATGAATTCCAGTTTATTCTATAATTAGTGTTCTATCATCATGGTTTGGTGTAAAATACTAAAATTTAGCATATTTAATGATTCTATAGTGAACAACAAAAATATATGTCACTACCTTCATTGAGGAAAATGATCTAACACTAAAATTTAGAAGTTCTAAATAATTATGTTGAATTAATATAGAAATTAGTTTAATAAAATTACCCAACCATTGACATGTGGTAAAAGATATTCAGTGAGATATATTGTAGAGTAACAATTCTTTATTTTCCATGGATTTATACCACTTAAAAGAGATTTAAGGATCCAATATTGAGAGGATAACCATAACTGTTATTTTTTATATTATATGATTTTCTTCGACTATTTTCATTTATATCGTACATTTTACTACATATACATTAGTTATATCATCCATAATGGAGGGGTATAAATATTATGTTGTTCAGTGAAGGGGAGGTGACCCAAATTATTAATACATGAGTGCAGTTCAATTTATTTTTATATAAAAAACTATATTCATTATTTGAATGATTTTAAATTACAAGTTATATAATTTTTTTATGAATAATATTTAGTTTCAATTTAATTATATATTTTTACTGTTTCCAGGATTAAATAAATAAATCATCCATATTATGGGTTCTTGAACAAACCAATTGGTGGAACCCGATTCATATATAAAAGTGTTCAATTACAACTAAACATTAGAGTAATTTACAATGGTATGATTTGGGTGCTTGGGAATTTCAATAATTAATTTTGTATATCCTTATAAATGTAACAATTAATCAATGTAAAATTCATATATAGAAAGGATAATAGTCTAATAAAGGGAGTTATTTATAATATTATCAAAAAAAATATCATAATTAATTGGAAATCAAAAATAAATTTTGAATCATATCTAATAATTGTTTAAAAAATCGATGATATTTTCTAACAAAAAAAAGACTACGATAGATTTACATATATGGAAGCTAAAAAACCCTCTTTAACTACATTTAAATTTAAATATAGAAGTATATTCTATTCATACTCACCCAAATCTTGTCAGTTTTACCTTTTCCACATTTGATGACTAGATTAAGAAACATTTACCTAGAGATCAATGTTTTCCCAACTAGTACTAAACCATTAGGGGGAAAATAAATAACTTTTTGAAATCGATGTGACATGAAATTGTCAGATAAAATACTTAAATTTTAGGACCACTATGAGTATGTGGTTTTCCTTAAAATTTCATAAATATCTATATACATGAATTTGGAGGTTTTGATTAAGGAATTTCCAAAATGAAATTTCATTGATGAATGTAAGTTGATTTTCACTGTGGAATTCAATTAGTTCATCCTTTTGGAAAAAAGAGTTGTCTCCTAGCATGAAACTTCTCAAAAATATTCTTTGGTTAAACATGTTCACTTTATGATCGTGTAGTGTTTTTTTGTCTAATATTCATGCTTCCATATATAAAGTAAATGATATAATATTGTTGAAAACATAGGATAAACAAATTGAGTAACTAGTTGACCTAATAAAATAATTTATGAATAAAAAGTGTAATACTAAGAGTTTATGGTTTCGTTGGGATAAACATATCAATAATTTTTTATAATATTTATATTATCTTTATCTAGGTTATTTTGAATTTATTAACCCATACCCACTCTCTAAGATCTAGTTCAATAAAAAATAACATTAGATATATACATTGATAATATCTAAACAATTATAGATATATCCTCACTTGATTTAGAAATAAAAAATTTTATTTCATCTTTCACATCCCATGGACCAATTCTAGTATTTATAGAGGATTATTTCATGAAAATAACTTATTCTATAATAATTCTTAAATTTCTCTCAAAAATATCAACCTTTATGTTGTAACATACCAACTATTTATTTTTAATAAATAGGAATTTTTTGATTGAATATTGTTTGATTAATATTATAAGGATGTGTTATAATTAAATCCCCATTGAGCATTAGTGTTGGTATAATAATAATTATTAATATATTGTATCATGAGTGAAATGTTTTTTAGAAAATAATGGAATAACTACAAAACAAGAACTATGAGGGGAAATACGAGGCCAATTTGTATTCACGAACCTAGGTTCTAACCAATTTACGGCATAATAATTTTCTATTTGTGTTTTTTTATAATGTGACAAATTGGTTAAAATAATAAAAAAATTTAATTAATAAATTTTAATCATAATTTCTTTATGTAATCCAACAATTATAAAAGATATGTTAATAATTATCATATGATTATCCACATAACCCTATAGATTGTTAGTGGAGTCGTGGAGGATCATTATTTGAGGAATGATGATATATCATTGATGTTAAATTGGCATTCCTATCAAAGACCATTGATCACACTAATTACATCAATGTGTGACAAGATATCATTTTCATTTAATGAAAATCGTATTTAGGGTTTTTTCTTTTGGTTTGTTTTCGGTTATTTTTAACTAATGTAAAATGTGTATCAAATCTAATCAAATAGTGATTCTCAAGGATTTTAGGATTGAAGTATTAAGGTTATATTCATTTGATATTTTGGAATTGATTTTTTGTACTTCATGGAAATTAATTAATTATCCTAATAAAAATAAATAAATAAAATATTTCAAATAATGGATGAGGATTCTTCCACATATGTGTTTTGATCACCTCTTTCCCCTTTAATGCCATGTTCATTAGCTGTATTTCTTTGGATGATTGTTCAACTAATACCCCTTAATCAATTGATGCATGCCCATTCATGGTTGAAAAGAACCAATACGATGGGTTTAGATTTGTTATCTATAGAGGTACCAAGATTTCATGATGATTGTATACGATCATATGTAGATATGGATCAGATCAATGGTCTACAATAGAGGGTTTGTGTGTGGTAAGCACCCTAGTGTGAGTAATGATAATTCCCAAGATGATTTTATAGCTGGAATTCGGCCAATAATGATGGAAAGGTTGACCAAACAATTATTTAAAATTGTATTAATGATTAATAGTTAAGATAATTATATTATTGAAATTTCTAAACATAAGGGAAAACTTATAATTTCATGAAAATTCCCAACTATATGGAATGTAGTCCCATTAACATAGGTTGTGGAGTCCCCCTTCTATGATAGTTGTAAATCTATCTAGATAATGGTATCAAATTTAATCTATCATGTGGGACACTAAATATCATATATTGATGGAGCCTCATCATGCACCCTAGAGGTACATAGGTACATAAAAGGCAAATAAAACAATCATGGTCATATTACATGGCCATGAATTGTTACACAAAACCTACTGGAATACTTTAATTACCATAATAAAATGGGATGACCTATAGTACATGAGAGCATACAAATGTGCATGATCATGGGTTAGAAACACATTGAGTACTTAACCCACATATACAAAATGTATATACCAATGGAAAAATTCTTTTATACAGAGGATATGTGATATGTGAGATGATGAGACACATGTAGACCCTTGTTAGATCAAACTAGTCATTTACCCCAAATACACATCATGTACATTTCTTGGTCAGGTGGAGGCACTCCTGCATTTTATATTTTACTAGTGTAATTTAATTTTATTCCCTTTTCCCACCATTATGATTTCTTTATGGGGAATTATCTATTAAACATAATATTTTGAGCCCAACTATGGGTTGGTCTCAAAATATGTTCTCACAAATCCTTCAATGGGACCCGAGTTGAGAACATCTACCATATCATATTACTTAGGTGGGGTTTAAGGAATAATTAAGACCAAAATACATGGGTATATAATCCCCAACATAGAGAGTTAATCCAGTTAAGTTCATTTATGTCCACTAAAAGCATTGGGTTTGATCCCAAATATATGAATTATGATCATTGAAAATAGAAAAAGAATTTAATTTGTGAACCCATATAATAATGACATCCTAGATGAGATACATTATTGATTTCATTTCTTGTTGAGAGATTTCTCACAATATAGTGTTTCCATCAACAGTCATTCAAAAAAATTTCCCCACACTGTTGTTGATAGAGACTTTGACTCTTTTATGAGTATATAAAGGTTCATATTGTTCATATTTTTATGTCTCATATCGAGTTGACATAATTTTTGATGAACTAACTACTTTATTGAGGTCGAATGGTGGTTATTTAATTGTTTTCTAATATATATTGTTATAGTAAACAATAAATGTGTTTATACACACATGTAATATCTTATATAGATTATATTCCATTTGATAGTTCCCTAGGATGACAAGGACGAGGCAGATCATAGTGACATAGAATGACCCTGTGTGAACTAGGAGTTGCAGTTCATAGTATTCCCCTGCTACTATATATGTTACTTTCAGTACAAATTAACTAGGATTTTATCTATTCCTTAAACATAGATATTTATTCCTCACTATCATTTTACAAATTTTTATTCATGCATAAATTATGTTATATTTTTTTGTTTTACCTATCACCATCGAATATGATATAAAATATTTGTGTGTGTGTAGGTACCTTAGGTTAATTCATTCCATGTATTTGATATGATTTATAATCATAAGATGGATGTACCTAACATATAGGTTATTGGAAGGTGATATCACACATGGGAAACAATTGTCCAAGATGCCCCAAATGGGATGGGTTTTGATAGAGTTGTATTAGGTTTGTTTTTATAGGGATAGGAGTACAAATATATTCTTGTTGTGGGTTCATCATGGTAATATGAGAAACTCAATTGATGTGTTTTATGAATGGATATAAGGTATATGATTTTATTTTTGGTGTGATGGAAAACATATCCAATCCCTAAGAAATTGAAAATCTATTCATTATATCTCTATATATAAATATATATTAGTGCTTGAGGTATTATTTGGATTTCCATCACATGAATTTGTTTACTATGAATAATAGGTATCCTGTTCTGATGATCAGTGACATAATCAATCGGTTGATTGGACTAATATGTTTCGTGATGATAGACCTCAGATACGGTGATCACCCACTTTGGGTTTGTGGCATGGATATATAAAAGATGAAATATTGATTTCCTAATAACAATTGGGTGTACATGGTGTTTCCATTCAATTTTAAGAATATTCAATCAATGTTAATGAAATTCATGAACCTATAATTTTAACAATTCTTATACAATTTTGTGGTGGTCATCATTGATGGCATTCTAGTGTACTCGACATATTAGGAGGATCATGTGAAACACATGAAGATAGTCTTAGACAAAATCTAAGATAACTAGATTTATTGAACGTTATCTTTGAGATTTTTTAGGATTTTGTATGTCAACATTCTAGGACACGTCATCTCATTAATGGGTGTGGTAGTGACCTCAGCAGTGGATGTGGTAATGTTATCCTGGTATCACCTAAAGAGAGTTGTAGAAGTTCAAATATTCCTTTGTATTGTATATAAATATATAACAGTACTGCCAAATTTATAATGGATATTGAAAACATTGACTACATTAAACTGAATATGGATGACATTCTGGTTGACAATTATGTTCCCGTTGTATTTTCCTATATTTAATCAAAGGTTGATGAGCAATAAAATATTTATGTTACTATATGATGGTTTTGTATAAGTAATAATTTTTAATTCATCAATGTCCATTTTTTCCATGACACAGATCTATGTAGTGATCTTATATGGGTACTTATATTAGAGAGAACGTGAGTAGAAAAACACAAACCATGATAAAAAGTATAAGTGGTAGTATACACACTCATAATGTTGTGATTTTTTCTTATTAGTTAGTTATTTATAATATATTTTAACAAAAAGATTCTCAATTACATATTATCATAGAAGGATGTTAACATTATATATATTATATGTTTACTGATCCTCTAGTATTTTACCCTTGACACATTTTATAATCATGGTATGGTAAACATGGTGGTGGGTTATCTTAGTATGATTTCTTATTGATTTCTATTGACTGAGGTGTCAGAGTAGTTTTCTTTTTTGGTAGTTTTCCATTGTTAAAGAGGATGTTTTACATTAACTCCAAATTATGTTTGATACCCCACTCCTACAACAGCATTTATTGGAGGCTCAATATAATGATACAGACTCTGAGATCTTTTGCATTAAGACATCCTCTACGTTCACTCATGATGGATTCCTTTAATTTGCATAACATGACATACTTTTCAATGGACAGATGAAGGAACCAGTGATGATATGTGTAGTGGTTTTAATGGGGTTTCATAAATTCCTCATTCCATAATTCAAAATAGTGTAAATAATGTACTTGGATTAACAGTTTCATTATAGGTTTCAAGGATGATGAAGTATGTCATGTATTGTTTCTCTAAATTTATCTCTTGAAAACATAAAATTCCTCTTCACCATGTTATAGTGGATTAATCTCAACCACTAGAGGTTAGATAGTCGAAGTGGAATAATATATCAATGAACATTGTGATGGGTTATCAATGAATTTATAGAAGACATGATTCAATCTAGGTGATCATTTTCCAACTCACAATGTATGAACACTTCTCAGCTATACGAGAGTATAAACCAATCGAGTTCATTAGAATCACTTACGTGTACGTAAAAATCCATCTTCTTTGGTGTTCCCAAATTATCTAATTTGAAAATGAGTTCATTCTGATATTATTATTGTATAGCGGATTACATGGGGTCTTTGGCACTCAATTTCACTTGATAAATGTGTTTCACCCCAGGAATTAAAGCTTTCTCTAGAAGACCATTATTATTCTGTATGATAATATTCTATCATTCATGTTGGCTTTGGATATAGTTAGGAGTATCAGATACAAATGGAGGAGTTTATGTATATCAACATCTACCATTCTATCATTGGTATGGAACTACCTAAGACATTTTATGAGAGACCATGTAGCTTACTACTATGATGTACTGATCTAGGTGAGTAAACATTTATGTTCCTGAAGATGGTACATGGGATAATAATGTTTTTTCATATCATCTATGACAATATGATGACTTACTAGATCCATCATAGGTCTTATGAGGAAAAATGAATGATGTTGTTGGAGTTTGGGGAGGGAGGCCATTTGTTTCGAACTATCTCACCACAATACAGATTTTGTACACATGGATGTGGAAGGAATATTTCTTAGGTAGATTTTGTCACATTAATAACTCTTATAAGGTTTTGAATGGTTGAAAACCACTAGAATATTATTCCACAGTTTCTCTAGGTACATGATATCTCCCAGGTGACATAATTGTGCATGTATGTTAATGAATAGTTCCACATTATCTCTTTGGGTGAGATGAACATCAATGATGTAGTGAACATTATAGAGTACCTAGTAATATTTAATTCTTTGTAGATTAATATTCATTAGGGATAGTAAATTACTATGTTTCGTGCAAGGTTGTAACATAAAAATATAGAGGGGTGAATCTTGTTGTGGGAGACCTGAATCGGAGTTTAATACAATCAAAAATTTTACTAGGATATTTTCTTTTTAGGATTAATATTCATAAGGTGAGAAGAATTTAATATCTTTTTTTATCCTTCTAATTCCATGGTGTATATTATGAAATATTCCAATAGTTATTTTCAAAGACATAGTGAAATTTAAAGGCCTGGTGATCCTTATTATTGATTTACAATGAAAATATAACTATATTATCTGACATACACATAGTTTATCATAAATAGTTGAATAAATCATAAAAGGAAAAATGAATATAAAATATTATACTATTGCAATGTCCAGAATATGGGTTTCATTATATTTTTGAAACAACAATTATTTTCATTATGAATTATATAAATGTGCAGTCCTTGACACATTTAATTAATTAAATAGATTAATGAATATATTAAACATTTTTTAACAGGGACATAATCATGTCATTATATAAACCCTTTTATAATAATTCCTTATGGTTAGGAACATAATTCATGAGACTTTGAAAGGTACAATATGGGGGAAATCATGGAAAAATTATGACGGATCATGGATTCACAATTAAAATTCCAATTGGTACTTATTGATATCATTAACAACAATGATGTGTGATAAATTTTCATCAAAATGTTTTCCAAAAACTATGTAATGTATTGTTTTAAATTTTTTTCGTTACACATTTTTTAACTCGTGGTGAATAGAAACAACATACACTTATAGATAGATTCATGGAGCTGTAGGTTTATACAATTAAATTATTATCATTCTTATATCTATGGGGATTTATATTATTAATTTATCAGTTATTATTTTACTATTATAACAATAATGAATCATAGATAACCCCAAAAAATTGTATTATTAAAATTATTGGTTTTTTTCAATTTTCCCTTGTTTATTGCTAGTTCATTATTGGAAATTATATTTTCTATAGTTCAACCATTAAATTTAAATTGGCCACCTGTTGAACTTTATTAGATATAATGGACTGATTTTCATGAGACTGAGGTTATTATCGATTGAGAGACCATGGTGTGATTATAAAAATAGATGATTGGAGGTATATTATGACAATATTGATCTTCTATATTTATGGTTTTGGAATCCATCATGTGATATTGGAAGTAGATTCTGGATCAATTCAAATGATTAGAATTTGATAATCCCTAAATAAAAGAATGTTCAACCCCATATCAATGAATTTTATCTCTGATTGACTATATGAACTACAATTATAGTGGCATGGGATAATTCAAGAAATGATATATTATTTCATCATTGTTACAAACTACAAGGTTTCTATTCTAATGAACACGTGTCTTTTTTTCAATATTCTATGTATAAATTTTATAATTTTATGAAACATATCACATGTCCCATGACATATAGAACTCACTATGTGGCCTAGTGCAAGATACTTAGTCTGTGACCTAGGGGAATATTGGAATGAACATGGCAAATAAAAATTCACAACTAGAGTACATGGGAAAAACCATATACTCAGACCTGACTAGGTACATTGGTATAACCACGATACTTGAGCATGACCAGAAGTACATGTAAATGGCTAGATATATATATATGGGAATATATGGTAGCATGAAAGGTGTTAGTCAGAACCCTAAATTTTATGTATCCTAAGAGATCACACCATGTATTATGAGGATATATTTTATGTTAGGTAGTGATATGGGATGTCCCAGGAATGATTATATATGCAATGTACCCCCAATATAGGCTATATACATTTCCATTGAATTTCGATGCCCTCTTTCTTAGTATTATTGATTAGTATTAGTTGATTGTGTCCTCTTAGCCAATAGCTATGAGGGTATAATGTGGAATTAGATTTACATAATTTGAGAGTAATCCACTATATGGGTTGGTATCACATATAGTTTTCAAGAACCCTTCATGATTCAAATGGTGGGATACTTTATTGTATCATACTTTATATAAAGTGGTTAATTAATCATAAAAAACAGATGTGTGGGTATGATCACTTACGTTGTAGGTTATCCAAATTTGGGTTTTTTGTTTCACCCATTATCCAGGGGTGTGCTCTCCAATGTATGTATTGATGACACTATGAATCTATTTGGTGAACCAAGACAATAATGACCTATTATATTGGAACTATAACTGATAACATGGATCATGTAGTGAGTTTTCATGAATTAGGATTAACATGAAGCCTCAAGAATAATCATGTGGATGGTCAAATGGTTGAGATCTTTTTGATGTATGGTATATTTTAAGAGTATATCTAGGTTATTATAATTCATATTTATATTTCTCATGTCCTATTGAGATATTTTTTATTAAATGATATATATCTCAATGATTTTTGTTATTTATTTTTGGGTGTCCTTTTGGGAATTGTTATAATCAACTACGCATGGGATCTTTCCACAAGTGGAATGTATTTGGTTGATGGAAGTTCGTTTTACAGCATCTTAGGAGTAACAAATGTTGGATGAGTATTGTATGATAGACATAATATAGATCAACCGAGAGATGTCCGTGACATAAGCCACCACATTCTTATCAGGATTGACTCATCCTAATTTTAGTGTTCTTGTATCCTTCCCTAATGAATCAATACATTTATCAAACTATGATTTTGGAATTTTTATTTATGGTTAAATTATGGGGCAAGATGTATTTTTTAATATTTAGAATCTTATAGGGATTGGATAATTTTGTTTCTATACATGAAACATAGGTAAGGTCTCTCATGGGTTTGATATGCCATCATTGTGCTAGTCTCCAGAACGAAGAATGCTGGAGGTGACCTTCATGCTTCAAATTTGGGTTACCTTCATCCAAGTGTACCAATGTGGGATGTTTCATGAAACATTAAATGCTTAAAATAGTTTTTTATCACAGTTCATCATAATCCGAGTAATGGAATCATATTAAGGCATTACAGACAAACACTCATTAAGGGAATCGTAATACAAAAGTTATATAAAATAATAATGATACACATAATGTGACAGTAATAAAAATATGAGTTATAGAATTACCAACTGAAAATGTGAAAGTTTCATATCAATTATAATAAATGAAAAAATAGAATCCAATTATACAATATCCATCTAAATTAATTGAAAATTGATTAAAATTTAACAAAATATCATATTCCAATACATCATGGAGTTAGACATCACGATCTTACCATTATGGAAATATCTTTTTCACTGAAGATATAGAATAAATAACCGAACATGATTTTATAATGATTCCCACCATTGCATTGAGTGTATTTATAGTGTTTCACCTCAATTTTCACAGGTATAATTCTAATTCATTAATCAATTAAAGAATTTTTTTAAAAATATATATTCAATTTTTATAATAATAATGGATATTTGTATAAACAAATATGGAATGAAAATAAATTTTCCTACGTTAATAAAAGTGATACTTTGATCATGATCCATCTATAAAAATGGTTTATTGATATAAAATATATTGTAAAATTTCATATAATCACCCGTAATTTAATAATAATATATGTATCCCCAATACTTTTCCATATCAAAATGAAACCTATTACATGATTATAACTTATTTAGAAAATGTTGTTGCATGTAAAATACAAAGTGACCACAAAATTTATAAAATATATAGTAATTAAAAAATATATATTATCAATACATTTCCATATTATTATAAATTGGTACAAAGATCATAACCATTCTATATAAATATGTTTCTTGGGACAATAATATATCGAAAAAATTTGGAAAATAATTATTATTGGAATAAAAATACTGGATCACAAATTGTTTACCCCATTTCAATGAAATTTATAACATTTTAATAACCCACATGGAGAAATAATGTGGATGGTAATGGAGTAAATGTTTTCTTCTGATAATTCTAATGAATGAAATGAACATTTCATAAGAAATCCGGAGAAAATAATGGGATGTTACAAAAGATGGTAAAAAAGTAGTGGGGAATATTTTTCAAAGTGTTGATGTGGTAATAATTTATATCCCATGAAAATAAAGGATTTAATATCACATAAAATAATCAAATGTAATAATATAAAAAATTAATATGAAATAATTTTATAAAATGATAATAAATAAATGAAATAAAAAGGGGGTAAAAAATTGTCACTATCTGGAAAATAAATGAATCAATAGTCACTTGAGAATCAGAACATGAATTTTCAAATTAATCACATTAATCATGGGGTTTATATTAATAACACATATACTTTCAGTAAATACATTATTAAATGCAATTGTTTTGCGTAATATAAACATGTGTTACTAATGAAATTCTGAGATAAAAATCCCTTTCATATAGAGATACATAAAATTAAAATACCTTGAAAAATTGGGCTAGTAATTGATTATAAAATTCTATGATTTAAAACAAATCATGATATGATGTGTCATATAGGCATTATATAAAACAAATAACTGAAATTATTTTCAAAATACCATATATGACCCAATTAGTTGAAATTGAGATGAAAAGCCATACATTTTATTCCAACATACATAAAAATGCTCTATACACTCATTCAACTATAATAGAAATATTAATAATGAATATTTTAACAATAATAATAAAATATTAATGTTTTTATAATTAATTTTTAACAAGTATTATCTAATTATATATTCTTTTAATTATTGATTTTTTGATAATTTGGATCATTATTTCATCTTAAAATCATGTAGATGAGATAGATTATAACTATGATGAATCATGTTCATCATTCGAAAATATTTAAATATAGAATAAAAATTTTCTTCCTTGACTACTTATGTACCCTTATCATTAGATGAATTGAATGAATTTAACATGGGAAAATAGAAACTGAGATGTACTAGTTATTGATATTTTTAGTGGTGTAATGGAGATATATTAGTAAATATTTTTAATATTGACCCGAAAAATTGATAATAAATAAAAATCATATATATTTAACTATTAAATTATATTATAATTTAATTAAACCCCATAAACTTTTATGAAATAAGTATTGAAAAATCATTTACATAGTTGGTTAAGTCGACTCATATAGTAACATATTATAACAACATTGTGGATATGATAATGTATTTATATTATGATAATGAGACATTGAAATGATAAATATTATTTAATATAAATAATATAACTTCATTACATCCATTATACTAATTATGAATGATGGGTGGTGATTAAAAATGATATTACCAGAAAATCTAAGACAGAAAAAAAGTCTCTGGCCATTTATTAAAATAAATAAAAAGTCCAATAGGAAGGCATTACAAACAAGAGCATCCAGTTACATATTAGAAGACATACTTATCACCATACCCATCGCCATATCCATAATAAATTGCCTCATCTGAGGTAGCCGACTCCCATTCCAAACTTTAATACTACTTAAGAATCATTGCATAATTTTTTCTGAGATTTAATTTTTCCAAATACATAAACTCCTCAGAAAAATTCATCACATTACCTTTGATAATAGAAGATCTGGTAGGAATCAGCATTGGCACAAAAGAGTAATCTTTACGCAACCTTCTTCTTGGTGGGGTGGTCACTACACCCTCATTCCCTACTACAACCTTCATTCCATTCTGGACAACATCACTAAAAGATGTTTGGCCTCCGCCATCATTCTCTTTATCACTATCATATATGTCCCCCATCTCCCAGTGATAACCACATTATGGTAGCTTCTATTCACATCCTGCTCCTACTCAACGTGGTTGTTAATGTTAATCAGTGCTAAAAATTTGGTTGCATCACATGCTCATGATCAACAAGCACCCCGTCCTGAAAAAAACCTTCCCCAGAAACATCATCTTGAGATTTCAACCAAACCTGTTCATTATTTCTCTCATTCTAATCACAAACCAGTCCTAGACCCATCACCCCATTGTTCTGCAACTAAATAGCCTCAACAGTCATTCGGCCAGCAGAAAAATCAAGGGGAATCTGATCCTGACCGACTTCCTGTTCTTTATTCACCAGAACAGAGAGAAATTACTGATTTCCAAACACTCCACCTATTGCACATGATGTGTTTTCTTCCCAGGGGAGGCCCAAATCCAACAACCAGCATACTCTACAGAAACCCCTGCCTGTAGGGTCATAAGATATCCTTCCACTGCCTTTCTATCCCCTGCTAGCTCCATATCTAGGCCACTGTTCATTCAAACAGATTGGACTGCATGCTTCACCGTAGTCTTCAAACCTCTTACATGAGGCACCCCAAGGTCATTTCAGAGTCTTCCAAACACCTCATCAACCGTCAGATTCGTAGACTGATTCCCTTCCCTCAATCACCTTCCATCCAGTGGACTGGTAATCATAGAACAAGGTTATGTTCGAATTCCCTTACCCCGGTCATGCTGCCCATGCTGAGTTTTTAAGCCCACCCCTCTTCAACCTTTGGAGCCAATTCAAGCCACGGAACCACCCTCCCACCTCTAAAATACTCAATTAAATGCCCGACATTAAGACACCGAGAGTAGTAGTCAAACCAGGAATGAAAAACAACCGATTTTTTACATATAAATTCCTCACTCATATCAATGAAGATCGACTCAACCGACGATTTCAATAGGTCAACATCAACAAAAATTCTCTGTGAAATCGGGTGGAAAACAGGCCTAGTTCTATTTTTTGAGCATAAATAACGACCAACCAGATTTCCCTGCATGCAGATGATGGAAGGATTCTTAAAGGGAAGCGGTAGTTCTAGAAATATTACCCAGATTATCGTAGTCGAGGAATCATGCTATATATAATGGTCATATGACCATCAGAAGAGAAAAAAGCAGTAGCCATCACAAATCCGAGGGGCAGAGGACCTGGCCAGGATCAGGTCTTCCTATGACTCAAAGAGAACCATTATGTGTTTCTAATCACGAAGGCCCACAGTGGCGCACTTCTGTAGATTTGACGAACCAAAGATAAATTGATCAAAACAATCTACAGACGAATGTCATTGCTTGAAGTGAGTTATCAACATCAGACTCAGCAAGAATGAAGCATCATTGAACTCACGAGCCGAGATTGAGAGATTCAGAATCCCTTCATGTAACTCAAGAACATTTGGGGAGAGAAATATTTTTCGGAACGAAGGAAATAGATCATGTTATGAGAAGGGTAGAAATCATTGATCACTGGAGGACTACAGAAATCCCTCCTCCACCAAGGGAGGAGGGATTAGCTCGGCAACCATCACTGCCTATAGCGACCATTCTCGAACCATAGTTTCCCTACTTAAAAATGATATTCAGAAATTATTGAGCAGGTAGTTTGCACATACGAATGATTAATGATCTTATTTATCAATTAATAACAAAAAATATGTTATATAAAAAAATTTCATTATGTAATAATATTATTGAAAAATTTGAAATATTTTCATCAAAAACATACATGATACAAGACTAGAGAGGATGATATTAAAAATGATCCACATATCAACATGGAGGTCATGATCTACATATACACATGATCAGTGTTATCTTTTTTATTTTTTTGGAATAGAGTAAATAATTTTTGTTATAATACCTAATTTTAATTTCAATATATTAATGAAAATGATTTCTTATATTCATATATTTATATATGTTTGGATTGTAAAAATTAATAATGAAATACTAAGAAACGTTTGATACTCATGTCGGGGACATGATATTTTTCTAGGATTTAACCCATTAAATGAAGTCATTATGCTATCTAATTGTGAATTGTGACATTAGGAATTTATAAAGGGTTATATATGGATAAATGGGGCTCATTTATATTTATAAATTAACTGTTATGGTGAGCCTTGTATAAGATGAACTATTATAATTTTATATTTTAATAGTAGGGATCATAAAAAAGTAACATAAGAATTATCAATAAAATGATCTTATTATTCATGAAATAATATATCTAAAAAGCTATATGGTGGATATAAACATAATATTCTATCAAAAATAATCTCAAAAAAATCATTTAGGAGACATCATTGAAAATTTTATGAATTTTTCATCAATTATTTTATCTTTTAATATCATTAAAATTAATATGTTAAATTATTTTTTTTTATGTTAGTTATTAATATTAAGGAAAATTTTATCATTTTACACATTACTGATTTGTTTATTAGTATTTTTAATGTTTTAAATCATTTTATCAAATTAAATTTCTATGGTTTGGAAATGTTAATTTTATAATATGTTCATATAAAAAGTAATATTGTTTTTAGAAAAAGTAATTTTTTAAATATAAAAATAATTTTTAATACATTTTCATTAAGATAAAAAATTAACATTTAATAAAATGGTTTCCTGTAAAATAAAAAATTAATGATTACTTTATAAAAAAACATATCTCGCCAAGAATGAAGATGAATTAATTGAACAAATGAAAATAGGTTTTTATTAAAATAACATTGAAATTTTAAAATAAAAATATATGAAATGTAATTTTTCAACTCAACTTATATATCTAAATGAATTGTTTTACTATATAGATAATTATTTTATTTATTTAATTGTTTTTTAATATTATACGATATTCATCAATTATAATAAAATATTAAAAATTAAAATTTTTATAGAAACCAACATTGTTGACTAAATTCAATCTTTTAAGGGAAAATAAAAATTTAATCATAATAAAATACTATATTTTTAGATTAAGAAATTATTCAAATGTTGTTAAAATGATTTTTGAAAATTTTTAACACACATATTATTCTGTATTCATAATATATAGAAAAAAAATTTCTTATAAGATATATAAATTTTAAAATATTTAATATTATTTATCATATTTAATATCATTTACCAATATAAATTGGATTTTATAAATTATTAATACAAAAATATGTTGTCATCACTGTAACATTAAGTGTATTGAAGGAGACAAAAAAATGTAAGGTGTTTTTTTTAAAAAAATTATTATATTTTGTGCCGATTTTAAAACCAATCTTAGAAACATAATTCTGAGGGTTTTAACCCTTCAATGTTTTTTACATGGATGAAGGTATGAAATGTTTCCTTGGTGACTTAAGGAGTATTGGGATCCTCATATAAAGAAACTATAGTTTTGAATGACCTACAAAGGGTGTACAATTTGTCTAGAATAGTGAAACATTCATTAAAAAGATGTCTGACCTTATGTAGGTGGACATAAAGAGTTTTAAGGGCTTTATATGGTTTAAAAAACAATTCTCCAAGACTAAAAGGTTATTGTAATTTAGG
This sequence comes from Viscum album, assembly GCA_963277665.1. Taxonomy (NCBI): domain Eukaryota; kingdom Viridiplantae; phylum Streptophyta; class Magnoliopsida; order Santalales; family Viscaceae; genus Viscum; species Viscum album. The sequence continues at coordinate 477,359,272 of OY728148.1, forward strand.
AAGTACCTAAAAACTATTCATCTCATGGTTGGAACATGATTTTCAAAAGGTGAGATTATCCCATGCAGGGTGTTGTATGTTTCTAGTGGGGGGTGCATGGTAGGCACACTCATTTCTAAACTATGTAGCCTAAACAGTTAGTGATACAATATTTTAAAATAAAATTATATTAAATTGAAATCAAAATAAAATAACTACTAAAACACTATAAAAACACCCCCCCCACATACCCTCGCCACATTCACACCCTTATCCAGGCCATGTGTAAGACCCTTCTCAAGATTCATCATGCATCATCGATGTATATTAGGTTCTTTGTGAGTCTTGTCTGAAACATCATTTTAATAATTCTTGTTCAGTATCCTCTATGTTTACTGTTAGTTTTTTTGTCTCCCTATAACTTTGTGAGGTTCAACCGAACCCAATGGATAGGTCTAATCGATTTTATTCTTTTTCTTCACATGTTAGGATATAGTAACACTATATAATGACTCCCTTTTTATTATTCTAGAAATCTCCATTTAAAGAAAAGTTGTGTAGATCGTTTTGGGTAACTAACATTTATTTTTGTGTGGTTTTCAATTAGTATCTCTTTCCTTCCCCACTAATAACTGGGGATTTTGTATAATCTGAGTTTCTGGTATTTTTCTCTATGTGTATTGTGATTTTTTGCATTAAATTTGATTTCCATATATGATGTAGTGAGTTATGGTCAATGTTTATGGTGTACACCCACATGCATAGGTATGAGAATATATATATATATATATATATATATATCTTGTTCATATTCCTAAATGGAAACTAGAATATGTAGATTGGATTAAGAGGGTCACATATTAGAATATTTGTTAATGAATGTATGGGGATGTCTTTATAAAAGGGATCTATTGATAATTTATTAGGCATGGTTTCACTTTGAGTTGGTATTCCATTCATTTCCCATTTAAATTTATGAATGCATTATATAAATTATTCCCACACTACTATTTTATATTAATTGATGTATCATGATTTTTATAATAAATGATTAAATATGATTATTGTTTTATTTGAAAATAAATGTCATGATTTTATAATTAAACACCTCCAATGGTGGTGTCCTATAATATATGAAAAAATATGGGATTAAACAGGATTCTTTGATATTTCATTTTCTTTTATTTTTGATTGACGTAAATTTTTTTTACTTCATGCTTCCATGTGGCCCCTTTGGTTATTCTTAAACTAAGTTTCCTCCTTTGGAAAATGTAAAAGGATCCATTGAACCAACTATGTGAGTGGCCCATTATTTAGTTGGAATTACCCATAAAAGTAATATCCCATTTTTTCAATGGTATCACCCATGTGGCCTATGGATCCATATAAATAAAATGATTCGAATGGATTGTAATCCCCTACTCTTTTTAAGGCATTGTAAAATGCTATATATGTATTACATTTTTAAAAAAAGAAATTTAACAGGTATGATGATTTTTTTCAGTGGTCCCTGCCTCATGTTTTGATTCTGATATATAAATATATGAAAATTAATTTTCTAATGTTAAATAGGAATGAAAATAAGTTATTATTTATTCTTTAAATTAAAAAATATGTACATGGGAAGTTAAATTCATAAGATGTATTAACTTATGAATTGTATTATAAATGTAATAATAGTTACAGTGATATGTATATAATGATCTAAGAATATGTGGTATTACTTCATTGATTTTATTATAAATAAGTTAACACAATTATGGGGGCCTAATTAATGCTTCATATTATTTCAAAAGGACCACGAGTGCCATTGGGTAGGATGATTGTATGAGATTCCATGCTAGGATAATGGAAGGATAGGGCCACTTCCATTACTGATGGATGTCTGTGAGTTAAATTCATCTTCATCCAACACTGTACATTCCAAAGTATCATGATATCATTGAGTGGGAAGACCCTGTGAGAATATGTATTGATTCTAAGAGACCATGGGATCCCGTAGATTTTGACTATGGGATAGACAAATAGATCTTCCCATTATTATTGATATTTGTTTGTTATGTTCCAATCTTGGAAAAAATATTACCCAGGGTGTATGACCTTTTTTCATAAGTGCACAATGTGTTCATATGGGAGGATGAAACCTAAAACTATATATATATATATAGTTCCTAGTCATATGTATTCCATCAACATGTGGAATATGTATTGTCATTAGGAGACCTTTATGAATTGGGACTGGTTGTTTATTTTTTAAAGCCATGTTTATTATTTCACTATAACAACACACTTTTTTATTTATATTAAACTATATGGAGTTGACTAGACACCATGGGTGTTTGCCTTCTGAAACATATATCTCATACCCTGGTTGGCTTCCACTGCACTAGGGTACTTGAGTAGACCTTCTTGTTCACAGGACCTTGGACCTTTCTTGTTGCTAAGTTCATGTACATGGGTGTTTGGTGAAATTGACTGACCTTGATCTCATGTTTCTCATGGGAATATCAATTTGGATTTTTATTTATTTACATTTATTGATTCTCATTTAATTCGAAATTATAAAGATTGTTGCATGTTTACTTTTTCATTTTTGTGTTGCCAATTGTACAAGAATAGTTTTTATAAACTTGTGTTGAGGAATTTTATATTAAATTTTTATATTGTTCTAACAATTCTTTTTCATTTATTTAGACATTTATTCTATTCTCTATTGACTATTATTTATTCAATTATACTACATTTCTACAGTAATATTATATAATATTCTCCCCATTTTCAACCATTGAGAACCTAGCTGCTAGTCGGATGCATATGGTATACATGATGAAATTTTTGAGGCAATTTGACCCACAGTTCCAGCTACAAGTTTAATGGTATATTGGGCAGGGATGTTAGAATGTTGTATCCAAGGATAATTTTTTTGTTTTATCATAAAATTTTAGGTTGGTAAAATGAAGGGTAGGAATGTGTCATCCCTTGGTTAATATCAATTATTGGGACTTACACACTCCCCGTAAGGAAAATGACAATGTGTCTAGGTTTGGAATTGGTGTTCCTAATATTTTTGTTATTGTTTTAAGGATTTCACCTATAATGACTGGGGTACATTCTGTTGTGGATAATTAGTTAAATTATGGATATTTTCCCATAACCTTGAGTTGATAATATGGAGAATATAGTGAATTAAAATAAGCACATTAGAATTCACAAGCAACGTGTATTCCAATCCATGTGGTTGCATATGTAGGTTTCTTGATGATTTTAATTCTGTTCCATGGATGTATTTCATGCCTTTTATTTTTTAAAATATATACTTATAGAATTTATAAATGATATATTTATAAATATATACTGTTACCATTCTTCATATTTACTAGCATGTTTTCCTTATATCATCATTATGTTCTTACTATCATTCTTCTCTGTTTATCCCATATAACGTCATGCCAATTTTGATGTGTACAAAAGTATAAAAGGGTTAAATTTTATTCATTGTGATTAAGAGGAGAGAAATTTTACCAATTGTAATGTGTTTGTATTCCTTGTATCTAGAAAAATGTAATTGTTGTATTCGAACCTTTGTAAAATTTTGTTAATGTTCCAATTCTATGTGAATAGTTTTTGATTAAATTGGACCCTAATGCTGACATGTTATGTGTATGGGTAATTTAGGGATTGATATAATTCCACCCATTTCATTGTACTGTTATGTATATCTATTTTAAATTTTTTAAATGCTCCAAAATTTAATGAATGTGAAATTTTAATTTGAAATGAAATCATTATCAATCTAAATGCTTAATTGGACCGATTAGGTCATTTGGGGAATGCTTCTTATCTGATATCCCATTGTTGGTGTTTTGAAACATAATTACATAAGGAAATTTTATTTTTATGCTTTCTAAATAACCCAGGTTAGATTAATGGGACCCTTATTGGTCACTTTTGTTTTAAAAAATTCATTTATTATGATTAATATCTAAAATATGACTGAATTTCAAGATTTTTAAAATGTTTTGAAAGGTATTTATATGAGACATTCGTGTTTTTATTCAATCGAATTGTTATAAATAATCTTCCTAGTGATATTTTTATCAATGGGAACATTATTTTTTAAATTAAATATTTTAATATTTTTAAAAAGATTAATTTTATTAATTATAGATGTCTTGGAAATGAAACATAATGTAGTATCCTATTTTTAAACTATAGTGTAATGGTCGAATGAACTTTTATCTTTTAGTTTCATTGGAATAGAAGAACAAGTATTTCCCATAGTTGTACATTTCTGATGAAATGGAATAGATTATCACCCTGTCAGCCCAATGGATTTTTTTTTGTGTTACCTAGTATTACTACCGTTGATTTGTTTCATAAGTATCTAGACGGTGGTTGGTTAAGACCCTGAGTTTAAATGCCTTGTTAAATCTCATGATCTTTTTCAAACTTTGTTTCATTCGTTTGTCATTGTACCTTTTAGGACACTATGTTTCAAAAAATAACCCTTGTTTATATGGGATTTCATGGTATCATTGACCCTTGCTACATGCTTGTGGATTGGGTAATTATAGGTTTTTTGAAATTGATCATGCGTTTCTTATGAACAGATATTTCATAGGTCGTCTGACACTTTCTTATTCTTTTTTATAGAAAAATGTTTATGATGGCATTTAGGATAATGGTTGTATGAGAAAAAAGATCCCATAAATAAATCCATTGGGGTTTTTGTACAATCTCAAGTCATCTCCATGTAGATTGACATGAGTGTTAAGGTATCATGTTCTCCGTAATTCTGTGGATACTGTTTTTAAGGCTCATATAATTTCACATGAGGGTGTCACATATTTGGATTTATTATATGACTGATGTGGTGATCATGTCTCGAAGGAGTGTCACACTTTCTTTCATGGTGTTTTTGATCAATAATTATGGTGATATGATAGTTTATCATTTATTTTTTTTAATAATACTATCCTATGGTAAGAATAATGAAGTTAATTCTAGTTAATTTTCCATTCAAAGTAGAAGGAACTCGATGAGGAGGGTCATTTGGAAATGGATGGTCTCGATGGAACTCCATATAGTCTTACACAGTGGGATCAAATTAATTTTTTCATAAAAACACAAAATTGGTGTGTTTGGATTGGTTTTCAACCCTTATAATAATCATTAGTCTGGTAAGGACATTAGGTTGTTTTCATGAATGATTTAGGAGTGCCTCGATGGGTGAATAATTATGGTCAGTTCTTGTAAGTGTGTCAGTAGGTGAGGACAAGCTCCTTTGAATTGCAACCAAATATGGTTCGAAATATATTCATAACAGTTATTGTGTGAGATTTACTAGAAAACATTTCAATCCACTTAGTTTGTTAATCTTATCAAAGAGCATTTTGAAAATCTTGATGTCCTTATAGATGCTCTAAGAGAGCATTTTTCTTACAGAACACTGATGTTTTAAGATCTACTGAGATTATTGATTGGTTCTATTTATGTGTATCATGATGAAGCATGGTTCTTATTGAGGGATTGTGGATCTATTTGACCATTGATTTCATATTTTGGAATTCCTTATACAAACACTCATATACCCGTCATTCATTTCATGACATTGTTGCTAAAAATATTCAACTCTAGGATCGATAAATGATCTAATTTGGGTGTATATGCAATGAGATAACATATATCCTATTAATTATGTTGTTTTTATTTCAATGGATTAGTTCTATGAACTCTATAATTTTTGAATATGAGGTTACACCTGACTTTTTATTTGGCTCAATGGTGTGTTTATAGGGAAACAATTCTAACAGGATCGTTTTGGGTTACACATTGTTTGTGTTGAGGCATGATGGTTTAAATTTATTTTTGGGGGTTTGATATAAAAAATACATCTTATATATGCTATAAACATTGAAATTATAGTACATGGTGAAAGATAGATTCCTTGGGAGAAGGGATTTCTATTCTTTTTCGAATATACCGACCGCCTATGGTGATTATTCTTGTAAATGGTCAGTCAAAGGTTGATTAACTCTGGGATCATTGTGTGTAGTGGCTGAGTATTTTAATTAATATCCTTATAGTCTCGTTCATTGAGATCTATTTGGAATGGACAATTTTAACCATCTCATAAATCATTCAAAAAGCACTTTTTTAATGCTTAGAGACTTGTTTGTATGGAAACTCCGATGGTGGGATGAACCATTGTTTGGGAATCACTAAATAAAGTAAATTCTCACGGTGGTGATAATGCCTGTAAATATTCATTATGAGATGAAAGTAGTGTCTTGTATCAATATAAATGGTCTCGTGTATGACTTGTTTCGTTTTTAGGTTGGAAAATCGTATTAGATCGAGTTTTTAATATCTTCGGTTTTTTTTCCTTAAACAAAATGGTTGAAAAAGAGTTGGGAGTTTTGAAATAAATAAATACCATTTTAATGATAAATAAAAATCATTGTTGGTTTGGTGATGTATACATTTTTCCAAAATGATTCTCAGTGATGATATGTTCTAATGAGGGAAGGTTGTAAAATCCCTACTTTTGAAATGAAAAAATGAAAAGGTTTTAAGAAATTTCATTTACTAGAATAGATGATTTAATTAAAAAACATTTAATATTAATTCCAATATTTTTAATCCTTAAAATTGGTGATTTTGGCATTGTGTGATGTTTCAAAAAGTTTCCCACATGTATTGAGGATTTTTGGGTGCAACAGACTAAGAAATTACAGTTTTTAAGGACCTGTAGAGGGTGAATGATTTGTTTGAAACTGTGTGGTCCAAAATAGGAAATTGGGTTTCCATATCAAGGTGGTTGGAATGTGTCACACAAAATATATATAATTTACCAACCATGAACATATCCCACATTTTTAATGGAAATTACTAAGTACCTAAACATTATTCACAGCATGGTTGGAGAATTGTTTCAAAACCCTACAACCAGCTAGGGTAGGGTGTTCCAGGTGCCTAGTAGATGGTTCATGGTTTGAAAATATTTAATCAAACCTTATGGCCTTTACTATGCATGATAAAATATTTTAGAATTTAAAAAAATTAAATTAAAATCGAATTGAATAAAATAAAACCCTTAAATATATATCCTCACCAATAATATCCCAAGTGACACCCCTCCCTTCTCCAGGGATTGTGCATTCCACCTTCTATGGCTCCCCCATCATTCATCAATGTCTACTTTATTATTCACAATTATTATTCAAATCATCATGGTAATCCATTTTGTTCCATCTTCCCTAATTTTATTGATTGGTTTTCCTGTAACCTTTTCCTAGTTATGGTTTAAAGAACCCTAGTGTTTGGTCTGACATGATATTTTGTACTCATTTCCATGTTTGGACATGATGAAGCTCCACCAGGATTCCATTTTTCATATTCTGGAATAGCCAACCATTGGAAATGTTGAATAGATTTTTTTGTCTCACCAACATTGATTTGGGGTAGCTTTGTCCATATTTCGTCATTTTCGATCAATTTATAATTTGGGATTTTATAGTTTATCAGTTCCTAATATTTTTATCTTTTTGAATGGACATTTATTTATTAATTGTGAGTTCAATATAATGTTTTAGTGAGTTTTTTTCATTGTTAAAGTTGTGAAAAAACATATATAAGTGGATATATAGATATATATATATATATATATATATATATTCTTTGTTCATATACCCTCATGGTGAGGGGAATATGAGCATTAGATTAACAGGTATATATATGTTTATTGGAATTCATGTTCATGTAGTGGAGTGGTAGTCTTTTCCAAAGGCATCAAGTGCCATAGTATTCATCTAAATTCCACATAGAGGCACGATTAAATTACTTTCCCCTTTAAATTTAATAATGCATTAATTACTAAATTTCTCCACTTATTTTGGATATTAATTGATGCTTCATGATTTTTAGAATAAATCATAAATATGATATATGGGTTTTTTGATAAACTGTTTCATTATTTAATAATAAAACCCCACTAACGGAGGTTCTTGTCTTCTGTGCTAAGAAGTAGACATTATAATTTTATTATTTCTTGGCTATTTCATTTTTCTTCTTTTATAATTGTTGTAAATTTATCTTATGGAATATTTACATGTGGACCTATTTTTTATATGTAAATGATGTTTCTTCTTTTGAAAAATGTTAAACAAGATATGGAACCTCCTATGTTCCAGGCCTAGCTTATAATTGAAATTAATCATATTGTGATATCACCCTTTTTCCAATTTTACCATCCAACTAACCTATAGAGATATACAAGTGAAATTTTCTAAGGGAAGGTTACAGAATGCCCTTTATTTAGTCTTCATATAATGCTACATATGTATTTCAATGTTCAAAATGGAATTGAATTTGGATAGTGATATGCATGTGTGGTATTTTCCTCTTGCATTGATTGAGAGATATAAATTTATGACCATGCCATTACTATTGATTAATCAAAAAGCATGTGTTGAAATGCATTATGTAATAAATCAGTAATATTGAACTCACTAATGAAATTCATAACAGGTATTTCCTTATGTGATATATTTTAAATATAATTATTACTATAACGGGAGAAATTTAATTTTAAAATAATGAGTGGTATTAACTCATTGGTTGTATTATAAATTAGATAACTCCCAAATGTGGATATAATTAATGCTTCATATTGTTTCCAAAGGATAGTGAGCACCTTTGAGTATGAATATGATGTAAGATTCCATGCTAACCAAATAAATAGACCATGATTCATCCAATGGTGATTTATTTGAGGGTGGTATATCCCAGTCTATCCAAAATAAGATATTCCAATAGACCATGAGAGAATTTAGTGGGATTAATGTGTGTGGTTCTATATTGATTTACAAGTGACTGTGGGAGCTCTAAGAGTTATACTAGTGGATATATTGTGGGTGTTTCCCCTGGTGATTCATGTCTATGCATTAAATGTTAGTACAGCCTGAAAAGTATCCCATGTAAATGACCATTTTCTGTTAGTACATGATTTGTTCACATAGGGTGATTCACAATACAAATATATATTATACATATATATATATATATATATTATTATATGTGTGATTCCTAGTAAATCACTTTATAGAAATGATCCGGAGTAGGTATAACTGTCAAGAGTCAATTAGGAACCTAGACACAGGGTTTTTATTTATGCATTGTTTACTATTTAAATATACCAACACAGTGTTTATTTTATATTTCACTTTCATGATTGGGCTAGAGGTTGTGTGTTTCAGGGTACTATGATTTATATATAACTCCCTGCCAGAGGAACCGATGAACTTGGCTACCCATGTTGAACTTCTTGTTCGAATGTCATTGGACCTTTCTTTTTGTTGTGTGCCTATACCTAAGACATAATAGAAAAGAACTAAGATGGAGCATCTGATGTTTAGGAAGATTGCCTCTAGGGTTTTTAGTTCTATTCACTACCTTATTCGTATACTATTCAAAATTGTAAGGTATGTTGTATGTTTAATGTTTTAAATTATGTGTCACCATCATTACAGATACATATTGTGTAAATGGAATTGTACACATTTATATTCAATAGTTATATTATTTTTCAGCTGATTTCTCATTCATTAATTCAATACTTCTTCTTCTTATGACTGTTATTTATTAAATTATATTTTTATGATACCATGATATGAAGTTATGGTCTCCAAAGTATCACCTCATGAGATCCTCACATCTAGTCGACATCCTTCAGAATACATGGATATGAGTCTACTACCATGTATCCCACTAGTTTGGCTACCAGTTTAATGTTAAGTAGTTCTGGGATGTTACAATTATTAATCACATTACACTAGTAAGTTTAATTAAGATTACATAATAGGGATGTTTGGATATATATAATTTTCTATACAATTATTTTTCTTATATGTAATATTAGAAAGAAAAATTAAATTTCATATATATTAAAATATCCATTTATATTATTTATAAATATTTCTTATAACAAAGTTACACCCATTCATTGTACTTATTTAACATACTAGTTTCCAATAATTATACAAAAATATCTATATTTTATCAAAATCTATCACAATTTTGTTTTAGTTTGGCATTCAATGTGGATGAAGTGATCAAAAAACAATAATTTATTTAATTTTAATCTTTTATTAAGATCATGTGGTGTAATATTCTCCTACATTATATAAATTTCGTCCTCACAATTTAAATTATTACACAGTGGAGAATGTAGTTGAGGGTATTACTAAAATATTCATCATTTAGGGTCTAAATACTAATATGATATCCTTATTTTTTTCTTTTTATATCCCAAGTTATTTATATTTCCTCAAATAACTAAAATCATTCATTTGATATTATTAACAAATATTTATATACCATAATCATACATCATTCAAAATATAACATTCCCATAACTATTTTAATAACATTTTAAAATAAACCACAATGATGTTATATATTCAACAAAAAAATTTACTCACTTTTTAACCCTAAATCGTTATATACCTCTAGTTCATAAAGACATAGAGTTTTATATTTTAATAATAATCGAAAAAAATAAATTGCGATTAAACAAAAAATAAACTGAATCCATTATGTATCCAAATGTTTCTAACTTAATGTAATTTAATTCCACAAAAAGTAACCACCCTTTTTATTCAATCATTAATCGTAAATTATTCCTAATTATTAACCACAATAGAACCATGTTTTCTTAAATATATATAAAAAAATCGTTTATATAAAATCATTTATCATGGTTATTGATATCATTTAACATTTAATTTCACATGATTAATGGAATCATATTGAAGAATATTATAGAGGTGTTTCACATAATATTCAACAAATATTTGGTCAAAAAAATTCATCAATAAATATCTCTAAATAATGAATATATTTAAAATTTTAAGAAACATTTTTTATTAAAATAATAATATAACGACCTTTGGTAATACTAGGTAATTCACACATTCCATCATAAAAAATAATGGTTTAAGTATTTATATATTCTACCCGTTTCAGTTATAAGTAATTGTTGTTTTTAGATACATATAAGTCTCGTAATAATTTGTAAGATACTGTATTAAGGAAATATTAAAACAAGAATGGTAATTAACAAACATAAATTATATTATATTTTTTGTCTGAAAAATCAATTCTAAAATGTCATCTTTAATGATAAATTCATTTGACTCATTGAAAAATTCATTTCAGTTTACATTACATAAAATTAAATAATATTATACATCTTTACTAAACATGTTAAACATATTAGGATACAGATGAATCAAAGTATATTATAAATATAAATATATTGACCATAATATATCCTATTACAGTGTCTAGTATGGATTTCAGTCTTAGGACTATTCTGTATACACCACAATGGTGATCGATTTAGTGCTAAATAAAACTCATTTGGGGTGATTAACACAAGTATCGATTGTTCCACAACCACAAAAAAATTTACATTTTCGAAGAAGGATTAAATTTCTAGGAAAAAAATACAACACTACTTTACGAAAACATAATTGTTTCATACCATACATAGATATATTTTTAATATTTTTACTCAATTTATCCAATACTAATCCCGAAATAAAATATGCATTAGTATCATAACATTGTGTATTATAATATATGAAAGTAATATATATATCATTAAAATAATAACCAACCTTATGCTATAATTAATTTAACATCAATAAACACCAGTATCTCGAATGATATCAACTCCCTTCATTTAACATTAATTATGATTCCCAGAGCTTTTCTCCACGAATTATTTCTAAAGACAAGTACATTGCATAATTATATTAAATCCAACTAAAAATCATATATATAAGTATTTATAATACCAAAATAAAAATTCTTCTTCTTTCTGATATATATAATTAATTTTTTTAATATTATTGATTTATAGAAACAAATTAAATATAAAATCCTATGTAATTTGTATCAAAAATACTTCGTTTCATTATATACCAAACTTCTAAATCCATAATATGTATTAATTATCATCAACAAATCATTTCAAAAATTCCATACATATAATTATATATCATATACTACATTTCCTCTTTACATATGGAATAGAATCATAATAAATTGGTTGGATGAAAGGATAAACAAGGGAATCATATATTTGATGTTGTGAAAAAATAAGAATATTATTCAAAAAACTTTAGATATAAATAATTTTAATTATTCCATAATAAACTCTATTAATATCATGATATATCTTGTAAAATAAATTAAAACATATACATCAATAATAGTAGTTCATTAGAAATTTATTTCATACTGTTGGACTGTTAATTCCTAACTTTTAGGCAAGACATCATGAACATATAGTTATAGAAATATCTTATTTTGTGGAGCTATAAAACAAAATACCCTAAAATGATTATCTATTGAGAACTATTCATCCATCAAGGGGATATATAGTATTGGCGCACACCTGTCACTTTTTCATGCCCTATAAATTCTTCATATTGGAAAATTGACAAAAAATTTATAATTAACATTGAAAATTATCATATATATTTTAGTAAAAATATATCGATTACAAATTTTATTAATGAATTAAATAAAAGAGATAACATTATATAACTAATATAAAGAAATAATAAGAATATTTGAATAATAATTAGTCAATTTTATAATAATAATTTTTATTTTAAATATGACATACAGATTAACAATAATTTTCTCTATGTCAATAAAAAGGAAAAAATGTTCGTAAGAAAACTATATAAAACTTTTAGATGGTTAAAAAATATATAATAATTTTACTAATAATCATCTATTTTTGAATAACCAAATAATGATATCTAGTAATTTTCTCAATTTAAATAATTTGAATAAAATGGTCATAACCCCTCAAAAGAATATTGTTTGATGGTTAAATAATACATAGTCAACTTGCCAACAATCATCCATATTGGAAAAACAACATACTGATCGTTAATAGATTTTTTAATGGAGAAAATGTAAAAAGGTATATAATATATCAATATAAATAAAATGAATGAAAAAACCTACAAATTACATTTATGGGTTAATATTTTTTTAGAAATGAATGTTTCATAAGTTATACTAATAAAGAAAGAGTACTGTTGAAAATGAATATAAACTAGGATACAAGAAATATTTATAATTTGTTTAATTTTGAAATAATGTATATAAAAAAAATGAGATAATTAAATATAATACAATAAATGTGAAGGATGTACTATATATTTATAAAAAAATTTCAAAATAATAATCATAAATTATTTAATAATAACTGAGTTACAAAAATCCAACATTGAAAGGTGAAAACTGAATCAATCATTAGTTGGATAAGTAATAATTATTTATGTAGAAAATATAATGGCAATAATATTGTATGATTAAATACACCCATGGATTTTATATAAAATATATAATGGGATCATGGAGCACAACCTAATTATGTATAAGGTGTTTTAAAATTAAAATAATGAACCCTAAAAATTGAGTGACATTAAAATAAAATCCCCTTGAAAGAGAGGTCATGTAACTTATCATTGGAAGGTATAACAAAACTATATTCCAAATTACAATATTTTGGGAAATGATGATTTAAAAAATGTGGTGAAATATTAATAGAAATTTCATATCCCTCTACAAGAAAAAATTATAGGCATTGATGGTCTTCATATAATAATTAGAAAATCTGCTCTATGTTTTAAAACATTCTGATCCACAAAAGCATCATAAATATTATCTAATAAAATACTTGATCCATCCTACGATCTCTCACTATAATCTTCCAAAAAATAGTGACATATATGGATGTATATTGAATGCCTCAAAAAGATGAATTTTATTAAGTAATAATAAATTATTGGTTAGGGGGAATAAATAATGGGTAATGTAATTTCCTAGAAACCATCAAAACAGTGTTTGGACATACAACACAAATCCATATTAATTTGACTGTATCACAAAATTTACCTATCATTCCTTGTGTAAAACACCATATAAAATATAAACTGTGTATCCATTTACTCTTACAGTCCTTTTTAAACTAGTATTTATATCCGATATCACTACCAAAATTAATATTAGAATGAACCCCATATAGATTCATGTGCTCTAATTGATAAAAGTTCTTGAGATAACTAAATTCATCATCTCCTTAATTATATAGAAGTTATAATATTTCATGAGTATATCAATGAACAAAAAATCACATCCTTCAAACTAATTTTATATTAAAAAATTATAATATAGTCCACATAAATATTATCAATATGCAATACTATGACATATAGAGGCTATAATATACTATATAGTCATTTTTGATATTATGGTAGGTAATAAATAATGATGAAATGTTTTGAAATCAACAACCTTTTCTTTATACCCCAATAATAATGTCTCAAATCCTGATACATCATATTAGTGATAATTATCATGGTTTAATACACTTATTTAAACTATCAATATACTACAACCTGATAGTTTTTTAAATGATCATCCAATATTAGAAACACATACAAATCAGATGTACAATAGTAGTTACTCAATGACTCTTCAGAATAGAAGATTTAACTAAAATACTAATAGGAATGTTTTCATACTTGTTAATGAAAAATATAATAATATATTGAATATTTAACATCCTAATAAGATATTTATATATACTAATTTAAATCCTTGCAAACAAATAACATCATAGTGAATATATTTATTAAAGAGTAGTATTCCAATTATTCCGTTAATGATTGAGGTAGAAATTACTTTCTCATCACATCAATAAAAACATTAAAATTTCACAGTTTGTATATAATATCAACATCAAATATAAGATGATAATAAAACCATTATCTATATAATTGCTTTAGATACCTATAGGTGTAAATATAAATTAGGATATTCTCTTAGGAATATACAACAATCATATCTCTAAAGAGAATGTGATGTCATGTCTTGATGAAATAAATTATCATAGAAAAATAGAAATATTGGCTATTATAATTCGTCTTATGATGGTGAAGCTAGAGTGAGACATTTTCCATCACATTTTTCTCCCTAATTAGGAAGCATCTTAATCTCATACTTGATAAATCATAGAATATATCATAACAGAAACATAGTTATCAAAGAAAAAAATTGATATTAATTCAATATCAAATGAAGTTACCAAAATTATTTTTGACATTTTCCACATTCAAAAAAAATACCATTTTAGGTCAAAACCTATTTTTAGAGAAACATAATTATAGAAATACATAAAAATAGTTATATAATAACGATACAGTTATATAAATATAGGGATCCCAAAAACATTCCTTATGTAATCTAATAAAATCATAGCATGAATAATTTCATAATTCTTTGCGATTCCCCCTATATATAACATGGAAATGAAACATAAATTCTATAAAACAATAAGGATATTTTGAGTTCCATCCAAATAGTATATATTTTTCACGTGTTATAGGTAATATCAATAGATAATTCGTGTGTTCATTCATCATCCAAGCTCAAAATAAAATTTTATCAAGAAATAACCTTAAAGAGTAAAAGAGATGGTTGAAGATGAAATTAATTAAATCCTTAAACACCGCAGGATCATTAGTAATACTTATTTAAATAGCAAAAAAAATTAATATAAAAAACATATATTAAATGATATATTTGTAAAATCTTCCCCATAACATCTTATATGATGGTACCCTAATCAAAATTAAATCTCATAATACCATCATTATACCCTGAGTAGATAAAATATATTAGAAATCGATATAAAATTATATTCATTCATAATAATAACATGATTATTTATACAATATCCAATGCAATGATGGATAATTCCATCAGCCATTGTTAGATTGATAACCAATGAATCACAGGGTTACATGCTCAGACAAACAAATATATTATCATCAAGATCCTCCTGATTAATTTTATATTCCATTAATTTTGTTTTATTTATTTGATGAGATAAGAACAATATGTAGAGTATCACTATGATGTGTTCAATAGTATTATAATCCTCTATCTAGTGTAATATCCTTGAATAATCATCTCAAAATACCTTAGGGTACTCACTCACTTGGGTAAGAAAAATAAAGCATTAACATTAGTCGATGACATCCAGTAACATCTGAAATAATTTCATGTAATCATTTTATCCTATGTAGTAAGTATCCTTAATTTATATGATCTAAGAGTATATGAACAATAAAAGACGTTATTTACCCAATCATGCTGGGAATACTAAACCAAATTATTTTATTACACGATATAAGTTTTTTATCAAACCATCCAATCCATTATAATAGTGAAGTTGAAGATATAAATATCAATAACTAGGTAATTACATATGACCTCATACAGTTCCATGATCTCTCATTGATACGGGTGGTCGAGATCACCCCTACATTATCTCATTATTAGGAATAATTGATATTATTTTGGGATTATATCAATGATGAACCAAATATATTTCTTCCCACTAAGAGACTATGTATAACAAGTAATAAAGTCTAGAAAGATCTTATGACTCTTATATAACATATATAGGTTGTAAAGAACCATATTTTCATTGGTGAACTTATATTAGGTAATAAAAAATGGCGAAATGATAACATTTTACTACCTTATCTCCATACACTATTATTGGCGTGTCAAATCATGATACATCAGGTTATTCTTATTTTTCATTGATCAAAAAAATCAACACTACACTGTCCATATACTGAAACATAATAGTTTTCGAAATGAACAAACCAACATATTAAACACAATAAATATCTAATGTACAATACTTGTTACTTTTTATCTCTTCACCATAGAGGATTTTAATAAATACTAATAGAATATTTTTAGTACTTGTCAAAGAAAAATATAATAATCAATTGAAGAATCATCTTCTAAAAAATTCATTTAGATATTTTAATTAAAAACAATGAAATGAAATAACATCTTAGTGAATATATTCATTTAATACTACTCTTACAACAATCCCATTAAGCCTAGAGTTTGTCATTAATTTATATGCACATCAATAAAAACTACATGATTTCATAGATTGTATATAAAATCAATGAAAAAATTATGATGATAATTAATGTAGTTCTATATAAATGGAATAGATGCATATGGATGAAAATATACTTTGGAATCTTCTAATATGAATATACAATATTCCTCCCTATAAATTGATAGTGTTTTCATGCCTT
The DNA here is from genome assembly GCA_963277665.1 of Viscum album. NCBI lineage: Eukaryota > Viridiplantae > Streptophyta > Magnoliopsida > Santalales > Viscaceae > Viscum > Viscum album. The sequence goes on from OY728148.1 coordinate 477,376,470, forward strand.
GACTGAATGAATAGTCTTTAAAAAATATAAATATTCGGTATTGAAATCTGTATTTTGATGGTGTAAATAGAGAGAGAAATTTACCACCACCTATTTCCCCCTCATCAGGACACATCTATATGTCATACATGATAGATCAATGAAAATTTATTTGAAAACCTAGTTGTTAATGAATCAAAATTTGAACCAAATTCAACATCATATCTAGTTAGCCAAATGATTTTTGACACATATTTCATTCAAAAATATCACCACTATAGGTCAAATCCATTATTGGAGACAGATACAATGAGAAATCCATAACAAAACACATATAGTAAGTCTACAATTATATCAATATAAGGATATATAATCATTCCTATGATACTCATATAAAATCATAGCATGACTTATTTCAAGATACATAGAGATTCTCATCACATATATAACATGTGCATGAAAAATATTTTCCTATAACCATAAATGAAACATGGAATTCCTTACAAATAGAATATATTTTATAGTGTTTTAGAAAATATATCTAGATAATTTCTTGTTTCCATTCATATTCATGGGTTATTGTAAAATTTTAACAAAAAAATACAAAAAAGACTCCAACTGCATAATAAATATTAAAATAATTAAATCCATAAACACAATTGGATCATTAGTATTATAGATGGGAAAAAAACAAGAAATATTCAAAATATAATTCAAATGATTTATTTGGATAATACCCCTTTCAACCTCTTATATGATAGTAACCCCATTAGAATTCAATCTATGAAAACCATCATGATAGCTTTAGTAGATAAAATAGATTATGATAACTTAAGATAATATATTTGTTCTTAACAATCATATGATTATTCATATAGTAATTGATAAAAATAAAAAGGATTCCATGAGTCGTCATTAGAATGATAATTTATTAAAAATAGCGTCACATGCACTGATGAACAAATACATTGTCCAAAAGATACCGAAGATAAAATTCATATTCCATCAATTCAGTTTCTTTCATTAGATATGATAAAATTGATTCGGGTCATATCCCAAAGATATGGTCAATAGTGTTCCCAACCTTTATCTTTTGTGTTAACCCTGAATAATTTTCAAGAAATACCTTAGTGTAATTGATCACTATGGTAAGTAAAATTTGTTTGCGAACCCTAGTAGATGACATCATGGAACATCTCCTTTAATTTTCATGTAATTGTTAAATCTTTAGGAATAAAAAGACATTATATATATGATCTAAGTTCATACTCACTATGAAACCCATGATTTACCACATAGAGATAAAGAAACTAAAACTTATAATGATAGAACATGATATAGGATTTTTAGGAAACCATACAATCCATTATGATGGTGATGATGGGGATATAAATATCAACAACTTGGTAACCCAACATGACCTTATTGTCGGTGATAACTAAAACACACATTGTGCATTTAAAACCCACAAACACTCCACCATTCCCAGGGAGGTGAATGATCCATCCTAAATGGAATATTATCTGATATCAACCAAAATATGTAAAAATATATATATTATATAAGACAATGATATTAGGTAGTATCAATAAAATTAATAGGAGTATATAGGATCAAATAAAAACTATACATCTCCCTCTAGCCACAATTAAATTTACTTCCATGTATTAACAATATAATTAATAAATAAATATAATCACACTCCCTCTGTGATATTTCATTTATTCATGAGTATCCCCAAATGAATTGAAATTATATCCACCAATTTTTACATAATCTAATGTAACCTAGGAGCCTTCTTTACTATTAAATAATGATTTGAAAATATATGGTTCGACCAAAAAATTATGATTCTTAACGATAGGAACTCCTAAATATATAAAAATAACATGGCATCATCTATAATAATTTCTTTTAATAGATCTTGATGTAAAATGGTCACCGTTACTATGATTATTTTTGTATTAAGACAAACCACTCTTCTTGCCCCTACTACAATAAAAATATCCAAAAACTACTCTCATCCCAAATATATATACCTTAAAAATAACCACTTTATCAACTACGACTAAATATTTTAATACGAATATTTGAATAATAATTTATTTAATATCATTTTTCAATCATGTAACACCACACTATTTAATATGTATTTACTTTGAACTAAAACATTATATATTGGTTAAAATTCATTACACACCAACCTGGGTATATGTGGACCGTGATAAAGGAAAATAGTATATCCTAGCCATTAAATTGGATTGTATGAATAGTAAAAATGTCATTAAGAGAAATAATTATTTCTTTTATTATTGATCATAATTGAACTGTTATATACTCATTTTTTTGTACTCTCATTTTGCGATTCCAAAATATATTTCCAATAATAATTTAATAATAACATTTCTTAAAAAATTATTGTAATTCATTTCTGCAGATTTTATGAAATTTTATTTTGTGAAATTAATATCATCTCTATAATCAACATGTGAATAATATATTGAGGTTAATTTTAATTAGCTTTTCGAAAAATATTCATTTTTTAATGGAATGTGCAAATTCCAATTTTTTTAAAATTATTAGTTTTTCATGAAATTGACCCACTAATTTTTTAATTTAATAATTAATTAACATAATAATTAAAAAATATTTAATATTATTAAATTATTAGGAATAATTATTATAATTTATTTTAGTTTTTGTTATTATTTGGGTGTAAAAAAATGTTTCTAAAAATCTGGTTCTTTCTACACAATGATTTTTTATTTTAAAAAATAATTTAATCTCTATAGATTTATATTTTTACATAGATATATATATTTTATATGTTAAATATAATATATTAACATTAATTTATTTTTATATAAGTCACTACAATCATGTAATTTATTTTCGATCTCTAAATAGAAAATTTTGAAATAGTTTATCATTGGGGTCTTCATGCTTTATTAAAATTAAATTCTATAAATTATAGAAATTGAATATATTAAAATCAATTTTAAGTTTGTAATCAAAATTTTTAAAAATAAAATAATTGGGTTAACTTATTTTTTTAATCATTAATAGTAAAAACAATACTTATTTACCACAATTAAGGTCAAAAATGGTTTACATTGGGGTTTGTTACTAATAAATATATGTAGGATATACCAAAAACTATAAAAATATTATTTTTTGAATTTATTTAAATAATATATTATCCTAACAAGGAATCCATTGAATTACATTTCTGCATTCCAATGAATGTTATCATAAATCATTAAGATATTTAAGTATATTCCAAATCTGTCCCTCACCTCACTAATATAAGTGTACAAATTCATCCACTTATTCAAAAACACTTAGCATTATATATTAAATATTAATTTTTTCCTCAATTCATCCAAAATAATATTTATTTCACTTAATAAAAATCATTAAATCATAAACAGTAATATAAATGATGTCTCTCAATGAGTTTGCATAGTTATTGGGAAATTTCTTTCAATTTTATTACCTCTATAGAATCATGTTATATTTTTATATCATTCAAAATATCAGTGATTTTTTTAAATATACATATATTTAATTATATATATAGAAAAGGAAATTTTTACCTCATTGAAATCTAATGTCACATGAATGCACCACTCGTGGCTACATTTGGACGGCCACCTCCATTTAGCGATACAACAAATTTTCAACAAAAATAATTAATTGGTGGTTTTTATGATAGAAATAATGATTATATTTAATATTAATTGTTATAATTAGTTGTAAATATGAATTAAAATTTTTTATTGTTTGTTCCATCCATCGAAAAAGGGAATCATCTCTCATGCATATATATAGACTACCACCTCCACATTGTGTGGTAATAAATATTTAATCAAAAAAATAAATTATTTAAAAATATATATAATTAATATATATAATATTTACATCCTAATTAAAATTATATTGACAATGAAACCATGATCAAATTTTTCTTTCAAAAACTACTCAACCAAAAACAATGTAAAATAGATAGACTTAACACTGAAAATTATAATAATAATTAATGATTGATAATAAATTTATAATAATATGTTATATGTAAACCATGTATTGTGTTATAGAAATGATGATTTTTTATTTTTAGACATAAAATATATTTAAATTCATTTTAATGGTGGATATGTCTCTTATAGAATCATGAAGGACATGAGGTAATTATTTTTTTCAGTTATAAGAGATGTTTTTTGAAGTTACAAACCAATTTAATACATCTGTAGTGTATATAAATCCCAATAAATTAGTTTAAAATAATAATTTTTTTAATTATATTTTTTTAACATTCACTATTATGTACATGGTTCCAATGAATTCAATTTTAAAAAATAGTAATGTCGAAATGGTTTTTCATCTAAATTATGTTTCATTAGGATACGTAACATAAAATAACAAAATATTTTATCATGATGTGTAGATCATAAAAAATTGAAATGTTTTATAAATAATATCATTATTTTAATGTCTTTTAATGTATCAATTTATTTTATTTCTTACACATTGGTTATTTTAAAAATGATACAACAGTGGTAATGGTTTTATATTGCAATCACATATATTTTAAAATTTTTCACGATTTAGTCTTATGTTGTTGAAATTATATTACATTTGTATATGATGACATATTTATTTTATTATACACTAATTATTTTGGTAGATTACATATTTTTTTATTTCCACATAATTATATTCTAAATGCATAAAAAAATTGAATGAAAAAGGATCAATGTTTTTCTATTTAGTTGGGAATTTTTCATTCAAAGTCCTAATTTTATTTAATATTTCGTCAATAGTATTTTTAATATTAACCATATTTTTACATTATTTATTTATACACATATTTTAAATTCTATATTTTTTATGGAATCTAAATATGAATTTATAGACATTGAGATTATAACATTTTATACAAAATTTGAATGTAATTTTTTTTAACATACTCACCATAAATTATTTTCTAAACTATAATGATGAATAATATCATTGAAACATAGTTTTCATGATTACATATTAGTTTGATATGATTATTTTTTTTCAATTTAATGTTATTTTATATTCTGAATAAAATATGTTCAAAAAATGGGACTTTCGCAATAGAAATGTTCTGATTATCTATTAATTTATTTATTTTTTAAAAAGCACAAAAATATTTCATGTTAATTAATTGAGATATGATCTAAGTAAATCATAATTATTCATTCTTGGAATGGTTTATCTTTATTATGAAGGAATTTTTATGAATCACATGTCCTTTCCATAGGATTGTTTGTAGATATGATGAATTTTATATGTTCTTTTTGCACACATATGCATGTTTTCACTATGTGTTGAGTGGGAATAAATTACATATACCTCAATTTCATTGATAAATGAATGGAATATAATGAATAATTTTGGAATAAAATTATGAGTGATCCCATTTTATGAAGGGGAAATTTACAATTATTATTTCTTCGTTGTGAACAATAAGAAAGTAAGTGATGGAATAGGGAGTAAACCTAATAATATAGGATTGTATATTTATGGATCCATTACTCGGTAAAACATATACATTGATTCTTTGAATAAAACACATATTAATTTTTACGATTAGTATATTTTTTTGTGTCTGGTGATTGATTATGAATTATCAATTAAATGTTTTACATCAATTGTTTAAAAATAAAATAAAATGAATTTTTATTTAAGATACATGGATGATTGGTAATTATTATTGTAATTTATGATCCTATTATTATATAAATATTATAATATTATGGCCACTAAGTATCATGGATTTATAATTCTTATTTTAACCCATACATAGAATGTGTTCTCAACTATTCTAATCATTCCCTTCCATTGATCATAATGATTGGTTTTTAGAATGAATTTTATATGAAGGGTTCTACTGGGAATAACATTCTTAAAAATTATATAGACATTTTATGTACTGGTTATTAATGTGACCAAAAAATCAAAGAATTAAAACTATATGGTATTTGTGTTTTGTAATATTGATACATTTAATGAATATTCATATAAATTTATGTAATATTTACACATGAAAAATATGGATCTCTAATGTCATTATCAATTATAAGGATATGTATCTTCTAGTATCTAGGATGTGGTATATCCAGTGAAAATTCTTATGATAATAACATGTATATGAGAAATACTATGAAATTTTAATTAATGGAGTGTGGTATTTTAAAGAAATTAAATTTATCTAGAGATACAATTAGTGTTGGTGGTTTTAGAATTTATGCCTCATGTGTTATTACACCACAAAAGATTTGATAATGTAAATATCTACCATTACATTAGATCATAATGAATTTGACATTTATTGGGTATATTCTTGGGTTAACTCAGATTTTTATTATTACCCATTATGATAGATTTGAATATATAAATACCATGGGTTATATAGGTTAAAAATAAATTTTTATTTATTTATAAGAAGGTATCATGAGTTAAAAATCCATTTAATTATTTTTTATGGTAAATAAATTTTATTAATTATGGAAAATGGTCATTGTAACAATTTTTTTATTAGTAATGGTTTTAATAAAAATTGATATTGTTGAATTCAAAATAGAAATGCTAAAATTTTGAATTAAAAAATTAATTCTTAGTCATATAATTAACATTATATCATGAACCATTAATATCTTTATTGAGTGGATATCAAAATCAGAGTAAAAACTCCAAAATGATTGATGATAAAATCCCATGAATTAAAAATCATCACCATTTGAATCTTATAAATTTATTTTTCATGAAAAACATTTCATTATTTTTTTTCTTTAATTTGATGTGATTTTATCGTATGTATTGAAATATTTATATTTGAATCATAGTAATTAATGTGTAATAAAAGAAAAAATTTAATTACCAAACTGATATATGATTATATAATAGTAGATGGTTAAATGTGAATATCCAATGGAAAATAAACCCATTACATGGGAATTTATTGATATTAAATATAATTATTTATAAAAAATAATTGAAATGAAATTATAAATTAATGATATAATTGTTATGTGTGTTTTATAAGATGAATTCCCAATGGAGTAAAATAATATTCCTCTAAATTGTGAATCTTAGTCTGTAATAGATCTCATAATAATTTCTATTTATATTTAAAATAATCTATATACGATGGACTCGATTTAAATATAGTAAATAAATAAGAAACTCCACTAGAATTGTAATAATTGGTAAATTCGTCAATGTGTTCCTCCAAGGGAATCACCAATAAATTGTTTTATGTGTAATGATATATCAATGGGATTGTAAATATTTTTTTGGAACAAAACCTGTCCAGATTAAAAAATATGTATCATCTCACCATAGTGATGATTTTTCACATCAATTATACATAGATCAATATTTAACCAAGATTTATCTTTGATCTGCATAGTATCATATGAGGGTAAATAGTGAATGAAAACTCACAATAACATTCAATTTAAGTTATGGTAACTGTGAATTTATAGTGATACGATGTGGAATTAATAACATATCTTTTATGATCAAATGTTTAACTAATAATTTCTCACAAAATTACATTGATTTTATTGTGATGGTATTTATAGATGATATTCCTATATATTCTATGTTTATGAGTGATAATAGGGATTAGTTGAGGATTTTACTGAACATCCTGAGGAAGGATAAATATTTTGAAAAAAAATTTAAGTGTGAATTTTGGAAGAATAATTTTTTTTTTATTTGGGTTATATACTATATAGTGATGGTATATCAGAGGATCCAACCACTATTTAAGTTACTAAACATTGTTTCTTACCCACCACTAATACTATTATCCATGTTATACTTGTATTATATGGATATATTCTACACATTTGGATAGATTTACCAGGAATATCTAATAAAATAAAAACAATATATTTTATGGGAGTTAATTTAATTTTGAATGATGAGATTGAAAAAAAATTATGAACTAAAAAAATTGTATTTTAATAAACCATTTCTCACAATAAATCATATTTACTATTTTTAGATATTATAATTATTGAAATTGAAAATTTGTTATTTTGAAAATAAATATAGTGATTTAATATATATATAAATTGAAATAAATCCAATTCAAATAATTTTCTAAATTAAAATTAAAATTATACATTCCAACATGTCAGGAAATGTAGTTTGAAAGAAATTTATTTATTTAGTGTTAAATAATTTATACAAAAATAAATTGTAAAATAAATTATAGTGAACATAATTGGATTTCAAATATATATATATATAGAAATTTATCTTTAAAATCATTATTAAAAAAATAGGAATTTTAATTTTCATGAAATAAAAAAAATTATACTTTTAAATTTTTTATTTTTTACAATTAATCTAATAATAAATCATTTATTTATATTCTACATAATAAATATAATATAATAAAGAAATTAGTATTAAAAATATATTTTTATTTTTTAAAACTAATTTATCAAAATGTAAAAAATTATTGATATTATTTTCTCACAATGTGAAAGGAAAGATATTTTGATGAAAAATTTATTTTGAAGAAATATAATGTCATTAAAAATTACTCGGTACTTTATTATAAAGATAGTTACTTTATCGAAAAAAATTACATATATTTTTAAAAATGTATTTAATCATAATCATATAAAAAATTTAATGTTGGGTTATAAACATGTAGAATGTTATAGTTCATTTAGAATACAGATTTCTTATATCATAATAAATTGTGTAAATTTATTTTCTTAAGAGAAATATATAACAAAATCTTAAAATTTTAAATTATATTATTTTTTAAAATTATATTTAACATTATATAGGATAATTTTTGAACCATTCTTAATTTCATTTTCCATGTGTAATATAGAATAACACTGTATATAACATTAATAAAAGTGGATAGTATAATAAGGCCATCTGTGGTTGATGTTGAATATTTTTTCAATTATGTTCACATTATTAATTAATATATAAATATATTGATTCTATATGTTATACGATGTAGTTTATTTTTAAATTTACTGAATTATCAAGTGAAATTGTATATTTTGTGTTTATGATGTTCCTGGGTTTTTTCAAATAGAATTATAGTGGTGTTCAATTATATTGGGGATTATGAAATGAAGATTATAAATATATACCCAAATCAACATATGATAAATGATGATTAATCTTGGATATGCATAAATATCATAGTTTGAAGTATATTTTTCATAATCTGGGTTATATTTTTATATATTTGCCTCCACATATGATTGATTACTATTATTACTATTTCATGATACTGAAAAAATGCTTGTGGGTTTTAATCAATAGATTGATCCCAGAAAAATGTTGTCAAGACTAAATATTTTGTATAATAGAATGTATTCCACAAAAGGAAATGAAATAGGTTGAGATCATGGATAATTATAATCTCCCAATTAAAATTACATCAATTATATTGATAAAAAACAAATAATAATGGGAATTTAATTCATATAGTTTTAGATAAACTAAATATTTTGAAAATTCATATATTCAATGAATATGATTATGCTTTTTAATGGAGTTTCATATCCATTAAAAAAATAGTGAGGTTGAGTATTATATTAAATGTATAACATGATCCATTCAAATTTCTATGGATCCACATATAATATACAAGATTAATTTGATTTAAATATATAATGTAACTACAAAAAAATATAGATATATATTTTATATGGTATTTTTATTCACCATGGTTGGGGGAGGAAACATTTCCATTTTTTGGATGAAATATGTATAAACACATCTATATATAAATTATCATAATCATAATAATAAAATCAAGAAAAATATTCATCTACAATATATTTATAACTTTATTGATTAATTGTGAGGGAAATAATACTTCTCAATAATTGAAAATATATTTGGATATTATAAATTAACTATGCATTGGGATCTTATACCTCATTCAATAAATCATAAAACATATAAGAACTATGAATTCAAATTTACGACATTCAGACTTATAAATTACAATTAATGATTTATGTATATGATTTATTGAGTCATTGATGACATCCAATATTTCTTTTAATTATTTAATGATGATATGCTCATATGTTAGAATAAAAAGTATGTTCATAATGATAATTAGTGTATCAGGTAAATACAATGAGAAAAAAATGTTTTATTCCAAATTTAGATGATATTAACTCTATTAATGGAAAGTTTCATTATTACATTATGTAATCACATGAAAGTGTATATAAATGGACCGATTAATGATATGGGTGATTAAGGAATGACGTAGTGTAATGTTGTTGGATGTTATTTACATATTTAATGGATTGGATAGAATCAACTAATTCTTGGTGAGAAATATTACATCACCCTAGAATAACCTTCATAGTTACATAGAAATGGATTCATGTTCCTCTATAAATATTGAGGTTATTAAAATTTTAGGGAACAAATGGAAAGTATATTCACTACAAAATATTAATCTGTTCTTTATTAGATATGTGTTTTTAATATATAGTGATACATAAAAAAGTATAAGGTGTGTCTTATTTAAAAATTACACGGTGGTATCTTCTGACTTAGTTCAATATATGAATCAGTTGAAAAAATTCCTAATCCATGATTAAGTTATAGTATCACAAATATTTTCATTCATGATAGGGAGGTATTATCTCTATTGTGATAAGTATGTTATACATATTAATCACTATTTATTAGAATATAAATTCATATAGAATCAGTTAAACACTCTCAAAATGATATGGTTATATTTGATCAATGAATCTGATTTCCCAATGATTACCATTATAAGAATGTGAAAAAAATGAGTTGAATTATGTTAATATGAAGGATCATGGTACAATATTTATTATGAGGATTAAAATAGTCTATATAATCGTTAATTTCAAATGGATAGACATTCATGTCATGATATATTAAGGGAAATATATTCCTTCTCATGTTAATGGTCAATCATTAATCCATGTAATGATCAAGGATGTACATATGGACAACATTGATGAACAAAATAACATAAAAAATATTATACAGTTAATTTTTTATAACCAATGAATTATAAAGATCATGAAATAAATAAGTTTTCAATAATTACTAAACATATAGTAGATATTGGATGTTCCATATGTCATACCATTAATTTTCTATCCTTATATCACAATTATGTATTGAGATTTAAAGATTCATTTCTAGTTGGATTATTTGGTGGGGCAAATTTTAGTGAATATATAATGATTATTATTATTATATTGGAAATACAATGGTCGATAATTGATATCAAGGGATATTATTCAAAAACATCACATACTAGTATGGAAATGAGTGGAAATCACTATGGATTTTATTATAAGAATTCAATGTTATTTTATAGACTATAATAACCTTTTTAATATTTATTACCTTATAAATTCCATAAATCTAATTACAATTTAAATTTTTTTCCCCAATCAAGGAAAAATTATATTCATAATTAAATGAAATGGTTGTATAGAATTAATATTTCAATTTTATCTGATATGGCTAACCATGAAATTATTATGATGCCTTGAAAACTAATTGGATGTAGATTGGATAATCATAACTAGTAATCTTCAACAATCATATTGTAAACATTAATTTTCTCTTAAAATAATGTAGGACATCATGATATACTCAACAATGGATTTCAAATCATATTGTAATAAACATATTCCCCTAATTAATTTTTTATACATAAACAACATAATTTTTATCATTCAAGTGGAACTATATGCGTACTTTAATGAAAATATATATATAACTAAAACATGTGATGTTGATGATGTAAATATTATATATTTTATATTATATCATTATTAAGATATTTTGAAATAGAGTCAAATAATTACAAAACATAATAAAACATTATACATTCAAAAAATTATTTGTGATAATAATCATCTTCAATATTGTTAGTTGGAAGATAAATATACAATATTATAATAAATATAATTCTATATTAGGGTTAAAATATTTGGATAATATGATTTTTTTTCACAGAAAAGTGATTTCCATTTCAAAATCTATGATCATTTAATGCTGTTATATTACTATCAATTAAATCATTAAAAAGTATCTCGAGTGCATAATGTGTTTGTGAATCGGTTTGGAGAACATATGTTGAAGACCCATCAAATATACTCATATCAAAAATAATATTAGCATAAAATGATATATCTTATGTAGAAAAATTTATATTAATATTGGATTGTATACATGAAATACTATAAGGCATTAAAAATTACCAGGTTAATGTTCTTTGACGAATTGTTATGTTTAATGGGTTTCCATGGGATGCAAAAAACCTAATGTGGTAGAATTAAGATCATGTTTTATCTATGTGAGGAAATTTTAAGGGAGAAATTATTATATGTTGGATTTAATGTAACACAAAATGTTTCCAATATTTATTTCACATTAAATAAATATTACTTTTTATATATATTGTAATACCCCAAACAATAAAATAAAAAAATGCTATATTTTATTGAGATAATATATTACAAGGATTTGAACATATTAATATATTATTATAATGAAATATGAATCTTTATAGTATACTAGTGAGGGGAATAATACCACAAGGGTATAAAAAGATGAAGATCATGAAATCCATGTCATAATTTTTTTTCATTTAAGAATAACATTCCTTTTATATATATCGTATGAAAGAAAAAAAAATTAAAATGAAATTATAATTTTTAGATTGAATTAGATTAATATGATTATTTAATATATATATATATATATATATATCTCTGTAAGTGTGTGTGTAAGGTTATATATAGGAATGTGATATGACTATTATATATGTCATTAGACATATTATTATATGATATATGGTAGTCAATGAAATTCGTCCTTGGGTATATGTTCATTGTATTTAATGATATAAAATATGTAAAATAATTTTTTTGAATTTTTAATTACCAAATAAACATAACATAATTATCTGTTAAAGAAAAATATTGAAACCAAATTTAAGAATAATATGATGTAAATAAATATTCTAAACATATAATATTTTATGTACAAACTATTATTATTATCATATTAAGAAAGAATGATTTCATGAGTTTATAAATTAAATGATATATTATTATACAAATCAATAGATTAAATTCTAACGGTTAGAGGATGAATATTTATTTTAAATGAGATGTGATTTAATAAATATATTTATAAAAATTGAAATTTCTAATAAAATATGTATTTTTTATTTTTTTCATTTTTATTATAATTAGGGATATGATTTTTAATGTCTAAATCTAATAAAATATATCATTGAATATAAAAATAAATCCAGTTTAAATTTTTATTTAAAATAATAACACATAATATTTCAAAATAAATTTTTTCTTCAAAAAATTTTCATTCAGGTATATCAATTTTTAATTCAATTTTTACATCATCTTATTTAATATTTTCATTATAATAATTTTAATAAAAGTTTTTATCATAATAATGAAATTATTTTGTTAAGGTAGATTTTATTTAAATTTTTAAAAAGGTTATCGATGAAAAAACTATGTGACCACAATAATGGAAAAGTTAATTAAAAAGGGGTATACTAAATTTAACGTATATAAAATATCAAAAAAAAACATATAAATATTTTTTAATGGGTTGAATGATATATATATTTAATATATAAATAATTTATCCATCTTCTTTTTATAATGAAATAATAGCACCACAAGAGTCATTTATGAGTGCAAATGTCACTTAAAATTCACGAAAAACATGACCTCATCCCTACCCCTTAGGATCCAACAAAATCATTCAGTTCACAATTTTAAAATAGCTAATTATTTTTATCTATAATCCTTTTTAGAAATTTTTTAGAAATATGGCTCAATGATTATGGTAGTAATCCTGCTTTTCTAAATGAAACTACATCACGAAGAATAAAATTAGAAGATATTTGTACTACGATATACACCTTATTTTTAATATTGTATCTCACACCCACAATTGAAAAATTTAAATATCCACCATAATGTCATTATATTGACATAAATAATCATAAATTTATAGAATAGTATTGTTATATAACAATAATCACTTAGTCATTTACTATTATATCATGTTATTTATTAGATCGTCTTAGACACATTGATAGAATTTAACCACACTATCAAAATGACTTATATCATTCAATGAAAATAAATTACATTGCTAAATTTAGAAAATAAAAATTTATAAATTATTTCTATAAATGGTAACAGATATGACTTATGTTATTAATAAACTATTTAATATGTTTATACTTTTTAATAGATGTTAAAGTACCATCATTGGAATACTGGGTAATGGATATTATTTCATTTACTAATATCTATTTGTAATAAATATATTATATTATTGAATAAAAAATTGGATAAATTATATATTAATTATTTACAAAAACACATTTATTTTTTTCTTTAATGGATATATATTGGGTAAGAATTTTTTCGAACAAATTCGCATCCCTTCTGTTGATAATCCTACCCAATTGATGCATTTATATGGATGTGATGATATCCTTTATTTCATCTATAAATATTAATACATAATTTACATAATATTATTATTATTATTGAGTGACATTGTTCCTTTTTGTAGGATTTATTATACTTACGTTTCTATTTATTTATCGTTGTTGACCAAAATTAATATTCATATATTTTTTAATATGCTTTTGTTCTCTCAACATTAAACTTGTATTCTCATGCGATAAAAGAATGTCACCGTAATACATTTTTCAAATGGTCATATTTTGTATACTTCTAAATGAAATTTAATTAAAATTAATCATCCTTTTATATTCATTCTTTTAAATTTAATTTCAATTTATTTTTTATTTATATATTTTTAAATAAAATTTATAAAAAAACTATTGGGTATGAATTCTTATTTCTTATAGTATGATTATAATAAAAATAGAATATTATTCATTGGTTAAAATCTCCATTATTGTTCTGTATGCATCACTGGGGATATTATCTAACAATAAAGTCCACTTTTACTCAATTTATTTATTTTAACAATAATTTATGGATATATTAATTAAACAATTGTATTTTTCACATTTTAAAAAATATATGATTGAATTTAGTATATTTCGATTATCTAGTATCATAATAATATGTATTGTTTGATATTATTTCACCTGGGGAATATAAATATATATCCATAAAATGAATTTTGTAAGGGTATTTAATCTCATGAGAAGACGTTTTTTTGGACAGGGCTGTGAACACAATCTACCATTTAACTATATACATGAATTAATAATTCTATATGGATATATCATCAAACAAATAATGATTTTCCTTGATCATTAATGTGAATTATTATAAATTAATTGTTTTTCATGGATCACGACCATATAATCATGTTTCATAACCAATATTATTCATGTCCTATGTTATGAAATCTTAATGATGTTATGAATTGTTATTAATGATTTATATTCTATTAAGCACAATTATATTGTTTTTTGTTCATGAATATTGATTAGGTCATTACACCCATAATATCATCTTATTCTCAATTATGTTTATTAAATGTTTTCTTCCATGTTCACCCATATTGGGATTCCAATATCACCCTTCCTAAAAAATAAATTTTCTAGGTATACTGGTGAATATGAACAATGATATGTGAAAAATTTAATCATATGAGAAGTATGAGAATGCGATATATTTAATAATATGTTTAATTAGATGGTTATGTATCAAACCTCTATATACAAATAAAATATAGCTTCAGTGGTGTGTTGTTTATTATTTTTATTTATAAAACATGTAAAACAGTTTATTATGTTCAAATGATGTGATTTACAAGTCTGAATTTTTAACACCCAAAAATTTTAATGTAAGAACAGTATATTATATAGCATGCATGAAACATGACTTAAATCTCGTAAGGGAAAATAAAACCATAATATATTAGAATATATTTAATATTTTAAATAGATTTGATATATTCTATATATTTTTAATGGAATGCCACACCAAGTGTAAAAATGGAACATATTATCCTAAAATATTATAATACTAAATATTTATGAAATATTATATAGCTTCAAAAGCATGAAATAGGAGTTATATTGTGTTATATGTAAGTTAAACCTTCATTGATGGCTTTTGTTACAAACAAGACCACGTTTTACCAAACAATAGTGTATTATTAAAATATCCTTATGTAATAAAATAGGATATAATATATACATTATATTTGATGTTATGAATAGTATTAACAAACTTATGAAAATATATAGTTCATATATATATAATGAATTAAGTGGTATCTAATTAATGTGAAATGAAAATAAGAACTGTTTGGATAAAAAAAATTATTATTATATTTTAGCTTCCAATGAAATTCTGTCATTAAAAAATATTTAATTATAATTAACAAATGACTTTAATGAAATATTTATTTTACATATACAATCATTTATTTTTTTATATTGATCCATTATATTTTATATACATAAGATAAGATCAACAATTACCTTACACATAAAACCCGATATTTTCATAATGATAATTTGACATACTTTTAATGGAAAACCCATCTGAAATAATGATTTTTTACTATTTATAAGATTTAATTAGTTAAGGTAAACAATATATATGAATATATAACATATGTATTATGTTAGGGTGAATTCTGGATATTTTTAGGAAATACTTAATTTTTTTAATTAATACTTCACATACTAAATTTTAGTCAAAGACATCTAAACAGATCGTTCCTTCTAGATCTGATTCCATACAATCATGACAATGTAATATAATAATGCATCTATTAAAATATTATGGTGTTGGGAAGTTATACATGGTATCATATAATGCTTTAGCAAAGCATTGGAAAATAGATTTTGAAAACATTGATTCAGGAGAATAATCCTACAATATTCTATGAGGATAAGTACACAAAAGTATCCTATATTTTTTGTAATTTAGGGATTATATTGGTATTCTTATTCATACATCCCTTTTTGGATACTACAAGTGGACATGTTTCCAGAACATATGTACATAAGAATAATAACTCTGACTAGGTTATTCGGGCTAGACATGGGTAAAATTGTTACATGTCAGTGATCCTTACTACACAACAGGTATGACACTCCTAGTGGATACAAATAGGTTATTTCACATTTTCAAAACCAACCATTATTAAGGAAGGCATATTAAATATGACCTAATAGTATCTGGACATTATGATTCCTTGAATCATGATTCATAATTTTATGTTATATGTTATTCCATATTTAGAGATATACAATGCCCACCACTTAATGGGATAATCCAGAGTGATCCATTTTATAGAAATGTTGTCTTGAAGGAAGAATGCTATCGATAATCCGGGAAAATGTATAGATTACCCTAATAAGGATAAAATACACCTATTATTATATCTATGTACGTTATGGATTTATTAGGGCATCATAGTTGTGTTTTGACGAATAATCATTCATGAATAGTGAAACATATTTCCTAGAGTGTATATTTTATGCTATATTTCTTTATGTAGTAGAATTCCCCTTAGTTTAGTGGGACTACAAATAAAATTGTATCTATGAATTGGATTAAGTCTCTAGAAATTATATTTAATGATTTGGAAGGTAGGGAAAAAAATTGTTATACATTCGGTCTATTTTCCTCTAATGTGACGCTGACTAGTGGTGGTCTCACATCCATAATACATGGGAGGAATAGCACATTGAACTAATGAAATGGATATATTTTAAGGATATTTTCTTGGGTAAATACATTCCTCATGATCAACAAATTTGGATGAATAATAACTATATTTTTTTAATGAAAAATGAAAAATAGTGTGTTTCATATTACAATGAAATATTTACGAAGGTAGCCATATATTCTATAGACTATATACACAAGATAGAGTTCAAGATTTACCAATTATTTTAAGGATATAAGACAAGTCTCCAATAGAATATAGTGTCTCAAAACTATTCATTATACAATTATATCATTATAAGTGCTATCCAAATGAAGAACGAATTATACAAGTCTTATGGATTCAATTAAAACCTATTGAAGAACAATCCTTATGGAAAATATGAAAAATGGAATGTGGTAAAGAAGATGAAGGGATAAAATGGTTTTACAACATGTGATAATTGTGCAATGAGTTATCCATGTACACTCTTGAAAGTAATGGGAGTTCATTATGTGTTTGGATTAAATTGACACTAGGAAAAAGAATGAAAAAAAAGAAAATGAAAAATCATATATTCCTTGTTACAACTTAAAATAGATAGGGAACCCAATAAACTATTTTCCCAATCATAAAGGGATTATACCAATGAGATTATCATGTGTAAAATTAATCCATATTTAATTGATGCAACCAATTTTGAATGATTAATGTACCTCAGTTTTTTGATATGTGAAATAGGTTGTAAAAAGTATATTATTTTTGATTTTATCATCATTTAACTTATTAAAAATGTAAGGATTGTACTAAATAACATTTATAAGGATTTGATATCATATTCTAAATGGTAAAAAATATTTAGTATAAAGATATATTTTTTGAAAAACATATGATTGATGAAATAAAATCCCTAAATATGTTCATGATGTTGATTTAATGAAGAATAAATGATGGATTTGGATTTGTGTTGACTCCTATGGAACTAATTAATAACTTATTAACATGTGTTATAGGTTCTCATTGATAGAGTTTAACACAATTTTTGATTTAAGGAATATAGCAAATTACAATTGTCTTATATAAACAATAAAAAAGCATTCATGTTTTTGATATGGTTTAATTTTAATTCAATTTATTAAAATATTTAAAAAGGATACATGGTGAAGCTGTTCACATATATTATATGTGACAATTAATATTTATTTAAGGATAATGATAATTTAATTTTTGCATATTTGGATACTTTCCATCAAAAGTTATTGAATCATAATCTGTTGTAAAAATTAAGAATTTATAAAATGGATTACATTGATAATTTGATGATATTGTATGGATTCATGCATTACATCACCCTATGATGCATCAGGTTCAAAAAGATGAAGTAGAAAAAGTCAAAGTAATAATAAAAGTAATATATTATGTCTTTAGAAAAATAGATTTACTTATATTAATATATAGTGAATGAAATCCATTAGAACATTATTGTTGAATTTTTCATTCACATCCATGTTTTCATTTCCCAGAAATGTTATACTACTAGGGAACATAGTTACAATACCATTATAGTCTCTTTTACTTTCAAGTTTATAATGAATAAGTGATATTGAAACTTATTTCAATGTCTACCTTTCAAAATTAGTTTACTATCAATCCTAATATATTTGACATCATGTTTAAATTTAAAGGACACAATATATTTAAGGTGAGGAGAATATTACACCCCAAACCACTAATATATAAACTTTATATTAGATAGTCTTCATGACATGCTACACTAAGAATGTATGGGAAAATAATACCTTAATAATATAAATCATATTCAATATTTTAAATAGTTTAAATATATTCTATATCTATTTATAAAATGTAACCCAATGTGTAAAAAGGAAATATACTAACCTGATACATTAAAATAATAAATAAATATGATATATTCTATAGTATGTAATGCACACAACATCATGTTATCATGAATTACCCACAAGTGAAACATTCTTTGACATCTCTTGTTACATGCATTATTAAGTTTTAATGAACAATAATACATTATTAAAATAATATTAATTAATATAATATGATATTACATATTTGTTATTTTATTGTTTATTAATAGTATTTACTAAAATAGGTAAATTTTGTTTCTATATACATATAAAATGAACTCATTTCTTAAGAATTAATGTGAAAAAAATAAGAACCAATTAGATATAAAAAGAAATATTATTATTAACATGCTTCTAAATGTGTTTTTTCTTAATAAATGATGTTATTTAGAAATAGTGAATGATTTTAAATAAATATGTATTTTATATATTGAATAAGATATTTTTTATTGTAATCAAATATTTTTTTTATTCATAATATATGAAAAACCCTAAATTACATATACAAAACTATATTTTTATAAAGGTAATTTTACCGCATTTTCATGGAGAACACATGTTAAATCATATTTTTGACTATACTTGATAAAAAATATCAATGTAAACATCACATTTTAGAGAGAAAATTATAATTTCGTTTGTGTGAATTTGTGATATTTTTCTAAAACATATCAATTTTTAATGAAAAGTTAAAATAATTATTTTTCCCATAGACCCAAAACCGATCAGGCCTTCGAGATTAAATTCCTTGTAATTATCAAATATAATAAAATAAATAACCACATATTATCATATGGGGTTGGGGAATTATATAATTGCCCTCTTACATAATATATCTCTTTCCATGAATGAGATTAACTCAACTAATCAGTTGTATGATCACAATAGTAGACATTATAGTTTATTCACAAAAAGAGTGACATAACTTATAACATTAATATGCATGAAAAAATAATT
This sequence comes from Viscum album, assembly GCA_963277665.1. Lineage (NCBI taxonomy): Eukaryota > Viridiplantae > Streptophyta > Magnoliopsida > Santalales > Viscaceae > Viscum > Viscum album. Next base: position 477,397,022 of record OY728148.1, read on the forward strand.
CAAACTATATAATAAATCATTCAAGATCAAGAATATAATAAATAGTACATGAAAAAGACAAAAAATAACATATAATATATCTGATGATAAAATTATTTCATTCATCAAACAATAAAGAATAAACAACTATCTCTTGGTTAAATTGTTGACTGTTAGAGAATTCAATCCCTTATTATTAGAATATGGTAATATTGAAAATTATTATTTTTTATAAAACCTACTCACAATTTTATAGATTACATTAATGGTGGTTCTTTAACATATCCTCTACATAACGTATACATTTCATGAGGTTGTCAAAAAATTATCTTGGAATTTTTTATTTTGTATTTCATGTAAAAAAACTAATTTGAAGGAATTCAAATAGTATTTTTAAAAATGATATTGAAACATTGTTTCTAATATCGTGGGAATTACCCTATTGTTCACATGAATGGGTTCACATATAGAATGAGGTTATACTATTCATTCAATTGGATTAATGTATAGATATCTATCTTTAATTTTGAAAAATTATGTTGTGAGGTAAATTTTTTGTTGATATTAAATTTACGATCTTATTTAATAAATTGGATATACCAATAAATAAATCTCAAGTTATATTATTCTCAAACATCATTAAAATAAGAATAATTTATTTCTAAATTTTCAATTGGAATAAAATTGTGAAACCCCAAGATTCCATAGTATACTTCTTTTTGAATAATACAATAACGTGTGTTGTACGCAACATTAAGTTCTAACACACCACAACCAATTGAACTAGTCGTTATGAATAGTAATAATTTTTTTTTTAAATTTTATAAATTTTTTCTCTCAACATTTACATCATTTTTGGATTCGGAATACCGAAATTAAATTAGGGTGAATTTATTGTATTTTTCTGAAAACTATCAATTTTTGATGAATATTGAAAAACACTGAGTTATATTTTGAGTCTGAAATTTTATTTAAAGAATTAAATATTTTATATAAATTTATTTTAGGTCAAAATAGATACATAATACATATATAAGCTCAATTTAATTCATTCAAGTAAGTTTATAATAAATTTAGATATATAAAAAAATCATTGAACTTTTCACCGTTTTTTTACCCACCTCCTAGGAGAATTTACAAATTCACATAAAACATAATTTTACCACTTCTTTGAGTGGAATTTCAAAAATCCAGGAGACACAGTTAATATCATGTAGTATAATGTGGTTTAATAAGATACAAATACTTTTTGGTCAATTGTAACTTTTTGCTTTTATATACCACGGTTAAAAGTAAATTGGGTAATTAAGGGTAAAAATGATATTATTTTTACCATAACACAAGTCCTAATTCTACTAGATAAGTATAATTTGACCAAAAAAACCTTAGGAATTAAATATGAACCTCTTTGGTCTAGTTGGATTAGATTAGGACATTTATTATTATTTTATTCAAAGAAGAGTCAAAAGAGTTAAAATCAATGATTAATCAGTAAAACATTTTTAATATATGACTAAACATAAGAAAAATTTGACTATAAATATTAATTATAAATATAACAATATTTCCTATTAAATGGTATTTTATTTATATTTTTTAGACATTAAATATTTTAATTTATTTATGACACAATGATGATGCAGTAATTATCTAATTAATAAAATATTAAAATAATTGATATTATAAATATCAAAATAAATGTTAATTGAGACTATTTATGAATTAAGATATTTTTATACGTTAATATGAAATATTAGGGTTGGTTTGATGATTTGTTTTCGATATAATAACTTAGTTATGAATTTAGAAAAAACAAAATAACAAATAGTGTCAAAATTGACATAGAAGATTTTGTAAAATAAATATTATATTAGTAAATCATATTCTATTCCAAATTATATTTAGTTCACCAAAATGACTAATATATTAAAAGTAGTATCATTACATAACCACTTGGGGTTCCTTTGGAATTATATGGTATGTTTATTAACCATATAATATAGAAATACAAAGATACATTGTAAATGTATAATATTTAACTGAGAGTTAAATCCAAAAGATAAAGTTAATATCGTGACCCAAATCTGTATAAAACCAATTTTTGAGTGACTTTCAACCCATCCGCACCATATAATTTAAATAATCCATTTTGGAGAGATTAGAAACCGAAAATGATTTTATTATAAAACAATATTTCTAGATTTTCCTAAGGTGCCCCTCACACCTCTTATAAAAGGGCACTCCCCCTTCTCTCTAATTCACACCATCAATGGAATTTGGATCGGCTAATCTCTGCCCAAATACCCACTCAACTGTCCTCTATTCATCATATACGCCATCCTTTAGTCAAAAATCCATCTTAAGGATCCCTTTTTATCAAATCAAAAGGAAGAACCCGAGGAAGAGGTAAATATCTCACCACCTCTTTCAAGTTTCTTTCTTCTTCCACTTCCTTTTTCATTTTTGTTTACATTCTAAAATTATAAATCTAGTATCTTATATATACTATTATTTTATTATAAATATTTTACAACAAAATTTTTTATTCTATTCATCCTTTGAATAACATGTCACCATACGTGCGTACGTACGGCTTACCGTCTCCAAGTCGTGGTGCAATTGTTATTCAAGACATTATTATTTTGATTGATATAATAATTATGTGTAATTAATGTAAATAATAAATATAACATGATAATTATTCTTCATATATGATATACCATCCAATTAAATATTATTTTAATATCAAAATAATTATATTATCGCTCGTGCATATGTACGGATTACCGTCTCCACATAGCGATGAGATTCATTCCCCATCGTATTCATTCAAGACTAATTTTCATTTGATGATTAAAAATAATGTTTAAAGACTATATATAATTCTGGATATGAATAAGATACATCCCATACAGAACAAATATGAATCGCATAACAATGAATATAAAGGAAAGTGAATCTGTTAACACCCAAAACTACAATAATACTAAGATATTATTAACAAAACAATGTTAATAGATCATATATTATATTATATTAATGTATATGATTCTTTTATAATTTAATAAAAATTATTTCACCATTATACAAGATTATACCCTACCCTCTACGAATGAAAATTACATGGTAAGGGTTAATTCTATAATCTCTTCATTATCCGCGGTTTTTTATACGTAATTATCTACTAGGACATCTATGTCATCCAAATCAATGTTTCTTAAAAATGTATTTCAAAACATTCATACTATTTTATAGACTATGGGTTAAAGCAATTTATACCCTTGTTTTACTTTTTATATGATGTTTATTAAGGAATCATTCCATATTTTTCCAAACAAGGTACTTTTTAACCTTTTTGACAAAATTAAGGTAAGAATGATTTTTTTAACTTATACGGTGGGTGTGGCTATTTTCCGCCGTTATAAAATCATCAAATCTTCCCTTAAAAGATTATAAGAATATTTTCAAAGTAAATTTTCTATTTTATAATTATGTTACTTTTAAATGATTTAAAAATGTGATATTTCTCTCAAATAGTTTTGATCTCATCATGTCAACATCCTCTGTTGGATTTTAAGCTTATATGAAGTAGATTTATTATGATACAAAACTTCCATATAGTATTGAAGTTTTTGTGATATGTTTGACTGTGGATGTGTTATTTTTATACCATTAATGGTTTATGGATAATGTAATGACATTTCAAATGCTAGTTTTAATACGAATTTTTATGTTATGTTTAAACCTGGTCATATGAGGAATGCATTGGACTTAGTATGTGACAAGTGGAGCTCGCTATAGATTCTCGATGTATCAGTAGGTCTCGTGATAAAAACTAGTGTCTTGGCACAAGCCCTTGAGAAAAATTTATTTGTATTCTTCGCACAAGTCCTTGACTATGTGGTTATGATAGACATACATTATGCATTCCAACATTATGAATGTGGTTATTGATATATCATGTGATTATTCAACTAGTAGAATATCCATGTGAATATGTAAATGGCATTATTTCATTTTATTTTTTTCCAAATTATGCTAATGTTCAAGTTTAAAAGGCTTTTGTTTTAGTTATACATTGCCTTAAATGTTTGTACTTATTTATTAATGTTTCTGCTATATTGTTATCCCTACTGAGCATCTAAACTCACCCTTTTCTATGTTTTATTTTTCCCAGGATTTGAAGTAGTGTTTTATGAATGACATACAGGGATAGTCTGAGGGGATATGAGGGTGGAATATGAAGACTATGTTGTTGTAGTTTTTCACTTTATCATGTAATGTAGGACTTATGAATGTATCTAGTGTTTCCAAGGATACTAAATTAATCTGTATTTCGAGACTTGATCATTTGTGATCATGAAAATGTTATTTAATACTTCACCAAAACTGGGTAACTGGGGTCGGGGCGTTACAGTAGTTATCAATGATTGTTTAGTAAAAACCTTGGAAGCTAGATTTAGATAAACTTATATTAGAGCACATATCACTAAGATAGAATTTGAAAATTAGTATAGAAGAACTTCATATAATTTTGTTATTGTAGAGATTTTGTGAGTTTTCTATGAAATACATCCATGTCTAGATACCAGCAGGTTGAGGAGGCTCTGGCACAGATATACCTAGGGGTAAAACCAGAAATCACCACTTTGAGCTAGACTCAAACGGGAACCTATTCACGACAACAGACATTGTTGCACTCTTGGTTACGACACTCCCAGGGGATATTCTTATGATAATTCTCATTTTCATTACAAAACATTATAAAGTGTTTATGTGTATATACGTCCTCAATGAAAACATTTTTTATGATTATAAATTATATCCATAAACTGTTCAATTGATGTTATGTTTTTTTGATGTTTGGAATTATGTATTTCGATTCATAAACTAATCTAGTTTATTCCATTGTTCTAGAAATCGAACCTAGTGTAATGAATTTAAACCATATCAATGATGGAACTCCATATAATGATATCCCTCCTACTTAAGATAATTATATTAGAGCTGGTGATACAACTGGTGTTGATAAGCTTATCACTATACTAGGACAACTCACTCAGGTTATTAATAATAACCTTACCCGCATGGAGGATCAATGTTAGATCGCTTCATGAGGCAACAAACTCAAAAATTCAATGGGAGTAAAAATCCATTATTTGCAGAGAAATGGAAAAATTCCATAGAGAAAATATTCCATGCCTTGGGGAGTAGTGAATGAGAAGAAGTTACCATGGCAGTTTACCGCCTCACTAGAGATGATGATCAATGGTTGTCATTGATTCAAAACAAAAAGGAAGATCATGAATTTTCAAATATGGAATGGATGGAGTTTAAATAGATTTTTATAGAAAAATACATTCATCGGGGCCATTGATAAAATATGGAATGGAAATTTCTGAGATTGAGGCAAAAGGAGGATGAGAATGTTGCAATGTATGAGCCTAACTATACATGGTTAGCGAGGCATGATGCAGATTATATACGTAACCCGAAGAAGTAATATTGATCGTTTCTTTGATGGGATAAAACTGTTTCTCCATTGAGAATTAGTCTCACAATCCTTCTCATCATATGAAGATATTGTCTCATGTGCTATCAAGACAGAAAAATAATTCTCTAATTTTACGAATATAACGAAAAGCAAGAGATGAAGAGATCTACTGATCACTTTAGAAATGGAAATAAGGGGAAGAAGGGAAATGTTGATTATCTATCCTGCAGTACATGTGGGAATAAACACCCTGGTACTTTCTTTAAGGGAATGGGAGTCTGTTACAGGTGTGTTGATAAAGGACACCAAGATCGTGATTTCAAGGTGAATGAAGAAGCTACCGATGTTCAATGCTAAAATTGCAGGGAGATGGGACATTATGAAAACGAATGTCCTAAGCACCGTGGGAACATACCTCAGAAAAGTCCAAGGGATCAGGGCCAAAATAATATTATTACTACTATCGAGGTAGATGTTCTGAAAGATGGGGTGGAGTGTAATTTGATGGTTTCCTCATGTTTCGAAAAAATGATTTATTTGATTCTCGATCATCACATTGTTTCATATATTCCCATTTTTCTATGAACATTAGATATTTCCAATTTTATTTAACAAGGGATTTGTCAGTTAGAACTCCTAAGGGAAGTATCATCGCAACAAGGTTTTTTGAATCTGTTCCCATAAGAGCATGTAAATGTTCTTTATCTGCGGATCTCATCATAAAACCCATTAATAAATTTGATATATATCTCAGTATGTATTGTAAAATGGACCATGATGCACCGATTTATTGTAAGAAGAAGGAGATAATGATTTTTTATGGTGATGATAAAGAACACCTTATCTTTTGAGAAGAATCCCCACCACCAAATTATTATCTAGATCCACCCCCATTTCCTCAACTAAATTCAATTATTGGGGAGGAAGAGAATGAAATAACTATGGGTGTGGAAAGGAATGTTCAAATGTAGGATGTACCTATTGTGAAAGAATATATTGATGTGTTTCCAGATGATTTACCTTGACATCCTCCAGAATGAGAAATTTAGTTTTCCATTGACTTAATTCCTAGATCAAGGCCCATATCGAAGACCCCTTATAGAATGGGCATTGTGGAATTAGTGGAACTAATGAAACAACTAGAGGAATTGAGTAATAAAGGATTTATTTTCCCTAGATTTTCTCCATGGGGAGCCCATGTCATTTTTTGTTAAAAAGAAAAAAGATGGATCTATGAGGTTATGTATCGACTATAGGGAGGTCAATGCTATAACAATAAAGAAAAAGTATCCCCTACCTCGCATTGATTATTTATTTGACCATCAATATTTTTCAAATATTGGCTTTAGATCTGGATACCATCAGTAGTGTGTAAATATGGAATACATTCCAAAGAAAGCATTTCGAACTAGGTATGGGCATTACGAGTTTACAGTAATGCCTTTTAGATTTACTAATTCACCATCTTTTTTCATGGATCTAATTAACATAGTTTTCAAGGAATATCTTAATGACTTTGTAGTGTTATTTATTAATGATATCTTGGTATACTACAAAAGCTACAAATATCCTGAAAATCACTTGTTCATTATCCAGAAGTCTCATAGAAGACATGAATTATAAAGGAGGTTTTAAAAGTGTGAATTCTAGATTTAGTAGATATCTTTTCATGGTCATATTGTCTCTAAGGATGTAATTTCCGTTGATCCTTCAATGACCAAGGTAATCCATGAATGGACAGCACCGACAAGTATAACTGAGGTACGCAGTTTAATTGGTTTAGCAGGTTATTATCAACGTTTCTTCCAGAATTTTTCCCGTTTGGAAAAACCATTAACAATTCTCACACAAAAAGTGGTTAAATTTGTTTGGACAAAATAGTGTGAAGAATTTTTTGAATAACTAAAGAGAAAATTAGTCAATGATCTTATATTGACTCTATCGTTGGGTAATGATGGGTTTGTTATTTATAGTGATGGTTCAAGGAAATGACTTGGTTGTGTCTTTATGCAGGAATGATAAGGTTATTGCCTATGCATCATGACAGTTAAAAATTCATTAGAAAAAATATCCTACTCATGATCTTGATTTAGCAGCTGTACTATATTCATTGACGATATGGAGAAACTATCTATATGATGAAAATATGAGATCTATACTGATCAAAATAGTTTGAAGTATATTTTCTCACAGAATGAACTCAACATGAGGAATATGAGATGTCTTGAACTACTCAATGATTATGATTTCACAATACACTACCACCCGGGGAAGGAAAAAAAGGTGGCAGATTCTTTGAGTAGAAATGATCATGGAGTTTTGAACAAGATGAGAGTTGAAAGGGATCCAATTTTCATGGATCTAGTGAAAATGGATATGGGAATTACCATAGAAAGTGAAAAATCGACAATTTTTTAAATGGTTGCCAAAAAATCTTTACCAGAAAGGATAAAGAGTTATTAGACTGATGATAAATAATTTCAAAAGAAGATAAAAGCTGTTAATGATGGGAGATTGAGTGACTTCGTTTATTAAGATGTAATTTTAAAATTTGGGAAGAGGATTTGTGTTCCCGATATACCTGATGTAAAAAGGGAATTGTTGGATGATTCTCATAGTCCCAAAATCTTTATACACCATGGGAGAACCAAAATGTATGGAGATTTGAAGGAACATTATTGGTGGGAAAACATGAAGAGGGAGATTACAGATTTTGTGTCACGATGTGTGATTTGTCAACAAGTGAATTTTAGACAACAATAGCCTGGAGGAGTAACGAAACCTCTTCCCGTAACTAATTTGAAATGGGATACTGTTACGATGGAAATTATCATGGTACTACCAAAGACTCCTATAAGGAACGATGCAATATGGGTCATTTTTTATCGTCATACCATGTCTACACATTTTCATTCTATAAAAGAAGATTTAACACTTGAAAGATTAGCATGATTATATATTAATGAAGTTGTAAGACTTAATGCAGTACAACTATATATTTTTTATGATTGTGATTCTCATTTTACATCAAGATTCTGGAAAAGTCTTCTAGAAGCCCTAGATACTGAGCTTTTTTTTATCACTACCTACCACCCCAAACTGATGGACAATCAGAACGGACAATTCAATCCTTATAAGACATTTTCAGATCATGGTCACCGGAATTTCAAGGTATATGGGATTAATATTTACCTATGGTATAATTCTCTTACAACAAAAGATTTCATTCATGTTTTTAGATGGCACCACATGAAGCAATATGGAAAGAGATTTTGCACACCAACATGTTGGGATGATGTTGGTGAAAGAAAACATGTAGGCCCAGAACTTGTAGAGTAAATGATGGAAAAATGGAGTGTAATCCAAACAAACATCAAAGCATTTCAAAGTAGGCAGAAGAGCTATGCCGATAACAGAAGGAAGGATTTGGAATTTCAGGTAGGAGATCATGTTTTCTTGAAGGTATATCCATGGAAGGGTGTTATACGTTTTAGTAAGAAGGGTAAATTGAGTCCCAGGTACATCAGACCTAACGAAATCCTATAATGAATTGGGACTGTAGCTTACCATTTCGAAATGCTTCCAAGTCTATATAAAGTTCACGATGTATTCCACTTATCATTGTGGATAAAATACATGCCTGACCCAACGCATGTACTCACCTATGGGGAATTAGAATTGGAACCTGATCTGCCTTATTACGAAGAGCCTGTCAAGATTCTTCATACTAGAGAACAAGTTCAGAGAAGCCAGACGACCCGTCTGGTAAAAGTCTTATGGAGAAACCATAAGATGGAAGAGGCAATGTAGAAACCAGATTAAATTATGATGAAGAACCACTCGAGTATTTTTTTGCAGTAATAATATAGAAATTTTGAGGACGAAATTCTTTGAAAGAGGGGATAATGTAACACCCCAAGCTTCCATGGTATGCTTTTCTTTGAATAATACAATAATGTGTGTCGTACGCAACTTCAAGTTTTAACAAACCACAACCAACCAAAATAGTCGTTATGAATAGTGATACCCACTTTTTGAAACATTATAAATTTTATCTTTCAAAATGAACTTCATTTTATTATTTAGAATATCGAAATTTGCTTAGGGTGAATTTTTTGTATTTTTCTGAAAATACTCAATTTAGGATGAATAGTGAAAAACACTGAGTTATAGTTTGAAACCGAATTTTTATTTTAATAATTATTTATTTTATTTAACATTATTTTAGGTCAAAATATATACATAATACCTATATAAGTTCAATTTAATTCATTGAAGTCAGTTTATAATAATTTTAGATATATAAAAATTTAATTAAACTTTTCAACGTCATTTACCCACCTCTTATGAGTATTTAAAAATTCACATAAAACATAATTTTACCGATTATGTGAGTGGAATTTCAAAAATCTGAGAGACACGGTTAATATCAAGGAGTAAAATTTGGTTCAATATGATAAAAATAATTATTGTTGAATAGTATCTTTTTACTTTTATTTACCACGTTTAAAAGTAAATAGGGTAATTAAGTGTAAAAATGATATTATTATTACCCTAACACATGTCCTAATTCTATTGGATAAGTATAATTATACCAAATACAACCATAGGAATAAAATATGATCATTTTTAGTCCAATTAGATTAGATTAAGACATTTATTATTATTTTATTTAAAGAAGAGTTAATAGAGTTAAAATCAAAGTTTAATAACTACAACATTTTTAATATGTGGATAAACATTAGGTAATTTCGACTATAAATTTTCATTAGAAATCTAAAAATATTTCCTATGTAATGGTTTTTTATTTCTAATTCTTAGAAATTATATAATTTAATACATTTATGACACAATGATGATGCATTAATTACCAAATTAATGAAATATTAAAATATTTGATATTATAAATATCCAAATAAATTTAATTTGAGAATTTTAATGACTTCATCTAATTTTATAGGTTAATATGACATATTAGGGTTGGTTATATTTATTATGTTTGATGTAATAAGGGTGTTATGAATTTATCAAAAACAAAATACAAAGTAGTGTCATAATTGACAAAAAATTGTTTTTAAAACAAATATTATATTATTAATTGATACCCTATTCCTAAAAATCTAATGTTCTGCTAAAGGACATATATAATTATAGGTGTATCATTAATGAACATATTGGGGTTTTTTGGAAGTATATAGTATTTTTATGAACCATATAATATAAAAATACAAAGAGACATGGTAAATGTCAAACTGTTTAACTAAGAGTTAAATCTAAAAGATAAAGTTAATATAGTTACCCAAACCTGTCTAAAACCTATTAGTTGAAAGGTTTTCGACCCATACCCACCTTAACTATAACATAATGAGTAAATAAAGAATAATACATTTTCAAATATATTAATATTTTTAATTTAAATAAAAATTTTACTTTAAAGGGGATGTTATGTTCGATGGCTTACATGATACGCAACAATGCTTTTCTTTGAAATATTATGTTGCATACTAATAATATAATAATATTATTTTTAATTTTAGTTAACTCATAGTAATTGTATTAGAGGGAATGAAAAAAACTAACTACAATATGATTATACATGTTTGTTAAATGTATTTAAATTTATCCATGAAAAGTTAGAGGCTTAAAATGTGAATGAATCTTATTTTAATCATAATTTACATTAAAAGGTCAATTTACCACCTTTTAATGGTGAATCCTATTTAAATATATTTTTTGTCAATTTAGTCTATTCTAAATGACAAATTAAAATACTTCTTTATAATGGGGAAATCAAATTTTACTTTGGGTAATTTTTTGGTATTATTCTGATAATGTTCATTTATTATTGAATAGAGAAAAATATTGTATTTTAATTTAAAGTCCCTTTTAATATAATTTATTTATATGGTTTTATTATCTTTTTAATTGGTTTTATAGTATAATTATAATATTTTTTACCATTTTATAAAATTTTTATGATTGCAATTAGTTTCACTTTGAAATTTGACCTAAACAAGTATTAATCTTTTGATAGTTATTGTTTCTTAAAAACACGCTCTCTATTTTGTTAACGGGAATTAATTTTAAAAATAATTAGTGCCACTTATATGTTTAGAATTTGTTAAAATAGACATAATTTTCGAATTTGTAATATCAAATATAAATTAGGATGAATATTTGGTATTTTTCAGAAAAACTTAAATTTTTTATGAATAGTGAAACCACATAGTAGTAGTTAAAAAAACTAAATTTTTCATTTAAATGAAATTTTACCACTTCTGTTAATTGAATTTTGAAAATCCTACATACATGTTTGTTATAAAGAAGTAAAATGTGGTTCAATAAGAGGAAAATAATTTTTGTTGAATTGTAACTTTTGACTTTTACTTACTGCGGTTAAAGGTAAATTGGGTAATTCAAGGTTAAAAAAATATTATAATAATTAATAATTACAATAACCCTTTTACTAACATTATTGGATGAGTAATGGCCGTCCATGGCCGTATTTGGATCTAGTTTGGGACCACATGGAACAACTTATGAAAGATAATGACACTTTAGATTAATTAATTTAATGTAACGGAAAAAATAACATAAACTCAATTATTTTAGTAAATTTATTTTCATTTTGTTTTATATAAGTTATATTTTAGACTATAAATATTAATTGTAAATCTGAAAATATTTCCTAAATCATGGTATTTTTTTACAATTTTATGACAACACATAAATTAAATTATTTATGACACAATAATGATGTAGTATTTACCTCATTAATAAAAGATTTACATAAATATGATTATAAATATAAAAATAAAATCCAAAACCTATCCAATTTCTATTGTATGATAATATTTGGACTATGAGTCATCTTATATTCTATATTAATGATTTTTGGACCTTTATAAACCGAATATCTTTATATAAAAAATATAATATTACCACACTTTCCTAAAGATGCCCTCCTCCCCCTTATAAAAGGAGACCACCTCTAACCAATTTGTCACAATACTAAACCCTTTTGGCTTGCTCAAACTCTTCCAAATTAAGATCCCTACATCCCTATCCTCCTCCTTGAAGCCTTACCTTAGGAAGATGGAACTTTAAGAAGTTCATTGGTTCAGACCAAAGGGAGTTACCATAATTAAAGGTAACAGTTTCTCTTAAATTGTTTTCTATTATTTTCCTTATCAGACCCGTAAACTCTTTTTATTCCTTTCTTTTGTAACAACAATAGTATCCTAAATATACTAGGATATTTTTATGAGAAGTATTCGAACTAAACATACAGAAACCTCCTGATAATGGGTGAAGAACATGATGTTTTTGTGGATGGAAAACTAATACCTCACGAAACGATGATTGTTCAAATATCTTCAACCGCCTCTCATAGTGGCCATGATGATGGAAAATTATATATATATATATATATTATATTATGTTTATGTTTATTTTTTCTTCTGTATTTTTTCATTTATATAAATAATTAATGGTTTCTTTAGTGGGTAAATACGATAATCTCATTAAAGGAAGTGTGGACAACCGCCCCCTCAAAGTTATATGACTTGTTAATTCCTTATGGGGGACGTATAAAGGATGAAGATAATAATATGTTATATGATATTATACTGTAATTATATTATAAATATGTATAATTATTTTTTTAATTCCATTAAAATAATAAATATAAATTGAAGTGGCATTCATGCATACGTACGGCTTACCATCTCCATCAACGGTGCATTTCATTTCATACCTCTAAATGTGATGCACTATTATAAATACATGTATATAATGGATTTATTAGATATATATGATTTTTAAAATCATAAATACAAATCTTAAGATAATGGATATCTTACCACATGAACAACTTGTAATTATAAGGTGTTCATTTTTTTACTCAAGTACAAAATATTGACAAAACAGTCGTTATTAACTTAAATGATTACATAATATTTATAACATGGTAATAAGTATTATAAAAGAAATAATAAAAACTAAAAATGTTTTTAGGAAAGTATATATTAACATTATTTTATTATTTAGGGGATTAAAGAATGAACGGGTCAGGTCAGACAACATGGTAAGGGGTTTTCTTATCTCACTTTAAATTCCGTGAGATTTGCATTGTTCGCCACTTATTCATTGCATGTGGTGTATTTTGTACTTCCATTGGATGTATATTATCATTACTCTCATTATAATCATTTTATTCTGTTATTAAATTGGTTGTTATTATGTTTTGGTCATAATACTCAGTTGATTACAACATGGTAAAGGGTTTCATCTCACTTTTTATTACCGTGAGATTCATGCCATTTTTCCCACTATTTCCTTTTGTGTGGTGTATGTACTACCCATGATTGTACACTTTGTGTAATATACTATAATTTATGAGTATTTATATCTTCATTGTATGATCCTTCTTTCATGTGGCGTATGTTTTGTAAGTTACCAAATCGGTAAGGGATCCTTTCACCCTCATCTTTTTAAAGACTTATTTTTGTTATGTCTTTTAATTTACATCTTATTCTGTTGGGATATGTTCTTCAATATCCTTATTGATGAAAAAATTATTTCCAATTGATGAGATAGAATTTTTATCTCATCAACTCATTTCATGAATTTTAAAGTGATGTCGTTAGGATGTCGAATTTTTAAAGGGGAACTTCTTAACCCAATTTGAATTATTTGGGATCCAATGGTACTTCTTGAATATGTCATCCAATGAATATGTGTGAATGACCTATGATTTTTTTTCAATTAATATCCACTTATATTTGGTGTATTTATATTTGTCACATATAATTATGTGATTGATTTATCCTTAATTTATGGATACCATCCTTATAAGGGATATCATCTCAATTTACTATTCCACTAAGACTTCATTGTTGTAATGCACCAATTCACTCTTATACGGTGTATATATTGTTCTTTGACATATTATATCATGAATACCTTTATTCTCATGATATTATAATGTTTTGATTAAATTTTATTCATCAATTACATGTATTCAAGAGTCTCTCATTTTGTTAAAAACTCTTTTACTAAATTATCATTTTAAATGATTTAAATATTTATTATTCTAAATATTTACAATTAATGTACCCATATTAAAAATGTTTTTGAAAATTTATTTATAACTACATTAATTTTTTAAAATTATAATTCCATTAAAATCATCAAAGTGGCATGGGACACTTGGATTCAAAAATATCTTTTTAAATTGTTTATGAAAATGGATTGATTTTTTCAATATCTTGAAATTACTACTTGTGATTTTAAATGAAATTTTACTAATGAAATGTTTATATTTTCAATATTTTATGTGTTATGATCTTACTTGGACATTTGACGGGTGGTTACGTGATAAACCATATGACGGGTGGTGCCATGAAAACCCAGACAGGTGGTTACATTATAACCTCCAATGCATTGGGTATGGAAGTCTGACGTATGGCTATTCCATTTAGTGATATGTGTGGAAGTCGACCATATAGTTACTCCATTTAAGTATGTTTATGTCCCAAGTTACTGATATATGTTATGTGTTCTTTATATGAGATTTATTTCAATATTTTTGTTAAAAAATGGTATGTAGTGATCTTTTATTTAGTGAAGCGTGTTTAATACTTCATAAATGTGAAAAGTATTAATTATGTTAATGTATTCATGGTTTAAACGTTGTTTTTAAAAACTAACAGTTTTCCTTATTTGTGTATCCCTTAGTGAGATTTTTATTCACATCCCGTGTTTTTGAAATGTTTATCACAGGAAATAATTTTGAATAAGGTAAAGGGTAGGATCAAGGAATAGTTATATTGTCTTAAATATTGAACTAGACATGACTTTTATTTCAGGAGTTTTTATTTTAGGAATAAAATGGATACTGGGTAGAAGTGACTACTTTGTAATCTTTTGAGATGTAATTGTTATGTCCCAATTTTCTAAAACTCTAAACCTGAAATGATCCTCAATGTTAATTATTCATTTAATTAAATATTATTTAAGGTTTAATGTTGGGTCTTTATAGTTTGTATCAGAGGTCGGTTTGGATAACTTTAGAGGTTAGGGTATTCATTAATCAAAATTGATATTATCATAATTTTTAGGATTTCAGAAGGAGACATAGTTTTTTAGATAAACTGAATGGGTTTAAGATAACACGAATAATTATATCTTAGTATTTACCCACCTAATAAGATATTATATGATGATTTTACTGATATAATCACACTTACCTTTCTTTTTTTAGTCGGTGGTTGGATCATGCAGGCATCAAAGTAACAATGGATGTGAAGAAAACTATGATGGTTTTCATAATGAGAAATTGAATGAAACAAGAGCTGCAATGAGAACACTTGTGGTTATTCTCAACCGACTATCTGGAGCCTTGATTGACCACTTGAACCTTGGTAATTTTTATAAGGCATCGTATATGTGAGAAAAAAATCCCAACGGAATATCATGTAATCATCATAATGGTTTGTAAGTTCAAATAACTATGAGTTAAGGATGAGGAAAAAAACACCAAGGAAGATATTTCAAAGGGACATGAAGATGTTATAGATGTGGAAATGAAGGTCATAAAGCAAGAACCTTCCATGGAAAAAGGAAGCATCCAGTTGACTCTTGGAAAGGGAATGATTTTATCTCTAAGGGATTAGTTGAACATTTTAAATGTGGTGTCCATGTTAATTATACAAACAAATGTCCTACAAAGATGTTTCATCAATGAGATCACTAGGATCATACAAATAATTTTTTACCAATACCTAATGTCATTCGGATTGAGGATGAAGAAACTGACAATGTCCAATGATAGGTATGGATTATTTCTTAACAAATGTTTTGATATTATTGATTCTTGGGATATGATTCATGATTTTGTTTGTAGGAAAAAAGTATTTTAGAATAAGTATAAAAGGAAAGGTTAATGGATCATGAATAATGTTGAATGAGTAAGAAGTCAACATATAAAGGATTCAAGAGTTATGGAATATTTTAAGATGGTGAAATGCTTAAAAGTATTAAGGCTCATTTGATGATGGTAATTACATTAGAATAATTTTTATAGTATGTGTAAACCTGAAGTTTTATATATGAAAATTTTATTCAAGAAATAATTATGTATTATTTTGTGGATATATTTATAAATAACCATTTGGGTTTATATGATCCTTGAATTAGAGGAAATTATAGGTTAATAAATTTTTGGGATGAAAAATGATGATATTAGAAAACCTTTGTGGTTAAAATATTTTATTGATATTTTTTATGAATTTATCCATTTTGGACTGTTGTAAAATTATATATCTTTTGAAAAAGGACAACACGCAGACCGCATGACAACCTGTCACGTTGGACAAAGCTGCGGGAATCAAACCCACAGCCAAAGTGCGACTGGGATTTATTGCCTTCCACTGGACTACATGAATTCCCTAGATAGTATGACTTATTAAATTTAGTTATATGATTTTATAATCCTAGAATAATTTGATTATGGGTTATCTATGGAAATGATTAACTTATCATATTGAATATGTGATTTGGTTAATTACACATCATTATGAGACTTTAAGAGTAGTCGTTGTTTTTGAAGATAAATGTTAAAATATTTTTGGAAGACTATGTGATCCAATCCTTTTGAAATTTTGGGTTTCGATCCAAGTTGGGTCAATTTGAAGAATTTATGGAAATTTTTTTATTGAATGGTCTTTTTTAATCTTTGGGTATTGTTAGACAAATTTTGGAGATTAAGAGTAGTTTTTATTTTCGTAAAATTTTATTCTTTATGGAGATTATCTGATCTTGTACTAAGAATTTTGATTTTGGATGATGAATAAAGACAACAGAAATATATAGTTCATATTTTTTGGGTTATTTGATACTCTAGATGTTTATTCTACTTCTTTTAATGTGACCAAGTCAGTTTGAATACTCATCGTGTGGAGAAAAGATGCGTTTTTTGGTAGAAATTTAGTAAAGTATGAAAGTCAATATGACAAGTAAGTATGTTTCCATATGTTCTTATTCTATGTAGTAAATAAAATCCTAAAAATTACGAAATGTAACTTAAACCGAAAACCGTTTCTTGTTACCTTTCCTACTGGGTAATCAAAGTCCATTTAACACATCACAAGTTTGTGATTTTCTAGTGGTTAACATTCTCTTAATCAGGTTTTTACCACTCTCCATCAGAACATGATGGTTTCTTTTCCCATAAGTATCCATATTTTCATGGAATCCTAGTATTTTTTGTCTTAGATTACCTTTTTACTTATCTTCCTTTATTTTAAAGTGATATTTTTTCTTGAATCTTTTTCCGATATGGGACTTTCAATGAAGTTTTCAAGCCTAATTTTAAAAATTGCATGGTTGCATTTCCCAAAAGGGGGGATAGATGTATCAACACGGGTAAATAAAGAATAATAAATTTTCATATTTATTAGTATTTGTGATTTAAATATTAATTTTACTTTTAAGGGGATCCTATGTTCGATGGCTTACCTAATACGCAATAACAGGTTTCTTTGAAATCATACGTTGTATACTAATAATATAATAAATTTATTTTAAATAGTAGTTAACACCTAGACATTGTACTGGAGGGAATGAAAAAAACTAACTACACTATGATTATACATGATTGTTAAATTTATTTAAATATATCCAATAAAAGTTAGAGGCTTAAAATATTAATGAATCTAATTTTAAGCATAATTTACATTAAAAGGTCAATTTACCTCCTTTTAATGGTGAACCCTATTTAAATATAGTTTTGGTTAGATAAATACATTATAATTGACCAAATGGAATCCTTCTTTATAATGGGGACATCAAATTTTACTTTGAGTAATTTTTTGTTATTTTTCTGATAAAGATTGTTTTTTAATGAATAGTGAAAAATATTGTATTTTAATTCAAAAGTCCCTTTTAATATAAATTTTTTTATATGTTTAGATTATCATTTTAATTGGTTTTAATGTGTAATTAGAATATATTTTTACCATTTAATCCAATTTTTACCATTGTAATTAATTTCACTTTGATATTTGACATAAACAATTATCAATCCTTTGATAGTTATTGTTTCTTAAAAACACAATAATTGTTTTGTTAACGAGAATTAATTTTAAAATTAATTTATGCCACTTATATGTTTAGAATATTGTAAAATGGACATATTTTTTAAATTCAGAATATCAAATATATCTTAGGCATAATTTTTGTATTTTTCTGAAAAACTCCAATTTTTGATTAATAGTGAAACAACATAGTTGTAGTTAAAAAACTAACATTTTCATTTAAATAAAATTTTACCACTTCTGTGAATTGAATTTTGAAAATCCAACATACATGGTTTTTATCAAGAAGTAAAATGTGGATCAATAAGATAAAAATGATTTATGGTGAATAGTAACTCTTGACTTTTATTTACAGTGGTTAAAGGTAAATAGGGTAATTCAATGTTAAAAGAATATTATAATTATTCAAAATTACCTTATCCCTTGTACTAAACTTATTGAATGAGTAATGGCCGACCATGGGCATATTTGGATCTATTTTGGGACCACATGGAACCACTTATGAAAGATAATAAAACTTTAGATTAATTAATTTAATTTAAAGGCAAAAATGACATCAACACAATTCTTTTAGTAAATTTATTTTTATATGGTGTTATATATATATTATATTTTAGACTATAAATATTAATTTGAAATATAAATATATTTCCTACATCATGGTATTTTTATTATAAATTTAAGACAACACATATATTAAATTATTTATGACACAATAATGATGTAGTATTTACCTCATTAATAAAATATTTACATAAATATGATTATAAATATTTAAATAAAATAGAAAACCTATCCAATTTCTATTTTATGATATTATATAGACTATGAGTCATCTTATAATTTAATTTAATGATTTTTGTACCTTTAGAAACCGAATATCGTTGTATAATAAAATAATATCATCACACTTTCCTAAAGAGCCCCTCCTTACCCTTATAAAAGGAGACCACTTCTAAAAAAATCTAATCAATCCTAAAGCCTTTTGGATCATACAAAATCTTCCCAATTAATCTCCATACATCCCTATCCTCCTCCTAAAATCCTTACCTTAGGCAGAAGTCACTTGAAGAGGTCCTTTGGTTCAAACCAAATGGAGTTACCCAAATTAAAGGTAACAGTTTCTCTTAAATGGTTTTCTATTATTTTCCTTCTCCGACCCATAAACTCTTTTTATTACATTAATTCGTAACAACACTAGTATCTTCAATATACTAGGATATTTTTATGAGAATAATTCGAATTAAACATACACACACCTCCTGCAAATGGGTGAAGAACATGATGTTTCTATGGATGGAAAACTAACACATCACGAAATGATGATTGTTCAAATATATCCAACCGCCTCTCATGGTGGCCATTATGAATGAAATTTATTTTTGTATATTATATATTATGTTTATTTTTTCTTTATTATTCTTTATTGTTCCATGTATATGAATAATTTATGGTTTCCTTTGTGGGTAAATACGATAATATCATTAGAGAAAGTGCGGACTACCAACCCCTCAAAGTGATATGACTCATTAAGGCCTTATGTGGGACCTATAAATGATGGAGTTAATAATATTGTATATGATATTATACAGGAAATATAATATATTTATATATCATTATATTTTTTATTCCATTAAAATAAAAAATATAAATTGAAGTAGCGTTCACGCGTACGTACATCTTACCATCTCCTTGATCGGCGCATTTAATTTCGAACCTCTAAATGTTATGAAATATTATAAATACATTTATATAATGGATATATATATGATATATATGATATCTGAAATCTCTAATATCATTATAAAGATAATGGATATCTTACCACATGAACAACTTGTAATTATTAGGTATTCATTTTTTAATCAAGTTCCAAATATTAACAAAACGGCCGTTAATAAATTAAATGATTACATAATGTTTATAACATGGTACAAGTAATATAAAAGGAATAATAAACATTAAAAATTTATTTATTCAAGTAGATAATAACATTACTTTGTTATTTAGGAGATTAAAGAACGATCGGGTCAAGTCAGACAACGAGGAAAGGGGTTTTCTTATCTCACTTTTAAGTCCGTGAGATTTCCATTGTTCGCCACTTATTCATTAAATGTGGTGTATCATGTACTAACATTTGATATATATTATCATGAATCTCATTATATTAATTTTAATATGTTATTAATTTGGTGGTTATTAAATTTTGGTCATACGACTTCGTTGATTACAACGTGGTAAAGGGTTTCATATCACTTTTTATTACTGTGAGATTCATGCTATTTTCCCCACTATTTCCTTTTGTGTGGTGTATGTACTGCCCATGATGGTAAAACATTTTTAATATACTTTAATTTATGAGTATTTATATATTCATTTTATGGTCCTTCTTTCATGTGGTGTATTTTTTTATTATACCAAAGTGGTAAGGGATCCTTTCACCCTACTATTATTTAAAGACATCTTTTTGTTATGTCTTTTAATTTACATATTATTCTGTTGGGATATTTTCTTCAATATCCTTATTGATGTAAACATTATTTCCAAGTTATGATATTTCCTTTTTATCTCATTATTTCATTTTCTTAATTTTAAAGTGATGTTGTTAGGCTGTCGAATTTTTACAAGGGAACTTATTAACCCAATTTGAATTATTTGGATTCCACTGGTACTTCTTGAATATGTTGTCCTATGAATATGTTTGAATGACCTCTGATTGTTTTATACATAATATCCACTTATATCCGGTGTATTTTTATTTGTCACACATAATTATGTGATTGATTTATCCTTAATTTATGGATACCATCTTTATAAGGGATTTCATTTCAATTTACTTTTCCCCTGAGACTTCATTGTTGTTATGAACCAATTCACTCTTATGTGGTGTATATAATGCACTTTGACATATTATATCATGAATCCCTTTATTATCATGATATTATAATGTTTTGATTAAATTTTACTCCTCAATTATTTGTATTCAAGAGTCTCTCATTGATTAAATTTTATAACGAAATTAATGTTTTAAAATTATAATTCCATTAAAATCGTCAATGTGGTATGGGACACTTTGATTTTAAAATCCCTTTTTAAATTGTTTATTAAAATGGAGTGATTGTTTCAATATCTTCAAATTAGTTCTTGTGGTTTTAAATGGAATTTTATTAATTAAATGCTTATATTTTCATTATTTTATGTGTTATTATGGTACTTGAAATTTGACGGGTGGTTACGTGATAAACCATATGACGGGTGGTTCCGTGAAAACAAGGATGGGTTGTTAAATTATAACCTGCAATGCATTGGGTATGGAAGTCGGTCGTATTCCTATTACATTTAGTGGTATGTGTGGAAGTCGACCGTATGGTTATTTCCATTTATGTATGTTTATGTCCCAAGTTACCATTATATGTTATGTGTTCTTTATATGAGTTTTATGGTAATCATTTGGTTACAAAAGGGTAATTAGTGATATTTTTTTCAGTGAAGAGTGTTTAATACCTCATAAAGGTGAAATGTATTACTTATGTTAATGTATTCATGGTTTACATGTTGTTTTGAAAGACTAATAGTTTTCCTTATATGTGTATCCCTTACATAGCTTTTTAGGCTCATCCAATGTTTTTGAAATATTTTTCCCAGGAAATAATGTGGAATATGGTCAATGATGGGATCAAGGAAAAGTCATGTCGTCTTAAATATTGAACTAGTCAAGACTTTTTTTAAATATTTTTTATTTGGGGAAAAAATGGATACTAGGTAGAAGTGTCTACTTTGTAATCTTTTGAGATTTAATAGTTATGTCCCAATTCTATAAAACTCTAAAACTGAAATGATCCTCAATGTTAATTATTCATTTAATTAAATATTATGTAAGGGTTAATGTTGGGTCCTTATAGTTGGTATCAGAGGTCAGTTTGGATAACTTTAGATGTTAGGGTATTCTTTATGCATAAGTGATATTATCATAATAGTTAGGATTTCAGAAAGATACATAGTTTATTAGATAAAGTGAATGAGTTTAAGATAACAAGAATAATTATATCATTGTATTTACCCTCCTCCTAATATATTATATGATGATTCTACATATATACTCACACATACCATTATGGTTTTAGTCAATGGTTGGATCCTGCAACCATGAAAGTAACAATAGATGTGAAGAAAACTATGACGGTTTTCTGAATGAGAAATTTAATGAAATGGGAGATGCAATGAGAACACTTTTGGTTATTCTCGGCCAACTATCTGGAGTCCTGATAGACGACTTGAGCATTGGGGATTTTTATAAAGGCATCGTATATGCGAGAAACAAATACCCATGGAAGATCAGGTAATAATCATAACGGTTTGTATGTTCAAAATACTATGTGTCAAGGATGAGGAAAAAAACACCAAGGAAAATGTTTCAAAGGGACATGAAGATTCTATAGATGTCGAAATGAAGTTCATAAAAAAACCTACCATGGAAAAAGGAAGCATCCAGTTGACTATAGGAAAGGGAAAGAAGTTCTTTCTGAGGGATCAGTTGAACATTTTAAATGTGTTGTGCATGGTCATTATACAAACACATGAAAAATGAAGAAGTTTTAGGAATTGTATCACTAGGATCATACACATATTTTTTTACAAATACCTAATGTCATTCTGATAGAGGATAAAGAAACTGACAATGACCAATGAAAGGTATGGATTATTTCTTAACATATGTTTTGATATTGTTGAATCTTAGGATATGATTCATGATTCTGTTTATAGAAAAGAAGTATTTTAGAATATGTTTAAATGGAATGGTTAATGGATCATGAATAATGTTGAATGAGTAAGAAGTCAATATATACAGGATTCAAGAGTTATGGTATATTTTAGGATGGTGAAATGCTTAAAAGTATTAAGGATCTTTTTATGATAGTAATTACATTAGAAGAATTTTTATAGTATTTGTATCTCTGATTTTTGATATATGAAAACTTTATTCAAGGAATAATTATCATTTCTTTTGTGGATATAGTTATAAAGAACCATTTGGGATTATATGATCCTTGAATTTGAGGAAATTATAGGTTAATACATTTTTGGGATGCAAAATCAATGTTATTAGAAAACCTTTTTCGTTAAAATATTTTATTGTTATTTTTTATGAATTTTTTCCTTTTTGGGAATGTTATAAAATTATATAGTTTTTTAAAAAGTATAACACGCAGACCGCATGACAATCCATCACGTTGGAAAAAGCTGCCGGAATCGAACGCACAACCAATGGGCGATTGGGATTTATCACCTACCACTAGACTACGTGAATTACCTAGTTAGTATGAATAATTAATTTTAGTTATATGATTTTATAAATCATGAATAAGTTGAATTTTGGTTATCTATGGAAACGATTAACTTATCATATTGAATATGTGATTTGGTCAATTACACATCAGTATGAGACTTTAAGAGTAGTCATTGTTTTTGGAGATAAAAGTTATGATTTTTTTGGAAGACTATGTGATCAAATCCTTTTGAAATTTTTGGTTTCGATCATAGTATGGGTTAATTTTAAGAATTTATGGACATTTTTTTATTGATTGGCCTTTGTTAATCTTTGGATATTGTTAGACAAATTTTGGAGATTATGTGTAGTTTTTATTTTTTTTTAAATTTTATCCTTTATGGGGATTATCAGATCTTGTACTATGAATTTTAGTTTTCGATAATGTATAATGGCAAGGGAAATATATAGTTCATATTTTTTGGGTTATGTAATACTCTATATGTTGATTTTTATCTTTTAATGTGTCCAAGTCAGTTTGAATACCCATCGTGTAGAGAAAATATGCATTTGTGGTAGAAATTTAGTAATGTGTGAATGTCAATAGAACAAGTAAGTATGTTTCCTTATGTTCTTATTCTATGTAGTAAATAAAATCCAAAAAATTATGAAAAGAACATAAAAAAAATGTTTGTGGTCACCTTTCCTACTGGGTAATCAAAGACCATTTAACACATCACAGGTTTGTGATTTTCTGGTGGTTAACATTCTCTTAATCATGTTTTTACCACTCTCTATCAGATCATGATGGTTTTTTCCCTTTCATATCAATTTTTTCATGGAGTCCTAGTATTTTTTATCTCATGTGAAATTTTTACTTCTCTTCCTTTTTTTAGTGATATTTTTACAGAATATTTTTCTGATTTTGGACTTTCAATGAAGTTTCCAAGCCCAATTTTAAAAATTGCGAGGACGCAATTCCTAAAAGGGGGGAAGGATGTAACATCCTAGGTAAATAAAGAATAATAAATTTTCATATTAATTAATATTTTTGATTAAAATATGATTTTTACTTTAACAGGATCCTATGTTCAATGGCTTACCTGATACGCAACAACGGGTTTCTTTGCAATCTTATGATGCATACTAATAATATAATAATATTATTTTAAACTGTAGTTAACACCTAGACATTGTATTGGAAGGAATGAACAAAACTAACTAAACTATGATTATAAATGTTTTTTAAATTTATTTAAATATATATAATAAAAGTTAGAGGCTTAAAATATGAATGAATCTAATTTTAAGCATAATTTTAATTAAAAGGTTGATTTACTCCCTTTTAATGGAGAACCCTCTTTAAATATAGTTTTGGTCAGATAAATATATTATAATTGACCAAATAAAATCCTTCTTTATAATGTGGACATCAAATTTTACTTTGAATAATTTTTTGGTATTTTTCTGATAAAGTTCATTTTTTAATGAATAGTGAAAAACATTGTATTTTAATTTAAAAGCCTCTTTTAATATAATTTTATATACAGTTATATTATCATTTTAATTGGTTTTAATGTGTAATTATAATATATTTTTACCATTTAATCCAATTTTGATCATTGGTATTAATTTCACTTTGAAATTTGACATTAATAAGTATCAATCCTTTGTTAGTTATTGTTTCTTAAAAACACGCTATTTGTTTTGATAAAGGGAATAAATATTAAAATTAATTTATGCTAAATATATTTTTTGAATTTGGTAAAATGGAAATCATTTTTAAATTCATAATATCAAATATAGCTTAGGATGAATTTTTGTTATTTTTCTGAAAAAATCCAATTTTTAATGAATTGTGAAACCACTTAGTAGTAGTTAAAAAACTGACATTTTCATTTAAAGTAAATTTTACCACTTATATTAATTGAATTTTAAAAATGAGATGTACATGGTTATTATCAAGAAGTAAAATGTGGTTTAATAAAATAAAATTAATTTTTGGTGAATAGTAACTTTTGACTTTAATTTACCGCGGTCAAAGGAAAATAGGGTAATTCATGGTTAAAAGAATATTATAATAATTCAAAATTACACTAAAAATTTTCCCAAACTTATTGGATGAGTAATGGGCAACCATGGGCATATTTGGGTTTATTGTGAGACCACATGGAGCCACTTATGAAAGATAATGACACTTTAGATTAATTAATTTGATGTAAAGGCAAAATTGACATAAACATAATTCTTATTGTAAATTTTTTATTATATGGTGTTATATAAATTATATTTTAGATTAATAATATTAAATTTAAAGAAAAAAATATTTCATACATCATTTTATTTTTTTATAATTTTTAGACATTATATAAATTATTTTTTTTGACACAATAATGATGTAGTATTTACCTCATTAAAAAAAGATTTAAATAAATGAGATTATGAATATTAAAATAACATCCAAAACCTGTCCAATTGTTATTAGATGATATTATTTACACTATGAGTCATCTTATCTTCGACTTTAATTATTTTTGGACCTTTAGAAACCGAATATCATTGTATAATAAAATAATATTATCACAATTTCCTAAAGAGGACCTCCTTCCCCTTATAAAAGAACACATCTTCTAACCAGTTACATACACCTCTCAAGCCTTTTGGATCGTCAAAAATCTTACCAATTAAGATCCCTAAATCCCTCTCCTCCTCTTATAAGCATTTAATTAAGCATAAAGAACTTCAAGAAGTCCATTGGTTCAAACCAAAGAGAGTTACCCAAATTCAAGGTAACTGTTTCTCTTAAATTGTTATCTTTTATTTTACATCTCCAACCCCTAAACTCTTTGTATTCCTTTATTTTGTAACAAAACCAGTATCCTCAATATAATATATCGTTTTTATGAGAAGGATTCTAACTACACATACTCACACCTCAATCTAATGGGTGATGAACATTATGTTTCTGTGGATGGAAAACTAACGCCTCGCAAAATGATGATTGTTCAAATATATCAAACCGCCTCTCATGGTGGCCATTATGATGGGAATGTATTTATATATGATATATATTATGTGTATGTTTTATTTATTCTTCTGTATCATTCCATTTATATAAATTCTTTATGGTGTCCATAATCGGTAAATACGATAATCTCATTAGAGAAGTGCGTTCTACCATCCCCTCAAAGTAATATGACTCGTTAATGCCTTTTGTGCGATGTATAGAGGATGGAGTTAATAATATTGTATATGATATTATACAGGAATTATAATATAACTATGTATCATTATGTTTTTAATTCCATTAAAATAAGAAATAGAAATGGAAGTAGCGTTCATGCATATGTACGGCTTACCGTCTCCATGAACGGTGTATTTCATTTCTTACCTCTAAATGTTATGTACAGTTATAAATAAATGTATATAATAGATATATATTATATATTTGATATCTAAATCATTAATATCATATTTAAGATAATTTATATCTTACCTCATGATCTACTTGTAACTATAAGGTGTTCATTTTTTTTACTCAAGTACCAAATATCGACAAAACAACCATTATTAACTGAAATGATTACATAATGTTCATAACATGGTAATAAGTAATATAAAAGGAATAAAAAACATTAAAAAGGTTCTTATTGAAGTATAAATTAACATTAAATTATTATTCAGGTGATTAAAGAATGAACGGGTCATGTCGGACAACGAGGTAAGGGGTTTTCTTATCTCACATTAAAATCCGTGAGATTTCCATTGTTCGACACTTCTTCATTGCATGTGGTGTATTTTTTACTGAAATTTGATATATGTTATCATTATTATCACTATATTCATGGTATTATGTGATTAATTTCAGGGTTATTAACTTTTGGTCATATGACTCAGTTGATTACAACGTGGTAAAGGGTTTCATCTCACTTTTTATTCCCGTGAGATTCATGTTATTTTTGCCACTAGTTCTTTTTGTGTGGTGTATGTAATGACCATTATTGTAATATTTGTGTAATATAATTTCATTCATGAGTATTTAAATCTTCATTTTATGATCCTTCTATCATGTGGAGTATGTTTTTTAAGTTACCAAATCGGTAAGGGAACCTTTCACCCTCCACTTTTTTAAAGACTTCTTTTTGTAATGTATTTTAATTTACATCTTATTATGTTTGGATATGTTATTATATATCCATATTTATGAAAAATTTATTTCCAAGTGATTATATACCCTTTTTATCTCATCAACTCATTTTATGAATTTTGAAGTGACGTTGTTAGGCTGTCGAATTTTTACAATGGAACTTCTTAACGCAATTTCAATTCATTGGGTTCAACTTGTACTTATTGAATATGTCGTCCTATTAATATGTGTGAATGAACTATGATTGTTGTACAATTAATATCCACATATATTGGGTGTATTTATATTTTTCACACATAATTATGTGATTGATTTATCCTTAATTTAATGATACCATCTTTATAATGGATTTCATCTCAATTTTCTTTTCCACAGAGACTTCATTGTTGTTATTCACCACATCACTCTTATATGGTGTATATACTATCCTTTGACATATTATATCATTAATACTTTTATTCTCATGATATTATAATGTTTTAATTAAATTATATTCCTCAATTATTTGTATTCAATATTCCCTCATTTTGTTAAAAGATCTTTAACTAAAATATCATTTAAAATGTTTTAATGATTTATATTTCCAAATTTTTATCTTTAATTTCCTTGTTTTAAAAATGTTTTTGAGTATTTATTTATGTAGATATTAATTTTTTAAAGTTATAATTCCATTTAACACTTCAATGTGGTATGAGACACTTTGATTAAAAAATAAAATTTTAAATGGATTGATTATTTCAATATCTTGAAATTAGTTCTAATGATGTCCAATAAAATGTAACTAATGAAATGTTTATATTTTCAATATTTTATGTACTGGGATGGTACTTGGACATTTGACGGGTGGTTAAGTGATAAACCATATGATAGGAGGTGTCGTGAAAACCAGGATGGGTGGTTACGTTATAACCTCCAATGAATTGGGTATGGAAGTCGGTCGTATTGCTATTCCATTTAGTGATATGTGTTGAAGTCGACCGTATGGTCATTCCATTTAAGTATGTTTATATCCCAAGTTACCTTTATATGTTATGTCTTATTTATATGAGTTTTATGGTAATCTTTTGGTTACAAAAGGGTTAGTAGTGATCTTTTATTCAGTGAAGAGTATTTACATCTTCATAAATATGAAAAGAATTGCGTATGTTAAATTATTTGTGGTTTACTTGTTGTTTTGAAAAATTCACATTTTTCCTTCTTTCTGTTTCCCTTATAGAGCTTTTTATGCTCATCCCACATTTTTGAAATGTTTTTCACAGGAAATAATGTGGAATATGGTCATGGATGGGATCATGGAAAAGTAGTTTTGTCTTAAATATGGAACTAGACATGACATTTTTTCAATAGTTTTTATTTTATAAAAAAAATGGATACTGGGTAGAAGTTTCTACAATGTAATATTTTGATATGTAATAGTTATGTCCTAATTCTCTAAAACTCTAATCCTAAAAAGATCATCAATATGAATTATTCCTTTAACTTCAATATTATGTAAGGTTTAAGGTCGGGTACTTATATTAGCCTTTAAATAATCTATTTTGGAGCCATTATAAATCGAAAATTATTTTATTATAAAATAATATTTCTAGCTTTTCCTAGGGTGCCCCTCACCCCTCTTATAAATGAGAACGTCCCCTTCTCTCTGATTCACACCATCAAAGCCATTTGGCTTAGCAAAACTATGCCCAAATACCCTCTTAACTGTACTCCCTTCATCCTAGAGGCATTCCTTTTGTCAGAAAGACAACCTATGGATCCCTTTTGGTCAAATCAAAAGGAAGAACCCGTAGAAGAAAAAAATGTCTCACCACCTCTTTCACGTTCTTTTCTTCTACCACTTCCTTTTTTCATTTCTGTTTCCATTCTAAAATAATAACAGTAGTATATTCGATATAAAATGATGTTATTATAAATATGGTACAACCAAAATCATTATTCTATACATCCTTTCAATATCATGTCACCGTACGTGTGTACGTACGGCTAACCTTCTCTACGTCGTGGTGTAATTGTTATTCAATAAATTATTATTTGGATGGGAATAACAATGTCGTATAATTGATGTAAATAACAAATATAACATGATGATTATTCTTTATATATGGTATAAAATCCAATTATATATTATTTTAATATCAATAGAATGATATTGTCCCTCGTGCGTACGTACAGATTACTGTCTCCACATAGCGATGAGATTCATTCCCCATCATATCCATTCAAGGGTATTATTAATTCAATGAATAAAAATATTATTTAAAGACTTTATATCATTATGGGTAAGAATAATATACATCACATCCATAACAAATATGACTCACATAACAAAGAATATAAAGGAAAACGAATCTGTTAACATCCAAAATGACGATAATACTCTAATATTATTTAAAACAATGTTAAAAGATAATATATGATATCATATTAATGTATACGATTTTTGTATAATTTAATTACAATTATTTCACCCTTATACAGGAGAATAACCAACCCTCAACCAATTAAATGTTCATGGTAATGGTCAATTCTACAATATATTCATTATTCGAGGTTGTTTATACGTAATTATCTACTGGGACCTCTTGGTCATCCACATACATGTTTCTCAAAAATGTATTTGAAAACATTCATATTATTTTATAGAATATGTTTCAATTAAATTTATACCCTTGTATGGCTTTTTATAAGATGTTTATAAAGGAATCTTTCTGTCGTTTTCCAAACAAGGTACTTTGTATCCTTTTCGACAAAATTAATGTAAGAATGTCTTTTTTAACTTATACATTGGGTGCGTCTATTTTCTACCATTATAAAATCATTGAAGCATCCCTTTAATTCTTATAAGAGTATTTTCAATGTAATTGTTTTATTTTATAATTATTTGACTTTTAAAAGATTTAAAAAAAAGGAGATATTTCTCTCAAAATAGTGTTGATTGAATCTATGTCAACATCCTCTGAAGGATTTTAATATTACATGAAGTTGATTTATTATGATAAAAAATATTTTATAGTACTGAAGTATTTGTGATATGTTTTAATGTGGATGTGTTATTTTTATACCATTCATGGTTTATGGATACAGTATTGACATTTCGTATACTAGTTTTAATACGAATGTTTATGTTATGTTTAAACCTATTCATATGAGGAATGCATTGGACTTAGTAAGTGACAGGTGGGTCCCACTATAGCTTGTAGATGAATCGGTAGGTCTCATGAGACAAACTACTTTCTTGGCACGAGGCCTTTACAAAATCATATTTGTATTCTTGGCACAAGTCCTTGAATATGTGGTTATGATTGTCCGACATTATGCATTCCATCAAAAAGTTCTTCTCAAAACCAGCCGCCCCCATTGTGATATTCAAAATGAATAAGGGAAAGTATTTATTTCTATAGATAAGTTATAGAAATAACAAATGAAACATTAATTTTTTCATCAATCAAAATTTCATTACAACAAGAGTTCAAAAATTATTCATTCTCGTTTTTTATTCTAGAACATTAAACATCTTAAGCATCATATTTTTGAACTACATTCTGTCAAACATGTGTATATGAATGGATTCTTGCTGATCCTTCATCTTATCATAATGTTTGGTAATAAACAATTCATGGTTCCTAATCCTTTTTTCTATAATTTATTGATTTATTATTGGGTTTTTTGACTTTACTTCATATGCTTTAAGCCTTGAATGATAGTTATTTTAATCATCCAACCTAGGTTTGTAGGCCTTTCATAAGATAATAACTATATTTTATAGTGAAAAAATCTCATTAATATCATTTTCTAACATCTTTTTTAAATTATCAAGCTCTACTGAGGATACTTTTATTTAGGTACCAGGTCATTGAATGTCTTAATGCATTTCATTAAAATTATCAATCAACAATTGATAAATGTTTCTTAGAACATTTTCTCGATACAAAAAAATAATATTTCTTGTCCAGATAGTAATTGAGTCTATCATCAAAGACATAAGACATAATCATAGCCAAATTTCATGCCTTACTGTGATTTTCATCCTGTTCCATGAAAACAATGAAATCATCTTCAAGACATTGAAATTTTTCCATCAAAACCTTGACAGAGTCGGTTATATCATGATGGGCATTTGATATAATTTCCATATTGTCTTAATATTTTGGAATGATATGTAACATATTACTTAATATATTCAATTCATGTTCAATGTAATGAATTCCTTTTATAATTATTTTTCTTTTCGAATCTGGGACCTTAGTGTATTGTGGGAGATAACCAAAAGTAGTATCTGTGCTGATCACTACAGCTCGATGATTATGACTCATACCAGATTCATCCACTTCTTTATCTGATATATGAAGAGGAAAACTTTTGAGAAGATTTTGAGATTAAATGAGGATCCAAAGATATAAAATTTAATTATGGAACTTTTGAGGATTCTGTGGTATGACTTCTTATATTTCTGCCTAATTTTTCTTCCACATCTATTTTATCATATCCCTATTCTTCTTCCCCTTCTTATTCATAGTCTACATCATCATATTCATATTCTTGAGCAAGATATTGTGTATCCCATTGAACAGAAAATTTCTTCTCATTCACTTTCTCTACTGGGACCGATTGATTCATAATAGATTTCTCCATAATTTAAATTCTGTTTTTTAGTTCCATACCTATTATGAGAAGTCAATTACTATCAAAAGAATCATCATTTATCTTCTTCAATATCATATTTATATCTTCTTATTTCACGGGTTCTTCCTAACTTAGTTTCAATGCCCAGGCATCAACAGGATCTATTATAAAGGGAGGATCTCCTTCTTTCATTTCTTGGTTTTCTTTTCTCTATTCAGTAACAACCTCATCACATAATTTTTTATTATTGATGGCTTTGGGGTTTCATTATTAACTACCTTTCTTTTAATTCATGTTGTCTTGTATGTCTTAGATCATTTTCAGTACCTTCAACTACATTATTTTCATTTGTAGCATCCAGATCTTTCCCAATCATTTTTCATTCACGATTGAATCGTAATTTGAGCATCCTTATTGTATCCATACTAATTAAGGGAACCTTGGAGGAAGTCAGATATGACATGATTGAAACATTACGTAAGCTCAAGAACTCATTCAAAAACATTCTCATAATGGTAGGAACCATGATCAGTTGTGATTTTATACCTCCAGATGGGAGATTCTTGATCGTTAGGATGATGAACCACATAAGGATAAACATTCTCAGGTATTCTAAATAATCAAGGACATAGACATCTAAAACATTCAAATTATCGTTTTCACACATTCGTAGCACAAAAACCATTCCATCCAGAAAGCTATCAGTATATTATATTTTTAAAAATTACCCACTTTTCTCTTGTCCTCATGAATATAAAAAAGTGGTTGTTTGATATTAGACCTATTTAAATTTTCATCTGCTTCCATAAATTTATCAGAAGGTCGTAAAGCATATCCCTCAGATAGAACACCAATAAATGTAGTTGCCTATTTTGAGGAGTTTGTATACTTATTATCATACAACATAAAAGAAACCATAAATGCCTTTTCTATCACTACTAATTCATAAAAATGAAGCATATCATCATGATAAATGCAATCCTTATCAAAACCCATTCATTCCACAAAAATGTATTCCAAGGATTTAAAACTTATAATTAATTTCAATGATGAATTTAAAGACTTGTAAAATTATTTGGTAAAAAAAAATCAACTAGAAAGGTCGTGGAAGCGAATCTTTTAATAGGAATTTCATTCGGATATTAAGTAGTATACTCAGTCATGAAATATTAAATCACAACATGAAGATACTATAGATTATGAATGTTTAGTAGATATCTAATTATAGAAGTGGAGGTAGGAATTGATATCAAACCATGTTGAGTATTTATATTGAAACTGAGAAAGAGATGAAATTATATGAGATCAATGTAGGTTAAATTATTTAAATTGATATTAATGTCCATTATTATATCTAAAATATCCAATGGTAAAAAATGATTTCAAACTCTTGATGTTTTCTTTAAAATAAAATAGTACATAGACAGAAACTAATTATAAATTAAATGAAATTTGAATGTGCTATTGAAACAACCAAAATAAGACATTAAGCATTATACCTGTTAGAGTACCATGATATGTGTATTGGTTGTAACATATTCATATTATAAAAATAATTCAAACACAATAAGTATAATTCATTCCAAATATAAAAACCAAAAAAATAAAATAGGATGCTACTGATTTTTATGAATTGAAATAATGACCTACAACTGATGGTCCAGTACTGACAAGGTAATACTTTAGGATAATCTAGTACTGATAAATAATTTCAATTTCAATATGTTAGTACTGAATATGAATCATAAAATAAATATTATAATCTAGTATCTATAATTACGAAACCAAAACATGAAACCAATAAAATCATTAAAATGAAAATGTTATGAAAAACTAAGGTGGAAAACTGATTAGAGTGAAACTGATAAACTGTAATAAAAGGTGAAACCGATTAATAGAAAAAAATATTCATGTTAAATAGATATATACAAAATTAATGCATAAATCTGATAAAATAATACTGAAAAACAAATAGGGTAAAGCTGATAAATATTAAACTGAAAGATGAAAAAATAAAATTATGTTTAATCCCCCTTTGAAAAGGAGTAACCTAATGTAAGAATATTGGTTATAAAAGAAATAGATGTGAATTATTACATTGTAGTGATCATTCCATGTTTCTGTTAAATGTATTGAAATCTATTAACAGATAATGGTATTGTGAAAATACAAAAAAGTTGGTATTTTATTCGATCCATCCAATCAAAACGATTTTTATTCAAAATAAAGACACTAAAACAAAACTAGGCCCCCCACCTATGGGGGCCGAAAATAGTGTAAACCAAGGAAATCTTCCCAAATCATGTTCACCCCCTCTAGTTTGAAAATATTAACATCATAAAACAGAACCATAGGATCCCTGGGAACCATAATAGGGGTCGAGTAGTCCACCACCTTATTCCCTTCCCCCCATATGGGGGTGAGCCTCAAGTTGTTTTTCATGAGCGACTTACATTGTCTAATAATGTAAGTAATCATCCATGGAATGTTTCCACGCCCCTACAAGGCATCATGCATAATCTTCCAGTCAGTTTCCAGTTGGACAATGTCATGGAACCTCTTATTACATAGGTACAGATCATAGAGGGATTCCAATGCCTCCGCCTGATTAGAGCCCCCCCTCCCATAGAAAGTTGAGAAGGCCAACACCACACTCCCACTATGGTAATGCACAATCCCCCCTCCATGCTTAATGTCCAAAGCACAAGAGATGTCAATATTCAGCTTGTAACAATCCTCTGGGTGGATCCAGTGAATCCAATTCCCCTACCCCTTGGAGACCTTCTTTCTTTCCACCAGTGTGGGGGACTGTAAAAAATAGAGCGAGGAAACCAACGTCCCAATATCCTCAATGTCCACCAAGTCAATCAACACAAACTTTATCCTCGCCACCACTACCATACCTATAGAATTTGTTCCCTCAAGCCATGCATGGTTCCTAACCTGGTGAAGTACCTAGCTTCCTACATTGTAAATAATTCCATGGGCCTTAGCCTCCTTTGGGTTAACTTTACATCCCTGAAACCACTTCCCCATAAACCTCTCCAAGTTATCTACGGTTGACGAATATCCTATATACATGCCAAAAAAACTCCAAACCATATGTTTCCAAACCCCCTAAAAGAAAAAATGATTCATACTCTCATCACTCCTTCTAGGACAACACTGGCAATAGAAATTGAGGTTGATGCCCAACCACTTTTGGCTCACATCCACAGAGATATCATTATTCTAGACTCACCATGTCAGGAAGTTATGTTTGGTGGGGATAATCTTCCTCCACACCCCATTTTCCCATGCTCATGATGTCCCTGAGCCATAATGCTCCTTCAAAATTCTTAATGGTTGAACATACCAGTCGTAGAAGGGGTATACATGCACCTGACCTTATCATGGATAATCATAAATGAGTCGAATACCTTCTATCTTGAATCATCCTGAATCGATATGAAAAATAGGGGATACGAGCTAGCCTCACTGAAAGAGATCAAAGGGGTCGAGCACCAACGGTAACCCATCGCTAATCCTGCACAGTTAGGTTCCTAGAAACAAATCTTCCCCTCCCTAATAATCCATGGAGAGTAAGGATGAATTTTCGGGACAATGTTGTCGACTGCAACACACCAAGATGAACCCCTGGATGGAAAGGACTCAGAGGAAGCTTTATAATTCTACCCTATGATCCTCCCCCAAAATTTACCCACCAATACGTAAACCATGAAATTTGTCTGCCATGCTCCTGATAACAATACATCTTTCACTGATCGGCTGAGCCATCTTCCACCAAGAAACTCATTACCACTTCCCCTCCAGCGAAGCTTCCCAAATAAAAAGAACGATCACCCTGTAAGTGGACCAAATGTCCCATTCTGGATTCTAGTAGATGCCAACGTATGTATAAGGACAACAGATTGCACACTATTCACCGGTGCGATCCGGCCCCCAAAAGATATGAAGTGGTTTTTACATTCCAGAATGCAGCCCATCATCTTGTTCACCACCTTATCAAATTCCATGTTCCACAGCCTACCAGAGGAAACCAGAGTACCCAGGTAATCCATAGGGAGAGAAACATTCCCAATTCCCAACTCATTGCTCACCCATTCCATCCTTCCCTCACCACAAGAGTTTGCATTGAAAAAACAACTCATTTTTTTACTCACAATCTTTCCACTCAATTTTCATTACTCCTTCAGAATTTTATTGACCAAAGAAATGGATATCCCCCCAGAATTCATAAAAATGATGGTATCATCAGCGTACATTAAGTGGGATATGGATTTTCTACAATGTCTCCTATAGAAAAGAAAATATTTCCCCCTTAATCACTTCTCTGTTCAGCAAACAGATGAGAGTTTCCTGTATCATAATGAAGATTCTTGGTGATAATAAGTCTTCTTACCTAAAGACATTAACCGAATTGAGAAAACTGTGTGTTCTCCCCAGGAAAGACACCCCAAACATGGCGAGCTAACACACCTGAAAATAATATCACAAGCCTAGTCAGAGAAGCCAATCTTCTTGAGAACCCGATTATTGAAACCACATTTCATTTTGTGTGTGATCCCTATAAAATTAATTCCTAATATATATGTGTTTTTCACTTTAGTGTTTGCAGGGTTTTTACTAAGAGTAATGGAACTAGTATTGTCACATTCTATTTGAGTTTTTTTTTAATAACTCTTTTTGTAGTCAGTGAATGTGTGTTTTACCCACAACACCTGAGCAGAACAACTTCCTGCTGCTATATATTTTTCTTCATTAGTGGAAAGTTATTCTGAGTTCATCTTCTAACATGACCTTGTAAATAAATAATCTCCTATGAAATGAAATTTTCCTGATGTACTGTTTTTATCTATTCTATTACAACAAAATTCAACATCTGAAAAACTTTTCAAGAAAATGATTTCCAGAAGAATAGAATTGTTCCAAATCCATTGTTCCCTTTATGTAGTGAAAAATTCATTTCACTGCATTCAAATGAGATTATTTTGTATTATATTGGTATAATGTACATAAGCACATTGAAAATATTAATTATGGATGACTAGCTCTCATGTATAAAAAAACTTCCAATCATTCCTCTGAATGTTTTTTGAACTGCTGGTTACCCAAATTCATCAATATCAAGTTTATTTGAGGTACCGATTTGAATTCTAATAATTTTAGTGTTTTCATAACCAAATTAATGATGAAGTCTTTTATATACTTATGTTGGGATATATAGGATCCTTGGGGTTATTGAGATACTTGAAAACCTATAATGAAAGTTAACACACCCATCATACTAATTTAAAAATCAAATTTTATTTGAATTGCAAAAGAATTTGTTAATGATTTCTATGTTTATCAGAATATAATTTCATCATCAAATATTTGAACAAAAAATATCTTTGTTTTCCATTTTTATAGAAAGAGTGTGGTCAAGAGTACATTTTTCATAAATTTTTTATAAAAGAAATATTGTGAGTCTATCGTACCATGCTCTAAAGTATTGTTGGAGAATATACAAAGCTTTTGTATGTTCAAAAACATGATGTTAATTTTTTGAGTATATAAAACCATGAGGTTGTTCAAAAAACAAATATTGTACAAACAAATTACTAATAGAATATTTTACATTCATTTATAGATGTTATAAATTAATGTATACTATAATGGATAATAGAATTTGAATTGATTCTGGTTTAGCTATTGGATAAAAGGGTTATTAAGTTCATATTATCCTTTGTTGAATGTATCCCTTAGCAACATGTCATGATTTATAAATTTTAAATAGCCTTTTTTCATCAAAATAGTTTTGGGAAACCATTTTACAATAATTATTGTTGTATCTATATGTATTTCAACCACGGTCCAGTATTTCATCCTTTCAAATTCATTTAGTTCGTCTTGCAATACTTTAGTCCAATCAACATTAACTAATGCCTCATTAGATGATTCTTTTTCAAATTGGGACTGAAAAGAAACATGTTATATTTAATTTCTCAAGAAATATCTAGTCCTTACAGGTAGATTTACATCACCAATGATATTATCACAACGATGATTCCATAGAAACAATTGATTTGGGTTTTATTAAACCTGTTAATCCTTATTAGATTGAAAGTCTTCTGGATTAAGTGTTTTAGAATGATTTTCTTGAATATTTCCCTTTTTAGAAGTGTTTTCAATCTAACGATGATATCCATTTTGTGAAAACACATCACATGATATTGGTATAAATTTATTAAAAAAAGGGTTCGGTTTCATGGTGTTTACATGAACTGTTTACTCAATAGTACAATTGTTTTTGTTAAAAACTCTATAAGATATTGAATGTTATGGAATAACTTAAAAATATTCATTCATCTGATTTTGGATGGAATATATGAAAATTTTCTTTTATATTCAATATGAATACATTGCATCCAAACACTATAATTTAAGAAACATTAGGTATTCAACGAATTCACAAATAATAAGGTTTTTTATTAAGAAAGTGTATTGTTAGAACACAGTTTATAGTATTAAATGTTGTACTAATTACTACATCTTAGAAATTATTTTCAATTGAGTGTTCAATCAACATGGTTATTTTGATTTCATGAAGATTATGATTTCTTCTCTCAACAACACCATTTAGATGAGGGGCTTATGGAGCTGAAAATTGGTGTGTAATAG
This sequence comes from Viscum album, assembly GCA_963277665.1. Lineage (NCBI taxonomy): Eukaryota > Viridiplantae > Streptophyta > Magnoliopsida > Santalales > Viscaceae > Viscum > Viscum album. The sequence goes on from OY728148.1 coordinate 477,436,291, forward strand.
CTATTTTACTAAAAAATGATACAAAATTATAATTTTTAAGTTTTCCAAATTGATAACTACATATAGATATCAGTGGTATGGTTTTCTCATTTTAGACATGTTCTCTAAATGTTTTGTAATAGGAAAAGGATTCAGATTTTATTGTTAAAAAATAGACCCATGTGAATCTAGTGTTGTCATCAACTGAAACAAATAAATAATACATTCCACTAATACTTCATGTTTGTATTCTACCTAACAGATCCATGTTCAATAACTGTAATGAATTTTAAGAAGAGACTTCATTGAATGAATTAAATCTAGTTTTCTGTAGCTTTCTATATTAACAAGGGTCGCAATTGTTTAAAAAATCATACCTCAGATCCAATATATTCATAACAAGTATTTTCATTAAGAGTTTACAAAGGAACCTATGATTACAGAGTTATATCCATCAATTCCAAAAAAAAGATTAGTATTCGATTTAATATAACTATGGTAGGTTATGGACTCTAAGTTATTCTATGTTGATTTTGTATAAATTTTCATGTCTGTGGGATGAATGAATGAATTCATACATAGAAATCTGAACTAAATATTTATCATTCCTATAATTCACAAGGTATCCTACATCACATTATTGGGATATTCTAAAAAGGTTGTGAGTAATACCATTGATAAAAAAGAAATTTTAAATTAAAATATTTCCTAAAAGAATGATATTACGTGTTCCAATGTTCATTCTCTAAGCATTTTCTCCAACGGTCACTCATCCACCTATCATTTAGATAATATTTTAAAATAAATATTATTTTCATATCATGTGTTGAGAACAACCACTATCCTTGTAACAAATGTTCTTGTAGTTGGTGCACTTCTTGATTTCCTTAAAAGGAAACAATTATTTTTTCGGAATCCAAAAATGTTTTGATCTTGAATTGTTAGATAAAATTATTTTAGGAATCCAATTTTTTTTAAAAAAAATGGGATTTCTGAAATACTAATGATTCAGTTTTATTAATAGGACAATTTATTTCCCAACACCCACTTCGTTTACATTTACTTTAGAAATTAGAATTTTGATGAATAAAATATATATGCCTAAAAATCAATTTTGAGTGAGTGTAACCAATTCTAGAATTATTCCTTATTGGATGGATATTAGATTAAATTTTGATAAATTATTTCCTTCCAATGGTAATTTTTGATAAAAATTTACTATGGGAAAATTTTCATATTTATTATAATGACTAAATTAACAATCTCATAACAATTTTTTTGGGATTATTTTTAGTTTCAAAATCATTTTTCTTTGAAACAAATTGTTCAAAGTCCATTGAATGTTTATCCTTCATAGAAATTCCTTCCACAATGGTTTTCAATATATAGTCAAAATAAATTTTTTTCTTATAAATTTCTTTTGAAGGGCTTGTTATTTCATTTGTTAGAATGGATATTCTAGAATCATCCTCATCAAGAATGTTCTTGGGTTTGTAATTTTTATTCTGAATTAATTTGGAAAATATTTATACTTCATCAAATGAAGGTAAATTGTCATATAATGAAAAGATTCTTCATCTTATGGGTAAGAACATTTGTCATCACGATAATTTACATTTAATCAAACAATTGTAATATATTTATCACTGTATACCTATTAAATGAAACAATTTCTTAGAATAGGTATCCGTATTATATGTACTATATTCTTTTGACCAAAAGATTCATATTCTGAGGATTTGTATGATGAATCACCACCACATACACTCCCAGTATCATTTTCAATCTAGACATTCATAGTCACTGTCTTGTAATAATTATTCTTCCTTCATTCATAATATGATCATTCCTAATATAGGACCCCAGGACACCCTGGGAGGTGAGGGGTGAATCATGGGGACAACAATTTCATTTAAAAACAATGATCTAGTTACCACATTTATAGGAACTATATAAACCTATATGTTGGATATGATCAGAAATGAAACATTCACATGCAAAGAGATGACAAGGAAATCTTACTTCATTCACCGTAAAGGGCTATATCCAAGGAGAATACATCGACAAGTTGTCTGTCGTACATAATTCTAGTATTATTCACTAGATGTGGATTACAAAGTTTTGGGAATTGTCTCTCTATCCCAGGATCACTGCCTTTACAAAAGATCAGGGTCAGCTAACTGCGTCCCTCAGGTCACTCCCTTTGACTCAGTGCCTTTGGTGAAGTCCCACTCAGTTTATAGACATGAAGGTCTCTTCATCATTGAAAAAGAAGGCATCCTCTATTTTATGTAGATGCTCTGTTGAAGTCTGACTCTTAGTCGTAGACTAATATGAATTTTCATCGAAGGAATCAAGAAATCTTCCAGCTTTTGTGTAGCTCCAAAAAGACAGGCATGCTTCAACAACACCTAGTACACTTCTCCATGCCCGGCGCACAAGTTTCAAGATGGCGCACAAGTCTCGGTAAGAAAGTCCAAATAGACGCACAATTTAACCTAAACCACTTGTGTGACACTCACTTCTTCAACTTCAAACTTGCGTGACTCAACTCCTTTCTCTCCCAAACCACAATGGTCGTGCAGCTATCGAATGTCGCACAACTTTTACTTGCACGACCCACCACCACTTGAGTGACTACAACACCAGCGTGATCGGTGCTCTGATTTTCTCTATGTCTGAAAAAAATTGCAAATTAGGAGGGGTGGTCCTCTATTTATAGGAAAAATGGACACCCTTTTCATTGGCATGGAAGCCTTTCCTCGGCGCGCATGTTCCGACGCACAACTCCAACCGCCCTAGCCTATATCGCCCTACTCACTTGTGCAACCAAACCAGTACATGCGCGACCCTCTTTCCTTTTCCATATTTGCAAGTTCTGATCATGAAAAACATATGGCGCACAACCATCCAATCCTCCTAGGCACTGGCACACATGTCCTTTCCCGTTGCGCATGTCACTTGTGTGACACATATCCGACGCTCCGGTCCCCTTCCCAAAAAAACATTGTTATCCCCTTTTATCAATTTTTTAGGTCCAGAAATTTGGAAAACACTAGAAAACAATGATGCCATTAATACTGCTATCTTCTTGAACTGTATGAGTATATTGCTGGCCACATTCTAAACGTCCTTTTAGTGTTGAAAACAAACAAAAACCATACTCCAATTCATGCATAGATGACCATGGTTCCAAAAATCTCCCCCTTTGGGTTTATTGGAAATCAGTAAATAAATAAAATAGATAACCATCGACATGTAAAACAAAAATTCTAGAATCAACTCATCCAACACTCTATGTCTACGTGAGAAATACTCATTGGAGAAAACAAGAGAGGAAGCTAGAATTGGGTTCCCATGTTTTGGAATTCTCAATGACGCCCAAGAAATTCACTTAGATTTTCACAGAAGAATTACATGTCCAATGTATTCCTTCTCATCCTTCTCATCCTATCACCGACACTGAATTCTCATCATGTCACAGAATCATTACATGCCTGAACATGCCTGAATTTATTCCTTTCTCCCCCATTGACAATAAACCCAAAGACCGGTAATTGTTCTTTATTTAGCTCAAAACACACTCCACCTAGATAGTATCTCCCCGATAAACCCACATCACATCCAAAAAAAAGATAAATAATAGTTAAGATAACTATAGAGAGGGTTATTGTGTATCCTCCTTATGAACTGGGAGGTGGATAAACAATGATGTTCAACCAATGCTTCTCAGACAGAGCCGTTGATAGTGGCTTGGTCATAATATCAGCCACTTGCTCATCAGGTCCCACATGATCCATTCTAATCACGCCTTGCTCATCTTTTTTTTGATAATGTGATACCTAATTTCAATATGTCTTGTACAAGAATTATGAACATGATTCCTCGTGAGATCAATTGTTCTCTTGTTATCAAAGTAAATTATTATTGGTTGCTCCACCTCATCACCAATATCTATTAGTTGTTGCATCATCCATAGCAGTTGAGTGCATGCCTTTGTGTGGGGGAGATATACTCAACTTCAGAAGTATTCAGAGAAGTATATTCTTGTTTATTTCTCAACCATCCAACACATTTTTTCCCAATATAGAATGCTTCACCATTGCTGGACTTTCTATCCACTACATCTCCAGCCAGTTAGTATCAGAAAATGCGGATAATTCATTTTCCCTTCCTGCATCAATGTATAAGCAATAATTATGAGTACCTTTAATATACCTCATGATTCGTTTTTATGCTACCATATATTACTCTTTTGGATTACTCTGATAGCAGGGTGCATGAAATGTGACAAAGGCAATATCTGGTTTGGAGCCTTGCATATTAATCTTCTTCAGTAGTGCTCTTGAATACTTTTACTGATAAATTAAAGTGTGTTCCTTCTTTCCAATCACCTACAACCCCAAGAAATATGTGAGTTCCCCAATCATAGACATTTAAAATTCTTATTTCATGTGATTGGAAAATTAATCAACTGATTTCTTCCTGCTTCCACCATATATGATATCATCAACATAGACTAGAACCATGAATTGATCATTTGGAGAATTCTTCACTTATAGATTTTGATATACTCCTCCTCTTTTGAATTGCAGCTTCTTGAGATAAGAGTCTAGCCGAGAGTACCACGCCTATGGTGCATGTTTCAAGACATAAAGTTCTTTCTTTAGTTTGCAGAACTTTATTTCATCACTATCAAGAATGAAACCCACTGGTTGTTCAATATAGACTTCTTCTTCGAGTACGCCCTGTAAGAATTCTATCTTGACCTCCATTTGATATAAATATAATCCTCTTTTTATAGCCATGGAAAGGAACAGCCTGATTGACTCCAGTATAGCCAATAGAGAAAAGTTTTCTTCAATATCAACACCTTCAATATGGGAATATCCATTAAATACTAGTCGAGCCTTGTTTCTAATAACACTTCAATGCTCATCAATCTTTTCCTTAAAGATCCATTTTATACCAATCAAATTGTGACCTTCAGGTATCTGAATGAGATCCCATGTCTGATTCTTGCCAATTTGATCTAACTCTTCATTCATGGAAGTCATACAATATTCATCCTTTGTAGCTTATTCGAATGAGGATGGCTCCACAACTAAGAGAAATACAGATTACGTGTTATTCCTCATCCCACTTGTTTGAGTGGGTGCACTCATGTCCCCAATTATGTTAGATGGATCAATCCCAGCTCTACGATTTCTTCTATGTGGTTCATTTTCATTCTCTCCATCCATAGATTCATTTTCAGATTCATCTTCTGAGTCAACATCATGATGTGACCGCTTGGTGTTTTGTACAGCTTCCTCTATTTCTGTATTTGTATTTTCTCCATGTTCACTTTCTTTTTCACTTTCTATCACATCAGCATAGGATTTCCATGAAGAAATTGTGGTTATTTATTCAATTATCATAACATCGCTACTTTTTACAATATTTCCAAATCATTTGTTTAAACACGTGTAGGATTTTTTGTTCATTGGATACCCAAGAAAAATTATTTCACCAACATTGTCACCAAACATCCCTTGATTTACTTCTTTATTCCGAATGAAAAATTTGCTTCCGAAAATAAGAACGTATTCCAATGAAGGCTTCCTTCCTTGCCACAATTCATATGGTGGCTTCGTTTCTCCCATATATATCCATGTTGGATTCTGAATGTGCATTGCAGCTTCAACAGCTTCCTTCTAGTAATGGCGAGAGATACCACTCTCAATCAGCATAGTCCTGGCCATGTTGTTAACCTGTCGATTCTGGCACTCTACAACTCCATTTTTCTATGGAGTTACCACAGCAGCTACCTCATTCTGTATTACATGTTTTCCTAGGTAATTATCAAACACAATAGACATTTATTCCCCTCTATTATCGGATCAGATGACTTTTATTGTTCGTCCAGTATCATTCTTGGCAATTTGGAGATACGTTTTCATACAATCAAGTACTTGTTGCTTCATGTGAGTCCCCATTAAAAAATCCATTATACTATAATCATCAATGAAAAGCATAAAATACCTTTCTCCTTGAGTTCCGGCAACATTTATTGTCCCACATACATCTGTATGAATTAGATCAAGAAGATGGGATGCCCTTTTCTTCTTTGGCCGATATGAACTGCAGACCAGCTTCCCAGGAATGAAAGCATCAAAAAACATTTTGTGCTCATGATTTATGTTGGTAATGTCCATGAAAATCCTCAAATTTTGATATTTTTTCCATGTCTTGTTGATTAATGTGTCCCAGTCTCCGATGTGACAAATTGTTTTCTTCTTCAACAGTCATGTAACAAACATTTTCTTCACTATCAACTAGATACAAGTTTCCTTCTGTTCTGCATCCCTTCATAAGTAAATTTCCAGTCATTCCCTCGATAGTTCATCCTTTCTAATTAAATGTTACTACAAGTCCTGAGTAATAGATTTGACTCAAACTAAGTAGATTATGTCGTAATCCATCTACATAAAGGACTTCAATCTTCATTAGCGCTCTATTAGCTAATTCAATACATCCACTGCCATTGATTTTCAGAGGTCCATCATTACTAAATCTTACTAAACCATCAACCTTCATTTTGATATCTGTCAATAGGCTAGCATTACCTGTCATATGAGATGGAAAACTTCTTTTCATAATCCAGGCACTGTTGCTTTTTGTAGTTTTGAGCGCCACCTCTACAAGGCTGGATTTCTCTATTTTATTCCTTTCATTCCATTAGACATTGGATTGAGTGTAAAGAACTAATGGCCTTTCAATTATATCTTCCATGTACCAAGGTTCTTCATAGTTGAAATCTCTTTTGAGAGGAGAAAACATGTTTTAAAGTGCTACACTATCTTTCTGACGAGACATGACATGTCTCGAACTTCGGTATGAGGTGTCCATGTACCTTATATTCCTACAATTAACACCCTTATGACCAATGTTAGAACAAAAAAAAACAATATCCATAGAAATTGTTTCCTCTAACATAATTAGGAAATGAATTTTTTATCCTCTATTGAACTCCAATATCTTCTCTATTCAGATAGCTTCTTGCCACTTCACAATAAGACATGGTATGGCCCCAATGTCCACTGAACTGAAACTTCATGAGAGGAAATGTCTTCTCACTTCTATTTGTCCTCATTCCTTATTCTATGGGATAATAGTATGAGGGATCCTTTTTCTACGATGATCGAGGATAATCTTCTTTTCTTCTTTAAAATTTAATTGGGGGCTTCTATTTTATTACATCAATAGACTTTCCCACATCACCCAGTTTTATTTTTCCTTTATTTTGGTCACATTTATATACATCATTTGACGATTCTACTTCTCAACCAATTCCACTATTTCCCAAAAAGGGAGGTCCTTGATCATTAAAAATATTTTCAACTCCATTAGAGCCATGTTTTTCTCTCTCTGACAGGTCATCATATGAGAAAATTCCAAACTGTATTTTCTTCCTTGATTCTTTTGAACCTGAATGTTTTTCAAGTTTACTCTTAATAGTAACAACTTCCTCCTCAAGATGCTAAACAGTGTTGGAATTTTCCTCTAGTCTAGAGGTGAGTTCATTGATGACCTTTTCCTGCTCTTCAATTCTAATCTTTAGATCCACTACATCATCATTTCTTTAAAGAATTTTATACTGTACATTCACCAGTTCTTCTAGTCGTTCAATTTCAGCTTCAAGTTGATAAACATATTTAGTTGATTCTTCTACAATCATTTTCCACTTATTTCAACTCTTACATTTAATCTTAAGCATACTAAAAACATCCTTAAGTTTCATCTAGGGATCTACAATAGTTTTTTACTGATTTTCTCCACCGATATCTTCAGATTTTTCAACAGTATCCATCATAGAAGAATGGTTTCCAGTTTTAAATTACGGTTCTTCTTTATCATAGATTCATTATCATCATCTTACTCTTCATAGAAAAAGCTCTTCTTTGGTACTTTCCTTATTTATTTGAAGTCTCCCTTTTTGAAAAACCATTTCCTAGTCTTCCAAATGATTTCAGCATCGATATTATCATCATCGAACTTTCTTATGAACTATGCGGTATTGTGACCAACTTTTCCACAACGAAAGCAAGCTAGAGGTAACTTCCCTTTGAATTTCTCTTTTCCCTTCCGGAACTTCTTTCTAATGAGAGAAAAAATTTATTTTTCCTCATCATCTTCACCACTACTATCTTTTGAAATTTTCAATTTCACAGTGGATTTGAATGCCATTTCCTTGCTCAAATGAGTCGTAGCATCTTTTGTTTTGACTCTAATTTCATATGCCACCAGGATACTCAGTAGATCAACCAGAGAATGTTTGGAAAGATCTCATTCCTCAAGGGCTTAAACATTTTCATTATACAGGGATGGAAGTCTTCTCAGTATTTTCATGAAAATTTCAACGTCTTTTATTTATTCTCTTAGGCCCTGAATTGCTCCAACCACTTCAGTAATTTGATTGAAGAAGGGGTCTTCATTCTCATCAGGATGCATCTTCAGATCATCGATCATATTGTGCAGCACTTGTAGTTTCTCCTCCTTTACATTGTTATCTCCTTCATAAATATTTTCATGTTTATCCCACATGGGCTTTTCTAAAGTGTAACTCATCACTTTTACATAGATCTGATCAGAATGGGGTACGGTGAGAGAATTATGTGCTTTAGTATCTGCATCGAGAATTTTTTTATCTGAATCAGTCATAGCCAGTCCTATTGGATTAGAAACATTAATACCTTGCACAGTGGTAAAAAGAACTTCCACTCAGTGGGATATTATATGAGATCTCATTCAATTCTTCTAAATCTAAATATTACTTCCATCAAAGAGGGGGACTCCCCTAACACTAGTTGAATTCGTCATGACGGAAAAAGAAAGATCTAACAGCAGCAACCTTTACTCTCTAATACCACTTGTAGGACCCCAGGACACCCTGAGAGAGGAGGGGTGAATCAGGGTGACAGATTTTTATTTTAAAAACAAGGATCATGTTCCGATGTTGGTAGGAACTACTTAAACCTGTATGATGGATATGATCAGCAATGAAACATTCACAAGAAAAGATATGAAAAAACAATTTTTACTTGGTTCACTGCTAAGGACTACATCCAAGGATCATATGCCGGCATGTTTCTAGTCAAACTTAATTTCTCTATTCTTCACTAGATGTGGATTACAAAATTTTGGCCACAGTCACTCTGTCCTAGGATCACTGCCTTTACAAAACATCTAGGTTAGCTCACTGCATCCCTTGGTTCACTCCCGTTGATTCCCCTAGGCTCACTACCTTTGGTGAAGTCCCACTCAATTTATAGACATGAAGGTCACTTTATCATTGAAAAACAATGCATCCTTTGTTGTATGTAGATGCCCTATTGAAGTCCGACTCTTACCCATAGAATAATCTCACATTTCCCCGAAGGTATCAGGAAATCTTCTAGCTTTTGTGCAAATCTAAAAAAACTAGCCTACTTCAACAACACCTGGAGTGCTTCTCCAATCCCATAGCACATGATTCTAGACGAAGCGCAAGTCTCGACGCGCAAGTCCAAACCGTCACTCAAGATCTCCTGAACCACTTCCACGAAACTCACTTCTTCAACTTCAAACTTATGCGACTCAACTCCTTTATCACCTAAACCACCATAGTCGTGTAGCTATCAACTATCGCACATCTTCAAATTGTGCGACCCACTACCACTTGCGCATCTACGACACCTACACGATGAGAGATTTGATTTTCTCTATGTCTGAACTTCGTTGCAAATGAGGATGGGTGGTCCTCCATTTATAGGCATACAAGACACCCTCGGTAGTGTCGCACAAGCCTCCAATTCATGCATAGATGACCATGGTTCCAACGCCTATATCTTTTTAGTAAAATAAAGTATGGCCAATTATGACATGCTATAGTACATTCATAACGTGTTTCATATGAGTATTTCTTATATTTAATTTCTTTAATTTTTAATCTATATCGAAATTATTTATTTCCAACAATATTGATCATCAATCGGGAATGATTTGCTTACAATTAATCTGAGTGATAACTACCACATTTTATTATAAAACAACATATTTCATAGAATTTGATCTATTTATCCTTCTTGGCGTCTTTCTATTGGATGTAGTAATAAAATCTACACTGAAATTAAAATTATTATTCTTATTGAAATAAGCACCCCTTTTTATTCTTCTCTTGTGATGAAGAATATTTCTATGTAACTCATCAAGAGTGATTTGAGTAACATTCCTATTTTCCTCAATAGTTGTCCTTTTTTTCCTACTCAATGGGAAATGTATCAATTATCTTTTCCAAAAGTGCTTCATCGTTATGACCATTTTTAAACAATTATTTTAGAATGGTGATTATTTTCATAAATCATTCTTTCACCTTGGATATTAGTTCACCGTAAGTAAAAATAAACCCATGATATTCTACTCGAAGTATTGCTCTTCGTTTTTCTATAACATTTGATTTACCAAAATGTGTGACTTCTAATTGCTTCCAAATTCAATTGGCATCTTCACCGGATGATATCTGACATGTATATATTTCTTGTAATATAAAATTACAATGTATTTCATACCTTATTGTTTAATTGAAATTTTTTTTATCTTATTTGGTGAAGGTACAGAATTTCTTTATGGGGATTTTGTATCCTCCAATATGCATGATAAAGTACTCAACAAAAATAATAATAATAAAAGTCATCATTTCATCTATCCATTACTCATAATCATTATCATAAAAAATAGGTGGTTTTTTTTATTTAGGTTTTCAATTTATCAGATATTCATTCCATCCATGTTATAAAACAATATTTTTCCACTGCACGCATTTGTACAGTAAATATTTATAAAAAATATTTGTAAAAAATGTAATTGGGAAATAAATAATGATAATTAAATTTGTGGAAACCTCATTTGATAAATATTTTTGGATCATAACATATATGTTTATGTATATTAGATGTAATAATACATTATGGGGTGAATTGTAGGTTTTAAAACGTTGAATTTAAACACTTAAGAAAGAGTTTAGTTGAAGAGTTATTAAAATAATACAATTCAAAAACAATATTTTTTACCATATAAGTCTTAGATCTGATGGTAATTATATGGGGTAATACTTTATATAATGTAAAATAATTTGATTATAATTGAATACATTTATCAGAGTAATACAAATATAAATGATTCTAGCATATAGTGTATCAAATCTATTAATACAATATGTAAGAATGAATCGTAATTGAAACAATGGAAATTGATATGAATATGAGTAGAAATATGATACAATACTGTTACATTTCTAATACAAATAGGATCACAAGTGAAAATGTATTACAATTATTTTATCCCAAAGTGTTGGGAATCCTTTCACCAAGGCAAAAAGGATTGTTTTACCACCACATTAGTATTCTTCCAAAATGATGTTCGGCCGGATAGTCTTACTATCCCCATGATGCCATAGATTAAGATGGTAATCACTACCACTCTATTAAAATCAATATATATCCCTAAATACGATGAACGAATTCACTTCTTCTTTACCGTAAAATCCCTAGATCGTTATCACAATGATTGGTCACCCCACATAGAAACAAAGAACTTTAATAAATAAATGAACATGGGACAAGTTGATAACTTCATTCATATTAAAGTCATTCATATAAGGCAATAGATAAGTCACAACATCTCTCTCTTCCACTTGATAGAAGAAATAGTTATGTATTCAGTTTTGAATGTATTCATATATATAAAACTAAGGTTACAACAATCATATATTTCCTAATGGTCATATTTCAATGAAAAACATGTTGGGTCTTGGACACCTAGAATTACAATGGTCAAAACAGATAGAATACATGAAATAATTTTTATTAGAAAAAACCCACTCAATGACATCATTTTAGGTCATAAAATATTATGTTCAAAGGAATGAAACAATGACTACGAGATACATGCAATTGGCATTGATGTTATGATAAGTGTGTAACTAATTTTAAAAGTACAATACATTACTTTTTGGTTATGTTTATCATGATAAAAATGCATAATGTGATTACAATTTATAACTTGGTTATGACTCATAACTTGGATAAGATGCACGGTATTTTTACTTGATATGATACTTGAATACATTGCATAAATAAGATGACAATACATAATCTGGTAACAATTCATAACTACAATTCCACACATAACCTTGTTACGATGCATAATTATGATACAATACATAGCTTGGTTATAATGGAAATGGTTATGATTTGTGATCTAGTTATGATATAGTTGATTATGATGCCAGACATTGTTATGTTATATGAGGTTATGATGTAGGTGATTATGATCTAATACTTATCCTGTTTACAATTCCTAATTATAATGAAATACACAATTACGTTAAGATTCTGGATTATAATGCAACACATAATCTGGTTACGATGTTGAAATAACAAATAATACAATGTGAGTGATTATGATTTTGAAATAACAAACATGATAAACAATATATGAGATTATGATATGTGTGATTTGTGATTTTCAAATAAAATGATTTTATAGAAAGCCGAAACTTATTTTGACTCAACATATAAAATTTTGTTTCCGCTAGTTATAGCCACAACAAATCAATACTCATTAATAATAGTCAAAATATAAAATATTCCATATCAAATATCTATATTGAATAAAGAATAAATAATTATCAATTGTTACCCAAATATTCATCTAACTCTAAAAGTAGATAACATATGTAAAATGGAATATGGGTTAGGAAATACCATTATCAGTTATATGATAATATGAATATTCATTTAAATTTTAAATTAAATATGATTAAAAAAATTATGGTTTCAAGTGGAGGATAACAATAAAAAAATGAGGTGTGATTTCAAAGATAATAATTGATTACAATCTTGAGGAGAATAATCATAATACATTCCAATGTGTCCCATACCATTTTGATATATTTGAATCACAATTTAAAAAAAGATATTATTTTAAATGAAACATATAATATCATTAGAATAATGGGATTCATTATATAATAAAGATAAATGAAGTATATACATCAAATAATATTGAATTTACGCATAATAAAAAGTTTTTCTTAATGGAATGTAAATTGAGAAAAAATTACATTACCCAAACAATTCTTTTATTGTGTGGCCTTTATACTCCTGTATATATTTTAAAAAATATGTTACAGACATATTCGAAAACCATAATAATATTCATAGTATCATGTATTAACATATTATAATATCTTATTAACAATTTTTCTGTATATGTCATCAATTTCAATATTTTCATATGTTGATTGACTTATTTTATAAAGTATGCTATGACATGAAATTTTCATCTCCTATTAATAAGAACAATATTTCATCATATCCATAATTTATAACTTGTAATTAATATATTATATTTTCCTTATAAATGTGTTTATATTAATCTATAATGTTTTGTGATAATAAATGAACTTAATAGTTCAAGAAGATGGTATGTCATACATTCTTATGAACGCTACATTCATTTCATATATCTATTAAAAGAATTATCATTAAATTATATATGTATATTATAAAAACAGTGTGATATCTGTTTTATATATGTTATATCAGTTTAGGAAGACCATCCTTTATAAATTCCATATATGGAATGAATGTTCCACATCACATTTAGGAGGCGGTAGTCCACACTTCCTCGAATGAAATTTTTGTTTTTAAACTAGTTGGAAAGAATATGTAACGCCCTGAGCCCAGTTACATAGAGTTGGTGCATTATTACATAACATTTTAATGATCACAAAAGATCACGTCTCGAAAGACCGATTTGTTTAGTAGACTTGGAATAACTATATACATTCATAATGTTTAAATTACATCATAAAGTGAAAAGAACTACAACAACATCATGTCTTCATATCCCCTCATACATTTCCTGCATGTCGTTCATAAATTACTTCTTCACATTCTAGGAAAAATTTAAAACATTTAAAGGGGTGAGCTCAGATGCTTAGTACAGATATCAATATAGAGGAAACATTCATAAATAAACATAAACATTTAAGTTAATGTATAACTAAAACAAAATCCTTTTAAACATGAACTTCGACATAATATGTCAATGATAAAATGAAATAATTCTGTCTACATATTCAAATGGATATTCTACTAGTCTAATAATCACATGCGATATCAATAACCACTTTCATAATGATGGAATACATAATTCCATAGTATCATAACCACATAGTCAAGGCCTCATGCCAATACTACAAATAATATTTTGTCAAGGCCTTGTGCCAAGACACTAGTTTGTCTCATGAGACCTAGCGATGAATCGAGGAGCTATACCAGGCTCCACTCGTAACTTATTAAGTCCAATGCATTACCAATATGAACAGGTTTAAACATAACATAAACATTCATATTAAAACTAGAATACGAAATATCAATACATTCTCCATAAGCCATGAATTGTATAAAAATAAAAATCCACAGTCAAACATATCACAAACCCTTCAATACAATATGTAAGTTTTGTACCATGATAAATCAACTTCAAATAAACTTAAAATACATCAAAGGATGTTGACATAGATGAAATCAAAACTACTTGAGAGAAATATATATTTTTTGAAATCATTTAAAAGTCACATAATTTTAAAAGAAAACATTTACTTTAAAAATATTCTTATAAGCTTGTGAGGGAAGCTTCGTCAATTTTATAATGGTGGAAAATAGTTTCACCTTCTGTATAAGTTAAAAAGACATTCTTATCATAATTTTGTCGAAAATGTTAAAAAGGACCTTGTCTGGAAAACGATGGAAAGATTCCTTTATAAACTTATTATAAAAATTCAAATAAGGGTATAAATGACTTTAAACCATATTCTATAAAAGATTAAGAATGTTTTGAAATATATTTTGATGAAACATGGATGTGGATGATAAAGATGTCCCGGTAGATTATTACGTATAAACAACCTCATATAATGAAGAGATTGTGAAATAAACCCTTACATTGTACTTTTACTTGGTTGAGGGTAGGTTAACCTCTTGTATAATTGTGAAATATTTTTTCTTAAATTATACAAGAATCATATACGTTAATATGATATCATATATGATCCGTTAACATTTCTTTGTTAATAATATCTTAGTATTATCGTCGTTTTTGGTGTTAACTTAATTATTTTATTTTATATGTATTGTTACATAAGCTGTATTTGTTTTGGATAGGTTGTATCTTATTCATGTCCAGAATGATATTAAGTCTTTAAACATTATTTTTAATCATCATATTAAATTTAGTCTTGAATGGATGTGATGGGTAATGAATCTCATCACATTTGTGGAGACGGTAGTCCGTACGTACGCACGACTGAAAATATCATTCTTTTGATATTAAAATAATATATAATTGGATGGTATATCATATATATAGAATCATTATCATGTTATATTTATTATTTACATTAATTATACAGCATTATCATACCCATCCAAAAAATAATGTTTTGAATAACAATTACCCCACAACTTGGAGACGGTAAGCCGTACGTACGTAAGTATGGTGAATCATCATTCAAAGGATGGATAGAATACTGAATATGGGTTTTCCATATTTATAATAACATCAAATTATATATAAGATAATGGATTTATTATTTTATAATGGAAATAACAATGATAGAAGAAGTTGATGAATAAAGGAACCTGAAAGAGGGTGGTGAAAACATTACCTCTTTTTTGTGTTCTTCCTTTTGATTTGATCAAAAGGGCTCCATATGATGGCTTTCTGATCAAAATAAGGCCTCTAGGTTGAAGTGAGGGAAGTTGAGAGAATATTTGGGTAGGGGTTGGATGAGCCAAAAGACTTTGAAGGTGTTAAATTGAGAGAAGATGGAGTGCCCTTTTATAAGAGGGGTGAGGGGAAACTTTGGAAAATCTAGAAATATTATTTTATAATAAATTCTTATTCAGTTTATAATGGCTCCAATGAGGATTATTTAAAAGTTAAGGTGGGGATATGTCGGAAACCACTCAACCAATAGGTTTTAGGTAGGTTTGGGTCACTTTATTAACCTTATTATTTAGTTTTAACTCTTAGTTAATTAGTTTGACACTTAACATGTCGCTTTGTATTTTTATATTATATAGTCAATAAACATATTGTAAACATCCAAGATACCCCCAAGTGGTTCATTAATTATAAAACTATCATCATATAAGTTTATTGTCTGATACTTAGTTTTTTAGGAATAGAATATAAATTAATAATATAATAAGTTTTTTAAAAACTCTTTTATGTCAATTTTTACACTATTGGGTATTTTCTTTTTGATAATTCATAACAGAATTATTACTTCAAAAAAAAATTTATAACCAGTAATAATATGTCATAGTAACCTATAAAATTATTGGAATTCATAAAAAGTCTCTAATTACATTTATTTTGATATTTATAATATCAAGGATTTTAATATTTCATTAATTGGGTAATTTATGCATCTGCATTGTGTCATAAATAACATACATGATTTAATTTAAAAAAAATTATAAATAAAATACCATTATGTAGGAAATATTTTTTTATTTATAATGAATATTTATAATCCAATTTATCTTATTTATAATGCAATATTAAAAATATTTTAGTTATTAAACTTTGATTCTAACTATTTTAACTCTTCTTTGAATTAAATAATAATAAATTTCATAATCTAATCCAAGTGGACCTAAATGATAATATTTTATTCCTAAGGTTGTTTTTGGTCGAGATACACTTTTCTAATAGAATTAAGACATTTTTTAGGGTAATATTAATTTCATTTTTACCCTTAATTACCCTATTTACTTTTAACTGTGGTAAATAAAAGTAAAAAAGTTACTATTCACCAAAAATTATTTTAATCTTATTGAACCACATTTTATATGATGATATTTATTGTGTCTCTCAGATATTTGAAATTCCACTCACAGAAGTAGTAAAATTAAGTTTTATGTGAATTTGAAAATTCTCCTAGGAGATGGGTAAAAGATTGTGAAAAGTTCCATAAATATTTATATGTTTAAAATTATTACAAACTAAATCCAATGAATTACATTGAACATATATAGGTATTAAGTATCTATTTTCACCTCAAATAAATTAAAATAAAATAAATTATTATTTAAATAAAAAGTCAGTTTTAAACAATAATTCAGTGTTTTTCACTATTCATCAAAAATTAAAAGTTTTCAGAAAAATACCAAAAATTCACCCTAGGATAATTTCGATATTACGAATCCAAATATGAAGTCAATTTTGAACGATAAAATTTATAACATTTCAAAAATATGGAATTACAATTCATAATATCTAGTTTTATTGGTTGTGGTGTGTGTTAGAACTCGAAGTTGTGTACAATACATGCTACTCTATTATTTAAAGAGATGTGTACTGTGGAATCTTGGGGTGTTAAAAAAAAGGAAATATCTATATTTTAATTAAACACTCCAAATGACATTATAATTATGATATATATCATTTATAAAAACTTTTTCTATTTTTGTGGACACCATGAGTGGTGGTAATGGAAAATAAACAATCATCATTTCGTGAGGCAATAGTTTGTCATAAAAGGAAACAACATGATTTTTACCCATTATATGGAGGTTTGTGTATGTGTAGGTAGAAATTATAACATTACAAAATAGAATTATATTTATGATTTGGGTGTTATTAGTTAAACATGCAACATGTAGAGTATACGAAGTGGATAAGAAAATGAGAAAAAATAACATCAGAAAACCTTACATTAAAAGAAGGTAACATCTTTTGGTTCATAAAAATGTGGTTCCGTTGAAGGATTTATTCACAAATGGAGGAATCAAGGTCAGGGGGAGATATTTGGGAATATATATTAGTAGATGTTTTCAATTCCTATGTGGTTTGATATTTGTGATAAATTTGGAAATGTGGTGGCCTTTTATGAGGTATATCTGTATTTTTACCCAAAAAGTATTAAATAACCAAAAATAATATATAATGGAATAATCATGGCCTAATTATAGCCATAAAATGGGTATTTTACAACTTCCTTGGTCATTTGGGTTGTAATGTTAAAGTATTTGTCATATATGATTATTAATTTTAACATAATAAGAACAATTAATTTTAATTACAATAACTAATATTTTTTGTCATAAAACATTATTATTATTATTAACAAAAAATTATTATAATTAAAAATATTGAATATTTATTTCTAAATTCAAATCACAATAGTTGAACAAATAAATTTAAATTTCATCCCGCAAGTGGGATGACAAGGCATTGTTTTGAAGTAGAAACCTCAAAAGGATTGACTAGGGTTTAAATCCAATTTCAAAGTAAAATTGATCCCAATAACCTAAATATAATTATTTGATGAAAATAATATCTCATTATTCATTAGAAAAAATTTTAAACATAATTTTACAATATAAATAAATTAGATGACAAAATAGTTTTAACCTCAAATTGAGTATTTTTCGCTATTTATTAATAAATGGAATGTTTGATGAAAGAATTAAAAACACAACCCTAAACTAATTTTTATATTTCTATTTAAAATATTAATTTTATTTGGAAATATTAAATAAATTAATGTTTCGAAATTAACATTTAAAATAGGTACACTTTTACATGGCGTTAAAATTTCCTTACAAACTACAGTGTTTTAAGTGTAATATTTGGTTTGTTCTCATCTTATGTTTATCAAATATGTTCCATGGACAAATAAAATATTAAAATGATTTTATAATATATATATATATATTAGATTAATTGAACACAATAATTTTTATTAATTAATTATTATTTGTTAAAATATCTTTTTGAAAATATTAATATTTTCTTATAACGAATTTGTTTTCTAATTGCTTTATAAAACATTTATTACCAATGAATTCATTTTAAATTTGAGTAAACATGGTATTTTGCATTTATTATATACATATTTTCATAAATTAAATTTTAAATTCCAGTTTTATCATATTGTATTTTATAATATGTCATTATTCAGTCAAACTCAATCGTTCTTGTAATATTATCTTTCAATGAAAGTCTCCCTTGTTTGATACATAATGTAACTAGGTGTCTAGTGCATTTAAATTTTTTTAAATTAATAAATATATTTCAAATAATAAATATATTTTAAATTATAATGGTATTATTTTCCCTTACACGCTTGCCACCGTGTGTCATGCATGATGTTGAATATATGGTTATTACTTTAGAGTCTTAGGATGTTAAATTATCCCCATCTTATATAAATTACATCCTCGTAATTTAAACATAATAAAAAAATATTGGGATTCAAAAAATAATATTTTTGAAATTACCTCCCCATAAAATTTGTTAATATGACAGGTTTTCAAAAAGTGATAAAAGTACGGTACAACGGTCACATAAATAGGTTCTTCAATGGGTGAACATAGGTGGGAAATGGAAACATGGATACATAGGAAGAAAATAACAATAAATTTATGATGGAGGGTTCTTGAATTAATGATTACAATAACATTAAAAATCAAAATTCCTGATATTTTTGATGATCTAAGGGCTATATGATTCGTGGTAAATAAATGAACTAGTAAAAAAATTTGTTACAAGATTGATTTTCATAGAGTTGATGAACTATTTCACTCTCTAAAAATATAATTTAATATATGTATATAAAACCATAAACATTTTCATTTATTATTACATGAATTATTTCATATTAATATCTTAGAATAGGATGCATCGTATGGTGAAGTATGATATTTCCCTCTGTAATCTCATCCAATGATCAACATAATCCATATTATAAGAAGTTATTTTATTTGATATATTTTTATCCAATAATATATGAAAGAATTTCACAAAATTTCACATAATTAACTTATAATTAGACATCAATAAATATGAAAAATCGCATAATGAATATGTGAAAGCCTTCACCATTTATCCTTTTTGAATATGGTAAGAACTTGAATTACCATATTACCTTAATGGAAACAGGAAATCATTAGTATTACTTATGTAAGGAATATGTTATTGGATATATTCCATAAAACCAAATGTGTTTTCAAATCAATCTATTATAGAAGAGGCCAAATTTTGAAAAAAAATTAATTAGTTCTAATGTATTCAGAATATATCGAGTTCAATCATTTATTTATCATTATAAAATCATTTGGAACATATTAGTGGTTTTCATTCACAAAATCATGTGTTTTAAAAATATTTTTTTTCTATAGTATACCTTTTCATGGTACCATTCAACATATAATCTCATATTCATAATGAAAAAGTACACCATTACAATATATAGATTTTTAAAAAATTATATGGTGAGAAAATCATACACAAAATAATTTTACAATGTATTTCTTATATCTAAATAATGAATTATATTAATAATTCCAATTTGGTTGTGTCAATAACAAATGAATGGCCTTGATCCCTTAGTTTCTTCAAAGTTATATTCTCTTGACATTTGGTGTATTCATTCGTGTAGTGACCCATATCCTTATATTTTTAACATTGAATATAGTCATTTTACTTCTTCCCATTGAATTATTTTCCCTTGTGACCCTTTTTCTATAACCATATAATAAACTACCAATAAATTCAAGCTTTTGATAGGGTGATTCTTTAAATAGTTTTCACAAGATAAAAAATATGTCATTCCCTTCATCTTCTTTGTTCTGTTCTCTTTTTTATGTTGTACAGATGCCCTCTTCTTCTCTCTATTTCAATTTAATACATTAGATCTCAATAATTCCTTCCCAATTTTAATGTCACATACAACCGTCTTTTCATTTGGTGAGAAATTATTATAAAAAACAACCTTCTAATATTATTCAAAAGGCCATTAAATAATTAGTCGATATTACACTCTGTGTTGTCTATATAATCTATAGCATACTTGGATATAGTTGTAATGGTAGCTTCATAATCCACAACACAAACTTCTTCTTTTTTCATTAAGCTAATGAATATCCATATCATTTAAATTTATTTAACAATATGATGTTTTATAAAATAATTTCTCCATAAAATTTATCTATTCCATTAGTTCAATTTCTTATTCCCCCCATTTATTTTTGAATAGGTACCACCAACCATCATCATCATCTTAGAGAAATTACACTATTGATGTAACCATTTTCTTTTTCAATGCATTCCATATTCATTAATATCTTCTCTAGATATTTGGTCCATTTATTATCATCAAATATATTATTAGTCCCACACAATGATGGGGGATTCAGCTGCATAATGTGATCCAACATGGGAGACTCCCTTTGTGGAATAACATTATCCATTCAAGAATAGTTGTTTTCATAAATTCACTAAGAATCCCTAATATATTCATAAAATGATAATTTTTAATATAAACACAATTTACTTTCTATTGTAGGGAAGCCTCTACATTTCCTATGAGTATTGACATAATTCATCCTAATAGGAGCAATTTATAAATAATGGCATTCACTGGATTAGCTTAGAAAATTATAACCAATCAATTAATCAAAATATGGTATTTCACAATACATAATTCATCAGAAATTTTAATATCATAAGAATTAGTTATATTAGGAAAATATTTACATTGAAATCCATCATATTTTTGGAAAATAAAATATGAAAAATCAAAACTGTAAACCTTGTGATTGTCAAACTAGGTGCACAGTAATGAATGTTGTCATGTACCATGATACATCAAGTCTTGCTGAGAATAACATGTCATATTTTTACCTCTATGTTCATATATACCAGAACTATTTCCTCTTGTACTACCAATAGAGGTATTAATTTATATGAATAGATGCATAATCAATACCTTATCAAAATTCTGGTATGTCCTTTTATACTTATCATCCATTTCTAACATATGTTTGTGATACCATTATCAGGTTTTCTAAATAATGTTTTTTGATTGTAGATAAATTCACATTGTTACCATCTATAATTCCACATCCCTAGTGACATTGATCTGATGCATTTTTTTATTAAAATGGCATGATTAGAAATAAAAAATTCAAAATGTATGATCAGTTCAACAGTATGGTAAATACATAATATAGTCATGATACCCGTAAAACATTATAAATACTTGATAAAATAGGATAAACAATAAATTGGGATAAAATTATTTCATTAACACTTTTTAAATTATTTCTTCTTCATATATTGGGTAAATAAACACAATAAGTTTGATATCCAATGCTATATAAGGGTAGGTAATGTGGGAGAAATAATGAATCCAGAGGAATAAATTACAATGGAATGGAATATATCTGATGCCACATTTTACTCAAATAACCTTTTAAGGAAAATTAAAAATGGAATGGTAAGACACTGATAAACATTTCATTTAATTAATGAACATAAATGAAATGTATCCATTGATATGTCGACTAAAAATATCATGGGTAATAAAACATAAATATCTATGAAATAAATGATTAATTATTTGGGGTCATGTATTATAAACATGAGGACCTATAATGTTAGGATCCATATTCAAGATAGTTTTAATATATAAGAAGAAATTGTTTTTCTTTTTGCATCTTAATAGTCACATAAAACTTATCGATGCCTCGAGGGGATATATAAAGTGCATGCTCCTCCCATCATTGCCTATCCAAAAACTTCATCGAAATAAATTTATCGAAATACATAATATTCCTTATAAAATATAAATATTGTATAAAGAATATTGAATTTCAATATTTCTCCATGATCAAAGCACATATGTTGGAGAATTTAATTTAAAATTTATCCTGCATGCAAGATGACAATGGAAGTTTTCAATTTAAAAATATAAAAATGGTTGATATGTTTCGACATTCAATTTAAAAGTGAAAACAATCACAATGAAATATATTAGATTAATTGGTAATAATATTATATGATTATACATTTAAACCAATATTAATCATTTTATATCATTATACATAAATTATAAAAATAATCAATTGTGAACTAAAATTCAATATATTTCACAATTCATTAAAAAATGAAATTTTTCAGAAAATTTAAAAAAAATTATCCTAACCTAATTTTTATCATACAACATTAAATATGATATCTATTTTGACATATCTAATGTATTTATGTGTAAAAAGTCATATTTAAATTGTGATCCCCCTTAAAATGTGGTAGAATTCCCTTAAAAATTAATGGTTCCAAGTGTAATATTGTTTTCACAACTTATGGTAACAAAATCATTTGGATGAACATAAAAATATTATATTTATATATATATTAATTTAATTTCACATTATAAATCAAATAAATTAAATCTATTAGGAGAAACAACATTGTAAAAATTATAATATTTTCTATTATATTCACGTTTTTCATATTAAATTAAAATTAATTTATAACCCACAGATTCATTATATGTTTTTGTAAACCCTATATTTTAATAAAAATATTAACCATTTTAATAAATACTAATTTAATATCTCTTATATATCTTATTATATTCGAATATATATTTTTTTAGTGAAACTCATTCTTGTGTGTAATGTATGTTTTCGAAGAATGTTGTTGTTACATGTAATGCAGGGTAACTTGTTTTCAAGATCTTCAAAAAATATAGAATATATAAATTATATTTAAAATATAAAATATATTTTAATCTTTCTTGATATTATTTTCTTTTAATATCTTGGTGTCACATGTCATTCACACTATCAAATATAATATTATTACATTAGAATACTGGGGTGATACAATTCATTTTATAACCGAACTTCCCTGACCAAAAATACCATACACCCAAGACATACATCATATGGGTTGGTAAAGTAATAAATTAGTAATATTTTTGTATATGAATAATGAAGACATAAAACATGAGTATAATGATGAAAAAAAATATACAACCAAGTCTAGACCAACAAATCCAAACCCTCTAAACCCAAATGTATGAATAAAACATGTCCAATAAGTCTCAATGACAACAATTTTTACCTCTAATGCAACCCAAATGAAGGAAAAAGAACAAAGGATAATCCAAAATTCTATAACATTCCCTACAATTTAATAATATCCTACATTGTAGCATCTAGAATCAGCCAATTGTGAAAAGTAGAGTTTCTGGAACACTCATAGTATGATTACACCATAGAGTCTATGTAATTTATAATATCATGAGTGAAATAGTTATAGATTAAAGACAATATTTTAAAAATAATTTTCAAAATTTAAATTTATTTAAAAATCATTTATCATGTGGTTATCGTAAAATATTTTCAAATTCTCATTACAGAAATATGATAAATATAATTTATCTATTTGAAATAGTATCTATTAAACAAGATGAATTTGTGTAAGCACATAGAAATGATTTAAAATATCACTAATATCATTATGATACAACCTCATATAAATAATTTTGATAAGAAATCAATGAAAAGAAAATCATGTGATAAATAAATATAACTGAAAAATAACCATATATTGGGACGTAGAATATGGGACAATGCATACTATACATTTAAAATCCTAAATTGGAATAATATTGGAGCCAACAAATATCCATTAATTTTATTTTCCATTGGTATGAAAAATATTTATCTCATCATGGTGATACACACAATAATTCCATATGTGTCTCTTTTCTATCTCCCCCATGGTTCCTAATGAGACAATTGTGAACATACCTTTCAATATAATGCTCACAATTCCATAAAACAATTTTATATCCAGAACATTCACATTGATATGGAATGATTAATTTCTAAATCATTGAAACTGTTTTCAAATGTACGACCCCTATATAAAAAATAAATTAGATGAAAACCAATTTAATCTTATATCACATAATATAAATAAACAACCCCAAGGAAATTTTCCAGAATAATAATAATTTCTTTTTAATAAAATGTTCTACTCAAATAGTATAAACAAAAATCCCTACAACAATGGTGTTGGAATCTAAGAGACCGACCATCGAATGATAAGGCATAATAATAGACTACAAAAGGATGATAGTAAACAATATATTCCAATGAATTTGAAACCGAATAATAGCCAAAGATAAATAAATGTATAATAAAAATAATAGATATAAAAAACACTTACGTGGAGAAACACAACCAAATCTCAATGTTCGGAAATATGTTAGAAATGAGATACGAAAGAAAAATAATTCTCCAAATTTCTTCTTAGATTATCAGGGTCTAAGAAATAATCATGGGGATAAATGATTTAAGAATTATACATTCAGGGAACTTATTACCAATAATAAAACAAAATACACATCATGTAATCCCATTAAAAATCTCGTAATCAATTTTTCTCATGAAAAATAAAAACCCCATCTCACTTTCCTTAAAAATTTATTTTCAATTAATAAATTTCATGAAATTATTACATGATGGGTAAAAATTTCATTTCATATATATGTTCATGAAATATTTTTTGAGATGAATACATAACATGTCACCCCTTACATAGTATGTAAACAAAAAATAGACTATGGAAACTATAGGTTTAGGAAGAAAAATATATAAACGCCCACTCATGGAATTCTCCTATCATGTGAATAATAATCCTATGTTTTGACACATTTGTTCTCGAGATCCACTATTTCAAATAGTAACACATCCCTAAACATTATGTAATTTTTATAAAAGGATCCCTATCCCCAATAAGTATATAAATGCAGCCAATCATGTATAAAAAACAAAACACAAACATGAGAGTGATTGAAAAGTAAAACATTGTGTTTTAATCTCCACACTATAAACAATTTATTCTACCATAAATATCTCAAATTTATGGAATCACATTAGTTATTTCCACTACTACCTCATCAAAAAATACATCTACCACATCTAATGACTATCCCGTCTACACTAGAACTATATCAGGACCAAAGGAATGATTTAACTATAAAATACCTTATCTCAGCAATCTGTAATCTATATTTGATAATCAACAAAACTTGTTTCAGTATCTATATAAACATCCTCCATTCAAATCTCATGGTTAGTATTTGCTATATACATTGATATATTGGAAGCATGATACACATTGTCAATGGACGTCAAAAAATTGGAATTCCCAACCAATAATACACCTACTCTAGTAGTATAATGATCAAAAAATGGCTCATTGACCTATGTGAAAAATTTCCCATCATATCGATCATACGATGTCATAATAGGGGTGAGAAGATAAGAAGAACCAGAGAAGAATCCTCAAACTCTTACTAATAATTTTGAAAGTCCAAAAATTATTCGTTAAAACTATATTCCATGACCAATATCCTCTGGATCAACGACATTTTCTCTATTGTCTCCTAAATAATATTTAACCCAACCACAAAATTATCTACTAGATCTTCCAAGAAAAAGGGATATAAATATAGAATCTAATACAATGCCTCAAAGGGTTACATCATAATCACATATTTCAATGTATTGTTAATTGAGAACTCAACAAGAGTAAAGTTACATTATCAAGATGCTCTAAAATCATGCACTCATGTTTGGACCATATCCTCAACATCATAGATGGGCCTGTTTGTCTTTTTATTCATCATTAGAGGATATTGTGTTATAAATATAATATATGAACCCATGACATCATCTAAACATCTCCAGAACATTCATAAGATCTATTGTCCCTATTTATATACAACTATTTAAGGAAGGTTATGATATTTGAAATTCCTTTGAAATTAAAATCCCCTATTTATTCCACCATTATTTCATTCTTAATAGTGACGAACTATGATTACATAGTTATTTGATAAATGATAACCTAAATTGATCCTTCACAATGTGATTAAATGAAAAAACAATGATGAAATCCCTGAAAATCGAATCCCATTTTCAAAAAAATAAAGGTAAAGGGATGCAAAAACCCCTTGTTCCATGATGTTAAACCTTATTTAATTAACTAGTATGACACATTGATATAAAATCTATGATTTACCACCACCTCCATTTCCAAAACCAATGAAATATCAATTCATGATGCATATTGGTAGCGCATCATGCAAGGACAAAAAATATTAAAGTCTACTATATGTAAAAAATTTATATAGAGGAAACAGAAAAACCAACCTAACATGGATGAAAAAATAATCATTGGAAGACCTAAAAACCCACAAGTGGTCTCCCCACAATGAATGTTTTCAATTACGTGTGGTAAAGCACAACATCACACCTAATAACATCGAACTCTCTCATCTAAAGAAGAGTAAAACATTATTGAATTTATGAACTCTAGTATGCTGATATATTCTACTCCAATGATCATTTAAATAAACAATATCATTAGAGACCACTTCTCAACCAATTCCCTCATTTATTGTGTTAATAATTGTCTGATTGATGCATCATAAATTACATTTCCATTCAGAGGAGTGTAGGAAATATTGAAATTAATTTTCTAAAGGTATTCCACAAAGAATATCAATCGAAAGTTGAAATCCATCTGACTAGAAATATATTTTCGTATATAATGATCATAATACTTTATAAACCACTACACATAGAGGTAAGTATTAAACATTTTAATGGAATTCATATCCTCTTCCAACTCATTCTCATCAGTATTGATGTTCTTCTATTGAGGGTGTAACTACTGTGAGCCATAGGAAACCACGTATATCCCATACAACTATTCACATCCCAAACCAAAACAATGATCATTAAAAAAATATAATAAGATAAACATATTTAAGGGGGGATAAAAAGTGTTGTTTAATTTTATATATCCTTCAAATCCACAAATTATATCTATTTTTTTTGTTCCATTCAAACATTAATACCTATGGGTAAAAGAAGTCATCGATGATTAAAGATTGCAGTAACCCTAAAAATGCTATATAGTAACTAGCCATACATAAGAAACATTGTGTCTCAAACACATTTCTAGGTTAGTCCAATTATATAACAACTTGTATTATTTTCAGATAGACTAAAATGACTGTAGGTATCAAAAACCATATTAAATTCATATCCTAGATACTAATCTTACATTTGACAAACTTACATTAAAGAAGATACAACAATAATGTGAAAAGAATGATTTTGAAGCGATATATGAGCTCCTACTTTGATGTTAAGAACACCAAAATATGATCGATGAACCCAAAAAAATGATTCCAATATCATATGAATGATCTATTCCATCAAATCCATAAACACAACATGATAACTATTTAAAATAAATATCAAATCTAGAAGTTTAAAATGACCATAGAAGACCATGAAATTTATTTTTGGTATATCATTTTCTTAGACCTTCAAATGGTTTTACGATTCTTTTATTTCTATCATTGATTACTAGAATGAAGAAATAAGTTAGTCAAAATGATCAAAAATCCAAAAAAAAATTATACTTTTTCAGAATGATCACTATATTGACCTTCCATTATTCAATACCAAATATGAAACTCATATTTAACATCTTAAAAATTAGTACAGGTGAAGGAAAAATTTACATTCATGGATGATTTCATCCAATAGCTTCTAGGTCTTTAAGTTTGAAATTATGTTTCACTAACTCAATAGGTTCCATTTGATATGATGGAATAGAAATGTTCATCATACCCAAAACCAGGTAAACAATAAACATGTTCTCCCTCAATATCAAAAAAAATCTAAATTTATTTGAAAGGTTCTTGGTTATGCACATACCCCTACAGGATGTCAAGAAACTAAACTAGGTCCAACTACATGATATACCCTATCATATAGAAAAACATTATTTTCCCTTCCAGAGTTTATTTCAACAAAAAAACAGCAGTGGCCCTATTGGTAGTGAATAACTACAACCGTAATTGATAATAGTCTATCTAGGACATATAGCTAATCATAGAATCCATTACTATAGTCAATTACAATGTTAAATGATCTATCCCCATGTCCGGACCCGTCCTCGGGGCCCGTGCTGTGACTACCCCAAGCCCGCCTTCCATAGGCCAGGGGCTGGCGACTAGCACCAAGGCGTAAATCCCGGTAAAAAGGGAAGGCATTGCCTTTGCAAAGTAAACAAGCACCACAGAGTAAGCAAGCATAAAAGTAAACATTAAGTAAAAACTAAGTTAAACTGAAAGTGTGGAAATAAAGTGGGCCAGCATACAAACCCAAACTGAAAGTAAAGTACAAATTGAAAAGGAAAACAGCAACTGAAAAGTAAAAGCAGCTACGCCGAGTCGTCCTCTGGAAATCCCACCTGAATGGTGGGTACAGATAGCTCCACAACACCTCGTCTCCCACCGACCACTCTGATCACATCCCGCTCAGTGGTCCACATCCAGGTACCGTCCTGCTCCACAAGCCTCAACCACGATCAACGCTGTCCGTCGTCTGCAACCAACACAACATAGTGCAGGCATAGCCCGTGCAGGGGTGAGTATAAGCTACTCAGTAGGGACCCCAAGACCCCCGAAGGTCTCCCAAAATCCACAATGGATAACCCACAAAGAAAAGATACAATCACGAAGTAACAACCGACACATCTTAGGTATATGCCCATACATATACCTAAGTCATCAATTCCAATACGCTCCAACCTCCAAGCCCAAGTACAACTCAGTCCACACAGGAAAGTATACGTATTCCAAACAGGAAAGCAAAACGAAATCCACACAGGATAGCACAATACAATCCACATAGGAAAGCAATAGGATTCAGCTCACACATGTATACTTCTTCGAAAGACGATAGAGATGATCACTGATCCATCTAAGTCGTCGGACCCACAAATGATCGATAGGTACTAACCCCCGCAAAGACCCACACAGGATCAGACCCACACAGGATCTGTAGGCGCTGGTTCACAGAGGACCGCTGAGCGCAGACCCACACAGGATCGGACCCACACAGGATCGGTAGCACTGATCCCCACAGGATCGCTGAGTTTTGTAGTCGTCGTCGTCGAATCCACTTATGATCTCTACATAGTCGTTGTCGCAGTCACAGTAGCAGTCGCAGCTAGCTCTAGGGTTCCCGCACACAACAAGCTCGTTCGGGAGGGTCCGCTCCATGAGCCGAGAAGCTGATACATAAACAATCTCAAAGTCCATAGTTGATGTATCAAAAAGTTCCGTATCGTCAACAAGAACTCAACGCAATAGATGGCGCGTCGATCGGACGCCCGGTCTGAGAGTTATTGGCTTTTTCATCCCAGGGGCCCGGTTGGTTTTTAAGGAAAAACAAACCCGACCGTACTCCACATGCGTCCAAACCTTGGGCGGAGTTTGCCAAAAGATCTGTCTCAACAAAACTGACGGCACGTCAATCGGACGTTCGTAGCCCAAGATATGAGTGTTTCCGCTCCGAGGGCCCGGTTGGTTTCGTGTACGAACCAACCCTTCCGAAATCAATGTATTCCTAAACCTTGAGTGTGATACACCGAAACGACCGTCTCGATCCAAGGATCACATCGACGCTGACGGCGCATCGTTTGGAAATTTTTAGCACGAATTATGGGCATTTGAATCCAAACCGCTCGGTAACGGGGGATTCGGGCCCGGGCCACCCGGCCCGAGACCCCCCGGTTGGCTCGAACCGAGTTGTACCGGCCCGGCCCTGCCCGTCCCGGCGCGCCGGTTCGGCGCAAGGCAGCGCGCTGGGCACGCGGCCAGCTCGGTCGAAGGCCGAGCTGATTGGATCGGGGGGCGCCTTCCCCCCCCCCCTCATTATGCGGGGTCGTTTATTTTCTGGTCGGGGGAATTAATTCCCCCCGGTTTTCCTCCCTTCCGGTCGGCCTGACCTGGCCAGCCGGTTCTTCCTCAACGAGACTGGCAAAGACCGGTCCCCATCTGGCTTCCGACACCGGCGGCCCGGCTGGCCGCCGGTCTTCTCGTTCCGCCGCGGCCCGGAACCGGCCGCGGCCTTCGTTGTCCGGCATGGCGCGACGGCGTCGCGTCCTTGCATTATATTACGACGTAGCGCGACGGAACCGCGCGTTTCTTGCCATATGATCTTGCGCGGTGCGACGACACCGCGCCACACCCGTTTCAATCCACGATAGAATCAACATGAAAAATGAAGAGGGTCGGCTATGTTCGTGCGGTCCGGCCCCCTCGCGTTATTTGCTATCAATTGGAAAATTTCACAAAGAAATAATCACTGGTATAAATCATTATCAAAGGAATAAAATAAACCCCTACCTTGGTTTCAAGTGCGGATCACGTCAACAAGCCGCAGAAGACAAACGTCGCGGAGGTCGAGCGTCGCGGAAACCAAACGTCATTTCCGTTGACGTCGAGGTGCGTCCGAAGAGGTACGTCACTGGAGAAGCTTCGTAAGCTGACGGAGAAAGTCTGAGGAGGAAACGATGTCTCCTTTCGTTGACACGGGAAGAAGATCGAAGATGCGGCACCATCGATCTTCGGAAACACACCGGCTACGAAGAAGAGAAGTGGTGTTCTTCGTCAGAGCTGAAGTGTTCTTCATGTTCTTCGTCAAGGTTGAAGAAGATGGAGAGAACTTCCCAAATCCTCTCAAGGTGGCAAAGGATACCAACCAAAATAAAATAAGCTTAAATCTTAATTTATTTACACAATTAAACAACTTGAATTTCAATATTTTGAAATTAAAACAACTCAACTCAATAAATAACCCAAGTCGTAAAGATTAATTAAAGAGGAGTTATAGGGAGTTTAAAGGGAAGATGAAGTGTTAGGATTCGTTTGTGGCCCCACCACACTTAATCCTCTCAACGGAGGTTATGTGGATGTGGGTCCCACCCCTAACTCCCTTTGGGAGGTTATAACCAACTTGGATAAAAATAAAATGTG
Source organism: Viscum album (assembly GCA_963277665.1). Taxonomy (NCBI): domain Eukaryota; kingdom Viridiplantae; phylum Streptophyta; class Magnoliopsida; order Santalales; family Viscaceae; genus Viscum; species Viscum album. Next base: position 477,468,074 of record OY728148.1, read on the forward strand.
TTTCCATATTTTATTTAACTTCCTTTTAAATTCCCAAAAACTAACTCTCATCCCGCATAAAACGCAACCTCGGAAAAGGTCTCCTTAAGCGAATATCAGCGTTGCGAGTTCATCGGTGCCCTCGGAATTCGATTCCGGGCACCGATTCAAAAGTTAGAAATTCCCGCTCGTTCGTTCATTGAACGTACCCGAGCCAAACTTCGGAAATTGATTCTGAGCACTCCGTGCCTCGGAATAAGGTGCCGTCAGAAACCGCGCTCTTGTAAAATTCCAAAGAAAATTAAGAAAAAATTTCCCTTGAATTTTATGGGTCTTTACATTACTCCCACCTCAGGGATTTACGTCCCCATAAAGATACAATAAAACTAGGGAAACAAATGAGGGTACTGAGCACGCATCTGAGCCTCCCACTCCCAAGTGCTCTCCTAGAGATTTCTGTGCTGCCATCTGATACGCACTAGAGGAATCGATCGTCCACGTAGGACCCACTCCTGTCGATCCTCGATCACCACCAGGACCTCCGTAAAATTCGTCCCATCATCAACGTCAAGCTCCCCATGATCAATGATGTGCGTCGGGTCGTTCACGTATCTCCTCAGCTGAGATACGTGGAAGACGCCGTGCACCCGGTGCAACTGAGGTGGTAGAGCCAGGCGATAAGCCACCTCGCCAATCCTGCTGAGGACCGGGAAGGGTCCGATGAAGCACAGAGATAACTTGCCTCCTCGGCCAAATCTCCGTATACCACGTCGAGGTGATACCTGCAAGAAGACGTGGTCGCCATCCTCGAAATCAAATGGCCTCCGCCTCCTGTCAGCGTATGACTTTTGCCGGCTCTGAGCTATCCTCATCTGCTCCTGGATGACCTGGACCTTCTCTGTCGTGGCCTGGACCATCTCTGGTCGCACAAGTGCTGACTCCCTAGGGTCTGTCCAGCACAAAGGAGATCTACAAGGTTGGCCGTACAACGCCTCGTATGGTGCCATCCCGATGGTGGAGTGGTAGATGTTGTTGTACGCAAACTCCACCAAGGGTAGGTGGTCCTCCCAGCTACGACCAAAGTCGAGGACACATGCGCGGAGCATGTCCTCAAGAGTCTGAATGGTCCTCTCCGTCTGACCATCCGTCTGAGGGTGAAAGGCTGTGCTCAGACGTAGCTGCGTCCCAAATGCCTCCTGCAATCCCTTCTAAATTCGGGAAGTAAAGCGAGCATCTCTATCAGAGATGATAGATGATGGCACACCGTGAAGCCACACAATCTCCTGAACGTAAATTCGTCCCATGCTCTCCACTGAGCCCTGCTCTCTGATGGGTAAGAAGTGTGCCGACTTGGTGAGTCGGTCGACAATCACCCAATAGAGTCGTGACCTCTAGAAGTGCGTGGAAGTTTAGTCACGAAATCCATATATATCCTGTCCCACTTCCACTCCGGGACCTCCATGGGTTGTACCAAGCCTACTGGTACCTGGTGATCAACCTTCACCTTCTGGCAGGTGAGGCATCGAGAAATGAACTCTGCCACAGCCTTCTTCATGCCCGGCCACCAGTGTTGTCGTCTGAGATCTTGGTACATCTTCGCCACTCCAGGATGTACCTCTAAAAGAGATGTGTGAAACTCTCTCAGTACCTCCTCCCGTAAAGCGACTGGTACCATGGTACGTCCTCTGAAAATAATGTCGTGCTCTGCTCCAAAGGAGAAACCATCAGGTGCCTGTACTGAGGATATCTGTGCACGCCACGTCTCACAGTCAGCGTCCCCACGCTGTGCCTCTCTAACCCGCTGTAGAAGTGGAGGAGTGACTGTGAGAGACTGAAGGAATGCTGCTCCATCCCTATCCATTAAGGATATCTACAAAGAGTCTAGCTGCCCCGTCACCTCCTCAAGTAGCTGAATGCATGTCCTCCTGCTGAGGGAATCGGCTACTACGTTCCCCTTCCCAGATGCATATACTATCTCAAAGTCATAGTCCTGGAGGAACTCGAGCCATCGCCGCTATCTCAGGTTCAGGTCCTTCTGAAAGAAGATGTACATGAGACTCTGATGATCAAAAAAGACTGTAAAGCGCTCGCCCATCAGGTAGTGTCGCCATGTCTTCGGAGCGAAGACCACTGCTGCTAACTCCAGGTCATGTGTAGCGTACTTCTGCTCATGCGGCCTCAACTGACGTGATCCATAGGTGATCACTGCCCCGCTCCTACATCAGGACACAACAGAGTCTGGTCCCTGATGCATCGCAGTAGACTACGTACCCTACTCCCTCCTCAGGTAACCTCAAGATAGGTGCGCTAGTCAATCTCTCTCTCAGATTCTGGAAGCTCTGCTGACATCTGTCTGACCACATGAATGGTTTCCCCTTCTTCATCAAATATTAGAGTGGTGCCACAACTCTAGAGAAGTCTGGCACGAATCTCCGGTAGTATCCAGCTATTCCCAAGAAACTCTGCACCTCTGTCACACTCCTTGGTGGCTCCCAAGCTAACAATGCCTCGATCTTCGCAGGATCCACTACAACTCCCACCTTAGAGATGACGTGTCCCAAGAAGTGGACCTCACGTATCCAAAAATGGCACTTCGAGAGCTTACCATAATGCTGGTGCTCTCAGAGTGTGTCTAGTACAACCCGTAAGTGGTAGGCGTGCTCCTCCTCAGTCGTCGAGTATATCAAAATGTCGTCGATGAAGACCACGACAAATCGATCGAGGTATGGCTGAAAGATCCTGTTCATGAGGGCCATGAACACTGCTAGAGCATTGGTTACGCAGAAGGGCATATCCAAGAAATCATAGTGGCCATACCGACATTAGAAGGTCATCTTCTGCACGTCCTCGTCTCTAACTCTGAGCTGATGATAGCCTGACCTGAGTTCTATCTTCGAGAACCACCGTGCTCCCTTGAGCTGATCAAAGAGGTCATCAATCCTCGGTAGTGGATACTTGTTCCTCACTGTCACCTGGTTCAGGCGACGATATTCAACACAATGTCGCAAGCTCCCATCCGCCTTCTTGGCAAACAATATCGGGGAAGCCCAGGGTAAAACACTGGGTCAGATGAACCCCTTTCCGTGCAAGTCCTCCAACTGTACCCGTAGCTCACGAAGCTCGGCGGGGGCCATCCGATATGTTGGAGTCAATATAGGAGATGTCCCGGGGTACAGTTCAATATAAAAGTCTACCTCTCTACGAGGAGGTAACCCTGGAACGTCGTCGGGAAAAACGTCCGCAAACTGATCCACCACTGCAGGAAAACCAGGACACTACACGTCCACTGCTCCTATGATGAGACTAGCCAACTGATGAGTGATGGTCTGTCCTCTCCTCTGCGGAAGTCCATCATGTGCTGTGAAGGCTCCCTTCTCACCAGTGAAGGTAAACTTGCTCTCGTCGGTGCGTACACATCGCATCATGCGCCTAAAACAGTCAATCTGTGCATGGACCATAGATAACCAATCCATGCCTAAGATGACGTCGTAAGGCCTCGACGCTGCAACCAGAAGATCCCAGCCGAAGCTCTCGCCTCCTAGAGTAATCTCACACTATCAGCACCAGAGCCTAATAATCGAGTCTGCTCCCCTAGGAGTCTCTAGCCGTATGGATCGAGCCAACGGCTCTGTCGGAATCTCCGAGCTCTGAATAAGGGTAGAGGCTATGAAAGAGTGACTCGCTCCTATGTCTATAAGTACTACAAAAAGGGTGGAATAGACACAGATAGTACCTCGAATCATCTCGGGCGCACCGTGGTTGTAGGGCTCTGTTGCCTGGAGTTGTGCCTGTCTCTGCCCGCCAAATCCCTGTGGTCGGGGTGGACCTCCTGGTGGTGGTGGTGGTAGAGCCTCAAAGCGTCGCCCACCACCTACTACTCGGCCAGCTCCACTTCCTCGTCCGCCTCCTCCATGCGGACCGCCACGGTCGACCCTTTGCCTCTGCCTCGGTGGTCCCTCAACCGTCTGTTGCTCCTCGGCACGGCGGGTCGGGTAATCACAAGCCATGTGGCCCTACTCGCCGCACGAGTAGCACTGTCTGCCTCTCGAAAGACTGGCTTCGTGCTGTGTGCCCCGCACTGCTGAGCCAGTGTCCTGAGGTCGTCTTCCTGAAGGTCTGGTCTTCCTGGATCCCTGAGTCATCCATCGAGTGCCTGCCGCAGAAGACTCTGCCACGTGCTGCCCTGTGGTGGGTCTCGGCGCTGTTGTAGACTCAGCAAGGATTCTCTCGATCAAAAGGGCTCGCTCCAGTACTCCCGTCTGAGTTGGAATGCTAAGGGAGATCAACGATTCCCTGATCTCGTGTCTCAATCCCTGCTCGAAGGTCTGGGCCTGGAAGAATGGGTCTCGTACCATGTCAGTCGAATAGCGCGAGAGATCGGTAAATCTCGCCAAGTACTATGCGACCGTCATGCTGCCCTGCCGCAGCTGAAGAAGATCCTGAATGCACACCGCATGGAGGGTGGCTGGGAAAGAACTCCAAGCGGAAGAGTCTCTCAATGTCCATCCATAGAAGAGATTCCTCATCGTGCACCTGGAGCATCAAGCTCCACCATCGCCCAACTGCTTCATGCAGTAGGCTCGCCGCGAGGATCACCATGAGGTCTGCTGGTGTCCTCACTAGCCTGAAAACTCGTACCACTGCCTCCAGCCAGTCCTCTGCTTCCTGGGGGTCCGTCTCCCAATGGAACCAAGGCGGTCGCTGGCGCTGGAACTTGTGCAAAGCTCCAAGGCGACGTGCATCGTCAGCGGCTGGTGCTGGAAGCATCGGTGGCTCGGCGGGTAGTGCTACCGCCGGTGCCACTGCTGACGAAGGGCCCTGCACTGAGGCCTCGTCGCTCGGTGGGTTGTCGTCACGCTCGACTCTCGGAACCCTAGCTGGCTGCCGTCGTGGGGCCATCTTGAAAAGGAAACAGGTGCGCCACGATCAGAACAGTATACCTGGTTAGATGATACAAAGTAATCACAAAGAAAACTTGAAAAACACATGCAATCAATCTTTTGGTGCATTAAGTTGGAAATCAGAAGTCCGGGTCCTGGTGTACGGATACGTCGGCCGCCACACCAACACTGGACTCCCTGTACTGATAACCACACTCAATACGCTAAACACTATTTCTTCACATAGAAAAGATCAGAGATCGCGGTAGAAACGAACTCCTCTGATACCAATTTGTCACGACCCGTCCTCGGGGCCCGTGTCATGACTACCCCAAGCCCCCCTTCCATAGGCCAGGGGCTGGCGACTAGCACCGAGGCGTAATCCCAGTAAAAAGGGAAGGAATTGCCTTTGCAAAGTAAACAAGCACCACAGAGTAAGCAAGCGGAAAAGTAAACACTAAGTAAAAACCGAGTTCAACTGAAAGTGCGGAAATAAAGTGGGACAGTATACAAACCCAAACTGAATGTAAAGTACAACTCGAAAAGGAAAACAACAACTGAAAATTAAAAGCAGCTACACCGAGTCGTCCTCTGGAAATCCCACCTTAAGGGTGGGTACAGATAGCTCCACAGCTCCTCAGGTCCCGCCGACCGCTCCGAGCATGTCCCGCTCAGTGGTCCACCTCCAGGTACCATCCTGCTCCGCAAGCCTCAACCACGATCAACGTTGTCCGTCGTCTGCAACCAACACAACGTAGTGCGGGAATATCCCATGCATGGGTGAGTATAAGATACTCAGTAGGGACCCTGAGACCCCCGAGGGTCTCCCAAAATCCACAAAGGATAACCCACAGAGGAAAGATACAATCACGAAGTAACAACCGACACTGCTTAGGTATATGCCCATACATATAACTAAGTCATCAATTCCAATACGCTCCAACCTCCGAGCCCAAGTACAACTCATTCCACATAGGAAAGTATTCGTATTCCACACAGGAAAGAAAAACGAAATCCACATAGGATAGCACAACACAATCCACACAGGAAAGCAACATGATTCATCTCACACAGGTATACTTTTTCGAAAGATGATAGAGATGATCACTAATCCATCTAAGTCGTCAGACCCACAAAGGATCGATAGGTACTAACCCTCGCAAAGACCCACACAGGGTCGGACCCACACAGGATCTGTAGGCGCTGGTTCACACAGGACCGCTGAGCGCAGACCCACATAGGATCGGACCCACACAGGATCGGTAGCACTGATCCACATAGGATCGCTGAGTGTTGTAGTCTTCGTCGTCGAATCCACTAATGATCTCTGCACAGTCCTCGTCGCAGTCACAGTAGCAGTCGCAGCCAGCTCTAGGGTTCCCGCACACAGCAAGCTCATTCGGGAGGGTCCGCTCCACGAGCCGAGAAGCTGATATATAAACTGTCTCAAAGTCCAGAGTTGATGTATCCAAAAGTTCTGTATCGTCAACAGGAACTCAATGCAACAGACGGCGCGTCGATCGGACGCCCGGTCTGTGAGTTATTGGCTTTTTCGTCCCTGGGGCCTAGTTGGTTTTTAAAGAAAAACCAACCCGACTGTACGCCACCTGCGTCCAAACCTCGGGTGGAGTATGCCAAAGGATCTGTCTCACTAAGTGGAACTCAAAAAAGCTGACGACACCTCAATCGGACGTCCGTAGCTCAAGATATGATCGTTTCCGCTCCGAGGGCCCGGTTGGGTTCGTGTACGAACCAACCCGGCCGAACTCAAAGTATTCCGAAACCTTGAGTTCGATATACCGAAATGACCGTCTCGATCCAAGGATGGCATCTCCGCTGACGGCGCGTTGTTTGGAAGTCCGTAGCCTGAATTATGGGCATTTGAATCCAAACCGCTCGGTAACGGGGGATTCGGGCCCGGGCCGTCCCGGCCCGAGACCCCCCGGTTGGCCCGAACCGGGTCGACCCGCCCTGGACAGGGTCGACCCGGCATGGCACGGAGCGGCCCAACCTGGCGCAGCCCGGCGCAAGGCAGCGCGCTGGGGGGCTGCCAGCTCGGCCGAAGGCCGAGCTGATTGGAACGGGGGGCGCCTGCCCCCCCCCCCCCCCTCAATATGGGGGGTCGTTTAGTTGCTGTACGGGGGAATTAATTCCCCCCGGTTTTCCTCCCTTCCGGCCGGCCCGACATGGCCGGCCGGTTCTTCCTCAACTGGACTGGAAAAGGCCGATCCCCTTCCGGCTTCCAACATCGGTGGCCCGGCTGGCCGCCGGTCTTCTCGTTCTGCCGCGGCAAGGAACTGGCCGCGGCCTTCATTGTCTAGCGCGGCGCGACGGCGGCGCGCCCTTCCTCCGAGGCCCCGCTCCGGCCACGGTGTCTCCGACTTTCTTCGACGCGGCGCGATGGCGTCACGTCCTTGCATTATTTTATGACGCGGCGCGACGGCGCCGCGCGTTTCTTGTCGTATGATCCTGCGCGATGCGACGACACCGCACCACACCCGTTTCAATCCACAATAGAATCAACATGAAAAAGGATGAGGGTCGGCCGTGTTCGTGCGGTCTGGCCCCCTCGCGTTATTTGCTAACAATTGGAAAAATTTCACGAAGAAATAATCACGGGTATAAATCATGAACAAATGAATAAAATAAACCCCTAACTCGTTTTCAAGTGCGGAGCATGTCAACAAGCCGCGGAAGACAAGCGTCGCGGAGGTCGGGCGTCGCGGAAACCGAATGTCGTTTCCGTTGACGTCGAGGTGCGTCCGAATAGGTATGTCGCTAGAGAAGCTTCGTAAGCTGACGAAGAAAGTCCGAGGAGGAAACGACGTCTCCTTTCGTTGACACGGGAAGAAGATCGAAGATGCGGCGTCGTCGATCTTCGGAAACACACCGGCTACGAAGAAGAGAAGCGGCGTTCTTCGTCAGAGCGTAAGTGTTCTTCGTGTTCTTCATCAAGGTTGAAGAAGATGGAGAGAACTTCCCAAATCCTCTCAAGGTGGAAAAGGATACCAACCAAAATAAAACAATCTTAATGCTTATTTTATTTACACAATTAAACAACTTGAATTTCAAAAGTTTGAAATTAAAACAACTCAACTCAATAAATAACCCAAGTTGTCAAGATTAATTAAAGAGGAGTTATAGGGAGTTTAAAGGGAAGATGAAGTGTTAGGATTCGTGTGGGCCCCACCACACATAATCCTCTCAAGGGAGGTTAAGTGGATGTGGGTCCCACCCCTAGCTCTCTTTGGGAGGTTATAACCAACTTGGATCTAAATAAAATGTGTTTCCACATTTTATTTAACTTCATTTTAAATTCCAAAAAACTAACTCTCAACCCGCATAAAACGCAACCTCAGAAAAGGTCTCCTTAAGCGAATATCGGCACTGCGAGTTCATTGGTGCCCTCGGAATTCGATTCCGGGAACCGGTTCAAAAGTGAGAAATTCCCGCTCGTTCGTTCACTGAACGTACCTGAGCCAAACTTCAGAAATTGATTCTGGGCACTCCGGGCCTCAGAATCAGGTGCCGTCAGAAACCGCGCTCTTGTAAAATTCCAAAAAAAATTAAGAAAAAATTTCCCTTGAATTTTACGAGTCTTTACATCTCATGACGTACCAATTGAACTCAAATTTATATATCATCACTCGACACATATAAAAATAGAAATCTTCTATGAACCACTTTCTCAAAGGCAAGAAAAGATCCGTCAAAAACAACAATATTTATGGTATAATGTCTAAAATATTTTCTATTTTTTTAAAGAATGGTGTTCAAGCCTCATTTTTATTATAAAAGAAAAGATTTATTTTTTTGATTATTTATAGGGCGACCCATTACATAGCCCATATGCATAGGGGCTTGAAAACCCAAATTCCAGGCCTGAAATCCCATATTATTCCCGAAGGGGCCCATCAGTGAATAGTATTGATACATCACACGAGCTTCTAGAGTACCTACTACAGTACTGACACTATGGTTACTACTACAATGCACTCTGCTGCTACAATATCACCACTGCTACGTCCCACCTTTTCTATTGTGCCGCTACAATGTCCTAGTACCGTACTTGTACAATAACTTGAATATTGGTCATTTTTCAGAATCGATCATTAGTCTTTTGGATGCCAAGTTGGATCTATTACCCCTTGCTTACTGGTTCATTAGCAACTAACAGATCAACTATATTTGATAGTATAAAACAATTACGATCAAATGTATCAAACATGACTAGTACTATAGAATATGAAATAATTATTCTTCCTTTAATAGTATATGGGGTTGCGTCAGATTCTTCTGTCCCATACACTTTCTCATAATAGTGTCAGTTCTTCTCCACCTTAACATCTCCTTTGGTTGGAGGATTTGACCAACCAAACTGGAAGCATAGTTAGAAATCTATGAACCCTTAGTGAGGATGGATCATGACATACTAACTTGGGACATTCATTCAATGAATTGATTCTGGTTTTCTAAAAATCCACAACAAAAACAACATGTTTGAGATGTCTTCATACTGTTATGTCTATTATGACCCAACCAATAACAGTTATAAAAAATAATCTAATGATGTCTTCATGAATCCCCTAAAACAAGTCCAAATGAGTTTTGACCACCAAAAAAAATTACATTTCATGTATATAGATACACGATGTATAACTACAGCACCAACTGAATCTCATCCAAAACCCATCTCACCAATTATGTCTTTTTCGACCAAAAGATTTTTGTCAATTGGATCAACAATGGACAAATGTAAAATGAGAATCAAAATAGACCTAATTTCTATCCAAATTTATAATTAAATCCTAAAATAATTTGGATATAAATTAATGATAAAATATTTTAAAATATACTCCAACAGAATAAAATGGGTAAAATTATCTAGAACGATATAGTACACATAGTCAAGATCATAAAATATCAGTTCTATGCCACTCATAATTAATCATGGTAAAACTGATAATAAAATATTTTCTTGAAGGAATCATAGATAAGGTCAGCATTCCAAATATCTTTTAAAATTGAGTCACAACCTTACCTTCCTAGTCACTCAATCATGTACATTGAAAAACTCACCATAGAGTATTTATGAGTCTTCCTGAAATTGAACGTCTTATTTATCTTATCAATGAACTCCTTAGATTTATGGGATCCTTTATCACCAAAAGAGATAGGCTGATACTGCATAGTAATCCCATAGCCATGATCGTCCACACATCCATAGTTCTTGACACCCAATTTGACCTAGAGTCTAAACTAGGTAGATGGATGCTTCCCCAAGATAGGTTCAACTGGAGGCTCTTCCTATGAAATCTGTCTTGAAACATACTTAATATATTTGAAAGTGCTATTATCAAATAATTTTTATAATAAATAAAAAAACCTTAATATCCTAATAAAATTAAATTAATCATAAGACCATATACATAATTAAAATAATTTATTTAAAATAAAAATACTTTTATGTAATTGAAAATTCACTAAATGAATGAAAAATCTAAAAATGTATTCCGTCAATTTAAATTAGCATCCCTTTATGTTCAATAATATTTCCCCAAACACCAAACCTAAATCCTCATAAATATCTCTATCCACCAACGATATCTGTTTTTTAGTCATATATGTAATCAAGTGAGGGTCCTTTTCCATGCGTACAATCTGAATTCTGATGGTACTAACTCATATCTTCCAATGAAACAAATCCAAAAGAATTATCTTTCCATAGACTTTAGGTTGGGCCATTTCTCTGAGACCATATTTTAATATAAAAACATGGTTCAATAAAACCATTCACCTATGTCTTATGTTACAAGGGAATGTGATGAAATAAAATAGAATAAGTATTGTATATAATTAAACAAGAGATAAAACCATAGTACTATGAATAAAGAAACGTCACCAAAAATAAATTAAATACAATTTAAAATTTATAATCCTCAAATTTTGAAAAACATTCATGAAAAAAATATAAATTTGATCATTATTCACCTCCAAACAAACCCAAAAAAATGAAACAACAAATGGATTAAATAAATGAAAAATGATTCCCCTCCCTTTATCTATAGAATGTATTACAACATCCACAATCATCCCAAGTGAAAATTAAGGAAATGAGAACAAAACCTAGAAGGATACCACCATAGATTTTATACATGGTATAAAATATATAATAAAAATAGTTTTATTATTAAAAAAACATTTTTTTCAAAGAATTTTCAAAAATCCAATTCATTTTTAAATCATCTTCCATTAGTTTTTTAAACAATACATTAATATTATCAAACTAGAAATATGAAATAAAGAAATGATAAAAAAATCTAATCTTCGAATAAATAGGTATTCATGTAAACAAACATCCACTAAATAACCTCTTATTTCTTTGTATTTAACAAAACCTCATTAAAAACCTATAATCAATACTCAATGGAAAAATAATCTTGTGGTAAATAACAATTAATGGAATATAACCTAGTATTGGATCCCAACTTTTTGTATATGGTGTAATAGAAATTAATAATCCAAATCTTGAATAATGTGGGATCCAATAAATATTGTGCACTTCTATATCCATTGATATACAAATAGATTACCTCTTACTGGTTCTATGCAAACTATGTTATCCTAAGTCTCATTCCTGGGTGTACCCAATGTTTCCAATGTGAATATTTTAAAAATATGTATATTATTAATGTTCAAATTAAATAATTTTTTTAATGAAAATCCAATCTATTTCAGTGTTTGAAAATTAATCTCCAGTATCATGAAAGTATATTTTGAATGAAAAAATCTTTTTCATAACATTTTAAATTTAAGGAAAAAATGAAAAACCCATATCAGATAAAATCAATAAACAACCATAAGTAAAAATTAAATAAAAATATGAACTTCAATTAATTCAAAAATTGTATAGAGAAACCTACCTCAAATGGTTTCAACCATTCTTCATTCTAAAATTGTGATTGAAAACCATGAGATCACCCATAAAAATATAAGGAATTTCATGAGACTCAAAAGGATTAATAGGAAACAGTAATGAATAAAAAATATGGAACCTCGTAATGAAGAATGAAAAATATATATCCAAATTAAATTATCCCCCAAAAGGGATGCTAATACAATTATACACAACCCAACAATAATGAATATTAGTCCTTGAACAATGTGTTTTAGATACTGAGGTCTCCTAAATTGTCATCGAGAGTATCAAGGTAGAGAAATAAGAAAATACTAAATAAAGGATAAATAATAAATCATTAAATTAAATAATAAACACAACCAATGAGTCATACTAGCTGCGAAATCCAATTAAACATTGTGTAATCCATGCATGTTAAGTAATCTGAATAACTCATTGCCTTTTCATTAAAAAACATTTTTTCACCCATTAAATATTCTGAACCTATTGCACAAAATGAAATTATTTCACTCCATGTATCAGTTCATGAAATCTATCATTCCACTAATATAAATGATAACACCCCTTACATGTCATGTAAAACCCTATAACACAATAGAATGTATAGGTTTAAAAATATTACTCAAAGATCCCACATTATTCATTCTTAAAAACTGAGAATAACACCACTATATTTTTCAAACATTTATACTCTAATTAATTTAAGTTAAATTAACATAAATCCATTAATATTGTTTAAATTTTCCATGAAAAAGATATATATCCCCATTAATAATATATAATCAACCATTCAGGTATGATATACTGAAGAAACAAAAGGGGTACCTCAAAAGTGGAACATGGTGTTTCTCTTTTTCATCATATTTTCATATCATTCATAATAGTTTTTGAATAAAATATTACTTATCATATTGATATTCTATAGGATTATAAAACTACGTTTTTATTAAGGCATATTTGTTTCACCTAATGAAGATTCCATCAATACAAATGATACATTTTTGGAGTTATTACCCATATTGGAATTGATTTTGATGAGTTATATTCATGTAATGTAACTAGGATTGGATATATTTTAAGTAAATACCACAGAATAACTACATTACCAAAATATTAAAATGTTATTCTATAGATATAGAACACATATATTATATGGTTATAGTTCATAGTCAATTATTTTATAACTCTAATTACCTATGTTTTTAATAATCTTCCTCTAATAACAACTCTAACAACCCTCACACAAGTAGATATAAGTCTGTGTTAATGTTATTACACTAGCATAAGATACATGGAATCACACAATAATGGACAGAAATTTCCCATAGTATTGGTAATCTGGACATCTACCTGAATCCCAGAATATGACTAAAATAAATATTACAACATAGTTTTTTTAAAGAATAACATTATTACTCATAGATTATTCACACAGATTAATAATAATACACATAATGGATTCTTTTAGAGTGTAATAAAATAAGGGTTCTTCATAAATTTTTTCAGGGGTAAAATACCTTAGAATCTATCATGAAACAATACGAAAAATCAACATGGAAAGGTAAATAATTGAACATTCGTGCCATGTAAACAAAATGACTTTCATGATAAGATAATGAATAACAAATAACGAAATTTGAATTACTGAAAAAGCTCACCATTTAATAAATACTATGAATATTATGAATGGATATAGGATAATCGACAAGTAACGGTAAATAAATGAACACACATTCCATTTGATTAATTATCTAAGAAAGAATGCCTATAGATATAATTAAATTTTAAAAATATTAGGGATAATAATAGTTGAAAAAATTATAAAGGGGGATCATAATTATTTTATGTCATATATCTGGAATTTGGTAACTCTATCTTCAATACATTTTACCTAATGGTTTTAAACTACATGGTAAAAACTCTTTGAGTTAGGTCATTTTATTGGAAAATTCAATAAGAAAATTATTCTTGTTTTTTCATTTATTTATCTATAGATAAATGTTTATGTGTCAATGGAATATCAATAAAGAGTCTGAATCCATGAAGTAATGTCCCAGGAATTCCACATAAAAATATTCAATTTAATTTATGAAAAATGTTCCTTAGTATCAAATATCTCTATTGAGTAAATAACAAGTGTTTATAAAATCTCCCCAAATAAAAAAACATTTTACAATTCTAAACACTATATATAAATATGATATACATTTTAATAAATTATAATATCAAGGGAAATATAAATTTTTTACTTATGTTATATTTAATATATAATGATTATAGGAATTTTAATATTTGAATGGAAATCTAACATCTATAATATTGAAAAATAAAGTGAAGGTCAATAATTTCCATATTCGAAATGATCATGAACCATCTATAGAATAAATAATGATTTTATTAATACATCAAAATACCCCTGAATAACTAACAAATTGTTTTTTATAGATGAATAGAAATACTACAAATGGTTATTTAGAAACATACATGAAGAAAATATCATTATAATCTTGAATATTACTTTTTTAAAGCATAAATTTCAAAAAAATAAAGATAATATTCCATGAAAATAACCATCAAATCATAAAACATAATCATTAATACATTTATTTTAACACAATGATAGGAAATTTCATTCAATATGTACATGTTGAAATAAATATTTCTACTACTTTTTCAGTAAAATGAAATAAGATGTTATTTAAAAATGACATTATAATTCTTTTAAAAATTATAAAAATTAAAAACAATTAGAAATAAATCCAATAAAACATTAATAAAAATGAAAAATATATTTTTTGAAACACTTTTAGAATAAATTAATTTGTAAGAGAATATATTTATAAAAAATTAAATGATATAATTCATAATTTTTAAATGAATTTACTAAATTATTTTAGGTGTCAAAGAATGAAAATATTATACTATTAATTAATATTTTCATGAATAAATAGTGGAAAATAAAATCAAATGTCTTAATAAATAAATATAAAAAAATTCTTTCTTTTCAAATTAATTTATAAAAAACTCCTCATTAAAATGAGATTTTGAAATAAACCCTTGCAAAGATCATAATGATAAAGTGATAATTAACCATTGAATACCACATGGGTATGGATATTATATCAAACCAATCCATTTTGATATAAAATAGAATTTCTCTAATTGTACATAGTCACATAATGATATAATATCAATGACAATGATAATGTATTATGACCCGAATGAAATAAATTATTCTTTGAAACTTCTTAAAAATTATTCATTTTCTAGAAAAATATCATTTAGTGAAATAGAAAAAAAAATGAAACATATTATACCATGAATAATATTTTATTAATTAAATTTCATTTCAAAATGTACGGATATAAACAATATAAAATAAATTAGGTTTATAACAATACAATATTCGATAATAAAGTAAAATTGAGATGATGTTCGTTACAATGATCATATCATTTGTCTGTTGATTAATCGATGAATTGATCATGTGTATCAAATTTTAATCCTAATAAAAATAGTTGAACAAAACATAAAATAAAAAATTTTAATTAATCACATAATCATTTGATGACATAATTCGGTAAGTATATGTTTATCCCAACGAATGGAAATTATGTTGTTAAGTACGTTACAATATATTTCATTTTGGATGATTGTGATTTATCCTCATATATAATGGTTTTTAAAATATTTTTATCATATTAAATAATATTATTAATATTTATAATATCCTATATGATCCTTTTAGAATATATTACATCCCATTCGTTAATAATATTATATTATTTTCAATGTGTTAGTTGTTAATTTCATTATTTTCACATTCGTTCAATGTTTTCAAAATCCAATTTATTGTTCATATAATATAGTTAGAAAATATAAATATTTAAGTCATCCCATTATTATAAAATATTTAAGTCATATTTAATTTTGAAATTATTCAAAAAATAGGGTTATGGGAAATTAAGTATATCAAAATCATGGAGAGGGTAGGTCATACAAACAAATGAGTAAGGAATCATGTATTGAATGGTAATTATAGAATGTGGGAATATAATATTTTATAATTAAATAATGGTAATAATATAATAATTTACATATTATTTCATTAAATAAAATATATGTATCATCCATGTTTTGGGTTGATGAAATGATGGCCACATAACTTTTTGGGGTCGGTAGTCCCCATGTACACAAATGGTGTAATTTTTTTAGTGAGTGAAAGTGTACGAAAAATAACATATATTTTATTTTAATAATTATAAATAAGTAATTAATATCATCATTATGTCATTTATATCAAATATATTTATTTAAAATATTCATATTACCATCAATTAAATCATTATTGAAAAAATATTCCCATCACTTCATGAAGCAGTAGTTCACCATACACATGACTGATGACATAATATCCTCTATTGAATGGAATTTAAAATGGTATATATGAATAAATGACAACATAATAATAAATATTTCATTAATATTATATATATATATATATATACATTATATACATCATTATAACCATCCATGCTAGGTGGTAATGGGAAATCAAATGGCATTTGTTCGTGAGGTAGTGATCCTCAACACACATAAATGATGATTTCATAAAAATATTAATTGATATGTGGTTGGTTTTTTACCATGACAATAAAAAAAACAAAATATTTGTATATTTATAATTATGAATTTATTATATCCTCATAATCTAAAAATAATTCAATGAGGTGGAAGAATATATAAAATGTAAAATCTCATTGAAGACATTACCTCTTATTCAGGTATCCCCATTCGGTTTTGACCAAATCATTCACAAGACATATTATTAACCAAAACATTTATTATAAGTTGATATTATAGATTTAGTATTGTGATTTTTGATGTTCATGGTCAGATAAATATGATTTAATGTGGTAAATAAGATATTACAGGGGGTCTCCTTTTATAATTAGGTTGAGTGGAATTTTTCTATTTTTTCAAATGAAAAAGGTGTAACCATTTTTTTGAAATGAAATAATTAAATATATTTTTTTTGTCAACAAATATACATTATTGGTCAACAATAAATCATGAAAAAAATTTAGAGACAATTTTTTAATTCATTTTAACCCCTATCATTTTAGTTGAACACATGTGAAATCCATTTTTGGTTTAATTGCGGAAAATAAATTTTACTGCATTCACTATAAATATTTTACAATCATTAATTTTTCCATATTGGATAAAATAAATAATTATTACTAAAAATATTGAATCCATTTTTCACAATTACATTACCATATGTCTCAAAATTTAACAAAATATTGATCAGGTAAATGCAGTAAAAAGATGCTTTTCAAAGAGAAAATAACCAATATATTAAAAATGTTTTATCTAGAAATTAAATATGAAAATGATTCAAATGAAAAAATTGTAAAAATATAAATTTAACCGAATTAATATAATTTAAAATAAAAATAATAAATTAATTTATATTTTTAAATAATATGAATAAAAATGCATGATTTAATTAAAATTCACAATATTTTTCTATTCATCAAAAATAATAGTTTTATGGAAAATATGAAAAAAAAACAATTGAAAATTTTTATTTATTGATTTAAAAATTGAATTTTATTTTCTAATAAATATTTTTATTCGAAAATGAATACAAAATATATTTTAAAATATGTGGTCAAATTCGCAATAATCCATATTATAGAAAAATATAGTTTTTTTATTAATCATGTATTTTTAATTTATATAATTTTTTCTTTATTTATAATAAATAGATAAAAATAATTTTCATAATTGAGCTAGAAATATTTATACCCCTAAGTCAAATGATATTTTTAATTTTTATATGATATTAAAATTTATTTCAACTCAAGGATATGTGTTCCATAAGCTATCAATGATACAAAATTTAATGGAATATATTTGGTATGATGATTAAGCTCAGTGATATTTATGATATATGATTTCGAATAAAAGGTTCTAATATTATAATTTCAAGGTGTTACATTTGGTTCTTATTTTTTCAATACTATGTTTTATAATTATGATTTTTAATAATATGAAATTTATCATTTATTTTTGTATTCTGATAACATTACGAAAATTATTGTTGAAAAAAATATTTGATTCTTTCATCACTATTCATGATTTACATAAATAATGGGATAAATAAGAGAATATAATTATATATCATTATTATTGTAATATTTTTTTCTGAAATTAATCATTATCTACTAATAATATTATATTAATTCCTCAAAATTTAGACTTCTTAATTCAGTATAATATAAACAATCAATGAATTAGAGTCTCATTTATTAACTGATTTTAGAAGGTTACATAAAATAAATGAGGGTTAGTAATATGAGATCATAATTCTTTAATAATCATCATTGATAAGTAATGTGAGACTTCTAAACCAAAAATAATGTATTTAGGCACCACGTGAGAGTAATGTTTCATTAATCTTCAAATGGACTATACATGTTTTTCCAAAAAATTACATTTATAACCCAACACTAAACATTTTTTCATTTATTTTATATTTTGATTATTTTTTATTTTATTAATTCACATTAATTATTTTTAAATATATGATTATTTTTTATTTGATCAAATCAGAAATTAAAAATGCATAATTTGACACATATAATATTTATCTTCAGTAGTTCACATGTAGATTTATCATAAGGCTTTATCAATAATTAATATTATAGTTTATATATGAATTTATGATTAACTTATGGTGACCATATTTCTCTGCCTAAAAATTTTTTTAGGGAGTATATATTACTCTTACAAATTTTTATTTTTTATCAATATAGTCAATTTATTTTTCTATAATTATTTTCATGTAATCATTATACTTTTATCTATTTTGAGTTTTATATGCTATAAATATTCAAATTATTCATCCAATAAATATGTGAATATAACCAATATTATTGAAAATTGATATTCTCATAATATTATTTATAAAAATAACATCTCAATTTACAAATATTCCAATTTAGGCTATGTAGTTTTTTATAAACATGTAAATAGCGCGTTATGATACTTATTTTATATAAATTAACCTATTAAAGAATTAATTAATAATAATTTAATATGAATCATAACAAATTCCACATAATCTATTTTTGTAAGTAGTTTTGGGAACCAAAAAGAAAACATATAATTTTTATGATAATAATAAAAGTGACTTCTAGTGAAATTAATATGCCACTGAATATACCTACAACCTCCATTATAATAATTAATTGTCAATGTTTTAACATAATTTAGTAATATATACTTATGGAAAAAAATATAGGGGAATCATTAAGAAATAATAATTATATTTCTTAATTCCTCATAAAACATAATGTATGGGTCAAATCAATATTATTTTTATTGGATAGAAGTGGGACGCTATAAAGGAAGTTGGATTCACAAATCAAAATTTTCTTAACTAAACAAAATAATTTAAATATATGTTTTTATTATTGTTATGTAATCCATTAAACACATAATATTATAGAACAAAAATTTATTCAATAATAAATGGGGGGAGCGATGTATTTATAATAAATTGTTCAACTAATAAACCCTAGAATAATCTATTTTTAAAGTTGAATATTTTGAAAAATAGAAATTATTGACTTTTAATTTTTTAGAATGAAAAAAATAAAGATAATTGTTTATATTTTTTAATTAAATAAAATTTCAACTTCGTAATATATACAAATATAATATAGATAACATTTTCACTTCAATAAATAATGATTTAATGATAAAAATGATATGATTTTCATCCCTAATATTAACCCATGTTTAGAAGAACCATATATATAATCCTACATATAATATATTTAAGTTTACTCATAATTCAAATTTAATAAAATTTAATATAAACGTACTAAATTAATATATTCACATACATAAAATAATAAAAAATGTATTTATTTTACATATAATAATGACATTGTAGTAATTTTGTTATCATTTTATGATTAGATTTTAATCTTGACATAAAATACCTTCATGTTCCATTAATAATAATTTCATAGAAACTCAAATATTTCGATAAAATATATGTTTCTATATTGTAACATTTATTTTACCATTGATACATCAAGAGTTTAGTTTATGTTGTTTGATAAATAAAGGAAATATTGAAGAGAAATAGTGATGTAACATGAATTTTTCATCTACATTTATTGATTATAAACATTATAATATATAGTGGATAACTCATTGATAATAATATTTATGATAATAATAAATTAAAAAATCCATGGGTGAAATGAACGTATTTATTTTATGTATTTAAAATTTTTAACAGTCATTTTTAGTCACCATATTCTATAAATAAAAAATAACATACCAGTCAATATTATTAATAAAATATCATTCTCGGTAGAATACTCCATAACTATATTTTTTGGGTGATTTTTTGGAAGAAATACATATAGGTTCTATCTTTTATTTAGCATTCATAGAGATATAGCCAAGTAGTTTCACCATTCATTTAAATTTATTAATGTGTTTCGTTATTATTATTTATCAAAAAACACAAATATTAATATTTCAACATCATTGATAATATTGAAAAATATATTTATTTTGGATGTAGTAAATAAATGCATAATTGTATTTAAAATAATATTCCTTATTTCTTTCCTTTTTACGTATGTTTTCATTAATTGTTTTTTTTATTTTTTTAAAAAATGTATTATTATCCCATTTTAATTACTTTCACTACTCTAATTTGTAGGAATTATATAATGAAATAAAAATGTTTTATTTATATGATAACATGTTTTAATTTTATGTATTTTAATTTTTATCCATTTTCAACAATCATGATAAATTATTTAAATTCATCATCATGTGTTTTTGAATAACATATAATCAATATTCATGAGATGTTATATCAAACGATTTTCATTTCATATAAAATAAAATATTAATATTTAATAATAATTGTTAACAATTTATTACATAACATGGTTAGAATTTTATATTAAACCATAAGTGGTATTTTTTATTATAATAGTTGCATTAATTTTTTATTTGATAAACAAATCATACCTAGAAAATATATTCAATATTCATCATTTTATTTTTATAGAATTCATGATGATTAAAATTAGTTGTGTTATAATTCATGTTTATACATATGTACAAACCACCCGATATCATAAATATATATATGACTACTCTTTTAAATCAATATAGTAGTATGTTTTCCATTATGAACTTGTTGGGTGATATAATTCATTTTGTAAGATATTTAATGAGTTGTTGTATATTTTTTTTACTTATACAATGTTTCCTTTTAAATTCCCTCATTAAAATTAAAGTCAAATTCATTATAAATATTTTTATAAGAAGATTATAATGAAAAGATTATAGGGAGGAATTTTAAAAAACAATAAATTATTATACTTATTGATAAATCAGATAAATAGACATTTTATTATAACCGAACATATTTTTGATGAAGGATATGAAATATTAAATTGAAAAAAGTTAAAAATATGTGATGATTTAGTGTACCAAACATGAACTTATCAGTGTGTTAACTTTTTTTTGTTGTATTATTTTATTGAAGAATTTATGATGTGTTATATGACATGACTGTATTTCATTAGTTTCATTGGCATACACCATGTCATTATGGTAGGTTTTTTGACATTTTGGATTAAATTGGCATTAAAAATGACTATTTTGGGAGTTTTCAATAGGGATCATCTAATTTTTTATAGATTGTTACAACATTGTGTCTTATATCCATAATTGGGAAGACATATTCATGTTGAGTCACCCATCTTAATTGGAGGGAAAACAAAATCTATGCACTAAATGGGAAAAAATTATCATTTATTTGTGGTGGGATGTTATACTATAGTTTATTATTTTTTAGAGAGTGTGGTGTGTCATGGTAAATCAATCTATAACCATTGAGTTTTTTGTGATGATGTTTTGATTGAGGCCCCTATATTCCTTTGGTGAGACGATTTAATATCTCAAAAAAATAGATATATATGTTTAATAACATGTAGTGTCTAGACGTGAAATTGAATATTTTTTGTTGGAAATGGTATCCATTAATAAACCAACAAAGAGATCATCATTTATTTATTTACTGAAGCATATCAGATGGAATTAGACTATATGGGTGATTTGGAGAATGGAAATTATAGTGTCTCAATGTATTGGCCTTTTATGTTGTATGATGAAATATTGTGCTACATTTTCCTTTATCATTGATTCTCTCATTATGTTAGAAAAAGTGGTTATGAGGATGAAACAAAAAATTGAGGAATGGAATGTAAAATATTATATATATATATATATATATATATATATGATATTCATGTATCTTTTATTGCATAAGAAATCAATGTTGATTGGAAGTAACTTCATGTTATATTTTTAGCCGTTTGAGTCCCTCAACATATATTTTACAAATGTAACACATTTCATTGACTTTATTCTTTATGTTGAGTCACAATTGGTTTTAAGGACTCTATTTTATATATTGGTCTATCATTATATGGATCTCGATATTTGAAATTCCTGTAATATTTCCAAAATTACTTAAGGATAATTTTTTTGATACCACCATCATTAGTATAATAATTCTTTCAGAAATATAGTTGCAAAATCCATGATTAAATATTGAGTTATAAAGTTTATATTTCAAAATTTAATGGTGTGTTATATATTAATGGATGTTTCATGTTGATTCATTTGTGATATGATCTATTTTATGGGCATTTAATTTCATATACATTATAAGGTATGCTAATGCTATGTGTAATTCCATATTATGAAATCATGTGTTGCATGATATGTTGTGGAAACTCAATGATAATCCATTAATCCAAAAATCCATTTTTTTGTTATCGCATCAATTTGTGTGATGTCAAATATAAAAATTCAATATAAATTTCTATCCACATCACATGATAATTATATTCAATGTAATTATATTATTATAAACCATTATGTTGAATCATATAAATAATACATAAACTACTTAAACTATTGCAATCAAACCCATTATTTTTATTACATTAGGGGGGTTAGTATAATTCATCCATCCATCCTGATGATTTGGTACAGATACATCGTGGGGAAGGTTTAATATATCCTATTTCATTATATTCCATAGATATATCATCTGGATTAGTGTGGTGTCGATATGGTCTCGGGTAGTAGTTTTCTCTATCCTATTTATTTTAATATTAGAACACTTTTCAGTTGCATTATGTTGTAGAATTTATCCATGGGGAAGAGGATATTGATGGAATCCTCTTTCTAATGTTTTTATTTCATTCATTATTTGGTTTTTATAAATTTTTTACTCTTTATTTAATTATAATTTTTTTTAATGTATTTATTAATAATGATTGTTTTGTGTTGTAATGTGGTTAATGAATGTGGTACATGTAGTGTAATCATGTTTTTTATAGTCATGATGTAAATGAGATGTAATTACTAAATTCTATTATTAAAAAAAATTGTATTGTTATTGATATAAATTATGAAAGAAATATAATATAATGTGATTTCAATAAGAATTCATATTTCTACTTTAGTAATCAATCAAAATTATTTTCTTTTATTATATTTTAGAGGAAAGATAATATAAAATTATATTATTAACAAATATGAGTCATCAAAATTAAATTTTGAAATAGGATGTGACATAGATATTATAATAAATTTATTTTTATTTATTTTGAAAATTTATTGGTATAGTGTTGGGGTGTCCCAAAAGTATTTTCTGTTTTTATATCAATTTTCATTTTTATCATTTGGGATAGTTTTGGGATGGGATGTCAATTTATGTCGGTGTTTAAAATATTATTTAATATTATTGTAACATATAGAGAAGATACATAGTATTCCTTTACAATCCATTAGAGTGTTCAAAACCACAGATCTATTCACTACTTATTTTTTGATTCCAAGGACATAGAGATGTATCATGATAAATTACACTATATTTAGGATTGATGGAGTAATTTTTTTTATTCAACGTCTCTTCTAGTTATGTGAGGTAAATGTTCATTGTGAATAGTTGAGGGGTCTGTGGTTGTGTTTTTTGTGAGAAAAATAGATTATATTTGGTTTTTATAGTGGTGAATACATTATATGGGTTGTTTCATAGCACATAATGGTCCATTTAGAATTTCATATCTCCAATATTCTATTTCAAATGATGGTTATTATAGGGAATGTATGCTTTTATATATGAGTATTTCATTAACATGTAGTTATGTGACATGGTTCAATGATCATTTGAATGAAAATATATTCATATATGTAAATTATATCATTTATTAATGTTATTTATTATGTTAATTAATAAATTAATAGGTTTTTAAAATTGAAATGGGATTCATATAATATGATGAAGAATTCCAATATTGTATTGATTGTATTGACCAAATTAATTTCTTTAATATAATATTAATAAGTTTATATAATGAGTTATTATAATAATATATATTTGGAGTTGTTATAAATTTCATTGTAATAGAAGGTTTCTTCAGATGTTTTAATGGGTGTATGATGAATAATATTGCATGTAATGAATATGGTGAGGGTGAGGTGATACGAATATGAGTATAGAGTCAAATTTACTTTTGATGATGAAAATGTTCCAGTATTGATTTCTAATGATGTTTTTCGTTCCATTTCCATTTCAATATTTTAATGGTGAAAAATGTTTATGCATTATAACACTAGATATATTATAGATGATATTTTTTATATGTTTAATAGATCACATTTCTTTATAAATATGTGAATATGATGGACAGAAAAGGTGAATGATGTGATATTATAATACTATAATAGTGGGAAGATGTAGTTATCGAGGCTACCTATGGTGTAGGGAATAAGGTTTTTCTAATGTATTTAGGGGGTAAAATATATGAATAAAAAGTGGTTGTTGAATGGGGTTCATTATGTGATTATAATATAATGATAAAACGTATAATTCACATGTTATTTTTTTCCTTGAATACCATTGAAATCATGGATTTTGGTGTCCTTAGACTTGGTTTATCCATGTCTGATGGATAAAACATAACTCATTGAAAATAGTTGTGATATTATATTTACTTGACACCCATTCATTAATTACCAACTATTTTTCATTTACATTATACATGATGGATAATAAATGTATTTATGGGGAGAGTTATAAGAAAAAAATTAAATGGTGTAAATAAATGAAATTCCAGACGTGGGGCATCACGTTTTTATTATGGTTGTTAATGATTGGAATGATTATTTACCATTTGAGGTTATCATGATGATATGATGACATTAAGTGGTTTCATAGGGAGTTAAAATTATTTTTTTATCTTTTTCAATTTTATATTAATCTTATTCAGGTTGATATCTTATACAATGTAGTTTTTTACATAAATATACCATAACATATTTACTGTGCATGGAATAAATTTTCCTTAAAACTTATAAACATACTAGGTAATCATAACTACATACCACTAAATATAGTTTCATGAGTTGATTTATTTTAAATATCTTTGAAGAATGGGGGACATTATTGTTTAAGTAGATACAATTGATCTTTTGAGCATGGTGTTTCATTTTCTATAGATTCACTGATTAGGTTACATATACATGTACAATAGATTGTGAAATATTATCTTTTTTTATTGTATATATAAATATTTATGATTGGTGGATATTATCTTTCAATCCATTATATATAAATATTTTAATACCAATAATAATTTCTATTATACCATGAGTTATAGTCACTGAATCAAGGAATATTTGAAGAAAACTTTGGGGGGGGGGTAATACCCATTAATCTTCCTACAACATGGGGTAACTGTAATATGTGTTATGATTTAATTTTATTAGTATTTATGATTATAAAAAGGATTTAGTTATGATATTGTAATATGTGGGGCTTACATTGGTCCATTAAGTAACAAATGTCAACTAAACCAGTCATAATATATATGAATTGAATATTATAAAGGAAATAAATTTATTTTTCTCCATGTATTATAGATTATTTGAACTATTAGAATAATAAAATGTTCATTTTTTTAATATTTACTTGGTGATATTTTATTTCTGATGAATGTGACATTATAAATTCACAAATTGGTAACATGGATTAATTTCTAATGAACTTTAGTTCTCTTGATATGTAATTTGAAGGAATTTATGAGGTAGTGAGTTTCATAATATTATTATATCCTATGAAATTTTATGTAGAATTATATGTCAAATAACGAAATTGTTAACTCATTAATCATATAAGTTCTCATTTTTTGTACATTTTAAATGAATTACCCAATCTATTTCTTATCCTTCTCCAATTACAGCCTCTTCCTTTGAATTATTTGAGTCGCCAATAATCACTTTTTTGAAATCCCTCTCTTTAATACCATAAAATAATTTAATTAACTATTCACACATTTGAAACACTACCATAAATATGATTCCATCATAAAATATATGTATTACTCATTCCTTAGGCCAATTGTTATGATGGTTATAGGGTCTAAGGATAGTGTTTCTCTAACCATTTTCATTTCCTAAAATAACTATATCCTATAGATTAGTTTTGTGGAGATATTTTCTATGGAGTTTATTATTTCATCTAAAATATTTTCATTTATATAAATTTTCTCAATCCGATAGTTATATATTTTTTAATAGGAAAATGCATGTTGTTTTATTCCTCTTCAATTTTTTGATGAATATTTCATTAGTAGTATTAATTTCTACTTAATATTAATTCAATATATATTATTTTATGTCCTATTATGAAATATAATATTTGAGGTCATATAGACTAGTGATTTTATTATTTATTTTACAAAATGATCATTAATTAAATATATCAACTAATATTATCCATTAATAAAGAGATTTATTGTAAAAAAATAAGGATTGTAGTAATATTTTTATTAATTCACATTTCCTTAAATATTTATCTAGAATAATGATATTGTGTATAGATTAGGAATCTAAGATACTAATTATTCTTCTTATTAAATGTTTTGGGATTTTGTGTTGATAAAATCAACAGATGTTTCCTTGGGATGATCTACCGGGAATAATTTGAATTATGTTTCATGAATAGATTATGGAATGAGTATGATGATATAAAAATTGATAAGGTGTGAACAACTCTATTGATGAAAAAAATGCACCAAATTTTTTATAAAGAATTTTTAATGATTTCATTCACATATCACTATTTTAATATGGACAATTTGTATTTAATGATTATGATTATTATATTTTTTATTAATATGATGTGATTTATGGATCGATGGTATTTTTGATGATACAAACCTGATGGTTCATGATGTGCAAGTTTTCATTTTTATTACATAGAGAGGTGGTATTATTTGGTTTTTGTAAATAAAAAGGATGCATTGTTTTTTTATAGTTATAAATGGTGTATGGTATGAGGGTGATGTTGATTTTTTATGCGGTGTTTGATTCCATATTGATATCATTATATGGAAGATGGTGTATATAATATTTTTTTTCATTTCTGGGTTTCCCGATCACAATGCTACAATTCCTCCAACAATGTTATTCTTAATATGATGGATGTAAACAATATGAATTTTATGATCAAGGGGAATTCACTTATCAAACCATATTATTTAATTATCATTTATTGTTATTTCTATGATTTATTATGTTAATGTTTATTAGCTGTATTATTGTACAAAATAAGGTAAATGGTGGAAATATTAAATATTTGTTGTGTGGCTTGTCATTCTTTTGATAACAGAAGTGACTGTTTTGGATTTTTGTTTATGTAGTTGAAATAACAATAGTTTATTATTATTTCAGGTGATGCAATAAATAGTATTAATAGGGGTTTACTATTGGATTTTTTATATTTTCCATCTCCTTTTTTCTAACTTCACTTATTATTTAATTCTCAAATACCTATCTAGATACCTTTATTTCATGTTGATAAATTTTTCCAATGTAAATATTACCATTCTAAGTACTTTTGCAATATCACCCCTACAATTAATTACATGGTTTTGATTATTGATGGGATTAAGGGATGATGGAAGAAACTACCATTTTAATGACATAATGGAGAATAAATATATATCCATTAATTGACTCTCTATTCATTATTAATGATTCAATAAATTATTTTTGCAATTTTGAAAAAATAAAATTTTATTATATTTATAAAAGGTTTTAATTTGTGGATCATATATTGTAAAGTTCTAGTTCTACATTACGTCAATATTACCCCATTATCTGTAGTCCACATGGCCTTAAACTAGATCTCCACAAATACAAGAGGCTACTGATTATTAGGGAGGGATTGAATGTGTCATTTGGGAGAGTATGACATAATTAGCATAGTGTAAAAAAGGGAAATACAATAAATGATAAATATCATAATTGGAACACCATAAAATATAAAAAAAATTGTGAGATAGATATAATGAAAAAATATATATGTCATATCAGATGCAAAATGGTGATACATTTCACATGTTTTGAATTAAACTAAAAACAAAGGTACACAACATTCATGTATAATAAAAGTATCAAATCTACAAGAAGATGAAAAGGAATAATGTAGCATCGTAATCCTTAGCTTGGTAACATGATATTTTTATCCAAAGTATCATATCAAGTACCTGTGTTTTGATTCATTCCCTTATCATTAGTAGAAATCATATAATCAGTTTAGGTCCAAAAAGGAGACCCAAATTGGGTCTGAGATATTATTCTTGTATGCAAACACAGATGGTCTATGAAAATAAATTAGTAAACATATATAAATAATTTTTATGTCTTTATATATGTAATATAGGAAATACTAAAAATTAATAATCCATCTTGTTTAATAAATCTCATTTAATGATTCAAACTCATAATATTTATAAGCAATGCGATCTGGATCCCACTCGATATCCACCGTATAGTAAAGAGAACAAAAAAAATCCTAATAATTCCATTTATAATGATATAATTCACACTTGAATTGAATCTTGTTCTTTGTATTTCAAGACGGTTCATATAGTATATTAGTTTTAACTCAATTTGATTCTTGAGCTCATCCCTAACATTTCAAAGTTATAATTCTTGTATTACTCCAGCAATGATATCATGTTAGACACATCCTTGACATTCCTATGTTTGATATCATGTATATAATATGTATTATATCCCTAAACACCATACAGGAATGTCCCGATGGAGCTCTCAGGATGCCAGTATCACTATTGGTAAGGTGACACACATGCCATATGAGTCTGTCCTTGGAGGTCCTTTATGGAAGCCCCAAGTATCACTCATGTTTCTTAAGCTCAATTTACCTGTTTGAGTCCAACCATTACATCCTTCATTTGTATCCTTGATTTAATGGGTACATATATATCAATACTCAATTATTCCATACATGGAATCCCTCATTTAGACCATGATTCACCCATTTCATAATCAAGGATCACGCCATGATTCTATCCAGGGAATTATTCATTCAGATCCATGGTTCACTCAAGGAATATAATTAACTTTTATATTGAGTATGTCCATGTAATACTCTAACTGGATCCAGGAGTCACCAATGACTATTAAAAATTTCATTAATTCAATTTCATTTAATCCATTCATTTAACAAGGTAAGGCCAAAACCAAAATATTCAATTCTAATCTTCCCTCAAAAGTTGTCTCGAGCATCATCCAACATCAAAATGATTCTCCATTCAATTAATCACATGGTAATTTTCTAAATAATATTCTAAACAAGATATTTCATGGCTTAATTATATTTTATCTCACCTGGGAAAAGAATAATGAATATATGATTTCTTAGATAATAAATGATATTCATGGGTCAAGGGAAGGTCATCCATCCCATACCCATAATACATTTCATTTAAAAACCACAACATTAATCAATTAATAAATTTTATTTATGTAACAATTAAATAATTACATTCCATGATCATGGGGTAAAATTAATTTCTCATAGGCATCCAAGCACAAACGTATAAAGGGATAATTTAGGAAACCTCACCAATGAGGTTATTTGTATTCATGGTTTACAACCTATAAAAAGCATTATAAAGACTATTAAATTAATCGAAACATAAATAGAAATAATAGGGTTGTAGTTCATTTTAGTTGACACTATTAAATTTTCCATGTGACAAGGTGACCTATATAATGATAGAGACATTAAATGAAAGGCACCATAACACCCACCTCAATTTTGTGCTAGATATCTCATCTAGTACCGGGTCCTGATTCATCCATGAAAATGAGGAATATGAAAAATATATGAATAATTTGAAATTAATTAAAATGATATTAAATACAATTATTATATCTGATATCCATAAAAAAGGCATAGGATTAAAAACGAATTAATGTTCGTACCATTTTGGATCCATGGAGTGAATTCATGCCTGAATTGGAGTTCGAATAGGAAACGGTATTAAATTCCATATTTAATTAAGAGGGGATATTATCAATGTGTTCCTCATACTGTGTATAGTAGGATAAGAATAAATTAGGTTTATAAAATTAATTTTAATTAAATTTTATATTTATATAATTAATAAAATTACAAGTTCGCATAGTTTAGGCACATGGTATACCATATGGTGATCTGATCGTTCACGGTTTCCAATAGTCCTTTGGTAATCCAAAAGGGTTCTTATTAATGTGGTTAACCAATCATATACCTTGAGAAAATCCTATTTCAATATATGATAAAAATATATACCTAATATCATGGTCGTGTGACCCTACCTGCATGGATTGAGCTAAAAGTGTGGCATCCTATTTTCACCCAAATCATGATTTTTGAACTATGAATGATCCCAGAATAACCATTAGTCCTCTTGGACCAAAACATGTATCCATATTAATCCATATTTCCTCAATTAAATAAGTGATTGATGGAAAACAATGAATTTGTACAACAAATATTGATTATGTTCTTTCAAGCATCCCCTTTAAATAACTTATTACCCAAATTTCCCTTCTAATGGTTTTGAATCAAAATTTGAGAAAACAAATTAAAACTATGATCATAAAATAATCTTCGTTTCAATGTTCTTGTTCTATACTCTTTCATTCTTCCATAGCACTCATACAAAAAGAACAGTCTTTCCTCGAATAACCATATTTCTACGATCCAAAATTCGAATAAGAATCTCCTCAAAGGACATATATATCTACAACTCCGCCTCATTGGGCTGAAAACAATTATATAAGAATGAATAGAAAAATAAAAACTGTGAATCATGAAATACATCATGAATAGCCTGATAACTTTGAGTTTACTACAACCAATAGGATACCGACCTGACACTCATTAGAGTCTTGAACGACCTAATGTAATTTATTGAAGGCTTACCTAGTCTTATAATCATTAAATTTCCTAACCATAGTGAAACACATAAAAAACTAGATCCCCAACCCTAAACTCTAGAGGTAATCTACATTGATCTTCATATAAATTTTTTGAAATATCTTAGAAGACATCTGCATCTGAATCAACTTCACAAGTCGTATTGTTTCTTGGATAAGATGATGTCCCAATATTTCTCCCGCTACCAACTCCATAAAACTCCATGATGATCATCATGGGATACAATACAAATACTCAAATGGAGACATCTTAATAGTATCCAATAATTTTCTATTGTAGATGAATTCAACCATGGGTATTATCCTCTACCAAGAACCCCCATTTTTTGATATTCATGCCAACAACCTGTTATATATAACATGAATCATTGAATAGTAATACAGGCCTCCCTATCTAAAATAAAAGATTTTGGTACAATTTGAAGATATATTATCTCATTCATATTGAACCTCCCCTAACCATTAAAAAAATTCCCCCCTTAAATGGTATAAAGATAGTGATAATCGTGATATGATCAACAAAAAACCATACTACCATTTTAAATTGAGGAATCCATGGTAAACCCATCATAATATCTATCATGTTATCATTCCATGTCCACTGGGGAATTGGTATCTATTGTAAAAGTCCATCTGGTTTCTAGTGTTCTTCTTTCACCTTTCTATAGGTGGAACACCTCTTAAAAAACCTGTAATATCTCATTTCATGCCTCAAAACCATTATTGATGTTGTAATCCGTATACATCTTGGTGACAACATGATGCCCTTCCCAAACTGAAGCACGAAAAACATTCATTACCTCCACTCTCAAGTCAAAAAAAATTCCTATGTGATAATGCACGCATAGGATCTCATCATTAACTATGGTCAATCCAGGAGGAGGGTCCTCACCTTCCACACTCTCCTATAGGACTAGGCTTTTAGATATCGATAGCTACATCATTATCGATCTATCCATAAGGTTAGAGGTGACAAGTGAAGATGAAATTTATATGTTCCCCTAACTATCCTTTCCCTCCAAATGAATGTCACAGAAAAACAATTTATAAGCTTCTACTCACTACTTGCATTTTGCATGACTGGTATTTCAGTTATCATCCTCAATGTGGTGTCCAAAGAAATTCCTTTAATAGGAATGTAAGAAAACATGATGTTAAATGATTAATGTATTATACCAATCACTAAAACCTCATACTTATATCACATTGTGTAAATATATACTTCAGGATTTACTGGTCTTTGTAAGCCAAAACAATGTCCTCCCAGCAAGTAATGTATCCAATAACACATTGTTTGGATTATTGTAGCTAACACAAGATACATATTCTGGTTATTCCTCTCATGTGCCCTCAACTACCCAGACCCATATGTTAAAATTTGATCCCTCAAAATATGAACTACTCTCAGTAAAAAAGTAAATGAATCACTATACACATTATAACTCTTGCCTGGATATGAAAATTCATTATCAACAATGAATTCAATCTCTATTTCATCTCTTTTATGGTCACCTCTCAAGAATCTAATCATACATAGATCACACAATTCATAATTAACCATTTAAATGGAGCTGATATGCATGATAATTCTAATATGAAATTTGTGAAGTGATTATCCATCCATAATAAACTCTACACCCCAAAGATATAATTGGGATCTCTCTATAATGTACAACTCTTAACATATCTTAGTCCACTGATAATCTTTTCTATGAGATGATTTAACCCAACATGTTAACATAATCCATCCATAAGTGGAACATTGTGAGCATAGAATAACTGATTCTCTCTCAGTGTAATCAGAATTATTTCAATATGGGTGTTACGGACATATCTATAATGATAATACACCAAGATATCATCCATGATAACCACCAAAAATGAGTCAAGATAATGATGGGAAAATTGGTTCATTAGTTCAATGAATACAACTGTCTAGTTCATGACATTGAACGACATAGCATACAGACAATAACTTCTTTGAAAGGCATTGTGATAAATGTCTAATGGTCTAACAGAAATATAATGGTAACAGAATCTCCAATCATTCATTGATTAGACCCATGATCATAATAGTTTCTCAAGGAGATCATCTATCCAGATAAGAGGATTCCTTTTCTAATAATTTTATGTTACCATCATATGTTTTTGAAAAAATAAACTAGAAAACCCCTTAGAGAAGTTAAGGGTAAATTAACCCCTTCACTTCATAATCCTCTAGCAACCGCTTCAGCTCTTGAAACTCCATAATATCTACCCTTCAAGGATGAATGGATATTGGTGATGATACTAGAACTATATAGATAAATAAATCAATATCTCTTTCAATAGGTAAACCATAAAAGTGTTTGGGGAAGTCATCCTTGACATGTGAAACCACTAGAGAAAAGATACTCTAGTCTATTACATAATCATCATATTATAAACGTGAATTATGGGAAGTCATCTTTCCTATCCCAAAATGATCATGAACGAATCCGCATTCCTAGAAAGCCCATTCACCCTTGTGATTGAACTCCATTCCTATCGGCAATGGAAATATGACATTATAGTGATTCTAATCAACAAATGAGAATATTGTAAACAGCACGTCCATCACACGAAGGATATAAAATAATTTCATATTGATGATGTAAATGTCTGAAATGAGGTGACACTCACCAATATTGATGGGTCACTCCCTGCACCATCATATTTCCTTCAAATCTAATTCTTAAAGGCGTGTCAATATTCATGATTTCAATAGAATATTGGCAACTAATCCCATGATTTCTTCAGGGGGGTTAGATATAAATATATGTGAATCACCTATATCAAATAGTGTAAAAGATAAATGGAAGGATACTAAAATAGTATATATGATGGCATAATGTCTGAGATCCTTCTCTTTATGGCTCTGTTACAATGCATGAGTTTGGCCTGTTTTGTGGCCTTGTGACACAAGTTTTTTACCCTGAGATGATCCCCCATGCAGTCGTTGTGAACATGGTGTCTGGCTACCACATCCACGACCAACACCAAGGACTATTCGGCATGTTATTCCCTAGATTCCCATCATGTGAGATGCTGCTAACTCAGATCCATAGTGTGGAGTCAGTATAGACCCACTCTCACTGAGTACAGGGGGAAATGTTAAACATAAGTGTTTTTTATGACCAATATTTCTGCAAGATCATCATTCAACTATGACCCCCAAACACAATGGTATATTATGTACCACCTACCACAATTGTAACACATATCTTATCTACCCGAATGATGGGTTCAGCTTCACATATCAACATGTGGAAGCTCCAGAAAATAGTTTATACTTCTGGTCGAAGCAGTACTAGATCATGATACAAAACTTCCCTATTTCACATTCCTAGCTACTCTACGGTTATTGTTTCGGATTAGTTCTAGATTCACTATTCCAGAAATTATAGTCATCCTACTAACATTCTCATACGATCACATTCCATAATGGAGACCATACTCAAATATCATAACTCTGGATAGCTGGTCACCCATTAGGATTGGTGTGAAGCATAGAGCTTTGCAAAATAGGCTGAATAAATCATAATTGATAGCACAACCTTATTCAGATATTTGAACACCCAAGATCAAATGGACCTACAACTCTTAAGATATAAATAATATAAAAAGGACATATGAAAATCATTCAAGGACATCTCCCTATGAATATCAGTCAGAGTAATAACATTAGACAATCTCATATAAGAATTACACCACATTTAAATATAAGGATTTTTCCTCCTCTTTTGAGGAATATCTATATTCATTTAGAAATAAATCATCACCTCTATCCCTAAATACAAAACCTAATGACCTCCATTCTAAAAAAACATTGTTTATAATGCTATAAAAACTCATTAATCTTCTTTGTGATAGTCAGGGTAGGCCGTAGTTCTCCCTAAATAGTCTTCTTGAATGACAAGATCCCATAACTGAGTTGTGAAAATTCCCTATCTCGGGTACAACAACATGTGTCACAGCAGACTCAACTAGAGGATCCTCTATTATCCCAGGTCTAATGACCTCTAGAGTATGGTCATCAACACTCTCCTAGCATGCCACATGAGGTAGTCATGGAGGCCTTACTCTACAACTCCAAATATATTCCTCAATTACAGATAATTATCAAAGATCATATCTTAAAAGTATATATATTTAATAGAATGGGAAATGTAAATCCTATATAATAAATCCCCGTCTATGTTCACTAAGGGTCTAGTTTGGTTGAAAAGAAAGTGAGAGACACTAACAAAATCACATTACTGATGTCATCTATTTTCATGTTCTCTACAATAATAAATTTCAGTTTAACTTTGTTTTTATTTTTTATAATTTTAAACTAAGTTCAAAATCACATTAATTGAATTTATACTCATTTCATGTCTATAAAATTATTTTTAGAATGTAAGATAAATTTTACTCTAAATTTTGATTCATGGGGTCCCATAATCCAAAGGGATCAGTGATTGTCTTCCAACCATGGCATATCTTATACATTCTATTGTACAGTTGAACAATGGTCTTTGGTATTATGATATGAGAGGGTGCATACACCTCATGGACTAAATCGAGACATAAATCCAATCTGTTATATATCATTTCTAAATATAATTATCCCAATATCAGACATATCTATCACAACATCTATCAAAAATGAATAAAATAAGTAATTCATCCTAGAATATATGGAAAATGCATGGAAGGTTATTTATAACATATTCATAATATGATGCATGACATGGAACACTATCATTATTAGGGTTGAAAATGAAATAAACCAACCATTGAATCAATAATATCACCATGACGTGATTGTGTCAACCAATGGTGAAATAAAATCAACAGTAATGGATATAATTAAAAAAACGCAAATTTAGAGATATTTTTTTATTATGACCGAGATATCTATTTCTAGGAAAAACTCATAACTATATTTAAATTCCTTCCAATCCCTATAAATTCTCTCCAAATAGTAATTAAAGTTTGATAATTACTTCTCTAATACCACTATATATCATCTCAGTTCTGAATGCCACTAAAAGGTTCTCAATACCATGTTTTCCACAAGGCCTCGGCACATATTCCAAAATTCCATAGGATACATACTGGCACCAATTTCTTGAGTGTGTCATTGGGGAGACTATTCACACATTTGTATAGGGTAGCAAGTCATAAATCAGAGAAAAGTTCAATATTGGAAGTGGTAGACAATACAAATTGACTAAACCAAGGAACAAAACTATTATTAACAATGATATATGTTATATAGTTCACATATTGATGATACATATAACATGTTTCAAATAAAGTATCCAAAATTGGTAGGAATAATTCATATACATTACATGTCCCCAATGAAAAAAGAAGAAAATAAGCAACCCAGTAGCATCTTAAGCATGGTCCCCTACCCCAAATCATGATATCTAGTAAATTTGTTATGTATCATTTTATTATAGAATCATTTAATCATATAATACATTTCTATCATAATAGTAGACTCAAACTAGGTGTTAGAGATAATCCCACTAGGAAACAACACAATGTCTCTTCCAATCAATCAGTTATTATAAAAAACAAGTGTGATGGATGTATAAAAAGCATAAAAATTATCAAAATTAAACATCCATATTGCTTAATCAATTTCATTTAACTACTCAGTATCCATTATGTTTTATATCTCGGGAGCAGAGTGAACCCGAAATCCCATTTACATTAAATAGAAAAAAAAATATTCATGCATGACATCTATTAAAATAACAGTAATCTCTGAATCCATCATCTGATTTGGATTGTTAGAAAGTACATATTGTGATAAATTATTAATTTAATTTGAAACATGAGAATGTCCCTGACATTCCTACATCATAATACAGAAATCACTAATGGTATTATGTCAAGATATGATCTTCTGTAACATTAATATGATGGAAATCATGTATCACCTAGGTATGATATCCACTATCACCTTACAAGCCCAACATGGTGAACCTCTAATGATCTATGTATATCTCTAGGTGGGTTATGATCCATTCCATACAAGTCCATAATTACCAATCTATTATGGCCTCCCTAGGATCACTCACTGAGTTTGTTGTCAAATTCCCTTTTTGAGTCTTTAAAAAAATTTATTTGGATCCTTCACTCACTCGTCAAATATATCATACGTAAATAATTCCAACTCTGGAATAATCTATTTTGAATCTTGATTACCTAAATTAATAATCAAGGATCCATCCATTGATTCCATTATTGTAATCCTTCAGTTTTATCTATGCTTCAACCATGGAATTAAATACACTAGTCTAATGAGCCAATCCCTGTAATCCTTCAACTCTATCCATGATTATACATTATAAATTTAGAGTTTCTTCAATTAAATTATATTTAAAAATTTCAACTAACATGATTGGGTAAAACCCAAAATCATCCATTTCATTCTCACATCAATATTTTAGTTAATCTGTCTGCATCCTCAAAAGAAATTTTCAATCATTTACTCACATGGGCTCTATCATAAAAACAAGCCTCAAAATTTAATACATGTCTTAGTTATCAATTACCTCACATAGGAAAAAAATTAAGAATGAATGCATACATTTATATGAAATGGCATAAATGGGTGATTATAATGTCATCGATCGCTTAACGTAAATTTTGTTTCATTTAAAAACAACAACATAAATAAATTTATCAATTTGATTTATATACCAATTAACAAATTAAATCCAATGATCAATGGGAATAGATGTTACTCATATAAATCCAAGGAGAAATCCCTGATGGGACATTTCAAAATAACAAACCCATGGGTTGGAACGTAATAACGTTACACAAACTATAACAAAAATTAACAAAATTATTAAATTAACCAAAACCCAGAGGGAAATAATAGAGTTCAATTTTTTTAGGTGAAACTAAAAAATTGGTTACATGACATGACAACATATATAAATTGATCTACTATTTGAGAAATCCATGAAATCACATACCATATTTCCATTGTAGATAGATCATCCAGTATCAAGTCTAGATTTTTTCGATATTAAGAGAAATTTTAAGAAATGATGAAGAATGAGAAATTAGGGCATATTACTCTAAATCCTAACACTATAGCTGATATCCATTATAAATTTATAATATTTAAAATGAATTAAGGTTATACTACTATGATTCCAATGATACATCCCATGATTTATTTGAATAATGAACATGATATATCATTTAATTACAAATTTATTTGAGAGGGAATCTTCTGAAAGAGTTCGCCAAGGTATGTATAAGAGAAGAGACCTAAATATTTTTCATGAAAAGAAATTTAATAGAATTTAAAATTTATAAATTATTAAATTTATAGGGCTTCAAAAAGTAGGTAAATAATTCACCAGACAATATGTCGATCATGAATATCATCATGTAGTCCATGGGGCAATCACATGATTTACTAAACATGTGGAAATAATGTTAAAATCATCTATTAATATCTACTAAAAATGAAATCCATGATCCACAACCATGTGGCCCTACTAGTATGGGTTTCACAAACCATTAAACATAATCTTTTCAACTAAAACATGGGTTTAGAGCAACATACTGGCCCATAAAACCCTCAAGTTATCTAGGTTCTCAAATACCATCCTAATTTGGATATATCAATGATATTAATATGTGAATGGATAGAAAACAATGAATTTGTATCTCAGAGAAGAACAATTTTCTTACATATCCTCATTCTGGTTTATATTATTAAAGTAGTAGATAATATATTTTTGAAATTACCTTGATTATAATATTCAACGCATGGACTATTGGATGTGGGGTTCAAGGGTTATCTTTTTTTCCACATATGTTCTAGGATTGGTAAAATTAGGGGGCATGAAATTCATATATCCCTTATATCCTAGAGAATAATAGTTATTTTATTCTTTTTTAATCCTTATTAGTAGATAAATATTGATAAAATTATCCTAGTTAGTGTAAATTTTATTAGTAGAGTTACGAAGTCACCTAAAATATAATGCATATATAATTTATACATTATCCATGGTCTGTGAATATCATGGAACAAATAAATTTCTGAGTTATGAAGAAATTTTTTGAATAATTATATGATATATTTGTGTTTCTATGGGATTATAATGATCAATTGCATATATCAGGTATTTAGTGGATGTTTTGAATAAAAAAATAATATTTTAATCATGAGTAATTTAGATAGTAACAAGGTTTAGGGATTTTTTATCACATAAAAGTTATATTATTATATTTGAATAGTTGTGTGTAACATTACATAATAAATATATTCTATGGAGAAAACATGAACATGTTTGGGAAAATATATACAAAATAATAATTTGATTTTTAATTTTATTTCATATCACAATATTCTATAATTATTTATAAATACCGTATAATTTTAATATTTTTATTACATTTGGATTTTATTAATTTTTTGTTATTTTGGATAATAGAAAAAATAAATATTTTAGTGTTCTCTAATAAAATGATATCCATTTATTGAAAAAGAAAACAATCATATTTTAATTTTTAAATTATTTTGATTATGATTTAATTGAGATGATTTTGGTTAAAATATGTTTCAAATTGAACTATTTTATAACTTCTTGGCCAGACAGTCTTTTCAGTTATAGACTGTATAAAAAAATTATAATAACATAGATAATATTATTTTTGGGGAGTGAATGATGGGAAATGATCAGTATGTAATGAATGATGATTAGCTAACAATATAGGTTGTATAAGAATATTAAACCATGTAATGGAAGATATATTAAAAGATTATAGTCCATAATTGCCTAATTAATATATAAAAATGAAATGTTTAATAATATGTTAATTACATATTATCTCGTTAAAATATACCAAAAAACATTGAATGTGGTTTTGACAAATATTAAAAATAGTTAAAGGATAATACAAATATATAATAGATGGAAATTATAAATACATAATAATTATGCCACATTTTTGTTGGTTGAATAACATTGATATAAATAAGTCATTCAGAATATAATATTACAGCTAGTGATTAATTGTTTTTATAAATTTATATATGTGTTCATAATATTATTTAAATGATCTAATGATTTAGATCAGTCATTAATATGGTTGATACATAGAGATAAATTTGTATTTCGAATGTTCTCTTTTAATTTTAATAAGAAATAATACTTTAAATATGTTTCAATCATATAATGCCTAAATATAAGAGAGGAGAAATGCGATGATTGGAAAATATTCCCAAATAATTAATTATTTAAATATATTTATGAAATAAACATATATGAATATACATAGTAGTTAAATTTTTAATTTACCCATGTAGAAGAATTTTATTATCTATAGTAATACAAGTAAAAAATATAAAAGAATTATTATGGGTTTCTATCATCATATAGTTATATGAGATGAATATTGAAATTATTATGTAAGTGGCAATGTTAAATAATGTTGTTATAATATATATCATATCTAGTTATGGGAATCATGATATTAAAAATATATTGTATAATATATATTTGTGAAAAAAATACAAATTGTGAATAAGGATTTGTTTAACATATAATGTTATTTCCTAAGGGGTTGGTAAATTTCATGTGATTAAATATGTAGGGTGTCTCTAGTATCCCTCACCATTTTATTTCAATTTATTTTAATTAATTACCAACTCTATATAAATTATATTACTAAATGGGCGGAGAAAAATTCATATTTAAGATCAATGGATTATTAAGATCAGTTGTCAGTTTTCATATAACCTTTATGATTTACTATTATGATATTATAAAAGAATCATTATTTCATTTTTTCACCATTGTAGTTAATTTAATATATTTTAGCATCCTCCTTATAATTTAGATTTTTCTGTATCATAGAATTCATTTTTAAATAATAATAATAATGATGATTATGGAGTGAGTAATAATTTTATGGGTAAATATGATATAATATTATTTAATTTTTAATACATTGTTTATTAATATATAGTTGTTTGGAAAAAGAGTTATTTCATGTAGTTGTGATGATATGTGTCATTTCAATACACATTGACCATTTTAGTGAATCATTATGTTTATATAAGAAATAATTGGGTAAGATAAATATAATATTATTGTTCAAATTCATGGTATTGAAAAGTATTAACTGTAGAATAAATATATATGAATTAATTTTCTATTGTGTGTGAACATAATTGGAAGACTCGTGGGTAGTAGAAAAAAATAGTTATCAAATAAATCCTAATTAAATGAAAAAAATATCATTAATTTTTAATAAATTAATATCTCCCTTTTGTTCCCATAAAACTCAGTAAAATATAAAATATCAATTTAAATATTTTTCATTCAATATATACTAAAATATAAAAAACCAATAATTTGTCAAATTTTCAATTTTTTATTGCATCTGAATGAGATAAGAAATATTATTTTTTCAATACCTTGTATATTAATGTACAAATTCCATTTTTTATGATCAATTGATGATTTAATTAACTCATATATTTTGAAATGAATAATTATTTTATGGATTTATGTTAAATATAATATTCAATAGAAAAATTGGATGACACAACTTTTAAAAATTAGAGTAAAATTTAAATTTAAAATTTATTGATGATTTGTATATAAATGATTACAATGATTAATATAATATATATGATAAATATAATAAATATAATTATTATAGAAAATTAAAATGACTATATATATTCTTGTGGTACACAGGGTCATAAATTATAATTTTATTTAATATGAATTAGGTTTTAGAAAAGGAATAATATCATCGATGAGAAGGATATTTTCTTTATATACCCCATTTAAATATACATAGGAATATATATATTATGGTATTCTATTATATTATCAAATTAATGTATTTTAAAGGAGGTATATAATATATGATTTCCAATTTGTGTCATTATTTGATACAATTTGAAATTTAGTGTTTATAATTTGAATATGAATTTTTTAAATTATTTAAAATGATTGTAATAATGATTCATAAATAATAGTTGGATTTTTAGTTCTTGGTATCAAAGATATTATTTATTAAGAAAATATATTAAAATGTATTTGTTTGTTAAAAACAATATAATATTCATGATGAATATGTTTTTCATCTTTTGTGTAATTATGCAACACATAAACTTTAGTATTGGAGTGCATGGACCACACACAACATGCCATGCTCTGAATAAGAAAATATGTTAGAAGAACCATCTTGATAGGAGAGGAGTGAATAAGATTCATCACAATACCATTATATTAATATAATATTATATAATATTAATGATAAGATTTTAATAGAACCATTGTTTCCAATACCACAAAAATTAATCAATCACACTGAATTTGTATGCATCATTTCCATGAGTAAAATGTACACTCAGATACTTGATGTAAATTAAATAATACGTATAAGCCA
Organism: Viscum album; assembly: GCA_963277665.1. Lineage (NCBI taxonomy): Eukaryota > Viridiplantae > Streptophyta > Magnoliopsida > Santalales > Viscaceae > Viscum > Viscum album. Next base: position 477,510,734 of record OY728148.1, read on the forward strand.
TGATTTGTGGTTCTGAATATAATGTAATGGGTGTTGGACATACTCTCTTCTTATCAATAGGAAACATCTACTAATCATCCACCTGGGTGGAATAATAATCACTCAACCGGTGGCTAATATGAACAGAACGTAGTTTCCTGACTAACTATGAACATGGTCTCCACATGAAATATAACAAGAAACACTAGAGTCTATTGAGTGTATCATAAAAGTTAACTCAATAGAGACATAACAAATCAATAAAAAATACCACATGTTTTATATAACAATTTAATGACCACATCCAATGTATCATTGATCCTATATAACTAGTTAATTAATAGATACATTGTTAATATATACATTGTATTTTGAAAAGGTAATTTGTTCCAATAGATAAAATTAAAAAATCAAATCACATAATCAACAATTTTTTAAAATAAAAAACCAATAATTCTATCATCCTCCCCCCTTAAAACATTCATGGATATAACTCTAACAATTCAGGACCCACATGGACCTCCATGTGTGGATGTAAGAAATGAGTTAAACTATATGAACATCCCCAACTGTTCAAGATATGGAATCTACCAATTAGTAAAATGACATAAAATTTGGGTTCCTAATCATAATGTACATATACATAATAAAAATGCCAATACATACAATTACAATTCAATGTAACAACTCAGTCAAAAAAATTTTTTGATAAATTTATTTCAAAAACTCTATCATACATAGTTCAAAATTAATATTTTAATAACCTGATACCATTTTATATATATTTATATTTATATAAATTAAATCTCTTTAATATCTTGTGATATAAGTCATTCTAATTCTAATATAACTATTAAATAGACTACCATTATAACAAAATTATTAAATTGGATTATATGAATATGATGACATAAAAATTAAAATATTATGGGTTAATGAATTATAAAAAAACATTTTTGATATCAATTTATAATGAGTAAAATTAAGAATGATTCAAAATAAAATTAAATTTTTTATGAAAACTATATTTTTGTTCTAATAAAGGTTTCATTGTGTTTTGTACATTAATAATAAAATTAATTTTGAACTTTTTAAAAAAATTTATGTTAAAAAATCAATTAATTTTTACAATCCTCATTAATAAATAATTATTTTGTGATTATTTTATTATTTTCTTATAACTTTATAATCTCAATGAATACTAAATAAATATTGGGTTTTGTTAAAAAATTCAATTCTTTTAAATAATTCACAAAGGTAAAATGAATATAAGATTATTTAAAAAGTGAAATTAGTTTAATTATATTATTATTAATAAAATTTCAGTCATTTTAATAAATTATAATTCCAATTTTTATATAAATTATATTTCTTATAAAGATTTTACTATTGGAAAGCAGTGTTATGTCTTCACATCTACGAGTTTAACAATAATTTTATTAATTAAACTTCTATGAATTGAATTTTTAAAAAATAGATTCCATGTTTTTAATCATTATATTTTATATTATATAATATTTTAAACTCAATTTACTTCATTATGAAGTGTGAAATTATTAAAAAAATTCAAATTAAGGATAAAACCGCATTGCCGAGGGGATAGTCAAATACAATAAGGGATAAAATTAACTAAAATTATGTCCAAATACAGTTTTCTGGACATATGTAGTCCTTATATAATCTAAAGTTCAAAAATTGACTATTTTTAATCATATATTCTTAATGAATCTTTTGGTACAATTTAATATTTTGACAAATTTCTAACATGTCCTTCCCCTAACTTTTAAAATAACACTCACTCTCTAACCCCCTTCACACTTAAAAAAACAAATTTGTATCGTTAAATACCTTGCAAATAATATTTCAGTTAATTCTCATTACATTGATACAATGGTTAGATTATAAATTAAAATTTATGATGGGTTTAGGAATAACCATAATGAATTGTCTGAAAAAGATGTATAGTTATAAGACATGTATTTTTATATTCAGTATTTTGTTTACTCATTAAATTCACTATAAAATATGATAAATTAATATAAACATTATCTCCCATATATGTACGGTTTATTATGATAATTTAATTCCAATTTGAATTTCATATCACATAAAATGGTAGATTAAGCCATCAATCGTGTATATGGTGGACTACTGCCTCACGAACTGAAATAATTCCTTATCCATCGCCACCTGTCACGTATGGAAATAATGATGTATTTAATATATAGAAATAACATAAATATTCTTCAAATTATAATTTAACATTTACATTCCAACAATCCACTTATTGGAAAATTGATAACACCCCTAGTGCATACATCTTGACTACAACCTCTTAATAATAATGTGATTATTTTTTATTTTTTTAACATTATATGTAAAATTGACAGTATTAATTAATATAAATTATTTTAATTATTTTAATATTTCCCTTTAAATTAGAAATATTATTTTCCATTTTTTCGATATATATTTAAAATAAATTAAAATTTCATTCATACGTTTATATGACTTATCATCTCCATGAACTGTGCAACAAAATTTTCCACAACTAAATATTTTGGAACATTATTAATAATTTTAAAATGAATATATTTTAAATTTATATAATGGGTTATATTTGGAAGATGATGTAACTATTATCAAGATATAAGGAAGAAATCTTCCAAACCAAACCATAGATAAAAAATAATGTTGTTATCAATGTGAATAGTGTTTTTAATAATTATGTATTAATAAAATGATTATAAATGGGTATAATAAAATAATATATGGAATGATATGTATTAATATTGTTTTAAAAATTATTTTAATAAATATAAATTTATGAAATAAGAGGTTCTAATATGTATGATGAAAATCGGACTAATGGATTGGATTTCCCATCTCACATTCACATCCATGAGACCTATTCCATATTCACCACATCATTCCTTAGTTTGGTGTATACACTAAACCAATGATATGTTATATCTGAAAGGAAATTATATTATTTATTTTTAAAGTATAATTTTAGTTTATTTCAATAACGTGTTTTATGATTCATATATAATCAAAGTAGAAATAGATTTACAATTTATAGATCCTAGTTTTTAATGACTATTTATGTCTAAGTCTCCAAAGATGAAATAATATTATATATTAATATATTAATATATTAATTTTTCCTTCAACCATTAATTAATGAAATACTTTTTTAATATTATAATTTTCCTCTATATGGTACATAATATTATATATATTTTTAAGAATATATGACATTAATTTTTTCTAAAGTTAGAATCCATATTCTTTTAAATCCATGTTTTAGAAAAATAAATCAAAATGTTTTCAAAATTTTCAATGTATTTTATTAAATACATTTTTACCCATGATTTACTTTTTAAAAACATATTAAAAATAAAATAGTTGTCACTTACAAAAAATAGTAATTATATATTTTTTATAAAATTAATAAATTTATGTTTCCATAAAATGATATAAAAAAATATGTACCACCTTGAACAATATTTTATGTAAGGAGTCCTTTACATTTTTCCATGATTCATTTTTTTATTAGATTTATTTTCAAAATATTCTATATTTTTTTATTTAAAAATTTGATTTCATTGTATAAAATGATATTTTCATCAATAATTCATTTAATATATTTTTTATTTCTATATATCAATGAAACAAAACATCCTTTTTTTACCCAATAATAATATATTGTAAATAAAATGTCAATATTATTTCTATGTGTGTTATTATTATTTTGAATTGTACATTAAATTATTATTCCCTTATCCATGGTATTCCGGATGGATTATGATTATGTTTTTTTCTTTTTCAGTATAATAAAAATCATGTGATATTTTTTCAATACGATTTTTTATAATTTTTACATATATGGGAAATGAATTACATTTAATATACTAGTAATCAACTATGAATCTTTTACCCTTATTATTTTTTTACACACATATATAAAAATTTCATTAGACATTGTATTTTATGGGATACAAACACAAATACCCCTAATTGAATTGTTAGAACTGATTAGACAAAGTAGAACATGTGTTTGGCTAAGGACTTACCCATTTTTGTAAAATAAATTATAACGTGGGCCTGATAATATGGTTACATGTTCCAGAATTATGAATTCCCTCATTATGATATTATATATTGATATCCACATGATTATTTGATTATTTATTATATTTATGGATTTGTTTCAGTATTATGTGACTATCTATTTTTGAATTATTTTTCCCATTAGTAATTCTTTTAAATTTCATCATTGTTCTCAAATTATGGTTTAAATTTAATGAATTTTAGTTATTACCATTATATACTTATTATGTATTTTTTTTCAAATTGATTATATTATAAACATACCCTTAACTAATAATAATATATCACCACTTTTTTAGGATTATTATCCAATAGATTCCTATAAGGGTAATGATATTTATATATAAAAATTTTCAAAATGGAATAATGGTGTTCAAAATGTAAATTATATGATTATAAAAATAATTTCAAAAAGTTCATAACCACAGTACTCTTATTTTTATTTCCATTAAAACATAATACATGGATAATTACATTTATATCTTTATGGAAAGTGATACCACGTTCTCGTATGATTATAATTATTTCCATAATAGATTCCTTTGAATGATTTCCATAATATCTTCTATGATACAATAAACCACACTCCTTGGATTTCGTACATTGTATGTAGTATGCCTTGATAACTTTATAATTGTAGCCTCATACATCAAATAATTTTATTCTATATGTTGATTACGAATCAATAATTTTCACTCCATATGTTGTCATATATCATGTGGAAAAAAATTTCGATGAACATTACCAAAAACTCTTTACGAACCATGTTTTATATTTCTTATCACTCTATATTGTTTTGACAAAATTCCCACTACTTCTCCACATCCTCGAGAGATGATAACATCCATGAGAATTATATCCCCATAATTACAATAATGAGTGAGAAATATCATTTATTATGAACATATCCATTTAATACAATGAAATGGATTTTTCGTACATTAAATTATGGAGGTTTATGACACATGAAATGGTAAATATTTTTTACAATATTTTTTTGGATCAGTATGATTCCCTATACAAGAAATGTTATTGGATATAAAATGTGTTATCTTCATCATTATAGTTATAATTTTGTCATCTCTAGTTACAGATATAGATGTGGCCTCATTATATTTACTATGATGTAATTCTAAACATATACTACATTCTTTGATACGTTTTAAATTTCATCGAGTATGATTCATTTTTCAAAAATCAAGTATTCTAAATTAAATAATAGCCATAAAAATAATTATGTATATTTCAGAAACTACTATTACACTTGTCATATATTAAAAAATTTATGCATAGATAGTATCATAATCATAAGCTTGGTATATTTGGGAATATTATAAATCCATTAAAATATTTTCAAATCATTCATAATGGGTTGTAAAGAATGTTTTAATTTTACAATGAATATCCATCCTGAGTTTCAAACTATACATGAACTGAATCTATTGTTTTCCTACCAATTACGATCAACCCAAATCTTATTAACATTTTTTGATAGACATTACTCCTAGTTAATTCAGTTCTAGAGTTATAGTGTCATTTTTATCAATACATAGATTTATTGGTGGCATATCCAATAAATCACTAACATCCCAAAATATTAATATGTAATCCTAAAAGACTGATTATAACAATATTTAGATTTTGGGTTATGTTATAAAATAAATTATTTTTTAACTCCATTTCCCATGATCTCTTCTAAATTTAAATTCAATGTAACTACAATAATATGAAACACTATTTGAAGCATTATACTAGGTTTCTATGGAATTTCCCATAGAATATGTCATGGGGGAAAGGCCAAGTTTATACAATCGCTATAGTTGAGGATGATGTTTCTAATGACATGGTGGGAGGTAGATAATTACTATTATAAAATTTACTTATTGATTTATATTATTTTGTGCCTTCAAAATCATTTATATTATCCACGTTTTCCATAAAAATTGTGTACTTCATTATAACAACAATAATAGAGTTATCATTAAAGACTCCAAGTTGATGTATCTCTTCAATATGGGGGTTTTATTCAGTTCCCATAATGATAATTAAGTGAGATCAATTTATTTATCACCATTATTACACATATGGTCAATTTTTTAAACAAACCATTCCATCAACAATCATTAAAAATATTGTTCAATAGTTTATTTCAGAGAGAAGGATGTTATAAATAGTGATGAATATGAGTAATTACCTATCATTAAAGTGGATATATCATTATCTATGTTGTTTATATATCCACAACTGAAATCTTATATAAATTAGATTCATCTGGATGAAGAGAAACTAAAATCTATGGACACAATTGGTAATATTAAAATGGGTATTTACCTATTTTAGTGGTATTTATTGATATATTTATTAAGGAATTAACATGGAATCCACTAGAGTGTGATGTTGAGATTACCATTGATTAAATATCTACTGCAATTCTTATATCACGTACTCCATATATAATGGACACTATGAAATTATTTATCTTTAATTAAACTATAGTAGATTTTTGGTAAATGATTTATGTTCCCTAATATTATACATTGCGGTTCCCTAGTTTTTTTATTCAAGAAGAATGATGAAACATTGGGATTTTAATTAAATTAAAGGAAAATCAATGCTATCACAAAAATTAATATTTTTCATATACATCACATCAATGTCTTCTTCGATCAAAATCATAGAGCACAATTTTTTTCAATTAATATACGTTATTATATGTATAATAAATTGCATGTAAAAAATGAATATATTCAAAAAATAACATTTCATTAGATGTGTGGACATTATGAGTTCATAGTAATTTCATTTTTATATTCCACTAAACCCTATGTTTTCTTGATCTAATGAACATAAGATTTAATAAATACCATGATAATTTTTTTATTTATTGAATATATCTTATATTAATCTAGGAGTTATAACGTCTATTTGAATCTTTTTACGATCATTATTGAGGGACATAAAATAAAAGCATTTTATGGGGAACTTAGAATGTGTGATTTATGGATTCTAAATGATTCTAATAATTTTCATATTGTATCTATGAATGGAATCGTAATAGATCCTATAAAAACAAATCCAGTCAAAAAATGAACTATAACAAGGAACATATCAGATATATGTAGTTCTGTTGGTTTGGTAGATTACTATAAATTTTTTATAAAAGTTCATCCATATTAGAGATCACATTATAGAATAGTAATTAAAGATGGATTCTGTTCATATAAAAAAAGAATATGGATAATGTTTTGAAGAATTCAAAAGATTATTTTAGAATAATCTGATTTTGACACTTTAATGAACAGATAATGGGTTTGTAATATATAAGGATTCATCGAAAAGTTGAATTATTGGTATCCTTATATAAATGATAATGTTATTGTGTGTACATAAATGAAGAATATGATTTAGAAACAAAATAATCAAACCCATGATCTTGTGTTCGTTGGTGTAATCATATCTTTAATGATAGGATGAAATAATATCCATTTTGAATAGTTTGAAACATATATGTATCCTCAGATCAGAAAATAAATATTTTCAATGAAAATCATTTATCTGAGAAAAATAGGATTAATTGAGATTCTAATGTACAATGACTTCTCAATACAATACATCCTATGGAAGGGAAATTGGGTATCAGTTTTAGTAAGTGGGAATGATCTTTGAGTCTTGAATAAAATGTTGATTTCCAAATACCCTATGTGAATGGATTTTGTAAAACAAGATCTAGAAATAATAGTATAATGGGATAAATACCTATTTTTTACAATGGATTCCAAACTATCATTTTTGTAAAAAAGTGTAATGTTCACAACATGATGATGAGAATCATGAAAATAAAAATAAAATCATGAATGGTGGAAAATTGGATGACTCCATTTGTGAAATTTGTATTCTGAAATATGGAAGGAGGCTATTTTTCCCGTATATACCTCATTGATGAGTTAATTATTATATTATGATTATTTCATGAATCTGTCCATATATATTAGTTTCACTTTCACGTATATAGATTTGTGGGATGAATTTTGGAGCGTTAATACAATGTCATAATTTTCTGGTAGTGTTTCTTATTGATTGGTTTTCCATTTAGAGAAGGATGAGAGAAAACATCTTAAGGAATTAATGAAACCTCTTCCAATTCCTATGTTTAAATATGATGACATTCCTATGGAAATTTCCATTATATTATAATATTATCCTAAAGGAAAATACATAATATGGGGTTTTTGATCACCTAAAAAATATGCACATTTCCTCACCAAAAGAGATGTTTTTCCTTCTTGTAACATTACCAAACAATATATTAATTATTTTTAAGGCTTCATGGAACACCACTATCAATTATTACTAATCGTGGTCTATGATTTATAATAAACTTTGAGAAGTGTTTTTCAGTGGATCATTATAATAAGCTTCTCTTAGCCACCTTGTGTCCCACACAAATAATTGTAAAGTCTTAAATATATATTCAAACATAAAAATACATGTTTAGGTATTTCAATCATTTCATTAAAGGTTTATGGGATTGTTATTTCCCTTTGATAGAGTTTTTCTTTACCATTTCTTTCATTACTATATTATAATTGTGTATTATGATTGATTATATGATAAGAGAAGTCAAAATCCAATTATATTGGAAGAAGTTATTGAAAGGATGTGTGTGGGTACAAAATATGTGGAGTAGAAAAGGGAAAACATAAATACAATTCAAACCCATATCAAATTTTCCCAATTCCATAAAAATTTGTATGATAATAATTTGTAGAATTATATTTAATTTCAACTAATAGATCATCTATTCGTAAAATTTTATCTGTGGAATGTTGTTTTATGGTTTGGTAAGATTTGTAATCTAAGCCCAGTTGTATTGAAAATTTCTGATCCTAAAATGAATTTCAGTTGTGGCATAGAATTTGAAACTGAGGACATGTTTTTTGAATGTACATGACATATTTCGTATATCAATATTATGTAAGTACATGACAGGCACAACACATGTTCTCATCTTTGACGAAATGGAATTTGAACCCATTATATCTTATTATGAATATACTATCATTTTCAAAGAAACTAGGGAATGATTTTTTAATAATTAGAAGACATGGATGTAAATGGTTCATTAAATAAATAATATTATATTAGAGTTGATGTGGGAACCAATGGACATGATGATGTAGAACTAACAAAATCATTTAACGGGGATACATTTTAAAAATCATGAGTAATATATTTTTAAGTAGGGAAAATGTAACACTCTAGGTATATAATAATATATTTCCCTTATAATAAATTTTTAACTATTTTCTATCTTACAAAACACACAACCCCGAGTCTAAAAGAACCATAAATAGAATATCTTTATAAAGAAGCTATAAAATTGGAGGGTATGGTTATGTCAATATAAATTATAAAATTATTACTGTTAAAATATTTTGAAATTATTTTATTGGTTATAAATTTTCTATAAATGATAATAAAAAACCTATGAAACAAATTTTTTTTCTAAAACACATTATTTTTTCTAATAATTGTTTTAATCATGTTTTTCACACTTTTGTTGAAATTAACTTTTAACACGTTCAAGATACTTATTTTATAAAATTAAGTAATTTTTTGAAATAATAATATAAAATATTTCTATGATATTTGTTTAAATTTTTTAATGCTTTAATTATTTGATGGATAATGAAAAATACATTTTCTTGAAAACTCTTATTCCATTAAGGAATTTAGAAAAACAAATTTTGTTTAAAATTATTATTAAATTAATATTAGTTCAATTCTAATATTATTAATGAAAATTTTGTAATGTGGAATAAAATATATGTTAATTTTCAATATTACTAATATTATATACTTTTGAAAACTATTCATTTTCAAAACTATCATTTCATCAAACATGCGGGATTAACAATTAATTTAAATCCCTCCAAATCAGGGAAATTAATTTAGAATTTTTTTCATATATTGTATAATAATAATAAATAATATGTAATAAGTTGACATTTTTTCTCATAATTAATAGTTAAAATTATAAATATGAATTATGGTAGATATGTTTAGAACTGGTTTATTGTGATTTCAACTAAGAAAATAATTATCCTAACAAACTAAAATTTTCCAAACTAATCTTTTGGAATTATTTTGACCTTAACTCATCAATGGTTATAGAATGATCTAATTTTTTTATCATTTATGGAAATTTTATAAAGCATGTAAAATTTATTCTATTCAAAAAATCTAAATGTGTCCATCCCACTACCGCATGTCATCTCTGGGGCCAGTGCCTCCACCTCAATCGGTGGATCGTGGAATCCAGCATCCACTGTGCACTAACATAGTTTGGTGGCCACGTCCACGCACTGCTATATGATGACACGGAGGATAGAGGTTACTACTGATCCATTGTGGCTCGAGCCGGTTGGTGCAGTTTCTTCTAGTGTGGAACCACCCACTCGCATCCTCCACTAGCAGACTCTTTTGCGGACCATCGGTACACACTAGCTACCCTTTCTTCGCACAACTTTGGCCCCTAGACATTGAGGGGTGTCACCTTAACTACAATTTCATCAAATGTTCCTTTCCATCAATTTTAATGAACATCCACAACAAATGCATAATTGTAGGGTCCCAAGCCTTGTTCATGTCATCACACACCCTCCGTGCAAGAGTTTTAAAAATGTTTTGAGGTTCGAATTATAGTTCCAAAAGATAATAAACAATCTCATTGAAATGTCCAAATAATAAGACCCTCCCAAAATAACAAAAAATATGCAGATCAATCTGTTCTTAGGTTGGTCTATGTTATTGTTTTATAATAATAATGAATAATGAATACAATTAAACCTCTAGTTCTAATTAATTCACCACTGATGGTGTCCTTCCACAATGATTCAAGAGGTCGATGTCATTCTTTAATCCTAGAACCCATTCTACTAGATGTGTTGATGACATTAATAATCTGCTGACTTTCATCATTCATCGTTGGAGAGAGTTCCCACTGTCAGTTCACCTGAGAAATTCAACCCTTTGATTCTAAACTCTCCAATGTGTTAACTCGTTAAAATAAAATATGTTGATGAAAGCATTACATGTTCAATGGTGCCCTCTGATTTTTTGATCAATGCACTGGATTAATAGTTTTAAAAATCGAACTCCACGTTTTCTTGGAATAAATTAAAAATGTTCCAAATTACCTGCTAGGATCAATGGGGCTCGAAATCACATGTCAACAATGAATCTTGTCTTGAAATAATTCAATATAATTTAAAAAAATTCCATCCAAATACTGGGACATTACAATCTTGAATTTATTGGCTTGTTTACTGTGGTTATGGATGACTGAGTTATGTATGTTCCTACCAAAAACTAGTATTATAGTAATATAGGCACTTATTTTCAAACAAACATGAATTATATGGATGTATAAAATATACAGAGTATATATATATAATTATTATTAATATATAAATATATTTACCAGTCAGAAATATATTTTCAATCATGAGTAAAAGCAGGTAGAGTTATCCATGTGACCTATTGGATCCTGATCTAACTAATAATCATTTATTTATATATCACTACTTATAGATCTTCTATTCATAACAGCATAGTAATTTGCTTTATATTCATGGAATCATTATAATAATATTCATTGAGGGTAGTAGCCATCTAAGAATTTTTTTTGTCACACCCTACTAAGGTATCCATTGACCTAGGTCACTGGAGTAGACCTTAGAGTCATAGGTATTTGAATTATTACTTTTATTAGATAGGATTACATGACCGAGTGGGATATCAAGCATGTTCATAGAGATATCCTTTTTCGAATTAAAATTATTTTACATACCTTCAAATTAAATGTATATTTTCCAATTGTATTTTTAATCTTTTTTTATGTACCATCACCTAGACATTATTTCATGGTTTTATGATAGCAATGGGTATCTTTTATATTCTCTTTGTGTTATTCTTCAGTAGCTCAGTCTGAAATATATTATCACTTCATATATATCTTCGTGAATATTACATGATATAATGACATGGTACTATAATATGAGTGTATAATATCCCTCATATCACATCCTTATACACTTTCCGATAGTCGTTAGCTTCTAGTGTACGAGGATGCACCCTTGAGGACATATATCCAACTAGTTAAATAACATTATTAGTGACATGTCAGGTCAGGACATTACAATGTTTTATTAGAGGGGTTTATTTTTTCTTTTTCCTTAATCTTTTTGGATAGTAGAAAGGAGGATACTGATACTTCAGTTCTTGATATATAGTTGTGTCTAGGACTAATCATCCTACCAATGTTGAAAAATCTAGGTGATCAGGGATGTGATTGATGCTCATGCTGTTTTCTATTTCTGGTGATTATGATTTCACAATGGGTGAATGTTTACATTATTCTTCTTATTTATTTAATAAATTTATGTTATTCATCCCTTTTCCTAGTTTGGAATGGATGAAACGTTTCATGTATCACTATTGGAACATATAAAATCATATGCCCTGCATATTCAATGCCACATAGTTGATTTTATTGATTGATGGTTTGAATTTGGTTCCATGAGTGTTATTCCAAGCTTAAATTAAACGGTTTAGATATTTCATTATCATTTATTTATTATATAACATGCTTAGATAATTTTATGATAGGTTTCATTTTTATATATAACTATTTTAAGTGTTTATTTCATTTCATATAATTCTATTTCTATGTTGATATATATATATAGGTATAAATTTTTGAATGGGCTAAATGTAGTTGTTCTAATCAAACTAGAACCATTTTTTTAGTTTAAAGGTGTATTGCCACAGTATAACTAAGAAGAGGTAACCTGTATACTTGAACAAAATTTTGATATTTAAATATATATATATAGACAATTGTTATAATGAATCATCTATGTACATATAAACATTTATTGTGAATTTGTTTCAATTATTGTGAGCTAGATTCTATCCAATGAATTAAATGGGAGCTATACAGATCAGTAGATGGAAACCCATATTACTGAACAATTATATATGAACATAGTTTATATTTAAATGTTTATAAATGTAAATCAGGATAAATTTTAATTTAAAATGAATTTCTTAACTCTAATATGGCTTATGACTCTATCAAACCATCATGATAATTGTGTGATTAGATTCCTAAAGGAATAACTAAACCAATAAAGGTACACATGGATAATGTTTCTAATGGGATAACCTACCATGGGTGTTTAATAATTTAACAATTAAGAAAATATCTTGGGGTTGTACTATGATGAACCAAGGTTGGATTAATGGGACCATTATAGGATGCATTATTTTTTATAACCTAAAAAGGAATTTAATTCATAAATATTATAATTATGATGGGATGTAAATAAATTTTATTGATCAGAAAATAAATTTGATAACACTTTCCTATTATGTCATGGTGTTTTTTATAAATCATATAATTTTTTAAAAGGATGAATGTAAAAAATGTAAATAATTAAATTTTAATTTGGTGTCGTATCTTTTATTTCCACCATTGGGTATGATTTGTTTTAATGTCCCTATGAGATTCCTTGGAATAGATACTTGGGTTTTTCCTACAGGCATCTTTTTCCCATTTCGCATTGGCTTAAATAATATTCATTGTAAATTGTGAAATATAGTTGTCATTACCTATTGATATCACAAACACTTATACATTTGTTAGGGGTTATCCCATAGTAGATATAACCCTTAGAGTTTAAATTCCTTTGTAATTTATATGAATTTTCTATCATGTGGTGTTGTTTTGCATAGTTGTCCATTTTAGGACTCTTGGATTCTAAATTAAACCCTTGATCTAATGGGTTGTCATTTTTTCCAAGGACTTTTATTGTAGTGAAAATCATGTGATTCTCTATTTTAGTTGTCTATAAATGCATAGATATTGTACAACCCCATAGTAGGTCGCATTACCCATTTATCTTTTATTGGGTTAATTTGGAGGTCCTTGGTATATTTTAATATTCTGTGGAATAATACACTTTTCATCAAGTTTTCAACACAGGACATAATAAACATGCTTTCATAGGGCTGAAAATACAAGAGGTTGTATCTAATTTCTATTGTTTTTTATAATCTAGCTCTAGTGTGAATTGATATATGTGGTACTCATCGAGTTTCTAAATGATACAACAAACTTTTTCAGTTTGGTGGAATCATAGGGAATTGAGTTGTTCAGTACATTCTCAGGCCATCTCTATCATATGGTGACCATCATGTTATAAGAATCATGTCTTTCTCAATACTGGAGGGTATGTTTCATGAGGATCATGTGTTTTGAATTTTTGATCAGGCTGGTTTTGGTTTTCATTCCAAATTCATAAAAGTTTTCATTCAAGTTGATCCTGATCTAGAATTATTGTGTGAAGATGGACTCATTATACCTTTTTTGAAAATGACACTACTAATTTGGGGAGCATCATAACAGTACTGGTGAATATTTTCCCTTCCAATTATATGAAAAAAAACCATTGAGTTCCATTTTGATATGGTTAATATTTTGTGAATGCCATTGAGGTTTGCAATTTTTATGTCAAGTCTTTCTTAGCAGCACGACATTTGTTGTGGTAAGATAACTATCTAACCGCATATGAACACTGTTTCTTTTGTAGGGACATCATTGGTTATTTTGAGGTATCATGGAATGTATCATATGGTAATGGAATCATGGTTCTATTAACAATAATGCATTAGAAGGTGAATCTGATCTTCTTTCCAGATTCAACCAGTAGTGGTTTGAGTGTTATTCTTTATGATATCTTGGTTCGTTATAAATGGTTTAAATCATCTTCAAGAATTCATAGGAAATATATGAGAATGTCCTCTATCCTTATGTCACCCTTAATTCTCTAATACAATGTAGTTCTTGTTACATGATACAGTTTCAATGCTTTTAGACATGAGATATATTTTTAATCGTATCTTCATACAGAATGGGTGGTTTCCATGGAGGATTGGTTAGTCATGAGTGATACCTAGGATTCTATAATAAAAATAATTTGATGTATTCTTGACCACCATACAACGTTCTTTTTTAATTAACTCTTGGATAATTCCTCTCTAGGATCATTACATTATCATATGTGGATTTCATGACCATGTTACAACATCTCTATTATAAACATGGAATATGGACTTCCTTGGGATTGGTACATAGACTATAGTTCTTTGATTTTGAGTTTTATTAGGGAATGTGTTGGGCTCAGAGGTGACATATAAAATGGCGATGATTCAAATGGGTTGCATCTGGGCTAACCATGTCATTCATGATGGGGAACGACAGTTAAAATGACCAACTTGTTTTCAAATAATGTAATGTTATTATATGTTACGTTTGAATTTTATTGAAGGTTCACATTGTGAATGCATGAAGCCCTGGAATATAGTACTATGGTTCTATTTGTATTATATTGACCATGCATGTCCAGCATTGTCAGAATGGTTAACCAGAGGTTCTCTGACATGTTATACATATTTTTCAATGGATAAGTTAGAGTCGAACCATTTTAATACCAACCTTCCAGTTATGGAGGGTGTGGTTTATTAGTTCTGAGTGTCTTCTGGAAAGATAATACTACCATTTTTTGATTGGTCAATTGATATTCAACTGTTTATTCATAATTAGAACCCTTATATGGTCTCATATGTAATTAGATTTTCCATGATAAATAAAATACATTAGGATATTCATTAATACATTTATGGTGTGCTCTGTGGGATATTCGGAAAGAGGAGGTGTTATGGATCAGAGTTGTATAATTTTTATATTAAATCCAGAGGTGGGGTATAAAATTGGATAGATAATTAATGAAATGACGGAATGATTATATCAATTACTAAATAAGATCACGTAATCTATGTTTTAGTGTTTTTTTAGAAAATGAGAATCAGTTCAATATTTGATGACTTGTGTAGTTTATTCTGAAGTTATCCCCGCAGATGAATTAAGTGTTTGGGTATGAAAAATGACCAATTAAATAAGAATTCATAGTGTTTTTAGGTTGAGTTATGATTTCATTATTATTGAATGATTCATCAATATTATATTTTCTATGGGGGAGAGGTTATAATAACCCATGTTTCAATCCTAGGTATAATTCCAAGGCAAAAAAAAACTTAGAATTTACTAAACATTTAGTTCATTGATACAAGCTTCATAAAACAATTGCAAGAGTTGTAACCCTTCATAATGTTTTTTAGACTAAGGTATATACGTTATAGATACATTATTTTTCACCGTTAAATTTGGGTTCTCCATGCTCTAAAATATAATATTTCGGTGCTCTAAACTGAGAACATGATTTGATTGAAAACATGCATCCCATAATAGAAAACCATGAAGCATGTATCAAAGGAGTAGATGCTCCCCATATAGGCTTCACACATTTATCATTAATAAATACGTGGTTATTTCCAAAATGTTTTTTCCTAAAAAAATATTAATCGCATGGTGTGTGCATGGTTAGTGTGACCACGTAGGGAAAACAATATGAGGTTCGTTTCCAATGTAATGGGACCTGCACAGTTGATGAAAAGTTTTGATAAACCCTATAGAAACCCTGTGCGACCAAGTATGTAGGGCAAAAATGACCATTTATTTCATTAATGAGTTTTAAAAAATATTTCTTCTTTCATTCCTCACCCATCAACTACATGAGGCATCCCTCAAGATACAAGGGTTTCTCCTCCTCCCTATTATAGTCATGAATATAGATCCTCCGTATTTCATTTGAATCGATAATCGTAGGTCACTATATATCAAAATTTGAAATATATCTATTTTTTATTAATATTTATTCATTTAATAATCACTTGACCAAATCATCATGTTGTAATCTCATTTCCCTATTTTTCTGAGCTGATGTCTATTTTGTATATTTTTTCCCAATTTTACTAAATCAAACGTCAATATTGGATGACTGGAACATTATAATATTAAGGGTCGTTTTGTGGTATTATTCTACATTTTTACATCATATTATAAATAGTGTTGTTGCGCTGCATGCCAATATTTTCTATACTTCCTAAAAAAAATTTACAAAATAAAAATTTTCATATGAACCTCATATAATTCTTATTAGCCATAAATAAGTAAATAGGGGATTTTAACCTTGATCTTGAACACCCCATTATTCTTAAATAAATTGAAACCCAAAAATAAATTTATATATTCATCATGGATTTATAATTTAACAACCCCATATAAATTAATTTCCCATTTTATAATGGAACATCCAAACATCCATACTGAATCTTTATGTTCGTTTTCCATCATTGATAGTTCTTCTGAAATACCTCTTTAATGTAAGTTTTGTTGCGACTGTAAAATTATATGATTAATTTTAATAAATGAATTATTTATAAAAAATGTTTGGATTTAATAATAAATCAGCTCGAATGAGGTGCACTACCATCATGTTAAAAATGGGGGTTTAGTGAATTGCATCATTCAAGTCTATATAGAGTTAATTTTATTATATTATTATGGTATGCATGGAAATATAAAGTCTGTCTTGGAACATGAACTCTCTTGTTTTTCATAATAAAATATCCCAAGTATAAAATTCACTCAGTGACTATAGAACCTATTTTTAAGTGACATCATGAACCATGAAAAATGAATTATTCATCCATTTCTTACCAATGTTAAACATACCTATGAACCTTTTATGTGATCGGTCTGATGTAATAAATTTAATGTATCGATTATTAAATTTTATTTCCCCTTTATGTAATTATTGTATTTAGAAATTATTCATTTTCAATGACTCTTAAATCTTGTAAAATGAATTTCCTTTTTTGAGGGGATAAAACAGAATGTTTTAAATGTATTGACATGTTCATGATGAATTACCTTCCTTCAATTAATAATATTTTTTAATTCAAACGGATTTGAGGTGGGTGGTACAATAAGGAATCATTATTATATTTAATAGATTGTATGAGATGTTATAAATTTTTTCATTGACATAAAAGATTAATAAATTTAGATAATGATAGGTAATGTAACATCACATGTAAGTAATGAATAATAGATATTTTTATCTATGTCTATTTTTTAATTAGATAGTGTTTTAGAGGCTTAAAATGAAAATAAATCCAATCTTAAGCATGGAATACACTAATATCTTTAAAAGAATTTTTTACTTCCTTTTAATGGAAAACCATTTTTAAATTTATCCTTTGACAATTTTATAAGCTATGTTTGTCAATATAATCTTATTCTTTATGATTGGGACATCAAAATTTACTTTGTGTGAATTTTTGGTATTTTTCCGATAAAGATCATTTTTTTTAATGAATAGTGAAAACTGTTGTATTTTAATTCAAAACCTCTTTTTAATCTAATTTATTTATATTATTAGGTAATATTTTGAATTGTTTTTAAAGTGGAATTATAATATATTTTTACCATTTAATCCAATAGTGGTCGTTGGAATTAATTTCACTTTGAAATTGGACTTAAACTGGTGTCAATCTTTTGATACTTGTTGTTTCATAAAAACATGCTATTTGTCATGATAGCGGGAATTAATTATTAAATTTATTAATGTCACTTATATGATTTTAATTTTGTAAAATAGACATCATTTTTTAATTTAGAATATCAAATATAGCTTAGGGTGAAGTTTTGGTATTTTTCTGAAAAACATCAATTTTTGATGAATAGTGAAACAACTAAGTGGTAGTTAAAGAAACTGATTTTTTGTTAAAATGAAACATTGTCACTTCTGTGATTTGATTTTAAAAAATCCTACATTAATTATTTTCATTAAGACATAAAATTTGGTTCAATGAGATTAAAATAATTTTTTGGTGAATAGTAACTATTAAGTTCTTAATCGGGATTAGAGGTAATTAGTGTAGTTTAAGGTAAAAATAATGTTTTAATAATATGAGATGAGCTTGACAGATGTACTACCCTCATTGTATGTGTCATGGCCGACCAATAAAATCCATGTTTCATCTTGGGGACCCCATGGAGCCACTTTGGTTGGGAAATGACATAAATAACTTTTTATTTAATGTTAAAGTTAAAATGACACATACATGAAGTGTTTTAATAAAACAATTTTTACATGGGGTTATAGTAGTCATATTTTTGACTATAAATATTCATTAGAAAGATAACAAGATTTCATACATCATGATATTTTTTTTATAATTTTTAGACATTATATAAATTAAATTATTTTTGACATCATGATGATGCAGCGATTACCTCATTAATAAAGGATTTAAATAAAATGAAAAGATAATGTAAAATATATGACCTAAACATGTCCAAAACCTATTGGATGGGTATATTTATAACCCTTATCATCTTATAATCTAATTATATAAATGTGGGACCTCTTATATCCGAATATCATTTTAAAATAAAGTAACTTTTCTTTACATTCCAAGAGTTCCCCTCCTCTCCTCTTATAAAAGACCCCCGCCTCTACCTCTTTACCCACACTTCCAAAGCCTTTGGCTCGGCCAACCCCTGACCATTTTGTCTCTCCACTTCCCTATATTACTCCTTGAATCCTCAGTTTGGGCAGAAGTCTTCACAAGGAAGCCTTTGAGATCAAACCAAAGGGAGTTACCCGATTTTAAGGTAATGCCTTCACTTGTGTTCTTTTGTTTTATTTTGCTCCTCTAAACCCCTAAACTATTTTTATTCATTTCTTTTGTAACAACACCAGTATCTTCCATATACTAGGATGTTTTTATAATAATTATTAGAGCTAAACTTACACACACCTACATATAATGGTTAAAGAACATACTGTTTCCTTGGATGGCGCATTTCTGCCTCCCGAAACGATGATTGTTCAACATTATTTTAAAACCTTAAAGGGTGGCCATTAAGATGAAACTATATTTATATATGATATATTATATGTTTATGGTTTCCTTAAACTTCTGTATTTTTCATTTATGTCATACCTTTATGGCTTCCATTATGGGTATACGCGATATCTTCATTTTAGGAAATGCGGACTACCGCCCCCTCAAAGAGATTTGATTCGTTAATACCATATTTGGTACCTATAAAGGATATATTTAATGATATTATATATGATACCATACTGGAATTAAAATACTATTATGTATCATTATGTTTTAATTCCATTAAATATGAAATAGAAATGGAAGTAGTGTTCATGCGTACGTACGGCTTACCGTCTCCATGAACGGTGCATTTCATTTCTTACCTCTAAATGATTATGTAATAATATAAATGCATGTATATAATGGATATATATTAAATATATGGCATATACATCATGAATATCATTCATGAGATAATGGATATTTGATTACGTGAACAACTTGTAAATATAAGAAGTTCACTTTTGACTCAAGTACCAAATAACGACAAAACGACCGTTATAAACTTAAATGACTACATAATGTTCATAACATGGTAATAAGTGATATAAAAGGAATAATGAACTTGAAAAAGGTTCTTAAGAAATTATAAATTAACTCAAGTTTATTATTCAGGACATTAAAGAATGATCGAGTCAAGTCGGACCTGAGGTATGGGACTTCGTCTCAATCTCCTTTCATTGAGGAATATTTTGTTTTATACACAACCTTCGTTTATACGGTGTATATACCCCTTTGACTTTTATGTTTATTCAAATGGAATCATTTTTATACGAAGAATTTACTAAACAACAGAAGGGAATGTTTTTTTCGTACGTATGCGGTGACAACAACTTCTCCTCCGCCATGACCATTATTAGAGTTTCGACTTCCTCTACAAGCCATACCTTTTTAATAGAATAATAAATACCATGTTTTACTTTTCTTTTATTTTGGTATTGAAAATGGTTTTCATAATGTTTTTATATCAATGTGTTGTATTGATATCTTGTGATTGAAAGGTGGAAATGTTATGTTTTCATTATGCATGTTTTATGTGATACGATTATGTCGTGGTTATTGGGCATTATTATGAAGACGGGTGGTTCCGTGATAAACTAATGGCGGGTGAGCACGATATATCTCTCCAATGCATTGGGTAACATGAAGGAGTGAAATTTTAAGGTTTCTCCAAAGGGATTTAGGGAATATACTGTGATGGGAATTCCAAATGTAACCAAGAGGGTTACTCCCTACGTTAGAATGTTATGAATGCCTCAAGTTACCTTTATGTCTTATGATTTCTATGATTTATTCATGATTTGATGAGGTATGTTAAAGTTCTTATGTTTTATTGGTAAAGTATTATTCATTCTTATGTGTATACGTACCCATGTTTCCTTTCCATATTTTTATATCCCTTACTGATCTTTTCATGCTCATCCCATGTTTTTGAAATGTTTTTCACAAGTCAAGGTAAAGGTACATGATATGATGATAGTGTCAAGGAAGTGTCAAGAAAGTATCCATGTTTTATTTTAAATATGTTTCCATTGTTTGGAAAAATGAATACTATCTTTTATGTAACCATTTTGTTTAAATGTGGAATGTAATGCATGTTTTATGTTCTAATTCTCTAAATCTCTAAACCTGAAAAGATCCTCAATGTGTAATCTTTTAATAACTCAAGATTAAGTAAGGATTAAGGACGGGGCCTTATAGTTGGTATCAGAGGTCGTTTTAGATAACTTTAGGAGTTATAATTCTATTAAATGATTATCCAAGAATATTTTTGTTTTGAAATGATATAGCATTTGAAGATTACCATGTTGCTTCATCTAAGACATGTTTGTTCAGAATGGATTTCCATAGAGGAAATAGGGAAGCAGTGCTAGGAAGGAATACAGAAGGAAATAACCTTCTGAATCAGCATCCTAAGATGGTCGGAATTGGAACTGTAAAGTTTGTTGTAGTAATGGCGCTATTGACTAAAGAGATAAATGGCGGTGGTATCCAAACAAGAGATCAGCCAGATCAACCACGGAGGAACGTGTCAGTGGTGGAACATTTCATGAGGCAACATCCCCCATCATTCAGAGGATCATCTAACCCTATGCTTGCTGAAGGGTGGATTAAAGCACTTGAGAAGATTTTCGATGTCATCAGGTGTTCAGACAATCAAAAGGTTAGTCTTGTTATTTACCGTTTGGAGGGTGAAGCAGATCAGTGGTGGTCAGTGGTTAAAAATATCAGGGATACTGATGAGATTGATGCTCTCGACTGGGATGAATTTAAAGGTATGTTTCTTGAGAAGTATTTTCCTAAGGCTGTTCGACTTAGGATGGAAAATCAATTCTTGGAATTGAGGCAAGAGTAAGACTCAATGGCTGCCTATGAAGAAGGGTTCACTCGATTGGCAAGGTATGCACCAAATTTTATCCGAGACCTTGATAGTAAAATAAATCGTTTTTACTCAGGGTTAAATCCGAAATATCGAAGGGATTTAGCTTCTCGTGAGTTCAAAAGCTATGAAAATCTTGTTCGATGTGCTAAGAAGATGTAAATGGAGTTTGTCGATGATCAAGTGTTCTATAACAACCAACAGAAGAAGAGATCGAGGTGGCAGGAGAAAGGAAAGAATTCTTCAAAAAAGTCTGATGGTAAGAAAACTAAGTTTCCAGTTTTTGATAAATGTGGTAAAAGGCATGTTGGGGAATGCCTTTTGATTTCTGGAAAGTGCTACCGATGTGGTAAGATGGGACATAAGGCTCGTGATTGCACTGAAAAAGATCAAGGTGAAGGTAAGACCAAATTTCATTTACAGTTAGTGAAATGTTATAAGTGAAATGAGATGGTTCACTATGCAAATGAGTGTCCGACAAAGTGCTCGAGTGATGGGAAGCAGTTAGACTACAAGAAGAAAGGGGTGGTGAAATCCTTTGCAACTACTTCAGCAGATGTCGGGCCATCAAATGAAGTTGTATCAGTTCCAAGGAGCTCAGTATTTTTCAAATATTGACCTGAGATCGGGGAACCATCAGTTGAAGTTAAATGAAGCAGATGTTCTGAAGACTGCGTTTCGTACAAGATATGGCCACTATGAATTTGTAGTAATGCCTTTTGGGCTAACCAATGCACCTGCTGTATTCATGGACTTAATGAATATAATTTTCCATGAGTTCTTGGATAAGTTGTGGTGGTTTTCATTGATGATATTTTGGTGTTTTCTAAAATTAAAGAGGAGAACGAAAGACATTTAAGGGTTATTTTCAAAACCATGAAAGAAAAGAAATTTTATGGGAAAATTCAGCTAGTGTGAGTTTTGGTTGCAACAAACTTCTTTCCTTGGTCACATTGTTTCTAAAGACGGGATAACTGTTGATCCTGCAAAAACAACGGTTGTTGAAGAATGTCCAAGACCCGCAAATGTAACTGAGATTCGTAGCTTCCTTGGTTTTGCAGGCTATTACCGAAGGTTTGTTAGAAATTTTTCACGGTTATCTAGTCCAATGACTAAGATAACTCAGAAGGGTTTTATGTTTATCTGGACAAAAGAATGTGATTATTGTTTTCAGGAATTGAAAAGAAGATTGGTGAATGCTCCAGTTTTGGCACTTCCTTACAGGAATGGTGAGTTTTTTATCTACAATGATGCTTAATTGAAAGGAATTGGTTGTGTCCTAATACAGAATGATCATGTAATTTCTTATGCTTCATGACAGTTGAAAACTCATGAGGTAAATTACCCTACACATGATTTGGAATTAGCTATTGTTGTTTTCACTTTAAAAATTTGGAGGCATCATTTGAATGGAGTAAAGTGTGAAATATATACTGATCACAAAAGTTTAAAGTATATATTCACTCAAGAATAAATTGAACATGAGACAGAGGAGATGGATAGAATTAATCAAGGATTATAATTGTATAATTCATTACCATCCGGGAAAAGAAAATAAAGTGGCTGATTCTTTGAGTCGAAAAAGTAATGCTTCATTAGCAATGTTGCGTTTGGAATGTGATCCTTTGGTTGAGGATTTGATGAACATTGGCATAGAAATTTTTGGTGCAGGATGTTCTTCTGTTTTGTTTCAGGTGTCAGTGAAATCTTCTCTATCAGACAAAATCAAGCAAGCACAGAAGCAAGACAGTGAGTTGCAGAAAAAGGTAGAGTTGGTTCAGAAAGGTAAGTTGCTTGAATTCAACATTGATATTGATTGCGTTTTGATATTTGGGAAGAGATTCTGTGTTCCTTGTGATTCACAGTTGAAGAGAGAGTTGTTATGTGAAGCTCATAGTTCTCTGTTTTCAGTTCATCCTGGCAGTACTAAGATGTAGAGAGATTTCCGGGAGTATTACTGGTGGGATGGAATGAAAAGAGATATTGCTGATTTTACTGTGAAGTGTTTGACATATCAACATGTTAAAGCATAGCGGCAGTTATCGAAAGGGATGCTTCAGCATTTACCAGTGCCAGAGTGGAAATGGGAGAATATATCCATGGACTTTGTTGTGGGATTACTGAAGACATCTCAAGTTAATAATGCAATCTGGGTTATTGTTGATCGCTTGACTAAATCTGCTCATTTCCTTGCTATACGAGATAATTTTTCCCTAGATCAACTTTCCTGTTTGTATCATAAAGAGATAGTCAGGTTACATGGATTTCCTCTCTCCATTTTATCTGATCGTGATCCCAGGTTTACTTCTAACTTTTGGAATGGCCTTTAGAAGTCGTTGGGCACTGAATTAAATTTTAGTACATATTTTCATTCTCAATTAGATGGGAAGTCAGAACGAACTATTTATACTTTGGAAGATATTCTACGTGCTTGATCGATGGATTATCAGGGAAGTTGGGATCAACATCTTTCATTGGTTGAGTTTTCTTATAATAACAGTTTTCATTCTAGTATACAGATGGCACCATTTGAGGGGTTATATGGGAAGCGGTGTCTAACTCCAGCTTTTTGGGATGAAGTGTGTGAAAGAAAGCTGAGGGGACCAGAATTGGTAGAAGAGTTGGCAGAAAAAGTTCAGCTGATACAGAAACACATGAGAATAGCTCAGAGCAGGCAGAAGAGGTATGCAGATAATAGGATGAATGATCTCTCTTTTGAGGTAGGTGATCATGTTTTTCTCAAGGTTTCTCAATGGGAAAGTGTGAGGCGATTTGGTAAGAAAGGAAAGCTGATTCCAAGGTTCATTGGACCATATGAAATTCTGGAGAGAGTTGGATCAGTTGCATACCGGGTGGATTTACCTCCGAGTTTATCTCTGGTACACAATGTTTTTCATGTTTCGATGCTGATAAAGTACATGCCAGATCCATCTCATGTTTTGAGTCCAGAGGTAGTTCGGCTGGAAGAGAACCTATCTTATGAGGAACAAATGGTCTAGATTCTTGACCACAGGGAGCATGTGTTACGGAATAAGGTGATTCATCAGGTAAATATTTTGTGGAAAACCACATGATTGAAGAGGCAACATGGGAATCTGAAAATGCAATGAGGGCTAAATACCCCCACTTATTCGATAAGTAAAAAAAATGCAGGGACACAATTTTCTAAAGGGGGGAAGGATTTAACATCCCAAGTAAGTAATGAATAATAGATATTTTTATCTATGTCTATTAATGAATTAGATAGTGTTTTGGAGGCTTAAAATGAAAATAAATCCAATCTTAAGCATGGAATACACTAATATTTTAAAAGGAATGTTTTACTGCCTTTTAATGGAAACCCATTTTTAAATTTATATTTTGACAATTTTATAATCTATTTTGGTCAAAATATACTTATTATTTCTGATTGGGACATCAAAATATACTTTGTGTGAATTTTTGGTATTTTTCCGATAAAGTTAATTTTTTTAATTAATAGTGAAAAATGTTGTATTTTAATTCAAAACCTCTTTTTAATATAATTTATTTATATTATTATATTATCTTTCGAATTGGTTTTAAAGTGAAATTAGAATATATTTTTACCATTTAATCCAATAGTGGTCATTGGAATTAATTTCAATTTGAAATTGGACTTAAACTGGTGTCAATATTTTAATACTTATTGTTTCATAAAAACACGCTATTTGTCATGACAGCGGGATTTAATTATTAAATTAATTAATGTAAATTATTTGATTTTAATTTTATAAAATAGACATCATTTTTGAATTCATATGATCAATTATATCTTAGGGTAAAGTCTTGGTATTTTTCTGAAAAACTTCAATTTTTTATGAATAGTGAAACCACTAAGTGGTAGTTAAAGAAACTGATTTTTCGTTTAAATGAAACTTTGTCACTTATGTGATTTGATTTTCAAAAATCTTACATAAATGGTTTTCATTAAGTAGTAAAATGTGGTTCAATGAGATTAAAATAATTTTTTTGGCGAATAGTAACTTTTAAGTTCTTAATCGCGATTAGAGGTAATTAGTGTAGTTTAAGTTAAAAATAATGTTTTAATAATATGAGATGAGCTTGACACATGTCCTATCCTCATTGGATGTGTCATGGCCGACCAAGAAAAAACATGGGTCAACTTGGAGACCCCATGGAGCCACTTTGGTTGGGAAATTACATAAATAACTTTTTATTTAATGTTAAAGTAAAAATGACACAATCATGAGATGTTTTACTAAAACAATTTTTACATGGGTTTATACAAGTCATATTTTTGACTATAAATATTCATTAGAAAGATAAAAAGATTTAATACATCATGATATTTTTTTTATAATTTTTAGACATTATATAAATTAAATTATTTATGACATCATGATGATGCAGCGATTACCTCATCAATAAAGGATTTAAATAAAATTAAAAGATAATGTAATATATATGACCTACACATGTCCAAAATCTATTTTATGGGTATATTTCGAACCCCTATCACCTTATACTCGAATTATATCAATTTGGGACATCTTTAATCCTAATATCATTTTAAAATAAAGTAACTTTCTTTACTTTCCAAGAGTGCCCCTCCTCTCCTCTTATAAAAGGCCCCCACCTCTACCTATTTACCCACACTTCCAAAGCCTTTTGCTCTACCAAACCCTGACCATATTGTCTGTCCACTTCCCTCTCTTACTCCTTGGAGCCTAACATTGGTCATAAGTCTTCCCAAGGAATCGTTTGAGCTCAAACCAAAGGGAGTTACCCGATTTTAAGGTAATGCCTTCACTTGTGTTCTTTTGTTTATTTTACTTCTCCAACCCCCTAAACTAATTTTATTCGTTTATTTTGTAACAACAACTGTATCTTCCATATACTAGGATGTTTTTATAAGAAGTATTCAAGATAAAACTACACACACCTACATATAATGGTTAAAGAACATACTGTTTCTGTGGCTGGCGAATTTCTGCCTCTGGAAACGATGATTGTTCAACATTCTTTTAACACCTTCAAAGGTGGCCATTAAGATGACACTATATTTATATAAGATATATAATATGTTTATGTTTTCCTTAAGCTTCATAATTTTTCATCTATTTCATACCTTTATGACTTCCATTATGGGTATACGCGATATCTTCATTTTAGGAAGTGCAGACTACCCCCCCTCAAAGTGATTTCATTCGTTAATACCATATGTGGTACGTATAAAGGATATATTTAATGATATTATATATGATACCATAATGTAATTAAAATACTATTATGTATCATTATGTTTTAATTCCATTAAATATGAAATATAAATGGATGTAGAGTTCATGCGTACGTACGGCTTACCGTCTCCATGAACGGTGCATTTCATTTCTTACCTCTAAATGATTATGTAATATTATAAATGCATGTATATACTGGATATATATTAAATATATGGCATATAAATCATGAATATAATTCTTGAGATAATGGATGTTTGACCACGTGAACAACTTGTAAATATAAGAAGTTCACTTTTGACTCAAGTACCAAATAAGGAAAAAATGAACGTTATTAACTTAAATGACTACATAATGTTCATAACATGGTAATAAGTGATATAAAAGGAATAATGAACTTGAAAAAGGTTCTTAAAAAGTATAAATTAACTCATGTTTATTATTAAGGACATTAAATAACGATTGATTCAAGTCGGACCTGAGGTATGGGACTTCTTCACAATTTCCTTTCATTGAGGCATATTTTGTTTTATACACAACCTTCTTTTATACGGTGTATAAACCCCTTTGACTTTAACGTTTATTCAAAAGGAATATTTTTTATACGAATCATTTACTAATTGAAAAAAGAGAATGTTTTCGTCGTACGTATGCAGCGACAATGACTTCTCCGCCGCCGTGACCATTATTTGAGTTTCGGCTTCCTCTATAAGCCATACCATTTTAAAAGAAAAATAAATACCATGTTTTACTTTTATTTTATTTTGGTATTGAAAATGGTTTTCATAATGTTTTTATATCAATGTGTTGTATTGATATCTTGTGATTGAAAGGTGGAAATGTTATGTTTCCTTTATGCATGTTTTATGTGATACGATTATGTTGTGGTTCTTGGGCATTATTATGAAGACGGGTGGTTCCGTGAGAAAATAAGGGCGGGTGAGCCCGATATAGCTCTCCAATGCATTGGGTTACGCGATGGAGTAAAACTTTAAGGTTTCTCCGAAGGGATTTAGGGAATATACTGTGATGGGTATTCCAAACGTAACCAAGAGTGTTACTCCCTACGTAAGAATGTTATGAATGCCTCAAGTTACATTTATGTATTATTATTTCTATGATTTATTCATGATTTGATGAGGTATGTTAAATAGCTTATGGTTTATTGGTAAAGTATGATTTCATTCTTATGAGTATATGTACCCATGTTTCCTTTCCATATTTTTATATCCCTTACTGAGCTTTTTATGCTCATTCCATGTTTTTGAAATATTTTTCACAGGTCAAGGGAAAGGTACATGATATGATGATAGTGTCAAGGAAGTGTCAATAAAGAATCCATGTTTTATTTTAAATATGATTCCAATTATGGGAAAAAAAATAATACTACCTTTTATGTAACCACATTGTTTAAATATGGAATGTAATGCAAGTCTTATGTTCTAATTCTCTAAAACTCTAATCTTGAAATGTTCCTCAAGGTGTAATCTTGTAATAACTCAAGATAAAGTAAGGTTTATGGTCGGGACCTTATAGGTAATGCCTCATGGATATGGTAATTATTGTGTTTTTATGATTCATCAATAAATTGTACGTTGAATGATAGTAAGGGGTCGATTGAACATGGGGGAAAATCACTGTCCATTATATTGGGTGTTAGGTCATCGTGTCTCAAAATATTAATATTATGTATGGCATTAGGTCGATGATTAGTGTTCCATATTAATAGTATTGAAATTATTGATCACTCAAAACCATTATTTTCATTCAGGTCATCTCACAAAATATTGGGAGGTAGGAAATGAACCCTATTTTTTGATCTTATTGGATCATTTAGACACGTTATGGGTGAATGAATAACTCCTAGTCCATCCAGCACATAGTATTCTAGGAATATTTTCACCTATGTCCACGCATAATCTATTCATATATATGGATGTAATATATAACTAAACTATATATATATATTAGTCAATATATGTATTGTTTTTGGTCATATATATTTTTGTTTTGTCGTAAGATGAAATAGGTAGAGTCATTATGAAGTCCCATTGAAACATGAGATAACTGGTTTTTATTTATTTACATACAACTACTAATTCTAATATTGTTCAAACAAGAATAATACACTACATTATTCCCATAAACTAGTTTTAGTTAGATAAACTGTTGTTGGAAACCAACTACGAGTTTCATCTCACGTCCAAAAAATATCACCATTTCATTAGGGTGACCAAGTGGACAATATTATCGCAGGTCTTTGGTTGATTTCACTTACCTAAGAGTTAGGAGAACAAGGATGATTGTGAGCATTGGATGATCTTGGATATCTCCCATGGGGATTTTTAATTCTTCTAGTTACCTCATATTATATTGTATGCTTTCATGTCATATTTCTACTGTTTTATTAATGTATCACCATCTCGACATGAAATAATAGTTTTTTATTGGCATTTTCCAGCTTTTTTATTCAGTTTGTGATATTATTCTACTTATTTTTCAGACAATTATTTGTAAATAAACTATTGCATCTTTTTTAATATATGACATACCGCTATGCTACTCTAATACGAGAATATGATCACCATGTTATCACCTTCATAGTCTCGATATCCTTGCAAGAAGTCTGCTTTATGTAGTGGAATGATTTATGCCATATAACCCATCGGTCAAACTACTACAATTGTTATCATTCAAGCCAAAACATGAGAGTTCAATTGATTCACTGGGAAGACCATCCAACCCCTACACATGGTTAATTGATCATGTGATTTCTAATTAAATTTCCTTGATAATTAAATTCATTTTTAATATTCTTTTATAACATTTGTTATATTGTGAGAAATTTGACACCTCCTACATCTCCTCCACTGTACATATATACTTCTTTTGGTATCCCTGGACTACCTCTATCATAGAAAAAACCCAGTTAGGGAAATTTTTGGGAGCATGATTTTCAATAGATGATAATGATAGTTCAAAAACTCAAATTTCATGCGTTTGGGAGATGGAAAGGGTGTTCTATGATGATGCATGGGTAAGGTCTCTTCTAGTGTATGATTCATGTTTGGAATATTAGGTTTTTTCATAGAGAGATCTTGGTAATGTGGTATTATTATTGTCTTCCTTATGCCTTATAGGATACCTAGGAATCCATTAGAGGATGTTGGGGTTGTTTTTTTGTCTTTGAATGCTCATCGACATAATGATTGGATGTCATAAAGGGATATGGATTAATGAAATTTGGAGTACCGTCTATGGACTGAGACAATATAGGTGCATAGTGAAGACATACGATGATGGTAAAGAATTAATGTTCTTAAACTCGAATTATGGTGGAACATGATGGAATTATCACTTATCAGTGGAAATAGATTGATGAAACTCATTAGAGGCACCACCGATAGAAACATTTTCTATTTTGGAATAAATTTATAATTCCCCTATATTTTTATTATAGACAACTATTATGGATGGCAGTGTATAAATTTGGTTAATCGACCATGCCGAGATGGTATGACCAAACCCTAATAAGAAGGTTTAGTCTGTCTTCATTCTCTACTTTCTCAAGGCTGTGTTTATTTCATTTTTAGAAGTTGATTAGGTGTGTTTTTGTCACAAAATGCCTTCACCAAGTTGATATAAGGGACAACAGGTTGTGAAACCCTTCCTTATTCAAGTTGAAGGAGAGATAATGACCCCTGAGACCCGCCTCCAATAGGTTACAGAGTGGAGACTATCACCAATGGTATATAATCACACACATGTTGGAAGGCATTACCCTTTTTATTTAACAGAATCAAGAGACTAGATGGTAAATCCAAACAACACCAAAGTACATGTAAATCCAAAACAACCCATTCCCAAATGCATTTTCTAAAATTAAATTATACAAACGTAAAAGAAAACCACAAAAAGAAGTTCCAAAAAAAGAAAACAGCAACAACAACTGTCCCAACGTCTGAAATAGTATGACCCTGCACGATCCCTGAAGTCCTACTAGAAACCTGAAAACATTTTTATATACGTAGGGTGAGGATACAAGTATACTCAGTAGGGAAACCAAATGCTCTCATGCACAAGGGGGAGGTATTCTAATGTCCAGTGAGAAAAGAGATAACTGAAACACCTAGAAAGGAAAACTATCCCCCCAAGCCTCACCAAGGCACACTCCCCAAATAACGCAAGTCATGTAATATATAGTAATGGCACATTGATATCTGGGTACCCCACGCCACTTTCCCACTGGTTATTGAAGACATCCTACGCATCAAACCTCTCCCACCATTCTCACCACAGTCCCACTACCACACATCGCCCACTCAGACCTAGACCACATCCACACATTCCGCACAAAAACACATGGTCTATAGAAACCATGTGTAAACATGCCCGCATAGACCTGGGCCAAAAAGACTACTGCCACCCCTGCAGACACCCGGGCCTCATCCCGGACACACTTGGTAAAAAAGCTACTGCCACACACCTGGGCCAATCACCACAACTACCCTACCTGAATAATCTTGGGATATAATGGACATCAGGCCATCAAATCCTACTCGATGAGTCTAGGACTATTTGGGAAATGGAGTGGAAAGGGAGGTAATAACCAGCCACTCATTGGAGTGTTGGGAAACAACACCCTCCCCCATGAAATGGGGGTGTTCGACACTATGTTCTCCATTTGGGTGGGGCTCAAATAAGAAACATAAGAACTACAATTATATAATATATATAAAAATAACTTATCCCATCATACGAGTTCCAAATCCATCATATGCATAAACACCCTCGTTACTATTCATTCATAAGAAGAACTGAACCCACAACCGTGTCACCACTCATCACGGAAAAAAAAGTTCCCATTGAGCCCATTCTTGATGTCATGTCCAAGTGATTCCATTTAAGTAATTATGCACTACTGGGAATCTAACAGGCATAACCACAAGCAAGAAAAAGAGAAACAGCCAAACAACAATTTAAGAATTCACACCTGGTTCTCTTGTAAAGTCACAACATCAAAGTGATCCATGAGATCCCTCAAAGTACTGAAACTAAACCAAGTCTCAATATACATCCCCACACTGCTTCAGATTCACAACCAACTACCATGCCACAATAGATGATCCCATCCCTATCCACATCACACCATAAGAATCAACAAGAATGACACACCTACTATCAAAACAGAGTAGAGAAAAATCCTGGTTAAAGAACATAATTAGTTGGGTTCTTCATACTGTTGGTTAACTGAGGTGACTACACAAGGATTTATGTTCACTGGGAATCTATTTAACCATCCGAGTTTAGGTGATAAACCAATTTGAATGTTATTGTTATTTCATCACATAAATATCCAGCATCACGGAAGTTCATTAGTGTAGAAGGGAAAACTACCAATGACCATGATTTTCAATGGGAATGAGCCCGTACAATTCACATAACATAATCATGAATAAGAAAATACAACAAAAACATCAAACACACCCCCCTTCAATCTTTAAAAGTCCTTTTGTTATCTTTATTAATGTTTGGATTCATCTGTCCGTAGATAAAAAAAGCATACCCCCCCCCCCCACATGATACACAGTAATAGAGATGAAGGAAATGCCCGACTTAGATGATCAATTATTGAAGTTTCACTCAACGCACCAAGAACTGGGGATGCAAAACTTGCAGGGAGGAACGTCGGGGACTCCAAGGGTGAGTAGAAAGGCTCCAGCACAGGTGCATCACTTGCCTCTAGAATAGGACTCCAAATGCTCCAAGGGAAGAACGAACCCACCCAAGAAGAAGAAAAAGAGGATAGCTAGTGCGATATAAACATGAGACCGAGAAAAGGTGGTAATAGCTATGACTTTAAATATTTTATATAAATAGAGGAGAACTTTACACAAAGATGGATCTGTTGAGGGTTGCCCCAATCTTTGGAATTTAAATCACTGATTGTGGGTATAAAAACAGACTTGAACCACTTCTAAAAGGATAAAAAGGGTTTAGAAGTAGCATTTGAAAAGTTGTAGAAGAAAAACCAGACAAGGATGTGTGGAACCGATCATGTCGCACCAATGTTTGACACACTGATCAGTCACACTGATCGGTGAAACATCAATCGTGTCACACCGATTGGCCGCACACTGATGGGCCGCACAGTGATTGATCTCACACTGATCGGTCACACACCAAAATGATGTCCTACAACTGAGATGCCACACTTAGGATCCATAATTTGGAAAAGGGATGGACCATGAGGGTCTGTTCCATTACATCAGATACCCCTTGAACTATTCTCTCCCTTGATAATCAATGCTAGAACTAAAGGGAAGAGAGGGGTCCAAAAAAAGAAACCCCCCCCCCCTCGGAAGATACATCTCGAGGAAAAACCACCCCAAACAGCCACGCCTAACTTAGGGTCCATATCTTCCCGACACATGGTTCCAGGAGTTCCTTCCTCCATATCAAGATATTATCCACTTTGGGTGGCACTGAATCAACCGGATGGGTTTAATCGCATCAACCTTAATGGGTCTTGATTAGGGATGAACTCCTCCCTTCCCCACCTATCAGTACTTTTCATAACATTCTCCAGTTAGGGAAACAAAACATATCATAAAATATTAAGTTCAGAATTATATCACAACAAGTACAAAACGAAATAGAACAAAACTCAAAACAACTCTAGGAATTGGGCGTGCATCTGTGCCTCCCGCTCCTAGGTATTATCCTCGTGCCCACCATGCCTCCTTAACACATGAAAAAAGGGATGGTTCATCCACATAGCTTCTTCTCCTCGCGATCCTTGATCCTCACTAGTCTTTCTACAAACATTGTCTCCCCCTCGATATCTAGCATTCCCCAGTCGAGGACATGTGAGTCACTATGTAGATACTGTCGGAGCTGAGACACATAGAAGCCATCGTGCATTCTCAATAGCGGCGGTGATATCACTAGCTGATTAGATATGTCTACGACCCACCGCAGCACTTCGAATTGTTTGATGAACCTTGGAGAAAACTTACTCCCCCTTCCGAACCTCTGTTTTCCACGCTGAGGGGAGACCTTCTAGAATATGTGGTCCCCGAACTCGAAATCCATGGGACTCCTCCTATTATTGGAATATGACTTTCTTCGGTCCCGAGCCGCCTTCATCCTCAACCCTATAAGCTGATCCTTCTCTGTCATGCTCTGTACCACCACCGGGCCAAGAACACATGCTTCCCCAACCTCGGCCCAGAACAAGGGTGATCGACCTAGCCTCCCATACAAAGCATAAAATGGATTCATTCCAATGCTAGAGTGATAGATATTATTGTAGGAAAATTCTAATAGTTGAAAGTGTCATGCCCACGGTCCCACATAGTCCAGAATATATTATCGTAGCATATCATCCATTGTCTGGATAATGCGCTATGTCGATCCATCTGACTGGGGGTGGAAAGCAGTGGTATGAAGTAGCTGGGTGCCAAAATCATGCTACAATACTCTCCGGACTCGTGAGGTAAACTGTCCATCCCTATCTGAGACTTTTGCCATCAGAACTCCATGATACCACAACACCTCATCCACGTACCTCTGTGCTAAGGAATCCACTTTACATGACACCTTGATCACCATAAAGTGATCTGATTTCGTCAACCGGTCCCCCACTACCCACATAGCATCGCAATATCCTTGAACATTGGGTAGTCCTATGATGAAATCCATCGATATTTCATCCCACTTCCACTCGGGGTCATCTAAAGGTTGCAAAAAACCACCTGAAACACGGTGTTTATCCTTCACCTGCTGACACACTAGTCACCTAGCCATGATCTCTACTGTCGCCCGCTTTACCCCGGGCCACCAAAAATGACTCCTCAGACTCTGGTACATATTGGAATCTCCTGGTTGTACCACTAGGGGTGATTTTTGGAACTCAACAATAAATATCTCATACATCATCTATAGAAAAAACAACTTCCCTCGGAAAAGCATCTGATTCTGACCATCCTCTGTCCACCCTTGTGGAGCATCGCCTTGGTTAACACGGTCACACATCACTTCACTCTCTATATCTCCCCACTGAGACTCCTCCACCTACTGCAGTAGAGATAGATACACTTTCATTTGAAACAGGAAACCTCTACCACCATCCTCCCTTACAATCAGGTGTAGGGAAGCCAAATCATTCATTATCATCCAATCATGCACAGATTCCTGAACAGCTTCCCACCGCGACTTCCTACTCAAGGCATCAGCCACAATATTCCCCTTACCTCCAGTGTAAGATATCTCAAGGTTGTAGTCCTTGATAAACTCCACCCACCTTCATTGTCACATGTTCAGGTCAAGTTGGGTAATGATGTATTACAAGCTCATGTGATTCGTGAAGACCACAAAGCGCTCCCCAACGAGGTAATTCCGCCACAACATTAGTGTGAACACAACCACCATAAGTTTTAGAGAATGGGTGGCATAGTTACTCTCGTGGGGATGTAACTTCCTAGACCCATATGATATCACCCCTTATTGTTGAATCAACACACACCCGATGCCTTGTCCTAAAGCATCACAAAACACCTCATATGCTACCCCTTCTTCTGGAAACCTCTACACTGGGGAACTTACCAACTTCTCCTTCATATAGCTAAAGTCTACCTCACACAGTCCATCCCATATGAAATCTTTTCCCATCTTGGTCAAATCTATCTAAGGTGATTCAACTTGGGATATTTTGGGTATGAACCTCCAGTAGTAACCTACCATTCCCTGGAAACTATGAACCTATGCCACGTTCTTTGGTGCTTCCCAAGAAACTACCGCCTAAACATTCTATGGATCCACCACTATTCACTACTCATACACCACGTGTCCAAGGAAGTGCACTTATCTGGTCCATAACTTTCACTTCCACAACTTCCCATAATGATCGTGTTGTTAGAGGACCTCAAAAACTGATATCGGGTGCTCAGTGTGATCATCCTCTAACCTTGAGTAGATTAGGATTTCGTCAATAAACACGACTATGAACCGGTCCA
Organism: Viscum album; assembly: GCA_963277665.1. Lineage (NCBI taxonomy): Eukaryota > Viridiplantae > Streptophyta > Magnoliopsida > Santalales > Viscaceae > Viscum > Viscum album. The sequence continues at coordinate 477,547,369 of OY728148.1, forward strand.
GGTATTCCAGGAAAATGGAGTTCATGAGACCCATGAACAGAGCTGGAGTATTCGTAACACCGAATGGCATGACCACAAACTCAATGTGCCCATATCTACACCTGAAGGCAGTATTCGAGATGTCACCCTCCTTCACCCTCAGCTGGTGATATCCCGACTACACGTCAATATTGGAGAACCACCCTGCCCCTTTTAGCTGGTCAAAAAGGACGTCTATTCTCAGGAAAGGTTAACAGCTTTTGACCATTACCTGATTTAATCTCCGATAGTATATGTACAACTAGAGACCACCATCTAGATTCTTTGCGAACAAGACTAGAGCACCCCATGGTGGCGCACATGGTTGAACAAAACCTTTCTTCCTCAGATCATCAATCTGAATCTGTAACTCCCGTAACTCAGAGGGTTCCATCTTGTAGGGAGCTACCAAAATCGGATGGGCACCAGGTCACAACTCTATCATGAAATCAACAACACATCGGGGGTAGATTTTCCACTTCTTCAGGGAAGATGTCCATAAACTCAATGAAGATCCCTGGGACTTCTACAATTTTTTGCATCCAACGACTCCACTTATAGTCCAGCTAACAATGAAAGGAGGGTCTCCTCTCGCATACTGCTTTTCTCGCAACCTCGCTCGCCGAAGAATGTTATACGTTGGCCGCCCAAATCTGAAAACACTATACTTACTTGGAAGAATTCAATGACAACACATACCGAGAACATCCATTTAATGAAAAGGATGACATTGTATGGATGTATCTGCAACAATAGAATATACCTGATTGACTGATGTGGACCTATCATTAGTCTACACCATCAACAAACATTAAATAAGTTGGTCTAACCTTGGAATTGTGTACTCAACACCAAGGAACTGGAAGTCTCTCAGTATCTAGACCTGGGGCACGGGCCAAACTAGGTGCAACAAAGGAGTGTGATGTTCCTGTATCGAACAAGGCATAATAAAGAGTACTAAACAAGCTGAATGTACGTCGAATGACTTCTGGCCTGGCTAGAGCTGCTGCCTCCGAGGCGAGTAACTTCCCATCCCCATCTCCCCTACCCCTCGGTTGTCTGATACCTCCCTGACCGTGCCCTGGTCAAGGTCCTAGAGCAGCACCCTGAGGACGGCCTCCTCCTGTGACGTCTTCCCATAGAGGAAAGGGAGCTCACTGTCCCTACTGCTGCTACTGCTGAAAGAGCCTGGCAGGAAACTACTGCGGCTGGGGCAGGCGCAGCACCGGCCCAACCCCATTTTATTGTACTCGGTTAAGGCACTGATTCCAATGGGGCCCATAGCTTCCATAGATGAAGCATCTCGGTCCTGGACCTGAAAGGAAAGGGCGAGTACAGGGAGATCGGAATTGGAATTGCTGGGGCATGCTCCCTACTGGTCGAAACCTAGAAGGCTCTAATGTTGGATACCTACTGCTGACTTCTTTCCCCTTCAACAAGCCCAACTGGATTCCCTCTCACTATACTCCTCCCAGTGTGTGCATACTCTTCACCAGTTCATCCTTCTTCTGGACCTCCAAGTTTGTCAGTAAGGTGAAGGGAGTAACATAATAATGATGGAAAGGTTGAAGTGCCTCCTACAAACGTCTCGCCTAAGACTCATAATCTAGAAAGAGGTCCGAAGAAAAGCGGAGGAGATCCTTGAACCTTATCCCCAAATCTCTCTCGGACACACCCCTCTGTTGGAGGGAGAGAAGTTCCTGCCTCTTCTCAGCCATCATTTTGGAAGAGTGGAATTCAACCCGCAACTCCCTCTAGATGTGAGTCCATGTCACCTCAACCCCCCTCTTATCCCAAAGATAATGCATCCACCACTAACATGCTGCTCCCCACATCTGGTTTACAGCTAGAGGAACCCAGTATTCCATCAGAGCTCGGATCAAGATGAATGCAATCACCAACTCCTCTAGCCAGCTCTCTGTCGACATGTCGAAGGTGCTACCCTCATACTTCCTGAGGGTCTGCCGCTGAATGGCGTGAAGTGTCCTCTACCACTGATTATCCTCCTCCTCTCGGTCAGCCCTCTATTGATCATCCAAATCAACCTTTTGTGCCTTGATTTCATATATTACCCTTGGTCATTGTCTGGGTTCCATAGCTGCAATGTAAACAAGGAATGCCAAAGCCTGAGTAGTGTAAAAGATTACTTTTAAATTTAATTAGACTTATTATTCATTTTAAATCCCAATATAACCATGAAACTCAAGAACAGCAGTAATTATGATTCATGTACCTTCCCTAGGGTTTGTACCCTGTAGTCAGTATAGCCACACTTGGTCGTTCGGTAGGCCTATAGTCCTTGCATAGGATCACGGGGGCCCTAAAATCCCATTTCCTAGATGGTCATCCCTGGACAATTTCACGTACCAAGATCATCCAACATTATTGCCCTATAATCCCATGAAATCCTCACTGAGCCGAACCCCAGAATCCATCCTATCTCTCAACCTCTCCTCTCATACCATTATGTCACAACCCGCCTTCACCAAGAAGAGAGAAGGGATAGCAGGTCTCCAAAACCATCCTTCATCTATATGAAGTAGAGATAATTACCACTGAGACCCACCTTTAATAGGTCCCGTAGTGGCATCTAGCACCGAGGGTATTGAATCACACACAAGATGGAAGTAATTTCCCTTTTTTTAATAGAATCGAGAGATAAGATGGTAAATCCCAACAACAACATAGTTCAGGTAAAGCCAAAACAAACCATTCCCAAATGCAAGTTCCAAATGTAAATGATTCAAAAGAAAAAGAAAATCCAAAAAGAATAACCAAAAGAAAGAAAACAACAATAGTAACTATCCCAATGTCTCAACTAGTATGACCCTGCACGATTCCTGATGTCCTCCTGGAAACCATAAAATAGTTTTATATATGTAGGGTGAGCATACAAGTGTACTCAGTAGATAAACCAAATTCTCTTGTGCATGAGTGGGGAGGTATTATAATATCCCGTGAGAAAATAGATAACCAAAACACCAAGAAACAAAAACTATCCACCCAAACATCAGCATGGAAGAATCCCCAAATAATTCAAGTCATGTAATTTATAGTAATAACACATCGATATTTGGGTACCCGCACCACTTTCTCACTGGTTATTGAATACATCCAATGCATCAAACCCCTCTCGCCATTCTCACCACTGTCCCACTGCCACACCCCGCCCACACACACCTGGGACACAACCGCACATCCTGATAGCAAACACAGGGGCCACAAAAAACATGTGTAACCACGCCTGCAAACACCGGGGCTAGAACGACTAGTGCCACGCCCGAAGACACCTGAGCCTCATCCCGAAGACACTTGGAAAACAACCTTCCCGCACACACCAGGGCCAACCACCACAACTACCCTGCCGGATGAATCTTGGGCTATAATGGAACTCTAGCCATCATAGCATGCCTGAAGAGTCTTGAGATATTCAGGAAAGGGAGAAAAAAGGATCTAATAACCAGCCACTCATAAGAGTGTTGGGAAAAAACACCCTCCCCCGTGAAATGGGGGTGTTCGGCACTAAGTGCTCAACTTTGGTGGGGCACGAATGAGGATCATATGAACTAAAATTATATAATATATATATCTAGCACTCATCCCAACCTAAGAGTTCCAAATCTAACCTAAGCACAAACACTCTCATTACTATTCATTCAAAAGACGAACCGAACCCACAACTGTGTCACCACTCAACTTGGAAAACAATTTCCCATTGAGCGCATTATTGATTTCATGTCCAAGTGATTCTATTTAATTAATTTTGTAATATTTCTCAACTAATAGGAATATCCACTATCTAGAGAAAGAGAAACAACCAAACATCAATTTAAGAATTCACACCTGGTTCTCTTGTAATGTCACAACAACAAAGGGATCTGTGAGATCACTCAATCTACTGGAACAAAATTAAGCCTATTGATACAGCCCCACAATGCTTCAGATTCACAACAAACAATCGTGCCAAAAATAGAGGATCTCCTCCCCATCCACATTACCCCTTAAGCAGCATGATGAACGAGACACCTAATATCAAAACAGAGTAGTGAAACTTCCTGGTTCAATCACACCATTTGTTAGGTTATTCTTTCTGTTGGATAACCGGGGTGACCACACAAGGATTGATGTTCACTGGGCATCCATTTAACCATCTGAGTTTAGGTGATCAACAAATTTCAATGTTATAGTTATTTAATCACGTAAATATCCGGCAGTGCAGAAGTTCATTAGTTCACAAGGAAAAACCACCAACGGCCATTATTTTCAGTGGGCATGAGCCCATATAATTCACAACACCTAATAAAGAATAATAAAATACAATAGAAACATCGACCACCCCCCTTCATTCATTAAGTCTCTTCTTGTTATCTTCATTAATTTTTGGTTTCATTCGTCCTGTAGAATCAAAAGCATACTCACCCCACATGATACACGGTAAGAGAGATGAAGGAACAACCCTACTAGGATGATCAAAGATCGATGTTTCTCTCGACGCACTAAGAACTAGGGATGTGAAACTTGAAGGGGAGGAACCTCAGGGACTCCAAGGGTGAGCAGAAAGGCTCCAGCACATGTGCACCACATTCCTCAAGAAGGGGACTCCAAATGCTCCAAGGGAAGAACGAACCCGGTGAAGTAGAAGAATAGTAGTAAAGCTTGTGTGATATAAAGATAAGCCCAAGAATTAATTAATATCGAGATCTTCCACAGCTATAAAGGAGGATTGTGGTTTCCCCACATGGTTGGGTGGTTACAAACGATGGGATTAATTGTTATTTAATAATTCTCATTGGTAATAGGTGGTCACAGGTGTGACTTTAATGATTTTATATAAACATAGGGGAACGTTACACAAAGTTGGGTCCGTTGAGGGTCTCCCCACTCATAGGAATTTAAAACAATGATCGTGGGGATAAAAACAGTCTTGAACCACTTCCAAAAGGTTAAAAATGGTTTAGGAGTAGCGTTGGAAAAACTATAGAATAAAATCCCAACAAGGCTTTGTGGCACCGATCGTGTCGCACCGATCAGTGACACCCTCATCGGTCGAACCATTTGGTGACACACCTATCGGTCGCACCAATGGGTGACACACCGATCACTGACACACCGATCAGTCGCACCAATCGGTGACACACTGATCGTGTCACATTGATCAGTCGCACACAGATCAATCTCACACTGATCGGTGGCACACTGACATGACGTCCTACCACCGAGATTCCACACTTAGGATCCGTAATTTCACAAAGGGGTGGACCATGAGGGCTTTGGGAATAATATTTGTCTTGTGGTTCTACTATATTCTATATGGTACTCATTTTTATTACATATTAGAAAAACCCATATTGACTTTTACCCATGCACGTAGAACCAATTGGTCAAATCATGTTACATCTAAATATCCCTTTAACTAATTATTGTATCTCATTTATTCAATTGGGTTAATGATTGATTTCAACTTCTAAAAGGTATTTCACATTTGTTTTGACATTATGAGTTTAATATGAAGATGTTGAAGAGTGTTTGATTTTATTTTTCGTTTCAACATTTTTCTATTACTTTTATTATGGTTGGAATAGTTATTAATATGTAATGGAATATGTATTCAGTTATGGAAATACGTGTGTGAATCATGAGAATAATAGTACCATGGTTTTCAGGTCTAGAAAATAGAATTTTTTTAATAGAATTTTTTTGTTGTTTATGAAAATAATTTTCAACTTGAATGGTTGTATTAGCCATTTCAATGTGATGTTTTTCACTTGTCTTAGTCATTTGGAATTCATTAAATATTCTAATTTTCTATATGAATGTATTCATGGTTTTTTGTTTCATATTATCCTACATGAATATCACAACATTTTAAGAAATCTAAACCATAATATGACACTGAATCTATGGAACTAAACATTAATATTATAGATTCAAATTATTTTAAATTAGAATTTAGTTTCGTTCATTCCCTGTAATCATTTATGTTCAAGGACATAGAAAAAAAATTCAGAACTCCTACCTAATAGATCCTTAAATTACATGTGAGAATGTTTTTTATGTATCCAGTTTTCCCATAAAAATCAACTAATGTGGAACACATTTTCCTTTAACGACGTATCTTCATAATTTTTATCATGATATCATCCATGTTTTATTCAATCATAAAAACTTGTGCAAACATATTCACATTGTGGGATTATAACAATAATCTCAACAAGGGACATAAAATCAAAGAAGAATTTAATTTTTTTTCTAGTGAAAAACATGAATACTCATTACATTCTTACATTTTCACATTATTCATTGAGAATATTAAATAAGAAATTTTAATATAAAAAACACAAAAGCTAATCTCATATAATGATTTTCAAACCCTTGACATTCATTGATAAATCACGCAGGAAACATTGTAATCATTTTCATATCTATCTAACATATATAGTAACCAATACTATTGAAAATCGAATTACCATCACAATTACATTTAGAATATCAATCACATTATATTACGATAGGGTATTAGAATAAATGTAATAATTTAACCTCATCCCAGGCTTATAATAGCCATAACAGTATAATATAATAATTTATTACAGAATATCTAATAAATTATCTTTTTCCGTTCACCTAATGCGTTGTAGAGATATAACAGGCTCACCCACATTAGGTTAATCACAAAACCACCCTTGTTTGGTTTAAAATGGAACCATACATGATTTTTTGATAATTTAATCACACATAAACATTTGAAATTACCGAAAATCAAATCATAATCATAAATCATAAAGTCATTCCGTATATAAAAATTAATTACACCGATAAGAAATTGTTTTCGGATATTAATATATCACTTTTATTAAAACAAAATATTCAAACATAAAATACACTAATTAAAATGAATGGTGTATTTTCATTTTATATATTAATTAATCTTATAAAAGATGAAAAATATAAATCTATTTTTATAGAGGGAGAAAAGGTTATTTCATTCATTTACAATAAAGTTGAAAATTTATTTTCAATTTTTGAACATAAAGTCAAAAAAATTTCATAAAACAATTCATATTAAAAACTATATAAATAAAGTAAAAATAGACATAAAATTAAATTTATAAATAATGTAAAAATGTATAAAAACATCTCCAAATCATATTAAAAAGTGTTGATATAGATGAAAAATAGTGTTTCAAGGGAAACTATATATGAGGACATTCAAAATAAAGTCACTTAATAAAAATATTAATAAGGTACATTAATTTTATACAATTTTTATGAAGTAAAATTTGGTTAGAAATGAACTTTATTAACAATTTATTTATAAACCATCATTTTCATAAACGTTTATATAGAAATGGACATGGAAGGGATTGATTATGAAAATAAAGAAAAAAATATTTAATGTGATATTTCTAAAGTAATATAGCCCTTACCTTGTGTATGAAACATCAGGTTTTTATATTTTTCATCATAAATATAATATTATTTTGTTTATTTACATTATTTACATCCATTTTTTATATTATTCATGTAATATTATTTAATTGTTTTTAAAATATTAGTAATTAATCAAATTTTTTCACATACGGAATTTTGAATATATTTGGCCAATATGTCAAAAATGAATCTGGTATACTAACTATTGTAAAATTATTAATTGTTAAATAATATAGAATTTTATAATCATCATATAATCACCATTTATTAAACAAATTATATTTTAAACCCATTTATTACTGGAGGTTTTGACAAATGATGTACTATACATTCATGGAGACGGTATGTCTTACAAACTCATGAGGAAAATTATCTATTGTCCAAAAATAATTATGGAATGAATTTGAATATAATTGTATACTTCCATAATAATAATAATATAAAAAAATATAATTTTATTTTTTAAATTAAATTTATATATATCATTCAATGGGTTTGGTGATTGAAAACAAATCACCACTCTTTGTGGAGGTAGTAGTCCTAACATGTGCATAAAAACATTATCAATTTACATTTTATAGAATATTTAGAAAAAAAAATTTGTTATCATTAAATGATGAAAAAAATATCAGAAATATTAGATATAGAACAAAAATTTACCATTCTGTCCATCCACGTGAGACCGTGATGGAAATCAACTTTCATCGGTTGGTGCAATGGTAATTCGTCACACACAAGAATGGTTAATTACATTGCAATTTTATGGAGTATAGATATAGTGATATTATATTAAAATTATTTAAAAAAATATTATAATATATATGATATTGTTTGTTATTTTATCAATTTTTAATATTATTTTATGGAGTTGGAAAAAGAAATAAAAGAGAAACATGCTGTTAAAAATAGACCTTTTTGTGGATGAATATTTTTTTATTACACCTTATGAACTCAAATATTCATATTATATAAAACATTCCACCATAATGTTTGGATTGTATATGAGATGTGATTTGGTATTGTATTGGATGTGAAAAAAGGATTTAATATAAGAATTAATGTGCTGTTGTGGAACCCTTTTATAAGAGAGGGAGTAGGGGACTCTGGTAATTTAAAAATATATTTATATAATATAAATTATTTTTCATTTATAAATGGATAAAAATTGATATGGTTATAAGATAATATAAGGAATAGTAAAAATCAACTGATAGAATTATTTTTAGGGAAGTATATATCAAAATTTTACCCTTATAATTTCTGGAAACCTAGAGAGACCTCGTTGAAAATTATAAAGCTAAAGATGTTTTTTACAATATCAGGTTTAATAATGTTACTATAATATTTAGAAAGATCCATAATTGGAACCAAGAAGATATATTGAACCATATAAAATTAATTTTTTGGAAATCTATGAATTTTATAATTATTAAATATTATTATAAAATATTATTTATCATTGAATTTAATTATTACTAATTGTATAATAATTCATTTATAAGAAATTTAATAACTACAGGGAAATGTTGAAATTATAATACAATGAATCAAATCCACTACACTATGTACTTTGTATCTATAAAATTTGTTGATGACATTAATTCCTTCAAATTATACAATATTTATAATATTAATATTTTGACATTATTTTCCAATTAATTGAATAATTGTTACATGATCATTGTTTAATAATTTATGTTAATTATTTTCTCATAAAAAATTAATAATTTTTACGGCAATAAATATATATCATATAACTTTTAAATGAATATTAATAACTAAATATATACTCTAGTAATCATAATGTAAAAAATATTATCTTTAATATTTTTTCACATATTGGACTTCTCATTAGACAAGATATTTTAAAGGATATAATCATATTAAATTGATATAAATATCCATGTATTGGAAATTTGGATGATTTTTAAATAGATATAAACATTAAATAAAATTATTGAAATTATTTTTTTCATTATTTATACCTTATAATTTTATCATTATCTTTATTTACACGATTTAATCTTTATCATGGTATCAAAAATTACTAACAGTACTATTCATATTGATGATAAATTAAAATAAACATTTACTGTATTAGGATATATTGAATAAAACTATTTTATAAAATTTAGAAAATTTAATGCAAATAATTGTTAAAATATAATTTTAAATTTTTTCCAAAAAAACGCAATGAAATATATATTTTTAGAAAAAAATCCATTTTATGAATAAAATGTCTATGTATAATATTCAATTATAAAAATAACACAAAAACCATAAATGCATTATTTTATGTAAAAATTTAATAATGCAATTTTAAAACCAATATGAAATACAATTCCCAGTTATATATAATTGATGAAAAAATACAATGTTCTATAAATATCATCATTGTTCACTTTTCAATAGAAAATCCAAATTTTCATAAAATTGTCAATATTCCAACACTGCATGATTATTATGTTATTATGTCACAAAATAAATTTATTAAATAAAATAAAATTTTATAATTACTTGAAATTTTAAATATTATTCACTCACATAAATAATAAAAAACCATTTTTATAAATACATATCATTGAGGAATATAATGGTTTTACGAAATCATGTATGATTATTTCCTATAAATTAACCAATAAATTTTAATTATTAAGAATATATATATATATCAAAAATTGGTTAATCCTATTTTTTTAAGCAATTCTAATAACTATGTTATGATGATCATATTTCAAAAATAATATTACTCATCTTTTTTAAGATTGATGTAACATGGCATAAAAACCATCAAAGATAATATACTAATTTAAAACCATGATGTATTAAAAATGTATTTTTTCCATTATTATTCATTGATGCATTCCATTTTATGTTTTCGCATAAAAAACATAATCTATTTATTTATCTTGATGATATATGATCTAAAAAACTCTTTCATTGAATTAATGGAACTTGATTTTATATCATCATATGATATATAAATTTGAGAAACTATTTCCCATCGATGAGTAATTATAATCCCATACATGAAATGGTTAATAATAATTTATTAATTAGGTACGCAGTAGAAATATCCATGACTAACAATGATATTTTACCCTAGTACTTTGCCACGGTTTCATTCTTTCTTATGTATGGCTGGAAATTTACTCTCAATATCATCCTTTTGTTCTCAGGGGATTTTTTTCTTGATATATATCACTATAATACATTTCAGTTAATTAATTTATATTTATTTATTTATTAGTATTCAAGATCAATTATTACCATTGAAAAAGGTATCTTCTCAGACAATAAATATTAAAATTACCTTTTATCAATAATTACATCCAAAAGTGTAGAATATATTAGTGCGGGAATTAATCCATTACTCAAGAACAAATGTATTAGTATATCCAAAGTATTTTTATTACCATTAAAATATGCTTGATTAAATAGAATCAATTGATTAAAAATGGTGTATCACATTTTAAAAAAAGTGTTTTCTTAATATAGGCAAGTTTATTCATCACAGACAGAGTCGAAATCCCAAATGAGGAAATGTTCTACTGAATTACAGAGCTAGTTATATTGGCTCACACAATAGGGAAACTCATACATTATATATGGCTGTTATTTATATTTCATCCATTTTGGACCATATATAAATATTATATCAATCTAGGTTATATCAACATCAATGTTTATATTGATCCACAAAATGAAAATCCTATAAAAGTAAATTCTTTAAAATTATTTAATTAGTTATCATAATTTATGAGTTATCTATGTTCATTTAAAAATTAATTCAATTTTTGTTAAATAAAATCTCTTTGAAACCAACATTATAAACCCCGCATCATGTATCTCAGAGTTATTTTCTACATTATTAAATTTTAATAGGATGTATGGGATGTCAACCATAAGGGACAATCATTTTATTGTTAAATCAATAAATACAATGATACATTAGAAATACAACATAAAAAACAAGAAACATTACTAAACTGAAGATATTATTCTTTTAAAACTTATTAATATTCCATGAAAAGGATAAAAAATAATTTTTCACATAAGATTCTTAGTAAATGTTATGTATAACTGATGATATTATGAGAAAATAAAGTATAATCAATATGTTAATGTAAATAACTAAAAATATAGTCGGTTTAAAAGATATCATTATCACTATATCCATCTATATAAAATGTACACAAAATAATCCCATGCATAATAAAAAACAGAATATATACTAATCAAAATTCATAATAGTATTCATCATGATCTTAGATATCAGTATATCATTTCTATCAATTTCACATTCCAATATAGGTTAATCTATTTTTAGGAAAAATCCCAAAAAAATTAATAAATTTCACCAATATGTTTTTTCTTATGATCCATATTTATTCATTGAGGGAAAATAATTATACAATTCTCACCCCACACTAAATTTCAAATTAATTCATAATATATTTAATAACTAATTAAATTCATAACTTTTATTCCATATCAAAATATCTATATTGATTATAGAATATGAAATATTTTTCTTTCCCCCAACATTAAAATATCATTAATAATAATATTTCATACTTATAAAAGGTGTATAATTATGTTAATATATATATATAATATAAATATAATATGGATATTTAAGAGAAATATAATGTGAAATGAAAAACAAACTCATAAAAGTGAAAATTTTAATATAAAATAATTGAAAGTAAGTATATAAATTGTTAATAGATCATCATTATTTTTACAAAAAAAATTATAGTAAAATCCTATTTTATCAAAAGGTGATATGAAATGTTAAAATATTATTTCCATAAATATTTGTATTTCTAAAACCATTACATACTTTCTGAACATTTTATGAAAAAATAGTGATGTAGGTTAGAGAATATGTTAAGGATGTATATATTAAGATATGGTGTTTCACCTTTCATTGAGATTGTTAAAAATGAAAATTTTGGAAAATATTAGGAATATTCTTTTTAATACATGTAAATTTTTTTTATAAGCTAAAATTTATATAATAAATAAATTTAATATTTAAAATAGACTTTTTAAAAATATTATTTAAAAAATACGGCCATGAAAGAAAAAAATACACAATAAAAAATATAAATCTAATTCGATTTTATTTTAAAATTTTCATTATTCGATTCAGGTTCAAAAATGAGGAATAATAAGATTAATACAACAAATAACATGAAATATTCATTGAAAAAAGTATTCGAATTTTATGAATGATCTATTATAGGATTGTTTAAATGAAAATTAGAGAATTCCAAAAATTTTGATTGTAACATAATTTCATACTTTTTAGTTAACATTCAAATAGTAACTAAATGAAATAATAGATAATGGTTGTGAATTAAATAATCACTATTAAAATTATTTTATTTTTAAATACATACAATGGCAACTTTATAAACCATATAAAATATAATTGGTTTCTAAACCCAAATAAGTCATATTGTAGTATGAATTTAGATCAAATTTCTTACCTATGGTTGAACATTCCTCGAAATTTCTCATAATTCTAGAAATAATAATTTCTTTCTTATAATTTTATAGTGGTAACATATTCTGGTCTATAATAAAAGATATGATCCATTAATAAAATTTTATCACACATTTTATTATAATATTTTCTATATTTTCCTTTTTTTAGGTGTTAACTAATTTATTTTTCAGGTATGATTTAGTTTTGTGATTTCTATCAGAATATAATTTTCATGTGGAAATCAAATCAATATTTTTATTGATGACATAAATATCATATACACTGATTATATTTATATTTTACATTAATATGGTTTGGGAGAAAATACCTACAAGAATCTTCTTGTAGTTTTTAGGGTGATTGTGTTTGTTGTAAAATTCAGATGGCCACCAATGAGTATAGTTGGTGTCATCCAAAGTTGGTTTTTATGCTGGAGTAGCTTCTAGTTATTTCAAAACTTTTGACCCTCTAAATATGGATTTTTTTAAAATGGAAGGATTTCCACAAAGGTGGTAATAGTAAAGTGGCAGCAAAGCACGGTGCATAGACCACATAGGTGGTTCGCAAAATGTTGATGAAAATAAGAAAAGAAATGAATTCAGTATAGTAGCACTATGAAAACTACTAATCATGGTACACATACCACATAAAGAAAGTATTAAACATGATCATTATTCATAGGAAGAAAACAGTTCATGCGATGGACCATTATTTATACCTGAGAGGTGGTGGTTTTTTGTGGAAAGGAGGTGGTTATTTGAGGACCATAAAGGGTTTAGTTTTTATAAGAGGTATTCCAATATAATGGTTAAATCATTATATGTGGACTATTATTGGTGTACAGATCACAGGAGGAGCGATGTATGTGGTGAGGGCTATACCAGATCGAATATTTAAGTGAATCATATTAACCGAATATGTGGAATTATTTCCTAATATAAAGACCTCTAATCCCATCATTACAAAGATTTATTTTTATTAGAAATCATCATTTCCCAAATGAGAAGTCGTCTATATCTGAAGTGGTTCTGGGGAAATCAATTTCATTGTGGATAAGTGTTCGAGAGTGACGATTCTTAGAAGGGTGAATTTGTTCACATGAATAGTTTAGAAATTGTGGGTTGTGGGGTAATATATCCCACAAAATAATAAGGGTCTACAGAATAGAGGCGGTCCATGGATCGTCATCAATTCACAAATGTTGAGGTATTCTCTAAAGGTGGGATGGTTTGAAAAGGCAGACCACTTATATTATTCAAGGTAGTTCATAATGAATAGGCATTTGACAAAATAGAGGTGTTCTGTGAAGCACTCGTGCTACACAGTGCTTCATAGTTCATAGATGAAGCATAAATTTTTTTGAAGGTACTAAAATAGTTTCAAACGTTCTTTTTTTAAATTAACAATATTTAGAAATTTTATTTTGTCTATGGTTGATAAAAGACTGAAACATAGCGTCTATCTCCATTTGAGGATACATGCATTTATTACAATGACGGGATATACAAGTCCATTAACATTGACTAGACCCATTCCAAGAGTAGTGAGTAAAAGAAGAGGAATACATTGATCCTTTCCACTATTAGTGAGCCAGAAAGGTGGCATAGAAAGTGGCCCTTGAGAATGTAGTTAAAATACCCTAATCATTTAATGTATGTGAGCCAAGGTATATAATTTATCTAGCTAAATGTTATAATTTTTTAATTATCCCTAGAGGATTTGGTACATCAGAACATTTGTATTGTATCCTCTTTGGACATATACTATTGAGTGTAAACCATCTATAAATCATTGCGTCTCATGAATGATTTAGGTTTTGTTCATATATATTTATGGTAATAATAGGGAATAGTGTCTTTTATGATGATACAAGATCAAAAGTGAAGTTTTTTAATCCTTAAAACCTTTACTCACCCCTCCTATTATATTATTTGACCTATTTGAGATGACACATCAATAAAAGATAGAGATAAATTAATAAATGACATGATATTTTAATATAATTATAAATAACAAATTACTTCTATATTTTAATATCATATCACTCAAATGATTTTTCATTGAATTTTTTCCAAATGAACATTTTATTGGTCGGTAGTTATATTATGTACAAAATTGTCTCTACGAGAAAAGATCTTAACCTATTTATCCGTACAAGAAATAAAATTTCAAATATACAACAAATAATGATTTAATACCTAAGAGTAATATGTTATGATCATTCCTAAGAAGGATATGTGGAACATGTCATCGTATTTAGATATGTTTAGTGGGGGTGTAAAATGATTATTCATAAATCTAAGGTGATCAAGAACCCAAAAGGGGAAAATATTCCTCGGACATCAATTTACCTTATTACAAACATCATGACTCCCTATCAATGATATTTATGAAGGAATAGACTATCATGACTAATTCATTCTGAATATTTTTAATTTAACTCATATATTGATCAATTTATTAGTTAATGTTCTACTGATGGACTTGAGAATCACAAATATCTCATATAATTGTTTGAGTCCAAAAAATTATTATGTTGATTTATCCAAACATGTTGGTGTTATAAATTTATTTCCATGGAGGTCTTAAAAATAAGACATGTAGATAATCATGAAAAATCATTTATTATAAAAGAACATGAAAAAAGGAAGACGTTGACCACAACCTCCATTAAATATCATTGAAAATACTGTAATTATATTATCATTTTTATGATAGTCCATTATTGTAATCCATTATTGTGATGGTGACATGACACTATTTTTAAATTCTATGATTAAAACTTTTCTGAGAAATTTAAAAAATATTTATGTGAATTTAATATATCAATAATATTCAATAGATAATTGTTTTCTATTCATCCACAACACTTCTCTAATTAAAATCATTAAATATTGATCTAAATAGAACACTTCCCAAATATAAATGACAATATATTTTGTTATATGTTTTCCGATGATAACCCATATGAATCTTGTCTCTTGGTTATCATTGGATTTCCCATGATTGAATCCATACTATTTTTTTCCAATATTGATTCAATCCAACATGATTTTTGTACCATCCCATTTCATATTTATAATTTTTTTCACCTTCTAAAAAACATCATAAATTAATGTATATTTTGGTTTCTCCCTCTTCATATCCCCCCCAATTGTACTCTAATTGATATTTATATATCTTTGTAAACCCTTTTTGGGATTTAGAATGGTGAGTTATGAGAATCATTCATCAAATCCAACATTATTTTAAGTGTAACATACTAGATAAATAAGAAATATTAAACTACTCATATTTATTATTATTGGTGAAATAGTTATTAATTTTACATTAATGGGGATGCTATGTTTGATGGCGTACCTGATACACAACAACAGGTTTCTTTTAATTCTTACATTGCACACTAATAATATAATATTATTATTTTAAAATGGTAGGTAATGCTTAGCCGTTTTGTTGGAAGAAATAAATAGAACTAACTAAAATATTATTATATATGTTTGTTAATTTTTTTACAATTATCCAATAAATGTTAGGGGCTCAATATGTGCATGAATCTAATTTTAAGCATGAATACTCTAATATTCAGTAAAAGGTCGATTTACCGCCTTTGGATGGTAAACCCTCTTTAAATATAGTTTTGGTTAATTTTTTATGTTCGATTTGAAAAAATAAAATTCTACTTTAGATTCGGGACATCCAAATATAATTTGGTTAAATTTTTGATATTTTTTTATGATAAAATTCATTTTTTTAATAAATAGTGAAAAATACTGTATTTTAATTCAAATGTGCCTTTTAATATAATTTGTTTATATGGTTAGATTATATTTTTAATATTTTTTAATGTGTAATTAGAATATATTTTTACCATTTAATCTAATTCTTTTCATTAGAAATAATTTCATTTATAAATTGGATATAAACAAGTGTCAATATTATGATAGTTATTATTTCTTAAAAACACGCTATTTTTTGACAACATGAATTAATTTTAAAATAATTAATGAAACATATATGTTTTGAATTATTTTAAATAGATTTAATTTTTGAATTAGAAATATCAAATATATATTAGGCTGAATCATTGGTATTTTTCTGAAAAACATCAATTTTTGATGAATTCTGAAACCACAAAGTAGTTGTTAAAAACTGACTTTTTCATTTAAATGAAATTATATCACATATTTGAATTGAATTTCAAATATCCTACATACATGTTTGTTATTAGTAAGTAAATGTGGTTAAATAAGATGAAAATAATATTTGGTGAATAGAAATATTTGATTTTTATTTATAGTGGGTAAATGTAAAAAGGGCAATTCAAGGTAAAAGGAATATCATAATAATAAAAAATTACGTTAACACTTTTTCTAACCACATAGTATGAGTCATGTACGACCAAGGGAATCTTTGGGTTGATTTTGGGAACCCAGGGAGCCACTTAAGAGTGGTAATGACACTTTAGATTAATTAATTTAATGTAATGGAAAAAATGACAAAAACAAATATCTTTTGGTAAATTAATTTTTACATAGTGTTATATAAGTTGTTTTTTTACTATAAATATTCATTGAAAATATATTAAAAGACTTCCTACATCACAGTATTTATTTATAATTTAAGAAAACAAATAAATTAAATTATTTATGACACAATAATGATGCAGTATATACCTCATTGTTAAATGATTTAAATAAAAAAGATTGAAAATAATAAAATAACATCCAAAACCTATCCAATTTTATTGGATTATTTTATTTAGACATTGAGTCATATATTTTTTGACTTTAATATGTTTTGGACCTTTGGAAACTGAATATCATAATATAATATAATAATATTTTCAGACTTTCCTAACAAGCCCCTCCTCCCCCCTTATAAAAGGACCCCACTTATAAAAACTTCCTCACACCTCTAAAGCCTTTCGTATTATACAACATATGCCCAATTAATCTCTATACATCCCTCTCCTCTTCCTAGAAGCCTTACTATAGGCATAAGTCACTTCAAGAAGTCCTTTTGGTTCAAACCAAAGGAAGTTACCAAAATTAAAGGTAACAGTTCCTCTTAACTTTGTTTCTTTTATTTTACTTCTACAACCCCTAAACTCTTGTTATTCCATTATTTTTTTTAACAAAACCAGTAACCTAAATATACTAGGATTTTTTTTATGAGAATTATTTTTACTACACATACAAACACCTCCATCCAATGGGTGAAGAACATATTGTTTCGGTGGATAACAAACTAACACCTCACGAAACGATGATTGTTCGATTATCTCCTATCGCCTTTAATGGTGGCCATTAAAATGGTAATATATTTATATATGATATATATTATGTTTATAGTTTCTTTATTCTTCTGAATTTAAATTTTATTTCCTACCTTTCTGTTTTCCATTATTAGTAAACCCGATAATTTTCACTTGAGGAAGTGCGGACTACCGCACCCTCAAAGTGATATGACTCGTTAATTCCATATGTGGGATGTATAAATGATATAGTTAATGATATTATATATGATACTATACTGGAATTATAATATACCTATGAATAATTATGTTTTAATTCCATTACAATTCAAAATATAAATGAACGTATCGTTCATGCGTACGTACGACTTACCGTCTTCATTAACGGTGCATTTCATTTCTTATCTCCAAAATGTTATTTAATCTTAAAAATACATATATATATATAAGGTATATAAATTATTTATATGATATATAAATCATGATTATAATTCTCGAGAAAATGGAGTATTGACCACATGGTCAAATTCTAATTATAAGGTGTTCATTTCTGACTAAAGTACCAAATAACGACCAAACGACCATTATTAACATAAATGATTGTGTAATGTTTATAACATTGTAATAACTGATATGAAAATGATTATAAACTTGAAAAAGGTTTATAATTAATTATAAATTAACTTTAGTTTTTTGATAAGGATATAAAATAATGAACCGGTCATGTCAGACACGGCGTAAGGGGTTTCTTATCTCACTTTTAATTCCGTGATATTTCCATTGTTCAACACTAATTTATTGAATTTGGTGTATTCTGTAATTACATTTGATATATATTATCATTATTCTATTTGTATTCATGTTATTATTTGAATAATTTGGTGGTTATTGACTTTTGGTCATATGACTCAGTCGATTACAACGTTGTAAAAGTTTTTGTCTAACTTTTTATTCCTATGAGATTCATGCTATTTTTTCCAGTATTTCCTTTTTGTGGTGTATCTAGTATAGATTATTGTACTATTTTTGTAATATACTTTTATTTATATGTATTTACATCTTTATTGTATGATCCTTCTTTCATGAGGCGTATTTTTTGTAAGATACCAAATCGGTAAGGGAATCTTTTCCATCCTCTTTTTAAAATACTTCTTTTTATTATATCTTTTAACATATAAATTATAATGTTGGGATATTTTTTTATATCCATATTGATGTAAAATTTATATTCAAGTGATGAGATTCCATTTTTATCTCATAAACTCATTTTTTGGATTTTAAAGTGACACCTTTAGGCTGTCAATTTTTTACATGGGAACTTCTTAACCCAATTTAAATTCATTGGGTTCAACTTGTAATTATTGAATATGTCATCCTATGAATATGTGTGAATGAATAATAATTGTTTTACTCATTATATCCACTTATATTTGGTGTATTTATATTTATTATACATAATTATGTGATTGATTTATCCTTAATTTAAGGATACCATCTTTATAAGGGGTTTTATCTCAATTTAAATTTCCATTGAAACATCATTGTTGTTATGCAACAATTCTCTATTATATGGTGTATATACTATCCTTTGACATATTATATCATGAATCCCTTTATTCTCATGATATTATAATGTTATGATTAAATTTTATTCATCAATTATTTGTATTCATATAAGGCCCCAGCCTTAAACCTTACTTAATGTTGAGTTATTACAAGAATACACATTGAGGATCTTTTCGGGTTTAGAGTTTTAGAGAATTAGATCATAAAACATGCATTACATTCCACATATAAACAAAGTGGTTACATAAAGATAGTATTTTTCATTCCCATCAATGGAAACACATAAAAAACATGGATTATTTCTTGACACATCCTTGACTCTATCATCTTATCATGTACCTTTCCCTTGACCTGTGAAAAACATTTCAAAAACATGGGATGAGCATAAAAACTCAGTATGGGTTATAAAATATGGAAAGGAAACATGGGTACATATTTACATAAGGATGAGATCATACTTTACCCATAAAACATAATCAATTTAACATACCTCATCAAATCATGAATAAATCATAGAAATCATAAGACATAAAGGTAACTTGAGGCATTCATAACATTCTTACATAGGGAGTAACCCTCTTGGTTACGTTTGGAATACTCATCACAGTATATTCCCTAAATCACTTTGGAGAAACCTTAACGTTTCACTCCTTCGTGTTACCCAATGCATTGGAGAGCTGTAACGGGCTCACCCGCCCTTAGTTTATCACGGAACCACCCGTCTTCATAATAATTCCCAAGAACCATAACACAATCATATCACATAAAACATGCATAAAAGAAACATAAAATTTCCACATTTCAATCACGAGATATCAATACAAAACATTGATATAAAAACATTATGAAAACCATTTTCAATACTAAAATAAAAGAAAAGTAAAACATGGTATTTATTTTTCTTTTAAAAAGAAGGTATGGCTTGTAGAGGAAGCCGAAACTCAAATAACGGTCACGACGGCGGAGAAGTCGTTGTCGCCGCATACGTACGACAAAAACATTCCCTTTTGTCGTTTAGTAAACTCTTCGTATAAAAAAGATTCCCTTTGAATAAACGTAAAAGTCAAAGGGGTTTATACACCGTATAAAAGAAAGTTGTGTATAAAATAAAATATGCCTCAATGAAAGGAGATTGAGACGAAGTCCCATACCTCAGGTCCGACTTGACTCGATCGTTCTTTAATGTCCTGAATAATAAACCTGAGTTAATTTCTACTTTCTTAAGAACCTTTTTAAAGTTCATTATTCCTTTTATATCACTTATTACCATGTCATGAACACTATGTAATTATTTAAGTTAATAACAGTCGTTTTAACGATCATTAGTACTTGAGTCAAAAATAATCCCTTTATAGTTACATGTTGTTCATGTATTCATTATATCCAGAATGGTATTCATGATGTAGATATCATATATTTCATATATATCCATTACATAAATGCATTTATAATATTACATCACATTTAGAGGTAAGAAATGAAATGCACCGTTCATGGAGACGGTAAGCCGTACGTACGCATGAACACTACTTCCATTTCTATTTCATATTTTCTGGAATGGAATCATAATGATATAAGAGTATATTATAATTCCAGTATAATAACATATGTAATATCATTAACATTATCCTTTACACATCCCACATATGGTATTAACGAATCAAATCACTTTCAGGGGGCGGTAGTCCGCACTTCCTAAAATGAAGATATCGTGTTTACCCATAATGGAAACCATAAAGGTATGCCCAAAATGAAAAAAACAGAAGATTAAGGAAAACATAAACATATTATATATCATATATAAAAATAGTGACATCATAATGGCCACCTTTAAAGGTGTTAAATGAGTATTGAACAATCATCGTTTCGGGAGGCAGAATTTCGCCAACCACGGAATCCGTATGTTCTTTAACCATTTGATGTAGTTGTGTGAGAGTGTAGCTCAAATAAATCTTATAACAATATCCTAGTATATTGAAGATACTGGTGTTGTTACAAAAGAAGTAAATAAAAAGAGTTTAGGGGGTTGGAGAAACAAAATAAAACAAATGAACATGATAGAATGAATTACCTTTAAATTTGTAACTCCTTTTGATTTGAGCCTAAAGGCTTCCTTTGAAAGGATTATTCCCAAAGGGAATCCTCTAGGATGAGGAGAGGGATGTGGAGAGAGTAAATGGTCAGGGTTTGGCCGAGCCAAAGGCTTGAAGAGTGTGTGAAATGAGGTAGAGGTGGGGGCCTTTTATAAGAGGAGAGGAGGGGCACTTTTGAAAAAGTAAAGAAATATTACATTATTTGAAAATGTGTTTCGGTTTTAAAAAGTCCCACATTGATATAATTCGTGGATATGGTGATAAGGGTTCGAAATCCACTCATCCAATTGGTTTTGTCCATGTGTAGGTTTTAGATTTTTCATTATCTTTCCATTTTATTTAAATCGTCAAATAATGATGTCATCACTGCATCATTATTATTTCATAAATAATTTAATTTATTTAATGTCTAAAAATTATAAAACAAATACTATGATGTAGGAAATCGTTTTAGCTTTCCAATGACTATTTATAATCAAAAATCGGATCTTTATAAGCCCATGTAAAAATTGTTTTCGTAAAACATATTATGTTTGTGTCATTTTTACTTTTACATTAAATAAAAAGTTATTTTTTCCATTTCCCAACAAAAGTGGATCCATGGGGTCCCCAAGTTGACCCGTGGATTGTCTTTGTCGGCCATGACACAACCAATAAGTTTGGGACATGTTTCTAGGTTATTTAATATTATTAAAGTATTATTTATACCATAAACTACCCTAATTACCACTAATCGCGATTAAGAACTTAATAAGTTACTATTCACCAAAAAATTATTATAATCTCATTGAACCACATTTTTCTTCTTAATTACAACCATGTATGTCGGATTTTTGAAATTCAAAACACAATGATGGCAAAATTTCATTTAAACGGAAAATCAGTCTTTATAAGTATCACTTAGTGGTTTCACTATTCATCAAAAATTGGAGTTTTTCAGAAAATTACCAAAAATTCACCCTAAGCTATATTTGATATTACGAATTCAAAAATGAAATCTATTTCACAAAAATTCAAAACATATAAGTCACATTAATTAATTTAATAATTAATTCCCGATGTCAGAGCAAATAGCGTGTTTTTATGAAACAATAAGTATCAAAAGATTGACACTAGTTTAAGTCCAATTTCAAAGTGAAATTGATTCCAATGACCACCATTGGATTAAATGGTAAACATATATTCATATTACAAATTAATACCAATTCAAAATAAAATCTAATCATATAAATAAATTAGATTAAAAAGCAGTTTTGATGTAAAATGTAGTATTTTTCACTATTCATTAAAAAATGAACATTGTCAGAAAAATACCAAAAATTCACACAAAGTAAATTTTGATGTCCCAATCATAAAGAATAAGTTTATTTTGACAAAAATATTTTATATAATTGTCAAAATATAGATTCAAAAATGGTTTTCCATCAAAAGGCACTAAAACAATCTTTTAAGAATATTAGTGTATTCCATGCATAAGATTGTATTTATTTTCATTTTAAGCCTCTATAACACTATCTTAATAATTAATAGACATAGATAAAAATATATATTATTAATTACTTACTTGGGATGTTACATCCTTCCCCCCTTTATAAAATTGCGTCCCACAATTTATTTACTTATCGAATAAATGGGGGTACTTATCCCTCATTGCATTTTCAGATTCCCATGTTGCCTCTTCAATCATGTGGTTATTCCACAAAACCATTACCTGGTGAATCACATTATTCCGTAACACATGCTCCCTGTGGTCAAGAATCTGGACCGGTTGTTCCTCATAAGATAGGTTCTCTTCCAGCTGAACTACCTCTGGACCCAAAACATGAGATGGATCTGGCATATACTTTCTCAACATCGAAATGTGAAAAACATTGTGTACCTGAGATATACTCGGAGGTAAAGGCCCTCGTTATGCAACTGATCCAACTCTCTCCAGAATTTCGTATGGTCCAATGAACCTTGGACACAACTTTCCTTTCTTACCAAATCTCATCACACTTTTCCAAGGAGAAACCTTGAGAAAAACATGATCACCTACCTCGAAAGATAGATCCTTCCTCTGATTATCCGCATAACTCTTCTGCCTGCTCTGAGCTGTTCTCATGTGTTTTTGAATCAGCTGAACATTTTCTGCCATCTCTTCTACCAATTCTGGTCCCATCAACTTCCTTTCACCCACTTCATCCCAGAAAGCTGGAGTTCGACACCGCTTCCCATATATTGCCTGAAATGGTGCCATCTGTATACTGGAATGAAAACTGTTATTATATGAAAATTCAACCAAAGAAAGATGTTGGTCCCAAAATCCCGGATAATCCATAGAATAAGCTCGTAGCATATCCTCCAATGTCTGGATTGTTCGTTCGGACTGCCCATCTGATTGAGGATGAAAAGCTGTACTAAAATTTAATTCAGTACCCAACGACTTCTGAAGGCCTTTCCAAAAGTTAGAAGTAAACCTGGGATCACGATCCGATACAATAGAGAGTGGAACTCCATGTAACCTGACTATCTCCTTAAGATACAAACGGGAAAGTTGATCAAGAGAGAAAGTATCTCGTATAGCAAGGAAATGAGCAGATTTGGTCAAGAGATCAACAATAACCCAGATTGCATTATTACCTCGAGATGTCTTCGGTAATCCAACAACAACGTCCTTGGATATATTCTCCCATTTCCACTCTGGCACTAGTAAAGGCTGAAGCATCCCTTTTGGAAACTGCCGCTCTGCTTTAACCTGCTGAAAATTCAAACACTTCACAGTAAAATCACAATATCTCTTTTCATTCCATCCCACCAGTAATACTCCCGCATATCTCTATACATCTTAGTACTGCCCGGATGAACTGAAAACAGAGAACTATGTGTTTCACATAACAAATCTCTCTTCAACTATGAATCACAAGGCACACACAGTCTCTTCCCAAATCTCAAAACACAATCATTATCAATGTTGAATTCAGGCAACTTACCTTTCTGAACCAGCTCTCGCTTTTTCCGCAACTCACTGTCTTGCTTCTGTGCTTGCATGATTCTATCTGATAGAGAAGATCTCACTGATACCTGAAACAAAACATAAGGACTTCCTGCACCAACAACTTCTATTCCAAAGTTCATCAAATCATTAACCAAAGGATCACGTTCCAACTGCAACATTGTTAATGAAGCATTACTTTTTCGACTCAAAGCATCAGCCACTTTATTTGCCTTTCCCGGATGGTAATGAATTGTACAATCATAATCATTGATTAATTCCAGCCATCTCCTTTTTCTCATGTTTAACTCCTTCTGAGTGAATATATACTTTAAACTTTTGTGATCGGTATATATTTCACACTTTACTCCATACAAATGATGCCTCCAAATTTTTAAAGTAAAAACAACAGCAGCTAATTCCAAATCATGTGTAGGATAATTTACCTCATGAGTTTTCAACTGTCGTGAAGTATAAGCAATTACCTGATCATTCTGCATTAGGACGCAACCAAGTCCTTTCAATGAAGCATCACTGTATATAAAAAACTCACCATTCCTAGAAGGTAGTGCCACAACTGGAGCATTCACCAATCTTCTTTTCAATTCCTGAAAACAATCATCACATTCTTTTGTCCAGATAAACTTAACACCCTTCCGAGTTAGCTTAGTCATTGGACTAGATAACCGTGAAAAATTTATAACAAACCTTCGGTAATAGCCCGCCAAACCAAGGAAGCTACAAATCTCGGTTACATTTGTGGGTCTTGGCCATTCTTCCACAACTTTTGTTTTTGTAGGATCAACAGTTATTCCATATTTAGAAACAATGTGACCAAGGAAAGAAATTTGTTGCAACCAAAACTCACACTTGCTGAATTTCCCATACAGTTTCTTTTCTTTTAAGGTTTTCAAGATAACCCTTAAATGTTTTTCATGCTCCTCTTTACTTTTAGAAAACACCAAAATATCATCAATAAAAACCACCACAAACTTATCCAAGAACTCATGGAAAATTCTATTCATTAAGTCCATGAATACAGTAGGTGCATTGGTTAGCCCAAAAGGCATTACTACAAATTCATAATGGCCATATCTCGTATGGAACGCGGTCTTCGGAATATCTTCCTCCTTTACCTTCAGCTGATGGTACCCCGATCTCAAGTCAATCTTTGAAAAAAACTGAGCTCCCTGGAGCTGATCAAACAAATCATCGATATGAGGAAAAGGATATTTGTTCTTAACAGTGATATTATTCAAGGCTCTATAATCAATGCAATGTCTCATAGAACCATCTTTTTTCTTAACAAACAAAACAGGAGCACCCCATGGTGATGTGCTAGGTCTAATGAAACCATTCTCTAATAAATCTTCCAATTGCTCCTTCAACTCTAAAAGTTCAATTTGTTCCATTTGATAAGGGGGTTTTGAAATTGGCTTAGCATCAGAAACTAAGTCAACAGTAAACTCAACTTCCCGATCTGGTATTATTCCAGGTAACTCATCAGGAAAAACATCAGGATACTCATTTACCACTGGCACATCATTAATCTGAATAGTTCCTTTATTTTCAACGACGTGTGCAAGGTAACATTCATTTCCATCTTTTACAAGTTTCTCGGCCTCTTGATATGTTATCAAAAGTAAGGGTTCATTCTTGTAAACAAACTTAAAGTCATTCTGAAAAGAAACTTATTTAGCTCTACAGTCAATCTTAGCATGGTAAATAGAGAGCCAATACATACCCAGGATAACATCAAACTCTACTAGAGGTAGAACAATAAGGTTTGCAAGTAGGTTCTTTCCACAGATAAGGATAAGAAGATTATTATAAATTCATTTTGCCTCAACATTCCCCCCAGGTGTGTTTACCAAAAGATCAGGAGTCATTTCTTGAGATGGTATTCCCATTTTACTAGAAATGGTTTCAGAGATGAAAGAATGTGTAGACCCCGCATCAAACAACACACTGGCACAATCTGAAAAAACAAACAAAGTACCTGATACAACTTCATTTGATGGCCCGACATCTGCTGAAGTAGTTGCAAAGGATTTCACCACCCCTTTCTGCTTGTAGTATAACTTCTTCCCATCACTCAATCTCCTTGTCCGACAGTCGTTTGCATAGTGACCCATCTCATTGCACTTATAAAATTTCACTAACTGTAAATCAAATTTGTTCTTACCTTCACCTTGATCCTTTTCAGTGCAATCACGAGCCTTATGTTATGTCTTACCACATTGGTAGCACTTCCCAGAATTCAGAAGACATTCCCCATCATGCCTTTTGCCACATTTATCACAAACTGGAAACTTAGTTCTCTTACCATCAGACTTTTTTGAAGAATTCTTACCTTTCTCCTGCCACCTCGGTCTCTTCTTCTGCTGGTTGTTATAGAACACTTGGTCATCGGAAAACTCCATTTCCACCTTCTCCGCACATCGAACAAGCTTTTCATAAATTTTCAACTCACGAGAAGCTAATGCCCTTCGATATTTTGGCTTTAATCCTGAGTAAAAATGATTGATTTTACTATCAAGGTCCCGGATAAAATTTGGAGCATACCTTGCCAATCGAGTGAACCTTTCTTCATAGGCAGCCACTGAGTCTTCCTCTTGCCTCAAATCCATGAATTTATTTTCCATCCTAAGTCGAACAGCCTTAGGAAAATACTTCTCAAGAAACATACCTTTGAATTCGTCCCAGTCAAGAGCATCAATCTCATCGGCGTCCCTGATATTTTTAACCATAGACCACCACTGATCTGCTTCACCCTCCAAACGGTAAATAGCAAGACTAACCTTTTGATTGTCTAAACACCCCATGACATCAAAAATCTTCTCCAGTGCTTTAATCCACCCTTCAGCT
This sequence comes from Viscum album, assembly GCA_963277665.1. Lineage (NCBI taxonomy): Eukaryota > Viridiplantae > Streptophyta > Magnoliopsida > Santalales > Viscaceae > Viscum > Viscum album. The sequence continues at coordinate 477,575,073 of OY728148.1, forward strand.
AGCACAGGGTCAGATGATCCTCTGAATGATGGTGGATGTTGCCTCATGAAATGTTCCACCACTGACATGTTCCTTTGCGGTTGATCTGGATGATCTCGTGCATGGATACCACCTCCATTTATCGCTTGAGTCAACTGCACCATTACTGCAACAAACTGTTCATTTCCAATTCCGACCATTTCTGGATGCTGATTCGGTAGGTTATTTCCTTCTGTATGCCTTCCTAGCAATTCTTCCCTGTTTCCTCTGCGGAAAACCATTCTGAACAAACATGTCTTAGATGAAGCAACATGGTAATCTTTAAATGCTATATCATTTCCAAAAAAAATATTTTTGGATAATCATTTAATAGAATTCTAACTCCTAAAGTTATCTAAACTGACCTCTGATACAAACTATAAGGCCCCACCCTTAAACCTTACTTAATCTTGAGTTATTACAAGATTACACATTGAGGATCTTTTCGGGTTTAGAGTTTTAGAGAATTAGATCATAAAACTTGCATTATATTCCACATATAAACAAAGTGGTTAAATAAAGATATTATTTTTCATTCCCATCAATGGAAACACATAAAAAACATGGATTATTTCTTGACACATCCTTGACTCTATCATCTTATCATGTACCTTTCCCTTGACCTGTGAAAAACATTTCAAAAACATGGGATGAGCATAAAAACTCAGTATCGGTTATAAAATATGGAAAGGAAACATGGGTACATATGTACATAAGGATGAGATCATACTTTACCCATAAAACATAATCAATTTAACATACATCATCAAATCATGAATAAATCATAGAAATCATAAGACATAAAGGTAACTTGAGGCAATCATAACATTCTTACGTAGGGAGTAACCCTCTTGGTTACATTTGGAATACCCATCACAGTATATTCCATAAAGCTCTTCGGAGAAACCCTAAAGTTTCACTCCTTCACGTTACCCAATGCATTGGAGAGCTGTAACGGGCTCACCCGCCTTTAGTTTATCACGGAACCACCCGTCTTCATAATAATTCCCAAGAACCATAACATAATCATATCACATAAAACATGCATAAAGGAAACATAAAATTTCCACATTTCAATCACGAGATATCAATACAACACATTGATATAAAAACATTATGAAAACCATTTTCAATACTAAAATAAAAGAAAAGTAAAACATGGTATTTATTTTTCTTTTAAAAAGAAGGTATGGCTTGTAGAGGAAGCCGAAACTCAAATAACTGTCACGACGGCGGAGAAGTCGTTGTCGCCGCATACGTACTACAAAAACATTCCCTTTTGTCGTTTAGTAAACGCTTCGTATAAAAATGATTCATTTTGAATAAAATTAAAAGTCAAAGGGGTTTATACACCGTATAAAAGAAAGTTGTGTATAAAATAAAATATGCCTCAATGAAAGGAGATTGAGACGAAGTCCCATACCTCGGGTCCGACTTGACTCGATCGTTCTTTAATGTCCTGAATAATAAACCTGAGTTAATTTCTACTTTCTTAAGAACCTTTTTAATGTTCATTTTTCCATTTATATCACTTATTACCATGTCATGAACACTATGTAATTATTTAAGTTAATAACAGTCGTTTTAACGATCATTAGTACTTGAGTCAAAAATAAGCCCTTTATAGTTACATGTTGTTCATGTATTCATTATATCCAGAATGGTATTCATTATGTAGATATCATATATGTCATATATATCCAGTACATAAATGCATTTATAATATTAGATCACATATAGAGGTAAGAAATGAAATGCACCGTTCATGGAGACGGTAAGCCGTACGTACGCATGAACGCTACTTCCATTTATATTTCATATTTTCTGGAATGGAATCATAATGATATAAGAGTATAATATAATTCCAGTATAATAACATATATAAAATCATTAACTTTATCCTTTACACATCCCACATATGGTATTAACGAATCAAATCACTTTCAGGGGGCGGTAGTCCTCACTTCCTAAAATGAAGATATCGTGTTTGCCCATAATGGAAACCATAAAGGTATGCCCAAAATGTAAAAAACAGAAGCTTAAGGAAAACATAAACATATTATATATCATATATAAAAATAGTGACATCATAATGGCCACCTTTGAAGGTGTTAAATGAGTATTGAACAATCATCGTTTCGGGGGCAGAATTTCGCCATCCACGGAAACCGTATGTTCTTTAACCATTTGATGTAGTTGTGTGAGAGTGTAGCTCAAATAAATCTTATAAAAACATCCTATTATATTTAATATACTGGTGTTGTTACAAAAGATGTAAATAAAAAGAGTTTAGGGGGTTGTAGAAACAAAATAGAACAAATGAACATGATAGAATGAATTACCTTTAAAAGTGTAACTCCTTTTGATTTGAGCCTAAAGGCTTCCTTTGAAAGGATTCTGCCCAAAGGGAGTCCACTAGGATGAGTAGAGGGATGTGTAGAGAGTAAATGGGCAGGGTTTTGCCGAGCCAAAGGCTTGAGGAGTGTGTGAAATGAGGGAGAGGCGGGGGCCTTTTATAAGAGGAGAGGAGAGGCACTTTTGGAAAGTAAAGAAATATTACTTTATTTGAAAATGTGTTTCGGTTTTAAAAGGGTCCCACATTGATATAATTCGTGGATAAGGTTATAAGGGTTCGAAATCCACTCATCCAATTGGTTTTGTCCATTTGCAGGTTTTAGATTTTTCATTATCTTTCCATTTTATTTAAATCGTCAAATAATGATTTCATCACTGCATCATTATTATGTCATAAATAATTTATTTTATTTAATGTCTAAAAATTATAAAAAAACTACTATGATGTAGGAAATCTTTTTATATTTCCAATTACTATTTATAATCAAAAATCTGATCTTTATAAGCCCATGTAAAAATTGTTTTCGTAAAACATATTATGTTTGTGTCATTTTTACTTTTACATTAAATAAAAAGTTATTTTTGCCATTTCCCAACAAAAGTGGATCCATGGGGTCCCTAAGTTTACCCATGGCTTGTCTTGGTCGGCCATGACACAACCAATATAGTTGGGACATGTTTCTAGGTCATTTCATATTATTAAAGCATTATTTATACCTTAAACTACCCTAATTAACACTAATCACGATTAAGAACTTAATAAATTACTATTCACCAAAAAATTATTATAATCTCATTGAACCACATTTTAGTTCTTAATGACAAACATGTATGTCAGATTTTTGAAATTCAAAACACAATCATGGCAAAATTTTATTTAAACGGAAAATCAGTCTTTATAAGTACCACTTAGTGGTTTCACTATTCATCAAAAATTGGAGTTTTTCAGAAAATTACCAAAAATTCACCCTAAGATATATTTGATATTAAGAATTCAAAAATGAAATATATTTTACAAAATTCAAAACATATAAGTCACATTAATTAATTTAATAATTAATTCCCGCTGTCAGAGCAAATAGCGTGTTTTTATGAAACAATAAGTATCAAAAGATTGACACTAGTTTAAGTCCAATTTCAAAGTGAAATTGATTCCAATGACCACCATTGGATTAAATGGTATAAATATATTCATATTACACATTAACACAAATTAAAAAGATAATCTAATCATATAAATAAATTAGATTAAAAAGCAGTTTTGATGTAAAATGCAGTATTTTTCACTATTCATTAAAAAATGAACATTGTCAGAAAAATTCCAAAAATTCACACAAAGTAAATTTTGATGTCCCAATCATAAAGAATAAGTTTATTTTGACAAACATAGTTTATAAAATTGTCAAAATATAGATTCAAAAATGGTTTTCCATCAAAAGGCACTAAAACAATCTTTTAAGAATATTAGTGTATTCCATGCATAAGATTGTATTTATTTTCATTTTAAGCCTCTATAACACTATCTTAATAATTAATAGACATAGTTAAAAATATATATTATTAATTACTTAATTGGGATGTTACATCCTTCCCCCCTTTATAAAATTGCGTCCCACAATTTATTTACTTATCGAATAAATGGGGGTACTTATCCCTCATTGCATTTTCAGATTCCCATGTTGCCTCTTCAATCATGTGGTTATTCCACAAAACCATTACCTGGTGAATCACATTATTCCGTAACACTTGCTCCCTATGGTCAAGAATCTGGACCGGTTGTTCCTCATAAGATAGGTTCTCTTCCAGCTGAACTACCTCTGGACCCAAAACATGAGATGGATCTGGCATATACTTTCTCAACATCGAAATGTGAAAAACATTGTGTACCTGAGATATACTCGGAGGTAAAGCCACTCGGTATGCAACTGATCCAACTCTCTCCAGAATTTCGTATGGTCCAATGAACCTTGGACAAAACTTTCCTTTCTTACCAAATCTCATCACACTTTTCCAAGGAGAAACCTTGAGAAAAACATGATCACCTACCTCGAAAGATAGATCCTTCCTCTGATTATCCGCATAACTCTTCTGCCTGCTCTGAGCTGTTCTCATGTGTTTTTGAATCAGCTGAACATTTTCTGCCATCTCTTCTACCAATTCTGGTCCCATCAACTTCCTTTCACCCACTTCATCCCAGAAAGCTGGAGTTCGACACCGCTTCCCATATAATGCCTGAAATGGTGCCATCTGTATACTGGAATGAAAACTGTTATTATATGAAAATTCAACCAAAGAAAGATGTTGGTCCCAAAATCCCGGATAATCCATAGAACAAGCTCGTAGCATATCCTCCAATGTCTGGATTGTTCGTTCGGACTGCCCATCTGATTGAGGATGAAAAGCTGTACTAAAATTTAATTCAGTACCCAACGACTTCTGAAGGCCTTTCCAAAAGTTAGAAGTAAACCTGGGATCACGATCCGATACAATAAAGAGTGGAACTCCATGTAACCTGACTATCTCTTTAAGATACAAACAGGAAAGTTGATCAAGAGAGAAAGTATCTCGTATAGCAAGGAAATGAGCAGATTTGGTCAAGAGATCAACAATAACCCAGATTGCATTATTACCTCGAGATGTCTTCGGTAATCCAACAACAAAGTCCTTGGATATATTCTCCCATTTCCACTCTGGCACTGGTAAAGGCTGAAGCATCCCTTTCGGAAACTGCCGCTCTGCTTTAACCTGCTGAAAAGTCAAACACTTCACAGTAAAATCACAATATCTCTTTTCATTCCATCCGACCAGTAATACTCCCGCATATCTCTATACATCTTAGTACTGCCCGGATGAACTGAAAACAGAGAACTATGTGTTTCACATAACAAATCTCTCTTCAACTATGAATCACAAGGCACACACAGTCTCTTCCCAAATCTCAAAACACAATCATTATCAATGTTGAATTCAGGCAACTTACCTTTCTGAACCAGCTCTAGCTTTTTCCGCAACTCACTGTCTTGCTTCTGTGCTTGCATGATTCTATCTGATAGAGAAGATCTCACTGATACCTGAAAAAAAACATAAGGACTTCCTGCACCAACAACTTCTATTTCAAAGTTCATCAAATCATTAACCAAAGGATCACGTTCCAACTGCAACATTGTTAATGAAGCATTACTTTTTCGACTCAAAGCATCAGCCACTTTATTTACCTTTCCCGGATGGTAATGAATTGTACAATCATAATCATTGATTAATTCCAGCCATCTCTTTTTTCTCATGTTTAACTCCTTCTTAGTGAATATATACTTTAAACTTTTGTGATCGGTATATATTTCACACTTTACTCCATACAAATGATGCCTCCAAATTTTTAAAGCAAAAACAACAGCAGCTAATTCCAAATCATGTGTAGGATAATTTACCTCATGAGTTTTCAACTGTCGTGAAGTATAAGCAATTACCTGATCATTCTGCATTAGGACGCAACCAATTCCTTTCAATGAAGCATCACTGAATATAAAAAACTCACCATTCCTAGAAGGTAGTGCCACAACTGGATCATTCACCAATCTTCTTTTCGATTCCTGAAAACAATCATCACATTCTTTTGTCCAGATAAACTTAACACCCTTCCGAGTTAGCTTAGTCATTGGACTAGATAACCGTGAAAAAGTTCTAACAAACCTTCGGTAATAGCCCGCCAAACCAAGGAAGCTACAAATCTCGGTTACATTTGTGGGTCTTGGACATTCTTCCACAACTTTTGTTTTTGTAGGATCAACAGTTATTCCATATTTAGAAACAATGTGACCAAGGAAAGAAATTTGTTGCAACCAAAACTCACACTTGCTGAATTTCCCATACAGTTTCTTTTCTTTTAAGGTTTTCAAGATAACCCTTAAATGTTTTTCATGCTCCTCTTTACTTTTAGAAAACACCAAAATATCATCAATAAAAACCACCACAAACTTATCCAAGAACTCATGGAAAATTATATTCATTAAGTCCATGAATACAGCAGGTGCATTGGTTAGCCCAAAAGGCATTACTACAAATTCATAATGGCCATATCTCGTATGGAACGCAGTCTTCGGAATATCTGCCTCCTTTACCTTCAGCTGATGGTACCCCGATCTCAAGTCAATCTTTGAAAAAAACTGAGCTCCCTGGAGCTGATCAAACAAATCATCGATATGAGGAAAAGGATATTTGTTCTTAACAGTGATATTATTCAAGGCTCTATAATCAATGCAATGTCTCATAGAACCATCTTTTTTCTTAACAAACAAAACATGAGCACCCCATGGTGATGTGCTAGGTCTAATGAAACCATTCTCTAATAAATCTTCCAATTGCTCCTTCAACTCTAAAAGTTCAATTTGTTCCATTTGATAAGGGGGTTTTGAAATTGGCTTAGCATCAGAAACTAAGTCAACAGTAAACTCAACTTCCCGATCTGGTATTATTCCAGGCAACTCATCAGGAAAAACATCAGGATACTCATTTACCACTGGCACATCATTAATCTGAATAGTTCCTTTATTTTCAACGACGTGTGCAAGGTAACATTCATTTCCATCTTTTACAAGTTTCTCGGCCTCTTGATATGTTATCAAAAGTAAGGGTTCATTCTTGTAAACAAACTTAAAGTCATTCTGAAAAGAAACTTATTTAGCTCTACAGTCAATCTTAGCATGGTAAATAGAGAGCCAATACATACCCAGGATAACATCAAACTCTACTAGAGGTAGAACAATAAGGTTTGCAAGTAGGTTTTTTCCACAGATAAGGATAAGAAGATTATTATAAATTCTTTTTGCCTCAACATTCCCCCCAGGTGTGTTTACCAAAAGTTCAGGAGTCATTTCTTGAGATGGTATTCCCATTTTACTAGAAAAGGTTTCAGAGATGAAAGAATGTGTAGACCCCGAATCAAACTACACACTGGCACAATCTGAAAAAACAAACAAAGTACCTGATACAACTTCATTTGATGGCCCGACATCTGCTGAAGTAGTTGCAAAGGATTTCACCACCCCTTTCTGCTTGTAGTATAACTTCTTCCCATCACTCAATCTCCTTGTCCGACAGTCGTTTGCATAGTGACCCATCTCATTGCACTTATAAAATTTCACTAACTGTAAATCAAATTTGTTCTTACCTTCACCTTGATCCTTTTCAGTGCAATCACGAGCCTTATGTTATGTCTTACCACATTGGTAGCACTTCCCAGAATTCAGAAGACATTCCCCAGCATGCCTTTTGCCACATTTATCACAAACTGGAAACTTAGTTCTCTTACCATCAGACTTTTTTGAAGAATTCTTACCTTTCTCCTGCCACCTCGGTCTCTTCTTCTGCTGGTTGTTATAGAAAACTTGGTCATCGGAAAACTCCATTTCCACCTTCTCAGCACATCGAACAAGATTTTCATAAATTTTAAACTCACGAGAAGCTAATGCCCTTCGATATTTTGGCTTTAATCCTGAGTAAAAATGATTGATTTTACTATCAAGGTCCCGGATAAAATTTGGAGCATACCTTGCCAATCGAGTGAACCTTTCTTCATAGGCAGCCACTGAGTCTTCCTCTTGCCTCAAATCCATGAATTTCTTTTCCATCCTAAGTCGAACAGCCTTAGGAAAATACTTCTCAAGAAACATACCTTTGAATTCATCCCAGTCAAGAGCATCAATCTCATCGGCGTCCCTGATATTTTTAACCATAGACCACCACTGATCTGCTTCACCCTCCAAACGGTAAATAGCAAGACTAACCTTTTGATTGTCTAAACACCCCATGACATCAAAAATCTTCTCCAGTGCTTTAATCCACCCTTCAGCTAGCACAGGGTCAGATGATCCTCTGAATGATGGTGGATGTTGCCTCATGAAATGTTCCACCACTGACAAGTTCCTTTGCGGTTGATCTGGCTGATCTCGTGCATGGATACCACCTCCATTTATCGCTTGAGTCAACTACACCATTACTGCAACAAACTGTTCATTTCCAATTCCGACCATTTCTGGATGCTGATTCGGTAGGTTATTTCCTTCTGTATGCCTTCCTAGCACTTCTTCCCTGTTTCCTCTGCGGAAAACCATTCTGAACAAACATGTCTTAGATGAAGCAACATGGTAATCTTTAAATGCTATATCATTTCCAAAAAAATATTTTTGGATAATCATTTAATATAATTCTAACTCCTAATGTTATCTAAACCGACCTCTGATACCAACTATAAGGCCCCAGCCTTAAACCTTACTTAATCTTGAGTTATTACAAGATTACACATTGAGGATCTTTTCGGGTTTAGAGTTTTAGAGAATTAGATCATAAAACTTGCATTACATTCCACATATAAACAAAGTGGTTAAATAAAGATATTATTTTTCATTCCCATCAATGGAAACACATAAAAAACATGGATTATTTCTTGAAACATCCTTGACTCTATCATCTTATCACGTACCTTTCCCTTGACCTGTGAAAAACATTTCAAAAACATGGGATGAGCATAAAAACTCAGTATGGGTTATAAAATATGGAAAGGAAACATGGGTACAAATGTACATAAGGATGAGATCATACTTTACCCATAAAACATAATCAATTTAACATACCTCATCAACTCATGAATAAATCATAGAAATCATAAGACATAAAGGTAACTTGAGGCAATCATAACATTCTTACGTAGGGAGTAACCCTCTTGGTTACGTTTGGAATACCCATCACAGTATATTCCCTAAATCTCTTCGGAGAAACCCTAACGTTTCACTCCTTCACGTTACCCAATGCATTGGAGAGCTGTAACGGGCTCACCCGCCTTTAGTTTATCACAGAACCACCCGTCTTCATAATAATTCCCAAGAACCATAACATAATCATATCACATAAAACATGCATAAAGGAAACATAAAATTTCCACATTTCAATCACGAGATATCAATACAACACATTGATATAAAAACATTATGAAAACCATTTTCAATACTAAAATAAAAGAAAAGTAAAACATGGTATTTATTTTCCTTTTAAAAAGAAGGTATGGCTTGTAGAGGAAGCCGAAACTCAAATAACTGTCACGACGGCGGAGAAGTCGTTGTCGCCGCATACGTACTACAAAAACATTCCCTTTTGTCATTTAGTAACTGCTTCGTATAAAAAAGATTCATTTTGAATAAAATTAAAAGTCAAAGGGGTTTATACACCGTATAAAAGAATGTTGTGTATAAAATAAAATATGTCTCAATGAAAGGAGATTGAGACGAAGTCCCATACCTCGGGTCCGACTTGACTCGATCGTTCTTTAATGTCCTGAATAATAAACCTGAGTTAATTTCAACATTCTTAAGAACCTTTTTAATGTTCATTTTTCCTTTTATATCACTTATTACCATGTCATGAACACTATGTAATTATTTAAGTTAATAACAGTCGTTTTAACGATCATTAGTACTTGAGTCAAAAATAAGCCCTTTATAGTTACATGTTGTTCATGTATTCATTATATCCAGAATGGTATTCATTATGTAGATATCATATATGTCATATATATCCAGTACATAAATGCATTTATAATATTACATCACATTTAGAGGTAAGAAATGAAATGCACCGTTCATGGAGACGGTAAGCCGTACGTACGCATGAACGCTACTTCCATTTATATTTCATATTTTCTGGAATGGAATCATAATGATATAAGAGTATAATATAATTACAGTATAATAACATATATAATATCATTAACTTTATCCTTTACACATCCCACATATGGTATTAACGAATCAAATCACTTTCAGGGGGCGGTAGTCCGCACTTCCTAAAATGAAGATATCGTGTTTACCCATAATGGAAACCATAAAGGTATGCCCAAAATGTAAAAAACAGAAACTTAAGGAAAACATAAACATATTATATATCATATATAAAAATAGTGACATCATAATGGCCACCTTTGAAGGTGTTAAATGAGTATTGATCAATCATCGTTTCGGGGTGCAGAATTTCGCCATCCACGGAAACCGTATGTTCATTAACCATTTGATGTAGTTGTGTGAGAGTGTAGCTCAAATAAATCTTATAAAAACATACTATTATATTGAATATACTGGTGTTGTTACAAAAGATGTAAATAAAAAGAGTTTAGGGGGTTGTAGAAACAAAATAAAACAAATGAACATGATAGAATGAATTACCTTTAAAAGTGTAACTCCTTTTGATTTGAGCCTAAAGGCTTCCTTTGAAAGGATTCTGCCCAAAGGGAGTCCACTAGGATGAGTAGAGGGATTTGTAGAGAGTAAATGGGCAGGGTTTTGCCGAGCCAAAGGCTTGAGGTGTGTGTGAAATGAGGTAGAGGTGGGGGCCTTTTATAAGAGGAGAGGAGAGGCACTTTTGGAAAGTAAAGAAATATTACTTTATTTGAAAATGTTTTTCGGTTTTAAAAGGGTCCCACATTGATATAATTAGTGGATAAGGTGATAAGGGTTCGAAATCCACTCATCCAATTGGTTTTGTCCATTTTTAGGTTTTAGATTTTTCATTATCTTTCCATTTTATTTAAATCGTCAAATAATGATTTCATCACTGCATCATTATTATCTCATAAATAATTTATTTTATTTAATGTCTAAAAATTATAAAAAAACTACTATGATGTAGGAAATCTTTTTATCTTTCCAATTACTATTTATAATAAAAAATCTGATCTTTATAAGCCCATGTAAAAATTGTTTTCGTAAAACATATTATGTTTGTGTCATTTTTACTTTTACATTAAATAAAAAGTTATTTTTTCCATTTCCCAACAAAAGTGGATCCATGGGGTCCCTAAGTTGACCCATGGCTTTTCTTGGTCGGCCATGACACAACCAATATAGTTGGGACATGTGTCTAGGTCATTTCATATTATTAAAGCATTATTTATACCTTAAACTACCCTAATTAACACTAATCGCGATTAAGAACTTAATAAGTTACTATTCACCAAAAAATTATTATAATCTCATTGAACCACATTTTACTTCTTAATGACAAACATGTATGTCAGATTTTTGAAATTCAAAACACAATCATGGCAAAATTTTATTTAAACGGAAAATCAGTCTTTATGAGTACCACTTAGTGGTTTCACTATTCATCAAAAATTGGAGTTTTTCAGAAAATTACCAAAAATTCACCCTAAGATATATTTGATATTACGAATTCAAAAATGAAATATATTTTACAAAATTCAAAACATATAAGTCACATTAATTAATTTAATAATTAATTCCCGCTGTCAGAGCAAATAGCGTGTTTTTATGAAACAATAAGTATCAAAAGATTGACACTAGTTTAAGTCCAATTTCAAAGTGAAATTGATTCCAATGACCACAATTTGATTAAATGGTATAAATATATTCATATTACACATTAAGACAAATTAAAAAGATAATCTAATCATATAAATAAATTAGATTAAAAAGCAGTTTTGATGTAAAATGCAGTATTTTTCACTATTCATTAAAAAATGAACATTGTCAGAAAAATTCCAAAAATTCACACAAAGTAAATTTTGATGTCCCAATAATAAAGAATAAGTTTATTTTGACAAACATAGTTTATAAAATTGTCAAAATATAGATTCAAAAATGGTTTTCCATCAAAAGGAACTAAAACAATCTTTTAAGAATATTAGTGTATTCCATGCATAAGATTGTATTTATTTTCATTTTAAGCCTCTATAACACTATCTTAATCATTAATAGAAATAGATAAAAATATCTATTATTCATTACTTACTTGGGATGTTATAATTCAAGCATCTCTCTTTTTGTTTTAGAACTCTTTAACTTAAATATCATTTTAAAAGTTTTAATGGTTTATTCTTCTAAATATATCTCATTAATGTCCATGTTTTCAAAATGGGTTTAAGGATTTATTTATATATACATAAATGTTTTAAAATGATAATTATTCTGAAATATTTAAATTTCTATGGGACACATTGATTCCAAAATCTCATTTTAAATGGTTTTGAAAATGATTTGATTAAGAATTGTATACTTCAATATAATGATTTGATATATTAGAATGTGGAAATGTTATCATTATTTGTACCTGACTTATTTTTTATGATTATGTTGGGGTTATTGGTAATTGTTTACGTATACGGGTGGTTCTGTTATAAATCGGGGGTGGGTGAGCCCGAGATAGCTCTTCAATGCATTGGTTAATGTGACAGAGGTAAACATGATGTTTCTCCTAAGAGATTTAGGGAATATATTGTGATGAGTATTCCAAGGGTAACACCCTATATAGCTGTGATAGATATAATCTAAAGTTGTTATGCATTCCATGAGTAACCATTATGATTTATGAATTGTGTGTGTTATTCATAAATCATATGATTTCGTAAGGTATGTTATGATTTAAAAGTATGGTTTCATAGATTTGTATTTATTGATGGGCTAATGTTTTCCTTCCTTATTTTATAACCCTTACCGATCTTTTTATAATCATCCCAAGTTTTTGAAATGTTTTCCATAGGACATAAAGATGAATAGGGTTAAGGATGGGATCAATGAATAGTCATGATGTCTAAGACATGGAACCAGACATGTTCCATTTTAAGTGTTTTTATATTATGAGAAACATGGATACTGAGTAGTAGTGTCTACATGTAATAATCAAGTTGTTATGTAATATTTATGGCCTAATTCTCTAAAACTCTAAACCTGAAAAGATCCTCAATGTGAATTATTAACTTATTCAAGATTATATAATGTTGTAAGGTCGGGTCCATATAGTTGTTATCAGAGGTCGTTTTAGATAACTTTAGAGGTTAGGGTGTTATTTAATCGTAAGTGAAGTAACCATAATGGTAAGCTTGTTAGAAAGGGTCATAGTTTTTTTATAAAGTGAATGAGTTTAAAATAACCTAAATACGTATATCTTAGTATTTACCCTCCTCATTAGATATTGTATGATGATTTTTATGATATACCCACACTAACCTTTTTGGTTTTAGTGAATGGATGGATCTAGCAGGCACCAATGTAACATTGGATGAGAAAAAACAGTGATTATTTTCTAAATGAGATACTGAATGAAATGGGAGATGAAATGTGAACTCTTATGGTTATTCACAACAAACCCTTTAGAGTCATGAATGGAAATATAAACCTTGGTGATTTTTAGGATGGAGAAATAATTAAAAGTATTAAGGATCGTTTGATGATGGGATTACATTAGAAGACATTTTATAGTATTTATAACCCTGATGTTTGATATATGAAAATTTTAATCAAGGAATAATTATCTTTTCTTTTTTGGATTTAGTTACAAAGAACCATTTGGGTTTATGTGAACCTTGAATTTGATGCAATTATAGGTTAATACATTTGGGGGTGCAAAATTAATGTTATTAGATAAATTTTGGGGTTAAAATATGTTATGGTTATTTTTTGATGAATTTATAACTTTTTTGGAATGTTATAAAATTATATAGTTTTTGAAAAAGGACAACACGCAGACCGCATTACAACCCATCACGTCAGACAAAGTGGCGGGAATCGAACCCACTACCAATGTATAACAGGGATTTATCGCCGACCACTAGACTTTGTAAAGTCCCTGGTTAGTACGACTAATTATTTTTAGTTATATGACCTTATGAATCGTGAATAAGTTGAATTTGGGTTATCGATGAAAATTGTTAACCAATCATGGAGAATATGTGATTTGGTTATTAACTTTTCAATATTATACTTTAACAGTAACTGATGTTATTTGGAGACAAATGCTAAGATTTACCTTGGATGAATATTTGATTAAATCCTTATGAGATTTGGGTTTCAATATTATGTTGTATTACTATGAAGAATTTTATGAAGTAATTTTTATTTAATGGACTTTGTTGAACTTTGGGTATTGTTAGACAAAATTTGGAGATTAAGAATAGTTTTTCATTTTGTAAAAGACTATCCTTTTGGGTATTATCTAATATAGAACTAACCATTTTGGTTTTGGTTAAGGTATAAAGACATTGGAAATATATATTTCATGTTTTGTTAATTATGTGATTCTCTTGAAGTAGATTCTATCACTTTTAATGTGACCAAGTCTGTTTGAATACTCATCGTTTGATGAAAAGATGAGTTTGTGGTAGGAATTTAGAAAAGGATGAAAGTATACCTGACAAGTAAGTATATTTCATATGTTTTTAGTTAATCTCATAAATAAATTCCACAAATTTATGAAAAGTAACTTAAAATAAAAACATTTTTTTTATCTTTTCCTACTGGGGAATCATGTACCGTTGAACCCATCACTTGTTTTTATTTTCAAGTGGTTAACTTTATCCTAATCAAGTTTTCTATCACTATCCATCAAAACATGAACGTTTGTTCTGACTTACATATCCATTTTTTCCTACAATGAATACTAGTATGGGTTATCTAGGGTGAACTTTTTATTTCTCTTCCTTTATTTTAAATTGATTGTTTTATGGACCCTTGTTCCGATGTGGGACTTTCATTGATGTTTCTGAGCCTAATTTTAAAATTGAGATGACGCAATTCCAAAAAGGGGGGAAGGATGTAACAACCCAGATAAATAAGGAATAAGACGGTTTACATATTTATTAATATTTGTGAATTAAATATTAATTTTATATTAAATGGGACACTATTTTCGATGGAGTACCCAATAAAAAACAACAGGTTTCTTTGAAATCTTACATTGCACAGTAATAATATAATATTATTATTTTGAAATTGTAGTTAATGCCTAGCTATTGTATTGGATGAAATGAATTTATCTATATAAAATATGGTTATATATTTTTGTTAAATGTTTTTACAAATATCCAATAATAGTTAGGGGATTAAAATGTGAATGAATCTAATTTTAATATTGAATACTCTAATATTTAGTAAAATGTTAATTTACCGCCTTTTGGTGGCGACACCTCTTTGAATCCAGTTTTGGTCATTTTTATATGTTCAATTAGAAAAAAAAAATTCTTCTTTTTATTTGGGATGTCAAAATTTACTTTGGGTAAATATTTGGTATTTTTCGGATAAAGTTCATTTTTTACTAAATAGTAAAAAATACAATATTTTAATTCAAAATTTCCTTTTAATCAATTTTTTTTATATGGTTATATTGTCTTTGTAATAGTTTTTAAAGTTTAATTAGAATATATTTTGACCATTTATTCAAATATTTTTTATTGGATAAAATTTCATTTTGAAATTCTACATAAACAATTGTAAATCTTTTGATAGTTATTATTTTTTAAAAACATAGCTATTTGTTTTAACAACGAGAATTAATTTTAAATTAATTAATGCAACTTCTATGCTTTTAATTTTTTAATATAGACAACTTTTTTGAATTTGGAATATCATCTATTTCTTAGGCTGATTTTTTTGTTTTTTTCTGGAAAACATAATTTTTTTATGAATAGTGAAACCACTTAGTAGTAGTTAAAAAAATGAATTTTTTCATTTAAATGATATTTTACCAATTCTATGAATTTAATTTTAAAAATATGATATAAATGATTTTTATTAGTAAGAAAATTTTTTTTCAATAAGATGAAAATAATTTTTGGTGAATATTAACTTTTGACTTTTATTTACTAAGGTTAAATGTAAATAGGGTAATCAATGAAACAATAATATCATAATAATAAAAATTACATTAAAACCTGTTTTAACCTTATTGTATAAGTCATGGACGAACATGGGTATCTATGGGTCGATTTTGGGACCCCATAGAGCAACATAAGATTGACAATGACACTTTAGATTATTTAATTTAATGTAAAGGAAAAAATGACACAATCAAATATCTTTTGGAAAATTAATCATTAAATGAGGTTATATAAGTTATATTTTCGACTAGAAATGTTCATTATAAAGAAAAAAGTTTCCTATATCAGGGTATTTTTTTATAATTTTTAGACAAAAAATTATTTTAATTATTTATGACATAATAATGATGTAGTATATACCTCATTAATAAATGATTTAAATAAATAAGATTATAAATATTACAATAACATTAAAAACGTGTCCAATTCTTATTGGATGATTTTATTTTGACCACGAGTAATCTTATCTTTGAAATTAATTCGTTTTGGACCATTATAAAATGAATATCATTATATAATAAAATTATATTTTCACACTTCCCTAAAGAGCCCCTCCCACTCTAATAAAATGGCACCACTTCTATCCAATTCATCACACCTATCAAGACATTTGTCTCATACAAACTCTTCCTAATGAATCTCCATACATCACTCTCCTCCTCTTAGAAGCCTTACCTTAGGTATAAGGCACTTCAAGAAGTTCTTTTGGTTCAAACCAAAGGAAGTTACCCAAATTAAAGTTAATTGTCCCTATTAACTTCTTTTCTATTATATTACTTCTCCAACCCCTAAAAAAATTTATTACATTGTTTTATAACAAAACCAGTATCCTAAATATATTAGGATATTTTTATGAGAAGTATTTTAACTAAAATTACAGACTCCTCCATCTAATGGGTGAAGAACTTATTGTTTCTGTGGATGGCCAACCAACACCTCATGAAATGAGGATTGCTCGATTATCACCTACCGCCTCTCATGGTGGCCACTAAGATGGAACATTATTTATATATTATATATATTATGTTTATATTTTCTTTAGGCTTTGGTATTTTTCATTTATATACTACCTTTATGGTTTCCATAATAGGTAAACGCGATAATTTCATTTGAGGAAGTGCGGACAACCACCCCCTCAAAGTGATATGACTCCTTAATTCCATATGTGGGATGTATAAAGGATATATTTAATGATATTTTATATGATATTATACATGAAGTATATTAAACTTATGTATCATTATGTTCTAATTCCACTAAAATTCAAAATAGAAATGGAAGTAGCGTTCTTGCATACGTACAACTTACCATCTTCTTGAATGGTGCATTTCATTTCATATCTTAAAAATTTTATGTACTATTATAAATACATATATATACTAGATATATATGGTTTATATTATATCTAAATCATTAATATAATTCTGGAGATAATAGAATATTGACCACATGGACAACTTGTAATTATAATGGGTTCATTTTTTACTCAAGTACCAAATATCGACCAAACAACCATTATTAAATTAAATGATTTCATAATGATTATAACATTGTAATAAGATATAAAAAAAAGGATTAAAAATTTTAAAAAAGTTCTTATTCAAGTATAAATTTTCTTTAGTTTATTATTTAGGAGATAAAAGAACGAACGGGTCAAGTCGGACACGAGGTAAGGGGTTTCTTATCTCAATTTTTATGCTATAAAATTTACATTGTTCGCCACTAATTTATTTCATGTGGTGTATTTTATAATTGCATTTGATATATAGTATCATTATGCTCGTTATATTCATGTTATTCTATGAATCATTTGATTTTTATTAACTTTTTGTCATACGACTCAGTTGATTACAACATGGTAAAGGGTTTCATCACACTTTTTATTCCTATGAGATTCATGATATATTTTCAACTATTTATTTTTATGTGGGTTATGTACTGCCCATTATTTTACTATTTGTATAATATATTTTCATTTATTAATATTTACATCTTCATTTTATGATCCTTCTTTCATGTGGAGTTTGTTTTGTATGTTACCAAATCGCTAAAGGAATCATTTACCGTCCTATTTTTAAAAGACTTATTTTTGGTATGCCTTTTAACATATATCTTATTATGTTGGGATATGCTCTTTTATATCCTTATTGATGTAAATTTTTTTTCCAAATTATGAGATACCATTTTTATATCATCAAATCAATTTCTTAATATTAAACTGACGTCGTTAGGCTGTCGAATTTTAACAAAGGAACTTCTTAACCAAATTTCAATTCTTTGGGTACAACTTGTAATTAATGAATATGTCATCCTATGAATATGTGTGAATGGCCTATGAATTTTTTACACATAATATCCTCTTATATTGGGTTAATTTATTTTTGTCACACATTATTATGTGATTGATTTATCCTTTATTTAAGGATTCCATCTTTATAAGGGATTTCATCTCAATTTACATTTCCATTGATACATCCTTGTTGTTATGAACCAATTCACTCATAGAAGGTGTATATAATATCCATTGAAATATTATTTCATGAATCCCTTTATTCTTATGATATTATAATGTCCTGATTAAATGTTATTCCTCAATTGTTTTTATTAAAGCATCTCTATTTTGGTTACAAAACTCTTTAACATAAATATCATTTTAAATGTTTTAATGATTTATTATTCTAAATATATCCCATTAATGTCCATGTTCTCAAAATGGGTTATAGGAATTATTTATATGGATATTAATGTTTTCAAATGATAATTAATTTTAAATCAACAAAGTGGTATGGGACACATTGATTCAAAAATATATTTTTAAATGGTTTTGAAAATGATTTGATAAAGAATTGTTTATTAAAATATTATGATTTGATATATTGGAATGTGGAAATGTTATCTTTCCTTTATACTTGTATTATGTTTTATGAATATGTTATGGTTATTGGGCATTTTTTGCGTATACGGGTGGTTTCTTGATAAACCTGGGGCGGGTCAACCTGAGATAGCTCGCCAATGCATTGGGTAACATGATGGAGGTAAACTTGATTTTTCTCCTAAGAGGTTTATGGAATATACTATGATGGGTATTCCAAGTGTAACTCCTTATGTATCTATGATAGCTACAATTTATGTTTCATATGGATTCCATAATTAACCTTTATGATTTATTATTTTATGGGTTTATTCATAAATCTTATGATTTCGTAAGGTATGTTATGATTAAAATGTATGGTTTCATTGATTTTTATTTATTGATGGGATAATGTATTCCTTCCATATATTATAACCCTTACTAAGCTTTTTATGGTCATCCCATGTTTTTGAAATTTGTTCCAGAGGTCCTAAATGATGAATAGGGTCAAGGAAGGGATCAAGTAAAAGTCATGATGTCTAAAACAAGGAACTAGACATGTTTCTTTTTAAGAGTTTTTATTTTATGAAACAAATGGATACTGAGTTGTCGTGTATACATGTAATATTCCAATTGTTATCTGATTTTTATGTTCGAATTATCTAAAACTCGAAACTTGAAAATATCATCGATGTGAATTATTAACTTATTCAACATTTTGTAATGTTGTAAGGTCGAGTCTTTATATTAGGAATGAATTTTATTCATAAAAAAATACAAAATAAAACTTGTTTATCTTTATTCGAGTTGAATTATCTATGTTTATCTTTCCTCAGTTCATTTAGTATCTTTTGGATCTCAACATCATCCCACTGAACTTAAATATACTACACCGGAATGGATAACATCAGAAATATTAATACATGGTAGTATAATGATCAATAAATTATGATTCCCAATTGTATCATATACCCCTTCTTCCCTTAAAATGGGGAATTATCAATAATAAAAATATCTGAGGCCTTCAGGACGTTGGATGGAAGTGTATCATATTCATGTCAAATTGGATTGGATCACACTCAATCATTATCACATATAATGTTTAAAGACCTTTTTCACTCAAATCATCTTCCAATAAATTCACCTTACCATGGATGTAATGTAGTGAACATTTAGTGTGTATTGTGCTATTATTGTGTAAATATATACACAAGGATATTATGTTTCTTATTAATTATAGAAATTAATCTATGAATACAATACCAAAAAATAATCATTAATATTTTTACAAAATACTATTATATATCATGTGAAAGAATATTCACTTTATAAACAATCAACTGTCAAGAGATAGACGATATAATATAATCATTATTTATGAAGAAAACCCATTTTACCTTTATTGAAGTGACTTTTTATATCATAAATCCTTCTCTAGTAGTTCTTACTGTTTATAAATGGGAAATTATTAACCTTTAGTTTCACCCTATGAATATGTCATAATACTCATCAGTCAAAAGAAACGTCAATCAATTTCATGTCAAAATAGAAATTGGATTTTTATTTGATCCAAATATTCTACAAAATTTCATTATAACTAGTTCATATAAGGAAACTATAGATCATTATTATAGATTTTGGGTTCAGTCATTCCTTA
Source organism: Viscum album (assembly GCA_963277665.1). Taxonomy (NCBI): domain Eukaryota; kingdom Viridiplantae; phylum Streptophyta; class Magnoliopsida; order Santalales; family Viscaceae; genus Viscum; species Viscum album. The sequence continues at coordinate 477,595,608 of OY728148.1, forward strand.
ATCACTATAGTCTCATAAATGATCCACATATATCCATTTCATTTTGATAAAAAAACCCAATGTATGATAATTACTAAATTATAAAATCATTTTAAATTAAATTTTCATATAATAAATACTTTAATAATGTCAAATATAGATTACATAGATACACATCATGTCAAAATTACATAAGTATTATATTAAAATATCATTTATAATAAATTCAAATAAAAATGATGTTAATACTTAGAGACTATATTCATTAAATAAACAATGATTGGTTGAGAATTAGTGAGTTTATTTGGAATCACTATGAAATTATAGTTAATGTACATTATATGAAATATATTCCTTGGAATATCAGTATTATTTAATTTATTTATTAATATGTCGATTCAAGGTCCACTTAAGATAAGTATTTCCCTCCCCATAATAGATAAACAAATCATAAATTAATTAAGGGGCATACTTTTTCACTCATATTCTGAACAATCATGAATACATGGATAGACCCAATAAACCATCGTTCATCAAGATAATTTGAATCTATGGACACCAAGTGGATTAAAAATGGTTTAATAATCAATTTCTGAAATATCAGGATGTTAATTCATTATTTCAACCATTTCATTTTAGGCCATTAAATATGGATTCATTGATACTAATAGGTCCCTAGGTATAATATCAATTGATAAATCTAAAATAAATTATATAGAATAAAATTAAACTATTAAGGAAATAAAATATTTTATTTCCATTCAATGTTACTACATTTAAAGGTGACACATTAATTTTTCCTTAATTATATGTGTTATATAATCATTCAAAAAAGTTACCATTAATATTTAATGAGAATATATTTCCATATGAGTTTTGACAAATTCATTTAACATGATTATAATTGTAGGTTGGATTAAATAATGTACGACAATTTTAGTGTCAAAAAACACATTCATGGATCTATTAAATAGAAATATATCCTTCATAAAAATAACATCTAACTATCTTAAATTGATTAGGGAAAACATTTCTTGGTGAATAAAAAAACATTAACTGGGTAATAAATATATTGAATATGCATTAATTTATTCCTGTTTTATTTTATATGATAACTTATCCTCCATTATATGAGTTTCTGTTTGAATAGTTTTTCTAAAATCACAGGATATGAAATAATTCACATGGCCATGAATCAAATAATATCTTTTTTGTTTTTGAATAAATTACAAATGTACATGTTTCCACATCATTATTAAGATCCACCTCAGTATCACTGATAAAATATTCCCACCCATTATTCCATTAATTATTCCATTGCATTCATAATTTATAATTATTCTATAATACCCAATCTATAATAAATAGATCTAGTATATCATTCAAAATTGGTACCCAAACAGAATTTCCATAAACCTGCAGATAGATTTCGATCCCCACAGGGTACCAGCTTACACATGGACATTAAAAAAACACGACAAGAAGTACATATTTCACCAAAAAGTTATTTATATGCATAATATATATATACATTCTGTAAAGAAATAAACTATGAAGTAATATTTTAAAAAATATAGAATGAATGATAGTGATGGAACCCAAAAGAAAATAAATATTTAAAAATACAGGTACTTTCCCAACAAAAATAAAATAAAAAATTGGAAACTACTTCTCTAGGTGACATGTCGGAAATCATCATTTCATATTAAAACCAGATAATCTAACTCACCTGGCATATTCCTCACCACCAAAATGTGGTTCTTTTCATTTTACTACACGAATAGGAAATATGTGGCCTATATATTCTTTATGTAATGTGAAGGGCGTAATCAAATATGAAATGTTAGATCCCATCCAAGTGTTCGATCTCATGAATCGATATAGAAATCCCAATATGATGAAATCTTAAAAGACATGTCATTGTAATAATTCAAACATTTTTATATAATAATCATGGTATAAAATAAGCTTTCACAGATTTCATAAACATACCACAGTCAAACCGGTGAATAATTTCCCAAAACTAAAAAAATTAATGAAAATGTTTATATTATATGAAAAATAGTTCAATTAGAAAATAAAATCATAATATACTACAAGGATAACATACAACATGGATAATAAGGGTTATGAAAAAAAATCTGGGCCACAACACACTACACCTCCCAAAAACCCTTGAATCCAACTACGGAGAAGTGAGGATAAATTTGACCTATCATAACATGTCAACCGGGTACAATAGACTAACTTATCTAAATATTGTATGAGTTTAACTCCCCAAAATGCGAACCCCATTAAAAAAATTGCTAATTTATAATAATACAGAATCCATATTATTACATAAGGCTCCCATGCGACTCATTAAAATTCATTTAAAAAATATTCTATATAATTTCACATCATGTTTCACAATAAAATTACAAACAACGATATTTCAACAAGATCCTATATTGAAAAAAACATTTTTCTATTCATTTTATAATGATTTAAAAAACATGGATCATATTCAAAAAGGGTGGGAAATATATGTAATGAAAAAAAAATTAAAAATATGAATAAACAAACCAAAAATTATAAAAAATTATTTCTAGAAAAAAATTAAAACCATTAGTAATTACATATCTATAATATATGATGGAGGATGAACCAAATCCGTGTTCCATAGCACCTAAACCCAATAAATGGATCCTAGGATATGGCCTTGTAGAGGACCTTGATGGAATAGAGATAGCAACATCACATAATGAATGTATTCAACAAATGGATCCCAATTCCACTTATAGAGATAAGTTAAATGATTCAAATGCTAGGAGACTAAATTATAATGAAGGATGGTAAACCAATAACACTATAGATAAATGAAAAAAAAGAGAGGTATGAAATTGGTATACTCCCAATTGTGTATGTATTTGACCTAGGCATCAAGGGGGAAAATGATTGCAGAATGTGCAAGGAATTTAGTGTGTGAGGAATAAAAATTCATAGGGAACAAGGGATTATCATCTATAAAAATTTATTTATGATGTAATTCTCCTATATTTAATGTACACAAAAATATTAATCCACCCCATTCCCTAAAATAAATTCACATAATGAAACCAATTTGCAACCCCTTCCCATAACCAAATTGACATCATTTATCCACTTCATGAAGTGAACTATTTATATAGTCAGTTCTCCAAATTATCCCTATACAAAACACCCCATTTTGTATCATCATAATGTTAATTCACTTAAAAATAAAAATTTAAATTCCATTAACGATGATGATAAAATATACATCCATTTCACTTTTTGTCACTAGAAAGTCAAATTGAAAAAGGGTTATCTAGAATTTAGTATCTTCACTACTTGTAAAATGATGATTTGGAACCTAAGTATCATTATATTTTTATTAGTACTTGAAAAATATTTAAAAATTTTAATAGACTACCCACATTAGAGATACTTATGAGAATTATTGTCCCCCATTGGGTTCTCAATAACAAATCTCAATGTCTCCAACTATATAACATATAAAATCCAAACATATGAGAGACCAATACTGTACATCATAAGTGGAGACATGTCCAATTCATTGTCAATAACTGACATCTAGGTATGTAATTACTATCGATAATAATCCCACATGATCTTGTTAGTGAACTATATGACCTAACCTATCTCATTGAAATGTTTCCCTATTTCACAATTAAAAAAGGACCCAACCATGTAGAAAAATTCATGGAAATATGTATACCAGTAAAAAAAATACAAATGCTGATGAAAGAAATTTTCTTATAGTTTCATCTAATATGAGCTACATTCAAATATCATCATATATACTAAATCCTCCCAGAAATATAATAAAATATCCCATACCCCTATAGAGTAAAATCACCCACGTCTAACCAAAATTATGATGACATTAATTTGTTACCCTGAAATTCTTCAAAAGTCTCCATTATGATCGATTACATATAACTGTGCTTATTGAAAAAATTTATTAGTCTAAAATGGATTTCCTACAATCCAAAAAAATCTCTGAAACATGCATATAGAATATCCTCTAGGATATTAATTTATTTATTATTATAATAATCTATGGTTACATGGAATTTTATATTCTACATGAATTATGAAACCATAAACAAATGGAATCTCTTCCAAAATATGATTGTGAACTACATATCACTATATATGAAAATAGAAAAATAAATACCCTAAAAACTCACTATCACCATTAATAATTTATTTATATATTTTTTTTACTTGATTTGTGACGTACCAATTTCTTGGAATGAGTCAGTCCTACAGGAACTGTGTGGTGTTTCATTTTTATATTGTGATGGAGGTGCCATGGTTGAAAGTTATAGGTATGTGACTGTAGGGGTTATATTTTTTTCAATCATCCCATGTCAGTATAATGTCTTCAGATGGTCTCCAATAGGATTAATCATATAGAGAGAGACACCCAATATCACTTTTATACATTATTCATTGACCTATATTTCAAAGATATGGGCTCATTGGATGATTAGTCTAATGAAACGTAAGGACACCATTGGTCAAGTGTATGGGAGGTCATCCTCATCACACACATTTGGGGTGAATTTTATCCTACTACATGACTCTAATGTAGATATAATAAATGGTTATATGTTTGTGAATCCTTGGATCATTACCATTAATGTGTTAGTAGATTACATCTGGGGTAAAAGATCAATCATTAACAAATGATGGTTTGAAATCTCTTGTATGTATCTGATGATCTATATTAATGAAAAAAAATTTGTACAGATAGATCATGAAATCCTTTTTTATTTACTAAGACAATGATATTTTATGAATTGTGATGAATAAATATGGATTTATCATCATTTCGTGGAGATAAGAATTATTCTAATGTTGGGGTCCAACCCATAATATGGTCTCCCTACATATACTCAGGATAGAAATTAGATCCCATATATTTTAGTTCCACATATCTAAACACAAACCCTTTTTAGGTCATGTGATGAGGACCCATCCATTCAGTTTAACTTAATATGGAAATGAAGATTTGATTTCAGAATTATTCCTAGGATTCCAAATGTACTCATTGGAATTGTAGTTTATAGGTAAAATATAAAACCCTCCATTAAATATGTCCCAAAAAACCGTATGATTATTTGGGTGTTAAGTTTGGACTATAGTGAGGCTTCATATGTATCCTAGTTGGTTTAGAATTGAAGTCCTCGTAGTTCAATTAAACATGGATTATGATATGGGACATGCACAATTATATAAGGACCTTTTTGATTCATAGTTGGGACTTATACCATAATGGAGGCATGGATCAATTGCGGATAATGATCGGGCCATACCCTTGAGGAGGATCCCCTTAGAGATTGGGCCATAGACAGGGTCCTTCTTATCAAGATTGGGGTAGGAATTAGAGTTTTGGAATTTCATTTCTTTTGGGTCTTAAACCTTCTAGGAGGCACATTATTTGGGGTTATGTGTATTTCAAGATAACCATCATCCTCTAAGCTCATATGAGTTATACTCAGTGTGAGAAACAAGAGGAGGCAGTGGATATTAAGATCCCAAGTCCCACATCATCTTTTAATTGATCATATTAAATCCCAAAGGGGGAGATGAATATGGATTTTAAAGGACACATGTCAACATTTTTATCATATAATGGATATATAGATTAGCTTATACATGTAATCCCAAGGTGGAGGCATAGATGAGCACTAATTTACCCTTCTAAAAGAACATATTGGGGCTTAACTATACAGGAATTCTGTGAATTTGGTCTTGGGACGGTCGAGGGGTGTTGCTAATTTTCTAGGGGAAAATAATGCATGATTCCCCTATGATATCTGTAAACCTCATCAATTTTAAGGACTAGTGATTACCATTAATCCCTATAATGGAGAGTATCACATTAGTATCCAATGGTTGGACCCTTAGTGATAATGGTAATGTAATCATATGGATATTTAGGGGGTCCACACTGTTGCCTGGATTACACAGACAAGTCCACATACCATAAGTATGTAAACATGGATGTTTTCACTGATGTATTTGATGGTTTTATCATTTGGGTCTGGGGGATTAGGAAGATGTCTTGGCCAAATGTTGTTGGACTTTTTTCCTAGAAGGACTTCAGATGATGCGATGGAAATGGATGGAAATGATAAGATCCAGATGGGTGGAATTCTAACAGATACCCTATTCTACATTCCATTTTTCCATGGGGGTGGGGTTTCCCTTGTATAGTGGGTTTCTATGAAGGTGTAATGTATGTATGTATGTATACTATAGTGGTATGTTGACCCAGGTTCTGTCCACATAGCAATGCGCTGTGATGGACAACATATTGATGAAGTGGAATTGATCATGCAGTTTGAGAGAAGTTCTTCCACCACTGAGGTATGTTTTTTGGTTCACCAATTAGGTTTATTATCTATCAATAAATTTCATGTTTCATTCATTTACAGTATTCGGAAAACAATATCTATAAGAAATATTTAATAATGTTAGTGGTTCTTGTTTTTTATTTTCTCTGGCCTTAGAAGCTTTGAATTCCATTCTCCTCATGTCTCTTAGTCTCTACCCATAGCTCTCAATTTTGATCCTTCTCCTAGGCTCCCTTGAGATACTTTTATATATTATTGATGAAACTATATCTATGGTACCCATAAAACCGTTTATGGAAGACACAAGGGATAACACCGAACCCATAGATGAATCAGTGCAAAAAGTTATATTGGGTTTTTATTCATGACCGAAAAAATCACAACCTCAATTCCATGAAATCATTTTGTTTAGGGGGATGTTATTTGGTCAGAAATTTCACTACCTATATTCCACCAGAAATACCTTTCGCGAGTTTTCTATGTAGAGTGTATCTTTATGCCTTCGTTTCAACAATTACATGGCTAATAGGGGCTAACACCATCGACTCCATTCCACCGACCTTTTGGAACATTGATTTTTTGAGAGGACATAGACCAATAATTAGAGTATTAGTCTATGAAAGAATATTCAATTCATGGTCTCCCATTAATTGAGAAGTTTTCTTCAATCATATTCATCATTTTATTTCTATCCATCTCTGAGTTTGATCGAATATTATTTATCTTGAATGAAGAATTTTACAAGACCCTAACAATAAACCCAACAAAATGGGATCTGATCAGGATTAAGATGAAGCTATTGCAATGAAGAATTATTTCGAATTTGAATGATAAAAAAATGCTATAATTTTTCCCTGAGCTAAGGGACACAGTGACAAATTCTTGAATATTTATATGGTTATTTTGAAATCCCTATAAACTCTTTTTATTCTTTGTTATTACAATAATAGTTTCCTAATACCAATTTGGTGTGGTCTTATCTGTTGTAACATATATTTCTCATTGGCATCCCTTTTGAGTATTCATCCTAAGAACCTTCATGTCTATATAGATTCATGATTTCATGTTATTTTTCCTAAACCACCTAAAGAATTATTTTAGTGAGCTAGTGCATGACTTATATCTAGGGTTCCCATTAATAATTTTAATCTTGGTGAGTTCTTTAGCTATTTTCATAGGATCTTTAGTGTTTGTAAAACTAGACTCTCATAACTAATATTTTAGGTTGAACAACATTCAAAATTAATTACAGGGCAAGGGACCCATTTTTGGGATTGATAATCGAGAATTTTCCAAAATCATTCAAACATTGATAATGGATTTTTCTTGACCCTGATTTTTTTTATTAGACAGGAACATGATAATGTCCATATAATATATTGGGGATATTAATATAGGGAAGGATACTCAAGAGGATGAATTTTCCTCTGGTTTATAGTCCATTTTATAGCCAACTTATGCAGTGTCATTGGGGTTTGACAACATAGTGATACAAAGGATTCCACATGATATTGGACAACAAATTTTTTTGGACATGATTTTCCACAAAAAATTATACATTATTAACGTTTTCAAGATCATGGTAGATGACCTTTTCATGGAACTAAGTATGAAAGTGATAAGGTAATTTTTAAATTTTTAATTATGAATTCTAATCCCACACAAATTTGACTTCTGTATTAAGGGTGATAAATCATGGTGCAGTTTAACATCCTGAAAATGAGACATTTGAGACTCATGATTTAATTTTATAATACCCTGATAGTGATGAGTGTAAAATGAGTTGCCCCTTCTGTAGTAGTTCTACCACAAATCCTCCATCATTTTCAAATATTAGGTGGTGGAAAGAATGAAAACTATAATAAAATGTGTTTTAAAAAAATGGAATTATATGAGATGAAAATATCAGAGGGAGAACAAAAGTAGTAATAGTCTCCCATGAGGATGAGTTTTACTTTGGATGAAAGGTAGTTATTGTTGGAAACTTTTGTAGAGCTATCGGGAAATTGTGTACATGGTCAAACAATGATCTATGTAGGACACAAATCTTCCATATCCAAATATAACGAAGGATTATAGGGATTCATATGTTTCTAGTCACAGATTCGGTGTTATAAAAATGTTATATCTAAAAATTAATGGGGGGATTTTAATCTGAAATCACAATGTAACAGTTAAAGGAATTCACTTCATATATATATATAGGGGATTCTTTATGTTGGTATGACCCTAAAAAATGAGAGGATGGGGTGATTTTGCTTCATAATTGGTATTTAGATTTTTTTAATAAGGTTTCTGTAACACCCCAGGTAAATAAAGAATATGACATTTTCATATTTATCCATATTTGTGAATAAAATATTGATATGACTTTAAAGGGGACGCTATGCTCGATGGCGTACCCAACATGCAACAACGAGTTTCTTGGGAATCTTACGTTGCACTCTAATAATAAAATAAAATTATTTTAAATGGTAGTTAACATGTAGCCGTTGTAATGGAGGGAATGGATAGAAATAACTAAAATATGATTATATATGTTTTTAAATGTTTTTACATTTATCCAATATAGTATTGAGGCTTAAAATATGGAAAGAATTCAATTTTAGGCGTATATGCCCTAGTTTTCACTAAAGGTTCACTTATCACCTTTTGAGGTTGAAAGATCATTAAATATAGTTTTGTTCACTCTTAAACATTATTTTGGACCAAATAAAACTCTTATTAAGAATCGGGACATCAAAATTTACTTTGTGTAAATTTTTGGTATCTTTCCGATAAAGTTCATTTTTTAATGAATAGTGTAAAATGTTTTATTTTAATTCAAAACCTATTTTTAATATAATTTATTTATATTATTAGATTTTCTTTTTAATTGTTTTTAAAGTGAAATTAGAATATATTTTTACCATTAAATCCAATAGTGGTCGTTGGAATTAATTTCACTTTGAAATCAGACTTAAACCAGTGTCAATCTTTTGATACTTATTGTTTTCATAAAAACACGCTTTTTGCTCTGACAGCTCGAATTAATTATTAAATTAATTAATGTGAATTATATGTTTTGAATTTTGTAAAATAGACTTCATTTTTGAATTCGGAATATCAAATATATCTTAGGGAGAATTTTTGGGATTTTTCTGAAAAACATCAATTTTTGATGAATAGTGACACCACTAAGTGGTACTTATAAAAACTGATTTTTCCGTTTAAATGAAATTTTGACATCTTTGTGTTTTGAATTTAAAAAATCCGACATAAATGGTTTTCATTAAGAAGTAAAATGTGGTTCAATGGGATAAAAATAATTTTTTGGTGAATAGTAACTTATTATGTTTTTAATCGCGATTAGAGGTAATTAGTGTAGTTTAAGGTAAAAATACTATTTTCATAATATGAAATGAACTTGACACATGTCCTAACCTCATTGGATGTGTAATGGCCGACCAAGACAATCCATGGTTCAACTTGGGGACCCCATGGAGCCACTTTGGTTGGGAAATGACATAAATAACTTTTTATTTAATATAAAAGTAAAAATGACACAAACATGATATGTTTTACTAAAACAATTTTTAAGTGGGTTTATAAAAGTCAGATTTTTTATTATAAATAGTAATTGGAAATATAAAAATATTTCTTACATCATAGTAATTTTTTTATAATTTTTAGACATTAAATAAATTAAAGTATTTATGACATCATAATGATGCAGCGATGACATCATTATCTGATGATTTAAATAAAATGAGAAGATAATGTAAACTCTATGACCTACACATGTCAAAAACTTATTGGATGGGTGTATTTATAACCCTTATCACCTTATCCACGAATTATATCAATGTGGGACCTTTTAAAACCGAAACACATTTTCAAATAAAGTAATATTTCTTACTTTCCAAAAGGGCCCCTCCTATCCTCTTATAAAAGGCCCCCACCTCTAACTCATTTCACACACTCCTCAATCCTTTGGCTCGGCCAACCCCTGCCAATTTACTCTCTCCACATCCCCCTACTCATCCTAGAGGATTTCCTTTGGGAAGAATCCTTTCAAAGGAAGCCTTTAGGCTCAAATCAAAAGGAGTTACACTTTTAAAGGTAATTCATTCTCTCATGTTCATTTGTTTTATTTTGCTTCTCCAACCCCCTAAAATCTTTTTATTTACTTATTTTGTAACAACACCAGTATCTTCAATATAATAGTATGTTGTTATAAGATTTATTCGAGCTACACTCTCACACAACTACCTCAAATGGTTAAATAACATACGGTTTCCGTGGATGGAGAAATTCTACCTCCCGAAATGATGATTTTTCAATACTCATTTAACACCTTCAAAGGTGGCCATTATGATGTCACTATTTTTATATATGATATATAATATGTTTATGGTTTCCTTAAGCTTCTTTTTTTTCATTTTGGGCATACCTTTATGGTTTCCATTATGGGTAAACGCGATATCTTCATTTAAGGAAGTCCGGACTACCGCCCCCTCAAAGTGATTTGATTCGTTAAATAACATATGTGGGATGTATAAAGGATGGAAATATGATATTATATATGATATTATACTGTAATTATAATATACATTTATATCATTATTATTCCATTCTATAAAATATGAAATAGAAATGAAAGTAGCATTCATGCGTACGTAAGGCTTACCGTCTCCATGAACAGTGCATTTCATTTCTTACCTCTAAATGATTATGTAATGTTATAAATTCATGCATTTACTAGATATATATGACATATATGATATCTACATCATGAATAAAATTCTGGATATAATAAACATTTGGCCACACGAACAACATGTAATTGTAAGAAGTCCACTTTCGACTTAAGAAACAAATATCGGCAAAACAAATATTATTAACTTAAATGATTACATAATGTTTATGACATGGTAATAAGTGATATAAAAGTAATAATGATCGTGAAAAAGGTTCTTAAGGAAGAAGAAATTAACTCAAGTTTATTATTCAGGAGATTAAAGAACGATCGAGTCAAGTCCGACCCGAGGTAAGGGATCCTACTCATCTCTTTCTTTTTAAGTACACACTTTTATGTCATTCCTTTTAAAGCTCATATTTCTTGTTATTGGGATGATGTTTTATATTAAACATACTGTAATTTTTATGTTCATGTGATGATAGACCCTATTCTCTCTCATCAATCCATTTTGGAAGTTGTGAGTGGCGCCGTTAGGCTGCCGAACTTTCGTAAGAAATCTAACCTCACTCTTTCTTTTTAAGTACTCTCCTTTATGTCACTTATTTTAAGATCCTCTTTGTAATGTTGGGGGATGTTCTTTTATATTAATCTTTCTGTAAATTTTATTTTAATGTGATGAGATACCCTATTTGATCTCATCAATCCATATTCGGAAGTTTTATGTGGCGCCGTTAGGTTGCCAAGTTTTCGTAAGGGATATTTCATCTCACTTTTATTCCCGTGAGATTTATGCTACATTATCCACAAATTCCATTGAGTGGTGTATGTACTGCCCATTATTCTACTCTTTGTGTAATATACTTTCCTTTATGATTATTTACATCAATGATTTATTTTCCTTCTTTCATGGGGTGTATGTTTTGAAAGATACCCAAGTCGGTAAGGGAACCGTTCACCCTCCTCTTTTTAAAAGACTTATTTTGTTGGGTCTTTTAATTTACATATTGTTATGTTTGGATATGTTCTCATATATCCTTATTGATATAAATTTTACATCCAAGTGATGAGGTACACTTTTTATCTCTCATCAACTCATTTTTAGGTGACGCCGTTAGGCTTTCAAGGGAACTTTTTAACCCAATTTCGATTTCTTTGGGTTCAACATGTAGTCATTGAATATGTCATCCATTGAATAAGTGTGAATGAAATTTTATTGTTTTACACATATTATCCACTTATATTGGGTATATTTATATTTGTCACACATATTTTTGAGATTGATGTGTCCTTAATTTAAGGACACCTTCTTTATAAGGGATTTCATCACATTTGACATTTCTATTGAGAGTTCATTGTTGTTATGCACCAATTCACTCTTATATGGTGTGTATACTATCCTTTGGAGTATTATATCATGAATAAATTTATTCTCATGATATTATAAGGTTCTGACTAAATTTTATTCCTCAATTATTGTATTCAAGTGTCTCTAATTTTGGTAAAACCCCTTTAACCAAAATATCGCTTTAAATGTTTTAATTATTTTTTCTTATTAATATCCATGTTTTCAAAATGGTTTTAAGTATTTATTTATATGGATATTAATGGTTTAAAATTTTAAGCTTCAAGGTGGTATGGGACACTTTGATTCAAAAATCTCCTTATTAAATGTTTTAAATGGTTTTGGAAATGGTTTCTTTTTGTATGCATTCATTATTTCAAAATAATAAAATGTTATATTGTGATTGAAATGTGGAAATGTTTTGTTTACTTTATGCATGTTTTATGTGATACGTTTCTGTTATGGTTCTTGGGCATTGTTATGAAAACGGGTGGTTCCGTGATAAACTAAGGGCGGGTGAACCCGATATAGCTCTCCAATGCATTGGGTAACGCTAAGGAGTGAAACGTTAAGGTTTATCCGAAGAGATTTAGGGAATATACTGTGATGGGTATTCCAAACGTAACCAAGAGGGTTACTCCCTACGTAAGAATGTTATGAATGCCTCAAGTTACCTTTATGTCTTATGTTTTCTATGATTTATTCATGGTTTGATGATGTATGTTAAAGTGCCTATGTTTTATGGGTAAAGTATGATTTCATTATTATGTATATATGAACTCATGTTTCCTTTCCATATTTTTATAACCCTTACTGAGCTTTTTATGATCATCCCAAGTTTTTGAAATGTTTTTCACAGGTCAAGGGAAAGGTACATGATGTGATGATAGTTTGAAGGATGTGTCAATAAAGAATCCATGTTTTATTTTCAATATGTTTCAGTTGATGGGTAGAATGAATACTGTCTTTTATGTAACCACTTTGTTTAAATGTGGAATGTAATGCAAGTTTCATGATCTAATTCTCTAAAAATATAAACCTGAAAAGATCCTCAATGTGTAATCTTGTAATTACTCAAGATTAAGTAAGGTTTAATGCTCGGGCCTTATAGTTGGTATCAAAGGTCGGTTTAGATAACTTTAGAGGTTAGGGTATTCTTTAAGCATAAGTGACATTACCATAATGGTTAAGATTTCAGAAAGAGTCCTAGTTTTAGATAAAGTGAAAGAGTAAGTATATCTTAGTATTTATATTACTCATTAGTACATGATGGTTTTGTTGATATACTCACACTGACCTTTTTGGTTTTAGTAAATGGCTGGATCTAGCAGGCACCAATGTAACAGTGGATGTGAAGGAAATTGTGATAGTTTTTTGAGCAAGCAACTGAATGATAAGGGAGCTGCAATGAGAACTCTTTTGATTATCCTCAACCAACTATCTGGAGTCATGATTGACCACCTAAACCTTGGAGATTTCTCTATGGCATCATATATGCAAGAAACAAATCCCTACGGATGTACAGGTAATAATCATATAGGTAAGTGTGTTCAAAAACCATTGTGTCAAAGATGTGGAAAGAAACACCTAGGAAAATGTTTCAAAGGGACAGAAATATGCTATAGATGTGGAAATGAAGGTCATAAAGAAAGAACCTACCATGGAAAAAGGAAGCATCCAGTTGACTCGAGGAAAGGGAAAGAAGTTCTTTCTGAGGGATCAATTGAAGGTTTTAAATGTGGTGTGCATGGTCATTATGCAAACACATGTCCTATGAAGAAGTTTCGTGAATGGGGTCACCAAGAGCGTACCAATATTCTTTTACCAATACCTAATGCCATTCCAATTGAGGATGAAGAATCTGACAATGACCAATAAAAGGTATGTACTATTTCATGACTATTGTTTTCCTATTTTGGAATCTTAGGATATGATTCATGATTTTGTTTGTAGGAAAGAGGTATTTCAGAATAAGTTGGAAAGGAATGGATAATGGATCATGAAGAATGTTGAATGAGTAAGATGTCAACATATAAGGGCTTCAAGAGTTATAGTGAAATTTTTAAGAGTATTAAGTCTCTTTTGATGATGGGGTTACATTAGAAGACTTTTTATATTATGTGTAACCCTGATGTTTAATATAGGAAAATTTTATTCAAGTAATTGTTATCTTTTCTTTTGTGGACATAGTTATAAAGAACCATTTGGGTTTATATGATCCTTACTTTTGAGGTAATTATGGGTTACTATATTTTATTATTAAAGTGAAAGGCATGAGATAAAATTGAGGTTAAATTATGTTATGGTTATTTTTTATGATTTTATCCCTTTTTGGGGAATGATTTGAGAATTATATAGTTTTGGAAAAAAGACAACACGTAGACCGTGTGACTACCCGTCGCGTCGGACAAAGCTGTGGGAATCGAACCCACAATCAAAGTGCAACTGGTATTTATCACCTACCACTGTACTACGTGAAGTACCTGGTTAGTTTGAATGATTCTTTTTTTAAGAGTAAGTTGATTTTGGGTTATTTATGAAAATGATTAACCTATCATAGAGGAGATTTGATTAGGTTAAATACTTTTCAATACGAGACTTTAGGAGAAACTGATGTTGTTTGGAGATGAATGTTACGATTTAACATGGAAGACTATGTGACTAAATCTTTCAAATATTTGGGTTTCAATCTTATATTGGTTTACTTTGAAGAATTTTATGGACAAATTTTTTATCGGATGGTCCTCGTTGATCTTTGGGTTTTGTTGGACAAATTTTGGATATTAAGCATGGATTTTCTTTTTAATGGGTTATCCTTTTCTGGATTATCTGACCTTGTACTAACCTTTTTGGTTTTGGTTTTAGTTAAAGCCTAAAGACATGGGATGTATATAGTTCTCTTTTTTGGATTAGGTGATTCTCTAGAAGTTTATTATAATACTCTTAATGCGAACAAGTCTCCCTAAATAATCGTCTTTTGGAAAAAATATGAGTTTGATTAAGGAATCTAGTAAAACTTGAAAGTCAACATGATAAGTGATTATGTTTCCTTATGAATAAATTCCTCAATAAAAAGTAACTTAAAACAAAAATGTTGTCAATTATCTTTTCCTACTGGGGAATCAAATACCATTTAACCCATCACAAGTTTGTGATTTTCTCATTGTTAACTTTCTCCAAGACATGTTTACTATCACTCTACCTCAAGAACATGACCCTTTGATTTTTCTTCCATGTCCATGTTTTTATACATGGAATCCTAGTATGGGTTAACTCAGGTGACCTCTATACTTATCTTCCTTTATTTTAAAGTGATTGTTTTACCGACTCTTGTTCCGATGTGGGACGTTCAAGGATGTTTCCAAGCTCAATTTTAAAAATTGCGAGGACGCAATTCCCAAAAGGGGGGAAGGATGTAACACCCCAGGTAAATAAATAATATGACATTATCATATTTATCCATATTTTTGAATAAAATATTGATATGAATTTAAAGGGGACGCTATGCTCTATGGCGTACCCAACACGCAACAACGAGTTTCTTGGGAATCTTACGTTGCACTCTAATAATAAAATAATATTATTTTAAATGGTAGTTAACATGTAGACGTTGTAATGGCGGGAATGGATAGAAATAACTAAAATATTATTATATATGTTTTTAAATGTTTTTACATTTATCTAATAAAGGATAGAGGCTTAAAATACGGAAAGAATTCAATATTAAGCGTATATGCCCTAGTTTTCACTAAAGGTTCACTTATAACCTTTTGATGTTGAACCAGCATTAAATATAGTTTTGTTCACTATTAAACATTCTTTTGGACTAAATAAAACTATTATTAAGAATCGGGATATCAAAATTTACTTTGTGTAAATTTTTGGTATCTTTCCGATACAGTTCATTTTTTAATGAATAGTGTAAAATGTTGTATTTTAATTCAAAACCTCTTTTTAATATAATTTATTTATATGATTAGATTATATTTTTAATTTGTTTTAAAGTGAAATTAGAATATATTTTTACCATTAAATCCAATAGTGGTTGTTGGAATTAATTTCACTTTGAAATCAGACTTAAACCAGTGTCATTCTTTTGATACTTATTGTTTCATAAAAACACGCTTTTTTCTCTAACAGCGGGAATTAATTATCAAATTAATTAATGTGACTTATATGTTTTGAATTTTGTAAAATAGACTTCATTTTTGAATTAGGAATATCAAATATAGCTTAGGGTGAATTTTTGGGATTTTTCTGGAAAACATCAATTTTTGATGAATAGTGACACCACTAAGTGGTACTTATAAAAACTGATTTTTCCGTTTAAATGAAATTTTTCCATCTTTGTGTTTTGAATTTCAAAAATCTGACATACATGGTTTTCATTAAGAAGTAAAGTTTGGTTCAATGGGATAAAAATAATTTTTTGGTGAATAGTAACTTATTAAGTTTTTAATCGCGATTAGAGGTAATTAGTGTAGTTTAAGTTAAAAATAATGTTTTTATAATATGAAATGAACTTGACACATGTCCTAACCTCATTGTATGTGTAATGGCCGACCAAGACAAGCCATGGGTCATCTTGGGGACCCCATGGAGCCACTTTGGTTGGGAAATGACATAAATAACTTTTTATTTAATGTAAAAGTAAAAATGACACAAACATGATATGTTTTACTAAAACAATTTTTAAGTGGGGTTATAGAAGTAATATTTTTTATTATAAATATTAATTGGAAATCTAAAAACATTTTCTACATCATAGTAATTTTTTTATAATTTTTAGACATTATATATTAAATTATTTATGACATCATAATGATGCAGCGATGACATCATTATCTGACGATTTAAATAAAATGAGAAGATATTGTAAACTTTATGATCTACACATGTACAAAACTTATTTGATGGGTTTATTTCAAACCCTTATCACCTTATCCACGAATTATATCAATGTGGGACCTTTTAAAACCGAAACACATTTTCAAATAAAGTAATATTTCTTACTTTCCAAAAGTGCCCCTCCTCTTCTCTTATAAAAGGCCCCCACCTCTACCTCATTTCACACACTCCTCAAGCCTTTGGCTCGGCCAAACCCTGCCCATTTACTCTCTAAACATCCCTCTACTCATCCTAGAGGATTCCCTTTGGGCATAATCCTTTCAAAGGAAGCCTTTAGGCTCAAATCCAAAGGAGTTACACTTTTAAAGGTAATTCATTCTCTCATGTTCATTTGTTTTATTTTGCTTCTCGAACCCGCTAAACTATTTTTATTTACTTATTTTGTAACAAAACCAGTATATTCAATATACTACAATGTTGTTATAATATTTATTTGAGCTACACTCTCACACAACTACCTCAAATGGTTAAAGAACATACAGTTTCCGTGGATGGAGAAATTCTGCCTCCCAAAACGATGATTGTTCAATACTCATTTAACACCATCAAAGGTGGCCATAATGATGTCACTATTTTCATATATGATATATAATATGTTTATGTTCTCCTTAAGCTTCTGTTTTTTTCATTTTGGGAATAACTTTATGGTTTCCATTATGGGTAAACGCGATATCTTCATTTAAGGAAGTGCGGACTACCGCCCCCGCAAAGTGATTTGATTCGTTAAATACCATATGTGGGACGTATAAAGGATGGAACTATGATATTATATATGATATTATACTGGAATTATAATATACCTTTATATCATTATTATTCCATTCTATAAAATACGAAAAAGAAATGAAAGTAGCGTTCATGCGTACGTACGGCTTACCGTCTCCATGAACAGTGCATTTCATTTCTTACCTCTAAATGATTATGTAATGTTATAAATGCATGCATGTACTGAATATATATGACATATATGATATATAAATCATGAATACAATTCTGGATATAATAAAAATTTGGCCACACGAACAACATGTAATTGTAAGAAGTCCACTTTCGACTTAAGAACCAAATATCGGCAAAACAAATATTATTAACTTAAATGATTACATGATGTTTATGACATTGTAAAAAGTGATATAAAAGGAATAATGAACTTGAAAAATGTTTCTTAAGAAAGTATAAATTAACTAAATTTTATTATTCAGGAGATTAAAGGAAGATCGAGTCAAGTCGGACCCGAGGTATGGGATCCTACTCCTCTCTTTCTTTTTAAGTACACACTTTTATGTCATTCCTTTTAAAGCTCATCTTTCCTGTTATTGGGATGATCATTTATATTAAACATACTGTAATTTTTACGTTCATGTGATGAGATACCATATTCTCTCTCATCAATCCATTTTGGATGTTTTGAGTGGCGCCGTTAGGCTGCCGCACTTTCGTAAGAAATCTAACCTCTCTCTTTCTTTTTAAGTACTCTCCTTTATGTCACTTCTTTTAAGCTCCTCTTTGTAATGTTGGGGGATGTTCTTTTATATTCCTCTTGCTGTAAATTTTATTGTAATGTTATGAGATACCCTATTTTATCTCATCAATCCATATTCGGAAGTTTTATGTGGCGTCGTTAGGCTGCCGAGTTTTCGTAAGGGATTTTTCATCTCACTTTTATTCCCGTGAGATTTATGCTACATTTGCCACAAATTCCATTGAGTGGTGTATGTACTGCCCATTATTCTACTCTTTGTTTAATATACTTTCCTTTATGAGTATTTACATCAATGATTTATTGTCCTTCTTTCATGGGGTGTATGTTTTGAAAGATACCCAAGTCGGTAAGGGAACCTTTCACCCTCCTTTTTTTAAAAGACTTCTTTTGATGGGTCTTTTAATTTACATATTGTTATGTTGGGATATGTTCTCATATATCCTTATTTATGTAAATTTTACGTCCAAGTGATGAGATACACTTTTTATCTCTCATCAACTCATTTTGATGTGACGCCGTTAGGCTGTCAAGGGAACTTTTTAACCCAATTTCGATTTTTTTGGGTTCAACGTGTAGTCATTGAATATGTCATCCATTGAATATGTGTGAATGACCTTTTATTGTTTTACACTTAATATCCACTTATATTGGGTGTATTTATATTTGTCACACATATTTTTGAGATTGATTTGTCCTTAATTTAAGGATACCTTCTTTATAAGGGATTTCATCACATTTGACATTTCTATTGAGAGTTCATTGTTGTTATGCACCAATTCACTCTTATGTGGTGTGTATACTGTCTTTTGGAGTATTATATCATGAATCAATTTATTCTCATGATATTATAAAGTTCTGACTAAATGTTATTCCTCAATTATTGTATTCAAGTGTCTCTAATTTTGGTAAAACCCCTTTAACCAAAATATCGCTTTAAATGTTTTAATTATTTGTTCTTATTAATATCCATGTTTTAAAAATGGTTTTAAGGAATTATTTATATGGATATTAATGGTTTAAAATTTTAAGCATGAAGGTGGTATGGGACACTTTGATTCAAAAACCACCTTATTAAATGTTTTAAATGGTTTTGGAAATGGTTTCTTTTTGTATGGATTCATTATTTCAAAATAATAAAATGTTATATTGTGATTGAAATGTGGAAATGTTTTGTTTCCTTTATGCATGTTTTATGTAATAAGTTTATGTTATGGTTCTTGGGCATTGTTATGAAAACGGGTGGTTCCGTGATAAACTAAGGGCCGGTGAGCCCGATATAGCTCTCCAATGCATTGGGTAACGCGAAGGAGTGAAACGTTAAGGTTTATCCAAAGATATTTAGGGAATATACTATGATGGGTATTCCAAACGTAACCAAGAGGGTTACTCCCTACGTAAGAATGTTATGACTGACTCAAGTTACCTTTATGTCTTATGTTTTCTATGATTTATTCATGGTTTGATGAGGTATGTTAAAGTGCCTATGTTTTATGGGTAAAGTATGATTTCATTCTTATGTATATATGAACTCATGTTTCCTTTCCATATTTTTATAACCCTTACTGAGATTTTTATGCTCATCCCATGTTTTTGAAATGTTTTTCACAGGTCAAGGGAAAGGTACATGATGTGATGATAGTGTCAAGGATGTGTCAATAAAGAATCCATGTTTTATTTTCAATATGTTTCCGTTGATGGGAAGAATTAATACTATCTTTTATGTAACCACTTTGTTTAAATGTGGAATGTAATGCAAGTTTCATGATCTAATTCTCTAAAACTCTAAACCTAAAAAGATCCTCAATGTGTAATCTTGTAATAACTCAAGATTAAGTAAGTTGTAAGGATGGGGAATTATAGTTTCAATACATGTAACTATTATGATATGAATTAATCCAAATGTAGTTCTTTATAATTTTTCTCATATATGGATCTGATTCACAAATATGGGTAGAGTATTTTAATTTTCTGTTCAAGCTTTGACAATATATTGGGACTCGTGTGACACGTTCCTGTATGTATTCATTTCATGTATACATTCATGAATGGAATAAATTATTTATCATATAATGGTATGATAATGGACAATGATTATCAAGTATCATGAAGTTTTAATTTTAGGTGACCATGATATTGATATTGAGGCCCCAAGTAAATGGAGGATAATCGGGATAAGTTATACTAAAATGTTCAAGACGCGAATGTGAATAAAAGTATAAATAGGTAATAATGGATGTTGTATTAGGATAAATGATACAAATATTGGAATATGTTGGAAATGCATAAATATGAGAGTCATTTCATGATTATAAATTTTCCATCAGTTGATGGGAATTTTATGGCCATCAAATGCAGAGCTGCCAAGGCATTGTGTACATATTCAAACAATGGTGTCGGCAGAACATTGGCCCTCCATCTCTGATGGCTAGGGATAATTATAAAGACTATAAATTACTCAAATTGTGATGTTATTTGAATAGAAATTATGTGTATAATTGTTCTAGAAAAATTATTGCAATGATTGTCTTCAGAGTTAGGAATTTCTCTACCAAAATCTGAATCATATGTAGGGTGATAATTCTAACTCATCTTTCAAGGATAGGCTTGGGTTTGAAGATCTGTGTGTCATGGAATTAGACTCCCTGTATAGGTTTGATTGTTACATGGTGGGGTTAAAATTTTAGCTATATCTGGGGTGAATTTTATTTTAATTTCATACAGTTAGGACATCGGGTTGTATATCATAGGGAAATGAAACATAACATTCCTTATATGGTCATGCAATAAGGATAGAAAAATGTGCATTGATTTTAATGGGATACTTGGTTGATCCCCCACAAAACTCTCAAATCTCACATATATCATTCCTATTGTGAATAACAAGGGGTATCAAGCATTTCAATTCACCTACCTGGGACAACCTAATCAATGAATGAAGTGTTCTATATTGTGGGTGATATTGTGAAAATTATCATTGTGAAACTAAGATATTTTATCATACAATTTCATTATAAATGGTTGGGACCATTTTTTAACTATTTAACATCATGTGGATAGGATGTAAGTGAACCTAAATGAAATATGAACATTTGATTATTTTGTACATAGTCCTGTGAAGTGGGCCTATTTGGGAGGCTTTCGCATTGAATAATTATATGCACTGAGGAGATAAATTTTTTCCCATATTCTCTAGTCAGATATGATTTATATGATCTAGATATCACTACGTATCCCATGGGGAGATAAGAATAACATCATACATAGTTCCTCGTAGGATGTTCTCTATCTTTGTCTAACCCATATGCAAGGAGTTGCCATTTTTTATTACATGGTTGATGGGATAGGACGATATTATAGGAGTCTCAATGTATCTTGTGAGGGAAATATTGAAGGATAATTTTGATCTAATACATTTCATGCTAGGTGACTGATGTCTGAGTAATTGTGCACATAGGTGATAACATTGTTTTTCATTGTATTTTAACTTCATATGGTGAGGATGTCGGTTTATCAACATGAATGAGATATATCTTGTGGGAATTTATAGTATTATGTATTTCAAAAATGAAATTGTAAGCACAATTTAATTTCATGTAGTGGGGACTAATGTTTAGAGAAAGGTCGTGAATAAGTATGGGAGTTGTCGGGTTGGGATATTCTAGCATGCCTAGAATATAAGGTGGGAATGAATGTGTAAACCATGATCTCATGGATTCTTGGATCATGAAGAATGATATGGGGCATTAGATCACATGGACATTTATCAGTTCGAAAATCATCTCAATAGGATGACTTTTCTTTTGGATAAAATTATTTTTTGGTGGGCCACTTATGTAGAGCCATAGGTTAATTATATTTATAGTCAAACAAAAGTGTTTTTTGAACACTGGCCTTCCATTTCCGATTGTCGTGGGTGTTTGGGGGATATGATATTTACCGATTTGTGGAGTTTTTTGATGGAAAGGGAATGTCATGTTACACTTTTAATATCTATACCATGATTAGTTACGAAACATGGGATCAGTTACATGGAACTACTTAATATTTTAAGGGAACATGATCCTTTGACAATTACATATCATGGGAATCATGGATTGTAATCTCTTACCCAAATTTTCATTTTCATACATGATATGTGGACATTTTTATTTTCACATTTTAGCATAGATATTCCCTTATTTTTATATTTCTTCTTCACTATATGGATAATTATTTTGAGTATCAATACACACATAGTTCTTGGGGTACCTTGCAGTTTATGTCATGTGTTAGGACTTGAGCCATAAATTTTTATGTTTTGTAGTAAGGAATTAGGCTTACAGTGAATTGATAAGTATATTAGGAATCCTCTTCTAAAACACATAATCCCATGTGAGCAGCACCTAGTGAGAAATTTTTTTTGGAAAAGGATTATTCTACCATAGAGGGAAAATTACTATGGATAGGTGCATATTTTATTTGAATATATTTTCGCATTTATACCCATAATTGAAGACTTGAATGCTTCTTTCTTTCCCTGTATTTATGGGAATCAATCTAAATGAAGTTTTATATATTTCTCAATGCATTTTTGACCAAAATTTAGTAGAAGGGAATTTTTATCTTGTAGCGACGATGACCAATGATACTTAATTTGCATGTCAATATGTTCCATGTTATGCTATGAACCAATACACATGTAGTTCTAAAATGGATGTTCTCAATGCTGGTATGACCCATGTATGGAGAGGGGAAATATCTTTTTTCATGTAGTGGATCGATGGAATATAAGATTTCTGCCTCACTATGTTTCCTTTAATAGTATGAATCAATCCATAAGTGGTTCTTGAAGTAACATCCCAGCATAGGTTGGACCCACATGTAGGGGAATGTGTAATTTTTTTTATGTGGGAGTTGGTCCCAAGAATGTGAAATTTTTCTATCAAAATGTATCTTGAAAATTATGTAATCAAGTCACATGTTGTTCCAAGAATATCCTCCCAACATAGGATTGATCCACTTTTAGGGGAAATTGGAACATTAATTTAGGCGGTGTATGGGCCAACGAATATGAAATTTTCATATCACTATGTATGCTTAATGGGAATGAATAAATATGCCTATAGTTTTATTGGTTCTTGTACTAGTTGAGCTTAACCAAGGGGGGATTACAATTGTTTATGAGCAAGTAGTATAAGATCATTCATTGTTTGTTCAATGGACATTTATTTTCATTAATCCCAAGATCATGTGAGAAATGCTCAGTGTGAGAAAAAAGAAATAGAATATGATAACACTCACAATAATGAGGTATATAGAGGTACTATAGAGGAATTTTGTAGAACTTTGTGGCATAAAAAAGTCCTTAGATCAAGGTGCCTTTATTTATCCCACTGGAAGATGAGAATAAATCCATTCAAAAATCTATGAAGATATTTCCTTATGTAGTTCAAGTCTATACACAAGGAGGTGATGAAATCTTTTTTCTAGGTGGGTGGTGTCTAATTCTGAGATTGTCATCACTACATATCCTATATATATTGGAATCAATCCACACATAGATATTAAATAAACCACCTACAAGGGTTTTGTCTATACCTAGAGATAAAATTATTATTTTTGTTCCTCCATGGGGGAATGTGCTAGGATGTATGATATGGGAGTGACTATGTATCCAGTAGGGGAAAGAATCACGGTGTACATAGATCTAATAAAATTCCCCAATGTCGATCTGAAACTCACATGGGACATAAACATAGAATCCGGGTGCATTTTAACTTTCAATGACATATATCTGACTTTGGAGTAGTGAATCATTGTTTGAAACAGAATTGTCCTTGTATTATTTAATGTATTTTTGTTTGGATGATAGATACCAGTACATTTAATGTCATGTGGTTAGGACACTTTACTGCGCATTTTAACGTCATGCGATCAACATGAAAGTGTTGATCGATTTAACATCATGCAGTATAGATGTTCATGATGATATTCAATTTAATGTTGTACATCTAGGAAGAATATCATATAATTTCACAAATTATTTCTCTAATAATGTCTCATTAGATGGAGTAGTGTGATATTTCCATCCAATGATGATATCAAATATCCTCTGTCGGAGTAAAGCTTTTGTATGGAATATGGTCCTTCCCATTTTATAACCAATTTTGGAGGATTATTTCAATGTATCATAAGAGTTAAAAGAAAAACACTATTCATACTTATATGAAACACAATAGGGGAAAATTATATTCAAGGCCAATACAATTTGGTTTTGGTAGACTTTCGAATGGTGTAGAGTATGAAATTTTCTATCATCCAATAACTCGAACTCATTTAGTCATTCTCAGAAATGTATTATGTGGATATTTAATCACTGATGGAAAAACATTATGGTGGTATTTGAAGTTAAATATGTAGAACCACCTCTATTTTGTATACTAATGAGTATGGGGTTTCATTACTAGGAGTGTGAGTCGTGGTCCCATAAGTCCATAGATCATGATGGAGCTTATACGATCATGATTTATTATCACTATCTACCATCATTTTGACAATATTTGATAGGGTCTTAATAATGGTTCATATCTTCCCATATTCTGCTTTATTTTAGAAAGATTATTGGTGGCCTTGATTCCACACTCGTGATATAACTTATCGAATTCAAAATAGTATATATTTGTTCCATTATTCATTAGTATTGCACAGGGGACACAAAATTTGGTGTTGTTGTGGACCATCAAAAAACTAACAGTACTTCTACCCCCGACCTCTTTAAAGGGTACATCCTTTGTTCTTTTCCAAAAGGATTTGGTTTCAAGGAGAATAAATCTAAACCGTTTGGCCATAGTAGGAGGATATGGTCCCACTATGTCCATTCCCATTGTGGAAAATTTTCAAAAGTACATGAATTAAGGGAGTAACTCCATGCATTAGTTGATGAAATAGGTATGAAAAATATAGTATTGGAATTTCATATTGAATTCAAAGAAACCCTATGTTGAATTCTGCTAATAGTATCCAAGCATTTGAATTTGATGAGAGAGCTTGGATGTTGAATGAAATGCTCCACAGGATCCATCATGTACTTATTTTATGACAGTAGTGGAATATTCCACATTAATTCACTAGGGAAGGATCTGGTAAAGAACACTCTTATAAAGGTTCTTTTTTTTTGTCATCATAAAAAATGAAGTTGATTTCTTATCTCTAAATTTCCTCCCTTCTAGTCCTATCTATTTGGATTCATCCCTTTTTCTAGGAATATTCAATTGGATTCCTACGACTAGTAGAATAATTTTAAGGATTATTGACTAGACTAATCTCATTGATTTTACTTATCTTGGTTTGAATGAATGGTAGGAAAACCCGATGATGGGCAGTTTTGATAACAATTTCATCTCGATCTAGATCAGACCATGTTGTGGATGAATTTTCTAATGCATCAGCAAGGGGATTTTGAGACTAGGGAACATAATTCTATGTTTTCCCAAATTTAAATTATTCAATCATTTCTCGAACATGGTTCATCAATGGGATAAACTCCACATTCTTGATAGAATAGTCACTATTTACTAGCTTGATGGCATGTTCTGAATAATTTATTATTTTTATGTTCTCAACTTATACTCGATGTTCTAGATCCATGAAAACAATGAGGGCCTAGTATTCTACAATATTATTTTTGAAGCCCTCTTACAACAGGATAGAATAGTGAATGACTGACCTTTCTATGGATATGTTTATGAACCCTATACCAACTTTATTGAGTGTAAGGTCTTGCATTCTTCTTACTATCATGCTTTGGGAGGAACTTTTGGTGTTCATTTCCCAAATCTGGGAGTCCTCTAGAACATATAAAACTTCTTCATATAATAGTTCCACATCCAATGGGGCTACCTCTGTTGAAGGATTCTATTCTAGGTAATATGCTAATTCCTATCCATTGAATGATTTATTGAGTATGAACTACAAAATGAACATATGTATTATGAAATGCAGCCATGATAGGAACCTAGTCAACATTTGATAGGTGAGAATACACATTAGTGGGTTGCGATAAGAGACCAAATAGACCACATGGTATTGTAGATAATTAATCCACTTATAAACAGATAAGAAAAAAAATCAAACAATCTCTTCTCAATATTTGAATAATTAGTCTCAACATCATTCTTTGTTCACCTGAGATAATAAAGTGTAATCCATCATCCAACGAGATTCATCTATGCCAATAAGATGACATGGGATCACTCCAAGGAGTTCACATAAAAAATTAGTGGCCTTCCTTAATATTGTGACAGAAATAATAGTTAAACTAATATATATCTATTTAGATCATCGAATGATTCCTAAAAATCAATATTCCATTGATATTCTGCCCATTTTTGTCATCCTATTAGAGGGAAAATATTTCAATGAGAGGTTGGATATAAAATGTAAAATTTACGCTAGGTTTCCTCAGATCACATTAATATAATTGGGGTTGAAAGGAGGTGACCTTATAAAGATATAATTTATTGTATCATGATCGCCTTTGATGATGTGATTACGTACTATGATGTTTCTGAATTTCTCTAATGTGACTCTGAAATAAAATTTCAAGGGGTTTATTTTATGACTATGCTATGATATTTTTTTGAAAACTATTTCAAGATATAATAGGTTGTATGAAATTTTTCCTTACATAACAACCAAATAATCCACATATAATTCAACTAACATTCCTTATAAGAGTTTTAAGATGCAGTGTATTGAATGTTGAGTTGTGGCGTTAAGCATTTTCAAAACAAAGGACATAACATTTTATAAAAATATTTTATGGAGGCCCGTAAAAGAAGTGGATTATTCATCCTCTCAGGACATTCAGATATTTCTATATCATAAATATCCATCTATGAATAGGAGATCCACCTATCTAGGAATCACATCAAATAGAAATTCTGTGCTTGGGATTTAGAAATCAAATATGGGGTAGTGGTGACTGAGAACCACAATATTGATTATTAATCTGATTGTACCACTTTTCTTTTTGATGGGTACTATTTTTCCATTCAGATTGGATATTGTACCACCCAATGTGGTTTTCTTTTATCAACGTTTCAAACTCAAACTCCATCATTGAAGCATTTGACAGTTGTGTCATTCTTGCAGCTTGCATGTAATGACGATAGTCTTCCTGTAGTCATAGGTGGTGTGTATCCACCTAGATATCTAGGGCTAGAATTTTTTGTATTTTTACAGGAAACAATATCCAAATTCTAATTATAGAAGGATATGTACACCACATTCTCATCATAATAAATTTCTGTAGTAATCAAAGTGTGTCGTGGGTCTTGATTCACACCCAAATGCTTTTCCCTGAGTTCAGTAATGGTGTTAAAGACACCCTCCTCTAATGGTGGAGGGGAATCACTATGATATTCATCTTATTATTCTTCCCCATCCACTTCCTCATCATCATATTCTTCTATTGGAGAAAGAAATCTTGAGATTAGTTCTACAGAGTTGATAGAAAAGTCACAATTTATTCATTTAGAGGATGTGGAATCTCCTTCTAATTTGACTGATATCACAAAATCATTTGGAGAGGATGGAGTGAGGGAATGAAATATATGTTCGTTATCTTATACCATAGTGAGAGAGGTATGTATTCTCTTGATCTTTGAGGATAGTTTTAGGGAATTTTTATCTGACCATTCAAATTTTTTGGGGCATTAGTGGAATTTAAAACACTATCTGGATTAGTAAACATGGTCAAAATCATTAGGACTAATGAATACACATCCAAAATTTGACTAGTGAACACAATTTCATCGATGATCTATATGTACTCCTAACTGAGCTATTTGATGCGGTCATTGTGGAAAATTTACAAGAAATTTGGGGTGATATTCCAATAAACACCCTTGATAGGAGGTTTCTTCCACTTTGTCTTATAGAACCCTTAATTAATATAGTGTGACTCACTGATGTTGAATGGGGACTTACTGGTATACAGTGTACCACTATATGTATTAATGCTATATTTATGGAAATGATGGAATGATGAGGGAATATCTTCTTGATGATGCTCTAGGGCCTTCCTAGTAGGGCATTCAATGTCGTATTTTTTCGGACCACCAAAAATTCTAGATGAACTATGAGACAGCGAATCTGATGTCAAGATTAATTTGGCCTGACATCTTCTGCTCGATCTTGTCATAACCAATTAATGTCTTCATATAGGGTGTCTGATTTTAATATATTGTCACCCAACTAATGAAGTTTCCACAATAAAATTATTATTACTATGGATCCATTAACAATGAAATATTTTTTATTATCAAAACAATTTAACTTTCTAGACATGTATATGGTTTTTATGTATCCATGAATAATGGAATATTCATCTTGATCCATAATGGAGAAGACAATATGGTATTCTGAATGACTAGTATCTATCAGATAGGCATCAACATTTGATACCTCATCATCAAAGTCCTAAGGGCTGAGTAGAGAATCAATGAGTACTTCCTTGTGGCCTACTGATAGATTTAGTGAATCCATGATTGAAAACATGGCTAGTACTAAAGCTAAATGTTTTTGGATTTCATGTTTCTTCTCTAAATTCTACATCTCTCATTAACGGGAATTATCACTCACATACTCTATGGAGACATTATCATTGTGTTCAGAGGAACTGGGTCTTGAGAATGGATTTGGTTCTGCTTCTACAATTTTTCGATTTCCCTAAGAATGTATGCCTGTAGACCGTATGAAGTTAGAAATATGTTCCATTTTATATTGATACTTTAGGATAGCAGGCTAATGTATCTTCTGATTGGGTTAGAGAGACTATCATGATTTTTTTGGGTCCACTAAAGGGCTCTTCCGCAAGTTTTGACAACATTTATTTTTTGCGAGGAAGTACAACTTTGTATTTGGTTTCTCACATGTCTCAATATACCAAGGTATCTTTGGATTTATTTTCCATTTACTCTGGCTCCTAGATTAGGTTTGAGAAATTTGGTGTCTATACACTTCTTCGGATAAAGTATCCACTAAATTACTATCATTGACATGGCTGAACATAAGTTCCTTATCTCATTATTAAATTTATTGAACAACTTCCTCCATAGGTTTCGTTTGGTGGGGTGGTGCCCATTTTCTTATTTGATGGGGTGGTTCCCATTGAGATGTATGGTTAATTAGTGACCATATTTTCATATCATTTGGAATGAATTGGGAGAGTGTGAAAGCTAACATTTTCTATAGTGAAGTTTCTTCTTTTTACACTTGATATTCTCATCCTTTTAAGGATTGTATGGACGAGGATGTTGGATGTTCCACATCCGGGGCTATTGGGAGCTGGGTTGGATGCATACAATATTATTTGAGGATTTCATGTGATCAGTTTACTATTTTCCATTTCATCCATCCATCGAACATTGTCCCCATTTTTTTGATGACTTTTTTCATTGTTGTTATTTAATACGGTTGTTTTTAGAAATAGAGACCAATTTTTTAGAAGTGGTACCAATTTGACTTGTCCAAAATCTATAATCATTTGAAGGAGTTCCATCAATGGGATGTCCTAGTATCATATTCTTGGGAAAATAATCTATCCCGTCATCGAGACATGTATCATTAGAATTTTTTGACTATAGTAGTTTGATCATGTTGCAATTCATGGAAATGATAGCGTGGCCACAAACTGTATAATTCCAGAAATGATAAAAATTATTCCTTAACTCCTATAATTTGTTTCATTTGTCTCCCATTATATCATCTTTTAGAGGTGGGTTTGGCAGTTTATGTCCTGAGGTCCTTCATTGTTCATTGCAGGCCCTGGAGCTAGAGCTGCAAGAGGGGGTGGCTTAAGCTTAATGGAATCTTGTTATGCTCTACAAAACATTTCAGATGGGGATGATGGGGATGTGTGGGTCTTCAAATTTATGTTATTCAAGTAATAATCGATTCTCCAAGCAATGATAGAGAAATCATGGAACCCACTTGTATACTTCCCAAGGATGTGGGGGTGTTCACAGCTCATCACATAGATTATCGACTCACAATGAAGGCATATCATCTTGGAAATTGGTCTGTTAAGGGAGTTAGTCAGACCCTCCCATCTGGAAATGATTTTTGAAACTATTTCATTCTCCCAATTTTTCTAATTCATGAGGCCATTAAATTTTGTTTTCAGCAACATTTAAATGAAATGGAATTCTAACTTTCGTCTTATATCCTCCCAACCAATTATTGAATTAGTTGGAATGATGGTATACCATATAAAGTCTAAACCTCGCATAGTTCACACAAAGCATATGAATTTTACTATATCATGTTGTTGTTGAGTTCTCGTCATTGGATCACAATAATATAAGTCATGAATTACATATTTCTTTGAGTCAGCAAGCCAAAGAACATTTGGAATACATGGTTCTTGAAATTTGGTGGTGACGAGACGTTGGTCACCTAGTTGGGGTAGGGATCCCATTCCTATTGTATCAGATCCCACTATACATCCTAGGCATTTAATCGAGTCATCAATGGAATGATGGTATTCATGAGACCTTGTTGAATGTCATTTGAAGCCTGGGAATGAGCAAGGATGGTAGGGGTGCATTATTGGACATGTCATCTCTTCAGAAACATGGGGCGTATACCCGGTTGGGGGAATCCGTAGTGAATTTACTCAAAATTATTTCAGTTTCTTCCCCAATGGAGGTTAATCATGATACCCTTATAGGAATGGGTTTAGGTAGACAAATGTTCATAGTACTATATTGGACGATCATCTGAGCCTTGATTCATTAGATTGGATAAGTCCTTATGGCAGATGAAACACTTTTATAAGTGTATGATGATGCTCTACGTGATAATTATATCTGGTATGATGACTCGATTGTATCATCTCAACATTGATTCAACAAAGAGATTTCATTCTTTCTTCATGTTGAGCTTGATTTTCCTCATGCATCAGGGGCTCATTCACATTAGGAGGAGAATGTGGGTTATACAAAACCTTACTATAATTGTTCTGGTTGTTGGGATTCGTTGGGGAGTTGGTGAGGGATTGATCTGGGGAGTGATCAAATTTTGGGCAGGCTGTTGGTTCTAGGAATGCACTCTTTCATGATTGGTGTGAACCACCTCTGGGAGGTAACCATATTCCATTGTATCCTAATTATTTGTATAATATTTAGTGAGATCAGGGGGATTAACATTCATGAAGATCAATGATGCATACTAAATTTGGGGTAGTTTACTAGATTATAAATGGTATGGGAGCTTCTGCGGTCATATTTTGGATCTTCTCCTTCCATTCAAGGGTCCTCTTCAGGTTCATGAGGAAGGGTAACTCATAAATAACATGATATGATCTTATCGTGAATATAATTTCTGAGGGATATGAATAATTAGGTGGGATATAATTCATTACTCCTCTGTTCATTTTTTCCCTAAGGGGGAAAAACAAGCATTCACTGGTAATTTTTTTGTGTAAAAATGTTTACATCCATGTGGGTATAGTTTTCTCACATTCCTTTGTTATTATATATTATACCTGATTATCTAGTAATACTAGGGTAATTTTTTTTAAAAATCTACCATATTCTTGTAGGCTAGGGTATATATCGTACTATGGTAGTTGATATAGATATTTTCTCTTTCTTGATCACGTGCATTCCCTTGCCGGCATGAGCCATATATAATATCCAACATTTACTAGAATCCATTTCTAGTGAGTAAATGATTAGTTCTCATTTATTGGATTCCCTTAGGATATATTCTCGTTGAGTTTTCTTAGTTTTATGGTTTAGGAGATTCTTTAGGGATTTTTCTCATTGGGCCCAATGCTTTTGAGGATTATTCATGGACAGTTCTTTCTAAGCTTCCCATATTTCTACAATATGTGTACCATTTTATTTCTATATAGGGATAATGAAACTGGAGGATTCCATGTCTAGTGTACTTTTATGAATGGGGCATGGGGTGAGGTATAATTATCAATGTTATCCCCATCCCAAGATATAAATACCAAATGGTTTGTCACAGACAAGACAAGGCAACATGTGCATCAAATAGAGATAGACCAGTTAATGGTATTTCAATAAATTCTATAATTAAAGATGTTGTAAATATGCTATATTTTCTAGGTTAATCGGGAAAATAAACTTTCCCAACATAGTAATATGTTTTACATTCCCATCATAAGGAAAAATACTACTTTCAAATAGCAGAGAGATTCCCAGATGATGAGGTGAAATTTATGGTTGCATTTTTCTAAAAACCCTCTTGGTATGCTAAATTGAGAAGTTTTCGTAGGATAATACATCACAATTATATAATACCTAGATAGTTTTCTTTTCATAAGCAACAAATAATATTGTAGTTCTAGTAGGGACTCCTCTTCATGATCTTCCCTGTTAGGCTAGTTATGAGCGATTTTGTTTAAATTAGTAGGGCTAGTATGTGATTTATTCTTCTTTGAGGGTCAAGGGGGTGGCTTAGAGGATGTGTGTGGCCCCAACCATTCATTTGGTTGAGAAAGGACTTTGATCATCATAGAATGATTATCCAATAAATCTGGCTCCCTTCCATGTGCCTCCACAAATGAGGGCTTCCTCATATTTTGTTCGGCAAGGTGGTGACCTTCTTTCCAGTGTGGATTTTTAATATGGTGAGGGCCATAATAGTTGGTGATATAGTGGAGAGTTATAAAATTTTATCTTACTATAATTCCATGGAGTGAATCACTATGGATTAAACCATAGAGAGGACATTCAGGGAACGCAACATTAAGGGGTGGTACTTCTTGCTGCATGGTGCTGTTGAGGGGGGAGGGTTTACAGTGACTTCAATTATAGTGAGGACTACCATCATGGATATATATATATATATCCAAGGGAGAATATATAAAATGTAAATTATAGGGATTATGTTTTGGATATATTTTAATAGGTGGAAGACCTACTCGTTAACTGATGTCTCTTTGGGGAGGGCCTTCACAATGACTAGCATCATGCATAGAACTTCAATCATATCATGATGTCAAACTACAATGGGAATAATATCTAAAACATATTCCCAGTGGAGGTATATTAGTAAATTTGATTGAAAGGATATGGTCATCTTTCTATTTGAACATTTGGTCAAGGGGAGGGCTACCCTAACACACATCTGGAGATATTCTCTCTTGACTTATTGTTTCTAGCCCCTAGAAAATCCTCTGATGGTGCTCTAGCGATGAACATAAGAGATTATGGTAGAAAATTTATGTGTATGATTTTATAAAATACTAATAACAAAATCATAATTTTGTCTAGTATTAATAGGATCTTGAGCCTCTATTTATATATTTTGTATTTCATCAAAAACTCAAACATATAGTAGAGTAAAATCAAGATTATGCTCTTCGTTTTCCAGTTTCCATTGCCGCATTTCATTTTTTGGTGATATCATGTGGGAAACATCGATTTCATAATATTGGTACCAACCATCCTATGAGTGTCCCTATTTAGTCTATTCCTACAATGTTTCCAGGACACACAAATGGATATATTGAGTTATGGAAGGGATATATACATGTTCTGAACATGCCACCATGTTGGACTAGTGTCCTCTATTTGGAATGGGTATTTGGTCTCAATATGGATGTACCTGTATCACAGAATATGACCGTCAACCCTACTAGAAAAATAAGGGATGAATGTATTCTCAAGAATTACTATGTTATTTTTTCGATGAGTCATCAAACATAGGGAGATCAGGTTGTTGTCCTGATTCCTCGCCTTTTACAGAAACACAATTACATCTTGACAATTCTGGAGAATATGATCTATATTTGATGTCTGATCCTACATCATTTAAAGTATGTGTTGAAATATAAATTTGGCTATAATAGGTATAAATTCCCATTCTAATGTTGTAACATGAGTTTGTGCCTCCTTCGAACCTCCATCCGTTTCTAGTTGGTACTGGTAGTGCTCTTGTGTCAGTGTAGAGGAAGGAGTCTTCTCATGAATTATAGTTGAGATAATCAAACTACTTTATACTTTTTCAATAGTATTTGGCTTGTGGGATTCATATTTGTGAAAATTAATGTATGTCTTATCTTTGGCTGATCAATTTGTCTAATGGGTTTGATTTTCATTCACATGAATCTCACACGGATTATATTTTATTTCCATAGTATATGACTGGATGTAATTTTTTTTGTTTGAAGGAATTTTAATATGCCTTTTGAATACCACCATATTTGAATTATGGTATTAATATGCATTGATAGTATTTAATAAATAACCATATTTTTATACTCTATATAGATGGTTGTCTTGGGGTGAATCAACATGAATTTGTGTGTGCTTGTAGAAAGTTTCTACCCTGTTTTGATGATAGGATTCTTGCTCATCATGAAGGTTTTTCATCCACAAATAATTTATGTCACTATCTACATGGAGGGACCAGTGATCATTGGCATGAATTTTCACTACCTTTTATTTTACCCATGTGTCCCTGTGATGGGAATTATAATAATGAGTGGGAATATGTGTCCACTCAATGGTTTCCATCGTATTTCTATGGAAATATTTGGAATTGGAGGAATTGTTGTATTTCTTGATTTGTTATACCATGATGTTCTTAAGTTAGTTCTACTCCTAATTAAATAAGGTAATGAGCTCATCATTATTGTATGTTTTCTGTCCTCAATGGGAATCTTGAGTGTCCCATGTCCATTGGACATCATCACGTTCTCGTAGTGTGGTATCATCCTTAGAACAATGATATTTGGTGGTTCTATGATGGGGGTGATGTCTTCTGGAATGGTTATTTTGGAAAGTCATATTTATAGTTGGGATGGTTTCATGAATATAGAATTCATATACCTCCCTATGATAAGGAATATTGTTTTTGTTGTGTTCTGGGAACAAGCTCCTAAAACTATTTTAAATGGAAAGTGGAGACGCATGGTTCTAGAGTGCTGGCCATGGATGAAGTGGTTGTTGGAGAGATTTTACAGATAGAGGTCCTATCTTGAATCCGCCATTGCGGGTAGAGTACCATTTCTATTTTACTACATGATTAGTGTGTTCAAATCCCAGTGTTTAAAGAGTTGGGTAAATGTTGGAGCCATTCCGTCATTGGGGACACTGTCGCCTCTGTGGTGGATGTCAACCATGTTTGAGAAATTTGATGAGATGCCATTAGATTGAAGATAGAAATATGAAATGCATTAAATATATATGACATGTAAGAAAACAAAAACCCTTTAAAGTATCATCTCATGATCCAATGTATAATCAATGATCATTCCAGGCCCACTTCCTTTTAATGTGAATGGTGCTTGATGTTTGTAACCAACATCCATGGGGAATGATTAATGTAGGGTTGACTAATTTTTTTCGACCTGAGTAACAACATACCCATTTGGAGGAGTAATTATTTCCCTCTGGGACTAGGCGGTGTGTCCTCTTAATATTGAAATGAATTTCTATAGTTTAATGGTCATGGTGGTGATTTTTGGGGGTTGAGTGTATATGAAATCATCCCACGTTTGGTTCAATGTCCTCAGATAGTGTCCAAAAAGTTTTATCATAGATCCAGAAACATCCAAAATCACATTTATATATGATTCATGCACCTATGATCCAAACACATACACTCAATTAATGTTTTGTACAACAACACTTAAGTACTCCATTGGTCGATTGGATGGGAGGTCAGGCTCATCACACTATTTGGGGGGAATTATTGCCAACTCAAAACTCTCTTATAGATTTATGTAATATTCATATGATTTTTAATCTTCTTATTTTTTTCAATCATGTGTCCTTGTATTAATCATGGGTTACAACATCAATAACAAATACACAATGGTATGGAACCATCTGTATGTATCTGAGGTTCTCCATTTATGAGGGAATCCTTTTATGGATAGATGAGGAATTCCGTTACTATTTACTGATACAATGAATGTTTAATCCTTGTAATGATGCCCTCTGGATTTTACATCATCCAAAGGAGATGGTAATTGTACCAATTTTGGGACTAAACCCACAATATTGATTTCAAAAGTAACCCCATGACAGGATTCAGAGCCCATGTTGTTTAGTGCCAGTGAGATGGACACATCTCTTTATATGTTAATGTCACAAGGACCTATCTGTGTAGTGTACATTCATTCATCAAGGGAATATATGAAGAAGGTTACTAGTCAAGATTGGATGTGGGAATTTTGCTAAGGCATCCCATGGTACCAGGAAGCAATTTTTCCATCATGGTAAAGAGTGAACCCACTGCGAATATGCCACACAAATCATTATATTGATTTGGGTGTCACCTTTGGACCTTATTGAGGCTTCCTATGTATCCCAATTTGATTGTTATAAAATTAATCATATTTATGTAATATGGGACTTATGATGTGGGTCTTACATATCTGGAGTAGTCTATTTTTGAGATGGAGTTGGGGATTGTACACTAATACTGGACATAATGAAT
This sequence comes from Viscum album, assembly GCA_963277665.1. NCBI lineage: Eukaryota > Viridiplantae > Streptophyta > Magnoliopsida > Santalales > Viscaceae > Viscum > Viscum album. The sequence continues at coordinate 477,632,855 of OY728148.1, forward strand.
TTGGGGGTCATGATCCGGGTTAAAACATAAGAAGGATCCAATTTTTGGTTGATCCATTGACAAGTTTCCTGCATATCTTGATTGGGATAAGAATTGTATTTCACGTAGATCATTTACTTTGGGGTTTACACCTTTTAAGAGGCCCATGATTTGGGGTTATATGTATGTCATGATCTCCTCCAACCACAACGCCCACCTGAGTCATACTCATTTGGAGAAACAATATGAGATAGTGGATTTTATTATCACATGTCCCACATCATCTATTAATAGATGGTACTATAGCTAAAAGAGAGAGGGATATGGATTTGAACAAAGAAATATACAATTTTTTATTATTCCATAAAAAGTTAGACTATACAATATAGGTTCTCCATGTGTGGAAGCATAGTGAAGCACTAATGAAACCTCTTGTAAGAAAATAATGGGTTTAACTTCCGTGGGAATTGCGTGAAAATTTTTCTAGGGAGAGTGAGGTGTGATGCTTATTATCAATGGGAAAAAGAATTTTGATTTTCCTATGATATCACTAACCCTCATCAAGGGAAAATACTACCATAGAACATTTATTCAATAAATGGGTGGGTTCACATTAGTTTATTACGGTTGAACCCTATGGTACCATAAGAATGTAAATTTTTAGATTGTTTTGGGGTCCACACTATTCCAGTGATTACCCACATGACTCCACTTACCATGGTTATATACACTCAATAGTTTTCACTTATTCGCACGTTGGTTTTTTTTGGTCTTGTCCAATGGCTTTGTCGGAGGCTTTGGAATATTTTCATTGGACTGTTTTGCCGAGGGACTGCACATGAGGTGATTGAAAGAGATGGAAATGATCAGATCCAGTGGGTGGAATGCCCAAATGTACACCATTCCGTGTAACATTTTTCCTTGTTGGAGGATGTATCCCTCTCTTATTAGGTTTCAATGTGGGTGGCGAGGTTATCTATGAAATGGAGTGGTTTGAAGACCTAGAAGTAGTCTACAACCGTGTGGGTATCCGTCCATAGAATACATCCACAAAGCACAAGACTATGTAGTTATGGATTCCATCTGTTTAGTACAACACTATTCTGGGAAGGATTTCATCCACATAACAATGGTCAATGCAGGACACCACATTAAAAAAGGAACATTGATTTTACAGTCCCCTAAAAGTGTATCTTGTACAGCGATACGGTTTGTGGTTCTCTAATTAGGTTTTCAGTCTTTAAATTAATATCATGCTTCCTTATTTTATTATTTGACTCTAGCTATACCTACAAAAAATAGATTTAAATGTCTTTATTTTCTGTACATTCATCTTCCATTCCATCGAAGTTCTGAAATCCATTCCCCTTAGGCCTCCATGATTTCATCATCCCCTCTCTCTTATGATCCTTCTATTTTTCTCTGTAGATATACATTAATAGAGTTTCATGGAAACGTGATCTATGGGTGTCATGAAACCTTTTGTAGAAGCCCATAAAAAAAATCACCCGGCCTGTAGATAGCTCGAACAATAGTGGTATGTGGGGTTGCAGTTCTCAGTGGTGGAAATCACCGCCTATATTCCAAGAATGACATTGTCTCGTTCCCCGTACACCATTTATTTTTCCCCTGCCAAACACCATTTAGTTAAGATGAATTAAATGATTGGGTGAATTAATCATACTCTATTTCACCATTGACTAAATTCATAGGGGATGTATAGGGAGTAGATTTTTTCACATCGTTTTTTTCTACTACATGGTTCACGGTGGATGGTGCTAGCCCCTCCGATTTGGAATCCATTTTGTTCACGACATCTTTATGAAAATAGGGAATTAAATGTGGAGTGGAGGTCCATGAAGGAATTTTAAAATCATGGTCTCCCTTCCATTGTAAAATTTTCTTCAATATTCTTCATCATTTTAATTTCATCTGTGGATGAGTTTGATGGAATTTTTGTCATCTTTAATGTGGAATTATTTAGCACCCTATAATCTCTAACCATACTACAATCCTATATTCAACCAAATGGTCTAATTTTTTAAACAAATTACTAACCACCTATATAATATTAAATCATTTGTGGATAGATGATAATGAAAAAAGGATGTTTCTAGACACTCCATTACATTTAAAAATTAAACTTTGAAGAGGATAGGGAAATAAAAATGGATTGAAATGCTCTACCTCATTCTACTGGTTTCTATAACCGTGTGAAAGAAATCATAAATGTCATGATTTATGCCCAAGCATAAAAAATTCCATCTATATTCATAATTTATATTTACAATTTCATGGTGAAGAGTTAATGAAGAAATATTAATGGTATTAAGGATGAATTCCTTATAGATAATGAGATGGAAAACCGATCGCCCAAATTGAATAATATAATCAAAAGTGAGAGTATAACAATATATATTCATCCCACAATTTAATTATTATCTAATTTCACTAAACTCAATATAATTCTACATGAATTATATAATAGAATAAAGTGTGGATGGTGATAAACTATCACTCAAATGAACCGTAATAGAATCATCTATATGAATCTAGATGCAACTATACAAATATATCTATTAGTTTTTATAAACCCTAAGCTTGGAATTCTAATTATTTTATATTTTTATCAATATTAGATATTTTTTCCTAGATTGGTTTAAGTCCTTTGGGAATGTTTTTTGAGTTTCATAGAGTTTGGGTGGTATTTGGCTATGTTACAGGTTTGGGAATGTTTTAATCCAAATTATGAAAGGCTAATGAAAAACTTTGTGTGTTTTTGTTGTTGTCAGATATCAAAATCACAACATATACAATGTTAGAGGAAACTATGCCAAAATCTTGAGGTGTTTATTTTTAAAAATGATAGAGACGAGGCATGTGTTTGGCGCACAGTTTCCCATTCCATGTGGACAGCTCATGCATGCATGTGTTTGTACTATCAGTTCATTTTTTGGTGGATTTATCCATGTATTAGTCCTCTTTTATATCATTATTCTTTATTAGTATTATTTAATATATTTCATTAGTGGGTTTCCTCTTGCACGAACCATTTGTTAAAAATTGGAAAGATAATATAGTTTTCATTTCTTTTAGGGTGTGTTGGTTTGTCTCTAATACTTGGTTCTCTCTATCAATGATGTTTCATTATGTTCTCATTCCATCGAGGTAGGTATTCCTATCCATTTATTTTCTAACGAAAGTATTTGGTTTCGGGTTATTTCCAAATTAATTTTAGAATGTTTTCTTTTTTGTTTGGAATGTATTTTTGATAATTTTTTTAGGTCTCATATTTTGAATTTGGTGAATATAGTTTTTTATTATATTTAATTTTATATTCTTATATATATATATATATGCAGATAAAGTGTCTGATAAATCACAAAATGGAAATTAAAAGGGAAATTGCATATGTTTTGGTGTGTTGGACATGGTTAGGTTTTATATATTGGATTTTTTGTTATTTGATATTTTGGTGGGAGTTTTAGTGACTTTTATTGGTTGGTCCTTATGTGTAATGAATGTACTAATTCAATGAATTGGTTTTTGATTAGATATATGGTTTCTAATGTTATTCAAATAGATATATGCATATATGTTTTTCAATAGAGTGTACCTATTGATTGGAAGATTAATATAGAATGTCTTTTTTATAAATATGGATTTCAAAACCCATTTCCCCTCATTATTCTCCTCCTTAATCATTATCCATTCAATTGGTTCCAAAATGGTTCTTTGGTTTCCATATGATCTAAAATGAGATTTCAAAATAGAGTAGCATATGGAACATTGGATGGTGGACTGGTAACTAAATAATAAAAAGGTCTATTTGAAACCAGTCCATCATATTGTAGGTTTTTTCCTTAGATTTTTAAATGGTTTTGAATATATATTGTTGTTGGATATTCAAAAGGAAGGTTGTAAACATTGTGGTGTTTGTCATGTTGGTTTTGAAACATTCGAATTTTAATATTATCATGTGACCCATGGTTTCATATAATGGTTCCAGTTATGTTTTATTGCTATCCTTTATTATATATGTAGATACCCCTGGATTGTTTTAGAGTTCAGGTGGGATGTTCCACTGGTGAGGCATGTTTAGAGTAACATGGTTGGTTATGGACTATATATTTTTACTATACTATAACTGGTGATTCCCACCCAATTACATTTATGTATTTCTTATAAGGATGTCAATTAAATTCCCATCATTATTATCTGTATGTAACTTTGTGATTTTCTTTATACATTAGTTATTTTCTATAGTAGTTTTTTCTGTGTTGCTTTTTTATTTTTAATAAAACCCCAAAATTACCAGATATGGATTATTAGATTGTTTTAGTTAACTTGGGATGGGTTATTGAATTGTGAAATAGTTTTAAAAAAAATAATATTGTGTTGAATGTTTTTATATGATGATTCAAGGATTGAATGTGGGGTTTATAAATGAAAAAATAATATTTTTATTGAAATATTTTAAAATATATTTCATTTATTGGTTTGGGAATGGAAATGTATGGGTATTAATATCCTTACCAATATATATATTTATTCTCACAAAATAAATATTCCACTCGGTGCTAGTAGAACCGAGATGTTTTGTAGATTTAGATTCAATTTAGGTTTCTTGTGGGGAATGATAGTTTATGGTTGTTGGTGAAAAAGTGGTCACATGGAGATTGTGTTGGTTCAATCTTGGTTTCCATTTTCGTTTTGTATTCCCAGATTTGATCTTTAGTTGTTGTATTTTGATTTCGTTAATGTATTTATTGATGTTATTCTATAATTTTTTATATCGATTCAATAATAGGTACTTTTATTTATATTTTTTAGTGTGAAAATAAATTTACTTCAAGATTATGATAGATTTCTAACATTAGAATCCATCCCAAGAGGATCAATAACACCACTCAGACCTTCTCTTGGGTTGGGATGAGTGTTATTTCAGATGTAATCATGTACTGGTTCATGAAAAAATGGTATGAAATCACCCCATGTTAGATGGTTTATTATAATGACAGTAGATAAGAAAATTATGACCCAATATGTTTGTAATGGAAGATAATCCTAATCTTTAAACCATTATGAGCTTAAACATACTTTGGGTTGTTCAAAAATTTATTTTTTGACTTGGTTTTTGGGTGTCTGGAAGGGGAATGACAATATAGGTGAACCAATGTTGTGTAGTGTGATCATGTGGACTAGTTACCCATGTAGAGGCTGAGTTCAATGTATGATGTACTCATAATTTTTTTTCATTCATAAGGAATTCTCTATAAAACAATTCTTTCTGCTTATGCAAGACCACCAATTCCATATTACAGGAGTATTGTTTGATTAGTATGTTGGTATGGTTTATTAGTATGATTGGATTTTGAAAGAAAAAATGGGGTTTGGGGTAAATTTTTTTCAAAATTAAACTTATTTTTGGGTATGGTTTCCTATCAAATTGATGTATTTTGTGATTAAATAGGATTTGAAGGTTGCTCATGTGGTTTAGAAAATAACCATCAGTTTGATATAGTTTTCATATTTTGGGTGGTTGTGGTTTCTGAAATTGGATCATTTTTTGGTGATTTCTGAAGCTTGTTTTATGAGTTTTCTATTTGGATTGTGATGTTCATTGGGTTTAATTATTTATAATAATTTTCATTATTTAGTTTTTAGATTATACCACCCAGAAATTTCCTAATTAGGTCTATTGTGTTTCTCTTAGTTGTTTTCCTTACCTAGTCTTCATATTGTATAGAAGACCCATGTTCATATCTATATTTTCTTGGTTTCCCTAGTGATAGAGTCCCAATCGAGACTATGGATTAGATTTAGAATTTTAAGATGATTTCAAACCATTTAGAACTTCTAAAACCCTGAAAGTGATTAAGGATGATATATATTGGGATGTTTATAAGAAATCATTTTCTTAATGGTTAATACGTGAGGAGGTGAAGATGAATATGGGGGCTGGGTTTTTGGGTGTTCAATATGGTCAGAGGATAGTGAATCCCTACATTGAGTACATCCTAAATATGGTTACCTTACATCTAGTTATAGAGTTAGAGGATCAGGTGAATGACTCCCTTTTCATATAGGGTCTTAATATTTGGATCAAAGAGTGATTTATCTACTCTGGTGAAGTTATTTATATAATTCCCATGGATGAAGTGTTTCTAGAAAATTTGGTTCTTATATTGATGGCATTGGATAATAGAAATGCAATTTCCCCTGTTACTCATGAATATTACCTATCTATAGAATGTTTTTTTAGAGGAATATTTCATCATAGAGTCCCATTTATCAGTTCCCTCTCATCATTATTCCTATCATTTTCTCATGTGACTCCAATATGGAATATTACAGAATTCGTGTACAAATTGTCAAAATCCTCTAAATACTATCCATCTATATGGTCATATGGGTCATTTAGAGATGTAATACATGTAACATTTCTAAAATCAAGAGTCTCTACCTATGGTTTCAAGATCATGGATATAGGGAAATATATTCTTCAAGGCATTGCATCTTCAGCAATAGGCCTCAAATTGATTCCCTTTAAGATATCCGCAATTTTGTGTGTGGGGTTGTTATACCAACTTTTTTCTCTGACATTAGAGTAAATTAATTTCAATTTCCCATATTATAGACATATTTTTATTCCATTTTTCTTACTATTTTTGTAAAATCGTATTGTTTTCATATTGTTTTTCAAGTATCATGGCCTTGTTCTCATGTTGTACATATATATTTTTTGTATATGGATGTATCCTTGTATGGATGTTCTTCTTATAATTATATTTTTGATTCTCTTTTGGGAGATGCTCGATTCATATAGAATTTATGAATCATGGTTTCGTTCACTATTTTTTTTGAGTTTGTTTTGTCTGTTCTTATTATGTTTTATGTTTTATGTCGGGACCATTGGTATTGTGTTGGGTGTTCCAGTGTCTGTGTTATTGAGTGGGTTCATTTCATATAGTGGGGAGAACAATATATTCTATCAATATATCTTCATGTTATGGTTTTTATATATATAGTTTGGTGTGACTTATGATGTAGAATTTTCACACTTAGGAATGTGGTTTTATTTTTTTCTATTCAATTTTGGCTTTGAGTTTCATTAATCGTTTAGCTGGATTACTTTTTGGGCCCATAAAGATGTTATAGTGGAAAGAGTAATCATACCATGACATTGGAATATCTTTTATTTTTTTATTTTCATGATATTGGATGTTTTGGTTGAGGTTTTGTTATTCCTCAATGATTTTTTTTGTGTTTCTGGTCCTTCATATGGTTTTGGGCATAGTTCTGTTTTTCTGCAGGGTTTGAGCCAAACCATGTGAGACCTTAGAGAAACCATGTTGCTTGTTATTAGTTTCTGTGATAATGTTCATGGATTATCCATTGTTACATGAAACCGTCCTGAACTCATGTTGGGTGGATCTTTTAAAATGATAGAGATGAGTTTAATGATTATCACATGGTTTCCAAAATAATGGGGACAATATATGAGATTGTCCTCCTTTTGTATTGGGCGGCCCATACTTGGCGCAAGATTTGTAAAATTTCATGGCCAAACCCAACAAGATTGAAAATTATTTAATAATATTAAATTTAAATTTTATCCATCTTATTTTTTATCCCCATATACCATCTTATCCTATCCATATCATTATTACAGCCATTTCGGAGACTTGGGTGGCTTCTTTCATTCTTCCATCATATATTCTAGGTTCTCCAAAATCAATTTTTTATGTAGACTTAATCTTTGGTCATCCATAATCTCCATTATTATTCTTTATTATTCAATATATATAGTTTTTCTAGTAGGGTTTCATCTTGACTGAACCATAGGGTGAAGATTGGAAATTATTTGTTGGTTTTCATTAATGTTAGGATTTGGGTTTAGTCTCTCGTGATTGGTTCCACATCTATGTGTAGTTTCATTGAGTTGTCACTCCATTGGGGTTGGTGCTTCTATCCATTTATTTTTATAATAATTTCTTTTACTTCATGGGATTTTCATATAAAATTATGAACATTTTCTTTTTTCATTTATTGTATTTCTTCTTAGTTTTTGTCATTTCGCTTTTTATGTTTGGAAAGAATTTATTTTCAATGGATTTATTTAATTATAATTATATAATATGAAAAAAATATGTTTGATAAAAATAATGTTGGATATTAAAAGTGATATTGTTTATGTTTGTGTGTGTTTTCTGTGGTTAGGTTTTGATATATTTGTTTTATTTTGATTTGATCCTTGTGGGTGAGTTATTATGACTTCTATTAGTTGGTGTTATTTGTTTAATGAATTTGGTGATGATTGGTATTAGTTTTTTTTGCATATATTTTTTGATAACAATATTCAATATGATGTGGTTGTATCCCATTTTTCATGATTCCAACGTATTAATAAACAAAAAAATGAATATGTATTTCTATATTAATTTGGATTTACAAACGCGTTTTATCTTATTTATTGTATTCCATATTCATACAAACATCAATGTGTTCTAAAATGGTTCTTCGGTAACCATATGATATCCAATGTGTTTTCAAATGTGTTTTCTAAAGATTAACATGTTTGGATCCTTTGAATTTTTTCATTTATCTAAATGATATACAAGCCTTTTTGGCACCTTTTGAGCATGCTGTATGTTTTTACCTCGTTTTAGAAAATTGTTTTGAAATTTTAATTTGGTTTGAAAAGTTAAAGGCTATATTGTTACTTTTTGGTGTTTTAGATGATGGTTCTGAAACTCATGCGATGTGTATGCTTTGATGGAACTTTTTATGTGCTTGATTTGTTATGGGAACCTATAAGGTGGACCATATGAGAATATAGACATTAAATAGGTGGTGTCTGAGTTTTTTTATCGGAAATCATGATGACATATTTGGATTATTGGTTCATACAACACTTGTGACTAACTCAACATTATACTTACTATTATCATATAACTCATGGGTGTCATTTTTTGAAATAGTAGGAGCCCTAGACCCAACTATTCAGTTATTTTGATTTCAATATCTTGTATATAGTTATCTATAACTGATATATTTTTACCGATAAAGTGTATAATTATATGTTTCCACTATTGAATGGGTAATTTCCAAAGGTTAATTGTTGTAATGACGGGTTATAGTTATTAACAGGCTACAATGAGAACCTCTTAATACTATGACATTAATATTAAATATGTGTTATATGGTCTAGAAACATATTATGGTATGAACAAAGTAGATGTTTGAATATCAGGTGAAGAGGATCATAAGCATTGAGACTTCTTATCATGATAATCACACTTGGTGATCTCTAATAGTGATATCAGAAAGAATTGAATGCCAATTAGAATAGCAAATGTTTTAGTTGTCATTGGATGTTCCTATATATGATCAAAATTAATGGTCCCCTTATGTGAGATCATTACTAATGTATTTCATTTGATTATGTACTTTCATGCAATATGAAAACAATGTAAATGAAGTCAGGGCAGGGTAGTTAGTTTTTTTGCATCATTTGTGGCATGGCATTGATTGGATTGTCAAGAAATGATTTGTCGCTTCCATGTTATGGAAGTAATATATCTCATGTGATGTTAATAAGGATCGAAGTTCCATTATAAGACCATGTTCATGGATGTTTAGGGTAAATCCATCTAGTTAAATCAACAGAAAATAAGGAAAAATAGTGTTGAAACAAGAGTGAATCCTAAATTATGAGATATTACCAACAAATATATTATATTACACAGTGTGTGTTCGTTGGTATTTTTTTCGCTACTGGGAAAATATGTATATCTTCATAGGCCATGATGGGTTGCTAGATCCCTCTCATGTTTGGTAAATACTATTCATTTCTTCCATGATAAGGGCCTATTGGGACACACACAATACTGTATTCATGAATCTTCCTAATTTTGGAGAAGAGATGTTTTGGACATGGTAGGCCCCACCACTAGGGTCTGAGTTTTTTCAAAAGATATAACACAACCAATGAAATAAATAAATTCTTATTATTCATGTTTAGAATAATTGGAATTTAATTTTTTTTCAACATTATTTAAAGGTTTTATGTAAATACATAAAAACTATCATTAGAATGAATGTTAATATACTAAAGGTTATATTAAAAGTTGTGGTAGTAAGAGTCGAGTTAAAGTCATAATTATCATCACATAAAATTTTATATATATTTCATGAAAGTGATAATAATGTTGATAAATATTTAAGACTAATTATAGTAGTAAAAATATTATTTATATTGTCTTTAATTATTTAGGTATGAGTCCAACATTTCTCGGTAATTTAATTAAAAACAATAAATAGAAGAGGATTGGCCTTTTCAAAGGACTATTCATGGGTCTTCCAATCCCTCTCCTCTATCACATGGCCTATATAAAGAGGATCTGGATCCAAGTAGCTCAGATCATGCACTCTCTGAAGCATCACTAGTGTAGAGATGCAGTGATCTTTGAAGCATCGAAGGCATTGTCAGAATTCTGTGCTATCAACCGGATTACGATGAATGATGCTCCTGTGGTTTCCTTGAAGAATGTTTGGATGATGTAGGGGAATTCATCTTTAGATTCAATAAGAACATATCAAGAACCAATTGATGATGTCGTGCGTAGCATCATATTTAATTCAGGTATTTTAGGTCTTATTTTAGTTCTTAAAACCATTCACACAAAATCCACGACTTAAAATAGGAATTTGTTCGCCGACATCAATCATATTATATCGATCATTGGTGATTTTTTAAAAATACAACTGGTTAGGGGATTCCAATGTGTTCATGGTTCCTTCATGTTGTATCCTAGGGACATGTGTTGATTTTCACTATATGAAATAAATATATATTAATTAAAATATAAGGAGGGTGTTGATACAGTCCCAACACCATTGGTGGAATCCGAATATGATATCAGATGGCCAGTCTGCAGCTATCTGAAGTTTGGAAAACAGAATAGAGATTGAATTTAGTGGGTTTTTTGTTTTTCGTATAGAAATACCATAGCTGAAATAATCATAGGAAAATAAATATTTACATGTTATTAAATTCATAAAATTAGTTGTATTATTATTATAATAGTAAAATTATTTTATTTTACTTTTATAATAAAAATAACTTGTATTTATAATAATAATAATATTAATTTCAAAAGCCTAAATATTCTTCATAATGTATTATTAAATGGATAGGGTGAAATTCCTCTAATTATGGTCTTGAATGTTATCCAAAAAAAATTATTTGTGGGGAGACAAGCAAACCAGGTCTCTGGTACAATAATAATAAAAAAGGAGTTCACTTTTTGGGGGGCTGAGCCACCCCCCCCCCCCCCCCGCCGCCGCATTCATTGGACTCCCTCCCATGGGGACACCATAATGTCTCCATGAACTAGTCATGTGGTGGCCCTACAGGGATGCCTCTTTCTCCTCTGTATAGCAGCTCCCTACTGTGCTGCTACACCACCCCAGCCAGGTCGACGACTTGCCAGCGCTGTAAGCTACTGCTCCTCTTCGATCCAGCACACCTCGCCTCCCCTCAAACATAATTCAAAACCACCCCATCCAACATCCTCCTACCTCAGATGCCACCCCAGAAGACACCTCCCTGAAGTTAGCATAGTGGCCAGATGCCTGCTGGCCCTCCTCCCCCCGAGCCAGGCTGGCGTGTCCCGCACGCCTATGTTTCTTGTAGTGGTCCCCTTCCCAGCCATGGACTGACTCCCTTGTATTAGTTCCCACTCCAAAACTTGTGCCACCTCATAGTGGTCCACCATCCTACCTCAGATTATCCCCAAAACCTAGGCTGATCGCCCCTCTACTGGACACATAGCCTCCCAAATGGCGCCTCGGGCTACGGCACCACCACAAGGTGGTTCCTCCCTACTTCGACCGCGAGCGGGCCGATGCCCATCTAGAACACCCCATTCCAGGATGACAATATGCCCCACCATACTCCTAAGGTGGTTTTTTCTCTGGATTTAGCTGCCTATGTGGGTGGTAATAGTGCTATTATCATGTGTCGGTGTCTTGGTTTTGTCCAGCGCACTAGCAGACAGCAAACCCCGCATCCAGTCCGCCTATATAGGACGGGTCTGGGTGTCTTCTAATATTCATAGGGGATAGGTAACCCCTAAATGGTCTGATTTGTGCTAATATAGAGTCAGTTGGGTCTTCTCAGCCCCAATCCGTTGTGAGTGGATCTCCTTGACTTAGAAATCCATCACAAGGGGTCTGCATGGCACAAGCCCTACCCAATTACGGAGGGGGATGTAAATTATAATTTAATAAAAAATTAATTGAATTAATTAATGTAATTTCAATATATAATTATATTAATTATGTATTAATTTTTTTAAATAATTAATTTTATGTAATTACTTAATTTGGTATTTAATTAAATTAAATAATGAATTTATTTTTTATATTGAAAATTATAACTTTTAAATGGGTCTGAAGGAAGACTTTTATTGAATTAAAATGAGAGGTAAATTTTAATTCAATAAATAATTCCCTCATAAATTATTTAATGCAAGTTTCATTTTTTTTCAATATTTATTTATTATACGTGAGTTAATTTCATTTATGGATAATCAAGAACATTATACAAACCAATGTTTGTCTGCTGCTAATTTATTTAATGTATTTATTTAATTATTTCAAGACAGTTTGTAATTATCAGTTTAATTAAATAAAAGAAGATCTGTGTGTCATTATATGTATAAGGTCATGCATACCCATTCTCAGAGATATATTTTACACCTTGAGACCCCCTCTACTTCATGCGAGTACAATTTTATAGTGATGAGATGAGGTATGACGCACTTCTCACCATGTGATGGAAATGCACCATATTTGATTATGATGCATTGGATGAGCATACATTCCTATTCACATTTTAAGCCAAACTACAAAAGGTATATTCTATATGGTTTCTTTTGGTTTGTAATTCAATCGACATATCAACCGTTAGAACCAGCTCATGATTAGGTGTTCATTTTGTTTTTCGTGGATTATTTTTTTCCATGTCTACTTTATTGTTAGATCACATAGTATAATAATAAAGAAGAATGCAATATAACAAGAAAATGGGACACAATGAAATTTGTATTTCTTGCATGATCATATGAGAGTTTCATCACCTTGTACACGTTTATAAAATAAAAAATTATTTCATTCATTTAATTAAAAATAATAAAACCTTGAAAGATATATTATGTCATAACATCCAACCTTCCTTAAAAATTTTACATAACCAGCTGTTTGGGGTTCCGGTCAAGCAATTATTGAGGGTACCTCTTACTAATGGGGAGTTGTTTTAATATTGATGTTTTGAAATATCTATAGTTCTAGTAAGGATTAACCATAGCTAACTAGTTATCATTTTAGATTTAAGTGTTGTGTAAATAATGTTAGGATATTAGAAGTTGGGGTTTCACTCAACAAATAATGTAACCACAAGTTAAATCAGTCTGTCAGCCAAAAGGCCACCTTAAATTCTCCACATAGTGGCATAGACATTTCTTGTAGACCATGATGGGTGGTTCAGGGATCCGTTCCACTAGAATAATATTGTGACATATTATTCCAATTATATCATTGAGGGTTCCTAGAATCTAATAAAATAGTTGGATACATTAAATTATTTATGTAATTAACCCAAATGACCTAATTAGTAATCATGAGAAGGGAACTAATATGCTAAAATTCATTTTTTTGAAACATTTCTTGATATAACATATGTTTAAAAATTGTGATATTATATTGGAAAATGTAAATTTCCAAACTATCAATAGTATCGCCGAATAATATGGGTGCTTTCACATAGTTTGATAATATTATAAACACTAGGTGTTAGTGTCCCCAACACCATTGAACTGCCACAATAAGCTATTGGGTTATGAATTACAAGAAACTAATGTATAATTCATATGATATTTATTCCATTATGATTCAATCAATGACTGGTTCCCATTTCATTTGCAACATAAGGACATGGATGATATAACATGAAGTATTATCTCTGAGATGTTTTCAAGGAGAAAGTGAAAAAATGATATGAAAAAGGTGTTGTTACACGGTGATGTGTAAATTGAATCATTGGTCATGATCTTTAAATGGACCCCTTTCTAATATAAATTTTAGCTCATCACTGAATTCTTGTTTTCTGTTAAAAATTCTCAATTAATCATTAAATGATTCATTACCAATTATGGTATGGATTTCCAAGATAATTATCATATAAAAGATAATTTATCATGTATTCTTATGGTGAATAAATTGATAGACAATGTGAAAAGGCCAGAAGGTATGTATTTCCAGTGGAGAATTTGTGTCGTCCTTTAATTATTGAGGTATTAACAAAGGTTATTTTTAGTGCATATTATAAAATAAAATAATAGATATTTAGATGCAATAAAATGTATTAATGAAGTATGTTACCAGCTTCATATTCAAAAATATTCATCAATTATAATGTTTCATTTTTACTTCTTGGGTATAAAATACCATATCCTGGAGACATATGTATTTTAATACTATAACGATGTAAGTATAGAAACCGTACTATAAGACTTGTGTATTCTCTAAGTGGCTGCGAAATGGTGATATCTAGGCCAGTGGTGTGAAGCATATTATTTATTTAACATATATGGAAATGATTATTGTTGAACTATTATTAATTATAACAACAATCATTAATATCATTTTTCAACTGATGCAGTGATAATGTCTTTTAGGTTATGTAATAAATGTTGTCTTTGGTATTTAAAACTCAATCACTTGTTTAGTAATACTTGAATCATAGTAAATTTGTGAAGAATATAAATTTAAGACTTATATTGAGTTGTGACAACATAATTATTTTCCATGTAATAATAATGTGGAAATCATGAATAAAATCATTATGGTATTTATCCTCAGAAGAAATAAATATTATTAGTATTGTCGATGTCTTCAGATTTTACAAACTAACATGTAAAATAATGGTATGTCAAAATGCTTTTGGAAATATTTTAACAAGTGAAGATGAACTATTCCAAGCATAATATTGTGGTTTATATACTTTATTTGATTAAATTAGGTAATTAAGTAATAATAAAGTGACTTATATCCATGGTGAGAATATTTCAGTTGCATTGGGTTGGGATACAAAAGGATATCCTAACCAAGAATTCTTCAACCATGATAATGTAGTGTTGAGTAATTATAAAACACACATAACCTTATGAAAATCTAAAAAATGATGTTAATAATGTTAATTGATGGATATTTATTACATATCTACATTTTTCTACAAAAAAAATTAGAGTAATTCTAATATGCATGTTTTTTACATCAGAGTCATGATGTAAAGAGTATCAATGTTTCAACTTGAAGAAACATCCATTATATTTCACGATGTTCTTCGAAAATATTGGTATTATCCCATAAATATATGTAAATATAATTCTAAAATGGATATCATAAGAGTTTTAGTATGATATAAATCCATTATGCCATAAGGACATGTGTTCAGATGCATTTAGTTTGTTCTAATACAAACAAACTTTCATCAAGATAAACACATTTTGAATCTAATGTAATTATCTTTACAATTTCTTAGGATATTGAATACATCACTAAGATAGAATTGATATAGTCACGTGATAGTCTACATTCAGTAAGAGGGTCCACATCTTAATTAGTGATAGTGGGAGCTATATTGACTTGTGTTTAGTCAAATCTCAAAATACAAAAATAATTGGCATAAGAACTTGTTCCCCAATCACTTGTAGAATACACTATGTTCTTGAGACATGTATTGTGTCGAAAGGATAAAACCATGGTGATAGTTTTTATATTCACTGGGGTTGGTGATCAAATATTCAATGTGAATAAATTTCTTACTAGTATGCAGTGTATGAAAATTAGATAAATTTGATACGAACAAATAAAATACAATTAATGTATTGTATGTGTCAAAGTGAAAAGGTTTTTATTTAATACTACCATGGGTATTCTATTAGTTTCATACATGGGTTGTACAAGCACCATACCAATAATGTTTCCGTGGTTTCACAAATTTGCAATGCCTAAATCTGCAAGAATTTTACTTGTCATAACTAATATGCATAATGAAATTATTTATTATTGGATTTCATGACCACAATTCATTGATGCTGTCTATACAGAGCAATAATAAAGGGATGTTCACATCACATAATGCTAATAATGTTTTCAAGTTGCTAAATTCCAGTTTACGATTAATTTAAGATACATGATCAAAGAATAAAAATTTGCAACAAATGTTTTCCATGTGTCTACCAGAGTTTAGTGGGAGCTTTAATGTTTTCAAAGAAACTTATATTCAACAACATATGGAAAAAGAATTTGTTCTTATATGTTAGCTATGAAAAAAATACAATTTATTCTCTATTGATTGACTAAATGTAGCAAACTATGTTCTATGTTTCATGATCAACAATGGTTGATCTATAGGTATTTTGGTCCTAGAAAATCATTCATATAATGATATTGTATTGAAAAATACAAGATGGAACAATTCAATAAATGAATTGTTTCCTATTTCACATGCTATAATCTCTTTAGTTTGATATTTCTAGTACACGAGAATAGATAACCATGGTGATTTGAAGTAAATAGGCTTAAGAAAATGATTAATCATATGATCTATGATAAGTACAAGAATTTATATTTCTATGATATTTTTAATAATAGTAAAATATCAGATATATTTAGGATCACTACAAGGGATAAAGTGTTAATTATCTAATTATACATTGGTAGGTACAAATGATATGTACTTGGAAGTGGAGAAGATAGGATACTAGTTTTTGTGGATGAAAACAAGTCATCTATAGATCAATATGAACTGCAATAACATTTTGGCTAAGGTGATGAGTGATACATGCTCATATAAACCAGTGGTATGCATACCTACAAACCCGAAGTATGATGAATCTCCTATGATATCTAATAAATAGATAAATGTAATACTTTGTTTTGTTTCTTACAATCTCAATTGGTAAGGAAACTTTTATCATAATGTTAATTATGATATTATTACAATCTATGATTTCAAGTTTTGATAGTGGAGAAAATGGATATAATGGGGATACCATCTCTTGAAACGTTTTACTCAGTGATACAAGGTCTCAATAGCAAAATAGACCCATGGAAGAACTATGGCAGTCTGAGTAGCTAAATTCGTTACTCAGCTGAAACATGACATTCATCATGGAGTAGATAACTTGTTTTGTAATCAAGTTGGATCTAGTAAAAGTGGGAGTGTTGAAATAGTGGGTTCCCTAGACCCATCTATTCAGTGCTTTTGATTACAATATCGTTTATATAGTTTTATATACATGATGTATTCTTAAAATTACAGTTTTTACTTTTCTATAAACTCTATTGAAATGGTAGTGTCCAAATATTTATTGTCTTTTCAAAATGCTAATAGCAGTTCCTATTCCATAATGAGAACCTCAATATAGCATGAAATTTTTCTTAAATATATGTTATATGATTTAGATATATCTTACTTATTGGATACACTAAATGTTTTACTATCAGGTGATTGGGGCTCATAATCCTTGAGACTTCTTCTTTTGATGTTCATACTTGTTGATCTCTAGTAGTGAGATCTTGAGGACTGGCCCACAAATTGGAACACCACATTGTTTCGGGTGCCATTAGATGTTCCTATATACAATTATGTGTAATGGTATTCGGACATGAGATCATTACCCATGATTTTCAATTGATTACATACTTTGATGAAATATGAAAACCATGGAAATGAATTAAGCATGAGTTATTTTGTGTTGGGTGCGTCAATGGTGGCATGACATTGGTTTGTTGGTTAAGAATGAATTTGTCGATTCAAGGTAATTGAAGTAATATATCTTCGGATATGTTCATAAGGATTGAAAAACCATTAGAAGCCCATGTCAATGGCAGGTGAGGGTAAATCTGTCCAGTTAGATCAACAAACAGTAATTCAAGAAGATGGAGATGACACGTGAGAGCATCCTGCTTTATGAGATATTCCAAACCATGAGATTATATTACATAATTCATGTTTGAAGGTTGGTTTTCACTATTTTGATAATCCTTATCTCTCCAGGGTCCATGATGGGTTAATACATCACGCTCTTGGTCTATGAATATTATTCACAAATGTCAAGATAAGTGCCTAGAGGGTCACTTACAATTGCATATTGAATAATCTTCCTAATTTAGTAGAATAGGTGTTTTGGACATGGTGGGACCCACCACTAGGGTCATAGATTTCTCCAAATACATACGATCGCCATAGGAATAAATAAATTCATATTATTCTAGTTTATAATAATGATC
Organism: Viscum album; assembly: GCA_963277665.1. NCBI lineage: Eukaryota > Viridiplantae > Streptophyta > Magnoliopsida > Santalales > Viscaceae > Viscum > Viscum album. The sequence goes on from OY728148.1 coordinate 477,651,200, forward strand.
ATTGAATTTATTTATTAATTGTATTTTCCTGTTTTTGTAAATAAAGTAAAAGATATTAAATTGTATGAATATTAATATATTCAAGGTTAAATTAACATTTGTGGGAGTAAGATCTGTGTTAATGGGTTAATTTTTATAATGAAATATATTTATTATATTACTAGAAAGTGATTAATTAGGTGGAAAAATATTTTTGACTTAGTATAGTAGTAAAAATATTTTTTATAGTGTTATTAATTGTTTGGTGGCCAGCCAGGCATTTCCAGGTAATTTAATTAAACACAATAAATAGATAAGGAGGGGATTTTTCCAATGAATACTCAAAGGGATTATCTCTATCGTACTCTCTCCCATGATCTAGAGAGAGTGTCTCTGGATCCAAGGATTTCATATTGACCTCTCTATCATGAATCACTAGTGATGTGATGGAGTGATCGTTGGAGCGTTGAATGAGTCATTGGATTTTTGAGCTAGCACTAGGATTACAATGTATAAAGCTCATTTATATTCCTTGAAGCATGTGTGGATGATCTAGAAGAATTATACATTGGATTATTCGAGCAATGATCTCCAATTAAGAAGAAATTTCATCCTTGGCATTATATTAAAACCGGGTATTTTTACTATTTATTTTTGTGATTAAAACCCTTCACGCAAGATCCTCAACTTAAACCCAAAACATGTTCTCCTACATCGTCAACATAATGCCGACCATCAGTGAATTATTTTAAAATTACACGTGTATGGGGATTCGGCTTTGTTACTGGTTCCTTCATCATCTAGAGGGGAATGTGAATGTTTATCTCTTACCATAATTAAATGTATTGGTACTAAATTGATTATTAAAGATACTTGGTGGGTTGTTCCACCAGTGTGGATAGTAAGGAGAATCTATATTGGTTATAAAATATAGAGACGCACCATATGCATGAATGTGAGTTTGACCAGAGTATGTTCAAGGATTTCATCTTGAAATTTATAAGGAGTTGAAGTGAATATTATATTTATGTTTATTACTTTTCTCTATAGTTCATTGGATATTCGACCTTCTTGTTTTTATTCCTTCATCCAATTTCATTATATTTTACTTTCCCCACACCTATTTTAACATGGTGTATTTTCTTATTTGGTTAAGTTCTTGTAAGTTTTTTTTGAAATGGAATGATTGGGATTTAATAAAGAACGTTTTCGGGGTTGTTTTCTAATGTTGATTCATGGGTGTTGTGTTTGGATTTTAAAATGATAAAACCTATTTTTTAAATATTTTTCCAAATTTCTATAATGTAATATTTTGTGAATGTAAGAGTATATATTTTTTGGTTCTTACCTTCTGATCTCTTTATACAGATACTATACTTTTCCTACTTGACATTGGTAGACCCGATCTAATAAAAATATTTAGGTTCTATTCAGGATACATGTGCAGTGGACATGTTGATTTTTGGTGGTGATAAAAGGTAACATTGTGATCATTATGGTTCTGTCTTTCTTTATACTAACATATTTTAGCCCCAATTCGATTCTCAAAATTGTTTATATAAATTTAGTTTATGCATCTATTAATGTTTATTATTATTAGTGGTTTTTATTTGATCTTCTTGGTTATTTTATTTTAACTGTTCATTGGGAAATATTATTCTCATACAAATTATCATTCATTCTGTCACTGGTCGCTAAACCAGAAGGAACAACAATGCGCCTAAGGTATTTTCTTTGGCTGGTTTAGATGTATAGTAAGATGTTATCACAAACTAGTTTCTTGTAGATTTTTATATTCCATTGATTTAAAAATAACCTATAGTAGTACATTCTTACTTTGAATTTTACAAATGAGGTCCCACTTCCTCAGGTTGTTGGTGATGTGAATTTGGATCATCTAGAGATATTCAACATATCATTTCTTCATAATAATTAGGTATATCAATGGAAATATATAGATCGTATTGATTTGATAAAAAATCACAATGAACCACTACCTATAATGATAATGATATTTTTAATTTTTGGTATTCACATCAATGGAGCGATTCAAAACATAAATGGGATTATTTTATCAAGGGAACAAATAGTAAGAGATCCATAGTCTACAAAAAGATAATTTTATGCAATCTTGAAACCAATACCAACACTATAAGAATAATAGTATACCACATACCCACTAGTGAGAACTTAAAAGATCTATATTCTAAATGATTTCAAAATAAATTTCAAATCTTCCATCAAAACATGGAAATTGGATACCCCCATGAATTTCACCAATTTATTAGTATGAGGTGAGGAAGATTACATAAACATAAAAAAATACATTAGTAACAATCTATTATTTTATTATGGAAATAGAAATATTCCAATATAGAAAATATTTTGGGGTTATTCTAACGAAAATTATCTCCCCACATTCCATGATTGATTGAAATTCCTTGTTATAAAATAAAATTCATCAATAACAGAACATATTGGAATAATGATTTGTAATTTCTATAGATTGTTATAATATTCGTGGCTCCTCAAGTTATGTAAGGCTATTTTCATATTATTCTCATTTCCATTATTTGATTTCAAATTAATTGGTCATCATTCATATATTTCCTGAAAAAGTATTTAGATATTGATGGAATTTGTAATATATCAATTTCATTAAAAAAAATTAGAGTGTTATTTTTCCTATAATTCATCACATGATATTAATAAAATCCATAACTAGTACTAATAGTTCTCATTGTAATGTCATACTCTTAACTGCTCAACTAATTATAACCTGACTGAATATTGATTTTTGAAAACCACATCTGTCTATTTGATAGCTCAATGAAATAATCCATGTAGGGAAGTTGGTATTTATTCATAACCACCATCCAGTTCAACTATTAATTATTCACAGAAAAAAATTAAGCATCAACCTTATTTTAAATGGACATGAGGGTTTCACATGATGAATCAATTGTGTTGATAAAAAGCTGTCTCCATTAGATCAAAAGACTAGATCATGAGCTCTGTAATATTTCTATGTTCTATGTAAAAATTATACTATTCTATGTTATGAATTATCAATATTGAACAAACCTCAGATCCCACTCTCCCAGAAACACTTGAGAAATCATATTACCATTAATTAATGAAACATAAAAATTATAAAAAACTATATTATCATGGCAAGAAGAAAACTAATCCATTACAATGTCGAATTAGAACATATCTAGAGAATGAACTAGGAAATACAAGACAATATTGACATCACATATCATTAGTGAAAACATTGGACATAAAAAAACATACACCTCCTTCTTTGAATGAGGTGTCCCATGATCCAGAACAAATGACATCTTCTATATTTGAATTTATTGAACATCACAAAATATTGATGATATAAATGAATATTAATAAATATATAAAATATAGTTTTTCTATTTATTAGGAAACAATAATTGATCCTATAACAATTATTGGGAGTATATAAACCTCGACCAGGAACATACCCTTTGATTAACAGTTATTCACTTATGTGGAATGTGGATGGACCCTTGCAATCATTTATGAATTTGACTATAATAAATTGTAATTTAGAAATAATTATCCCTAAAAAAAGGTGTAGAAATATCATGTTAGATACCATGTTTATGGATTTAGGGGCTATAAGAACATATTATTACTAGTGTGGTACTACTACATTGTTTCTGCCTGACCTCAATCTACTGATAGAATGCCTACAACACACTAATAGATACTGTTAATGGTGCTGATGGAGTCCTCTACTAAGATCTTCATTGACCACCTATTTTATAATCATTTTATTTACCATCATCAACTATGTTCTATGTAAAATTTCATTTTCTGAAAGATAAGAAAGAGGGGAGAAACAGTTCCCTATTATATCTAATAATTACATCATATCACTAGCAATTGTCTTCATATTGGTTGAATTAATTATCATATATAATTTTGGATGGCTATCTAGTGAAAAAACCTATAAGAATATATAATCATTCTATAGATCATGAATGAATTCATATATAGTGAAATAATCTAACTTAGAAAAAATGGTGTCTTCGAACACCAATTATCACATGGTATTATGGGGAGTAACTCTGAAAATATATCTATAATATGAGAAACATGGGAGTAATAACAAAGAGTGGTTCTTGAAACAATTATAGTACATGAACAAATTCCCATTTACTAATATCATATAATCCATAAACTGCATGATGGGGTGTTTCAGCCTAAAAACCACACAAGTCACCTTGATATCAACTTTTTTATCTAGTAATTGAATGACCTGGTCAAATGTGTCCATCTATTCCTCAACTTATCGAGGTTTATTTAAAACCCTAATAGATATGGGAAAATTGAGTATGAATAATCATAATTGGACCATGCCTATGATTTGACATGGTTGTGCTTCAAATATAAGGTAGTGAACTCATGTATCATTTTGGACCATAAAAGAAACTCTAAATATGATATCCTCTACAATAATATGATTTAATAGAACATTCCTCTGTGGAGTTTCAGTCACTTGATCCTACTATGAAACACTTTTTAAAATAATATATTTTTGGATTATATAAATATAAAATATAATAATATGATACTTTAATAAGAAAATATCAGTTTTAACTATAATAAAAAAATGATCTGATATCGAGGTCAAAAAAATTTAACACTGGAGACACACATCAAAACATCCAAATGTATCATGAGGCAGATCATGTAATGATCTAGAATGGAACCCACCATAAACCCCCACTCATATTCAAAAATCATATTCATATTACTCTATATGTGAAAATAATAATATTTTTGTGGAATGACCTCCTAAAATATGATTATAGTTAAATCAATTGGGATCCCCCCCAAAATAGTGTACAAACTAATTATATACTGACTTGAATGGCGTGTTAATCCACATGGGTCAGTAACTAGCATTTGGGTCGAAAATAGTGACTAGAAAAAATGGTTTCTCCCAACCATTAGTAATATACATGGAATATACACATACCAAAAATGTAAATAAATAAATGGTTAATACATAATCCCTACAGAAGAGAAATTATTGTAGGGATAAAACCCAAAATTAAAAAATTGAGTTAAAATATGGGTACATATCCCACATAAAACATCAAAGCTAAAAAAATATAAATATCAACCTCGTGATATTATTTATTCTTTCAAATAACCCCCCATCTACACGTACTCATATTCCATAGATCATTCCTCCTTATTTTTTTCCTTCAATTATACTACAAAAAATGATTGTAAATGATATGAAAAATCAAGAGTGAATGTGTTGGGTGTGATATAATAGGCTTATTAGGATGAAACATGGTGTTCCAATACAATTCTAAGTAAAAAAATCAAATATAATAAATATTAATATGAAATGTTTTTATATAACACAAAACTATTTTATATCAACATTATTTTAAACAATTTCTCAATTTTTAAAAATCAGAAAAACTAATTGGATTAAAAAATATTAAATTATTAATATATACTAACTAAATAGATTTACCAAAATATGTATACCAATGTAATATTGATCAAATCTAATGAAAATTTGTAAAATAGTAAGATGATAACTTACAATAAGAATAGTTGAGTCACTCGTACATGAATGATGACTTTTCCATAGTAAATGTCCATAAAACCAAGACATAATTTTCTGGGAAATAATTAAACATCATAAAATATGAAACTCGTACGACGACAATCATATCCTAGAACCAAATAAATCAATATTTTTGATGAAAATAGAACCATTAAAGGTGACCAAAAATTCAACAATAAATGATGAGCTATATTTATACACTATCTATAAATGTACACATGGTTCCCTTATGTATCTGTAAACTCATTTCAATAATTATATATAAACTATATACCCAAATTTTATAATTCAACTGAAATACCACTATTTAATTCAAAAAAATGAACAAAAAATTCAAAATCCAGTTCAAAACTGTTTGAAAAGACTATCATTATTAAAAATTAGGGGAAACCATATTTTCTCAAAAACACATTTAAAAAAGTCCACAAAAAACATATTTTTCCAAATAATTATAAAACAACGATAAAATATGTTTCATTAAAATATTATTGATATGGAAAAACTACCCCAATCTTGATTTATAAATCAACTATGATGAGATAAATACACCAAGAGGAATTATTTAAAAAAATGAAATCACTACAAATGAATCTAAAAATATAGAATCAAATTCCACAAAAAAAATGATCACTAGAGAGGTATGACCAACACATACATCAATAAACCCATGTTCTTCACCATAACCTGCATATGGTTTGTCCCTGATATGATGATCACCCAAAGGATCTTGAAATATTATCCAAAACATTATCAAATGATCAATGGAATAGATAAAGTAAGAATAATTACACAATGGAAGCCAAGATAACCATATTATTTGAGAATAAAACCAAACATATTAAAATAAAACTGCGAAAACCATTGCTTGAGATCAACACACAAAAGGGATTTCCTGGATTCGGTGAAACAATACATGCACTTCATGAAAATACTTAGTATTTGAGGTAGATAATTTCTATTGAATGGGATATGAGTTAAGAGTTCTATTCATAACAACCAATTATAACTAAGGAATTTACTTGGTCAATCACAAATTTATGACATGAATATCACATATTTGATATAGTCATAAAGATTCATCATCATGGTTTAATATATTGATTGATGAATTTTTGATGTGAATTGGATTCATGTGTTGTTACAAATTAATGCGTAGAAATTGATTCATGGAACCTTCACAGAAATAAATACATATCATGTATCTAGTTCATGATGTAAAGTACTTCAACCTTTATTATTCATTACAAGCACAATATGAAATATACAGATGACATTGACGAAATATTACTACCTATTAATGATAAAATATAGGACACCTTTAACATGTATGTTAAACCAAAATTTTAATTAAATCCTAGGGATTTATATTTTGGATCAGTGTCCACTACTGGTAATATTTTCCCAATAGTTGAAAATAAATAGTATAAATATATTTTTCATATAACATTTGATGATATATAATAACTTTTTAACAACATTAATACATTTATACATACTTGATATACCATATGACTGAATGAAATGATAATAATTTTATAATATAAATGACTTGAATGTGTCTACTTATTTCTTAATATATGGTGGTAGTTCAACATGTTTCGGGATATTACTCATTACTTTAGAAATTAATTATAGTACATCATGATGTTTTCACCTACCACTCAAAATATTTTAGTAATATAAATTGGTAAATCAAAAAAATTACCAGTATAAATATTTTTTAATCATCTCCCCTAATTTATTTTTTTTTCTAAGACTACAAAATGTGTTGGATGATGTTTTATATGACTAAATAGTAAAATTAAATGTAAAACTATATAACACATAATAAATGAAATATATAACCTAAAATATGATTCTATTTATTTCAAACTAGATTAACCATGTACAATTTCATAAAATGTTATTGAACCAAAAATTATGTCCACATACATCTTCATGGACTGGAATAAAAATATGAATAAAATATATAATATAATAGAGTATTTTCTATTGTGGTTAATACTATTAAGCCAAATCACTATTAAACGAGTGAATCTTGAGAAACATATTACCATATTTTTTTGGGATGTGTAATCTTATAAGATTAAATACCATTGAAGTATCCACATTCTAACATCCAGACATTAACATAATTGTATGGAAACAAAATAATCTATAATTCACGAATATTATAATTTTTTTTTTCATAAATTTATACAAATACATTTGTATTTTACTAATTTTTTATGTATCATAATACCCAAAAATTATAAGTGTTCAATATTATACTTTCAATAGAATTTTATATTTATATTAAATTTAATATCATTTTCTAAATAATAATGATCACTATTAAAAAATATCCAAAAATTAAGAGGCCCAATGTCATTATGAAAATAGATACATATAAAATAATATAAATAAAAATATACAAAATTATCTAAGAGTTCATAATGTGCTACAACATTCCTTAGAACTATTATTGATGTGTAGGATAACCTAGTGACATACATAAGATAATTGGTGACAACCCCCCCCCCCAATAAAGCTATAATCATTTAATAATATGATTACAAATAAAATGAAATCCATATAAGGAAAATAATATTTTCATAAATTGGGGATAATCATACAAACTAACATGGAATTATAAATTGATGAAAAATCGTCATAAAATAATGATATCATATGAATGAGGAAACAATAATAAATGGGACATCATTTAAAAATGTTGAGTCTAATTACCAAGACAAAATAAAATTTTTTGTATATAAATATTTAACATACACCTTACCTGGAGAAAAATGAGTTTAAAAATTATCCAATTTATTTGACTGCTATTATGACACAACCTACATGAGTATATCATTACGTGTTTCAAATCGATCATATGACATAATAATAAAACTTTTAATTTCATTCTAATAATTATGGAATTATGGTTTCATTCTTGGATTTCCCCAATCAATAATTTATAGATATAACATGGTCAATACATTAGATTGAATATAGGATCAGAATTGACAACAAAATTGGGTGGAATGGTAAATCATGAAATAATGTAAAAACATATTAAGTAGATATAATATATCATTGATGATTAAAAATGATAGAGGAATTTTTACTAGAATTCATTATACAACACTTGGTTATTAAGAAAACAATCATAAAAAAATGAGAAAAAATAATCATTTGTTAACCAAACGCATTAATACAAATGATGTCCTATAATTTAAATTATGAGGGAAAAAATAATTACCTTGAGATGTTGACACATAATTATTAGGATGTGGCCCATAGAACCACATAATATTCATGGGGTTTCTAAAGGGGGAAAACAAGTGTAAATTCTATGTTAGGTTTTCCGAGTGAACAATAATGGGGAAATATGATGGTATTTGTAGACAATGATAAGGTATTTTTTATTTATTTCCATACATAGTCCTTGGAAACCTTGTTAATTAAAAATACAAACCGTTATCCTTATTTTCATTTTTCCAATATTATTTTCTATGTTGTGTGTGATATTAATTTATTATTATTGAATTAAACTCTCTAAGATAACACAACTCATTTGTATTGAAAGGAATCATGTTAAAAAGGGTTTTTTATACTTAAAAAATACTTTTGGTTTCATATTTTTTTATTTATGTAGCAATTAATAGTATTATGAAATTAAAATTAATTATTTCAAAGATAAACATTATTTCTCATTGTTTTAACACATTATTGAATCTATTAAAAATATTTTTAATTATTGCGATGTCATAATTTTTACCGTATATTAATACTATGTTTAATTATTATGAATAAAGTTAACTGTATCTAAAATTTCTTATTCCCCACTCCCAAATAATGATATAATAATTTAGGAAAAGTAGTTTTTTTCACCATAATAATTTACAGAAAAAATATATTTTAATCATTTAAATATAAATCATTACTGTATAAAATAATTTTAATATATAATCATCTTTATGTCCTTCATCATAATTAATCCATGAATATAAATTATTTGATAATTTATATATATATAATTATTGATTTTACAATATTGTTTCATGGAAATAAATTTTATTTAAATTTCATGAATTTGACATAAATTTGTTTTTTCAATGATATTATATATTTTCCTAAAATATAATAATAGTTTCATTTTATCCAATAATATATTCCATATATTCATCTTATAATCATGTGTATAAAATAAAATAATAATTTATATGGGATTAAGGAAATCGCCAATAAATTTCTAAAAATAATATTATAACCTTATAATAAAATCATATACATATATAAAATATTATTACACAATTATATCCCCAATGTGTATAGGTTAAAATTGTGGAACATTAATTGGTTTCTTAACTAATAATTGATCTTGTGAATAATGCTACTGACATTACAATTTCCCATAAGGAGTTGTATTTGGGGTGCACATGATGATTCTCACCTTGGCCAACATAATGTGTGAAACCTAACATTGCTACCACTATCCCAATCTCTAATAAATATTATTCAAAATGAATGATTATATATGTTGACGCCATTTCTTATCATATATACATCAATTAATTATTTTAATTTCTTTCAATATAAACTAAATTTAATGATCACATTATAAAAACAACATTACCAAATGTTATAATTTCCAATAGACATAATGATAAATTGTCATAATGGTTTCCTACATTATATAAATACTATCTTTTTTATTCATTTATCTAATTAATATATTTCTACAATGATTAATTATTCATCAATTATAAATTTTTTAATATCATGTTTAATTTTGATAGTGTTTTTCTTTGACAGAATAATCATAGGAGTCATTATAATCCCAAATGTTTTTTTTCTATTATTACATTTTTTTATTTTTGATATCCCAATTATAATATTATTATTTTTTAGAAAATATATTATTACTAAATGTAAAATTCTCAATTAATAAAATCATGAATTATAAATATTTTAAATTATAGTACAACCAAAAATAATATATATAAACATGTATTTAAGGGATGCTCAATATAAATGTTTTTTGGTCATTGAACGACACCATCATCAATCTGTCAAGCCGATAAAACTATCAAAAAAACCAAAAATATCATGATAAAATTATATTCAATTGAAATAGTCAACCTTAAACCAGAGTTATGATAATAATGAGATTCTTGAGACCCATTCTCAATTATTTGATGTAACATACACAATACCACACATCGCGATTCAGTTTTCAATGCATATTTTTTGTATTTCATACATTGATAATGATATATGTTACCCATAATTTTCATTTATTATATTAAAACATCAATACGAATGATATGATCACTTATATACTGAAGGACTGTTGATTATTGTTGTTTTAAAGAATATGAACGTAATCTTACCCAAGAAACACATCACCTCAGGAGAGTAATTATCCCACAATAATCATATTTTCAAATACAATATTACATATTCAATATCTCTAAAAAAATTCAACACATATGAAAAGAATCTAGAAAAAACTAATTTTCCGTCATTTTGAGTAACCTAGGGAAACTGAATCCCAATAACGGTGAGATAAAATTGTACATAAGGGTAAACAATATAATTAATAATTGAATGTCATCATTGTGAGTATTATGAGAATAAGGGTATGATGAAATACTAAAATTGCATGTGAATAAAATCATAAAATTCATACCAATGAATACCAGGAACATAAATCCTAAATCATGGGAAAAAATACAATAAGAAAAGTGTTATGGTAATAAATTATAATGATAAATGTGAATTTAATCTTGATAGAAGAATATATTTAAATGACATAGAACTAATAAAGAAAATGTGTTGGTACCTTGAGGTATCATCATCATAAAACCCTTACATAAACATTATAATTGGATTAACTATACATATAATATCCAATGCAGTTCTTCTGATACCATAATCATTAGCCTATGAATAAGTCAGTAATTAAGTGCTCCAATCATTTATGATATATAGTGCTCACCATTTATCTTTAATTAGGATCAACCATTTGAATAAAATATATCAAGCCCACCTATGTTATATAATATGGTTCATCCATTCATAAATCATTTCCTAGAAACATAACATGAATAATGTTTATAGGGAATACATCACATAATTACACTCATATAAAAATAAATTATTTTATTAATAATTTTATTAACTAGTGGAAATGAAACAGAACGGAACAACATGTGTTTTTAATAATTTTGTTCAATGAAACTAAAATAGTTTTAATTCTTATCTTACGAAAAATACTCTTTTAATCATTCACTACACATAACCCTGTGGGAAAATGTGTTACCCATGACATTGAGTTTTAAATAAAATAATGTTATAGATAAAAAAAATTTAAAACATAATATACAGATATAATTATATACATAAATAGTAATAAATAGTAATAAATTATATTCATATATAATTTATATTTTTTTTGAAAAAATTAAACAAAATTAAAACTAACTATTTTTTGAAAAAGAAATTTTATATTTCAAAAATAAAATTTATCAAAAAACATTTTTTTTCTTCAAAATTAATAAAAATAATATTTCTCACATTTGGAAAATTATTTTGAAAAAATAAAAAGCATGTAAATATCAAAATGTAAAATGTTTTGGTTACTCTTTAGAATTTTTTTCTTACAACTTTAATTTTTGATGGATAGTGAAAAATGAGTAATTTTAAACAAAAAATAATTATTTTTCAATTTATTGACCAAGAAAAAATATATATTTAATTGGTTTTAATGTAATATTAGTAAAATTATACATCTGTTAATCTACTTTAGTTCAATGGAATAAATTTCATATTAAAATTCAAAATACAAACATTATCAACATTTTGAGATTTTCTCTTTAAAAACGTGAAATTTATTTAGAAATAATAGCAAAATCACAACCCAACTCCCACACTATAAATATAGTGTCCATATTTTTGGATTTAAATCCATCCATGTAAGGATTTTGGGGAATTAATAATATTGATTCTTAATGAATTGTTACATTCATCAAAAAGAGTTTTTGTTTTATTTTATCCCCCACCTATCGAAATTATTATTATACAATTTTAATATTAAAAAAATAGTATCATACATAATTTTTTTCTATAATGTAAAGAAAAATTAATCATATGGGTTATAAAATATTCATCAATGTGTATAGAGGAATACTACTTCTTGAACCAATGACATTAATTTTTCAATTACCACCACTAAAAATTTGGTATGTTGATTGATAGAATGTATATATATGATATTATATCATGATAATACAAATGGATTCATTATAAAACATATAACATTGTATAGATAATTTTTTAGGAATTATGATTATGTTTCTCAAGTGTACAGTGTACTACCGCCTTGCAAAGTGAATTAGTTCGTTTTCACTAAACCATCACATGAAAGGTAATAGTAGTAAAATTTAGGAAAATAGGATATATGAATTACATAATTATCATATTAATTACATATTATTCATTACTAAAAGACAATATATAAATTTGTTTCATACCTTCTCAATAACTTAATACTGATAACATCATCCATGTATGTGTGGATAAAAAAATTCACGAAGCAATGTGAATATATTTCTATAACCACACCACATGGATGATATTACTTAATATATAAAAATATATTATATGGTATAAATTATTTTTTATCTTTTTTATATATAAATATAATTCTCTGAACATAGTTACACAGAGTCCATGCATTATTACATATCATTGGGAATATCAAAAGTGATCATGTCTAAAAATACTGAGTAGTTTAGTAGCCTTGGACATACTACATACATACATATGTTTTACATTAAATCATGAAATAAATAAAAGAATCATTGTGTCCCATTTGAAAAGACTCATATACCTTAGCCAATTCCAATAACATAATCATGTTATAATTATTCACATCTAGAAAAAATAAAACATATAATGGGGTGAGATCAGATGCACAGTAAGGATAACAATACAACAGAAACTTTCCTAAATAAGCATACACATTTAAGTAAATGTATAAGACTAAAACAAAATCCTTTTAAACTTAAACAACAGCATAATATGGAACTTATTATTCAAATAATTTCATTTACTTATTCACATGGATATTCTGCAAGTCATATTATCACATGTAATATCAATATCCAATTTCATCATGACAGAATCCATAATATCGGACATAATAACAACATAGTCAAGGGCTCATGCCAAGGAAAAAAAATATGATTTTGTCAAGGCCTTGTGCGAAGACACTAGTTTGTCTCATTAGACCTACTGATCCATCGAGGAGCAATAGCAGGCTCCACCTATCACTTACTATGTCCAATTCATTTTTCATATGAAAATGTTGGTACAAAATCTAAACATTCGTATTGAAACCAGCATTCAAAATGTCAATATTTTAACCACAAACCCTAAATGGTATAAAAATAACCCATATACAGTGAAACATAACCCACTCAGTACAATATGGAAGATATTATTATAATAAAACAACAAAAATCATGAATAATGAAGGATATTTTCATAGATGAAAATAATATATAAAACAGTTTGAGTGAAATATCCCCTTTTTCTTGAAAACATTTAAAAGACTCATTATTTTTCCAGAATCTCTTAAAAATTGATATTTGAATCAATTTTTCACACACAACATTGAAATAATAAGAATTAATTTTAATTTAAAAACATTCATGCCCATATAAATAAATCCATGAAACCATTTTTATAGCAAGGAAAATAATGAGATATATTTAAAACAATAAATATTTAAAACATTTAAAATGATATTATAGTTAGAGGTCCTACCTAAATGATAGACATTTGAATGAAAATAATTGATTTGATAAAAACATTATAACATCAACAGAATAAAGGGATTCCTAATATAATATATCAATGTTTACTATACACATACTATACGAGTGAATTGGTGTATAATACAATGAAGTCTCAAAAAAAAGTATATTGAGATGAAATCCATTATAAAGGTTGTATCTTTATGTTAAGGATAAATCAATGGCATAATTTTGTGTGAAAAATATAAATACACTCAATATTATTTAATTTTCAGTGTTAGGAAATAACAGTACATTCACACATATTCTTGTAACTATAACACCAATGACATTGATGTTTTACAAAATGAATTTATATTGAGTATTGATTACTCTTTTCAAGTTCATATCAATCAAATGAGAATATATAAATGGAGTGATTATGTGTATCAACAGTATATACAAACCATGGGGAGTGTAAATTACTATATCAATAGATAAAAAATTATTTTACATAGAATCTTGGAGTGAAATAATCATTTATGTTTGCATAAAACTCAATAACTAGAAATCAAAATAAGAAATTCCATTACCAATATGGTAACATACGAAACATTCACCCCATTAAAGAAGTATCATACAATGAAGATGTAGATAAACATAAATTAAAGTATATTACATAAGTAACACAATCATTGGCAGTGCATACACCGTACAAATGGAAATAGTGGCAATGTGGCATGAATTTCATGGGAATATGTATTAAGATGAAAACCCCTTACCTTATACTTGTCTATAGTTGAGTGTATGTTAATCCCTTTTATAATGATAAAATAATTGTTTTTAAATTATACAATAACAATATACATTAACATGATATCATATCCGATCTTTTATTGTTGCATTGTTTATAATATTTCAGTAGTATCATTGTTTCGGGTGTAAACTGGTTCGTTTTTCATAATATTTATTTTTAAATAAGTCATGTTTTTAATGGATAAGGTCTATTTGATTCGTATACATAAGGATATTATGTTCTGAAAATTATTTTTTAATCATAAAATGATATTTATTCTAGAATGGTTACGTTGGAAAATGGATCACATCGGATTCATGGAGACGTTAATCTGTACGTACACACGAGCAACAATACCATTCTATTGATGGTGAAATCATATGTATGTTGATGTATTATCGTATATATATAATAATTAAAATTTTATAAATATTAATTATATCAATAATACTCATTATTATACCCATCCAAATAATTAAGTGTCGAATAACAAACTACACCATGACATGGAGATGGAACTCCTTACTTACGCATATATGGTGACATTGTCATTCATAGGGTGGATTGATTAATGAATATGGTTCTAAAATATTAATAATAACATCAATGTATGTATAAGGTATAGGATTTATTATTTTGATATGGAAAAAACAAAGAAAGAGGATGTGGAAGAAGAAAAGAACATTGAGAGAGGTGATGAAATAACTAACTCTTCATCAGGTGCTTCCTTTTGATTTGATCAAAAGGGCTCCATAGGTTGGATTTATGATTAATGTAAGGATTTTACGATGAAGTAATGGTAGTTGGGAGTATATTTTTGTAGGGTTTGGATGATCCAAATGGCATTTGAGGTGTGATTATGAGAGAAGTTGAAGTAACCTTTTATAAGATAGGTGACGATCACTTTATAAAAACTGTTAAATATTATTTTATTATACTACCCTATTAAATTAATAATGGCTCATAAATTATTAATTTTTAGGATAAGGAAGTTTTGGGTCTAAAACCTCTCAACCAATAGGTTTTAGTTAGGTTTAGGTCACCATATTAACATTTTATTTTAGATTTAACTGGTGGTTAAATAGTTTAACATTTACCATGTATCCTTGTATTTTTATATTATATGGTTATTAGAAATTCTATAAAATTCCATGATAAACCAATGTGGTTAATTAATGAAATATATATTATTATAAAATTCCTTAGTCTGAACTTAATATTTTTAGGACTATTACATCATTTAAAAGTGTAGTATTTGTTTTTTAAACTTATTTTAATCAATTTTGAAAATACTTAGTATCTTTTTTGTGAAATTCTTAACAATCAGATTTCATTGAACAAAAAAATTTGAATCAACCCTATCATGTAATATTGACCTCGAAAATTTATGGAATGTATAAAAAGTATCTATTTACATTTTTTTAATATTTATTATATCAAATATTTTAATCTTTCATTAATATGCTAATTACATCGTCATAATTGTACCATAAATAAATTTAATTATTTAATTTATAAATATTATAAATAAAATATCATTATGTTGAAAATATTTTTATCATTATAATTAATATATACATTCAATATTATCTTATGTATGTCCATATAATAAAAAAATTTAGTTATTAAAATCCGAATTTAGCAGTTTTAACTATATATTAAATAATATATTAATAAATATCTTGATCTAAACCAATTAAACCAAAAGCATCATATTTTATTCATAAGGAATATTTTAGTCAAAATAACCTTATCCAAGAGAACTATGAAAATTTTTATGGTAATTATAATAACATTTTTTCCTTCAATTTCCATATTTACATTTAACTGTGTATATAAAGTTCAACCGTTACTATTCAAAAATAATAATTTTCATCTTATTAAACCACATATTACATACTGATGTAAACTGTGTCTCTCAAATTTTGTAAATTCAATTCACATATGATGTAAAGTTATATTTTATGCCAATTTTCTTACGTTCCTCGAAGGTGAGTAAAAGACGTTAAAAAAATAATTAAAATTTTATGCATCTAATATTATTATAAAAGAACTATAATTAATTACATTGAACAAATATAGGTATTATTTATCTATTTTAGTTTTAAATAAAATGAAATAGAATAAATAATTATCTAAATAAAAAGTTAGTTTTTAAACAATAACGCATTGTTTGTGTACTATTCATTAAAAAATTTATGTTTTCAGACAAATACAAAAAATTAACCATAATATAATTATGATATTCTGAATCCAAAAATGATTTTAGTTTTACCAAATTAAAATATAGGAGTTGACTTAATTAATTTAAAATTAATTCCCATTGTCCAAACCAAAAGGAGGGTTTTTGAAAAGTAAAAACTATCAAAAGATTGATATGTTTTTATATCAAGTTTAAAATTTAAATTACATCCAATGAAAAAAATTGGATTAAATGATAAAAATATTATCTAATTATACTTCAATACCATTAAAATGTATAATTTAACACTATGAATTATTTTTACTAAAAAATTTATTTTCAATTTAAATTTAGTATCATTAATTATTAATCAAAATATGAATGTTACCACAAAGACATTGAAAAATTATACAAACTAAATTTTTTAATCCTGATTATAAATAAGAATTTAATTTCATCAAATTAAATATATAACAGTTTCAAATATTAGATATAAAAAGTGTTCTCCATTAAAAGGCTGATAAACTTCGTTTTTTGAAAAATAATTTTTATCTGAAAAGATAAATTTGTCATTATATTTTGTCTAAGAAATAGAAAATATGAATGTTAAAATTATGTGGGATATATATATAATTTAAAATGTGGTTATTATTATTCATAACCACTTTCTACACAGCTAGATTGATAGGTCATGGTGCACTTGAACTTGGTGTTGCGTACATTGTACCCTATTATATTATTCAAAGAGAACCGTACCGAGGAAACTTGGGGTGTTATATTCTTCAATCCTATAATAAATTTCATCCACACAATTTGAAATTGTTCTTCAGAAGTAAATGTCTAAAAAAAAGAAAATACATTTGTGGAAAACCCACATAAAAAATAGGGTAAATAAAATTTAGTCATAATAAGAGGGAAATAAAAATTAAAAAGTTATCACCTAATTAGGATTTTTAATAGGATAATATTCGTGTCATTTATTATTTGAGGAAAATATAAATTTTATATGGAGTTATTGAGGTTAAAAATCACAAACATGTTAATGGAAATTTGAGGGACTCAAAGCCATAAATCTATGATGAATAATTTAAGGTATTAGGATAATATATTTGTGGGTTTAATATACATTACCTAAAGTTTATGAATTTAATTCTTTGAATAATAAGAAAAAACTATTTGAATAGAAAAGATCCATACATTAACTAATTTATACTACTAACTCTTCTTTCAATCCAAATGATGAGTATTCTAGATGAATTTGTCACACCTGAAGCGCTAGAATCAACTTATTGAGAATTATATAATCCACAAATAAAGAACTATATATTTCCTATTTCATTAGAGAATAAAAAAACATAAATGGTTAGTACAAGATCATATGATCCCTAAAAAGGATAATCCTTTAGAAAAATAAATTCTAACATTAATTCATAAAATTAAACCAACATTACCCAAAGTTCAAAAAATACCATTCAATAAACTATTTTCATTAATATACTTCAATATAATCCAAACCAAGATTGAAACCCCAAACTCATATGAATTTTATTGGGTAGTCTTCCATGTTAAATTATATCTCTAAATAACATCCATGACTCTTAATGTAACATAATTAAAATTAATTAATCTAGTCACATAATATCAATGATAGGTTAATCATTTCCATAAATAAACTAAATCTCTATAAATACATAATAAAAATATAGATAAAAAATCCACTACAACTCTTCTAATTAAATCTCATTATATTCTATTTTCCTTATGCATATAGTGTTCTCAAGAGAGGGAACGTCTTCCAAAATAACATTTTTCACATCATCACCGTATAATATTTCTAAAATATGGATATCCATTTTATAAAACATATAATCCAAAATATACTTATTATTGATCAATAAAATCTTTTAACTAAAAAGATTTAGTCACACTAACTAGGGACATCACACAGTCCTTTGGTAGGTGACAAATCTTAGTCTAACTATGGTTGTGCATTTAATTCCCACAGCTTTGTCTGATAGGACGGGTTGTCCCACAGTCTGCATGATGTTATTTTCAAAAACTATATTTTATAAAATTCCCAAAATGAGCTAAAATCGTCAAAATAACCATAAGATAATTTAACCAAAAATGATATCACATTCCTTTCTTTTTAATCCCAAAAATTAGTAACTGGTAATTACCTCAAACTCAATGATTATATAAACCCAAATGAATATTAATAAATATATCCACAATAAAAATGATAATTCTTTCTCTAATAGAATTTTCAGAAAACAACTTGTAGGGTTACACATACTAAAGAAAATTCTTCTGACGTAATCCAATCAACCAAGAGCACTAATACTTTTAAACAATTCTCCTTCCATTTATTTCCACACATGTTCTTCCTTGACCAAGACATTATTCTATAGAATAGAGAATTATATCGGGTAATGCCAAGGTACCCTACATTTATGGAAAATATTGGTAAATTGTTTCTTGGGATCATTATTATTATCTTCCATAGTGCTCTTTATTTTTCTTAGGCAATTCATTACATTAGGTCCTTTTTTCCTACCCTTAAAGTATTTCATTTTTCCATTGAAAAAATTTTATAGGTGTCTCCTTCATCATTTCCTACATGATGGAAATTTAACTTTCTTTTCTCTATGGCCTCAACATCTAGAGGTATTATCGTTCACCACCTTCCACTTCTTTGTTGAATCTGGGAGTTGGAAAATATATGGGTTGTTGATAATGTTTTTGGAAAACTGATTTTTCATGAACACGATATCATATACGCATATCAATATTTAATTTCATTTCTCATTTTCACCACTATTCCCACATTATACCTCATATTCAATGTTAAAATGACTTCCTAGAGATCCAGCCATTGAATAAAAATAATAAGGGAGTTTTGAGGGTGACATTATAAGGAAACTATGAGGGTTAAACATAATAAGGTAGTTGTGAGGGTTACAAAATAACTATGTAATTACCTATGATTCCATTATGGTATTATATTTGTTTACTACTTTTTTTATAGAAATATCATGTTTCACAATTTATGCATATATAGGTGAGAAGTATGTCTTTGCAAAACTTATTTCATAAAATTTTAAGTAATAACAGACAAATAGATTTTTCCCTTTTCTTTATATCACTTAGTGAGATTTTTAATCTAAAACCCTATTTTTAATTGTTTTTAATATGTCATATGGTAGTTTATGGGAAATAAGGAAGTAAATTTAAATATTATGATGATTAGTCAAAGAAATTCGGTTGTTTTTTTCTGTAAAAAATATTATGTTATGAAAGAAATTGATACTGTTTTAGTGGTACCCACATAGTATTCACATGGTTGATATGTATATGTTATGTCCTATGATTTAAAAACACTAAATGGAAAAGATATTCATCAATTTAATGATGTGAAATCTAGTTGTAATAGTTGGATTATGTAATTTATAAGGAAGATTCCTTATTTTTGGAATCTGGGAATATTTTACATAATATTAAGGGTTATGATGATGTAAATAGAATAATAGAAATGATTTTTACTATATGTTTTTGTTGAAATGGTATTGAAATTAAAAATTACTATGTTGTTAAATATATAATATTTTTATTCAGAATGGTTTTCCATGGAAGATATTGGGAAAATATAGTTGGATGGAATTGAGAGGCTCATATCATTCTGAATATATAATACAGAATAGTGGGGATTACTAATGAATAGTTTGTGATAGTAATGACTCAACTGATGTAGGAAATGAATGGTGGTGGCATTCTTGAAAGAGAAAAACTAGTGTCGCAAAAAACAGAACATGATAATAGTGGAACATTTTATGTGGAAACAACCTCTTTATTTTAGTGGATATTTTAATACATTAGAAGTTGATGTATAGACTAAATTCTTTGAAAATATGTTAGAAGTAATGGGATTTTAAAATAATAAAAATTTTATTCTTTCCATTTATCATTTTGAAGGAGAACCAGATCAGAGGTTTTCAATTGTTAAGACTTTCAGGGACAAATAAGAGATTGAATTCTTAGAGTAGGAAAAATTAAAAACTATTTCCTTGAAATATATTTCCCTTAAGTGGTTCATCATTGTATAGAGAAGAAATTACATTAATTAAAGAAAAATAGAGTAAGATTCAGTGGACATGCATGAATTAATATTCACCTGACTGGAAAGGTATGCTCCAAATCATATTGCACATCTTGATAGCCAAATAAACTGTTTCTGCTCAGGATTCAATACATGATATTGTTGGGAATTGACCTACTTATAAAAAATTTATGAGACACAATTATGATGTTTTGAGAGGGTATATGTGAATTTTACTAACAATCAAATGTAATTTATGAATAAATAGAAGAAGCAGTTCAGATTGGAAGCGTTGGGTAAAAATCAACCGATGAAAAATTATTTTTAGAAAGATCAGTTTCCCAAATTGCAAAGTGTGTTAAAAATAACCATGGGGAATGGCTTACTAAAAATGGTAAGTGTTTTCAATTTGATATGATTATAAATATGTCCATGTATTTTAATGAAAATAATATTAAGCTAATTTCTGATACGAAAACTATGAAGGGTATCAAATGTGATGATATGGGTCATTAGGCTAATGTCTACCAAAAAAATGATATGACTGATGGAAAAAAACTAGTCTATAAGTAGAAATGTGTAGTGAAATCATTTCCAACTAGGACATTAGTTTTCCGGCAATCCAATTAAGTTGTGTGAGGTACATTGTTTATTTACTCATATTTTTCTAATGTCTTGTTTGATATAGGGTCTACACATTTCTTTTTTTTGTTAGAAATTTTATTTGTAAATTCGAAATATCACCTCAATAAATGATAATAGAACATATTGTTAAAACACCAGTCAAGCATTTTACAGCCATAAGAAAATTTATGAATCATTATATTGTTATCTGTGGAATAAAATGACCAAAAACTCCTATTTTTTGATCCATAGTAGAGCTAGATGTCTTTATGGGAGTGGATTCCATTTCTTGTTATCATCATAAGATTAATTGTCATGATAAAGAATTTGTTTTCTCGAAATATTTTTAGTTTGTATAAATGAAATAATCCAAACCAGTAATGGTATTATAAGAATATGATTAATTTTTTAAATTTTAAAATTAATGTTATCATTATCATATTGTTAAAAACAAGGGAACTAATTAGATTAATGATGTGTCAGTATTAAATGAATATGTCATTGTTTTTCATAATTAGTTTTCAGTTGGTATAACTGATTGGAAAGTTGAATCCACAATTGACTTAGTTCATAATGCTAATCCAATTTAAAACCCCTTAACAAATGAATAAAGTGTAACTTATTGAATGAAAAAATTAATAGAATGAATCACTTGATAAAGGATTAATTTTCCATTTCACTTCACCATTATGAGCTTATGTTTTGATTGTTAAAATGAAATATGGTTCAAGAATAATTTTCATTGATTATGGAGCATTGTATAACATTAATTATAATAATATATATCATTTTCCACACATCTATGACTTGATTCATTTGATCAATGGAGCTCAATATTTTTCCAAGGTCAACATGAGATCTAAATACCATCAGGTAAAGGTCAAGGGGGATGAAATTTAAAAAACAACTTTTCGAGCTAGATATACTAATTATGATTTTTTTGTTATGTCGTTTGGGATAACTAATGCACATGACATATTCATGGATCTTATTAAAAGAATATTTTATGTTGTCTTAGATAAGTTTTTGGTTGTGTTTATTGATGACATTATGGTATATTTTAGAAGTAAATAGGAGAATCAAATTCCTAAATGGGTTGTTACTAAAAACATAAAAGAAAACAAATCATATGGAAAATTAGGAAAATTAAAATTTTGGTTGCCACATTTTTCATTCTATGGTCACATTATTTCTAAATATTGAATTACTATTATTTTTTCTAAAATCAAATATGATGACGAATGTATAAGACCCACAAATAGAACCGAGATTCGTGTCTTTATTGATTTGGAAAGAAATTACAGTAGGTTTTTTATATTCATTTAATGGTTATCTAGTCCACTAACTTTGTTAACTCGAAAAGGATTTAAATTCATTCGCATAAAAAATGCGATGATTTTTTTTGGAATTGAAAATAAGATTAGTGACTTCATCAGTTACAGACTTAAATTATAGAAATTGTTTTTATTTCATCAATAATGATGATTCGAATAAGGGACGTGGTTGTATTTTGATGAAAAATGAACAGGTAATTTCTTATACTACATGATACCTAAAAACTATTGAATTAAATTATCCCACAAATGATTTGGATTTTGCAGTTTTTTTTTACTATAAAAATTTTGGAGGGTTCAGTTACACTGATCCAAATATGAAATATATACTTACCATAATTTTCTAATTTAACTATTCACTAATAATGAATTAAAAATTAAGCATAAAATATGGTTTTAATTAATAAATGATTAGGATTTAAAAGTCAAATATTCTCCTAGAAAAGTGAAAAAGTGAACTTTTTCTTGAGTAGAAAACATCATCCATTATTTAATATATTATAGCTAGAAGAAGACCCTCTGTTAAATGATTTAAAAAATATTGTCTTGGATGATTTTGGTGGATGAAATTAATCTATTTTGGTAACACCCTAAGATTTTATGGGAATTATTCTTTTTAATTTCTAGGATTTCTTTTTTGTACGCTTGATCAATATTATCTTGCGCTATACGCAACACCGTATTAGCTTGTAGAATACGCAACACTACTCTTGGATTATGATGCGAACTATTTCATGTTCTTTCAAATAAAATTAATTTTACACAACACCAAGTATAGATTTTGATCAATGTATAATAGAACTATATTTATAGTATGTTATACGCGACATCAAATAAATATTTCCCTACAGGCAACCCCGATTTGTCATGCATTACACGCAAGAGCGACCTTCCTCAATAGCATGTGTTGTACGCAATTCCGAGTTTCACTAAACAATGATATATTATTATAATTTTATTATGAAATAGCCTTTATGAATAGTATTAACTAGATTTTGAATTTTATTAAATAAAAATTCATCTCACACATATTCTAGTACATTGTATGAGAATAAAATACATTTTTCTCATAAAAAAGTTATTTTTAAAAAATGTTGTATTACCACCTTTTGAAGGCACACCAATTTTAAATCTAATATATAACAAGTTTATATGTTGATGACTAAAAAAATGATAAATTTTATTTAAAAAAACTTTTTCATTCAGATAATTTATATAGTTTAATTATAATATTTAATGGTTTTAAATTATACATAGAATTTATTTTTACAATTTAATATAATTTATGTCATTATCATTAATATTACATTGAATTAAAAGGTAAAAACAGTTCAATATTTTGCAATATTTTAAATAAAAACCAATTTTTTCAACAACGGGATTAATTTTAAATTAATTAATGCATCTTATGTGTCTTGAATTTTGAAAAATGGATTCCATATTTGAATAAGTAGGTCTAAATTATTTTAATAGGATACTTTCAGTTTTTGGGCATTATGAATAGTAACCACGGTAAATTTTATTTACCACCGTAAAAGGTAAATTAGGTAATTATGGGTAAAAATAATATTATAAAATTAACCTAACACTTGTATTAATATAATTTTATAATTTTTTTTCATCCTAAAATATAATTGGGTCAAAATAATATTTATTATAACCCACTTATATGTGATTAAGACCAATAATTTATTTTATTTAAATGAATGTGAAATATGTTTCACTCAAACATTATTAATTAAATTATTTTTAATATAAGGTTTTACAGGATATAAATTTGGTTATAAATACTCATTAGAAATCTAAAATGTTTTTATTTACCATGGTAATTTGTTTTGTAATTTTTTAGAAATATTTAATTACCTTAATATATTATACATTAATGATTCATAAATTATTAATTTAATGAAAAATCAATAATATAGTTTTTATTAAACTAATAATACCCATAAAAGACCAAAACACCTGACCAGATCTTATATTTCGATTACATGTAATCCCTAAGCATCCAATGGTCGAATAATGGACCATTAGGAGACTTATAATTGATATTATTAAACTTATATTATTTTATTTTAAATGATGTCAAAGTAGTCACCTTAATAATATAATTGATAAGAAAATTTAAATGTTTTGATTTTTAGATGATAAATTTGAGTAAAAGTCATATTATGTATTATATTAGATATATATGGATCATAGTATTTTTTTTAATTTTTATTCTACAAATAAGTATGTTAAATAATTATACAAAAATGTTGTAGTAATTATTTTATTAAGGAAAATATAAAATAAATGGGTTTATAAATATACAAATAAATGATATATAAACAAATTAATGTGATTAATAATTTTTTTTGATGAATATTACATGTCATAAATCTATTAAATATTTTTCTTAGAATATATCCTATGTATGGATTTTCTTTAAATTCAAATAAATGAATAGTGTCAAAATTGACACTATTGTTATTTTATAAAAATAACTAATTATTAAATTGTTTAAAAATTAAAAATATATTTAAAAATTATAAATTTAAATTTATATGGTCTAGAATTTTATAAATTATCCAATTATGGAAAATTCACAACACATATGTAATTATTTATTATAGTTTAAAATTAGAATATTATTACCACAAATAAAATTAAATATATTAAATAAGGATAAATCAAGTTGATAAGGTTTAATATAAATTACCAACATGTCTAAATCTTATTTTTTGATGATATTAGAACCCTATCTCATCTAATATTCGGATTTGAGTCATTTTTGAAGATTTTTATATGGGTTTTGAGTTTATTATAAATTATTATTTTAGAGGATTCCAAAGTGCCCCTCTCCTCTCTTATAAAAAGGCACGTTATCCCTCACCTCCTCACACCACATTGAGCCTTCAAACTCGGAAAAACACTACCCATTTCTCTTCTCAATTTCCTTATAAAAATACTAGAGGAAATGTTCTTCATGAAATACCAAATTTAGTGCCCTAAGAAGTGGTTTAGAAGAGGCCCATCGAAGAAGAGGTAATATCCTTTACCGATTCCTTCAAGTTCATTTCTTCTTTTAATTCCTATTAATTTGTTGTTTCATAATAATTTTATAACATCAATATCACTTATATACTAATATGTTGTTATAAATACGAACCAACCCTATTTCAACTTCTATCCATCCTACGGAAAATGAAATCACCACGCGTGCGTACGTACGAAATACCGTCTCCTCGCCGTGGTGTAATCTATTTTTCCACCATCACCTTACTTGGATGGGTATAAGGGTAGAAATAATAACTAAATATGATTATTCTATAATAATACCAATTCTGAGAAATTATATCATCCACTTCAATTCTATTCAACAATTATGGGAATGATATCGTTGCTCTTGCGTACGTACGGATTACCGTCTCCACGATGAGATGGGATTCATTCACCATGATTAACCATTAAAGTATGATTATAAAGTATATATATTAAATAATCATTACTGAATTGAAATATTAATTATACTGTATTTATTTACATATAGGTTTCAATTATATACTTCCATTCAGTTTAATAAGGAAATGAAAATAGCGTTCATTTGTACGTACGACCTACCGTCTCCATGAACAATGTATTTATTTCAATATATATATATATATATATTATGAATATATATTATATATAAATCATGTTTTAAATCCAGGACGTAAGTGATCATGATCTATGTAATCATATAAATAATTACAATTCAAAACACGGATGATAAATGAAACGATTTTACCGAAAACACTACCTTAACAAGGAATTGACAAAACATCGGGTAATATAAAGTCGTATGTGAATCATATATGATAATATAAATATTATTATGGTTCTGTTACAAGTTAATAATATGTTTAAACCCACTATACATGAGTCTCAGACACATACAAAAGAAATTGAACATAAGGTAAGGGTTAATTTTGCAATCTCATTTTTATCTGAGATTCCTTATACGTAAGAATTTACTGGGGTTATATTTTTCATCCATGTCCATAATTTTTTTTCATAAATTGTTTAATATTCTTCCATGTATGATTTAAGTCATTTTTACCCCTCTTTACTTTTACTTTGTGTTATGGAAAGAATCTTTCTTTTGTTTACCATACATATTACATTTTGGATTTTTCGTTAAAAGTACGAGGAGAATGTTATTTTAACTTATATGGAAAGAACAGATATTTATAGTTTCCTAATGCCTTATCATAAGGATGCTTACTCAACAAGATTTCATGACTATTTTCAACAAAATCGTTTTATTTTAAAATTTTATGGAATTTGCTAGAAAGAAAATGATTTTGAAGGAGAATGGATATTTTCCTCATGAATTCATTTCAGGTGTATTAGGAAAACCATTTTCCATCTAAGATGACATTATTTAATATATTTATATTTCAATTATAATGTTCATTTTATTTATGTGTTTCATTTTTCTTATGATTAAATGATATCCATTTATTTTTATAATGATTTTGTTTTGATGGAATGGTGTTTATGAAACCCATATTATTCTTTGGGTTATGATTAGTGATTTATTTTTATTTTGTGGAATGCAAAAAAATTATTTCATTATGAAATGATTGGGACCTAATTCTCTCTCCAATGCATTGGGTAATGATTTATATCTTATGAGATAGACATGGTTGTAATGAAAAGTGAATCTGCTTCAGTAATACAGGGCTAGAATGACATGTAAACTCGGTTCAGTAATGGAAGTTTTCCACTATGATGGTCTTGGCAGCAATGCCTTGGCTACTATGGAAATCATAACATGTTATTAATGGATTACACAATTACATGTTTTATTCCGATGTTATTTTATCATTGTTAATGTTCCTTTATGATCTATTCCTTATGCACTTCAATGATTTATGTCATTAGTCATGATTTTTATGTTTTATGTTCATGTTCTTACATTCAAATGTTTATGGATTGTTTTATGTTCTTCATGTTTCCCCTTACTGAGAATTTGAGCAAAAACATTTTATGTTTTATTTTCCCCGGGATATAATAAAAGTTTTATGTAAGAAAACCAAAGAGGATGATATTTTTGGGAGATGTCGAAGATCTTTCACCATGAATAGAAGATTATGTTCCGAGTTTCCAAAGACACTAAACTAATTTGGTCATTAGAAATATTTTTTTGTCATGTATTAAGTATTCTAAAAAAGAAATGTAATTTCTATGTATGTCAAGATTTGGGTGTCTACAATATTGGTTCAGGATTCAGTACAATCATCATTGTCAAATAGAATTAAAAATGAGATAATGGTCGATGGGGAGCTATAGAAAATGTATAATTGGATAAAATGTGTATGGTACTAGATTTTAACCCAAAAAAATTGTTTTATATGATTTTGAAAGTGATTTTGTGGGCCTTGTGATTATCTAATGAAGGAATAATTTTCTTGAAAAGTTCATAGTTCTCTGTTTTAAATTCATCATGGTAGCACAAATATGTAAGGATACATTTGGGAGTATTTTAGGTTGGATGAAAATAAACAGGGTATTGAATATTTGACCATTTAATGATATAAATGTCAACAAGTTAATCTAGAATAGTAGTTATCAAAGGTGATGTGTCATCCATTACCTATTCAAGAGTATAAATGGGAAAATATATCCATTGACTTCGTTGTAAGACATATAATAACATTTTTAGGTAACAATAAAATATAATTTATTGTTTATCTATATGAGGGATATTATTATTTTCATTATATTGAAGAAACAATGTATTTGGATCATCATTCATAACGGTACCTCAAAGTAATTTTTAGTTTTCATATAGTTACTCTTTCGATTGTATCCGAGTTTGATCATAGATTCAATTATAAAATTCTTAAAGTACTTCAGAGTTCATTATGAATAGAATTAAATTTTAGTACATCTTTCCATCCTCAATTATTTTGGCTGCCAGAATGGATGATTCAGTCTTTGGATGGTATTCTATGAGCTTGTAAAATTGATTTATATTGAGTTGGATTCATTATAATTCTTAACATGAATTTTATTAAAATAATTCTTTTCATTATAGTATAGAGATGGAACATTTTGATGCATTATATTTGAAGTAGTTTCAAACTCCATTATTTTGGGATGATGTGGAGAAATTATATTTTAAGTGACCAAAATTTGTAGAGGATGTGGCTGAGAAAGTGTATATGAGACATAAATACATTGAGACAACTATGAGTATAGAAAATTTTATATAGATAATAAAAATAAATACTTTTCTTTCAAGGTAGGTGATGATGTTTTTCTTAGAATATCACCATGGAAAATTGTTATGCATTTTGGAATGAAAGAGAAGATATGTCAACGGTTCATTGAACCATATGAAATCATAGAGGAATTTGAAAATGTTGGATACCGTGTTGTTTTGCCTCTGATTTCATCTGAGGTACTTAATGTTTTTCATGTTTCAATGTTGAGAAATTATGAGCCAGATTCATCTTATGTTTTGATCCAAGAAGAAGTTCAGCAAGAACTGAAAATTTCTTTTGAGGAGAAACCAATTCATATTATTGATCAAATAGACCAAGTATTAATCAATAAATTAATCCGCCATATGATTTTTTTTGAGAAGGCACATGGTTTAAGAACCAGAATTGAAATATTATTATTATTTGAGGGAAAGGTACCCTCACTTGTTTAATAAGAATATAAAATTTAGAGGATGAAATTTATATAATTTGAGGAGAATGTAACACACCATAATTATAAAAAAATCTAGTTCATGAATATTTTTTAAGTAGATAGTTATAAACTATATGTCAACCACAATTTTTCCAATTCTATGATTTGAATTTCAAAAATAGGTCATCTACAATTGTGATCTGGAAGCTATTTTGAGTTTAATAGAACAATGTTTTGGGTGAATAGTTATACAACCTTATGAGTAGAAAAATGAATAGAAATATGTCCCAAATGAATTTTAAATCATATTATTATTTTATTTTATTATGGTTATAATATAATGGGATCTTGATTGAATTTTCAAGGTTATATGAAATGAGTTATAGTTTTAATGTTGTTATTTTTTGTACAAATATTGATTTTATTTAGAATATAATTTTCTCATATTTAGAAACATATTATGCAATAATAGAGGTCTATTTTTAATTATATGATTCAATAAATTTTTAGGTTGTTTTTTGTGGATATTTTTGGGATAGTTTAATTATTAGTGAATAGTAAAAATACAGTATTATGTTTTTCTATTTAATGACATCCTACTGATGTACTAATTATGTTATCATTCTGACCAAATAATGAGGATTAAAATATTATATACCGTGTCCCATGTGGCCAATACCATGGGAACCCCCATGTTTTTTTAAATACCACTAATGAGGGGTATGTTGAAGTTAATTTAAAACCCCCTGACATTCAGTATAAATACCACCATCAACACCTTCTTCCACTCACACCTCTCAGTATTTTAGAATTATATCAATTTTTCCCATTACAATTCTCGAGAATATTCCCATAGTCCATGTATTATTTTTCTCCGAAAAATGACCAAGACAAAGGCCTTAAGGATGATCTCATGGAGAACAGCTCAAGTGGTAACCATCAACATTCATTTTCATCTGTTTTTCTCTCTCAATTATTTCATTTTCATAGTCTCTATTAACATACCCTTATCCAGTAAGAATTGAAGATCCAATATTATATATATTATTTATATTTATCATGTTAATGAAAATTTTCATAATCATACTTCATCTATTCTTATTTTTATTCTATATATATAAACATCATCTCTAATGTGTTGATTTACCAATATTGTGGATTATGTGTTCAATGTAATATACATCTTTTAATGTTATCTTTACTACCATTTTTGTGGTTGAATCTGATTGAATGTGTATGAAATGAACTCTATTATATTATATAATTAATGTATACACTTTATATTATTGGTATATTATGAAAAATGTTATTGATTGTCAATGAACCACCAAAATGCTCTAAATCAATATCTATATTTATTTATCAAAGGGTTCATCCTATTATAATATAAAAATAATTATTTCTATAGTCATTTAATTTTTTGTATACATATTAATAACAACTCATTACACTTCTAGAGTTTCTCTTCCATTATATAAGATATTTTTATGATGTAACCATGGAAGTCATGTGAATAACACACTTGAAACAATGGAAATGACAAAATGTTATTAATAAATGAGTCAAATGATGTAACAAAATGATCATATAAGGTTTAATAAGTATTAATATTTTTATTTAAAATATTCATAAGACTCTTTCAACTATTATAAAGAATTTTTAGAAATTTTTCTAATTAATATTCAAATGAGGTATATAAATTGATAACCGGGTTTCCATTCATTGGGATAAACTTCTACTTCATTATTTATGTGCTAATGAGATTTTATTGTAGGTAATTATGTGTATATGATGATTTATTATGTTGTTTTTTAGTGTATACACATAATTATTTAACTATATTAATTATAAATTATACTATATGATATTTTTAAGGGACATTCAATTAAAACTCGTCGTTTAAAATTATATTACAAAAAATTCATAGACAATGTGTTTATAGAATTAATGATGTTTTATGACTATGTTATAGTTCTTTGTAATTAATTTTGATGAAAGGTGGGACTTATATTACCCAATAATTTATTAAGAATGTGAATGTTATAGGTTTCTTATATGGTTACTCCCAATCTAACTATGATGGTTACACAATAAGTAATCTGTGAGTGTTATATTTTAAGGTAACTATGAGGGTTACAAATCCTACGGTAGCCACGAGGGTTACAATATTCGTAATTCCCAATGATAGCATTATTTTAATATATATTTTATCTAATGTTTTATGGAAATTTAATGTTTCACAATGATATTATATATGGGTGAGATGAATGTCATAGTTGAAATTATTTCATATAATTATATGTATTCTTGGACTAATGGATTCATTCAATATTTTTATGTACCTAACAATGTTTTTATGCTAAATAGTTGTTTTTAAATGTTTTTAGTTGGTTATATAGTTGTCTATGATAAATAATAATGTAATCTTAAATGTTATGAGGATTATTCAAAGAAATAATGTTGATGTTTTGTGTTAAAATTGCTTGTTTTGGAAAAAATTGTCATTTTTTTTGTTGTGCCCACTGTTATAATAGTGGGTTGATATTTATTAGTTATGTACTTAATTTTTAAAACCATAAGAAAAATTTTAGAATTAAAATAAGTGAATTGTAGATTAAATTGTTAGATTATGCAATTTTTTAGGATGAGTCTTTATAAACTTACGTAATATTCCACAAATGGACAGATCATTAAACAGTTTAACAAATGAAACATAAGACAAGAATATACAGAAATATTATAAATTAATACACCATAATATGTTATAAAATAATAAAAAAATGAATTATAAGTATTAATAGATTAATTTAATGAGTTAATCACACTATTAAAACCAGTATACATGAAATTAATGAGTTCTACACCAAAGGGGTGTTTGAGATATAGGGTTCTCATCTCATTATTACTTCTATGAGATATATTACTTAACCATCACATCTTTATTTTGTGATGTTTATATAATTACAATTAATATATCATATAATTAATCTAATTATCATCGTTTTATTTTATGTTTCAATTGTTAATTATTATTTATATGGGGTATACAATTTGTTTAATTAAATGTGTTACGGGATTTCATAAATTAATTTTCATTCAATGTGTTAAAATTCTATTTCATTAATTTTTATAGATATGGATATGTGTGAAATGAATTTTTATTATGTCATGTTTTATTTTCAAATTAATTATGTGGAATTATAGTGGGTAGAGATAATCGATAAATTGATTAATGATATGATATTTGTAACAGACAATATCTCTATATCATTTAATTGAATCATATTTAATTTTTATGAAATTAATTTCATTTATATGGTGCATAGACAACTCCATAATTACAATTATGATTAAAATTAAATTTTAAATTCATTTTTAAATAATTTTTTTTTGTATTCAATATGATAATTGAACCATCTATATACCATTTTACATATGTAGGTTTCTTATATAGTGATTAGATTAACTCCGGAAATAATGTTAAATTCGTATCTTTTACTCAATATGATTATTTGTTGATAATATTTTGAGATTAATAATTTAAATCCATTATTATATTTATAATAAATTATTTGGTTATATAGGAATTCAAGGGGACCATATATAGAAAATACATGTGAATCATAAGTAGTCTCGTGAGATTAATCAATTGGCACAATTAAATAGGTTTTACTAATATAGATTAAAATATCTTTTGAATGGACTTGAAATTAATGATTTTATGTTAATTGGAAATAATGAATCCCCTATTTAATCAACATATTTTGAGTTAATCTATTCTTATCAATTATATTTATACTGCGATATGATCGAAATATTTTGATTTGTGCAATGTTATTGATTAAATGGAATGCATGATGAATTATTTTACCTCTCCTCATTGATTATGATTTATAGATTCTTTAATGTACGTATCTTTTACTTGTCAAATGAGATAACCATTTTATTTGAAAAAAGATTGTCAGGTTATGAAGGGGAAATGTACGAATGGATTCAATGATAAATTATATTATATTTTGTTAATTATTAATCATTATTTTATTTTCTTTGAGTAATATAGGAATCGGGTGTGTTATATAATGTTCCAAAACTACTAATATATTTTGTACTTTGGTATATTAATCATTTTTCTGTGATGATGAAGAAAATAAGGCATTTTATTTTATCTACCTAGTAGTTAATTTTTAAAGATGATATCAAAGTCTGTTTAATAGAAACCATGGGAACCAGATTTAGAAAAACATGGATTATAGAACATAACCCTATGATTTATTTTGAATATAAGTGTAGAAAAACATACCAATGTAATTATTTTCGTGATTAATCTATCATATACACATGATATTAAATTTTATTTTTGTTATGAATTACACTTGTTTTGATATTATATATAATGAAATGACCTAATATAGTGTACATATTCATTTATAAATGACACCACACTGATGGAATGTGAAGCTAACCAATATAAATAGTAAGAATGGTTATATATTTTATGCTCTTTAGATCATATTTTAATAAGAAGTGGTATCATAAATATTCTCATGATACTATAATATAGTATCATCATATAATGAGATAGATATAGAATTATATAAGTATTATATATTTAGAGGAATGAAATAGAAAAATCATAATATGTGAAAAAAATATGGATAAATGAAATAACAGAAATAAGTATTTTTCTACAGAAGACAATTTTGGATGTAAGCTGCAAACTATAAAATTAAAAATAATTAGTGTTTTCTATAGGTGTAGAGAGAAATTAACCCATTAATATTACAAAAAGGACATTAAAAAAGATCTATTGTATAATGCTTCAACTAAAGGAATATGCCACACGACATAAAGAAATTTGTAGACAATAAAAGGTGTATACCTCCAAATTAGAATAGGGATCAGGGTCAAGAATCTGTTTTTTGTAAAATCAATGTTAATTAATTAATGTATTCTGATTTTTGGATTCCCAAATTATGACATATAAGTATATTTTCAATGAAATTATTGTTATAATATTCATGAATTTTATAAGGGATGTACTGCGTTACTTTTTCTGAATTTATTAAGAAGTTGGCATGTTATCTTTTTAGTTTTACGGAGAACAAAGTATTCCTATATTTTATAAGTAAAAATAAGTTCTACATTATAATGTTTTGAGAATCTAATTCTTATTTTATTTTGTAATTTTCAAGGACTTCATTCAAAATCAAATGACATTGAATTAGGATAGGTGCATTTAGGATTTGTTTTTTTATTAAACAATTATGTTATTGATTAATTTATTCTTTGGAATTATTTTTTGTTTATAAAATAAGAAAACAATTTAGTTTTTAGTTAATATTTCAAATACTATTTAACTAATTGTGGATCATATGATTCATTAATGTAATTTAGGTAGAAAAATAAAAAAAAGAATATTAATTTCCATGTATAACAACTACAAATAGATTGACGATAAAAAAATATATGAAGTAACGATTTTAATATGGAAATAAATAATGTATTAATATGTTATCATGTGATTATATTGAGAGTTAATTAATTCTTAAACTAATGGAAAAATATTTTGGAAGAAAAAAAATTTCAATTTCCAACACATACAGATAAATCAATTGTCTTTTAACACATCATATATTAACATTTTTTGGTGGTTAACTATCTAATAATGATTTTTTCTATGAATATCCATAAAATAACAGGTACATTTATCTTTCATGTCTATGTTATAACATCCTATTAATGTTATCCTATTAAAATTTATAATTTTCTGATGACCTTCACATTTACCTTTCGCACTTATTAATAGGATTTTATGTTTACCCTATCTATTA
Organism: Viscum album; assembly: GCA_963277665.1. Lineage (NCBI taxonomy): Eukaryota > Viridiplantae > Streptophyta > Magnoliopsida > Santalales > Viscaceae > Viscum > Viscum album. The sequence goes on from OY728148.1 coordinate 477,687,120, forward strand.
TCTGTGTTTCACACAATATGGATTTCATGGATCCACTGTTGTTTTTTGACCTGAAATTTCAAATTATTGGGATGAAATTTATTGAATTATAGGACAATATAACTCCCCATTATTTTATGTTATGTCTATTTTTAAATTTAATATCTATAATAACATTAATAACACATAACATGGAGCAGAGAGAAATGATTTAATATTATTATTAAATTGTGATATTTACCACATTATAGTTGGATTGGATGGAATGAATGAGATAAAATAAATTATGAAAATATTGTTTAACTATGTTTATTAATTTAATTACATGGTTTCATATAAATTATAAATTTAAAAAACCAACTGAACATAATGTATTTGATTTTATTAAAAAAAATTATTTCCATATTAGAATAATATGTTAATAAATAAAGATATTCAAAAAAATTAAATGATAATAATTAAATGTAAATTTTGTATATTAAATAATTTTTTTAAAATTAATCAAATATGTTTTATTGTCCTATGATAATTATAAATCCAAATTTATGCACAAAAATATATATTTTTCTACTATATATTTTTACACCTTTTAATTGGGAAATTATTTTAAAATAAATTTTTGAAATATTCATATATTTATCCTTATAAAATGAACTGTATTCTATAAATTATACTACAAAAATTATCACAGGAAGATATTTTTTATTTGATAATGCATATTATTTTTCTTAAATAGAGGAAAATATTGAATATTATTTGATAATTAAATTTTATATTAAATTATTTATGTAGTGAAATTATATTTTAATTAAATCAAAAGTATAAAATATATTATCTATAAATATTTTAATCCAATTTAGTTAATTTTAATCTATTTCACATTGATACTGGAGAGAAATTGTTTTAAAATATTTTGGATGGTTTATATTTTGAAAACTCGTTTTCTAGAATCATCTATGAGAATAATTTTAAATCTAAATTTTCTAATTATGAGAACTGAATTTTGTTAAATGGATTCCATATTTTGAATCTTGACATCCAAATAATTTTTTAATGTAAATTTCATTATTTGGTATATAAAATATACCATGGATAAAAAAATCATTATTGTTGTATATGTAAAACAAAGAAACATGTTATAATAAAAATTTAAAAGCATAAAACACAGTAAAATAAAAATATTAATCATTTTTTAAATATTTAATGAACCCGATCATTATTTAATAAATTATTTATTATCCAATGTTCTGGAAAATAATTCCACCTCAATGTGGTTTTCTTTAATAAGAAACTATTAACTTTTTATTCAATTAATTCCACCATTATGTAAATATAAATACAAACCCAAATCACTACATTTATCCTAAATAATAATAATATACTCAACTATGTACCAAACAATATCCTCCACACTCTCCTAATTTATATGTGACCATTTTTTCACCAAAAAATGAATTACTACTCCATTAAGAGGTCCTTCAAAGAGATTATATTCAAATGGTAATTTCCCCCATGTGTGGCTCTTATTTTCCTTTATTCTTATATTTTCTCATATCCTCCTTCACAAAAAATTTAATAATAACTCCATTATAATATTTATTATTTTTGTATGTTCATAATGTAATATATTATTTTCATCACTATAATTACATGCACTTATTCAAATAAACAAATGTATTGATCAAATAATGCTAGTTTATCACCTTCGTAAATAATGATTCGATTTGTTTTCGATTTCCCCATTCATGGATGGTCATAAAAAGAAAATTTTGGAAGAATAACATATTAGTATTTATATAATTAATAAAGTATTATATAACTAATATAAAATCTTAATATTATATAAAACAAAAATACATAGTAGTGTTCAGAAAAAACAGAAAAATAAACAAAACATTTATGACTAACAATTTATCAGATGAATCTTCGTAATAAATTAAATAAATATATATATATATATAGACATCTATATATCTAGAATATCATACATAAAATTTAATTACAATACTATAGTTTTAATTTTATTTTAAAATAACATCCATCAGTTTACAGAAATGAATTTATTGTTAAAACGTGAAATGAATGCCCCCAAACAGATGAAAATATTGATTTTTTTAAATTAATGGGTTATAATATTTTTTGAAATCATAATAAAAGGTATAATAGGTATGAATATATATCTATATAATGTCTCAATAAAATTATTTAAAAATAATACATGATTTTAGAGAAATTTATTCTAATGGGAATAATTGGGTAACGATTTCTCATCTCACTTTTTCTTCAGTGAGATATATTCTATATTCCGCAATTATTTATTTTTTGAGGGGTGTATACTGACCTCTAATATATCATATCATCAGTATCAATGAATTCGTGGTATTCAATGTTTCATATGTCAACGATTACATTTATGGGAAATACGATTCTATTGATTATAAGTGCTAAGATATTTATTAACTCAATATTCAATTATTTAGTTAAAATAATATTTCATTAAATATGACATGAGAATATTATGTGTGAAATTCATTTTTATTATATAATAATTATACCACATTATTATATGTATTTACATCAAATAAACATAATCAAGTCATTTTATTAATGAAATTTTCTTTGTAAGGGACTTTATCTTCATTTCATTTAATTGTGGAATATTTTTTATCATACTCCATCATTCTTTAATTTTGATTATATAAAACGCATTTGGATTACTTATAATCCACGTTATTTGAAAATATAAATAAAAAAATCATAAATTAGATATATTATTCTATTTATAATGAATTCATTGCATAATAATGAATGGATTGGGACTATGTATAGAACATCTCCTCGATATATCGATAATCTCATGAGAATAATAAATTGGTCCAATTAAATGGGTTTTACACATTAATATTATATTGTACTATGAAAAGTTATTGATAGTAAAGGTATTATATACCAACAAAATGTGGCCTTCAGTAATTAATTATTTCATTAATGATAAATTATTTTTATGCATGATATTTTCAATAGTATATTAACTTGGGATTCAGAATTTTGTAATAGTTACTTATTAAATGGAATGTGTAATCGGTAATTTTTTCTTTTCCAAAATGATTATGCATTATTATTTCAAGATATATTCTATTTTATATATATCCTTCTAGTAATATGAATGAAACATTTAATTTTTCCACTTCTTTTTAGTATATGAAGATGAAATTTATTAATGAGTTATATGATGAAAATTATTTGATTCTTTTTATGTATTATTTTTTGTTTAATTATAAAAATTTAAAATATGTATCATGTATTTAATATATTTATTAAAAACATATAAAATATGTGACCAATTAGGATTTTAATCTTTTATCTATGCCAATGTAATAATGTAAAGCACTGACTCCTGGATAATAGGGTTAGGGTCATTACATTATATATATTTTAAAACGATGTTTCTCTATTCTTACACAAACACATTGATACTATATTATAATGGTGAAATTTAATTAATAGTATATTATAGTTCAAGTTTTTTTTCCTATCACATACATTTTCAACCATAAGTTCCTTTTTAAAATTCTCAGGACATGACATTCTCCACCCCTCCACATTTAAGAAATTAAATCCCAGAAATTTTTATATCGATCTCTATAATCAGGGATTCATGTTTTCAAATATCATTTTAGAGATATAAAATTATAAAATGGGTAAATAAAACATCCGATTGAATTAGTAAAAATGTAATAACAAATGTCATATAGAATAAAAAATAACTAGTTTTCAATGTAAGACAAAATTGGTGGAATATATTAATTCGTACAAGGAATATAACACCTATTTTTTAAAAAATTACAAAATCATATTTTGTTGAATAAGGGACATGAAAAATGAGTTTACATTATATTATATGTGATTCTGTATTTATCTATTTTTAATCACAACCTTGATACTTTTATCTTCGATAACATATTCACCATGGAACATCGTACATAAATAACCTATGATAAATGTTGTCGTTATATCTTGCCATTAAATTTGTGGATATGAATAAAATTGATTAATTTATTAAAAATATAAAATAAATACACACACACACACACATATATATATATATATCCTACAAAATATAAATTATAGATTAATAATTTCTAAATAATCATCCAATTTTTAGTAAATTGTTTTTATTGGTAAAATATATGTTTTCTTAAAAAATTATTTTTATTAACATTAATAAAAAAAGTTAATAGAAAAATTTGGAATGTGAATTAAATTATTTTGATAAAATTTAATTCCTATTTTTAATTGTAATATCAAAAATTATTTCGGGTGAAAATTTCATATTTTTCAGAAAATATTTACACTTTAGTGAATAGTGAATATTATAGATTTTTTGTAAGAAGATTATTATTTTTAATAAAAAATATTAATTTAAAATTACGTATATATTCAAAATATTTTTACCTTAACCTTATTAATATTCCATCCACATAATTTATTTCAATAAAAATTATATTGTTTTTTAGTATAAGTTAGATTGTTCTTTCGAAAATGGTCTTGTTTAAATAATGTATTGAAATGTAAAAATGATTCTCCATTTTAATTAAATAAATTAACCCCTATTTGGAATTTCTTAAAATGAAATTTACATTAATATATATATATATATATTAACATAGTTTTATATAGTGATTATTATAATTCATATATTTAATATAGAATGTCAATTTTCAAGAAAATATTATTCATAAAAATAGGTTGTCTTACAACATATATGAGATTAATATAAATTTTTTCCCCTTCTATCAATATTATATTGGAAAATTTATTCCTTACTATCAATATGAATAATATTTAATGTCTAATAAGTCCAAATAATTTTTTTCTCACATTTGTTTGTCATAAATGATAAAACTGTTCACATCAGTTAAAAAGAAAATGAGTGTACAGAGGCATTAATCATTCATATCAATTATATTAATTACCTATAAACTTTTATATTTCCAATTTTCAAGATATATATTAGCCCTTAAGAATTTTTTAAATATTTTTATTAATTTTTTAGGATAATGTGGCCATTATAAAAAGATATGTGAAGGAAAAGGCAAAAAGCTACTAATTTTTTCTTTTAATTTATATAAAGAATTTTAATGGGGAAAAACAAAATGTGTGCAGTTATTAAAATTAATTTGAAATATAAATTTGATTTTTCATTCATGATAATTAATTTTATTTTTATAATGTTGAATTAGTTACTTTAAATACTTATGGCACACCAATGTATTAATTATTTGGATAATAACTTACTAAAAGAAATGATATTAATAACATTAGAAGTTGGGTAAATTAAATTTATTATCATGTTTCATTATTTATTAGAGGAATATATAATGATACATAGGTTTTATAATTTTTTATTCTAATTTTATCATTTTCTTCGGATTTTTATATTATAATTAAATTAATAATTTTAAAATTTACATTATTGTGATTCAATAAAAATTGTTATATAAATAAATGATTTCATATTATTTGAAATTCTATAATATTACAAGTGATTCATAAATATTAAAAAATATCTAATATTTCTTATTAATGAAACAAATAATTATTTTTATTTATTAAATTGATAACTAATTAATAAAAACATCATAATTGTGGTTAAGGTTAAAAGTGTGTTTTTTCACGTTACATGCACTTGTGTAAAAAAAAGTAACAAAGAAAAAATATTTTTATTTTTTAAAATATATTATATACTTATAATTAGTGGGTATAAATTTTATGATAAATATATATTTAATTATGTATAATGGATAAATTACGTATCTCACAAAACTATTAAATATAATGAAAACCGAAAAATATGAAATCCTATATGTCATGGAAAAAATGTTTATAAAATATGGTGCATTGTATTTAGGAGGTTAACATGGATAAAAAAACATAACAAATTTTCATTGAAATTTATGGAGAATCATTAGATAATTTTGGCTTTCAATAGTGAATAATTTTGAGTATTTACAAGAATGCCTCTCCACATCTACTATAAAATGGAACTCACTCCCATCACTTCTTCACACATATTAAACAATTTATATCATCCATACCCAACCAAAATTAAGTAAGATATTTACTATACATATCTTAGAAGACATTAATTTTGTGGATATCAAACCAAGTAACGCATTTGGTCTAATCAAAAAAGATTTTCCTAAAGAAGAGGTAATAATCATCATTGGGCATTTATGTTTTATTTATTTCTCCAATCCCATAAATTTTATTAATAATAATATGATATATAAACCTCATAATATTACATATAATGATATTTTTTAGGTTATGGGTATGACTTAAGACACACACAGTTTTATCAGATGCGTTACAAAATCATCATTCGTGTTTATAGCGGACTACAACCTCACTAAATGATTAAAATCATTTTTCAATTACAACCTCACATGGTTGGTAATGATGATTACTATAAAGTTTATATATAATTTTTATAAAACTTTTATACCACTATAATAATTATATCACACATAGCCTTGTTATATTCTATTCCGCAAGGGATATGATTACTTTTCATATGTATACGGTGGATAACCGCCTCGGGAGGCGATGTGATTCATTTTTTAATAATGCATTATATTTAAAGTAATAAGGGTAAAATAAATATATATATATGTGATGATAACTTCATATATATATATATATATATATATATTTTAAAAATATATATCCTTATGAAATATAATATATTCATTTATTTACACTTTCAATCACTGAAAAAATGATAAAATCATTCATGGATTTCTAGACTACTTTCTTCTCGAAGTGGTGAGACTGATTTTTTATTTATCAAATCAATAGATAGATATATATGAATTTAATTAATTAATAAATATTATATTTATTATATAATGACCATTATGTAAAGTTAAAGTGTGGTTACATACTTTCTATAATAGTCATTTAATAATTGAAACATTTCTCAAGTGTACGTATAACCTAATGTCTCTATGATATTAATTCTTTTAAAACTTATATAACCATCATAAAATATTTTATTAAGAAGTTTATTTTTTTATAAATAAGATATTTATAATAAGGTATATATTCTAAATATTTTTCATAATGATATATTTTATCATAGTTAATATACCATAGTCATTTTTAATATATAAGTTGAATATGGTCAAAAAATACGACTTAAACCAAATTGATTAAGAATATATATATATATATATATATATATATATATATATATATATTTCATTTATATAAATTATATAATTTTTTTAAATTGATATTATTAAAAATAATAATTAACATGAGGTAATTATTCATGATGATAAAATCATCTGTGATGAATCGAACTCAAGTTAAGGGTTTTTGTTTTCCCTATTTTATTTTTATGACATATATTCTATATTTATAGAATTTGTTTTACTATGTGGTGGATATAATAGACAAAAATTTTGATTATGAATATTATCCATAAATTTAGTGGTATATACATGTATATTTAATGATGTTTTTTATGGGGTTTGTAGTTTCATGTTTATAAAACAATTAATCAATTTCGGTCATAATTTGACATCATTGAGATTTATGTCATGTTATATACCTATATAAATTTTTGACGTGTATATACGCCCATTTTAAATTTAATATCATTCTATTATTTATTATCTTGGTAAATTATGTTTTAATTAGTTAAAAAATTATAGGGTCATACGATTAGAAGATACTAATATGGTAGGAATTTTTTTTTTCAATCTCAGCTCTTATCGTGCTTGTTTACGATTACGATTTCAATGAGGAGATCATATGATATGATTCTCATGAATGTTGTTAATTTTAGTAATATCTAGGTATTAATGATTTTTAAAAGTTACAATAAAATTCCACTAATTTTTACTTAAAATTGTTGAGAAACATGTTTTTATGAAAATCCCAATTTATTTCGCTCATCAGTCAAAATTTTTTACCCAAAATAGTGTTTTATTTAAATTTTTTTGAACTTTTTTATCATTTTAAAAATGTTTCATTGAATAAAATATTTTCCATATAATAATTTAATTTTTTTTTCAAAGGGATTATCTTGTTACATTATTAACATGGAACATTTCTATTTTTTTTATTATGAAAAGGCAATTTTATTTATGACATATATTGAATTACCAACCATCATGACCATCCTATAATTGATGATTACATATAATTTTTACTAAGTTACTATTAATGAAATTAGTCTATTAATATTATCAATATTCTTGGATTTTAAAAAATTATTTTCAAATACAATAATTATCATAAAAAATTGTTTTTAATTTTGATTTTCAAAATGAAGTAGAAATATTACTGAAGATATTTTAGAGGTATTTTAATGGTATTTACATTCATCAAAAACTAAATAAATGTTTATAATTTTCATACACTAGGGATATATTATATTGACAATGACCACTTTCTCTCTCTGGTTGGAATAAGATTGTTTGAAATATACTTTTATAATAATTATTTCTCTTCTACAATATTTTCAAGTTTCAATATGATTTTTTTAAAACCCATTTGAAATATATGAGTTAATCATGTTTCATATATATTATTATGGAACCATTTTTTCCATTGGTCAGTATTTTTTTATGACGATATTGACCTAAAATCCATATCATTTCGATGTCTTATTCATTATATAAATGGAAGAATGATTTTTTCTATGATACCTATAATGAAATGAAATATCTATATACTTTATTCATCTTTTATTTGATGTTAATTATATATATATGATTAGGAATCCCAAATAAATCTACGTTTTCCTTTTACATAATATCATATGGGGCATCCATGTTAGAATTGGGTGAGCCCATTATAACATATACACTACACAAACCTACGTATCCTGAGGTTAGCTGATAATATCTTAAACTATGGGTGATCCCAAATATCACTTAAATTTTTTGGGAAATGATTATTTTGGATGTTGGCTGTATAGTTATTCCAAATAAACCGGTTTTTATTTTTTTTAAATATAATTCTTTAAGATACAAAGAATGGACTCAATTTTATGTTTTGGGTTTATAATATTTATGATAATATTTATTGATACGACATCACTCATGATTAATGGTTTTGATGACCCTTTACATTTACATTATTTTTATATTTTATAATTAGGTATTAAGGTGTATCAATTTATATTATTATAATATCACGAACAAGGATGATATCATTATACAATTATACACATCCTATGACCAATGACTACATTTAAATGTGATTACATATGATTTACAATGCTAAACATTTGAACTCATCCTTCATAATTTTTTGTTTCCCCATTTAAAAAAAATTAGGTTAATAGAAATATTTCTAAGATAAATTTTATTTGTATGATGATGATGTATTAATATGATAAAAAATGTAGTTTAACTGGGTGAAATGGTGATTTAATGTAATGTGAATTTTTTATATTGGATAATGTATTAGTTATATGAAACTCTAATCATAAAAATTTCTTATTTATTTTGTATTCAAATTTTCAATTTGATGTATTTTTGTTTTAATGAAAAATATTTTGTAACAATTATCAGAATTATTGTAAGAAATGTAATGTTTATGATTTCAGCATCGAATACAGTGGTGTGGGTTTTGGCGGTTATAGTTGGTATTAAAATAATTGTTTATATATCATTGTAAATTAGGATATTTAAATTTTTTAATAATAGTTATGGTTTCTACCATATATCTATAAGATTAAGTTTGATAATGTGTTAAAATTCATAGACATCATATTATAAAGATCAAATTAGTAAATATTTTGAGGTTATCAATGAAATTTTTTGAGACATTTTATTTGGATGAGGTAATTATAACACAAATGATTTATATTAAAGGAAATTTAATGTGGAATTATTTTTCATGTTTTAAAAAATGGTATGAAAAGTATAAGGGTTGTGGTACCATCATATATGGAAAGTTTTTGGTACTCGAACACATTACTAAAGAACTATGAGGGTTCATGCCTACCTTCAGATTACATTATTTGGTAACATCCCACCACTCCTCATAGGATTGATAAGGTGGAATGTCAATATGTGGCATTGAGAAACATCCCAATTATGGGAAAGCATAGAAATAAATCACATGAGATTCATAAAATAATAGTGTATGATTTTCCATTTGAGAAAAGGAAAAAAAATATTCCATATCCCAAAAACCACTACACAATGCATTGAAAGAATTTAATTTAAATCAAAGGAATACCATTTATATAAAATCAGAAATAAAAAATCATAACACACTATGATAAAACTAATATAATAGTTAACAATGGATGAAAAAAACCAAAATCCAATGAAAAAACACATAACTTCTAAGATACAACATGATCTATATATCAACCCAAATAAGTAACACATGTTTATGAATAACTTTTAAATAAGTGTGATACATTAACATTTCATGTCTCTGGATAATCAAAATCAATAAAATCATCGAAATGAAAGGTATGGGTGGGTAATGAAACTCGATAGGCTTTCCCCAAATGACATCCCAACTCATTCCATATAGATAGAATAGATTTTCACATTTATATAAGCATTTTATAAAAAAAATAACAAATATAACAAATCCATTTAGTTTAACACCAATATAGTTTCCAAGGAAAATGAACCAAACAATAGATAAAACCATTTTAAATTACATTTTTTTCAAAGTCAATCTATTATTTATCACACACTCTCACATCCATACTTATTTTAGAGGTCTATTATTGTGAGAGGTTTCTCACCCATCCACTATGTTTTCAAAAAGTTTCCAATCTTTATATTCCCTAATGACACATTCCCATTATCTATGGTCACATACCATTATACCCAAATGTTAAAAACCCATTATTTAGAGTCACATGAAAACCATGAACCCACAATACTTTTGTCTTCTAAATCCAATACTATACAAAAAATTCAAACCATTTTAATAATACTGTTATATTATTGAAAACCATTCAAACAAATTAATTCAATAAATTTCAATAAGGATATAATTTTATAGAAAACATATCAATCAGTACATTTTTTAAAAATCTAGGAAACCAGTATTTTTTTAAAATATTTTATATTCTTGAAAATAGAAAACATTTCACAAACACTTTCCAGGAGTCCAAAATTTCACTAAAAATCCATAAAATACTCTATCCATTACTAAATAGGGTTTCTAACAAGAAATGACCAAATATTTCACAATAAATTTCATTCATGTAAACCAAATTGAAACTAAGACTTCATTTTCTATGATGACGATTCAGGAGCATATCCACCAACCTTAAGAATTATGGTGATAACAATGTATAGAAAGAAAACATTAAAAAAACTACGTTGAATCTCCAAAACCGTCCTTAGATCTATTTCCCTACCATAAAAATATCTACATATAATGATGATTGGAATAAATACAGTAGATATAATATAATTCTACTATATATTATAATATAAAAGTGGGATGATGGAATATAAATGAAAAATATCAAAAATGTACCATAAACGATGACTTTCAAAAGGAATTGGGCTTCAACACAACATCAAACGCCTACAAATCACTTTAAATTTAATTGAGGAGGGTACTACAAGCACTGGGAGGGAGTAATATTTATTTAATGTTGATTTTTAGTAAAAATAATAATATAGAGTTTAATCCGGACTGAGCTCTATTTTGTATAATATTATTTTTAAACAACACAAAGTTAGACTCATGTTTAAAAAATTCTTTGTCCTAATTGTGAACATGGATGTTCCTCAAGGATGACCTCACACAGTTTCCTCGTATAGATAAATAACAATTCTTTAACCATAAAAAAATCCCAGTGTGTTCCATTGAAATGTTTCTATAAGGATGTTGTATTGTTTGTACAGCCCATGCACCTCCATGAAAAGCTTCACCTTAGACAATGTCTCATTGTACATGGTTTCCTATATGAGTATCATGGTTTACCAAATCATTTTTCAAACTGTAAACTTATGAAAATCATATAAACATTCCAATTTTTTTTCTAACCCTCCCAAACATCACCCAAAAACATTATATAAAAAATCATAAATAACGTTTTTGATACATGGAATCAATGATGTTCTATTCTATCCTTCATAGGCCTTTTTCCTTCGAATGTAAAAACCCAATGTTGTCCAAAATTTGTTTTGTACATTGATTAATAATTCCATTCTCACATTACCATGTCAATTCTTGAATCATTTCATGTTTCCACAAAACCCACACCAAACCGATGCTATTACCATTCATGAATTTTTGTTCCCTATCCACAATCCGCAACGGCATGTGCACGAACAAAGAATCACTCTCTAGGTCAATGTCATCCCATCAAATCACATGGCCAGGATCCGGATGATACATTTTCAAATGAGATATATGAATCACATTGTGCACCAAAATAAACTATGGTGGCAAATACCACTGATATGACACCCCATAATCCTACTATGTTATCTCAACAGGGAATATTTATCATGTTGATAATTTTACCTTCAACCCAAAATGATGATGTCCAAGCCAAAGAGCGATTATATATAACACAATATCTCTCCCCTTGAATGAAAGTGACATTCTACAATGGAATGCATATGATGTTAGATGAACTTAATATGTCTCCATATCTTTCATGATCAACTAAAACATATTCTTTGTTACTTGGACAAGTTTCAGACAATCAAGTAAAGTCTCACCAGTTTCCACCAAAAAAATTAGATGATGAAATGGATTCTTTTCTAATTATTCAATATTATCGATATGTATCAAGGAAAGATTAATTTTATTATATGATAACTACACCAAGAGTATTTTGTCTTCCCATCACCCCCAAAATTTATTACCTAGGGAAATAACATGTCTTGCAACATCTATATTCTCGTTTCCAATTTCCCTTGCATCAATGGATGATACACTATACTAAGAGTCAATTGAGTTCTAGGGGAATTCAATAAGTTTTTCTTGAAATGAGGCCCATTCCTCAGATATCTTTATGAAAATATCTAGAACGATACACCATTACTATTTTCCACCCATCAGATATCGATTAGTGACATGTCCTCCACTATCTGAAATTAGTTAATTGGGAAGGAAATTGACCAAAACATGAGATAATCCACTATCACCAATATAGGATCATTTTTTTGACAAACTCAATGGAGACCTATTACAAAATCCATTACACTTTTTCACGTATCCAAATAGGGATATATTAATATTGTGACATTCCTCCTAGACACTATTGGTTTCCTTAACCTACTAACAAGTTAAGCATCTTCAAATAAACACGTCGACCATTATTTACATGCCAACCTACAAAATCAAGGCATGAAATGGTTTATACAAATGTTGTATCCAAGGTTGATCATAAATTTTGTATTGTGTTTAAATTTGAATATGTAGTTCAAAATAATATATAAGTACGATTATATAACTTTAAATCCAGACAAATGATCATCCATACAACTTCCATTGCTTAATATTATCACCACCGAATAGTTTTCATCTCATTGTAATGAATTTTAAATCATATTTATTTTCCACTTTGACCACCTAAACTAATTTAGGAAAGAACAAAACTAGAATGGAAATTTCAAAATCACCTCAGAAATCACATTCCTTGTACATGTTTTCTATTGAAGACATTAAATTCCACTAGTTTGTTGTTTCTGTTTCCATTATGAATATGAATTTATTATTTGTGAAACTTCCACCTTATGGTCTTTACCCACTGGAAACACCATGCCAATGTAAAAAATTTGGAGATACTCCATTCATATAGAATGTATGGGGTTAAAATCCCATTGTGAGAAAAATTGATTCAATGTTTTAACTTATATTAACAATCTAAATTTCTCACAAAAGCATAAATTATTCAATGTATTTAAAGAATAGACTATAATAGCTATCTCTAAATAGTTATTTGAGTATTTTTCTCTGGAAATCAAAAAATTTGTAAGCCATAAAAAAAGGCACGATCTTCTAGGATGATAACATGTCTCATCCATAATCATAAAGCATCAAAATACAAAATGAACCATTATCCCGAATCAATATTAATATTTATTTGTGTTGATGTATGTTGAAAATCATTCATTGAAAATACATTAGTCAATATTTTTCAGATAGGAATGGAACATTATTAAACTAAAAAGATGTAATAGGTGAGGTTAATCATGAAAAGTTACAAAAAAGGCTCAGTAATAATATGCAAGACCAAGTAAATTATGTATATAAAAGATAATATTATGTGTCTTCCATTAGATTCCAACTAATGTCTATTATGGGTCCAAAAAATAACTTTTTTGAGGATTAAATTTCCTTGTAATCATACCACATCTATCCAAAATTTAATCATTGATACTTTTCCATACATAATATGATCACTAAATATTCCCAACACTGTCTCTAAATAGTAATGAATAGTATGGGTTAACTCAATATAGATTTCTTCCAACTATGGACCACCCTATCTTGTAAAGCATGGATTGTTATGTAGCTGAAACTCCCATGTCAACTCAAACATACTCAGTGAAACCTTCCATGGGTCATATTCCATCATTTTCATAAAATGATCAAAGTTGTCACAAATATTCTCTTATCTATTCTCATGAATTTCCATGTTTTCGTGATCCTCTAAAAGAGGATCATTTTTAGCAACACCCTCATATAAATCAACTAACAGATGTCTTCATGGTGGAATTTCCCTAGAATCCCAAATAAGAGCTTTAGAACGCATGACCAAAAACATTCAAAATATATAAAATAAGGCATGTGAATAGCCATAAAAACCGATTTCACATATACTACCAAAATGAGTCCAATCACAACCAAAACACTACCCTCAACAATCCCCTCATAGGCCATGGCTAACACGGAAAACCAACATACATGGATTCTAACCTTGGATCATTAAACCATTTCAAGACTATTCAATAAAAACTATTCACCATGACTACTTAATCCACGTATTATAATTACCTATAATCATATTTAATTATCACTCAAAATATTACATCTATTTTCGTATCATTTTAGTATATTTTTTTTGTCATTTTCTAGAATTAAAATGCATAATACACTGTATGCCCCACACACCCATCCCATTTGTGCCTCGTATTATGTATTTTTCTTATATACAAATGTTCCTCAAATTATGAATGAATGCAGAATCTTGTACCATTCTCTCTTTGAATATAATATCAGAAAATTGTCAAATCACACAATAAATGCATCACCCAATAGATATATATCATCAAATGTAACAACACAAAACATGAAAAACCACTCCCTACCAGGAGATATTTATTTTAAATCTTATATGGGTTAGCTACTAACATAAACTACATAATTACTGAGGCCCAAAACACCCTAACCTCTTATCTACCATCCCATATAAGAAGAACATTAGAACAAACTGCTCTGATGTCACATTGTAATGACCCTTGCCTTGGAGCCAGTAACCATGTACCTTCATCTAAGTCACCACATGACCTCAAGCTTGCCTCCCAATATAGATAAGGTCGATGAAAAATTTAGGGGTCTACGAGTCAGGTGCATGACTATATCCCCATTTTCAGAGAAAGAAACCCCATGAATCACATAAAATATAAGCTGAAATATAATCAATGGATAAAAATGATGATATAAACAACTCCCAAACTAGGAATAAACCACATCCTAATAATTTTTATTACATGCCATACTATAGGTCCAAGTGAAAAAAAAACAAAACAAATAGAAGTATCCACAAAAGGTATGTAACTCCAATATCAGACCACATTCATGTGCATACTAAACCCGAATCACATATAAATTATAAAAAACATAACTCTTTTTTAAACTACATCCTTGAAATCTACTCGAGTTCCCAATGGTTGCACGAGCATGGTGTGAGTACAATTGAATAGTCCACCACTAAAATTTTCTAAAAAAAATATAGTCAAACAAATAATGATTGAATGTGTTAAATAATAACAAGTAAATAATGATAGATTAAGATGACATTCTAAATTAGTTTACTATATGTTATACTACCATTAGACTCATTTTTACTAATAAATAATCCCATTGTTTAATTCAGTGTTTCCATGTGTTCAATATATTTTTCATGGTCATTGGTCTCATGTAATATGAGAATAAATCATGTTCTATATCCCTGGGAATAACACCTCAATAAACTCATTATCCTCACCTCAAAACCTTTTTCTTGGTGGAATTCAACCATTTGGGGAATAAAACATTGACGCTTCGATAACTCAAGAATTTAGAGGGTAGATCTTAGGACGTTAGTCAAAAAAACCCTTGGGAAAATATCCTCAATTATATACCTTAATATATGTGTCCTGTAAAATTTCTTATTTATCATTATCCATAATTAACCAATATAAAATATATCATAACAAATATCTATCGCAACATTCAATCAATATAAACAAGAGAATTATTTTTATTTCACAATCTAATATCATGTTTAAATTTCATATTACATAACCATTATATTCTCATTCCATTTCCCCATGAATATATTACTATGAATATTAATGTGTAAACATAGTTCCATAAATTATTTACATTAATCCCATTTATCCCACATTCCAACCAACAATCCCCTTTACATTACCATTCAGTTCACCCCATTCGGGAGGGTTGGTACACACCATGGGTGGCTCTAAAATTAGTCAAGTCATCCTCCTTTCATCTGATAGGAATCAAGAGATGATCATTTGGGTATTTGGAAACTCAATAGTGAATTCCTTTACAATAAAACCTAAAATACATCAATGAGCTAACTATAATTGAAATATTAATTCACAAATCAATGTATAAACTATAGTATATTACTTTTAGACCACCTACCTTAAATATTTTGGTGATCACACCCTAATATCAAGGCCTTAGATCCCAATCTAAACACCTTTCAATGATTCATCATAAATCTAATTGGAAAATAAGGGGTTTAGATCTTTGGATGGAGATAAGGTAATAATTGAAACCTAAAACCATAGAGAAAAGTAAAATAGAAATTATGGTGTCCTGGATTTTCAATCCTCTATAATAGCACTCAAAAAAAATTATGGATTAAGGAGAACCATCCCTAGGATTTGTTGGAAGGTTGAGATAGTAACTAGGGTTCACGGGAGGAAGAAAGGAGGAAATCCCTAGTTGGGGTTAAATATATTGTCAAGGGATTTATTTAATTTTTGTTATGTCTAGAAAGATACACAATTTTTCCAAACACTTTTCAAAACTATCTGCAAAATATTCAAATGCTTCCATCAACCCCCCCCCCCCCCCCCATGGTTACCTGGGAATCCTAGAATGGTTATCATTACCGTGTGCCAACCATTCATATGCCTCTGCCCATTATTGCACGATTACTAGAGTTTCTCAACACAGTTTGTATTAATTGTACAAAATTTTCACTACTTTCCTAAAAAACTCTTTTCCCCCTCATTCGCTTTCCAAAACCCCAAAACACAATTGTTTCTTCTTATGCACATGGAAATACTTATTTACTGAAATCATGTGAATTAAACTTCTGCGTAAAAAACATACCTTATGAGAACTCCCTGATCTTACAGATGTAATATCAGTTGACCCTATAAAGTCAAAGGATGTGGAGGAGTTGCCTCATCAAAAAATCAATAACAGATATTCATAATTTCATTGGATTATTAGTTTATTGTAGGATGTTTGTGAAAAAAAATTCATTACTTCTAATCCACTAGCCATGTTAATTAAAAAATATTCTGTGTTTATATCGACAATGGTGTGTGAAAAACGATTCCATTAACTAAATAGGGTATTAGTACTCCACCCATGTTAACTAAACCCTCTATTGTGGATAAATTATTTATAGTGATGCTTCTCTTAATGGTAATCAGTCAATATTCACAAAAACAGACAATGTGATTGCTTATTCATCTCCACTATTAAATACTCTTGACATGAATTTTCATATTCATTACCTAGAGTTAACTATTTTTATTTTTCTTATAAAAATATATAGGTTCTAAGTTTATGGAGATAGATTTTATTTCAACACAGACCAACCATTTTTGAAGTATATTTTCATATATAATTTACTGAACATGCGATAAATGAGGATGTTATAACTTTATAAAGACTATGGCTTCTCAATTAATTATCACCGTGGATGAGAAAAAAACATTTTAGAATCATTAAAAGGGAGATTGATTACTACAATACATGGTGAATGGTTTTTTTACAGATTTTTCCCTAGTGAAAACTTCATAATGGGGTATTACAACCACTAATCATACCAATATGGATGTTGGAAAATATCATTATGAACTTTTTTACTGGTCTCCCTATAAAAACCGAAGAAAAAAATGTGATATGGGTTATAGTGGATTGGCTCACCAACATTTCCCATGTAATCACTATAATGTATGAATTCTATTTTTACAAGAATTATATTGTTTACATAAAGGATGTTTTGATGATTCCTAGGGTTCCAAATTATTTATTTTCTGATCAAGACATACAGTTCACATCTATGTTATAGATATGTCTTTAGTATGTCTGAATATAGAATTGAATTTCAGTATGGCCCATAAGACACAAACCTTTTTATAATTCTAAAGGACTACTAAGATTCATGAGGGAATTCTTATAACATACTCAATGGATTTAAATGGTTAATCATATTAATACCTCTAAGTAGTGGAGTTATAGTGAAACAAAAACTTCTATTATAGTATTAAAATGGGCTCAGATGAAGAATTATATGGGATGCAATGTCAAACTCATATATGTTGGTATATTGTTGGTGAGAGATTCCACATGGGATGGATCATGTACCAGAGATGATAGAATTGGATCATTGTATCAATGAATGTATAAAATCTTCAAAGAGTCAGTAGAAGTGAAATGTTTGCAATCATTTAATGAGATTTTTTTATTTTGGGGAAATGTTTTTCTTTGGATATCCCCATCTGAAAGAGTCATGAAATTTGTAATGAGATAGAATATTATCACTATGTATGATGCTCCCTTTAAAATGATTGATCTCATAGGACCAATAACATATCTTTTAGAACTTAACAAAAATATTTCTCAATTTCCTAACATATTCCATGTAACTATTTTGAAAAATTACATACATGAACTCTCACATGTACCAAATTATGTGGTGGTAAAAATGAAACATGGCCTCTCTTATAAGGATTAGTCAGTTTAGATTATACCCTATAGAGACAATGTTCGACTTAACATGATATCAAACATTGTGATGTTTTTATAAAGGAACAAAAAATATGACAAGGAAATGTTGGAACCATATAAGAAAATGACACAAAAGTACCATCACTTTTCTCAATTATGATAATGGGTTGAATGTTTAGGGAAGAAATTTCTTATGGGTGCAATATTGTAACAACGACGAATTTTTGAAAGATATTTTTTCCATCAAAAATATGTGTTATATATTAAATGCTATTATAAATTTTTAAAATAAATATAAAACAACAATAATTTATCTTATTAACAATGACCACTATATTATTCAGTGATGAATCCAATTAAAATATCATGTATTACAACTGGAAAAAAATAAAAAATAAAAAATCTCAAATGGGAGAATATGGATCACCCCAATCTACTAGGATAACATCCCCAAAATAAATAACAATATATATTTAAAAAAATATTTTTAATATAGAAAGAATCCAATGAAAGTAAAAATAAAACCTGTAGTGGAATTTTTATTATTATTACAGAATGAATTAAGTTTTATTTATAAGTTATAGAGGTATATGTGATCATTGGGAATTGATCGTTATATGATCATTGTTCTATATGAATATTAGCCAATATGAATATGGAAAACAGTACCTTTGCTAAATAATTTTGAAATTATAATTATTGATTATAAGTATTAATTAAAAAATAAAATTAACAAAGAATTATGAATCGATGGCCTCAACAAATTGAGTCATGATCTTTGAATTTCATTTTTCTAAAAAAATATACTGAATTAGAATCACTAGGATTCAAAAATGAAAAATAACAATATATTAACCAACAAGTGAATCTTGAGTGAAATAACATATAGTATATAAAAAGGTTATTCTAGATTACAACATAGTTGATGTTAGTTTATCTACCTCCATTAAACTACTACCACCCACATTGTACACCTAGTGAATATTTAGTTGAAATAAGAAGTTACATTGTTACTTATAAGTAAATTTAAATTGTGTATATTAACTTTTTATCCCATCAGTTACCTATAGAAATTGATTTTCTTAATCAAATATATGTTCAATTAAAATGAATTTCATAATTTGATTTCAGGACATAAATATAACATTATCATATATTTTTTAAAATATGTATATTTTATAATAATATTTGGTATTCATAAAAAATTATTATTTAAATTTCATTTAAAAATAATATTAGTTAAAAATAATGGTTATATAATTACTTTGGGGATTTTTACAAGGATCTAAAATTTGATAAAGAATTAAATATTCTATTATTGAACAAATAAGGAATATGATATTTAAAAGATAAATTTTTTATAAATAAATAATTAATATGATATGATAAACATTATTTTTTATATATTAATTCTTGAAATATGTTAGTATGAATTTATGAGAATTTTCTAAATTACATTTTTTAGGAATTGTAAATAAATACCATTTTAGGTTTTTCATATATATTATGAAAACATATTTATTTTATGATGATGTAATAATTTATTTAACACAATTAATGACCTAATGTAAATTATTTCATTAATATTATGTATTTTAATATATCCAATATATTTTTAAAAATATATGTTACTTTCCAATTTCTAAAAAAGATAATTTTTTTACTCAAAACATTACATTTTTGGAATGATTAATTTTCCATGAAAAAATTTATTAATTGATGATTTTTAGTTTTGGATGATTAAAATACCGTAAATATGACCTAAATATAAAAACCATGAGAAAAAAAAACATGTTTAATAAAATTGTTTTCATTTTTCCCAAACCAATATTTTTTATACATATTGTTTGAAATTATTAAATAAGTCCTCCATATATTCTATACATACCCAACCATTTCAATATCAACCTTTACATTTTATCCATACTCAATTATTTTCTGGTTATTTGACCTCATTTTTAGTCCCCACAAGGTTTCCTAAAGCCCCTAATGTTATATACACGTGTTTTATAAACAACTATTCAAGGTAAGGGAAATCGTCATATCCATTTTCCATTCATGATCCCTCATTGTGGTATATATTATATTATTCCAAAAAAAAATATTTTTATAAAATTTATATTATCCCATTATAGTATTAATAGATATTTATTATCAGTAAATCTTTTCCACTATAATTTTACACTTTTTTAAAACCATACATTACACCCATCAAACTGCCAAATTTATATGACAAAATTCGGTATTTTAAATTAGAAATTATATTTTCCTTTTTATTTTAATTCCAAAAAAACTTCTCAATTAAATTTGATATTAAATATATGTATGAATAAATTATTTATTTTAGGATTTAAATATATGAAACATAAATTTCATCTTCAGGGCTACAAATGACATAATGACCATTTATTTTAGGACATTTACATGACAATAGTTTGATTGTAGAACCATTCATTATTCTCAATTGGTGATTAATGAAATAATTTACTATTATCTGTTTGTATCACATTAAATTTAAAAAAATGTTTGTTGAACAATTTTTCATAAAGAGTTTAATCTTGATATATGACATTTTTTATGATACATTGGTGGATAATCTTTTTAATTTTCAATTGCGACACTATGGTGATAAACCATGGTGAAATGAATATGAATGTATCATTAATTTATCTAGACAAGGTTCTATATTTTCATTAATGTTATTATTATAAATATATATATATATATGCCTTATTTTTAGTAGTCATATTATTATTGATATGTATTATGTGCACATGATTTTTATCACTATTTTTTCATACCATTCATGGATTAATACTAAACCCATTCATTTGATGTATCTTTCCATGATATAATATATCATAAAATTGAAATAGTGTACCACAATTATGATCTATTTTACTTGTATTTATAAAAAAATTAGTTTTAATTAATTATGTATGTTATTTTTAATAATCTTAAATTTAAATGATCCAATATTTTTACAATGTTATAATAAATAATGTAACAAGAAGTTAGGATTCCATATTTTCAAAATGGAAATCCTATTGCCGTTTATTTATTCTCATTATGAAAATATTTTCATGAAACTCATTTCCCTTCTTTAGGTTATACCATTATAAAATGATAATGAAACCCATTTATTTTTCCATAGGATATGCATTTTTGTGATGATGAAATTGTTTTCATTCCCATTTCATTTCAACTGGTTTTGATACGATGATATGTGTTATGATACCAATTTATTTTCATGGGTTATGAAATGATGAATGTTCAATGATATTTTGGAAGATAAATTTATCTATTTTGTTTTGGGTGGGTCCAATCCTCCCACAAGAGGTTATGGTGTGGGGACCACCCGGGAAAACCCCCCAATTAATTGAGGAAAACCACTCAACTACCTCATAAATGATTTAGAGTCTATTAACCTCCCATAACATAATGGCACCACCCCACTATTTTAATGTTGTCATCCTCCCCCCTTTAATTAATTGAGCAATCCAATTTAATTAAATATTACAATTTGAATTTTAAACCCATCCAAATAAATAATAGATAATCTATTATTTGGAGGGGAGATCTATTAATTTGTTGGAAAAAGTTTGAAAATTGAGGATTAGAGGTCTTGATTGAAAAATCTCCAATTAAGAACACTTCCTCTATGAAGAACGCTCCACCAAAAAATAAAGTTGACCCCGACATTGACCATCTTTCTTAGGACTTCCTCCGATGTAGGACATCTTCGACTATGACGATCCGGTACACAAACTGACGATCGAGGAAAAAGTCGACGTCTATATTTTCCCAACGATCTATCTTCTTCCCCTCAAATTCTTTAGCGAACAACGAACAACATAAGGGTTTGATTTTATTCAAGTACGATTCATTTTCATGTTCTTCCTTTCTTCCAAAATGAAGAATGAAGATATTTTCCTTTTGTGGGAGGGTTGTTGTGCATTTTTCTTAATGAATCGGTAGCTACCAACATAAACATGGAGGTGTAGGGCCAAAATAACATGGCCCGACAACCCGATGATCTTATTTGTGGTATTCATAGAAATGGAGATGAATGAGGCAGCCGCGCCACCCGTGGCCGCATCGACCTACGCCACCCCCGGGGCATTCCGACCACTGAATGAACCGACTGCGCAACCTGATGAGGTGGCATGGTTGGAAAGGGTGTCGCGGCTGGAGAGGGTGGCATAGAAGGGGTGCAGCACGGCTGGCGAGGGGGAATGGTAGGTGAGGGCGGCACGAACAGGGTGAGGTGTAGCTGGTGCGGTCGGTGAAACTGGAGTGCAGCGCGGCCGGACAGGGTGGCGCGGCCAGGGTGCGGCACGGAAGGCAAGGGTGGTGCTGCTGGCAAGGGTGGCAGGGCTGGCGAGGTCGGCCCGACCGATTATGGCGGTGCGATCGGTGTGTGGCGCGGCTGGGGCACAATGTGTCCAAGGCACGGTGGCTGGTTCGGTCGGCGGTCGGAACTCCGTCAGGGCGGCGCAGGTCGTAGAGGCCGCGAATGGCGCGGTATTTGCCTTCGTTTACATCATTGTTGTTTTGAAGATTAACACAAAGAAGATCGGTAGGGGGTGATTGAGCCATGTTATTTTGGCCTGCACCATCCTCATTTAGCATGGTAGCAATCATTTCTTCAAGAACAAAGCACAAAAAACCTCCCACAAAACGAAAAAAAATCCACATTCTTCATTTTTTATGAAAGGAAGAACATGGGAATGAATCATACATGAATAAAATTAAACCACTACCTTGTTAGTTGTTCACCGATGGAGTCGCGGGGAAGAAGACAGATCGTTGGGAAAAGACAGATGTCAGCGTTTTCCTCGATTGTCAGTTTCCGTGCTGGCTCGTCATAGTTGAAGATGTCCTACGTCCGAGGAATCCCCGAGGAAGAAGGTCGAAGTCAGGGTTGACATTCTTCATCAGTATATCGTTCTTCATGGAGGAAGCGTTTATCATTGGAGAGTTTTCTATCAATATCTCTAATCAACCTATTCCAACCGTTTTCTAACAAATTAATAGATAGCCCCTCCAAATAATAGATTACCTATTATTTAGTTGGATGGGTATAAAATTCAAATTGTAGCATTTAATTATGTATGATCTCGATTTTTGGAAGGGTATGTTTTCTTTATTGTTTGGTTGAATACCTTGTTTCGGGATTCAAGGGATGTCTTCTGAAAGTATGTGAGGTCTTGGGGGTGTTTCAGAGGTTCAGGGAACGAAAGAAAGGAAATTTGGGCAACACAATCCTGGGCATACGGTCTGCACACGACCAGGTCAAACCGTGCAGCCTGCCCAGGTAAACCATGCATCCCTCCTCCTCTAGATAGTAGCATGCACACAATTTTCACATGGTTTGTCAAATCGTGTGGCCAAACCATGCGACCTCTTAAAGTTGCAAAAAATTACAAAATTTCTACCCCGGGATTTTAAGAACCCACTCGGGATTTACTCTCCATTCCTCCCTCTTCACCCAAGGAATGAACCAAATCCCCCAAGGGCTCCAAGAAGTTGTTCTCCGTCATTTAAAAGGAATTTTTGGTGCCATTGGATTCAGATCAAAGCTCAGGGAAAGGCTAATCCCATCCATGTTTCTCTTTTTGGTTTAGGGTTTCTTTATTCTTTCCCTCTTGTTCCGAAACTCTAAAACCCTATCTATTGGGTGAGTTATAGGTTGAAGCTCCAATGGCTGGTCAGATTGACGTCTAAGGACATGATTCAGTGTGTGTTCAACCGCGGTTTCTAGGTAGGTGGTATACAAACATTATCCCATATTTTTATGGTGGATTTATGCATGTGTGACTTTGCTCATGGTTTCCTTTTTATGAGCATTGATCAACTTGGATTCGTTTGGTATAAAGGATTCTTAAAAATGTTAAATGGGAACCCTCATGATCCCCATGGGATGCGTTGAGGACGACATGACCTAATCGGGGCCATCCCTGGGGTGTGCTAGCATTTATCGGGCTTAGGGATTGTATTAAACAACTGACCATGTTGTAATAAATGGTAGATCCCTTGACGAATATGTTGGCATGATTGTTTGAACATGGAATAAAAATTAGGTGATGCACCTAGACTTGGAAATAACCTAAAGGTTATTTGGAATGGGTTGAATGGTTGATTCATGGAAATGATGAACGAGTTAAATGGGTTAATGTGTAAAATGATTAAAGGCCATAATGGGATAGGTTATGGGTTTAGTGTTGAATTCTTAGTGATATATGCATAACACATGGGAATTGGGTTAAAGGTTAAATGATGTGAAATGGTAATGTGTTAATGGGTTATGGCGTAATGTGAATTCCTGTGTTTTTTTTGAATGGTGTCTGACAAAGGGAAATGGTATGGTGGGATGATGGCTACTTATATATATAAGAATATTCTCATGGCTTGGTAGAGTTGGTTATGACATGAGGATCTAGGCCCACGGGTCGAGTGAAGACTGATGCTCCAAACACCACCATAAATGCATGGTTAGGAATGGGGACTGAGGATCTATTATCCAAATGGTTGCATCCACCTGGACTAAGGTTTCGAAGGGAGGATATCGTTTCTATGAGGGGTTTTGTCATAGTGATATAGGATAATGATGTGTTCACCCTCTTGTATGTTATTGTTGGCCTTAGACCCATGTAACATAATGTATGTGATTAACCAATGGAAATGTGATGAAATGGTAAGTGATGATAACCAGTGTGAAATGAATGGTAATTGAAGTGGAAAGGGATATAGCTCTGAACTGGTTAATGGAACCATAAATAATTACTTGGTAATCATCATTCATATTCCTTTTTCATGTACTACCCGTTCATACTGGATATTTTGTAGACACCATTGGTGGTGGCCTACTGAGTTGTACTCACACCCTGCTCGGGCCGCCATTGGGTACCTGAGCAGACTTCATGTTTATAGGACATGATAATGGCAAGGGTCCTTGATAGACAGTTGAGTGGACATGGGAAGCACTTGGTGGAGGATCTGGATATCGACTCGGGACCATTTTGGGGATCCTGGCCATTGTTTTTATTTTGGGGCTTTGTTCACTTTTTCACTTGTAGTAGGACATGGCATATTTATTATTGGAAATGGTTGTGATACATGTTCCTTATTTATTGATTATTGTTTCCACTATTGGTTTATTCTGTTGTTGCTTACTCTGAGAAAAAGGGGGTATAGTCTGCCCACTTTTCCACAAAGTCCTCTGCTGCTAGTCGGCAACCTTTGGCGTATGGGGAGGTGCACTTAATATGTGTAGGGTCTTAGTAAATGAGCTCGTTCATGGGATTAGCTAACCCGTGTAAGAGGCAAAACCCAAGTCACACTGGGTTGGAAATGTTGTTCTTGGTTTTTTGTTGTTACAGTTGATGATATTTCACAGTTGGGTGATACATATGTTGTTTTATGTGAAATTTTTATGTTATTCGTATAGTGGCCTTAACGACACGACGATTTGCATTCATGCATCATTGTAGGAACCTAGGGTGATATGTGACATGCATTTTGCTATGCACACTCCCTGGGTGGGTGTGTGAGGAAGGAATGTAGGGTGAATCAGGCATTTCATGAAACCAATAAATAATGAGATGAATAAAATAAAAAAAAGTGGGTAGATGATGTTAAATGAAATATAAGGGTTTGAAATGAAGTGGAAAATGGTTTTATAAAAATCTGTGTGATTTTGGTGGTAGTGTATGGTTTTTTACCCCATGTCGACCATGGCCAGTGGTAGGGATGGTCGGGGCGGTGAATTTGACATGTTAATTCCATTGAATTAGTATACGAAAATGGGTTGATGTAGCTAGTAAAGAGATTTTGATGAAGTCATGAAATTTTTATGGTATGTGTGTTAAGCCTTGTGCTTGGAAATGTAGAGAGATGCCACCACGACGTCGATTACCAGTTGGGCAAAGAGTGGATGTTGCTATGAACACTCCTCTACTAGAAGAGCATGAAAATATGTTTATCAATGAAAGAAGAGAAGACATGTTCCGAGAGAATGTGGCTCGCCTTATGCAGATGAGGGATCGAGACCCAGGGCTGGTTGCACTGAGTATTTTTGAGCTAACCAGGGAGTTCTAGCTACAACACCCTCCGACCTTCACTGGAGAGGGTGGGATAGAGGCAACAGAGTACTGGTTAGATTCTTTCCAGATGATACTGGATCATCTGGAGACCCTTGTTGAATATGGAGTAAAGCTAGTCGTTTATATGTTGCAGGGCCAGGAAAGGCGTTGGTGGGACATTCAGGCTCCGACCGAGCTGGCTGAAGGGATGTCGTGGGAGGTTTTCTAGGAGATTTTTCTATATAATTTCAACCCAGAGTCTTTGTGACAGGAGATGGATTTAGATTTTATGATCCAGACTCAGGGATCACTATCAGTATTGGACTATGCTAGTCGATTCACTGATTTGAGACGCTTTGTCCCAGTGTTAGCAGGGGATGAGGCAGTGGTAGAAAAGAATTTCCAGGATGGGTTGATACATGAGATCATGTATCAAGTAAATTTTTTATATTTTAAGAGATTTGCAGAGGTGGGGGATTAGGTACTCATCTCTAAATGTAAATTTAATAGAGATTTGGGTGGTGGGATGGTCGTGCCAGCTGGGTAGACAAGTATTGCATCTTCCAAATATCGGAAGTTTCGTTTGGAAATTTTCTAGCAAGGTGGTCAGAAGAGAGGGTTAGACTCCCAGAGTGGGAAACAGGTGTTCTGTTATAAGTGTTCTAGGTCGGGTAAAATGCATGGTTAGTGTCCTCGACCTACAGTTGAGTGTCATTCATGCGGCGGGATGGGGCATGTGAAGAGGTTCTGTAGGAACCCTCAGCAGACGGGTGAGCATGATGACAAAAAGATGGTACTGGGCATGGGAAGGGGATCAGTTACCCCATATTAGGTAGGCAGTTGGAGCTCCATGGGCCGTACATGTAGGGACGGTGGACGTGGGACTCTTGGGCAAGATCGCTCATGATAGTAGGGTAGTGTGGCGCATGGTTCTTAGGTTAGAGCCCAAGGATAGGGGTACGTCAGCTTCAGGTAGTTCATTTTACTCCTGGTGATGGCGATGTCGGACTATCAACTATTCGATGTATGCTCCTTATAGCTTCTATGTTTTCTAGTGCTTTGTTTGACACAGGTTCCACACACTATTTTTTTTCTTCTCAACTGGTGGTAGTGTTGGGTTTACCTGTGGAAGGGGTGTGTTGAGTAATGTCAATTGACACCACGTCGGGGGTGTGAGTTGAGGATATCAAGTAGTGTAGGGGATGTTCCATGGAAGTTTGTGGGTATCATTTTCTATGGGACATGTTCATTCTCGAGATGTCAGGTTTTGACATAATCTTGGGAATGGATTGGTGGGTGTTGAATCGGGCGCACATAGACTGTTATCGTCACAGAGTATCCTTCATGTCGATTGAGGGTGACACTTATATACACTATGGCTAAGGGTATGTTCATGCTGGGAGTGCGGGGTCATTTTTTCAATAGATGAGTGGACTCATGGATCAAGTGGCATGTCTCATTCATGATTTTGATGAGGGAAGGGAACAATCAAAATTTCCTCCAGTAGTGGATCGGTATCATGATGTATTTTATGAGGATTTCTTGGGGTTACCACCCGAGTGGGATGTCGATATCACGATCAAGTTGCTACAGGGAGTGGAGGAATTTTCTATTCTGCCATACCAAATGGCACCGGTAGAACTCCATGAACTAAAGATTCAGTTTGAGTAGTTGGAGTGTAAGGGGTTTATTCGTCCTAGTACTACTCCTTGGGGATCTCCTGTGCTTTTTACAAAGAAGGTAGAGGGGTCGTTGAGGCTCTATGTGGACTATCGAAAGAAGAATCAAATGACGGTGAAAAATTGGTACCCTCTTCCGAGAATTGATGACCTGTTTGATTAGTTGAGGGGTGCATCAGTGATTTCTATGATTTATCTGAGGTCAGGTTATCACTAAGTGATGGTTAGGTCTTCTGACATACCGCAGATAGCTTTCCAGAGTCGGTACGAGTAGTTTGAGTTTGTGGTAATGCCTTTCGGCTTG
The DNA here is from genome assembly GCA_963277665.1 of Viscum album. Lineage (NCBI taxonomy): Eukaryota > Viridiplantae > Streptophyta > Magnoliopsida > Santalales > Viscaceae > Viscum > Viscum album. The sequence continues at coordinate 477,716,393 of OY728148.1, forward strand.
ACCAACGCAACGGTGGTGTTTATGGCTTTGATGAACCAAATGTTTCGTCCATATCTAGATCAGTTTTTGATTGTCTTTCTTGAAAATATATTAGTGTACTAAAAAACTAATGATGATCATGCCCAACATCTTGATGTCATCTTACGTACACTAAGAGAGAATCTATTGTATGTCATGCTATCAAAGTGTCACTTCTGGATAGGTGAGGTGCATTTTCTGCGTCACATCATCTCGGAGGCATGTGTGTTAGTGGATACAAGGAAAGTAAAGGTAGTTGTATCTTGGGAGCTGCCCAAGAGTGTTTATGATGTTCGGTGTTTTGTTGGGTGTGGCCAAGTATTTCAAAAGCTTCATTCAGGATTTCGCTCGCTTGGAAGCACCACTCTCAGGCTTGACCATGAAAGGAATTATTTTCGAGTGGTGTGAGGCTTATGATAACTCTATCCAAGAGTTGAAGAATCATTTGACGAAGTCATCTATCTTGATATTACCTGAGCCGAGTAAGAAGTACATCGTGTTTTTTGTTGCATCCGGAGTCGTACTTGGGGCTGTGTTGATGCAGGATGAGCAGGTTGTGGTTTATGGGTCAAGGCAGTTGAGACCCCATGAGTGGAACTATCCCAATCATGAACTTGAGTTGGCTGCAGTGGTGTACGCCTTGAAGTGCTGGAGGCACTACCTATTGGGAGAAAGGTTTACTCTGTTTACCGACCATAAGTGTTTAAATTACATCTTCTCACAACAGGATATGAACCATTGGCAGTGAATATGGGTTTAATATCTCCATAATGTTGAAACCGAGTAGGTGTACATGCTGTGAATGTGGAAATGTTTTGCTAATGCACTGATCAGGAAGGTTCAAAATCAGGTGGTTCAGGAGTCCAACACTGAGTGGAAAGTGATGGCTTTGTTTGCAGAGATTCACCTAGAGGCACAGGAGGTGAGTGGTCAGGTCACTCTTGCTTACTTAATGATGGATTTGACACTTTTTAGTCAAGTTAATAAAGGTCATCTTGATGATCCTTAGTGTTTGATCATGAAGGAAAAGCATAAAGGTGGGGAGTTACCTTCTGGTTGGGCTGTCGGTGTGGAAGGGGTTGTTCGTGGTCGTGATAGTGTGTTTGTGCCAATGTGTGTGTGAGAAGAGTTTATGCGTGAGATCTATGCATCAAATTGGGCAGTGCATCCTGGTTTTAGCAAGATGTACTGTGATATCTGACGGTAGTTTTGGTGGCCTAGATTAAAGAAGGAAGTTGTGGGCTTTGTGGAACGATGCTTTACCTGTCAGTAGGTGAAGGCCGAGCATCAATGCCCAGGTGGTTTGTTGCATCCATTGTCTATTCCAGAATGGAAGTGGGATGATGTAACAATGTATTTTTTCGTGGGTCTTCCGAGGACAGCTCATAAGACTAATGCAATATTGGTGGTTGTGGATCAGTTAACGAATGTTTCAAATTTCTTACCGATTCAAGAGACCTTTACAGTCAACCATTTGGGTGAGCTATATGTATCGTAAATATTTTTGTTGAATGGTGTTCTGTGGACCATAATTTCGGACTGAGATCCGCGTTTCACATCGTGTTTCATACAAGTGTTGTAGAAGGCGCTTGGTACGCAGGTATTTTTGAGTACGGAATTCCACCCCCAGATGGATGGGCAGTCGGAGCGTAATATCCAAGTGTTAGAAGAAATGTTATGATCTTTTGTCATGGACAATGTTGGATCTTGGGAGAGGAACCTATCGTTAGTTGATTTTTCCAAAAACAACAGTTTTCAGGCTACGATTTAGATGGCACCATTTGAGGAACTCTACGGGAGGCCATGTAGATCTCTGTTGTGTTGGATAGAGGCTGGTGAATCTGAGTTATTGGGACCAAGTCTCATGCAGGAGACTTCATAGAGAGTTAAGTTGATCAGGAAGTGGATGAGTATGACATAGAGTAGGCAGAAGTTGTATGCATATCAGAGGCGTAGACCTCTTGAGTTTGTGATGGGTGATAAAGTGTTCCTTGGGGTGTCCCCAAGGTTGCGTCACTGTGGGGTCAACAGCAGGGTAAGTTTGAACCCAGATATGTGGGACTTTTTGAGATTGTGGAGAGGATCGAACTAGTGGCTTACAGATTGGATCTTCCACAGTGGTATGGTGGGATACATGATGTGGAGGATGTGGAGCTTAAGGAGCATGAGGCTGATGCGTCCTTTGCGGAGCATCCAGTTCTTGTGGTGGATCATAGTGAAAAATTCTGTCGAGGAAAGGTTGTACCTTTAATGCGAGTACTATGGCAGCATGTGAATGTTATGGAAGAAACTTGGGAGCATGAATCCTATATGCGGGCTAAGTGTCCCAACCTCTTCTCTTCATTGGATCAATGAGGCTTGGAAACTCGGATCGAGGACGATCCATAATAAGGTGGGGAGGTTGTAAGATCCTGGTGTTTGGAAGGGTATGTTTTCATTATGTTTTGTTTTAATCCCTTGTTTCAGGATTCAAGGGATGTCTTCTGAATGAATGAGAGGTATTGGGGATGTTTTGGGTGATCGGGCCATGAAATAAGGAATACTAGGAAAGAAAATCCTGGGCGCATGACCTGCGCACAACCAAGGCAAACAATGATGCATGTCCATGTAAACCGTGCAACCCTCCTCCTCCAGACAGTATCATGTGAACGTTTTGCGCACGGTTTTTCGAACCATGTGGCCAAACCCTGTGGCCAAACCAGGCGGCCTCTTAAAGTTGGGAAAAATTACAAAATTTCCACCCCGGGATTTAAAGAACACGCTCGGGATTTCCTCTCCATTCCTCACTCTTCACCCTATGAACAAACCAAATCACCCAAGAGCTCCAAGAGATCGATCTCCATCGTTTTTAAGGTGTTTTTTGTGCCGTTGGAGGTGGATCGATGCTCCGGGTACGACGAATCTCATCCTTGATTCTCATTATTGTTTAGGGTTTGTATATTCTCTCCCTCTTCTTCTGAAGCTCTAAAACCATATCATTTGGGTGAGTTCTAGGTTGATGATCCAAAGTCTGGTCGGATTGAGGTCTAAGGACTCGATTGAGTGTGCGTTCAACCACGGTTTCATGTTAGGTGGTCTAGAAAATTTATCCCAAATTTCAATTGTGGATTTATGCAAGTGTGAATTTTCTCATGGTTTCCTTTTTATGATCTTTGATCAACCTGGATGTGTTTGGTATAAAGGATTCTTAAAAACAGTAAATGGGAACCCTCACGATTACCATGGGATGTGTTGATGATGACATGACCTAATTGGGGCCATCCATGGGCTGTGATGGCTTCTCCTAGGTTTTCGGATTGTTATTAAACAAGTGACCTTCTTTTAATAAATGGTACATCTCATGAAAAATATGTTGGCATGATCAGATGAACTTGGAATAGAAGTTAGGTGATGCACCATGACTTGGAAATAACCTAAAGGTCATTTGGAATGGGTTTAATGGTTGATTCATGGAAATGATGAACATGTTAAATGAGTTGATGTGTAAACTGATTAAATACCATAATGGGATAGGTTATGGGTTTAGTGTTGAATGCTTAGTGAGATAGGCATAACACATGTGAATTGGGTGAATGTTTAAATGATGTGAAATGCTAATGTGTTAATGGGTTAAATCATAATGTGAATTCCCGTGTGGTTTCGTGTAAATTGTGTTTGTCAAAGGGAAATGGTATGGTGGGTTGATGGCTACCTATATGTATAAGAATGTTCACATGGCTTGGTATAGTGGGGTATGACTCGAGGATCTATTCCCAAGGGTCGAGTGAAGAGTGATGCTCTGAACACCACCCTAAATGCATGGGTTAGGAATGGGGACTGAGGATCTGTTATCCTAACGGTTGCATCCTCCCGGACTGAGGCATCGAGGTTAGGATATGGTTTCTATGAGTGGGTTAGTCATAGTGACATATGATAATGATGTGTTCACCCTCTTTCATGTTATTATTGGCCTTATACCCATGTAACATAATTTATGTGATTAGCCCATTTAAATGTGATGAAATGGTAAGTGATGATAATTGGTGTGAAATGAATGGTAATGGAAGTGGAAATGGCTTTGGCTATGAATTGGTTAATGGCGTCCTTAAATAATTACTTGGTAATCATCATTAATATTTCTTTTTCTTGCACTACCTATTCATACTGGATATTTTGTACACACCGTTGGTGGTGGCCAACTGAGTTGTACTCACACCCTACTCGGGTTGTCATTGGGTACCCGAGCAGACTTCAAGTTTGCAGGACAAGAGAAGGGAAAGGGTCCTTGCTAGTTAGTTGAGTGGACATGTGGATCACTTGGTGGAGGATCCGGAAATGGAGTCGGGGCCATTTTGGGGATCTTGTCCATTGTCTTTATTTTGGGATTTTGATCACTTTTTTACTTGTAGTAGGACATGGCATATTTATTATTGGAAATGGTTGTGATACATGTTCCTTGTTTATTGATTGCTATTTCTGCTATGCGTTTATTCTGTTGTAGATTACTGTTGTAAAAATGTGGTATAGTCTCCCCACATGACCAAAAATACCCCTGCTGCTAGTCTGCAGCCTTTGACGTATGGGGAGGCACGCTTTAGGTAATGTATCTACCCGGCTCGGAGCACCGGTTTTGTGGATTCCGGGTCAGAAATGTAACAAATTTAATGAGATGGCTTAATTAATTAAAGGTGGATGGTTTACACAATTAAAAGAGGGGTAGCACTATTAAATCAAGGGAGTTCAAGAGACACTCCCTAATTTATGGGGGAGTTGAGAGGATTCCCCCGATTAATTGGGGGGTGGGGGTTTCATAGGTGGTCCCCAGATAGTAACCTCTCATTGGAGGTCAGGTTCGGGTGGGCCCCACCACCATAACCTCTCATGGGAGGTTAAGTTGTGGTGGTCCCCACCTCTAACTTACACTTGGTTGGTTATAAAGGATAACAAAAAATAAAACATATGTTTGTTTTATTTTATTATTTCCATAAAAAACCCAAGAACTAACTTTCACCCTCGACCAACGGTCGTCGGGGAGAAAGTCTTCTTAAAAAAATATTGGCGCTGCGAGTTCAACGATGTCCTCAAATTTCCATTCCGATCACTGGTTCAAAAGTTATAATAACATGCTCATATGTTTACTAAACGTACCCGAACAAAACATCAGAAATTGATTCTGAGCACATCGGGCCTCGGAATCACGCATCGTCAACATTCACCGACTGAAAAAATTACCATATATTTTAAAAAAATTAAATGAACATTCTAGATCTTTAAATTATCCTCACCTTAGGGATTTACATCCCTGTAAGCCACAACTCATAACTAAGGGAACAAGTGGGGGTACTGATCATGCATCTGAGCCTCCCGCTCCCATGTGCTCTCCTGGAGGTTCCCACACTGCTACTGAACGCGCACCAGAGGAATTGACCATCCATTAAGGAGGCTCTTTTATCGATCCTCAATATCTATCGGATCCTCGGTAAAATTCTCCAAATAGTCGATGTCCATCTCTACATTGTTGATGAATTGGGAAGGGTCATGCACGTATCTCCTCAGCTGGGATACATGGAAGACGTCATGCACCCGGTAAAATTGATTTGGAAGAGATAAATGCTATGCCACCTCTCCAACTCTACTGAGGACTTGAAAGGGTCCACTGAACCTCAGAGATAAAATTCTTCCATGAAAAAATCTCTGTAGACCTCTTCGTGGTGAGACTGGTAGAATGACGTGGTCACCATCCTTGAACTCCAGAGGTCTCAGTCTCCTATCGACATACGACTTCTTCCTTCTCTGTGCAGTCTTCATTCACTGCTGGATTATCTGCACCTTCTCTGTGGTAGCTCGTACCATCTCTGGTCCCACTAGTGATGACTACCCTAGGTCAGTCCAACAAAAAGGTTATCTACAAGGCCTCCTGTATAATGCCTCAAAAGGTGCCATCCCAATGGCGGAGTGACAAATATTTTTATACGAAAACTCCACCAAAGGAAATCGATCCTCCCAACTATGATTGAAGTCGAGGACACAAGTATGAAGCATGTCCTAGAGGGTCTGAATGCTCCACTTAGTCTGGCCATCCATCTCATAATGGAAGGTAGTTCATAAATGAATCTATATCCTGAAAGCCACATGCAACAACTTACATAGCTGGGAAGTAAAACATGTGTCACATTTGAATACAATCGTCGAAGATATTCCATGTAGTCTCACAGTCTCATGTACATAGAGGCATCCCAGGATCTCTACCGAACCCTACTCTCTTATAGGTAGGAAGTGGGCCGACTTGGTGAGTTGGTCAACGATCACCCAAATCGAGTCATGTCCCATTGATGTAAATTTAAGACCCATCATGAAGTCCATGGATATCTCATCACACTTCCTCTCTGGGAAATATAAAGGTTGAACCAAAGCTTCTGGTACCTGATTCTCCACCTTCATTTGCTAACATGTGAGGCATCGAGAGATGAACTATGCTATTGCCTTCTTCATTCCCAGCCACTAGTGCTCTTTTTGGAGGTCCTGGTACATCATCGCCACTCCAGGATGTACCATTAGAGGAGATGTGTGGAACTCCCTCAAAACTTTATCCTAAAGTGACCCCGGTTCCATGGTACGTCCTCTAAAGAGGATGACGTTCTCCCCACCTTCAGAAAATCCATCAGGTGTATGTACTATGGATATCTAAGCACGTCATGCCTCGTAGTTAGTGTCTCCAAACTGTGCCTCCTTGATTTGTTAAAGGAGTAGTGGAGTGACTATAAGAGACTGAAGGAAAACTAATCCATCTCTATCCACAAATGATATTTGTAAAGTATCCAGTTGCTCTTTTTCCTCGCCTAGAAAATGTATCCCAGACCACCTGTTGAGTGAATCTACAAGAACATTCCCCATCCTAGGATTATATACTCTCTCGAAGTCATAGTCTTGGAGGAACTCAAGCCAACATCGATGTATCAGGTTTATATCCTTCTGGAAGAAGATATTCCTGAGACTCTTGTGTTCAGAGTACACTATAAAGCGCTCGCCCATGAGATAGTGTCACCATATCTTCATGAAGAAGACCACTGTTGCTAACTCCAGGTCATGGATATTGTAGATCTTCTCATGCTATCTCTGATATCGACAAATATATGTGATCTCTTCTCTCTCATGCATCAGGACTCATTCAATTCCAGTCCCTAATGTATCGTAGTAAACAACGTACCATTTTCCTTCCTTTGGAATCCTCGAGATGGGAGAACTAGTCAGCCCCTACCTCATCTCCTGAAAACTCTTCTATAGAAATCCTCCACTATCGATTATAGTGGGTCCACTGGGTCATACAGAGGAACTTCCCACTAATTTTGGACTTCTAAGGTACTCTTCCTGTCGAGTACCGTGGGTATACTTCTCACACAGAGTCACTCAACACTGTGGGTCTGCCGCCACAACCAGGCACTCTCCCTCATAGAGGAGGAGTACTCTTACAGCCAATGGTTTTGAATGTTTTTACCCCTAGAATAAATCCTGGCCTAATCTGAGTCACTACTTTTGTGTTTTCATCATTATTGAGATGGATTACTTGATAACATAGGTATATGTATGGGAATATACCTATGTAAGATTATCTGTTGATTTCATACTTTTTGGTCTATCCTTGTTGGATTTTGAGATACCTTGAGGTTCTTCGGATCCCTACTGAGTATCATTATACTCATCCCTGCACGGGATATACCCACACCTTGTTGTGTTGGTTGCAGATGACAGATAGCACCGACTGAGGCTGAGAGTACATGGACTGGATGATACCCGGAGGTGGACCTCATGATGAGTCGGTACACGGAGGAGACTGACAGACGTGGAGTGATGTGGACACTATCTGTACCTACCCTTCAAGTAGGAATCTCGTAGGACGACCCAACATCTGTTTTTTATTTCTTATGTTATACTTATACTTCCAGTTTCATGTACTTTAAAGATGGGCTGGTATTTCTAGCCCCTTTTACTTTTCATCGCTCTTTTGTTATACATTTAACATTGTGTTTTTTATCCAATTGTGTGCTCTATTGTGTGCGTTTATAGGTTGTAAAGGCAATATATTCCCAGTTTTAAGGAATTACGCCTTTGGTGCTAGTCTACAGCCCATGGCCTATGGATGGAAATCTTGGGTTAGTCATTACACATGCCCTTGGGGTTGGGTTGTGACAGTTGTTCATGTGAATCGTGGACTACAGCATCACAAAGAGATGCGATTAGTTCATGCTTTAGCTAAAATTTATTATGGATGTGTATAATATACATATGTTATATATATAACATAAAAATTATACATTAATTTATAATATATATATATATCATTTACACATATTTATATCATTTCGATAATAAAATGGAAACAGAGTTCATGACTACGTACTACCTACCTTCTCCAGGAATGGTTTATTAAATTTTCATTTTATACATTTATATTTTTATTAATATATATATAAATAATGTATATGAGGTTATATCATGGTTAATAATATGGAAATGAATAAATTATTATCATAGTAATAGGACCAAAAATAAATACTCAAAACCTATAAAAAAACCTAGCGATTATTACATGAAACGTGACAGTAACACGGTATTGTGAATAAATATGTAATACAATTGTAATATGAAAAACAAATATGTTATGATTTTTGTGAATATAGTTGTGTATGAGAAGTATAATAAACATATAATAATTATAATTGATTTTTTAATGTGTTAAAATTCATGACATAAGATAAAGGTATTTCTAGTATCACTTTTATTTCAACGATATTTTTTCCATATTCACCACACATTTATTATGTCTACAATATATATCTAACTGTGACATATTATATAAATAACTAGATTTATTTAATGATATTAAACATTCAATATTATGTTATTCTTTCATAGATATCATTATTCCAAATATACCAATGTAGTAAGGGATTTCCATCACACATATTACTTTTGTGAGACACATGGATTATTACTTATTTTTTGCTTCTATGTAGTGTTTATACTACCCCTGAATTTATTTTATTATTCTTTCACATCCAATATTTATAATTAAATATACATTTTTTGATCTATTTTCGTTGGGATATAGTTTCAAAGTTACCCATGTTGTAAGGGAATTTTGCCTCAATTTCCCCATTTCATGACACATGTTATGTTATCCACCTATATTTTATTGTGAGGTGATTACCATACACCTTTCAAATGTTATATCTGGAATAAACTTTTTAAAATAATACATTAATCTTTGGGTAATTCTATTCACTAATGGGGATTATAATTCATTGTATCTAAATTTGTAAGAGTTTTTTCTAGAATCTCATTATTTATCGAGGTTATTTATGATTATGCTTCCAAGGAGAAATATTATGATATGTATCTCTTGAAGTATCATGAAATTTATTCTAATATTTTTATTCATTATAACATCATTTAATGTTACTATATTCCAACTATATTTTACATAGAATAAGTTAATAAAAGTTTTAATAAAATACATCATTATCTCTACATTCAGTTGAAAAACTAAATTTCCCAAATACATGTTTTCTAAGAATGTATTAGAAATGTTCTAATATTTTCTTATAATTTTTTAAAAAATAATTTTGAAATAATTTTACTTTTAAAAAAATGCTATTATATGTAATATTTTTCAACTTTTCTAATCAAGGAAAAGTTATTAACTTATTTATTTTCATAAGGAATGTTTGAAATGTAGGAATTAATCTGCATTAATGATTGTAATTTCATTTAAGATTACATTGAATGTTAAAAAGATTACTAATAATGAAACATTTATCATTTTTTTGGGAAATTTTACTTTGATTTTTTTTTTCAAATAATAGGGTTTTCAATAGAGTTTTATGTTTTAAAAAGATTATTAATGAAAATATAATATTTTCATGATGAATTATTTAATTTTATTTAATTCATACTCTAGTATTTTATAAATGGTTTTAGATTATAAATATCTTGAAAAAAATATGTGTTTAAACATGTAAATTCAATGAAAATATATTTTCCATAATAAATAGTCCAAGTGATATATAAATATTTTTATACATCTTAAAACACGTCCCGTGAAACCAATTTTGAATTCATGAGGATATGCTCAAAGAAAATAATTATTTTTCTTTATTTTAATTGTATATTTTTTTGTTGTGTTTTTTTAATAATGAATTTTTGTATTGCATGGGATATATCATGATTAAACCCAGTTATTTTCATGGTACATGCTATGATTAAATTATTATGAAACCTTTATATATTATACAAGATATGTTTTTTATGAAAAATTTATAATACCCATTTCATTTCATCGGTTATGATATAATGAATTCGTTATTATCTTATTAAAAACATAAATATAGATTTCATTATCAGAATGGTAATACATATATATATAACTGTATTTTGTTGGGTAATAATTTATATATCATATGAGATAGATAATACTACATTTGGGAGTGAACTCACTATAATAATACATGGATTCCAATAGGGATGACGGTCTGTCCCGCCTAGGAGATATATCTTCCTGTTTTTGGTAATAATTATGTGTTAATAATGTCATTATTAAACATAATTACATGTTCAATATGATATATTTCATCTTCATTCCATGTTAAAAATGTTATTCATGAAGATGATTACATTTTAACATTGTTATGTAGGATCCTGATTACATTTTAAGAATGTTTTGAAGGGATCTAATTAGATTTTCACAATGTTATATGTGATTCTGATAACATGTTCACAATGTTATACATGGACGTATTTTTATTTAGATTAATTTATGTGAGGGATTTATTTCATTTCCATAACTTAATTAGTAAACCTGTATATATTTAAACATGTTAAAAAAGTTATATATTGATTCTTATCAAAAAAATCGATGTCTTGTAATTTTTTTACATGGACTACTCAAGTATTTTTCATTACTATTTATGTATTTTTAAATGCTAATATTCAATCTATGATTTACGTTTCTAATCATTAATATAAATGGTATGATTATTTCATGTTATGTTAAAGTTATTATACCCATATACTTATTTCATTCTTAAGTATATTCTATGTTTTCCTGTATTAGTCATTAGATCTCTCTATTTAATATGTGTCATTTATGGTATTTGATATGTTAGGTATGATTTTAAAATTTCATTCTCATTATGTCATAGCAACATACTTATTCCATTATTGTGTATCATCCATATTTTTCCTTACTGAAAATATTTTCTCACGATTTCATATTTCTCCTTTTCCCAAGATAAGAAGATTGATTTTATATAGTAGTTAAAATATGATGGTCTTTTCTTGAAACATTATTTATATTTCACCATGATAAATCATTATATTTTAATATTCCATTTTCTCTAATCTATAATGGTCCCCATTAATTTTTTTGTAATGTGATGAATATACATCTAAAATGAAATAATCTCCATGTATTCCATGTATGAGAAGCTTGTGCCATTGTATATTATACTAAAATAAATTTTCTTCAACCATTGGAATCATGAATGAGGAAACATTAGTGATATACAATGAAATATTGTTGAAGATATTTAAATGGAGGTCTTTATGGATAATCCAAATGACTATTCAACGATTATGAAAATTTCTGGAAATTTTGGAAAATGATTCAAAGAGTGGATTCCATGAAATTATATCTCTATCTATATAGTAAAAGAGGATGTGGATCTAGAAAATATGTACCTTGGGGTAAAAAATTTAAAAAAGTTCATATTACAAAATACTCAACTGGGAACTCGTGATTGAACATGGGTATTATTTCACACCTAATTTGACACTCCCAGGGGACATGAATAGAAAATTGAAAAAGACATTACAAATGATCATGAAGGATTTAAATTGAAGATGACATAGAATATGCTACACTAAATTTAAATTTTCATATATTGAAGAAGATTTTGTCATGATTTAGAAATTATATATCTGATGTTTCATGTTTTTTTGTTTTCCCACTATGATTTGTGTCTCTCACAGTATGAATATGGATTTAGAAGAATTATAGATATTTGAGTAATAATATTAACATTAAAAATTATTAAAAATTTCGTGATTATGGGAATCAACGTTTTATTATGACTGAAGTGGAAGATATTGTGATTATTCAAAATCATCTATCATGATATATGATTAACAATGTGAAATATTGTGAGATTATAAAAACATCAAATAAGATGATGCTGGAATTTGTGAAAATTCTTGTGGAAATGAGCATGGAGAGATGAAAACCCATATTCTATATGTCATCATGGTGAGTAATAGACCCTAATGAAATATCTCAATTTGAGGGGATTATTTTTTCTATCAAGATGAAAAAAATCACATATTGAAAAATTATGGAGAATTTCAATATCTTATATATATAATTCCATGTTTTCGTTTCAGTGGAATATTTAATAATGAAATGAAATTTATTATCAGTATCATTTTTAATACAATAATCAAATTAAAATGATCTTATTACTCATGAGAGCATACATAAGGAATAAAAGAGAAATATCATGATGAAAATATGAATGGTTTTACGACTAATTGAAATATTGATGATGAATAATAGACTAATGATGATATTTGAATGGGATGTTATATTAGGTAAAATAATAAGTATGAATAAGTAATGGCATAATAATGATAGGCAATTATTGATCTGTTTTGGAATTCGAGATTTATGATATATTAGCATATATAATGATTGTTTGCATATGTTTTTATTTAATTATTTTAAAAAATATTATAAATGATGTTAATGGCTTAGAAAAGTGATTTATTGTCAAAATTATATTAAGTTGAAAAACCATATAATTATTATAAGGTGTTCAGAAAAAAAAATTGATTGTATTTTATTTTATGGTCTAATAATAATGAATTGATTTCATCAGAAATAAAATATTGATTTGTATTCATATATTTTCATGCTATCATGGATGGAATTTAATGAATTTTTTTATTTATAGAATATAAACAGTAATATTTTGATTAGGAAAAATGAATGTTTTATGTTAATATTTATTGTAATTTCTATTATTACCATGTTTTGAGAAAATATATGATGATTTCTTTGACATTTATATATGTGAAAACAGAAAGATACATTATTAAATATTACAGAAAGAAGATTGTTTTTATTTTGAAGAATATATTAACCTCAATTATAATGTTTTTTAATACTCTTATTTTATAAGGGTATCATAGTTAACCATTTATTGAATTGTTTAAGTCAATCACCATGTCTGTTTTTAATGATTAAATAATTACCTCACCATATAAGAATATTTAATAATAATTTACCGATTCTAACACTTTTACAGTATTGATAACTAAATATATATTAAATGAATTATCATTCTATTTATTGATATCAGGCTCAGTTAGTTATTTAGGAATATAAAGTCCACCTTCATTAAATGGAACATGAGATGAAGTTAAAATTTGAATTGAAAAAAATGTAAGATTGAGAATGTGCAAATGAAATAGAATGAAATCATGTATGTTTTTCTCATTTCTTATATACATAAACATTAGTTTAAGGATCATTAAAAAATATTGTTATCTTGATACCAACATTTAATAAGAATCTAGTGGCCCCATAGATCATTACAGAAATATGGTTTCTGATCAATAAATTTCTCTTGATCACCCACATTATTTTGTCTAGTAATATCTATCATTATCTAAAATATATACACATTACGTTAATAGCTAAATCTTCACCTCCCACCAATTTTCTCTTATGTGGAAACCTAGTCCAGAGTTTCATTTTCAATCCATTATGTTTACAGCATTACATTTTTAATGAATGATATATTATTCATTTGTTTGGTGGTTTATTATTAAATTAACTTCAATATATTAAAACATTATTGACATCTATAATTTTTTGGGAAAAATTAATTATAAGGTGGTATAATGTATCACATAATGTTTTTATGATTTCATTAAAAAAATTAAAAATATTTAATTGAATGCAATACATGGTACACCTAGTAAATATTGATTTAAAAAACACCAAATAAATATATTAATACACCCAACACATATATTATTTTTTAAAAGTATAACTCTATGTTTATTCGGTGTTATATTAAATAAAATGTTTATTATATGACATTCATTACATGTATGGATGATTTTATCGAAGTAAAATATACAATTAATTTTATTATTAAAATATTATAATAATAATTAGATATCCATTGGAATCGATGTTTGTAATAGTATTAACTATATTATTGAAGTAAATTTTACACATGAATGTAAAATGTATTCTTTTTTTAAAACTTAATTTGAAATTACACTGATATCTCTTGGAAAATAAAGAAAATCCTTTTTTAAATTAATAGTATTCTATGAAAAAACCTGTATTATCCTAATAAATTAAATAAAAAAATTATCATTAATGATTATAATGTAATTTATATATTATATATTAAATTAAATATTTAACATTTATATTATTTGTTTTATAGAAAATATATAAGAAAAAACATTTTTTTCACATAAGATGTTGTACTTTTCAAAAAGGAAACGTTACCACATTTTAATTAGACATTATTTTGAGAATAAATTTATACAATTTTATAAATAAATTTTTACAATATATTTTTTTTAAATATTAACATACAAATTATATTAGGGAGAATATTTTTCATTATTTTATAGAAGATTTTTTTCGATGAATAGTTCAAAATTCTAAATTTTAATAGAAAAATGTTATTCATCCGAAATAATTTATATAGAGAAATTAGATTATTATTTTATATTAAATAATAAATAGATATATTTTTAAAAAATTAATATGATATATTTCATTATAATATATTTAACATTTGAAATTGTGTTTTAAAATATTTCGTTCTTTTGATTACTTTGACTATAAAAACTCGTTTTTTGTCATGTATATTAGATTAATTTTATATTAATTTTCCCCACTAATGTGAATAATATATTGAAAATGGATTGTGTGTTAATAATATTATTATAATATAATTTCTAAAAATATAAACTTAATGTTTCATAAATATTATTTTTGAAGACATTTAAAATTATTAAGAACATTTAAGAAAAAAATGAATTTACTGAAGGATAAATAATTAATCATAAGGATCATAATGGTCTAGAAACAAATCTAAATCCCATTTTATGAAAATTTTTTAGTCAATTTTCTATATTTTATATAACATTATTCATTATTTTTGTCAAATGTGGTATGGTATACCTTCCAATATTGTTTACCTTTTTTATATTGGTAGTCACACAACACCTCATCCATTATAAATTCGAACTCACTCGTCTCACTTCGAACCACATGTAAAGATATTTTCATTGAGAAAAACCTCAAAATAACATTAAAACCCCTAATCTAAGTCTATAAGACATAAATTATGCATATAACCAACAAATGAAGTATTTTAGTGAAAATGCAAAGGGAATACCTAGATAATAAGTAACATTCATCAATGATCATTTTTTTATTTCTTCTTAATTACCATTATATAATTGTTATATCATGATTATATAATAACATATGTTTTGTAAATATACTTATATTTTGTAATTTTATGGGTAACACCTAAATTGTTTACCAATTCTATAAAATAGGACACTAATCCGTCACTCTTCTATACAGCGGACTACCGTCAAGCAAACAAATATGGTACAATATTCCATTTAGACCATTGAAGAATGGTAATATTGATGTTGATATTTTTTACATATTATATTTATGATTTTTAATTATTTAATATTTAAATAAAATTTTTATATAACACTTTACTTAATTATTTTTAATTTTTGGAAATAAGATAATGTTTCTCATGTGTGCAGTAGGCAATCACCTCCCTAAGTGATTTGAGTGATTCATTATTTACATGGAATGAATTATTCAAGTGATTAATAGACATATGTTAAATATATAACATTATAATTAAATTATAACGATAATATATATATATCATTTAATATTATTTCATTCAATATGATATGAAAATGGAAACATAGTTTTTGCACACTAACAACCTACCCTTTCAATGAATAGTATATTTAATTTCCAAATTCTATATTGTATCGTTTTCTTATAAAAACATAAATAATTAAATGATATGGTATTTAAATTATTTTTTTCATTTTTGAAATTTGGAATTATTCATTAATATAATAGGACCTTGAAAAAAAATTAAAACATATAAAAGTAATGAAATTATTACCTAAAACACGAAATTAACATCATATTTTTAATAAATGTATAATAAAAACATCATAAGAAAACCATATATGGTATGTTATATTAGAATATATATATATATATATATTAATATATTTAGAATAAAAATATAATTATTATTTTGGAGGTTGAATGAGTATGAATGAATTCAACACTTATGCTAAAGGGATTTATAGTTTTACTTTTATTTCGGAGAGACTTATGTAATTTTTAGTTTCTTTTATTTTTTATGGTCTATAAACATCAATATTAAATGTTATATAAGAAATTTATATATATAATGATGTTAATTTATCATTTGTGTTATTCCTTCATTGATCTCATGATTAAAATGTTACTCAAGTATTAGGGGATTTTTGTCTCACTTTTTACTTTCATGAGATAGAAGAGACATTCCAAACCTTTTTATTCTTTTTGTTTTATATACATCACAAGAATTTAACTTAATATTATAATAAATATTTTTTTTATTTCACATTAATTTTTTGTTCTCCCTCTCAAGGGGTTACAAATTCATTGATACCAATGTTGTAAGGGAATTTTTTATTAATTTCTCATCTTTGAGATGCATGTTATATTATTCACATATATTCCTTTATGAGTTTTATAAATATAATTATTTTAATGATATATTAAGAAACACGCATGATTATTAAATCATAGAGATTATTATTTAATGTTACTAATGTGGTATGTGTTTAGGGATACAATATCATCAATTTTGAATATTTTGTTATGATTATGCTCTCATTTAAGAAATCCTATGATCCACCTATAAATACTTATTAACAATTTTGTAATCCTATATATATATTAATTATATTATTCATGAAATGTTACAATTATTAAACTAATTGGTACAGAAGATAATAATTAAAAATTTATTGAGGAAATTATACTTTATTTCTCACTTCGGTCAGAAATCTATTTTCTCCAAAAGCTAGTTAATGGATAAATGATTTTAGAAATGTTTTTTGAAATTCTCTAATGACTTTTATAATAATTTTTTTCCTTGTTATACCTTATTAAAATGGTTTTAGATACACTATTCTTTACATTTATGATCAATGCACTTTTTATCTTTTTTGTGTGAAAATTTTATAATTGGAATTTCTAGATTTATTCATTTTCACATACTTCATCTAATTAAAGCTCCCATTGATGTTTTTATATATTATGATAAAATAATTTGTTTTCATAATATTCTATAAGATAGAATATTATATTTTTACATAGTGAAAAACAAGTTAACAAATGTTTTCTATTATGAAAATCATTTTCAAAGTGAAAATGTTATTTTCCTCAAGAATTTATTTAAAGTATTTTAAAATGTTACTTTGTATAGTTTAAAAGTGGATTTAAAAGTTATGAATTATGAAAATGAGTAATGTTTTATATATTTAGTTTTGATGAATGGTCACTTATTTTATGAAATTATTTATGTGTTATTTCAAAATCCACCTTCAAAGAAGATTATATTCATTGATATATTTTATTTTTTCTGGTGATAGGATCCAAATTAACCATTCATATTATTTGTATTAGTTGTTTTTTATTATGATGACATGTTTTTTATTAAAACAATTGTTCTTACATGGGTTATAACCTGATGAAACTCACTTATTTTCATGTGTTATTCGATAATGAAATGATTATGAAACATGTCTCTTTTATATAGGTAATGATATTATCAATTATTTAAAACAATAACATTATCTCATGGATTATTATATGATTAATGTTGGAAGACATTGCAGAACACATAATTGTAGTTTTAATTATGTGATCAGTTTGACCAATAACTCCATCAAATTAATTGGGTAATTAATTATATATATCATGAGATAGAAATACATAAAATGGGGAGTGATTCGGGTACAATAGGATAGGGATTCCACATAGTATTGTCTTATGGAAACCTGGGAGTTGTATCCACCTATGTGAAAAACTAATTAGATGTTCACAATGTTATTCATGAACCTGATTACATGTTAAACATGTCATGTGTGAGATTGAATATATGTTAGCGGTTTAATATATGAGCCTGATTACAAGTTCACAATGTTATGTATGAACCTAAATATATATCTATCATGTTATTATTTAACTAGATTACATGATGAAAATGTTATGTTTAATAATAATTAAATTTTCCAGAGGATATATGTTATCCATGTTGAATTTCAATAAGTTTATTTAAGGTCCATATTTTATGTATTTAAAATTTTAACTGGACATTTTAGTATTTACACATGTTTAAACGATTATGACATAATGTGTATGCCACAAGTCCACAAATTAGGAAAATGTTATATTCTCATGACTCATGTAATTTTTAAATTATGATGAATGTCTTGTGAACTGAAAATGTATATTCAATGATTAATGTTTACGTTCAATGATATACATGTATAGTTTTCTTATTTTATGCTAATTATCTAAAACTGTTATTGGTATTTTAGGACAACTTATCTACTATATTTTACCTTATTGCTCATTTGATCTCACACTTTATTATGTTTCCTTTGCCTAGGATATGATACTCTTTTTATGTAGGAGTACTAAATGGGAAGATCTTTGGGTAAAACATTGATGATCATTTACCTATTTATTAGATATTATTACTAGTTTCCAATGAAAATAGAATATTATGGTCTTCGAAAATGTTAGGTGTAATGTGTTTAATATTCATATAAAATTATTTATCCTTAATGTATGAGAATCCATGTTTGATAGACAAAAAAAAATTTCATTGGTAATTGTTTAAGGACACGAGGAATTTTTATCACTATTATGATAACATGGTCATTTAAAAGTTGATATTAGTTATTCTAGAATAAAAAATATTCACCATTAATTCTAATAGTTTTATTTAAATGATGTGATTCTAGATTCAATTGAATAATGGATAAAATTCTATAATATTTGTGAGTATATTTTAATATGGTTTATGTAAAAATATTTAAATAATTCCAAAACTCTAAAAATTGATCATGAAACAAACTATTTATAAAATACCTTTAATTTTGATGAACAAATGGACTTTCTTATAATCCAATATTAATGTATTTGAGGCCCTAAACATTCAATTTTCCATTTACATTCTTGTGATCAATTACCATAATCACCATTTTTATTTATTTAAAATTTTTACACATTCCATCCTATGTTCTCCTTTTGGGAAAACAGGCAATTTGTTGTCACATATGTACATTTTAAATCACATTGTATACAAAAAAATAAGAATTTACTAACCCTTTTTAGGATTTAGTTTTACAACAACATTATTTTCAATTTTGTAACATTTTATTACTATTATACAATTCATATTACGAGGATTCAATTTATTTAAGGTGGTATTTGTAACACCTAGAAATTTTAGAAGAAGACAATTATATATGGTATTATAAAGCATTTTCCACACTGAGTTTATCAATCTTAAAAAACACACCTCTTGGTATAGGTTGCATTATATAAAACCCCAATATTTTCATATTAGATTATGTATTTAACACATAACCCAATTCTTAAAGGACCCATGATATATTTTACCATCATAACCAAGGTATTAAAATTAAATGTATGAATTGTATAAAATAATTAATTGAATATATTATATATGTTTTTGTGTGTGTGTGTTTTACTCATTATTACTTATTCATTAATATTCTAAAAATAATCATTAAATTTTTACCTAGTGATTTTATTTTTCAATAATATGTTTTCTTAAGAAATGTTTTTATAAATTGTCATGAATAAATGTTATAATAAATTTTTAGAACATTCATAAAATTTATTTGATTAATTTTCTTAATTTTTATTATACGAGTAAAAAAATTATATTTGGTGATACTTTTGTATTATTCAGAAACTACTGATTTCAAATGAAAATTGAAAAATACATATTTTTGAAAAAAAATTATCATTTCAATAAATGAAATAATTTAATAGTAAAAATATGATGTCAATATTTTTTTCAAGTAACCATTATTAAATTTAATCTATCAAATTAATCTTAATTAAATTATATAATTTTTATTATAAGATTTTTTTTGTTGTAAAAATGTTTTTATATTAAAAATATTATAAAATGAATAATATTTGTAGATTATTATTAATTTAAAAAATATATAATGGGTAATTTTATATTTTAAAATTTTATATTTTAATTTTGAAAATATTTATTTAGTTTCAAAATTTTTTTATTAATCACAAACATATTACAAATAATATTTTTTCAAAAAATATTATTCTTAAAAACCTACCATCACAATGCATATACAAGATTAATATAAAATTTAAAATTCTTCACATATGTTAATTGGAATTGGTAAAATGGATTTATGATGTTGAATTATAATAATTGACAGTTTTTAATATTTCAAAATTACTTTTTCAACATGATGATTATTAAAGAAGATAAAATTAGTCACATTTATTAAGGAAAAAAAGTCTTCTAATGGATTAAAATGTAATAAAATTTGTTAAAAATGTCATTGAATCATTTAAAAAATCAATTTTATTGAAATATTTAAACCCTTATGAATTGATGATAATTTTTGGAGTTTTTAGGACTATATTCTATGAAAGTGTCCAATAAAAGAGGTTATTTAATGAGAAATGAAAAATATATTTTTTTACATTTAATGTAGTTAACTGTTTTGTATCGGAGAAAAAATATTGGTTTATTTATAAATATTATTTTGATATATAAATGAGTATTTAATAGCATGATATGTTATTTTAAAATTTTTAAATGAATTAATTACATTTAGTACATAAGATACACCTATACAATAATTATTTATATAATAATTAAATAAAATTAATGATTTTTAAAAATATTAGAAGTCACATAAATTTATATAATTAACGTATTCAATTAATTTAATAAGTGAATATAACACATTAAACGGTATTTTGGATTAACTATTCTATTTCTATCATTTTATTGATAAATTTAAACATCAAATTAAATTAATAATTTCAAAATTGACATTAATGGTATTTTATAATAAATGATATTTATTAAATGTTTTAAAAATATTAAAAATAAAATTATACAAAAAATTTTGTAAATGGTAATTAATATCCATTATGTAAAATTAAAAGATAAATTGTGTATTCCATAGCTAATATATTGACCAAAAAATATTAAACAGCTCTTTTAGTGTGGTTAAAGTTAAATTGGTGTTATTTAACATTACATGTGTTTGTGATAAGATAGTTTTAGACACACATTGTATTTTTATTAGATAAATTTGATATAAAGTGTAACGACCCAAACATTCCTAAATAGAATTTCCTCTAGATATAATTAAATGACTTATTATGGATATATAAAATGTGAACTTCATTGGTTTTAAGTAACTAGTTTTTAAAATACCGTTATGAATTGTGACCATTGCTAATATAGTCGTTGAACAGTGATCACATGATTAGTATAAATATAAGTATCTAAAAAATCCAATTTACTCAGACAAAACAAATGATGGCCTCATCCAGTAGACTTGGACCATAAAAATCCCATTTGTCGGAGCTCAAAAAGAAGGTGGTGTCATTGGGTTTCACTTTGGACCATGCCCAACCTGAGTTGAACACATTAAGCTTGAGCGGAAATGACTACAGGAGAAGTGGAAGTTAATAGTGATTACACCCGAGCGATGTTATCCGAGCCACCCCAAGAGTCTGCCATTATAACATACCTTCCACGTTGGTCTTATGAAGTTGTTATAATGGGTAATTTAACAAGACCGTAGCACTATTTCTATTTATAATATTTTTTTATAAAGAATGTGAATTCATTTTATTATTGTTACATTGAAAATTGTTTTTAAAGCACAAATAGTATTTTTAGTTAATATTAAACAACATATTCTTTTTTGATTAATTAATGGATTTTTTAATTAAATAATATTTTAATAAAATATTATTATAAATGAATTATTTTTAATATATATAAATGATCATATAATTTTATAAATGAAATTGTAATTTTTATTATGGTTAGAAAGCTGTTTTTGTCAAAACCCGGGAATTTTTTATAAATGTTGGTTTTTATTTTAAAAGTAAAAATTAAAATATTTATAAAATTATATTGATAAAATGAATAGTTTTTTTGTAATCGTGACATCGAATTTATCCAACGGTGAATTTTTCATAATTTTCTGAGACAGTCAAATTTTTGTGAGAAACTTAAATACTGTTTAAATGAATAATGTGTTTTATGACATAATAATGACGCAATATTGATGTAATCAAATAATATAAACATTAATTTCGGACAATATATGTTTTAACATTAAATTAATTTTATTTTGGGTTTGTTTTATTTTTTTACAAAGCTTTTGTGGACCCTCCAATTCTTATAAAACATTTTGCCTTTTTATATTGTTTTCCTTGAGAGTGTGACTCACCTCTACACAAGAAACTCTATTATTTTAAGAAGTTCGGCCATTGTCCTTATAAAAGTTAGTTTTAAAATAACTGTTGCAAAAAACCATAGGCAAAAACCATGGAATGGATTGTGTTATTTATTAGTTTAATGTGTGGTGACCCAAACCGAAATAATAAAGAATTCCCACTCCTTTCCTATAAAAACCCACCCAATCGGCCACTTACATTCACTAAAGCCCATTGGAGTTAGTCCACCCACTTCACTACTTTCTCTAGAATACTCCAAAGGTTCAATAATTTCCTAATAATCCTCTCTAAATCCTCTCCCAATCCTTTGGGATCACACTTCCAAGTAAGGTATTTCATCCATTCTC
This sequence comes from Viscum album, assembly GCA_963277665.1. Classification (NCBI taxonomy): domain Eukaryota; kingdom Viridiplantae; phylum Streptophyta; class Magnoliopsida; order Santalales; family Viscaceae; genus Viscum; species Viscum album. Next base: position 477,739,430 of record OY728148.1, read on the forward strand.
ATTATTGCCCAATTTTGATTAAATTGATGAGCCCTTGTTTCTATTAAAAATGTTGGGGAATGATTTTTCACATCCCCCATACATCCCTATATATGTTTGGATGATTGTATACCCCTTTATCTCTCATTAATTCTTCCCATGTACACCCGTTAAAATGCCCAAATCTTGAGAGGGATCTATCTCTCCTCTTTTACATCCAATTAATTATTTCGTATTATGAATATAAATTCCATTATGTTTACTGGGAAATGTATATATATGGATCAATTAATTTCCATTTCAATTAACAATGATGAGACACCATTTTCAATCTCATCAAACATTTTTATGAATCCTTATGTCACGTGATTATACTACCAAAATTGCACCATGTTCTTCCAAGGCAGGATCATTGTGTGGTGAAAACACTACACATGTCTCTATCAAGGGTATTCACCTTTATGAACATATAAATATTGAATTGTACTTTAATTTATTTTATCCACATTATATAATCATGGAATAACTTATGATTTTGATAGATTCCATGTTATATGGTCCAAGTGGCACACTTTTGCATGATATGAAATGTTTATGAAGGGTTTGCCCTGATAGCGCTGTAATGCATTGTGTAAAGTATAGTATCATGATATGTCATGTGTAATGGGTGTTTACTCATTATAATTAATTTTAAATGGTTATTTACTCATGATTTATGTGTAATGAGGGTTTACTCATGCTTCATGATCAATGAGCCTTGGCTCGTGATAATTTAATGTTATGTGTTGTCACCACAATTCTATGTTATGATTATCATTCTTTTTCATGTTTTATATTAATGGTTCTCTTGTTATCCATTGATATTCCTATTTCCTAACATGTATTGTATTTATATTGTTATTCCATGTTTATTCCCTTATCGGGCTTTATAGCTCACCCTTTTCTTATGCATGTCCTCATTTATCCCATGAAATGTTATGTATGAGGGAATGTATTGGTCATGTGAAGGATGTTTTCAATAAATATGTTTGGTGTTTTATGTTCTAAGATGATAGTTAATATTCCTAAGCCCCATATACCATATACCATTCGATCATTTATTTTGTATCAAGTAATGATTTTATGAAATAAATCAAGTTTAAGTGTATAATAAAAAGTGGTTTGTTATAGTTGGTAACAGTGGGTAGGTTTAGTAATTTTTTGGGAGCAAGATTAGAAAATTGTAGTGAAGACATAGAGACAATAATAAGTTTAATAAAAAATCCCTAAGTATTGGTGACTACTGATTATGTTGTTTATCAGGAAAATACATCTTTTTCTGGATACGAGCAGGTAGAGGTGGCTCTAGAACAGATGTTTTCTAGGGGAAAAACTGAAAACACCGCTTTGACCTATACTCGAACGAGAAATGGTGCATGAAAATGGGCAGTAATACACTATTGGTTATGGAACTCCTAGGGGATATGAATTTGTAAATTCACATTCTTATTATGAACCCTTATTAAGGGAATTAAAAAAAAATCCCTTCGAATATATCTTAGAAAGTAGATCATGATTATCATATATTGAAGCCTATGGATTCATAAGAAAAGGAAATAAAATTTATTTATAAGTAATCGGTTTTATCCTTGGATTAACCTTTATATGTTACCCTTAACATTCCTTTAATTCCATCCAATGGCCTGTAATTGGAGGACTCGGGCTAACAACTGATGTGAAGATCAATGTGAAGAATGTACTAATGAGATTCCCAATCTGATGGGATTGGGAATCGCGATATTTTTCATGCTTCCCTCTCAGATAAATCACGCATTAAATAGAAACATTGGTGAAGAGGTACATTCAACCACCTCTAAGAATGAACATGTCACTATTGAGAGATTCATGAGATAAAGTCCTCCTACATTTAATGTATCATATGATCCCTCAGTCACCGAACAATAGATCAAATCCAATGAAATGATATTCTCAATCATTTAATGTTTAGAATAAGAGAAGGTTCTCTAGGATGGTTATAATATGGAGCGTGAAGCTGATCAATGGTGGATGTTGATAAAAAATACAAGGCCTAAGAGGAGATCAAGGCATTAGAATTGAAGGGTTTCTAGAATATGTTTTCCGATAAATATTTTCTACACACCCTCTGGCATACGATGTAATGGTACATCCTTTCCCTCAAGAAAAAAGATTATGAATCTATCAGAGCATTAGAGGAAACCATCACAAGTCTTTTATGATACGCCTCTGTCTTTTTCATTACCCCCAAATGCAACATTGACCGCTTCTTTTGTGGGCAGAATCCTGGCCTACAGAAAGTGATGGTGATACGAAACTTCGATAGCTATGCAGCAATTGTCTAATGTTCCCTCAAGGATCAAATGGAGATCGTAGAATCTCAGGGGTATCATGGGGATAATAAGCATAAGGTGGAATTTAATGCTTGTGGTCTGATGGATAAATCCAACACTGCTAAGAAGATCTAGCTCCACACTTTCCAATGGTGTGGAAAAAAGCACCCCCAAGATTTCTTGATGGGGGCAAGGAAATACATTAGGTGTGGAAGAGAAGGGCACCAATATGTTAACATCCGACAATAAAAACATGCAGCTACAACAGAGTAAAGGAACACTCCATTTGATCCTCAACGTGTTTTTCATTTCTACCACTGAAAAAAACCATCACATCTTGTGAATTAGTGCCCTAATCCAAGGGTTTTAGGAGGCAACCAAAAACCTCCAAGGCAGCAAGGGAGAGATTTTTCCATCACTACTGTCAATGTGAACCCTGAAAATGAAGTGGTTATAGGTATTCTATTTATTCAATCATTAATAGACAATGTATATTTTTATTCTGGTTCTATGCATTTATTTATATCCTAAAAGATTAGTTGAACAATCTCAGCACCACCCCAAATCCTAGAAGTAAAGATGTTGGTGAGTATGGAAAATGGGGCAATCATTAATTCCTATGAATATAATACCTCCCCTACCATAATATGTGGATTGAATTTCCCAGATATCCTCATTATACTCCCTATGGTGTAATTTGATGCAATTGATAGCATAGATTCTATTTCCTTATATAGATCCAACATAAATTGTCGTGAGAGGGAAATCACTCTCTATGTGAAGAATAGACCCCAGATTCTATACAATTTCAAGGAGGAAGTTGAATCTTCTTTATCCCCGTCATCTCATGTTTGGATATTATAGCCATATGAACATGCCTATCTGGATCAAATTATTGATTTTATGGAGGGGACCACGCTTGGAGACATGCCTGTATTGCGAGAATTCGATGAAGTGTTTTTTGAGAAATTTTCTAGTCTTCCTTGTAGTAGAGATGTTGAATTCTCAATTGACCATATACCTGTGGTGTTTCCAATATCCAAGACTCTATATAGAATGGCTATGGTGGAGATTGAGGATCTAAAGAAACAACTACAGGAGAATATAGATAAATGGTTTATATGATCAGGTGCATCACCATGGGGTGCACCAGTCCTCATCATCAAATTGAAATATGGGTCAATGTGCCTTTGCATCAATTATCATGATCTTAAAAAAATCCTGATCAAGAACGAGTATCCTCTCCCACGAATCGATGACTTATTCGATCAACTGCGCGGAGCACAATAATTCTCCAATGTGGATTTTCAGTCAGGATATAATCATGTAAGGATGAATAAGGAAGATATCCCCAAGACTACTTTTCATAAAACAAACGGGCACTGTGAAATCATAGAAATTCCTTTATGACTCACTAATTCTCCAACAATTATCATGGTCATGATAAATTGTGTATTTATGTATTAACTTGACATATTTTTGGTAGTCATAATAGATGATATTATTATATACTACAAAACTAAAGAGGGTCATGAGGATAATTTAATAACTACACTGGAGACCTTGTGGAAGGATAATATCTATGAAAAGTACAACATGTGTGTGTTCTGGTTGAAGGAGGTCTCATTCTTGGGCCATATCATCACAAGAAATGTGATATATGTGGATCACTCCAAAACAGATGCAATTTAGGGATGGTTGTGTCCATCATGAGTAACTAATATCTATATCTTCTTGGGGTTAGTTGGATATTATTGATAATTTTTGACAAATTTCTCACTATTGTCCAACCCTCTTAACAAGCTATCTCACAAGGGAGTAATTTTTTCATGGAGTGATGATTTCAAAGAATGCTTCAAGGAGTAAAAAGAAGTCTTATAAATGTGTGTGTTCTCAATTTACCGATATGTGGAGAACTTTTTTTTGCATTCAGTGATGCTTCAAAGAAGGGCACATGTTGTGTGTTGAAGAAAAATGACAAGTTCATTGACAATGCTTCAAGGAAATTGAATGTACATAAGAATAATTATACAAAACATGATTCGGAGTTTGCTGTGGTGATCTTCAATATAAAAATTTGGCGGAATTATCTCTTTAGGGAGAAGTGTGAAATATATACAGACCACAAAACACTCATGTATATATTCACACAAAAATATTTGAACATGTTCCAATGATGATGGTTAGAGCTGATCAAAGACTGTGACTAATCAATCCATTACCACCCTAGGAAAGAAAAAAAGGTAGCATATGGTCTATGTAGAATTGACCTGACCATTCTATAATATATGAGAATTGAAAAGGACCCAATCTTCTTAGACATGATAAATATGGTCCTAGGGATCATAATGAAGGGTCCGTCGTCAATCCATTCAAAAATTATTTCACAACTGTCTCTTTTAGAAAGGTTAATCGATTCTCAAAAGGATGATGTGGGAATTCAAAAGAAAGTTGAATATATCAGAAAAGGTAAATCCTCATAATAAAATGTTAATGAAGAAGGAATTATGTGATTTGGGATAAGCCTATGTGTTCCATCAAGTCCAGAGTTGAAGAGGGAACTTTTTGATGATGCACATAGTTTAAATTTCTCTACTCACATAGGAAACCCAATGCTGTATCGATATCTCTAATGGCATTATTGGTGGGATAATATGAAGAAGGATATCAACGATTATACATCAATGTGTCTGGTGTGTTAGAAAGTGAAGGCAGAGAGGAAAAAGTCTAAGGGGATGATGAAACAATTTCCTATACCAGTATGAAACTGGAGAACATCACCATGGAAATTTTCACTGGACATCAGAAGACATCTAATGGAAATAATGCAATCCGGGATGTTGTGAATCATCTAACAAAGTATGCACACGTAATTTCAATTCAGGAGGATTTTTCATTCGATCAACTGGCATAGATATATATCAAGGATTTGGTAATGCTACATAGAGTACCACTATCTATTGTATCTGATCGAGATCTAAGATTCACCTATATGTTTTGGAAGAGTCTTCCAAATGCTATGGTTACTAGACTGAACTTCATTACAACATATCATACTCAAACTGATGGACAATCTGAGTGAACTATTTAAATACCGAAGGATATGTTAAAATAATGTTATATTGACTTCAAATGAGGGTTAGACCAACATCATCCACTGGTTAAATTCTCCTAAAATAATAGTTTCCACTCGAGAATCTGAATGGCTCCTTATGTAGCCTCGAATGGGAAGAGGTTCATATCACCAGCATGTTGGGATGATGTTGTCGAACATAAGTTACATTGACCAAAAATGGTTTAATGAATGGTGGAGAAGGTGAAAACCATTCAGCAACATATCAAGGCATCCCAATGTCTACAGAAGTGTTATGAAGATAACCGTTATCGAGACCTTGAGTTTTAAGTTGAATACATGGTATTTCTACGGATATCTCCATGGAAGAAGGTCATAATGTTTGGAAGGAAATGGAAGTTATGTCCAAGGTACATCAGCCACTTCGATATTCATGATCGTATTGAGGATGTGGCCTATCGATTATAACTTCCACCAACCCCAGCCAATGTACATGGTGTCTTTCATGTATCCTAATTAAGGAAGTACATACCCGAACCTTCACATATACTCTCTTTAGAAACCAGTGAATATCATAGATCATAGAGAAAACATTCTATGAAATAAGACAATACCCCTCATCAAGGTGTTTTGTTGAAAACAATAGTTTGAAGAAGTGGCATGGAAATCAGAGGAATAAATATAGCAGAGTTACCTAGATTTTTTTAGAGTGGGTAAAGATAACTTCGTGGGTGAAATTTCTTAATCGGGAAAGATTGTAACGACCCAAACTATCATAAATATAAATTCCTCTTCATTAATTAAATGTGTTATTATGGCTATATAAAATGTGATCTTCATTGGTTTTACATTTATGGATTTCAAAATACCTTTATTAATTATGATGGTTGATAATATAGTCGTTGAACAGTGATCACATGATTAGTATAAATATAGGACTCTAAAAAATCCTATTTACTCAGAAAAAGGAAGTGATGACCTCTTCTAGTAGGCTTGCCCCGTACGAAGCCAATTTGTCAGATATTGGAAAGGACGTGGCATCATTGAGTGTTTCACTTAACCAGCCCAAGAAGAGCATCAACATGTTAAGAATGAGAGGAATGAACTATGAGAGAAGTGGAAGTTAATAGAGATTAACAATTGAGTGATGTTATCTGAGACACCCAAAGAGTTTTTCACCATATGAAACCTTAACCTTAAGTCTTTTGTAGGTGTTATAAGGTGTATTGTAACAAGATCATACCACTATGAGTATGTACATTATTTTTGTATAATGTATGTATATTCATTTTATTATTGTTTCTTTGAAAATATTTTTTAAAGTAGAAATAGTATTTCCCGTTAATATTATATTAAGAAATATATTATGATGAATTAATGGCTTTTTAAATTAAAAAATATTTTAATAAATTATTATTATAATTAATTTACTTTTTATTAAATATAAATGATCATATAATTTTATGAATGCAATTTTAATTTTCCTTATGGTTTGAAAGATGTTTTTCTCCAAACACATGAATTTTCGATAAATAACATTTTTTATTTTAAAAGAAATATTAAACATATTTATAAAATTATATAGATAAAATGAATATTACTTTTGGAATCAGGATTTCAAAATAATCTAACGGTGAATTTTTTATAATTCTCAAAGAAAACAGAATTTTTGGTTAATAATTAAATACTATTTAAATATATAATGTGTTTTATGACATCATAATGACCCAATAGTGATGTAATAAAATAATATAAACATTATTTTTGGCCAATATATGTTTTAAAATTACAATAATGTGATTTTTAGTTTGTTTGGTTTGTTTTACAATGCTTTAGTGGACCCTCCCAGACTTATAAAACATTTTTCCTTTTCAAATCGTTTTCTTTGAGAGTGTGACTCACCCCCACATAATCAACACTATTATTTTAATAATTTAGTACATTGGCCTTATAAAATATTTCTTTTCACTCCAATTTGGAAAAAAATGGATGAAACCATGGGCTGGTTTGTGGTATTGATTAGTGTGATGTGTGGTGACCCAAACCGAAATAATAATGAATTCCTTCTCCTTTCTTATGTAAACCCACCTAGGCTCACACTTATTCTTCACTCAAAGCCTTTGGAGTTAAAACTAACCCTGTCCTACTCTATCTTTAATCCTCCCACGGGGCCCCAAGCTCCCATCAAGCCTCTCTCAAGCCACTCCCATGCCTTTGGGATCACACATCCAATTAAGGGATTTCTTCCGTTCTCATTTTTGTCCAATTTTTATTATGTTGTTTTCCCTTTTTTCAATTGAAAATGTTGGGTTATGATTTCTTACATCTCCCATACATCTCTTTTTATGTTTGGATGATGGAAGATCCTTTTCCCTCCCATTAATGACTCCAATGTACACCCGTTAAAATGATGAAATTCCAAGAGGGATTTATCTCTCCTCTTTTACATCCTAGTAATTCTTTTGAATTATGAATCTAAATTCCATTACGTTTGTTGGGACATGCATCTATATAAACCCCTTACTTTAAATTTCATTTAAATATTCTGAGACCCCTTTTCTAACACATCAACCATTTTTATGAATCCTTATGTCACGCCGTTATGCTGCCGAGATTGCACCATGTTTTTCCAAGACAAGACCATTATGTAGTGAATACCAGACCCATGTCTCTATCAAGGGTATTAATCTTTATGAAAATATACATATTGTAGGGTATTTTCATGTATTTGTTCCAAATTTATTCAAATTGGAATAACATGTGATGTTGATTGATTCTATGTTATATGATCTATGTTGCACACTTATGCATGAAATGAAATGTTTAAGAAGGGTGTGCCCTAATAGCACTCTAATGCATTGGGTAAAGTATTATATCATGACAATTCATGTGAAACAGGTGTTGTCTCATTATAATTCATGTGTAATGAGGTTTTGAATGTTCTTAATGTGAAATGAGGGTTAACTCATGCACCATGTTCAATGATCCTTGGCTCATTCTAATTACATGTTAAGGGTTATGGCCCCATTTCCATGTTATGATTATCTTTCATTATCTTGAATTTATATTCATGTTTTCCTTGGGATCCATTGATATGCCTATTGTCTAACATGTATTTAATTTCTCATTTTATTCCATTTTTATTCCCTTACTGGGCTTTATAGTTCACCCTTTTCTTATGCATGTTCTCAGGTTATCCCATGCAATGATAAGTACGAGGGAATGTAGTGGTAATATAATGGATCTTTTCAATAAATATGTTGTTTGCTTTATGTTCTTTGTTGTTATGTAATGTTCCAAAGCCCCAAAGAAACTAGATCTCTCGATATTCTATATTGTATCTTATGAAGATTTTATGTAATAAATCATGTTTATGTGTGTTATAAAAGTCTAGGTTTTTATTTAATGATATATGTATCTAACATTCATTCTATGAAGATAATTGAGAAGTGTAAATGTTACTCATGAATACCTAAGACATACTATCTATACAATCGTAACATTTGATCTGTTTTCATAACGATATTTCATTATTAGATTTTAATTTATAATTTATGTATAAATATGATAAGTATTTTATTATAATTTTTATTTTTATGCTTAAATATTGACCTCATTGACCCTATTAAATATATGATAGTTCATTTTCTTCCAAAAATTTGAATAATGTCAAAACATCTAAATAAAAATTAATTATTTAATTATTTATGTAGAAATTATTATTAATTTAAATAAAAATGATAATAAATTTACCAAATGTTGTCATTAATGTAAATAATTAACATAAAATTGGTATTCATGAAGATAAAGACCATGCTTGGGTAATCGAACATGAGGAAAGTGTTTTTATAATAGGTTTGTTCATTCTGTGAGATAAATAAAATACTGACCAATTATTTTTATTATGTTATGTATATAATACACTAGAATGAATTTTATATTTATTATCATTAATTTTTTTGGGGTGTAAATAATCATCTGAGATTATTACATTCAATGGGTTTATGATTTTAATTTTATAAATGGGGTAAATGATTTTTATAATAATTTTCATTCTTTGAGAATTATGTCTCGTTTTGTACCAATAATATTTTTTGAGGTTTAAATACACACCATTTGATAGTTAATATAATTATTTTTATTCTCAAAATATTTTATGTTTCATTTTATATATTCCTTTCCTAGGGATTATGATTTAAAGATACAAAATTTGAAATAGTTTAATTTTACAATCTCATCATTTTTTGAAATTGTTAATAATTATGCTACTAATGATCAGATATTATGAACCATATCAGAATAAATTCATAAATTTTATTATAATATGTTTATTTTTTATTTATTAATGTTATATTACCATTTATAAAATAATTTTTATATATTATTATTGATAAACATGTTTTTTTCGTCCAGCTTTATTTTACTCTTATATCTGATATATATTTTCATCCAAAAACAAAATTAAAAAAATTGTTTTTAAAATTATTATTATCCTTTTCATAATGACATATAAAACAAATTTTAAACCATTTTTATAAAAGAAAAATAGATGGAATATTGTAGTTTCTTCTGAATAATTTAATTTTCTTACATTTTCAACATGAAAAAAGAAATTCCTTTTACGACAACTATGTAATTACCACTATAAATATTAACACTTCATTGAAGATTTCTATGAAATTTTATGGGTTTATTTTTTATTATTATTTTTCATTATATTCTAGAAATTATTGGGTTTTTTAAAATTATTTGTAAAGAATATTATTTTCAATATTATTTCTATTTTGAATTGTAATTTTTCGAATGTAGAAGATATTTTCTTTATGAATTTCATTAATAATATATGAATGGTATATTCATTAATAAATATTAAAAACTCTTATTATTGATTATCCTATAATGGAAAATATTAGTATCGAAACCATTCTCATTCTTTCTCTAGATGGAATAAGATTGCTTCAGGGATATTTACACAAAACCTATTTCTCATCTATGGGTTAATCATGTTTCATATATACTTTAATGAAACACATTTCTTTCATATGTGTTAACCATGTTTCAGATATCTAAGATATTTTTAGGGAACCTTTTTCTTTTCCACATTCAAATCATTTTTAAAAACTATTTTAATGGATCCCATTTCAATTCCATGGTTTAATCAACTTATAAAAGGAATAATAATTTTTTATATGAGTTCTACGATAAAATGAAATATATGTGTCCCTTATTAAGGTTTTGGTTATATTAAATTAAATATATTATTTATTGAAAAATAGTTATTGGGGATCTCGTTATATTTTATATGATGGTGTGTTTGATATAGTTATGAATGATCCCGTCAATGTTTATATAATGGCATTTACCTGATAGCGCTAGGTGAGCTCATTATAACTTATATGATGGGGTGGCCCTGATAGTTCTAGGTGATCCCTATATAATTTAAATTATTTTTTTCCCAAATAGATTTCATATTAATTTGTTAATAATTATGATGAATTTATGTTGATGAGTTGTTCTGATTAATTTCTTTTCTCAAAAAGTTATTTATGAATATGATTCTCAAAGTAACGAAAATGGGTATTAATTAATTTGTATGGGTAAATAAAGTTTTTCACGATAAAATTTCATAAAAATAGGATCATTATTACTAATTATGATGAATATTAATTTTTTTAGGTTTTAATATATGTTGATCTATTTAAAGATGGGTATAATTTATTTAATGATTTTCTAAAACACTCTGATTATTTCATCATAACGTTATGAACATCACATGTGTATTGATGAACATAAATTTATAATATATATATTGAACCATACTAGTAACTTGACATCACCTTTCTTATGGTTCATTTTCCTGAGGATATAAATATTGAGGTTGAATGAATTATGACATGAAATGATTTAATATAGATGATGATGATTACATAATGTTAAAAGAAACGATGGGTTATATGGGGGGAATTATCTTTTAATGCCATATGACTTTTTATCTATGAGTTTTTAATTAAACATTAAATTTATAAACCTAAGAGGTCCTACAGGATGCAATTTATAAAATTTTAACATTTTATTTTGTATTCTATTGAAGAAAAAAAATGAGTCGCAATGATCAGCAGAAAATTTCTAAATATAATGATTTCAATTTTAGTACTAAATATTTGGGTAGGGGATTTATGATGTTATATAGAGGAAATGAAATATTTCAAATTAATGATGTGTTGTGATAGATAATATTGATCAAATAATGTATAATGATCATTATAATGTCAATGACTACAAAGATATATACCAAATTTTGTGAAAAATAAAAACAAATAATTTGAATAAAATTTAATATGATGAAATATTTGTTTTAATATCTTATTTCTATAGTTGGGGAAGTCTATAACATATTTTATAAGAACATATAAAAATTTAAATACATAAAAAATTTAATTTTAGAAATTAAGAAATTTCAATACAAATATTATATTATAATAAATGGGACGGTAACACTGGTAGATTCTATAAATACTAATTAATTAAAATTAAATTTTATGTACAAATGTCTCCTACTTTTTTTAGATTATAAGATTTGAATGCGCCAAAATAAAATAATCTGATAAAAATGAGATTATTTTTTAAATAAATTTACCATTATATATTAGTTTTAACCCATGGTTAACACCTCTCATAGATATCATGATAATAAGGAATTTTAAATTTTGAGGGTTAAGATGGTTAATATCAATGAAAAAAATGGCCATAAATGGATCAATATTGATTTAATGAAACATATCGTAAAACGATGATGGAATATATGTTTTTAGTAATTTTATATCATTATTAAATATTCTCTGTTATAAAATATCATTAATTTTATTTTTCTATCTATTCGTTACATTGACATTAATAACATATATAAAATAAATGAAATTTAAACATGATATTTTCTTATATCCCAAAGCCATTATATTAAATAATAAAAAACAATGGACCACAATAATAATTTCAATTTATATATATATTAATATATTTAACGAAAACATTTATTTATCATTTAATTGAATAATTATCACATCAACATTGTGTAAAAATTTAAAGTAATTATCTATTCTCTGAAAATTAATTACAAATTATCAGGTGGTGTATAGATTATTTTTAATTGAAATTATTTTTTAATAATATACATATATAATTTTCTCCCCATTTTTATCATAATTATTATTATTATAAATATTTGTGGGATATTTTTGACATTTCATTAAATAAAATTTTAAAAATTACTTAACAAAAAATTAAAAAATACTATATAACTGAAACTTGGATGAGTATTTATTATATTTAATTAGATGATAAAATTAAGCCATGTGTTTGGGTAGTTTTTTAGTACTTATTATATTATTTTTAACAAACAACTACAGAATTTAATATTATTATTGGTTAATAATATTAAAATAGTTATTATTCCTTTTGAACAAAAATAAAAGGGAATTATTTTTATATAAATTATCCCAATAATTAATGAAGTAGAATCAATTTTATAAAATTAAATAAACATAATGGATAGAGTTTAATTCAAAAATTAATTGAAACAAATTGATAACTTTTTCTGAAAAATTTACATTCAACTAGTTTTTTTATTCTAAATTCAAATATTAAATTTACTTGAAAATTGATTAATGGATTATTTTTAATCCTTATGAAAAAATTAAAATTAACAACTAATATAAAATATAATTTTACATTATCAATAAATTTTGGGAATATACTTATTTCAATAAAAATTAATATATATTTTCTATTCCTTGATAAAATCTAGCTTTTCTAAAAGCAATCAAAATGTCACTATAAAAAATTATGATAAGATGATTTAAAATATTATATATATTCAATAAAATTAAATTTCATTAATTTTTTTAAGTTTAATTATATTATTATATTAATAAAAAATATTTTTTAAATATTAAATATATTTGATGAATTAAATGGACTAACTAAATATTGAGATCATATTTCTTATGGAATAATCAATATGTTTGTATAATATAGATACATTTTTATATATCAAAAATATATTAAATACTATTAATACTAGAAAAGTTTATCGCCATGTTATTGTTTTCAAATAAGAATACAAATATTTCATTGTTTTTTATGATCGATGTTGTTTTTAGTATAACTTATCAATCATATGTCCTAAAAAATCAAGAGATATTATTTTATTTTATAAATACATAACTTTTAAAAAATATCTCTATTAATAACACTAGATACTCATCTATAAATATCCATAATTATATTATAGTAACAAATTATTAACCAACTTACATACCAATTATATTTTCAGACATAATGCTCAAGAGAATTGTGGAAATTATTTTAGAAAACCTCATTCCTTTAGCATCAAGTAGAGATTTTTCTCATTATAAATAGATTTTATTGTTCTATAATAAATCGTAAAATCTTTCCAGAAAATTTTCAACACATTCTAACCTTCAAGAAATGTCATACGTATTACATATCATCTTCACTTTGGGGAACTGAAACAATACATGAATTATCTCAAACTCCAAGGAATAGTTATATACAATTGATGAATTCATAAATATACCTAAGTGATGAATATTTTAATGTAATTATTTTTTAATTTTTACATATATTCAATTAAATGAGAATGGAAAATATCCATGTAAAATAGATGCATTGAAGATGGGATTTACTAGATCACTACTATAAAATTCCCGAATCAACTTGATATGATAGTTGTTTTATATAACTTATAAATTATATGAAAAGAAAAAACGAAAAAATATTTGTACCATAATATATGGGATGGTTTTTAAATATTTTTAAATTAAAATAAGAAATAGGGAAATACAATTAATGGATATAAATAAAATTCAATGCGTTAAAATAACAAAATGATTTTTTGGGATTACTAATTTGAACATTTCTTCTTCGTGAGAATACATTCTGGTATAAAATGTTACATTACTATATAAAATGATAAAAATAGATATTATTTGAAAAATATATCATTAATAGAAACAAATATTTTAAAACATCACTCCATAATATAATTAAACAAAAAATATAGAATCTGGTTAGATTTCTATTGATATGTTATCCTAATTTATAGATTTAATGCAATGATATTCAAGGATTTTTATGTGGAACTTGTCACATCCAATTTTATTTTGATAGATCAAATAATGGTTTATCCACTATATATTCCACATGTATAGAGTCTTCCCTAGATGATGTTCATTAGGTATAGAATGCATAAAATGATTTGAAGTATGTTCATCCCTCTTCTCATGAAAATTACATTCTATTACGGTTTTAAATATCATTTAAACAAATATGGGACTTTTCTTGGTGATATTTCGATTCTGAATTCCCAAAATAGTGTGATTTTGGTTGGATTAATGCATCTAAAATGCACTACATATGGTGAGTCATCATAACATATTACCGAAGGACCACCTGTCATGAATATGCTTATGATCATGATATAAAGAAAACAAATGAATGATTCAAATGATCCCCCGACGAAATAACATTATCTAGAGGATGAATTTTCCAAAATATAGGTTCTAGGTAAATATCCTAGAAATGGAAATGATTTCAAATTCAGGAACATGATTTATTCAATGAATGACCAAAACTAAAAAATCCTCAAAGGGTACGAACCCTACATTTAGAACCAATAATGATAAATAATTCAAGAATATTATGTGAGAATAACTTATATATTTTTAATAAGATTTAAAAAAAACAACTATGTAATAATTTAGAAAATTATGTGAATTTCACATATTATTAATCTTTACAAATTATAAATAAGTTGGTGATTTTATTTCACCTATATTTGTTGGATTGGAATCTTATTCAGTATATATAAATAATTAATTTATTCATTTAATTTCATAGCCTTTTTCAAAATAGAACACATATTATTGGATTATATTGTTATTAGTAAAACACAATATTAATATCTCTATAACATATATAGTAAAATATATAATAATGTCAATATGGACATACGTGTTATAGAAAATTAAATTAATAAAAAATATAAAAAATTTAATCATTATCAATATATAATATATTGATTTAATTGGGAAATCATAGTTCAGAATATATAATATTTATCACAAATAATTCATTGGGATCCTCATCCTATGTAATATACACATCCTTTATGGTTGAAAATTATTAAAATATAAATTAATTATTATGTGTGTATTTGTATTTTATATTACAAAACACCTATTGAGGTGAAAATGTGTCTTCCTAAGGATGGTCACACATATAATAATTGTAGAGAAATAAAATGTACATCATGTCCATTAAAAGTCAATGATTACACGATGCATCCATCAAATTTGGCATGTGGAATTATACTCATGTAATCAGTACCAACCTCATTGTCTAGTGACTATGTTAAGTAATGTTTAAAATTATATGAGAATTTAATAGAAATAGGTTTTATTTATTATTTTATCAAACCATTTAATTCTTGATAAATTATTCAGTTTATACCTCTCTATTTGATTTAGTTTCTTCGCCTTATTTTACATATTTGTAAATTATTATTTCTCATGGATAACAAATTATGTTTTTATTTGAGTTTATTTATATTGACATTATCATGTGAAAATATTGATCATCTCTATATATCACTAGAGTTCCATATAGTTATTTACAACTTTGAAAAGTAGTTGGCGTTCAAAATCCTTGAAACAACATATTTTGTTTTTATCATTGTGATCGATTTGTTGAACTTATATCATGCCAATGTGGATAATTACCAGATGTGTGTATCTATTATTTCACATAAGGGAGGGTTGTTAGGGGTTATTTGTAAGTGGGGTCTTGATGAAAATATAGTGGGACATGATTTGAGTTTTGTTCAATCCATCATGGCTCTTATAGTTTTCTTATTTCACACAAAGTAATTGGTTATTATGGCATTTTCATTTCCTGTAATTTTAAATCTCTTTAGGGATATTGTGAAATAGGACATAATAGGTATTCCTACTAATAAAAGATATATTATTATATTGAAATCCTGTTGGGAAAAGTGCCTATATTGAATCACATTTATCTTATAGAACCATCCAATTTAAGAGATAGTATGATTCATCTAAAAACCTTAATAATAATGGATTCTTCTAAAAAAGAACATATTTTTATGGAAGTCATGTATTATTCTATATGATTTTTGATGGTATTATTTGTATTATTTTGGACTAGGGGAAGTTTAATTAGATTTTTTTCATGATTGTTATTTAATAATAAGGATTTATGATCTATTTGAACATTAACATAGAGGCTAGTTGTTAAAATGGAATCATCATCATTATGGAACCGATAGTTATCAGCTAGTGTGTAGGATATTTGTAATTGCCCAAATTTTTTCATTGGAAATTAAATTCTAATAATTATGTCATAAAATAACATGAAAACACAATATAATTATCTACTATGTGATAAGTTACCTTTAAACATAAAATTGTCAATTCTGTGTTTGGACTTTTGAAAATATGACACACACAGTTGTGTTCAAGATGCTTTTTGGAGTCTAATTAAATAAAAATAATATTTGGTGAATAGTAACCTACCCTTATGAATAGAAACATACCTTTATGAATAATGATATAACCTAATTAATAGTAACCTTACATATAATAGTATAAAAATAATATTCAAGTGAAAGTATGATGTACCTTTATTTTAGAATAAGTAAATGAATGTTTTAAAAATGTTTTTTAGTAATAAACCATGATTTTAATGAAATATTAAATTAATCATATTTAGATAATTATTTTTGAAAAATAGACATCATTTTTGAATTTTACACATCATAAAATGGTTGGGGTAAATTTTGTGATTTTTCTGAAATACATGAATTTTTATGAATAGTGAAATATATTAATTTAATAAAATAAGCTAAATAAACTAATAATAGAGTCATGTGTGATGCTCTTCTGATGTAAGCCCACTTGGATAGGGAGAACATGATACAATTACTATTCATGGTCATTCAAGACTCACTATTCCTCATCCAAGGGGAAATTAATAAACTAATTTACTTTATATTATGGAAACCCCTCTCCCCTCCACTATAAAAACCACCCTTCACACCATCACTTCCTCACACCTCTCAAGCTGAAATAATTCTCTAAAATTATCCCTAAAATCTTCCCTAGCCTCTCTCCCACGTCCAAGATCTTCAAGTCTCATCAAAATAGAATTCCATGCTTCCTTATGTAGGTTCTCAAGAATAGGATTTCAGAAGTAATTTCTCTCCCCCTTCTCCTCTAATTTCCTTTCATGTTCAAGTTCATTTCTTTCTCTCTCCCCACCTATCTTCATCCAAATGGTATTTTGTTTCTATTATTATAGAATTAATATAATTTTATGATTTTAATGGGATATTATATCATCTTACCCCATTTCCCACTTCCTTTTATTTTATTAATGAGAACGGTGTTCGTGAGATATAAAGTTATCACCTTCCAGAATGACATGTTTTATTCTTCCATTTCTACCTTCAGATCTTATCATAAAACCATTTTTATGGTCGAAATATAATTTTTTATATGTATTATACCATATCTGATGTTTTAGAACTAATTTATTACCATATTACTAGTGTTAAAATTAAACTTTTTCTTCATGATCGAAAACCCGTTCAAATTAACCCAAATAATCATCATTTAATTCTTATTTAATGATTCATACATATGGATCTAATATAATTCATTATAAGATCATTAAAACTCTAGTAATATCATCAATAAAATGTAATATTTGTTCTGTATATTTACACATGTTCTACTCGAACATCAATTTAAGAATACACGTGAACCACTAAAGAAAATCATAAAAACAAACATTCCCGAACAATGTTTTTTAAACTCTATAATTCATCCAAAGGCATATAAAATCACATAATAGAACCATAATTAACCATATTAATGTACAAAAGGTTATGAATTTTTAATTAATGTATATAATGTCACTATACATGACATTAAATAGAAGGAAGCATTCATATACAAGGTAAGGGGAAAATCTCGAACCCAATTTTCTTTCTTTGGGTTATTCTTCTTTCACTCCAATTTGTTACTGTAAATTCTGAAAAATCGTTTTTCTTAGTTATCTAACCATTTCTAGGATATTAAAGATTTCAAATGATGTTTATGTCAAACCAAAGGGTTTCCAAAAGAACTATTATTTTAAGAACTCGTCTTTTACCTCTCACTCATGGTTGATGGTTCGTGTATCATGAATGTTGTTCCCTATTCCTTTTAGGGAACCAAAAGCTTGTGAATTTATTATTATGAGAGGAAAACCATTCCCTAACATGGGTTATTTATGTTCATTATTTATATATGTTCTATGTGGAATTCATGATAATGATAATATTATGAGGAGATGGGTGCGTCCAGAATTATATAATGCTCCAATGCATTGGGTGAAGTGATGAATATCATGAGTAAATGTGAAATAACGTGTGAACAATATTAAATCTTGGTTAGCAAGTATATTTGATCGTTAACCACTATGCCATTATGTTTTATTTTTATGCATCGCCACATTTCAAGTCTTTTATTTATTCTTCTCTCATGTTCATGATCTATTTTCTATGTTATTATTATGCTCCCCCCATAAAATATTCTTCTTATCTATCCTCTTACTGGGATTTTAGATCACCCATTTTTTTGTATATCCTCAGTTTTCTACATGTACTAAGGAGAGTAAATTTTCCAATAAGAAGCTAGAGAAGAATAAATTAAATTAATATTAATTCTTGATGTTGTAATTGTTATTTATGGTCATAGTTTTACCAAGATAATAATCCTGGATCCTCTGTGTAATAAAACTATATTGTTTATCTTTAAAATGAAGTAATAGTAATGTAAGAAAATTTCGGGTCACTAATGTTGGTATCAAAGGAAAATTTTAGTTAATTTGGGAATTAGTATTATTGAACCCTAAGAAAAACCTATAGCATGAGACTAAGTAAAAATATGCACACAAGAATATTTACATAGGGATCCCATATGTTATGTTTTTGGTATTAATTGTTTTAATGAATATGTTATTCATGAATTTTTGACTTACATTCTGTTCTAACCTTTTCTATTTTAGAAAATGGTGGGAACTAAGAGAAATCAGGCCAACAAATCATGTGAGGTCCAATGCAACGATTTCCCGAACGACATCCCCAATGATTTAGGAGGTGGAGTTCAAAACTTCATGGAAATGATTACCCAATTATCTATGGATATAAACAATAACCATAATAATGGAAAACATACTCCTTCACCATAGACGGAGCAACTGGCTATCGAATGTTTTAAGAGACAACAACCACAGACATTTAGTGGATCATCTGATCCACTAGTTGCAGAACAGTGGGTCAACTCTATAGAGATGATTTTTTCTGTGCAGCACTTTTTTTGTGACAGATAAGGTGAATCTATCCGTTTATCGTCTAGATGTATAGGATAATCAATGGTGGGATTTGATTAAGAACACCAAGCCAAGGGAGGAAACTGAAGATATGGAATGGGAAGACTTTAAGATAATGTTTCTTGATAAGTATTTCCCCCGAAATCTTCATAAAAATATGTAGAAAGAATTCATAGAACTCAAGAAAAAATATATAGTATCTTTCACAAACTATGAAGAAAATTTCACGAGGCTTTCAAGGTACACTTCGGGTTTTGTT
Organism: Viscum album; assembly: GCA_963277665.1. Classification (NCBI taxonomy): domain Eukaryota; kingdom Viridiplantae; phylum Streptophyta; class Magnoliopsida; order Santalales; family Viscaceae; genus Viscum; species Viscum album. Next base: position 477,759,561 of record OY728148.1, read on the forward strand.
ATGAAAAATGATAGAAAAATTGATATATTCTTTAGTGGATTAAAACTTAACCTTTGAAAGTCTATTGAAATTTGAGAGTTTGGGTGTTATGAAGAAGTTGTTCGATGTTCTCTCAAAGTGTAGATAGTGTTTGGATAATGGTCCAATGGATATGGGGATAAGAAACAAAAGATGGGGTTTCAAGCTGGAGGATCTAATGACAAAAGTGGGAAGAAAACTCAAAGTCCCACATGCCAAAAACGTGGGAAGTTGCACCCTGGGAACTGCCTCAAAGGGACGAGGAAGTGATTCACGTGTGTGAAGGAAGAAAAACATTCTTAAGAGTGTCGAAAAGACATGAAAAGGATGGATAATGTGGAAAAGATTTGATAGAACCACTCATGGTTCAACTCTACAAATGTAGGGAGCTAGGGCACTATGCGATTCAGTTCACTAATCCTTGAGTTCTCGAGGGTGATCAACATCATCAACCACCAAATCCAAAACAACAAGGGAAGGCTAATGCCATCACTAATGTGGAGGTGGAGCATGATAATGAAGTGGTACAGGGTACACTTTCAATTCACTCAAGAATGAGAAAAAGTCTTATTTGATTCTGGTTCTACGCATTCCATTATATCGTTCAACATTGCTATAACTATAGAATCAAAGCCCTAAAACCATGAAGTAGATATATTTGTAAAAACACCAAGTGGTGGAATCATTAGAACCCATGTGTTTGACTATTCTCCTTTTGGCGTATGTGGGAATATTCTTCCAGAAAATCCCGTAATAGTTCCCTTGTTGGATTTTGACGATATAATGGGAATGGATTAGCTCTCGTTATATAGATCACATATCAACTATCGGGAAAAAGAATTATCTGTTCATATTCCGAACCATCCCATGCGACTCTAAAAATAAAAGGAAGATCATGAATCTCTTTTTGAAAAATACTTCAATGGTGTGGTTGTTGATTCCCTACGAGGAAGCATACCTCTCCCAATGGTTGAGTTAAAGGAAAGTGGAAACCTTGAAGAAATTAACATTGTGAGGGAATAAGATTATGTATTTCATGAAGAGTTACCTGGAATAACCATGGATTGGGAGGTATAGTTATCAATTGAACTCATATCTGGAGCTACTCCTATCATGAAGTGTCCCTATAGGATGGCTCCTATCGAACTAGATGAGTTAAAGAAGTAGCTGCAAGAGTGTTTGGACAAAGGCTTCATACGCCCTAGCGCATCACCTTGGGGTGCGTCGGTGCCCTTTGCGAAGAAGAAGGATGGAACAATGCGTCTGTGTATTGATTTTATGGAACTCAACAAGATCACCATAAAGTAAAAGTATCCTATTCCGAGGATTGATGACCTATTCGATCAGTTAAGAGGTGCTCAATACATCTAAAAGGTGTATCTTCGTTCTGTATATCATCATGTAATGGTGAAAAAGGATGATATATAGACATGTGGTAGTGTTTATTGATGATATTCTCATCTACTCCAAGATCATGGAGGAACATGAAGAACAACTAAGACATGTGTTGGCGACATTATAAAAGGAGAAGTTTTATGCCAAGTTCACCAAGTGTGACTTTTGGATGAAGCAAGTCACATTCTTGGGACATGTGATCACAAGTGAGGGAATTTTTGTGGATCCTTCAAAAACAAAAGTGATTAGGGAATAGACCAATCCCTCTAGTGTTACCGAAAAAAATAATTTTAATGTATTAGCTGAGTACTACAGACGTTTTTTTGAGAAACATCTCACAATTGTCATGCCCGATAACACTGTTAACAAGGACATGGGTAAGGTATGTCCGGACAGAAGAATGTGAGGGAAGCTTCAAAGCGATAATGAGAAGGTTGATCACTGCACTTGTACTCACACTACGAATAATTCGAGGAAGTTTTGTGATATACAGTTATGCTTCAATGAAATTCTTGGGTAGTGTACTCATGAAAAATGACAATGTGATAGCCAACTCCTCATGAGAGTTGAAGATTCATGAGAAGAACTACCCGATGCATGATCTAGTGCTGGCGGATGTGATTTTGTGCCATGAAAATCTGGAAGCACTACCTTTTTGGTGAGAAGTTTGACATATACACCGACTAAATGATACTAATGTATATATTCACACAAAAGGATCTCAACATGTGTCAAAAGATATAATTAGATCTAATATATGATTACGATTTCTCTATTCACTACCATCCTGTAAAGGCGAACATGGTAGCTGATGTTGTAAGAAGAAAATAACCTGCTAATCTATCCATGTTACAAATTGGGAAAGAAGCATTCTTCCAAGGTATGAAAAATATGGATTTGGAAATCATAAGGGCGAGGGATACATCCTAACATTGCCAAATTATTTCACAACTATCCATCTTGGAGATGATTAAGGAAGAAAAAAGGGATAATGTGGAGATACAAAAAAGGGTGAATGCAGTAAAGGAAGGGAAGCTACTGGTGTTCCATATCGGTGATGATGGTGTGATTTGGTTTGGAATGTGGCTTTGTGTGCCTTCATAACCCGAGACAAATAAGGATATATTGGAAAATTCACATATCTCATCATTCACTATCCATCCTTGGAGTACCAAGATGTATCGTGATCCCCGAGAACACTTCTGGTGGGATAACATTAAGAAGGAGATTGTGGAATATATATCATGGTGCCTGGTATGTCCGGATGTTAATGTTGAGTGAAAAAAGTCCAAAGTTATGATGAATCAATTTCCTATACCCATGTGGAAATGGGAAAATGTTACTATGGGCTTTGGCACGGGTCTCCTGAAGACGCCGAAGGGAAATAATGTGATTAGGGTTGTGGTTGACCAACTCACCAAGACTGCCCATTTTATCTCTATTCAGGAAGATCTCTCACATGAAAAACTTTCAAATATATATTTGAATGATTTCATGAGACTGCACATTGTTCCACTCTCAATTTTCACGAAACATGATCTAAGGATCACATCTAAATTCTGGAAGATCCTTCAACATGGTTTGAGTACTGAATTAAATTTCAGCATGGCCTATCACCCCCAAACTAATGGCCAATCTGAAAGGACTATTCAGACAATTGATGATATGCTAAGAGTCTTCTCTATTTAATTCAACAGTAGTTTGGATCAGCATCTCCCATTGGTTGAGTTCTCATACAACAATAGCTTCCACTCGAGTGTTCGGATTGATCCATATGAAGCTCTTTGAGGAAAGTGATGTAGAAATCCAACATGATGGCGTGAAGTTAGAGAAAAAAAGCTACATGGACCCAATCTTGTGAAAGAGATGACAGAGAATGTTGAATTCATCCAGAAACACATAAAAGAAACTCAATGTTGGAAAATGATCTAAGATGAAAACCGTCGATGGGACTTTGAGTTCAATGTTGGAGATAACGTCATCCTTCGAATATCTCCATCAAAGAGAGTCATGCAATTCAGGGAGAAAGGGAAGATAAGACCAAAGTACATTGGACCCTTTTATATCCTTGACCACATAATATCCATGGACTATCGGCTCTCACTTGCATAGAATATGGCTCGGGTTCATGATGTTGTTCAGATATCACGCTTGATGAAGTACATACCTGGTCCCTCACATGTACTAAACTCAGAGGTGGTGCACCTGATATATGATCTCTCCTATGAGGAGCATCCAGTAATGATTCTGGATCAGAGAGATAAGGTTATATGAAACAAGACAACCCATATTTTTAATGTGTTGTGGAGGAACCATAAGTTTTAGGAAGAAACTTGGGAACCAAAAGAGGCAATGAAGGAGCAACACCCTCACCTGTTTGTGTAAAGTAAAACTTCGGGGTAAAATTTTTTAAGGGGGGAAGATTGTAACGACCCATAGATTTTCAATGGAAATTAACTTCATATAATAATGTCCTAAAATAACCTGAAAACACAACATAATGAATTAATATGTGATAATTGTCCATTAGACATATGTTTGTCACTTCTGTGTTTGGAATTTTGTAAATATGACACACACGGTTGTGTTCAAGAGGAATTTTGGAGTCTTATAAAAAAAATAATTTTTGTTGAATAGTAACATAACCTAATGAATAGTAACATACCCTTATGAATAGTGATATAACCTAATTATTATTAACCTTAACTATGATAGTATAAAAATAATATTCAAGTGAAAGTATGATGTACATATATTTCAGAATAAGTAAATGAATGTTTTAAAACTTTTTTAGTAATAAACCATGATTTTAATTAAATATTAAATTAATCATATTTAGAAAACTATTTTTGAAAAATGGAATTCATTTTTGGATTCTACACATCGAAAAATGGTTAGGGTAAATTATTTCCATTTTTCTAAAATGCTTGAATTTTTGATGAATAGTGAAATACTGTAATTTGCAAAAATAAGCTAAATAAGCTAATTATAGAGTCATGTGTGATGTTCTGCTGATATAAGACCACTTGGTTGGGGATTACATGATAAAATTACTATTCTTAGTCATTCAAGACTCACTATTCCTTATCGTAGGGGAAATTAATAAACTAATAAATTTTATATTAAGGAAACCCCTCTCCCCTCTACTATAAAAACCACACATCACACCCTCATTACCTCGCCCCCCTCAAGATCTAAGACATCTCTAAACTCTACCCAACAATATTACCTTGGCCCTATCCTATGTACATAAGCTACTGGTCTCATCAAAATTCCAAACCTATCTTCTTTAAGGAGGATCTCAAGAAAATTATTTAAGAGGCAATTTCTCTCCCTCTTTGCATCTAATTCCTTTTCATGTTCAAGTTCATTTCATGATCTCTCCCCACCAATCATCATCCAAATGGAATTTTACCTCCAGTATTATACATGTAATCTAATTTTATGATGATAATGGGATATTATATAATCAAACCCCTTTTCCCTCTTCCTTTTATATTATTAAAGAGAATGTTTTTCGTGAGTTGTTAATTTATCACATTCAAGAACGACATGTTTTCTTCTTCCATTTCGACCTTCATATCAGGTCACACAACCATTTTTATGGTTGAACCAGAATTTTTTATATGTATTATTTCCTATTTTAGGTTTTTGAAGTATCTTATGACCATATTAATTTAGATAAAATAAAAAAAGTTTTTTATGATCGAAAAAACCGTTCAAATTAACCCAAACAATCATCATTTAATTATTATCTAATGATTCATCAACATGGATATAATTTTATTAATTATAAGATCTTAATATCTAATGTAATATTATTAATAACATGTAATATCCGTTCTGTATGGTTTCCCATGTTCTACTCGAACTTCAATTTAGAAATACATGTGAACCACTCAAGAAAACCATAAAAACAAACATTCCCGAACAATGTTTTTTAAACTCTATAACTCATCTGAAAGCACATAAAATCACCTAATAAAACCATAATGAACCATATTAATGTAAAAAAGGTTTTGGATTTCTAATTAATGAATATAATGTCATTATACAAGACATTAATGATAAGGAAGCATTCAGATACAGGGTAAAGGGAAAATCTCCATCCCAATTTTCTTTCTTCGGGTTCTCCCTCTTTCTATACAATTTGTGATTTCACTTCATACAAATAATTTTTTTATCATTTTCTAAAATTTTCTGGGATATAAATATTTTATAATGATGTTTATGTCAAACCAAAGGTTTTCCAAAATAAATCTTCTTTTAAGAACTCAACTTTTACCTCTCACTCATGGTAGATGGTTCGTGTATCAAGTATGTTGTTCCCTCTTTCTTTTGGGAACCCAAATCTTATGAATGTATTATTATGATATTAAACCCATTAATTAACATGGGTTAGTTATTTTAATTATTGATATATATTCTATGTGTCATGCATGTTAATGATAATATTATGAGGTGATGGGTGCGCCCAGAATTATATAGCGCAATATGAATGTTTGAATGTGACGGGTGTGCCTGGAATTATACAACTCTCCAATGCATAGGGTAAAGTGATGAATCTCATGATTAAAAGTGAAATAATGTGTGAACAAGATGCTATCATGGTTCACAAGTATGTGTGGTATTTAACCACTAAGACATGATGGTTCATTTTTTTTGCATTTCCTCATTTTAAGTCTTTTATTAATGCTCCTATCAAGTTCATGATATTTTGCCTATGTCATGATTGTGCTCACCCCATGCTATATTCTTCTTATCTATCCTCTTACTAGGCTTTTAGCTCACCCTTTTTTATTTATATCCTCAGAAGTCTAAAATTACTAAGGAGAGGACACGTTCCAATAAGATTCTAGAGAAGAATAAAATAAATAAATATTTGTGTTTGATGTTGTAATTGTTATTTACGGTCTTAGTTTTCCCATGACACTAAACCTTTTGATCCTATATATGTAATACTATTATTTTGTTTATCCTTAAAATGATTTAATAGTAATTTAAGAAACATCTGGGTCTCTATAATATTACCTATAATTAATTTATATGTAGAAATATCTTATATGATTACCTAAAAATGTCATTCATTTTGATGAAGGTCCCTCTAGTGTTTATGGATTTCATCAATAGGGTATTCCACCCATTACATAACAGAATTATCAGGGTCTATATTAATTAAATCTTTATATAAAAATAATTATTTAGGATTCATTTAATAGACCATGAGATAATCAAGATAATACTCTAATAGAATCATTTTTATGGTACTATTTCACAGTGTTTATTTCCATTCAATAATATATATTTTCATATAGAATATATAACTAAATTAATAAATATAGAGTTCATAAAGAAGATTAAATAATGTTTTTTTGAGGCTCTCCCTCAGAATATTTCTGAGATCAATCAGTTCCTCAAGATGGTCAAATATTATAAATATTTAATTTATAAATTAAACTACATAGAAGCCCTACTAAAGAGGCATACTATTAATGTTGCGATGTTTGATTTTAATAATTTCTAGAATATAGATTTTCTATAGCTAAAGTATTTACTGACAATAACATTAAATTTTTATTATATATTTGGATTCGATAAAATGAATATTGTGGTGCCTAAGGTGTTTGAATGGGAGTTTTCATTATGTAAATAGATTATGTTATCCAATTTGGGTCACATAATTTTTGATCATTATGTTGAACTACCCAACACAAGACAGAGTGTTGAAATATATGGTCTATGTTGAAATGTTTTAGGAACATGATATCATTTGTGAGAGTCCTATTGATTACATGGAACAAAAAAGGAATTGATATATCTTATCAGAACATGATATAAATTTTTTTAATATAATATTGTTAGAGTACCTAAAAATTGTTGATTGAGATATTATATGCTATAGAAATAGTCTATTTTGTTGTAATTCCATTTAGAATGAAATTGTGGGAGATTAGAGAGGCAGGTGAGAACCCATATCGATATCAATAAATTTTGATGAGTGTAATATATTTATGTATTATGGATGTATTTTAGGATCCTTAATTAATGAATATTTTTCATTTGTTCAAAAAAAGTCACATATTTGGACAAGGTAATGAAAATACAACTATCATATGTAATATGTGTGGTCAGATATAAACAATTGGTAGGTTGTGACCCAGTTGTAGAGAGATCAGTACATGATGATAATGTGATCAAATTACAAGTGTGAATTTTAGGGCAAAAAAAAATTATATAAGAGCTGATGAGATAATATAATTCTTCATAATGATTATTACATATGGATTTGATGAAAATGTTCCCTGACATCTGAGGTCAATCCTGGTGTCCTAGTATTAAAATGCAAATATTCTGTTTTGTTTCTTGATACATTACATAACATGGGATAAAGATCTATTATATATATTAAGGTGACTTTATTCATCCATTACCATTTAATATGTTGATTATAATGACATGTTGATGGAATATGAGATATGGTTCCCTATAAAATCACAGATTGAAAAATATATTTGAGTGACAGTTGATCATCTAGAGAAATAATATTACTTCTTGTCGGTGCGTGATAACATATTATTAGATAGGTTGAGGACACTTCATGTATATGATATTATACTCCTATATGGAATTTCCAATATTATTCTATCAAATAGAGACATATTTTTCACATCATGTTATGGGTAGTTGTTACTGAATGCATTGGGTTATTATCCAACATTGATTATAATGTATCATCCAAAAACTAATAAACTGTTATAATGGATGACGAAAATCCTAGAGGATATATTGTGGAAATGAACTAATGATTTTTGAGAGGATGGTTATGAAAACCTATACTATGTCGAATTTAAGTAAATTAAAATATTAAATAATATATATTAATGGAACCCTATAAGGATATCATTGTCTATAAATGTGGTTCATCAGTATGTTATCATGATTTCGGTGATGCATCTATTTTTCAGATATATATATTAAAGGATATATCAATTTGTGTGAATATTTTTAGGAAATGGATGAGCATTTAGTATAGTATGAACTGATCATAATCCAACTATTAGAGATGAATGATGGAGTACATAGTTTGATATAGATTTTTCTTATAATATATTAAATTGTTATGGATATGATAGATTTTGGGAAATGAATCCCAATTATTTTTTTTCTCAGTCATTCAAGATTAATGGTATGTTGATAAAAAAATTAAAATATAAATTTTACTCTATGGTATCATGATAAGAATGATATGTTTCATGTCCCCTAACATCATAGGTATATGTATATTGGTACAAATGTGGTTGATTACGATGAGACTATGGTAGATCCTATCCCATAATTTATGGTTTTTTTGGTTTGTATTATAGATTAGAATGATAATGTATTCCTATGAAAAAAATAATCCACATGTTTGAGTCTAATGGACTCAAATATACATCACTGACGAGACTTGGAATTAGGAATATAATATGCACATTCAGTTTTTGGAGTTGTTTGAATAGTAACCCTAGAAGAATTATCAAGTTATATAAGTACATATCAATAAATATTATAATGGATCATATATTTTTTGGTACCCTAGACATTACTATCATTAATTTTTTGTGGTGTTACACATTTAATAGGTGTTGTCAAAGGTAGTATATAGTATATTTTATAGTGTTTTAAGGTAATATATGTTGTTACATATATGGTTATTGGTTATGAAAAACTATGTGGTTCACTCTACTAATCCACATAGATTATTTGGTGAAGGTGATTGGGTGGTGCATTGTTAGAAAAAGATATTTGTATACATGAAACATTCCATTAATAAACTATTTTTTTTATTTTCCATGCTATGTGGAAATTTCATGTGGGTTCCATAAAGTGATATCGACACATGAATGGATGGTTCATGGTTTACTAAGCTATAAAACTACATTTTTTTCATTATTTATTGACCCAAAAATCATCTTTAATGGAAATAACACATATGACATGGCATATTATTACACAAAATTCCTTCTCCCTAGAACTTAGGGACTAAATAAGATCAAAATAAAAATTTTGATTCATTCTTAGATTTATTTTAAAAGAACTATTCATGTTTGAATTTTCATAATTATGTAATGTGATCAATGAACCTTATCTCACCAGCTAATTTCTAGAGAAAACCTTATTCCCAAGAGATGATTTATTAATCTACCATATAGTGTCCAGATAAATGGATGATAATTCCATATTTTGCTTAATTAGTGGAGCATTTCTAGAAATTTGGTTGACATAGTTCTTCTATGGAACCACATTTTATCAATCTCTGATCATGAATCATTAATAGATGAACCAATTTATGTTTTTGATGACCATTTCCATGGTCTTAGAACCTTGGTGAATCTCGTTATCAAACCATAATATTTTTATTAAGAATATATCCTTGGGGTCCATACTATGATGTCTCATTCTGATTGGTGATATAATATTACAAAGGTATTATCTCATTATGGGACACATAGTTTCCCATCGATGAGATATATGTTGAGATTGCCTACTATTTTGGACCATTTTATAATAATTATAACTTTTTCATGTAATTAATTACCATACTCAATTATGATCACATGGGTGTGATTTTATAGACTATGTCACCCATTTATGATTCCTAATCCTATGAGTATTATTTTTTAGCATGTTATACCATGTTTTATGTTGACCACATGTGCTAGTATATTTCTACTCACACTCATTGTGATGTATTATGTTTTTCTTTTCAATGTTTAATCTATTTCTATGTGGATATCATTCCTTCTGATGTGTTTTACATTTACATGAAACAAATATGCAATAATTATATATATATCCCTTAGATGTTGGGTAAGAGACACATAAATTTCATAAATAGATGATATATATTATTATATTTATATTAATTTAATACTTTAATTATTAATTACTTAATAATAATTTCATAGATCCTTTTTAAACATTAATACATAAAACATGTCTATTAGTGATATATATTTTCTCCCAATTAATATTTAACATCATTAACACTCCTAAAACATATCAAATATTAAAACATGCCTCACTGTAGGGGGAAAGAAAATATAATAATGTGTGAGATAGTATGCTTAGTTATTGTAAACATAGAATATATAAATGATCACCTAAGAAAAAATGTGCAAAAGGTATCATAATATCAACTTCACAATTGAAATCTATAATCTACATATCATATATCATAATCCTGATTCATTTCTTATATCTTAAATATTCATAATACATAAATCATAATGTAATAAATGAAATATATCATTAAAATTTTATCAATTGCATAAGATATATATTTGTTAAATATATATAAGTATATAAAATAATTTCACTATTAGTCAATAATCACATTCAATACTATTATAGTAGAATAGCTTCAGCCTCGATTTTGTATTCAGAGTTCACACATAGTAATTATATTGTGGATTTAGTTCACTCCTCATTCAGTAGTCAAGTTTCACATATAATACTACATCAGTTCTTTGGGTTCACTCCATATTCAATGGTAAATGTTTACTACCTAGACTATCATAATAGAGAGGTTCCCTTACTGAATAGACTTTACTCCCCATTCCATTTCTTATTAACACATGAAGTTTCCATAAGAATACAATTCATTGAAGGACTATATGATTTTGGGAAAACCCATCACATAATTAAAATAACACATATATATTTTAATAAAAACATAGAAGGATCATTATATCAGAACCTATAAAAAATAAATGGATTTCATAACAATTTCAACATTGAATAATGTGTAGTAAATAAATGGGGTTAAACAAAATAATGTCTCCTTAAATATAAACCAATTTGGGAAATAAAAATGATAGTATCATTGGATTATATATTCCGTAAGGATTGGGTAACATATAATTATGCCAACATTGATGAAAAATTCCATTGAATTTTTTATTTGAATATTTCATGAGTAAAATACATTTCCCTCATAAAAATCTCATCATTAAAATATAAAAAATCAAAAAAATTCATTTAATTATTTTCACTAAAAAGAAACACGTAAAAAATGTAATGTATGTTTCAAAACAATGATTGTTAATGGTGATAGGAAATGATGTTAAGGTCAAATAAGTTTTATGAAAACATTACATTCATACTTTTATAAAACAATCAAAAAATACAATGTTTAGAAAATAAAAAAAAGATTAATTTATTTCTTTTTTAAAAAAATAAATAATTTTAAAAAATAAATCTAATAAATAACAATATAATATAAAAAAATATTCAATATATTTTAATAAAGTAATGATATGAAGATAATTTATTATATCTGAATGATTAAATAATGTTTGTTCTTCATAAAATTATTTTCCCAATATTTTTACTATTAGGGATCAGAAAATGGTACTATTACATGAAAATTACTTGAATATCAAAAGTTAAAGTAAATTAAAGATATTATTGAGTTCTATATCATTATATTGAATTATATAAATCATAATAATAATCAGTCCATATAAAAATTGAGATTATACACAAAAACACATAACATATTGGTAATCATTGAATTGAATCCTCACGAAAGAGAATAAATAGTAAAGATATGTAGATTACATTATTTAATTAAATGAATAATAAAATACATTAACCGGTAGTATATAGAAAATATATAACTAAAAGTGTTGAATATGATATTCTTCATGAAGAATAAAATGTGAGATGAAAATCTGTTACCTCATTTTTCAAATGCTTTAATGGAGAACTAACCTCATCCTGTTTGAAAACCCACATTATTGATTACATCTTAATACATGAAGTGATATCTATTATGGCAAGTCAGGACCTATAGGATGTATTGTAGGATGCTAGGAAGGTGTTATGGTTAGAATTTGTAGACCAGGAAAATAAAAAATTTCCGAGTAATAGGGGATACGATGTTCTCTATTATAGATCAGGGGAGGAGAACTAATCAAAAAAATTACTAAATATTAAAAATTTATCTTCAAAAATTTATATATATATATAGTGTTAATTAAATATAATAAATTGTAAAAATATAATGAACTAATGAAATTTATATAGATTATTTTTAGAATTTTAAAAATATTTTATACTAAACCCTTTGATAAAAAATATTAATCCAACTTCTTATAATAATTTTTTTAAATTAAAGATCATAATTTAAGTTATTTTGAGAAAAATTACTTGTACATGGATAATTGGAATAATTTTCAACCATATCGTATCTACCTTGTCATATTTCAAGATATTTATACTTTTAAAATATTTTAATCACATTTTATGCTCATAAAATAGAATTAATTTTTAAAAATAATATTAATATTATTTGACACTAATTTCACCATGGAATGTAATATATAATATTCTATATTATGAAGAATATGTAATGTCTATCATGTAATCATGTAACACAAGAAATCACTTAAATATTTGATTATTTAATGTCATTAAATTAATTTATTTTGTTCAACTAATTGAATAAATAATGTGTCCTTGTTGTATATTAATATCATTCAATTAAACAATTTCTAAAAAATAAAAAATAAATTTTTATGATAATAAAATTATTATATCATTAAAAATTATTTTATATTAAAAATTATTCTTTTTTTCTTAATGTAGAAAACATGTAATTATTTTGGATAACAGATGAACATTTTGTATTTGTTTTTTCATCAATAAATATAAATGATATAGTCAAATAAATATGGGATATTGTGAAAACATAATCAGTAATAAGTTGAAAATATATGAACTACGGTCATACACAAGAATAGAGTTATGTTTTATAGAAAATTTAAGCCATTATCACAAATTATTTCCAATATTTTACATATTCTACCTTGTCTAGGGTGATAAAATATAATATGGTTACTATTTATATTGACCAAATAAAAAAGGGTATAATGTAATAATTTATAACTTCATTATTCCATAAATCATATAAATTTATCAATATTAATTATATATAAAATTAAGAAATGAATTTTAATATTAATGTATAAAATATAACGAACACAATTTATTGATATATGAATTTTTATACATAATAATTGAATTATATGAAATTTCATGAATATTGGTGACAAAATATAATAAATAAGCTTGATAAAAATGGAGAACATTATATTTAAAATTAAAAAACAATATTATATAAAATACATATTTGAAATTATTAACATAAATGAAATGAAATTTCAATGTTTGATAAATTGGTATCTTCATAATAACCTTAGCTTTTAAAAAATATATATAAACTTATGTTAATTGTTATATTCTTATTTCAATTTTTTTTATTTTTATATAATAGTTACTAAAAGTGTTTGAAAATTTCTTTAATTAAAAAATTATTTCATAAGGAAAAAATGCATGTTGAAGTATGACATAGATTCAAGAAAAATTGTGGTCTTATTTCTAAGAAATAGTCAATATTCATTTATTTTGTAACATTTTGATACAATTATTTTTAATTGTTAATAATAATATTTATTCCCAATAATTAAATGACTATGTTATAATATCATTTTGGTAATATATCAAAATTTCCATAAATCACTGTGTTTCATTTGAATAAATCAATCATGATTATTATTACTTTCTAAAAAAATTGGGTGTTACGTTCTCCCCCCGCCATCAAAAACAATAATTTAAAATCATTAGTTTTTTCATGGTATTAAAGAAAAATTTAAATTAATTTTTTTTAAAAACATCATACATATGATAATAATAAATCCATTAAAAGTTTGATGTGGAAAAAATAATGGTTAAATGAAATGGAATATAATTTCATTCTAATATAAGGTGAAATTTAATGGGATTTTATATTATCAATATAGAAGAAAAAACTAATTCCTAAGGTATAAAATATATTAATATGGAACAATTTAATCAGAAATGTAATGAACACAAAAAAATAAACCTATTATGTGTGAAAAGTTCGTCCATTCAACATGACTGAATTTAGAGGTAAAAAAATTTATTAAATAATCCTTTTCTTAACATTGTAGGATTCCTTTACTCTGATGATATTGAACATAAAAATATATAAATAAATGAATTTTTCATTATCATTTGAATAATTACATATTTTATTGTTCCTTGATGAAATGATTAATCATCAATTAAGCAAGTAAAATAATATTAATGATGTATTTTTCATTTGAAAAAAACTAAAATAAACTAAAAAATGATTATAAATTCTTTTAAATAATGAAAATTCATTCATCTCTTTTATAGATATTTACCATAACCTAAAATTTGATAATAGGTTATCTAATAAGATAAATAATTATTTGAAGTCAAAAAATTAAACACAAATATCCTCATCAAATATTTTATAAGTTTTTAACATTAAAAAACACTTGAAATTGTCCAGAATATTGAAAATAATTATATATATATATAAACATTATCATTAAATTAATAAAATTGTCAATAATTATTTCCAAAACATTATTAGGTACCTAAAAATGTCACATATGAGATATGTTAATACCTTGATCATAAATTATCATGATATGTGGTAACAGTTAAATTACCATAAAACCATAATGTAATGATACTTGTTTAGTTTTTTTTCCATATTATGGAATATATTATATTAATAAAGAAATAAAATAACTCCATCAATAATTTTATAAAACAATTATTCCTAAAATTAGTAATAAAATATAGAGTCCTCAATACTATCCCATTTATATTATCAATAATTTAATTATCTAAACTTATGATTATTATTTTGTAATAGGAACTTATGAATGGAGATATTTTCCTAGGTTCTACATTTCAAGATAAAATATCACCATTCAATTAATCCAGTTAACAATTTTATTAGCACCATTCAAAATTATCATGAAAATAATTATATAACCATTAATTTATAAAATTCATTGTATGTTTTATCATTATTATAGGCATAATAAAATCAAAAAAAATAATTCTTCCTCAAAATTCATGACATCCAATATATAAATACTTTAATAATTATAAAAACAGAATTATAATTAACAAGTAATATTCATCTTATTCCATAATGCATCCATCCTTTAATATTTAATTAATTGTATCTTTGTTATAAAGAGTAATTCCATTACACCTAGAAAACTGTTTGTCTGATTTTAGGTCATTCTCTTTTGGTAATAAATTTAAATGATTCCCACACTTTACACATTAAAATCATTAAACATTTTGGAATACATTGAGTAATATTTTATTTTCATCTATTTCCTTAACCAAGCTATTTAATTTTCCTTGAATATTACATTATCTAAATACTTCCTTTCTAAAACTAAAATATATTCCCATTAATCTATGTAATGCCTCTTGGTGCTTCTTCAAATATAATTGGCATGTTGTAAATTATGTTGTCTTCTCTCGATGGATTTCAAGAAACTATATTTTTCTCTAATTAGGATCTCTAATAAATTGACTCAAGATGATATTTTATTCATATAAAAATATAGTTTATTAGGAATAATATCTAGGATTCACATTTTATCTCCTCTGTCACCTGGTTTCTCATAATAACAATAATTTCAATTCCAATGGAATTGAGTCGAATCATAATTCCTCCAACTACTAACCACTAAATAATACTAACAACTATAGTGTGAGAAAAAATAATCGTAGCAGGAAAACACATAATCAGTAAATAGAAACTATAGTATGTATGAATGTCAAATAGGTGTTTTATTTTGAGATATTGTCCCCCATTAATTATTCATTATCTGGTATTTTTTTGGAGAAAATGAGGAATTTGTGCTTTACAATATTTAGCTCATTGCTATCACATGGATAGAGTACAATTTGGAGAAAGTTTGTTCAATCACCTAGTAAATTGTGACTCCAATTTCATATTAGAAATAGGAAATCATGTGGTTTTCAAACCATTTGAAAAGCCATGTAGTGCAATTGTGTTGCTTTTTCCTCATAGACAGTGCGGGACACATGGTTTTTGAATTTGTTTTTCAAACCATACGAGATAAGCATGTGGCATATCAATGTCATTAAAAACTGGAAAATTAACTTCTTTACCACTTTGGATTTAACCCCCAAACCCCCTCTAACCCAAAATATTCATGATTTTTAGCCCTATGATCTCATTCATGTCCTATATAGTTCTCTTAAAATCCAATCCTTATGTGTTTATGGTGTGGGAAAATCAAATATTATTTAGTTATGTTTATTTTCACTTGATTTTATCCTTATTCTAGGGTTTCTTTTTTCCTCCTACTTGAGTTCTTCTTTTCCACTGGGTTATTAGACCTAATGATGGGTCTATCTTGATATGATAGGTGAAAACATGATAGTTTTTGTTTGGTATTTCCATTATTATGTACCATTGGGTTTTAGTTGTGGTTTTCCACAAGTTTGATGAAGTTTCATAGTTATTGGTTAGTGGTTCCATGCTTTTATGTACTCATATGATTTTTTCATGCAATCTTGATTTCTTATAAGTATTCAATGGATTTTTTTATGGTGAAAAATATGTTTTAAAAATTATATGATATAAATATGTGATTAGAGATGGTTTTTGAAAAGTAATTGTTTTCATTTCTTATGTGATTTATTATGTTACTTCTTCAATAAGTTTTATTTCTGTTGTGAAGGTGTGATGTTTATTTTAAATGGTGCTTGGAGTGAAGCTGTATTTAAAGTGGGTTTTCGAAAACAAAGGGATTTTGTTTGATGTTGGTTTTTTCACTTTAATGTTGTTTTTAAATTATGGAGGTTTTGTAAATAATGTTATAATATGGATTTGGTGTTTTTAAAAACATGGAAGGGGGTTTCCCATGTTAATGGCATGGTTTCATCAGTTTTTTTGTAGTTTTTCTAAATGGCCTTTATGAATCATCCATGTTGTGTGAAATTTGGTACCTAATGGGGTTGGTGTGTGTGGGAAATGAAAGTGTTTCTGTTTATGAAAAAATGTGGTTTACATTGGAGCCCTGGTATTTGAATAAATGTAAATTGTGAAAGTGGTAATTTACATTTATGATAACACTTCATGGAATGTGTATATGAAAGTCATGATTTATGTGATACAATAAATATAATTTGAGAACAAATGGAATATCATTAATATATGAGGATTAAAAAGTACTATTATGCTAGATGTATGAGATGTGGTTGAGGCCCGATATTCATCTAGAGGGATTGATGATTACAACACAACCTAAGTATGTGATATGATCAGAGACCATTGTACATTGGGAATGGATACCCTATAGATTCTCTTTAATGTGAATTTGGTTTGTTTTGGATTATAAATTTTAGACATGTAGACATTGGGATGGGATCCTCTTAAATTCCTTGTTCATAAAAATGAATTTTTCTTTGGTAGGATGGTTTTTATCAATATGTTTTTATGTTTTTAGGTCCCCAATAGTGATATATTACCTCTAGTGAATCACTAAGGTTATATAATGTTACATGATGTTTATATGCCCTGGTTCCAACCATCATGATATATTGTCCATTGTGTACATTGACGATTTAATGAAAGTTTCATTTGAAAAATGTTTTTCGTAAAAGTTTTTTTGTTAAAATTGATTCCCTTAAATTTTCAGAAAAAATGATAAAAAATTTATTTTCTCAATATACATGTTAAATTGACTTATAATTTTAAAAAATGAAAAATTTTCACTGGGTGGAAACCTGCACGTATTTTTCTCACGAAGTACACACAACATTTGGTGTATGTAGACATTATTATGTAAAACCCAAGTAAAGGAAATATGTGTTGTATTGGTGATGGTGGATCTCATTTCAAGTGTTCTAGTTAATTCATGTGTTAGTAGATACGACATGAGAGTGGTGACCATATTTTTTCCAAGAGGATTTTGGTATGGTTTTTTGTTCCCATTTTAATGTGGTCTTTGGTTTTTTGGTTAGTTTTGTAAAACTCTAAACCTAAAAATTGTTTCACCTCATTTGGTTATATAATTTAGTAATGGGATTTTTATTCTTATTGGTAATATAAATTTTTGAATTCATTGACAATGTGTATTGTTGATAGCTAGTAACTAGTTCACCCACCTATGGATTTTGGTAATGCCCTTCAGGCCATGCCACAGATCTGGTCGGGTGTTGGGTTGGATGGAACTCTAGTTTGGTTCTTGACAATAAATAATGATACCAAATTATTTTTATAGAGCACCATATTATAAACGATGTACATTTATGGTCACGATATATTCAAATAATTTTTAATGAATACTGAAGAAAATTTGAATTACCCAAAAAAATATCCCCTAAGAGTGCTATACCAGGAGAAGATTAACATCACAATCATTATTCATCATATTAATAAATTAAATATACATAAAAACCCTTTTAGTGTTATTTCCTATGGATACATCTCTTTTAAATCCTATTTAATTTATATTATATATTTTGGGATGTTTTTATAGGGAATGTGAACTCTTTTCTATATGATAACTTTTGATATTATCATATATAAAAGATTCCCCTAAGGGTGTCCTCTAAATTTTTCATATCCAAATTAATGAAGGGAACTAATACATTCATTGATCTCAGATATTTAAATCCATTAATTTCATAGAAAGATATTAATTTTTATTATATTACTTTTTATTTCATAGCATAACGATCCAATATAATATCATAATGTTCTAGAAAATTAATAATTTTGGATAAATTTAATACTTTTTATGAAATGTCCTAAATATTTATCCACTTCAGTTATCACATTACTAACCCTTACTCTAAATAAAATAACTAAAAAATTTTAATTATATACATTGTAAGGTAAATATAATAAAAGATTGATCAAATGCTCATTAATGGTAAACAAAGGAGATATAATTGGTCATATAATAATACCAAGAGAATATGGTTTTGATAACATGAACATATCTTTGGAAAACCATAACAAGTATATCAATTATAATAATATACGGTGATGGAATAATGGTTAAATGTTCATAGTAAATGAATTATAATGTAATAAAATTACATGATCATCAAAAGAATAAAATTTCAAAAATACATAGATTTTTCTCATTCACATAAGCATATAAAATATGTTTATTAGTAATCTGGTATCACTATAATGCATATCTTTGTGGACTAAGATCACTTCCCATTCCATAGATAAGGTTAATTACCATGTTTATAATAGTATCTTGGTTTTGATCCATCTTTAAAATTGATTAACACACCCATGACCATAATAATGGATTGGGTTTCTTCCTCATTATGTATATAATGTTCTCTCCCAAGACTCTCTTAGAGGATAGTAACCCTCAGTAAATAGGGATCAATCAAATAACTTTTTTTTTATCGTTGGAGATATCCATATTTAATGAGTTCATTGGAAATATATATAATATATTCATAGCCACCACAAATAAAATATTTGTGTGTTTCCCCTGATCATTAAACACCCATCTTATACTTACATGTGATAATGAAAAAAGATACATAAAAATTTTCATTATTAAATAACTCATGGTAAACAAATCAGATTAATTATCATATTGTCATCATAATAATAAACCATTCAGGTTAATAATCAGAATTGTATCATTTGATCATATTTCTCGTAATGATTTGGTAACATACATTGATATCATATTAAATGTAAAATTCCATTTAAAAATCATTAAAACAATTATTGGGAAAAATACAATTTTCTCATTAAAATCACATATTTCAAATTCAATAATTCATAAATATTTAAAAAAATCATTGGAAATAACATTTGAAATCTTTAAAAGAATCATTACAAAATAGATTTTTCTTGATGGAAGGAAATTACATTCATTCCATTAATGCTAATAGAAATTGTTTAATTCATTTTTATGTTAAAAAGTTATAACTAACTTAATTTTGAAAATTTCAAGAACATTTATTTTAATCTATTTGGTTAAAAATTAATAATAATTAAAAAAATAAAATGATAATATTATTATATTAAGAAATTATGTAATATTTTTTATAAATGATTTATATGGATAGAAATTAATTCCGATCATATTGGAATTAAATTAAATTTTTCATAAATACAAAATATCAATCATTTTAGCTACCAATGATAATAAAATGGAAGTATTACATTAAAATTCCATGAATAACGATGCTAAAATAAAAATCATGAGATTATATAGTGGTTTATAATGAATTTTTTACAATATAAACTTAATCATAATTAATAATTTTGAATATTGAGGCTGTAGCATAAAACACCTTCCACATTGGTTACCGTAAAATAGAATCATCTTGAAATAGAAAATATTATATTTTTTTGTATATAATCATAATTTCCATGAAAATACTCATAATGCACATTTATCGGTATTATATAAACATCAGAGAATAATAATGAGTTAAATATAAAATCTTTTTAATAGAAATAAATTATTGATGAAAATTCCTTACCTCATGTCAAAGTTTATATGAATGTTCTCTAAAATCCTCTTCAATGAAAATCATGTTTAGTCATGCACCATAAACCACAAATGGATGTCATTTTGGAGTAAAAATACTATATATAATGTGTTAATGGAATATAAGAGGCTATTATACTAGGTTTCAGTGATATAGATGGCTTAAAAAAATTCGATATTTCGAGGAGAAGTGGATCCCTTTTATAAATGAGGGGAGGGGTACTTGTTGAATTATGTAACAGATTAAAATATAATTGCTTCATTATCAATAAAAAATACCTTAAAATTGATAAAGTTTTAAATAAATTTAATCTAATTTTGAAATATAATCAACCAATGAAATTTATATAATGATTTATATGATTTTAAAAATTATTTTATATTCCAGCCATGGTTTACCAATTCTATCCTTAGCCATAGTTTTAACTTTTTCAATATTCAATGGTAATAAATTTACATATAAGATGAATATTTTGAAATTAAAATCAATGAGGGTATATTTTATAATATATCTGATCCACCATGACCTTATTTTTGATTTTCTAAAATATTAAATAATTTAATGAAATATTATTTTCAAAAAATTTCATTTTTGTCATATTTGGGAAAATATCATTAACCATGAAATTAATGAATCTGTGATAAATAAAATATTATAATATAATCATTCCACATATAGAAAATAATTCATATTTACCTAAATACACACTGAATTTAATAATTATATTAAATAACATTGATATTTATATTTTTAATATATTTTTCTATTAGTTGAATAAATATTGTGTCGAGGACATGTAAGAAATTATAGTAATTATTCATTTACTAGAATATATATGTATATTCATATGATATTAAAAATTTAAATATATTTTATATAAACAATTATAACTAATGTTATCCTACTTTTATCATTATTAAAAAATTATTGAACTTAAAGTAAATATAGTAAAATTTTGTATTTATTCTCTACATAATTAAATTTATAAGTCATAATATTATAAATAAGTTAGAAATGGACTATATATTTGAGATTCATATGGAAATGTATAAAATACACTAATTTAATAAGATAATGGTACTAGTTATAAAAATTTTTATGACTTATCACAAATTATTAAAAAATTGTTTCTCATTTTACCCACAATGGGGTGATAACGTTTTTCTTTTATTACTATTCATATTGAACAGAAATTAATGGGACATAATAATAAATATAAAAAACATGATTCTAAATATGGTATCAATTTCTCATGATTCAATATATAGAGGTGGTGTATATAAATATTTTAATGGATTTGTATATTGTACTAAAATACATTTTAATCAAAAATTTGTTGGTAAACATAATGATAATCTTATTTCAGAATCTAGAATATTGATTATTAAAATGGAATAAAGTAGGTTATTATCAATCAAATTAATAACATTTAACATTATTACTAAATCCGTAATTTGATGACACCATTAGTGAATATAATTTACTTAAATAAAATTTCAGTATTTGAGAAATAGATATTTTTTATTATTTATTAATAAAAAATTATAATTTTTCAAAAAAAAATTACCATAACATAATTTTTATATAATAATTTATAAAATGAAGGTTAATTATAGAAATAAAATTTATAAATTTCTATGAAATTAATTATAATTGAATAATAATATTTTGGTAAGAAATTTAATTTTAAATATAAAATGGATTACAAAATTTTTGTGTGCTTATTTATTAATAATTAATCAATAAATTCATGTTTATTAATACCATTATAAATTAATATAATTAGTTTATATATTATTACAAACTAATTCCATTTTCGGGTTAATATAATATTTTTATAATATCTCAAACTTTTAATAACGCACTTTGATATGCAGTAACTGTGTGATCAAGATTATTTTCTTTTTTAAAAAAAATTTCAATATCTAATAGTGTGTCCACATAAAAGGATACACTGATGAATATAGGTATGAAAAAAGGATAGGTTCTTGAGGGTCTTAGGTCCAAACTGTTGGTATTATAAATTTAACGCAATTGTTGTGTGGCTCGACCCTATATATAGATATGATCTATGGACCTTTTTTTACTTATGATAGTGATAGGGGCTATGAAATATGGCCAAACCTAGATATTAATCCATAAAACTCAATAGATTATATTAATATATGTGTTTCTAACAACTATATTGACATCCATTCGATCCATCCTTCTATCATCGAGGTAAAATTAGTATGTTAAGGGCTTATGATAACTTTTTTAGCATATGATTTCTTAATATGTGAATTTTAATTAAATTTTTTATCACATTATAAATTTAATATTCATATGAAAGTTGTAAATTCATGTTATATAACCATTGGTGGTTTATTACTATATGATATTACACACACTCTATATGGAAATGTTCACACAAACTACATGATCATGGATACATGAAAGGGAATGGTCTCTATAGTTTGATGCTATAGAGATTGTACGTGGGGATGTACATGGTACTAATAAAGACTCTATATTTTTACCTCATCACTTTAATTTATTTATTTCTCCAAATGTTGTTAGTGAAATATGATATTTTTGAACACCTTTAAAATTTTTATTATGGAATTTTATACTCGATAAATTATTTACAAGAAACATAAATTTTAAAGAATTTTATGATATATTTAAAAATTAAAATTATCGTATAGTTATTGAATAGAAGGCTATGGATATGTAGAATTATATTTTTAAACAAATTTACAACGATATTACTCAAAACAAATTTATTGATCAATTAATTGGAAATAGGCACCCAATTTTTATTTAAGTCGTTTTATGCTTCAAGATTAATTTTCATTAAGAATGGTTTAATTTAACATTGTTTATGGAAATTGAAATAAATTTTTGAAAAAAAAGTAAATTCTATTTTTATAAAATATAAATCATTTTTTTAATTTTAAATATCATATTTATATGAATTTTATTTATTTACATTTTCATAAATGATTGATTTGTCAGTGCATATTGGAAAATTTAAATTTTATAATTATTATAGTGAATTTTTTAATTAAATAATTCCAATTAAAATTCATATTATAGTTTCTATATGTTCTAAATTATATATATGATTGAATTTATTAGGGATGATCAATTTAAATCAATTTAAATTAGAAATAATAATTATTTTGATATAACTTATTTTATATTTTTAAAATATATTTTCAATAATACTATATTTTATTTTGTTTTAGGGATTTACATTAAAATTTATTTATATCACATATAGGAATAGAATCATGAGTAATAGATAAAATATTTTTACAAAATTGGATTAATTTTAAAAAATAGTTCACTTTTATTTTCAGTAATTATTAATAGTGACACTAATAAATATTTGTCCCCATTGTATGGGTAAAATGGCTAAAATATGGTTAAAAATGAAATATGGTCTGATAATAAAACATAGACATTACTTAATTTAACTTTATGTGAGAAATTAATCCATTGTGATCCGAAAAATTAATATATGGATTTTGTGTTCAATTTATGATTATAATTTGATTTAGATTATTTTGGGTAGATGAAATTCAAAAAATATGAATCTCAAGACTAAAATATGGGCACAATTTTTACATGATAATAAAAGTATGATATGTTCAGTCATAAATTCTTATATGAAATAATAATTGATATTTTTATGTGTTTTTATTATTAATTTTTTATTGATTTAAAAATTACCATAAATTCTAATGAAAACCCAAAAAAAAATATATTATGAAATATAAAATGTAAATAAATGACAGTAATATTATTAAAAGAACTAAATTTTCTTAAAATGTTTCCTTTTGTTAATTTTTTAGTAAAATATGAAATATTTGGTATTTTTATGGGGTTTTATAACAATTTTTTATTTTTTATTTTTTCATTTATGTAAAATTAAATTAATATAATCACAAATTCCATGGAATAATTTTTATGCAATTAATATTTTATTAGATTTTTAAAAAATCCATAAAAAATGTAAAATGACATGATGAATAAGATATGATCTTGTATTTCTTCCCTCTTCCATTAAAAATTCCTGTTAAACCTTATATGATAATTTATTATTCATTCTTGTTTAATGATTAATTATCGTAACTATTATTAAAACTTGATTACAATTGTGTTAATAATTCAAATAATATTTAAAATATCAAAAAACATATATAAATTAATTGATTTATTATATTTATACATTAGAATATTTTTAATTGAATTTTTTTTAATTTGGAATATTATTTATTTAAACTAACGTGATTATTTTTTTTAATTCTTAGTATTCCCAACTACTTAATTATAATAGGGAACATATTATCATGTCTTCCAAAAACATTTATATCCTTCTCTCCGTCCACATAACTTCCATAAAACATTACATGAATCCATTACAACATCATGTATGTACATCATACCCTCTCCATTTAGTGGTCAAATATTTTTCATCGAAACACTATATTTATATTTATAATTATAAAATAACATAATATATATTTCATTTAAGATATTAATATTATCCTTCTTGGGTGAATTATTTTATAACATCATTTCATTCCATACTGTAAAAAATAGAAACAACGTATATGCGAATATTCGACATACCATTTCTATGAACGGTGTAATTAATTTTTCTATATATAACATTTAGGGATGATTATAAAAATGTATGATATTATCATTATATTAAACACAATTTATATATTGGATAAATGATAAAAATTTAATTTTATGGACTTTCGAACCAAAAAACACAAGAAAAAAATCAGTGTTAACCCAAAACAATTTTTTTTTTAAATAGATATTAATAAATTTGTGAAAATATGTTAAAATACAATAATATAAGATATTTTATGTATGATTATGGTTCTATAGAATATTAATAATTTATAAATATTTATTATACAGAATTATATATTTTGTATGAAGAATGATGTGTCTTTATGTAAGGGTTTAACATCTAAAATTGACTTCCTTGTGAAATATAGTATATTATGAAGTTTTCTTAGGTTTATAAATAGCCACATTTACATTTTATATGATTAATATCCTTATTTTAATTATATTTAATGTTACATTCGGTGTTATTGATTCATTGGTATTATAAATCAAATGTTTAGTAATCTTTGAGGTTTTATGTTTAAATTTAGTTATATTTTCAGGAATGTTATGTTATATGTTATTTTTGATGCATTTTCTTGATCTCTCTATAAATAATAAAATGAGTTATCATATATTATATTAATTTCTATATATTAAAATTTTTTTCATTTTGATCACTTAAATAACATAAGAATCCAAATGAATATTTGTAACAAAATTCACTTTTTTACCTCTTTAGTCAAAATTCTTATTTCTTTCATGTCCTTTTTTTAAAAAAAATTCCGTTATATTATTTTCGAATATGAAATATTATTTAACATCAATTTTACCATTGTTTTACTTTTTAAAAAATTGTTTAAATTTAATCTTCTTATCATTTTCAAATGAGATACATGTGAATTTTCTAAATATGTTAAAAAAATCATTAGTTAATCCTAAATAGTATGATGGAATTCCCTATAATCATTAACTCCTAATGAATTGATGAATAATTTTAATATTTTTATGGCAATTTTAATTGAATAAATTTCCCCTTCATATTAGGAAGAATTAAATTTTAAATAAACGGTTTCAATATTTGAATGGTATTTTCCCAAAAAAATAGTGATATTTTTAGGTTATTTTTAATGTGTGATTCTATATTTTTATGTTAATTGTGATTTCCTAGGGATATAATCCGATGATACCACCAATAATTTTATTCATACTGATATTGTTTCTGATTATTTAATGTCGATTCTACTCAACCCATATCCTTCCAATGGGTCAATAATATTAGGAAACCCATTTTTCATTGGGTTATATACTGCTATAATTTTTAGATTCTTTTGAAACTTATTTTTATTTATTTATTAATGAATTGTTAAATATTTTATATAGTTGGGGGATTAATTTACTATTAAAGGCTCCATGTAATCCTGTTTCATATTGGGGATCAAATATGGGTGGGATAAAATTTAGGATGGTACTGTAGTAGTACGGTAGCTAGAAGTATTACAGGAATATAGAAATGTAATAATTAGTAAACTATAGTATTCTATGTAGCAAGGTACTATAAATGTCATACTATTCATCTGAAATGAGATTTTGGGCCACTAGGCCTTTAGAAACCCCAAGGGGTTGTGATATAGACATGACGTGTAGTGGGTGACACAAGAATGATTCATGAAGGGCCTTCTTCCCATACAATGGTGGGCCTATGGGCCATGTAATGGGATTCATGACCACATAAACGTTGGATCAAAAATATATATCGTTATAATGTAGCTTGATGGGAGGGTTATCCCTTTGGGGGTTGTGACCCACATTTCAGTGTAGTGTGTGCGCAGTGTGTGTGTGTGTGTGTGTGTGTTTACTCTTAATTGTACACCCCATGTACATGATATAATATGTTCAATGTATTATACTATTTTTCACTCAAAAGATTAATTTTCATTATGCTATGAGACGTCTCAGAATTATATATCCTTTTAATTAATTACGTAATGATAGATATATAATTAGATAAGTAAGACCGGAATGTGTTGTGAACATTGTTTAAATAAGGACTATGTTTAATATGATAGTCCTAATAGTGAACATTGAATAATATCATGGAATGAGGGAGAGAAAAATCACATTTTAAGGTATATAAATTGATATATGGCTTCAAATGAATTTTTTTCAATGCGTTCATGCATACCATAAATCATATTACACATTCTTATGATATGCTCTCATGTATCATGTTATATAGTTCTATTATAATCAATTTATTATTAATAGTTGTGATTTCAATCATTATTCAAGGTCATGATCTATGATAATATTTTTATGGTTTCAAAATATTATCCTTAATTTCTAATACATCGTTATCTTCTTTATATTGTATGATCATTAATATATCCCTTTTTATATCATTATTCATCTCTTATCACCCTCAATTATATTTTCATTTCACTGTAGTATAATGAAATCCTTTAAATATGTTGTTTCTAAGAAGAAATCATGTAATGGTGAAATTATTGGTTGATTTTTTATATATCATTTGAACAATTTTTTTTATGTTTCCATGTCTCCAATGATACAAGACCTATATTAATCTTCAATGGATCATAATTTTATATAAAAAATATTCATCATGTAATAAAAAATATTTATGTATAAAAATAATGTGTCACTATAGGTCGTATAACATAGAGGATTAATAATCATTTGGAAACTAGGATGGTAAAAATATATTGAATACCCATTGGATAATATTATGTATAATATAATTCAATATGTTATGAAAATTAATGGAATTTGATATTCCAATAAAAACAACTATGTATGGATACATCATGTGGTTATAGTGTAGTCACATATGAATCTATGGGTAATAACCATAAAATGTGTAGTATGAGTATATCCAATCCTTTATTATGGGCTATAATGAGTGTAACCTTGCTGGAAAAATGGTTTGAAACCATTAGGGATATGCATGGGGTAATTTACATGATCCTTAAAATACAATATAGTGGGTTTAAATATAAAATGACATTGAGTGACCTGTTTTATACCTGGTAAAAACATGTGGAGAATAAGTTTTTATGAATGAGAAATTGTATAAATAGAGTTTCAATAATATTTGGTTTCACATTATGATTAGTGTTTCTCACATTATTATTTTATGTTTTAGTGACTAGATGTAATCAAAGGAAACAAAGATCATATGGAAAGAGACCGACAATGTAATGATTATCATTTTCAGAAACCAATTTATATGAGATATTTAATTAAAATAATTTTGATAATTCATAATAATATTAATAGTTATTTGGATAATAATATTAAATGGGTGAGTTTAATTAAGAATCTAATAAGATTAAAAAATGTAATTTCATGAAGAAAATAGAGGGAAAAAGAATCATTTTACTATACGTCATATATATTCGATCCCCCAGGGTATTATTATTTAGGAATTGAAGTGTTTTTTTAGTGTGAAAATGAATGAAATGAAAAAATTAATTATCAATTAAAAATTTAAATTTTGTATTATTAAATGGATAGAAATAAATAGTTACTTATAATATCATCTATAGTTAAAATATTAAATTTCTGAAAATATAGTCACAATTCAAATAAATTTCTTAATGTAATGCCTTGAAAAGAGGTTCAGAATTATAATTTGAGAACATATTTTATTATTGATGATGAAGATAACAAAAATTTATTATTAATGAAAGGGTAAATTATGATATTTGATGAAGAATCATAGTATAAGGAATAATAAGCATGCATAATGAAAAATTGTTTATGTAACAGAATAAGATAATTGTGTTGTAGAATAATATTTAATAATTTTATTATAGTAATAATAATTATAAAAAAAATTATATTGTCTTTTAGTATTTTGGATTTAATTATGTTCATGATTAGGTTGAAAGTTACTGATGACCTTGATAGTTTATTTAATTTATAATTTTTATTTTATAGAAGAATACATGATTTATGGACAACTACCACTTATTATGATCCAAATGTAGAAATAAAATCTTTTATATGAGATATATAGATTATTAATAATACAAATGGGATAATTTTGATAACTTTGTAATTTATTATATATTTTACTAAAACATTTCTGATGTTATCCTTGATAGAGATTATAGAATTGTTTTATTTTTTAAATATACATGATATTATGTGATTATATTTATTTAATGAGGATATTGTTAATTTTTTTATTCGTGTGTGTTTTCAAATACGTTTTATTGTAATTTCGGTTAATACCATGTTTTAAGAGTAGATATTATAAAAGTATCATCAAATTTTATATTTGAAATTTAAAAATATATTATATTTTTAGGGGTGAATTTTATGGTAAATGTGGATTTTTACTTAAATTATTTTAAAAAATGATTTTTCTTTTTATAAGAAATATTTTTATAAGGTATTTTTCATTGAATACTTATGGAATGGTTTAATTTAATATTTTTTTATTGTTTTAGGTTATAGTAATATTTAGCATACAAATAATGTGTAGTTGTAATATTTTTTATAAATATATAAATGTAAGAATAATTCCTTTTAATTATTTTTTGGATCTTATGATTGATTAAATGTTAATTTTAGTACTTCAGCCGTGAAAAATTTGTCTTAACTATTCATTTCATATAGTATGATTTGAAATTGAAATTGGCCGAATCACAACCAAAGGATAAATTTTGCAAATAATATGGAAATAAATATTGGATTTATATTTTCGTATGTTTTCTATCATAATAGTAAAAGATTCAATCATATTGTGGATACAGATCATGGAAAAAATCTCAATACATTTTCATTCATTTATGATGAATCAATGGTATTCCTAGATAGCAATGATTTTTGGCCTTTTGGTAGTTTAGATTATAATAACCTTGTTATCTATCACACTATTATTATTCCACGAATGTATGGTCTCTCCTCTATTCATATTTTTCAACATAACACCAATGTTATCCTTATCTGCCTATCGAATTATGTGACGTTTCAGTATTCCAATGTGTTCCCCACTTCCATTTTCAATGTAAGTATTATTAAACATTTATATAATTCATATTTTCAACAAAGGAGTATTAAAATATTGATCCTTTGAAGATTAATAAATTTTTTAGGAATTAGATTATTATGGGGAAAATTGTTAAATCTAAAAAATTAATATAAACTATTGTATTCTCAATATAATTCGTAACAAATAACACCAACTTCATGAATTTTTTATAAAATATATTAATATTATTTTATAAAAATCATTGATCTAGAGGTTATGAATATTATTAAAAACATTTTTAAATAAATTTGAAATGACGTTAATCAATATAAAATGTATTAAATAATGTTTAGGAATTAAAAAAATGATTTTTATTTATGTAATTTTTTTCATGAAAATATATTTTCTAGAAACATTGTTCTTTTTTCTAAGACATTGATGAAATAATAATTACTTTTTGAATATTTTATAAATTGAAAATTATAAAATAAATATCATTTCTTGAATTATCAAATAAAAATTATATTATGTTGATATTTCATGCCTTTTCTAAAATGATTTATTTTCTTGTTAATAGTGAAAAACAATGATTTTTTAAATAATGCCATTTATATTAATTTAATATTATAATTTTGAGGCAAAATTCTGTTATTTAATTCATTTTATAGTGAAATTTCATTCAATGAAAACTATTTCTTGTTATGTTTTACACATTTATATTGAATTTGTTTCATATAAATTCTATAGGTGTATATTGTTTTAAATATACCATATTATCAAATATATGGATCAAAGTTTTTATACAAATCCACATTATTTTTGTTCATTGTGAATTGTAATCATGGTAAATATTTATTAACTCATCATTGAAAAAATTGGTAAAACCAGGTTTAATCAACGAAATAAAATCTAAAAAAACAGAAAACTATAATTAATTTAATTTCTTGGGATAAATTCATCATTGGTCGTTATAAATTATAACATATGTCATTTTAGTTCCATTTTTACTAGAAAATTATAATTTGACTATTTTATATTAACATTGTTCCAAAATGTAACAAACATGATTTTAATATCTCTAAATTTTTTACAATAGGATAAAAGGGGGATATGATTTTTTATAAATATAAATTTTATATAATAATAAAATATTCTTTAATTTTATTTTATTTATAATACTTATTGATTTAATAATTAGCTAAATTTTTAGGAAACACTGGAACCATATTTAGAAATTTAATTGAAATAAAATCAGTGATTTTAAAATTATTTAAAGTAATAAATTTAAGTAAAATATTTTGTTTATCAATATATTTATATATATATAAGTTATTATGAATTTTTTAATGTATTAAATTATTATTTTATCCTTTTCATGTCTTAAATAAATTCCAAAAAAATTAATATTCGAAAAATGAAATTAATGATATTTTATGAAAAATAAAATTTTACTCATGTATATAAAATAATTAAAAGAGGACATATTTCCTAATATATTTTCAAAATTATAAACAATTAATTCGGAAATAGTAATACCATTTTGATGATTATAATTGGTCAACTATGGTTCAATAAAACATAAATAGATTAAAATTTCAACTAATAATATATATATTTCACTAGATGATGATATTTAGACCCTATATTTTTTCTATTTGAATCAAATTACATGTGGAATCATTTTCATGAGAGTGACTATGTTATACTTTATTTGTAATTCCAAGACATCCCAACCCCTCACATATAAATGTGGACCTATTATTCTCTCTTAATCCACCCATTTATTCCGTATATATAAAAAAATGCAAGAACTAATACCTTAATAACTTCTTTCATCACATCTTATATCTTCTATTGATTCCAAAACACTATGACATTCTGTATTTGATAGTAATAGAAAAGATGGTTCTAAATAAAGATATATAACTATTATCTGATGTAAATTCGCAGTTCCAGGTGCCACCCAAAGGTACCCTATACCCATTTGGTCACATGTCCTCATGTGTATTTCCATGAATTCTAGAGGCTTCTGACATGAAATTGGGGCCTTGGGTATGATAGTGGAGAAACAATTCCCTTATTGGATGGGTATTCACATCGTAATAACTAGTAATAAACTATCGCAGATGAAAAATTTCATATTATTTTTAAATACTTAATGTTTGAGATTAAATAACTTCTGGAGCACATTAATAAATATTACATTTCACATATTTCAAGAAAAGAATCCAAACATGAAAACATTCCATAAATAAAGTACTAAACCAAATGCAAAAGAAATCATGTGAACTCCAGCAGTGTCGTTGTAACTTCCCGAATCTGGGTGCCACACAACGGGTGCCCCGAACCAGGTTGGTCATATAACCTCAAGCACATTTCCCCAAATTTTAGAGGATTACGACTAGAAGTGAGGTCCTATAACTGATAGTTGTGAAATTATACCCTCATTTTTCAATTTGTAGTGTAGAGGAAAAAAAAATAAACATACCAAAAGCGGAAGTAGTAAAAAATAGTGACCTCAAATGGACAACATAACTGAAGTAAAAGACAAACAAAATCCATATATATAATGATGAAATATGTCTCTAATTCTAAGAAAGAATCCAAAATATGATAAAATGAAATCTGATAAAATACACCACAAAGTACATAGTATAAAAAAATAAAACCAAACCAGTGCAACAGAAATGAAGCAGCATAGCAAGCTAAAGCTCGGTCCCATGATCACCTGCTCCACTACAACAATCATGTACCTGTGTAGGGACTCATGCCATTACAGACACCTACAAAAATATAATATTTTTGGGCCCAAGACATGACCCAAAAAGGGTGTGAGAAAAATGTACCTGCAGACTAGAACCTAAAGGCCCGTGCCCAACTGTCAGTGAAAATGTGCAACAGAAGTGTGCAATAATGAAATACATTAAACTAGTAAGTACTCTAAAGTAACCATTTCTACCAGTTAAATTTTATTTTTAATAATAATATTACCATTAAATATAATTTTATTCTTAGTTTTCTGAGACTCATCCTTGACCGACAATCTCCTATACCAATGCCACAGTAGAAACCACAACATGCTATCTATCAAGTAAAAGGTAATAATAATACAAAGCATGTGCTTTATCTTGGAAGGTACAACATTACATGTCCCCACCATGAATATTAAAAGTAAAATTTTCCTCAGACTTGCAAATCATAGCCCTCAGGAAAACAGAAATGAAACCCTCAGGCGACTGCCCTTAGGCATAACGAATATTTCCCTCAAGCAAACAAGATATCGCCATTAGGCACAGAAGCTACTACCCCAGGCAAAAGAAATGTTTCCCTCAGACTAAAAAAAAATTTCCCTCATGATAAATAAAATATTGATTTTATGAATAAGAAATGTTTCCCTCGGGCTAAACAAAATATTTCCCTTGGTCTAAAGAAAACACTTCCCTCAGATATATGGAATTTTGCCATCAGGCTAACCAAAACACTGCCCCTCAGGCGTTCAATAAGAAAACATGTAACCGGGCCTATCCCAACAAATAACAATGCAATTTATATATGTTGTCTCTCAATAAAACTCAAAACATTCTATAATCACTGCATACCCACGTGTATCATGGCCAAACGACTAAACAAGGGAAACACACCCTCGGGGTGGCCCTAAACAAAGCAATGATATCTTACAGCAGTTTATACATATTCATTAAATTACCTATGCAATTCTGGGTATCTCAACAGTCAATGTCTCAGCCACAAGACACCCTGAATATGGGTGTGTGGCACAACAGTACACATAATAAACTCGATAGTTTATATTAAACACAATACCACAAACTCGATCTCCTTTGATCGACACATGTGAAAGGTGACTCCCAAAACAACTAGGAACAACGTAGATCTGAGATAAAAGATTATAAGATCAAAAATAAATAACTTCCCTTAGGGAATTAATTTTGACAAAAATATTTAGGAATCGAGAAGACCTTACCCGCACGATTCAAACGAGACCAACGACTGAAGAATTGGAGTCCCGATGAGCGATCGGGAGCTCCTCGATGTCTTGACCTCCTCTCTCACTACTACTAGGGATCCCTCTACCTCCTCTGGTGAATGAGGAGGATATTTCAAGTTTTTAATGAAAAAAATGCATGTACTCTCAAGTACCCAATGTGTTGATTTTTTTAACTCTTCCTCTGGTGTCTACTTTCCTCCACCTCACTCTTCTTCTAAAAACTTATTACACGGTGTATATTACATAGTACATGACATGTAGTTAGTTTTTTACTCCAATAATCCCTAATAAGAAAAGACCCCCTAAATTCTAATCCCAAATAGCCACGGTATAGGATGTGTGTTAAATAGTACACTGAGTGATTTTTTTACACCTTTAATCACCAAAAAGGCTACAAACCCTGTATTCTAATCCGACACTTACAAAGTACACGGTGTGTACCAATAAATATTGGATTTTTCCCACATTTTTTAAACACTTAAGGAAAAATATATGAAGATACACGTACCTCATGAATAAGAACTGGGTTCATAAAAAATTCCCCCTTAAAAAAAATTCCTCAAATTTCCCTTCCATGGGTGGTGAATGTAAGCTGAGAACTAATCTGGCCACTTAGCACGTACGTCAATCTCTTGCACCATGGATTCATCCTACACTCAACCATACTTCCATAGCACCAATACGCGATGAATTTACCAGTCACAGAAAACCTTCATGCTCCTATTAACAATACAAATTAGATTCTCTTTAAAGGATGCATCAACATAAAGTTCAAAATCCTCGAGTGAAAAAACATAAGAAAGTTCTGAGTGAAATGACACAATTGAGATACGTAGAAGACATCGTGCAAGGCCCGGTACATCTATTGTAACTCCAACCGATATGCAACTGGCCCGACTGTCTCTAGAATCTCAAACAGCCCTACATACCTCGTTGAAAGTTTACCCTACCTCTTGATCTGATGGTTTTCCATCCTCGGTGAAACACACAAGAAAACCCGATCCCCAACCACGAAATCCAAGGGGTGTATGTGGCGATCAGCATATGATTTCTAACGATACTGTTCAGTAGCCTTCTTCTTCTGAATCGACTGGACCTTCTCTGAAGTCTCTGGAACTAGACATGGTCCCAGTAACGTTACCTCACCTGCCTCCGACCAGCACAATGGTGATCGACATAGCCTACCATATAAAGCCTTGTAAGGTCCCATATCAATAGTGGCCAGAAAACTATTATTTTAGGAAATATCAACTAGGGCTATGTGATTCTACCAAGATCCCCCAAAGTCTAGGATGCATACATGTAGAATTTCCTCTACAACCTGTATTGTACGCTCAGACAGGCCATCAGTCCGAGGGTGGTAGGCTGTTGACAGAAGCACCGGTGTACCAATTTCCCACTGAAAACTCTGCCATAAATGAGACGAAAAATGGGTTTCCCTATTTGAAACAATAGAATAAGGGCCCCAAAGAAGACATAGTACCTCTCGAATATACAATTCCTTAGGCATGTCAACCCCAAAGGTCTCATTAATTGGAAAAAAGTGAGCTACCTTCGTATGTCTGTCCACAACAACCCATACGACATCATTGCCTCGAGGCGACATCTGTAACTTTGTCAAGAAGTCCATCACGACATCAACCATTTTACACTCAGGAATGGGTAACTATTCTACCAGTCTAGCTAGACTCTGATGCTATTCCATCACCTGCTGACAGGTGGAAAATCTCATAACAAAACCATCTACCTCCCTTTTCATACCCAGCCACCAATACTGATGTCTCAAGTCATAGTACATTTTTATAACTCCAGGATGCATTTCCCAAGAAGAATAATGAAATAATCACATCAACTCCTCACGTATATCCCCTGGAACCCAAACTCATCCATGGATATGCACTACTCGTCATCACCTATTGTCTATCCAAGAGGAGGTTCCTAACTTTCCAACTACTCCCGTAGATCTAGGCCTTCTAAATCTGAAATTTGTCTCATCCTAACTGTATCAAGGAGGGTAGAAGTCAGAGAAATGGATGAAAGATACGTTCGCCCCTAACTATCATGCAACTCCAAATGCATCTCAGAGAACAAATCCACAAGCTGCCACTCACCAATGGCCTTCTGCACTGCTTTTATCTGAGTCCTCCTACTCAGTTCATCAGCTACTACGTTACCCTTACCCGGTGTATTAGTAAGCTCAAAGTTGAAGGACTAAAGGTATTCAACCCACCCCCACTTTCTCAAATTCAAGTCATACTGGGGAATGATGTATTTAATAGTTTTTTGGTTCTTAAACACCACCAAATTCTTCTCCAATGAGGTAATGTCTCCAAGAGAGTAATGAAAGAACAACTACAACCAACTCGAGATCATGTGTTGGGAAATTCCTCTCATGTAGCCTCAACTACCAAGACATGTACACAACTACTCGATCACCCTGCATCAACAATGCTCCCATCCCAATACCTGATGCATCACAGAAAACTTTATAGCTCTTCCCTTAATCTGAAAGTATCATGACCGATGCTGATATCAACCTTTCCTTCAGCTTCTAAAATGCTATCTCGAAATCTTATGACCAAATGAACATCATACCGTTCTTATTCAAACCCATCAAAGACACTGCTAAGCTGGAGAAGTCATGTTTAAAGCTCCTGTAGTAACCATCCATCCCCAAGAAACTCTATATTTCAAACACATTGATAATATTCTCCCAGGATACTACTGCTCTCACTTTCTCTGGGTCTACCGAAACTCATGCCTCTATGATAATATGACCTAGGAAGTGAATCTTGTCAATCCAAAAGTGAAACCCTAAGTGCATAGGATATAAATGAGTCTCTCTCATTATACTCAGTATGATCTCAAGATGGGTGGCATGGTCATATCGAGTGTGATAGTACACAAAGATATCACCAACAAAAACTACCACAAAATATTCCAGATATGGGTGGAACACACGATTCATCAGATCCATGAAAACTGCTGGCACGTTTTTGAGTCCGAACAGCATGACCAAGTACTCGTATAGACCATATCAACTCTGAATGTATGTAAGAGGTATGTTTGATGGTCTAATGAAAAATTGATGATGTTCAGATATCAATTCAATCTACAAGAACACTCGTGCTCCTCGAAGTTGATAAAAAAGATCATAAATCCACGGTAAGGGAAATCGATTCTTAACCATCAACTTTTTCAGTTTCCGATAACCCATGAAGAGTCTGAGGGTACCATCTTCCTTCTAAGAGAAATCCCATGCGAACCCCAGAGAAATACTAGGTCGGATGAAACCATTGTCTTGTAAATCCTCTAACTGCCTCTTGAGCTCCTGCAATTCTGGTGTAGCCATCCTATAAGGAGGAACGGACACTGGTGCCACTACAGGCACATGCTTAATAGAAAATTCCACCTCTCTCTCTTGAGGTAGACCTAAAAAGTCATCCAGGAATACATTCCTAAAATTATTAACCACTATAGGAAAATCCTTCTGACAAGTATCCCAGTGATCTAGATATAAACTCGCAATATGGGCTGTCACTCCACCTCGCCCACATTGCTCGGGTCTAACTTAGCTCACCTGGACATCCTATTCACCCTTGTATAGAAACTATCCTCACTCTAGTGACATGAAACTCACCTTGCAATGTTGGAAATATACAAAGGCTTGAAAGGGTACCATCCAGTCTATCCCAAGAATGAAATCATAGGTCGTCATCTCTAAGACATAGAGGTCCCAGAGAAAGTGACACTGACCAACCTCTAAGGGGAACTCCTTGCACTGACGCACACCTACGGTTATAATTCCTAATGGTGTGTCTAGTGTCATGATATCTGAACAAGAAGAATCACAGAGATCAAGGCTCTACACAATGGCCACAGATATAAATCTATGTTTAGCACCAGTTTCTAAACGTACTTGACAAAAATTTAAACAACTAGAATAGTACCTCTGATAGTGGAGGGTTTGGGGCCCTACTCTTATTGGGACATTTGCACTGATTATGTCTGCCCAATTCCATAACCCTACGACATAGCCTGGCTAAACTGAGATGACCCGCCATGTTTTCTCTAAGAACCTATTCTCTGAAAACCACGACCACGACTGCCACTTTGGAATCAACATACTAAAGTATTCCATTTAACTAATTTTAATAAAGCTGTTGGCCCTACTTATGCGTGTGGAGTCTTCAAAGAAACACTCTCACTAATCACTAGGGGAAACACCCTACGAAAACACTAAATATGACCCATATTGTCGTAATTTCGGCACTACACTGGCTCACGTGGACATTGAGGTCTCATGTGACCCTCTTTAACACACTGGTATCACGTTATCTGGCCACCTGACGAATTCTTCTGGCTGGTACTGCCACCGTGAGAGAAATCCATCTACCTTCTCCCCTTGCTAGTAGAAATCATACCAGTGACTAGTGCCAAGCCACCCTTGTCCACACCAATAGCTTCTTGTAGTTTTTGCTCAGAAATCTACGCCAGGTTCACAATATCATGTATTGTAGGAAACCTTAAAACATTCAACAATGCTCATATGACATATCTAAGAACATCTTCAAAGCTTCTAGCCTTCAACGTCTCATCACCCAATAGAACAGGTGCAAAAGGCTGTAGCACTGTGAAGTGGGAAGAATAGTTCATCACTGACATGGTTCCCTGCTTCCGATTCCTGAACTATCGAGCTCGATCTTCCCTTAGCGTCTCTGGAAAGAAATATTCATTGAATACTTCCTGAAAGTCTTCCAACGCAATGTCTCTGTGATGCTCAGTCTGGGTGGTAACATCCCATGATATCTTGGTGGAATAATGTAGCATGTATGTAGAGAGCTTGACACTCATCCCTGGAGGCTTCTCCAGATGCTCGAAGATCGTTAGCATACAACCCAACCATGACTTCGCAGTCTGCATTCTCCCATCCCCTGAAAATGTAGGTGGATGCGGCTATTGGAATATACGTGCCAGCTCTGCCATAGATGTGGCAACCAGAGGTTCTTCCAGGAAGGTTAGTATGAACCGCATGAAGCCTTCACAGAACTGTACATCTGCGCCTGCATCCGGTATAACGGTTGGCACCACATCTGGCACTGATGGAGGATCCACCTGTAGACCATGTCATACCATCTATGTAATTTAATATTCTCCACTCTCTTAGAAAACAACTCATGGTCATATCAGTGGCATGACTCTAACAGGTCAAACAAAAACCTTAGTTTAATTTATGGTTGAGGTTTATTTGTCCGGTTTAGAGTGCCAACAAAAAAGGGGAAAAATCAACATGAACAAGAAAACAGATACTACACTGTGTTTTCAAGGTCTACATGGAATGTACCTTTAAGAAATACATGGTCTTGTTCTGGTGCCGGTATGGGCATGTCTCAACCCTAGATACACATCGTGTTACACACGCACACATATGTACAGCACCCAGTTTCCCCCGCCACACGGCCTTGTCCACATGGTCTCTCTCCAGTCAGGACTACATGGCGTGTCTCATAGGTACCTGGTGTGTTAATGGTATAATCTGAAAGGCCAGTGTTCCCTCCCACATGGAGGGTTACACGCCCTTATACTACATGGAGTGTACATATAAGTACATGGCATGTTCTTAGAAATCTTCGTCTCTTCCCGAACAGAAAAACACACAGCCTATATTCAAAACTACATGACGTGTATTCTGGGTTTTTCCTGACAGTAATCCTCATAAATTACTCCAAGTCCTAGAAAAAAATTGAAACGAACACCAAAGTGCCAAATTGCGATCCTTGTGGGCCCATATCCCTGTGAATCAATTCGTAACAACTTATACATGTTATAAACAAGGTTAACAAGAAAATGATCCAAAAAATTCTGGTCAATGAGGGCTCATAACACCTCTAGAACCAAAGTTCAGCATTCATTCAAACAAAACCTCTTACAAAAAATACCCCATAAAATAGTAAGTATTTTTATCAAGTAAACTATCACAACAACATGCATTTTCTTGCAGAACAACTATAACAACAACATGCAATATCCAATGCACCTACATGGAATGGAAACTATGTATGAAATGTGATTATAGCATGTTCATAAATGATTCATGAGATGACATACCCTCATATCATTGAGTTTCAACTAAATGGAACCCATGTATATAAAAATATAAATAGAACCCCACAAGTGTGTCACCCAACAATGAAAATCAAATCAATTGTAAAATTGATGAACCAGAAAATTTGAAATTAAATCAGGTAGATTGGATTTTCACTGTACACGGGTCAGCTACTCCCAGGAACAACTTATTACCATGTACCAATTCAATCCTATCCCTGGCTATATGCATCAAATAGTATCTCAATGAAAAGAAGCCCCTCTGATACCACATTGTAACATCCCAGATCTGGGTCCCACATAACAGGTGCCCCGAACCCGGTTGGTCACATGACCTCAAGAACATTTCCCCAAATTCCAGAGGCTACCGACTAGAAGTGAGAGACTAGGACTGATAGTGGGGAGACTATGACCTCATTTTTCAATGTCTAGCGTAGCGGAAAAAAAATATTAACATACGAAAAGCTAAAGCATTAAAAAATATAGACATTAAATGGAAAAAGGAACTAAAGTAAAAGATAACCAAAAGTCATATATATGATGATGCAATATGTCTCTAATTGAAAAAAATAACCCAAATAGGATACACAACAATATGATATAAAACATCACCTAGTACATAGTATAACAAAACAAAACCAGATTAGTGTAACATGAACGTAGCAGAATCATTGGCCAATGGTCGGTCACATGCTCTCCTACTCCTATGCAACAATCATTTACCTGTGTTGTGACTCTTTCCCTTATCGACACCTACATCAATATAATCTATTTGGGCCCAAAACATGACCCTAACAGGGCGTGAGAAATAAATCCTAGTAGGCAACCACAAAAAGGCTCGTTCCCAACTGTTATTGAAAATGTGCAACATCAATGTGCTATAATGAAATGTAGTAAACTAGGAATTACTCCCAAGTATCCATTTCTACCAGTTACATTTTCATTTTAATAATTATTTAACAATACAATATAATTGATATATGTGTTTTCAGAGACTCAGCCTTGACCAACAATCTTCAATACCAGTGGCACATCAAAAACTACAACATGATATCTAGCAAGTAAAAGATAATAATAATACCAAGAATGTGATTTTTCTTTGTAGGTACAACATAAGAAATCCCCACAGTGAATATTCAATTTAAACATTGTCCTTAGACATGGAAATCCTTACCCTCATGCATATAGAAATGAAACCCTTAGGTAACTGCCCTCAGGCATAATGAATATTCCCTTAGACATACGAGATATTGCCCTTAGGCACATAAGCTACTTCCCCTCAGCATAAGAAATGTATCCATCGGTCTAAACAAAACCTTTCCCTTCAGCTAAATAAAACAATTCCCTAAGGCATATGAAACATTCCCCTCAGGCTAAACAAAACCTTGCCCTAATGCTAAACAAAACAATGCCCTCAAGCATAAGGAATGTGGCCCTTTGGATGAACAAAACACTTCCCTCCATAGTTACATAGGAAAATAATGTAATTCGGCCTATCCCAACACATAAGCAAGAAATATATATATGTTTCCTCTCTAGAAAACTCAAAATATGCTATAATCACCGCATACCCACTGTATCCTAGCCAAATAGATAAATAAGGGAAATGCATCCTCGGGGTGTCCCTAGATCAAAGAAACTATCTCAAACATAATTGTATACTTATTCATTATATTACCTATGCAATTTTGGGTATATCAATATTAAAAGTCTCACCTATACGACACCACAAACATGGGCGCGTGGCATAACGGTACACAAAATCAACTCAAAAGATGGAATTAAACACAATACCACCTACCTCGATCTCCTATCATCGATATACATGAAAGGCGCATCCCCAAACAACCTATAATGATGAAGATCTGAGATAAACGATTATAAATTCAAACCAAAATATAATCACTTAGAGAAAAAATTGGAAGGAGTTATTCAAGAATAGGGAAGTCCTTACCCAAATGGTTCAAACGAGAATGACGTCAGAATAATCGAAGTCACAGTGAGTGGTCGGGAGCTTCACCAAGTCATGGACTCCTCTCCCACTGCTGCTGGTGAGCCCTCTACCTCCTCTGATGAATGAGGAGGCTACTTCCTATTTTTAATGAAAAATAAATAACTACACAGTGTGTACTATACTTTTTAATTGTTCCTCTAATGGCTACTTTCTACCACCTCACTCTTCATATCCCGACTAATTACACGTCATTTATTACTATGTACACTTTGTGTAGGTAGTTTTTCCCCCTTAATCATTGATATGTCGACACATCCTGTATTCTCAACCCACACATCCAAGGTACACAACATATGTAAAAAAGTACATAGCATGTAGTTTGTTTTTACACCTTTAATCGCCAAAAAGCCTACATGCCCTGTATTCTCATCCGACACTGCCAAAGTACGCGGAATGTGTAAAAATGTACATGGAATGTACCCATAAATTTTGTATTTTTCCCACATTTCACTTGTTTTCTCCATAACACTTAAGGAAAAGGAAAAGAAGAAACTCGTACCTCAAAAATAAGAACTGGGTTCTTATAATCGTAAGCCTCAGTATGGTCCCATTCTCTCTAGATACAAAGTAATCATGTACCTGATAATGAAGGGAACTTTCCCTTATCTAAACATACAATCATATATGGGTCCAAAAGCATGACCCAAATAGGGAGTGAGATGAATCCTAGAAGGAAACCACTGAAAAATATCTATGTAACTATTAGTGAGTAAATATAGAAGGAAATATTGGAAATTCATCAAAGAAAATATAAGTAACTAAATGTATGAATCCTACAGTTTCCATTTAAATTAATTACCATTTAATTTTCAATATTTAATCATGTATGTATCACAAATAGGTCTTTAAAAAGACTATATAACATGACATAATCTAATATTATCCTTTTATCTGGCTGATACATCACAAATATTCAATATTTATGTTAACCATCTAGGTTTCTAACTCATTCTAACATCTCAATCAATGTAATTCAATAAAAAGGAAATGTCACTATGAAGAAGCACTCACTCTCATTTCCCCCTATGGTCTTTCCCAAATAAATTCGAACTCTCTTGATAAGAACTCAACTTAAACCCCCCTATATGGTCTCATAATTTAAACTATGGACAATCAACGGGAACACTCACCATCAATCCCCCATATGGTCTCATTGCAAGAATTATAATATACACTATTAGGAAGCACTCAATGTCAATTCCCACTGTGGTCTAACTACACATTGTTCACATAACCATCTGAAATTCAATCGTGTGTAAAGGATATCAAGATGCCCGAAGTAATCTCAACAATACCATGGCTGTAAAATTCCAATTCATATCAAAATAGTTTAACAAGCAGTAATAGTCAAATAGTTCCATCCAATTCAGTAACGTAAATAAACAAGGTATGCCTCTGAGGAATCCCGGACCAAAAGGCCCTAAACATTTGAACAAGGAAAAAACCCATGGAGAGTTCCTTAATCATGAAATTTAACATCATATCACGTCATTGAACCCTAATTCTAACAATAAATATATGGAAGATAAAATAGGGTTCAATTTCCATATCTCGAAATACTAGAAACATGGGTAATCGTCCATTTGGCATATAAAAATTAATAACAAATAATGAAAGTCAACAAACTACCTACATCGATGATGTACGATCATTATTCTTTAACCTCATCCATTGAATCGACCTAGAATGTTGTAGATCTACAAAAATGTGAAAAACTTTCAACCATGAAAAACTTGAGAGAGAGAGAGAGAGAGAAAAGTATGGGAAGGGGATCTAGATGATGGGAGGTCTCACCTGTCAGATTCCAATGCACCGGCTAGATATCAAATCATACCATGTACAATGAAATAGTGTCTTAAAGAAGATTCATCTCTCTTAGTCACTCCCGGATGAACCAAGGTCATATGAAGATGATTCAGGGGATTAGATGCCACCATGGTCTAATTAGTCAAATTAAAGAAAAAGTACATGACATGTATTATTAATGAACAT
Organism: Viscum album; assembly: GCA_963277665.1. Classification (NCBI taxonomy): domain Eukaryota; kingdom Viridiplantae; phylum Streptophyta; class Magnoliopsida; order Santalales; family Viscaceae; genus Viscum; species Viscum album. Next base: position 477,804,123 of record OY728148.1, read on the forward strand.
GTTGTGTATTTCCCTCAACTGGACCCCGACATTAGTGATCTACCACATCACCCCACATGGCCATTTCTCAACAATTACACACCCAATACATGTGTATACATGGTAACAGGGTACATGAGATGTACTTCTATGTACATAGTGAGAATGTATAAAATTTTCAAATTCTCCCATTTTTTTCAAAACCACACGAAATCAAGATACATACTTGAAAATAAGATTCATGTTCTTAAAATCAATCCCACTTAATGTAATTCAACACTAAATTTCCCTAACGAGTTTGAAAAGATGAATCCTCAAATAGATCCAACCACTATGATCACACGTCAGTCTTCCTCTCCAAAGTCTCGTCCTGCACTTGGTTTTGATTCCAAAACACCCATACTTGAGGAACAGACTTTCCACGAAGAACCTATTCACTATGTTCAATAATCTTGATAGGATGCTCCTTGAATGATGTGTACATCTCATACTCATCCTCCTTGGGTTGAAAAACCTGACACGAGTCTGATAAGTAATGTCTTAGTTGAGAAACATGTAATATGTTTTGCATAGTTCAATACCTTTGAGGCAATATCAATGGATAGACAACCCGACAAACTCTCTCCGAAATCTCAAAAGGAATAACAAATCTTGTTGAATTCTTTCCCTGTCGCGTAATCCTCCTATGTTCCATCCTTGGTGTGACACCTAATAAAACCTGATCTCCAACCTCGATTCCAATGAAAATCTCTGTCAATCAAAATATGACTTCTGATGTGATTGTAGATTATCTATCCCCTTCTGAATCAACTCCACTGGCTCTATGGTGTCCTAGACAAGGAGAGGTCCCAGAAAATCTTCCTCTCCAACCTCTATCCTCCATAGTGGTGATCGACATGACCTACCATACAAAGCCTCATATGGTTCCATTTTAATGGTTTTCTAAAAAATATAATTGTAGGAAAACTCCACCAGAGGTATGTGGTTCTCACTATGACCTCCAAAATATAAGATGTATTCTTGAAGAAAGTCCTCTAGCGCCTAAACCTTGCGCTCTCACTGTACATCTGTCTGGGGATGATATGTTATACTCAAAAGTAAATGGGTACCCATAAACCTTCTGTATCCCATGCTTGAAGCATGAAGTAATATGGGTTTCCCTATCTGAAATGATAGAGTTCGCAACCTCTTATAACTATAAAATTTATCAGACGTACAACCTTCCAAGCTCATCAACACTGAAGGTCCCATTGATCGGTAAAAAGTGTCAAACTTTCATGAGTATTAAAATGAAGACATGAACTGATTCATTCCATCATAGAGACCTCAGTAAACCTGTCACTAAATCTATAACAACACTGTTCCACATTCACTCAGGAATGGGTAATTTTTATAGAAGCCCATCTTGTCACTGATGCTCATCCTTTAAGTTCCGGTAGGTGGAACATCTCATAACAAAACAAGTAACATATATATTCATACATTTCCACCAAAACTAACTATGTAGATCATGATACATCTTGGTCACACCATGATTAAATACCCAAGTTGTGCAATGAAAACCCCACTTCAACACCTCGTGTATGTCTATTGAAACCCATACACATCTATGAAAGCGTAGGACCACATTCTCACCTACAAAACACCAAGGAGTAGGTTTCTCTCCTGGCACACTATCTCTTAATACTAGGCCTTCAAAATCTGATAGGTTCCTCATTCAAACAAGATCTAGATGAGAATAGGTAACTGCTATATAAGAATGAAAATTCATCCCCTATCTGTTTGAACCTCTAAATTCATCTCAGATAATAAACACATATGCTTCCACTCACTTCTGGCTTTCTGAACTATATTTATCTAATTCCTCCTACAAAATGCATTAGCCACTACATTGCCCATCCCTGGCGTATAAGAATTATCAAGGTCAAAATAATGAAGCTACTCAAACCTGCTTCACTGTCTTAAATTAATGTCACAATGAGTAAATATATATACGTAAGGCATTTGGGTCATTGAACACTACAAAATGCTCACAGAGAAAGTAATGTCTCCAACAACGCAATGCATGAACAACAACAAAAAACTTGATATCTGGTGTCATGTAATTTTTCTCGTTTTCCCTCAACTGCTGAGACAAATATGCAACAACTCGATCCCCCTGCATAAGCACTACTCCCAGCCTGATAATAGATGCATCACAGTAAATGATGTAACTCTTGTCCGGCTCTAGAAAAACTAGTATCGGTGTAGAAGTGAACCATCCCTTTAGTTAATGAATGCCTAACTAACAATATTATGACCCTGAGTACATCAAATCCATATTAGTCAGTCCCATCAGTGGAACTGCTATTTGTGAATAGTACTTTATAAAATTTATATATTAACCATCCATCCCCAAAAAACTATGTACCTCAAAGAGGTTCATCAGCTACACCCTGGAAAATATTGATCTATCATTATATGGGTCTACTGATAATACTGTCTCTAAGATATCATGGCCCATGAAGAGGATATGGTGCATCCAAAAGGTCCATTTTGAGAGCCTAGAATATAACAGATGCTCTCTCAGTGTACTCAAAATGATCTCAAGAAGTATGGCTTAGTCTTATCCAGTATGATATTACACCAACATATCATTCACAAAAACCACCAAAAATTTGTCCATGTATAGATGGAACACTCAGTTCATCAGCTCTATAAAATCTATTGGCACTTTCATAAGGCCGAACACCAAAAACAAATACTCATATTGACCATACCTTATCCGAATGTATGTAGGATGTATATCTCTGGTTCTAACACCCAAGTGATGATAACTGAACCTCATGTAAATGTTCGAGAACCCTTGGGCTCCTCGAGGTTGATCAAATATATCATAAAGCGCCGGTAATGGATATTAGTTCTTTACCATAAAATGTTTCATCTTTTGATAATGCCCACAATGGTTAAGGTTACCATCTTCGTTCTTTGAGAAAATGATGGGGGAACCCCAATGAGAAGTACTTCATCAGATGAAACTCTTTTCTTGTAAATACTCTAACTACTTCTAGAGCTATTGTAACACTGGTGTATCCATTCTATATGGAGGAATGTAAATTGATTTTTCCTATCGCACAAGTTCAACATAATAGTCTACCTCTCACTCTGGAGGCAAACCTTAAATGTTTTTTGGAAATACATTAGTCAAATGATCGACCACTGGAGGAAGATTCATATGTGAAGTCGCCTATTATTCAAGATACAAACTAGAAATCATGGAAGAAACTCATCTTAACATGCCATGCTCGGGTCTAAATTTTCTTTACTGGACATCACATTCTCCCTTGATTATATATAATCCCCATCTAGGGACATGAAAAACACCCTATGACGATAGAAATATGAAATATTCTGGAAGATAACTAACATGTCCATTACTAGAATTACATCATATCACGTCATCATTAGGTCATAAATATCCCATAAAAAGTGACAACCACTAACCTATACAGAGAACTCATTTAACTGGCTTACCCTGGCCATTATAATCCAAAGTGGAGTTTCCAGTATCCTAATATTAGAAAAGTTAATGATATAGATCCCATGAATATCCACAAAAGGAACAAATATAAAGCTATAGAAATCCCCGGTATCAAAAAGAGAAGATGATAAAACTGTGGAATCCAATATTGTACCTCATAACATAGGGGGTATATGATCCTGCTCCTACTAAATAATCTCGAGAGGAAAAGAATTACCTATGTTGTGGCCCTGGGATGAAATCCGATTTCCCTGAGCTAATCCAACCAACGAAGATCCCAAACACTATGTCTAACCACTACGTCCATGACCATCATCTCATCCTGAATGACATGAAGAACTCCAGCCCCCATTCTGATATGGAAACAGTGGCCCTACTAAGGTACAAGATGTCGACATGGATCCCCCCCCCCACTAACTTCTTGAAGAAATGAATTGCAAAAATTTTGAAGATGACCCATCTCTCCACCGGATTAGCACTCGACTAGGTCTCTTGGGAACTGAGGATTATTATGTCTTCCCTTCCTACACTATTAGCATACCAGCATGGTACTATAAGGAAAATCCCACCTACTTTTATTTCCACATGTAGATTCCATATAGTTCTTTATACAATTAGTCGAAATGTTAACAACTCAAGTTATTGAACTGCCCTAGCCCACATCCCCAGAATAACTCATGTTTTTCTTAGTGATCACGTCCTATTTAAATATCTAAAAAATGGAAGTCATAATGATGATGTTCACATAATATCTGATGTCATGCATGAGATTGTTCTCAAACTGTATTTCCAAAAATAACTCAGCAACCCTCAGAATGGGTGTATAGAATTGCAGATCTATGAAGCAAGAAGAATACTTCCTAACTGAGATAGTACCCCACTAAAATCTCATGAACACTTGGGCTTGGTTGGCCCTCAAGGTCTATGTGTAGAAGTATTAATATATTGTACGCTGGAACTCATCCAAAACCATAACTCACTAGCATACCTCTTAGAATATCTCATCCCATCATCTCATAATATATTCACATGGCATGTACAAAGAGTGCTTCAACATAATATCTATAGGAATCTGTAGATTCACGAAGATAGTTAGCATTACTTGCAACCACGACTCTTTAGCCTAAAGTATTCCATCCCCTATGAATGTGGAATGATGATGCTGCTGAATAACCTTTATCAACTCATTCATAGACAGGGAGGGAGGATGTTCTCCCTGGAATATATGAATCATCCTCATGGTGAATTCACATAACATTTTAGTGGAACCAATATGCAAAATGATAGTTGGTGTCGTGAAGGGAATGATGGGATTATCTTCATGTTGTCCTTGTTCAACCATTTCTGTTGTCTGATCATCACTCTAAACTTGAAGTACAACCAGAGAAAATCTAGGATGCATGACTCTACATGGTCAAGCGCATAACTCTAGAAAATATAAACAAAAAAACAAATTTTTCATTAAAAACAGAACAATGATAGAAAATCATTCATTTTTTTCAAAACAGGGTTACACGACATGTATGAACTATTCACGGTGTGTTCCCTTAAGCCTTTACATGGTTTTGTACTCAGGCCAAACCTTGTCATGTAACACCCCATACACCCGACGTATTCTCCATGCAACACGTCATTTAATTTAATGTTCCCCCTACCCCAGTACTTTTACATGGCTAGAACTGTATGGTTCTTTTAGAACAAAACTACAAGGATTTTATATTGCAGAAACGGATTGTAATAGAAGGATTTCAAAAACTGTGTAGTTGGTCACAATGCTATATACATGTATAAGAAACATGGTGTATAAGCCTATTATATGGCGTGTTCTAGAAATTATCTCCAACCCATGTCACATACAACATAGTTGGTCACATGGTAAAAGGATGCACAATGTATTCATTACATGCACGGTGTGTCCTAAAAAAATTCACATTCATGTTCCTCTACACAGACGGTCTGTGAAATGGTCAATATATACACGGTGTGTAGAAATATAACACGATTTGTACTTATGAAAAAAAAATTAATCCAATAAATAATGATACATTGCATGTATTCATCATCACACATCGTGTATTCATGGTTTTTTCGGACATCAATCCTCAAAAACTAATCGAGAACCCCATTCCATAACTGAAAAAATAATTAATCTTCCAAATTATGATCTTTGTGGGCCCATACTCCCTAAAAATCATAGATTGATATCATTTTCTTGTATATCACAATTTATAACAGTGCAGTCAATTAGATGATCCCCCAAATTACAATCAATGAGGGCCCATAACACCACATGGACAAATGTTTGGTATCCATTCAAGTGAAACATAATTTTTTCCAAAACCATATCAATATAGAAGATATTATATCAGGGCATATATCAAAAAAACATGCATATCTAGTGTAAAATCAATCACAACCTCATGAAATCAGTAATGCATCTTAAATGGCATGACCAAATGCCTGAAATGTGGTCCTTAGAAAGTGCATATATAATGCATGAGATTGAATAACCTCATTTCATTAGGATGAAACAAAAATAAAACCACAATGATTTAAATCATAATAAAAAAAGGATTTGATTCACCCATCGATGAAATCATATACACAGTAACAATTGAAAAATGGAAAAGAATCAATATTAGAGGTAATTTGAATTTTCCCAATACATGGGTTAGAAAAAAATGGGACAAACTAATTATAGACTACACATTACTTCCTATCCCTATCTACAGACTCCAAACTCTATGTAAAAGAAGAAAATAATCCCTTTGATAAAACTTTTTAACATCTCGGTTTCGGGTGCCTCTCAATGGTGCCTCGTACCGAGTTTTTCACATGGCCTCAAGCACATTTCCCCGAATTCCAGAGGCTTTCGGCAAGCAGTAAGGGAATTCAGTGTGATAGTGAGATAAATATTCCCTATATAGAAGTGCATGCACATTGGAATAACAAGTAACAAACAGTAGTGGAAGAAAAATTCCATATGACATATAAACACCAGAAGACTGAAAGTAAATAATAATTGGAGAACATATATAAATCATTCATTAATATATTTCTAAGAATGAATCCAAAAAAGAAAATATTATGGAAATAAAAAACTAAAACAAATGAAATAGAATAAAATAAACACTAGTATCATCTAATGCATCATCTTGGCCCCATTCTCTCTAGCTCCATAGTAATCAAGTATCTAATGATGAATAGATATTCCCATTATCTAAACATGAAACCCTATAATCCTATTTGTCCCAATATCATTACCCAAATAGGGTGTGAGACGAATCCTAGTAGGCAGCCACCACTACACCAATTCCTACAATTAGTGAATATATATTGCAGTTAATAATGGAAATGACGCTAAGAAACTAGGAGTATAGAAAATTTAACGAATCATATAGTTTCCATTTACTTTAATTATAATTTAATGTTCAACATATAATAATGTATGTATCTCCAACATGTATATCAGAAGACATTATTACATGAAAAAAACTGATCTTGTTCATTGGTCTGGCAGACACGACACAAACATTCAATATTTATGTTAACCCTCTGGGTTTCTCACACAGTCTAACCCCTATGTCCATGTAATGCAATAAGAAGTCCAAGACACACTGAAGAATCACTCACCATTAATTCCACCGATGGTATTTCCAAAATAACTACAGGATCTCTAAATATGCATTAAATGTCATTTCTACCTATTCTATGGAAACATAAACTATAGACACTCTGAGGGAGTACTCACCATCAGTCCCCTTTGTGATCTCATAGCATGAAATATATCAGACACTCTGGTGAAGAACTCAATGTCAATTCCCCATGTGGTCTAACTACAACAGGTTCTGAAAGCCTTGTGCAATTCAATTATTCATAAAAAATATCAAGAATCCCAAATTAATCTCAATTACTATATTGATCAATATTTCCAATGCATATCAAAATCATTTAACAAGAAATAAAAGTAAAATAGTTCCTTCATATCATGTGAGGCATGGAAACAAGGCATGTCTCATAGGCAACCTAGACCAAAAAGGACCTAAACATTCATACAAGGAAAACACACCCATGAGGTGTTCCATAAAAATGCAATTTTACATAATATCACATCTAAAAAACCATAATCCTACAATCAATCTTAATAAGATAATGTTGGGTTCGATTTCATTAACATGAAATAACCAAAACATTCATAATCAACGCTTTTCTATATTCAACTCCAATGCGAACAACGAAAGGCAACAAACCACCAACGTCGACATTTTTTGATTGATATAGTTAAACCATAGTCTTTAAATAAAACTAGAATGATGAAGATATAAAAAAATGTAAAAAATATTCAACATTGAATAACATGAGAGGGAGAGAAAATCAGTAGAAGGGGATCAAGAAGAAGGAAGTTGTCACCGCAGGGACTCCAACGCACCCGCTAGAGATTGAATCAATCCTTGTACAGAGAAACACTGGCTTAGAGAAGTTAAGTTTCTCTTAGTCACTGATGTATTAACCAAGCCTAGAAGATAATGATTATAAGGATTAGACATTCCCCCCATCCAATTAGTAAAATAAAATAAAAAGTACACCTCAAGTTCTATTAATGAACATGCCATGTATTTTCCTCAACCGACCCTCGACATTAGTGGCCTTCCACATCTCCCCCAACAACCATGTCTTGGAAATTAAAAACACAAGACACAATTGATTGTGGTAACAGGGTACATGGTATCTACTCCTAAGAATATGATGTGTACTTTTAATATTTCAAAATTCTCCATTTTTTCTCAAAACCGACGGAAATCAAGACCCATTACTGAAAAGAATATCTGGGTTCTTACATCTGAGAATTTTCAATTTTATAACTTAATAATCCTGTAATTAAAAAATTGTATAATATAATGAAAAAAATTTATAAATGAAATTACATTATTATAATTATTCATTATAGTATAATCTAATAATATTTCGTATTGAACACAATACAAACCATATAAATTATGAATGATTAAAAAAAATTAATCTCTAGAGAATAATGAACGTATACCGATGAAATAGTAACATTACCTTTCGAATAATAATGGGACCACATAAATAGTAAACCAGTAAATTGAATAGATACATCACTAATGAATGTATAAATAAAATATAACCATCTTATAATTGATAATATGTTATTAAAACATCATTGTATAAGTAAATATTTTAAAAATTATTAATTTTGTTCGGAATTTATGTAATTGATGTATAATTAATTACAATTTAATTATTAATTTTATAATTTAAAATAAAATTTATTCATATAATATTTAGTCATAACTATGTAAGTTGATGACTTATAATTATTTTATTATGTGATGATACCCTAATTAATTTTTCAATGTGTTAGAAAAGCTGATTTAATTTATAAATTTTTTTTCATGTAAATTATCATTTTATTTAAAAATTATTTTTATAATAATTTGAAAATTATTTTCATCAAATGGAGATCGTTTTTTGACTATACACCACAAAAAATGTATAAGGTGATGTTTTAGTATTTTTATAAATTACTTGAATTGTTGATTAATGGTAAAATAAGATAATTTTTGATAAATGCTACATAAATGAATTTATGCACGATTCATGATTCATGGATGATGTATACGGACAATGTTTAGAAATAATATTCCATATTCACTGATTTTTTTCATAATAATCATGATTATTTATAGTTTTGAGAAACAATATTAAAATAGTTACTAAAATAACCGGACACCCCTCATCTCCACAACTATAAAAACCACCCCTCTTTCCCTGCTTTTGTCACACCACACATGCCTTGTGTCTAGTCAAAATTATTCCTCAATATATCCCTATGATAGTATACTATGTTATAGATCTATTGGTCTCATAAAAAATTCCAGAAACACTCCCCTAATGTGGCTATTAAATAATATATATTTAAGGGGAAATTCCACTTTTTTATATTCCAGTTTTTTCTTTTATGTCTCCATATCCCATTATCCAAATGATTTGATAACTCCATTACCATACATATAATATAAATTTGTTATTATAAGGTAATAATTCATTATTGTCAAGAACCGTCCCCTGGGGCCCGTGCCTTGACTACCCAAAACCGCCTTCCATTGGCCAGGGGCTAGAGACTAGCACACAAGGCGTAAATACCGAACTGGGAGGCCATTGACTTTAAAACATGAAAAGGCACACAACAGAGTACGATCTGTAAGAAAAATCCTAAGTAAAACTGTTTAAAAAGAGTTCCGAAAGTAGAGCGGCTAGAATACAAGCCCAACAGAAAAATACACGTACATCTGAAAAGTGAAGAGCAGTTCCTGGATCATTCACCATGGATCATACTTGAATGGTAGATATAGATAGCCTCCATAGTACTCCATGTCTTTCGGTATCATCCATGTATTGACATGTATTATGGTCCACCTCTAATTATCATCTAGTCCTAGAACTCTAAACCTCAGTCAGCGATGTCTTCCATCTGCAACCAACACAACAAGGTGCGGGCATATCCCATTACAGATTGAGTATAACAATACTTAGTAGGGACCCCGAGACCCTAAAGATCTCACAAAATCCAAAAATGATAAACCAAAAAGTATGAAATCAACAGATAACCCCACTTATGTATATGCCCATATATATACCAAAGTTATCATGTAATCCATCCCAATCATGAGGTAAATACAGTAAGTTACTAACTCAACTCACTCCATGATTTTTATTATCGAAACCACGACTGCTGGAGAAATCTTTCCCAACTGAGTACAGTGGGACTTCCACATCACATAGAGGTTCTTCCCACTAATCATGGACTGTTGAGTTACTCTTCTTATCGAGTACCGTGGCTCTTCCACACTCACACAAAGGCGCTCCCCACCGTGGGTCTACCGCGCTCACATAGAGGCGCTCCCCCTCGTAGTTTTCTAGGTTAATCCTCATGTCGAGTACTGTGGGTCTGCCACGCTCACACAAAGGAGCTCCACACTGTGGTTCTTCCGCGACACCAAAGCACACCCCATTGGGCATGTCAAAACACACCGATTCGAATCGGTCAGCAATCGTCAGGTCTGAGCCATCAACTATCTCTCTGCACTACGCATGCTCGTCTCTGGGAGGATCCACTCCACAAACTACTGGTCGATGCTCCAACTACCACTAAGTACCACTAATAATTATCTCAAATGTTCTCCACATCAAAGGGGTCTCAATGCAACAGATGATGCATGAATCAGACATTTTTCCTCTGAGTTATTAGCCTTTTAGTCCCTGGGGTCTTGTTGGATTCGTGTATGATCCAACCGGAATGTATCTCAACATTACCCCAAACTCTAGTGGGGTATACTCAAAGAGATAGTATCTCTCTAATAAAATCAATCACCATTTATGGATCGGAAAACCTTCGTCTGGTGCCAATGATATGACCAAAATAATGTGAAGGGTCATGGTGGGCCCGGATCCGGTCCGACCCAGTCAAACCGACATGAACTACCCTGTCTGGGCTGACCTGGTCTGGCTCATCCCGGTCATACCTATTGGGTTTGGCCTGAACCATTTAAAGGGATAGCCTGTTAGGTTCGGTCAGGACCTCTATGCCTAGCCCAGCATGCCGTGAGGGTGGTTCGGCCCGAGATTGGGGTCGTTTGAGCCTGAAGCATCACAAGGGTGCATCCCGATGTAGCTTGGCCCAGATGGCGCGACTGGGCCTGTTCAACCAGGGCACCTCGAGGGAGGTCGGGACACCGGCCTAGCCTGGTGACCGCATAGGGGCCAACACGGGGAGGCACCCAGGGCATGCAGAGGCCGATAGGAGGGCCGGTTCGAGGACCAGCGGGGGTTGCGTGAAGAGGCCTGCAGGAGGGTCGACGGCATATGGCCCTAAAGTGCGGGACCTGGGGGGCCGGTGACTGGGAGACGGCTGGGCAGTCTGGTTCAGCGCAACTCGGGCCACTACTGGCTGGTTCAGGGAGGCGTGTAGGGCATGCGTGGTGGCCGGAAAGCGAGCCGGTGGCGGTTGGCTGGGAAGGACACGGTCAGGCAGGCCGACGGCCGAGAGGCGGCCGTCAGCCGGGCAGGGCATGTCTAGGACGGCCGGCGACCAGAAGGCTGCTGACTAGGACTGTTCAGGATGGCTCGGGCCGACGTGGGCAAGAGGTGTTCGAATTGGATCACCAGAGCACCCCGAAGGTGGCATGGTTCACAGAGGCCGTGGGTAGCGCAGCCGTTGTCATTTCCCCCATTGTCATTCTGTCGCCTCATCACCATGCTTATGTTCATCATAAACAATATCGGTAGAGGGGTCATGCCATCTTGGTTTGGCCGACACCCATCCACGTTTAGTGTGGTATCAATTGGTTCATCAATTAAGTATGATGAACAACAATTATTTTACAATCTTCACATCAATTCTTTTCCAACTGAAGATGAGAAAGGAAAAGTGATAATACACAAATGAACCCCCTACCATTGATTTTCGGTAGTTGACGTTGAATTCATGGTAAGAAGTCATAGGATTTCATCATTCATTGCATCTGGAGCATGCTTCCAATCCCATGATGTGTCGGTTGTGGAAGACGCTCCACATCGGTAGGTATCTGGAGAAGAAGTCGAAGAAGGATCACTGGTGGCGTTCTTCGTTGGAAGAATTTGTTTTTCATTCTTCGTTCATCATTGGGAGAATTCTAATCCTCCAAAACTCTCCTCATCCCAAACATCCACCCAAATATGAAAGTTCTGCCAAATAATATATTCGAGTATCTATTAATATATTGGAAATAATTCAAAAAGAATGAATTAATTACTTGGCTCCACCTAATTATTGTTAAGGGTTGGCACAAATTAATTAGGGGAGTTGGAACAATTGAATTAAATGGAATTTCAAGAGGCTCTCAATCATTAATAAGGGAGAGTTGAGAGGTTTTACTCTATTCAATCAATAGGGGAGTTATGCCTCGTGTGGTCCCCACATCGTAACCTCTCTCGGGAGGTTATGTTCAGGTGGGCCCCACCACCATAACCTCTATTGGGAGGTTAAGGTTTTTTGGTCCCACCTCTAGCTTCCATGAGGTGGTTTTAACCACCAATCAACTATATGGAGGCTCAAATAAAACAAATTGAAGCTAACATTATTTTATTACATTTCATGAAAAACCCAAAAATTGTCTTCTATTCTCGACTCTCTGTTGTGGAAGATAAAGTCTTCTTATACGAATACTGGCGCTGCGAGATCAGTGATGCGCTCCGATTTTAGTTCCAAGTAGTGTTTGAAAAGTTATAAAAACCCACTTTTACATTTACTGAATGTACCCAAACAAAACTTTAGAAATTGATTTCGGGAACATAGGGCCTCAAAATCACGCGCCGTTAGTTTTCCCAAACATGGAAAATTCTCATGTATTTAAGACCAAAAAATTTACGTGGAAATTTTTTGTATTTACATTATCTCCACCCTATGGATTTATGTCCCTGTATGATACAACTCGAACTAAGAGAACAAGTGGGGGTACTGGGCACACATCTGAGCCTCCCATTCCCATGTGCTCGCCTGTAGGTTCCCATGCTGCATGAGAATGCAAACCAGAGTTATCAACCATCCACGTAGGAGTCAATCCTATCAATCCTCAATCTCTACTAGAACCTCAGTGAATTTCTCCCCATCGTCAATGTCCAGTTCTACATGGTCGATGATTTGAGAAGGGTCATGCACGTATCTCCTCAGTAGGGATACTAGGAAGATGTCGTGCACCCAGTGCAACTTAGGTGGAAGAGCTTTGAGATATGACACCTCTCCAACTCTTCTGAGGACCTAGAAAGGTCCATTTAATCTTAGAGATAACTTGTCACCTCGGCCGAATGTCCGTAGTCCTCATCGAGGTGAGACCCATAGAAATAGGTGGTCCCTATTATCAAACCCTAGAGGTCTCCGTCTCCAGTCAGCATATGACTTCTTCTTACTATGTGTAGTCTTCATCCTCCCTTGGATGATCTTAAACATCTATGTGGTAGCTCGCACCATCTCTAGTCCCACTATGATAGACTCCCCATGGTCTATCCATCATAAGGGTGATTTGCAGGGTCGCACTTATAACACCTCAAAATGTGTCATCCCTACGGTGGAGTCATAATTGTTGTTTAATGAAAACTTAACCAAAGTTAAGTGATCCTTATATTTGTAACCGAAGTCAAGAAAATAAGAACACAATATGTCCTCGAGGGTCTGAAAGGTCCGCTCAATCTGACCATCCATCTGAGGATGGAAGGCGGTGCCCAAATGAAGTTTCGTCCAGAAAGCCTCCTGAAAAATCTTACATAGTCGAGAAGTAAACCGTGCATCATGATTAGAGAAAATAGATTAATTTACTCCATGTAGTCGCACAATGTCCTGCACATAGTGGTGTCCCATGATCTCTACTAAACCCTGCTCTATGATCAGTAATAAATGGGCCGACATGGTGAGTCAGTCAACGATCACCCAAATTGATTAATGACCCCTAGATTTATATGGAAGTCCTATCACGAAGTCCATGGATATCCCATCCCAACTCCGCTCTGGGACTATTAAAGGATGAACCAACCCTGCTGGTACCTGGTGATCTGCCTTCATTTGCTGGCATGTGAGGCAACTATAGACAAATTATGCTACCACCTTCTTCTTTCCTGGCCACCAGTGCTATCATCGGAGATCCCAGTACAACTTTCCACTCCTAGATGTATCTCTAGAGGGGATGTATAGAACTCCATCAAAATATCCTCTTGAAGTGACATTGTCACCATAGTACGTACTATGAAGAAGATGACGTGCTCCCCACCTTCAAAAAATCTATCAGGTGCATGTCTGGTGGATATCTGAGCACGTCGTGTCTTATAGTCAGAGTCCCCTTGTTTTTTCTCCCTAACCCACTGAAGAAGTGGGGGAGTGACTATAAGAAATTGAAGAAAGGATGCTCTATCTCTATCCAAAAAGGATATCATTAGAGCAGTCGGTTGCTCTATCACCTCACTTAGCATCTGTATACCATATCTCCTATTGAACGCTTCCGCTACAACATTCCCATTTTCAGGAGTATATAATACCTCAAAGGCATAGTCTTGGAGGAACTCAAGCCATCACAACTATCTCAGGTTTAGTTCCTTCTAATAGAAGATATACCTAAGACTCTTGTGATCACATTACATGGTAAAACAATCTCCAATCAGATATTGGGAACACATCGTCAAGGTGAAGATCACTACTGCTAACTCCATGTAATGGGTATAATAGTTTTCCTAGTGTTCTCTTAGCATTCGAGAACCATATTCAATCACTGCTCACTCGTGCATTAGGGCACACCCAAGTCTGGTACCTGATGCGTCGTAGTATACTACGTATCCTAAACCTTCCTATGGAAGCCTCAAGATGGGGGACACCAGTCTGCCTCTTCCTCAGCTGCCGAAAGATATTTTGACATCTATCTGACCACACTAAGGGTTACCCCTTCTTCATTGAGGCTAATAGTGGTGCAGCAACTCTGGAGAAGACTGTAATGAACCTTCAGTAGTAACTAGCCAAACCAAGGAAACTTTGTACATCTGTCACACTCCTGGGTGGCTCCAGAGAAAGTATTGCCTCAATCTTCACTGGATCCATTGTAAATCCTGCCTCTGAGATGAAATGTACCAAAAATTGATCCTCTCAGATCTATAACATGCACTTAAAGAGCATTCCATAATGGTGGTGATGTCAGAGTGTGTCCAGTACTACCTGAAAATTGTAGGCATGCTTGTCCCCAGTAGTCGAGTAGATCAGATTGTCGTTGATGAATAATACAACAAAGAGATTCGGTTATTGATGGAAAACCTTGTTCATGAGTCCAATGAACACTAATAAAGCATTTTTTAAGCCAAAATACATAACCAAGAACTCATAGTGGCCATACCGACATCTGAAACTCATCTTCTACACATCATCATCTCTAACTCTAAGTTGGTGACAGCCTGACCTGAGATCCATCTTAAAAAACCACCGAGATCCCTTCAACTGATCAAATAGATCATCAATCCTCTATAGTTGGTAATTTTTCTTCTGGGTCTCCTAGTTTAGATGATGGTAGTCGACAAAAATCATCATGCTCACATCCACTTTCTTTGTGAATATAATCTGAAATGACCAGTGGGAAATACAGGGCCCGATGAATCCCTTCCCCTGCAAGTCCTTAAGCTGTACCCGCAGCTCGCAAAGCTCAGCAGGAGCCATCCGATATGCTGTTGTATATATCAGTTCCATCTCAGGGTACATGTGAATGTAAAATTAAAAATATATAAGGGGAGGAAGACCTAGGACATAATCAGGGAAACATTCCTCGTACCGGTCCACCAATATAGGATATGTCAGACTCTCCACATCAATTGTTCTGAGGGTTAGTAAATCCAACTGATGGGTGATTGGCTGCACCCTCCGAGTATGTATGTCTTGTGCTGCAAAGGCCCCCTTCTCACCGGTGAAGGTGAACCTAGTCCCATCTGTGCGTACACACAAAACATTCCACCTAATATATTGGATCTAAGCATGGACTGTTGATAACCAGTCTATACCCAAGATGACGTCGTAAGGCCTCGACATGGCTACATGAAGACCCCAGCCGAAGCTCTCACCTCATTTAGTAAGGTCACACAACCATCACATGTGTGTAATCGTATAGTCAGCTCTTGTAGGAGTATCTAGACGTAAGGATCAAGTCAACCGCTCCATCGAAATCTATGAGATCCGAATGAGGGAAGTGGCAATGAAACAGTGACTAACACCTGTGTCTATAAGAACTGCAGCTAAGGTGGAGTAGACACAGATCGTAACTCGAATAATCTCTAGAGCGCCATGATCGTAAGCCTCAGTTTCATGGAGCTGAACTCTCCCATGTCCACCTGCTCCCTGTGGTCGGGGTGGGGCTCCTGGTGGTGGTGGCGGTAACACCTAGAAATGTCAACCACTGCCAGCTCCATGACCATCTCCTTTGGCATGTCCGCCAACACCATGCAGACCATCTCGATTGAATCTCTACTTCTAAATAGGCAGTCCTTCGACCATATTCTGATCATCCGAATGGTGGGTCGGACAGTCATGAGCCATGTGACCATGTATGTCGCATGAGTTACACTGCCGACATCTAGCATGTGTGTCTCTACCCCAGGTTCCCTGTACAACCGATCATGAGTCATGAAGTCATCCACCCATGGGTCCGGTCCTCTTGGAACTCTGTGAAAACTATCTACTACCAGCTACAGAAAACCCTGCTGTATGTCAACTAGTGGTGGGTCTCACTGCTAGAGACTTCTCAGCATGGAAACTATCCACTAAGAGGGCTCGGTCCAACACCCCCACCGGTGTCGGGATTCTGAGGGAAATCATCAAACACCTGATCTCTAGCTTGAACCCTGGAGTGATGGTCCGGGCCCTAAAGAATGGGTCCTGCACAATTTCTGTGTAGTTGTGAGAGAGGTCAGTGGACCACCGTCATGCTAACTTGCTATAGATGAAGTATCTCCTGTATCCATACTGCACGTAGGGTGGCTGGGACAAACTCCGCCTAAAACAGGCTCTAGAAGTATGCCCAGAGTATCATCATCCCATCATGAACCTCAAGCATCAAGATCCACCATCTTCTCTCTAATTCCTGTAGAAGGCTGGTAGAAAGAACCCCCATGATGTTATCTGGTGTCCCTACCAGTCTAAAGACTCTAACCAAAGCATCTGTCCAATCCTCATCTACCTGTGGGTCTATCTCTCCCCTGAGCCTTGGTGACCTCTGGTGCTGGAACTCGTGTAGCGCACTCAAGTGGAGTGCATCATCTACTGCTGGGTCTGGTGGAATTGGTGGGCTAATGGGTAGTGGTACTGCTGGTTCAACACCTAGAAGAGGGACCTACACCGATGCCTCATCGCTCAGTGGGAAATCTGCACGTACAACTCTTGGGTCTCTCAGAGGTCGTCTGTTGGGAGGCATCCTAAATAAAAAATATGTGACATGGTCAAAAGATTAAACTTGGTGAGATGAATTTGTTGAGCTAACATTAATAAAAACTTGTGAATATACACATGCAATAAATGTTTTCATTCACTGAGTTGGAAGTCAGTAGTCAGGGTCCTGGTGTATGGATATGTTGACCGATGTACCAACACTGGACTACCTGAACTAAAAACCAAAATCAGTACCCTTAACACTATTGCTTCACAGAAAAGAAATATCAGATTCCTAAGATCTGGGGTTAAACTGTATCCTATGATACCAATTTTTCATGACCCGTCCCTTGGGACTCATGCCCTGACTACCCCGAGACTACCTTCTATATGACATGGCTGGAGACTAGCACCAAAGGCGTAAATCCCTAACTGGGAAGGCATTGCCTTTAAAATATAAAAAAGCACACAACAGAGTACGAGTTAGAAGAAAAACAATAAGTAAAACTATATAAAAAGAGTGTCGAATTTAGAGGGGTCAGAATACAATCCCAGCATGAAAATATAACTTCAACTGAAAAAAAGTACAATTGAAAAGGACAAAACAACTAAATGGTGAAGAGCAGCACCTGGATCATCCATCGCGGATCCTACCTAAATGGTATGTACATATAGCCTCTTCATCACTCCATGTCTGTCATTATCCTCTGTGTACCGACACATCATATCATCCACCTCAGGGTATCACCCAGTCCTGGTACTCTCATCCTCAGTCATCGCTGTTTTTCATTAGCAACCAACATAATGAGGTGTGGGCCTAGCCCGTGCAGGGGTGAGTATAATGATACTCAGTATGGGCCCCAATTCCCTCAAGGTCCTACACAATCCATCAAATATAAACCAAAAAGTATGAAATCACCAGATAACCCCACATAGGTATATGCCCATACATATACATAAGTTACCAAGTAATCCATCTCAATCGTGAGGTAAATATAAAAAGTTTCTCAATCAGCTAAATCCATTATTTTTAATATTGAAACCATGAGAGTTGGGGAACTCCAGCTCAATCGAGTATAGTGGTCCTACCGCGTCACATAGAGGTGATTACCACTAACCTTAGACTGTTGAGGTACTCCTCCTGTCGATTACCGTGGGTCTGCCTCGTTCACACAGAGGTGCTCCCCCTCGTAGCCTGCTAATGTAATCCTCCTGTTGAGTACTGTGGGTCTACCACGCTCAAAAAGATGTGTTCCCCACCGTGGGTCTTCTGTGACACCAATATGATTCCCATTGCGCTAGTCGAAACACTCTGAGTCGAATCGGTCTTCAGTCTTCAGGTCTCAGCCAACTACTAGGTCTCTGCAAAACACACGCTCGTCTCAAAGTGGATCTGCCCCATTATCTACTGGTCGATGCTCCAATTGCGATGAAGTACCACTAAGAAGTATCTCCAACGTATTCAATGTCATAGGGGTCTCAACGCAATAGACGACGTGTCAAAAAGATGCCCTGTCTGTGAGTTTTTAGTCTCTTAGTCCTGGGGGACCAGTTGGATTTTTGAAAGATTCAACCTGACTGTATGTCAACATTACCACAAACTCTAGTGGGTTATACTGTAAGGGACGGTCGGGCTCCAATAAAAACCAGCGTCGTTGACAATTTTTCAAATGGCTGTGCAGTGACAATGATATGGCCAAAAAAATAAAGGGTCGTGGTGGGCCCGGGTCCGGTCCGACCCAGTCGGATCGTCCTGGCCTAAACCGGTCGAGGCCGACCCGGTCAGGGTCGACCTCGTCAAACCTGTTGGGTCTGGACTAGCTAATTGAGCAGCCAAGCCAGTTAGGTTCGGCCCATCATGCTGGGCCCTGCCATGCAGGCCGTGAAGGTAGTTCGGCCCAGACTCTAGGCTAATTCGTTTTGAATTGTCACGAGGTCGCCACCCGGTGCAGCTCGACTCAGAGGGCACGACCAGGCCGGTTCGTCTAGGAGGCCGCGAGGGGGGCCATGACACCTACTCGACTGGGAGGACGTGAGGAGCTAGGGAAACTGGCTCAGTCGGGTGGCCGCGTGGGGGCCGGATCAGGGAGGCACTCGGGGCGTGTGGAGGCCTATGGGCAGGCCTATTCAGGGAGGCGCATATGGAAGTTGTGGATGTTGGGAGACGTCTGTGATTTCCACTTCAATGCAGCGCAAACCGGTTCGGGCCAGTTCATGGAGGAGCATGGGGCGCGCACAGAAGTCAGCAGGCAGGCTGGTAGCATTCGACCGAGCAGGGCGCGACAAGGTAGGCCAGCGGCCGGGAGGGGGCATTCGGCTGGCCAGGGTGCGACCAGTTGGGGTGGTATCAGGGAGGCGGCCAGGCAGGCCGGTCGGGCATGGCGCGGGCCGGTGCTGGTTGGCTGGAAGCACCGTAGCGTCGTGGGGGCGGTGCAGTTTGCAGAGGCCGCGGTTAGCGCAACCTTTTTTGTTGCTGCCTTCATCATTCTGTCACCTCATCACCATGCCAATGTTCATCATAAACAATATTGGTGGAGGGGTCGAGCCATTTTGGTTTGTCCTGCACCCTCCACGTTTAGGCCACTATCAGCTGGTTAATCAAAAAAGTATGATGAACAATGATTATTTTACAATATCTCCATCGATTGCCTTCCAACTGAAGAAGAGAAAGGAGAAGTGATGTTACACAAATTAAACCTCATACCTTTGATTTTAGGTCATCGATGTTCAAGTCACGGGAAGAATACAATGGATTTTGTCCTTAGTTGAGTCCATCGCACGCTTTCAATACCATGTTGTGTCAGCTGTGGAAGACACTCAACGTTGGTAGGTGTGCATGGAAGAATTCGATGAAGGATCGTCTCTGGTGTTCTTTGTTGGAAGAATGCATTCTTCATTATTCATTGGGATAATTCTAATCCTCCCAAACTCTCCTCTTCCCAAACATCCACCCAAATGCCAAAATTGTGCCAAAAAATATATTAGAGTATCTATTAATTCGTTGACAAGAACTCAAAAAGAATGAATTAATTACTTGGATCCACCTAATTAAGATGAACGGTTGGCACAAATTAATTAGGGGTGTTGGCACAATTGAATTAAATTGATGGTCAAGAGGCTCTCCATCATTAATGAGGGAGATTTGAGAGGTTTTACTCTCTTCCATCAATAGGGGGTTAAGCCCCGTGTGGTCCCCACATCATAACCTCTCATTGGAGGTTATTTTCGGGTGTCCCCCACCACCATAACCTCTCTTGGGAGGTTAAGGTGTGGTGGTACAACCTACAACTTACATGAGGAGGTTTTAACCACCAAACACCCACATGGAGGATCAAATAAAATAACGTGAAGATCACTTTATTTTATTGCATTAAACAAAAAACCCAAAAATTATCTTATATTCTTGACTCATTGTCATCGAAGAGAAAGGCGTCTTAAGTGAATAATGGCACTGCGAGTTAAACTGTGCCCTCATATTTCAGTTCTAAGCATCGGTTCCAAATCTATAAAATCACGCTCGTATGATTATTAAAGGAACCCGAACAAAATGTCAGAAATTGATTCTTGGTACACCGAGCCTCAAAATCACGCACTGTCAGTTTTCACAGACTCATAAAATTCCCATTATTTGTAAAACAAATCCACATAAATTACGGTTCATTACATTAAGCATCCCTCTATTCGCCAACTTTTATTCGATAAATGAAAACAACATCCAAGATGTGTTGATTCATCACATTCAAGGAAAATGAGTTTCAATTCAGGAGATGAATTTTTTTTGTTCAACCAGACAATAATATATGCATTATTTCTAATATATGGTTCTATAATCTATTTTACAAAAAATATTAATTTATAACGAAAAATGTTTTCATTGTGACACAAAATATCCTATTAACCATAACAATTATCAATACTCTTTTACATAATGATTCATCATCACGCCAAATAACCATAAGAATTTTATATCCCTTTAATCATAGGGTTGATCACTAATAACATACCACACAAATTATGGAAAATGATTCTCACCATACATTTTTATCCTTACATGTATATATGAAATCCAATAATGAAAACCAAGAAAACAAATGCTCCCAAAATAATTATATTGAACCTCTTAGCCCACCAAAAAGTCATGAATGAATATAGTAAGGATATACTATGTAAATTACAAGTAAATGTTGGTTAGGAAATATTAATTAATGAATTTAATTTGGTTATCCATGACAATAATATCATGTTAAGGACACAACTTTAATTAAGGTAACGGTTTTTACCCAACCTCAATTATACCTTCTGGTTGTTCAACCATTATTTTGTCCCAGATGAAGTTATCTATTAATTTTTTGAATATATTATAAATTATACGTTTATGCTCAAAAGTTTTGTATCAATATCCATTCACCATTCCCTTTTTGGGATATTCATGTTTTTAAATGATTTCTTCCATAATTATACCCGATAAGAAATCCCATTTTAAAGGAAATTTGTGATTTTTTATCCATTGTCATGTACAATATATAATCCATTTTTCCATAATTAGTTTAATAAAACCACTCATTTTATTAACACATACATTTCTGTTCGCTTGGGGTTTTATATAAAGAAATATCAATATTTTTTTTAAATGACATTTGATTTTTTTTCATGAAATAGAATTTCCCAGGTGTGTCTTTTTCGAACCCTCTGCACTAGGAAACCCCCCACCCCTGAAGGTATACTAATAGAGAGATACCCAGCCAGGAAGGAGACAATGCCAGCCAATATGGCATAGAATCCCTAAGGTTGATGTCTCAAGCGATGATGGAATATACACTGGTTTTTCAAGCCCAAAGCATTACATGGAATAGGTGGGATGTCGCCCACTACTGAGAGACTTTATGTACTCCACCAGCCATAGGCCTATGTGTAACAACTACCAGGATATTAGACCTATTCCCTACTAAAATGTTTTAATACTAGTGTTTCTTATGAACTCTTTCTACATTTTATTACTTCATGATTACATCAAATTTCATGATATATACCTATTATACCCAATTATTGTCCATGAATGACCTATTTCATTTTCTTCAAAAAAAATTTATAATAATCCCATTTGTTATGCTTTATCACATGATTATGATAACAAATTCATACTAGGGGTAACCCATATGTTTATATATGATTGATTATGTATGATTCCATATGTGAAAAGAATATTAATGAAAATATTATTATTGGTGCACCTAGATATATCTCTAACGATTTGGGTAAATTTGTGTCTCATGAGACGTTATGTGAAATGTTCTTGGTGGTTAGCCTTGATTCATGGTACCTTATTTAATGGTCTTAGTATTTAACCATGGATTGTTCTACTCTATGTGCAACAATCATTGGCTGGTGATATAGTCATGTTTTATTTTTATACCACATTTATATAAATCTATGTTTTTATAATACCATGTATCCATGTTATGAATCCATATTTTTCATGCCTTTTATTGTCATTATTAGGAATACGAGTGAAATCTTTAATTTTTCCCCATTTTCATAGGTTATGAAGATAAAAATTTTTCAAAAATTATATGATGATTTTTATTAGATTTTTTTATGTATTATTTTTTATAACTTATTATGAATTTTAAATTTTCATCACGTATTCAATATATTTTTTCACAACGTCTAAACTATTCGATCAATTATGTTTTAAATTGTTTACTTATTCCAATATAATATATCAAGGAACTCTCTCTTGGATAATGGGGTTAGGGTCGTTACATTATAAATATTTTATAAAGTTGCATCTCCATTTAATACAAAAAATAATAGAGAACTAGGTTATAATTGTGAAATTGAAAAAATAATATATTACGGTTAATTTATAGTTGGAATCTATTATCATAGTGGTTATCAAAGACAATGTCCATTTTTAAAATTTCATGATATTACATTCTCTACCCTTCCACCCATATGAATTGAATCCGCAAAATTATTACGTCGATCTCGATAATCAGGGATTGATATTTTCAAATAAAATTGAATAGATATATAATTATAAAAATAGTTCATAAAACATCCTATTAAATTACGACCAATGTAATAACAGAGGAAATATTGAATAAAAAACAACTTATTTTCAATATAAGAAACAATTAGAAGAATATGATAATTTGGACATGGAATATAACACAAATTTATTTTCAAATAACAAAATTTTATTAGGTAGAATAGAGGCAGAAAATTTTTAATTCCTATTATTTTATATAAAACACTATGATTATCTTTAATCACACACTAACGTGATATTTTTATGTTCGATATCATATTCATAATGAAACATCAATCTTAAATACCCTATGATATATGTTTTCATTATATCTGGACATTAATTTTGTGGACATTAATAGTGTTTAATAATATATGAAATATGTTAATAAATACATATATATATAAATTTCTTACTAAATATAAATTATTTATTAATTTTTAGTAAATAATCATCCTATTATTAGTAAAAAAAATTATTATTCCAAAATATATTTTCATCAAAAATGTTTTTTAATATCATTCATAAACAAAATTAAATTTGTTTTTGAACATGATTAAAATTAATTTGATATAAATAACTTCATTTTTTAATTTTAATTTAGAATTTTATTTTTAGTGAAGGTGTAATATTTTTCAGAAAATATTTACTCTTTTGTGAATAGAGAAAATTATTGATTTTTGAAAAAAAATTATTATCAAAAAAATATTCATTTAAATGTCAAATTATGTTCTCAATATTTTTAAATTAACCTATATAATATGCATTCGACATAATTTCATTCAATATAAATTATATTAGTTTTAATATAAGTTTTATTGTTATTTTTAAAAGGGGTTTGTCTAAAAATGGTTTTGAAAGGCATAATATTTCTTTATTTTAATTAATTAAAATAATCCCTAATTGGAAACTTTTTAAATTCATTTTTTATTATGATATATATATATATATTTATTTATTTAAATATAAATTTATTATTATAAATTTATTAATACTATTAATATATTTAATATAAAATAATATTTTTTTAAATAAATTGTTATCTTAATAACTGGTTATCACGCTGCAACTATGATATTAATTTGAAATTATAAATTTATAATTATTTCAATTTAGTTTTGAAAAATGTAATCTGTATTATCAATAAGATTTTAATATTACTTATAATAAGAACAACTAAATTTTTTCTGTATTTATTGGTAAAAAAATAATAAAATTATTCAAATTATTTAAGGTACAAATGAGTTTATATAAGGATTAAACATTAATATCAACTTTATAAATAACCTATAAATTATTAGATTTCCATTTTTTTTAACAAAGTTTGACCCTTATGAACTTTTGATATATTGTAGCAAATTTTTGGGTGAATGAGGTCTATATAAGAAAATATGTGAACAAAAAGAAAAATATTATCCATTTTCCCTTTTAATTTATATAATGTTTTTGGATAGTGGAAAAAGTATCTGTTCTGTTTTAAATAATATTTTCAAATATAAATTAATTTTTTTGTTACATGATAAATTATTATTATTTTATAATATTTAATTAATTACTTTAAATACTTCAGAAATGACAATGTATTAATAATTTTTTTATTAATTAACTAAAATAAATGATACAAAAAATATTAAAAGTTATGTAAATTGAATTTATTATCATATTACATTATTTATTAAAAGAATTTATTATGTCACCTTTTTTTTAGAATTTCATATTCTAATTTAATCATTTTATTCAAATTTTTTAAATTTTAATTAAATTAATAATGTTAAAATTGAAAATATTGTGATTCTATAAAAAATGATAGTGTAACACCACAAGCTTGAATGGTATGCTTCTCTTTGAATAGTACAATAGTGTCCCATGTATGCAAACCTGAGTTCAATTGCGTCAGACCTATCATACTGGTTCTTTAGGAAGCGATTATGAATAATAATAACCCAATTTTGAATTTTATATATATCCCATATAATTATAACATTGATCATTTGAGTTTCTCAGACATAATATAATGAAAAATTAATTTTTTTATATAAAATAAATATTTTACAAAAAATGCAGTTTTAAATCTTTTAATAGAGAACCCTTTCTAAATTAATGTTTTTAAACTTTCATATATTCAATTTGATGAAATTAAATTCTTCATTAGAGGAGGGACACAAAAATTTATTTTGGATGAATTTTTGGTGTTTTTCAGATAACTTTCATATTTTGATGAATAGTAAAAGATACTAAATTTTAATGGAAAACTTATATTTAATAAAATTAATTTATTGTGTTAAATTATACATTTTAATGGTTTTGAAGTATAATTAGATTATATTTTTATCATTAAATACATTTTTGGTCATTATATGTAATTTAACATTTAAAACTCACATAAGCACATATCAATCTTTTAATAGTTTTTACTTCTCAAAAACCCACTTTCTGGTATTAACAACCGGAATTAATTTCAAATTAATTAATTCTAAATATTTTCTTTAAATTTGGTTAAATATAAATCATTTTTGGTTTTTTATATGAAAAATTATCTTTAGGTGAATATTTTGTATTTTTCTAAAATCATTCAATTTTTGATAAATAATAAAAAACATCGCGTTATTGTTTAAAAACTGATTTATTATTTAAATAAATATTTATTTTATTTAAAAACATTTTTTGTTTTGAGTTCACTATAATTCATTGGATTCATTTAATAATACATTTATATTTTTTAAATTATATTTATTTTTAACGTCCTTTACCCACTTTCTAGGCACATTACCAAATTAACATAAATAGTAATTTTACCACTTCTGTGAATTTAATTTAAAATTTCCGAGAGACACAGTTGACATTAGTATGTAAAATTATGTTCAGTAAGATAACAATATTTTTTTCAATAATAACTTTTGATTTTCATTTACCACGGTTAAAAATAAATTGACCAATTAAAGGTGAAAATGTTTTTATAATTACTATGATACTTGTCATAATTCTATTGGATATGTTAATTTTGAAAAAAATCAACCAAAGTAGTAAAATATGATCCTTTTTTTCCACTTTGTTTAGATTATGATAGTTATTATTATTTTATATAAAGAAGAGTTAAATGTGTAATAATTAAATTTTAATAACTAAAACATTTTTAATTTATCGATATATATAAGATAATTTTGAATATAAATATTTATTAGAAAATTAAAAATACTTGCTACAACATTTTTTATTTATAATTTTCAGATATTAAATTATTAAATTTATTTATGACACTATGATGATGTAGTAATTACATTATTAAGGAATGATTAAAATAATTGATAAAAAAAATATAAAATAAATTTAAAATGAGACATTTGATGAATTCTATAAAATTTCTAGGTTAATATTACATGTTAGGGTTGATTCAATTTATTTTGATCGAAAAAATAAGAATTTTATGACTTTCACAAAAAAACCAAATACTAAATAATTTCAAATTTCATATAAATGATTTTTTAAAACAAATCCTATATTACTAAATGATATAACAGTTATAAACATCTATGGTTCGGCCAAAGGATGTGTATAATAATATATATGTTGTTAATGAACCAGATGGTGTTATCTTGGCATTTTATAGTAAATTTATAATCAATATATTATAAAAATACAAGGGGGCATGGTTAATGATAAATAATTTAACCAAAAGATAAATCTAAAAGATAAGGTAATTATGGTGACCCAAACCAGTCTAAACCCAATTGGAAGAGAGGTTTTCGAACCACCCCCACCTTATCCTCAAAATAAATCTTCTTGGAGCCATTATTAAATGAATATAATTTTATAAGAAAATAATATTTCTTGGTTTTCCTAAAGTGACCCTCAACTCTCTTATAAAAGGGTACTCCCACATTTCTTAAAATCACACCTCCAATGACATTTTTCTTTTCCAAAAACTACTAAAATATCCTCCCAACAACCATTACTTAATCATAAAGGCTATAATTGGATCATATTTCCAGCAAATGGCACCTTTCTGATCAAATCATAATGAAGCGCTTGAAGAAGAGGTAATTATTTCATCACCTCTTTCAATGTTCTTTTCTTATCACATTGCCTCTTTCATTGTTGATTCTATACGAAAATATTAAATCAAGTACATTATAAATAAATTGATGTTATTATAAATACAGTACAACCATATTCATTATTCTATCCATCCTATTATTGAAAATGTCTCCTCATGTGCCAACGTACGACTTGTCGTCTCTACGTCGTGGTGTAGTTTGTTATTAAACAGTTAATTACTTGGATGGGTTTAATAATGAGAATAATTTATGTAATTAAAAAATATAACATTTTAATGATTCCTTATATATGATATGACATCAATTACATATTATTTCACTATAAATATAATTTTATTGTCGCTCGTGTGTACGTATGAATTACCATCTCGACGAACGCGATGATATTAATTCCACATCATAAAAAATAAAGAATAAATATCATTTTAGGATTAAAAATATTTATTAAGAACATAAAATCATTTTTTATAGGAATCAAATACATATAATCTATAATAAATAGTAATTACTTTAAAAACCATATAATGAAAAACGAATCAGTTTACACCCGAAACAATTATTCTACTAAAATATTATTATCAAAGAAATAATAAAAGGACATATATGATAAAATTTTTATTCATATGGTTTATGTATAATTTAATAACCATTATTTTACCATTATAAAGTGGTTAACATACCATCAACTAACGAAATGTACAAGGTAAGGGGTTTTCATCTCACTTCTAAGTTACTTGAGATTCATGTTATATTGCCACTATTTCCTTATGTGTGGTGTGTGTACTGCCCATGATTGTTTTCCATGTGTAAAATACATTATTTAATGGTATTTACATATTCATTTTATGATCCTTATTTTATGGGGAGTAGGTTTCATTAGATACCAAATCGGTAAGGGAATTTCAAAATTTGATTTCCACACATTGAGTTTACAAAAACATCCTTGATTATTTTACTCCAAGAATATGTATGAAATCACTATTTATTTATTTATTAAGTAATATACACCCCATTTGTGTGGATATACTTTTTATACACATAATCATTCCATTTATAAATTATTAACTAATCTTTATGAACTTGATAAGAGTAATTAAACTCTACTTCAATTCATTGAGTTAAACATCGAAGTCATTGGTGTTGTTTTTACCAGAACATGTGTGAATGCATTCTGATTGATTTACACTGAATATTCAGTCATATTATGTGTATTTATATTTTTCAAACATAATTATGTAATTGATTTTTCCTTAACCGTAGGATATGACCTTTATTATTGATTTTATCTCAATTTACAATCTATTGAAACATCATTGTTGTTATTCACAAATTCACTTTTATATGGTGTGTGTACTATAATTTGACACAGTATATCATGAATCCCTCTATTTTCATCATATTTTAATGTTTTTATCTACTCTATTATTTGTATTCAAACGTCTCTCACTTGGTTAGGACCTCTAACTATAATATCATTTTAAATGTTTTAAAGATTTATTCTTCTAACTATTTATCATTATTTCCAATGTTTTAAAAAAAATTGGATTAATTTATATGGACATGAATTTTTTAAAATT
Organism: Viscum album; assembly: GCA_963277665.1. Classification (NCBI taxonomy): domain Eukaryota; kingdom Viridiplantae; phylum Streptophyta; class Magnoliopsida; order Santalales; family Viscaceae; genus Viscum; species Viscum album. The sequence goes on from OY728148.1 coordinate 477,833,230, forward strand.
CAAATTACATTTATATGTTTCAAATTGATATGGGACACTTCAAATAAAAAATATATTTTTAATAGCTTATTAATTTAAAGTGAGACTTTTAATTGTTTTAATGAAAAAGGGGATATTTCTCTCATATAGTTTTACTGATTATTTTCATTGATGTAAATATTCTTCATTATTATTGATTAAGGTTGATTTATTATAATAAAATATTTTATATTTAGTTTAATAAGTTTTTTTTGACTATGGATGTGCAATTATTATAGAATTCATGGTTTGTGGTAAAAATGTTGTCATTTCTTATGCAAGATTCAATACAAATGTTTAGATTATGTTCCATCATTTTCATATGAGGAATGAATTTGGATTATTAAGTGATGGGTGGATCCCTCTATAGACCATCAATGCATCAGGAGGTCTCATGAGACTAACCAGTGTCTGGGAACAAGGACTTGACAAAATATTATTTTAAGTCTTAGCATGATAACTTGACTATGTGGATATTATGTCCGGAATTATGCATTCCATCATTATGAAATAGGCTATTGATATTACATTTGATTATTCGACAAGTAAAATATCTAATTGAATAAGTAAATGGTATTATTTTATGTATCGTTTCCATATCATGCTGATGTTTACATTTAAAAAGCATTTGTTTTAGGGTTATACCTTTCCTTAAATGTTTATGCTATATTATTTTCCTTACTAATCATCTGAGATCACCCCTTTCTATTTTTTATTTTCCCAAGATGTGAATAATTATATCATGATTGACTGAAAAAAATAGTTTAAAGTATATGAGTGTATTCAAAGGGGACACAATGTTGTTTTTCGTTAGTTCATATTGTAATGTAAAACTGATGTATCTATCTAGTACTTCGACGTTTACTAAACGAATCGGCCATTTAGGACATGATCTCTTGTGATCATTCCAATGATATGTAATAATGCACTGACTCTAGGTTACTAGGGTTAGGATGTTACAGTTGGTATCATAGAGTATTATCACAAACCGTGGAAAAATTATTTTGAAGAATAATGATTAGAGAACATTACCCTAAGATAGAATTAAGGGATTAGTATAGAATAACATCCAAATTTTTCGTAATGTAAATTTTATGTTGGTTTACCAAGAAATACATCCCTTTCGGTATATGAGTAGGTAGAGGCGGCTCTGGTACAATTATACCAAGAGGTAAAATAAGAAAACACCGATTTGAGCTAGACTCGAATGGGAATTGGTGCACAATAATGGGTCTTGTTGCACTCTTGATTACGAAAATATTATGGTATATGAATAGGAAAATTAAAATTTTATATAAAAAACTATATGGAGGATTTAAATATAATATGTGAAAAAATAACCTCGTTTAATCCAATGGTGTTTTTAATTAAAATTAAGGTTTCATGATATTCCTAAATGATTTTATGACTACTCTTACTCACTCAATGTTTTATGGTTATAGTCACTGGATGGATTCCACGGAAGTCATAGTAACATCCAACATGATTTAAAAGGATTGAAGGGTGGTGGAAATTAGCAACAAAATGGAATGTTGATAGTTGTAAAAGATATCGTGTCCATGCCAAATCATTTATCCAAAAATATGATCAATAACATATATATTAACGTACTCTAAGGCTCAACAAAGAAGATAAAGGTGGTGAATGATAGGATCTCTAGTAGTGGAGTCCATGGGGAAAGGAAATCACGATAACCATCATGCATGAAATGTGGATGGAGACACCAAGTAAAGTGACTCAATGGAACAAAAAAAAATCTTTATGTGTGGGAAAGAAGGACCTAAAGTAAGTAATTTCTGAAGAAAAATGATGAGTACTATTGTTGAATATAAAAATGATCCCAGGAATCCATTTATAATAATTTCTTGTAGATGTAGGGGACCTGGGTATTACCTGATTCATTTACCTATTCTATAAGAAATCCTCTTGGTAAGGGAAGAACATATGTGGACATAAATGGATGGAGAAATGATTAAAATTATTAGTTCTCTTTATTGTTGGGATTATTTTGGAAGACTTTTATTTGGTATCTATAACCCTACGGTTTGTTATGTGAAAATGCTATTTGAGAATGAATTGTCTTTTCTATTTTGGATATAGATATAAATAACCATTTGGGTTTATATAATCCTTGAATTTAGAGAAATTACAGGTTATTAATTTTTGAGATGAAAATGTGAGCTTTGAGATAATATTTTTGGTTAAATTATGTTATGAATACTTTGAGTAATTTATCTCAATTTGGTAATATTATAAAATATAGTTCTTGAAAAAGGAAAACATTTAGACTATGTGACATCCCGTCACATCAGACAAAACTACGGGAATCAAACCCACAACAAAAGTACGACTGGGATTTATTGCCGACCACAAGACTGCGTGATATCCATGGTTTTTGTGACTAGTTCTTTTTAGTTAAATTATTTTATTTATCAATAATAAGTTTATTTGGGATCATATGTTTTATCACATGGGTATCCTTAGTAAAGGAAAATTATTTGTTGATTAATTGATAAATGTTATTTTGTAAGACGCTCGATCAGTTTAGAACAATGTATGTCTAAGTAAAATAGAATACTATGTGATTACTTTTGAGAAGTAATGGTGTATTTTTTATCTATGTGTTTATTTTGGACATACTGAGGTTTGGGTTATTTATGTAAATTATTAACCAATTAGAGAGAATATGTGATGAGGTTAATTACATTTTACTATTTGACTTTTAGAGTAGTTAATGTTATTTGGAGATACAAATTAACGTGGAAGATTACATAATAAAATTCATCTTATTTTTTTGTTTCAATATTAGTTTGGATTATATAGAAGGATTTAATGGAAATGTGTTTATGGAATGGTATTTATTGATTTTTTTGTATTATTGGTTTAATTTTAGAAATTAAGATGAGTATATATTTGTATAAAGGATTATCCTTTTTGGGGATCATCTAATCTTGTACTAACCATTTTGGTTTTGGTTAATATTTAAAGGAAATGGAAATATATAGTTCCTCCTTTGTGAATTATGTGATTCTCTATAAGTGGATTATATCACTTCAGGTGTAACCAAATCATCGTGAATACTCATCATTTTAAGTGAATGTTGAGTTTGTGGTATAAATTAGTTAAAGGATGGAACTCTAGTTGTCATGCAATTTTTAATACATTATGAAGATATTAAGTCTTAAAACATATGGAAAGGATCTTAAACCCAAAATATATTATCCTAATACCAAACGTTATTCGTCATTGAATTATGGATTTGGCGCCCTAAAATTTCCATTCACTGGTTTGTGATTATTTAACTAAATCACACCCTATAAATTTTTACATTTTCCATAAAATTATAATTTCCACCAAAATTCTTATATTTGAAATTATAATTTGCTTGGGAATTTTTCATTTCCCTTTCCTTCCAATTATGAATAAATTTTATTAACCTTATTTCCAATGAGGGTTTTCCACAATGGTTTTTTCTATTTTTTATCCTTTAATTCTGAAGATCAATTTAAAATTGCAAGGATGAAATTTATTAAAGAATGGAAGAATTTAACACCCCCAATATCCAGAATATTCTTCTCTTTGAATTATACAATAGCGTGCAATTTACACAACACCAATATCAAGCTCACTGTGACATATCAAACTAGCAGTTTAGAAAGTTTTTATTAATAGTTATAACCAAATTTTGAATTCTATATATATCCAATCTAATTTTAACATTCATCTATTGTGTTCCTTATACATAATAGAAGGACAAAATCAATTTTTTTGATAAAAAATAATTAAAAAAATGCACATTTTCTGCCTTTTAATGGAGAAACCTTTCTAAATCCAATAATTGATGATTTTATTTATTCAATTTTTTAAAATTATATTCTTCTTCAGAATCGGGAAAAAAATTAGTTTGGATATGTTTTGGCTATTTTTCCAATAACATTCAAAATTTGATGAATAGTGAATGATACAAAACTGTAATTCAAAACTAATTTTTTAATAAAAAAATTATATTGTTAGATTATACATTTGAATGGTTTTGAAGTATAATTAGATTATTTTTTTATCATTTAATCGAAAGTAGGTCATCGGATGTAATTTTGCATTTAAACCGGACATAAACCCATATCAATCTTTTGATAGTTTTTTCTTCTCAAAATCCCACTATCCCATTTTGATAATTGGAATTAATTTTAAATTAATTAAATAAACTTTTATGTTTTGAATTTGTTAAAATTGAAATTAATTTTTTTTAGAATATCAAAATAGTAAATAAATCTATGATGTTGTTTAAAAATGGACATTTTACTTAAATAATAATTTATTTTATTTTATTTTTTTAAGTCAAAATAGATACATAATACCTATATTAGTTCAATTTAATTAATTGGAGTCATTTTATAATAAAATTAGATGAATAAAATTTTATAGAATTTTTCAATGTCTTTTACGTGTCTTCTAGGCATGTTACAAAATTTTCATAAAATGTAATTTTACCACTTATGTGAATTGGATTTCAAAAATAACAGAGACATGGTTGAAATTAGTATGTAAAATTTGGTTCAATAAGATACATATAAATTCTGGTGAATAGTAACTTTTCAATTTTATTTACCATGATAAAAAATAAAATAGGTTAATTGATGGTAAAAATGTGTTTATAATTACTGTAACACTTTTCATAATTCTATTTGAAATGTGAATTTTGACTAAAATCGATACTAGGAATAAAATATGATCCTTTTGGTCCACTTAGTATATATTAGGGAATTTATTATTATTTTATTTAATGAAGAGATAAAAGTGTTAAATTAAAATTTTAATAAATAAAACATTTTAAATATAGGGTTATAAAAAATATAATTTTGACTATAAATAATCATAATAAGGAAAAAATTATTTCATAAATAATTTAATTTTTTTTATAATTTTTAGACATTTAATAATTAAATTTATTTATGACACAGTGATGGATTAGTAATTACCTTATTAATGAATGATTAAAATATTTGATATTCTAAATATTTAATTAAATTCAAATTGATACTTTTTATGAATTCCATAAATTTTCTAGGATAATATTTAATTTTTCGTTTCATTCAATTTATTTTGTTTGGTGAAATCTTATTGTTAAGACTTTCACAAAAAACCAAATACTAAAAATTGTCTATATTGATATAAATGAGTTTTCAAAACAAATATCATATTTTTAAATGATATAATAGTCATAGAAATCTAAGTATCAGAAAAATTACTAATATAAAAATATACATGTCATTAATGAACCACTTTCTATTTTCTTGTAATTTTATTGTATGTTTACATGCCATATAATATAAAAATACAAGGAGAAATGGTAAATGACAAATTATTTAACCAAAAGATAAATCTAAAATATAAAGTTAATATTGTGAGCTGAACCTATTAAAAAACTTATTTTTTGAGAGTTTTTCGACCCATCCTCACCTTGGATTAAAAATGAATCCTTTTAGATCCATTATAAACTGATTATGATTGTATAATAATGTATTATTTCAAGGTTTTTCTAAAGTGACCCTCAACTCTCATATAAAAGGTTACTTTACATTCTCCCAAAATCACACCTCCAATGACATTTGAATCAGATAACTAGTGCTCAAATATCCTCCCAACAACCCTCACATAGTCCTAGAGGACTTACATTGTTCAGAAATCCAACCAATGGACCCCTTTTGATAAATTCAAATGGAAACACCTGAATAATTGGTAATTATTACATCACCTCTTTCAATGTTCTTATCATCTACCACTTCATATTTCGTTGTTGTTTCCATGCCACAAAATAACTCTAGTATCTTCTAAATTCTTTTTTTATTATAAATATTTTACAACCATATTCATTATTCAATCCATTCCATGAATGAAAAAGTCACCATACATGTATACGTACGGCTTACCGTCTCCACCTCGGGGTGTAGTTTGTTATTCAACACTTCATTATTTAGATGTGTATAATAATGAGTGCAATTGATGTAAGTAATAAATATAACATGTTAATTATTCATTATATATGATATATCATCCAATTATATACTATTTCACCACCAATATAATGGTATTGTCGCTCGTGTGTACGTACGGATTACCTTCTGCATGAATGCAAGGAGATTTCTTCCCCATCGAAACCATTCATGAATAAATATCATTTTATGATTAAAAAAGTGATTAAGAATATTATATAGTTATATATACTAATAAAATACACCATATACATAACAAAATTCCTTTCAAAACAAAACATATAATGAAAAATGAATCAGTTAACAACTGGAACAATGATACATCTTCAATATTATTAACAAAGCAATATTAAAAGTTCCTAAATGATATAATATTTAGGAATATGTATCTTTTATAATTTAATAACAATAATTTAACAATTATACAGGGGGTTAAAATACCATCACTTAAGGAAAAGTATAATGTATGGGGTTTTCATCTCACTTCTTATTCCCATGAGATTCATGATATATTTCCAATATTTCTTTTTGTGTCATGTATGTACTATCCATGATTTTAATACTTATGTAATATAAATTAATTTATGTGTATTTACATATTCATTTTATGATCCTTTATTCATGGGGTGTATGTTTCATATGTTACTAAATCAGTTACGGAATTTCTAATTTTGATTTCCTCTCATTGAGTTTTACTCAAACATCATTTATTATTTTACTCCTAGAATATCTGTGAAATCACTATTTAATTTTTATATATTAATTGCTACTCCCCTTTTTGTGGATATTCATTTGATACACATAATCACTCCATTTCATAAATTATCAAGATATCAATATGAACTGGATAAGAGTAATCTTAACTCAATTTCCATTCATTGAGTTAATCATCCTTGTAATTAGTGTTATTATTAAAAGAGTTTTTGTGAATATAAACTAATTTATTTACACTGAATATCCAATAATAATGACTTAATTTATGTTTTTCACACATAATTATTCCATTAATTTATTCTTAACCTAAGAGTACGACCCTTATAAGAGATTTCATCTCAATTTACATTCTACTGAGACTTCTTTGTTTTCATGCACCAATTTACTTTTATGTGGTTTGTATACTATACTTTGACATAGTATACAATTAATACATTTATTCTCATGAAATTATTATTTATTGATCACATAAATTATTTTTATTCCAATGTCTCTCATTTGGTTAGGACCTCTAACTATAATATTATTTTAAATGTTTTAAATATTTAATCTTTTAAATTATTTTTATTAAGGAACATGTTTTAAAAATGGTTTTAATGACATATTTATATGGTTATGAATGTTTTAAAATAAAAATTCCTATTAAAAGTTTCAAATTTTCATGGTACACATTGATTCAAAAATATATTATTAATAGTTTCTTGATAAATAGTGAAATTTTAATATGTTTTCAAAAAATGGGAAATTTCTCTCAAATTGTTTTACTGATTATTTCTATCTATGCAAATATCCTTAATTTTTATTTGATTGATATTTATTTATTAAAATAAAATCTTCTATATTGTATTTAATAAGTTATGTTTGACTGTGGATGTTCTATTATTATACCTTTCATGGGTTGTTGTTAAAATATTTACATTTCGTATGAAAGTTTAAATACGAATGGATAAATTATGTTCCAACCTTTTTATATGAGGAATTAATTGGAATTTGTAAGTGACATGTGGATCCCTTTATAGCTCCATGATGCATCAGTAAGTCTCATGTGACAAGCTAGTTTCTTATTATATGTCCCTGACAAAGTCATATTTTTAGTCTTCTTACGAGGGCCTTGACTTTGTGGTAATGTTATCCAGTATTATGAATTCCGTCATTATGAAATTTATTCATGATGTTACAAGAGAATATTCGACAAGTAGAATATCCATGAGATTAAGTAAATGGAATTATTTGATTTACCTTTTCCTTATTATTCTAGAGTTTATTATTAAAAGGTTTTAGTCTTAGTCTTATACATTTCCTTAAATATATATGTTTATTTAGGAATGTTTCCACAATATTGTTATCATTACTGAGCATCTGATCTCACCCCTTATTATGTATTAGTTTTCTAGGATGTGATGATGTTTATCATGATTAACATACAAGAATAGGCTAAGGGATATGTGTGTATTCAAAGGGGACAAAATATTGTTTTTATTTATTTCATGATGTAATGTAAAACATATATATGTATCTAGTACTTTCAAGGCTACTAAACTAAACAGTCTTTCAGGATTTGATCTATTGTGATCATGCCAATGATATGTAATAATGACCCAACACTAGGTAACCATGGTCGGCACATTACTGATATCTTATTAAATGATTTATTATTATTAGGGTAACACCCCGACCCCAGTTACCCAGATTCGGTTCATTATTAGATACCATTGGAATGATCTCAAAAGATCATGTCTCAAAAGACTTATTAGTTTAGTATCCTTGGAAACAGTAGATACATTCATATGTAATACATTACATGATAAAGTGAAAAAATACAACAACATATTCTCCATATTCCACACTCATATCCCCTCATAATATCCCTATAGGTCAGTCATAAAAAACTCTTCACATCCTAGGAAAAATAAAACATAGAAAGGGGTGAGCTCCGAAGCTCAGTAAGGATAACAATATAGCATAATCGTTCATAAATAAACATAAAAATTTATGGAAATGTATAACTAAAACAAAAGCCTTTTAAACATGAAATTCAGCATAATATGAAAAAAATAAAATTAAATAATTCAATTAACGTATTCACATGGATACTCTACTAGTCGAATAATCACATGCAATATCAATAACCACTTTCATAATGATGAAATGCATAATGCCAGACTATCATAATCACATAGTCAAGGTCGTGTTCCATGACTACAAATAAGACTTTGTCAAGGCCTTGTGATAAGACACTATTTTGTCTCATGAGACCTACCAATGCATTGAGGATCTATAGCAGTCACCACCCATCACTTACTAAGTCTAATGCATTACTCATTTGAATAGGTTTAAACAGAACATAAACATTCTTATTAAATATAGCATACTAAATGTCAATAACATATCCATAAATCATGAATGGTATAAAAATAACAAATCCACTGTCAAACATATCACAAAACCTTCAATTCTATATGGATGTTTCGTATCATAACAAATCAACTTCAAATAAGAATTAAATCCATCAAAGGGTGTAGACATAGATGAAATAAAAACTATTTCAGAGAAATATCTAATTTTTTTTAAATAATTTAAGAGTCACATAATTATAAAATAAAACACTTAATTTGAAAATATTTTTATAATCTTTTAGGGGATTCTTCAACAATTTTATAATGGCGTAAAATAGCCTCACCCACCGTATAAGTTAAGAACAACATTCTTAACTTAATTTTGTCGAAAAGGTTAAAAAGGACATTTTTTGGAAAACAACGGAATGATTACCATATAAAAATCATATAAAAAGTAAAAAAAGGTATAACCAATACTAAACCATATTCAATAAAATATTATTAATGTTTTAAAATACATTATTATGAAACATGGATGTGGATGATAAATAGTCCCCAGTAGATAATTATGTATAAACAAACTCGAATATTGAAGAGATTGTATAATGAACTCATAAATTGTACCTTTATTTGGTAAAGGGTATTATAACCTCTAGTATAATGGTGAAATAATAGTTTTTAAATTATACAATAATCATACAGATTAATATGATATCACATATGTTCTCTTAACATCGTTTGGTTAATAATATCTTAGTATTATCATCATTTCGGGTGTTAACAGATTTGTTTTCCTTTATATTCATTGTTATGTGAGTAATATTTGTTATGGATGGGATGTATCTTTTTCATATCCAGAATGATATCAATTATTTACCCATTATTTTTAATCATTAAATGAAAATTAGTCTCGAATGGATACGATGGGGAATGAATCTCATCACTATGTGGAGATGGTAATCCGTTCGTACGCACGGGCGACAATATCATTATTTTGATATTAAAATAATATATAATTGGATGTTATATCATATATAAATAATAATTATAATGTTATATTTATTATTTAAATCTATTAAACATCATAATTATACCCATCCAAATAATAATGTATTGAATAAAAATTACACCACGACGCAGAGATTATAAGCCTAATGTACGCACATATGGTGAAATGTTATTCAAAGGATGGATAGAATAATGAATTTGGTAGTACCATATTTATAATAAAATCACATTATATATAAGATAATGTATTTATTATTTTTTAATGGAAACAACAAAGAAAAAGGATGTGGAAGAGGAACGGAACTTGAAAGAGGTGGTGAGATATTATCCTCCTCTTCGAGTTCTTACTTTTGATTTGATCAAAAGGGCTCTTTAGGATAGATTTATGACTAAAGGAAGGCCTCTAGGATGACGGGAGGACAGTTGAGAATGTATTTGGGTAGATTTTGGCCATGCCAAATGGCTTTGAAGGTGTTAACTAGAGAGAAGGGGGAGTGCCCTTGTATATGAGGTGTGAGGGGAACCTTAGGAAAAGCTATAAATATTATTTTATAATAAAATTGTTTTCAGTTTATAATGACTCCAAAATAGATTATATTAAGGATAAGGTAGAGATGGGTCGAAAAACCCTAAACAAATAGGTTTTATACTAGTTTGGATCACTAAATTAACTCTGTTTTTTTGATTTAACTCTTAGTTAAATAGTTTGACATTTACCATGTCTCATAGTATTTCTATAATATATGGTTAATAAACATACTATATACTTCCAATAGAACCCCAAGTGTTTTATTAATGATACACCTATCATTATATAAGTCATTTGGAAGAACCATTGATTTTTATGAATAGAATATCATTAATAATATAATATTTGTTTTAAAAACTCTTTTATGTTAATTTTGACACTATTTGGTATTTTGTTTTTTCTAAATTCATAACATCATTATTACATTGATTAAAAATAATCTAACCAAACCTAATATTTAATATTAACCTAAAAAATTAGTGGATTAATAAAACGTCTCAAATGATATTTATTTGGATATTTATAATATCAATTATTTTAATATTTCATTAATTAGGTAATTACTCAATCATCGTTGTGTCAAAAATAAAATCAATTATCTAATGTCTAAAAAATATAAATAAACTACCATTATGTAGGAAATATTTTTATCTTTCTAATTAATATTTATGGTCAAATTTATCTTATGTGTAACCCTATATAAAAAAAATTTAGTTATTAAACATTTATTTTAACTCTTTTATCTATTTTTTGAATAAAATAATAATAAATGTCCTAATCAAATCCAAATGGACCGAAAGAATCATATTTTATTCCTAAGGATGTTTTTGGTCAAATTACACATATCAAATAGAATAAGGACATGTGTTAGGATAACAATAATATCATTTTCACCCTAAATTACCCTATTTATATTTAACCGTGGTAAATAAAAGTAATAAAGTTACTATTAACCAAAAATAATTTTCATCTTATTGAACCAAATTTTACTCCTTGATGTTAACTTTATCTCTCAGATTTTTGAAATTCAATAGACAGTAGTGGTGAATTTATGTTTTATGTGAATTTGCAAATTCCACTAGGAGGTGGGTAAAAGACAGTGAAAAGTTCAATAAAATATTTATATATCTAAACTTATTATTAACTAAATTCAATGAATTAAATTGAACGTATAAATGAATTATCTATATATTTTGACCTAAAATAGATTTAAATAAAATAAATAATTATTTAAATAAAAATTCAGTTTTAAACTATAACTTTGTTTTTTTTTCACAATTCATACAAAATTGAATGTTTTTAAAACAAATACCAATAATTCATTATAAGATAACATCGATATTGAGAATCCAATAATGAAGTCCATTTTGAAATCTAAAATTTCAAAAATTTCAAAAACTGGGTATTACTATTCATCACAGCTACTTTGATTGGTCGCGTATTGTGGTAGAACTCAATGTTTCATACAACACATGATATTGTATTATTTAAAGGAAAACGTACTGTGGAAGACTGGGGTGTTATATTATCCTCTCCATCAAATACTTTCATCCTCGAAATTTCTAGTATATTACTACATAAAAAGACTTGGTTGGTTCTTTATCATAAGTTCCTCGGGTTCCCACGTTGCCTCTTCCATCTTATGGTTTCTCCATAGAATTATTTCCTAAAAATTCGTCCGGTTTCGTAGAATTTTTTGTCTTGTATCAAGAATCTTTCCAGGATCTATGCATTAAGACAGATGAGGTTCTAGTTTTAATTTCTCATAGGTGAGTACATGCGTTGGGTCAGGAATGTATTTTCTCAACAATGATACGTGGAACACATCGTGAACTTGGGAGAGACTTGGAGGCATTACCAAATGGTAAGCTACAGTCTCAATTCGTTCTAGAATTTCGAATGGTCTGATGTACCAGGCAATCAATTTACCCTTCTTTCCGAAACATATAACACCCTTCCATAGAGATATCTTCATGAAAATATGATCTCTTACCTAAAATTCTAAATCCTTCATTAGGTTATCTTAATATCTCTTCTTCCTACTTTGAGCTTCTTTGATGTGGTTTTGGATTACCTTCACCATTTCCATCATTTCCTCAACATGTTCTGGTCCTAAAATTTTTCATTCACTAACATCATCCCAACAAGTTGGTGTGGGAAATCATTTTCCATATAATGCTTCACATTGTGCCATCTTAATACTTGAATGGAAGCTATTGTTATAGTAGAATTCTACCAGAGGTAAATATTGTTCTCACATACCTTGAATGTCAAGTGAGCTTGATCTAAACATGTCTTATAAGTTATGAATAGTATGTTTTGATTTTCCCTTAGTTTGGGGTGGTAAGAAGTGCTCAAATGAAGTTCTGTATCCAGGAATTTCTAAAGAGTTTTCTAGAATCGTGATGTAAAACTGGGATCACAATCAGATACAATCGATAGTGGTACTCTATGAAGTTTTAAACTTCATTAGTATATAGTCCTGCTAAACGTTCAAATGGTAAATCTTCTCTTATAGCATGAAAATGTGCTGAATTAGTTAGACGATCAATAATGACCCATATTCCATAGATCCTTCTCGGAGTCTTTGGTAGTCCCATGAAAATGTACATTGTAATATTATCCAATTTCTACTCAGGTATGGGAAGAGGATGCAAGACTCCTCCAGACTGTAGTCTTCCAACTTTCACTTGTTGAAAAACCATACATCATGACACAAAATCAACAATCTCCCTCTTAATGTTGTCCCTCCAAAAATTATCCTTCACATCTCTATAGATTTTGGTGCTCCTAGAGTGTAAAGAGAAATTGGAACTATGAGAATCATGGAATAACTCCCTTTTAGATCTATTATATCAAGATCTCAAAGTATCATCTCAAATTTCAAAATTACTTCCTCATACACAAAATTACTCAGTCTCCCATCATTCACATCATTAATCTTCTTTTGAAACTCTTCATCACCGGTCTGAGAACTCTTTATCCTTTCTAGTGAAGATGGTTTGGCATCCATTTGAAAAATAATTGATGTTTCACCTTCTATGGTAATTCCCATATACATATTTACTAGATCCATGGAAATAGTATCCATTTCAACTCTCATCTTGTTCAAAACCCCATGATACTTTCAACTCAAAGAAATGTTCACCTTATTTACCTTCCACGGGTGATAGTGTATCGTGCAATAAAATCCTTGGGTAGTTCAAGCCATCTCTTTTTCCTCATGTTTAGTTTCTTCAAAGAGAAAATATAATTCAAACTCTTGTGATCAGTATATATCTCACATTTTTCACCATAAAGATAGTGTCCGAAAATCTTCAAAGCAACGAATATAGCTTCAAACTCAAGATCATGAGTAGGATAGTTTTGGTCATGAATTTTTAGCTATCATGATGATTTGGCAAAAACCCTATCATTATGCATAAATACACAACAATTTCATTTCATCAATGCATCACTATAAATAACAAACCCATTATTCCTCGATGGTAGTGTCAATATAAGAGCAGTGACTAATATTCTATTTTGTTCTTCAAAATATTCTTCACACTCATTTTTCAAACAAATTTAACCCATTTTCATGTGATATTTGTTAATGAGTTATCTAACTAGGTAAAATTGCGGACAAAACGTCGATAATAACCTACTAAGCCAATAAAACTGCGTAACTCAGTTATACTTTTCAGTACTGGTCATCCTTGGACTGCCTTGGTCTTTGAAGGATCAAAGGAAATTCCATCCTTAGAGATAATATGGCCAAGAAAAGAAATTTCCTGAAGGAAGAATTCTAACTTTCTAAACTTCCCATATAATTTATGTCTTCTAAGAGTTTTCAGGCTAATGCAAAAGTGATTTCAATAACCATTGTAGCTTTTAGATTATAAAAAGATATCATCAATAAATACCACTAAAAAGTTATCAAGATATTTCTTAAAAACTCTATTCATTAGATCCTTGAAAACAGAGGGTGCATTATACAATCCAAAAGGCATTACTCTAATCTCGTAATGCTCGTACCTGGTTTGAAATGCAGTCTTCGGAAAGTCTTCCTTCTTCAAACACAACTGATGGTATCCAGATCGAAGGTCAATCTTTGAAAATTATTGAGCTCCATGAATTTGGTAAAATAAATCATTAATGCAGGGTAGGGGATAATAGTTCTTTATTGTTATAACTTTGATCTCCCTGTAGTCGATACATAACTTCATAGATCCATCATTCTTCTTAATAAAAAAGGACATCGGATCCCCATAGAGAAACACTTGGGTGAATAAATCCCTTATTACTCAATTCCTCTAGTTGTTTCTTTAGTTCCACTAATTCCACAGTTTCCATTCTATAAGGGGTCTTCCATATGGGCCTTGAAACAAGAATTAAGTCAATGGAAAACTCAATTTCTCGTTCTAGAGGATGTCCAGGTAAATATTATGGAAGCACATCAACATATTATTTCACAATAGGTAAATCCTCTATTTGAACATTCTATTTCTCACCCACAGTTATTTCATTCTCTTCCTCTCAAATAATTGAATTTAGTTGAGCTACTGGGGGTGGATGTAGATGAGAATTAGGTGGTGATGATTCTGCTCTAATATAAGGTGTTCATTATCATCATCATCAAAAATCATACCCTCCTTCTTCTTACAATAAATCTTCACATCATGGTACGAAATCCAATCCATACCGAGGATTATATCAAATTAAAACATGGGTATGACCATGAGATCAACAGATAAAGAACATTTAAATGCTCTAATGGGAACAGATTCACAAAACATTGTTGCGATGATACTTCCCTTAAGAGTTCTATCTGAAAACTCCCTTGTTAAATCAAATTGGAAATATATAATTTTCATAGAAAAGTGGGAAGATGTGAGACAATGCGATTATCCAGAATCAAATAAAGTATTTTTTAAACATGAGGAACCCATTAAATTACTTGCCACCACATCTTTCGGAGCTTCTACCTCAACAGTAGTGATATCATAAGCTTGGCCTTGATCCCTTGGCCTTTTCAGAGTTAATTTCCCCTTATTCTTAGGAAATTCATTTTAATAAAGTCCCATCTCCGTAAAATTGTAGAATTTAACATCAATAGTTTGTTTCTTCCCCTTACAATCACGAGCTTGGTGTCCTTTTTCACCACACTTGTAACAGAATCGTATTCCCTTAAAGAAATTATCGGGGTGTTTCTCCCCACATTTTCTACAGGATAGATATTCAAAATTTCCCTTATTCCCCTTATTTCCATTTCTAGAGTGATAAACCGATCTCTTCTTCTCTTTAATTTCTTTAAAGTCGTATGACATACAAAATTATTTTTCTTTCTTAATATCACATGAGACAATATCTTTGTATGATGAGAAGGAATGTGATACTAATGTTTGACGGAGAAATAGTTTTAACCCCTCAATGAAATGAACAATCATACTTATTGGGTTATGTATATAATCTACAGCATGCCTCTCTACCCTTATAAAGTTATCCTCATACTTTGTGACATTCTCATCCTCCTTTTTCCCCAGACTCAAAAATTTCCTTCCCTTATCTGGTCAATGGCCACGAGGAAAGTATTTTTATATGAAAATCTCTTTAAAATCCATCCATTCAATATTTGATACTTCACCATATTATTTTTTTGAATCAATGAACACCATTGATCAGAATCTCCAGTGAGGTGCTAAACTGACATGATTACATTTTCCCTTTCACTAATCCCCAAGGCATGGAATATTTTCTCTAAGGAATTTATACATAGATCAGCTACTAATGGATTTGTACTGTCATTGAATTTTGGTGGTTGTTACCTCATGAAGCGATCTAACATTGATCCTCCATGCTCAGGATCAGGGTGCTCCATACTGGTATAGTTATATTAATAACCTGAGTGAGTTTTCCCAGTATGGTGATAAGATCATCAGCACCAGTTGTATCACCAGCTCCACTATTATTATCTGGTGCAAGATGGAAATCCCTACATGGAGTGCATGCATTGATACAGTTTCCATTCCTTCCACTAGGCGCCAAATCTAAACAATGGAATAAACTATATTAGTTTATGAATCGAAATACATAATTCCAAACTTCTAAAAAACATAACATAAATTGAATAGTTTATGGATGGAATCCATAATCATAAAAAAATGTTTTCATTGAGGATGTATATACTCATAAACCCTTCATAATTGCTTGTAATGAAAATCAGAATTATCCTAATCATATCCCTCGACCGGGTCGTAACTAAGCGTGCATCAAGGCCTGTTGTCGTGCACCAGTTCATGTTCGAGACCACCTCAAAGTGGTGTTTTCAGGTTTTACCCCTAGGTACATCTATTCCAGAGACACCTCTACATGTTTGTATCCATAAATGGATTTATTGCATAGAAAACTCAATAATTTTCTACAATACCAAAATTCTAGGAAGTTCTTTTATACTAATTCTCAAATTTTATCTTAGGGTTATATACTCTAATAAGAGTTTATCTAAATATAGAATCCATGGTTTGTAATAAACTTCCTCTATTACCAATTGTAACGCTCTAACCCTAGTTACCCATTGTCGGTGCATTATTACATAACATTGGAATGATCACAAAAGGCCAAGTCCCGAAAGACCGATTAGTATAGTAGCCTTGGAAACACTAGATACATTCATAAGTCATATATTACATGATTAAGTGAAAAACTACTATAACATAGTCTCCATATTCCACACTCATATCCCCTCTGACTATACCTGTAGGTCAGTCATGAAATAATTCTTCACATCTTGGAATAAATAAAACATAGAAAGGGGTGAGATCAGATGCTCAGTAAGGATGATAATATAGAGGAATCTTTTATAAATAAGTATAAACATTTAAGAATAATTATAACTAAGACAAAGTCATTTTAAAATTGAAAATCAAGATAATATGAAAAAATGAAATGAAATAATGCTATTTAATTATTCTCATGTATATTCTACTAGTAGAAAAATCACATGAAATATCAATAACCACTTTCATAATGATGGAATTTATAATGCCAGACTATCATAACAACATAGTCAATTCCTTGTGCCAAGACTACAAATAATATTTGTTCAAGGCCATAGTACAAGACACTACGTTTTCTCATTAGACCTACCGATGAATCAAGGATTTATAGAGGGTTACACCCGTCACTTACTAAGTCCAATGCATTCCTCATATGAACAGGTTTAAACATAACATAAACATTCATATTAATACTAGCATACAAAATGCTAATACTTTATCCATAAGCCATGAATGGTATAAAAATAACACATAAATAGTCAAACATATCACAAAACCATCAATACTATATGGATGTTTTGTATCATAATAAATCTACTTCAAACAAGTCTAAAATCTATCAAAGGATATTGACATAGATGAAATCAAATCTATTTGAGAGAAATATCAATTTTTTTAAATCATTTAAAAGTCAAATATTTATAAAATAAAAAATTTACATTGAAAATATTCTTATAAGCTTGTTAGAGAAGTTTCGACAATTTTATAATGGTGAAAAATAGCCGTACCCTCCGTATAAGTTAAAAAATACATTCTTACCTAAATTTTATGGAAATTTTTAAAAAGGACCTTGTTTGGAAAATGACAGATAGAATCCATTATAAAAATCATATAAAAATTCAAACAAGGGTATGAATGACTTTAACACATCGAATTGTAAATAGTTAAAATGTTTTTAAATACAATTTTATGAAACATGTATGTGGATGATAAAGAGGTCCCAGTAGATATTTATGTATAAACAACCTCAGATAATGAAGAGATTGTATAATTAACCCTTAACTTGTACTTTTCCTTGGTCGAGGGTAGAATAACCTCCTTTAAAATGGTGAAATAATTTTTATTAAATTATACAAAAATTATATACATTAATATCATATAATATATTATCTTTTAGCATTGCTTTGTTAATAATATCATAGTTTTATTGTCATTACGGGTGTTAATGGATTTGTTTTCCTTTATATTCTTTATTATGTGAGTCATATTTTTTATGGATGGGATGTAACATACTAATATCCAGAATTATATAAAGCATTTAAACATTATTTTTAATAATCAAATAAAATTTAGTCTTGAATGGATACGATGGAGAATGAATCTCATCGCTATGTAGAGACGATAATCCGTACATACTCACGAGCGACAATATCATTATTTTGATATTAAAATAATATATATTTGTATGGTATATCACATATACAGAATCATTATCGTGTTTTATTTATTATTTACATCAATTACACATCATTATTATACCCAAATAAATAATAATGTATTGAATAACAATTACACAATGACGTGAAGAATGTAAGTCATAGGTACACACGTATGGTGACATGTTATTAAAAGGATGGATGGAATAATGAATTTGGTTGTATAATATTTATAATAAAATCACATTATATAGAAAATACTTGATTGATTATTTTATAATGAATGGAAAAATGAAAATGGAAGTGTAAGAAGAAAGGAACTTGATAGAGGTGGTGGGATATTTACCTCTTCTTCGGGTTATTCCTTTGGATTTGATCAAAACGGATCCATTGCTTGCCTTTATGAATAAATGAAGTCCTCTAGGATGAAGGTAGGATAGTTGAGAGGGTATTTGGGTAGAGGTTGGTAGATCGAAATGGAATTGATGGTGTCAATTAGAGAGAAGGTTGATGGCCACTTTATAAGAGTGGTGAGGGGCACCTTAGGAAAATCTACAAATATTTTTTTATAATAAAATCATTTTTTGTTTCTAATGGCTAAAAAATAGATTATTTAAAATATAAGGTGGGTATGGGTCGCAAGCCAATCAACCAATATGTTTTATACTTATTTGCGTCAATATATTAACTTTTTCTTTTATATTTAACTCTTAGTTAAATAGTTTGACATTTACCACGTCCCTTTGTATTTTTATATTATATGGTTAATGAACATACTATATACTTTTAAAGGGACCCAAAGTGGTTCATTAATGATACAAATATCATTATATAAGTTCTTTGGAAGAACCATAGTTTTTTAGGAATAGAATATCAATTAATAAAATAATATTTGTTTTAAAAACACTTTTAAGTCAAATTTTACACTATTTCGTTTTTTGTTTTTGCCAAATTTATTACAGCATTATTACTTCGAAAAAAATTAATCTAACCAACCCTAATATGTCATATTAACCTATAAAAGTATTTTAATTCATAAAAAATCTCAAATTACATTTATAGAGATATTAATAATATCAATTATTTTAATATTTCATTAATTAGGTTATTACTGCATCATCATTGTGTAATAAATAGATTAAATTATTTAATGACTAAAAATATAAATAAAATACAATTATTTAGGAAATAATTTTATCTTTATGATAAATTTTTATAGTCTAATTTATCTTATGTTTAGCCGAATATTAAAACTGTTTTAGTTATTAATCATTGATTTTAACTCTTTTAACTCTTCTTTAAATAAAATAATAATAAATGTCCTAATCTAATATATGTTGACCAAAGAAGTTCATATTTTATTTCTAAGGTTTTTTTTGGTCGAATTATACTTATCCAATAGAATTATGACATGTGTCAGGGTAATAATAAAATAATTTTTACCCTTAATTACCCTATTTACTTCTAGCTCTGGTAAATAAAAGTAAAAATTTAATCTTCACCATAAATTATATCTATCTTATTGAAGCACGTTTTACTCCTTGATGTTAAAAATGTCTCTTATATTTTCAAAATTCAACTCACATAAGCATTAAAATTAAGTATTATGTGAAATTGCAAATTCTCCTAGGAGGTGGGTAAAAGACGGTGAGAAGTTCAATAAAATTTTTATAAATCTAAAATTATTAAAAAATGATTACAATTAATTAAATTGAACTTATATAGGTATTATGTATCTATTTTTACCTAAAATAAATTTTAATAAAATAAATAATTATTTAAATTAAAAATCTGTTTTAAACTATTACTCAGTGTTTTTTTCACTAGTCATCAAAAAATGAAAGTTTCCATAAAAAAACAAAAAATTCACCCTAAGCTAAATTCTATATTCAGAATCAAAAAATTAAGTCCATTTTGAACGATAAAATTTATAAAATTTCAAAATGTGGGTATTACTATTCATAATGGCTACTTCAATTGGTCACAGTGTTTGTTAGAAGTCAAAGTTGCATATACCACACGCTATTGTATTATGCAAAGGGAAACGTACCATGGATGCTTGGCGTGATACAATTAGTGGGTATAAAATTTATGATAAAGGTATCATTAATTTAGTACAACATATAAATTACGTAGGTCACAACACTAGTAAATATAAGGAAAACCAAAAATGAAAAATAAGGAAACTGATAATTCAAGGAAAAATGACTATAAATTATAGTTCATTTTATTATAGATTATTATATAGATAAAAACCATAACCACCTTTAATTCTCAATTTTGGAGAAAAATTAGTTAATTTTGGCTTCCAATAGTTAATAATTTAAAATATTTACGAGAATCCCACTCCACATTAATTATAAAGGGGAACTCACTTCCATCACATATTAACCACTATTAGTCCATTTAGATCACCCATATCTTACCAAAATTAATTCAAAAAGTAACCAATCTTATCTTAGGAGACTTACATATGGTTTAAATCAAACTAAGGATGGAATTTGGTTTTATCAAAAATGATTTTTCAGAAGAAGCGGTAACATTCATAAATGATAGATTATGTTGTATTTGTTTCTCCAATACTATAGGTTATTTTACTAATATTATGATATAAAACCCTCATAAAATTACATATAATTATATTTTTTGTTTTAGTTTTCTAACATAAAATCAGCACACATCCTTCAAATGGGTTACAAAAACATCATTCGTGTTTACAACGGACTATAGCCTTGCAAAATGATATAAATCTTTTTTTCCATTAACACATCACAAAATTGGTTATGATTATTCAAATGATGTTTATATATGATTTTATAACATTTTTATGCCACTATTTTAATTATACAATGCATACTCTATTTATATTCAATTTTGTGATGGATATGATTACATTATTTATGTATATGATGTACAACCGCCTCAATAATTATTGAGATTCGTTTTTCAGTAATGCATTACATGGAATGTAATAAGGGTAAAAATAATAAATAAATGTGATAATAATTTCATATATATGATATTATTGAAATATTTATCCCTTTTTTAATATAATATATCATTTCATATATCATTTAACTCGCTGAAAGAAATGATAACCTCATTTATAGATGTGTGGACAAATTCTTCCTCGAAGCGATGCGATTCTTTTTTCATCATAAAATCTATATAAGGATATATATAAATTTATATAATTAATCAATATCATATTTATGATATTATGACCATTTTTAATTGTTATATTGTATTTACATTCTTTCTATAATGGTCATTCAAAAAATTAAATGTTAATCATGTGTATGTATGAACTAATGTCGCAATGATCTTAACATTTGTAAATATTAAAAAACCATCATTATCCATTGGATTTAAAATTATAATTTATTTTTAAATAATATATTTATATTAAAGTAATTATATTGAATATTTTTAACCATGAATCATTTTACCAAAGTTAACATACAGTAGTCATTTTAAGCATACAAGTTGAATATGTTGAAATTTTTTGACCTCAACAGAATTGGATAAGAAAATATATATCTATATAGTTTTCTATTAAATAAATGGTATAATGTTTTTAAAATTATCTTATTTAATTTAATAATTTATAAGAGGTTATTATACATGATGATAAATATCATGTGTGACGAATCGAACTCGAGTTAAGGGTTTTTTTCTTCATAATTTTATTTCCAAGAGATATATTCCATATTCATAGATTTTTTAATTGAGTGGTGTATATAATAGAAATTAATATTGTTTAAAAATATTATCAATTAAATTATTTGGAAATACATGTAGATTATAATATATTTACTTCAGGGTGTTTATAGTTTCAATGACAAAAAATCCATAAAATCATTTTGTCACAATTTGACATCTTTGAGATTTATGTCATGTTATTTACAAATCTAATTTTATGAGGTATATATACATCACATTTTAAATTTAATATCATAAATATATATATTCTAAGTGTAAAATATGTTTCATTTAATGAAATAATTTCAAGGGTCTTATGATTCAATGATACAAATGGGGTAAGTGAATTTTTTTTCAAACTCATCTCATATTATTCTTGTTTATGTTTATGCCTCCAATGATGTGATCATATGATCGAATTCTCAAGAACATACATAATTTTTTTATTATCTAGGTAATAAATATATTTAAAAGTTATAATACATTTTTGTCCAATTTTTAATTATAAATGATGAGAAAAATAAATTTAAGAAAATCCTAGTTAATTTCGCTCATCAGTCAAAAATACAATTTTTCCAAAACAATGTGTCCTAAAAATGTTTTTGAATTTTTTGAACATTTTAAAAATGATTTATTAATGAAAATATTACCCATTTTACAATTTATAATTTCTTTTTCAAAGTAATCATATTGTAACATTCTTATCATGAAACATATCAATGGTTTTTTAGTATAAAAAGGTATTGATATTTATGACATATACAAAATTTTCCAACATCATTAACATCTTATAATTTATGATTTCATTGATTTTTTACAAGGTTAAAATTAATGAAAAAAATTCATAATATTTTCATGATTCTTGGTTTTTGAAATGTTATTTTAATATAAAATTATTTTCAAAATGGTTTATGTTTTAAAAAGTGATTTATTAAATTACGTTGATATTTTACTCAAGTGTTTTTAAAGTAATTTTAGTGGTATTTACATTCATCATCATATAAAATGTTATTAATTTTCATAAAATTGGGATATTTTATTTTGACATTTACCTCATTTCCACTCTATTTGGAATAAGTATTTTTTTAATGTATTGTCATGATTTTGAAACTCCTCTAGATGTTAATTATCTTTCAATGGGATTGTATTGAATACAATTTGAAATCTATGAGTTAATAATGTTTCAAAAAAAATATTATTGAATACATTTCTTTTAAATGGTTTAATATTTTTTCTGACGATATTAACACAAAATTGGTATCATTTCAATTGGTTAATCATTATATAAATAGTATATTTATTGTTTCTATGATACCAATAATGAAATGAAATCTATATATTCATTATCCATATTTTGGTAGATATAAATAACATTTATGGTCATGAAACCCAAATACAACCACATGTTCCTTTTACATCATATAATATGGGGTGTCCCAGAGAGCACTAGGTGAGTTCATGATAACATAAACACTAAAAATTCCTTCATGTCATGAGTTTAGAAGATAATATCATAAACTATGGGTAAACCAATATTATACTCCAATTATTTGGGTATTGATAATTTTGGATTTTGTTAGTTCTGTTATTCCAATTAAAAGGTTTTTGAATTTTTTTAATATAATGAATCGATTTTCAAAAGGGGTATTTAATTTTTTTTCATTGTAATGTTTCTCATGATCTTGATTTATATGAAATCACACATGATTAATGATTTGGAAAAACCTTTACATTTCCATTTTTTCATAAAATATAATTGTGGTATTAATGGGTATGAGTTTTTTATGATTATTTCATTCTCAGTGATGATATAATTATACAATTGTATACTTATTATGATCATTAATAACATGTACATTTTAATTCTTATGATTTACCATAATGAGCCATTGAAATCAGCCTTATTATTTTTTTGTATCCAAATATTATAAAGTATTATATCGGTATAAGTATTAATAGAAGGGATTTCATTTGAATGATTTTTTATATTAATCAGAAAATGAATATGTAGCTTAATTAGATAAATGGACATTTAATATAATATTAATTTTATATGTTGGATAATGTACTAATTCAGTAAAACACTAAACCTAAAAATTCATTATATATTTATGACGAACAATTTTTCTTGATTGATTTATAATGGTTTTGATGAAAAATATTTCGAACAATTATTAGAATTAATTATAGAAATTTAATGTTTATGATTTCAACATCGAATATAATGGTTTCGGTTGTTGGCGATTATAGTTGGTATTGAATGAATTGTTTAGATATGATAGAAAATTAGGATATTGACATGTTTTTATGACAATAGTAATGGTTATCACCATACATCTATAATATTATTGTTGATAATGTGTTCAAAATTATAGAAACCATATTTAACAGTCTAAATTAGTAAAAATATTGAGGTTATTAATGACATTTTGTGAGAAATTTTATTAGGTATAGGTAGTTGTAAGCATATGATTTACATTAAATGATATTTAAGGTGTAATGTTTTTTTGATAAAAAATATAGGAAAGGTATATTGGGTGGGATCCCATCATATATGAGAAGTCTATGTTCCATGAACATATAACCTAAGAACTATAAGTGTTTCAATCATACTATGCAATTACATTATGTTGTAACATCCCACAACTTCTCATTGGATTGATACAGTGGACTGAAAGTATGTTTCCTTATGTATCATCACAAATATGGAAAAGAATGGACAAAAATTCCAATATAGTCACTAACTAATAAGGTATAAATTTTCCATTAAAAATAATAGACCAAAATAAATTTCATAACCCAAAACCACTACACGATGCATTGAAAAATATTTAATATATATAAATGGAATAAAATTTATATAAAAATCAAACTATAAAATTATATAATAATATGATAAAACTAACATTTCCATGCACAATGGATGAAAAAACCAAAAAAATTAATGAAAATCCTCATAACATCTAAGCCCAAACATGATCTATTCTCTAACCCCAAAAATCAACCCATGTATAATGATGAACCTCAAAAGATGTGCGATATGAAAACTTTTCATGTTTCTCAATAATAAATATATATACAAACATAGAAGTAAAAAAGTAGTGGTGGGTAATGAAACTCATTAGGCTTTCCCCAAATGACAACCCTACTCAATTCATAAAGATAGATCATATTTTTACATTTATATAAATAATTTATAATAAATATTGAGAAAAATTATATCAAATCATCATAGCATAACTCTAAAATAGTTCCATGGAAAAGAAACCAAATTATAATTAAAACCATTTCAATTTTTTTTCAAATTTAATCCATTATTCGACACACATCAACAAATAAGTTCTTCATTGATAGGTCCATTCTTGCGAGATTTTTCTCACCAATCCACAATGTTGTTATGATCTGGTCAATCTTTATGTTCCCTAATGAAACATTGCCTTAATCTAAGGTCACATACCACTATACCCCAAGGATAAAAACCCTTTATATAGTGTCACATCACAATCAAGAAGCCACACTACCTTTGTATTCCTATTCAACATCAAAACAACCAATTCCATACAATTTAATAAAACTTATATATTCGTGAAGACTTTTCAAACAAACAATTTAAATATATTTGGATAATGAAATAAATTTGTTGAAAATATCTTAATTATTACATTTTAAAAAAATCTAACAAACTAATAATTTTTTTTAAAATATTTTAAAACCATTATAACAAAAATAATATTAACAACCACATTCAACCAGTCCACAATTTTACCAAAATTTTATAAAATACTCAATCCATTACTAAAAGGGGTTTCTACCAGGAAATGCACAAGAATATCACAATCAATTTAATTAAATTAAACCAAATTGAAACTAAGATATCATTTTCTATGATGAGGAGTCGATATTCAATCCACCAAGCATAGTAATTATATTGATAAAAAATAATAGAATGAAAACACCCCGAAAACTAGGTTGAATATTCAAAATACGTCTTTAGATCTATACCCCTATCATCAAAAAATAAAATTATAATAATTATTGGAAAAAAACCATAAATAAAATATAATTATATAGATATCTGAATCCAAAAGTGGAAATAAGGTATATCTAAAAAATAACAAAAATACATCATAAACGATGACTTTCTAGGGGAATTGGGCTTCGAAACAACATCAATCTTCTAAAAATAACTTCCAATTCAATGTAGAAGGGTTCCACATGAATTAGGAGGGTTAAATCATGATTTAAGGATTGTTTAGAGTAGAAAATACTGTTTATATTTTAATCTGGAATGACCTCCATTTTGTAGGATATTATTTTTAACCCTCGCACAATTCGTCTCACAGTTAAAAACAATTTTGTGCTAACTATGAACCTGGAAGTTCCCGAATGAGGACCTCATATAGTTGTCTTATGTAGCTAAAATATTTTTATTCCAACCTTATAAAATCTAATTGTCCCACATTCTAGTGTTTCCATATGGGGGCCACATGGTTTGGACAACCCATACGCCATCATTTGCACCTTCACCTTATCCCTTGTCTCATTGTACATGGTTTCTTGTATGCTTTGAAAGGATTCCAAAAAAATATTCAAATTTTGAAATTGTATAAATTTATATTAAATATTTTGAATTATTTCTAAACCCACCATATTTTCTAACAAACAATTTATCTAAAAATCCATAAATAAATTATTTATTACATGAAATGAGGGTGTTCCATTCTCCCCACTATTAGCCTTTCCATCCTTAGAATGTGAAAACCCATTATTGTACCAATAGTGTTAAGTATATTGATTGATAATTTCCTTCTCACGTTCTCATGTTTTTCCTGAATGTAGTCATGATTCCAAGGAACTGACATATGATTGCTGCTTTTTCCATTCAATAGTTTCACTTGCCTATCCACAATCCACACTGGCATGTGTTTCAATGAAGAATCAATCTAATAGTCAATGTCATCCCATAAAATTACGTTGGTAGGAAAAGGATGATAATTTTTCAAATGAGATAAATGAATCACATTGTGAAACACAATAACTATTTCAGAAAAGACGAATAATATGCCACCTCACCAACCTCCGATGTTTTTTAAAAAGGGCCAATGTATCAAGGATATAACATTACATTCTTCCCGAAATGATGATGTCCAATCCTGGGAGGAATTCTAAAAAACACATGATCTCTCACCACGAATAAATATGACCTTAGAAAATGATATGCATATGATTTTTGATGACCCTATAGTATATCCATAAGTTTCATGTTCAACTAAATATTCTCCTTTGTTTCATGCACAAGGCTCATACCAATTAGTGAAGTCTCACATGTTTCAACCAAAAAAATAGAGAATGAAAAGGACTCGAGCACAATTCTTCAATATTATATATAGGTATCAAGGATTGATTAATTTTGATATATGAGAACAACACAAATAATAGGTTTTCTTCCCATGAACCCCCCAAATCAATTACATAGGGAAGGAACATGTCATTAAAATTTTATATTTTCCTACAGAAGTTCCCATAAATGAATGGATAATACACTACACTCACAGTCAACTGAGTCCCAAGGGTTTTTAGTATGTATTTCAAGAATTGATTCTCAATCCTAAAATACCTATCTTAAAACATCGTGAATGGTATACCATGAATCTTTATCACCCATCATATATTGATAAGTGACATGCCCTCCACTATGGGAGATTAATGTATTGGGAAGGAAATGACCCGAAATTATGACATTGTCCACTATCACCCATATTGAATCATGTTTTTGAAAAATTCATTGGAGTCCTATTAAAAAATAAATAACAATTTTATCTCATTCTCAAATAAGGATATATAAATACTGGGACACACATACTATACACTGCTAGTTTTCTTTAACATGTTAATAAGTTTAGCATCTCCAAATAAACGCATTGACCATTGTTTTCATTCCGACCAACTAAAATTGTGCATTCAATGCTTTATAAAAATGTTGTATCCTAGGTTGAACATAACATTTTATCTGGTTTAAATGTGAATATGTAGTTACTAATAATCTATATGTATGATCATATAACTATGAATTCACACAATTGAAGTCACATCCAGCTTTCTACACTCAATAGTTCACCCACCATAG
The DNA here is from genome assembly GCA_963277665.1 of Viscum album. NCBI lineage: Eukaryota > Viridiplantae > Streptophyta > Magnoliopsida > Santalales > Viscaceae > Viscum > Viscum album. Next base: position 477,861,851 of record OY728148.1, read on the forward strand.
AGTTATGACATCATTGAAATGAATGATAAATCAGATGTATGTGAATATTTGACCACTTAAACTAAATTAATAATTATCAAAACTGGAATGAAAACCTCAAAATTACCTTGGAAATAAAATTCCATGTTCAGGTTGATTGTGGGAGACATTAGCTTCCACTCCTCTAATGTTTGTTTTTCTAACTAAGAATATGAAATTATTCTTAGAGAAACATCCACTGTATTTACATTACCTCTTGTATAAATCAAGTAAAAGTCAAATATTTGGAGATACTCCCTCCATCACTATTTTATCAGGTTGAAATTCCATTGTGAGAAAAAATTCATTATTTTATGATCTGTAAACACAAAAAATTTCACACTAACGAGGTTATTATAACAATTATTCAATGCAAGGAAAATTATTTCCATCTCAAAATAGTTTTTTGGGTATTTATTCTCAAGAAAACATAAATTTATTAGGACATAAGATACATCATGATCTCCCAGTATGAGAAATCTTCTCATCCTTTATCCTGAAGACTTAAAATACACAATTTATATTTGTAATGATTCAATAAAAATATATATTCTTTTTTATTTATGGTGAATAATCATTACCTGATTTTTTTTTGGAATTAATTGTATGATTGAAATAAAATATTATTCATAGTAAAAATAGTAATAGGTGATGCTAGTCTTGAAAATTCATGAACAATGAATCAATAATAACATCCCAGACAATGAAATCTATGTCTTTCAAAGATATTCTTCTATGTTTTCCAATAGATAACAACTTATATCTATTTTGGATTCACTAAAATTAATTTTTTAATGATTAAATTTCCTTGTATGCATACTTCTTCTATCCGAAATCTAATCTTTCATAATTCTACATACATAATATGATCCCTAATGATTCACTATGTTGACTACATGTGTAGAAAATTCTCATCCATTTTCATTAAATAACAAAATAGGTCATCCACAAACATAACAACAATAGATTATATGATATCTTTGAATTATGTGATTCATCAATGATATGAAGACCTTAGGTGAATTATTGTGACCAAATAGAATTACCACATATCCATAATTTCAATAGCTAGCCCTAATAGTTTTCTTTAGTTTATCCAACTTTTGTTCCCACAATTGGTGATATCCAGGTCTTATGTCAATCACTGAGAACCACTAATATCCCGTTAATTGATATAGTATATTATCAATGTGTGGAAGTGGATATCGATTCATTATTATAACTTGATTAATCTTATAAGAATCCATACATAGTCAAAGGGTTCCATTAATCATTTTGAAAACAATATATGTACTTCCCAAAGTGACATGCTAGGACAAATGAACCCATTTATTTCTAGAACACTAAACTACACCATTAGTTCCATTAATTTTGTTGAGGCCATCTATAATTTCAGATGGGAAGTTGGACTGGTTTGTGGAAGAAGATCAACCATAAAATAAACTTCTCTTGTGGGTGGAAACCTAGAATTTTTTTTGAATAATTAATCCACAAATTGATCAAATACTAATGTAAAACTGATATTCTTGTCCTCTTCCATTGATTTGAAATTCAACACTTCTAAATGTTATGAGATCATTTTATCTTATGGTGATAAGAATCCCAATTAACTAGCCATTGTATTATAAAATCCTACATAGAGATGCTTGGTTCCATCGTTATGCGATCCTTCAACATTGTCAAGTAGTCCATACAAAGGATTATGTCATAAAAATCCATTTACTACACATTTATGCCCTACTTCTTCTCAACTCTATTAATTATTATAGAACAAACATTATACATAAATTATCAACATTCCTATTGATTAGTTGGAGTTTCCTATCTCAATATAGAAATAATCATATCAACATTTAAACTCATCCAATCAATAGATTGAAAAGCAATAAAATAATTAGATTCACATGTATAAAAAATCATTCATAATTGCATAATTTATATGAATCATACCTCTCAACATCAATGGTCTAAATTGATGGTTCACAATATACTGATCATCTCTATATAATTTCTTGCTCATGTATCTTTGGTTTTTTATAAATTGTTGAAATTTACCCAGTTTTGGAGTTAGGGTATTACTAGAATCCCCTTGAATATATTGTTTTTTGCTATGGAGTATTGTTCTTCTTCCCTCATTCCATTGAAGCATACGACGTACAAGACACATGATATGTGTCACAAATACCCGACCTTGGAGCACTATGACAATACTGCTAAAGATTTCCAATCTTATTGCAATAATGTAATGATGTATGTTTTTCCATACACACTCGCATCATGTGGTTGAATGATCCAAATTTTAAACATCTATCTTTTATCATGGGTCATGTAGAATGATTAACCAATATAGCAATCTGATTATCTAAAATCATCAAAACATTTAAATAGGTGTCCCTCTTATACTTTCTCCAAAATTAGAGTTTACACTGTATCTCGTAGATATGGATAGTATCACTCCACGCATAGCTCTTAACATGTCCCATTCAAACAAAATAACATTATTTTTTATCTCAATATAATATGTAATTCTTAGCATATAAATTTTTTAGATAATATCCTTCCTCAACTCAATTCAATGATTCCTTTCATCAAGAATGTAGTAGAAGTAACTTCAGATGAAATCCAAATTAAACTCACACATATATCCTAATAATATATAACATTTATTATCTCTTTATTATAATTAAATAATTACATATTTCATGTGATCTTCAACACATGAGGTTAGAATTTTTGTTGGAAAATTCATCAAAATCCTCCCGTACTGATGCATTGGTTAATTAATCATGAACTACTAAATCCTACCATTTGAATGATATATCATCCAGAATATAGATTATTGAATTTAATTTTGTGTAATTTGGTTTTCCAATGAAATAAATGGTTTCATTCATCCTATTCATCCCCACTTCTACTTCTCTGGTTCGGAATCACCCCGAATGATGGGTGGATTCTACATCTTGAACTGTACAGAATGATACACATTTGGTGGTTTGTCGCTATTATTCCCTATTTCCATGTATTGAAAATCATGGACTATAATATAAACAATATTTTGGATCACATGTGGCTCATGTGAAACCATGTTCTTAGTTGCTTCCTCATATTGGTTTCTTATACTCATACTGATATCCTCTTTCTATTCCGACAATGAGCACAATATGTAACACTATATATAAAATATGTTTATCCAATTTAAAATGCTATGACATTATAATATCACAAATTTGTTTTCCCAAATTCATCATTTCCATATTCATTAATTTTTTAAAATGTCACATGGAATTTTTAAATCATACCATTTACTAAATAAAAATCACCTAAAATTTTTATAATTTAAAATTTAAAAAATAGACAGAATGTTATGAAAAAAAATCATGTCTTCGCTAATAATATATCATTACTCAAAATGAAATATTATATACATGTGGGAATTTATTTCTTTATTGCATTTTATGTTCTTCCGATTGGATAATCCAACGAAAATGAGATTAGTATTTCAATAAGTATCCCCAAAATAATTATCTACCCTACTCAATTGAAACATTGTGTTCATAATAAAATGGTTATCTAAAAATTTATAATCTACATTAAATGTTACAAAAAACCCTACTAATTTCTACAATCCTTACTCAACAAATAAAAAAGAACGAATTTGAACTCTACGATAGGAAAAATTTGCGGGCACTTTTAGTCAAGGGTTGAACATGACGATACCACTAGTAACATATCACCCCTCTGAATTGGCTTGATAATTTGGAAGAAGGTTACATGGCTTTATGATACATCATCATGATGAAAAATATTGGTATTAAATGCAAGGGGATTCATTAATTGACAGGGGATACTAACCTTGGAATATATTAAAACCAATCCAAAATGAAATAATCCAAACACCACTACATGATTCATGATAACAATATTAAAATAACATTCCAATACCATTTATATAAAATTAGAACTATCAAAGAGTACCAAAATAGTAGAAAACTATAATTTCAGTGAATGAAATATGAGAAAACCAACAAAACACAACGAAAATACTCATAACTCTCAAACTCTAACATGATACCTAGTCCAACTCCAAAAAATTTTCCATGTATAATGATGAACCAAAAAAGATACATGAAACTATAGAATTTTCTACATCCAAATAACTGATATTTAAAATAAACCAATTTTTCAATGTAGGGGTGAGTAATGAATCACATTATGCATTCCTCAAATGATATCTCTACTAAATCCACAATTAAATAGAAATCTATTACATTTATATTAAAAAATTATAAAAAAAATTTAAAACATTTATACTAATGTTAAAAAGTTTAACAATAAATAGTTTCCATGGAAGATAAACAAAATAATATTGTAAACTAGTTCACTTTCCTTTTGGTAATACTCAATGCATTATTCCCCACACACCCACACATGTATGCTTCATTGATAGTTCCATACTCATGAGTGGTTTATCTTCATTCCATTATGTCCTCACAATGTGGCCAACGTCAATGTTCCCCAATGAAACATTCCCTTTAACAAGGATCGCATCCCTATTTCCCAAATGGTAAATTGCCCTTAATTAAGGGTCATGTAAAAATAATTAACTCACAAAAAAATGTATGACAAAACCTTTTCAAAACATCCAATATAAATTATATCAATAAAAATGTTTTTTATTGAAATTTTTTCAGAAAAACAATTTCAATAAATTTTAATTAGACCATCCTTTTATTGATAACATACCAGTTAATCCATCTAGTAAAAATAAAATAATGAAACAATTAAAAATAAGAATTTAAAAGTCATGAAAACAAATGATATTTCATAACCACATTCTATAATTCCACAATTTCATAAAAAACAAAAAAAATTATCAATCCATCACTAAATATGTTACCTAACAAATATTATACATAGACCTAAAAATAAAAGAGTTGATACTAATCCAATTGGAAACTAATAATTAATGTTCTATGAATAGGATTCATGTATGAATACAACTACCTTAGTAATTATTGATAAAATTATGAATGGTAAAAAAACCCCACAAAATGGGTTCAATCTCCAAGTCCAATCATTAGATCACTGTAAAAATCGTCAAAAAATCAAAATGTAACCACTATTAGAAGACATAACCATAGATATATCTATAGAAAAATTGATACCATAAACCACAAGAAAGACAAATATATATCTATGAGAACACTGAATAAATACAATAAATAATGAATTACCATGGGATTCGGGCTTTAACACACCATCAAACGCCTCTTGATAACTTCAAATTCCATGGGAAAGTGTTATACAACCATTTGGAGGGAGATATATCAGGTTAGTGTTGATTTCGATAAAACATGATGGGTTAGACCTTAATCTTATTCCCAATTGATTTTTAAGTGATTGTTTTTAAACCATTCATGATTAGTCACTTAGTTTCGGAAATCTCTATGATAACCCTACACTAATGACTATCTCAATGAAGAAAATCCGTGGTTTTCCAACATAGTTTAAAAACCTTTCACCAAACATGATAATTACCATTTTTTCACTTTTTATTGTTTCCCTATGGAGTCAAAACTCTTTGGAAAAATTGTTTCCCTGCCCATGCACCTTCATATTAGCCCTTGTCTCACTGTGCATGGTTTCATGTAGAAGATACATAGTTTCTGGAAAACCTGACCAAATTGTGAATAATGATTGTTAAAGATAATTTTTATTTTGGAATTATATGTGATTTTATTTTTAGAATAACTATTTATTTAACTTCGATGTATATATGATCAAAACTTCTGATCCATGGGATTCAAACATTGTTTGGAAATGGTTGAAGAATACTAAGGATTCTTATTTATGGAATGTTTTTCTAAAAATTGGGTATTACTCTATTTATTTGGATATTAATTTATCACATGATGATTTAATAATTTTTTTATCAAACCACGTCCTAAATGTAACATACTGAGTTTTTAGAAATTTTTAAAATAAAATAAAATTCTAGATGGCTTTCATTACAAACTAAACAATGTAAATAATTATATAAGTACAAAATCAAATTACACTTTCTATACATGAATCAATGAACTGATATTATATTTCTCGCAAAACTATATTTTTCTAATGTGACACAAAATACCATATTTCTTTGATATCACGTGTTATATGCAAGATTAAGATTCACTTAACTACAATATTTTGTTAATGTTAAAATTAATATGTCATTATAATTATTTACTAGTAATTTAAATGTATGATATAATTTTAACAACTAAAATATTAATTTTTTTACACATTTTTATAAAATGAATTATTTGGTTACCAAAAAATTATAAATGAGAGCAATAAAAATTTTAAAAATAATGAAAATCATTTTCTGGAGAACAATCATTCTATTCAAAAAGACGTTTTGTATCAATAAATTAACATTTTTAGTTTTCATGAATTATTTTAATTGAAATTATATATTATATATTCATTAAAATATTTATCATTCATATCTTTTGTTTTGTTGGAAATATATAATATTTAGCTATATTTTAGGCATAAACAGATGTATTTCTCAAAAAGGTAGTTTTACCACCGTGTAATAGAAAACATATTTCATAAATATATATTGAGAATATTATAATTATTATTTTAAAAAATATAAATTATTTTTGAAATAATAATTTTTAAATATTATTAGTATTTTTTTGGTATTTTCTTTATGAATATACATTGGTAGATGAATAATAAAAAATACATAATTTTAATTGAACTCTACGTTTTGAGTTAGTTTATTTATTTATATAAATTATATTTTTATTTTTTTAGTATATTTTGATATAATATACATATATTAATACAATTTTGGTCATTGGAATCAATTTTAAATAGAAATTGGACATAATAACATTTAAATCTTTTAAACATTATTATTATAAAACCCCATATTTTTAAATGTCCGTGAGATTAAATATAAGCTATTTTTTCCCAATATTTTGTTAAAATTGGATAAAATTGAGTAAATAATTTTAATCATAATAATTAATCATTTTTAATAGAGGAAGATTATATTTTAACCATAATTATTGGTGAATAAATTTAAAATTAATTATAACTATTAAGAGAAAAAACAATTTTATACAAGGATTAAAAATTCATGTTAAGTAGAAAAATTACAACGAATCATTTTTATAATCAATTTTATGGACATATATTGACCATATACTTTATTTTATACAACATTTTACATTATTTGATGAAAATTTTGTAAGATAGACCTCGAAATTCTATTTACATTAAATGTATTTATAAGAATTTGAATACATCACTATAAAATTGATGACAATGTCCACACTTCTTATCACAACTCAATCCATTTAGATAGACAAAACCAAATAAAAAAACTTTTCAAAATCCATCCTTTAAACTTGTTATCCTAAATATTGGAAAAAATGCTCCCACAGAATTTAGTTGTTGAAAACCAAAATGTGGATACCTGTATTAGATGAAATATTGATCTACAAACGTCTTTGTTTTATTTTTTCCTAAAACCCTTCAAATAAATATTATATAAATATTAAATAATAATAACATTATATTATGTATAATTATATTTATTTATATTATGGTTATTATCTACTAATTGAAACACTTCCATCCAATGAGATACAAAATCATCATTCTTCTATTTGGAGAATTTCTGCTACACGAACTGAAGTAGTTCGTTTTTCCATTATCACCATTCATAGTTGGAAAAAATTATTGATTTATAGATTATATATTATATTATTGACATTAATTAATTTATTATGATTTTTTTAATTTTATTATATCATTTTGAATCAATTTATACATATTTTGGATATAAAATAGCGTAGTTCCTTTGAATAGTGGACTACCGCCTCGCAAAGAGATATGATTAGTTCATGCTTTAGAGGAAAATGATTAAGGATGTGTTTAATATACATATGTGATAAATATAACTTAATATTTATACTTTAATTATTAATATATATATATATATATATATATATCATTTACTCATATTTCTATCAATTAGATAATAAAATGTAAATACAGTTTATGCCTACGTATGACCTACCGTCTCCAAGAAAAGTGTATTAACATTCTATTTTATATATTTATATTTTAATAAATATATTTATTATTAATATATATAAGATATTTTCATTATGGTTTGTAACACCCTGACCCCAGTTAACCAGAGATGTTTCATTATTACATAACATTGGCATGATCACATGGGATCAAAATCCTGATAGATCAATCAATTTCGTAGATTCTGAAGTACTAGAAACATTTATAAGTTATAGTTTACATTATAATACGAAAAAACAACAAAAGTTTCTTCATTAACCCCATTCATACCTTAGACTATCCGTTAAGGTCATTCATAATATATTTCTTCGCATCCTGGGAAAAATAAAACAATGAAGGGGGTGAGATCATATGCTCAGAAAGGATAACAATGTAGCGAAAACATCAAGAATAAGAATAAAAATTTAAGGAAATGTATAAGACTAAAACATAAGACTTTTAAACATAAACTTCATGATAATATTGAAAATATAAATCAAATAATTTCATTTACTTATTCACTTGGATATTCTACTAGTCAAATAATCACATGTAATATCAATAGAAAATTTATAATAGTAGGAATTCATAATGCCAGACATAATAACCACACTGTCAAGGAAGTGGGCCAAGACTACAAATAACATTTAGTCAAGACCTTGTGCCAAGACACTATGTTGTCTAATGAGACCTACTGAAGAGTCTAGGAACTATAGCGGGCTTTACCCGTCACTTACTAAGTCCAATGCATTCCTTAGTTGAAAAGGTTTAAATATATCATAAACATTCATATTAAAACTAGCATAATAAATGTCAATAATATTTACATAAACCATGAATGGTGTAAAAATAAAACATCCAAAGTCAAACATATCACGAAAACATCAATACAATATGGAAGATTTATATCATAATAATTAACTACAAACTTGTTTAAAATCCATCAAAAGATGTTGACATAGATGAAATCAAAAAAATTTAGATAAATACATTTTTTTGTATTTAAATATTTTAAAATTAAATTAATTATAAAATAAAACATTTATGTTGAAAATATTCTTATAAGATTGTATGGTATGCTTCGATTATGTTATAACGGTTAAAAATAGCCGCACTCGCCGTAAATGTTAAAAAAATACATTCTTACCTTAATTTTTCCGAGAAGGTCATAAAGTACCTTGACTGGAAAACAATAGAAATATTCCTTTCAAAACATATATGGCCACATAAATATATTAATATCTTTACCCCATTGTCTAGTGTATAGTAAAAAAATGTTTTGAATTACATTATTATGAAAACACGAATGTGGATGGTAAAGATGTCCCAGTTGATACTTACGTATTAACAACCTCTGATAAGTAAAGAGATTGTAGAATTAACCCTTGCATTATAAATTTTCTTAGTCTATGTAATTTTAACCTCTTTTATATTAGTTAAAAAAATTATATTAAATTATACATGAGCTATATATATAAATATGATACCGTATATGATCTTATTATAATTCTTTGTTAATAATATTTCAGTAGTATCATAGTTCCGGGTGTAAAATGATTAATTTTCCCTTATATAATTGGTTATGTAAGCCATGTTTGTTGTGGATAGGATGTATTTTTTTCATATACATATAGATATTATGTTCATAACCATTATTTTTAATCATAAAATGAAAATTAATATTGAATGATTACGATGGATAATGAATCTCATCGCGTTCGTGGAGACGATAATCAGTACGTACGCACGAGTGACAATATCCTTATAATGAGGGTGAAATCGTATGTAATTTGATTGTATATCATATATACATAATAATTAACACGTTATATTTATTATTTAAATTAGTTATAATAATTATTATACCAATCCGAATAATGATGTGTTTGAATAACAAACCACACCACGACATGGAGATGGTAAGTCTTATGTACGCATGTTTAGTGACTTTTTCATTTATATGATGGATAGAATAACAAATATGGATGTACCATATTTATAATAAATTCAAAGTATATAGAAGGTACTGGAGTTATTATTTTGGTATGCAAATAATAATGAAAGAGGATGTGGAAAAAGAAAAGTACTTGAATGAGGGTGGTGAAATTATTACCTCTTCATCGGGTGTTTCCTTTTGAGATGATCAAAAGGGAACCTTAAGTTGGATTTATAATCAATATAAGACCACTATATTTAAGGGAGGATAGTTTAAATTATATTTGGTTAGGGGATTCCCTATCCAAATGGATTTGGTGGTGTGAAATTAAGAGAAGGGGATGTACCCATTTATAAGATTGGTGAGAGTCGCTTTTTGATAATATTAAAATATTATTTTATAATAAAATAATTTTTGGTTTCTAATGGCTCAGAAATAATCTTTTTCGAGGATATTGTGGATATAGATCAATAAAATCTAATGAAATCAGTTTTAGATAAGCTTAGGTCACCAAATTAACCATATATTTTAGATTAAACTCGTAGTTAAATACTTTGACATTCACCGTGTCTCTTTATATTTTTATATTTTATTGTTAATTAACATAAAATAACAACCAAGAGAACCACTAGTGTTTTAGTAATAATATATATAACCTTATATAAGTCCTTTGTTTGAACCATAGATTTTTAGCGACATTATATCAATTAATAATATAATATTTGTTTTAAAAACTCAATTATGTCAATTTTGACATTTTTTATTTTTTTATTTTCTCGAAAGCCCTTGAAACTTTATCACATAGAATAAAATTTATTTAATAAACCATAAAATGGAATATTAACATAAAAAATTATTGGAATTTATCATAAGTCTGAATTTTTATTTATTTGGATATTTATAATATAAATTATTTTTTATTTTTCTATTAAGGTAATCACTGAATCGTCATTGTGTCATTAATAAATTAAATTATTTAATGTATAAAAATTATAAATAAAATACCATTATGTATGAAATATTTTTATATTTCTAATTAATATTTATAATCTAATTTATATTGTGTTTAACCCTATATTAATAATAGTTTTGTTATTAAACATTGAATTTAACCATTTTAATTCTTCTTTTAATAAAATAATAATTAATGTCCTAATCTAATCAAAGTGAACCAAGAAGGATAATATTTTATTTATATGATTGGTTATGGTGGAATTACAAGTATCCAATAGAATTATGAAATGTTTTTGGGAAATTATAACATCATTTCAACCCAAAATTACCATATTTACTTTTAACCGTGGTAAATAAATGTCAAAACTTAATATTCACCAAAAATTATTTTCATATTAATGAACTAAATTTTACATACAGATGATAACCATATCTCTAGTATTTTTAAAATTAAACTCACATAAACAGTAAAATTATGTTTTAATAAAATTTGCAAATTATGATATAAGATGGGTAAAAGACGGTAAAAAGTACAATAAGATTATATATATCTAAATGTATTATAAAAAGACTCTGCTGAATCACATTGAACATATATAGGTATTATGTGTATATTTTTACATAAAATAAAATAAAATAAATTTACAAATTATTTAAATAAAAAGTCGATTATAAACAATAACACAGTGTTTATCACTATTCATCAAAAATTGAAAGTTTTCAGAAAAATACAAAAAAATCACCCTATGATAATTTTGATATTAAAAATTCAAAAATGAAGTCCATATTGAAAAAGAAAATATATAAAATTTCAAAAGGTGGGTATTACTATTCCAAAAAACTAGTTTCATTGTTTGTGGGGTGATAAAACTCTAAGTAGCCAACAATGCAAGCTATTGAATTATTCAAAGTTAAAAGTATCAAGGAAGATTGAGGTGATACATTATACCCTCCATAAAATAATTTCATCCTTGAAATTTTAAGAATATTTTTGAATAAAATGATTCAGGAGGTTCATCATATGTTCATTGGGTTCCCACTATGCCTCTTTCATCTTATTATTTCTCCATAGAACTTTTACCAGAAGAGTCGTCCGATTTCTCAGCAATTGTTCTCTAGTATCAAGATTCTTGGCAGGCTCTTCACAATAAGACAAATCATGTTCTAGTTCAATTTCCTCATAGGTGAGTACATGCATTGGGTTAGGCATATATTTTTTCAACAGTGATATGTGGAACACATCATGAACATTGGAGAGACTTGGAGGCATTACCATACGATAACCCACAACTCTAATTCATTCTAGAATTTCAAAAGGTCTGAAGTACCTAAGACTCAATTTACCATTCCAACCGAATTGTATAATACCCTTCCATAGAGATTTATTCATGAAAATATGATCTCTTACTTGAAATTCCAAATCATTCCTCTGATTATAGGCATTGCTCGTTTTCCGACTCTGAGATGCTTTGATTTGAGTTTGGATAATCTTCACTTTTTTCATTGTTTCCTCCCCAGTTTATGGGCCTACGAGTTTTATTTCACCAACATCATTCCAACAAGTTGATGTATGAAATCTCCTTCCATATACCACTTCATATGGTGCCATCTGAATACTTGAATGGAAGTGATTGTAATATGAAAATTCTATCAGAGGTAAATATTGATCCCACATAACTTTAAAGTCTACTGAACAAGATATCAACTTGTCTTCTAAGGTTTTGATATTTCATTCTGATTGTCCATCGGTTTGAGGGTTGTAGGCAGTACTCAAACGCAGTTCAGTACCGAAGGCATTCTGAGAACGTTTCCAAAATTTTGTTGTAAAATGGGGATTTTGATCAGAAACAATAGATAGGGGTACAACATGGAGTCTTATAACATCATAAATATATTGTCTTTCTAGACGTTCAAGTGGTAAATATTCTCTAATAGTAATAAAATGTGTTGACTTGGTAAGAAGTTCAAAAATGACCCATATTGCATGATTCATTCTAGGAGTCTTTGGTAGCCCCAATGACATAGTCCATCGTAATATTATCTCATTTCCCCTCAGGTATAAGTAGAGGATTCATGACTCCTCTAGCCTGTTGACATCTAGCTTTTACTTGTTGTCAAACTATACATCTTGACACAAAATCAGAAATCTCCTTCTTCATGTTTTCCCACCAAAAATTTTCTTTCAAATCTCTATACATCTTGGTTCCCCCACAGTGTATAAGTAAATTGGAGCTGTGGGCATCATTTGACAATACACTTTTTAAATCATGTATGTTAAGAACAATAATTCTCTTCCCATATTTTAAAATTCAATCATTATATAGTAAGTCACTTAATCTCCCATCATTCACAACATTAATCTTCTTTTGAAACTCATCATCATCAGTCTGATAACTCATTATCCTTTCTAGTAAAGACAGTTTTGAAACCATTAAAAAACATATTGATGTTTCACCTTCCCTAGTTATTCCCATATCCATATTTTCTAGATCCATGAAAATAAGATCCCTTTCAACTCTCATCTTTTTCGTAACTCCATGATCCCTTCCTCTCAAGTCACCTACCACTTTATCTTCCTTCCTCGGGTGGTAGTGTGTTGTGAAATCATAATCATTGTGTAGTTCAAGCCATCTCCTTTGTCTCATGTTGAGTTCTTTTTGTGAGAAAATATACATCAAACTCTTGTGATCCGTATAAATATCACATTTTCCCAATAGATATAGTGTCTCGGTATCTTTAGATCAAATATTATAGCTTCTAAATTAATATCATGAGTGGGATTGTTTTTGTCATTAATTTTTAGGTACTATGATGCATAGTAAATAACTCTATCATTCTGCATAAGGACACAAAAAAGTCCTTTCTATGATGCATCACTATAAATAAAAAACCCATAGTTCCCTGATGGTAGAGTCAATATATGAGCATTGAATAATCATCTCTTCAGTTCATCAAAACATTCATCTCACTCATTTTTTCAAACAAATTTAACAACTTTTAGTGTGATCTTGGTTAATGGGTTAGCCAACAGGGAAACATTTTGGACAAATGGTCGATAATAACCTACCAAACCAATAAAACGGTGTACATTAGTTATGCTCGACGGTGATGGCCATTCATGGATTTCCATGATCTTTGAATGATCAACAGAGATTCTATCGTTATAGACAATATGTCCAAGAAAATAATTCTCCCGATGCCATTTTTCAGAATGCATTTTTCAGTATGACTTCTTTCATCACACGCAATTGATGATATCCAGATTGAAGTTCAAAATTTTGAAAATATTTACTTCCAATATGTTTGTCGAGTAAATCATAAATGTGAGGTAGGGGATACTTGTTATTTATTTTTATAGCATTGATCTACCTTTAGTCAATATAGAACCTCGTAGTCACGTCTTTCTTCTTAACAAAAAGGACAGGGGCTCCTCATGGAGATACAGTAGGGAGAAAAAAACCTTATTATTCAATTCATCTAGTTGTTTATTTAGTTCCACTAATTCCACATTGTACATTCTGTAGGGGTTCATCTATATGGTCCTTGAACCGGTAATTAAATCAAGGGAAAACTAAATTTCACCTTCTAGATGATGTCTAGGAAAATCCTCTAGATACACATCAACATATTCTTGTACAATATGTGATTTCTCTATTCCGACATCCTTTTCCTCACCCATAATTATTTCATTCTCTTACTCTAAAATAATTGAATTTTTTATAGACAATAGTGGTGGATCTAGATTAGAATCATGTGGTTTCGTCTCTACTCTAAGGATAAAGTACTCTTTATCATCATAGTAAATTGTAACCTACTTCTTCTTATAATAAATTTCCACATCATGGTATGAAATACAATCCATTATGATTATTATATAATATTCAATAATTGGTATGATAATGAGATAATCAGAAAAAATCATTTATATGCCCCAATAGGAACTGATTCACAAAACATTGTTCTGATAATACTTACCTAATGAGTTTTGACGGGAAACTCCCTTGTTATGTCAAATTAAAAATATCTTATTTTTATAGAAAACTTGGATGATATGAAACAATTCTATAATCTAGAATCAAATAGAATATCATCTAATCTTGAGTAAACCATTCAATTACCTTCCACCACGTCTTTTGGAGCTTTAACCTCAATAGTAGTGATCGCATAAGCTTCACCGTTCTTCCATGTTATTTTCTGAGGTTTGTTTCCTTGGTGATTAGGACATTAATTTGCATGATGTCCCTTTTCTATTCAATTATAGCATTCAACATTGACAACCTTTTTCATTCCCTTACAATCACGAGCTTGGTGGCCTGTTTCACCACACTTTTAACAGACTCCCATTGCCTTTAGTTAAGAACCAATGTGTTTCTTCTTAAGTTTTTGGATGTATGGATATTCAACTTCTCCCTTGTTCCCCTTATTTACTTTTCCAGAGTTATCAGTATATCTATTCTTATATTTCATTGCTTTGATGTCATATGACTTAGAGAATTCTTTTTTATGTCTTGATAGTGCTTGAGACAATATCTTTTTACGATGAGAAGAATTGTGAGACTAATTCTTGACAGATAAAAGGTTTTATCCCATAAATTTATTTATCAATATTACTATGTGGGTTACGTACAAAATCTTCTACATTCCATGCTAACCTTGTGATGTTAGCCTCATACTTTGCGACAATCTCATCTTCCTTTTTCCTCAGACTCAGAAATTATATTTCCATATCCTATTTATGGGCATGATGAAAGTATTTTTCTACAAAAATCTCTTAAAACTCCATCCATTACATGTTTGATAGTTTTTCATCTTCATTTTTTTTATTAATGACCCCCATTGATCAGCATTTCCCGTGAGGAGATAAACTACCATGAAAACTTTTTCTCTTTCGGTAATCCAAAATGCATGAAATATTTTCTCAAAGGGACATATCCATTTCCCAGTTAATAATGGATTTTGTATCCCATTGAATGTTGGTGGTTGTTGCCTCATGAATTAGTCAATTTTTGATCGGCCACGTTGTGGATCAGCGTGTTCCATACAGGTATGATTATTATTAATAAACTGAGTGAGTTTTCCAAGTATGTAGATAAGCTGATCAAAATAAATTGCATCACCATCTCTATTATAGTTATATGGACTAGGAGGGTAATCCTTATATAGATTATGTGTGTTCATATAGTTTTCATTCCGTCAACTAAGTTCTATTTTTCAAACAATGGGATACACTAGATTAGTTTATGAATCACAATACATAATTGAAAACTTGTCAAACACATAACATTTTTTTGAAAATTTTGTGGAAATAATCCAAAATCACAAAAAAAATCATTGAGATGTTATATACTCTTAAATCCTACATAATTATTTGTAAATAAAATGTAAATTATCCTAAGAATATCCCATGGGAGTGTCGTAACCAAGAGTGCAGCAAGGCCTATTTCTATCTACCAGGATGCCATGGGTCAAGCGCGAAACTCCCGCTCAGAGTTTCCACTCCTAGGTACATCTGTGCTGGAGTTGCATCTACCTGATCGTATCCAGGCAGGGATGTATTTCTTGTAAAATACACAAAATCTCTGCATTACTAAAATTATAGGAAGTATTTCTATACCAATCCCCAAATTCTATCTTAGGGTAACGGTCTATAATCTAAAATTATCTAAATCTAGTTTCCAAGGATTGTACTAAAAATAATCTGATACAAACTTTAAAGTCCCGACCTTGGTTACCAAAATTCTGTGCATGATTAGATAAAATTGGAATGATTAAAAGGGATAAAAAACTAGACAGGCCAATCTTTTTAGTATCCGTGGAAGTACTAGATATATTATTAAGTTTTACATTACATTATAAATAGAAAAAAAAGAAACATATTTTCTACATTGACCACATTCATCCCTTATACTATCCCTCCATGTCAGTTATAATATACATCTTCACATCCCAAAAAAAAACATAGAAAGGGGTGATCTTAGATGCTAAGTAAGGATAACAATATAGCGGAAATATTCAAGAATAAACATAAAATATTAAGGAAATATATATGAATAAAATAGTATCCTCTTAAACATAATCTTCATCATAATATCTAAAATATAAATAGATTAATTCCATTTACTTATTCACATCGATATTCATCTAGTCTAATAATCAGATGTAATGTCAATAGGTAATTTCATAATGTTGGAATGCATAATTCTAGACATCATAAACACATAGTCAAGGCCTTCTACCAGGAATAAAAATAATATTTTTTCAGGTCCTTGTTGCAAGAAACTATTTTGTCTCATGAGACCTACTGATCCATTGATGTTAAATAGAGGCTCTACCCATTCAATTACTATGTCCAATGCATTAGTCATATGAAATTGTTTAAACATTACCTAAGCATTCATATTAAAACAAGAATACAAAATGTAAATAATGTATCCATAAACAAGGAATGGTCTAAAAATAACACATCCACATTCAAACTTATAAAAAAAATTCAATACAATATGGAAATATTTTATCATAATAATTAACCTCAAATAATTTTATAATCCATCAAAGGATGTCGACGTAGATTAAATCAAAAAAAATTAAAGAGAAATACCTCTTTTAATTTTGAAATAATTTAAAATTAATATAATTATAAAAGAAAAAATTTATATTGAAAATATTTTTTTAAGATTTTATGGGACGCTTCGACTATGTTATAACAACATAAAAGAGTTGCACCCACTGTATATGTTAATAAAACACATTCTTACCTTTATTTTGTCAAGAAGGTCATAAAGTACCTTGTTCGGAAAATAACGAAAATATTTATTACAAAACATATGTGGTGAAATAATGGCTATAAATGAATTTAACATATATTCTATTAAATGTAAAAAAATTCAAATTTTGTTTTTAAGAAAACACGAATGTGGATGATATTGAGGTCCCAGTAGATACTTACGTATTAACAACCTTAGATATGTAAAGAGATTGTAGAATTAACCCTTACTTTGTACTTTTCCTTAGTCGATGGTATGGAAATATCATTACTAAAAGTTAAAACATTATTATTAAATTATACAATAACTATATACATAAATATGATTTCATATATGATCCTTTAATATTTCTTTGTTAATAATACTTTAGTAGTATCATAGTTTCGGGTGTTAACTGATTCATTTTCCTTTATATTTTTGGGTACGTAATCCATGTTTTTTATGGATAGGATATATTTGATTAATATACAGAATTATATTATGTTTATTAACATTATTTTTAATCCTAAAACTAAAATTATTATTGATTTATTATGACGGCGAATGAATCTCATCGCGTTCGCGGAGACGGTAATCCTTATGTACGCACGAGCGAAAATATCATTATATTAATGTTGAAGTCTTGTGTAATTGGTTGGTATATAGTATATAAATAATCATTAACACGTTATATTTATTATTTACATTACTTATACTCGTTATTATACCCATCCAAATAATGAAGTGTATGAATAACAAACTACACCACGACGTGGAGACGGTAAGCTGTACATATGCACGTAGTGTGATATTGTCAGGTATAGGATGGATAGAATAACGAATATGGTTGTATCATATTTATAATAACATCAGAGTATGTAAAAGGTACTGGAGTTATTTTTTTGGTATGTAAATGACAATAAAAGAGGACGTGGAAAAAAATACAAGAACTTGAAAGAGGGTGGTGAAATTATTACCTCTTCTATGGGTGTTTCCTTTTTAGTTGATCAGAAGTGTTCCATAGGTTGGATTCCTGATCAAAGTAAGAACTCTTTGTTTATGGGAGGATATTTTATATTATATTCAAGAAGGGGTTGGTTGAGCCAAATGGCATTGGAGGTTTGAAATTAAGATAATGGGAAGTACCCATTTATAAGAGAGGTGATGGTCACTTTAGGAAAAGCATGAAATATTATTTTATAATAAATCATTTTCAATTTATAATGGCTCCAAAATGATTTATTTCATGGATATGGTTGGGATGGGATAAATCATTTCAAACAATAGGTTTTGGACAGGTTTACGTCACTATATGAACCTTATCATTTAGATTTAACACTTAGTTAAATAGTTTGACATTTACCATGTCTCTTTGTTTTTTATATTATATGGTTAATAAATATATAATAAAAATCTAAGAGAACACCAAGTGGTTCATTATTAATATATATAACCTTATATAAGTACTTTGGGAGAACCTTGGATTTTTAGATTTTTTATATCAATTAATAATGTAGTATTTGTTTTAAAAATCCAATTATGTAAATCAAACCTAACATGACATATTAAACTATAAAATTAGTTGTAAAATCATCATAAGTTTCAATTTACATGTATTTGGATATTTATGATATCAATTATTTTAATATTTTATTATTAAGATAATTACTACATCCCCATTGTGTCATAAATAAATTAAATTACATAACGTATAAAAATTATAATTAAAATACCATTATTTAGGAAATATTTTAAGAATTCTAAATAATATTTATAGTTGAATGAATATTGTGTGTATCCCTATATTAAGAATGGTTTATTTATTAATCATTAAATTTAACTCTTTTTAACTATTCTATAATTACAATAATAATAATGGTCCTAATCTAATCCAAGTAGTCCAAAGAGGATCATATTTTATTTCTAAGGTTGTTTTTGGTCAAATTAGACTTATGCTATAGAATTAGGACATGTTTTAGGGTAATTATAATATCATGATTACCATTAATTACCCTGTTTACTTTTTACCGTGGTAAATAAAAGTCAAAAGTTAGTATTCACCAAAATGAAATTCAGCTTAATGAAACATATATTAATTACTGATTTCAACTGTGTCTATCATATTTTTGAAATTCAACTCACAGAAGCGGTAAGACTCTGTTTTATGAAAATTTGAAAATTCACCAAGAAGGTGTGTAAAATATTTTAAAATGTACAATAAAATTTTATATACTAAACTAATTATAAAATGACTCCAATGAATTAGATTGATCATATATAGGTATTATGTATATATTTTTACCTAAAATAAATTAAAATAAAATAAATTACTTAAATAAAAAGTCAGTTTTAATAAATAACACAGTGTTTTTCACTATTCAACAAAAATTGAAATTTTTCCAAAAAATACCAAAAATTCCCCCTAAACTAATTTTGATATTCTGAATTCTAAAATTATTTCTATTATGAAAAATTAAATTTATAAAATTTCAAAAATTGGGTATTAATATTCATAATGGCTAGTTTGATTGGTCGTGGTGTGTTAAAACTCCAGGTTCCGTACAACACACGGTACTGCATTATTTAAATAGAAATAGTCTGTGGAAGCTCGGGGTGTTACATGGTTAAAATTACGGAATTGAGTTAAATTTTTCAGATTAAAAGGACCAAAAATAAAAACTCAAAACTTATACAAAAACCAAGCGATTATTACAAGAAATGTGACATTATTATTGTATTATTAATAAACTGGTAATAAAACTATCATATAAACAAATAATTGTATGATTTTTATGAATATAGATATGTATTACATGTAAAATAATAATATAATTATTATAAATAACATTTTATTGTCTAAAAATGTCAATACATAAGGTATTGGGATTTACATTGTCACTTTTATTTCTATGAGACTTATGCCATATTAACCACAAAAATATTATGTCTCCAATATATAATTTAATGTCAAATATTATATAAATAATTTCATTTATTTCAGGATATAATACTTTTAAATTTATGGTATTCTTTCATAGATATCATGATTCAAATGCTACACTTGTAGTAAGGGATTTCAATCTCATATATTACATTTTTTAGAAACATAATATATTCAACAATTTTTTCATCTATGTGGTGTATATACAAACAATAAATTTATTTTATTTTTATGAAAAATGTAATTTTTTTTTGTAATTGAATATTGATTTGTAGATCACTTATAATCGGTTTATAGTTTCAATGTTACCAATGTATTAAAGGAATATTGCCTCAAATTTACATCATTGTGACACATGTTAAGTAATGATCCTACATTATATTGTGATGTGTTTACACTAAAAAATTGACATGTTACGTATTGAATATCATTTTTCACAATAAATATTAATCCTTGTGTAAATATATTCACTCATTGGTATTTTGATTCATTGTATCTAAATTTGTAATAGTTTTTTCTAGAATCAAATTGTTTATCGGGATTGTTTGTGATTGTACTTCCATTGATCAAATATTATGATTTGTATCTCAATAAATATCATGAAACGTATTTTAATATTGATATTAATGATATCATCATGTAATGTTACCATCATCCCACTCTATTTAACATAGTAAAAATCATAATTATTTTTATTTAAATCCATATTTATTTCTATATTCATTTATAAATCTGTTTTAACAAAAGTCATGTTTTCTAAAAATGTAACAAAAATGTTCTACTATTGTATTATGATTTTCAAAAGATAAATTTTGAAATGATTTATCTATTTAATAAAGTGTATTGTAAGTAATATTTTTTATATCTTCTAATAAATGAAAATTTCTTATCTCTTTTCATGGGATAAGGAATGTTTGAAATATATAGATTCATCTACTATCATGATTGTAATTTCACTGAAGGTTCCAATGAATGTTTACATGATTATTCTTCAAAAAACATTTTGCCACCTATTTTTTAAATATTAATTTTTAAAATTTATTTTCATAGATTTGGGTTTTCAATAACGTTTTATGTTTTAAAATGTTTTTTAATAAAGAATGAATATTTAATTGTTGACTTTTTAAAATATCTTTAATTCATACTCTAGTAGTTTTCTAAATAATTTTCAATTATAATGTTTTTGAGAAGATATATATGTTTTAAAAATTTATTTTCAAAAAATATATATTTCAATTAACAAATGATTCAATTAACATCTAATAATAATAATACATCTATGATTTCATCCATTGATACAAATTATTCATTCATGGGGATATGATCAAAGGAAATAATTATTTTTCATTCTTATAATTGTATCTTTTTATGTTTTTTTAATAATTTATTTTTGTCTTATATGCATTATACCGGGATTAATACCAACTCATTTCATGGGATATGCTACAATGAAATTATGTTATTAAACCTTTCTATTTTCTGCAATTTATGATATTATGAAACATTTGTAATACCCATTTCATTTCATCAGTTATGATATAATGATCTATTTTTGATGTTATATAAAATATAAATATAGATTTGATTATCTGAATGGTGAGACCTATATCTACCTATAATGCATTGCGTAATTATTTATATATCCCATCAGATATATTTGACTAGAACCGAGAGTGAACCAAGTAAAATAGTACATTGATACCACTAGGGACGATGGTGTGCCATGCCCGTGAGATATAGATTACTATTTTTTGTACTAATAAATTGTATATAATTTTATTATTGAACAAAATTACATGTTCACTGTGATATAAATCATCTTAATTACATGTTCAAAATATTATTATTGAAGTTGATTACATTTTCACTTTTTTATGTGTGAACCCAATAACATGTTAACAATGATATGTATAAAGCTGATTAGATGTTCACAATGTTATATTTGAACCTGATAACTTGTTCAAAATGTTATACATGGACCAATTATTATTTATATAACTTTATGTGAGGGAGTTATTTCTTTTTGTTTACTTAATTAGTAAACCTGAATATATTTACACATGTTAAATCTATTTTATGTTTATTCTTATGAAAAAAACTCCATGCCTTATAATTTTTTTATTACTCTAAAGACTATTATATTATTCCTTACTATTCATGTTTTTTAAGATCCAATATTTTATCTGGGATTCTTCTTTATGATCATTGATATACATGGTATAGTTTCTAAATGTTATGTTCTAGATATCATACCCTTATACTTATTTATTGCATACATATCTTCTATTTTTTCTGTTACTATACATTTTTTTCTCTCCATTTCTTATTTTATGTTTATGTTCTTTGATATGTAGGGTATGATTTTAAAATATCATCCTCATTATGTAATATCCTTATACTTATTTAATGCTTACTTATTTTTAGTAACTTACCTTACTAAACATTTGTGCTCACCATTTCTTATATCTTCTTTTCCCCTATTATGAGGAGTGTTTGAACATAGTAGTTCAAAATCGGATGATTTTTGTGTGAAACATTAAATAAATTTCTCCATGTTAGATAATAATGTTCTATGGTTCGTATTACACTATACAAAAATGTTCGTCAGGAATTTATTTTTTAATGTGATGAATATTTATATAAAATGATATTAAATCATTTTATAATAAGCCAGTGTCACTGTAGTTTGTACCAAATGAAATTTTTATTCAACCATTTGATTCATGTTTGAGAGAACATTAATGAGATCACTATTGATATTTTTATGTATATTTATAGGTATATATATAAGGACAAGTCTTATTATTATTCAATGATTACAAAAATGCCCTGTAATTTTAGAAAAGGAGACAAAGAGTGGATTCCCTGAAATTATATCCCTCTATGGATACTAACATTTGTCGTTGATCCAAAAAATATGTACCTTGGGGTATGGAAGTCCAATAAATCATATTAAAAAAATACTCAAATGGGAACTGGTGCGTGAAAAAAGGAATTATTTCACGCCTTATTTGACACTCCTATGCGATATAATTTGAAAATTCACAAAGTCTTTATAAACCCTCATGAAGCATTTAAATAGAATATATCTAATAATAAGAAACAATAATCTCATTTTTATTATATTGTTGAAGAATGTTTCATGATTTAGATATAATATATACCATTTTATATGTTTTTGTGTTTCCCCACTAGGATTAGTGTCTCTCACAGAATGATTATGGCTTTAGATGAATTATAGATACCGAAGGAATAATGATAAAAATAAAAATGATAGAAAATTAAGAGATTATAGTAATCAAAACTGTATTATAAATGAAGTGGATGATATTGTGATTATTCATAATCATCTATCATGATATATTATTAATAATGTGACCTTTACTGAGATTATAATATCCTCAAATTTTATGAAGCTAGAATTTTATGAAATTTCATTTGATAATGAGAATAGTGAAATGGGAACTCAGCTTTTATATTTCATCGATGTGAGAAGAAAAACATAAAGGAAATCTCAAATTGATGAGAATATGTTTTAAGTATGGATGAAAAAATAATATATATAAAAATTGATGAGGATTTAAATGTATGATCTATGCAATTTCATGTGTTTCTTTCAATGGAATATGTAATAATGAAATGATAAATTTTATCAGTAAAATATTTAATACAAGCATCAAATGAATTTTTTTGTATTATATGAGGGCATGCATAATGAATAAACAAGAAATATAATGAATAATATCTGCATGGAATTATGATTAATTGATATATTGATGACGAAGAAGTTACTAATGATGATATTAGAATAGAAAATCATACTAGGTAATACAATTAGG
Organism: Viscum album; assembly: GCA_963277665.1. Taxonomy (NCBI): domain Eukaryota; kingdom Viridiplantae; phylum Streptophyta; class Magnoliopsida; order Santalales; family Viscaceae; genus Viscum; species Viscum album. Next base: position 477,886,361 of record OY728148.1, read on the forward strand.
ATGAATAAGTTATGACATAAGAATGAGCTGGAATTATTGTAGTGTTTTGGAATTTTATAATTATAATATATGAACATATATAATTATTGATTGTAGAAGGTTTTATTTAATAGTTTTTAAAAATATTACAAATGATACTAATGGATAAGAAAAGTGATTAACTGTCAATGTTATATTAAGGTATGAAACCTTATAAAGTGTACTAGGTGATGAGAAAATGATTTAATGATTGAATAAGGTTTTGTTTGATAATAATTATGTATTGATTACATTGTGAATGGAATAATGATTTGTGGAAAAATATGTTTATTCTATCATAGATGGAGTAAAAGGGACATTTTTATTTATGAAATATATGAAATAATATTTTAAAAAAGAAAAATTAATGTTTTCCATTATGATTTATAGTAATTTATATTATTTCCATGTTTCAAGATATAATATGATGAAGGGTTTGACATTTTTGTAAGTGAAAACTCATAGATAAATTATGATATATGGCAGAAAAATGTTTTTTTATTTATATAAATTTATTAATCCTTATTATAATATTTTTTTTCTTTCATATTTTAGAAGGGTTTAATGGTTAACCATTTATGTAATCCTTTAATTTAAACATCATATGAGGTTTTAAAGAATAAATAATTCTCTCAACATATGATGACTTTTCCCATAATATTTTACTAATGCTAACCCTTTCACGGTGATGATAACTAAAGATATATTAAATGACATATCATTATATTTATGTATCTCATGCTTTGTTAGTGATTTAGGAATATCAGATCCACCTTCATTAAACAGTATATGAGATGAAGTGAAAAATGGCTATGGAACAATTTAAGGGTGAGATTTTGCTTATGAAATTGAATGAAATAAAGTAAGTATATCTCATTTCATATATTAATCATAATAAGTTAAATGACATTGAAATTTTTTTATCTAAGTAACTTCATTTTTTATAAATGATGTGGCCCTTAATATCATCACAGAAATATGGTTTTGGATCAATAAATTTCTCTAGATCACCCAATTTATTATGTCCATTGACATCAATCATTATCTAAAATTATGTATTCTTATCTTAAATATCTAAATCGTCACCTCCATGCAATAATTTTTTATGTGGAATCATAGTTTTGTGTATATTTGAAAAAATATTTATCTTTACAGAATTTTAATTTTAATTAATGATTTATTATACATTCTTTCAATGTGGGTAATTATTACAGGAACATAGAGATATTAAAACATTTTTCACCTAGAATAATTTTTATGTAGAAATTAATTTTAAGTGGGTATAATGTATCACATCCTTTTTTTATGATTTCTTTCCAAAAAATATGAAATTAGATTTACGGTATGAATTGTATAGAACACCTAGTTAATATTGATTTAAACAAAAGACCAAATAATCCCATTGATACACACAACACATATCTTATTTTGTTTAGCATTTAATTCTATATTTTTTCAGTGTTAAACAAAATACCATGTTCATTTGAAAGCAGTCATTACATGTAAGACTGTGTTTTTTCAATCTACAATATAGAATTAATGATATTATTAAAATAGTATAATTGTAACCAAATAGCCATTGGAATGGATTTTGAGAATAGTATTAAAAAAATTATTGAAATAATTTTTAAACTTGAATATAAAATGTATAATTTAGTTAAAATATAATTTGAAATTAGAGTGATATCTCTGTGAAAATAATGAAAATATTTTTCTAAATAACTAGATTTCTGTGAACAAACATTCCTTATCATAATAAAATAAATAAACCAATTTTCATGAATGATTGTAATTTAATTTATATATTATATATTCCATAAAATATTTCACATTCATATACTTTTTAGGTAATATATAAGAAAAAAACTATTTTACATATAAGATGTTATATTTAAAAAAAATATTTGAAATTTTCAATTCATCATTATTTTGAGAATAACTTTTTAAAATTTTATAAATGATATATTAAAAAATATTTTTTTATATATTAAAACACAAATTAAATTTTTTTGGATTTTCGGAATTTTTTATAGATGTTTCCTTTTTGGATGAATAGTGAAAAATTAAAAATTTTAATTGCAAACTCCTATTTATACTATATATTTTATATAGATAAATTATATTATTATTTGGAATTAAATAATACATTGGTCTATTTTTAATTAATTTTTCCAATATATGTCATTGTAAAAAATTAATAACTGAAATTGTATATAAATACATTTCAAACATATGATCATTTCCACTTTAAAAACTATTTCTTTTGTCATCTGTATGAGATTTATTTTATATAAATTTTCCCACTTCTTTTATTAGAATATGAAAAAGGGATTACATATTTATTATATTATTACATTATAATTTCAATAAAATTAAAAATCATATTTTAAAAATTTATTATTTAATATAGTCAAAATTAATTACATCATTTAATAGTAAAATGAATTTACCAATTGAAAAATCATTAATATTAAGGGTCCAAAAGTTCTAAGAACAAATCAAAAACCTATTTCCTTGAAATCGTATGTCTGTATTATATATATTATATAACAATATTAATTATTTTAGTCACATGTGTCATTGTAGACATCCATATATTTTTTAAGATTTATATATTTATAATAACGCAAATCCTTATCCCCTATAAAAGGGAACTCACTCAGCTCACTTATTCTCACCTGTTAAGCTATTTTCATCGAAAACCCCCCGAAAAAATCAAAACAAAATAACACCTCCCATTCTAAAAGACTTTAGTTATTCATAATAACTAGAAATTTATTCTTTTAGTTAAAATCCAAATGGGATACCAAGATAAGAAGAAACCTCCACCAATGAAAAATTTAATTAATTTTTTCCAAACTCTTAAATTATTATAAGATCTTGATTATAAAATGACATAAATTTCTTAAATATAATTATATTTTGTGATTTTTAGTAGAATACCTACAATATTAATAATTTACATCGAAAAAAATACAAAATCATTGTACTTATGTACAACAGAGTACCATATCACTAACAAATGACATTAATTTTTCCATTTCCAATATTCATGAATGATAATTGAGATGTAGTAATTTTTTACAAATTATATTTAGGATTATTATTTATTTAATTTTACTGTATAATTATTATATAACACTTTAATTCATTATTTATATTTATTGGGAATAAGATAATTTCACTGTTGTGTTTGGAAGACTATCACCTCCCTATGTGATATGATTCATTCATTATTTACATGGACTGTATTATTCATTGGATTAATAGAAATAAGTGATATATAGAACATTAATATAAAATTACAATGATAATATATATATATATATCATATATTATTCTCTACTTTAATATGTTAATAATATGGAAACAAATTTTGTGCTTACTTACATTATACCCTCTCAATGATTGGTGTATTTAATTTCCAATTTCTTATTGTATAGATTTTTATAAAAAAAGAAATAAATAAAACATATGATCTTTATATGATCTTTGAAATTCTAAAATTTTTGACATATTTATCATTATAATAGGACCAATAAATATTTATTTAAAACCTATATTAAAAAATGAGTGATTATTACCAATAACATGAGATTACCATAATATTTTTAATAAATGGATAATAAAAGAATCATAATAAAACGATATATTGTATTTTATATATGAACATATTTCTGTAATATATTTTTAGTAAAATTATAATTATTTTTCTGGAGGTTTTAATGAGTATAATTAATTCAAGACTTATTTTAAGGGGATTTACAGTCTAACATTTATTTTGGTGAGACTTATGCAATTTTAACCACGTGTTGTTTTTATGTGATGTATATACATAAATATGAAGTGTTATATAAATAATTTATTTTATTTCATGATATTATTTTCTTAATGATGTTATTATTTTATAGACCTCGTTATTAAAATGTTTCTTATGTAGTATAGGATTTATGTCTCATGTTTTACTTTTATGAGATAAAAGAGAAATTCAAATCCTCATATTATTTTTGGTGTATATAAATTAAAAGTATTAATTTAATATTATTATAAATATTTTATTGTAAATTTCCCATCTATTATAGGTTCTTCCACTTAAAGGGTTACACATTGATTGACACCATAGCGATAAGGAATTTTGTATCATTTTATCTTCAATGAGACACATGTTATATAATTCACATATATTTCTTTACTATTTTAATGAATATACTTGTTTTAGTGATATGTTATTAAACATATATGTATAATAAATATTAGAGATTATGATTTAATTTTAACAATTTCTTACATGTTTATGGATACATTATCATCATTTTGTAGTCTATTTATGATTATGCTTTCATTGACGAAATCATATGATCCACCTCTCAATACTTCCCAATAATTTTATTCTCCTATATATATTAAAGATATTTTATTGCAATGATTCAATAATTACAGTCATTAGTAAATATGATAATAAATAAAAAATTTTAAAAGAAATTTGACTTTATTTCTATCATCTATCCTAAATCTATTCTATCCAAAAGAAATGTATTCTAGAAATGATATAATAAATGTTTTCTAACATTGTCCAATATTTTTTATAATAATATTTACCCATATATTTCCCTATTCAAAATGGTTTTAGATTTAATATTCATTTCATTTATGATCCATGAACATTTAAATTTTTTGGTGCAAATTTTATGATTGGAATCCAAAAATTTATTTGTTATGACATCCATAATTTAATTAAATCATCTGATGATGTTTTTAAATATAATTTTAAAATAATTTTTTAATAATATTTTTTGAAAATGTTTTTTATATTTTTCAGTAATGAAAAATGAGTTAAGAAGTGTTATCTATTATGAAAATAATTTTCACAATAAAAATGATATTTTCCATAAGAAATGTTTTAATATATATTTAAATAATATTTTATATTGTTTAAAAGTTGTTTTAAAATGAAATAATTTTTGAAAATGAATAATATTTTAGAATTTTATTTTTGATGAATAGTTACACCCATTATGGAATTATTTATGTTTTATTTCAAAATCCCCATTCAACTATGATGTCCTTCAATGATATATTTTATGCATTAATGATTATATGATATAATTAAAACATTCATATTATTTATATTAGTGGTTTATGTTTATGATGACATGTTATTTATGAAAACAATTTTTCTTACCTGGGTTATACCATGACGATACACACTTATTTTTATGTGTAATGATATGATGAAATGATTATGAAGTATGTATCTTTTCTATATGTAATGATATTATAAATTTTTTAAAACATCAATTTTATCTCATAGATTATGATATAATGAATGTTTTTTGAAATTGTGGCACCAATAAATATAGTTTTAATTATTTTATTAGTGTGAACTATAAATGCATCCATTTAAATGGTAATTAATTCTATATATCTTGATATAGAAATTCATAATCCTAAATATTAGTTCACAATGTTATTTTTTAGCCAGATTTCAAGATGAAAATGTTATGTTTTATTCCAATTAAATGTGCATGAGGGTATATGTGGTTCTTTTTGGATTTCAATAAGATTATTTGAGGGGCCTATTTCATGTCATTAATATAATGAATGTAATTTTTTCTATTTTTACACATCTTCAAACAATTATGAACTAATTTGTATGCCACCAATCTATGTCATAAGAAAATGTGGATTACTTATGACTCATGTGCTTTTTTGATTATTAATGAATGTCTTCTAAACTAAATTTTTTTTCTCAATGATTCTTTTTTACCTCTAATGATATACATGTATGGTTTTCCTGTGTTATTCTCATGATGAAAAATTATTATTAATATTTCATTACTACTTATCTACCTTATTTTACCTTATTTTTCATCTGATCTCACTCTTTATTATGTTTTGATTCCCCAGGTTGTGATGATTTTTTTTGTCGTAGTGCTAAATGGGATGATCTTTGTGAGAAACATTGACGACCATTCTACAAGTGATATTATTTTATTACCAGTTTCCAATGAAAATGGAATATTATGGTCCTCGAGCATATACATTTGTAATATGATGAATATACTTCTAAAACTATTTAACCGCCATGTATGAGAACACAAGTTTTCTATTCTGAAAATTTTGGTATTGGTAAATATGTATTGTCATTAGGTACAAATTTGTACCACTATTATGATAATTTGGTCATTTAAAAGTTTATATTAGTCATTCATGATTAAAAAATTATCACTATTAATAGTGACCTTTTTTTAAATGATGGGATTCTGGTAAAAATTGACTAATGGATAAAATTTTACAAGATAAAAAATTAAATTTTACTATATTCTTTAGTCAATATATTGAAATAATTTCTAAACACTTTTAAATGGGTCATGAAACAATACAATTATTGTATTACATTAAATTTTGATGAACCAATGGTCTTTTCTATCATCCAAGATGTTGGATTTGAGGCCCTTAACATTATCATTATATTTTACATTCTTTTGATCAATTACCAAAAACAGTCTTTATAATTATTTAATCTTTTCACACATTCCCACATATTATCTTCTTTTGGTATAACTAGATATGTTTTTTTTCACATATGAAACTTTTAAATCACATTTTATTCAAAGAAATGAGAATTTACTAACCCTTTTTCATGATGTGGTTTTACAACTATAGTATTCTCAAATATCTAACATTTTATTTCTAAGATACAATTAAAATTGTGTCGATGTAATTTATTTAAGGTGGTGTAGGTAACATGTTGATATTATAGAAGAGGAGAATTATATTTTGGAGAATAAAAGATTTTCAACACTGAGTTTATCATTCTTTACACACACAAATCTTAATTTAACTTGCATTATACGCCACCCCAATATTTTTATATTCGATATTATATTCAAACCAAAACAAAAAACTTAAAGAACCCTTGATATATTTTACCATCATAAAAAAGATATTATATTTTAGTTTTTTAATAATATTAACTAATTAATAATTGATATTGTTATATATATTTATTTTACACATTATTAATTATTGACGAGTATTTTCTAAATTATCAATATTTTTTTAGAGTGATTTTATTTATCTAAAATATGTTTTCTTTAAAAATGTTTTTAACAATTTAATAAATAAATGTTATAATAAATTTCTCTAACATTCAAAAAAATATTTGATAAAATTTACATCAATTTTTTATAAGAGTAACATAATTTATATTGGGTGATATTTTTGGAATTTATATATAATATTGATTTTCAAATGAACATTGAAAGATAAATATTGTTGAAAGAAACATATTATTTTAATAAATTAATTATTTTAATAGTTAAATCATAGTTTCAATATTTTTCAGGTAACCATTATTAAATTTAATCCCCTATATTACATTGAATGAAATTTATATTATTTTTAGTATAAATTTTTTATTTTTAAAAAAACATTCTATAAAATATTATAAAATGAATCATTATTCTACATTTTAATTAATTTTAAAAATTATTAATGGTTAATTTTATAAATGAAAATATTTTATTATATTTCAATAAATATAAAGTTCTTTACAAAAAAATGTTTATTACTGATCACAAACTTATTTAAATTCATATTTTTCTCAAAAAATACTATTCTTAAAAACCCACCATCACAATATGTCTTCAAGATTAATATTAAATAAAAAATTTCCACATATGTGAATTTTAATTATTAAAATTTCTTTAGGATTTTGAATTAAAAAGATTCATAATTTCGATTATTTATATTTTTTTTAACACGATTATTATTAACAAATGATAAAAATGTTCAAATTAATTAAGGTAAAACAAGTCTTCTAATGGATTAAATTGTAATAATAATGTTAAAATTTACATTTAATCATGTAAAAAATCATTGTTATTGATATATTTAAATCATTATCAACTTATGATATTTATTTCAGTTATTATGACTTTTTTAAATTTATGTGACCTATAATAGGTTTTATTTAAAGAAAAAGAAAAAATAAATACATTATTCCTTTTAATGTTGATAATGGATTGGGATATGAGATTTGATATTGGTTTCTTTATAAATAGTATTCTGAAATATAAATTAATATTTAAGAGAAAGATAATTTTTAAAAAAAATTATATTAATTAATTACATTAAACACTTAAGAAACATCTACACATTATTTATTTAGTTAATAATTAACTATAATGAATGATAATAAAAATATTAGAAGTCAAGTAAATATAAATAATTATTTTATTGTAGTAATTTATTATATGAATATAACACATTACGGAAGTTTTTGAATAACATATTCTAATTCCATCACTACCTTGATACTTTTAATATTCAAATTATATTAATAATGTAAAAATTTACATTACTCTCCTTTAATAATAAATGATAACTATTTAATTATTTAAAATTATCAGAAATAAAATATTATGAAATTTTATTTTTATATGTTTAAAAATATCCATTACGTACTATTAAAGGAAAAAATGTTTATTTCATAACTAATATATTGACTACAAAGTTGTAAAAACATATCTTATGGCGATTAAGGTTTAATTGGTTTTTTTCACGTTACATGTGCTTGTGAAAAATTAATTTTAAACAACATTAGTTTTTTATTGGATTAATAATATTTAAATATTAATTTATCTCAAAATATTTCAATAATGATTATTGTTAAATGGAAATGTTACTCATGTATACAAGATAAATTCATTCTCTATGATCGTAACAATCGATCAGTTTTCATAACGGAATTTCATGATTAGTTTTCAATGTATAAATTTTGTATAAATATGAAAACTATTCTATTATTATTATTATGGTTATTATTAAATAATTACATATTTGACAATATTCAACATAAAAAAGTTAATTTCATATATAAAAATATTAATATTGTTTAAACAACCGAATAATAATTACTTCATTAAATAATTATATGGAAAATGTTTATGAGTTAAATTCAATTAATAATAAATTTAGAAAAGGTTATCATGATTTTAAATAACTAATATAACATTTTTATTACAGAAGATAAAGAACTTATTTGACGAATCAAAAATGAGTTAAGGGGTTTTAAAATAACACTTTTCATTCTGTGAGATTATTGAATTATAGACAGATTATTTTTATTAAGTCATATATATAATACAAAAGAATGAATTTTATATTTATTATCCTTTAATTTATGGGGGTTTAAATTTTCATTTTACGATCTATCATTCATGGGGTTTAGGATTTTAGTGTTACAAAAGTTTTAATGGAGTTTTAAAATAATTTTCATTCTCTGAGACTTACGTCTCTTTTTGTACCAATCATCATTTTTCAGGTGTAAATACATAAACTTTTACATGTCATCTAATTAATTTTTTTATTCTAATGGTATTTCAAGTTTAATTTTATGTATTCCTTTCACAGGGATTATGATTTAATGATACCAAAATTTTAAATAGTTTAATTTTACAATCTCCTTTTTTTGAAATTTTTAATGATTATACTACCAATGATTAGATATTACGACCCATATCACATGAAAATAAAAAAACTATACTTATAAGTTTACTAATGTTGTATAAATGTCGTATTACCATTTATAGAATCATTTTTATATAATATTGTCTATAAAAATGATTTTTTAATCCGTCATTATTTCACTCATCAATCAAAAATATATTTTCTTCTAGAAACCTGAGTTAAATAATTTTTTTCAAAATTATTATTATTATTTTCGTAATGAAATAATTTTTAATATTTTTTTAAATATTATTTTCATAAAAAATCAATGTCATTTTTTTGTTTCTTATGTATAAAACAATTTTCATCCCGTTTGACAATGAAAACAAGCAATGATCATTAGGTCATATATGGAATTACCCCTAGAAATTAATATTAAATCATTGAATATTCCTATTAAATTTTATGGGGTAATTTATAAATATTATATTCTGGTTATTTTTGGGTTTTGTGAAACATATTTTAAAGAATTTAATTTTTTTTTCAATTTAAAAAAGTTTTTCTCTTATTGTAGAGGGATTATTCGTAAATAATTTAAATAATGAAATTTGAATGGTATATCAATTAATAATTATAAAGAAAGCATTATTTTCAATTACTATCTATTCGAGAACTTCATTATTGATACCATCCTCATTATTTCTTTCGATGGATCAATATTTCTTCAGATATAATGCCACAAAACTCATTTCTCTTCTATGGGATAATCATGTTTCAAATATATTTTAATGAATACCATTTCTTTTAATTGTGTTAATCATGTTTCCAAGAGATTTGAGATTTTTTTTAAACCCATTTCTTTTCCACATTCCAATCATTTTTAAAAAATATTTACATGACCTTCATTTCATGTCCATGGTTTAATCCAAATATAAATGGAATAATGATTTTTAAAATATTTTGATGATAATATTACAAATATATTATCCTTATTCAGGTTATGGATCAATGAAATTAAATATTTAATAGGGTGGGATAGATAGTTCTAGGTAATCCAATTATATCTTATAGGATGTGGCATTCAAGATAGTGTCGGGTGAGCCTGTCACAACATATATAATGGTGTTTCCCAGATTGTTCTAGGTATCCATGTTATAATTGATATTATGGGGTGAGCTCGATAGTTATGGGTGATCCCTCTATAACCAAAATTATTTTTGTGCCCAAATTGATCTCAAATTATATTTTTAAGGATGATGAATGTTAGATGAAGATTTTTTTTAATTAATTTTATTTTTCTAAAGATTATTTATGAATATGATTATCCAAGCCTCTAAAAACGGTATCAATTAATTTCTATGGGTAAATAATTTTTCTCACGATCAAAATTGATATAAAATGGATCATGATTATTAAGTTTGATGAATGTTTCCTTTTTTATTATTTCATTTTGGTTGACCTATTTACTAATGGGAATGATTCATTTTATGATATTCTCCTAAACTATGATTATGTCATCATAACCTTATGAACATTTCATGCATATTGATGAACATAAATTTCTAATGAATATATTTAACCTTACTGGGAATTGGATACCACTATTCTTATTGTTCATTTTCATTTTCTTATAAATAATTATTTTTAATGAAATATGAAAAGATATAATTTCATATGGATGATGATGATGACTTCATGTAAAAATAAAATATTGATTATGTGGGGGAAACAATCATTTAATGTCATGTGACTTTTTATGTACGTGTTTTTAATTTCTCTCAAAATGTATAAACCTAAGAGGTCCTAAAGGATGTAATTGATCAAATTTTTTCCATTTTTATTTTTTATGATTTGTATGAGGAAATTAGTTAGAAGTATCATCATTAATTTCATAATAATAAGGATTAAAATTTCAATACTGAATCTTGAGGTAAGGGTTTTTGGTAGTTATATCGTGGAAATGATATATTTCCAATTAATGATGGGTTCCAATACAGTAAATTTATCCAATAAAGTTGAATGATCCTGATAATGTCAATGACTACAAAAACATATACCAAAATTTATGAAAAAATAAAAATGAATAATTAGAATAAAATGTAATAAGATGGATTTTTTTGTTTTAATATTTTATTTCTATAGTTGGGGAAGTAAAAAACATATTGATTAAGAACATATATAATTTTATAAAAATAAATAGTATAATTTTAGAAATTAATATAATTTCATTAATAATAACATATTTATCCCCAAATAACTAGTATTCATGATTTTTTTTTCTTCCTGAAGCATTGAAATTAGCTTCATAAGAATCAAATAATCCAGAGTGGAAGGAAAATTATTTCTTCATGTTATTAGAATATATATAATAATTATCTGAAATTATTTATTATAATTAGTGAAATATATACCCCTTCATATGCATAAATAATATATTAAATCGAAAATTCAAATGCAGTACCAATTGTTCAAAATAAATCATTACATAAATAATTGTCTATAAAATTTGTTAAAATATTCCCAATCTAGCATGAAAACCAATAACTATAATAATTTGATCCCAGATTCTACAAATATAATGTAATCATTTATCTCAAAATGATGTCATTCACTAATAAACTTCTATACTAAAATATCTATATTCTAAAATAAAAATAATTAAAATATTCTACTCATTTTTTCATTATTAAATAACCCATTATCCAATTAATAACATTAATGATTGTTTTATGTTCTATGGTTATATCAAATATTTTAGAATAATTTTTCAACAGTGTAATAAAAATTTTACAAAATAATAGTTCATGTTAAACCTATGGGTCCCATATACCTTAAATAAATAAATCCTCTCCCTAAATATCATTAGTCACCTTAAAAATCTATCAATAAGAAACTAAAAAGGGTTTTCTATGATATTGGATATGTTATCACCCTTAAAAATTAAAAAAATTGGTAGTCTCCATAACCGTATATAAAATCTGATATGAAAACATCCTAATCTCTAATGTTAAATATCCCTGGAATTGATACCGGTATTTATAGCTACAAAACTGAGCTCCAATATCCTAAGATAATAACATAATAATTACATTTATATTTCAATACATATAAATATGACCCAATTTTTTCCAACAACATTATGATAAAAAAAAGTATTTCATCACATAGATAACCAAATTATTTTTAGGATTATGGTTTTAGGGAATTATGAAAACCTCTTACATAATAACTATTTATTTTAAAAGTATAATTCTCCTATTATACCATGACGTTCATATAAAATATTAATCCTTCAACACATCACTTAAAATTATACAGAAAAGATTTCTTTCTAAAAATATCCCTCATTAATCTTAAAATGGGAATAAACTAACTTAATAAAAGTGATATTAAACTCGTATTAAAGGTAAATATAAGGATTAGTAATTGAAATTAATCATTGTGTGTAATATTAGAATTAGTGTATGGTGATATAATAAAAGATAATGAGTATAAAATATCATAATTTAAATCAATCAACATATGGATCATCAGTTTTGAAAAATAGAATAAATATTTACCATTTAACATGAGTTTTAACAATCAATGATCATGAGAAAAGTTTTTTCAACAATAATCAAAGGAATTATTTTTAGAATTTTTGAAGAACAATGAAATTGTGTTGCTAGCATGAGACATAGTTATCATAGGACACTTACCTAATCTACTCAATTAGAATTTCCTTTTGAAAAAAAATATAGGGTAATTATTTGTACAATATAGTCATTTTCCAATGCATTGGAGCACTGTCTGGGAACACCCTTTGTATAATATGTATAGTTATACCCCATTAGAAATAATTAGGTTGAACAAAAAATGATAAATTTATATGATGTATTGCATTAATAAAGTACCCTGATATTGAATAACATCATAAAACATATATATAAAACCATTATTCCTTTAAAATTCTTAATACATGTAATATAAATGAGTTCCATGAAAATATATTTGAAATAATCATAATATATATATAGAGAAAGAATGAAATTGGGAATCTCAAACATATCATGATAAGAAGGATTATTAAATTTTGATGGATATGATAATTAAAATGAATGAAAAAACTAACCATAACAGTATCATAAGTGATATTAGAAAACATATATTAAAACCATGATATAATATGTGACTTTAGGAATTTTATATCATTATTAAATATTATCTATTATAAAATATCATTAATGTTAATTTTATAATTATTCATTACATTGATATTAATAACATATAGAAAATAAATTAAAATCGACCAAAATATATTATTATATCTCTAACCAATTATATTATACAATAAAAACATTTTACCACAACAATTATTTAAACTTATATATCTTTTTTAATATTTAATGGAATTTTTTATATATCATTTAATTGAATATTTATCAAATCAGCTTTGTATAAAAATTTGAGGTAATTATCTCTTCACTAAAAATTAAATATAAATTATAATGTTGAATATAGATATTTTTTATATAAATTATTTTATATCAATGTACATATATATATATATATATATATTATCCTTATTTTAACAATATTATGGTTATTAGAAATAAGAGTGTGACATTTTTGACATTTAAGTAAATAAAATTATATAAAATATTTAATGAAAAAAATTAAAGAAGAAAATATAATTGAAACATGATTTATTATTTATTATATTTAATTAGTTAATAAAATTAATACTAGTGTTAGGGTCACTTTACTGTCCTTATAACATTATTTTTGACACATAATTATCAATTTTCCCTTGTTTATTGTTAATAATTTTACTATTCTTACAATTCATTTTGAACAAAATTAAAAGGGAAATATTTTCAAAATATATACAGAATAATTCAAAATGTAGAATCCATTTTGTAAAATTAAACAAACATAATTTATATAGTTTAATTAAAAAATTAATTGAAATAAATTGACGAAAAATATGGTTTTTTGAAAAATTCACTTTCCACTAATTGTTTTTTATAAATTCAATTATTAAATAAAACTAAAAACATATATTTTTTTAAAATATGTTATATAAATAAATTAAATTTTAAAACTAATATATAATATATTATTAATTTGTTAATCAATTTTATGTATATACATATTTCAATAAATAATAATATTGATTGTTATTCATTGAAAATAGTCTATCTTTTCAGATGGCCATAAAATTTTCCCAATAGGTCTATTTTGATATGATGATTTTAAAAAATATTTAGACACAATAAAATTAAATATCAACAATATTTAGATATTATTTATATTTTAAAATTAATAAAAATTATTTTTTAATAAAATATAATTTCGATGAATAAAATCTAATTACTAAATATTGAGAACATATATACAAGAAAATAATATATATGTTCTTATTATAAAGATAATTTTTTAAATATCAAATAAATAATAAATGTTATTCATACCATAAAATTTAATGGGAATGTTATTGTGTTCACAAAAGAATAGTAATATTTCATTCTTTTTTACCCTCAATGTTGTTTGTTGTACATGTTATGAAACAAATATCGTATTAAACTTTTGAAATATTATATTCTTTTCTAAATAATTTTTTTTAAAACTATATCTAATAATAACATAGTATTCCCAAATATGAATATCCACAATTATAGTATAGTAATAAATTATTAACGAACTTACACACTAATGATATTTTTAGATATAAAGCTCTAGAGAATCATATAAAACATTTTCATTGAAAACCCAATTCCTTTACGATTGAATGTATATTTTTTCCCACTGAAAATAGATTTTATTATTCCATAAAAATTAATAATCTCTTTACAAAAAAATTCAACACATAGTTACCTTCGTCATATATAATATGTAATACACATAATCATCACTATGGGGAACGGATACAATAAAAGAATTATCTCAAACACCAATGAACAATTATATACAATCTATAAATTCAAAGATATAACAATCTGAGTAATATTTTAATGTACATATTTGAAAATTAATCCATATATTCAATTACATGATAATAAAATAAATCCACGTATAATAAATGTTTTGAGGATGACATTTAGAGGAATGCTACTAATTTTTTTTAATCATTTAGTTAAAATATTGGTTTTAGATAACTAATAAAATATTGAAAAATAACACATGAAAAAATATTAGTAACATAATATATGTGATATTTTTCATGTATATTTATGTGAAAACTATAAATACGGAATGAAAATTAATGGATATAAAGAAAATTCAATGCATTAAAGAATAAAATGATTTTTTGGGATTACTGATTTGTTCTTTTGTTCTTGGTGAGAACACTTAATAGAATAAAATGTAACATTACTATAAAAAATTATAAACATAGACATTATATGAAAAATATAGCATGAATAGAAACACATATTTGAAGACATCATGTTAAAGCATAATTAAAAAATAATATAGAATTTATATAACATTCTATATTAATGTTGTCTTTATTTATAGAAATAATGAAATTCCATTCACTATTTTTTATATGGAAGTGATGACATCCTATGTTGTTTTGTTAGATCTAATAATGGACTATATGTTAACTGAACCTGCATGTAAAGTGTTTTCTATAGATGATTTCTAGTAGGGATGGAATGAACCTAATGATTTGACGAACATTATTTCCTCTTCTCATGCATATTGCATTCTATTAGGGATTAAAATATCATTTAAAAATTGTGATCTCTATCTTGATGATAATGAGTCTGTTACGGCCCAAAATAGTTCTCTTCTGGTAGGATTTATTCATCTAAAATACACAATAGGAAATCGGTATTCATATCCTATTATTGGAAAACCACCTACAATGCAGTTGGTTATGATCGTGATAAGAATAAATCTTATGAATGATTCAAATGACCCTCAATGGCAGAACATTATCCAGTAGATGAGTTTCCCTAATAAATATTCTAGGTTAATATCTTAGGAAAGGAAATGATTTTAAATTCCAAAACATGATTTATTGCATGAATGAGAAAAACTAATAAATCATTGAAGTAGACCAACCAAAAATTTAGAACCAAGATTTATAAAAAAATCCAATATTATTATTCGAGCATAAAAAGTATATTTTTAAAATGATTTACAAAAAATAAATGACTATGTAATAATTTGGTTATTAATGAGAATTTCATATTTTAGTAATAATTTGAATTTTTAAATATATTTTTGATTTTATTTCACCTAATGTTATTGGATTCTATTCTAATTCAATATATCTAAATAATAATTTAATTTGTCAAATTTTGTAACTTTTATCAAACATGAAGGCTTATTATTGTCTATTATTTTTATTGGTAACTCACAATATTATGTTCTCTATATCATATATATTAAAATTTATACAAATTTCAACATGGTTTCACTTGTCATAGAAGACGAAATTAATAAAATATGAAAAAAATTACGCATTATCAGTATTTACTATATTGATAGAATTGGGAATCTTGTTTTCAGATGATATAATATTTAACATAAATAATTCATTGGGATACTCAACCTAAGAAATATACACATCCATTATGGTTGATAATTATGAAACAATCATTATATTTTACCACTGTGAATTGGTAATTTTATAAGATGTAAAATACGTAACATATAAGGGACTTATGAGTGCCATTTCCTGATGAATAATGAAAATAAATAAATATAGTTTCATGTTCACAAGTATAAAAATAATTAAATATAATGAATACAATACACGTGTACATGAATTTTATATTAGAAAAAACGTATTGAGGTGAAAATGTGTCCTTTTTAGGTTGATCACACATCTAATAATGGTATAGAAATAAAATATATATCATGTCTATTGAAAATAATTGATTACATGATGCTTTGAAAAAATTTGGCATATGGGATTATTCACATGTAATCAGTATCAACCTCAATGTCTGATGACTTTATTAAGGGCTGTTTAAAACTATATGATAAGGTAATTGAAATAGGTTTTAGTTAATCATTTATCCATCCATTTCATTATTGATAAATTATTCATATTATAACGCTCTATTTGATATTGTTTCTAACCATTATTTTTCATATTCTCATAATCATATTTCTTGTGGGAAACAATTTACACTTTTATTTGAGTTTATTTATATTGACACACCCTTGGGAAAAATGTAGATCGTCTCTATATATATCAATATTTCACTATTGTTATTTCAAGCTATGAAAATTGGGTGGACTTCATAATATTTGAAATATCATATTTATATTTGATCATTGTGATCAATTAGTTGAACTTATATCATGCTCATATTAATAGTTATCATAGGGGGTATCCAATGTTTCACCCAAGGGAGATATTTTTGTGATTATCAATAAGTGAGATCATAATGAAAATATAGATGTACAATATTTGAGTTTGGTTCCCACTATCTTGGATTATGTATTATTATTATCAAATACAAAATAACTTGTAATTAGGTCATATTCCTTTCCTCTAATAATATTCGGCTTTGGGGATATCGTGCAAGGGAACATATCAGGTATTCCTCCTAACTGAGAAATAGATTTTTAGATTGAATCATGGAGGTAAAAGTTCATATACAGATTTTTACTTATCTTATAGAACCATCTGATTTAGGATATATTATGATTTAACTTGAGGAAAATAAAAATAATGGACTCTTCCAAAAAATAACATACTTTTGGGGAACTCTTTTACTATTCTCTATGATTGTGGATGTTATTATATGTATTATTGAGGAATAGGGGAAGCTGAATTAGATGTTTGTTTATTAATTTTATTTAATACTAAGTATTTATGATCTATTTGAACATTATCCTTGAGAATAGTTATATTAATGGATTCATCTTGATTTTATCATCAATAGTTATCGATCAGGGAGGAGAATATTAAATGGATTTAATTTAGTAGTATATATATATTATAGGAATACATCATCATGTCATTCAGTTTGATGAAGTCCCTTCTAATGTTCATGGATTTCATCAATAGGGAATCACACACATTCATTTACACTTTGTCCAAGGTCTTTATTCACAACTTCTTTATATAGAAATAGATATCTGAGTTACATGTAATAAACCATGATATAATGTTGATCATACTCTAATCGCATCATATTTAATTTGAGATACCACAGTGTTTAATTTCAATCAAGGATTTATATTTTTATAGAGAATTTAAATCTAAATAAACAAATTTAGAGGTCCTAGAGAAGGTGGAATTATTGATTTTTAGGATCTCCCTTAGAATGTGTTTGAGATCAAGCAGTTCCTCATGATGGTTGGATATTCTCAATATTTAATTTTAGGAAATATAATTCATATTTCCACACTATAAATGCATAATAATAATTTTTTGATTTTTTATTTTAATAAGTAGTGGAAGTTATATTTCTATATCTAATGTATATACTAAGAATTACACCAATTTTTATTTTTATGATCTTTGGATCAGTTAAAAATCTTATTGTGATGCCTTAGGTGTTGGAATTGTATTTTTCAACATGTAAAGATATTAGGATGTCCATTTTGGGTCTTATAATTTGTGACCCCTATGTTGAACTAAAAAATGAAATAGTGTTGAAATATATGGTCTATGATCAAAAGTATTAGACACATGATATCATCATCCAGAGGTTTATTGTTTACAAGGAACAAAATAAGAATTTATATATCTTATCTGAACATGATATAAATTATTGGTATATACATTTGGTAGAGTTACTAATTTTTTTGAGGTGTTATAAGCTCCAGTAATAGTCAATTTTATTATATAATATTTTAATATGAAATCATGGGAGATGCAAGAGTATCGTGAGAAAAAATTATTCCCAAGACATTAGTCATCAATATAGCATATCGTGTCTAGATAAATTGATTATAATTCTACATTATGATTAATTATTGGATCATTTCTACAAATTTGGTTTACCTTGTCCTTCTGTGGAACCACCTTTTATCAATCTCAGATTAAGAATCATAATAATATGAAACAATGTATTTTTGGATGACCTTTTTCTATTGTCTTAGATAATAATTGATTCTCATTTTAGAACTATAATACTTTTGAGTAGGATTATATCCTTGGGGTCCATACTATGATTTCTAGTTCGGATTGGTGATCTAGTGTTACTTAGGTATTATCCCTTGGTGGGTCATAGAGTTTTTCATCGATGATATAGATAATAAAAGTGAATAATGTTTAGGATAATTTAATAACAATGTTTTATTGATACAATTTTTTTATATCATTGATGACCATATACGATTTTGATCACGTGAGTATGAATTTATATACTCCGTCGACCATTTATGATTCCTAGATTTATGAGTATTCTTATGTAGCTTGTTAGACGATGTTCTATGTTGATCACATGTACTTGTATGATTCAACTATCACTGATTATGATTTGTTATCTTTTCCTTATCTATACATCACCATGTTCTATGTAGATATCATTCCTTATGGTGTGTTTTTATTTATATTCAAAACAAATTAACAATAATCATATTGGTATCCCTTAGATTTTTTGTTTAACACACATACTTTTAATACATAGATGTTATATCATAATAGTTTTTTATTCATTACATAATTTAATAACCAATTCAATAATCATAATATCCTATATATTTTTTAAAAACAAATACATAAAAAAATTTCCATTAGAAATATAGTTTTCCTCTAACTAAATATTTCATAACATGAACACTCTTTATATAAATCATATTTAAAAACTACCTTCATATAACAGAAATGGGAAAAATAATAATTGGTGAGATTGGATGCATAATGACTATAAACAAAGATGTTATCAATGGTAACCTAAGAAAAACATGAGCATAAGGGTATCACAATAACAGCTTTACAATTGAAATCCACACCAGATATATCATATATCATTATCTTGATTCATTCCATTTATCATGAATATACATAACACATATATCATAATCGAATAAAGAAAATATAGCCCAAATAATATAAAAATTATAAAATATATATATTATGGAAATATATATATGTAAATAAAATCATTTCCCTATTATTAAAGGATCTCTTAAAATACCATCATAGTATATTGGGTTCAACCTCCATTTTGTAGTAAGGGTTCACTCAGAAGATAATTATTGTGGATTGTGTTCACTCCCCATTTTGTAGACAAGTTTGACTCCCAATACTATAGAAGTTCACTATGTTCAGTCCCCATTCAATGGTCAATCATTATAACCAAGACTATCGTAAGAGACATGTTACCTTACATAATAGACATCACTTCCCATTATAGTTCTTGTATACAAATAAATTGTCCATAATTGAAAAATTAATTGAATGACTATATGATTCTAGGAAATCCCATCACATAAATAAAATCAAACGTATATATTCTAATAAAAAAATAAAATAATGATCATACCATAACCAATAAAAAATAAATTGGTTATATAACCATTTAATCATTGAATAACCTGTTGAAAATAATGGGTTTCATAAAAATCATTCCACCAAAAACATAAATTAATTATGTAAATAATTAAGATAGTAACATTCTATAATATATTTAGTAAGTATTGGTTAACATATAATGATGTCAACATAGATGAATAATACCATTACAATATTCATTGGAATAATTCATCAGTAAAATATTGTTCCCACATAAAAATCAATTCTTTAAAATATAGAAAATCTAAAAAATAGAAAAATTTTCATTGAAAATAATCTTGGAAACATGTAATGTAAAATTAAAATTATTAATTTGTAATTATTATAGGAAATGATGTTCATGTAAAACATGTTTTATGAAAACATTACATTCATACATTTGTAAATAAGTTAAAAAATACCATGTTTGGAATATAATAAGATCATTAACCTTAGTTCATTTTATAAAAAATAAACAATGGTTAAAAATGAAATTAAAAAATCAATGTATAATATAATAAAATATTCAAAATATTTTCTTAATGCACTGGATTAACGAGAAATGATTCTCTCAAAAATATTAAATAATGTTTTTTATTAAATTATTATCCCAATTAGTTTTAGTGAAAGAGATCATAAAATGGAAATATTACATGAAAACTCCTTGAATGCCAAAAATTAATGATAGTTCAAGATATTATTGAGTTCTATGTCACTATATTTAATTGTCTAAATCATAATCACTATTATTCCATATAAAAAATGAGATTATACTAAAAAACCCATAACACACTTGTATTTGTCGAATTGAATCCTCATGAAAGAGATAAAATTCTATGGATATGTAGATAAGAATATTTTTAGATGAATAATAACAAAAATTAATGTGTATTATATAGAAAATATAAAATAAAAAAGTGGTGAATAAGATATAATTCGAGTAGAATTATATGTGGGTTGAAAATCATTTACCTTATGTTCATTATTATTTAAAAGTGACCTATCCTCCTCTTGTTTGATAAATCCCTTTATGGATTACACAGTAATCCATGAAGTGATATCTAATTTCATAGGTCATGACCTATTAGATGTGCTATAGGTAGTTAAAAAGTCATTATGGAATGACTTTGATGAGGCAGAACGCTTAAAATTCTTAAGTAAGAGGGGAAAGTGGTTCCCTATTATAGAGGAGGGGAGGGAAACTCATTAAATTAAAAACAAAATCATTCATTATCATGAAAAATAATTATATATATATAACGTCAATTAAAAATTTTAAATGGTAAAAATATAATCAACTACTGAAATTTATATGGATTTCGGTTTCATTTTTGAAGAATATTTTATTATTAGCCCCTTGGTTATACAATTAAAATCTTACATTTTAAAACCATGTTTTAAATTGTAAAGACCCGTAAATTTCTAGGAAATTTTTTTCCTTAATTTTCTTTTGAATTTTACAAGAGCGCAGTTTCTGACGGCACCCGATTCCGAGGCCCGGTGTGCCCGGAATCATTTTCTGAAGTTTGGCTCAGTTACGTTTAGTGAACGGACGAGCGGGTTTTTCTAACTTTTGAACCGGTGCCCGGAATCGAATTCTGAGGGCACCGATGAAATCATAGTGCCGGTATTCACTTAGAAACTCCTATTCCGGAGTTGCGTTTGCTCGTATGTGGTTTTTAATTTTCAGGCTTAAAGTTAAGAAATAAAATAATTTTGCGACAACTTTATTTTATTTCACTTAAGCCACTTGGAAGCCACTTGAATCCACATAAAGGTAGATTGAACTGAGTTAAACCGGATTGGATGCTATCCAGAAATATCCTATCCCCTTGGTAGGATATTTGTGAGGTGGGGCCCGCATGAGCCCCGCCGTTTCTTTCTGCTAAGAAACGCACCCGCGAAAACCCGTCTTTATGAAAGTCAACTGACGCGTTTCTTAAAATCTTAACAGGCCATTTAATTGGGCGGTTTATTTCGTGAATTAAATGGGCTGTTTCTATCGTTGAATTAATTCAACGAATTAATTAAGTCGTTTCTTAACCAGTTTTAAAATTCGTTGGCGTAATAATAAAATAAGGCCAATGCGCGACCTCTGGTAATTTGCGCATTGAGAAGATTTGAGAGGACCCTTGTATCTTCTTCTCCCTTGCGAAGAACGTGAAGAACGCGAAGAACGCCGAACTGGGAAATCGATGACGCTCCCATCCGAGACGTTCTTCCCCGCCCCGATCTCCGATCACCAATCATTTGAGGTGAGTGATTTCGGGATTCCTCTAAAGGTTCTTTTTGGTTTTAAACAAAACTCAGATTTAATTATTTATAATTTAAATATGTTGTTCTTGGTCCGTTGAGCTTGCCGACTCAACGCCGGATTCAGCGACGACGCGACGCCTTCCCGCGACGACGCGACGATCCCCCCCTTCCGCGACGAGCTTTTCCGCGAAGAACGCCCGCGCGCGACGACCAACGAGGTAGGGATTTATTTTGGGAATTACCCCTTTTTAATTATTCACGTTTATGAAACAATTTTATTTCATTATGAATTGTTTCGGATATGCGTTCATGTGTTGAAATTAAATTCCTCCCATTGTTAATCTCTAACGCGGAGGGTGCAGGCCAAACGAACACGGGCCGACGACCCTCAGTCGTTCTTCATTTGTGCGGATTTGACGGGCGACGGCGGGAAGTGCCGCAACGGATGTTTGACGATCCCGCAGTGAAGAACGAGTCCCGGGAGGAGCAATGGCGCAGACGGGAAGAGAATCGGACCACCGGAACGATCCCGGTGGCCTGTGGAACTCGCCGGCTGCGCGGGTCGCCGGCGCGGAGGCGCCGGCAGCCGGGAGTGGCGGCGCCCCGGCGCGCCTCCGGACAGGCCGCCGCGGCTCAAGCCGCGGCTGTGCGGGTCCGGTGCCCTCGGACGCGGCTGAAGCCGTGTCCTCGACTCAGCGCGGCCTCACGCGGGGGGCCGCGACACCACCAGGCCGCGGGGGCAGCGCCCCGCAGTGCCAGGCCATTCGGCCGCTCGGCCGAACCGGACCAGGCCGGTCCGACCGGCCGGGCCGCGCCCTGGCTGGACCGGACCGGGTCGGGTCGACCCGGTTAGGCCGACTCCCCAGGGGGGTCGGCCCGGGCCCGTACCCCCCGTCTTCGGACAATTTTCGTTCAAATGGTCGTATCTTGAGCTATGGGCCTCCAAACGACTCGCTGTCAGTGGAAACGCGATCCTTGGATCGAGACGTTCGTTTCGGTATATCGCACTCAAGGTTTCGGAATACTTTGAGTTTGGCCGGGTTGGTTCGTACACGAAACCAACCGGGCCCTCGGAGCGGAAACACTCATATCTTGAGCCACGGACATCCGATTGACGTGCCGTCCGCTTCGTTGTTTTCCTCTTAGTGAGATAGATCTTTTGGCATATTCCGCCCGAGGATTGGACTCAGGTGGAGTACGGTCGGGTTGAGTTTTCCTTAAAAACCAACCGGGCCCCTAGGACGAAAAAGCCAATAACTCTCAGACCGGGCGTCCGATCGATGCGCCGTCTGCGACGTTGAGTTCCTGTTAGCGATACGGAACTTTTGGATACATCAACTTCGGAATTTGTGTCAGTTGATGTATCAGCCTCTCGGCTCGTGGAGCGGACCCTCCCGAACGAGCTTGCTGTGTGCGGAACCCTAGTGCTGGCTGCGACTGCTTCCTCGATAGCGACGACTGTGCAGAGATCCTCCGTGGACTCCGACGATGACCGTGCAGAGATCCTCAGTGGACTGCGGTGACGACTGTGCAGATATCCTTCGTGGACTCCAACGACGACCGTGCAGAGATCCTCAGTGGACTACAGCGACGACTGTGCAGAGATCCTCAGTGGACTACAACGACTACTGCACTCAGCGATCCTGCGTGAATCAGTGCTTTAGGTCCTGTGTGGGCCCGGTCCTGTGTGGGCCCGATCCTGTGTGGGTCCGATACTGTGTGGGTCCGCACTCAGCGGTTCTGTGTGAGCCAGCGCCTACAGGTCCTGTGTGGGCCCGATCCTGTGTGGGTCACTGCGGGGTTAATACCTATCGATCCTTCGTGGGTCCGACGACTTAGATGGTTCAGTGATCATCTTTATCGTCATCCAAAGAAGTATACCTGTTTGAGCTGAATCTTGTGTTTACTCTCCTTTTTGGATTGTGTTGAGCTATCCTGTGTGGATTTACTGTTTACTCTCCTTTTTGGATTGTGTTGTTCTATCCTGTGTGGGTATACGTTTTCTTTCCTGTGTATACTGGGTTGTGCTTGGGCTCAGATGTTGGAGCCGAACGGGAATTGATGACTTAGGTATATGTATGGGCATATACCTAAGCTGTGTCAGATGTTACTTCGTGATTGTATCTTTCCATTGTGGATTATCCTTTGTGGATTTCGGGAGACCTTCGGGGGTCTCGGGGTCCCTACTGAGTATCTTATACTCACCCCTGCACGGGCTATGCCCGCACTACGTTTTGTTGGTTGCAGACGACGGACAGCGCTGATCGTGGTGGAGGCGTGCGGAGCAGGACGGTACCTGGAGGTGGACCACTGGGCGGGACGTACTCGGAGCGGTCAGGTGGACCCGAGGAGCAGTGGAGGCTATCTGTACCCACCCTTCAGGTGGGATTTCCAGAGGACGGCTCGACGCTGCAGTTTTCCCTTTCAGTTGCTGTTTTTCCTTTCAGTTGTACATTACTGTTGGGCTTGTATTTCCGGCCCCTCTTACATTCAGCACAGCTTGTACAGTTTTTACTTAGTGTTTACGTTTCTGCTTGCTTACTCTGTGGTGCTTGTTTACTTTTAAAAGGAAATGCCTTCACTTTTGTTTGGATTTACGGCTTGGTGCTAGTTGCCAGCCCCTGGCCAATGGAAAGCGGGCTTGGGGTAGTCACGGCACGGGCCCCGAGGACGGGTCATGAAAAATTGGTATCAGAGGCGGTCGGTTCTACCACAGACTCTGATCTTTCTTCTATGTGAAGCAATAGTGTTTAGCGTATTGAGTGTGGTTATCAGTCCAGGGAGTCCAGTGTTGGTGCGGCGGCCGACGTATCCATACACCAGGACCCTGACTTCTGATTTCCGACTTAATGCATGAAAACATTGATTGCATGTGTGTTTCAAGTTTTCTTCGTGATTACTTGTGTCATCTCACCAGGTATACTGTTCTGACCGTGGCGCACTTGTTTCCTTTTCAGGATGGCACGACGATAGCAGCCAGCTAGGGTTCCTAGAGTAGAGCGCGATGACAGCTCGCCGAGCGATGAGGCCTCGGTACAGGGCCCGTTGACAGCAGAGGCACCGGCGGTGCCTTTACCCGCAGATCCCCCGATGCTTCCAGCACTGGCAGCTGACGACGCACGATGCCTCGGAGCTCTGCACGAGTTCTAGCGCCAGCGACCACCCAGTTTCCGTGGGGAGTCGGACCCCCAGGCAGCTGAGGACTGGCTGGAGGCGGTCGTCCGAGTTTTCAGGCTATTGAGGACACCAGCAGACCTCATGGTGATCCTCGCGGCGATCCTACTGCACGCAGCAGCAGGGAGATGGTGGAGCCTGTTGCTCGAGGTACACGATGAGGCCTCCCTCATCTGGATGGACTTCGAGAGCCTCTTCCGCTCAGAGTTCGTCTCGGCCACCCTCCGTGCGGCGCTCATCCAGGAGCTTCTTCAGTTGCGGAAGGGCAGCTTGACGGTCGCCCAGTACGCGGCGAGGTTCACCGACCTATCTCGCTACTCGACCGACATGGTACGAGACCCCTTCTTCTAGGCCCGAACCTTCGAGCAGGGATTGAGACACGAGATCAGGGCATCGCTGATCTCCCTCAGCATCCCGACCCATTCAGGAGTGCTAGAGCGATCCCTTCTGATCGAGAGCTTCCTGGCTGAGTCCACTGCGAGACCTACCGCAGGGTGGTAGCTAGCGGAGTCTTCGGTAGCAGGTAGCCGACGGATGACTCATGGTTCCAGGCAGACCAGGCCTTCTGGAAGACGACCTCGGGACACTGGCTCAGCGGTGCGTGGCACACAGCGCGGACCCAGCCTTCCGAGAGGCAGACAGTGCTACGAGTGCGGCGGGCAGGGCCACATGGCTCGTGACTGTCCGACCCGTCGTACCGAGGGGTAGCAGACGGTGGAGGTACCACCCAGGCAGAGGCAGAGGGTCGAACGTGGCGGCCCGCAGGGAGGAGGCGGACGAGGCAGAGGAGCTAGCCGAGCAGAAGGTGGTGGGCGACGCTTTGAGGCTCTGCCACCACCACCACTAGGAGGCCCGCCCCGACCACAGGGAGCTAGCGGGCAGAGACAGGCTCAGCTCCAGGCAGCGGAGGCCTATGACCACGGCGCGCCAGAGATGATTCGAGGTACGATCTGTGTCTATTCCACCCTTGCTGCAGTTCTGATAGACACAGGAGCGAGTCACTCTTTCATAGACACTGCCCTTGTTCGGAGCTCGGAGATTCTGACAGAGCCGTTGGCTCGATCCTTACGGCTAGATACTTCTACGGGAGCAGACTCGACGATTACGCACTGGTGCCGACAGTGTGAGATTACTCTAGGAGGCGAGAGCTTCGGCTGGGATATTCTTGTAGCGGCGTCGAGGCCTTACGACGTCATCTTGGGCATGGATTGGTTATCTACGGTCCATGCTCAGATTGACTGCATTAAGCGCAAGGTGCGATGTGTGTGCACCGACGGGAGTAGGTTAACCTTCACCGGCGATAAGGGAGCCTTAGCAGCACAGGATGGACTCACGCAGAGGATAGTTCAACCCATCACTCATCAGTTGGCTAGCCTCATCCTGGGAGCAGTTGACGTGCGGAGTCCCAGTTTTCCTGCAGTGGTGGATCAGTACGCGGACGTCTTTCCCGACGATGTTCCAGGACTACCTCCTCGCAAGGAGGTAGACTTTTATATTGACCTGTACCCCAGGACAGCCCCAATATCCACTCCAGCATATCGGATGTCCCCCGCTGAGTTTTGAGAGTTGCGGGTACAGTTGGAGGACTTTCAGGGCAAGGGGTTCATCTGACCCAGTGTTTCACCCTGGGCTTCCCCGATTTTGTTCGCCAAGAAGGCGTACGGGAGCTTGCGACTGTGTGTCGATTATCATCGCCAGAACCAGGTGACAGTGAGGAATATGTATCTGCTACCCAGGATTGATGACCTCTTTGATCAGCTCAATGGAGCACGGTGGTTCTCAAAGATAGACCTTAGGTCAGGCTATCATCATCTCAGAGTTCGAGACGAGGATGTGAAGAAGACGGCTTTCAGGTGTCGGTATGGCCACTATGAGTTCTTGGTTATGCCTCTCGGTGTGACCAATGCTCCAGTAGTGTTCATGAGCCTCCTGAATAGGATCTTCCAGCCATACCACGATCGATTTTTCATAGTCTTCATCGACGACATCTTGGTGTACTCGACCACGGAGGAGGAGCACGCCTACCACTTGCGTGTTGTACTAGACACACTTCGAGAGCACCAACTTTATGGAAATCTCTCGAAGTGTCAGTTATGGTTACGTGGGGTCCACTTCTTACGGAACGTCATTTCTGAGGAGGGAGTTGCAGTGGATCGCGCGAAGATCGAGGCAGTTCTAGCTTGGGAGCCACCCAAGAGCGTGACAGAGGTGCGGAGTTTCTTGGGCCTGGCCGGATACTATCGGAGATTTGTGCCGGACTTCTCCAGAGTTGCGGCCCCACTCTCAGCGTTGATGGAGAAGGGGAAACCCTTTGTGTGGTCAGACAGATGTCAGCAGAGCTTCCAGGAGCTGAGGCAGAGGTTGACCAGCGCACCTATCTTGAGGTTTCCTGAGGAGGGAGTTGGATACGTAGTCTACTGTGATGCATCAGGGACCGGACTCAGGTGTGTCCTGATGCAGGAGCGGGCCGTGATTGCTTATGGATCATGACAGCTGAGGCCTCATGAGCAGAACTACGCTACCCATGACCAGGAGTTAGCTGTAGTGGTCTTCGCCCTGAAGACATGGCGGCACTATCTGATGGGCGAGCGCTTCACAGTCTTTTTTGACCACCAGAGTCTCAGGTACATATTCTCTCAGAAGGACCTGAACCTGAGACAGCGGAGATGGCTCATGTTCCTCCAGGACTATGACTTTGAGATAGTCTATACTCCTGGGAAGGGGAATATGGAAGCCGATGACCTCAGCAGGAGGACGGGAATCCAGCTACTTGAGGAGGCGACAGAGCAGCTAGCCGCCTTGCAGATATCCTTCGTGGATAGAGACGGAGCATCCTTCCTTCAATCTCTCATAGTATCTCCTCCGCTTCTACAGCGGGTCAGAGAGGCACATCGTGGGGACGCTGACTGTGAGACACGGCGTGCACAGATATCCTCGGGACAGGCACTTGATGGTTTCTCCCTTGGAGCAGAGCACGACGTCCATTTCAGAGGATGTAACTTGGTACCAGTCGCTTTACGAGAGGAGGTGATGAGAGAGTTTCACACTTCTCCTTTGGCGTTACATCCTGGAGTGGCGAAGATGTACCAGGATCACAGATGACAGCACTGGTGGACGGGCATGAAGAAGGCTGTGGCAGAGTTCGTTTCACGGTACCTCACCTGCCAGCAGGTGACGGTAGAGCATCAGGTACCAGCAGGCTTGGTACAGCCCTTGGAGGTCCCGAAGTGGAAGTGGGACGGGATATCTATGGACTTCGTGACTGGAATTCCACGCACTTCCAGAGGTCACGATTCCATTTGGGTGATTGTTGACCGACTCACCAAGTCGGCACACTTCTTACCCATTCGAGAGCAGGGATCACTGGAGAGAATGGGGAGTATCTACGTTCAGGAGTTTGTACGGCTTCATGGTGTTCCATCGACTATCGTCTCCGATCAGGACGCTCGAATTACTTCCCAGCTTTGGAAGGGGTTGCAGGAGGCGTTCGGGATGCGGCTACGTCTGAGCACCGCCTTTCACCCACAGACGGATGGTCAGACGGAGAGGACCATTTAGACCCTTGAGGACATGCTCCGTGCATGTGTCCTCGACATTGGTCATATCTGGGAGGACCACCTACCCTTGGTGGAGTTCGCGTACAACAACAGCTACCACTCCACCATCAGAATGGCACCCTACGAGGTGTTGTACGACAGGCCTTGCAGATCTCCTTTGTGCTGGAAAGACCATGGGGAGTCAGCACTTGTGGGACTAGAGATGGTCCAGGCCACGACAGAGAAGGTCCAGGTCATCCAGGAGCGGATGAGGATAGCACAGAGCCGGATGAAGTCATATGCTGACAAGTGGCGGAGGCCACTAGATTTCGAGGATGGCGACCACGTCTTCTAGCGTGTCTCACCTCGACGTGGTTTTGCGGAGATTTGGCCGGGGCGGCAAGTTGTCTCCATGCTTCATCGGGCCTTTCCAGGTCCTCAACAGGATTGGCGAGGTGGCTTATCGCCTGGCTCTGCCACCTCAGTTGCACCGGGTGCACGACGTCATCCATGTATCTCAGCTGAGGAGATACGTGCACGACCCGACGCACATCATTGACTATGGGGAGCTAGACATGGATGATGGGGTGACTTTTGCGGAGGTCCCAATGGAGATAGAGGATCGACATGAGCGGGTCCTACGTGGGAGATCGATTCCTCTTGTGCGCATCAGATGGCAGCACGGTAACCTTCAGGAGAGCACTTGGGAGCGGGAGGCTCAGATGCGTGCTCAGTACCCACATTTGTTTCCCTAGTTTTTTATATATCTTTACGGGGACGTAAAGTCCTTAGGTGGGAGTAATGTAAAGACCCGTAAATTTCAAGGAAATTTTTTTTATTTAAGTTTCTTTGGAATTTTACAAGAGCGCAGTTTCTGACGGCACCTGATTCCGAGGCCCGGTGTGCCCGGAATCATTTTCCGAGGTTTGGCTCGGGTACGTTCAGTGAACGGACGAGCAGGTTTTTCTAACTTTTAACCGGTGCCCGGAATCGAATTCTGAGGGCACTGATGAAATCGCAGTGCCGGTATTCTCTTAGAAACGCCTCTTCCGGAGTTGCGTTTGCTCGGGTGTGGTTTTTAATTTTCGGGCTTAAAGTTAAGAAGTAAAATAATTTTGCGACAACTTTATTTTATTTCACTTAAGCCACTTGGAAGCCACTTGAAGCCACATAAAGGCGTCTTGAACTGAGTTAAACTGGATAGGATGCTATCCAAAAATATTCTACCCCCTTGTTAGGATATTTGTGAGGTGGGTCCCGCACGAGCCCCGCCGTTTCTTTCCGCTAAGAAACACACCCGCGAAAACCCATATTTATGAAAGTCAACTGACGCATTTCTTAAAATCTTAACAGACCATTTAATTGGGTGGTTTATTTCGTGAATTAAATGGGATGTTTCTTTCGTTGAATTAATTCAACGAATTAATTAAGTCGTTCCTTAACCAGTTTTCAAATTCTTTGGCGTAATAATAAAATAAGGCCAATGCGCGACCTCTGGTTATTTGTGCATTGAGAAGATTTGAGAGGACCCTTGTATCTTCTTCTCCCTTGCGAAGAACGCGAAGAACGCGAAGAACGCCGAACCCGGAAATCGACGACGCTCCCATCCGAGATGTTCTTCCCCGCCCCGATCTCCGATCACCAACCATTTGAGGTGAGTGATTTCGGGTTTCCTCTAAAGGTTCTTTTTGGTTTTAAACAAAACTCGGATTTAATTATTTATAATTTAAATCTGTTGTTCCTGGTTCGTTGAGCTCGCCGACTCAACGCCGGATTCCGCGACGACGAGACGCCTTCCCGTGACGACGCGACGATCCCCCTCTTCCGCGACGAGCTTTTCCGCGAAGAACGCCTGCGCGCGACGACCAACGAGGTAGGGATTTATTTTGGGAATTACCCCTTTTTAATTATTCCCATTTTTGAAACAATTTTATTTCATTAAGAATTGTTTCGGATATGAATTCATGTGTTGAACTGAAAATCCTCTCGTTGTTAATCTCTAACACGGAGGGTGCGGGCCAAACGAACACGGCCCAACGGCCCTCTGTCGTTCTTCGTTTGTGCGGATTTGACGGATGACGATGGTAAGTTCCGCAACGGATGTTTGACGATCCCTTAGTGAAGAACGAGTCCTGGGAGGAGCAATGGCGCAGACGGAAAGAGAATCGGACCACCGGAACGATCCCGGTGGCCCGCGGAACTCGCCGGCGGCGCGGGTCGCCGGCGCGGCGGCGCCGGCAGCCAGGAGCGGCGGTGCCCCGGCGCGCCGCCGGACAGGCCGCCGCGGCTTCAGCCGCGGCGGCGGCGGCACCCGTGGACCCGCGGCCGCGCGGGTCCGGTGCCCTCGGACGCAGCTGAAGCCGCGTCCTCGACTCAGCGCGGCCCCACGCGGGGGGCCGCGGCACCACCAGGCCGCGGGGGCAGCGCCCCGCGGCGCCAGGCCGTTCGGCTGCTCGGCCGAACCAGACCAGGTTGGTCCGACCGGCTGGGCCACGCCCTGGCTGGACCGGACCGGGTCGGATCGAGTCAGGTCGGCCCGAGCCCGTACCCCCCGTCTTCGGACAGTTTTCGTTCAAATGGCCGTATCTTGAGCTACGTGCCTCCAAACGACTCACCGTCAGCGGCAACACGATCCTTGGATCAAGACGGTCGTTTCGGTATATTGCACTCAAGGTTTCGGAATACTTTGAGATCGGCCGGGTTGGTTCGTACACGAAACCAACCGGGCCCTCGGAGCGGAAACGCTCATATCTTGAGCCACGGACGTCCGATTGACATGCCGTCAGCTTCGTTGTTTTCCTCTAAGTGAGAAATATCTTTTGGAATACTCCTCCTGAGGTTTGGACGCAGGTGGAGTACGGTCGGGTTGTTTTGACTTAAAATCCAACCGGGCCCCTGGGACGAAAAAGCCAATAACTCTCAGACCGGGCATCCGATCGACGCGCCGTCTGCGACGTTGAGTTCCGGTTAGCGATACGGAACTTTTGGATACATCAACTTCGGACTTTATGTCAGTTGATATATCAGCCTCTCGGCTCGTGGAGTGGACCCACCCGAACGAGCTTTCTGTGTGTGGAACCCTAGTGCTGGCTGCGACTGTTTCCTCGACAGCGACGACTGTGCACAGATCCTCCGTGGACTCCGACGACGACCGTGCAGAGATCCTCAGTGGACTGCGGCGACGAATGTGCAAAGATCCTCCGTGGACTCCAACGACGACCATGCAGAGATTCTCAGTGGACTGCGGCGACAACTGTGCAGAGACCCTCAGTGGACTGCGACGACTACTGCACTCAGCGATCCTGCGTGGATCAGTGTTTCAGGTCCTGTGTGGGCCTGATCCTGTGTGGGTCTGATCCTGTGTGGGTCCGTGCTCATCGGTTCTGTGTGAGCCAGCGCCTACAGGTCCTGTGTGGGCCCGATCATGTGTGGGTCACTGCGGGGTTAGTACCTATCGATCCTTCGTGGGTCCGACGACTTAGATGGTTCAATGATCATCTTTATCATCATCCGAAGAAGAATACATGTGTGAGCTGAATCTTGTGTTTACTCTCCTTTGTGGATTGTGTTGAGCTATCCTGTGTGGATTTACTGTTTACTCTCCTTTGTGGATTGTGTTGTTCTATCCTGTGTGGGGATAGATTTTCTTTCCTATGTGGACTGGGTTGTGCTTGGGCTCAGATGTTGGAGCCGAACGGGAATTGATAACGTAGGTATATGTATGGGCATATACCTAAGTCGTGTCAGATGTTACTTCGTGATTGTATATTTCCTTTTTGGATTATCCTTTGTGGATTTAGGGAGACCTTCGGGGGTCTCAGGGTCCCTACTGAGTAGCTTATACTCACCCCTGCACGGGCTATGCCCGCACTACGTTGTGTTGGTTGGAGACGACGGACAGCGCTGATCGTGGTGGAGGCGTGCGGAGCAGGACGGTACCTGGAGGTGGACCATTGGGCGGGACGTACTTGGAGCGGTTAGGTGGGCCCGAGGAGCAGTGGAGGCTATCTGTACCCACCCTTCAGGTGGGATTTCCAGAGGACGGCTCGACGCTGCAGTTTTCCCTTTCAGTTGCTGTTTTTCCTTTCAGTTGTACTTTACTGTTGGGCTTGTATTTCCGGCCCCTTTTACTTTCATCACAGCTTGTACAGTTTTTACTTACTGTTTACTTTTCCACTTGCTTACTATGTGGTTCTTGTTTACTTTTCAAAGGCAATGCCTTCCCTTTTGTTGGGATTTACGCCTTGCTGCTAGTCGCCATCCCCTGGCCTATGGAAGGCGGGCTTGGGGTAGTCACGGCACGGGCCCCGAGGACGGGTCGTGACATCAATATAAAAGATCATAATTTATGATATATTGTAAATATTTACTTTCACATGGATAATTGGGATAATTTTTGACTATATCATATCTTCCTTGTCATCTTTTAGGATATTTATATTTTTTATATTTTTTAATCACATATAATGTTCATAAAATACCATTAAAATTTTTTCTACTCTGTTAATTTTATTTAACATTAAAGCCACATAAGAAAATGGAATTATTATATAATCATTTAGTTTATTAATAATATGTAATGTTTACAAAAAAAATATGTAACACAATAAATCACCGAAATATTTCTCAGTTTCATGTAATTTAAATAAATTACATTTTTCATCTAATTGAAAAAAAATTCTCTATTTGATAATAATTTCTTTATATTATTCAATTGCTAAAAAATAAAAATATATTAATATGATAGTAAAATTATTTTATTATTAAAACATAATTTATAATCAAAATTATATTCTTTTTATACATATGTTGAAAAATATTATTATTTAAGATAATAGAATTAAATGTTTTAATTTTTTTCTTAATTAAATATAATGGATATAGTCAAATAATATTGAACCATTTGAAAAAATAATATGAAATTAGTTGTAAATATTTGAAATACAATCATAAATATTGATGGAGTTATGTTTTAGAGAAATTTTAAGGCATTATCTCAAATAGTTTACAATATTTTATATATTCTACCATTTCTAGGGTGAAAAAATTTATTATGGTTTCTGTTTATCATTAAAAAATATAATATGGTCCAATACATCAACTTTTAACATAATTATTCTATAAATAATATACCTTTGTCAATATTAAATATATATATAAAGTAGAAATCAATTTTAATTTTAATGCCTGAAATTTAATGAATTGTTTTTCATAATATATGAAATTTTATGCATAAAAAATGACTTCTATCAACCTCATGAATAGTGATAAATAAAATATAATAAATAGGGTTAATAAAAAAATATTACATTATATTTAAAATTAATAAAAATTATAACATATAATAGTTAATTTAAATTAATTTTTTAAATCAAATCAAATGACAGTAATTGAAAAATTGGTATCGTCACAATACATTGAAAAAAAATATTTTCAAATAAAATAAAAAAAATATTAACTTATCATAATTTTTTTATTATTATTTTAGAAAATTATTTTCATTTTCTATATAAATTACTAAAAATTATTGTAATTTACTTTAATTTAAAAAATATTTATATGGAAAATTCATTTTGATATATAACATTGATTCAAGAAAAATTGTGTTTTTATTTCTATGAATTAATCAATATTATTTTATTTCGTTTGATTATAGTACTATTATTATAATGTTTTTAAAAAATTTCATTCCCAATAATTAAAAGACTACGTTATAATATTTTTTTAATATATCAAAATTTCAATAAATCAATGTGTTGTATGTGAAGAAATCTGTCACGCATATTATCACATTCTCAAAAACATTTGGGTGTTACGTTCTAACCCCACCGTTAAAAAAATTAATTTCATATCATAATTTTTTTCTTATGTATTGATAAGATAAATAGTTTAAATAAAATTTGAATAAAACACACATCATAAAGGGGACTATAGAAAACCATTAAAATTTCGACGTGGAAAAAATAATGTTTAAATTAAATGGAATATAATTTCATTCATATATAGCATAAAAATTAATTGGATTTTAAATTATCGATTTGGATGATAAAACTAATTAATTAATTAGAAAATATATTAATAGGGGAAAAATCAGTCAGAATGCTAATGAACACAAAACAATAAACCTATTATAGGTGAAAAAACCATCCATTCAGAAAAATTAAAGGTAATAGTAAAATTTATTTCCTAATCCTTTTTTTGATCATTGTAGGTTTCCATTAAACTGAAGATATAGAACATAAGAATATATACATAGAGGAATTTTTTCCTTTTCATCAGAATACTTCCATTCATTGATTTTCCTCGATTAATATATTCATATTCTATTAGTCAAGTTAATTAATATTTATTTTGTATTTTCTATTCCTAATGAACTAAAATTAACTACTAAATGATTACAAAATATTCTAAAGAATAAAAAATACACTCATCTTCAATGTAGTTATTTACCACAACAACAAATATTAGAATATTTTTTCTGATATCATAAATAATAATATATTGTCATACAATAATGTCAAAAGTTCATCTTAACCCATTCAATAAGTGTTTAAAATAAAAAAAATGCTCTAATGAATGTCCAAAAAATTTGAATTAATATATATATATATATAAACAAGGCAATTTAATTGAAAAAATTATTCTATAATCCTTTGCCAATAATTTTTGAGTAACTATAAATTTCATATACCAAATATGACAATACATTGATCATATATTATCACGAAATAGTGTAATAAATATATTAACATATAACCTCAATGAAATCATACATGTTTCAAAAAAATATTATCAATTATGGAATATATTACATAATTCCTAAAAAAATTAAACTCCACCTATGATTTTATTAAATAAATTATCTTATAATTTGTAATGAAATACATGGTCATAAATACTATCCCATTTACATTATAAACAATTACTTTATCACAGATAAATAATATTATTTAAATAATAGAAACATTTGAATTAATATTTATTCTAGATAATCTGTTTCTCCATAAAATATCATCTCTCTCTTAATAAATTCAATATTTTATCAGCACTATTCAAAATTTTCATTAAAAAACATAAATAAAAATTATTTCCTAAAACTCATTAAGGATTTATCATTCTTATAGGCAATATAAAATATATAAATATATTTATACAACAACATTAATTACTTCCAATATATAAATAATTTAATAATTATACATCATTATTAATAATTAATGAGTAATTTTCATCTTATTCAATAATCCATCCTTCCTTTAATATTTAATTAATTGTATCCATGTCATCAATAGTACGCCCCTAACACGTACAAAACTGTTTTTATTCTTTTAGAACATTCTCTTTATGGCATAAATTTTAATGATTCCAATATTTTACACATTCAAATCATTAAACTTATGATAATACCCAGAGAAATAAATTATTCTCATCTATTTCATTAATGAAAACATTTATATTTCCTTGAATGTTACATTTTCTATATACGTTCTTTTTTCAATTGAAATATATTCTCATTCATCAAAGTCACACCTCTTTGTGATTCTTCAAATATAATTGGTATGTAGTAAATTACATTGTCTTCCATATATAATTTTCAGCAAAATCTATATTTATCTACATAGGATCCCTAAGAACCTCTGAAAAGTTAATATATATTTCATTTATCAAGATAGTTGATTTAGAATAATATGGAGGATTCACATTTTATCTCTTCTGTGAGTTGGCTTCTCATACATACAATCATTTCCAATTCAATAGAATTGATAGGTATCATAATAACTCCATGTTCGAATAATAAAATAAAACCAAAAACTATTGTGTGAGAAATAATAGTCAAAGTAGGAAAACACATTATTATGTAGTGGAAATTATAGGATGTATGAATGTCACATATGCGATTTTATTTTGAGATATTATTTTGTTTATTATTATCCCCTTATTTATTCATTTTTTAGGAGATTCTTAGAGAAAATGATGAATTTGGGCTTTACAATATGATTCTCATTGTTGGTACATGGATAGAACACAGTATGGGGAAAATGTGTCGTGTCACCTAGTAAACTGTGAAACTAATTATGTCTTCAAAATAAGAAACCACAATGAATTCACACCTTTTGAAAAACCATGGGATGTAATGGTGTATAGAGATTATAATAGAGTGTGCAAGAACCATTTTTTGGAACAGTATTTTAATCCATGATAGATAAGAAAGTAACCTATTAAGGACATTAAAAATTAGAAAATTAACTTTTTTAAAACTTTGGATTTAACCCTCAAACCCACTCCAATCCCAAATATTCAGTATTTTTAGCTTCATGATCTCACATTATTCCAATACATAACTGTTAAACTCTTATCATTTTTTATTTCTATGGGGGGATAAAAAACAATCTTTAGTAAGTTTCTTTTCTCTAAATTTCTCACTTCATACAGGGTTTCTCTTTCCTCCTACTTGAGTTATTATTTTATTGTGATTTATTATACCTAATGAATGGTCAATAATGATATGATTGGGGAATTCATGATGGTTTTTTATATTTCGTTTATAAGGCATCCTTGAGTTGTGGTTGTTGTTTTTCATCGGTTTCATAAATTTTCACAGGGTTAGGTTGTTGGTTCCATGATTTTCCATTCCCATATGATTTTTTCTAACATTCATGGGTTCATAAATGTCTATAATGGATTATTTTTGTGGTAAATAATATGTTTTAAAAATTCTATGATATATATATGTGATGAAATATTTTTTTTTGAAAAAAATTGCTGTATTTTTTTAGTGATTTATTAAGTTATATTTTTTTTGTGATAATGTGAAATGGATTTTTAAATGGTTCATGAAGTGAAGATTTTTTGGAAGTGGGTTTTAAAAAAATAATTAGATTTTGTTGCATGATAGAATATTTTTTCTCCTTTAGTGATGTTTTTAAATAATGGATGTAATGTGAATATTGTTATCAAACTGATTTGGTGTGTGTATGAATATGGAAGGGGTTTTCCATTAAAATGGTATGGATTCATGTTTTTTTCATGTAGTGTCTCTAAATGTGATTTATAAACGATCCATGTTTTGTGAAATTTGTTTCAAACTGGTTTTGGTGTGTGTGGGAAATTAATTTGTATTTTTTTATGGGAAATTTGGTTTACATGCAAGCCCTGGTGGTTGAATAAATCCAAATTTTTAAAGAGGTACTCTAATTTTATGTTAATGATGCTTGGAATGTGTATATGAATGTAATGATTTATGTGATATATAAAATTGAATTTTAGATTAAAGGGAATAGATGGTATCTAAGAGGACTAACAACAAGTATTATTCTAATTGATTTAGATGTGGTTGAGGCTTGAGATTCATCCCAAAGGTTTGGTTATTACAACACTAACTAAATATGTGTTATGACCGGAGACCAATATACATTGGGAATTGATACCCTATAGTAGCTCATAGAGGTGAATATGGTTGGTTTGGGATTATAAATTAAAGACTATTAGACCTTAGTATGTGATCTCCCTTAATTCCATGTTCATAGAAATGATTTGGTTTTGGTATGATGGTTTTTTATTACTATAGTTATATGTTTTTAGGGCCCCAAAATTGCTACATTACCTCTAGTGATTGACTATGGTTATCTCCTGTGACATGATTCATATGTGGTCTGCTTCCAACCATCATTTTTTGTAGGCTGTTGTGTACATTATGGATTTAATTAAAGTTTTATTTTAAAATATTTTCCTTAAATGGGATTTCTTGAAAAATTAATCTCCTTAAATGTTCTGTAAAATGGAACATATTTTCATATAAATATATAAATTTTAATTTGTCTTATAATGTTATTGATTGAAATATTTTGTTTGGGTGGAAGGATATTGGGATTTGGCACCCAACCTACACACTCCATTAGGTGTATGTAGATTTTGTTATGCATGCCTCAGGTAAAGGAAATATGTATTCTATTAGTGATAGTGCATCCATATTCTAGTGTTCCAGTTATTTCAGGTGTTGGTAGTTACGGCGTGATGGTGATGATCATATTTTTTCTTGGAGGATATTTGGATGGTTTTTTTGTTTGTATTATTTGGTGGTCTTTTGTTTTTTAGATAAATTCATAATACTCTAAACCCAAAATTGATTGTACCTAATTTGGTTTTTTTATTAGTTCTATGATATATTGTCTTGTTGGTTATACAAATTTGTGAAATCATTCCCAATGTGTATTACTGATACCTTCTCACTAGTTTCCCACTTGTGGATATTAGGAATTTCCTTCAGGCTAAGCCATGAATCTGGTCAGGTGTTGGGATTGATGGAACTCTAGTTTGGTTCTTGACAATAAATCATGACACCCTATTTTTTTATATGACACCATATGACTAATCTAGTACATTTATAGTCAGGATATAATCATATCATTCTAAATGTATCATGATGAAAATTTTAATTACCCAAAGAATATCCCCCAATAGTGTTATACCAGGTGCACTTTAAAATCAAAATAATTATGCACTAGATTAATAAATTAAATATACATGGGAAACCATTTTAATTGTTATAAACTGAAGGTGAATCTATTATAAATCATATTAAATTTTTATTATATATATTTGGATGTTTTTATATGGAAGGCACACTTTTTGATAAGGTTACTTAACAATATTATCCTATATAAAATATTACCATAAGAGTGATCTCTAAATATTTCTTATCCATATTTACTAAGGGAACAAATCAATTCATTGATCTCAAATATAGAAATCCCTACGTTTCATATAAAGATCTTAAATCTTATTGTATTAGTATTAATTAACCAGCCTAGTGATCCAATATATTATCATAATGTTCGAGTGAATTAGTAATATTGGATACATTTAAAACTTCTTCAGAAATGTTAAAAATCATCATCCACTTAAGTTTTCACAACATTCACCCTTCATATACATATAATAACTAAAAATTAATATTATATATGTAATAAGGGAAATATAATAATGGTTTTGCTCAGATTCTCATTAAGAGTAAACAAATTAGATATCATTGATCATATAAGAATAACAAGTGAATAAGGATATGATAACATAAACATTTCATTTCGAAACCATAACTAGAAAATCAATGATAATAATCTAGGTTGATGGGGCAATGAATGATAGATCATTGAAAAGTAATTATAAATTAATCAAATAACATGCTTCTTTAGAGGAAAAAATTTAAAAATAAATAAAGATTTGTGTCCTACACATAAGCATAGAAAATATGTTTATTAGTAATCATGTATCACTAAAATGAATACATTTGTGGCCTATAATCACTAATCATTCAATATTTATGGTTAATTACAAAAACTATAATAGTATATTTGTTTTAATCCCTCTTCAAAATCAATTAACACACCCATAACTATCATAGAGGATTGTGTTCAATCCCCATTCCCTAGTTACTATTCCTTATCAAGACTCTGACAGAGGACAATGCCTGTCACTAAATAAGGATAACTCATATTTACATTCATTATTATAATTTAAGATATCCATATTTATTGAATTCATTGAAAATATATCTAATTTAGTCACACCCACCACCGAAAAATATAGATGTTCTACCCCCTCTCATAGAACACACATCCCATCTTAACATGTGAAAAAAAATGATTAAAAAATTTCTGTATGGAATAACCCAGGGGAATGGAATCGTATTAATTAAGATATTTCCATCATATCATAATCAATTCAGGTAAATAATCAGGATTTTATCATTTGATCATATTTACAGTAATGATTAAGAAACAAACATGGATGTCTTATTAAATGTAAAATTCCATTTAAACATCACCAAAATATTTATTGAGGAAAATAACCATTTCTAATCATAATCATTTATTTCAAACCTAATATATCCCAAATATTTTAAATAAACTTTTGAATTAACATTTGAAACATTTAAAGAAATGTTTAACTCACCGAGTTGTCATAATGGGTGTAAATTATATTCATTCCATTAATATTATTGGAAAATGTTCAATACAATATTATGGTAAAAAGATAAAATAATCCTAATTTGGAAAATTACACAAATATTTCATTTAATATAATTTGTAAAAATTACATAATGGGTAAAAATAAAATAAATTATCGACATAATTATATTAAAAAATTATGGAAACTTTTTTTTATAAACGATTGATATGGATAAAAAATTATTTCGGACTATATTGGAAATTAATTATATTTTTTGTAAAATAATTTTATCAATCATTTTATGAACCAATTATAGTAAAATTGAAATATTATAATAATATTCCATGAATAACTAGAGAAAAAAATTATGTGATTATATAGCGGTATATCATGAATTTGTAGAAGAAGAAACATAATCATAAACAATAATTCTAAATATCATGATTCTAACAGAAAACACCTACCACTTTGGAAACCTTCAAATAAAATCATCCTGAAATAGAAAATATATTATGGGTTTTAATATACTTATTATTTTCGTGGACATAATCCTCAATCACATTCATGGGTAGTATATCGATAACATAGAATAATAATGAGGTAAATAGAAAATATTTTCAATAGAAATAAATGCTTGAAGAAAATCCCTTAACTCATGATCAACTTTTTAGGAATGTTCTCTAACATTATTTTCATTTATAATCCTATATGGTCATAATCTATAAGCCATAAATGGAATCCCATTTAGATTTGAATGAATTTATATGATGTATTAAGGGAATCTAAGAATCTGCTATACTTGGAAATGGGTGATCTAGAATGAATAAAAAGTTAAGATGTATGGTAGAGTTGTTATTCCCATTTATAAGTGAGGGAAGATGTAGTTGTTGAATTAAGTAAAATATTAAAATATAATTTGGCCATCTTCAAGAAAAATACCTCAAAACTGATAAATATTTAAATAAAATGAATCTAATTTCAAAATATCATCAACCAATGAATGTTAGACAATGATTTATGTCATTTTAAACCTTATTTTTTATTCACCCTATTGATTTGAAATTCTATCCATAAACATGGTAGTAACATTTTCAATATTCAAGGGTTATAAATTTACATATAAGATGAAGATTTGTACATTAGTGTCAATGAAAGGATATTTTAGACTATATATTGTTCACCTTGACCATTATATATGATATTCCAGAATTATAAATAATTTAATAAAATATTATTTTAATAAAATTTCATTTACATCATTTATGAAAATAATCCTTAATCCTGAAATTAATGACATGGTGATAAATAAAATATTTTAATGTAATCATTCCGTATATAGAAAATATTTCATATTTATCTAAAAACACCCTAGAATATAAGAATTATGTTTAATTGCATTGCTGTTAATATTGTTAATTTTTTCTCTCTTAGTTTTATATATATTGTATCGATGATGTGGAATATATTATATTTATTATTCCACCACTCAAAATTCTAGGTAAATTAATATTATATTTAAAAATAAATTATTTTGTATATAAATAGTCATAATAAATATTATCCTCTTTTTATCGTTATTAAAAAATTAGAGTTCATATAGTCAAGATCATGAAATGTTGTATTTATTATTTTTCTAAATTAATTATAGGTCATAATATTATAATTTTTTTAAAAAGTTACTATATATTTTATATTTGTATGTAATTGTATAAACCACGCACATTAAATAGAATAATGGTACTTATTAGAAAAGATTTGATTCCTTCACTCAAATTATTAACAAAAATTTCTCATTTTACCCTTACTAGGGTGATAAATATTTATATTTATGGTTATTAATATTGAATAGAAGTGAATGAGTTCTCTTAAGAAATATAAAAAACTTCAATATTAAATACGATATCAATTTCTCATGATTAAATATATATAACTGGAGTAAATAAAATTTTAAATGGATTTGTATATATTAATGAAATAATTGTTTTTATAAAAATTTATTTTTATGTATAATGATAATCATATCCAAAAATAAAAAATATTTATTTTTAAAATTTAATAAATTATGTTATTATAAATAAATAAATCACAATTAATTTTATGACTAAATCAAAAATATGATGAAACTTTTAAATAGTATAATTTAATTAAATGAAATTTCATTATTTGAGAAATAGATATTTTTAACTATTTACAAAATAAATTAATATTTTGTAAAAAAATTCACCATAAAATAATTTTTATATAATTATTAAAAAATGATGGGAATTTTTAGAAATAAAATTTATAATTTTCTACGCAATTAATTAAAATTGAAAAAAAATATTTTATAAGAAAATGAATTTAAAACATAAAATGGATTAAATAAAAAGTGTGTGATTATTTTTTATGAATAAGTTAGTAAATTCAAGTTGGTTAAGACCATCATAAAATTAATAAAATTAATTTTCAAATTTTAACAATATATTTACATTTCATGGATAAAATAATATTTATATAATATATAAAAACTTCCATAAAGCACTATGATATGTAGTAAGAATGAGATAGAGATTAATTTTCATTTTGAAAAAAATTTAAGGCTCTTATATTGTGTGAAAATAATTGTATACAATGATGAATATGGGTATGAATAAAGGATCAGTTCGTGGGGGACTTAGGTCCTGACTTATGGTTTAAAAAATTTTAATAATAATTGTGTGGCTCAACCCTAGATATAGACATAATCAATGGTCTTTTATACCCTTATTATCATACGAGTACTTAATATGTGAATTTTAATTAATTTTTTGTCAAATTATTTATTTAATATTCCTATTTTAATATTAAAATCATGTTATATTACCATTGGTGGATCCATACAAGATTTTTGTATGCACAATCTACATGGAAATGTGCACAACGGATTCATGATAATT
The DNA here is from genome assembly GCA_963277665.1 of Viscum album. Taxonomy (NCBI): domain Eukaryota; kingdom Viridiplantae; phylum Streptophyta; class Magnoliopsida; order Santalales; family Viscaceae; genus Viscum; species Viscum album. The sequence continues at coordinate 477,931,111 of OY728148.1, forward strand.
AATACATGAAAGTGATTGGTCTCTGTAGTAGGATGTTAAGGTTCATGGACATGGGGATTCAAATAGAACCAAGATAGACACTAGATTGTTACCTCATCAATTTAATTTATTTAATTATCTAAATTTAAGTGGTGAAATAGGATGGTCTTTAAGACCTTCAAATTTTTAATTCAAGAATACTATACTTGATAGCTTTTTAATAAGAAATATGGAGCAAAAATGTTGTTCTAATATATTTTATGAAGATAATTATAGAATAATTATTGTGTTGGAGGATATGAATAAGTGTAAAGACATTTTGAAATAAATTTATAATTGTATTAATAAAAACAATAGTATTCACTAATTAATTAGAAATAAGAACACAAATTTTATTGAATACATTTTATTCATTATAATTCATTTTATTCAAGAATTGTTTTATTTAACATTAGGTTAAAAATTTATAATCAGTTTTATGAAAAAAAATTTAATTTTTTTTAAAATTTAAATCCTTTTTTCATTTATAATATCATATTTATATTAAGATTATTTTATTAATTTTTATGAAATGATTGATTTATCTGGTAATAATATGAAATTATTATTTTAAAATTATTAAAATCAATTATTTATATAAATAATGTTAATTAGATGTCAATTATAGTGTTCATATGTTCTAAATGTTATAGATGATTGAATATATTAATGATAATATAAGTAACTCAATTAGAATTAGAAATAATAATGATTTTGATATAATTTATTTTATTTTCATAGAAATTCATTTGAATTAAAACTATATTTCATTGTGCAATACTCATTTATATTAAAATTGATTTATATCACATATAGAAATTGAATCATGACAAATCGTTAAAATATTTTGAATTAATTGGTTTAATTTTCGTAAATAGTTCACTTCTACATTCTATAATTATTAATAATGACACTGATAAATATATGTCACCATGGTAAGGGTAAAATGGATAAAATATGTATAAAACAATAATATGTGGTTTCAAAATAAAAAAACAAATTACAAAATTTCACAATATAGTGTAAATTAATACATAGTCATCCTAGAAACTAATATATGGCATTTGTGTTCCAATTTCTGATAATTATTACATTTAGATAATTTTAGGTAGATAAAATTCCAAAACTCTGACTCTCATGATTTCAAAATGTATAAAATTTTTACATGATATTAATATGATGATTTGTTTTATCCTAAATGATTATATAAAATATGTGTTGATTTTTTAATTTGACTTTATTTTTAATTTTTATTGATTTAATAATTTCCATAAATTCTTATACAAAACCAAAACATATTTATTAAATAAATATAAAATTTTAATAAAAGAATTTATTATTATTATACGAAGAATATTTTATTAAAATATTGTGTTTTGTGAATGTTTAAGTCAAATATGAAATATTTGTTATGTGTTAAGGGTTTATAAAATAATTTTTCAGTTTTATTGTTTTTATTGAAGCAAAAAAAATGTTAAAAGAATCAAAAATGACATTGAAGAAGTTTAATGAAATTAATATTTTATTATATTATTCAAAAATCCAAAAAACTTGAAATAAGACATGGTGAATAGTATATGATATTATATGTCATCCATCATCCATTTATCATTCATAATAAAACTTATATGAAAATGTATTCACCTTTCTTGTTGAATGAGAAATTAAAATAGTTGTCATTCTAACTCAAAAACACTGGGTTTAATAAAACAATAATGGTTGAAGATATCACAAAAACATATATAAATTAATTGTTTTATAATATTTATATCTTAAAATATATTTCATTGAATCTTTTTATGTTTGAAATATTTTTTATTCATACTAACTAGAATATATTTATTTGTAAATCCTAGAGTTCCCCTCTCCTCAATTATAATAGGGAACATATTATACACACTTCCAAAAAAATTAGAGCCTTATATCTCTCCACATAACTTTCATAATACATTACATGATCCTATTACAACAAAATATAATTTATATTCTTTCCAAAATTCCATCCCTTTAATGATTAATGTGTAAGTCAGAACTGGGTCCTTCATTAAGTGGTATAATTCATAACTGAGAATATTCATTATTATTTCATATTCAAAAAAATATGAATTAATTTTATAATAAATATAATAATTAATATAGTATATAGAATATAATAATAATTTTTTTAATTATGGAACAACAATTTTCACCTTCATATCCTACAAAATAATGAAAACATAACATATCTGTTTGTACCACTTACCCTCTCCACATCGTGGTTTAATTATATTCATCTAAACACAACATTGATAGTTATAATTATAGAATAAATTTATTTATATAGCATTTATGATATTATTATTATCATTCCTGGGTGATTTATTTTTTAACATTATTTTATTCCACATAGCAAAAAATAAAACCTACATACATGCGTCTATATGACATACCATCTCTATGAATGGTTTAATAACTTATTCTATATATAAAATATATATATGATTATAAATTTTTACTTTATTAAAATAATATTAAACACTATAGTGATTTTGTAAAAATGATAAAAATATTGTTTTCGGGAATGTCGAACAAAAAAATAAATGAAAATCAATGCGGTTATAACCCATAACACTTTTCTAAGAAATAGTTATTAATAACCATATAATAATAAATTAAAATAAAGTAAAATTTTTTTATTGATATTGATTATGGTTCTAGAAATCATTAATATTTTGAAAATAATTATTATAGATAATTATTTGATGTGTATGACGATGATGTTGCTTAAGGTAAGGGTCTAACTTAAAAAATAGTCTTCTTTGTGAAATATGGTATCTTATGAACTTTTTTTTAGGTTTATAATTATACAAATATAAATTTTATATATTGATTATCCTTTTTAATGATATTTAATGTTTAAGTAAGTGTTATTCATTCATTGATTTTATAAATCGAATGTTAAATAAGTTGTACTGTTTTATGGAACAATTTCATTATATTATTTGGAATTATATGTAATATGTTTTTTATGATTGATTTTCATGATATATCTCAAAATAATATTATGAGATTTAAAATATTTTTTTTATTTATATTATATTTTTATATTCATTTTGATCACTTAATGAAAATAAGAATCCAGAAGAATATTTTTCTCAAAATCCACTTTTTTAACTGTTTAGTAAAAATTCATATTTCATACACATCCATGTTTTCAAAAAATCATTTAGTTTATTTACTAATATGAAATATTTTCTAACATAAATTCTTCAAATTTTTTAATTTTTTAAAAGTAGTTTAAAATTAATCTCTTTTTCATATTCCAATTAATATACATTTGATTTTTGTTATGTAAAAAAATAATCATTAGATAAATGTAAATTGAATGATTAAATTCCCTAAAGTCATGAACTCATAATGAATTTATGATTCACATAAATTTATGTAACTTTGTTTAAAAATAATAATTTTTCCGGTAAAATTATGATAAAATATATTTTAAATAAACTATTTCAATATGAGAATATTATTTTCTAAACAAAACCAGTGATCTTTTAATGTTATTTTTAGTCTATCATTATATCATTTTATGTTAATTATGAATTATTTTGGATATTATCCAATGATACCCCCAATTTCTATTATTCATTATGATAATAATGATTATTATTGAATATAGATTCTATGAAACCCATCTCCCTCAGATGGTTCAATAATGTTACAAAACACATTTTTTTCATTGGGTTATGTCCTTATGAAATGTTTAGATGTTTATGAAACCTATTTTAATTTATTTAATAATTATATGATGAATAGTTTACATAGTTGGAGGATTAATAAGGATGTAAAGGCTCCTCGTAATAATGTATCGGATTTGGGTTGAAATATGGGTGGGATATAATTTATTATAGTACTATAGTTGTATGGTAGCTAGAGGTATTGTTGAACTATAGAAATATATTTATTAAGAAACTATAGTAGTTACTGTAGCAGAGTACTAAAGTTGCAATACTATTCAACCAAATTTTGATTTTGGTCGACTGGGCCTTTGGGAATTCAAGGGGGCTATGATACAGACATGATGTACATGTGGTGACATAAGAATGTTGCATAATGGGCCTTTGTCCCATCCAATTGTGGGCCTACGAGACTTGAAATGGGATTCATGACCATTGGTCCTTTGTACCAAAAATATATAATCTAATAATGTAACATGATGGGAGGGTTATCCATGGGGGATATGAACCGCATTTTACTATTTTGTGTGTGCAATGTTTGTGTGTGTTTACTTTAAATTGAACCCCCAACTACATGATATAATATATTGAATGTTTTATCCTATTTTTTCACACCAAAGTTTTATTTTAATTTTGCTATGGGTGGGCCAGAAATTATATATCCTTCTAATGAATTTGGTAATTATTGATATCTAATGAGATAAACAAGACTGGAAAGGGAGGTGAACATTGTTTAAATATGGATTTTGTTCAACATGGTGGTCATAAGAGTGGACACTATTTAATATAATTAAATGGGGGAGAGACATAAATCACATTGGATGGTCTAGTAATTTATCCATGGGTCCAAACGAAATGATTATCTATTATTTCATCCATACCACAAACTTATGACACATTCCAATGTTAAGTTCTCATGGATCACTTTCATTAATTTCATTATGATCAAGGTCTTATGAATAGTCATGATTTGTCTAATTATTAAAGGTAAAGATCTATGATATTATTATTATGGTTTTAATATATTTCCCTCAACTTCTAATACACATTTCCTTCTATTTTTATTATGTGAGCATTAATATGTCTTTTTTTTACCATCACTATTCATATCAGATCACCCATACTTATATATTTTCCACTGGAATTTAATGAATGGTTTTAAATATTTTGTGTTTAAAATTTATTCATATATTGACGAAATTATATGATGATGTTTTATATATCTTTTGAAATATTTGATCATTTTATCAAGTATCCAATGATATGATACATATTTTATTCTTTAATAGATTGTAATTTTATATAAATAATATTTATCTAGTAATATATAATATTTATGTATAAAAATAATGTTTCATATAGTTCATATAACAGAATGGTTTAGTAATCATTTGGAAACTAGGATGGTAAAATGTTATTCAATACCCATAGTATAATCCTATGTATAAGATATTTCAATATGTAATGATAATGAACTATGTGGGATATTCCTATATAAACATCCATGTATGGATACATCATGTGGATATAGTGTTGTCATATATGAATCTAGCAGTAATAATAATAAAATGATTAGTTGTAGTATATAAAATCTTTTATTATGGTTTATAATGAGTGTACCCTAACTGCACACATGGTTCGAAAAACATAAGGGATATGAATGTGTTAATTTACATTCTCATTATGATTTAATATGTTGGGTGTGCATATAAAATGTCCATGTGAGACCTCAGTTATACCTGATAGACATATGTTGAGAATATGTTTTTATGATTGAGACATTGTACAAATATATTTTAAATATTATTTGGTTTCCCTTTCTTATTTTTGATTCTCACATTATGCTTTTTTTGTGACTAGATGGAATCTAAATGAACCAAGTTCATATTTTATGAGATAGAAAATTTAATGATTATACATTTGAGAAACTAATTGAAATTATATATGGAATGAAATCATTTTGATAAATTATAATTATATATCTATTTATTTAACTAATAATATAAAATGGCTGATTTTACAAACATATCTGATAATAGAAAATGGTGTTTTAGGAAGAACATAGTAGGTAAAATACTCATTTTTCTACATGTTATATATATTCGATGAAACCCCAATGGTATTATCTTTTAGGAATGGAAATATTTTATTATTGTGGAAATGATGGAAATATATAAATTAATTATCAAATAAAAATGTAAATTTTAGATAAATAAATAAATATTAATAGTTGGTTCCCTATAATATCTTTAACAATTCTAATATTAAATAGTTGAAAATATTTCCATTGTGAAAATAAATTTCTATATCTAATACCTTGAAAATATGATCAGAATTGTTTTGTGATTAAATATTTTATTATTTACAGTGAAGATTCAATCAATGTATTATGAAAGGAAGGGAACATTGTGAAATTTTATGAAGAATAATAGTTAATGGAATAATATAGAATGAGAATGATTTAACTGTTTATGTATTGGAATTTGAAAATGGTGTTGTAGAATAATTTTTATTATTTGTATTCTAGTAATAAAAATTGTGAATCATTTACATACTGTTTTTCATTATTTTGGATTTAATGATTTTGATGATAATGTTTAACTATACTAATGACCTTGAAGGTTTATTTGATTTATATTTTTTATTATATATAAGAACACAATTTTGAGGGATAAATATCATTTATTATCTTCCAAATGATGAAATAATAGTTTTTATTTGAGATCTATAGACAATTTATCATGTCAATGAGATAGTGTTGATAACATGGGAATTTATTATATAATTTATAACCAATTTTTTAATGTTATCCCTGACATAGATTACATAATTGTATCATTTCTTTAATATACATTATATTATGTGATTGTATTTATTTAATGAGGATATTGTTAATTTTTTGATTCATGTGTTTTTTCGCATTATTTTTATTATAAATCAGTTTAATACCATGTTTAATGAGAAGATATTATTATAGAATTATCAAAAATTTAATGTGATATTTATCGATATATTGTATTTTATAGGGTTTGAAGTTGTGTTAATTTTGGATGATATTGATAAATATTTTTAAAAAAATTGATTCTTCATTTTTTCAGACATGTTTTGTAAGGGTGTTACGATTTACTACTTATAAAATAGTTTAACTGGAAGTTTTTTGTTTATTAATTTAGATTATAGTTATATTTATCATACTAGATAATGTGTAGTAGTAATATTTTCTATAAATATATAAATGTAGAAGTAACTACATTCCATTATTTTATAGATCTTATCATCTATTAAATCTTAATTTTAGTACTTTATGAAGGAAAAATTCATCAAGATAATTCATTTCATATAGTAATATTCGATGTCGAAATTGATCAAAGCACAACCAAAGGATCAATTACAATAATAATAAAAAAATATAAATTATATTTTCTCATATAGCCTATCATGATATTATATAATCTAATAATCATTATGAAATGGATCATGAATGAAATTCCTATACATTTTCCTTCATTTATTTTTCATCAACCACATTCTTAGCTATCTACGATTTTTGGACTTATTGTTGTTAATATTCTCATAACCATGTTATCTATAACCTGTTATTATTTCTTGAATGTACAGTTTCTCCTCTATGCATATTTGTCAACATAACTCCATTGTTATCCTTATCTTCTTGTCAAATTTTGAGGCATTTGAGTAAACCCATGTGTTTCCCTATTTTATTTTCAATGTAAGTATTATTATCCCTCTTTACGATGAAGATTTTCAATAATGGTTTATAAGAATATTGATCCTTTGAAGACCAATAATAAAATTTTAGGGGTTATTTTAATTTTGGGAAGATTGTTAAATCCGAAAAATTAAGATAAAATATACTATTCTCAATATCATTCCTAGAAAATAAACCTAACATTATGGAAATGTTTATATTGTATAGAAATATTATTATAATAAATTCATTTATTTGGAGGTTATGAATATGATTAAAATAATTTTTAAATAAATTCACAATGATATTACTATAAAGAAATTGTACTGAATAATTTTTGGAAGTAAGAATTTAATTTTTATAAAAGTGATTTTGTGCCTGAAACTATATTTTCATGAAAAATGGTTATTTTTACTAAGAAAATGATGAATTTAAAATTAATTTGTTAATATTTTATAAATTTAACATTATAAATTAGATATCATATTTAAAATAATGAAATAATAAATAACTTATGTTGTTATTTCACACCTTTTCTGAAATGATTTATTATTCATTAAATAGTGAAAAATAAAAATTTCTCACATAATTCAATTTTATTTCTTAAATATTATAATTTTGATTCTGAATTATACTATTTATATAATATTATAGTGAAATTTAATTCATATTATTTTTAATAAAATAATTCATTTTATTTTATTAAACAATATTCATGATTATGATATAAGTTATTTATTATGCAAAAAACAATTTTAATTATTTTTTTGTCATTTTGTTTTACACCTTTATATTAATGTTGATTCATAAAAATACTATGGTTGTATATAGATATATGGATACCATGTTTGGTAAAATACGGATCAATTTTTTTAAATAGGTCATCATCATTTTGGGTCATTATGAATTGTAATCATCATAAATATTTATTACATAATCAGGGATAAAATGAGTAAAACATGTTTTAACCAATGAAATAAAGTTTAAAAATAAACCAAAACCTATAATTTAATTTAATTTAATTTTATAATCTCAACACTAGTGATTATAAATTATAACATATGAAATTTTTCTCCATTTTTTCTAGAAAATTATAATTTTATTATTTTATGTTAAGGTGGTTCCAAAATGTAACAATCCTGATTTTAATATCTCTAAAATTTTTACATGAGAGTAAAAAAGGATACGATTTTTTAAATATATCAATTTCAAATAAAAATAAACGATTTTTTAATTGTATTTTATTTATAATTTTTAGTGAGTGTATAAGTAGCGTAAATTTATTTACAATACTAATGTTATATTTTCACATTTAAAAGAAAAAATAAATGAATTTCAAAATATTTAAAGTAATAAATATGACTGAAATATTATTTTGATAAATAAATATATATATATATATATTACGATTTTTTTATCTATAAAATTGTTTTTAATCCTTTTCATATTTTGAATAAATTACAAAAAAAAGAAATGTTAAAAATATGTAAATAATGATTTTTAAGAAAAATAAAATTTTCTAAATAATTTAAAATAAAATAAAAACTAAAATAGGATAATGTGGATAATATCTTTTTAAAATTATCATTATTTTCCACTTGTGTCATAATTTTCTTAATATATGTAAAATTAAAAACCATTAATATTGAAATAGGAATTACCATTATTAAGATTATAATTGGTCAACCAAGGTTCAATAAATCATTTATGGATTAAGTTGATACCTAAACATATATATATGTGTGTGTGTGTGTGTGTGTGTTATTCTATGATGATATTTAGACCCTATAATATTTTAATATGAATAAATTACATTTTGAATAATTATTCATGAGAATGAGAAAATTATATTTTCTCGTACCTGATTGGTCATGTATAAGGTTGTAATACAAAATTTGTTTCTTAATAATGCTATGTAACTTTTATTTAATCTAACATCCTGATTCCGGATTCTGCACAAAGGTGCCTCGTACCTGATTGGTCACATGGATACAAGCACGTTTCTCCGAATGCAAGCAGATGCAGACTAGCTGTGAGGGCCATGGGTGTGATTTTTGGGAAACTATACCCCCATTGGCAGAACATGCATAATAGACTAACAAAATGAGAATAGTTGCTAAAGAAATATACTATATAACAAGTAAAAAACAAAAGACTGAATATAAACAACAATTGGAGAACATATATACTTGATGCATGTCACATATGTCTAGGAAATAATCTAAACAAGACAATATGTTAGAAATACTACACTAAACAAAATACAAAAGAAAACAATAAGACTCTAGTGGCATCGCAAGCCTTATCTTGGTCCAATGATCTTCAAATCCACACAATCAAGTATTTGATGATGAAGGGAGATTGCGTAATCTAATCCCAAAACAATATATTGGTCCCAAATCATAATCCAAATTGAGTGTTAGTTGAATCCCTGTAGGAAACCACAACATGTTCTATGCCTAATTGTAATAGAGTATATATAGCTAGAAGAAACTGAAATGTAACAAATAAAATAGGAGTACCCAAATGTATCCAATCCTACATATTCCATTTACATTAAATACCACATATTTCACAACATTTAATCATGTATGTATGACAAACAGGTATCACAAAAGGATAAATGACAAGACTGAATTCAAGAATGTGATTTTCCTTGGAAATGAAGCACAAACATTCAATATTTATGTTAACACTCTGGGTATCCCACACAGTCTAACCCCTCTGACAATACATTGCAATAAAAATTAAATAACACACTAAGGTAGAAATCTCATTCAATTCCACATATTTTTCATTCCCGAATAACTATAGAATCTATGGTGAGGAAGTCAACGTCAATTACTCCTATGGTCTCATAACATAAACTATTGCCAATATTAGGGAACACTCAACATCAATTCCCCTTGTCGTTTCATAGTTTGAAATATAAAAAGCACTCTAAGGAAGCACTCAATGTAAATTACCCATGCAGTCTAACTACAACATGTTCGCAAATCCCTCAGCAATTCAATCATTCATAAATGATATTGAGAAGCCCAAAGTAATCTCAACTAATACATGGCTAAAAAATTAAAATTCACATCATAATCATTTAACAATATGCAAAAATCGAATAGTTACATCCTATAAATAAAGGCATGGAAACATGGTTTGCCTCATTGGCAACCTAGAAAAAAATTCCCTATAAAATAAAATAAGGAAACACACCTATGGGTGTTCATTAAATAGGAAATTTAACATAATATAACATCCAAAAACCATTAATCCAATAATAATTATATGGAGGATAAAATATGGATCAATTTATTTAACCCAAAATACTCAAAAAATTTGTTATCAACCCTTTGGCTTATAATACTCAATAAAACACAACAAAAGGAAACAAACCACCTCCTTTGACATTGTATAATCTATATAGTTGAACCACATCCTTTGAATCAAACTAGAACTATGTAGATCAACTAAAACAAAAATAAATTTCAACCTTGAATAACTTGTTAGGGGAATATAATTAGTAGAAGGGGCTTAAGAAGAAGGGAGGTCTCAATGTTGGTATTGCAATACATCAACTATAGATTGAATATGATGTTGTACAGATAAACAATATCTCAGAGAACATTTGTTGCTCTCAGTCTCTCTTAGACAAAAAAAGTATAGACTAAGATGATTTTGGGGATTAGAAGTGACATCAGTCTATTTAGTCAAATAAATGAAAAGTACACTATGTGTACTATTAATGAAAAGGTCATGTATTTGCCTTAGTTAGCACCCGACATTAGTGATTTTCCATGTCACCCCATGTGACCATGTCTCGGCCATGACCTGCCCAATACACTGATGTACGTGGTAACATGTTACTCAGTGAGTACTCATATGTACACAACATGTACATATAAAAATTCCAAGTTCTCCACTTTTTCTCATAACCACCAAAAATCAAGATCCTTACCTAAAAAGAATATATTTTTTCTTACAAAATATCGTCCTTAATGAAATTCTCCCTAGTGTTTCCCTAACATGGTGGAAAACAAGAATCCTCTAATAGCTCCATCAACTACAATGAAACATCAGTCTCCCTCTCATAGGACTCTTCCTACACTTGGATGTGCTTCCACAACACCTATACATTAGGTATATACCGAACCTAGAAATACTTCATGTTGTGATCCGCAATCCAGATAGGATTCTCTAGAAACGATGTGTCAAACTCTTAATCAACCTCATCATGTTGAAAATAATGATACGGGTTTGAGAAGTAATGACCTAACTAAGAAATGTGCAATAGATCATGCATATCCCTGTAACTATGAGCTAACTACAATTGATAGGCAACCGGCCAAAATATTTTCAAAACTTTTAATCGCCCAACATATCTCGGTGAATGCCTTCCCTATATCCTAATCCTAATGTGTCCTAACCTTTCTATGACCGGTAGAAAAACCTTATCACCAGCCTCAAACTCCTAAGTTCATATCAGTTAGAAAAAACAAGACTTTTTTCATGACTGTGATGTATTCACCCTCATCCAAGTCCATACCACCTTGTTTGTGGCCTCCTTGACAAGAAGAGGTCCTAGAATAGCTACCTCCCTTTCCTCCACCCAATGTAGGGGTGTTTGGAATGGCCTACCATATAAAGAATTATATGGCACCATATGAATAGTTTACTAAAATATATTATTGCAGGAAAATTCCACTAGAGGTATGTGCATCTCTTAAGAACCTCAAAAATCATGGACACATTCTCGAATAATGTCTTCCAGCACCTTAATTGTATGCTCTGACGGCCATTTTTCTATGGATGGTACATTGTACTCATATGTACATGCATACCCAAAGCCTTTTATGGCCATTTCCACAAACATGACTGATAAAAAGTGTTAAATGATCATGATTCTGTTAAAGACAAGCTAAAATGCTTCTTTCCCTCGATTAAAACATGGTAAACCTGTCATGAAATCTATTGAAACAACCTTCTTCTTCCACTCAATAATGGTTAGTTGCTTTAGAATCCAGGATGGTTTATAATTCTCCCTCGTTAACTATTGGTAGGTGGAATCTCTCATAACAAAACATAAAATATATATCTTCTTATCTGGTCACAAATACTGATAGTGTAGACCACTATAAATCTTGGGGACACACAGATTAATTTCCCTCGCTATGAAATGAAAATTCCACATCAACTCCTTTAATATGTATGGTGACACCCATACGCATCCATGAATGCCCAATAACTCATCCTCACATATGGTCCACCTAGGAGTACGGTCCTAGCTTAACACACTCTCTTGTAGGACTAGGCCATCAGAGTTGGATAATGTCCTCATTCGAACCCAATCCAGAATAGTATATGTAACAACTACAGAAGAATTAAAAGTCTCCCATTGTATGTTGTGAACCTCCAAATACATCTCAGAGAATAGAGTCATATGTTTCCACTCACTGCTGGCTTCCTGTAGTGTTTATATAGGAGTCCTCCAACTCAACACAATAGACACTTTATTTTGATTCCCTTATGTATAGAGAAGATCAATGTCAAAAGACTGAAGGTACATAAATTACCTTCACTATCTCAAATTCAGGTCACGCTGGATAAATATATACATGAGGATTTTGTGGTCAATGTAAACCAAAAAATGTTTCCCTGAATATAAAGTCTCCAACAGTGCAAGGCATGAACAACTACAGCAAACTCGAGATCAGGCTTTGGGTAATTCCTCTCAATTTCCTCAAATTCCAAGACCCATACTCAACAAATCCTCCCCCCTGTATAGGTATTCATTTTGGCCTGATACCTGATGCATCACAATAAAAGGTGTAAATCAGCCCTAGCACTAAAAAAAATTGTATTGTTTCTGAATTCAACCTTACCTTTAGCTCTAGAAAGGATTACTCCGATGAATTTGACCATGAGTACATCAAAACCTTCTTTGTTAGGTCTGTCAGTAGTGCTAAAAATAATGAACATTCCTTTATAAAATATTGATAGTAACCATAACTCCCCAAAAAACCATACCTCAAAAATCTTCTTTGGATGCTCCCATGAATGTTTTTCTCTCACATTCTCTAGGTCTACTAATACTCCAGTCTCTAAGATATCATGACCCAAGAAGTGGATCTAGTCCATCCAAATGTGGAATTTTCAGAGCATAGAATATAACTGATTCTCTCTTAGTGTACTCAAAATTTTCTCATGATGGATGGGATGGTCATGTTGATTGTGAGAGTACACCAAAATATTTTCCATGAAAACCATCTCAAAGGTGTACAAGTATGTATGAAACACTCGGTTAATCAGTTTTTAAAAAACTGTAGGTGCGTTTGTGAGACCTAATAGCATAACAACATATTCATATAGACAATACATTCTCTAGAAGGTTGTAAGATGTATATTTGATTCTCTAACGCTCAACTAATGATAAGCATACCTCAAGTCAATCTTTGAGAACACTCAAGATTCTCGAAGTTGATCAAGGATATCATCCTCGGAATAGGAAATCCGTTCTTAACTATCAAATAATCTATCATTCGATAATCCAAACAATATGTAAGGGTATCGTAAGAATTTATCATTAATAGGATATCTGCAATGCAAGGAGAAGTACTAACAATGATGAAAACCATTTCCTGTATGTCCTATAACTATTTGTTGTGCTCTTGTAACTCTAGAGTAGTGTTGCTATAAAAGGGAATAGACAACAATTCTTCCCCTCGTACAAGATCAGTAGAAAAGTCAACCTCTTGATGTAGTGAAAAAACTAAAAAGACCTCAAGAAATAAATCCTTGAAATGATTGACCACTGGAGGGAAGTCCATATGTAAAGTCCCCTAGTCATCAATATATTGTCAGGAAAACTGTGTTGTGACACATCTCAACCCATGTTGCTCAGGTGCAGCTCTACTAGCCTTGATATCCCATTCACCCTTGTGTTGAAACAATCTTCCCACCAATGATATGAAACTCACCCTAATGTGATAGAAATCGACAAAATCCTAGAAGGGAACTAATCAGTTCATTCTAAGAATGAGGTAACAACCCATCTTCTCTAAGACATAAAGGTCACATAAGAAGTGACACCCACCAACCAGAGAGGAAACTTTTTGAACTAACATACCCATGTCATTAAATCGCCAACGGAGTTACCAAAATCATGAACTCATCATAAGTAAGGATATAGAGACCATGCATATCCACAATATGCATATATAAAAATCTATTGGAATCCCCTATTTTGAAAAGAGAATACTACAAAAATGAGGCTCTAAAAATCGTACCTAAAACTATAGAGGGTCTGTGATCCTTCTCTTTTAGAATCTTCTCTAGCACAATGCATGTCTTGTTTCATGGGACATATAAAGATATCTGATATCCCTATGATGATCCACCCTATGGCTGTTAAACACCCTATGTTTGACTACTATGATCATGAACACAATCTTGTTTTGAACATCCTGAAGAACTCGAAACTCTATTATAATGGGGAACTGGTGGTCCTACTCAAGTTTGAGGAGTCAAAATAGATCCTCCCTAAATAGATGATATAAGGAGACCATTGTAAAAACAATTAAGATTTCACGTCATTCCCCAAGAAATCACTCAACTGGGTCTCTCAGAAACTGAGCATTCTTATGTCTTCCTATCCAGCAATTGTAATACACCACCTAACTATCGGGAAAAAAAATTCCTCCCAAATGAATCTCCACATGTAGACTCCATGTTGTTATTCCTACTATCAATCAGATGGGTACTAACTCTAGATGCTGAACTAACATATCCCACATCTCAAGAATCCTACAACTTTTGCTCGGTGAATGATGAATAGTTGACAATAAAAGATATGGATGTACTTATAATGATACAAACCTGAGATTAGATGTCATTCTTGGGACCTTCCTCAAACATTCATCGCAGAAATTACTCATCACCCACCAGAATGTTTGTGAAGTGATTCAGATCCATAAAAAAAGAAGAATAATCTATGACTGAAAGAGTCCCCTCATCCAAACTCATAAACTCTCATGATCGATCGTCCCTCATTTTATTTGGGTATTATTAGTCATAGAAGGTATGCTAGAGTCATACCAAGCCATATCTCATTGTTGTCCCACCGATGATATCACATCCCATCGTCTCATGGTAGAATCACATAGCATATATGTAGAACCTTTACCCTCCTCAAAGAGGGAATCGCGAGATTCTAGAAGATATAAGGCATGGCATCCAACCATGACTCTGTAGACTATGGTCCCCCAACCCCTAAGAAAGTGGAAGGATGTTGCTCTTGAAAAACCTGTGTCAACTATTCCAAATATGAGGAAGGATGCATTGATCCATGGAATTCCAGCATCATTGTCATGAATCCGACTAAACACTGTGCATCGCCACTAGGATCCAAAATGATGGTCGGTTCCATGAAGGGAAAGATGGGAGGATCTACTGGTATTCTTTGGTCTACCATTCCGTGTGTCTGATCATCTCCCTAAACATGTTGTACAATCAAAGGACTTCTAGGTGGCATGACTCTGTACAATCAAGTGCACAAATCATAAAAAGTTTAAATAAACATCAACTTAGAACTAAAAAATGGAATAGAGAAGGAAAATCATTCAGGTTTTTCAAAAAAGGGTTACACGACATGTATGAACTATACACATCCTGTTCAATTAATCCTTTACATCGGCATGTACTCGTACAACCCTGTTCGTGTAACACCCCACACACATGGTGTGTTCTCCTTTTGACATGGAATGTACTTGAATGTTACCTCATAACCATGTACTTCAATATGGTTCATTTATAAAAAAATATAACATGTATATTCCAAATATATCATGGACTAGATGGATTTCACATACCTGTTTTGTTGGTCGCATTACTAGATACAAGGATCACCAAAACATGACGTGTATGCCGTGTACACAGCATGTTCATGAATAAATTCCAACACTTGTCTCTGGCCACACAGTTGGTCACATGGAAAATAGATTCATGGAATGATCATTACATACATGATGTGTCATAAATTTATTTTTTCATTCTTGTGCCTCTGCTCAAACGGTTATTCACAGGGTCATTATCTACATGGTATGTAGAAAAATTACGCAGCATCTAATTACAGAAATAAATTATTCCTAAACAGAATGATACAGGGCATGTATTCATCATCACACACCATGTATTCTGGGTTTTTCCAGACCATAAGCCTCAGAAACTAATCTGAAACCCCATAAAAAACATTGATACAAGAATTAAAGTGAAAATTTATGATAAGTGGGAACACATACTCCACATAAATCAATTAAAGGAATAATTTTCACGTATATCACAATGTATAACAATGAGATCAATATGATGATCCCTAAAATTAGGATTCATTAGGGCCCATAACACATTAGGGACCAATGTTTGGCGCACGTTCATGTGAAACATAAATTATTAAAATACTATATTATAATATTAGGTATTCTATCACAGAAGCTATCATAGGAACATGCGTATTTTTGAACCATATATATTACAAAAACATGTAATCAGTAATGCATCCTAAATGGAATGACAAAATTCATGTCACATGATATATAGAAAGTGCCTATATGATGCATGAGATGGAATACCCTCATCTCATCGGGTTTCAAGAGAAATAGAATGTCATTGAAATAAATAATTCAAGCACAAATCATATGAATCAACCAATAGTGAAATAAAATCAACTATTACCATTTAAAACTCTAAAACAATTACAATAATTGAGGTAAATCGGATTTTCTATGTACACAGGTAAGTTACTCTTGGGAATAGCTTATTACTGACTACCCATTCAATTTTATCCATGTCTATATGATCCAAACAATAAGTCAATGGTGAAAATAATCCCTTTGATACCACTTTGTAATGTCATGGTTCTCGGTGCCACCCAATGGTTCCCCGTACCGAGTTGGTCAAATGAATTCACACACATTTCCCCGAATGCCAAATGCATTCGACTAGCAGTGAGGGCTTTTGGGTGTGATTTTGGGGAAACTACGTCTTCATTGTAAGAGCATGCACAACATAATAACAAGTAAAATATTGTAGAAGATGAAAATTACCATATAAAAAGTAAACAGTGGACGACTGAAATAAATAACAACTAGAGCACATATATAAATGATCAATTCACATATGTGTACGAAAGCATCCAAAAATGATTATATTATAGAAAAACAATACTAACCCAAATTCAAAAAAACACGTAAACTCTAGAATAATTTCAAACCACCGCTTGGTCCCATGCTCTCTATCTCCACCGCAATCAAGAACCTGATAATAAGGGGTTCTTTCCATTATACAATCCTATAATAGTATAATCTATTTTGGGGAAAAAATCATTGACCAAGCATGGTGTGTCATGAATCTTAGTAGGTAACCACCATAAGATATGAGCCTAACTATAAGTGAGTATATAAATGAGGTAATAATTGAAATAACAAATATAAAGTCATAGTACACAATTGTAACCCATCCTACATTTTCTATTTACATTCATTATCATTTACTAGTAAACATTTAATCATGTACGCATCAGAAACATGTATCTCATAATACTACAAAACAAGATTGAATCCAAGCTTGTTTATTGGATTGGGAGACACATCACAAAAAATCAATATTTGTGATAACCCTATTGGTATCTCACACAGTCTAACCCCTCTGGACATGTAACAAAATAAAAAGTACACGACACTCTAAGGAATAAATCACCATCAATTCTCCCTATGGTATTTCAAGAATAACTACAGACTCTCTGGGGAAGCACTCAAGGTCAATTTTCCATGTGGCCTCGTAATTTAAAATATAGACACACTGAGGGAGCACTCACTGTCTATCCCTCAATGTGGTCTCGTAGCATGAAATACAACACACTCTGAGGAAGCACTCAATGTCAACTCCCCTTATTGTATAACTACACTAGGTTATCACACCATTTTCAAATTCCATCATGTATAAATGATATCAACCAGCCAAAAGTAATCTCAACTACTACGTGGATAAAAAATTATAATTCATATCATAAAAATTTAACAAGAAGAAAAAGTAAAATAGTTCCCTCCTATCAAGAAAAGCATGTAAACAATGTAGGCCTCATAGGAAACCTAGAAAAAAAATTCCCTAATAATTCATACAGGTAAACAAACCCATGAGGTTTTCCTTCAACTAGAAATTTCACATAATATCAAATCAAAAATGCATTAATGAAAAAATAAATCTAAGATAGATAATATAGAGTTCAATCTCCTTAACCTAAAACACCTGAGACATGGGTAAATGGCACTTTGGAATATTAAACTCAAATAAAAGAAACGAAAGGCAACAGACCACCTACATCATGGTTGTATGAACAATATATTTAAAACACAATTATTGAAACAACCTATAATTTCATTGATATAAAAAATGTAAAAAACATTTATCCTTGAATTACTCGATAGAGAGAGAGAGAGGGAGAGAGAAAATATCCTTAGAAGGGTCTCAAGAAGAAGGAAAGTATCATTTCTGGGATTCCAACACACCCACTATTGACTGATTCACTCCTTGTATAAAGAAATGATGTCTTGGAGAATATTTGTTTCACTCTGTTACTCTTGGACAAACAAAGGCCATAAAAAGATGATTATAGGGATTAGACATAACCCTGATACAATTAGTCAAATAATAGGAAAAGTACATGGCATTTACTATTAATGAACACGTTGCGTATATTCCACAACCATCCCCCGTCATTAGTGGACTGCCATGTCACCCCACACGACCATGTCTCGGCCATTAAACGCCCAACACACTGAAATACGCAGATACACGGTACATGGTACGTACTTCTATGTACATGATGTGTACTTATAAAATTTCCAAATTCTAAATTTTTTCTAAAAATCACTTGAAATTAAGATTCATTCCTAAAAAGAAGATCTTTATTCTTACATATGATCATTTTGAATTTTATATCAACATCATCATATGATAAATAAGATTTATAATGAAATGATAAAATTTTTTATCAATGAAATTACCTTATTATAATTATTCATTATAGGATAATCATAAAAGATTTCATATTAAACACATTAAAAACAATATAAATGAATATGTTTAAAATAAAAGGAATCTCTATAGGTTAAGGAATATATACCGGTGAAATACTAACTTGATATTTGGAATAGTAATTTAACCCATATAAATAGTAAACCATCCAACTGAATAGACACCTCACTAATGAGATTATAAAAAAATTATCTAACTTATAATTGGAAATATGTTATAAATATATAATTATAACTAAGTAAATATTTTTAAAATAATTAATTAATTGTTGGTATTTATGTAAGTCATGTTTATTTAATTACAATTTTATGATTGATTTCATAATTTAAGAAGAATATTTAATTTAATAAAACTTATCCAGAAATAAGTATTTTGATGACTTATTATTATAAAATAATATTAATAAATCATAATTAATATATTAAAATGTTAGAAATGAATTTTTATTTTTAAAATTTTTACTTTCATGTAAATTATTATTTTTATTAAAAATTATATTTCTAGTAATTAGAAAATTATTTTCATTAAATGGAGTTCATATTTTGATTATAAACATCAAAAAATGTTTAGAGGGATGTTTCGGTATTTTTCTAAATTAAATAATTTTTCCTGAATTGTAAAATACAATAATTTATGATAAATGATTAATAAATGGATTTATGCATCATGATTGATTCATGGATGATGTATATGAAAAATTATTAGAAATAATATTCCCTATATAGTGATCTGTATCCCAAGATTCATGATTATTCATATTCCTGAGATTAAATATTAAACTAATTATTAAAATAATGGGAATCCCCTCTTCCCCACAACTATAAATAACACCCCTATCTAGCTCTTCTTCCTAGACCAATAATGCATTATAACTAGTCTAAATTCTCCTTAAATATCATCCTAAGACACTATACTACATCCAGGAGCTCATGGTCTCATAAAAATATCAAAAGCACTCCCCTGAAGAGGCTCTTAATGAAGATATAGTAAAGAGGTAAAATCTAATTTTTTTTATGTTCCGATTTTTTCATTTATCCATGAAAATAAACTCATCCAAATGATTTGATAAATCCAATACCTTAAATGCACTATAATTTTGTTATTATAATTTAATAATTCTTCATCTAATCTCATTTCCCATCCATTTATACCATAAATAAAAAACACCATTGAGGTTTTGTTAATTCATCACATTCATGGAAAATGAGTTTCAATTTGGAACGTGAAAACAATTTTTTTGTTCAACCAGAATATAATATTTGTATTATGTCTAATGTAAGTGTTTGAAATATTTTTAACGTGATATATTAATTTATAAAGAATCATTTTTTCACTTTCATAAAAAACATCCAGCTAACCTTAACTTTTATCACAATTGGTTTATATAATAATTCATCATCACTACAAAAAAATTGAATTTTATTTACATTTAATCATAGGGAAATTCACTAAAAAAATATTAATCTAATTCTAAAAAACCATTCCCACCTTACATGTTCATCTTTATATGAATATAAGTAAACTAATCATGGAAGCCAAGAAACAAAATGCTCCCAAAACATCTAAATATAACCTCTTAAACCACCAAAAAGGTCATGAATGAACATAAAATGATATAAAAAATAAATAAAATGTAAAATTTGTTTATGAAATATTAATTAAGGCATGTAATTTAGTTATCCAGGATATTAATATTGTGTTAAGGGAACCATCATACTTATGGTAAGGGTTTCTACACAAACATCCATTATTAATTCAAGTTATTCTTTATTTAATCTTAAAAAAATGATGTTATATATTATTATTTTCAAAATATTATAAATTTTATTTATATTTTCCAAAAATATATATCTAGATCCATCCATCATTCACTTGTGGGGATATTCATGTTTTTAAATGATCCCCTCTTCAATTATATCAGACAAGCAGTCCCGTTTTAAGGAAAATTTCCAAATTCAAATGCATTTTCGAGTACAATATATAATACATTTTTTATAGAATAATTTTTATAAAACACGTATTTTATTCTGAAATACATTTTTTCCGAATCAGATTTTATATAAAAAATAATGACCTTTTATGTATTGAGTATCCTCTGATATTTTCATTTAACCGAACAAAAATGTTTTAATGATAAAGATTCTTACGTAATCTTCTTGACATGTTATTAATTCATGATGACAAAAATATTGAAGATATATTGATTTTATAACCTATTATATTCCATGAATGTCCTAATTAATTTCCATCATGGATATTGTTATGATACTCCAATTTTTTATTCTTTATGAAATGATTATGATACCAAGTTCTATACCAGGGGTTACCCTTATTTTTTTGTATGATTGATTATATATGATTATATATGATGAACTAATATCAATGATCATGTTATGATGGGTGCACATAGATAACACTATATTAATTGTATAATTTTGAGTCTCATGAGATATTGTGTGCAACGTTCTTGGTAGTTATCCTTGACTCATGCTCCCTTGTGCAATGGTCTTGGTAGTTAATCATGACTTGTGATACTTTATGTGAGAAAGTTCATTATTCATAACAATGTCAGGTTTTATGTTTCTACCACATTTATATTACACCCTGTTTATAGGTAACCATGTTTATATGTAATAAATCCATATGTTTCATGCCTTTTTTTTAACATTACGGCATGCCTTCTAGACAATGTTCAAATTAATTATCCATCTTATTATATATTAATTGTGATTTTTAGATCATCCCTTTGGTCATGTTATCCTAAGTTTATCTTATGAATATATATGGCACAATAGAAGTTAGGATATTTTTTTAATATTAAATAATTAATGTTCAATTAACCCCATGTTTTATGTTTTATGTACCTAATCTTCCCTGACTTTAGAACTTATGATCCTTGGCTTGCAATATGATGATTTATTATGTTTAAAATCATGTAATGATCTATGTAAGATTATAGGGATGATATAGTTTGTATCATATAATGGAAAATTTATATATTTTTATTATGAATATAGAACGTTAGTATGAATATTAGGGATCATAATATGTATAAGAAAATATTACTAAATTATGGTTTGTATAGAGTAAGTGATTTATCAAATAAAATGCATCAAAATATAGATAAAAATGGGTTCCTGTGGCTCTGGAAAAGATGTTTTTATTGGTAAAATATGAAAATTAGACATTTAGATCTACTTAAATAGTAACTGGTTCATGATAATGTTCCTTTCTGCACTCTTGGTTTGACACTCCCATGGGATAAAATTCATGAAAATTCATATGCTTTGTATGAACTATTATTAAGGAAACAAAAAAATATAATAAGAATAAATAAATGGATGTCGATCGTGGGTAAACATTATCGAAACCAAATGAATAATGGTTAATGATATAATATTACTTTATGATTTGATGATTTTTTTAAAGTACCATTTTTTATATTTATTGGATAAGTGTTCAGGCACTCAAATTGATTGTTAATTTTCATAGTTAATGGTGGGAAATAGAAGAACACGTGTCAAAAATCAATGTGATTGGAAATGTGGTGATATCCCAAAAGATGTGCTAGATATGATGGAAATGGGTGATCAAAAACCTTATGATATCACTTTATCAGCTGGCTCGTGTTATGAATAATAACTTGAATCGGGTGGAACACCCTCATCCACTATGTAAAGATCATGTTTTCCTAGAATTATTCATGTGGATAAAGCCATCCATGTTTAGTGGATCTTCGTATCCTCTCCTCATGGAATAGTGTACTAACAACATTGAAAATATATTTAATGTCCTCCAGTACCTAGAAGAAGAGGAATACATACTGGTGTACTATATTTTTGAGGAGGAAGCTAATCAATGGTTGATACTAATCAAGAATACGATGTCCTAGGAGGAAATGGATTCCCTGGATTTGGGGGGATTCATAAAAAATAGTTTTCAATAAATATTTTCAATGAAACCTCCATATTAAGATGGAAATAGAGTTCTACACACAAACGAAGATGGAAGAGGAGTTTATTATGGAATATGAAGAAAAATTAAAAAGGATTTGAAGATACCCCTCCGACATTATCCTGAACACTGAAAGCATGGTGGGTCACTTTTTTGGTGGACTATATCCAAGCCAACAAAAAGTGTTAGTGATTTTATCCTTCTACATTTATAAAGAGATTTTTTTTTTCTCGTATGGTTGAAATAATGATTAGAGACTCTAAATGGAGTTATGGGAGTACTAAAAAAATCAAAAAATGCAGTCTAATATAGTTGGTTGGGAAAATAAATCCCATTATGAATAGAAGATAGAACATTCCATGTGTAAATATTTTATGAAGAAGAATATCAGGAACTAGCTATAGGTAACCAGGAATTTCATTTAACATGGAATAATGGTACACCTTGATATGAACTAATGGATGGATATAAAGAATCCCACTAATGTTGAAGATTAAATTAATGTTCATATCAATACTCTGCCTATAATGCAGTGTTATAACATTAATGAACATGGGAATTAAGTGAAAATTTTATCTACGACATGGGTTTTCGGAGGAAATCAACAACAACATCCATGTAAACAAGTAATAGACAATTCTATTTTTACTACATGGGTGGATATTTAAAATAATGTGGTGATAGGTACAATAGTTATTCATTTGTGAATAGTGAACATTCAGTAGGATTTAGGTTCTATTCAATATTTTATACCACGAATGTTTAGAAGAACTATACCCCACCTCAAAATGTTGAGGTTGAGTTATCTGGGATAACATCAAATGGAGAAAATATTGAATCTGAGTACTTTCAATTATCCAAGGAAAATTTTTTTGGACATAACATCCTATCATATCTTTTCATACATCCTCTGGTAGAGTTCAATGCAATTTCGGGCATGGATTTAATATCATTATACAAAGGAAACTTTAACTGTTAAAAAATTGAGTTAACTCTTTATATCATAGAGTATTATACCATCATATAAATATGTAAGGAGGAATATAAATCTCATTTATAATCATAATATCATGTGTCGATAATGTTTTCTTTTTAGCAAGCATACCTTTCCCAAAATTATTGATACAATGGAGATTATACTTCCCAAATATATTCATATCATGGGGGATTACACTATTGTATTCCATAAAGAATTGTCTTGTAATACTCCTAAACGATATGTTGAGTTATTAATTGATCTTATTATAGGATCCCTACCTATATCATATACACTTTATTGAATGGAAACCATTCATATGGAAGAGATGAAGAATTAGTTATAGGTGAATCTGTTGAAGTGTTTTTACCCACCTCTGTGCGTCACCATGGTTTGAGATAGTCCTCTTTGTCAAGAACAAGGATATATCAATGCTCCTCTATATTTATTATTGTGAGCATAATAAAATCATTATGATGAAAAGGTATCCCTAGTGTCAAAAATATGATTTGTTTGATCAAATAAGTGTGGATAGTTATTTCTCAATGTTGGACCACGATTCAAGATATCACCAATTAAAGGTGAGGAAGGATGATATTACCAAAATAATCTTCTGAATGAGGTGTGAACACTATGAGTTCATATTGATGCACTTGAGACTCACTAATGATCCTTAAATATTCAATGATTTAATGAATTGATTTTTTTGATATTACCTCGAAAAAATTTGGTATTCATTATCGATGATAATCAAATATACTCCATGAGCAAGGAGTAATATGTGGAGAATTTGAATATTGTCCAGATGAATTTGAGATGGGAAAATATTTATTCAATTTCTATAAAATATGAGTTATGGATGAAGGATGTATCGTAGTTGAGGTATGTTATTAGTAGAGAAGGATTATCTCTGGAGCATTGTATAAAAATGGTAATAGAAAAGTGGTCTATTCCAACATCTGTAATGCAGATCCTTAGATTTATGGGTCTAGATCGGTATTACTGATGTTTTGTGAATAAAATATCACAATTTTGAAACTCATTTACCAAGATTCCAAAAAATCGAGTGATGTTTTTATAGACACAAGAATGTGAGGAAAAATGTAAGGAGCACAAAAGAGGATTTTCACTACACCAGTACTAACACTCTTAATAAGTTGGGAACTCATTAATGTGTACAATGATGATTCAAATAATGAAATAGTCTATTTTATAATGAAAAATTATAATGATATGGAATAATCTTGAATGAATCTAAAAATACATCATAAAAACTATCCCACACCCGATTTTGAGTATGCAGTTATGATCTTTGCATTGATAATCTGTCACCATTATATCTATGAGGATAATTGTTAGATATATACTGATCATAAAATACACAAGTATATATTCACATAGAATGTTCTAAATATTCACTAGTGAAAATGGTTGGAGCTCATCAGGATTATGTCTACTCAATCAACTACTTTCTCGGTAATGAAAATAATGTATATGATTGTCTCAGTTGAAAGGATCATGCATCATTATATATGGTTATAATTTAAAAGGATCCAATACATATAGATTTTTAGAATATAGGCATCGGAATCATCAAGGGAGGAACATCGTCAATTTATTCTCAAATGAGTTCTCAACCATCCGTCATGGTGAAAATGAAGAATGTTGAAAGTAATGATGTGTAAGTTCAGAAAGGGGTGGAAGCTCTCAAAATTGGGAAATCCCCTAACTTCAATATTGAAAAGGTTAGATTCATAATATTTTAGTCATGATTATTTGTACCATATTATCCATAGATAAAAAAGGAGCTTCTAAATGTTTTACAAATATCAACCTTATTTATTCTCCCATGGAGCACAAATATGTATCAAGACCTCTATGAGAATTATAAGTTGGACAATATGAAGAATGAAATTGCTGAGTATACCACAAATTGTATAGTATTTCAATAAGTGAATATTAAAAGCAAAATTGTCTTAAGGGGTAATTAAACCATTTCACATACCACCGTTGAAGTGTGAGAACATCCAGGTGGACATTGTCACTATAATTCCATAGACATATAGATGAAACAATTCATTATAGTAAATGATGGATCATCTTATAATGAAATATCTCTTTATTTATATTTTAGTAGATTTTTAATTTGATCAAATCGAAAGGATATATATAAAAGTGGTCATAAGGATGCATGGAGTACCACTATCGATTATAACTGACAAAAATATGAGATTCACTTTCATGTCGTGGAAAAATATTTACAATGCACTAAGCACTACAATAAATATCAGTAAAGCCTATCATCATAAAACAGATGGCCAATCATGGTGAACTATTCAGGATGTGGAAGATATGTTAAGAGAATGTTCTATGGAAATCAAATGTGGATTGGACCAACATATTCTACTTGTCGAATTCTCATACAATAATAGCCACTGTGACAAAATGCATATATATTGGTGGTTTACTCTAATACAAAAATTAGTGTCTGAATTAAACACTCGAATTTTACTTCTATTTTGAGTTGGTCTCTAGAATGTGTCTTAGAACACATATTTTTCATATTTTTGGCTTCGAAAAATTAATTGAAAACTAGTTGTGGTTTTAACATCTTCTAAATTCTAAACTGTTTTCCGAAAAAAACCACCACTAATATGGATAAAGCCACTTCTATGTTATTTTTTTCTAAATATTTAGTGTTAGTTCTAACTGCTAGCCTAAAATATACCATAATATAGCAGTGGTTTCAAACAATGTGAATAAAATTATATATAGTGATGGTTAACACCGGACCTATAACATGAATGAAAAAAAACAGGTTGTAGGTTTCATAGAACCTCTAGCCCAAAAAATAGAGAAATATTTTAATTTCAATATAAAAATGGAAGGTCATGGTATAATGACTACCACCATTCCACCACAATCAAATTCAATGAACCATTTTGCGGATCATTTTTATCTTCCTAATTCATGATCCACTCGAAACAACAACCATGACACGACCCCTATGGTTCATGTCATTTCACGCAAGACTAGGAAAATAGAACTTATAGATCAGGATGTAATGACCATTGTCATGATGCAACATATACCAGATTTCCAAAGATAAGGGAACCAAACAATCATATCTTAGTCTTCATTACATAATTGAACTCCTAAAGCACGAAATAAATTACAACTAAATGAACATAACAACATCAATGCGTAATGAAATAGTCCTCACAACAAAATTTAACACTCTGACCCTAGTTACCCAGAGTCGATACATTATTACATATCATTGGCATGATCACAAAAGATCAAGTCTTGAAAGAATGATTAGTTTAGTAGCCTTGGAATCACTATATATATTCATAAGTCTTACATTACATCATAAAGTGAAAAAACTACAACAAAATCTTGTCTTAATATCCCCTAATACTATCCCTGAAGGTCATTCATAAAATACTTCCTCGCATCCTGGGAATAATTAAAACATTTAAAGGGGTGAGCTCAGATGCTCAGTAAGGATAACAATATAGTGAAAACATTCATAAATAAACATAAACATTTAAGGCAATGTATAACTAAAACAAAATCCTTTTAAACAAGAACTTTAGCATAATATGGAAACGATAAATTAAAATAATTCCATTTACATCTTCACAAGGATATTATACTAATCGAATAATCACATGTAATATCAATAAACAATTTCATAATGATGGAATGCATAATGCTAGACTATCATAACCACATAGTCAAGGCCTTGTGCCATGACTAAAAATAATATTTTGCCAAGGCCTTGTGCCAAGATACTAGTTTGTCACATGATACCTACCAATGGAACAAGGAGCTAGTGCGGGATCCACCTGTCACTTATTATGTCTAATTCATTCCTCATATGAACATGTTTAAACATAAAATAAACATTCGTATTAAAACTAGCATACGAAATGTCAATACATTCTCCATAAACCATTGATGGTATAAAATTAACACATCCATTGAAAAACATATCACAATACCTTCAATACAATATGGAAATTTGGTATAATAAATCAACTTAAAATAATATTAAAATCCATTAAAGGTTGTTGACGTAGATGAAATCAAAACTATTTGTGAGAAATATCTATTTTTTTGAAATCATTTAAAAGTCAAATAATTATAAAAGAAAAGATTTATTTTTGATATATTCTTATCATCTTGTATGGGATGCTTTGACGATTTAAAATGGTGGAAAATAGCCACACCCATCGTATAAGTTAAAAAAGACATTCTTTCCTTAATTCTGTTAAAAAGGTTAAAAATGACCTTTTTTGGAAAACGACGGAAAGATTCCTTTATAAGCTTCTTAGAAAAAGTCAAAAAAGGGTATAAATTAATTTTATTGAAATTCGGTAAATTAGTAATAATGTTTTGAAATACATTTTTATGAAGCATGGATGTGGATGATAATGAGGTCCCGGTAGATAATTACGTACAAATAACCTCAGATAATGAAGAGATTAATAAATAAACCCTTACCTTGTACTTTTCCATGGTTGAGGTTCGGTTAACCTCCTATATTATGGTGATGAATTTGTTATTAAATTATTCAAGAATCATATACATTAAAATGATATCATATATGATTTTTTAACATTTATTTGTTAGTAATATCTTTGTATTATCGTTGTTTCAGGTGTCAAATGATTTGTTTTCATTTATATAATTTGTTATGTAAGCCATGTTTTTTATGGATAAGTTTTATCATATTCATATACAGAATGATATTATGTATTTAAAAAATATTTTTAACCATCAATTAAAAATTATTCTTCAATGGATATGATGTGGATTGAATCTCATCGCGTTCGTGGAGACTGTAGTCTGTAAGTACGCACGAGCGAAAATATCATTCTTGTGATATTAAAATAATATATAATTGGGTAGTGTATCATATTTACATAATAATTATCATGTTATATTTATTATTTACATGAATTACACACCATTATTACACCCATCCAATTAATAATGTATTGAATAAAAATAACACAACGATGTGGAGACGGTAATCCGTACGTATGCACGAATGGTGACATGTCATTCAAGGGATGGATAGAATACTGAATATGGTTGTACCATATTTTTAATAACATCAAATTATATATGAGATTTTGGAGTTATTATTTTAGAATTGAAATAACAAAGAAATAAGAATTTGAAGAAGAAAGGAACTTGAATGAGGGTGGTGAAAACATTACCTCTTCTTCGGGTTCTTCCATTTAATTTGATAAAAAGGTCTCCCTAGGTTGGATTTCTGATAAAACTAAGGCCTCTAGATTGAATTGAGGTAAGTTGAGAGAATATTTGTTCAGGGATTGTCTGAGCCAAAAGGCTTTGAAGGTGTGAATTAGAGATAAGGCAGAGTGCCCTTTTATAAGAGGGGTGAGGGGCACCTTAGGAAATGCTAGAAATATTATTTTATAATAAATTTATATTCGGTTTCTAATTACTCCAAAGTTACTTATATATAGGATAAGGTGGGTATGGGTCTCAAACAACCCAAGCAATAGGTTTTAGATAGGTTTGGGTCACTACATTAAAATTATCTTTTATTTTTAACTCTTAGTTAATTATTTTCAAATTTAGCATGTCTCTTTGTATTTTTATACTATATGATTAATAAACTTACTATATACATCCAACTGAACCCCAAATGGTTAATTAATGATACACATATCATTATATATGTCTCTTGGCCGAACTTTAGTTTTTTAGGAATTGAATATCAATTAATAAGATAATATTTGTTTTAAAAACTCTTTCTTGTCAATTTTGATACTATTTGGTATTTGATTTTTGTGAAAATCATGGCAGCATGATTACTTATAAAAAACACAATTTAATCAATACTAACATGTAATATTAATCTATAAAATTATTTTAATTTATAAAAAGTCTCAAATTTAATTTATTTTGATATTTATAATATCAATTATTTTATTATTTCATTAATTAGTTAACCACTACACTACCATTGTGTCATAAATAAATTAGCTTTTTTAATGTATAAATATTATAAATAAAATACCATTATATATGAAATATTTTTATATGTCTAATTAATATTTATAATCGAATTTATCTTATGTATAACCCTATATTAAAAATGTTTTAGTGATTAAACATTGATTTTAACTCTTTTAACTCTTCTTTGAATTAAATAATAATAAATGTCCTAATCTAATCCAAGTGTAACTATATGATAATATTTTATTCATAAGGTTGTTCTTGGTTGAGATACACTTGTCCAATAAAATTAGGACATGTGTTAGGGTAATATTAATATCATTTATACCCTTACATACCCTATTTACTTTTAACTATGGTAAATAAAAGTAAAAAGTTACTATTTACCAAAATTATTTATATAATATTGAACCACATTTTACTCCTTCATATTAACCATGTATCTAGGATATTCAAAATTCCATTAATAGAAGCGGTAAAATTATGATTTACGGGAATTGCCAAATTCTCATAGGGGGTGGGTAAAAACGGTGAAAAGTTCAATAAAATTTTTATATATCTAAAATTATTCTAAACTAACTCCAATGAATTACATTGAACATATATAGTGATTATGTATCTATTTTGACCATAATTAAATTTAAATAAAATAAATATTTATTTAAATAAAAATTTGTTTTTAAACTATAGCTTAGTGTTTTTTCACTATTCATTAAAAATTGGAAGTTTTCAAAAAAATACAAAAAAATTACCCTAGGCTAATTTAGATATTCCAAATCCAAATATGAAGTCCATTATGAAATATAAAATTTATAAAATTTCAAAAAGTCAGTATTACTATTCATAACAGCTAGTTTGATTGGTTGTGGTTTGTGTTAGAACTCGAAGCTGCATACAACACATGTTATTGTATTATTCAATGAGAAGCGTGTCATGGAAACTTGGGCTGTTACATTCTCCCCTACTTCAAATAATTTCTTCCTATAAATATCTAGAATACTTCTGGATGAATAGACTAGGGTGATTCTTCACCATAAGTTTCTCACGTTCCCACGTTGCCTTTTCCATTTTATGGTTTCTCCATTGAACTTTTACCAGATGAGTGGTCCAGTTTCTCATCACTTGTTCTCTTGTATCAAGAATCCTTACGGGCTCTTCATAATAAGACTGATTGGGTTTTTGTTCTAATTCCTCATAGGTGAGTACATGTGTTGGGTCAGGCATGTATTTTCCCAACAGTGATACGTGGAACACATCGTGAACTTTGCAGAGACATGGCGGCATTGCCAAATGGTAAGCAACAGCCCCAATTCGTTCTAGAATTTCGAAAGGTCCGATGTACTTAGGACTCAATTTACCCTTCTTACCGAAAAGTATAACTCCCTTCCATGGGGATACCTTCATGAAAACCTGATCTCCTACCTGAAATTCCAAATCCTTCCTTCGGTTATCGGCATAGCTCATCTGCCAACTTTGATCTGCTTTGATGTGGTTTGGATTACCTTCACCTTTTTCATCGTTTCCTCCACCAATTATGTCCCTACGAGTTTTCTTTCACCAACGTCATCCCATCAGGTTGGTGTGCGACATCTCTTTCTGTATAACGCTTTATATGGTGACATCTGATACTAGAATGAAAACTATTATTATAGGAAAATTCTAACAGAGGTAAATATTGATCCCACATACCCTAAAAGTCATGTGAGAACGATCTCAACATGTCTTATAAGGTTTGAATAGTCCGTTCTGATTGTCCATCTATTTGAGGGTGGTAGGCTGTTCTCAAACAAAGTTCTGTATACAAGGCCTTTTTAAGACTCTTCCAGAATCTTGATGTAAAACGTGGATCATGATCAGAAACAATCGATAGGGTTACTCCATGAAGTCTTACAACTTCATTAATAAATAGTCTTTCTAGACGTTCAAGTGGTAGATCTTCCCTTATAGGAAGAAAATTTTCTGACTTGGTAAGACGATCAATAATGACCCATATTGCATCATTCTTTGTAGGAGTATTGGGATGTCCCATGAAAAATTACATCATGATATTATCCCATTTCCACTCAAGTATGGGAAGATGTTTCATGAATCCTCAAGGTTGTTTCCTTCTAGCTTTTACTTTTTGACAAACCATACATCTTGACACAAAATCAGCAATCTCCCTCTTCATGTTGTCCCACCAAAAATGTTCCTTCAAATCTCTATACATTTTGGTTCTCCCAGGGTGTATAGAGAAATTGGAACTATGAACATCATCCAAAAATTTACTTTTTAGATCATATATATGAGGAACACAAAGTCTCTTCCTAGATTTCATAATTCTATCTTCATACACAAAGATACACAATATCCCATTATTCACAGCTTTAATCTTCTTTTGAAACTCTTCATGATCGGTCTGAGAACTCTTTATCCTTTCTAGTAAAGATGGTTTGGAAACCATTTGAAAAATTATTAATGTTTCGCCTTCCATGGTGATTCCCATATCCATATTTACTATATCATTGGAAATAGGATCCCTCTCAACTCTCATCTTGTTCAAAACTCCATGATATTTTCTACTCAAGGAATCTGCCACCTTATTTGACTTCCCCAGGTGGTAGTGTATTGTGCAATAAACATACATGAGTACTTCAAGCCATCTCCTTTACCTCTTGTTGAGTTCTTTCTGTGAGAATATATACTTCAAACTCTTGTGATCAGTATGAATCTCGTATTTCTCATGATAAAGATAGTGTCTCCAAATCTTCAAAGAAAATTTTACAGCTGGTAACTCAAGATTATGAGTAGGATAGTTCTCCTCATGATTTTTTACCTATCATGATGCATAGGCAATAACCCTATCATTCTATATAAGGACACATCCAATTATTTTCTTTGAAGTATCATAATAAATAAAAAGCCCATAATTCCCCGCTGGTAGAGTCAATATAGGAGCATTGAATAATCTTCTCTTCAGTTCTTTGAAACATTCTTCACACTATTTTGTCCAAAAAAACTTAACCCCTTTACGTGTATGATTTGTTATTAGGTTAGACATTGATGGATTGTCTTGGTCTTAGAAGGATCAACAAAGATTCTATCCTTAAAGAAAATATGGCCAAGAAAAGAAATCTCCTGAAGCCAGAATCCACACTTGATAAAAATCTCAGATAATTCATGTCTTCTCAGAGTCTTCAAGATAATGTGTAAGTGATTTTCATGATATTCGTAGATTTTAGAGTATACCAATATATAATAAATTAAAAATATTAAAAAATCATCGAGATATTCCATGAAAAATATGTTCATTAGATCCATGAAAATATAGGGTGCATTAGTCAGCTCAAAAGGCATTCCTGTAAACTCGTAATGCCCGTACATGGTTTGAAATTCTGTCTTTAGAATGTCTTCCTTCTTCACACACAACTGATGGTATCAAGATCGATGGTCAATCTTTGAAAAGTACTTAGCTCCATGCAGTTGGTCAAATAAATCATCAAAGCGAGGTAGGGGATTCTTTTTATTTGTTGGTATAGCATTGATTTCCCTGTAGTCAAGACATAAACTCATAGATCCATCTTTCTTCTTAAAAAAAGAATAGGGGCTCCCCGTGGAGAAACACTAGGTAAAATAAATCCATTATTACTCAATTACGCTAGTTGTTTCATTAGTTCCACTAATTCCATTGTTTCCATTCTATAAGGGGTCTTCGATATGGGCCTTGATCCATGAATAAAATCAATGAAAAACTCAATTTCTCGTTCTAGAGGATGTATAGGTAAATCTTCAGGAAACACATCAACATATTATTTCACAATAGGTACATCCTCTCTTTCAATATTCCTTTCCTCGCCCATAGTTATTTAATTCTCTTCCTCCACAATAATTAAATTTAGTTGAGCTACATGGGTTGGATATAGGTAAGAATTAGATGGTGATGATTCTGATCTAAAGATAAGGTTTTCTTTATCATCATCATCAACAATTGTAACCTCCTTCTTTTTACAATAAATATTTGCATCATAGTTCAAAATCCAATCCATACTAAGGATTATATCAAAATCAATTATAGGTATGAAAATGGGATCAGAAGATGAAGAACATTTATTTGCTCTAATGGGAACTGATTCATAGAACTTTATAGCAATGATACTTCCCTTAGGAGTTTTAACTGACAAATCCCTTGTTAAATAAAATTGTAAATATCTGATTTTCTTAGAAAACTGGGATGATATGAAATACTACGATGATCCATAATCAAAAAATTTATTTTCTAAACTTGTGGAAACCATTAAATTATCTTCCACCATGTCTTTCAGATCTTTTACCTCAACAGTAGTGATAACATAAGCTTGGCCTTGATCTCATAGCCTTTTCTGAGGTACTTTCCCATAAGGATTATTAAATTCAATTGCATAATATCCCATCTCCCTACAGTTGTATCATTGAACATCAGTACCTTCTTTCTTCCCCTTGGAATCACGAGCTTGGTGGCCTTTTGCACCACACTTTTAATAGACACTCATTCCTTTCAAGAAATTATGGGGGTGTTTCTTCCCCAATTTACTACAGGGTGGATATTTAACTTTTCCCTTCTTCCCCTTATTTTCATTTCGGGGGTGATTAGCAGATCAATTATTCTCTTGTTTTTCTTTAAATTCGTGAGACATAGATAATTCTTTTTCTATCTTGATGGCACATGAGACAATATCTTCATATGACTAGAAGGATTTTGAGACAAATGATCAACGAAGAAATCATTTTAACCCATCAAAGAAATGATCAATCTTACTCCTTGGGTTACGTATATAATAAGATGTATGCCTCTCTAACCATGTAAATTTAGCCTCATACTTTGGGACATTCTCATCCTCATTTTGTCTCGGACTCAAATATTGTCTTTCCATATCTGCTCGATGGTCACAAGGAATTTATTTTTCTAAGAAAATCTCTTTGAACTCCATTTATTCCATATTTTTTACTTCATCATATTCATTTGTGTTTTGAATCAATGAACACCATTGATCAGAATCTCCAGTGAGGCAATAAACTTCCATGACAACTTTTTCCCTTTCTCTGCTCCCCATGGAGTGGAATATTTTCTCTAAAGAACTTATCCATTGCTCAGCTACCAATGAATTTGTACTCTAATTGAATGTTGGTGGTTGTTTCCTCATGAAGCGATCTAACATTGATCCTCCACATTGTGAATCAGGGTTCCCCATATGGGTAAGGTTATTATTCATAACCTCAGTGAGTTGTCCCAGTATGGTGATTAGTTGATCAGCACCAGTTGCATCACCAGCTCCACTATAATTATCATGAGTAGGAGGGAAATCCCTACATGGAGTGCATTCATTGATATAGTTTCCATTCCTTCCACTATACACCATTTCTGAACAATGAAATAAACTAACCAGTTTATGAATCAAAATACATAATTCCAAACTCATAAAACAAGTAACATAAATTAAACAGTTTATGGATATAATCCATAATCATAAAAATATTTTCTTGGAGGAAGTATATACTCATAAACTCTTCATAATGGTTTTAATGTAAATGGGAATTATCCTAAGCAAATTACCCAGGAGTGTCATAACCAATAGTGCAGCAAGGCCCATTGTCATGCACCAGTTTCCGTCCGAGTCTAGCTCAAAGCGGTGTTTTCGGGTTTTACCCCTAGGTACATATGTGCCAAAGCCGCCTCTACCTACTCGTAGCCAGACATGGATGTATTTCTCGGAAAACTCACAAAATCTATATAATACCAAAACTCTAGGAAGTTCTTCTATACTAATATTCAACGTCTATATTAGGGCTATGTGCTCTAATTAGAGTTTCTTTAAATATAGCTTCCAAGGTTTGTACTAAACTTCCTCTGATACCAACTGTAACGCCCCAACCCCAGTTACACAGAGTCAATTCATTATTACATAACATTGGCATGATCACAAAAGATCAAGTCTGAAAAGTCCGATTAGTTTATTAGGCTTCGAATCATTAGATATATTCATAAGTCTTACATTACATCATAAATATAAAAAAAATTACAACAACATCTTGTCTTAATATCCTCTCATACAATCCCTACAAATCATTCATAAAATACTTCTTCACATCCTGGGAAAAATAAAAACATTGAAATGGGTGAGCTCAGATGCTCAGTAAGGATAACAATATATCTGAAACATTCATAAATAAAAATAAACATTTAAAGCAATGTATATCTAAAACAAAATCCTTTTAAACTTGAACATCAGCATAACATGGAAAAGATGAAATGAAATAATTTCATTTACATATTCACATTGATATTCTGCTAATCTAATAATCACATGCAATATCAATAACCTCTTTCATAATGATGGAATGCATAATACCAGAATATCATAACCACATAGTCAAGGCCCTGTACCATGACTACAAATAAGATTTTCCCAAGGCCTTTTTTCCAAGACACTAGTTTGCCTCATGAGACCTACCGATGCATCGAGAACCTATAGCAGGCTCCACCTGTCACTTATTAAGTGCAATGCATTCCCCATATGAACAGCTTTAAACATAACATAAACATTCGTATTAAAACTAGCTTAGAAAATCTCAAAAATTTCTCCATAAACCATGGATGGTATAAAATTAACACATCCATAGTCAAAAATATCCAAAAACCTGCAATACAATATGGATGTTTTTTATAATAAAACAACTTCAAATAAGCTTAAAATCTATAACAGTATGTTGATATAGATGAAATCAAAACTATTTGAGAGAAATATCCCTTTTTTTGAAATCATTTAAAATTCACAAAATTAAAAAATAAAAAATTGCATTGAAAATATTCTTATAATCTTTTAAGGGAAGCTTTGACGATTTTATAACTGTGGAAAATATCGGCACCCTCCGTATAAGTTAAAAAACACATTCTTACCTTAATTCTGTCGAAAAGGTTAAAAAGGACATTGTTTGGGAAATGATGGAATGATTCCTTTATAAACATCTTATAAAAAGTAAAAAAAGGGTATAAATGACTTTAATCCATATTATTTAAAATATTAAGAATGTTTTGAAATAAATTTTTAAGAAACATGGATGTGGATGATAAAGTGGTCCTAATAGATAATTATATCTAAACAACCTCAGATAATAAAGAGATTCTGATATAAACCCTTACCTTGTACTTTTTCATGGTTGAGGGTATCTTAACCTCTTGTATTATGGTGAAATTATTGTTATTAAATTATTCAAGAATCATATAAATTGATATGATATCATATATGATCTTTTAACATTGCATTGTTAGTAATATCTTTGTATTATTGTTGTTTAGGGTGTTAACTGATTTGTTTTCCTTTATATACATTGTTATGTAAGCCAAGTTTGTTATGGATAGGTTGAATATTATTCATATCTAGAATTATATTATGTCTTTAAACAATATTTTTAACCATCAAATAAATATTTTTCTTGAATGGATATGATGGGGAATGAATCTCATCGCTTTCGTGGAGACGGTAGTTTTTACGTACGCACGAGCGATAATATCATTCTTTTGATATTAAAATAATATATAAATGGGTGTTGTATCATATATAAAGAATAATTATCATGTTATATTTATTAATTACAAGAATTACACATCATTATTATACCCATACAAATAAAAATGTATTGAATAACAATTACACCACAACGTGGAGACGGTAACCCGTACATACGTACATATGGTGACATGTCATTCAAGGAATGGATAGAATACTGAATATTGTTGTACCATATTTATAATATCATCACATTATATAAGAGATACTGGATTTATAATTTTAGAATAGAAATAACAAAGAAAGAGGAAGTTGAAGAAGAAAGGAACTTGAAATATGGTGGTGAAAACATTAACTCTTGTTCGAGTTATTTCTTTTGATTTGATTAAAAGTGATCCATAGGTTTGATTTATGATCAACCTAAGGAATTTAGGATGAAGTGAGGGAAGTTGAGAGAATATTTGGGTAGGGGTTGGCTGATCCAAAAGGCTTTGAAGGTGTGAATTAGAGAGAAGTTGGATTTCCCTTTTATAAGAGGGGTGAGGGGCACCTTAGGAAACGCTGGAAATATTATTTTATGATAAATTCATATTCAGTTTATAATGGCTCCAAAGTGATTTATATCGCGGATAAGGTGGGTATGGGTCGTAAAACACCCATACAATAGGTTTTAGACAGGTTTGTGTCACTATATTAACCTTATTTATTGTTTTAACTCTTAGTAAATTAGTTTCACATTTACCTTGTCTCTTTGTATTTTTATATTATATGATTAATAAAAATACTATATACATCCAAGATAACCCCAAGTGGTTCATTAATGATACACATATCATTATATAATTCTCTTCACCTAACCTTAGATTTTTAGGAATTTAATATCAATTAATAATATAATAATAGTTTTACAAACTCTTTTATGTCAATTTTGACACTATTTGGTATTTGATTTTTGTGAAAATCATAACAACATGATTACATTGAATAAACATAATTAAATCAATAATAACATGTCATATTAACCAATAAAATTATTTTAATTCATAAAAAGTCTCAAATTAAATTTATTTTGATAATTAAAATATCAATTATTTTATTATTTTATTATTTAGGTAATTACTGCACCACCATTATGTCAAAAATAAATTAAAGTTTTTAATTTCTAAAAATTCTAAATAAAATACCATTATGTATGAAACATTTTTAGATTCTTAATTTATATTTATAATCTAATTTATCTTTTGTATAACCCTATATTAAAAATGGGTTAGTAATTAAACATTTATCTTAACTCGTTTAACTCTTCTTTGAATTAAATAATAATAAATGTCCTAATCTAATCCAAGTATACCTATATGATAATATTTATTCATAATGTTGTTTTTGTTCAATATACACTTGTCCAATAGAATTAGGACATGTGTTAGGGTAATATTAATTTCATTTTTACCCTTAATTAACCTATTTATTTGTAACCGTGGTAAATAAAAGTAAAAAAGTTACTATTCACAAAAAAAATATCTTATTGAACCACATTTTACTCCATGATATTAACCATGTCTCTTTTATTTTCTAAAATCCACTCACATAAGTGGAAAAAATAAGTTTTACATGAATTTTAAAATTCTCCTAGGAGGTTGGTAAAAGATGGTGAAAAATTCAATAAAATTTTTATATATCTAAAATTATTCTAAACTAACTCCAATAAATTACATTGAACTTATATAGGTATTTCGTGTCTATTTTGACCTTAATTAAATTTAAATAAAATAAATAATTATTTAAATATAAATTTGTTTTTAAACTATAACTCAATGTTTTTTCATTATTAATCAAAAATTGAATGTTTTCAGAAAAATACCAAAAAACCACCCTAGGCTAATTTCGATATTCTGAATCCAAATATGAAGTCCATTATGAAATATAAAATTTATAAAATTTTAAAAAGTGTGTATTACTGTTCATAACGGATAGTTTTATTGGTTGTGGTGTGTGTTAGAACTCAAAGTTGCATACAACACACACTACTGCATTATTCAAAGAGAAGCATACCATGGAAGCTTGGGGTGTTACAACAACATATCATTATATGTCATTAGAATATTGTACATGGATAAACACAACTTATCATGATGTCATAAAATTCATTAATAGAAATTTCATATAGAACCAAGACCTTCTCCATCACTCTTCCATATAACTTCCCCCCTTACCCCAACACCAAAACTACTTAAAATAATGGCTTGAGAAATAATTATCTATTAAATTAGATACCTATATAATTATTGTATTCCTAGATAAAGAAATAAATATTGATGAATTTTTTATGATTAACCACTGAGGTTTAATGCAACTCAAACATGATGATAAAACCTCCAAAACTCTCAAAGAAAGGATAAAATGCAATAAAACTTCTTACAATCAAGAAAACATAAATAAATATTACCAAAATGGGGGATACATCTGAAATATATGACCCTGCATTTGGAGAAACCAAATCATTTCTAATAACCCATCAATGAACTATAAGCATACTATACCCTAGGAAATTTGTTTCAATGATTCCCTCCTATTTTAAAAGGAAAATAATAATAATCAACTAATGAATTTTAGAAAGCTAAAACTACCAAACCCAAAGAAAATATACTTGATCGAATTCTATAAGATTGTATCACCTTCCACTTCTACAAATATTATGACTGATAACATATGGAATTCATCCCATCATCATATTATATCATTTTATTTTTCTTTATATAGTCATCAAAATGAACAAGGAAAATGAAAGTATTCCTAAATAATTCGATAAGATCAACCCATGTAATTAATTTTGTGTGTACTTAATTCATTATCCACTACTTGAAGTTGAATATTCCAAAAATTCATCATAAAAGCATAAGGTTATTAAAATAAAACATGAATTATATTAACATCACAAATATAATCATATCATAAAGGAAAACTAGTACTAGCCCGTGCAATAGCACGACTTATTCGATTAATGATTGTTCTTTTAATAAGAATTAATAATTATAATTGTTGAGAATAAACAATAATGTTGACTAAAAATCGAAGGGCTTGATTAATGGTTTTACTTTTAAAAAGAATTTGTATTTATAAAAGTTTAGAAGAAACAATAATAATGACTAAAGAGTGAAATTCAAATCCAACATAAGATAGTGATTGTAAAAATAAAACCGACTAATGTGAAAATGACTGAAATAAATATGGTATGTTTTGAAAATCTAGGGAACATAAACTAATGGAAATCAGTCCAGAAAAATGAAAATAATAAAAAATGAGCAGAATGAAAACATGGATTCCCCATCCATTGTTTTGAAGAGCAGTTCAACTGTAGAGGTGTTGTCATCCAGTTTGGAAATCATGGACTTTCTCCAAACCATGATTTGAAGATAGCCACCTAAAAATGGAAATAAAATTATCAAATGTATTAAAAAAAATTAACACCATAATGATGTTAGTGGGTTACTCATGATGGAAGAAAATGGAGATAAGGCTAATGAAAATGAAAATATAAGATCCTCGAATAGGGGAGGTGAAGTTCAGAAGGTGTGAAATTTACAAATCTGTTGAAAGAAATTGAATTAAAAAATTACTACTATAAATATGAAACCCTCTCATAGCCCTGCCCCTCCCCTTCCCCTCTGGCCAGCACCCCCTTCCCCTGCCCAGCCCCCTCCCCTTGCCCAGCCCCATGACCAGCCCCCCCCCCCCCCCCGCCCAGCCCCCTTCCCATGCCCAGCCCCCTCCCCATCCCCCTGCCCAGCCCCCTCCCACTGCCCAGCTCCCTCCCTCCACTGGGCCCTGCCAAGCCCCCCTCCCCCTGCCCAGCTACCCCCTCCCCCTGCCTCTGTCCAGCTACCCCCTCCCCCTGCACAGCTTCCCCCCCTCCCCTCCCCCGTGGCCCTACAAAGCTCGCCCCCTCCCTCTGCCCTGCTCCCCCACCTCCCTAGCCCCTGCCCCTGCTGAGCTCCCCCCCTCTCACTACCCCTGCCAAGCTCCCCCCTCCCCCTTCCCAGCTCCCCCAGCCCGTTCCAAGCTCCCCCCTACTATCCCCTGCCCAGCTCCAACCTTCCACCTTGCCCCTACCCATCCCCTCCCCCTGGCAACCCCCACTAAAACGTGCCCTCAGAAAAGCAGTGGAAAGCTGACTAAATTTAAAAAAATGAACCACAGGAAGAGATATTCAAATCAGTTACAATTAATTACTAGGATGGTTATTCATGAATCATTAAACAGTGAAGATAGATGCAAGAGCAGGAGTAAATATTTGGTATACCTCAATAATCAGCCACGACCAAAACTGGGAAGCACCTCCACAACCGAGCTGCAAACCTAGGCCGAACAGAAAGATATGTTAGAATGACAAGATAGTGGTAGATAAAATTTAAACAGAAATAGAAACTTCTAAGAAATCATTATAACAATATGAAACTTGTATGACTAAATAAAAATGAATAAAAATTAAATCCTCTAATTCCCCCTCCCCTCTGCCCAGGCCCCCTCCCCCTGGCCAGCCCCCATTCCCATGCCCAGCCTCCTCCCCGTCCCCCTGCCCAGCACCCTCCCACTGCCCATGCCCAGCTCCCCCCTCCCCCTGCTCAGCTCCCCCCCCAGCCCCTGCCCAGATCTCGCCTCCACCTACCCAACTCCCCCCTCCCCCAGCCCCAGCCCCTGCCCCAGCCCCTGCCCCAGCCGCAACCCATGCCCAGCTCCTCCCACCATCCCTCTGACCAGCTCCATCCCTCCCTCTTGCCCCATCCCAGCCCCTCCCACTGGACACCCCCACTAAAATGTGCACTTAGAAAAGCAGTGTAAAGCTGATGAAATTTTAAAAAATGATCCACAAGAAGAGATATCCAAATCAGTTACAATTAATTCCTAAGATGGTTATTCATGAATCATTAAACAGTGAAGATAGATGCAAGAGTAGGAGTAAATATTTGGTATAACTCAATAATCATTCAAAACCAAAACATGGAAGCGCCTCCACAACCGAGTTGCAAACCCAGGCCGAACAGAAAGATATGTTAGAAAGACAAGATAGTGGTAGTTAATATTTAAACAGAAAGATAAACATCTAGGAAATATTTATAACAGTAGGAAACTTATATGAATAAATGAAAAGGAATAAAATATAACCCCTCCCCTTCCCCCTCCCCTCTGCCCAGCCCGCTCCCCCTAAACATTCCCCCTTCCCATGCCCAGCCCCTCCCCGTCCCCTTGCCCAGCCCCCTCCCACTACCCTGCTCCCTCCCTCCACTGGCCCCTGCCCAGCCCCCCTCCCCCTCCCCCTGCCCCGCCTCCTCTTTCCTCTGTCTAGCTACCCCCCCCCCCCTCCCCATTCCCAGCTTCCACCCCTCCCCCTAGCCCTGCCAGGCTAGCCCCCTCCCTCTGCCCAGCTCCCCCACCTCCCCCAGCCCCTGCCCAGCTCCCCCCCTCCCCATACCCAGCTCCCCCCCCCCTCCACCTCTCCCCGCCCAGCCCCCCTCCCCCACCCCCACCAAACCCCTCCCCTACCAGCCCCCTGCCCAGCCCCGCCCCCTGCCCACCCCCAC
Source organism: Viscum album (assembly GCA_963277665.1). Classification (NCBI taxonomy): domain Eukaryota; kingdom Viridiplantae; phylum Streptophyta; class Magnoliopsida; order Santalales; family Viscaceae; genus Viscum; species Viscum album. The sequence continues at coordinate 477,974,667 of OY728148.1, forward strand.
TTAAAATTACTGATGTTAAACTGTGGCTGGTAAACAGAAAATAATATCATAAAAATCATGTACTTATAGACAGCATAAGAGCATTATAAGACCACAATACCATCAATACCATGATGTTGAATAACAACTGTATGTAAACATGAACTTGTACAGTGGTCCCATTTCTAGAGGCCTTCATTACAATTTCTAAAAACATGAGACTTTCATGACGTAGTTACTATTTTAGTACCTAATGAAAATTCTACATTTAGTAAATCATGTACAACATTTATTATTACCGTTCATATATGTTGTACATATTAGTCAATCTTTTCTGCTTTGTCCTTTAATTTATCAGTCATTCGGGCTACCACATTTTTTTCCTAACTTGTTCTACCGACACTTTCAGGTGATATATGATGAGATTGCTCAGTACGATCATCGTTTATAAATTCAGTTAGTAGGTTTTTCTGCATATAAAACATAATTAAAAGATCCATCAGATGAAGGAGAAATAACAATGTAGGCTTCAAATAAATCCTTATAATCCAAATTCTAAGGAAGAAAATATATATATACCTGAATAGATGATGATACCACAGACAATTTTTCAAATATTGAGTCAAACGTTTCACAGAGTCGAAATGAATCGGCACTCTGATGATAATATAATAGAACAATATAGCATTATTCCAGTTGTGTGTTCTTTACACGGAGGGAAGTATTGAATGCTATAATGGATTATATTATACCTTATTATGTTCTTCGACACTACATAAATTTGTACAACCTATGCTTTGATGATGCTATATATAAATAATAATAGAAATAACTTTGTGCAATCTATCCATATTAATGAAAACAAGAAAATTTAATAGAATATACTTGAAAATATGTGAAGCTGTCATTGAACATGGTGATGTAGTTTTTGTTTTCAGTAATGAAATGTACCTTGTATGAGTATTGTTCTACTGAACGGTGATGATTTTGTATATTAAAATGTGACACTTCAATTGACAAGAGAACCTTTTTTGATTTTAAAACAATCAATTCGGAAGGAAAACCGTACTCGTCATCAGTCTTATTTAAAAAAGAAAGTATTTGTTAGTTTAAATGAAGTGAACATATTTTTTCAGCATTCTAGTTTATTACATTGTTGTACCTGAATCAAATAATCTCGCTGATCTGAAGCAGTTTTTCTCACAAATTTCATTACTTGTTTATCGAATTGGACAACTGACAAGCAGTCCGTGTTATCTTTCACAAGCAGCTGCACTCTAAATCTGTTGATTTGTAAATATTAAATAACTAAAATTAATTACTATTGATATATAAAATAAGTAATAAACCGTTAAGGAGAAGAAAAAATAATAACCTGAGAACGGTGAATGTTACAGATATTTTGCAAATGTTACACTTAATTTTTCCATCATCAATATGCACTTTTTTCATTGAAGAATTGCATGATTCGTAGAACCAATTGTTAGTTGTTTGAATTTTCATTATGGTAACAGAAATAAATCACTTTTTAGGATGTCCAACATTGAGAAAGATGTAGATTATGAATTAGTATAGTACTCTACTGGTACACCTAGATTAAGAAACTGCACGAAATTAATTGTTAATTTGCCATATATTTCATACCTGATCACAATTATTCACTTTAGAAAGGGTTTTTTTATTTTCCCAAAATAGAAATGGTGTAGAGGAAGAAGATGGGTTAGTTGATGCTGGACTTCGATTCTCTGAATCCATTATAAACGTATTTCTGAATATTGTAAAATGAAACTCAAATGACATAAGATATATGTACATATATCATATAGTAATCTGTGAACATCATATAAACAATTCAGAATTAAATATAGTATGCATGGAACCTTTTTTTGAATGATTCAACATCTTCGATATCAATATTGAAATGGATTTTCATCACATTAATGGAATTTGTAAGTATGATACAGTCTGAAAATGGTTTTAAAACATACTTAGTTGGAGTACTGGGTTAAAAATCATCAAATAATTGAATAAAGGAAAGGGAAATAAGGGATTATGTTATTAGAGAGCATACTATTCAATTTCTTAACTCTGACAAGTTGTAATATTTAAAAAATTGGTGAACCGATATTTTCTTCCATGTATGACGACATCTGGTTAGCATAGTCACTCCACAAACTGCATTTAAGTTGTAACCCACTGCCCAAAAAATATGTACCGCGTGTTGTTAAATATAAATTGTAGGGAAGAGAAATTAAAAGGCCATAATAACTGACCTTTCATCCTGTAAGACAATTTACATCCTTGAATTGGAACTACCCAATGCCTTAGGAGGCTGTGAGCAAAGTAAGTATCCAATAATTTCTAAGACATATTACAAAAAAGAAAAAGCATGATAATGTTAGATAATAGTTTATAAAATCATTCCATAATATTCTGTATTGATCTATACTGAATATTTAAAGTCATTAAACTTATGTGTCCGGAATCTTAAGAAACATCTACCTATTAAATGTTGCTCTAGAGGGATATCTACTATTCAAATATAATTCTGGTGAATAATGGTTTAATGAATGGTGTAAAGACCCGAAAAATTCAAGGAATTTTTTTTCTTAATTTTCCTTGGATTTTTACAAGAACGCAGCTTCAGACGACACCTGATTCCGAGGCCCAGTGTACCCAGAATCATTTTCCGAAGTTTGGATCGGGTACGTTCAGTGAACGAACGAGCGGGGTTTTCAAACTTTTGAACCGGTTCTTGGAATCAAATTCTGAGGGCACCGATTGAATCGTTGTGCCAGTACTTGCTTAGAAACGCCTCCTCTGGAGTTGCGTTTTCTCGGGTGTGGTTTTTAATTTTTTTCGGGCTTAAAGTTAAGAAATAAAATAATTGTACGACAATCTTTATTTTATTTCACTTAAGCCACTTGGAAGCCACTTGAAGCCACTTAAAGCGGCTTAAGTTGAGTTGTTGCGGATAGGGTGCTATTAAAAAAAATATCATACCCTCTTGGTAGGATATTTGTGAGGTGGGGCCCACACGAGCCCCACCGTTTCTTTTCTGCTAAGTAACGCATCTGTGAAAACTAGTAATTATGAAAGTCAACTGACGCGTTTTCTTAATTTCTTAACGCACCAATTAATTGGGCGGTTTTCTTCGTTGAATTAAATCTAGGAATTAATTTCTTTCGTTTCTTAACCTGTTTGAAATCCGTTGGCGTAATAATAAAATAAGACCAATGCATGACTTCGGGAAAAATGTTTGTTGAGAGGATTTGACAGAAACCAAGAGTTCTTCATCCTCCTTCGCGAAGAACGCGAAGAACGCGAAGAACACCGGCCTCCGACGAAGAACGCCGAACCCGCGGAAATCGACGACGCGACGCCGTGTGCCGCGACGCCGACGTTTCCTCTCCCGCGACGTTCTTCTACGACGTTCCTTCTTCCGCAACAAAAACCTTCGATCATCCGTTGAGGTGAGGTTTTGCGATTCTTTAAATTCCATTGTGGATTTTGACTCAAGATGGATTTAATTATTATTGATTAAATCTATATGTTCTTGAACCTCGGAGTTCATCGACGCACACCGTATTCTGCGACGACGCAATGCCCTTCCGTGACGACGCGACGCCTTCCGCGACGTGACGATCGCCTCCTTCCGCGGCGATCAATTCCACGAAGAACGCGCGTGCGACACTTGATGAGGTAGGGGTTGTTGTGAGATAATCTATATTCCCGTGATTGTTTCTTTTAAATTAAAGAACCCGGTTTCATAAGAACAATTTTAATTTATTAAAATTGTTGTTTGATGTGTTGTTTAATCCTCCCAATTGTTATCACCTAACGCGGAGGGTGCGGGCCAAACGAACATGGCCCAAAAACCCTCCGCAGTTCTTCGTTGTTGTGCGGATTTGGCGGGCCATGACAAAACGTGACGCAAGGGAGATTTGATGATCCCGCAGTAAAGAAAGGATCCCGGGAGGAACAACGGTGCAGACAGGAAGGAAAACGGCCCACCGGAGGAACTCCGGTGGCCTGCGGAAGCCATCGGCAGAGGCGGCGCCAGCGGACCCTCCGCCGCACGGGTCCGGCGCACACGCGGGACGCGGCCTTTTCCGCGTCCGTTGACCAGGGCGGCCCCCCGCGGGGGCCGTGGTGCTGTCACGCTGGGGCAGCGAGCCCCCCGCGCTGCTCGGCCGCTCAGCCGAGCTGAGACGGACCGGCCGGCTGAGCCGGGCCGCGCCCTGTCCTGGCCAGACCGGGTCCCTCCGGGTTGGACCGGGTCAGGTTGACCCGGTTCGGCCGACCCAGGGGGGTCGGGCCGGGTCGGCGCGGGCCCAGACCCCCGTCTTCGGACCGTTTTCGGTCTTTTTTCTGTAACTTGAGCTGCGGGCCTCTGAACGACGCGCCATCAGCGGAAACGCGATCCTTGGATCGAGACGGTCGTTTAGGTATATTGCAATCAAGGTTTAGGAATACTTTGGGTTCGGCCGGGTTGGTTCGTACACGAAACCAACCGGGCCCTCGGAGCGGAAACGCTCATATCGTGAGCTCCGGACGACCGAATGACGTTCCGTCGACTTTGGTGGATTCCTCTAAGTGAGACGGATCTTTTGGCTCACTCCGCCCGAGGTTTGGACGCAGGTGGAGTACGTTCGGGTTGGTTTTGCCTTAAAAATCAACCGGGCCCCTGGGACAAAAAAGCCAATAACTCTCAGACCGTGCATCCAATTGACGCGCAGTCTGCGACGTTGAGTTCCTGTTGACGATACAGAACTTTTGGATACATCAACCTCGGACTTTGTGTCAGTTGATGTATCAGCCTCTCGGCTCGTGGAGCGGACCCTCCCGAACGTTCTTGCTTTGTGCGGGAACCTTAGAGATGGCTGCTACTGCTGCTGTGACGGCAATGACTGTACAAAGATGCTCAGTGGATTCGACTGCGATGATGATGAAAACCATACGGGAATCCTCCGTGTTTTCGGCAGTGACCACTACGGTACATCTTGGGATACATCAACTCTGGACTACATGTCAGTTGATGCATCGACCTCTTAGCTCGTGGAGTGGACCCTCCCGAAACGAGCATGCTGTGTGCGGAAACCCTAGAGCCGGTTGAGACTTGACGACTGCTGATCGAACGAATTGGTGTGTTACGGATAGCCTGGAAGAGGTGTGCTTGGTTGTAGCGGCACAGGGGAGCGCTTGGTTGTAGCGGCAGACCCACGACAGATGTGCGCTTGGTTGTAGCAGCACAGGGGAGCGCTTGGTTCTAGCGGTAGACCCACGACAGAGGTGCGCTTGGTTGTAGGGGCAGACCCACGACAGAGGTGCGCTTGGTTGTAGTGGCAGACCCACGACAGAGGTCCGCTTGGTTGTAGCAGCACAGGGAAGCGCTTGGTTGTAACGGAAGACCCACGACAGAGGTGCGCTTGGTTGTAGCGGCACAGGGGAGCGCTTGGTTGTAGCGGCAGACCCACGACAGAGGTGCGCTTGGTTGTAACGGCACAGGGGAGCGCTTGGTTGTAGCGGCAGACCCACGACCGAGGAGCGCTTGGTTGTAGCGGCAGACCCACGATGGAGGAGCACTTGGTTTTAACAGCACGGGGGAGCGCTTGGTGGTAGCAGCAGGCCCACAGTACCCGATAGGTGGAGAACTACAGCAGTCCAAGGTAAGAGGGAAGCACTTGGTTGTAGTGGCATAACCACTACACTTGATGGAGAAGGAGTTTCCCAATAGCTTTGGGTTCAACTTCATGATCGAACCTGTGTGAGCTGAATCCTGTTTGATTTCCTGTGTGGATTGTGTTGTGCTATCCTATGTGGATTACGTTTTACTTTCCTGTGTGTAATACGTATACTTTCCTGTGTGGACTGAGTTGTACTTGGGCTCGGAGGTTGGAGCGTATTGGAAATGTTGACTTGGGTATATGTATGGTCATATACCTAAGAAGTGTCAGTTGTTACTTCGTGATTGTATCTTTCCTTTGTGGATTATCCTTTGTGGATTCTGGGAGACCTTCGGGGGTCTCGGGGTCCCTACTGAGTAGCTTATACTCACCCCTGCACAGGCTATGCCCGCACTTCGTTGTGTTGGTTGCAGACGACGGAGAACACTGATCATGGTGGAGGCTTGCGGAGCAGGACAATACCTGGAGGTAGACCAATGGGCGGAGCGTACTCGGAGCAGCCAGGTGGACACGAGAAGCAGTGGAGCTATTTGTACCCACCCTTTAGGTGGGATTCCCAGTGGACAGCTCGGCGTATCAGCTTTTACCTTTCAGTTGTTGTTTTCCCTTTTGAGTTGTACTTTACTTTCAGTTTGGGTTTGTATTCTGGCCCACTTACTTTCCGCACTTGCAGTTGTAATCTATTTTTACTTAGTGATTACTTTTTTTCCACTTGCTTACTCTGAGGTGCTTGTTTACTTTACAAAGGCAATGCCTTCCCTGTTTATCGGTATTTACGCCTTGGTGCTAGTCGTCAGCCCATGGCCTATGGAAGGCGGGCTTGAGGTAGTCACGACACGGGCCCCGAGGATGGGTCGTGACAAATTGGTATCAGAGGTGGTCGGTTCTACGTCAGACTCTGATCTTTCTTCTATGTGAAGCAATAGTGTTTAGCATATTGGGTGTGGTTATCAGTCTAGGGAGTCCAGTGTTGGTGCGACGGCCGACATATCCGTACACCAGGACTCTGACTTCTGATTTTGTACTTAATACACGAAAACATTGATTGCATGTGTGTTTCAAGTTTTCTTTGTGATTACTTTGTATCAGCTCACGAGGTATACTGTTCTGACCGTGGCACACCTATTTCCTTTTCAGGATGGCCCCATGACGGCAGCTAGCTAGGGTTCCGAGCGATGTGCGTGGCGAGAGCCCACCGAGCGTCGAGGACTCGGTACATAACCCTTTGACAGCTGAGGCACCGGCGGTACCTATACCCGTCGAGCCACCGATGCTACCAGCCCCAGCCGCTGACGATGCACGTCGCCTTAGTGCACTGCATGAGTTCCAGCGCCAGTGACCACCCAGGTTCCGCGGGGCGACGGACCCTCAGGCCGCCGAGGACTGGCTGGAGGTAGTTGTATGGGTTTTCATATTAGTGAGGACACCAGCAGACCTCATGGTGATCCTCGCAGCGAGCCTCCTGCACGCGGAAGCAGGCAGATGGTGGAGCTTGATGCTCCAGTTGCACGACGAGACATCTCTCCTCTGGACGAACTTTGAGAGCATCTTCCGCTCCGAGTTCGTCCCAGCCACCCTCCGAGCGGTGCGCATCCAGAAGCTACTATAGCTGCGACAGGGCAGCATGACAGTGGCCCAATACTCAGCGAGATTTACTGATCTCTCGCTCTACTCCATAGATATGGTACGAGATCCGTTCTTTCGGGCCCGAACCTTCGAGCAGGGAATGAGGCACGAGATCAGGGCTTCGATGATCTCCCTCAACATTCTGACTCAGGCAGGGGTGTTGAAGTGATCCCTCTTAGTGGAGAGTTTTCTTGCTGAGCAGTCTCCAGCAGCAGGACCCACCACTTGTCGGCATGCGGCAGAGTCCTCTGCAGCGGGAAGTAGACAGATGACGCAGGGGTCCAAGAGGACTAGACCTACAGGTGGCCGACAGCATGACTCTGGATCGTTTGTGCGAGGCACTCGGGGGTGGAAAACGACTTTCCATGAGAGGGAAGTGTTACTCCTGCGGCGGGATTGGTCACATGGCTCGTGACTTTCCGACCATCCATACGGATGACAAGCAGATGGACGAAGGGCCCCCCAGGCAGAGGCAGAGGTTCGATCAGGGCGGGCCGCAAGGAGCAGGCGGCCATGGCAGGGGAGCTGGCCGTGCAGCTGGAGGTGGATGACGCTTCAGGGTGTTGCCACCACCACCACCAGGAGGTCCACCCCGACCGCAGGGGACATGAGGACATGGGAGAGCTCAGCTTCAGGCAGCTGAGGCCTACGATCATGGAGCTTCGGGAGCAGATGGACAGGAGCGGGACTAGCTGCAGACCTGGAGACTTTTGTTCATGTTGCTTCTAGTTTTTTTGATGTATGTTTTTAGATTCTTTCTGTCTTGGTACTTGAGCTGCAGTAATAAAAGACACCTTTTCCTATGGCATTTACTTCCCTGTCCTCTCTTGTGTTGTTACTAAGAGGTTCTGGTGTAGACTGTTGACTTGACCCTCACTTGAGAGGTACCTATTGGAGGAGACCCAGTTACCACACACTGATGCCGACAGTGTGACTCAACCCTTAGAGGTGAGAGTAACGGTTGGATCTCTTGGTAGTAGCGTCGAGGCCTTACGACACCATCCATGGTATGGGTTAGTATCATCCATTTCGGGATTGACTATATTAGGCAAAGAACGCGGTTCATCCAGGGGATGAGACCAGATTTCTCTTATCGTCAAGGATGAAATCATAGCATCTCTTGTGGGACCAGAGGTGGTCTAGGCCACGATAGAGAAGGTCCAGGTCATCCAAGAGCGGATGAAGACAGCTCAGAGCCGACAGAAGTCTTTCTCTGACAAGAGGAGGAGGCCACTAGAGTTTGAGGATGGCGACCACGTCTTTATGCGGGTCTCACCTCGATGTAGATTACGGAGATTTGGCCGAGGTGGCAAGTTGTCTCCATGCTTCATCGGACCCTTCCAGGTCCTCAGCAGGATTGGCGAGGTGGCTTACCACCTAGCTCTACCGCCTTTGTATCCCTAGTTTGTGTTGAAGCTTTACGGGGACGTAAAGCCCTGTGGTGGGAGTAATGTAAAGACCCGAAAAATTCAAGGAATTTTTTTTCATAATTTTCCTTGGATTTTTACAACAACGCAGCTTCAGACGACACCTGATTCCGAGGCCCGGTGTGCCCGGAATCATTTTCCGAAGTTTGCCTCGGGTACGTTCAGTGAACGAACGAGCGGGGTTTTCTAACTTTTGAACCGATGCTCGGAATCGAATTCTGAGGGCACCGATGGAATCACAGCGCCGGTACTTTCTTAGAAACGCCTCTTCTGGAGTTGCGTTTGCTCAGGTGTAGTTTTAAATTTTTTTCCGGCTTAAAGTTAAGAAATAAAATAATTATACAAAAAACTTTATTTTATTTCACTTAAGCCACTTCAAGCCTCTTAAAGCGGCTTAAGATGAGTTGTTGCGGATAGGGTGCTATTCAAAAAATATCCTACCATCTTGGTAGGATATTTGTGAGGTGGGGCCCGCACGAGCCCCACCGTTTCTTTTCCGCTAAGTAACGCACCCGCGAAAACCCGTAATTATGAAAGTCAACTGATGTGTTTTCTTAATTTCTTAACGCACCAATTAATTGGGCGGTTTTCTTCATTGAATTAATTCTATGAATTAATTTCTTTCGTTTCTTAACCTGTTTGAAATCTGTTGGCGTAATAATAAAATAATACCAACGCATGACTTCTGGAAAAATGTTCACTGAGAGGATTTGACAGAAACCAAGAGTTCTTCATCCTCCTTCGCGAAGAATGAGAAGAACGCGAAGAACGCCGGCCTCCGACAAAGAACGCCGAACCCGCAGAAATAGATGACGCGACGCCGTGTGCCGCGACGCCGACGTTTCCTCTCCCGCGACATTCTTCTGCGACATTCCTTCTTCCGCAACAAAAACCGTCGATCATCCATTGAGGTGAGAGTTTGTGATTCTTTAAATTCCTTTGTGGATTTTAACTCAAGATGGATTTAATTATTATTAATTAAATCAATATGTTCTTGAACCTTGGAGTTCGTCGATGTGCATCGTATTCCGCGACGACGCGACGCCCTTCCGCGATGACGCGACGCCTTCCGCGACGCGACGATCGCCTCCTTCCGTGACGATCAATTCCGCAAAGAACGTGCGTGCGACACTTGATGAGGTAGGGGTTGTTGTGAGATAATCTATATTCCCGTGATCATTTCTTTTAAATTAAAGAACCTGGTTTCATAAGAACAATTTTAATTTATTAAAATTGTTGTTTGATGTGTTGTTTAATCCTCCCAATTGTTATCGCCTAACGTGGATGGTGCGGGCCAAACGAACACGGCCCAACAACCCTCCGTAGTTCTTCGTTGTTGTGCAGATTTGGTGGGTGACGACAAAACGTGACTCAAGGGAGATTTGATGATCCCGCAGTGAAGAACGGATCCCGGGAGGAACAACGGCGCAGACAGGAAGGAAAACAGACCCCCGGAGCAACTCCGGTGGCCCGCGGAAGCCACCGGCGGCGCGGGTCGCTGGCGCGGCGGTGTTGGCAGCGCCCCAGCGCGCCGCCGGGCAAGTCCTCCGCGGCTGAAGCTGCGGCCGCGCGGGTCCGGCGAACACGCGGGACGCGGACTTTGCTGCGTCCGTTGACCAGGGCGGCCCCCCGCGGGGGCCCCGGTGCTGTCACGCGGGGGCATCGAGCCCCCCGAGCTGCTTGGCCGAGCCGAGCCGGACCGGCCGGCCGAGCCGGGCCGCACCCTGGCCTGGCCGGACCGGGTCGGCCTGGGCCCAGACCCCCGTCTTCGGACCGTTTTCGGTCTTTTGCCTGTAACATGAGCTACAGGCCTCCGAACGACGCGCCGTTAGTGGAAATGAGATCCTTGGATCGATACGGTCGTTTCAGTATATCGCACTCAAGGTTTTGGAATACTTTGGTTTCGGCCAGGTTGGTTCGTACACGAAACCAACCAGGCCCTCGGAGTGGAAACACTCATATCTTGAGCTCTGGAAGACCGAATGATGTGCCGTTGACTTTGGTGGATCACTCTAAGTGAGACGGATCTTTTTTCTCAATCCGCTCGAGGTTTGGACGCAGTTGGAGTATGGTCGGGTTGGTTTTGCCTTAAAATCCAACTGGGCCCCTGGGACGAAAAAGCCAATAACTCTCAGACCGGGCGTCTGATTGACGCGCCATCTGCGACGTTGAGTTCCTGTTGACGATACGGAACTTTTGGATACTTCAAACTCGGACTTTGTGTCAGTTGATGTATCAGCCTCTCCGCTCGTGGAGCGGACCCTCCCGAATGAGCTTGCTGTGTGCGGGAACCTTAGAGCTTGCTGCTACTGCTGCTGTGACGGCAATGACTGTACAAAGCTCCTCAGTGGATTCGACTGCGACGATGATGAAAACTGTACGGGAATCCTCCGTGTTTTCGACAGTGACCACTACGGTACATCTTGGGATACATCAACTCCAGACTACATGTCAGTTGATGCATCAACCTCTTAGCTCGTGGAGTGGACCCTCCCAAAACGAGGATGCTGTGTGCAGAAACCCTAGAGCCGGTTGAGACTTGATGACTGCTATTCGAACGACTCGGTGTGTTACGGATAGCCCGGCGGAGGTGTTCATGGTTGTAGCGGCACAGGGGAGTGCTTGGTTGTAGCGGCAGACCCACGACAGAGGTGCTCTTGGTTGTAGCAGCACAGGGGAGCGCTTGGTTGTAGCGGAAGACCCACGACAGAGGTTCTCTTGGTTGTAGCAGCACTGGGGAGCGCTTGGTTGTAGCGGCAGACCCACAACAGAGGTGCACTTGGTTGTAGCAGCACATGGGAGCGCTTGGTTGTAGCGGCAGACCCACGACAGAGGTGCGCTTGGTTGTAGCGGCATAGGGGAGTGCTTGGTTGTAGCGGCAGACCCACAACAGAGGTGCGCTTGGTTGTAGCGGCACAGAGGAGTGCTTGGTTGTAGCGGCAGACCCACGATGGAGGAGCGCTTGGTTGTAGCGGTAGACCCACGACGGAGGAGCACTTGGTTTTAACGACACGGGGGAGCGCTTGGTGGTAGCAGCAGGCCCACATTACCCGATAGGTGGAGAACTACAGCAGTCCAAGGTAAGAGGGAAGTGCTTTGTTGTAGCGGCATAACCACTGCACTTGATGGAGAAGGAGTTTCCCAATATCTTTGGGTTCAACTTCATGATCGAACCTGTGTGAGATGAATCCTGTTTGCTTTCCTGTGTGGATTGTGTTGTGCTATCCTGTGTGGATTACGTTTTATTTTCCTGTGTGGAATACGTATACTTTCGTATGTCGACTGAGTTGTACTTGGGCTCGGAGGTTGGAGCGTATTGGAATTGTTGACTTAGGTATATGTATGGGCATATACCTAAGCATTGTCGGTTGTTACTTCGTGATTGTATCTTTCCTTTTTGAATTATCTTTTGTGGATTCTGGGAGACCTTCGAGGGTCTTGGGGTCCCTACTGAGTAGCTTACACTCACCCCTGCACGGGCTATGTCCGCACTTCGTTGTGTTGGTTGCAGACGACGGACAACGCTGATCGTGGTGGAGGCTTGCGGAGTAGGACGATACCTAGAGGTCGACCACCGGGTGGAGCGTACTCGGGGTGGCCAGGTGGACACGAGGAGCAGTGGAGCTATATGTACCCACCTTTCAGGTGGGATTCCCAGTGGACATCTCGGTGTAGCGGCTTTTACCTTTCAGTTGCTATTTTCCCTTTTGAGTTGTACTTTTCGTTCAGTTTGGGTTTGTATTCTGGCCCACTTACTTTCCGCACTTGCAGTTGTACTCTGTTTTTACTTAGTGATTACTTTTTTTCCGCTTGCTTTCTCTGAGGTGCTTGTTTACTTTACAAATGCAATTTCTTCCCTATTTATCGGGATTTACGCCTTGGTTCTAGTCACCAGCCCCTGGCCTATGGAAGGCGGGCTTGGGGTAGTCACGACACGGGCCCCGAGGACGGGTCGTGACAAATGGTGTTAAAAAATTTGGAATTATAAATTATGTAAAACCATCAGGACCTAAATAACAGTAGTTAAATATATGAATAGTACAGTGACCTGCAGCTTCTGCAAGTTGAAGTTGATGCATGATTTCTGCAGCAATGTTTTCATTTAGTTAGTAAGTAAATTCATACGAAATTATTGTTTAGTAACAAATGATTACATATTTGGTCAAACCTGAAACTCTCTCCAATGATTAAATGCAGCATTGATTTCACCAGTTGTTACATCTCTTTCTGAAATGACATGAGTCAATTTGGATGACACATATTTTTGAAGTCTAAATAATTCATTAAAAGTATAGGGAAATTCATATTCATAAGAGATATATATCTATAGATTCATATAGAGAATACAACATGATTATAATATACAACACACTTGTGTCGGAAAAATATGCTTTGTTACAGGTAGTTTAATAAGTAAAATAGTATCCGTTTTAAATATAGTATGCAACATATTACACTAAGACATATTTGAAGATCATCTGAAAGCGTGAGTTTTTCTTACTCTGAAAATGTGTCACGAGCAGGGTAACTGGGTATATGTCCCTCAATCATTATACCTATAAGAACTAATGTAAATATAGTTTATTTCATCAATACATGTGAGACAAAATGTGAAATAGCTCACAAAAATACGATGATGGAGTAGATACCAGAAGGGTCATTATTTTCTTTATTAGAAGATGATATATGCTTTCTCTTGCTACCGGGCGCAGATCTTGATGATGAAGCTCCATGATGAGCTGTCAATCATAGTTAATATTTGAAAAACTATAGAATTTTACAACATAGTAACAAAAAAAATCTTTAGTCAATGTTCTTTGATAGCTTAATATAACAAACCGTTCAAAGACATAGGTGACAATGAAATTCTTGAACCTCCTGTGGTGAATAGACAATATATCAACAAATGTGAAACGATTAGATGTAATTTTAGATTGAAACGCTCGGATACTTACTTGATGTAAATTTAATACAGTTATTACTATCATTTCTAAGGCTTGTTTGAAAAGTATTTGGCGAATAAGATCCAGAGTGTAGAGCCACTATCAGTTCAACAGTAAAATGGGTAAATCATATGAAATTATTCACATTTAATTTCTTTACTGTATCTGAAAATGTTACTAATATAAAAAGTACTAACCATTGGTACGAAGAGGTGAAAGTGGTATGCGTTCTCTTATGCTGTCAGAATTCAATTGCATAGTGTCAAATGTTGTAGTAGAAAATAGTTAATGGGATCTCATTGATGATTTTCTTGAAATGTTACGAACCTGTAATTCAGTAAGTTCATTCATGGAATGTTTCTAAGGGAATACACTAATGTTGTACCGATTTTTTGTTCTATCATACGAAATATTCTTTGCAACCTTGCATCTCGAGATGCTGACGGCGTCTGCATCTTTCTTTCGATGTCTCTATGTTGAATTATCAAGTTTTAGAATGAAAAGGAAAGATTTTTATGGGTACCTACAGTCAATTTAAAATATATTGATTATTCAATCGAAAGAGAATGCATGTTTGAATTCTATATGATGTATGTTGTAAATGTACTTCAAACATGCAATGTACTATGGTTTTACTGAATGATAGTTACACCAACACGAAAAATCATATCTATTTTATACAGAAATGATACATCTGAAAATAGAATATTCAAATAAGTAGAATGTACTATGGGAAGACATCTACAAAATGGTTTGAATGAATACCTTCGAGGGATATTGAGGTCAATTTATGCAGTGAAGAAGGATGCTCCAGCGACTAAGTATTCTTTTGTATTGTGATTTCAATGAACCACAATTATACCAACATCAAAGATACATATATACATTACAGACAAAAAAATCAATGAAATCTCATTATTGAATGTCACATAAGGTAGTAAGAGGAACCCATAGATAAGAAATTTCATGTAAATTTAAAAAATGACACTTATAACTCTAATAAAGAAACATGTATACAATATACAGAAATCAATTACTTAAAAATAGAATTTTCAAATAAAAATTATGCTATACTGAAATTGACTGGAGTGGAGGGAGTTAGGTAGGGGTAGGGGAGGCGGGGAGCTGGGCAGGGGGAGGGGAGGTTGGGCAGGGGTAGGGGGAGGGATGGAGCTGGGCAGGGGAGGGGGGCTGAGTAGGGGGAGTGGGGAGCTGGGCAGTGGGAGGGGGCCTGGCAGGTGCAGGGGGAGGCGGGGAGCTGGGCAGGGGGAGGGGAGGCTGGGAAGGGGTAGGGGTGGATGGAGCTGGGAAGGGGGGGGGGGAGCTGGGCAGGGGAGGGGGAGTTGGGCAGGGGGAGGGGGGACCTGTGTAGTGGCAGGGGGCTGGGCAGGTGCAGGGGGAGGCGGGGAGCTGGGCAGGGGGTGGGGAGGCTGGGCAGGGGCAGGGGAGGGATGGAGCCAGGCAGGGGGGGGGCTGGGCAAGGGCAGGGGGGCTGGGCAGAGGGGATATAGCATACAAAAATGCAAAGGAAATATGTGTATGGGTACGTACAGTCAATTTAAAATATATTTATTATACAATCGACAGAGAATTTATGTTTGAATTCTATATGATGTATGTTGTAAATGTTATTCAAACATGTAGCGTACTATGGTTTTACTGAACGATAGTTACACCAACACGAAAATGCATATCTATTTTATACAGAAATGATACATCTGAAAATAGCATATTCAAATAAGTAGAATACACTATGGGAAGACATCTGCAAAACGGTTTGAATGAATACCTTGGAGGAATATTGAGGTCAATTTATGCAGTGAAGAAGGATGCTCCAACGACTAAGTATTCTGTTGAATTTTGATTTCAATGAACCACAATTATACCAACTTCAAAGATACATATATACATTACAGACAAAAAAAATCAATGAAATCTCATTATTGAATGTCACATAAGGTAGTACGAGGAACCAATAGATAAGAAATTTCATGTAAATTTAATAAACGACACTTATACCTCTAATAAGGAATCATGACTACAGTATAAGAAATGAATTACTTAAAAAAAGAATTTTATAATAAAAATTATGTTATATTGAAATTGACTGGAGTGGAGGGAGTTGGGATGGGGTAGGGGGAGGCAGGGAGCTGTGTAGGGGGATGGGACGCTGGGCAGGGGCAGGGGGAGGGATGGAGTTGGGCAGGGGAGGGGGGGCTAGGAAGGGGGAGGGCGGAGCTGGGCAGTGGGAGGGGGTTAGGCAGGTGCAGGGGGAGGCAGGGAGCTGGGCAGGGGGAGGGGAGGCTGGGCATGGGCAAGGGGAGGGATGGAGTTGGGCAGGGGGGAGTTGGGCAGGGGAGGGGGGCTGGGCAGGGGGAGGGATGGAGATGGGCAGGGGGGCAGGGCAGAGGGGATATAGCACACAAAAATGATTTCCTCGGATGGTTATTGATGATTCTTTAAACAGTGAAGACGGATGAAAGAGATTGAGTGAATATTTTTTATACCTCATGAAGTATTGTCCTATTAATGAAATAAAGTATAGTCATAGCAACATGAAAGAAACAGGTGTAAATTAGACTGAAATTAGACAACATAATATGCAGTCTGGATGTATTATAATATAATGCATTAATATGTACCCATAAATGGGTTGTAGATTTAATTGTATTATGCACAGTGGATAGTTAGGTGACTTTAATATATGTTGACAACAAAAAAGCAAACCAGATACAGATGTAATATAAATTATTGTGCTAATATTAGTAGAATTTATAGGAAACCTACAATTAGTGGTATTCTTTGATGTTCTGTAAAAGGAAGCATACATTTATGGAATTGTAAGACATAATGTGAAATATCCTATTGAAGTGAAAACCTGCTGTATAAAAGGAAATCTGGAATAAAATAAGAAATCCATACCATCTTCACTATAAAAATTTGGACAATATATTTTCATTTATCAATGGAAAAAAGACAAATGCAGGATTTCTCCACAACATGAGTTAATAGACAAATAAATTAATGGAAGGAAACAAATTATTAGACAAATCAACAGGCCAGAATTGAGATCCTACTATTCAGACAGGTCAAAAGAACAACTCAAGAAACTTACACTACATAGATCGAAGTATATACATTATTCAAACCCTTAGATATAGATTGCTTTGGAAACCGTAATTGCAAGCATACCCCAACGACGACGATGCTCACATATACTTCACCAAAATTCGTTCCAATTTGGACTCCTTGCCAATAACCGAACTCATATACAGACAGAGCTCGTAGAGGTGGAGGCGTGGAGGCGAAGTCATAGAGGAGGAGGATGATCAGGAAGGGGACTGGGAGATGGGAATCGCGGAGCGGTTCGAGGTTGGGGAGTCACAGAGATCTACGAGAACCCTAGGAGAAATCACGATGGGACCGAAGGTGGAGCATGAATAGGTGGAGGCGTGGAGACGAAGGCGTGGAGGCAGAGGATTTTTGGGAACATGACATGGAGAGGGGACTCATGGAGAGGATGATGCCAGCGGGAACCCTAGGAGAAACCCGATGGAATGGAGGTGGAGCGCGGGAGGGGGAGACGGAAATGTTTCGCGGGATGGGGAATTAGGAGAAGCGGAATTTGGATTGTTGGGTGATGTGGAACATTGAAATGTTGACATGTTGGCAATGAGGAAGCCAATTTTAGTATAGATAATAGATATATTCACTATCAAAACACATCCCATACATCAACTAATCATCACCATACTTCCTTTCCACATCATTATTCAACATACCATCTCGTTGTCCTGATCCCATATAAAATATTAGAAAAGGATAACAAAATAATCACATTGGATGTACTGATACATAAACAAACCCTCTCCAATAAACATTTCCCAATGATGAACTCGACTGATCACCCTTTCTATCTCTATCATTAATTCATACTACCAACACATTTAAGATAGTTATACTAAAATATTAACAATGTTGTATATTTATATTTAAACTTAAAATCAATAAGACATTCTGAAATAAATGATTTTTATGTTTTTTTATTTACCTCCCCACCCCCATTCATCACATGAAAACCCTATTTGACTTCCAATGTCCTCAGATGGTAATGGTCCCTAACCCACCCAGCACCCTCGACTAGGATGCATTTTCCCACGGTCTTTACTATCTAGGTCATCCTATAGACTGAGTAGGACTATGTGGAATTGATATTTCATAGTACATGAATTTTTACGTATAAATCACATATATATACTATTAGAAGAAATATATATTAAAAATTTTACAACTGATAATATTTTATTATAATGAAAAATTAATTCATACCCCCACTTATTTTCCATTATCATTAACAAAACACCCATCAGATGTTTTTGAACATTTCACCACACTTTTATTTGGGATGCTTGGTGTGATAAACTATATGACTGTATTATAAAAATTTAAATAAATAATTTAATATATTACATATCTAAAATTCACTAACAAATATTTAAACTAATAAAAAATTTACCAAAGTCGGCCGGCTTCTTGGAAAAATCATTGACCCTATAGTGTCAGTACAGTGAATTCTCAACATTCTGGTCATTTAATAAAATAAAATTTTGTTCAAAACATATACATTAAAAATATCATGCAGAAAAAATAGAAATAATACCAAATTTATAGTACTAACAAATAAAATATACATAACAAGGATAATCAATAACTGCACATATGACACAATTGGTTGATAAATGAATTGCTAAATGCACATATATTCATTTTCTTCTTCAATCATGTCAGTTTTATTCTCCATCATTACATCATCTACATCATCCAATCTTTAAATACTAATATTTTCAATATCCTGATTGAAAAATAAGTCAACTTATTGCGGTTTTTTGGATTCAATGTTTTAGTTCAACTCTTCCACTTCATCACCCATATCATTCATATATCTTTGTTTTAAGCGAGAAACTACACTCACTACGGGAAAAATACCCTATACCAACGGTTTGGAACCATTGGTATAGGCCCTCAAACCGTTGGTATAGGATATACCAACGGTTTGGAGGACCGTTGGCAAGTAAGTCGTGACAATAGGTCTATACCAACGGTTTTGGGAAAACTGTTGGTATAAGTAATATGAAAACCTATACCAACGGTTCTCAAAACCGTTGGTATATGTATTTCAAAAAAAAAACATTCGGTGGGATTTGATCCCAGGACCTCTAGTTTATAATTGAATGACTTAACCACTAACCTAACATGACTTTTTTGAACATAATTTCGTAAATATATATATGTATTGTTATAATAATTTTAAATTTTGATTTATATAATGTTCTCGGTAAGAATATTCGATTAAAAATCGAAGGACCTATACCAACGGTTTTGGACAAACCATTGGTATAGGGGGGACTTATACCAACGGTTTGGCCAAACCGTTGGTATATGGTCTCTATAATGGACCTATACCAACGGTTTGGCCAAAATCATTGGTATAGGTCCTATAGGTCCCCACCTATACCAACGGTTTGTCCAAAACCGTTGGTATAGGTCCATATAAGTGACCTATACCAATGGTTTTGGCCAAACCATTGGTATAGGTCCAAATTAATGAACTATACCAATGGTTTGGCCAAAACCATTGGTAAAATTCATATTTCCAGTAGTGACTCCACCCTTTATCCACGACATCTTCCACATAATATAACATTATTGCTTGAAATGAAAATATTTTTGGATCATATAGCTCTGTGTCACCAACATCCATCATTTAAGATAAGTTCACAGAAGTAAATAGAAATTAAATCAATTTTAACACCCCTAAAATATACTTCCAATTGTATTTGACTATAACAACTGAAAAATTCATATTGTAGTTTAATTCAATAATATTTTTCAACATTCTATTTTATTCAACTTATTAAAATGTATATATTCCACTTATATATGTTTCTAACCATTCTTCATGATCGACTATATGAAATCTAAATACATTAACATTGTAAGAATCGAACCTTCTAGCTTGTTTTAGAAGTCCACGAGCAGAAAACATCAAACATTCTTACAAATATGCTCGAGTACTATTATTCATGATTAAAAAATGTTATATATATATATATTAATAGATTTATAAAATATATGTGTCAACATAATATTCGTATTGATTGTAATATTCATTAACAAACATATCATAAAATCCATTATACAAGCTCTCTATTAATTGATTTTGGTATATCCTCCTCATTTTAAGTTTTTCCTATCATTTGTATCAATATTTGTATCATCAACCCATTAATAAATGGATTAGAAATTTCACTATTTGGCTTCACATATCTATGTGCCTCTAACAATTCCATTTTTCCATGTAACAGTTGAGCTCCTCCCAACTGGTCAAATTGATTTAATATTTTCTAAATTACATGCATGGATCTAGTAAAAAATTTAAGTCACCCCTCCACAAAAAATCCTTTACAAATAGATCCTTCAGGTTGAGTGAAATTTTTCATGTAAAATTTAAAATGCCCAAACAATTTTGAAATTAAATAAAAAAAATATAATTATGTACTTAATTAAAATCCATGAATTGTTTAGTAAATAAAAAAAATGTAAATAATGTACCACTAAATTGGATACATCTATTAATAATTACTGGGTCCTTTTAATTTAGATTCCTCCAAAAATTCACTAACAAATGCATCATGAGAATAGAAGACAACATAGGGAAGATCATATCCATTGCCCATAGTGTCAGTAGAAATATTTCTTGAAGGTTGTCACGTTGAAATGAAAGTATAATTTTATCACATAATTGTTTGAAAACGTAAAAAAATGGATTAAAACAAAAATACTATTTTCAGGTAATAATATATCCAATTGTAATCGATGTAGGTACTACAAAAAATTATATAAATCATGGATTTTCAATCCATGTAACCAATGATGGTTTTAGTCAACAAACCATGAGATGTTACATGAAAACACATCAAATACCTTCACATGTTTTATAATTAGAAATAATGATTCCTTATCCCTATTTTTCATTGCAAAAATTTGATGGAGCATACATTACATTCCCATATATACAGAGAAAAAGATTATTTTCCTTGCATGTAAGTCATTTCGAGCATTGAGATGATCCTTTATCATTCCATGACCATTAATAATAGTAATTTTCAAATTATCATAATCATTATTCTCAATATGAATCACATCATGATTATTCCACAAAAAATTAAATTCCTAATAAATAAGTTTGAATAATATACTTTTTCCTTACATTATTGAATTCCAATTTCCCATGATGATGGACTTCGAAATCATTTTCCACTATTAATAAAATGAAGCACCGTCCCAAATTCTATTTCCACATTTCCATGATTTTACAATATTTCATAACTGTTTAAATCTTTGGACATGGTCTATGATCAATGAAACAATTTATTTATTACTTGTTCAACAAAAATCTATGATATGCGTCGAAAAATCATTGATGTCATAAGAGGCACGATTTTATACTATGAGGTAGTTGTTTAGGCTCGAAATCATATTGGAAAACCGGTAAATTCAAACTCAGGCATGTTTTCTAACTATATAAATTCCCAATTCTAGAGAAGTCACTAATGGTCTACATTATATCAACTTTCATTTTAATAATATTTTAATAAGATGAATCATATATCTGAAAACTATTGCTCCATAAATCATTTATTACTCTGTGAGGTGGCAGACCCATGGCAGGGGAGCACTACTTTGTGAGGTGGCAGACCCGCAGTACTCGACAGGAGGAGTACCTCAGCAGTCTTAGGTTAGTGAGAAGTTCCTTGGAGTCTTGATAGGATCACTGTACTCATCAGAGATGGAGCTCTTCAGCAGTTACGGTTTCGATAATGAAAATATAGGTTTGAGATGAGTCAATGAACTTTGTGTTTTACTCATGATTTAGATGGGTTACTAGATAACTTACATATATGTATGGTCATATCCCTAAGTAGTGGTTATCCATCAAATTCATATCTTTGTGATACCCCATGGATGAGATGGTTTACTTGGTAACTTTGGTATAAGTATGGGATTATACCTAAGTAAGGGTTATCTTTTGAGAACTGTCATTGTTGTTATCCTTGTAGGATTTAGTGATACCTTGAGGGTCTCGGGGTCCCTACTGAGTATCGTATACTCACCCCTGCACAGGATTTTCCCAAACCTCGTTGTGTTGGTTGTAGATAACGGACATCACTGATCATGGTTGAGGCTTATAGAGTGAGTCGGTACCCGGAGGTGGATTTCAAGATGAGTCAGTACCCGGAGGTGGATCTCATGACGAGTCGGTACCCGGAGGAGATGGACGGATGTGGAGTACCAAGGAAGACATATGTACCTACCCATCAGGTAGGAAGCCGGAAGACGAGCTAGGAGCTTCTTGCCACCGTTCAGCTATTGTTTTTTGAGTTTTTCTTTACATTCAGTTGTAGCTGTACAATTCTTTTGGGCTTGTATTTCTGGCCCCTTGTACTTTCAGCACATTTTTTTATTGCTTACTTAGTGTAGATTATACATGTACTCTGTTTGTGTTTGTTTTCTTTTCATTAAGGCAATGCCTTTCCTTTTTTTGGGATTTACGCCTTTGGTGCTATTCTCCATCCCCTGGCCTATGGAAGGCGATCTTGGGGTAGTCACGGCACGGGGCCCGAGGACGGGTCGTGACACACTGAGTTTAAAGTTGGTGATATATGTTTCTCCACTTATATCCATAGATGATGTTCTAGTGATTTGGGTAGAATGAAAATCTTTGTCCCACGTACCTCGGCCCCTTCGAGATTCTTGATCGGGTCAGAGTTGTGGCATATTGACTCACACTTCCACCTACCATGACTAATGTACATAATGTCTTCAATGTATCCCTCTTATGAAATTACATAATAGATGATTCAAATGTAATGTCTTTATAGGTGGTATAGTTAGAGAGTGATCTTTCTTATGAGGAGAATACATTTAAGATGTTAGATAATATAGATAATGTTAAATGTTACAAGACAACTCACCTGGTCAATGTAGAATTGTAGAACCATAAGTAAAAATAGGAATTATGGGAACCGGAAGAATGAAAGAAGGATAATTACCAATGCTTGTTTTCATATTAAAATTTAAATATAAATTTTTATTCATTTTTTATTAAGGGGGAATAATGTAATTTAAAAATGTTTTACCAATGAAAATCCATTCTTATAAATATGTATTATAGTATAATAAAATTTTCTTACATATAGAACACAAGAAATGTCTTACAAGTGAAGAATGTGTAAAATTAAATATATCTATAGATTTTAAAGAATATATACCAATGAAATAGCAACATGACCATTGCAATAGTAATGTTACCCTTATGAATTGTAAATCGGCCAATTGAATTATAACCTTGTGAATAAAATTATAAATAAAATTTTCCATCTTATAAGTGACAATATAATACTAATATATTATATTATAAGTTTGTAAATATTTTAAAAATTATTAATTAACTGATGGTATTTTTGTAAGTCATGTATATTTTATTGAAATTTTATGATTAATTTAATAATTAAAAATAAATAAATTTCCATAATTTGTATTCATAAATATATATTTCTTTGGAAATTTATTGATATATATTTTTAAGATACCATAAATAATTTTCAATGTGTTAGAAAAGAAGTTTAAAATTTAAAATTTGTATTTTTCATATATATTATTATTTTAATTAAAAAATAAATTTCTTAAATTTTGAAAGGTATTTTTAAAAAATGGAATTCATTTTTAGAATCTAAAGATCAAAAAATGGGTAGCTATAATATTTAAATTTTTTTAACAGACTTGAATTTTTGGTAAATAGTAAAATATGATAATTTACCAAAAATGATAAATAAATGAATTTCTGTATTATGATTGAGTAATTGACGATTTAAATAGAAATTGGTTCGAACTAACATGATATATTTACTGATTTGGGTCACAATATTCAAGGAAATACATAGTCTTGTAAAAACATATTAAACCTATTATTTTAATAATGGGGAACCCCTCCTCTCCTCCACTATAAATACCTCCCCTCTTTACATCCTCTCCTCACAATTATCATGCCTTCTTATTAGTCAAAATTATTCACAAATATATCCCTAATACCCTTTAATAAATACAAAATCCATTGGTATTATGAAAATAAAAAAACCTCTCCCCTAAAGAATATCTGAAGGAAGAAATATTCCAGAGGTAAATTCCCCTTATTTTCATTTATTTTCTTTTCAGGTTGCATTATTTTATTTTATATCATCAAATATTTTCAGAAAAATGTTTTGATAACAGCAGAACATTATATGTAATTTAATTGTTTTATGATAATTTGATAACTCATCATCATCTCTCAATTACCCTCTTTTTATACTATAAATGATAACACCATTCGATATGTGTCAATTCATTGCATTCAAGGATGGCGTGTTCAAAATATAGTCACAAAAAAATTTATAGTTATAAAATAGAATAATAGCTTTATTATGTCTAATATAATGTTTTATAATAATCTTTACAAATTATATTAATTTAGAAATCCAAATGGGTTCATTGTGATGAAAAACTGCCAATTAACTGAAATGGTTATCATTAATGTTTAATGTAATGACTCATCTACACTCCAAATATCCAAATGAATTTCACAACCATTGAGTATTTTGGTCATACATTAGAAACCTGTAACTCCAATTTTGGGATAACATTCTCAACTTATATGTTTATACATATATGTATATAATTGAACAAATTATGAAAACCAAAGAATGAAACACTCAAATAATGTGAAATTGAACCTCTTAACCACCAAAACACTCATGAATGAACACAATAAGGTTAGAATAAATAAATTTCTAGTATATGATGTTCTTAAGATATTAATTAATGAATGTAATATAGATATATATCACATTATGATAAACTAAAGGATATCATCATATATAAAGTTAAAAATTCTACCTAAATATCAATTCTTCTTTCATGTTATTCTAGAGTAAATTTTACCAAAATGAAGTTATCAATACATTCTATGAACACATTATAAATTATGTATTTATTCTCCAAACATTTATATTAAGATATATTCATCATTAATATTTGGGGATATTTTTTTTACATTGATTCCCTCCATAATTATATCATATAAGAAACCCCGTTTAAAGGGAACATTCCGATTTGCATCCATTTTCAATTACACAATATAATTTGTTTTAGATCCACTGTTATTTTAATAAATAAATATCTTTATTATGAAAACATTATTTCTTCACTTCTTTTTTTAGAAAAAAAATTATTCTCTTTTATGTTTTAAATGACAATTGATATTTTCATTTAACCGCAATAAAATGATATAATTCTAAAGATTCTTAAGTACTCTTTTTATATGTAATTACATCAGGTTGACAACACATTTAATGATATAATCATATTATATAAAAGGATTGTGAAATAATGATCTAATTCCATTCCTTTATATAAAAAATTATGATACACTCATTTGTTATGATTTATGTCATGATTATGATACCCTATTCTTACTGTGGGTAACCATTATGTTTATATATGATTGATTATGTATGATTTTATATGTATTATGAATATTCATGAACATTTTATGATTTGTGAGGGATGATATAACACTAATACAATGGGTAATGATGTGTCTCGTGATACATTATGTGCAATGTTTTTGGGGGTTATCCTTGACCATTTATACCATGTGCAATGGTCATTGTGGTTAATATTGACTTGGGAATATCTATGTGAAACAAGCCAGGACTCATGATAAAGTCATGTTTTATGTTAATTACACATTTATATTACTCAATGTTTATATTATAACATTAATATATGTAATGAATCCTTATGTTCCATGCCTTTTTTATATCATTATTTATTTCCTTCTATCACAAGTGCAAATGTTTTATTCTGTTGATTCTCCCCATACTTGGATTTCTAGATCATAACTTTTTTCATGTTATCCTATATAAATCCGATGAATTTGTATGTTAAAATTTTATTTTTCGGTAACATTTTGAATATTAAAATAATAAATTATTTTTCAGTTCCATTCATTCAATTATATGTACATAGACTTTCAAGAAACTAGACTTTACGATCCATTGCTTGTAATATGATGCTTTGTTGTGCTTAAAATCATTTCTTAGTCTATGTAAAATGGTAGGGTGAATATATATAAATTATAAACTATGTAATTAAATAAATTCAATATAATATCATTTTATTTTTTATATATAAATAATGGTCTCCACCTAATTTTCTTTACATGGATAAAAAACATATCACTTATACATACATACATCTTACTGTAACCGTGTAGTAATGTCATACACATTTCAGAACCACAATATATGTATGGTTATAATAATAGATTTATTAAATATATATGTTATTTATAATATTATTTTTATTTTGGAAAGGGAAATTATTGTTTATCTATCTTCCATTCCATACATGATGTAATGGAATCAATGTTCTTGTATACGTACAACATACAATCACCATGAACGGTGTAATTCATTTTCATTTCTCAGCCTTTTATCGATGAATATATATATATATATAATGATTTTTTTATTTTTAACATAATTTTTATTATATGGAATATTATTGAAACATTATAAATATATACTAACTTAGATTGTTGAACCGAAACAAGAATTTAAATTGAATCAGTTATAACCCTGAACAGTGATTTTTATAATCATATTTTAATAAATGAGTAATATTATTTTATAAGGTAAGGTTTTTTGGAATGATATATATGAGTATGGTTATATAATACATTTATTAAAAAATGTATTTATAATAAATATGTTTTAACACATAAAAAGTATGATAATTGAGGTAAGTGTTAATCATCACAAATTGTCTTATTTGGGACATATGTTATGTCATATACCAATATTATTGTTCATGGATCATCTTTCATACATTTTCAATGATATATATTGAATATATTTATGTTAATGATATTGAATATTTCATTTGATGTTATTCTTTCATGGGACTTAAAGATTGCAAATCTACCAGGGTTTTATGTTAGAATCACATTCTTTATCGTGATTGTTTATTGTTAAGTAACAGATAATGTATTTTTATGATAGATATTTATTCAATGATAATAATGTAATTATATTATAGTTATTCATCTATATTTCACGTTTTTTATTCATTTATCTCTATTAAATATCTCAGGATGAAAAAATTATTTTTTATCCAAATCATATTTATTTATCTCTTTAGTTTAAAATACTATTTCATCCATGTACATGTTTTTTCATAAATAATTTCAATAATTTTTTAATAATTCAAGAATATTTATAATGTAATTATTACTCAAATTTTAATTTTATGAAATGGGTTCAAAGGAATATCTTTTAAATTTTTTAATGTAGTATTTTTTATTTTTCAAAAATATAAAATAAATATTTATATCATTATAAATGGTTTACACTAAATATCATTCCATCATCACCACTATAAAATTCCAATATTCGTTCATTATTTTAAAATTTTTTCAAGGAATAATTAATCATAATATTTTCAAGAAACATATAATTTAAATTAGAAATATAAATGTGAAAATAGTAATTTCCTCAATAAAAGTTTTGTGATATTTTGATGAATTTTTTTAAAATTTATAATATAATTTTTTTTGTTACATATATGTAAAAGGTATTTTATCCAATTTATCGATAAATTTTTATTATGTGGATAACAACGGATAGAGTTTATTAAAGAATAAATTTTTGAAAACTGTTTATTTATCATGAGTTAATTATGATTTAATACATGTTTCATTTCCCAATGTTATGTTAACATGAAATTATGAAATTTTTGGGTATCATTTTTTCTTTAAATGTGTTATGATATGATGAATTATTAATTACATTTATGTATACATATATATGGTTTTAATTATTTGGTAGGTGAACTCAAAATTTTTAGAGAAGGATTTCACTTAAAAAATTACTATTTGTGTTTTATGTGAACTCAAAATTTTATATTAATCCAATTCATTAGTAAAAGGTTATTATTGTGAGATAATTTGGATAGAAATTGAGAGTGAAATGATCTCTATAAGGGACTCTGACCACTTTGATGATCTTGGTTGTGAACCATAAAATAGAAACTATAATTGGGAGAGAACCCAATCCACAATGCTAGTTATATAATTGATACATGACTATTAAGGATATTATTTTCTTTGAATAAGTGAATTATAAAAACATATGACATATTCAAATTTTAAAATCTAATTGATCATGTTTTTTTATTTTATTATGACTATTTTATAATTATAATTCAATATTTATATCATACATAATGTTTATTTTCTACATTTTTTGGATATAGTTTAAAATTTTTAATATCATGTTCGCATATCATTATTCTCATGTTTTATTATGTGATTCTTGATATCCAATTATTTAACATTTTTTTTATTTGGTATATGAAACGCACAACTGATTGTCGCCTATCGACCAGTCAAAGTTCTAATGCTCTGCTAATGTGTATAGCAGCACTCGGGTCGAATCCTCGGCGATAATACTTTGTAATAGTCGTTTGTTTTTAGTTAATTGTATTCTGATTGGGGGGTTTTGATTGAAGAGATTAATTGAAATGACTAATGTATGATGTTTAATTTTACAAGTTGATAAATATTGGGGTGAGTTCATCATTAGGTTATTTAAGCTTGTGATATCCTTGAGCTTTGCTTTATATTTCATTTAAATTAACACCCATGTCACGAGTTGACGTTGATTTGAATTACCAAGTGTTAAGGCTTTAATCAAACCCTTAACTTAACTTAGGATTCTAATCTTAATCATATATTTTTTATGGTAGTGTATTTATGGTTCCAATAATCCATGGAAACCACACGTTAAACAAAACAAGTCATTAATCCATGACATGCAAAGTCCAATATATACAATGTTAATTAAACGAATACTCATCGAGCAAAAACTCTCAATCGCTTAACATACCTAAATTAAAAATCACCCCAATGAGAGATTTACTCATCCATTATGATGTTTATTAATCTGGTAATATATGTTTATGGTGATGAATTACAAAGAGAAGAAAAAGAAAGGGACAAGATAAGAGTAGTGTTCCGAACACACACACGAAATATTTTGAGAAAAAAATGGAATTTAGATTGAATGAGGAAGCAAAATAAGTGACTGTAATTTAAAATTATTCAAACTATTTTAAGACCATGAATATTATACTACATAAGGTGGAGAAGAATAAGAGGTATTGAAGAAGAAACAAGAACTAAAATTTGATTGAAATGAAAACAAAGTTACACAATTACAATTGAATGCAAACATTAACAAACGTGAAAGAGATGTGAAGGAGAGGTCTCTCTTGTTGAATCAAGATCAAAGAATATCCTCCCAGAAACTTTTCAAGGATCTAGTAATTCCAAACCTCCTCGTTAAGTGCTGAAGTGCCAACCCTTTTGAAATGAGAGGAGGGGATGTATTTATAGCCCAAGGTGGTGGACTGTTTACATTCCAAAAATAACCCTCCACTTGGCTCGCAGATATGTACATCTAGAAAGCCGAATCTTGAGAAATATCCTTCTTAAATGTTGTATCTAACGAGGTCATCTGTCTACTGTGAAAATTTGGCGGCCATTGGACTTATTGAGCCAAAGTTATGACGGTTTTAGTAAATAATTCTGATCTGTCCATTTCAATACATACTTTTTTTGAAGTCCATAATGTGAATCAGTTTTTTAATAGGTAGCTGCCCTCAAATAATAATCATTTCTTCAACAAAGTTGGCCGGCCGAATCTCCTCATTCAAACTGAAACAGTTCAGCTCGAATGGATGTCTACATCAGGTGATATTTCAATATTAGTGTGATATTTCTAATTCCCGGCCAGAATGGTGGGCTGGACTTCAATGCATCAGTTGGGCCCCTTGTATTTGATATTGGGTTCTGAAATTTTTATCATGGACTCCTTTAGATGTCCTCCAAACTTTGGAGGATAATTAAGGTATTTGGACTTCTGGATTGAGCCCAGTAATTCGACCTTCTTATACGGTCAAGTTTCTTCACAGTTTCCTTGGGCCTTCTTGTGGGGTCTATATGACCCTATAAAAGGGCGAATTTTCCAAATGTGACTTCTAATGAAATGTTGGAATTGTAATTGGGAACCATAAAAAACAAGAATAATTAAATTTGGATAAGTATGGTGATAGTTATTGTAAAAACATTAAACATACTTGAATCTGGGTAAATCCAAATAGTGCTCAAAAATTCTATTTAATATTTAAACATTAATATTTCACAAAAAATATGCACATTTCATATAAAATCAGTAAAGGGGGTATGTCAAAAGATATGAAAATATTAATAATATCAACTCCCCCACACTTAGTTTTGTGCATTTCCTCATGTGCAAAAAATAGAAAAACATGACAAAATCATTTTCACTCACCAACAAATATTAAAATTTTGTTTTCTCCAATCAGGGTAGGTTTAGACTATTTCAATCATCCATTTTGAAAATATGGCCGTAGGTGGCCTTGGCATGAAAGAAAATGTTTTTCTTCACGGTTCAGGAAAAGCATTTTCCAAATCAAAAATTGAGCATTCCAAATTTATTAATTTTGACACAAAATTCTTTATCCAAAGTCATGATGAATATAAAAAAAATTTGAGATGAAAACATGCCTGTTAACTCCCCAAAATGGTCGGACAAAATTTCAAAACTCGATGGTGAGTAAGCATGACTCTTTTTTTTGTAATTTTTTAAGTGATTGTGTTTTTTTGGTTTTTTTTTAGTTTTTAAGGTTTTTTTAAAAATACACACCCACACAAGAAAGAGAAAAAGAAAGGATTTGATGAATAAAGTGGTAAAAAAATGAAAGAGAGAGGAATAGATAGAGAGAGAGTTAAAGGAAAAAAGGTGCCCCTGGTTTGGATTTTGTGGGTTTCCATCTCCATCCAGTGGTGGGTCTACTGTGGATCCAATGGAAGTAGATGATGATCCAGGATTGTGTTTCCTCTCATAGTGATGCTTCAACCGATGTCCATTTATCGTAAATTTCCTTTTGGAGGAGGGGTCTTGGACTTGAACTGCACCAAATGGGTAAACGTTAGTAATAACAAAAGGACCTTCCCAACGAGAATTAAGCTTACCTGGGTGAAGCCGAAATCGAGAATTGAAGAGCATTACCTTTTCACCTTCACGAAATACCTTTCTCAGGATGTGTTTGTCATGGATTACCTTAGCCTTCTCTTTGTGCATATTGTAATTCTCATAGGATTCAAGTCGAAGCTCCTACAGTTCATCCAATTGCAATAATCTTTCTTCACCAGATTTTTCAAGATCAGAATTTCATGTTTTCACTGCCCAAAATGACTTATATTGTATTTCAACTGGTAAGTGACATGCTTTACCAAAAACAATCCTAAAAGGAGACATCCCAATGGGTGTTTTATAGGCAGTTCCATAAGACCAAAGTGCTTCACCAAGTCTTTCAGGCCTGTCTTTTCTGGTGGGTTTTACAATTCTCTCAAGCACTCTTTTCACATCTCTATTAGAATGTTCATCCATTCCATTTGTTTGGGGGTGATATTCAGTTGAAGTTTTATGTATAACCCCATTCTTTTTCAAAAGAGATTCCATGGTTCTATTACAAAATGGGTTCCTAAGTCACTGATCAAGGAACGTGGTGTGCCAAATCATTGGAAGATGTGGGTCTTTAGGAACTCACTAACAGTATGAGCATCATCCTTCCTAGTGGGTTTGGCCTTAACCCACCTTGAAACATAATTGATCGCAAGAAGAATGTATGAGAAACCATTGGAAGGGGGAAATGGTCCTATGAAATCAATACCCCAAACATCGAAGATTTCACAAAAGATTAAGGGCTTTTGGGGAATTTCATTTCTTTTGGAGATTATGCCAATCTTTTGGCATGTGGGATATGATTGACAGAACTCATATGAGTCCTTGAAGAGGGAAGGCCTGAAGAATCCAGAGTCTAGGACCTTTCAGGAGGTCCTTTGTGGTCCAAAGTGGCCACCACTGGGCATTGAGTGGCAGAATTCTAAGATGGAAGAATATTCATCTTCATCAACACATCTCCTAATTACCATGTCTGCCCCAGTTTTCCAAAGTTTATTTTCTTCCCAAAAATAGTATATTGAATCACTTTTCAACTTTATTTTTTGTTCTTTTGAAAAATTTTCAGGAAAAACACCAGAAACCAAGTAATTTACAATTGGGGCATACCATGGTAGTTTTGGAGTGAGAGATGAAAGGTGCTCAATTGGAAATTCAGGATCAATGTTTCAGAATGAGGAGAATTAGGAATTCTACTCAAGTGATCAGCCACAAGGTTTTCTTTTCCAGGTCTATCTTTGATATCAAGGTCAAACTCTTGGAGCATTAGAATCCATCTTATTAACCATGTTTTGGAATCACTTTTCTTGAGTAAGAACTTAATAGCAGAATGGTCTGTGAAGATGATGATTTTGGAACCTAAGAGATAGGGCCGAAATTTATCTAAGGAATAAACCACAGCTAAAATATCCTTTTCAGTCACAGTGTAGTGAGATTGAGTTTCATCCAATGTTTTTGAGGCATAATAGACGACATGAGGAATTTTTTCTCTTCTATGACCAAGAACATCCCCAATAGATCTATCAGAAGCATCACACATCAATTAAAAAGGTAATGACCAATCTGGGGGTTGGATTATCGGGGCAGATGTGAGAGCAGTTTTGAGTTCAATGAAGGCTCTCTTGCAAACCTCATCAAAATGGAAAGTGACATCATTTTGGAGAAAATGAGTGAGTGGGAGGGAAATTTTACTGAAGTTATGGATGAATCGCCGATAGAAACCAGCATGACCGAGGAATGATCGGATATATCGAACAAAAGTGGGTTGAGGAAGTGATTGGATCAATTCAATTTTGGTAGGATCAACTTCAATACCATCTTTTGAAACTATGTTCCTTAGAACAATCCCATTAGTAACCATGAAGTGACATTTTTCAAAATTTAACACAAGGTTACACTTGACACACTTTTGAAGGACTGGAGAGAGTGAATGCAAGCATGACTCAAATGACTCGCCATAAATGGTAAAGTCATCCATGAAGACTTCCATGCAGTGTTCTATGAATTCTGAAAAGATACTCATCATACACCTCTGTAATGTTGCAGGAGCATTAACAAATCCAAAAGGCATTCTTCTATATGCATATGTTCCAAAGGGGCATGTGAAAGTAGTCTTTTCTTGGTCCTGAGGTGCGATTGGGATTTGGAAGTAGCCGGTGTATCCATCAAGAAAGCAATAGTGTGACTTTATGACCAATCTTTCTAGCATTTGATCAAGTAATGGAAGAGGGTAGTGATCTTTTCGGGTTTCAACATTCAATTTTCTATAGTCAATGCACACATGCCATTTTTTCTTCACTCGAGTTTTGACTACCTCTCCATGTTCATTTGTGACAACAGTTATCCCACCCTTCTTAGGTACAACTTGAATTGGACTAACCCATTCACTATCAAAAATTGGGTAGATAATACCAGCTTGAAGAAGCTTAGTGATCTCTTCCCTAACTACCTCAAGGATGAGTGGATTGAGTCTTCTTTGTGGTTGTCTAATTGGTTTGGATGTCTCCTCCAGATGGATTTGATGCAAGAAAAGGGCAGGGTTGATTCATGGTATGTCATCTAGGGTCCAACCTAAGGCTTTTTTGTTTTCCTCTAACACTTGAACAAGTTTGGACTCCTCTGTTTCAGTAAGTGTGGCAGAGATAATGATAGGATTTTAGTGATCATGGAAGAGGAATGCATATTTCAGGTGTGCAGGAAGAGGTTTCAAATCGGTCTCATCTTTCACTTTTGGGATAGACAACTAAGGAATAGAATAAGGGACTTCAGTTGCTTCATATTAATTTTCCTTAATACTGTCCAAGGTGGAGCAGTAGAGATCAGAATTGATGTGGAATTCAAGAGAGTTTTCAAGTTCCTCTAGATTGATGGAGTCTGAATGAAAGGTCCACATCAACTTCACCATTTATGACTTGGTTAATCCTAGTGAAGATTTCACAACATCCTATCTCTTCAAAACAGGATGAACATGATGTAATGGGGTTCAATTGACTCTTAGAAGTGTCCTCAGATGCATGGATTGAGAATGCAGAGTGATCCTCCGAATGGGTATCTCATGGCTTGGAAAATGTTAAATTTGACCAGTTGATCACCGAATTCCATGGATAAGATGACATAATGGACATCAATCTTGGTTCTCGCAGTCACGAGGAATGGTCTTCCAAGAATTAGGGGAGATCGAGAAGAGTTCATCTCACCTTCCATGTCAAGGACATAGAAATCAGCAGGTAAGATAAGATCATTGACTCAGACAAGGAAATCCTCAATTATTCCCTCAGGACTGGTTGTGCTTCGATTGGATAACTGAATGACAACACCCGTTGGGTTCAAGGGACCTAGACCAAGGTTGGAGAATATGGATTTGGGCATGACATTAATTGAGGATCCTAGGTCTATGAGTGCATCATCAAAGTTGGAACATCCAATTTCTCTTGGAACCATAAAGGTCCCTGGATCTTTTCACTTTATGGGAATAGACTGCTGGGTGGAAACATTTTCGATGGTCCTAAGTTGACTCTTGTGGGTACACAACTCCTTAAGAAACTTGGCATAGTTAGGAATTTGTTTTTTGGCATCTAAGAGGGGAATGTTGACTTCAACACATCTAAACATGTCGAGCATTTCAGGATCAGGTTCAAAGGACTTCCTTGGTTTAGAGACATCTTGAGGAAAAGGAATTGGGTTATTAAGTGGAATGGAAGGAGGTGATGGAATGGATTCATATTCCTTTTCAATTTTCTTTTTCTTTTCATTTTCTAGGTCAACATTCAAAGGAGGGTTTGAGGATTTATCTTGAGGCATAGAAAGTTGACTTCCTGATCTAAGTGCAATTGCACTTACATTACCCTTGGGGTTGGGTAATGGTTGAGCTGGGAGTTGGGAAGAATTTGATTGTTGTTGCTGGCTCAGGTAGGATGCAAGTTGACCTATTTGAGTTTCAATGTTTTTAAGGATAGAATGGGTGAAGGAGGCAAGATCTTCCACTGCACTTTCTCATGGTTTCTTGGAAGAATATACTTGTCTCGGATTGGGATTACCTTGATTTTGGTTCTTGGGAAAGCGATTGTATTGGGTTAGGAATTGGGAAGGCTCATTCGGATAGTGGAATCTAGGAGGAGGATTGTTCCGTTGAGGTTGAGGATCAAAAGGATAAGGTTGATGGAATTTACCACCACCTTGACCATATTGGAATTGGTTTGGGTTTTGAGGAGGGAATTGAGGGGGGTGAGATATGGGATTACCATACCTAAGGTCTTGGTTATAGGAAGAAGAGAAAGGCTCAGAGTGAGGATGGTTGAAGTTCCTAACAAACCGACCTGATTGATGAGGGTTGGGGTTCCGCTGAGCATATTATGCATTGAGCTCCATTGGTCCGGATGAATCTGATTGATCCTCTTGAAGTTGTTGACATGTGTCTATTGGATGAGCTGGGGAGCTATAGATTCCAAAATTCTTGATAGGTCCAGGGAATAGTGACTATGGAGAAGATGAGGTTGGGGCTTTGGTAGCCACCGCTAGTTGACGCACAAGACTTGTAAGTTCACTCATCCACTCAGTCATCTTGTTAGTCTCTATGGATTGATTATCTTGGGATTGTTTTACTTGAGCATGTGCTCGAGTATGGAATTGTTGTGTGTTTTCAGCCATGTTACTTATGAGATCTCCTGCAGCTGCAGGAGTTTTATCAACAAGAGCACCACCACTTGCGGCATCTATGAGAGTTATCTCCATAGCCAATAACCCCTCATAGAAGTATTGGATCAAGAGTTGGTCAGGGATTTGATGATGTGGGAAGGTTGAAACAAGATTTTTTAACCTCTCCCAGTACTCATGGAGTGATTCATTTGAGAATTAATGGATACCACTTATTTCCTTTCGGATGGAAGCGGTACGAGAAGCAGGAAAGAATTTTTCTAGAAAGAGACGCTTCATGTCATTCCATGTAGTTATGGAACGAGGAGGGAGGTAGTAGAGCCATGACTTGGTAGAGTCATCTAGGGAGAAAGGGAATTCTCGGAGTTTGATTTGTTCTTCTGAAACCCCTTGAGGCTTCATGGTAGAGCACACCACCTGGAACTCTTTGAGATGTATATGCGGATCCTCACCGGCTAGCCCATGGAAATGAGGTAGAAGATGAATCAAACCCGATTTGAGTTCGAAGTCAGCCTCTATGTTTGGATATTGAATACCAAGGGGTTGGTAATTAATATCAGGGGCAGCAAGTTCTTTCAATGTTTTTTCCCTAGGATAGGCCATATCAAATTCAATTGGTAGGGCAATGATTGGTTCTTGGTTGATTTGGTTATCCCTAATGGTACTCCTAAGTCGACGAAGAGTTCTATCAATTTCAGGGTCAAACAAATCCGAGAGATTGTTTGGGAGGCTACGGGGAATCAAGACAGATTTTGAAAGGATGAGGAAGGGAAGTTTTTTTATGTATTTTTTCAGTTTATGATTTTTAAGAGGAAGACGGGTTTTTCTTTGTGTGTTTTTCTCAATTTTTTTTTTAAAATTTTGTTTTTTTTTGGTTTTTTTTACAATAACCAGAATCTAATGACTACATAAAGCACCATCCCCAGAAACGGCGCCACCTGAAACACACGGCTGATTATCTCCTATCGACCGGTCAAAGTTCCGGTGCTCTGCTAATGTGTATAGCATCACTCGGGTCGAATCCTCGGTGATGAAATAATAGTCGTTTGTTTTCACTTAATTGTATTCTGATTGGGGGGTTTTGATTGCAGAGCTTAATTGAAATGACTAATGGATGATGTTTAATTTAACAAGTTGATAAATATTGGAGTGAGTTCATAATTAGGTTATTTAAGCTTGTGATTGTCACGACCCGACCCAATGGGGCTCGAGCCGCGGCTCCCCAAGCCCGCCTCCAATAGGCCAGGGGCTAGCGACTAGCGCCGCGTAGGCTGTCACACACATGGGAGGCATTAGCCTAAGGTACATGTACACACGCACCCACAAACACCTCCATGAAACAGTGCAGAGATATAGAAACTGAAAAGTAAATGCATGCATACAATCTATCCCAAACCAGAGTGCAACAACAAAGGTACAAAGGGGAAAACAGGGCCCACCAAAGAAAACTACAAAGAACCTCCAACCTGCTCTGAAGAAGGGGAACACTGCCACAAACACCCGCCGAAAAGATCCCTCGGCACAGCTCTGGTAGACACCCCGGTCCACTCGCTCACTAAGCTCCACCTGCTCCGGGTCCTCCTGGGACTCTGTCAAAAGGCCTGTGATATGCACAAGACACAAACATGTGCGGGCAAAGCCCATGCAGGGGTGAGTATAAACATACTCAGTAGGCACCCCAAAAACCCAAAACCCAAGGGAGCAGCTGAAAGGAAACAGTCCGCTCAACCCAGCCATAGGGAACGCAGACGAGAGAGAAACTCCATCTCATGACCATCCTCGGCTAAATACAACTAGTCAGCTCAGCTCAGCTCAGGTGTATGCCCATACATACACCTTGAATAATCCAGATATACTCAGCTCACACCACAAAGCCACAAGAGGTACCGACCTCATCACCAGCAACTGTCCCAACCAGGAGAGCACACCCCATGATCACTGTCATATCAGATGACACTCATCCGAGAGATACACTCCATCGGGTCCCAAACAAACATCTCAAACGCTCACCCGAGAGAACACGCTCGTCGAATAACATCACTGAGGAAACATCGCTGAAACAACATAACCACCGAACTCCTCGGATAGGGGATCGTCGCTACGGTCCGCTAGGGGATACCAACACCCACTCCGGTATACGTAGCTCATAGATAGGGGATCACTCCCAGGATCCGCTGTGGGATACCACGACCCGATCTGGCATATGTAGTTCTCACAGATTTGGGATCACACCCAGGATCCGCTGGGGAATACCACAACCCGATCTGGCGCTCGACAGAAGCTTCACACTCAGATAGAGGATCATCGTCCATATAAAGATGGTCATGACGATATCGGAACCCTATCTGGTACAACTCGCGATGTAGGGGATCGAACTAATGATGTCGCAACCCTACCGAATCCACGCGCTGAGTAGGGGATCGCATAACCAACAATATCTCAACTCTACCGACACTAAGCGTTGTGTAGGGGATCATATAACCAACGATACCGCAACCCTACTATAAACTTCATGCTGAGTAGGGGATCGTAAACCCGACGATGCCACAACCCTACTGTGCACGACCCACCGCGTAGGGGATAATATTCTCAATGATGCCAGAAACCCTACGGGGTTAACCTGCTAGATAGGGGATCGCCGCCCATGAATAAGCAGTCACAGCGATACCAAGAACCCGATCTAGGGTAAAGATGCTAGAGGATCCACTTCGGGCCCACCGGAGGGATACCACAACTCTAACAGTTTAAACATCCCATCGAGAGGATCACAAACCCATACGAAGGTTGTGATACCACACGAACCCTCGTAGGAACGAACCAAGGGAGAACCCTCCACCACTTCTGGTCCAAACGTCGCTAACCCGGGCGACCCGCCACAACGCCACACTGCGCACCTCCTAGGCAAAAACCGAGGCCACCATCGCGTTCCACGCGAAAAAACACGCAGGATAGGCTGTTTACTCGCCCGAAACGGAGCACCGGTGAAAAAGGCACTATTCACCGTAGCTAGCTCGTGCGGGGCCCACACAACGATCGCGAAAATCATCGAGCGGATCACACCACGGCGATCCCTTCGGAAAGACAAGAGGAATCGACTACTCGCTCGTCCAAAACGGACACCCGGTGAAAAAGGTACTATTCACCGAAGCCCAGCTCGGGTGGGGCCCACGCCTAGATTCCGAAACTCTTCGAATAGAATGCACCATTGCGTTCCTCTTGGAAAAACACACAGGATTGACTATTCATCCACCAAAATCGGACTCCTGGTGCAAAAGCTACGTTTCTCCGCAAATGCCAAAACTAGGCCTCGTGGGGCCCGCACCCTGTTCTCAGTCCCAACACCCGGAAACCATCTCAAAAAGTCCGTCGTACCTACAGGGTCTCAACGCCACTGACGGCACGTCAATCGGACACTCCGGGTAAAGTTACAACGGCCCGAATTCATGAAATAATAAAATAATATTATTTTATACGACATTTCTAGCTCCCGGGCCACGATCCCGAACCTTTAAACCCTCGAACCCACACCAGAGGGTTCGCCTCTTCGTCAGGGTCACGTCGCCGCAAACGGAGCGTGAATCCGGCTCCCGGTTTGCATGATACGGGGGTTTAAAGACCCCCGTATAGTAAAAGAGGCCGGACCGGCCCCGACCGGCCGCCGCGGCTCCGCCGGCGCCGGTGCCGCACCGGCGGATCTTCTGCGGACCGCCGGAGGCACCCCGGTGGTTCGTTTTGCGATCCGGAGTTGTCTACACGACCCTCGGGACCTGATCTACACTGCTACGACGTCAATTTGCAGAAAAACGCAGCAAAAATGGGATCGGGGGTTAAAACTCAAATCCGCCTACCTCGCGGGCGAAACGCCGACGTTCTGCCTCAGATCCGCGCTCCAGAGCTTCCGCTGCGCGCTCCTGGAACATCTGCCGTCGAATTCCGAGCTCATGGGCGCTTCGTTTTCTCGATTTGGCGGAGTGGCGGTGAAGAACAGCGAAGAACATCGAGAGGAACGATAAAGGGGGGGTGGGGGCGCTGATATTTATATCAGCCGCACGCCGGCGCCAAACCCGCCTCGGACCCGACGCCCGATACGAACAAAAGTACGGTCACCCCTTGGGTAAACGCGCCGTTCTGAACGTAACGGCGGGCTCAGATTTTCTATCCGAGACTCCGTTCAGAAGTTATTCGAGCCGACACTCGCACACTAACTTCACCACTTATTTACGAAAATGCCCCTGGTGGCGTTTCTCACCGCAGGCCCGCGCCCGCAATGTTTACACCTCTCCTAGGGTAAAAGGAACGTTCCGGACGCAACCGTGCCCTCGGATTCCCATTCTGAGCTACCGTTAAGGTGATATCACACCCCTGCCATGTGCATAGTATAAAAATACTTAATATGTTTATAAAATTAATTCCGGGCACACCGGGCATCGGAATCGCTCGCCCTCTTCGTGCCTAGATCTGGAATTATTCGTAGAAATATTCCAAAGTCTGACAGGGCCAAAAACCCGAGTCTCTACATCCTCCCCCCTTAGAATTTTTCGTCCCCGAAAAGCCCTAAGCACAAGGAAAGCGACTGGACTCTCAACTGGGTCTCACACACCAGCAAGCTCACCAACTAACACTCATGCCCGAACGCATAAGTCAGAGGGACTCATCCGCCACACCTCAATACTATCTGCTTTGGGTGGCACTGACTCGCCCGCACGGTTTTAATCGTGTCACCAAAAACTCATCTTGGTGGGGGAAGGATCCCTCCTCCTCACGCATTCGAAGCATGTCGAACAACACCCACACAGGGTCTTACCAACGCCCTAAACAAAACTCAATCAAGCAAAAAAAAGTAAAGAGTACCGCTAAATAGTGTCTGACAACCTACTGCAGTAAGTAGAAATGACACAGGGCATACCTCTATCCATTCGCAGTGCCTCTGGGTCGACTGCCTCCAGGGCATGCAGCTGTCCTCGCCCTCGGCCACCAGGTCCCTGAGATTGGCGTGGACCACCTGGGGTGGGGGTGGTGGCAACTGGTACTGCCAACCACCTCCTCCCGCTGGACCAGCTCCGCCGCCACATCCGCCCCCCTGCGGACCTCCTTGCTCGAGACGCTGCCTCTGCCAAGGCAGTCCATCGACCGGCTCCCTCTCAACAGCACGTCGGGTCAGACAATCTCTAGCAAGATGTCCCTGACCATCGCAAGCGTAACACCGCCTCTCTTGTGGCTGACCAAAACTGGTCTACGAGCCCTGAGCCACATATCCTCTATCCTGGGGTCGCCTCCTGAAACGTCGACCACGTCCTGACCCCTGAGTCTGTCGTCGGCTACCAGATGCCGATCCCACTGACGAAGTCTCAGCTCTCACGTGCCCAGCACGAACAGGGGGGATCTGCTCAGCCAGAAAACTCTCCACCACCAACGCTCGCTCCAGCACTCCAGCATATGTCGGCATACACAAGGAAACCACACCTTCTCGGATGTCCCTGCATAAGCCTTTCTCGAAGGTCTGAGCCCTAAAGAAAGGGTCTCGAACCATATCCAGGGAGTAGCATGACAGGTCTGTAAACCTCGATGAGTACTCTAACACAATCATGCTCTCCTGACGAAGCTTCAGAAACTCCTGGATCCGCACTGACCTTAGCGTCACTGGATAGAACTCCTCCCTGAAGAGCCGCTCAAACTATGCCCACATGAGCGTCTCCTCGTCATGGGACTGTGTCACAAAACTCCACCATCGCCCGGCAGAACCATGCAGAAGGCTCTCCGCTAGGACCACCATCTGATCTGGAGGTGTCCTCACTAGGTGGAAAACCCGGGTGACTGCCTCAAGACAGTCATCAGCTGCCTGGGGGTCTGGATCACCCTCAGAGGTCGCTGCCTCTGGAACTCGTGCAGCGCACTCAGCCTGTGCGCAACCTCGTCCTGCACCGCCGGCACAATTAGCTGCTCGACAGGTGGTGGCTCAAACGGCAGACCACGGGGAGGTGCAACCTCAGAGCCTGTGCCCTGCTCCACAGCCTCTACACGGGGTGGGTCATCAACACAATCCAGCTGCGGAACCCTCGCTAGTTGTCATCATGGAGGCATCCCGAAATACATTCAAAACGCACCACGGTCAAATAGTATATCTGGAGAGCTGTCTCAAGAAGGACAAGAAAAACCCAAAAACTCAGTCTTATATGATGCATGTACCATTATGTCCCCGCGACCAGTGTATGAATGTCCCGAGTCGAAAGGCAGGTTATCAGAGTCCTGGTGTATGGATACATCGGTCGTCGCACCAACACTGGAGTCCTTAGCCTGAAAGCCGAACTCGAAACACCCTAACACTTCCGCTATGAAACCCAAACCAAACTCACAGCTAGACCAGCTATGTTCTGAGATCCCAAAGGTGGAACCTCCTCTAATACCACTCTGTCACGACCCGACCCAACGGGGCTCGATCCGTGACTCCCCAAGCCCGCCTCCAATAGACAAGGGGCTGGCGACTAGCGCCGAGTAGGCTATCACACACATGGGAGGTATTAGCCTAAGGTACGTGTACACACGCACCCACAAACACCTCCATGGAACAGTGTAGAGATATAGAAATTGAAAAGCAAATGCATGCATACAATTTATCCCAAACCATAGTGCAACAACAAAGGTACAAAGGGAAAAACAGGGCCCACCAAAGAAAACTAAAAAGCATGTCCAACCTACTCTGAAGAAGGGGAACGCTGCCACAAACACCCGCCGGAAGGATCCCTCATCACAGCTCTGGTAGACACCCCGGTCCACTCGCTCACTAAGCTCCACCTGCTCCTGGTCCTCCTGGGACTCCGTCAAAAGGCCTGTGGTCTGCACAAGACACAAACATGTGCGGACAAAGCCCGTGCAGGGGTGAGTATAAAATGCTTAGTAGGCACCCCAAAAACCCAAAACCCAAGGGAGAAACTGAAAGGCAACAGTCCGCTCAACCCAGCCAGAGGGAAGCCAGACGAGAGAGAAACTCCATCTCGTGACCATCCTCGGCTAAACACAACTATTCCGCTCAGCTCAGCTCAGGTGTATGCCCATACATACACCTTGAACAATCCAGATATACTCAGCTCATGCCACAAAACCACAAGAGGTACCGACCTCATCACCAGCAACTGTCCCAACCAGGAGAGTACACCCCATGATCACTGTCATACCAGATGACACTCATCCGAGAGATACACTCCATCGGGTCCGAAACAAACATCTCAGACGCTCACCCGAGAGACCACGCTCGTCGGATAACATCACTGAGGAAGCATCGCTGAAACAACATAACCATCGAACTCCTCAGATAGGGGATCACCGCTAGGGTCTGCTAGGGGATACCAAGACCCACTCCGATATACGTAGCTCACAGATAGGGGATCACTCCCAGGATCCGCTGGGGGATACCACAACCCGATCTGGCATACCTAGTTCTCACAGATAGGGGATCACACCCAGGATCCGCTCGGGAATACCACAAATCGATCTGGCTCTCAACAGAAGCTCCACACTCAGATAGAGGATCATCGTCCATATAAAGATGGTCACGACGATACCGGAACCCTATCAGGTACAACTCGCGATGTAGGGGATCGAACTGACGATGCCTCAACCCTACCGAAACCACGCACTGAGTAAGGGATCACATAACCAACGATACCTCAACCCTACCGACACCAAGCGCTGAGTAGGGGATCGTATAACCAACGATACCGCAACCCTACTATAAACTTCATGCTGAGCAGGGGATCATAAACCCGACGATGCCATAACCCTACTGTGCACGACCCACCGCATAGGGGATCATATTCCCGATGATGCCAGAAACCCTACGGGGTTAACCTGCTAGATAGGGGATCACCGCCCATGAATAAGCGGTCATAGCGATACCAAGAACCCGACCTAGGGAAAAGATGCTAGAGGATCCACTCCGGGCCCACCAGAGGGATACCATAACTCTAACAGTTCAAACATCTCATCGAGAGGATCACAAACCCAAACAAAGGTTGTGATACCACACGAACCCTCGTAGTAACGAACCAAGGGAGAACCCTCCACCACTGCTGGTCCAAATGTCGCTAACCCGAGCGACCCACCACAACGCCAAACTGCGCACCTTCTAGGCCAAAACCGTGGCCACCATCGCGTTCCACGTGGAAAAACACGCAGGATAGGCTATTTACTCGCCCGAAACAGTGCACCGGTGAAAAATGCATTATTCACCGTAGCTAGCTAATGCAGGGCCCACACAACGATCGCAAAAACCATCGAGCGGATCACACCATGGCGATCCCATCGGAAAAACAAGCGGAATCGACTACTCGCTCGTCCAAAACGGACACCCGGTGAAAAAGGTACTATTCACCGAAGCCCAGCTCGGGTGGGGCCCACGCCTGGATTCCGAAACTCATCGAATGGAACGCACCATTGCGTTCCTCTCGGAAAAACAAAGAGGATTGACTATTCATCCGCCAAAATTGGACTCCTGGTGCAAAAGCTGCGGTTCTCCGCAAACGCCAAAACCCGGCCTCGTGGGGCCCGCACCCCGTTCTCAGTCCCAACACCCGGAAACGATCTCAAAAAGTCTGTCATAACATCAGGGTCTCAACGCCACTGACGGCACGTCAATCGGACGCTCCAGGTAGAAGTTACAACGGCCCGAAATCGTGAAATAATAACATAATATTATTTTATACGACATTTCTAGCTCCCGGGCCACGATCTCGTACCTTTAAACCCTCGAACCTATACCGGAGGGTTCGCCTCGTCGTCAGGGTCACGTCGCCGCAAACGGCGCGCGAATCCGGCTCCCTGTTTGCAAGATGCGGGGGTTTAAAGACCCCCGTATAGTAAAAGGGGTCGGACCGGCCCCGACCGGCCGGTCCGGCCGCTGCGGGCCACCGCAGGCCGCCGGGCTCCGCCGGCGTCAGCGTCGCGCCGGCGGATCTTCCACGGACCGCCGGGGGCACCCCGGTAGTCCGTTTTGCGATCAGGAGGCGTCTACATGACCCTCGGGACCCGATCTACACTGCTACGGCTTCAATTTGCAGAAAAACGCAGCAAAAATGGGATCGGGGGTTAAAACTCAAATCCGCCTACCT
Source organism: Viscum album (assembly GCA_963277665.1). NCBI lineage: Eukaryota > Viridiplantae > Streptophyta > Magnoliopsida > Santalales > Viscaceae > Viscum > Viscum album. The sequence goes on from OY728148.1 coordinate 478,019,293, forward strand.
TGCGGGCGAAACGCCGACATTCTGCCTCAGATCCGCGCTCCGGAGCTTCCGCTGCCCGCTCCTGGGACGTCCGCCATCGAATTCCGAGCTCTTGGAAGCTTCGTTTTCTCGATTCGACGGAGTGGAGGCGAAAAACGTCGAGGGGATCGATAGGGGGGGGGGGGGGCGCTGATATTTATATCAGCCGCCCGCCGGCGCCAAACCCGCCTCGGACCCGACGCCCGATGCGAACAAAAGTAAGGTCACCCCTAGGGTAAACGCGCCATTCTGAACGCAACGGCGGACTCATATTTTTCATCCGAGACTCCGTTCAGAAGTTATTCGAGCCAACACTCGCACACTAACTTCACCACTTATTTACGAAAACGCCTCTGGTGGCGTTTCACACCGCAGGCCCGCGCCCGCATAGTATACACCTCTCCTAGGGTAAACGGCACGTTCCGGACGCAACCGTGCCCTCAGATTCCCGTTCTGAGCTACTGTTTAGTAGATATCACACCCCCGCCATGTGCATAATATAAAAATACTTCAAATTTTTATAAAATTATTTCCGGGCACACCGGGCTTCGGAATCGCTCGCCGTCTTCGCGCCTAGCTCTGGAATTATTCGTAGAAATATTCCAAAGTCTGACAGGGGCAGAAACCCGAGTCTCTACAGTGATATCCTTGAGCTTTGCTTTATATTGCATTTAAATTAACACCCAGGTCACAAGTTGACATTGATTTGAATTCCCAAGTGTTAAGGCTTTAATACAAGCCTTAAATTAACTTAGGGTTCTAATCGTAATCATATATTGTCTATGGTAGTGTATTTATGGTTCCAATAATCCATGGAAACCACAAGTTAAACAAAACAAGTCATTAATCCATGACATGCTAAGTACAATATACACAATGTTAATTGAACGAATACTCATCGAGCAAAAACTCTCAATCTCTTAACATACCTAAATTAAGACTCACCCCAATGAGAGATTTACTCAGAAATTATGATGTTTATTAATCTGGTAATATATGTTTATGGTGATGAATTACAAAGAGAAGAAAAAGAAAGGGACAAGATAAGAGTAGTGTGCCGAACACACACGAAATATTTTGATAATCAAAAATGGAATTTCTATTGAATGAGGAAGCAAAATAAGGGACTGTAATTTAAAATTATTCAAACTATTTTACGACCATGAATATTATACTATAGAATTTGGATAATAATAAGAGGTATTGAAGATGAAACAAGCACTAAAATATGATTGAAATGAAAACAAAGTTACACAATTACAATTGAATGCAAACATAAACAAACGTGAAAGAGAAGTGGAGAAGAGGTCTCTCTTGTTGAAAAAAGATCAAATCATATCCTCCCAGAACCTTGTCAAGTCTCTTGTATTGCCAAACCTCCTCCTTAAGTGCTGAAGTGCCAACCCTTTTGAAAGGAGAGGAGGGGATGTATTTATAGCCCAATGTGGTGGACTGTTTACATTCTAGAAATAACCCTCCAATTGGCTCAATGATATGAACATATAGACAGACGAATCATGAAATATATCCTTCTTCAATGTTGTATCTAACGAGGTCTTCTGTCTACTGTGAATATTTTGCGGTCATTGGACTTATTGAGCCAACGTTATGGCGGGTTTAGTAAATAATTCTGATCTGTCCATTTCAATACATACGTTTTTTGAAGTCCATAATTTGAATCGGTTTTTGAATAGGAAGATGCCCTCAAATAAAAATCATTTATTCAACAAAGTTGGCCGACCGAATCTACTCTTTCACACTGAAAATGTTCAGCTCGAATGGATATATACATCAGGAGAAATTTCAATATTAGTGTGATATTTTTAATTCCCGGCCAGAATGGTGGACTGGACTTTAATGCATCAGTTGGGACCCTTGTATTTGTTATTGGGTTCTGAAATTTTTATCATGGAATCCTTTAAATGTCCTCCGAACATGGGAGGGGAATTAAGGTATTTGGACTTCTGGATTGAGCCCAGTAATTCGACCTTCATATATGGTATAGTTTCTTCACAGTTTCCTTGGGCCTTCTTGTGGGGTCCATATGACCCTCTAAATGGACAAATTTGCCAAATGTGACTTCTAATGAAATGTTAGAATTGTAATTGGGAACCCTAAAAACAAGAATCATTCAATTTGGATAAGTAGGGTGATATTTATTTTTAAAACAATAAACAGACTTGAATCTGGGTAAATCCAAATAGTGCTCAAAAATTATATTTAATATTTAAACATTAATATTTCACAAAAAATATGCACATTTCATATAAAATCAGTAAAGGGAGTATGTCAAAAGATATGAAAATATTAATAATATCGGTATAACATTTATCATGTTTAATTTGACCTAGGATATAATGAAAAGTTTTTTGCATGGTGTATTTAAGAAGAGTTCTTATATTGAATAACTATGTTAGAGATGTTGTAAATATATTATGACAAAGTTTGATATGTATCATGATTTCCAATGATAATATAACTAATATATTACTACATGTATCATAATGTTATATAATTAAACTTTGTATAATAAAATTTAATGTAAATTTAAATTTATTATGAGTAGTTATAAATATGGTGTCGATTTTGGTTACACATGATCGACTAAATGATACTTCCATTATAGAGTATATTTATATTTTGTTATATTATATTTTTAACTAATATTTATTATGTTGTGGATTTCATGTGATAGATCAGATTAAGGTGTGAATAGTCACCATATGATACATTATACCCCCACCCTTAGTTTGAATCCACTTTCATTCATTTTAGAACATAAGAAATTATGTTTTATAATGACAAAAAATGACTGATTTAGGTAAGGGAGTAATAATTTCATTTTTAGAATATATATTATATATTTCTAATTAATGATAATGGACTATAACAATAGTATGTAATATATATTGGACACAATCAAGGGATTTATATTATAATAAATGCACAACAAAACTTATGAGAATCATAGAGAATTGGAAGAGAATAAACTAAGATAAAAACAAATCATAAACTAAATGATTATATTATTATGTATATGTCAAATGATCAAATTATCAAACTATTAGTTATTGAAATTTTATGTAACTATATAAGTGTATAAGTAAAAATAAAAACTACTAAAACACTTTCTAATAATAAATTTTTTAATTTGAAACAGCGGGACCTCTCTGCATGGTTAGTGCACTTCAATGATATTCAAAATAATAATGTAACTAAATAAATTGTATTAAAGAATTTAATAACAATAAAAAATCCGAAAATGGAAGAAAAATCATTCTTGAACATTATTCTACATTGAATATAAGAAATCAATCCCCGTAAAAAAATATTTAACATCATTATTAGAATAATGATGTCAATGTATTCTTTTAAAAAACATTTATATTGAGGTTGATTACATAATATTAAAATAAATTAAATGATATTTAGTTTTTATCCTATAATATAATGATATAATCTGATGAACAATGAATTTTATATAAATTGTTTTCATAGAGATATACAAAAACATGTATTTTTTTTATGGAAAATGTTAGATAATTACCATAACACATTGAAATTATTTTCAGATGATATAATTGAGTTAATTAAGAGACTTATATAATTGAATGATATTAATGATATTTATAATAATTTCAAGGATGCTTATATTTTATTAAAACTCATAATAATATTTGATAATAATATATCAGTAAATAATGAATAATCATCATGTAAGACTATTTAATTACTTATATTATAACTATTGACACTCTAGGATTAGTTTTTTAAAAATGTCTGTGTGTGTAGAAAAAACAAGATAATATTTTTGGACACCTAAATTTTATGATAGATAATTATTTTGTGACATAATTATTAGTTTAACATGTACTATAATATAAAAAAGTCATTTGTTATAAATTTTATTATTACTCGAAAATGAATGAAGATAGATAGGTAGAAAATTTATTGTTATTATCTAATGAAATCCATTTATATTATTCTATATTGTATCTTTCTTAAGGAAAAATTTCATATTAATAAATAATTCCCTAAAAAGGGATTCTCATTTAATAAGGAGTACACAGATTTTACTACTACTAAATGACAAGGCTGCATATTATTATCTTGAAAATTATTTGATAATTTTTTTACTATTGAGATAGATAAGATTACCATGATGAATATTATCTTTCATGGTACAGTTTTTGAGGATATTAGATTTTGGAAAAGAAGGACATTATTACTCAACCTCCCTAGAATTATTATTATTTCAATACATTAACTCATAATAGCGTTTCAGTAGCATATGATGAATTCTCAAATACTTAATATAAAAATTTAGAATATAAGGAAATATAAGATCAAATATACCCTCGTAACTCATACTTCAACATATATACATCAAAGGATAATTATCATTTTTCTATTTAGATACAATAAATTTATATATATCATATGAGTGACTTATTTAATTATAATTTTCAATACATACACATTTCAAAAATGTAATATATTTGTTTTTCATAAATATTTAGACACAGTGTTTTATAAATACTAATTTTAATTCCATGTTAATACCGCAAATTAGAAACAAATATTTATACGGATCCTAGAGTGTGAGTGTAAATTTAATTAAATCCAAACTCAATTTATTGAAAATTTTTATTCTCCATGATATTTGAAAAATTAACTGCACACTGAAGTACGGAATTTAATAGGACAATATCCAAATCCATTTTACATATATTCCATTTAAATTTATACAATTTATCATTTAAAAATTAATTATTTTTTTAAAATATAAAAATATTTAAAAAATTATCCATATAATACAATATATACTGTATAAGCATGGTTTTTAGAATTTTTAATTGATTCTAATCCAACAAATTAATATTTTTATTTTTTATGATATAATTTCTTTGTTTTTAACATGAGATATAAACATTAATATTTTAATATTATTTTATTAATGAAATATTTCATGAATAACATAGAATAATAAAGGAATACTGGGCCTCAAATAAAATTTTCACCTCTCTTTAATCAATTTATTTATATAAAAATTCGTCTGTTAGATAAACATTAAAAATATTTTAAAATTTTTACTAATATGGAATATTATTATTCAAAATTATATTTTTTATTTAATATATATAATGTATTCCATGAAATTATATTATAATGGTGAATCAGATGGATGACTATTAAATAATGTAGAAAATTATACTATTTTATAGTGATTCCATTTATTATTTTTTCATTTTTGACTTTAAAATAAAACATGGTGTATTTTTTAAAGTTTAACTTCACTAATAATCTTATGTAATGAATGATAAAACAATAATATAATTTTATTATTTTATCCTATAATATAAAATGATTCCTTTTGTGATAAAATTATGTGGATGCAGAATCATGAAGGGTACAACTACTTAAAATTGGGTAAATCGTGCATGTTAATTAGGCAGCGTGATAACATTTCACATATAGGAAATCAATATAAAATCAAATAAGTATGATGATAATGGATGAATTATTTCTAATTAAAACATCATTAATATCTAATGTATATTATGAATAATGGAGGGTTGAATAATAGTATATTTATTTTTCTATATGTATGATCAAAATCAATATGGTATATACTATCTTTTAAGGCTCATAAATATTTAACATTATCTTGTGGAATAATAAATTACATTAAATAAATGATTATGAAATTATGGAAGTTTTATTGAACAACTACCGGGTTTTTAAATATAAATCCCTTTATAATAATATTTTAAACATAATAATGTATATTACGGAATTAAACAACATGAATGAATGATATGAATTTACATAATAAATTATTTATGAAAAAGCATTTCTAAAATTACTAAATGATCCACCACAGTTTAATAAAAAAATTAATGAGAACATGTCAAATATAGCCAATGTCAATTATAGAAGATTATACTTTTTCTAAAAGACACACTGTGAATTACTTTCAATAATTTTGAAACAATTTTAGAAGATGTTATTGATGATTTATAATAATATAATTATATAATTTAATGTTTTTCAAATAAAAAATAATTGATTTAAAATGAATGCATTTTTTCCATTGATAATTCTAATTGGTTTTTTTTAAATAAAAGAACATGTATTTTCCTTGAAAATTACATATCCTAAACCATGCCTAGTAAATAAAATTGAAAAGTTTAGATTACAATAATTATACAAGTATCATTATTGTTCTAATGCAGATAATGGAAAGTAAATTATAAGTCATTATTTTAATATATTAGTGTAGATATTTTAATCAAATATGATATAATCTAATTTAAAAGTTATTAAATATACATTTTTTAATTTTAAAAAAATATATTAACATTGGGTTTTTATCATTACATATATTATTTTATTATATAAAATTATTCTTATATAACATAAGATCATTGTACAATATAATGAATTTTTTCTAAAAAATAATTAAATTGTATTTAAGATTCATTTTTATATTTTTCTTTTATGAAAAAAAATAATTGAACACTCCACATATTTCAAGGCCTGAAATTTTATAAATGAAATTCACTTCATTGAATAAATTTCAACTTAAGTATTTTAGTTAGAGAAAATACATAAAATCCATACGACTTGTATAAGATATTATTTATTAAAAGGCCATTTATACTCATACTTATGAATTATATAGTCATTAAATAGTGATCCTAAGACTTATATATGTAAATCAATATGATAAACTCTAATTGGAATAACGGGATGAAGTGATGGCCTTGACATGTAATTTATACCCTACAAATCCCATTTATCAATCAATTCATGGGATTTAATATATATGGTATATTCATTTGACCGATAATAAAATAATTAAAAAACAAGTTAATTAAGAATTAATGATTTTGTGGTATGATTTTAAACTCATCGAGATGACACCTAGAAAATATTATAACGAACCACACCAAGAAAATATCAACACCATGAATTGTAACCATAGGGAATTAACTAATGTAATAATGGTATATATATCTAGAACCTAAAAGTATGAATTTATATTTTATCTTTTTATAAAACAGTGAATTTATTTATATTTTGTGAATATTACATTCAAAATGATGAAATAATGAACTTGTTAAAAATTATCATTTGATAATCTGAAAAACAAATTTTTATTTTTAGAGAAATACAGTTTTTATCAATAAATTAATTATCCTGAATTCAGTAATATTTTACATTTTTAAAATATTAATCATGTAAATTTAAATGATAATATAATTTTAATAATTAAAATGAAATATTTATAATTCTCAGATAACTATTATTAAAAAAATTAATATTTTTCATTAAATGGTGGATTTTTATTTATAATTTAAATTTATGACATTTATATAATATTTTACATAAAATATATAATATTATTAAACTAAACACTTTAAAATTATCCTTTTTTCAAAATATTCATAATCAATTTTTTTGGTCAAAATAAAATATGATGTATATATACTATGTCATTTTTGATATCGTAATTACCCAAAAATGATACAATGTAGTATATAAAAAGTAAAAAATATACAATAGATATTTCAAAATAAAAAAAATATTTATTCTTTGATTATTTTCATAAACACCTAATGAATCATTGATAACATGTTTTATGTTTTATGGTTTAAAAATTCATTCATTATAAATATGGCTCAATTCAAAATCACAAAGAGAATTATTTTAATAAGATCAATTATTAATCCCATTAAATGATTAAAAAAGTATATTTTGATGGATTCCTTGTAAAAGTCCATTTTATCGTTTTTTGTTTTGATTACATTATCATATAGAGTCTGAAAACAATGTTTGGATATTAATAAAGATTTCTTATCTCATTTGAAATATATTCCGACCGACCCATGAATTGTTCATCACTAATGATTCGTAGAAGATAATATTACTCTTACTTCCCCAATATAGTACCCTCTAAATGTTAAACAAATCTAAGAAGAAGTTACTCCCATGATTTTAGATGCCCCATCTCAATGTATGTGAGGGTCTCTCTCCCAACTTTATTAAAGCACCTCTTTTATGTTATACCTTTTTATATTTTTTTTCATTCTAGGATACATTTTAATGTACCCCTATCACTTCCATTATGATTTAAATGTGATAATATGCCTCTATTAATCTCATTAATCCCCCCATATACCTTTATGAACCCTATACATATCCATAATTATCGAGTGATTTTTTATGCCAATAGTTATTGTTTTAAATACCGATCAGTATATCCACTGAAGAGTATTCCTATAGATAACCCAATACATAAATTATATTTTATTTCCATGTTTTTATCCCTCACTCCATTATCATGGTATTCAATTTGGTGAAATATTACCTATGATTGAATGATCTATGTGGAACACATGGCCATCTACATATTATAATGTGTGTTCCCAGATAGTGATCCAATGTATTCGAAAATATTTTAGTATCATGCGATGTTTTTTATGGGATTTTTGAGTAATCCTAATCTTTTTTTGGATTTTTTTTCACAATGATATTATTTCTTGTTTGTTATCCATAACATATACTAATTATTTTATGATTATTTTTGTCTCTATATTTCTTTTTTTCTTTTAATTTATCTTGTTATAGCATGATTTTTATTAATGATAATGATTACCAGCTACATTATGATAACTTGATACGTATATTGGGTCACATTTATTTCTTTAACTCATTCAATTATTACTTAATTCCCTTTTAGGTCATTATATCTCTCCCCATTATTATGTATACCCACATGTTATCTCTATCAGTTATAGAATGCCCATGGAATATAGGATCATGTTACGAAATATTTTCTTATAAATTTATTTACCAATGATTCATGATGTTGGGATATTTACATAATATTTCATATATACTAGGATTAAAAATCCATTATGATTTTATAATTTTTATAATTACCTAATAAACAATTAATTAAATTATATTTATTATAAGGTTTATCATAGTTAGTATTTGATAAATGTGTAGTTATTTTTTGATTTAGGAACAGAGAAATCTACCAAACACTCTAGGTATAATAGTATTAATCATAAAACACCCCTAAATTTCTGTAATGTATAGATTAAATGGTTTGTATTAATATAAATCCATTTCAATATACTCAAAGTTGATGTGGATCTAATATAAAGGTACATTGGGGTTATAAAATTGAAAATGAAGTATTTTACTATAGTCGATCATCACCTAGTACATGACAATATGCCTTTATACACAACTATTTTGACACTACTTAGTGATGTGATATAACAAATTAACTAGATCCTTATGAACCATTAGTAAGGGAACAAAAAATTTCTATAAGATTAAATGATTCAATTTTTTTAGTAACATAGATTGAAGACTATAAATTCATATGTTATGTAATACATTTTATTAAAGAGTTATCCCATTAATGTTAATGGATTAAAATTTATGACATTATGAGTTTAAAAATTATAATCAATAACTATATTTTGGATGATTATAATTATTAAAACAAAAATTAAATAGCTTAATGAAGTCTTATGGTACATGGTTCTCTGAGTCCTTTCATGTAATTCATATCTACTATAACTATTCAAACACCACTAAAATTAAATGAAGTATAGAAACCATGGTAAATATAATTTTTTTAATTATTTCATACCATGTATATAAATAATCCCCTATAATGTTTGTTGGATTAATTCTTCTATAAAACCATTTGATACTCAATTTTGTCAAATTCAATTATGTTTTGGGTATCCATTGAAATCACTTTTATAGTGAGAAAATAAATTTTTCATTTAATATAATCAACCTATGTATCATGAGTCATCCTTTGATTATATACTAGTGGAAGGAGTAGGATGAATCTCCTTTAGTATCATCTTCTCAAAATAGGTTATTATTTCCCTATGTGTAATATGATATAAATCAATTTATTGTATCTAAATAAAAAATCATCCTTGATTACATTCCCATTGTAATGGAATTGACTGAACAATTTCTTGAATATTATAGGGGTATTTTCTCCAAGTCTTGAGGTTATGTTTTTAATCGATCTTATACCTAGAGAATTAAAAATTCCCCAGAATCCATATATAATTATTGGTTATCAACATGTGGATCCTAGAAGGAAAATAAATGAGAGTCTAGATAAGGGTTTATAATCCCATGTGCTTCACTATGGGTTTGGAAGTTCTTTTTCATTCTTAAGATAGATGGTTCAATTATCATTTACAATGATTTTTTTGATCTAAAAAATATCTTTATAATGATATAATATCATCCTTAATATTTTGATGACTTTTTAGATCACCTATGTGGTGCCCAGAAATTTTCTATGGTTGATCTCCAATTGGGAAATTATCATGTAATGTTGAAGAATGTGGATATCATCAATTGTTCTTTTCAAACATGGTAATAGAATTAAATTTCATAGTCATACCATTTCGATTCATTAATTACCCATCATTCACCTTGGATATAATGACTAGAGTATTTATGTATTACCTAGAAAAATTCATGGTAGTAATTATAGAAATTATTTTTATATACTAAAAGCTAAATAATGGACATGAGGATAAATTAAATACTATAAAAAATTTATTATAGAGAGGAAATATGAATATAAAGTACTATAAATGTGAGTTTGCGGTTAGTGAAAATTTCATTCTTGGGACATGATAACAAAAACAAATGGATATATGTGGACCCTTCAAAATATGTGGAAGTTGAAGGATCGATAGAAAAAAAATAATTTATGGAAAACCATAGTTCCCATGAAATAGTTGAGTATTATTGTTGATTTTTGACAAATGTATCAGGACTATCATATCCCCAAAACATGATTGCTTAGAAGGGAGTCATATTTTTTGGATAGATTAATGTAATGATATCTTTGAGGAGATAAAAAAAACGTTCAAAACTAATCATATTTTCACAATACCCAAAATTAGGGAAGTGATTATGAATTTTATAGATGAGTCTAATATGGGAAAGGGTTTTGTACTCATAGAAGAATAAAATTGATATCCTATGCCTACCACTAACAAAATATCCAAGCAAATATTAGGAAGTTCTTTCTATGTAACCCTCACATATTTGTAGTTAGATTTAATGTCATAAAATATTGCCCTATATTGATGGTCCTTGGTTGGAAACATTAGAATGTAAAAATTATGATTTTTGAACCATGAAATATTTAAGAGCCCAGATCAGTGTGGATCAACACATTGCATGATTTAAAAGATATTTGTGCATGATGGTGGCTCATAAAAAGTTTGGAGGATTTGGTTTATGTAAAATTTAGAAACGGAGGATTACACCTCATGTATCATAATTACACAATGTGAGAGGCAAAATGTTTTCATTAGAACAAAACCTCAATGAATTAAAATATATGAATGGGGGTTAAAACTCATGTAGTACCCCATCATTAAATGTCTTAAGTGTTTTCCAACTACATGGATTTTCTAAAAACATGCCACCGCATTAGCTCTCCCTCAATCTCAGGTGACCCAAAAATCCTAACATTAGTTTTTTGAGGATTCCTTCTTCATATAAAAATCCACATCATCCTCCTTTGATATATATTTATCCATATTCAATATAATCTATGATCTACCTTAGTTCATGTGGTTTCATCAATAAATCTCTTTCTGTTTCAGTTTTTCATGTGATTCATAATGATCTCCACGGTTCTAATGGACTTTTCATGGTGGTTTTTGGGTGTAGTTGTGGTGTACTATCCTCTGGTAGATACAATTGTTGATGGATAGGAGATTGTGATCCATTGCATTGATCTATTCTAATTCCAAGAACATCAATGACTGTGTGTGGTAGGGGGTTCACTGTTCATCAATTTATTTACATTAAATAATATATCTATCATGATTTATTCCTTTTATCTCAATGTAATTAACCAAATAAATATTTGAATTGGATTAAATAATGCGTATCAATCGAATAACGATATTGTTTCATTATGTTATGATAATGGCTTTCCTCTTGATTATCTGTATAGTGTGGTATATATGGTTTCCATGATTTAGAATGTTGTTTGTGTTCGAAATTTTTAAAGAATGGAAATTTTGAATTAATTGAAAATTAATTGTCAATATTGTTAAAGAGGAATGTTTAATGACCATGGTTGTTATAATTTTCGGTTAATCAAATTGATGCAATTATGCCTTTTTAATTGAAAAGGATTAATTAACCTAAAGCATCTCGATGCATTTTGTTATAGGAGATAATGTAATGTTAAATTAATTGGTTGATTAATTTTCATATCTTGTTTCATTGGTTTCTCGTAGTTGGAACATGAATAATGAATTATATAATTCAATATGGAATAATAAATGGTTGTGAGATAAAGATAATGCCTTTGAAGGGTTTGAGTTTCCTATATTTTTGTAAGGTTCATGTGCCTTATGATTTGGATTTATTGCATCCTAGTCGTATCATACATGGATATTAGATCATTTTAGAAAAAAAATTAAGATTTCAAAACTACAATTACAATGAATGTAATATTTTATAATATGTGGAGAAATGGTATCAAAATATTATATTCTATTGAATGATCAGAAAAATTTTCCACAACGTTCTGAACTATTATAACTTATACAAAAATACATTCATCATTACAAGGATAAAAGAAAAAATAATAAAATGGTGATGATAGATGCTCATGAAGGGTAAACAAGGGAGACATGTAAGAATAATCCTGAACATTGTAGTATGATAATGAACTCCTAACATTATATGATCCTACACTGCAAATAAAATGTCATAAACATGAACTACATGATAAATCATGGAGTTTAATGAGACATGTCTCATAATGAAATAAAAATCATGAGCCAAGAAATCATAACTAAGTTATAAGGCATAGGATTTGTGGCACACATATAATAATAGAAACATTTATGTCATGGATACCTACAAAGACGTTTATAAATTTTTATTACTGGGCTACGACCCACGTACCAACTTTCGGCATGGTCTAAAAACCCATTTGCTCACATTATTTTAGGCATGTGATATAACCCATGTACCTTATTGTTTTTAGTCTTTGGCTACTACCTATGCTCCCATTTTTCATTTAGGCTTGGGATACAACCTGTATAACATCTTACTTTTTGGGCATCAGTGAAAACCCTGACACCTTGTTTCTTTTCATGATTTGGTTTCAACCTGTGTACTCATTGAGATCATGTAAAACATATAAATTCCTAATTCATGCGAGGGAAAAATAGTTCCCACACATCCCATATTAAAATATTCACACCTATCCAATGAGATAATAAAACATTCATAATATATAAAACCATAAAAATACATAGTTCTGGTAAACAAAAAAGCATAACCCATAAAATGAAATGGGTAACATAAAAATTTCATCATATAACAAACTATGGAAAATATATAGGTTTCGTAACCATTGAATCAATCAATAATTGATAAAAGAAAAAAATATTTCAAAAACATAAAACCCATTAATGTGAAATAGGTTTCATAAAGACCGTGACATTAAGAGTGACCCGTTCATATAAAGAAGAGGAATGGAAAAATTATATAATTTCCAAAAATGGAATGAGTAACATCAATTTTTGTTAGTGTAGATTGAATTTTTTTAAATATCATTCAAAAATATTTCATAGGAAAATATCATTTCTACAATAAAATTAATTTTTAATACATAAAACCATTTAAAATTCATTTTCTCAAAAAATATGTTGAAAACATATAAATAATATTTTAAACCATTTTGAAAATAATTTTCATTGAAAATTAAATTTATAATAATATCATAATGATTATCCTTTTAAATTTTAAATGGAAACATCAATGCAATGATTATGAGAAAAATGTACATGTCGTACGAAGTAAAAATGAACATTTCTTTTTCCAGTTAAAAATGGTATGAGGAATGACTTTTTCAAAATGTGAAAAAAGTATCTATTGAAGATACATTTATTAAAAATAAATGGTATAAATTTCATTAAAATATTTTAGGATAATGGTATAATATTCTTCGAAAACATTTTTAGAAAACATTGATATCTGACTGAGGAAAGAGTAATGTCTGGCTTTCCTAAAAACGACTTCTTAACTATATAATGTTTCATATAGTAGAATATAGTCCTAATACATGAGTATAACATGAAATAACATATGATAAAGAAACTCGTGTATATTCATGAGGGATGAATTATAATATTTCATCAAGGGATGTAATAACATAACCAATATCATAAAGCAATGAGAAATTCTCAATAAACTATTATATTGTAGTAACATGGGATCATACAATCCATGTAAAAAAAGAAATTACCTGAAGCTTACTATTTCATGAATATTAATATATTCATGGTATAAAATTTCATATGGAAGCATGTAAACCTTGTATGAGTGTATAGTTTCATAAAAAAACTTGAATATTAAAGAAGGAAAATTGAGACAAATCTATTTTACTAATTTGGTATCTTTAAAAGATAATCCCCTAGGAAGAATGATAAAAAATGGGAATTTGAGTACCGAAAATTGTATTTAAAATATACATATATTATAGTACTTAAAGTTATATACACCACAAAAAAGTAAAGAGTTCTAGACATAGATTGTATATCACAAAAATTAAAAGTGAGATGAAATCCCTTATCTTGTTCCATGACTCTCTCAATAATCATACAAGATTACGATATAATAAATATAATATTATTTTACATATTTTCAATAAGATTATTCATAAATATATTACCGTATATTGTTTGATTATAACCTCATATTACCTACTTGTAATCTATCATATATTAGGGTTTCACTTTTTGGTAGTATTAACTATGTTCTTCACATGTGTATTATTTTGATACATCTTTTGTCGTTATACTAATACCGTGAGTCCATAATGAATAAAATGAGATAAATATAATAAATATGAAATATAATTATATTAAAATAATATATATCTTAATTATGTACATAATGGAATACACTATTCATTTAGACGTTATGTTGTACGTATGAATGAACAATATTTTATTTTTTTATTTTAGTTTTGAAAGAATGTTTGTAAATGAAATGTGTATGTATATGTATGTATATATATATAAGTATAAATTATAATTAAAATATAATATATTTCATATATTTTAATAAACTCATCCTAAAAACCTTTTATGTGGTTTTTGAATGAATCTGATCATTTTGAGGTGGTGGTAGTCCACACATCCTCACACGATGTTATTGTATTAAGACCAACTGGGCTGTAAAATGATGTGTGTTGTAAAATATATATATAAGAGTAAAACATTAATAAAAATAATAATTTACATATATGAATATAGTGTCTATAATAGTGTCCACAGTGATTTATATTGAAGGATAAATGTACAATCATCGTTACGTGAGGCATTAGTTCATAGTTTACAGAAATAATATGTTCAACATTAATTATATGGACGTTTGTGTAGGTGTTGGTCATAAAAATTGCATAAAAATACAAGTATTTTTAAGATTCTATTTTTTTCACAAATATTTTAAAAAATAGGGTTGAGGGGATGGAAAAGGAAATTGAAGGAAATGGACTTTGAGGAAGGCATTACCTCTTAATCGGGTAACTCCTTTTGGTTTGTGCGATGTGGCATCCTTGAGAGGGTTTCGATCCAGAGGGATGAATCAAGGTATAAGGTATGATTTTTGAGAGGAAAATTGATAATATATTGGATGATCTTAAAAGGTTTCATAGGTGTGAGGAATGGGTAGAATTGGTTGCTTTTATAGGGATGGAAAATGAATCACATTGAATTTTTGGGAATAAATTAGGAGTGAACATGTTTTTACCTATAAAAAATCCAAAAACACCAAAAAATAATTAATACAATAAATATTACAGCTGCTATAGAGACATAAAATTAGTATTGGACATTTTTCTAAGTCATTTGGGCCCTTAATTTTAATATTTAGTTCCAAATTAAACTTAATTTGGCCATAACCATTGTGATTAATTTTAAACACATTTACTAATCATTTTGAAAAAACATTAATATCGTATTATTTTATTCTAAATATTTTAATAAGTAAAATGGATTATGTTTTATTTTTAAAATTATAATCAATGTAGAGGAATAATTAAAACTAGTGTAAATCTTTCAAACATGACAAAATAACGGTGTTTTAAAGTAAACAAATGTTCAAACATTTGTTCAGATATTTTATTCAGTTTCAATGTGAAGTTTATAATAATTAATTAAGGATTATTAGTAGATGAAATATTCATCTATTTTGAACTTAAAACATATTTATTTTATCATTTTCCATAAATAGTTAATTAGTAAAAAATGCAGTTTTTAACTAAAAAAATATTCTCAATATTCATCAAAAAATGAAGTTTATCAGAAAATTATAAAAATTCACCAAAGACTATGTCTGTTGTTATGAATTCAAAAATGAAGTTTATTTTATCGCATTTACATTCTATATTTTTCAATTTTTTTTTAATTATAACAGAATTAAAAGCAGTATATTTGAGAAAACAATATTTTTAAACATGTAAGGAATTTACTAATCATTATATCATTTATTATAAATATTTTTTATTTATATAAAAATATTTTAAAATTCGTTATTATATTTTGATTTTATATTATTTAAAAATTAAAAATAATAAAAAAATGTGTTTCTTAGAAACTCAATGTTGTGTGTATCGTATGCCAACTCAGTGTTGCAAGGATTGTACGCCATGTCAATGTCATGTAGAGCACTATCTAAGTTGATATTCCATGTAGTGCAAGCCAAGTAGGGATTTCTTTTGATACCAATGGCAGAATTTGTGTCGTAATATATATATATATATATATATATATATATAAACCACTTCTAGTGTCACCTGAAATTAAAAATAATTGGTAAGATAAATTATTTCGACACAAAATCCCAATATCTTAGAGGGTACATTCTACCCCCCTTAAAATATATTTCAACATAGAAATTCATGTAGTTTATCAAACATTAAATAATTGTTTGTTTCCTTCATAAAAACTGGAATTGTATAAATTGATACTAAAAAATACCATAAAATGGAAATTTGGAACCATAATAGTAACACGAAGTAATATATTAATGGGTATTTACATTGCGGAACATAGGTTGGAGGTGAAGCTTGTACCAAGACTAAAAACATAAATATGTATAGGGAGTGATTTAGGTCATCAATAACAAACAAATTAATAATCAATGTAATGTTGAGGTCTTCAAAATAATAAATATTTGATGATTCTAGTCACCATTAGTACGAAATAATTTAAGGCATTAGTAATCATTTTTTTTATAACTTTTAGAATGTTTAGTAATTCGTGATAAATTTATAGAAAAATTCAATCTTAGGGTTTTTCATTGATAAATTTATTATACATCCATTTCCTCTGGGAATAAATTTCTAGAAATTAACTTTGATTCTTAATAAAATATATTATTTCTTTAACAGATCTTAAGGCCCATAAAAGAATTAAAATTACAACTATTTATCTCTTAAAAACAACATGCATCAAAATATGAAAAGGAAACATAATAGTTCCTCATAAATATTTTTTCACTAAATATAAGTACACATAAACCAGGAAATTGTGTAGCCCATTAGAAGTCATGCACCCTTTATCATTATTCATTGATGTGATCAAGAACTACAACCCTTAAAAACACGATTGTTTGTCACCCCACATCGATGATGTATTTTTTTAAAACCTCGCTAATATATAATATATGATGGACATACATGAAGTATGGTTAATCCCTGATTATCCATTTAACCATGTTTATAAAAAAAATCATTAAAAAATATTTTATCTAGTGTTTGAGAAAAACATATCATTAATGTAAAAGCATACTACCCTTCAAAACGATGAAAATCTTAAACCATATAATGAGAGTCACAAAATCAGATGAATATTTAATACCCTATATCATAATGTATCTCTTGGTTGTAACATTCCCAAAATGAGAATACCCATTCTGTATATTCCCTTGAATCATTGTAACAACCTAAATTACAATAAATACATTTATTAAACTTGAAAGCTTCCTTATTCAAAATTATATTGGATTTTCTCCATAGATCAAAAAATGTTGTACACATCATTTTTGGTAGCATAAACCATATATAAAAAAGTATTTATAGAGTTTCGTGGTGGTCAGAATTATTTGATTTACTTATTATATTACACGTATCTTTATCCATAAAACATTATCTTAACATAAAGAACATTCTAAGTGATACCTTCCCTTAGAAAAAATGTAATCATTTATGATATAACCTTTCTAGTTCAGTTGGTGCATTCAACATATTCTTATGAATGCTTATAAAGTCATAATATTATCAATCCATATGTAATTCACAATCCTTAATTACGGAATCTAAATACATAAATAATTCAATTACTTCATCATTAATATGTTAATGATGACACCACTTTCCTTTCATATTTCATCAACAGTCTCGTCATCATCCACAATGTTACTATTACTCGCACCACCACATTGATTCACATTAGTAACATTCTTCATGTGGCATTCGGTTTCATAATTACCACTTTCACCACATTTAAAACACTTAACCACTAATGACATTATAGGGAGAAAAAAATTACAATCTATAACATCATCCAAACAATTCATTATTCCCTTGAAGTCACATTATTTTTCATCCTTATTTTAAACAATAAAACACCTTCTTGTTCCTCAATGACATTCACGTAGGTGATTCTTTCAACATTATTGACACAATGAAAACCAAATAATTTTTCCACCATGGTCTTCATTACCAGAACTCTTAGATAACTCCTTCATTCTCTTCCTTGTAGTGTCTGATATTTTATTAGGGTAAGAATTGTTAATCATATTCTATAACAAATTATGAGGCATGGTCATGACATATCTCACTCGAGTGATCATCCAACATGACTAATCATCATAAATTCTCCCATAACATTGTACATTAATTGTGTTATTTCCAATTCTATACATAGACTAAACCCAAAAGCATTGTGTGAGCATTACTTATCATAGCATAAAATCACATAGTCAGGGAACTAATTAATTCTAGGATATCTACATCCTGAAACTCTATATAATATATGACACCTAGGGTTTATCCTAGGTTATTAATACATAAATTATATATAAATCATTTATTATGGTCTGTGATCATTTGGTGAATTACCAAATCATATCCCCCGAGACATTCAAACTATGTGTGCAACGAGGCCTGTGGTAGGGTACCAAATTACCCCGATTAAAGCATAGAACATCTCATCGGACTTGTTTCCCTATGATACATTTTTTCCCGAGACACATCCACTTGTAGTATCCAAACATGGATGTATTGCATTGAAAACACTCACTCTATTAATTACCAATATTCTAAGACATTTTCCTAAACATTAACACATACTAATACTTATCTATAGAGACAAACTAAGACATATCCTTATAAATAATACTACGGATCTCACTATGGTATTCTAATCCAATTTTCATATTGTTGACTAAAAAATTCCATTCATACCAACAATATTTACCCAAGATTAACATTAGTGTATATTACATAATTTTAGATGAATATTTAGTACATTGAAAAAAAATCATTCCCATAGACCATAATATTTTAATGATGTAGAAACTTGGGAACAAAATATTCTATCCCAGTGAATGATCTTAAACATCTGCGATAAATATATACACCATTAGCAGATTAACCAAAATCATATCATCATAACCTAGAGAATGGAAACCTATGAAAGGGGTGAGGTTAGACTCTGAATAAGGGTAAATAAACGAGACATATAAGCATCAGTACGAACATAGTAGTATGATAACACGATCATAACATTAAGAGATCCTAACCTTCATTTCAAAGGCCATAAACATGATATATGGGATATAATATAGTAGTTAATAAGAAATGAATCACATGGAAATAAATATCATGAGCCATGAAATTATAACCAAGTAATAAGATATAGGATTTTTGGCATACCTATATGAATATAAACATTTATGTTTTGGAAAACTATGAATTCATTTATAACATTCTATGCTTAGGATACGACCCATGTACTTACTTTGGGCTTGTGATATCATCCAAATTACCCACGTTATTTTTTTCTTAAGCTAAAAAAACTTTTATGTTATTCGTTTCATGCTTTGTCTACTACCCATATACCCTCTTTCAATTATGATTGGGCTACAAACCGTTCATCCTCATTAATTTTGGGATTGGGCTACAACCCAAAAACCCGTTATCTTTTCTGGCTTGGTCTACTACCCATGGTACCATTATTCTCATATGAAACATATCATTACATAATTATTTGGAGGGAGATATAGGTCTCACCCATATCATTGTAAAATCATTCACATATGTGCCACAAGATAATAAAAAATTCAACATTTCATGACCCATAAAAAGATACATGTCATATAGACATCAAATAATGACCTATAAAATGAAATTACTATCATTAACCATTCATCAAATCACAATTTATGGAAAATAGATTGGTTTAATAACCATTTCATCCAATCATAACTCATAAAAAAGAAATATATTTCTTAATCAAATTACCCATGAATGAGAAATATGTTTCATTAAGACCATGTCATTAATCATATCCAATTAATATTAATAATTTTAATGGAACCTTTATATAACATCCAAAAATAGCATTAGTTAAATAAATGGATTTCATATAATATGGAAAATAGTTATTAAATATCACTCAAAAACAGTTATAGAGGAAAATATCCTCTCATCATTGAAAAGGCATGTTAATAAATAAAACCATTTAAAAATCATTTTCTCAAAAAATACCATGAAAACATATAAAAATGAATCGAATGAATTTGGAATATAATTTTCCTCAAAAATTACATTTTAATTTTCTAATTATTACCATATTAATAATGAAATTTAATCTTTAATGGAATTACGATCGACAAAACTATACACGTCATATGAAGTAAAAAAAGAAACATTATCTTTGCACTTTAAAAAAAATAGAAAAAAATGTATTATTGTGAAAGAGAAAAAAATATTCCAATTAAAAGATTGGTAGAAGTCAAAAAGTAATAATTTTTTTAAAATTATTATTGGATAATGGTACAATATTCTTTGAAACCCTTTTTAGAAAACCATGATTTCCGAGTGAAGATTGGGTAATGTCGGGCTTCCCTAAAAACAATTTCTTAACTACATTAAATACTGAAGAATATAATATGGTACAAATACATGATTATACGATGAAATAATTGAGAAGAACGAAACTCATGATTTTCTTAGGATATGTATCATAAATGTTCATCAAGGGGAGAAATAACATAAACAGTCTCGGAAAGCGATGAGATCATCATTAAAAACTGTTATAACTTGTTAACTAGGGATCATACTATCCTTGTGAAAAAAGTTATTTAAATGAATATTAATATATCATAAAATTATGTATATTCGTGGTATAACATTTAATATGGAAGTATATACACATTTATGAAGAGTTTAGTTTCATACAAAAAAACAAATCTCAATGAAGGAAAATTGAGACTAAATTATTTTATTTCTTTGGTAACATTCTAACGCCAATACCGATGGAAGAAGGATCATAAAATGTGAATTTTAATAAACCAAATTTTTATTAAATAAAACATATAATACAATCATGGGTAGTATATACACCACAAAAAGGAAAGAGTGCCGAACATAGCTTGTATCTGAAGGAAATTAAATGTTTAATGAAATCCCCTAACCATGGGTTTTGACTCTCTACATACTCATACAAGCATACTATATAATAAATATATTTTTAATATAAATTTTATACATAATACCATTATTATATCAAATTATATATTTTTATAAGAACCACATATTACCAACATGATAAAGATATTATGTTAAGGTTTCACTTTTGTTATAATTCACATTGTTCTTTACACGTGTCTTAATTTGTTACATTATTGGACCTTATACATGTATCATGAGTCCAGAATGTATAATATGATATAAATATCCTAAATATACAATAAAATTATATTATAATAATCTATATCATAATGATGTACATAATGGATGACATTGTTCATGGAGATTGTAAGGGGTATGTAAACCTTAATGTTGATTTCCATTTTTATTGTCGTATTGAAAACAATTATTTAAATGAAATATATATATATATATATATGATTTTATATATAGTTAATTATTAATACCGCTTGAAAATATCATATATATCATATATGTTGGTTAATGCCATAGTTAATACATTATATGCGTGAGTGAACGAATCACATCGCTTTGAGTAGGTTGTAGTCCACACTTCCCCAAACATGATTATCATATTAACACAAATATTTTTATGTCATTGTAGGTTATAAATATTTCATAACAACATCCATGTTTAAGTGGATATTGTCTTTATTACACAAGAATGTAATAAAAATATTTTAGGGGGAGGGGAAGCATAATAAAGGAATGTATATTGAGAAAAGATGTTACCTCTTTATCGGGTAACTCGTTTTGGTTTGTGCCAAATGGAATCCATGAGAGGGTTTCAGCCCTAAGGGATGACTCAGGTTAGAAGGGGGGGATTTGGGAGGCTACTTGGATAGATTATGGAATAACATAAAAACATTGAGAGGTGTGGGGAATGGGCATAGGTGGTGGCCTTTTATACGGAAGGAAAAGGACTCAAATTGAATTTTATGAATCAAATAAGGTGTGAAAATGATCTTACCTAAAAAAAGACATAAATAATCATTAAAACATTTTAAATAATAGTTTATGTAGAAATATTGAAATACAATGGTTGTTGGAAACGTTTCTATGTCATTTGGGCCCCTAATATTTTGGTTTAGTCGCCAATTAAGCTTAATTTGTTCACAATCGTTGTAATTAATTTTAATCACATTTACTAATCACTTGGAAAAAAAATTTACATAGTTTTATTAGAATCTAAATACTATACAGAATAAAATGGCTTATTTTATATTTTTTAAATTCAAATCATAGTAGTTAAAAAATTAAGAGTATTGTAAATCCTATAGACGAGACGAAATTATGTGTTTTTAAAGTAAAAAAAAAGTTCAAAAGTTTGGTTAAGATTTTTGTATTCATAGTCAAAGTGAAGTTGACCATAATGTATTAAATGAATTAGTAGATTTAATATCCATCTAATTATATCCTTTATATTATTTATACAATAATTTATCAATCATAGTTATGTATTAAAAGGATGTTTTTTACTAAAAATGTGTTTTTAACTGTGTGTCAAAAATAGTTGTTTCATTGAAAATTATAAAAAAAATCACACTTGGAAAATTTATACATTATTAATTAATTAATTAATTAATTTTTATAAAATTAAATTTCTAAATTGTTCTAATTGTAGTTTTATTATAAGGGATTCAAAAGCAGTTTATTTGAGAAACTATATTTTTAATCATAGGACATTAACAATAATCATATTTTTTATTATCAATATGTTTTATTCATGTACAAAATTTCAAAAAAAAATTAAAAGTAGTTACTACTATCCATATAATATTGAATAAATATTTAATTAAATAAAAATATATTTTTCAAAGAAACTCAATGGTGTGTGTACCGTACACCAACTCAGTTTTGCGTGAATCGTAAGACAATTCGGTGTTGGGTGTAACAATAAACAAGTTTTTATTTCATGTAAAGTAATCCATGTTGGAATTTATGATGAAATAAATTTTTACTAAGTTTCATAATAAGTATATATATATATATATATATTGAACTATTTCTAGTGTTTTGAGAAATGAAAAATAATGAAAATTAAAATTAACTCAAAATAAATATCAAAATATGGAGGTATTACAAGATTCCCCAAAGATAATTTTTTGTGAATTATAGATTCCTTTTTAGGGTCATGGTACCATTTTTATGTTTTTCCATGGTTCCTACAATGTGATCTCGATACGAGACTTGGAGTATGGGTGAATAGGGAACCAGATGGGACGTGAGCCTGGGTTGGCTAAGCCTCGAGGATATTGTGCTAAGTGGGGTAGGGAGGCCTGTTTTTTGTAGTATTAGTTGAATTTTACTGTTTATAGATGCTTCATATTATGTATGTGTTGTCAGGGAGGTCACCAGACATGATGGAATAAGTTGAAGTTGGGATAACTTGTTGTTGTGGATGTTGGATGCTTGTTGAATATTTTGTTTGTCTATCTGTTTTAATTTCTCCACTAGATGAGGTGGATTATTTATCTTAATATACATAAAAAATTGGATAGGATACATGGGGTATTCCAAATGATTTCCATGTTTATATTCTTGAGTATGAATGAGTCTACACTCTAGCTATAAATAGAAAAGACTCAATGGGTATCTAATTTAATCATTGTGTTTTCCCCTTATGTTTTGAAGCATAGATTTTTTTTCTAAAATACATAAAAATATGGAAATATAAAAAGGGTTAATGTGGTTAATTACTTATTAATTTATTAACACATGGGGATAGAGCATACGGGGACACAATGTGATGTGTGGGATTCTTTGAAGTTGTGTACTCAGATTTTTTATTAATAGAGGGAATGTGACTTTTTAGTTATTGTAATGTAAATATAATTTGATTTTGAAAATGATAATGGTTAATTAATTTTTAAATAATTAATTTATTTGAATTTATTATGATAAAATGGATAAAGTAACTTTATATAGTTATTTTTATGGTTGTGTGCTTACAGGAAATCTAGTCTTTGAAATGGCTACTAGGAGTTCAAGAGATATTATATTGAGTTGAATCTATGAAAAATATATGATAATAGTGTTGTTGTGAGATGTAATATATCTTATAAGTTTTTTATTTCTATATTATACTCCACCGTATCAGTTAGGGAAACATACACCCATGGGATTCTCAGCCACATAAGTGTTTTCCCCAACATCTTAGTGGGAGGATAGTTAACTGACTAACCCTTTGTCCTCACTCTCTTCTCATGGTAGTTAATTATAAGGATCAATCCTTAAACAATACATAATATAGCTACTTGTACTAGATTTTACAACCTTACATTCCAAATATTCTTCTTGGTTTAGTGTTTTAGAACGTTAGTTAATAACTCATACTTTTCAACCCATAATAATACAATGTTTGTACCATTAAAATAATATCATTTTCTTCCAAAACATAAATTATCTAACAAAAAAAAACATGATTTCATTGAAAAACCATTATAAATTTATCTTGACTTCCTTCTTTCTCATGATCATTCATAAATACTTTGAAAAAATGCAAAAACATGCGTTGAGCATAAAAATCTATAAAAGGGATATAAAATGAAGTAAATAAAGCATTAGTCCATGAAGACTTATAATAATATGAAATAATTTTCATAAAGTCATACTTCTCACCCATATATACATACATTTTGAAAAAATGATTTTACTATAAATAATTAGAGAAAAAATATAATCCATAATGTTATATTGGGTCATAAATTATTTATATTGTAACCCTCATCACTAACTTATGATTTGTAACCCTTACTACTACCAAACGATGTAACCCTCAAAACTTCCATATGATGTAACCATCTCAGTTACAGATAGAGTAACCATATTGCTAAACTACAATATAAACATACAAAATTAATTGTAGGGAGATATAGGTCCCACCATTCATTTTATAAAAATCTAAAGAACAGGAATGTAATTATAGAACATGAATAATTCCATAAAAACATTTCTATTGAATTTCAAAAAATAGAATTTATAAAGAGATATTTTAAAATGAATGTCCCATAGAAAATAATATAACTGAAGTTAAGAATTAATTTAATGAATTGATAGGTTTAACGACTAAAAATACTCATAAAAAATAATAATATAATTGATTTTCGTTACAAAAATAAACTCAGTAACACAAAATTATATAAATACAAGGTAAACACAATGAATGGAAATTTGGATAAGAAGTGCCTTACCTCAGGTCCATCGTACATAAAAAATTGTTTTAACCTCCTATATATTTGTTACAAGAGTGTTATTAATATTTTTAAAAAACATATTCATGTTTATAACACCTTATATGATCATTTTATAATATCATTCGACTCAATTACTAATAACATTTTGTTTTTTCCATTGTTTCGAGCGATTGATTTTAAGGATTTCCATGGTTGGTTCATAATAAAGGTTCTTGAAAAATTGAAAAAAAACTCCAGAAGTGGAAGAAACTGTATTAATATGTATCTGTAATATTAAATTATTCTATAAATAATTTTTTTTATATGGGTTTAGTATAAATCAATAGATAAATCATCAATGATATATTTTTAGAGTGTTATGGATGTTTTTCGATTATCACAAAATTGTTTAATAATATACCATTAATTTAATGAAAATAATTTAATAAAATTACATTATAGAGGTAATATCGTAATCATTAAATTCTGTTTCAACCATTAAAATGATTTAAAAACTGACATTGAAATAATTAATGGAAATTTAAGACACCTCATCCATGTTGTCAGTAAATCGACACATTACAGACGGTGTTTTTATTTTTGAATAAGAGAAAGAGGAGAGGAAGAATGATGATGAAATTTCCCATACACAAGATAATAATCAAAAATTTATATAATTATAGATATTTCATTACTATTGTATATCGGGTGGTAAAGAGAGAATAAGAAAATAAAAGAAACTAAATAAAAACACAAGAAAAAAAGAGGATTTTTAACTCTTGATATCATCTCCTTGAGATACATCTTAAGACATTTGATTTTTTCCTTCTGTTGAAAAAATAATGTATTGGGTATTCGGAAGAGTCTTAGGAAGGGTATTGGGAAGAATTTTGACAATTATCAAAGAATGAGAGGTTCTAGAGGAAGAGGGGTGAGGGTGCTATATATAGTGAATGTGAGGGAGTTTTTATTTAATTTTAATTGACACCTCATAAGTTTTATTACCAATAACATGGTATTTATCATGTTATTTCCAATTTAATTTTCCACATTAGACACCTCATATCATATTTTAATCCTCAAGAGTTTAACAGAATTATTTTATCATTTTTGCATCATTTTGATTTAATTAAACTCATTATACACATAAATATGCTTTTTTAATACTCATTAAAATTTCTACTATTTCTGAAAAATCCTAAAAAAACTCCCGATTCATTTTATTATGTGTATAAATAAAAAATTAACAACATGTTTTTAAAATAATATTCTATATATTATTAATTTATTTGTTAAATGAAATAATAATTTTTTGAAAAATACCAACATTTCTACTATAATTCATTTTATATCTCCCTGAAAAATTAATTAAGATATCCTTATCATATAAATATAATAAAAAATTAATATTTTCTAATATTAATAAGGGTTATATTATTATTCAATTTATGATTCATAAGGGTATGTTACTATTCAGAAAAAAATCATGTTGGTTATATCATACCTCAAATAACAAACCGATCGTAACCTTAAATGTTTGTTTTTAAAACTAAAATCATAAAAGAGGGAAAATATTATTAAAAAATATTTTAATTATATTTATATTGAATTTTTAATCCATTTCAATTAAATTTTCTGACATTTGGTTTTTACATTTTCCCGACATTCTAAAAGTTGTGTCCTCTAAATTTTATTTACATATTAAACATGTGGGGGTACATTTTCTTCATAACATTTTTATATTACCAGGATTCTTCTTCAAGCATATGGTTTCTCGGAAAATCAATTACCAATAAGATTTACATATTCTGCAATATTTTTTCACTTTGATCATGAATGAGAATAGTTTTCTCTATACAAGATATGTTTTCTTCCAGATGACCTATTTTTGGGATCAAAACACGTGATTAATCTAGAACATACATTCTCACTATAAAAACATGAAAAATAATTGTGTACCTGAGATAAACTCAGAGGCAATGATACTCGGTACGAAACCAATACAACATTTTCTAAGATTTTATATGTTCCAATGAACCCTGGACTCATATTTCCTTAATTTCTAAAATGTATAAAAATATTCCATGTGATGACTCTATTAAATCATGATCACAATCCTCATCAGAAAAGTATTTACTCCTTTTATTTTCATAACATTTTTTTCTGTTATGAGATATGCACATGTGTTGTTGGATAATATTCATATTCTCATCAACTTCAAATTCTAAATCTGGTCCCATTTTCCTTAATTCTCTGAATTCATTCTAAAAAGCTATTGATCCACATCGCTTCCAATATAATGCCTCAAAATGTTCCATCTAAAAACTATAATGAAAATTTTTATTATAATAAAATTAAATAAAATAAATATTTTAATCCCAACTTCCATGGTAATCCATTGAACGAACTCAAAGCAAGTCCTCCAAAGATTAAATCTTTCATTCTGACTACCCCTCTTATTGAGGTTGAATTTTTTTCCTAAAATTTAATTCAACAACCAATCATTTCTGAAAGTCTTTCAAATAGAATGATGTAAACCTTGGATCATGGTCAAATACAACATAATGATGAACTCCATGAAACATTAAAATATCATTATGTTATAGTCATCAAAGCTGAACGAAAAGCATAATATCTCAAATAGGAAAAAATTGAACAGATTTATTTATTTGATCAACAATCACCCAGATTTCATTATTACCTTGAGAAGTCTTTGGTAGTCCCAAAAAAAATTCCATGGATATATTCTTTCTTTTCCACTATGGCATTGATAAAGGCTAAATCATCCCATTCGATAACTACTACTATGTTTTACACAATTTATTTGTAAAAAATTTCATGGTAAAATATATTATTTATTTTTTCATCTCATTACACTAGTAGTAATCTTGATGGATTATATATGTCTTTGTACTATAAGGATGAAATTATAACAAATATCTATGAGCTTGGCACATCAATTCTTTTCCAGTATGGAAACACAATCCACACAATATCTTTTTCAAAATTTCAAAACACAGACTTTATCAATATGAAATTATGGAAACATACCCATTTCAACAAATTCTACATTTTTTTGTAAAATCGTGTCATCCTTACTAACATGATTATTTTTTCATAACAAAGTTTACTAAAAAGAAACCCAAAACAATATAGTGGAATTTATTACACCATCAACATCCTAGGAATCATTTATCCAATACTTAATTAATGGGCCATGTTACAAACATAACATGTATAAGGATGTATGATGTTTTTGACTCAAGGAATCTAAGACATCATTTTCTTTACCATTAAGTAATTTGATCATGAATTCATATTTTGTAATAAATTCATTCCATATTCCCTACCTCGTGTGTAATTTCTTTTTGAGTGAATATATTCTTGTGTCTTCTATGGTCAGTATATATTTCACATTTGGATCCGTATAAATGATGCCACCAAATTTTCAAACCAAAAAACCCGAAATACTATTTCCAAATCATGTTTGGGGAAATTTAACTCATTAGTTTTTTTTAAATCATAGTAAATTACATAATCATTCTATACCTGAACACAACCATTTCCCCTTAGTGAAGCATAATTGTAGATAGAAAACTCTCTAATTCTCGAAGGTAAGGTCAAAACTGGAGCATTCACCAATCTACCTTTCAATTCATGATATCAATTATCACAATGTTTTTTCAAGGTAAAATTAACTCTTTCCCAAGTTATCTTAGTCATTGGAATATATAACCATGAATGTTTTTAAAAAATCTCCTATAATAGCCTATCATACCAAGAAAAAGATTAATCTCAGTTATATTTTTCGGTCATGTCATTTATTCAACAACATTCATGTTAGTATAATAAATAGTTATGCCATATTTAGAAAAAATGATACCAAGGAATGAATTTTATTCAACAAAAATTTACTCTTGCTGAATTCTTAAAAGAGTTTTGTTTTATTATATGTTTTAGAAAAACAACCCTTATATATTTTTCATGGTCCTATTTACATATAGAATATAAATTATATCATTAATAAACATAATCAAAAAATAATCCAAGAACTCGTGAAATATTCAATTTGTAAGATCCATTAATATAGTAGGTTCATTAGTTAACCCAAACCACATAACTATAAAAATATAATGACTATATCTAGTAGAAAATGATGTTTTTGGAATGTCATCCTCCTTCACCTTCAGCTGCTGGTACCCATATCTCAAGGCAATTATGAAAAAATAATACCCTCAATAGAGATGATCAAACCGGTCATATATGTGAGGAAAAGGATAAATATTTGGAATTTCAATATTATTCAATTCTCTATAATCAATACAATGTCTCATGGAGCCATATTTCTATATGACACACAATACCAGATCTCCACATGGTCATGTGATAGGAAGAATCAAGTATTTATCCAGAAACTCCTACACATAATTTTAACATTCCTAAAGTCCCATTTGAGCCATTCAATAATGGTATTTGAAATTTCATAGCATTATAAACTATGTAAATTTTGAATTACTGCTCCTGGTCTGGTGTAACACTGGGAAACTCATCCAAAAAATCATCAATGTTTTTATTTTCCTCAACCACATAATTAATCTGAATAGTTCCATTCTTTTCAATAATATGATCAAGAAAACATTAATTTTCTATATTTGAAAATTTTCCCAACATTCTTCTATGTTAATAATTGTATGTATTCATTATTGTATACAATCTAAAACTCCTTCTAAAAAAATCATTATCTCTATAATAAATTTTAGTATGATAAAAAAAATCCAATCCATACACAAAATGAGAAAAATATCTAATAAACGAATCAAAAAGTTGTAATGTAAATTATTTCCGTAGACAAAAATAGTAATATTCTTAAAATTCCTTTTTTATTTAATATTTATACATTTGGTTTTAACTATATGTGAAGGTCTCGTTTTTTGAGGTGAATTTTCCTAATTATAAGAAAATTTCTAAGAAATAAATCAATGTATAGACCCCTTATCAAAATATACAGTAGAAAAATATTTGTAAACAAACAAAGTACATGATACCACTTCATTGGATGAACCAGAATCTGTCGATGTAAATATAAATTATATCACAACAACTTTATGCCTATAGTCTAGAAACTTTATCGAGTTATGTGTTTTCTTTGGGATGGTATTTTCATAAGGACATGCCTCACCACTATTTAAACACATTACCTTTTTCTTATCAGAATTGATGTTATGTTCATTTTCATTATAGTTATATGACATATGTTCAAAAATTTTAAATCAAAATCCCTTCCTTGTTTTGATAAGGCATTCCCTAATGTTCTTTTTTCCACACTTTTAACAAACAGGAATATGAACATTCTTTCCATTAGATATTTTTGGTTTATTCTTACTCATAGCATGGTATATGGACCACCTCATATTATTTTTTTCAAAGTATGTGTGATCTTTAATAAACTCCATTTCTACCCTCTTATCATATTTGAAAGATTTCTCATATCATTTTATTTCTTGGGAGGCCGACACCCTTCGGTATTGTGGTTTCAATCCAGACTAAAAATGATTGATTTTTCTATCATGATCCGGAATAATATTTAAAGCATACCATTCAAGTTGGGTGATATTTTCTTCATCAAATGCCTCTAAAGTATCCTAAATTATCCTAATTTCAAGGAATTTCTTCTTCGTACTAATTATAACCACCTTAGGAAAATATTTTTCATGGAATAGACTTTTAAATTAATCCCACTCTAAGGATTCAATCAACACTCTATCCCTAATATTCTTAACCATTGAAGAAAAATGTTTAACATATCATTCAAAAAAATAATTCTAATAATAAATTTTTTATTATTATAACATACAATAGCATCAAATATATTTTTTATTACTTTAATCTACACTTTAGTGACTACTGGATAACAAGATCCATTCAATGGAGGAGACTACTACCACATAAAATGATCCAAAATAATAATGTTTCTTTTTGGTATATCTAATCGTTCTCTTTCATGGATTCCATGGATATTTATTTCATGCTTCATCTAATCCATTATAGTCCCAAAAAAGCACACTTCCAATTCTCACCGTTCCCGATTATGGATTCAGAATGATATCAGTCTCTAGGTTCTTTCCAATATTAGCATCCATGTTTCTTATATGGAAAACCATTTTGAAAAGACATATCTTATATCAATAATCATTGTATCCTTTAAATCCTTTAAAATTTCAAAATTAAAATAAGGTGAAAATCATTTATGGTATTATGTTAACATCATACTAACTCCTAATGTTATCTAAACAGTTCTCTAATACCAACTATATAGACACAACCAAAAACATTAAAAAATATTGAAAATTATACTATATTTCTATTTTTTACATTTCCAAATATATTTTCTGTTTAGAGTTTTAGGATGTTATGAAATAAATCATATATATCAATCCATAAGCATACAAAGTGGGTACAATTAAAATAGTCCCCATTTACTTGAAAACATAATCATTTTTACACAAAAGTACATGATTTCATTGAAAAATCTTCGTAACATTTTACATGATTTTCATCTTCCTCTTTCACATACTTATAACTTATGAAAGATAATTAAAATCATCTATTGATCATAAAAATTTCACTAATGGAAATAAAATGAAGAAACAAAACCATTAATCAATTAATACTTATAATCATACGGAATCATTTTCACAATGACAGACTTCTCTTCCATATATAGTTACTGTCTAAAACAAGAGATATCTAAAAATTATTTGAGAAAATATATAAAACCCTAAAGTTATATTGGGTCATTATTTACCTATACATTAAACATTTCAACCACATATGATTTATACCCCTCACGGCTACCTTACAATGTAAACCTCATGGCTAACATGTAATGTAACAATCAAAGTTATTCTTAGAGTAATAATATAGATATCCACCAACATACACATTCCCAATGAATTTGAGGGATATATAGGTCCCAAATTTCATCATAAATAATTCCCATGAACAATACTATAATCATATAAAATGAGTAATTTCATAAAAACATTTCTTCTGAATTTTGTTAAAGCTAATTATAAAATAAGATTTTTAAGGAACATCCCATAGAAAAATCATATAATTGAAGTGATATTTAAAACAATGATTAGATTATCTATCTAAAATATAAATACACATAATAAATCATAATATATGTGTGATAAATTATATAAATAAACCTATTATGACATAATTAAAGAAGTATAATGTTAACCCCATAAATATAAAATATGTTAATAATTCCCATACCTGGGGTTCATCTTACATGAAAAAAATTTTAATCCACATATATAATGGTTAAAAGTGTGTTATTAATATTTCACCTAAATATAGTAATGTTTATAAAAACATATATGATCATTTTATTACTCCTGTATACCCATTTATTAATATCATTTTGTAATTTCCATTGTTTTAGGTGTGTGAATCACATGACTTCCAAGGTCGGATCACAAAAGCATTTTCATCATGAATAGAAATTCCATGGTGTTAATACATTTCCATAATATTAAATGACTACATATATAATTTTTTTTATATTTTATGATGATGAATCACTACAAAATGTTTAGTGATATTCATTTTGATCATTTTTGTGATTCTTTGTTTTTCACAAACTTGTTTAATCTTATAAATTTAATCATATGAATATAATTTAATTCCACAATAGAAGAGAGGTAAAATCATAGAAATTAAATTTCTTTTCAACCATTAAAATTTATCTACAAATATCTTTGAAATAAATAAAGGGAATTATAGACACACCGTCCATGATATCGGTAAGTCAACACATCACATATGATGTTTTTTATTTTGATAATAAATGGAAGAGGGGATGAAAAATGATAATAAATTTTCACAAAAAATGACAATAATATAGAATATATAGAACAATATATATTTCAAGCATCTAGGATAAGGGTTGGTGAATAGAGTATACGAAAACAAAAGAATTTGAATTAAAAAACTCAAAAATGAAAAATATTATAACCTCTTGATCCCTTCTCATTGAGATCCTCCTCAAGGACAACAATTCATTTCTTTTGGTTAGACAAGTATATAATGGGCTTTGGGGTGATCCTTGGGAAGGGGATTTAGTATAATTTAAAAAATTCTCAAAGCCTAAGTGGTGTGATAGGAACAATGGGTGAGGTTGGTATTTATTGTGAACGTGATGGAGCTTTTCATTAATTGGAAAGGACACATCATTAGTGGTACATGAAAAACAATGGGAATTACCATGGGTTCTTCTATGGTATTTTCTACATGGGACACATCATACCATATTTTAATATTACATAGTCAACATGAATAATTACATCATTATTATATAATTATTATGTCACTAAACACACACAAAACATAAATCAATATTTTTACAATTGATCAAAAATTTAGTTATCCCACAAATCCCCTAGAAACAATATTATCAAGTTTTATATGCGTATAATTAAAAAATTTACTCCAGTTATTGAAATAATTTTCTAAATATGATTAATTTAATTTTATATAAAATGATAATTTAGTCAAAAAATAACAATTTAAAAATATTAAATCAATTTACATCACCTTCTAAAATTAATGAAGATATCATTGTATTAAAACATTGAGGCAAAAATATGATTTACTCTTCATCAGTGTAATATTAGTATTCATAATACTATTCAACATGGTAAGTTACTATTCACTACAAAATCTTGTTGTTTCTGTCACACTCTAAATAAATTACTAATCGAATGTATAGATGTTTTTTATCAAAATAAAAATCATAGATGCGGAAAAATTATACATAAAAATGTCTCATTACATAAAACTCACTGATTCAAGAATTCTAATTTATTTTTAAAACCATAGATTTTTATATTAATTGTTTTGGTATTTAAGGTGGGTAGTGTTCTACATATATATATATATATATGTAAATGGTTATACATGATTTTGGATATTTCACACACATATATTCTAGGTATAGTTTCCTAAGAGATAATATTGGTTCAAAATGTATGGGATTTGATTGTCAGAGTATCCTTAATCTATGTATGTGTTGTGATGGATTCAGGTATAATACCCAAAGTTTGATATACATTTTTGAAAATGTGGTGGATCCTACAATATACCTAGTAACATTGGCTATGTGGAAGTGGGGGTGTGACGCCCGATGTGCATGTTGATTGACAATTTGTGTGTTTTGGTGCTTCACCCTGGTGTTTGTAGTTTAGATTTTTTTCAAGAGAGAAGCTCAGGATGTGCAGTATTGGGGAAAATTAGAAAACTAGTGGGGAAGTAGTAGTGGGGTACCCCTGATATTCATTAGAGTATAATATTCTCTTGTATTTGATATATAGTGAGAGTATCCATAGTGAGAGAAATAACAATTTATACTTATTTAGGTGACAAGTTATTTTTACTTGTTGTTAACTATTCATTCACATGCCATTATTACTTCTACATGAGAGGGTCTAGAGAGGATCCTATTGAGTATACTCTTATACTCACCCTAATTATATATATGATTATTTTTAGGAATATTGAGTAGGTCATTGATCTGAATGGTTACTACTAGCTTGTGGGTTGCAGGATATGTTTGGGCTTCGTGATCACTACTCTATTTACCTATCTTTTGGTACATGTTGTTTTCCCTTTAATTCTATTAGTTCATCCTTAAAATTGTAAATGATAAATTGGGTTTATTTTACTTTTTTATATAAAAAGTATTTGTTTGGTGAATATCTTATCTATCTCTTTTGAAAGTGTTATCTTATAGGGAAATGCATCACATCATTGTTATTATTAGACCCTTGTTGATAGTTGCCATCCCAGGTCCTACTGGAGGGGAGAATCAGTTGAAATTATCTCTCTAATCCCATTATGGACCTCATAGGGGTACACATGGGGGGGGGAGGGGGTCATCACATAGTTGTATCCGATTTTTGGTTGATGTTTATGAGGGATTTGGAGTAATGCATAGGTGAGGATGCCTGGGTTGGTAAGGAAATAGTTTTAGTGACATTTAGTAATCACGATAAACATGGGAGACTAGATGAGGGATTTGTATTTCCCACAACTATAATTATATTCATGTAACTTATGCATGCAGTGGATACTAAATGAAGTGACACTTGTTATAGGTTAGATCTAGGAAAGAATCATGCATTATACTTCATTGGGTTTTTTCAGTGGGAAGACCATAGGATAAAATAATATTAAATTAATAAAATAAAACAATTATTTAATTTTAATGTCTTAAATATTTATTTTCTGAGTTTTAACTATTTTTCCTTTAAGATCTATCGTTCATGGTCGACATCTTCTTCAGGTTCGCATAGAACATGTTCAGTTGATTGTGCAAGCCAATCCCCTCAGAGTAGAGCATGACCATGAAAACACATGAAATAGGTCGACCCAAGAGATTCATTTCCATAGTCTATTGTTTCAAAAGGTCTCCATTTTAGATGTAGTCATAAAATACTGGTCAGAGGAGGTTGAGATAGACTTGAGTTTCAGATGTGCTCGAATGAAGCAGTGGGTATCACTAGTAGTTATGATGCAGTGTGGGGTAGTGACTTAGTGGTGGTTCTAGATCCATGGAGATCGTAGAGAGAGAGCAGTATCATGGGAGTAGTTCTGGGAGCTGTTTAGAGTCGAGTGAATTTCGTTAACCGTGATGGAGGACTGTCACTAAGATCTTCATACCCTTTGACAATTAGGCTAAAGTGTGAAATACTTTGGAATAAATTTTGAGAACATAATGTGATATAATTCAGACATGTTTCAATACGATAAGGTTAGGTTGATTAATTTTGAGGAGGCATTGCATTTAGAGATCTAGCACTAGGTCACCTTGGTTGTTTTGAAGAAATATCATGAAGTGATGGAAAGTGAAAATGTCATTGATAGGATATTAGATAGATCCAGATCCTCACATGAGGAAATTCATCAGTATTCCTATCAATACAGTGATATGGTTTAGGGTTACTGATTTTTAATTAAGAAGAGTTTTTTTTTTCGGTTGGGGTTGGTCCCATCCATCAATGCCACATTTCTATAGACACAATGGCTCGTAGGACTCTGGTAATGAATCATGTGCTTATTTTTCTTGTGTCGGCTGAGGTTAATAGCATTATATGTTCCCAACCTTTATAATATTTCAGCGTGTTCCAGGTGTTGTTCTACAGGTTCCTCTTTTGTGGCAGTTCAAGCCAAGGCTGATGTATATGTTTTCAACTTGTTTGGATCAACAAATAGAAGATAGGGAAGGAAGTAGACAACATCTAGTTTCTCACTGTCCACAGAGAGTAGTGTGTGGCCATGGAGTAGTTCTCAAGTTGGGTCGGAGAGGCCTTGGAGTATCTTATGGCCAGTTTCATACTTTAGTGATGTCATTATTAGGTGATCAAGACCTCGTTCAATGTAACCATTTATTTTTGTCTACTATTGTGAATGACTTGTATGATAAATAGATACATAGTCCTTCATATCAATTTCTCTTTTCCATAATTTGTTACTTGAGGTAGAGAGACATCACATTCCCTTGGTGTTGAATATGTTAGTTAGAGGTTGACCTAAATTGTTTGATAAATATATAAATAACAATCTAGTGTTGGGGAAGAACTCCCCTTCAAGATATTTACTATGATTATTAATAAAAAATAATATTTAATCAAAAAATGGATTGATAGTATTCAATGAAGTATATTGTAGATTACTTCATGATTAAGGTTGTGTTCTTCGATTCAGATTGAGAGGTAGCAGTGTTTATTAGCGAGTGAGACCCTCATATGGGTCAGAGGTGAGTTCCTCCTTTTCCATCCTTGATGGTTGAGATGATTCTCTGTATATCAAGGGATCAACAATAGGAATTTCCTAGGGTCATAGAAAAGTACTCTGATATCTTTTTAGAATAGGTTGTAATATTAAGACCTCAACAAGAGATCATTCTTGGGATCAAGCTACAGCCATGCATGTGTCATAACTCGACGTATCTGTATAGGTTGGTGCATTCCTGAGTTGCGAGATCTCTGAATACAAATCTATGGTATGTTGCGGTGTTGTTCTATTTGGCCAACACTATTATTGTTGGGTGTACTAGTTTTTTAATAATGAAGGATTATGGTAGTTTGTAGTTTTGTATCGAATGTCGTAGCTTAAAGCAATTGAGAGTGAATAATTGCTATCCTCTTCCATGGATTCACGATTTTTCCAATCAACCTAAGGCTGTAATTTGGATTCAAATAATTATCGGTGGTCATTATATCATCATATGTGAGTGAAGGATGATGATATTATGATGACTTATTCACATTGTCAACATGGGAATTATGAGTTTGTTGTGATTGTGTTATGTGTGACGAATGCTGCAACTGTGTCCATGGGGTTGATGAAATATGATTTATGTGAGTTACTCAACATTTTGATGGTTTTATTCAATGATTAAATCCTTGTGTACTCCACATCCTTTGATGATCATGTAGGGAATTTGTGTTTTGTGTTGGGAGTTATCTACTATGAGAAGTTTTTTGGGAAGTTGTCAAAGTGTGATTATACTGATCAAGAAGTAAATTTCATTGGGAATTATATATCACATAATGGATTATTTGTGGATCTATACACTATTGGAGAAGTTTTTTATAGGGAATCACCGAAGAAAGTGTTTGAGGTGTGATTTATCTTTGGTATTTCATGCCATTATAGTGGATCGTACCCGATTTCTCAAGGGTTGTGTCTCCTATAACAACGTTGACTAGAATGTATTAGAAAGTCATATAGACTAATTAGTTTCATGATTAATTTTACTATCTAAAAGTGATGTTGTTTAGTTACAAAGTTTATTTATTCCTATGGAGGAGTTCCTTTTGAGGTTTTCATTGTTTTTTCGCTACAATGGTTAGGTTGTCTATTGATGAACATGTGATTATTCTTATTTTATGGGTCTCAATATTTACATCCCCATGATGGTATCAATTACACTGATGGTAATGAGTATATATCAAGGGGGTTTTCCCTAATGTTCTAGAGAAATTACATCATCGGTGACGTCATTTTGGTCTTCATCGATCATAAAATATTGAGGAAATTTTTCTATGAGCGTGACTTGAACTAGAAAATGAATCATTAGATAGAATTCTTATAGGATAATGACATTGAAACATCCTATAGACCAAGAAATTTAAATGGTGTCACTGATGCATTTAGAAAGAACTAATGAATTGATGTTGTATGTAAATCAGTTGATTATTAGAGAGTAATAGAAGAGACATTATCATACCTATGAATAAGGGATGAGTTGGGGGCATATGTTTACTTTATCTGGAGACGTTTCATACATCTCTGAGGCATCAGGTAGAAGAGTCTTACATGGGGGATCTAGCAGTGTAGGTCTGGATATACCAATTAGTGTGTGGAGAGGCCCTTGATGGTTTGTCTAATGATGAAAAAAATATAGTGGCGTTTCAAGGAAGGATTTTCATTCCTTTGGTGATGCCTGAGGTGGTTCTCAATGAGTTATACAGTTCAACATTAACGGCACATCCGGGTGTGATGAATATTTATTAATACATAAGAGGTCAATTTTTGTGCCATATGTGGAAGTTTGTTGTTTCAAAGTTTGTATCATGATGTTTCGTTGTAACACCACAAGCTTCCATGATATGATTATTTTTAAATAATTCAGTACGTTGTGGTATTCACAACACCGAGTTCTATCGTAAAATGACTTATCTTAAAATCCATTTAAAAAGATGTTATCCATTTTATTAACAATATTTTTTATTTAATATATATCCCATATAATTTTAACATTCATGTTATGTGTTTCTTAAACATAAGGACTAATTCAATTTTTCAGATCAAATAAGTGACTTTCAAAAAAAGCAGTGTTTTTTCTTCTAATGGAGATCCCTTTTTAAATACAATATTTGACACTTTTATATATTCAATTTGTTGAAATTAAATTCTTCTTTAGAATAGAGACATAAAAAATTATATATGGATGAATATATGTTATATTATATGATAACATTCATATTTCGATGAATAATGAAAAATATTAAATTTAAATATATTTTTTTAATAAAAATACTTTATAGAGTTATATTATAAATTTTATTGGTTTTAATATATAATAAGATTATATATTGATCATTTAATATTCTTTACGTTATTTTAAATGAATTCAAATTTTATTTATACTTCATATTTAAATGTTGTTTCCATACTATGAAAACAAATCAAGTACCTTCAACATGATGAGATATTATTATAATTATGGTACAACCATATTCCTCTATTTACCATCCAATGAAAAACAATATAACCATGTGTGTATATATATGACTTACCATCTCCAGGTCTTGCTGTAGATTATTTTCCATGAAAAAATTATTTCAATGGGTATATTGATGAATATAATGGATTTAAATAATAAATATAACATGATATTTTTTCATTAAAATTCATATTCCATCCAATTTCATACCATTAAACCATTAATGAAATTCCACCATCGCTCGTGCGTACGTACGACTTAACATATCCACGACGCGCTGAGACTCATCATCCATGTTCACCATTAAATAATGATTATATAAATAAATATTATTAATAATTATGAAATACATTTAATGATAATGATAAGTGATGATATATATACATATACACATATAGCAATACATATATTTCTTTCACTTACATCCATATGATTAGAAAAGGGAAACATCATTCATGCGTACGTACGACCTACCGTCTCAATGAACTGTGTGTTCAATTTCATATATCTATCTATTATATATATTTATATTATGAAAATATAAAATATATAAATCCTATTATACATTTTGGAAGCAATTAAATCATTATATATTTAATATGGAGAAGAATAAATACTCAAAACCCTTACGATAAACAAAGCAATTTTTACTTGAAATGTATCATTATAATGATATTGTTTAATAATAGTCAATATAAAGTCATAAAAGAACAATATAAGATTTCAAAATTTTTATTATGATTCTGATATAATTTAAAAATATGCTTAAAAAATTATACATGGGATTGAAACAAGTACATAGTGTATCAGACCTAAGGTACGATTTAATTGCCAAATCTCATTATAATTCAGTATTGTTTTTGTGTAAGTATTTATGTGATATTATTTATCATCTATGTGCATGATTCAAAAAAAAGTATTCAAAAGGAATATTTTGAGGTATTATGTAATGGAATATTTAACTAGATCTAAATTTTAGTTATTTTAAATATTTATTTTTCTAAATCAATTTAAATAATGTACATGTTTTCAAAATCAATTTAAGGATTTATTTATATAGCCATGGTTGTTTTAAAATTTTAATTCCATTCCAATTATTCAATATGGTATGTGAGACTTTGATTCATAAATATCATTTAAACAACTTCCTTTTTTAATTATGATTCTTTTAAATGGTTTCTTGAAAATGGGTTATTTATCTCAAAGAGTATTGGTGCTTATTTTCAACTACATCAACATCCGTTATTTGATATTATTCTTCATTGTGGATGATTTTTTATAATTAAAATATTACATATTATATTTAATGATTTATGATATTCTTGAATATGGATCTTTTATTTTTATACCATTCATGGTATATGGTTAACGTATAGGAATTTCGTGTGCTAGTTTTAATATGAATGTTTATGTTATGTTTCGCCCTTTTCATATGAGGAATGCATTTGACATAGTAAGTGAAGGGTATGAACCTCTATAGCCCCTTAGGGCTTCCATAGGTATCATGAGACAACGTTGTGTCTTCGAACAAGCCCTTGAACAAATATCTGTTAATGGTCTTGGCACGAGGCCTTAACAGAGTTTTTATGATATTCGACATTATACATTACCATGTTATGAGATTAGTTATTAAATGTGACTATATGACTTGAATAATTTCATGTTTATGTTTATATGGTAATGTTATATTTATTGTTTCCATATTATGTTCAATATTTGATTTAGATGTCTGATATTTTTATTATACATATTTCTTTAAATCATTATTGCATCAACTGAATTATTTACCCCTACTGTGCATCTGATAGCTCCACTTTATTATGTTTTATTTTACAAGAATGCAATGAAGTGTATTCTGATTGATATGAAATGTTAATATAGGGGAATAATGGTGTTCTAAATTTATTATTTATGTTCTATTTTATGTTATAATGCTTAATGTAACATTCAAGTATGTAATCTATTTTCCAAGACCGTTAAAATGATCAGTCCTTTAGGAATTGATTCCTTGTAATCATGTAAATGTATTAAAATAATGCAATATCTCTTAGATTCTAGGGTCGGGTTGTTACAGTTGATATTATAGGATGTTTAAAAAAATCCTTCGAATTGGGTTTTCAAAAATTAAATTAGGGATAATAACCATATTATAGAATTTGATAGTAAGTATTGAAGCAAATTCTAGAATTATAAAATATAGATTATGTGGTTATTATTCTCAAATGTATCCACATATATATATACCACATGTGGACATGGTTATGGTACAAATGTACCTAGGGGTGATAAATAGGACAATGTTTTCTGGGTTTGAATCGTGGTAACTGGGTACAGGATAAGGATCCTTACTGTAGAAACGGATTGAAACTCTCGGTGGATATTCTTAGGATAATTCATATTTCTTATACAAACCATTAGGACTGGTTGATGATTAAATATGGCCTCAATGGAACCAAATTAATGATTATGAAATATATATGCATAAATTTCTCAATTTATGTTATGTGCTTTACTAGTTTGGAATTATGAATTATTATTCATAACCTAATGTAGTGTTTTCCATTGTTTAGAAATGGTGCCTAGTGAAATAAATTGAAATCATATCAAAGATGTTAAACCATATTTGGAATTCCCTCATATGAATGATACTGATAGTGTGGCTGGTGACACAACTAGTACTGAATATATTATAACCATACTGTGAAAACGGACTCATATTATGAATAATATCCTTTCTTATATGGAGCATCCTGGTATAGAATGAGGATGATAAATGCTAGACCTCTTCATAAGAAATAATCCTCTAATATTCAATTGGACTATAAATCCTTTTTTAGTAGAGTAGTCAAGAATTTCCTTAGAGAAAATACTTCTTTCATTGTGGAGTAACAATGGACAAAAATTGTTATTCTTTTCTCTCATTTTCCATGATATTCATATCAATAGTGATCATTGATTCAAAACACAGAGTAGAATGATGAAGTAGTAAATATATAATATTTGGATTTTGGATAACATTCTCTGTAGAAATGATTTCTTCGTGAAAAACATGATGATATGGAATTTTATTTTATTATTCTGAGACAAAATGTGATTTAGAATGTTGAAAATTATGAGGATAACATCTCATGGATAGAAAGGAACATTGTAAACCACATAAATAACCCATTAAGTTAGATTGATCGATTCATTGATGGGTTAAAACCATTCCTTTGATGGGAATTGGTCACAGAATCCTTCATATCATACAAATATATACTCTCATGTGATATCAAGTTGGAAAATGAATTCTATATGTTTTATGACAATAAAATAGAGAAAGAGAAGAATAAATTGTGGGAGTATGAGACATATAAGAGGAAAAAGTGAAATAATCATTTTTCTCTTGTGTGATAATTGTGGTATGAAACACCATGGTATTTTTCGAAAAGGTATAATAGTTTGTAGCATATATTAATTAAAGGAAACCAATATTGTTATTTTAATAGGATGAAAGTGGTAATCATTTTTCAATGCTATAATAAAAAAAGAAATTATAGAATTAATTCTCCAAAGAGTTAAGGAAATGTGGATCAAAAAAATCAAATGGGTCAAGCCTAATAATATGTGGTAACTATAGTAGATGTGGAATAATAAATTTATTAGTGTTTTTGGATTCATTAATCATATTATGATTATATGAATAATGATATATATATAAAGACTATACTGTAATATTTTCTTTTTTACATTAAGGTTTTAATACGATAAAGTTAATCATATTTTATGTCTGAGAAAAATTATGTTGTTTGGGGAATCTGATGTTACAATTGATTGTGTAAATTTATAGACCTTTTTGAGAGAGTATGGAAAGAATTATTTTGGATAACTCTAAATGTAGAAATGGAATTTTATGAACTTTTGATAGCATGGTTTAAGGATAAAACATTTCTAAAGATTATTTTTGTAATGATACTATAATATAGTTTTCAAAAAAGGGCAACTTATGGATCGGGTGATAACCCCTCGTGTTAGACAAGAATGTGAGAATCAATCAAACTACCAATGTGTGACAAGGATTTAT
Organism: Viscum album; assembly: GCA_963277665.1. Classification (NCBI taxonomy): domain Eukaryota; kingdom Viridiplantae; phylum Streptophyta; class Magnoliopsida; order Santalales; family Viscaceae; genus Viscum; species Viscum album. The sequence goes on from OY728148.1 coordinate 478,063,674, forward strand.
CTCCCTATACTATCCTATAAGAAGTCCCTAGTTATAATATCATAGTTTTCTTCTTTTAAATGGAATATTATTGTGTTTAGAATTTTATATTATTAAGATAAGTATAATATATTTGAGTTTTATATTTTGAAGAGAGAGATGAGTTTTTTGGTAGATAATTGTTATAGGATAAACTATACATATAAATTAAGAATTCTCATTTTTTATGATTTATATTAATTCTACAACACTAGGGAAATAATCATAAAAAGAAAAATATTTTCCTAGTACATTATTTTGCGTTGAATAAAATGGTCAGGTAGATCGTTGAAGATTTATAGCATTGTAGTTGTCAAATTTATCTTTATAATGTACTCTATCCCCATCCATCAGAACGTGATTGATAAATTTTCTTTATTTTCTATATTTTCTTATATTGAACCCTAGTATCTGTTATTTCTGGTAACCTTCTTACTTCCAATTCTTTATTTTATAGTGGAAGTTTTATTGATCATTTTTCAGAAGTGGAATTGAAATAATGTGATTTGAATAATCACATATTGGTTACCGAAGACAAATTAAAATATTGTGAGGGTGAAATTTATTGAAATAGGATATAATGTTACAACCCAAGCTTCCATGGTATGCTTCTTTTTAAATAATTCACAAGATCGTGTTATACGCAACATCGAGTTCGGGCGCACTACGAATATCCAAACTAGCCGTTTAAAAAGTAGTTATGAATAATATTAAAAATATTGTGAATTTTATATATTTCACATATAAATTTTACATTCATGTTATATGTTTCATAATAATATGGACTAATTCAATTTTTCAGCAAGAAAGTAATATTTTTCAAAAAAACGATGTTTTTCATCATTTTAATGTCAAACCCTTTTTAAATCCTATATTTGAGACATTTATTTATTAAATATGATGAAATGAAATTTATCATTAGAATTATTAAATAAAAATTTTATTTTGATTAATTTTTTGTTCTTTTCTGATAACTTTCATATTTTGATAATTTGTGAAAAATACTATATTTTATTTGAAAACAACTTTTCTAATTGAAATAATTTAGAGTTTTAAATTATATATTTGAGTAGTTATAAATTATAAATATATTTTATATTTATCATTTAATATAATTTGGTTCATTGGTTGTAATTTCACATTTAAATTGTACATAAACACATGTCAATATTTTGATAGTTTTTTACATCTTAAAACCCAACAATCTTGTTTTGTCAACAAGAATTAAATGTAAATTAATTTCATCCAATTTTGTGATTTAAATTTAGAGAAATGGATTCCATATATATTATCATAATGTCCAAAATGTGTAAATTGGTTCCTTTTTTTTAGACATTACGAATAGTAACAAAATTAATTATATTTATTTAGCATAGTTAAAAAGTAAATAATGTAAATAATGGTAAAAATTAATATTAAATTAATATAAATATATCATAACGCATTTAATAATCGTATTTTATGAGATATTTATGACAATATTCATCATTGTGTCGATTATGGGACCCTATGGAGCCACATGGTCGTGATAATGACATGTTATAAGAATTAATGTAGAGTTAAGAGAAATATAACATATACAAGAATATTTTAATAAAACAATATTAATTTGAGTTATATAACTTATATTGTAAAATATAAATATTTATTAAAAATCTATAACGATTTCATACATAATGGTATTTTTTTCTATATTTTTTGATGTTATATAATTAAATTTATTGATGACACTAAAATGATGTAGTATTTTCCTTATCAGTGATAAAATGAAATAAATGATATTATAAATATTAAATAAAATTAAATATTAATGTTTTTATACAATAAAATAATTTTACTGATGAAATATAAATATAAGATATGAGTTAATGAATTTTTTATGGATTAATTTTTGATGATTTTAAAAAATAAATAATAAATAGTGTAAAAAATGACATAATTATGTTTAAAAATATATATATTTTATTAAATGATATAAAAATCCTAAAAATATAAGATTTGGAAAATTGACTTATATAATATTAAAAATTTCATTAGTGATAAAATTTAGGTTCTATTGTCATTTTATAGTAACTAAAGTAACCATGTAGAAAAAAATACAAGAAGACAGTGTTAGAGTTTTAATATGAAACTATGGGTTAATCAAAATGATAAAATTAATATCATGAACTAAACATGTATAAAAACAAATTTCTAATAGGTTTTATTCCTATCATTATCTTATCCTCTAAATAAATCAATTTTGATATATTAGAAACTTTATATCATTTTATAATAATTTAAAATTTCATGCATTTCTTAAAGTTCCCCTCACCACTCTTATAAAAGGGATCATCCCTCTATCTTTAACTGCCACCTATAATGCTTTTTAAGTATTCCAAACTTAGAACTATCCACCTACCAACCTCCCCAAATTCATCGTTGATACCTAAAATTTGTAAATTAGCCATCATAAAGAGACCTTTATTTCAAATCAAAAGCAATCTCTCGAAGAAAAGGTAATTATTATATCACCTATTTCAATGTTTCTTCCTTCTTCTATTTCCCATTTCTATATTTTTTATAAAGTAGGATAATTAATAAAGTACCATAAACATTATGATATTTTATTATATTAATAGGAAAACTATATTCTTTTTTTACCCATCATATGAAAAACAATATCACCATGTGTGTCTACATACGGCTAATAATCTCTACATAGTGGTGTAAATTATTTTTCATGTACAAATTATTTCAATGCGTATAACAATGAATATAATGGATTTAAATAATAAATATATCTTTATATTGATTTTATATAATTTATATTCCATGAAATTCTACAACATTAAACCATTTGGGAAATGATCATGTCATCCGTGCGTACGTACAACTTACCCTCTCCACGACGCGATGAGATACATCTTCCATGATCACCATCCAAGAATGTTTAAAAGAATAAATATTATTAATAAGTATTAAATATATGACATTATAATGTTATTGGGATGATAAATATATATATATATATATATCATTTTCTTACTTCAAGATGATAAGAAAGCAGAAACCACGTTACGGTCTCCCTGAAGAGTGTGTTCCATTTTACATATATATATATATCTATTATATATATTTATATTTTCAATATATATGATATATAAATAATCTTATATATTTTGGATGTAATTAAATAATGATATCAGTAATCTGATCTAGAATAAAATGTCAAAAAATGTACTATAAACAAACTGAATGTTACCCGAAATGTTTCATTAACATGAAATAGTTAAAAATGGGTAATGTAATGTCATAAAAGAAACATATATGATATCATTAATTTTAGTATTATTTAGATATATCTTAATAATATTCTTAAAAATAATACAAGGGTTTCAGACTCGTACTGAGAGTATTAGACTTATGTTATGGGTTAATTACTCAATCTCATTATTATCCGAGGTTGTATACGTGTATGTATTTACGAAAAAATATTTATCAACCATGTAAATGTTTCATAAATACTGTTTCAAAATGTTTCCTTTATGGAATTATAGAAGGGAATAATTAATTAGATCATCATTTTAAATGTTTTTTTATATTTAATTTTCTAAATATATTTAATAATACACATGTTTTCATAATTATTGCAAGGATTTATTTATATGGACATGATTGATTTGAAATGTTGATTCCTTTCAAAATATTCAAAGTCGTATGGTACACATTCATTAAAAAACTCTTTTTAATAATTTCCTTTATAAATTGCATGACATTAAAATGAGTTAATGAAAAATGGATATTTCTCTCAAAGAGTTTTACTAAATATATTCAACTATGTAAACATAATTTATTAGATATTAATCTTTCATGAGAATGATTTATTATCAATAATATATTCCACATTGTATTTAATGAGTTATGATCTGTTTTACTTTGGATGTGCTATTTTTATACAATTTTGGTTTATGGTAAAGGTTTTGGAATTTTATGATAGTTTTAATACGAATGTATATGTTATGTTTCACGCATTTAACATAGGGAATGCATTGGACATATTAAGTGACAAAAGGGGCCTTTTATAGCTCCTCGGTGCATTAATAGATCTCTTGATACAAACTAGTGTCCCGACACAAGTTTTTGAGAGAATATTTGTGAATGGACATAGAACAAGGCCTTGACGTAGTGGTTATGATGTCTGGTATAATTAATTCCATCATTATGATATTAGTTATTACATGTTATTATTAAACGAGTAGAATATCTATGTGATTTTTATATATTAATGTTTGATTAAATTTCTCTATATACTGTTCATGCTTATTATTGAAATAATTTCTTTTTATTGTACATCATTAATTAAAAGCATATATATTCCACTAAATTATTTACCCTTACTGAGCATTTGGGAAAACCCATTTATTATATTTTATTTTTCCATAATTCCATGATGTGTATTACGATTGACATGCATCGTTATGCTAGGGGAATAATGGTGTTTTTACGGATTATTTAGGTTGTGATTTATGAAACAATGAGTAGTGTAACATTCATGTATGTAATATATTCTCCAAAAATATTAATCTAATATATCCTTTGGGACATGATTACTTGTAATAATTCCAATGTATTAAAACAATGCATTAGTTCAGGGATTGTGGGGTCATTATGTTACAGTGGTCTTCCAGGTGGTGATGGTTGAGAATAGGTTTTTTGGTTGTTTTCTCCAACTGTTAGATGTTTATCAGTTGAAGTTAGAGTAAATATTTATGGACATTTAAACATGTTTACCTATATAGTAGGGAGAATATGACACTATAAGGTTGGTGCTGGATTGTGTGATAGAATCTTATCCCTTTGTAGATATTATGGAGTCGAGATCAGTTGAGATTTTATTGAGGTAGTTTCTGGAGGATCTGTTAAGGATACAAGGAGTCCTAGTGATGATCATATCCAATCAGGATCCAAATTTTTTGTATATGGTATGGAGAGTTATCCATCTTGATTTCAGTTATCAACAATGCCTTAGAATTGCTTTTCATCCCAAAACATATGATCATATAGAACATACCATCAAACTCTTGAAGAAAATTTTCACTTTTGAGTCCTAAATTTTGGAGTTTTTTGAATGAGGAAACTATACATGATAGAGTTTTTATAAAAAAAATAGTTTCCACTCAACCATAGGTATTTCTCCATTTAAATCATATTACAGCTAACCATACCATTCACTTTAGTGCCGGAATGAGGACACTGAAAAAGAAATTCATTAGAATGTAAAGGTACAACATAATATAGATATGGTTAGGTGATTTTTGAGCAGATGAGGGTAGCTCTAGATCTTCATAAGTGTTATACCAATCATAGGTGGTGACCTCTATAGTTTGGAATTGGGGATCATGTATTTATGAAGGTGACTCCCCATCGTGGGCAGTGAAGGATTGGTTGTGGGAGAAAGCTTACTCATAGTTTCATTGGCCTTTTTTGGTGTTGAATAATTTCCGAGTCATGTTGTTTCAAGTTGAAAATCCCCCAAAATTATCTAGATAATTTTTTTTTCAAATATTCCAATACAATCATTATCATAGTGACAACTCGTGCATCATTGTTCTGGATGATATCTTTGTTGATGATGATGAAACCTTCAAGGAGAAATTTTTAGATATCTAGAACAACATGGAGGATTTGATTCATGGGAATTATATTATCTTAGTTTATCTCATGTGGTAGAAATGTTGTGTGAAAGATATTTACTATGAATATGAGTCACACATAAATTCTTATTAACACAAGACCTTTGGTGTTTAGCTTATCTCTTGTAACATTGTTCTTTTGGTGTCTCTCAAACCCTTTCCATTTATGAGTTGTATTTATATTGTTTCTTATTGTGGAATTATCACTATTTAGAGGTATATCCATTGATTAAGTGTTCAGGATTTATTCATGACTGTTACGTGGTTATATGAATGTTCAACTAGCGAGGTTGGGAGATATGTTGATGACGAATGATTTGATTTGTATATCACATGGTGGCTATTCTGAGACCCCCTTTCTATTTAAACTCCTGTATGATTTTGGATTCTTGAGGTTGAGAATTTTTTTAGAGGTATCTAATTTAATGGTATGGATCAACAAGGATCAATCCTTTTTCATGTTTTCAATGATTGAGATTCTCAGAGTTGGCTTAGAAAAAGTTTGGAGGATTTCGTTTATATATAAAATGGAATTGGGGGATTACAAGTTTTTTAACTGAATTACATGATGTGAATGACTTTTTTCACATGTTTTTTCATGATACCAAATATAGTTTCACAATATTCATGTATTTAGGTATAGTAAAATAAAATAAAATCGATATACAATGTGTTTTTCATAGGAAGATGACCTTGATACATTACACTAAAGGAAAGAAGATTAAACATCATGTAATTTCCCTAAAATATATGTTTTAATTGTCTTCTTTCCACAGATTATTTTTCAAATACTATTGCTACAATGCCTCTCCATATAAACCAGGTGACCCAATGACCCTCTCTTTAGTATATTGATGATTTCTTCATCTTGTAAAAATCTCTAGATCCATCCTATGATCCACAATGAGGTGTCTTCGATATAATGTATGTTCTACATAAATTCTTGATATTTCATCGATATGTTTCCTCCAATTTCTCTTGGAATTGTGATTGTGTGTGATCTTTATGGATCAAATATAGTTTTCAAGGTTGGTTTATGGTGTGGCCTTTCCCCATCATCCTCAAGAGGAAGAAGTTGTTGCAGAAGAGGTGATCATAATCTGTATTGTTGATCCAGTTTCTTTTGATTAATGTCCAAAAACATTTGAGGTAGGGAATTCACTAATTCTCTATTTATTTACATGAAATTGTGGATTTAGGATTATATATACCTTTTATCACAATGTAATTGTCTTAATTAATATAAGAACCAGAACATATAATTGGTATTGAATTTTATAGAAATGTTGTCTCTCTATTCCTTCATAATGGTTTACCTCTATGTTTTCTAGATAGTCTAATATCTATGATCATCATGTTTTAGCATGACATTTTTAATGGAAATTTGAAAATAATGTAAATTCAAAATAAATTGATAATTAATTGGATGATTTGATAAAGATGTTTTTTAATGAATCCAGTTTTTATTTTAGTAATTTTATGTTAATCAAATTGATGTAGATATGCTCCTTTAAATGAAATGGATTATTCATCCTCAATTTTATTGATTGTTGTTAATTGATGAGTTAATGGAATGATAAATTAAATATTTAATTAATAGTGATAGATTGTGGTAGCATTTTTCATAGGTTTCCCATTGTTGGAACCTAAATAATGAATCGATTAATTTATGATGTAATAAGAATGGATTGTGTAATAAAGATAACGCCTCTATAGGTACTGAGATTCAGTCTTTCACATAAACGCCAAGTTCCTTCTTCATTTGAGCTTTGAATGATAATTGTGTGTAAATATTGGATTCCTTATTTTATGGCTGAGATCTCATTGATCTGTTTTTTCCAAATCCATATCATGTGCTCTGGATACGAGACTTGGGGTATGTGGGTAAGGGAGGACCAAATGTGATTTGAACATGGTATGGTTGATATTGAATATATTTTGTTGTTTGTTGGGAAATGATGAAAAATTGTGGTGGAAACAGTTGATTCAAAGAGTGTAGAGATGCTTCATATTATGCATGCAGTGTCAGGGTGGACATCAGAGATAATGGAAGACATTGATGTTGTGCTTACTCGTTTATGTGGATATTGGATTCTTCTTGAATATTATGTTTCTTTATCTTATTTACCTTCCCCAATGCTAGGGAATATGGTTTTGAGTTATATAATTCCAAAATAAGAATTGATGTGTAGGGCATGCCACATGCTTTCTGTTTTTATCTTCTTGAGGATTGATGGGCCTACGCTATTGGTATAGGTGGAAAAGACTCGACGGGAAGGTGTTACACTCCCCATGTTGATACCCCTATGTTTGTATCCTGAAATTCTTTCCAGAATACATAGAAACTTTGAAATAGGGAATGTTTTAATGATGGTAACATATTAAGAATTTTTTAACCCATTGGGTTGGATGTTATTGGGATGTAATGAAGAGGTTGTGATTATGAGAATCCATGGACTTAGTTCGATAATGCATATAGGGCATGAGAATTTTTTTAATACTAATATTAATGGATTGTGATGTGTGAGATGATAATTGTTAATTAATGTTTAACAATTTAATTAATGTGATGTGAACATGATAAAAAGGGATGAGGAAAATTAATATTGATCTTTAAATAGTTGTGTGCTTATAAGATATATGGAATTCGTAGTGGTAGGTGGGAGCCAAATAGAAATTAGATTAACTTTATTCAAAGAATATGTTATTCCTATGGCGTGGATGTGAAATATAACATATCATATACTTATTGTGTTTATATACAATAATTATCCCTTTTTGTTGGGGAAATTGGGACCCCATGGAATTTAAGCCATGGTGGGATTTTTTTGCAAACATCATGATAGGGGAGGGGAAAAATCACTAACTAACCCATTTGGCCCTTCTCTCATCTATTGGTGGTAGCTTATGCTAGTAGAAATATTCGTCAGTTTTTGTGAAATATGTTTTTAGAGGCAAGTAGTGGCTTGTGGATATATCACAAAAATATATTCTAGATATATATTCCTAAGGGATACTGTAGTTAAAACTTGTATGAGATGTGATTTCATGAGGATACTTACTCAGTGTATGTGTTGGGGTGGATTGTGGTATAATACTCAATGTGTGATATACATTGTATGAGATGTGGTGGAACCCAGAAACTATCTTGTAAATTTGGTTATGTCGATGTTTTAGTTTGAGGCATGAGAATAATATTGACACATGAGTTTCATTTTCTGGTGCTTTACACATGTGTTTTTTGTCTAGCTCTTTTAGAGAGAGATTCTCATGAGGTGAGACATTATGAAATAGTGGAAAACTGGTGTAGAATCTGTAGCTGGGTATAGATGAAATTCATTATAGTATAATATTATTTGATATATGATACATGGTGAGAGTTTCCATGGTGAGGCTGAGAACATAGTATACAACTTTAGGTGGAGAGTTAGTTTCACTTTTTTTCACTATGAATTACTATGATTTCATTACTTATACATGGGTGGATTTGGGGAGGATCCTACTATGTTTACTGTTACACACACCCTATGTACATATAAATAGTTTTTTCGGTTAGTTATAGTAGGTTAAAGATCAGGCAGGTTATTACTTTCTTGTTGGAAGCATGAGCTATTTGGGCTCCATGGTCACTGAAGTATATACATTTCATTTTGTATATATAGTTTTCCCATTCAGTTGTAGTACCTCTTTCATGAACTTACATGTGTGAGCCTGTCTTTCTTTTAATTTGTCAACTCAGTACGAGTTGGATAGTTTTTTTCGTATCTCTCTCTTTCTCAGGTGTTCTCTTAGGGAGTAATTCCTCCAATCATTGTTTTTATTATACACTCGATTCTAGACACCAACCCATTTCCTACTTGAGGGGGGACTGAGGTTTCAGTATACCCTTGCCACCATTGTCAGTCCATGAGGGGTAAAATTTATGGGGAGGGGGTTTTGATAATAGATCTCCATTGTATTGGATAATGTTTATCCTCCTAGGACATCTTTTATTTGATTATGGAGTGAAGATAATCAATTATGGTACATTCTACACCATTTTATGATGCATTGATTTTCATTCATGAGCTCTCATAATGATTTCGTGATTAATGATGTCTTCATATTCTTATGTTTGGATTATACTATCATGTTATATCATGTATATTTGTTCAAGATAATGATTATTACTCATCTTCTGTTAACTAAATATGCATGTTGGATCACACTTACTGGTTTATTGTAATGGATAGTAAATCTATATTCCATTCCTCTGTGGAACCCTGGTGTTTGAGGTGATATAGGAGGTCAAGGTGACTTTTCCCCAACACTTTTCCAAATTTCGTATTCGGTGAACAGTTCCGTCAGGGAGACCAATGGGAACAGTTCCATTAGTGAGACTGATGGGAACAGTTCCTTCAGTGTTACTAATGCGAATATTCCCATCACTGAAAAAGATTTGAATAGTTCCATCGGTCAGACTGATGTGAATAGTTCCATTAGCTAGTCAGATGTGAAAAGTACCAGCTGTATTTGTGATTCACTCTGGGAAAAGTACCATCAGACCAATGAGTTGTTCTGTGAACAGTTCTATCAGATCTGTGAGTCTTTCTATGAACACATCCATTGGATCAGTGGGTTGTTCTTGGAATAGTACTATCGGATCGGTGAGTCATTCTGTGAATAGTACCATTAGATCAGTGAGTTGTTTTGTAGACTGTACCACCAGATCAGTCATTTGTTATATGAACAGTACCATCATATCAGTGAGTGGTTCGATGGAATGAACAATCAGATCAGTGTGTCGTCCGGTGAACAACACTGTCACTATCGGTGTGTCGTTATATGAATAGTACCATTAGATCGGTGTGTTGTTATGTGAATAGTTCTATAGGATAAGTGAGTCTTTATGTGATTATTACGATCGACATTGGTGAGTCCTTCAATGAATTGAACCATAGGCATCGGTAAGTCCATGATCTGTGAGTCGAGGATCAGTGATTCATTCTGTAAATAGTGTTTCTAGGATCGGTGATTCATTCAATGAATAGTGTTTTTAGGATCAGTGATTCATTCTATCAATTGAGTTTCCAGGATTAGTGAGTCTAGGATCAGTGAGTCATTGTGTGAACAATGATTCTAGGATCGGTAGGTGGTCAATGTTTACAGGATCGTGACAAATGTTTCAATCATCCGACAGTTTCACCCCATTGAAGTTTTCAATGACATAAAACAAATTCATGGCCTTGTTTTCAAGGATTTAATGATAAATAAAATCCCAAAACACCAATATTAATTTTACTATGGTTTGGGATGACTTTACTTGGTCAAACCGTGTGGTTTAGTGTGATCTATTTTAAATGGGAAATCTAGCGTATCTTAAATAGCTACTTCATAAATATTTGTAAAGGGTCTATATATCTTCCTCCATTGTTCAATCTTCTTGTTCCCTAGTAAGTGAATCTCAAACCTTTCCTTCATACCTTAGGTGTGGTTTGATTAACCCTTAATGCTCATATCATTTCCCATTTATGTTCCTTCATATTGCATGTGCACCCACAGTTTTAGTGCAAGCAGCAAGTGTCGATCCTTCATCGATATAAGGTATGTTTAATCATCATTAGTTTGGGTTCATCTTATATAGTTTCTCCGTTCCATGTTGTGGTATGTGATCTTCATCCTTCTAATGGAGTTTTCAAGGGTTTCGGTTGGTGCAGTCGTACTGTGGCCTCATCGGGTGCATATAGTTCTCACAGGAGGAGGTGATCACGATCCTTTGTGTTGATCATTCTCGAATAAATAATGACAAGAACCATTTGAGTTAAGGGATTCATTTCTTCTCTTTTCATTTATGTGAAACTATAGAGTGAGCATGTTTTAACCCACTGGATCATAGTAGAATTGACATACAAGATATTTGAACCAGATAAATAAATTGATATCGATTGTATGTTGTTGCCTACTATTTTTCTTGATAGTTGGATATATATTCTTGCATAGTTATATTTTTTTTCTTGAAGGGAATTGGTAATGAGCTTAAAGATTAAATTAATTGATAATTTTTATGATAAAGATAATTGGGAATGTAAATGAATCTGGTTGTTGTTGTTGTAATTTGGTGTTAACCATATTTATATATTAAGAATGTTTAATAAATTTATGACATCTTAATGTTTAGGTTTCATGATGTTGGAACCTACCAATAATAAATCATTTAATTTAAAATGGATTAAAGAACTGGTTTTTTGATAAAACATAATTTCTTGTATGGTTCTTGGTTACCATTTTTCTTGTATAAGGGCGAAGAGACCATTTGATATGATGTTTTTTCCTTCTGATTGTGTTATAATGTGAGCCTGGAAGGCTATTTTGATATGTGGGGTAGGGAAGCATATTGGTTGTGGCAGTAGTTGACTCCATGAGTGGAGAGGTGCATCGGTTTATGCTTGTTGGTGTCCGGGAGGACACCACAGATGATGGAATAGGTTGGATGTGAATGTTTGGATGCTTTCTGTTTCTTGTTGGTTGATTATCTGCTTTATATTTTCCACTGCTCAAGGTAGTTGGTCTTGATTACCCTTCTTCCAAAAAGGGATATGTTACATGGGGTATGCCACATGCTTCCCGTGTTTAGATTCTGAATGGAGGATGTGTCTACGGTCTTGTTGTAGGTGGAAAATATTGACAGGTAGTCACCGATTCATAGGGTTGTTTCCATTGTGTTTAGTTTCTTATAATGGTTTTTATAATTCCTAGGAACAAAGGAAAGTAATAAGGATGTTAATAAAATAATTAATAATTAATTTTAACCCATGGGGTTGGACCATGTTGGGACGCAATGCCGTGGATGAAATTTGAAGGAACAATGGACTTTGGGTGTGATGCTAATGAAATAAAATGTAGAAATTGTTAATGGTTAATTAATGTTATAAATAATAATTAATAAATTTTGAAACTGATAAAAAGAGAATGATGTAAATTAATAAAGCTATTTAAATTGTTGTGTGTTTATATGATACCTAGTATTAGAAGTGGTAGTCGAGAGTCCAAGTGACGTTAGTTTTAGTTGAGTCTAAGACTAGGTTATGTCCATAGTGTGGTTTTGAGATATAGTATTTCCAGTACTATTTCTGTTTCTATATGATACTCAAACCCTTCAGTTAGGGAAATTAATACCCCGTGGATTCAGAGCCCTGGGGGTGTTTCCCCCAATATTCCTATGGGATGATGGATGGCTGACTACCCCCTTTTCCCCTGCTGTCTTCTCTTGGTAGTTGTGATTTTAGGCACAAAAGTTAGTTTTCCCCATATATTTGTGTCGATGGTTGTAATGGATTTTGGTTATTCAAACACATATATTCTGGATATTGATTCCAATGGTTAAAGTACGTGTAACTTGTAATGGCTGTGATGGCTTGAGGATCCTTACTCGGTATATGGGAAATAATTGATTGAAGTTTAATACCCAACATATGATACACATTATGCATATCGTGGTGGCTCCAAAAAACATCCTGGTTACATTACATTAATGAATGTGGTGGTTTTGTTTCGTGTGGTGCATGTTGTGGTGCTTTTCCCATGTGTCTGTGGGCAATCATTTTGGGTGAGAGAAGCTTAGGATGTGCGAGGCTGGGGCCAAGCAGCAAACCAGTGGAGAAGTAGTAGCGGGGTACCCTTGATATATTTTTTATTATATTATATATTTTTTATGACATACATGATGAGTGTAGCCATGGTGAGGCTGTGATCCTTGTATCACTATTTAGGTGACGAGTTAGATTCACTTGTTGTTCACTGTGCTTTAGCATGCTTTGATTACTTTTGCATGAGGGGCTCCGATGAGGATCCTAATGAGTATAATGTTATACTAACCTTGCGTCTATATATATAGTTTTTTCCGGTCACTTTGAGCTGGTTGGAGATCTATTAGGTTTCTACTAGCATGGGGTAGCAGGAGCTGTTTAGGCATGTGGTTGCTGCTACTTTTACTTTCCTTTGGTATTGGCAGTTTTTCCACTATCAGTTGTAGTAGTTTTTCATGATATTACATTTGTGTAGTTGGGAATTATTTTACATTTTAGTTTGAGTAATAGTTTTTTGGTTTCGATCTTATATCTATCATTCACACGTGTTCTTTAGAGGGTATTGCCTCCCATTTGTGTGTTAACTATACCCTTGGTTCTAGTGGAAAACTCGGGGCCAACTAGAGGTGGGACTTGGGGGGTCATTATCTCCCTTCCCACATAGTCGGCCTAGGAGGGGTACACCTTGCGAGGAGGGGGTCATGACAAAGTGGTATCAAATGTATGGTAAAGGGATATGATGGAGTTTTGTGTTAGGAATTGGAGAGGTTGCAAGGTTTGGTAGGGAAACCATGTTAGTCATGTTTATCAAGTGATGTAAACACTAGAGACCATATGATACCTATGCATTTAGGTCCCCTATGATCTGATGCAAGATCCATAATGTAAACAATGGTGACTAAAAATGGTGATACTAGTGGCATGGTAGAAACCTAGGAAATGATCAAGATTCATTATTATTTGTTCTTCTGTTTGAATTGGTGGACCATTGGATCAGTTATAATAAAATGAATAAAAAAAATTAATTAATTAATGTCGAGTCTTCCATATTCCTGGTATAATATCTCTAACTAATTGTTATTTTTTAGTATGGCTCCAAGTCGACGTCCCCTTCAGGATCACATAGAAGATGTCTAGAAGGTTTTTCCAACAGATCACTATAGGGTAGAGGATGACAGAAACCACACATAGAGGAGGAATCTCCGAGAGTTCATGCGCTAGAGTATGCATTATTACAAAGGCTCTGTTTCAAATTCAGTCAAGAATCACTTGTCGGAGGAGGTTGAGATAAGCTTTAGTTAGATCCGTTCTCAGAAGAAGCTCTGAGTGTCACTTGTTGTGACAATATTGCATGGAGCAGGGAGGCATTGGTGGTTATTTTTCCTAGGGATCGTGAGGATTCATCAATCTCATGGTAGGATTTCTGAGATATATTTAGAGATTAGTTTCTTTCTTCGACTTCGAAGGTGTCCTGTCGCCAGGATATTCTTACCCATTGAAAAGGTACAAGAGTTTGGAATCCAATTCAAGAACATTTTATGATATGATTCAGACCTATTTCCAAATGGGGAGGCCTGGGTAAGGCATATTGAGGAGACATTTCATCCAGGGATACAGCTCCAGGTCACCCTATTTATGTTGATGACATATCATGATTTACTAGTGATGGTAGAGGTCATCGAGTAGAAATTGGATCAAATTGGATCATCATGAGAGGGGAGACATCATGATTCCTCACAAATCAGAGACCTGGTCTGGGGTTCTTGGATTATCGAAGAAGAGTTTTTGTTCAGCAGGGGGTAGGTCCCAGCCCTCAGCATCTCATTTCTCTAGTGGAGGAAACACTTAGGCCTATGAAAAGGGATCAGAAACATGTTTTTTAATTTGGTGTTCAAGGTAATCATCAGCGAGAGTGCCCGACCATTCAGAGCCATCATCATGAACCAGGTGTTCCACATCAGGTTCCACCATTGAGGCATTTCAAGTTAAATCAGATACACAAGGTTTCACCAGCATTAGATCAACATATGTTAGATGGTGTTGGTAGAGGACAACCCTGTGACACTCCCCGTCTTTAAAGAGTAGAGTACGACAATGGGGGAGGTCATCTTCAGGGACATATTGGCTATGGAGTATGTCCTGTTCAGTTTCACACTTTAGCGTTGCCATCGCCAGGCAAACCAAAAATCTTTCTAGGTTCCCTTTTCTAGTTTGTACTTTGGTGTATGCCTAGATTTATTCAAGAGTTACATAATCATTCATATCACCCACCATTGTACATGCATTGGGAATTGGGTTAGAGAGGCTTCTAGTGCCGTTGGCGTTGACTATGCCAGTTGGAGGTCGAGATGAATTATTTGATGTATGTAGAGATTGTGATCTAATTCTTGGGCATCAACTCTTTTGTGGAGATATTCTATATTTACGGATACAACCATATGATTTCATCCTCATAATGGATTGGATGTATACAGTGTAGGATATCATGGATTGCTTTAGGAGGCATGTTGTGTTATTCAATGTGGATGGAGATTCGGTGGTGTTTTTTGGTGAGGGAGACCCTAAGAGGGGTCATAGGAAAGTTCCATCATAATCTTCCATGATGGTATAACTGATGCTGAGTCCATCAAAGGTTTAGCAGTTGGTGTTTCCTAGGGTTTTAGAAGAGTTCCCTGAGGTTTTTCCAGAACATGTCGTAGTATTACCCATTAGATGACAAATCACATATAGGATCGAGCTACAACATAGACCATATCATATCCATTTGTATCCATATAGTATGGATAATTATGAGTAATGAAAGATACAAATAGATATTGATAGGATGTTATAGAGCAGTTTTGATCAGACGAGTGTGTCACCGTAGCGTGAATCAGTTTAGATCGTGTAGAAGAATGACTGTAGTTTTCAGTATTGAATCAATTATCATCGATTAAACAAGGAGATAATGAAGAATTACTATCCACTTTGGCAGATAAATTATTTGGCTGATCCACTGAATTGTGCAAGTTAGTTCTCAAAGATCAACTTGTTGTCAGGATATCAACAGATTTGTGTGAAGGATGATGATATCCGAAAGGCTTCTTTCTATTGTCGTCATGGGCATTACGAGTACATTGTAATGGCGTTCGTTGGAAAAAATTCTCTAACATTGTTCATGGGATTATTTAACTCAGTGTTCCGTGAGTTCCTTGATATGGTCATGGCAGTTTTCATCTATGACATCCTTGGGTACTCCATGTCTGAGGAGGAGCATATTGAGAATCTACACATCATTTTTGGAGTTCTTTGTCAACATAATATATTTGGGAAGTTGTCGATGTGTGATTTTTGGGATCGAGAAGTACATTTTAGGGGTTATGTTGTGTCCCAATAGGTAGTAGCTATGGATCCATAGATGATATAGGCAGTTGAGTTTTTGGAATCCCCCATGATAGTGGAAGAGGTGCGAAGGATCCTTGTTCTTGAAGGATATTATCAGTGTATTGAAGCTGATTTCTCTCGGGGTGTGACTCCTATGACTGCATTAACTAGTAAGGATTAGGTGTTTGTGTGGACTTATTAGTGCATCAAGCATTCTATAATCTAGTTGAGATGTTGGTATGTGCTCTTATTCCCTGTCTTCTAGAAAAGAGAGTTTAGTTTGATTTTTTCTATGATGCTTCTCATTTGAGGTTAAGATGTTTTTTATGAAGGAAAGATATGTTTTTTATTATGGTTATCAGTAGTTACATTGCCTAGAACGTAACTATGCCACCCATTCTCTCAATTTGGCAGCTGTGGTGTTTGATCTGATGTTGTGGAGACATTGCCACATTTGTGAGCGCTTTTTGGTTTTCACTGATCATAAAATCTTAAAGTATGTTTTCTCTTAGCAAGACATAATCCTACAAACAGTGTTGGTGGATGGAGTACATACAGTAATACAACATTAAAATGTTGTATACCACTATAAATAGAATTGTTGTTGCTAATGCACTGAGCCAGATGTCACATAGTGATGTAGTGCATGAATTTGGTCATTACGGGAGTGTAATGGAAGAACTTTCAGTATTACATCTTTGATATTGGAGAAGACGGGGTATATGGTGTATTTTTTATAATACCAGGCAGTCATCTCTGGGGAATCAGGTGGAGAAGTCCTAGTTGGGGGATCATGTGGTAAATGTCCCGAGAGATTGGATTTTTGTGTGAGGCCCTGGATAGTTGGTCTGTGGAAGAAACACACTAATTGCTGTATCATGGAAGGATATTGGTTCCATTGGTGATGTGTGAGATGATATTAAGATAGTTACATTGCTCACCTTTAGCAGTACATCTATTTGTGACCATGATGTTCCGAGCCTTGATGATTCAGTTTTGGTGTCCTGGGTTGAAGCATGAAGTTGCAGAGTTTGTGTCTCGATGTTTTGTCTTCTTGAAGTAAAAGGTCGATCACTGTGTCCCCAGTGGTTTTCTCTAGCCATTAGATATTCTTTAGTAGATGTGGGAGGTCATATTAATGGATAGTGTTACTGGTTTACCTCAATATCAATGAGGACATGACTCTATTTCTGTGGCAGTGGATCGTTTAACAAAACCAACACACTTCATAGCGATCATGGAGTCATGATCAGTGGATGTTATGTCAGGGTAGTATCTGGAGGAGGATGTGAGACATCATGGAGTCCCAAAGATGATCATTTCTAATAGAGATCCTAATTTTACCTCCAGTGTGTGGAGATGTCTCCAACATGCCTTTGGTTTTTAGATATGCCTTAGAACTACTTTTCATCTGTAGAGGAATGGTCAAACCGAGTGGAATATGTTTACTATTGAAGACATGTTGTGTTCTTCTGTCCTAGAATTTAGAGGTTCATTGATGAGGCAATAATCCTTGGTGAACTTCTCTTATAACTATAGTTTTCACTCCACCACTAGTATGGAACCATTTGATGCCTTGTATTGTCGCCTTTTCTATTCTCCCTTGTTCTGGACTAGGGTTGGAGAGTTATAAATTCATGGACCAAGACTAGTGTAGAATACAAAAGATATGGTTCAGATGATTCCTGAGAGGATGAAGATAGTTCATGATAGTCATCAATCATATTCTTATCAAAGGAGGACACCTTTTGGGTTTGATGATGGGATCACATGTTTCTGAAGGTAACTTTTCTTCATGGGGAAAAAAGTTATGGTCGTGGGAGTAATATTTCCCCCCAATTTGTTGTTCCTTTTGATGTGTGGTCTCATGTTGGTGATGTGGTGTATCGAGTAGAACTTCCCCAACTGGTGAGCCAGATACATGCTATTTTCCTTGTTTCATATATCTTTTTTTCATTATCATGATTACTCTCACGTAATCGATTGGGGGGACATCATTGTTGATGATGATGTGACAGTCAAGGAACAGCCTGTGAAGATCCATGACCGCAAAGAGAAGGTGATTCATGTTCATTCTATACCCTTGGATCGTGTCTACTAGCAACGTAGTGGCACATAGGAGAGAACTTGGGAACGTGAGCCACAAAAACATGCTTAGTAGAACGTGTTTTGGATGTTTAAAATTTTTCACTGTGATAATGTTTTCTTTTTTGTTGAAGACCTCTGATTTTTATGGGATGGTTTTTTATTATTGCTTCTTGTGGATTTTTATCTTCTAAGAGGTATCATGATGGGTGGTTGTTCAGACCCTGTTTTTGTTTCCCTTTAAGTGGGGATTGAATTATCAAGGATGATACTATTTGGATAGGTATCTGATGTAATGGCCTAGACCACGGTGTAATATTCCTTTATATAAATCTAGTGTTTTAGGTGTTCTGGGAGGCAAAAATGACTTATCCTCCAATAATTTTCTAAATTTCAAATTCTGCAAACAGTTCCATCGGTGAGACTGATTGGAATAGTTCCTTCCCGGAGACTGATGCGAACAATTCCATTAATGAGACCGATATGAACAGTTCATTTGGTGAGACCTATGTGATAAGTTCCATTAATGAGACCGATGTGAATAGTACCATCAGTATCAGTGATTCATTCTGTGAACAATACCATTAGACCAGTGAGTCGTTATGTGAACAATACAATCATATCATTTTTTCATTCTATGAACAGTACCATCAGATCGATGAGTCTTTCTGTGCACAGTACAATCAGATCAATGAGTCATTTTGTTAACAGAACCATCAGATCAGTGAGTCTATCTGTGAACCATACCATCAGATCGGTGAGTCATTCAATGAAAACTACCATCAAATTGTTGTGTCGTTCTATGAATAGTACCATCAGATCAGTGAGTCTTTTTTAAACAGTAAAATAGGCATCGGTGTGCTGTTTTGTGAATAGTACCATTAGAATCAGTGAGTCCTGGATCGGTGAGTCCTGAATCTGTGATTCATTATATGAGCCGCGTTTCCTAGATCAACTTGTCCAGGATCGGTGTGTCATTCTATGAACATTGTTTACAGAATCAGTGAGTCCAAAATCAGTGACTCATTCTATGAAAAATGTATCCAGGATCCTTGAGTCCATCATTGGTGAGTCATTGTGTGAAAAATGTTTTCAGGATTTTTAGGTTTATAGAGTTTCCATGATCGTGAAAAATGTTTATAGCTTCGTACAGTTCTCCCCGTTGATGTTTTCTTTGACATAAAACACATTCGAGGCCTTGTTTTAAGGGATTTAAGAATAAATAAATTACCATAACTCCTATATTAATTTTCCTAATTCTCAAGATGACTTTACATTTTCAAACCATGTGGTTTAATGTGATCTATTTTTAATAGAAAATCTAGCATATCTTAAACCACTTCTCCAAAAATCTTCTAAAGGGTATAGATATCATTCTCCCTTGTTCTATCTTCTTGTTACCTGGAATGATACACCCGAACCATTCCTTATTCCCATAGGAGCAATGTGATCAAACCTTAAACCTTAGATTTTTTCCACTTGAAGTTTCTTCTTGTAGTATGCACAAATCCTATTTTTGTGCAAGTAGAAAGTAATGATCCTTCATAGATATATGGTATGTTTTATCATCATTTTTTGCTTTCATCATTTATTTTTTTTCCTTTCCATGCTATGGTATGTGATCCCAATGCTTCTAATAGAGATTTATAGGGTTTCTGTGGGTGCAGTCATTCAGCGACATCTTCGGGTGGTTGTACTTGTCACCGGAAGAGGCAATAATGATCCTATGTGTATATTGTTCTCGTATAAAAAACAAAATTAACCATTTTGTAGTGAATTCGTTGCTTCTTTTTCATTTTAAGTGAAACTGAATAGTGATCATGTTTTAACCCACTTAATCAAAATGGAATTGATATATTAAATATTTGATCAAGATAAATAAATATAAATGGATTATATGATATTTCTTATAGTTTTGATTGATATAGTGATATCTATTATTTCTTTTCTAGTTTTTCTCTACTGATGTAAATTGTTAATGAACATAAAGGTGGAAATAATTGATAATTGTATGGATAAAGATAAAGAGGCGTGTAAATGAATCTGGTTGTTGTTGTTGTAATTTGGTGTTATCCAAATTGGTGCAATAAGCATGCTTAATCAATTTGTTCTAGAAAAATATTTTGTATTTGTGATGTCACAAGCAAAAAATATTAAATCATTTAATTCAAGATGGATTAAAGAACTGTTTGTTTGATAAATGATAATTCTATGTAGGTTTCTGAGTTACCCTCTTTATTGTTTAAGGGCCAAGAGAAATGTTGATATGATGTTTTGTTTTCTTTCTTCTTGTAGTGTGATTTGAGACTAGAAGGATTTAGTAATATGTGGTGCTGGGAGGCCTATTGGTTGTGGCAGCAGTTGATGCCTAGAGTGGTGAGATGCATCCGTTTATATATATGGGTGTTAGGGAGGACACTGAAGATGATAGAATGGGTTGGATGTGATTGTATTGATGATTGATGTTTCTTGTTGGTCATTTATCTATTTTACATTCCCTGCATCTCAAAGAATATGGTCTTTCTTACCCTTATTCCAAAAGGGGTGAAGACACACAGGGTATACCACATGAATTTAGTGTTTATCTTCTGGACGGAGGATGGTTCTACACTTTAGCTATAGGTGGAAAAGACTCGAAGGGTTGTTCACCTACTCATCATGTCAAGAACTCTATGTTTATTAGCTTAGAATGTTTTTCCAGAATACTTGAGAATATGGGAAAGTAACAATGATGTTAATATATGATTGAATAAATGATGTTGACCCATGGGGTTGAAACTTGCTGGGATGCAATACTAAGGATAAAATTTAAAGGAACAATGGATTTTGGGTGTGATGCTAATGAAATAAAATTTGGGAATTGTTAATGGTAAATTAATGATTAATGAATTTATTAACATAACATGAAAATGATAAAAAAGGAATGACGTAATGTAATTAAAATCATAAATTTGTAGTGTGATTATTTGATATCGATTAATAGAAGTGGCATCCATGATTCTGAGTGACATTAGTTGTTGTTGCGTCTAAGACTAGGGTATGCCCATAGTTTTGTTGTGAGATGTATTATATTCTGTACTTTTTGTGTTTATATTTGTTACTCCACCTCATCAGTTAGGAAAACTGATACCCCATGGATTTTTTTCCCTGGGAGTTTTTTCCACAACAATCCAGTGGGAGGATGGATTGATAACTACCCCATTTGGGACAACTTTCTTCTCTTTGTAGTTACCTGGGCTGGTAGGCATAAAGGGTTGTTTTGCCCATATATGTGTGTAGTGGGATGTAATGGATTGTGGTTATTCACACACATATATTCAATATATAGCTTTATGAGGACTAATATGGGTGTAATCTATATAGGTTGTGATGGATTGTGTAACTCCCGAGACTTTTATAATAAATATTTTGTTTTTATCAAAGGAATATTTCACTACACACAGCACTAGCTTGTCTTGCTTTACACGCAACCATGGCCTTCCTTAATAGCTTGCGTTGTACGCAATACCGAGTTTAATTAAACAATGATATACTATTAAAATATTATTACAACAAGCCGTTATGAATAGTAATAACCAATTTTTGAAATTTTATAAATTTTATTTTTCAAAATGGACTTCATTTTTGGATTCGGAATATCAAAATTATCCTAGGGTGAAATTTTGGTATTTTTCTAAAAACTTTCAATTTTTTATGAATTGTAAAAACCACTAAGTGGTAGTTAAAAAAACTGAATTTTTCATAAAACATAATTTTATCTGTTCTGTGAGTGGAAATTTGAAAATAATAGAGACATGGTTAATATCAAGGACTAAAATGTGGTTCAATGAGATGAAAATAATTTTTGATGAATAGTAATTTTTTACTTTTTTTTACCACGGTTAAAAGTAAATAGGGTAATTAAGGGTAAAAGTGTTATTATTATTACCCTAAAACATGTCCTAATTCTATTGTATAAGTTTAATTTGACCAAAATCAACCTTAGGAATAAAATATGACCATTTAGGCCCACTTGGATTAGATTAGGACATTTATTATTAATTTATTTAAAGAAGGGTTAAAATAGTTAAAATCAATGTTTAATAAGTAAATCATTTTTAATATGGTGTTATACATAAGATAAATTAGACCATAAATAAAAATTATATAGATAAAAAAATTTCCTACATAATGATATTTTATTTGTAATTTTTAGACATTAAATAATTTAATTTATTTATGACACAACGATGATGGAGTGATTATATTATTAATGAAATATTGACATAATTGATGTTATAAATACCGAAATAAATGTAATTTGAGACTTTTTATGAATTACACTAATTTTCTAGGTTAATATGACATTTTAGTACTGATTTAATTAACTTGGTTCGAACTAATCATTCTGTTATGATTTTCTCAAAAATCAATTACTAAATAGTGTCAAAATTGACATAAAATAGTTTTTAAAACAAATATTATATTATTGATTGTTATTTTATTCCTAAAAATCTAAGTCTCGGAAATATGACTTATATAAGGTTATATATATTAATAATAAACAACTTGGGGTTCGTTTGTCTTGATATAGTAAGTTTATTAACCTTATAGTGTATGAAAACAAGAAGACACGGTAAAAGTTAAATTATCTAACTTAAAGTTAAATCTAAATGATAAGGTTAAAATTGATACCTAAACTTGTATAAATTCTATTGGATGAGAGTATTTCGACTCATACCCACCTTAACTTAGAAATATATCAATTTGGAGCTATTAAAAACCGAATTTTACTTTATAATAAAATAATATGTTTAGTTATTCCAAAGGTGCCCCTCTCCTCCCTTATAAAGGGGCACCTACTCCTGCTCTTCCTCACACCACTTTGAGCTTTCAATCTCGGCCAAACCCTTAAAATTTACTCTATCCACTTCCCTAGATACATCATATTGGTCCTTGTCTTCTTCAAAGACCAATTTTAGTTCCCTAAAAGGAGGTCTCAAAGAAGTGCTTCAAAGAAGAGGTAATGTCTGTTACTGATTCTTTCATCTTTATTTCTTCTTCCAATTCTTCTTATTTAGTTGTTTAATTATGAAGTATTAACATAAGTATCAATAATATACTTATATGTTATTATAATTACGAAACAACCCTATTTAACCGTCTATCCATCCCACGAAAAATGAAATCACCGCGCGTGCGTACGTACGAAATACCGTCTCCATGCCGTGGTGTAATCTATTTTCCACCAACACCTTACTTGGATGGGTATAATGGTGTAAATAATGACTATATATGATTATTGTAAAGTGATATTGGTTCTGAAATAGTATATATACACTCCAATACAATTCCACAATCATGGGAATGATATCATCACTCGTTCGTATGTACGGAATACCGTCTCCACGATGTGATGCGACTCGTTCTACGTAGTCTTCATTGAATAATGATTATATAAATGAATTTAATGAATGAATATGATATATATTACACTAATTCCATTTTTTAAATGAGGTATCTATAACCTAAAAAAGAAAAATAAGAATTTATTCGACAAAACACGCATAAGAACAAAAAGTAATAAACACCCGACTAACAAGTAGAAATGAAATATTACTAATAATAAGCTAATAATATGACCATATATGATATCATAAAAATAAGTATGATTCAGGAATAAGTCAATAACATTATTTAAATCATTATACAGGATGTTTTGACACTTACGAAGCAAATTGGACCTAAGGTAAGGGAAATATCACAATCTCATTTTTATCTGAGATTGTTTATACTTTGGTATTTACTAGGGTGTATTTTATCATCCACATTCATGTTTCATAAATATGTAAAATTCTTTCCATCCAACTACAATTGTTTAAATCCAATTTTACACTTCGGTGAGTTTTTAGTGAAATATATGAAAGGAATCTTTTGTCGTTTTTTGTACGAGGTACTTTTTGACTTTTCCGACAAAAGTACGGGAAGAATGTTTTTTTAACTTATACGGCATGAATGGATTTTTAAAACATTATTTCCAAGATTATTCCTTTACAAGTTTTCAAGATTATTTTTAATCAACTTATTTTAGTTTAATATTTTATGACATGCTAAGAAAGGAAAATGTTTTTGAAGTAGAAAGGATATTTTCCTCAAGAATGGAGTTCAAGTGTTTTATTAAAATTATTTTCCATCTAAGATAATACAGGGTTCTGTTTCTATCTATATTATTACATTGATTTGATTATGTTGTGATGGAATTAGTTTTATGAATTCCTTTATCTTATATGAATTGTTTTATGATGTCATGTTGTTTAAGAATCCCATTTTTATTACATGGGTTATGCAACGATGTATGATTTATGATTTTTTGGCACACATAAGAATGGTATCATTATGAGATGGGTGGGACCTATATCTCCCTCCAATGCATTGGGTAAAGATTTTATATCTCATGATATAGACATGGCTGGAACGGCAGGTTAAACCGGTTCAGTAAAACAGGACTGAAACGAGGAATGAAATCGGTTCAGAATTGGACTTTGTCCACTAAGATAGTCTTGGAAATGAGTCTTGACTAATAAGAAATGATTCTCTATGATTATGTGTGCATGCCACAAAGTTTCATGTTTTATGTTATGATTATTGGGATTTCATTTCACTACCAGGATTTATCCCATGTTATGAAATTATGATCTCTTTTACAGGGTAAGATTTCCAAAATGTTATGTTTTTATTTTGATGTGATTGATATTTTTTTTGTTTACCCTTACTGAGCATTAGAGCTCACCTTTTTGAATGTTTTCTTTCCCCAGGTCAGGAAGAAGGTTATTAAGTAAGATATGCCAAAAGGGACTATTGATATGATAAAATAAATGGGAGACAATGTAGACGCTTTATGAACCAGTTGTTTATGTTTCCCAGTTTCTAAAGACACTATACCTATATGGTCCTATCGTGGTTCTGTTATATGTTGTAATAAGTATGCTTCAATTTTGAAGTATTAACAATGTATGTAATGTATGGGTCATTATAGTTGGTATCAGAGGAAAGGTATAATCATCCTTTGGAAACTAGGATGTGAAAGCCTTAGTAAGAACCCTAAGGATAAGTCTAATAATAGAACACAATCTTAGTGTTTTATAAATGGCCATGAATAACCTAGGATAAGACCTTAAGTGTGAAATTTTATTCTTGATTATGTGGTTTTCCTATTATAATTTGTGTTGCTCACACTATTCCTCTTGGTTTTAGTCAATGGCTGGAACTCAAAGGAATCATGTAAATGCAGAATGTGACGGGCAATGCAATGATTGTCCCCCTGAGAAACCAAACGTTATGGGAGCTGGAATGAAAAATCTTGTATCCATGCTTACACAACTTTCTCAAGATATGAATCATGCAGGACTTCCAAACGAGCAAAGGAAGGAGTAACATTCTGTTGAATCCTTCATGAGGCAGCGTCCACCTTCATTAAGTGGGTCTACTGATCCATTAATTGCTGAACAATGGATTAGTACTACTGAAAAGATATTTTCAGTTCTTCAATGTTCTGACCATTATAATGTCATCTTAGTAGTGTATCGTTTGGAAGGTGATTCTGATCAATGGTGGAATCTTATCAAGAATATAAGGAAAAGAGATGAAATTGAGTCCATGGAATGGGACGAGTTCAAGAACATATTTTTCAATAAGTACTTCCCTCGTCTTCTCCGAACAAAGATGGAGAAAGAGTTTTTTGAAATAAAGAAAAAGGATGATGAATCTGTTGGTACCTTTGAACCAAATTTTACAAGACTTGCAAGGTATGCTTCTGGTATTATTATCCAACCTGAGAGTACGATCGATCAATTCTTTAGTGGCTTAAAACCAAGTCTTCGAAGGGCGTTATCCATAAGGGACTTCAATATCTATGAGGAAATCGTTCGATGTTCTCTCAAAGTTGAGATGGAGATTGGAGTAACCCATCAGTCATATGGGTTTGGTATGAATAGGAAAATGGAATTCAAAGGAAAATCTAAAGAGCACACTGAAAAGAAGATGAGATTTACCTTATGCTCAATGTGTTGAAAGAAACATGGAGGGATTTGTCTTAAAGGGACAAGTAAATTTTTCAAATGTGGAAAGGAAGGTCATCGAGAATTTGAATGCCGCAATGATGGGAAGAAGATGTCTAATGATGCAAACAAAGGAAGGGACACACAGAATGAACCTACTACACTTCAATGTTTCAAGTGCAAGGAGATGGGGAATTATGCAAATAAATTCCCTAATCCAAGGGTTGTTGATGATGACCGACATCAAAAAAATAATAAGGCTAAAGACAAAGGAAAGTCACATGAAATTTCTATCAGCGATGTGGAGTACGATAACGATATGGTGAAAGGTACAATTAACATCTACTCTAAAGTAGAAAATGTTTTATTTGATTCTGGATCCACCCACTCTTTTATTTCTGAAGATTTTTCTAAGGGTATCACTGTATTACGTCAACAATTAGATATTGAGTTAGCTGTGACAACACCTAATGGCACAACAGTCGCATCAAAAGTTTATAATTCTTCCTCGATTGAAGTTTGTGGGAAAGTGCTTCCTACAAATCTTGTGATCCTTCCTATAGTGGAATTTGATGTGATTCTTTGCATGGATTGGATTTCTTTATATGGAGCTCATAACAATTTCCAAATAAGGGAAGTCACATTTCATATTCCAGATCAATCTATGATCGTCTATCGATGCAAGGATGAACATAACCTTCGAGTTGAAATTTCATCTATCTTATGGGTCTTGATTCCACTAAATGAGGGTTATTTATCTCAAATGGTTGGTGAGAAACTCACGATTAATAATATGCCCATTGTACGGGAGTTTGATGATGTCTTTCCGGAGGAGTTTCCAGGTCTTCCACCAAACCGTGAGGATGATTTTTCAATAGAACACATACCAGGTGCTTTGACTATTTCAAAGACACCTTATAGAATGGCCCCAATTGAGTTGCAGGAATTGAAGAAGCAACTCCAAGAGAATCTTGATAAGGGATTCATACACCCTAGTGTGTCACCTTGGAGAGCACCTGTTCTATTTGTTAATAAGAAAGATGGATCAATGAGGCTCTGCATTGATTATCGAGAACTTAACAAGATCACTATCAAGAAAAAATATCCTCCCCCACGCTTTGATGACTTATTTGACCAACTACGTGGAGCTCAATACTTTTCCAAGATTAATCTTCGTTTAGGGTATCATCAATTAAGGGTCAAAAGGGAGGATATATCAATGACGAATTTCTGTACAAGGTATGGACACTATGAATTTATAGTGATGCCATTTGGTATTACTAATGCCCCTGCTATCTTCATGGATATGATGAATGGAGTCTTTAGAGACTATCTTGATCAATTTGTGGTAGTCATTATAGACGATATTCTTGACTATTCAGAGAGCAAGGAAGAACATGAAGATCACTTGAGAATTATATTGAAGACCCTGAGAAAGGATAAGATTTATGCCAAATTTACCAAGTTTTAATTTTGTCTTCAAAGAGTTTCATTTTTGAGCCACATAATCTCAAAAGAGGGGATATCTGTGGATCCAAAAAAATAGAGGTTATCGAAAGATGGTCGAGACCAACAACAGTAACTGAGATACGAATTTTTCTAGGTTTGGCTGGATATTATCGACGTTTTGTGAAAGATTTTTCACGATTATCTAATCCACTCACCAGGTTGACTCAAAAAGGAGTTAAGTTTGTTTGGACAGAGGAATGTGAAGATAATTTCAGGGAGTTGAAAAGAAGGTTATCCAGTGCACCTGTGCTCACACTGCCTTGTAGTGGAGAAAGTTTTGTGATCTACAGTGATGCATCCATGAAGGGGCTGGGGTGTGTTATTATGAAAAATGATATGGTGATAGCTTGTGCCTCACGACAGTTGAAAATCCATGAGCCAAATTACCCAACACATGATTTGGAGTTAGCTGCAGTAATCATTGCATTAAAGATTTGGAGGCATTATCTTTATGGAGAAAGGTGTGACATTTATATAGATCATAAAAGTTTAAAGTATATTTTCACACAAAAGGAGCTGAATATGCACCAAAGAAGATGGTTGGAGCTGATTAAGGATTACGACTTCCCAATTCATTACCACCCTAGGAAAGAAAACAAGGTGGAAGATGCATTAAGTCGACAAGACCGTGCCAGTTTATCCATGATGAGGATCACAAAAGATCCAATATTTATGGATTTACAAAGGATGGATCATCGAATTATAATGGAAGGGGGGAAATCGTATCTTTCTCAAATGAATGTTCAACCATCTATACATGTGAAGATTAAAGAGGTGCCGAAAGAAGATGTAGAGTTACAAAAGAAGGTTGGAAATATTCCTGAATTCAACCTTGATTGTGATGGGATAATAATGTTCAGGAATCGGGTTTGTGTTCCACCCATCCCCGAATTAAAGAAGGAGCTGCTGGATGAGGCACATTTTACTTCATTCTATATTCATCCTAGAAGCACGAAGATTTATAGTTACCTGAAAGAGTACTTCTGGTGGGATGTCATGAAAAGAGATGTTGCGGAATATGTCTCTCGATGCTTGGTTTGTCAGCAAGTTAAAGCTGAGAGACAGAAGTCTAAGGGGATGTTACAACCATTACCCATACCAAAATGGAAATGGGAAAACATCACTATGGACTTTGTCACAGGAAATCCTAAAACATCCAAAGGCAATAATTCTATCTGGTTCATAGTTCATCATCTTACAAAGTCTGCACACTTCATTACTATTAGAGAGGATTTCCCTCTAGATCAGCTTTCCAGGACATATGTGAAGGAAGTGGTAGGATTGCATGGAGTACCACTTTTTATTATATCTGATCGGGATCTGAGATTTACCTCAAAGTTCTGGTGAAGTCTTCAGCATACTCTGGATACAGAGTTGAGTTTCAACACTTCTTATCATCCTCAGATAGACGGTCAGTCTGAGAGAACAATTCAAACTCTAGAAGATATGTTGAGAGCTTGCTTTATGGATTTCAAAGGTGTTTGGGATCAACACCTACCTTTGGTGGAATTTTCATATAATATTTTCTTTCACACCAGTATTAAGATGGTTTTTTATGAAGCTCTCTATGGAAAGAAATGCAGGACTCCAACTTGCTGGGATGAAGTTGGGGAAAGAAAGCTATTAGGACCTGATCTTGTTGATGAGATGGAAAAAAGGTCCGATCTATTCAACAATACATAAGAGCAGCTCAGAGTCGACAGAAAAGTTATGCTGGCCACCGAAGAAAAGACCTAGAGTTTGAAGTGGGTGATAAAGTGTTCTTATGAATATCTCCCTGGAAGAGGTTCATGAGATTTGGAAAGAAGGGGAAGTTGAGCCCTATATATATCGTTCCTTTATGAAATACTGGATCGTGTTGGAAAAGTAGCTTACCAATTGGTGCTTCCACCGAATCTCTCTCAAGTTCACGATGTGTTCCATGTATCTCTCCTGAGAAAGTACATAACCAATCCTTCACATGTACTCAGCTCAGAATTTGTACCGCTGGAGCAAGATCTTTCTTATGAAGAACAACCGATAGGGATTTTGGATCGTAGCGAAAAAGTCCTACGAAACAAGACCACTCGATTGGTGAAAGTTTTATGGAGGAACCACCAATTAGAAGAAGCTACATGGGATCTTGAGGATATGATGAGGGAGAGGTATCCTCATCTTTTTGTAACAAAGTGATGAATTTCGAGGGCGAAATTCATTTTAAGGGGGTAGAATGTAATGCCCGAGACTTTTATAAGAAATATTTTTTTTATCAAAGGACTCTTTCAATACAAACAACACTAGCTTGGCTTTCTTTACACACACCTGCGACCTTCCTCAATAGCTTGCGTCGTACGCAATACCGAGTTTCACTAAACAACGATATGCTATTAAAATATTATTAAAACTAGCCGTTATGAATAGTAATAACAACTTTTTAAAATTTTATAAATTTTATTTTTCAAAATGGACTTCATTTTTGGATTCGGAATATAGAAATTATCCTAGGGTGAATTTTTTGTATTTTTCTAAAAACATTAATTTTTTTATGAATAGTGAAACCACTAAGTGGTAGTTAAAAAAACTGAATTTTTCATAAAACTTAATTTTACCAATTCTGTGAGTGGAATTTCGAAAATCCGAGACACACGTTTAATATCAAGGACTAAAATGTCGATCAATGAGATGAAAATAATTTTTGGTGAATAGTAACTTTTTACTTTTTTTTTACCACGGTTAAAAGTAAATAGGGTAATTAAGGGTAAAAGTGTTATTATTATTAACCTAAAACATGTCCTAATTCTATTGGATACGTTTAATTTGACCAGAAACAACCTTAGGAATAAAATATGACCATTTAGGCCCACTTGGATTAGATTAGGATATTTATTATTAATTTATTTAAAGAATGGTTAAAATAGATAAAATCAATGTTTAATAAGAAAATCATTTTTAATGTGGGGTTATACATAAGATAAATTCTAATATAATTATTAATTAGAAGGAAAAATAAATTTACTACATAATGGTATTTTATTTGTAATTTTTAAACATTAAATAATTTAATTTATTAATGACACAACGATGATGTAGTAATTATCTTATTAATGAAATATTGACATAATTGATGTTATAAATACCCAAATAAATGTAATTTGAGACATTTTATTAATTAAACTAATTTTCTAGGTTAATATGATATGTTATAATTTATTTAATTAACTTGGTTAGAACTAATAATTCTGTTATGATTTTCACAAAAATCAATTACTAAATAGTGTCAAAATTGACATAATTTTTTTTAAAACAAATATTATATTATTAATTGTTATTTTATTCCTAAAAATCTAAGGTTCGGTAAAATTACTTAGATAAGGTTATATATATTAATAATAAACAACATGGGGTTCGTTTGGCTTGATATA
Organism: Viscum album; assembly: GCA_963277665.1. Taxonomy (NCBI): domain Eukaryota; kingdom Viridiplantae; phylum Streptophyta; class Magnoliopsida; order Santalales; family Viscaceae; genus Viscum; species Viscum album. Next base: position 478,095,326 of record OY728148.1, read on the forward strand.
GTAAGTTTATTAACCATATAGTGTAAGAAAACAAGAAGACACGGTAAAAGTTAAATTATCTAACTTAAAGTTAAATCTAAATGATAAGGTTAAAATTGATACCTAAACTTGTCTAAATTCTATTTGATGAGAGGATTTATACCCATACCCACCTTATCATAGAAATATATCAATTTCGAGCTATTAAAAAAGGAATTTGACTTTATAATAAAATAATATTTTTAGTTATTCCAAAGGTGCCCCTCTCCTCCCTTATAAAAGGGCACCTCCTCCCTCTCTTCCTCACACCACTTTGAGCCTTCATGCTCGGCCAAACCCTTACAATTTCTTTTTTCCACTTCCCTATAGACATACTATAGGTCCTGGTCTTCTTCAAAGACCTATTTTAGTACCCTAAAAGCAGGTCTTAAAGAAGCGCTTCAAAGAAGAGGTAATGTCCGTTATCGATTTTTTCATCTTTATTTCTTATTCCACTTCTTCTTCTTTAGTTGTTTCAATATAAAGTAATAAAATCAGTATCACTCATATTCAGATATATTATTATAAGTATGAATCAACCATATTTCACCATCTATCCATCCTACGGAAAACGAAATCAGCGCGCGTGCGTACGTACGGAATACCGTCTCCACACCGTGGTGTAATCTATTTTCCACCACCACCTTACTTGGATGGGTATAATGGTGTAAATAATGACTATATATGATTATTGTAAAGTGATATTGATTCTGAAATAGTATATATACACTCCATTACAATTCCACAATCATGGGAACGATATCATCGCTCGTGCGTATGTACGGAATACCGTTTCCACGATGTGATGCGACTCGTTCTACATGGTCTTCATTGAATAATGATTATATAAATGAATTTAATGAATTAATATGATATATATTACACTAATTACATTCTGGAAATGAGGTATCTATAACCTAAAATGGAAAATAAGAATTTATTCTACAAAACACGCATAAGAACAAAAAGTAATAAACACCCGAATAACAAGTAGCAATGAAATATTACTAATAATAAGCTAAAAATATGACCATATATGATATCATAAAAATAAATATGATTTTGAAATAAGTAAATAACATTATTTAAATCATTATACAGTAGGTTCGGACACTTACGAAGCAAATTGGACCTAAGGTAAGGGAAATATCACAATCTGATTTTTATCTGAGATTCTTTATACTTTGGTATTTACTGGGGTGTATTTTATCATCCACATCCATGTTTACTTAATATGTAATATTGTTTCCATCATCCTACAGTTGTTTAAATCCAATTTTACCCTTAGGTGAGTTTTTAGTGAAAGATATGAAAGAAATGTTTTGTCATTTTTCATACGAGGTACTTTTTGACTTTTTCGACAAAAGTACGGGAAGAATGTTTTTTCAACTTATACGGCATGAATGGATTTTTAAAAAATTATTTCCAAGAAGCTTACTTTAAAAAATTTTAAGTTTATTTTTTATCAACTTATTTTAGTTTAAAATTGTATGACTGGTTTCTGTTGTTTTTACTTTCCTTTTGTTTTTTATGTTTTTCCCATATCAGTTTTAGTAGTTTTTCATGACCATACATATCCGTACTTGTGATTTATTTTATATTGTATTCTTAGTTGGAGTTGGTTTTTTTTCTGTCTCATCACTCAATTTTTCTGGTTTTCTCTAGCGGTTAACTAATCCCATTTGTTTTTTTAGTATACCCTCAGGGCGAGTCACCAAACCAGGGCCTACTAGAGGTGGGACTAGAGGGTCGTTACCTCACTTCTCACTTCACCGGCCTAGGATGGGTTCTCCTTGTTGGGAGGGAGTCATGACAGTTTCTATTTAATATTCTTTTTTAATTCCTTTAATTGGCTTTATAGAACAACTATTTCTTCTGTATATCCCCCTATTATCCCATTTATTTTTAAAATATCCAAAAAATATTATCTCATGGTGGGGATTTTTTTATAATTTTTTTGTACCCAGGATTCATATTGATAATCTATATAAATAATCTCCTAAAAAAACAAGGATTCGTGATATTTTGGGGATTTATAATGAATAAAATTATTAAATAACTCCTCAAATAGGGTGTATTAAAAAAATGGGTTGTTATAACATATAATTTAGAATATATAACAAAGCATTACTTTATATGGGTTAAATAAATTCTATTTATCTTTTGTTTCAGGTTTAATCGTAATCTCAAATTTTTTAGACCGTGATTTTTATTTAACTCTCTAAACATTTTTGGAACTATATATGATTAATACGCATTGACAATAAAAATTATACTATTATCTCATGGAAGAAAGATACATAAATATTATTATTTTTGAATGTAATTTCAGCGGACTAGTATATTGACCAACCCCTAAAATTATGTTAAATTTAAATATATAAAACAATAAAATTATATTGATTGATTTTTTTTATTTTCAACATTATATTAATTTAAAATATAATATATGTATTATGAGAATGGGTAGTAAAAATATTTTTGTAAATTTATATAAATATTAATTTATAACAATATAAGATTTCATTTTATAATATCTTATGATGTGGTTAAAAGAAAAATTCACTTAAAACCAATAGCACTTTAATTTTAAAAAAAATTAAAATACTAAAATTTATTTTTCATTTGTTGTTTAAAATTTTAAAATTTATGTTTATTTTTATAATATATAAATTGGGTTTTAAGGGTTTGATTTTCTTTTTTTGGATGACCTTTTCAGTGTCGTAGCAAGGTGGTTCTGTCTTTTAGAATGGTTTGTTGTTTAAGGATGGGAAGTTTGTGATATGGATGACTTCATGAACAGACTTCAGAGGAGGGTCCAAAGCTGGCGATTCACCTTTGCAGAGTTTTTTGGATTTGGTTGTTTGAGAGGGTTTGGCATCATCCATCAGATCGGGCCTTTTCTTTGACATTGGACACTTGCTTACCGATTTTCCTTACAATGGTGGAGAGAATCTTCATGATAAAATACTGGGGAGGAGTAGTTCAGTGTTGTAATTATGGTTTCACTCTTTTTATCCTTATAGTGTGATTGTCATATGTCCATGATGTCTTTGGGAATCCACCCCCTTTATCCATTAAAAGGGGGTTTTAAATTTTAATAAAAAATTTTGGAGGCCCTCGGGCCGTTGGAAGGATGGAATCAAATATATGTTTCCCTCCATCACCTTAACAATATGTTACTTTCACATCTTATCTTTGAAAATTGGATAATTTTTATTTACTCAATACTTTTACAACATTTTGAGTTGTAATATATAGATAAAATTATAAATTCCAAAAGATTTTAAAAGAAATTAGTTGACAAACAATTCATGAAAAATGCCTTATTTAAATATTGTCATTCCTAAATCAAGACGGTTAATATATTTCATTAATATATAATTATTTCAATTCCATGTTATAATCTAATTACATGTAATGAAATATAATATGTTTATTTAATTATTGTTAAAAATATGTTACAATATAAGGTGTACAATGAGAAATATTTAACACATAAAAAATAAATCAATATTTTATATGAACTGGTATCTAAAAAAATTGTTTAGATATTAGAGGTATATTTTTGAAGTTGGATCACATATATCTTAGATAAAATGAATCGTTCTAAATAGAAAAAGACATGGTCACTCATTTTAATTTCACTAAAACATCTAAAATGATAGATATGAAATTGGAAGAATAATTGAAAGCTCTTATATAGATTTAACACATTCAAGTATTTATAAGAGGATATATTGAAATGAATAATTTTTAATATATAAATATTCTATAGTTTCATATTTACATGATTCATTTTGATGATAACAAACCCCCTTGGATTATACATAAGAATTATTTATATGATTCAGGAAGGTAAACAAGCTACCAAAATATAGGACTATATCCAACCAATGTTAATTTTTTATCATATATATATTATTTTACAATGTAGATGAAAAATAAAGTTTGAAACAAAGAAAAAATTATGTTAATATTTTCGTGATGATGTTACTAAATAATACTAATAAAATTTATTATGAATATCAATTAATACTTCCAAACTAGATTATTAAAATTTCATAAAGACCAAAAGATAATAATTATAGTCATATAGGAATAATGTTATATCAAATTATTTATATATTTGGATAAATTTATTGTCATTAAAGAATATTATTTCCAATAAGTATAAACAATTAAATATATATATATATATATTGAAAAACATTTATGAGAAATTATTGAATAATATTTGATCAAAAAATAAAATATATTTAATATTTGGTATGTGAGAATAAACAGTAAATGAATTTATGTATATATAAATATTAATTTATTATATAATGAATCCATGATTGAATATTTTGAAATAGTAAAATGAAAAATGAGATAAAATTTTACAATGAGAGAATGTGGGGTGCCTAATTTTTTTAGTTAATATAATGAATGAATAAGAATTTAATATTTAAAAATATGTGACGAATTAATTTTTTCGATGGTCCTAATAAAAAATAGAACCTCTCCACCTCTTCACTATTGATGACACATTATATTCTCCACATGCAGACATACCATGATTAATTCTTAAGTGTATAAATTTTGACATAACAAATTAAAATTATTTTTGTGAAAATGAATCTTATATTTCATTCCCTTATGATATTATTTCTAATTCATCCTCAATTGAGGATGAATATAGTATTAATTGGTAAAATAATATTCATATAGAAATTTTTAGATATATGTATATCCTATATAATTGAAAAAATTACAAAAGCGAAATTTTCAGTTTAATTTAACATCAAGATACTCCATAAACACATCCCTCGCCTAAAAAAATAATCGAAAAAAATATTAACAACAACCCATTAAATTATGAAAAAATATATAACAACTTCACATGTGGATATTCACGTAATTAAAACATCACCTTGATACTCAATGTGTCATTTCATAATTATATACATAAGAACTATTTTTTACTAACAAGTACTTCCTCATGAAATGATTTCCCATGAAATATAATATTTGTTTAATTGATAAAGTATTTATATTATAGAATTATTATGTTGAGTTTTTTTTCTAAAATTATTTTCATTGAATGGTAAAACTGATGTAAAATAATTTTAAAAAACAACTCTTTTTAGGAAAATTATATTCAATATATTAAATTTTCATGATGAAATGATGTTAATTATGGAAATAATTGTATTCTAGTCTGAATATAAATGATATTTTACATTACATTCATCAATATAAGTTTTTATTATTCGTAAAAAACCATATCAAATAAACATAAATTTTAAATAAAATATTGATAATAAATTACAATATTTATTCACATTTATATATGAAATCATCATTTAACTTAAAAAAATCTCTTCCCAAAATGGATTCATAAAATTTTAAATACATTCTACTGTATAGAGAAGTGGAACAATGTATTGAAAATAAATAATCATTATTTATTTTCCCCACTATAGAAATATATAATTTTATTTTATTGAATATATTTTAGTTTTTTATTATAACTGGATAAATTAATTATAACTTGTGTGATCATGAAACTTCTATTATTGTGAACACCCATATACAACTATCCCATGGTACAATAGCCTATAAATACCTCTAAAAAAACATGTTAATGTTCTTTTATAAAATTTTTGAGAAAATTCATCTTTTCTCATATAATACAATTTTCCATGAATACCACATCTTGGTAAAAACTCAATGACACTTACATGTTAATGATGTTTTTTGAATTAACTTGTAAATGATCTATATGGAATAATAATTTTTTTTGACTAAATAGTGAAAATTATCCTTATATATTCATCACACAACATGGAATTTCATATTTACTTTCCCAAATATATTTTTCATTCACCCCATCATTTGGAGGAACCTATATTGTGATATCCAATTTTATAGGTACTATGGGATGAAAAATATCAACATTAGTGATGGAATGTTTTAACATTGATAAAATTATTTATATGACTCATGAAAATTCATTAATTATTATAAAAATTTATATATTAAATATTTTTATTAAATGTTTAAAAAATTGTATAAAAACCAGTTTCATAATCCGAACACATAACAATTCTCTCTCATGGAAATGACGAAGACATCTAAAAAATATGAATTATGCTTCCAGGTTCCCTTTTCAAAATACCACACCCCAATAATTTATTTTCCCCCAACTCTAGATGAATATTTTTAAACTACATGTTTTTAAAATACATATACAGGTCAAGTCAAATAATCACAATCTATATTCTTCAAACTACATATGTTTTGAATATAAAATCTAATATGATACGATGGGTGTGTCTTAGTGTCTCCATTCCCAAATAAACATGAATTATTTTTTCCCCTAATATATTAAAATTAATAGAGTTCCTTTATAATATGCATAACAATAAATATTTTTTCCTACTATTCTATAATCTATTAAAGTCCCCACTAGATTCTAAACTATAATGTCCCCCTAAACTGTAAACATTGAGTGTCCCGATTTCATAATAAAAATTTTCTCCATAAGACAGTAAAGTTGATGTTTCAACATTGTTTGATTCATAAAAATAGTGTATTATCCAATGTATAATTAAATCATATTTATACCCTACTATATATGATAAAAAATTTCACTGATACATTATAGAGTGGTTGAACTAGAAATTTCCAATGTGTTCAATAAATTTGTCCCTACTCTTATATGGTTTTTCCTTTATACATCAGAAAGACATATGACAAACTAATTCCCACAATGATGGAGTATAAATTTTTTTCATAAATATTCCATAAATATATAATGGATTCTTGTAATAGGTTGTAAAATTCAAACATTAGAATGCTCTGATCTCAAATCCTTAAATATTATTGATGTATACCTCATCAGATCACTTATAATGATTGTTCACATAACGTTGGAATGAAGGAGTGTATAATAAAATAATATATCATGTCTATTAGTAAGTATATCTTGATAAAGAAGTGATAAATGTTATTTTAATTAAATTTACATTATTTGATAATGGAATAATAACATTTTTTACCACCACCATTGGAAAATTTATTCATTGTTGGATTAATTATATAGCCCAGATATAATATTTGTTGCGATAAATGATTCAAAATTATACGCTTCATAAAAAAGGTAAATATGATAGAATATAACTTTTAATTCTAATATCATATTCATGAATCCTTATTTTTTATTTCTAGAAACATATGATCAGGATGTGAAAAATATTTATCCCTTGGATTTTTGGTTCCTTCAGCAAATCTTTTGTATGAAGGGGGTATAGTTTTTGTGGATCCCCAAACATGTATATTAATATGAGAAGGATGGTGTTACCTTATAATAATTTATGACTCATGATGATAATTTGGCCAAGAATCCATTTTATCGTTCACCACAATTGATGTTTTCCATTGGAGAAGTTCCTCCAACTCTATATCCAACAACTGAATATTTCCTTCCTCATAGCACAGTTGTGTAATCAACATATATTTCTATGATGTTGGTGTGATCCACTATGGGACAATTCTGACTATCCCTAAGGTGTCCTCAAGTATTATTCAATCCTTTAAGAATATATATCCATAAATGAACACCCGGAAAATATGGTGGCTATATAATTAAACTTCATCTCATTATTCCATATTATGAACCTCACAACATGAATGTCATTGTAATTCAATAATCTCAAATCTAAGGAAGAATACATCCATAATAGAAATCACGTTAATTATTTTCCCAACTAATATAAATGATGAGTTCTCTATATTAACTGGTTCAACACTTTAACCACCGAATAGTTTTGTCTTTTTATCCTATTCCATTTAATCGATTTGAAATTTCCACTAAATTTTATTATGCAATGATGAAATTAATATCTCTTGTGGTTCTTTTCATGATGAGTGAATTACTAGTTATCATGATGTCTTAACAAAAAATATCATAAACAATTTCCCCATATTTCATTAAGTATTGTGTTCAAAAAATTATTTCCCTAGTAAGATAGTGGGAAAAAACTAGCATTAGATGTGATTTTCATCCAGAAAAGAGGATCCAAGACTACTAAGGATCAAGATGATCTATTATTATCACCAACACAAAAGCCTATATAATCACGCACATAATGATTGTAGATATTTATAGATGAATCCAATTTACACAAGGAAAAAAAGACCATCCTAATGTATGATTTCATGTAATATTCTTAATACCCTTTTATGGACCCCATATGGATTTATATATATCCAAACGATTATTTTCCCTTATAACTACTTTTCATATTTACATTCGATAGAAACTTTTTGACCAATTTATCTTGATGAGAATCCTTCTAATGAGTGTCCACACATGACAATAATGTTACACAAAATATTACATCTTAAGTCCCTAAAAAAGTGTTTTTTTATTAAAAACTTATCTATATAATTAAAACATATCCTTGGATTGATACAATATATCCAATGGGATGGTTATCTTATAAATATTTCTATAATAGTGGAGGTCTTTATCACCGACATATGTAACTACCCACAATATGAGGATAATATCATGTGATAATGTTTATTCTATTTTGAATATGGATAAAAAATTAATTGATTCCAAAAAATATTTGACCATTGATTAATAAGGGGTTAAATAAGAGAACATTTCGAAAGTGGTTTACAAAAACTAGATTCTAATTAAATTTATACTATATATGACTCCACACATCATGATCATGTATGTGTTTTAATAATACAATAATGAATGAAAATAATAGATAATAAAGAAATTTATAGCTCAATTAATATTTAGAAGATAATATATACGGGAGGATCCAACTACACCATTTCCCTTGAGTATTAGTAATGAAATATGTGGCATGTTTTTCTCTAGGTTTTGAAAACCCTAGGACCTGCACAATTTCATTAGGATTTTTAATATTAATATGCTGAAATGAATTGGGTATTATATCTGAAAATGGATTTGGAATCTCTCAATAAGATTTTTAGGGTATGGATGTAGTATATCCCTTCATTTTTATTTCCAATGTATTGACTAAAAATCTCTTAGTCACCATAAAATAATTAAATCTTCCAATAAATTCCCATGGAATATATTGAAATTATCACACACAATGTAATAATGACCCAATAACATGATATCAATTCTATAATATTATGTTACTCTATCCCTATCTGTCACCATTATTTGAAATGTTTTTTTGGTAATTATTTTGTATTTACTGGATTCTAAAGAGATGTTTAGTTCAAAAGGGACATATAGATTCCATGCCTGTCAATTAAAATCCTAATATGTCAATATCAATAAATCATGGTTACCTTCTCAATATCAATATGTTTTTTTCTATTCAAATGATGGTTTTCCTTATAATGATATCAAAATTGTCTCTAGTAACTAACATCACTTTCCCATATACATAAAGTGATTCATTATAAAATTTATTTGTAATGACCCCACATGAAATTTCAATTCAACATTACCGTTTAAATTAGGTGGTTACACATCATTAACTCACTCAAATATATGATTAATGGTGTCTTAAGACCTATCCCTAGGGAAGGTGAAATGTGCATGAAAATGGGATACTAAAAAATATACTCTAATTCAAATCTAACTGTTAGGGACATGAATTCAATTGGTATTGATGTTATTCAATGAAATATTGAGCCTCTAGAAAACACATATTAAAACCACCTTGACATTATGTTTTATTTTAAATTAATGAATAATAATTTATTTGTGATAATATGATGATAATGAGAATCATAGATGTATACTAAAAATCAAATTTATATTATAAATATGAAGAATTGATTGAAAGTAGGTTTGAATTACTAAAAAACTAATAAATGATGAAAATTGCATCCCTAAACAATGTTGTATTTATACAGTCACATGAACATGGGGTGTATATAATTTAGTTAACCTAATTTAAATTTCGTTGTAAATTTCACTAATAACACTTTTCATTATATATCATGAATGGTAAATGGTTATAAAAAATATAAGGATAAATTTGTGGAATCTTAATGAATAATTATTCTATATTAAATTCCTATTTATTCTAATGAATTAAAATGTGTTATAAGAAAAAAATTTATAATTTGTGTTCCACCTCTTGTAGTCATATTTTTAAGACACTATTATTATTAATTAATATATAAATATAAAATCAACATGTTAATGTAATTGGGGATTTATATAACCAACAAAAGTTTGTGAATTATTGTGAATATGAATGTATAAGTTAGTGAATGGTGATTAGAATATGCACATATGGGATGCCATGGTTGGATGCATGAGGGAAATGAAGCCCATCATATATTATAATGTTCATATATTTGTTGGATTTATTATTCACGAGAACTATCTAAAAGGAAAACTATATATGGAATCCATAATGTGTATTTGATATAAATAAATTGAAATTACACATACATGAATATAAAAATTATTTGATTAAATCATGTCATCTATTATTATTTCTTAGGACATTTTATGATTCATATAACCAGTTACATGGGTATTCACATGATATTCGAGCGTAAATACACCAAAATAGAGCATATTTCCAAGTGACATCATGAATGGCCATAAAAATCTTTAAAGAGCTCATTACTTATCATTTTCCATCAACAGGATGAAAAATCTGCACACTATTCAATCATTTATGAACAATAGGTTCATGTGAGTCAGATGCAATAGAACATATGATAGTTCATAGACACATGGAAAACATTATGGTTCTTATAATATGAGATAAATAGAAAAAAAATGATTGTAAAATTGGGAAAATATATATATATAATGTTATTATGTTTTTTACCTATAATATAGATTAATTTCAAAAAAATAATTTACCGACAATGTAAACATTCACTTTCAATGTTGTTTTATAGTGTACTGTCAATTAAATGTATTTAACATGGTGTAAATTGTATTTATATATTGTAAAACAATAATTATAAAAATCAAGGTGTCATGTGATGTAGAGGTTTCAAAGGATACATCTATGATTTACATTTTATTGAGTAGTTGAACAATATATAGTTTAATTGAATTACAACATCCCTCTAAATATGGGAATTTCCCATATATTGATATTTATATTATAATAAGTTTTCCTTGAAAAAATTTCATAATGATGAATCAATCATGATATTACAAGGAACTGTGATCACAAATTATTTTTTACATGGCTTAAAATTTTCCTTTGTTCAATTTTTTTCAAATTTATAATAACATAGGAAATGTTTATAAACAGAAGGATAATACTTATTTTTTGTAATATTCTATTAAGATGGGTAAAATTATATTAAAATCTTAAAACACTAATTAAATCAGTCTCAGTTCTTGATTACATGAAAATATAGAGATTTATAAATATATGGTTTCTTTGGAACATATTTATGATGAATTTTGTGCCAAAAAATGCATATATTAAATGGAATCACATGTAATATAGAATAAAAATTTGAAATATATGATTTAGTAATGTATCAAAATGTTGATTATTACTAATAATAATTTTTTTCATATGAAATTAAATTATGATTAATAATAATGGTTATGGTATATGCATTATATGAATCTATGAAATATAAATATTTTATAATTTGATTATTTGAGGTTTTATGAGTTTTAATATTCAACATTTGGGAAAATTTATATATTTAATATTCAATATAATATTCAAATATATAGAATTTCAATATTTTAATAATGAAATAGATGATTTTATTTGATAGCGTGACATTAAAAATAATATAATATAAAATTAGAAAGAGAGAAAGGAAACCAAATATGTAATAATATTAACATTTTTTTGATGTTAATGGAAAAAATGGTTCTCGAGTTATGAAGAAGAAGTAAAATTTTTGAGCATTAAGGAATAAAAGAGGAATTTTTTTTCAATAATTCATGAGTTTATGACACCAAATTTAAAAAAAACAGACCACATTAATAAGAAACAAATACTGTTGATGTGAGAGTAATATCAATGTATCCCATTTATAAACTAACAAAAAACATGTAAGATCACACCAACACATTCCATGAGGTATAGGAGCTTCCCAATGGTTATCTAAATCACATGGAACATGTGAAATCATATATTATAAAATGAGTTATAACATGGATATTATTTTAATACATTATATGGGTTCTATTTTTTGAAAAATGTGTTTTAGGACATATCCTTTCTCTTGATTCTTTTGATAAGATGAATGATTTTTTTCATGTTTTATAATAAACATGTTTCATCAAGGATATAGTCCTCCACATGGAATTGAAAATCATTTAGAAATGTATGTTTCTTTATTTATTCATTAATATATGTATAATAATTCATACTAACGATATGTGAGATTAAGGAAAATAATATCTATCTGCTAAAAAAGTGAAAAGGGAAAAGTGAGAAAATTGAATATTTAATTATTGTATATGGACAAAAATTTATCCCTCCCATATCCCATTAAGTGTTGGATATATCAATTTATGATCATATAAAATATTATTAGATTATGAAATAATTAATTTTATACAGTCTATACAATAAAAATATTGTATTTTCTTTCATATAATCATTTGAAGAAATTGGGGTAATAAACAATTATAGAATATTTATCAACTATTTATCATTTGTTCATATAATCCAAGAAACTATATTATAAAATTATGAATTTTATGAAAGGTATTAATAAATAATCCATCACATGTAAATATTATTTTGAATCAATTTAGTTATATTGTGTCACTATTTAAGAAAAATAAACCATATATGTGAAAGATATGATAGAGAAAACTACATTGAATGAAATAAGTTGCATTTGTACCTAAAACAATTAAATGCATTCGTATAATAATGTTGTGAAGAAAAATTAATTACAATAATTTCCCATATAAGACTATTACATTAGTTGAAGTGATCATAAAATAATAGTTAAACATAATTAATCTAATAGTACAATAAATTTTTTCCATATAACAATCTAAGTGAAATATTATTTTTATTTTTGGGATGTTTGAATATATAAGAGAAAGAATCACTGAACATGACGATGACATAGAACACCTGGATAATGAATTTAATGGGAGATTTTGAAAAAGAATAAAACATTCTATGAAAAAAATTGATCAAATGAATAAATGAATATTGAACATGTTGAAATATTCACCATAATTTTGATTGAGTGGATTACTACAGTTGAAATAGATTTCTACGTACGTGTTTATGAAAAATGTCATTGTATTAAATGAAAATAAAGAGCACAAATGTATTTTTCAGAAATATAAAATTATATGCCAGTGCTAACAATATTAATAATCCTGTCAATCAGATGAAAAAATCAATTACATGAATATCATGTCCATGAGATAAGAAATGATTATTTATAAAAAATAATAACCTTTATGGTGGAAAAAAACATAAATATAACTTTTTTGAATATGAAAATAAATTCAGAAATATGGATTGGAATCATAACATGTCTCAAAAACATTTATTATATATAGATAAATACCTAGATTTACTAATGAAGGATTATAATTATATGATACCTCTATAAAATAACATGAATATAATAACTTTTTCATATAATAAATTTTATGTATCCTCAATGGAGAAGGTAGTATCAATCATAATAAATAACCATTTTACAATAACAATTATGTTCATAATATATTTAAATTATTATTTGTATAAGAATTGTTGGAAATAAACAATGATAACACAATCACTACATCAGGGGTGGTTAGAATAATTTGTATAAGGATATCTTCCAAAATAAATCCCATTTTCTAAATGTAAATTCTTAATAACCATCATGCATTGTGTTCATAAAAATAATGACATCAATTAATTCCAAAAAGGAAACCAATTTCTTTTTAATATTGATTTTACTATAATGGATTGATGAATGTGAACTCTATTAATTTTTTAATATTTTATACTATAATACGAAATCAGATCCTTCATTATGTCATAAATAGCCTAAACAAAAGAAACATCCATAATTAAATTGAAATAATTTTTATAATCAAAATAGATTTGAAATTTCATGAATATTGTTATGGTTTTTTAAATTGTGGTGATCATTTGAGTGAGAAAAATACATTGAAAAATAAAAAAAAATAGTTATCAAACAAGTAAAATGAATTTAAGTATGAATTTTAAGGTAATATTTCAATAGTTGACTACTTGAATGAATATTTTGAAGACAATATTAGAGGTGTATGATTACATATATTTTCATAATAGAACCATGTAGTTTAAAATTCATAATACATATAGAGGAACAAATTAATATAATAATATAAAAATATTGATATATGGAAACATAAAAAAATATTACCATTTCAGAAATGTTTTTTAATATGGTTACAAAATCCGAGGACATTATGGAGATTGAAAGAGGTACATGAAAATGATTTTTCAAAATTGAATGAAATGATTCTACATAAATAATTAAAATTTAATGTGATGTTGTTACAACCTAGGAAATTTTAAAATAAATTAACATCTTTTCTTAGTAATTTTCATAAATATATATTTTTGGATTCAAATTCTTTTATGGTAATTTTAAATTATTTTTCTTATAGAAATCACTACTGAAAATCCAACATTTCCCAACGATTCTATACCAATAGTTTGTAAAAAATGTTGGTATAGGTTACTTTTCCCAATGGTTTGGCCAAATCGTTGGGAAATCCCACTTTGAGGCCACATTTCCCAAAGGTTTGGCCAAACTATTGGGAAACGTCCACTTTGTGGCCACCTTTCCCAACGTGTTGGCCAAACCATTGGATCCATTGGGAAAGGGTATACCTATCCTGACGGTTTGGCCAAACCATTAGGAAAGGACTCCCACATATCAACCTACACCCAGAATCATAATCCAGGTTCAAAACCTATACCAACAGTTGCCAAAACCGTTTTTATAAGTCTATACCAACGCTTTTGACAACCGTTGGTATAGATCATTTGATTTTTTATCAATTATTCTTACCGAGAACATTATATTAATCAAAATAGAAAATAATTATAAGAATACTTATATATATTTATGTAATTATGTTCACAAAAGTCATGTTAGGTTAGTGGTTAAGTTTTTCAATGATAAACTAGGGGTCCTGGGATCAAAACCCATTGAATGTTTTTTAAATACATATACCAATGGTTCCATAACCATTGGTATAGATTTTCATATTACTTATACCAACAGTTTCCAAAACCGTTGGTATAGGTCTATACTAACGGTTTTCCCAAAACCATTGGTATAAACCTATCCCAACGGCTTTCTTGGAAAAGGTTCTCCAAACCGTTGGTATATGACATACCAATGATTTGGAGGCCTATACCAATGGTTCCAAACCGTTGGTATAGGATTGTTTTCCAGTAGTGAATGTAATGGTTTTATTATTGGTGAAATGATGGTTAGGTTGTTTATAGTTCAATAAAGTAATAAATTTTATAAATATTAGAATTATAAATTAAAAAAAATATCATTTTTATTTATAATATGGTAATTAGCTTAACTTGGGTTTTTAGTTTATTCTGAATGTACTGATTTTTGTTTAAATAGTGGATTTTTGCAATTACAAAAAACAATCATTTATTTTCCAACAATTTTAAATAAAATTTTCATTGGTTTTATAATAACATTATCCCCTATAAAAATATATCTATACACCTACAATTTAATCATGAGTATACATAAATTTTTAATAAATTGATTTTTAGGATTAAATTTTTTGAGAAAAAACACTTGTTAGTTAAATTTTAATTAAATATATTAAAACATATTTCACGAAAATAATTAAATTAAATCAAGAAAATTGGATGTTATATTTTTTTATGTAGTTCTAATTGTTTTACATGGTAAATATCATTTTAGATTTAAATTTGTGGTTACTATGGGAAAAAATTAACACCTTGGTCAGGGTTAAAAAGATCCACATCGGGTTAAACATAAATATAAGGCATAAAATGTCTCTAAAACATGTCCAAATTTGATTAATTAATTATATTTTTGACATAAAATATCTTAAATTGTAAATATAACTATATTTTATCCACATTATTGTATTGAGAGATTAATATTTATTTAATTTTATAATTATTTATAAGTGTTCCACTCCCCCCGCCTATAAAAGTGCACCTCCTCTCATATCATTTTCGGTAATTTTTAACAACATAAGTCAGATTTTACCTACCAAAATCCATAATATATCCATGCCATAGGGTCTCTGGTCTTCTCAAAAGTCCAATCCTATAAGTCTAAATGTGGATAATATTTTGAGTTATCCACATATTAGTTATAAGTCATGACATACCTATTTCATGTTTATCTCTTATTAATGATTATTAAAACATATTATAAAATATATTAAATTATAATAGGAGTTCATTATTGAATATAAATTCTATTTTTTATGGAAAAACTATTTTCTATCTCTTATCTATAATATGTGAAATTAAAACATCCCCCACATATACATATAAACTCGTATCACCAAGAAGTAATGGATTTAATTTTTTATCATGGCCTTTCATGGATGGTTTTATAGTTTGAATAAATTAATATATAGTATATTCGGGAATTTATTATGATTATTGAAATATAAATTGGCATTAATCCACATACAATTTTCATCTAATGGAAAATGATGATGTCATATATGCATCAATTGGGACTACCACCTCCAAGAAGCGATTTATTTATTTTAGTATTACAGAACACATGGATAGTTATAATAGTAGAAAAAATGAATAAATTAAATGTTCTTAATATTATTATTATTTATAAATGATAATTATTAAATTAAATTATATCCTTTCCAATATGAAAACAAATAAGAAACACAATTAACAGAAATTTATAAACATTCCTCTCAAGGAAACATTATAATTAATTTATCATTTCCACCATAAATGTATAGTTATATATATATATGGTTTTAAAAAAATATAACTAATAAATTATAAATATTCTAGATATGATAGAACCATTTCTATTGGACCACATATAATTCACTAATTATATTTTTTATATTCTTAATGAAGTTGACTCAAAACATATAGCCAAACCATATCTTCTTCTCATAAAAATTAAAAAATGGCCCTAAATGATATTATCTAAATAATAATATGGGATTAAGGTCTAAAATATTTGGAATAACTTATAAAAATAGAAAAAATTTATTACTTTGGAGAATATTTATACCAACAAAACTAGTAATGACTCTAGTTAAGAGACATTCTTGTAAAAATAGTGTTTTAATTTTTTGTTACATCATTTCTAATTCAATGTTAATGTTATTCTAATTATTGAGTGACTTTTATTTATTATAATAAAATATTTCTAAAGTGAATTTCGGGCCATTTTTTTCATTATGAAGAAATACAAATTATTCATTCAATTGATTTTTTAATGGGGTATTTTTTGTTTTTTTATAAATGTATATAATTTTTTTAACCTATATTGTGTGATTTAAAATTATAATAATCATACCTATTATTCATTATCATGATTATTGTCAAGTAAAAATTATATTCAATGATATTATATTCCCACACTTATGGAAAATTTTAGTTTTATGTACTATTATAAAATAAAATAAAAAATTATTTTTAATATAATATGTTAATTTAATGTGTCGTTGTATAAGAGATTTAACATTAATTATAACTACTCTTATTATTAAAGTGAATAATTTTTGTGATATATTTAGAATATGGTTATTTTATATTTAAACTGAATAGAGGGTGATCCTGGTATAGCTCTAGTGATGGGTGATCATGATATTTCTCTCTTATGCATTAGGAAAAGCTGAAAATTTTACCTGTGGCAGGTTACTCTTATGATATGTTGGAATTATCTTGTTGAGTGATTTTATTTTAAGGATTCATGTAAGGGTGGAATAGATGATAACAACCAAATGTGCCTATTTGATATTCTTGTAATTATTTGTGAAGAAGATTGATTATTCTAAAAATACTAACATGGTACATTATTATTCTTATGAGTATTTATAAATATTAAAAAAATATGATAATGAGTTTTCTTATGGAATAATATTCATGAATTTCCGTGAAACCATTTTTTTTATATTTTTTCAATTTCAAATTTTAAAAATATTTATAATTAATGATATTGACCAATAATGGTTTTTTTCTTCTGTAAAATTAAATGTTCATTTGAACTAAATGTTTATAATGAAAAAGAAAAAAATTATTATGGATATTAATGTTTCAAATGTACAAACATGTTTATTTACTTTTATATTCCTTATTGTGATTTTTATTATCATCCATTTTTCTCAAAATCACAAGATATATGGATAATGTTGCAATATTAACAAATTATTAATACATCCTTTGTTATTTTCAATATCAAAGCACATGTTCATTTTTAAATGACATGATTTGTTCTTGTAATGGATAATATACGGAAGTTTTACCATTATAATGTTTCAACATACATAATTTTCTAAAACTCTAGATCTAAAAATAAATTTTGTATATAATTTAGATACTATATTCTGAAAATAAAATAATTAATGTGTGGTTTAAATATGGTATGTTATTGTTTGAGTAAATATAATGGTTTAAATAACATTAGATTTTAGCATAGTGTAAAAAGAAAATCGTAAAATTTTCTAATTTATGTTTATATCAACAGATAAATTCTATGGATCACGATGTTACTTTTTCCAATCTATGTTTATTCAGAATGATTTTTAGAATAGGAGATAAGAAAATGAGGTAGAAATAATCTATAGAATAATATCATTTCAAACCAGCATCTATGAATGGTTTTAATTATAAGAGGCTATATTATAGCTATATTACTATAGTCGAAAAAGGATATTTTGGAAGAGATGTTTCAAGGGAATATATGGTTTTTCATATAATAGTATATTGATAATAGATAATTTTCTAAAAGCCAAACCATCTCCATTTAGTGGATCATTAGTCCAATTTAATTGTAATGTATTTATTAATACATTGTACATGACATTTTTAGTTCTAATATAATCATAATAATGTATGGAAACCCATTAAATTTATAAAATTATTTGTGAGATCGATCAAAGGTTATATTTTATGAGGATGGTATAGGGAATGTAATGAAACAATTACCGTGAATATTAGGTATATAATAATCTCATCCTTTAAAACAATTTTTGTACTTTTATTAGACTTATAATGAAGGAAAATTCATATTATTAATGTAAAATGATAATGAATCTATTAGATCCTTTGAAACTAATTTCAATAGATTAGTTATTTATGAAAAAATATCATTATAGATCATTATAGTAATATATGACTAATTTATATTGGATTAAAACCACATTTATCGGCGCACCTCTTTTGTTCAGGCCCATGCGAACTATTTTGATGAGATAACCTGGGTTAAGAGCATTCCTAAAAAATTCATAGTTGTCACTTGTAGGATAAGGAATGGTACAATGCCAACTAATGTTAATATCAAGAGATGTTGTGTTAATCTAGCTTATCAATGTGTGTGTTTTAAGTATCACAGTGAAGAGACTTTGAACCATCTATTTTTTTGAAAGCGAATGGGCACGCGAGGTATGGTTATATTTTGGCGAATTCAATACCTTTTCCTGGAGTAGTATGGCTGATCACCACTTCCTGGAGAAATGGTACCATGGATTGGGAGGAGCTGGACCAGAGATGTTGGCATGAACATCCGTACTTCAGGCCGGTTGCTGGTGTATTTGGAGGGTGAGGACCAAAATGAGGCACGAAGGGGGAAACATGTTGGCTACGGTGATCATCGTGTGGATAAGGAATCTGTTAGTTGATCTGGTCAGGGTGATGAGGAACTAGATTGATTCCCCTTCAATGAGCCTGTTCTTCTCGGGGTATAGGGTTGTCACCCACACCGAGAGAGGGAACAATTGGGTTCACTTGAAACCCATGCAAAATGGCCTGAATCTCAACACAGACGAGTCTTGTGTTCTGGGAAATATACATGGTGGTGGGGTGGTGCGAGACACTAGCAGGTCTGTTTTCACGGATTTTACTGTCATGCTTTGAAAAGGCTCTTTACTGATGGTAGAAGCCATGAAAATGCTTACAGGGCTGACTTTATGTCGACATAGGGGCTTGGTTATTATGGAGGTGGAAACAAACTCATTGATTGTTCACAACTCTTTACAAGCTTGTGGAAATACTCCATGGGAGATTGACTATATCATCAGGAAGTGTAAAATAATCCTCGTCGATAATACTAAATTGTTACACACGAGGAGGGAAGGGAACAATGTAGCAGATCATCTGGCAGCACTGGATTTCACTGGCTCAGAGAATGTGTGGGTTCATACAAGGACCAGCCTGAATCCCCACGAAGTGAATTTGATTAGAGGGGATTCCCTTGGCCTCCATTATTTCAGGCCCCCTTGGAGTGGGTCGACATGTCTTGTTTCTCCTTTTGTCTTCTTTTTTCTTCTTATTCTGTCTCCACACCTTTGAATAAAAAATTACTTTATGATGATGGATATTAAATTTCCCTCATGTTATATAAATGTTATGAGTCATTCTTGTGAATTTAAATGTAGATTTTTGATGTATTGTTTATGCAGAAATTTTTGATTAATAGAACATGAATTTATAGAAACGAAATATTATATTGGTCATACTAGTAGTAGAAGAAGATATTTAAATGAATTAATTATAATGTTATAGTCCACTATTTATGTCATGACATGTCCTAGTAGGTTCTTTTCCACTACACCCCAAGCCCACATCTAATATTCCAGAGGATAGAGATTAGAAAATAGTGAATAAATCACTAACATATAAGGAATTGACAATGTACCTACACACACACACACTGACACACACACACACACACACATATCCATGTCACAGAAATGATGAAATTTAGAAAACCTCTATGGAACAAAATGCATGCAAACAACTAATCCCAACGATTTGATTACAACAAAATGTGATGTGTGGAATATATACTTTTCCAGAATACAATCCCACAAAAATAAAGAGTCTACATACTATATAATCCATCGTGTACGAAATAAATTTGTTCTGGGACTTATTATCATAGTTGTAGGAACACCTCGTCTAATAAAGAAGCAAAAAAAGACCGGTCTACTCCTGGTACGCCCTACACAACGTCAAATGTATTCTCATTTTCACAAGACATGACACATGTAGAAAAATACCATGCATGAGTGAGTATAAAATTACTCATAGAGGAACCCAAAACAATAAATAAATACAAAAAAGAAAAGGTACAGTCCTCCCTATACATTATATGTCTTCAAAAAAATTTAACAAGAGTAATATGTATATATTTTCCAAGCCCAAAACAATAGTATATATGTAAGTAAAAATAACCATAATACCTAGGATAGTGATTCAGACCAACGATTCCATGATGCACCCATCTAGGATAACTCACTCCATGAGTCTGATAGCTCTGATAATAACTGTTCAACATATATCATCCATCTGGAAGAGACTAGAGAGAGAAATCCACATGCTGATAGATCTCAAGAGAGATAAGATTCCATCATTCTATTAGTAATCACTCTTGAGCGTGGAAAGATCATGATACCTAGATGATGATTACTCTCAGGGCCTTGGTGTATACCACAAATCATCCAAATTCACCTGCTTTGTATAAGACAGGTATCTTATAGGATTCGTAATATCAATACCTGACTCTACCTAGTGCAAGGAATGGGTAATGGATCTCACCCTAGTTCTCTCAAAGGGACTATGACTCTATCCAGAAAGTCCTCATGAAGGTTTCATACAAATGTAGAAGGAAACAATACCTAAACATTAGGAGACCAAAAAAGGAGGAACTAACCCAAATGATAGATGTACAATTTATAGTGGACAAGGAGAATAAGACATGTACATGAATGTACACAGTGTATAGAAAGGTCACGCTCCATGTAGTCTAACTTTGGGTATTTATCGTGTACAAAGACGCATGTCGAAGAGTGTGTCTTATAGAAAGAGATATACATGGTGAGTAAGATCATGGAACATAATGTCTAATTACTAGTGCGAGGCTCTATATAACATTTTCATGTTCCTGTAAACTAATTCAACCCATGTATGGAATTACATGTACTGGTACACTGGGTGACCCACTTATCCTCCTGGGTTTAGTTGTTTGGTGGTGTACATGTTGTATAAACCACACTATGTGTGTGAATCATCCATGATACATACCGAGTCTCGAATAAGGGCCCACACAACATGTAATAGTATTCAAATTATGTTTCATCAATTCCTACATCAAAAAACCCTAGTTTTCATAGGCCCAACCCCACACACACTATTCTTCAAATAACACGTGTTGTTTAGCCCAAATTTCACGAACACTGGATCTTCACCGATACAACTCAGGTGATATTTGATCCATCGATTCGACCATCGGATCACCTCAAAAATGAATATCTGAAGTCATCTCTCCTTGATAACATTGAAATGGTAGGTTTTTTTCCTTCGATCAGCTACATGAATGTGTTTCAATCATCTGTGTGAAGAACGGTCGATGATCGATTTCTCCCGATCTAGGTCAATTCGTTGCATTCCCTTATCATCTCACCTCTAATTGGTCATCATGATGTCAGACCTAGAGTATTGGAATCTTGCATTTCATGAAAAAGGTGCAATGATTTGTTGTTCATTTCCCCATGAAGAATGGGAAGAATGTATAGGGGAAAGGGGAGAAGAAATCCAAATAGCCAATAAAGGAATGAGCCACCACTATCGTTCGTCAGGGTGGGGATATACTCTGATTAGAAGGATCAAACATGGAAAAATAATGTATAAATCCAATCAAACATGGATCAAATCCCCAATACAATCCTGATAAAAGACCCTCTAGCAAGAACATAAGATCTTTGGGTAAAGCTATTCATGGGTGGATCTTGGTTCATCATTTAATCAAAGAACAAGGAAAAAGAAATCCAAACAACAACACCTCCCATGATCATCGATGAATAGGGAGTGTGTCCATCAGTCGAGATTAGATTTATCATTGTAATGATCCACGTATCGTCACTGATCATTGTTCATAGTGATTCCTCCCTGGATGGATCCTCTATAAAAATATAGATTCACACATTTATTCTTTAACCAAGATGCTAGAATAATTTATCTACCTATAGTACCACATCCACCTCATGCACCTATAATGGAGATCTAATATTTTTAAATGTGTGGTGGACCTAACCTATACTGACACATAATGGAAGGTAATGAGAAAAAAATAATATAATATTATAATTACATTATTTAAAAATAGAAAATTATATAATTTCAGCAAGAACATATATATTATCACTAGAGTTCCATTGTAAGAACCCGTGTTTTGAGCCTGTGAGAGTTTGAAATTTTCTTGATGTTATTCCAGAGCAGGGCGTTCAGACGGCGTGTGATTCTGAGCCCTAGTGTGTTCGGAATTATTTTTTCATTGCATTCACACTAGGAATTCCAAATAAAGATAATAACTCCTAAACTATTTCTCAGATTGGAAAACCGAGGGCGCTGTTGTGTCTGGAGCCTGCTGTTTACCCATGGAGGGGTGTAACTTTCGCGGGTGTGGGCCTTCTATGGAAAACACCACTAGGGGCGTTTTCATAATTTAGAGGCCTCGAGCACGAACTTTATAACTTCCAAACGGAAGCTCAGATTGAATTTCTAATACCTCAGTTCTACTCAGATCATGGATTTTACCCTATGTGCAGCTTAACCTTGAACCTGTCGATACTTCTGGTTTGGGCCTAATGGTGGATGTTTAAAAATAAATTAATTTTAACTAATTCATTTCCCTACTTAAAAAAAATCAAATCCTACCTTCTTCCCCTATTAACCTCTCCCTGGTGGAATCTCTCATAAAAAAGGAATCCAACATCTTAATGATCCTCACCCCACCTCTCCAAGGCGGTTACGACTCTGAAAGATGGTTTGTGAAGCGACGGGCTACGCCCTGCGAAGTAGGGTCGTGCGTTTTAATTTTCATAAATTCTAAAACTTCTTAGTACTCAAATTGTTGCGTCCAAATGCTGTTTTTATGTCTAAAGTAGGCCATATATGCGTAGGGTTCTATCAGATATTTACATCACTCTTTTTGGATCAAGTATCTATGTCATGGGGAGTCCGGGGTGGCACCATGATTTTTTTCGGCCAAACCCATTTTTTTCCGGCAGTTCGAGGGTGGTCTTGCGGCTCCGCGCTACTATCCGGAGATTCCAGGTGGCGGCGCGGTGGGCTCCCCATGCGTTTGTGTGACGAGCACCCTAGGTGGTGGTGGTCGGAACAGGCTCGCAGGTCGGCCGACTCTGCCAGTCGGCGTACCGCAGGATACAGTGGTTGTCGCGATCCAGGGGGCAACCGAGACCTGCAAAACGTGGGTCTCATGTTGGAAAAGCCAGAATATCTAGTTTCGGTATGGGTAAATCCACGTGGACCACAAGGTGAACCATGGGCCATGGTGGATTGGGCAGTCCGGGTGGCCTAGCTGTGGACCGCCGGTCTAGAGGGGTGGACCGGCTGAACCGGTTCAGCCCACCCCGTCTCCATCCATTAGCACTAAAACACACATAAATTCTTAACCGAGTGTCAGATTCGTGTGCTATCTATAGAGATGCATTCCTCAGATCGATTTAGACATTTTGAGACAGTCTCGGGAATTTTTAATTCCTAGGATAGGAGCTCGGTGGCGCGACACACTCGTTAAGCGTTACTTAGCGCCTCATTGTGATTCTTGTTTCGGATGGTGCGGGCACATACAAATTCCGTTTTAGGTGCCATAAGCAGTGTTGTGACCTTGGAATCATGAATAAGTTGTCCATGGTGGTTGTAGGCATTGAATTTTCAGTTGAAGCAAGGGACCCACTGGCCATATTTTAAGCTTTGTGCAACATACTATGACTTTTTCATTTGACGTCTGTTTGGGGCGAATGAATAGACTTTTTGGAATGATTTTTAGAGAGCATCACGATGGCATATTTCAACTAACCTTTTTCAAAATGTATGTGTGGTCCCTAAAAGATGCATTATGGGCACAAAATGGTGTTGAATTACTTTTTTCCCGGGAGTCCGTTTCAAGCGAGTAAATAGTCCATCTTTCGTGTTTTTCTACGAGGATTGAAATTGTGTAATTTTTTTAATGTACGAAGCCTCTTTAAAGATATAATTAATTTTGGAGTCATGAAAGTGTTTTTGTCGGTGGTACCTTTTATTCACTCATAACTAATGCACTGTAGCGATGTTAGTGAACCCCAGTGATGGCATGGGCATGACAGAGTTATCAGACCAGTTTTGGGTTTACCCTCTAGCGGGGTTGGGTAGTGGGTTACCCACCAGCATGTTAGGGTTTACCCTCTAGAAGGGATGGGTGGTGGGTTACCCATGGACCATTGGTTTTATCCTCTGGCTGGGCTAGGGAGTGGTTTACCCAATGACCTCTTAGGGTTTACCCTCTAGCTGGTTTGGTAGTGGGTCACCCGATGACCTCTTAGGGTTTACCATCCAACTGGGCTGGGTAGTGGGTTACCCAACAACATCTTTCAGAATCATCCCTTTTGATGAGGCTAGTCAGTGTCTTCTCTCCGTGATTACCATAGCGGGACCCTTGGTTGTACTGTTCAGCAATGAGACAACACTATTGTGTGGGAAATTTGGACATCAGTGATGGATATCCTTAAAAGTGTTTGTGACTTTTCCTGGGCTAATCTTGGAGATATAGATCCCCTTACAAACTCGTTCGGGTTTCTTGTTGAGCATATGTATCTATATGTATATGCCCTATTTTTTTTCCCACTCATTGGGTTCAGTTACTCTCCTTCTAGAAGTGGCAATGATGTGCGTGGTATGCCACATGCTTTCCTTGTCTAGAACCTCTTGGGTTGGGTGAGTCTTCTTTCTTTCTTTTGTTGGGTTGAGCTACACTCTCTCTTTTGTACTCATACACTGTTCTTTATTCTGTCTAATTCTCACCATATTTGTACCTTTTTTTGGTTCTCCCTCATGCTTTCGGGTCGTCCAACTGGGTATCTTTATACTCACCCATTCTTGGGATTTTCTCACACTTGGTGTGCCCTTGCCGATGACAGAGAGGTCGATCGAGATTATAAAGGAACATAGAGGACACATGAGCTAGTGATTCGTTTAGTGTTTCTAGTAGGACATTCATTTGTGAGACTCACCAGCTTTTTACTTTTGTTACCTATTGTCAGGTTATGCCACCTTTCAGGTTGGGCGCATGTTTTTCTATTTTTCTATTTTGTTATATTGACAGTACTTTTCATTACTAGAGTTGTTCTACTTAGAAGTTGATCCATGACTGTGGTTGAGATATAGTTGTTTGTACGTTGGTTTCTTTTTTACTCTACACTTTTTCATTGAGTAGGCTCTGTTAGTGTGCACATGTACTCAGGAAAAGGCCTCCCCGAGATTGTTACACCTTCGGTGCATGTCTCCAGCCCCTAGCATATGGAGGCGGGCATGGGTAGTCGCTGCTCGAGACCAGTAGGGTCAGGTCATGACAATGTAGTATCAGAGGTGATACATTCCTTGTGGAGTTGTTCAAACATCCCTCAAAAGGAATTGGTTGTCATTTAGGGAAATAGTGTCTACGTTTCTCGAGAGAGGCTCTCGGGGCAGGGAGTCTAGTGATGGTACTAGCGGATGGCATATCCTTTCACCAGGTCCTTGATAAACAACTTGTCAACTCGGCACACAGAGACATTTGGTGTAGGGAACATTAGAACATTCATCCGTTAGGATTGAGTCTTTGACTGTCCATGTTGAGTCAGCTCCCATTTTTGATTACCATTATATATATTTATATATATTTTCATCTGATCACGATAATCCTTGATAATGTTCGGGATGCCCCAACGACAACAGCCAGTCACGTTACCCTCTCATGTTCATGACGACGACCTGGCGAGCGATGAGGTATCAGTTCAGGGACCCTCATGTGATCCCCTTCAACCAACTAGCTCAGCACTGGCTCCTCCATATAGAGAGAG
This sequence comes from Viscum album, assembly GCA_963277665.1. Taxonomy (NCBI): domain Eukaryota; kingdom Viridiplantae; phylum Streptophyta; class Magnoliopsida; order Santalales; family Viscaceae; genus Viscum; species Viscum album. The sequence goes on from OY728148.1 coordinate 478,122,411, forward strand.
GAAGTTAGTACTGGCATCACAGGCTGAGGTTGAGCACAGGATGAGTGCACTCCAATACTTCCAGCGTCAGTGGTCACAGAAGTTCTATAGAGACCCGGATCCTCATGCTTCTGAAGAGTAGCTAGAGTACATGGACCGACATTTCAGGTTGGTACGGACACTAGAGGACTAGATGGTAGCTGTAGCTATCTGCCTTTTCCTCTGGATGGTTGGGCGTTGGTGGGGGTTGGTTGCGCAGACACATGACGAGTCATCTCTCACGTGGGATAGCTTTCAATAGCTCTTCCAGAAGGAGTATTCCCCCTCTTTTTTACACTCTATTAAGATTTAGGTTCTTATGGAGATGAAGCAGGGTGGGGGGATAATCGTGGTGCAGTACTGGACCTGGTTTACCGATATGAGACGATATTCATAAGATACGGTCCGCGATAGTTACTTCTGGGCGTGGATGTTTGAGCAGTGTGTTTGCATGGAAATCCATGCCAGTTTAGTACCCATGTGTATCCTTAAATATTATAGGGTTCTAGAGAGGGTGCTCGTGATAGAGAGCTTCTAGGATGAGGGACGCCAGCGGGTAGGACCTAGTAGTGGCCGCTTCAGTGAAGAGTCTTTGGTAGCAGGCAGGTGACCGAGAGTAGAACCTTAGTAGATGAGGCCCCTCTATGTGCAGACTCAGGGGTCGGGTCGTACACCGCAGTGGCTTTGTAGAGCACCGAGGTAGTCAGGAGAGAGCTCATTATATGCATCTGATGGATGGGGTCACCTAGCATGGGAATTCCTAACCAGGTGTACCGAGCTGTCGTGTCATGCAGTGGGCACACTGTAGTGGCAGAAGAAGTTCCATGACCCGGGATCTCCTAGCCAATGACAGGGTTCTCTTCAAGGAGGTGATGTAGGTAAAGCATCCAGACATGGAAGTTGGGGATGGAGTTTCGAGGTCCTTACACCGCCACCCCCGGGAAGCCCAAACCAGGATCAAGGTGCTGGCGGTAGGGGTCGTGGGAAGCAACAAGCTATGGGTGTTCGTGACCCCGCAACACATGAGATGGTCCTAGGAACGATTTTTGTTTACTGAACACTTTATTTGATACTAGTAGACCTAGACACCATACAATCTTTTATATTGCTGCTTAGGGTATGAGAGTTGGAGCTCCCAGTAGATGGTAGCCGTAGCTACCTGACTTTTCCGCTGGACGGTTGGGCGTTGGTGGGGGTTGGTTGCGCAGACCCATGACGAGTCATCTCTCATGTGGGATAGCTTTCAACAGCTCTTCCGGAAGGAGTATTCCCCCTCTTTTTTACACTCTATTCAGATTCATGTTCTTCTGGAGCTAAAGCGGGGTGGGGGGGGATAATCGTGGTGCAGTACTGGACCTGGTTTACCGATATGAGACGGTATTCATAAGATACGGTCCGCGATAGTTAATTCTGGGTGTGGAAGTTTGAGCATGGTGTTTTCATGGAAATCCATGCTAGTGTAGTACCCATGTGCATCCTTACATATTACGGGGTGCTAGAGGGGCGCTCGTGACAGAGAGATTCTAGGCTGAGGGAAGCCAGCGGGTAGGACCTAGTAGTGGTCGATTCAGAGAAGAGTCTTTAGAAGTAGACAGGTGACCGAGAGTAGAACCTTATTAGATGAGGCCCTTCTATGTGTAGACTCAGGGGCAGGGTCGTACACCGTAGTGGCTTCGTAGAGCACCGAGGCAGTCAGGAGAGAGCTCATGCTATGCATGTGATCGATGGGGTCACCTAGCACAGGACTGCCTGACCAGGTGTACCGAGCTGTCGTGTCAGGCAGTGGGCGCACCGTAGTGGCAGAAGAAGTTCCATGACCAGGGATCTCCTAGGCAAGGATAGGGTTCTCTATAAGTAGGTGGTGTAGGTAAAGCATCTAGACATTGAATTTGGGGATGGAATTTCGAGGTCCTTACACCGCCACCACCGGGCAGCCCAATCCAGGATCAAGGTGCTGGTGGTAGGGGTCGTGGGAAGCAACAAGCTATGGGTGTTCATGACACCGCAACACATGAGATGGTCCGAGGTACGCTTTGTGTTTACTCAACACTTTCTTTGATACTAGTAGACACTGGCACCATCCACTCTTTTATATCGCTGCTTGGGGTACGAGAGTTGGAGCTCCCAGTAGAGGTGCTGACACCTGCACATACCTCGAGTTTCCTACAGGAAGTGCATCGTTACTGACCATTGTTTGCAGACAGTGCGAACTATCATTCAGAGGAGGGAATTTCATGTGGGACCTATTGGTAATAATGATGGATCCTTACAACTTCATCCTAGGAATGTATTGGATTTCTATGGTTCATGCCCAAATCGATTGTCTTCATAGATGAGTGAGAGGCGTGCATGCTGTTGTGATGAGGCTCAACATTCTAGTTGAACAAGACATCATGGAAGAGCAGACATGTACTCTGAGTATGAGAAAAATGACTTTTTCTCACAAGTTGGAAATCATGGGTCTCATAGCATAATACTCTACAGGCATATGGATCCCTATCATTATAGAGGACTACATTGACATCATTTCCAAGGACGTCTCAGGACTACCTTTGAGGCGATAAATGGAGTTCTGCATTTATTGTAGCATGGGACTGCCCCGATATCATGTAAGGATTATCAGATGGAACCCACTGAGCATTGGGAGATACGACTTCAGTTGGATAAACTTCATGAGAAGGGACTCATTAGGCCATGTGTGTCCCCCGGGGCAGCTCCAATGTTGTTTGTGAAGAAGGAACATGGGAGACTATGGATTTGTGTGGATTATCATCGCCATAATCAGGCCTCGATAAAGAACAAGTACCCTTTGCCGAGGATTGATGACCTCTTCGACCAGTTAAGAGGTGCAATATGGTTCTCAAAGATTGATCTTCAATATGGCTACCACGAGTTGTGGGTTCGTGAGGATGACATCCTGAAGTTGGAATTCCATTTTCGTTATGGGCATTACATGTTTCTGGTTATTTCCTTTGGCATGAGGAATCCCCCTGCCGTTTTCATGGCTTTGAGGAACTAGATCTTCCAGCCGTACTTGGACCGGTTAGTGGTTGTCTTTATGGATGACATACTCATCTTTTCTACAATGAAGGAGGAGCACGCGGAGCATTTGAGGATGATTCTAGACTTACTCCCGGAGCACCAACTGTATGTGAAGCTCGAGAAGTGTCAGATCCAGATTCATGAGGTTCAATTTATAGGGGATGTATTTTCGGAACATGGTTTATTCATAGATCCCACAAAGATAGAGGCAGTTCATTCTTGGGATCCACCCAAGAATGCATTAGAGGTTCAGAGATTCCTTAGTCTGGCAGGGTACTACAGGAGGTTCATGGATGTTTTATACAGGATTGATACCCCTTTGACCACATTGACGCAGAAGGGATGACCGTTCACCTAGACTGATCAGTGCCAGAAGGCCTTCGAGGAGTTGAGGCAGAGGTAACTAGTGCTTTAGTGCTGAGGCTGCCAGTGGAGGGCATTGAGTTCATGGTATACTGAGACTCTTCAAGAGATGGTCTTGGGTGCATGTTGATGCAACAGTGGGCAGTGATTGCATATGGGACAAGGCAGTTGGGACCCCATGAGCAGAATTTTGTGACTCACGACTTGGTGCTGGTAGTTGTAGTCTTCTCCTTGAGGCTATGGAGACAATACCTTCTGGGTGTGCGTTTTTGGTCTACAAATATCACCAGAGCCTCAAGTACATCTTCACTAAGAGGGATTTGAATCTATGGAAGTGACTCTGGTTGGAGTTTTAGTAGGACTATGATTTCGAGATAGTCTACAATCCCAGGAAGGGCAAAGTAGTTGCATATTCTCTTAGCAGGAAGTCCCAGACTCGTTTACTACGGGATACATTAGAGAAGTTTCCATCCCTACATCTGACCTTGGTGGAGCAGGAGGGTACGACTTTTCTGCAGCCGATGATGATGACTCATTATCTACTTGAGCGTGTGAGAGAGTCCCAGCTGGGGGATATCGATAGTGAGGTACTACATGATCATATATCCAGGAGCGAGGCACCAGATGGGTATTTTGAATGCGGGAATCACGAGATCCTATTCCAGGGGCATGCTATAGTACATGTGGAGATGCATGAGGAGGTGATGCGGGAATTCCACACTTCTCATTTGACAGTACATCCATGGGTGTAAAAGATGTACATATACCTTTATCAGTAGTTTTGGTGGTCTGGCATGAAGTGGAGCGTAGCTGAGTTCTTTTCTCGGTGTCTTACCTGTCATCGAGTGAAGGAAAAGCATCACATTCCGGCAGGGTAGTTGCAGTCCCTTCATATTCCGAAGTGGAAGTGGGATGGCATATCTATGGACTTCATCACAGATCTTCCACGCACAGTGATAGGCCATGATTTAATTTTTGTGATAGAGGACCAACTCACGAAGTTGGTTCACTTCCTTTACATCAGGGAGAAGAGTTAAGTGAAGAGTTTAGGGTAGCTGTAGGTTTGGGAGATCAGTCACCTTCATGGAGTAACCTTGAAGATCGTCTATGACCGTGATGGGTGGTTTACATCGTGATTATTGCAAGGCCTACATGAGGCATTCAGGACTCAACTGCGGATGAGTACAACTTTTCACCCCCATACAGATGGGTAGATTGAGCGCACAATCCAAGTGTTGGAGGATATGCTCAGGGATTGCGTGATAGACTTTGTCCTAGGCTGGGAGGATAACCTCCCATTGGTGGAGTTTCTGTATAATAATAGTTACCAATATAATATCGTCATGAAACCTTTTGAGGCCCTCTACGGGATACAATACAGGTCACCGTTGTGCTGGAAGGAGTTTGGGGAGACCTCCATTGTGGGTCCAGAGTTGGTGATGGCTACGATGGAGAAGGTGTAGGTCATTCATGAGCAGATGAGGACGGTTCTGTGCTGACAGAAGTCCTACGCAGACCATCGTTGTAGGGATTCAGAGATCGAGCAGGGGACCATGTATTTTTGAGAGTCTCCAAACATCATAGAACCCAGAGGTTCGGCGGGGTTGGAAAGTTATCCCCAAGGATCATTGTTCCCTTTGAGATCGTACGTATGGTTGGGGAGGATGCCTACCATCTTACTCTACCCCAATAGCTGGAGAGGATGCATGACATATTCCACGTGTCACAAATTTGGGAATATTAGCATGACCCCAAGCACTTCATCGACTAGGGAGAGATGGACATTGAGGATGGATCCACCTTTGCTGAGAACTAGGTGGAGATTGAGGACCGGAAGGAGTAGACTTTTCGTGGACGGACCATCCCTTTGGTTCGTGTGTTGTGGAGTCATGGGAGGGTGCAGGAGAGCAACTGGGAACGAGAGAGCCATATTTGGGCTCAGTATCTCGAGTTGTTTTTGTAGTTTTGTTTTGTCGGGAATGAACAATGTGATAGAGGGGATGATGTAAGAACTCTGGGTATGATCCTGTGAGACATTGAACTTTTCTTGATGTTATTCTAGAGTTGGGTGTTTAGAGGGCGTGTGATTACGAGCCCTGGTGTGTCTAGATGTAAATTTTAAGTGCGTTCACACTAGGCACACCAAATAAACACAATAACTCTTAAAAGGTTTCTTGTATGGGAAAACTAAGGGCATCGTTGAGTCTGGAGCGTGATGTTTACCCTAGGAGGGGTGTATCATTCGCGGGCGCGACCCTTCTGTGGAAAACACAACCAGGGGTGTTTTCGTTATTTAGTGGCCTCAGGCGTCAACTTTATTACTTCTTAGCGGAGGCTAGGATTAAAATTATGATAAAATAGTTGTACTTATAACAAGGATTTTCTCTAGGGGTGGCTTAACCCTGACCCTGTAGAGAGTTCGGGTTCGGGCCTACTGGTTGGTGTTTAAGAATTTATTAATTGTGATTAATTATTTTCCCTTCTTAAACACCTCCACACCTACCTTCATACCCATATAACCTCTCCCTAGAGGAATCTCTCTAAATAATGGAATCAACCATCTTAATTCTCTTCACCCCACCTATCCAAGGCTGTTACGGCTCTAGCAGATCGTTTTTGAAGCGATGGGCTACACCATGCGAAGTAGGGTCGTGCTTTTTCATTTTCATAAATTTCAAAACATATCCAAACTCAAATTATAACCTCAAAATTCTGGTTTTTTTTAATAGGAGTCCATATATTCGTAGGGTTTGATCCGAGCATTCCAACGCTCTTTTCGGACCGAACATCCGAGTCCCGGGGTGTCCGGGGTGGCCCAGGGAAGTTTTCCGGCCAAACCCTTGTTTTTTCAGTGGTTCTAGGGTGGTACGATGGCTCCGCTTAGCAGTCCGGAGAGTCTAGGTGGCGGTGCGGAGAGCTCCCCAGGCAGTGACGGTCGGCACAGGCGTGTGGGTCGGCCGGCTCTGCCAGTCGATGCGATGGGGGAGACTGGGGTCATCGCGACCCCAGGAGAAACCGAGACCTGTGAAACGCAGATCTCGTGGGAAAAAAGTTAGATCAGCTCGTGCCGATCTGGTTAAAGTCGTGTTGGCCACATGGTGATCCATGGGCTACGATGTACCGGGCAGACGAGGTGTGAACTGCCGGTCTAGAGGTGGTGGACCGGCCGAATGGGTTCGGCCCACCCCATCTCCGTCTGTGGGCAGTAATACTCCCCTAAAATGCTAAACGAGTGTCGGATTCACGTGTCATCTCTGGAGACATGATACTCATATCGATACAGAGTTTTTGATATGGACTTAGGGATTTTTTATTCCTGGGACGAGAGCACGGTGGCACGACACAGTCATTAATCGTTACAAAGTGCCTTGCTGGGATTCTTGTTTCTGATGGTGCGAGCACATCCAGAGTCCGTTTTAGGTGTTATCAGCGGCATTGTGACCCTGGCGTCATGAGAAAGTATTCCAGGGTGGTTGCAGGCACTGAATCCAGAGTTGAAGCGTGTTACCCATGGGCCATCTTTTATGCTTTGTGCAACATACTGTCACAAATTAGTGTTGAATAACGTTTTCGTCAAGAGTTCTTTTCCAGTGAGTAAATACTCTATCAATCATGTTTTTCTACGAGTATTGAAACTGTGTAATCTGTTTGGGCATACATAGCCTCTTTATAGAACTCATTAAATGTGGAAACATGAAAGTGTTTTGGTCGGAGGTCCCTTTGATGCACTCTGATCCAACACAAGGTACCAATGTTAGTAACCATAAATGATGGATCAGGCAGTGCGGAGTTATCAAACCAGCGTGTCAAGGTTGACTCTCCAGCAGTGCTGTGTAGTGGGTTACCCACAAGTGTGTCAGGGTTCACCCTCTAGTGGGGTTGGGAAGTTGGATACTCGTTGACATTAGGGTTAACCATCTGGCTAGGATGGGCGGTGGGTTACCCGTTGACCACATAGGGTTTACCCTCCAGCTAGGATGGGTAGTGGGTCACCCGAAAACCTCATAGGGTTTACCCTTCTACTGGGCTAGGCAGTGTGTTACCCGATGACTTCTTTCAGAATCAGCTCTTTCTATGAGTCTAGTCAGTGACTTTTCTCCATGATTAACATAGCGGGACCCTAGGTCATACGGTTCAGTGATGAGATAGCTTTAGTGTGCGATACTTTTGGGAATCAGTGATGGATATCCTCAGAACTATTTGTGACTTTTCCAGGGTGTAGTTTGAAGATAGATATCCCCTTACACACACGTTCAACTTTATTGTTGAGTATATATGTATAAGATTACACCCTATTTTTGTTCCCACTCCTTGGGAATAGTTAATCCCCTTATAGAAGGGGTAAAGATGTAGGGGGTATGCCACATGATTTCCATGTCTAACTACTATTGGGTTGGATGAGTCTACATCCTTTGTTTATTTGGGTTGAACTGCACCCGCTCAAATGTACTCTTACACTATTCTGTGTTCTTTCTACTACTCAAAATTTTAGTACCTCCTTTGTTGCACCCTCAAGATTACGGGGCATCCTACTAAGTATCTTTATACTTACCGATGTTTGGGCTTTGCACGCACTTGGTGTTCCATTGCAGATGACAGACAGGTCGATCGATACTATGGAGGAGCGTAGAGGACACAAGAGCATGGTCTGTATTCAGTGGTTGAATTAGGACATCTATATGTGAGACTTACCAGCTATTTACTTTTTTTTACCTATTTCCAGGTGGTGGTGCCTTTTGGGTAGGGCGTGTGTTTTTACCTTTTTATGTTCAGTAATCTTGTTAGTAGTTGTTTGCAGTTTACATGTTCTACTTTGAAGTTGATGCATGACTGTGGTTGAGTTATAGTTGTTTGTAATTTGGTTTCCTTGTTACTCTGCACCTCTGCATTGTGTTGGTTGTGTGTGTGTGTGTGTGTGTGTGTGTGTGTGTGTGTGTACTTAGGCAAAGTGCTCCCCAAGATTGTCACACCTTCAGTGCTTGTCACCAGCCCCTGGAATATGGATGCAAGCTTGGGGTTGTCGCGGCTTGAGACCAGTAGGGTCGGGTCGTGACAGCCATTTAATACCCACATAAAAATATTCTATGGTATTACCAGCAGTAAAGGGGTCCCGAACCATTCCAGAACCCAGGACCACCAAGTGATCCGCTAATGAATATTATACCTACTCCACTCCAAGATGTTATAAAATAATCTTTCCCTCTTGGTGTGTGGAAAAAAATTTAATAGGCTGCACCAAGACTTTTACAATCAGAGCATCCTTTTTAATCATATTTTGAATATCTATTTTTATCCTCTATCTAATGGATGATCAGAGAACGACTATCCAAGATACATAAATGCATAAAAAAATGATGTATCATCATGAACTCAAGAAAAAAGGCTATATTTCAATTGAATTGTTAGATATACTACCAGGTACACTACCTATTAATATTGGGACATACCCTATGGAAAAACAAAAGGATGTTGGAATTGGAAATGTTTTGTTCATTTGTAACCATGCGAAGGAGAAGAAAAATTATCTATGGAACCCAAAAATCCTACAAAATTCATAGAATAAATGGATGATGAAAAAAATAAACTACTCGAAAGATACATCCATAAGTACCTCCTTCTATAAAAGACCTGACAAAATAGATCCCTAAATAAATTTCTACATTGTGCCACCACCCTATTAACCACCTATCCATTTCCCAAAAATAATTAAACAAGGAAGGATTCAAGGGAAATATAATAATTTTTATTAATTTTTAAACAAATTCTACATCTACATTCCATTTTCTAAAGAAATCACCAAACACCTACCTATGTAAAATTTGACAATGAATTATTATTCAATAAACTAAAAATGGAAGTCCTATGATTTATCTTCTTCAATGAAGATGATTATTCTAATGTTTAGAAAAAACCACAAAAATAGATATCATAGAATCTTATCAATTACATTAACTATAATAAAAATACAATGTTTTAAGGTTCATGTGTGATTTAGGAGCCATCATCATCGTCATGCCTATTAGTATATTCTGTATAATAATACACGAGGATCCCAAAATAAAAATATTGGAACTCTAATTAGGTGATTGATTGGAAAGGTATCCTCAAGGACTTCTCAAGGATGTTTATATCAAAATTAGTAAGTTCATTTTTCTGACATACTTCATCATTTATACAATGAATAAGATGGGGTCATTCCAATAATCCTAAAAAAATTCTTATCCATTGTGAAGGAAATAATTTTTGTGAATCAAGGAAGAATGGTATTCCAATTCTATGATAAAAATGTTGTTTTTGACCTTTCTATAATGGAAATAAAATTAGATGAATATTTTTAATGCCAATATATCTTTCTCATAGACAAAAATAGATTATTACATAATCATTGAAGAAGAAAATAGTAATATTAAACTAATTAGGAAGAGGGATATTAATTAGAGGAATATAAATAAATAAAACCTATTATAAGGGACAATACCCCGCCATTCATACCCTTAGTCATTCAACCGCCAAAACTGCAACTGAACCCCACCCCATTAAACCCAAATTTTCTTTTCTTAAGACTACTACTTCAATATCAATCATCATTAATTCAGGACTGACATATAAAAAAGGTGATATTGATAAAAGTCATAAAAATATAAAATCATTCCATTTTTTGGTATTTTTTGACACTAATGACATATGTATTTCATTATGAACTCCTAAAAATTTATTAGATGGAAATGAAAAACTCAAACGCCAAAACATGAGATGTCACACCCAACCAATGAGGGTACTAGTTAATAAAGAAGTAATGAAAATAATTCATGATGAAATAATGTATTCAATATATGATATTGAGTGGGTGAGACCATTATATGTAATTCTATAAAACGTGGTCTCACGGTTCAAAAAATATTGGAGATGAATTGATCTCAATTCACAACATCACTGGATGACAATTATGTGTGGATTATTGAAACCATAATGTGGCATCTCAGAATATTAATTTCTCCATCTCTTTTACGGGTCAAATGTTGGAGAGACTAGTAGAACATTAATCATATTTTTCATTGAATTGATATTCTGGATATAATCAGATTTCATTCAACTCATATGATTTACCAAAGACAATGTTTACGTGCCCATTTTGAACCTCCACCGAAATACATAAGTCATTATTTATGTGTAATGGAATGGTGACATTTCAATGGTTTATTAATCATATATTCCAAGTGTTTTTTGAGGAATTGATAGATATTTTCGTGGATGAATTTTCATTTTACGTATTATCTTGGCCTATGAAATCTCATGTTAGTCTTGAAATTATTTAAAGAGATGTTTCTAAATTTAAATAAGAACGAATGAAACATTTTTGTAAAAGGATTTATAGACCCTATATAAAATATTTCTATGGATGACATGGAAGAGGATACTGAAAATATATATATAGAAATTATTTACATGATCCATAAAAATTCAAAGGAATAAGTATATTTTAGGTCCAAATTTTTTTCATCTCTTTGTAAATGTTTTTTAGAAATTTTACCTCCCTATAATAGAGTTGTAATCAAAGGAAAATTCCTCGGAATTAATTAAATAATATATGTTTTCATTCAAAATTTTCAATAAAATCATGGTAGCCACCCATATTATCATTGCACTAAATTGGGAAAAATAATTTGAGTTGTTTTTGATGTCATCAACTCTATTATTAGCTCTCTTTTAGGACAATGAGTCAGTAACATATTATTCCCCTTTTACAATACCAGTCAAACACTTAATGAAGCTCAGTTCAACTATAAACCTATAGAGAAGGAGCTCTTAGAAATTGCATTTTCTTTTGGAAATATTTTTCCCTTTTCTAGTTTCAGAAAAATTTATTGATTACACTGACTATGATTCCTTATAATATTTGATGAATAAAATGGATTCAAAGAGGAGACTAATGTGGGGGATCCTATTGCTCTATGAATTCAACATTTTTATCAAGGATACCAATATAATATAAAATTTTGTAACAATATTTCTATATCTGGCTTCCAGTACCCAATAAAATAGATGATGATGATCTAGACATTGAATTCAACTTTACCAATTAAAGAATTTTTATTATAAATTAGAATCCACATCCATGGATTTTAGATATTGAAAGTTATACATATATGAAATCCCTCTTTCCTGACCTCGCTTATCAATAATGAAGGATATTTTTTGTTTATGTTTCACAGTACTACTAGGATGACCCACTCCTTTTTAATCATCTGCATTATGGATTATAGCAATATTGAATCCCATAGGATGAGATCTAATGTGTGTTAGATTTGTGTAACATATTTCAAACTCATGGAAGTAATGGTGTAGAATGCACCATAAAAAAATATATAGACTGCACTTTTCTGTCCCATGACAAAACCAGAAATCTGTTATTATTATCAAATATTTCATTTGTTCTAATAAACTATCACCATTGGAAAATGGAATGAAATGACCCAAAACACAATAATGAAATTCAAAATAATCAATATGTGGGGTGTTGAATTTATGAGTCCCATTATTTATTAACATGCATTGTTTTATATCCATTTCTGAATGGAATACATCACCAAATGTTTAGAAGTATATTCCACATGTCACATAACAACAAAGGGGTTTTGTGAATTTCGTAAAAAATATTAATTCGGATTTCCTCGACTACTCATTACTGATTAAGGAATACATTTTACCCCAAATTTTTTTTAATGAAATATTATATAAATATTGAATCATATATAACCAATGGACTCCCTATCACCCGTATAGGTGACCGAACTACAAAAAAACTCCCAATGGTACAACATCCGTATAATTAGCGCATGGTAATCCAGATTATTTTCTAGTAGAAACATATAATTTCTCATTTTTGGTCAATTAAGAAGATCAATATAGATTACCTATATTCTAGGAATGTTTTGATTACATATTTTCATGAATTGGAAGAAATAAAGAACTATGATTATGAACATGAACATATCAACAAATAAATTAACAAAAAATGACATAATCAATGCATCATGAGATGAATTTTCTTAACAACGAATAAGGTCTTATTTTACAACTCAATAATAAAACCGAACCCTTTCAAGCTAAAACACATATTGGTGGGACCCTTTATGGCCATTCAAGTATTTACTTATTGGATGGTAGAGATTTATAGAGAAGGTTTACTACAATTAAATTTAAATCGTCAATGTTTAATAATATATCAAGAACCCTCCCATGAGGGGTGTTTTATTAGCATGAAATTCCAATGAGCACCATTGTTCCATGTTCTCGACAACAAAAAAGCACTGATTAAGTTACAACTAAACATAGTTCATGTATAGATATATTATATTATTATGAGAATGAGGATCAGTTGATGAGCCCCACGTGAAAGTTAATAGGATATTAATCAAGGATGTGTGAATATCACCAAACACACATCCTAAAATCAGAATTTTCTACTTATAGCTTTTCCTTCTTCGATTTAATAAATTTCAAAATTACACATCATGTATCTCAATACACATCCTGTAATGTTCATATCTTATTATTTAATTTCTAAATGGTTCATGAAGAACCTTAACCTAACCACCTATTAATTTGTAGTCTCACCAGACCTCATCCCCATCCTTCCATTTCTCACCACTCAGACCCAACCCCCTTCTTCTTCTACCCTTATATATTCATCCTTCATACACACATTTTTCACCTCTCTATAGTCGACTGTACCCCAAGAATAGAATGAATAATTATCTTGAGAATGCCTACTTATGATCTAGTGCCTGAGTGAGTTGATATTCCACCAGTGATGCTGAAGAGTAGTTCTGAACTAACAGTACATTGTACATATTCCTCCTCTACATTCACCGTAGTCCCTGAGGAGCTAGTTTCTCTTATGAAATCTCAGTTCAACTCCAATGGGTCTCATGATTACTCCCACCACCACATTAACCCATAATATATTATATATATCCCCAAAACATTGTTTCATTATACTATTTATGGGAAAACTATCATGGAACAATAAAACTCTTAAAATGGTTGTCCTTCCATGACTGAAAATCAGTCTTTAGGTACTCCAACACATCGTCAGCCTATATATCTTCTCCCGTATCGATCTATGTAACGATACAAAATATGAATTATTTAATTATTTCATTACCACTTTTGAGTAATCCATTTATTTCCTCAAATTCAGATTATTCAAACAACATCAAATATTTGATTCACAGAGTTTGGCATATAGGCCATGATTTATACTTAAAACAATTCTAAATAATAGATATTCCAATCATTGCTGCTGGAGACATCCAATTAACATTCCAAAAGACTTTAGAGGTTTATTTAATGGGGTCGAAAAACATATCATGATACCAAGATTAATATATCCACTTTTCTCTATGGTCCAACACTATGAATTGTTTATAGGGCATTGAAGAATGCATGATACCCTCATTCCAAATCTCACAACATTGTTAGCTAATGGATATCATTATACTTACTAATACAATGTACATTCCATTTATAAACATGGTCTCTCAGCTTTCATTATAATATAGAGCACATGCATATAGAATTATAGAAATGTTTGTGGGTGGATATTTCATCATCCATTTTTCTCATCATCTCAGTGTTTTTGAGTCAACACTTAAACACACCTCCCTCATTTTTTTGTATTTCGTTGAATTCCAATTGCGATAAAAGAAACAATTACTTTATAATGATGGTAAAACCTACTGGTGGGAACCATGAGTAATTGAGGTGGTTGAAGAGGATCCCAATGAACATGCATCTGACCTTGAACTAACCCCTACAACAACTTCTCCAGTAACCACTTGTAACCTAGCCCCTGATCCATCCATACACAACCATGACAAAAACGAATCACATAAATTGAAAAATCCTACACCAACAACAAGCCCAGTTTTCTTTCAATACAAGCATACAAACAACATTTCCCTGCATGAATTTTTGGTAGGCAACCCTTATGGGGAAAGGGCCCATTAGCCATATCATCCACTGATGTTCCTTTCATTGATCCATCTTAAATATCCATAAACACACTAAATATAATTATATCCCCACCACCCAACACTGAGATACCATGAATCACCATATATCCATTACCATTAGTTGATCCTCCAACCTTGACTTCCATTCCCAATATTGAGCATGAGGGCTAGCTGCATACACCCTCTTTTTGGGAGAGGACTGTTGATGACGAACTAGATGATGTTGGTTACTCATGTTCTAACCCAGTAAACTCCCCCATTTTTTATGCTTCCAAGGATCTCGTTTTTTAAAATATGCAATCCTTTTCATTGTTATGTTATTTCACATAACATATACAAGAAATACTATTTTTTCATTCTTTTTAAATGATTATTTTTCATTTCATTACAATATTATAGTAACCATGTTTATATCAAATTTTTATTATATGATAATAGATATGGATATTCTATAAATACCATGCATTTCATAATAGATGACATAACATCTAATTGATGACAATCTCTAGCTGTTGGAGCTACCCATATAGATCCATTCTCTGAATCAATCACGACCACAATGATCACCGATACCTTACCTACCACAACAAATTTATGCATATTATGCTCCCAAGGTAATCAATCATCTAGTAGACCATGAAATAAATATGATACCACCACCAACAGCTACTAAACATAAAGGAGATCATAGAATATTGATGATACTGACTGATACTTTAATATATTCATATGGTTGATTATGTTAGTGTTTGTGAATAATTGGAGGGCATAAAATTTTCATTATTTTTTTGGATTCACAGTAATATGATAGTCTGTTATTTTTTTGTAGTTATTTTTTATTCATATGTCACTGGAACTTTATTATATAACACATATCTAAATGTAAAAAAATATCTTTTATTGTTATTCATTATTCAAAACGTCCTACATTAATTCTTTCAAATTGATTAAACCCTTTGCGATATTGTTTTATTTACTGTAGTAATTATCTTCTAACAAATTATTCATGAATATTAATTCAAAAAAAATTATTTCCAATGTTTTTCCCATGGTGAGAAACTCATTCTGGAGAGCTCTTTATTCCATATCATCACTTTACTACATTTTTATTTTATTATTCTATACTTTATTTTCCATACCCCACCGAAAGTATTTTCAGGGACAGTGCATATAGGTTCTCATTATAAGTGTGGGGGATTATTTCTTCAGATTCAATATTTATAAACATGGATTATTTCTTAATTATAATATACCTTGGAGTGATTTTTCTTTTGAAGAAATTTTTAATTCTAATACAAATTGAACACACACATATATATATAAAATTTACATTGGAAATTGATGTAAATCCTTATTTTTATATTTTTTATATTTTTTAAATGATTGATGATTTTATAAACGTATTTCAAATTGAAATTTTTTAAATTTTTATTATTTATATATTACATTATTTTATACATTGAGTGATTACAGGTTTTCTCTACATCCATTAGTTAGTGGATTCTCTCCCTATTATGGAATATTCTTTTACGAGATTCCTTATTTAGTGATACATCGGACATTTAAACCTATCCAATCATTAATTGAGAACATATTGAACCTATGAGTGAAAAATATAATTTTAATATGATGGAATAAATAATAATTGAGCCAATTTTTCAAGAGACCCACCTTATATTTTTCCTATAATTATCCTATAGATGATATGGATTAATATAATAGGTTGCATCCATTCCAACCGAATTAACCATTCAAACCCTTGTATTTGAATTAAGAATGAAATTACATTAAAATAGCATGTGGGAGTTTTTTTTATCTAGTGGACTTGTGATGATTTGATAGAGGAGATAAATGGTGGTGATTACCCGATTGTTTTATTATGATACATGCGAATTTATTCATATTTTACGATTATCACATTACTTTTAAATTAAACAATTTAGAGAAAAATAAGTTTTTGGTGTCTATTAAGAAGGTAAAATATCTGAATTTATAGTATGATGAAAACCATGAAGGATCTTATGTGATTAGGTAAGGATGTGTGATCTTTCCTAGACATGACATTCAAAAAATAAAAGATACCAAAACTAAATTAATGGAACATGGTACCTTCGATACACACATTATATATTCATGGGTCCACCTTGAGATGTTGGGTGAATGTAATTAATATTTTATGGAATGAGTTATTTTAACTTTTGTATCATGAAATTAATGAATTATACTTTTGAAAAACCCATCCTTTTAGCATTTTCACTTTCTACTAACCTACCAATAGCATTAGAGTCATTTAACACATTTTTTTATATCAATCAAAATTTATTTTTTTTATTTATTTTTAACATAGTGATGATTGAACCAATGATATCTTATCGTTAGGAACAATGATTCAGGATATGATCATAACTCTAGTAAAATTTTAAAATCTGTGTTAATAGAAAATTCATTATGCGGTCAATTGAAAAATTTGTATAAAATGTATGGAAATTGTAAGAAACTATTTTTAAATGGTTTATAATATGAATAATTAACTAACTAATGAAGAATGAATTATTTTATATTCAGGATCTATTATTGAGACTTAGTTATTCTACTATCAATTATTTTTATTTTCATAGTTATCATTAATGTTTAATATTTTAAAAGATTTTTACCATTTTTAATCATGTTGAGATGGTATTTTCATTAGGACATGAAATTGTTCAACTATGGGGAAACATGATATAATGAAATAGTATAGGCATTTTTAAATCTATTAATTAATTAATATTTTTGTTTTATTTGATAATTCACCATGTATGTGTTGAATATTTAATGAAATATGTTTTCTATATAGAAAGGAAAAATATGAGGAAACTAGTCAAAAAATTATCATTACATGTATTCAAATACACATAAATTGTAACACCCCAAGATTTCATAGTGTGTTATTTCTTCAAAATAATTCAATAACTTGCACTACACGCAACACCGAGTTCAATCACACCATGACTTACAAAAATAATCCATTCAAAAGCGGTTATGAATAGTATTATCTAAATTTTAAACTTTATATAATCCTTATAATTTTAGAATCCATATTATGAGTTTCCTTGATATAATGCAAGAACAAATTCATTTTCAGTATTGCACTTTTATCAACTTTTAATAGTGAACCCTTTTTAAATACAATATTTTAAACATTTTGACTAAATGGGGACATCAAAAAATTTAAAATGAAACATCCCAAGCTTCCACGGTACGCTTTCCTTTGAATAATACAGTAGCGTGTGTTATACGCAACTTCGAGTTTTAACACACACCGTAACCAATCAAACTAGCTGTTATGAATAGTAATACCTACTTTTTGAAATCATATATATTCTATATTTCAAAATGGACTTAATTTTTGGATTCGGAATATCAAAATTAACCTAGGATGAAATTTTGGTACTTTTCGGAAAACTTTTATATTTTGATGAATAGTGAAAATTACTAAATTTTAATTAAAAACAACTTTTTTAATCAAAATAATTAATAGTGATAAATTATTAATTTGAGTGGTTTTAAAGTATATTTAGAATATATTTTTACCACTTAATATAATGTTGGTCATTGGACATAATTTTACAATTAAACCGAACATAAACAAGTGTCAATCTTTTGATAGTTATTATCTCTTAAAAACACGCTTTTTGTTTTGACAGCGGGAATTAATTTTAAATTAATTTCTGCCACTTCTGTGTTTTGAATTTAGGAAAATGGATTCCATATTTGGAATCAGGATGTTCAAATTGTGTAAATAGGTAACTTTTATTTTTAGACATTTTGAATAATTACTGCGGTAAATATTTTATTTACCATGGTTAAGGGTAAATCCGGTAAATAAGGGTTAAAAAAATAATATTATAATAATACTAAATTACCCTAAAAACGTGTCTTAACCCTATTGGTTGATAGATGGTCGACCATGGGCATCTTTGGGTCTATTTTGGGACCCCATGGATCCACTTGTAAGTGATAATGACACTTTATTTTAATTAAGTCAAAATGAATACAAAAATGACACAAGCATATATCGTTTAGAACAACAATTTTTACATAGGGTTATACATGTTGGATTTTCGATTATAAATATTCATTAGAAAGATAAAACGATTTCCTACATAATGATATTTTATTTATAATTTTTAGACATTAAATAAGTTATTTTATTTATGACACAATGATGATGCAGTAATTACTATAATAGTGCAAAATTAAAATAATTGATATTGTAAATACCCAAATAAATATAATATGAAACTTTTAATGAATTAAACTAATTTTCTAGGCTAATATGATATATTAGTATTGATTTAATGGACTTTTTTCGAAGTAATCAATCTGTTATGAGTTTCACAAAAATCAACTATTGAATAGTGTCAAAATTGACATAAAAGAGTTCTTAAAACAAATATTATATTATTAATTGATATTAAATTCCTAAAAATCTAAGGTTCGGCCAAGAGACTTATATTATGATAGGTTAATCATTAATGGATCACTTGGGGGTCTCTTGTTTGTATATAGTAAGTTTATTAACCATATTATATAAAAATACAAAGAGACATTGTAAAAGTGAAACTAATTAACTTAGAGTTAATACTTAAAGATAAGGTTAATATAAGTACCCAAACCTGTCTAAATTCTATTGGTTGAGTGGTTTTCGACCTATCCCCACCTTAACCTTTGAATAGTCAACTTTGGAGCCATTAGAAACCGAATATGAATTTATTATAAATTAATATTTCTAGCTTTTCCAAAGGTGCCCCTCACCCCTCTTATAAAAGGGCACTCCTCCTTCTCTTTTCCTCACACCTCTAAAGCCACTTGGCTCGTCCAAACTCTGCCCAAATAAGCTCCGCACATCCCTCTCCTCCTCCTTGAAGCTTCCCCTTAGGCAGAAATCATTTCAAGAAGTCCTTTGGTTCCAACCAAAGTGAGTTACCTAAATTAAAGGTAACAATTTCTCTTAAAGTATCTTCATTTATTTTGCTTCTCCAACCCCCAAAATCTTTTTATTTCCTTTCTTTTGTAACAACACCAGTATCCTAAATATACTAGGATGTTGTTATAATAAGGATTCAAACTACACATACACACAACTCCATCTAATGGATGATGAACATAATGTTTCTGTGGATGGCAAACTAACGCCTCACGAAACGATGATTGTTCAAATACATCTTACCACCTCTCAAGGTGGCCATTATGATAGAACTGTAATTAAATATGATATTAATGATATATATTTTATATATAAGCTTCTGTAATTCCATTTTATTTCATACCATTATTCGTTTCATGTTGTATATACATACGATAATTTCATTTGAGGAAGTGCGGACTACCGCCCCCTTAAAATGATATGACTCGTTCATACCACACATGGAACGTATAAAGGATGGTGTTAATGAACTTAAGTAACATATATAAAATACTATACTGGAATAGTAATATACCTATGTATCATTTGGATTAGATTATTTTAAAATAAAAATTAAATGGAAGTAGCGTTCGTGCGCACGTACGGACTACCGTCTCCACGAACGCGATAAGATTCATTCTCCATCATATCCATTCAAGTCTTATTCTCATTTTGGGGTTAAAAATAATGTTAATATCATTCTGGATATGAATGAGATACAACAAACATGGGTTATGTAACAAAACATATAAAATAAAATGAGTAAGTTAACACCCGAAACGATGATAATTCTAAGATAATATTAATAAATCAATGTTAAAAGATCATATATGATATCATATTAATATATATGATTCTTGTATAATTTAATAACAATTATTTCACCATTATACAGGAGGTTAACCTACCCCAACCAATGAAAAGTACAAGGTAAGGGTTATTTCACAATCTCTTCATTATTCGAGGTTGTTTATACGTAATAATCTACTGGGATCTCTTTATCATCCACATCCATGTTTCTTCGAAATGTATTTCAAAACATTTTTACTATTTACAAGAATATGGGTTAAAGTCATTTATACCCTTGTTTGACTTTTTATAAGAGGTTTATAAAGGAATCTTTCCGTCGTTTTCAAAACAATGTTCTTTTTAACCTTTTCGACAGAATTGAGGTAAGAATGTTTTTTTAACTTATACGGCGGGTGCGGTTATTTTCCGCCGTTATAAAATCGTCGAAGCTTTACATACAAGATTATAAGAATATTTTCAAAGAAAATGTTTTATTTTATATGGATCTTAAATGATTTCAAAATAAAAGGAGATACTTCTTTAAAAAGAATTTTGATTTCATCTATGTCAACATCCTTTGATGGATTTTAAGATTATTTGAAGTTGATTTATTATGATACAAAAATTCTATATTGAATTGAAGGTTTTGTGATATGTTTGACTGTGGATGTGCTATTTTTATACCATTCATAGTTTATGGCGAAATTATTGACATTTCGTATGCTAGTTTTAATCCGAATGTTTATGTTATATTTCAAACTTTTCTTCAGATGAATGTGCTAAACAAGTATGTTCCGGGTTGGGGACCGGTAAAAGTAAGCCCTCCAGGTTGGGGACTGGTAAAAGTAAGCCCTCCAGGTTGGGGACTGGTTAAAGTAAGCCCTCCAGGTTAGGGACTGGTAAAAGTATGCCCTCCGGGTTGGTGTCCGGTTATTAGAGGCACTCCGGGTTGGTGTCCGGTTATTAGAGGCACTCCGGGTTGGTGTCCGGTTATTAGAGGCACTCCGGGTTGGGTTCCGGTTAGAAGTAACCCCTAGGTCTTGGGATGAGGCCTAGACAAAGAAATTAACGTTTAGCATTATGCATTCCAACATTATGAAAGTGGTTATTGATTTTTGCATGTGATTATTCATTTAGTAGAATATCCATGTGAATAAGTAAATGGCATTATTTCATTTATGCCATACCATGTTGAAAGTTCGTATTTAAAAGGCTTTTGTTTTAGTTATACATTGCCATAAATGTTTATTCTTATTTATGAAAGTTTCCACTTTATTGTTATCCTTACTGGGCATTTGAGCTCACCCCTTTTTTTTTGTTTTATTTTTCCCAGGATGTGAAGAAGTAAGTTATGAATGACCTGCAGGGATTTTTATGAGGGGTTAATAGTGTGGATTGTGGAAACATTATGTTGTTGTATTAGTTTTTCATTTTATGATGTAATATAAAACTTATGAATATATCTAGTGTTTCCAAGGCTACTAAACCAATCGGTCTTTCGAGATTTGATCTTTCTTGTGATCATGCCAATGTTACGAAGTAATGCACCGACTCTGGGTAGCTGGGGTCGGGGCGTTACAGTTGGTATCAGAGGAAGTTTAGTACAAACCTTGGAAGCTAGATTTAGATAAACTCTGATTAGAGCACATAGACCTAAGATGAACTTTGAGGATTAGTATAGAAGAACTTCCTAGAATTTTGGTATTGTAGAGACTTTGTGAGTTTTCCGAGCAATACATCCCTGTCTGGATACGAGCAGGTAGAGGCGGCTCTGGCACAGATGTACCTAGGGGTAAAACCCGAAAACACCGCTTTGAGCTAGACTCGAACGGGAACTGGTGCACGACAACGGGCCTTGCTGCACTCTTGGTTACGACACTCCCGGGGGATATGCTTAGGATAACTCTCATTTTCTTTACAAATCATTATGAAGGGTTTATGAGTATATACTTCCTCAAAGAAAACATTTTTATGATTATGGATTATATCCATAAATACTTCAATTTATGTTAAGTGTTTTATAAGTATGTGATTATGTATTTTGATTCATAAACTGATCTAGTTTATTCCATTGTTTAGAAATGGCACCCAGTAGAAGGAATGAGAACTCTAGCAATGCACATGATACAAAGAGAAAGAAGGATCATATCTTTCATGGTCTTAAGCCAGAATTTATAAGAGAAATAGTCTCCCATGTATTATCATCATATGAAGAAATAATATCATGTGTTGATAAGATAAGTAAAGATTTTACTGAGTCCTATGTATTTGAAGAGAAGCAAGAGAAGAAAAGGATGGAAGAGAGAAATATGGATAAACGGAAGAGGGAAAAGAAGAATTTTCCCATATGTGGTAACTGTGGAAAGAAACACCCTGGAACTTGCCTGAAAGGAATGGGAGTTTGTTATAAGTGTGGAGGAAAAGGGCACAAAGTACGTGACTGCAGGGGTAAGAAAATGGTTTCAAATGTACAATGCTTCATTTGCAAGGAGTTTGGACACTACGCGAACCTATGTCCCAGTCATCAGACTATGATGCAAATGATGCTATTGGATAATAATCAAGTTATGATACTACCACAGATGAAGAGGAATGATTAGAGTTCTTATGTTGATTATGTCAATTGAGTGTTGTATCAACAATGTACTTGTTATAATAATTATGGAGTATATAAGGATTGTACTGCAGTACTATTTCATTAAGGACTTGAGATTGTGTGGAACAAAGAAAAGTGACTCAATAGCAGGATAAATTTTTGGAAAATATATGGTTGAGAGAATGATAAACCATAATATAGTTCTGATACCGAGGTAGTGATTTTCGAATAATACATGATTATTTTGGAAAAATTATATTGGATATTCTTGACTACCTTGGAACTGATTAATGATTTGTATATTCCATCATTGTTGGGGTTTAAAACATTTTTGGATTAATGAAGTATATCCAGCATTATATATGGAATAAGGGAGCATTAATGTAATCAATAAGGAATATGGTAATACATGATGAAGGTATTCATATGCTATTACGGGGTAAAAAGGATCCACATTATGTTTACCTTCCTTATAAATGTTGGACTGTGAGTTTGGACAGAAGTATTTTGGATAGTTCTAGTTTGGATTATTTTGGATTGCCATAAAAGGACAACCCGGAGGTCGGGCGGCAACCCGTCGCGTCCGGCAATGCCGCAAGACTTGAACCCGCAACCGAAGGGCGACAAGGGTGTATCACCTACCACTATCCCACGAGATGTCCTGGATTAAATAAAGTAGTTTTTTTAAATGATCTGGTAGATGAATTATAAATTCGTTTATTTTGGAACCCTGTACGAATAGTATAAATAGAATTTTTTATGAGTAAAAGATGAGTTTGTGGTAGAAATTTATTAAGTAAGTATATCTCCTTATGATCTTAGCCAATCTCGTAAATAAATTCCTCAACATTAAGAAAAGGAACTTAGAACAAAAATGTTGTCCTAGATGGTGCCTTAAATCATCACTAATTTATGGCTTTGGGATTGTTGGCCTTTTCATAGCTATGTTCTCTACCACTCTCCATCAGATAATTGATGGTTAGATTTCTCTTCCATATCCATATTTTCCTACATGGAACCCTAGTATGTGTTATTTTCGGTAATCTTCATACTTTCCACTCTTTATTTTAAATAGAGGCCTCATTAATTCATTTTTCGATGTGGGATTTCAACTAAGATATTTTGAAACGTCAAAAATGTGTTATCCTAATACCCTATGTTTTGTTGAACCGATGGTATTTCAAATCATCATAGATTGATGAATTTAAGGACCTCAATTTTACACTTGTTTGTGATTGATGACTTCAATCACTACCTATAAATATTTACGTTTTTCCTCCAATTATATGTCTCTAATTGCCACCAATGTTCCCCTAATCGAGATCATAATTTGGTGGTGACCCTTTCATTTCTCTTTTCCTCATATTAAGACTAAATTTTAGTAACCCAATTTCCGATGTGGGTTTTCCCACAAATATATTTTCTATTTTCAACCTTTTATTTTTGAAGAATAATTTCAAATTGCGAGGACGCAATTTATTGAAGGAGGGGAGAATGTAACACCCCAAGATTTCATAGTGTGTTATTTCTTCAAAATAATTCAATAACTTGCACTACACGCAACACCGAGTTCAATCACACCATGACTTACAAAAATAATCCATTCAAAAGCGGTTATGAATAGTATTATCTAAATTTTAAACTTTATATAATCCTTATAATTTTAGAATCCATATTATGAGTTTCCTTGATATAATGTAAGAACAAATTCATTTTCAGTATTGCACTTTTATCAACTTTTAATAGTGAACCCTTTTTAAATACAATATTTTAAACATTTTGACTAAATGGGGACATTAAAAAATTTAAAATGAAACATCCCAAGCTTCCACGGTACGCTTTTCTTTGAATAATACAGTAGCGTGTGTTATACGCAACTTCGAGTTTTAACACACACCGTAACCAATCAAACTAGCTGTTATGAATAGTAATACCTACTTTTTGAAATCATATATATTCTATATTTCAAAATGGACTTCATTTTTGGATTCGGAATATCGAAATTAACCTAGGGTGAAATTTTGGTACTTTTCGGAAAACTTTTATATTTTGATGAATAGTGAAAATTACTAAATTTAAATTAAAAACAACTTTTTTAATCAAAATAATTAATAGTGATAAATTATTAATTTGAGTGGTTTTAAAGTATATTTAGAATATATTTTTACCACTTAATATAATGTTGGTCATTGGACATAATTTTACAATTAAACCGAACATAAACAAGTGTCAATCTTTTGATAGTTATTATCTCTTAAAAACACGCTTTTTGTTTTGACAGCGGGAATTAATTTTAAATTAATTTCTGCCACTTCTGTGTTTTGAATTTATGAAAATGGATTCCATATTTGGAATCAGGATGTTCAAATTGTGTAAATAGGTAACTTTTATTTTTAGACATTTTGAATAATTACTGCGGTAAATATTTTATTTACCATGGTTAAGGGTAAATCCGGTAAATAAGGGTTAAAAAAATAATATTATAATAATACTAAATTACCCTAAAAACGTGTCTTAACCCTATTGGTTGATAGATGGTCGACCATGGGCATCTTTGGGTCTATTTTGGGACCCCATGGATCCACTTGTAAGTGATAATGACACTTTATTTTAATTAAGTCAAAATGAATACAAAAATGACACAAGCATATATCGTTTAGAACAACAATTTTTACATAGGGTTATACATGTTGGATTTTCGATTATAAATATTCATTAGAAAGCTAAAAAGATTTCCTACATAATGATATTTTATTTATAATTTTTAGACATTAAATAAGTTATTTTATTTATGACACAATGATGATGCAGTAATTACTATAATAGTGAAAAATTAAAATAATTGATATTGTAAATACCCAAATAAATATAATATGAAACTTTTAATGAATTAAACTAATTTTCTAGGCTAATATGATATATTAGGATTGATTTAATGGACTTTTTTCGAAGTAATCAATCTGTTATGAGTTTCACAAAAATCAACTATTGAATAGTGTCAAAATTGACATAAAAGAGTTCTTAAAACAAATATTATATTATTAATTGATATTAAATTCCTAAAAATCTAAGGTTCGGCCAACAGACTTATATTATGATAGGTTAATCATTAATGGATCACTTGGGGGTCTCTTGTATGTATATAGTAAGTTTATTAACCATATTATATAAAAATACAAAGAGACATTGTAAAAGTGAAACTAATTAACTTAGAGTTAATACTTAAAGATAAGGTTAATATAAGTACCCAAACCTGTCTAAATTCTATTGGTTGAGTGGTTTTCGACCTATCCCCACCTTAACCTTTGAATAGTCAACTTTGGAGCCATTAGAAACCGAATATGAATTTATTATAAATTAATATTTCTAGCTTTTCCAAAGGTGCCCCTCACCCCTCTTATAAAAGGGAACTCATCCTTCTCTTTTCCTCACACCTCTAAAGCCACTTGGCTCGTCCAAACTCTGCCCAAATACGCTCCCCACATCCCTCTCCTCCTCCTTGAAGCTTCCCCTTAGGCAGAAATCATTTCAATAAGTCCTTTGGTTCCAACCAAAGTGAGTTACCTAAATTAAAGGTAACAATTTCTCTTAAAGTATCTTCATTTATTTTGCTTCTCCAACCCCCAAAATCTTTTTATTTCCTTTCTTTTGTAACAACACCAGTATCCTAAATATACTAGGATGTTGTTATAATAAGGATTCAAACTACACATACACACAACTCCATCTAATGGATGATGAACATAATGTTTCTGTGGATGGCAAACTAACGCCTCACGAAACGATGATTGTTCAAATACATCTTACCACCTCTCAAGGTGGCCATTATGATAGAACTGTAATTAAATATGATATTAACGATATATATTTTATATATAAGCTTCTGTAATTCCATTTTATTTCATACCATTATTCGTTTCATGTTGTATATACATACGATAATTTCATTTGAGGAAGTGCGGACTACCGCCCCCTTAAAATGATATGACTCGTTCATACCACACATGGAACGTATAAAGGATGGTGTTAATGAACTTAAGTAACATATATAAAATACTATACTGGAATAGTAATATACCTATGTATCATTTGGATTAGATTCTTTTAAAATAAAAATTAAATGGAAGTAGCGTTCGTGCGCACGTACGGACTACCGTCTCCACGAACGCGATAAGATTCATTCTCCATCTTATCCATTCAAGTCTTATTCTCATTTTGGGGTTAAAAATAATGTTAATATCATTCTGGATATGAATGAGATACAACAAACATGGCTTATGTAACAAAACATATAAAAGAAAATGAGTAAGTTAACACCCGAAACGATGATAATTCTAAGATATTATTAATAAATCAATGTTAAAAGATCATATATGATATCATATTAATATATATGATTCTTGTATAATTTAATAACAATTATTTCACCATTATACAGGAGGTTAACCTACCCCAACCAATGAAAAGTACAAGGTAAGGGTTATTTCACAATCTCTTCATTATTCGAGGTTGTTTATACGTAATAATCTACTGGGATCTCTTTATCATCCACATCCATGTTTCTTCGAAATGTATTTCAAAACATTTTTACTATTTACAAGAATATGGGTTAAAGTCATTTATACCCTTGTTTGACTTTTTATAAGAGGTTTATAAAGGAATCTTTCCGTCGTTTTCAAAACAATGTTCTTTTTAACCTTTTCGACATAATTGAGGTAAGAATGTTTTTTTAACTTATACGGCGGGTGCGGTTATTTTCCGCCGTTATAAAATCGTCGAAGCTTTACATACAAGATTATAAGAATATTTTCAAAGAAAATGTTTTATTTTATATGGATCTTAAATGATTTCAAAATAAAAGGAGATACTTCTTTAAAAAGAATTTTGATTTCATCTATGTCAACATCTTTTGATGGATTTTAAGATTATTTGAAGTTGATTTATTATGATACAAAAATTCTATATTGAATTGAAGGTTTTGTGATATGTTTGACTGTGGATGTGCTATTTTTATACCATTCATAGTTTATGGCGAAATTATTGACATTTCGTATGCTAGTTTTAATCCGAATGTTTATGTTATATTTCAAACTTTTCTTCAGATGAATGTGCTAAACAAGTATGTTCCGGGTTGGGGACCGGTAAAAGTAAGCCCTCCAGGTTGGGGACTGGTAAAAGTAAGCCCTCCAGGTTGGGGACTGGTTAAAGTAATCCCTCCAGGTTAGGGACTGGTAAAAGTATGCCCTCCGGGTTGGTGTCCGGTTATTAGAGGCACTCCGGGTTGGTGTCCGGTTATTAGAGGCACTCCGGGTTGGTGTCCGGTTATTAGAGGCACTCCGGGTTGGGTTCCGGTTAGAAGTAACCCCTAGGTCTTGGGATGAGGCCTAGACAAAGAAATTAACGTTTAGCATTATGCATTCCAACATTATGAAAGTGGTTATTGATTTTTGCATGTGATTATTCATTTAGTAGAATATCCATGTGAATAAGTAAATGGCATTATTTCATTTATGCCATACCATGTTGAAAGTTCGTATTTAAAAGGCTTTTGTTTTAGTTATACATTGCCATAAATGTTTATTCTTATTTATGAAAGTTTCCACTTTATTGTTATCCTTACTGGGCATTTGAGCTCACCCCTTTTTTTTGTTTTATTTTTCCCAGGATGTGAAGAAGTAAGTTATGAATGACCTGCAGGGATTTTTATGAGGGGTTAATAGTGTGGATTGTGGAAACATTATGTTGTTGTATTAGTTTTTCATTTTATGATGTAATATAAAACTTATGAATATATCTAGTGTTTCCAAGGCTACTAAACCAATCGGTCTTTCGAGATTTGATCTTTCTTGTGATCATGCCAATGTTACGAAGTAATGCACCGACTCTGGGTAGCTGGGGTCGGGGCGTTACATAAATAATTTGTATTCCACATTCGCAATCTGGCACAAGTCATGAAGCCAATCACGAAGAAATTATAATCCATGAAATGATTACTTGATGTGAATATACAATACACATCATGAAACATTTTAAATTCAATTTCATATTTGAAAATCAATTCAAAGGGGGAGCACATCATAAAGACAAGTTTCAAATTATGGGAAGAGTAAAGCATCAAAATATCAATGATTCAGGAATAGATTCTCATAGATTCACATATTAATGAAAATACATGGCTAATATTTTGGATCACAATTACACAATGTGATATTTTTACATGTCATGTAAATCCCCATGTATTAAAATCTCAGATATGCATAATATTAGAATAATATACAATAGTCATTTGATTTTCAGTTTCTATCATGTTATTTAGACTTTTATGTACCTCCTCTCTCAACTAAACATGTATCAATTCCATTTATTTATTTTCCATATATTCAATCACTATGTATCCTTTTTCATGCATTCCTCTAACTTTTTCCAACAAAAATTAAAATTAATTCATTATCTATTTTGATCCATATTCAACAATATACCCTTCTCATGTTATTTAACATTACTTATTTCATGTATCTGTCTGGTTGTTGTTTTGACTCATTTAAATTTTAAACTAACTTCACTTGAGTACATGATCCTTGACTGGTTGATATCAATTTTTTTTTCTATAAAATAAAATTATTTTCAATTCATTACCAACATATGATCGATTCCACTTTGGTTGGATGAACCACATATGGTAGTGGTTTAGAAGATGGAACTCTAAACATAATATATATCTAATTCTTATATGAGAAACCCTAAGGTTAGTTAATATGTTAAATAATAATATTTTACCAAATTTTATTATGCAACTCTAACCCTGGGATTTTTGAATGAATGACCCTATCCGGAATGGATTAGAATAGGTTTTGACCAATATGAAATGATACTTTTTACTATAGAAAATATTATTCATATATTTATCTTGTTATATTTCTCTAAAATGAGGAATATTTAACTTTTTTATTGATGTATTTGGTTTGACTATAGTCAAATACTGACCTTTTCTTTCTTTTCAGCCAAAATCATGTGACAATACCAAGATTGGATTATGATTATCCCATTACTTAAACCCAGACATTGATCCTGATCCATTTTTTCTATATCTTTTCATCATCTCAATTCTAATAGAATTAGTTCAGTTCCTTGCTCACACTATTTATGATGAATCATGCACACATGGTTCTAGTCCTAGTTCTGATCATCATGTTTAATCCTCATTGGACTGACCACACTCTGTCACTATAATAAAATTTACTATCATGTGTAGTCTGGGAAAAATAAATCCAATTGGACTACATCCCGCATGAATTAAATGATTCATATGGGCATGCCATGAATCATTAATGATGATTATAGGCTATCGTATCAAATATCATATTTCAGGATTCAATAAAATAGTTCTTATTCAAGATGATTCAATATTGAAAAAATTTAATTAGAGGAGGTTTAAAATATAGATTATTTTTGAGTGGTACTATGTGATAAAGATGAATAACTCCATGTAAAAAATACAGAAGCCTCGTTATATTTTTTCCAAAACATGATAACTATTAGATATGAATTTTTAAATATGAGTATAACTTTTTGATGATATTTAAGAATAATTAAATACTGATACCTAGGTATATTAAATTTAATTAAATTATATGAGGATTAAAAATTATTTTTTCAATGATTTCATCATGTTTATATGTGATTAGAAAATTTACAATATAAATCAATGTCAATAAAAATCATAGAAAAACTATATATTTTAAATATTTTATTTTTCTATGAATATATGATATATATATACCTATATATTAAAATATTAAGATATAATAATATTTGAGATTTCAATATCCTAGATATATAAGAATTCAAATTTCATAAATTTAGAATTATATTAATAGATATTGCATACTATTATGTATAGAATGTGAATGAAGAAGTATTTATAAAAATTAATACTGAATATTTTTATAATAGAAATGATATTGATAAAGAGAGGTAGGAAAATATTAATATAAACTCTCAGTAAATAAAATTATGGAATGAATAAGTTATTCCATGGATAAATTATTTTTTTACTCCAAGTACACTATATAAGAAACAAATATATGAGTATGATAGATATACAATTGATGATATCTAGTTGGAGACATTGAGTATTTAGTCTTTAATAAAAACTTATATTATATAAGTATTCTTAATATTGAGAAAAACACATTGAGGATTCACAAAGAAGTAAATAAGTTCTTATCTACACTGTCTATTATAGATATGAGATTCTCTTTGATGAACAACATCATATTGAAAATTAAAACTCATGTATTCTAGAACGAGTTATAGAATATAAAGTAATTGTTTCCTTTGTACCTATTTTTTCTATTATTATTGTTTTCACCATATTCCCGATTATCATATATAAATTGATAGTATGAAAGATGGTGTGCATGTGATATGTAAACTATGTGTCACTCGAGACGTAGTCATCTATAAGAAGGTGATCGATGCTATGAAACCTTGTATTCTTTTCCAAATTAATACTTTTTTATATTTCCATACATATTATCCAATCGATAGAGATAAATTTTGGTCCAATAAATTTATAGGTGGAGATTTGTAAATGGATAATATATAAATCAAATAAATTTATACATACACTAATTAAAAAATCCTATAAATATTAGATATATCAATTTTTATCATAGAAATTATACTGTTATTGATGACCTTACATCATGTACAACCACCATGTTTAATATTTTTATTTCTAATCCAAATGAAAACATAGATAATGATCCATGACATAGTGTAGGAGATAATAATTGACCCATGAATGATCCTTGATAATTATAAAATCATACATGTTAATTTATTTCTTGAAAACCAACATATTTTGTGATAAATGGGAATCCATGAATCATACCACCCCAAAATATCCATTATAAAAATTAACTGGGAATTAGTACCAACCCTCCCCCCATGGGTTACCAATATCATCAAGGCAATATCTATTTATAAGCAATCACATCATTATTGAAATGCATCCAAAATTAGTGACAATATAATGTTTAGAGTGTCGTAGTTTTTTAATCAAACCCTATTAACAGAGAATTTTCACTATATTTGAAGAACTTGTAATTCAATCAATATACATATCTTTTTTGGATATTAGGAAAAAATATAGCTTTAAAAAAAATAAATGGTAGGTTCTAAAATCAATATTACATATATTTTATAAAATTAAAATGATTTACCACCTATGGGTTAGAGATACCATTACTTAGGGATAATACATTATACAAGGATACAAATATGGGAGGATATTTAGGAAAATGAGACTATTATTTTCCTTATTATATGAAAATCTATTTTATGAAACCCTCAAGGACCAACAAATCCTAAGAATAATACGTATTAGAATTTTTTGAATCATGTCCAAGAACCTCCACATAATGACAATTAAAAATTAATATCCATTAATAGAATGGGGTAACAGTATTAAAACTTCATAAATATCCTATCTTAGTGTGGCTCAATTACCCAAACCCATGAACAATATGAGAAATCAAATCACAGAATCATTAGGATGACACTAGGTAGACCGTCTATTGATTGGCATATGTACTGTAAAAAATGGTCTAATTCTATTCATGTTGATCTATATTGACAAGTTATTTAATATTTTACATCTAATATATAATTATATATTATTATTGACTCTATAAGAGGGAAAAATTATGGAAAAATTGTTATGATGATTTTCTCACTAGTTGGAAATGACAAATATATTCAATTAAAATGAATCACCCACCAAGGTATTTTTTAGGGATTTGTATTGATAGTTTAGATTATTGGGTATATTAAAAAGAATTTTTTATAGTATCTAGGTGGATTTCGTGTGTTTATATAGAAATTATGGTGTCCAATCGTAGTTATGTAGAAAAATAAGAAAAACATATTCCACCTAACACATCTAGTGTTTCATTAATAAAAAATTTATATATATGTACTATGACACACGAATCGATTATAGTCTAATATGATTCCATGTTACCCAAAAAATTAAAATCATTAGTGGAATTAATTTTTTGAGTGAAATTCCTAGGACCCTCTCAATAGAAATAAGAATGTACAATCAATAATATAAATTATTGTGTTTATTCTATATGTAATGATAATGTTCAACGTTACTAAATTTAATATATATAAATGAACATAGTCCTGATTTTGGAAATCTAGATGTAGTAATATATTTAGATGATGAAAAATTTCAAAAATCTCCACAGTAATAGTTTCCCACATCACAACATCAAATATTACATTTTCTTTGAGTATTGGATGGGGAAGATGGTATATTGTTGTATAATTGATATTAAGGACCATTTGGTGTATCCCACATGCATTTATTTAATCCAATATGATGATAAATATATTGATAATTAACCATAGGACTTCATAAAGTATTTATATGTGTTTAATATTTTTCCAAAATGAATGTCTATTACTAAATTCAATGTTATAATTCATGCATTATAAAAATATCCAGCATCATCCCTAGCCAAATAATCATTTTCTGTTAATTCCTTCAATTTTCTTGTACATGAGGATCAAATAATAGTAATAAGATATAAAATTCGACTATTATAATTAATTCAACTATAAATTTATGAAAATACAAATTATTACAAATCATTAAAATGAAATAATGTAAGGGGAAATGGGTTACCAATATGAATACCATTAGATCTGTGGATATATTAATCAATTAAAGGGAAAATTCGTGTCCACTTGTACTTGATTACGAATTCCACTATAACGCAAGAGTGATGATAAGATTGTCCCAAAGAACACCTGACGCCTGTGGAATTATCTTTTGAAAATATTTTTTATGATGTTTACACTAGAAGGAAATAATATTTCATGTGTCAGTAGAAGAAACATAGTGTCTCATCATCACCTATCAGATTAATTGATTATATGAAAAAACCAAGCATTTTGAGCATCATATAAACACATTAATCACTTCCAGGATCCTAACCAATAGTTTTATAGAACATCATCAATTTACACCATTGAATGATCCCTCAAGAGTATACCATTGTCAATTTTAATGAATATAACATATAATGAAGAATCTAGATAAAATATCATCTTTTCATTAAATACTTAATAATAATTTCTTATCATTATTACGTTTTGAGACAAATATTTATTCACTAAGGAACCCTATATGATTTTAGTAATATACTATCAACAGTTCATCAAATAATATAAAATGTATTTTAGCATAAGGAACAGAAATCTATTATCTAATTATTAGGGGAAGATGAAGATTCAATCATACATGGACATAGAGAAAAAAATTACATTTTAGGGATGATAGATTGAATTTTTAGTAGACTTTTTATGTGGAAAATTTCATTATGATCAAACTTATCACAATTATTACATTATAACGTAACATGTATATAGAATTTATCTAAATTAAAATTTACCTTATAAAAATGATCAAGTGTAAGGAAATATGAAATACCCTATTGAAGACATATTTGGGAAAATATGTGTACAATTTTTAGATCATGATTTTCTCTTGGTAAATAGCCTAAATTTTTTGCATAGATAACATTACGTAGAAATTCATTCATTAGTCTAATTGTAATACCATCAATTCCAAAAAATACTCTCTCAATGGCCTGGTAGAGGTGGTAAATAGTGATGTGAGAACCATTGATTCTTCTAAGGATAATATAATAATGATGTATACTATAGTAGGAGGGAATATTACCCAAATATGGATGAAAAAATATTTTCAAGGGTCCTAATGTCAAGATAGCTTCATTAGAAAATAGCTTTCAATAACACATGACATTAGTGAATATTTCAACTTAAAAAATTCTTATAACTAGTGTGCTTCACATGAAACACCAAACCTAAATAGTCCATGACACTCATTAAATATACTCATTTTAAATTAGTAGATGATTTTAATGGAATTAATTATTAAAATTAGATTAATAAAAATATTATATATAAATCTATATATTATATTTAATATTACATCCATTTTTTTTGAAATAATTTTAACAGTTTTAATTATTCAGAAAATTAATTTTCCAAAAAAAAGTTATTCATTATATTTAATGATTACTATTAAATTATAAAAAATTCCCTTGAATTAAAAAATAAAATGAACATTATTTTTATATATTTCATGATAATATTAGATTAAATATTACTTTAAAAATTATTCAAAAAAGAATTATTCCTTTATGTGAATGATTGGAATTAATTATTTTTAAAACCATGAATTTAAGAAAATATTATCATATAATAATGAAATATATGTTTCAAAATCTCATTAATATAAATTTGTATATTTTTAAAATATAAAATTTAAATATAAAATTATTTTTTTAACAAGACTATGAATGGAATTATATAACTAATATTAAATTATTCCTAAGTACACTATATAATAAATTATATTTTTATTGCATAAAAATCTATTTTATTCACTGTAAAAATGTGAATATAATAAATTTTATATAATATTTTTACAAATAATGAACATCTAATGTAATAGAGACTGTATTGTTTTTAATGAAAGAAAATGATTTCGTAGGTAAAAACTATTAAACATAGTAAAATACAATGTGCTAAAATGGGTTCTAAATGTGGTAAAAGGAATAAAATGTAAAACTAATATCTCAAATATTTTTGTTTAGGAATGTCTCTGGAATAAATTTTCACCGATCTATTTTTTTCCATTTTATGATCTTCGTAACTAGTGAAACATGTTCTTTTTTAATATTAAGATGAAATATTTAGAAAAATTACATTCTCAATTATTATAAAATGTAATTTCCACCACCATATCAACAATGAAAAATATTTAATTTTCAAAATTATAATGTAATATTTTTAATCTTCCCCTATATCCTTTTCCACCTTTATTTGATTTTTGTTACCTGATGAATTCTTAAATTATCCATTTACAAGGTGTCTTCCAAATGAAAACTCAATATTTCAGGGTAAGTACTAATATTTAAATTATTTGATTTATTAATTAATTATAATATGATAAATTTATTGTATATATTTAAATAAATATTTATTTTTACTATTGTAAATTTTATTATGATGATGTAACAATCTTGGTTCTCACTCACATATATCAATTAATAAAAATGAAACCATTATTCTTTTGTTCCTACAGGCTACCACCTCCTTGAAGAAACATATATCATTTTTAATTTATATTCATTATTATTTATTAAAAATACTTAAAATATGATTCAAAACCATAAAACATTATTAATAATATCAACTTGGTTCTTTAAAAATGATAATATTCTGAAATAAATGACTTTCATATACATGAAAAACCTTTTAATTGTTGTGCGTACATATTTGGGCCTATCTAACAAACTAATTGAATAATACTATAAAATAATAACATGGAATAGTATGAAAAAACAATTATTGAAAACACATGATATAAATAACTAAATAAATATTTTACATTTTTATTTATAGATGAATTTTATATTTAACTTGTTAATTAAAACACCAATGTTTGTTCATTAAAAATCATCTAACTATGCCCATCATTGATTTCATTTTTAATGATCAAAGACAAAACCCAAATTTATAGAAATTATAAAATCCTAAATAATTATAATGAATCAATTTAATTTAGTTTCATGATCATGGAATGATAAACATTTGGCGATGAAGCATAACAACACCACTATTATAAAACTATATTGAAAAACAAAATTATACTCTGATGATATGAAAAATACATAATAAATAAAAGATATACATACAATTAATAATCATAACTGATTTTTTATTAAATTTTAAATATATATATATATGGTTATAAAATGATTATTAATATATTTTTTATATAAATAGATGGTTCATGACATTTATTGGATTTAATGAACTAAGGTAGGGGTTTTATTACCTAAAAATATTTTCATCAGTTAAAATGATTCATTATTGAATATTATTACAAAAATAATGTTTTTTATTACGTTTACAAATATTATATGACATTTTTTTCATTATTCATATATAATCACATCAATGATCTTATTTTGTTGTAATGTAAGCTTCTCTTAAAAAAAAATTATAATCCTTTTAAAATGATCCCTTTTCATTCGAAATCGAAATTTACTAATTTATCCAATGTTATCCTATTACTTTTTTAAAAGTTATGTATTATTATATTCTTAAAATAATTAAATTTATATTTACCTCGTATAATAAAAATGATTTTAAATTAAAAAGTGTTACGTTTGTTTCAATGAAATGAGTTTAATCATTAACACATAATTCAAATTTATGATGTGTGTTCCAAAATGTTAAAAATGATTTTATATTTAAGTTAATATTTACATATTCAAATAGAAAGTACATTTTTGAAATATTTAATAATATTTATAGACTCCATTATTATTAATTTCTGTATTTGGTGTGATTGTGTTCTATAACTCACTATTTGAAATCACGTATCACTGTTATATTATGTGTAATTTTCAAATTATTATTATGTAATAAAAATTTATAATAATTATAAAAATGGACTAATATTTACATATTAATTTTTTTATAGTTTCTTTTTATTTTAGTCGAATAATTTCATACAATTATAAAAATATAGAAATTCTATATTTCATGGACTAAAATATAGATTGTATATATTTCTAACAATATCATTTTGAGTCGTGATAATGTAATGCATTATAAAAATATTAATATATTCCCAAATATGGTGACATTGGAATGTGGGAGTACATATAACATATGCGCGGAAAAAATAAATGGAAATATCAATTTTTATATAAAATATCCATTTTTATATAAAATATCTAATGTAATTTTTCCTGTAATTATGGACATGTTTGATTCAATCTCTATCAAGATAATAATGGCATGGTAAATCTATGAATTGAAATTTTTTGACTCTATAAGAAAAAATATATTTAATTTTTCTTTCAATAATAACACCTATTAGTGAATGGATATTGAGGTTGAACATTTGTTGGAGGACATGAATGAAAACGGAAAATAAAAAAATCATGGACATGATCATAATTTTACCATTTATTGGGGATAAAAATGGTAATAAATACAAACATTTATTTGTAGTAACATAATTCAACCGATTATGTGTATAATAATGTACCAAAAATTATTTATATAGTGTTCTTAACATAGATAGATAATTATATATCGTTTGGTGTATTTTCTTCTATATTATTTTTATTCATTTTATAAATATATTAGTATTATTTCTCTCTCAATCATTCAGATATTTTTTTCCTATATTTTTATTTCATTAATAATATATTTTATAACTCATTTGTTTTGATGAAATATCAATAATTATTGTTATATGGGGGAAATGGTGATGTTTTGAAATTATTGTGCTATATTATAATTTATTTATTAGATAAGTAGAAATTTAATAGTGCTAATGTGTATTAAAGTGGTTGTTTTCCATGTTTTCACTACCTTTCTGATATTATTCCTTGGAATCAATTATTATTCCCATTATTGACAAATTTAGTCATATATAAGAGTTTAACATTGATAGGGTAGGATACTGAAGAGTTATCCTAGATATATTTTTGATGGTTAATTTCGACACCTCAAAAATCTATATTATTAATATTATATTAAATAATAAATGTGAAAAAACCCTAATAATATTATGTGTTAAATGAAACATTTTGTTTATCTTGACTTACCCAAAAAAATGGTTCTTCATTTTCTTGTGTTATTTTAAAAGAAGAGTTTTACCAAACAGAAATATATTATTAATATTATTATTTAATATGAAAATTATCACATATACATTGGAATAAAGGGTAATAATATTAATAAGTATGTTATGGAAAAACATAATTTTTAAATTTTTATTACTTATGTATTATTTATAAATAAAATTAGATTCATTTAAAAAAGAATTGTCTTTTGAAAAACAATATTTTTTAAGGATGTTTATTCTTGATTTGTGATCATAATTTATAATATATTTTTATACTGGTAAGAAAGTTATTTAAAAATATAAACTCAATTTTTTGAAAAAATAAAACCATAATTATCTTAGGATGAATTTTTGGTATTTTTATGAGAATTTTCTTTTCATGATGAATGGTTAAAAAGAAAAAATTTTATTTAAAAATTAATTTTCATTTTATTATTTTTTAATTTAAAATTATACATTTAATTAGTTTTGAAGTAAAATTAGATCAATTTTATATAAATTAATCAAATTTATATTATTTGAACCAATTTTTACATCGAATTTAGATATAAAAATATATCAATCTTATGAACATTTTCACATTAAAATCTCACTTTGTCAACACCTATATTTAATTAATTTTTAATTACCTATTAACACATTAATGAGTTGTATTTGGATAAATGGATACCATATTTTCATCTATAATAATTCATATAATCTAATAAGTGAAACTTTATTTTTTAATAATTAATGAAATTCGTTAGATATAATTACCACAATGATAGTAAAAATGATTTTATCAGGGGGAAAACTTATTAAATAAATGGTAAGATGACAAAAATATATAAAAACCCCATTATAGAGGAAAATTTACTCTCAATTAACATTATTAGATATTTATATGAGATAATGGGATATTATTCAACAAAAAGATCTAATATAATAAGTTATGTAATTTAAAAGACAAAAAAGGATCCTTTATTGCCTTAAATAACAATAATGTTTTGGGAAATGGGAAAAATCATAGTATTGGTTATAAATATTATATTAAAATATAAATTAATTTTATTTACAGTTAATTTTTTTTAATTTTTTTTATAGAAGAAATAATTACATTAGGTGTCTTTGGAACACTAGTGAAAAAATTAGCGAGTTAATGATAATATAGAAAAAATATTAATAAAATATTTAAAGTGATGTATATTGAATGGATTATTGAGTTTAATTTAGTTTTTTGAATTTTATATTCTATTACAATAGTTTGAACAAATTAGTTTTAGGTTCTATTATTTAATTTAAAATTTAAAATTCCAAAAAAATGAATAATGTTAAAATTGACATTAATGTTAATTTATAATAAATGATATTTTTATAAATGATTTAAAATTAATGAAAATACTAACTTCTAAAATGTTATTTATAAATTTCAATAAATATAATATATGTTGTGTTAAAATAAAATATTGACTTCATTAATTACATTATTGACCCTTAAATGGAAATACACTCTTTCAGAAATGTTAGGATTAAATCTGTGTTTTTCGAATTGCATGCATTTCTATAAAAATTTATTTTAAAAAAAATAGATATTTTATAAAATAAAATCTAATTACTATTTATAATCAGAATGTTTTATTTATTTAATAAATCTTATTTTAATATTAGTCTTAATTTTTAAATTTCATCGGAAAAACAAACAATATTAAATGGTAAAATTGAAAAAGGTAAAAAAATGTAAATATAAAGACTAAGGATCATCATGATAAAATTGTGTTTTTATTTGGAGTTTTTTATAGACCACATAAACCCTATCCCCACTTATTATTCAATTTTTTATCCCTATGTGTAAATGGAGACCTCCCAATTGTGAATACATTTTGATATTTACAATAATACCACTCTTTCTTAATTATAAAAGGTAACTCACTCACCTCACATTTTCACACCATCATACCACATTGGTTCTGACATTCCTAGAAAAAATAAATTCCAAAAATCCTACCCAAATCCATGGAATCATATATTTGGTATAAAAAAAAATATTAAGTCTCTAGAGTAAACATAAGTAGGATACACAATGAAGATGTGACATTATTAAATGACCATTTTATTTCTATTCATTCCTCTAAAAAATTAAATAATTACAAACAAATGGTGATATAATAACTGATTAATGTAAAATATAATATGATCTTGTAATAATAATTTAATTAAAAAATCACATACATCCGTCAAATGAGTTATAAATTAATCCATCCTGTGTACGGTGGACTACCACATTGCGAACCGATGTTGATAGTATTTTCAATACAACATCACAAGGTTGGGTATAATGATGGATATAATGTGAAAATATGATATTAAAAACATAATTAAACTTTTAAAAATATAATATAATATATACATTATTTATTTCCATTTCCTATGATGCATTATGATGTCGCTCATGTATATGGCTGACCACCACATCAAGAAGCTATTTGATTTGACTTTTACTAATTATTTACATGGAAGGTGATAAGAATAAATATAATGATTATATATGATATACATGGATAAATTATGATATTAATTAAATTCTAATCTCTTTGGTGTGAAAATATATACATTTTATTTCTATTATTTTCTCTATTGTTAAGATGATAATATAATTTTTGTAGATGCGAACAATTGCCTTCATGAATAGATGAGACTTTAATTTCATATCCACACCACATGAATGATATATATAATTATATAATATTTTATATATGATATTCTTATCATTGTAGAATGATAATATCTAACATAAATTATTTTTTATAATAATCATTTAAAATTTCATACATTACTCATGTGTACATATATCCTTTCATCTCCTTGACTATAACATACATAGTTTTTCCTAAAAATGTTTCATGATAGGTTTTAATTTTTTTACTGAAGTGTAATTTTTATTTTTATTTTAGGAATGTGTAATTATCAATTTAAACAAGGTAATTATCATCATAAACAATAGAAAAAATGAATAATTATTAATGAACAGGTTATAAGATATCATAAAAGGATTATATATAATATTATAAATACTAATATAGTTCTAAAATAGGATAATAACATGTTTAAAATTACTATAAATTAGGTTAATTAAAGTTCAATAAAAATGAATTGTGAGTAAATGTATTTATCTCAACTTAATTTGAACTACTACTTATTTGTTATTACGAAACATTCCACTTTTATAGGGTGTATATACTACCCCTTTTACATGTAATATCATGATTAATTTATAATTTAATTGTTTTATTTTTCAATATGATTCATTACATCCATGGGGATTTTAATTTAAAATTTACATGTTGTAAAAGTTATTATAAAATCTCAATTTCTTTTGTTATTATTATCTTTCACATTAAAAATTAATTTTATTGAAATTATTTTTCATTAGATATTATGTTTCCCGTAAATATAAATATTAATTTTCAAGGATTTTCGAAATTCCTAAACTATGTACAACTTTGTTACATGTTTTTTTAATAGTTAATTCACTAACTATGGAAGATAAATCATTATCCATTACTAAATACCTATACATAATGAAAATTATATTTTTTTATGTTTCTATCCTTCATATAATTAAAGCATGGGGTGTATTATATAATGGTTGGGGATCACAATAGATCCCTAATTCGTCTAAATGTATTATGAGACAAATAAGTTAGAAAATCATTTCGGATTGTACCCACATATTTTTATTATCTTGAGAAAACAATTGGATATTAACATTCAAGAGGATAAATCATGAATGTTAAGACAAGCACAACTATATTCCATAATGCTGAATTTCTTCATTGAAATTACATGTGATTATTTGGTATATATAATATCCATGGATTATTATTCATGGTCATGTGATAAATTATACAGAATTACATGATCATAATTTCTTCATGACATATTATTCTTATGTTATTGATTAAATATAAAGTGTTTCAGTTAAATACATTACCATTTTGATTTACCTTGTTTATTCATGATAGTATACAGTGTTCAAATACATTAATATGAATTGGTTCTGTCCCTTATTTTTTTTCCATTCCCAGGAACCTGTGATGTGTACTTTGATTGAAATGCAATGATTTTCTAGAGGGAAAAATGATACTATCGATGTAAAATTATGTTTTAATTTTGGTTTTGATTTTTTATTCTGGATTCATGTATGTGTCTATCATTCCAAGAAAAATGAAAAATTAATCAATTTCAGATTACTTTCCATTAATATTATAATAATTTAATATTGTGGGTCATTGGCTCTAGGTAACTTATATAGGGTCAATATTTTTGTTATCATAAGAAGTTTAGTAGAAACATTTGATACTAGATTTATGAAAACATAGATTATGGAACATAAGAAAATTCAAGACATTGAAGAAAGGTATAAGAGAATATAATAATTTTTTGAAATTCCATATCTGGATTGTACCAAGGAAAATGGTTCCAGAACAGATGTACATATGGGTAATAATATCAAAATGGGCATAATGGGCTTAACCCGATTGTTATATGATACAAGAAAATTATATTTAATATACACATTTTTGTAGTCTCCAGGTGGGTATTCTTAGGATTATTCACAATATATATAATTTTTGGTTTGATTTATTTGAAAATAAAGTTTCTACAAAATAAACCATGTCAATGATTTTGATATCAAAAAGGCTTAAATTTTTCAATTTATGTTCTATATTCCACTAGTTTTGTTATGATAAATTCTTCTCATGATGATATGATCTTATCTAGTGTAGGGAATAATTTAGATATAAATCATAGAAGAAGGAGTTGGATATCCTACAATGTATTCAATCCCAAGAGTTTGAATGGTCGGTTCATTAATGGGTTTAATCAATTCAATCTAAAGGTAATATTCTACAAAATAGTATCATCATATCAGGATATATTATCTTGTTATAACATCAAATAGATGTAAATATATAATTATAATGGATTTCATGGGATGTAAGAGAATAAATATTTAATATAAAAAGGATGGATAAAGGGAAGAAATCAAATACGTGTTTTCCCATATGTGATAATTTTTTAATGAAACATCATATTACTTAATAGAAATTGTATGAGTGGTGGAAATAATGGTGGAGTTAAATATGAAAATTCGTATGATTTAAATAGAAAAATAAAGGTTTTCAATTTTTATAGATTATTGACCTTTAAATGTATGGTACACTACATAAATAAATTTATCATGAGATAAAGGAATATAACGCAAGAGAATATAATAGATCATGGTCAAGCTAACTCTATTATCTCAATTCAAAAATAAATGCTTAATTTTCTTCTATTGGGATTCAAGAATTATGTTATTTGTGTATTTTTTCAATGAACTCATAGTTATATTAATTATGAAATATAAAATTACTATATTATAGTAATATTTATTTTAGGTTTTGAAATAGTTTGTTGAATGATACTGAGGAACATGAAATTTTTTTAGTGGGATGTTGAACTTATTAAAAAACAAATGATTAATGGAATTAAAATAGTAATTATATTTTTGATGTTGAGTTCATGATGTGGGTATAAATAGATGATTTATATGTATAATTTAAATAAGATAATACAAACTACCCTGGAACTAATTAATGAT
This sequence comes from Viscum album, assembly GCA_963277665.1. Classification (NCBI taxonomy): domain Eukaryota; kingdom Viridiplantae; phylum Streptophyta; class Magnoliopsida; order Santalales; family Viscaceae; genus Viscum; species Viscum album. Next base: position 478,166,562 of record OY728148.1, read on the forward strand.
TTTTTTCAATGTGGTTTATACTTACATTTATGGACTTCACATGTTTTTGTATTTTTAATATATATAAAATGATCAAGCATTTACTTATATAATAGAAAGGCATGCATGTTTTCAAAAAGTTATTATCATAATTTAGGTTATTACCAAGTCTAATGATAAAAACATAATGAAGGTATTCACATGTTGGTAAGTGATGAATAAGAGCTACCTATGGTTATTTGGATTAATGATATTTTCATTTTGTAAATTCAGCGACCTAAATATTAATGAAATGGATATTAATATTTTTGAAGGATCATATTGTTAAACATTTATAAAATAGATAAAATTGATTATTGAAAATGGATTTATGGACATACTTTTTACCTCCTCATATTTAAATTTATGTACATTGGATGACCTATGATGACTATTTTGTGAAAATAATAACTATATCTCTAATTAATTATATATCAATCTATTAATTACATTACGATCTATTAAAATTAAAATTATGTTCATTGTTTATAATAAAATTATTTATGGATGTTAATTTATTGGTGTAACGGTTGAATCCAAGAACAAAAAAAGGATGAAATTATGAATATAAAATAAAAATATAGCATTTAAGAATGTTTTCTTTTTTAATGGGTATAATTTTTATTTTAAATTAGGATATGGAAACATTTCAATCATTTTCACACATTCATTTTAAAAATCCAATTTCCTATAATGTCTGTGGGATTAATTTTAAATTAAATTCAATGAATTTTTTTAGTTGAAGTTGTAAAAAAGGATTTTTTATATCAAATAATCCTAATATATGTTATTTAACAAATTTTAATGGATTTTTTACAAAAATAATTATTTTGAATAATTAAAATTGGCTACCATGAATAAGGTAAAAGTAATTTTTTTGGGTGTTAATCTAATTATATATGTGATAAATTGAGCTAAAAATTATTAAAATACTGATTGGAAGGATATATTATGACCCTTATAAACTTATGATTAGTTTTAAGGATATATAGTGATACTATTAATGGAAGGGGATCTATATAATATGTAATGTGACGAAAAAGAAAAAAATAAAAATTTATAGACTTTAATATAGGTATATACTTATGATAGGGAAAATAATAGGTTCAATAAATATAATAATTTGAAATATAAATGAGTTATTTATCATGATAATTTATTTTAATTTTTTTGAGATGAAATTAATACATTCACTGTGTATTATACATTAACACATAATTTTTTTGTTAATAATAAAATATAATAAATGAATCCCAAAATATTAAATGTGATGTAAATTAAAAAGCCTGTGGAGTTTAATCAATTTATTTTTATTATTATGTTTATACATTTGTTTGGACAAAATATAATTCAATTTGGATATTAAATTTATATTTTTTTTAATTATATATAAATGTATAATCTCAAAACATAAAATATATTTATTTTATAATAATTCATATTTTATTTTTTGATTAAAAATTTATAAAAAACTATGTATTAATATGTGATAACGATGTCCTTTTACTAGTGAATATATTTTGGAATTTATAAGAAATCCACTCCTAAATTATAAATGGACACTCACTCTCCTCAATTAATCACACAATAAAATCACATTGTATTAGAAAAGAACTAAAAAATCAATTATCAATAACAATATCGTCATCCTTTAATCCTTAACTTATTATTAAACCCAACTAACGATGTATTTAGTGTAATCCTAAGGTTGATACCTAAAGAAGATGATATATAATTCAATGACTACTTTTATGTAATTAATCCATACCCCACATTAAATTATTATTAAAAAAAATCATAACATCAAAATTAAAATCCATAATATATTATATAACTAAAATAACTTAATTACATACAACCATCACAGTCAACATTAAAATGTTCTATGAAATCATCATTCGTGTGTGTGATAGACTACTGCTTCGCAGACTAACGTCGTACATTTTTTCATATTTACAACTAAAAGTTTTATATAATGATAAATATAAAGTATATATAGTATATCTATAACGTAATTATACTTTTGGAATCATTGTATAGTATATGGGTTGTTGTTTTTCATTATTAATGTGACATGATAGTGTAACTTGTGTGTACTGCGAACTACCACCTTCCAATGCGATGTGATTATTCTTTCACTAATGCTTCACTTGAGAGGTTATTTAGAAAAGAATAATGATTATATGTGATATAAATGAGATAATTTGGATATAAATTACATAATTATCAATCTATAAATTAAATATATATCATTTGTTTTTTTCCTTTTTTTCTCACATATAGATGATAATGCTATTCTGGTACATGTCGACTTCCACTTTCACGAAGCGATGTGACTCTATTTTCATCACCAAGCCACTTAAATGATATATACATATATATATATATATATCTATGTGTGTGTGTGTGTTAGTATAATTTTGTAATATATTATATATGATATAATAATCCTTATTACATTATAATGTATTTCTTAACTTTTCCTATAATAATCATTGGAAAATGTAAACATTACTCATGTTTACGTATGATATACTCTATCCAAGATCGTAACATGCTTCATTTCTCAATGAAATAATTTAAGAATAGATAGAAATGTAAAATTAAGGTATAAATATGGTAATTAAGACATGATTATTATAATATATATAATTAAAATGTATAATATGAGCATGATCTTGATTGTGGATGACAAAACACAGTTGAGAAAACAAGGCAATTACCATCGAAAACATCAAATAATATTGAATTACTATTAATGAATGACTGATAAGATTTTATAAAAGGATAATATATGATATTATAAATATTAATACTATTCAATACTAGGTTAATAATTTTTTTAGTACCAATGTGAAAAATGTTAATGTTTTTTCATCCAAAAGGTTTAGTGTTGTAAGAGATTTAGTCTCAATTTATATTCCATTGTGACTTATTTATTATTATGAAAAAAATCACTTTTATATAGTTAATATAATACCCATTAGACATGTAAAATCATTATTCGTTCAGAATTTGTGGTATTTTATGTTTTACATTGAATCATTCCATTCTAGTGGATTTTACATAAATATTATCTAGTGGTAAATTTTATCATAACATATCACATTGTTTTAGTATTCTAATCAATTTCATTTAACAATATATCTTTTAAGAAAAATAATAATAATAAAGTTTACCTTTAATATCAATATTAGTTTTCATGGATTTTTTATTTCATTAAACATATACCATTTTCATAAATGCAGTGTTTACTTCAATATTTGTTTAACTAACTAGGGAAATTTTGATAAATTTATATCATTTACTCAAAACTGATATTTGATGAAAAAAACCATTGATTTGGTTTACAACATTCATATGAAGAATGCAATGGATTTTGTATGTGATTGGTGTATCCCACAATATAAACTAGATACATCATCCTTTCTCATGGTATAAATAATTTTTTACAAATTATATGGGTTTCTACCCTTAGATATAATGTGTCTTGGGGATCGATTTTGACAGTAACTACCAGGAGGATAGATCTTGATAGTTCAGTCACCCAACATTATTCATTCCATCATTATGAATTTATTTATTAATAATAAATTTTATTATTTGATTATTTAGAACATCCATTGATATTTTTTCATTATCATGTGATTATTTATATGGAATTACAGTATCATCATTTCTTTCATCCATATTTTTCTCAAAATATAGATTAAATTTAATGTTTTTTTAGATATGTATCCATCAATTTTGAAATTTATTATTGATTCTTATTGTAATAAACAGTACATAACCCTTATTAATAATTTGAGATCACTCTATTTTTTTTGTCATAACCTAATAACACATGAAGTAAATTATGTATGATAAGGGAGGATATGCTATAAGGAATAATGAAATTATTAAAAAAAATTGTTTGAATATGTTTCTTCAATTGTAATTTCTGTATCAATCATGTCTCTATTTTTCCCAAAATAATAAGCTATTTAGCCTATTGAGATGTTATTCATTAAATATTTTTCCAATGAAATAATGTTTCACAACAGATCTATGCTACTAGAGTCAAGGTCTCTATTGAATCAACATGAAAAATTTGTATTCAGTTTTATTGATTAGAACTTTTTACAAGGAGGGTTTTAAGAGAAAATTACAATTGAATATAATTTAGATATTATATTTTAAAAAATATAGTTACATTACAAAAAAAGCTTAAAACCAATTTTTTTCAACAAACTTCATCTCCAACCACAAATTATATTATTATATATTTGTTTAAAATATTGTAGTTTATTAGAATATTGATAATAAAAATTTGAGGTGTGTGAGTGGTCTCCCTATGATATAAATAATTTTTTTTAAATCATATTTATTAATTCTATAGTAAAAATATTGTCTAATTATTTGGGATAAATCATTATGAAACAATTTGGATAATATTTGGGGGAGGTTAAACACTTGCACTTATTTATTGTCGAAATAAATAATTTCCAATACTACAAACATCAATTAAATCTTTTGATTTATTTCATTGGAAAATCATTTTCCGTTAGTAATTATTAATATTTATTATATGTTTTTGAGTGAATTTGGTGAGAATCATCAATTTTACAAATTATAAAGAATGTTACAATAGTGTGGATGCAAGGGGATAAATAACTTCTATAGAAACTATAGTTAAGGGGATAAATGAATTTTTCTTACATTGAAAATAATAAAAAATCAATAATAAAGTATTGATTAGTCCACCATTATTTATAGGTTACTAAAATTATGATTCAATGACAAAAACCTAAAATTTCCATTCTTCCTTAATCAACCATTCCATAACGTAGTTCATTAATAATCATTGTCAATTAATATTATCATGTGGTATCAGGATGATTGGATGATTTTTTGAAATAAATTTTTAAAGATGAAAAGGTATATTAGTCACCCTTTTTTATGGATTAAATATAATATCATCTTTATCAGACTATATATATGGAAGAAGAAAATATAGAGATGGTGAAATTTCAGGAAACATTTTATAATATTGACTACATATCTCCAAGAAAGTAAATCCAAATATAATAATAGTAGATTGTTGATTATGAAATGTATATTGATAGACTCATTATAGATAACATTTTCAAATACTGTATTCGTTTCGATTTTACTGATAAAAAATTTATTAATAGATACCAATGCCGTGATTTTTCAAATTTAGCTAAATGTGGAATTCCCAAATATATTAATGAAGAATTTATATAAAGGAAATATTTATAGAAATTAATTGTAACAACCTAATTCATTTCAATATATATTTCCATTAACAAAAATTTGTTCTTGGTTATAGCTTGAAATACATGAAACCCCTAGTCAAAATGAACTGAAAATAGAATATCATTATATTATTGCCATTAAATTGGTGAGAATAAATAATAATAATCATTTTATGAAAAATATATATTTTACATTAGTATATAAAAATTTATTGGTCAAAAATTTATTATAAAAATAAAAAATAATCACTTGAATTGAAAAAAAATCTTTAATGAAATATATTCTTCTCTTATGAAATGTTTCTCTGCATTTTTAACAATTATCTTGAAAATTAATTTTTTTAATTTTTAAAAATTATATTGAATGCATGATCAAATTTTATATTAATAACTTAAAATTTATCTCATTGTAACGTCCCTATATTTTATTAGTATAATTGTTTCTCATTTTATTAATATGTTATAACATATAAAAAACATATATATAATTTTAATTCCAATGAATACATCATTCACATAAATTAGGAATTAAATAAGAAATATTAATAGATATTAAGGAACATATACCAATATAATAGTAACTTGTCCTAATGTATAGTAATGTGATCATTAGGAATATTAATCTAACCAATGGAATAGTAAACACACCAATGAAAGTATGTATAAACTATTTCAATCTTATAAATGAAAATATGATACTTTTATATCACATTATATGTCACATACATGACTTATATTATAATTAAATTTTATTTAATTTATATTCATGCTTTTTTGGTGGTTTCTCAAGCTTTAATAGAAGAATGGGTGAGTTTTCATGAATTGGGCCAAACCGTGAGCCCAATTCCAAATTTAAAAATAAATGCTGATTCCTTTATAACTCCTTCATTTTCAAAATTTTTAATCCATTCCAATTACTACTTCTCAAACCCTGACCAATTAACACCACCATAGTAATTTGTACCATTTAGGAATCCATAATAATGGTGGATATGGGTTTTTATTTAAGAGATTGGGCCTACCTGAAATCCCATTTCATTCATTATATTTTTTTCATTATATAATATATCCTAAAAATATTTTTTTTGGTGATTTCAACTCCACTCTGAGACCACATTAAAATGGAGTGCCCCCATTCTCTCCTTCCCCTCGTTTGAGCTCGGTTTCATCGTGATGTGGGATGAAACATCACTGAATTTCTCAAATATCTCATATTTAAAGTGGTAAATTGAATATTTCATAACTCCATAATTTTTAACTCTTTTTCCCGCATTCCAATTCTTAAATGATCTATTCAACTTTGTTCAAATCTCTATATAATGGTTGGCTATTTTCAAATTCATATATTGGTGAATTTGGGGTGATTTCTTCAATATTTTTCAAGGTAAGTTATTCCTTCTTGGTTTCATCCTTTCCCTTAGGGTTTCCACCCTCTTTTACTATGTTCTAAAATGTCCAGAAGTTTGGGATCGACCATAGGGTTTTATTTGGTGTCATTATAGTCAAATAGTGTGGTCTAGGGTTGCCTTTAGCTTCTTTTTGGTGCTGCAGTGGTGCGGTTGATGTTTCACACCACGTTTTGAAAGATTCAACATTTTCGGTAGGTGATTCCATGGATAAACATTCTTGAATGTGTTATTTATCTGTTTTTACTTGTTTTTAATGTTCCCTATATGCTGCGTGTTCTGAGAAAACAATTTTTGAGGGATTTGGTTAAGAATTTAATTTGATAATTTCATTTTTTTGATGTTGTGACCTTTTCTAATGTAACACATGTGGTATCTTTTCCGGTAGTTTTATAAAATATGGAATTGATTTATTGGTTGTTGAAAGGGAATGAAAATTTTGTTCTGTTAATGCCTTAGGGACATGTGGTCCTTGGATGGGGGTTTTGGTAATAGGTTTGTTGTGTAAAACATTTTTAATCTTCTTGAGAGCATTTTATAAAAATAAATGTTTTCATTTGTATCATTCTTGTTATTATTCAATGTAATTTTATAACACTTTAATGTGGTTTTATAAATGTCCATAGGGATGCAAATTCAAATTTGTTAGTGTTTTGGTGTGGTTTGGTCCTTAAAATATGGTTTTGAAATGGGTTTTATGATAAAAGATTGGGTATACTCTTTGAAATTGTTTTATGTAATATTTGAATGATTTAATTATTTATGTACGTGGTGAAACCATACTAAAAAAATGTTTTGGAGTGTGTATATTCTGAAATGATACATTTTAAATGGGAGAGGTGTTGTTTTGTGTTATGTTCCATCATGGAAATGTGTTACAAAAATGTATGAAGTATTTACTAAAGTGTTTAAGAGATGTGAAAGTGATGAGGGATGCTTTGTGTTAGTGTTATGTGAAAAATGGATTTTGGATATGAAAAAGGGTATTATGTAACATTTGAGTGGGAATTTTAGTGTGTTGTAATATATTGTAATGGTTTTATAATTTTTTTTAATGAATATGTGGAAGTGTTAAAGAAATGTGAAAAGTTTTGTTAGCTATTTTGTTGTGATCCAGATTTCAAATCAATTTGAATGAAAAGTGGAATTTTGTGACTTATGTGCTATACATGTGGGATTTTGGTGAATATTTTATGAGTAAATTATATTATCACGTGAAAAGTATATTTCGTGACTTTTTAGACTAGTTTGAGCACAAAGGGAAAACTCAGGTATCTAGTTGGGTGGATGTGTACTAGTATGCTAGTGAATATGTGGGATTTGGCCTCAGCTTCACATAGAAATATTTACATATATAACTATGACTAAACTATGATGATGATTAATGGGACCAGTAGGTAATGGGTATGATCACTACTAGTGGCTCGTGCATGAGAACAACTCTTTGTGATGTTTACACTCACCGAGATACGAGGTACCTATGACCCACAACAAGCTAGTGCCTAGGGGTTATTTTCTGTTTCTTGTGCTCATTAGATCCTTTATACTCACTGTCGGTATATGGTATATTTTTCTGGAATATTCAGTAGCATTGGAATTTATTTTCATTGTGTTGATTCTTTAAATTATCCCATTGAAAAAATTATTTTTTTATGAATCATTTTTTAGATATTGTAACTAGAAATTACATGTATTTGAAGACATGCATGCTTTTCATCTTTGAATGTTTATCAAATGGAATATCATATCGGTGGTATCCTTCTGGGATTTTTCTCAAACCCTACTTAAACCTTTGGATGTAAGTAGAGTAGGTTATTTTGTTGTCGCGGGTTTGGGTACATCATTTGTGCCAACAGTTTGGGTTTTTACCAGTCGTTCTTGGTGCAGTGTTGTGGAGATGTCATGAGGGTGGTTCCTATTTCTATGTAGTGGTTCATAGAATATCCTTATTTGGTTTTTTACATTTCTAAAGGTATTTAAAAATAGTTTTTACTTATGTAATTCAGTGCTAAATTTTTTTAAAATATTGTTTTATTTGAAAAATCTAGATTTGTTTTATTGAGTATGTTTGTTTTTAATGTTTATAAACTCAGGTAAATCATTCCAAAATGTCATTTTATGAAACCTGAGAACTTGTTCCAGACTGTGGGGATCGAGAATTCCCTTCGAATCTTGTCATGTGCCGAGTTTGGTGCCGGTTTCTGTGGAGACCATCTTTGGTTCGTGACAAAATTTTATCAAAGGAGGTTTTGGATAACAAATAAGGTCACATTATTTGGGGAACAGTTGGGATTGTATAGATTTAGGATTATTGGGACTTGGTATTTTATTTATGGGTAGTGTTCCTGATCACCACACCTAACTATGGGATTCAATTTTCCTAGAGAAGTCCAGGTTTATATGAGTCCTTTGGTTTTCCTTGATTGATGATGATTAGGGAAAATGAAAAGAGAGTTTTAATAATGGTCTTGGTGAGCTCACAGGGCCCGAAAAACCATGTAGAGCCAGAGATATTAACTAGAACACTCTCTGTGATAGATAAGTGATTGGAATATGGCCACGAACCATATGTCATAGTCTCCCACTGAAACTAGTTTCCTCTCACATTATCTTGTGATCATTAGTTTTGAAATCTTGGATCATTGGTTTTAAAGTGACTTGGTTGAAAGAAGCGTAAAGTTTTGGTGAAATTATTATCTAATGAAGAGGGAATAGTTTGATTCATGAAATGGTGGAACTGAATTTTCATAATTTTTTTGAAATTGAAAATGGTGTTCTTACAACTCTTTTGAAATCATGAACTATGTCAAGGTTGGTTTTCAAAAAGTGTTTCCAATTGAGTTTTCTAAACTATTGAAAGCTATTATTATGGGAAGAGATGTTTTGAAATTGATGGATATAACATGAAAGTGATTTTTAATTGGACATATTGTGCCTTTCTGAAATTTTTGTGTGTGTGGTTATTTTGGTTCAATTTCATGGTTAGTGGTCTAGAGAAAAAGGAAGTATTCGTTTATTATTTTGGTTTTGAAAAGTGTAATGTGTTTTTGTATTAACCTTTGGTATTTTCGTTATCGACCAGATGAATAGAGTTATATGGGATGGTTGATGGTTAATGGAATGATTGAATGTGTTCCTGGATGGATATGAGGAGGGTTCCCGGTGTGGTATGGAAACATGCATGTGTGGAGCCCATGCAGTACCATTAGGGAATACGCTAACCGTTGAACCATTTATTATCAATGAAATGTTTTTAAAAGAAAAACTTGATATCATGATGAATTGTTTAGGACGGTGTATATTAAGTGTTTTTTGGAAATTTTTGATGTTGTGGGATGTTTTTAGTCCATGAACACATCATGTTCGTTCCATGTTTTCGGTTTGTGATTGGTTAGTGAGATGTGTAGAAGGACCAGTTAATAGTCTCTTCTAAGAAATGTTTTGGGACACCCTTACTATTGTTTCCTTAATGTGTTTGGATCTGTGATGTGTAATTTTTTGACCAATGGACAAGATTGGATGGGTCCTTGGGTTATCTCATTCGATAAGGTGCGCCCCCATTAATGGTTAATGCACAATCCCAAAAACAAATAAGGAAAATCCTATAGTTGGGTTAATACATAACTGATGTGAAACATGGATTGATTCTCCATTGGAAAATTCTTGAGTAGATCATTATATGGAATATTTTATCGTTTTTTATTGAGTCTACATACATTCCATAAATTGATTGATGGATCCCCATGTAGTGGGATAGTTCTCGTGGAAGGTTGAAAGAGACCTTATTTTCTTATGTTTCCTGGTTAGTCGAAGTTGGAAGTGGACTAGGGTTGTTAGTGTGTATGACTGTCTCAATGGTGTCTAAGAGAAAATTTAGGTTCTTCATAGTTTCTTTGATGCATCATATCTTGTTAAACAACATGTTTTGGGAATCTGGTCATGAGAGGCTATTGTGGCCACTTTCTAGCCTTCTGTGTTGTTTAAGGACTTTGAATAAGGTCTCATTCCATGTAATGTTTCTATCAGTCACTATGATCATGTTTGGTGACCCCTTGGGATGTCATATGCTCATTTGAATGTAAAGGTGAAGGTTGTGCACTCCTTTGAGAGTCACTATTATATTGAGGGAATGCCTCCAATGGAAAAATGTTAAAATACTCTATTTCATAAGAAGGTGTTTATAACTGTCCTTTCCTTCTATGGTTTCTCACATGAAGAAATAAGGTGTGATGTGTGTGCATCTTCTAAGATCTTGTTTCATTTAAATTTTGGGTTAGGTTAATGTGAGTTTGGAATGTGTTAGTTCTTGGTAAAATTATCAGGGATTACCGTGCAATTGTTTTTATCACTAGAAGAAGAAGTTCTATTTAGGTGGTTTCCAAAGCCTAACTTCGAGGCCGATGATGCATAAATCATTTTAGCTCCAGCCATAGGTCTCGGAGAGAAGCTGACACATATTAAGGGGAAATCTCAGGGTCATTCAAAACCTTATGAAAATATTATCCTCAGTATGAATGATAGGATGATATTAAACCTCTGGTGTCATCATCATGTTCAAGTTGTTCCCATTTTGTGGTAGAGGTAGAATGAACATGTTTTCATGTTGAATCCTGATTTCATACTTTCCCCCTTTGGGTTCGACTGAGTATTTGGAGAAAGGTTTGATGTTTTTCCAGATAGGTTGAACGAATGGTTTGTGCATGATTATTAGTGACCATGCCCTAGAAACCCATGTATATTGAAGGATCCCCTCTGTTTCTACACAGTTTCCCAAACCAAGCAGAAAAACCATGCATCCATCCTAACTCTTTAAATTTTGGGGACTTTCTATAATGGCCCGTGCTGGTCAATTAAGATGGTTGGTTTTTATAGTGCATAGAACCTCTATGAGTGTTATATAAGTTCATTTGTAAAGCTCCGAATGAAGTCTACCCCCTTGAACTGGGGAGTCCGTTCAGGCCTCCCCTATTAGTGTCCTGAATCTGACTTAGGAAAATTTAATTTGTCTCTTATAGTGGGGAGCTCATTTGTGTCTCTCCATAATAGTATCATAGAATGGTCCTTGGTCCTAGCCTGGTTGGAAGTAGTCTCATTAAGATCTATATAACTACCAACATCTTCATGGGGTAAACATTGGGATTGGAGAGCCCCCAATAGTTTAGTTAAAGTAAGGTATGTGTAACCTTGTTTGAAGATGTTGTTCATTTGGGTGAATTGTATGAGTCTTGCTCAGATAGTGTTTGAGTAGATTTATTTTGGTATAAAGTATGAATGTGATTGATAATTTTAGGAAAGTGGTGTATGTTTGGTTTGTGAGATTAATCCTTCTTTAATTGATCATTGGAGGTGTTTAGGCCCTTGGGGGAAAATCTTTGCTAAGAAGTACATCTTGGTTTATCGGTTGGGTTTGGTTTGTGTATCTGGAATTATTGTGGCTTTTCAGGGATGGAATGATTTTATGATGGAAATAATTTTCACATACATGACTTATTTTAAAGTTAAATTTCATTTAATTTACATTCATTCTTTATTTTGGGGGTCTCCGAAGATTTTATGGAGGAATGGGTGTGTTTTCAGGAATTGGGCCAAACCGTGAGCCCAATTCAAAATTTAAAAATAAATTTTTATTCCCTTATAACTCCTTAATTTTTCAAAATTTTTCCTCCATTAAAATTATTATTTTTCATAACCTTACCTAATAACATCACCATCATAAATTGGACCATTTAGGAATCCATAATCATAGTGGATATGGGTTTTTATTTAAGTGATTGGGCCTGCCTGAAAGCCCATTTCTGGCATTAAGTTTTTTTAAATATTTAAAATATCATTCAATATTTACGTTTTTTTGGATATTCAAACTCTACCCTGATCCCAAAATCCCAAGGTGTTCTCCATGATCTCCTCCCCCTCTTTGGAGCTCGGATTCATCATGAATTTGGATAAAACCTCTCTGAATTTCTCAAATAGCCCATATTTGAAGAGTTAAATTGATTATTTCATAACTCTTTCATTTCACACACTATTTCCCAAAATATAGTTCCTAAATGATCAATTCATCCTTGTTTTAATCTCTCTGGAATGGTTGGTTGTTTTTAAATTCATATTCTGGTGTATTTAGGGTGATTTCATCAATAATTTTCAAGCTAAGTGATTTCTTTATTGGATTCTTCATTTTCCCTTTGGGATTCCTCCCCCTTTCAATATTTTCTAAAATGTCCAAAAGTTAGGGTTATAACATAGGGTTTTATTTGGTGGCTTTTTGGTTAAATATTGTGGTCTAGGTCTGGATTTATCTTTCTTGTGGTGTGGTGGTGGTGTGGTTGATGTTTTGCACCATGTTTGGAGGGATTCAAAACTTTCAGTAGGTGTGAAAACCATTTTTGAGGTATTTTGTTAAGAATTTAATTTTATAATTTCATTTTTGTTGAAGTTGTGTACTTTTCGAATGTAAAACATGTGGTATCTTTTGTTTTAGTTTTATAAATTATGAAGTTGATTTATTGGTAGTTGAAAGGGGCTGAAAATTTTGTTTTGTTAAAACCTTACTACCAGGTGGTCGTTGGAAGGGGGGTTTTGTAGTGGGTTTATTATGTAAATCTTTGTTAAACTTATTGAGATCATTTTATGAAAATGGTTTTTTTCATTTCTTTCTTTCATGGTATTATTCAAGGTGATTTTAAAACAATTGAAAGTGGTTTGATAAATAACTATTGGGATTCCAATTCTAATTTTGTATTGTTTTGGTGAGGTTTTTCCCTTTTAATATGGTTTGAAATAGGGTTTTATGAGAAAAGATTGGGTATACTCTTTGGAATTGTTTTATGAAAGATTTAAATGATTTAGTGATTTATGTAAGTGGTGAAAATATATTGGAAAAATGTTTTGGAGTGTATATATTCTGAAATGGGACATTTTAAATGTGAGAGGGGCTGTTTTATGATGTGTTCAATCTTGGAAAAGTTTTACAAAAATGTTGGAAGGATTTACTAAAGAGTGTAAGAGATTTGAAAGTGATGTGGGATGTTTTGTGTCAGTGTGATGTGAAAAATGGATTTTGGTTATGAAATAGGGTATTATGGAACATGTGGGTGGGATTTTAAGTGAGTTTTAAAATATTGGAATGGTTTTATAAAATTTTTAATGGAATTTTGGAAGTGTTAAAGAAATATGAAAAGTGTTGTGGGTATTTTGATTTGAGTCATATTTCAAATCAATTTGAATGAAATGTGGACTATTGTGACTTATGTGCTATACATGGGGACTGTTTGGTTACTTTTTTAGGAAGAAATGATATTATCATGTGAAAATTATATTTCTTGACTTGTTAAACTTTTTTGATCTCAATGGGATAACTCTGGTATCTTTGTGGGTGGACGTGTACTCTTATGCTACTGAATACGTGGGGTTTGGCCTCAGTTTCACTTAGAAAGATTGACACCTAAAAATCTAACTAAACCATGATGATGATGATTTTGGACCACTAGGTTATGGGTATGTTCCCAACTAGTGGCTCGTGCATGATAACATATATTTGTGATGGTTACTCTCACCGAGATGTGAGGTACATGGGACCCACAACAAGGTAGTGTCTGGGGGTTATTTCTTATTGTTTGTGCTCATTAGATCTATTATACTAACCTTCGACATACAATATATTTTTCTGGAAAATTTGGTAGCATTATAATTTATTTTCAATTTGTTTCATCTTTAAATTATTCCACTTAAAACTTATTTATTTAAATTTCAGTTTTTTAGAAATTGTAACTTGAAATTACAAGTTTTTGAAAACTTTCATTATTTTGGTCTTTGAATGTTTATCACAACGAATATCATAGTGGTGGAATCATACTGGGATTTGGCTCAAACCCCACATACACATTTGTGTGTAAGTAGACTTGGTTATTTTGTTGTCGCATGTTTTGGTAAGGCCTTTTTGCCAACAGTTTGGGTTTCTACCAGTCGTTTGTGATGCGGTGTTATGGAGATGGCCTAAGGGCGGTGCCTCTGGCCATGTGATGGTTCTTGGGATATACTTATTTGTTTTTTTATCTTTTTAAATGGTATTTAAAAATAGTTTTTACTTATGTAATTAAAATTTTAAATTTTGTAAAATAGAGTTTTAGTTGAAAAATAAAGATTTGTTTTATTGAGTTTGTTTATTGTTTAAGGTTTATAAACTCGTGTAAATCGTTCCCTAACAACATTTTATGATACCTGGGCACTTGTTCCAGCACGTGGGGATTAGGAACGCCCTTCAGGCCTTGTCATAGGCCGTGTTTAGTGCCAGTTCTGGTGGCGACTAGATTTGGTTTGTGACATCATATGTAAATAAATGTTTCAAAAATGAAAAATTAAATGTTGGTATTTTTATAAATCATAAAAGTTCATTTTAAATTTTTTATTTAATATAAATATTTTTAAAAAATATTATCAAATAATGTATTCATAAATGAAAATTTTGTTTTTTATTACAAGATGATTATTTCATGAGACCTCGATTAATTTCTCAAAGGTTCGTAAAGCAGTGATAATCATAAAATTGTGATTTTTCGACTAAATGATGATATTAATCGAATATTATCATTCAAATAGTATTTAAATTATTTTTTTAAAATTGAGTTCAATTTATAATTCTACATATCAACAAAATTAATTGATAATAGATGCAGTTATTTGTTGTAGTTGATTTTTTTTGAATAACGAAGTACAATAATTTAAGGTATTTAACAAATAAATGGATTATTTATTCATAGATAATGAATGGTTGATGTAAACCCCTATTTTTGAACTATAATTCATTAATTTTTATATTTTTTTATATGTTTAAAAATATTTACAGTCCTGATAATCAATAATAAACTAATGAACAATATAATGAAAAACCACCAATCTCCTCCTGTATAAATACCACCCATCACCACATCCTCTCCTCACAGTGTCCTATATTTTAATCATATCATTATTTAACCAAAATAGACTTCAAAATCCTCTTATCCAAGTCCATGAGAATTTTTTATCAATAAAATACCAAATCAATTTTCCTTAAGAAGTTATCTAGGAGAATATGTTCAAGATGTAAAATCCCATTCTATTTTCTTTTAATTTATTATCATGTTCATTTATTTTCTTATTTTATCCTCCCCAAACCTCATAAAAGTGAAATTATATCTTTATTAACATAAATATAATATAATTTTATTATGTTAATGTAATAATACATGTTATATCATATTATCCTCTACATTTTAATCTAAAAATAAAAAAACATCATGTGAGGTATTGATTTATCTCCTTCGAGAATGAATAGTTTTTCTTTTTATTTACTTCCTCATGGATGGTCATAAAAATATTTTATTTTTTTTACAAAATATTAAATGAATATTTTACGTTTTTTATTTATTTTAACTATCATAAATAAATAAGAATAACTAATAAAACCAAATGTGTTGGTTATTATTGACAACTGATATCATTAATATAAATGATTAAAATTTACTTTTTAACTAATTAATCATATTAATATATGATAACATATTAATTAAGATTAATTATACTTATTTATGTTCTCTAATAACATATAATATGAATTTTGGATAATTATTTTAATATTACATGAACTTATATATTTTTGTATAACCAAACTAGTGATGAAAACCATGAAATGGGCACACTCAAAATGACAGAATTGAACTCAATAACTCATCATATTTTCTATTAATAAATATAATAAAATTATAATAAGTAATATATATATATATATATATGGTTATGTATTTATTAATTAATGAGTCTAATTTTATAATCCAGGATATTAAAGTGATACAATAATTCAGACATACATTATGGGGATTCTCTAACCCCATTTCCTATTAATGGATTATTCCTATTTCATACTAAATTTAATTTTAGATGTTTTTTATTTGTTCTTACCTTCTATTTTATGGGATATATAAGTTTTTAATATGGTTTATGAAAAAACATCGCAAATAATTCTTCATTCCAAAATACATTTTGACTTTTCTGGAGTTATTTAATCTTTTTTTAACAATGATAATTATAATAATACATATTCTATTCACATTATCATTTTCAAATACCAAAAGTTTACTAATAAATATTGAAAATGAATCCCATTCCTTTCCCATGGGTTTTTTATTTCATTGATTGACATTTGAACTATGTGTCATATATGATCATGTAATTGTTATGATGGGGTAGGTGTGCTAGGAATTATATGGTGTTCCTAATAATTGTATAATTTAATGTTTCTCATTATATGAATTTCAATACATGTGAACATGATTCTATATTTTTTCATAATGATGATGTTATCATTATGCACATATTTTTTGTGTGAACATGATGCATGATTTTATTACAACTATGTGTGGTATTTGACCATGAAGACACGATGTTTCAATTTAATGCATTTCTACCCTCCATGCCTTTATCTGATTTTTATTCTTATGATTATAGTGATGATACAATGATTACATTCATATGATTATGATTACTCTCACCCCTGTTTGAATGAGGAAAGTTCTTATCTATTATCTTACTAGGGGTATAGCTCCCCCTTTATTTGATGTATATCCACTTGTGACTACTTATAATATAGATTTAATGAGGGCCACTATGTCACAAGAGATAAAAGAATTAAGTAGCGTTTTTGTTTTATTATGTAAATGACATGTTTGAACTAATTTTAACTTGAAATTAAACATTAGGATCATAGTTTTTCAACACTAAAATATTATTTACATATAAAATGATGTAATAAAAATACAAGAAAAAGTAGGGTTGCAATAGTTAGTATTGAAGAACACATTAGTTAAATTGGTAATTAGGATAAAAGAACATTAGTGAAAAACCATAGTATGAAACTAATTATACTTTTACCCAATAGGATTTGTTTTAGATATATTCTAATCATATAGATCACAGATGATAATCCTTTCAAGTTAATTTAACGGTGTAAAAAAATATTAATTCCCAAATTCTTAGCTTATGTTCTGTTCAGTACTATTCTATTTTATAAAATGGAGGGAATTAAGAGAACTTATTACTACAATCCATGTGAGAGTAAATTCAATGAATTACCAAATTTCTTCCCCAATTACTTGGGAGGGGAGATCAAAATATCAAGATGATGCTTTCCCAGCCATCTGAAGCTATGAATAATTACATAAATAATGTGGAACGGCCTGTTTTATCTACGTGGGAGAAACTTGTTGTCGAGTAGTTTATTAATAAATTACCTATGATGTTTATTAGATCTTATTATCCACTATTCATAGAATAGTGGAACAATTCATTTGATAATATTTTATTAACGCTTCACTATTTTGATATAGATTAGGTCACATTAGTTGTTTATAGTTTTCAGGATGAGGTTGATAAATGGTGTACATTTATTATGATCATGAAGATGAATGATGAAATTTAAGAGATGGAGTGTGAAAAAAATAAGAAAAATATTTCTTAATAAGTATTTAACTCATACTATTGTTTCAAATATAGATATGAAATTTAATGTGTTGAAGCAATAAGCTGGTGAATATATCATGGATTACATTGTAAATTTTACAAGGCCTTCATTGTATTCCTCGTTTATTTATCATAAATGACAGAACAATAGATATATTCTTTTTTGGTTTAAAACCATACATTCAAATGGATCTAGAAATTAAATATATTTGTAATTATGAAAAGGATGGTCACTATTATCTCAATGTGAAGAGGGAGATTGGGGAGTGGTACCATGGCTGTGGTGGTATGAAAACAATGATGTTATTTCAAGATGGAGGATCTAATAAATAAGGTTTAAAGAAAACTCAACCACTCACATGAAAAACATATGGGAAGAATAATCATATGGATTTCTTAAAAGGGATGGGTAAAAGATCCAAATTTTGGAGAGAATGACACCAAACTCAATAATTATTCAGTTACAAAAAAATCACACTAACATGACAGAGGAATGTAAAGAACCACCCATGGTAAAATGTTTTATCTATAGGGAGCAAATAAACTATATAGGATTCTGCACTAAACCAAGAATAATTAATTTTAATCATATTTATTATCTACTAATGAAAAAAGAGAAATGGAAATCTTGTTCCAAATCTATGGTTGATGGGGATCCTGAAAAATGATGTGTTGAAAGGTACACTTATTATTCATTCACGAATAACAATCTTATTATTTTATTATGGTTATAAAGATTCATTAATACATGAATTTTTAATAGTAATAAAAAAACACTACCTAAAAATATGGAGGTTGATCTAACTATGAGAATATAAAAAGGGAAATTATTGAATCTAATGTGTAAAACACTTTTACAGGTATTGATTGTGGTTTGATCCTCCTAGGAATTATTTTCATATATCCTTTTGTGGAGTTTGATGATATATTGGGCATGGATTTATTATCCTTATACTAATCCAAAATCAACCATCAATATTGTGAGATCAAATTCACATCCTGATACATCCTACAATTCTATACAAGTATAATGATATGGATGAATTAAAATATAAGTCCATCAGGGCATTAATGAATTCTCAAGTACATTCCCCCTGTGAGTGAATATATTGATATATTTCCTAAAGAATTATCTATTATTAATCCTACCTAAGATGTAGTTTTGTCAATTGGAAATATGCATGGATCTCTTCATATATCAGCAAAACCTTTTAAAATGGTAACTAATGATTTTGAAGAACTGATGTAGAAATTACAATATAATCATGACAATGGTTCTTTATACTCAAGTTCTTAATCAGGGAGTGTGTGAGACCTCTTCATCGGGAAGATTGATGGATCAATGTGCAACTACATTGTTTATCTAGAGATAAAAAATAATGAATATGAAAAAATATTCCCTTCCTTTGATTGATTATTTTTTATCAACTATATGGGGTTATGTATTTATCTACGTTGTAACTTCATTTAGTATATCACCAATTAAGGGTGAGGAAGGATGTTATCCCCAAGACTACCTTTCAAACAAGGTATGGACACTATGATATCATTGTGGGGTACTTTAGACTCAGAAATGATCTGGTGTATTCCTGAACATAATTAATACAGTCTTCAAAGAATTCGCTAACAAATTTTTGGTAGTCTTTATGGATGATATTCTAATGTACTCCTAAGGAAATGTGGAGCATGGGGATATTCTGAATACTATGCTATAATGTTTTAAAAGATATAATCATTATGAAAAAATTAGTAAATATATGTTCTAGATGGAAGAAGTATCATTCTTTGGGAATTTTATCACTAGGAAAAGAACATATTTGGAACCATTCAAGAAAAATGAAATCATAAGGTTTCCCCAGAAAACATCTGTAATATATATCAATTGATTCATAGGTCTATATGGGTACTAAATTTGATTTATATATAACATAACATGATCATTAAACCAAATAACCATGACATATTAAAATAGAGAAATGATATTTTTCAACCAGTGAATGTGAATACACCTTCAAAGAGATAAACAATTTGGGTTGTCCCCATGCAAGTACTCACACTTCAGAAAAGTGGGGAACATATTTTGGTATAAAGTCAGGCATCAAATAAGGGGTTAGGCTGTTTGCTGATGAAAAATGATACACTGTTATCCTATACCTTAGCGAAGCTGAAAAATCAGGAGCAATACTATCCCATAATCGATCCTCAGTTGGCGGATGTGATCTTCGTGTTGAAATTATAGATAAATTATTTGTATTTTGAGAATTGTGAAATATATACAGATAATAAGAGACAATATATATATTTATAGAGTGAAAGTATATTTATAAGTAGAATATATAGTTAGATATCATCAATTATTATGACTTATCAATCCATGACCATCCTGAAAATGAAAATAAAGTGGTGGATTCTCAACGTATAAGTGATCTATTGACATTATTAATTATGATAATTGAGAAGGATCCAATCTTCATATATTTTCAATGGATAGACATTGGAATCATTAAGGATTTAAAGTCACTATTACATTCTCAAATTATTTCACAACTATACCTCATGATGAAAATAATGAATGCTCAATGAAATGATATGGAAATTGAGAATAAGGTGGAATCCATGAGAAATAGGAAACACATAGATTTTAAAATTTATGTGGACATAGTTGTAATATTTGTGTCACAACTATGTTTAATATCTAATCAAGATATAAATAATGAGCATATGAGTGTCAAACATAGCTCAATCTACTGTATTCACCCAGGGGTAACATATATGTATTGATATATCATTGGGAACTATTTGTGGGACAACTAAATAATGGGATCATTGAATATACATAAATAAGCTGGTTATCTTAGAAACTTAAGGATGAAAGGAAAGAGGTATAAGGGGGTGATATAAAAATTACACATACCAATATGGAAATGAAAAAACATCAGTATAATATTTTTCACTATGCATTTGAAAACATATATTGGTAATAATTATATATATGTATAGTTCTACATCATCTTGAAAAGGTAGATCACTTTATCGCAATTTGTGAGGACTTATCAGTAGATCAATATTCCTGGGTATATCTTAGAAAAGTTGTAAGTATAAATAGAATAACATTATAAGTTATACAAAATAGAGATCATATATTACCCTATATGTTTTATAAAAATTGACAATATGATCTAAAATGTGATGTTAATGTCATTATGTATTATCATCCTCAAACTAATTTACTATCTGAGTTGAATGTTCAGAAATTTGAGGAAATTTTGATAGATTTTCTAGGGATTTCAATGGAAAATGGGACCAACATCATCCTCTGGATGAGTTCATATACATGAAAAAAAATTCTACAAGATAATCCAAATGGCTCTATATAATGCCCATAATGAGAAATAATGTAGAATACTTTCAGTATGTGATGAAATAAGTGAATGTAAGAGGCTAAGACATGAAATGGTAAATGAAATGATGGAAACAGTGAAAACCATTCAACAACACAACAAAGAAGACCAATTTTGATTAAATATATACACATAAAACAATCAAAGGGACCTTGAGCCAGAATTTGGAGACATTGTATTTTTCCACATATCACCATGATAGAGGAACATGAGATTTGGGAAGAATGTAAATCTATACCCAATGTACACCAGCCCCTTTAAAATTATTGATCATTTCAGAGCTATGAACTATCGACATGAACTTCAACATACCATGTATCATGTATATGATGTATTCCATGTATCCCTATTGTGGAATTACATACCAAATCCCTTACATTGACTAAATCCATAGTTGGTTTAGTTGAGAAATGATCTCTCTTACAAGGAAAATCTGGTGAGAATCTTAGACCATAGTGAAAATGTTCTACGCAATAAGACTAATCACCTGGTCAAAGCAATATTATGTAACCATATATACAAAGATGAAATATGGGAACTAGATGAAAGATGATATAGAAATACCATAATCTGTTTATAAAAAATAAAATTTCGAGGATGAATTTTCAAAAGTACGGAAGAACGCAACATCCTGAACATTTTTTAATGGAATTATTTCCTATTAATTTATTATGTAATATACTATAAAACAAACAAATATCAGAGAGTGATCAATAAAAACAACATTATAAAAAATTAATAATGAAATAATTAATATTATTAGATATTAGGGAACATATTCCTTTGGAATTGTAATGAGAATTTTGGAATCATAATGAGACCAATAGGAATAGTGATCCAACCAATAGAATAGTAACCCTTACTATTATGATATAAATAATGTTTATACATCTTATAAATAATAATATGATATATTTATATCATTTTATAAGTAAATAATTGTTTTAAGGATAATAAATTTAGTTTGGTAATTTTATGATAAATAAATGTTTATTTAAATTGATTTAATTAATATATTTATTGAACATAAAATTTATTTTCTTAAAATTTATTCATAAATTAATATTTCTTTTCTTATGATTATAATATAATTTAATGATACATTAATTAATTATTCAACTTCTCATAAAATCCATTATAATTTTAAAATCATTATTTTTTGAATCAATGTTGATTTTTATTTAATATTTAATTCATCATATTTTGTTTTTTTTAAAAATGCACTTAATTGATTACTTCAACATGTCAATAAATGGTTAGGGAATTTTTATGGTATTTTTCTATAATAGATGAAAATATAGTGAATAATAAAATATGTTAATTTATGGAATTTAACGAATACATGATTTATCAAGTCATATATGATATATTATATATTCATATCCTAATCCAGAAATATACATAATTTAATAGTATATTTATTCACAAGATTAATCTATTCATTGTCTAGAGAAAATGTAATAATCTAATCAATAAAATAATGAAAAAATACCACTCTCCTCCCCTATAAATACAACCCATCACCACCTCCTCTCCCCAAACATACCAAACACTGATGGTTTTCCAAATTCATTACAATTTTGTTCCTTAGACTAATCATAATATTTAGGATTCATTATTTGCAACAAAATAACCAAATCCAATATCGCTAAGCATGTTTTATAGGACAATAAGATTAAAAGGTAAAATCCCCTTTCATTTTTTTTAAAATCCTTTAATGTTATTTTATTTTCTGATTCCCTCTAAATACCCCATAATAACATTTTAATGGTAACTCCATTATCATATATATAAATAAATTTTGTTTTTCCAATGTAGAAATCCATCATCAAACCTCTTCTCCTTACTCTTTTATTAGAATAAAGAAAATATCATCTGTGAGGTGTTGATTTATCCCATTTAAAGAATACAAGCTTTTATTTTCAATTTCAACCATCAATGACTATAATAGAACTGTTAAAACAGTTGAAATATATTGAAAAAATTAATATTTATCGCTTTTATGTTACGTATCTAACAGATATACATAATATTAAATGATGCAAAATGGGTTTGTTGGGAATGAGAACATCTAAAATTAATCTAAAACACTATAATTAAATTTTTTCTAATGAATAATAATCTAATATAGAATATATATATATATATATATGAACAATTAATCATATTCATTTTCAATATTATAATATAATATCAATTCTAGATAATTATTCTCATCTCACATGAACATCAAAACTAGTATACAAATGAACTGATCATGAAAATAAAAAATGAAAACACACAGAATGATGAAATTGAACTCTATAACTCATCAAAAAGGCCATAAATGAATTTAATAAAATTAAAATAAATTATATATTCTTATTAGTGGCCCAATATTTATCATATAATGATTCTAAATGTATTATTCAGTATATTAAAGTGAATAATTCATTCATACATAAAGTAAGTTGATTCTTAAACCCAATTTCCATTCTTTGGGTTATTCTATATTATGATAAATTTAAATATGGATGTCCTTTATATATTTATTATATTTTATGTATTGACTAATAAATGTTTTAAATAAATTTTTATGAAAAATAGAATAATTTTCCAGAAGAACTTTTTTCTCTAAAACCCTTTTTGACTACTATGGAGTTATTTCGTCTTCTCTCATGAATGATGAGTCTAATACCTATTTTTTCAATTTTTCAATTTGTAATAAAGAAATTTAATTGATGAATGAATGAAATGAAACCCATTTATTTTAATTCTATTATTTTAAATATATGAAATATATTATTTTTATATAGAAATCATGATCATAAATGTTATGATGCGACGAGCACATCAAAAATTATATAGCACTGCAATTATTTGGGAAATTTAATATATCTCTTAATATATGGTTCAATGAGCATGAACATTATACTATATTTTTTAAAAATGACATTTAATTATTATTAACATGTTTTATGTGTGAACAAGATTATAGCTTAGATCAAATTAATTTATGGTATTTGACCAGTAATACATAATGGTTCCTTATATTTTCATTTAACATATTTCATGTCATTATTTATTTCTTATTCTGAGGATTATGATTATAATCCAAACCTTATATTAACATGATGATGAAAAAGTTCACCCATGTAATAATGATTAATATTCTTATGTATCCTATTTTTTTCTTTTATCTCACCCATTTCCATTACATATATCCTCAGTATTAAACTTATACAAATTAGTATATAATTTCTAGTAAGATGCGAGAAATTAAGGAAATAAATAATACTTTTGTTTTATTTTTAAATATTATGTTTGGTCTTCATTTTCCAATGTCACTAAAACCTTGGATCCCATATTAGTAACACAATTATATATTTTATCATTAAAATGATATAATTGTAATGTAACAAAAAGTAGTGTCACTATACGTAGATAATTTTTGGAAAATGATATTTTTTCAATGAATAGTAAATTAATTAAAAAAAAATCAAAAAAATTGAAATAATTTAGAAATATGTTTTTTTATAAAAATAATTTTAATGTAAAATTAATAAAGTTATATTAAATTTATTTCAATTTATTTTATTATAATTAATTATACTATAAATTGAAAAATAAAAATGATTAATACTCATATATAATTTTCTTTTGAACGAAACTTTTTTTTATTTATGCCTATGGATTTAACACTAAATTATATTATACCCCCACAATAAATTGGATTATAATAATAAATTTAATATTTAGAGTTATCATTACTAATATTATATAATAATGTTTATTTTCTTAAATAATGAGTAATAAAAACATAAAAAACTAACTATTTTGTGATGGTTAAATCATGTTTACAGTTGGATAAACTAAGAAGATAACTGTTAAAATGGCTTAAACGTTTCTAAAATCATTTATTATTTTATTATATACACCTTATGTCATCTAAGGATATATAATGAAAAATTTATGAACCATTGTTATCATTAAAATATTAGTAAATTTTATTCATTCCAAAAAATCTATGATTATATTTCCCCACAATTATAAAAGAAAACACTCTATCTTACCCACTTCAATCTTACAAAGAAATGTATTCCTAAATATACCTTCCCAAATCATATCCATAAATAACTAATCAGGTCTATCAATCATTTACCAATCATAAAAAATAATCTAATAAAAACTTACGTATAAACCAAATGACGTTGTACATAGAAGGGGTATATTTCTTAATCATGAGTTTACATTTTATTTATTATTGTAATTACAATAAACTATCGATAAACTATTGTCAAATTGTAACAAATATATAAAATACAATTATATGTCATTTTTTTAATTTCATGACCTCCAAGAATCACCCTTTTCATCAATTGGTAATCAAAACACTTAATAATGTGTATGGAAGAATTCCTTCTAGAAAATCAATGTACTTTATTTTCCATCACCACATCTCACAATTTGATATAATTATTCTTTTAATTTATATATTTTATATATATGAAATAATTATTCTTATATATTTATTATATCATATGTACCATCTTACCTCATTCTCGATAGGAAAATATAATGTTACACGTGCGTATATGTGGACTATGACCTCTTCATTCAATTATGGAACTATTTCATATTATTATGATCTGGATTCTAAAAATTACCAATATAATTAAATAATTTATTAAATTAATGATAAAAATATTATTTTTTAAATGTGGGATATTATTTAACATTCCATCATTCAATCCATAAAAAATTAAAATTTCTTCTTATATGGTTGTGACATATCGTCTCCACTAATAGTATAACTATTTTTCTACGTATAAATTGTGTGGAATATTTTGAATATATTGATAATGAATATATATTCCCTTTATATGATGTTTAATATTTTCTAGGTAATTTAACCTTGATTAAAGAATAAGGACATAACCATAAAAAACACATATGTGAGAAATGAAGTAGTTATCTCCCATGATAGTGTTGTTAATAAATATTTTGACAATAAAATGCTGATAAAAAGATATAATCAAACATATATGGTATTCTATATATGAGTATGGATCTGTAATATTTATAATATATCCCAATATATTATATCATATTTTTTAAATAGAATAATTAAAATAAGACAAGAATGGTGGGCTATCTTTGGAGGGGGGTGGGGGTGGGGGGGGGGTTGTCACATGCCTTTCCATGTGTGTGTGTGGTGTGTGTGGGATCAATGTAATTTTACATGAAAAAACCTAATATATATGTTATTTGATTAATAAATTAATCTTCATGAAATTTTTATTTAAATATTATGATATATCATTCATAGAGGATGTGATTCAAATGCCATTAATATGGTGAGGGTTTTACAATTATAATCTCATAGTTTATCATGATAATTTATTATTAAGTATCTAGTGATGAAATATTATTATATTTTTATCATGAAACTATTGAATTTTTTATGTATTGGTTAGTAATGAACATTTAAATAAATAAAACTACTTTCTTCTATTTACTAATTAGTACGAATGAGATAATGTAATTTATGAAAAGATGACTAAATTTATATCCTCGGTCTAAAGTCTTTATCCTCCATATTCAGTAATTATAAATAAATAATAATTTTTTTTAACAATATAAAAATTATTTATTAATGAAATTTTTTACAATGTTTTACTTTAATATTTATGAATGAAATATTCTTATCATTTTCCAAAAAAAGTAATTTTATCCTTTTTATGTGTGTAAAATGGATATCTTATGCATTATATGAAATGATAACCATTAAGAACCATCATAATGAAAGATTATATTAATGAAATTTTTATATTATTACATAATTAATTTGAACGAATTTTTTATTCCTATAAGTCAGTAAATTAATAGTTTTTAAATGTAATTTTCAAAGTGAAAAATAATAATTTCCTCAATAACATTTTTGTGTTTTTTTGTTTTATTCAAAAATTAAAAAATCTCTCATATTACAATAAACAAAAATAGGCTTATTATACAATGATACCATCCTAATTTTATATCATGATGGTTAATGATCAGTTTGACTTGGATAAACTATTTTTATACAATTCAATATGTAACTATGAGTGGGTTTTTATATATTTTTTCAATGTAAAAGGCATGAATATTCATATCTATGTTTTCCAATATAAATTTATATGTTAGTTATATTGTTTAATTGAAGACATTAGTATGTTTTGTTTACTATTATTTCAATGGGAATTTTAACATTGAATTTTTTATTCCTCCATTATATGAGTATTACATTAGACTTAGTATATGAAAGACGATGATATCTATATCCCCTTGATACAACAATATCTCTAATGAGATAGACAATATAGGGTTATTGGGCGAGTCCATACACCATTTATATATGATTTATTGGAATTATTCATAAAAAAAGTGGATATAATTCCCATGACATATCAATTCCCTTGTAATGAGATTAGTTATTGTTATAAAATTGATTATTCTAACATCTAGGATATTAATGTATTTGATTCTAGGTCATTAAATTATTTTTATTTCATTATTTTGTTCACAATATATTCCTAATATATTATTCTGTGTTATTATGTTATTTATCAACTAGCTTATCTTTCAATAATTATCCATAAATATTGACTATTAATTATTCTATTATGATATCCTCCATTTTATTTATACCCTTAATTAGCATATGAGATCACCCATCTATTATTTTTCCATTGGATAATATTCCATGAAGTATATAATGATTGATATGTTTGGATATACTGATGGAAGTAACAGTGTTTTAAAATAAAAATCTATATTGCATTTTAATTTATGAATTTTTATATGATTTTAATGTATGCATATTTTTTTCCAAACCAATTAAACAATTTTGTCATTTGGGATGGGATTTCACAACATTTTAATTGAGTAACACCAATCCATAACCTACTAGGTTATGGTCCATTATAGTTGGTATGATGATATTTTTCACAGAAACCTATAAAAAAATAATTATTAAAACACAGATCAATGTTCATATACATGTAACAGAAATTAATGATAAGTATCATTATTAGAATTCATAATAATGACCTAGTAAGGTAGATATAAAATGTATATCATGGAAATAAGTCTCATTTTGGATACTAAAAGTTGATTTGATTCATGAACAAATATACCTAGGGGTGATAACTCCCAAAAGGGTGCATTGGGAATTAACTAGATCATCAACTTGTGAAAAAAACATTCTTGACTACAGACATTAATTGGAAAACATTGGGTATTGGTTATTCAGATTCAAACATTCATAAAAAAAAATTACAATGTATTTTAATATTTTTAATGTGATAATTTCCGTAGTGTTACACAATTTATGATTCTATAAATAGATATGAATCATTTTTTCAATTGATAATATGTGTATCAGTAGATAAAAATTATATTTTATGATTAGTATTTTTTTATACTAATCTAGACAATTACATTAATTAAAAATGGATTCTATTGTATGAAATGGAAACTATATAAATGCATGTAATCTATGTATGGATTTCCATCATGGGAATGATAGTGGTGTTGGAGTTGGAGTTTTAGTTGGAAATGATGAAATTATAACTATATTAGGGAATAAATATCATGTTATGGAAAATAACCATACCCATATAGGTATATTTTCTAATCCATAATGTGTTGTAAAATTTTTAGGATGTTCTATGCATTAACGACATCCCCCTTTTAATGATAATATAAATCCTTTTATAGATGAGAAATGTATATGATTCATATTGAAGATATTTATTGATTTCCAAATAAATGAAATGAGATTGTATCATCTCCCAAGGGATTTGGATCAATGGTATTCATTGATTCAAAACCCTAATGCAGGAAATGAAATAAATAACATGGAGTGGAAGAATTTTATGTTATAATTCAAGGAAATATATG
The DNA here is from genome assembly GCA_963277665.1 of Viscum album. Classification (NCBI taxonomy): domain Eukaryota; kingdom Viridiplantae; phylum Streptophyta; class Magnoliopsida; order Santalales; family Viscaceae; genus Viscum; species Viscum album. Next base: position 478,196,055 of record OY728148.1, read on the forward strand.
TTCATCATGGTCAATGAGTGGATTTGGAAGGGTAATTCATTATTCTAGGATAAAAGGAGTATAAATTTTTTTTATATATAAGGATAACAATAAGTTGGTAGAAAAAATTCTTTAGACTATATACATAATAAAAAAAAATATTTACACTTTTGTTAATGTGATTAATAATTTCTGTTGAATGGAAGCTGTCTCAGAAACATTCTAATCTAATAGGGACATATTCTAAAGTTATACCAACACATAGAAGGAATTATATATTTATTATTGATTTTATGGAATTTAATATAATAAATGTCTGGGTGATAACTATTGATGTGTAATTAAATTTAATGACAATAGAGGAAGAATATAATTTTCATATTTTTATAAAATTGGAATGAAACACCATATAAAATATTTATAAGGAATTGTAGATTTCTACATGTGTGGATAAAAATTCCATTATGATCATTAATTCGATGGGAAAAAATTTTCCAATATACAAAGGATCATGTATAATAATATGGGACATGGTGGCCATTATTTTTAGGGATATTAAGGGAATTTATGTCAAAAAAGTACAATGGAAAATGTCCATCATTATGAAATCACAATAGATAATGCTGAAGTTAATAATGATGTATTGGTATGTACATTACCTATATACTCAAATTTATATAATGATTTATTCGATTTTAGGTAATCTCACTCTTTTAAATAAGTCATGTTTTCCAATACAATTAGGTACATATATACATAGTTATGATGTGTTTTATCAGAATAGACTCTTAGTCGAGGCCTCACTATGAACATATTATGTATTTTTCTCAAATGTATGACATAAAAATGCGCCTTATTTTCTATTATCACTATTATACATACATTTTATTTTGATATATTCATTATTATGGTATGTCTATCAAAATATTTTTCAATAATTTAATTAAATGAGAAGAACTTTAGGATTCATTTAAATGATATGAAGTTACATATATTTATAAGGAATAATTCGTCAAAAAATTTATTTCACGATCCACCCAAATAGCTATTTTAACGAGATTATTGAGAATGAATAGAATACAAAATTGGCAGAATAAGTTGTCACAAAATTGAGCATGTACATGTTGTATAGGAATACATTGACGTATTTCCATTAAAATTACCTAGGAATCTTGAATTTCAGGATGTTGATTTTTACATTAATTTTATCCTTAATGATAGACTAATATAAATGATTTCTTATTGAATGAACACTGATTAATTAGTTGAGTTGATTTTGCAATGATAAATGAATGATTGTTTTTGACCTATGGGTCATGGTTTCTAGTTGGTGGGGTGTCACAACATGGCATATGGGTATATCACTTGAACAAAAATTTCCCTATACATCATCATAGAATAAAGGGGTAATAATCATGGGGTATAATCCCTAGTCATATACCCACCTTATTAAATGTAATTTATAATGGGGTATGTGAACGGATCAACCATTGTGGGAAGTGATCACTATTGAAGAAAAAAATCACGATGGAGTGACCCAATGAGGAAAATATTGTTAAAAAGGGTCCCAAAACCCAAATGTGGATCCTACATTGAATATTTCAATTATATGGTATCACTTATATATATCTTATGTAATATGAAACTCATTCTAATATATTATTTCCATTATAATCAGTATCCAACTCTCATATATCTAATTATAATAAAAATCCACAATCTGCAATGGTACAAATATTGTGAATTATATCTATAAAGGCATTTATATATACTTATTATAAGTAATATATGGATTCCTACCAAATTGAATATTTCTTCCATTTATTGTCATAATTCCACAGTGATTGATTACCTCCATTAAAACCATTTAGATATAAAAACATATGTTAACCCATTTATATAATTCTAATTATTATCCCAAATAGGGTTGACCTTGCCGATTATGAGGAACATTAAATTGTTTTACACTTCTACTTTGACTAAATAGGTAGCTATAAGCAGTCAGGGTGGATCCCATAATGAATTAAAGAAAAGAAAAGGTACATGTGAGTTAGTAAGTTTCATCCAACTATCCAAAAAAATTAATGAAGGAAAAACGATAATGTTATTAAACATTTTGTAAATATATGTTGAAATAGAATAAGACAATGTAATGTGTTGTGGTTATAACATGATTTTGGTTAACTACAGTATATATTATTTTTTTGAAAATTATTTAATATAATTTTTAACCTTTTGGAATCAATTATATTATTATTTACTACTCTGATAATAAGTACATTGGTATTTAAACCAAAATATAGTTGTGTATTTATGGATGGTTTAAATATATATTATGGTCATTAACCCTAAAATAGTGGAAATAGTCAAACCCAATAGTTATAGAATCTCCTAATGGAACTCCTTTTACTTTTTCTTAGTTTTTTTATTCTTTATCTGATATGAATCAATTAGTATGATTTTGAGTTTACCATTGAGGGATTTAAAAATATAAATTCATTATTAAAATAAACACATAAAAAGATCTCTCAAAATATTTCCATATCCTTATTAAAACATCAATAACAGAAATCATGCATCCTATGAAAATGGGAATTGTGTCTAGGTTGATCTGAAACATAATCCCTCCCATATATATCAATGGAAGATGGAAAAAGGGAATAATTATATGAATATAATAATAAATAGAATAAAAAGACTCTTTGGATTTGTGGTGGATCTAAGTGCATAGCAGTAGCACCTCCCCCTTGAATTTCTAACCCTTAATTTAGATGTCTATCCATATATTTGTTAAATAACCTAATACATAGTCAGTACTAGATAGTTCATGGTGTGTAATCTTTCCCATCACTATTTCCATTGTATTCTCCTTCGATACTTAAATAGCAATAATGCCAATGGAATTTTGATTTATGGTGGTCAGTTTGTGGAAGTACCAAGATTATTATTCCATTGTACATGAATTATAGAATCACAATAGGTCACTAAAATCTTTTTTAATGTTACACTTGGTGTGTGAAGTTTAATTACACGGTGTTTGGATCTTGTTCAGCAGCATGGACATATAGTCAGGATGGACGAGTCATGAATGTGCATGGTACACTGAGTGTGATTATAAATCACATGCAGTGTATATTTCAATTTTTCCTCTCAACATAAATGATTTTGGTATTTTATTATAAACTATTTAAAAATAATTATAAATACTGAAATATATAATTTGATCCATCAAACAATGTTTACTTGGTGAAAACATGTTTTTTCTAGTCAATACAATCAAAATTTTAGTATACACAAATTGGTCACATCAATCTCACCAACACAATGTAATATGATTTACCTTAATAAAAATCAGAAGAACGTGTCAAAAAAAATCAAGCATTAATTTAATTAGACATATATATACTATAGTCATAACATTTGATTTTATAAGGAATAAAAATTCAATTTAAAATATATTCAAGTTGTACCTTTTTATATAATTTAAAACACTTATATTCTCTTTTGTTCACATGTTTCAAAATTCCATAAATTTTCATACCACTTGTGTATTAAATGAAATAGGAAAATTTCTCACTAATAACATAATATTATTTAATCATAGGTATGCTGAATCTCATGTATATTCACACTATCCAAATTCGTTCCTGTAATCTAATTCTCCAAATAAAAAATAAATCTCCAAAATCATGTTTTCCTTCATTGATTTTCTTATGAATTGGAGTATAAGGGTTGGTAGGTAATTATTTTAAGATAATCACATATCGTGGAAAACATAGATTTAAATATTGAATAATAAATAATTATATTAAATAAGAGATCTTTATAAAAATTGAATCGATACTAAGATATCGCAATTTTTATCGTGACCATGATCTTTCCGTTCATTAATGAGTCTAAATTCAATCAATTATTATAATGATTGAATTTGGTCCAATTTAAAATTTTTCATCATTTATTTTTGAATAAAGGGTCCAAAAAAGAATTCAATGAATGGTGGTTTTGGATCCTATATTTTCCAAATGAGAAATAAATACATCACACACACTTAACTTTATAGATACTGACCAAAATATACCATGAATCAACAAAATACATGTTTACAGAGCAACTTATAAAGAAAGACTTATTATCAATTAAATTTGGTTGGAGGGGAAAATAGTCTTATAATGTAGATTCCTATCATGTTAGTTCATTTTTTCTATGATTTTCAGATAAAAAATTAGTGTAGTTTTCATGGTCAAATTGGGATAAAAATATCAATAAAATTCCTCAATAATTTTAATGTGGAATAAAATCATCATTATTTAAAGAGAAAACATGAATGTTCTTGTAGTTATTCATATCCCATTAATCTATTAATATAAAATTATAAGATGAATATGAAAAAGGTTATATAATATCTCTCAGGAATGAGGATAAAAATGGGGTAGATAAGTGATGACATGTATATAAATGATCAATTTAATAAATGAAAATGCATGTGAATTTAAATCTGAAATCAAACAATACCATTATTTATTTTAGAATAATTTAAAAATAAAATAATGTTGTATATTATAAAATTATCAGTTATTTCATTATTAAAGATAGTTATAAATAATAAAAAAGTTTCCATAATTTTTAATATTAAATGTATTAATGATGTCTTATATATTAGTTTCAGGTAAATCACCAGATTATTCAAGAGATTCCCCCCACAATTAATTCCACTTATGGTCCTCTGTGTGAAACGCCATGTGGGTGAAGGGAATGTGTTGTGAATATATTTTACTAGGGTGAGGGATAATATTGAAAGATGTAATATAATAAAAATAAATGATAATATACACCAAAATAATACTCTCCTTATAGAGATCTTAAAAATAAGGAATGAACTAGAAGGAAGATACCGACGACATGTTAGAGTACATGTGACTATCGATGAACCAGAAAAAATAAATAGCATGAACAGAATCCATCACATACAAATAAAAATGACAAAAAAATGATATATATATATATATATATAATAAAATAATAATGTATTAGAAATATCCAATGAGTCTCCTTAAGAGAGACATTGTCTACCATTAGGGGGTTTGGGAGAGAGGGGGTAGTAGTAATGATATATTGTGGTATAAGTACCTGACACTGCTGTATTTTCATGTCAGAAAGATCTTTGGATATAGTACTCTATGTTTATAATGGTATAGTATTAGATAATATTAGAGATTTAGTGGTCTGAGATATGAATTAAGTCGGTGTTTCTAAAGGCTGATGATTTGGATGAAAATAAGGTTCTAGAATTATTGTAAGGAATGTGTTCTTTAAAATAATCACCAACATACCCTCAATATAGTCATGATGTTGATCCAGGACATGCATGAATCCGTCCATGATAACAACTCATTCAACTAAATGTGTTGGTGGAGTTTGGGTTGTGGATAGGGAGATGTATGGAATTGATGATGTGGGTGGAGATTAGGATTAGGTGGGGATGGGTATATATTTAATGTATACTAATTGAGGTTCTTGTGACTGTGAGATCAGAGAAACATCGCCATCATGGGTAGTTGGGTCCTCTCTTACTATAGTTGTGGCTATAAGGTCCTTAATTTGGACAAATGATCTCCCCAAATTCTCAACTTTTTCATTAGATAAATCATGAGAGTGTTAATCATTCTGGTAGTACATAGGATATCATGAGGGATAGAGGGCTCAAATAACCAATTATGTGATCCAAATGTGAAGAATATATAATGATCTCCATGTTACACATATGGTTGATAAACATGGAGTTGAATTATGAGGGAAAACATAAGGGATATCTGGATAGTTGTGCAAAATTATATAGTTCACAAGAACCATGTCGCCTCTAGACAAAACATCCACATCCCCATGTTGTGGGAATATAATGGTGCCCAATCATTCGTCGATGAAACAAGAGGGTGGTGATATAATTAATGTTCTGTTTGTTTGGTAGAATCATATTTGAGACTGGGTCCAACACGATCCTACCAAATATTTGGTAGGTCACGGTAGTCTAGGTGGTTGAGGAATGAAACATGGGGAAGTTTATTGATGTTGGTTAAAGCAGAACCGTCAGGTAGACTATGACATTTCTATGAAACATGACATTAGTTGTGTCGAAATATGACTACCATCACTCTGTATCTCATTTTCTTTAGGTAAATGGTCCCATCATACTCAAGAGACATAGGATGGTCTAAATAAATCAAAACAATGTGTGAGCGTTGACATGGAATCCTGTGATCATATGGGTATTTCCCTGAAAATCATTAGGATCCTCCTATAGTCCCATCCACTCAGGGGAACTGATTTTGAGGACACTACTACAAAAACACATCATCTGGCTGGAAAGACGTTGCAGGTAGTTAAAAATAGGGTGATGTACAAAAAATTCTAACCATGGATGTGGTTGGGCCATACTTGTGGTGGGTTTTGGATGTGGTATTCCATCATTCGGTGGAGTATAAGGCTCTAATGAGGTCGCGACTGGGGGTGAAACATAATCTATCCTCATGGATGGCTCTAATTTAGTTAAATCTTGAGAAGATGTGGCATCCACACTTGATGGTGATGTTGTGTCTGCTGGACATGAGGTTGTTGTCAGGGATGTTACAACTATTAAAAGAGGGTGCTATATTTAAAAATTTAGACACCGGTGAATCAATAGATCCCCTAAAACATTACATCATGGTGTACTAATTTATAATCTGAATGGAGAATATTTAACATAATTTGTTGATGGAATACAATACATCCCACAAACTCTATTCCCATATACTATGATCTTTAATAAAGGAAGGAAAAAAATAATTGAAATTAAAATATAAAAAAGAGAATTAATTATAAATTCAATTGTATAAAGTGTGTTTAGTAAGAGTACATGGCATGGATATTTTTCATGATGATACATTTATACTTTTGATGTACATGTCTAACCCTTGTCTTTTGGGTGTCTAAACATAGATGTCAATAATAGATAATGTATATAGTTTGTAATAATTTTACATGACATTTGATACAACATGAAAAGTATCACCACGTGCATTCCAAGACATGGTAAATTTGATTGGTCAGAAGGAATTTCGAGTAGTACAAACACGTGAAATGTGGTAAAACACGAGGAGCATGTTCATGTGGGTATGAATTATTTAGTAGTCCAGGTGTATCCCATGACACAAACTTTTAAAAATTTTTGTAGTACATGGTGTGTAAAAAATTAACATATCGTGTTTTTGTAGATTGTTACATTAGTAATGTGTGAACATTTTGATAGGGTAATCATGTTAGAGTCATAGTACACAATGTGTTCCAGACATGCATTTTGTGTTCTATCAAGTTACAAATAGATGGGTATCATTTCGTGTACATGGAATAAATGCTTTTTGTTCTTCATTTGTTCATGTGTAAAGTGGGTTTTGGGAGAATCCATCCACAATTCCCTAAATTCATCAACAAATTGAAAACAACAAATATAATTGAGGTAAATTAATATACCTAGAGAGATAATGCAAATGGTAATGATATTCGTGAATAATAATTATTGAATTGGAAAATTTAGATGGTGGCTGAATGTGGCGCCTTCGGGAATACTTGAAGAATAAGGGGGTTCAGTACAAGTACATCCTATGTTCTTCATACTAGATCATAAATCCAAGGGACATGACATTTAGTTTTTGGAAAGCATCATGTATGATTTATATAAATAATTATAATATATAATATATATTTATTATTATTAAAAATTTATTAATTTTTAATTTTTAATAAAAATAATTATTCACTTTCACAAAAAATAAACCTATTCACTTAGTGTATAAGAGAAATACCCATCGTGTTTACAAATATATGAAAATGAAGAATATAATCTTTAGTCTGGTGCTCAAGGACTGATTTTAATCAATGATCAAACCAATCCGAGTGTGTTCTCTGAACCACCAGAGTGAAGGCTGTAGTATAGAGAATTTTATCATTTTTTTATTTTTATAAATCAATTAAATCCTACATGGTGAAATGAATAACAACTTGGATATATTATTTATTATTTAATTTTTTGATGATGTAGAGTTTTTATTCAAAATCAAAACTGGGTGTTTTTTACCCTAGGTTACTACTCTACCAATAATCCCACATCACCCTAGGGTGATTTTTTATATTTATATGTGTTTTGAATTTTTAATGAAAAACCATATATGAATGATAGACTACATACACAAAAATAAAAGATTTGTTTTTTTGATTAAATAAAAATGGATGGAAATTAGTCTTTAAAAATGATTTGAACCTAGTCGTTCTTTTAGACTCTAAGTGACAACCCTTCCAATAGATTCATTACTTCAATTATTTTTCCCTTATCTTTAAATGATTTTAGTTACATTTTGAAAAAAATCATAAAATACATTTAAGAAATTTTTCGATTATAAAAAATTTATCTTGATCCAATGTAGAGTGTGGATGGATCTGATCTAGGGATGAATCCGAATAACTATGGAAACCTACTCATCGAAATATGATTCATTCATGTTTATATTTTAATCAATGTAAATTTATAAAAAACTTGCTCATATAATAATCAATAATATAATAGATAAAAACATGTATGAATATGAGAATGTCATGCAACCACATTTTATTCAGATTTAAATAGTGTAATATAGAAAGGTATGAACAAAGTGTGTTAAATGGAATTGCACAAAGTGATTTTAAAAAAATGGAATTTAGAGAGGGGATGGATGAATGTCTAGGTTCCCTCTCAGAAAAAGACCTTGTTATTTCCATTAGCTCAACCTAAGGTAGAGTACTTACTCATAGTCTAATGGTGGATGTGTCTCCAACTTTTTGAACCATGACATATGACTAATTCCATCTTCATTTTTTATATTTACATAACATTCAGTTTGTATGGGTAACAACATGAAACATCCTTTCATGATTTCAAAAAAACATTCAAAGGTGGAATTGTTCCATTCTACGTCACCTACCACATCCACCTCATAGGTTTTTTACTTTTATTAGTTTTAAACCAAAAATTGATAACATGAATCCTCTAGAGAAAGAATAAAAACAATTGAGGGTGTAGAAATAAATAGATGATTAAATTAATTTTTAACATGATACATTAGGTTCCCTTATTTGAAATTGCTGTTTTAAAGATCATTTTTTGATTTTTTTTTAATTACATGTCTGGAACATTTGATAATTGTTATACTCTTATGAAATATTTTATGAACCCCTTACATCATTCAAAACCAGATTATCCAATGTTGTGCTTATGTAGAAATTATTTGCTATAGTATTTCATTTCATGTCAATCATTATGCTGGGTAAAATTGAAGTGTGGTAAATGCTTACATAATTTATAATTGGTTTTTTTATTATCATTACATGTATATGAAATATTATAGTTTCATACAATGATGTGCGCCCATTGTTAGTCTACACTCTGATACCCCTCATCTATGTATTGATAATACTATTCTTGATAACAATGTGACATCTATCAATCGCAATCATAAAAATATTCTCCATGAGATGTGTACCAACTATCATTTGAATAAAAATTAATTAATATGATATATGATGGTTCTGATGAAAATAATTAAGAACTGATAAATAAAAAAGTATGTAATGTTTCCAGGACATGGACTAATGCTTCTACTTTTTGTTTGTTCATTGGAAACGATTCCAAATATTTAATACACCCATTACAAAGCATGGAAAAAGTAAATGATAATTCAAAAAACCTAGATAGATAGTGGATGTTAGATTTTATCCTTTATAGAATTACAAAAACGAAATGGATTAATTACGTTGTAATGTTTATATGATTATCTAGACATATAAATGAAGCAAAAGTTATAAAATTGAATTTTTTGTGTGAAAATAAATAGAAAAGGAAGAAGGAAAAAAAAATTTCGGGGTTGAAATAATATATTGGTTAAATATAAAATCATTATATTCTAATAACAATATTCATAAAAAATTATAATTTGGGGATTTAATTTTAGTACTATTTCATTGTCTAATAACTGGTAATTATGTGTTTAAACATTAATACCTTGGTCTAGTGACTGAATATTCAAATTCATATTAAAATAATTACCCTAAAAATAGTTTACATAGGTTCACCCAATCGTCATGGATTCACCCTATAAAAAGTTTTCTTTTTTCACTTTTTTTTATTTTTGGTACGATATGAATACAATCATGTGACTATAACATAACCATTAATGTATTTATAAAAAAATTCATAACCAAAAGAAACATATTAAAACATGAATCAAAATATTACCATAACTTTATTACAACACCATCACATTAAATCAAACCTCATATGACCATGTTAAATATGAGTGAGTTGAGAAGCAACTCACCTCCTATAATGGATACAAGATGAGGATGGGGATAGGGGATAATTACACTAAAATAGTAAGGAATAGAAGTAATTATCGAACTTGGAATTGAGGGAGATCTAATCGACTAGAGTATGAATATACACCATGAATGTCCCACAATAAATATGGAAGGATTAAATCATATTTATAAGAAACTATAATATATGGTCCGTACTAGATTATATATGGTGTGTACTCTAGTCAACCCCAAATTTCTTTCTTTTTCTCCACTAGTAGGTGTACAGTAGGACTGATCATTGAATTTGGATTTTTGGTGGTCAGATGATGCTTGAACACATCATGTATCACAAACATACATGGTATTTATAATCACTAGTAGTCACAAAATTATAATGAAATGCCATATATGTCATATTAAGTATATGTAAATGTCATGTGGGTACTTTTCAGCCACATGGGATTGTATTCAGGCTAGCCAAGTTGTGCTTATACATTGTACATGATATGTGATTATAATGTGCACACCTTTATTATATAAATAGTTTTTCAAATTATATATGTTTTTTGGATTTGATAAGAATCTCATTAAAAATATTCATATACACTTAAATAAATCATTTGTCTCATAAAATATTGCATACAAAGTGAAAAGTAATGCTCGTTTATTCAATAGGATGAATGAATTTAGTAAAAGAAATGTAGAACAAGGATAAATAACCTATGATTCTAAGAGATGAATAAACATATGATATATTAATGAAAATATATATTTTAGTTCTTATTTCATATTAACAAAAAAATTCTCTCTCTATCAAGTGGCACAGAATAAATATATGGTATAATATTCAGAGGATAAAATACTTATTTGTTACTCACTGGGACACAAACTAGAGAATTACGATGTAAATATTCCAATTTACCAATTCCACTATTCTACAATACTATTACCATGTTTCGAGTAGACATAATATCCATCTTGTTTTACAACCAATCAAATTAGAAATGTCACTTCTCTTTCAACAGAAGTGTGATCACTTCTTTTAGAGATTATTTTTCCATTGATCACTTGAATCAATTTATTTTAAACCAAATATTATCATAAATCCCTAAATTATTATAATTTATTAATATCAATAAAATATATATATTCTAGAAATATAATTATATGTATTCCAAACATCATATTTTTTGAAATCATTGCATGAAATTCTCACAACTCTATAGAATTTCATGAAAAAATTATCTTTTTTTATAAACCATTATCTTTCAAAAAACTATTAAGGTCATTGAGAAAATCTAAAATTTTATGAATCATTTGGATTTTATCAAAACTAATGTAATATTGTAGAGAAAATCAACATTCATGAGTGAAACTGATTTATGAGTCATTGCCTAATCTATCAAATAAATTCACACCCCTCTTATGTGATTCAGATCCTCAAAAATATATGAAGGTACATCAGTGTAAATGAAGGGTTAACCAATTATTTATTGCCATGGAACAAAATTCACATGAATAACATTCATTGCTTTGAATTTTATAAAATTCTTACTTTAGTGTTGAAATTAAATGACATGATGTTTCCTTTAGTGTCCTACTCACCTCAATCACATAATTTCATCTGTATTTTGGGCGTTTAGACAACATTTCATTTTTCTTAATTTTTTTTATGAATTTATTAATAAATGTGTGAATAACTATTATTTTAAATGTTTTTACGTGAAAATCCCAAATATTCAAATGTTCACATATTTTCAAAACACCTTCACCCATTTTTACGACATTTACATTTACTTGCAATAATTCCTTTTCGAAGAGAAACATTTATTTCTATTAAAATTTTCATACCAAATATTTTGAGAAAACTATAAAAAAAGCCAATTTTGAAACAAAATTCTCAACCACTGATAGTTCTTCTATACCATATTATTGAATAGTTGTCTACCTATGTAGTAAAAAATATATTAGGACTCCAAAATCGTCAATTTTTCAATATTATATGTAAAAAAATACAATCAACCCCAACAAAATACAATGTACAATTTTGAGGTTTTCCCTACTATCTATACATTTATTTATATCAAAACTCTGCACCTATTTATACCACATTAAAACTTCAATTTAAAATGTGTTGAAAAAATGTTATGTTTTTCCATATTCTACTTAAATTCTCTTTTTGAAAGATTAAATTATATTAAATGATTTACTAAAAACAAACTCTATTATTACATGATCCAGGTTCTATCTAAAAAAATGTACCATGTAATGGTAATAAATGAATAACTACATTCATGGTACCACATAATGGACCTTTATCACTTCTAATAATAACAGAAAACATGGAACAAAAGAATAAAAAATTATATATTGACATATTGTAATCTTATATCATCATGATCATCTATCAAGATTTATCTTTATTAAAAGGACTTATATATCATCCTCAAATTTAAACATCCCTCGTTATTCACTTCCCACTATCAGCTTCTACCCCATTAAAGATTAGAAAATTTTATCCCATTATGTCAATGAACCTAGAGGTCATTTTTTTATGGTATGGAACTCTGTAAAAAAATTTATTAATACATGGGAAATACTAACATACCTCAGATATTGGGGGTTCCACAGCCACACATATTAAAATATAAGGAGTAGAATAAACACAAAGAGCTAGTTAATTACACTCAAATATATTTTTTGAATAACACAGTAATCATAATATCTACAAAAATCTTATGTAGACTTTTTCTCTAACTACACAATCCCATATTTCAACTTCTATAGATAAAATGATACCTAATTTAAATGTGATTCATCCATGTGTGATATACTTGATTATTTATTTTATTTTATTCACATGAATTTGGGAGAAATATTCCAGTCTGATACTTCACTTTATGTACCATAACATCATGTTTCAACTTCATCTATGATAGCATCATGAAATATGTACTATCAACAATATATTCATTTTCTACGGAGCTCAAAAAAATGCAATCTAGTTTTTTATTATCAAGGAAATACCTGTCCCACCAATATAAAATGAACCAAAAGATGTTGATTTTATACTATCTACTAAACCGACCCAGTATTCATATGTATAACCCCAAAAAATATTTTCATAATATAATTTAGTTAAAAAATTGAAATAAACCTTTACATTGATATAATAAATTATTCTTTTTCACTCTATATATGTGTATTTTTTTGTATGAATTAGACTCTACGATTCATAGCATGTATAAAAGATAGAATAGTTACCTTTTTTCCATTTAGAAAAATAATATGACAATGATATTTTCATATTTTATAAAATTAATCAATTTTATATCATCATCTTGGGATAGTATCATTCTGTTACCATCTAATGTCATCATATTCAAATAATTATCAATTTCAAATATTCTCAGATCCCGGTTGTAATATTTGTATTGTGAAATTAATGATCCATTTCATCCATGCATTGGATTTAATCCTAGTAAAAATGTGAGTTCTCCAACAATATAAATCTAATCTAACATTTTATGAATTCTAAAAACTTTTTCCATTTTGTTCCATCTGATATACTGATAATTATTTCATTTATATACCCCAACATTAACATCCATTGACTAATCTCATTATTGGCCTAGTGATTATAATAAAATCCACCACATTAGAAGATAAGATTCATTAATGATTATTCAATACATTAATAAAATTGTCTTAGTTCACGATTATATATATACAAGTCTGCTAACCGATAACAATTGTTTTCATATTAATTGTTAAGATAAAAATATAGAAGTTTTATGTACACATTCTCTTCCAAAACACAATACTGAATTTTTTACATGATGTATATCTAAAAAAATTATATTTATTTTCACTATTATGGTTCTAATATATGATCATCCTCTAGACTTGAAAAAGTAGGAAATTTATTATCAACACTTGTTCCTTCAATTTGGGTGTATCTCCTACACACTAGAGATGATTTGTTTTGAATTACATATTTGTCTTCAGTCAGTTTTTTATAGAAGGCCTAATTGGTCACAATGACATTTTTATCTAATGGCCTCAAAATAATCCCTCATGTTTAGTTATTTTATATGTTTTCTATATTTTATTTCAGTTTTTTAAAAAAATCATATCCAACATCTTCATTAAAACAAACAGGCTCAACTTTTGATAGAAATAGTGATTGATGTAGTTCCCTTATCCTCCTTTTATACCCTGAATATTTTTTCATCAATTATGTTCTGCCAAAAAATTCGAGCCCAACTATTGTATTTTCTGTAGACAAATATCTCGGTATATTCAATTCATCATCTAAATCTAAATCTAAATCAACATGAGGTATTTTCACCTCCCATAATATGTGGATTTCTTTATAATTTTCATCCAGATACTTCCCATTGATTTCTAGATGATTCAACTCATTTTTCACTATAACAACATCATGTATCTATGAAATATTTTCTATCATATTTTAATATCATCTGTAATAGTGTCATTTTTTAGAGTTCCCAAGATACACAATTTTATCTCCTGGGTATTCCAACATTCTGCTTTTATCCTTTATGATAATAAACCCATAATTATTAATTCATGAAATTACATTAATTTTTTATTATTTCCATCCCAAAAACACTATTGAGTCTTTATTTCATTTGGAAAAAATAAATATCTCTTAGAAATTTATACTTACATTAACACCAATTCTTTCTAAGGAATCTATATAAGGCCTTTCTCAATGAGAGTTGTTATGTCAAAATTTTTAACAATCTAGTTTCTTCTCTTCAACAAAACATTTTTATTAGATTATACTATTAAAACATAGTAAATTATACTATGTTTCTATATAAATCATAATGTATTATATTAATGGACTATGTTACATTATTATTTTGGAACATTAATATTTTTTCCTTAATATATTTTCATCTTCCCACTAATAACGTGTTCATATACTGAATAACATAGACTACTGAGAGATCTGTGAATCCCAAGAAATCATAAAATATTAATCATTTCAGAGGGATTAATATTAATTAAAATCAATAGAATTTAGTGAAATAGGTAAAAAAAATTAACATACACATGTTCAGGGATTTCGGTTGACCTATCCTGTTTTACCTTGTACATCTATCTAGTGATTTTCTCATATTGGTAGGCATCACACATATCATTTTGGATACATGATATCCATAGGATACATCGAGTAGAATCATATTTCAAAATATATTTCTAGTATAATTTACACAAATGCAAAATATATTTATTCCCCAGCATATTTTCTTCATATATAGATTAGCGGAACGTGCTTTCTTTTCAACCTACAAGTTTTGGACTCTGATTTTTTATCTTTACCCACTAAAATAATATGTTTTATTTTACTATGAAGATACAAAACATCAGTTCAAATCATATATAATTCCTTAACTCACATAGTTTACAAAATTTTATAATGATATAACAGAGACCTTCAACAACAAAGACATTAACATGTCACATATTTTCCTCACAACACGTATTTTTCTAAGCCAATATCACTTGTACCTCATATATTAAAAAATATGACAACTGTGTCCATATTTTATTTTCTCCATTTAACAAAATCCTTTTTTTACATTCATATAGGATATATATCTAATATTAAGGATCCTTCCACCGTAATTATCAATTGAATATGGGAAATCATTATGGCTAGTTTCTTCTTAGATATTTTCTTTTTGATTAATTTCTTTGACTTCATACCATTTTTTGGATATATATTATTTATTTTCATAGCATTTCGTTGCCTTTATTCATTTGAATAGGTGAAAATATATTTTAAAAGTTCATCTAATTTTATGAATCCTTGTGTTGATGATTACAACCACTATGGCTCTACTCCATCAAATTTATCTATATTGAAGACAAACAATATCTAGCCATGTATCCAAATCCCATGCATAAAATATTCAAACAAAAAAACACCATTTAGAAAATATTTAATTATGTATGTATTATATTATTTATATTCATATATTTGTTAAATTTTGTCATGGGAACATAATTTATTGAAATTACCCTCATTCAACAATAATAACATCTTATACGTGGTGCATTCTTCTATTTTATTTCTTCGAGACTGAATATTTAATGGGTACAATGAAACATATTACTTTGATTTGTACCCAAATAAATATTCAACATTTTTTTGGTGACTTGTGGGTTGTAATCAATCATAATAACTTGATTTTTATAATAAATATCGATATCATATTTTTTTTGCATAATAATTTTACTTCTATTTTTTGAAAAATACATTGTACATTGAAATATTATTTTGCATGAGTAATATTCAATATTAATTTTATTTAGATAGTAAAAAATCTATACTAATCAAATACATTAATTCATTTTATTAAATAATCCTCATCAATTTTTAGAAATATTTAACTTTATCTTTTACATTGTTCATAAAATTAACAATAACACTTTTTGGATCTTCAATCACAAACTTTATTTCAATGAGTTTCTGAATATTTTAAAACCTATCAGATCTGATATTATAAATTTTATACATCATCATAGAATTTTATTCTCATTGGTTTGGCATATAGTAGGTTCATCATGAATGATTTATTCAAATTTAGTCATTTCGTCTCTCCAAAAAAATATCAACACGTGATCTGCTTCAAATTTGACTTGTTGGTTAAAACATCTTTTGATTTCTCTGTAATCATTTTCTATTTCTTCCTATATCAAGGAATTATCAAAAACAACCATGATATAATTTTCTCTATGAATATTGTAGCCTTCAATTTCAAGTGAATGTTATACATCTAAATAACCATTTTTATGTGGAATAAAATACATATTTTTGATGAAATTTATCACAAAATTTTCAAATTTATTATAGTAGATAATATTTATACATTGTAGTTTAATAATCATCCTCATCATATTGATAAAAATTATTTTGACACTGGTTTCTTGTTGTAATTATATTTCCCATTGAAATCATGTCAGTGAATTTTTCCCTTTGGAATTTCTTTTTCCTATTTGATTATATAATGAAATGAATGATATAACCTAGTCCACATAATGATAAACATGACCATATTGAAATGTGAATTAATTCATGGCCATTAATTTCAAAAAAATTCAAATAAATTTTTCCATAGAAACATTTTCATCTTTTCTCATCTCGTATATGACATTAGAGCTATGTAAGTTATCCAATTTCTATTCCTTGGACTAGTGTCTTACTATATTGAGTCTTTTAGATCAAATTAATGTGGATGTATTCTCAAGATTCACATAATGTTCATTACATATTCATGAGTATCTCTATGGCCATGGATGTATTCAACAACAATATTCACTATGTCAAATAATGCATGTATGAACTCATTGAGGTACATTCGGAAGACCTCATATTATTTAAACTAACCATTTAATTTATCATCAAAAAATTTAGATTCACCTTCTTATATATATTTACAATATTTCAGTACATTTTACATATTGAGATATAGGAAATAAAATTCTTGTAGAGTATAAATGATAAATATCCTCCAATGTAATTAATAAATTTGGAATTAGCATCCAATTAAATTCGACCTTTTGTTGGTAAAACTCCACTATCCATACAGGAAGAATACAATGCATCATAACTATAATTAAATACATAACTATTGATCAAAAGTAGTTATTCATGTGAATCTTCCGAAACTAAATTTTTTTCCATCAAATACTATAAACCATTTTAGATATACAAAATCCAATAAACATCATAGAGGGAAACATCATTGTTTACCATTTTCACGAATATTTATTCTTAGCCTAACAATGATGAATACACTGAGAGGCAGTGAGTCAAGGTGTTCATTATTAAAATAACAATCTCAAATTGATATTGTTTTACCACTTTAAATACCTCTATTATTTAACCTTATTATGAAGTGGAATAAATAAATATCAGAACTCACTAAGGCATTAAAATTTTTCACTGTTCACTTTCACTTGGCTATATAAAAGGAAAAGACATCATAAATGTGATGGTCTAAAAATATAGAAAACCACTGAACTATTAGAATGATTTGAGAAGAGTCATATACCTCCAGGTTTAAAACCAATCATAATTTTAAATCTCACTACTCTCTCAAATGATTTTCTCTCATGAAAAATTCAGAATATTCATTATATTACCAGTTGAATCAATGATCTTTAAACCCGTTTTTGTTCATATTAATACATTAATTTCATTCAATTGATGAATAACTTTTTTGAAAATAAATTTTAGTAAATTTATTACAGGTTAAAACCACTTTGTCTTCCAAAAATACATTTCATGAGTTTTTCACAACTCAACCAACATTCATGTAGTATTATTGCAACATTTATGAATTTTCATGAAAATTTATCTCCCATGAGACAATTTATGTTGTTGCAGAACTCTGAACATTCACAAAAATTATGGGTTTTCATGAAACTCACAGAGTCTTATAGAAAAAATCCCCTTTTCTATTTTTAACCAATCTTTGAGTCACTCTTTCACGTATGAAATAGCTTCATGATGAACACACATGAATAAAGTACCTGATATTTTTAAGTGGTGTGCCACTCAAATGTAGGGGAAGATACTTTTTCATAGATGCAACTAACTTTCAGTAAACTACCTTGGATTACATTGAATATGGACATAATTCTTCCAATGCACTAAAATGAACATATTTTACATCAAAATTAGTAAAAAACTCAGAATCATCATAAACCTTCTCATATTTCATTAACATATGAATTTCATGACGTTTTCAAACTTTTACAAAACCCCATACATTACCATATTTTGATGTAACAGGCACAAATCATTAGTTTCATGAAAATTTGTTACAGACCTTCACCCCTAAAAAAATATTTAAATTTATGAAAAAAATCCTTTTCTTATATCCCCTTTTTCCTTCATCAAAATTTTTGACACAAAAAATTTGGTAATCATGGGAAATGTGGAGAAATTCTAAATGAAATAATTTGGACTACATTCTTTGATTATAAAAAAATGTCTTTAATCTTCATTGACATTCTTTGTTAATAATCACACAATACCTCCACAAAAATCATTTCTTTTCAAAATACCTCATCATAAATCACAATCAACCAAAAACACTAAAAATTAAATTTTTTGTATATTCCCCAATAATTAAAAATTATCATTGTGTTTTGTGGAAATTTATTTAAGTCCAATTGTATTTAAACATGGGGATCATAGTTTTTTATAAAAAATAATGGATTGTATATAATGTTTTATATTAATTATAGTGAAATCATTTATATCACAATAAAAACCATGTATCATCTACCTCACATTGAGGAAAAATTCGATAAACTTAATTGAGCTAAAAAAATTTCAATGAATTGTCGTTGTTCCTGGAATCATCTATTGTGAGTAATGAATGAAGATATTTTGAAAATGGATTTTATATGAGGTTAACACATTACAAGTTCACATAAGTCAAATTTGGATTGAATGATACACCCTTAGTCTACAATGATCTAATCAACATAGTATTCACTAAATACCATTATGATTTTATATTGGTATTAAATGGTGATATCATGGTACACTTTAATACAATTTAGGACCATTAAAACCACTTGTGGATCATTCTTCAGACTCTTAGATGAAAATACTTATATGGAATATTTTGAAACATAGAATTTTTAAACATATAAGGTTAGTTCTCTTGGACATATTTTCTTCACGGATGGAATCCAAATTGATCCTACGATGATACCGGATGTCCAGGAATGATCTGAACCAACAAAAATAAGTGGGATATGTAGTATCATTTGTTTAATGTGTTACAATCATCGTGTTGTTCGAAAAAATTTCTGATTGAATAACTAGTAAAACACACATACTCAAAATGTTCATATCTTCATATAGACAAAGGAATGTGGTCGAAGTTAAGATGAATTGAAAAATATATATGTGAAAGTCCAAATTTTGAATCTAAAACTTAGAAAATATGGGTTTGTAACATATAATGGTTCATTTAAAAAGGGTATTCTTATTGAACATAAAATCAATGATAAAACTATTTCAAATGAATCAACATAGCTAAATATTAATTAAAAATCTATCCAACACATAATTTTGAGTTATCTTATATAATAGTTACTTTGTAGATACAGATAAATTACAACTACAATGAAATTTATGAACTATATATGAATTATATGTTATTGAAATACATTTTCATATAGAAAAATATATGCATGAGGAAAATTCAACTTCTTGAACAACTGATGTACTAATATTTCTCAACACATGACCACTCTTGGTCGAAAAATAATATATTGGATGCATTCAGTCATAAACTGAGGGATTGATAAAAAAATTAGGATTGAAACGGAAAATTTGTTCACTGATTAAGTAATGATATATGTGAGATTTATTTAGGAATGTGAGAATCCCTCCTTTTTCAAGTGTCTAAATGAAAATAATTATAAGAAAAGAAAAAAAAATATTAACCTAATGATGATAATCATATGAATAATATTAAATACCTGAAAAAATTAAATTTTCAAGCATCGAGTGTAATGAATTAATTCTAAAATTTTAATTGAGAAAATGTTTCCATTCTATGAATGAATTGAAGATATAATTGTTGAATGATGGTTATTGGATGAATTTCAATACATTATATTATAGAATCAATATTTGAAGATATATGAAGGATAATTTTTGGAAGGATTATATAAAGTGGGATAGTTATAGTTACAGTTATTTATGTTAGGTTTTCAAATAGGTGTGGGATGAATGATATAATCCATGAGTTATCAAGAATCCTAGTCATATTCTTGTGTGGAAATGTGATGACCTTACTTGGGACTTTTTTCTCTATATTACCAAATGTTCTAAGAATGAATGATGAAATATGGGTTTTTTATTATTTCCAAACCAAATCACCAAATTTCCATACAATTAGGTATTGTTTACCTTTTAGATCCAAGAAATTATTTATATTAATAATGTTGGACATATTATTATGAACATCCATCTGCTGTGTCTATCGGTGATCACCAATTTGTATCAAAATTATAGAAGATTAATCATAGGGATCTTGATAAAGAGAACCATTTGAGCACCTCCTGCCACCATCAAACTAATGGAAATCCCCAATGTACAATTCAATTATTAGATGAAAACTTAGGGTGACTCTATCTTATCATTCCATGCATGTGAGATAAGTATTTACATTTAATATTGTTTCCTATGATAACATATTCCATTAAATATTTCAAATGGATCAATACAAAGAATTATATAATATGATACATCACACAACATCTTTTTGGGGAGATGTTAGTGATAGAATTGTTTTAAGCCCAAATGTTTTTGATGAGGTAAGGAAATAGGTAATTAATATTTAAACATGCATCAATGCACCATAATGTAAGAAGAATTTCTATATCGATAATCAAATGAATGATTTTCATATTCAAGTTAGAGTTCATGTTTTCAAGAATTTATCTCTATGGACGGGTGTTATATAGTTTGTTATGGATGGGAAATTATGCCCCAAGTACATTTTTCAATTTTCAATCTATAATGAAATGAATATGAATCATAATTTTTGAAAATTACATAATGAATATAAAAAGTACATGATGTGTTCCATAAATAATTTTGATGGAATACCATTCAACAAACAATAAATGTGATCACCTATAAAAATTTTGTTGGACCTTGGTAAATATTACGATGAATATCATTTCCATGTTATTGACAGAATATAACAATATTTTTTGAATCTATTAACACAGTTGGAAAAGGAACTTTGTAAAAAGAAAATGATTGAATAATTTATGTGGGAACCTGATGACTTTATGATGAATAACTAAACTAATATTTTGAATGATGACATTATAATAGTTTTTAGGACCTTTTTTTATGAGATATTAATGTAACAACGTGATACATTAATATATAAATTTCTATTTATATATGTTAAATATTGTTGATAACTTGTGATACACAAAACCCTCAGTCTAAAAAATTGTAAAATGGTATACATATATAACATAAATATTATATTACCATTATGAATATTAATAAATAAATTATTAATTTTTTATTCATGAAATTTTTATAAATAAATTTAATATTTATTAGTTCGTTTTAAATAATAATAATATTAATTTGGAATAAAATTTAATTTTTTCTAAAATCTGCATTTTTATCAAAATGTATCCAAACATTTTCTACTCGTCGTGTGAAATTTAATTTTTTTTCCAATTTTTAGGAAAACTCATAAATAAACATCATTTAAGAAATAAATATTGTAAAATATCTTAGGGAAATTATTTCATATATTTTTTCAATTGTTTATGTTTTTGAAGAGTGTTAAAAAATATATTTTTAAAAAAAATATTATTATCATTTAATGAATTTAAAAAGTTCCATTTAATTTAAATTCATTTATAAAAACATTTAGTTTAATAATAATTTAATTTGACATAATTACAAAATTATAATCAATTATATATTTAATTTTAATATTATAACATTTTATACTAATGAAAAATTATACATTGGAAAACATTTTTAATGACACATTTTTCACTTTTATGTTAAATAAAATATTACCCCTCATGTTAATTTAATTTATAAGAATAGAATAAATTTTTTGAGTCAACATAAATAATATTATATAATAATTTCAACTTAATTTATGTTCATAAGTAATAGTAGTAAAATAAAAAATAATTATGGTTGTTATAGTTAAAATAATTTGTTATGGTTTAATATAAGATGATATAGATTAAAACCCATAAAAATGTTTCCAAATTATATTTTATGGTCATATATTTACCTTATATAATAAATTTTTTGAAAATTTTTATTTTTTTATACTTGTAACTTGTAAAAAAATGTGGGTGAAATTTATTAATTTCAAAAATTTATATTGTGTATATATCAACATATAAAAAAGGGAACCTGTTATCCTCCCTAATCCATACTTCTAAATCAAGTTTTCACTGGACAAGAAATACCCATTTCCATTTCTTACATAACTTCCTATAACCCATATTCCTCTGATTAGTTAGAAAAATATATATATATGAAGGCTTCTCTTATATACTTAAAGAGGCTGTTTGAAGAAGATGTATAGTTCATAACCATGCGTTTAATTTTTTACTTCATCCATTTGTTCCATAATATTTCTATAAATATTATGAAATAATAACAAAATAATCCACCATATAATAATATGTCAGTATGTTTATTTCGTGGCTAATTTCTATCTCTTCACACATCAAATGAGAGATGAAACTGTCGATCGTGTGAACGGAAGACTACTGCCTCACAAACCAAAGTGATTTATTTTCTATCACCCCATCACATGCATAGATTTAATTATAGATTTTAGGTATATATATTATTTTTTAATTAATTATTATACTTTTAAAATTATTATATCAAATCTATGTTTTACCGATAAAATATGTTGAAAAATGATAATGTCACTCATTAAAATGTGTGGACTACCTCTTCTTTGTAGCAATTTAATATGCTTTCGATTATATTTTGACATTATGGAAATAAGTATAACAATAAGGAATTTATATATATATATAATATTTATTATGTAATATTTATTATTTTATGTTGAAATATAATTTACCATTCTATCATTCCAACCATCAAAAAATTAAAATAGTGTTCAAGTTTACGTACAACCTACAGTCTTTGTGAACAATGTAAGTCATTTTCATGCTACTAGATTTATGAATTATTCTAAACTCATAGTTAAGGAATATGTACTATTTTAATACCACGAGTAACATTCTAGGTATTATGTTACAATTATCAATGTACATAGATAGTATATATTATAAATAAATCATGAAAAATAGTAAAACTATCACCCAGAATACATTTTTTTAATAATGAATATTTATTTATTTCATGACAAAAAATAATAAGAAAATAATTTATTATGATTTATAAATTATTATTTTATTTTCATATCAAATATATTTTTTTATATTGGAATCATGAACATATAGGAAAAAATTAAACCAAAGGTAAGGGGTTCACATATGTCTTTTACTTATATGAAATATAATCAATAATAGTAACTTATTTTATTTCGGTGGTCTATATACTGAACCTTTGATATGTTATGTCAACAATATCTTTATCTTAATGATATTTTAATTTTATTTGGATTTTATTTCATTCATGGGATTTATGATTCAAAGGTTACAAAAGTTTTAAGAGTATTACGTTTAAAATATCATAGTTTAGAAATATTGTTTATGATGATGTCTATTATGGAGAAATATTTTGATATATATCTCATGAAACGCCATTATGTTCTTATACTATTGTCATTCATGATTTTTTTATGTTAAACTACAAATTTCATCAATTTTTTTCTTAAAAGGATTGATAAAATATATTTAATAATACCCAACTTTATTTTTATGTCCTCTAATAATTTTTATTATTCCATATATATATTCACTAAATATATTTTCAAAATATACTTTCAGGATTCAAAAAATAACTTAATAATCATATTTTTAACAATGATTTTTATTTTTAAAATTAATTAAACTATGTTTTCTATTCGTTTTTTGAAATTGGTACTTTTATCATTTTTCTCCAAAGTTTTAAATGGATGTTTTTAAATGAAATGAAATATCTAAAAGAATCTACTGTTAGGTCCAAAAGGGATTCATTTTCACAAATTTGGGCCAAAGCAGGGTATGGATATTTTTTTCAAACTGCTTCCTACCACACTGGATCTTGACATCTATTTTATAGGGGTCACATCTTATAACCTTTAATGTTAATTTTTATAATGTTCATTCCATTTTTCTCTGATGAAAATTTATTGAAAGTAACTAATTAAAGAATTAACTGGGAAAAATATATTTTTACTTTGTTCACCCTCATTGGGCCACATCTATGGATCATAAAATGGAACTGTTCTAATTGAACCAAACTCACTAAGTCATACTTCTAGAAATGATGATCGGGCCATATCACTTCTATGTTTAGGCTCAATTCCTTTTCAAGATTTGGGGTCTTCTCACTACATTCTAATGAGTCAAAACCTTTTTCTCATTATCTAGATCACTACTGATATAAATGATAAACATATTAACCTTCATTTTATCACTAATCTGGTAAAACATCTAGACATATTTTCTAGACTTGTACGTCCCATCATTATCTATAATGAATTCATCTTCCATTGTAAGTGTTTTCCGTATTGAAGTCTACTATCATCCACTGATGAATACTAATTTATCACAGATATACTAGGTATCTTCCCTCTTTCTTGCAACAAAGGGTTGGGCTCAACAAAAATTTAATTTAAAGCATGAGTGATTCAACTTTTTCACAAAAAATTACTTTCACAATACTCAATACTTTCATGAGATACCTTTTCAATGCCCAAATCAGTATTAGTGTATAACACACATATGGACCACAACTGATGTGAAGCACTGTATTTGTGAGATCCCACTACTTCCATGATAAGAGAACCAATTTTCTATGTATTTTGTGTTTATTTTATAATTATTATAAGTATTTGGGAAACTATACATGCATGGTTCTCAACATCTCCTAAAACGCCCAACTCTCACATTAATGTTACATCACTTTTCGTAGAAAACCAATAATAAGAATTCCATTAATTCATTGTACACATTTTTTATACTAATCTTGGAAAATTTATGGCACAAAAATTTACAAACCTCCATAACAAATGTACACAACATCTTTTTCCAAATAAACTTTCATCCATTCTCTAACTATTGGATGAATTTTTTTTTCAAACAATGGAAAACAACTCTAACATGTGTAAAATATTTTTTATACCACCTCTAGATCATCAATTTCATTGTAATGGATCATTGTTAATAAAATATTTCAATAATATCTATCTAACTCTAACCATTGAAAAATTCATTTTCAACAAACACAATCAACCCAAAAGTGAATCGATGATTTGTTTTGGGTTTTTTTCCAAACAATATCCCCCTTTGTGTTTTGTTGAAAACATTTTATATTTTAAAAAATATGACATGTTCCTTCATATTCAACTATAATATTAGTCAAGAAATTCGTATAGTGATTGTAGACTTACATAACACACAATCTAAGGCCACATGAATAATTCTCGGTTTGAGAAACATGTGTAGAGTGAAAAGTTCAGAAAGGAATCATATAATTTTAAATCCTCTCACATTTTTTATCATGCATTCTATTTGATGTGATATATAAAACTTGATCCATTAATTTTACCATCTTATTATTTTAAACTCATCCTATATCATTATTCTACCTGTCAGTTTCTTCTCGTGTCGTGAATTTGACATTTCCTCCATCAATAGACATAATTTTGGTATTTATAAAACTTTTTCAGTGAACTTGAATGTCAATTTATCAATATACCCGAAGGAAACTTAACTATTGTGTGAAACATGCGAATGAACACATATCATCACATTATTGAAAAATACGCCATAGCATTAGGAAAGGGGGTCCCACTTCCACACTTATTCAAGTGAGTGGAGTTGAATGAACTCTCAAACCAAGTCGATGCCTCACAAATTATTCATAATGTTAGGCCATTGCCAGAATTTCTGCAACCTATAATTTTGTGTGAAAATACTCCACCCTCATAACCCTTGATCATACTACTATTTCATTAAATGATAGTCGACATAAATTCTAATTGACGTTTATTGATGGAGGTGATTTTTCTATGATATATAGTACCTGAATTATCACAATTGATTCTTATCATAGTCCTCATTTCTACACTCAATTCATGAAGCAACTACTTCATCCATAATAACTACATGCATTCTTGTGTAGCTGCAATATTTTACAGTTCTATGGTTCTCAATGAATTAAAATAATTTTTATTACATATCTAATAAATATATATACTTCCAAGATACAATTTACCTCCCAATGTTGATTTTCTATCATAATTTAAACTGACCCAATATGTATCAATATATCTGAATAACTCATGTAGATATATTTTATTGTCCATAAATCCCAAATACACCAATACCTTGATATATAAAATATTCTTTTCATTTTAATAATTTTTCCTTACTTGGAATTAAATTGATACACTATTGAATGGTATGTGAATGTAACAATTTTAGGTCTTTTCACTATCAACTATAGTAGTCTACCTAATATTTTCCTATATTTTGTTACATTAACTACATTACATTTAGAATACCAAAAAAATTGCATCTGAGTTTCTATAGGGGTCATTATATTGTTATAAATAACCATTACAAATCATCTCAAAAACTATTTGGAATATAACTATTGAGATATGAATGTTCCATTATTTCCTTGTGTTACCTTTAAAATAAGGAAAGACATTAGGTCACTAATCATTTACATAAAAAACCAACATTTCATGAAATTGAAACATATATACATTGTGGTTCATCAAATCCTCGTAATATTATTTCAAGTCTTATAAAAACACCATCATCCTCTAATTACTGACCTGGAATACAAATAGATTATAATCAACCCCACCACGCTGAAAGCAATGTTTCTTTAAAAACAAATCTTTCCATGAATACCATGCTCCTGGTGATTTCATCAAACCATATAAGTCCTTAATTAGCCAAATAACTATATTCTCTTCATTATTAATTAAAAACACATATTTCTAATAAACAAAATGTTCTCCATCTAGAACCCCATTTAAAAATGCTGACCTAATGTCCTAATACATAACCTCAAACATTACTTGCATTGTAATGGCCTTAAATAATCTAATTGTCTCTACCCATTCTAAATGTGAAAATGAATCATCAACATTGATGCTATCTATATATGAGTACCATTTTAACATAATTCCTTCTTTTTTCGAATAACAACACCATCCGAATTCATTTTTTGTGAATGACCCATTTTATCCCTATTACTTTATTATCTATTTTCCTCATAACAATCTCCCATGTTGGATTATTCTCAGTTGTATTACTTTCTTCATTCATACAGTGATCCCAATTCTTACTTTTACAACTTCACCAAAACATTTTGGCTCTAGATTTGATATGTATAATTATTTCTATAGTTTCTTCATCCTCATTGACATCACTATCTTTTTCTGATCACCAATTCTATATTTTTGATTGATTTCATCTATTCTTTCTAGTCTCTATGTAGAAAATAATTTAATCTCATCCGTATCATTATCTGAGTATTCTTCTAAATCATTAATTTGAACAAGAACATCCATTTCATTTTTATCTCTTCAAATATGTCCTTTTGAGTCTGATAACGTATTTTTTTTTTATGATTTTTCACATTATCTACAAATGTAATATCATTTCATTAAACTACTTTTACAACATCATGTTGAAATTTTTTTTACTGCATCACAAATCTTAATTTAGTCTTCAAAATAGCAGATTATAAAATATTGTTAAGGGAAAATAGAGAATCTTGAAATACATGATGTCTGATGCTTCTACACCAATTAGTCTTCTCGATGTCAGAAAACATAAAAATTCATAATTTATATACCATCGAGAACATGCATGTTATTAGATGATTGAATTATCCCACTATTTCATGAAACTATTTAAATTATTTGTCCCACTCATTAGATTCACAATAATTCTCCTCCTCCAAAATCATTTACTCTAATGTGGAAGATTACAATGAGCCACCAATAAAACACCTAAGCCTTCTTGGTCAGAATCAGTGTATAAAGTAAAGGATAAAGTTTATAACAAAATCACTATCGGTAATTACCAATTAATTCCTTCAATAAAAAATTACATCCTTTTAAGGAATTCTTACATATTAATAAATAATCTATTGAGACTAATTTTAATTAGATGAAATTCTAGATATCATCACATCACCATTTATCCCCATTTGATACCAATTCCACTAGCACATTTCTGCCTTTGAACCAAAAACATTTGACCATCAATTAAGATCATTTATACACATAGGGAGAAAGGATTGTTTAGAATCCTCAAACAAAGGATTTTTTCCAAACATGATGGATCAACCATTTGATAAATTCTTGCAATGCACTGTACTATATTTTGGGTTTGTTTTAACTCTTCATCCAAATTCTATTGTTCTGGCCATATGACTAAATATTCCTTCACTACATGCTGATTAATCTTCTAATATATTGATACTGTAGAAATGAACATTTTTCAGTTTTTAAGACCATTTTTAGAAATTTCCATATTTGATTCTCTACTGATATTCCATTTTTAATGACTATTTAGTTTATAAGGATTATTTTCACTGGTCATTTTTCCTTTATTCTTCCTCCATTGTATGGTTCATTCAGTTTCCTTCAATTCTCTCCATGTTACATGAAATGTGATTTTTCTAGGCATTCTTTATTCATTTTTAACATTCATTTGAATATCAACATTGTTTCATGCTACAAGTAGGTTCATCACTGAATGTACATTCTTCATTGTCACAACTTTATTTTCTCCTCCATTTTCCATCTAGGATCATTCATATTCATTCAATGAAAGCTATTGTTGGTTTAGAAGACAAGTTTCTAGATTCACATTTTTTTAGTTCATGTGTTTCCTTGAAGTCAGAAAACCGATTTTTCAAATTAAAATTTTATCATTCAGACTAGGATTTCTCATTATACACCAATGAAGTTGAGGATCTCAATTTGAGTTCATTTTATATCCCTTAATTCTTCTGTATACAATTTATTTTCCATTTCTTATGGTTATAATGTATAAAAAATATTTATTTAAATTATTACCTATTATAATAATTTATCAAATGATATGTTGATACAACATGAGTTTTAATTCCGACATTGATCTCTTGGAATTCTTGAAACAAACATATTATGTTTCCCTGTCCTTCACAGTATTAGAAATTCGTTGATATATTCTTCTAATAGACACATATTTTAGATTTCTAAAAATGATTATTCTTATTCTTAGATTAAGAGATATTTTTGTCTTCTCAACATGATATATATAACAAACCCTTTGAAAAAAACATGATGTATGACCACAAATCCCAAAGAAATTGAATATGTTATCATCACTTCATGTAAAATCCCTTTTTTATATTTCAAGTATCTAGAAGATTTTTTCTATTTCGGGAACTATTAAAAACTCCCACCTTTTCCTGCATACGAGACTATTCATAATATCTAATAACATATTTCCCCGAATATACATCATTTGAGATGAGAAAATATGTTCTTATCTCTCCAATTAAATAGAATATTTCCTTTTCATTTCATCATCACATATCGAAGGATAATCAAATATACATTGTAATGAATCCTTCAATATAGGATTTTCATTGGCATTAGATATTTTAATTTTATTCATCATTAAATAAACATCTTCTCAAAATTTATTAATCCTCATATCACTTGATTCATGTTTATAATTAATATCTCTCATTAGATGCTTCCCACTATTATACAAATTTTTTTTGATCATATCATTCATGTTAGTTTAATCATTTATTTTAGAATAATTATGTGAAACATCTTAATTACATCATGATTTCTCCTACTATTGTCTTGGTATTCATAAAACAATTTATATTCATATGTTATAAGATCAACGATTCCATCATTCATATTCTAAAATTCATTAACTTTCAATGACTTTCTATTATCATAATCCTTGAGTTTTCATAAATTTGTTGACATTTTTTTCCTATTCAAAATCTTGGTAATCATTATTCTTACTATGATTAGGTGCCACATCAATAAAAATATTTTAAACATATTATATTATTGAACACATTTTATTATGATTATATTTGGATATATTTAGTTTTAATTTCATCATCTAGATTATAATCTAATTCATCTATTTTATATACTATTTCTAATTTTTTCTCAGTAGATATTTCTTCAGCATCACTAGATTCAACAATAAATGGAATTAAAAATTTTTCACTCATTTTTTAACATAGTTAAGGGATTTTATCTTATCCATGACTAATTAAACCAATCATTTCATTAGTACACGATTTGATTCCTTAAACTAAATCAATCATTTTCTATAGATGCTTTTACATTAATGAAAATCATCAGACTTATTCTTCTTGATGGTGGTTCTTCTCATTCCCATGGAACACCCAAATAATATTATTCGAAATATTCTACATCAACAATTGAATAATAAATGTTTTTGAAAACAAATCTGATAAAATTGACATACCCTATAATACCAATTGTTAGGACCAAAAGGGGAATATATACACTAATTGGGGGATGAATTAGGGTATAAATAATCTTTTAAAATTTATTACTACCCAACTAGATATAGACCCCTTTGTTAAAAGGGTCACTTCATATTCTTGTTAAATTTAATTTTGATCATGTACATTCCAATCTTATCTGATTATTATGCAATAAATGCAAATAAATATAAAGTAAATATGGACATAGACATTTTTACTTGGTTTACCATCACTATGATACATCCAAGTAGCATACAGTAGAAATATAACAACATTTGAAAATTATCTATGTCTCACCGCCAATAATGATTTTAGGGCTAGATAACATCTTTGTATAGACTCAATA
Organism: Viscum album; assembly: GCA_963277665.1. Lineage (NCBI taxonomy): Eukaryota > Viridiplantae > Streptophyta > Magnoliopsida > Santalales > Viscaceae > Viscum > Viscum album. The sequence goes on from OY728148.1 coordinate 478,228,001, forward strand.
CCTTTACAAAATTTTGGTTTTTCTCACTAAATTCCCTAGTCTCTCCCTTATGTCTCTTTGTGTGGATCACTATTGGAGGAATGGACCATCGTCTTTCTCTTCTTTTTCTCCCTGCTCCTAGAGGGGATCCACACACAGATTATGGACATATCATTCCGTTAATTGTCCCTAATTATGAAATAACCCATTTAATGATGATTTTTGTTTAAATCCCACGTTCATCTACTTATGAATACCAATTTACAATAGATTTATTGGGAAACAACCAACTTTTATGCAGCATATGGTTGACTTGTGAGAAAATTTAATGAATGGCACATAATTGTCACTATTGTAACAAAAAACCAAATTTCTCCCTAATCAATAATTATGAGACACTCCATTTTAATTCACAACTAACTATTTTCATGAAGATCCGATCCATCTAGAAACTTCTTTGAATCTCTCAATTTCTCTGAACCCATAACCTCCACGAACTGAGCTATGATTTTTTCTATGTGAAGATATTCTATCTTAATCATGGTGGTGGATTCCTAATTAATGTCATTTCTAAAACCCTTCATGCATAGTGTAAAACTTCTCCTAAAACTCACAATTCTCAAATTAATACAACCACACCTTGCATGGAAATTTCAAAACTTGCACTCCCAAATTTATAATTCCATATCTTAACGTATTGATCATGAAACATTGTCAACAATATTTTTTGACTTTATCTATGGAATTACAAAACTATACAAGGAAACACACTTCGTCACCAAAGACAATCAACCCAAAAAATGTATCAATGTTAGATTGAGGAATTTTTTTCCTAACAGAAACAATCATGAAAAATAATTATCTTGAATCATCCATTAATTATTTACAACATTTTTATTGGGTAAATATTTTCCTAATATTATTGGATTTTTTAGTTTTATGTTATTTTAAATGTCGAATGTATATTTTCCTAAAATAATTATTTATTTTAATTTCATGCTAATTTTATTCGTCAATGAAAAAAATTTCATTTTAAACAAATTATATATTATGAAGATATTGAATAGATTATATACATATTAATATTAAAGATGTTTTTTGAAAAATTTGGCTTAGATGCTATATTTTTGTATTATATTCCATATTATGATGGACGGTTGATGATTATTTTTATTTTGTATGGAATGTATTAACATTTTTATGATAGGTTTATGATTTTTTTATTCTTATTATTTTTTTTATTTATTGAGGGGTAATAATTTACATTTTTATTATGGATTTTCTAAACTAATGTTGACATTGATTTTATTTCTCCCCCATCTGATGGGGAATTAATCGGGCTTAGTATGTAAATTTTTGGTCTCACTATAGACACTTTATGCCTCGATAAGTCTTGTGAGAGAACTAATAATAATTGATTGGTCATGGAATTTCTCTATAATGTAACATATATGGACAAAAGGACTTGATAGTATGGTTATTACATATACCATTATTCATTCTAAAATTATTAGATAAGTAATTTATGTTAATGTGATTATCGTATTGTTTAGAATATGCATGAATAAGCTTGTTTCTTTGGGGAATATTAATATTTAATTATTTTAATCATCAGTTATTTATTTCATATAATTCATCTTGTTTATTTTATTTATGAAATAGATCATCATTCATTTATTTACATTTCCTTATTTATTATGATTTAATATCTATGATAGCTTTCTTTCTTCCCAGGCCCTTATTCCTCCTTAATGCACACCCTATCATATGTTTTTACATAAAATTATAGAAGTGTATTCTGATTAATATTTTCAAATATGATAAATGAAATAATTATGTTTTCAATGAAATTTATATCTTTTACTTTAGGTTTTATAATATAATTTTTGTTTATGGTATTTTTATAATTCCCCCAGACTGATAAACAATTTGGTAATTTAGGATGTTATTTTTGGTTTCTTTAACCACTGTAATAAAGTCACCACCAATTATAGGTTATAGGGGTCAGTGTATTTATAAGAATAGATGATCCAACTATGAAATTATAGAACATTAATCTTTATTGAGTCAATAATAAGTATACACATGGTGAGTCCAAACCATGTTCAACATTTCTTATGAAATAATATTTATCATTATTAGGTTTTATTCAATCAATATTGCTTTAAATGGTTGAAGAAAGGAGTATAAATCAATAATTCCACAGGAAAATAAACATAGATTTTCTCTTTCATTAAGGTTTTATATTCATCACTTTAATATTTAATTTTATTTTCTTAAATGACTGGTAGTGAAAAATTTCATTGGGGGAAGTGTAAAAATCATAATGTGATTCTATAAGTACATTAATTTAATATATTTTAGAAATTTGATCTTCAATAAATAAATGTTAAATTATAACTCATTTAATAATTTTTATACGGTGTTATTTTTTAATTAGAATTATTTTTTAAATTATTATATATGTGAATTTTTTTTCAGGAAATTTCTTATTGAATAAATTTTATGGGATTTAGTAATTATTGAAATTCATAACAATTATACATAAAACATGTACATTATTCATCATATATGGTATTATGAAAATTTTAAAATATTAATTCTATTCTCCAGTCATTCTTGATTGAAACTATGAATTTGGGTGTGACTTCGAATTTTATATTCTTTATTTTAAAGAATTGTAGTTCGTTAAATGTTTATTATATTTTTAAGGAACTTAATTAGACAAACATATTTCAATAATATAATAACAATTAAATATAATTATGTTATTATATTATAGTCCATTAATTTCCATATGTGATAAAGTTATTTAATCATCATATTTTTCAATATCAAAATTCTACCTAATTAATTTTCCATCATTATTTAAAAGGGAGAAGGGACTTTTATGTGTTTTCTTTTGTAGGTAACTCATTATTTTGTAGTGTGAGGTGTCTACAATCATTTTGGGAATTTCACATAGATATAGAATTGGTAAAAAATTATTATTTATTTTTATATGTATATTAAGCAGGCAATTATAATAATAAATCATAAATTTGGAAGAAGAAAAATAATTTTATTTTTGTTTAGTTTTTTTATGAATACTATTTTGACCAAAGGCACATTAGAAAAATAATTATATGAATTTTAAAATTTAAAATTTTTTCATTTTTGACCACATACTCAATAATAGATATATCAAATTAAAAAGAAAAAAACATAAAAACTAATATTTAGCATGAAATACTTCATTTCTTGACTCATGGACCTTGTTATTAAAGAATACATTAATTTATTTAACATAATATAAGTTTAATTTATGGATAACTTCAACACATTTCACTCAAATATTAAAAAACTATTATTTAAGATTTTAACCTCTTCTATTCAATATAAATTTTTTATTTTTTACCCACTATCTCTTAACAATTAATATCTCTTTATAGGCTTCCTCATGATTGAAAACATAATTTATATCTACCTATATTGAGATATGATAATTTGAAAAATTCTAGGGCGATACCAGGAATTTATATGTTAGATCATAACTTATGAATTGTCTTCTCTTGTGAAATGAGTTAAAAGAATCCATGTGAGGTATGTTGTTATTAGAAAAATGATGGGTTTTTCAAGTTAATGAATTTAAAAGTTATAGATTAAAATTTATGTGTATTGTTTTTCACTAATGAAAGATAAAGAAAGGTTATTTTTCAATTGATCATTGAAATATTATTACTATTGATTTCAGTGTGAATTTTTTATTGGAATATTAAATGATTATTTTTTTTGAAATTTGTAAGTAGGATGGAATGATGAATATCATAATAAAAAGTATTTAATTATATTGTAAAATCATATTGATCCACCCAAATAGTTTATTTTATTTTTAATTATCAAATTTTATGTTTTTAAAATAAAATGAGAATCATCGCTAAATTAGACTATTTTTGGAATGTAAAGAATATTAATTCTTTTAATTATTTATGTCATAAACTTTTATAAATTATTAAATTTTCGATCATAATTTTTCTTTTTAAATCACTTGGTGGTTAGAGTGATAAAAATAATATATGTTAAATTGATTTACTAGTAAAAATTTCTATTAAAATCATACTAAAATAAAATGTCTATAATAAATAAAACAAGGTGGTTGATCAAAATAAATGATCAATATAAGATCTATGATTTTAATATATTTCTCAAATAGTTATTTATAATCAATTAAAATAAAGTTAAAATTATCTTTTCTTTAGAAATCAATTTATATATAAAAAATCTTATATAAACAGTAGATAAAATTAACTATAAAAGTAATATTTTTTTATTAAATATTAAATACAATATAGTATTTTTTAAAAATGGACAAACCCATGAATTAGAATAAAATATCCTAATTATAAATATAATATTTAAACCTATCCACTTGGAAATAACATGTTTCCTTGTAGATTATAATAATAATCCAACAAATCTGAAACATGGTTCAGGTAAACAAAAATTCTAATATGTTTTACAGGATAAAAATCATCTTTTACAGTTATATAGAGATGTAAAATTATATATTCCAAACACGAACCTATCAAAAAATCATGGGAAAATATATGTAAATAACAATATGTATTATGAATTAATCACCATATTAAGTGTTGGAGACAATATGTATTTGAAAAAAAATTGACAATACACTGCTAAATCAATTGAATATGAAGAGAATAGTGATTCACCATCTATTTCTTTCAATATTATTAAAGTCCTCAGATCAATATTAGGGTGGATTTTGTGATTTTGATCTAGAAATTTGCAACCAAGCAGATGATAAATTGAATTATCATGTGTTCTAGATGAGATCCTTTCACGTATCAATTAATATTTATTGATGTCTTTATGATTCTGTGTCACTGATCTTCACAGTAGATGATTCAATGATAATTTAAATATTTAAAAATTCAACTGCATAATTTTCCCTAGACTTGTCACTTAATTATCACCATATATCCAAATAATGAGCGAGATGGTCCTTCATATACATATATCAGCAATGAAAAAAAAAGACCCACAATCATTGGATATGTATTGACTATTTTTGTAAAACCATTTCAATTCATCCTTGAATAGAAATTGTTGTTTATCCATTCATGTCAATGTCCAAAGAAAATAATGGTAGCTTGATGTTGGTGGTGACTCGACATTTGAATTTATCTATGACTTCAAATAAATTATGATGGCAGTGAGATAGAGTCAAATGTTGACTCAAACTCTTATGGTGATAGGTCACAATGGTTTCTCCTTGAAGTAACATGTCTAACTCTAACAACACAAGAAGTTACAACTATGGTGTTCACTAGTCTAGCAGTGACCCCACTAGCGGTTTCTTATACATAGTGGTGACTCCATCCTAGAAGTAACTCTCTATAGTGGTGGATCCTAACTTGTAGTGACTCACCTAAATTCTTAGCTAAATTCTCATAAAAATTGTCTTATCATATAAAACTCTACATTAAAATTTGTAAATCTGATGTATAAAAAGAATCATGATTTGTGATTATTAAAATAATGAAGATTCAAATATAATCTTCATAAGGATATACTAACAGTTTCCTAATTTTTGATGATCACAAAACATGTCATTTTTATCCATTTACTAAATAAATAAACATTGATAATAAGAGATTTATGTTAAAACAAATTTTTTATATTTTTTGAAGAAAAATGAGTGATATAAAAAAAATTATATCAATGAAAAGTAATATCATAATGAATAGTAACATTAGTTAATAATGTAATATGAAGAGATAGAAAAGTTAAAATAAATAAAAAATATTAATATATAATTGATATTTCAATTTCACCCTTTAATAAATTCATGACCATTTATCTCATTGGTCAAAATTTCCAAAATAACTAGATTGGATAAATGTACAAGTATATGAGAAGAACAATAAGTTATATTATTTAATAAGATATAATAATGTGTTGATTACATCATCAAAAGGGAAATATTTTAAGATCAGTAACCTTATCAATGAATTTATATATTTAGAAGCATAGTTAGAGGTAATATTTAGAGTATATTTGATATTATCATTATCATTGTTTCTATCATGCGAGGATAATGAAATAATAGTAACAGGAAGGTCATAGATTGTGAAGGAATTTATGGTTTTTCACGATGAATCAACTCTGAAAAAAGAAAATTATCGAGGTGAAAAATTGATTTAAACTGTTATAAACTCATAGGATGATTTTATGGATGCAGAAGACCATCTAACTGAGTAATCATTGATGCTCTATATTTTGAACTACCTATATGGATGTGTAGGAAAAATAGATGTTCCTAGGATAGCCTCTACTGCAATTATAATCATAATATGAATGTTAAGGAAGGGTTTCATTATGATGATAAAATACATTATAATATTACCACCCCTATCAATATCACTAAATAAATACTTTTCCTCCTCTAGGAATCGCTGGAACTCTTATGTGAGCTCCTTTTGTTTACTCACTTGTTATTAGACAACATGTATAACTGGTGGAGTTATCAATTTCTTTTCATGTAATTATTGTTTGAATTACTCAAATATTTTTTTTAAATTCATGAGAAAATAATAATTTATATATTTCATTATACTGTCTTTAACTACCCTTGTTTCAATGGAATACTACCTTATCATCTCATAGATGTACTCTCCATGATATCGTAATTTCCATAGTTTTTATTCATCTATTGAAAAATAACACAATGATGTATGATTTTCTTGACGTATAATTTGAATGAGAATCTGTCTATCAATAGTCACTAATTTAAGAGGAGGTGTAGAGAATATAGGGGTAGTAAATACATTATTTCAAATTTTTGAAAGATATAATTCATCATATCTGTAAAAGAGGACGTCATTCCCTATACTAAGGCATTTAGAATTTCCACTTATTTTGAAAATTTTCAATTTTACACTGCTAGTTATTTAATATGAAATCTGTAATTTGTTTGTAAATGATTAATGAAAATTTCATTCATATATCGTGTTCTGCCAGCAATATTTCTAGAAACTGGTGATGGTTAACAACTAAGGATATTTTTAAAATATGAAATAAAATCATCTCATGGATTCAAAATCAAAATTCACACTTATAAAATAAATATTACAAATAATTTTTTGTCACAAAATTAGGAGGAATTACCATTGGAGTATTATGAGGATATATATTTTAAGGTCGCATAATAGCCCCATCCTAGCTATTTATTTCGATTTATGTAAAATCCTATAACTCACTATCTCGATCAATCATTTCCAACAAATATCCTAACCCTCTAAAAGAATATTCACATGATTCAACATATGAATCACTATTATAAATTAAATGTCCATCATAATCATAAAATTTATCACACTCTATAAAGGAAAATAAGTGAAGTGTGATATATGGAAGAATAGAAGGATCTATATGAATTGGAAGAGATACAAAATGTTATGGTACCATGGAAACTGGTTCTCTCTGATTAGTAGGTTTGGGAGACTTATCCCACCCACTAGTAACATTCTTATCATCTTCAATCATAGGTGGTATAACATTTTTCCCATCATCATTTGATTGATCCAAGATCCAAATGGAACTTGAATCTACTAGGCATAAAGTATGTGACTGAACCATTTCATTATCATTATATTCATGGTCACCACCATTTTAATTAGATTCATATTCCTCTATGATGATGATCCTTATCATTTACGCCATAATGAGCATCTTCGTCTTTACTTTTATTTACATCTGATTTTCAGGATCCAAATCATTATCTACTTCATTATAAGAATTAACATCACATCCATTACAATTATCCAAAATATTAATCTGGTTTCTAGATTATTTGGAGGAAGATGTATTGAATTTTTTTACAACTGATAATTTTATTTCTTCATCATCACCTTCATCAAAAATGGATTTTTTTGTAGGTAGAGAACCACGTGGCTCAAAAATAAGAACTAAATGGTTAGAGGAAAATTATGGACCTTTGGATCAATCTCCAACTTAACATACAACTCTCTATTTATAATAATTTTTTAAAAAAATACTTTATCTTTATATTCTTATCTTTCTTTGACTATAACTGAAGCTTCCAAGATGGAATATACCATATTAGGGTATATCAAAGAGTTCAACCATTGACTCTTTTTTCACATCTCATACATATAGATCATCATAATTCTACAAATATTGATCTTTTGACATTTTTTCATACCTAAAATAATGAAAGGATCATTATATATCATAGTTTAAAAAACTACATATCAAGGAGATAGTACATGTTTCACAAATTTGAATAATATTTTACAAAATCCGAGTTTAGAATCTATATGTATTACCATTATTCCATATCATATTAACTATTTGATAACTTCATCCTAATTAAAAACCCCACATTAATATGTAATGATTCCATAATAACGATCATATTCCACATTATCAGGCACTATTTTTCAATTTTCACAATTTCATAAAGATAAATAATACTCCTCTCCATCGGTGGTAATTATTATTTCATCATAATTTTCTCTAAAGGAAAAATATCTATTCTGATAGAAATTATTTAAGTAACATGGATAATACACATTGTGGTTTGTTGTAAACTATTTCACCCACAAATGGTCTTCTATTACTTTGAATACAAGAGTATTAATTGATGGAATCCATTTCACATGAGTATCCTTTTCTTCTTCTGAAATCCATTTCTCTAGATGCATGTTTCACAAAACAATAAGAGAAATGAATGATGATCCATTTAATTTCTTCGATTTTCCCATCTCTTCCAGATTCTAATATTTTTGTCACATAACAAGGTCCATACTATTCGGGTAAATTTTTTGGAGGCATGGGAGAAGAAGGATATATTATCAGTGAAAGAGTTAGGGAATGATTAATAAGTTTAATGAATATAGGGATAACTGAATCAATTTGATTTATTCAATAAATAATATATTCTTTTTCTTCAAAATAATAAAATATAAAAAATTAATTGAAAATGAAATATAAATGATAACAAAAAAATGGTATAAAAAACAATGGTTGCTCGTTCGAAGGTGACTCAAAAATGGTAACTCATCAACAATGACTAATCAATAGTGACTTATCGATGATGAACCATCAACTATGAATCATAAATGGTGACTCATCAATGGTGAATCATCTCTATTGACTCATCAACATTGAATTTTAATCCAAAACATACCATTCTTAATTCATGTTTAACATAATTTAATCATTTATAATTCAATAGATTTCTGAATATATCACCAATATAATGTTCAGTTCTAATACTTATTTCTGTTATATCGCCTTTTTATATTGTTATCTCAAAAAGAGATGTATCACATCAAAGTATATTTTTCTAGAGTGGGATAATAGATTTTTAGAGATGTTTGGTTCACTTGTGTTATCACAATTTATATGAACATATGTAAATTTGAATGAAATATCCGGTAACATATGTTTCATCTATATCATATTTATACCACAACTTCCTACAGCTATATATTCAGTATCAACATTGGAAAATGAGTTATAATTTTTTTTTCTTAATCAATATGGGTAATATGGATTTTTGTTAAATATGATATGTTCATGATGTGGATTTTTTGTCAAACATATAGCCACCAAAATTATCATTTGAATAAATTGCTAAATAAAACACCTGTCCAATTGAATATAAAAATACAACATTATTTGTCACGACCTGTCCTCGGGGCCCGTGCTGTGATTACCCCAATCCCACCTTCTATATGACAGGGGCTGGAAACTAGCACCTAAGGCATAAATCTTGTTAACTAGGAAGTAATTGCCTTTATAAATCATAAGAACATTCAACCAGAGTACAAGAGGAAGTAATACACCAAGTACAAAAGAATATATTGAAAGGTAAAAGGGCTAGAATACAAACCCAACTAAAAAGTACATCTACATCTAAATGAATGTACAACCGAAAAGAAAAACAGCTGGAACATAGAAGCAGCTCCTGGGTCATCCACCTTGAATCCTACCTGAAGGGTAGGTACAGATAGCCTCCTTAGCACCCTCGTCCATCAAACCCCTCTGGGTACCGACTTGTTATGAAGTCCACCTATGGGCACTTACTTGTCCTGAGGTCCACCTCCAGGTACTGTCCAGTCCTAGTACTCTCGATCACTGACAGTGTTGTCTATCATCTTCATCTAACACAATGAGGTGCGGGCATAGCCCGTGCAGGGGTGAGTATAACGATACTCAGTAGGGACCCCGAGACCCTCAGAGTCTCACTAATCTAACAAGAATAACCACACAAAAGAGTCTCAACAGATAATCCTTACTTAGGTATAAGACCATACTTATACCTATTTTTTAATGTAACCCATATCAATCTGGAGGTATCACACAGATATAAAATCAATGGTTAACCACTACATAGGTATATTCCCATACATATAACTATGTTATCATGTAACCCATCTCAATCAAGAGGTAAACACAATGTTCATTGAATCAGCTCAAACTGGTATTTTTATTCACGATATCGAAACCACAACCACTGGATAACTCCACCTCTGTCAAGTACAGTAGCCCTATCACGACACTGAGGTGCTACTCACAAACCTTATACTACTAAGGTACTCATCCTATCGAGTACCGTGGGTCTGCCACCTCACAAAGTGGTGCTCCCCGCCATGGGTCTGCACCTCACATTGTAGTGCTCCACCTCATAGCCTACAAAGGTACTCCTCCAGTCGGGTAATGCAGGTCTACCACCTCACAATGTAGAGATCTTTTGCCATGGGTCTACCACCTCACAAAGTAGTTCTCTCCACTGGGCTAAACAAGTCACTCCTTATCGAACCAGACAAGCTGTCATCAGGTCTCAGCCAGCTACTAGGTCACTGTACTCCGTATGCTCGTCTCCGGGAGGATCCTCTCCACGAGCTACTGTTAGAAACTCTATGTTTTACGAATTCCCATGATGTAGTATCTCAAAGAACCGCCTCGTCATAGGGGTCTCAACGCAACAGACGGCGCGTCAATCGGACGCCTGGTTTGTGAGTTATTAGCCTTTTTGTCTCGGGGGCCCAGTTGGTTTCATGTACAAACCAACCTGACTGTATCTCAACTGTGCCCCAAACTATCTTAGGGTATACACAAATGGTCTGTTTCTCAATGAGATTACAAACGCCGTTGAGGGTTCATCAAACAGACGTTGGGTCTCAGAGTTATTAGCATTTCTATTCCAGCGGCCCGGTTGGATTTCAGGTACAATCCAACTCGGCCATACTCCAACTGTTTCCAAAACTCTGGTGAAGTATATCAAAAGAACCATCTCACTAAGATAAATACAACAAAGTCGACGACACGTCAATTGGACGTACGAAGCTCAACTTATAAGCGTTTCCGCTCTGAGGGCCCTGTTGGTTTTGTGTTCGCACCAGCCTGGCCGTACAGAAACATCGCCGAAACCTTTAGTGTAATATATCGAAATGACAGTCTCGATCAAAGGAATCCTACACAACTAACTTTGCGTCGATCGGAGCTATGTTTCTCATGATATATTCATTTATCCAAAACGGTCCGAATATAGGGGGTCTCGGCACGGTCCGACCCGGCCCAACACCCTCGGGGTCGGCCCGAACCGAGGTGACCCAGTAGGGTGCGGTCTGGCCCGGTCGGTGCGGCCCAACCCCGTGGGCACAGACCAGCCCTTCTGGGATGGCCCAGCCCGGCCGGTGTGATCTGGCCCTACCGTCACGGCCGCGAGTCGGCTAGCCTAGCCGAGCGGGTACACGGAGCGAGGGGGGCACTAATTAGTACCGACAGTGAAAAGCATCGCCCCGGGTCGTCCCAGATCATGCGGCCATGTGGGATATACCGAGTCACAGCCACGAAACAATTGCAGCGAATATTCTCTGATGGTGCGCTGGGGCTCCACCGCCTCCAGGTGACCAGATGGATCCGGCCACAGCCTCTGGTCCTCGGTGCCGCCACACAGGCATGGTGCGCCGGCGCCTCCTTCCGCGGACCACCAGACGTGCTCCGGTGGTCCGTGTTTTCCACCATCTAGACCACCGGCTCTCTCGGGACCTTCTCTTCACTACGACAGATTTAAATTTCCACTATGGCATGATTCGTCGTCGCCCGTCAATCCACGCATAGACACACAATCTGTGGAGGTTCATCAGGCCATGTTTTTTCGGCCCGTGCCCTCCACATTTGTTAATAGAAAAAGATCGAACAACAATGATATTCAACGAGTAATGATGCACAATTTTAATCAATTAAAATTGAACATAATTCCTAAAAATTCCCCCGCAAATTATTATTTCCAACCCATAAATAAAAACATTCACAGATCAACATGACAATGAGTTGATCCGCGTTCTTTGTTTTAGAAGGGAACAATAATGAGAATATTAACATTCTCAAATTAAACCCCTACCGCGTTACATTTATCATTTGTCGGATTTGACGCGAAGAATTCGACAAAATCAAAGTAGTTCATTGTGCCCGCACCACACTATCGATCCCATCTCGTTCGTCGGTGTCTCGTTGGAGAATATGGAAACTCAGTATTCGTCAAAGAAGGGACGCTATTCTTTGCGGGAGGAAGAAGTTATTCAACGCTTTGAAGATTTCTCTCCAAAATATTTTTCCAACTCAAGTCTAAACAAATTTAAATAAGCTTCCCCTTATTTAAATTGAACCTTCCAATCCATTAAAATTTTGAAAAACAAGTCCTCTTAATTAATTAAATGTAGGTTGGAAAATTTAACAAGGAAGTGGATGAGTTTCATAATTAAAGGTGGGAGTTTATGAGAGTTACTGTTAGTTATGTGAATGTGAATGGGGCATCGTGTGTGCCCTACCTCATATTTATCCTCACATTTATCTTCACATTTATCCTCACATGGGTAGTTAGGTGCCACCCCAACTCCCCAATGTCGGATAAAACCACCATAGACTTAAAAATACAATTTTTTCCCAATTTTATTCATTCCTCATTTAATCTGAAATTTTAAACTTCTCCACCCGCACAAACTCAATTGTGGTAAAGATACCCTTAAGAAATTACCAAAGTTGTGAGTTCATCGGTGCCCTCAGATTTCAATTCTGAGCACCGGTTCAAAAGATAGAAAAACCCACTCGTTTGCTCACTAAACATACCCGAGCTAATCTTCGAAAATTGATTCCGGGCACACCGGGCCTCAGAATCATGTGCCGTCAAAAACTGCGGACTCATAAAATTCCAAATAAATTATGAAAAGATTTTACTTGAAATTTTAGAGTCTTTAAATTACTCCCACCTCAGGGATTTACGTCCCCATAATGGTACAACACAAACTAGGGAAGCTAAAGGAGGTACTGAGCATGCATTTGTGCCTCCCGCTCCCATGTGCTCACCTGAAGGTTCCCATGCTGCCAACGAAAGCGCACAAGAGGAATCGACCGCCCCCGTAGGACCTGCTCATGTAGATCCTCAACTTCTACTAAATCCTCATGAAAGTCACCCCGTCATCGATGTCCAGATCTCTATGGTCGATGATGACAGATAGGACATTCACACATCTCATCAGCTGTGATACGTGAATGACGTCGTGCACCCGGTGCATCTAAGGTGGAAAGGATAGGTGGTAAGCCAGCTTTCCTACTATATTGGGGACCTGGAAGGTCCGTTGAACCTCAGATATTATTTTTCCCCTCAGACACATCTTCGTAGACCCCATCGAGGTGAGACCTATCTGAAAACGTGGTCGTCACCCTCGAACTCCAGTGGTCTTTTCTCCTATCTGCATATGACAAAAGTCTACTACATGATGTCTGCATCCACTCCTGGATGATCCGCACATTCTCCATCATTGGATGAACCATCTCTGGTTCTATACGTGCTGAATCCATCACTATCCACAAAGGATATCTGAAACACAGTCAGCTACTATCTCGCCACTCCTAACAGCTGAATTCCCGATCTCCTTCTATGATCATCTGCTACAACATTCCCCTCAATAAGAGTATAAACAATCTCAAAGTCATAGTCCAATGGGAATTCAATCCATCACTACTATCTCAGGTTAATTTCCTCTGAGAGTAGATACAGCTGAAACTATTTGAGATGGAGAGAACCATAAACCGTTCACTCAACAAACAATTGGTGAGACTAGACAATTATAAGAACTCATCTCCACCATTCATTGTTTACATTCATCAGGAGCTGCTATGGTTTCTCCTTTGCCGAAAGGAGAAATATGGTCTCATCCCCTGGATGATCCATGTTCTTTGCCTAATATAGTCAATTCGAACATGAATGGTACTATTTCATTCTATGGACGACATCGTAAGGCCATGACAATACTACCAAGATATCCAACCGTTACTCTCACCTCCAAGGGTCGAGTCACACTGTCGGCAGTAGTGTGTGGTCACTGGGTATCCTCCAGTATGTATTTCATAAGTAATGATCATGTAAAAAGTTTTAAACCGGAACCTCTTAGTATCAACCATACAGAGAGGACATGAAAGTAAACGTCATAAAGAAAGGTGTCTTTTATTACTACATCTCGTAGTACAAAACACAAAGCAAACACAACAGAAACAACATGGAAATTAAAAAGACCAAGAACAAGGGTCACCATGCCAAGTTCTGCTCCTATCCACCTGCTTCCGGAGCATTGTAGTCATATGCATCAGCTTACTAAAGCTGAGCTTTCCCATATCCACTTATTCCCTCTGGTCGGGGTGGTCCTCCAGGTGGTGGTGGTGGCAACACCTCGAAGATTCATCCACCTCCATCTGCACGACCAGTTCCTCTGCCTCTGCCTCCATCTCCTTGCGGTCCGCCTCGATCAAACCTCTGCCGCTGCCTGTGAGGTTCTTCATCTATCGGCTGATCGTCCGAGCGGTGGGTCGAACAGTCATAAGCCATGTAACCATGTCTTCCACATGTGTAACACAACATGGAAGGTCTGGCTATGTCTCTACCCTTGGTTCCACAAACTACCGATCCTGAGTCATGCGATTGACCTCCTATAGGTTTGGCCCGCCTGGACCTCTGTGCCGTCAGTGTACTGCAAACTATAGAAGACTCTGTTGCAAGTCGACTAGTGATGGGTCCTGCTGCTGGAGTCTACTCGGCAAGGAAACTCTCCACTAAGAGGACCCTCTCCAACACCCCATCCTGAGTTAGGATGCTGAGAGGGATCATCGAAGATATGATCTCGAGCCACAGTCCCTACTCGAAGGTATGGGCCCTGAAGAATGGGTCCCGTACCATGTCTGTAGAATAGCGCGAGAGTTTTGTGAACCTCGCTGAGTAATTATCTACACTCATGATGCCATGATGCAAATGAAGTTGCCCTTGTATCCGCACCGCTCGAAGGGTGGCTGATACAAACTCTGCCTGGAACAGGCTCTCGAAGTCTTCCCATAGAAGTGACGTCTCCTCATGCATCTAGGGAATCAGAATCACCATCTTCCAACTACTTCCTGAAGGCTTATGGTAGCAAGAATCAATATAAAGTCCGCTGGTGCACCTAATTTCCTAAAGATTCTCACCACAGCTTCCAGCCAATCCTCAGCCGCCTGTCGGTCCATCTCTCACCAGAACCTGGGTGGCCTCTGGTGCTGGAACTCGTGCAGCGCGCTCAAGCAGTGTGCATCACCTGCTCCTGGGGCTGTTGGCATCAGTGGCCCAATGTGTGGTAGTACCGCTGGTGCCTCCGTTGGTGCCTCAACTAGTTGAGAGCCCTATACTGAGGCCTTGTCGCTCGATGAACTGTCAGTACATACAACTCTCGGGGCTCTAGCTTGTAACGTCCCGAGTCTGGAGCCCCTCCACTGGTGCCCCGTACCCGGTTTTCCACATGAACTCATGCGCGTTTACCCGAACGCTAGAGGATGCCGACTAGTAGCGAGGGCCTTGGTGAGTCAGTGGGGAAACTATGCCCTCATTTGGTAAGGTATACAAGGTATGAAAACAACAATAAACAGCGGAAGCAGTAAACAACATGTATAACAACAGAAACCAAACAACGGAAGAAATGTAGAGATATAACTATGATGAAAATGATGCATCAAGTACAAGTATCTAAGGAAAACAGAAAACAAAACAACATGTTGAAATACAACTGAAACCAATTGCAAAAGAAAATAAAAAAATCTCCTCAGCATCACGAGCCATGGCTCGGTCCCATGCTCCCCATCTCCTGGGGCAATCATGATCATGATGTAGAAGGGTGCTTTCCCTTGTCTATACATGCCGCAATATAGTCTTCTTGGTCCCAAAAGCATGGCCCAAATAGGGTGTGATATACAATCCCACTAAGAAATCACCCAAATATCTGTGCCTAATAGTCAATGAATACATGACAGTAAAATAACAAGAAGCAGTAAACAGAAAAGCACAAGAAGCTACAATCCACAGTTCTAACAAGAAAAGCACACAAGTAAGTAGTCAAAAACAAGAAGAAAACAGGTAACCCAATGGGTAGCTATCACAGTCTAACCCCTATGGTTCAAACTATAAGTACTAGCAACCCTCTAGGAAGCACACATAGTCTCACCCCTCTGGTTTAGCTACTTAATTAAGAAGACTCTCTGGGGAAGAACACAATATCAATTCCCCCTATAGCCCACATCGTAATTAAAAGACACTCTAGAGAAGTCCTTCAGTCAATTATCCCCTTTGTCTCACATCGTGATTAAAAGACACTCTGGAGAAGCCCTTCAGTCAATTCTCCCTTTGGTATACTACTCTAGGTTCTCACAGTCCCGAGTATAACTAAAAATGCCCAGCACGCGTATATCGTCCAATTAAACCTCAAGAACTACTTGGCTATCAACTAAGGCTCAACAACAAAACAAGGCAAACAGTCTACAATACCACAACTAGGCATGGAAACTAGTAAAATGCCAAACAGGCAGAACAAGCCTGGAAAATAAATCTGAGCACAAAAATCTTTCTCTAATCAAAAGCAATAACCTCTACTAAAGAAATCAAGAAAGGAAGGCAAGCCACAAGGGAAAAACAGGAAACACGCAATACCCCGTTCAAGGGTATTGGTGGAAATTAATCAAAATATCCATCAAATCTCTACAGAAAGGCACAAACCACATACCTCGATTCTAGGAGATATATCTACGTGATCCTCGATGACAGATACCCTGTAGAACGACATAGATATGATAAAACGCAAAAAACATTCATCCCATGATAAAATGAAAACAAGGAGGAATCAAGAAACAAGGATCAAGCAGAAGGAAGAACTCACTACTGCGCTTCCAACGTAATCGACCGTACTCAAATCGGAGAACAGACGGCGAGGAAGGACTCCGTCAGAGATCCAGCCATACAGTCGCTCTCGAATGGATGAAAACAGAAGAAAAAGAAGATTTTGGGGGTTAGGCACGACCCCGGTCCGTTTAATGAAAAAAAGAAAGTACACGACATGTACTTTTAGAGTACACTGCGTGTACTGGGTCCTCTTCGTACTCTACCAAAAACAGAGTCCACGTCACCCCTACACACCGTGTGTGTGGCCCAGGAACGAATAGCACACGACTTCGAGTCGGATCAGAGTACACGTCGTGTACTCAGAAAGAACAATGGCGTGTACTTTGAAAATTTCCAAAAATCCCATTTTTCTTAAAAACTCCAAGAAAAAAGGAAAAACATACTTGAATGAAGATCCGGGTTGTTACAAACTTCCCCCCTTAAAGAAATTCATCCCCGAATTTCCCTAACGATGTGGAGAAGAAGAATCCCCAAACAGCTTCGGCCACTGCGATCGTACATCGGCCTTCATCTCCTAGGTCTCATCCTGTACTCGCCCGTACTACCATAGCACTCGTACCAGAGGAATAGACCGCCTGTGGAGAACCTTAATACTACGATCGACAATCCGGATAGGATTCTCATCAAACGATGCATCCGTATCAATTTCTACTTCCTCGGGATGAAAGACGTGAGATGGTTCTGAAAAGTAACGTCGGATCTGAGAGACGTGGAAGACGTCGTGCATAGCCTGATACCTATGAGGTAGCCGAAACCGATAGGTGACCAACCCCACACTCTCCAAAACCTCAAACAGCCCGACGTACCATGGAGAAAGCTTACCCTATCTACGAATCCTTTTGTGTCCCAATATAGGTGCGACACGTAGGAAAACCCGATCACAGACCTCGAAGTCTAGAGGTCGTCTCCGCTGATCAGCATAAGACTTCTGTCGAGACTGTGTTGTAGCCATCCTCTTCTGAATCAGCTCTATCTTCTCTAAAGTCTACTTTACAAGACAAGGTCCCAGCCAAGATGCTTCTCCTTCCTCTATCCACCATAAGGATGATCTGCATGGCCTACCGTACAAAGCCTCGTATGGTGCAATCTGAATGGTCGCCTAAAAACTGTTGTTGTAGGAGAACTCCAATAGAATAATATGCTTCTCCCAAGAACCTCCAAGGTCTATAATGCAATCTCAGAGCATATCCTCAAGCACCTGGATCGTGCTCTCGGACTGGCCATCAGTCTGGGGATGGTATACTATACTCATAAGTACCTCTGTACCAAAGGCCTTCTGAAGTCCTTACCAGAACCGAGAGGTAAAGCGTGCATCTCTTCCTGAAATAATAGAGCGTGGAACTCCATGCAGATGCACAATCTATCTGATGTAATGTCATCCCAAATCATTGACACTGAAGGTCTCCTTGATTGGCAAGAAGAGAGAAACCTTCGTAAGTCTGTCGACGACAACCCAAACAACATCGTTCCCTCGAGGTGATCTTGGCAACCCGATCACGAAGTCCATTACGGCATCGTTCCACTTCTACTCCGGAATGGGTAACTGTGGTAAAATTATTGTTGGTCGCTAATGCTCTTCTTTCACCTGTTAACAAGTTGAACATCTCATGACAAAACTAGAAATATCCTTCTTCATACCTGGCCACCAGTACTGGAGATGAAGATCCTAATACATCCTGGTGACGCCAGGATGAACTGCCCAAACTGAGGAATGAAAATCCCAATCAGCTCCTCGCGTATGTATTCTGGCACCCATATGCGTCCCTAGAAATGAAAGATCTCATCCTCGCCCGCTGTCTATCTAGTAAGAGGGTCCCCTCCTGACACACTCTACCGCAGGACTAAGCCTTCTGAGTTTGATAGCTATCTCATCCGTACCCGATCAAGTAGCGTGGAGGTAACAGCTACAGAAGATATAAAGGTCTGTCCCCGTCTTTCATGCACCTCCATATGCATCTCATAGAACAGAGCCATCATCTTCCACTCACTACTATCCCCCTTAACTTCTTGAATCTGAGTTCTCCTACTCAACGTGTCTACCACGAAATTGCCCTTTCCTGCGTATTGTCAAGATCGAAGTCAAAATACTGAAGATACTAAACCCACCTGTGTTGTCTCAGATTTAGATCACATTGAGTGAAAATATTCATGAGACTCTTGTGGTCAATAAAGACCACAAAGTGCTCTCCCAGAAGATAGTGTCTCCAACAGCGCAAAGCATGAACAATAGCTACCAACTCCAGATCATGCGTATGGTAGTTCTTCTCATGTGGCCTCAACTGCTGAGACCCGTACGCAACAGCTACATCTCCCTGCATAAGAAAAGCTCCCAACCTAATACCTGAAGCATAACAGTAAACAGTATAGTTTTTTCCTGGCTCTGGAAAGACTAGTATCGGTGCAGACGTCAACCTACCTTTCAGATCCTTAAAGGCTGACTCCAAGAATCTGACTATAAGAACTTCACCCCCTTCTTAGTCAGACCTGTCATGGGTGATGCTAGACGAGAAATGTCTTTAATGAAGATTTTGTAGTATCCATCCAGCCATAGTATGATCTGTACCTCAAAAACGTTCTTCGGATGCTCTCAAGAAACTACAGCTCTCACTTTCTCTAGGTCCACAGATACTCCTTCCTATGAGATGATGTGACCCAAGAAGTGAATCTGATCCATCCAAAAGTGGAACTTCGAGAGTTTAGCATAAAGCCAATGCTCTCTCAGTGTAGTCAGAATGATGTCAATATGGGTGGTATGGTCATGTCGAGTGTGACAGTACACCAAAATATCGTCAATGAAGACCATGACGAAGGAATCCATGTAAGGATGGAACACTCGGTTCATCAGTGCCATGAAAACTACAGGGGCGTTCGTGAGACCGAACGGCGTGACTGTATACTCGTAAAGACTGTACCTTCTCTTGAAGGCTGTCAGAGGTACATATGATGGTCTAACGTGCAACTGATGATAATCAGACCTCAAGTCAATCTTTGAGAACAAGCATGCTCCTTGAAGATGATAAAAAAGGTCATCAATCTGTGGAAATGGATATCGGTTCTTGATTGTTAACCGGTTCAACATCTGATAATCCACACAAAGTCGAAGGGTAATGTCTGGCTTCTTTGTAAACAGGAGAGGCGAACCCCAAGGAGATGTACTGGGTCGGATGAAACCCTTAGCCTGTAGCTCCTCCAACTGCTTCTTGAGGTCATTCCATGAGCACAAGAGCACACCTTTGATCAGGAAAACAAGGACAAGGAAAACAAGAGTACAAAATGGGTACATGGGAAGACAAACACATAAGATTTCAAAACACGACTACAGGACATATATAAAACTACACGACATTTATTCTTAAACTACTGACATGGGCGTGTACCCCTTCCGTACATGTCATGTACACTTCAAACTACACGGGGTGTTGACCCCCACACACGGCGTGTACTTGAAAACTATTCCCCTTCCCGAGTCTCCTTAAATGGTTAACCCACATGGTCCGACTCAGCCCGAGGCTACATGGTGTGTTTGAAACAAACACGGTGTGTACTGGACAAGGCTTCAGAAGCCTGTGTTGTTAACCACATGGCCATCTACACGCCTGAACCTTACATAGAATGCTCCGAAAAAACATGTTGGGTATAGTCAAAGGTGACATTGTACTGTGTTGTTCGTGACACGGCTAGGTGCCTGGGCAAGACTACACGACGTGTTCCGAACAAACACGGTGTGCGGAAAAGAAGGTCAAGTCGGCCCGTGTTGTACGTGACATGGTTGGGTACCTAGACAGGACTACACAGCATGTTCCCTACGGACACGTCATGCGGAAAAGAAGGTCACTCCGGCCCGTGTTGTTCATGACATGATCGGGTACCTGGACAAGACTACACGACGTGTTCCCTACGGACACGACGTGTTCTACCCGAGCTTCCCCAGCCCGTTTTGTTAGTGACATGGTCGGGTACACGGCTCCGAACACACACGGCGTGTACCAATGGTACACAGAATGTTCCCGAAGTTACTTTTATGACACCGTGTTCTTCTCACACAGTCAGTGACACGACCTAAAAACTACACGGCATGTATCTAAAAAGTACATGCTGTGTATTCTGGGATTTTCTGGGCAGTATCACTGAAACTGCACAGAATTCCAGAACACAAAAACATGGAAAAAGTTCCAAATTCCTATCCGTGAGGTCCCATAACACCTCAAGAACCAAAATTTGGCGTTCACTTTAACCAAAGAACAAAACAAACAGATTTCTAACATAACAGCAGAGAATATATCAATCATCTATCACAACAGTATTAATAATTTACACAGAGCCTATCACAACAGCATGTAATCGCTAATGCACCCTAGATGGAATGGAAAGAATGCATGGCATGTGATTTCTACATGTTCCTATATGATGCATGATATTGAATACCCTCATCTCATCTGGTTGTGACAGAAATATAACCGAAATATCAAAACACAAACCACAAAAGTCATACGAATCACTCTAGGTGAAAACATACCAACCATAAAATCTCAAAACTAGAAAACTGTAATTAATGAGGTAGTATGGGTTTTCCCTGTACATGGGTTAGCTACTCCCGAGCATAGATTAATGCTAAGTAACGAATCCGTCCTATCCTGGGAAGAGGTATCCTAACAGTAAGACAAGAGAAATGAACTCCTCTCATACCACTCTGTAACGTCCCGAGTCCGGAGCCCCTCCACTGCTGCCCGTACCTGGTTCTCCACATGACCTCAAGTGCGTTTCCCCAAACTCCAAAAGCCGCAAACTAGTAGTGAGGGCCTTAGTGAGTCAGTGGGGAAACTATTCCCTCATTCGGTAAGGTATAAAAGGTAAGAAAACAACTATAAACAATGGAAGCAGTAAACAACATGCATAACAACAGAAACCAATCAACGAAAGCAACGTAGAGATATAACTATGATGAAAATGATGCAGATGGTACAAGTATCTAAGGAAAAAAGCAAACAAAACAAAATGCTGAAAGATAACTAAAACCAAGTGAAAAAGAAAAAAAAATAATCTCCTCAACATTGCAAGCCATGGCTCGGTCCCAGGCTCCCCAGCTCCTAGTGCAATCAAGATCCTGAGGTAGAAGGGCGCTTGCCCATGTCTATACCTACAGCAACATAGTTTTCTTGGGCCCAAAATCATAGCCTAAATAGGGTGTGAGATACAATCCCAGTAGGCAATCACCCAAAGATCTGTGCCTAATAGTCAATGAATACATGGCAGTAAAATAACAAGAAGTAGTAAACAGAAAAGCACAAGCATCTACAATCCACAATTCTAACAAGAAAATAACACAAGTAAGCAGTCATCAACAAGATGAAAAAAGGTAACCCTCTCGGTAGCTCTCACAGTATAACCCCTATGGTTTAACCTTTACGTACTAGCAACCCTTTGGGAAGCACACACAGTCTCACCCCTCGGGTTCAGCTATGTAATTAAGCAGACTCTCTGGGGAAGTACTCACCGTCAATTCCCCCAATATTCTCATATTGTGCTAAAGGATCACTATGGAAGCACTCAACGTCAATTCCCCCCTATAGCCCACGTCTTAATTAAAAGACACTCTGGAGAATCCCTTTAGTCAATTCTCCCCTTGGTCTCACATCATGATTAAAAGACACTCTGGAGAATCCCTTCCTTCAATTCTCCCTTTGGTATACTCCTCTAGATTCTCACAGTGCTGAGTATAACTAAACATGCTCAGTGCACGTATATCGTCCATGTAAACCACAAGAACTACTTGGATATCAACTAAGATTCAACAGCAAAACAAGGAAAACTGTCCACAATCCTATAACTAGGCATGGCAACTGGAAAAACGTCAAACAAGCAGAACAAGCATGGAAAAGAAATCTGACCCCAAAACAATTTCTCTAATCACAAGGAATAACCTCTACTAAATAAATCAAGCAAAGTAGGCAAGAAAAAAAAGGGAAAAACAGGAAACACACAATACCTCATTCACGGGTATTGGTAGAAATTGCACAAAATATCCATCAACTTTCTACAGAAAGGAACAAACCACCTACCTTGATTCTAGGAGATCGATATACATGAAACTCGACGACAGATTACCCTTAGAATGACGTAGATCTGAGAAAAATCACAAAATGTTTATCCCACGATAACTTGAAAACAAAGAGGAATAAATAAACGAGGATAAAGAAGAAGGAAGAACTCACTGTTGCGCTTCTAATGCAATCGACCGTACTCGAATCGGAGAACGGACGACGAGGCCAGACTCTGTCGAAGATCCGACTGTACGGTCGCTCTCGGACGAATGAAAATTGAAGAAGAAGACGATTTTGGGGGTTAGGCGTGACCCCAGTCCGTTTAATGAAAAAAATAAATTACATGGTGTGTACTAGGTCCTTTCCGTACTCCACCAACAATGGATTCCACGTCACCCCTACACACCATGTGTGTGGCCCGGGCACGTCCATCACACGGCTTCGAGCCAGATCAGAGTACACTACGTGTACTCAGAAAGTACACAGTGTGTACTTTGAAAATTTCCAGAAAAACCATTTTTCATAAAAACTCCAGAAAAAAGGAAAAACATTCATGAAAAAAGATCCGGGTTCTTACATAGCTGGTCGTCCGCCGGGAGGCATCTTGATAGAACAGATGTTAGACGGCCAAACGATTAAACCTGGTGAGCTGACCTGATTTGAGCTGACATAAAAGAAACTTTTTGAAAATGCACATGCAATCAGTGTTTTCATGCACTGAGTTGGAAATCAGAAGTCAGGGTCCTGGTGTATGGATATGTCATCTGCCCGCACCAACACTGGACTCCTTGAACTGAATACCACATTTACTACCCTTAACACTATTGCTTCACATAAAAGAAATATCAGAGTCCGAAGTTCTGCGGCAGAACCGGCATCCTCTGATACCAATTTGTCACGACCCATCCTCGGGGCCTATGTTGTGACTACCAAATACCCGCCTTCCATAGGCCAGGGGATGGAGACTAGCACCTAAGGCATAAATCCCGTTAATTGGGAAGTAATTGCCTTTATAAATCATAAACAACTACAACCAGAGTACAAGAGAATGTAATACTCTAAGTACAAAAGAAAGTTCCAAAAGGTAAAAGGTCCAGAATACAAACCCAACTGAAAAGTACAGCTACAACTGAACGAAAGTACAACAGAAAAGTCAAATAACTGGAATATAGAAGCAGATCCTAAGTCATCCACCTGGAATCCTACCTGAAGGGTAGGTACAGATAGCCTCCTTAGCACCCTCATCCGTCAACCCCCTCTGGGGACCAAATTGTTGTGAAGTCCACCTCCGGGCATTGACTCGTCATGAGGTCCACCTCCAGGTACCGTCCAGTCCTAGTACTCTCGATCTCTGACAGTGCTTTCCGTTGACTGCATCCAACACAATGAGGTGTGGGCATAGCCCGTGCAGGGTTGAGTATAACGATACTCAGTAGGGACCTCGAGACCCTCAGGGTCTCAATAATCCAAAAAAGAATAACCACAAAGAATAGTCTCAACCGATAACCCGTACTTAGGTATAAGCCCATACATATACCTATGTTTTCAAATAACCCGTCTCAATCATGAGGTATCTCAGAGATATAAAATCAACGGTTAACCGCTACTTAGTTATATGCCCATACATATAACTAATTTATCAAGTAACCCATCTCAATCGAGAGGTAAACACAATGTTCATTGACTCAACTCAAACCAGGATTTTTATTCATGATATAGAAACCAAAACAGATATAGAACTCCACCTTTGTCGAGTACAGTAGCCATGTCACGATACCGAGGCGCTACTCACTATCCTTATACTACTGAGGTACTCCTCCTGTCGAGTACCACAGGTCTGCCACCTCATAGAGTAGTGCTCCCCGCCATGGGTCTGCCACTTCACACAGTAGTGCTCC
Source organism: Viscum album (assembly GCA_963277665.1). Lineage (NCBI taxonomy): Eukaryota > Viridiplantae > Streptophyta > Magnoliopsida > Santalales > Viscaceae > Viscum > Viscum album. Next base: position 478,253,203 of record OY728148.1, read on the forward strand.
CCCTAATATCCTACATAGGTACTCCTCCTGTCAAGTACTGCGGGTCTTACACCTCACAAAGTAGTGGTATTCCACCATTGGTCTGCCACCTCACAAAGTAGTTCTCTCCACTGGGCAAAACAAGTCACTCCTAATCGAATCGGACAAGCTGTCATCACGTCTCAGCCAGCTACTAGGTCATTGTAGTCCGTATGATCATCTCTGAAAGGATCCGCTCCACGACCTACACTTCGACACTCCAAGTTTCATGAATTCCCAAGAAATATTATCTCTAAGAACCGCCTCATCATAGGGGTCTCAACGCAATAGACGTCTCGTCAATCAGACTCTCAGTCTGTGAGTTATTAGCCTTTTCATCCTGAGGGCCCTGTTGGTTTCGTGTACGAACCAACCCAACCATATCTAAACTGTACACCAAAATCTCATAGGTTATACTCAAAAGTACCATTTCTCAATGATATTACAAACACCGCTAATGGTTCGTCAAACAAACGTTCAGTCTGAGAGTTATTAGCTTTTCCGTTCCAGGGGCCCGGTCGGGTACAATCCAACCATGCCATACTCCAACTACATCAAAAACTATATTTTAGTATTCCAAAAGAACTGTATCTCCAAGAGTAATCCAACAATGTTGACGGCACGTCAATCGGACGTCCGGAGCTCATGTTATAAGCGTTTCCGCTCTGAGGGCCCGGTTGGTTTCGGGTTCGAACCAACCTGACCATAAACAAACATCATCAAATCCATTAGTGTAATAGACCGAAACGACAATCTCGATCCAAGATATCCTACGAAACTGATGGTGTGCCGATCGGAGGTCCGTAGCTCAATATATATCTATTTAACCGATAATGGTCCGAAAATAGGGGGTCTGGGCCTGGTCCCACCCAGCCCAACACCCCCTGGGTTGGCCCGAACTGTGTTGACCCGACCCGGGTCCTGGTCCGGCCGGGTTGGGAATGGTCCGGCCCGGCCTGCGTGACCTGGATCCGTTGGCGCGGTCCGACCCATCCGGTGTGGCCCGTCTGGCCGGCGCTGGCCAATGGAGCAACACAGATGCGGCTCGGCCCGCCCAGCCGAGCGGGTACGCAGAGCGGGGGGCGCTAATTGGTACCTGTAGCGCAAAGCTCCACCCCAGGTCGTCCTAGATCCCTTGGCCGCTTGGGATCTACAGAGTCGCCACCGCCACACAGCCAAAGCGAATCTTCTCTGGCAACGCGTTGGGGCACCGCCGCCTCTAGGGGCTAGACGTCTTCGGCCGCAGCCTCTGGTCGCCGGTGCCACCGTGCCGGCGCGGTATGCCGCCGCCACCTTCCTCAGACCACCAGACGAGTTCCGGTGGTCCGATTTGCCCACTGTCTGTACCACCGGCTCTCCCAGGACCTTCTCTTCACTACAACGACTTTAAATTGCCACTAAGGCCCAATTCATCATCGCCCATCAATCCGTTCACAGAAAAACAATCTGTGGAGGGTCATAGGGCCATGTTTTTTCGGCCCATTCCCTCCGCGTTAGTCTATAGAAAAATATCGAACAACAATGATATTCAATGATAAACGAGGCACAGTTTTAATCAATTAAAATTGAACTTAATTCCAAATAATTCCCCCGTAATTAATTATTCCCAACCTATGAAAAAAATATTCGCGGATCAACTTGATAATGAGTTGATCCCCATTCTTTTTTTAGAAGGGAACAATCATGAAAATATTAACATTCTAAAATTAAAACCCAACCTCGTGACCTTTTTCGTTCGTCGGATTTGACGTGAAGAAGTCATCCGAATCAACGTAGTTCGTTACCCCCGCACCACGCTACTGATCCTGGCTCATTCGTCGGTGTCTCATCAGAGAAGATGAAACATCGACATTCTTCGAAGAAGAGACACAGTTATTTGCAGTAGGAAGAAGTTCTTCAACACTTTGGAGCTTTCTCTCCAAAAGATTTTCCCAACTGAAGTCCAAAAAAATTAAAATAAGCTTCCCCTTATTTTAATTGAACTTTCCAATCCATTCAAATTTTAAAAAACAAATCCTCTTAATTAATGAAATGTAGGTCGGAAAATTTTATAAGTGGATGAGTTTCATAATTAAAGGTGGGAGTTTATGAGAGTTAATGTGAGCTATGTGAATGTGAAAGGTTGGAGACCGTGTGGTCCCCAACTAACATTTATCCTCACATTTATCCTCACATTTATCCTCACATGTGTAGTTAGGTGCCGCCCCAACTCCCCCATGTAGGATAAAACCACCTTAGACTTAAAAAAATTGTTTTACAATTTTATTCATTCCTCAATTAATCCACAATTTTTAAATTCTCCACCCGCACAAACACAATTGCATTAAAGGTTACCTTAATAAATTACCGGCATTGCGAGTTCATCGGTGCCCTCCGAATTCAATTCCCAGAACCGATTCAAAAGATAGAAAAACCTGCTCGATCGTTCTTGGAACGTACCCGAGCTAAACTTCGGAAATTGATTCCGGGCACACCGGGCCTCGAAATCCGGTGCCGTCAGAAACTGCGGACTCATAAAATTCAAAGAAATTAAGAAAAAAATATCTTTAAATTTATGGGTATTTACATTATTTCTATATTTGAGGCACTGAAATATTATTTTGATATCCATTATGTTTGTCTCTTTAGGATTTTCATGAATGAATGAACACATACACATAGTAAACAAAATATCAAGGTGACTAATGGTCAAATATATAAGAATTCAAACCACACAAATGTAACTAGTTTGTTCTAATAAATTCATACTTTCATAAATATATAGTGTTTAGGTTATAATCATGTGAGTATCACTACGTTTAGTGTGGTCTAAACCAAAAAAAATTAAATTTCCTTTTATATATTTTCACTAATTTAAAATTACTCATTTATTTATAAAAATATGAAAACCGCGCATGAATTCGAGTTCACATATTAATCACATTCCAAATTCATTTTTCATTAGATTAAGAAAATTATTCATTTGGGGTTCATTAGAGGATCCAAATTTAATATTATCTACATAAAATTTTTTACTATTAAAACATCTATTTATTTTTAGTAAAAAGAGTTAGATAATCTATACATTTAAAAATGTTTTTGAAATATGAAAATATTTTATCATATCGAACTATCATAGATATACTATATTAAACCATATTACACTTTTTTTTGTTTAGAAACATAATTTTTCAAATTCATAAGTTCATTTCCAATGGCTTTTAAAACAACCATATAATTATAAACCAATTTAGGAATTCACATTTAACAACAACATGTTATAGTTTGAAATACTAATGTGATGTATAAGAAAAATATATCTTAATGGACACATCATTTGATAAAAGTGAAAAATGTTAATCATCTTCAACACCTTCTTTATGATTATACTACTTTTCCATAAATCTATTCATGTTTCATAGTATAATTTCTATATAATCAATCCTTTCTCAAAACACCCACATATTTGAAATAGTTAAGATTTTTTTTCTAGCAACAACTTCCAAAAAATTACTTCTCTCCATTTCATTATGGTTATAATGTATAAAAATTACTTATAATTCATCATATATAGATCAATTGATGTTCTTTGGATCTTGTTACGATAAAAAATGTTTGTGTTGGATTATATTTATAAAGGAAACTCTAGTTCATTTTTCTCTGTACAGGTCTCAAACAAAAACACATAATGGATGATATCTATGTGTTCTAATATCTCATTGAAAAGAAGGGTTTTTTGTCTCAAGATCTTTATCAGGATTAGCTTTTGGATGCTCATTGGATGAACTCTCCTCGTGTTTACTACAACATTCATTATTTCTATATTTAATATTCACATCAGCAAGGATTTATAATATAGTTTATGGTTCATTAGGATCACATTCATCAAATTTAATGTGAAACAATTATTTAATTTATTTGAATATTTTATTTTACAATCTATATGATTTATTGGTGGTTGAATAATGATGAAAAATTCATTCATAACTCTTGGAAGAAAATTTTTCTATATTTTACATTGTATTTGTGATCAGGAAATTATATCCAAAAATTATAAGGTAATTAACCATTGGATTAATATTTTTACATAATAAATATGGTTGTATTTTTATGAGAGGTCTAATTAAAACTAAATTTATTGAATAAAATCCTCTACCCAAAAACTGACAAGAAGGTCATACTCATTTATCATAGTCCGAGATATCTTAGGAAGAGTCATATTTATTCATCCAACCACAACATTTGAAGATGGTGTCCTCGGAGCTCAAATTTTACGATTATAACCACTTTGAGAAGAAAATGATTCAAAATCATGATTTTCAAATTAATAACCATGATCAATTCATATGGTATTTATCCTAAGTCCATTTAGATTTTATATTTATTTTTAATATTTAATAAAATAATAACAACATAAAATTTTTGAGCTATGAAGAATACCCATGTGTTCTAAGAATATTCATCTATAAGAACATAGACATTTAGTTTTCCATTTAATCATGAAACCCATGAAGGCCCAAAATATATACATGAACTAACTTTATATGTTAGGAGGCTGACTACTATTTCTTACATTTAATTTAAATCTTACGATGTTTCCCTTTTTGGTATGGATCACATAGTATATCATTTGGGAATTCATGATATGGTTGATATTTACCTAAAAATTTCATTATTATCTTTCTAAATGAATGGATATTAAAATTCATTGTATTATGTAACAATAGAAATATTATTTGATAAAGTCACATAATCATGAAATATTTTTATAAGGTACTGAATTTAAATAAATATAATAAATAATTTCATTTCGTAAAGAGGTAATGATTAAATCATTTTTATCATTAAAAACATGAAATTAATTTTTTCAGTCATTACATAAAAACCATTATCACATATTTGACAAATAACATTCCAATTTAATTTAATACATATATATATATATAACATAAAAATTTACTACAATATATGTATTTGCAATTTGTATAAGGCCGATGATTTTTTCCTTATAATTTTCACTAAAAATGACAAGTGCACCATCAACTATGATCAAATTCATGATGATTGAATACTCAGTATAAATATGTCTAAAATATGCATTATCTAGATAATCTAGTATTTTTCTAGAGGGTTTCAATAAGGATACCTACAAAAAATGTTATACCAATAATTATATTGGTACCCAAAACTACATGTGTCCAATTAAGTTAGTGATAATAGATTTTGGAACCCATAATCATTTAATGGGTTATCAATACATAGATTGTAATATTATATAAATAAAAACATTACTTGGTCAAGTTGATTAATAACTGGTAGTATATGAATTTTTAGGATTGGTGTTAGCCATAAATCTATTTTGTACACTTTTTATCTTAACATATTTGTAACCAATTATAGTTATATACTTTGATGTAGTTTGATTTCCAAGAATCTGATTTAATGTCTTCTTACATTTGGTAATACTTTTTAAATATTTATTTTACTATTAATTTGATACATTACGTTCATTGTTCTCCTTAGAAATTTAACATTTTTCTCTTTTATATCTATAAGGTTATTTATTATTTAATGTCAATGAATAATGTTTTATAATTGATGAATATTTATCATTATGATCCTGAATATTTTCATCAATAATTACACTATATTCAAAATAAAAATTATTGGCCATGATTGCTTCATTATTAGCATTTTCTGAATAGTTATGAATATTTTTCAAGAGTATAAGAAAGAATATATTATACCTCTGATGTGGTTTCTACAAATCACACAATTTCTATGGATGACCTATTTTCTTTATTGGTTTATGAATCACGAAATCTATCTTAGGAGGTACACCATGTGGCCTCTATGGATTTAGTTTGTAATCTATCATTATCCTCATAATTATTCTTGTATTTAAATTTTAGACATTCATCTTTATAATTAATTTTTATTTTACATTCATAATATATGATCTCATTTTCAATATCATCATATTTGAAATCCATTTTCCAAGTTAATTTATTATAATATTATCCTACGAAATTTTACTTTTTGGAGTATTATTTTTTTATAAATAAATTACAAAATCTTATGGCCATGTGGGCCCCCTCATCATCAAATTTGTTGGGATATTCTTCGTTAATTTTACATCCATCTTGTATATTTTTTCTTTTATTTGAGGAATTAGTCTGAAATGTTATTGATTTTATTTTCGGTTCACCATCATTAACCATGTTGTTTAATTTAATATCCTCTCTATACATCACCGTCTTTACAATCAATTTTATGAAAGGCAGTTCTCTTAAATCACAAGATTCTCAGGTGGACATATAATTTCCTCCCTATATGTCTGGTAAGCATCAATGTATTATCATAAAAATATATTTTGATGTAACTCATTTTCCAAGTGAGTTCATGGAATTCACTATTTCATTGAGCCTAAAATACATATTAGAAATTGGTTCATCATATTTCATTTTAAAAGTATCATAGTTGAATATATTTTTATTTCATCACATTTATTTAGAATTTAATGTCTCTTCATGAAAGAAAGATATGGTATCCCATATTTATAAACAAAATTTTCATGTATATATTATATTAAACTCATCATCACCCAAGACAAAAAATAACATCATTTTATGTTTAATAAATATTATTTTAATAATGTTTTCTAGCAACACATGATGTAATTATTGCTATTCGGGCTACATAATAATTATATTCTACTATAGTACATATTTCCAAACTCATACATTATAAATAAGTCTTTTATTTTATTTTACATTGATCATAATTTGTACTTTTAAAATAAGGAGGTGTACTGTAGTAGATCCTTATTGCATATTATTGATAAAGAACAAAAATATTGAATTGATATAAATTTGAGATTATTATATTACAACTAACATCACAGTTGAAAACACAATTCCACCCAGATAATACAAAATTTTATTAAGAATGAGTAACTATAGAGGTGGGTGAATTGAGTTCGAAATTAAAATTTATATTAAAAATAAAATTAAAATAAAATCTCTTTAATAAAATACACTATCTATATTATCAATATTGAATATATATATATATATGATATATGAAATTAAAATAATTCTCAATGAGTTATTATGTGTTAGTTAAAATAATGTAAAAATTAAATTATATTTTGAAGAAAAATTCTTATATAAACACATATATAAATTTTAGTTACGATTGACTATCAATGTAATATATTTTTAATATATTAAAATTTACATATGATTTTCTAATAATTCAAAACAAAATTAAACAGTGGGCTAAAAAATAGGTTTGGTATCAAGATGAGAGTGAATCTCCTCCACATGGAAAATAACCTTATTCCTAGACTATTACAAGAATAATTAAACATAACCACAACCTGGATTATGTAAAACAAATAAAAAAAAGATTACCAGTATAAAATTCACCTCTAATAGTTATACATGGGAAGTAAAATAGTATATTCCACACAAAAAACTCTTCCATAATAACCAACGGATATATAAGTAATAGAAAAGGGATAATATCATGCTTTCACTGGATTAGGTGCACGGAACAATATGAGTATGAAAAATAAAGTAACAACACAATCCTCAAAACCAAAATAAAAAATTGAATAGATTACTGACGCTTAGTCCGGTATGGTCATAATATTTAAAGTCATCAAATAATATTCAGTCTGGAGTTCGAGATTCATTGTTGAAATATGCCGAACAACATAGTATCATAGGAATAAAATAGTGTTCTAGTTTATCACTATTGATATATAAATTAACCTCTATTAATGATAGTGTGATTATATGTCATTGATCATCACAGTAGATGAATCTTTGAGCTTGTACATATTCACACATTCAATCAAAAGATTTACCATATAATTGTATGCCAGTTATCAGGGTACATCATAATAGATATGGATTGTCCTTCTCACAAATATAGCAGCTATAATTGATGTATATCCATAATCCTCACATGAGATTTTAATATGTCATTATGAAATTGAAAATTTATCAATGAATAAAAATGGTAGTTTATCCATTCACATCAATGTCCATGGATAGAAATTGTAGAGTGAATCTAGAAGTGGCTCAGCATCTAAGGGTATCTTATACTGGTGGCACCTCTAGTTGTCAGTGACACATAGTCAAATGGTGACCCAGTTTCTAATGGTGACAAGTATCGGTGGTAGATCCATGGAGGTGATAATATTAATGGTAAAACCACTATCAGTAATAACTCTATAAGTGACTATTCTAGTGGTGACCTACCTTGTGCTGACACCACTAGTGGTAGCTCATCCACAACGGTGACTCCAATTGTAACACCCGAGACTTTTATGAGAAATAATTTTTTTATCAAAAGAATATTTCACTACACACAACACTAGCTTAGCTTGCATTAAACACAACCGAGACCTTCCTCAATAGTTTGCGTCGTACGCAATACCGAGTTTCACTAAACAACGATATGCTATTAAAATATTATTAAATTAGCCGTTATGAATAGTAATAGACACTTTTTGAAATTTTATAAATTTTATTTTTCAAAATGGAATTCATTTTTGGATTCGGAATATCGAAATTAGCCTAGGGTGAAATTTTGGTATTTTTCTGAAAACATTCAATTTTTGATGAATAGTGAAACCACTAAGTGGTAGTTAAAAAAACTGAATTTTTCATAAAACATAATATTACCACTTCTGTGAGTGGAATTTCGAAAATCCGAGAGACACGGTTAATATCAAGGACTAAAATGTGGTTCAATAAGATGAAAATAATTTTTGGTGCATAGTAACTTTTTACTTTTTTTTCCACGGTTAAAACTAAATATGGTAATTAAGGGTAAAAGTGTTATTATTATTACCCTAACACATGTACTAATTCTATTGGATAAGTGTAATTCGACCAAAAACAACTTTAGGAATAAAATATGACCATTTAGGCCCACATGGACTAGATTTGGACATTTATTATTATTTTATTTAAAGAAGGGTTAAAATAGATAAAATCATAGTTTAATAAGTAAATAATTTTTAATATGGGGTTATAAATAAGATAAATTCGACTTTAAATATTAATTATAAATATAAAAATGTTTCCTACATAATGGTATTTTATTTGTAATTTTTATACTTTAAATAAGTTAATTTATTTATGACACAAAGATGATGCAGTAATTATCTTATTAATGAAATATTGAAATAATTGATATTATAAATACCCAAATAAATGTAATTTGAAACTTTTTATGAATTAAAATAATTTTATAGGTTAATATGACATGTTATTATTGATTTAATTAACTTGTTTTGAACTAATCATTCTGTTATAATTTTCACAAAAATCAATTACTAAATAGTGTCAAAATTGACATAAAATAGTTTTTTAAAATAATATTATATTATTAATTGTTATATTATTCCTAAAAATATATGGTTAGGAAAAATGACTTATATAACGTTATATATATTAATAATAAACAACTTGGGGTTCGTTTGGCTTGATATAGTAAGTTTATTTACCGTATAGTGTAAGAAAACAAGAAGACAAGGTAAAAGTTAAATTATCTAACTTAAAGTTAAATCTAAATGATAATGTTAAAATTGAAAACTAAACTTATCTAAATTCTATTGGATGAGAGTATTTCTACCCATACCCACCTTATCTTCAAAATATATCGATTTGGAGCTATTAAAAACCGAATTTGACATTATAATAAAATAATATTTTTAGTTATTCCCAAGGTGACCCTCTCCTCCCTTATAAAAGGGCACCTCCTCCCTCTCTTCCTCACACCACATTGAGCCTTCAAGCTCGTCCAACCCCTGCCAATTTCTTTTCTCCACTTCCCTAGAGACATCCTAGATGTCCTGGTCTTCTTCAAAGACCAATTTTAGTGCCCTAAAAGGAGGACTCAAAGAAGCGCTTCAAAGAAGAGGTAATGTCCGTTACCAATTCTTTCATCTTTATTTCTTCTTCCACTTCTTCTTCTTTAGTTGTTTCATTGTTAAGTACTAACATATGAATCACTCATATACTTATATGTTATTATAAGTATGAAACAACCCTATTTCACCATCTATCCATCCTACGGAAAACAAAATCACCGCACGTGCGTACGTACGGAATACTGTCTCCATGCCGTGGTGAAATCTATTTTCCACCACCACCTTACTTGGATGAGTATAATGGTGTAAATAATGACTATATATGATTATTGTAAAGTGATATTTATTCTTAAATAATATATATACACTCCAATACAATTCCACAATCATGGGAACGATATCATTGCTCGTGCGTACGTACGGAATACTGTCTCCACGATGTGATGCGACTCGTTCTACATGATCTTCTTTGAATAATGATTATATAAATGAATTGAATGAATGAATATGATATATATTACACTAATAAAATTCTGTAAATGAGGTATCTATAACCTAAAAAGAGAAATAAGAATTTATTCGACAAAACACCCATAAGAACAAAAAGTAATAAACACCCGAATAACAAGTAGTAATGAAATATTACTAATAAGAAGCAAAGAATATGACCATATATGATATCATAAAAATATGTATGATTCTGGAATAAGTTAATAACATTATTTTAATCATTATACAGGAGGTTCAGACACTTACGAAGCAAATTGGACCTAAGGTAAAGGAAAATATCACAATCTCATTTTATCCGAGATTGTTTATACTTTGGTATTTAATGGGGTATATTTTATCATCCAAATACATGTTTCATCAATATGTAATATTGTTTCCATCCACCTACAGTTTATTAAATCCAATTTTACCCTTTGGTGAGTTTTTTTATTAAAATATATAAAAGGAATCTTTTTTCGTTTTTCGTACGAGGTACTTTTTGACTCTTCTGAAAAAAGTACGGAAAGAATGTTTTTTTAACTTATACGGCATGAATAGATTTTTAAAACATTATTTCCAAGAATCCTCCTTTAAAAGTTTTCAAGTTTATTTTTAATCAACTTCTTTTAGTTTAAAATTGTATGACATGTTAAGAAAGGAAAATGTTTTTGAAGTAGAAAGGATATTTTCCTCAAGAATGGAGTTCAAGTGTTTTATCAAAATTATTTTCCATATAAGATAATATAGGGTTCTGTTTCTAACCCTATTATTACATTTATTTGATTATGTTGTGATGAAATTATTTTTATGAATTCCTTTATCATATATGAATTGTTTTATGATGTCATGTTGTTTAAGAATCCAATTTTTATTACATGGGTTATGAAATGATGTATGATTTATGATTTTATGGCACACATAAGAATGGTATCATTATGAGATGGGTGGGACCTATATCTCCCTCTAATGTATTGGGTAAAGATTTTATATCTCATGAGATAGACATGGATGGAATAACAGGTTAAACCGGTTCAGTGAAACAGGACTGAAATGAGGAATGAACTCGGTTCAGAAATTTACTTTGTCCACTAAGATAGTCTTGGCAATGAGTCTTGACTAATAAGAAATGATTCTCTATGATTATGTGTGTATGCCACAAAGTTTTATTTTTAAGTTCTGATTATTGGGATTATATTTCACTACTATGATTTATCCCATGTTATGAAATTATGATCTCTTTTACAGGTTAAGATTTCCAAAATTTATGTTCTTATGAATATGATGTGATTGGTATTTCTTTTGTTTACCCTTACTGAGCATTTAAGCTCACCCTTTTGTATGTTTTCATTCCCATGGTCCGGAAGAAGTTTATTAAGTAAGATATGACAAAAGGTACTATAGATATGATGAAATAAATGGGAGACAGTGTAGAAGCTTTATGAACCAGTAGTTTTTGTTTCCCAGTTTATAAAGACACTATACCTATACGGTCCTTTCCTGGTTTTGTTATATGTTTTAATAAGTGTGCTTCAATTTTGAAGTAATAACAATGTATGTAAAGTATGGGTCATTATAGTTGGTATCAGAGGAAATGTATGGTCATGCTTTGGAAACTAAGATGTGAAAGCCTTAGTAAGAACTCTAAGGATAAGTCTAAGCATAGAACACAATCATAGTGTTTTATAAATGGCCATGAATAACCTAGGATAATACCTTAGGTGTGAAATTTTATTCTTGATTATGTGGTTTTCCTATTATAATTATTGTTTCTCAGACTATTCTTCTTGGTTTTAGTCAATGGCTGGAACCTGAAGGAACCGTGTTAATGCGGAATGCGATAGGCAATGAAATGATTATCCCCCTGAGAAACCAATCATTATGGTAGCTGGAATGAAAAATCATGTAGACATGCTCACACAACTTTCTCAAGCTATTAATCATGCCGGACTTCCAAAAAAGAAAAGGAAGAAGCAACATTCTGTTGAATCTTTCATGTGGCAGCGTCCGACTTCATTCATCGGGTCTACCGATCCATTAGTTGCTGAACAATGGATTAGTACTACTGAAAAGATATTTTAAGTTCTTCAATGTTCTGAACATGATAAAGTCATTCTAGGAGTGTATCGTTTGGAAGGAGATGCCGATCAATGGTGTAATCTTATTAAGAATACGAGGAAAATGGATGAAATTGAGTCCATGGAATGGGACGAGTTCAAGAACTTATTTTTCAAAAAGTACTTCCCTCGTATTATCCGAACAAAGATGGAGAAGGATTTTCTTGAACTAAAGAAAAAAGATGATGAATCTGTTTGTACCTATGAAGAAAATTTTACAAGACTTGCAAGGTACGCTTCTGGTATTATTATCCAACCTAAGAGTAAGATTGATCGATTCTTTAGTGGCTTAAAACCAAGTCTTCGAAGGGCCTTATCCATAAGGGGATTCAATAGATATGAGGAAATCGTTCGATGTGCTATCAAAGTTGAGATGGAGATTGGAGTAACCCATCAGTCATACATGTTTGATAAGAAGAGGAAAATGGAATTCAAAGGAAAATCTAAAGAGCACACTGAAAAGAAGATGAGGTTTACCTTATGCTCAAAGTGTGGAAAGAAACATGGAGGGAGTTTTCTTAAAGGGACAAGTAAATGTTTCAAATTTGTAAAGGAAGGTCATTGGGAATTTGAATGCCGCAATGATGGGATGAAGATGTCTAATGATGAAAACGAAGGAAGGGATACACAGAATGAACCTACTACACATCAATTTTTCAAGTGCAAGGATATGGGGAATTATGCCAATAAATGCCCTAATCCAAGGGTTGTTGATGATGATCGAAATCAAAAAACTCTTGAGGCTAAAGACAAAGGAAAGTCACATGAAATTTCTATCATCGATGTGGAGTACGATAATGATGTGGTGAAAGGTACATTTAACATCCACTCTAAAGTATCAAATGCTTTATTTGATTTTGGATCCACCCACTCTTTTATTTCTAATGATTTTTCTAAGGGTATCACCGTATTACCTCGACAATTAGATGTTGATTTAGCTGTGACAACACCTAATGGCACAACAGTCGCATCAAAAGTTTATAATTCTTCACCGATTGAGGTTTGTGGGAAAGTGCTTCCTGCAAATCTTGTGATCCTTCCTATAGTGGAATTTGATGTGATACTTAGAATGGATTGTCTTTATTTATATGGATCTCATATCAATTTCCAAATAAGGGAAGTCACATTTCATATTCCAGATCAATCTATGATCATCTATTGATACAAGGATGAACATAACCTTCCAGTGGAAATTTCTTCCAACTTATGGGTCTTGATTCCACTAAATGAGGGTTATTTATCTCAAATGGTGTGTGAGAAACTCACGATTAATAATATGCCCATTGTACGGGAGTTTGATGATGTCTTTCCGGAGGAATTGCCGGGTCTTCCACCAAATCGTGAAGTTGAGTTTTCAATAGAACTCGTACCGGGTGCTTTGCCTATTTCAAAGACACCTTATAGAATGCCCCCAATTGAGTTGTAGGAATTGAAGAAGCAACTCCAAGAGAATCTTGATAAGGGATTCATGCGCCCTAGTGCGTCACCTTGGGGAGAACCTATTCTATTAGTTAAGAATAAATATTGATCAATGAGACTCTCCATTTATTATCGAGAACTTAACAAGATCACTATCAAGAACAAATATCCTCTCCCGCGCATTGATGACTTATTTGACCAACTACGTGGAGCTCAACACTTTTCCAAGATTGATCTTCGTTCAGGGTATCATCAATTAAGGGTCAAAAGGGAGGATATACCAAAGAAGGCTTTCCGTACAAGGTATGGACATTATGAATTTGTAGTGATGTCATTTGGTCTTACTAATGCCCCTGCTATCTTCATGGATCTGATGAATAGAGTCTTTAGAGACCATATTGATCACTTTGTGGTAGTATTTATAGACGATATTCTTGTCTATTCAAAGAGAAAGGAAGAACATGAAGATCACTTGAGAATTATATTGAAGACCCTGCGAAAGGAGAAGCTTTATGCCAAATTTACCAAGTGTGAATTTTGGCTTCAAAAAGTTTCATTTTTGGGTCACATAATCTCAAAAGAGGGGATATATGTGGATCCAGCAAAAACAGAGGTTATCAAAATATGGTTGAAACCAACAACAGTAACTGAGATCTGATGTTTTCTTTGTTTGGCTGGATATTATCGACGTTTTGTGAAAGATTATTTACGATTATCTAATCCACTCACCAGGTTGACTCGGAAAGCAGTTAAGTTTGTTTGGATGGAGGAATGTGAAGAGAATTTCAAGGAGTTGAAAAGAAGGTTATCCAGTGCACCTGTGCTAACACTTCCTTGTAGTGGAGAAAGGTCTGTGATCTACAGTGATGCATCCAAGAAGGGATTGGGGTGTGTTCTTATGAAAAATGATATGGATATAGCTTATGCCTCACGACAGTTGAAAATACATGAGCAAAATTACCCAATTCATGATTTGGAGTTAGCTGTGGTAATCATTGAATTAAAGATTTGGAGGCATTATCTTTATGGAGAAAGGTGTGACATTTATACTGATCATAAAAGTTTAAAGTATATTTTCACACAAAAGGTTATGAATATGCGCCGAAGAAGATGGTTAGAGCTGATTAAGGATTACGACTGCTCAATTCATTACCAACCTAGAAATGAAAACAAGGTGGCAGATGCATTAAGTCGACATGACCATGCCAGTTTATCCATGATGTGGATCACAAAAGATCTAATATTTATGGATTTACAAAGGATGGATCTTGGAATTATAATGGAAGAGGGAAAATTGTCTCTTTTTCAAATGAATGTTCAACCATCTTTACATGTGAAGATTAAAGAGGTGTAGAAAGAAGATGTAGAGTTACAAAAGAAGGTGAGAAATATTCCTGAATTCAACCTTGATTTTCATGGGGTAATAATGTTTAGGAATCGGGTTTGTGTTCCTCCCATCCCCGAATTAAAGAAGGATCTTCTAGATGAGGCTCATAGTTCTTCATTCTCTATTCATCCTAGAAGCACGAAGATGTATAGGGACCTGAAAGAGTACTTCTGGTGGGATGGAATGAAAAGAGATGTTGCTGAATATGTCTCTCGATGCTTGGTTTTTCAGCAAGATAAAGCTGAGAGACATAAGTCTAAGGGGATGTTACAACCATTACCCATAGCCGAATGGAAATGGGAAAACATCACTATGGACTTTGTCACAAGTCTTCCTAAAACATCCAAAGACAATAATGTTATCTTGGTCATAGTTGATCATCTTACAAAGTCTTTACACTTCATTGCTATTAGAGAGGATTTCACTCCAGATCAGCTTTCCAGGATATATGTAAAGGAAGTGGTAAGATTGCTTGGAATACCACTTTCTATTATATCTGATCGGGATCCGAGATTTACCTCGAAGTTCTGGTGAAGTGTTCAGCATACTCTGGATACAAAGTTGAGTTTCAGCACTTCTTATCATCCTCGGACAGACAGTCAGTCTGAGAGAACATTTCAAACTCTAGAAGATATGTTGAGAGCTTGCTCTATGGACTTCAATGGTGGTTGGGAACAACACCTACTTTTGGTGTAATTTTATTATAATAATAGCTTTCACTCCAGTATTCAGATGGATCCTTATGAATCTCTCTATGGAAAGAAATGCAGGACTCCAACTTGATGGGATGAAGTTGGGGAAAGAAAGTTATTAGGACCTGATCTTGTTGATGAGATGGCAGAAAAGGTCCGATCTATTCAACCACAGATAAGAGCAGACCAGAGTCGACAAAAAAATTATGCCGACAACCAAAGAAAAGACCTAGAGTTTGAAGTGGGTGATAAAGTGTTCTTATGAATATCTCCCTAGAAGAGGGTCATGAGATTTGGAAAGAAGGGGAAGTTGAGCCCTAGATATATCGGTCCTTTCGAAATACTGGATCGTGTTGGAAAGGTAGCTTACCGATTGTCACTTCCTCCCAATCTCTCTCAAGTTCACGATGTGTTCCATGTATCTCTCCTAAGAAAGTACATACCTGATCCTTCACATGTACTCAGCATAGAAGTTGTACCGCTGGAGCAAGATCCTTCTTACGAAGAAGAGCCGATAGAGATTCTGGATCGTAGCAAAAAAGTCCTATTAAACAAGACCACTCGATTGGTGAATGTTTTATGGAGGAACCACCAATTAGAAGAAGCTATATTGGAGCTTGAGGATATGACGAGGGAGAGGTATCCTCATATTTTTGTTACAAAGTCACAAATTTCGAGGGTGAAATTCATTTTAAGGGGGGTAGAATGTAACGCCCGAGACTTTTAAGAGAAATATTTTGTTTTTATCAAAGTAATATTTCACTACACACAACACTATATTTTCTTTCTTTACACGCAATCGTGGCCTTCCTCAATAGCTTGCGTCGTATGCAATACCGAGTTTCACTAAACAACGATATGCTATTAAAATATTATTAAAACTAGCCATTATGAATAGTAAAAACCACTTTTTGAAATTTTATAAATTTTATTTTTCAAAATGGACTTCATTTTTGGATTCGGAATATCGAAATTAGCCTATGGTGAAATTTTGGTATTTTTCGGAAAACTTTCAATTTTTGATGAATAGTGAAACCACTAAGTGGTAGTTAAAAAAAATGAATTTTTCATAAAACATGATTTTACCGCTTCTGTGAGTGGAATTTCAAAAATCTAAGAGACAGGGTTAATATCATGGACTAAAATGTGGTTCAATGAGATGAAAATAATTTTTGGTGAATAGTAACTTTTTACATTTTTTACCACGGTTAAAAGTAAATATGGTAATTAAGGGTAAAAGTGTTATTATTATTACACTAACACATGTCCTAATTCTATTGGATACGTGTAATTCAACCAAAAACAACCTTAGGAATAAAATATGAACATTTAGGCCCACTTGGATTAGATTAGGACATTTATTATTAATTTATTTAAAGAAGGGTTAAAATAGTTAAAATCAAAGTTTAATAAGTAAATAATTTTTAATATGGGGTTATACATAAGATAAATTAGACTATAAATATTAATTAGAAATATAATAACATTTCCTACATAATGGTATTTTATTTGTAATTTTTAGACTTTAAATAAGTTAATTTATTTATGACACAATGATTATAAATTAATTATATTATTAATGAAATACTGACATAATTGATGTTATAATTACCCAAATAAATGTAATTTGAGACTTTTTGTGAATTAAACTAATTTTCAAGGTTAATATTACAAGTTATTATTGATTTAATTAACTTGGTTATAACTAATCATTCTGTTATGATTTTCACAGAAATCAATCACTAAATAGTGTCAAAATTAACATAAAATAGTTTTTAAAACAAATATTATATTATTAATTGTTATTTTATTCCTAAAAATATATTTTTCGGCCAAATTACATAGATAAGGTTATATATATTAATAATAAACAACTTGGGGTTCGTTTGGCTTGATATAGTACGTTTATTAACCTTATAGTTCAAGAAAACAAGACGACACGGTAAAAGTTAAATTATCTAACTTAAAGTTAAATCTAAATGATAAGGTTAAAATTGATACCTAAACTTGTCTAAATTATATTGGATGAGATTATTTCGACCCATACCCACCTTATCTTTTAAATATATCAATTTGGACCTATTAAAAACCTAATTTGACTTTATAATAAAATAATAGTTTTAGTTATTCCCAAGGTTCCCCTCTCCTCCCTTATAAAAGGGCACCTCCTTTCTCTCTTCCTCACACCACTTTGAGCCTTCAAGATCGGCCAACCCCTGACAATTTCTTCTCTCCACTTCTCTAAAGACATCCTAGAGGTCCTGGTCTTATTCAAAGACCAATTTTAGTGACCTAAAATGAGGTCTCAAAGAAGCGCTTCAAAGAAGAGGTAATGTCCGTTACCGATTCTTTCATCTTTATTTCTTCTTCCACTTCTTCTTATTTAGTTGTTTCATTATGAAGTAATAACATCAGTATCACTCATATACTGATATTTTATTTTAAGTATTAAACAAGCTTATTTCACCATCTATCCATCCTGCGGAAAACAAAATCACCGCGCGTGCGTACGTACAGAATACCGTCTCCACGCTGTGGTGTAATCTATTTTCCACCACCACCTTACTTGGATGGGTATAATGGTGTAAATAATGACTATATATGATTATTTTAAAGTGATATTGATTCTCAAATAGTATATATACACTCCAATACAATTCCACAATCATGGGAACGATATCATCGCTCGTGCGTACGTACGGAATACCGTCTCCACGATGTGATGTGACTCATTCTACATGATCTTCATTGCATAATGATTATATAAATGAATTGAATTAATGAATATGATATATATTCCACTAATACCATTCTGGAAATGAGGTATATATAACCTAAAAAGAAAAATAATAATTTATTCGACAAAACACACATAAGAACAAAAAGTAATAAACACCCGAATAACAAGTAGTAATGAAATATTACTAATAAGAAGCTAAGAACATGACCATATATGATATCATAAAAATATGTATGATTCTAGAATAAGTCAATAACATTATTTTAATCATTATACAGGAGGTTCGGACACTTACGAAGCAAATTGGACCTAAGGAAATGGAAAATATCACAATCTCATTTTATCCGAGATTGTTTATACTTTGGTATTTACTGGGGGGTATTTTATCACCCACATCCATGTTTCATCAATATGTAATATTATTTCCATCCACCTACAATTGTTTAAATCCAATTTTACCCTTCGGTGAGTTTATAGTAAAATATATAAAAGGAATCTTTTGTCATTTTTCATACGCGGTACTTTTTGACTTTTCCGACAAAAGTAGAGAAAAAATGTTTTTTTAACTTATAAGGAATGAATGGATTTTTAAAACATTATTTCCAAGAATCTTCATTTACAAGTTTTCAAATTTATTTTTAATCAACTTCTTTTAGTTTAAAATTGAATGACATGTTAAGAAAGGAAAATGTTTTTGAAGTAGAAAGGATATTTTCCTCAAGAATGGAGTTCAAGTGTTTTATCAAAATTATTTTCCATATAAGATAATATAGGGTTATGTTTCTATCCCTATTATTACATTTATTTGATTATTTTGTGGTGAAATTATTTTTATGAATTCCTTTATCTTATATGAATTTTTTTATGATGTCATGTTGTTTAAGAATCCCATTTTTATTACATGGGTTATGCAATGATGTATGATTTATGATTTTGTGGCACACATAAGAATGATATCATTATGAGATGGGTGGGACCTATATCTCCCTCCAATGCATTGGGTAAAGATTTTATATCTCATGAGATAGACAAGGCTTGAACGGAAGGTTAAACCGGTTCAGTGAAACAGGACTGAAACGAGGAATGAACTCGGTTCAGAAATGGACATTGTCCACTAAGATAGTCTTGGCAATGAGTCTTGACTAATAAGAAATGATTCTATATGATTATGTGTGTAAGCCACAAAGTTTCATGTTTTTAGTTCTGATTATTGGGATTACATTTCACTACTATGATTTATCCCATGTTATGAAATTATGATCTCTTTTGCAGGATAAGATTTCCAAAAGTTATGTTCTTATGAATATGATGTGATTGATATTTCTTTTGTTTACCGTTAATGATCATTTGAGCCCACCATTTTCTATGTTTTCTTTCCCCAGGCCAGGAAGAAGGTTATTAAGTAAGATATGCCAAAATGGACTATAGATATGATGAAATAAATGGGAGACAGTGTAGAAGCTTTATGAACCAGCTGTTTTTGTTTCCCAGTTTCTAAAGACACTATACCTATACGGTCCTTTACAGGTTTTTTATATGTTGTAATAAGTGTGCTTCAATTTTTAAGTAATAACAATGTATGTCAAGTATGGGTCGTTATACCAATCTAGTAGTATCATTCCATAGAAATAGCTCCAAGCTCGTGGTGAATGACCTCCATATATTTCATAATTTTCATTAAAATTATATTATATTATAAATTGATATCATACAACATATAAATAATTAGTGCTAAAGTAATTATTTTTTATTATTGAAATAAGTAATTAGATAAACACTGTATTTATATGTATGATCCAATAGAACTGATTGAAAAAAAATTCATTCAGGAAAGTAGATGAATCCAATATTATGAGTACAAACATTATATTGCATGTTAATAATTTATATCAATTCCAAAATTGGATGGATTTTTTAGATGGACCCAAATCACATAGTGGGAATTTCAAAATATGATTAAATTACATAAGGTGATATATAATATTCCCTGGAACATTTTAATCAATTGTATCGTTTATGGACATGGCTAATATAAATGACATAAAAACTCATAAATTAGGTGCAATGGATATTGATGCATCTCTAGGCTTGAAATTATATAGGTAATTATCTATCCTCAATAATAGATGACCATGAAAAATTATGTTGAATTTTGATTTTTTGAATGAGAAGGATAATGTAGAAAAATTTCAACTAAGGATATATAACTGAATGCAACCATTTATTGATGATATAATGAGAATGAATACAAAAGAAATATTATGATCCAAAAAACATTACTAGTGTTTCTTATAATATTTCATCTACATTCCCCCATAGATAGATAGATACGTAGTTAGACATTTTATATATATCAATATTTGTATATCTAGTAAATTTTCAATTTTTTTAAATAGACCAGTATTCTAATTCTATAATTATTTATTCTATTATGTTTCATCTTATGATATTTCCCTCATCCCAATTCCCTTAATTCTATTGTTTTTAAAAAACAATCCTCATTACTCATCAAGGTTTTGTGTGGGGAGTGCTGATGTTTACTTATTTATTTTTTATTAATAGATTTTCTATATTATATTATTATAATTTCAATTTATTATAAATTTATTAATTTTATTGTTACCCAATTTTATATAAAATGGAGTTATACTTTGTATTAATCTATTATCCTTGTCTTCGTTAATTAAGTTAACTATACAATACAGTTTAAAATAAATATTTTCATATAGAAATATATCTCCTGGATGGATTTATGACGATTATATCCCCACATGAAAATTAGATACCATTGGGTAATATCAATTCCAACATGGTGGTGTTTATTGATATTTATCATGGAATTGATTTTTTAGATTATCTATTAAACATTTAATTTCATTACAAATAAGACGTATGAAAAACAGTTATTATTCATTTAAAATAATTATTTCCTGAAATAATTTTTTTTTCTAATATTATATTTATATATTATATTCATTTATAGTCACAAAATAATATTATTAAATATATATTTAATATTTACTTTTAATAATCTATTAAAAATTATAACAAAATTAATTTGAGCACACTCCCAAATGATATCAACCCTAGGCCGTGAACTCAATTTAATGTTGAGGTAATAAAAATATTAGCTATTTTTATTTTAAAAATATAGACCAAATAATATTCATTCTACCATGGTGTCTATTCTTTTTCAAACAATATTACTCAAAAAATCATTCAATTAATGGAATAATAATAGTTTCATTTTATTTCATTCATTATATGTTCTATGATAGATTCTTTTAATTATAATTATTTTTCAGGGCCTTATAAAGAGTTTACTATAGAGGATACATTAATGATTAAAATAAATTGAATTTAAAAATTATATAATAATCACAATTAAAAATTGAATATCTAAAATTGAATTAGACTGAATAAATTTTTTATAGTGGGAATAACAATAAAAAACTCAAATAGGAGATTATGTGATTATTTTTTTGAAAATACTTTTACTTGAATATTAAAAGGTGTTTATAAAGAGATCAAGAGAATGACCACTTACACATTATTAAAAATTTCTAGAAGCATGTCCTGGTGAAGAATTAAATTTTATATTATTCTTAGAGATCATTATCATTTGTATGAATATTTATCATGATATAATGACACTACAAATGCATATAATTTTCAATTAATTGAAGTTGAAAATATTATTATTATCAATTTAATCTAGATATAGAATATTAAAATACTTGGTTATTGGAGATCAAAAAATATTGTAGTAATTTTCTACCTTTATACATCTAAAAAAATAAACTACAAGGGGTGATTAGAATATAATAATAATAAAATGGCATTCTAATCCAGTGAGATAATAATTTCTTAAACACTTATATTTGTAATTTTATTTTATCTTAATTGAGTATCACCTACTATATAAAATATATCAAGGATCTTCTTAACAAATGTATTATATTAGATGATGATGTAGAAGATGTCGAAGTGAGAAATTTTAAGGAATGAATGGATGACCATGTTTAGTTATACACCTTGTAATATGGGGATTATTATGTTGAACTAAAAACATTATTGAATCAATTTATAAACTTGGACATTAATTGAATTTATCTATTTTCATAATGTCTGAAAAACCAATAGAAACCACTCTCAGTGATGATAAAAAAAGTGAGCATCCTTTCTTATATTATTCCCCCCCTTCACATATTTTTTGAACAATTTCTTGTGTATGAACAATTTTTTTTATCATTTTAGGTCTTCCATTCTTATTTTTTTCACATGTATTGTATGTGAAGTAGAAATTTTTATTTTTCCAGAAAAATCTCCATACATCATTAGATTGGGGATAAAAATTTGTAATATCAATCTAGACAGTGTTAAAAATTCAATATGGACAATATAGGTCAATTCCATTTAATATCGTTATTTTATATTTCCCTTTCATTTTGATATGTTTTTAAATTTAATTATAAGTATAATAGGAAGTATCTTGGATCATAATTAAATTGATCCATGGTAAAATAAACACATTTTTCATATTCACATATCTTTTGGTTGTTCATAATAATTTTTTTTATCATGATCATACAAATGGTTGTGAATTTTAATTGTCAGATGAGTTTAAACCTACTAATGTTCTTATACATGTTTTTATATATGGTTATAATATGTTCATTAAAATTGATCTTTGCTGAATATTTCTATTATTTTCAGACGAAAATGATTTTGGATAGGATTTTTTTTATTTTCTATAAAATGGAATTTTAAAAGCCTATTAATTTGAAACCATTATCAATGAATTTAATTATACAATGTTATTATAAATTTTACAATTTTTGGAAATTAATGACCAATATACAATGTATAAAAATATATGTTTTATCCAATGAGTTACTTGGATCCATTTTTATGTATTATTTATAATACACAGGCTTCCTGTAGTGAAATATGGATTTTTAGTGTGAATACCATCATGTGATATTTCTCAATTAAATATTTCATGTTCATAAATTATTAAAAATATGAATTATAAAGTTAATTACCAATAAATATATTAAATTTAGGCATAGAGATAAATATTTCCATATTTACCCATTAAAGTCAATTAATTTTCGTGCTGGTTTATGCCACCTTACGATCATACATTTTTTACACACCCTATCACATAATATTTTTTTTAATTTTTCAATCTTTTTAATCAGAATGGACCACTCTAATGTGTTTTTTCATTATTTTTTGTTGGTGCGAGGTGTGTGTGATAATGTTGGGTAGTAGAGTGGGATATAGTGAGGATTGTAAATTAGTAATTATTTACTTGTTCTATATTTTTATCTTCTATTTCTTCCAAAAAATAGAAAAAAATAAATAAAATTAAATATAGGTAAAAATGTAGATGTGATGAAATTTTAAATCATGTCAAATTTCATGACTCATTTCATCATTTTAAATTGAGGGTAGTAATTTTTTTCATTAATTATATGCAATTCTCATCCAATCATCCAAATATAAATTTATAAAAATGTAATAAAATGAAAATTTTAGAATTATGGATAAATATTTCATTTATTGACTCCAAGGCCACGAAATTTAAAAAACAGGGGTTTCATTTTCATATATTATAAGGAGAAATATGTTATGTATGTATTTGTTATTGAATATTCATGTATATATACTATGAGTTCCATGTGTAGACATCTAGATGAAATATTTGGAGCCAAAATTGTCACCATTGTTTACTATATGAATATAAAACTATTTATTACAATATATTTAGAAAATATTTTTCCATTTTAAAGATATATTTTTTTTTTACTATACCAGATTTGTAAACATCATATATATACTATTGTCTATCATCCCTCATCATTTGTTCAATTTTTACCATTATTTTTATTACCTCCAATATACATATGATAACACCATGGTGGTGTAGAAATAACACTAATTTTTTTTTGGGTGGAGTGGTGATATTTTTATTTAATTAAAAAAACATTTTTATATTATTCATTGAATTTAATCATTGGATAAATTTATTAATGGTATATTTCAACTCATTTTATCAATTATTATGTTAATTTTCCATGATATCAATCATAATTTCCTTCATTACATTTGTCAAAAATACATTGTATTTTTACATTAGTAGTGTTGGTCATTGTGAATTTACCTATATATAATTAAGAAGAGTATCTCTATGAATGTATAGGTATTTATGTTGGGTAATAACAAATCAAGAAGCATTGTATTCATGTGATAATCAACCTTGGATTGATTTTTTTATTATCATTATAAAACACTGATCACATAAAATAGGACCCTACGAAGAACAATGGAGGTTCACTTACAATTTTTCTTATATTCATCATTCTATATTTTATATCAATATAATATATTTATTATCATAAAAATATTTAATATATATATATATATATATTTAAATTCATTTTAATTTAATAAATAATGAAAATTGTAATTTAGGTTGTGTTAATGTCCACCACAAGAGGTCAAACCCCATATATGAATTTGAAACAATTTACATTGGTTCAATGAACAATCCAATATTTTATACCATGAAAAATTAAATTAAAACATTTCAAAAAATTAAAAAAACAGATCATCACTGTATTTATTTTATTTAATAGCATAAAGGGATTGTTTCCATTATTATTTAGGGTCTAGTACTTATTTTATTTCTAGTATGGAAAGAATATTCAATGGTTTAAATTGAATTGTATATCAAAAAATTGGATTATATATAGAGGAAAATTTCCTCCTTAATAAATCCTATTTAAGATATAATTATTTAATATTTATAATCGAAATAAAAAATTCAACATACATATGGAGTGGGTTTTTTAGAAATATTTCATATTAAATAACCAAAAGATTAAAGAAATCCATTCATTAAATAGAATTTCATTTCTTCTCATCTATTTCTTTAAAATGTTATCAAATATGACATAAAATCTAATATTGTTCTAGGAGATTAATATTTATTTAAAGAATATTGATTAAAAAATGTGGATTATTTAATGATAAAGGATTCTCAAATTCATAAACATGAAAAATCATCTAATCTATAAAAATCAATAGACATTGAATAATAGAATAATGATATAATAGAGTTTTATTAGAATATAGACTGAAATAATAACCCAATTTAACCAACAAAAACCCAACTTCTTATGTTTTTTACCATATAAGATGAATTAGAATTCTATTTAATTGATTGGGATAATATTTTATTAAACATTTTTTCATAATTTTATTAATACGTAATAGTGTATTATCACCCAATTACATGTTTAAAAATATTAAACACAAACAGATTACCTTATGTAGAAGAAATTTTACATTGAAATGATACATTTTATGGAAATAATCAAGGGGATATAATTATACATTAGTTTATACCCAAGAAATGTTATAAAATAGAAAATCATTATATAATAAAATTTTCAACATAAACTATAATATATTCTAAATAATTTACTATTATATTCACAACTATTGTACCCCACTCCTTTATAATCAAAACATGGAACACCCAGTCTTCATTTTCCTTCCCGAATTTAACCTTTTTTATCAATTCATTACAAGGGATAATATGAAATTTATTTTCTATTGACAGTATCTATCCTCAAGGTGTACACATGGAATTCGAAAAAATTATATGGGGTGGTTTTTCTCAATGAATCCCCATTTTCCATTAGACTGTGGATAAAATTACAGAACATCAAACTAGAGGTATTCATAAACACATTAACTATATGGCTCACAAAATAAGTTTTATCATTATATTACCTTTCACATTATTTTTATTTTATTTTTCTATTTATTTTTGCATATATGGTAGTAATAATGGTCATAACGTAAGGATTACACTATATAATGAACTCATGTTGTTTCATTTATACTCATTGCATTTTTACCATCATAATTTTTTAAATATTAAATGGTGCCTCATGAAATTTAAGTGTGGGGGATTGTCAATGTTTTTATGTTCCTTTTTCTATTATTTTTTCATCTATTTTGTAACATTTATTTTTTATTAATATTCATACAATTTTTCACTAATAAATTAATTATCATATGGTTATCTTAATTTTTGATAGAATGAAATTTTATTTAATTATTGACTAAAATCTTTTTTCATAGAATTTGATAATTAATCATTTTTATGAGAAGGAATATTTTTTAAATCCATTCACATGAAAAAAAATAATTTTTTTTCCCATTCAATGATTTATTTTTTATTTTCATCCAAATTTATTATAAGACGATAAAATACATTAGTGAAGAATGGATTATTCATGTGAACCTAAATTAGTGATTTTTCATTATCAAATATTCAGATTTAATAAAATGTTTGTGATATAATTGATTCACAGAATTTCCATTCTATATTTTAACATGAGACCAATCATTAAATTTTATCTTTATAATTAAATTGACATTGGGCATTACATGATAGTTTTATGGTACATAAATGGTTAACGTTTTCATTCCACCCCACACTATTAATATTATTTCATGTTATAGGGATTTTATATAGGGTTTGGGACATTTATTATCATATTTTTTTCCACATGTCATTTGTAGACCCTGAGATGTGTGATTCATCAATTTGAGTACTTTATAAAGAGAGATATAATTTTGATGGAGTCATTATTTAATTTATTTTTTCAATCTTGAATTATTCTATGAAATTGTAATATAATAATGAATAAATAATAGTTTCAATATATAATCAAACACTAAAAAAGTAGTTAAATTTTAAAATATACTTAAATTTTGGAAACATATACCTCTCAATGTTAAGGTGATTAAATTTTTATTCAATCAATTTTGTTAAATTATACTGTCATCCATCATAAAAAATATGTAAAAAAGATTAAACAATCAAAAAAGTCTTAAAACTTCTATTTTAGTGAATTGATTCATTTTTTGATTCAAATCATATACTATAAAAAATATATTTTTTATCATATCATTTAAGTCTATTTTTTTGTTATTTCCATTTTGCAGGTGAATTATCATGGAATTATTTGTAATAATTTGACCTTCCCTTTTATATGGAAAAATTTAAAATGAATTTATCCACAAATCCTAAGCAATAGAAATAAACTGGAAATAATCATCATGTGTGAATTCAATTTTTCTGTTTTGTTATGTGAATTGATGAATATTTTCAATGGAATATGGTGAGGCATGAAATTTAATGTATAATCATAACAAAATATTTAATTTAACTTGGTCAGAGAGTGATATAAACAACCATTTTATATAAAGTGGGATTGGAGAATAGATGGAATAACGAGGTAGATGGAATTTAAACAAGTGAGATATGAAATAATGATTACAAATTTTTATTAACGGGGAATAGTTATCTTTTTGTAAATGACCATTTTTTTGGTCTCCGTTTAGATATTACTGCAAATTTTTATATGCATATTTTATGATTTCCTATGAATATTGTAAGAACCCAGTTCTGATTCTTGAGGTAAGGGTTTCCTCTTTTTCCTTTTTTCATTTTGTGTTTTTGAGAAAATAAGGAAAATGGGGAAAAATCATAAAATTTAAGGGTACATGCAATGTAATTTTCCACAAGATGTGTACTTTGGCCGTGTGGGATGATTATATAGGCAAATAATCCTGTCAGTGATGAAGGGTATAAAAATTGAATACATGTCGTGTAAATAGTATATACACGCTGTGCAATTAGTCGGCAGTAGAATAGTATGGCAGTGGGAGTTTCCGCCAGCTAAATAGTAGTACACACCGTGTACTCAGAAATACACATCGTGTAATCATGTCGATGGATGAACAGTGTGGTGGTGAAAAGTAGTCGTCAGAAGAATAGTTAAAAAATGAAAATTAAATGTTGTGTACTTGAGTGTACACACCATGTAGTTGTGTATTTTTGTTTTAAACCAGTAGTATCGTCTATCAATAGTGGAAGCTTAGAACAAACCAAGAGCATCGGGGGAGATGGTCGAGGCTTGGAGGAGCTCCCAAACACTCACGAAGAATCTGATTCATCCACCAAGGATCTCATTAGGAGTACGCTGGTGAGACCTTACTTCTCCTTGAGTCCTTCAAACCAATTCCTTCCCAGGGGATGTTATTTGAGTTTGAATGGGTGAAAGATTATCCTAGATCTACGTCATTCACAAATGACTTAGGTGGGGTCGTTCGGGTATATCGATCAATAGAGATCGAGGTAGGTGGTCTGGTGTTTATTTTCCAACTGTTGAGTGATTTTTTGTACCATTGTGCTATGTTCCCATGATTGGGGTGTCGTACAACAGAGGCCTTAGCTGTTTAGATATCTAGAACTGCATAGATAGTCTAATGATAAATATACAATGTTTTTTAGGATTGTTTCATTGATCGAGGGCCACCTAGTGGGTGTGTTTCCCTTGTTTATTTGTTTGTCCAGGATACCCAAGTATATGTTGTGACTATAGGATGCATTGAGTTTTCATCAGAGAAAATGTGTATATAATTATTGTGTATGTGTTGGGCTTGGCCCGGTTACTTGTTCAGCCTGAGGGCAGTGTTTTTCTTAGCCTAAGGGAAACATTTCTTCTACATGTGCGTAGTAGCTTCCGAACCTGAGGGCATTATCTCGTATGCCTGAGGGAAATATTTTTTATGGCTAATGGAAATCACCTGAGGATTTCAATTCTATTTAACTGAGGGTAAGGATTTTCATGTTGGAGGACATTTTTTACTCGTATATTCATTACGGTGATTTCACATGTTATACCTACCAAGCTAAAGCACAGGCTTAGTATTGTTTTACCTTCTACTTGTTGGATAGATTTCTGTGGTTTTTGATGCGGCACTATATAGAAGATTGTTGGTAGTGGATAGGACTCAGGAACATATAATTCAATTATATTGAATTGCTAAATGATAACTAAATGGTAATGGAACTGGTAGTAGTAGATGCTTTTGAGTACTGAATAGTTTACAACATTTTATTATTTCACACTTGTGATGCCCATTTTCACCGAAATTTGGGCACAAGCATTTGGTGGTTGCCTAATGGGATTTATTTCTCACACCCTATTTGGTTCATTTCATGGGCCCAAATAGATTATGTTTCTACAGGTGTTGATAATGGAATGAGTTCCAATAAAGGTACTTGATTGTTGTAATGGAGTTGGAGAGCATGGGACCGAGCTTAGGCTTGCGTTGCTGCTAAGTTCCTGCTACACTGTTTTGTTTTACATTGTTGTACTTTTACATTGTACTAGATTATTCTAGATTGCAATGTATTGTGATTTGGATTCTTTCATAGAATTAGAGAAGTATTTAATTATCAGATATATATATGACTGTTCTTAACTTCTACTCATGTACTGTTATCCATTTAAAATTTGTATTGTTTAATGCTTCTACTTTTTGAATGTTGGTATTTTCTTTGCTCTGCTATATATTGACAAATGAGGGAATAGTTTCCCCACTATCAGACCTAGGCCCTCGCTTCTAGTCAGTAGCCTCTGGATTTTGGGGAAATGTGGATGAGGTCATGGGACCAACCGGTTTCAGGGAACCCGTTGAGTGGAACCCAGATCACAGACGTTACAAATTTGTATCAGAGGAATTTCCTTTCTTCTTGACTTACTGTTTGGTTCCTATAGTCTGGGATAGGAAGGAATAAGTACTTGGTAATAAACTGTGGCCAGGAGTAGCTAACTCCTGTACGAGGAAAAACCAATTTACCTCTTGTTGAAATTTTTCTAATTGTACAATTTTACTGTTGATTTGATTTTCACTGTTTGGTGACACACTTGTCGTGTGCTGTTTTATTTTTATACTAGGGTTCTATGTAGTTTGAACCCGATGAGATGAGGGTATTCCGTCACATGCATCATTTAGGTAAATGTAAGAATCACATTCCATGCATAGTTTTCAGGAATTGTAGATACATTAGAAATTGCATGTTGTTGTGATAGATGTTGTACTAGACAATTCATGTTGTTGTGATTGAAGCCTTGATAAAATAATTTCTACTTAATAGGGTGTTATTGTGTGATGTTTATTTGGAATGAACATCAAACATTGGTTCTTCAAGGGTATAGGCCCTCATTGACCATCATTTGGTGGATCATTGAACACTTTACATTGTTAAAATATGTATTAGATTCCAAGATTTGATTCACGGGGTGTATGGGACCTCACAGATCAGAATTTGGACCATAAGTGTTGGTTTTAGTGTTTTTATGGTCACCAGAGAAGTTTCTAAGGCTTAATGTCTGGAAAAAATCCATAATACATATTGTGTCGTTTTGACTACACTCCATGTACTCTTCTATTTGGGGATAAGTGTAAAATATTTAATTACACGTCGTGTACCATAAGTACACGCCGTGTTGTCTCTACCAGTGTCATAAGCCTTGTAGGAATAAACATGGGATAATGAAACATTGAGGGATCATGCCATATATATATATTGTACACGCTGCTCTTTTGTTGACCATGTGTCTGCTGTGTAACTAACAACACGGGTGGAGAAATCTGAGCTTATACATGTTGTGTCAATGAAAATCATGTCGTGTACTTTAACCTAGGGATCCAGTCATGTAACTACGAAACATGGGTCGGTGTGACCTCCACTTGGACACATAGTGTGCAAGTGGGACACGCCGTGTAGTATTAAACAGTGAGAGGCCATGTGGACACAATCATGTGGCTGAGGAAATAGGGTGGTGTACATGCCATGTGTAGGTGTAACATGCCATGTACTATCTGTCGAGTAGTCAGCCATGTCACTAACAACACGGGCAGTTGGAATCTAAGACGTACACGCCATGTCCATATAGAATACGCTGTCTAATGTGAGCTATGTACCTGGCTGTGTAACAGACAACACGAGTTGGTGAATCTCATCCCGTACACACTGTGTAGGCCTCATACACATCGTGTAGTCTCATTCAAAGGAAATTTTTTTGGATTATCCATGTATAAGGACTCGGGTAGGGGATGAAAATTCAATTATACGCCGTTTGAGTGGACAACACTCCATGTGTTGGGGGTGTAACATGACCAGTTCTGGTAGAGGTACACGCCGATGTGGAAGTCTTACAAGAACATTTCGTGTAGTTATTATACATGTCGTGTAGTCGTATTTTTTAAAACATAATGTTTTCCATTCCCTGTTCCCTTCTCACATTGATTGTTCTTGGTCCTTGATGATCTTAATCTAAGACGTGTGTTTGACCATGTAGATTCATTCCGCCGAGACGACCGTGAGTTGTTCTCCAGGAGAGCAGAAATTATTATACTATAGAGATGGTAGGCCATGGGGTACCAATGGATCCTCTAGAATAGCCAGATGCAGCGCCAACCGTTATACCAGACACATGCACTGAAGTGCAGTTCTGTGAAGGCATTATGCGGTTCATACAACCCTTCCAGGGAGCACCGTCACATGCTACATCAATGGCAGAGCTGACACAGATATTCTAGCACCAACATCCACCTACGTTTTTAGGGGCTGGCTGGCCACAAGCTGTGGAGTCTAGGCTGAGTTCTATACAGACTATCTTTGAGAATCTTGAGACGCCTCTTGGGAGGAGGGTCAAGCTCGATACCTAAATGCGTTGTGATTCTGCCAAGAGATGGTGGGATGTTACCACCCAGACTGAGCATCACCGGGGCATGGAGTGGGAAGATTTCTAGGCAATCATCTATGGATTTTTTTCTGTAGACACTAAGTGCTGATCAAGTGCAAGAGTTCATGAATCTGTAGCAGGGCGCCATGTCGGTGATGGATTATTCTACCCGCTTCACCGAGAAACATCGTTTTGCACCTGTGATGGTGGGTGATGAGACATTAAGGGATAAACACTTTGAGGATGGCCTTAGATATGACATTCGTGCACTGTTGAATGTCATCAACATTCCTATAGTGCATGATATTATAAACCATGAGATGATTTCTGAGAGGAACTTGCGGGTAGCTAGTGGTGCATGGAAGGGTGGTTCAACACCATTTTCTGGTAATATTTCTACAGAGAAGAGGAAGATAAAGATGGATTACTCTCACGGTGGTAGTACTAGACAGAATATTTTTTCAGGTGGCCAGGTAATATGCTACCAGTGTGGTAAAACGGGGCACAAGAGACCACATAGTCCACGTAACCCAGTGGAGTGATGAGCTTCTGGAACAATGGTTAATCTGCCAAATTTTTGTACTGATTTTCCACCGGTGGCTAGTGAGAGGGGTTTATTGCAGACTCTACATGCTTGAGTAGGTCAAGTGGCTTCTTACTAGTCAGGGGATTAGAATACATTGGAATGTTTAGGTCGAGGTGGTGGTTGTGGATGTTGTAGTCAGGCACCAATATCTTAGAGACAGCAGGGTGGTTCAGCCTAGGGTAGCCAGGCTGTGTCGCAGGGTCGTGAAACAAGGAAGGCATATGCAGTGCACCAGACCCAACAAGAGGAGGATCCCAAACCATCCACTGTCAGAGGTACTATACTAGTTGAGTTTGTATTTTCTTCAGTAATTATCAATACTAGTGCTATGCATAGAATTATATATTTTCCATTTGTGAAGATCCTTAGGATCTGTGTTTCTTCTTCATCTGATATTATGATGCTAGACACTCTGTTAGGGATTAGAATGGCAGGTGGGCATAAATTCAAGGAGTTCCCCCTAGAGTTTGGTGGGTGTCACATTCTATGGGACCTCTATGTCTTAGAGATGATGATCTATGATTTCATTCTTGGGAAGGACTGGTTGGTACCCTTTCTAGCTTTTGTATATTGCTATCTTCTCATGGTGAGTTTCACATCAACAGATGGCGTATTGATTCTATACAAGGGCGAATGGGATGTCCAGGCGAGCCGAGCAGAACCCGAGCATCATGGGAGAGGTGGAGTGACAATCCAGATTACAAGATTATATCTTGATAACTAGGGAACTTGTCAGAATTATTTCCCTCTAGTGGTAATTGATTCATGGATGTCTTCCCAGATGACTTTTCAGTTCTACCTCGAGAGTTGGAGGTGGGTTTTTCTATTTAGATTGTGCCAGGAGTGGCACTAGTCTCTATTCCTCTTTAAAGTTACAGGAGCTTAAGATACAGTTATAGGAGTTTCAAGAAAATGGTTTTATTCGACCCGGTATTTCTCCCTAGGGTTCGACTGTCCCTTTCCCTAAGAAGGCGGACTATACCCTCAGAATCTGTGTAGATTATCGGAAACTAAACTAGTTGATGGCCAAGAACTGAAATCCCTTTCCATGGATTGATGATCTTTTTATCAACTTTGAGGAGAACTAGTGTTCTCGATGATTGACTTTAAGTATCGATATCATCAGTTGCACATTAGACCATCATACATACCGCTTACAACTTTTAAGAGTAGATATGGTCTATACGAGTACATGGTCATGCCGTTCGGACTCATGAACGCGCCATCCGTTTTCATGGCTCTGATGAATCTTGTGTTCCATCCATATCCGGATTCTTTTGTGGTAGTCTTCGTGGATGATATCTTGGTGTACTCTCACACTCGACACAACCATGAAACCCATCTTGAGATCATACTGAGTAAAATGAGAGAGCATCGTCTATATGCTAAGCTACACAAGGTCCACTTTTGGATGGACCAGATACACTTCTTGTGCCATAAAATCTTAGAAGTAGGAGTTGTAGTTGGCCTAGAGAATGTAAGAAAAATAGTTTAATGGGAACAACCAAATAATGTGTTCCAAATACAGAGATTCATGGGTCTGGATAGTTTCTAAAAGCGCTTTATACGGGACTTCTCCTACTAAGAAGTGCAGTTGAAGGGTTTGAATAAGAAGGGAGTGAAGTTTTTTTGGTCAGAAGATTGCGGGACATCCTTTCAGGAGCTGAAGGGAAGGTTAACTATAGCACCAGTCATGATTATTCCAGAACAAGGGAAGAGTTATAATGTTTACTGTGATGCATCAGATATTGCTCTACGAGCAGTATTGATGTAGGGTGATCGATTAGTTGCATATGGGTCTCAACATTTAAGGCCACATGAGAGGAATTACTCAACGTATGATCTGGAGTTGGCCGTAGTTGTTCATGTGTTACGCTGTTGGAGACATTATCTATTGGGAGAACATTTTTTGGTGTTTACAGACCAAAAAAGTCTCAAATATATCTTCACCCAGCATGACGTAAGTTTGAGACAGTGAAGGTTGGTTGAATACCATCAGTCCTTCAAATTTGAGATTGCATATAAACCTGGTAATGGTAACAGAGTACCTAATGCACTGAGTAGGAGGAGTCAGATACAAGCAGTACATGTGACTAGTGGTGAGTGGAAGTAACTGCTTTTTTCTCTGAGATGCATTTGTAGGTTCACTAAAGTCAAGGGAAAACCGATATTTCATCCTTATCTATAACCTCTACCCTCCTGGATAGAGTGAGGATGAGACAACTATTTGATTAGATTTTCCTAGTTCTACCAGAGATGGTGGCAAGTGAGGAACCTCCTCTCGGTTGGACGATAGGTGATGATGAGGTACTGCATATCCATGGATGAGTGTGGGTTCCAGGGGAGATACATCAACAGTTGATGCATGTGTTTCATGATTCATCTTGGGTAGTGCAACCCGAAGTTACCAAAATGTGTTTTGACTTGAGACGCCCGTATTGGTTACTGGGTATGAAAGGAGAGGTAGCTAGTTTTGTTACAAGATGTTCCACCTGTTAACTGGTGAAGGCGGAGCATCAAAGGATAGATGGACTATTACTGTATTTACCCATTCCGGAGTGGAAATGTGATGATGTTGTGATGGGTTTTGTGACGAGATTTCCGAGGTCAACTCAAGGCGGTGATTCCGTGTGGGTTGTTGTAGACCGACTTACTAGGGTAACTCACATTATGTTGATCAATGAGACCTTCGATGTTGATGAGCTTGGGATGTTGTATATCTGAGAGGTAGTACGCCATCATGGGGTCCCACGTTCAATCGTTTTAGATAGGTATGTCTGTTTTAAATCTCGTTTCTGGCAGAGTTTTCATTGGGCACTGGGTACACAAGTGTTTCTGAGCACATCTTACTACCATCAAACCGATGGCCAGTCTGAGAATATGATATAGGTGCCTGAGAAAATGTTGTGTGAATGCGTCCTGGACTTTGAGGGCTCTTGGGAGAAGCACATACCCATGGTCATGTTTTCCTAAACAAATAGTTTTCATGAAACTATTGAGAAATAACCTTACGAGGCCTTATAGGGTAGTCCATACCTATCACATTTGTGTTGTTTGGAGGGAGGTGAGGCAACTTTACTGGGACCACTTCTTCTAAAGGAGACTTAAAATTAGGTATAGTTGATTCAGAAGTGGATGGGTACTGCACAATCTCGTCCGAAATCTTATATTGATCACCATAGTTGACCATTATTGTTCGTGGTCAGGGATCAGGTTTTCTTGGTGTTCTACCGAGGATGGGACATAGGCAGATCAAGAGATAGGGTAACCTTTCACGGAGGTATGTGGGGCCATTTGAGATTCTGGAGAGAGTCGAGTCAATTACTTATCAGTTGTAGTTAACATAGAGGTACTTGGCCATGCACGATGGCTTCCATATATCTCAGCTAGGTCGTTATCACTAAGACCCATATCATGTTTTTCTACCCAAGGAGGATGAACTTCCAGTCGATTCATCCTTTGATAAGAATCTGATTCATATTGTTTATAAGACCACGATGATTCTCCGAGTCTGATTAGTTCCTCTCGTTTGGGTTCTATGGAAACATGGCCAAGTGTTTGATAAAACCTAGGAGCAGGAGACCGACTTACGTGCTCAGTGGCTAGTGTAGTTCTAAGATTTATCTTCACCAACCTTGGCAGGGAAATTCGGGGATGTATGGATTTAAAGGGAGATGTTTTAAATAACATTGTTCTTATTCTTTAGGTACGGGTTTATTCTATTACTTTTTT
Source organism: Viscum album (assembly GCA_963277665.1). Classification (NCBI taxonomy): domain Eukaryota; kingdom Viridiplantae; phylum Streptophyta; class Magnoliopsida; order Santalales; family Viscaceae; genus Viscum; species Viscum album. The sequence continues at coordinate 478,289,876 of OY728148.1, forward strand.
CCTTAAGTGTTTTTGAGAAAATAAGGAATATGGGGGAAAGTCCCAAAATTTATGGGCACACGCCGTGTACTTTGGCCGTGTGGGATGAGAATACAAGGCGTATAATCCTGTCGGTGATGAAGTGTGTAAAAACTATCTGCAAGCCGTGTACTTAGTATATACACGTCGTGTAATCAGTCGGCAGGTGAACAGTAAGGTAGTGGGAGTAGCTACCAATAGAACATCAGTACAGTCCGTGTACTAAGAAATACATGTCGTGTAATCATGTCGATGGATGAACAATGTGGTGGTGAAATATAGCCATCAGAGGAACAGTTAAAAAATGGAATGTACACGATGTGTGATTGAGAGATCACACATTGTAGTTGTGTTTTTTTGTTATAAGTTGGTAGTATCCTCCTCCTTCAACAGAGGAATATTATAACGAACCAGGAGCACCGGGAGAGATGACCAAGTGTTGGAAGCGTTCTGAAATGCTCACGGAGAATCTTATTCTTCCACTGGTGATCTCGTTAGGACTACGCGGGTGAGTCCTTCCTTCTCCTAGAGTACTTCTTTCCAATTCTATCTCGAGGGGATGTTATTTGAGTTGGAATGGGTGAATGTTTAGACTAGATCTAAATCGCTCACTGACGATTTGGGAGGCTTCGTTCATGTATTTTGATCAGTGGAGATCTAGGTAGGTGGTCTGGTGTTTATTTTCCAACAATTTAGTGATTTTGAGTACCAATGTCCTACGCGCCCCTGGTTGGGGTGTCATACGGCTGAGGTGTTAGTTGTTTAGATATCTAAAACTACATAGATAATCTAATGATAAATATAAAATGTTGTTTGGGAACATTTCCTTGATCCAGGGCCACCCTGTGGTTGAGTTTCTCTTATTTAGCCGTTTGGAAAGGATACCTGAGTGTATGCAGTGACTATAAAATGATTTGAGTTTTCATGACAGAAAATGTATATATCATTACTTTCTTATGTGTTGGGATCGACTCTCTTACATTTTCAGCCTAAGGGTACTGTTTTTCATAGCATGAGGGAAACATTTCTTATGCCTGTGGGCATTAGATTCCCAGCCTGTGTGTATTTTCTCATATGCCTGAGAGCCATATTCATTATTCTTGAGGGTAATCACATGAGAGTTTCGATTCTATTTACCCTAGGGTATGGATTTTCAAGTCTGAGGACATTATTTACTCTTATATTCATAGTGGTGATTTCAGATTTTATACCTACCAAGCTAAATCATAGGCTTGGTATTGTTTTACCTTCTACCTGTTGGATAACTTGTTGTAGTTTTTGTTACGGTCCTATATAAGAGATTTTCAGCTGAGGATATGTCTCGAGAACCTATAATTCAATTATATTGAACTATTAAATGATAATTAACTGGTAATGGAACTGGTAAGAGTATATGCTTTTGAGTACTGACTAGTTTATTGCATTTTATTATTCCACACTGCTGTTATACATTTTCACCGACAGTTGGGCTCGGTCATTTGGTCATTTTTTTCTGAGATTTATTTCTCAAACCCTGTATGGGTCATATCTTGGGCCCAAACATATTATTTTTCTTCTAATGATGATAAGGGAAAGAGTCCCTAAATAGGTACTTGATTATTGTAGAGGAGTGGGAGAGCATGGGACCGAGCTCTCGCTTGTGATGCTGCTGAGTTCCTCCTGCACTGTTTTGTTTTACTTTGTAGTACTTGTTCTTTATACTTGATTATTCTAGATTGTAGTGTATCCTGTTTTGGCCACTTTCTTATAATTAGAGACATATTGCATCATCATATATATATTATTGTTGTAAACTTTTACTATTGTATTGTTATCCATTTCAGTTGGGTATTGTCTCCTGCTTCACCTTTTGGTTTGTTTGTATTTTCTCCGCTACGCTACACTCTGAAAAATGAGGGCATAGTTTCCCCACTATCATACCTAGGCCCCCACTTCTAGTTTTCATCCTCTAGCATTTTGGGGAATGCGCTTGGGGTCATGTTACCAACCGAGTTCGAGGAACCCATTGAGTGGCACCCAGATCCGGGATGTTACAAATGTCGTGATTAATTTTTTGACAATAATTAATATCATAATTTAATATTTTTTACTCTATAGTGATGAATTTTCAATCCCACAAAACTAATATTTTCTGGGTAATTATTACATTTTAAAGAGTTAATAATACATTCAAAATCAAGGATAGTAAAAATTTCTTGTAAGCTTCAGGATAGAAGATGATATTTTCCTTTTAATTATCCTGAGGTACCACTTTTCTAGGGAAGGGTAATGATATGTTTACTGGATAGTTTGGTGATGAGGATTACAAATCATCTTGTAAGTAGGAAGTGGAAGTGTGTTTCCTAGGCAGGTAGAATATGACTTGTCAATTTAGTGATAACGTCGATGTTTGTGTATTCTTTCTCTTTATATAGATGGCTCACAACTCTTATGAAGGACATAAATGGTAAATCAGAAACATCATATGGACATGATCAATTAATTATAGGAAATTTGTTACTGTAGCCTCGAAGGTCTGCATCAATCCTATCAGTATGGGTGGTTTGGGAATCATAGATATCATACTCTTCATTGATACTCTAATCACAAAATTCATATGGAAAATTATTTTCTATCATAGATAACTCTATGGATTTTCTTGTCAGCAGGTTTTTTGAGAATCTTCATGAAGGGTATCCAAATTATATGAGATCTTCTGTATGTCCTTCTCTAAAAAAGGCATATACTGACCTAATGGCCTGTTCTAAATGGATGGTGTGTAGATAGTCACATCTGAACTGTTGGACTACACCTTTTATTTCTCGGCCCATTCGAAATAATGGAATCATTACATATTTACTAAAAACATTACCATTTCTTCCTTTCATGAAAATCAATATCTCATTGGGATACTACCCAGTAGTATTCTGCTTGAAATATCAGGGGACTAATTCAGTGATTGTGATAGTTTGGATAGGATGCACAACCTTCTTGGAAGGTTCACCACAAGGGAGTTCTATAGCTCTCTTTGCGGTGTCTCTTTGAACCCTCCTCATGAGGTCACTAATTTCTATAAGGATTTCATTCCTCCTGATCACTCAATTTTTATCTGGAAAATTTTGATATTGAGGCTACCATTGTAGGTCCACTTATAGCATACTAGGATACATCTTGCCTTATTCTTTCTGTGATGTTTAGAGGCAGAAGAATCTATTTCACATGTTTTTGTATCTTCTAAATTTTCATCCAGATTATGAACATATATACAACATCTTTTCTACTACTCATTCAATATCCACTCTGTTGATGAGATTTTTTCGTCCATATGCAGGACTAAATGCAGTGAGAATGTCTGGTCGCTTCTACTTGCTACTTCTTCTAGTGTTATTTCATTCACTTGGAAGGCATGAAATGACTAGATATTTAGTAATGTCGAATCATCATTTCATGCTGGGGTTCTTTTCTTGAATCGGGAAAATCAAAATGCCGTTAAAGTGTAGACTGGTTCCATGAAAAATGAGGTCTTTGATTTGATTTTTCTATGATCACTTGGCATCAATGGAAGGATAGAAAATCAAATTATGATGAAGTATGTTATATGGATACCACCCATCTCTAGATGGATGATGGTCAACGTTGATGGGGAAGCTATTGGAGCACCAGTTCCTTTTGGATATGGTGGTGTGTTTCGTAATTATTGAGTCTTTGTAAAAGGATTTTTTTTCATTATATAGGAAATGGTTATGCCATAGAAGCATAGTTATGCGCCATTATTAAATTAGTTCGGTATGACGTGCAATATGTGTGGCATGATTTATGGATTGAGGCAGACACGTCTGTTGCAGTCCAAATTATCAAAGATCAGTCATAGAATGTTCCATTGAAGATGTTATCGGCCTAGGGAGAGTAACTTCAGCTTATGGAATTGTTATCTTTGGATGTCACACATGTCTATCGGGAAGTTAATCAAGTTGTGGATGCCCTCTCGAAGAGAGGAATTTTGGAGGCCAACTCTCTTTGGTCTTTTTTTTTCCTGAGTTTTGTAATTTTCATTCACAAGATGATCATGATGGAGCGATTTATACCCATCATTGTAGAGTTTCTTTGTGAACATCTTTTGTGTACTGTAACTTTTTTATTATATTTTAATGGGCGCAGCCACGCCTGACTCCCGATCTTCTGAGAATAATTTTGTGAATAGATCAAAATTTTGTTCTTCCTATTTTTATTATTACAGAAATGATGAGATACATTTGATTCTAATTTATTAATAGATTACTCTAATAATTAGGATGTCAAAAAAAATGCAATTTCATGTTCAGGATTAGAATTTCTGCGTCAATTTGATGACTTTTGAAGTAAGGCCCTCACCTAAATCATAGAAGGAATAAATAATCCAATGGTGCATGTGATGATATATACCATAACCTGGAACAGTTTATTTAATAGATAATGAATATGATATAGTGTATATAATATTCATATTTGAATGAGAACATAGATCATTGGAATTTGAAGAGTCACCAGGATCCAAATATTTTATTTAATTATGTATTCATAACATTTGATACACATGGACAATAAATATGATATATTTTAAAACTAAATAAGAAGAGTTATTGACATTGATAGAAATAACTTGTAGGGTATGAGTGTTTGTATGCTATACAAGTTTTTTTATATTTTATATATATGAACATTATTTATCTCTAATTATTTGTTCCCTTTTTCTTACACTTTTCTAATTTCCCACACCATACTTATCTTAACTCTATGGAGGTAGAAAACCATACATAATTATTGATTGTGGCATGATGTAATGAGGACATGAGTTTTTTATGGTTCAATATTATTTCCTTAATATAATAACATAAGTTATAATTTTGATTATTTGATTATTTGATTTTTTAGTTGCATCCTACTTAAATCTATTATTCTATTCTACTTCCTTCTTAATCAACATTAACATAATTATATTAGTTAATCAATATTTCAGTTTGACATTGATAGTGATGTCTATCGTGGTTTTATACTCAACATCTTTAAGTACATTATGTCCCTAGAATAATTGTTATTGGTACTGGGTAATTAAAATTATATTAATACGTGGTTTTAAAGATATTCATTGTTGACTTGATTTTCACATTTTTTCTTCAGAGACGATGGGTCTATTACTATGATGTAATAACAAAATAATAATTCTCCACCAAATTTATTTTTTCATATGTCTATTTTATCAAATTTTATATTTATATTAAATTTTATTTAAAAAAGATGAATTTAAATTTTTATATATTTAATTAAAATATTTCAATTTAATTAAACAGTGTCAATAGGAAATCAGTGAGTTTGAGTGGGAAACATTTGAGATTGACCATAGGTCATGTACTGTATATTATGCTTATGAAATAAAAATATATACTAAAGATACATGAAAATTAAATGGGAATCATGTTATTTTATCTATATTTTAATGTTACCATCAAAAAAATGATTATTGAATGTTATTTGTAATTTTATCTATAAATAATAATGAAATGAAAGGATCTCAAAAATATCTTTTTCTTAGTTTTTCCTAAATTTTGTACTTCAATGAACAATCTATTTTGGATTTATGTTTTATTAATAAGTATCAGCAATATTTATTGAAATTACACTTTTTTGTGGCTTGTATTCTTACATCTATCTATAAACAATTGATACCATTTTATTTGTGATCATTTCGAAATAACATAAAATACGCATTCTACTCAATAGTAAATGATATATTGAATTATTGATATATTATCGAGAACATTGTTATGAATGATGATTAGTAGGTTCCTATATCTACATCCAATGATTTAGATAATGATTTAAATCTAATGAGACAGTGTAACATGGGACTTATTGGATATGATAAAAAATCATAGGGTGTTCTTTCTTAGATTTTTATCTTAAAATAATGGAATGTTCTTATTTCATAGTCTCGAAATATGATATTACATTGTGAATATTATTATTATAATGGTCTATGATATTTTATGTCTTAAGGACAAGATATATTTCCATACCATATTGTTATGATTATTAATCATGGAACATATTTATTATCTCAATATCCCACAACTTTTTTGAATATATATGAATATTCATATAGATTTCATGTCCTCCTATCATAATTTTCAAATAACTCTTATTGTTTCATATTCATTTTTTGGATATTTCTCTGGTACTTGTGATCAAACATCTTTTTTATGATCTAAACCTCTTATTACATATTGTTTTGTTTTTCAATTACTAATAATTTCAAAATTCTTCTATTCATATGATTTAATTCCTAGGTTTTTGAAGATAGTTATATCTTATAATAACTTAAGATGAGAGTCTAGTGTGGCTTTATTATAGATTAATGATTACAGGTGTTAATGAAAATTTATCTTATGTAGAAAGTACTTCAATGAAATTAAATTCCCCATTCATTGGATTTGGATATGATTAATGAGTATAAATATTTTTCCTATATAAATGATCTAATATAATTATGTAATTTATTTTAGGGTTTGTATTTAGAATTAGAGTAAGTCATAATTATTTTTTGGATTTTTTGTTAATTTGAGCATTTTTATGAGAAAATAATTGTCAAACACTAAGGGATAATTCTATGGGTTAGATCTAAATATATGATAACATCCTAATTAATTAATAATGACGAGACTATATGGTTTCCAAAAAATTACATTTTTTATTTATACAAGTATATGGATGTGGTTATGGAATATAAAAACCAAATGGAATATTTCTTGAAAATCGAAATTTGAGTATCAATAAAGTCATTACATTGGGCAAGATGAGTGGCCCTGGTACTATTGATGTGGTCATTCATATCTTAGGTATTTCCATTTGAAATTAACTAACTGTATATGAACTATTCAGAAGGATTACGTAACATATTTATGGTATCATTAGAGTACACCATTCGATATACAAACCTATTATCCTAGTTTGAAACCATGAAATATATATGTGATAAGGTATTACTCAAGTTTATGATTTTTTAATTTTATGTAAACAATATTTCTTTTTAGATTATGTATTTTTTTATTTATAATTTCTTATTTACAAAACTGTTAGATAATGTAGGAATTGGGTTAGAAATGGGTGTGATATGCAATGTGATGATTTACCCAATGATAAACTAAATAAAATGGGAGAAATATTTCAAAATTAAGGGGTGATTCTCACTCAAGTCTCCCTTGATATTAATAATAATTAAAACAAACATGTTGATCTCCTAAGAATACTAATGAAAGGGGACATTTCAAAAATGTTTTTCATCAAACACAATACACAATCCTTAAGTGAATTTTGTAAAACAGTTATTTTTGAAAAATATATCAATGTGATAGAAATGATATTTTTTACTATCTAGTGCATTGGAAATTAAAAATTTATCCAATACATTTATCATATTTAACTTGAGGCTACTATGTTGTTTATTAAATTAAAAATATACTGAAAAATGATGATGTACACTCAATATATTCATCTATTTAATTGTCATGTGTCCTTAAATATTCATAAAAAATTGATTACTGTTATATTCTACAATATTAAATAATTATAACTGATGACATCAATTTTTTAGCATGTGTCATTTTCATCAAAATTTTAAAATATTGTCTTTCTCAAATTTATATGTGACAATTTCATTCCATGTTATTTGAATTTTTAATTGAATATTTTTCAATATGATTATCAATATTTCATTTAAATTATATTTATACTAGTATTATAAAATATATCTTCTAAACTAATTTCAAAATATAAATTATTTTTCGTATTTCTAATTTTATTTTTCTAAAACACATAAATAGTATTTTTATTCCTATAATTATATTAACATTGAATATGAGTGATCAATTTTATTTATCATATGTCACAATCCTCCATCTTTCATAGAATGAATTTTTTAAAATCATTATGTTTTATAAGAATTATTCATCACTTCCTCGATCAATCTTATTATTATTCTGTGTATAGCAATGAATTTTTTTCAAATGAAATACCTTTGTCAATAGTGTATTTAGATTAATTATATTGAATTCTGTTCCCCTAAATTCGATATATAAATTGAAATAAATATATTATTGACTTAAATATTTACCCCTTATTTATACATTGTAAAAACATAATTCTTTGTTATCTTGATTCGATGTTATTTACCTAGAATGTTAATTAATCTCTCTAGTTACCAATTTATTTGTACATGTTTATCATAGAATTATTATTGTTGGAATAAATAAGTGATTATGTATGTGAATCTACAGAGAACCACTAATATTTCAATGGGCTATTTATAATTTTTTTAATGAAAACCTTTTATTTAGTTATATTCATTGTAATGTGATAAGTGATTGGTTTGAAATTGAAATCCTAAGTATGTCTGAATTTTTTTTGGATATTATATCTTCCTACAATGAATTGGTTTAATGTTTATACCTCAAGAGATAAGTATTCCATTTTTCATTTTTGTTTCTCATATTCATCTGAACTATTGGTGTCAACGATGAATGTAATGTTCACTATAATAATTTTGGTAACAATGTTGAATGGTGTTTCAAATTTTTATGATTTTTATCAGGACTATGTTTTTATCATATGATGCACAATGTCTTGAAAAATTCATTCAATTAATTTATTCGTTTATGTAATCATATATTATAGGATTTATGACCAACTCATTATTGGGTATTTTTTCTTATTTAACCCTCTAATTATCATATAATCATCTTATTCTCACTTATGATCTTTCGTTGTTATCATATGTGTTTACCATTATTCAGAATTTTAGATCACCTTGTCCTTGTGAATACATTTTCTTAGGATGTGAAAAATAAATCCATGATATGTCTAGAAGGGTATCATATCGTAAGAATTTATGTGATATGATGAAAACAAATATTTTATTGATAATTTCATCCAATAAGGGAAAGAAAAAAATTCCATTTTCTGAAAAGTATAATCATTTTTTAAAAATATAAATATCTAAATTTATAAGATCATAAATTTATTAATAATGTGTTAAAATGACCATATTTTTTATGTTGGTTAAATATCTGAAGATTTGATGGGGGTCATCATAGACAGAAAAAAATAGATTCTCTATTTGATATTTGTAGAGAGATACCTCAATGAACTCTAGGATTTGAAGAAAAATTAGTTTAATTAAAATATTTAGTATTATATCAGAAAAATGATTATATATATTGATGTCGAACAATATTTTTTCATAAAAATTTGTTCAACATAGTTATTTTTTTATTATATGAGTTCGTAACTATATATTTATAATTATAAACCAATATCCCCAATTATCAAAATGAAATAAATCATTAATATCCTAATTTTATTTGGAATATCTGAATGATATGAAGTGTTCCTCAAGGAATTAGATATAAAAACCAACCATTAATAATATATTATGATATATCCATAAATTTGATCCCAAGTCATGTGTACAATGAAAAATTATCTTCCTTTAGATGTTGAATTCTTGCATGAGTTCATTCTCTTTATTGATGAAGGACTTCAACAATGGGAATGTTATTATGATGATGCATCTCAATTCCCAATGAGGATGAGATTGTATAACAATAGACTCCATATGTTATTCCATATTGTTATCTTATTATATCTTGTAGACTCTATTTATATTCCCCTTAATTAATAGAAATTGATTATCTGATAAGTAATTCAAATATCATTCCATAATTACCAAACATGAATTATAATTAAAGATTCATTATAATTATATTTATATTACCATGGAATCTTATATTGTCACAAAAAATCAGTGGTCACAGTACTATAATAAATTACGATCTCGTCGTTTTTGTGAACAAAACAAATCATTTAATTGAAATTATATAATTTTATCTAATGGTGTATCATTTTATATAGACTCATAAATTATTTATTAAATGCTATGGGAAACATGGAATCATCCCTCAATGGCTTAGAACAAAAAGGCATATTGAATGTGGTTTATGGAGACTGATATTTAAAATTTTTTCTCAAAAAAGCATAAATGTTTTTAAATGTGGTGGGAAGTATCATTTTATAAGTATGTAATTAATGTGACATTAAAGAATAATTGAGTGGTTGTCAGATTATTCTAGTTATTGTATACATACCACAAGTAAAACTGTATCAAATAGTTCTAGTAAAGAATAGATTTTCAAAGATGAAATAAATGTCATAATTTTTTCTATAATAAATTTTTAGTAATTAAATATATTTTATGAAGTTATGCATATTTACATAATGTGAAATTAAATTACATAGGTTTATTATTAGATTAATTCTAGGACATTTGGTCTCCCAAAACATTGTCAATACTCTCTAAAAAAATGGAAGATACGATACCATTCACGTCACATTATTCAGGATTATAAGGGGTTCACCATGTGGTTCCATGTATTACTTTATTATTACATTAATTTAAATAATCCAATAGAAAATATCCAGAGTAACAGGTACTCTTGATAAATTGTTGTATGGAGTATTGATGTACGTGTTCCTCCCATACTAAAACTACCCAATATATCCTTTTTATTCATATTGATACCTCTATATTTATATAGCAGGTTGATGTTGTCCCCATAAATGATTTAATTTCCATGTAATAAATTTATCATATGAAATCATAACACATATAAAACATTTATTTACCTCTAAAAAACACTCATTGGTTACATAAACGATTTCTTATCCACATGGATAAAGAATATGAATATCACTATTTATATCTTATTTTTTCAAGAATCTGGCATTCATAAAGCTATAAATGTTATCATTGATGAATTAAATAACATCATTCATGATATTATATAGATAATATTGAATTTTAAAAATTATCTTCAATTTTCTCCAATATATTGTCAATTCGTATGAAAATGACTCAAACCTCTAACTAGTTGACAAATTACTCTAAAGTGTATATATATAAATGGTGATTCCCATGTATTATTAACTATAATTAAATAAACCATCAATATTTTACATAGGTATATAATATGAGTACCCCAAAATAATGTTGGTAATGTTTGATACCATTGATGAAAATATATTGTAGGCGACACACTACCTTGAGTTTCAAAAAACATTCATTCCTCAACTATTTTCAAATAAGGTGATCATTAAATTATTTTTATAGGTAAATTAGAAATTATATTGAAAATTAAAAGGGTATTTCGAATAAAACAACCTATGTCAGAGACCTTGTGAGATATCATTTTAATTATTCACAATGATTCATCCAATTCTTCATATTCGTTGAAGATCTTCAATGTGGATTACATCATGAAACATACCAATTCAAGGTTAATAAAAATGCATATAATCATTGATTAAAAATTTCCTAAACATTTATATATGTTTTTAAACATAAAAAAATCATGTTACATACATAATTTTTAAGTAAATGAAAATTTGTCTCAGTTCAATATCTTATACCGAAACACATACATCATTGTATTGTGCAATTAAACACCATCTTAAAAAAAATTACATCAGATTCTACAGTACATGTACCTATAAAAATCACATGAAATTAATTTCAATAATTATTTATACCTCATAAAATAACCATAAATATTATTTATTTTTTTCCCATGTATTATTCATAAATGATATAACTGTGATGGAGTGTTCACCGGAAGGGATTACACACTCATTCAATTGTTGAAATCATACTATACCTTCTTTCACGGTGGTCCCAGTGACCAACCACACCACTGATAAAATAAATAAAAGACTATTCATTAATATATAATAGTATATAGAGTGAAAAAATTATCTATAATCCTTATCCTAGAAAAAAATTATTCTATCAATCTCTTATAATTGTCAATGATGTCATTGTTTCATGTAGGGTATTAATTCTAAGGAATTTACCCAAAGTGAACTTTTATTTTAATTCAATATGTGTGAATTGATTTAAATATTATATTATAAATTTTGATTCACTAGAATCCCATTCTAGGACCGATCGACAAATTTCTCTATTCAATGTTCTCAAATTAGAATTCATTGGACCTCCATTATGTAACCATTACTCAATAGACGCCGTGAAGTAATTATTATCTATAGAGACCATTTGAGATCAGTGAGGATAATCAAATTTCCACCCATTAAAATAATTTAATAACCATTTACTTTATTTAAATTTCACCAATTTTATTTGACCATATATTAATTTTCATCAGGGATATATTAGTCCCCTCTATAATTAAATATTGAATGTGTACATTTTTCTCCCTTATGGGGTTGGTGTTTAATACTCTCTAGAACTCACATAGATATACCTGAACACCACTAATATTTTCTGGCATCATAAATATTCTCCCAAGATTATTTTTCCCCAATAGAAAAAAAACATTGAAAAAATTCATTTTCACCTCTAATAATCAATTTATCTATTGATATTAAATTCATCCCAAAATACATTACCTCAAAATGGGTTCCATAATATTCATTTGTGTGGAACATGTTTCTTGATCATACAACATCATTATTGGGTATACATCTAATAGGAATCATCTTTGGTAACAGTATTCTTTAATCTATATTTTTAAAATGGTCAATAATTATCCATTATATGGTTAACTGTATTCATAAAAATACATAAATGGATCCTTAAAAATAAATATATGATCACTGGTCTTCCTCAACCAACATGCCTTTTAAAGAAGTGATTCATATCCCATAAGATATAATTAACATCTTAAATCATTCCCTATCTTCATGTAATATTTTAATTCCATTTTTCATTCACCCTTATGATGTTTATATGGAATAGAATACATTTGTTTTTGTAAAATCACATCAATTATAGATATAAAATACCCTTGTGAGAGCATATAGTGGTTTGTGTGACCATATTCCACAAAATTTCATATCTTATTATTTTACCCTATGTGGTATGAATGATCATTGATAAACTACCATTTCAAATATCAATAACTACTCAGATGATACTCTAGGATTTAACATACAATTTATTTTTCATTGTTGAAATGAAACAACATTTTCAGATAAAAATACAAAAACTATATTTTCATTACATGGTAAGTATGAAGGATTTTCTACTAACTCATGTATCACAGTTGGTACAAATTTTATAATCATAAAACTTGATATATTTATCACAAATGTTTGATAATTAATTTTTGGAGGATTTATAAGGAAATCAAATCCCTAATAACCCTTCCATTTGGCCTCCACTAGTATGTGTATATGAAAAATTCCACATGTATTTCATAATTCTAATACATATCATATTTTAATTCATTTTCCATAATGATGGGAAGAAAATTGATGACCAACAAATCGATCAATGGGTTTGCAACCTTCCTTACCCTTATAAATATGAGGATATTTAGGTAATAATCTTACTCAACCACATATCAAAATATATTATAGTAAATCTCATGTAAGGGCACCCTGAAATTTGAATCATACTAAACCATAACTGGGTCAGTTAACCATGTCTCAATATTCTACTTATAAAAAAATGGGAGAATATTGGAAAAAAATAATTCACAATTAATCCTCTTATGCCCTATATTTACATACATGTAACAAAATATTCTAATTCAAGAAAAAAAATTAATTTATTATAGATAATCTTTACAAGGATGTTCCAACACATACTCTTCTGAAAACCACAATTTAATGTGGATGTGTTATAGCCAAATTCTTCACCATCTTTAAGAATATGTACACACTATTGTAATTACTTGATAAATTATTTTCCTCACTATACATTGAGATCATCCTTAATTATTTATGTAATTCTTGGATGGTTTGTTTTTATATAATGATGATTGTGGAATGTAAAACATAACATTGGGATATTTACATTGTAATTTTTAAATTAAAATTATTATCTACTTAGTCAAAATATTACTGTTGATATGATCAATTGAGAGAGAGACCGTTAGATATCCACCAATGTCAATCGTGTCTAAACACTAGACAACCACCACTGGCTATCTTCATGGCTGATGTTGTTTCCTCTTGTAGTGAAATTGGATCGTTAGGAACCGAATACCTCTTCTATTAAACTAAAATGGGTTTCTATTCCATTACTAATACCAGAATTTATTTCACAAAGACTTTCATTAATAGATATTCATATAAGTAAGGATAAGGAATATCTTCTATATTTGTTCACCCCTCATTTAATTTCATATTTGGAGAAAGTACAGTTATATATTCTTGACTAATATTTCTAATGATGATAATAGAATATGGTTATGCAATGTATTGTAATATGAACCTCTACGAATGTTGTGTGATCCTCATACACATCCTCAAAAATAAATGAATAGTAATTGATCCTTGTAGTTCCCCCACTCTACCTACTCTAGTTGATGTTTTCATAGGAAAAATGATCCTTGATGTTATAGATAACAACACATTTAATGGTATTCATTCAATTCTAGATAATATCCTTGAATTCATCACATGATTTTCCTTAAAAAAATCACCAAAATGACAATGGATGAGTCATGGAGAACATTAATTGAATTTTAAAGAATGTCAAAGGTCGAGTAAAATCATATATACATGGTGGTTCACAGTATAAAAAGACCATATATATCTTCATTTATTCCAGAAGATACATATCATGAAAAAATAATAGAATATAAAATTATTTGGTGAGTATCATTCCATGTAACAATTTCATTGCAATGGAATCCATTGAGCCTTCATGTGATCATGTCATTATCATATTCAATCCAATGTACATGATATAAAAACTAGTAATGTAATTTTGTAACTGATAAATCATAAATTGATGAAATGATTAATAGTATATAAATAATTTATTAAACCCAATGGATAATTCAGATTTTACAGTTAATCTTCTTCGTTATCCTCCCTTAACTACATCGAAATGAATTATAATTTTTGATACTATATTCTATACCTACATGCCCAAGTTCTAAATTTCCAAAAGTTCCCAAAATTTGTTATTAAGGACTCATTCTTAGGCAGAATAGTATAATAAACCTAATATTTAAAAATGTAGTTCTTAAATATCACACAAAAAGTCACATAAGGCACCTTGATAACAGCATTAACATACTGAATCCCTGAAAAGTATATGTGGACCTCGTAGAGATTCTGCATGAAATAATTACTTTTGATAAATCTCTAAAGTCCATAATATTCATTCAAATACAGAAAATGGGAATATTTTAGTACTTCCCTATACTTGATGGATAATATTCACATGGATACT
The DNA here is from genome assembly GCA_963277665.1 of Viscum album. Taxonomy (NCBI): domain Eukaryota; kingdom Viridiplantae; phylum Streptophyta; class Magnoliopsida; order Santalales; family Viscaceae; genus Viscum; species Viscum album. The sequence goes on from OY728148.1 coordinate 478,305,165, forward strand.
ACAAAAATAATGGTAAATGCCATTGTTGAATCTCCCTATAGCTTTACACTTTTAATGTTATTCTCCCATTATAACTCCATTCTCCCCCAACGAACTAATTCATTTGTGAGTGTTGTCCAATGATGATCATGAGTGTCAATTACATAATTAGATAAAAAACCCTGATATATTTGGTTCCCATTAAAAAAGTTATTATTTCTCTACCATTTATTTTTTGTATACTAATCACTGATATAGTAATTTTTCATTTATCTTATTACCATCATATGATGTTATTATTCTTTGATTGTACTCTTCATGTATTCTTATGGGGGAACTCAATACCATGAATTTTAATAGATCCCCTATATTTTTACAAACTAGTATAAACCAATGTTATCATCTGTTCATTAGATGTTTCTCACTAATAACACTTGTATATATATAATCAAAGACTTATTGGATGAAATATTTCTCTTTACATGGATGAAACATCATATTGGTCTATACAAATCCTTTTATGGATCCAAATATTATATTTATTCGATAGTTATTATTAATATGGTTCATGATATTGTGATTTTTAATAATGATGTCTGAAACAATATTAATAGAATATTTATATTGTATTTATACTCATACCACCAGTAATTTTAATGTATCCATTATTATGAAAATAAAAATGATAAAAAAAATATAATAGTTCTTTATTTTAGTTCATATATCACAGAAGATATTATAGATTCACCAAAACTATGGTTAAAATTATATCCATAAACTATTTTTTTTGTACTGATCCATGACCATTATTTCCATTCCCACATTCTTGTGTACATCAATTATTTGAATGTTCATATATCTAAGAATGGTTGTAAGAAACCCTTCCCCTATAAATCATGGTTGTTGTGATTTCTAACATGTTAAATTCATTTTCAATTTACTACTTTCAATGGGGATATAAAAAATGAATTTTGATACCATTAGTTGCATTGTGCGGGGAAATAGATTTAGAGACTCATAATCATATCTTCTAGAATTATAATGAATTTATAAATCCATGCTTTGTAGCTGATACCTGGATGTTTGTATGGAACCCATGTTTTTTGTTAGAACTCAGATCCTATTTTCAGGTATGTATCTTGTATATTCGGTTAGTTTGATGAAAAAGGAAGATTTTTTTTCTATGTACACAACATGTACTTTTTTCTACACGTTGTGTACCTATAATGAGATGTATGACTGCATTTTCACTGTGTAAATGTTTAATGCATGGCCATGATGTGACTTTTTAAGACCACTAATTTCGGGGGCCAGTTGATGTTAATACATGGCATGTCATGATAATAAACATAGCATGTACTTTTCTTTTTATTTTATATATCCGATAGGGGTCACATATCATGTCTAGAAACACTTTCTTCCCCTTATATTTCGTACATGAACACTCCAGAATGATAGATAAATTTCTATATCTGAATTCTCTATCTGTTCTTCATTTGAGACACCCTCAGGTGTGTTTGAATCCAACTCGTGAGCTCTCAAACCCACATGTTCCCTTCTTCATGTTTCATCATCTCATGTGAGTTATCCAAGGGGTTTAATTTTTCAATTTTTTACAGATCTACACAATTTTATCCCTATTGAAGGGATAATGGTAAAGTATATCGATTGCAGGACATCTAGGTAGGTGTTTTGTGCTTTTCAAAGTTTTTCATTGGATTATATATGCCAACACTGTCGAATACCCGCACATTGTTTATTTCATGATTTTAGAATTAAAGGATGTTATAACCTGATTTTGATTATTTCATTGATTAAAAGTTCTTGCTTATTCATATGATTAGATACCTTGTCTATGGGACACCACATGTGGGCATTTTCCTTATTCAATTATTTATGACCATTTGTTATAGGTTTCCCTTGAGGCATACGTTTTTTCAACAACTTTTTTTATTCGGATGACATTTGATTATGTGAAATTCTTGTGATATTCATTGTTAATGTTTTTCCATGTAGTAGTTATAGATTACATTACATTCTTTAATATGATATGTGTGCTATTTTATTTGTTGGAACATGATTTCTTTGTGTCAGGAAGATTGAGGTGACACCAAAATTATTTTTTTGAAATGATATGCATGTTATTTCTTTTCCAATGGACTATGAGAGCCTTCAACAAGTAAGGATGATGGGAATTTCAGAAAATCTCCATAGGACCATGGGAAAATTATTGTAGAAAATCAACCAAAGGGGTTAGACTGAGGGATATTTCTCATAGGGTCGTTATGGAATTAATTGATTCTTTAGGAGACCAAAATGGATAGATATTATGACCATTTAAAGAGACTCATTTGTGAATAGTCTAATGATTAAGAACCATATCCCAATAGAAATAACAAGCTTTTATTCGGACATAAATGATTTCTTAGATGGTCTTATAATATGTTTGCTTTGAATATATTACATAAGGGATACAAATATTAGGCTAGATCCCAAGGTTTCTTGATTTAACATATGAACAAGAAATGTTAAATGAATGAAATTAAAATTTTTATGATTGATTACATTTTGGTACTTCCTAGTTTATTGCATCACTCATGCCTACTAAATGCTATATGACCTCACTGACATTTATGTATAGGTTTTTTTGGTGGTTTCCTATTTTTATTTGAATCAAAACCTGATTGGATAATTATTTCAACAAAAATAAATTATATTTTAGTAGTTATAGATAAGGGAAAGCTCCCTTCTTTATCAGGACATTGATAGCTATTGTATCTGGATAGCATGGTACAAATCATAGGCCTGTGATACACTAGATTTTACTTCATTCTCCATTTTATTGGATTATATTGTATTTATACCTTTGGTTCCTCTTTTGGAAATTTTCCTAGACACATATGGATTGAATCATTTATATATATATATGTGCTCAAGTTTTTTTAGTGTTATCAGTATTCCTCTATTTACTTATGTTTGTTATTTATTAATTCCTCTATGTATAATCGGCCAATGAGGGAATAGTTTCCCAATTATTAAACCATGAACCTCACTACTACTCAAAATAATATGGCATTTAGGGAGGTTCCCTATATGTCATTTGAAAAACCGAGTATTGGGCACCATTAGGTGGAACCTGAATTTTGGATGATACAATGTGGTGAAAGGGTATTTTTTGGATTTGTATTACTAATTTATGACATTAGAATGAGATAAAAAGAAAATTGAAATTGGTAATTATTTGTTCCTAAGAGTGTTTAACCTATGTGTAGGTAAAAACCAAATTAACTCCAATATAATTTTAATTTTTGATTTTTGAACAATTACAGTTGATTTGATTTCACCATTGGGTGGCACATTTGTTTTGTGCTGTTATTATTGATAACATTGTGGTTATATTTTATTTCAACCCTATGCGATGACAGTATTCCATATCATGCATCATATAAGAACTTGATAGAAATTACATTCCATGCACTCTTTCCATTCCATTTTGATAGCATTACTTATTGCATGTAGGTGTGATTGATGTTGTGCTTGATATGTAATATTTTTTGACATATTCCAATATAGAAATTCCTGCAATTTTGATAGGGTATTTTTATAACTAATGATTCATTTTGGTGGACACCATTCTTTGATCTCTAATGAGTTATGGTCCCTCTAGGATAAGAATTTTTTGGATGGTGTTTGATCTTAAATGGAATTTTGTTAAGATATGATATGAATAAGGATGATAATATTTGATTCATCGAGAGTATGGGCTCTCATGGATCAGAACATGCAATGCCTTGGATGTTTTTTTATGATTTTTGGGGTTCTATAGATGTTTAAAAGGATTACTATCTTCAAAATATGGGAAAATATGTTTGTGATGTTATGAACACAATCCATGCGTTCTTCTAATTTGGAAGAAATAACACTTCTTAATTTCACAAGTTGTATGTTAGGAACATGTCGTGTAGTTTTTTACTGTGTGACTTATTGTGTGAGAAGATACATAGGTTTGGTAAGATCTTGGAAGAATACATCATGTACATTGAGTAAATGCCATGTTGTAATTGATTGTGTGTACGACCGTGTGACTAACAACACAGGTGGATGTATGTTTCGTTATACACGTCATGTCAGGAGTGTGCACACCGTGCAGTATTACACCAGTAGAACCATGTAGTTATAGATTTGTAGATGTACTTAGTCAAGAGTTAATAATCTTGTATATGTTGTGTCTCTATAGGAACACACTATGTGTGTGGGGTGTTACATGACCAGGCTGGCATAGGTACATTCAAATGTTAAGGATTATGTGACCATGTTGTGTAGCATTTCTACACATCGTGTAACCACATTTTGAAAAAAAATCAATATTTTCCTTCACTTGATCCATTATTTCTCTTTTGAGTTGTATTCTAGTTTATCTTATACTGAGGTGTGTGCATGACCTTGCAGTTTCATGCCACCATGATGACCTCTGGTTACACACTAGGTACTGGACAATGATCAAACGCCTAAAATGGTAGATCATGTACTACCATCTTATCTTCCTCTCATGCCATTCTTGGAACGAGCTGTACTACTTGACTCATGTGTTGATGAACTGTTTTGTGAAGTCTTTATGAGGTTGATGTTGACATTTCAATAAGAACCACATCCTTCCTCAAATATGTAAATGTTGACTTGTGTGTTCTCGTAGCAGCATCATCCCACTTATTCAGAGGATAGACGCCCATAGGATTCAGATTCATTGATGGACACCACACTTTTTATCATTGAGCATCCTAATATGCCACCTCATAAGTGGGACAAACATGAAATGTAAATTTTATGCGGTACCACCAAGATATGGTTGGATGTTGCTTCACAGGTGGGATGTAATGAGGCTATGGATTGAGAATGGTTTCAAAGGACGTTCCATAATTACATCTATCACAAAACATTGATGGAAGACCATGCCCAAGAGTTCATGCCTTTAGATCTGGGTGCTCTTTCAGTGATGGATTACTCTTATTCCATTTATTGAGATTTATAACTTCTTACATGGTTTGGGGGAGGATGAGTTATCACTAGATAAGGGACTTGAGGATGGACTAAGGTATGAAATCACATCACAGATTAATTATTTCAGGTTGACATCAATGATTATTAAAACAAATCAGGTGATGATTATAGAGTGTAATCTATTGGAGTTTGGAGATTTCAGCCAGTGCGGTTTAGCATCGAGGGACGATACTCCTTCAACTAATAGAAAGAAGCACCAAAGAGTGTATTTTTAGGGTGTTTATAGTAGCAAGAATTTATCATCATGTAGACGGGTGAGGTGTTACCCTTGTGGGAAGAGTGGTCACATGATACCTTAGTGCCCGAGAGAATCAGTTTACTGTCGATCTTATGGAAAGATGGGCCAAAATCTGTTTTTCTGTAGGATGTTATCACCATCATCTAGTGAGAGTGGATCTGTTATGACTCCACATATAAGAGTGGGGCCTATAGTTCTTCATCTGTAAGGGAACTGGAGTTTTTCTGGTCATTCAGGTCAAGGTGGTTGTCATGGCTTTGATACCCAGACAAAATGTATTTAGTGACCGTACTGTGGATCAGCTCAGGGTAGCCAGACAGGGTCATAAGGCACCAGTAATGGTCAAACATTTGTGATGGAGTAGACCAAGAAGAAGCATGATACCTAACCCTATATGACTAGAGTTATGATTCTAGTTTCCTCAGTTGTAGAATCTTCTATTTTTGATATAGAGGATTCCCATAGTTTTATATTTGTTTCCATTATGGAGAACCTTGGGAACTGTATCCTTACTTTTGATGATGTTATGATTCTAGAAAGTCCTTTGAGTAATAGATTGAATACTATATATTAGTGCAAGGAGTTCCCTCTTTAAGTTGTTTGGTATAACTTTTTATTGGAAATCTATGTCTTTGAGATGATAGGCATCGATGTCATTCTAGGAATGGACTGGTTGGTCTCATGAATGGCCTTTATTGACTGTTATCTATATAGGGTGAGTTTCACTTCACCTGAGGGTAGATCATTTGTATTCAAGGGAGAAAGGGATGTGCATTCAAGTATAGATAGACCTAAGAATCATGGGTTGGGAGGAATAATATCCCAGATTTCTAGTTTATATTTGGAATTAAATGGAACCTTACAGGTGGAAATTCCTCCATTGGTGGATAATTTAATAGATTTCTTTCCAAACATTATTTTAGGTTTACATATGTATATATAGGTGTATTTCAATGTTGAGCACATTTTAGGACCTATAATATTGTCCATTATACCTTATAGGATGGCTACACATTAATTAAAGGGGATTAAGATATATTAAATGTAATATCAGGAAAAGGGATTCATATGAACCAATAATTATAATTGGGTTTTGCATATCTTATTTGTGACAAAGGTGAACAATACCCTCAGACATTGTGTGGATTATCAACGGTTAAACCAGTTGAAAATCAAGAATTGAAATCCCATTATGAGGATAGATTATCTCTTTGATCTGCTTCAAGAAGACCGAGTGTTATCAATGATTGAATTGAGGTCCTATTATCATCAGTTGCACATTAGACTATCATATATACCTCTTACAACATTTAAGAGAATGTATATTCTATATGAGTGTATGGTTATGTCGTTCGGTCTCACGAAAATGTCTTTTGTTTTCAAGGAACATATGAAATATGTCTTCCATCATTACATGGATTCGTTTTCAGTAGTGTTTATGGAAAATATCTTTGTGTACTATCACACACGACAAGACCCTACCATCTATTTTGAAATATTATTTAGTATATCGGGAGAAAATATGTTATAGGGTAATATCTAAAAGAGCCACTATTGGATGGACCATATTCATTTCAGGGGTAATGTCATCTCTAAGACATGAGTATTAGTAGTGATATAAGTGTGAATATATTTCTATGATTTCTCCTTTTAGGAGATGAATGGATGATTCACATTAGCACTGATAGTAATTTTTCTAGAATCATGATAGAGTAACACTATGTACTGTGATGAATTTGCTATCGGGTTGGGAGAAGTACTTATGGAGGGGGATCGAATCATTGCGTATGAGTCTCAAAAATTGAGGAAACATGAGAGGAACAACATGACACATGATAATTAGTTAGCAGTAGTTGTGAATTATTTTTTTTTGGAGAAATTATATACATAGAGTGAGTTTGTTTGTTTAATCCATGAAAACAATACTCATGTATATCATTACTCAATGATATATGAATTTCAAGTAATGACTGTGGGTTTACTACCTTCAATAATTTGACATTGAACCCACCCACAATCATGGGAATGTAAATTATTGGGATGATGCGTTGAGAAGGAGGAGTCAGATAAAGGTTGTCCATGATTCTAGCAGTGAGTGGAAGCATATGGATTTGTTCTCAGAGATGCATTTGTAGGTTCACAATAGATGAGGGTAGACATTTCTTTTTTCAATACTTTATTCATCTAATCTACTTGATCGAGTGTGAATGAGAGATATATCAGATTCTGAAGGCATGGTCCTATGGTAGAGTTGGTCCAGAGAGTATCGTACTCTTGGGTAGACCATAGGTGAGTATGAGGTTTTTTATTTTCTTTGGAATGTATTTCATTCAGTATACATATGTGAGGAGTTTATGTGATATTATTATTCCTCAGTATGTGAAGATAATACCAGTCTAACTAAGATGTATCCATATTTACAACATCAGTATTGGTGGCAAGGTATGAAGATGAATGTATCTTGTATTTTTATGATATATTCCACTTATCAGTATGTGAAGGAAAATAATCAGCAACTGATAGGGATATTATAGTATTTACTGATTCCTGAGTGGATGTGGAATGATGTTATCATGGATTTTTTGAAGGGTATACCAAGGTTTCTTCGAGGTAATTAAATTGTCTGGGTTGTTGTTGATAGACCAATGAAGGATTCATATTTCTTATCGATCAATGAAACCTTATGTCACACTCGTCATCTCTAATTTTATTTATTTTATTAATTTTTTTTGCGTCGGGTAGTTCGGGTCGAAACCTGAACTTAAGATTTCGAGTTATTTGTGTTTTGACTAGTTTGCATCCAGCGCAACGCGACCGAAGCTGTGTGGCCTCACCTGGGTCACCGCGCGGCCCCACCCGTTTCACCGCACGCCCTGCTTAATGGTTTATTAATTAAATGAAATGGATCAGTATAATAAAACAATAATATTAACGGTGTTAAGAATATAATTTTTCTTGTGTCGTTATTAATATTACTCTTAATAATAATAATAATAATAATAACAACAACAATAATAATAAAACTAATAAGGATTTATAGTTTTTTTAATGATAACAATGAATATATTATAATTTGAGGTGTTATTATTATTATTAATAATACTAAATTTAGGTTTTATTTTCCTTTCTATTTTATTTTATTTTATTTTATTTTAATTTCTTTTTATTCTAATTTCTTTTTATCTTATTTTATTTTAATTTCTTCTTATTTTTTTTTCTTTCTCTTTTTTTCCCTTCTTTTCTTTTCCTCCCTCCGTTTTTTTCCTCCTCACAATCCCGTCAGATCCCACTGCTACCCTCTCTCCTGTCGGGACCCCTCCCTCTCCTCTTTTGCGTTTTTTTTCTTCTCCCCCTATAAACCCTATGCGCCGCACCCTCTGTCCCTGCGACCTCCTTCTTCCGGCGGACTTCCCGTCACCCCCCTGCATCCCGTCCGGCCACCTGGAAAGCCCCGCACCCCATCGGCCTTCCTCCTTCCGTCCGAAGAACCCTGAGCCCCCTCGCCGGACCTTACCCTTGCTCTCCCATGACTTCCGGCCTTCCTCCCCAACTTACTCACGTCGTCGCCTCTCCTGGCTAGTCCTGCCTCCACATTGCCCCTCTCTCTCTCTCTCTCTCTCTCTCTCTCTCTCTCTCGCCATCTGCTTTCCACCTGCCTCTGATGCGCCGCAACCCCCTGGCCGTCTATCCCCATCCCGACCGGCCTCCTCGCCTCACCGCCTGCCGGACCAATCGCCTTCCGACCGGCCTCTTTCCTCTATCCAATGAAGCCCGAAGTCTCGGCTCCCCTCGCACTGCCTCGCGCCGTCCCCCTGACCAGCCGCTCCCTTCTGCTCTTTATTTTCAGTTGACCATCGCATAGCCACAACCCCCATGGCCGGCGACCTCTTTTTCTTTCATTCCGGCGAAGCTCCAGTCCAGCGACTGCTACACCCTTCAGTTGAGTTTTCTCCCTTCTCCTCATGTTTTGGTTGTGCAGTGGGTATATATTTCAATTTATGGTTTGATTTTGATTCATTTTAGTTCGATTTAATGTTTTAGGGTACACCTTTGGTTCGTTTATGTTGTGCATTCGGTGCGATCGGAGATTCGCACAAGTATTATGGAATTCCTTCACCCATGGATGGTGATTTTGCATTTTACCATGTTTTGACGAATTAATTTTCTTCTTAAATTAATTTAGCATATTATTTAAATTTGTTTATTTAATGCAAATAATTGTATTAATTGAGGTTGATATGTGTGTGCGATATAGGTCGGTTTTATGTGAAAAAAAATTGATGTTGAACCATTTGTTAGTTGTATATAAATTATACAAATTGTGCTCTAGTTTAGCGTTAGTTTGTGTTGAGTCAGAAAGGAATGTTTGACTGCATTTCTAGTGTTTTCGAGTCTTGCGGAACACCTTCGAGTTTGTTTCTTAAATTTTATGGTTGTCGGGTTATATTTTTAGGGTGAAGTTGGGTTAATTTTGATGCTTTTGTCGATGCATGTTTCTAAGGTTATTTTTCATTTGTTGTGGTGCGTTGGATGATCAATTGGAGACGCACCCTAAACTTTGTGGAGTCTCCAACACCTGAGGTAGGTGGTTCCATGTCATTACTTCATTTAGATAATTTAATTTGTTTGTTTAGTTTAACTTAATATGTTCTATGGTTTATTTGCAAGATGCAAATTATGTTTATAATGTTTTGGTAGAGATGTAGAGGTTTTGCGAAATGCATTTTAAAAATAGTGTAACATGCGTGCGTGATGAATGTTGCACTTTTCTTTAGAAATTGACATTTTTATTCCTTTCGATTCGGTTGTGGTAAATTCTAGAAATGTCTAATAATTGTTTATAGTGTGCCAAAGAGGTTTTGAAAGGGGTGATTTGTGAAATTGATTTTTTAATGGTTTCCTTTTCATGCAATATGTTTCATAAGTTGAGGAATTGTTTATTTAAGTGGCGTTTTTAGTTCGAAACATGGTTGAAAGGTTTTGAGGGTTGTTTAGCAGGTTCAAAAGGTGTTTTCAAGTCACATTAGGTGTTTGTATATTTAAATAGATATTTTTAAGTTATATGAATCACTTATGGGGTATTTTCCTTGTTGCGTACCTTTGAAGTTGAATATGCTTTCACTTTTAAAGTGGTGTATTTTTATAAAAAGAGACATGTCATGTGCGTGCGTCTTTGAAATAGTGCTTTGGTATGCAAATGGTGACTTTTGTGTGCAATATCTTGTTTGGTCTGCGAAATGAGAAATAAATACATTATGTGAATGTGAAACTTGTTTGAGCACAAGGGAAAACCCTGGGTATCTAGGTGGTCAGACTAGAACTAGTGCGCTAGTGAACCGGATGGGTGTCGTCCCTGTTTCACTTAGCTGGATTGACGATTACAGCACTAACAAAACATGATATCTGAGGGTCGTGGCATTCTAAGCCACGTGTTCTGAGGGTTGTTGCCTTCTAAGCCACGTTTTCTGAGGGTCGTGTCCTTCTAATCCACGTTTCACCGAGACACGAGGTTCTAGGGTCCCACTCGAGCTAGATGATCCTTAGGGGATTTACCCACAGTGCTCTACCATCAATGTCGTGGTGCCTTCCGTCGGTATATGGAGGACAACTTGGGTGTTAGCGCGCGCATGTGTGTGTGTGTGTGTGTGTGTGTGTGTGTGAGTATGTGTGTGTGCATGTGTCAGAGTGTGTGTGTGTGCCCATAATGAACTTTACTTATCCTCTTAAAAAAATTGTGTTTGTGAAATGAGTTCTTTTTAGTGTTTTTCTTTAGCATTTAGCTTGTAAATGTTTTCTTTAAAAGCATTTTTTTAAAGTATAATTTTGAATAAGCACTTTAAATTGTCTTTTGATGTTGTGGCATTGAACCATTTCTCGGTGGCATCCTACTGGGCTTTTAGCTCACACCCTGCATACACCCTTGGGTGTATGTAGATTCTGTTTCTTCTGTATTCCAGGTTGCGACTTCGTGCTCAGTGATGCTGGTTCAGGTTGCAGTTGGTCTTCTCATGCAGAATGGTGTTGATGTGGTCTCACTTCTTCCGGGAGGTTGAGTATGTGTTTTAGTTTCTGCTGTCGTATTTTCTTTTTAGTTATTGTTTCGAGTTGTAGACCTTAAACTTTTTCATAGTTTAAAGGCACGCTTCGTTGTCTATTTATAATTTCAGTTTATCTATCTTGTTAGTTGGGTTTTCTGTCTTGTATTTCGGGTAAAACCGTTCCCACTTGTTAAACATGATACTCGGGCACTAGTGCCAGCCAGTGGGGATCGGCAACTCCTTTCGGGCCTTGCCGCGGACCGGGTTGGGCGCCGGGTCGGATGGAAACCCGGCATGGTTCGTGAAAAAATGGTATCAGAGGTCAAGGTTTGCTCTCTTGGGTCATTTTATTTTGGGATAGAGTCACGATAGACTTGAGTTAAGGTTGTTGGGACTCGACGTCCTGACTACGAGCAATGTGCCTAGCCAGCACACCTCGTGGCGGGACTCGAGTTACCAAAGTGTGTTGAAGTTTTCTGAGTTTTTGGTCCCTGCAGATGATCATGTCTAAGGGAAATGAAAAGGGAGTAAGTTCAGTGGTCTTAGTGAGATCGCAGGGTCTGGAAAGCCTTGTGGAGCTGGGGACGCTGTCCTAAAGTACCCTCCGTGGAAGTGGTGTGATTGGCTTATGACCGCCAACCATATGTTCTAGTCACCCGCTGACACAAGTTTTCTCATGCGTCATTTCTTGTATCTTTGATTTGGATTCGTGGAAATTTGATTTTTAAGTAAAAATGTTTTGGTCTTGGAAAATGTTTCCAAATGAAGCATTTTAAATATGAATTGGTGTGTGAGGTTTAAAAAGTGTGGGATGAATGGTTTGGTTTTGAAAAGTTGAATGGTTTGGTTTTGACCCTTGGTGTTCTCGTGGGTAACCACATGCATGAGAGTATATGGGAAAAAGAAATGGTTAATGGAACGAGAGGATGAGTTCCTAGATGACATGTGTTGGGTTCAGGTGTGGCACGGGAACATGCATGTGCGAGGCTCATGGGACGCCATTGGTGTTTGTGCAATCCACTGGGTTTACTTATTTTCCAAATGTTTTGTTAAAGGTAAGAAATTTGGTGTTTTAGTTAACAGTGTTTGTGTGGCGTGTCCTTGTGTTTTGAAAATTTAGGATGTGAGGCGTTTTGAGATGAGGAATTTTTCGGAATGGTTGTGTCCTGAGTTTGAATTCTTATTTATAATTTGGTATGAAAGCGTGTATCTAATTAATTCTTTTGAAAAGTACCTCGGGGAGCCATTGCAGTGGTTTCCCCTGCACGTGTGGTGTTCGCTTGTGGTATGTCCTGACCATTGGACCAGTTCGGTTGGGTCCATGGATTTATTTCTTATCTAGTGCAAACCCCCAATAATGATTAATGTGAGAATGACGTGAGACCACAGATGGTTCGCCGTTGGCCGACCCTCCAGTTGACAAAAGTAAGGAATCATCCTTTTATTTGTGTGACAATGCTAAGTCTATTTCTTTTTCCTTCAATTAAGTGGATCCCCTCACAGTGGAATGATAGATGGGAGGGGATTTGAAGGTAGTTTTGGTCATTTGATTTGTCCGAGCCATTGGGTATGAGGTTTGATGTCATCATGTTTGATGGTTCCTCCTGGAAACGGCGAAAGGAAATCTAGGGAGGAAGGGTGAAGGCGGTTCAGAATTTTTAGTGTTGACCAGTGTCTTGAAGGGATTTGTATTATTTACAGCGGCCACAAGGGTCACATTCGGTGACGTCTTGCAGCGTGAGACCTCGTTGATAGTCAACAGTGGTTTGGAATCAACCCTAAGTCGTCGGTGTAGCCTATTGTTCTAAATGACCTCTGGTCTTTGGTTTATTTCGTTTAAAGAAGGGTTCATGTTAGACTACTAGTTTGGTAGACCCAGTCGTATGAGGCTGCTATGGTCGTTTGCAGGAATCACGTGTTGTTCAAGATGCAGTCTAAAGTCTTTCTCAAAGTATTGTTTCTCTCGACAACAATGATTGTTCTTAGGGACGATTTGTGGTGTCTTGTTCTTATTCATTGTAACCAGGGATGATGCATGTGTATCATTAAAGCTCTCGTTTGGGAGAATGTTCAGTGTGAGAGTAATTGGATGCCATGGCGTGTTGTGTCTGATGGTGTTTCCTCAGGTGCATTATGATTGGGTGTGACACCAAAAGGAGAAGCTCCATTCAGGAGTCTTCCATGCCTGACTATGAGGCAGAATATGCATCAAACATTAGTGCTCCAGCCATAGGCCTCGGAGTGAGCTGGCGCGTGGTCAGGAACCCCGAGAGTGTATGATACCCGGCTTTATTTCTGTCACCAGTGTTGAAAGTAGAGGCAGTTTAAGTTGTTTCAAAGGTTTTTCCGCTCCGAATGAGCTGTCTGGTTGCATAAGGTTTTCGCGACCATGTGGAGGTGTGTTCGTCTCATTGCCTTAAAGTTTTCGGGATTGCGTCCCCTTGGATGCAATCGTTTTAGTGGTCCTTATGGGAGTTTTTGAGTAAATCTGTCTCAAATCTGAATAATGCTCATCCAGGAATGTGGGAATGATGGTTTGACTTGGGTCATGCTTTTGACGCCCGGTAGTCGGGCCCCTCTCTCCCCGCCCCTTGTGGTGGGGTGTTTGGTCACCATTGAGAAATTTTCAAAGTTCTATACCTTCCGTTAGTTCAAATGGTGGGGAGACCCACATTGGTTCTCGCACGAATGCCTCTAAAATGAATTAGTGTTGGACTCTTCTTTAATGGCGGGGAGTTCGCTCGAACCTCTCTGAGTCGTTTTTCCAGTCTTGTTTCGAGCGTCAGTGACTTCCTAATGGTGGGGAGCCCCTCGGGCCTCCCCATGTTGATCTTTTTCTTCTGTTTTTTAATACGGTTTGGTGATAAGTGATAATAGTGTTCTTGGACGTGGTTTGACCATTCTAGCCAAATGATGGGGTTTTCGTTTAATAATGTTTGAGTTGTTTCAGCTTGTGAAGTTGGTTTCCGTGGGTGCGAGAGTTCCCTTCCTCAATTAGTCAACTGGAGGAGTTCTAGCTCTTTGGGGCGGGCGACACATATCTAAATGTCTTTTGTCACATTCTATGAAGTTTTCTTTGAATCACTTTGTCTGAGCACGTGCTTTTGCCTCTTTTTTCTTGATGTTGTGGGGATTCCCTTTGAATCCAAAGGGAGTGTGGTTTTCTGCTCTAAGGTTTGGTTTTAGTTGTGGCTTTCCGGGGACGGAAAGCTTTATGGTGGGGAGAATTGTCACACTCATCATCTCTAATTTTATTTATTTTATTAATTTTGTTTGCATCGGTTAGTTCGGGTCGAAAACTGAACTTAAGATTTCGAGTTCTTTGTGTTTTGACTAGTTTGCGTCCAGCGCAACGCGACCGAAGCTGCGTGGCCTCACCTGGGTCGCCGCGCGGCCCCGCCCGTTTCACCGCACGCCCTTCTTGATGGTTAATTAATTAAATGAAATGGATCAGTATAATAAAAAAATAATATTAAAGGTGTTAAGAATATAATTTTTCTTGTGTCGTTATTAATATTACTCTTAATAATAATAATAATAATAATAATAACAACAATAATAATAAAACTAATAAGGATTTATAGTTTGTTTTAATGATAACAATGAATATATTATAATTTGAGGTGTTATTATTATTATTAATAATACTAAATTTAGGTTTTATTTTCCTTTTTATTTTATTTTATTTTATTTTATTTTAATTTCTTTTTATTTTAATTTCTTTTTATATTATTTCATTTTTATTTTTATTTTTTTTATTTATTTTTTTTCTTTCTCTTTTTGTCCTTTCTTTTCTTTTCCTCCCTCCATTTTTTTCCTCCTCACAATCTCGTCAGATCCCCCTGCTACCCTCTCTCCCATCGGGCCCCCTCCCTCTCCTCTTTTGCGTTTTTTTCTTCTCCCCCTGTAAACCTTATGCGCCACACCCTCTCTCCCTGCAACCTCCTTCGTCCGGAGGACTTCCCATCGCCCCCCTGCATCCCGTCCGACCACCTGGAAAGCGCCGCACCCCATCGGCCTTCCTCCTTCCGTCCAAAGAACCCCGAGCCCCCTCGTCGGACCACACCCTTGCTCTCCCATGGCTTCCAGCCTTCCTCCCCTCCTCGCTCATGCCGTCGCCTCTCCCGGCCTGTCCTGCCTCCACATTGAGCCTCTCTCTCTCTCTCTCTCCATCTGCTTTCCACCTGCCTCTGATGCACTGCAACCCCCTGGCCATCTATCCCCATCCCAACCATCCTCCTCGCCTCACCGCCTGCCGGACCAATCGCCTTCCGACCGGCCTCTTTCCTCTATCCGATGAAGCCCGACATCCCGGCTCCCCTCGCACTGCCTCGTGCCGTCCCCCTGACCAGCCGCTCCCTGCTGCTCTTTATTTTCAGTCGACCATCGAATAGCCACAACCCCCATGGCCGGCGACCTCTTTTTATTTCATTCCGGCGAAGCTCCAGTCCAGCTACTGCTACTCCCTTCAGTTGAGTTTGCTCCCCTCTCCTCATGTTTTGGTTGTGCAGTGGGTATATAGTTCAATTTATGGTTTGATTTTGATTCATTTTAGTTCGATTTAATGTTTTAGGGTACACCTTTGGTTCGTTTATGGTGCGCATTAGGTGCGATCGGAGATTCACACAAGTATTATGAAATTCCTTCACCCAAGGAAGGTGATTTTTCATTTTACCATGTTTTGAAGAATTAATTTTCTTCATAAATTAATTTAGCATATTATTTAAATTTTTTTATTTAATTCGAATAATGGTATTAATTGATGTTGATATGTGTGTGCGATATAGGTCGGTTCTATGTGAAAAAAATTGATGTTGAACCGTTTGTTAGTTGTTTATAAATTATACAAATGTGTGCTCTAGTTTAGAGTAAGTTTGCGTTGAGTCACAAAGGAATGTTTGACTGCATTTTTAGTGTTTTAGAGTCTTGCAGAACACCTTCGAGTTTGATACTTAAATTTTAGGGTTGTCGGGTTATATTTTTAGGGTGAAGTTGGGTTAATTTTGATGCTTTTGTCAATGCTTGTTTCTAAGGTTCTTTTGCATTTGATGTGGTGCATTGGATGAGCAATTGGAGATGCGCCCTAAACGTTGTGGAGTCTCCAACACCAGAGGTAGGTGGTTCCATGTCATTACATCATTTAGATAATTTAATTTGTTTGTTTATATTAACTTAATATGTTCTATGGTTTATTTGCAAGATGCGAATTATGTTTATAATGTTTTGGTAGAGCTGTAGAGGTTTTGTGAAATGCATTTTAAAAATGGTGTAACATGCATGCATGATGAATGTTGATCTTTTCTTTAGAAATTGTCATTTTTATTCCTTTCGATTCGGTTGTGGTAAATTCTAGAAATGTCTAATAATTGTTTATATTGTGCCAAAGATGTTTTGAAAGGGGTGATTTGTGAAATTGATTTTGTAATGGTTTCCTTTTCATGCAATATGTTTCATAAGTTGAGGAATTGTTTATTTAAGTGGCGTTTTTAGTGCGAAACATGGTTGAAATGTTTTGAGGGTTGTTTGGCAGGTGCGAAAGGTGTTTTCAAGTCACTTTAGGTGTTTGTATATTTAAATAGATATTTTTAAAGTATATGAATCACTTTTGGTGTGTTTTCCTTGTTGCGTACCTTTGATGTTGAATATGCTTTCACTTTTAAAGTGGTGTATTTTTATAAAAAGAGACATGTCGTGTGCATGCGTCTTTGAAATAGTGCTTTAGTATGCAAATGGTGACTTTTGTGTGCAATATCTTGTTTGGTCTTTGAAGTGAGAAATAAATATATTATGTGAATGTGAAACTTGTTTGAGCACAAGGGAAAACCCTGGGTATCTAGGTGGGCAGACTAGAACTAGTGCACTAGTGAACCAGATGGGTGTCGTCCCTGTTTCACTTAGCTGGATTGACGATTGCAACACTAACAAAACATGATATCTGAGGGTCGTGGCCTTCTAAGCCACGCGTTCTGAGGGTCGTGGCCTTCTAAGCCACGTTTTCTGAGGGTCGTGGCCTTCTAAGCAATGTTTCACTGAGACACGAGGTTCTAGGGTCCCACTCGATCTAGATGAACCTTAGGGGATTTACCCACAGTGCTCTACCATCAATGTCGTGGTGCCTTCCGTTGGTATATGGAGGACCACTTGGGTGTTAGCGTGTGTGTGTGTGTGTGAGTGTGTGTGTGTGTGTGTGAGTATATGTGTGTGCGTGTGTGAGAGTGTGTGTGTCTGCCCATAATGAACTTTACTTATCCTCTTAAAAAATTGTGTCTGTGAAATGAGTTCTTTTTAGTGTTTTTCTTTAGCATTTATCTTGTAAATGTTTTTTTAAAGCATTTTTTTTAATGTATAATTTTGAATAAGCACTTTAAATTGTCTTTTGATGTTGTAGCATGGAACCATTTCTCGGTGGCATCCTACTGTGCTTTTAGCTCACACCCTGCATACACCCTTGGGTGTATGTAGATTCTGTTTCTTCTGTATTCCAGGTTGCGACTTCGTCCTCAGTGATGGTGGTTCAGGTTGCAGTTGGTCTTCTCATGCAGAATGGTGTTGATGTGGTCTCACTTCTGCCGGGAGGTTGATTATGAGTTTTAGTTTCTGCTCTCGTCTTTTCTTTTTAGTTATTTTTTCAAGTTGTAGACCTTAAACTTGTTCGTAGTTTAAAGGCACATTTCATTGTCTATTTCTAGTTTCAGTTTATCTATCTTGTTAGTTGGTTTTTCATTCTTGTATTTCAGGTAAAACTGTTCCCACTTGTTAAACATGATACCCGGGCTCTTGTGCCAGCCCGTGGGGATCGGGAACGCCCTTCGGGCCTTACCACGGACCGGGTCGGGCGCCGAGTCGGATGGCGACCCGGCCTGGTTCGTGACACCTTATGTGTTGATGAGCATAGAACTTTTTACATTCAACCAATAGTAAAATTTCACGGGGTTCCATACTCTATCATTTCACACATGGATGCACATTTTACTTATCGAGTACAATAGGTACTTATGAGGGATTTTTTAAATGGTTTCATCTGAGTATAGTTTACAATCCCCAAATATATGTCCAGTTTGAGTGCAGGATATAGTTTTTTGACAACATGCTTCGAGCATGCATTCTGTATTTTGGGGGATCGTGGGATAGACACATATCCCTTCTAGAGATTTATACATCAATATTTTTTAGTCAACAATTCATATATCACCTATTGGGGCCTTGAATTGTAGGCCATGGGGATCAACCCTATATTTGCTGGAGGAAGGAGAGGTTGCTATGTTGCGACCTCAACCTCTCTAGAAGACTTGTGATCATTCAGAGTTGATTCAGAAGAGGATGGATACTACACAATCTCGCCATAAATCTTATGTTTATCGATAGAGATGACAATTGGAATTCAATGTGGGAAATTAGGATTTTCTTGCGTGTCACGCCAAGGATGGAAACAATAAGATTAGGAGATTGGGGAATCATTCATCATGATGTGTATTTTAATTCGTTTTTTGGAGAGATTTGGTATAATTTACTATCTTTTGTAGTTACCTCAAAGATATAAGGCTATGAATGACATCTTTCTTGTTTCTCTATTACGAGGTTACTTTTCAGACCTATCTCATGTTTTTCAACCAGATTTGGTCTATTTGGAGGTGGATGCATCCTTCGAAGATAAAATTGTTTATATTTTGGATTTATGTATGAAGATTCTTCATGGATTATATGTTTCTATGGTATGGGTAATATGACAGCACGAGCGAGGGTATGACGAGACTTGGGAGAGGGATACCAATGTCTGATGGTAGTGGACAATATTTTTCACAGATTTATCTTCACCCATCGTGGAAGGGAAATTCGGTGAAAATATTCATTATGGGGGTAGTTTTTAGGATCCCAGTTCATCAGTTTTACGTATGGATTTTTGTCATGATTTTTTTTGGAGAATGATAGAAGATATGTTTTTTTATAAGTACACACCATGTACTTTTGTGTATATGGTGTGTACATAACATACTGCGAATGAAT
Organism: Viscum album; assembly: GCA_963277665.1. NCBI lineage: Eukaryota > Viridiplantae > Streptophyta > Magnoliopsida > Santalales > Viscaceae > Viscum > Viscum album. The sequence continues at coordinate 478,324,482 of OY728148.1, forward strand.
TTTTTTTTACATGTTAAGGCTAAATACATGGGTGTGTGGTGACCTGTCAGACTCGCTTATGTCAAGGGCCAATTGAGGCTACTAAAAGGCATTTAGTGTAAAAAAAAATCCATTTACCTTTATATTTATTTGATACATCAGCATGAGGTCACTTATCATGTTCAGAAACACTTTCTTTTCCCCATATTTTATACAGGAGCACTCTGAAATGATAGATGAAGTCCAATCTCCCAATTCTCCTTCCATGATTTGATTGAGACACTGTTAGGTGTGTTGGAATCCCAACGGTGAGTTATCAACCCATCTTGATCCATTCTTCATACTTCATCATCTCTTGTGATTTATTATATGGTTTTAATTTATCAAATTTTTTGTTTTTCTAAAACATTTTAGGCCGATTAGTGGGCTCAGATCATGTATATCGATCATACGACATCGAGGTAGGTGGTTTGTGCCTTTTGTTTTTTTTTAGAAATAAATATGCCAAAAGTGTTGCATATCCACCTTTTTGGTACTGATTGATTTTGGAATTAAACCCTATTGCTTTGGTTTTTTTTGATAAAGGGTTGTTGCTTATGGGTAATGGTTGGTAACATGTTATTGGAAACCCCATGGGAGAGTTTCCCTTGTTTGATTATTTATGGCCATTTTTTCTGTGTTTCCATTAAGGCGTACCATGTTTTCCATTCATTGCATGATTTGGATGATGTTGGTTGTGTGAAATGCCTACGATATTCATTGAGAATGATTATCCATGTACTAGTTATATAAAAAATGATCTTTTTTGATATGACATGTGTTCTATTTTTTCCAATGGACCATGATAGTCTTATACTAAGATGACTGAGGGGACTTCCGTATTATTTTCCATGATATGATAAGAATTATATTACATTTCCAATGGACCATGAGAGCCTTGGACCACGAAGAGTGAGTGGACTTCCAGAGTGTTAATACATCACCTTGAGAACCTTGGTGTTTAACTTTGACCAAATGGGTTAGACCGTGAGTGATTTCATAGAGGTTTATCATTGAATGAATCGATAGTATGTCGGACCAATGTAGTTGTACTCTGTGAGCTTTCCCATAGGTATTTTGGGAAGAGTTCAATGATTTTTATTCATCTAAAAAGCCTATGCATATTATTGGATTCTGTCAAACATGATTGTTAAGATGGTATTAGGAGACATCTAATTTGGTTTCATTACATGTGGGATACAATTCATAGGCTAGATCCCATGGTTAATTATTTAATAGATAAATAATTAATTTTAAATAAATGTAATTGAAAACTGTATTATTTATTACTTTTTAGTACTTCCTAGTTTATTGATTCATTCCTTCATATTACAAGATATATGAATTCACAAATAGTTAGGTACTAATCTTTTGGTCGCTGCCTACTGGGATTTCACTCACACCCTTATTGGGTCATGATTTTGTACCTAAAAAAGATCATATGATTGCTGGTAATGATAAGGTAAACAACCATTATTCATCAGGTACATGATTGCTATTGGAACTGGAGAGAATTAGACCAAACACAGTATTGCGGTCCTGTTGGAGTTCACATTATTTTCCCTTTGATTTGATTGTATTGTATTTCCATATTTTGGACATGTTCTAGCTACTTTCCTAGACACATGTGACATGTATCATATATATATATATATATATATATATTCACTAGTTGTTTTATAACATTCAATATCCCCATGTTTACTTATTTTGTTTATTTAAGAATTCAGCTTTGTATAATTGGTCAATAGGGGCACAATTTTAACATTATCAGACCGTGGATCTCACTGATAGTCGGCATCCTCTAGCGTTTGGGAATTTTTTTTGAGATCATGTGACTAACAATATAAGGCCCCAGCCTTAAACCTTACTTAATCTTGAGTTATTGCAAGATTACACATTGAGGATCTTTTCGGGTTTAGAGTTTTAGAGAATTAGATCCAAAAACTTGCATTACATTCGACATTTAAACAAAGTGGTTACATAAAGATAGTATTCATTTTTTCCCATCAATGGAAAATATTTAAAATAAATCATGGATTATTTCTTGACACTTCCTTGAAACTATCATCATATCATGTACCTTTCCCTTGACCTGTGAAAAACATTTAAAAAAAACTTGGGATGAGCATAAAAAGCTCAGTATGGGATATAAAAATTTGGTAAGGAAACATGAGTTCATATATAAATAAGAATGAAATCACACTTTACCCATAAAACATAAGCACTTTAACATACCTCATCAAATCATGAATAAATCATAGAAATCATAAGACATAAAGGTAACTTGAGCCATTCATAACATTCTTACGTAGGGAGTAACCCTCTTGGTTACGTTTGGAATACCCATCATAGTATATTCCCTAAATTTCTTCAGAGAAACCTTAACGTTTCACTCCTTCATGTTACCCAATTCATTGGAGAGCTATATCGGGCTCACCCGCCCTTAGTTTATCACGGAACCACCCGTCTTCGTAATAATTCCCAAGAACCATAACATAATCGTATCACATAAAACATGCATAAAGGAAACATAACATTTCCACATTTCAATCCCCAGATATCAATACAATACATTGATATAATAAAAACATTATTAAACCCATTTTCAATTCCAAAATAAATGAAAAGTAAAACATGGTATTTATTTTTCTTTTAAAATGATGTTATGGCTTGTAGAGGAAGCCGAAACTCAAATAATGGTCACGACGGCGGAGAAGTCATTGTCTCCGCACACGTACGACAAAAACATTCCCTTTTGTTGTTTAGTAAACTCTTCATATAAAAAAAAATCCTTTTGAATAAACGTAAAAGTCAAAGGGTTTTATACACCGTATAAAAGAAGGTTGTGTATAAAACAAAATATGCCTCAATGAAAGGAGATTGAGACGAAGTCCCATACCTCGGGTCCGACATGACTCGATCGTTCTTCAATGTCCTGAATAAGAAACTTGAGTTAATTCATACTTGCTTAAGAACCTTTTTGAAGTTCATTATTAATTTTATATCACTTATTTCCATGTCATTAACATTATGTAATTATTTAAGTTAATAACGGTCGTTTTAACGATCATTGGTACTTGAGTCAAAAATAAACCCTTTAAAATTACATGTTGTTCATGTATCCATTATATCCAGAATGGTATTCATGATGTAGATATCATATATATCATATATATCCAGTACATGCATCCATTTATAATATTATATAACATTTAGAGGTATGAAATGAAATGCACCGTTCATAGAGACGGTAAGCCGTACGTACGCATGAACACTGCTTCCATTTCTATTTCGTATTTTAGGAAATGGAATCATAATTATATAAATTTATATTATAATTATAGTGTAATATCATATATAATATCATAACTCCATCCTTTATACGTCTCAAATATGGTACTAACGAATCAAGTCACTTTGAGGGGGCGGTAGTCCACACTTCCTTAAATGAAGATATCGCGTTTACCCATAATAGAAACCATAAAGGTATGACCAAAATGAAAAATACATACGATTAAGGAAAACATAAACATATTATATATCATATATAAATATAGTGTCATCTTAATGGCCACCTATGAAGGTGTTAAAATAATGTTGAACAATCATCGTTCCGGGAGGCATAAATTCACCATCCACGAAAAAAGTATGTTCTTTAACCATTAGATGTAGGTGTGTGTAAGTGTAGCTCGAATCCTTCTTATAACAACATCCTAGTATATTGAAGATACTGGAGTTTTTAGAAAATAAATGAATAAAAAGAGATTAGGGGGTTGGAGAAGCAAAATAAAACAAAAGGACTCAAGTGAAGACATTACCTTAATATCGGGTAACTCCCTTTGGTTTGAGCTCAAAGGCTTCCTTGGGAAGACTTCTGCACAAAGTGAGGCTTCAAGGAGTAATATAGGGAAGTGGAGAGACAAAATGGGCAGGGTTTGGCCGAGCCAAAGGCTTTGTAAGTGTGGGTAAGGAGGTAGAGGTGGGGGCCTTTTATAAGAGGAAAAGAGGGGCACTCTTTGAAAGTAAAGAAATGTTACTTTATTTTAAAAGGCATTTCGGATTAGAAAGGTCCCACATTGATATAATTCTAGGGTAAGGTGATAAGGTTTCTAAATCCAGCCATTTAATAGTTTTTGGACATGTGTAGATCATAGATTTTACATTATAATTTCATTTTATTTAAATCCTTTATTAATGAGGTAATCACTACATCATCATGATGTCATAAATAATGTAATTTATTTAAAGTATAAAAATTTAAAAAAAATACTATGATGTAGGAAATATTTTTATCTTTACAATGCTTATTTATAATAAAAAATATGACTTGTATTACCCTATGTAAAAATTGTTTTAGTAAAATAACTCATGTTTGTGTCATTTTTACTTTAACATTAAATAAAAAGATATTAATGTCATTTTCCTACAAAAGTGGCTCCATGGGGTACCCAAGTTGACCCATGTATTTTCATGGTCGGTCATGAAACATCCAATAAGGGTAGGACATGTGTTTAGGTCATTTCATGTTATTAAAATATTATTTTTACCTTAAACTACACTAATTACCACTAATCGCGATTAAAAACATAAAAGTTACTATTCACCAAAAAAATATTTTAATCCCATTGAACCACATTTTAAATCTTAATGAAAACCATGTATGTAGGATTTTTGAAATTGAAAACACAGAGGTGGTAAAATTTCATTTAAACGAAAAATCATTTTTTTAAGTACCACTTAGTGGTTTCACTATTCATCAAAAATTGAAGTTTTTCAGAAAAATACCCAAACTTCACCCCAAGCTATATTTGATATTCTGAATTCAATTTTTTTTCTATTTTAAAAAATTAAAAACATATAAGTTTCATTAATTAATTTAATAATTAATTCACGCTGTCAGAGCAAATAGCGTGTTTTTATGAAACAATAAGTATCAAAAGATTGACACTAGTTTAAGCCCAGTTTCAAAGTGAAATTAATTAAAATGACCACTATTGGATTAAATGGTAAAAATATATTCTAATTTCACTTTAAAAACAATTCAAAAGACAATATAATCATATAAATAAATTAGATTAAAAAGCAGTTTTGATGTAAAATTCAGTATTTTTCACTATTCATTAAAAAATGAACATTGTCAGAAAAATACCAAAAATTCACACAAAGTAAATTTTGATGTCTCAATCATAACGAATAAGTTTATTTTGAGAAACATAGATAATAAAATTGTCAAAGGATATATTTAAAAATTGTTTTCCATCAAAAGGCAGTAAAACAATCTTTTAAAAATATTAGTGTATTACATGCTTAAGATTGGATTTATTTTCATTTTAAACCTCTAAAACACTATCTAATTCATTAATAGACATTGATAAAAATATCTATTATTCATTACATACTTGGGATGTTACATCCTTCCAACCTTTAGAAAATTGCGCCCCTGCAATTTATTTACTTATCGAATAAATGGGGGTACTTATCCCTCATTGCATTTTCTGATTCCCATGTTGCCTCTTCCATCATGTGGTTTTTCCACAAAACCTTTATCTGATGAATCATGTTATTCCATAACACTTGCTCCCTGTGGTCAAGAATCTGGACCGGTTGTTCCTCATAAGATAGGTTCTCTTCCAACTGAACTACCTCTGGACTCAAAACATGAGATGGATCTGGCATGTACTTTCTCAGCATCGAAACATTAAAAACATTGTGTACCTGAGATAAACTCGGAGGTAAAGCCACCCGTCATGCAATTGATCCAACTCTATCTAGAATTTCATATGGTCTAATGAAACTTGGACTCATATTTCCTATCTTACCAAATCAAATCACACTTTTCCATGGAGAAACCTTAAGAAAAACATGATCACCTACCGCAAAAGAGAGATCCTTCCTCCTGTTGTCGGCATAACTCTTCTGCCTGCTCTGAGCTGTTCTCACGTGTTTCTGTATCAGATGAACTTTTTCTGCCATCTCTTCTACCAATTCTGGTCCCATCAACTTCCTTTCACCCACTTCATCCCAGAAAGCTGGAGTTCGACACCGCTTCCCATATAACGCCTCAAATGGTGCCATCTGTATACTGGAATGAAAATTGTTATTATATGAAAACTCAACCAACGAGAGATGTTGATCCCAACTTCCCAGATAATCCATCAAACAAGAACGTAGCATATCTTCCAAAGTCTGAATTGTTTATTCTGACTGCCCATCTGATTGAGGATGAAATGATGTACTAAAATTTAATTCAGTACCCAACGATTTCTGAAGGCCCTTCCAAAAGTTAGAAGTAAACCTGGGATCACGATCAGATACAATGGAGAGAGGAACTCCATGTAACCTGACTATCTTTTTAAGATACAAATGGGAAAGTTGATCTAGAGAGAAAGTATCTCGTATAGCAAGGAAATGAGCAGATTTAGTCAAGTGATCTAGAATAACACAGATTGCATTATTACCTCGAGATGTCTTCGGTAATCCCACAACAAAGTCCATGGATATATTCTCCCATTTCCACTCTGGCACTGGTAAAGGCTGAAGCATCCCTTTCGGTAACTTCCACTCTGCTTTAACCTGTTGACAAGTCAAACACTTCACCGTAAAATCAGCAATATCTCTTTTCATTCCATCCCACCAGTAATACTCCCGCAGATCTCTGTACATCATAGTACTACCAGGATGAACTGAAAATAGAGAACTATGAGCTTCACATAACAACTCTCTCTTCAACTGTGAATCACAAGGAACACACAATCTCTTCCCAAATCTCAAAACACAATCATTATCAATGTTGAATTCTGGCAACTTACCTTTCTGTACCAGCTCTACCTTTTTCTGCAACTCATTGTCTTGCTCCTGTGCATGCTTGATTCTGTCTGATAGAGATGATCTCACTGATACCTGAAACAAAACAAAATAACTTTCTACACCAACAACTTCTATGCCAAATTTTATCAAATCCTTAACCAAAGGATCACGTTCTAAATGCAACATTGTTAATGAAGCATTAATTTTTCGACTCAAAGCATCATCCACTTTATTTGCATTTCCTGGATGGTAATGATTTGTACAATCATAATCCTTGATTAATTCTAGCCATCTTCTCTGTCTCATGTTCAAATCTTTCTGAGTGAATATATATTTTAAAATTTTGTGATCAGTATATATTTCACACTTTACTCCATACAAATGATGCCTCCAAATTTTTAAAGCGAAAACAACAGCAGCTAATTCCAAATCATGTGTAGGGTAATTTACCTCATGAGTTTTCTACTGTCGTGAAGCCTAAGAAATTACCTGATCATTCTTAATTAGGACACAACCAAGTCCTTTCAATGAATAATCACTTTAGATAACAAACTCACCATTCCTAGAAAGTAGTGCCAAAACTGGAGCATTCACCAATCTTCTTTTCAATTCTCAAAAACAATCATCACATTATTTTGTCCAGATAAACATAACACCCTTCCGAATTAGCTTAGTCATTGGACTAGATAACCATGAAAAATTTCTAAAAAACCTTCCATAATATCCTGCCAAACCAAGGAAACTACGAATCTCTGCTATATTTCTGGGTCTTGGCTATTCTTCAACAACCTTTGTTTTTGCAGGATCAACGGTTATCCCATCTTTAGAAACAATGTGACCAAGGAAAGAAATTTGTTGCAACCAAAACTCACACTTTCTAAATTTCCCATACAATTTCTCTTCTTTTATGGTTTGAAAAATAACCCTTAAATGTCTTTCATGCTCCTCTTCACTTTTTGAAAACACCAAATATCATCAATGAAAACCACCACAAACTTATCCTAGAACTTATGGAAAATTCTATTCATTAAGTCCATGAATACAGTAAGTTCATTGGTTAGCCCAAAAGGCATTACTAAAAATTAATAATGGCCATATCTTGTACCGAACGAAGTCTTCAGAACTTCTTCTTCCTTTACCGTCAGCTGATGGTACCTTGATCTCAGGTAAATCTTTGAAAAATACTGAGCTCCCTAGAGCTGATCAAACAAATCATCGATATTAGGCAAATGATATTTGTTCTTAACAGTGATGCTATTCAAGGATCTATAATCAATTAAAAGTCTCATAGAACCATCATTCTTTTTATAAAATAAAACAGGAGCACACCATGGTGATGTGCTAGGTCGAATGAAACCTTTCTCTAATAAATCTTGCAATTTCTCCTTCAACTATAAAAGTTCAATTTGAGCCATTAGATAGGGGGGTTTTGAAATTGGCTTAGCATCAGGAACTAAGTCAATAGTAAACTCAACTTCCCGATCTGGTATTATTCCAGGCAACTCATTAGGAAAAACATCAGGATACTCATTTAACACTGTCACATCATTAATCTGAACAGTTCCTTTATTTTCAACTATGTGTGCAAGGTAACATTCATTTCCATCGTTTACAAGTTTCTCGGCCTCTTGATATGTTATCAATAGTAAGGGTTCATTCTTGTACACAAACTGAAAGTCTTTCTGAAAAGAAACTTCTTTAGCTCTATAGTCAATCTTAGCATGGTAAATAGAGATCCAATCCATACCCAGGTTTACATCAAACTCTACTAGAGGTAGAACAATAAGGTTTGAAAGTAGGTTCTTTCCACAGATAAGGATAGGAAGATTCTTATAAATTCTTTTTGCCACAAAATTTCCCCCAGGTGTTTTTACCAAAAGTTCAGGAGTCATTTTTTTGAGATGGTATTCCAATTTTACTTGAAAATTTTTCAGATATGAAAGAATGTGTAGACCCCGAATCAAACAACACACTGGCATAATCTGAAAAAACAAATAATGTACCTGATACAACTTCATTTGATGGCCTAACATCTGTTGAAGTAGTTGAAAAGGATTTCACCACCCCTTTCTTCTTGTAGTCTAACTGCTTCGCATCACTCAAGCTCTTTGTCGGACACTCATTTTCATAGTGACCCATCTCATTGCACATAAAACATTTCACTAACTGTAAATCAAATTTGGTCTTACCATCACATTGATCTTTTTCAGTGGAATCACGAGCCTTATGTCCCATCTTACCACATCGGTAGCACTTTCCAGAATTCAGAAGACATTCCCCAGCATGCCTTTTCAAACATTTATCACAAACTAGAAACTTAGTTTTCTTACCATCAGACTTTTTTGAAGAATTATTCCCTTTCTCCTGCCACCTCAGTCTCTTCTTCTGTTGGTTGTTATAGAACACTTGATCATCGACAAACTCCATTTCTACCTTCTTAGAAAATCGAACAAGATTTTCATAACTTTTAAACTCACGATAGGCTAATGCCCTTTGATATTTTGGCCTTAATCCTGAGTAAAAACGATTGATTTTACTATCAAGGTCTTTGATAAAATTTGGAGCATACCTTGCCAATCGAGTGAACCTTTATTCATAGGCAGCCACTGAGTCTTCCTCTTGCCTCAATTCCAAGAATTGATTTTCCATCATAAGTCGAACAGCCTTAGGAAAATACTTCTCAAGAAACATACCTTTGAATTCATCCCAGTCAAGAGCATCAATCTCATCAGCGTCCCTGAAATTTTTAACCATCGACCACCACTGATCTGCTTCACCCTCCAAACGATAAATAGAAAGACTAACCTTTATATTGTCTAAACACCCCATGACATCAAAAATAATCTCCAGTGCTTTAATCCACCCTTCAGCTAGCACAGGGTTAGATGATCCTCTGAATGATGGGGGATGTTGCCTCATGAAATGTTCCACAACTGACATGATCCTCTGTGGTTGATCTGTCTGATCTCGTGCATGGATACCACCACCATTTATCTCTTGAGTCAACTATGCCATCACTGCAACAAACTGTTCATTTCCAATTCCGACTATCTCAGGATGCTGATTCGGAATGTTATTTCCTTCTGTATGCCTTCCTAGCACTGCTTCCCTGTTTCCTCTGCGGAAAACCATTCTGAACAAACATGTCTTAGATGAAGCAACATGGTAATCTTCAAATGCTATATCATTTCAATTTGACCATAAAAAAATATTTTTGGATAATCATTTAATAGAATTATAACTCCTAAAGTTATCTAAACTGACCTATGATACCAACTATAAGGCCCCAGCCTAAAACCTTACTTAATCTTGAGTTATTACAAGATTACAAATTTAGGATCTTTTCGGGTTTAGAGTTTTAGAGAATTAGATCATAAAACTTGCATTACATTCCAAATTTAAACAAAGTGGTTAAATAAAGATAGTATTCATTTTTCCCATCAACTAAAAATATTTAAAATAAAACATGGATTCTTTCTTGACACTTCCTTGACACTATCATCATATCATGTACCTTTCCATTGACCTGTGAAAAACATTTCAAAAAAAACATGGGATGAGCATAAAAGGCCTAGTATGGGATATAAAAATATGGAAATGAAACATGAGTTCATATATATATAAGAATGAAATCGTACTTTACCCATAAAACATAATCACTTTAACATTACTCATAAAATCATGAATAAATCATAGAAATCATAAGACATAAATGAAACTTGATGCATTTATAACATTCTTACGTTGGGAGTAACCCTCTTGGTTACGTTTGGAATACCCATCACAGTATATTCCCTAAATATTTTCAGGGAAACCTTAACGTTTCACTCCTTCACTTTACCCAATGAATTGGAGAGCTATATCGGGCTTACCTGCCCTTAGTTTATCACAGAACCACCCATCTTCATAATAATTCCCAAGAACCATAATATAATCATATCACATAAAACATGCATAAAGGAAACATAACATTTCCACATTTTAATCACAAGATATCAATACAACACATTGATATAATAAAAACATTATAAAACCCATTTTCAATACCAAAATAAAAGAAAAGTAAAACATGGTAATTATTTTTCTTTTAAAAAGAAGGTATGGCTTGTAGAGGAAGCCGAAACTCAAATAATGGTCACGGCGGCGGAGAATTCGTTGTCACCGCACACGTAAGACAAAAACATTCCCTTTTTTCATTTAGTAAATGATTCCTATAAAACAAATTCCTTTTGAATAAATGTAAAAGTCAAAGCGGTTTATACACCGTATAAAAGGAGGTTGTGTATAAAACAAAATATGCCTCAATGAAAGGAGATTGAGACGAAGTCCCATACCTCGGGTCTGACTTGACTCGATCATTTTTTAATGTCCTGAATAATAAACTTGAGTTAATTTATACTTACATAAGAACCTTTTTCGAGTTCATTATTTCTTTTATATCACTTATTTCCATTTCATGAACACTATGTAATTATTTAAGTTAATAACGGTCGTTTTAACGATCATTGGTACTTGAGTAAAAAATAAACCCTTTATAATTAAAAGTTGTTCATGTATCAATTATATCCAGAATGGTATTAATGATGTAGATATCATATATATCATATATATCCAGTACATGCACGCATTTATAAAATTATATAACATTTTGAGGTAAGAAATGAAATGCACCATTCATGGAGACGGTAAGCCGTACGTACGCATGAACGCTGGTTCCATTTCTATTTCGTATTTTAGGAAATGTAATCATAATGATATAAAGTTATATTATAATTCTAGTGTAATATCATATATAATATCATAACTCCATCCTTTATACATCCCACATATGGTATTAACGAATCAAATCACTTTGAGGGGGCGGTAGTCCGCACTTTCTTAAATGAAGATATCGTGTTTACCCATAATGGAAACCATAAAGGTATTCCCAAAATGAAAAATACAGAAGATTAAGGAAAACATAAACATATTATATATCATATATAAATATAGTTTCATCTTACTGGACACCTTTTAAGGTGTTAAAACAATGTTGAACAATCATCATTTTGGGAGGCATAAATTCACCATCCACGGAAACGGTATGTTCTTTAACCATTAGATGTAGGTGTGTGTAAGTGTAGGGAGAATCATTATTATAACAACATCCTAGTATATTGAATATACTGGAGTTGTTACAAAAGAAATGAATAAAAAGAGGTTAGGGGGTTGGAGAAGAAAAATAAAACAAAGGGACTCAAGTGAAGACATTACCTTAAAATCGGGTAACTCCCTTTGGTTTGAGCTCAACGGCTTCCTTGGGAAGACTTCTGCCCAAAGTGAGGCTTCAAGGAGTAATAGAGGGAAGTTGAGAGACAAAATTGGCAGGGGTTGGAAGAGCCAAAGGTTTTGGAAATGTGGGTAAGGAGGTATAGGTGGGGGCCTTTTATAAGAGGAGAAGAGGGGCACTCTTGGAAAGTAAAGAAATGTTACTTTATTTTAAAAGGAGATTCGGATTAAAAAGGTCACAAATTGATATAATTATAGGGTAAGGTGATAAGGTTTCTAAATACACCCATACAATATGTTTTTGACATGTGTAGGTCATAGAGATTACATTATCATTTCATTTTATTTAAATCCTTTATTAATGAGGTAATCACTGCATCGTCATGATGTCATAAATAATTTAATTTATTTAAAGTATAAAAAATATAAGAAAACTACTATGATGTAAGAAATATTATTATCTTTCCAATGACTATTTATAATAACAAATATGACTTGTATAATCCCATGTGAAAATTGTTTTAGTAAAATAACTCATGTTTGTGTAATTTTTACTTGAACATTAAATAAAAAGATATTAATGTCATTTTCCTACCAAAGTGGCTCCATGGGGTCCCCAAGTTGACCCATGGATTTTATTGGTCGGCCATGAAACATCCAATAAGGGTAGGACATGTTTCTAGGTCATTTCATATTATTAAAACATTATTTTTACCTTAAACTACACTAATTACCACTAATTGCGATTAAAAACATAAAAGTTACAATTCACCAAAATATTATTTTAATCTCATTGAACCAAATTTTACTTCTTAATGACAACCATGTATGTAAGATTTTTGAAATTCAAAACACAGAGGTGGTAAACTTTCATTTACACGAAAAATCAGTTTTTTAAGTACCACTTAGTAGTTTCACTATTCATCAAAAATTGATGTTTTTCATAAAAATACCAAAACATCACCCAAAGCTATATTTGATATTCTGAATTAATTTTTTTTTCTTCTATTTTACAAAATTCAAAACATATAAGTTGTATTAATTAATTTAATAATTAATTCCCGCTGTTAGAGCAAATAGCGTGTTTTTATGAAACAATCAGTATCAAAAGATTGACACTAGTTTAAGTCCAATTTCAATGTGAAATTAATTCCAATGTCCACTATTGTATTAAATGGTAAAAATATATTCTAATTTCACTTTAAAACCAATTCAAAAGATTATCTAATCATATAAATAAATTATATTAAAAAGCAGTTTTGATGTAAAATGCAGTATTTTTCACTATTCATTAAAAAATGAACATTGTCAGAAAAATACAAAAAATTCACACAAAGTAAATTTTGATGTCCCAATCAGAACGAATAAGTTTATTTCTACAAACATAGCTTATAAAATTGTCAAAAGATTGATTTAAAAATGGTTTTCCATCAAAATCCAGTAAAACAATCTTTTAAAAATATTTGTGTATTCCATGCTTAAGATTGGATTTATTTTCATTTTAAGCCTCTAAAACACTATATAATTCATTAATAGACAAAGATAAAAATGTCTATTATTAATTACTTACTTGGGATGTTACAAACAGAGTACATGGCAAAATTGGGTGGAATCCTAATCAAAGATGATATATTCTTCATGTATTCAATATATATACACACCTTCAACAATAAGGGATATTTTTAAATTTTGACCTAGCCATTTGAAACTAAAAATATTATTTAATATAATAAGATGAATATTAATGTATATAATATTTTATGATGGCCATATTGTATAATGGTAACATAATTATGATGCTTATTGGAAAGAAATTGTAATCAAACAACAAATTGATGTGATGTATTTTGGAATTGAAACATTAGTTGGTAGTTCATGATTTTTCTATATTTATATTTCATTCAATGATGAATAAGTTAGTAAAAAATCATGTTCCCTCCTGATATATTAATTGGATGATATTTTTATCTATATATAATTATTTTACATTTGTTAATTACATTACATGAAATTGATTTAGTGTGCTGAAAATTAGAGAATGTCAAATAATCCAATTGTACACATGGTTACCCATTTTATAATAATATAATATATATGTAATTCTCCGGGAATATCTCACACAATTGGTCATAATTATTTGATATGGAATCCTAATCCCAATTCGATTTCATTATCCATAAAAATTATTCATATAGAAAGTTATAGTGATTTCATTATCAATTTTTTAGGGGAAAAGAATAGTAATATTTTAAATATTTCATGAATAGAAGCTTAAATTTTTCACTAACTCGTACACAAAAAGGAATATTTTACTGAGGTTGTTTCCCAGGGGGTTCACACATGATTCCTATGTTTCATGATTTATAGAAAGATAAATAATGGGTATTACATTATATATATTGATATATATTAAAAATAAATAACATATTTGATTATACGAAAAATATATCATCACCAATTAGGACCCACACCCACTTACGTTGGGAACATATAAAATTTTACCTTCATAGTTTATACGAACATTAAGTGATATTTTTATACAGACTTCTTTATTAATAAAATTTATATCAATATATCCTCAATACAATGAAATTTTTAAGGGGTTCATTTTTAATGCTCAATAAAATGCATTTAGAATTAATCAATAATAATAAATGGAAATTCTTCCTAAAATACCATCAGAGTATCATGTGGGATATGATTTGTGAAAGTTCAATGTTATGAATATTCAGATAGAAGCCTATATGTTATATAAAAACTACACCATCTTACACCAAGTAAAACATTAATATGTATTGGATAGAGAAAAATATCCGTAATATTTTAATTGTACTAACTCTAGTATTAATGATCATTCATTAAATAATATTTAACTAGTTACCATAGTTATCACATCAATGAAACTATTCCATTTTGGTGGTTGGTGACAAAAGGTGGGTTTGATATTATTATTGTGAAAAAACTGAACTAAGATACTTCATATCCCTTAGATTATAGAGAGACTACCAATGATTCCTTCCAATATTAATAGTTTCACTAAACAATGATGTGAAGAGATAGAAAAATGATATCATATAAATTAATTGTGGATAAGATATGTATCATAACGGGTGGGATGGTAGAACCATCATGGGGTTTTACCCAAAGGTATTCATTAATTGTGAAGATACAACAAAAAATGTGATAATGAATAGATTTGTTGAGTGATTGTGGGATAATGAAATAAGAAAACAATTATATACGATAAGTGATAATGATATAGGAATAAAATATAGAAATAAAGGGGAATAAATTATAGAAAAACTATATTACTAAAAAACACAATACAGGGGTAACCTACAATTTATATGTGATACTAAAATATTATGGTTATTTGGAAGATTATGTATATTCCACAAAATAGACATGATGAATCTGATATCTTCCATTCAATGAAAAATGTTTACACATTAGAGAGTAAATTTAAAAAATATTAAAAGAAAGTGACTTTTCCCAAGTCAATAGTAATATTATCTATAATGTCACATATCATTTAATAGCCTAATCAAAAGGTGATAAGGTATTAAATGTTAAAATATTAACTACAAGGGAATTATTTAAATTAAATTATCCAAATATTGAAAATATGAGTTTTCATTCAAGTGATACAATGGTGATGTTTCCCACAATTGAAAAATGAATAAAATGGTAAAAACCATTCCACACAATGATATATTATTATATAAATATTTTTCATTCAAAAAACCATGTAAATTTATATTTGAATTAAATTTGAAGTCTTACCACAATAATTTCTATTATTTATTAATTTTCAATGCCATGTAATCACCACATTATATTATAGATGAAAAATTTAATGATATCTATTAATGAGAAGAAGTATATTTTATCCTTATCCACAATAAAATATAGTGTGAATTATAAAAAAACTACACGTTGATGTCCTTTATTAAATAGATAGAGGCTTTGAAACATTATTTATTGATTTCTATCATAGTGAAAACAAATAATTAGAATTGTTTTCAATCCATGAAATATTAATATTTTAAATTATAAAAGTATGTTCTAAAATCCATAAACTCTGTATATTAATCTTTATATATACAATTTATTCACCACCTCAATTATCATTACTCATAAGTAATTTTTTGGTGAATGAGATCATTATATAAGGAGTTGTGCAAAAAAAATGTGATAAAATGTTTTTAATGAAACATTTTTTTACGGATAGTGAATCAAGTTGGTTAGTGTGACCATAAAATTCTATATACACCATAAACATAGTAAAATTAGTATTTTATGACCATTGTTATATCTATAATGGAATACTATATGGATTATTCCAGTTTAATAAAAAAATATTAAATTTACCATGTATAATTTATTTATTTTACAATGCCAATGTTTCAATGAGGGAGACTAAATATAACATAATGAGATTTTAGGAAACATATAACATCAAATTTATTAAGTTATTCAATATATTTTGTTACATGAAATACATAATATAGATTTATTCACACGTAACACCATGTTAACCATTCATTACATGAAACATCTAGTTCCTTAGAATACCTATATGGAAAACAATATCGATCCTTAAAATATATCGATATAATATTAATTAACATGATAATTAACACTTATACATTAAAATAGTTATAATGGATGAGATTAAATAAATTGTGTAATTTATATTCTACCCATGTTAATAAATTGAATTCAATTCTTAACAATTCATATCAAATGAAAATAAAGACCAATTGAATATAATGAACGTGTTTTTGTGAAAACCTATTTTTATCGAAAGAGTATAATTTTATCTTAATAATTTGAATTATTCATGATACGAGAAAGATATTAATGAAAATATTAAGTTATATATTTAATAATATTTTTCTAAATTCAATGAATATCGTTCATAGGCATAATATTATAATAAATCAAATTATAGGCATACAAACATTAAATATTCCAAAGGTAGATTTAGTACCTTTTAGTGGAAAAACAAGTATTAAAAATAAATATTGGATATTTTTTTTAATTGTTATTTTTGAAATTGGGGGATCAATTTTTAATTTTGGGGATCATTTAGTTTTTATGAGATAACATTCATATTTTTATGAATAGTAATAAATCCTATATTTTATTCATAAACTAATTTTTTATTTAAATATTTGATGTTCATAAATTAAATTTACAATTATTTATAATGTACTATTAAATACAATTTATATAATATTATAAAATATAACTATTTTGAACTAGTTTCATACATCAATTTTATATATAAACTTTTCAATATTTTGAACATTTTACGTTAAAAAACATGTTTTCTAATTCCTACTATGTGATTAACATAAAATTAATTTCATCCACATATATGATTAGAATTATGAAAAATTTATTAAATATTTTGAATCAAAAAAATGTATAACACTTAATATGACTAACAATGTTTTTGACTAAAAATTATAGTGAATGAAATTAAAATTAATTATCGTGAATATGGTAAAAATTAGTTTACTTGGTGGTTAACCATTAATATTAAGTATCCAAATGACATGGAAACTTATCCCAAATAAATTTAATGGAAATTTTTCCTACATATCACAATTTTTTTTTATTTTGGATCATTATTTTAGGAAAATTATTTAAGGGAGACATCTCACTTTTCATTACTATTTAATATTTATATGAATTCCCCTCCGACTCCATTATAAAAAGCCAGTCACCCCCCATAATTATTCACATCTATGAAGAACTTTTGATCATCCAAAATGGTCCAAATTTATATCACAAAATTTTCAAGTATCATATTATAAGGATAATTTTTGGAATAAATCAATCTAATTAGGTCATTAGGTGCAAACCAAAGGGCATTACCCGAAAAAGAGTTAATATTTTTCAATGAGCATTTCACATTCTTTTCATTCTCCAAAACATCAAATATTATTTTTTAAAAATAGTATAATAACATAATTTTATCAAATATAATGATATTTTTTTATGTTTAGGTTTCAACCTACACTAACACACACTTCCATCAATTAGGTAATGAAGTCACTGTTTGTATGTACGAAGATCTAAAGCATTGTGAACTGATGTCTCTCGTTTGTTACTTTATTACCTTTGATGGTTGAATATTAAGATGGAAATTATAATTTTATATGATATATAATATTTAGGATTTATTAATATTCATTTAATTATTATATAACACATTCCATCATGATTTTACCTTTCTAGGAATACGATAATACCATTTTTTTGACAAGGGGACTACCAAATCCTTAAAGCGGTGCAATACTTTTACACATTACATAGAATGTATCATGGATTTATTTAAATAACACATGTTATATAAATTATATATATATTAAATTAATTACATTTATATATTTGTAGAATTATAATATATTATTTTCATTATTATCTTTTTAGAGAATGAAAAAGTGATAACATTATTTATGGGTGTGTAGAATACTGTATCGTTAAAGCGATGTGATATATTTTTACAAAAATAATAATAATATCTGCAGGTATATATTGTTTAAATAATATTTTATTTCTGATATAGTTAATATTATTTAAAGACATACTTTTATAAACATCAGTCTATAATGATCATTGAAAAAATTGGAATGTCACACAAGCATACACACAGCCAATCATCATATGGTTTATAACATTGGATTCTTTTTCAAAAAAATGTTTCGAAAATTGTTCATTAAATTATATTTCATGGATAAATATTATAATTATATCATTATTATTGATCATTCATTTTTAAAATAATCACCCATTGACAACAGTATACCTTCCAAAGTTGTTTTTTATATATAAACTGAATACAGCTAAAACACACAACATAAAATTAATTGATTAGGTATTTGTGTAAAACATTTTCAAATGTGAAATAAAAGTGTTGATAAACATGAAAAAATATCTATGGAAATCAAATAATTAACAAATTATTATTATTTTTGAATATTAATACACACGTGACAAGAGTGACTCAAGGTAAGGCATTTCTTCTCAATCTCATTTCCTTGAGGCATGTCTTAATTCTATGGACCATAATTTATTTATAATGTGTATATAAAACCAATTTTAAATGTTATATAAAAAATAATTCTATACCTATGTTATTTAATGTTCATTTAATGTTATTAATTATTGAGTTTTATGATTCAAGTGTTTCTCATGTGGTAAGGGACATCTTATTAATCTCTTTCCATTGAGGCATCTATTGATGTTAGGAAACATTATTTTTTATATGGTTTATATAAATCCCCATTGATATTTTATATCATGAATTTTAATATTATCATGATATTTAATATTTTATTTAAATATATTCTTTAATCTATTTAATGATAAAAGTGTTTCTCATGTTGTAAGGGATTTTTCATTGCCAGATATTTTTTCATTATACACCCAACATCATTTTTGATGTGTATATATGGTCCCATTTCCGTATCATCTAATTAATTAATTTATTCTCAGGTAATTTAAGATTTTTTAAATTTTATTTATTTATGGGTATTCTGATTCAAATATTTTATAGTGGTATCAAAAAATTTATATAAAAAAATATATTTATGAAAGTTTATGTTTTTTATTCGAAAAAAATTTCCTATAATAATACATTCATTAAATTACTTTATATATTTAATTATATTTGTATAAAAATATAATAAATGAAATTTTACATATATTTTGAATTTCAATCAATGTTTTTAATGAATGATTATTTTTATGGGTTTTAAATGCATATTTTTGATAAGAAAAAATGAATATTATATTCTTAATTTAAAATGTTGAAATGTATTTTCTGAATCCATGGATATTATTTTACATTGGGATTCCATTTTAAGATCACACGTTTCCTTAAATCAAGAACCAATGTTATATTATTATTTTATTATGGTATTGAAATTATATTCCACTAGTAATTGTGTATTTTGTTTTGATAATGGGGTTTTAAAATAAAAGATATATATTATTTCTATAATTATTTATTATTAGTTTTAAATATTTTTTCAAATGTTTTATATGAGTAATGTGTTTTATTTATGAAGGTGTACTAGAGAATTACATGACGTATTGAAATATATAGAGCCATGAAATCCCATTACATATTATCTTAGGGAGGACCATATGGTTCCTAGAAATCCATTTATAACATAACAATGGGTGGACCAAATAGAATATGTAAATAAGATTAATATTAACAAGGGGAGGACTAGATTGAATTAAGAATGCTCGTTGCAGCTTGATCTAGGGTGGACTAGATTGAAAGTGGTGAGCCTATTTTATATCTCTACTGAATTGGGTAATGTTATTACAATATGTTGGTCATATGGATATTCCAATTGAAAAGGTTTAGAATGGTTTTTATGAATATGAATCTCTTGCTCAACAAAATTAGTTTTAATTTATTGTATGAGTTTTTAGGATTTTCATTGGAAAAATGTGTATTATTCATATAAAAATATTTTATTTTTTATTATAAAAAATGTATATAAAGGTAAATATATTATGATTATTCATGTCTTTATTAAGATAATAATTTACTTTGTTTTTATATCATTTTCGGAGATATTTTTCTCATCTTATTTTTTATAATTTCGTCATATGTTTAAAGAATGGGTAATAGAAATTAAGAACATGTGTTTAAAGTCATGGATATTTACCTTGAAATAAATTTATTCATTATTTTAAGAGTTTTATAATTTAGAAAAAATAGATACTAATATAGTGTGTCCAATAATTAATTTATGGTTTGGTTATGTATTAATTATAGCCTAATTCATAGAAACTATAAACCTAGAACAATCAAAAATGTGAAAGAAAGTAAAATCCCAAAGAAAACTGAAGAAAATGTAATATTGAATGTCAATAATTTATTTATATTATTTATGGAATGATTTATACATATTTATATATAATTATAGTTTTAATAACATACCCTTATAAAATTTTACATTATTGATAAGTTGAGGTGACATATAAGTTTAATATTTCCTTGGGTCTTTATCCAATGTAAGTATGTTCATTATTGTTTTTTATAGAGGAAAAAAGGAAGTTGTAGTGGGATGGAACTGAGAGGGAAATATCCATCCCAATCCTTATACCTAAATTAATATAATGAGATAAAA
Organism: Viscum album; assembly: GCA_963277665.1. Taxonomy (NCBI): domain Eukaryota; kingdom Viridiplantae; phylum Streptophyta; class Magnoliopsida; order Santalales; family Viscaceae; genus Viscum; species Viscum album. The sequence continues at coordinate 478,345,742 of OY728148.1, forward strand.
ATATATATTTATAGTGATAGTTCATTTTAAATAAGCTATAAATGGTGGTGGTATCCATGATAGAGAGGAAAATGATAAACCTTGCTGGAAAATCGCTAGAGTGGAAGATTACATGAGGAAACATCCCCCGTCATTAAATGGTACATTTGAACTAGTTTTAGCATAAATATGGATAAATATATGGGAAATATATTTTAATACCCTGGATGTTCATAACAACAAAAGTAAACTCCTTGTATCTATCATTTTGGTGGTGAAACAGATTGATCATGGTATTTGGTTACAAATTCCAGAGAGAAAGATGATATTGATTTCATTGAATGGGAATAAATCATGTATTTTTTTATTGATAAATATTTTCTTAAGGATTTGTATCTTTTTATGGAGAATAAATAAATATCAATGAGGAAATACATATTTTGTTCCTATATATGACGCAAACTTCACTTGAATTACATTGCATGTGATGGATTTTTTTCAGGACATTGACTATAAAATTACTATATTTTAATATATATTTAATCAAACTTGATGAAGAGATATTGAATCTATATATTTTAATAGTATTGATAATGTCGTTCATTAGGATGAGAATTTTGAAATCATATTTTTGGACACTATTATTCCACGAGATGAAATGTGAAAGAAATCTTCAATATAGAAGGAAATTGAGAAGCAACCATCTAAAAAGTCAAGAGTTAGTCCCTTAATATTTTAGAAATATTGAAAATAATTTTAAATGATTGATTGATGGGATATGGGAAGTGTTTCTCAGGTGTTCATATTGGTCAAAGGATTAATGATTGTAATGAAAAGTGCCTTAAAAATAATAAATGGTGTAAGAAATAGCCATCCAACATTGACATGATTTACCTATAATGAAATTCGACATTATGAAAACATGACTAATTTTAATTAATAATGGTTGATGTCATTATTATTTTAATCAATTGTTGTTGTAAAATCATCTTCCACTACTCAATTTGATATTTAGATATCCAGTTAAGTGATGAAAGTTAGAAGGGGTTAAGAATTTTCAAATGATAGCCATATGTTTTTGATTTTATACTATTCTAATAGTATTTTATGTGATATTATCATAATGTGACTTCATAATTTTTGGGATATTTTTATTTGGTTTTATATAAATATAAGGATTTTGTTTAATAATAAGTATAATATTACTTTTTTATAATATATTACTGTATTATCTAATCACAAGAATGATTGAATTATCTTACTATGTACTGAACATTTTGGTTTTGAATGCCTTATAAAAGATTAAATGCATATCATGTTATTCTTTTTATAGTTATGTGATCTATTAAATGTTTATTATAGTGTTTTAAAAATGAAAATCATATTAGAAACTCATTCCTTAGAGCAAGATATTAATTTGTGGTGGAAAATGATTAAAATAGGAATCAATACTCATGAAGTATATTTCCTTATTCTCTTTTTATATATGGTGATGGAATCCATAATCTTTGGGAAAATAAACATGAAGAAATAAAATATTATACTATTATCATATATTTTATGATATCAAGGACCTTTTCCACACCTATATGAATTTCTTTCTTCATTGATGTCATGCAGAGAATATTCTTTATAACTCTGTATTAATCTGTTGAAATTAGTTTTCCCATCTAATTAAATATTTTAGCTTCCCACAAATGTTTTCCCTATTTTGGAATCAAAGTAATCTGATACATACATGAACTTCATATTTCCAACTAGCAATTTTTAGGAGCATAATATATTTACACTTTGTAAGATGTAGGTTTTAATAAATGAAATTTATACATTTCAATCATTTGATAACCGAGATGAAATTTGAGTGTGAGATTAATTTTAAGGGTGGAGCATATAATATATTTATAATTTATGAAATATATTATTTGAAATTTATTTCTAAATTTTATTATTATGAGTTTCTCAAAAGATATAGTTTTTAATTCATCACACACAACAACATGTTTATCATGCATTTCATGAAACAATGATTACCTTTGATGACTTATATTACAGTCAATATTGATTCATACTAGACAACAATATACTATTATTCAACATGAAAATTATCACATATCCATTGGAATAATGAGAATAAATGAGTCTAATTAAATTATTAAAATTATAGTTCATATTTTTTTTTATAAATTTAATTCTTTGATTACCAGTTAATTAGTAATGAAAATTGAGACCAATTGAATATAAGTGATATGTTTTTATGAAAAACAATTTTTATGATTTGAAGGGTGTTTAATTATAATAAATTAAATTAATATCTATTAGTGAATTATATTAATAAAAATAATATTTAATATACTTAATAAAATGTTTCAGAAATCATTCAATACGTTTTATAGGCTTAATATCAGAATATATAATATTTTTGGTATAAAAAGTAGTATATTTGTAAAAGGTGGTTTTATTGCCTTCAAGACATAGACTTTTCTAAAAAATAAATTTGATAATTTGATAAATTTTATTTCACAAAAAATAATCATTTTTAAGGTTCTGTAATAGAATTTACATTGGGTTAATTGTTTTTGTATTTCTCGAATAACATTCATATTTTGGTGAATAGTAAATAATACTCAATTTTATTTGAAGACATCATTTTCATTAAAATAATTTATATTCATAAATTATATTTTTATTTTTATTTAAATTATAATTTTATCAATTTTATACCATTTTATAAAATTTAGGTTTTTATAAAAAAAATTCAAATAAAAATTTGATATAAAACTATTTCAAACATATTTAATTTTCTACTACATTTAACAATATTTTATTTACATTTAGGAGATTAATTTCAAATCATTTTTATCAAGATATGTGATTGTAATTTGGAAATATGTATTAAATTTTTTTAATCATTATATTTTATTATTTATAGTATGTTAAATATCATTTTTTACTAAAAATATTAGTAATATATACTAAAATTAACCATATTGTTTAAGGTAAAAATGACTCTAATTAATAGTTAATATTTAATATTATGTAGAAAAATCAACTAGAAAATTTTTTAAAATTATTTCTGTGGATATGATTCGATAATTTTATCAATTTTATCTAGTTTTTATCATTATTTTAGGAACATGATGTATGTGACAAATCCCAATAGTGATTTTCATTTTATATTTACATGAATTACCCTCCACCTCCACAATAAAAGAAATCACTGCCATAAATATATAAAACCTATAAATCACTTTGTATCATCTAAAACAAGACCAAATAATCTAACAAAATTCCTTATATCATCCTATAATACTCACGTTTTCATTTTAATCTTTATCCACACCATGAATTATTGTTGTCATATGATTATATAATAACATAAGTATCCTTAGTAATTTTTTTATAAAATTTTATGGTTTCTACATACCCAAACTCGCACATCCACTGAATTGATAATGAAATAATTGTTCATGTGTATGGTGTACTATGGCCTTACTAAACAATGTCGTTCTTTTTTTCATTACCTCCCATCATTCTTGGAAATTGTGATGTATATAATATTTTTATATGGTTTATGTGATGTTTTTTATTTCTTAACACATTTTTTTTATAATATAATGCATTCCTTCAGGAATTCCAATTATTGGGAAAATGATATCATTCATTTTGGATATGTGTACTACTGCCTCCTGAAAGCGTTGTGATATATTCAACCATTACATGGATTATATTAAGGATATTTTAATAAATATATTTGATATAAATAAAATCTATATTATATTCATGTGATAAATTTTTTTATCGAAATATAATATATCATTTTCATTACTATATTTCCACATACTGAAAAAGTGACAACACGATTCATGGACGTATTGACTACCGCCTCCTCAATGAAATGAGATTCAATTAACATCACATAAATTATATATATAACTATATATGATTAAGTAATATTTTATTTTTTATATAATTATATTTATAGAATGATTAAAATTACTTCCATTCTTTCCTTAATGGTAATGGAAAAATTCGAATGTAATTCATGCATATTTAAGTCCTACGTCTCAATGATTGTAACATATGATCATTTTTTAAAACCATATTTCTGGATCAATATTAAAAGTATAATTGATTTATAAATTATATAAAATTTTCATTATTATTATTCTGTATATGTTTAACAAAGAACACATTTGACCATAGTTAATCTACCAATGTAGTTTTTGACAGATAAACCAAATACGGTCAAAACATTTGATGTAAAATTAATTGTCTAAGTAGTTTATCAAAAAAATTAATAATTTAAATAAATATAATTATAAAATAATAAAATTTTAGTATAAATGTAAATAATTAACATATGTTTGTTATTTAGGAAGATAAAGACAAACGTGACATTTCAGACACAATGAAAGGGATTTCACCGTATCCTTCTTTAATTGAGGCATATAATGATGTTATGAATAATTATTCTTTTATATGGGTTATATAAATTCAATTATACATGTTATATCACCAATTGTTTCATTATGATTATATTTATAATTTTTATGTTATTATTTTATTAGTTTTTCGATTCATGTGTTTCTCATGTGGCAATGGATCTCATCTCAATATCTATCCCTTGAGGATTATCGTGATGGTATAAACCATTATTAATTTATAAGGTTAATTTACATCCATTTAGACATGTTATATCATGAATGAATCTATTCTCATTATATTTAATGTATTTTCAATGATATTATTAAATTATGTTTGTGATTTAAGTGTTTCATATCATGTTTATTATATATTCATTGAAACATATATCGATGTTATACACCCACTATCGTTTATGTGGTGTATATGATTCCTATAACACATATGTAACAACCATCCATTCAAATGTACAACTTTATTTTCTATAATGTTTATGAAATGAAACAATATGTGTAAAAATGGTATATATAATACCGATATGTTGTAGTATATTAAATATATTAAATAAATATAATATTTTCTATATATTATAATGCCCACTTAATTATTTTTTAATTTATTTCTCACACATGTGACCATCTATGATATCTTGCATCACATTCAAGAATGAATTTTTCCAAATAAAAATTTATTACTAAAATATTATCATTTAATATCATATAAAATTGTCGTTCAATTAAGAGTAATTAATTTGTGACAAATCATATAAAAAAATATTTCACTATATAAATATTAAATTACTTAACTGGATAACCATTAAAAAATTAAAATAAGAACCAATTGGATTTAAAAATAAATATTGTTATTTATATGATTTCGAATGAGTTTTATCTTAATAAACACAATTATGTATAATAATATAATTATTTCAATGAAATTTATATATTTCATATAATAAATTTAATATTTTTTGTTTTCAACCTATAGATTTTTTTCCTTACGATAAAAAAAACCAAATTTCTTCATAAAATATTGTAATTTTATTTAATAAATTTTATAGGACATTACTATAAAACACAATTTAAATATAATTTTCCCAATTTTTTTTATTTATTTTTTTATAATAAAATACAAAATTTAATGTGAAAATTAAAATTTGGTTAGGGTGAAATTTTTATATGCTTCAGAATATTTTCATTTTTTAATTAATAGTAATAAATAATGAATTGTAGTTCAAAAAACATTTTAATAGTATTTATTTACAAGAATAATTAATATTTTAAATAGATTTTAATTTTAAATTCTAAATTATTATTATAAATTAATAATATTCATTTAAATGGGAATAATTTCACTTTGATATTGATTATAAAAACTTATAATATTTTTAGATGTTTTTACTTTAAACCCCACATTGTTGTCCTGCTTACGGGGAAAATCGTAAAATATATTCATTTTAATCATTGAGTTTATATGGAAAAAATGATTCCATATTTATAATCATTATAATTTATAATTTATTATAATACCAAATTTGTTTTTGGCCAAAATGATTATTTAAATTGATTAAAATTAATTACAATTATTAAAGAAAAACTATGTTTCATAAAGGACAAAACCTTTATCTTAGGGTCCCAAATGACCTATATACATGTAAAACACCATTTTCATGTCAATTAATAGGTCATTAACCTTCAATTATATTATTTTTTTATTTCTTTTTATAGTTAATAACATGTACACACCTAGCTTATTCCAAAAATTCCCCGTGAGTCATTTTCCTCACCTATGATAAGCCACCAACTATCCCACATCCTCACACATCTATTGTAACATTGGATCAACCATAATTTTCTCATGTATTCTCCTAGAATATCTTCCCTCATCCTATAATCTACCTCTTGGAGAGAAATCAATCAGCGGAAGCCTTTATTTCAAACCAAAACAAGCTTCACAATTAAGAGGTAATATCTTCTCTCAAGTTTTCTAGTACCATTTCCTTTATCCACCTCCTAAAATTTATTTTCTATATATATATAACAAAAAATTATTCTAAATATTCTATGACGTTTTTATGAAATTGTTTCAATATATACATACACATAACTCCATCTAATGGGTTACAAACATGTTGTTTCATTGTACAACAAACTATTGTATCATGAAACGACGATTGTTCAATTTTACATTACCACATCTAATGATGGCTGTTATTAGGGGAAATATATTTATATATGTATTATATATGATATTTATAATTTTTTATTCTTCGCTAATTTTTATTGAGAAAACAACTTTTTGCTTCCCATCATTAGTAAATATGATAATTTCTTTTGAGGAAGGTGAGACTACTACCCCCTCAAAGCTGTATGACTTGTTCATGCCATACATAGTCCATATAAATGATGGTTTTTATAAAACTCTGTATCAAATACTACATTAAAATGATAATGGAATTATAATATTCATATGTATCATTTATTTATCATTATTTTAATACGATACAGTAATGAATGTCGTGTTAAAGCGTGCATACGACCTATTATCTCCTTGAACAGTTCACTTCCTTTCTAATATTAAAATATTATAGATAGATATGAATAAATATAATATATATATATATATATGAAATAAACATCATGTAGTACATTTTTGAGGTGATAAAATTTAATATATTTAATACGAATGATAAATAACATGTCAAACATACTTGAACAACTAGGAAATTAACAAATGAAATTGTTAACATTATTCAATGTTATTAAAAATGGGTAATAAGATATTATAAGAGGATCATATATGATATAATAAATATTATCATGGTTCTGTTATAAATTTTTAACATGTTTATCCCCACAATATATTTCGAAAAATTACACAAAACACAGTGGAGATTAAGGTAAGCGATTCTTGTTTTACTTTTAATTCATTAAGGCATGCGACATATACACCACAAGCTTATTTGGTATAGTGTAAGTACTGTACCTTTTATAGATTTTATAATCAAAATATTGTCTAAATGGTATGAAAAAAATTCATTCATGGGGATTATGACTTCACTTTTTCAATTGGTTTGGGAAAATTTCATATAATTACTAATTAATTTAAAAAAAATATTCCTAATGATTATCTTTGCAATATAACCGTATTTTTTATTATTAGAATTATCTTGAAAAACAAACATTATTATATTAAAAAATCATTAGAATTTAAGGGAAAACCAATTTTCTTTTATAATATATATAAGTATTTCCTAAACCATATACCATTTTACATACCTCATCTAGTATGACAGTTAATTGATTAATGGAGAAATTATTGATAAGACTGAATTATTTATCCAATAAAGATATTTTAGAAGTTATGTTATTGATTTTATTAGTTTATATGAGTACCTATTTGATCTGGTATTTATGGATGGTACTAGAGCATTATATATCCCCTTCATGTATCAATTGTCTCTCATGAGACAAATTAGTTGGAAAAATTAAATGGGTTTCTATCCAAAGTTTTAAAATGTCTATTGATCATTCTTGATGGTATGTGGTTTTCATATACCTCATACATGACATCCAAAAATTTATAATTTCCCACATTTATATTAATTTTTTATTCATGAATGATATTTTTCACTAAAATATTTATAAATAAATTTCTTTCCCAATGTATTAATTTATATTAAAAGTGTTTTATATTCTTACATTGTCATATTAATATTGCCTTATCTAATTTTTTGAATAGAATTTGCTATTTGTTATAGAACATTTCATGTTGATGTATTTCAATTTACTTGTTATTGTTTCCACACTACATACCCTTACTGAGAATTTTTTCACACTATTGTTATGTTTCCATCCCTAGGATTTGATGAAGAAATCATTGATTATGCTTTCGTAGGTAATGTTACTTTCAGTTTCTTCAATAAAATGTATTATTATGATTCCCATATTAATATGGGTATCATTTATGTAATCCGACATTCCATGATTGCTAAATTGAATGGTCTTTGGTGATGTGTATCCTTGTAATAAATCAAATTTAATAAAATAATTCACCAACTACTGGATTCTGGGGTAGGGGTATTATAGTTGGAATCACATGAATTTTATCTGCATTTGTGGAAACTATATTTAGTGAAAATAGATTCTATAACATACCCATATGATATATTTTAATGATTAGTATTGAATAAAATCGAAATTCTATTATGGTATATATTATGATGTTATTTCTTGAAATATATCCCATTCTTGATACGAAATGTTGACATGGTTCTAGCATAGATGTACTAAGGAGTAAAAACTATGACAAGGTGTTCTGGGTTAGACCTGGGGTAACCTGGTAGAAGACAATGGGCCTCACTGCACACCTGGATTGAAAATATTCTTGGAAATTCATTGGATTTTTATAATTTTATTGAACTAACATTATTAAATATTTAGAAGTAATTATTTCCCCAAATTAAATAATGTTTATGATTTACGGAGTCATGATGCATAAATTTATGTTACAATATATACCATTTTTAGAGTTATTGATGGTTAATAATTTTATAAGAAAATATATAATATTTTATTATCTAGAAATGAATCATAAAATGGAGATGTGTGTCAACACTCTTGGAAAATATAGATATTTCCATACCGATAAAGTCAATGTATCTTGTATTATAATTTAGTAGGATATGGATATATTATGGTAGCATAGTTAGGGTAGGAAAAGTACCCTTTCTCTTATGAAAAAACCAATTCAACAAAGAGAATATCCTTTGTTTTATTTCATTAGGATGTAGAATCCCCCATCATTTAGTGGGACTACTAATCCAATTATAGTTGAGCAACAGATTAGGCCTTTAAAGAAGATATTTATATCCATGGAATGTAGAATAAACGAAAAGGATACACATGTTGTTCATTTTCTCTATGTATATGTTGATCAATAGTGGTCCTTCACCTAGAACTATATGGAGGATGAAGAAATTGAACCCATGGAATGGAGAAAATTTAAGGATACAATTTTTATAAATACTTCCGTCATGATCCAAAAAGTGAGTTGAAGGTAATTCTCTTATATTAATGATAAATGAAGAACATAGTGTTAAAAATTAAGACTCTACCATTACATGAATATTCATGTATGTTGTGGATTATATGAGAAACACAGAGGGAATGATCAACCTCATATTTGAAGGTCATAAGAATAAAATTTGAAGGGAACCAATTTCTTATAATTTTTCATCCTATGGAGATATAGTTTTATATGCCTTAAAAAAATTAATTATATATATCATTTGTATTATGTGGGAACCAATAGATGAATATACCTTTTAAAAAACTTGAAAAATGGAATTAGTCAATGAAGATGAAGGGATGGAATGATTTTCTAATTTCTGATAATTGTGAAAAGAATAGCGAAGGTAAATTCATAAAATGATTAGGAGTTTTTAAATAGTGGGGAGAAAAATGTCACTAGGAAAAAGAAAGTACGGGTAATTAGTTGGTAAATGATGTTCAATGATACAACTTCTAGTATATGTGAATCTATAAAATCAAATTACCAAATCATCATGAGAATATATCTCTATAGATGATAAGTGATCCAAATATAGAATATGTTATTGAAAAAAATGATGTGGAATGATTAATGTAATTATTTATTTGGGTATATAAATTATGTTGTAAAATATATTATTTAGGTTGTTATTATCTTATTATGTATGAAAAGTGTAATGATTGTACTACAATACAAGTTCATTACAGATTTGAGACCATATGTTGAGTTGTACCAGGAATCATTATTGGGTAAAAAGTCAGTGTTTTTTGAAAACATCTTATTGAGGGAATGACAACCCATACTATTTCATGGTGTTGAGATAATGATAATGAAATTATTAATTTATATAAGTACTGACATCCTTGGAACTAATTAATGTTTTTTTTTGGAAAGTGTTCTATTCTATCATTGATATAGTTTACAACATTTTTTGATATTTGGAATATGTCTAATCACATGTTTAACTATATAGAATAATGATATATACAAGTTTCAAATAAGGTTTTATGATAATTTGGGTTATTACCATATTTCAAGAGGATACATGATGATTTTATTCACATGATTGGAATATGAAAATTTAGAGTGACCACATGTTGAATAATGGCTACATATATGTTCATTTTGATAATTCAGTGAAATTATTTTAAAAATATTGGGTCAATTTTTTTTGAATAATTAACCATTTTTTAAAAGGATTGTGGGGAACTATTGATATGATTGTAATTATTGATGTATTACTTCACCAAATGATGCATCATTTTATAAGAGATGAAGTAAACATAGTTTAAGGAAAAATATTAGAAAATTACTACATTTATAAAAACAAATATTTACATATATTCTTAGAGAGGGAAATATTTATATAACAAAAAAAGGTTATGAAACAAAAATATTATCATGTTATCATCATTTTTTATTATACCAATGAACATAATGCGCACCTGTGGTATATGCTTTTGTTGGAAAGAAATTTATTCTATATTGACCCACCAATGCACATTGGCTTTAGGGTGCAAAGAGTCATTACTAGGCCATAAGAAACATCCCCAACATTCCAAAGGATGGTAGTAAATGATGAAGGGTTTGAAATACAATTGAGAGATGATTTACCCTTTAAGAGTTAAACAAATAATCCCACCAACCATAAAAAAACATTCACTATATAATGCATGAACAAATGATGGTCAACTAAACAACTTCAAGTATCACAAAACCATATCAAAGTATGAAACAATGGAAGAATAAAAAAGTATCAATGTACACAAATAATAAATGACACATCATCATCATCATATGTTATTTTACTGAAAGAAGGGAAACCAAAAGAAATACAAAATTAAGGATGTGAAATCCCCCCCCCCCCGCAAAGAAGAATCCTATGGGGGTCTGAAGTAGTGAAACTCGAGTGAATATTCATTAAAAAACATGATCCCCATGGATTTAATTCTTATAGTCATGTGTTGAAACACATCTTATATGTCAAGGTACACTACAGAGGCCATGTAATCTTCCACCTTGTTCCACTCCCTTCAATTATGTTATACAGTAATGTTTCTATTGAGAATTATTTTGCAATTTCTGATAGTATATATAATCGACCAAGGCCCAACACCACACCCTATCATGTAATCGTGAACACCAAAGGAGTCTGTTTCAACTTCTAAAATGTCCAACCCCTACTACATACACAAGGTGAGGCCTGGGAGCACAAACATAGCCTCGCTCGGATATAGAAACCATAACCCTGCCTGGCTGAGAATGCCAAGTAAACAGATCCAGTAACATCCTGCACCACCCCTCCACCATATATGTAACCCTGTATACGGGATCCATATGTATTGATTTTTAAGTCGTGCAAAGGTATACGCTAGCAAAACCAGTTGCCTACCCTACTACTCTCAAAATACCACTAGACTCCATGATCGACAAACACCAAGCTATAAACACTCTTAAAATCCCAAATATCATGAGGTAGTGCTAAAAACATGATAAAAGTTAACTTTTCCCCTATCCCAGAAAATAGAATCTGTAAAAGAGCCATTGTGCCAAAGAAGGGGTGAGTATAAAACTCAGTAGGTTTTCCCCAATGACTTACCTTCTCATTCCACTATGTTAAAAATGTTAAACACATTTATATAAAATATTTTACATATTATTTTTACCAAAATAGTTTATAAACAAATATAATTAAGTTCCAAAAAATTTCAAACAATTGAAGAAAAATAAAAAAGAAATCAATTTCCAGAAAGTTAATTTTTTCTATAATAATAACAACTCTCAATCTCTAAAACCAATTCTTCTTATCATTTGTCATTTAAATTCCATTATTTACAACACAACTACGAATTCATGCTTCATTTACCAATACCGTACTCATGAACAATCTCTCATCCAATCGCCATAGGTCACAATGACACATGCTCCCGATCCAGGGTCACGTCCCATGTGCCCCAATGATATTGGCCCCTTATCATGGTCCAGTTTAGTATGAACTCACACCATCACTATTTATTACAAATGTTTCTATTTCCATAATATTCATTTTCAATAAAACTAAAGTATTATTTAAAATCAAATCACAACAAATATCAAAGAAATGTTTCATTTAATAAAACCATCCCTTTTATTGAAAAAATCTAATCCAATTCATGTGACAATAATCCAGCGAAATTCCCTTTTTAAAATCAGTATTTTAAAACCAATAGGAAAAGCACATTACTCAGACACCATATTTTCCATATTTTAGAACAATCATTTGGAAAGGTTTTTGACAAGTGTTCAACAACCAAATAAAAATCAATTAAACATCACACATTAAATTTAAAATTATGGAAAAATGTTCTACTAAGTGGAGTCAAGGAAGAAGCCTCCTACCTCAATGGTTTTCCTGAAAACCACAACAAACAAAAGAAAAACTAGAAAACAAGGTTGATTCTTCATGAATTTGTCTGAGATATAATTTCCAAAATTCATATGACCAAATCGTGTCATCTGTTGCATCCACACACCTAGATATACCGATAACGATATTGGATATAAAAAACAAAACAAGAACAATGAAGAACGGTCACATACTACAAGAATCCAGCTTTGATTTGTGAAGTGAATCATTTGGACTACCTCAGGAATGATGGGAGAACCTTCTTTGGCCTTAAAAAATAAAAAATGATGATTTAAGGCCTCTTAGAAGGAAAGACGAGCCACATAGTGGAAAAAACATGTGAGATTCACTTTTTTATGATCTCACATATGTGCCAGAACAGTTAGTTCACACGGTTAGAAAAACCATGCCCTAATGGTGCATTAGCCACTACCTAGGAAGACCCTTGTACAACTTCCTTGCACATTCTCTCTAACCATTCTCTAACCATGCATGAGACACTACTTTAAAAGGGACATCTATGCATGTTTTGGATTCATTGTAAGACTAACAATTTGCCACTTGTGCAACTTCCCCTTTGTTATAAAACTTCATTCACTGTTCTACTGACTATCCTATTCATCAAAAATAACAGTATGACAATGATAATATTCATGTAAGGGATACATACCACATTTCAGGGGTATTACATTCTACCCATCATTTTTTTTCCATTCTTGGAAAATAGAAAACCCTTATCCAACTGAAAGTGTTCCAGTCATAGATGTTTAACTTCCTTTTCAAATTCCCATGTCTCTTCCTGAATCTGACCATGCTACCAAAAAACTGACACTAGAATGAATATCTTTTCACATAAGACCTTCTATTTCCTATCCACAATTCATTTCGGGATATGTATCAATGAATCATACCGATCTAGGTCAACGTGATTTCATCATATCACATGGTTAGAATCCAGATGATACATTTTCATCTGATATATAGGGAACACATTATGCACTAAACTAAACCTTAGTGATAATGCCAACCAATATTCCACCACTCCAAACCATTTTAGTATATCGAAAGGGACTTTGTATCTTGTAGATAGCTCGTTGTTTGTCCTGATATGACGTTTCCAAGCCTTGAATATATCGATAGGAAGACATGATCACCCATAGTGAACAAAAATGGTCTTGTACAGTGATCTGTATATGATTCATGATGACTCTGTGTAGTATCCATTCTATTTCTGATCATGTAGATCTTCTCTATTGTTTCTTGGTCAAGGCTCAGTCCATCTAGTGATGTTTCACATGTTTCCACCCTGTATAGTGTAGAATGGAAAGGACACCCAAAAAATGATTCAAACATGGCCATATGTATCAAGGCCAGTTATGTGTTATTGTTTGAGAACTCCCACCAACGTTATATGCTCCTCCCATGAGCCACCAAAATCCATCACATAGGCCCTAAACATGTCTTCCAACAATTATATCATCCACTCAGATTTCCCATCCATCTTAGGATGATATGTTGTGCTCATTGTCAACTTATTGTCAAGAAAATGTTTTAATGTTTTCCAGAAACATGATGTGAACCTCAGATCTCTATCTAAAACTATTCAAACATGTATGGCAAGACACTTGACCCCTTCTTGGATATAGATTTTTTACAGATCCTCCACCTCATGACTTTCACGAACTGGGATGAAATGAGCCGACTTGGTAATATGATATACTATCACATATATGGCATCGTGTTTCCAAATAATTCCTTGAAAACTGATAACAAACTCCATCGCTATCTGCTCCCATTTCCACACTGTAATTGGTAATGACTGCAACATTCATGCTGGTCTCGTATGCTCTCCTCTAACCTGCTGACAAGTTATGCACCGAGAGAAGAACTCTGTAAACATCCTTTTCATGCCACTATACCAAAACTACACCATTAATGACATATAAATATTTTGAGTAACTGGATCAACAACCCATATCGAATGGTGGTAATTAAGAAGGTTTTGTTCATGAAAATACATAGGTATAAATATCTAATCTCTAAATCCCAAAATTGATCTCCCATTCAGCTTCCAGAACTCAATGGTCTCCCCACCATTGAGTTTTAAACTGACAACCTAACATTCCACATTAGGTGTTTATTGCTCTTTTACAACAGTTAACTAATCAGTAAAATGTGTCGCTGAAAATAAAACTGCCACATCACCTCGGATTTCACATTCCACATGAATGTTGGATAGGACCAACATAAACTACAATTCATCTATGACTTCTTTTTCAGATTAGCATATGAATCTATACTCATTTCATCCACCACTGAATACCATTTTAAAGGGGTATACATCATGTCAATGTCAACCAACTACATATACTCCCTCTATCTCCTTTGACTCGCATTTAAATCTTACAGTGAGAAAATGTGTTTCATGTTTTTGTGGTCCATGGACACAATAAATTTCTCACTAATGAGATAATTTCACCATGTATTCAAAGAATGGATTATTGCAGATAACTCCAAATCATGTGTTGGGTAGTTTTTCTCATACAGTCTTAACTTCTTTGAACCATAAGCAACCACATGGTCTCCATGCATGAGAAAATAACCCAACCCAGATCCCAAAAAATCACATCACCCCATATAACCCTATCCTTATTTTGAAAAAAATCAGGATAGGTTATTATGTTAGACAAACTTTAAACTCCAAGATAGACTTCTGGAATTCCTATGTCCATTGTAATGGTCCATTATTCTTTTTTCTGAGTTGTCATTGGTGATATAGTCATGATAAATGATGCCCAAAGTGTCGATAGTAACCATCTAGACCAACAAAACCTGTGTATGGTGAAGGCATTTTTCAGTTTTTTTCTACGTGATAAAAACTTCTATGTTTTTAGTATCAACAAAAAAATGTTTTTCAGAAATGTCATATCCAAGAAAACGTACTTCCTATTTCCAAAAATCACACATTGTTAACTTTAAATAAAAATGGCGATATCTCAATATTTTAAACACTATTTACGAATGATCCTCGTGGAAAACCCTTATATTTGAATACACAATAATTTTTTCCACAAAAACCAGAACAAATGAATCCACATATCACTAAAATATTTGATTCATCAAATCCATGAAGACTATTGGTGAATTTGTTAGAACAAAAGGCCTGAATATATATTCATAGTGGCCATTTATACTTCTGAATGTTGTTATTAGACTATCCTCCTTTTGAACTCTCAATTGATGATATCCAAATCCCAAGTAAAACTTGGAGAACCACTGAGCTCCCCTTAATTGATAAAACTGTTCATCAATGTGTGGAAGTGGATTTTTTTGTCATTACTTGTTTAAGTATATGTTAATCCGCATACAATAGATGATTTGCATCTACTTTTCTCAAAATCAAGAACGGTGATTCCTAGAAATATGTACTTTGTCGAATGAAAACATTACATTACATCTCCTACAACTACACCTTCAATTCCCTTAACTGTATTGGTTCCATCATATAAGATATAAGTGAAATAGGAATGGTCAACAGAATGAGATCAATCATAAAATCCACTTACTTTATAGGTGGTATCCATGAGATGTTCATGGGAAATACGTCTCAAAATTGATGCATAACTGTTGGAAAAATAATTTCTTCAATCGCTTCCATTGATGAAAATGTCAATGCGTCCAATTAAGAAGAGATAGTTTCCACTGTCACTACCAACAAGCTGTGTTCCACTTTATTTACCATCCTCTCTCTTCTGAAGAGATACTAGATTCCATCCTCAGTTGTGAAACACATTGTTCTCCAATATTAGTCAATGTGAGCCTTAAATGTTATCAACAAATCCATTACCATGATAACATAATAGACATCTATGTCCAACATCAAGCGGTTCTATTTCAGGTCAACTTCATATATAGTTATAACGCATGCTCGGCACACGAAGGCTTAACATTCTCTTTCATTGAGAGGATTATGTTGTTTTAAGATAAAAGGAATCATTTACAGCATTAAACATTTCATGTCCACAATATGAGAAGAAATGAAAGAATTAGATTCACGAGTATTGAGGAGAACTTGGATAAGGGTATAATTTACAATAATCCAACCTCTCATCGTAGATGTTCAAACTTGGTCACCAGCCACCCTTTACTCAGATCCAGAAAATTTATTTTTAACTGAATTATTATCCATGTTTCCTTAATGAGATTTACATGGTTGATGAGTCATGTTATTTTGAAAATAACCATGGCTAAATCTGTTCTGTTGATGAGACTAATACTATTATCCTCACCCTGTCGAAGCATACAATGTTTGTGACCCCAGAAAAATGTCTCGTGCACCATACATTAAAGATCTTCCACAATAGGATTGATGATTTTCAATGTATTTCCAATTATGAAATGATCTAGGTTGTTTCATACACTCTCTCATTATGTGGTAAAGTGTACCACATTGAAATCAACTTACTTATCTCTAGGGTTGTGGAGAATGTTTCATTGATCTCATCGTTTGATTCAGATTTCCACTTCCATCTAGGAAATAGATATCCCTTTTCCCATTTCTCCCTTTGGTTGAGTTCCCATAATTCCCTATAGGTGTCATTATACCTCCTCTTAGAGACCCTATGATATCACGTAAAACCACAATTTCTTTGTTCGCCATCTATGTATAATATGTAGTACATAGAACAGTAATATTCGATCGATTATCCTTTCGTAGTACTAATTTGAAGACTTTTCCATTCAAGGATTCACTTTCCACAACATCTGGTAAAAAGTGGACTAAATTCATTAATATAGCCACATACTCATTGACAAAGAGACTCTCTTGTTCAGGATAATGAATTCTATCCTTTTATGGATCATAAACGTGTTAGGATACTATTGTTTGTTGAAAAATTCCAAAAAATCCTACCATGTAAGGCCTTCATCAAATTTACCATGCACTGCTAAATCCCTCCACATTCATGCAAGATCCTTGAGAATATAGGTTTCCATATTGACATTGAGTTTTGATGGTGTGATGATGAAAATAAAGATTCGATTCATCCTATTCAGCCACACATCAGCCTTCTTGGGTTCAGAATCACCTTGTATGTTAGGTAGATTTTTCATCATGAACTGAATGTTATGTTCCACTTATCATAGATCAATACTCCAGTTCTAGGTATCCATAGCATAAAAAGACTAGAAAATACTCTGAACTGAAACATGGTTCAACCATGGTTTAGGTGTAACCACATTCTCTGCAGTTTCTTCGGGTTGGTTTTGACGACGCCTATCAGGTGCCATTTTCTAAACCAACAACAAACTTTGTCAATATCATATTATCAAAACTGATGGCATGGAAATTTAAATTCTATCAAATAAACTATCAAAACATTTTTTTCAAAAAAAAATATTGTTTAACTGTTCATCCATTTCTGAAAATCAACAATTGGTATTGAAATTTGATTCATTTTAAAAATACACAAAGTGCCATCTTTTGAAAATCATTCATATGAAAACAAATTCTTTATTTTTAAAAAGTTTACATATTTGAAAAAAATTATTAATCATTCCTCAAAATTGGATATGAAATCCTAGTTCGAATTCATTCATGTAAAATGCATTACATGCTCAACTCACTGGCTAATCCCATGACAATGAGACATCTGACATTCAAGAAGTGTATTCAAAACACTTATTTACCAAACACCCTGATAAATTTTTGTTTAGAAAAAATGGATTATCAATTTAATTTTGTGCTATATATTTCGAGTTATGGTAATATTCCAATCAAAGGAATAGGTGAAAAGGAATTCCAACTTCAAGACCAAGAACTCTGATTATTTGTACCAAAAGGGAATGACCAGAAAAATACCATTTGTATTGACCCAACATTTCTCATATTATTGAGAGTACAACGAGTCACTAATTATCCTTCAGTAAAATTCCCATGACTACAAAGGATGTAAATAAATTCTGAAGGGTTTCAAAACAATGAGGGGGGAAGATTTATCCTTTAATAAATACACAGATAAACCAACCAACCATAACCAAAAATTCACTATATGATGAATGAACAAATGGAAAACATCTCAACAACTTCTTGTATATCAAAACGACAACAATGTATGATATAGTGTAATAATTAAAAAATAACAAATTATATAGTGGTTAAAAGACACAATACTCTCAATAGACCACAAAACACCATGCTCCTCCAGTTCTTTGCTCCACAATCTCAAAACATCCCAAACATCACGAGGTAGTGCTAAAAATTTGGGTAACATTACCTTTTCCTCTATCATGGAAAATAGAATATTCCAAATCACTAAAGTTCCAATGCAGCGGTGTGTATAAAACATAGTAGGTTTCCACAATTACTTCCTTACTCACTCCACTACGATAGAAAATTTAGCCTCATTTATATAAAATAGTTTATATAAAATAATTTACCAAAATAGTTTATAACAAAATCTTAAAATGTTCTAAAAAACATTTTCAACCATGTGAAGATAAAACTAAATTAAATAAATTTAAAGTAAGTAATTTATCTTAAAAAATATGTAATAAAATTCTTTAAATCAAATTATTGTTATTATTTTTCATATCTATTCCATAATTAACAACACACCCACACAAGAATGCTTTCTTTCAGAGTTCAATATTCATCAGCAGGGTCTCATCCAATCACCATGTGTCCCAATGACACACACCCCCGATCTAGGGTCAAATACCTTGTAACCCAATGATACTCATGCCTTATTATGTGATCATTAAGGATGCACTCACACCAACACCATTTATTCCAAATGATTCCATTTCCACAATAATCAATTACAGTAAAACTGATGTTTTATTGAATACCAAAGCACATCCAATTTCAAAACAAAATTTCATTTCAATAAAACCTACCATTTTTTTGAAAAAAATCAAATCCAATTCATGTTCTAACTCTACATAAAAGTCCCCTTTTTAAATTCCAAATATTAAAACTAAGAGCAAAAGCACATTACTGAAACACACAATTTTATATATTTCTCAACCATCACTCAAAAAGGTTCCCAAAAATAGTTCCCCAACCAAATAAAAATAGATTAAACAACACATATTAAATTTTAATTATTTCTAATCAGTTCTACTAAGCGGTGATGGTAAATATTCCACCTACCTCAATGGTTTGGATGAAAACCAGAACGAACAAAGAACATATAACAAAACTTGTTCGATTATCCAAGAATATGACTTAGATATATTCTCCTATAATGATCAAGAACAATTATTATAATAGGTGGCATCCACACTCCTAGATATACACATTAAATGTTTATATATTAGAAATAGATAAAAAAGGACAAGTAGATATAAGAAACTAAATAATAAAAAAGATGAACGATCACACACCTCATGAATATGTGTTCGATTCACCAAGGGAAGCCATCAGATCTTCATTGGAATGATAGAAGATCACTCTTTGGACATTGTAGAAGAAAAATCATGAGTTATGGATGCTTATAATAAAAAATGAAAAATATAGAGGCTAAAAATGTGTGAGATAAACTTTTTTAGGATCTCACATATGTTCCCACAGGGTTAGTTCACGCACTAAGGAAAACCGTGTGTTTACGGTGCATTAGAAACATCCTAGGAAAACCCTCATACACCATCCTCACATGATCTATATAACCATTCTCTAACCGTACTGGAGCCACTACCTCAAAAGGACCAACAATACATGGTTTGGCCGCACTGTTAGACAAACTATGCGCCGCCTGTGGGACTTCCCCATTATCTAAAAACATCATTCATTGTTCTCCCGACTCTCCCATTTATCACCCTTAACTTTATAACAATGAAAAGTATTATGTATGGGTTTCATACTAGAATTTAGGGGTACTACATCTTCGAAAAAATATACATTGTAACTATATAGTAGAACATTTTATTTGGATATTTTCTTCAATATCTATGTTTTTATTTCCTCCATATGTTCTACTAATAGTGAACCATGTTATGTGACACTTCTAAATCAAATTATCTTGTACTATGATTATGTATTTTTACATTTTTTTTCACAATTTGGGTCATTTAAAATTAGGTTACTTTGAATTCATATATTAATGATATAGGTTTTAAATTGTGAGGGTGCAATTTAATTATAGTGGGTAGAATACAATAACACCAAATTATAAAGTAAAACATTATATTTTATAGTGATTGTGACATGTAACACCAAGTGTAAAAGGGGAAATATAAACCTGATACAATATTTTTTTTAACATGTTAAATAAATATAATATATTCTATATATTATAATTAAAACAACATTGAGTTAGCTATCATTTCATGCAAATGTGAAATTCATCTATACTTACCTAAAATGGGAGATTTCATTTAACCAAATAAAAATTTATTATTGATTCTTTATTACTTAATATAACATAATATAGCCAATAAATTAGTAGTTAAGAATAGTAAGAAAATACTTATAATAATATTTCTTTATATAAATATAAATTTTAGTAATTTTTTAACTGTTAATATGAACTAAATTGAGAGCAAATTAAATATCAAAATAAATATTATTATAATTTTTTTTTCAAAGGTGATTCACCATAATTAACATAATTTATTAGAGTTGTTTATTTATTTAAATAAATATTAAATGAAATATTTTTTATATTTAACCAATATATTTAATAGGCTTATGATAAAAACAAAAAAAATTGATGTAAAAAATAAAATATTTTATTAATACATTTTTACCACATTTTAATGGAAAACCCATTTTAAATATGAATTTGAAATTTTAATTGATTTAAATTTTCAAAATAAACTCCATATTATAATTATAAAAATAATTAATAGGTTACTGTAAATTTTTTATATTTTTTAAAAAATATATTTTTTAATGAATAGATGAAAATACTGATTTTTAATTTCGAGCTGATTATTAATATGAGTTATTTATAAGATAAATTATAAATTAATATGGTTTGAGTGTTTAATTGAAAATATTTTTTTAAATTAAATCTATTATTTTCATTGAAATTAATTAATCTTCATAATTGTTTACAACAAAATAGGAAACATTTAGACATTTTTACTTTAAAAACATGCACTGTCGTCATGCATAATAGATAAATTTTAAAATAATATCTTCAAGTTATTTGATTGAAAATTTTATTAAATGTTTGCAAATTTAGAATAATCACAATTTATAATTTCTAATTATTCAAACTATTTTTTAACCAAAATGATTAGTGAATGTGATCAAAATAAATTATTATTATTAATGCAATAATTGATTTCATAAAGGACTAAACCATTATCTTAAGGGCCTAAATGACCCATACACTATATGAAAACCAATATTATGACTATAATTAAACCATTAACCTTAAATTATTTAGTTATGTTGTATATTTTTCACTTTTTTTTAATATCATGCTCCCACCTAACTTATTTTCAAATATTCCCAATGAGTTCTTTTACTTCCCAATAAAAGGCCACCAAATCTCCCATATCCTCACACCACTCCAGAATAATTGAATTATCCAATATATGCTCAATTATTCTGCCAACATCCCTCATATTATCCTATGATCTTAACCAAGGGTAAAAATAAATCCATGTAAGCTTTTGGTTCAATCCAAAATAAGTTACCCGATTAAGAGGTAACATCATCTCTCAATGTCTCTATTTCCAAAAACAATACCTACTCACTAAAATATATTTTTTCCATGATTCTATATAATAAAATGTATCATAAATATAATAGTATTTAATTCTTTAAATGGTTCGACCTACATATACACACACCACCGTCTAATGGGTAATAAACATATTGTTTCTTTGTAATACAACGTATTGCCTCCCGAAATGAGGATTGTTCATTTTTCCTTTAACACCTCTCATAGTGGACATTATAATGGGAAAATTATATATATATATATATATATATATAAAATAAATTATATATAATATTAATTTATGATTCTGTAATATTTACATATAGAATACCTTTATACGTTCCATCATATGTGAATATGATAATTTCGTTAGAGAAAGTGTATACTACTACGCCTCAATGGGATGATTTGTTAATTCAATAAATTAAAAATATAATATTTTGTTTTAATTAACCTATGTAAATTATATAACATATATTTTATACTATAATTTTAATATAAATATTTCTCATCTATATTTCATTATTTAAAAATTCCAACTAAATGAATGTATCATTCATGCGTACATATGAGCAGACATATTCATGAATGGTGAACTTCATTTCAAATATTAGAATATTATATAAAAATATTAATATATATATATATTATTTATATAACATCATGTTTTAAATTTTTGATTTGATCAATCAATGATGTATTTAATAATATTGTAAAATAACTTGTTAAAACATACTCGATAGACTAGGAAATTAACAATTGAAATAGATAAAATGATATAAGGTTATTAGAAAATGAGTAATAAGATATAAAAAAGGGATAAAATCTATTTTACTAAATATTAATATGGTTTTGCTATAAGTTATTATAATGTTTAACCCTATTATATTTGAGGATGAAGGCCACACAAGACAAAAATATTTAAGGTATGAGATTCCTGTCTTGGTTTTCTTTTCGTATGGAATATACCATATACACCACATACTTCTTTTTTAGTGTATATGTTTCCCCTTTTATACATTAAATAATGAATAATTTTTCTTCATGGTATCAAAACCATTCTACCTCTTGGATTATGAATTCAATGTTGTATATAGTATGGAAATCGTTGGGATGCGTAATGATTAATTTCCCAAATAATATTCTTAATGATTATCTCTCCAATCTCACTAGCTATTGTGATTCTCATTCTCTTCATGAAATATTCACTTTATTATAACAATTATTTATTTGAAATTTATATAAATATCCAAATTCATATAAAATAGATATTAGTATATCATGAACAATATTCCATTTTACATATAGAATATACATTGAAATTTATTTGATTATTATGGATAATATTTATAAAACCATATTCATTAATCAATATGGATAAATGATAAGGAATATTATTCATTTTATTATTTAAAATAAGTAATGAATTATATTTTCATTGATGGGTGGTTCCTAAGCATTATATATTCCCTCAATGCATCGATGGGTTATGAGGATAAAATTTTTTAGTTTAATTAAATGGTTTTCTATCCATGGTTTTAAAACATCTTGTGAATGATCATAATAGTAATAAGCTTTCATGAGCCTCAGACATGATATCCAATATTTAATCATTTCACTCATTTAGATCATGTTATTATTTATTGATTATATTTTTCATCGACATATCTATGTGCACATTTTATTCTTAGATTATTTATTTAGATGGCACGAGTTTCTGTTTCATACCTTACCATATTGGTATTGCCCTATAATGTTTTTTGAATGGAATGTGTTATCATTTACTTACCATTCCATGTTAATATATTTCTATTTATTTATTATTTTTCATATTTACACACAGAAACATACAATTTATATAACCCTTATTAGGTTTCTGTACCCATGATATGCAGATGAAAAAATTGATTAAGTTTTTGTGGATGAAGCACATTTCAATTTATTGTGTATCATGTTTTTTATAGTAAATTATGGGTATCATGTATATAATCTGGGTTATCAAGACTAATAAACTGAATATTCCTCTATATTTTTTCTTTTTTAGACATTTAGTATTTGATCCAAAATATATTCCTCCGAGTAAATACTCATCATATTATTTTATATGTTTACTTATATAAATATAAAATAAATATAAAATAATTTTATTATCAGTTTTTATTTCATTCAATGTTATTTGAAAAGAAATATTTATATATTATTTATATGGAACATTTTTACAAATATAAAAAGAATTTTTTTATTAATAACATACATGGAATAAATGAATTTTTATCCACATTGGACAATATTTTATTTTTGTCATCCTTTACAATATTTTATTTTTAATTAAATAAAAAAAACTCTTTATAAATTTTTGTATTTTTTGTATTTGAAATTGTTTTCAAAAGAAAATGTTTATTTTTTTAAAAATTATTTCTTTTTAAATAATAAAATATGATTTTTATTTTAAAATTTGTTTCATATGATATTAAAAACATTATTCAGAAGATTTTATTACGAAAGTGTATAATTTATAATGTGTTACATAAGTATTATATGATGGGGTGGCCCAAATATTTCTTCAAAATCCCATTCAATCATAACATGGGATAACTGAGATAACTCCATGAAATACAATTACAACATAACCTGGGGTTCCCTAGATATCATTGGGATCAATCATTAATATGAAAGATGTAATGGCCAAGATTGCAGCAAACAATACAATTAAACCATAATATGGGGTTGCCCAAATAGTGTTGGGTTGTCACATTAAATATCTATATTGCATTGGGAAATGTTAATATTGGAATTTGGGTATATGGATATTTCAATTGTAATGGTATATAAAGGAATTTAT
Source organism: Viscum album (assembly GCA_963277665.1). NCBI lineage: Eukaryota > Viridiplantae > Streptophyta > Magnoliopsida > Santalales > Viscaceae > Viscum > Viscum album. The sequence continues at coordinate 478,371,096 of OY728148.1, forward strand.
TAATATGATAGAGTATGTCACCTAGATGTTTTTTATTGATTAAATTGGGTTTTATTGATTTTAATTGAGAAATTGATGTGATTTTTTGTTGAGAAATTTTATTACTTCATATTCTAAATGAACACTATAGATAAATGTTAACATTATAAGAGTTTTATTGTTTTTACTAAACTAACATCTTCATTTTATTTTATATCTCTTAATAAGATTTTCTTCTCATCCAAATTTATTAAAATGTTTCCATAGGGCTTATGAATTGGCTAGGTAGATAAAGAATAGTTTTTGAATGTAATCAATATTTTTCATTAAAATATTTCTAGAATTATTTTTAATGTTTTATATTATCGAAAAATGAATATTTATCAAAAGTTTCCACTGTAAAATTTATATTCTTTGTATGTATGAGTTATTGACTAATTCTATGAATCCAAACACATAAAAATATCCTCAATGTGAGAGACATTAACATATTGACCAAAAATCATGATAATGTAATCTTTACGATTGGTTCATTATTATTAATGATGTTCCTCATCATTATATAGATGATAATGATCCTGAATAAATGTTTATGCTGTAATAACATAGTTAGAATATATAACTACTGGTATACACATTGATTAGTACCGAAAAATGTTATTAGAGATATGGTATGGGGTGATTAATTCTATCTCTACAGATCCACCGAAAAAGATATAAACCATGAAAACACAATTGTTGTAACACCCCAAGGTTTTCTAAAAATAAAATGAAATTCTTGGATTTTTGTTTAAAGTAGTTTTTTATAAGTATCCTTTAAACGTAGTTTTACAACTTCTATGTTCGGAATTTCATAAAACTGTTCATCAATATTTGTGTTTAGTTTGTTATTTGTAGTCTATTGGAACAAAATTATTTTGTTGGCGGATAGTAACATATCCATATAAATATTAATATGAATAGTAAAATGACACTAATGAATAGTAAATTATATTATTATTTTATTTTATTACTATACAAGGTATGAAAATTCTCAATTTAAATATTTGTTTTCATTAATGTACTATTTTATAGGGTATAACATTCATGTTTCCATACCAAGTTCTTATTTAAATTCATATTCTCAATCTATTAATTTTTATGATTAATTACTGGATGGGTGATCCTTGTCCCCATTCTTTATAATATTTTCTAAAACATTGATCCATAGTCATTAAGCAGCCTGATTTTTGTAAGGGATTTTTCAATTATTATTTTTCATGATTTCTTTAATTATCTTATTCCTTCTTCGTCTCTTCTTAAACAAGAAGCATGAAATCTCCTTAAATCATTTATAATCTAGATTTTCTCATGTTCAAGGTAAAATCATCATCATTATTGTTCTCCTCTCCCTCTAATTCAGGGAATAAAAATTTATTCGTGATGTGCCGAATTACAAAGATAATTGACGATGTGATTTAAATTTCCATTAATTATATCACATATAATCATGAAACAATTTCTATGATTTAACCAGGTTATAATGTATGTATAATTACACCTTGATGGTTTTGTAATTAGTTTGCACTCATTATTTTAATTTATAAGAAAAAATGAGTTTGTTATTATCAAAGAACCACTAAAATGATCTAAATAATCATCATTAATGTTTTACCTTATGAATCATAATCATATCAAAATTCAAAATGAAAAATGGTATAGATTATGGTAGTAGAAATATATAAATATATTTTCATTCCAATTCTAGAGTTTCACTTCCAATCGACAGGAAATCCATCATGAACCAATCATGGATGTAATTTAAGGAACTCACCCAAAACAGTGCAAGAAACAAAATACTTACAATTAAGTTGTGAAATGAGTTTATGAAAAGATCATATAATATTTTATAAACATCAACATGTTTATTTAAAATACTAAAAACACTATATTATCTATTTTACAGGATGTCTAAACATGTTTTAATTAAGACAAGTCTAAGGTAAGGGAATTATTATCTTGATTTCCATTCTTTGGGTTAGTATTATACTTCATTATTTACGTGGTATTAAAAATTATGGTGTGATGGGTTTTTTATATATTATTTTTAATTATGTATAATTAGAGTTTATATACATAATCCATCCACTATTTTATGTCCATATTTAATTGTATTATAATTATAAGGGGATTTTATTTTAAGATCCTCTTTTAATATTATGTTTTAAAAAATTCAAAAGAAATGTATTTATGCTATTATTCATCTTTTATGATTTTTTGGTTATTGGGAATCATTTATAATGAATGGTGTTACCTATATTTCCCTCCAATTCATAGGGTATATGTATGTTTGAGGTCAGTTTTATGGTTACTCCATGTGTAACTGCGATGGTTACACAAATAGTAATGTAGCCATGAGAGTTAAAAATTATAAGGTAGCTGAGAGGGTTACACAATTATGGATTTCATTACCCATTATAACTTTATGGTTCTACTTATTTTCTTAGGTAATGTGGAAATATGAAAATTCACAACGTAAGTATATATATATACAGGTGGTAAGTTTTTCTTTCGAAAATGGTTTCATATGTAACATGTATTCGTGGGAAAATATGTTTTTCCTTATTTTTATACCCCTTACTGATTTTTTGAGCACATACCATGGTTAAAATGATTTTCACGGGTTAATGGATGTGTATGACAAAGAAAGAAGCCATGATAAATGGTGATGAATTTTCAAGGAACCAGGTTTTATGTTTTAATGTTTTATATTGTGAATGAAATGTGAATTGTTTTTATGTTATCCACTCTATAAAATTGTTTAATGGTATGAATGAATTGTGTCATAATTATCTAAAGATCTAAACTTGAAAATATCCTCAATGTAAAAGGAAGTTTTTACTTGAATAAATTGTTGATTATGAATGCAATAATGTTGGGTCCTTATAGTTTATATCAGAGGATGGTTTAGATGACATTAGAGGTTAGGATGATTTTAAAAGAATAACATAAATGATTCTTAATCTATGATTAAATTGAAATATTATAGAATATAAATATTACCATGTTTCTTCTTCTAAGATATGTCTATTCAGAATGGTTGTCCGTAGAAGAAACAAGGAAGCCGAAGAGGGGAGGAACCAGCCTGGAATGGAAGGGATTGGAACCGAGAAGTTTGGGGATATAATGGATTAGCTAACGTAATCAATAAAAGGTGGTGGAATCCATGAGAAAGAACATCAAGAGGTACCAAAACGAAAGATGACAGTTGTGGAACATTTTATGAGACAACACCCACATTCATTCAATTGATATTCTCACCCAGTAGCGATTGAATGATGGATTAATTCTATTGAAAATTTATTTGATGTAATGGGTTGTTCAGATAATCAAAAGTTATATCATGCCATTTATCATTTTTAAGGGGAAGCTAATCAGTGGTGCTCAATGGTAAAGAATATTAGGGGGAGAGAGTATTTTTATGCCTTAGAGTGAGATGAATTAAAAAGTCTTTTCCTTGAAAAATATTTTTCTAAGGTGGGGTGACTTAGGACGGAGAAGAAATTCCTTGATTTGAAGAAAACGGAAGAGGATTCATTGGTTGTCTATTGTGAAAACATCACCTGACTGGCGAGTTATTCTCCAAATTTTATTTTGGATCCTGATATAAAAATCAACCACTTTTACTCAGGACTGAAGTCAAGGTATCAAATGGTGTTGGCCTCCCATGAATTCAAAAGTTATGAGAAACTAGTCTGGTGTTCTTAGAGGTTTGGCATGGAGTTTTCTGATGATCCCGTTCATTTTGGAAACAATGATAAGAAGAGGTCTAGGTGTCAAGGGATGTATAATAATCAACCCGAAAAATATAATGGTAGGAAAATTTATTTTCCAGATTCTGAATTGGGTAGCCAGAAACAACATGGGGAATGTCTTAAAATAACTAGGAAGTGTTTTAAATGTGTTATTTTATGAAATAAATTTCGATATTGCAATGAATTTGATACAAATTCTAATCCTGATACATAAAATGTAATGTGTTTTAAATGTGGTTATATTGGTCATTATGCAAATGGCTGGCCAAAGAGATATCCAAATGATGAAAAGAAGCTATACTATAAGTAGAAAGGTGTAGTGATATCCTTTATGACTACATCAGCAGATGTTAGACCATCCAATGAAGTTGTATCAGGTACATTTTTTGTTCACATAGATTTTGATAAAGTGTTGTTTGATACATGGTCTACACATTCTTTCATCTCTGAGGAATTTTCAGGTAAATGGGAAATATAACCTCAAGAAATGGGATCAAAACTTGTTAAAAACCAGGGGGAAATATTATAATAGATATGAATTTAAGAATATTTCTATTGTGATCTTTGGAAAGACAATACATGAAAACCTTGTTGTTTTACCCATTGTCGAGTTTATTGTTATTCTGTAAATGGATTTACATTAGGTTTGTATTTCTATGATTGATTGTAGATCTAAAAAATTTGTTCTTCAGAAAGAGTTTTAGTTTGTATAAAAAAATTTACACATACAATTGATAACATATCAAGAAGCTGAGAAGTTATTGAAAGATTAAAATGAATGTTATCTTTCTCATATAGTTGAAAATAAGTGAACTGTTCATATTGATGATGTACCAGTTTTAAATGAATACCATGATGTTCTTCCTACTGTGTTACCTTGTTTCATACCTAATTGGGATGTTGAATTCATAATTGACTTAGTTCTTGATGTTAATCCAATTTCAAAACCACCATATCGTATGGTTAAAATAAAACATCATCATTTTAAAAATAAGTCAAAGTATTTTCATGATAAAGGATTCATTCTCCCTAGCACTTCACCAAGGGGAGTTCCTGTTTTGTTTGTTAAATAGAAAGATGGTTCCATGAGACTTTTCCCTGATTATAGTGCTTTGAATAACATCACTATTAAAAACTAGTATCCATAGCCTCATATCAATGACTTGTTAGATCGGACAGAGGGAGCTCAGTACTTTTCCAAGACTCACTTGAGATCTGGATTCCATCAGCTGAAGGTAAAGGATGATGAAATCCGAAAAACATCCATTCTTACACGATATGGGCATAATGAATTTTTTATTCCATTTGCGCTAACTAAATAAACTTCTGTATTCATAAATATAATGAATATAGTATTTCATGTGTTCTTGGATAAGTTTTTGTTTGTGTTTATTGATGACATTGTGGTATTTTCTATAAATAAAGAGTAGGAATAAAACATATTATAGGGGTTCTACAAACTATAAAACAAAAGAATCAATATGGAAAATTAAGAAAATTTTATATTTTTTTGATACATATTTCTTTTCATGGGAACATTGTAAATAAGGATAGATTAATAGTTGATCCTTCCAAAACAAATGCGTTTGATGAATGGCCAAAGACCACAAATGATATATAGATTTGTTGTTTTCTTGGATTAGCTGGTTATTACCGACGTTTTGTTAAGGACATTTCTCATTTATCTAGCCCGATAACAATGTAAACACGAAAAGTTTTTAAATTTTTTTAGACAAAATAATGTGATGATTGTTTTCATGAGCTGAATAACAGATTGGAAAACTCTCTAGTTTTTTCCTTGCCTTCCCGAAATGGTGATTTCATCAACTATTGTGATGGTTCGTTAAAGGGACTTTGTTATGTTTTGATGTATAATTATCATGTAATTGATTATGCTTCAAGTAATATAAAAACTCATGAGTTAAATTATCCCCACATGATTTTGAATTGGCAACTGTGTTGTTTTGAATTGATAATTTGGAGGCATCATATATACGGATCCAAATATCAAATATATGGTGATCGTAAAATTCAGAAGAATATATTCACTCAAAAGGATTTAAACAAGATGAAAAGAAGATAGCTTCAAATTATTAAGAGTTATGATTACATTATAAGTTACCATCCTATAAAAAGAAAACAAAGTGGAAGATTCCTTGAGTCGAAAAAATCATGCATTATTAACCATGTTACATTTGAAACATCTTTCCTTGATTAATGATTTGGTGAATTTTGACATAGAAATTGTTGGTGCAGGGAATCCATTTTTTTTGTTTTATGATTTAGTGGAGTTTTTGTTGTTCGCAAAAAATATGCAAGCACAGAACGATGAACATGAGATACAGAAAAAAGGTAGAATTAGTTAAAATGGGTAAGCTTCCAGAATTTAACCTTAATAGTGTTTGTTTTTTAATATTTGGAAAAAGGATTTGTGTGCCCAGTGATTCATAGTGGAAGAAAGATTTTTTTTTTTGAATCTCATAGTTTCCATTTATTGTTCATTATAGCAGTACTAAGATGTATAGAGACCTTTAGGAGTACAACTGGTGGGATTGAATGAAAATGGATATTGGAGATTCTACTATGAAATGATTGACATATCAGTATATTAAAGAAGAGAAGTAGTTACCAAAAGGGATGCATTAGACTTTTCCAGTGCAAGAGTGGAAGTGGTAGAATATAACCATGGACATTATGGTGGGACTACCTAAGACAACTGAAGGAAACAAAGTAATTTCGGTCATTATGAACTGGATGTAAAAATCTACACATTTTTTTTCTATTTGAGATTCAATGTAATTTCATTAGTTTTCTCGATTGTACATCATGGGGATTCTCAGGTTACATGTAGTTCCACATTCCATTGTATCTGATCGAGATCTCATGTTTAATTCTATCTTTTGGAAAAGACATCATATGTCGTTGGGAAAAATGTTACATTTATGTAAAACTTTTTATTTTCAATCAGATGGGTAGGTAGAATGATCAATTCAAAAATTTGAGCATATGCAACGAGATTGTCCGATGGACTACTATGGAGGTTGGGATCATCATCTTTCTTTAGTTAAGTTTTCTTATAATATCTTTTTTCATTACAGTATTTAGATGAAACCTTTTGAGGATTTTTATGGGAAACCGTGTCGGAATCCCGCATTTTGGGATGAAGTCTGTGAATGAAAGTTGATGGGGCCAGAATTAGTAGAGGAAGTGGCTGAGAAAGTGATGATGATCCAGTAGCACATGAGGAAAATGTAGACCATGCATAAAAGTTATGCATATGTTAGAAGGAAAGACTTCTCTTTCGAGGCAAGTGACCATATTTTCCTTAAAATATATCCATGGAAGAGTTTGATGTGTTTTGGTAGGAATGGAAAGCTATGTCCATGGTTAATCAGTCCTTCTAAAATACTAGAGAAAGATGGACCAGTTACATACTATGTTTCTTTGCCTCCATGTTTTTAATAGGTACACAATGTTTTTAATGATTAAATGTTGAGAAAGTATGTTATGAATTCATCACATGTCTTGAGAAGAGAAGCAGTTTAGCTGGAAGAGAACCCTTCTTATATTGAGAATCTAGTTGAAAATCTTGATCACAGGAATCTGGTATTACAGAATAAAGTTATCCACCAGGTAATGGTTCAGTGGCGAAGCCACATTGTTGAAAGAAGCAATAAGGGTGTCTGAAAATGCTATGAGAAAAAGTTACCCTCTCTTTTTTTATAATTATATAAAATTGCAAGGATAGAAATTTCCAAAAGATGCAGATAATATAACACCCCAATTTTTTGAAGAAATAAATTGAAATTATTGAAATTTTGTTTAATGTAGATATTTATAAGTAGCCTTTGAACATTATTTTAATTCCTCTATGATTTGAATTTCAGAAAATGGTCATCTAAAATTGTGTTCAATATGTTATTTGGTGTCTATTGAAACCAAAGTGTTTTTTTTTGATGAATAGTAACACACCCTTATGAATATTAAAATGAAAAGTAACATGACCGTAATGAATATTAAATTGTATTATTATATTATTTTATTATGGATTTATGTTAATGAAATCTTGATTAATTTATCAATGAGTTATAAAAGTAGTGATAGTTTTTAAATATATTTTTTTTTCATTAATTATGAATTTATTTAAAAATAAAATTAAATAGATTTAGAAAACTATTTTAAAAGAATGGGATTCATTTTTAAATTCTACACATCTATAAATAGTAAGGGTAAATTTTGTGGATTTTTCTGAAACTATTGATTTTTTGGTGAATTGTAAAAAATACATTTTTTTAGTTTCTGTGTGTTAATGACATCATTAATGATGTAATAATGATATCATAAATCTGGTCGATTGTGTATAGTTAAATAAGTTATGATTTGTCCCATGTGTATTATACCATGGGAAAATATCATGGGCAATCCCATTGTTTTGCAAATAGCACAATTGAGGTGTCCCATGGAAATTATTAAAATATTCCCCTACTTTTGCTATAAATACCAACCCATTCCATCACTAACTTCATTAAAAATTTCTCATCAAGTAATACATGGAATCCAAACCTCTCTAGTAGTCCTACCAATGTTTTATCATGCCCCCAAGGTTGCATCCTTTATTTTCTATGAGTTACTCTATAAGGTTTGAAAATTATCAATTTTTTTCATTCAAGTGCACTTTTATCAGGTATAACATTAATGATTCCATAACATGTTCTTATTTTAATTAATATTCGTAATCTACTCATTATTATGATTAATTACTATATGGGTTACCCTTGTCCACTCAAATTTTAATTTTTTCTAAGACCATGGGATATGGAAGTTGGGCTGCAGAATTTTTGTAAGGGCTTTTCAATTATTCTTTTATTTTGAGTTCAATTCTATTTTTATTTTATATTTATATATTATTAACCAAAAGGAAAGAAATATTTATAAATCATGTATATTCTAAATTTTCTCATGTTCATGGAAAATTCATCATCATCACTTTTCTCCACTCCCATTAATTCAAGGAATAAAAACATTCTCTATGATGGGTCGAATTACCGAAATCTTGAATGATGTGATTTAAATTTCCATTAATTATTTCAAGTATGGTAATGAAACCATTTATATGGTATAAACATGTTATTATATATGTAATATGTCACATCCATGGTTATATAATTCATTTTTACTCATGGTTTTAATTTATATGACAAAATGAGGTTATTATGACCAAAGAACCCCTAAAATGACATAAATGAACATCATTAATGATATAACATTTGAATTATCCTCATATAAAACATCAAAATTAAAAACTGTATAAGTAATGTTAGATGAAGTATGTAAATACCTTTTTAATCCAATTCTGTAGTTTAACTTCCAATCGACAAGAACATCCATCATCAATCAATCATGGAAATCATGTAAGGAACTCACCCAAAACAGTGCAAGGGAGAAAATACTAAAAATTAAGGGTTGAAATGAGGATATGAAACGATAATAATTTTTTATAAACATTAAAATGATTCTTTTTAAACCTAATAACAAATTTTTAACTATTTTTTAGAAATTTCAAACATGTTTGAAGTAAGACTATCCTGAGGTAAGGGAATTCATAACCCTATTTCCATACTTTGGTTAACATTCTACATCATTAATAATGTGGAATGAAAATTGATTGTGTTATGGGTTCTTCTTATATTATGTTGTATTATGTATAATTATATTGTTTATACTTATTCCTTCCACACTTTTATGTATCTATTCAATTTTAGGATATTTATAAGGGTCTTTTCTTTTAAAATCCTCTTTTAAAAATAAGTTTTAAAAAATTCCAAAGAAATGTTTTTACATTATTATTAATGTAGTATAATTATGTTTTAGTTCATGGGAATTATGAATGATGAAGGTTGGGACTTATATTTCCATACAATGAATTGGGTATGTGTATCATGGAGATCGACAGTATGGTTACTTTGAGTGTAACTGCGATCGTTACACAAATAGTAAGGTAGCAGTGAGGGCTAAAAATTATAATGAATCTAATAAGGTTACAAGATTATGTAAAAAATTACCCAATATACCTTTATGGTTCTACATATGTTCATATGTATTGTGGAAATATCATGTTTCACAATGTAAGTATATATATACATGTTGTAAGTATGCCTTTTGAAAATGATTTCATATGTTACAAGTATTCAGGGACTAATGTGTTCTTTCCTTCATTTTATATCCCTTACTGAGTTTTTGTGCTCATACAATGTTTTACATTATTTTCATTGTTTAATGGATATGTAAGAAAAATTAGTTTGACATTTTAATTGTTGAATAATTGTCAAGGAATCATGTATTATGTTTCAATGTTTTATAATTTGAAAAAAATGCAAACTGTTTTTATGGTATAAACTCTGTAACATTTCGTAATGTTATGAATGAATTATGTAAAAATTATTTAAAGATATAAACATGAAAAGATCCTCAATGTAAAAGGATGTGTTTTTTTGTCTAAATTCAAGATTATGTATTTAATAAGTTCGATACTTATAGTTTTTACCGAAATATTTTTCATTTTTGAAAATAATAATTCAATAATAATTTATTCATTTAGAATAATAGTTTTCAGGGATTCAATGCATGAATTATTGACATGAGTGAATTGAAATGATTTAAAATAATATGTTATGAGGAGTTTGTTTCTTATTAATACTAAATAATTGCATTATGGGTATATTTTTTCTATGTATATCTATAAAAATTGGAAATTATGAAACAATTCACAAGATATGTTTAAAATAGTTCTTTATAAGTATGTTTTTTATTTTATGGTTCATGAAAAAAACTTATTGGTACTATAAAATTTTTTCAAGGATTTTATAATACGAATGAATCATATATTTTATTTAGTCATTGACCAACTTAATAATATAATTTATGAAATGTGGGGAATTATTAAAAATTATAACAATGAAATAATTATTAATGGATCCTTGTATGACTACCTAATATTTTAATGAAATGGATTTGGTTGTTGAGGATAATAACATATATTGGGAAATATTACACATTCCACAAAGTAATCTAACTAAATATGAGAATTGTAAAAATGGAAATTAAATTATCCAATCTAAGGACTCTTGTGATGTTTCATTTATATAAGTAAAGATTTTATTGTCTGGAACAATATTTAGGACAATTAAAGCATGATGAGGTAATAATTGTATTTCAATTAATCTTATGATAATAAAAGACAAATTAAATAGAAATATGACACTTGCCTTTAGTAGATCCTTCTATTTATATAATATTTTACCAACATGTTTTGGAAATTTTTATGATGATATGGATAGGGAATACCCTAGGAAGAAACTATTTAGAGTACATAAAATGATGATAAAAACACTTTTTATATATTTCAATAAGAAGAACATGTTATCTTTTGATGTTTAAATAAATAAATAGTGGTATGTAGAAGTGGGTAATGACTAAACAGACTAGAGATATTATATTATTATGAATTATTTTATAATACTACTTTTTAAACTTCTAGAATAATATTATTTTGATGTCAATGAATGATTTTACCTGGAATTTGAACATTACAAGTCTCAAAAGGAAACAATATTTTAAGTGATAACTAATAGATTTATTAAAATATTATTAATTACTACAAGACCTACACTATGAAATAAAAGTATTAAATTTTATAATTACATTGGGAAATTTAAAGACATAACTATAGTAATTATATAATTTCAGGAAAAGATGTCGAGATAATTCTAAAAATTGGGGGAAAATATTTTATCATTAATAAAGAAACTCAATCTATAAAAAAGGATCAAAATAAATTATGAACATGAAGTACAATTCATGACGTTTAAATATAAGTATAATGATTATTAAGTATTCCTTACTCTCTTGATAACATTAGTATATTCTATTGAACCCAAAATTAATGACGTTAAACGAGTTCTATCCAATTAAATAATTGATATTTAACAAGTGAAGTTTTTTTGGATAAAAAGGGAGGGCTTGTTTTATAATAAATTGGATTGAAAAATAACTTATGTTTGATGTAATTCATTATCCATCAAAAAAAATTGAAGGCTGTTTATAATGTTAATCAAAAGGCTCAAAAGGGTTCTAATAATTTATTACGGAAAAAAATATAAAATAATATTATGTGTCATAAATATGTTATAATGGGGTATATCCAGTACATGATCTCTCCAGAAAAATATTATTTTATTGATAAAAAATATTAAAAGTAGGGAAAAAATTGTATTTTTACCATTATTCTTCTAATGGTAATTTTTATTTGTTTGAGTTGTGTGATGGTAATTTAGTGTATTATGTATTAATGGTATAATAGATTACATATAAGAAGACACATAATTACTATATTTTTTAGAAGCTTTAATCATCAATAAATCTTAAAAAATATAATATATTTTCATATTTATAGGATTAGGATGGTTAAAATAAACTATACATGGAACAAGGATATGTGTCATCAAAATACTTAATTAATCTAATTTTGGTGAAGAAACATATTTCTTTTATTAAAAATATTTTACAAAAATAATTATTGGAAATATATAACTATTGAATTTGTATAATGTAATACTACTTTACGTCCCACATTATGATAAATAAATTCAATTTATATAGTTTAAAATAATTCATGAATAGAGTTTTAAAAATTAGAAAAGTTCGGGGTATAAATATTCCTAGCACCAAAAATTCTAAAATTTGTAGGAATGACTTAAGGAAAAGTAATTTGTAGTTTGTACATGGTATCACTCAAAACATTATTACTGTGATTAAATATGTGACTTTGGGATATATGTGAAGTAAAATTTGAAAAAATTCAATATGATATGTATATATTGAACAATTATAGGAAAATGAAAGAGTACTAATTAGAGAATATTTTTTATTAATAGGGAAATATATAAAAATATACAATCCAAATAAAAAATGAAATAAATTTCAGTTAAGTCACTTGTCCAATTATGTAAATGATCTTTAGATATCATTTTTATAAATAAGGGAGATCATGGAATCCAATATATCACTCACAATTTCCATTATCAGTTTCATACTTGTTAAAAAAAATAATATCATGAAAATTCATATACTAAAACGTAGGGAAATCATCATCGATTCATAATCCAGTGCTTGACGACTTTTTTATGTATACAAAATCTATTTTTAGGGATTTCAAATTGTATCATGTGTTGGAAATTGAAAAATATAATTGCATGGTTAGGGAAATTGTTATTACTGATATATCCATGGAATTTATATAAATTAATAAATAAAATGGAGAATATTAAAAGAAATTTTTTGAATATTTATAATATCTCTAAAGACAATGGTATGATGTTCACTAATAACAAGGTATATTAATATCCTGAAATCATGACATTGAAATTTATTTATTGTGGTGAAGATACCAATAACATAGAAGTTGAGGTGGGGAAATAAATCATAAATAATATATCTTGTATAATGTTTTTCAAGAAACTCCTACATGAAAAATATTAAATTAAATATATAGTCACAAATATTTAAATATCCAACTGAGATTTACTTTTTCAAACTGATGATCATACAATGTATATAATTTTTTAGGGAATGATTCGAATAGAAAATCATTTTCATGAACTATTATATATATGTTTTAGTATCATGAAATGAAAAAATTATCTTTTTTGGTATTGGTTTGATCAATTAATATACATTGGATATTAATTAATTATCTTTTATTAAAAATAACTAAAAAAGGGAATGTAAATGTCATTAAAAACGAAAATGTCATTCTTTATTAATTTGATCATACTTTTTACAATGTAAATTAGTATTCAGAAATAGATGAGTATATTATAATATAAGTAATCAAAAATTATTAAAATCAATTCAATGAAATAGGGTGTAGTTCATGGGGAAACAAGAAGTTATACTTGACACTAATAAAGACCTTGATAATGATGTGAATATAATAGGATTTTTTTTAGTAACCAGTACAAGAAACAAATGATATATAACTGATGAAAAAATTAGTTGTGACTAGATATGTATGTTTTGAAATTATAGAATAAATTATATATAGAAATTTTGTTTAATATATTTTAGAATTAAAAATAATTGAATTGGTTTCATTATATGTGTATTTGATTTGTGTTTTTAATGAATAACATGAAAAAAAATCGACGAATTAAATTTATGAATCCATTTGACGGTCATAGAAATAAATTTTTCTCGGTACCAAGTGGGTATCCCAAATAAAGCTCAATTAATATGGGATTGACATATAAAAAAATAAATGGTTTATCTGTAATATGTATTCCAATTTTAAATAGAGTCATGTTCTGGTGATTTCTTCATAAATATCCTAATTGGAATCTATATGAATTTTTTCTATATAAGAACATATATTCTTCCATCCATATGAAATTGATGAAATGTCATCATTACACAATGTTATAATTGAGCATGATGTTTTCTTTTAATAATCATATAAATTTCTCATATATGAGAATGATAAAAATGTATGTCGATTGATTAATGATTTATAAATCCTTATGCGATAACAAGGATCATACATGAACTATAGAAACAAATAAATGTAGAAAAAAATATTCAAATAGGCAGGGTAAACCACAGCCATTACTTCATGAATGTAGATGACCAAAGGATGTGTGTTCGTTTCTATATAGAAAACATCATTAATCAATGATATAATGATTAATAGTGTGATATGATATCATAATTTACAAGGTTAGAGATCAAACTATCATTCAATAGTGAATTATCATTTTCCTTGGATTTTATATTATCTAAAGAATGAATAGAATAATAATAACTTAAAATAGTATTGTATAGAAGTACTCAATAGGTGAATAATGGGGGATTCAAAAACAAATAATTCAAAAATGGCTAATGGAATGATATATTTATATGTTTCATATGGAATGGTTGTCTCTCAATTGATTTCTTATTTTATTATGGGGTTTATTAAATCATATATCCACATGACAATATATTTCTTTTTTCATGTTGAATGATTTTTTAATAAATCATTTAGATTTTAATTCAAATGTTTTATATTAATTTGATACATTGACATGTTATTATAATTTAAATCATGGGTTGTTCAATAATAAATTGTTAGAATAATAATATTTGGCCTATTGTGATTTGTATAGGGTAAGTTGAGTTGATAAGAACGTATCAACTACTTGTTGTGTGTTTTTATCATGCATGGTCATTCATTTCTTAGATGAGAAATAATTATGAATTCACATACTTAATCATAAAAAATGTTAAACATAAATCTTCAACCAAATAATTTATTCTATTTCATTTTATAGATGACAAACATTATTACATTTTGGTTGATTTGTAATATAATATTTCGAACATATGTGATAAATATAGTGTTATTCAGAGAGTTTATGTAAATGATTAATTAAATAATGTTTAAATTATTATTAGTATATCATAATCTGAACGTATTAGGAAGACATAGACGATGATATATTAATGATGAGACATTTTATTTCAGTATTGATAGAGAGTCAATTTATCTCCATATGTCTATTAATGTACATTTATCATCAATGGTAAATATGTTTTTGGTATAATTCTTGAATAATTCACGATATGTCTATGAAATTGTGAAAATAATATTTTTTTCTATTTTTCTAATGGTCTTATGGTCAAATACTTATGTCAACAATGATGATAGACTGATACATATTTTATAAAATGATTATATATTTTTTTGGACTATAAAGATTGTCAAAAATAGTTTTTTTCATTGTTATTTTTTAAGGATATTATATTATGAATTCCTTTTGGTGGATGATAAGAAATAAAATTTTCGAGAATAAGGGGAATTACCAAGGCTATGGAAAAAATATATTTCTTGATGAGTAGTATTAACTTTATAGTCTGTGAGAAATATGATTATTTTTAAATGATTAATATTTGAAGTATAATAACACACATAAGTTTAAATATTTATTTTGAGTATCCCTTATATAAATAATTTTTCTATCATTGGGAAATTATGGGCCCACCACAATCACACATGTGGTAATATGGTTCTTAAACACATGGGAAATATGTCATCCTTACTATCCATTGGTGGTGGGACATTATGTGGGAAGTACATAACCTACATGATTTTATCAATGTATTGAATAGTGTTTGTATAAGATGTGTTATTGTGTCCTTGGTGGACTGTAAAATTATGTGGAAAATCCCATGTGAGTCATTTGAATATTTCATCCTAGTATAAAGCTATGATCCATCTCTATTATTTAACAATGTGGATATTTTTATTATATAGACAATAGATGGGTTGATGATTGTTTTATGACTCGTTCTAAATTTGACCATATTACTCCATTAACAATATACAGATGTGTTGATTCAAATCTGATAATGTGAATCCACCCCATCAGATTGACCTCACACTACATACAATTTAAGTATCCCTTGTAATCATCCTTTTATAAGGATTATTCTTCCCTCAACCTCCGCAGTTATGATGGAAACGAAACCAGTCATCTATCTTTTGGAATCTAAATAAAATAGGTCTTTTAAAATACTTAATGACATTCATGGAATATTCATATTGCATGAATACATTTTCATAAAGAATAATGATAACTATGATTATTTAAAAGGTGTAAATAATAGCTCAACTAAGAAATGTCATGAAAATCATTGATATCCAGAATCCATGAGGATATAATAATGTTATTATATGTCAACAAATAATGAATATACATTATATAAAGGAATCATCCTTGATAGGATCGATCACCTGAATGATTAATAATTACATGATCTCAAGTCCAATTTGTTATCACACTGGTTAGGAAAAATTAGTTGTGTTCGTATTCAATTTAATTGAGACATAAAAATATAATCTGAGATATGATGTGGTTCAACTAAAAAATAAATTAGTAGAAGATTTTATGATACCCACACCATTAGATATTAATATATGGAAATGGTATCTTGTAATTAATCAAATATTTTTTAGGGATACTATAATTTATTTTTTTTAATATAGAATCCATGCAATTTTTACACATTAATGAATGGACTGTGAAATTCATTATTTATATCAGGGAGAAGGATAACCTCTATGACATGTTAATATGAAGGTAATCAGATACTCTATGACTCCTTCTCACAAATAATATTAATCATTAGAGCCTTATTTGGTTTTTATGAATAAGGATACAATATTATGTGTTCCTTATATTCTAATATTGACCCAAGACACTCAAATATCATTAATTTCATGTGATATGAATGTTATTCATCTATTTTTATGTGAATAAAAATATATTTTTTGAGAATATGTTTCCACCCACTCACAAGTGAAAAGAAATAGGTTCTGTAATGAAGGATTGATCCTTTCTCATGGAACACTTGATAATGCATGTATGTGACCGTTTGTTATATAAACATACATTAAGGGTACTCATTGACATGAATAATTTTTAGTGTTAAAATTTTATGGAATAAAATAACGTAGATATCCAAAGGAAACTCATAAAATAATAATATAAATGAATGATATGTCTTAGGATTCAAAATAAAAACCGTGTATTATATAATGAATTAACGAAGTCGATACAACTAAAATGTTTTGGGGATTCAATATTCCATTGTTTAAAATTCATAATCATGTTTTTTCTAATTTATTTCAAGCCCATTATATTGTATATAATATTGAAGTTATTTTTTAGATTAATTGCACAGTTCTTTGGGGTCTAAAACATAATCATATTTATAATAAAAAACATTTCCTGAGAATTTGAAACATAAAAGGAAGATATGATAATTCCCTTAATATGTGATGTTATTAAGAAAAAACATGAAATATAGCTATTGAATAATAATATCACTTATGTTACATAGTAATATATTAATCACTATATCATTCCTGTTCACATCTAAATTTTTTTCAATAAAAAATGGTCTAACTCATTGATTTTGGTGATGATATTTATCATGTATAAAAGATATAATTATCTTGAATGATTATGTATGAAGATATATCTAAATAAATAAGTTATATTTTTATTAATGGATCATCATTATGAAGAAATATATCTTGTTATGATGGCATTGAATGAGTAACTGAATAGGATCATGGATGGGGTGTCTAATGAATAATCATTGAAAATATAGTTAGGGTGTCTATCTAACTAAGGTATAATTTTTTGAATGTTGGGGTGTGGAAAATAGATTAAATTTTTGATCAAGTACTCTATTTTATAAAAATTGTATAATTTTTTCAATGTTGTAATTGATAAAATTTATATAGAAATCTTTGGTGGGGAATCCAACCAATGTTTGAAGGAGTATATAATTATAATGAATCACATTAATTAAATTTGTTTACTACTATTAATATTTATACAAATTAGTTGAGGATATGTCATACCAATTTTTTTTATTGAGAACTATAAGAAGTTCATAATGATGAATTTTAATTTTTGTAATTAAAACACTAATTCACCATCTCCCCACTGAATTGAAAATCTGGACAGGGGCTCTACATGTTGTACTTGATAATGGGATAACTATAATGAAATTATATTAAAATTATGAACTGATGATTTTTGGAAATGGGTGTGCTATATTTTTTGAGACAAATGGTGTTTTTATGAAGGAAAACGTATGATGAATTCAGCCCAAAATCAAAAAATATAATGCATAAATAGAGTATGATGATTAATAAGAATCATATATTAATATGATAGTCACTAATAAAAAATATAATCAAGGTGGTGTAATTTTAAATAATCATTTTAAGTATTATTATAAAAATGATTGTGTTTCAATATGCGAGGATGATTTATCACTTAGTGTTATTCATTATTAACTCACATAATATATGAATATTATTCCCAATGTGTTTTTAAAATTTCATATTCAATCAATAAATGTCCTTCATAATAAAAAAAATTCAACTGAATAAAGTATATAGTTCTATGGATGATTAAATATATGAAAAGGTTTTCATCGGATTAATAAATATGTATGACGAAATGAGGGAGTAGTGTCTCATTGAAATGAAAATTATGATATATATATAACTTAATATAAAATTAATTGTTATGGGGATTATTTATTTTTGATTTTTTGTAGAAAAATTATCAAATATTAATAATTATATAATGTTATCATATATAGAATAGATTCTAAATTAGGTTATATGGAAACCATGGTAAAAGAAATTTAAAATATTTTAAAATAATCAAGTAATATGCATTAATACTAAATCAAAAATTTGGAGGATTAATATAATGACATGATGTGTTTTTTAGGATGAGAAAAATTACCTCAACATGAATTGTTTTGAGATATGTGTTAGATTGATGAATCAAGAAACATAAAAATATTGAATAATATATATTTCTAAAAAAATTGATAATTCCACACATATTTTAAATGATATAAATTAAAATATTAACATAATTATATCATCATATTATTAAATGGAAACAACATTCAAAAAAAGGGTTCTCATAATCCATATATTTCAATATTTAATAATACTGTTTCAAATAATCCTAGTATTTTAAAACCTAATTCATGAAATGAATAGATGGTGAAAAATTCTCCTAAACTCACAACATCGAGTTTTGATGTGGAAATATATCTTTGGATATATTATAAAAAAAATTTTAAATGGTTTTTTATTCTATTTAGAAATTTAATGTTTTAAAAAATATAAAATATGAAGAGACTACACTGGAAATTTATAGAATAACATTTATTGACTACTGTTACCGCTTAAAGAAGATTAATATTCAGGAATTTTCAATCTGAAAAAAGATAATTCTTGAAAATAAAACAAGGGTACATATAAAGAGTAGAAATGATAAATAAAAATTGAAAAATGTATGGAGTAATGAAAACATCCAAATTTCAATTAATTTCAATGTTAAATATGCCAATAATAAATAAATTAAGGGTTTAAATAATAAATTTATAACATTATATAATCTCTCTAAAAAAATAGATTTTTCATATTAGTGAAAAAAATAAATATATGCCTTGTTGGAAAAGTAGAATAAATTATTGTTCCTTTTCTACCTAAATGGGAGAGAAAATTATGTCAAAACATCATTATACCCTCTCAAAATGAAGGATCATATTTAATAAATATCATAGGAAAATGTGAATAGATTGTATACATTTCATTTTTAAATTTCCTTATTCTGATTTTTATGGTGGTTTAACGAATTGTACGGGAATTCGACCTATTTTTTGTTAAAAAAAGTCATTTATATGAATCATGCATGAATTAAGTATATGTTATAGTGAATATATGAGAATATATTGTCAATGATAAATTGAACTAATTAAAATTCTATATCTTCCTCTAATACAAAGTTAGTTTGAATGACTAAATGAAATATAAGGTATATTTGGATTTATTTTCTATAGGGATATGGTATGTGTGAAATAATTACATAGAGGGGTTGCCTATAATAATAAATGGACGAAACATTATATGAAAAAATTTAGGAATTCATGTATATCATAAATTCACAAATAATAGTAGTAGGTCAAGAATTAGTGAATATTTTTTGGTTAAATGAATTGCAATTGGCTAAAACATAGAGGAAGAAAAATATTTTAGTGTGTCCAATGGAATGAAATTGTCTACAAAAATTGAGATAAAAGGTAATGAGAAGTTTTCCAAAAAATGAAACATAGATATCCATAATTATCAGGTGGATGAAATTATTCCACAAAACGAATATGTTCAAGGGAATAGAGAGGTTATTCAAATAAAAGAGACATAAAATAGGAAGATTAATCTTATGAGATATTCACATAATGATATTAGAACAAAAAATAGGCCATGTTGAGAACAATATCTTAGATAGAATTATACCTTTGAGAAAATAATATTTGCATCCATATTCGCATTTCTATATGATTTTTACTAACATAGTGGTAATTCATAGAGATAGATATATCCCATGAGTAGAGAATTGAAATGTTAATGTTGTTAAATACTTATTGCAATGCGAATTTTGATATTTGAAAACACATTTTAAAATTAATGATAGATTATGATAATCACACCCACATATCTAAAATAATGGATATAAAATTATTATTAAAGGGGATTTTATATTTATCTAGATAGGGGGAGATATATATTTATTCATATAAATAAATTTTTGTGATTATTGATATGAGTATATAATAGATAAATTTATTTATTTAACTATTTGAGGATCCCCAAAACAAAATGAAGTGAGTTATCTTTGTTCTGTATCACAGTTTTGATAATATATAGATACCCTTTATCTGCGTTGTTTTACATTCTGGTATTGAAAATATGTTTTACATTATAAACAAATTGGTTGTTATTTAATGGATCTTTTCAAAGAGAGAAAAGTGATGTTATAATTCTCCAACTATTGGGTAATACTAAGGCCATAGAAATTTATAGGGGAAGAGTATTCATTATTGTATTGATAAGAATAATAATATAATAAGTATAATATTGTAAATTTTAATTATTTACAGTTAATTTTATGATGAATATTAACATTATTATGTGAAAATGTATCACTAATAAAATAAAAGGGGATATTGAAGAACAATAGTGATATATATAAGAATTTTCTTTTTTATTTATATCTGAAAATAATATTTCAACTATATGGGGAAGACATGGAAGAGGATTTGAGGATGTTGATAAATTGTATTTCAAGCTTCATAATGATTCCATGTATGTTTACAGGTCGATTTAGGCACAATACATATCTATGTATAATGTTTTTAATGATGCTATCTTGAATAATTCATGAGAGGTCTTATATATAGTGGAATTAATTATTGTGAAATTTATTTAACTATTTTAATGCACATAGACTCTTTTCAATGATTATGATGAATATAATCAATTTCTATAACATGATTTAAGAGTATTAATTAATAAAAATGCAGATGAGCCTCAGCCGAGTTGGTAAGGAATCCTTAAGTGCATCAACATGAACCAGGTTCAAAACCAGGCAGAGGTATATTTCTGGGGATACTGTAGCAGTACTGTAGCATTACTGTACAATGTGCGGGACTGTAGTAGTACTATACATTGTGCGGGACTGTAGCAAAACTGTACATTGTGCTGGTACTGTAATAGGCACTATAGCAGGTACTGTTTGGTACTATATCAGTTTGAACTATCCACCTTGGACCATCTGTTTGGGCTTAGAGTCCTTAAGGTTTTCAGGACACATAGGCTTTCTGGTTAGTAGGGATTTCAGGCAACATTTAAGTCCCTTGAGCCACCTCAAGCCTTCGGGCCACATGCTTTTTCCCCAGACACATTACCAAAAAGGAGCAGCCCCAAAAGTGCATTCATAGTAGGTGAACTCACCAGAACAAAGACAATTGGATTTTTCAGAATAAGAGGGTATGATTATGCCATCGGGACCAGCATGTGGTTGCACCAGAATCCTAGCCAGACATCCATGAAAAGGTGGATAGCTACTATTATGATGTAGTTGCTGGGGAGGGGCAGTTCCTTTTAGATAGTCTGGTTGAATTCCATATGACCTTCAGGTCATGTAATCTTCTAAGCCTATGAGACTTGTAATCTCTGAGCCTATGAGACTTGTAAATGTTCCCCCTCATCCCATGAAAGGGGGGTTATCAAATATCAATAAAAATGAAGGTCTTCGGGCCATTTGGGCAATTAATAAAAAACCATGGAAACTATTTTTATTCTTATTTATTTGTAAGTAATATTATATTTAAATGATCATTGCGGATAATATTTTCATGAATATTTTTGAGAAAAAATTTAATTAAAAAGGGCATGAAAACTTCTATTATGGTTTGAAAGGATTTAATTATTAAGTCTATTAAATATATAATTATATTTTAAATGATATATATTTATAGACTATTTCTAAAATTTGTTTTATCAATTTATTTTGAGTATAAATTATTTAAAAAAATTACTCACCCTTTGCTAAAAAAGGACTCACCTCAAACACACATTTGGACATAAGTGGTCAACCACATGATAGATAGGTTGGTCAAGCCAAACATGAGATAAGGGTGAGGGTTTTTTATTTCATAAATCCCATTGTAAGTGCATAAAGAACATCATAAAATGTGGAATTGGATCATGGGTTTTTCCTACTATAATTCGTACTGGTTTGTTGAGGGGCATGTGGGGTTTTTCTGTAGTGTATCGGAGTGTTGAACATGTTTACCCCATCAAGTTGACGATAAAGAGATGATTCATATTATGTGAAGCCTAAAATGGATAAACATTAATTTGGGAATTAATTTATGTGAAAATTTGAACCACCATTAAATATATATTAATAAAATTTATTTCTTCTGATCTCGTGATTCCATACTATTTGATTGATTGTAAACTATGTACATTCAAAGTTTACATTGTCTTTTTCCTCATGATGAGGATGGTTTCTCCAATTTATCTCCATAAATATTATGAACACTATACTGGTTAGCTCTATTATTCTTATTTAATGGATGAGGTATTTAGAATTTCCTTAAGGCCAGACATAAAATAATTATCTTATTAGCATGTATTAGATGAATATGGTCACTATTTGAAATAATTTTAAGTTGAAATAAGAGTAACACTAAAGAATCATATAAACAATATTGATCATGTGATTAAATTATTATTTGAGCCTTAATTTTTTTAATCATATGATGAATCACAACCTCATAACTATTCTATCATAGATAACAATGATTTTGTGAATTATAGAGATTTACATGATCAGATACCCATTTTTGTTACACATAACTATGGTATGGTTGGGATTTTTGTATCTCAATATCTATGAGTTTCATAATTATATTTATAGGTGAAAGATTATTAACTGATAATTAAATATAGTGGAGAGGATATTATTAACATTCATATAAATATTATGATATATATGATGATTCTAGCTTGTGATTGATTATTTTTTATATAATATCTGCTATATCTTGAGAAAGATAATCTTCGTGACATTTTCACATGAAGGAGAAGAAACCTATGTGAAATATTAACGTGAAAGAGAAATCTGTAAAATGTGTTTTGGTTATGTTAATGAATGTAGACTCTGTATGATTTTTCATCGGGAGAAGAAGAATACCATTGTATTTATATTGGTTTTAGGGGGAATGGATGGAGATTATATGATTCACGAGTCATGAGAATGAACTGCGACAAATGAACCCCTCATATTTCAAAAAGAGAAGAAGCTGATTCAAAAATAATATTATGTAAAAAATAAGAGAGTAAATGAGAATATTATTCTACATATAAAGTAGCACAATGGAAAACATAAATATAGCGGAAGAATGATGATTTCATATAGAATAATTTGACAACGCATCTATACGATTATGAAATATATAAACATGGATCAACAAAAAACCCACCTTAGGTTTATATTTGTTAATATAATATTTAATCTGATAATATACAGATCAAAAAATAAAACATAAAATAAATATATAAATAAATGAGGATTCATGCGGTATAAAACCTAAACTACGGATTCCATAATTCATGTAAGAAGATAATTTGAATAAACTGAATTTACTAATATAGGTTATTATTCTGAGAATTTAAGAACGAGTTGAAAAATATTTTTTCCATTACAATTTTTAAATAAAATAATATTAATTAAACATGTGCATCACTTTCAAACATTTGACAGATGTTAGGAACATTATCAAAAGATGTATGAATTTATTGGTGGTGAAATTGAAAATAATTGGGATTATAAAATCATTCATTGGTGATTAGAAGTTATTGAGATTCATTATAAGAGACACATATAGTAAAATAAATTCACATATATGTACTAAGTGTGATGATAATATCGATATTATGCTTAATAAATTTTAAAAGTTTTTAATGTCCAACAATATTTTTTTAGAAGATATTGATGATCAGGAATGTAAATACGAGAAATAAAAATCCTACAGTTTCGTAGGGGATGATCACAATGAACAATGACAACAAAATTCAACCTTTTCCAATTCATGGATAAGAATGGAGATATTTATGTATGGGTTTCTACCCAGATGAAGTATAGTTTTGAGTTTGGGTTCTTAATAAGTAATGTATGAGAATATATTTGGGAAATATAAATAACCACGGAAAAAATAGTTGGATTGATGTGGTGTCAAACCATGATCATCTATTAGGACAACTAATAGGTCTCATATATAGTTTTTTCACTATCTATTGTAATAATTGATCAAATTATTGTACCAAATCAATGTTATGGAATCTAACCTACCAAACAATGACAATATTGTTTGTTTTATTTCCTTTTATTATTTCTATATACGAGGTGAAACAATGAGATATGATTTATTTCATTATCATCCATAATATAAGTAATCAAAAAATTATTGGAAACTAGATTTAGATAACCTCTGATTATAGTACATATCCTTAAGGTAGACTTTGAGGATTAGTATAGAAGAACTTCCTAGAATTTTGGTGTTGTATAGATTTTTTGAGTTTTCCAAGAAATAAATCCATGTCTGGATACGAGCAGGTAGAGGTGGGTCTGGCACTAATTTACCTAGGGGTAACACCCGAAAACACCGCTTTGAGCTAGACTCGAACGAGAAATGGTGAATGACAATGGGACTTGATGCACTATGGGTAACGACACTATTGGGGGATATTCTTAGGATAATACTCAATTTCTTTACAAACCATTACGAAGGTTTTATAAAAATATACTTCCAAAAAGAAAACATTTTTTATGATTATGGATTATATCCATAAACTGTTCAATTTATGTTATCTATTTTACAAGTTTGGAATTATTCATTGAAATTCATAAACTGACCTAGTGTATGCCATTGTATATAAACGTCTCACAGTATAAGGAATGTGAACTCCAGCAATATGTATAATCCAAAGAGTATGATGGATCATATATTTCACGGTATTAATCTAACATTTATATGGGAAATAATATCCAATGTATTCTCAATATATGAAGATATACTATCATGTGATAAAAAATAATTAATGAATTTTCAGAGTCCTATGGCTTTGAAGGGAAGAAAGAGCAGAGAAGGATGAAAGAGAGAAAGATTGATAAAGGGAAGAGGGAAAAGAAGGATTTCCACATATGTGATAACTGTGGAATGAATCAACATTGTAAATGTTTGAATGTAATGGGAGTTTTTTATAAGTGTGGAGAAAATGGACACAAATAACGTGATTTCATAGCGTAAGATAATTGTTTCAAATGTGAAGTGCTTCATTTGCAAGGAGTTGGGACACTGAGAATAGATGTCTAAATCATCAAAGTATACCCCAAATGCTACTATTGGATAATAATAATGTTATGATACTACCGAAGAAGAAGAGGAATGATTAGATCTCTTACGATGTTATTAATGTATTGTTTCATTTGAGTATTGTATTAATGTTGTACATGTTATAATAATTATTGAGTATATAAGGTTTGTACTGCAGTATTATTTCATTAAAGATTTGAGATTGAGTGGATCCAAGAAATGTTACTCAGTAGCAGGTTAAATTTTTGGAAAATATTTGGTTGAGAGAAATATAAACCATAATATGGTTCTGATATCAAGGTAGAGATTTTGGAATAATTCATGATTGATATGGATAAATTATATTGGATATTCTTGACTACCTTGAAACTGATTAATGATTTGTATATTCCATCATTGTTGGAGTTTACAGCATTTTTGGATAGAAGGAGTATATCCATTATTCAATAAGGAATAAGGGAGAAAGAATGTAATCTATATGGTTTTATGGTAATTCATGGTGTTACCATGTTTAAAAATAATACATTATGATGGTTTTGACTTGTTATTATGTGAAAAAAATAATCTTCATTGTCTTTATATTTTATATAAATTCTAGACTATGAATATGGATAGAAGTATTTTGGATAAGTCTAAAGGTTGGAATGTATTAGGTTTAAAATTCGATACGACTGTTAAGGTTATTTTTGGATTGTTGTAAGAAGGAAAACACGTAAACCGTGTGACAACACATCGCATTGGACGAAGCAGGGGAATTGAGTCCACAACCATAGTGTAATTTGGGTTTATCACCAACCACTGGACTACGTGGAGTCCATGAATTGTATAATGTATTTTTTTAAGAGTGTATTACAGGTGAATTATAAATTCATTTTATTGTTACCCTATAGGAATAGGATAAATATAATATATTTTTATGTTATATTATCTTTTAGAGTGAAAGATTAATTTGTGGTAGAAATTAGTTAAATGATGGAACTCTACTTGTAAAATATATATATAAATATATATATATATTTCATCTCTTATTCTATGAATAAATTAATTCTTAATCATTTCGTAAGGAATCATAAAAAAATTGTGTTTTCCTAATACCTTATGTTTTGTTTAACTGAAGATATTTTAAATCAGCATAAATTGATAGATTTGATGCCCTCAATTTTACACTTGTTTGTGATTGATGACCTCAATTACTCCCAATAAATAATTTCGTTTTTATTCCAATTATGTGTCTCGAATTTCCACCAATGTGTTATTAATCGAGATCATAATATGGTGGTTACCCTTTCACTTCCATTTCCCTCTTATTAAGACTAAATTTTACTAAGCCAATTTTTAAGGTGGGATTTCCCACAAAGGTATTCTATATTCCCAACCTTCTATTTTTGAAGAACAATTTCAAATTGTGAGGATGAAATTTATTGAAGGAGGGAATAATGTAACACCCCAGGATTTTATATTACGTTATTTTATCAAAGTAATTCAATAACATGAACTACACGCAACACTGAGTTCAAGCGGACCACGACATACCAAACTAGTCGTTCAAAAGAAGTTATGAGTAGTATTAACTTAATTTTTGAAAATTATATAATCCTTATAATTTTAGAATTCATATTATGAGTTTCTTAGACATAATGTATAAACAAATTCATCCTTTTCAGATAAAAGTAGTATTTTTTAAAAAATGAAATTGGACCGCCTTTTAATGAAGAACCCTTTTTAAATAAAATATTTGAAATTTATTATAATCAATTTGACAAAATAAACTTTTCCTTTAGTATTGGGACATTAGAATTTAGTTTCAAATAATGTTTTGTGTTTTTCTGATAAATTTTATATTTGGGTTAATAGTGAAAAATACTATGTTTTAACTAAAAACAACTATTTTAATCAAAATAATTTATAGTGTAGAATTATAAATATTAATGGTTTGGAAGAATAATTAGATTATATTCTTACCATTTAATCCAATTATGGTCATTGTATGTAATTTCACTACGAAATTGGATATAAACAAGTGTCAATCTTTGGATATTATTATTTCATAAAAATAAGCCTTTTGGTTTTGACAACATGAATTAATTTTTAATTAATTATTAAAACTTATATGTTTTGAAATTTATAAAATAGAATACATTTTTGATTTCAGAATATCAATATTTTCTTATGGAGAATTTTTTGTTTTTTTAGGAAACTTTAAATTTTTTATGTATAGTGAAAAACACTGAGTTATAGTTTAAAAACCGAATTTTATTAAAATAAATATTTTTTATTTAAATTTATTTTCGTCAAAATAGATACATAATACCTATTTATGTTCAATGTAATTAATTGGAGTTAGTTTATTATAATTATATATATATATAAATATTTTATTGAACTTTTCACCGTCTTTTACCATCTCCTATGATCATTTTCAAATTTTCATAAAACTTAATTTTACCACTTCTATGAGTTGAATTTAAAAAATTTGCCAGACATAGTTGATTTCATTATGTAATATGTGGTTCAATAAGATGATAATAATTTTTTGATGAATAGTAACATTTTACTTTTATTTCCAACAGTTAAAAGTAAATAGGGTAATTAAGGGTAAAAATGATATTATTATTACCCTAATACATGTCCTAATTCTATTGGATAAGTGTAATTCATCTAGATAACCATAGGAATAAAATATGATCATTAAGGTCCACTTGGATTAGATTAGGATAATTTGTATTATTTTATTTAAAAAGAGTTAAAAGAGTTAAAATCAATGTTTCATAAATAAGATATTTTTAATATTGGGATACATATAAGATAAATTCAACTGTAAATATTAATTAGAAAGAGAAAAATATTTTCTACATAATGTAATTTTATTTATAATTTTTAGACATTAAATAATTAAATTTATATTGGACACAATCATGATGCAGTAATTACCTAATTAATGAAATATTAAAATAATTGTTATTATAAATATTCAAATAAAGGTAATTTGATACTTTTTATGAATTCCACTAATTTTAAAGATTAATATGACATATTATGGTTGGCTATATAACTTTTTTTCAAAATAATAATGTAGTTATGAATTTAGTAAAAACATAATATCAAATAGGGTCAAAATTGAAATAAAAGTGTTTTTAAAACAAATATTATATTATTAATTAATATTCTATTCCAAAAAATATAAGGATATGCCAAATGAAATTTATAATTATAGTTCTATCATTAAAGTATCACATGGGGTTCTCTTGGATTTATATAGTATGTTTATGAACCATATATTATAAAAATATAAACAGGCATGGTAAAAACCAAACTATTTAACTAAGAGTTAAATTAAAATATAAAGTTAATATATTCACCCAAACCTGTCTAAAACCTGTTGGTTGAGTAAGTTTCGACCCATAACCATCATATTCTACAACCAATCCATTTTGGAGCCTTTAAAAACCTAAAATGATTTAATTTTAAAATAATATTTCAATCTTTTCCTAAGGTTCCCCTCACCCATCTTATAAAAGGGAACTCCCCCTTATCTCTAATTCACACCTTCAAATACATTTGTCTCAGCCAACCCCTACCCAAATACCCTTTCAACAGTCCTCCCTTCATTCTATAGTACTTCGTTTAGTCAGAAAGCCATTTTTAGGTTCCCCTCACCCCTCTTATAAAAGGGCACTCCCTTTAATGGCTATATTCTGCTACCATATAATGTTTGTCAATACTATTTTGTCTTTTGTTAAAAATTCTTCGGTTCCACAATCATTTTTCATCTTCTGTACTCAGGTAATAAGTGTTGTTGAATTCTCTTATTTGGAAGTGATTTCCACCGGTTCATTCTCATTTGGTAATGAATTTTTCATCATTCGAACTACTTCTGAAATTGAAAAATATTATAAAATCAAGTTATTTTACATTATCAAATACTAGACATACACTAATTAAGTTATGTTTATTCCCATTAAAAATTAATTATATTTCTACGTTTTGGCTATAGTATCAGACGTTATGATTCCTCTGATTTTTAAGGAACTGTCATTAACAAAGATAACTGCTTATCCATCATGAATATGAAGAGGTATCAATATTTTCATATCACATATCATATGTTAAGAGAAATCAGTATCAAGTATAATTGGTTTGATCTTATGTTAGTTTTAAAAGTAACTCAACCAAAAAATATCTTTCCTCAACCATCTTATTTCCTCAATTTTTGTTTCTATTATAAAGAAATTGTTCTGAAATGAGTTTCACACATATTTTAGCATGACAAATATCCTGGTCACATCATCCAATCACATTTTTCAAATATTTAAATAGATTATCTTTTGTAATGTTTCTAATATCTTGATAATTCCCATTTTCATCTTTCTGTATGTTAGGAAAGATATCTATTATTGTTTCACTATTTCTTCCTCAAATTTCAAAACATTTTTTGGATAGAGATGTGTTTTCCAACAATTATAACTTATATTATCATATATTCAACAAAAATATAAATATACAAAAAAATATTTATTATCTATACATGAAGGGTATTTTTCAATAGAAACATTATTGAGGTTGGTAACTTATTTCTTCATAAACATTTTCCAGATGTAAACTATATTTTTTTGAATTAAATTTATACTTTTATAGATTTGATAAATTTGTCACATCTTTTATCCACCCAATATTTCAATTTAATTATTTATGATCATTTAATTTTTAAATAGTATTATGATACATTAATTTTTTATGTAAATATTTCACCCAATTATCATATTTATGTTTCTTAT
Source organism: Viscum album (assembly GCA_963277665.1). Classification (NCBI taxonomy): domain Eukaryota; kingdom Viridiplantae; phylum Streptophyta; class Magnoliopsida; order Santalales; family Viscaceae; genus Viscum; species Viscum album. The sequence goes on from OY728148.1 coordinate 478,402,003, forward strand.
AAACATTAGAAGTCTCAAATATTAATTCTGGGGATTAATAAAAATTATAATTCACCTTCCTCCGAGAACATTATAATTTAATATGTTTTTAATTACAACATTTATAAATATTATACCTTGGATTCCAACATCATATTGATATCTTAAATCATCTTTCTCTATTCATCAATTCTAAATATGTAACATAAAATCTCCTCAATTTATTCTTCCTCGTACTCGATAATATATTTGTGTCCATCAAAAACTTCTTCACTATATTTAAACATAAATCATATTTATTAATTGAATTTTTTTATCAAGAAATTCAATATTTTTTGTTCTTATTTGACACTATATATAATATTTTTCACTTTGTTCTTAACTATTTAATCAATCTGTTATTTTCACTTCATTTTCTATGACGTTTTGGAATTTTATTGAACATTTGTCTTCAAATGATTTGTTTTCAGTTAAATCTAATTCAAAATTATTTATCAACATAATAAATTTTTACATGAAAGTATTCTTATATTTTTTGGTATATTTTTCTTCAATATCATTTTTATTCTACTTCTTCAATCAATGTTTTACATTCAAATCATCTCGATATTCTCAATCATTAGTCTTGAAAAAAGTTGTAGAAAAGTAGTTAATTCAACAACACTAAAAAGGGTCAACATCATTTCAAGTTTTTTAATTCTGGGATTTAAGACCCACTATTTCTTCATTAAAATATTAATCATATTTATCTTAAGACTCAAAAGGGTCAACATCATCAACAACTTGTATTAATATCGTTATCATGGCTTCATAATCAATTTCATATTTCATTTTCATTTTAAATATTGTATACTACCCCATTTCATAAGAAATAAAAAATTTATGAAATTTATTAAGATATAAAACATCCTAATCATAAAAAGAATAAATTTTAGAAACAATCATGTCTGAAAATTTTATCATATGTTTCTTCATAATTTATGAATTAATAAATCTCTAAAACCTTGAATGTTGGAAACAATATAATTAAATATAATTAAGTATTTACAAAAAACACTACACAACTCATTTTGAATTCTTCATACTTAATATTCCATATTTTTATATTTTCTTCCTTAAATTTTTTATTCCCTTAGATAACACATTCCATATTATCCCAAATACATTTTAATTTTTTGAGACCTATCACATTATGATAAATTGATTTTGATAAGGACATGAGAATATCATTTCTAGACCTGCCATCTACTTATATATTTCTTTTATCAACAATTGCAATTATAGAATCTCTCCCAATAGGTGGATTCCCAATAGTATCAACATCAAAAAAATCAAGGACCAGTGAGATAAGATAATAATTCATCCTAGTTTTTCATCCATAAAATGATTTTCCATCAATAGTATAAATTTCACTATTTTTTAAAAAACTGATATTTTAAATGATATGGATTAAACAAGGGATCCTTTTATCCGATACTAATAGAGTTTAAAAATGATAAAATTACAACTGAGATGGGTGATGAATTAGTTCTTTTAATTTTTAATTTATTCAATAATTTTCAAAACATAACCCCTATAAATTGTCATGATTTATTTCCATATCAACATTTAGAAAATAATAAGTCTAGAAAAATACGGAATGAAAGTAAATTTTTTTTAAAAGGTTCATCATGGGTGTGACAAACTACATCCATTCCATAGACATGCTGACGAGTCTTTGGAAATACAATATTAATAAGAAGGAAATAGAACCTATGTAGACACTATGGAATCCCGCCTTTTTATAACATAACTTTTCATAACATTTTACAAAACCGAGGATCTTTATGGTTTAGTGTCTTAGACACTAGGAACTTAAAACATGAAAACATAAAACATCCTTCTTAAAAACTTGAAAGGATTGTTCTTATGTTCATACTATGTTCATTATTGCATCTCATAACCTAGGGACATACATCAAAAGAAAGGTGAGCAGAAGGCCCAGTAAGGGAAACAAGGGAAACCTTTAACATGTGAACTTGAGATACATCAACAATGTCATGAAAATGAACTTTAAGGCATGAGAAAGAAATAATGAGGCATATCATAATAAAAATAGCGTAATTCATTACTTTAATATGTGGCTACAACATTAAACATTGATAATCTTTTCTGTTTCAACAAGGTCTATCCCCAAGGTTTCATTAAAAATTACCAAGGTTATTCACCAATGCATCGTTAAAAATGGTTATCTCTAGAGATTATGTCTTTACGCAATGCATTGTAGCGCTATCAGGGAGCACCGTTAATTTTTATTTATTATCATGTTAGCCACATATATCACCATAAATAATTTCATAAATAACCCATATATAATAAAAGGAATGGGTTTCATTTCATAATCAAAATGTTTTAAAAACTACTTTAAAGACATGATCTGTATGTCACATTAAACCCACGGAAAGGGAACACAGATCTCATTTATGTATATACCAGAATTTAGAATAGAACTTTTTGGTATATATTTGAATACACCTTTAGAAGTAATAACTTTGAGAATTCAATTTATAAAATAAATTAATTTGAGAATAAGAGAGAGACATTTTGAGACGGAAATTCTACAGCATAACGGCTATGTTACGAGGTTTTAGAAAACATTGAAAAGAGAAGGGACATGGGTCACCCACTCATAAATGATCCATAAAAAAGCAGGTAGACATAATATAATGTATTTAAGAACATGGTAATTAATTTGAAAGATATACCATATGAAATGAAGAACATGAAAGGAAGACAAAAATAAGATTTCTCTTATAAAAATTCAGCAGCCTAATGGTGTCACTTAAACTTCAAAAAAAAATTGATGAGATCAAATATGGTCTCTCATCCTATGAGAATAAAACAAAATTATTATATATATAGAGATCATACCCCCAAAATAATAAAAATGAACTCTAAATACATGACATTAAAGTAGAACTTTGAAAAATGAGAAAGGGGAACGAACCCCTTAAACATTCGGCAGCCTAACGGCGTCACCTAAACTTCAACAAAAATGAATTGACAAGATCAAATAGGGTCTATCATCATACGAACATAAAATATCTGTATGAAAGATATAGAGATCATACCCAAACATAATAAAAAGGATCTTGAAATTATTGACATGAAAGTTGAACATTGAAAAATGAGAAAGATGAGCGAATCCCTTAAAAATTCAGCAGCCTAACGGCGCTATATAAACTTTCTTAAAATTAATTGATGTGACAAAAAAGGGGACTCTAATCATATTAACATGAAAAGGGAAGTAAGATAAATATAAAAGAACATCCTCGAACATTAGATCATAGAGAATAAAATAAATGACAAAAAAGAGATTACTTGAAAATAAATAGAGAGGTAGGATCCCTTACCATAAACGTAACTCTTAAAATTCGATGGATGGGACCTTGAGGGCTTGGGGGAACCTTGGGAGGACTCCATGGGAAGAAATGATTCCATAAGATCATTGGGGGAGAGTCGGGAGTAAAAACATAAAGTAGTAAAGGGTGGGTATTTATAGGGAAGGTGAGGTGATACTTTAATAATTTCAAGAGACACCTCACAAGTGGGTTTCTTGAAATCATGGTGTCTCCCATGGTATATCCCTTGGATTTAGAAAACATGGGTCCCCCAATACAATAATTCATCACCTTTGGTCAGCCAACCCTTAAAATATATCATGACATCATCATGACATAGTTATGATGTCATTAAACATATTGAAACCCTAAAACTGCATTTTTACTATTCACTTTTAATTCATCTTTCTCAGAAAAATCCCAAAATTTCACCATAACCAAATATCAATGATATAATTAAAAATATGAACTATATTTTATAAAAATAATTTCTAAAATATTTTTAATTTAATTTTTAAATAAATACACTATTTACTGGAAATTCACAAACTTCACCATAAGCAGAGAACACAATTTTAATTATAACAAAGGATTACATAAGGCAGTTATGGTCTCATTACATAGCCTGTTATAAAACCAGAATAGGACCTAAGAGTAAGGTGTGCTAAGGTGAGAGAATTCGTGGGCGGCTCGGCCAACATTGCACAAGTAATAATTTCTACTAGTTTTAACTTCTCCTGAAGGCGATTCTGTTCTAGCTTCTCACCATGAAGTTCGGCTTGGGTTTGGTCCAGAGCAAAGCCTAGTGGTGCTACCTTCTTCCAAAGTTCTGTTAGATGTGCTTTTATTGGCCAAAGACTACTGTATTAAGACATCGAATCTTCTTTCTATATTAATTAACCAAGATCACTTGTATTTTAGAAAAATATCAACATTTAGTTTCAAACAAAAATATTAACCAATAGTCACATAACAGTCGAAACCCAACAGTATCATTTTAATTATACCCATGTTATCAAATGAAACAGTTTTTTTGAGTATAAAAAAATAAAATAACACACAAAATTAGGAAAAACAATTTATTCAGAATTTCGGGTTGTTACAATCTTCTCCCTAAAGAAATTGTGTCCTCGCAATTTTTAAAAATTGGGATTGGAAATTTCATTGAATGTCCCACATTAGAAAAAGAGTCAGTAACACTATAACTTTAAAAGAATGAAAGGGAAGTATAATAGTCACCTGATTTAACCCATACTAGGATTCCATGTAGGAAAACATGGATATGGAAGAAAAAACTAAGGGCCACGTTCTGAAGTAGAGTGATAGAAAACATGATTAGGAGAAATTTAAAAACAAGAAAATCACAAAATTATGATGGGTTAAATGGTATTTGATTTCCCCTTAGTAAACGTTAACAGACAACGTTTTTGTTTTACATTGCATTTAATAGTTTTTAGGAAATCATTTACCACATATAATTAAAACACAAAGAAATATATTTACCTTCAAGTAGAGTTTCATCCCTTAATATGTTTCTACCAAATCTAATATTTTCTCCAAACAATGATATTTCAAAAAAAACACTTGGCCTCATCAAAACACAAGAATCATATTCTATAGAATCACATAACCCACCAAATATTAACTATCTATTTCTACTACCTTTAAAAATTAAACCAAAAATAGAAAGGGTAAGATAAAACTACTCTTCCAAAAGAAAGAACCCCAGAGGAAGGGAAACTACTTTAAATCTTGAAAGTTCCATGTTACTACCCAAAGTTCATCATAGACCATTCCAAAATTAAATTTCCTTAAAATTCTTCAAAATAAACCACACTATGATTGAAACCCAAATACAAGAAGGATTTGATAACATATTCGTCCAAAATAAACTTCATCAATTATCTCCAAACAACATCATCCACTCTTAACGTCTTATAACCAAAGTAGATAACCTAAAAATATTTTCCCCAAGATAGGTTAATTATTTTCATAAGTAACATATATTACCATACGTTCACCTTAAATTCATCTATTCTTAAAAATATAAGTCAAACTTTATTCCTCAAAGAAATTACCGTAGTAATTTTTTTAGTTCGATCATATAGGGTTCCCAAAATAGTGAATGTCTTCCAAAATAATAATTGTCTTTTAATCGCCTAATCATCATTTTTTTTCAAGAATGAAAACATCACAACATCAACATGTGGTACATAACAATTGATGTTTTTTTAATGATAAAAAACCATCATAGGTAGTGACTCGATGTTCTTAGAAAACATTAAGGATATGATCATAGAGAACGAACTAAAATACAACATGACATAGACAATTATTGCAAAGAAGTCACATGTACATTAGTAATCATGTTCCATCTCAGTATGTGACTTGCATTGTTCCATTGTACTTGAATATTTTTGATGCTCATCATGCTCATCATCTCTTCCAAGAGATCATTGCCTTGGAAAATGTCTAACTTCTCCACATTTACGATATTGAAAATTATCAGGTACATTAGATCAAACCTTATCTCTATTCATCACATTATCCATTATTTTAAAGGAATTTGATACTTTATGCCCTATATTACTACACTTAATAAATCTCCAAGTTCATTTGTTACATTCTCCTTGGTGCCTCTTCCCACACTTTTTACAAAAAGATATTGGGTCTTCTTTCCCGTATCAACTTTATCAGTTGAACATCCTTGAGACTTTTTCTTCTTCTTCCTTGATGAATTTGGGCATTCAAATAGGTACCAATTATTAATTGTCATTTTTGATAGCTGGTTTGGCATAATCACAACATGTTCAACTTGATCTCTCGTCATCTCTGTCACATTAATAGGGCAACCATCACATTTCCTATCACATCAGTTGTTGGGACTTGTTCTTCTATTTCCTGCCATTAACTAAGAAAAGAAAGTATAATTTGGGGCTTAAATAATTAGCTAATAATCATTAAAAGGAAACTTTAAACATAGAAGGATAAACATGTATAAGGGAATTATACCCTAACTTGTGATCCCCAATGTTCCAATCTAGGTTATCTGTGATCATACATTCTTATGTAAATCTTTATTTAATTTTATTATTGTTCCTTTAATAATGGTTCATACTAAGCTTATGAATTTACCAAAGAATATCCCCCAGGAGTGTCGTGACCAAGAGTGCATCAAGGCCCATTGTCGTTTACTTGTTCTTGTTTGAGTCTAGCTCAATTTAGTGTTTTCGAGTTTTAACCCTATGTACATATGTGCCAGAGCCACCTCTACCTGCTCATATCCAGACAGGGATGTATTTGCTTGGGAACCCTTTACTCAATACTCACCTAAATACCAAGAAGATTTATTATATTTAAACTTTTCTATAGGTTTCTTCCTAATGTTTTAATATCCTAATTTCCACAAATAACTAAACCATCGTTTGATACAAAATATGGAATCACGCCTTTTTATAACATAACTTTTCATTACATTTTTCAAAACCGAGGATCTTTAAGGTTTAATGTCTTGGAAACCATGAACATAAAACATGAAAAAATAAAACATCCTTCTTAAATACTTGAAAGGATTATCCTTATGTTTATCATACGTTCATTATTGCATCTCATAACCTGGGGACATACATAAAAAGAAAGGGTGAGCAGAAGGCCTAGTAAGTGAAACAAGGGAAACATTTAACATGTGAACTTGAGATACATCAACAATGTCATGAAAAAGAACTTTAAGGCATGAGAAAGAAATCATGAGGCATATCATAATAAAAATAACTTATTAATTAACTTGATTATGTGGCTAAAACATTTAATATTGAAAATCATTTCCATTTCACCAATGTGTATCCTCAAGGCGTCATTAAAAATTACCAAGGTTATTCACCAAGGTGTCGTTAAAAATGGTCATCTCTAGAGATTAAGTCTTTACCCAATGCATTGGAGGGCTATCAGGTCACACCCTTAATTTGTCTTTATTATCATGTGAGATACATATATCATCATCAATAATTTCATAAACAACCAATATATCATAAAAGAAATGGGTTTAATTTCATAATCATAACGTTTTAAAAAATGCTTTAAAGACATGATCTTTATGTCACTTTAAACCCACGGGAAGGGAAAGCGGGTCTCATGTATGTAAATCCCAGAATTTAGAATAGAAAATTTTGGTATATATGTGAATACCCCTTTATAATAAATATCATTGAGTATTCACTTAAAAAAATAAATGAATTTGAGAATAAGAGAGAGACATTTTGAGACGGAAATTCTACAGCATAACAGCTATGTTACAAGGTTTTAGAAAACATTGAAAATAGAGGGGAAATGGGTCTCCCACTCATAAATGATCCATAAAACAGATGGGGAACAGAATATAAAGGATTTAATAATGTGGTATTGAAATTTTAAAGATATACCAAATTAAATGAAGAACATGAAAGGAAGACAAAAATTAGATTTCTCTTATGAAAATTCGGCAGCCTAATGACACCACTTAATCTTAAAAAAATTAATTGAAGAGATAAAATACGGTCTTTAATAATATGAACATAAAAGATCAGTATGATAGATATAGTGACCATACACCAAAATAATTAAAAGGAACTCGAAAGACGTGAAATGAAAGTAAAACTTTGGAAAATGAGAAAGGTAAACGAATCCATTAAACATTCGGCAGCCTAACGGTGTCACATAATCATCAACATAAATGAATTGACAAGATAAAATAGGGTCTCACATAATATGAACATAAAATATAAGTATGATATATATATATATATATATCATACCACAAAATAATAAAAAGAAACTTGAAATGCTTGACATGAAAGTCAAACTTTGAAAAATTAGAAAGGTGAACGAATCCCTTAAAAATTCGGCAACCTAAGGGCGCCACATAAACTTTCTTAAAATTAATTGATGAGAGGAAGAGGGGGTCTCTCATCATATGAAAATGAAAAGGGATGTAAGCAAAATATAAAATAACATCCTCCAACATAAGATCATGGAGCATAAAAAAATTGACATAAAAGATATTACTTGAAATGAAAGAGAGAGAGGTAGGATCCCTTACCTTAAACGTAACTCTTAAAACTCGATGGTTGGGACCTTGAGGGATTGGGGGAACCTTGGGAGGACTCCTTGGGATGAAATGACACTAGAGAGTCATTGGGGGAGATTTAGGAGTGAAAAATAAATGAATAAATGGTGGGTATTTATAGGGAAGTTGAGGTGATACTTTAATAATTTGAAGGGACACCTCACAAGTGGTTGTCTCAAAACCATGGGCTCTCCCATGGTATTTCCCATGGAGTTCGGCCACATGGGGCTCCCAATACAATAATTCAACACCTTTGGTATTCCAACCCTTAAAATATCTCATTATATCATCATGAAACCATTATGATGACATTAATCATACCGAAATCCTAAAACTGCATTTTTACTATTCACAAAAAATTGATTTTTCTTAGAAAAATTCCAAAATTTCACCTTAACCAAATATCTATTATATGATTAAAAATATGAACTATATTTTAGAAAAATAATTTTCTAAATATTTGTAATTTAATTTTTAAATAAATACACTATTCACTGAAAATTCACAAACTTCACCATAAAAGAGAACACAATTTTATTTATAAATAAGGATTACACAAGGCAGTCATGGTCTCATTACATATCCCCTTATAACACCAGCATAGGACCTAAGAGTAAGGTGTGCTATGGTGAGAGAATTAGAGGGCGGCCAGCCAACATTGCACGAGTAGTAATTTCTATCAGTTTGAACTTTTCGAGAAGGCGAGTCCATTCTAACTTCACACGATGAATTTCGGCTTGGGTTTGGTCCATATAAAATCCCATTGGTGCTAAATACTCCCCAAGTTCCATTAGATGGGCTTATATTGGCCCGATACTACTGGATGAAGCCATCGAATCTCCTTTCTATATTAATTAACCAATATCACTTGTATTTTAGACAAATCTCAACATTTAATTACAAACGGTCATGTTGACCAACGGTCATATAAAAGTCGAAACCCAATAGTATCATTTTAATTATACTCATGTTATCAAATGAAACGGTTTTGTTGAGTATAAAAAAATAAAATAACACTCAAAATTAGGAAACAAGATTTATTCATAATTTCGGGTCGTTACAGACACCTATTATATAATTTTATCTCCTAATAAAAATTCTTATGATGAATACCATAAATTAGAAATTATTTCAAATAATAGAATTTATACAAAAAACAATAAATAATTTTTTTGAAACTATCCACAATGGCTCATCCAGAATCCTTAGTTCGATTTGGCTGGTTCCAATTTTATTAATCTAATGAGTCTGGATCTGATTCCCTCAATACGATGTCCTTTGATTCTATCAATATGATGTTTCTAGTTCCACTAATCTCAATTATATGGAGTCAATATTATAAACCCATTATCAACATTTAATGCTCAATATCTTCTCAAATTGTCATCATGATATTCATCAGTCAAATTGACATAATCCAATTGACTAAATAAGATATTTCTCAACCCAGTAAGAAACAATTAATTGTCGTATCATCCTCACGAGACATCTAGACATGAATTACTCTCAAATTATTTCTATAATTGTCATCCTTTTGCACCTATATAATAATTAATACTAAAGTAATGATATGTGCATTTATTTATACTCAACTTAGAAAAAAGTGAGAAATATCAAGACAAATTTTGCTTCCCCAAATTTCAAAACCAATGAATATAATTCTCATTTAAACATAAACATTTTACTAATAAATCCACATGATATATCTATGAAATTTACAAAAAAATTAATTTCATGATTAACCGCATCAAATCTTCATAAACACATATGGAATTTTATTTTTGAGTATTCTTCATATTCCGCTCATTATGATTGTATATCCTTCTCAACAAATTACTATCGGTTTCCATGTAATCTAATGACGAACTGTTTCCATCTGAGTAATTAAGAATTATTTTTCCTTATCACTGATTAAAAAATCTCCATCATTCTCATCTCATTGTGTATTTTTTTCTTTCTCAACTCATGAAGATATTATTATAGATTCATCTGGATTGAATACTCATAGTTATTGAATTCCAATTACGATGAAATTCACATTATAATGGAATCTCAAAACATCTAATTTTATATTCTTCAATCATTATCAACTTCACACATTCTTTATTTAGGATCATATCATCCAAATAATTCATCTTTTTATGGATTTCTTCATTAAGATTAAATCACTGTTAATGTGGAATTAAATTTAAAATATTATATTTTATTATGATGTAATTATTCACTATGTAATTTTGAATGTCATCAAACCTCTACAACATTTCATCAATAGATTTTACCATTATTGTTTTCATTGTTTGTGAGAAATTATTTATAAAAAAATCATCATCTTATTAGTTTTCTGATCATTGAAAACTTAATAATTCTTAAATTCACTTTCTTCTACAAAACTATAAATTATCACTATGACATCATCACCCATTGACGTTTGTTTTTATCTAACAATGGAAATTTAAAATTTCATCAAACTCAAATTTATGCCAAAAATTCACCTAGATTCGAGGATTAAATATAATGAAGGTGAATAAGGTGCACTATGTATAATGAATATTTATTGTGATGGATATGGATATGATCCTTGAATAAAAGAAATCTTTTTATGATAGTTGATTTATAAAAAAATACAAAAAATTGTTAAAACAATTTAGCAAAATCTTTCTCCAATTTCTATTATATTTAAGTTAAATATTTTGATACTGAGTATCATTATAAGGATATGTTCATAATCATTCAAAATATAACTAAAATAAAGAATCGTTAATTTATTCACCCTATTGATATATAAATCTCTTTTGATCTCCTAAACCATTATAGGATAAACTGTGGAATACATAAAATAATATGAGTTAAAAATAGTAGTAAAGGAATAAACAAGAAAACATAAAATAAAATATTTTTTAAAAGGAATACATTTATATTAAAAAATACACTATTGAAGAAAATTCATTTTTTTGTAGAATATAAGGAATATGAAATAATAAATTCGTGGAAATATGGAATTGTTTGAACCGCTAAAAAATTATAACGTATGTAGAGTTCAATGATAACTATTAAGAAAAAATCATGTCGATGACTGAGTCTAATCATAAATTATGTTTACTTCATATTCGCATATATATTATCTCATGTGATAAAAGAATTACCCAAATAATTAGAGTACTATCTATGGGAAACCATACATACATGTATATACTGTTGTGTTACAAAAATAGTCAATCATATTTATAACATATTTTTATGATTTTCAAATGGAAGAAGGTTATATCTATAATCATAACATATATTTAAATAATATGATGTATCATAAAGGCTTCTATGAAATAAGGAATTATAATTCAAAAAACACTTAACAATAAAAATTATCATAGATCATGGAAATTATTGTCCAAGTAAAGTGATGATGTAAAATGGTTTTATACTTAAATATGAAAATGTACCTCTAATGTGGCGTTTTAGGGAAACTTGTAAAGACTAATTAAATAAGGGGAAATCAGGAAAATTTTCCTTAAAATATGATATGAAATTTAATGGATTTCTAAATATTTTTTTTTGAAACCAATCATGTTTTAAAACATTTCATAGAGTGTAAAAAAATATTTCCCAATTAAAAAATGATATCCCATATAATATAATCATCATAATGAATTAAATTTAGATTTGAACCATGATCACTTGTATGACTATATAAAGGAATTGTAAATTAATTTAGGAATAAATTTTTGAGACATATATACATAATATATAATAATTTACTTATCATAATTGATATATAATGTGTGGTTATGATAAGGAAAACATAACCTAAAGAAAATGGGGTGGCACATAGGGAACCCTTAACATTGGTGTCAAAATCATTCTACACATTAACATAACATCATAAATAATAAATGATTAAATTATTGAAATAATTTGATTCAAAAAGTTATCTAATATTCCTATATAATTTTAAATTATAAACATTTTTATCAGATATATAGTTTAATTTCATAGTACCAACGATGTTTGTTTAATGATTCAATGATCGAATCACAAATGGATAATTGTTAGTGTACTTGTGAAATTAGAATAATAATATATAAGAGAGATAAAGTGTCATTCATGACCATATATCATATTAAATTGACTAAAATAATATTAGTTTCCCAACATATGAATAATTAATATAATTAACTTTTAATGTTATATGGTATGTTCATTTACACGGTAGTTCAGACCATCAGAATATAGATTCATTTATTTAATATATTAAATATATATTTCTTAAAATGTGAAAAATATAATATTTTTTTATGTTACATTTTCCAATTATATGGGAAATTATACCTTCCACTCATCATCCCAAGAGGTGGTGGATGGATATAACATAGAGGATATTTTCATTTTATGAATAATATAGTTTTATAATATCATGGGGGGAGGACATTCAACTAAAAAATCACATTATGTATTTTTCCAATAAAGTTATTATTCAATGGATCATAAAATTGTTTTGTAGTATAATTATGAAGAAAAAATAAAAAACTCGATTGGTGGAATATTAATATCATTTGGATGTATACACCTTGGTTTCTAGATATGAATATTGAATTTTCCTTTTGTGAGAAAAAGGATTCTAGTGATAAAGTTGAATGATTTGGAGATTTTTTGGAAGGTTTTGGATGATATCCAATTTAAATAACATTATCCTTGTGTCTTAGAACTGATGGTTTCAATATATCTTGTGTACTTGATACATATGATCACATCCTGATGGATATAACAGTTTAGTACTCTTGTAAAAAAACATATATATTAAAAATATCATTAAATATTAAATAATTAAATACATCATAGTGTTTTCTAGAAATTTATTTTTAATTATATATAATCATTTCATTTAAATCACAAAACAGTTCCTGAAATTTTTGATATAGGAAACATTAGAAATGATTGACCTCAGATACTGAGTAAGGGATTACATAAAATTAATGTTATTAAAGGATAAAAATGAATAAATATTATTTAAGGATTAAATTTTTTCCAAATAATTCCTTATAAATAATTACATAAGTATTAAATTTATACATGGATATCATAACTATGTAAAAAAATACCGGGAATCCAATACCAAATTTTATAATTAATGAATGCATAATAGAAGACACCAAAATATAACCTTTGAGTATACATGCCTTATCATATCCAAAAAAATAAAAAAAACAAATTATATAAATATCCTTCAAATTTTATCTCATTGTACCTATAGATTGATCATATGGTTTTGAAATTTCACCCACCTCGCACAACCTAAATAGTAATATATTTTTCATATGAATGAACTGTAAAAATTAATCAACACATATTTTTTTAAAACATATTATTATTAAAAAACTAGAATATAGTGTTTTAATACATTCTCTAGTAAAAATAATCATAATCAATCTAATGAAAAATTTTGGGTCGTATCATTAGAGAATTCCCAAAATTTATCTTAGGTTTTAATAATCTATATTAACATAAATGATTTTACATCAAAAATATCATTGGAAAATTATATTACTAAAATACCATTTCACATTCAAATCACTTATTTAAAATCTAAATGTTCACTATTAATAACAAAATACTAACTGTTTGAGAATAAAAATTATAATTTATAAATTAAAATTTTAATCATTAGGTGGACATTATGGACAAATATTTCATTCATTCTATATATGACAAACTAATTATTTAAATCAAAATTGTAGTAAAATGGTCAAAAAATCACAATTGAAAAAAATATATTTTAATGAGTTATTTAAAAAGTAAAATATGATTAAAAATTTCATTACTAAATCCATATAGGATAGTTAAAACATTCTTTAATACATTTGAATGGGAAACATTGACACGAATGAAATGATATCTAACTATTGATTAAAAGAAAGTTTGTTTTCTTTGAAAATACTATTTTAGTATCATAACTATAGAAATATGATAAAATGAATAAAAAATATTTAATATTACGAAATAACTAAGAGATAAAAATATATATAGGGTTTTATATAGAATTATTAGATAATTATCTAGAGAATTATTATACAAAAATAATCCTGAAAGATGATGATATTGTAAAATAAACCAATACCTCATATCTCAATACATTTCTATGTGTTTGAATATCTTTTTTAATAAATATTATTATATTATAAATCTAAAAAATTCTATAAATATATATAAAATGGAATATATTTTATACTTATTGCCTTTTTCTATATTTATCTTAATAATTTCTTATTAAAATCACAATTCTATGTGATACCAGATTTTATTTTTTATTTAATGATCCATTTTTTAGTTTAAGTACTAGTAAATTTACCATGGATCATTAATATAGTTTTTATATCGTTTATATATATAATTGTCCATAAAATATAGAGATAGAAAAATTAATTACTCTATTCATAGAGATAGTATGTCATACATATGCATGGATGTTGTTTCACTTTTCGATGGATGGAACCAATGAATGTTAAATAATAACTTCCCAACTAAATGTAATTTTTATATAATATATATAATATATCTTCAATTGATATATTCATATTTCAATTGTTGTAATTAATAAATGAAAAATAGATCACATCACTTTGTGTGATTCATAGTCCACATATAATCATGAGTGAGATTATCTCTTTTAATGGGATGGTAGGAAATTATGACAAATATTATATTATAATCCCCTGGGAAAAATTTTAAGATAAATATTGGATAAATACATTTAAACCATAAATTATGTATAGTAATGGAAAATTATTTTTTTCATCATGTGGAGGCTGTAGTTCACACATGAGAAAGAGTGATTCTTTCATTACCAATTTATAGTAAATGATATTAAATAATGGGTTTATATTAATACTATCAATATTAATTATAAGATTTATACATAATTTTATATTTCTTTTCAAATTCAATATATTTAAAAGATAAAAAATTTATAATTAAAAGATAAAGTGATGTGTTACGGTGACTACCAATTATTGTAAATAACCTATTTTTATACCCTTTTAAGGACAATAGGGTTATATATTTGGGAATAAAATAACCTCATATCAATAATAAAGCTGTTTTAGGGGGGGGGTTCAAGGGTTTTCTCCTTCTAAACAGATAAATGTTTTTAAAAATGTGATTTGATGAAGGTAACTTTTATAATTGAGGTGAGTGGAACTCATGAAATTTTATAATGTTTTAATATATTATTATGTTTTTTCATTTGAAAAATGTGACAATATTAACTCATAATTTAATTTTTAAAGGTTATGTATGATATGAATTCATTAAATGGGTCTTGATAAAATTTTTATGTTATTTGAAAGATAATAATATTTTATTTTCACCATGAAAAATTTATGGTTAACTCTATATAGATGGTTGGTGTTAATTCTTACATAAATATTTGGTTGGATAATTGGACTAGTTTTACTCTAATATCTATGTTACCTCCTAACTCCACCCCTATTAACACCAACTAGACTATAAAATATATCTTGTATTCCGGTACCTTCAACATGCCTGACAAAATCATACATATTATTGACAATTACTGTCATGCTAATGATGATGATTTTATTATATGAGAGCCATCTCAAGATGGGGTTCTTGAATCAAAAAGTTTTTCACAGTCACAATCTAACAATTCTAGATCTCTTCATGTTTTGGTTATAACATTTTGATAAGACATGGATTAATCCTTTGAGACTCAATCTTGATTGGCGTATTTCCCACAACTACAATCCCGCTGTGTTTTTTCTTCAATATTTTGTAATCCAAATTTGTTCTATGGGCCACTCTTGCTACCACCATGATAAGATGCCAACTATCTATTTTTTCCGTGTTCTATGGCGTCAAAGCTTTTGAATTTTATTACTAAATTTTTTGGATGCATATGGTTATACTCAGGATCTATTAGTGCTCAATTAAAACATTATGTGGAGGTTTACTAGTCACAGAAAATCAAGAACCTCTATTTAGTGGAGGTTGTAGAGCTCTTCCACATGATCTGGTATGATTGAAATGTCATTATTCACAATAATTAATCATTTGGTATTAGTGTTGGTCAGATGTGAATTCTAATTGCTATTACGGATGACGCTTTGATACAGAATGGTTATTTTGAAAACTCCGTTGGTGATTTCAGGATCCTTCATCATCTTAGATTTGATGGTATCTACATGCAACTGAGGTGCACCCTCGAAGTGTTTTGGAAAAATCCACTTCCAGGATGGATTAATGTGATTGTTGACAGAGCCTATAAAGGCAATCTGGGACCTGTTTGTTGTTGTGCTATCATCAGATATTTTTTTGTAGTGTAATGGATGCTTCTATAGAAGATGTGGTACAACCTCATCCTTGCATGCAGAAATCATGGCTGTGATTCATGTTGTGGACGTCATGATGAAAAAGGGCTGGAACAACATATGGATTGAGAGTGACCCAACCACCATTGGTCTAGGCGATTTGGAACGAAGTTGTCCCTATCACTTGGAATATCACTACACCATGGATCAATTTCCTCACTTCACTTCTAGAGATAATCTACATTTCACACATACATTTCGTGAAGTGAACTAGGTTGCTGATGGTATTTACAACATGGGTATCATCCAGGGCATTACATGGAAGGAGGATCTTCTTGTTGAGCTTCTCCCTTCTTATTAAAGGTATTGTAATAAGATTACTTATTTCATACTCATGTAAATCATTCTTTTTTCAAGAAATTATGTCTTAGTCGAAAAAAAGTGTGACAAAAAATTTAATGTGGAATCATTTCCATTATAAAAATTATGATTCAGAATATGGAATCCATTTTATCAAACTAAATTCATAGTAGTGGGAGAATTTTATTTCATATTTTTTATGAAAAATGTAATGAAAATGAGTTTTAAATAAAAATTAATTTCTTATGTATAAAATAATTTAATAAAAATATCATACAAAAAATTAATAATAACTACCATAATTTTATAATTAACAATATAAATATTATAAATTAAAATTAAAAACAAATTCATATTAAAATTTTCCCTTGAACATGTTTTAAATGATAGGAACATTTTACTGAAATTAAATATTTACCACTATTCATCATATGATAAATGATTTTAGAAAATTATTAAAATTTAAAAATAATATAATTTTGAAATGCTATTATTAAAAATGTATTTTATTTTGAAAAAACTAGTTTTCAAGGTCCCTTATATTTTATTTATATTATTACTCAAAAAATGAAATGAGAACCATTTTATGGAAGAAAAACAATTAAGGCATATAAGAACATAACAAATTAATAATTATTTATCAATATTTGTGCATTATATAAAATAGTTATACATATTTTTATAAGTTTCTATTACTCTTAATACAATCAATTTAATAGAAAATTTATGTTTTTATATTATATTATTATCTATTTAAATGGGGCGTTTCATTTATTTCTAGCTGTCATATAAATTAAATTTATTTTCATATTATTATGTAATTAAATATTTGAGGGATTCATTATACCCCATTGAAATGAATTTCAACATCTAAATTCCATCACATTGATTTAAAAATATTGTTGATACTTTTTCTTCATTACATCCTTAGGTTCCCATATATCATCCTAAAATTTATGGTTTCACCAAAAAACATTTGTCAAGTGATTAATATTTTTTCATTGAACATACTCATTGAGATCCAGAAATTATATCTATAGTCCCCCACAAGAGAAATAATTCAATATTAGTATTAAATCCATATTTAATAAATTTTATGGTGCTATAATGTACATCATTAGGACAGATACATTGATAAAATCATCAACTTGTTACTGATTTTTTGCAAGGAATAAAGAAGTAAGCTATAATCAATAATCATTCATGAGTATAAAATTATCCTTACACCAAGGCTAAAAAATTATTATATATCTAAATTTAATTACATTATTCCATGAAAAAAATCATTAATATAAATTTTCACTGTCTTCAAAATCTTTATCTCACTTATAATTTCCATCATAACAATTTTATTGACTATGTTATACATATATATGTTGGTGAATGAATATGATAGGCTCAACCATTTCTTTAAATAGATAATGTCCAAAAAATAATTTATGATCCATCTTATTTATAGACAATGTGAGTTTTGATAGTTCATTACATACGTGGTTCAGAAGGATCTGTTTGATTACTGAAGTGAAATATGTTTTGGTAATACAATTTTACCAAAGGTTGTTTGGGATAAATAAATCATTTGAAATACATATAGAAAGATCATGACATGTATTCTACAGTTTCAATAGTCCCCTCATAGTAGACATATATCTGAGGAACACATGAAATTGTAAAACCCAACTATATATCAAGAGTCTGCTTATGAATTCTCTAAAAAATTGATGTAGACCACAGATAATAATTAGGTACATTCAAATTTGGTACTCCATATGATTATACAACATCATTAATATATAATTTGTAATTATGATCAATAGATAAATCAGTCTTGATGGAAAATAATTGTTCTCATATTGTATAGTGATAAAATACTACACAAATATCATTTCCCCCATTTTACATTTATGGGAGTCTAAAAAAATAAATGGTGGAGTTTTCCCACATTCATTCATGTACAGATAATGTTATTAAAATATCATTAGACATTAGTATCCCATATTTATCTTTTCGACATACTTGGAACTGAGATATATATTCTATAATATCACATATCATATTTTCCAACAATGAATACCATTTTATATATCTATATAGGTTTTTATTTTTAAGATAAATAGTGAATGGTGATCTATTAGCACCATCCAACAACAAATTAATCATTTCTCGTATTTTGGGATGTGTACCTAGTTCCTAATCCTTACATTCTATCATGACCATGGATGAACTCATGAATAGTACTTAGCAACTTCTTTTGTTACATTTTAAATATTCTTGTGGGTGGATGGTGAAAATTATTATAAGAAAGATAATAAGATTTTTGTTTCCTCATGATTTCCGGATCTATCATCTACAAATATATAAATTGTAAATATTGTTAAATCATTATTACTAACAAACAAATATGTTCTTTTCAATTTTTATCATAAATGAACATGTTTTACATATAATGGTTGTAATTGATTATGGACCCATAGTCATTTTTCAACTCCAACCATCAATATTGGTGATGATTGGACTCTTTATGTGTAAATATATACATCATGATTTTATGATCAATAGATTTACGAAATGTTTCACCATTTTTCTTATTCCTACATAATTTTAATTGTAAAAAATTAGTACTACCTTCACCATATCACGATTCATGTAATTTTTCTCCTGAATTTATAATTAGCATTATTAATAATCTATCATAATTTCATTATATATTGGGATGTATCCCAGTCCCATCTATGATGCATTATTATATATCATATACAAATTCCCATAACATGGTTGTGTAATAACATGTGTGTTAACTAGACATTAATAAAGTTAGTTGAAATTGTCTTAACAATAATATATCCATTAAAAACATAACCACCTCTTATGTTAACATGGTTAGTGGATTGGATAGTCTTGATAAATATTTAACAATGTGTAATTAATATCAGACTAACTTGATAAATATATTTATCTTAGTACATTTTTTTTCAAGTAGATTTCTAAATAACATCCATCAATGAATGATCCACCTATATATCCTTACATGATATTATATAAGCCATCGGTTAAATTTTTTGAAGAAAACAAAATCACATTTCATAAATGTAGCATAAAACTTCTCCATTAGAATAGTCATCAGAGTAATTGAAAAATATTCTTAATGTTATCACTTTATTACTTATTATAATATAATATAAAATATAAATAATACAATAAACTAATCAATGTAATCTCTAAATACCCTATTCATTACAACCATGAAGATGACATGATTATTAGTAAGTCCAAATTGTATTAATATAAATTCATAATGATCTTAAATCGTATGGATATAATTCTTTAGTATGTCATCCTTCATTATATTTTGCAACTGATATATATATTGATGATAAAATGTTTGAATTAGTAGAGCTAATTTTAAATTATTATTTATTTCACTAATTCAAGGTAGAGGATAATTTTCTTTATCAACTATTTTGTTATGTTCCCAATAATAAAATCAAGGATGAATTGACCAATAATTAAAATTAAAAAATAATAGGTATACTTCCCGTGGAAGATCAAATTAAAATGACATGATTATCAAGATTCTCCTGATGTTTCCTAGTAAATATATTCAACTCAAACGTTTTCAATCAATATAGTTTCTCTAAAAAATGTGTAGAACTAGGTATCAGTTATATTAATAAATCAACTTCACAATTCATTTGAATATTAGTCACTTCCTTGGAAAATGCATTTGTATATTCCCAAAAGATTAGAATGTTTATAATGATTATTTTTTACAAAACCTATTCCTATAATTATAACTAATGAATAGGTTGGAAAAATCATATGATGGATGTAATTTTTTTTGGTTGTTGAGGTTTATACACACATTTATAGATGATTGATAGTTTATTTCCAATATCAAATTTAACTTCTTTCATTTTATGTTTACATGGGATCTATACAAATAGTTACCAAACACAAAATTATAGAAAATTTAAATTGAGGATGATTAAAAAGGTATTCTAAAAGAAAATCCAACTATTTAATAAATTATAGGAGTTATATCCTTTTGATGTTGTAATACTACCATTAGATGTTTTCAGTGACAACTCAATAATTAATCATTTATGTTGATATGTAATACCCTTAGAATTTTCATCAGATATAAAAGTGTGGGGATAATCAGAATCAAATATAAATAATTCAGTTTAGGATTTAATGATAAATTTATCATTCACCACTTCATTAGAAACATCCACCGCAACTGTTATTATTGCATAAGATCAGACTTTTCTGATTTGGTTCTATTATTATATCTTACCACTACTTTAGGGGAATTGGTCAGAATATTTCCCCATATATTTATAGCTAATGTAATATAAGTGGATATATTATCCCTTTACCATTAATTTAGGTTCATGATTCTATTTTTTATTTCCAACTTAATAAATATTAATATACTTTTAATAATTTAAAAAAAAATTAATTCCATAATAATCACATGTTGGGAAACTCTACTTTATCTCCTTACACTAATCGAATTATTTCTATGTGATTTTATTATTTTAATTGATTCCGTAAAATAAAAAATAAATTGATATATTTTTATCTATATTAATACAACATGGTATTAAAAAATCTTTTGATGATTATTTCTTGCATTCAATTTATATATATAAAAATTTATTAGGACTAATAATAAAACTATTAATCTCACTCTTCAGATTATATAAATATTCCACGACATGCCTTTCTACCCTTTAAAGTATACCAACACACATAAATATATATTCCCATCCTCATTTTCATAGAATCTTGAATTTTCTATCCATATCAAAATGTATTTTTATGAAGAAATACTTTCTCTATGAAAATTACCTCAATATACATCCACTCCAGACACACTATTTCTAACTCATTTTAATTGTTTAAAATATTGGACAACCATTAATCTGAATCCCTCATGTTGTGTTAAATTAAAATGAAAAACATCACCATTTTTTTAAATCCTAATGTGGAAAATATATTTTTTATGGACCTTATCCATTACATTTATAAATATTTATTTCTGTTCCATTAAAGGATGGAAGTTGTTGTCATATAATATATTCTTGAATTATTACACTATTTTGTTTGTCAACATGGTGCTTCATACAAGAAAGGACATTGGTTATAACCTAGTACAAAAATCCCTATAATTATAATTTATATTGTTTCCTCTCCATATCCCACTCTAGGATTATAATAATTCCCATTAGGAAAATCCTTAACAACCTTATGTGTTTTTATAAGGTTTTCATTCCATCTTCTATACTCCATTTATAAACAATAGAATACACTATATTAGATAATACCATTATGAATCAGAATTTATAATATTGATAATTCTAAAATCGTTAACATAAATTTTAGATTTTTTAGTAAATAATATCATTATCTAAAACAATGTTTCATCTAGAATATTCTCCAATCATTAAAATATTTTAAAATATATTCTAAAAATTTATAAATAAAATTTGTGTCCACATAATCATATCCCATGGAAGTTACTGATTAGGTTTTTTGTAATGGAACACTCACCATGTACTAAAATGGCATTTGATATATACTTGATAAAGTCTTCATTAGCTTATTGCCTCTAGATGCATCTATTCCAAAATAATAATGAGTTTTAGTAACATGGAAAGGGCGTATATGCTACAAAAATCTAATAGCATCTAAATTTCCATTTATTTGTTGTTATACTATTAATAGAATTATTATAAAAGTTATTCATTTTCTTGAGTTCCCTAATCATGGTTTTCATAAATATAGTTCCCATGGTTTCAAGTAATCATCCTCTAATACATAAAACAATTAACACAAGGATAACATACTAGATTATATGGATACATTATTACATTGGTTCTAGATATAAACGACCACATCCCAATGGTCCAGATATTTTATTAGTTCTATAATATAATACAAACACTTACATATGTAATTAAATTTGAAAACATTAAATAGAACATAATTGTTTCTTCAAGAACATAAATATTCCCTCTAGAATATCCTATCATAAAAATTATAATAATCATACATTATTCCAAAGGTGGGAACCCTATTAAATAGATAATATCAGTTTTTTAGAAATTTTATGCTTACATCATAAGCTAACATGGTATAAAAAATATTTGATTATATGGTAGTAATCTGTAATGAAAAAATAGACCATAATAAAAAATCATAAGATCTATAAATTTTTCCATATACATCATAAGCATTAAAATAATAAAATTTATCCCAACACAATATTTTAGAATTATTGAATTCCTAAATTTATTCATCTTACTATTACTTGAAATCATAATTCCAATACATCTACAAAAAATGGAAGGGATTCATCTAAATACCAAATATAGTTTGTCCCCTGGTAGATACTATTTAATTAAAGGTCTATGTAATTTTGATTCCCACCTATTATTTAATAATTAAAATGATTTTATTATTTTAATAATAAATGAAACATAATCAACATATCATATTTAAATACTATCCACATAGAAATAACTAGCATATGGAATTTCAATATGATCCCATGTGAAACCGAACATAAACCATTAAGACAAAAATGGTGGATTGTAAAGTTAATTTATATCATAAATATATAATATGATTAAATATAATGTGTCGAAAATGATAAAAATTATTTTTAAAATCAGTAGAATATGTTTTTTGAAAAAAACAATTCAATTTGATATAAAATATTTTAGAACTATATATTTCTCTAATATTAAGAAAAAATTTAATTAAAATGGACCATTGAATGTTGTAGTGTATAAAAAAACTCAATGGGTCTTCATGAAAATGACAAATTTTATTCATGAAATTTATATTGAAAAATTATTTATTTCATGTTTTTTATTATATAGTCAAAACATCCATGTTATAAAATGAGCTATAACATTTTTTTAAATTTTTTTTAATAAAATATATATGGGTAATAAACAATTTAATAAATAATTTATGAATATTATGGAAAATATTTAAATATATTTAATTAAAATACCGATTTTGAAAAAATGATTTAGGATTGTGTAGAAAATACTTATTTTTCATTTAAGAAATATTATTTTTCAACCGTGAATTGAAAGAGATAAATATTAATGTAAAATGATACATTAAATGATATATACAAAGGATAAGAAAATATAATGGGTTAAACATTGAAGGATAAAATAATTATCTAATGGATACATAAACATAATAAATCATGAATAATTATGTGATTATGAACTAAACTTTTACCACTGGTTTAATGTCATTCAAATATTGGAATATAACTGGAATAATAAATATAGATATATTTTAATACACTTACATAACAAGAATAATATATATATTTCCTTATACTATTTTCTAATATCATTTTATCATAAATTTATTGACAATTCATTATGAGTCTCAATGTTTTAGGTGATAACTGCTTCATTTTTTATGTATGTTTTCGTTTAATAATTTTCCAAATTTTACCATTATCATGTGTTCACATTTTACCATTATCTATTCCACTCATTCTTATGCTGATATTTTAAGGAATTTAGCTTCAAGTCCGAGGTTGGATGGTTTTAATTCCCTCGGTATATTTAGAGAATCATGTCATGGTAGGATCCTCCGTAAGGGCAACTCTGCTCATGTTGAAGCTGACCCCATAGCGCTTGCTGAGCGGTTGGAAATTGTAAAACACTCTTTGATTGCACGCATTGCTCTACCTAAAGGTCAAAAACCGTGGAGGGTTCAGGATTTGAGTAACTGAATTTCAATTTTATGGGGGTTCTCCAATTGGAAATGTGTTTCTCTTGGTTGGTGTTTTTTCTGTTGCCCGTTTCCTTCGGATGATTTGAATCTACGTGCTTGGAGTATTGGAACCCTACTTTTAAAACCTGGTTGGCTTTACATACATGAATGGTCCTTGGATTTTAATGTTTCGCGTGCAATAAATGCCTTTTCTCAGGTTTGGGTTCGCTTGCATGGGCTGAATTGGGTCCTTTGGTATCCGAAGATTTTGCATGACATTGCCACAGGAATTGGGACTCCGATTCGTCTCGACAAGGAGAATGAAGATGTCCGGTTTGGTCATTTTTCCAGGATGTTGGTGGAGGTTGACCTCAGTTCCACATTAGTTGATAAGGTGACTCTTTCTACTCCTTCTGATAACATTCAAATTGATGTTGAATATGAGAAGATACCTCTCTTCTACAATGAATGTATGGCTGTTGGACACTCCTTGGAGACATGTCAGAAGCATGTCTCATGTGAGGAGTGTAGAATGAAGGGTCATCCAGCAAATCTCTGCCACAGGAAAT
Source organism: Viscum album (assembly GCA_963277665.1). NCBI lineage: Eukaryota > Viridiplantae > Streptophyta > Magnoliopsida > Santalales > Viscaceae > Viscum > Viscum album. The sequence continues at coordinate 478,427,465 of OY728148.1, forward strand.
CAAAGCCTGGCGGTGATGCAATCAAGGTTCCAGCTTCCTCTGTTGCAGATGTGATGACTTCTAGGAAACCTAATTCTCATGTGCCTGATATGAAAGGAAAAGGTCCGTTGGTGGATGTATCTCTGGAGAAATGTGGCCCCTCTGTCCCTCCGGTTGCGGTCCATGACTGTTTGCACGGTAATGTCTCTGACTAGGCTGATGCACACAAAGGTGTTGACTATCATCAATAAATTCAGAAGCTCTTTCATTCTTCTGAATTGTCTAAGAAATGGGGGAGTGCTTCTAAATTTGAAGGGGACCGTACCCCTACTCAGGCATTGGGCAGTGGTACGTGTCCATCTTTCAAGGATGTGGTCGTGAGTGGTAAGGAAAGGCTGACTTGTGGTGAGGCTATATTGCCTACCACAGTTAAAAGGAAACCAAGGAAGGATAACACTACAGTTCCGAGGACGGTGACCACCAGGTCATCCTCCATGAAGGCTAAGGAGAATCTATCTATGGAGCAATTGGAGTGAAGGAAGAAGTATATCAAGTTGCTCAAACAATATGAGCCCCAATCAGAATGGGAGTCAGCCAATGTAGATGATATGGCTAGGTATGAATGTGATGCTTATGGCTATTTTGACATGTAACCTCAACCACTTTTCCTTGTTTGTTTCTGCACTTTTCTTTTTATTAATAAATTTGTGGTCCAAGAGTGCTTGGATCCGACTTTTGGGTATAATGTGGAAGATGAATGTTCAAAATAAATCTTACCCATGGTTGTTATGTAAGTGTTGTTTTTTAATTTCCTGTTATTTTTTTAAACACAAGTAAACTTATTTAAAACAGAACCATAGTGTCAAATTATTATATTATATAAAATTGATGATTAAAAAATGAAAGTGAAATCATTATAAAATTTAAATAGAATGATACCAAAAAAGGAATTCCTTTCATCAAATTCAATTCAGTGATGTGTTTGAATTTAATGTCAAAATAAAATAACAAAACATGATAAAATGTTTCCTCCCTCGATGTTTTTCCCATATGTTTAAAATTATTTTATAATAAAATAAAAAATAATATTCTTATAATAAATCTAATTAGATTATTCATAAATAAATTAAAACAATTTTATGTTTATATAATTTATATAAAAATTATATTTTCAAATTCATTAAATAAAGATAGTTTTTTTTCTAAAAATATGTATTATTCCTTATTCATTGAAAAATTAATTTTTTTAGAAAACTCATATAATTTCCCACGATAAAATTTTTTACATGAAGACTTCCAAAATTAATCTGAATTTTAAATATTATTTTTGTAACAGTTCTAAAAATAATTATACTATTTTCTCAATATAATGAAATATAAAAAATTTTAAAGTACACTTTATTTTTTAATCATATATCCTCATTCAATAAAATAAATAATTATTTATCAATATATTTTATATAAATGTGACCATTATAATTTTTTTTTCTAATTTGGTCATTGAAATTAATTCCTCCAAATTAAATACTACTATATAATGGAATAGTTAATTATATTTTTTTCTCACAAATATGATATAATTTTTCTTTGGAGAAAAATATATTTTTAAAAACTATAAAAACATTATAAATGATTGAGAAACTCTTTATAAAAAATAATTATATAAAACTAATTATTTTTTTCAAATTTTTTATTCTAATTTATACCCCCAAATTAATGACTATTAAATAAAATTACACTATTGATATATAAATTTATAGTCTTCGGTTGCTTGTAACACAAGATATTGATGAAATTAATTTTTTTTGAAGATAATTAAATAATAAAATATTAGGGAGTTACGTCAATTAATAATATAGTTTTAGGTGATGTGGAGGTGATGGGCCATATCTATCATATCCAAGATTTCAAATTGTTGTTATCTTATCTTTAATTTTTCTCAAAGGGTATTAATTTTTATAATATGGATATATTTATTCACTAAATATACTTAATAAAAGAAATAAGTAAAATGTTTATAGCATAATCAAGTGGTGTGTGTTTGATCTGTAATTCAATATTATTATATATGAAAAAATTACAAAAATATAATGATAATTTCAATTGATATAATTCTGGGTAATTACATTCTACCCCAAATTGTAAATTTCATAATTTCAATTTCATTTAACATTTTTATATGAAAGTATTTTATTATATTTTTTCATTATTTGATTCTCCAATTCCAAGGTCACCTCCCCAATATTTTGGTTCTTCCATAAAACATTTAGTAGGTGATTTGACATGTCATGTTGAATATTGTCTATACAATACACGATTTTCACAAGATTACCCACATATGAGATAACATTTTCCAGTTATATGAATTATTAATTTAGTAAATGACGACAACCTGTTATGTATTTCAATATGTTTTATATGTGAATAATTCCATTACATGAGATATGATCAGTGGTAGTTCCAGTCGATTGGTCATAGATATAAGGTGGTCAGGAATATTAAATTGGATAATGACCCTAGTGATTATATTTCCCTTATTTGAAAATTTCATTACTCCCATCCATCGTGATATTTGATTGAATTATTATCTAAAATGACAAACTGAAATTATCATAAGATTTTTTGGGTATAAGAATTAATCAACATTGATATACTATTATGCATTTTAGAATAATCATGACGTTTTATTCATTTTGTAAAAACATTTAATGGAATTACTTTAATTATCCATGTATTTATTTTTATATTATATTGATTACTTTCAAGACTATAATATGAGATGTTGTGTGATTCCACGGTTTGGGGGCCCGGAAAAATTATTTGAAATATATTAATAATATTTCATAGGAGACACTTGATGACTTAGATTAAAAGTGTAATAATACATGAATGATATTCTAGATCTGAAATACGAAGGCATTGTTTAATTTAGAATGTGGATTCCACCCAAGGCATGTTATACTCTTTATTGGTACAATCCAATCGTAAAAAATTCATTTATTGAGTAAACAAATGAAATAAATTTATTGGTTTTTTTTATTTTGTGTTGTGACTGATTTTTCGTATTTGTATACAGTTATAGAAAATCCTAATGGTTGGATTCTCATTCTCGGAGGAATTCGGCTACTTTTGTAGAGATTTCCTATTGAATATTGATGAATCGAGATCACATCATGGGTCATTTCACAGATGAATTTCATGGAACTTTTTATTGATGACAACGTTGAACTATTGTTAATCAACTATCAATCCAAATTCGAGGTTGATTTTTTTTCTGATTTTCATCATGTATCTTAATATCAAATGAACATGGTTCAATTTCAAAAATTTAATTAATATACGTATTTTTTGTAGAATTAAATTGATGATTTATTTATTTATTAATTTTTTTGCCTCTACATTGGCATTATTATAATAAAAACAATCAATTCTATATGAATAATGGTCATTGTTCATTCCTCGTGATTTACATAATTTTGATTTCTCCCCTATATCTTTAGTCCATCATTTTTGATATTTTGTTTGGACAATGGTTTAACCAATACCCAGTTTTTAATCTTTGTGTTCCAATTTTTAGTGCAATAGATTGAAATTGTGTGTACAACATGTGATAGCAACTGAGGATCATGAATTGATAGTGATAGAGGATAGATCAACGGAGAATAAGGCCAAATTGGGAGTTCTTCATTCACAATGTGTGATATGCACTATGTTCATGGATGGATCGAGAAGAATGTTATCCTAGTATATCATGGAGCAAGATCCCATCTAGTGAATACAAAAAGGGACATCAACCCTTGGATTTGCATTTTTGGGAGATTTTGGAGGATCAAGAAACATGATGAAGAGATTATATTAAATACCTGGGTTTTGAAAAATCTGGTGTCACACATAATATAACATGTAAAGGCATGTCTTGTGGGACACCACAATGTGGCACTAGGGTTCAATAATGAGAAAAATAACACTTTTCGCGTGACTCATCCGCATGTTTTGTAAACCCGCATAGAGGCTCATTGTGTACCATCAAGGGTTCAAGGACACGAGAAAGTGTACATGACCTATGGCATGCCATGTAATGGGACCACGAAAAAACCACCTATACACGAGTTAGAACATAGGTATGACAAGGATATAGAGATGAAAAACTGATATGGGAGGGTTCAATGTAGATCTACACACGTTTTACATCATCTACACCCTGATATTTTTGAGATGTACATGTTGTGTAAATATTTACCACACAGATGGACTTGGGGATAGATAGAAACACATTATACCCCACGTTCATGACATGTAAGCCGCCTGAATAGTGTTTTTATCTCTTTATTTCCTTAGTATAGGCCAAATGTTTTTGGTTTTGTTCCCTTGGATAATTCCATTTATGTTATAATGAGGCATTACATCCACATCATAGGATCATGATCCCCTATGGAGGTTATGTCTCAAATAGAGTTGTGGAGTCCCTTAGCGGGACTGTAGTGTAATCCTCAGTCATATTTTTTCCCCTGTTAGGGTTTTTGTAATAGACATAACCTCCTAAATTTGGACATTTATTTTACATCAAGAAGTATATATTTGTAAGGGTTTTTGGTATCGTTGGCATATAATCCTCTACACAATTGGATGATCCTGATTGGGTTTGTGGTATCCTGTAGTGGTTCTATGATTGGACAACTATCCATGTATTACTATCTTATATGTCTAGTGATATTTATTGTTTGGGGACGGAAGATCATGATATCTCAATCAGGATTACCTAATGATAGCATGTCTTTTTGACTAGATTCTCCTAGAGGAATCATTTCCAGAGAAGAATCTGATGTGGTACAACAGGTTATGATTGAATGGTGGCATGGAGTATTTCTAAATCATAAATGTTTGTTTCTATAATAATATGAGTTTATTTTATTTTATTTATATTAATATATTATTTTATCATTTTGTAGTTTTTTGGGTGGCCTACTGGGTATTGTTTTTATCATACATGAATTGGATTTCCTGTAAATGTGAGATGTTCTGCAAATGATGGACCATTATACTATGTCTTTGGAGGATAGGGTGTGGCTGGCGAATAACATCAAATTTTAATAATAATGTTGTTACAAGTATATTTAATTTGACTTTATTACACACCCATGGAGCTTGATAGGCTCCTTACATTTTATGGTCTTGTATTTTTTCTCATTTTCACTTTTTGTGATTTACTGTCATACATTATTGTAGGATCATAGATGTATTCATTAATTTTTTAGTTTTGTAAATTTTAGAATTATGTAGACAAAATGATGTTTGTTTGTATACTTGTTCTTTTGGCTAATTTCCACCATTTGTTGTATATGCCTACACAGTTGTGGTCACTAGCCACTAGCCTATTGGAGGAGGGTTTGGGGTAGTCATTGATCATACCATAGGGGGTTAGTTTGTGAAAAATTGATATTATAGTACATTGTTCTACCTTATTACCAACGTTAGTAAGAATTATTTGGGGTAATTGTGTTTAGTGTTTCTTGTTAAGATTCCAATCAAGTTGTTGTAGTGTTTTTAAGGAGGCCAATGTATCCTATCACATGGACACTGGTCAAATATGATTCTACTAGGTACATGTAAAAATCGGTTGAGGGGAAATTTTTTGTTGCATGAATCATATTTTAATGGGTTTTTCATTCCATTTCATTCATGTTTTTTCTCCCCGTATCATAACATTTAATGTGGCGAATCACTTTATTATTTCCAGATGCCTCCATGCCAACAGCCATCCCTGATTCCACTAGTTGAGAATGAGGATAATTATATTTGTGAAAATGAATTAATACATTGGAATGTGTTGTAGATAGAACATCTAGGAGGTTAAACATCTATAGAAACACCTGTTGATAAAAATGTCTCACTAGAAGTACCAACTGAGGATGTATGAAGACATAATACATTGCACACATTTTTAAGGAACCCTCCTCTTAGGTTTTGGGTTGATCTAGAACCCCATGTGGCCAATGTCTATTAGAGGATGTCCCTTATCTTTTCATCTTCGTGAGGATGCCTATAGATTATATGGAAGTCCTAACTGTGAATCTTCTATAGGGATATATTGGAAATTGGTAGATCTTAGTCTCTAATTCATAAGTTCAGGTAGGTGTCACCTAGTCATAATTTTTGTGTCTCTTCAGATAGGAGTTCTATCTGGACACATAGTACACTTATAAGATCACAGGTATCTACATCAAGATAACATGGTCAGGGTGGAGTACTCATCATGGTTTACTAACATCTTATGATACCCTTTTCATATTGTACCATATCAAATCATTAGATATTTGTATTTTTAACAGTGATTACACTGAGACATATGGGTTTCATTTTTATCACTTTTTATTCCCACTATGTTAGGGATCCTGAGTGTGCCTTGGTAGTGGAGAGTTTTCTGGCAGAGTAGACAATGATTACATGTTCTACTTGTGATCACCCTACGGTTAAGACATCAAAATAATGTATCAAATAGTAGTCACATGGGTAAAAATAATTTCTATTGTTTCATGAGGTAATCATATTACACATGTAAAATGGTGAATGACTCTAAAAGTGGATAAAATCAGTCAATGGATATGCATTTTTTCTCCTAAAACATTCAAAAAATTAGGTTTAGGATTTACATACCATTCATATTGCTGATTATGAGATGATCAGGGGGGTCATAGAGATATATTTACAGGAAGGAGTAGGGTTTTCCATAAGTTAGTGCATGTGGAAGATATGCCAGTAGGGTTGAAGATGGAGGTCCTAGGTTTTCCCAAAAATTGCCACCATCCACAACTAGTTTTCCCCAAGATCAAGGAACCATTAAGAAGGGATGATTCCAGCTTCAAGATATAGAGGACTATGACCATAAGAATCCAATTATGATATGAGGTATGATATGTATCAATTTTTTATTTATCTTCAGTATAGATTAATAATGGTTTGATTCATTCCTTCATTTCCACTTTTTTGTAAATGATTTAGATATTATAGTTTAGCCATTGGTTTGACCTGTTCATTTGGAGACTCTAATATGCGGTGACTCATCGATTTCTCACTTATATATACATTGAGAATTGATTATTTAATGATTGTGTTATGTGTGGGATATCTAAATAGAATCAATTAGGTCTTATGACATCATAAATGTAATGTACTAGATATCCCTAGTTTAATCATAGGTTAACGATATTAGGGAGAGGATGTGGTTTGTCGACAATGACAGAATGAGGTTTTCCTTTTAGGGTGAAAAGGAATCCCTGGAAGTGTACAATGTGCTCACGCATTAGATAGGATAGCTGACTACTCACCAGTTAGATAACATAAATCATGGGGTATTGGATGGTTTGTTCTTTTAAATTCCCATAACGGTGGTAGAGTGATAGGACATCCTTCCTATGGATGTACTAGGTTAAACTCCCTATTGAGATCTATACATATGAATTGGCATGCACCCCAGGATGAAACCTATATCAAAACCATTATATAAGATGTATCTCGTAGAGCATACAGAGTTGAGGGTGCAGTTGGAAGACTTGTAGAAGAAGGGATATGTGAGACCCATCATTTCTCCTTGGTAATCCCCATGTCAATTCCATAAAAAGGATTATGTGAGCTTGAGGAAATGTTTTGATTAAAAGTGATTGAATAAGGTGACCATAAAGAATAATAATACCCTATAATGGTTCTATGAACTCAGTGATCTGTTGAGAGCTATGCGATGGTTCAAAAGTATTGACCACAGATCTTGATATCACTATCCATGACTAAAGAATAATAATATATTTATGTTAACATTAATATGATACTAAAATCATTTAGAATACAAGGTGATATCATTAAACATTTTGAATAACCTAGAAATGTTCATGGGAACAAAACATCGATCTTATAGCTTTTATTAAACTAGGTTTTAGTACACAAGTTGTCCAAGGACACATACAAGGCTAGGAGTAATGGGAGGGGTTTCATGTGTCACTTGACCACCATGGGTTGGACTTCAATATTCCATCTAGAAGGCCATATCAGTATTTTATGTGTTATCATTGGTATATGATCCCATATATAGCAGGTTAATCTAGACATGGATTGTGTTATCCCCAACAATTATGGAAATGGCCCCTATTTGAGTTTTAGGATCTTCGTTGACTAATGAGATTTCTTAGGCTGGGCCCAATGATCTGTACCTCTTCATCGAGTAACCATTGTAATAACATTGTTGATTGATTCAATTATTTAATAAATAGCATTGATTGAGAAAAATCATATGTAAAGAAGTTGGGTATGACCTCCTAGTGGAAAAGTGTATTTTATGAGAATATCCTGGTGTTTATTTTATAAATTGAAATTTTTATCTTTTTTTGAATTGAATATACTTGGTGATTCCTATTTAATATTTCTTGGGGTGTCCTAATGGGTATTGTTAGATTCATCCATTCATGGGGTTTTCCCATCTGTGTCTTAATATATGTAGATAATGGACCATTTGAAAGAGTCCATAGAGGATATGCAGAGGGTGGATCATAGATTGAGCCTATCAGACCATGGTGGTTACTAGTAGAATACATTTTAATTTATTCCAATGACTTGGAATATAATGAAAACATTACAATTCTTTGGTTCAGATTGTATTTTGTACGATTTTCATTTTTAGTTCTTTACTATTGTATTCTATTACGGGTTCTTAGGTATATGAATGCATTATTTGCAGAATTCTTTTAATTACAACATTTTTATTTCATGGTGATGTGTGTGTGTGTTATTGTTTATCATGTAAATGTATCACATTTTTTTGATGTTCCTACTTGCTACTAGACAATATCACATGGCCTATTAGAGGATGGAATTGGGTAGTGACCTTTCATACCATTGTGGGTTAGATAATGAAATTTCTAGTCCCAGAAGATCTCAATCACTAAGACCATTCCAACATTTGAGAATTCAATATCTCTTACCATATTGGGCTTCATATAGATCAATTTGGATGCTTGAGTTAAATATTTATGTGTCTAAAAATTTTACTAGAGGAATATTTTGATATCATCATCATTTGTATTCCAATGAATATACTCTCAATATGTATTCAAGATTATGATAGACCAATATGATTTGAAAATGGGTTTTTGTTGTAAAAATTGATAATGACATACAATATTTTTCTTATATCATAATGGAAACTATTCAAGAACATATATGTAAATATAGTATCATGATCAGATACAATTTATAGTGGGGTTACCTCTAACCACTACAATTTATTGATGTAAATCCTTTAAATTTAATCCCATGATAATCCCAATAAAATTTATATAAAGTGAGTACTCTATGTAAGATGATCCACCATACACACGTATCATTATTTAAATTTGATGTATTTGGCATAATTTTGACCAAATCTAAACTGATGATCTTCTATTTTGATATTGGTTTGTGTAATATATGTATCATCCCCTTAAAAATTTTCCATTATTCCAACATCAACACATATATAGATAATTTTATCTATATTAATTCACCATATTCTACAAAGTGTTATACCTAATAGTACTCTTCGAGATCTCGATACATCATTGTGATTCCATGTTTGATGGAGAAGGTCAACATTTGTGGATCTCTCAACAATATTTTATATATCATATGATTTTCTTGAACACATTGTCCTCATAGAAATAATAATAATCCATCATCAATTTCTATCAATTAGGACTTCCATTATCATATAACATCAAACAAGTTTCAATATTTTCACATCATCCCTTTCAGAAACCATTTACATATCCAAAATGGATAAATTAGAAATCATTTGAGAAATGAATAATGATATTTAATCCCTCATGAATCCATGTACATCATTTTCATTAGTAAGTTGATCTAATAAATTTTAAATTTCATCATTGATGACCACAAAAAATACTTTCTCCAAATATATTATGTAAAACTATTTTCTTTCTCATCCCGGTAATAGATTGCGAAACCATAATCCATGAACAACACTTTCCCTCTATGTTGTATCATATTAATATCCATATGTGTGTTTTTATTCTTCAATCTTCTATTATCCATATACATTTCATAGTTTTCCCCATGGAGATAATTAATGAAATATAATTATTATTAATATTAGATTAGCTAAATCAATAGCATGCATTAGGTAGTTCTACTTAGGAATTATCAACCAAATCGAGGCATATACTATCATGTTATCATTAAGAATCAGTAAAATTCCCAACACCTTCATTGAAGAATCATTATATACCAAGTAATGTTACCCACTAATAAAAAATTTAATTACTGGTTTAGGTATACGAAATCCATTTTTATGAATTTATCTTCACATTTTTTGGACCATAATATTAGTACAACGTTATTAGTTATCATGGATAGCTTGTCTGAAAACGAAAAATAATTTTCTCCCATTCCATCAGTAATATACATATAATCCATGGAGAATATGTGCATACATCATAGATAATAGTTTGGGCCACCCTTCAATTTTCTTTTTCTTATAGGGGCCCACACATATCCTTTTGTTAGTGAAAATATATTGATCCCTGATTTTAGGACATAATTCTATTCACCTAATCTTAATTAATAGATTTATTTACATCCATCACAATTTTAAAATGAAATGATAAAATAAATTGAAATATTAATATGTGAAAATTATATGATTTATTTATTCATCATGTCAATATTAGGATAAGATGAATTTTTTGATTTCTATAAAAAATAGTTTTTTCATTTAACAGTGACTTGTTTTTATTTTTTAAAAGATATATACTTATTTCCATTATGTATTTTAATTAAAAAATGATATAATATTGTCTATTTAAATTTATATAAAATAAAATTGGATTTTAATAATCAAATCCATTGATTTAATATAAATATTTTACATGAAATTGATATATTTTAAATTTTAGACATGAAAAGGAATTTTTGTAATAATTGTTTTCCATTTTATTTTTAGTATTAATTAGAAATAAAATTATTCAAATTGAACAAATTGATTCATGAAAACTAAATTCTATATATATAATTAAGATTTTAACATATGGTAAATATGTTCAAATAATTTTTTGGCATTTTGAATATTGAACATGTTAAAACTTATCACCATAGTTATGGGTTAGTCATGTAATTATGATTAAAAATTGTTAGACAATGAATCAAAAATATATACAAAACATTCATTTATTTCTTTTTATGAGTCTTTTTATTTCATAAACAACAATAATTATAAAACATATTCTCTTGAATTTTATATATTATATATTTATTTCTATATATTTACATAATGCATAAAGTCAGAACATTTACTATCTTAATTTTTATAATAATAATAATTTATGAAATGGATATTAAAACCTATTTTTTCATCTTAATAAATATTGGAAATATAAATTATTATTTTTATCATAGTAAATTAATTTATATTTTTAGGGATTGAATAATTATCATAAATGCCTATGCTAAATAATAAATAAATTTATTCTATTCATAGAAATATAAAATAAATAATTTTAAATAAATTAAAATCATTCATGTTTGGATGAATTATTACATTACAAGAATTTTAACAGAAATAATTAATGTATTAGGGATGTGTTAATGGTCTATAAACTAATTCAATATTTTATTGATGTCTTTAAATTAATTGTAAATGAATAGATCCATAATTGAAACAAAATGAAGTTTTTGAATAAATAAACATTAAACAAATATTCAAATTTTATAAAAACCCCATCATCATCAGTGTGAATTGTATATATTTTAAAATAACATTAATGTTCTATTTTTGGGCCTTTCTTATTTATAGTCAACTTGATTACCCTTAAATGGTATAACAATTTGGTATTATAGGTATTGTCAAAAGGGTTCATGGGGGGATAAAATAAAGAGATATAGGTGAAAACAATACCAAAAACATCTAATTTTGTTGGATATGAGAATATATAATTATCCCTGTATTTTCTAATATATTAATTGATTCAGATCAACTATTTCAGGAAAAATTGTTTTACATTAGTTCAAAAATATTTTAATTCTTTAAATTATCAACCAATAACTTATAATACATAACCTCTTCATTGTTACATTCCCTTTACACCTCATATTATATATTTATTAGGTGATTGCGGGTTCCAAACCCCATCAAAACAAGTACTATAGATGAAGTATATCATTACTGTTGCAGAACCATAGTAAAGACGAAACTACTGCATCTGTGGTGCTATAGCGGTGGTGGGAAATGTATTAAGAACAGTAGTGGTGGTACCACTATATGAAGTACAATAGCTTATTTTATACTATATAATCACTATTCACTAGTGGACCATTGGGTAATAAATTATGGCATACAGTCCATGTAATGTGATTTCGTCCACAAAGGCCCTACGAGCAATGTACTAAATAAATTAGACATGATGGGTGGGATATCTCCTTGGGGGGATATTGAATTTCATTACTGACTCTTTGTGAGGTTTGTGTGTCAAATATAAATTGACCCCCAATATGTATATATATATATATATTATGGGGTTTAAAGAGAATCTACCAATGAAGATGTAATATTTTTACCAAAACAATCGAGTCAATTTCATCATCTACACCCTCTAAATTTATTGAACCCACACATATATCATGAATATAGTATCATAAATATATATATATAATTTTTTATGATTATATTAAAACCATTTCTCGTCTCTATTCCGTTGTAAAGAAAGTGAAAATATCGCTCATGCATAGGTATATCTTAACATATCCATGTATCAGTGTGATTTATTTTTAATGTCCATATTATTTTGATAAATATAAATATGGATTTATTTAATTTTAATATATGAATCCTTTTTTTCGGAATTAATTTTCTAGATTTATAATATTAGATGTAAATTCTTACATTCTATTCTATTGAAATATAATAATGTCGAATGTGCATATGTGTGGGCCATAACCTCCACAATGCAATGTTATTCATTTTTCATATCACTATTTCATGGAATATAATAATGATAGATTTAATTAATTTCTATGCTATATAAGATATAAAAACTATCAGTTAATGGTTAATTATGTTTTACATTTCTTTTTATATTCCTTCAAAAAGTGAAATCCTTGTTCATCTATACATATGGCTGACCGCCTCACTGAACGCTAAGTATATTTTCTTATCTAAATTAATTATTGATGAAGCAAAATATTATATTTATTGAATATATATATATATATATTATATTTATATGAATAATAATATTATAGACATGATGGACCAATTAATAATACGTAAGGACCAAATATAACAAATCAATACAATCATGAAAAAGGAATTAGTTTACAATAGAATTAATAATGACAGAAAATGATTGTAAAATTAATTTTTGATACAATGACAAAAATGGATCATATAGAAAATTAATGATTTTAATTTTTTCTATTATTACAATAAATAAAAAATGTATTTCTGATGTTAAAAACACATTGTTCAAGTGGAACTAATGATAAGGGATTTCATCTGAATTTTCACTCCACTGTGAATTATTTGGTATTATGAACCTATTTAATTTTAGTTGGTTTATGAAATATCCTTATGATGACGTTAAAATAAATATATACTTATTAATGATGATTAATTTTTCTATACATATTTATTTATTAAATGGATTAAAATTTGATTGTTACCAAAGAGTTAATAATTTATTTTACAATCCCCTTTTTTGAGATTGTACTTATTTTCATTTTTGTAGTAATATAATGTATACATTAAATAATCCATCTATTTTTATTATCCATAAATTGTTTAATTATTTTTCCTATTTTATTTTAATTATTCCTTTATTTGAAAATATATTTATGTTAATAAATTTCTAATATATTAAATATTAATAAAACAATAAGGTGTGAAGAAAAAAAATAATGGAAAGGAACATTAAAGAATATTCTACCTCTTAACCCATGTAACTCTTTTTTATTTGAGACCAAAAGATTTCATGAATTTCATTTTTCCCAATGTAAATTTTATAGGAGGAAAGAATGTATTTTGGGAGATTATTTTGGCCAAATTTTGATGTTCCATGGGTCTTGATAGGTGTGAGATATGTGGGTACAAGTGGTGTCCTATTATTTGAGGGAGGAGAGACACATTAATAATGTATAGAAATATTAATTTATATTGAATTCAATTTATTTTAAAAATGAGTCAAAATTAGGTTATATAAAAGGTAATATGAATATAAGTAGAAATAAAATCATCTAATAAGAACAATACATGTTTTTTATTTTTGTTAATCCTTATATTTTTTATTTGACCATTTTTTACTCATACTATTTTAAAAATTATTCTACACTTTGAGAATCAATATAGTTACAAAAACATTAAAAATGTCCAATTACAGAGTAATAATTAAGATTTTAGACTTATCATAACTATTTGGATGAATCTTAATTTTTGTTATTTTATAATATTTAATAAAATATTTTATTTTTAAAAAATTAAATTATGTCAATTTTGACCATATTAATTTTGGGACTTTTTACAAATCAGTAAAAACTGGATTAATTATAAAAAAATACTTTTGAAATAAAAAGATAACATGTCAGTAGAATCCATAAAATAAGTGCATGACATCAAAATAATAAAATTACATTTATTTTATCATTTATAATGTCATTTATCTGAAGACAGTATTAATGAAACAACCACTAAATCATCAATGTGTAAAAATTATTTATATTTATTTAATGTTTAAAAATAATACGTAAAACACCATGATCTATAAAATCAAGTTCTTTTTCTAATAAAAATTTATAGTTATTGATATCAACTATGTAACCCCATATATGAATATCTTTATTAAAAGATATATTTTTAAGCTAAATTAATTGCTAATTTAAATCAATTCTTATAAAATGGCATCTTCACACCCAAGAGGATCCCTGAAGTCCCAAAATCATTATAAGGTTGAAAAATTTCAGAATATCTCATACAATAGAATTAGAACATTTTTAGGGATGTTTAACATTATTAGAATATGATATTTTAAACTAATTTTTCAGATTTCACCTTTAATCATGGTGAATAAATTAATTACTAAAGTAAATATTCATAATGTCCAAAAATAAAAGGTAACTTTTCACGCTATTTGAACATTATGATTACAAAAAATAATTCCATTTTAAAAATTAAAAATATTGAAGGAGCATTAATTAATTTAAAATTAATTCTCATTGTTAAAACCAAAAGGGGGTTCTTAAGATATAATAACTATCAAAATATTGGACTGTGTTTATGTCTATATTAAAAGAGAATATATGTAAAATAAAACAAATTTTATTAAATGATATAAATATAATCCAATTATACTTTAAAAACAAAACAATTTACAATATAAATATATAAATAAAATTTAAAAAAAGGTAGTTTTGACATAAAATAAATTATTTATCACTATTTAGTAAAAATAATCTTTTTCTGAAAATTAAAAATTACTATCAAAAGTAAATTTTGATGTTTTGATCCTAAATAAGATGTTTATAATCTTCAATATAATATATTAATGTTTTAAATACTGTATTTAGAAATTTTTCTCCATCAAAAGGTGGTAAAACGATTTTTTAAAAATATTAGAGTATTTCATCCTTAAAATCAGATTCAGTCTTATTTTAAGGCAATATAAAATATTTGATAAATTGAATGATATTTAACATAAACAATTGAGAATATTTTAGTTATTTATATTCATTCATTCCAATACAATGACTAGTCATTAAATACTATTTAATAAAATAATATTATTATATTATTTTTCAGTATATGTCAATATTTTGTGAAACGTAAGATATCTAAGAAACCCGTTTTTTCATGTTTTATAAGCTATCAGAAAAAGAATCCCCCATAATGTTAAAATTATATCTTATTAATATATATTATTAGAAATGAAAAAATTATTATTCTATAAATATGGAGACTATTACACTATTTTTTAACCAAACATGTGGAGTTGTTACTTGGACATTTCATAGAATCTACATTGCTTCTAAAATATTTTAACATTTAGGATTACTTTGATATATGGAACCCAAATTCATAGGATAAACTATATCATGAAATTTAGTAGTAATGTAAAGAAAACGTTCTATTATCTTCTGAATGAATTTTAGATTCACACATTTTAAGGATGAATATTTAATAAACTTTGTGCTCACAAAAATTAGAGTTGAAGCATATTTGGATTCTTCCTTCCCAATCTTATTAAAATATTCCATGGAATACATTTCCTGAGTTAAGAAAATATATTTTTCAATTTTTCAAGCATTTATAAATTGGGAGAAATTGTATTCTCCTATAATTAAAATTTAAATAATCTTCTTCTTTTCATCCAAAAATGTTTTACAAATCATTTTTTTATCCCAAAAAAAGTTTATATCTTCTATATAAAAAATTAAAATTATAGATATGGAGTCAACATAATTCAAATATATGTTTCTATAATCTATTATTTAGAAATCTACAACATTCTCAACCATTTTTCATGTTTATAATACCAATCATATAGAGGATGTTTCCTCCCATTCAAATATTTTATCGATTAACAATCATAATTTTCATATGCATCAAGTATAAACCAAAAGTTTTTTAAATTAAGAAATATTAGTTAATCTCACCATTTAAGATACAAGACTTTAAATCCATATGATAAACAATATAATTCTGATGAACATCTACTACAAAGAACATTTGAATAGTTTCTATCTCTGAAAAATGGGAATGATTTTCATCAATATCCACACCTTCAACCTATACATATCCTTTACAAACAAGTATTTCATTGTTTTATGAAACATATCTATGATCATTCAATTTTTTTTCTATAATCCCACTTGTTTTGATAAATTTTTTATTTTCTATTTCTGAAATAGGTTCCCATTTTCAATTCTTCTCAATTTAGTCCAACTCTTCATTCATTGCATCCACAGATTCTTAGTTTTGAATAGATTATAATACACATTTGAGTTCATATTTTGAGATATAGAAAATCTTATTATATAATATCAACTTTATTCTCTTCTGAAGTGGAGCCTTATGATTCCTAATAAATTCTAAATATTCAAGATGAATTAGTAAGGTATGAAATCTGAATCATTATTTCCCAATTAAAATTTATCCATCACACAATTATATTGAATCTCAATATGGATGTTTTGAATTACTATCAGTATAGTTGGAATTCATCAGTATATCCTTCTCAACATTACCAAATACATTTTGTATGAAAAGTTTTATTATAAATTTAAAATAAATCATATGATTCCATTAAATTTTTTAAATGTGTGTTCCAATATTTTTATTTTATTTTATTTCATGATTAACCCATAAAGATTATTTCTATAGCATTCTCATAATACATTAACAAATCATGATTTTTATTTTAGGGATAAAATGTAAATCCAGAAACATTGAATTATTTCAATTATGGTATTTTGTATACCACATTTCAAAAAGTGTAATTTTAGTTTTTGGTATCAACAAGAATTTATTTTGAACATGTACAACAACACTAATAACTTCCCTCTAATAGAATTTTTTATATCTGTATTCTACTGAGCATATTTCATCCATTTCTGCAAAACATCTATTCTTTCATTATCCTACTATATTTTCTAGTGGAGTATAGATACTATTACAGTAATGTTTGATACCATGCATTCAAAAAAAATTAAAAATTATTTTTTATGTATTTCATATCATTATATGTTCTTAACATTATTATAAAACTCCCCATTTCGTTCTCAACATAGTTTCTGGTGAATTTTACCATTTTAACAAACATTGACTTTTAATACATAAACGTGATGATTTTAATATATTTGAAATCATCTATAAAATGATAAATTATAAATCTCTATTTATGGATTGATGTCTCATCACCCCATGTAAATCATAATTAAGAACATCATGTGGTCTATAATATTGAATCTCAATTATCATATTACTTTTATTAGAAATATTTCCTTTATGTATTGTAATAAAAATATCATCATATCTGTATTTCGATTATAGAATATTTTTAATGGAATCTACCATATAAAGTGTGTTAATACCATTTTGTATTTTGTTAAAAATTCTTCAGTTCCACAATATTTCTTCATCTTCTGTACTCATGTAATAAGTGTTGTTGAATTCTATTATTTGGAAGTGATTCCCACCTGTTCATTCTCATTTGGTAATTAATTTTTCATCATTCAAACTATTGATGATATAGAAATATATTATAAAATCAAATTATTTTACATCATAAAATATTAGACATACACTAAATAATTTATATTTATTCCCATTAGAAAAAATAATAATTTGATTTCTACTTTTTGGCTATAATCTGAGATGTTATGATTCCCCTGATTTTTAAGGAACTATCATTAACAAAGATAACTTCTCATCAAACATGAATATAAAGAGGTATCAATATTTTTATATCACATATCATATGTGATGAGAAATAAGTATAATGTATTATTGGTTTGATCATATTTTTGTTTTAAAAGTAACTCAACAAAAAACACTCTTTCCTCAACCAGCTTATTTCCACCTTAATTTTCGTTTCTATTATAAAGAAATTGTTCTGAAAGGAGTTTCACACATATTAAAGCATGAAAAATAGCCTGTTCACCGCATCCAATCAATTTTTTCAAATATTAAAATAGATTATATAGTTTAATGTTTCTAATATCTTGATAATTCCCATTTTTATCTTTTTGTATGTTATGAAAGATATCTGTTATTTTTTTACTATTTCTTCCACAAATTTCAAACATTTTTGGGACTGAGATGTGTCTTTCCAAAAATTATAACTTATATTACCATAAATTCCACAAAACTATAAATATAAAAAGAATATTTATTATCCATACATGATGGGTATTTTTCAATAGAAACATTTTTGAGGTTGGTAACTTCTTTCTGCTAGAACATTTTCCAGATATAAACCATATTTTATTTTGAGTTAAATTTATACTTTTGTAGATTTGATATGTTTGGCACAACCTTTCTCTACCCAATATTTCAATTTACTTATTTATGATCATTTAATATTTACTAATATTATGAAACATTAAATTTTAGGTAAATATTTCACCCTATTATCATATTTATGTTTCTTATCAACATTAGAAGTCTCAAATATTAATTCTGATGATTTTTTGAAATTGTAATTCATCTTCCTCATAGAACATTATAATTTAATATGTTTTTAATTAAAACATTTATAAATATTATAGATTGGATTCCAACATCAAATTGATATCTTAAATCATCATTCTCTGTTAATCAATTCTAAATTTGTAACATAAAATCTCCTCAATTTATTCTTCCTCCTAATCGATAATATATTTGTGTCCATCAATAACTTCTTCACAAAATTTCAACATAAATTATACTAATTTATTGAATGTTTTTTATCAATAAATTCAATATTTTTGTTCTTATATGATACTATATAGATGATTTCTCACTTTTTACTTCACTATTTTAGGAAGTTGTTATTTTCACTTCATTTTCATTAAAGGTTTTGAATTTCTATGAACATTCGTCTTCAAATGAATTGTCTTCAGTTGAGTCCAATTCAAAATTATTTATCAACAAAATTATTTTTTAAGTGAAATTATTCTAATATTATTTGGAATATTTTTCTTCATTATCATTTTTATTCTACTTCTTCAATCAATGTTTTTCATCAAAATTATCTCTATATTCTCAAACAATACTCTTGTCAAAATTCGTAGAAACATTTTGATTCAACCAAACTAAAAACGTTTGGGAGTAATATTACCTACATAAATTACTTTTCATGTTAGTTAAATATGTGATTTAAGACACACTATTTCTTCATTAAACTCTTAATCCTATTTATCTTCAGGCTCACAAAGGTCAACATCATCAACAACATGTATTTCTATCTTTGTCATAGCATCAAAATAAATTTCATCTTTCATTTTCATTTTAAATATTATATACTACCCCATTTCATAGGATATAAAAATTTCATGAAATTTATTAAGATATAAAACATCCTATTGTTCACATGAATAAATTTTAGAAACAATAATTTCTGAAAAGATTATCATGTGTTTCCTAATAATTTAGGAATTAATAAATCTCTAAAACTTTGAATGTTGAAAACAATATAATTAAATATAATTAAGTATTTAAAAAAACTCTACACCACTCATTTTGAATTCTTCATACTTACTATTCCATATTTTTATATTTTCTTCCTTAACATTTTTATTCCTTTCGATAACACATTCCATTTTGTCCCAAATAAAATTTAATGTTCTGAGACCTATCACATTATGATAAATTTATTTTGATAAGGACATGGGTATAAAATTTCTAGACCTTCCATAAACTTATATATTTCTTTTATCAACATTGGAAATTATATAATCCTTCCCAATAGGTGGATTCCCAATAGTATCAACATCAAAAACGTCATGGACCAGTGATATAAGATAATAATTCATCCTATTTTTTCATCCATAAATGTTTTTCCATCAATTGTATAAATTTCCCTATTTTTGAAAAAATATATATTTTAAATGATGTGGATTCAACAAGGGATACAATTTTTCAGATACTAATTGAGTTTCCATATGATCAAATAACAACTGAGATTGGGGTTGAATTTCTTTTTTTACTTTTTTTAAGATTCAATAATTTTCAAAACATATCCCCTATAAATTGTAATAATTTATTTCCATATCAAAATTTAGAAAATAATATGTCTACAAAAATATGGAATGAAAAAATAAAATTTAAAAGGGTCATCCTTGGTGTGACAGCCTACATCCATTCCATAGATATGCTGATGGGTATTTGGAATTCCACTATTAATACAATGTGAATAGAACCTATGTGACCACCTATTAGATAATTATATCTCCCAATACATTTTTTTATGATGAATTCCATAAATTATAAATTATTTAATATAATAGAATTTATACAAGAAAATAATAAATAATTTTTTTGAAACAATCCAAAATGGCTCATTCATAATCCTCAGCTCGATTTGGCTGGTTCCAATTTTATTAATCTAATGAGTCTGGATCTGATTCCCTCAATATGATGTGATTTGATTCTTTAAATATGATGTGTCTAGAACTACTACTCTCAATACTATGGACTCAATATTATGAACCAATTCTAAACATTTAATCCTAAATGTCTTCTCAAATTCTCATTATGGTATTATTCAGTCAAATTGAAATAATCCAATTTACTATATAAGATATTCTCAGTAAGATATTTCTTAACCTATTCAAAAAACTATCAATTGTCGGATCATCCTCACAAGATATCTAGTAATGTATTACTCTCAAATGATTTCTATAATGCTCATCCTTTTCCACCTATATAATAATTTAGACAAACTAATGATATGTGCATTTATTTATAGGCATCATAGAAAAAAGTGACAAATATCAAAACAATATTCGCTTCCCCAAATTTCAAAACCACTGAATATAATTCTCATTTAAACATTAACATTAAACTAATCAATCCACATGAGATATGTATCAAAATTTACAAAATAATTAATTTCACAATTAGCCTCATCAACTCTTCATAAAAAATATAGAATTTTATTTTTGATTATTCTTCAAAATCCGCTGATTATTATTTTATATCCATTTCATCAAATTACTTTCGGTTTCCTTGTCATCTAATAAAGAACTATTTCCTTCTCAGTAATTAAGAATTATTCTTCCTTCACACTGATTAAAAATTATTTATCATTCTCATCTCATTATGAATTGTTTTCATGCTCAACTCATGACGATATTCTTTTAGATTCATCAGTATTGAATAATAATAATTATTTAATTCAAATTACGATGAAATTACCATTATAATGGAATCTAAAAACATATAATTTCAAATTCTACAATCTTTATCAGCTTCACACATTCTTTCTTTAGGATCCTAAAATCCAAAAAATTCATCTTTTTATGGATTTCATCATTATGTTTAAATCCCTATTAAGATGGAATTGTCACTAAAATATTATATATTATTAAGATGTAATTATTCACCATGTAATTTTGAATTTTATCAAACCTCTACAAAATTTCATCAATAGATTTTATCATTATTGTTTTCATTATTTGTGAGAAATTATTTATCAAAAAATAATAATTTGATTAGTTTTCTAAACACTGAAAACATAAAAACTCATAAATTCACATTCTTCTACGAAACAATTAATCATCACTATGACATCATCACCCATTGACATTTGTATTTATCTAATAATGGAAATGTATAAATTTCATCAATCTCAAATTTAGTCCAAAAATTCACATGGATTCGTGGATCTAAATATGCTGATGATGAATTAGGTAATCTATGTCTAATGAATATTTATTATGATGGATATGGATACGATTCTTTAATAAACAAATTTTTTTTATGATATGTGATTTATCAAAAAATACAAAAACATTGTTAAAACAATGTATCAAAAACTTTCTCCATTGTCTATTAATTTTAATTTAAATATTATGATACCTAGTATCATTAGAAGTAAATGGTCATAATCTTTCTAAATATAACTAAAATAAAGAATAATTAATTTATTCACCCTATTGATATAAAAATTTCCTTTGATCTCCAAAAACATTATAGGATAAACTATATAGTACATAAAAAAATATGAGATAAAAATAACAGTAAGGGAATAAAGAAGATAACATAAAATAAAATAATTTTTAAAAAGAATACATTTATATTAAAAATAAACTATTGAAGAAAATTCAATTTTTTGTAGAATATATGGAATATGAAATAATTAATTCAGGGGAACATAGAATTGTTTGAACCAGAAACAAAATTATAATGTATGTAGATTTCAATGAAAAATATTAAGAAAAAATCATGTGGATGACTGAGTGAAATCAGGAATTATGTTTACTTCATAATCACATATATATGACCTCATGAGACAGAAGGATTACCCAATGAATTAGAGTTTTATCTATGGGAAACCATACTTACATGTATATACTTATGTGTTACAAAAATGGTCAATCATATTTATAACATATTATTATGATTTTCCCATGGAAAAATGTTATTCCTATAATCATGACTTATATTATAAAAATATGATTTATCGTAAAGAATTTTATGAAATAAGGAATTAAAAATAAAAAAAACACTTAACAATAAAAATAATCATAGATCATGGAAATTATTTTCCAATTGATGTGATGATGTTAAATGGTTTGATAGTTTAATATGGAAATGTACCTCTAATGTTGTGTTTTAGGGAAATGTGTAAATACTAATTAAAGAAGGGAAAATCAGAAAAGTTTCCCTTAAAATATGATATAAAATTTAATGGACTTCCAAATATTTTATTTATGAAACCATGCAAGTTTTAAAACATTTCATTGAGTATTAAAATATTTTTTCCAATGAATAAATATATCGCATATAATATAATCATCATAATGAATTAATTTGAGATTCGAACCTTGATCACTTGTATGACTATAAAAAGGAATGGTGAATTATATTAGGAATAAATTTTTGAGACATATATACAGAATATATAATAATTTATGTATCATAATTGAGATATAATGTGTGGTTATGATAGGGAAAACATATCCTAAAGAAAATGTTGAGGAACATAGAGAACCCTTAACATTAGATTCAAAATCATTCTTCACATTCACAAAACATCATAAATAATAAATGATTAAATCATTGAAATCATTGATTCAATAATTTATTTAATATTACATTATAATATTAAATTATAAACATTTTTATTAGATATATAGTTTAATTTCATAGTACCAACGGTGTTCGTTTAATGGTTCCATGATCGAATAACAACTGGATAATTGTTGGTGCACTTGTGAAATTAGAATAATACTATATTAGCGAGATAATGTATCATTCATGAACATATATAATATTAAATTGGATAAAATAATATTATTTTTCTAGCATATGAATAATTCATATAATAATATTTTAATGTTATATGGTAATTTCATTTACATGGTAGTTCCGACCATCACAATATAGATTCATTTTTTTAATATATTAAATATTTATTCATTTAAAATGTGAAAAAATATAATATTTTTTATGTTACGTTATACAATTATATGTGAAATTATACCTTCCACTCATCATCCCAGGAGGTGGTGGATGGATATAATATAGAGGATATTTTCATTGTATGAATAATAGAGAATTGGAATAAGATGGGAGGATGAAAATAATTTAAAAAATCGCATTATGTATTTTCCAATAAAGTTATTATTCAAGGGTTCATCAAATTGTTTTGTAGTAGAATTAGGAAGAAAAAATAAATAACATGACTGGTGGTATTTTTATATCCATTGGATGTATACACCTAAGTTTCTAGATATGAACATTGAAATGGCCTTTTTGGGAGACAAAGGATTCTAGTGATAAAGTTGAATGATTTGGAGAGTGTCTGGTAGGTTTTGGATGATATCTAATGTAAACAACATTGTCCATGTATCTTAAAACTGATGGTTTCAATATATCATGTGTACTTGATAAAGATGATCACATCCTGATGGACATAATCATTTAGTACACTTTCAAAACAACATATATATTAAATATATCATTAAATTTCAAATAAAAAATTACATCATAGTATTTTATAGAAATTTATTTTTAATTATATGAAATCATTTCATTTCAATCAAAAAACAGTTCCTGAAATTTTAGAGAAAGGAAACATTAGAAATTATTTCCCTCAAATACTGAGTAATGGAATACATAAAATTAATGTTATTAAAGGATAAAAAAATAATAATTAATATTTAAAGAGTAAATTTTGTCCAAATAATTTCTTATAAATAATTAAATAAGTATTTTATTTATCCATGGATATCATAACTATGTAAAAAAATATCGGGAATCCTATAACAAATTTTATAATTAATGAATGCATAATGGAAGACATGAAAATATAACCTTTGAGGATCCATGCCTTATCATATACAGAAATTTGAAAAGCACATTATATAAATATCATACGGATTTTATCTCATTATACCTACAGGTTAATCAATGTGGTTTTGAAATTTCAGTCCCCTCCGACAATCTAATAGTTATATATTTTTCATATTAATGAACTGTAAAAATTAATCAACATATATTTTTTTGAAACATATTCTTATTATTAAAACAAGAATATATAGTTTCAATACATTCCATTGTAAAAATGATCATAAACAATCTAATGAAATATTTTGGTCATATCATTAGAGAATTCCCAAAATAGATCTTATGATTTAATAATCTATATTAACATAAATGACGTTACATCAAAAATATCATTGGAAAATTATATTAGATAAATACCATTTAACATTCAAATAACATATTTAAAATATAAATGTTCACTATAAATAATAGAAGACTTATTTTTTGAGAATAAAAATTATAATTTATAAAGTAAAATTTTAATCATTGGGTGGACATTATGGATTGAAATTCCATTCATTCTATATATGATAAACTAATTATTCAAATCAAAATTTTAGTAAAATGTTCGAAAATTATCCATTTGGAAAAAAAATTTAAATGCATTTTTTAAGAAGTAAAATATGAGTAAAAATTTTATTACTAAATCTATATATGATAGTAAAAACATTAGTTAATACATTTTAATGTGAAACATTGACATGAATGAAATGATTTTTAACTATGGAGTAAATGAAAGTTTGTTTACTTTAAAAACACTATTTTAGTATCATGACTATAGAAATAGGATAAAATGAATGAAAAATAATTAATATTCAGAAATAACTAGAGGATAACAATATATATAGCGTTTTATATAGAATGATTAAATAATTATCTAGAGAATTATTAAACTAAAATAATCCTGAAAGTTGATGAGATAGTAAAATAAACCAACACCTCATGTCTCAATACATTTCTATGTGTTTGAATATCATTTATAATAAAAAATTTTATATTATAAATCTAATAAAAATATATACATTTATATAACATGGATTATATTTTATACTTATAGTCTTTTTCTAAATTTATCTTAATAATTTCTTATTAAAATCACAATTCTATGTGATACGTGCTTTTTATTTTTCATTTAATGTTCAATTTTTTAGTTTAGGTACTAGTAAATTTACCATGGATCAATAATATATTTTTAATATCATTTTTATATATAATTGTCTATAAAATATAGAGATAGAAGAATTAATTACTCTATTCATAGAGATATTATGTCATACATATGCATGGATGTCGTTTCACTTTTAGATGGATGGAAGCAATGGATGTTAAATAATAATTTACCATTTAAAAATAATTTTTATATCATATATATAATATATCTTCAATTGATATATTCATATTTCAATTCTGGTAAATAATAAATAAAAAATAGATCACATTACTTTTTGTGAGTCATAGTCCATATATAATCATGAGTGAGATTATCGCTTTTAAAGGGATGGTATGAAATTAAGGAAAATATTATATTATAATCCCATGAGAAAAATTTTAAGATAAATATTGGATAAAAACATTTAGACCATCAATTATGTCTAGTAATGGAAAATTATTTCTGTCATCATGTGGGGGTTGTAGTTCACACATGACAAAGAGTGATTCTTTCATTACTAATTTATAGGAAATGATATTCAATAATGGGTTTATATTAATACTATAAATATTAATTATAATAATTATACATAATTTTATAGTTCTTTTCAAATACAATAGATTAAGAAGAAAAAAAAATTAAAAAAATAATGTTATTTGTTAAGGTGACTACATCTTATTATAAATAACCTATTTATATACCCTCTTAAGGACCCTAGGTTTATAAATTTTGGAATAAAATAACCTCATATAACTAATACTATTGTTGTAGGGGGGTTAAATGGTTTTCTCCCTCTAAATAGATAAATGTTTTTAAAAATGTGATTTGATGAAGGTAACATTTATAATTGAGGTAAGTGGGAGTCATTAAATATTATATTGTTTTAATATATTATTAAGATTGTTTATTTGAAAATTGCTGTCAAAAATAAATCATAATATAATTTTTAATGGTTATTTATGATATGAATACATAAAATTGGGCTTGATAAAAAATTTATCTTATTTTAAACATAATATTATTTAATTTTGACCATGAAAAATTTATGGTTAACTCTTGATAGATTGTTGGTGTTGATTATTTCGTAAATATTTCGTTGGATAATTGGACTAGTGTTCTTCTAATATCTTGGTTACCTCCCAACTCCACCCCTCATAACACCAACTAGACTATAAATGATATCATGTATTCTGGTACCTTCAACATGCCTGAAAACATCATACATATTATTGAAAATTACTATCATGCTAATAATGATGATTTTCTTATATGGGAGCCTGCTCAATATGGGGTTCTTGACTAAATTTTTTTTACAGTCGCAATCTCACAATTCTATATCTCTTATTTTTTTGGTTATAATATTTTGATAAAACATGGATTAATCCATTGAGACTCAATCTTGTTTGTCATATTTCCCCCAACTACGTTCCCACTAAGTTTTGTCTTTAATTTTTTGGAAGCCAACATTTTTCGAAGGGCCACTCTTTCCACCAGCAAAGAGAAGATGCCAACCATCTATTTTTTTCATGTTCTATGGCTTCAACACTTTGGAATTATATAACTGAATTGTTTGGATGGATATGGTTACACTCATGCTCTATTAGTGCTCAATTAAAACATTGTGTGGAGATTTAGTGTTCTGAGAAAATCAAGAACCTCTTCATAGTTGTGGTTGCAGAGCTCTTCCATGTGATCTAGTATGATTGAAATTTCATTATCCACAATAATTACTCATTCAGTATTAGTGTTGGTCAGATGAAAATTCTAATTGCTATTACGGATGACGCTTTGAAACAGGATGGTTATTTTGAAAACTCTATTTTTGATTTCGAGAACCTTCGTCATTTTAGAGTTGATGGTATCTACAGGAAACTGAGGCGCACCCTCAAATTGTTATGAAAAAAATACACTTCTAGGATGGATTGAAGTGAATGTTGATGGAGCCTATAAAGGAAATATGGACCTGTTGGTTTATGTGCTATCATCATAAATTTTGTTTTGTAGTGTCATGGATGCTTCTTTGGAAGATGTGGTACGACCTCATCCTTGCATGCATAAATTATGGGTGTGATTCATGTTGTGGAATTCATGATACAATAGGGCTGGAACAATATTTTTATTGAGAGTGACACAACCACCATTTGTCCAGGTGATTTGTAATGATGTTTTCCATATCGCTTGGTATCTCACTACACCTAGGATCAGATGCCTCGCTTCACTTCTAGAGATCAACTACATTGTCACGTATACCATTCGTGAAGTGAACTAGGTTGATGCTGGCCTTTACAACATGGGTATTAGCCATAGAATTACATGGAAGGATGATCTTCTTGTTGAGCTTCATCCTTATAATAAATGTGATTGTAATAAGATTACTTATTTCATACTCAAGTAACTCGTTCTTTTTTCAAGAAATTATGTCTTGGTCTAAAAAAAGTGTGACCAAAATATTAATGTGTCATGATATCCATTATGGAAATTATAATTCAAAATATGGAATACATTTTATCAAACTAAATTCATAGTATTTGTTGAATTTTATTTCATATTTTTCTTGTAAAATGTAATGAAAATCAGTTTTAAATAAAAATTAATTTCATAAGTATAAAATAATTTTATAAAAATATGATACAAAAAATTAATATTAATTACCATAGATTTATTATTAATAATATAAATATTATAAATTAAAATTTAAAACAAATTCATATTAACATTTTCCCCCAAAAATGTTTTAAATGATAAGACCATTTTACTAAAATTGAATATTTACCATTATTCATCATACGATCAATGATTTTAAAAAATTGTTAAAATTTAACAATAATATAATTTGTTAATAATATTATTAAAAATGAATTTCATTTTGAAAAACTAATTTTAAAGGTCCCTTATATTTTATTTATGTTATTACTAAGAATATGTAACAAGAACCATTTTATGGAAGGGAAACAATTAACGCATATAAGAACATAAAAAATTAATAATTATTTATCAATATTTGTACATTATATAAAATAGTTATAGATATTTTTACGAGTTTATATTACTCTTAATACCACCAATTTTATAGAAAATTTATGATTTTATATTATATTATTATTTATTTAAATGGGGGGTTTTATTTATTTCTAGGTATCATGTAAATTAAATTTATTTCTATATTATTATGTAATTAAATATTTGATTGATTCATTATACCCTATTGAAATGAAATTCAACATCTAAATTCCATCACACTGATTTAAAAAAATTGGTGATACTTTTTCTTCATTACATCCTTAGGTTCCCATATATCTTCCTCAAATTTATGGTTTCACCAAAAAACATTTATCAAGTGAGTGTTATTTTTTCATTGAACGCTATATTTAAGATCCAGAATTTATATCTATAGTCCCCCACAAGATAGATAATTCAATATTAGTATTAAATCCATATTTAGCAAATTTTATGGTGCTATAATGTACATCCTCATGATAGATACATGGATAAAATCATCATCTTTTTACTGATTTGGTGCTAGAAAAAAAAGAAGTAATATATAATCAATAAACATTCATGAGTATAAAATTAGCCTTACAACAAGGCTAAATAATTATTATATCTCTAAATTTCGTTACGTTATTCCATGAAGAAAATAATTAATGTATATTTCTATTGTCTTCAAACTCTATATCTCACTTATAATTTCCATCATAACCATTTTATGGACTATTTTATACCTATATATGTTGGTGAATGAATATGATAGTCTCAACCATTTCATCAACTAGATAATGTACAAATATTTTTTATGATCCAAATTCAATATAGACCATGTGAGTTATGATAGTTAATGACATAAGTGGTTCAGAAGGATCTGTTTGATTACTCAACTGAAATATATTATTTTAATAAATTTTACCAAAGGTTGTTTGGGATAAAAATATCATTTGAAATATATATATAAAGATAATTACATGTATTCTACATTTTCAATAGTACCCTCATACTAGAAATATATATGAGGAAGACATGAAATTGTAAAACTCAACTCTATATCAGAAGTATGCTTATGAAATCTCTAAAACATTGATGTAGACCATAGATAATAATTGGGTACATTAAAATTTGGTACTCCATCTGATTATAGAAATTCATTAATATATATTTTTTAATGATGATCTATAGATAAATCGTGCCTAATGGAAAATAATTGTTCTCAGATTGTATAGTGAAAAAATACTACACAAATATCATTTTTCCCATTTGTATTTTATGGGATTCTTAAAAATAAATGGAGGAGTTTTTCCACATTCAATCATGTACGGATAATGTTATTAACATCTCCTTAGACTTTAGAATCCCATATATAACTTTTTGACATACTTGGAACTGAGATATATATTCTGTAATATCGCACATCTTATTTTCCAACCATGAATACCCTTTTATATATCTATATAGGTTTTTATTTTCAAGATAAATATTAAATGGTGATCTATTAGCACCATCCAACAACAAATTATTCATGCCTAGTATTTTAGGATGCATACCTGGTTCCTAATCCTTACATTCTACATGACTATGGATGAACTCAAGAATAGTACTCACCATGTTCTTTTATTACATTTTAAATATTCTTGTGGGTGGATGGATGAAAATTATTATAAGAAAGATAATATCATTTATCTTCCCTCATGATTTCAGGATCTATCATCTACATATTTGTAAATATTAAATATTATTGAATCCTCATTACTAACCAACAAATATGTTCTTTTCAATTTATATCATCAATTATCTTGTTTTACATATAATGGTTGTAATTGATTGTGGACCCATAGTCATTTATCAACTCTAACCATCACTATTGGTGATGATTGGACTCTTTATGTGTAAATATATACATCATGATTTTATGATCAATATATTTACGAAATTTTTCACCGTTTTTCTTATTTTTACATAATTTTAATTGAATAAAGATTATTAATACCTACACCATATCATGATTCAAGTAATTTTTCTCATTAATTTATAATTATAATTATTAATAATCTATCATAATTTCATTCTATATGGGGATGTATCCCAGTCCCATATATGATGCATTTTTATATATCAGAAACAGATTCCCATTACATGGTTGTGTAATAACAAGTGTGTTAACCAGCCTTCAATTAAGTTACATGAAATTGTCTAAACAATAATATATCCATAAAAAACATATCCACCTCCTATATTACCAAGGTTAGTGGATTGGATAATATTGAAAATATCTATCAATGTGTAATTAATATCAAACTATCATAATAAATATATTGATTATAGTACATTTTTTTGGCCGAGGAGATTTTCTAAAAACATCTATCAATGAATGATCCCCTTATATATCCTTACATGATATTATATAACCCATCAGTTAAAATTTCTGAAGAAAACAAATCACATTTCATAAATGTAGCAAACAACTTCTCCATTAGAAAGGTTATCAGAGTAACTGAAAAATAGTCTTCATGTTATCAATTTATTATTTTTTATATAAAAATATAAAATATAAAGACTACAATAAACTAATCAATGCAATCTCTAAATACCATATTCATTACACCCATGAATACGACATGATTATTCTTAAGTCCAAATTGTATTAATATAAATTCATAATGATCTTACATCCAATGGAAATAATTATTCAGTATGTCATCCTTCATGATATTTAGAAACTAATATCTATATTAATGATAGAATTTTTAAATTAGTAGTGCGAATTTGAAATGATTATTTATTTCACTGATACAAGGTAGAGGATAATTTTTCTTCTCAATTGTTTTGTTATGTTCCCAATAAATAAATCAAGGATTCATTGACCAATCATTAATATTAAAAAATAATAGTTGAACTTCATGCTAATGATCTAATTAAAATTAAACCATTATCTAGATTCTATAGATGTTTCCTAGTAAATATGTTCTACTAAAACATTTTAAAATAATATAGTTTCTCTGAAATATGTGTATAACTAGGTATCAGTTATATTTATAAGTCAACTACAGAATTCATCTGAATATTAGTCACTTCCTTGGAAAATGCATCTGTATATTACCAAAAGAGTAGATATTTTTTAATGTTTATTCTTTACAAAACCTTTTCATATAAATATAACTCATGAATATGTTGCAAAACCCATATGTTGGATGTAATTTTTATTGGTTGTTGAGGTTTATACACACATTTATAGATGATTTATAGTCGATTTCCTATATCAAGTTTAAATTCCTTCATTTTATGTTGACATGGGATCTATACAAATAGTTACCATACACAAAATTATAGAAAATCTAAATTGAGGATGAATAAAATTATTTTCAAAAAGAAATTCCATAAATTTAATAAATTATAGTAGTTATATCCTTTTGATGTTGTACTACTACCATTAGATGTTTTTAGTGAAAACTCAATAATTAATAATTTATGTTGATATGTAATAACCATAGAATGTTTATCATACATAAATGTGCAGGGATAATCAGAATGAAATATAAAAAATTCAGTTTTAGATTTAATGATAAATTTATAATTCACCACATCATTAGAAACTTCCAACACAACTGTTATTATTTCTTTTGATTGGCCTTCTCTGATTTGGTTTTATTTTTGTATCTTACTACTACTTTTGTTGAATTGGTCAGAATATTTCCCGATATATTTATTTATATTGTAATATAGGTGGATATATTATCACTTTACCTTTAATTTAGGTTCGTGATGGTCATTTTTCTTTCCTATTTAATAAATATTAATATCCTTTTAATAATTTACAAAAAAAATTAATTCCATAATAATCACATGTTAGAAAACTCCCCTTTATCTCCTAACACTAATCCAATTATTTCTATATCATTTTATTAGTCTACTTGAGTCCATAAAGTCAAAAATACATTGTTATATGTTTATCTATATTAATAGAACATTGTATTAAAAAATATTTTGATTATTATTTCATGTAAACAAGTTATATATAAAAAAATTTATTAGGAATAATAATAAAACTATTACTCTCACTCTTCAGATTATGTAAATATTCAACGACATGCCTTTCTATCCTTTAAAAGCTACCAACACACATAAAAATATATTACCATTCCCATTTTCATAGAATCCTGAATTGTGTATCCATATCACCATGTGTTTTTATAAGGAAATACATTCTCTATGAAAATTACCTCAAAATGCATCCACTCCAGACACACTATTTCTACCTCATTTTAATTATTTAAAATATTTTACCACCTATAATCTGAATCCCTCATGCGATGTTAAATTAAAATGAAAAACATCACAATTTTATTGCATCATAATGTGCAAAATATATTTTTTATGGACCTTATCCATTACATATATAAATATTTATTTTTCATCCATTGAAGGATGGAAGTTTTTATCATATAAAATATTCCAGAATCATTATACTTTTTTTATCAACATGATGCTTCATAAATGAAAGGATATTGGTTATAGCCTAGTACAACTATCCCTATATAGTTATAATTTATCTAGTTTCGTTGTCATATCCCACTATTGGATCATAATCATTCCCATTAGGGAAATCCTTAAGAACCTTATGTTTTTTATAAGGATTTCTTTCCATCTTCAGTGCTCCATTTATAAAAAATAGAATACACTATATTAGATAATACCATTATGAATCATAATTTATAATATTGATAATTTTAAAACAGTTAATATAAATGTCTTCTTGGGCTTATTTCCTCTAGATGCATCTATTCCAAAATAATAATAAATTTTAGTAACTAGGCATGAGAGTATATAGTAAGAATACCTAATAACATCTACATTTCCATTTATTTGATGTTATACTATGAATAGATTTATTATCAAAGATATTCATTTTCTTGTGGTCCATAATCATGGTTTTCTTAAATCTAGTTCCCATCGATTCAACTAATAATCCTCTAATACATACTATAATTACCCCAATGATAGTATACTAGATTCGGTGGTTAAATTATTACATTGGTTTTAGATATAAAAGATCGCATCCCAATTGTCCGTATATTTTATTAGTTCTATAAAATAATACAAATACTTAAATATGTCATTATATTTGAAAACATTAAATAGAACATAATTGTTTTTTCAAGAACATAATTATTCCCTCTAGAATATCCCATCATAAAAATTATAATAATCATACATTATTCTTAAGTAGGAAACCCTATGAAATGGATGATAGCAGTATTTCAGAAATGGTATGCTTACATCATAAGCTAACATGGTATAAAAATGATTGGTTCAAATGGCAGTAATTTGTGATGATAAAATAGACCTTAATAAAAAATCATATGATCTGGAAGTTTTTCCATATATATCATAACTATTAAAATAATAAAATGTATTCCAACACAATATTTTATAATTATTGAATTCCTAAATTTGATCATCTTAATATTACATTCAAAAGCATATTCCAATAAATCTACATAAAAAAGAAGGGATTCATCTAAATACACAATATAGTTTGTCCCATGATACATACTGTAGAATTAAGGGTCTGTGTATTTTTTATCCCAACCTATTATTAAATAATTCAAATTATTTTATTATCTTAATAATAAATGAAACATTGATGCACACCTGTCGTAGGGCCTGGCAAAAGCAATTTAAATTTCCTAGTGTAGCATAGAAGCTGACCAGGGTCGTCTCACTTAAGGATCTTTCTCAATCGTTTACTTGCTTAATCTAATTTAACAAAACTAATTCTTTTTTGTTGTTTTTATTTATGAATTTAATGCAATTTAATAAAAGATAAAACTAACATGCAATGACAAAATGCAATTAATTGAGAAAGAACATGGCCTTTATGGGTTGGTATGTGGGTTTCATCATTCTCCTTGTTGATATTTAAATTAAGTTTGATAATTCAATTATGAGATCTCATTCATGAATTACTATTATTTTATTTATTGGTGTGAAATCTTGAATGCATTTTGCAATCTTAACTTCACCTCCTCCTATAATCAAGGTTGATGGCACACCTCGATCGAGAGTGTGTCATCTTCCAAGACCTGGCTCCATCGTATGCCATTTCAACCACTGAATGGATTAACACCATCGTATGAAGAGCTTGTATACAGCAGAAGGGAGGGAAAATATTTAATAAAATAATAGAAATGAGTTTGAGATCAGTGTCGTGGTGGACGATCGCCACACCCGTGCACATCACTCTTACTCATCACAAACTTAATAAAACCTAGGAATTTAAGCACCGAATTAATGAAATTTCCACATACCTCCCCCGAGCCAAGTCTCGGGTTAACCCCTCATATTTGAGGGTAAGAGGTCACGGTGGATAATATGAGAATAATAAAAGAAGAAAAGAAGGAGAAAAGATGAAGAAGAAAATAGGGAGGAATGGTGGACACAAAAATAAAAACAATGCATGAATTTTATTAGAAATATGAATTACAAACTAAAACTAAAAATAAAGAAATAAAATAAAATAAAAAGAAAGGTGGAAGATTTGCGGCCGGCCTCCCTCGGTGGAGATCTCCTCCTTGGTGCCTTGATGGAATGGATGGAGAATGGGATGCTTTGAGAAGGAGGTGAGGGCCTCCTTTTATAGGCAGAATTCGTCCCTCAAATGTCGACACATTGTAGACCCCATTAATGACATATTCACGCGTTCCACCCTTCATAAATGTTGTTCATAAATGTCTTGGACGTCTCCTATCCAAATTTCAGATAATTTGGAAACATTATGTAGGAGGTATTAATTTTTCATTCTCGGTTGATGTTTCTGGATGATGCATCCAGGAAGGTTCCTCCAAACTAATGTCATTCAATATCCTCATTAATGATCTCCAAAAGCCTCCAAATTTATTTTAGAGACGGCCCTATCTGTCCTAGAGATATCCCAGGTGGAAACACATCATTTGGATATGTGTAAGCCGCGTTTGATTTCCGTTACCTTGGGTGGGTCCATACTGTCCACCCGGAAACACTCCAATCTTCAATGATTTTTTAGACCCTTTAGATCACCGAATCAGCTCCTGGTCCAGAAGAAAAAAATTAAGGAAATAAAATAAGGATTCTAAAAAAATTTAATCAGAAAATTTGTAATTGTATTGTTCCTGAAATGACCAAAATACCCCTGACGTAAAGTTCTGGCAAAAATCCAGAATTAGTCGTTTTTCACATTTGGGTTCAAAATAGCACTAAAACCTAAAAACGTGATAATTACCCGTTCAATAACACTTTTGTGGGATTATAAACAATGTTTTACAGTATAAAATATATGAAAATGTGAGCTTCATCACTCCCCCACACTTAAACATTGCACTCCTGGGCAATCATCTTAAATCCAAATCAAAATCCACACAACAATCAAAAATGAGAAAATATAAATGATTTTATCCAAAATAGAATTACATCATGTCTCATTTATGAATAATAATTCTATCATTTTCATTTCAATCATTAAAATTTGTTCAACCTCATAAATCAATCCATGGCCCAATCACAACCTACCTCACATTGATTTTTATGTAACTCTTCACTCAAGAGAAATTGAATCTAGAGTTATACTCATACTTGAAAATCACATGTATCACCATAGGTTTGTGAAAATTATCATTTCTCCACAGCGTGAAACATGAAAATGAATTTAATCATGAGGAATTTAATTAACGGTTCAAATGATTCTGTGGCTTAGGGTCAGTGGTAAAATGATTGAAAAATGTTCCATGCTAGAAAGAGGAGGTTGAACTTTTAAGTACAATGCATGATTAAATCAAGTGAAAACACAGGAAATTCGTCACTCAATACTGCTTGTAAATGTGAAAAAAAACCCCACCCATCATTATGACATGGTACATTAGCCAATAAGTGATTATAATGAATGATATCACCTATTTTCTCCTCTTTTTTTAAATCTCCAGAAAGGCATAGCTTTATTTTCTTTTTTTTATTTTTTTTCCATAGAGGATGAGCTGAAAAATTGAATACAATGAATGAATGACAATTCAAGCCCTTGATTTTTGGGAGGGACATGAGTCATAAAAGAATGTACAATGAATATTCAAGCTCATATCCATTTTTCTTCTTTTTTTAGGATAAATGGATGAACCATGTAAAGCACAATGAAATGATGACACATGCCCAATTCTCTTGTTATCCACTGCCCAAAATATTGACACACACCTCACACTACCGATAAATGATACACATCCCAATCAACGCACATGAAAGGCCCTTCCCACACACTCAAACATGAAATATCCATGCAAAAATACTAAAAGTGCGGGTAGGTATGGAAAAATTGGCTCGTAATGTGGCTTAAACCTATAAGGCAATTAATGGCATCTAATGGATTACGAAGGATAAATGTAAAGGTGGATCTTAGGATAAAATTTGGCTAGTCAATGAGATGCCTCAATCATTTTAAATACATTCCATGAAATCCAAATCTTCGAAAGAGAATATTCACAAATTCTGGTTCTGACAAAAAATTCAAGTTTCCCTCATGAAAGTGTGGGTATTAGGAAGAATATGTAAATGTGGTTTAGAATACCTCACAGGATTGGAAAAAAAATATTTTGAGTCAGTGTTTCATGGTCATGGATTTCAAAAATCAGTCAAACTCATAAAAATAATTGACAATTCAATTCAAGAAAAATGTTTTCACATCAACAATCATTTAAAATCCATTATTTCGAAAATCATTTCAACTCCTTATAATCAATTGATGTGTGAAAAGTGATAAGAATATTCATTAAATCTCAAAATATGTTTTGGAACAAAAAAATAAAGGAGTTTAAAGGATAATCATAAAAATTTAACTCCCATTTGAAATAATGATTCGGTCCTCTTCCCCTAATTCTCAGGGCTTCCTTTTTCCTTCATGATCCTACAAAAGAAAAATTACAAAATTAATCACAAGGATCATTTTATTTAAGCTCAAAATGAAAATAGGGAGGGGGCCACATGGTAGACTATTTCCTAATGCTAAATTTGAAATCTAAATTCATAATATTGAAAATTAAATTACTATAAAGAATGTAAAGGATAAATCTTGGTATGATCCCCAAAGTGGGCCCTGGAATCTTTTACTGCCTCCAGAGGGTTGTACTATCTTTTATCCATAATCTGTTGGTGGATGAAGCTTCTTTGATTTGAACCACCACATGTGGTTCTTCCCAGCTTGAAGATCTTTGTTCTTGTTGAGGAGGACTCCATAGACAGAGTATACAAGATCCTCCCCCTTCGCAATTTGGTAAAGCTTGCATGGCGGTGGTTGGAAGAAGTAGGGAACCTCCTCTTCATTTGTTGCTACTTGTGCAACATTCCCATTCCCTTCTTGTGCTCCACCTAGTAAATATTCAGTGTGTTCAGGGAGCTTTAAATGTTCCCCAACAGGTGAAATTTCTTTTCCCTCGTCATCCTCCAAGGCATAATGTGAAATGGCCGAATCTTAAAATTCAAAACTATTAGGGGTGATACTCAAATTATTTTCAATAAAATTAAAAGAGTTTGAGTTTAAGATTGTATCATCTCCCTGAGTTGGTTCGACTTTAATATCATCTTCAACTGAATGTGCCTTTTGGAGTTGATCTTCACTGGATTGAGGTAGGTAGTCGGGCCTATCCCCCTCCGGATTGGATTCAACTTCATGGATGTCTTCATTGAAATCAGGGAAGACTAGTGGAACTTCCTTCTTAGCCTTGAATCTTTTTAAGTCAGCTTGGAGTTCATTGACCATGGCCATCAAATCATCCAATGAGATCCATGTTGCTATGCCTCTTTCCACTTTCCTGACCATTATCATCAGTGCACCGGCTCTTCTTTGGAGGGCCTCCTCGGTATAGTCTGTTTCTTCCTCCTGCACCTGTGAGTAATTGTTCCATGCAGAATAATTTGAATTTGAATCGATCATGGAAAAAAAAAATTCAATTTTTTTTTTAAAATGGAAAAAAAATCTAAAATTTGAAATTAGAAAATGTAATGTAAACAACCGATTAGCTCCCCTGCAACGGCGCCGGTTTTGACGCACGCCTGTCGTAGGGCGTCACAAAAGCAATTTAATTTTCCTAGTGTAGTATAGAAGCTGACCAGGGTCGTCTCACTTAAGGAGCTTTCTCAATCGTTTACGTGCTTAATCTAATTTAACAAAACTAATTCTCTTTGGTGGTTTTTATTTATGAATATAATGCAATTTAATAAAAGATAAAACTAACATGCAATGACAAAATGCAATTAATTGAGAAAGAACTTGGCCTTTATGGGTTGGTATGTGGGTTTCATCATTCTCCTTGTTGATATTTAAATTAAGTTTGATAATTCAATCATGAGATCTCATTCATGAATTAATATTTTTTTATTTATTGGTGTGAAATTTTGAATGCATTTTGCAATCTTAACTTCACCTCCTCCTATAATCAAGGTTGATGGCACACCTCGATCGAGAGTGTGTCATCTTCCAAGACCTGGCTCCATCGTATGCCATTTCAACCACTGAATGACTCAACTCCATCGTATAAAGAGCTTGTATCCAGTAGAAGGGAGGGAAAATATTTAATAAAAGAATAGAAATGAGTTTGAGATCAGTGTCGTGGTGGATGATCGCCACACCCGTGCACATAACTCTTACTCATCACAAACATAATAAAACATAGGAATTTAAGCATCGAATTAATGAAATTTCCACAAACCTCCCCCGGGCCAAGTCTCGGGTTAACCCATCGTATTTGAGGGTAAGAGGTCACGGTGGATAATATGAGAATAATAAAAGAAGAAAAGCAGGAGAAAAGATGAAAAAAATAGGGAGGAAGGGTGGACACAAAAATAAAAACAATGCATGAATTTTATTAGAAATCTGAATTACAAAATAAAACTAAAAATAAAGAAAAGAAATAAAATAAAAATAAAGGTGGAAGATTTGCAGCCGGCCTCCCTCGGTGGAGATCTCCTCCTTGGTGCCTTGAAGTAATGGATGGGGAATGGGATTCTTTGAGAAGGAGGTGAGGGCCACCTTTTATAGGCAGAATTTTTCCCTCAAATGTCGACACTTTTTAGACCCCATTAATGACATATTCACGCGTTCCACCCTTCCTAAATGTTTTTCATAA
Organism: Viscum album; assembly: GCA_963277665.1. Lineage (NCBI taxonomy): Eukaryota > Viridiplantae > Streptophyta > Magnoliopsida > Santalales > Viscaceae > Viscum > Viscum album. The sequence goes on from OY728148.1 coordinate 478,467,780, forward strand.
ATGTCTTGGCCGTCTCCTCTACAAGTTTCAGATAATTTGGAAACCTTATGTAGGATTTATTAATTTTTCATTCTCGGTTGCTGTTTCTGGACGATGCGTCCAGGAAGGTTCCTCCAAACTAATGTCATTCAATATCCTCATTAATGATCTCCAAAATCCTCAAAATTTATTTTAGAGACGGCCCTATCTGTCCTAGAGATATCCCGGGTGGAAACACATCATTTGGATATGTGTAAGCCGCGTTTGATGTCCGTTACTTTGGGTGGGTCCATGCTGTCCGCCCGGAAACACTCCAATTTTCAATGATTTTTTAGACCCTTTAGATCACCGAATCAGCTCCTGGTCTAGAAGAGAAAAATTAAGGAAATAAAATAAGGATTCTAAAAAAAATTTAATCAGAAAATTTGGAATTTTATTGTTCCTGAAATGACCAAAATACCCCTGACGTAAAGTTCTGTCAAAAATCCAGAATTAGTCGTTTTTCACATTTGGGTTCAAAATAGCACTAAAACCTAAAAACGTGATAATTACCCATTCAATAACACTTTTGTGGGATTATAAACAATGTTTTACAGTATAAAATATATGAAAATGTGAGCTTCATCAAACATAATGAACCTATCATATTTAAATACTATCCACATAGAAATAGCTAGCATATAGAATTTCAATATGTTCCCATATGAAACAGAACATAAACCATCCAGAGAAATATAGTGGATTGTAAAATTAAAGTATATCATAAATATATAATATGATTAAATATAATGTGTAAAAAATTATTAAAATTACATCTAAAATCAGTAGAATATTTTTTTATTAAAAAAACAATTCAATTTGAAATAAAATATTTTAGAACAATATATTTCTTTAATATTAAGAAACAATTTAATTAAAAAGGACCATTGAATGTTATAGTGCATGAAAAAAATAAATCGGACTTCGTGACAATGAATAATTTTATTCATGAATTTTATATTAAAACAAATATTAATTTCATATTTTTTATTATATAGTCAAAACTTCCATATTATAAAATGAGCAGCAAAAGTTTTTTTAAAAAAAGTAATAAAATATATATGGGTAATAATTTATTTAATAAATAATTTATGAATATTATGGAAATTATTTTAACATATTTAATTAAAATACGGATTTTGAGAAAATGAGTTAGGAATATGTATAAAAATCATGTTTTCCATTTAAGAAAAATAATTTTTCAACAATGAATACAAAGAGTGAAAGATTAATGTAAAACTATACATTAAATGAAATATCCAAAGGATATTAAAATATATTGGGTTAAACATTGAAAGATAAAAAAATTCTCTAATGGATACCTAAAATTAATAATTCCTGAATAATTATGTGATTATGAACTAAACCCTTACCACAGGTCTAATGTCATTCAAATATCGGAATACAACTAGAATAATAAATATAGATTTATTTTAAAACTCTTCCATAACAAGAATAACATATATAATTCCTTATAATATTTTCTAATATCCATTTATCACAAATTTATTGACAATTCATTATCAATCTAAATGTTTTAGGTGATAATTGCTTCATTTTTTATATATTTTTTGGTTTATTAATTTATCTCATTCTACCTTTATCATGTGTCCATAACACATGGAATATAAATCATTATGTAAATATAAAATATATTCATTATATATATTTATAAGAATAAAATTATAGATATTTATAGGTTAAATAAACTATTTAACTAGACGGTAGGTTCTACTTAGGAATAAATCAATTTTAACTCTTAGACATATGGATTCAACGAAACGTAAATAAAAATAAATCTATATATTATCATTATTATAACATATATATCATACATATTTATTATATATAAATTTATTTCCATTCTTCTAAATATAAAATGAAAAATGCATCACATCTATTCATGCATGTTTTAGTCCTCATGTATGCACGAGTGACATTATAATTTTTCAGCACATGGGAAGGTATGGAGGTAGAAAAGTTGTTATAATTATAGAATAATATGTATATAAAAGTATTATATATAAACATTAAATCCATTATAATAACCATCCATGATATATTGTAATGGAAAATAAATTTTATTTCTATGTGGAAGCGATAGTCCACACAAACACACAAGTGATGCATTCACATACAATTTGATTAAAAATGAGTTGGATATTAGGTTTTTCATATTAAAAAAAATTCATTATAATTATGATTTTATAGATATCTTTTAATATGAAATATTGTATATTTATAAAAGTTCATGTAATAACTAAAACATAAATTGATCGATTATGGAAATTACCACCTTATTGATTGTACTCCTTCATATGTCCTACTAAGGAACGCAGTGTCAATATATTGGAAATAAAAAAACTAAAGATCAACGATCTGAATTTTTGGTATTATTTTCAGTGGATTTGGTTGTGAATAATTTCTCCCAATGCTCAATGATATGAAGGGGTGATGATCACTTTAATAATTGAGGTGAGTGGAAAACATGTAGTATTTCCACATTTGGAAATATTATTATGTATTTTTATTTGAAAATGGATGATAAATAATAGAAATTATAATGTGGAAGATGAATGGTCAAAATAAATCTTACTCATGGTATTTATATTGGTTTGATTTTTTAATTTACATAAATATTTTTTTAACCACAAGTAAACCTATTTAAATATTAAATATAGTGACTAATTATTATATTATAAAAAATTGATGATTAAAAAATGAAATTGAAATCATTATAAAATTTTAATAGGATGATACCAAATAATGAATTTCTTTTTATCAAATTAAATTCAATGATTTGTTTGAATTTAACGTGAAATTAAAATAACAAAACATGATAAAATGTTTCCTCCCTACATGTTTTTCCCAAATGTTTAAAATTATTTTATAAAAAAATAAAAAATAAAATTATTATTAATAAATCTAATTAGATTATTCATAAATAAATTAAAATGATTTTATGATTATATAAATTATAAAAAAATTATATTATGAAAATCATTAAATAAAGATAGATTTTTTAGTAAAAATATTTATTATTCTCTATTCATTGAAAAATTGAAATTTTTAGAAAACTCATATAATTTCCAATGATGAATTTTTTCACATGAAGACTTCAAAAATTAATCTGAATTTTATATATTATTTTTGTAACAGTTTACAAAATAATTATACTTTTTTCTCACTATAATGAAATATAAAAAATTTTGAGGTACAATTTATTTTTAAATCATATATTCACATTCAAGAAAATGAGGAATTATTTATCAATATATTTTATTTAAATATGACCATTGTAATTTTTTTTTTCTAATTTGGTCATTGCAATTCATTCCTCCTGATTAACTACTATTAAATAATTTTGTAGTTTATTATATTATTTTCTCAAATATATGATATTATTTTCTTGGAGAAAAATATATTTTTAAATCATATAACAAAATTAGAAATGATTGGAAAACTACTTTTAAAAAAATTATTATATAAAACCAATAATTTTGTTGAATTTTTTATTCTAATTTATGCCCCCTAATTAATGAATATTAAATAAAAGTACACTATTAATATATTCATTTATAGTCTTGGGTTGCTAGTAACACAAGCTATTGATGAACTTAATTTTTTTGGATGATAATTAAATAAATAAATATTTGGAAGTTACATCAATTGATAATATAGTTTTAGGAGATGTGGAGGTGATGGGTGATATCTGTCGTATCCATGATTTCAAATTATTGTTATCTTATCTTTAATTTTTTTTATATGGTAATACTTTTGATAATATGGATATATTTATTCAGTAAATATACCAATTAAAATAAATAAGTAAAATTTTTATAGAATAATCATGTTGTGTGTGTTTGATCTATAATTATATATTATTATATAGGAATAAATTAAAAAAAATTATGATAAATTCATTTGATATAATTCTGGGTAATTACATTCTACCCCACATTGTAAATTTCATAATTACCATTTCATTTTACATTTTTATTTGAAAAAATTTTATGATATTTTTTATTTATTTGATTCTCCAATTCCTAGGTCACATCCCCAATATTTAGGTTCTTCTATAAAACATTTAGTAGGTAAGTTGACATGTCATGTTGAACATTGGATATACAATACACGATTATCACTAGATGCCCCACATATGAGATAACATTTTCCAATTATATGAATTATTAATTTAGTACATGACAACAACCTGGTATGTATTTCATTATGTATGATATGTGAATAATTCCATTACTTTAGATATGATCGGTGGTAGTTCCAGTCGATTGGTTATAGATATAATGTGGTCAAGAATATTAAATAGGATAATGAACCACGGAATTAAATTTCCCTTATTTGAAAATATCATTACTCCCATCAATCTTGATATTTGATTGAATTATTATCTAAAACCACAAACTCACATTATCATTAGAATTATTGGGTATACAAATTTTTCAAATTTGAGAACCTATTATGCATTTTATAATAATCATGACATTTTCTTATTTTTTTTTAAACTGTTAATGGAATGAATTGAAATATCAATGTATTTATTTTGACAATATAGTGATTATTTTCAAGACTATAATATGAGACGGTGTGTGATTCCAAGGTCTGGGGGCCCAGAATAATTATTTGAAATATATTTAAAATATTACATAGCAGACACTTGATGTCATAGAAAAAAAGTATGATAATAAAAGAATGATATTTTAGATATGAAATATAAAGGCATTGTTGATTTTAGAATGTGGATTTAACCCAAGGCATGATATAATCCTTATCGGTACAACCCATTTGTAAACAATTCATTTATTTAGTAAATAAATGAAATAAATTTATTGGTTTTTTATTTTTGGGTGTGACTAATTTGTCCTATATGTCTACAGTTATAGAAAATCCTTATGGTTGGATTCTCATGCCTGGAATAATCAGATGACTTTTATACTGATTTCCAGTTGAATTTTGATGAATCGGTATCACATCATAGGCCATTACACAGATGAATTTCATGGATCTTTTCATTGATGACAACATTGAACTATTGTTCATCAACTATTGATCCAAATTTGGGGTAGAATTTTTTTTCTCATTTTCATCCTCTTTCGTAATATCAAATGAACATGGCTTAATTTCAAAAACTGAATTCATATATGCATCATCTGTAGAATTAAATTGATGATTTATTTATTAATTATTTTTTTCCCTCTACATTGGTATTATTATATTAAAAAGAATCTATTCTTTATGAATAATGGTTATAGTTCATTCCTCATGTTTTACATAATATAGATTTCTCCCCTATTTCTTCATTCGATCATTATTGGTATTTTGTTTTGACAGTGGTTTGACCAATACCCAGTTTCAAATCATTTTGTTCCAATTTTTAGTGCAATCGATCAAAATTGAGTGTAAAATGTGTTATAAAAATTGAAGATCATGAATTGACAGTGATAGTGGATAGATCAAGGGAGAATGACACCAAATTGGGAGTTTTTCATTCTCAATGTGTGATATACACTATGTTCATGGATGGATTGAGATGATTGTTATCCTAGTAGATCAAGGAGCTAGTTCCCATTTATTGAAGACAAAAAGGGATATCATCCATTTTTTTTATTTTTGGGAGAGCTTGGAGGCTCAAGAAACATGATTAAGTGAGCATAGTAAATACCAGGGGTTTTGAAAAATCTGGTGTCACACATAATATAACATGTAGAGGCACGTCTTGTGGGACTCCACAATGTGGTGCTAGGGTTCAATAATGAGAAAAATACCACTTGTCATGTGACTCTTCTTCGTGTTGTGTAATCCCGCTTAGAGGATGATTTTGTACCATAAAGGGTTCATGGAAAAGAGAAAGTGTACATGGACTATGGCATGCCATGTAATGGGACCATAAAAAAACCACTTATACACGGGTTAGAACATAGGTAGGCCAAGGATATAGACATGACCAACCGATTTTGGAAGGATTCAATGTAGCTCTACCCTCATTTTACATCATCTACACCCTGTGATTATAGAGACGTACATGCTATATGAATATTTACCACACAGATGGACTTGGGGATAAAAAGACACACCTTATACCCCAAGTTCATGACATGTACGCCGCCTGAATAGTGTTTTTAGCTCTTTATTTCCATTGTATAGACCGAACTTTTTGGATTTTGTTCCCTTGGTTCATTCCAATTATGTTACAGTGTGGAATTATATCCACATCATAACATCATGATCCCATGTGGAGGTTGTGTCTCAAATAGAGTTGTGGGGTCCCTTAGCGGGACTGGAGTGTGATCCACAATCATATATTTTCCCTTGTTCAGGTTTTTGGAATCGACATAACCTCCATAATTTGGACATTGATATTCCATCAAGAAGTATATATTTGTAGGGGTTTGTGGTATCATTGGAATATGATCCTCTACACAGTAGGATGATCTAGATTGGGTTTGTGGTATCCCCTAGTGGTTCTAGGATTGGACAACTATCCATGTATTAGTGTCTTATTTTTCTAGTGAGATTTATTATTTGGGGACGGAAGATCATGATATCTCAACCAAGATTACCTAGTGATAGCATGTCTTGGTGACTAGATTCTCCCAGAGGAATCATTTCCAGAGAATAATCTGATGTGGTATGATAGGATATTATTGAATGATGGCATGTATTATTTCAAAATTATAAATGTTTTTTCTATAATAATATGAGTTTATTTTATTTTATTTAGATTAATATATTATTTTATCATTTTGGAGTTTTTTGGGTGTCCTACTGGGTATTATGAATGGTATTTTCCCACACATGTATGGTCTTATGCAGATGATGGACCATTATAATATGTCTTTGGAGGATATGGTGCGGCTAGAGCATAACATCATATTTTAAAAATAAGGTGGTTACAACGATATTTCATTTGACTTTATTCCACACCCATGGAGCATGATAGGATCCCTACATTTTATGGTCTTGTATTTTTCCTCATTTTAACTTTCTGTGATTTACTATCATACTTTATTGAAGGATCATAGATGTATGCATTAATTTTATTAGTTTTTCATATTTTAAAATTATGTAAAAAAATGATGTCTTTTTGTATAAAAGTTCTTTTTGATAATTTCCACCATTTGTGGTATAAGCCTACTTGGTTCTGGTCACTAGCCACTAGCCCATTGGAGGCGAGTTTGGGGTAGTCATTGATCGGACCATAGGGGGTTGGTTTGTGAAAAATTGGTATTATATTACTTTGTTCTACCTTAGTACCAATGTTTGTAAGATTTTTTGGGGGTAATTGTGTTTAGTATTTCTTGTTCAGATTCCAATCAAGTTGTTTCAGTGTTTCTATGGAGGCCAATGTATCCTATCACCTAGTCACTGGTCACATACGATTCAACTAGGTACATGTAAACATCGGTTGTGGGGAAGAATTGTGGTGTATGAATCATATTAGAATGGGGTTTTCTTTATATTTCATTCATGTGTTAGCTCCCCATATCAAAACATTTAATGTGGTGAAATTTTATAAATTTCCAGATGCCTCCATGCCAATAGCCATCCATGATTCCACTAGCTGAGAATAAGGATAATCATATTTGTGAAAAGGAATTAATATGTTGGAATGTATTTAAGATATAACCTCTAGGAGGTTAAAAAACTATACAAACACCTGTTGAGAAAGATATATCAGTAGAAGTACCAACTGAGGATGTATGAAGTCTTAGTAAATTGCACATGTTTTTGAGGAAGCATCCTCCTATGTTTTGGTTGATCTAGAACACCAGGTGGCCAATGTCTTATTGAGGATGTCCCACATCTTTTCATCTTCTTGAGGATTCATGTAGATTATATGGAATTCCTCATTATGACTCTTCTATAGGTATATATTGGAAATTGGTGGAGCTTAGTCACCAAATCATATGTTGAGTAAGGTATCACTAATTCATACTTTCGGTGTCACTTTAGGTAAAAGTAATATCTGGCCGCATTGTGATCGGTACTCATATAAGAGCTCAGGTATCTACATCAGGATAACATGGTAACGGTGGAGTACTCAGAAAGGTTTACTAACATCTTACGGTACCTTTTTCATATTGTGCCATATCAGCTCTTTAGAGATCTGAATTTTGACCAGTGATTAAACTAAGACATATGGGATTTATTTTTATCACATTTTATTCCCACCTATGTTAGGGGGTCTGAGTGTACCTTGGTAGTGGAGAGATTTCAGGTATATTAGAAAATGATTACAAGATCAACTTGTGATCACCCAGTGGTTAATACATTGAAATCATTTATCAAACAGTAGTCACATGGGAAAAAATAATTTCTAATGTTTCATGAGGTAATCATTTTACACATGTTAAACGATAAATGGCTCTAAAAGTGGATACAATCAGTCAAGTGATATGCATTGTTTCTCCTAAAACAGTCATGAAAATCGGGTTCAAGATTTTCATACCCTTCATATAGGTGACTGTGATATGATCAAGGGTTCACCGAGTTATATATACAGGTAGGAGTAGGGTGTTCCATAAGGTGGTGGATGTGGAAGATAGGCCAGTAGGGTTGAAGATGGTGGTCCTAGGATTTCCCAAAAACCGCCACCATCCACAGGTATTTTTCCCCAAGATTAGGGAACCGTCAAGAAGAGATGATGTCAGCTACAAGATATAGAATACTATGACCATAAGAATCCAATTATGATACAAGGTATGATATTTATCTATTTTTAATTTATATTCAGTATTTATTGCTAATGGTTGGATTTATTCCTTCCTCTCCACTTTTTTTTAAATGATTTAGATATTACAGTTTAGCCATTGGATTGAACTGTTCATTTAGAGACTCCAATATACGGCAACTCATCGATTTCTCACTTGTCCCTACATTGAAAATTGATTCTTGCATGATAGAGTTTTGTGTGGGATATCAAAATTGCATCAATTAGGTCTTATGACATCATCAATGGAATGGAATAGATATCCCGAGTTCATTCCTAGGTTAACGATATTAGGCAGAGGATGTGGTGTGTCCATAGTGATAAAATGAGGTTTTCCTTTAATGGTGAAAAGGAATCCCTGGAATTGTAAAATTTTCTCACATATTAGATTGGGTAGCTGCATACTCACAGGTTAGATAACATAATTCATGGGGCACTGGATGGTTTGGGCATTTAATTTCCCATGATGGTGGTAGAGTGTTAGGACATCATTCTTATAGAAGTACGAGGTTAACCTCCGTATTGAGATCAATACATATGAATTGGAATTTACCCTAGGATGAAACCTATATCAAAAAAAATTATAAGGATCTTGTAGAGTATATAGAGTTGTGGGTGTAGTTGGAAGACTTCCAGAATAAGGGATATGTGAGACCTATCATTTCCCATTGGGAATTCCCATGTCAATTCACTAAAAAGGATAATTTCGGCTTGAAGTAATGTTTTGATTAAATTTTATTGAATATGGTTACCATAAAGAATAATAATACCATACTATGGGTCGATGAACTCAATGATCAGTTGAGAGCTATGCGATGGTTCAAAAGTATTGACCACAGATCATTATATCACTATCCACGACTAAAGGATGATAATATATTGAAGATAGAATTAATATGATGATAAAATCATTTAGAATACCTGGAGATATCATTAAACATTTTGAAAAACTTAGAAAAGTTCATGGGATCATAATATAGATCTTATAGCTTTTCTTATACAAGGTTTTAGTACACAAGTTGTCGAAGTACTCATACAAGGACATGTGTAATGGGGGGGGGGGTCATGTGTCACATGACCACCATTATTTGGACATCGATATTCCATCTAGAAGGTCATATCGGCATGGTATGTGTTATCAATTGGTATATGATCCCATATATAGAAGGTTAATCTAGACATGGATTGTGGAATCCCCAATAATTATGGGAATGACCCCTATTTGTGTTTTAGGATCTGCTTAGACTAATGAGATTTCCTGGGCTGGGCACAATGATTTGTACTTCTTCATCGAGTGACCACGGTAATAACATTGTTGATGGAGTAAATTCTCTACGAAAGATCATTGCTTGAGAAAAATCATATGGCTAGAAGTTGGGTATTACCTCCTAGTGGAAAGGGTTATTTAATGAGTATATATTTGTTTTTATTTTATAAATTGGGTTTTTTATCATTTATTTAATTGAATATACTTGGTGCTTCCTGTTTAGTATTTCCTGGGTGTCCTAATGGGTATTGTTAGATTCATCCATTCATGGGGATTTCCCACATGTGTCTTAATATATGTAGATGATGGCCCATTTGACAAAGTCCATAGAAGATATAATGAGGGTGGATCATAGATTGAGCCTATCAGAACATGGTGGTTACTAGTAGAATACATTTTAATTTATTCTTCTCACTTTGAATATGATGGTAACATTACAATTTTTTTGTTCGGATTGTATTTTGTACCATTTTCATTTTTAGTAATTTAATATTGTACTCTATTATGGGTTCTTTGGTATATGAATGCATTGTTTCCATCTTTCTTTCAATTACAACATTTTAATTTTTTGGTGATGTGTGTATGTGTTTTTCAGGTAAATGTATCACATTTTTTGGATATTCCTACCCGGAACTCGACAATATCACCTGGCCTATTGGAGGACGGATTTTGGTAGTCACCTTTCAGACCTTTATGGGTTAGATAATGAAATTTCTAGTCCCAAAATTTCTCATTAACTAATACCATTCCAACATTTGAGAATTCAATATCTCTTACCATATTGGGATTCATATAGATCAATTTGGATTCTTGAGTTAAATATTTATGTGTATAATAAATTTACCAGAGGAATATTTTGATATCATCCTCATTTGTATTCCAATGAACATTATCTCAATATGTCATCAAGATTAGGATAGACCAATAAGATGTGAAAATGTGTTTTGGGGGTAAAAATCCATAATGACATAAAATATTGTTCTTATATCATAATGGACACTATTATTGAACCTATATGTAAATATAGTATGTTGATCAAATACAATTTATCGTGGGGTTACATTTTACCTCTATAATTTATTGATGTAAATCCTTGAAATTTAATCCAGTTATAATCCCAATAAAATTTATATAATGTGAGTACTCTATGTAAGATGATCCCCCATACACATGTATCATTATTTCAATTTGACGTATTTGGAATATTTTTAACCAAATCCAAAAGTTATTTTCTTCTATTTTGATATAGGTATGTGTAATAGGTGTATCATCCCCATAAACATTTTCCATTATTCCTTCATCATCACATATATTGTCAATTTTATCTATATTAATTGACTATATTCTACACAGTGTTATACCTAATAGTTCTCTTCGAGACCTCGATACATCTTGGTGATTCCAAGTTTAAGGGAGAAGGTCAACATTTGTGGATCTCTCAACATTATTTTCTATATCTTAGGATTTGATGGAACACATTGTCCTGATAGAAATCATAATAATCCATCATCAATTTCAAACAATTAGGATTTCCATTATCCTAAAATAGTAATAGGTTTATATATTTTCACATCATCCCTTTGAGAACCCATTTACATATCCAAAATGGATAATTTAGAAATCCTTTGAGAAAAGAATAATTATATTTATTCCATCATGAATACATGTCCATCATTTTCAGTAATAAGATAATCTAATAAAATTTAAATTTGATCATTGATGTCCACAAAAAAAATATTTTCTCCAAATATATTATGTATAATTATTTTCTTTCTCATAATGGTAATAGATTGGGGAACCATAATCCATGAAAAAATCTTTATTTCTATGTTGTATCATATTAATCTACATATGTGTGTATGTATTATTCAAGCTCCTATTATCCATATATGTTTCACATTTTTCCCCATAGAGACAATTAAAGAAAAATAATTATTATTAATATTAGTTTAGCCAAATCCATAGCATGCATTAGGTAGTTCTACATAGGAATAATCAACCAAATCAAGGCATAGACTATCACGTTATCATTAATAATCAGTACAATTCCCAACACATTCATTGATGAATCATTATATACCATGTAATGTTACCCACTAATAAAAAATTTAATTACTGTTTTATTTATAACAAATCCATTTTTATGAATTTATCTTCAAAAATTTTAGACCATAATATCAATAAAACTTTATTATTTATCTTGGATAGCATGTTTGATAAGAAAAATAAGTTTCTCCCATCCCATCAGTAATACACATATAATTCATGGAAACTATGAGCCTACATCATAGATGCTAGTTCAGGTCACCCTTCATTTTTATTTTTCTTATAGGGGTCCACACATTTCCCATTGTTAGTGATATTATAACAATCGCTAATTTTAGGACACAATTCTGTTAACCTAATCTTCATTTATAGATTTATTTACATCCATCACAATTTTTAAGTGAAATGATAAAAGTAATTGAAATATTAACATGGGAAAATTAAATTATTTATTTAATCATCAAGTCAACATTACCATAAGTTGATTTTTTTTGATTTATATAAAAACTAATTTTCTCAGTTAACAATGACAAGTTTTTATTTTTTTATGATATAAATTTATTTCTATTATGTATTTTAGTTAAAAAAAGATATAATATATTTTATTTAAATTTATATAAAATAAAATTGTATTTTAGTAATCAAATACATTGATTTAATATCAATATTTTACATGAATTTGATATATTATAATTTTTAGACATGAAATGTAATTTTTCTAATAATTGTTTTCCATTTTATTTTAAGTATTAATATGAAATAAAATTATTCAAATTGAAAAAATTGAATCATGAAAAATATACTCTATATATAAAATTAAGAGGTTCGCATATGGTAAATATGTTCAAATAATTTTTTGGCATTTTCAATATTGAACATGGTAAAACTTATCACCTTAGTTAAGGGTTCGTCATGTAATTATGATTAAAAAAATTAGACAAAGAATTAAAAATATATTCAAAACATTCATTTATTCCATTTTATGAGTATTTTTATTTCATAAACAACCATAATTCTAAAACATATTCTCTTTAATTTCATATATTATATATTTATTTCTATATATTTACATTATGCATATAGTCATAACATTCACTATCTTACTTTTGATAATAATAATAATTTATGAAATGGATAATAAAACCTATGTTTTAATCTTAATAAATATTTGAAATATAAATTATTATTTTTATCATATTAAATTAAATTATATTTTTTGGGATTAAATAATTAGCATAAATGATTATGCTAAATAAGAAAATTATTTATTCTATTAATAGAAATATAAAATAAATGATTTTAAATATATTAAAATCATTCATGTCTGGATGAATTATTATATTACATGAATTTTAATATAAAACATAACGTATTAGGGATGTGTTAATGGTTTATAAACTAATTCAATATTATATTTGATGTCTTTAAATTCATTGTTAATGAATAGATCCACAATTGAACCAAAATGATTTTTTAATAAATAAAATTTAAAAAAATATTAAAATTTTATAAAAACCCCATCATCATCTATGAGAATTGTATATGTTTTAAAATAACATTAATGTTCTATTTTTGGGCCTTTCCCCTTTATAGTCAACTTGATTACCTTTAAATGGTATAACAATTTTGCATTTTAGGTATTGTCAAAAGGGTTCATGGGGGGATAAAACAAAGAGATATAAGTGAAAAAAATACCAAACCCATTTAATTTTTTTGCATATGAGAATTTATAATTAGCCCCATCTTTTAGAATATATTTATTGATTCAGATCCACGATTTCAGGGAAAATTGTTTTATAGTAGTTCAATAATATTTTAATTATCTAAATTATCAACCACTAACTTATAATACAAACCCCCTTCATTGTTACATTCCCTTTACTCCTCAAATTATATATTTATTTGGTTACTGTGGGTTCCAAACACCAAAAAAAAGTACTATTGAAGTAGTATAATGGTACTATAGTAGAACTATAACAAAGACGAAACTACTGAATCAGTGGCGTTATAGTGGTGGTGGAAATTGTAGTAAGAACAGTAGTGGTAGTACCACTATATGGAGTACAATAGATTATTTTGTACTATATAATAACTATTAATTAGTGGACCATTGGGTAATAATTTATGGCATACATTCCATGTAATGGGATTTCGTCCCCACAGGCCCAACGAGCCATGTACTAAATAAATTAGACATGATGGGTGGGCTGTCTCCTTGGGGGGATATTGGATTCCGTTCCTGACTCTTTATTTGGTGTGTGTGTCAAATATAATTTGACCCCAAATATATATATATATATATATATTATGGGGTCTAAAGAGAATCTACCAATGAAGATGTAATATTCTTTACCAAAACAATCGAGTTAATTTCATCTTCTACACCCTTTAAATTTTATTAAACCCATATATATATCAAGAATAAATTATCATGAATATATATAAATATTTTTTTTATGATTATATTAAAACCATTTCCCATCTCAATTCCATCGTACATAAAGTGAAACTACTTCTCATGCATACATATTGCTTAACATATCCATGTATCAGTGTGATTTATTTTTAATGTCCATATTATTTTGATAATTTTAAATATGGATTTATTTAATATTTATATATGAATATATTTTTTTCAGAATTACATTTATAGATTTATAATATCATATGTAAATTCTTACATTCTATTCTATTGGAATATAATTATGTCGAATGTGCATATGTGTGGGCCACATCCTCTACAATGCAATGTTATTCGTTTTTCATTTCAGTATTTCATGGACTATAATAATGATAGATTTAATTAATATCTATGTTATATAAGATATAAAAATTATCAGGTAATGTTTAATTATTTTTTATATTTCTTTTTAGATTCCCTCCAAAAGTGAAATCCTTATTCATCTGTACGTTTGGCTGACCGCCTCTTTGAAGGATATATAAATTTTCTTATCTCAATTATTTATGGATGAAGAAAAATATTATATTTATTGAATATATATATATATATAATATTTATATGAATAATAATATTATAGAATTTATGGACCAATTAATAATACATAAGGGCCAAATATTACAAATCCATGCAATCATGAAAAATGAATTATTTTACAACAGAATTAATAATGATAGAAAATGATTATAAAACTAATTTTTGATACAATGAAAAAAAATGGATCATATTAAAAATTAATGAATTTAATTTTTTTATGTAATTACAAAAAATAAAAAGTGTATTTTTGATGTTAAAAACACATTGTTCATGTGGAACTAATGTTAAAGGATTTCATCTGAATTTTCACTCCACTGTGAATTATTTGGTATTATGAACCTATTTAGTTTTAGTTGGTGTATGGAATATCCTTATAATGACTTTAAGATAAATATATATTTATTAATGATGATTCGTTTTTCTATACATATTTATTTATTAAATGGTAAAAATTTTGATTGTTACCAAAGAGTTAATAATTTATTTTATAGTCTCATTTCATGAGATTGTACTTATTTTTATTTTAGTAGTAATATAATCTATAAATTAAATAATCCATCAATTTTTATTATCCAATGGTTGTTTAATTATTCTTCCTCTTTTATTTTAATTATTCCTCTATTTGAAAATATATTCATGTAAATAAATTTCTAATATATTATCTTCTGTTATTTCACTTTTTTACCAGTTATATTTTTGTTCAACATCTATATTTTTTAATTTGATTTAAAAAAATTTCTCCTAATTTATTAAAATTATGTATTATTTTTATTAAAAACGTTATTTAGATTTCAAGGTTTTAATAGAAGAAATCTAAACTTTTCTAAATATTACATTTTATAATTTCTCTTAGAAAAATTCAAAACAAATGTTTCTTATAAAATATATTAGACATTAACAACATTCACCAAATCAATAATTACCTTATAATAATTATCATTTTCAATTTTATTCCTTAAAATATAGAAATTAATTTATATGAAAATTTATATTTAATATTTTCATCAATTTGAATTTATACTTTAAAATATTTTATTTTACTAAAAAATATACATTACTTGTGATTTGATTGTTACAAATCACCCCTTTATTATTTTATTGGTAATTAAATTTCAAAAAAAACATTCAAATTTTTTTGAATATTTTTCTTCTAACCATTCAATTAATATTTAATATAAAAAATCATTCATCACTGAGTATGATTATTTCCAAAATCATATAAAATTTATATATTCATATTTATACTATGAACAGTATTTGATTGAATGGGGAAATATTGATATTCCATATTAGACACTCAAAATATATTTTTAATATGTAATATTCATCCTAAATTAATTTTATAATTCAATATATATGGAATAAATTGGATGTGAAATGACTAGAACAGATTGTAAATATATATCACCTCGAGGAATTGATTGGTTAGAGGCTAAAATTATGCCCAAAATTATTAAATGTGTTTTTGTTGTTTCCATAATGATCAAATAAACCATCATAGAACATGGATTTAATGACATAGAAATCATGATTTTAAAAATCATGAAATCCAATAATTATAGTTTCCTTCAATTAAAATTATATTATTATTATTATCAATGGGATTATTACATTAATATTATGGAATGTCCATATTCTCTCATTTTATTGATTAAATGGATGGTATTTTTGTTATTTACCTTTCCATATAGATCATGATTAATTAAATCATGTAAGGTTCAAATTTATTTCAACCCTATAGACTATATAAGGATACCATTTTATTTTTTTCATTACCCTATAAATGAAGAAGTATATTATGAGAAATACCATGGATGAAATATGTTTTTTCTTGTTTTGTATTTTATATTTCAAATTTAATATGGGAATAACATATATATCAGGTTCATCAGTATAACTAATTAAATGGTTATTTTAGAAGAGGTTTATTTAATACTATGAAAATTGAATAAATTATACACATTTTGTTGGTTAGGGGAGATGGGGTTTATCGATGGTATATAATATTGTTTACTAGAAATGTTGGGAATTATATTTTAAATAACATAATATTTAATTGTAACTATGAGAATCAATTTTAGTATTTAATAACATTTACGAATATAATGATTTTTTATTGTTCAATATTCATGATGTTTGTGAGGTTACATAGTGTGTGCCATTATTTTGTGGTGAATCATTGTGGATGAAATGAAATAAACACTTGTAGATAATATAGGGAGAACTCTCTTGATTAAGCCAATACTAGTGGTGTTGGAATTAATATGATCATGTCCATTTTTGGGAAATTGTCTTGGGTTGTGACTTAAAACATTTCCCATATTGAAAAATAAGATGTTCAATAATGTGGTTTACATAGGTTGGATAGATTCATATAGTAGAATACACTACAATATAATGGTAATACAAATTAATTAGTTGCTTAAAAATAGATTATGTTCATAAAATGATATTACTTACATTGGTCTGTAATGAAATTTATACATGTTACTATTGTATTGTAATTTTTGAGAGGATACTATGATAAATAGTAGTAATTGATTGCTAACATTTAATAAAATAGACAAATACAATATAGGGAATTTATATCTTATATGTTGATATTCATTGAGATAATGTTCCCCCAGGATTAATAATCTTTAATGTAGAATATTTTTTAAAATATAGTGTAGAATGATGAATAATGTATTTTATATTATGAGGAATGAATTTAATGGTTATCTTTGTATAATACTGACTATGTATATAATTTATAAAACAATTTTGAGTGTTTCATTAGTGTGAATGATTATTTTATATGATTAGATGATTTTCTATATCATTTTTATCACATTTTGATATATTATAATGTTCCATTGATATATTGGATGAATTTTCAAGAAAATATATCATCATTAAAATTCAATATTAGTTGCGTAAGAAATAATAAAAAGGGAATTCATCTGAGATGATGAAGGGAAAGATGTAGTTTCCATCATTAAAATGATTTTATAATTGAATATCCTAGAAAATTATTAAATTTTGATTTATTTAATATAAGTAAAATTATAAAGGGATTATGAACAATGATTATAAGGAAAATAAAGAAACAATTTTTCATATAGTGCATAATCATAAATGACATGAGTTATTATTAAAATACTTCCCAAAAAATCAAGGGAAATTATTGTCGATGACGCCATGGGAAGAATTCCAATAATATTGAATTTCTAAAACCTGTGATGAAGTTCCATACGATGTGGTAATAAGTAAACATAGAATCCATAGTATAAGTAAAGCTTCTTTTCCTTTATATAAGTTCTAAACACCCTATTATATCTAAATAATTTTAATGGGTTTAAAATCATCACCTTGATAATTTGATGGCGATTGAGTGGTGAAAAATCATATTTATAGGATGATCCCATATCATGTCTATATAACCCCTTTAATAAGTGTTTTTTGGAATATAATTCCCCCAAATTAATTTATTCATCTACTAGTTGAATTGGATGATATTTTGTAAGAATATTTTTTTCCTTAATATAGAGCTCATGTCAAATGTATGGATTGTGAATTTACGTTTCATATTCTAGATAAATATATTATATTATTCTTGTGTGAGGGTGAACCTATGATACTAAGGGAAATTAAATTAATCAAATATGTTTTAAACATATTCATGAAGGATATTTATGTCATATGGTTGGAGTGAAACTAAAATTGAATATATGTCTATTATAATGAATGATTTTTGTCATTATAGAATAGCTTTCTAGTCATACCTAGAATCATAATCCTGATTTTATTATATCACTCATACATATGGGTATACATATTTTAAATAATCGTTATATAATTTCCACAGTTGTGTTTTAGTAATTGATGATTAAACTATTGGATAATCGTGATAAGGGATTAATTATTTCATACTACCTCAACATGGGGTACAAATATTATAGTTATTAAGGAGAAATATTTTTCAACATGAAATTTCATTTATTATAATGAAATAGACAAATAAAAAATGAAAAATTTATACACCACCACAAATAGATTACCTATTCCACCTATTACATGGTGCTCAATATATTTATTATGCTGATATTTGAACTAGATATCCTCATTTAAGTTTAAAAAGGGAATATAATGAAGTGAAATTTCAATGAAAGAAATAGATTTTATGAAATAAATATAATTAAATTTTTAATTTAAAATAGTCAGACTATTTTCATAGATATAGAGAATATGGTGTTTTGATTTCTCCTGGATTTGAATTCGGAAATTTTTTTAAAAAATCCTAATTATATATTAAATAATCAAGGAAGAACATATGTAATGATTGAGATTTTTGTTGAAGACTGCGAAGAAAAATATTGTGTATTCTAAATTTACAAAGTTTAATTTGTGTATTATGATAGAGACATTTTTTGTTCATATATTCTAATGTGAGGGTATGTCGATAGATCCTTCAAAAATAGAATTTAGTTGGAAATGGACTTGACTAACCATATTAATTGAGATCCATAGTTTTGATGGGATTATTGGATACTATAAATGTTTTGGCATATATTTATCATGGATATCTAATCCACTCACTATTTAGAATTATAAGGGTTTATATTCTTATGAAATGATGAATATTATACGAATTTATATGAACTATGAGAAAGTTAGTCAGTGTGCTTGTACTTATACTAAATGATAGAATAAAGGGGTTATTAATATATAATTATGATTTAAATAATTCACTTGGATGGATCATCATGTATAATGGTATGTTTTTGTATTATCTATATCGAAAATAGAAAATTCATGTGAAAAATTACCCTAATGATGATTCAGAGTTCATAGTGGTCATATTTTCATTAATGATGTAATGAAAATATCTTAATGGTGAATCATGTGATATATATGTAGATAAATATTCATTGAAGTTTATATTTATATAGAATATTTCTAATATGAACTGTAGAATGTAGTTTGATGTGATTAAATATTATAGCTTCCCATATATTAACAAACGGGATTTGCAAGAATAGTGGACGACGTTCAATGTCGAAATGAGCATGCCGATTTTACCATGATGATGACCGAAAGATATTATTTATTTATGCATTGAAATATATCAGATAATTAAATCATATGGAAATGTGATTTTTTACATCTATATAAGTAAAATGATAATCTTCTTATACCTGAGAGTATTAAGTAGGTGTTTATTGAAGATGATGAATTATAGAAGAATGTGACGAATGTTCTAGCCTTCAACCATGATTATGATGGAATGAAAATATATTTGTTCATCATTATTTATTCATCATAAATTTAAAGATATATATAGAGATTATCAATCAATATTTTTCTAGTGGGACAACATGAAATGTTTTGTTTCATATTTTTCTTCCAAATTCCTTGAATGTTATTAGTATTAGGGTGATAGATAGAAATTTAAATGGATTTTAGATCTATCATCCATACCAGAATTGAAAATGAAAATCATCACCATTAATTTATTCATAAGACTCCCCCAAACATGTAATTAGAATAATTTTATTTTGGATATAGTCGATCACATTATAAAATAATCACATTTCATCACTATTATGGAAATATATTTGTTAGTTTGATTAGTCTGTTTTTTATTAATGATAGTATGTGATTTAACGGAGTAACCCTCTCAATAATATTTGATTATGATTCATTGATTATTCGATGATCAAGAGAATCATTCATTAGTCTCATGATATAGAGTTGAATTTCAAAAATACACAGAATCGTCGGATATATAGTCAATATAAGAACATTTAAACTATTCAGAACATCATATAATATTTATCTATTTATATTAATGGTGGTTGTAAAAAACAACCTTCATTATTTATTATTCATACAATAATAGTTTTTGATCGAGCATTTAGAAAGATATTTATGAATATCTCAAAGTAGGTAAGAAAATTTTTCATTCATGGTTGGATGAATTTGGTGAAATAGAGCTATTGTGAGTTGATCTTCATGATAAAATGGTAGAGATGTTCAAATATACTAAAAAATAATGGCCTTTTAATTTTGTCAAAAAAAACAAAAGCATAAAATATTTGGTGGGATCTGTAGTTTCAATTCGGTGATAATTTATTCATATTATTATCTGCTTAGAATAAATTTATATGATTTTGAAGGAATGCAATGATTATCCCTATATGTATTTTTTCCATTGAATGTTTTTATCATATAGGAATATTATCTCGTAGAATTACACTTACACTAAATTTCCATAAAGTTGATGATGTTTTTCATTTATTTATCCTGTGGAAGTACATATAGGATCGTTCGTATTTACTGAACAGAGTGGTTGTATTATTGGAGCATGATATGCCTTATGATGAGAAACTAGTGGGGATTCTGTATCGTAATGGGAAAATTCTTGAAAACAAGACAACTCACCCGATTAAATATATTTGTGAAAGATTAAATTTCTAGAAGCTATGGGGGAGCATAAGGATGTGACAAGGAGCAAGTATCCCAGATTTTTATATGATAGATATGCAATTTTGAGGTTGATATTTTTATATGTTGGTGTATAATATAACATTAATAGATTTATTGATGTATTTTTTGTTAAATAATTATCATTCGTTGCCCACATTACACAGAAATAAAACTTTAAATGAACCATGAATGTTTATTTAAATATAATTAGGATATTATTATATTATTTTTAAAATCATCACATCTATATAATATATGGATGAGTTTAAAAAAATGATGGAATATTTTAATTTTCATCAAATTATAAATATTAATGATTTTAGTAAAACAATCATTTATTTTCAAAATATCATGTAATTTAAAATTCAAATTAGATTTTTGGATTTATCATCATATAATATCCATTTAGATTATATTAATTTAAATGTTTAAAATTGATCATCACTTTACATGATTTGGATATAATTTCATTTTAAATCAACCAAACATATTTCTATAATAAATATTTTTCATTTCATTATAAACATTTACCAAAAATTATATTCAAAAAACATTAATAAATTTTTTATTAAAATAAATTCCATTTTATTAATTTTGATGATCAAATTGGGTATATTTTTTAATTTTAGAAATTATTAGTAGAAACCATGGTTAATTTTATCATCTCGGTAAGGGGTAAATCGTTCTGTTGTGGATCAAAAAATCTAATATGATGTAAAAAATATATCCAAAATTTATTTTATTTAATTATATGATATTATTTCTTTCATGTTAATATATAATTCAAAAAAATACATTTTATAATTATGATTTGATTTTGAACATTATAATATTTATGTAAAGGATAATGTGAATCATGTCACTCCCCTTTTATTAAAAATAAGTTTGGCAGAAGCAGATAAAAATAAATTATATTCTAAAATAAATACATAATATATATATTAATTAATTTTACTATAATAATTATTTATTTTTTATATTTAGTGATTGAATATATTACTTTTTTGAATTAGGAAACACTGAAACAGTATTAATTATATTAATTGAAAAATAAAATAAATCATATTAAAAGTATTAAATTTATATACTTCTCGATGAATAATTATATTTCCCAAAATTATAGATACAAATAATATATTATATGTGTGTGTTTACTATAAATTAAAATAAATATTTCCCATGATCTTGTCAATGTAATCGAAATGATTTGATCTAGAAATAAAAATAATGATACTTATAATAAATAATTTATATTAACGGAATTAAATTTAATAAGAAGGATATATTTAGGCTAATGAATGAGATATGGCAGAAAATATATACCACATTCCATTTTTTGGAATTCTTTCTTTAATAACATTCTGGACAATTTAATAGTAGAAAATAATTATATTCTAGTAATTGTAAAAAAGGGTAAAAATTGTTTAAAACTAAGTGATAAGGGTTAATACATTACCAAAACTTGTTCGATTTTATTATATTTATTTATTCTCAATATACCCATCATTTCATAGAATTATATAATGTTTGGTTCATATTTTCACACATATTATTTTTTATTATTTTAATAACATTTTTACATCAAATAATGCCCCTCCCATCATTTATAATTTTTCAAGTCTTCTTCAATTTCAATACACATTCATGTGTAACCTTGTTTGATCCTTACAAAACCAATTCCATTATAAAATCTTTTATACATTATTTATATTTAATGATTTTCATGTAATACCATTCTATGGTTCCTTAAATGGGGGAATTCTATTTGTCTACCCATGATGACATAATCATATTTATCAAAACATTCATTACTACTTACTATTTTACATCCTCTAAATATTGTTTCAATTAACCTATAATTATAGAGTATAATTTGTTAAATTAAATATTATAATTTTTATGTTGAAACCAATTTCCAATTATTATTTTTCCAAAAATTGTTAAAACATCGCTCTGGTATACATACAAAAAACCATCTCCACATAGTTGGGTAATTAGTTTTTCCTCACCCCTTTACATAGATGGATATAAAAATAGATGCAATTAAATTATATTATATTAATGAAATAATTATTCCAATATAATTATAATATCATATATACTATTTCCCCTGAATACATTGATATACTATAATATTTCTCTTGTGTACATGTGGACTACCACATTCACTAAGAGTTATCATTCATTTTACATTTATGTGGAACATTGAGTGTTATAAGGGTATATTTTGTGATTAAATAAGTTATATATGATATAATATTTCTAAATAAAATGTTAATTCTTATTTATGATTCTTTAATTCCAAACATCAATAAGTAAAAAAAGGGCCCATGCATATGTATGACATATCACATCCATGAATGATACAATTCATTTTTATATATCTATATTTAATATAATAAAATAATATATATATATATATATATATTTTACATATTTGATATTTATATTATCCATAAAACTATGTGGATAATGTAATACTGAATAATATTCATGTACAAAAACTACCAAATCAAAACATACATGAAAAATAAAGTAGTTTGCACCTGAAAAAACTAAATTAATAAAATATCATTAAAATTTTGTGATAAATTGTTATAAATGGATCATATATGATATTATAAATTCTAATATGGTAATTTTAGGAAATTATCATAAATGTAAATTGATTATAAAATATGTCACAATCAATATAATGGAAAATTAGACTTGATGTAAGTTATTTTGTCTTAATTTCCACTCTATGAATACATACTTCTTATTATACTGCTATTTAATTTTTCCTACAGTATATAATACCCTATTTATGACATTAACATGAATATATATTTATTCAAAAACTTAATGTGTTATTTAATTTTTATTATTTCATGGAGTTATAATTAAACCTTACTAAATAGGTAATAATTTATTTTAGAATTTCATTTTTGTGATTGCTCTTATATTCATTAAAAGAATCATAAAAATTTTCCTTATTAAATTCTATATATTTTCATCCCCTCTTCATATTGAATTATATTCAATTTTTTTCTTATAATCCCCTCTTTTCAAATATATTCACATAATGAAAATTTTAAAAAAAATTAATCTAATTTGTGTATGTAATAATTTATATTATTCTTACACATCCAAATCATTCCAAATTGTTTTACAACAGTAATTTTTATTACCCCTAATAATTTTTTATGAATATTATAAACTATTATTTTTTAAAGGCTTGAAATGAGTAATTAATATTTTATCTGAATGAGACATTTTTTTAATTTCTCGTATAAAATTTCAAAATATTGTTTCTTTTTTATCATATATGATTTAAAAACCAAATTCATCCAATAAAAATTTTTTATTATATAAAAAATATTCTATATTCTTTAAATTATTTGGAATGGAAAATTATTTTATTAATTTTTATAAATGTTTGATTTTAAAATTTTAATTATTGAATATGATTTATTTTACTATAAAACCAAATTTTTTGGAAAATTGATTCTCATCTATTATCTCTTGAATAATTTAGTGGTGATTTACATTCTCTTGAAGCATTCAATTTGTTAGGAAAATTTTTTATTAGACATGAAATTTCGCATAAATATCTATATTCTTTGTTTCATTGGTATGAATATTTTCTAAATTATTTTTTTCATTTTTTGTATCGTGTTTTACTATGAATGTTCTTTGAAAGGCTTGTGAAATACTGATAATTTATATTACTCATTCAATATTGATACATATTGAATAATCGTTTTTCTTCAATTTTACTAGTCATTCATTAACAAGGTAATTCATATCATATATATTGATATGTGGGACATATAATTAGATAGCCGACCAATGCATCCACATGCATCATAAGGAAAACCTGTTTTCCAAAATTATTAAACATCTTTTCAGTGAATACCCACCAATAAATTAAACTACATTTTCATATAACTATAGTGACAAATATATCATATTGTTTGATATCATAATGTAAAATAATAATCATTTACATCACATATAATTTTATTATTTTTTATCCATGGTTTTACTTCATAGATATTATATATTGATGCAATCTGTTCTTAAGTTGTTGATTAAATAACATATATTGACATTTATTTACCTTTCTATATTCCTTATGCATTATTTAATAATGAAAGATATCACTATATTTAATTATTACTAAGAATATTATCTCTCACATTTTCTTGTTCATTTACCCTTGATATAAAGAAGTACATAATGAATAATATCATGGATTCAAGAATGATACATATACTATGTATTTTATATTTCAAATTTAATATGGGAATCATGTTTATAAATTATTTTTTATGACTAATAAACTGATCAGACCATTGGAATGAGATTATATTATACCAAAATGATAATCTAATAATAAGGTATGGGTCATTTGGGATGGGATTTCAATATGTTATAATACTAAATAATGATAATTCCTCCATCATGAAATAATATTTAATATTATTTTCATATATTATTTCCTTTTGAAAATTTTGTAGCATTTTATAAAAATAATCTATATGTCACTCATTACTCATAGATTTTATCAAAAAACAATCAAACAATTCTACAAAAAAATAAATTATATTATATATAAATACTAAATTTGTTTTTTAAATTATTATTTTACTAACATTATTGAGTCTATAGGGAATAACTATTAACAAATCATGTCCATTACTTAACCTAATGATAGTCTAGGGGATATACCTCTCCCACACTTTTTATTTTTTTTTATCAACAAGTGGAATAAATTATAAAACTAATGAGATATAGATATTTTACTAAAAAATTAATAAATCTCTAGAAATGGATAGATTTTTATAGTTGTGATTTTTTTGAGTTATTTATATTGACTATTTGGGAACATTAACCCATCATTAATTTTGATGAAGAGAAATGTGGCGCCCAATAATGAATAACTAAAGATTATAAAACACTAATGAAAATTATTTATTACCTACAACATTATTTTATTGAATTAAACAGTTGAAATTATCTGTAATGTCTTTTATAAGGGAAGATATCTAAAAATACATTTGATTCATAACTCAAACACTCATTCAAGAAGAAGACCAAAAAATTATTCTACGAAAATATAAGATTAGTCCTTCATAATGGGAATTTATTAAAGTATAAATATCTCCTTTGAAATAATTATATGAGTTAGATATTCTTTATCATATGAATATAATATCTGCACATAATAATATCATTCCAATGTATGTATAGAATTTTAGTTATACTTAGTTAAAAAATTTAGGACAACATAGAATGTGAAGAGTTATGTCTCTCTAATGACTATTAGTATTGGAATTACATCACTTTATCAAATAAAATCACAATATATCATTAAAATAATGTAAAATTAAATTTAAAATTATTTTTCCATTGGATTAGTTCACAAACATTGATTAGTGAAGAGTTATATTATTGTAAATAAAAATTTATCCATTTTATTTTGTCATATATATTACAACCACAAATTTTGGAGGTTCTTTTTGAATGTATAGACTAAAAATACATGATATGAATGAATTCATAGATCCAAAATCAAAAACAAATTCTCAATTTAGGAATTAATAAGAAAACTTATAGTCACAACATATTGTTGGGATACTCTATAGTATTGATTGTAGATATATCATTTGTTACTCTCTAGGAATTTGAGGTTGTTATTGAAAATTTTCACAATAAAAATTTATCATAGAAAATTTTATGGAATTATTTATATATTCTTTAAAGTGGAAATGACATAAAACTTTTTTATTGGTGATTTAAAACATATTATATTCATTCACAATGGTGGGATTCATCATATATCTTTAAAATTTATTATACATATGCCCTTATTTTACAAACATGTATAATATATTAGCCCAATTGAGACAAATTATATGATACATAACCCCACATTCTCACATGTGGGTTGTTAGTTTTTATTTAAAATAATGTATTTTTCTATAGATCCTTTTGAGTTAAAAATAAATTCTCTTTTTTAAATTTAATCTTTGTAGGGACTGCAAAGAGTCACAAATATCCATATCATCCATAATAGATCGTTTGAGAATTTCATAATATCATTCAATGTCTCTAATAGAGATATATATATATATTGTATAATTTTGATTAATCAATTTTATTATGTGGTCATAAATTATCTTTGGTGTTGATTGAAAATCCATAGGTGTAGTGTGAAATTCATGTAATTATTTTACCTTACAACCATATATATTAAATTAACATTGTAATTAGTTTTATGAACATCCATTTTAAATAAAGATCGATGTTTTGGTAATACAATTATTGAATAATATTTTTTTAATTTCTTCTCATTCAAAGATATCAATTTATTTATTTTAATTCATGTTCTTCATCATTTTCAACCATCAATTTATTTCCCTGTCCAGTTGATAATAACAAAATATGAAATTATCATGATATAAATAATATAGTAAATGGATAGTAATTTCAGTTTATTTTTTCCATTATTGTGTCATGAGGGCATTAGATGATCCAATAATGTCTGAGGACATTTTTGAATGAATTATACAATTATAAAACCCCTTTTCTATGAAAAATGCAACATCCTGCAACTTTCATTTTGTTATTTGTTGAACCTTGTTTTGAACACCTTTCAAGATGTTCTTTTTTTGAGGTTGTTCAGGGAGAATTTTAAAACTTTTAAAAGCTTGGGATGTTGTTCACAATTAAATAATGTTTAGGGAAAAAGTGTGTTTTGGAATAACCAATCTTGCATGATATTGTGATCTAATGGAAGGGGAAAAATATTTTTACAAAACTGTGCGACCAACACCTCCAATATCTAAAACCTCATACAATGAGTTTTTAATGGTTGGCACACAATATTTCAAACCATTAAACATATTTGTAAAAACTATTCACCCTACATGTAGGGGTGAACTGTTAGGGTTCACAGTGTCTTCTAACCATGCGACCCATATAGAAGAAAAATTGAGTAGGTATGTAATTAAAAACAACTAAATTAAAATTTCCCCATTTAATAATCGTAATCCATCCATTTGGCCATGAGTCAATGTCCTTCAGTGTAGATTCTCAAAAAAATTAATTTTGACTAATCAAAACCATTTCTGGGAAGTTCATATTTTCTATGATCTTGTATGATATCCGTTGTGTATGTGAATCTCCTCATCTATGGTCTATCACAATATCTCATTCTCTGTCCCTTAGAGATTAATATATCATCATGTAGTTAATGGATATATATTCCATTTTTTATCTTTATTCTGTGTTGTGTTCTTATATTTTTTTCACCTTCACTCTTAAATGGTGTTCCCCAATTTAGGAAGTGTACATTATGATAACTTCATATGAAGTATGGTGGTTCCATGAGGATTATCCAATCAATTGACACCCTATATTTCTTGATTATTTTGGATATCGTTCATAGTTATTTATAATAATTTATTTTAGATGATTTGATTTTTGATTTGAAAATTTAATGTAAATTTATAAAATCACCAATTTCAATTGAATTGATATTTTTGGTGTAACTATGAAATGATGGAATGGTATTGAAATTGTTTTAAACAATTGATTTGATTTTGATCCTGAAAAAGTGGATTAAATTGAATGATTATTAGAAATTGATTGAAATAATGAAATCCAGTTATTTTTTAAAATGAGAACGTCATGTTGATAAATAAAAATGTTAATGTTATTTTTTAAATGACATGAAATAATTTATTTGAAATTTGATTGATTGATTGATTTATTGGAGTAAATTAATTACTTGGTAGTTATTTAGTAACTAGTATAGGAATACTAGTATCTTTATTCCCTAACAATTGGCTTATTATGACCATACATACTGATCCATTATTAGTATGTTTTCTCATTGTAGAACCAAAAAGATGGTGTAGTTTAATTTATCATAGTTTCTCCTAGAATTTTGGTATTATTTGGTTAAAAACACGTATCTAGAGGAACATTGAATAATGAGATGTGTTAGTATACTATTACTAAGAAACCGAAAAATTACGATTCTATAATTAGTAGTAATAGAATTTAATTGTTTGATTAACAATTATGTAGATTTCCTGAATTGATTAATTTATGATAGATGACTTATATAAATAGTTTAATATAAAATTTACACTTAACAATGTTTAAAATATTCTTTTAAATTTCTTCCATCCATTCATTATGAACTAATATATTTATTTAAAGTAATACAATGTAATGTAATTAATATTTTATTTAAATTGATTGAATAAATGGTTAATTATTATGGTTTTTATAATGGAAAACATGGTGATACCTTACTAGGCTTTATAGATAATACCCTACCTTTTCATTCATGTGTTTCTTGACTTACTTTTTCTAGGTCTGAGAAAATTAAAAGCAACACATTTAGATGGTGGATTTTATTTATCCTTTGTACAATAGTGTGTTGATGGTGATCACTAATTATTTTGGCCACTTGTTACAAATGTTTTTGTGAGTTTTTTTGGGTTTTATTTTTTTTTTCCTGAGATAATATTCCCATGATATTTTTGTATTTATATTTCATTTTGTTAAAGCTATTTTATCTAGCTACTATATCCCATTGGGAATTCTAGTAATTATGACTTTTATCTTTTATCTTATAATATTTATTGGAAATTTACTACATATCATTATTGTAGGATGATAGATTCTTGATTAAAATATATATGGAAAAGGAAATTACACCATTTTATATAAGAGTTAGTTCATGTATCTGGGTTCCTTGATATCTGAGATACATCATGAAAAATGGAATCATTGGATCAGGTTCATCATACATCCTTGCTATCAGTTTGTGGATTGAGATGTTTTAATCTTATTTTGGATGATTTTGTGATCGAGTGTTGGGAATATCTCACTGTAATAAAATTTATGTCATAATCGGGGTTTTAGAAAGATATCTTTATAGAATTTTTGTTATCTAATCCTAGTATTTGGCTAACCATTGATTTTATTTTTATGAAATCCAAATCATAATTTTCTCCATAGTGGAACTTATATTACTGATCATTTTTATATGTATTCTTTTTTATGTGTTCAATGTTGTCTTTTTATTTTATATCTAATTATTAATCTACGAATATGTTTGAATAGGCCCCTAAGGGGAATCATGTTACCCCAATTAGGTTTATTACCACAAAATAAAGGTGAATTACGGTATAGTAGTCTCAAATAATTTCTAGTTTGTATATTGTTCCTTCAGTAAAGGAGAAATTATTCTCTCTTCATACGAAATAAATTGATGAAAAAAATTAAATCACGCATGATACGTAGTGATTTTTACTTCTTTAGGCGTCATTGGTCTACATATGGAGAATAAAATATAAATTCATCAATTTAACAATTACACCAAGTCTCACTACCAAATAACAAGGTCTTTCCTAGAATAATTCAATTATTAGACTCACAACCTTTACACAATTTAGGGTATGCTCACTACATTCTCAAGGGTCACACCCTACGTCTCTTTCGATAGATCACTACCGACGAAAGGATTAAATGTATTACACTTACATTTCTTACTTATCATGGGAGGTATCCACTAGCATTTAATATACTTTTAGGTCCCTCTATTTTCATGAATGTATACATCCTACTCTATATATAATTCTTTGTGGAAATCCTTTTTTCACTCTTAGATGAAATCAAATTTTCAACGTAATATTTTTTTGTTGAAATTACATCCCAAAATGATTTTGTACCATCACAAACATCCTTTGTTCATTTATGAATTGTACTACATCATGTAGAATTAGTGCTTCATACACCACCTCTACTCCACAAATTGCATCTCATCTATGAATTTCTAAAGAATCAGATAACTATATTTCTTCTGTAGATGGTCCCTTCATCAAAAACCACATCAGATGCTATGAACAGATGATTCTCCATTGAAAACCTATCCCCTATGGACCCTTCTTTTGTTTTTGGAAATAGTTCCTTGAAATCCTCTATTTATTACTTTTTCGCAATAACAAATTCACACTTAACATAATCCTTCCTGCAATTTTTTATTCTTCATCACAGATTTATTTATCTACAAACTATTTCAAACATAGATGAATTATCATCGGAGTAAAGGAGTATTATAATAAAAAATACACTCTGAACAATTATGGCATCAGTGGTCCTTATATATGATAATATATATGAATATATCACTAATCCATTTTATCCAAACATTTGATGAGGTACATCCTTCACCGCAGCCTAGTACTTTTGCTAGCATTTTTACCTATATAGACCTTGCAGCTCCTTTTTCATATTCATCTACAAATCTCTTCCACAAAAAAACCATTATAGGCCTCTCAAATCAAAACCCCCATTTCATAAACTACAATACATATCATGAAATTATAGGCTCTCGACAAACCTTGTGCTTTTGATTAACTATGATCATCCCACAATCATTTCCCATATGTAGTCTGTGTACTATGCATCTCATTCTCTATACCCATTCATGGAAAAGGCCTTCCCTTTTATTATTTTCATCACTATTAGTCATATCTCTTATGTGGTCCTTGATGTATGGTTCTTCGTCCGCATACTATTCACTCCTTTTTGGAAAGCCTTCCTTTCCAAATATATCATCTGATTTTGAGGTCCTAAAATTTGGAAAACAAAGGGATACTCTACCACCATAAAAACATTAATTTTAAAATATTAACTATTCTCATTTTTTTCCATTTAGGTTTTTGAATAGACATAATAACTCTATAAACATAGATATGATTCCATGAGGTTTTTTTCACAACAAATATTCTAGTGAACCACACAAATAGAATACTCTAGTGAAACCAAACCGTGTGGAGTTATTGGTGTGGGCTATCCATTTTCCTATACATGTACAAAAATTAATTCCCATTATGTCTCTCATAGTGTATCATTTATGGAATTAATCTCCTAATAAGGCTCAATAGATTATTTACCATAAACCACTAGCATAACAAGCCTCTATTGATCCTCAATATGATGATGACTATTTTAAATCGAATGATCCTCTTTTTTCATGAAAATTCCGAATATGAATAATTTGAAATTTCATACCTTTAAGATGGATGGGACTAAATGAATATAGTGGGAATTGAATGGTGATGGGAAGAAATAATTACAGTTTTGAATGGATATAATTTCAAGAGATTATCATTGAAAACTTATATCTAAAATCTATGCTCTTAGTGAAATAAAAAGAGTTCCTAAAACTATAGATGCATTAAATTACAATAATTCCATACACAAACCTTTTAAGTGATCTTGTTATATTTTCATTGTAGGTGGGGAATATTTAGGATTTGATGGCATTAAATTTTTATATTGATCATTGAATAAAAACCCAAAGTCACATTTTATTTCTGAATATGTAATCAATTGATGATGTTTTGTGATTAGGTGTTGATGGTTGATCATGACTAGGATTGTAATTCAGGATTAATGTGTGTTTGTTTTCCACTCATTGGAAGAGGATTGCGTTCCATTACTAGAATAAAAATCATAATAATTAATTTGGTGGTTCTATATAGGAAGTGTATATAAGACATCCTACTGTGGTTATATGATGTCTCTAACTTGGTTATAGTTCAGTAAAGATTAGTGTTTGAGATGTGTTTTTATTAATTCTTCAAAGACATTCAGATCCTATTTTCACTAAGGACACCTATTGATATTATTCAATATATTTTAAGATCTATATAGTAGAACAAAATAATCAACTTCATGTATTACAATAGTTAAATCAAATGGATTGAAATCTAATGGGTTCTCCAAATATGCATCACAAATGAATATTTTTCATGATGTTGAAGTGTATTAAAGATAATGATGCATGTATAAATAAATTGAGAGGTACCATCACTATTATTTCTCCTTTATTGGCTTCTTTATTCGATATGGGTTCATCTAACTCATTTATATCGAATACTATTTTGTCCCTACATAATAATCCTATATTTTTTTCTTATGTGACATATATTACCACACCCTTATTGATGACGATATATCATGTTTTATATTGTCCTTCTTGTGTTTTTATTTATTATAAAAATTTTATACCTATATTTTTATAGTTCTCAACACGAATCCAATTGATGTCATCCTCTGGAATAATTAAATTATTTCTAGTAAGTCTTTAATTACGTATTATCATTATTGGGTGTTATTAAATACACCCTATGTGGTGTTTCATGTCATTCACGATGAATTAGACTTGAGTTTGAGTATATCTTTACTATATTTACATGATATGAGAAGGGTAATATGATTTTTTCCATTTTATTTGGAGTGAGAATCATTTATTATTTCTCACCCTTCTATGAGTATTGTTATTCCTATTGTGTTTGCATCTATTTCTTATAATCTACATATAGAAATATAGGTATAGATCACTATTTATTTAGTACCATAAAATCAATGGGTTCATTTTCTGTCATACTATAAGGAACTAGTATAGTTAACTGTGATGACGACATAGTTGGATGATCTAGTAGAGAAATGATTTATACTTCCAAGTGTGTAACTGTAACATCCCAAGTAAGTAATGAATAATAGATATTTTTATCTATATCTATTAATGAATTATATAGTGTTTTAGAGGCTTAAAATGAAAATAAATCCAATCTTAAGCATGGAATATACTAATATTTTTAAAAGATTGTTTTACTGCCTTTTGACGGCAAACCATTTTTAAATCTATCTTTTGAAAACTTTATAAGATAAGTTTTTAAAAATAAACTTATTATTTATGATTGGGACATTAGAATTTACTTTTTGTGAATTTTTGGTAATTTTCTGACAATGTTAAATTTTTAATGAATAGTGAAAAATACTGCATTTTACATCAAAACTGCTTTTTAATCTAATTTATTTATATGATTATATTATCTGTTGAATTGGTTTTAAATTGAAATTAGAATATATTTTCACCATTTAATCCAATGTAGGTCATTATTATTAATTTCAATTTGGAATTGGGCATAAACTAATGCCAAAAGTTTCATAGATATTGTTTCAAAAAAACCCGCTATTTGTTTTGAGAACGGGAATTATTTTTAAATCAATTATTTAAATTTAGGTGTTTGGAATTTGGTAAAATGGATTACATATTTGGACTCTGAAGGTCCAAATTATGAAATCAAGACTCTTTTGTTTTTGGACATTATGAATAGTAACAACGGTAATTATCTTTAATTAACTTGATTAATGAGTAATCGGTTAGTTAAGGATAATAAAATAATATCATAATAATAAAACATTACACCAACATGTGTCATAATTCTACTGGTTGTCTCATGGCCGACTATGGGATGTCATGTGCCAAACTTCTGGACCCCATTGAATCACTTTTGTGGAATGTGACTTGTTATCTTTTTATTTTTTTTAAGAATGTAAATATAACAAGAATATATCACCTGATTAAAACATTTTTTATTTTGTCTACATATATGATATTTTAGACTATAAATATTAATTGGAAATAGAAAAATCTTTCCTAGATCATAGTATTTTTTTCATAATTTTTAGACTTTAAATAAATTAAATTATTTATGACATCATGATAATGCAGCGATTACCTCATTAATAATGGATTTAAATAAAATGAAATTATAATGTAATATATATGACCTAAACATGTCCAAAACCTATTGGATGGGTGGATTTCGAACCCTTATCACCTTACCCTCTAATTATATCAATGTGGTACCTTTTGAATTCGAAACTCAATTTAAAATAAAGTAACATTTCTTTACATTCCAAAAGGTCCCCTCCTCTCCTCTTATAAAAGGCCCCCACCTCTACCTCCTTTCCCACACTTCCAAAGAATTTGTCTTGGCCAACAGCTAGACATTATGTCTCTACACATCCTTATCTTACTCCTTGAAGCCTCAATTTGGGCAGAAGTCTTCCCACGAAAGCCTTTGAGCTGAAACCAAAAGGAGTTACCCGATTTTAAGGTAATGTCTTCACTTGAGTCCTTTTGTTTTATTTTGCTTCTCCAACCCCCTAAACTCTTTTTATTCATTTATTTTGTAACAACTCCAGTATATTAAATATAATTGGGTGTTGTTATAAGAAGGATTATATCTACACTTACAAACACCTACATCTAATGGTTAAAGAACATACTGTTTCCGTGGATGGAGAATTTCAGCCTCCCGAAACGATGATTGTTCAACATTCTTTTAACATTTTCAAATGTGTCCATTAAGATGACACTATATTTATATATGATATATAATATGTTTCTGTTTTCCTTAAGATTTTGTATTTTTCATTTTGTGCATACCTTTATGGTTTCCATTATGGGTAAACACGATATCTTCATTTAAGGAAGTGCGGACTACCGCCCCCTCAAAGTGATTTGATTCGTTATATACCATATGTGGGACGTATAAAGGATGGAGTTATGATATTATATATGATATTACACTGGAATTATATTATACCTTTATACCATTATGATTCCATTCTATAAAATACGAAATATAAATGAATGTAGCGTCCATGCGTACGTACGGCTTACCGTCTCCATGAACGGTGCATTTCATTTCTTACCTCTAAATGATTATGTAATATTATAAATGCCTGTATATACTGGATATATATTATATATATGATATATTCATCATGATTATAATTCTGGATATAATGGATACATGAACAACTTGTAATTATAAAGGGTTTATTTTTGACTCAAGTACCAATGATCGTCAAAACGACCGTTATTAACTTAAATAATTACATACTGTTCATGATATGGAAATAAGTGATATAAAAGGAATAATGAACTTGAAAAAGGTTCTTAAACAAGTTGAAATTAACTCAAGTTTATTATTCAGGACATTAAAAACTATCAAGTCAAGTCGGACCCGAGGTATGGGACTTTGTCTCAATCTCCTTTTATTGAGACATATTTTGTTTTACACACAACCTTCTTTTATACGGTGTATAAACCCCTTTGACTTTTACGTTTATTCAAAAGGAATATTTTTTATACGAAGAGTTTACTAAATGACAAAAGGGAATGTTTTTGTCGTATGTATGCGGCGACAACGACTTCTCCGCCGGCGTGACCATTATTTGAGTTTCGGTTTCCTCTACAAGCCATACCGTTTTTTTAAAAGAAAAATAAATACCATGTTTTAATTTTCTTTTATTTTTGGTATATAAATGGTTTTCATAATGTTTTTATTATATCAATGTGTTTTATTGATATCTTGTGACTGAAATGTGGAAATGTTATGTTTCCTTTATGTATGTTGTATGTGATACGATTATGTTATGGTTCTTGGGCATTGTTATGAATATGGGTGGTTCTGTGATAAACTAAGGGCGGGTGAGCCCGATATAGCTCTCCAATGCATTGGGTAACACGAAGGATTGAAACGTTAAGGTTTCTTCGAATAGATTTAGGGAATATACTGTGATGGGTATTCCAAACGTAACCAAGACTGTTACTCCATACGTAAGAATGTTATGAATGCCTCATGTTACCTTTATGTCTTATGATTTCAATGATTTATTCATGATTTTATGAGGTCTATTAAAGTGCTTTTGTTTTATGGGTAAATTATGAATTCATTCTTATGTGTATATGCACCCATGTTTCCTTTCCATATTTTTATATCCATTACTGAGCTTTTTATGCTCATCCCATGTTTTTGAAATGATTTTCACAGGTCAAGGGAAAAGTACATGATATGATGATAGTGTTAAGGAAGTTTCAAGAAAGAATCCATGTTTTATTTCAAATATGTTTCCATTTATGGGAAAAATAAATACTATCTTTTATGTAACCACATTGTTTAAATGTGGAATGTATTGCAAGTTTTATGTTCTAATTCTCTAAAACTCTAAACCTAAAAAGATCCTCAAGGTGTAATCTTGTAATAACTCAAGATTAAGTAAGGTTTAAGGCTAGGGCCTTATAATTGGTATCAGAGGTCGGTTTAGATAACTTTAGAGTTAGAATTATATTAAATGATTATCCAAAAATATTTTTTTATGGTCAAATTGAAATGATATAGCATTTGAATATTACCACATTACTTCATCTAAGACATGTTTGTTCAGAATGGTTTTCCTCAGAGGAAATAGGGAAGCAGTGATAGGAAGGCGTACAAATGGAAATAACCTTCCGAATCCGCATCTTGGGATGGTCGGGATTGAAACTGAACAGTTTGTTGCAGTAATGGCGCAGTTGACTCAAGCGATAAATGGTTGTGGTATCCATGCACGAGATCAACCAGATCAACCACAGCGGAATATGTCAGTGGTGGAACATTTCACGAGGCAACATCCCCCATCATTCAAAGGATCATCTGACCCTGTGTTAGCTGAAGGGTGGATTAAAGGACTGGAGAATATTTTTGATGTCATGGGGTGTTCAGACAATCAAAAGGTTAGTCTTGCTATTTACCGTTTGGAGGGTGAATCAGATTAGTGGTGGTTGATGGTTAAAAATATCAGGGACGCTGATGAGATTGATGGTCTCGACTGGGATGAATTTAAAGGTATGTTTCTCAAGAATTATTTTCTGAAGGCTGTTCGACTTAGGATGGAAAAGCAATTCTTGGAATTGAGGCAAGAGGAAGACTTAGTGGCTGCCTATGAAGAAAGGTTCACTCTATTGGAAAGGTATGCTCCAAATTTTATCTGAGACCCTAATAGTAAAATCAATCATTTTTACTCAGGGTTAAAGCCAGAATATGGAAGGCCTTTAGCTTCTCGTGAGTTCAAAAGTTATGAAAATCTTGTTCGATGTGCTGAGAAGGTGGAAATGGTGTTTTCCGATGATCAAGTGTTCTATAACAACCAACAGAAGAAGAGACTGAGGTGGTAGAAGAATGGAAAGAATTCTTCAAAAAAGTCTGATGGTAAGAAAACTAAGTTTCCAGTTTTTGATAAATGTGGTAAAAGGCATGATGGGGAATGTCTTCTGGATTCTGGAAAGTGTTACCAATGTGGTAAGATGGGAC
Source organism: Viscum album (assembly GCA_963277665.1). Taxonomy (NCBI): domain Eukaryota; kingdom Viridiplantae; phylum Streptophyta; class Magnoliopsida; order Santalales; family Viscaceae; genus Viscum; species Viscum album. Next base: position 478,506,305 of record OY728148.1, read on the forward strand.
ATAAGGCTCGTGATTGCACAGAAAAATGTCAAGGTGAAGGTAAGACCAAATTTGATTTACAGTTTGTGAAAAGTTTTAAGTGCAATGAGATGGGTCACAATGCAAATGATTGTCTAAAAAAGAACTCGAGTGATGGGAAGCAGTTAGACTACAAGTAGAAAGGGGTGGTGAAATCCTTTACAACTACTTCAGCAGATGTCGGGCCATTAAATGAAGTTGTATCAAGTACTTTGTTTGTTTTTTCAGATTATGCCAGTGTGTTGTTTGATTCGGGGTCTACACATTCTTTCATCTCTAAAATATTTTCTACTAAATGGGAATACCATCTCAAGAATTGACTCCTGAACTTTTGGTAAAAACACCCGGGGGAAATGTTGAGGCAAAAAGAATTTATAAGAATCTTCTTATCCTTATCTGTGGAAAGACCCTACTTGAGAACCTTATTGGTTTACCTCTAGTAGAGTTTGATGTTATCCTGGGTATGGATTAGCTCTCTATTTACCATGCTAAGATTGATTGTAGAGCTAAAGAAGTTTCTTTTCAGGAAGACTTTCAGTTTGTGTACAATAATGAACCCTTACTGTTGATAACTTATCAAGAGGCCGAGAAACTCGTAAAATATGGAAATGAATGTTACCTTTCACATATTTTTGAAAAGAAGGGAACTGTTTAGATTAATGATGTGCCAGTGGTAAATGAGTATCCTGATGTTTTTCCTGATGAGTTGCCTGGAATAATACCAGATCGGGAAGTTGAACTTACTATTGACCTAGTTCCTGATGCTAAGAAGATTTCAAAACCCCATTATCGAATGGCTCAAATTGAACTTTTAGAGTTGAAGGGGGAATTGCAAGATTTATTAGAGAAAGGTTTCATTCGACCTAGCACATCACCATGGGGTGATCCTATTTTATTTTTTAAAAAGAAATATGGTTCAATGAGACTTTGCATTGATTATAGAGCCTTGAATAACATCACTGTTAAGAACAAATATCATTTGCCTCATATCGATGATTTGTTTCATCAGCTCCAAAGAGATCATTATTTTTCAAAGATTGACCTGAGATCGGGGTACCATCAGTTGAAGGTAAAGGAAGCAGATGTTCCAAAGACAGTGTTTCGTACAAGATATGTCCATTATGAATTTGTAGTAATGCCTTTTGGGATAAACAATGCACCATCTGTATTCATGGACTTAATGAATATAATTTTCCATGAGTTCTTGGATATGTTTTTGGTTGTTTTCATTGATGATATTTTGGTGTTTTATAAAAGTAAAGAAGAGCATGAAATACATTTAAGGGTTATTTTGTAAACCTTGAATGAAAAGATATTGTATGGGAAATTCAGCAAGTCTGAGTTTTGGTTGCAACATATTTCTTTCCTTGGTCACATTATTTCTAAAGATGGGATAACTGTTGATCCTACAAAAACAAAGGTTGTTGAAGAATGTAAAAGACCCACAAATGTAACTGAGATTCGTAGCTTCCTTGGTTTGGAATGCTATTACAGAAGGTTTTTTTAGAAACTTTTCATGGTTATCTAGTCCAATGACTAAGCTAACTCGGAAGGGTGTTAAGTTTATCTAGACAAAAGAATGTGATGATTGTTTTTAGGAGTTTAATAGAAGATTATTGAATGCTCGAATTTTGGAACTACCTTCCAGGAATGGGGAGTTTGTTATCTACAGTGATTCTTCATTAAAAGGACTTGGTTGTGTACTAATGCAGAATGATCAGGTAATTTCTTATGCTTCACGATAGTTGAAAACTCATGAGGAAAATTATCCTACACGTGATTTGGAATTAGCTGTTGTTGTTTTCTCTTTAAAAATTTGGAGGCATCATTTGTATGGAGTAAGGTGTGAAATATATACTGATCACAAAAGTTTAAAGTATATATTCACTCAGAAAGAATTGAACATGAGACAGAGGAGATGGCAAAAATTAATCAAGGATTATGATTATACAATTCATTACCATCCGAGAAAAGAAAATAAAGTGGCTGATGCTTTGAGTCGAAAAAGTAATGCTTCATTAGAAATGTTGCGTTTGGAAGGTGATCCTTTGGTTAAGGATTTGATGAACTTTGGCATAGACGTTGTTGGTGTAGGATGTTCTTATATTTTATTTTAGGTATCAGTGAAATCTTCTCTATCAAACAGAATCAAGCAACCACAGAAGCAAGATAGTGAGTTGCAGAAAAAGGTAGAGCAGGTTCAGAAAGGTAAGTTGCATGAATTTAACATTGATAGTGATTGGGTTTTGAGATTTGGGAAAAGATTGTGTGTGCCTTGTGATTCACAGTTGAAGTGAGAGTTGTTATGTGAAGCTCATAGTTCTTCGTTTTCAGTTCATCCTGGCAGTACTAAGATGTACAGAGATTTCCCGGAGTATTACTGGTGGGATGGAATGAAAAGAGATATTTCTGATTTTACTGTGATGTGTTTGACTTGTCAGCAGGTTAAAGCAGAGCGGTAGTTACCGAAAGGTATGCTTCAGCCTCTACCAGTGCCAGAGTGGAAATGGGAGAATATATCCATGGAATTTGTAGTGGGATTATCGAAAACATCTCGAGGTAATAATGCCATCTGGGTTATTGTTGATCGCTTGACTAAATCTTCTCATTTCCTTGCTATACGAGATACTTTTTCCCTAGATAAACATTCCCGTTTGTATCTTAATGAGATAATCAGGTTACATGGAGTTCCTCTCTCCATTGTATCTGATCGTGATCCCAGGTTTACTTCTAACTTTTGGAAAGTCCTTCAGAACTCGTTGGGTACTGAATTAAATTTTAGTACAACTTTTCATCCTCAATCAGATGGGCAATCAGAACGAACAATTTAGACATTGGAAGATATGCTACGTGCTTGTTCAATGGATTATCAGGGAAGTTGGGGCCAACATCTTTCTTTGGTTGAGTTTTCTTATAATAACAGTTTTCATTCCAGTATACAGATGGCACCATTTGAGGCGTTATATGGGAAGGGGTGTCTAACTCCATCTTTTTTGGATGAAGTGGGTGAAAGAAAGCTGATGAGACCAGAATTGGTAGAGGAGATGGCAGAAAATGTTCAGCTGATTCAGAAACACATGAGAACAGCTCAGAGTAGGCAGAAGAGTTATGTAGACAACATGAGGAAGGATATCTCTTTTGAGATAGGTGATCATGTTTTTCTCAAAGTATCACCATGGAAAAGTGTGATGCGATTTGGTAAGAAAGGAAAGCTGAGTCCAAGGTTCATTGGAACATATGAAATTATGGAGAGAGTTGGATCAGTTGCATACTGAGTTGCATTACCTCCGAGTTTATCTCAGGTACACAATGTTTTTCATGTTTCAATGCTGAGAAAGTACATGCCAGATCCATCTCATGTTTTGAGTCCAGAGGTAGTTCAGCTGGAAGAGAACCTATCATATGAGGAACAACCGGTCCAGATTCCTGACCACAGGGACAAGTGTTACGGAATAAGGTGATTAATCAGGTAATGTTTTTGTGGAAAAACCACATGATGGAAGAGGCAACATGGGAATCTGAAAATGCAATGAGGGATAAGTTCCCCCATTTATTCGATAAGTAAATAAATTGCGGGGATGCAATTTTCAAAATGGGGGAAGGATGTAACATTCCATGTAAGTAATTAATAATAGATATTTTTATCTATGTCTATTAATGAATTAGATAGTGTTTTAAAGGCTTAAAATGAAAATAAATCCAATCTTAAGCATGGAATACACTAATATTTTTAAAAGATTGTTTTACTGCCTTTTGACAGCAAACCAATTTTAAATCTATCTTTTGAAAATTATATAAGCTATGTATGTCCAAATAAAATTATTCATTATGAATGGGACATAAAAATTTACTTTGTGTGAATTTTTGGTATTTTTCTGACAATGTTCATTTTTTAATGAATAGTTAAAAGTACTGCATTTTACATCAAAACTGCCTTTTAATCTAATTTATTTATATGATTAGATTATCTTTTGAATTGGTTTAAAGTTAAATTATAATATATTTTTACCACTTAATCCAATGGTGGTCATTAGGATTAATTTCACTTTGTAATTGGGCATAAACTAATGCCAAACTTTTCATAGATATTGTTTCAAAAAAACCCGCTATTTGTTTTGACAACGAAAATTATTTTTAAATAAATTATTGCAATTTATGTGTTTGGAATTTGGTAAAATTGATTAAATATTTTGAATCAGAAGGTCCAAATTATAAAATCAAGACTCTTTTGTTTTTGGACATTATGAATAGTAACGACGGTAATTATCTTTAATTATCTTGATTAATGAGTAATCAGATAGTTAAGGATAAGAAAATAATATCATAATAATTAAAAATGAAACCAACATGTGTCCTAATTCTACTGGTTGTTTCATGGCCGACCATGGGATGTCTTGTGCCAAACTTGGGGACCCCATGGAATCACTTTTGTGGAAAGTGACTTGTTATCTTTTTATTTTTTTTAAAAGAAAGTAAATATAACAAGAATGTATCACCTGATTAAAACATTTTTAATTTTGTCTACATAGATTATATTTTAGACTATAAATATTCATTGTAAATCTAAAAATATTTCCTACATCATAGTATTTATTTTCATAATTTTTAGACTTTGACTAAATTAAATTATTTATGTCATCATGATGATGCAGTGATTACCTCATTAAAAAAGGATTTAAATAAAATGAAATGATAATGTAAAATCTATGACCTACACATGTCAAAACCCTATTTTATGGGTGGACTTCGAACCCTTATCACCTTACCCTCGAATTATATCAATGTGGGACCTTTTGAATCCGAAATTCATTTTAAAATAAAGTAATATTTCTTTACTTTCCAAGAGTGCCCCTCCTCTCCTCTTATAAAAGGCCCCCACCTCTACCTCCTTACCCACACTTCCAAATCCTTTGGCTCGGCAAAACCCTACTCATTTTGTCTTTACACATCCCTCTCTTACTCCTTGAAGCCTCACTTTGGGCAGAAGTCTTCCCAAGGAATCCTTTGAGCTCAAACCAAAGGGAGTTACCCGATTTTAAGGTAATGTATTCACTTGAGTCCTTTTGTTTTATTTTGCTTCTCCAACCCCCTAAACTCTTTTTATTCATTTATTTTGTAACAACTACAGTATATTCAATATACTAGGGTGTTTTTATTAGAATTATTCGATCTACACTTACACACACATACATCTAATGGTTAAAGAACATACTATTTCCGTGGATGGTGAATTTCGGCCTCCCGAAACGATGATTGTTCAAAATTATTTTAAAACCTTAAAAGGTGGAAATTAACATGAAAATATATTTATGTATGATATATAATATGTTTATGTTTTCCTTAAACATCTGTATTTTTCATTTTGGGAATACCATTATGGTTTCCATTATGGGTAAACGCGATATCTTCATTTAAAGAAGTGCGGACAACGGCCCCATCAATGTGATTTGATTTGTTAAATACCACATGTGGGACGTATAAAGGATGGAGTTATGATATTATATATGATATTACACTGTAATTATAATATACATTTATATAATTATGATTCCATTCTATAAAATATGAAATAGAAATGAAAGTAGCGTTCATGTGTACGTACGGCTTACCGTCTCCATGAACGGTGCATTTCATTTCTTACCTCTAAATGATTATGTAATATTATAAATGAATGTATATACTATATATATACGATATATATGATATATACATCATGATTATAATTCTGGATATAATGGATAAATGAACAACTAGTAATTATAAAGGGTTTATTTTTGACTCAAGTACCGATGATCGTTAAAACGACCGTTATTAACATAAATAATTACACAGTGTTCATGACATGGAAATAAGTGATATAAAAGGAATAATGAACTTGGAAACAGTTTTAAACAAGTAGAAATTAACTCAAGTTTATAATTCAGGACATTAAAGAACGATCGAGTCAAGTCGAACCTGAGGTATGGGACTTCGTCTCAATCTCCTTTAATTGAGGCATATTTTGTTTTACACACAACCTTCTTTTATATGGTGTATAAACCCCTTTGACTATTACGTTTATTCAAAAGGGCATTAACTAAATGACAAAAGGGAATGTTTTTGTTGTACTTATGCGGCGACAATGAATTCTCCGCCATCGTGACCATTATTTGAGTTTCAGCTTCCTCTACAAGCCATACCGTTTTTTTAAAAGAAAAATAAATACCATGTTTTACTTTTATTTTATTTTGGTATTTAAAATGGTTTTCATAATGTTTTTATTATATCAATGTGTTTTATTGATATCTTGTGACTGAGATGTGTAAATGTTATGTTTCCTTTATGTATGTTGTATGTGATACGATTATATTATGGTTCTTGGGAATTGTTATGAAGACGGGTGGTTCCGTGATACACTAAGGGCGGGTGAGCCCGATATAGCTCTCCAATGAATTGGGTAACATGAAGGAGTGAAATGTTAAGGTTTCTCTAAAGAGATTTAGGGAATATACTGTGATGGGTATTCCAAACATAACCAAGAGGGTTACTCCCTACGTAAGAATGTTATGAATACCTCAAGTTACCTTTATGTCTTATGATATCTATGATTCATTCATGATTTGATGAGGTATGTTAAAGTTCTTATGTTTTATGGGTAATGTATGATTTCATTCTTATGTGTATATGTACCCATGTTTCCTTTCCATATTTTTATATCCCTTACTGATCTCTTTATGCTCATCCCAGGTTTTTGAAATGTTTTTCACAGGTCAAGGGAATGGTACATGATATGATGATAGTGTCAAGGAAGTGTCAATAAATAATCCATGTTTTATTTTAAATATGTTTCCATTGATGGGAAAAATGAATACTATATTTTATGTAACCACTTTGTTTAAATGTGGAATTTAATGCATGTTTTATGTTCTAATTCTCTAAAACGCTAAACCTGAAAAGATACTCAATGTGTAATCTTGTAATATCTCAATATTAAGTAAGGTTTATGGTTGGGGCCTTATAGTAACACTGGGTATATTATGTCCACTTTTTAGGGTATTATGACAGAATGCTTTACCTCTGTATTGATAATGAAAAAAACAATCAAGTTACATTAAATAACATGTTTCTTTTGACAAATATTTATGATCCTTTTGACATGTTGAATGTGGATAATTGATTATATCATATTGATCTTCAATATCGTGATCACTAGTTGAGAATAAAATAATAACACATTCATATTAAATCCATCTATCATAGCTATGTCTGTTGGTAATATATTTTCATACAATATTGTTTATCCAATTATTATATATCTTTTGCGGATTTAAATAATATTATATCCCATTAGAAACTATAATTGATCATAGTAGTCTTTTTGGATGAAATATTGGTTTATTACAAGGATGAAGAGGATCATGTGTGTTATTTGAGTGAATGCATAGAAATATTTCGAGATCATGAAATTTATGTGGTGCATTCAAAATTCTATTTATTGATATAAGAAGTGAAAATATTAGTTCATGTGGGGTCAAAACATTGAATCTCAATAGATCTTGAGAATCTTATGTTTTTTATGAAATGGGAGAAACCTTTAAATGTATTTAAAATTCAATGATTCTTCATAATAGAGTGGTATTAACATATTCATGTCATATATTTCTCTAATTGGGATTATCCAATCTCATACCTAAATCTAAAGGTATTTATGTTCATATAGAATAAAAATTTTAATTGTTCTTTTATACATTTGAATTATGTTTTAACTAATGCGACTTTGTTGATTCATCAAGATGATGGGTCTATATGGTCTTCTATGATACATTAGGTTTGTGTTAGGTTTTTTTATTATGACCGGTGATCACATAGTAACATGTTGATTTTGATATCTTTAGCCACACAAGAATAATTATCTAACCCCTAACCAAAAAATTGTTGCTACGATACAATATATTAAGTGGTTACGAAATTAACTTTTTAGAGAAACGTTTAACATTTATTCCCAATATTAAATACTGACTTATATCTTCTCTCAAAAATATTTGAATCCTTTCCATGTGATTTTGGTAGAGTGCCTATATTATAATGACATTGGAATTGTATATCCACTATGGAAGGTAAATTTCATTGTTGATGATTTGAGAAGAAATTTTAAAAGGTATATCACAAATGAATCATCAGAATTGTAGAATATGGTGGGTCCTTCTTCATAGTTTCATTTATTAATCTAGATGTACGAGGAAATTCTTGCATTTGAATGTGTTCAATAGACCACTTCTATTCTAGATATTATTCATCAAAAAATTTATATTAATGATGCATTTTAATTCATTAGAGTCTCACATTAAGGTGGGGAAACTATCAGTTAGTGGATGTTTTCTTATACAGTAATCATATGTTTTCAAAATCATATTATTTTTCCTTTCATCATATGGAAGGATTTATAAGGGGATATCCATAAATCCATGGGGAAGTGCACCATAGAAACATAAATATGGTTTATGATATGAGAAAATGTTTTTGGAGGATAGTTATGAGACTAGATATTAATAACATTTTTCCTATTAATATACATGTTTTTATCTTAAATCCAAGCACCAGATAAATTTTTAATTACTTCTCACTCTTCTGGTGTTATCTTGGATGTGATACTATATATATATAGAAATTGTTGTGGGTTTTATTGGTACCTATAATTCAAGGTATTTGATATAGGTTTCATCAATCAGATTATTAAATTATATTACATATTTCCAATATTGTATAAAATCAATATTGAGGACATGGGTTGACTCTATTTGAAATATATAATTAAGATGGAAAATGTTCCTTCTTATATTGTCCTAGATAGGGATCCCCATTTTATATATCACATTAGAAAATACCTCAAAGTGTAATTAGGATCTCATGTATGTTTGAGAATCATATATCTTAAATAGATGAACGGATGTAAGTAATGATCTATAAATATTGTTAATGATGTGATTCTTTCCTATGTCGTAAATTATTGGTTATATTTAGAATTCCATTTGGGATATAATGATTGTTTTATAATAAAAGATAACAATTTATAATTTATATGGCTCCATTTGAGTACTTATATAGTAGAACATTAAAATATATGTTTTCTAATAATTGATTGGTGATTTTTTTGTGGGGATAATATAGTTCAATGAAATGACATTAATGATTTTATTTATTAATCAGAGAATATTAAAGGAATAATTCTGGTTCAAATGTTATTCTACCTATTGATGAAGACACATGTATTTTCCAATAAGTCATTTGGTGTTTTTGAGACTTTCACCTTTTTTTCAGTCAATGAGGGCATGATAAATCAACAATTCTTGAAAAATGGTTTGTGGGGCCTTTATTGGTTCATGAGTAGGTGGGGAACGTGTCTTACAGTTTACAAAATCCATTGAGGTTGATATCGATACATGTTGACTTAATTATATGTTAGAATGGGAGGAATATTTTTGAACCATGTCATTTCGTGATCTTAGATAATATTGACATGGATCTAGATTTTATTAGATTGAGCATCCAGTCATGATTGTTGATGGTGGGAAAAAAGAACACCAAGGTAGGAAGATACCTTTGGTATGTGTTCTATATAATTTTAGTTTTTATTATAATGATACATGGGTGTGTGATTAATTGATTAGGGAGTAGTGGCCTCACCACTATGTTGTAAATCATTCATGAAAGGCATTCTTGGGAAGTGATGCTTTTATGGTGGGTGTTTGTAACATATCATTACATTCATTTAGTTATTCATTGACCATAGTTTTAATATCATTTATGTTTGGAGTTATTTTGTTTTCATTGTATGATAATTTGGATGTTTTTCGAGGCCCATGATGTTTTGAATGGTGGGATGATGGTTCGGGGAAACTGCATGGTTTGGACCATTAAACTATTATTCATGTTATGAGCCACATGAAGGGGGTTCATGTTTTCTCTAAATCATGCGGAAAGCCTCTCAAAATTAGAAAACATATAAATTTTAGGGTTATTACATTTATAATATAGTTTTTAAAATCATTTTATCTAGTATATAAAACCATTCAACCCACATGAAAGAGTTTAGGATTACATCTAACCCCACAACCACTCAAAAAACCATGTGAGCAGGTTTTTAATTACAAGAGAATTTATTTAAAAATACCCCCTCCCCCCAAATTTTAGATTTATGTGCCTCACATTTGAACTTCACTTTAATTCCTTGTTTGGGGATGCTCTAAAACAAGATTCTAACTCCTCTTAAACTTTTTCATGGATGATCGATATAGCTTGGATCATGTTCAATATCCTCTGGGTTAGTGGATCTCCTTGCTTGTGGTTTCTCCAAATATCCCTTTATACCCCAATAGATATTAATTATTCATCATATAAATTTTGGATCTTAAATCTATATTTTGGATCTAGATTATTGGTTGTGTTCCTAGATCATCACCCCCCTTCATTCTTCAATGTCTTGCAATGGTGGTCCAATTATGCATTATGATCCCTCAATTTAATAGTATGTGATTCCATCAATATTTTTCCATTCAATTAAAACCACAAAAATCATGACTTATTTCTGAAGTATTTTTAACTAATTTATATAGCAGTAGTTTTAAAAGATTTGATATATGATTTGAAAAATTAATGTGAACTATAAAAAACATCAATTTCTTTTGAATTGAAACAGTTGATGGTCTGTGAAAATGATGGATTGATTTCCAAATAATATGATTGAAATGATTAGATTTTGATCTTCCTATTGTATCCTAATTTGAAAGAAGATTTTAAATTGAATGAAATAATTAAAAACATTGATTTGGCATTCAAAAGATATTTTTTTTTGGAAAACTAACCTTGTGAAATTATATTTTGAAATGATTTGGGAAGATAAATTGCCAATTTGTTTGATTTATTGATTGATTGAATAACATATATGAACGTCTAGAAAGTAGGTAATTTGGGGAATGAATCTAGGATATTGATCCCCTGACAATGGATGCATGAATGAAACTTGAATTGTACCAAGATCAACATGTTTTCCAATATTATCTCCCAAAACAGTGTTTAGTTTGATTTCTAGTTGGATATCCCCTAAATGGGTGATGATTTGAGTATGCCCACTTCTTTGATCGATGTTGAAAATATAGATTTATAGAGATCCTATTTCTATGATAATAATGTACTGTTGGTATATTTATTATGGTTCTTTAAATAAATTCATTACACATTTTATTGATTCTTATAACTGTTTCATTCATAAAAATAATTTGTACAATATTTTATATATAAATTAATCATTTATTACTAATTGAAAAATATTTTTATATATCAACCATAAATTGATTATATGATCCTGTTTTGGTTTAAAATAGACATATTTAATGTCGTTCATTTTTTAAAATTAAACAAATATCATAAATTATTATTTTCTATGAATTTTATTAAGGAACACTTATTGATAACGTAGTTTGATTTATAGATCAAAACATAACAATTACATAAGGCATTTGTTGACATTATTATTCCATTTCTATGCCAAGGGAAATAACCACGTAGAGGAGATAGATGTTCCAAATCAGTTTCAATGTGCATTAGTGATGGTGAATTGTAGGGTAATTATCATTTGGTTATACAAGAGTTTGATAAATTTTCACCATTTATGTTTTCATCATGGGTTAATTCTATTAGAAAATTAATATATTTCTGGTGGTAAATCTTATAATGAATGTATTATATTAGTCTATCCAATTGGGATTATTGATCCAATTGACATTTATATTTTATCATTCGTAGTTTTGAAGAAAATCCATTCCCTCAAAATTTGTAATGACGTAAGGGGATTTTCATTAACTCGTGGGGATCGAGAATGACAGTTGGGCTATATCAGATTCTGCTTAAGAATAAGTGCACTAGTGTATTTGGGATGGTTTATTACATGAATAAAGGTGTTCAACATTATTCATGTTATTATTCCTAGTGTGGGTTAGTTAACCTATAGATATGATAATGTTCATAGCTACCACACACAAAAGTCTAGGAATATCATTACAAAATCTTTGATACACATGTATTTTATGAAATAATTTTCCATTGATGTATATTTTCTTCGAAATCTTTAGATATAACAACACTTATTTTTAATGAACAACAATATTCTTTTAATATTAATATTTAATCATGATTGTTATATACATTCTATTATTAATGGAGGTATTAATATGAATAAAAACAAAATAAATATAATGTTTAATGGTTTTATATTAGGAAACCATATTGATGAAAAATGAATTTAATTTTATAAAAGTCCTTTTATGTTTTTTAACAAATATTTTTAAAAAAACATTCAAATGATAAATTAATAGAAGTCAGTTTTTATGATATTAGAAATTTTATTGGAATAAATAAACATCATTAGATTGGTTTTCCTAGTTCCTAAAATTATTTGAGCATGATTTATCATATAAAAAGAAATAAATTACTCCTTGATTCACCAAATACATTCTATAGGTGTTCTAGACTCCTACGAGAGGTATTAGATCATATTGGTTTTAGTTATAAATCAATTCAATGTTGTTTTCATGAAAAATCCAATACATGTTATTGGATTTCTCTTATATTATGTATCCAACTTCAATATTTTGATTAATATAATGAGATAAAATCTATTATCCTTTTGTATTGATGTTCTCTTATCCATCGATCATGGGACTTATGTTAGTTTTGTTCAAGGTATTTTTATGACTGTAATAGATAGGAAAACAATTAATTTATATTCCTAATACCAATATTTTGTTCATACAACTCTATATGATAAAATATATTTGGTGGTGATTAGTTTCACTTCATAAAAGTCCATGGTGGAGAAACTATAAATTATATATAATGGTGGTATAAATATGATGGAGGCCAAAATCAATATGTTTCATAAAAAGTTTGATGATCTAAAAATGAATGCAGATAAAAATGAAGATATCTTTTTTAACTAAATTTTAAAATTTGTAGGTAAAATTCCTGAACTATGTGATGAAATTTATGAAATTTATATTTTAAAGAACTTATTTAAAATGCTTCTAACTCTATCAATATAAAAGTGTTTTCCCTTGAAGAATAGGACCTGTCCAATCTATCCCCTAATTATATGATATATAGTATGTTGGATTATGAAATGAAAGAAAAACTATAAGAAATAAAAATTCATGAATTTATGGGAATTTATTTCAATGCAATAGAAATTTATTAAATTCTAAAAGGTAGTGATTAAAAATATGATGTGAATGAGGAATATATTTATCTTATTATAAAAAATCATGATTATGAAATTGATGATTTAATGAAATCATACATTATCATTCATTCATTACGGTAATGTTAAGCACATTTCCTCAAGATACCCATGGAAATTTGATGATATATATAGTGAAATAGGCCTCATAATGAAGCCTCATAATATTTTACCTAACAAGGAAAACATCATTCCATAATGGAAAATACAAATAAAGATATTTGACTACATAGAATTAATAGATTATAATGACTTTTTGGAGGATGTCGAATCAACATTTATATCTGAATGAGAAACATCTAAGATGGATAAATTCGAAAAAAATTGAACATAAAAAAGATAATGATAGTTTGTTTATTTTGTTGTTTTATCTAAATTTGAAACACGAGGGTTCTCTTAATGAGATTAAAATTCCTATAAAATAATAGATATATTGGAGGTAAGAAAAAAAGTCCTCAGATAATGTTGATAATCTTTAAGTACAAATTGATAAAATGGAAGTAGAAGTATAATAACATCGAACATATCTTTATATCTTGGTAGATGATTATGAATTTAAATACAAGATTTAAGAGAAGTAAACATTTATCAGTTTAAATACATTGAGACTATAGGAAAATGATATAATATCTATGGGGTTTGATGAAGAAGTTGTTACATTAAAGAGGAAATGGGTAAATAAATCAAAATATTGGGTAATGAATAATAAATTACAATGAAAAATATTTAATATGTTGAGTTATTAGAAATAGATAAATGTTATTTTTAAGGAATAGATAAGGAATTAAATGATCAAGGATCAAAATTTATATTAAAATGTGGAATTAGGTGTGATGCATAAAAAAATTGGATGTTAATGGGATGGTCCAACATAAAGGGAAGTATAAATTATCACATGCTAAAAAGGTGATTGACTTCCCAAAAAATAAAGCATCGATCCAAATATAGTAGAGAGAAAAAAAACATAACATTATAAAGATGATCTCTAGTAAAATACAATCACAAAATCATGGTACGTGTGGAGGAATGAATGTGATAATTTATTTCCCCTTATGAAATATCAATTATCAGGTTACTTGGGCCATATCATGTCTTACCATACAGAGGTAGGAATCTATTTTAGGGTGGAAGCATGTGGAAATCAAAAGAGGATTATGATATAATATCATTCAATATATAGAAGTAATATTTTATATGGATATTGTTTTCAATATTATAGGGATGGCCACAAGGGTATTCATTGCAGGTAGATGAATGGTTGGAATAATATCTATTGAAATCAGATACAATTTAATATTCATCAACCATTTAGATTTACTATTGAAAATATATAATATCCTTTAGAAGAATAATATGAGTAACAAAAAAATTCATATATTGAGAAGATATTGGGAATTATATCTTTGGACACCATTTAATCAAGTATATTATGTATGAAAGATAAAATGGTAAGGAAATCCAATCATTTAGTAATTGTAACACCCCAAGCTTCTACGATACACTTCTCATTGAATAATACAATAGCGTGTGTTGTACGCAACTTCGAGTTCCATCACACACCTCAACCAATCAAACATACCGTTATGAATAGTAATACTCACTTTTTTATGTTTTATAAATTTATTCATTAAAATGGACTTCATATTTGGATTCGTATTATCGAAATTAGCCTATGCTGAATTTTTGGTTTTTTTTTCTAAAAACATTCAATTTTTGATTAATAGTGAAAAACACTCTTAGTTATAATTTAAAAACAAATTTTTATTTAAATAATTATTATTTATATTTAAATTTAATTAATGTAAAAATAGATACATAATACCTATATATGTTCAATATAATTCATTGGAGTTAGTTTAGAATAATTATATATATATATAATGTTTAATGAACTTTTCACCGTCTTTTACGCAACTCCTAGGAGAATTTTGAAATTCACGTAAAACTTAATTTTACTGCTTCTGTGGGTGGAATTTATAAATTCCAAGAGACATGGTTAATATCAAGAGTTAAAATGTTGTTCAATAAGATAAAAATAATTTTTGGTGAATAGTATCTTTTTACTTTTATTTACCACGGTTAAAAGTAAATAGGGTAATTAAGGTTAAAAATGATTCTCAGATTACCCTAAAACATGTACTAATTATATTTTACAAGTTTATCTCGACCAAAAACAACCTTAAGAATAAAATATTATCATTTAGGTCCACTTAGATTATATTAGGAAATTTATTATTATTAAATTCAAAGAAGATTTTAAAGAGTTATAATCAATGTTTCATTACAAAAACCTTTTTAATATTGGGTTATACATAAGATAAATTAGATTATAAATATTCATTAGAAAGATAAAAATCTCTCCTACATAATGGTATTTTATTTATAATACTGATACATGAAATAAATTAATTTACATTTGAATCAATGGTGATACAGTAATTACTTAATTAATGAAATAATAAAATAATTGATATTATAAATATCAAAATAAATGTAATTTGAGACTTTGTATGAATTAAAATAATTTTATATGTTAATATGACATTTTAGGATTTATTAATTGAATTTGGAGTGAATTAATAAAGTTTTTATGACTTTAACAAAAATCATTTGTTGAATAGTGTCAAAATTGACATAAATGAGTTTTAGAACAAATACTATATTATTAATTGATATTCTATTCATAAAAATATAGGGTTTGTCCAAAGGACTTATATAATGATATTTGTATCATTAATGGACCACTTGGGGGTCTCTTTAATCTATATAGTATGTTTATTAACTATATTATATAAAAATACAAAGTGACATGGTAAATGTCCAACTAATTAACTAAGAGTTAAATCTAAAAGATAAGGTTAATATAGTAACCCAAACCTGTATAAAATATATAGGTTGAAAGGATTTAGACCCATCCCCACCTTAACATTTAAATAATACACTTTTGAGTCATTAGAAACAGAATATGAATTTATTATAAATTAAAACATTATGTTTTTCCTAAAGAGACCCTCCTCCCCCTTATAAAAGGACACAACTTCTAACCAATTCTAAACACCTTAAAAGCCTTTTGAGTTGGCCAAATACTGCCCAAATATTCTATCAACTTCCCTTAATTTAACATATAGGCCTTAGTTTGATCAGAAAGCCAAACTATGGTTCCATTTTGATCAAATCGAAAGGAAGAACCTGAAGAAGAGGTAATGTTTTCACCACCATGTTTCAAGTTCCTTTGTTCTTCAACTTCCTAGTTCTTTGTTATTTACATTATAAAATAATAACTCCAGTATCTCCTATATATTGTGATGTTATTATAAATATGGGACAACCATATTTAGTATTCTATCCATCCCTTTATGACATGTCACCATACGTGCGTACGTACGACTTACCATCTCCACGTCATGTTGTAATTGTTATTCAATACATTATTATATGGATGGGTATAAAAATGATGTGTATTTAATGTAAATAATAAATATAACATGATAATTATTCTTTATCTATGATACACCACCCAATTATATATTATTTTAAGATCAAACGAATGATATTGTCGATCGAGTGTACGTACAGACTACAGTCTCCACGAACGTGATGAGATTCAATCCCCATCGTGTCCATTCATGGCTAAATTTAACATGATAATAAAAAATAATGTATTAAGTCTTAATATAATTCTGTACATGAATAAGATATAACCTTCCCTTAACAAACATAGCTTATGTATCAAAAAATATAATATAAAACGAGTAAGTTAACACCCGAAACGACGATAATACTAATATATTATTAACAAAGAAATGTTAAAAGATCATATATGATTTCATGTTAATGTATATGATTCTTGTATAATTTAATAAAAATTATTTAACCATTATACAGGAGTTTAACCAACCCTCAACCAATAAAAAGTACAAGGTAAGGTTTTATTTCATAATCTCTTCGTTATCCGAGGTTGTTTATACGTAATTATCTACTACGACCTCTTTATCATACACATTCATGTTTCTTAAAAATTTATTTCAAATCATTCTTACTTTTTTATAGAATATGGGTTCATTTCATTTATACCCTTGTTGACTTATTATAAGATTCTTATAAAAAAATCTTTCTGTCGTTTTCCAAACAAGGTCCTTTTAACCTTTTAGACAGAATTAAGGTAAAAATCTCTATTTTAACTTATACGGCATGTACGAATATTTTTCTCCATTATAGAATCATTAAATCTTCCCTTAAAATCTTATAAGAATATTTTAAATGTAAATATTTTAATTATTTGGCATTTAAATGATTTCAAAAAATGAGATATTTCTCTCAAATAGTTTTGATTTCATCTATGTCAACATCCATTGATGGATTTTAAGCTTATGTGAAGTTGATTTATTATGATTCAAAACTTCCATATAGTATTGAATGTTTTTTGATATGTTTTAATGTGGATGTGTTATTTTTATACCATTCATGGTTTATGGAGGAAGTACTGACATTTTGTATGCTAGTTTTAATACGAATGTTTATTTTATGTTTAAACCTATTCATATGAGGAATGCATTAGACTTCATATGTGACGTTTGGAGCCTGCTATAGCTCCTCGATACATCATTAGGTCTCATGAGACAAACTAGTGTCTTGGCACAAGGCATTCAAAAAATCTTATTTGTAGTATTGGCACAAGGCCTTGACTATGTGGTTATGATAGTGTGGCATAATGCATTCCGTCATTATGAAAGTGGTTATTGATATTACATGTGATTATTCATCTAGTAGAATATCCATGTGAATAAGTAAATGTAATTATTTCATTTTATTTCTACCATATTATGATTAAGTTCATGTTTAAAATGCTTTTGTTTTAGTTATACATTTCCTTAAATTTTTATACTTATATATGAAAGTTCCCGCTATATTGTTATACTTACTGGGCATTTGAGCTCACCCCTTTCTATGTTTTATTTTTTCCAGGATGTGAAGAGGTATTTTATGAATGACCTACAGGGATAGTATTAGGGTATATGTGTGTGGAGACAATATTCTGTTGTAGTTTTCACATTATGATGTAATGTAAACTTTATGAATGTATCTAGTGTTTCCAAAGATAGAAAACTAATTGGTCTTTCGAGACTTTATCTTTTGTGATCATGCCAATGTTATGTAATAATTCACCTACTCTAGGTAACTGGGTTTGGGGAATTACAGTTGGTATCAGAGGAAGTTTAGTACAAAACTTGGAAGCTATAATTAGATAAACTCTAATTAGAGCAGATAGCCCTATGATAGACTTTGAGGATTAGTATAGAAGAACATCCTATAATTTTATTATTGTAGATATTTTGTGATTTTTTCGAGAAATACATCCTTGTATGGATACGAGTAGGTAGTGGCGGCTCTGGCATAGATGTACCTAGGGGTAAAACCCGAAAACACCACTTTGAGCTAGACTCGAATGGGAACAAGTGCACAACAATGGGCCTTGCTGCACTCTTTGTTACGAAACTCCCAGGGGATATTCTTAGGAAAATTCTCATTTTCTTTACAAATCATTATTATGGGTTTATGAGTATATAAAACCTCAAAGAAAACATTTTTTTATAATTATGGATTATATTTATAAATAGTTCAATTTATGTAAAGTGTTTTACAAGTATGGAATTATCTATTTTGTTTCATAAACTGATCTAGATTTTTCCATTGTTTAAAAATGTCACCTAGTGGAAGAAATGGAAACCATATCAATGCATGCAGTCCATGTAGGGATTTCCCTCTTGCTCAAGATAATTATAGTAGATCTCATGATGCAACTGGTGTTGATCATCTAATCACTATACTGGGACATCTCACTCAGGTTATGAATAATAACCTTACCCGTATGGAGCACCTTGATCCGCAGCATGGAGGATCAATGTTAGATCTCTTCATGAGGCAAAAACCACCAACATTAAATTGGAGTACAAATCCATTGGTAGCTAAGCAATGGATAAGTTCTTTAGAGAAAATATTCCACGCCTTGGGGAGTAGAGAAGGGGAAAAATATTTCATTGCAGATTACCACCTCACTAGAGATGCTGATCAATGGTGGTCGTTGATTCAAAACTCTAAGGAAGATGATGAAGTATCAAATATGGAATTTAGGGAGTTTAAAGAGATTTTATTAGAAAAATACATTCCTCGTGACCAACGAGCAGATATGTAAAGACAATTTTTGTGTTTGAGGCAAAAGTAGGATGATAATGTCGCAATGTATGAGGCTAAATTGACAAGGTTAGTGAGGCATGCTGCAAATTATATACATAACCAAATTAGTAATATTGATCGTTTATTTGATGGGTCAAAACCATTTATTCATTGAGAATTAGTATCACAATCTTTCTCATCGTATGAATATATTTTCTCATTTTCTATAAAGACAGAAAAAGAATTCTCTATGTCTTATGACTTTAAATCAAAGAAAGAGAAGAAGAGATCTTCTGATCAATCTAGAAATAGAAATAAGGGGAACAAGGGAATAGTTGAATATACATCCTGTATTAAATATGGGAATAAACACCCTAGTACTTGCTTGAAATTAATGGGAGTCTGTTACGAGTGTGGTGAAAAAGGCCACCAAGCTCGTGATTGCAAGGGGAATAAAGAAGCTACTGATGTTAAATGCTACAACTACAGGGAGATGGGAAATTATGAAAATTAATGTCCTATGTTTCAGGGGGAACTTAAATCAGAAAAGGTAAAGGTATCAAGGCCATGCATATGTTATCACTACTGTTGAGGTAGAAGCTATGAAAGACACGGTGGCAAGTAATTTAATCATTTCCTCAAGTTTAGAAAAAGAATTATTTGATTCTGGATCATCGCATTGTTTCATATCATCACAATTTACTAAAAAAATTAGATATTTACAATTTTATTTAACAAGGGAGTTCTCAGTTAAAACTCCCAAAGGAAGTATCATTCCGATAATGTTATGTGAATCTATTACCATCAGAGCATATAAATGTTCTTTATCTGCTGATCGCATCGTCATACCTGTGATTGAGTTTGATATATTCCCTAGTATGGATTGTCTTTTGGACCATTATGTGATTATTTATTGTAAGAAGAAGGAGGATATGATTTTTGATTATTATGATAAGGAACACCTAGTCTTTAGAGCAGAATCGTCACCACTTGATTCTTATCTAGATCCACTCATAGTAGCTCAAATAAATTCAATTATCAGGGTGGAAGAGAATGAAATAATTGTGGGTGGGGAAAATAATGTTCAAATAGAGGATGTAATTACTGTGAAAGAATATGTAGAGGGTTTTCTAGAATATTTACTTGGATATCCTCTAGAACGAAAAATTGAGTTTTCCATTGATTTAATTCCTAGTTCAAGGCCCATATCGATGACCCCTTATAGAATGGCCACTTTGGAGTTAGATGAACTATGGAAACAACAAGAGGAATTGAGTAATAAGAGATTTATTCACAGAAGTGTTTCCCCAGGGGGAGCCCATGTCCTTTTTGTTAAGAAGATAGATGGATCTATGAGGTTGTTCATTGACTACAGGGAGATCAATGCTATAACAATAAAGAACAAGTATCCCCTACCTCGCATTGATAATTTATTTATCCAACTACAAGGAGCTCAATACTTTTCAAAGATTGAAATTCGATTTGGATACCCTCATTTGTGTCTGATGAATGAAGACATTCCGAAGACAGCATTTCGAACCATGTATGGGAATTAGGAGTTCACAGTAATGCCTTTTGGGCTGACTAATGCACCCTTTGTTTTCATGGATCTAATGAACAGAGTTTTCAGGAAATACCTTGATGACTTTGTAGTTTTTTTTATGATATGTCACGACCCGTCCTTGGGCCCCGTGCTGTGACTACCCCAATCCCGCCTTCCATAGGCCAGGGGCTGGCGACTAGCACCAAGGCGTAATTCCCGGTAAAAAGGGAAGGCATTGCCTTTTAAATTAATCAAACACCACAGAGAAAGCAAGCAGTAGAAGTAAAAACTAAGTAAAACTGAGTACAACAGTATGTCTAGAAAAGTATGTGGGCCAGTATACAAACCCAAACTGAATGTAAAGTATAACTGGAAGGGAAAACAACAACTGAAAGTTAAAGCCACAACATCGAGCTGTCCACTGGAAATCCCACCTGAAGGGTGGGTACATATAGCCTCCACTGCTCCTCGGGTCCAGCCGACCGCTCCGAGTACGTCCCTCCCAGTGGTCCACCTCCAGGTATCATCCTGCTCCGCAAGCCTCAACCACGATCATCGCTATTTGTCATCTACAACCAACACAACGTAGTCCGGTCATAGCCCGTGCAGGGGTGAGTAGAAGCTACTCAGTAGGGACCCCGAGACCCCTGAAGGTCTCCCAGAATCCACAAAGGATAATCCACAAAGGGGAGATACAATCATGAAGTAACATCCGGCATTTCTTAGGTATATGCCCATACATATACCTAAGTCATCAATTCTTGTTCAGCTCCAACATCCGAGCCCAAGTAAAACCCAGTCCACACAGGAAAGTAAAACGTAAATCCACATAGGAAAGAAAAACGTAAATCCAAACAGGATAGCTCAACACAATCCACAAAGGAAAGAAAAACAGGATTCAGCTCACATAGGTATACTTCTTTTCATGACAATAGAGATGATCAGATATTATCACTGATTAATCTAAGTCGTCGGACCCACAAAGGATCAAAAGGTAGTACCCCCCGCAATGACCCACAATGGATCTGACCCACAAAGGATCGATAGGTAACTGACCCCTGCAATGACCCACAAAGGACATGACCCAGAAAGGATTAATAGGTAACTAACCCCCTCAAAGACCCACACAGGATCAGACACACACAGAATCCATAGGCGCTGGACCAAACAAGATCGCTGAGCGCTGACCCACATAGGATTAGACCCACACAGGATCGGTAGCACTGACCCACAAAGGATCACAGAGTGTTGTAGTCATCATCGAATCCACTAAGGATATCTGCAGAGTCGTCGTCGTCGTCGCAGTCGCAGCAAACCCTAGGGTTCTCGCACACAGCAAGCTCGTTCGGGAGGGTCCGCTCCACGATCCGAGAGGCTGATACATCAACTGACACATAGTTCAGAGTTGATGTATCCAAAAGTTCTGTATCGTCAACTGGAACTCAACGTCGCCGACGACGCATCAATCAGAAGCCCGGTCTAAGAGTTATTGGCTTTTTCGTCTCAGGGGACCGGTTGATTTTAAGGAAAAACCAACCCGACAATACTCCACCAGCGTCCAAACCTTGGGCAGAGTATGCCAAAAGATCCATCTCACTTAGAGGACTCCAACAAAGTTGATGGCACGTTAATCGGACGTCCGGGGCTCAAGATATGAGCGTTTCCGCTCCGAGGGTCCGGTTGGTTTTGTGTATGAACCAACCCTGCCGAACCGAAAGTATTCCGAAACATTAAGTGCGATATACCGAAACTACTGTCTCGATCCAAGATTGCATCACCCCTGACGGTGCACTGTTCTGAGGCTCGTAGCTCAAGATACGGGAAAAAGACCGAAAAGGTCCGAAAACTGGGGGTCTGGGCCTGGACCGACCCGGCTAGGCGCGACCCGGCTCGGCCGGCGCGGCCCGACCTGGCTTGGGCGGCCCGGCGCTCGCCGAGCGGCCACGCCTAAAGAGTCGCGGCCCCCGCGCACGGGGGCTGCTCCGTGTCACCGGACGCGGCGCAAGGCCGCGTCCCCTTCCCCGCAGTCCCGTGCAGCCGCTGTACCGGCGCTCGCCGCCGTGGTGGGTCTTCCCGGCTGCGTGGCGGGCGCCACCGCTTCCGGGTGGTCAGCCTCCGCCGGGCGCCGCCTTCGGCCGCCGGTGCCGCCGTGCCGGCGGGGCGCGTCGGCGGGAACTTCCGCGGACCACCAGACGCGCTCCGGTGATTCGTTTTGCCTGCGGTTTGCGCCTACGGCTCTCCCGGGATCCGAACATTGGTGCGAAGGCCTCCAATTTCCATTCTTGTCCCATATTGTAAATGCCGTTAATCCACACATTCAACGAAAATCAATGGAGGGTTGTCGGACTGTGTTTGTTTGGCCCGCACCATCCGCATTAGGTGATATCAATTGGGAAATAATAATCAACACATGAATACATAACAAGGCACAATTTTAATAAATTAAAATTGAACCTAGTCCCCAAAAAACTCCCGTAATTAAAAAAATTCCCGTCTTGCATATAAAAACAGACGAGGGTCAAATTAATGATGAGTTGATCCGGTTTCATTTTTTTAGAAGGAAACAATCATGGGAATAAATATTATTCTCAAATAAAACCCCTACCTCATGCGAGCTTGAACGGAGGTTCATCGAACGAGGATTCTTCGCAGGAAGAGGCGTCGTGAAAGAAGACGTCGTTGGCGTCGCGGTACACGGCGTCGCATAATCGGTTTCCGAGAACATGGCGTTCTTCGTCGGAGACCAATGTGTTCTTCGCGTTCTTCGTTGAATATGAAGAAGTTCCTCAATCCTGAGCCTTTTTCTCCCCACAAGAAACTATCCCAAAATAAATTAAGCCCTCACTTACTTTATTAACTAGACATGAGTTTGAATTTCAAACCCACACACGCATTTAACTCACTTCAATAATAACATAAGTTATTAATACTTAAGTTATCAAAAGTTAAAGGTGAGTAGAGGGGGGTTGAAGAATATGAAGGGGTGGGGTTCGTGTGGGCCCCACCACCCTCATAACCTCCCTTGGGAAGTTGGGTAGTTACCCAACTTCTACCCAAAGCCTTAAACCACATAAAAATAATAAAAATTGTAGTTAAATTATAAATTAATCTTCCACAATTTTTATCATCTTCTCTCGTGAAAACGCAACCTCGGAACAGGTGTTCCTAAGAAATTATCGGCCCTGCGGTTCCATTGGTGCCCTCAGAATTCGATTCTGAGCATCAGTTCAGAAGATAGGAATTCCCGCTCGTTCGTTCACTGAACGTACCCGAGCTAATCTTCAGATAGAAATTCCGGGCACACCGGGCCTCGGAATCAAGTGCCGTCAGAAACTGCGTTCTTGTAAATTCCCAAAGAAAATTAAGAAAAAAATTTCTTTGAATTTTACATGTCTTTACATTAATCCAACCTATGGGCTTTACGTCCCCGTAAAGATACATAATAAGCTAGGGAAACAAATTGGGTACTGAGTATGCATCTGAGCCTCCCGCTGCCAAGTTCTCTCCTGGAGGTTTCCGTGCTGCCATCTAACGCGCACAAGAGGAATCGACCGTCCACGTAGGACCCGCTCCTGTCGATCCTCGATCTCCACCGGGACCTTCGCAAAAGTCACCCAATCATCAATGTCTAGCTCCCCACGGTCAATGATATGCATCGGGTCGTCCACGTATCTCCTCAGCTAAGATACGTGGAAAACGTCATGCACCTGGTGTTACTAAGGTGGTAGAGCAAGGTGATAAGCCACCTCGCCAATCATGTTGAGGACCTGGAATGGTCTGATGAAGCATGGAGACAACTTGCCACCTTGGCCAAATCTTCATAATCCACGTCGAGGTGAGACACGCAAGAAGACGTGGTCGCCATCCTCGAACTCTCGTGGCCTCTGCCTCCTGTCAACATAAGACTTCTGCCGGCTCTGAGTTGTCCTCATCCGATCCTGGATGACCTGGACCTTCTCTTTCATGGCCTGGACCATCTCCTATCCCACAAGTGCATACTCCCTAGGGTATGTCCAGCACAAAGAAGATCTACAAGGTCGGCCGTACAACGCCTCGTATAGTGTCATCCCGATGGTGGAGTGGTAGCTGTTGTTGTACGCAAACTCCCCCAAGGGTAGGTGGTTCTCCCATCTGCGACCAAAGTCGAGGAAACATGCGCAGAGCATGTCCTCGAAAGTATGAATGGACCTCTCCGTCTGACCATCTGTCTGAGGATGAAAGGCGGTGCTCAGTCGTAGCTGCGTCCCAAAAGCCTCCTGCAACCACTTCCAAAGCCAGGAAGTGAAGCGAGAATCTCTATTGGAGATGATAGATGATGTCACACTGTGAAGCTGTACAATCTATTGAACGTAGAGACGTCCCATGCTCTCCACTGATCCCTGCTCTCTGATGGGTAATAAGTGTGGCGACTTGGTGAGTCAGTCGACAATCACCCAAATGGAGTCATGACCTCTGGAAGTGCGTGGAAGTCCAGTCATGTAATCTATAGATATCCCGTCCCACTTCCGCTCCGGGACCTCCAAGGGTTGTACCAAGCCTGCTGGTACCTGATGCTCTACCTTCACCTACTGGCAGGTGAGACATCAAGAAACGAACTCCGCCATAACCTTCTTCATTCCCGGCCACCAGTGCTGTCGTCTAAGATCATGGTACATCTTCTCCACTCCAGGATGTACCGCCAAAGGAGAAGTGTGAAACTCCCTCAACACCTCCTCCCATAAAGAAACCGGTACCAAGGTACATCCTCTGAAATGGACGTCATGCTCTAATCCAAAGGAGAAACC
Source organism: Viscum album (assembly GCA_963277665.1). Lineage (NCBI taxonomy): Eukaryota > Viridiplantae > Streptophyta > Magnoliopsida > Santalales > Viscaceae > Viscum > Viscum album. The sequence goes on from OY728148.1 coordinate 478,532,094, forward strand.
ATCGTTTGCTTGTCCTGGGGATATCTGTGCACGCTGCGTCTCACAGTCAGTGTCCCCACCATGTGCCTCTCTGACCTACTGCAGTAGTGGTGGGGTGACTGAAGGAAGACTGCTCCATCTCTATCCATGAAGGATATCTGCAAGGTAGCTAGCTGCTCTGCCACCTCATCATGTAGCTGAATGCCCATCCTCCTGATGAGAGCATCAGCTACTATATTCCCCTTCCCAGGAGTATAAACTATCTCAAAGTCATAGGACTAGAGGAACTCGAGCCATCACCGCTGTCTCAGGTTCAGGTCATTCTGAGAGAAGATGTACCTGAGACTTTGATTGTTAGAAAAAAACAATAAAGATCTCGCCCATCAGATTGTGTCGCAATGTCTTCAGAGCGAAGGCCAATACTGCTAACTCCAGGTCATGGGTAGCGTAGTTCTGCACATGCAGCCTCAACTGTCATGATCCATAGGCGATCACTTCCCGCTCCTGCATCAGGACACATCCGAGTCTGGTCCCTGATGCATCGCAGTTGACTATGTACCCTAATCCCTCCTCTGGAAACCTCAAGATAGGGGTGCTGGTCAATCTCTGTCTTAACACATAGAAGCTCTGCTGACATCTGTCCGACCACATGAAGGGTATCCCCTTCCTCCTTAACATTATACAAAGCTACAATGATTTCTCCTTTTCCAAAAAGGGAAATCTGGTCTCATCACCTGGATGAACCACGTTCCTTTCCTAATACAGTCAATCCCATCATGATTAGTTAATTCATGGCATGGATGACGTCGTAAGGCCTCGACGCTACTACCAAGAGATCTAACCATTACTCTTTCCCCCAAGGGTTGAGTCACACTGTCGGCATCAGTGTGTGGTCACTAGGTCTCCTCCAGTAAGAATCTCACAAGTGAGGGTCATGTCAACAGTTTTCAACCGGAAACTCTTAGTAATAACAAACAAAAGACAAGAAAGCAAACGTCACCATTGTAAGTGTCTTTTATTACTTCAACTCAAAGTACAAGGACACACGTCAACACAAACTACGAAGCTAGAGGGGTTATGGGCAAAGGCTTATATGCCTGGAGCTAGTCCCGCACTAGTCCACCCGCTTCCGGAGATCCATGATCGTAAGCTTCAGCTGCCTGAAGCTGTGCTCTTCCCTGAGGTCGGGGTGGACCTCCTGCTGGTCGTGGTGTTAGAGCCTCAAAACGTCATCCACCACCTGCCGCTCGACCATCTCCTCGGCCTCATCCACCAGCTCCCTGCAGACTTCCATGGTCGAACCTCTACCTCTGCCTAGGTGGTTCCTCAACCGTCTTCTGCTCCACTGCATGGCGGGTTGGGCTGTCACGAGCCATGTGGTCCTACCCGCCACATGCATAGCATTGTCTTCCACTCATAAGACCGGTTCTGCTACGTGTGCCCCGCACATTCGAGCCAGTATCATGTGGTCTTCCACCAGTTACCTGGCCCTCTTGGACCTCTGCGACATCTGTCTACTGCCGGCTGCAGATGACTCCGCCACGTGTCACTCTGCGGTAGGTCTTACTGCTGGTGTAGACTCAGAAAGAAAACTCTCGATGAGAAGAGCTCTCTCCAGTACTCCTACCTGAGTCGAAATGCTGAGGGAGATCATCGATGCCCTAATCTCATGCCTCAATACCTGCCCAATGGTCCGGGCCCGGAAGAATTGGTCCCGTACCATGTCATTCGAGTAGCGCGAGAGATCGGTAAATCTCACCGAGTATTGGGTGACTATAAAACTACCCTATCGAAGCTAAAGAAGCTCCTGGTTATGCACCGCAAAGAGGGTGGCTGGGACAAACGTCGAGTGGAAGATGCTCTCAAAGTCGGTCCAGAGAATATATGCCTCAATGTGCACCTGGAGCATCGAGCTCCACCATCGTCCCACTGCAGCGTGCAGTAGGCTCGCTGCGAGGATCACCATGAGGTCTGCAGGTGTCCTCACTTACTGAAAACATGTACCACTGCCTTCAGCCAATCCTCGGCTGCCTGGGGGTCCGTCTCCCCGTAGAACCTGGGCAGTCGCTGGCACTGTAACTCGTGCAGTGCACTAAGGCGACGCGCATCATCAGCGGCTAGGGCTGGAAGCATCAGTGGCTCGGTGGGTAAAGGTACCGCCAATGCCTCACCTGTCAAAGGGCCCTGCACCAAGGCCTCATCACTCGGTGGGCTGTCGTCATGCTCAACTCTCGGAATCCTATCTGGCTTCCGTCGTGGGGCCATCCTGAAATGAAACAGGTGTGCCACGGTCGGAACACTATACCTGGTGAGATGACACAAGTAATCACATAGAAAACATGAAACACACATAAAATCAATGTTTTCGTGCATTAAGTCGGAAATCAAAAGTCAAGGTCCTGGTGTACGGATACGTCAGCCACCGCACCAACACAGGACTCCCTGGACTAATAACCACACCCAATACGCTTAACACTATTGCTTCACATAGAAAAAGATCAGAGTCCCATGTTATGTGGTAGAACTGAACTCCTATGATACCAATTTGTCACGACCCGTCCTCGGGGCCCGTACCGTGACTACCCCAAGCCCGCCTTCCATAGGCCAGGGGCTGGCGACTAGCACCAAGGCGTAATTACCGGTAAAAAGGGAAGGCATTGCCTTTGTAAAGTAAACAGACACCACAGAGCAAGCATGCAGTAGAAGGAAACACTAAGTAAAACTGAGTACAACAGTATATGCGGAAAAGTAAGTGGGCCAGTATACAAACCCAAACTGAAAGTAAAGTACAACTGGAAGGGAAAACAACAACTAAAAAGTAATGCCGCAACGTCGAGCTGTCCACTGGAAATCCCACCTGAAGGGTGGGTATAGATGGCCTCCACTGCTCCTCAGGTCCAGCCGACCGCTCCGAGTACGTCCTGCCCAGTGGTCCCCCTCAAGGTATCGTCCTGATCCGCAAGCCTCATCCACAATCAGCGCTATCCATCATCTACAACCAACACAACGTAGTGCAGGCATAGCCCGTGCAGGGGTGAGTATAAACTACTTAGCAGGGACCCCGAGACCCCCAAAGGTCTCCCAGATTCCATGTAGGATAATCCACAAAGGATAGATACAATCATGAAGTAACATCTGACACTGCTTAGGTATATGCCCATACATATACCTAAGTCATAAATTCTTGTTCAGCTCCAACATCTGAGCCCAAGTACAACCCATTCCACACAGGAAAGCAAAACGTAAATCCACACAGGAAAGCAAAACGTAAATCTACACAGGATAGCTCAACACAATCCACAATGGAAAGCAAAACTGGATTCATCTCACATAGGTATACTTCATTGCAAGACGATAGAGATGATCAGATATTTCCACGAATTCATCTAAGTCGTCGGACCCACAAAGGATCAAAAAGTACTAACCCCCGCAATGAACCACAAAGGATCTGACCCAAAAAGGATCGATAGATAACTACCCCCCGCAATGACCCACAATGGATCTGACCCAGAATGGATCGATAGATAACTGACCCCCGCAAAGACCCACACAGGAACGAACCCACACAGGATCTGTAGGCGCTGGCCAATACAAGACCGCTGAGCGATGACCCACACAGGATCATTCCCACATAGGATCGGAAGCACTAAACCACAAAGGATCACTGAGTGTTGTAGTCATCATCGAATCCACTGAGGATATATCCACTGTCGTCGTCGTCGTCGCAGTCGCAGCTAGCACTAGGGTTCCCGCAAACAGCAAGCTCGTTCGGGAGGGTCCACTCCCCGAGCCGAGAGGCTGATACATCAACTAACACATAGTCCAGAGTTGATGTATCCAAAAGTTCTGTATCGTCAACAGGAACTCAACGTCACAAACGGTGCGTCAATCGGACGCCCGGTCTGAGAGTTATTGGCTTTTTCGTCCCAGGGTCCCGGTTGATTTTTAAGGAAAAACCAACCCGACCGTACTCCACCTGCATCTAAAACTTAGGCCGAGTATGCCAAATGATCTGTCTCACTTAGAGGAATCCAACAAAGTTGACGAAACGTCAATCGGACGTCCGGGGCTCAAGATATGAGTGTTTCAGCTCCGAGGGCCCGGTTGGTTTCGTGTACGAACCAACCCGGCCGAACCCAAAGTATTCCTAAACCTTGAGTGCGATATATCGAAAGGAATTTCTCGATCAAAGGATCGCATCGCCGCTGATTTTTCTTCGATCAGAGGCTCGTAGATCAAGATACGGGCAAAAGACCGAAAAGGTCCGAAACTGGGGGGTCTGGGCCCGTACCGACCCGGCCCAACCCCCCCTAGGTCGGCCCGAACCGGGTCAACCCGACACCAGTCCAGGTCCGACCCGGCTGGGCGCGACCCGGCCCGGTTTGTGCGGCACGGCCCGGCATGGACGGCTCGGCGCTGGCCGAGCGGCCGCGCCTAAGGAGCCCCCCCACCCCCGCACGGGGGCAACACCGTGTCACCGGACATGGCGTAAGGCCGCTAGACCAGCGCTCGCTGCCGCGGCTTCAGCCGCGTTGGGTCTTCCCAGCGGCGCACCGGCTCCGCCTCCAGCTGCCGGTGAGAACTTCCTCGGACCACCGGACCCGCTCTGGTGGTCCGTTTTGCATGCGGTTTGCACCTACGGCTCTCCCGGGATCCGAACTTTTTTACGAAGGCCTCCAATTTCCATTTCGATCCCATCTCGTAAATGCCGTTAATCCACGCATTCAACGAAAATCTGCGGAGGCTTGTCGGGCTGTGTTTGTTTGGCCCGCACCCTCCGCGTTAGGTGATATCAATTGGGAAATAATAATCAACACATGAAAACATAACAAGGCACGATTTTAATAAATTAAAATTGAACCTAGTTCCCAAAAAAACTGCCGTAATGAAAAAAATTCACACCCCGCATATAAAAACAAACACGGATCAACTTAATGATGAGTTGATCCGGGTTCTTTGTTTTAGAAGGAAAAACCATGGGAATAAATATTATTCTCAAATAAAACCCCTACCTTGTGTGAGCGTGAACGGAGGGTCATCGAACGAGGATTCGTCACAGGAAGAGGCATCGTGAAAGAAGACGTCGTTGGCGTCGCGGTACATGGCGTCGCGTAATCGGTTTCCGAGAACTCGGTGTTCTTCATCAGAGACCAATGTGTTCTTCGCGTTCTTCGTCGAATATGAATAAGTTCCTCAATCCTTATCCTTTTTCTCCCCACAAGAAACTAACCCAAAATAAATTAAGCCCTCACTTAATTTATTAACTAGACCTGAGTTTGAATTTCAAACCCACACACACATTTAACTCACTTCATTAATAACATAAGTTATTAATACTTAAGTTATCAAAAGTTAATGGTGAGTTTAGGGGGTTGAAGAATATGATAGGGTGGGGTTCGTGTCGGCCACACCACCCTCATAACCTCCCTTGGGAAGTTGGGTAGTTACCCAACTTCCACCTAAAGCCTTAAAACACTTAAAGAAAATAAAATTTTTAGTAAAATTATAAATTAAACTACCACAATTTTAATCATCTTATCTCATGAAAACGCAACCTCGGAACAGGTGTTCCTAAGTAATTACCGGCGTTGCGGTTCTATCGGTACCCTCAGAATTCGATTCTGAGCATCAGTTCAAAATATAGGAATTCCCACTCGTTCGTTCACTGAATGTACCCGAGCTAAACTTCGGATAGAAATTATGGGCATATCGGGCCTCAGAATCAAGTGCCTTCAAGAAATGTGTTCTTGTAAAATACGAAAGTAAATTAAGAAAAAAATTTCCTCGAATTTTACGGGTCTTTACATGATTTCTTGGTATACTATAAAATATATTAAGATCATGAAGATCACATGGGCATTATATTGAAGACTCTGAGAAGATATGAATTATATAGGATGTTTAGCAAGTGTGAATTCTGGATTCAGGAGATTTCTTTTCATGGGCATACTGTCTATAAGGATGGAATCTCTGTTGATCCGTCTAGGACAAGAGCAATCCAAGAATGGCCACCACCAACGAGTATAACTGAGGTATGTGGCTTTATTGGTTTAGTAGGTTATTATTGACATTTCGTCCAAAATTTTTCCCGGATGGATTACCCATTAACAAAGCTCAAACGCAAAGGGGTTATATTTTTTTGGACAAAAGAGTGTGAAAAATGTTTCGAAGAACTAAAGAGAAGATTAGTCAGTGCTAATATATTGACTCTACCATTAGGGAAGGCGGGGTTTGTTATTTATAGTGATTCATCGACGAAAGGAATTGGTTGTATCCTTATGTAGATTGATAGGTTTATTGTCTATACATCACAACAGTTGAAATTTCATGAGCAAAACTATCCTAATCATGATCTCGAGTTAGCATATGTGATATTTTCATTGACGATATGGAGACACAACCTCTATGGTGAAAAACGTGAGATTTATACTAATAAAAAGAGTTTGAAGTATATTTTTCACAGAAAGAACTCAACATGAGGCAAAGGCAATGGCTTGATGTACTCAATGTTTATGATTTCACAATACACTACCACCTGGAGAAGGAAAATAATGTGGAATATGCTTTGAGTAGAGAAGATCATGGAGTTTTGAATAATATCAGAATTGAAAGGGATCCTATTATAATGGATCTACTGAATATGGACATGGGAATAACTATGGAAGGTTAATCATCAATGCTTTTTCAAATGGTTTCAAAACCATCATTACTAGAAAGGATTAATATTTTCAGACCGATGATGAAGAATTTCAAAAGATGATTAAATCTATGAAAGATGGGAGCTTCTATGACTTTGTGTATGAAGAAGAAATTTTGAAATTTGGGAAGAGACTTTGTGTTCCGATACAACAGATCTAACAAAGGAATTTTTGGATGATTATTATAGTTCAAATTTCTCTATACACCCTTGGAGAGCCATAATGTATAGATATTTAATGGAACATTTTTTGTCAGAGAACATGAAGAAAGAGATTGCTGATTTTGTGTCAATATTTAATGTTTGTCAATAAGTGTTAGGTCCACTAGGCTGGATACCCTGAGAGGGGGGGAGAATCAGGGTATGACTAATTAAAAATTAATGCCCGTTCTGATCTTGTTTCGCTATCAAGCAAAACACTCTTCTCTCTCTTTCCTGCTGCACGATATAAACAGAATGTAAAGCAAGCACAAGAAACAACAATTTTACATGGTTCACCGGTAAGGGCTACATCCAAGGAGCATACGCCTACAGGTTTCCGGTCGTACCAAATTCCACTAATCTTCACTAGCTGTGGATTACAAGATTCGGGCTAGATCACTTCTATGCCTAGGCTCACTGCCTTTATAATGTTTAGGGTCAGCTCACTGCTTTCCCAAGGGTCACTTCCTGTTTCTCTCTCTCTAGCTCACTTCCAGTGGAGAGGATCATCTTCTTCCTCTTCCGAAGCTCACTGCTCTTGGAAGGAATCCACTCACAGTTTATAGACCTTTAGTTCTCTTCATTTGCATGAATGAATGCATCTTCCTCTGTGTGTAGATGCTCTGTTGAAGTCTAACTTTCACCCGTAGATGAATATCTCTTTGCACCGAAGGTATCGGGAAAACTTACAGCTTCCACGCAGCCCGAAAACACTGCTGGAACAAACCTTACTTGGCACGCAAGTCAATCACGGCGCGCAAGTATCGGCGCGCAAGTCACAACGGGCGCGCAAGTCCTCCTCAGACACTTGTGCGACTCAAACTTCCTCAACTCCAAACTTGCGCGACTCTCTTCCTTTTACGCCCAAACCAATATTGGCGTGCAACAGCCAACTGGCGCGCAACATATAACACTGGCGCACAACTTCAACCTCTGGCGCGCAGGTCCCACCTGCGCGACCACACACACCCCTTGCGCGACCACCACACCTGCGCGATGGGAGCTCTGAGTTGAACTCCGGTAGAAAATGAGGAGGGGTGGTACAGTATTTATAGGCAATCTGACCACCCTGCACGACGGTGCGCAAGTCACCTGCGCGACCCAATCTCGGCGCGCAAGTCTTCTCTCCTTATAGACACTTGCGCGACCAACTCCAAAACTTGCACGAACCTATTTCCTTAGCCATATTTTGATCTTCTGATCTTAAAAAACATATGGCGCGCAAGTTTCCTATACTCCATGTCCACGACGTGCAAGTCCCTTTGCCAAAAACACTTTTCATCATTTGCCGATTTTCAGGCCCAAAGATTTGGAAAACACTGGAAAATGGCGCCACCTTGTATCTGATCTTTTTTACCACCTCCATATCATCCATTCCTTTTATCGAAGTTCTTGAATCAAACATGGATCGTTGACCTCATCTCTTGAACTCGACATTCCACCATGAAATCCTCTTTGTCAACAAATTTTTTTGTCATTGTTTTGCTTTGTCAACAATCACAACTCAGATGTCCACTTTGTCAACAAACACAATCACCTCAAAAATGCTTCAATGATACCTTGAGGGATTGTTTCCCAACAATCTCCCCCTTTGGGTTTGTTGAAAACTCTTCCAAAACAAAGATACACCGTTTATTTTTCAGCCTCCATTCGCCTCATTGCGATTCTGATAGCGATCAAGGATTTACTCAACACATACTCTAAGCCCACATGAGAAATGCTCGGCGTGAGAAACAAGAGTAAATGAAAAGGTCATTAATGAATCACTTTATCTCTCACATCCACTGTTGACACCAAACTAATACCAATTTGAACTAAACTGATACCAATTGTTGATGGGCTTGTTGGAAGACCAATGTTTGGTTTGGAAATATTCGTACCACTGTCCAACACCACTCTTCTGCTTTTATCATGATCCTCAGCTGTCGTGATATCTTTTCTTTGTTCGATCACTTCTAGCATCGTCAGATTTAATATTCTCCCCCTTTCTGCTCACAGCTTCAACACCTCTTTAGCCATAGTTCCTGTGTTGTCCAAGCTAAGCTCTGGCTAAGCACGTTCAATTGGCTTCAACTCCCCCTACCTAGCTGCTCTGCCTATCAGCTTCTCCCCATATCATTCAAGATTTATCAAATCTCCACATTGTCTCCCCCTTGAACAATCACTTATTTTATCCCCATTTGTCAACAACCCCAAAGGACAATTCTTTGTAGTCTGTAACATAGTAGAGAACACAGATCAACATATGAGGGAAAAAACACAACATACCTCAGGGAGAGGGGTCCCATATCCACACTATATCAAGTGCGGGGAATCGACTGAACTCCCAGAGCTAGTCGATGCCTCTCAAAAGCTTCCTTGGGTAAGGTCTTTGTCAGAATGTCTGCAACCTGTAGCTCTGTAGGCACATACTCCAACTTCACGATGCCCTACTGAACCATCTCCTTGATGAAATGATACATGATCTCAATGTGCTTTGTCCTGGAATGATGGACAAGATTTTTGCTAAGATTTATAGCACTTGAGTTGTCACACTGGATTCCGATCAGAGACATCACTTCAACTCCCATATCTTCAAGCTGCAGCTTCATCCACAATAACTATGTGCATGCTTGGGTGGCCGCAATATACTCAGCTTCTGCGGTGCTCAATGAAATGCAATCTTGTTTCATTCTTAGCCAAGAAATACACAATCCACCAAGATAGAATGCACCACCTGACGTTGATTTTCTATCATCTGCTGAACCGGCCCAGTCTGCATCAGTATATCCCAATAACTCTGTCTGAGATTTGTCGTTGTATGTCAAGCCAAAGTCCACCGTGCCCTTGATATACCGAAGTATTCTTTTCACTGCAAGCATGTGTCTTTCCTTGAGATTAATCTGATATCTCACTGCTTGGCATGTGGCGAAAACAATATCAGGCCTTGTTGCGGTTAAGTACAACAGACTTCCAATGATTTGCCTGTATTCTGTGATATTAACTACCTTGCCATCCTCATCTTTTGATAATTTCATCCGGGTAGCAACTGGAGTCTTCATTTCCTTGTAATTATCCATTCCAAACCTTCTTAGAACCTCCTTTGAATATTTGTATTGAGAAATGAAAGTTCCATTCCTTCATTGTGTCACCTGTAGACCAAGGAAAAACGTTATCTCTCCAATCATTGACATTTCAAACTCATTTTTCATGATTTCGGAAAACTGTCTGCACTGAGCTTCATCCGATCCGCCAAAAATTATTTCAACGACATAAAATTGCACCATCATCCTTTGATTACTGTCATTGATGAAATAGAGGTTGTAGTCAACTCCTTCACACTGGAAACCAAGCTTCTTCAAGTACTGATCAAGCCTTGAGTACCATTCCATTGGTGCTTGATTCAGCCCATACAACGCCTTCTTCAGCCTGTAAACTTTTTCTTATCCTCATGAATGAGAAAACCATATGGCTGCTCAATATACACCTCTTCTTCCAGAACCCCATTCAAGAATGCAGATTTGACATCCATCTGGAACACTTTGAACCTTCTTTGCACTGCTATGGAAAAAAATAATCTGATTGTCTCCAGCCTTGCAACCGGTGCAAAAGTCTCATCAACATCTATTCCCTCTATCTGGGAGTATCCCTTGCACACTAGTCGTGCTTTGTTCTGAATCACTGTGCCATCTTCATTCATCTTGTTGCGATAGACCCATTTTGTCCCGATGACATTCTTGTCTGCTGGCCTCAAAACAATCTCCCATGTCTGGTTCTTCTCAATCTGATCAACCTCTTCGTTCATGGCCTGAACCCAGTTTTCATCTTCAGCTGCATCAGAAAAACATTTCGGCTCCACTTTAGACAAAAATGATGCTTGCTGTGATGATTTCATTCTTCGAGTCTGAACTGGAGATGTTTGATCACCAATGTTATTCTGCCTATCAATTTCAGCTCGACTCTTTGGCTTTCTCACAGACACCGACTTGACACATTCCTCTTCATCATCAGTATCTTCTTCTGATTCAGCTTCTGCCACTTCTGCTCCCCCTGGGTTGCTTACCTCATCATCACTTTCATCCAGGAACTGTTCACTGGATCGTTGAGTATTCTGCTCATTTTCAACTATAGTGACATCATTGCTTTCAATGATTTTCTCAGCCTTCTGTTGAAACACTTATACGCTTTGCTTTTCCCAGAATAGCCAAGGAATATCCCTTCATATCCTTGTGCCTCAAACTTCCTATGATGTTCTTTGTTGAGAATGAAACACTTACTTCCAAAGATTCGAAAGTACTTCAACGTTGGCTTCTTTCTATACCACAGTTCATACGGAGTCTTCCCTTGCTTTGGACATAACAGGGACCTGTTTGAAACATAGATCGATGTCAAAACTGCTTCCTTCCAAAATTTCTCTGGCAGGTCCTTATCAATTAGCATTGTTCTGGCCATGTTGTTGATGATCCGATTTCTCCATTAAACTACTCCATTCTGTTGGGGAGTTCTTACTGATGAAACTTGATGCCTTATCCCATGTTTCTCGAGATAGTTTTCAACCTGACTGTTTGTAAATTTTGTACCGTTATCAGTACGGATCTTCAGAATTTTCTGCCCAAGCATCTTTTCTGATTCCCTCCTATACTGCTTTATGCAACTGAACACCACTGTCTTATGGGTTATGATGAATACCCAGGCCATTCTGTTATAGTCATCAATGAAAAGAACATAGTACCTTTTCCCATTTATAGCTCATGGTGAGATAGGTCCACATACATCAGCATGAACCAATTCGAGCACTCTAGTTTATTTCTGTTCCTTTGGCCTGTATGTCTTTCTGATGATTTTCACCTATTGACAAGCATCACACGAATGAGTGCGATCACGTGATAGTTTGGGAAGGTCTGTAGCAGCATCACATTTAACGACATCCTCCATAGATGGTTGGCATAGATAACCAAGTCTCTTATGCCACAGCTGGTTTTCTTCCTCTCTGAATAAAAGACAAGTATCTTCTTCCCCACCTACAAGATAGAGATTTCCCTTTGACCTTTTTCCCTGCAGAATAGCTGCTCCATCTTTTCCTTTCACAACACACATCTTCTTGGTAAATTGGATACAGTGCCCAGAGTCACATAGTTGACTGACACTGAGTAGGTTATGACTGAGACCCTCTACTACCAAGACATCTGCACGTCTCATCTCTTTGCCCCCAAACTTGTCTTTCCCTGAGCCAACAATCTTCAGGCCTTCATCATTTCCAAATTTGACAACTCCTTCTTTGTCATATTTGATGCCTGTAACAAGATACTTATTACCCGTCATGTGCGATGTGCAACCACTATCAAGGATCCAAACACCAGATTGATCTGATGCTTTAAGGGCAATCTGCACCACCACAGCCTTCTCATTTTTCTTCTTCGTGGTCCATACTTTTTCTTTCACACTCGGCATGGATTGAGGCTTCTGTTTTTTCTCAATGTATGATGGACCACCCTCATCTTGCAGAGCTGCAAATCTGTTCTGAACTTTTAACTCACTTGTTGGTTTATTGATCTGCTGCTTGCGAACATTTTGATTATTCTTTGACACATTTCTCTCAATGGTTGAAGTGCAATACCTTGCCATGTGTCCAAATCCTCCGCACTAAAAACAGTGTCCTTCAAAATGTGTTCTGGAAAACCGTTCTCTGTTTGGCTGCCATCTTTGTTCATGTTCCCTTCTGTATCTCTTGGATATGGAACACACATACTATGAATGTCCCATTTTCCCACAGCAATAACACCTGATATAGGATGCATTCCCTCATGATATTTCAGCATTATGATTTCCCATTTTGGATCTCTGAATATTCTGATTCTGTTTTGTTCCCAAATAAACCTTCACTTTCGGGATGAGTGCTTGCGGTCTGACTGCAATTGTCGCAAATTTTTGTTCTTGACTAAGCCCAGAAACAACCTTAACATCTGAGCTCAATTGTTGCTTCTTCCCTACTGAGCTGCTAGGCTCCGCTTTCATCTTCTCTGTCTTCTGAATGGAATGCTTTTCGGATATCACATTTGGGGTCAAGAGTTTATCTTGATCCTTAAGTTTTTGTCGCAGACTGACCACTTCTTTTCAAGATGTTTGATACATCTAACCTGCTCCTTTCCTGTGTTAGTCAAACAATCAATTTCCTTCTTTTGTTCCTCAATTTTAAGCTTATACTCAACAATATTTTCTGAGCTCTCTGGTGTTGAGGATTTTAGTCTTTCAATTTCTTCTAACAGCTCAGACTTTTCTTCATCCGGTTGTTGCATATAGAGTTTTGCATCACGAACCACTTTATTGGCTTTCTTCGTTTTGGATCTCCAAACATCTATCTCCTCAAGAGCAACTTCCAATTCGGCTTCCATATCAATTCTCCCTTCAATTTTGTCTTCTTCTTTAGAATCAGCTTCTTCTCCCTTTTGAGAACTATCAACAATTTCCACCAAGGCATTTACCCCACGATCTCTGCAATTTTATATTTCCTCAACTTCTTCATCCTCAGACTCATCTGAACCATCAAATTCTTGTGAAAGAAGATTCTTTTTCTTGAATAAATTTCTCTTGAATTGTTTCTTCCCTTTCACAAAAGCTAAAGTATTTTTTTTGGGAATTTCAACGTCATCATCATCATCATCATCTTGAAACTTCTTGGGGAATCTCGCCGCAAGATGACCAACCTTTCCACATCTAAAGCATGCTAGTGGAAGTTTACCTTTAAAATTTCCTCTTCCTCTTTGTAGATTTGATGAAAGGAATGACATCACCTCATCTGTCTCTTCTTCTTCATTAGAATCTTCAATGGTGAGCTTCTTCATGGCCTTAAATGCCACCACTTTAGACTTCCCCTTTTCCACAATCTCATTATCATCGTTCCTCATTTCATATGCAACCAAGGTACTGTGCAAATTGTCCAATGTCAGCTCTTTTGGATCTTTATTTTCTAGTACTGAAACTTTCGGATTGAACCGAGGTGGAAGTTTCCTCAAGATGTGCTTTACAATCTTTATGTCTTCAATGACTTCTCCAAGACCTCGCATATCTTCTAAAACAATGTTTACCCTATCAAAGAATGTGTCAACAGACTCATTCGGGTTCATTTTCATATCTTCATATTTGTTCCACAACACCTGCAGCTTTGCCTCTCTGACTTTTGTGTCCCCTTCATATATATTCAAAAGCTCTTCCCACATGGAATGTGATGTTTTTCATGACATTACCTTTGTGTAGATGGGATTGGAAAGGGATCCCCCTAAGGCATTGATTGCTTTGGAATCAGCATCCAACTCTCTATGCTCGGCTTCTGATAAGGCACCACTATTAATATCAGTTGTGATACCATGCATAGCTGCTGAAAACACATCCATTACCAAGGATCGGAAATAGTGTTGCATCTGATTCTTCCATATCTGAAAATTATATCTGTCGAAGATCGGAATCCCTTTATGATTGGTTACCTCCATTGAGAGAAGAATAACTTTCATCCTTCCCTCTGATACCACTTGTTAGGTCCACTAGGCTGGATACCCTGAGAGGGGGGGTGAATCAGGGTATGACTAATTAAAAATTAATGCATGTTCTGATCTTGTTTCGCTGTCACGAAAAACACTCTACTCTCTCTTTCCTGCTGCACGATAAAAAAAATGTAAAGCAAGCACAAGACACAACAATTTTACTTGGTTCACCGATAAGGGCTACGTCCAAGGAGCATACGCTGACAGGTTGCCGGTCGTACCAAATTCCACTAATCTTCACTAGCTGTGGATTACAAGATTCGGGCTAGATCACTTCTATGCCCAGGCTCACTGCCTTTACAATGTTTAGGGTCAGCTCACTGCTTTCCCAAGGGTCACTCTCTGTTTCTCTCTCTCTAGCTCACTTCCGGTGGAGAGGATCACCTTCTTCCTCTTCCTAAGCTCACTGCTCTTGGAAAGAATCCACTCACAGTTTATAGACCTGTAGGTCTCTTCATTTGCATGAATGAATGCATCTTCCTCTGTGTGTAGATGCTATGTTGAAGTACAACTGTCACCCGTAGATGAATATCTCTTTGCACCGAAGGTATCGGGAAAACTTCCAGCTTCCACGCAGCCCGAAAACACTACTGGAACAAACCTTACTTGGCGCGCAAGTCAATCTCTGCACGCAAGTATCGGTGCACATGTCACAACGGGCGCGCAAGTCCTCCTTAGACACTTGCGCGACTCAAGCTTCCTCAACTCCAAAATTGCGCGACTCTCTTCCTTTTACGCCCAAACCAATATTGGCGCGCAACTACCAACTGGCGCACAACTTCTAACACTGGCGCACAACATCAACCTCTGGCGCGCAAGTCCCACCTGCGCGACCACACACACCCCTTGCGCGACCACCACACCTGTGCGACGGGAGCTCTGAGTTGAACTCCGGTAGAAAATGAGGAGGGGTGGTCCAGTATTTATAGGCAATCTGACCACCCTGCGCGACGGTGCGCAAGTCACCTGCGCGACCCAATCTCGGCGCGCAAGTCTTCTCTCCTTATAGACACTTGCGCGACCAACTCCCAAACTTGCGCGAACCTATTTCTTTAGCCATATTTTGATCTTCTGATCTTGAAAAACATATGGCGCGCAAGTTTCCTATACTCCAAGTCCACGGCGCGCAAGTCCCATTGCAAAAAACACTTTTCATCAGTTGCCGATTTTCAGGCCCAAAAATTTTGAAAACACTGGAAAACGGTGCCACCTTGTATCTGATCTTTTGTACCGCCTCCAGATCATCCATTCCTTTTATCGAAGTTCTTGAATCAAACATGGATTGTTGACCTCATCTCTTGAACTCGACATTCCACCATGAAATTCTCTTTGTCAACAAATTTGTATGTCATTGTTTTGCTTTGTCAACAATCACAACTCAGATGTCCACTTTTTCAACAAACACAATCACCTCAAAAATTCTTCAATGATACCTTGAGGGATTTTTGCCCAACAATAAGTGAAAGATGGAAGGCAACAAACTAGATGAATCATGCATCCTCTTCCCATACCTGAGTGGAAATGGGATAAAATCACTATGGACTTTGTCATGGGACTACCAATGACTCCTAGAAGGAATGATGCAATATGGGTCATTGTTGATCATCTTACCACGTCAGAACATTTTATTTCTATAAGGGAAGATATACCACTTGAACGCCTAGCAGGAATATATATTAATGATGTAGTAAGACTTCATGGAGTACCCATATTGATTGTTTCTGATCATGATCCACGTTTCACATCATGATTCTGGAAGAGTCTTCAGAAGGCCTTGGTTACAGAACTTCATTTGAGCACTGCCTACCACCCGCAAACAGAAGGACAATCAAAATGTACTATTCAAACCATAGAATACATGTTCAGATATTTCTCACATGACTCTTAGGGTATGTCGGAACAATATTTACCTCTAGTATAATTTTCATATAACAATATCATTCATTCAAGTATTCTAATGGCACCATATGAAGTGTTATACAGAAATAGATGTCGCACACCAACCTGTTGGGATGACATTGGTGATAGAAAACCCATAGGATTATAACTGGTGGAGGAAACGACGAAAAAGGTGAATGTAATCGAAAACTACATCAAATTAGCTCAAAATAGACATAAGAGCTATTCCGATAACCGAAGGAAGGATTTTGAATTTCAGGTAGGAGATAATGTTTTCTTGAAGGTATCTCCATGGAATTGAGTCATACGTTTCTGTAAGAAAGGTTAATTGAGTCCCAGGTACATCAGACCTTTCGATATTCTAAACTAATTGGGGTTGTAGCTTACAGTTTGGTAGTGCCGCCAAATCTCTCCAAAGTTCATGATGTGTTCCACATATCACCGTTGAGAAAATACTTGCCTGACCCAATGCATGTACTCACCTATGAGGAATTACAATTGGAACCTGATCTATCCTATTGCGAAGAGCCCTTAGGATTCATGATATCAGAGAACAAGTGTTGAGAAACCAGAGGACTCATCTGATAAAAGTTCAATAAAGAAACCATATAATGGAAGAGGCAACGTGGGAACATGTGGAATTTAGGATGAAGAACCACCCGAGCCTTATTATGAATTAATATTCTAGAAATTTTGAGGACGAAATTTTTTGAAGGTGGGGATAATGTAACACTCCAAGCATCTATGGTACGCTTCTCTTTGGATAATACAATAGCATGTGTTGTACGCAACTTCGAGTTCTAACACACACCACAACAAATAAAACAAGCCATTATGAATAGTAATACCCTATTTTAAAATTTTTATAAATTTTAACATTAAAAATGGACTTCATATTTTGATTCAGAATATCAAAATTATACTCGGGTGAATTTTTGTATTTTTCTGAAAAGGTTCAATTTTTTAGGAATAGTGAAAAAACATTGACGTAAAGTTTAAAAGTGAATTTTTATTTAAATAATTATTTATTTTATTTAAAATTAATTAATGTCAAAATATATACATAATACCTATATATGTTCAATGAGATTCATTGGAGTTAGTTTAGAATAATTTTAGATATATAAAAAGTTTATTGATCTTTTCACCGTTTTTCACAAACATCCTAGGAGAATTTGGAAATTAACGCAAAACATAATTTTACCACTTATGTGAGTGGAATTTATAAAATCTAAGGGACACAGTTAATATCAAGGAGTAAAATGTGGTTCAATAAGAAAAAAATAATTTATGGTCAATAGTAACTTTTTACTTTTATTTACCACTGTTTAAAGTAAATAGGGTAATTAAGAGTAAAAATGATATTAATATTAACCTAACACATGTAATAATTCTATTGAACATGTATATCTCAACCAAAAATAAACATAGGAATAAAATATTATCATTTAGATCCACTTGGATTATATTTGAACATTTATTATTATTTAATTCAAAGAAGAGATAATAGAGTTAAAATCAATGTTTAATTAGCAAAACTTTTTTAATATAGGGTTATACAAATGATCGATTAGATTATAAATATTCATTAAAAATATAAAAATATTTCCTATATAATGGTATTTTATTTATAATTTTTAGACCTTACATATTTTAAGTTATTTGTGACACAATGGTGATGCAGTAATTACCTAATTAATGAAATAATAAAATAATTGATATTATAAATATCAAAATAAATGTTATTTGAGACTTTTTATGAATTACACTAATTTTATAGGTTAAAATTACATTTTTATTTTGATTAAATGAATTTTTTTATAATTAATAAAGTTGTTATGACTTTAACAAAAATAAATTATTGAATAGTGTCAAAATTGACATATATGAGTTTTTAAAACAAATATTATTTTATAAATATATATTCTATTCCGAAAAATCTACGGTTCGGAAAAAAGAATTATATCATGATAGATGTATCATTAATGGAACACATGGGGGTCTCTTTTATGTATATAGTAAGTTTATTAACTATATAGTATAAAAATATAAAGTTACCTAGTAAATGAAAAACTAATTAACTAAGAGTTAAAACTAAAAGAAAAGGTTAATATAGTGGCAAAAACCTGTCTAAAATTATTTGGTTGAAAGGATTTATACCCATACCCACCTTAACCTTTAAATAATCCACATTGGAGCCATTTTAAACCGAATGTGAATTTATTATAAATTAATACATTACGTTTCTCTTAAAGGGCCCATCCTCCCCCTTATAAAAGGACACCACTTCTAACCAATTCATCACACATTCAATGCATTTTGGATTGGCCAACCCATCCCCAAATATTATATCAACTTTCCTATATTCAAACTAGAGGCCTTATTTTGATCAGAAAGCCAAACAATGGAGCCCTTTTGATCAAATCAAAAAGAAGAACACGAAGAAGAGGTAATGTTTTCACCACCATCTTTCAAGTTCCTTTATTCTTCAAATTCTTCGTTAATTGTTATTTCCATTACAAAATATTAACTCCATTATCTTCAATATATTGTGATTTTATTATAAATATGTTAAAACCATCTTCAGTATTCTATCCATCCCTTGAATGACATGTCACCATATATGCGTATGTACGGCTTACCATCTCCGCATCGTGGGGTAATTATTATTCAATACACTATTATTTAGATGGGAATAAAAATGATGTGTAATTCATGTAAATAATAAATATAAAATGATAATTATTCTGTATATATGATTCCCCACCCAATTATATATTATTTTAATATCATAAGAATGATATTGTCGCTCGTGCATATGTACAGACTACAGTCTCCACGAACGCGATGAGATTTATTCCCCATCATATCCATTCAAGACTAAATTTCATTTGATGAATAAATTTTTTTTAAAGACTTAATAACATTCTGGAAATGAATAAGATACAACCTATCCGTAACAAACATGGCTTTTGTAACGAAACTTATAATAGAAAATGAGTTAGCTAACACCTGAAACGACGATAATACTAAGATATAATTAACAATGAAATGTTAAAAGATCATATATGATATAATTTTAATGTATATGATTGTTTTATCATTTAATAAAAATTATTTCACCATTATACAGAAGGTTAACCTACCCTCAACCAAGTACAAGTACAAAATAAGGGTTTATTTCACAATCTCTTCATTATCCGAGTTTATTTATACATAATTTTCTATGGGGACCACTTTATAATCCACATCCATGTTTCATATAAATTTATTTCAAATCATTCTTACAATTTTATAGACTATGGGTTAAATTCATTTATACCTTTGTTGACTTCTTATAAGATGCTTATAAATTAATCTTTATGTCATTTTCCAAACAATGTCCTTTAAACATTTTTGACAGAATTAAGGTAAGAATGTATTTTTTAACTTATACGATAGGTGTAGCTATTTTCTGCCGTTATAAAATCATCGAAGCATCCCTTAAAAGATTATAATAATATTTTCAATGTAAATTTTTTAATTTTTTGTCTTTTAAATGATTTCAAAAAATGAGATATTTCTCTCAAATAGTTTTGATTTCATAAATGTCAACATCCTTTGATGTATTTTAAGCTTATTTGATGTTAATTTATTATTATACAAAACATCCATATTGTATTGATGGTATTGTGATATTTTTGACTGTGGATGTGTTATGTGTATTCCATTCATGGTTTATGGAGAAAATATTGACATTTTTTATGCTAGTTTTAATATGAATGCTTACGTTATGTTTAAACCTATTCATATGAGGTATGCATTGGATTTAATAAGTGATGGGTGGAGCCCGCTATAGCTCCTCGATGCATCAGTAGGTCTCATGAGACAAACTAGTGTCTTGGCACAAGGCCATGAAAAAATCTTATTTGTAGTCTTGGAAAAAATCCTTAACTATGTTGTTATGATAGCTTGGAATTATGCATTCCTTCATTATAAAAGTGGTTATTGATATTGCATGTGACTATTTGTCTAGTAGAATATCCATGTGAATAAGTAAATGGCATTATCTCATTTTATTTCTTCCATATTATGCTGATGTTAATGTTAAAAAAGCCGTTGTTTTAGTTATTCATTGCCTTAAATTTTTATTCTTATTTATGAATGTTTCCGCTATATTGTTATTATTAGTGGACATTTGAGTTCACCCCAGTCTATGTTTTATTTTTCCAAGTATGTGAACAAGTATTTTATGAATCACCTGTAGGGATAATATAAGGGGTTATGAGTGTGGATACAAGATGTTGTTACAGTTATCACATTATGATGTAATGTATACTTTATTAATGTATCTAGTGTTTCCAAGGATACTAAACTAATTGGTCTTTCGAGACTTGATCTTTTGTGATCATGACAATGTCATGTAATAATGCACTGAATTTGGGTAACTGGGGTCGTGGAATTACAGTAATAGTTTCCAATGCTACAAAGAACAGTAACACCTTAATTCTTGATAGCGGATTCACATCTCACATGATAGGAAATACATATTTGTTGATTAACATTATGAAATTTTTGGATGGAATAGTGATATTAATAAATGATAGTTTGTTAATGATGAAAGACATTGGTAATAAAAAACTATAAAATCATGATCTAAGGAAAAATTATGTTCTATATATAGGTGGCATGCCTCAAAATATCTTCAATGTGGGCCAACTATCAAACTCAAGAATAGTATATAAATTAATCATAAGGGGTTCACAATCAAGACAAATATATGTAGTGTAATGATGAAAAAATGTAGAAAAGTTAGAAACATATTCTTGGTTGAAAAAAAACCATAATCTTATTTCATAACAAATGAAGAAGAAAAAAGCATGTGGAACCAGATGTTGTGTCACAATAATATAAATATAATAAAATAAATGTTTATTATAGTTAAAATTAATTTGAAATTCCCAATGCGATTCATCATTGAGAAAATAAATTTGAAGCCAGAATTCATTGATATATGGAATAAAGTTCACATCAGGTGAAGAATAAAAGGGAATATAATATTATTGATCTCATCCACACGGATGTAAGTGGTCAAATAAATGTTTCTGGAGCATATTGGGATGGGTAATTAATTATTTTAATTGATAATTAAATTATAATATCTGTTGTGATGATTATTGAAATGAAATAGGAAATTCATTATTTCATGATGAGTTATCGTCAAACAGCTAAGAATGAAAGTAGCTTCACAATCAAGATTCTACAAGCTATAAATTGTGGAGAATAAAAATCTATAAAATTTGAAAATGACCTTCATAAACAAGGGATAAAGAATTGGGTTTCATCAGTGAGAACCCATCATCAAAATGGGGTAGTTAAACTCAGAAATTAAAATGTGTGTAAAATGTATAGTACTATAATGACTAAGATTCGTGTTTCTCATCATTATATGAAAGATGATTCTTAGGTTGTACATTGAAATCACAAGTGAATAGATATTTTTATAAGATTGACCATGACAAATTATGAGATATGTTACCGATTCAATCACTCGCTATATTATTGTTGTTTTTTTGGTATTAAATATTTCCATTGATACAATATAGGAAATAAAGGAATGTATGGTCATACATCATATGAGTGAATTTTCCTTGAATATTTAATAATGAATAAATACTAAAAATTATAAAATAATATAATAATAAAATGTTTAGAATCAAATTATTCCAAAATAATTAAGTATGAAAAATATTAATACCTCTAGAAGATCATATGTTTATATGATTGATGATGAAGAAAAATGTGGATAAGATATAAAATTGAAATGAAGAACTAGGGGAAGGATTAGGAAACATTTATGGATCACAAAATGATGACAAATCAAAAGAATAATCCAAATGCTAAATTATTGAAGAAAATTAATTTGAATATCCCTTAAGAAATAGATGATTCACTACTACAAATACGGCTTTTATGAGCTCTAAAAATGGCCTTTAACAGCGCTAGAAAAGTATTGTTAATGCTGCTGAAGATAAAGGGAGGGTCTCCTTTATCAGCACTCCAAAAAGTGCTGATAAGGACCCCTTTTATCAATGCTTTTTTAAAAGCGCTCATAAATGATAAAAATATAAAAAAAACTAACAAAATAAAAAAAATTAAAAAAATTATAAAAATTAAAAATTCTACAAATTAGGGGGGTTTTATAGCACTTGAGCCCCCCTTTTACAGTGCTATCCCTCCAACCTACAGCTCCCCACGCACCCCTCCACCCTTTATCAGTCCATGCTCCCATATTCCAACATGCACGCACGCCCCTGCCTCCACCAGGATTTGAACTCGAGACCTCCCCCCTGCGCGCCTCAGCCCTTACCACTCCTCTATTTTGATTTGTTTTCTATTTCATGATATCTATATATATAGTTATATTTATTCTTATAGTAATATATATTTATATTAATATATATAGCTATATAAATATATATACAATAATATTAATATATATATATATATATATATTTATATTAATACATATCTCTGTTTAAATATATATATATATAGTTATATTTATTCGTATAGTTATATATATATATATATATATTAATATATATATAGTTATATTAATATATATCCCTATTTATATATTTATATATATATAGTTATATTTATTCAGATTGTAATATATATTATATTAATTTATATATATAGTTATCTTAATAAATGTATATAGTTATATTAATATATATATTTATAGTGATATTAATATATATATATTTATAGTGATATTAATATATATATTTGTAGTTATATTAATATATATATGTAGTTATATTAATATATATATATAGTTAAATTAATATATATATATAGTTAGATTAGTATATTGGTATATAAATATTAGTATATTTGTAATTATAAAAAATGGATATTAGTTATTATTTAGATAAAGCTAATATATTTTTTATGTAAATATATTTTATTATTTATATTTATATAATTAAAATTTTATGTCTAAATATATAAAAAATATGTATATATTGTTATATATATGATTATAAATAGTAGTTCATTATAAAAAATGATGAAATTTCAAAAACATAATATCAATATGAATGTAATGCCTTGTAATAAATTCAGTCCCCACCAAAACAATTCCAATAATAACCCCTTAAATGAGGATGAAAATCCAAAAAAATTTAAAAAGTTGATGTTCACTACAACTGAAAATTCTTTTTACAGGAGGTTTTGTAGTGGCGGTTTACAAAACCGCCTTAAAACCATTCGTTAAAAAGATTTCTTGGTGGTTTATTAAAAACCACTTCAAAACCCATTTAGTTTTTTACATCGGCAACACTCCCCCCCCCACCCGAGCCAACCCGGACCCCGCAAGGCGTCTCACCCCGACGATCACGAACCCTTCCACCAGTCCCCTCTGCTGCCCTTTCGTGCCGCCAGTGACATTATCGACAGTCCCTGCTTACCCCACTTCTCCCCCTTACACCCGCGACACCGACATCTCCCCCGACCCTGTCGTGTTCGTACCCTGGGTATGCTCCCCTCCCATGCCATCGAGGGTATCATCCTGTTACGGTGGATTTTTTGTGTGTAATTGTTTGAGGAATCATGTGGAGGAAAAATGCATAAGGTTTTATGTAGTTTCATTATTGTTGAGTCTTTTCCATAATTTATTTTGGTATATAATTAAATTTGGATGAATTCATTTAATGGATTGAATTCATATATTTGGGTTTTGCTTTGAAATGAGCTCATATGTGTTCCAAGAAAGATCTATACCCTAATGATTGAAGTTTCTGTAGGGATACATAATTGATGAGATGTCCCTAAAGTATGACTAATTGGATTAGTATGGATTAATACACATAATTAATTATTATTTCCATATAATATATGTTGTAATTTTATGAGCTAGGGGATTGAGATGGTGTTGGTTCCTAGAGATGGCGTTGATAAGGATGGAATGAGACTTCTTAAGGGGATAACTCTATGGACAAGGTAGTTTATGACTAATATTACCATAGGATATGGTTATTCATTTATTGTGTGGATTGAAATTTCATGTAGTTGGGTATGTGACTTGAATAGGATCCATAAGTTATTTACCTTATGATACATGAGGATAGAGATTCATGTTGGTTTCATAGAATTTTCTTTAGTATGATGCAATTATTATACAACCATTGATGGATCTTTAATATATGTGAGAGGCTTAACAATAGGGAAATTAAAACCCCAATAGGGTGTCCATCATGTATTTGTGGGTCATGTTTTCTATAAAGGTAGTGTTTTAGGTAATTGATTCTCTCCTAAGGAAATTTCTAGGGGTGAGTCTATGGGATAGTGTGGTAATGGTCACTTATGGTATTATAATATATGAGAACATATGAATGACCCAATATGGAACCAAGTTAGGTTCCTTTGCTTGATGAGCAATCAATAGGGACTATATGGATAATGATAGGTTCTCCAACCTTATGATTTGGGAATGTGGCCCTCGACAGACATTTATCCCGTAGGTAGGGGTGAGATACTTAGGGAATAAAACTGTATGTGGTGCCTTCATCATCCACATTAATCAAATTTAACAATATCAATATAAATTCAAAATTAGATTTATCATGTCAATAACAACTTACCAATCACACTGAAACCACACTAATGATAGTAAGGGAATAACTACTTCCTCTAAATTTTTCTTCTTATAAGTGGTCTAATTCTACTAAATTCTGTGCATGATATCCCTTGTTATAATCCAGATTCAATATGACATCATTGATTCTCTTAGTTAAGACTTGGAAACCACTTTTTATTCTAGAATAATAAATTTTTTATGTATTTCCAGATTCAACAAGTGATGTTACTTCAGCATGAAACTTCTAGATCATGTTTTGAAGAAAAATAGTGGTTTCTTAACACCACTTGCTGATTCATGATCAGTGATGACACTTTTTGATCATATTATATATCAAATAGGACTTGAAATAATTATTACATCACCTATTTCATTCATTTTTGGATTTAATCAGTTCTTCTATTAGTTTAGTAACATTTACTTTATTAGCACATCCACCTCATGGATCATATATCCCCATAAATATTGGGCCTCTTCAAGGAAAAAAATGTTCAATAACCACACCAAAGTCTGAATATGAATCTTAGTTAAACTCCATGGTTTTATCCTCGATAATCACATTTAACCATAATTCTCCACTCATGAGCACTTACACATATATGATCCAAATCACCCTCAAGTCACACCACCAATCTTTTCTATGTGAATAAACCAAAGAGAGGTCTAAGAATTCAATCCACAAAAGGTTTGTAGAACATCAAAACCTATTCTCCCATGTTATATTATCATGAATTTACATGAACACCATCACTTATCATGCCTCAAGACTACCATCCCACACGTGGTTCTTGTCACTCCAAATTAACAATGTGTTGAGTTTTGTAAGCATCATAAGGTTATCCCTAAACATTATTTATAATAGATTTATTTGATATTAGAGTTTTATATGAAGACTGTGTAGAGAACTTGGGTTGGGGTTATTCCAAATTAACAATGTGCTTTAGACTTCAAGGTAAAGTGCTACCATGTTGTTATCACATTGTTTCTCTTTACCAAAGAAACATACCCTATCCCAAACACTAGAGGGTTCATATCTAACACAGGGGATCATAATTATTATATCATGTTTATATAATCTTATACTATCATATATATGAATCTCTTTCTATATTTATTAGTATCTATGTGTTTTAATTTTTTTTATTATTTGTAGTCACATTGTCATTTACAATGATAAAAGCTCGATCACATTACCAAGGAACACACATCAGTATGTTAAGGGATTGAATGATTTTTTAGATTTTGCAATTTCTAATCGATCTGTTGAAGGGAGATTAAAATTTCAATGTCCTAAATGTAAATTTATAACATGGTTGAAGAGAGATAAAGTTTACGAACATTTAATACTGAAGCAATTCCCTGGTCAATATGTGTGTTGTTTTTGGCATGGATAATCGAACATTATAAAGAGATTGAGCACTGATGTTAATCCACCGAATGAGGTCCCATGTTTGTCTACATTGGAAAATAAAATATAGAACCTCATAAAAGATGCATTCAGAACTGCAAGACACCACTATCAGCATAAAAACATATTAGAACAACCAGAAGAGGGTGCTACAAATTCCAATGTGACAAGTGATGTTATTGAGACTATAACACATGCAGATCAAGATTGTAACATATCATTGGATCCTTCTCATGATTCTGTGGATCCAAATGTAATAGAAAACATCACATAGGAAAATGTGTTTCATGATTTAGTTGACGATGGAAATCAAGAGTTGTATAGTGGGTGTCTGAAATATTCAGAGCTTTCATTTTTGATAAAGTTGTACCATATCAAATGTCTATGTGGAATTACTGATAAAAAAATGTCCATGAGATTGGAATTGATTCATGATGCATTTACTAAAGAAGAAATCCTAGAATTTTTTTACGATATGATAAAAGTTATTAACAAGATTTTTCTGAATTATAAAAAAATACATGTGTGTCCTAATGATTGTATGCTTTATTGGGGAGAGTATTCATGTAGACAGAATTGCAGGAAACATTATTCTTCTAGATGACAGGAAAGGGGTGATGTTGGAAGTCTGAATGAACATAATTTCATGGAGAAGTAGAAAAGGAACACACATGAAAAGGTTTTGCATTACATTCCTTTGAAGCCTTGACTGCAAAGATTAATCATGTCATCGAAAACCGCTTAATACATCAAGTGGAATTGTGTAGATAATAATAATGATGGGTTAATGAGACATCCAAGAAATTACCAATCATGGAAGACATTGGATTCATTACATCTAGATATCTCAGCTGATCCTATGAATATTCTATTGGGATTGGCTGCCAATTGACTCAACCCATTTGGGACTTTGAGTACTCGTTATAGCATTTGGCCAGTTATTTTGATCCCTTATAATCTGTCTCTGTGGATGTCTATGCAAAAAAAATATTTTATCTGTTCGATGATTATTAATAGAAAAAACAATTTCTAGAAATGATATTAATGTATAATTGAATCCTTTGATTGAAGAATTGCATTAGTAATAGAGCAATGGTGTTGAGACATTTGATTCTTCTTCTAAAACATTGTTCCAAATGCATGCTTCTTTAATGTGGATCATTAGTGACTTCCTTGGGCTTGGGGATTTATCTAGTTGGAAAAATTACACCAGTTTGGGTTGTCCCATATGTAACATTGATTTGGAGAACAAACGGCTTCCTCATAGGGAAAAATGGTGCTTCTTGTGTCATCGAATATTTCTCGATGCATCTCATAGATTTCAGGTGAACAAATCCAAATTTAATGGTTCCATTGATCGTATACCACCTTGAAAGTTGTTAACTAGTTCTAAAACACTGACACATCATGAAAATGTTGAAACAGAATTTGGGAAGGTTCATCATTTGAATGATAGAGGAAAACAGGTCTGAAGTGCATCGACAAGCGAAATCGGAACGCAACAATGGAAGAAAAAAATAATATTCTTCAAACTTCCATATTGGGAATTTAATTTATTGCGGAATAATCTTGATGTGAGGATTATTGAGAAGAATATATGTGAAAAGTTTATTTTCACATTGCTTAATGATAATGGAATGTCGAAGGATCATCTCAACTCTCGTAAAGACATACTTGAAATGAACATATAACACGATCTCTGGCCAGATGAGAATGAAAAGTATCCTCTGGAAATTTTTGCAATGAAAAATTGGGATAAATATATATTCATTCGAATTTTAAATAATGTTAAGGTATCTGATGAGTATTCATGTAACATATCAATGTGTGTTGACTTGATGAATTGTATGTTACATGGATTGAAATGTCACCATTCACATATTATTTTACAATAGTTACAACCAAAGGCATTGTGTATATTATTACCTGAAAAAATTATTGCTGTTGTCCTCCAATTCTGCATATTTTTCATAAAAATATGTGAGAAATATCTAAATCCATTTAATCTTGAATCCTTCAAGAGTGGTTTGTATTGACCCTTTGTGTAATGGAGAGGATCATTCCTCGGTCATGTTTTACTGTAATGATGCATTTAACTTTTCATTTGGTTGAGAAAGCTAAATTAGGAGGCCCCATTCATTATCGATGGATGTATCTAATTGGGAGGTACTTTATTTATATGTTTTTTAGTTATGTAAACAATTTTTGGTACTTAATTAAATGCATATTTATGTTTATTTTATTACACATATATCTTGGGATTTCGAAATATTATCTGAGAAATAAAGCTCAACCAGAAGGCTCTATTGTTGAAGGCTATTTGGCTGAGGAGTGTCTTAACTTTTTTTTCTCGATACTTGAATGATATTGAGACATGATTCAATAGAGTTGGACAAGTTGAATACACATCAGCTCAATCTCAAATACATCAGTAATCCAAAATATTTCCTGCTACTGGATGATCAGTTAGGAGGACTTCAAATGTGACACTGATTGAATTGGAATTGTTACAGGCACATAGATTTGTGATGATGAATAGCGAAATTGCATATCCATTTATTGAATAGTTTAGGATACAAACAAAGAGACGAATGAGAGGCCGAACACGATATGTGATAGATATAATTGAATGCTGTTAATAAATAGCTTGTAGAATGGTTTGCATGACGTGTAAGTTCATAAATATTACAATAAGTATTAATATTAGATTAACACAATTTTTTTTGTAAAACTAATAAAGTATATTTCATTTTTCAGATCATGAATACTAATACTTGAGGAAAGGGGTAAGAATATTTGATGATTCTTACTAGAGGTCCTATAAAACATGTTCGAAAGTTCGACACTTATAATGTGAATGGCTTTAGATTTCGTACAGTAGATCAAGAAGTGGGTTTGAAAACACAGAATAGTGGTATATTTTCATTTACTGAAGTGGAATAATCTGGAAGGCTACATGATATTATTGAATTAAAATACCACAAACATTTTTATGTTGTTTTATTAAAATGCAAAAGGGTTGATATTATCAGATGTGTCAAAAGAGATTCCTTGCAATTTACTTCTGTGAACTTCTCTCACGTGATGGATGTTGGTGATTGTGAACATCATGATCCATATATTTTATCAACGCATTCAAAAATGGTATATTATGTGATTGATGTTTTTGATGAAGGGTGGAGGATAGTTTCTCAGGTAATACAATGATATTTGTACGACAAGGGCGATGAAGTGGAAAATTTGACCTCTGAAATTGAATTTAATCAAAAAAAGGATGCAGAATTATTTTTCCATCATTATTTTGAAAATATTAGTCTAGAAAAAATTAATGAAGTGGATGAAGAAATGAAGCAGGAAACAGACATGATTTAAGGGGAAAATCATTGTATGTACAATTATTTATTTATTCAGCAACCACTTTTTTCATTTCTACAGTCATTACTTATCATTGTAATATATATATTGTCTGTTAGTACTTGGAATCCGTTATAATTTTTAATTTTTTTTGAATAATTTTTCGAAATATATATTTTGAACTTAATTTTATTTGATTAAATGACATGAATTCCAAGGAGGAAGTGGTACACTATTTCATCTAGTTTTGTGATAGACGACGATCCATCTGGCTCCCTCCCCACAACATATAAGGCACCAGCTGCCTACACCCCTTCACCATATCCCCCTACACCATCTCTCACAATCTCTTTGGATGTCCCATTAGAGGCAGAGTCATCGACTCCCCTTTCAGGAGCATCAGAAGTGGACCAGTGAAACACACCCTTTAGTTCATCACGGGCATACTAGAGTGTCACTATCAAAGGAACAAATTTTAATTAAATAAATTTATTGAATTTTTTATACTAATTGTTTCCTCATTGAAGATGAAAAAAAATTAACCATGTAGAAAAACATAAAAAGTGATGATGTTTGGAATATGACTGGTGAAAAGATAGTTGTTCCATTTGATTCTTATAGGGTCCCAACGGATGACGCCGTAGGGTTACTTGGCCAGATTCTAGGCCAGCCGGCAACGGAGCCCATTTCCCTTCCTATTTCATATGATTATTGGAGACATATTCCTCCAAGATATAAAAATTATGTTTTTATTATCCAATAAAGGTAAATTTATTACATTATGGTTTAATTTAATTCCATGCTACTAATATGTTCAAAATGAATTTCTGTATACATATGTTCTTCCACTTTACAGTTGATGATGTGATAGCATAGAAGTGGATGTTGAAAAATCCAGGTAAAAATTTGAAAATTTTCAAATGGAGATTGTGGTGTGATGTCAACGATACCTCTTTGACTGTGCAACAAATGTATGAGAAGCTACCCAGTGGGGTACCGAAATAACATTTGAATGTTTTTGTTGCAGACATCGTGATGAGAAGCATATGGTATTGAAATATATATTACTATATTATCCTCATTTTACATTTATACATGTGTATGAAGAGGAAATGACATTGAATAAATTACATTAAAATTGTATTTTAATTATTTCAGGATCTCTCAAGACAGAATACATCAAACTGGGCTAAGAAAGTCATCCTTCACACTATGGGATCAAAAAGATCTTCTAGAAGCCTAACAACATTTGTAATATTTTAATTAGTTTAAATATTTATAAGAAATTATTATCCATTTAATATATTTAATTGTTGATATATATTTTCTTAATGTAGTTACAGAGTTTAGGGAAAGAATCCTCTCGAACTGAACTGTGGTTGGATGTTCACAAGAAATCAGATGGAAGTTTTGTTAATGAGCCCGCTAAATAAGATGGGGCATGAAGTCAATTTTTTCTTATAATAACTTATTATCTATTTTTACTGTGTTAATATATATTGGTATTTTATTTATAGGTAAAAATTATAGAACTATGGGATGCCAATCCTTTGCAGTCCTACTCAGTCTCCCAGGATGACTTGGTGATAATTCCCTTGGGAAGGAGCATCCTGGTAGAGTGCGCGGGATGGGTTTGGGACCCATACCATCTATGGTTTTTAGCATGCCACTGGGGATGACAGATGCATCTATTCCTGTCTTTAGTCAGCCCATACCTAGAGATGCTCAGAAAGAGATTGTTTCTCTACGAAACACAGTTCACCAGCAGGGGAATCAGATATCTACTTTTAGAAGGATTTGATTGAAATACGTCAGCATATGAGTAGATATGCACCCGGTGGTAGTGCATTGACTAGTAGAATGTAGGTAAATCACAAAAAATCCAAACCATTTAGTTTTATAACTTTCATTGTTTTTAATTTTTAATATAAATATGCAACATTATTTAATTTTCAATATAATGTTCTTACAGGTGACAACAGAAAGTGGCGATGAAGTTGGTGAGGGTGACTATGCATCATCGGACCGTGAGTAGTTGTATTGATAATGTGTTGAACAAATATGAGAACATCTGGTTTGTATATGTAACATTTGTGGCACATAGTTTCCACCAAACATTTTCATGTCCTAAAATTTCCTTTATTTCTCATGTTTCCTTTTATGGGTTTTATTGATTTTTTGATGTTCCTTTTTCTATATTGATTTCTCAATTGTGGTATACATAATTCCATAGAGGGCTGTGTTTGAACTGGTAGTCGAGATTTTAGATGGCTAGGATTTAAACCCATTGTTGATGTTTTGAATAAATTCGGTCACTTCATAGTTATCAAGGGGATGGTTTTGTGGACACTTTCGTGAGGCCCTTGTAATTATCCTTACTGGGAGGACCTTGTGAGTGGTAATTGACCGCCGCTAAATAGTGTTTCTCACTTAGTGAATAATGTATTAGTTCTAGGGTACCATACATTGCGACACATTGGGATTAAAAACATCTAATATACTTATAAAGATCCGACATTATATCGAATATCAATAAGATGGATGTTCCAAATATGGGTGGTATAGGATTTGAATCCACACACCCTAGATATGAATTCCAATAAGGTTTTACTCATTCACATCAAAACTCAATGGAATCCTTATGAGAAGTGATGGAATCCACCAACTCCTAAGATACTATATCCTAAAATACAATTTGGATAATTTCCTTATATTGATTGAGATATATACCCCATGAAGGTAACTATTGAAAAAAAATTAATGTTTTGGTAATTTGCATGAATTTATTTTATCCTAACCAATTTGGAAATCTCAGATCGACCTTTATTAATTGATTAATCTACTATTATTATATAATATTAGATATATGAGGTATGATAACATCAACCAAATCACCATACATAATGGGTTTTTTCCCTATAGAAATTTAATTTTGATTTTCACATGTTATACTATTTTAAAATTTAACTATGTAATATTCTCTTATGTTGATATGGTTTTACTATTTTTTAGTGGTGAGGGGGTAGTGGATTCATCCACACATGTTTCATACTAAATAGAACAATGTTTCCCAACAGCAATTGGGTTAACATGGAAGAAATATACTAATGTGTTACCACCAATAGGAAACACATATTTATATTGTAAGTGGGATATCATTAATTTCGGTGTGATCCAATAGGATGAATGATACTAGAGATGACCATGAGGAAAAAATGATAAGAAACTCCCCCACCCATGTGGGTTATGTTTCCCATTATAATTTTATAGCCACAAAGGCAACTTTGGATAGATTTTGATGCTTTTAAATATTAGGGAATTGTAACCTTTCCTAGTATATTATCTAGATATTCTAATGGTACTTAAGGGTGTTTAAACTTTTAGGTGTATAAATATACACTTGAGTGTCAGTGGTTGGATATCCCTAGTGGGATCAACTTATAGATTCTTTAGTATAAACAATAGGGGAAAAACCATATATATCTTCTTTAGTACTAAGGGTAACATGTTTATAAAAATCACTATAGTGAACATGATACTCATAATGATGTTATAAGGTAATTTCTACTTTTTGGTCGATATATTTATCCAAATAAATATGATAAGAGAATAAGAAGTTCTCATGATCTATTGAAAGGATAAAAAATGTTGGATGTTAAATTATGGACCAATGGTTTTTCCATAGAATAGTTTTAGTTGGACAACCTGTAGGGAATTATTCCCTATAGATTACCATGAGTGTCATATAATGTCAGGATAGATCCACTTAGATGGTATTCCTGAAATAAGGTGTGAACCACCATGCACTCATTTTACAAGGGTAGGAGACAATGTATGTCAGGGTATGGGGAACATATATTCAAATAAATTGAGTCCTATGTATGATATAACAATTTTCTTCATGCATTACCATTTTGTTCCTTATGGGTACTATCAGATTGTTTTTGGTCTTGAACATAATTAGTGCATTTGGTGATTCAATTTGAAATAAAGGGTGTGAATATTGTATTGAAAAGGAAACAGAATGAAAAAACCCCTCAATAAATCATCAAATGTAAGATTTCATAGTATATATATGCAATTCCATTTTAATAGATTCACATTTGGTTATCTATTTTTTGATGAGAACCTCCAATGGGCTTCCATGTATATAAATATTTTCTATGTATGTCCTTTTTGAACTAAATTACAATGAAAGGTTTTCACTATTGATTCATACTATATATTCTTAAAAATATGTATTAATAAAAGTTGTAAGATTTTGGGATCATCAAAAATTATTTGGGTGGAATCATTTGAATTATTGGATTCCCTTATAGATTTATTATTTTTTAATGAATAATATCAAAATACTAGTGTTTAACGAGTTACCATTATTCATATGATCTCTCTGAATCTGTGTAGATATGAAAATATATGATTTTTAGGTTAATAATATATATAATACATATTTATGATTCATTTGATTAAGTCCACATAATTAGGAAATTATTCATTTTTCACCCTAAAAAGAGGTCGCATGTATTTAAATTGTTGTGATCATGCCCATGCGATTAGAATCACATGAATATCTATAAATATAATCATAACACACATAGATTATTAATTATTAGTGGGATACATCATACCATTTATGTGCAATTTAAATAGAAATAATTCAAGAAACTTAACATTTTGTGAAGGGGAACACTTTGTGAAAGGTACCTAGAAATAGATAGTGTTTCAATTTATCATTAGTTTTCATTTCAATTTCATCTTGGTTTTCAATGACTAATATGAAGAAGGTATGGTTGTGTATTACACCTATTAGAGGGCCTGTATATTGATTTCAATATCATATATGTTGGTATGATGATAATTGATGAATGCTGAAGAGGCCGGGGCCTACAACTTGAAGGTGGATATGATATTGTGATACTAGGAGGGGTATCTAAAATTAAAAACTATATAATGAATCTCATACTAGAGTCTTTACCTACAGTATTTTTTTTAAAGTGATTCATATTATTCTTATCGAATAAGAATAATAGCATGTTTCTTGATGTGGGGATTGAACCTCAGAGGGGAATATATTGTATCCAATTTAAGAGGAATTAAATACAATATAATTGATGGTATGCATTTTAATGTAATGTTACAAGATTCATCGTAGATTAAAATTGTGTTGAAACGACATGTGTATTGAATATTAGAGTCATCCTACCAGGTTTAGAAGGTGATTACTATAATGTATCACAATAATTATTTAAAATTATGATCAAACAGAACATTCTATTTTTCTGTATCATTATTTCTTTAAGAAATAAATTAATAGAAGATTAGTTTTGTTACATAAAAGTTGACAATAAGGTATTGAGTGAGGCTAACACACGAGCTTCTCTATGACACCTGGTATAGTAGATGTGTGTGGTGATGGTATATTTGGGGTATTATACCAAGTAGGAGGCCCACACATGGTAAATCTTACTATGTTTTATGATCACTCTATATATGGGAACGTGGTAACACATTTAGATCTAATGTTTCATTTTCAGGTGATATATATTATTGGGGATCAAGAACAATCGTCTAAATGTATGTTTGTATTGTAGTCAAATAATGGACCTAATTTTTAAAGTTAATTATATCATATATATATTTTTCAATTTATTTTATAATAATTTACAAGATGGATGTTTCATGTTGAATGTTGTTATGTAAAATATGGTTCATTGTTATATATCTTGTCAATGTTTACTTATTTTTTTCAATTTATTCAATACCAATTTCTTAGGTTAATGTTTCTTGCTTTCTATTGGTATGTACCATATGGTATTTCTTGTTTGATTTTTATTTCAGGGTAGTGGTGTAGCAGAAGTAATTTTTTTTGTGGTCATCTTTTAGCGGAGGTTTAAACCATTGTGAAATATACACTGGCGGCAGTTTAAAACACCGCTAAACAGTTAAAACTGCCGCGAAACGTTTCAAATAAATTAGGTTTCACGGCGGTTTTACCCACCGCTATATAGTCGCATTGTAGCTGCTCCATCCGCAGTGGTTCTCGTGACATCAGCAGCGGTATTACGGCTGATGGATTTTTTTTATTCGTATTTTTTATAACCGCTGTAAATAAATTGATGTCAAGTGCACGTAAAAACCACCGCTAAACTCAGAAAAATAGCCATGAATTGGGGCAGCAATGCGCTTTCCTTAAACCTCCGCGAAATGTAAATAACCGCCACTGATAGATTGGAGATTCCGTATTAGGCGGTAGTTTACAAAAACTACCGCCAAACCATGTAGCTGCGGTTTAAACCACTGCTAAACACAAAAAAACAGCAGCTAAACAACATTTCTCTTGTAGTGGTGCCCCGACTAAAAACTCCATTTTTGAGGCTTTTGGGACTCTTTGGGACTCGAAAAAACCATGATCAGGGGTCATCCCATTCCCCAACGACGTAGAGCTCGTCACAAGCTTCGATTTGATATGTGGTAGAGGTCAAATGGACACTCAGATCCAAATTTATGGCCATTTGATGTTCGAGTTGCATTTTTAACATAATTCGGATCTTTTTTTAATTTTTTAATTTTTTTATTTTTTTAGTCTTCAAATTGTTATTAAATGATGATTACTCCGTAAATTTTAGAAAATTGTTAATTAACAATATTTATTTAATTTTTTATATTCCATTTTTACTAAATATCTTATATGGTAATGCATTGGATTTCCTAAATTTTATAATTTCATGAATATTTGGAACATCAATAAGAAAAATTGTGTTGCATGGGTTAGATGGTTCCGGAAAATAGTTGAGCCGTAATGAGAAAAAGACAATTCTAAACAGCTATAAAATTTTTCACAAATGAATTAGTTTTGGTGGTTATTTTTGAATTAAAAAAATTTCAAAACATGGTTGATATGTTTTTTAAATGGTCATTTAGAGATTGGGATATCTGTGGAGTTATATGTCTATAAATAGAAATCCTCCCCCAATTTTAGAGCTAGAATTAATTCGAGAAATTGGATAATCGCTCTATGTTCATAATTGTTGGGAGCTTCACGATACATGAAATCTATAGGTGATTAAGAATTTTTAAATTTCTATTTATGAATTTAATGATTTAATGGATTTATATAAATTTTTCCTTCATGAAGACTAACAGTTTCATAAGGACTTATTATTCCATGAAGGCTAGGAGTTCCATGAAGTTCAAGTGAATTTTTAAGGTTAATAGAATCAGAAATGTTAGTGGGTACAAAGAAACTGGTGAATATTTCAAACATAAATGGGATTTCATGAAGTCTATGAGCTTTATGAATTGTATTGTTGAGAATCCAGGTTATTTTAATAGTTATTTCAAGTGCATCAACTTTAGACTACATTGTAAGTGTAGTCTTCTTTGTATCTAGGAAAAACATTTTTAATTTTGACTATTCTATGGTGATAATTTTGTCATTAATAAGAGTATGTTATTACACATGGTAGTGGTATAGGTGTATTCGATAGATTTTTTTTTGAGGGAGGAATTGCGGCGTCCCAAAAAATTATTATAATGGAAATTTTTCTAGCATAGGGTGTCTCTATCTGATCATTTGTACTCTAAAAAACTATTGAGTCCACGTGGATTTAGGTACGACTGAAAAACATTCCACCTATAATCCTTGAACTAAAACTTAGTGGTGAACCAAGTAAATATTTTATATCATCTCTTGGAATGTGAATACTTAATATCTTCATGATTCTAACATATATGTTGTACAAGATTCTATAAATGCGAGAATAAGAGCCTTTACATGAAATGAAAAATATGACACCCTGATTCAACTGTAACCTCATAGTGTATTATAGGGTCCAATAGTATGTGAATAAAATATGTAATTATTTATATGACTTTGTTTCTAAAATAGATTTATAATATCCCTATATTTAATATACAAGATTTTCTACTGAGTATTATGTATGTTATGATTTAACGTAAGGGATTTGTCTCAAATTTTATTCTCTGGGACATACAATATGTGATGAAACTATATTCTATTAGTATAATTTCATATAGTCACACTAACATATTATATAATTAATTTATTTACACTAATTATATTTAATTTATCTCTAAATGTTTTTCTATCGTGGGGCTTATGGTTCAAAAGTTATTGAAGTTTGTAAATGATTTCAATATCACTTTTATTTTTTTCAGACACATTCATTATAAAGAACTTATTTCATTATTGTATAAAATTCACATGAGTGAATTTTATGATACATATCATGATAATTATTTGATATAAATATCCATCTAAATGCTATTTCATTAATGGGTCTTACAATTCAAAAGATACCAATGTTGTTAAGTATTTATGATACAATATCATTATTTGTTGGGATTGTTTATGATTATTCTTTTGGTGATGACCTATTATGAAACTCTTATAAATAAAATAATTATTTTTATTCTAAAATAGTTATTTATTTACATTACATGTCTTTCATCACATTCATTATTATATATGCTCATGTTTCCAAAAGAATGTTTTTAATGAAAACCTGATATTGTTTTCTCTTCGATCAAAAACATATTTTCTACTCTGTCCATATTTTCTTAATATTTTTGTAAAAAATATTTAGTACTGTCCAATGATATATTAAATTAATTTTTACCCATATATTAATTATTCTAAAAAAATTTTAATGTTTACATTCATGATGATTCCCAAGTGAGGATATTTTTAGTTTTTATAGAAAACTTTTATAGAATCATTGTTTTAACATGGACAACATAAATATAATTTTCCACCATCCTAAGAACTAAATTATTTGATGAATCATTTAGATGTGTTCAATGTATTTTTCGAATAAATTTTGTAACATAATATTTGATAAATTTATTAATGTCATAAACATATTTTAGATGAAATGAAAATTCTCCTCAATAATGTTTTAATGATCTATTATCAAATTTATATTTATAAATGATAATAAAATTTGGTGATCAATATATTTTATAGGGGATATGAACCAATGGTTCAAACCATAATATTTTTTCGGTGGGTAATATTTATTTTTATGTTGATATTATTTTTCTGAAACTAGTGTGTTTTTCTAAGTTTATTACACAATGAAATAATGAAATGTTTATGAAACCCATTTCTTTTAAATAGAGTTTTATATGAATATTTACTTAGGAAACAAATTTCATATCAAGGGTACCAATTATATGAATGCATTGTTTTCTTATAGAACACATGTGTATGATTTACTTTATATAATGTGTGGTATCTAATATTCCAATGATGCATTGGATAAGGTTTTATATTTAATGATATAATAATGGGAAACAAACATTTTAATATCCCCCTATGGGGAATAGGTTGATGCTCATGATCCACTATAGGAAATAGGTGATCATTAATGATCCATTATGAAATTTAAAACTTGTGTTAATTATTGTTACATTATGTAATAAGGGTATTGAATGACAACATTGACATATTAAATATTATTATACTTATGGTGTCGTAATAATTATATAACATGAACTTTTTATAAATGATAAAAATTTGATGATTTCTCCCATTTATGTTTTCTGACTTTTTAAATGATAATGTTTTGTTGAATGGTTGTTTTTTAACATGCATGATAGATTGAGGATGAACATTATAAATTGTACTAATAATATAATTCCCTTATTCTTACCCCATTATTTTATATGATCACTGGTTGATATCATCTATGTTTAGCTATTAAATACTTATGATTTCACCCTTTATTAAGTCTCTTTTCAACATATTATGATGAAAGGACTAAGTAAAATATTTTTTTTGAAGTGTACTAAATTATATAATATTGATATGATATTTTTGGGAAATTTATTAAATAATATTTTGTTGTATGTAGTATCTATGATAGTAATAATTTACATTCATGTGTCATGTATTTGTGAAATTTATTGAATAAACATATATTAATATGTAATATCAATATATAAAAATCCAAGGACATTATAGTTGATATAAAAACCTTGTTTACATCTCCCATAAAAACTAGAATGAAAAAACCATAGTGAGATCTTTGAGGATATATCTAAGGATGTGTTTGAGGATATTATCCAATTATAAGAATTTATAGTACAATTTTAAGGAAGGATAGAGATAGTGGATTCCATGAAATTACTTACCTATCTTGATAATACATGTGGATATTGATCTAGAACCACAGTATATATGTGTAATAGATCCATAGAAGGCTCATTGTGTTTGACACAATCTTCACCTACCATATGAAAATGGGTATTTTTCCTCACCTAGTTTGACATTCCCTATGGATATTACATATAAATTTAAAAACTATTTAATGAAAATCATGAAGGATTTGAATTGATGATGGCAATGAATGAAAAGATTATTTATAAGGTTTAATAGAAAGAAAATTATATTTCCTTATTTTGAAATATTATAAATTAATTTTCATAATTATGTGTTCCCCTAGAATGATTGTATTTTACCACACTATGGTTTTCATTTGTAGTCCGTGGATGGAACCCAATGGAATAGTGTTAATGATTAATTTGTTGGAAAGTGTAATTATTTTTCTACTTTGTAATTCAAATATTATGGTATATAGAATGAAAAAAACCCTTTTTTCTCAAAAAATTTTCAAACTACGAATCATGATGGAATAAAAAAAAAGATAAGGGGGATCAAAATTCCAATGAATCAATCAAGAGGCAATTCCTACCTCCATGTATTGTTTCAGCTAAGGTACTTGTTAATGAAAAAACATTGGAACCACTGAGGTGATATTTTCATTTCTCCATAGTTTGGATCCTGATTTTTTTTTTAAATTTTAAATTATGACGGTGAATCATATTATTATGGGAAATTTTTTATTAACATGATGTAACAAGGATAATTGAATCTATGGAGTTAGATGAGTTTATGATTTTTTTCAAAACATACATTCTTCATATACTTCATTAAAAATGGATGAGGAATTTTTTGAGCTGGAGAAGAAGGTTCATGAATATGCTTTTAATTATGAAGAATATTTTAAATGACATGGTAGGGATGATTATGGTATTATCATCCAACCTAGAATTAGGGTGGATTGATTATTCTTAGCCTAAATCCCTGAATATGGATGGTTTTTTGTATAAGATAATTTAGTAGCTTTGAATAAA
This sequence comes from Viscum album, assembly GCA_963277665.1. Lineage (NCBI taxonomy): Eukaryota > Viridiplantae > Streptophyta > Magnoliopsida > Santalales > Viscaceae > Viscum > Viscum album. Next base: position 478,572,932 of record OY728148.1, read on the forward strand.
TAATTCAATGTGAAATCAACGTGGAAATGTAAATTTAATATTACCACAATTTACTTTGTTTTATAGGGAATGGAATATCATGTCTCATAAAATATAAAATAAAACACATGGTGGAATCATATTATAGCCATTTAAATTCTAGAAATGTGGGATTAATCACAAATGGAATGGCATGAATGGAACTTGGAGGGATTTATATTATGAAGGGTGAGTCACAAATCCTTTGGATATAGAATTGCAAGGAATGGGTATGTTATTTTAATTGAGTATAATTAGACTACCACTTCATCACCACCCATTATCTAATTACTAAAATGAATATATTGTGGGAATTATGATAAATAGTGCTCAAATCCAATAGTTAATTATTTTGTTCATCTTCACTAACCTATAAAGTAAAGGGACAAGGGAAATATCATGTGAACATTGTTTATAATGAGGGGTTTGATATTGGATTGAGTAAAGGTACTCTTACCTTCACCTCATTAAAAAATAATGTATTATTAAATTCTTTATCATTCCAATAATTTATATTTGAATAATTTTCTTGGGATATCATAGAACCACCTCAACGATTAGATGTTAAATTAATAATAAAAACCCCTAGTGCTATGATGATCACATCTGAAGAAAATTATTCTTCTCTTTGTCTTGTTCATTTGAATGTGCATCATGCAAATATTCTTATTATCCATTTGGTCAAATTTTACGTTATCTAGGGAATGAATTGGATTTTTCTATTTCAATCCTATAAATATTTCTACGGAAGGGAATCCACATTTTATATTCTAAACTAATATATGATCATATATCATTGTTATTATAAATATGAACATTCATTGGATATCACATCCATTATATGGGCCTCACATTGAAATAAAAAGGTCTTTTATAACTAATGGTTGTGGGGAACTCAACATCGATAAGATTCATATTCATTTATTGTTATTAATTTATTTTTGGAAGAGTTGAATAGACTTCCCATGAAATGCGATGTTTATTTCTCAATATAAATCACTCTTGGATCCACACAATTTTCAAATAATCCCAACACAATGGCCCAAATTGAGTTTTTAGAAATAAATAAGAAACTCCAGAATAATATTGATTATAGATTCATTTATCAATTTTGTGACCATACCATTCAAAATTTCATTTTTAATGAAATATGAATTTATGCGACTCTAACATGATTATCAAAAGATTAATATGATTACTATCATGAACAAGTACCATCTACAAAATATTGATGATTTCAATCCAATATTCAAAGCTCAATACTTTTATGATATTTACCATAATTTTGATATCATCATTTATTGTTCATTAAGTATTATATACACAAAATAGAATTTTATACAAGGTGTGGAATCTATTAGTATATTGTGATACCTTTAGGTCATACGAAATAACCTAATATCCTCATGTACTTAATGAATATAGTATATAAATATTATTTTGATCATTTTGTGGTGGTCATTATAGATGATATTCTTATTTTTTTTATGTAGTAAGGAATAATATTAAGTTCACATGATAATTTTTCTAAAGACCTCTTATAGGGAAGAGTTGTATCAATAAATTAAAAAGTTACCATATTGCCTAAAAATGATTTATTGCTATGTCCTATAATCTCATGTGGGGATACATAGTTAGATCTATTAAATACATATGCTATCAATTATTTCATGAGAAAAATAATGTTGATTTAGACACATAGTTTTCATAGATTATAAGGATATCATCGATTTTTTGTAGGGAATTTCTCATGAATATAAAATACAATAAAAATATTTTCTCAGAAGGGATCCAATTACATTTGGATAGATGAATATAAGGATCATTTCAAGAAACAAAAATGATTATAATTTTGATCGCATATGATCACAACACACTATAGTGGAGAATTGTTTATAATCTATAATTATGCATCAAATAATGTGTTGGGATTAATTAATACGAAGAATGGTTTGGTGATATCATATAGATCAATATATTGACGATTCATGGGCGAAATTACACATTTTATGATTTGTAGTTATCTACTATGATTTTTTCATTATATATTTGAAGACATTATATTTATAGAAAAAGGATGTATATTTATACGTATCTCATAATTTTAAAGTATATATCCATATTGAAATATCATAAAAAATGAAAGGGAATATGGTCGGGTCTGATTATGGTTTATTAATGCTCAATACACCACCACCTCAGGAAAGAAAACATTGTGTTAGATGCATTGAGTAAAGAAGATCATTCTATATTATCAATAATGATGATAAAAAAGAACCAATATCTTTTGATTTTATAAGGATGGATTTTGAAATCATGATAAATGGAATGAAATCACATATTTCTCAAATAGGTATTCAACTGTGTAACCATGTGACTAAAAAAAATTAAGGATGATTTGGGGATATAAAAGAAGGTAAAAAATTTTCTTGAGTTCAACCATTATTTTTATGGAATAATAATTGTTAATAACTTTTTATGTGTCCCATTCATACAGAATTTTATGAAGTAACTATTAGATGTTCCCAATAAATCCTAAATCTCTCTTCATCCTAATGTTGAAAAGACAAATATTGATTTATAATAGTATTTTCAGTGTAATGGAATAATGATATATATTGTAGAGTATTTATCTTTGTGATTGTTATGTTAGAAAGTTAAGGAAATGGGGGAAAATTTCATGGGGCTGTTAGATTCTTTTCCCATAGAATAATAGAAATTTGAAATCTTGATCATTAATTTTTTCGTTAGACTCCAAAAAATATAATAGTAATAATTATATGTTGTTTGTATTTGATCTCCCTTCAATTTCATCATACATAATTTCCATCAATGATGATATAGAAACTATATTTTGTCTGTGTATGACATTGAAATATTTTTTGTATTTTTTGATGTTAGGGGCGGATTCGACATGAAATTTCATGTTATGGGGATCCTCATTATCATGAAATAAACAATATTATATATATTATGTCAAAAAAATACACATTTGTTTTTTTAAATGTTGTTTTAGATCTTATATAATTTATTGGATTGATATCTTGATACTGCATTTGAGTTCAAAATATAGTATTTACCCAAGTCATGACATAACATTTTTCATTGAAATTTTTCTGATTAAGAGAGAACAATAGAGGATTTTCTTAATGATATATTATTATATATAATTAAGTAAATAAAAAAATATATCCTTCCCCTTTACATTTCTAATGTACTGGGAATGGATAGTCTATTCCCATTGAAATTGATTGATCGGGAGGGAGAGAGATGTCACCACTGAACACATTTCTTAACATCGATCAACACATGATCGAGTGGAAATTGGTTCCATGTGGCACATTGGACCTAAAGATTCTCTATTCCAACATAATGTAGGATGAGTTAAAATATTTTCATATTGATCCTCATATATTTGTCATTTCAATGTTATAGAACCATATTTTGGCTACCAAATATCCCATTACTCTAGATCAGTGGATCTTGGTTGAAAAGGGATTTTTGGAGATTAACTATAATTTTCAATTTAGAAATCATTATCACAAAGAGTGTAGTGTAAGATCACATTCCATGTATTCTTCCCATTGAGGTAAGATGAGCTTTTCAGACTATATATCATGTACTAGGGATATATACTGTGTAATAGGCCTAGGACATCTTCCCAAGTATATGAATATGCAACGAATGTATGGGAACATTTCCATGTGGATGTACACGGCTTGATCTTGGGTGTACATGATCATGTCCAATGACATGGTCTTAGGCCCATCCAAGAGGAAAAACCCATGTTGTAGCAGTACATTAGTTTTTGTGGTGACATGTCTGTCATGTCTGTGTGCGATTGAGGACATGCCTCATGTTATAGATGAGGAAGGAGACCATGTGACATTAGATACATGATGTGTATTATTCATATAAATAGTGATCAAATAAATATTACAAGTCCAAGTATTCAATTCATGAGGAAATAAATTTACCATTAGTGTACATCATGTACTCCCCTTATATAAATATCACTCAAACATCCCTAACATTATGTCTTTGATGGAGGCCCATATGTTTCATATCATGAATTGGTTTACATGAAGAATGTGATGGTGGTAATGTATTTCTTTTAGGGATTCAATGTGAGAGATGTGTTTGAAAGTGATAATAAAGGGATTAAACTTATAAAGAATCATAGATTAGGAATAGATATATATATTTTCTTGGGGTGTTACCCATAGGGTAAAGTGTGGAATTATGTCCTTCGAGAAGGATTATGATCCCCATGATGGAAATAATTTGGATAGAGTTCATTTATCACCCTAGGAATCCTTATGTTGGATCATATATTGTATATTTTTCCTATGTGGGGTTTTTAGTATTATAATAATCATATTTCATGGGTTTCACTACCTTAATTATAGGGTTTCACTAGTAGTGTTTGTTGAGTCACCATTTATAGAATAACCAATATCATGGATAGTTCTTGATTGGTTTTGGGGTAACTATAGTGGTTTTGGGTTTGATCCCCTATCAATATATGTTGTATTTGAGTATCACACGAGTTTTTAGTGTCTCAATTTATTAGAGGGTGTGATCCAATAGGTAACCATTATGATCTATTGAATTGATTTCACAATGTCCCTCTATGGTCCCTGATGTGACACCCTATCAGAGTGTTGTTATTAGATAGGTTCTATTAGGGTTCACAGTGACCACCCGTAATCTGGGGTGGGATCCACTATCTAATTATTGAGAATATCACCGTTCCAGTAGGGTTTGAGGAGCCCCAGCAGATAGTATTGAGATCCCCTTGCTGAGAATCAAAATATATTTGGTGACTAGAATTCATTATTTTTGGCTTTACCATACGAGTGTGTTCTATTAAATAGATTCCATAAAATATGATGTTGACATTCCATCATTTATGTGAAACCAAATGAATTATATCTCCCTAATATGTTCCATCATGGATGTAGGGAACAAGGAGTGAGTTCTCCATGATGAATGATACCATATTCTTGAAGTAAAATCATGACGATGTATATATGGTTGAGACTACAGATCATTGAGTTTAAGATGATTATATCTAGATTATTCTAGTAATCCATGAATCATATCTCAAATTTTGATTAAAATTCCACATGGTGAAGTGTTTATGAGTCATGTATATATGAGGGGTTGAAAAAATAGATATTCTTGTTCTCCCTCACTTTTAGTTTTTTTTTATTTTTTTGCTAAGGATTAAAAAACTATTTCTTTTTAGTTTCTCAATATTAATTTCAGTTTTTGGGGGTACCTACAAGGTATTTTCATACTCACCCCACTTATTAACTTCCAACACAAGTGTTTTCAAATAATAATGAAAATCATATTGATGGAGTCTTAAGAGGAACCATAGAAAGTAGAGCATATCAAGCTATAGATATCATGGTGTGTTCTAGTGCATCAAATGCTATCTAATACCATACTACCGATTTGGTTTTATTTTTTATTAGTTATTTTTGGGCTTGTATCTTCTTCATCCATTTGTTCCAATATTTTTTTTAAATTGAATTTTTATATATCTAACACTCTGAACTTATATTAATGAAAATTTTCCTTTATTATAGTTATTTTACAATGTTTAAAAAACATACTTATAATGTATTTCTCTATAACATCATTATTTTCATTAATGAAGACTAAAATAAATAATATATAATGAAATAAAGAAACTTATACAAATTGAATATTATCCTGACATCTGGAATAGTAACATGACCATTATTAATAGTCATCCATCTAACAGAATAGTAATCTCACCTATGAATGTATAAATAAAATTTATACAACTTAATAATGATAATATTATATAATTATATCATATAATGTTTAAATAAATGTTTTAAAACTTATTAATTAATTTATTGTATTTTTTTAAGATGTAAATATTTATTTAATATTTTATAAATAATATAATGATTTAAAAAAATATTTCAATAAAATGTTTTCATAAAACTATATTGTTTTGACTTATTCATATAATATAGTTTAATGAGACATTAATTAATTTTTAAAGGGGTCATAAATCAGTTATAATTTTAAATCTGGTATTTATTTAATAAATGTATATAATAATTAAAAATTAAATTTCACATATGTGGAAAATTAATTTCAAAAAATGGATTACAATTTTTCATGCTAAACTTGTAAAAATGGTTCGGATAATTTTTTATATTTTTATTAAATAGTTCAATTTTATGTGAATCATGATATACAGTAATTTATTACATATAAAATTATATGTTAAATACATTATTTTATGTGTCATTTTTGATTTTAGAGAAATAATCTCGAAATATCCTTCTTTATTTCATATATTTAATTATAATGTTCAATATTTTTATAGTATTATGAAAAAATAATAGAACAACGACTCAACAATTCAAAAAGCACCCCTCTACTCCCCTATAAATACCACCCCTCACCAGCCCTTCCCCTCAAATTTTTTTCATGAATCATTAAAACTCCATTATCTTATATATATTATAATTTTATTATGATAATTGAATAATCTTTCATCAAACCACTTATACAATCTCATTTATTATAAAAATTAAAACATCATATGTGTGGTGTTAATTTATATCCTTCGAGGACGAAATGATTCCATTTTCCTCGACCTCTATCATGGAAGAAAATAAATCTATTATAACAGTTTCAAAATATTTAAAAATTTATGTTATATACTTTTTTATCTAAAAATAACATATATAAATAATAAAACAAAATTTACTCGTGATGATAAAAAACTACCAAAATAATATTAAAGAATATCATTAACAATTTATAGTGTCAATAGTCAACATATATTGAAAAAAATTGTAAGCCCATTATATCTTTTTTAATTTCATTAATGACATATAATTTTTGTTCTGGAGATTTATTCTAATTTCACATGATCATTTATATATATATACAAGTGAAAAAATCATGAGAACCAAGAAAATGGACACTCTTGAACAATGTAATTGAACTTTATAACTCATCATAATGGTGATAAATTTACAAAATAAAATAATAATTAATAAATTAGATGTAAAATAGATTGTAGAATTATTAATTAATGGATCAAATTTTATTATCGAAGATATTAAATGGAAGATTTTATTTTTATATAAGGATAGGGGATTATCAATCCAAATTTTATTTAGATAATCCTCTTTTATTAAAAATTTCATTGTGGATTCTCTTTAAATATTTCTCAAATATAATTTCTTTTTTCAAAAAATAAATTGGGATATAAATTTTTCCAATCAAAAAATAAATAGGGATATTAAATGTGTTTTTTGTATGTGAGTTAATGGTTGAGGATTACAAATAAAAGGAATCTCATTCATAATCACTCGTATCGTCCACATATAGAAGAGTAATGATTCAATTCTTTTAGGGAAATTCAATCTCATAATCTAGGAACATTTTATATATTAAGGGATATGCATCGTGATGGATTCCCAATAGAGCTTGGGTCATAGGAATGGGTCCTACATTTCTTATTTGGTTAGGAATTTTGGAGTGCATTTTTTTTAATATTCCAAAAATAAAAATGGTTTAGGACATGTGAATACACTCAGGGAAATTATTGTCACACCAAATAATCTTTTAGATTAAGATGTTTCAAATAGATAGATTCACATGTAAAATACTCATTCTCTATCTTCTGATAGATAAATAATGATTATGAGCATAAATGGACTGTTAGATATGCCTGGTATACCATGATGGTACCATCCAATTGCATGTCAAAAATAGGGTCATGTGAGTATGTAACCCTAACAAATTAGGTGAGCTCCTCTTATAATGGGGGTTTTCGGCTGAAGGTTTTTCACTAGGGGTCAACATATTGTAATTTCAAGTGTGTCTATCTGACAAGGTTGACACGTATTCCCAAAAAATCGTGATGGTTTTCCTAATAACCATTGATCATAAACTAGAGTTTTCTTAACTATTTTCATTACATGTCTTCGTTTTCTAACCTACATGTCTTGGTTTTCTATCTAACATGATCAGGGTGTCAATTTGAAATCATAGAAACAACCCTTGGGTGCTTTCCAAAAATGTTTTTATTGAGTTCCAAACATGTTTATGGTGTAATCTATACATAGTAGACACATCTAAGGGTGAGTTACTAACTTGTATAATATTACATTCATTTTCATATAAGACATGTACTGTATATTTTTCAAGATCATATAGCTTCTCTCGGGTGTCATAGCATGATCATTGTATCATACCTGAGACATCTTCTCACTACTAAACTGAATTTTCAATGGTCTATCTAATGAAATGGTAACATGTCAAAAGAATGTCTCATGAAAATTATTTCATGTCTAGGTTTACATACTTTAATTGAGAGATCAGTGATGTGATTTAATATATCATTATCTTAAGAGTATCATGTAATGGGGTCTCACTAAAATTTCCATAATCTCAGGAATGAAAGAGATCCCATGTATGAGATTTGAAGAAACATATCTGATACTGTCCTATATAAGGCATCATGGATAATGATTTTCACTGAAGGAGGAGGTTATATATTAGTAATAATATTGAGGCTGTATATGTCAAGAATTTCATGGAAGGAGAGAATGTCAATGGGCATGGTGTTTATATATTGATAGGTGGGCCTATCCATGGGTTCACATGAATGATATGGTCACATAAATGTGGAGTGATTCCTAGATGATGATCGGTTGTTCATATTACATTGGTTCTAGAATGAAGTCATGGAATGTTTTCTATGAATATGTATATGGTATTCGTTATAAATATAGTTCATGCACAGTGGTTCATGGTGTATTGTAGTCAATCCATTTGATTCCATCCGGGGACCAATAGGAGTATCTTATAAGGGGGAAATATTTGGAGGAAGACACACCTATTTTTTCTTGAAATAATCATGATACTAGGGGTTTTGGAGCATCTTGTGGATGAGGGTGTATGTGATCCCATCTTCTTGAATTAATGGAGTCATTGAATGTTAAATGGTTCTCAAGTTCCTTAATGCCACATGATAAGGAGATGTTTTTGTGGAAAGATACATTTCTATGGATTTTGGGGCAGAATGGAGGAATATATTCATAAATAATTCAAAAGAAGTTAATATTTTCATTTGACCATGTGATATTAAGGTGATAACTCGATATATTCCCATGATGGAATCCCATTATGGGTTCTAGGGATGGGATTCATGCAGTTTAACCCATAAAAACTTTTTGGAGGCAGTCGACAACCCATACACAACATCTTTTCCTCTTCTCACTTATTTCAATCGTTTTTCTCAATGACTTGTATCTATATATATTTTTTGGGGATGAAAATTTTTATATTGGATTATAGGAGAAAGAGGTTGTGAAAAATTTCTTGATGTGCATGCAGAATTTATTAGCCGAATGTGGGGGAGATCTCCACATGATTAAATGATCAGTGGGTCTCAGAGTGGATTCAAGGGATCTCATAATCCACCAACATGCAAGGGATTTTTTTGAATCATTGCATGTATATAGAAAAAGTATGTCCTGACATTCCCATTTATCATGAGAAAAGGAGAAATATGACCAATTATGGCTTCATGTTATTTCCTTAGTGATTCATAGTATAAAATTTGTGGGGCTAAACATTGGAGAACTAATGGGGGCTACAAAAATTAAAATAAGGAAATTGTTGAAGGGGGAGTCCTATCATGAAAATGAATTATGTTCTTTTTTAAGAAAGTATTGTGATGTCCTAATAGAATTTACCGAGTGTCATCTCTTATCTAATTACCCTTTTATCATTCCCATGATGAATCAATGATATGTTATTAATATTATCTATAATACTTCACAAGAGAGAATCATGTGAATGCTCACCCTTTATAGATCACTGTCATGATAGATTCCAATCACTAGATTTGATGTTGGCTGCCTTGTAGAGACCCGTATCTTGACGTACATGGACATTACATTACATTTGCGGAATACTTAGTACATAACAAAAACACACACACAAGGACCGTAATAGTTTAGTGTCTTTGGAAACTCGGAATATATTCTTCTAATCGTGGTGAAAGATATTCAACATCTCCCATAAAGATCTTCTTTTTTATATACCTAAAACCTTTCTTTATATCCTGGGGAAAAGAAAACATAAAAGGGTGAGCTCAAATGCTCAGTAAGGGTAAACAAAAGAAATATCAATCACATCATATACATAATCACATAACTTTTGGAAATCTTAACCTGCAAAAGAGATCATAATTTCATAACATGGGGTAAATCATGGCAGTGAAATGTAATCACAATAATAATAATATAAAACATGAAACATTCTGGCATTCACACATAATCATAGAGAATCATTTCTTGTTAGTCAAGACTCATTGCCAAGACTATCTTAGTGGACAAAGTCCCTTTCTGAATCGAGTAACCCTCGTTTCAGTCATGTTTCACTGAACCGGTATAACCTACCATTCCAGCCATGTCTATCTCATGAGATATAAAATCATTACCAAATGCATTGGAGGGAGATATAGGTCCCACCCATCTTATAATGAATCCTTTCTTATGTGTGCCACATAATCATAAACCATACATCATAGCGTAACCCATGTAATAAAAATGGAATTCTTAAACAACATGACATCATAAAACAATTCATATAAGATAAAGGAATTCATAAAAATATTTCCATCACAACATAATCAAATCCATGTAATAATAGGGATAAAAACAGAACCCTTTTATTATCTTAGATGGAAAATAATTTTGATAAAATACTTCAACTCCATTCTTGAGTAAAATATCCTCTTTACTTCAAAAACATTTTTCCTTTCATAACATGTCATACGACTTTAAAATAAAAGAAGATGATTAAAAATAAACTTGAAAACTTGTAAAGGAAGCTTCTTGGAAATAATTTTTTAAAAATCCATTCATGCCGTATAAGTTAAAAAAAACATTATTCTCGTACTTTTGTCAGAAAAGTCAAAAAAGTACCTCGTACGAAAAACGACAAAAGATTCCTTTCATATCTTTTACTAAAAACTCACCAAAGGTAAATATTGATTTAAACAATTGTAGGTGGATTGAAGTAATATTACATATTGATGAAACATGGACGTGGATGATAAAATACACCCCAGTAAATACTTACGAATAAACAATCTCGGATAAAAATGAGATTGTGATATTTCCCTTACCTTAGGTCCGATTTGCTTCGTATGTGTCCGAACCTCCTGTATAATGATTTAAATAATTTCATTGACTTATTATAGAATCATATTAATTGTTATGATATCATATATGGTTCACTTATGACATTATATTACCCGTTCTTTTGTAAATTCCATGTTAAAGAAGCGTTTTGGGTAAAATCGTTTCATTTATCGTAGGTGTTTTGACTTGTTGTTCTTGACATTATTATTACTTATATCATGATTTACTTACATACAGAATATAAAATTTGATTTATATATCATATATATTCAGTATATATATATATATAATAGATAGATAAATAAAATGAAAAACACCGTTCATGGAGACGGTAGTCCGTACGTACGCATGAACGCTGTTTTCCATTCCTTATTGTCTTGAAATGGAAGTAAGTAGATGACATAAATATATTTATATATACATAATCCTGTAGCTTTATAATGTCATATATTTCATTATTATTTCTTATATATAATTTATAATCATTCTTAAATGGTTAACATGGAGAATGAATCTCATCGCGTCGTGGAGACGGTAGTACGTACGTACGCACGAGCGATGATATCATTTTCATAAATATTGAATTGAATCGGAGTGGATTATAAAATATATCAGAATCAATATGATGTTGTAATAACTCTGTATAGTTATTCTTTACACCATTATACCCATCCATGTAAGGTGGTGGTGGAAAATAGATTACACCACGGCGTGGAGACGGTATTCCATACGTACGCACGCGCAGTGATTTCTTTTTCCGTAGGATGGATAGATGGTGAAATAGGGTTGTTTCATACATATAATAACATATCAGTATATGAGTGATACTGATTTTATTACTTCATAATGAAACAACCAAAGAAGAAGAAGTGGAAGAAGAAATAAAGATGAAAGAATTGGTAACGGTAATTACCTCTTCTTTGAAGCGCCTCTTTGAGACCTCCTCTTAGGGCACTAAAATTGGACTTTGAGGAATACCAGAACCTCTAGGATGTTTCTAGGGAAGTGGAGAAGAGATTTTGGCAGGGGTTGGCCGAGCTTGAGTGCTCAAATTGGTGTAAGGAGGAGGGGGAGGAGGTGTCCTTTTATAAGGGAGGAGAGGGGCACCTTAGGAATATCTCAAAATATTATTTTATATTAAAGTCAAAATCGGTTTATAATGGTTCCAAAGGGACTTATTTCTAAGATAAAGTGGGGATGGGTCGAAATCCTATCAACCAATAGGATTTAGACAAGTTTAGGTTATTATTTTAACCTTATCAATTAGATTTAACTCTAAGTTAAATAATTTAACTTTTACCGTGTCTTTTTGTTTTCTTTCACTATATGGTTAATACACTTACTATAACATGCCAAACGAACCCCAAATTGTATATTATTAATAAATATATCCTTATCTAAGACATTTGGCCGAACCTTATATTTTTAGGAATAAAATAACAATTAATAATATAATATTTGATTTAAAAACTATTTTGTGTCAATTTTGACATTATTTGATATATGATTTTTGTGAAAGTCATAACAGAATTATATGTTCAAACCAAGTTGATTAAATCAACACTAATATATCATAGTAACCTATAAAATTAGTTTAAGTCATAAAAAGTCTCAAATTACATTAATTTGAGCATTTATAACATCAATTATGTTAATATTACCTTAAAAGGGTAATTACTGCATCATCGTTGTGTCATAAATAAATTAATTTATTTAAAGTCTAAAAATTATAAATAAACTATCATTATGTGGGAAATTTTTTTAGCTTTCTAATGAATATTTATAGTCGTATTTATCTTATATATAACCCCATATTAAAATTGTTTTAGTTATTAAACTTTGATTTTAACTATTTTAACTATTCATTAAATAATATAATATTAAATGTCATAATCTAATCCAAGTGGACCTAAATGGTCATATTATATTAATAAGGTTGTTTTTGGTCTAATTACACTTATCCAATAGAATTAGGACATGTGTTAGGGTAATAGTAATATCATATTTACCCTTAGTTACCCTATTTACTATTAACCGTGGAAAAAAAAATAAAAAGTTACTATTCACCAAAAATTATTTTCATCTCATTGAACCACATTTTACTTACTGACATCAACCGTGTCTCTCGGATTTTTGAAATTCCATTCACAGAAGCGGTAAAATTAAGATTTATGAAGAAATTAATTTTTTTAACTACCACTTAGTAGTTTCACTATTCATCAAAAATTGATGTTTTTCAGAACAATGCCAAAATTTCATCCTAAGCTATATTTCATATTCCGAATTCAAAAATGAAGTATATTTTACCAAATTCATATCATAGAATTTTCATTAATTAATTTTATAATTAAATCCCGTTGTTAAAACAAATAGCGTGTTTTTAAGAAACAATATCTATCAAAAGATTGACACTTTATTATGTCTGGTTTAAATGTGAAATTACATCCAATGACCAACATTGTATTAAATTGTAAAAATATATTCTAAATATACTTTAAAACCACTCAAATTAATAATTTATCACTATTAATTATTTCGATTAAAAAAGTTGTTTTTAATTATAATTTAGTAATTTTCACTATTCATCAGAATATGAAAGTTATCCGAAAAGTACCAAAATTTAACCTTAGGCTAAATTCGATACTCCGAATCCAAAAATGAAGTTCGTTTTGAAAAATAAGATTTAAAGAGTTTTAAAAAGTGGTTATTACTATTCATAACGGCTAGTTTTAATAATATTTTAATAGCATATCGTTGTTTAGTGAAACTCGGTATTGCGTATTACACACGCTATCGAGGAAGGTCGTGATTGCGTGTAATGCAAGGCAAGTCAAGGATGCGTGTTGTGCAAGCTCCTTTTGGTGTAGCGTACAACACAAGACTTTAATAAAATTAAAAAGAATATTTTTTTATAAAATCTTGGGCTGTTACATTCTACCCCCCTTAAAATGAATTTCGCCCTCGAAATTCGTCGGGGTTATAAATGGTTTACTATTCGAAAGTTTCTTTAATAGAAACCCACATCGTAAAAAGGAATATCAAAACCAATCTTTAAAATGAAAAGTATGAAACGTAAAGGTTACCCAAATAAACTAATCATTGGGTTTCCACATAGGTGAAAATATGGATATGGAAGAGAAATATAACCATCATGTTCTGATGGAGAGTGGTAAAGAACATGGCTATGGAAAATCCAGTAATCACAAATCCATAGATTTGTGATGATATAATGTACCATCTGATTCATCAGGTATAAGATCACTAGGACAACATTTTTTGTTTTCAAGATCATTTCCCTAAAGTTTAAAATTTTAATTAGAATAAATACTTACTTTATTTTGGTACAATCTCACTGTTGTTCGTGCCTTGAACAATTTCCACTTCATCTCTTAAATAAATGAAGTTGAATTTGTTATTCATGAAGTGTTAGCAGATCATGTGATAGAATGACGGGTCATTCCATCTGTCTCAAACAAAAGGTTAGAAAAACTTATATGCATAAGTCGATCTATAGTGAGATTAATCATATATGGTTCCTAAAATGGACTTATATTTCATATATCATACTGCATAATATAATAAAACTAGTTTCTACTAAACAGGGACTTCCTGTAGGCCAGTGGTAGGCGATAAAGGCCAGTCGCACTTCAGTTGTGGGTTCGATTCCCACAGCCTTGTCCGAAGCGATGGGCTGTCGCCCGTCCTGCAGGTTGTCCTTTTTCCAAAACTATATAACATCCCATCAATAATATCGAAAAAACAAACAATACTAACTTATGTACAACATAATCCATTCCAATCTTTTAGGCTTATCCATAATACTGCAGTCGACTCTCATAATATAGTGAAAATTATTACCAGAGATTTAACACCATCATCGATCCCCATATATCATAAGATATGTTTTGTTGGTCACATTCCAAACATTCAAAGTCCTTAATCGTGTATTCTCATGAATACCTTAGTGAAAACATGAATGCAGTAAAAAGTTAACACTTTTCACATACCAAAATCCTCAAAATTCTATATACTCAAACTTAGTCCTTATATCAATCATGAGCTCATGAATACTGTTAAACATTTCATTTTCTCTTTTTCCCTTCATTATGCGCATAATATCTCAATCACTTTGAATACCACATTAGACCAATACATAAATATTCCAATATTCCAAGATACAACATTATTTTGGAATCCCATTACATAAACACTTAATCATTCCACCACATCGTTGTCATATTCAACATTGCCAATAGTGATCGCATGTGACTTCCTTTTGTCCTTTGCCTTAAGCGGTTGCTCATGTCGATCATCACCAACCCTTAGATTAGGGCATTTATTAGCATACTTCCCCATTTCCTTGCACTTGAAGCATTGAAGTGTTGGTTGTACGTTCTCTGCAGTGTTTGCTTTATTCACTTCATTAGAATCCCATTTTCCATTACTTCGACACTCAGCTGCTCGATGACCTTCTTTTCCACACTTAAAAAACATTTTCTAGTCCCTTTAAGTCAATCTCCACCATGCTTCTTTCCACACTTTGTGCATAAGGAAACATTCATCTTCTTTTCACCATTATTCTGAGTTTTCTCCTTGAACTCCATCTTTCGTTTCTTGTCAAACCCATGAGATGGATATGTAACACCAACTTCCATTTCTACCTTGATAGCACAACGCACAATTTCTTCATAGCTACTGAAGTCTCTTATAGCTAATTCCCTTCGAAGACTTGGTTTTAAACCACTGAAAAATCGATCAACTTTACTTTCAGGTTTGATGATAATACCAGAAGCGTACCTTGCAAGTCTTGTAAAATTCGCTTCATAGGTACCAACAGATTCATCATCCCTTTGCTTCAGTTCAAGAAACTCTTTCTCCATCTTTGTTCGGAGAATACGAGGGAAGTACTTATTGAAAAATAAGTTCTTGAACTCGTCCCATTCCATAGACTCAATTTCATCCCTTTGCCTCGTATTCTTAATAAGATTCCACCATTGATCAACATCTCCTTCCAAACGATACACTGCTAGGACGACTTTATCATGTTTAGAACATTGAAGAACTGAAAATATCTTTTCAGTAGTACTAATCCATTGTTCAGCAACTAATGGATCAGTAGACCCACTGAAAGAAGGTGGACGCTGCCTCATAAAGGATTCAACAGAATGTTTCTCCTTCCTTTGCTCGTTTGGAAGTACTGCATGATTCATATCTTGAGAATGTTGTGTGACCATGGCTACAAGATTTTTCATTCCGACTCCCATATCGTTTGGTTGCTCAGGGGGACAATCATTGCATTTCCCATCACATTCCGCATTAACACAGTTCCTTCGGGTTCCAGCCATCGTCTAAAACCCCAAAAGAATAGTATTATAGGCAAAAATCATGCTAGGGAAAACAACATAATAAAGGGGTAGTACCCTCAATATCTAACATCTTAGGTTAAATTCTAAGATCGTTAGCGCAATTCTAGGACTATAACCTATACATATACTTAACCTTAGAGACATCCCTAGACATAACTTAGAAATATCTCTAGGGATCTCACTAACGTTTTCGCATCCTAGTTTCCAAAGGTTGACTAAACCTTTCCTCTGATACCAACTATAGAGACCCGTATCTTGACTTACATGGACATTACATTACATTTGCGGAATACTTAGTACATAACAAAAACACACACACAAGGACCGTAATAGTTTAGTGTCTTTGGAAACTCGGAATATAATCTTCTAATCGTGGTGAAAGATCTTCAACATCTCCCATAAAGATCTTCTTTTTTTATACCTAAAACCTTTCTTTATATCCTGGGGAAAAGAAAACATAAAAGGGTGAGCTCAAATGCTCAGTAAGGGTAAACAAAAGAAATATCAATCACATCATATTCATAAGCACATAACTTTTGGAAATCTTAACCTGCAAAAGAGATCATAATTTCATAACATGGGGTAAATCATGGTAGTGAAATGTAATCACAATAATCATAACATAAAACATGAAACTTTGTGGCATTCACACATAATCATAGAGAATCATTTCATGTTAGTCAAGACTCATTGCCAAGACTATCTTAGTGGACAAAGTCCCTTTCTGAATCGAGTAACCCTCGTTTCAGTCCTGTTTCACTGAACCGGTATAACCTACCATTCCAGCCATGTCTATCTCATGAGATATAAAATCATTACCCAATGCATTGGAGGGAGATATAGGTCCCACCCATCTTATAATGAATCCTTTCTTATGTGTGCCACATAATCATAAACCATACATCATAGCGTAACCCATGTAATAAAAATGGAATTCTTAAACAACATGACATCATAAAACAATTCATATAAGATAAAGGAATTCATAAAAATATTTCCATCACAACATAATCAAATCCGTTTAATAATAGGGATAAAAACAGAACCCTTTTATTATCTTAGATGGAAAATAATTTTGATAAAATACTTGAACTCCATTCTTGAGGAAAATATCCTCTTTACTTCAAAAATATTTTTCCTTTCATAACATGTCATACGACTTTAAAATAAAAGAAGATGATTAAAAATAAACTTGAAAACTTGTAAAGGAAGCTTCTTTGAAATAATGTTTTAAAAATCCATTCATGCCGTATAAGTTAAAAAAAACATTATTCTCGTACTTTTGTCGGCAAAGTCAAAAAAGTACCTCGTACGAAAAACGACAAAAGATTCCTTTCATATCTTTTACTAAAAACTCACTGAAGGTAAAAATTGATTTAAACAATTGTAGGTGGATGGAAGTAATATTACATATTGATGAAACATGGACGTGGATGATAAAATACACCCCAGTAAATACTTACGAATAAACAATCTCGGATAAAAATGAGATTGTGATATTTCCCTTACCTTAGGTCCGATTTGCTTCGTATGTGTCCGAACCTCCTATATAATGATTTAAATAATGTCATTGACTTATTATAGAATCATATTCATTGTTATGATATCATATATGGTTCACTTATGACATTATATTACCCGTTCTTTTGTAAATTCCATGTTAAAGAAGCGTTTTGGGTAAAATCGTTTCATTTATCGTAGGTGTTTTGACTTGTTGTTCTTGACATTATTATTACTTATATCATGATTTACTTACTTCCAGAATATAAAATTTGATTTATATATCATATATATTCAGTATATATATATATATAATAGATGGATAAATAAAATGAAAAACACCGTTCATGGAGACGGTAGTCCGTACGTACGCATGAACGCTGTTTTCCATTCCTTATTGTCTTGAAATGGAAGTAAGTAGATGACATACATATATTTATATATACATAATCCAGTAGCTTTATAATGTCATATATTTCATTATTATTTCTTATATATACTTTATAATCATTCTTAAATGGTTAACATGGAGAATGAATCTCATCGCGTCGTGGAGACGGTAGTCCGTACGTACGCACGAGCGATGATATCATTTTCATAAATATTGAATTGAATCGGAGTGGATTATACAATATATCAGAATCAATATGATGTTGTAATAACAATTTATAGTTATTCTTTACACCATTATACCCATCCATGTAAGGTGGTGGTGGAAAATAGATTACACCACGGCGTGGAGACGGTATTCTGTACGTACGCACGCACAGTGATTTCTTTTTCCGTAGGATGGATAGATGGTGAAATAGGGTTGTTTCATACTTATAATAACATATCAGTATATGAGTGATACTGATGTTATTACTTCATTATGAAACAACCTAAGAAGAAGAAGTGGAAGAAGAAATAAAGATGAAAGAATTGGTAACGGTTATTACCTCTTCTTTGAAGCGCCTCTTTAAGACCTCCTCTTAGGGCACTAAAATTGGTCTTTGAGGAAGACCAGAACCTCTAGGATGTTTCTAGAGAAGTGGAGAAGAGATTTTGGCAGTGGTTTTCCGAGCTTGAGTGCTCAAATTGGTGTGAGGAGGAGGGGGAGGAGGTGTCCTTTTATAAGGGAGGAGAGGGGCACCTTAGGAATATCTCAAAATATTATTTTATATTAAAGTAGAAATCGGTTTATAATGGTTCCAAAGGGTCTTATTTCGAAGATAAAGTGGGGATGGGTCGAAATACTATCAACCAATAGGATTTAGACAAGTTTAGGTTATTATTTTAACCTTATCAATTAGATTTAACTCTAAGTTAAATAATTTAACTTTTACCGTGTCTTTTTGTTTTCTTTCACTATATGGTTAATACACTTACTATAACATGCCAAACGAACCCCAAATTGTATATTATTAATAAATATATCTTTATCTAAGTCATTTGGCCGAACCTTAGATTTTTAGGAATAAAATAACAATTAATAATATAATATTTGATTTAAAATCTATTTTGTGTCAATTTTGACACTATTTGATATATGATTTTTGTGAATGTCATAACAGAATTATATGTTCGAACAAAGTTGATTAACTCAACACTAATATATCATAGTAACCTAGAAAATTAGTTTAAGTCATAAAAAGTCTCAAATTACATTCATTTGAGCATTTATAACATCAATTATGTTAATATTTCCTTAAAAGGGTAATTACTTCATCATCGTTGTGTCATAAATAAATTAATTTATTTAAAGTCTAAAAATTATAAATAAAATATCATTATGTAGGAAATATTTTTAGCTTTCTAATGAATATTTATACTCGAATTTATCTTATGTATAACCCCATATTAAAAATGTTTTAGTTATTAAACTTTGATTTTAACTTTTTTAACTATTCATTAAATAATATAATATTAAATGTCATAATCTAATCCAAGTGGACCTAAATGGTCATATTATATTCATAAGGTTGTTTTTGGTCGAATTACACTTATCCAATTGAATTAGGACATGTGTTAGGGTAATAGTAATATCATATTTACCCTTAGTAACCCTATTTACTATTAACCGTGGTAAAAAAAATAAAAAGTTACTATTCACCAAAAAATATTTTCATCTAATTGAACCACATTTTACTTACTGACATCAACCGTGTCTCTCAGATTTTTGAAATTCCATTCACAGAAGCGGTAAAATTAAGATTTATGAAGAAATTAATTTTTTTAACTACCACTTAGTAGTTTCACTATTCATCAAAAATTGATGTTTTTCAGAACAATGCCAAAATTTCATCCTAAGCTTTATTTCATATTCCGAATTCAAAAATGAAGTCTATTTTACCAAATTCATATCATAGAATTTGCATTAATTAATTTTATAATTAAATCCCGCTGTTAAAACAAATAGCGTGTTTTTAAGAAACAATATCTATCAAAAGATTGACACTTGATTATGTCTGGTTTAAATGTGAAATTACATCCAATGACCAACATTGTATTAAATTGTAAAAATATATTCTAAATATACTTTAAAACCACTCAAATTAATAATTTATCAGTATTAATTATTTCGATTAAAAAAGTTGTTTTTAATTATAATTTAGTAATTTTCACTATTCATCAGAATATGAAAGTTATCCGAAAAGTACCAAAATTTCACCTTAGGCTAAATTTGATACTCCGAATCCAAAAATGAAGTTCATTTTGAAAAATAAGATTTACAGAGTTTTAAAAAGTGGTTATTAATATTCATAACGGCTAGTTTTAATAATATTTTAATAGCATATCGTTGTTTAGTGAAACTCGGTATTGCGTATTACACACGCTATCGAGGAAGGTCGTGATTGCGTGTAATGAAAGGCAAGTCAAGGATGCGTGTTGTGCAAGCTCCTTTTGGTGTAGCGTAAAACACAAGACTTTAATAAAATTAAAAAGAATATTTTTTTATAAAATCATGGGATGTTACATGCCTTGGGCTCACGTATACAAAACCATTGGATGATAGGTAAAGGGGGATGGAAGTGGTGTCAAGTGAAATATAAATTAGGCTCATGGTGTAGAACAAGAATTGATGGTGACTTTGAAATGAAGGAGGGATGCTAAAAGTGAGTATGACACATATTCCAAACCATTTACAAAATATAGGGATCAAGGAGGTCATCCCCCATGGGAGGTAACAATGGTGTCCTTTAAAAAGCCACGGTTGGGCATAGATCTCTCATACCACTGATTGGGCATGTGTATAAGTCCAAAAAAGTGTCCACAAGCATAGTATAGGCTAAATTAATAAGTTAAATATGGATTTTAGTTGTTTTTTATTGAGAGTATAATCAATTTCATGTATTATATACTAGTTTCATTCCCCCAAATGATTCCAATGTGAGAAGAAATGATTCAACACAGACTCAAACATATTGATTAATTTGTTTCATATTTTTTACCCACTATCGACACCTTATCTCATATTTCCTCCATTCATGTGAGTAATCTTTATCAAACCCCTACATTTTTATTCAAATTCCCTCATATTTCCTACTCATTAGCTTGTCTTCCTCCTTAAGAAGATAGATCGAAGACTACCATTATCCTTCATCCATATCTTATTCACACCAACATCTTTTCAACCTTCATTTATTCATTCAATGAAGATACTCTATAGTTTATTTTGATCTGTTTCAATATCCACTCATGTAGTTGCTCGAAAAAATTTTCATCGATGACTTATCTTCTCTGTGATATTTTTTCATTATTTTTTGTTATCTTTTGGTTTCTTATATCTCTTGGAGTCATCATTGGATGAAAACTTTAGAATGTGATTTAATTTACAATTGGAATGTATCCAACAGTGAGAATAATTCCACTGCTAGAATTAATCAACAGAGAGTCTTTTTTACCCAAATTTTAATGATCAAACAGAGGCTAAATTTTCACATTTATCGAACCCAATGGTTAGTATTCTACTCACCACCATAGAGTTATCTTACTTCTACTTACCTTCATAGTATCATCCACTAGTTTCAATACAATCGTAACCTTGTTCTCATTTACTATTGTATATATTTCATTGTGTAATTATTCAATAAATTTCATGTTATTAAAAAACTTGTTTTTTATAAGATTAGTTTTGTGTTCTTATATTTATTATAATATATTAATTCTATTCTTGAGTAGATTTCCAATGATATTTTACTTCATAAGTATGGTAGAAATTATTTGTTTCAATTCATTTTGTAATATTTTTTTATTAATTCAGGATTATTTTTAAAATAAACTTAATGTTATTCACTATGATGTTCATACTATTTTTTTATTTAGTAATCGACTAGTCATTGTCGGAATGCAATAGTGAGACATGAGACACTGCTAGAACCCAATACCGAGTCACGAGTCACCATTGGAAACTCAACAATGAGTACTTTTTATTGCAATCATTGATTCATTTTATGTTACAATTTATGAATGTTCTATAAGTTAATTCCAAATACTTTTACTTTTTCTTAAAATTTAAATTCGGGGTAAAACCGTATATTTCCACCATTGGATATTTCCAATAGAGACTAAGGTCCCACTAATATCTTTTTTTGAATGGTGAGTCATGAAATAATGCTAATTTTTTATGTTATTACATTTTTATATTCAGTTATTATTGATTAAAAAATTCATGGACTATTGGTTATTATTATATTTTTAATTACAATTTCTACATTTAAAAAAATTATCATATTTTCAGTTACATCTGTGCATGTAGATTTCTTTTTTATAATCATATATTACTATTCCATTCTAATATACAATTAATTTGAATAATTATATTATTATTTGAATTAGATTTGAATTGTAAATTTTGTAATAAGTATTTCTAATGATATATTAGATAGTACTTTTAATATTTCATGAATAAATTTTAGTTCTAAGGATTATTTTTTTATAATGTGGCTTTGAAAAATTAATGTAACAGTCATATTATTTAATTATTAAACTCTAATAGGTTAATTGTTATATTGGATTTATAATATATCCAAATGATATTTGTTTTAATGTTTTTTGGAGTTGTATTTAGAATAAAAACATATATACAAGTGCATAAGATTCATTCAACAAGGATATGATAATACATTTCAATATACTCTCAAATTGATCAAAAATATTATTCAACATATATTTTTCTACAAAGAATATTGATGATATTCATTGTTTTCATCTTCTTTAATTTATGTGATTAGTTAAAATGATATGCACGGAATTTCTACATCGTCAACTCAATTGGAAATTATTTCATTTTTATTGTTAAATTTCTCTATTTTAATTATTCTAATCACATGTTTTTACTATAGAGTCATGGTTTATTCATTTTCCTTCCAAAATCTTTCTATAAGTTATTCTTCCCATATAAGATCAAGTCTAGGTTATTCCCCCTAGGAAAAAGGAAGTATTGTTTTGTCTCCCTCAAAAATTGTAGGGTAATACCACTAGGTGTAAAAAAGTTATGTATGTAATTTTATGTAATATGGTTATCATTCACATTAAAAAGTTAGTAGATTGTGGATACCAGTATCCTTGAGGATTAGAGGTGACTGAAGATAGTACTAGGATCTTGGTGATACAAATATCTATAATAAAAAATTGTGCTATCTGTTTTATTTCCACTAAAACATTTAAGACTGTTATTATAACTCTTATAAATTATAATTTGTAATAATAAATCCAAAGAACTATTAACCCCATGTATAGTCACTACTTTCATACCAAGGAAACGTAAAATTGGAATATGAGTAAATTTCCTTTTTATTATTTTTGTTTTAATTGTTTTATTATCTATTTTGTAACTAACCCTTACCATACGTTTAAATTTTTAAATAAAAGATAAACCTCCTGTTATTTATAATCATGATTTTGATGAATTAAATTGTGTTAGACCAGGTCACATCAAGGGGAAATATTATATCCATTAGAAATACATATTTAAGGTATTTTTGAAAAATATAGGTCTTTATTATAGGGACAGAAATTCAAAACCATATAAATTTAATATAGTTGATTTTGAAACACATACTTGTAATGATGCTTTAAACTGTGTTTTAATTTACAATGTTATTAAATACTTATAATTACATATAATTAGAATTGTGTATAGTGGTATTTCAACATGTAAAATAGCTTCTTGATTTTTGAGGAATTTAAATGTCACTAATCAAGGTACCAATATGTTGCGTCGAAAAAATCTAGGAATACATTAGACAAAAGATCAATATTGTAATATAACTGATCGTGAAATAATTTGGTATATGTAACATAGATTCACCAAAACTATCAACAATATGGTTACTCTTGGAGAAACCATATACGATGATTCTTTATTGATAGACATCTTCGTGCTCTACACATGATATGGAATTCATAGAATACTATTATTGATGATTGTATGTATATCCCTAAATATTATATAAATGATTTCATATGACCAATTCTTTAATATGATCTAGAAAAGAAGAATAAAATTACCCGTGATCCTGATGAGATGAAATTAATAGCATTGAAATAAAATATAATTTTTTCCACTTATTATAATTTTGAGATACCAAAAGGTGAGAATGATGTAATTAAAAATTTTCGAAAAAGGTGTTTATAAGTATATGCATTGTAATATATGATATAAGAATATAACTAGAATAGAATATCATAATATTGATAGAAATATTAGTAAATAGGTAAAACAAATAATATTATACATCAAAATTATTTTTATTTTAGTGCATGAAAATAAGGGAAAATAAAATAAGGCTTACCTAAATTAAAATAAAAAAAATTGATAATAAATTAATGAAAGAAAAAAGAAAATATTATCATACTAGATGGAGTTTTATAGAAGATTTAAAATCATGTGATCTTGGTTTTAAAAGAGATAAATATATTTAAAATCATTGTTTGATGGATACTACTATAAATGAGGAACAAATTACATATAATTATAGTTATATATATTAAACTGTTATAGAAAATAATGTAAGGGATCAAATACAGAATATATTTTTTAAAAAAACTTTTTAATTTCAAAATATACGATTTACATTAGTTTTTAATGATTTAAATAAAATTTAAAATTAATGAGAGGTTCTTAAACATGAAAATAAAAAACTGAAAAATTCGTGATCTTCATCAAATAAAGAATGTATGGGATGACCTGGAAGTTATTGAAAATATGAATGAAAATATGAAAAACAAATTACTATTGTATAGAAATAAATATCTATATTTATTCAAAAACGATATAAATTTGATAATATACTATTTATTAGGAATCATAAATATGATAAAAATGGCATTCACTATAATAATCTATTTCTGATGATGTATAAAACTACTTGTCATAATGGAATAAATGAAAATATTTCCAAAATTATAAGTTTTAATTTTAACATGGAACGGAAATATGAAAATCAATGTTCTTTAAGGTATACTCATTACTTTGTCCATAAAATGCAATGAAATTTCTAAAAATATCATTTAGATTTATCATTAATATATGTTTCAAATATATATGCGTACATAATTTTTTTTTATACAAATCTAATTGGGGCCAAACTAGTATAGGAACAATAACAACCATTTTATGTATCTATTTTTTGAGGAATCCTTCCAAAAAAGTTACAGAGTTACTTGCTATATTGATAGTGGGTGCTCAAATCACATGACTGATGAAATTTCTAACATCTTATTTTTTAACTTGTGTGATTGATATATTGTCACATTTAGTGACAACTATACCATTATGGTAAATAGTTTTATAAGAGTAACTATATTATATTCTGTAATAATTTATAAATATATTTTTATTGACCGATTAAAACAAAAATTAATTGGAATATCACAACCTTGTGATAAATGATTATATGTAAAAAATTTAGATAATAAGGGTTTCTTATAATGATAGTATTTTTTAATATTATGATACTAAAAAAGAAAATATATATTCTATATATGTTTACTAATTTTCCAATATGAATGTAAAATGATTAAATTTTATAGATACATATCTCATTCTACAGAATATGATGTTTGGGCATGTTCGTATTTGACTATTGTAAAAGATCTACAAACATGAATGGGTTATGGAACATCTAAGGTTTATTACATGTAACTATTATGTTTGGGATTGTTTTTTTAAAGTCATAAAACACAAATAATTTTTTAGATATGTAAATATTATTAATACTTCTAGTTTATTAGAAAATAAACACAATTATATTTTTGGACCCATGAGAACTACCATTTTTAGATATATGGGATATGTTTTCGTAATGTGGATGATTATATTTAATTTAATGGGAATATATTCTTACCTCATAAAATTAAAACTATAAACAATGTTGTTAAATAATGTATGAAATATAAAATACAAAAGTTCACAAAATGTATTCTATTATTAGTTATATAGTTTTGATGATTTTAAACTATGAATTTGTTTTTTAAACTTATTCTTATTTTAATCACATTTCTTTCTCTAGAACAACACCATATAATTGTGTTGTAGAGAGGAAATATAAAACTATTCAATAAATGTAATGAAAAAAATTATAGAATTCACCTTTGAAAAATATTTTTATGTCAGAATATGTTAACTCAACAAGTTATATTGTAAATATATTTTTTATCATGCATTCGTTAAATATAATTTCCTTTGATATTTTTGAAAATTGAAAACATAAAATTAGATATTTTAATGTTTTGTATGAACTATCTCTATTTTTTAATAATGAAGATAACATTGAAAATTATAAATCAAAATGTGAAAATGTATATTTTTTAGGTACTCTTATAATAATAAGAATTATATGGTATATAATAAAATAAAAATGACAATAGAATAATTCATAATATTTAAATAAATTGAAAATAATGATAAATATAATAATGATTCTATTCATAATGCAGATGATTTAAAATAATTCCACACGAATGAAACTAATCTTGAATGTAATGATGCATTAGTTGATGGGGATCATATAACTTCTCAATGTGATCATATAATTTGGAAAACACCCAAAGATCATTCATTGGATAATGTTAATGGAAATTTTGAATCATGAATTAGATCAGTTATTGTTTTTTAGATTTCTGTGAAAATTCATTCTTTGTACATGATTGTTTTACTGATAATATTAATGATCTTTTGAAATATTATTATTGTGTTAATGACATGAATGATAATCCTAACTATATTGGAATAAATAACATATGTAAACAAGTTGTGTATCATAAAGATACAATGTCTTTCTAAACAAAATAGATTTTTGAGAAATAAATTGCTTAAAGATGTTAGTATACTTATAAATAGGGACAGATTATTTTCTTAAGGATATCATCAAGAATAAGGAATTTATTTTTAAGATTCATTTTATTGAGTTTCTTTTTGGGAATCCATTATGATGTTTCTACCTTTTTCTTGTTTTAAAATTTTTATATTTTTAAAAATTGATGTAGAAGGTGAATAGTTAAATTGTGTAATTTCAGAAGTGTATTATGTTAAAAAATTACATGGATTTGAAAATAATGAATATACATATCATTTTTTCTAACCGATTAAATCTATTTATGGTATTCATAAAGAATCTTATTTTGAATGAATAAGTGAATTTTTAAATAAATATTTTTTATAATGGTATGGTTAGCCCAAACATATTTATAAAATGATTTTCTAATGATATACTATTAATACAGAATTATGTTGGTGATTTAATATTTAGTTCTACAAATGAAAAAAAATAAGTAATGATATTTAAAATATCATAATAAATGAATATGAAATCAGTTTAATGGTGGAATTAAAAAATTCATTAGATTGAAAATTATCCAATGAAAATTCAGTATTTTCTTTGATTAATACTTGTATTATAATGCAATTATTCAAAAAAATGGAATTTACTCCTGAAAATCTATTACAGCCACTAATATTAGTGATACTAAACTGATTGAAGATGAATCTAGAATGAATTTATCCGATTAATTTTATAGAGGCATGATAAGATGTCTTTTTATTTTACAGTCCAAAGTATATATATTATGTTTCTTATTTTTATGTGTTTTAGACCTTATTATAACCCTAAAAAGTCACCTTAAATTTGATCAATGTGTAATTATGTATATCAAAGGTACTGTTTGTAATAGAATATTTATTTATAATGATAATTTATTTGATTTATTTTTTTAATCTGGTTTTAACTTGGGTTGATGTAAAATTGAAATGAAAATCTCTTCAAATATGTGTCAATTTTTAGGAAAATGTTTAATATAATGAAACGATAATGAAAAACTATTTGTAGTGATATTAACAACTAAGGATGATTATGTTTCTGTTGCAAGATAATGTTTACAAAGTATTTTTATATTTTAAATTTTTTCTGTTTTAAATATTACTTTTTATAATATACTAATATACACTGAAAAACCAACTGTTATTTACATTTTAAAAAATCCTCCTCAAGAAACAATAACAATACAAATTGATTTTAGATTTCATCTTCTTAGGGATCTTATAAATAAAGATGATTTACATTTAGAATTTATTCTTACAAATAGAAAATTAGATGATATTTTAATAATCCATTGAATTAAGTTAAATTTGAGAAATAGAAGGTTTAATTTGTTATTAAAGAAGATTCATTTAATTTCGTATAATTTTTATTTTCATATATCTATTAATTTTTTTATGTTTTCTATAATTGAAATTTCCTCATTACACATTAATTTTTTAGGTAACATTGTGTACTTGATCATTGAATATATATATTAATCTTTTATAGTGATGTATTTACCTAATATATTTATACTATTCATAAATGATGATTACATATTAATGCATAAAATTTCATTATTAAACAAAAATATATTTTTTTCGATTTTATCTAAATTTAATATTTTTTTATATATTTTTTATTTTTTTTAATACTATACATTTTTATAAATTTCAAAAATTTGGAGAATGTTTTTGAATATTTAATAATTTTCATACATGATTTTTTTTGAAATTTTAATAAATATTAAGCTTTTTAATTTTAAAAGTTATGGATATTGTTTGTAATTGTGCATTAGTTTTTTAGTCCATTTTTTCGATATATTATAAATCATAAAATTAAATTAAATTAACATTAATCTAAAAAAATCTCCCTTATAACATGGTATATTTCTATGTATGTTATTAGATTATTTTTTATCTTTTTTACAGAATTTTTTTTAAGTTATTTAAAATGTATGGTCTACTAAGAATGAAAACATAGACTAAACCTTCTACCATATTCAAAGGGACCAGGAGTTCAACAACCATTGAAGGTTGTCATGGTGGTCTCCACAAAGCCATGGTCGAGTATAGTTCTTGGAAAGCATGGAATATTCCAACATATATGGCCCCAAGGGTGTCTTCCCACATATTACCGTATTAATTCATCGGAAGTGTATTTTCGGTCAATTGTTTGGTATATTACACTCCAGTATTTTTTATATATCAGTGTTACTCTATATCACGGTTTCAATGTGGGATTAAAATTTTCAACTGAGAGTCAGTCTGAGACGTTGAAATCTTAGACATTTTCTAAAACTTCTCTATCATTTCTCATAGCATTACTCTATTATTTTGAGTTATATTTTCAAACTCCCACATTTCTATTTAGAATCCCACACATCTCCTCCTCCTTCATATGTTTTCCACCATAAAAGACAAACCAACAACTCTCATTCTCTAAAATCTTTCTCTTCTACCCACCGAAGACATGTGCAGCTAAATATCATCATTCGCTTATGTATTTTATATATTCTTTTTTATATTTTGTATCTTCTTGTCAGTATATCGACTTATAGTTCTTTAATGTCTTATGGTCTTCATCTTAGTTCTTTAACTTATCTATTTCCTTTTATTTCATAGTTATATTTTTGTGTCATCTTAGGAATATACTAATGGTAATTGAATTTACATACCATTTTAAATTATCTAATAGTAATAAATGGTAACCTATTAATTTCAGTAAACACGAGAAATATATATTATTTCATAGTTGTTATTAACCAATGGAGAGTATTTTTATCTCCATTGGAAATGATCTAAAGGTGAGTAAATTTATTCACTATTGGAACCCATTAGTGTGTCTTTAAAACACCTAAAAAGAGTTCCCTTACTATGCTTACATTGTAGGTATCATTTTACGGTTTCAGTAGAAGACAACTCTTGCATTTTTCAATGTATGCATTTTATAGTAGCATTATTCATGCCATTTCACGTGATACTATGTTGGGGTTTTTATCGAATCATTTAGATGTTGTTATTTTTAACATAATATTTTAATTTTGTTCTTGTAAATATTTTTTTTTTCACATTTGATATCATAAGTATAGAATACATTTTTGTTTTAATTCATTTTGTTAAAATTTTTATTACTACTTTGTTCATTGTTAAAAAAAGTTATTTTATTCACCTTTATCATCATGTTATTTTTTTTATTTATACACTAGGGATTTTGGGAACCCAACGGTGACACACATGGAACCGATCTATGATCCAAGAGTCGTTGTTAGGCAAAAAATAATGGGTAATCATTTATTTTTCATAGAGATCCACATCATTTAAAGATTTATGAAAGTGCATCCAGTTTTTTTAAATTCATCTTATATTTGATAAAAATGAAATGATAAATTCAATTCAATTTTTCTACCATTGGAAATCTCCAACGGTGAGTAATGTCTCACCAGTCTCTATTTTAAATGGCGAGTTATGACTCCCTATTATTTAAAATTAATTTAATATTTTTTCTATTTTAGTTCAATTAATTTATTCACATTAAATTTCACTTATTAATTACTATTGTTTTTTTGAATTGTAATTAGAACATTATTTAAAGCATAAATAATCCCTTTGTCGAAGACATCTATAGAAAACCATTTTTTAATTTAGATGCACTATTTTTTTAACATTCCATCATATGATTAATTTTCATAATTATATTAATATTTGAATTAAATTTCAATCTTTATTTTTTCTGTAAATAATAATCTTAATATATTAAATATTTATTATAATATTTTATTAATAAATATTAGTTTTATTGTTTATTTTTTAGCTGAGAATCAAAAAATTAAGGTAATGGTAATATTATTTTATTATTAATCTCTAAACAGTGTAATTTCTATTTTGGATATCAACATTTTCATTAAGATATATATCATAATGTTATGGGAGATTAAATAAAGGATAAAAGCATATGTACCAAGGAAGATGATTCATTCAAGATGGATGTGAGAATATATTTCATTCAACTCATGAATTGATCAATAATAATTTTTTACTTTTTTTTCTATATTGATCACTAAGTATATCTATTTACATCATATTTCTCTGTTGATGTAACAGTATAAGAATATTTGAACCTAATTTCTACATCTTTTACTAAAAAATTATTTTATATATTTTATATTATTTCAACATTGTAATTCATCACATAAATTTCCATACAACAGATCCTTGGTATATTATTTTCCCTTACAAAAGCTGTCATTGGGTTATTTCTCTCATCTTAAAAGATGGATAGGTTGTTCCAAACAGAAAAATATAGGTTGTTTTTTACTCAATAATAAGTCATGTGTTAGACCACTATGTGTGAATAATGTGTTTTTTTAATTAAATGTAATTGGGTTATCATCAAAATTAAAAACTGAAGATATACTGCATACCAATATCATCATGGTGTTTAGAAGATTGAAGACAAGACTCAGATCTTGGTGGTAGGAATCTCTATTAAAATAATTTGTGTTATTTGTTTTATTTTGGTTGAAACATTAAAGACGACTATTATAACTCTCCAAAATTAATATTTTAATAAAAAATAAAATTTAATATTCTCCCACCTCTAGTAACTACTGATAAACTGAGTAACCTATCAACTATATATCCTAATGGACCATTGGTAAATCCCCAGATTTTTTTGATATAAACTTCAATAATGATCAAGATCTCGCATTGGCATCATAGGTGTCCAGATAAAGAATACTATAATTAATGTCCTTATGTACAAATAAATTGTACGTAGGATATGGAATTTCATATTTTTTTCTTGGAATGAGGGGTGGAGACTTATGTTTTGGTGGATTTGTTTCATGGATCTAGCTCTCATTAAACATTTCAATCCACACAATATAGGACACTCAGAGTAGTTTAATGTCTTATAGGATAGACCTAGCTTCATGTAGTTTAATGGAATAAGAGAAAAATGTATCTTTTTGTGGGTATTGATAAATACTAATCCACTCTAATTTTTTCCTTTTTTATTGTTCCCAAAATGATGATATTTATTATTTAGAGGGATAAATTAATATCACTAAAATTATTGTATCATTATTTTTTTCATCACTATCTATTTCTTAAGCTTCATATAAGAAATGATTAGTGGGAATTTTCCGGGAATTTTCTCATTCCTCCCTCTTATATGTATTTTTCCCTTATATTTTATTCCTTTTCAATTTTATAATTTATCAATATATCCTATAACTCAAAAATTTCATGTATAGGGTGCAGAGACATGAAATTTTCCCAGTGTTCCCTTTTAGAGTTTTCTACGTGGAGAGCATATCACCCATTTTGATTAGTTATTTTATGTTCATGAATACATTACCATTGATTTTCTATTGTTTAGTTTAATCCATATCATACTATATTCTTATATAAGGTGAAACATTCAAAAAGTAACATTCTTTCTTTAACATCAAGTGTTAATGATTTTTCATGGTTTTTTATCATCATAAGATATGGATGAAAAATGATTTAATGTTTAATGAATTTATTCTAGGACATGATTTCATGAGTGTGATGTTGATCCCACATATATAGATGTAAAATAGGAAATATACACAATTTTTCTATGAGTAGTAATTGATGAATGTTGAATGGGGAAAAAATATTAGTGATTTACCATAACTCTCTATGGTGTTGAGCTCTATTGCGGTTTTGTTGGGCATAACATGTAGAATAGGGAATAAATACTGCGGATGAACCAAAATATCCTAATGTTATGAGTTCCACAATAATTTTTGTGATGTTCATGAGGATTAGAGTTCCATTATTAAAAGAAGGAGATGCCATTATTTGGTAGGTCAAGATCCTTTATTCATGGTCCCATGGGCCTTAAATGCATTGTTAACGAAAGTGGATCCCCAAAATAAAACAAGGTATGTATATGAATTTTGAAGACTCAAACACCAATTAGATGAAGTAAAGTATTTGTGAATGTGAAATCCTATAAGAGTTTTATTACCCAAATGTAGTTTACCTTTTTAGGAGGCTTTGGCCCAAATCCATGTGGTTTTGAGTAATGTGTTGTGGGTCATTAAACGGATTGGGAATGGAATGTATCATTCCACCACTGAGAAAGTGTAAAATATATTACGACATAATTTCATGGATGTCGAATCCACAAGAATTTTCTGATTATGGGGATTTGAAATGAAAATATTATATTATAAGAGTTTTCTGGTAAAGGATACTGGTTGGAATAGTTTAACCCTTGCCAATGATAGAAGAAAATA
The DNA here is from genome assembly GCA_963277665.1 of Viscum album. Taxonomy (NCBI): domain Eukaryota; kingdom Viridiplantae; phylum Streptophyta; class Magnoliopsida; order Santalales; family Viscaceae; genus Viscum; species Viscum album. Next base: position 478,606,590 of record OY728148.1, read on the forward strand.
TTCCTCATATTCAGGACAACAACACATTTATTTATGGTGGAACATTCTATGACTAAGCATCCCCTAGGCATGAGCTCTCTGTAAAGGTGAAATTATCTTACAAATCACACCGCCTTTTTTGGGATTAGCTTGTCCCTATAACCATTTTTCAAAGGGGATAAATTGAGATCAATAGAGCCCAAGGTTATGGGGGGTTCATGAGAAGTATACCCACTTGAGACACTAGTTATAGTAGCTCAAAACTAAATTAATTAAAGGGGGTTTATATAAAATGAAACATTCATAAAGAATATAATAATTACAATGGTTGTTTCACTACACTGTGAATATGTGTTCATGATAAGGAGATGTGACAAATCATTAGATTTCATTTTTCCTAAAAAATAGAAATGTGGATTTGGTTGGGTAGATACATGGATTTTTTCTAGGACTCCCTTTACATGTTTTCGACTTCAAAAGTTTTATATCAACATATATGTTGTTTTATGGTAATTCAATATAGACCATCAAATGTTAATGTATAAGGTCAAACATATTTGACAATATTATATATAGATTAATTTCATGACGAATGTGTACCATGTATTATTGGAATTTAACAAAACATACTAATTTGGATACCCAGGGTTTGGATTAATCCATCATTATTTTGAGAGGGAGATTTTGATGATATAAATCATTGCTCAATGATCTTAAGTAACATGTAATGATATGGAAAAATCTTTCTGGTGATGACCCATAACACACTTTGCTGCTGAGTACATCCATGGTGATTTCATTCTCCAAAGGATCAGAAATGGCTTCCTATAGGGCCAAGATTCCTCTAGTTAGTAGTTCATAGGCTATATATTGATCACCCTCACTCAATGTAATAGAGTCAGAATTATATACTTTTCTAGGGGTCATGAATGGGTTGAGACAACCAGAGATTCTCAATATATGATGTGTGATTTATGACTTGAGGTTCTTAAATGATAATGGAAACACCCTATACTCAGGTTTACAAGGGTGAGGCCCTTGTGATCATTTATTAAGGAATGAAAACGGGTTATTTTTCCACTCATTAACATATTGTAGTAGGGAAAATTATTTCAGGTGGTTTAATTTCATGCTATTGGGATGTTTTACATGCAGGTTAACGTCATATGATAAAGGCGTAGAAACCAACATGAAATTTTGAAAGTTATCCAGGAGAAATTTTTTTCTATTTAATTGAGTTAAGATATAGGGATCACCATCTATTGATGAAAATGATTATTTAGTGGTATCCATAATTGGGATCCCATTTTTATTCTTTTGTCTTGTGTGCATAAAAGTTGTATTTAGTCATGACATGTTTGTATGGAGAGAATGTTTGTGTGACTAAACCCTCTTTGAACATATTTATATGAAATGTTTATGGGTGGTCTCTAATGGGTTTCACTATGAACATTATTAGGTATGTAATCATGCCATAATAAACTCTATTATGGAGATCAATCTATGAGTATAATAGTCATATGTATGGAAGAAGTGTGTTTCACCTTATTCTAATAGATAGTCTCAACATCAATGATGACTAAGGGGTATAATATGTAGATCGGGCATGTAAAAACTGATTTAGAATATTCATTCCTCATTATGAAATGGTGGATGAAAATTCAAACATAACACAGGTTCATGGATAGTATGGCCCACTATAAGAACATTTAGGTCCTAGAGGATGGACTATATGTCATGCTGTTTAATTTGATGATCCTAAGATGTGGAAATGTAGTTTAACATCATGAAACAAGTATTTAGTCAATAAATATTATGGTATATGAAAATGACAAGGTTCCCTATCCACGACACAACTTGGATGCACCGGCCAAATATAGTTATCTTGTTCCTCAAGATCCCTAGATACATGCTTAACATGAGAAACTAGGGACAACATGGCAGTATATTAATAATTGTGTGAGTACTTTATGTGGTATAAATATAGGGGTAAACATTTTATAATATATTATTTTCAATTTATGGACACGACACTTGTAGAAGAACATGATTGGGATGGGATGATGGAAACCAAATATTTTTGCAAAAATAGAGCGTCTTGATGTCACTACATATTCTATAGCAATAGTAATTAACCCACACATTATTCATAAATAAGAAACACTACACACTAGTATTTCCCATATACATAGGGGATAATTTTTGAAATTTATTCTTATGACCAGACTCATGATAAATATATAGGACTATCTATTCATCCTGGGATGGAAAGAACCAAGTCACTTGTAGTTATTGAATAGAAAAAACTATATAAAGGTTTTATCCATATGCAGAGGGTACACATTTTTCATTGATGTTATTGTTTGTACCATTATTGGAAATATAAGAGTCACTCAATATCCAGTGATTATAGGAATCAACCCACACAATGTTCGTTAATGTTAAACATTCCACCTAGGTCGACCAAATATGTAGAGGAGGGAATATTTATATTGATTATTGTTTAAAGACGAAGGATTAGATATCCAAGTATGACTACATATCATGTGATGCAATAATATATCATTACATAGTTATTTAATTGAAAATGTTCCATGAGTGTATATCCAATATGCATGGGGTCATTTTCCCATTCATTGTAAATATTGGACCTAGAATTAGAGATCAATATGTCACTATGTATCAAGTTATATAAGGAATAAATCCATATATAGTTATTTAATGGAGGATTTTTGTGTGTCCAAAACTAGCGATAGTGGCCCTCTATGGAAATTACAATAGTAATGAGTAGTTTCAAGTCATGTAAAAGAAATCAAACATGGATTTCAATGTCATGCAGTATGAAGATATGGTGTTTTTTAATTAAATTCATTGAGGGCCATGCTAATTGTGATTTGAACTGACATGTATCTATCATGTGATAATTTATATACCAAAATTAATAACCCCACATGATATATGCTCAATGTGATAAGAATATAATGTAAAATGTTACTTTCACCACAAATAAGTGATTAAAATAAAATATTGGGACATTTTGTATAATGTGGTGGTTTGGACATGATATATGATCAAGGATTCTCTATGTATCACATTGTAATGAGAATCAATATATATGTTGTTTTGTTAAAATTTTAATGTCTAATGAGAGGGATATAACCATGTATTATATCTTCATTTGGGAAGGATGAAGGTAGCCTAATGTGAAAAAATGGCACAAATCCCCATAAACAATGTACGTACTTTTAGGAAATCACATCATGCAAGTCGTCCTATGTTTATGAAATAAGGATTACTATAATAGATTACCATGGAATAAAATACTACGTACATGTGGTAATACAATCTTTTAGCATCATGCGTTGAAGATATTATAGAATCGTTTAATCTCTTGTGATTGTGAGAATTTGAGACATGCCTTTTAGGGTCTTATAACTAGGACCACTCCAATAATTTTAGCAATGTTCAGTGTGGATGAATGGTGTCATATAGTTTTATGATATATGGATAGAAACATATATTTCTACTGGAACTATCATTTTGGATTTGGGAATCACTATATATCTAGTGATGGAAAGAATCACGCAACTTTTTGTTTATTTTGGTTGAGATACCCTATGTGGATCTGAATCAGACGCAGTGATGGGGGAACATCACAGTTGTTTTACATAGATCCAGATAATGTGATGTGATTTTTTAGTGAAGTATCATTTTACATTTGGTTTAACATCATTTGTTAAGGATTATTGGTGTTCATTATATTTTGTTCATACAACTATGACCGTAAGTTTCTTTCAGATTTCAGGTATATAGATAGGACCTTTGGTGTCTTTTAGTTTATAGTTATATGACTATGATAATGGATTTTATGTAGTTTTATTTCATACAATCAGAACCATTGATGTTAAATAGTTTAATTTCATACTACCCTGAAATATTATCATGATATGGGAACAATCTACATGATATTTCCAAGAAACTTTTCAGTCATATTCTTTGAAAAGGTGATGCATAGCCACATTTGGGTTCATCTTGGGAATTTATAAAAAAATCTAGGAAATAACATATTTATGTTCCTTTTGAAATGAAATATATATTGTATTCTCTTTGAGATGAATGGAAGCACTAAATAATGTAGGTTTTTGAACTTCTTTTATTCCCATATTCACCTATTTTAGCTCATCAATTGTAGTGAATATTCCTTTCTCAAACATGGGAGGGGAATTCCTAAGGTTATCTTCTTTTTTTCCATCTCTTTGTCATTAGAGGAATTTTCATACAGAGTGGGAAATATAAGGGAATCATAATTACTATATATGTTTTAGAGAAAATATGAATATTAATCATCTTCATGATCTTCTGGATTCATCATAAATATATTTCATGGATGATTGTTGTATCTTATTTTTTCACTAATCAAAAGAGATTCCTAGAAATATGGATTTATGTTTATTTGATTAATTATTGTTATAGGTAGATCTTAATTATTTTTAAACATACACCATGTAATCACAAGGGATATCTCAAATATTTATTACTATTCCCAAATTTAATTCTTCATTTTATTTTGGTCACTGAGAATATATTCATGTTTTCCTTAGAGGAATGAGTGGAGGAAATAAATTATTATTGGTTCGTGAAATCTGATCCCATGATTTTCCATTATTGTTTTAATATTTTAAGGTGTTGTTTCGGGTAATAATTTCTACCATATATTCAAAATAAATTAAAATGATGCCTATATTCCCCATAAATTAATACATGCATTTGATTAATATTTTACATCCAATTATGTAGTTTGTTGTTTCTATATTAAAAATTCCATAGGAGTTTTTTTTCTCTTCATATCATGGGAATTGAGCCATATTCAATGTGTCCATATCCATATAACAAATTTGGGTATTCATGTTGCGTAAGAGACCATAATATCCCATAAAATAGTTGTGTACATCCTGTAATCTTTGATAAGTCACTTACTTTTTTGTGTGAATGTAAGGATTTCACATACCATCTAACCAATCTAGGATCTTGTAATTAGAATTGGTAATAGGTATAAACATGTTTTGTAGATGTGTTTTGGGTAACTCCATCCATGTTTATATATTAGATACATCTTTATCCTTGATATATGAATCCACCATGCCCGACCATAATGGTTTCCTTTCTGGGACACATTCTAAAGGAGTTGAGGAGTCGCTGATGGTTATTAGGGAACTATATTCTTTTATCCTCAATAACTTGAGCACCACTCTTTACTATTGTTCCTAGGTCTTTAGATCCTATCTATATTATTTTTTCATTGATAAAGTATGATTTCGTTGTCAATGAGAGAGATATCATTGTGGGGTGGTTGACTAGAGTAGATTTTCTGAGTAAATTTCATTTGATCCATATCTGTAGTACTATATAGAGTATTATCAATGTATATAGTGTTGCATACTTACGTTGAAAAAGAGATATACCTAATAACTGTGGTGTATATTCTTAAAATCTCATAGATCAAATTAGAAATGAGAATATAAGGAATACTATCATCATCATGAATCGTGGTAAAAATATATTGACCGAAATTTTGGGGTTGGGTCTATATATTATCCTTCTTCTTGATTGATTATAGAATATGTTGACAACAATATAATGAAAGATAATATGAACCCAATACTAATAATAAACTAGAGTAATATGGGTAGCATCTGTGACATTCGATAAATATGAGAATACCTATATGTGGTTGTAAGAGTATTTTGGTCAATCCAAGCAGAACCATGTGTATGATTCTAATTCATTTTTGAATTACCTATCAAAATATTCCTATGAACCAAAACAATGTGGGAATAGATATGATTCTCCACACATATATCTTATAATGGATTATTTTTTGGTCTTTCATCATTGAAAAATAGGATGTGTTCCTAGTCCTATGAGCTACTATAATATTTTTGAGTAGTTTCATTGGTAGGGAAATAAGCATGCTGAATAATCTTTTCCATATCATAGTGACAAATTATTGTTTTCATAGTTACATGATCATGATCATGTGAAATTGAAATATAGATTTGGTTATATAATGGAACATGATATCAGAAAGAGATATATGATTCTCTCTCTTGGTGATCCCCAATTGTAACTGGGTTATGAGCTCGGTCTTGTGAATTTTGAGTACGATGTGTGTATTTTTATATAGGAATGTGACCATATCCAGTAGAATGCACAAATCCATCTTGGTGAGCCCAAATTGATACATATATATGTGTGTATTCCCATTTTATGGCCTTTACTGGAATACTTTGATAATACTCTTGTATGGGATACTTTTATTTGATAAATCTAGTGTGTCAACCTATTCATGATGACCTAATTGGTGTGTTAATCTAGCTCTTGGGATAATAATCTATTCCTGTCCCTACATTGTCGCTGGAATATAATGATGAAGCTCTTCTATTAATTTCACAAGGTACAGGGGATTTCAACAGGCTCTGTACCAAAATTTTTGTTTGTCGCACTCTGCTTCTATGATATGTTGTTCAATATTAATAATTAAAGTTGGGATTTATGTCTACTCTTGTCCTCCTCATACCATCAAAATATGATGATGGGATTTAGGCATGGTGGAATGGATCTATATATTCCCCATGCTTTATTCATAGATATGATAGTGGCCTATGATTGATCTAGTGGAGATATGATTCTTCCCCGTATATTCCATTTCATTCCACAACTGATAATTTTTCCTTTCTTCCCAAATATATGAATTAGTGGAGTTCACACATCTAAAAATTCCCTCACTAAGAAAATTAGGGGTATCCATAATTTTTTATTGATGAGATTACAATTTTATTGTATTCATGGAAATTCTAGAAACTATATTTTGAACATGATTCAAATAATGTCACACAATTATTAAAATGTCACACAATTTACTATCAAATGTCCAAAATGTGTTGTATGTAGTTTGAAATAACATTTTAAATAATTTTTAATTTATTTTAATATAATGTTTCTAGAAAAAAACATGTTTTATAACATCATGATAATAAAACATTATTTTGTAGTAAAATTTCATGTGACTAGGAATAATCAGGATTATTAACCTGATGTGACTATGATGTATCGTACAGTTTGACATCATGCATCCATGAAATTTTATGAAAATTAACTTCTTATGAATAATATTTTTCATGTTATATTCTATTGTTAGGGGAAATATGCTAATATACGTTGCATGACTCTTACTCATATTCCACGAGTTTATGGATATTATATATCTACTAAGATGTTATTTACCTACTTCATTATCCAATCATTATATCTTAAGAAACTCTATATTGTGTTCATATGACAAAGATAGTAGGGGAAGTGATTTTTATGTTCAATCAGCTTCACCTCACTGAACATAAATTATTGTTTGAGTTATGTAAAACAATTATACATATCATAGGCAATTTAATTGGTTACATAATGTAATTCTATGGAATATTATTTTTCAATGTCCCATGATGAAATATGACCACCTCTTAGTATTCGGTATGTGACCCGTTCTCTTATTCACATAATTAATGATATGTTAAGAGTGATCACATGAAATGAGTGGTGATTTATCTATTTGTGGTTCCAATATCCCAATATCCATCATTTTTTTAATATATTTCATAATGTTAATGTATCTATTTTATTGTATTCCTAAGAGATCATTGTTTCACGAAATGATTGGAATAACTTATCATCCAGACAAAACTCATCTTCAAAAATTTGGGGAGTTCTATAATACCGTTATCCATGGAATAGTCAATATACAAATGGAAACATTTTAGTTGGAATGAATATAACATTTATTATCAGTCTTCAATATATAGATGACCAAACTACTTCCCCCACATGCTGCCTATATTTATATTAGCATGGGCATATGGATTATTTTAGATTTCAAGGTGTAGAGTTTGTGTCATTAATGGATCAAGGGTTGGTGTTGATGTATTGGGGGCCTTTGTTGTTTAATATTATCGTAAATAATTAAAGGATACTAACAATACCCTATGAATTATGGAAAGTGAATATGTCCATTGGTTTTCTATGTACCCCTAATGAGTTGAAAAAAATATGGAAAATCACATATACCTTGTGTAATGAGTGTATTAATGATATGAAAATCATTCCATCTTAGTGGGATGGTGTGCGGTGGAATAATTTCTATATTTCAACCTTTTTGGAAAAGAAAAATATGTAAAACTCCCCAACCCTTGGGGATGGGTAACTGTAATACATGGAAAGAATATGTAGGATGTTTCTAGTACACCCTAACATGGTATAGATCTTAGATGTATTCCCAAAATAATTTCAGAAAAATATCATTTTCCTATTATTATAATTGAGTGAGCTAGTCATCCTCATAAATTACCTTAACAAACATAATGGGATAACATTAATGGTATGTTGTGTGGATGATGATTAGAGTTTCAACATGGACCCCAAAAACTGAATTAACTATTTCCACTATCCATATGATCTATAAAATTTTTACACACACAAAACCTACGTAGTCAATAATACCATATGTAGATTCATGAAAGATTATAAATTTTCCTTCTTTTCATTTAGTGGAGGCTGAATGTAGGTGACAGATCAATGACTTAGATGCCTTCATGATGGTGTGATTATAAATTTTCAGAGTTTTCTCATCTGGATCAGAAGCTAATTCCGACTATTCCGATAATATCATATTGATGTTGGCCTTTGTGGGGTGGTGCGCCACATTATTATAGTATCTCATTTGATTGATCAATTATTGAATTCCTATTTGGTGGGATTATTCCTACTATACAATTTGATGTCTCATCTCGTACTAATATTTTTTAGTTGTTTGAACCCACTTTACAATTTTATAGTTCATTTATGGTAGTAATGACAATATCATAAGGTGAAACAAGATAATAATTTCCCTATTCCTATATAATGGGGTGCACTATTTTATGCAATAGTTGTCACGGATAATTATGACGAAGTTAGAGGCTCCTGGAAAGTGATGATCTAGGATATATTCTAATTCACTGTTAGGATAAACCAGTCGGCCTAAAACACATCATAAGTAAAAGGGATATAATCATATTAAATAATTCTATAGTTTGGATTCCATGATAGGATATCCAATTGGATACATCAATTTTTATCATTGCGGTAGTCGCAACATCATCTTCTTATACTTATGGAATCAGTTTCATATTTTGGTGATGAGGAAAAAAAGGGTAGGAGTCATACAAGGTATCTCTTACATGGTTTTGTTTACATGTTGATTGTCTTTGTCTACATCTCTAATATTGTGTATTTATATGTTGTCATGTTTTAGGGATACATTCCAAATGCGGATAAAGGTGGAAACAAGTGACACTTCCTTTATACAAATCCTTCATATTAAACATGACTAGTTAGAATTCATCCTCTAGATGATTTAATGAGATTATTCCAAATTTGAAATAGAGTAACTGATCAGGTAATACAAGACCAGGATGTTCACCAATTGGAACTACATGTGTGGCATTGGTGATATCATATGGTTGTACGTTTGGGCCATAGCATCTATGGATGTGTTTGTACATGGTTGGTGTGTTAGTCTGCTGTTGAAAATAACATGAGTTTTTCTTAAAGTGTTACCATCATTTCCAATAGTCTTTCTGATGCCCTATAAAAAAAGGACCCTTGTGTTTGATATAATATATGACAAGTGACTGTAAGTGCCTAATGTAATATATTTTCCGTATACATGATAATATAATTTTTATTTGAAATAAATTCTATATTTTCCAAAGCTGACCACATCAAGTCAGATTACAATGAACATGACACCGATTTAGCGTATATCAAATGCATCAATGAACAACCCCTATATATTACGTTACTTTAAAAATAAATATTATTTGATGGTTTCCTCAATAAGTAATATAGAGTCATTCTAAGAAAATGTATATAATAAAAGCATTATTATTTAATACATCAATATTTAACCTCAATGTTTTATTATAGTTCAAGAATAATAATAACTATAAAATGAAAATATATTAATTATAAAAATATATTATTACATTATATGACATAAATTATATACAAATTATTCTATGAACCAGTTCAATATAAAAAAATATTTTTATTGAAATATTTTTTATTTTCACAAATCTATTTTACCCTATTAGATAAAATTTAATAAAATAAGTTAGTGATATTGATTTAATATATATATATATATATAATATTTTATTAAATCAATTATATTTTTTATTCATCCAATATATTTTCTAAACATAATTTAATGGGAAACCCAATATTTCATATAAAACCCTCTATTTTTATGAAGTCATTTTTCAGCAATTTAATAGAAATCTTATATTATATATTATTTATGACACTATTATGAATTTAAAATGATATAATATAAATTATTTTTTAATTAATAGTGTCAAAATTATCTTATTATAAATTTCATGTTTTTTCTGAGACACATCATTTTTTAGTGAATTGTAGAAAATATTGCATTTTAGTTAAAAACATATTTTCTTTTAGAGAATTATTAATGTTTGGTTATATTATAATTTGTTAAATTAACATTGGATCAATTATTAATATATTAAAATAAATTGTTTTATTATAATAAATTATACTTTTTAAATTGAATAAAAAAAATAACACTCTTTTGATTAATTTTCTAATAAAACATGTTATTCAATCTATATGTGAGATTAACATTAATGTAGATTTTGTTGCTTATGTGATTTATATTTTTCAAATCTGAAAAAAATGTAATAAATATAATATTTGTTTTTTAATAAGATCAAATTAATTTTTTACAAAAATGAGTAGTAAATTTTATTAAAATTAATTATAATAATTAATGATTAATTAGGGATAAAATGGACTAAATCCCCATGTTGTAGGCCCCAATGACATAGAAACTTGGACAAACCCCATTTTATAGCTATATTTCAACCATGAACATTCCATTAATTATTTTTTTGGGTCTTTTATGACTTTTTAAGAAATCACATGGGCCCACATAACTTGTTTTCAAGAATACTAAGTGAGTCCTTTTGCTTTCTCGTAAAAGGTCCAACGTCTACTAATTTCTCAAACCTATGAACCCTACTATGTTTATCCCAAATCTGAAGAAATTTCCTCCAAAAATTCATCCACTCTTCATATAAGACTCCCTTTAGGCATAATACATTCCATAGTTTCCTTTTGGTCTAACCTAAATGATGTTACCTGACAAAAAGGTAATGAATTTTTTAATCTGTCATGATTATTTGCAATTATCCAACTACCAAAATATCTTTAATATACTAATTAATAACAAAAATAGTGTCTAAAATAAAATAGGAAATTATTATAATATGTTTTACACATAAACATACACACATCCTTATCTACAGGGCAGCAAACATACTGTTTCTGTGAACGGCGAATTACTGCCTCACTAATTGATTATTGTTCAATTATCCATTACTGACTCTTATGGTGGCCATTATAATCTTAACACTATTTAAATATGATATATATTGTTTTTGTTATTTTACAACATTTAATTTTTATTTATAACATACAATGATGATTTCAATGTTTTGTAAGTATGATAATCTCATTTTAGGAAGTGTGGACTACCACCCCTTAAATAATAATTATTTATTCATACTAAACATGGATCATATAATGTGTGGATTTATTTTAAAATATGAGACATAAAAAATAAATAATATATAGATAAATTATTTACATTTCTATATATTTATATATATATCATTTTCCTTATTACCCCTTCACACACTTTAAAAGAGATAACGACGTCCGTGGACGTGTGGACTACTACCACCTCGACATGATATGATTCCTTTTACAACATATAATTATATACACACATATATATATGATTACATTTAAAGATAATGATCATTATGTCTTGATTTTATTTACTTACGTTCATTCCAAAATGATAATATAAAAATGGGAATGTTACTCATTTGTATGTATGGGATACCATCTCCATGATAGTTACGTATTCTCATTTTCATAAAAAATTGTAATAATTTATTTTAAATATATAACTGATGTAACAATATTATCATTATGTCATTCTGATTTTTCTGTAGATGTTATATATTGAACTACATGACAAATTTTTACCAATAATATTCATTTTGACACATAAACCAGGTTTGGTCAAAAACACCTGAGTTAAACATAATTTATTAATTGGTTGTTAATATCTGGGAAATAATCCCAATAAATAAAATTAAACAAAAAAATTATTCTGAATCATGTATACAATTATTATATATTTATTATATACTGATATAAACAAAGTTCACCTGAATTGAAACACAAGGTGAGGGTTTCTTGTTTCATTTTCATTTCACAAGGCATACATAATACCTGTGCACCTAATTTCTTATCTATGGTCTAAATACATAAAAATTGAAAAATAGTGTCATGAACCCTATTATATTCACGGTATTTAGATTTTACATTTGATGATTATCACGTTTGGGTCATTCTATTCAAATGTAATGGATTTTTTCTCAATTTCATGTCATTGAAAAATATTGTATTGTTATGAATATAGATTATTTTATATGATGTATATATTTCCATTGACATTATATATCTTTAATCTATTTAATCCCATGATATTATTACGTTCATTCAATTATACTCATTCATGAGGATATAATTAATATTTTTTGATGTGGTATGGTGTGATTTGTAATATTTAATGATTATTTTCCTCATGACTAATCATAATAATATTCTAATAGAATTTCCATTCATGGAAATTATATATACATTATTCAATATTACTGTTCAGTCGTATCTAGTTATTCATGGAAATATTTAGTTTTTATTGCCATTTTCCACAATTTATTACTCAATGAGTTTTAATATTTCATTAAAGAATACCCAACTTCAATTATCTCTTAAATCAGATAAGCTACTCTCTTATAAAAACCATTCAGTATTTTAATGATTTAAAAAGTTGTTTTAAAATTACAAGGTAATGATAATATTACCCTTTTTTACAAATCTCATAGAAGGTGTCATAATTACATTTTCCAAATGACGCATTTTCTATCCTTTTACCATAATATTGGAATATTCATTTTTTATTATATGACAAGTAATGATTTATTTTTTCATCATTTGATTGAATCCTAAATCTAAATTTAAAATGGTTTTTAAAAAGAAATAGAAATTTTCCTCATGAATATTTTAAAAGTGATTCTTTCATTTCATAAATGCCAACAATTTTCTATATTACTCCACCTGGGTTCGTTGTATTGATATTATCCTTATTCATCTCTTGTATGGTTTTTTACTAATTGGGACAATGATATATTTAACACTCACTTCCTTTATTTTTTTAGTCATGGTGATGTATTAAATTTCTGATGATCATTGAACATTGAATTCTCCCTTATCATCCATTTCATTTTTCATGGATATTATAATTTCCTAAACCATATACCATTTAACATACCATGCATACAGAAAAACATATTTTAGTAATAAGGGAATTAATTCGAGACCTTTATTTCTCATAATATACCGATATTTGATAAGGAGTATTAGTTATTTGAATTATTCAATATGTGGAATGTTTTGGCCTGGAAGAGATAGGTGGAGATTGGAATTTATATATCACTTTGATACATTGATAGATTCTCATTTGTAAAAGGATTGTGCAAATTTTTTTATACCCTTAGTTTTAAACCATGATTGTTAATGCTATTGACAATAAATAGTACCCATGTTCCGTAGAAATGATGTTCATTAATAAATAATATCCCTCGTAGTAGTTTCATCCATTGCTCATCCATGATATTTTGCATTTACATCTCCATAGAAACATTTCATTTCATTTCATTGATTAATGTAATTTATTTTAGTTTCACACCTTTCCATATTTATTGTTCACTATTTACATAATTTAATGGAATGCGATTATAGTTATTAACTTTAATATTACATTCTTTCTTAAACTCAATTTTTTGATTACATTACATGTGTTTTTTTATTTACCCTAACATATTAACAATTCCCATTTATTGGTTAATTATTTCTATATATTTTTACCTTTTAAAAAATATGAACTCAACCATAATTTATTTCATTCTCTAGGAATCCAGGAATCTTACTATTAAATATATATAATTGTTTACTAGATTTATTAGAGTTATCATCTAAGTATATTATTTATTTATTTTAATAGAAAATGATGTTTTAATCAATGTATTAATTTATATTACAATACACAATTATGAATCTAGTTTACCAAGACTACTAAACTAATCATTCCATCAATACATGAATCATTATAATCTTTCCAATGTATTTAGTATCATACATCTACCATGTTATATCTTATGATGGGACATTTCAGTTGGTATTAGAAAAAGTTTTATAGCAATATTGGGAAATGGATTGAGGAAAACCAATATTAGAAAACATATCACTAAGGTAAAATTTGAATAAGTATATATGAAAACCCTATAATTTTGGTAAACTATATATTATGTGAGTATTCATAGAAATATATGATTTTCAAGATACTACAGGTGGACATGGTTACTGTATAGATTTATCTAGGAGTAACAACTCAAACATAGTGTTTCGGGCTTGACTATGAGTAACTTGGTACCAAACAATGTGCCTTAATAAAAACTTGGTATGACACACCAAGGGGATATGTAGAGGATAAACCACATTTTCTTTATAATCAATTAGGAATTATTTGTATACATAATTTTTAACCAATGTTTAATCTAACGATTTTTAGATTGAAGATAAGGTGTCATGATTTACAAATACAACTAAACATGTTATAGAAAAAATTTAGACATAGAAAGGACCTATATAGAAATAAAATTTGTGGGGTTTTTATGTATTGGGGTTTTATTGAAATCCAATGTTAAAATTATATTTAGAGAATAAAAAAATTCAAGGATGTTAATCATATTTATATTTGGAACTTATATTAATATGGTTTCAAAAAAGGAAAACATGTTAGCTTGGTGAAAACAAATGAAATGGAGTTGGGATGCGGGAAAAGAAACCATGTCCTAAAGACTATAAGGGTTTCCCAGCATCCATTGACCTACACATGTCCTTGTCAATTTTCCTTGTTTTTAGTTAAACATTTTTATCAGTAACTATTAATTATGAACCCGTGGTAACCATATTGAATATTTGAAATTAATCAATTTATAATAGTTATTTTGGAAGATAGTTAAAGGAGTATAGTAAGACTTTTCACTCATTTATAGGCCTTAAGATCCTTTAAATGTTTATTTTAGTGCTTTTGGGATAAAAAATGTCAGTGGTGGTAATTAATTTATGGGAGTAATGGGATGAATTATAATTTGATCTGAGGAAATACAAAAGTTATTATTATTCATATGAGATGGAAACCTACAAATTAATAGTGTTTCCTTATATTCTTGTTTATAATTACATAAACTTATATAAATAACTATGAAATACATTTACTTCCTAATACCTTTATTTATGCTGAACATGTGGTCTTCTCAATCAATAAAGATTTATGGATTTTATGCCCTCTATATTTCATTGATTATTCGCATGTTTTTTATTTATGACCTCATTCACTCTTTATAAATATTTAACTATTTCCTCAATGTATGTATCTCCACATTTCACTAATATTATCTTACATATAAACCTATTTACATGGTATTCCATGTGACATTTTTTACATTCTATTCTATCTTCTAAGGAGGATGACTTATGAAACATTCACATGATGTGTTATTTCAAACATAGGTTGTATCAATAAATATATCACTATAATCAATTTTAAATTGCGAGGATTTAATTTTAATATGTTGGGGAGAATGTGATGCCCCAAAAAAACTAATGTAAGAACATTGTGTTTGATAGCATGTATGACACATGATATCAATAATGTAATGTAATATAACATCTATATAAAATATAATAAATTCACTATTTAAAATATAATAAATATATTTTAATGCATGAAACCCCAAGATAGCTTGCAATATAGATTTCACTAATTTATCATACATCCTATGCAACAATGACCTTTTAGTATAGCTTTACTTACATGTAAATATGGCATTCTTTGATGGATTCCACTCTACTCAATATCAAGCCTTAATGAGAAAAATTCTATAATTAATTTATTGTTATTTAATACAATAATATATAACCTAGACGATATATTAAAAGTAATAAAAACTATTTTATGACATTTTAAAATATATGGTTTAAAATAATATATTATAAATTCATTGGTTAATAATTATTTAGAATTGAATATAATAACCATTTCAATATTAAAAAAATATTTTTATACAAAACAATTGATATGTTTACATAGTTATTCTACTATAATAAAATAAACTAATAAAAATAAATGAGTGATATTAATGTATTATATATATATATATACCTATTTGTAAAATTAAATCAATTTAATTTAATATTCATTCTAAAAAATTATATATAATAAAAAAGCATACCCAATATTTTGAATTAAAAGCTATATTTTTATTAAAAAAATTTTACCACAGGTTAATGGGGAAAATATTTAATATAATAATTATGAAACTTTTATAAATTTAATTTTATAAAATAATCTTTATTTCTAATAAATAATTTTAATATTATTATAGTTTTATTTTTTTGGATTTTTTGGAGAAACCTCATCTTTAGTTTATAGTGAAAATAATACGTTTTAGTTAGAAACTACATTTTCATCTAAATAACCACTATTGTTAAATTATATTTTATAATATTTTTTAAGTCGCACTGAATAAATTATTCATCAATTAATACAATTTATTTCATTATAATCAATTTACACTTTTAAATTTAATCTAATAATAATACAATCTTTTGAACAATTTTATACTATGACCTATTAATCCGTCTGTCTGTGAGATTAGAATTAATAATAATTTTTATGCTTTTGGGATTTTAATTATGAATATAATATATAAAACATTTTAGTAAAAATTTTATTTTTTTAATAAGGTCAACTTAATTCTTGACATAATTGATTAGTAAAGATTATTACAGTTAGTTGCAATAACTATGGTGCATTCAGGCATCAAATGGAATAAAATTTAAATTTTTATAGCCCAATTGACCTAGACACATGTCCAACCCCCATTTTTTTGAAATATTTCGGTCATAAAGCTTCCATTCATGAGATTGGATGGTTTTAATGATTTTTTAATGTAAAAACTTGATCACACCTAACTTCGTTTCTACAATACAATGTGAGTAATTCTCCTTCCCTTTAAAGGCTACAACCTCTACCCATTCCTCACTCCTCTAAATACTCTTAATATTGACCATGTTCACCTAAAATGGCCTAAAATTTTACTTCACCTTGACCTAGAATCCTCGTTTTGGGAATAATACCTACATGGGATTCCTTTTGGTTTAAACCAAAAGAAGTTCCATGATAAAAATGTAATGTCTTTTCACGATCTCTCTAGTTTCATTCATATTATCCAACACGAAATATTTCTTTATTTTATTCTAACATAACAAATATATTATACCCTATGTAATTTATATTTTTATTAAAATTATTTGACCTACACTAACACACACCTACATATAATTGGTAACAAATATACTTTTTCTATGAATCACAAACTACTGCCACAAACAATGATGATTAAACAATTCTCTATTACTACTTATTATAATGTCCATTATCATATAAATTATATTTACATTATATATATATATGTTATTTTTAATTTTTTATCCTTATATAACTTTTATTTATTTCAAAACATTAATATTTTCATGTTGTGTAAATATGATAATCTTGAATGAGAAAGTATGGACTACCACCCCATTAATGCATTATGATTCGTTCACACTAATCATGGAATGTGTACATGATGGATTTAATTAGACATATGAGGCATAAAAAATTATTAATAAATTCATTAAATAATTACCATAATATATAATAATGTCATTTCCTTTATTACCCATTCGAACACGTTAGAAGATATAGCTTCATTTGTGGACGTGTGGACTATCGAATCCTCGACATTATGTGATTCCTTTCACACCACAAAATTCTATAAATAAGTATATATGATGAAATAATTTTATAATGGTCATTGTATAATTAAAAAAGTTTATTAAATTATGTCCACAAGGATCATTCAATAATGGTATTGTTAATCTTGGATATGTACGGCCAACAGACACCAGGATTGTGAAATATTCTTATTTTCATATCCATAGTTATTGAATAATTTGAAAATAATAATTGATGAAATAATATGATTAATATTTCAATTTTATTATATTGGATATGTTATATAATAAACCATATGACCATATTTTTCCAACAATAGTTTTTTGACACATCAATAGTATTTGGACATAAACATTAGACGTAAACATAATTGTCTACATAGTGGTACAAAACGTAGTATCAATTGAAATAAATGAAAATTTATTAATGAAAAATTATATGAATCATATAGAAAATTAACATTATATTATTATACAATAATTTAATGTATGTTCACATGAAATGAAACACTATGTATGGGATCATTGTCTCATTCTCATTTTTGGAGTTATAAATAATCGTTGTTCACTTAACTTCGTATATATGGTTTAAATACTGCCATATTGACTTATATTATTATGAATCCTAATATATTAATTTCATTTTGATCTTTCATTTTTAGGATTATCACTTTCGGGTGTCTGTATTCATATGTAATTAATTGTGTATCAAGTTCATATTGTTGATGCACATTGTAATATTATGCATCTAGTTTCTTTTATATGACTTATATATTTCCATTGAGATTATATATAATGAATCTCCTTAATCAAATGAAATTATTAAATTAATTATATATTAATCCTTCATGATTTTATAAATTAAAATATTTCAATGAGTTATGGGATGTTTAGGAATGTATAATGATTATTTTCCTGACGACTAATCCTAATAATAATTCTATTGATTTAACATGTGAGGAAATTATATAAACATTGATCAATGATCCCTTTCATTGTCATCTGGATATTATAGACCATTATGTATTATTATTACCATTATTCAAATATTTGGTACTCAATGTGTTTTAAAACTATTTTAGTGAAATCCCAACTTCACTTCCCTCTTTAGTCAGAGAAAAACATTTTTAAAAAAACTAATTTTTATTAAGATGTATTCAAAAATGATTTTTAAATGATTGGATGAATTATAAATTTCCATTTTTATTTTACAAATCTATTAGATGGAATTTTTCTTCACTATAAAAATTATGAATTTTCAAACCTTTTCCAATAAAAAATGAATTTTTTTTCCCAGTAAGATAAGTACATATTTATCAACTGTCAATTATTTGAAGACTGCTTTTCAATTTCAAATGGTTTTCAAAAAACAAAGCATAATTTCCACACGAAATATTTAAATATTTAATCAATAATATCATCAATGTCAACAAGCCTCTATTTTACACCACATGGCTCTATTATATTGATAAAATCATTAATCATCCTCTTAATGGTTCATCATTGATTTAGAAAAGGATAATATTCTCATTCAATTCGTTGAATAATTTGTTATTAACCTTGATGTATTAAATTTCTTATCATCATTTAACATTTAATTTAACCAAATCATCGATTTCAATATTTAGGGATATTAATATTACGTATGTTATATATTATTTTACATATTGTTTATACATTAATACTTATTTTATTATTTTTTTAATTGTTGATTTATTTTTATATCTCATCCAAAATTGTTATTTGAAAAGGCATAATAGTAATTTTTATTATTCAATATGAATAATGATTTTGATTGGCAATGATGGGTGGATCCTAAACATTATATAGCTCCTCAAAGCATTGATAGGTTCTCATGAGACGAATAGTTACACAAATGGGTTTATACCCTTACTTTTAAATTGTATTGTGAGAGTTTATAATGGTAATAGTTCCACATGTACCTTATACATGACATCCATTTTGAAATAATTTCCCTCAAAGTAGTTTTTTTATTATTTATCCATTATATATTGTGTCGAAATATCTATGGATACATTTCATTTAAGTTCATTAATTAATGGCATGTGTTTCAATTTCATACCATTCAATATTTGTTTTTCCTTATTTTGTTATTTTAATGGAATGTGATTCTAGTTACTAGAATTCCATATTTCATATGTTCTTACATTCATTTTATTTATTACATGGAATGTGTGTGTCAGTTATTTACCTTGTCATATTGACAATTCTAATTAATGCATTATTGATTTCACTATATTTTTCTATTATTGATCATTTTAGCTAACCCTTATTATATTTAATAATCTTTTAATACAAGAATCATACTATGAATTTTATACAAGGAATTACTAGATGGATAAGTGTTATCCTCAAAGAATTTTTTTTTATTTGTTTAGAAAAAAAATATTTTGTTACCATGATATTCATTTATAATAAAATGCTCATTTCTATATATAGTTTACTAAAATGGATAAACTAACATGTTAATTAGGGATTGATTCCTTTTAATCATGCTATTTTTTAGTAGCAAACACTGGATTATGGTTATCGTTGGCTAGGTTTCTAAATTCATGAAATCAATTGGCATGTTTTTTATTCCATTTTTTTGTTATGTAATCTAAGAGTCCAATAGATGAATCGATAGACATTATTTGTGTATAATACGATATAATCATAACTATATGATCAATTATAATCATGGAAACATGATATAGATTTGGTCCCTTATTTTATTAAAGTTTCATCATATCAATAAAACCCCTATCAGGTTCACTGTTTAGTTTCCTAAAAAAGGATGAAAACATGGTCTGACAAAAACTAGTGTGTCTACCATTTTAATATTTTAAAATAAATGACATGGATAAAATATTTCACTTCAGGTTCACCATTTTGATTTCAGAAAAATTATTAATGGTTTATCTTATTGATTTATTGTGGTTGATTTAGGGTGGTCGAACTATGATTTTTATCTGGTTTAATATATTTTCCTCTAGAATAAATCCCCAATGGATCGAAAATCCATAACTAAGAGTATACCTTCTTTATAAAGGAATGTGGTCGATGGAAATTTCATACCAAATGAATCATATGAACTCACATTGATTGAGATGGTGTCAGGTTGGGTTGATCTCACCATTTTGGTTGAATTATTTCCAATTTTTGGACACTCTTATTGATTTAAGATATTTGTGTTAAATTTAGCATTGGTCTCAATACGAGAATTGTTAGCCATGTGCAAATTCATTCATTAAGGACATGTTTTTATACGAACAATTTTGTGTTCCATGACATTTCCATCATTCTCTTATTCATATATGATGCTTTAGTATATTTCAATTTTTGAGCTCAATGGAGTTTATTTATATCCATGTAGGGGGTGGTATCTTGGATTTGGAATTGCAATTTTTTGAGGCATCTTACATATTCTATTTGAACTGAATTCAAACCCCACATAGTTTTTTGGCAGAGTTTAAGTTCATATCACAGGACTACACCATGTCGTTTAATATCAAATTGAAAGAACATAAATATAAGTCTAAATCTGTGAAGGGGGATCCTACTTATGTTATTAATTTTGGAATCAGATTCTATATATTTCATGTTGTGGGTGTCTTTAATGTAAATGATGATGAAACAAATTCTTTTAGAGTGACTTATGCATGTAAGGATACGATATGTTTCCTTATCGATATTATGACCCTTTGTTTGAAATGAGATATAATCGTGCTTATATCCATTTGAAAGAAAAAAATAGGGAAATCCCCATCATGTTTGTAGTGTAATCATTACTAGTCTATAGGAACATGTGATTCATGGACGATGAGGTAAATAAGAGATTATGGATGATTTTACATTTTCTATAGAAAACAATTTATATGGGACATACACATTAGTTCTTTCCATAGATTGGTATGATTACCAGTCTTATGGATGTTATCATATGGATCTTGGGACATAGTAAGTTGACATAAATATCATTTTTCTAATAAGAATTAGTGTCATCGTAGTTCATTTTTTCACCATCCATTCGATGGGTATGTGTTACTTGAGGAATGGTCACGATTACACATAAAAGGATTCATGTCTTTAATCCCAGGTATCATTTAAAGATGGATTGTGAAGGTTAGAAAAATAATGGGAGAATTCAGTCTCATGAGCTGAAAACATTTGGATATTATGGGACACACATCAATGTAAATTACCATTTGTGATCGTGACTTATAATGTAATACTACATATCTTGTTTGGATAGGAATCACATTTCTCTATGTTTTAATATAAATAAACAACTAATGGGTTCCGATATATGATTAAATCAAGAAAAATAATTGTAATACCCAAGGTTCATGATGGTTAAGGTCCCCTATAAGGATTAATTGGCTTGTTATAAATTCAATATATACATTCTGATGAATAATCAATGATAATGACCATGAAATGTTTGTTAAATATGTTAGTCACAACATGGAGATCCCAGATAGGATATGTCCATAAATAGTTTCACATGACTATGCAACCCGAATCCATTAAGGACACTCCACTTCTAATGTCAGTATTGGACTGAATGCTTCTTGTAAGAGGTTCAAAAGAGGTATGTCTAAGTGTGTCTAGTGAAAAAGGTTAAAATTTCAACAAAATATTTCTAATTGATTTACCTTACTCGACATGATCATATTCGTGACATGTATGGATCATATATAGGGATTCTATGGAATTTATGATTGACATGTTCAGTGTGATAGTTTAATATGTAAGACATGCCTAAGGGTATCTTCTTGAGATCTTATAATTTTATACCTGACAAGTTCAAGGTGTCAACTTGACTTGGTAAACATGTAAAAGGGTGTCCTATTAAAATGTCAAATATTTATATCATCCTAAAAGACTATGTGTCTAGATAATTTCTCTTAATCAACAGAATTTCATGAAATTTCATTACATGATCAACCTCACATGTCATGAAAAATATTCTAATGACCAAGATGAATTGTCCAAAGGCTATTTCATGATAATGTAGACCTACCATTGCATTGTCTCATGAAAACAATAGAATGTATAGGGTCTCAAGAGGTAATCACAAGACTAGAGATGAGACTTTTGAACATGTTATCTTACAAGAGACACATGACGAGTTCTTGAAATAATTTACATAGTAGTTTGAATGAAAATATTGTACATCATAGGGTTTAAGTAACCCTTCAAAAGGGTTAATGATTACAGAATAATGTAAAATGGATCTAGTAGAATTTGGATTTTTATTTGAGTATATATATTGAAGGCGCATGTACCTTGAATTGTATGGAAGTAGTTAATGCTCCTAGGTATAGGGTTTTCAGGGATAGAGGTTGGAATTTCAATGGGTTCTCCCCGATTTCTATGTCCATATACAATTTTTCGGGTTCCCACATTATTCATAATTTATCAATAGTTTTATATCCTTAATGGATTCTTGTGAAGGGTTTTTTGATCATTTATAATGGATGCATAATTTTGTGAAATCATATGCAGGGGCGATTGGGTGAGGAAAGTCACTGTCTATGAGGCCATCATATGTCCAAGGGGAATATATTAAATTGTTTATATATGTTTATGAATCCATATATAGGGTTGAATAAAAGCATTCATATTTCTCTGGTTCACTGAAATGTGTGACCATGGGTGCATATAATTTGATCTTTAAGACTATTTGGAGGCATTTCATGTCCATTGGTTCTCATGTACCTCAAATACTATTGTCCTGGAAGAGTGTTCTCGTGATAGGGATACATGTCTATAGATGATCATAAAAAAATTGATGTGTCTCTTAAATGATGATCCACATGACATTATTTTATTCATGTGGTCATGTGGTCTTTTGGTTAATGGCGATTTATCATGATGAAATTTTGTGGGGGGGGGGGGGTTCACATGATGCGAGTCCTTCCATTTTACATAGAGATACTCAATATAGACTATAGGTAGATTCTCTACATATTATCTTCTTCTTTGTCATCCATCACTCATGTTATCCCCTTCAGATATCTTTGTTTTACTAGTGGAGTGGAAGTATTTATAATGGAGGATTCTGGATGAACTGTATGCCACATTTCTTGGTTTTCATTTCATGTGAACTATATAGATATAGTGGAGAACTGTACATAAAATAATGGCAATAGATTATCATGATGTTTCACAAGAACACATGATAAACCTTCACGTGGTGCCTTTATTTTTGAATATAATATTGTATGTAAGGAAATATATAAGCATGTTTTCTTATCATACATATGACTATGTGGAATATAGATAATTATGGCCTCAAAAGATTACTTTTGTGGTTCATGTGATAGTTTGAAAAATATGTAGTGAAACATTTGAAAACTATCATGAGCTTCTTGTGATAAAACTAAAAAAATAATTTCATATACCTCACATGATGAAGTGTTACATTCTAGTTATACAAGGATTTTGATGTTAGGATAGCTTCTCATGAGAGTCACCTCATATTTCATGACCCTTTGATCATTCATGTTATCATTTTGATACATGTGTTTGAATTATCTATAAAGATTCATGCAAGAGAATCATGGTAATTTTTAATATATTGTGACGGCCATTGGGGTGGATATCTAGATTTGGATTAAGCTTTATGTGTCTCAGGATCCCATTGAGACAACTAGCATAATGGTGGTCAATGGATTTGTTAGTGGAGTAGATAGAGAAAAATATGTCACTCATGTTCATTAACTATTGGTTTTATTATGTGTCGTGAGCAAGCATGAGGTTGAAGATTTTCTTATGAGGTTATCATATGGTGTTGAGAATTTTGGTAAGAAAATAATTATTTTTTCAATATGGGTTTTATAGAGGAATACTTTCATACAAAACATCACATCCCACAAAAATTTGATGCATGGATATATTGTTATCATTATTTTCTCATGGATTCACTAATCACAGGAATTGAGTATTGGGGTTCATTCCCAACCCTGTATAGTACAATCCAATGTCAGACCACTATACCAATACACTACATCCCTACACCCTGTCTATACTCATCATGTATGCACATTCCTATGAGACCCCTTATACTGATTCTATCCGGCCATGATGAATACCTATAAATGGTTGAGGTGACTCCCACATGATCATGTGTTGAGCTGGCATGGCTACAAATTTTAGGAATCCAAATTTCTCTAATGTCACATAGCTAACTATATACAGTAATTATTTACATATAATAAGGTTCTAAGTAAAAGACCTTATAATTCATAGATTCCCCCATTTACTCCTTTAGGAAAAATATTTTTAAAAAATTTCTATAGAATTAAAATGTCTCTAATATTCAATGGAGGACATCATGGTGCACAATTATGGGATTCTACAAGAGCAAAATTATATAAAATACCCATAGAAAGAAATGGGTTAAGTAGTCATGTCATATATCACAATCAAATGGTGTAACGTAACTATTTCCATTTGTGAAGGGATTACTACATTATTCAAAATTTATTGGTATTAACAATATTATATCATGAGAGAGGAATTCTATCTAATGTGATTTTATAAAATGGTTTTATGGCAACAATTGTAAATGAAATATGTAATCGGTTTTTTAAGGAATAGGGAAATGGATCTTTAAATATAATGAATGAATAATAATATCCATAAAACCAAAAATGAACTAAAATTATTTTCCATAAAGGAATATGTTTTCTACGAAACCATGGGTGTATTAGAACCTTTCAGTGAGTGATATTCAAATATATTTAATGAAAATAGAGATTTTCAATTTATTTAAATTTTCAAAGTTGATGAAATTGAAAATGGGACATTAAAAATATTTGTTGGACCCTCTATAATATATTAGTTTTCATAATCACAAATAATGTTAATATACAGATTCTACTATGTCAGGACATTTAATATATCTAAGTAAATCAATTATCTCATATGTTTCTATATATTTCAATAATTTAATAACCTATATATATATATTAATATGTTTTCAAGTGTATTTTTACATGTGTTGTTTCTTATAAGACAGTCACTTCATGAGATTTTTAGTGTCCCTGGTACTAATAGTTTGTTCAACACACCTATGATTGACACAACAATGTTTGTCACACCGATGTTCGAAACAACAATGTTTGACACACCAATGTTCGACACAATGATGTTCGACACACTGATGTTCGACATACCTATGTTCGACACACCTATTTTCCACAAACCAATGATGACACACTGAAGATGACACACTGAAGATGATAAAATGAAGATAACACACCAAATATGACACACCAATGATGTCACAGTCATGTTAACAGACCAATGATGATAGACTGATACTAATGAATCAATGATATTCAAAAATTACTGTTTCAAATTTATTAATTAAAATTTATTTCTAACGGTTATATTTAAACAAATTAATGTTTTTATATTATTTAATGTTGTTTCTAGGATTATCCGTAGAATGTATGAGGAACATACATGTGGGGAGATCTTCATGCCTAGTGGACCTTGATGTATAAAAAAATTACATGCTCAACCTAAAATGAGTGATACTAAACCCGATAGAAAAACAAAAGGTTCGCTGTTTGAATGTGAAACATATTTCAAATAGAAAAACATAAATCTTGAGTACACACGATGTTTTATAAGAAAAAATCTTTTGATTCATTATGAACATCCTCACAAAGAAGAGCTAAACCATTTCACACTAAGAAGCTAGATTACAGAATCTACGATACTCTGTTCTGAAGCCAACTTCTTGAAGAGTTATCAAATATCATTTTCTCTACATCGAATGATTCCATAGCTTTATTATACAACAAAAAAGGATTTATAAACCATGTTATCATTTAATATCATTGTTGTGATCAATTGATTCCTATTTGAGCAGTGTGTGTATTTTTTGTGTCACACACACTATGTGAAGAGCATAATATAAGGATATTAAAATATCCTCACTCTCAATTCATTTTTTACTCTTTTACCCCACGTAGAACTATAGAAATTATCCTATGTGAACTGTTTGATAGTTTTACCACAAATAAATATGGTAGATGTTATGAGTGAAATGGAAAAACATGTGTGCTTTTGTGAACACTGATCCAAGGTGGGGATCAAAATTTTATTAATTTAATCATCTTGGTGGCCATTTATCACCATGTGGTGTGGAATACGTCTTAGTTTGAGGTTGAACCTCTTGTTTTATCAACTGTCCTATTTTTCTTCTGTTTTAATCATATATTATTTTTTCATATTAAGAAAAATTGAACATTGATAGTTAGTTAAGAAACTGTTTATATCTGTTTTGAATTAGTATATTAGTTTTGAATGAGTGACTAATCTTTAGTTTTGTAAAGACGAGAACTAATAAATCTTTTGAGAAACTTATTAAACCTTCAGGGCATTTATAATTCCTCAACAAACTGACGTAGACTTTATTTTAATAGGGGATGTTAATTTAAAGAACCTTTTCTAACAGAAATATTTATAGACACTCAATTCACCCCCTATTGAGTCATCTACTCGCACCAAAATTTGGTATCTGAGGCTCTTAAAAAATTATTTGTCACTTTTATATCGTGTCAAAGGCGATTATAGTTGTTTTCCAAATATCTCAATTTTTTTTATTTCTATATTTTTATCAGTAATGGCCTGGACCTCTCAGATCCATTATATTGTGAAAATATGGTGTTTGAGGTGTTTCTTGAAGTCATGGTGAATTATCCCCAACAATTTTTCAAATTTCCATTTCTGTGAACAGTCCCATCAGCGAAAAGTTCTATAGGTAACCTATAACAGTTGGTGAACAATATTCTATCAGTGAGGTTCATTGAACAGTGTTCTATTAGTGAGGATTCAGAGAATAGTGTTCTATCAGTGAGGATTTAGTGAACAATGTTCAATCAGTGAGGTTCAGTGAACAATGTTCTATCAGTGAGGATTCAATGAACGGTGTTCTATTAGTTAGGATTTAGTGAATAATGTTCTATCAATGAGGTTCAGTGAACACTATTATATCGGTGAGGAATTAGTGAACAGTGTTTTATCTGTGAGGATTTAGTGAATAGTGTTCAATCAGTGAGGATTTAGTGAACATTATTCTATCTATGATGATTCAGTGAATAGGGTTCTATTAGTGAGGTTTTAGTGAACAATGTTCTATCAGTAAGGATTTAGTGAACAATGTTCTATCATTGATGATTTATTGAACATTGTTCTATCAATGAGGATTGAGTGAACAATGTTCTATCAGTGAGGATTTAGTGAACAATGTTCTATCAGTGAGGTTCAGTGAAGAGTGTTCTATCAGTGAGGATTTAGTGAACACTGTTCTATCAGTGAGGATATAGTGAAAAGTGTTCTATCAGTGTGGATTGAGTGAACCATTTTCTATCAGTGTGGATTCAGTGAACAATATATTATTAGTGAGGTTTATTGAACAATGGTCTATCAGTGAGGATTCAGTTAACAGTGTTCTATCAGTGAGGATTTAGTGATCAATGTTCTATCAGGGAGGATTCAATGAAAAATGTTCTATCAGGGAGGATTCAGTGAATAGAGTTCTATATGTGAGGTTTAGTGAACAATGTTCTGTCAGTGAGGATTCAGTAAACAATGTTGTATAAGTGAAGGTTTAGTGACCAATGTTCTATTATTGTGGTTTCAGTGAACAGTATTCTATCAGTGAGGTTTAGTGAACAATGTTCTATTAGTGAGGATTCAGGGAACAATGTTCTATCAGTGTGGATTTAGTTAACAATGTTCTATCAATGGGGATTCAGTGAACAGTGTTCTATCAGTGAGGATCAGTGAACAGTGTTATATTATTGTGGTTTTGTGAACAATTCTATTAGTAAGGTTCCATGTACAGTGTTTCCAGAATGGTGACTCATATCGGTAACCTCTAAATGCGAGGTCTATCAGTATCCTCTAACGGTGATTTATAAAGGTAACCACTAATGGTGATGTCTATCGGTAACCTCTAACGGTGAGGTCTATTGGTAACCTCTAACGGTGAGGTATATCGGTAACCACTAACAGGGAGGTCTAATGGTGACCTTTTCCTTCCTTTTCCAAATTTTGAGTATGTGAACTGTGTTTCCAGCTTGCTACAGTTTTTTCCCTTTTACGTTTCTTTTGACATAAAATACATTTAGAGCCACGTTTTGATGACTATAAGGCCGAATCAAAGGACATAAATCCTATATTAATTATTCCTATGGCTCAGGATGTTTTTACTTTGTCAAACCACGTTGGTTAATTAGATCCATTTTTAATGGGTAATTAAGCGTATCATAAACTATCACCCCATTAAATCTTCAAAAGGGACAAGATATCATACTCTCTTGTTATTACTCTTTATTCTTGGCAATGAGATGCTAGAACCTTTCAATCCTTCCCATAGGAGTTTCACAATCAATATTTTCTCCTCGTATTGGTTCCGCTCTATTTTGATGCAATCAAGCTATATCGGTCAATCTTCGATATAAGGTATGTTTTATATTTGTTCCTTTGGGGATCATCTCCTCCAGTTTCACCATTCCATATTATATCATGTAATCTCCATGATTCTAATGGGGGTTTTCTTGGGGTTTGGCTAGTGCTGTTGTACTGTCGCATCCTCAGGTGGATGTAGTTGCCGCGAGAGGAGGATCGTGACCATTTGTGTGGATAATGAACGTGAGGAACTGTTTGAGGTAGGAGATTTTTTTCATCTCTTTCTTTTATGTGCAACTGTATCTTTAGAATGTTTTAATCCCACTAGATTAAAATGGAATTGACATAATAAATATTTGAACCGAGTAAATAAATTGATATCGATCATATGTTATTGCCTCATGTTTTTTATAAATTGTGTGATATTTATACTTGTTCATGATGGAAATCAGTAAAGAACATAAACTGGAATTAATTGATAATTGTTTGGATAATGATATATAGGCATGTAAACGAATCTGGATCTCGTTGTAATTTTGATGATAATAAAATTGGAGCAGTAATCTTGATCATTTATTTTTGACAGATTACTGATTATGTTTCCTGAATTTGGAACCCACGAATAAATAATATGTAAATTAAATATGGATTAAGTAACTGATTGTTTGATAATTTTTTAAATGGTTCTGAGTTACCCTCTTGATTGTTAATGGGACAAGAGCCCAATAGATGTGATGTTTTTTTTCCTGCAGCTTGTGTTGTGATGTGATCCTGGATGGGTGTTGGGGTATATGGGGGCATACAGGCTATTGGTTGTGGCATTAGATGATGCCTAGAGTTGTGAGATGAATCCGTTTATGCATTTTTGTGTTAGGGAGGACACCATGGATGATGGAATGGGATGGATGTGATTTTTGGATGCTTGTGGTTTCTTATTTGTTAATTATGTGCTTTACGTTTCTCTATGGCTCAAGGAAGATGGTCTTAAATACCCTTCTTTCGAATGAGACAAAGACATGTGTGATTTTCCATGTGATTTCCTTGTTTATCATCTAAATGGAGTATGGGTATATTCTCTTGCTATAAGCGGCAAATACTCGATGGGTAGTACATATACTCACTGTGTTGAGCCCCCATGTGTTTAGTAGAATATAATCTTTTTCTAGAATGCCTGGGAATATGGGAAAGTATATATATAATGAATAATTGAATAAATGGTGTCAACCCATAGGGATAGAGATACAGAAACATAATGATGAGGTTGTAATTTTTAAAGGAACAGTTGAATTTTGGTGTGATGCTAATGAATTTTCATGTGGAATTGTTCATGCTTAATTAATGTTTACATAATTGATTAACGTATAGTGAAACTGCTAAAAAGATAATGAAGTAATCTAATAAAGCTCTTTAAATGGTTGTGTGCATATAGGATACCTAGTCTTAGAAGTATAATCTCAGAGTATGAGAGTCGTTATCTGCAGTTGTGTCTAAGACTAAGTAATACCCATAGTGTGGTTGTGAGATATAATATACTCTATAATTTTTGTGTTTGTATACGCTACTCCACACTTTCAGTAATGGTATCTAACACCCAGGTGATTCTATGCCATGAGGGGTGTTTCCCCCAACATTCCGATGGGAGGATGGATGACTGACTTCCCCCTTTGGCCCCACTCAAATCTATTGGTAGTTACTTGTTCTGGAAGGCACATTGGTTAGTTTTCCACATATATGTGTGTAGAGGGCTATAATATCTTGTGGTTATTCACACAAAAACATTCTAGATTTATTTTTCTATGGACTACTATAGGTGTAACGTGTATAGGATTTGATGGCTTGAGGATCCTGACTCGGTGTATGGGCAGTGATGGCTTGAAGTATAATACCCGACGTATGATACATGTTATGCATTCTATGGTGGCTCTCAGAATCTACCTGGTAACATTGGTGTGTGGACGTGGTGGTTTTCTTGCATGATGTGCATATTGTGGTACTTTTCCCATGTGTCCACGGACAAGCGTTTTTTGAGAGCAATGCTCATGATGTGCGATGTTAGGGGAAAGCAGAAATCAATAGGGGAATTTGTAGCTTGGTACCCGTCATATTATTTATTATATGATATATTCTTTTATGCATTACTTGGTTATAGTATCCATGGTGAGGCTGGGAACTTAGTATACCTATTTAGGTGACTAGTTAGTTTTACATGATTTTCATTATTCTTTAGCATTCTTTCTTTACTATTTCACGAGAGGCTTCAGGGAGGATCCTTATGAGTATACTGTAATACTCACCAAATGAATAAATAAATTTTTCTTTAGGTCACATGGAGAAGGTTGGAGATCATGCTGGAGTTTACTAGCTTGTGGTTGTAGGAGCTGTTCGGGCTTGTGGTTACTGCTGTTTTTACTTTCTTTTGGGTACTTGATGTTTTCCCCATTCAGATGTATTAATTTTCATGGAATTACATATCTGCACTTGGTTTTCATTTATATTTCTGTAATGAGTTTGATTTGGTTGGGTTCTATCTTATCTTTATCTTCTGCATGTGTTCTCTTAGAGGTTAATGCCTCCCATTTGTGTGTTTATTATAACCTCGGTTCTAGTTGCCATCCCAAGGTCTACAGGAGGCAGGACTCGGGGGGTCATCATATCCTTTTTCACATTGCTGACCCATGAGGGGTACACAATCTAGGGAGGGGGTCATGACAGAGTTGTATTAGAGGTCTGGTTGAGGGATAGTATGGAGTTTGGAGTTAGGAACAGGTGAGGTTTCATTGGTTGGTAGGGAAACGATGTCATTCATGTTTAGAAAGTGAGGTAAACACTGGATACCGGCTGAGACATAGGTTTTAGGGCCCCCTATTATCTGATGTACAGACCTTTAAGTTTATAATGGCTACTAAACTAGGTGATACAATTTTCATGGTAGAGACCTAGGAACGGATCATGCATCATTCTTATTTGTTCCTATGTTGGAACGGGTAAACCTTGGGATATGATTACCTAAAATCAATAAAAGAGAACAATTAATTAATTAATTTTTAGACTTCCCTATTCTAGGTTTTGGGACTCTAACGGTTGTTATTTTATAGGTATGGCTCCTGGTCGACGTCCTCGTCAAGTTTGCGTAGAAAATGTCCAGCAGGCTGTTCCAGTAGTTCACTTTAGGGTAGTGGTTGACGATGACGAAACTTGGAGGAAGACACTCCGAGAGATTATGCACCAGAGTCTGCATAAGTACGAGGGCTCCATTTTAGATGCAGTCACAAAATACTGGTTAGAGTAGGTCGAGATTGGATTCAGATCGATTCATTCTTGGAAGGACCATTGGGTATCCTTGGATGTGACGATGCAGTATGGAGTGTCAAGGAGGTGGTGGTTATTATTCCTCGGGGATTGAGAGGAGTTAGCGATCTCATGGGAGGAGTTCCTAGACTGGTTTAGAGTCAAGTTTCATTCTTCGACTACGAAGGCGTCTAGTCTCCAGGAGCTTCTTACCCTTCGACATTGGAGCTCCAATGTTCAAGAGTTTGGAATCCGTTTCAGTTACCTTTTACGATATGCTTCAGACCTGCTGCCAAATGAGGAGGCTAGGGTGAATCATGTGGAGGATTCTTTGCATCTAGAGATCCAGTGTCAGGTCACCCCATTTATGCTGAAAACATATCTTGAGGTGTTGGCGAGGGCAGAAGTTGTCAAGAGGACTGTGGCCCGAACTGGATCATCACGAGAGGGTAATCGACATGATTCATCACGAAGCAGAGTTGTGGTCCAGGGTTCTCAGTTTTTAGGGCATAAGAGTTTTCGTTCAGCCGGGGGTAGGTCCCATAACATCACATCTCGTTTCTCCCGAGGAAACAACTCTCAGGCTTATGCCAAGGGATCAGGTTCTTGTTCTTTTGTGGTGGTTGTGGTCGACAGCAGCAGGAGTGCCTGACCCTTCAGAGTGGTCATCGTGCACCAGGAGCTATGCTCCAGGTTCCTCCGTTGAGGCTGTTCCATCCGAGGTAGCAGCAGCTGGTTGCACCAGCATTAGATCAGTAGAGGGCAGATGGAGCAGGTATAGGACATCCCCATGACTTTCCCCATCCTCAGAGAGCAGAGCACGACCATGGTGGTTGTCGTCAACAGGGTCAGAGAGGCCGTGGAGGTGGTCATGGTCAGCATTATGCTCTAGCATTTCCAGCTCAAGGCATGCCAGACGTTGTTCGAGGTACCCTTTGCATGTTTTCTACCTTGGTGTATGCCTTGATTTATTCAAGAGTGACACAATCCTTTATATCATCTACCCTTTTCCATGCTTTTGGACATGAGGTAGAGAGGCTTCCAGTGCCCTTGGCGTTGACTACCCCTGTTATAGGTCAAGCTGACTTGATTGAAGAATGTATATACTATGATCTACTATTGAGGAAACACCGCTCTGGGGGATATTTTCTATGTTTACGAATACAACCATATGATGTCATCCTCGGCATGGATTGGTTGTATTCGTTGCAGGCTATCGTGGATTGCATCAGGAAGAAGATTGTTTTCATTGGTTCGGATGGAGAGCAACTAGTTTTTGTTAGAGAGAGAGACCCTCGGATGGGTCATAGTGACATTCCCTCCTCATCATATATGATGGCTGAGATGATGCTGAGTGTAACACCCCAAGCATCCATGGTACGCTCCTCTATGAATAATAGAGCAGCATGTGTTGTACGCAACCTCGAGTCCTAACACACCACGACCAATAAAAGTAGCAGTTATGAATAGTAATACCCACTTTTTGAAATTATATAAATTTTATATTTCAAAATGTACTTAATTTTTGGATTCGGAATATCAAAATTAGCCTATGTTGAAATTTTAGTATTTTTCTGAGAACTTCCAATTTTTCATGAAATGTGAAAAATACTTAAATTTTTTTTTAATTAAAATAATTTATAGAGATAAATGATACAATTGAGTGATTATAAATTGTAAATAGAATATATTTTTACCATTTTATCAAATGGTGGTCCTTATAATTAATTTCACTTTGAAATTGGACAAAAACAATGTTCAATCTTTTGATTGATAATCTTTCTTAAAAACACGCAATTTTTTTGTGACAATGGGAATTTATTATTAAATTAATTAATTCAACATATATTTTTTAAATTTTGTAAAATATACATCATTTTTTAATTAGGAAAATCACATATATATTAGGATTAATTTTTGGTGTTGTTCTGAAAAACATAGATTTTTGATGAATAGTGAATCAACTAAGTGGTAGTTAAAAAAATTGATTTTTCGTTTAAATGAAATTTTACGACCTCTATGATTTGAATTTCCAAAATCCAACATACATCATTGTCATTATGAAGTAAAATGTGGTTCAATGGGATTAAAATAATTTTTGATGAATAGTAACTTGTAAGTTCTATTAATCGCGATTAAAGGTAATTAGTGTAACTTAAGGTAAAAATAATGTTATAATAATATAAAATTACCTTTAAACTTGTCCTACCCTTATTGGGTGAGTCTTGGCCGACCAAAAAAATCCATGGGTTAACTTGGGGAACCCATGGAGCCACATGGGTAAGAAAATGACATTAATAACTTTTTATTTAAAGTAAAAATAAAATCGACACAAACATGTGTTGTTTTACTAAAATAATTATTACATGGGGTTATATAACTTAAAATTTCGACTATAAATATTCATTAGAAAGATAAATATATTTCATACATCATGGTAATTTTTTTATAATTTTTGGGAATTAAATAAATAAATTTATTTATCACACCATGATGATGCAGTTATTACCTCATTAATGAACTTTCTAAATAAAATGAAAATAAAATGTAAAATATAAGATTTACACTTGTCAAAAACCTATTGGATGGGTAGATTACGAACAATTATAACCATATCCTAGAAATAAATAATTCTGGGACCTTTGAAATTCGAAAAGTACTTCATAATAATGTAACATTTCATTACATTCCAAGAGTTCCCCTCTTCTCCTCTTATAAAAGGCCCCCACCACAACCACCTTATTCACACCTCCAAGACATTTGGATCTGAAAAGATCTTACCAAATACCTTTTTAACTTCCCTTTATTACTCATAGTAGCCTCACTTTTGGCATAATTCTTCCCATGTAAGCCTTTGGCTCACATCAAAAAGAGTCACATGATTTTAAGGTAATGTCTTCTCTTATGTTATTTTGTGTTATTTTTCTTATCCAACCCCTAAAACTCTTTTTATTCCTTTCTTTTGTAACAAAAGCAGTATCCTCAATATACTAGGATGTTTTAATGAGATGGATTTTATTTACACATACACACACCTTGCTCTAATGGTTAATGAACATACTGTTTCTGTGGTTGGCGAATTTCTGCCTCACGAAACGATGATTGTTCAAATTTATTTTAACACCTCTCATTGTGGCCATTAAGATGTAACTATATTTATATATGATATATATTATTTTATTTTTTCCTTAACCTTCTTTATTTCTCATTTCTTTCATTCCTTTATGATTTCCATTATGGGTAAACGTGATAATTTCATTTTTGGAAGTGCAGACTACCGCCCCCTCAAAGTGATTTGAATCGTTAATGCCATATGTGGGATGCATAAAGGATGGAGTAAATTATTTTA
This sequence comes from Viscum album, assembly GCA_963277665.1. Taxonomy (NCBI): domain Eukaryota; kingdom Viridiplantae; phylum Streptophyta; class Magnoliopsida; order Santalales; family Viscaceae; genus Viscum; species Viscum album. The sequence continues at coordinate 478,642,729 of OY728148.1, forward strand.
TATATGATATTACAATGTAATTATAATATACCATTATATCATAATGATTTTATTCTATTTTATATGAAATAGAAATGAAAGTATTTTTCATGTGTATGTACGGCTTACCGTCTCCAAGAACGGTGCATTTCATATCTTTCCTCTAAGAGTTATGTAATATTATAAATTCATGTATATAATGGATATATATGTTATATATGATATCTAAATAATTAATATAATTATGGATATAATGTATATTTTACCACATGAACAACATGTAATTATAAGAAGTTTATTTTTAACTCAAGTATCAAAGATCAACAAAATGACTTTATTAACTTAAACAATTACATAATGTTCATAACATGTTAATAAGTGATATAAAAGGAATAATGAACTTGAAAAAGGTTGTTAATCAAGTATAAATTAACTCTATTTTATTATTCCGGAGTTTAAAGAATGATCGAGTCAAGTCGGACACGAGGTAATGGAACTTCTTAACCCAATTTCCATTCATTGGGTTAATCTCTTACATTCATATTATGTCATGATATTATTATGTCCTATCTTGTATTTGTACTTTCTTTGTGTGTAATTATAGTGAATACACATAATAAATCTATATTATTTAAAAAAATGATATTTTTAAGGGAACTTCTTAACCCAATTTCCATTCTTTGGGTTAATCTCTTACTTTCAAATTATGTCATGATATTATTATGTCATATCTTGTATTTTTACTTTATTTATGTGTACTTATAGTGAATACACATAATAGATCTATTTTATTTAAAAAAATGATATTTTTAAGGGAACTTCTTAACCCAATATCCGTTTTTGGGTTAATCTCCTACTTTCAAATTATGTAATGATATTATTATGTCCTATCTTGTATTTTTACTTTCTTTATGTGTTCTTATAGTGAATACACATAATATATCTATTTTATTTAAAAAAACATATTTGTGAGGGATATTCTTAACCCAATTTCAGTTCATTGGGTTAATCTCCTACTTTCAAATTATGTCATGATATTATTATGTCTTATCTTGTGTTTGTACTTTCTTTATGTGTACGTATAGTGAATACACATAATAGATCTATTTAATTTTAAAAAACGATCTTTGTAAGGGACTTCATCTCAATCTCCATTCATTAAGGCATATTTTATTTTATACACAAATTTCTTCTTATACGGTGTATAAACCCCTTTGACATTTACTTTTATTCAAAGGGAATCTTTTTATACAATGTGTTTTACAAAACGACAAAAAAGGAATGTCTTTCTTGTCATACGTATGCGGAGAAGATGACTTCTCTTCCACCGTCACCATTATTTGAGTATTGGCTTCCTCTACAAGCCAGAACATTTTTTAAATGAAAAATAAATACCAAGTTTTAATTTAATTTTATTTAGGTATTGAAAATTGTTTTGATAATGTTTTTATTATATCAATGTGTTGTATTGATATATTGTGATTGAAATGTGGAAATGTTATCTTTCCTTTATGCATGTTTTATGTGATACAGTTATGTTATGCTTTATGATAAGTTTAAACCTGTTCATATAAGTAATTCATTGGACTAAATAAGTGACGGGTGGAGCCCACTATAGCTCCTCGATGTTTCGTTAGGTCTCATGAGACAAACTAGTGTCTTGGCATGTTCCCTTGACAAAATCTATTTGTAGTCTTGGCACGAGGCCTTGGCAATGTGGTTTTGATAGTCTGGCATTATGCATTCCATCATTATGAAGTGGTTATTGATATTGCATGTGATTATTTGACTAGTATAATAACCATGTGAATAAGTAAATGGAATTATTTCATTTTACTTCTTCAATATTATGCTGAAGTTCATGTTTAAAAGGATTTTGTTTTAGTTATACATTGCCTTAAATGTTTATGTTTATTTATGAAAGGTTCCGCAATAGAGTTATCCTTTTTGAGCATCTGACCTCACCCCTTTCAATGTTTCAATATTATCCAGGATTTGAGGAAGTATTTTATGAATGACCTGTAGGGTTAGTCATAAGGGGATATGAGTGTGGACTATGGAGACCATGTTACTGTAGTTTTTCACTTTATGATGTAATGTATCAGTTATGAATTAATATAGTGTTTCCAAGGCTACTAAACTAATCGGTGTTTCGAGGCTTGATGTTTTTTGATCATGTCAATGTTACGTAATAATGCACTGACTCTGAGTAACTGGGGTTAGGGCCTTACAGTTGGTATCAGTGGTAGTTTCGTACTAGGCTTGGAAGCTAGATTTAGATAAAATCTGATTAGAGCACATAGACCTAGGATAGACATTGAGGATTAGTATAGAGTAAATTCCTAGAATTTTGGTATTATAGTTATTTTGTGAGTATTCCGAGCAATACATACCTGTCTGGATATGAGCAGGTAGAGGCGGCTCTGGCACAGATGTACCTAGGGGTAAAACCCGAAAACACCTCTTTGAGCTAGACTCGAACGGATACTGGTGCATGACAACGGGCATTGATGAACTCTTGGTTATGACACTCCCGAGGGATATGCTTAGGATAATTCTCATTTTTGTTACAAACCAATATGAATGGTTATGAGTATATACTTCCTCAAAGAAAACATTTTTATGATTATGGATTATATCCATAAATAGTTCAATTTATGTTAAGTATTTTTCAAGTTTGTTATTATGTATTTCGATTCATAAACTAATCTAGTTTATTCCATTGTTTAGAAATGGCACCTAGTGGAAGGAATGTAAACCGTATCAATGCACGCACTCCATGGAGGGATTTCCCTCATGCTCACGATAATAATAATGGATATGGTGATATGACTGGTGTTGATCAGCTTATCACCATACTGGGACAACTCACTCAGGTTATGAATAACAACCTTACTCGTATGGAGCTCCATGATCCACAATTTGGATGATCAATGTTAGACCACTTCAAGAGGAAACAACCACCAAAATTTAATGGGGGTAAAAATCCATTAGTAGCTAAGTAATGGATAAACTCCTTAGAGAAAATATACCACACCTTAGGAGTAGCAAAAGGGAGAAGGTTGTCATGGCAGTTTACCGCCTCACTGGAGATGCCGATCAATGGTGGTCGCTGATTCAAAACACAAAGGAAGATGAAGAAGTATCAAGTATGGAATGGAGGGAGTTTAAGGAAATTTTAGTAGAAAAATACTTTCTTCATGACCATTGAGCAGATATAGAAAGGCAATTTCTGAGTCTGAGGCAGAAGGTGGATGAGAATGTCGCAAAGTTTGATGCTAACTTTACAAGGTTAGCGAGGCATGCTGCAGATTATATATTTAACCCAAGAAGTAAGATTGATCATTTCTTTGATGGGTTAAAACCATTTCATTGTCGAGCTTTAGTATCACAATCATTCTCAACGTATGAAGATATTGCCTCGTGTTCTATCAAGACAGACAAGGAATTCTCTAAATCTTATGAAAATAAAGTAAAGAAAGAAAAGAAGATAATGGTGGAACAAGAGACAAATAAATGAAAAAAGGGAAAGAAGTATTTTACATTATGTGATATTTGTGTGAAGAATCATCCCCGTACTTTCCTGAAAGGAATGAGAGTTTGTTATAAATGTGGAGAAAAAGGTCACCAGGCTCGGGATTGCAAGGGAACGAAAGAGGATATCAATGTTGAATGATACAATTTTATGGAAATGGGGAATTATGAAAATGAATGCCCTAAACACCAAGTAAACTTACCTTAGAAAAAGCCAATGGAGAAAGACCAAGCTCATGATGTTACTACAGATGAAGTTGAATAATTATTGTATTTGTGTTTTTGGACTGAAGAACTATATTATGGTTATAAGAGTATTGTGATATAAATAAGGATTTTACTGCAGTACTTTTGGATTCCATTAATGTTTTAATATGATTAAGGTAATCATATTTTTAGTATATGACAATAAGAGAAACTTTAAGTTGTTTAGGGAATCTGATGAATTGATTTTGGATTATAGAGACCTTTTAGAGAAAGTCTAGACAGAGGTATTTTGGATAACTATAAACGTTGTAATGGATTCAGTTTAACATTGGATAGTATTTTTTAAGGTTAAAACATTTCTGAATATTATTTTTGGAATATTATAATTCTATAGTTTTAGGAAAATGACAACCTGCAGGTTGGGGGATAACCCGTCGCGTCGGACAATGCTGTAGGAATCGAACCCACAACCATAGTGCGACATGCCTTTATTACCTACCACTAGCCTACAGGAAGTCCCCGGTTATTACAAAAACGTTTTCGTAATCTAAATGGTATGTGTTAATATTTGTATCCTTATATAATAATGATAAATAAAATATTTTTGAGTTCTATTACCTTTTGAGTGAAGGATGGTTTTGTGGTAAACATTTATTAATGAATGAAAGTCTACATGAAAAGTAAGTATATTTCCTTAAGTTCTTAGTAAATCTCCTAAATAAATTCCTCAACTTTATGAAAGGTAACTTAAAAAAAATGTTGTTGGTTAACTTTTCCAATTGGGAAATCGATGACCATTTAACCAATCACAAGTTTGTGATATTCTTGTAGTTAACTTTATCCTAATCCTTTTTTATAAAACTCTCCATCAGACATTGATGGTTTTTATCCTCCATATCCATATTTTCATAGAATACTAGTATGGGCTATCTCGGGTGACCTTTGTACTTCTTTTTCCTTTTTTTTTAAAGTTTTATTTTTATTTACCCTATTTCTGATGTGGGTTTTCCAAAAAAGTATTTTATATTTTCAACCTTTTATTTTCAAGTAAAAATTTTAAATTGAGAGGATGAAATTTATTGAAGGAGGGGAGAATTTAACACCCCAAGCTTCCATGGTACACTCCTCTTTGAATAATAGAGCAGCATGTGTTGTACGCAACCTCGAGTTCTAGCACACCGCAACTAATAAATGTAGCACTTATGAATAGTAATACCCACCTTTTGAAATTATATAAATTTTATATTTTAAAATGGACTTTATTTTTGGATTCGGAATAACAAAATTAACCTTTGTTGTATTTTTGGTATTTTTCGGAGATCTTCCAATTTTTAATGAATAGTGAAAAATACTTAAAAAAACTTTTTGAATCAAAATAATTTATAGTGATAAATTATTCAATTGAGTGGTTCTAAAGTGTAATTATAATATATTTTTATAATTTTATCCAGTGGTGGTCAGTAGATTTAATTTCACTTTGAAATTGGACCTAAACAATTGTCAATCTTTTGATTGATATTCTTTCTTAAAAACACGCTATTTATTGTGACAGCGAGAATTAATTATTAAATTAATTAATTCAACTTATATGTTTTGAATTTTGTAAAATTGGCATCATTTTTGAATTAGGAATATCAAATATAGCTTACGGTTATTTTTTGGTGTTGTTCTGAAAAACATCAATTTTTGATGAATAGTGAAACCACTAAGTGGTAGTTAAAAAAACTGATTTTTAGATTAAATGAAATTTTACCACCTCTGTGATTTGAATTTCCAAAATCCGACATACATCCTTGTCATGAGGAAGTAAAATCGGGTTCAATGGGATTAAAATAATTTTTTGTGAATAGTATCTTTTAAGTTTTATTAATCACAATTAAAGGTAATTAGTGTAACTTGAGGTAAAAATAATGTTATAATAATATGAAATTATCTTTACAGTTGTCCTAACATTATTGGGGGAGTCATGGCCGACCAAGAAAATCCATGGGTCAACTTGGGGACCCCATGGATCCACTTGGGTAAGAAAATTACATTAATAACTTATTATTTAACGTAAAAATAAAATAGACACAAACATGTGTTGTTTTACTAAAACAATTATTAAATGGGGTTATATAAGTAAAAATTTAGACTATAAATATTACATGGAAATATAAAGAGATTTCCTAAATCTTGGTAATTTTTTTATAATTTTTTGGAATTATATAAATAAAGTTATTTATCATACCATGATGCTGCAGCGATTACCTCAGTAATGAACTTTTTAAATAAAATGAAAAGATTATTTGAAATATAAGACATAAAAGATAAACAGATAAATAAATATTAGTGTCAAGGATAAAATATTCTTTCTCGATTAGGAATCACAATTATATGATTGATGTCATTATTTGATAATGTTTCTAAAAATATGATGTCATGATTTTTAGTTCATTATATTATAAAAGATAAACAGATAAATAAATATTATTCTTATTTGAATATCATTGTTTTATTGAAGCATAATATCCCTCTCCATTGGTTTTGGAATATCTTATTGCTTGAAAATTATAATAGAAATGATCCATATTCCATTATCACTACCCCATCTTTGGTTGGTCATGCTACTCAAATTGTTTTAAGAAGCAATTACAAATTCCAACTACATTATCTCATAGTTTCTTGATCCATTGAGAGTACTCCACAATATCGAGATCATTAATTTATATTTCCTCAACCATGGCTTCTTAGTTAAACCATGACCTCCTTTGTTAGTCACCCATGACATCAACAGAGTAAATTCAACCCAAAATCCCATATTATAATTACCCAATAATTGAAAACACCCAACATTGGGCAATATGAAAATCGAACAATGGTTTGATTCTAACTGAAGTAATGGAAGGCTATAACGACATATTATTTTATTAATGGATTTTATCCTTTATGTATGAATTGTCAATTATTTTCTTTTCAACTTCTTGTTAATATAATGTGGGATTAATTATGTTATTAACATTGTATTTATAAAAAATATTTTCATAAGATATTTTATATTAGTAACATATTATCATTATTATATATTCATAAATTAATGGATCATGACAAATAATATATAATCAAATAAGCATGCCAAAGTGATATTTAAAATAAAGGGATTTATTATGAGGTTGTTCTAAATGTTAGTTTATCTAGTGGTTTATAAAAAAACTGCAGAACTAGGTTATAAGCACCTTGAACCATTTGGGGATAATGTTTATAACTTTCCACATTTCCACCGGTGTATCACCTTGTAGTGGTTATTCTTCAAATCCAAAAATGAAAAACCTCTTATATCTTGGGAGCTCCATCCATTACATGTTATTTTATTGACATGAATGAGAGGGGTAATATGGGGTTTTCATAAAAGACACGTTGGGACAGTAGTCCCAACACATTAATGAAGAGGGAAGGAATTAATTTAAACAATTTAATATAACTATAAAATAAATAGAAATCAATGACATACGATGGTATCATTTATCTCATGATCATCATCCTCACTGAAAAAATATGAATAAAAAACTATCATGCAATTTTTTAACCATTATTATTTAAGATAAATTTTTCCCAAAATAGATTATTTATTATTATTAATTATCCTATCATTTTAGCATAGTCATGTTTTTAATTCCATTGATTATCTTATCCGTTATAATTTTAATCAAATTAATAACTTCATTTAAAACTGATTGTGTTCATAAAATTTACAATGGAGATAAACTGGTGAATACCCATTTAAAACTACCCAAAATTTTGTATAGGTGTATACACTTTATTATTTGTGATATACAATATGAACATATAATGATAATTATAATATAACTCAGAAATGATGTGAAGATATTTAAAATTTTGCATTTGTTCATAAAACATTAATATATATATATATATATCAAATCCTATCACATGGCATGTCCCAGTTTTACATCCAAACACACGTGCATATCTCATGTGTTATAGAATATAATAAATTTTAAATATACATTAATAGTAAAATTACATGATATGTAAATCATATCTAAATAGTGTGTATATTCATCACCATGTATTCGATGAACATGTCTAAAGACTCAGCGTGTGAGGCATACTTATGAAGTCATGTATTTATCACCGTGTCTAGATGGACACACAAAATGTTGACTTCATGTAATGCATAAATCATTTGTGTAGGCCGTGTTTGGAATACATGACCCAACCCTAACCCAAAGGGAGTACACATCAGGTTTTGTGGGCCACATGAACTATAGTCCAGTTGAATTTTCACCAGTATGTCTGAGTCATCATGTGGTGTAAGAATTAAATATAACATGATTCATTAATTATCACTACTTTAGTGATTTAAAAACTACTCCCAATTAATTGAATGAAACTACAAATTATGTAATTTTCATTTCATGGTGTGTGTTATGGGGTTACCTAGACAAAATACATGGAAACTCAAGATGAGATACTCAATCTAATTTTAATCATAAATTTATTCATTTTGGATAGATCAACAAGAAAGGATATAGGAAGAAATATATCTCATCATTTATATTAAAAAGCAATGATTAAAAATCGAATCAAAAACTAAATTATAAATTGAATAAATAACGAATAATTATAAAATAATTATAAACAATAATATTCAACCCCTAAAGCCTCTTGTAGGTTCCAGGAACATGGGATGAACGAGAGGGTCGGTGCCCGACTTTAGTTTATCACATATTCAATGAACAGTCAAGAATCATTACAACGATGAAGGCTATGATCTGTGGAATTGAATAAAAAATTATGAAAAAGGATTAGAAACCAGAACACTGGATAGATGATCAAAATGTTTTGATTGTAATTAATTTATATAAAAATAATTAACTCCAGGGTTATTCTTTCTCCGTTGATGTGTTTGGCCACATATATATAGTGTAACACCATTGTCTTGTAGAAAAAGGTGTTGGATTCCACTATTGAAAATCCACATGTGTACCATGAACCTTCCGACTTTGCTGAAAGAGTCTCCATGTTCAATCATGGTTTATCCTTGTTCTTGTGATGTCTATCATCGATCACCTTGATAACTACTTCCAAATTGTAATCCCTTATCTATTTAAAGATATTTCTCGAGTTATTGAGAGTGTTCTCGTAGAGAGAAGAACTCTATAGTCTTGGTATAAAATCTCCTATTATTTTAACACATATTAAATATTATTTCCCTGGATTTCCCTTTACTAATGCTTGAATAATATATCTAATAATTTATTTCACATGGGTAATAAAATATAATTTTCTTAAGTTCCATTAATTATTTCACAATCCATATTAAAACCCCCATGTCAAATAACAAGAGAAATGTTATTATTCAATTACATAAGCATTACATGTGATTCATGAATAAAAATTATTTATTAAAAAAATATTTAATATTGAATTTTCTCTCTTGAACATTGAAATTAATTTTCCATTTCTCATCAGTATTTATTAATTATTACTCTCACAGTATATTCTCTCTATAAACTGGTGACATAATAAATGAAACATGAAATAAATGACTAATTAATAAACCTCAAAACCTAATAATAATTATTTGATTTTTTAAAAAATAAATTTTTTAATTGATATACTGGATACACATAATGTGTGACCCTCTAAGCTAATTTTTTTAGTGACCATAGGAAAACTAGCCAAATAGAGAATGAAGATAATTACATAACAACTTTTCACATCATATGAATGCATGAAATTAAATATAATCCCATTATCACAATATCTCTAATCTAGCAGGTTGCATGCCAGTGCCATCAACCTATATGCTTGAAATCTATTCCTTTGACTTTTTGGAAATAGGACATCCAAATAGAACACAGTGTCCATGGATTTATTTAGTCTATTTCATTTCCATCAAAGGGATTTATATATAAACTTCTATAAGTGAACATAATGGATAAATCCTTTCTCACATCATTCGTTAAAGCATCAATACTCATGATGCACAAATATATCCTCCCTTCCGCGAACATCATTCATCATGGGATACATCAAAACATCTAACATTGAAAATCATAATATTCATTAATAATTTTATTAATTTTTAAAAAAGAATACACGTTTCTGGTGATAGGAATATCCAATGACACATAGAGATGTGGATTTCCTACTCGTGGTTTTTTCTACATAATATCATCTTGGGGAATTACCATTTGTGTACACCATGAGATGATGCGACAATGTCAAATGGGTGTCCACCCTTGAATTCCGAATTTATTGGGTCCCACAAATGATATCATCCAGATATCAAGCATTTATTCAAGAATAATATCCTAGACCTTCTAGGTTATCATCATAGTAGGGTTCCACTTTGAATTTTTTGCGAAATATTTACTCTTAGGACATTATCAAAATTAATGTTACATTGAAGAACATTCATTATATGATAAGGATTTTTATAATATTTAAAATTATCAAATTAGGATGCCATAATTTGTTAATGAATTTTGTTATATGGAACGAAATTTGATAGTTAGAGTTTATGTTTATTCCCTAGTCTATATATCAAGAGTTGTTTAAGTTCTTTTGGTTAGATGTATGGTCGGTTTATGGAAATGGAAATGCTGTTAAGAGTCTTACCTATGACCATGATGGAAATTGATTTGGTATTTGATGTTGATCATGAAAATCAAGGCATGGGTGACCATAGTGTGGATGAATACTTTTTTTATAAAAGTTACACCCAAAGCGGTGGTGGTCATGCAGTTGGGTATTCTTGTACCATGTTTTTCTATTTTTATAAGAATGAAGAGAATGCATTGAATACAATGATGATAATGGATTATAAGGTGTGGTTAGTTGAGTGAGAATGAATTTGGAATAGCTCTTGTTATGTGAGATATTTGTTTTCAATAGTTAGTTTCAGTTTTGACATATGATAGATAAAGACCATTGAGGTATTTAGGAAATCAAGATATTGGTTTCCTTTGGAAAGGCGTGATTTCATTGAGTTGAATGATCTGGTTTCTTGGGACAAATGATTGTTAAATTTATATGTTATCATAGTTTTAGGAGTGTGTTATGCGTAAATATTTTGGGTTGTGGTTCGGGGTGGTGGTCAATGTATGTGTTCTAGGTAAAAGACCCGAGACATTATCAGAAATCTCTAGTCGGGAAACAGAAGTGGTTCCAAGAGAAATTTTGGGTTCTGAAATATTTTCATTAGGTTATCAATTCATTATGAGGTTTTTATATAAGAAAAATTTTAGGATACGGTGATGGAATGTGAATGACATGTTAGTATGTAGGGAATCGTGAGGCTTGTTGTTTGTTAACATGTTCCTGTAGTAGTAGGTTACATTGGTGATGGGTAGTTATTGGTGGTGTCTATTGACAGCTTCTTAGAAAATATTTCATTTCTTCCGATCTTGTACAATAACTTGACATTGTCCAAGGTACACTGAAAAAGATCTAGATTTATGACTTGTGACTTGATAGTGTTTTAGATGGTTATTGGAAGCCTTGGATTGTACACCCACAAGACGACACTAGTGGAGTCGTGTGGTGGGGTGAAAACCATAGAAGATTTCCTAGAATGGTCCTCTAGACAGTTCAGATGTCAAAAAATTCAATGGTAGCTACTTACTGAAGTCGATAATGGAAAGTAGTTGATGTTGGTTTCATTTTTTATGAAATGATGGATAGCCACGTACATGTTTGAGGATAATCATGTGAATAATGTGTGAACCATGATTGATAAAATGGATTCATGAATGTGGTAAGAATAATACACCTAAGTTGGGGAGTGGTATGAAATCTATGGATAGATGGAGGAGATCATAGAGTGGACGTGGTGAAATTTTTATTCCAACATGAGGTCTAGAAGGGAATGCTTGGATGCCTTGGGGAAGTCCAAGTGGGTCTCAGATGTAGTTTCAAATCTTGTCAAGTGGTGAATTTGATCATATGACTATTTATGTGGTGATCTATCTGTTTTCATCAAAGACCATATGGAAGGTGTTATAGGGGAAAAATTGTTCATATAGAATAATATGCAATGTTGGTGAAGTTTTATCATAATTTCAGAATGGACTCTGGTTGGTTTGTGTAGTTGATGGTATATTCTGTAAGAGAGATTGAATAATAACTTGTTTGTGGATGAAATGTCAACAATGGATTATGGGAACTAATGATATGAGTCATCCAGGACTGTAAAACACAATTTTTTAAAACGAGAATGATTATGTTCATCTATAATCCACCATCAGTTAATGTTCACACATTATGTGTGACCCAGTATAGGAAAATGTTTTGAGGAAGAATAATGTTTTCAAGTTTCAGATAGGTATGAATGAGTTGTGATTATAAAAAATGATCATGATTAGAAGGTTGGGAGAGTGTGTTGGGAGGATTTTAATTGGATGTTTGGGTTGTATGGTTTAAGAAAATCAGTAATGTTATGAATGTTGAATTGTGATTCTGTTGGTCTCCTTTTGTTGGTGGAGGGTCCCGACAGGAGGTGGTGGTGGTGGAGAAAAAAGTTATATGGTGTCAGAACCATAGCAGTAATGTGGAATATTGTTGATGTGAGAATTATTATAAGTTTTATGGGAACTGTTAGGATTCATCATGGGGAGGAAATAATGGTTATGGGATTTCAATTGGGTTTTAGATGGTATAGTGTCTTGATTTGATGGTTTCATGGGTGTACATCCAATGCTTCAAAATGGGGTCAGTGCAGTAGGAATTTCGTTTGGACCAAGGTGTATTGAAGAGAGTGGATGGAATCTATGTATCCATTCAGTGATACCAATTTGTGGTCACTGTTAGACATTTGTATTCCTTGTGTGTTAGTGTCATGTTTTTAGAACATTAACTTTGGATAGGATTAGACTGAGGGTGTTTCAGTTTTCTCTCCCAGGGAAATCTGGACCATGTAATGATCATTTTTTGGTGGTTCAATGATATTACCCATAATTTCCCTTATGTAAAGTTTGAAAATGATAAGGTTTGGTAGTTTCATATTTTATGGGTGTCGGCTCATATTTGTAAAGTAAGATAGACAATTTTTCCTATGTGTAAGACTATTTCCTTAGATCAAATGTGGTGAAAATATGGTCGGGTCTGGTAGAATGTTTGAGATATGAATTTTTTTTATGATATATGTGTCCCAACCGTTGGTATTACAGTATTATCATTATTTAAAATTATTTCTTGTGGATAGGGTTTTATAATATAACGAGTTTAAATGTTCCTGACCATTCATGATAGTGATTATTGAATAAACTTTTGGTTAAAATATTTTTTATGGATATTGATTTAGTAATTGGGGTTTTGAATAATTGTGGTTTATCATGGGGGTTTTGGGACACGAAAGGTGGGAAATGTTCTAAAAAATGTAAATCCTATGTTTGGTACATAGTTTTAGAAAACTATATTCCTGACTGAGGAAACTGTGTATCTTGGAGACACTTTTGGATAGACTCTACTTCACAGTTACCACATGGTTTACCAAACCATGAGGATTATCCTAGGAACTATGCATCTTATTCACTCTAAGACAAAGGGAGGCACATGGATGGTGCATGGATTGGAAAACCTAGCAGCCAACCTAAGTGTCCATTAAAAAGTGATAAATTACATTTTTTCACTCCTAGTCCTATATATTTCTATGCCAATTGTTCACCCATTTTGAACATATACATCATGGGTGATGAAACCAAACCAATAAGATGTTCAAGAGGTGATTCCCCTTAGATTCATGGGAGTTTGTAGTGTTGTTTGTTGTGAAATAAATATTCATTGGTGCCCAACACTCAGATTTTCTCTATATTTAGGATAAGTGATTGTACAAACACTCTTATCTTTATTATGTCTTAAAACCCTATATTTTCAAGAAGATTTAATGTTTTGGATATAAAGGATGTTTGAGTTAGAATAATGGGATGTTTTTTGACTAATAATATTTTATAAACATATGGTATGTGGCCTTTAATCTTTATCCCATAGTGATGACGTTTTATACTTGTATTTGTTTGTACTAATGTGTTTCCTTATTTAGTTTCCTTATCATTGGTTATGGAAATTAATTTTAACCTCACATTGAGTTTTGAAACCCTTCAGGGCCCCATCAGGTTTATTAATAGTGTGAGATGAAACATAGTGCTATCGATGACGTCTGTCAAACCCATGATTAGAAAAATTTGTTAGGAAATGTTGAGATAAGGGAAATGTGAGAGCAATGAGTGGTAAAGTATTAATGTGTGTGATGAATTGGTTAAAAAGGTAAATTGGTTTGATTTTTCTATTGAATATGTTATGTTATCAAAGATGTTTCGAAATGGATTTAAAAATTTATTTTAGGGAATGAACCAAAAAAGATTTTAAATGATAAAATGGATATTAAAATGTGGGGACAGTTTCGAAAGAATTTTTTCATCTCTAAATACATGAAATGGTTGAATTTTTAATTAATTTTGAATGATAGTTTCAAATGGTGGTTTTCCCACTTCCCGACATATATGATTAATGAATTTTATAATAGATAAAAATAAAAATGAAATAATTGGGTTATGATTTTATTTTCAAATAGAATGAAATGTTTTTTAAAAGGTGGTTTCAAATGATTACAAAAGTGTAATTTGAATTGTATTGATTTCCATGTTTAAGTAAAAAGGGTTAATGAGACCATTATAATTTAAGGGAAGTAATTCTTTGTGAGATAAAACCCATAATTGTTGAGTTGGCATGTAAATATTTTTATGAATGTGTTAAATGATGAATGTTTAAAGTTGAATATATAACATAAGGGGATGTAAGGGATGATTTGAAAATGGTTAAAGGAAATAAAGTGAATGTGTCAAAAGGCTTGTGAGTAAATTATTGAATTGAATACACGGGTAAATTCATGTGAATTGATGAATATGATAACATGCGTATGGTATGAAAAATGTAAATGGGTTAAATGGGATATGCCAGGTAAATAGAAAACACATTAATTGATTAGGGCATAAATATGGATTCTATTCTAAATTAAATGAAAATTGTAAATGTTCTGTGAAATAGTTTTTAATTGTTGAGAGATAGTTTATATGGTAAATCGATAAATAATATTGTTCACACCAATTGTTAAAGAGGGTTATTGAACATAGGTTCTACACCCACAAGTCTAGTTAGATTGAGGCTCTAAACACCAACCCACAATGTACAATTTATAGAAGGGGATGGTGTTCTACTATCCTAATGGTTTCTTTTGATGATACCTCATATATTGATCCTTTAAGGTCAATGTGTTTTATTTTTTATGACATGTTTATCCATAGTGAGATAATGAATTTCAATTCTTTCCCTTGTACATGGTAATTGATCGATTCAAGTCAAAGTGTAATTGATGTAATGTCCAAACACACCAAGTATGTGATGATGAATAATTTATTAAAAAAGGTATCCTAGTGTAAAAATGGAAATACTGATGTAAATTGATTTATAGAATATTTTAACGATTGTGTTTTAATGTTTTCTGAGTTTTGAAATCAATTTCAGTTAAACATGTGTGTAATGCACTTTTGCCATGCCTTAGACTACCTCTGGGACATGAGAATGTTATTTTTTTTGTTGACACTGTAAGACATGATGCATAAAAATGATATTATTTAATTACTCCAATAACATTACAATTACCTTATTTTCACATTTAACATGTTTATCTGCATACAATATTGTAAAAACTGTTTATTTCATCAGACACCACTAGCAGTGGACTACATATTTGTCCTGAAGCCCTGCTTTAGCCCCCATAGAACATGGGTACCAGAACAGATGAAACTATTTTTAGTATAGGTTCATGATATTGGCCTGAAGTGTGGTTTATTCATGGGTTGTTTTGTCAGATAATGGGATGACTAGATTAGTTTGGGACTAGTTTCGATGTTTTGTATGATTTGGGTTGTTTTGTTATTATGTATTTATTATTTATCATCAAAATATATAGTATATTAATCAATTTGTTAAAGAATGTTCGAATGGTTACTTTTTTAATAGTCACATGTTGTCCAATTATTTGTTCCAATGTGAACTATATCTATTGATATTAATTCTGTTGATGTATTACATTGAAAAGTGGTAATATCCAACCCATCATTTCTCTATAGACTTTTGCTACTAGTCAGTTACCTCATGCACATAGAGAGGATCTCCTGAGGTCATGTGTTTTCTCATCTTGGGGAACATGATACTATCTATCAGGATTGGGACATTAAAAATTAAATGAAAGTACACCTACGAATCAAAATTATTTACTTTCATTGGGAATACGGGAACACAAACCAAAAGGTACATATGTAAAATATAACATCTCTAAATTTTATCTTCACAATTATATACCTTCTAAGACATAAAATACTTAATAAATTTCATTATAACATGGGGAAATGAAATATAAGAAAATGTTATCACAAATACCCACTAATGGTGAAAAGGGATATGTATATATATACAATAATTACATGAAAATAAGGTTATGAAAACATGAGAATAATATTTGAATACCATACCCTTCAAATCAATGGTCATAACAACGAGTCAATGAATAAATATTGTATTTTAATAAGAGATAATTGATATTGGAATCAAAGAACTTGATCCCTTAGAGGATAAAATTTTCAGGAGACAAATATTGGAATAACACACATATGAAAAAAAATATTATTTTAATTCAACCCATCAATATATTTATAACATATTAGGCTTGGCCTAACCACCAATGTAACTTATTCATGATTGTGATAATCACAAATTAACCACATTTTTTGTCATGGTATAACCACCTATGTACCCTTATTTTCATGACTGGACCAACAATCCATTTACCTTATGAGATCAGATAACATTTATCATTACCCAATTCATTGTTGGTATATATTTGGCCAACCCATCTCATAATAAATACGTTTATATTCCATGAGATCATAGAACATTAATCATATAAAATCCAAAAAAAATAAATGGGTTTCATAAAAAGTTTCATTATAGAATAACTGGTGGAAATGAAATGGATTTCATAATCATTTTATCATCTCATAAAATTATTCACTATTGTACAGGAAAGAGGTTTCATAATCACATTATTATGATATAACCTGTTCAATATAATCATCTTTCAGGAAACATATTATCATCATAAACCATTCAGAGAAACAATACGAATGGTATACATGGTTCACATCCCTAGTAAATAATAGTTACATCAATGAACGTCAATATATATAGAAAATAATTTTTAATGTTAAATCAAAAGGAATTCATCATGAAGAATAGGTCTATTACATGAAAATATATTTTTAAAAACATAAAACATTTTGGAAATAATTATCTCTATATATAAAAATAAGAACATATATTGTAATATATAAAAACAATTTTAAAAATTCCCTAAGGAGAATATAATTTCCAATTTAAAAATAAATTTCTAAAAAGAAAAAGTTTCAAAAAAATATAAATCAAGGGCTTCGAAGAAGACATGTTTTTGAATGAAAATTTATCCTTTAAAAAACATTAATTTTTGAACTCTTGAATAAATAGAGTAATGTGAAGGTAAATATTTTTTGAAAATAAAATTACCAGTGGATAATAAATTCCATTATATTATTGAGGAGTTTATCATAATATTCTATAATCAAGAAAATATTAATTATTAATCTAGATAAATTTTGAGATTCTAACATAAAATCATTACCACCCTTTTAACAATGAATAGTAATCTACATGAAATAATTACCTAAAATTGAAATAAAAATATCAATATAATAAATTAATTCTTGATATTATGTTTCAAATGGTTTTTATATTCACCTAATGCACAATGTTATGTGTATAACATAACCATATGTTCTAAAGAATGCCAATTGAAAAAAAAAGTATGAAAGCTATGGTAATCTTTGATCTTTAAACCCTAGGAAAGAGATGTAAAAAAATGGCTACATAAATAACAATAAAATTAATTATTATCACTATAAAATATCTTCATGGGTAGTATATACTCCATATAAAATAATGATATGGTGAAATTGGAAATGGTATCATATAAAAGAAATTTGTGACATGAATCTCTTAATGGTTTAGTAATCATTTGAGTTGTAAACCCCATTAAAAAATAAATAAAATGAAACATTAAATATAATTAAAATAGGTATATTCATTGTATAAAATTTAAATGGGTCAATATATACATCACACAAATTTAACTAATGGTGAATATGGAACATGTCTCCCCAAAATTATAGAATGACTTGAAATTCCATACTAAGAGTCTCGAAACACATCGTACTCATTTGAACATGCTATATAATTATTATATTTTCTTATTAATTATATTTATTAGTCATTAATATATATACCATATCATATATGATTTATTTTTGACACTTTAATAATCTTTTATTATAAAAATCTGGTTAAAGTAATGTATCGAGTAATAATAGCTTTTTTTCATATATGTATTGATCTGATATTTTTTTGTAACAATACATTGATTATAGAACCAAATATCCCTAATAATAATAATGATATAGTTATCATATTTATTATAGGTTATTGCAATAGAAAAAAACAAATAATCCATGTATAATTATTAATTATAAATATTTATACTGATAAATTATATAATCAAGAAATATATACCTATGTTATTAAAAATTAGGATTTCTCCTAATAAAACACTGACACATTATTCAATACATGTATCAGTTTTAACTAATCATAAGTTACCAAAGGATATTTCTCCATATTTTCATATCAAATCTATAATAATAACAAAACCGTACTCTATACCTACTAAGGGCAACTGAATATCAGAATCCAAAATACTGCATTATTTTAAATGATAAGTCAAAACATATCCCATTAACATACATCCCAAAAGCATAATGGTCTGGTGTCCTTATAAAATAGTTATATAATGAAATTATTTCAACAATTTTTCTTCAAAATATCACACAATATTTTCACATGTAATGAGATTCCTTCACATATCATACATAGTATATTACATGACAACACGAGGTTTTAAAATCATAAGAATTCATGATATTATTTTATTATAAGAGGAAGATAAAGGAGATATAAATTGATGATCATAAGTGATGTTATAAATAAGGGTATTATAATAGGATAATAACTTGTGAAATCATTCCACACAAGACATATACTATAAATCATTAGACATGACATAAATATTTTTCGTAACACAATACATGATTAAAAAGTGAATTTCAAATAAATCAAGTACTCATGATAGTATATTTCAAGGTTAATATATAATTTTGTTTGATACACAAAATAATAGGCATTAATTTCTATTACAAAACATTCGCATTATAACTATTATAGTAGATATTATCCAAGAGTTGATTGGGTTCACAATCCATTTTCATAAATATAACTGACAATGACCCATAGTGGTTTGAGATTACTTCACATTCCATTCAATATTTTCTTTTAATAGATAAATTATTACCTATTTAATTAGAGGCATTCATAATCTAGGACCACCGATCAAATAACGTGAACAAAATAAATGTGTTACTTATTATTATAAAAAGATTCATGATTTTATCGTAGCATAATTAACCCATTGAAATGAAATGAGTTCCATAAAAACATCACTAACATTTCATCATCATAATCCATGAAGTGAAATATTGTGGATAATAACATTAGAAAATTTATAATGTGAATTATAATATTGATTAAATTATTTTGATATATATATATAACAATGTTGTAAAATTGTTAGAAATATGATTCATAAAACCAAATGTCACATCCTCTTCCTTGGGCAACCTTTAAAAAAAATTATAAAAAACTAAGAAAATTATTTTCAATATAAATTATTGTAAACAAGTTAATGATTTTTAAAAAAACTAAAAATCATGATAGAGGGAAAAATATTCAAATGTTAAAAATTTAAAAATAGATTCATTTTACACTTTTTAAAAAATTCCAAATATAACATGTCACGACCTGTCGTCGTGACCCGTGTCGTTACTACCCCAAGCCTGCCTTCACAGGCCAGGGGCTGGAGACTAGAACCAAAGGTGTAAATCCCGATAACTGGGAAGGCATTGCCTTTATAATGGTAAAAAAACACCACAGAGTACAAGCAGAAGTAAAACACTATGTACAAGAAGGAAGTGCAAAAAATAAAGTGGGCCAGAATGCAAACCCTTCTAAATATTGAAGCTACAACGGAAAGTAAGTACAATAGGAAAGGAAAACATCTGGAAGAAGAGAACCAACTCCTGGGTCATCCACCTCGGATCCTACCTGAAGGGTAGGTATAGATAGCACAACTCCTAGATCGTCCACCACGGATCCTACCTGAAGGGTAGGTACATATAGTGTAACTCCTGGATCATCCACCACGGATCCTACCTGAAGGGTAGGTACATATAGCCTCCTCAATGCTCTCACCCGTAAACCTCCTCCGAGTATCATCTTGTTGTGAAGTCCACCACCAGGTACTGTCCAGTCCTCAAACACTCGGCCTCCGTCTGCACTGCCCGTCGTCTGCAACCAACACAACGAGGTGCAGGCATAGCCCTTGCAGGGGTTCATATACGATACTCAGTAGCACCCCGAGACCCTCGAGGTATCACTAAATACAATAAGGATAACCACAAAGAAGGATCTCAATAGATAACCCTTACATAGGTATAAGCCCATACTTACAACTAAGTTACCAAGTAACCCATCTCAATCATGAGGAAACACAAACGTTATGAAGTCAACAGATAATCATTACTTACGTATATGCCCAAACATATACCTATGTTATCAAGTGACCCATCTCAATAATGAGGTAAACACAAAGTTAAATGACTCAGCTCAAACCAGGATTTTCATTATCAAAAACGTAACTTCTGTTGAGCTCCGTCTATGGAAAGTACAATGATCCTGTCACGACTCCGAGGTACTACTCACTAACCTAATACTGCTGAGGTACTCCTCCTGTCGAGTACCGCGGGTCTTCCACCTCACACAGTAGTGCTCCCCCGCCATGGGTCTGCCACCTCACATAGTAGTGCTCCACCTCATAGCCTACAGAGTTACTCCTCCTGTCGAGTACCGCGGGTCTTCCACCTCACAAAGTAGTGCTCCCCTTCCATTTTCTACCACCTCAAAATGTAGTTCTCCCCACTGGTCTATTCTAGTCACTCCGAATCAAATCAGACAAGCTGTCATCAGGTCTCAGCCGGCTACACCGTCTCTGTACTCTATACGGTTGTCTTTTGGAGGGTCCGCTCCACGAGCTACAAGTCGATACTCCAAGTATCACAAAGTTCCTCGAAAAAAGTATTTCAAAGTACCTAGTCGTCATAGGGGTATCAACGCAATAGACGGCTCATCAAATGGATGTCTGGTCTGTGAATTATTAGCCTTTTCGTCCTAGGGGCCCGGTTGGATTCGTGGGTGAACCAACCAGGCCATATCTCAACTGTACCCCAAACCCTCATAGGGTGTACTCATAGGGACAGTTTTCCAACGTGATCACCAACGCCGCTGACGGTTCGTCAAACGGACGTCCGATCTGAAAGTTATTAGCTTTTCTATTCTAAGTGCCCGGTTGGATTTTGGGTACAATCCAACCCGGCCACTATCCAAATGCATCCAAATATCAGGTGAAGCTGAAAAATGTTTCATCTAATCAATAGGAATCCAACAAAGTTGAAGGCACATGAATTAGACGTCCAGATCTCGAGATATAAGTGTTTCTGCTCCGAGGGCCCGGTTGGTTTCGTGATTGAACCAACCCGGCCATACCCAAAGGTCTCCGCAACCCGGAGTGTAATATACCGAAACGACCATCCCAATCCAAGGATCACATCTCAACTAACGGTGCGTCAATTGAAGGATTGTATCCCATGATATGGGTGTTTGAAGAAAATCTTCCCAAGAATATGGGGTTCGGCCCCAGACCGACCTGGCCCGAGACGCCCTGGGTCAGTCCAAACTGGGTCGACCCGAACCGGGTCCGGGTTCGGCCTGCTTCGGCGCAGCCCGGCCCGGCCTGGGCGCCCCATCCTGGCGCTGGCGCGGCGGCCGCATGGGCAGCTCGGCCTGTGCCGAGCCGAGCGGACAGGGGGGAGGCGCACGCCCCCCTGATTGAAGCCGCGGACCCCCCACGTGGGGGCCACTCCCTTGACCGTCGAGGGTTATGACCCCCGGTCTCCCCTGGCCCAGCGCGGCCACGGGACCACCGACTGCCATCGCGGCTTCAGCCGTGGCGGACCCTCCGGCGCCGCCGCTCCAGCCTGGCACGTCGGCATGCTCTTCTGCGGACCACCGGACGCGCTCCTGTGGTCCGTTTTTCTTTCCTTCTTCGCCAACGGCTCTCCCGGGACCCGACCGTCACTATGGAGGCTTCAAGTTGACTTTGCGGCCCCGTTTCATCATCTCCGTCAACTCGCGCATCAACAAAAATCTGCGGAGGGTCTGGGCTTTGTTCGTTAGCCCATTCCCTCCACGTTAGTGGTTTTCAATGAATATCGAACTCAAACCAAACCCGATTATTCACCCCGCAACCAACCCACTTGAACGAGCGATCCGCGGATCAACCGGGCATAGATTGATCTGCGCTCATCGTCTTTTTCTCTATAGTTAAAGAGAAAATCAAATATAATTCCCCTACCTTGCAAAGACGTCATAGGTCATCGAGCCACGGAAAGAGGAAAGCGTCACGATGATCGGACGTCGCAGAAGATCAATGCTAATTCCGTTGACATCGGAGGGTGAGTCGTCATGAATGGCAACGTTTCCCGCAGTGGTGTCTCCTCCCTTGACGTAGAGGAAGAAGAGGAGAAGGGACATTGTCGGTGTTCGCCCGATGAAGAATGTGGCGTCTTTCTTCCATCAATACGGAGAGAAGATTCAAGATGAGAGGGAGTTCTTCGTCGAAGATTCGGTGTTCTTCACGTTCTTCAACAAAGTAGATGAAGCGTTCTTCTTCGGAGGAAGAAGTTCATAAAAAATCAAGAGATATCTTCCCTTTCTTTTAACACAAAAATTCCAACCAAAATAAAATAATGATCCACCTTATTTTATTTACCCATGCCATGCATTCAAATTTAAAAAATTAAAATCTAATTCACTTAATTAATTAATCCATGAGTTGTTCAATTAATTAAGAGGAAGGTTGGAAAATATAAATGGAAGTGGAGGAGTTACTTAAAAAAGGGAGTTAACAAGTTTAATGGGGAGTTTAAAGGGGAAGAGTTATGGGGGTTAGAGAATTTCAAGGGATGGAGTTCGTGTGGGCCCCACCACCCTCTTAACCTCTCATGGTTAGTTCCCCAAATTCCACTCAAAGGATATAACCACTTAAAAAGAAATAAAATTGTAGTTCAATTTTATTTTTACTTTCCACAATTTTTAACATCTCCCCACAAGAAAACACAACCCCAGAATAGGTGTTCATAAGAAATTACCGGCGCTGCGGTTTCATCGCTGCCCTCAGATTTCGATTCCGAGAACTGGTTCAAATGTTATAAAAACCCACTCGTTTGTTCACTGAAAGTACCCGAGCTAAACTTCAAAAATTGATTCCGGGCACACCGGGCCTCAGAATCAGGCGTAGTCAGAATCTGCGTTCTTGTAAAATCCCAAAACAAAATTAAGAAAAAAAATTTCCTTGAAATTTATGGGGCTTTACATTACTCCCAGCTCATGGATTTACATCCCCGTAAAGCTTTAAAACAAACTAAGGATACAAAAGCGGTACTGAGCATGCATCTGAGCCTTCCGCTCCCCGGTGCTCCCCTGGAGGTTACTGTGCTGCCAGTAAAAGCGCACTTGATGAATCGATCATTCACCTAGGACCCGCTCTCGTCGATCCTCGATCTCTACTGGAATCTCCGCGAATGTCTCCCTGTCATCAACGTCCAACTCCCTGAGGTCGATGATTTGTGAAGGATCATGCACGCATCTCCTCAGCCAAGGTACGTGGATGATTTCCTGCACCTGGTACAACTGAGGTGGAAAGGTCAAGCGGTAAACCAACTCGCCTACCCTACTGAGGAACTTGAAAGGATCGATGAAGCGTGGAGATAACTTGCTGCCTCAGCCAAATCTATGTAATTCCACGTCGAGGTGAGACCCGTAAGAAAACGTGATCGCCATCCTCGAACACTAGTGGTCTCTGCCTCTTGTCAGCATAAGGCTTCTGTCAGCTCTGAGATGTCCTCATCCGCTCTTGGATGACCTGGACCTTCTCTGTCATGGTTTGGACCATCTCTGGTCCCACAAGAGTGCTATGATTTCTTCTTTGCCGATAAGAGAAATCTGGTCTCATCCCCTGGATGAACCACGTTGTTTTCTTAATACAGTCCATCCGGACATGAATGATGTATTCATGCCATGGACGACGTCGTAAGGCCTCAACGTTACTACCAAAAGATCCTACCTACACTCTCGCCTCTAAGGGTCGAGTTACACTTTCGGAATCAGCGTGAGGTAACTGGGTCTCCTCCAGTAGGATTCTCGAAAATGAGGGTCAAGTCAACAGTTTAAATCGAAACCTCTTAGTACTAAAAAAGGAAGGATGAAAATTTCACAAAGGTAAGTGTATTTTTATTATTGCAGCTTATAGTACAAAGACACAAATGTAACAACAACATGGAACTAGAAGTACGAATAACAAAAGGAAACCACTAGTTCCACTCCTGTCCACATGCTTCTGGAGCTCTATAGTCGTATTCTTCTACTGCCTGAAGCTGAGCTCTCCCATGTTGACCTGTTCCCTGCGGTCGGGGTGGACCTCCTAGTGGTGGTGGTGGAAACACCTCGAAGCGTCATCCACCTCCAGCTGCATGGCCAGATCCCCTCCCTCAGCCTTCTGCTCCTAGCGGTCTGCCTCGATCGAACCTCTGACTCTGCCTGGGAGGCTCTCCATTTAACTGCTAGTCATCCGCATGGCGGGTCAGACAATCACGTGGCAGGTGACCAATCTCACCACAGGAGTAACACCGCATGGCAGGTCTGGCACTTTCATTCTCCTTGGTGCCTCGCACTTCTGCCCCTGAGTCATGCGGTCGACCACCTGTAGGTCTAGTCCTCTTGGACCTCTGCGTCATCTGTCTACTGCCTGCTACAGACGACTCTGCCACATATCGGCTAGTGGTGGGTCCTACTGCTAGAGACTACTAAGCAAGGAAAATCTCTACTAAGAGGGATCTCTCCAACACCCATGTCTGCGTCAGGATGCCATGAGAAACAACAGAAGCTCTAATCTCTCGCCTGAGCCCCTACTCGAAGGTTCGAGCCCTGAAGAACGGCTCCCATACAATATCTGTGGAGTAGCGCGAGAGGTCTGTAAACCTCGCTGAGTACTACACCACAGTCATGCTACCCTACTATAGATGCATCAGCTCCTGTATACGCACCGCTCGAAAGGTGGCTGATACAAACTCTACCCGAAACAGGCTCTCGAAGTCTGCCCACAGAAGTGTCGCCTCGTCATGCATCTGGAGCATCATGCTCCACCATCTGCCTACTGCTTCCTGAAGTATGCTGGCAGCAGGGATCACCATAATGTCTGCTGGTGTCCCCACTTGCCTGAAGACTCTCACCAAATCCTCCAGCCAATCCTCAGCCACCTGCAGGTCCGTCTCTCCCCTGAACCTAGGTGGCCTCTGGCACTGGAACTCATGCAGTGCGCTCAAGCGACATGCACCCTCTACTGTTGGGGCTGGTGGCATCATTGGCCCAATGGGTAGTAGTACTGCTAGTGCCTCAACTGGGATAGGGCCCTGTACTGAGGCCACATCACATGGCGGGCTACCAATATGTACAACTCTTAGGGCTCTAGCTGGTTTTCCATAGGGAGGCATTCTGAAAGAAACATATGTGACACAATCAAACGATTTATACCTGGTGAGCTGACCTGGTTTGAGCTGTTTTATCGGAAAACCTTTGAAAACACACACACAATCAGTGTTTTCGTGCACAATGTTGGAAATCAGATGTCAGGGTCTTGGTGTATGGATACGTCGGACACCCACACCAACACTAGACTCCCTGAACTGAAATCCACCATCGGTACCCTTAACACTATTTCTTCACATATGAAAATATCAAAGTTATAATTTCTACGGTAAAACCGACTTCTCTGATACTAATTTGTCACAACCCGTCCTTGGGGCCTGTGCCGTGACTACCCCAAGCCCGCCTTCATAGGCCAGGGGCTGGCGACTAGCACCAAAGGTGTAAATCCTGATAACTGGGAAGGCATTGCCTTTATAAAGGTAAACAAAACACCACAGAGTACAAGAGGAAGTAAAAAAACTAAGTACAAAAAGGAAGTGCTGAAAACAAAGTGGCCCAGAATACAAACCCATCTGAAAAGTACTGCTACAACTAAAAGGAAG
This sequence comes from Viscum album, assembly GCA_963277665.1. Classification (NCBI taxonomy): domain Eukaryota; kingdom Viridiplantae; phylum Streptophyta; class Magnoliopsida; order Santalales; family Viscaceae; genus Viscum; species Viscum album. Next base: position 478,668,855 of record OY728148.1, read on the forward strand.
TACAACAGAAAAGGCAAACAGCTGGAAGAGGAGAAGCATCTCCTGGGTTGTCCACCTCGGATCCTACCTGAAGGGTAGGTACAGATAGCGCAACTCCTAGATCATCCACCATGGATCTACCTAAAGGGTAGGTATAGATAGAGCAGCTCCTGGATCGTCCACCACGGATCCTACCTGAAGGGTAGGTATAGATAGCCTCCTTAACTCTCTCTACCGTCAACCTCCTCCGAGTATCATCTTGTTGTGAAGTCCACCACCGGGTATCATCCAGTCCTCGCACACTCGGCCTCCATCAGCGCTGCCCATCGTCTCCAACCAACACAACGAGGTGCAGGCATAGCCCTTTCAGGGGTGAGCATACGATACTCTGTAGGGACCCCGAGACCCTCGAGGTATCACTAATTGCAACAAGGATAACCACAAATAAGTATCTCAATAGATAACCATTACTAAGGTATAAGCCCATACTTATACCTATGTTATCATGTAAACCATATCAATCATGAGGAAACACAATCATTATGAAATAAACAGATAACCACTAATTAGGTATATGCCCATACATATAACTAAGTTATCCAGTGACCCATCTCAATGATGAGGTAAACACAAAGGTCATGACTCAGCTCAATCCAGGATTTTCATTATCGAAACCATAGCTGCTGAAGAGCTTCATCTCTGTAAAGTACAGTGATCCTGTCACGACTCCGAGGTACTGCTCACTAACCTAAGACGGTTGAGGTACTCCCTCCTTTCGAGTACCGCGGGTCTGCCACCTCACACAGTAGTGCTCATCCACCATGGGTCTGCCACCTGACAAAGTAGTGATCCCCACTAGGCAAAGCTAGTCACTCTGAATCGAATCGGACAAGCAGTCATCAGGTCTCAGCCAGCTACACGGTCTCCGTACTCCGTACGATCGTCTCTGGGAGGGTCCGCTCCACGAGCTACAGGTCGATACTCCAAGCATCAAAAAGACCCACGAAGAAATATCTCAAAGGACCGCCTCGTCATAGGGGTCTCAACGAAATAGTCGGCGTGTCAAACGGACGCCCGGTCTGTGAGTTATTAGCCTTTTCATCCCAATGGCCCGGTTGGTTTTGTGTGCGAACCACCCCGACCGTATAGATACTGTACCCCGAACTTCAATAGGGTGTACTCATTGGGATTTTTTTCCAACGTGATCACCAACGCCCCTGACGGTTTGTCAAACGGACGTCCGGTCTGAAAGTTATCAGCTTTTCTGTTCCAGGGGCCCGGTTGGATTTCAGGTACAATCCAACCGGGCCACTATCCAAATGCACCCAAATCTCAGGCGAAGCATGCCAAAAGTTTAGTCTCATCAAGTGGAATCCAACAAAGTCGACGACACATCAATCAGACATCCAGAGTTCGAGATATAAGCGTTGCCACTCTGAGGGCCCGGTCGATTTCTTGATTGGACCAACCCGGATGTATCCAATGTTTTCCAAAACCCGGAGTGTAATATATATAGAAATGCCCATCTCGGTCCAAGGATCACATCGCAACTAACGGTGCATCGATCGGAGGTCCGTAGCCCATGATATTGGTGTTTGAACAAAATCTGCATGAGAAGAGGGGGTTCGGCCCCGGACCGACCCAGCCCGAGACCCCCTAGGTAGGCCCAAACCGGGTCGAACCGAACCGGGTCCAGGTCCGGCCCGCTTTGGCGCGGCGTAGCCCGGCCCGGCCTCACGCTAGCGTTTCACCTGTATGGCCAGCTCGGCCGGTTCTAAGCTAAGAGGATAGGGGGGAGTCACACACCCCCCTGATAGAAGATGCGGCCCCCCACGTGGGGGCCGGTCCCTTGAACACCGGGGATTACGACCCCCGGTCACCCCTGTCCCCACGCGACCATGGGACCACCGCCTGCCACTGTGGATGAAGCTGCAACGGACCCTCCTGGCGGCGCGCCGGGCGTCGCAGCCTCCTGGCGGCCGACCGGTGCCGGTGGCCGCTCCGGCATGGCGCGCCGGCAGGCTCTTCAGCGGACCACCGGACGCGCTCCAGTGGTCCATTTTGCTTTCTGTCTTCGCCAACGGTCCTCCTGGGATGTGACGTTCACTGCGGAGGCTTCAGGTTGACTTTGCGGCCCCATTTCATCATCTCCGTCAATCCACACATCAACAACAATCTGCGGAGGGTCCGAGCTTTGTTCGTTAGCCCATACCCTCCGCGTTATTGGTTTTCAATGAATATCAAACTCAAACCAAACCCGATTATTCACCCCGCAACCAACCTGCATGAACGGGCGATCCTCAGATCAACCGGGCAGAGATTGATCTGCGTTCATCTTCCTTTTATCAAAAGATAAATAGAAAATCAAATATAATTCTCCTACCTTGCAAAGACGTCACACGTCGTCGAGCCGCAGAAAAAGGCAAGCATCGCGATGATCAGACATCGTGGAAGATCAGTGTCGATTCCATCGACATCAGAGGGTGAGTCATCGTCAATGGCGACGTTCCCAGCAGTGGTGTCTCCTCCCTTGATGTGGAGGAAGAAGAGGAGAAGTAACGTCTTCGGTGTTCACCCGATGAAGAATGTGGCATCTCGCTTCCTTCGACATGGAGAGAAGATGCAAGAGGAGACAGCGTTCTCCGTCAAAGCTTCAGTGTTCTTCACGTTCTTCAACAAAGGAGGTGAATCGTTCTTCTTCGGAGGAAGAAGTTCTAAAAAACTCAAGATCTCTCTTCCCTTTATCTTAACACAAAAATTCCAACCAAAATAAAATAAGGAACCACCTTATTTTATTTACCCATGCCATGCATTCAAATTTACAAAATTCAAATCCAATTCACTTAATTAAATAAACCATGAGTTGTTTAATTAATTAAGAGGTAGGTTGGAAAATTAAAAAGGAAGTGGAACAGTTACTTAAAAAAAAGGAGTTAACAAGTTTAAGGGTGGAGTTTAAAGGGAATGAGTTATGGGGGATTAGAGAATTTGAAGGGGTGGAGTTCGTGTGGGCCCCACCACCCTCTTAACCTCTCAGGGGTAGTTCCCCAACTTCCACTCAAAGGATATGACCACATAAAAAGAAATAAAATTGTAGCTCAATTTTATTTTAACTTTCCACAATTTTTACTATCTCCCCCTGAGAAAACGCAACCCCAGAAAAGGTGTTCTTAAGCAATTACAAGTGCTGTGGTTTCATCAGTGCCCTCATATTTCGATTCTGAGCACTAGATCAAATGTTAGAAAAACCCTCTTGTTCGTTTACTGAACGTACCGGAGCGAAAATTCGGAAAGTGATTCCAGGCACACCAGGCCTCGGAATCAGGTGCCGTCAGAAACTACGTAAATGTAAAATCCCAAAGAAAATTAATAAAAAAATTCATTGAAATTTCCAGGGCTTTAAATAGCATGTATCAAATATCCCGACAACATTCATACATAGTCTACCCTCATACATAATAATATATATTTTATACATATATAAATAAAAACTGTATTTATAATTATATTTCTATCATGAATTTTTCATAATTACCGATAAATAAATTATTAATTATTATCCAGAAAAAACATTTAGGAAGTTAATAATTTAATTTTTTTATATATTCATCATTGTATTTTTTTGTAATTACACCATGGTGATGGAATTATAATCCATATACTTTTATAATTTTTATTATATCATATTTATTAATTATATGTAATATTAGAATAACCAAATAATGGTGGGGATGAAAAATGAAATTATCATTTTTAGAGGTGACAATCAGTACATCCTCATGAATGATGAATACATTTTACACATGGAAAAGTGAATGGAAAGCAGATAATGGTTGTCACATATTTATATAAAAAATTATTATATATATTATTGATTATTGATTTTATTTGTTTGTATAAAATAGATAATAAGGATGCATAAAAAGAAATATATTTTAAGGATTTTAGTTAATATGATTATCAATTTTTTGAGTATTATCATAAATCCTAAAAATTATTCATTCATACTTATAAGGTTTTTAGTTATTATATTTAGAATTCCGCTAGTTTCAATGTCATTTAACCCATTTTACACATACCAAGGAGAATAACTATTACCATGCTAAATATTCCTTATGAAAAAAAAATTATATATAAAATATATTTATATATTGAATCAAAATATGTATAAAATTTAAATATATACAATTTTTAGTGGATAAAAAAATTATTTTTCAAAATAGTGTCAAATTAAATTATTTATACGTTGTCTTTATAACGAATCGAATTTTTTTTATTCATATTTAATATATAATATAAAAATTTAATAAAATAATTCACCAACATTAAAACATTTTTTTACAAAATGGTTTCAACAAAAAGTATCTCTTTTTACATTAAAATTATTATATCTCTAATTATAATAATTTGAAAAAATAATTCAATTTTATTCTTATTTATTAATTTTTAAACGATATTTCCCAATATTTATAGCACTAAAAAAAATTAAATTATAAATCAAAAATAATGATTAAAAAAAATTATATAATTAATGTATTCTCTTTTATCAAATAAACTGTTTATTAACAATATTAATAATTTCTGAAAAATTAATATGTTTCAATTTTTTATTTTATTATATATGTTTTAACATTTATTTTCATTTATATCATTATTCAATTGTATTAAATTTTATAAAAAATCATAATTCAAAAATATGATTTAAAAATATTTCTCTTTAATCATGGGTATGTCATTAGGTATCAGTTACCCTTTTTTGGAAAATTATTTATTTTATAAATATCATTAAAATATATATTTAAATATTGCAATTTATATTTTTGGTGTCACATTATTCCATTATCTTTGGTTTTTTGGAATCAAAATATTCTAAACACAACCAATTTATTAAATTGAAATATTTTATAAAATTTCATTGTGTTACTTATTAAAGAATATCAACATGTCATATCTAAGTTATCAATATAAATGAAAATTATTATATCCATTTGTTGTGTATATATTGTTCATCAATATCCCTACTAAATAAAGGACTCTTCTCCCTTTTTATGCATTAATGATTTAATGGTGTTCACAATATAAGCTATAGTGTTTTCCTACTAACAAAACATGTTTTGAATATGAATTAGTGTATTAGATCAGTCCTAAAATAAAATTATTTTCTTAAATTAATGTTTTTAGAATGAGGGATATGTATTTCTATCATACATTATTTTGTATTGTTAATGTTTCTTTATTTATGTTTACATTTATGTGATTTTCTGGAAAATTATATGATGTTGATACTTTTTCAATTCACCTGAATAGTGTCTGAGAGTAAATATTGTATTATTTTGAAAAATACATTTTTTCCATCGAATCAACATTGTACTTGAAACATAGTATTCTCTAGATCTTATGGTTTCATTAATGTTATGATCCAATCCAATTTTTTTTACAAAATGTTAGTTAGTGAGGACACTCTCTTATGTTCGAGCATGTGACGATGTCATTATATATATATCATGTGAATGCTCTACGAGAGAATATTTTAGGTGCTATTTAAATTTACAATATATCCAAAAGAATTTACTGGTTTTCATATTTCATCCCATAGTATAATATTATTCCAATTGATATTCTAAGGAGTTTTGAGATACTTATTGAATTCAATAAGAATAATATTTCATCATTGATTTACTATGATAACAATATAATAATTTAAAAAATCACTGATAGGAAAAGAGGATAATTAGGCAAGAGGATCCTTTAGGGAGTGGGGGTGGAATTATTATATGAATTTAGCAAAAATATATATAGTTTCCCTTTTTTGATATATAACTATTTAGATATGGATCTCTCAATATTCCATGCCACATTTTTCTCTCTCCAATTACTGTTGATCCTATTTTATGAACTACATCTATTAATAATTTTACTTCTGATATTTTATTGACCATGTTATCATATGTTGTCCAAAATATGTAAAATAAGATCACAAAAAATGCACATAGTTTTTTATGTTTTTAACCATTATGGTACAATCCAAGGATTCCAAATTCAAATTTTTTTTCTTCACGAAATAATAACATCATTGTTTTGTGTTTAGAATATATTACTCTTTACTTATATCATTACGGATGCAATGGTGTAATGTATACTCACTACCTATTCTGGATAATATCAATAAACATTCCATCCTCAACAGACTACATCAATCTGAATTATTGTTGTATACAGTAAAAAGTAATGTATAATATGCTATATTAAAATATTTACATGTATTTTTGGGTACAATTTATCTACATATTTCTCCATAAAAATTATATTGTTAAACTCACCAAAAAACCCATATTCATCTTCTTGTGGGATGATATGTAATCACCTCAACCTTTGGAATATTTTTCAAGAGATACTATGGATTATTTTTCTAATTTTTAAGAATTAATTGTGAAGATTCGTTTTTCTATATAAAAACTTGAATGTTCTGCATATTATTTGATATGGTAGTGATTCTCTGTCTTATTACTTATAAAAAATACACTTCTCCTTTTATTTGAAAAATATATTGTGTTATGGTGATTAATGGGGAATATATGCTTCAATGTAATCAATTTTTTTTTCAATATCTCTATTACAAAAGTGTTTTCACATGTCACATATAAGTCCCCGACCTTAAACCTTAATTAATATTGAATTAAATGATTAATTCACATTGAGGATATTTTCACGGTTTATAGTTTTAGAGAATTAGATCTTAACTATTACATCTCAAAAGATTACAAAGTAGACACTTATAATAAGATTCGATAGAAAAAAAAACTCTTAAAAAGAAACGTGTCTAGTTCCATGTTTTATATAGAATGAATTTTCCATGATCCCATCGTTGACCCTATTCCACATTATGCCCTGTGAAAAAAATTTCAACAAAACTTGGGGTGAGCATAAAAAGCATAGTAAGGGATACACAAATAATGAAAACTGTTAGTTTATCAAAACAACAATTAAACCATGTATACTTTATCAAAGTAATACTTTTCACCTTTATGAAGTAGTAAAAACTCTTCAATGAATAAAATATCATTACTTACCCTTTTGTAACCAAAAGATTTCCATAAAACCCATATAATGATCACATAACATATAAAGGTAACTTGGGACATAAACATACATAAATGGAAGAACCATACGATCAACTTCCACACATATTACTTAATGGAATAGCCATACGGCCGACTTCCATACCCAATGCATTGGAGGTTATAACAAAACCACCCATCCTGGTATTCAAGACACCACCCTTCATATGGTTTATCATGTATCCACCCGTCAAATTTCCAAGTACCGATATAAAATCATAAAAAATAAATCAAATATTATGGAATGTAAACATTTCCACACTTTGATCACAATATATCACATAAATATATTGAAATAACAAATCCATTAAAAAACCATTTTCAATACCAAAATACATAAAAGATTATATGGTATTTATTTCATTTTAAAAACATTACGGCTTGTTGAGGAAGCAAAATACCAAATAATACTCGCGGCGGCGGAAAAGGTCGTTGTCACCGCGTATGTTAAAAGAATCATTCCTTTTTTTCGTTTAGTAAAACAATTCGTAGAAAAAGATTCATTTTGTATAAAAGTAAAATTCAAAGGGGTTTATACACCGTATAAAAGAAATTTGTGTATAAAACTAAATATTCCTCAATGAAAGGAGATTGAGACGAAGTCCCTTACTTCAGGTCCGACTTGACTCGATCGTTCTTTAACGTCCTGAATAATAAACTTGAGTTAATTTATACTTGATTAAGAACCTTTTTCATGTTCATTATTCCTTTTATATCAGTTATTACAATTTTATGAACACTATGTAATTATTTGAGTTAAAAATGGTCGTTTTGTCGATCCTTGATACTTGAGTCAAAAATAAACTATTTATAATTACAAGTTGTTCATGAGGTAAAATATCCATTATATCAAGAATTATATTCATGATTCAGATATCATATATATATTATATATCCATTATATACATGCATTTATAATATTACACAATCATTTATAGGTAAGAAATTAAATGCACCGTTCATGGAGACGGTAAGCCGTACGTACGCATGAATGCTACATTCATTTCTATGTCATATTAAAGGAATTAAAACTAAATGAGAGATATGTATATTTTAATTCCAGAATTTTATTAATAATTTAGATGTAACATTCATCATATATATCCATTATATATATGTACTTATAATAGTAAATTACATTTGGGGATAAGAAATGAAATGCACCGTTCTTGGAGACGGTAAGCCGTACGTATGCATGAACACTACTTTCATTTTTATCTCATACTTTAATGGAAAGAAATAATAATGATATAAAGGTATATTATAATTCCAGTATAACATCATATATAATAACAATAAATCCATCCTTTATACGTCCCACATATGGCATTATCGAATCAAATCACTTTGAAGGGGATGTAGTCCGCACTTCCTAAAATGAAGATATCGGGTATACCCATAATGGAATCCATAAAGGTATTCCATAAATAAAAAATACATAATATTAAGAATAACTTAAACATATTATATATCATATATAAATATATTGACATCTTAATGGACACCTTTGAAGGTGTTAGAGGACTATTAAACAATCATCGTTTCGTGAGGCAGAAATTCGCCATCCACAGAAATAGTATGTTCATTAACCATTAGATGTATATATGTGTAAGTGTAGCTATAATTCTTATTATAACAACATCATAGTATATTTAAGATACATTATTTGTTACAAAATAAATGAATAAACAGAGTTTAGGGGGTTGGAGAATCAATATAAAACAAACGAACACAAGTGAAGACATTACCTTAAAATCGGGTAACTCTCTTTGATTTGAGCACAAAGGCTTCATTGGAAAGACTTCTGCCCAAAGTGAGGATTATAGGAGTAATAGAGTGATTTGGAGAGACAAAATGGGCAGAGCGTGGCCGAACCAAAGGCTTGAGAGGTGTGGCTAAGGTGATAGTGGTGGGGGCCTTTTATAAGAGGAGAGGAGGGGCACTCTTGGAAAGTAAAGAAATGTTACTTTATTTTAAAATGAGTTTCGGATTTAAAAGGACCCACATTGATATAATTCATGTATAAGGTGATAAGGGTTCTAAATCCACCCGTCAAATAGGTTTTTGACATGCGTAGGTGTTAGATTCTACATTATCTTTTCATTTTCATTAAATCGTTAAATAATGAGGTAATAACTGCATCATCATGGTTCCATAAATAATTTAATTTATTTAATGTATAAAAATTATAAATAAAATATCATGATGTAGGAAATATTTTTATCTTTCTAATTAATATTTATGTTCAAACAACTGAATTTCATAACCTGATTTAAAAATTGTTTTAGTAAAAAAACTCATGTTTGTGACATTTTTACTTTAACATTAAATAAAAAGATATTAATGTTATTTTCCTTCCAATGTGGCTCCATGGGGTCCCCAAGATGACCCATGGATTTTCGTGGCCGTCCATGACCTATCAAATAAGGGTAGGACATGTTTCTAGGTCATTCTATATTATTAAAACAATATTTTTAACTTAAACTACAGTAATTACCTCTAATCGTGATTAAAAATTTAAAGTTACTATTCACCAAAAAATTCATTTATTCCCATTGAACCACATTATACTTCTTAAGGACAACCATGTATGTCGGATTTTTGAAATTCAAAACACAGAGGTGGTAAAATTTCATTTAAACGAAAAATCATTTTGTTTAAGTACCACTTAGTGGTTTCACTATTCATCAAAAATAGATGTTTTTCAGAAAAATACCAAAACATCACTCTAAGCTATATTTGATATTCTAAATTCAAAAATGATGTTTATTTTAAAAAATTCGAAACATATAAGTTGTATTAATTATTTTAATAATTAATTCATGCTGTCAGAGCAAACCGCGTGTTTTTATGAAACAATAAGTATCAAAAGATTGACACTAGTTTAAGTCCAATTTCAATGTGAAATTAAGTCCAACGATAAATATTGGATTAAATGGTAAAAATATATTCTAATTCTACTCTAAAACCAAATAAAAAGATAATCTAATCATATAAATAAATTAGATTAAAAAGATGTTTTGAATTAAAATAAAACATTTTTCACTATTCATTAAAAAATGAGCGTTATCGGAAAAATACCAAAAATTTAAACAAAGTAAATTTTGATGTCCCGATTATAAAAAAAAGTTATTTTTTGTCCAATAGAATGTATACGTGTGATCAAAACTATATTTAATGACGGTTCACCATCAAAAGGTGATAAGTGAACCTTTAGTGAAAATTAGGGTATAAATGCCTAAAATTGTATTCTTTCCATATTTTAAGACTTTATCTTTTATTGTAAAAATTTAAAAAACATATATAATCATATTTTAGTAATTTCAATCCATTCCTTCCAATACAATGACTACGTGTTAACTACCATTGAAAATAATATTATTATATTACTAGTGTGCAATGTAAGTTTTCAAATAAACTCATCATTGCGTATCGAGTACGCTATCAAATATATCAACCCCTTTAAAGTAAAATTAATTTTTAATTCGCAAATATTAATAAATATGAAATTTCATTATTCATTATTTACTTGGGATGTTACATCCTTCCCCCCGTTTAGGAATTGTGTCCTCGCAATTTTTTTCACTTATCAAAATAAGTGGGGGTATTTATCCCTCATAGCATTTTCAGATTCTCATGTTGCCTCTTCAACCATATGGTTTTTCCAGAAAACCATTACCTAGTGAATTACTTTATTTCGCAACACCTGCTCTCTTCGATCAAAATTCTGGACTGGTTGTTCTTCATAAGAGATATTCGCTTCCAACTGAACTACCTCTGGGCTCAAAACATGAGATGGATCTGGCATATACATTCTCAACATCGAAACATGAAAAACATTGTGTACCTGAGATAAACTCGGAGGTAATGCCACTCTGTATGCAATAGATCCAACTCTCTCAAGAATTTTATATGGTCCAATGTACCTTGGACTCAGCATTCCTTTTATACCAAATCACATCACACATTTCCATGGAGAAACCTTGAGAAAAACATGTTCACCTACCTCGAAAGATAGATCCTTCCTCCGATTATCCGCATAACTTTTCTATCTTCTCAGAGCTGTTCTCATGTGTTTCTGAATCAACTGAACTTTTTCTGCCATCTCTTCTACCAATTCTGGTCCCATCGGCTTCCTTTCACCTACTTCATCCCAAAAAGCTGTAGTTCGACACCGCTTCCCATATAACGCCTCAAACGGTGCCATCTGTATACTAGAAAGAAAACTGTTATTATATGAAAAATTAACCAAAGAAAGATGTTGGTCCCAACTTCCCTGATAATCCATAGAACAAGCTCGCAGCATATCCTCCATGGTCTGAATTGTTTGTTCTGACTGCCCATCTGATTGTGGATGAAAAGCAGTAGTAAAATTTAATTCAGTTCCCAACGACTTCTGAAGGCCTTTTCAAAGTTAGAAGTAAACCTGGGATCACAATAAGATATAATGGAGAGGGGAACTCCATGTAACCTGACTATCTCTTTAATATACAAACGAGAAATTTGATCTAGGAAAAAATTATCTCATATGGCAAGGAAATGAGCAGATTTATTCAAGCGATCAACAATAACCCATATTGCATTATTATCTCGAGATGTCCTTGGTAATCCCACAACAAATTCCATGGATATATTTTCTCATTTCCACTATGGAACTGGTAAGGGCTGAAGCATCCCTTTCGATAACTGTCGCTCTGATTTAACCTGTTGACATGTCAAACACTTCACATTAAAATCAGCAATATCTCTTTTCATTCCATCCCACCAGTATTACTCTCGTAGATCCCTATACATCTTTGTACTGCCAGGATGAACATAAAATGGGGAACTATGAGCCTCACATAACAACTCATTCTTCAACTGTGAATCACTAGGGACACATAATCTCTTCCCAAACCTCAAAAAACAATCATTATCAATGTTGAATTCTGGAAATTTACCCTTCTGAACCAGCTCTACCTTTTTCTACAACTCACTGTCTTCCCTCTATATTTGCTTAATTCTATCTGATAGGCTTGATCTCACTGATACCTGAAACAAAACAGAAAAAATTCCTGCACCAACAACATTTATTCCAATTTTCATCAAATCAAAAACCAAAGGATCTTGTTCCAAACGTATCATGGATAATGAAGCATTACTTTTTCGACTCAAAGCATCATCCACTTTATTTTCTTTTCCCAGAAGGTAATGAATTGTATAATCATAATCCTTGATTAATTCCAGCCATCTCCTTTGTCCCATGTTCAATTCTTTCTGAGTGAATATATACTTTAAACATTTTTTATCAGTATATATTTCACACTTTACTCCATACAAATGATGCCTCTAAATTTTTAAAGCGAAAACAATAGCAGCTAATTCCAAATCATGTGCAGGGTAATTTACCTCACGAGTTTTCAATTGACGTGAAGCATATGCAATTACCTGATCATTCTGCATAAGGACACAACCAAGTCCATTCGATGAATCATTACTGAAGATAAAAAACTCACCATTCCTGGAACGTAGTGCCAAAACTGGAGCATTCACCAATCTTCTTTTCAATTCCTGAAAATAGTCATCACATTCTTTTGTCCAGATAAACTTAACACCCTTCTGAGTTTTCTTAGTCATTGGACTAGATAACCGTAAAAAAAATTCTAACAAACCTTCAGTAATATCCTGCCAAACCAAAGAAACTATGAATCTCAGTTACATTTTTCGGTCTTGCCCATTTTTTAACAGCTCTTGTTTTTACCGGATCCACAATTATTCCATCTTTAGAAACAATATGACCATTGAAAAAAATTTGTTGAAACCAAAACTCACACTTTCTGAATTTTACCATACAATTTCTTTTCATTTAAGGTTTTCAAAATAACCATTAAATGTCTTTCATGCTCCTATTTACTTTTAGAAAACACCAATATATCATCAATAAAGGCAACCGATATTTTTCACCTGAGTCAACTGAGCCATCACTGCAACAAACTGTTTAGTTCTAATTATGACCATCTCAGGATACTGATTTGAAATGTCATTTCCCTCTGTATGCCTTCCCAGAAAATCTATTCTATTACCTCTATGAAAAACCATTCTTAACACAGAAATATCATAGGAGAAGCAACATGGAAATCATTTAATACTATATCATTTCAGACATACCATAAATTAACTTATAATTTAACAATTTTCTAACTCCTAAAGTTGTCTAAACCGACCTCTGATACCAACTATAAGGCCCCGACCTTAATCCTTACTTAATAATGAATTAAATGAATAATTCACATTGTGGATATTTTCATGGTTTAAAGTTTTAGGGAATTAGATCTTAAATATTAAATCTCAAATGATTACAAAGTAGACACTTCTACTAAGCTTCCATAGAATAAAAACTCTTAAAAAGAAACATGTCTAGTTCCATGTTTTATATAGAATGACTTTCCCTTGATCCCATCCTTGACCCTATTCCACATTAAGTCCTGTGAAAAACATCTCAAAAAAACTTGGGGTGAGCAGAAAAAGCTCAGTAAGGGATACACAAAGAATGAAAACTGTTATTTTATCAAAACAACATGTAAACCATGTATACTTTATCAAAGTAATACTTTTCACCTTTATGAAGTAGTAAAAACTCTTCACTGAATAACAGATCATTACTTACTCTATTTTAACCAAAATATTACCATAAAACCCATATAAATATCACATAACATATAAAGGTAACTTGGGATATAAACATACTTAAATGGAATAACCATACGGTCGACTTACACACATATCACTTAATGGAATAGCCATACGGCCGACTTCCATACCCAATGCATGGAGGTTATAATGTAACCACCCATCCTAGTATTCACGATACCACCCGTCATATGGTTTATCACGTAACAACCCGTCAAATTTCCAAGTACCAATATAAAATCATAAAACATAAATCAAATATAATGGAAAGAAAAAATTTCCACACTTTGATCACAATATATCACATAAATATATTGACATAACAAATACATTATAAAATCCATTTTCAATACCAAAATATATAAAAGAGTATATGGTATTTATTTCATTTTAAAAACATTATGGATTGTTGAGGAAGCCAAAGACCAAATAATACTTGTGGCAGCGGAAAAGGTCGTTGTCACCGTGTACGTTAAAAAAACATTCCTTTTTTTCGTTTAGTAAAACGATTCGTAGAAAAAGATTTCTTTTGTATAAAAGCAAAAGACAAAGGGGTTTATACACCGTATAAATGAATGTTTTGTATAAAACGAAATATGCGTCAATGAAAGGAGATTGAGACGAAGTCCCTTACCTCGGGTCCGACTTGACTCGACCGTTCTTTAACGTCCTGGATAATAAACTTGAGTTAATTTCTACTTGATTAAGATACTTTTTCAAGTTCATTATTCCTTTTATATCACATATTACCATTTTATGAACACTATGTAATTATTTGAGTTAATAATGGTCGTTTTTTCGATCCTTGGTACTTGAGTCAAAAATAAACTCTTTATAATTACAAGTTGTTCATGTGGTAAAATATCCAATATATCAAGAATAATATTCATGATTTAGATATCATATATGTAATATATATCCATTATATACATGCATTTATAATATTACATAATAATTTATAGGTAAGAAACGAAATGCATCGTTCTTGGAGATGGTAAGCCGTATGTACGCATGAACGCTATTTTCATTTCTATGTCATATTAATGGAATTAAAACTAAAAGAGAGATATGTATATTTTAATTCCATAATTATATTAATAATTTATATATAACATAAATCATATATATCCATTATATATATGTACTTATAATATTACATTACATTTGGGGATAAGAAATGAAATGGACCGTTCATGGAGACGGTAAGCCTTACGTACGCATGAACACTACTTTCATTTCTATCTCATACTTTAATGGAAATAAATAATAATTATATAAAGGTATATTATA
Organism: Viscum album; assembly: GCA_963277665.1. Lineage (NCBI taxonomy): Eukaryota > Viridiplantae > Streptophyta > Magnoliopsida > Santalales > Viscaceae > Viscum > Viscum album. The sequence continues at coordinate 478,683,911 of OY728148.1, forward strand.
ATTCCAGTATAACATAATATATAATAACTTTAAATCCATCCTTTATACATCCCACATATGGCATTAACGAATGAAATCACTTTGAGGGGGCGGTAGTCCGCACTTCCTAAAATGAAGATATCGCGTATACCCAAAATGGAAGCAATAAAGGAATTCCATAAATGAAAAATACAGAAGATTAAGGAGAACATAAAAATATTATATATCATATATAAATATAGTGACATCTTAATGGACACCATTGAAGGTGTTAGAGGAATATTGAATAATCATCGTTTCGTGAGGCAGAAATTCACCATCCACAGAAACAGTATGTTCATTAACCATTAGATGTATATATGTGTAAGTGTAGCTCGAATTCATATTATCAAAACATCCTAGTATATTTGAGATACTGTAGATGTTACAGAAGAAATTAATAAAATGAGTTTAGGGGGTTGGAGAAGCAAAATAAAACAAAAGAACACAAGTGAATACATGACCTTAAAATCGGGTAACTCTCTTTGATTTGAGCAAAAAGGCTTCCTTGGGAAGACGTCTTCCCAAAGTGAGGCGTCTAAGTGTAAGAGAGGGATGTGGAGAGACAAAATGGGAAGATATTGGACGAACAAAAGGCTTGAGAGGTGTGGGTAAGGTGATAGTGGTGGGGGCCTTTTATAAGGGGAGAGGAGGGGCACTCTTGGATAGTAAAGAAATGTTACTTTATTTTTAAATGAGTTTCGGATTTAAATGGTCCCACATAGATATAATTCTATGTTAAGGTGATAAGGGTTCTAAATACACCCATCCAATAGGTTTTTGACATGTGTAGGTCTTATATTTTACATTATCTTTTCATTTTATTTAAATATATAAATAATGAGGTAATCGCTACATCATCATGGTTCCATAAATAATTTTATTTGTTTAATGTATAAAAATTATAAAAAAATAATGATGTAGGAAATAGTTTTATCTTTATAATGAATTTTTATAGTCAAACATCTGACTTGTATTACCCCATTTAATTTGTTTAGTAAAAACAACTCATGTTTGTGACATTTTTACTTTAACATTAAATAAAAAGATATTAATGTTATTTTCCTTCCAATGTGGCTCCATGAGGTCTCCAAGTATACCCATGGATTGTATTGGTCGGCCATGAAATATAAAATAAGGGTAGGACATGTGTCTAGGTCATTCCATATTATTAAAACATTATTTTTACCTTAAACTACAATAATTACCTATAATCACAATTAAAACATAAAAGTTACTATTTACGAAAAAATTATTTTATTCTCATTGAACCACATTTTAATTATTAATGAATACCATATATGTCGGATTTTTGAAATTCAAAACACAGATGTGGTAAAATTTCATTTAAACGAAAAATCAGTTTTTTAGGTAGCACTTAGTGGATTCACAATTCATTAAAAATTGTAGTTTTTCAGAAAAATACCAAAACATCACCCTAATCTATATTTGATATTCCGAATTCAAAAATGTTGAATATTTTACAAAATTCTAAACATATAAGTTGTATTAATTAATTTAATAATTAATTTCTGCTATCAGAGCAAATAGCGTGTTTTTATGAAACAATAAGTATCAAAAGATTGACAATAGTTTAAGTCCAATTTCAAAGTGAAATTAATTTCAACGACCACTATTGGATGAAATGGTAAAAATATATTCTAATTAAACTCTAAAACAAAATAAAAAGATATTCTAAAAATATAAATAAATTAGATTGAAAATATGTTTTGAATTAAAATACAACATTTTCACTATTCATTAAAAAATGAACTTTATCGGAAAAATACCAAAAATTTACACAAAGTAAATTTTGATGTCCCGATTCTAAAAAAGAATTATATTTGGTCGAATAGAATGTATAAGAGTGATCAAAACTATATTTACTGACGGTTTTCCCTCAAAAGGTGATAAGTGAACCTTTAGTGAAAATTAGGGTATAAATGCCTAAAATTGAATTCTTTCCGTATTTTAAGCATTTATATTTTATTTTAAAAATTTAAAAAACATATATAATCATATTTTAGTTATTTCTATCCATTATGGCCAACACAACGGCTACGTGTTAACTACCATTTAAAATTATATTATTACATTATTAGTGTGGAACATAAGTTTTCAAAGAAACTCATCGTTGTATATCGAGTACGCTATCGAACATAGAAACCCCTTTAAAGTAAAATTAATATTTAATTCGAAAATACTAATAAATATGAAAATTTATTATTCTTTATTTACCTGGGATGTTACATCACATGTGTCCCTCAAGTTATTTTATGCATAATAGATTAGATGTGGTGTCATAAATGAGTCTTTTTTTTGAGAATTTAGATGAAAATGTTTCTAGAATTCAACACATACTAGTTACTAAATTGCATGTTTGATTATAGTTAAAATTATATATTTATTACATCTTAATGATCTATGTTAGATCCAATCTCATCTTCTATTTAATGGTTTGTTGTTCTCAGAATATGGTTCGATTTATTTTTTATTTTTATCAGTTCCACTTATTTCAGTAATGTAGAACATTTTCTTGAATATATTTAAAATATGAACATGATATTTCATGCCTTGTTTTTTCTATTTGAACTAAATGTACTAGGTAATTTCTTATTGAAACTGAGTTTGATTTTTTTTTGGGAAAATGGATTTTGAATTTTAACAATCTTATTTGGGTTTCACTGATGAAGTAAAAATGTGTGTTTTTGGTTATTGATTTCATAATGTAGATATATAAATAAAAATTTACCATATTTATTTAAATCAAACAAGAATGTTGTTTTTGAGAAATGATTACAGAATTTTAGTTTAGAAATATAGTAGGATAGTGGAAATTGTTTCATTGAATTTCATTACATTTTTAGAAAAGAGTGTTATATGTTTAGAAATATTAGTATAGAATAGTTTTGATTTTATATATGTTATATTTGAAAATATTACTATTAATCGTAATTATTAGACTAGAATTTTTGAATTCTTTTATAAAACTATTTTCATATATTTAATAAAATGTGGTCACCAACTAGAAATGTTGGATAACTACTATATATTCTTGGTTCATGGTTTTTTGTTGGTATCATTTATGATCCTTGTGCCGAATGTGTGTTATTAACGGTGGTGGTGAGTAACCGTAGGTTTTGTAGGGATAATTTAATTTTAACATAGAGTTGGTATAATATTAATTTTATATTATATTCAACATTTTAAAACAATATTTATGGATGTAATTTATTTTTATGAAAATTGGTTTTATTAGAATAGTTGTTTGTTATCTTATTTGATAGATTATTCATTTACGCTCTATTTATATTCATTTAACTTTTGTAATCACTCAAATTAGAGAAATTATTGTCATAGGGAATTCTATGATGTCATAAATTTGGTATCCAAACTAGAGAGATTGAGAATGTACTTTGGTACAATTGACTTTCAAGGTCAGGTTTTGGTCTCATTGGCACACCATGAATATCAATTACAATATCCAAACCATTCTACCAAAAAAAATTCAGAAAAAGAGTGATTATAGTTACAATGAATAAATTTTTGAGAGATAGTGGAATGTTTTTTTGTATTACATATCCTCAATGTCATCCCTGGGGAAAAATTTAATAACTATCATATAATAAATCCAAATACACTTGCATATTTTCAGTAAAAATATTATTACCAATCAATTATATAGGAATCCTATCCATTTTTGACGGTTTAGTCACCAAATACAATTATAAAAATGACTAAGGCCTTATATATGATTAAATAACCCAGTAAAATCATTTAGAAACAATGAAATACCACAAGGATTGATCAACCAAATCATGGTGTAGCTAGGATAACATTCTTAAAAATGGATCGAGAGACCATTTGGATTATCCCAAGGTTACCAAAAATTATTGAGAGGTGAAGTGAGAGAAATAATCAAGTAAATATGACTATTAGTGTATGATTAGGGTGATATCCTATTAAATAATATTTGGGATGAAAATGAATAACATAAGGATGGAAAAATTTTGTGTAGTGAAGAAGGGAAGGATGGAATAATGGGTGAGGAGACATAAAATGATATAACAAGAGAGATGGTGGGTATGAATATTGATGTGAAACTATATTAAAAGCCTATTACCTATATAGAGATGATTTATTATGTAAATGAGGTAGTGTAGTACAATATGTTTTTATATAAAATCATGACACTCGACATAAACTATCCATTTACTGAGGTCATATCATCAATACAATCATATATCATTTTAATTGAAGAAGAACTACCAAATTATTTAAATTGAAGGACTCAAGAGTAATTTAATTAAGTGAATACTTTTAATCATTTTTCTATAAGAAAATATCATGCATACTCGGAACATTCAGGTTTGTAAATGAACAACCATTTAGGTAAAAGTTTAAATTTGAAACAGTTAAATGTATCTATGTTTATAACGTGGATAAATATTATATACACACGAGTCACAAATGTATTTTGTGAACATTATTATGATCACATAATGTGGTGTATTAGAATATTTCATAGTTATGTTAGTAAAATTTTCATTCCCACTAAATATCTAATTTTTAAAAATTATGAAAAATGATTTGTCTCGTTCATAATTACTCCCTAATTCAATTATATAATGAAATCAATCATATATATAATATATGGAAAAAATATTATCTATGTATGTGATAAAAATGACCAGTATTATTTAAAAAATGTAGTATTATAAAGAGATAAACTCGAAGATTTATATATTATCAAAATAATTGTTGAATTGTATATGTTACTAAATACCAATGTTGAAAATGAAGAGATTCTAATAGAGAATGTTTAGTAGTGGATGGACAATAGTGAAGATGTGGATTAAGAAAAATATTTTCAATCAAATTAATAGTTTTATACGGAAATTTTCAATAGTTTATCTACCCCAATTTCAAGGGAACTGAATTAGAAAAAGAATAAATGATCTCTAAATCATTGATAACTATTTTTAGGTGAGTAAAATTACCAACAGTTATTGTTAATGTTTCCATATCAATAGATAAAAAGTTTCCAATGAATGTAGTTTTACAACAACAAAAAAATCTATTGAATATAGTATTGTAGATAATAAGAGAATTAGTACATCAACGTGTTAAAAATAGGTAGGACTAGAAGAAGTCATGTAGTTGTGATTGTATGTTAATAAACATTGAACCCTTTAATATAGTAGGTTGTGAAAATGGAATAGGTACTGTTATTGTATTTGTGGTTAATTTTTCCAGTTTTTTATTTAAAATGGTGGAACATGATCTTGTTTTTCCCAAAGAAAGAAAGAATTACTATTTTAATGATGAATGAAGAAATCATCTCCACCTACACAATGGTATGGTAGATATTATGAGATGAAATCATAAATTTAAATTAAGTAATGTAGAAGGATCAATTTAAAAATATCATTGTTGTAAAAATATTTGAAATATTTTCATAGAATTAGTAACAATATTTTGTATATGGTTATTTTATATAAATCCATATTCTTTTAAAACCCATTGAAAATGTTAATACTATATTCAACTTTCTGTAAGAATCATCTGGATATCCATTCATTAAAAAATGTCAATTTAATAGGTATAAAATATGTGGTGTTGAATAAAAAGATCAGTCATGGGATGTTGAAGGATTTACAATATGTTTTCAATGATGATAGCATATTCTATAAGATAAAAGACTCTGTTTTCCTAAATAATATAGATATATTTCATGAATCCTATTAGGAGACGTACCATGATTAAAAAATGGATAATTTTCAATCTATTGTAATAGATGGAATTATTATAATCCTAAGCATCTCTAATGATGGGATTAAAATTATCACTAAATATAATAATAAATATGGAGTGGTAATATCAGATTATCAAATGGGTGATTAAATTATTTTAGGCCATATTATATTTTAACAAAAAAATTTATAATTAATTTAAAAAATATCTTGACCACCCCCAATAATATTCTAGTGTACAATATACACCTAAATTTTTAAAATACATGTATAATGGACATCGCAAAAAAGAAAAAAATATTCATCACATTTCCATCATGTTACTACTAAATTTGGATGTACTATTTCAGAAATTTTGTGATGGTTTAAATTATTTAGTGATTGTAGTTATTGGGATGAAGTGGAATATTATTTTAATCATATCTAATTTGAAATAAAGACATTTACATAGGATTACAATGATACATTTAAACAATGTATGTACTACTTGTGATAGTTTTTTTATTTATATTATTTGTGACCTTACCTATTTTCCTCAAATGTGGGGTCCCATTAGCACCACAAAATAATACCATTTGACTTTTTTTAAATTTATCTTCTTCAATAACTACTATGGGATGCAACATTTATCTTAAAATAATAGTGAATTATAATTTTTTGATCATTATAAAATCATTGTTCCATATTTAGGAAGGTAAAATATTAACCAAATTATGGAATATATAATTTTTAAAATCATTATTAATGTATTGATTAATGATTTTGAATAATCATGTAATTATTTCTAGTCATTTAGTTTTCAAAAATATGTTTTATATATACAAGGTTTTCATATCTTTTAGGATTAATTATTATAATAATTTAATTATATTTTATAATATTAATATCATTTTTTAAATAATCATATTAAAATTATATTATAGTGAATTTAAGGGAATTTTCCAACAATTTTTCTTTTCCAATGAATAGTAAAAACCATAGATTATTTTAAAATTGCCACTTTCTTCATATTAAATGGTATATTTATGATTTTAATTTTATCTAAAAGTTAAATAAGTAATTTAAATTTATTTATTATTTAATTATGTACATTTTAATCATTCATAAACATTATTTTTCATATGTACATTTTTCAACTTAAAAATGCATATTCAATAAAATTATTTTTTGTTTACTTTTATGGGATTTTGAAATTAAATTATGAAAATTGTATAATTTAAATTTTAAAAAATGGATTAAATATCTATATTCAAAAGATCAAAATATAATTGTAGTTTCATTTTATTTTATTTTCAAAATGAAGAACATCCTTTGTAATTTTTTTCTATCAGTTTATTTGGTTAATTACGTAACATATGTTAACAATAAAATTATTAGGACTATAAAATGACTATAAAACATTAACCAAATTAAATTGATGACTAATTTTCATCTACAATAATTATTTTTTTATATATTCCATTTTTTATTAGGATTTTATTGTGACACATATAACTTTTTATTAAGAGAAATGTTGAAGATTCCACAATAATAATTATAATAACTATACTATTTTTTATTTGTTGTATTATAGAAGAAATATTATAATATTAATAGTAATTTGAAATATAATATATATATCTTCATAATTATAATATAATTTTAATTTTTTGGTAATAAATAATTTTCTTTAATTCTAACACAGCGCAGATGTAGTAATTATTTTATTAGTATAAATATCCAATAATGGTTTTTAAAATTTTAAAACAAAAAAATTATGTTAATTAATGTGGTAAAATAATATTGTTGAATAAAATGGAATTATATGGATGTTATAAAATATTTTTTCAATTATAAGTGTTATCTTGATATTATTAAAGGCAAATAATGAATATATCTTAAATATAACATAATGAGTAATTTGTATTAAATAATATTCCATTAAATGATATAAAATTGATTAATATATTAAATTCTAAAAAATTATTTTGATATGGTTTATAATTTATTATATGATCCATTTTTTGGTCTTTTTTCTTTTTCTATTATAAATAATAACCTCGAAATGTAAAAAAAACTATGCTGTAACCGTGAGAATTAAATTGGTAAAATAACAGTTAAAAGTAAATGATAACTATAATAAAGTGATCAAAAATATATTAAAATAATTATATATAATTATTTGTAATCACAGACTTCCAAAATTATATATAAATTATTTTTTATAAATTTTTAATTGAAATAAATTTATATAAATGTAATATTTTGGGAAATTGAAAATGTTTTCCACATTATAATTATAAAAGGGAACCCCTTACTTCACATATTTACCGCACATTTTTTCATATATCTTTCCAAAATATATCTATTTATTTTTCCAAATTTATTATAAGCTTTTCTAGTTCAATTCTCCAACGAATACAATTTTTAATCCAGTTAAAAAGTGATATATAGGATGTCCTTCAAAGATAAGGTAATCATTATCTTCACCTCTTTCAAGTCTATGAATATTTATACTTCATATTTATGTGTTTTTTCATCATAAATTAATGTATAAATTATAATATAAATAATTAGATGATATTATGATTGTAATACTTCTATATCCCAATTTTTATAAGTCCTATGAAAAACAGAACAATTGCGCATCTGTACTTACGACTTATTGTATCCAAACAATGGTGTAATCTATTTAATCACTAATTTACATGAGTGGATATAATTAAAGAAATGATAAATATATATGATATATATTACATGATGACGTGATTCATTTTACAATATATACATTCATGAATGTCTCTAAAAATTTATTTAATGATTAGAAATGTTATTTATAATAATAATATCATTTATTAAGATTATTTATCTATATCTTATGTAAGATAAATTGGACATCCATGACATAAAAATCATGTAAAAACATGGAAATCAACACCCAAAACTGTAAAAAAATGAATTATTATTGTTTAATGAGTAATAATATGTAATAATAAAGATGATTAAATATATTATAAATATTATTATGGGTCTGATATAATTTAAAAACAAGTTTAAAATAACAATAGAAATGTTTTGACCAAGTTTGATTAAATTTGAACATGTTGTATGTGATTTCCTAACTCAATTTCCATTCACTTTTTTGAACTTCTTCTCCATTGATCATGTCAGGTTTGGATTATGTGTGATACAAAATTTTTTATATAATATTGAATTAATAATTTTTTATTTGGATTTACATTTTATAAAAATTATTGATTCATTTCATTTACCCTTTCTTCAAGGATTTCATCTCTACAAGGGACATCATCTCAAAATTAGTTTATGGTGGCATATTTTTATGTTATCATCATATATTATTTTATGAGGTGTATATAAAAACTCACTAACATGTTATGCAGTGGATTTATTTATTTTCATTATATTTAATTTTTATTTAATTTTATTCAATCAGGGGGTATATAATTAAACTAATTTAATTTGGTCAGGGAACTCATGTCTATATCAGTTTATTGAGGAATATTTTAAAATTATGAACCTAATTTCCATTATATGGGGTATATGATTCCACTCTAATTTATTTATGATCATCGCTATTTCAATAAATCTATTAAATATCCCATTTTTTATCAATAATTATTTTTTTCTTAAGCCATATTCCATTGGTACCAAAAGTGTAACATCCCAGGTAATTAAAGAATAAATAATTTTCATATTTATTAATATTAGAGAATTAAATATGAATTTTAATTAAAAGGGGTTTCTATGTTCGATAGCGTACCCGATACGCAACGATGAGTTTCTTTGAAACTTACGTAGCACACTAGTAATATAATAATATTATGTTAGTTAACAAGTAGCCGTTGTACTGGCGGGAATGAATAGAAATAACTAAAATATGAATAGATATGTTTTTAGATGTTTTTACATTTACCCAATAAAAGATAAAGGCTTAAAATACGGAAAGAGTTCAATTTTAGGCTTTTATACTCTAATTTTCACTAAAGGTTCACTTATCACCTTTTAATGGTGAACCGTCATTAAATATAGTTTTGATCACTCTTATACATTCTTTTGGACCAAATAAAACTTTTATTAAGAATCGGGACATCAAATTTTACTTTGTGTAATTTTTGGTACCTTTCTGATAAAGTTCATTTTTTTTATGAATAGTGTAAAATGTTGCATTTTAATTCAAAACCTCTTTTTGATCTAATTTATTTATATGATTAGATTATCTTTTGAATTGGTTTTAAAGTGAAATTAGAATATATTTTTACCATTTTATCCAATGGTGGTCATTGGAATCAATTTCGATTTGAAATTAGACTTAAACTGGTGTCAATCTTTTGATACTTATTGTTTTGTAAAAACACGCTATTTGCTCTGGCAGCGGGAATTAATTATTAAATTAATTAATGTGACTTATATGATTTGAATTTTGTAAAATAGACTTCATTTTTGAATTCGGAATATCAAATATAGCTTAGGGTGAATTTTTGGTAATTTTCTGAAAAACTTCAATTTTTGATGAATAGTGAAACCACTAAGTGGTAATCAAGCAAACTGATTTTTTAGTTAAATGAAAGTTTACCACTAATGTGTATTGAATTTTGAAAATCCGACATACATGGTTGTCATTAAGAAGTAAAATGTGGTTCAATGAGATTATAATAATTTTTTGGTGAATAGTAACTTATTAAGTTTTTAATCGCGATTAGTGGTAATTAGTGTAGTTTATGGTATAAATAATACTTTAATAATATAAAATGACCTAGACACATGTCCCAACCTCATTGGTTGTGTCATGGCCGACCAAGACAAGCCATGGCCTAACTTGGGGACCCCATGTATCCACTTTAGTTGGAAAATGACAATAATATATTTTTATTTAATGTTAAAGTGAAAGTGACACAAACATAATATGTTTTGCGAAAACAATTATTAAGTGGGGTTATACAAGCCCAAATTTTGATTATAAATAGTCATTGGAAAGCTCAAAAGATTTCCTATATCATAGTATTTTTTTTATAATTTTTAGACATTAAATAAATTAAATTATTTACGACATAATAATGATGCAGTGATGACATCATTATTTAACGATTAAAATAAAATGGAAAGATAATGTAAAATCTAAAACCTACACATGGCCAAAACCAATTGGATGAGTGGATTTCGAATCATTATCACCTTATCCACGAATTCTATAAATGTGGGACCTTTTAAAACCGAAACACATTTTCAAACTAAGTTATATTTCTTTACTTTCCAAAAGTGCCCCTCCTCTCCTCTTATAAAAGGCCCCCACCTCCACCTTATTTCACACACTCTTAAAGCCTTTGGCTCGGCCAACCCCTGCCCATTTGCTCTCTCCACATCCCTCTCCTCATCCTAGAGGATTCCCTTTGGGCAGAATCCTTTCAAAGGAAGCCTTTAGGCTCAAACCAAAAGAAGTTACACTTTTTAAGGTATTTCATTCTCTCATGTTCATTTGTTTTATTTTTCTTCTCCAACCCCCTAAACTCTTTTTATTTACTTCTTTTGTAACAACACCAGTATCTTCAATATACTAGGATGTTTTTATAAGATTTATTTGAGCTACACTCTCACACAACTACATCAAATGGTTAAAGAACATACGGTTTCCGTGGATGGCGAAATTCTGCCTCCCGAAACGATGATTGTTCAACACTCATTTAACACCTTCAAAGGTGGCCATTATGATGTCACTATTTTTATATATGATATATAATATGTTTATGTTTTCTTTAAGCTTCTGTTTTTTTCATTTTTGTCATACCTTTATGGTTTCCATTATGGGTAAAACACGATATCTTCATTTTAGGAAGTGCGGACTACCGCCCCCTAAAAGTGATTTGATTCGTTAATACCATATGTGGGATGTGTAAAGGATAACGTTAATGATATTATATATGTTATTATACTGGAATTATAATATAACTATATATAATTATCATTTATTTCCATTAAAGTATGATATAGAAATGAAAGTAGCGTTCATGCGTACGTACGGACTACCGTCTCCATGAACGGTGCATTTCATTTCTTATCCCCAAATGTAATTTATTATTAAAAGTACATGTATATAATGGATATATATAATTAATGATATATATAAATGATGAATATAATTCTGGAATTAAAATATACATACCTCTCATTTAGTTTTAATTCCATTAATATGACAAAGAAATGAAAGTAGCGTTCATGCGTACGTACGGCTTACCGTCTCCATGAACGGTGCGTTTCATTTCTTACCTCTAAATGATTATGTAATATTATAAATGCATGAATTTACTGGATATATATGACATATATTATATCTACATCATGAATAATATTCTGAATATAATGAACCTTTGACCAAATTAACAACATGTAAGTGTAAGAGGTCTATTTTTGACTTAAGAACCAAATACCGACAAAATGAACATTATTAACTTAAATAATTACATGATGTTCATAACATGGTATAAAAGGAATAATGAACTTGAAAAAGGTTCTTAAGCAAGTAGAGATTAACTAAAGTTTATTATTCAGGAGTTTAAAGAACGGTCGGGTCAAGTCAGATACGAGGTATGGGAACTTCTTAACCCAATTTCCATTCTTTGGGTTAATCTCCTACTTTCAAATTATGTCATTATATTATTATGTCGTATCTTGTATTTGTACTTTATTTATGTGTACTTATAGTGAATACACATAATGTATCTATTTTATTTTAGAAATTATCTTTGTATGGGACTTCGTCTCAATCTCCTTTCATTGAGGCATATTTTATTTTATACACAACTTTCTTTTATACGGTGTATAAACCCCTTTGACTTTTACGTTTACTCAAAAGGAATTTTTTTTATACGAAGCGTTTACTAAACGACAAAAGGGAATGTTTTTGTCGTACGTATGCGGCGACAACGACTTCTCCGCCGTCGTAACCGTTATTTGAGTTTTGGCTTCCTCTACAAGCCATACCTTCTTTTTAAAAGAAAAATAAATACCATGTTTTACTTTTCTTTTATTTTGGTATTGAAAATTGTTTTCATAATGTTTTTATTATATCAATGTGTTGTATTGATATCTCGTGATTGAAATGTGGAAATGTTATGTTTCCTTTATGCATGTTTTATGTGATATGATTATGTTATGGTTCTTGGGCATTATTATGAAGACGGGTGGTTCCGTGATAAACTAAGGGCGGGTGAGCCCGTTATAGCTCTCCAATGCATTGGGTAACGCGAAGGAGTGAAACGTTAAGGTTTCTCCGAAGAGATTTTAGGGAATATACTGTGATGGGTATTCCAAACGTAACCAAGAGGGTTACCCCCTACGTAAGAATGTTATGAATGCCTCAAGTTACCTTTACGTATTATGATTTATATGATTTATTCATGTTTTTATGAGGTATGTTAAAGTGCCTATGTTTTATGGGTAAAGTATGATTTCATTCTTATGTATATATGAACTCATGTTTCCTTTCCATGTTTTTATAACCCATACTGAGTTTTTATGCTCATCCCAAGTTTTTGAAATGTTTTTCACAGGTCAAGGGAAAGGTACATGATAAGATGATAGAGTCAAGGATGTGTCAAGAATTAATCCATGTTTTATTTTAAATGTGTGTTCCATTGATGGGAATGAAGAATACTATCTTTATGTAACCACTTTGTTTATATGTGGAATGTAATGCAAGTTTTATGATCTAATTCTCTAAAACTCTAAACCCGAAAAGATCCTCAATGTGTAATCTTGTAATAACTCAAGATTAAGTAAGGTTTAAGGCTGGGGCCTTATAGTTGGTATCAGAGGTCGGTTTAGACAACTTTAGGAGTTAGAAAAGTGTTAAATTATAATATGATTGAAATGATATAGCATTTATGGATTACCATGTTGCTTCGCCTAAGATATTTCCATGTTCAGAATGGTTTTCCGTAGGGGAAACAAAGCAGCTATGTTGGGACGACATCAGGAGGAAGACAGCCTTCCAAATCAGCAACCTGAGATGGTCGGAATCGGAACTGAACAGTTTGTTGCAGTGATGGCACAGTTGACTCAGGCTATAAATGGTGGTGGTATCCATGCACGAGATCAGCCAGATCAACCGCAGAGGAACATGTCAGTGGTGGAACATTTCATGAGGCAACATCCCCCATCATTCAGAGGATCATCTGACCCTGTGCTAGCTGAAGGGTGGATTAAAGCACTGGAGAAGATTTTTGATGTCATGGGGTGTTCAGACAATCAAAAGGTTAGTCTTGCTATTTACCGTTTGGAGGGTGAAGCAGATCAGTGGTGGTCTATGGTTAAAAATATCAGGGATGCCGATGAGATTGATGCTCTTGACTGGGATGATTTCAAAGGTATGTTTCTTGAGAAGTATTTTCCTAAGGCTGTTCGACTTAGGATGGAAAAGCAATTCTTGGAATTGAGGCAAGAGGAAGACTCAGTGGCTGCCTATGAAGAAAGGTTCACTCGATTGGCAAGGTATGCTCCAAATTTTATCCGAGACCTTGATAGTAAAATCAATCGTTTTTACTCAGGATTAAAGCCAAAGTATCGAAGGGCATTAGCTTCTCGTGAGTTTAAAAGTTATGAAAAGCTTGTTCGACGTGCTGAGAAGGTGGAAATGGAGTTTGCCGATGACTAAGTTTTCTATAACAACCAGCGGAAGAAGAGACCGAGGTGGCAGGAGAAAGGTAAGAATTCTTCAAAAAAGTCTGATGGTAAGAAAACTAAGTTTCCAGTTTGTGATAAATGTGGAAAAAGGCATGCTGGGGAATGTCTTCTGAATTCTGGAAAGTGCTACCGCTGTGGTAAGATGGGACATAAGGCTCGTGATTGCACTGAAAAGGATCAAGGTGAAGGTAAGAACAAATTTGATTTACAGTTAGTGAAATGTTATAAGTGCAATGAGATGGGTCACTATGCAAACGAGTGTCCGACAAGGAGCTTGAGTGATGGGAAGCAGTTAGACTACAAGCAGAAAGGGGTGGTGAAATCCTTCGCAACAACTTCAGCAGATGTTGGGCCATCGAATGAAGCGGTATCATCTCCAGGGAGCTCAGTATTTTTGGAAGATTGACTTGAGGTCGGGGTACCATCAGTTGAAAGTAAAAGAAGCAGATGTTCCGAAGACCGCATTCCGTACGAGATATGGCCATTATGAATTTGTAGTTATGCCTTTGGGGTTAACAAATGCACCTACTGTATTCATGGACCTTATGAATAAAATTTTCCATGAGTTCTTGGATAAGTTTGTGTTTGTGTTTTGAGGTTTGTGAAGAGGTTATGTGTGCCTTGTGATTCACAGTTGAAGAGAGAGTTGTTATGTGAAGCTCATAGTTCTCCGTTTTCAGTTCATCCGGGCAGTACTAAGATGTATAGAGATCTGCGGGAGTATTACTGGTGGGATGGAATGAAAAGAGATATTGCTGATTTTACTGTGAAGTGTTTGACTTGTCAGCGGGTTAAAGCAGAGCGGCAGTTACCGAAAGGGATGCTTCAGCCTTTACCAGTGCCAGAGTGGGAATGGGAGAATATATCCATGGACTTTGTTGTTGGATTACCGAAGACATCTCGAGGTAATAATGCAATCTGGGTTATTGTTGATCGATTGACTAAATCTGCTCATTTCCTTTCTATACGAGATACTTTCTATCTAGATCAACTTTCCCGTTTGTATCTTAAAGAGATAGTCAGGTTACATGGAGTTCCTCTCTCCATTGTATCGGATCGTGATCCCAGGTTTACTTCTAACTTTTGGAAAGGCCTTCAGAAGTCGTTGGGTACTGAATTAAATTTTAGTACAGCTTTTCATCCTCAATCAGATGGGCAGTCAGAACGAACAATTCAGACATTGGAGGATATGCTACGAGCTTGTTCTATGGATTATCAGGGAAGTTGGGACCAACATCTTTCTTTGGTTGAGTTTTCATATAATAACAGTTTTCATTCTAGTATACAGATGGAACCATTTCATGCATTATATGGGAAGCGGTGTTGAACTCCAGCTTTCTGGGATGAAGTGGGTGAAAGGAAATTGATGGGACCAGAATTGGTAGAAGAGATGGCAGAAAAAGTTCAGTTGATTCTGAAACACATGAGAACAGCTCAGAGCAGGCAGAAGAGTTATGCGGATAACCGGAGGAAGGATCTATCTTTCGAGGTAGGTGATCATGTTTTTCTCAAGGTTTCTCCTTGGAAAAGTGTGATGAGATTTGGTAAGAAAGGAAAGTTGAGTCCAAGGTTCATTGGACCATACGAAATTCTAGAGAGAGTTGGATCAGTTGCATACCGAGTGGATTTACCTCCGAGTTTATCTCAGGTACACAATGTTTTTCACGTTTCGATGTTGAGAAAGTATATGCCAGATCCATCTCATGTTTTGAGTCCAGAGGTAGTTCAGCTAGAAGAGAACCTATCTTATGAGGAACAACCGGTCCAGATTCTTGACCACAGGGAGCAAGTGTTACGGAATAAGGTGATTCATCAGGTAAAGGTTTTTTGGAAAAACCATGTGATTGAAGAGGCAACGTGGGAATCTGAAAATGCTATGAGGGATAAATACCCCCACTTATTTTGATAAGTGAATAAAATTGCGAGGACGCAATTCCCAAAAGGGGGGAAGGATGTAACATCCCAGGTAATTAAAGAATAAATAATTTTCATATTTATTAATATTAGAGAATTAAATATGAATTTTAATTAAAAGGGGTTGCTATGTTCGATAGCGTACCCGATACGCAACGATGAGTTTCTTTGAAACTTACGTAGCACACTAGTAATATAATAATATTATGTTAGTTAACAAGTAGCCGTTGTACTGGCGGGAATGAATAGAAATAACTAAAATATGAATAGATATGTTTTTAGATGTTTTTACATTTACCCAATAAAAGATAAAGGCTTAAAATACGGAAAGAGTTCAATTTTAGGCTTTTATACTCTAATTTTCACTAAAGGTTCACTTATCACCTTTTAATGGTGAACCGTCATTAAATATAGTTTTGATCACTCTTATACATTCTTTTGGACCAAATAAAACTTTTATTAAGAATCGGGACATCAAATTTTACTTTGTGTAATTTTTGGTACCTTTCTGATAAAGTTCATTTTTTTTATGAATAGTGTAAAATGTTGCATTTTAATTCAAAACCTCTTTTTGATCTAATTTATTTATATGATTAGATTATCTTTTGAATTGGTTTTAAAGTGAAATTAGAATATATTTTTACCATTTTATCCAATGGTGGTCATTGGAATCAATTTCGATTTGAAATTAGACTTAAACTGGTGTCAATCTTTTGATACTTATTGTTTTGTAAAAACACGCTATTTGCTCTGGCAGCGGGAATTAATTATTAAATTAATTAATGTGACTTATATGATTTGAATTTTGTAAAATAGACTTCATTTTTGAATTCGGAATATCAAATATAGCTTAGGGTGAATTTTTGGTAATTTTCTGAAAAACTTCAATTTTTGATGAATAGTGAAACCACTAAGTGGTAATCAAGCAAACTGATTTTTCAGTTAAATGAAAGTTTACCACTAATGTGTATTGAATTTTGAAAATCCGACATACATGGTTTTCATTAAGAAGTAAAATGTGGTTCAATGAGATTATAATAATTTTTTGGTGAATAGTAACTTATTAAGTTTTTAATCGCGATTAGTGGTAATTAGTGTAGTTTATGGTATAAATAATACTTTAATAATATAAAATGACCTAGACACATGTCCCAACCTCATTGGTTGTGTCATGGCCGACCATGACAAGCCATGGCCTAACTTTGGGACCCCATGTATCCACTTTAGTTGGAAAATGACAATAATATATTTTTATTTAATGTTAAAGTGAAAGTGACACAAACATAATATGTTTTGCGAAAACAATTTTTAAGTGGGGTTATACAAGCCCAAATTTTGATTATAAATAGTCATTGGAAAGATAAAAAGATTTCCTATATCATAGTATTTTTTTTATAATTTTTAGACATTAAATAAATTAAATTATTTACGACATAATAATGATGCAGTGATGACATCATTATTTAACGATTAAAATAAAATGGAAAGATAATGTAAAATCTAAAACCTACACATGGCCAAAACCAATTGGATGAGTGGATTTCGAATCATTATCACCTTATCCACGAATTCTATCAATGTGGGACCTTTTAAAACCGAAACACATTTTCAAACAAAGTTATATTTCTTTACTTTCCAAAAGTGCCCCTCCTCTCCTCTTATAAAAGGCCCCCACCTCCACCTTATTTCACACACTCTTCAAGCCTTTGGCTCGGCCAACCCCTGCCCATTTGCTCTCTCCACATCCCTCTCCTCATCCTAGAGGATTCCCTTTGGGCAGAATCCTTTCAAAGGAAGCCTTTAGGCTCAAACCAAAAGAAGTTACACTTTTTAAGGTATTTCATTCTCTCATGTTCATTTGTTTTATTTTTCTTCTCCAACCCCCTAAACTCTTTTTATTTACTTCTTTTGTAACAACACCAGTATCTTCAATATACTAGGATGTTGTTATAAGATTTATTTGAGCTACACTCTCACACAACTACATCAAATGGTTAAAGAACATACGGTTTCCGTGGATGGCGAAATTCTGCCTCCCGAAACGATGACTGTTCAACACTCATTTAACACCTTCAAAGGTGGCCATTATGATGTCACTATTTTTATATATGATATATAATATGTTTATGTTTTCTTTAAGCTTCTGTTTTTTCATTTTTGTCATACCTTTATGGTTTCCATTATGGGTAAAACACGATATCTTCATTTTAGGAAGTGCGGACTACCGCCCCCTAAAAGTGATTTGATTCGTTAATACCATATGTGGGATGTGTAAAGGATAACGTTAATGATATTATATATGTTATTATACTGGAATTATAATATAACTATATATAATTATCATTTATTTCCATTAAAGTATGATATAGAAATGAAAGTAGCGTTCATGCGTACGTACGGACTACCGTCTCCATGAACGGTGCATTTCATTTCTTATCCCCAAATGTAATTTATTATTAAAAGTACATGTATATAATGGATATATATAATTAATGATATATATAAATGATGAATATAATTCTGGAATTAAAATATACATACCTCTCATTTAGTTTTAATTCCATTAATATGACAAAGAAATGAAAGTAGCGTTCATGCGTACGTACGGCTTACCGTCTCCATGAACGGTGCGTTTCATTTCTTACCTCTAAATGATTATGTAATATTATAAATGCATGAATGTACTGGATATATATGACATATATTATATCTACATCATGAATAATATTCTGAATATAATGAACCTTTGACCAAATTAACAACATGTAAGTGTAAGAGGTCTATTTTTGACTTAAGAACCAAATACCGACAAAATGAACATTATTAACTTAAATAATTACATGATGTTCATAACATGGTATAAAAGGAATAATGAACTTGAAAAAGGTTCTTAAGCAAGTAGAGATTAACTAAAGTTTATTATTCAGGAGTTTAAAGAACGGTCGGGTCAAGTCAGATACGAGGTATGGGAACTTCTTAACCCAATTTCCATTCTTTGGGTTAATCTCCTACTTTCAAATTATGTCATTATATTATTATGTCGTATCTTGTATTTGTACTTTATTTATGTGTACTTATAGTGAATACACATAATGTATCTATTTTATTTTAAAAATTATCTTTGTATGGGACTTCGTCTCAATCTCCTTTCATTGAGGCATATTTTATTTTATACACAACTTTCTTTTATACGGTGTATAAACCCCTTTGACTTTTACGTTTACTCAAAAGGAATTTTTTTTTATACGAAGCGTTTACTAAACGACAAAAGGGAATGTTTTTGTCATACGTATGCGGCGACAACGACTTCTCCGCCGTCGTAACCGTTATTTGAGTTTTGGCTTCCTCTACAAGCCATACCTTCTTTTTAAAAGAAAAATAAATACCATGTTTTACTTTTCTTTTATTTTGGTATTGAAAATGGTTTTCATAATGTTTTTATTATATCAATGTGTTGTATTGATATCTCGTGATTGAAATGTGGAAATGTTATGTTTCCTTTATGCATGTTTTATGTGATATGATTATGTTATGGTTCTTGGGCATTATTATGAAGACGGGTGGTTCCGTGATAAACTAAGGGCGGGTGAGCCCGTTATAGCTCTCCAATGCATTGGGTAACGCGAAGGAGTGAAACGTTAAGGTTTCTCCGAAGAGATTTTAGGGAATATACTGTGATGGGTATTCCAAACGTAACCAAGAGGGTTACCCCCTACGTAAGAATGTTATGAATGCCTCAAGTTACCTTTACGTATTATGATTTATATGATTTATTCATGTTTTTATGAGGTATGTTAAAGTGCCTATGTTTTATGGGTAAAGTATGATTTCATTCTTATGTATATATGAACTCATGTTTCCTTTCCATGTTTTTATAACCCATACTGAGTTTTTATGCTCATCCCAAGTTTTTGAAATGTTTTTCACAGGTCAAGGGAAAGGTACATGATAAGATGATAGAGTCAAGGATGTGTCAAGAATTAATCCATGTTTTATTTTAAATGTGTGTTCCATTGATGGGAATGAAGAATACTATCTTTATGTAACCACTTTGTTTATATGTGGAATGTAATGCAAGTTTTATGATCTAATTCTCTAAAACTCTAAACCCGAAAAGATCCTCAATGTGTAATCTTGTAATAACTCAAGATTAAGTAAGGTTTAAGGCTGGGGCCTTATAAAAAGTGTTTCATTTTGGAAATATTTGACTGACTGAGAAATCAGTGATAAATATGTATTATTTATTCCATATGGTTATTTGTGAATAAATAATATTAATTCATGAATTAAATAAAATATTTTACATATAAGGAATGATTTTTACCTTATTGTGATTTTGGGTCCCATTTAATGAAATCTCATTAATCAATTTGATGTCTCATATGGCTAATCATGTTATGATTGAACCAAATGTGGATGTAATTGTAGTTTAAACCATCCCATGAAAGATAATTATAGTAATGGTATCATGTCTATGCGTGAAATTGTGAATGATAATTAATAATGTACCATATTTTTTTTGTTATTATTATCTATTTAATTTTCAAAATGATACTTTCCCAGGATGAATTTCATTTTCTGTAATTATTAAAATGTAATGTGTTCATTTATTTACCTATCCAATTTTAGTAGTCTGTTTCTTATCAACTTTTTCAGGTTATTTAAATGAAATATGTGTTTAGTTATTTAACATAATATATTTATTATTCAATATCTACTCCTGTATTCAATATATTAAATGGAATTTTTGTTCAGTTACTTACCATTCCATATTGATTATTTCCAATCTAATTGTGGTATTTGTGTTATTTAAATGAAATGTGATTTTAGCTATTTATCTATACATATTGTCAATGAATATTGATTTATGAGAACATATGCTATATAAAACCATTATTGAGAATTTATTCTCACCATTATTTTGTTTCTTATCTCCAGTATTTTATGAAGTGGATAAGAATGTTATGAAATGCTATGCTAGAGAGAATAATGGAATTATCGAAAAATATTTTTTTATAATTTTTTCTTTAAAACAGAATATTGGATTCATGTATGATTCATATTTACCAAGACTGTAAAACTATTTAGTCATTTTGTTTGTGATTCCTTGTATCTTACTCCAATGTAATAATGTAACCAAAAGCTCTAAGATACTAGTGTCAAGATATTTTAATTTTTCGTCAGATAATGTTTAGTAGAAACATTGGGAACTGGAATTTAGAAAATAATGATTATGAAATATAACTTATAATTAAATTTGTGGGTAGTTCTATGTAGAATACTAATTCCAATAATGTTTTTAATTGGTATGGATTAAAAATGATAAACATATATACTCGTATATTGAGACGAAAGTGTCATGATTTAGATACACATCATAAAATATTTCATATCTCACTCTGATTTTTAATGTTTTATTCGTACACATTACTATATTTTCATAGTCAATGGATGAATCCAGAATGAAAAATATTTATATCAAATGTGATGTAACTACTGTGTGTTGGGAATCAATAATAAAATTATTTAAATATCATACCGATAATATTTTTTTATAAATATCAAGAAACTTTAATGAAATTGGGTTCATATTTTTCCATTAACTTAAGAGTAACAGTCACCATCATGGGTTTATGGGTTTAGTGCTTATAATATGTTAAAACTCATAAAATACCTTTTGATGTGTTATGTTATAATAATTAATCAATAATAAAGATATTCTAAGAGAAATTTTTGGAAATAAAAACCATTGGTTTAATATGCATGAAAATGTTATTAAAGGAATAATAAGGATTATATTTAAGGATTATATTATCCTTGATTTTAATGAAAATATGTGTTATTATATTTTTCTGAATGAAAAATGAAACCCATGAGATAACCATTTAGGATAAATAATTTAATTAATGTGTAATTCATAATGGATATTTTTGAAAAAGTTAACCACAATTTTTTAGGATTTATGAAAAGATTAAATTAGTTTTAGAAATGGACAACCCGCATGTTGGGAGACAACCCAATGTGTCCATAATTTCTGTGATGTTTGAACCAACAACTGAATAGTTATATGGGTGTAACTCTTACCACTGACCCACATGAAGTCTCAATAAGTAGGATTTTTTTATTTTATTTAAAATATTTGATGAATGAAGCATATGTTAATTTTTGGAATCATAATTGATTAATGAAAATATAATGCACTAGATGTTTTTTGAGTATTAATGGTTGAATTTTATTTTGGATGAACATATAATTTTAATGTGGATTACTAGTGATTAATTTTAATTATGGAATTAGATAGTGTATCTTATAGATTATATATTTATGGAATGAAAATTTTATAGATAAATATTAAATTTATATTGGAATTCTATGTGATTAGATCCATCAAATTTTTGGGTTTCAATGTTATGTCAGAATATTTATTAAGAAATTTAAGATACTTAATTATTTAATTATATAAATTTAATAATAAATATTATTAATAAATTTTGAGAGAATAATGAACTTTTACTCAATTAATGGTTATCTAATTTTTTTGTATTATCTAACAATATTGGATTTGTTTAATATTATAAGATAGAAAGAATATATTTTTTTCTGGACATTTTGATCCATAGAAGAAGATTATCGTTCCTCATGCATAAAATAATCATACTCATAATATGAAAAAAATATGAGTTTCTAGTATAAAGTTATTGAAGGATGAAACTATACATTCAATTTATGTGTATTTATTTATATTCTTACTCTGGGAAGTAAAATAATTCCTCAACTCTTTGATAATGGTTTTGGAACAAACAATTTAACTATTTAATTTTCATATTAATAAATCAATTGACTTTTGATTTATCATATGCATAAAATTTCTTGATGGTTAAATTTTCAATGGTATTTTTTTATATCAATCTCCATCAAAACCTAAATTTTTTAATTTAATTCCATGTACATATTTTCACCTCCTCCTAAATTTATCACATTGAAAATCAAATTTTTTTGGTGATCGTCGCATTTTAATTTCTCTCTTATTAATAGGATGTTTTATTAACTATATTTATGAAGAGGTTTTCCCAAAAAGAAATTCTCAAGTATCATTCTTTAGTTTTCAAAGACAAATTTAAAATTATTAGTATTAAATTTATTAATGGATGGGACAACATAAAACACCATTATTTTTATTATGTATAATAAGGATTTGACATTATTACAAACATAATCTTGAATTTTGTAAAAAACAAATATTTTAGAATTGAGTATCTTTTCATGTTTAGAGATTTATATAATTGGGTTATTATACATTCAAAACATTTCAAAATGGTACAGAGTAGATACCAAATAAATAGTTTCTATTTTTTAAAAAAATTATAAAACATTAAAATGTAAAACATGATTCCATGAATATTCATCAAAATTTAGCAAGGCCTATTTCATTGTCTTAAACATTTATTAAAAGGTGAAATAATTTAAATCATGGGATTTTCACAAAAACTCAGTAAATTATATAAAAATAAGGAACAAACACATTAGTACATGAATACATGTATCATATGAAAGCATTTCCAAAAGGCTTACATACAACTAGTATATATAAACTGACATTGTGAAATATGAGATTTTCTCAATAACTAATAACATAAGTATAACCATAATGTTATTTTGGGGGAATTTCTTACATAATCTTGTAACCCTCTTGACTACCTTATAATTTTTAACCCTCCCAACAAACATTCAATTTTTGTAACCATAGCAATTACACTTGGAATAACCATATGGTCAATATCCAAATTACACATACCCAGTGCATTGGATGAAAATATAAGTCCCACCCTTTATCATAAATAATTTCCAAGAACCATAACATAATCCAACAACATGAATAATTTCACAAAAACAATGATTTTGAATTTTGTAAATCATAATTTTAAAAAAGGATTTTAAAAGAAAGACCCTTATAAATATCATACAATTGAAGAGAGACTTAAATGAGTGGATGTAATATGTATATACAATAAAATTAGACATTATAAAACATAATATAAGAAAAACCCATCACACAATAAATTTTAATACAACATAAACAACGAAGTAAAATGTTATCCCAAAGAATGGAAATCAGGTTAAGAATTCCCCCACCTCATGATTGTCTTACATCAATAAAGTTTAAACATCCTATATAATATTTAGAAGTTTGTTGTTTTTGTTTTATAGATACATTTTTAATTTTATTACATCTTATATGATCATTTCATAACCTCATTTTACCCCTTAATTGTTTGTATTTGGTTTCTTTTCACTATTTTGGGAGAGTTCCAAATATGATTTCCCTGTTTGGTTCATGAAGGATGTTCTTTTCAATTTGAAGTGAAACACCAGAATTGGAATATAACGGTATTTAAATACTTACAGTACCATAATTTACACCATTTATCATTTTGATATATTAAATGAGGTTGATTCATAAGTTAAAACATTAATGATGGTCGTTCAGTTCAATTTGTTGTTTTTTATAATAACAAACTAATTTAGTGTTATAAATTAAAACCATGAGTAAAAAAGAATTACAGAACCATGGATGTAAAATAATACATATATTATAAACAGTTTCAACCACAAAAATGGATTCATGAAAATATTTGAATGAATTAATGGAAATTGAAATCACATCGTCCACGATGTTGGCAATTCGACACATCAAGGACAATGTTTTTATTCATTGAATAAGTGGGAGATGAAAATAATAATGATGATGAGTTTTCCATGAACATGATAGAATCCAGAATATACATAATTTTTTTGAGATTTCATGAATATTGGGTAATAAGAGATGAATTATGAATAATTAAATAATGGAACTCAAAATTAAATAATAATTGAAACATCCCTTACTAAAATTCGACAACCTAACAACTATGAAACATGTTTTTAGAAAATATTAATAAGAGAGGGGAAAAGGGTCACCCATCCAGAAATGAATCAAAATAATGAATAGATCATGAATATGAATGAAAATAACATCATGGTATGGAAAGAATAATGTTATACCACATAAAATAGAACTTGATGGAAAATGGAATGAAATTGAGAATTTTCATACCTTATAGAGTAACTAATAGAACAAGAATGTTGGGACCTTAGGGGATTGAAGAAACCTTTGGAGGAATAATAGTTAGGTAAGGAGGTAATAGTTACATTGATGAGGAATTTGGAATGATGTTACTGAAGGAATGGTTTGGTATTGATAACAAAAGTGAAGGAATGTTTTAATAATTTCCAAGGGACTCTTCATTAGTGGTATTTTCAAAACCATGAGCATGACCATGGTACTTGACTATGGTATAAGAAGCTTGTAAAACCTCATTACATAATTTTTAGTACACAAGTTGACTAGATTTATTATATCATTACTGATTTCATTAACTCATCGATACTGAAAACAAGAATTTTTACTATTCTCAGAAAAATCAATTGTTTCAATGAAATCACCAAAATTCACCCTAACTAGTTATCAACATATATAATTAAAAAATAATGTCTAGCTTTTGAAAATAATTTTATAAATTTTTATAATTAAATTTTTATTTAAAATCATAAATAATTCAAAAATTATATTTTAAAAAACTATAACTACTTTTATACCTCCTTGAAAAATTTATCAACATATCATTATCATAAAGAATTAATAAAATAAGATAATAATTCAATTTAATACTCATTAGTGTCATATTTGTATTCATATTAATATTCATAAGGATATATTATTATTCACCAAAAAAATAAGTTTGTTCTAATAGACTCCAAATAACATACTGAACACAACTGTAGATGACCATATTTGGAAATTCAAAACATAGGAGCAGTAAAATTATATTTAAAGGGTACCAATTAATATCTAATATAAACAAAATTTTAAGAATTTTATATTATTTTAAAAACAATATTGGAGTGTTACATTATCCCCATATTATGGAAATTGGCTCCTTACAATTTTATTAACTTATTAGACAAGTGACAGTACCTTTCCCTAATACAATTTTTAGACTCTCATGTTGCTTCTTCAATCATGTGTTTTCTCCACAGAACCATTACATGGTGGATTACCGTATTTAACAATACATGTTACCTTTGATTAAGAATATGAACTGGTTTCTCTTCATAAGAAAGGTTCTCTTATTGCTGAATAGCTTCGTGGATTAAGACATGTAATGAATCTGGAACATACTTTCTCAATATCAAAACATGAAAAAACACGTGTACCTAGGACAAACTTGGATTCTAATATACTCGTTATGAAACTAGTCCATATTTCTCTTGGATTTCAAATGGTCCAATTAACTGCGTACATAGCTTTCCTTTTTGCCAAATTTCATAACACTCTTCGAAGGAGAGATTTTAAGGAAAATATGGTCACCATGCTCGAATGAAAAGAATTTAATTATATTATCTGTATAAAATTTATCCCTGCTCTAAGATATCCTCATGTGCTACTGGATTATCTTCACCTTCTCTTCCTCTTCCTATACTAATTCTTACCCCATCAACATTCTTTCACTGACTTCATCCCAAAATACTGGAGCCCGACACCGCTTCCCATACAAAGACTCAAAAGTTTTCATCTGAATACTGTAATGAAAACAGATATTATAAAAAAATCAACTATTGAAATATGATGATCCCAACTTCCCTGGTAGTCCATTGAACAAGATCGAAACATATCATCCAATTTTTGAATCATATGTTCTGACTACCCATCTGATAGAGGATGAAATGATGTACTGAAATTTAACTATGTTCCCAATGACTACAGAAGTCCCTCCATAACGATAGAAGTTATCTTGGGATCCTGATGAGAAACAATGGAAGGAGGAACTCAATGAACCCTGACAATGTCCTTCAGGTACAATCGTGAAAGTCGATCCAAAGACATTGTATCATGAATAAAAGGAAAATGTACTGATTTTTTCAGCAGATCCACAATAACACAAATTTCACTATTACCTTGAGATGTCTTAGGTTGTCCCAACACAATGTCCATAGATACATTTTCTTAATTCTAATCTGGCACTATTAGAGGGTGATGCATCCCTTTCGGTAACATCCACTTTTCTTTAACTCGCTGACAGGTCAAGCATTTCATGGTAAAATCAGTAATATCCTTTTTCCAGTCGATCCCACCGGTAATACTTTTGAAGGTCTCTATAAATCTTAGTACTGCCATCATGAAGTGAAAATGTAGAACTATGAGCATCCCAGAAGAAATATTTTTTCAATTGAAAATCAGAGGGCACACACAACCTTTTTTGGGGTCATAAAACATAAACATTATCAATTTTAAATTTCGTAATCTTTTCAATTTTAACCAATTCTACCTTTTTCTATTGCTCACAGTCTTCCCTCTGTGCTCTCTTTATTCAGTCTGATAAAGAAGACTACGGTAAAACCTAAAACAAAACTGTTGTATTACAACACCAACTACTTCTAAGCCAAATTGCATCAAATTATTAATCAAGGGATCATATTCCAAACATAACAAGGTTAATGATTCATGATGTTTTCAACTCAAGGCATACACCACTTTGTTTGCATTTCCAAGATGTTAATTGGACGCGAAATCATAATCATATATTAGTTTAAGACATCTTCTATACCAAATGTTAAAATCCTACAATGTGAATATATACTTCATACTTTTATGGTCAGTATATATTTGACATTTTGCTCCATGTAAATGATGTCTCCAAATTTTCAAAGCAAAACCCATAGTTGCAATTTCCAAATCACGTGTGGGATAATTTAACCCATGAGGTTTTTGTTTTCTTGCAGCATAAGTAATTACCTGATCATTTTGCATGAATACACAATAATGTACCCTCCACGAAGTATCACTATAAATGAGAAAATCACTATTTCAAGATGGCAAGTCCAAAATTGGAGAATTTACTAATCTCTTCTTTAGTTTCTGAAAAAAAATACATCATATTATTTTTTCGAAACAACTTAAACACCTTTATATGTTAACATGGTTATCTGGCTAGATAACCAAACAATGTTCTTAACAAAGCAGCGGTAATAAACTGCTAATCCAAAAAAACTATGAATCATGGTATCATTTGAGGGTCTTGGCCATTCATCAACCACTTTAGTTTTGGTAGGATCAACTATTATTCCATCATAATTTACATTGTACCCATGAAATGAAATTGGTTTCAATCAAAAATAACAATTACTGAATTTTCTATACAGTTTCTTTTATTTTATGAATTTTAAAGCAACACTTAGATGTTTTTCATGATCAAATATATTTTTATAAAATACCATAATATCATTAATAAACACAAAAAAAAACATATCCAAGAACTCATGAAATACTATATTCAAATGAATCATTAATACAGATGGTGAATTAGTTATCCCAAAGGGAATAACAACAAATTCATAATGTCCATATCTAGTATGAATGACTATTTTTGGTTTGTCATCCTCCTTCACCTTCAGCAGATGGTAATTAGATATCATGTTAATTTTGGAAAAATAATGTGCTCCACAGAAAAAATCAAACAAGTCATCGATGCAAGGGAAAGGATACATGTTTTTTACTTTGATGTTATTTAATACTCTTTAATAAATGAAAAGTCTCCTGGAACCATATTTATTTTTAAAAATAAAAACAGGAGCACCCCATGGAGTAGTTCTAGGATAAATGAATCCTTTATCAAACAAATAATGTAACTAATTTTTTAATCCACGAAGTTCAATTTTAGCCATAAAATATGGTGGTTTTAAAACTGGCTTAGAATCATGAACTATGTTAATTGTGAATTTGAATTCCTGATTAGGTGTGACATTGGGTAACACATCAGGAAAAACATCCAGCAATTCAATTACCAAAGGCACATCATCATTTTGAATAGTTCCCACATTTTCAACAATATGAGAAAGATAACGTTCATTTCTATCTTCCAATAGTTTCTCAGCTTTCTGATATGTTATCAATTGTATGGGTTCATTCTTTTATACAAACTAATAGTATTTTGGAAGTAAAAATTATTTAGATATACAATAAATCTTAGCATGATAAAAAGAAAGGCAATCCATTATCATAAAACCATCAATCTCCACTTAGGGTATAGAAACAAGGTTTGAAGGTAAATAATTTCCACAGACCATAATAGAAAGATTCTTACAATTCAACATATCTATAATATTTTCCACCGGTGTTTTAACCACAAGTTAATAACTCATTTATTGAGGTTATTTTTCAAATTTACCTAAAAATTTCACAGATATAAAGGAATGTGTAGACCTCGTATCACACAAAACATTAACAAAAAATGAGTGATCAAACAAAATATCTGATAAAACATCATTGGAGGGCCTGAAATCTATAGACATAGTCACAAAGGATCTCACTATGCCTTTATTCTTATATTCTAGATTCATTGAATCATTCAGATATCTCTTTGGGATGACATTTGCATAATGACCCATCTCACCATAAATAAAACACTTTATAGTTTTCTTATAAGGATTAGTATTAGGATCATTTTCATTGCAATCTCAGGAAATTTGTTCAAACATACCACAATTAAAACACTTCCTAGTTTTGTGAAGATATTCCCCTGGGTGTATCTTTCCACACTTTTCACAAACTAGAAACTGAATTTTCTTACCATCAAATTTAATTGGTTGATTCCTACCCATCACTAGACACCTGGAAACCTTCTTCCCATTGTTTCCTAAATGTTTATGATCATCAACAAACTCCATCTCTACCCTACCAGCACATGGGAAAAGATTATCATAACTCTTGAGTTTACAAAAGGATAACTCCCTTTGATACCTTTGATACAGACCTGAGTAAAAGCGGTTAATTTTTGTATCAAGATCAAGAATAATATTTTGAGAAAACCAAGCCAGTCGGGTGAAGTTTGCTTCATACACATCCACTAAGTCCCCCTCCCTTTTCTTTAATTCAAGGAATATCTTTTCCATCCTAAGTCGCACCACCTTATGAATGTTTTTTCATGGAAAATACTTTTAAATACATCCCAATATAAGGAAAAAAATACTCTCTACCCCTGATATTCAATACCATAGACCACCAATGATCAACATCACCTTTAAAATGATATATGGAAAAACATTCCTTCCGATTATCTGAACAACCCATTGCATCAAATATCTTTTCAAGAGCTTTAATCCATCCTATAGCCACTACTAGTTCAGAAGATCCATTGAATGTGGAAGAGTGTTGTATCATAAAATCTTCAACTACTATCATGTTTGGTTGTCATACTTATGTTTGTTCTCTTGAAAGGATGTCACCACTATTTATTTCATGCATTAGCAGACCCATTTTTGACACAAATTTCTCGATTCCAATCCCAACCATTCAGGGATGGTGGCTCCCCTATGTATCTTCCATATTTCTTCTGCAGACAACCATTTTGAACACACATATCTAGACACATCAATAGGGAAGTCATCAAACGCTACAATATTACACATTAATTATAGAGTAAAATTCATTTTTGGTACTCTTTTAACATCACCCTAACACGTAAAGTTATCTAAACCATCCTCTGATATCAACTATTAAGACACAGACTTATTACATACAGAATCTTTAATTCAGTCAAGAAAAAAGATCATTTTACATTGAGTATATTTTATAAAATATAGCTTAATAGAATTGGGAAATAAAACATTCAAAGCATTACACAATGTTATAGAGTGGATACAATAAAAACAGTTTTCATTTTTTTCAAAATATAAAAAATTATAATTTAAAACATGATACCTTGAAAATTATTCAACATTTATCATGGATTCCTTCTTTGTCTTACACAACAACTAACTTGTGAAAATCATTTAAAACATTGGATGAGCACAAAAACTTAGTAAGGGATATAAAAAGGAGGAAATAAAAAATTAGTCCATGAATACTTGCAACGTATGAAATAATTTTGAAAAGACATACTTACAATATGTATATATATACTTACGTTATGAAACAAGTTATTTACTCAAAAACTAACACCATAAGTATAACCATAATTTTATATTGAGTAATTACTTACATAATCTTTTAACCCTCTCGTCTACCTTTTATTTGGTAACCCTCATTGCTACCTTACTATTTGTGTAACCATCACAGTTACACTTGGAGTAAATATACGGTTGACCTCCTACTTACACATACCCAATGCATTGGATAGAAATACAGGTCCCATTATTCATAATAAACAATTCCAAAAAACCCTATCATAATCCTATAACATGAATTATATCATAATAATATTGCTTTTGAATTTTTGAAAACTTAATATTAAATAAGGATTTTAAAATAAAAGCCCCATATAAATACCATAAAATTGAAGAGATACTAAAAAGAGATGATGGAATCGGTATATACACTATAATTGGATATAATTAAACATATTATATAAAAAACCCATCACACAATCAATTTTAATACCACATAAATAATGAAGTAGAATGTTAACCCAAAGAATGGAAATCAGGTTAAGAATTCCCTTACCTCAGGCTTGTCATACCTAAGAATTGTTTAATCATCTGGTATAATTGATAAAATAGTTTTATTAGTATTTTATAGGGACGTGATCATGTTTATAACATCATATATGATCATTTAATAACCTCATATCACCCTTAATTGTTAGTAATATTTTCTTTTCAATGTTTTGCGTGAGTTCTTTACGTGATTTACATGATTGGTTCAAGATGGATGTTCATGTCGATTGGAAGTGAAACTACAGAATTGGAATTGAAAGTATCTACATATTTATAGTACCATTATTTATAACATTTTTCTTTATGATGTTTTATATGAGAATGATTAATTAGTTAAAAAATTAGTGATGTTCGTTTAGATCATTTTAGTGGTTCTTTGATAATTACAACCTAATTTTGTAATATAAATTAAAACCATGATTAAAAAAGAATTAAAAAATCTTGGATGTGAAAAAAACATATATTATAACCATTTAAACCATAGAAATTGTTTCATGACCATACAAGAAGGAATTAATGGAAATTGAAATCACAAAGTCCATGATGTCGGTAATTCATCAAATCAAAAACAATGTTTTTGTTTCATTAATAAGGTGGGGTGGAGAAGAATAATTTTGATGAGTATTCCATGAACATGAGAAAATCTAGAATATACATTATTTATGGAGATTTCATTATTATTGGGTAAGAAGATATGAAGAAACAATAAGACAAAAAGGAACACAAAATTACTGAATAATTGAAAATTCCCTTACAAAAATTCAGCAGCCTAACGACTACACAACATGGTTATAGTAAATATTAAAAAGAGAATAGATAAGGGTAAACCATCTAGAAATGTATCATAATAATGAATAAAATAGTAATATGATGGAAAATAATAACATGGTATGGATACATGAATGTTATACCACATAAAAAGAACATGAATGAAAAATGATTGAAATTTAGAATTTTCTTACCTTGTAGAGTTACAACTAGAACATAAAGAATGGGACCTTGGGAGGATTTAAAAAAACATTTTATTACTAATATGGAGGGAAGGAGTCCAGAGCTTCATTGTTGAGGAATTAGGATTGAAGATAATGAAACAATGGGATGGTATTTATTGAAAAATTGGTGGAATATTTTAAAATTTTCCAAGATACACATCATTAGTGGTAATTGAAAAACCATGGGATTGCCCATGGTATAAGAAACTTGGGACACCTCATAAATTATTTATTTTACCGAAGTCTAACAGATTTATTGCATCATTATTACGTCATTAATGATGACATTCACATAACGAAACTCAAAACTGTATTTTCTAATAATAATCAAAAAATGAACTATTTTAGAAAAATCCCCAAATTTCACCATATACATTTCTCAACATGTATAATTAAATAATGAAGTCCATTTTTTAAATAAAACAATTCTTAATTCAATATTAAATTATTTAATAACTATAACTACTTTTATATCTTCTTCAAAATTTAATCAAGATGTTATTATCTTAAAGCCTCAAGAAAGTAATATAATATTATATTTTGCTAGTTATTAGGGTCGTATTACTATTCATGTTACTATTTATAAGGGTATGTTACAATTCACCAAAAAAATTCCTTCAAATAAACTCTAAATAACATACTGAACACAATTATAGATGACAATTTTTCGAAATTCAAAACATAGAAGAAGTAAAATTATGTTTAAAGGATACTAATATATATACTCTTTAAACCAAATTTTAAGCATTGAAATTTATTTTTTAAAAAACATGGGGTGTTACATGTATCATTATAAATTTAACGTCTTTAATTGCTTACGTTTTATAAAAAACACAACTTAAACTAAAATTAAAATATTATTAGGTGATCATTGTAAATAAACTATTAAATTTTTAAGAATTAATATTAGTTACCATATTATGAAATATAAATTTTCACAACATATTTTCATTATATTTATTAATTATTTGTGAATAATCACATAATTTTTAGTATTGTTGTTTATTTTTAAAAAATATATTTTCTAAAAAAAACACCCTCATTTTAAAATGATTTTATTATAATTATTTTGAATTGAAATTAACTATACATTATAATACGAATATAATTTTTTTCATCATATTAAATGTATCATATGGTGAATTTTGGTAAATTGTTTTTAGAAAATTGATTTCCAAGTGAATAATTAAAATTAATTTTTATTATTAAATTGTCATATTTTTATATTTAAAAAATATTTTATTATATTATTTATAATTAAAATTAAATTAACTACATTATCGTTTTTAAAAATTTAATTAATTATAAATTTATCATCATTTTATCATATTTTGGTATAAGAACATTTTTATTGTTAACAAATAATTTTTCATGAAAAATGTTTTCATGGCGTTTTGTTGGACTATTTATAAATTAAATTCCAGAAAATATGTGCTTTGAATAATGAAAAATGGATGATATATTTTTATTCAAAAGATCCAAAATTTATAAATAGTTTGATTTTATTTTTAGCCAACATGAATATTAAGTTTGGTAATTTTTTTATCTTGGTAAAGGGTAAATTGCGTATTATTGGTTAAAAATAATATGATAAGGACTAGAAAATGAACCAATCAAATTCCCCAAAATTATTTTTGGATTAATATTAAAATATAATAATTTATTGTTGAGATATATAACCACTTTTTCAATTAGAATTTGATTATTACCATTTTGATATTTTTGTAAATGAAAATTCCATTTTCTCCCATTCCTAATTTTAATAACTATATCCTTTTTAATATGTTGTTACAATGAATATAAATGTTAAAATAAATAGTAAATATATATATATATATATAATATTTATATTCATCATGTAGATTGATTTTAAATTTTTTATTATTAAATATTTACATTAAATTCTTACAAAACACAACATACGTAATAATTTTATTAATTGAAATACCAAATAAATGTTATTAAAAATAATAAAATAAATATATTTGGCGATAATTAATTTGATAAACCAATTTTATATATGAAAATGAAATTTTAAAGATTAAAAATACATTTTTTTAATTAAAACGTTCAATATTTGATATTATTAAAGTCATTGTAATAATAGCCCTGAAAATTACCATTATGAATATTTTGTATTAACTATTTTTTCATTAAAAGATATAATATTATTAAAACTATAAAATTGTTCAAAATGATTGGTATATGGGTTAATATTTCATCCATTTTTCATTTTTTGGACGTCTGTAATTATATAGTATCATTATTAACCATCAAATAGAAATAATAAATGTTGTCTTGGTGGGAGTTAAAAGGGTTAAATAAGGGTTATAACTAAATTATATGGGTAATAAAGCTATCGAAACATATCCAAAAATTATATAATAAGAATATTTTTACTAAAATGAATCTAATATTGCAAATAAATCACTTTGGATCTGAATTTTAATTGAAAATTATATTATAATAATTTAATATTTTAAGAAATTCTTAACGTGCGCCACACCACAACAATAAAAGGGAACCCATTCATTCACTTATTTACACCACATTTATATATCTAGATCAACCAGAATAAGACAATATCCCTTAAAAATAAATATATAGGTTTTTTGGGTTCTATTATCCTACAAATACTAACCCTAATCCCCTTATGAAGTAATATAAAAAAGTAATCTAATGAATATATAATATTTTTTATCAAATCGTTCAAGTTTATTTCTATTTATACATACTCTTTATGTGATATTTACATCAAAAAACAATTGGTCCAATATAATCTATATAAAGATATATTTTTATTATTATTATACTACTATATTCCAATTATTATTCATCAAATGGAAAAAAATGCAATGCACATGCGTATGTACGGCTTACTTCCTCTATGTAGTGGGGTAATTTTTTCATCACCACATTACATGGATTGTATAATAATGGAAATTATGAATATATAGGATATTTATTACTTTC
The DNA here is from genome assembly GCA_963277665.1 of Viscum album. Classification (NCBI taxonomy): domain Eukaryota; kingdom Viridiplantae; phylum Streptophyta; class Magnoliopsida; order Santalales; family Viscaceae; genus Viscum; species Viscum album. The sequence goes on from OY728148.1 coordinate 478,719,768, forward strand.
AAATATTTATTTATAAATAATATATATATCAATTTTTTACTATTTCTCTTATTAATGGAATGATATCGTCACATTTGTGTATGTAGTGTATACCTTTTCCCTAACACGATGTGATTTATTTTCGATGATCAATATTAAAAAATAGCTATAAATAATTATTTACTTATTAAATATTATATTAATAACAACTCAATTATTATATAGCTGAGGGATCTATATCTTGTGCATGTTAATTGGTAATTTCATGAGCAAACAAGAATGTGATTACATGGAAATCAATACCCAAAATAGTGAAAATAATGAAATATTGTTAATCAAAAGGTAGTAAGATGTTATAAAAAGTATCATAAAATATATTATAAATAAAGATATTATTCTATTATAAATTAATAACATATTTAAAATCATTGTAGAATTGTTTTTTATAAGTACAAGGAAAGTGGAACCATTGGTAATTGATTTTTTAACTCAATTTCATTCATTGTGTTAAACTTATACTCATTGATTATGTAATGATACAAATATTTGGGAAATGTATACATTTTATATTTTGTTGGATATATATATTTCTTATTTGGAATTACATTTGATACACATAATCTATTAATTTTATTTACTCTAACTTCAATGATATGATCTTTGAAAATAATATTATATTAATTGTATTTCATGGAGGAATATTTGGATATTATACACTAATATTATTATACGATCTATATATATTTCTGAATAATAATTCTATATAATGAAATTATTTATTATCATGTTTTTTTTAATTTTATTTTTTTCATGGGGCATATGATTCATCTTGTTAGAAGTGGTAAAGGAATTCTTCTCAATTTAACATTTTTAAGGAATATATTAATATCATGAACATAATTTAATTTCAGTGCTGTGTAAAATGCCCCTTTGATTTATTTATGATCATCATTCACTAATATTTAATTTTAAATATAAATATTATTTAATCACATATATTATTATTTCCTAAGTTGTATTCCATTTCTATATAAGGTGTTACATTTTGGAAGTATTTTATAGACAGGTAAATTGTTAATAAATTTTCATTCTTTATTCAATAGGGTTATTTTATTATAAGTAATATCGATTATGGAATTAAATTTTCTATTCAATATATGAGGAATTATTTTGACCTATATGTGATTAGTGTGCGAAGGTTAATTATATCCCATTTATGCATCTGTTGTCTAATGAGAAGAATCAAGTTAATATATAAAGAAAAAGGTTTTCACTTGTAGTTTGAACTGTCTTATTAAAGATCGTGACGGTAAAGGTTTCATGTTCCAGGGAAACATGACTTCCAACAATTATGAATTCCCTTAATTTTTTTTATTATTATTATCAAGGTGATTTTCACAATGATATTTTTCTCTATATGAATTTCATTCTCAATTATTATTTAAATGTAATGTGTTAAGTTATCTACGTTTCCGTATTGATTATGAAATATATTATAATGATTGACAGTTTATTTAAATGGAATGTATGTTTACTTATTTACCTTTCCATATTGTTTATGAATTGTATATTCAGGAAATATAGTTATTTAAATGGGATTTTTGTTCATTTACTTACCATTCCAAATAGAATATTCACTATCTAATTATGATAGTATTATTTCATAATTGGAATGCTTGTTCTAATATTTACCCTTCTATAATTTTTATACATTTTGATTTATGATAGATTCCATTGTACTAAAACATTATTTATCATTTGTTTTAATCCTTATTTTATATTATTTCTAAAGGAATACTAGAAGTATACTATGATATTTACATAATGATATTATATAGAAAATAATGTAATACTAAAAAAATAAACCTTTATTAGTTTTTTATCATATAATTTGTGAATCATGTATGTATGTATTTCCCAACACTACTATAATATTTGTTTCATTGTGATGTCATTACTTGAATATTTTTAAAAATTAATAATGTGACCACTGATTCTAGGATATTGGGGAATTGATACCTAATGTTCCATTCTAATCATGAAATAATGAAATATATCTATGTAAAGACGGATGTGAGTCCCTTTTATATAATGTGGATTAGAGTGCAGTATAAATTTAAAAAATAATATCCTATAAATAATAAATATTCAACAATATTATACGTTATGATCACATGATAATGAAATCTTCACAAACATATGGAGAACATAAAGAGGAAGTATTTGGTTAGTTCTGTGATGAATACATAGTTATAATAGACATCATAATGAGACAATGTATTTCTTTTATAAGGAAATGTATTACCAACAGGTTATTAATGTATTATTTTATCCCTAATCAAATATACCATTTTATGTTTATTTTCATCAACACATAATGGATATTTCTCTTATTTTCAACAATAATAGAGATGAGATAATTTAGTGATTTGTAATACATTATGATATAGAATCTTGTAGGATTTTCTAACTCCTCAATGATAGGTTGATATCATCGACTAAAGTAAAATATAGCGAAAATTATCAATTACTATTTCTCTTTTCCATTATTACAACATGATTTATGTCACTTTGGTTATTTATTTGACCATAGTTAATGTATAGATTTTATTTTAATAAAATTAAATTTAATAAAAAATAGAAAATGGTATTACATGTTTTTAATGGATGGGGAATAGACTTCAACGAATCCATGAAATTATTTTTTCACCATACATAAATTATAATAGGTGTCAATAGTGTCTCAATGAATGTTATATTAATGGCCCCAACAACCAACATTAAAAATCTCATGTCATAGTTTTTTATGATGGATATCATTACTAGTTTCTTGATTAAAATATAAATGATAAAGTATAATGGAACCAATATTTACTACGATATATTTCATGAAACGAGGAAGAAATATGAGTTTCATTACCAGTGTGGAACCACACACTATAATCAAACAATCAATCAGTGATGATTTCTAATACACATTATATGAATTTTTATGGAAATACCATTAAATATATTCAAATGTACTTGTTAATGAAATTTATTTTTTTTATATTTTCTATTTGAACAATTTAAATGAAATAACAAGGGATTAAACAATTGATAATAATATTTCTATGAAAATTACACCTAATAGTGTATCTATACAACTAATTAGTTTTTGTAGATGAGATTATAAACAAGAGAGAATAAAATTCTCGAAAAAAATATTGATGGTAATTTATTGATCTTGATATCATCTAAAGGTATTATTATAAGAATAATATAGTATTTAATGAAAATATGTGTATATTGAATGAGGAAAAGTATAGAAAAAATAGGTTCACCAATGAGAGAATTTATTATTGATTAAAAAATTATTAATATTCTTCTTAAGGAATATATAGTCATCATTTTCTTGTCAAATCAAAATTAAACAAGTTTTCCCCCAAAATGGATTTGATTAAAAAGGGTAAATGAAAACCATTTAATGTGAATGAGTCACATCAGAATCTATAAATTAATAATTCATAGGTGGTTGGTGTCCATTCACATAACATCAAATAACATTATATATATTTTTTATTTTTTATGTTAACTAAAATTATAAATGGTTGGAAAACCATGTCAATTTATTATATCAATAAAATATTTTTTTCATAGTTTATATTATAATTTATTAGATAATAACATAAGTCTATATAGCTCTAAATTCATATTTTATTAAATGTATATGTATTATAATATATCCTACAAGGGTAGATTAATTTTAATTAATTTAATTGGTGATATTTTTGACAGTATTAAACTATCGTTTTATCCACAACATGACTGAAATTCATATCTAATTGGCTACAATTTAATTTTCTAGAAAAAAACCTTTTTCATTTTGTCAAACTAGGGAATTCAAAAGATCACCAAAAAGTATTATTATCTAGGAAACATGATTTTGATTAATTGAAAATTGAAAATTTTTTAACTCATACATATTATCTAAATACTTTATAATATAGTTGATTTTGATCATACTGGAAATATTAATTTTAATACATCCTAAGTCATTCATATATTCCATAGTATTCAATAAGCTGTAGACATCAAAAAAATGATGAGGTGGATAATTTATCACTATTAAATTATAATAATGTAGCCTCACCATAAGGATTAGACCTCCAGTAGTAGGGAATACATACCCTATATTATAAATTGTTTTAAAAAAACACCATTATTTTGATGGTCGGAGTTAAAAAAATTAGAGAAATGAAGCCACCCCACAACACACATGCATATTTTTCATCGAGTTATATAGAATATTAAATAATACACAATACCCTATTTCCATAATCTATCACCATGTATCTTCTAATCCAAGGGTCCCAATGATCAGTACACAGAGGTAATCATTGATCCTCTAGCAGTCTGCCATACATGATAAATAGAATCTTGGTCCTCATTTTTGAAATTATAACCTATTATTATTATAGGATTATTTTTATCTAGCATTAAAATATGTTATATTATGAACCTTAATTTTATAATAATATCTATGGATTTATTATAAATAATTATGATCATAATGATTTATTTTTTAGAGACTATATTAGGTGGATTCAATATTTTGATATGAAATCATAGAGATTTTGGGTTTATTTTTGTAATTTTATATTTGCAACAGACCATTTATATCTTATGGAAATCCAAAAATATTCCATGAAAATAATATAATTCAATATTTTATGTCATAACTTGTCGGTTGTGTGGATAAAAGATAGACTAAAATTATATTTCAACCAAAAAAAGATGTTTTCCACCATCCACACTATAGTTCCAATTGAGTATGTGATAGTTTATTGATAGAGGAATGATAAACATGTTATAATTATTCTCAATTTTATATACATGTGACCATACCCTCGACCCAACAAAAAAAATATGTTCCTAATAGACCAAGTGAAAATAAATCAGAATATGTGAGAAAACCAGTCCTGTCTTTCTTGGATAAAGAAGACGAAAATTATAATTAATCACTTGATGAACTTATTTTAATGTAACATACGTATAATATAATAATTGAAACCTAATGGATGATTGTTTTAGTTTTATATAATGTGTTATCCATGCATCATAAATTTTTTTACTGATTTTATGTGTAGTATTCATGAAACATAAAGTCACTGTAAAATGAAACATGGTCTTCCACCTCAGCACACATACTAAATATTGAAGTATAAAACGTCGTTAAAATAATCTAAAAAATCTATAACTAAATCAATGAAATGAATATGTTTATCTCATTGATATTTAAACTATGATAAAAGCTAGATACCATTCATAGAATAAATAATAATTCTATGATTTTGAACTGTGATGATCTCATTGGTCTGATGGAATGAAGAGGAATGAATGAATTGACTATATGGGAGATATTTAGTTATGACGAGAAATTATAAAATGTTCCATTTTTATGGTATTTTGTGACATAGTATTGATCTTGAAACATATCTTCCAATTTATTCTATTATTTTCTCACTATAGAGTAGAATCGATTTTTCTATAAGTATAAAATTAATATTATAATCAATATTCTGTCATTTTTATCAAAAGTTTACATTATCTACTCATATTCTAATAATTATGAGTATATAACCCGTTTAATATCCTATTGGAGTAATACAGTGTTTAATTATATCTAATTTTACATTGATATCTTATATTTTTAATATTAATTGACATACACTAAAGATGTTATGAATTGTCTATAATCATATTTTTATTAATTGAATTTTATATATTTTTTCTATTTTATTATCCATTGATAGAGGATATGTGTATACCTTTTATATGATACATTCAATATATACGGAAAACTAAATAAGAATTTGGATATGTCACATGATAAAAATATTTCATTAAATTAATATTAAATTTGAAAATAAAAAATTATGGTTTTCTCTGAGAAATTATTCAGAGAGAATCTACATTCCACATATTTATTTAATTACATGTAAAAAATATGGTATTGCATTACAAACACAAAACAAATTTAATATTACTTTTAAAAAAAATCAATAGAAAATATATTAACTGAAGTAGGAGTGATGAGTGTTGATCATTGAAAACACTTCTAGTAAGAAAATCATTTACATTTATTATAATAAATTATAAAAATGAATAATAGATTTTTTAAAACTAAATATAATAATATTGTCAAAAAAAATTTCTTGGAATCCATTCAATATTCTATTAAATCCAATTTCCCTATTTTAAATAATTTTAATTTTATAAAATAATACCGAGCTACAATGAATCAATGAAGAAAAGTATCAAATATTTTTTATAAAATTAAGTATATATTAAAAAAAATTATATTTCACAGTTAATTAAAAGAGGATGTTAACATCGATAAAATTGAACTCTGGAAACCTGTAGAATATACATTATTTTTATAAATAACGATGTTTTGGGTATAGATATGAATGTTCAATCAAGAAGTAGCAGTGAATATTAATAATATACATTGTTTTTCAATGTGTTTTTAAAATATATTATTGATTATGTGGTGATTCGTGAAGACCATACACATCCAATACTCACTCATCCATTACAATATGAGATACATCATGAAAACAAGTTCTGAAACAATTATGGGGCACCAAAAAAATTAATCCAAGAAATACAATGTGGAAGGTATCCAAGAACATGATCCTCCAATATTTGACAAATAATAATCAACATAACTATATAGTTATATTTGATTATAAAAAGAATCTATTTTTGTGGTGCAATTTGAATTAATATTATAGGATATATGAATTCAGCAACCATCTATGATAAAAAACTATAATATGTTTTTTTCATCACTAATGAACTAAAATAAAAGAACAGTCATGAATATATTTTTTCATTGTAAAAATTTTTACCACATTTTATAAATACTAAATTTATCATTAAATATACATGATTTAAATTTATACATTTGATTTTTTTGTTTTTCTATTGAATATGAAAAATAATAATAAATACACATAATAGTGAATACATAGAGCTACAAAAATTAATTAAAAACATGTTAAGGTATTTAAAAGTTGATCCCCCATATCATTTCTTGAGGAATTAAAATTTCAATATTCATACAATGACGTTGAATATATTTATATTGATTTGGAATAATTTTTTAACATTAGATTATTACCTATCATTACATTTATAATTATATTGTCGTAGAACAACGTGAGAAAGATGATAATTTAATGGAAGATGATGTTGAAGTTGAATACTTAGATGAGGATGAGTCATTTTTAATCTTACACCAACCATGTGCGTTATACCTAATAGAAATGTTTGTTGACTTATTATACATGTTGAATAGGGAATTTAAGAAATAGTATGAAGGACTGTAAGTTCTAAACAATTATTTTAGTTTTTTAATTCATTAAATATCCACCAACCATATGATTATAAATACATTTATTTAATGACCATGATGGGATAGTCTAATCCTAAATCACAGATGGATATAATAAATGAATTAAAATTTTCCCTTTCCTAGTCATTTCCATTATTTTATTTAAAATAACCTCTCTTAGGTTATCTTGATTCACATTTAGGTTTCTTATAGGTGAACATGAGAGACATTATAAATTCTACATAGAAAATAAACTATAATTTATTACTACACTAGTGGTTCATTTTTTCTCCTTAACGTTAAATAATTATACTAATAAGATATAGAATCTCTTTTTAGAGATACTAGTGATAATGAATTTGTTTCATTGTGGGAGAGATAAAACAAACGTGTTTAGATTAGAATTATTTTTTCGACATGAATTTTTTATTCTAGTAATTTTATTTTTTAAAATATTTTTAGGATATGAAATAGTGAGATTCATTAAAATTATATAGAAGTTAATCCTATTGATGTTTTTTTAAAAAATGTTTTATTTTTATTTAAATTTTTTTGAATGATAAATAAAAAGTAATTTTATTTCTATAATTTATATAGTATTACTTAAAGAATACTAAGGGAATATGATTTTAATGTTCAGTAGTAATATATGTCATGTATAAATAATTTCCAAATCAAAGAGTTTTATAAGCCAAATTGAAACCTAGAATGTATATCACCTTTTCATTATAGTCTTGTGGAATGATAAGAAATATTAGACTTTTTATCCTTTTCATCATAGATATTATTTTCTAGGATTTATATTATATGTTTGAGGAATTTTTTGAAAACCCATTATTTCATTAAAACCAATTATGATACTTTTTCATTATTTTTTAATTATTAATAAGATCATAACATTCCTGAAAAATAATTATGAAGATAAAATAAAATATATAAATCTATAACCACCTTCCCTATTTATTAATTTCCGGAATATGGTTTAACTCATGTTTGGATGAGGGACAATTTATATACATTGAAAATATTTTGAATGGTTTTTTGTTTTGATGTAGTTTTGGAATGTAATTAATTTTACAAATATATAAAGATAACCTAATATATCACCTAAATATGGTATTGACATCAACATGATATTATGATAAAATACTAATCTACATATAAAATAAAATCATTATTTTCTAACAAAATAGAAATCTAAATTTAGGACAAAAAAATGGAAGTGAGGGGTGTCAAATAGTAAAATATTCTATTTGGAATTGAAAATTACAATTTTTGGACTTCAAAAAAATTATAGGTGTTTTTAGATATTATATAACCAATTGAATAAAATACATTTCCTCAATACTAAATTTAAATTAATTAATTAATTTTACATAATATTAGAGATGTTCATCCAAATTATTCCTTGATAATTTTTAATATTATTATATCAAGAAAATGACCCTCAAATGAAGACATGTAATGGGCCCCATGATTAAATACTATTATGATTTTATAATGATTATATTATAAGAGTTAATAATTCATATGGAAATCATAAATTTAATTAATTATTAAAAAATCTACATTTCAAAGGCCAGGATTTATGAGATTTACACATTTCAGTAGGTAAGTAGCAAAATAAAATTAAGAATTAATATTACATTGAATGAATATATATTATATGTGAGATACATCGTAATTTAAAATCAATATATAGTAATGGTTATATTTTTTGTTTTTTGAAATGAAGTGTGATTTAAAATATATAATGGAAAATCCAATTTTGATATAGTACAATATGATTTCACAATGTTAAATTTTTTTATGTTGTTGAGTATAATGATTCAATAATATTTTATATTTCAGTATGAATCTCATTGATTTTAATTCTGGAATTTTACCAATTTATGTGTAATTATAACACATATGAATTATGAAAAATTGGTATATTCATTTTTATAATGTATTAGACATGAATTTTGTTCTATTATATCACAATTGGAATAATTTAATGAAATAATAATTATAGTTTTGTATGATTGGATGATTATCACATGGGCTATAGTCTATCTCGAATAAATCGTGGTTATTTTTTATTTATTTGGGAATTATACAATAACTGCAGACTATTAACCATGGATGGTAAATTCAAACAATCCTATGATGACAATATATTGAAGATATCATGATTTCACTTGTCGACTATGTTGTTAATCAATCAACTATAATAAGATATCATTATAAAAAGAAAATACACGTAAACCAAAGGTTAATTATAAATGACCGCATGGTTTCCAATCAACTATAAAAGGTATATTTTATAATGATAGACCACACAAAGAATTACAGGGACCCACATGTTCTATTGATTGATGGAATGAATAATATCTCAACTAACCATGTAAAGATTGACCAAATGGGGTGATCTAATCCAGGATCCTAGCATCTAATAAACTAAATAACTATTCAAATCATCAACACAATAAGGAAACCCAAATAGATTCATTCATTCTATATGTCCACCTACTCAACATGGCCATTATAATGAGATTCACCTCTTCGTCATTAAATTACTATTACAAAACACTATTACAAATAACCAAATTTCAAATAGTAATATTTATGTTCAAACATTGTACTTGTACCTCTCATTGAAGGCTATAACATGGATTGATGATTAGATATTATATATATATACTAACTGAGGGAAAATCCTCAAGGATCATGTATATATTTGAACTCATTATATAAAAGGGAAATTGAGAAAATAATAAAGAAACTCATTGGGATTCAAAGGTTAAAATATCTCAATGTTTGATAATGTAAATAGCTATTAAAGAGATAGCCTCAGAGGTTTATCTTGGGGATTCTAATAAACAATAAATTTTATATATAGATAAAGTAATAGTCACTACACATAATAACTAGTGGGATTATTACTACTATTTTCATTTACATTATTATATAATTCTTGTTATAAATCATTATGAATATCATGTATTCATATTTTAGTCAAATGTAAAAAAATTTATTTCATCTTTATTCCATATGAACTCAGGTGAAAAAAATTATGATATGGTGATCAACAGAATATCCTAGGGCAATGTAGTAATAAAACCCATGTACACATCCTTTCTTGTTATATATTTCTTATTTTCATTAATATTGTTTTATAATGATCTATTTTTATTGTATTCCATGTAGTGATTTCTTGATTTTTAGAAAAATAATAATTAGTTTTATCCCAAAATAATATTGATGATAATTTAGTATATAATATGGGAGAACTATATACACACAAACATTGACAAAGAGGGTTCACTCACTCAATAATGTTTGTTCATTATAAAAATATAAAATTAATAATAATGATAATAACTTTTCTCCGTGAGTATTTCCATTAAGAGAATCTACTTTACTCATAACATCATTCTATTTTCATTTTATCTTATATTTTAGGAAAATTATTTATGAACCCATATCAAATGTTTCATTTCATTCATTAAACAATAAATAAAATAAATATATCATTTGGTTGAGTAGAATATAGTGTTGAATGGAATATGTTCCCTAATAGATAAAACCATTATAATGTATTGAGTAGTATCAAGAAAATAAATTATATTGTTTCTTACACCCCATGATATGATTGATTGATTTAAACTAAAACCTAACAACACTTATCTATCTCATGAATAATCACATTTCTAAAAAAGAAACGAAAATATATATACCTATTTATATTAAAGAAAAAAATTCTCTTATTAAAACAATCCTTAAACATTTTAGGGACCCAACCCATCGTTGATAAAACCCATATAAGCAATAATCTAAAACAAAATAAATTATTTACTAATAGAGGGACCCATATCATTCTGGATGATTAATCGGACCCCCAGATTCCTACCACCACATCCATAATATATCTCATCCTATAACTCATCCCAAAACCAAATTGTATCCCGCATCCCAAATCATCCAGTCCATAAATAAAATTTTTTATTCCCACACCCATTAAAGACTTATATTAATTGATCATTATCATAAAATATGGATATATTAATTTAAAATAAACCACATTAATCAAAAAAAGAATTATATTCATATATACGAAGGTAAATTTTTAAAGATCCTAGTTTTACACACACACACACACACAAAATGCTAGGAATTTTGAAAACCACATTTTTGTTGTAAGATATATTTATTTAATAGATATAATGGTCTATTAATTTTTTAATATTTTTTTCATTAGTTGATGGTGTTATTGGGGTTATAGATGATTATGAAGTTCTCATGCTTCATTCAGGAACAAGAGTTCATGTAATTTGGATATAAAGGATGAAAATATGGGCTAGTTCACAATTAGTACTAGTTGTTCACCATAGATATGAGGAACTATAAGTGATGATCATGGAAAGAGAAATATTTATTTAAATGATGCATAATACTGAATTATGTGATATAAATATGAGAGACATCATTAACGGTTTACGGGTGAGTTTTCTAGTACTTAATCTATATAGGATTAAGTGAATGTTCCTAGGTAATGGATATCACATAATTAGATCATGTTTATCGAAAAATTATGACTAAACCATGACGCCATTAAAAATAATAATTTATTTTATTTTCAACATAAAAATATAACCAATTATCATGTCGTTCTTCTCCTCATTTCATGCAACAGCCCTACCGTTAGAGATTTCTCATCACCCACTCATTGTATTTGATGAATATTCTTCATCCTACATTCATTTTCTTTTCGAACAGTAACATTGGATCCACCTATGTATTTATATCATTTATAATTCATCTACTATTAGATTTCCTCAATATTTTTAATTTTATTACTATCAAACATAATATACAATTTTCCAGGTCGTTTGTCTATTTTTTTGTTCGACCTCATTCTATCAAAAATATGATATTGATATATGATGAAGTGTCCACTAGAGGACAATGGTAGTTAGAATACAAATGATTCCTAAAAATATCACATGTTTTTAAATTTTCTCCTTTGTTCCACATGCTACACATTCCACGAAGATCCCATAAAATTCAAATCCAGTTAAAATGTATTTTAATTATAGTTTTAAATTTGTTTTATTCTTTTTCACATCATTATAGGTTAAAAAATCAACCTGAATCACCCATTTGGGAGGGTTCAATTAAAATCTAATGAATAATTTTCCATATTTTTTACAAACCCACCCCATGGGAGTGTTGCTACTCTGACATGTTAGTATTATTAAATAAATGAATTATATAAATTATTAAATTATATAGGTAAATCAGTTTTCCTTTAATCACTAGTAATTTAAATGATTTAATTGACCTTTTATATTGAAATTATTCATTCATTACCCTCTTTATAATTATCAAATGAAATGTCCCACGAATTTAATTTTATTTTTAAAATGGAATGGGTATATCTTTTTACACATGATAATTTATTTCACTCATTATTATTATTAAAATGAATTGTAACTATTAATTCTATGGCATACATTTTGTGTGATTGGGATTCCCAATATAGACTACCTTTGGATAACTCATATAGATCCATCCTATATATTGTTGTAACTACTATGTGAGACACCACCCTCTACCTTGATAAATGTATTATATTTGAGAATTCATCAGCTTTGAACCAATGATTTATATCCATACTATAGATATGATAATTTATTATTCCATCTCCTTTAATGTTTATTGATTTCCTTTGAAATAATCATCTTTTCAGTATCTCCACAGTTTTATTCAGGTTTATATGGATTTTACCCTAAAATTCTTATCAGATTTAGTTTGATACTATTTTATTGAAATTATATTTCGTCATCCATTAGATTACTGTTTTAATTAAAGTATAAAATCTCATTTCCTTATTTTGAGTGTTCTTGAACTTATATGTCCAATGATTCAATGTGTTTATTTGGATATCTTATTATTACTTTTTACGATATTTTTCTTATGTTTGTTACCTTGACATATTTATATCATGATATCATAGGAAAATTGATTAAAATGATGCAAGAATGGTTATTCTTGTATCCCAAAAACACCAAATCCTAAAATGTATAATATTTTATCTCTTTACTTATATGTTATACCTATATACTACTACATTTTATAGTAATTGACATGATTTATATTAGAAACTATTGGATGTGTAATAAAATTTTTTACAGACACTCTTTTTGTGTAACCCATTAGAACCCATGGAGATTAAATGGATTCATGTATGGTTAATTGGATTAAACAATATTTTTATTCATGACTCCCATTCATATCAGGGTTAGGATAATATGACTCATAGAGTACGCGGGTTGATAATGAAGCTAGCTATTTTTATTATTATTGTCTTTTGAATGCACTAGTATGTTATTTTATAACTATTAGCATGACTACCAAATTGAAAATATTTTATCTGAATAACATTAGTTGTATTAGATACTATTGATATTTATATCATTTATTATTAATGGTATTATTTATTTCTTCTACATTTTTCATTCTTTTCTACCATATTGTAATTTTTAATACATATTACATCTTATTTACCAATGTGTTTCATCTAGATAAATATGTAATATTGTCCCTTCCACACCACTATAGATCCTCGATACTATTTGACAATCTGAAATGATAGGGGAGGCACACATGATGCAATGTTTCCATGTAGGTAAACATACATATGAGTGAATAGGTCATGTGACATCATAACGTTGTATCATAGAATTTTATATTCCTTTTCATTACTATATAGGGATGATAGAATGAAAATTATATTGTTTTAGAAGATGGTATAAGACTATAAATAGAAGTTAATATCCTATATTTAAGATGGAAACCATGTGCCCAGGTATGAGACCTGAGGTTAATGATTTCATCTATTATAGTAGTACTACTTTTACTATTGGCGGACACACATGATTTATGAATTTTCTTATGATTATAAATTTATATACATGGGAAATTATGGAAAGGGATCATTTCAACATTTATCACCATAGGCACTCCAGGATTTATATTCCATGCATATTTAATTACATGGTTATTTTACCACATGTATTTAATATTTCTTGTCATATGTGGCATGGATGTCATACAGGTAAATATTATAACAGTATTAAAAAATACAGATAAAAATAATTCATTATTTATAGTTTCTATAAAAATATAGAGGTTACTTTCATCATTGATTGAATGTGGATCCATAAATACCATATTATAATATTTTGTTCCACGAATCATTAGTTACATGGTCATAAATGCTAGTTTAGTATGAAAAAATGCATTCCTTTCATAATTTTTATTTTATGTTATTCTATAAACATGGGATGGTAATCCATATAATTGAATCATCATATGTGGTTTTCTTATATCCAGATACATGATGTAAATTATGTTTAAATTTATCTACAATGCTAATTGTATACTGTAAAGGATATTTATTTATAGTTTAAAAATCATATTATATATGTTTAGATTCATATATATATATATATATATATATTTATTTAATAATTTCAAATCATAATGTAATTATCTATTAATAAATATGGATTGAAATTAAAACATAAGTATTTTTTTACTCTATAATGTTAAATTAAAACACCATATAGTTGATACTTTTCATTGAATGGTGGAATGTTTCCACTTAACATGAACCACAAAACATGTTTTTGGATAGAATGTCTCTATTAATAATGTTGAAACTTTAGTCATTCAATATTATCAATAGTAAATTCATATTATTATATGTGTTTAGGAAAAAAATTGTAATTGTTTATTTATTTTTTCTATTATGGCCTCTGTTCAACGTCCATGAAGAATGTATCAACCATTCTCTTGAGTTGGTGGGATATAACCAGCAATTAATTCCACATGTGAAATTTCCATTAGTACCTTATATTATAACTATAATTTGAACTAATTGTTATCTCATATAGAGTTTCACCTGCATGATGATATATATTATGGGAGCACCACCTCATCTATTTTCTATGTCCGTGTTGACAAGGGAATTCAAATAGCATCACCCACCATCATTTTTTTTATTGTTAGTCTATATGATATTTAATTATGGATTCAATAAATGTTATAGGTCATTGAGATTATAAAAAAAACATTTTTAGAAGATGTTGTTTGTGATTTAAATACATCAATTATTTTCCTAGAAATGGTCATATATTCACACAGATGCAGATTATCATTAGAATATTGTCTAGAGGGATTTCCATAACACCTTCTATGATTAATTTCTCAGAGGTTCCTTTAGAGCAATCATGGAATGGAATTCATGTACCTAGAGAATGGTACTATGTCTGTTATGTAGTATTTTTATTACATTATTGTGCTTTTTAATTTTTGGATCGCCCATTTTTTGTGATGGAATTTTTAAATCGAGAAACATGGAGGATGGGAATTGTATTTTCCTCTGATCTTAGCTAAAAATCATCTAAATATCAATAATATATGATATGGTAAATTATTTCCTTATTTATAAAATAAATATTGGGTTAAATGTGGCTATATGTAATAGTGGTTCATCTCTTGACTTGGGAGTTCCTAATCTAGTAGTATGAAGCACGACGTTGAGACATCTGACAGAGATAGTGGATTTCAGAGCATGAATAGTAGTATTTATATTACATACCATCAATAAGGAAAGTATGTTAGAATAAAATATCTTTTTAATAAACATACAATTGAGTTACAATCTAATAGATTAATAGTCTATATAAATTTAATTTTATAGGAAACATCCATTGGAACCCAGTGGGTGAGGATCTATAATAGCTCTATATTCTATGGTGGGATTAGTTGATCAATTATTGGATAGGATATTCAGTAGAAATAAATATACAGATTCATGGGGTTGATTAGGTTGGGAACCTATAATTACGATATTTAAAACTAGCTGGTATAATGTTCTAATAGAGTCCATGTTATATCACATGGCCATAGACTTTTCTTATTAAACGAATCATAACCTATACCTATGGAGCAGAGATTTTGAGCATCTATAATATGTGGTATAATTATAGTATAATTTAAATTTTTATCTATTTTTTGACACCATTGGTTCACAGTCCAATTTATTTTGTGCCTATCAATGATGTTCTTAGACATGACGTTGAGTAATTTTTTTGGGGTAATAGATCACTATAATTTTTTGGGAGAATGGTAAAAATGTGTTGTGAATGCACATAGTTTCTCCCAAATATTTATGGCTACCATTACCCAAATAATCTTTCAATCCCCAAATGACAATTTATTCATAATTTTATTGATGGAGTATATTATAACAAAAAATGTTACTCTTCGATTATATTGAAAATTTTCAAAGGTATATCACTTCAAGGTGGTATCATTGTTCAAAATGGATAAAGGGATATCCCTAATTGTCATTATATACATAATAATCAAGTTCATTTTATATTGTCTTCATAATGTTGGTGATTTTATTAATGTTCAAGGTGTAAAATAAGTAAAATTATCCTCAAATGTTGGACTAATTTGTATATGTTTTCCCTAAATAATTTTCTCGAATATCTCTTGATAGAGAGGTCAAATTCACCATTGATCTTCTTCGACGAATGAAATTAGTGTCTATTCCTCAATATAGAATATATACTAATGAGCATCCGGATGTCTAGAGGTAGTTGGATAACCTAGAAGATACTGGATTTATATGAAAAGGTACATATCCTTTATGTCCATCTAAACATTTTTTCTAAAACGTTATATGGAACCATGATGATACATGATTATTATTTTTGGTTGACATAACTTATAATTTAGAACTAGTAACGACTTCCTCAGAGAGAGGATATCATTGAAAATAACTACAGTCTTAGAGGCTTCTCTAATATTTATTTTAGACCATCCCATCATTAGGTCAGTAATTGATCCTTGGATATACTATGTAGGGAATTATATAGTAATTATATTATTTATAAATATATTTTATCATATTATTTTTAAATAATGTTCCATTTGTTTAAATGATCATGATTATTATGTGAGTCCTCCTCTACCCTGAAGTATTTTGATCATTTTTTGTGGATGATATCATAGTGTTCTCTCAAACATGGCATGATCATTCACTAAAACTGGAAACCATTATATGTGCAGTTTGAGTGATCTAGATAAATTTTATCCTAAAAAACTTATCCATTTATTTTATGATTTTCACATACTTGTTCCCATTATATATGATGATCTAGAATTTTTGGATCTATAGAAGGTGAATGCCATGGTTAAATAAGATCTCTAAAAGGCTAGCTTTGATATATGAAGTATTTTTAGTCATCATAGTTATTATCTATATTTTACTCAGAACTATTGATGACTTCAAGAACCAATTACACGAATGGAAAATAATTTTAAATAAATAACATAATTTGATGTGTATGGTAATGATTTTTGAGAGTTTATAGGAAGGCTGACCCCAACACCATTCTTGATTCCACATATGCATTTCAAAGGCTAAAATGTTTATTATTAATAACTATGCATCATGTTCGGAGAAAATTTGATTCAATGGGGAGAGATTCGTGGCATAAATTTGGAATCAATTTATGTGACTTGTGTTTAATTACATATCACACAACCTCAAGGGAGAAGCTATCATTCATGTCATATGTTTCTAGAGACATTATTAGACTGGATAGTGTTTCATCATATAAAATGATCATACAAGCCTCAATGAAATTATAACAAAATGAAAATTTATACAAAAAAATGAATATTTACGAAATACCTTGATTAATTTGAAATTTTTTAATATACACATCAGGAAATGGAATTGATGTAGCTAGTACACTATGATGAAAAATATTAGACAGAAGATGATTAAAATAAGATTAGTGTGTTTATGATGATATAGAATCACTATAAAATTCATTTGAATGTCAATTTGTATCATGATAAAATTGTTCTTATGGTTGTGGGTGTGGTGTCATCACAAGATGATTGAGTAAATAGAAGTAAATACTCAGACCAGAATGTTTTAGTTCTAAGAGAAAGTGATTGGACATGTTCATTTATTGATTAGGATGATATCATACACATCCATTAGAATGTATGAGTACCTTCAAACATTAGAGAGAAGCAGCATCATTGATATCATGATTAGGGAATATAAAATGCATCCCATACTCACCATGATGTACCGCGAATTACATATTTAGTATTAGTAGCCATTTATGAATATATAGATAATAGACATTAATAATTAGAGCTAAACTAATAAATAGGATATTGAGATACTGTTCCAATATTCGAATCTTTTAATGTTGATACCGATTCATTATTGAAAATGTGTAGAAGTTTCCATTTATTTCATTGAATTACTATCCTTGATGCCTCAAGGAAGTGATTTTGTATTGCTGATAGTGGATAGATTGATGATGTTCACATATTTATTCCCAATCTTAGAGAAAATCTTAGTTGACATTCATGGGAGGATATATGTATGATAAATTATAAAAAACGTGATGTACCATTTAATATTTTGACCTATTTTGATATTTAATTAAATTCACAATTTTTAATGGGTTTTAGAGTGATCTAGAATCATAGGTAATTATGAGTACAAAATATGACCCTTAGAAAAAAACTAGTTTAAGTGAACTACATCAGCATCAGAGGACAAATTCATATTATATTTCATTGATTATGGTGGTTCTTTGATAAAAACATTATTCTTATTGATATAACATTTAATAATAGTGAACAAAAGACAATACAAATGGATCTTTATGAGTAACTCTATGCCTGATCATTCTATTCACCACTATTCGAGTGAGAGGTAGTAGATTTAATAGAATTCGGAAAGCATCATATTGAAATGAAATCGGAGAAGGCATATATAATATAGAAATTATGGGATATTTATTAGTGTATGTAGATTTCATACTCAAATTAATGTCAACAAATATTTGATTTCTTGGTGGGAGACTCGGTCTTCTTGTGAGTCTCTCAAATATTTTGTCTTAGATGGAATGAATATCAAGGTATGATAGTCCAAAGATTCATTGGAAATTTTGAGATCTTATTGATGTACAAGATGATATAATATTAGATAACTCATCATCAACATTATAAGGGTATTAAATTTTTTATTTTCTATCATCTTCATCGGTATTTGTTAGTCACATCTCCTGCTCTTGGTCATGGGGGATTTTAATTTTCGTTTTATTTAGTTTTTGAGAAGTATCATGATTGTAATATTGATTATATAAATAAATCTTTCTATGGGGATAAATTTCCCTACGTTTAGGTGTTATGGATGAATTTCCACATACATGATGCAACATAGGAGTTACAGTCCAATATATGTTCTCAGTGGAATGATTTATTCTTCGTTTCTACTAGACCACCATAAGAATGGAATATCTGGAAGAGTTCTAAATGAGGGGAGGGTGTAATAACAACATTCGTCATATGTTTTATAGTAAATTAACTTTTAGTATGATATTTGTTTTATATAATTGTAATTAATAATGGTTCGGTTTAGTGTTCATGAAGTTTATTTCTTGATTCAAAACTCGAAGGTCCATTTTTTTATGAAACATGAGGAGGCCCACAATTAGTGAATAATTAATGCTATCTATAAGACTTATCCTTGAATCTATGAATGGGATTAGACAAACAATAAAAGAATATAATGAAGGGTTCATGGCTGTGAAAATCAAACAATAATTTATAGAGGAGCAACAATTAGTTATTGCACTATTTTTCAAACTAGTTACCTATAAAATTTGAGGTTTAGGTTCCTATGTATTTATTATCACATGGTTAGAACATTGTTCCCAAACTATGTGTCTAAAACATTGTGCCCCTATGAAATATGGATACATACCATTTTTTCAATACATATTTTATACCAATATCCTCTTCTTTTATACTTCATTTAGCATAAATGAACTACTATGGGAGTGCTTGATTATCGCTTTATTAGGATTTGGTTTTGTATTCTCATCTACTCTATGTTTATATATTCTCCATTCCTACTAAATATTCTTATTTATGTATAATATTCCTCTTAAAATGTCAATAAATTTTCCTTAGTATATTTGGTGTTATTTCTGTGTGACCTAATATACCATAATTTTTGGTTGTTTTTCTTGTTTTCTATCTTCTATGATTCCTACTCAGTTTGAGGCATATTATTATATGAGGAGCTATCCAAAATAATTATGCTACGTGTAAAATTAAATTTCCTTAAAACTCCCACATTTTTATAAATTTTCATAACTATTACACACACAACACATTTATAGAACCACACTTGTAATTAATATCAATTTAAAATTTGGGCTAAACATAGTTCTAGAAATTCATTAGAGACTTTTATATCATTGGAGGTTTTAGACGTTGATATCAATAACCCTCATTGGTTAGATCGATTAAATAGAAATTACTACAAATCATAAATTGTAACCAAAATATAACAAAACATGATTTAAATTGAGTAATATTCATTACAATATATTATAAGACATACTACCTTGATATTATATGATTCTATAACACCATGTGACATTATGATGTATTCTATTTTAAATAAGGTCAATATCACTGATACCATCTTGAACATGAAACTCTGAGTCCAAATGTTCCATAATATGTTGTATCATTATAACCTATACATTCACTTTTTGGGTATTAATAGTAAAAAAAATGATAAATACGATTACATATTGAATATAAATAAAATAATAATAAATTGCATATAAAAAATATTTCTAGAAAAAATTATATTTATTCTCAAAATTTGTTTATACATGATTTTGAAATATATTTTTAATATTAATTATTACCAATGTATGAAAATGTATTTCATAAATTTAACTTTAATTTTTAAATCATAATATCATATCTATATTTGACTAAGGTATCTATATTTTTATGAAATATAAATTTTTTTATGAATTAGTGAAAATAATTGTTTTTTTATAAACATCATTTTCATATAAATAATATACTTTTATAAATTATATATTAAATTAATTTCATATTAACATTTTTTTAAATTGGATTTAGAAACATATATGATTTTAATTTTGAGAAATGTATTATAAAATGAAGTTAGATTAATTTAAAAATACTTTTTAATTTAGATGAAAATTTTGACCATTATGTATAGTAAATTATGGTAAAAATAATTACCATAGTCAATGCCAAAACCGATTTACTAGGGGGTTAAAATAAAAACATAATGATTAAAATGACCTTTAAACATTCCAAAAAAGGGGTGTAAATATTTTAACCTTATCACATATAAGAATATATAATGAACCATTTAGGTTTAATTTGGCATGATAAAAATATTATTGTTATTAATTTTTTAAAAAAATTCCATATGTGTCTTCTCCCCCACATAGAAACGGCCACTCACTATACTCCCATATTCTCACATCAAAATTCATTTGGTTCTTCAAATACCTACCCAAATAAATTATTTATACCCCTGAAACATTATAAATACCATAGTTTAATCATGAATCCATCAATATAATTATTTTGGTGTAATCATAAAAGGGATGTCTCATTATGTTGAAACGTTCAAAAATGTGAAATTTTATTTTGTTCCATCTCATTCCTATTTAAAATATTTTTGAAATATTTTTCATCATGTGTATGATCGACTACTGCCTTGTGAACGAATGTAATTTTTATCTATAACCACTTACCATTGATAGATATAATGATGTATTTAACATATTTTTATGATATTAAACATATTATTAAATTTATTTGTTATAATATGGCATATACTTTGTTACATTACATGTATTTTAAAGTATGATAATTTATCTCATGTGTATGGATGACTTCAACTTGGCGAAGAGGTGTGTTTTGTTCATTCACATCCACACTACATGTAAATAAATAAATAAAAAATAATGAATATATTTGATATAGATGACATGATATTTATTCTGTAAAATCAATATATAACCAACTTCCTTTACCTAGCTCTCTTTAATGGAATTAAATCCTCTATCGTGAGCACGTAAGATCTACTGTAATCGTGAAGCATTGTGATTTTTTTCCATGAAAACCCACAATTATTGATTAAAAAAATGTAATAATGAGTAAATATGATATTTATAACTTTAATAAAATTATGTAGATGATATAA
Organism: Viscum album; assembly: GCA_963277665.1. Lineage (NCBI taxonomy): Eukaryota > Viridiplantae > Streptophyta > Magnoliopsida > Santalales > Viscaceae > Viscum > Viscum album. The sequence continues at coordinate 478,742,273 of OY728148.1, forward strand.
ATATATAATATTCGTATTTCCAAAAACATTTATGAGAAAAAATTAATGAGAAAATAAGGTAATTAATACTAAAAATTTGAAAACAATGACATATTACTAAATAATGTGTGATAAATTATCATAATAATGTAATATATGATATTATAAAACATGTTTTGAATATAAAATATATTTTTTACATGATTTAAAAAGAATTTAACAGTATAATAAATTTTCAGCTGAAAGGATGCATGGTGTAACCGACTTCCTATCAATTTCCGTTAATTGAATCATATTGTAATGTTATGCATCTAATTTCACCAACATGATATATATACGACCCCTTTTAATATAATATCATGAATATATCAAACAAAACTGAATTTTAATTTTAAATTTTAATAAATTCATCTAATGTTATTTTAGTTGAAAATTACCAAGTGTTGATTAATTTCAAAAGTCTATTTCTTTTAATTATCATATTTTACTTCTTCATTAAATTTTTCATTATAATAATATGTGGGAAAAGGATTTATACTATACTATATTATATATATAGTATATTTATTTACAATTGATACACATAACTTATTCATTATTTGAATCTCCCATCCACATTATGATCATTTTAATGGATATTTTCACAATGTAAATTAAATCTACATTCCGTATTCTTGAATTTCCATTAGATGTCACTCTGAAAGAAGTAGATAATAAAAAAAGTCATTTTATAATCATATGTTACTTCAGAATTTTATCATTTCATAGTAACCTAAATATATCTTTGTTTATAATAATTATTGTCAAATTGTCTTTAATAAAATTTTACATCATTTGTCTCTTTGGTAAAAGATATATTTTCTTACAAAACTGGTTACCATTAAAATGTTTTAAAAAATGTTATCATAATTTTTTAAATGTTTTATTAAATCGATTTTCCTATGGTTTTCTTCATAATTTTTTTCAATGTAATATTTATTTTCTTTTCTATATAAATCATGTTAATCTTTAAACAAAACCGTTAAATAAAATATTAATTTTAATTTGTATGACACGTAAAAAATTTATATCATTATTGAACACTAAATGTTTTAATGTTTAATGTATATTTTAATATGGTTATATTGAATTTAACTTATTTTTGAACTATTTTTGGTACCTTCAGTATCAAAATAATATTTTTAAAGTGAAAATTTTATTTTCCATGTGATTATTTTAAAAAACTTTTTTTGTAATTATTTTCAACAGCGATATTAGAATATAATTGTAAATTTGATCCCTTAGGTATACATTGTATCGATTCAAGTATATTTTTTCTCTATATTTTTTACGATCAATTGGAGTAGTGAATTTTATGAAAGTTTCTTCCTGATTAATATTTTTAATCATTAACATTCCCATGATATGTCCAAATATTTTTATCCTTCGAAATTGCATTCCACTTATATATCCATATTATTTATCTTTTATGTACTTATTTATAATATTTTATTTCATTTTTACATACAATATTTTACATTGAATCTTATATAATTAATTCAGGAAATTATTTTTAACCCATACTATTTAGTCGAAACATAAATTTTTTAATGAGGTATATTCTTAATGAATTAAATTAAATTTTAAAATATAAGGAATAAGATAGAAATAGAAATATGTTCGTGGTATGGTTTTATATTTCCCCACAATACATTGGTAGTCCCATGAGGTGAATTAGTTGGATAACCTTAGTAAATTGGGTTTCAAGTGTATACCTTCCCAGTAGTTTTAAACTATCTTTTAAATGGTAATAACAATTTAGGAATAATGATTCATGAGATCATAATTTCGTATAATTATTCATTTCCATCGGTAATAATATATTTATTAATATGAATGATATTTTTATAATGATATTATTCCAATAATAATTTATTTCTCACAGTTTTGATTAAATTTCATGAACATTAATATAATTACCTTTCCATGTTGATTATTTCGTAACTATTTAATGATAGTTGAATTATTGATTAAATGGAATGTGTAAATATTTTTTTACAATCACGTAGGGATTATTCCTTATCTAAACATGTTACTTAAGTTATATATCAAATTGAATATGTGTTCAGATATTTACCTTTCAAAGTTGATAATGATTAATGATTCTTAATATATTCCAATGTACTTAATTCTCACTAAGAATTTGGTATCACACTTATTTTTTCTATTCATTGTAATCTATGAGGTTAAAAATTAATTATATGTATGGATATATTTTGGGGTAATAATTTTATCAAACACAAAACCTCTTATTTTATTTATTGTATTCAAATTTTATATGGAAATCATATATCTACATATTTAACTAAGACTAGTATAATATTCCATCCTTTGGGATGTAAAAAGTTATTTATTGTGACAATGTTATAATGTATACACATCCATTGGGTAGTAAGGGTTAGGCTACTTCAGTTAGTAATAGATATGTATTAGTATAAACCCTAGAAATAAGATTTAAGAAAACATTGATTAGGGAACATAAACATATGATAAAATCTTATAATAAATATAGGAAAACATCATAATATTTTAATATTGTATAGATTATATTGTATTTCCTATAAACACATCAATTTATAGATATTATTGATGGATTTGGTTATGTAATAGTTTTACCTTTTGGTAATTAAACTAATGAAATGGAATTGGTATTGAATGGAGGATTTTTTTAGTATATGAAAATGTGCCTTACTATAAACCAAGAATAACACACCTAGGGGATATTCATCGAATAATCCAAATTTAATTTACACACATTTATAAATGACTTAAATATATGATCCTAAAACATTTACTTGAATAAGAAAAGGTGTTCTAGATTGAAATTTTCAGGTCATGATTTAGACATCCAATAACGGATTCTTTATGATTTAATGGGTTCCCACAATAATTATTGTTTCTCACACTATTTTATTCAATGTATAGAACATTAGGAATCATGTTGACATTGAATATGAAAGAAAATTTGTTGAATATGGGGCAATAAATTAGATGAATCCTAGAGTGAAATATATCATGATAATTACTAATCTATTATCCGGAAGTATGATTATCAATATTTTACATAAAAAACTATTATACATAGAATAATATGATAAGGATAGATTTCACTATGATATTGAGTTATGATGACCATGTAGGAATCAAGGTATGAATTTTTCCATGTCAAAACTATTCATAGAGACACCAAGGATTGTGTCTCAAAGTAATGGTAATTTTTTAATTTGTATAAGTTAAGGTGATAAAGTAATGAATTTATGATAAAAAACGAATTATATGGTATAATGTTGTAAATTTACACATAGGGATTTATTAACATAGTATTTTAATTAATATGTTTATATTAGGAATTATTCAAGTCAATTAATTTTTATAAAGGTTAATCCCTAGACAATGGTGGAAATTTTGAGGATGTAAAATGTTTGGAGTAGACATGTAATGGTATTTAAAAATTATTTTTTGATGTTTTTTTAACAATGGTATTATTATGTTATGAATCATGAAATATCATAAGATTCCATTAATTTGGGATTAAAATATCTCTTCATGTATGATTAAGTTAATTGTTATCAATACCTTGATGAGTTTAGGATTTCAAGATTGATCACAGGTTGAAAGTCCTAAACACACTTTTTTATCAATGTTATGATAATCTATGATGGTTAAGGATAATTTAAAAAAAATATTGGAATACTACAAATCAATGTAGTGCGCGAAAAAATATTTGAGGATTAATGGTTTTAAATTTTTTGGATTTAAGACTAATGTTACTAGTAACCATTATTTTTATCTTATATTTGATATTTTATTAATTATTATTGGGAATCAAATTTTCAGAACAATATAATAATATTTTAAAAATAGTTTTACAAAAAGTTTAAGATGAATAATTGATAAAAATATATAGCATCTGATGATGTTTATTGTTCTAAATCACACATTTGAAAAACAATAATGGTTTTACACCTACCACTAGCTTTTGCGATGTTCTGGTTAAAATACTAATGTATTGACATAATTGATTGGATGAATAAATATAAATGGTAAAATAGTGTGGTTATTTTTGTTGTTTAATTATTAATAACAAGTGGTAACAACATATTTTGGATGATATTTATAAATAGATGGAATAAATTATTACTCTTCAATGACACAGAAAATCAATTAAAAGTTATTTTTGTGCATTAGGAATTAAAAATTCATTTTGGATATTTATTACATGTAATAAGAGATATGTTTGAAATTGATTGAATAAAAAATAAAGGATGAAATTATTATTATTATATAATAATAAATCATGAAGTAATTCATCCTAATATAGATAGTTAGTGAAAAAATTATCCATCATTAGGAAGAGGATAATAAAAAATGTTATCCCAATTCAATCATATCTAATGAATCAGTGATTTTTTACTAATCACATATTTATGGTTTTATGGTTCTTGACATTCATATTATCATTTAAATAATTTTTTTCAATGAACTCTACCACACTCCATCATTATTTAAAAATTAATCTTTTCTTCCTTGCACATATCTTCACATACCACCTATTTTTTTCTACATGGAAACCTAGTTTTTTTCATTCCAAATGAATATTTATATTCATATTTCCTTGTTATATATTTATTTTTTTAACAATTTTTATGATGTAGGTTTTTCAAAAATGAATTTATTAATGTCAAACAATTGAATATCGAGAACATGTTTAAATTAGGGGGATGAAATTTTTTAAATGTAGGGATATCGTGACAACCCAATATTTGAAATAAGAAAATATTTCAATATAACTTATGACATGAATATATGATTAAAGATGATAAATTGACACCTTTACACTTTAATATATATTAAATATTAATTAAATTCGATCATGTTGATAGTTTGTCAAACATACAACCCTAAGACTAAGTGAACTATAATATAGTATACTATCATAAAATAGCCATTAAAAGTATCTAAAATAATAGTTCTAAAGAGATTATTAATTTTATGGTCATCTATTAATTATAAAAACTCCTTTATTAATTATTCCTAAGGCTCGATATATTTTTACATGGTTAAATGTCATCGTTTAATGTGATTCTCTTTAAATGGAAAATTAACCAAATCTTAAAGTGTCGCTCAGTTAAATCTCCAAATAGGACAAGATATCTTCCTCCCATGTTCATCATCATTGTTCTATAGTGTGAGACACTAGACACATTCCTTCATTTCTGTAGGAATCATGAGATCATATTTTCCCCATGGATTGGTTTCCTTGACGTCCTTCTTGATGCAAGTGCACTACATATTTATGTGAAACCAGGCAGTATCGACCAGTCATCAATATAATGTATGTTTTATCATCATTATTTTGGGGTTATTCTTATGCTGGTTTAACTTTCCATTTTATAGCATGTAACCTCCATTATTCTTTTGGAGTTTATCTTGGGGTTCAGTTGGTGTAGTCGTACAGTGGCATCCTCGGGTGGATGCAGTTTTCGTAATAGGATGATTGTGACCCGTTGTGTTGATAAAGAACATCTAGAATTTTTTTATGTAGGGGATTCATTTCTTCTCGCTTCTTTTATGTTCAATAGTATCCTTAACATGTTTTATCCCACTAGAAGACAATGAAATTCATATAATAAACTTTTGAACCAGATAAATAAATATTTATTGATCATATGTTATTGCCTCTAGATTTTCTAGATAGTGTGATATCTATGATTTCATTGTTTAGTTATTCGTTCTTGATGGAAATTGTCAATGAAAGTAAACATCAATTAATTGAGAATTGTTTGGTAAAAGATAATGGGGCATGTAAATTAATCTGTTTTTCCTTGATGTAATTTGATATTAATCAAATTTGCACGGTAATCATGTTTAATTGTTTTTTATAGCTTACTAATTAGGTTTCCCAAATTTCGAACCTATGAATAATAAATCAGTTAATTCAAGATGGATTAAAGAACTGATTGTTTGATAATTCCTTGAATGGTTCTGAGTTACCCTCTTGATTATTAAAGGGCCAAGAGCCCAATTGTTATGATGTTTGGTTTTAGGATGTGTGTGTTCTGATGTGATCATGGAGGGCTGTTGTGATATGTGGGGGCATGTAAACAATTGGTTGTGGAAGCAGATGAAACTTAGAGTGGTGAGATGAATTGGTTTATGCATGTGGGTATTGGGGAGGACATCATGGATTATGGAATGGGATGGATGTGATTTTTTGGAGCTTGGTTATTCTTATAGGTTGATTATATTCTTTACTTTTCCCCACCGCTCAAGGGAGCTATTCTTACTTACCCTACTTTTGAAAGAGGCGACGATGCACAGGGTATGCCACTTGCTTTCCGTGTTTAGCATCTCAAGGGAGGATGGGTCAATACTATTTCTATAAGCAGCAAAGACTCGATGGGTAGTAAATATACTCACCATGTGGATCCCCCTTTTGTTTCGTAGCATAGTTTCTTTCTAGTATGAATTGGAATATGGGAAACTAATTCTATAATGAATAATTGAATAAATGATGTTAACCCATGGGGTTGGAATTTGTGGGAACATAATGATGAGGTTTTAATTTCAAAGGGATAGTGGACTTTGGGTATGATACGAATGAAGTTTAATTTGGAACAGTTATTGGTCAATTAATGTATAAATAATTAATTAACGTAAATTGAAACTAATAAAAAGTGAATGATATAATGTATTAAATCTATTTAAATGGTTGTGTTCTTATTGGATAACTACACATAGAAGTAGCATCCCGGATTCCAAGAGACGTTAGCTTCAGTTTAGTCTAAGAATAGGTTATTCCCATAGTGTGGTTGTGACGTATAATATATTCTGTACTTTTTGTGTTTCTATACGCTACTCCACCATGTCAGTAAGGGAAAATGACACCCCATGGATTCTGATCCCTAGGGGGTGTTTTCCCCAACATTATGGTGGGATGATGACTGGACGACTACCCTTTTTGGCACCACTCTCTTCTCTTGGTAGTTACTTGTTCCGGTAGGCACAATAATTAGTTTTACCCATATATGTGTGTAGAGGGATGTAATGGCTTGTGGTTATTCACACACAGATATTCTGGATATAGTTTTCTATGTAAAACTAAAGGTGTACCGTGTATAGGTTGTGACGTCTTAAGGATCCTTACTCGGTGTATGCGCTCTAATGGATTGAGGCATAATACCCGATGTACGACACACATTATGGGAGCTATGTTGGATCCAAGAAAATACCTGGTTACATTTCACACGTAGAGGTGGTGGTTTTGTTGGACGTGGAGCATGTTGTGGTGTTTCTCCCAGGTGCCTGCGAGCAAGCCTTTTGGAGAGTGATGCTTAGGACGTGTGATGATGGTCTAGAGTGGAAAAACTGTGGAGAAGTAGTAGTAGGGTAACATTGATATTCCTTATTATATTATATACTACTATATGTGTTAATTGGTTCGAGTAGCCATGGTGAAGCTGGGAACTTAGTATACCAGTTTATATGATGAGTTATATTCACTTGTTGTTTGCTGTTCTTTAACATGATTTCTTTACATTTACATGAGAGGAAATGGGGTGGACCATTATGACTATACCATTATACTTTCCCTCTGTATAAATAAAAAAATTTCAGGTTACATGGAGCAAATTGGTGATCAGGATAGTTACTACTAGCTTGTGGTTGTATGATCTGTTCAGGCTTGTGTTTGCTGCAGTTTAACATTCTTTTGGGTACATTCAGATTATCCACATTCAATTATTATTGTTTTTCATGACATTTCATACATGTACTTCAGATTTATTTTATATTACTGGTTAAGTTGGAGTTGGTTGGTGTCTATCTTATCTCTATCTCCCGTATGTGTTTTCTTAGAGTGTAATTCCTCCCATTTGTGTGTTTTCAATACCCTCGGTGCATGTCACCAACCTTGGGCCTACTGGAGGTAGGACTCGAGGGTCATTATCTCACTTCTCACATTGCGGGCCTAGGAGTGGTACTCTTTGTGTGGAGGAGGTCATGAAATAGGGGAATTAGATCCAAGATGAGTGATAGGGTAAAGTTTGGAGTTAGGCACTAGTGAGGTTGCATGGGTTGGAAGGGAAATAGTGTCATTCATTTTTAGAAAGTGATGTAAACACTGGAGACTGGCTGATAAAGAGGAATTTAGGGCCCCCTATGATCTGATGTATGGACAATTATGTTTCCAATGACATTAAACAAGGTGATACTAGTTGTAAGGTATATACCTAGGAAACGATCATGCATCATTCTTCTTTGTTCATGTGTTTGATCGTATAGTCCTTGGGATTGGTTAAAATAAAATCATTGAAAGAAGAAAATAAATTAATTAATGTTGATTCTTCCATTTTCAATTTTTAAGAGCTCAACCAGTTTTTTATTTTATAGGAACAGCTCCAGGTCGACATCCTCATCATGTTTGCTCAGAAAATGTCTAGCAGGCTATTCTAGTAGATCGTTGTAGGGTAGAGGTTAACGGCGACAACACATATAGGAAGGCATTCTGAGAGATTCCGCGCCAAAGTATGCAAAAGTAAGAGGGCTCCGTTTTCAGATGTATTCATGGAAGAGTGGATAGAGGAGGTCGATATAGGCTTCGATTCTATCTGTGCTGAGAAAGATCCCTATGTGTCATTGGTGTTGATGATGTTGTGTGGAGCAGCGAGGTGGGGGTGGTTCTTGTTCCTTGGGAATCGTGAGGAGTTAGCGATCTCATGTGAGGAGTTCCAAAATAAGTTTAGAGTCTAGTTTCTTTCTTCGACTATGAATGCGTCCAGTCAGCAGGAGGTTCTTACCATTTGACAGGGGTGCTCTAGTGTTCGAGAGTTTCGAATCTGATTCAAGAACCTTTTACAAAATGCTTCGGACCTGTTGCCACATGAGGAGGCCAGGGTGAGGCATTTCGAGGAGAATTTGTGTCTAGAGATCCAGCGCCAGCTCACCGCATTTATAGTGAAAACAAATATTGATGTACTGGAAAGGGCATAGTTTTTCTGGAGGACTTTTTCAAGGACTAGATCATCATGAGAGGGGAATCTTCATGATTCCTCATGAAGTAGAGCTATGGTTCGGGGATCCAGGTTTTTAGGGAAAAAGAGTTTCTGTTCAGCCGGGGGTAGTTCCCAGCCCTTCACATATTGTTTCTCTAGAGGAATAAACACTTACGACTATGTCAAGGGATTTGGCGCTTGTTTTTATTATGGTGGTAATGGACATCAGCAGCGGGAGTGCCCGACCATTTAGAGAAGTCATCGTGCACCAGGTGCTATGCTCGAGGTTCCTCCGTTGAGGATGTTCTAGCCGAGGCAGCAACAGTAGGGTTCACATGCATTAGATCAGTAGAGGGAATATGGGGAAGGTATAGGACAACCCCAAGATATTCCTCTTCCACAGAGAGCAGAGCGTGGCTATGGTGGTGGTCATCATTAGTGTCAGAGTGGTCGTGGAGGAGGTTGTGGTTAGCTTTATGCTCTAGCTTTTCCTTCTCTAGGAAAGCCAGATGTTGTTCGAGGTACCCTATTCCCGTTTTCTACCTTGGATTATGCCTTTATTGATTCATGAGAGACACAATCCTTCCTATCACTTACCCTAGTCCATGCATTGGGACTTGAGGTAGAGAGGCTTCCAGTACCCTTGGTGTTAACTCCGCTAGTTGGAGGACGAGCTGACTTGTTTGAAGTATGAGGAGACTATGAGCTATTGTTGGGGTAGCACCACTCTTGGGGTGATTTCATATAGTTATGAATACAACCATATGATTTCATCCTTAGCATGGATTGGTTGTATTTGGTGCAGGCTATCGTGGATTGCTTCATGAAGAAAGTCATTTTATTTGGTTCAGATGGAGAGCCAGTGGTGTTTTTTGGTGAGCTAAATCCTTGGATAGATCATAGACATGTTCCATCATTATCATCCAAGATGGATGAGTTGATGTTCAGTTCGTCAGAGGTTCAACAGTTGGCATTTCATAGGGTCGTAGAATTGTATCCTGATTCCTTTCCAGAAGAGGTTGTAGTGTTACCCCATCAACAAGAGATCAAGTTTAGGATTAAGCTACAAACATGAGTGTCTCCTATATCTATGTATCTATATATGATGTACCCTTCTGAGTTATGAGAGCTACGTATATAGCCTGATGGTCTGTTATAGTGCAGTTTTGTTCGGCGAAGTGTGTCATTGTGGGGTGCCCCAGGTTTTTTGTAAAGAAGGCTGATGATAGTTTGCAGTTTTGTGTTGATTATCATCACTTAAACAAAGTGAAAATAAATAATCGTGATCCCCTCTTGCAGATTGGGGATTTATTCGATCAACTTATGGGTGAAAGTTGGTTTCCAATGATCGACCTAGGGTCAGGATGTCATCATATGCATGTAAAGGATGAGGATATCCTGAATAATGCATTCCATTGTCATCATATGATTTATGAGTTCATTGTAATGCGGTTCAACATGAAGAATTCCCCAGTTGTGTACAAGGGATTTATGAATGCTGTGTTCCATGAGTTCCTGGACAAGTTCCTGGTGATTTTCATTGATGATATCCTTGTATACTCCACATCTGGAGAGGATCATCAATAGCATCTACATACAATTTTTAGTGTTATTCATCAAAATAATCTATTTGGGAAGTTGTCAAACTATGAGTTCTAGGATTGAGTTGTCCGTTTAATGGGGCATGTTGTGTCGCAATAGGGAGTAGTTGTGGATCCATTGAAGACAGAAGCAGTTGTGTCTTTTGAAACCCCCAAGACAGTGTTAGAGGTGCGATGTTTCCATGGTATCGCATGCTACCACAAGAGGATTGTATCTGATTTCTCATGATTTGTGACTCCTATGACTAATTTGACAAGGTAGGATTAGGAATTCATATGTACTGATCAGTGTTAGGAAGCTTTCAAGTATCTAAATGAGATGTTAGAAAGTGCTCCAGTTTATTGCCTTCTAGTTGAGGGGGATCTGTTTGATGTTTTCTGAGATGATTCACATCTTCGGTTAGGTTGTGTTCTGTTGTAGAAAAGATTTTTTGTTTCTTAAGGGTCTCAATAGTTGCATCCCCAAGATAATTACTATGCCACCCATGATTTTTAGTTACAATCTGTAGTGTTTTCTCTGACGTTGTGGAGACATTACCTCATTTGTGAGGGCTTTGTAGTTTTCACCAATAATATGAGTTTGAGGAATTTTTTCTCCCAGCATGAATTGAACATATGACATCATCAGTGGATGGAGTTCTTATAGGAATAATACCTTGAGATTTCATATACACCTGGAAAGGGGAATGTTGTAGCTGATGCACTGAGTCGAAAGTCCCATAGTGATGTTGTGCATGTATCTAGTGATTCTTGGTGATTAATGGATGAACTTTCAGCATTAGATATTGATATTGGTGAATTTTGGGGGCAAAGATTGTTTTTTCAGATGAAGGTACAGTAATCCCTGGTGCAGAAGTTGGAAGAGTCCCAATTGGGGGATATGGAGGTGGAGGTTTAGAGAGAACAAGTTGTTTGCGGCGAGGCCCCTGATGGGTGGTCTGAGGATGAACAACACCAAGTGTTGTATCACAGAAGGATTTTTGTTCCTCTGAAAATGCGTCAGATGGTTCTCAGAGAGTTTCATAGTACTCCTTTAGCAGTGTATTTTGGCATCACAAAGATGTACCAAGCCTTGAGGAGCCAGTTTTTGTGGCCTGGACTAAAGTGTTCAGTTGCGGAGTTTGTGTCTTGATGTTTAGTCATCCAGAAGTTGAAGGCCAAAAACCCTGTTCCTAGGGGTCTTCTCCAGCCATTAAATATTCTTATGTGGAAGTTGGAGGACATCTCCATGGAATTTGTTACTTGTTTCCCTCAAGTATCGGGAGGACATGATGTTATTTGGGTGGTAGTGAGTCATTTAAAAAATTCGGCCCACATCAAAGCGATCATAGAGTCAAGCATAGTGGAAGTTTTGTCAATGAAGTATCTAGAGGATGTAGTGAGACTTCATGGAGTCCCAATGACGATCAATTCTGATCAAGATCCTCATTTTACCTCAAGGGTGTAGAGAGGTCATCAACATGCATTCAGTTCTCAACTATGCCTTAGCACTGCATTTCATCCTCAAATGGATGGTCAGACAGAGCGAACCATCCAAACTCTTGAAGACATGTTACAATCTTGTGTTCATGATATTGGAGGTTCATGGATGAGGCACTTACCCTTGGAGAAGATCGACTAAAATAATAGTTTTCACTCCACCATCAGTATGGAAACTTTTGAAGGCTTTTATAGTCGGCCTTGCTATTCTCTATTGTTCTGATGTAGGGTTGGAGAGTTAGCAATTCTTAGACCGGAACTAGTGCAGAATACAAAAGAGATGGTTAAGGTGATTTGTTAGAGGATGATAACAGTGTAAGATCGTTAGAAATCATATGTTGATCAAAGAGGTAGACCCATATAGATAAATTTTGGGGATCATTTGTTTCTAAAGGTGACTTCCCATCGTGGTCAGAGAAGGTTTGGTCATCAGAGTAAGCTTTCTCCCTAGTTGGATGGGCCTTTCGAGGTGTTATCTCATGTTAGAGATGTGGTGTATCAAGTAGCACTTCCACCACAGATGAGACTAATACATGATTTTTTCCATGTGTCACAGCTCCGTTGTTATCTTCATGATGACTCTCACATCATTTATTGGGGAGAGATCGATGTTGATGATGATACAACCTTTGAGGAACGACCTATAGAGATCCAAGAACACAGGGATAAGGTGTTGTGTGGAATTTCTATCCACTTGGTTTGTGTGTTATGGTGACACGAATACATGGTGGAGAGCACCTAGGAAGGTGATTCATAGATACATGCTCAGTACCCAGAGTTCTTTGATGTTTAACTCTTTTCATGTAATGATATCCCCTTTGTGGTATGACCTTTCATGTTTATATTATGAATTTCTTTTATTACTACTTGTGGCTTGCTCTCTTTTGAGAGGTATCACGATGGGTGGTTTTTCAGACCCCGATTCATTATCCCTTTATGTGGGATTTCAATTGTTGAGGACAAGATTGTTTTGAGAGGTATCTGATGTAATGGCTCGGACCTCTCTGGTCCACTTCGATGTTAAAATATTTTTAATGAGGTGTTTTGGGAGGTCAAGGTAATGTATCCCTAAAACATTACCAATTTTTCCTTCTTGTGAACAGTAGAATCGGTAACACTTGTTGAATAGTTCCATTGGAAGATTATTGTGAACAATGCATTGGTAACCTATTTTTTATAGTTCCAAAGATGAGGTCCAACAGTAACCTATCATTCCATTACCAAATTTCCAATTCTATGAACAGTTCCATCAGTGAATAGTTCTATCAGTAACTTCTATTGGTAAACACTTTTTCCTTTTCCAAATTTTGAGTTATGTGAATTGTGTTTCCATAATGGTAGGTGTACAGTGTTCTATCGGTGATGTTAATGAATAGTGTTCTAACGATGAGGTTCTAACAGTGAGGTTCATGAAAATTGTTCTGTCGGTGAGGTTCAGGAATAGTGTTCTATCGGTGAGGTTCAGGAACCGTGTTCTATTGGCGAGGTTCTAATGGTGAGGTTCGTGAACAATGTTTTTTTACTTTTCCAATTGTTGAGTTCATGAATAGTGTTTCCAGCTTCCTACAGTTCTCCGCTTTGACATTTCAATTGATGTAAAATGCATTTAAAGACTAATTTTATTGACAATAAGGGTTATTCAAAGGCCATAACTCCTACATTAATTATTCCTAAAGGTCGGGATGTTTTTACTTTGTCAACATGCATGGTTTAATGTGATCCTATTTTAATGGGAAATTAAGTGTATCTTAAACTGTCACTCTGTTAAATCATAAAAAGGGACAAGATATCTTCCTCCCTTGTTCTTACTCCTTATTCTCTAGTGCGTGACTCTTGATCCTTTCTTTCCTTTCCATAGTAATCGTGAGATTAAACCTTTCATTGTGGATGTGTTTCATCGACATCCTTATTGCTGCAAGTGCATCCCCTGCTTTTGTCCTACCATATTGTATCGATCAATCATCAATATAAGGTATGTTTTATAATAGTTATTGTGGGGTTCATATTCTCTTGGTTCTCCTTTTTATTTTATATCATGTAATATCCCTGCTTATAATGGAGTTTTTCTTGGGGTTCGGTTGGTGCGGTCGTACCCTGGCATCCTCATGTAGATGCAGTTGCCGCGAGAGGAGGATCATGAACCATTGTGTGGATAAAGAATATCAAGAACTATTTTAGGTAGGGGACTCATTGCTTCTCTCTTCTATTACGTCCAATTGTATCATTAGCATGTTTCATCCCACTGGATGACAATTAAATTGACATAATAAACATTTGTACCAGATAAATTAATTATTATATATTATATCTTATTGCCTATTGTTTTGCTAGATAGTGTGATATCTATGCATGCTTTATTTAGCTGTTCTTTCTTGGTGGAAATTAGGAATGAAATTAAAAAATAATTAATTGATAATTTTTTTGGTTAAAAGATAAATAGGCATGTAAATGAATATGGTTCTCCTTGTTGAAATTATTTATTAATAAATTTTTCAAGGTAATCATGTTTAATTATTTTTGATAGTTTATTTATTAGGTTTCCTGAATTTGGGACCTATGAATAATAAATCGGTTAATTCAAGTTTAATTAATGAACATATTGTTTGATAATCCCTTGAAGGGTTCTGAGTTACCCTCATTATTGTTGAAGTTCCAAGAGCCCAATTATTAATATGTTTGTTTTCATGATGCTTGTGTTGTGATGTTAGCATGGAGGGTTATTGTGATATATGGGGGCATGTATATAACGACCCATACTTTACATACATTGTTAATAATTAAAAATTGAAGCACACTTATTACAACATATGACAAAACCACAAAGGACTGTATAGGTATAGTGTCTTTAGAAACTGAGAAACATAAAAACTGGTTCATAAATCTTCTACAGTGTCTCCCATTTATTTCATCATATCTTGGGTCCCTTTTAGCATATTCTACTTAATATCCATCTTCCTGACCTGGGGAAAAGAAAACATAAAAGGGTGAGCTCAAATGCTCAGCAAGGGCAAATAAAGGAAATAAAAATCATATCATATCTTTTTGAAAATCATAACCTGCAAAAGAGATCATAATATCTTAACATGGAATAAATCATAGAAGTGAAAATGAGATCCTCATAATCATAACATGAAACTTGAAACATTGTGGCATGCACACATAATCATGGAACATCATTTCTTGTTAGTCATGACTCATTTCCAAGACTATCTTAGTGGACAGAGTCCCTTTCTGAACCGAGTCACCCTCGTTCCAGTCCTGTTTCACTGAACCGGTATAACCTACCATTCCAGCCATGTCTATCTCATGAGATTTAAAATCTTTACCCAATGCATTGGAAGTAGATATTGGTCACACCCATCTTATAATTAACCCTTTCTTATGTGTGCCACATAATCATAAACCATACATCATAGCGTAACCCATGTAATAAAAATGGAATTCTTAAACAACATGACATCATAAAACAATTCATATAAGATAAAGGAATTCAAAAAAATATTTCCATCACAACATAATCAAATCCATTTAATAATAGGGATAAAAACAGAACTCTTTTATTATCTTATATGGAAAATAATTTTGATAAAATACTTGAACTCCATTCTTGAGGAAAATATCATTTCTACTTCAAATTTTTTTTTCCATTCATAACATGTCATACGACTTTAAAATAAAAGAAGATGATTAAAAATAAACTTTAAAACTTGTAAAGGAATCTTCTTGGAAATAATGTTTTAAAAATCCATTCATGCCGTATAAGTTAAAAAAAACATTCTTCTCGTACTTTTGTCTGAAAAGTCAAAATAGTACCTCGTACGAAAAACGACAAAAGATTCATTTCATATCCTTTACTAAAAATTTACCGAAGGGTAAAATTGAATATAAACTATTGTATGAGGATATAAATATTACATATTGAGGAAACATGGATGTGGATGATAAAATACACCCCAGTAAATGCCAAGGTATAAACAATCTCGGATAAAAATGGGATTGTGATATTTCCCTTACCTTAGGTCCTATTTGCTTTGTACATGTCCGAAAATCCTGTATAATGGTTTAAATAATGTTATTTACTTATTCCAGAATCAAACATATTGATATGATATCATATATGGTCATATTCTTAGGTTCTTGTTAGTAATATTTCATTGTTACTTGTTACTCGGGTCCTTATTGCCTTTTGTTCTTATGCGTGTTTTGCCGAATAAATTCTTATTCTTCTTTTAAGGTTATAGATACTTTATATCCAGAATGGTATTAGTGTAACATATATCATATTTATTCTTTCAATTCATTTATATAATTACTATGTAATGATGATCATGTAGAACGAGTCGCATCACATCGTGGAGACGGTATTCCGTACGTACGTACGAGTGATGATATCGTTCCGATGATCGTGGAACTGTATTGGAGTATATATATATTATTTCAGTTTCAATATTAGTTTATAATAATCATAAATAGTTACTCATTACAACATTATACCCATCCTTGTAAGGTGATGGTGGAAAATAGATTACACTACGGCGTGGAGACGGTATTCCGTACGTACGCACGCGCGGTGATTTCATTTTTCCGTAGGATGGATAGAAGGTGAATTAGGGTTGTTTCATATTTATAATAACATATCAGTATGTAAGTAATACTGATGTTATTACTTTATCATGAACAAACTAAAGAAGAAGAAGTTGAAGAAGAAAGAAATTGAAAATATCGGTAATGGATTTTACCTCTTCTTTGGAACGCCTCTTTGAATCCTCCACTTAGGGAACTAAGATTGGTCTTTGAAGAATACCAGGACCTCTAGGATTATTCTAGGGAAGTTTAGAGGAGAAAATGGCAGGGGTTGGCCGAGATTGAGTGCTCAAATTGGTGTAAGGAGGAGGGGGAGATGGTGCCCTTTTATAAGGGAGGAGAGGGGCACCGTAGGAATATCTCAAAATATTATTTTATATTAAAGTCAGAATAGGTTTATAATGGTTCCAAAGGGTATCATTTAGAAGCTAAAGTGGGTATGGGTCGAAATACTATCAACCAATAGGATTTAGTCAAGTTTAGGGTATTATTTTAACCTTATCAATTATATTTAACTCTAAGTTAAATAATTTAACTTTTACCATGTCTTTTTGTTTTCTTTCACTATATGGTTAATACACTTACTATAACATGCCAAAAGAACCCCAAATTGTTTATTATTAATATATATATCCTTATATAAGTCATTTGGAAGAACCTTATATTTTTAGGAATAAAATAACAATTAATAATATAATATTTGATTAAAAAACTATTTTGTGTCAATTTTGACACTATTTGATATATGATTTTTGTGAAAGTCATAACAAACTTATATGTTCGAACCAAGTTGCTTAAATCAACACTAATATATCATAGTAACCTAGAAAATTAGTTTAATCCATAAACATTCTCCAATTACATTTATTTTGGTGTTTATAACATCAATTATGTCAATATTTCATTAATAAGATAATTACCGCATCATCATTGTGTCATAAATAAATTTACTTATTTAATGTCTAAAAATTAAAAATGAAATACCATTATGTAGGAAATATTTTTAGCTTTCTAATGAATATTTATAGTCGAATTTATCTTATGTATAAACCCATATTAATAATGATTTACTTATTAAACTTTGATTTTAACTATTTTAACCCTTCTTTAAATAAATTAATAATAAATGTCCTAATCTAACCCAAGTGGGCCTAAATGGTCATATTTTATTCCTAAGTTTGTTTTTATCGAATTAAACTCATCCAATAGAATTATTACATGTGTTAGGGTAATAGTAAGATCATATTTACCCTTAGTTACCCTATTTACTATTAACCGCGGTAAAAAAAAGGTACTATTCACCAAAAAAATTATTTTTATCTCATTGAACCACATTTTACTTACTGATATCAACCGTGTCTATCGGATTTTCGAAATTCCATTCACAGAAGCGGTAAAATTAAGTTTTATGCAAAATTCAGTTTTTAACCTACCACTTAGTGGTTTCACTATTCATCAAAAATTGAAAGTTTTTAGAAAAATACCAAAATTTCACCCTAGGCTAATTTCGGTATTCCGAATCCAAAAATGAAGTACATTTTGAAAAATAAAATTTATAAAATTTCAAAAAGTGGTTATTACTATTCATAACAGCTAGTTTTAATAATATTTTAATAGCATATCGTTGTTTAGTGAAACTCGGTATTGCGTACGACACAAGTTATCGAGGATGGTCGTGATTGCGTGTAAAGTAAGCCAAGAAAGTGTGTAGTGAAAGATTCCTTTGATGATATATAAAGACAAAATATTACTCATAAAAATCTCTGGTGTTACATTCTACCCCCCCTTAAAAAGAATTTCTCCCTTGAAATTCGTCACTTTGTAACAAATAGGTGAGGATACCTCTCCCTCATCATATCCTCATGCTCCCAAGTAGATTCTTCTAATTGGTGGTTCCTCCATAAAACTTTCACCAAGCGAGTGGTCTTGTTTCGTAGGAATTTTTTGCTACGATCCAGAATCTCTATCGGCTGTTCTTCATAAGAAAGATCTTGCTCCAGCGGTACAACTTCTGAGCTGAGTACATGTGAGGGATCTGGTATGTACTTTCTCAGGAGAGATAAATGGAACACATCGTGAACTTGAGAGAGATTCGGTGGAAGCGCCAATCGGTAAGATACCTTCCCAACACGAACCAGTATTTCGAAAGGACCGATATATCTAGGGCTCAATTTCCCCTTCTTTCCAAATCTCATAACCCTCTTCCAGGGAGATATTCGTAAGAACACTTTATCACCCACTTCAAACTCTAGGTCTTTTCTTCGGTTGTCGGCATAACTTTTCTGTCGACTCTGAGATGCTCTTATGTGATGTTGAATAGATCTGGCCTTTTTTTCCATTTCATCAACGAGATCAGTTCCTAATAGATTTCTTTCCCCAACTTCATCCCAGCAAGTTGGAGTCTTGCATTTCTTTCCATAGAGAGCTTCATAAGGAGCCATCTGAATACTGGAGTGAAAGCTATTATTATAAGAAAATTCCACCAAAGGTAGGTGTTGATCCCAACATCCTTTGAAATCCATAGATCAAGCTCTCAACATATCTTCTAGGGTTTGAATTGTTCTTTCGGACTGACCATCTTTCTGGGGATGATAAGCAGTGCTGAAACTCAACTCTGTATCCAGAGTATGCTAAAGACTTTGCCAAAACTTCGAGGTAAATCTCGGATCCCGATCAGATATAATAGAAAGTGGTACTCCATGCAATCTTACCACTTCCTTTACATATATCCTGGCAAGCTGATCTAGAGAGAAATCCTCTCTAATAGAAATGATGTGTGCATAATTTGTAAGACGATCAACTATGAGCCAAATAACATTATTGCCTTTGAATGTTTTAGGAAGTCCTGTGACAAAGTCCATAGTGATGTTTTCCCATTTCCATTCAGTTATGGGTAATGGTTGTAACATCCCCTTAGACTTCTATCTCTCAGCTTTAACTTGTTGACAAACCAAGCATCGAGAGACATATTCAGCAACATCTCTTTTCATGCCATCTTACCAGAAGTACTCCTTCACGTCCCTATACATCTTCGTGCTTCCAGGATGAATAGAGAATGATGAACCATGAGCCTCATCTAGCAGTTCCTTCTTTAATTCGGGGATGAGAGGAACACAAACCTGATTCCTGAACATTATTATCCCATCACAATCAAGGATTAATTCAGGAACATTTCTCACCTTCTTTTGTAACTCGACATCTTCTTTCTGTGCCTCTTTAATCATCACATGTATAGATGGTTGAACATTCAGTTGAGAAAGATAAGATTTTTCCCCTTCCATTATAATTCCAAGATCCATCCTTTGTAAATCCATAAATATTGGATCTTTTGTGATCCTCATCATGGATAAAGTAGCATGGTCTTGTTGACTTAATGCATCTACCACCTTGTTTGCTTTCCCAGGGTGGTAATGGATTGAGCAGTCGTAATCCTTAATTAGCTCCAACCATCTTCTTTGACGCATATTCCACTCCTTTTGTGTGAAAATATACATTAAACTTTTATGATCACTATAAATATCACACCTTTCACCATAAAGATAATGCCTCCAAATCTTTAATGCAAAGATTACCGCAGCCAACTCCAAATCATGTGTTGGGTAATTTTGCTCATGGATTTTCAACTATCATGAGGCATAAGCTATCACCATATCATTTTTCATAAGAACACACCCCAATCCCTTCTTGGATGCAACACTATAGATCACAAACCTTTCTCCAATACAAGGCAGTGTGAGCACAGGTGCACTAGATAACCTTCTTTTCAACACCTTGAAATTCTCTTCACATTCCTCTGTCCAAACAAACATAACTCCTTTCCGAGTCAACTTGGTGAGTGGATTAGATAATCCTGAAAAATCTATTACAAAACGTCGATAATATCCAGCCAAACCAAGAAAACTTCGGATCTCAGTTACTGTTGTTGGTCTTGACCATCTTTCGATAACCTCTGTTTTTGCTGGATCCACAGATATCCCCTCTTTTGAGATTATGTGACCCAAAAATTCAACTTTTTGAAGCCAAAATTCACACTTGGTAAATTTGGCATAAAGCTTCTCCTTTCTCAAGGTATTCAATATAATTCTCAAGTGATCTTCATGCTCTTCCTTGCTCTTTGAATAGACAAGAATATCGTCTATAAAGACTACCACAAATTGAACAAGATAGTCTCTAAAGACTCTATTCATTAGATCCATGAAGATAGCAGGGGAATTAGTAAGACCAAATGGCATCACTATAAAATCATAGTGTCCATACCTTATACGGAAAGCCGTCTTTGGTATATCCTCCCTTTTGACCCTTAATTGATGATACCCTGAACGAAGATCAATCTTGGAAAAGTATTGACCTCCGCGTAGTTGGTCAAATAAGTCATCAATGCGTGGGAGAGGATATTTGTTCTTGATAGTGATCTTGTTACGTTCTTGCTAATCAACGCAGAGTCTCATTGATCCATCTTTCTTCTTAACAAATAGAAAAGGTGCTCCCCAAGGTGACGCACTAGGGCGTATGAATCCCTTATCATGATTCTCGTGGAGTTGCTTCTTCAATTCCTGCAACTCAATTGGGGCCATTCTATAAGGTGTCTTTGAAATTGGAAAAGCACCTGGTACGAGTTCTATTGAAAACTAAACTTCACGATTTGGTGGAAGACCCGGTAATTCCTCCGGAAAGACATCATCAAACTCCCGTACAATGGGCATATTCTTAATCGTGAGTTTCTCACCAACCATTTGAGATAAATAACCTTCATTTAGTGGAATCAATACCCATAATATGGAAGAAATTTCCACTGGAAGGTTATGTTCATCCTTGCATTGATAGACGATCGTAGATTGATCTGGAATATGAAATGTGACTTCCCTTCTTTGGAAATTGATATGAGCTCCATGTAGAGAAAGCCAATCCATGCCAAGAATCACATCAAATTCCACTAAAGGAAGGATCACAAGATTTGCAGGAAGCACTTTCCCACAAACATCGATCAGAGAAGAATTATAAACTTTTGATGCGACTGTTGTGCCATTAGGTGTTGTCACAGCTAACTCAACATCTAATTGTTGATGTAATACGGTGATACCCTTAGAAAATTTTTCAGAAATAAAAGAGTGGGTGGATCCAGAATCAAATAAAACATTTGATACTTTAGAGTGGATGGTAAGTGTACCTTTCACGACTTCGTTATCGTACTCCACATCGCTGATAGAAATTGCATGTGACTTTCCTTTGTATTTAGACTTAAGATTTAGTTGACGTCGACCATCATCATCAACCCTTGGATTTGGGCATTGATTGGCATAATGCCCCATCTCCTTGCACTTGAAACATTGAAGTGTAGTAGGTTCATTCTGTGTATCCCATCCTTTTTTTGCATCATTAGACATCTTCTTCCCATTATCGCGGCATTCAAATGCCCGATGACATTCCTTTCCACATTTAAAACATTTAATTGTCCCTTTAAGACAACTCCCGCAATGTTTCTTTCCACACATTGAGCATAAGGGAAAGCTCATCTTCTTTTTCAGTGTGGTCTTTAGATTTTCCTTTGAATTCCATCTTCCTCTTCTTATCAAACCCATGTGAATGATGGGTTACTCCAATCTCCATCTCGACTTTGAGAGCACATCGAAGGATTTCCTCATAGCTATTGAAGTCCCTTATGGCTAACTACCTTCGAAGAATTGGTTTTAAGCCACTAAAGAATCGATCAATCTTACTCTCAGGTTGGATAATAATACCAGAAGCGTACCTTGCAAGTCTTGTAAAATTTGCTTCATAGGTACCAACAGATTCATCATCCATTTGCTTCAGTTAAAGAAACTCTTTCTCCATCTTTGTTCGGAGAATACGAGGGAAGTACTTATTGAAAAATAAGTTCTTGAACTCGTCCCATTCCATAGACTCAATTTCATACCTTTGCCTCGTATTCTTAATAAGATTCCACCATTGATCAGCATCTCCTTCCAAACGATACACTGCTAGGATGACTTTATCATGTTCAGAACATTGAAGAACTGAAAATATCTTTTCAGTAGTACTAATCCATTATTCAGCAACTAATGGATCAGTAGTCCAGCTGAAAGAAGGTGGACGCTGCCTCATGAAGGATTCAACAGAATGTTGCTCCTTCCTTTGCTCGTTTGGAAGTCTTGCATGATTCATAGCTTTAGAAAGTTGTGTGAGCATGGCTACAAGATTTTTCATTCCATCTCCCATATCATTTGGTTGCTCAGGGGGACAATCATTGCATTTCCCATCGCATTCCGCATTAACACGGTTCCTCCGTGTTCCATCCATTGACTAAAACCAAGAAGAATAGTGTGAGAAACACTAATTATAATAGGAAAACCTCATAATTCAAGAATAAAATTTTCATGCTTAAGGTCTTATCCTAGGTTATTCATGGCCATTTCTAAAACACTAAGATTGTGTTCTATGCTTAGACTTATCCTTAGGGTTCTTACTAAGGCTTTCACATCCTAGTTTCCAATGGTTGACTATACCTTTCCTCTTATACCAACTATAACGACCCATACTTTACATACATTGTTAATACTTCAAAATTGAAGCACACTTATTACAACATATGACAAAACCACAAAGGACCGTATAGGTATAGTGTCTTTAAAAACTGGGAAACATAAAAAACTGGTTCATAAATCTTCTACAGTGTCTCCCATTTATTTCATCATATCTAGGGTCCCTTTTAGCATATTCTACTTAATATCCATCTTCCTGACCTGGGGAAAAGAAAACATAAAAGGGTGAGCTCAAATGCTCAGCAAGGGCAAATAAAGAAAATAAAAATCATATCATATCTTTTTGAAAATCATAACCCTCAGAAGAGATCATAATATCTTAACATGGAATAAATCATAGAAGTGAAAATGAGATCCCCATAATCATAACATGAAACTTGAAACTTTGTGGCATGCAGACATAATCATGGAACATCATTTCTTGTTAGTCATGACTCATTTCCAAGACTATCTTAGTGGAGAGAGTCCCTTTCTGAACCGAGTCACCCTCTTTCCAGTCCTATTTCACTGAACCGGTATAACCTACCGTTCCATCCATGTCTATCTCATGAGATATAAAATCATTACCCAATGCATTGGAGGGAGATATAGGTCCCATCCAACTTATAATGAACCCTTTCTTATGTGTACCACATAATCATAAACCATACATCATAGCGTAACCCATGTAATAAAAATGGAATTCTTAAACAACATGACATCATAAAAAAATTCATATAAGATAAAGGAATTCATAAAAACATTTCCATCACAACATAATCAAATCCATGTAATAATAGGTATAAACAAAGAACCCTTTATTATCTTATATGGAAAATAATTTTGATAAAACACTTGAACTCCATTCTTGAGGAAAATATCCTTTCTTCTTCAAAATTTTTTTTCCTTTCATAACATGTCATATGACTTTAAAATAAAAGAAGGTGATTAAAAATAAACATGAAAACTTGTAAAGGAAGATTCTTGGAAATAATGTTTTAAAAATCCATTCATGACGTATAAGTTAAAAATAACATTCTTCTCGTACTTTTGTCGGAAAAGTCAAAAAGCACCTCGTACAAAAAAACGACAAAAGATTCCTTTCATATCCTTTACTAAAAATTTACCGAAGGGTAAAATTGAATATAAACTATTTTATAAGGATATAAATATTACATATTGAGGGAACATGGATGTGGATGATAAAATACACCCCAGTAAATGCCAAAGTAAAAACAATCACGGATAAAAATGAGATTGTGATATTTTCCCTTACCTTAGGTCCGATTTGCTTTGTTCGTGTCCAAAGCTCCTGTATAATGGTTTAAATAATGTTATTGACTTATTCCAGAATCATATATATTGATATGATATCATATATGGTCATATTCTTAGCTTCTTGTTAATAATATTTCATTGTTACTTGTTACTCGGGTCCTTATTGCCTTTTGTTCTTATGCGTGTTTTGCCGAATAAATTCTTATTCTTATTTTAATGTTATAGATTCCTTATATCCAGAATGTTCTTAGCGTAACATATATCATATTTATTCATTCAATTCATTTATATAATTACTATGTAATGATGATCATGTAGAACGAGTCGCATCACATCGTGGAGACGGTATTCCGTACGTACCCACGAGTGATGATATCGTTCCTATGATCGTGGAACAATATTGGAGTATATATATATTATTTCAGTATCAATATGACTTTATAATAATCATAAATAGTTACTCATTACACCATTATACCCATCCTTGTAAGGTGATGGTGGAAAATAGATTACACCATGGCGTGGAGACTGTATTTCGTACGTACGCACGCGCGGTGATTTCATTTTTCCGTAGGATGGATAGAAGGTGAATTAGGGTTGTTTCATATTTATAATAACATATCAGTATGTAAGTAATACTTATGTTATTACTTTATCATGAAACAACTAAAGAAGAAGAAGTTGAAGAAGAAAGAAATTGAAAAGATCGGTAATGGATATTACCTCTTCTTTGGAACGCCTCTTTGAATCCTCCACATAGGGAACTAAGATTGGTCATTGAAGAAGACCAGGACATCTAGGATTATTATAGGGAAGTGGAGAGGAGAAATGGCAGGTTTTTTCCGAGCTTGAGTGCTCAAATTGGTGTGAGGAGGAGGGGGAGGAGGTGCCCTTTTATAAGGGAGGAGAGGGGCAGCTTAGGAATATCTCAAAATATTATTTTATATTAAAGTCAAAATCGGTTTATAATGGTTCCAAAGGGTCTTATTTCAAAGATAAAGTTGGGATGGGTCGAAATACTATCAACCAATATGATTTAGAAAAGTTTAGGGTATTATTTTAACCTTATCAATTAGATTTAACTCTAAGTTAAATAATTTAACTTTTACCGTGTCTCTTTGTTTTCTTTCAATATATGGTTAATACACTTACTATAACATGCCAAACGAACCGCAAATTGTTTATTATTAATATATATATCCTTATCTAAGTTATTTGGCCGAACCTTATATTTTTAGGAATAAAATAACAATTAATAATATAATATTTGATTTAAAAACTATTATGTGTCAATTTTGACACTATTTGATATATGATTTTTGTAAAGTCATAACAGAATTATATGTTCAAAACAAGTTGATTACATCAACACTAATATATCATAGTAACCTAGAAAATTAGTGGAATTCATAAAAAGTCTCAAATTACATTTATTTTGGTGTTTATAACATCAATTGTGTCAATATTTCATTAATAAGATAATTACTGCATCATCATTGTGTCATAAATAAATTAAATTATTTAATGTCTAAAAATTACAAATAAAATACCATTATGTAGGAAATCTTTTTATATTTGTAATTAATATTTATAGTCGAATTAATCTTATGTATAACACTATATTAAAAATTATTTACTTATTAAACTTTGATTTTAACTATTTTAACCCTTCTTTAAATAAATTAATAATAAATGTCATAATCTAACCCATGTGGGCTTAAATGGTCATCTTTTATTCCTAAGTTTGTTTTTGGTCGAATTAAACTTATCCAATAGAATTAAGACATGTGTTAGGGTAATAGTAATATCATATTTACCCCTAGTTACCATATTTACTATTAACCGCGGAAAAAAAATAAAAAGTTAATATTCACCAAAAAATTATTTTTATCTCATTGATCCACATTTCACTTACTGATATCAACCTTGTTTGTCAGATTTTCGAAATTACATTCACAGAAGCGGTAAAATTATGTTTTATGCAAAATTCATTTTTTAACCTACCACTTAGTGGTTTCACTATTCATCAAAAATTGAAAGTTTTCAGAAAAATACCAAAATTTCACCCTAGGCTAATTTCAGTATTCCGAATCCAAAAATGAAGTCCATTTTGAAAAATAAAATTTATAAAATTTCAAAAAGTGATTATTACTATTCATAACGGCTAGTTTTAATAATATTTTAATAGCATATCGTTGTTTAGTTAAACTCGGTATTGCGTACGACGCAAGCTATCGAGGAAGGTCGTGATTGTGTGTAAAGTAATCCAAGCAAGTGTGTAGTGAAAGATTCCTTTGATGATATATAAAAACAAAATATTACACATAAAAATATTGGGTGTTACAATGTAGAACATTGGTTATGGAAGTAGATGATGCCTATACTGTTAGATTCATCGGTTTATGCACGTGGGTGTCAGGGAGGACACTAGGGCTGATGGAATGGGATAGATGTGATTGTTGGGTTCCTGATGATTCTTTTTGGTTGATTATCTGATTTAATATTCCCCACTACTCAAGTTAGGTGGTCTTACATACCCTTCATCCAAAAGAGGCGAAGACGCACAGGGTATGCCATATGATTTCCTTGTGTACCTTTTCAAGGGAGGATGGTTATATGCTATTGATATAAGAGACAAATACTCGATGGGTAGTATATATACTCACCGAATTGACCCCCCTTGGGTTTAGTAGCATAGTTTTTTTTCTAGAATTCTTGGGAATATGGGAATGTAATTATGTAATGATTAATTGAATAAATGATGTTAACCCATGGGGTTGGAGTTTGCTTGAACCTACTTATGAGGATGTAGTATTAAAAGGACATTGGATTTGGGTATGATGCGAATGAAATTTAATATGGAATTTTTATTTGTAAATTAATGTTTAATGAAATAATTAACATAAACCTCAATAGATGAAAAGGGAATGAAACAATTTATTAATGTTCTTTAAATAGTTACGTGATTTGTGGATATCTAGTCTTAGAAGTAGCAGCACGGAGTTCAAGAGATGTTAGCTTCAGTTGAGTCTAAGTCTAGTTTATTCCCATAGTGTGCTAGTGAGGTATAGTATATTCTATATTTTTTTTGTTTCTATATGCTACTCCACCTTTTCAGAAAGGGAAATATACACCTTGGGGATTCTGAACCGTGGGGGGTGTTTTTCCCAACATTCCGGTGGGAGGATGAATGTCTGACTACCCACTTTGTCCCATCCCTCTTCTCATGGTAGTTACTAGTGCTAGTAGGCATAATCGTTAATTTTCCCCATATATGTGTGTAATGGGATGTAATGGATTGTGGTATATTCTGGATATAGTTTCATATTAACTACTATATGGGTAACGTTTATAGTCTGTGGTGGCTTCAGTATCCTTACTCAGTGTATGGACTGTAATGGATTGATATATAATAACTGATCCATGATACATGTTATTCTAGATATGGTGGATCCTATAATTTACTTGGTTACTTTGATTCCGTGTACATGGTGGGTTTGTTGCACGAGGTGCATGTTTTGGTGCTTCACACAAGTGTCTGTGGGAAATCCTTGTTGGTGAGAGATTCTTAGGATGTGCGCCATTGGGGAATAGTGGAAAACTAGTGGGGATGTAGTA
Organism: Viscum album; assembly: GCA_963277665.1. Classification (NCBI taxonomy): domain Eukaryota; kingdom Viridiplantae; phylum Streptophyta; class Magnoliopsida; order Santalales; family Viscaceae; genus Viscum; species Viscum album. Next base: position 478,770,362 of record OY728148.1, read on the forward strand.
GCAGGGTTCCCTTGATATTAATTATTATATTATATTCTCTTGTTTGAGTTAATTGGTGTGAGTATCCATGGTGAGTCTTGGAACATAATATACCTCTTTATATGGAAAGTCTGTTTCACTTGTTGTTCACTGTGCTTTAGCATGCTTTCATTACCTTTTCATGAGTGGCTTTAGGGAGGACCCTACTAAGTATACTGTTATACTCAGCCTATGTATATTTAAAATATTTTTTAGGTCACTTAAACAATGGTGGAGGTAAGGATGGTTACTACTAGGATGTTGTTGTACGAGATATTTAGGCATGTGGTTGCTGCTGTTTTAAAATATTATCGGTACTTCATGTTTTTCCCTATTGAGTTGTAGTAGTTTTTCATGACATTTCATATGTGTACATGGGATATATTTTATCTTACTGGTTGAATGTGAGTTATTTGGGGTCTGTATTATCTATCTCTTCCTTATTTGTTCTCGTAGAGGGCAATGCCTCCCATTTGTGTGTTTTCTATACCCTTAGTGCTAGTCACCACCCCGAGGCCTACTAGAGGTGGGACTCGGGGGGTCATTATCTCCCTTCTCACATAAATTTCCTATGAGGGGTATTTTTTTAGGGTGGGGTTCATGATAATTTATCACATTCATTTTATATTACTGACGTGATAAATTTTTCTTCCCAGATCAATCATGTTCGTTATAGAATAAATGACCTGAAAAAATAATATTTAAAACATTTTTTAAAAAAATCTAAAAATGTGATATTGTAAATATCATGATTTTATCACATTGTTTATACAATGATTGAAATGGTAAATGTTCATTGTCACCTCTATTCCCTAATAACAAACATGATAAATTTAGATACATTTTTTGGGATCAGGTATATAATAACAAGCATGATAATGCATGGTTCTTACTTTGTTATGACAGTTATAAATAAATGATGTGATAAACCCAACATTGAAATTTTTTTGTAGTAAATATTCGAGGTTGATAGGATCATTGATAATAAGTACATATATGAATTTTATCTTTGATGGGCCACTTTTTCATTATCCGACGAGGTGTTCCATATCCTTCAAAGATAATAGGACATGAGGTCGAGTATATCAAGATCTTATTATAAGGATTTAGGATATGTAATACAATAAAATTATTTTGATCAGGGGAGGGAGCCTTTGAGAAATTATCTACCACTAGTATTCATTGAGTTCCTAATGTTTTCCTTCCAATTTTTCTACATTTCCACCATTAAGTAAGGTATAGTTTTTTATTAATTTAGAACATGTTATTTATCTACTATCTATTTCTTTTTACCTCATGGAACAATATACAATTAAAGAGTTGAAGACCCATTTTGAAAATCATCAAGTGAAATGATTAATATTATAGATTGTGTCACCCTAGGAAACACTTACCCACATTGTTGTGAAATATAATGGAACTAACAAATTATGTTTCAATTACTAAAAAATTAACATAGATAATGTATTGAAAAATAGTTTCCATGGAATAACTTTCAGTTTTACCAGTTCAAATTTGAAAATTATTTATCATTGATTGATATTTTTTCTAGTAATCAGCAGTTGATATAAAAAGAATTTGGATATTACAAAACATATTTATTATGAATTTATTTACATTATGAGTTTCATATAATTCAATTTGGTCAAATAATAGATTCTAAAGGCTTTATGAATTTAATGAACTATATCTTCGCCAAGTATCATGACATGTTTATTCTTCTAGTTTTGGATGAAATCTTGGTCTATCCTAGGTCATAAGAGGATCATGTGAATCATCTAAGAGAAGATATTAGATAGTTATTAAATAAAAAAAATTCATTACATGCTTTTAAAATGTGATTTAAAGATTTTGGATGTGATGTTATTAGGGAATTATATGTCAGAACATGGTATCTCAGTTCATCCTAAGAAAGTAAAAGTTAGTATTACATGGGAGATACAATATAATGTTTTTATGATTTAGCGATTCTTGTGTTATAATCGGTATTATTTCAAATTTATAATGGATTTCACAAAATTGGTTTCATTAATTTCCACTATCACATTAAAGGGGTTAAATGTAATTTGGGATGATATATGTCAGTGTTATCTTATTGAGATGTAATTTATTTTGACATCTACGTCAATGATGACTCTTCTAATGGCCATCTAATGCTATGTGGTCTTCTTTGATGCATCATGTTTGGGTTTTGGGTTTTGTAATTTTGTATAGTAATCACACTATAGCCTACAGTTCTTGACAACCTTGGATAAATAAGATAAATGTTCTAACACATACCTTGAACTCAAAACTTTGATTCATGCACATAAGTGTTCATGACAATAAATTATTGGATAATGGTTTACCACATTTTCTAACCATATTATATTGACTTATACATTCCCCCATAAAAATATTGATCTCTAACAGATGTGTTGTGTGGGGTACCTACTATCATTTGATTTTGAAAGTTCTTATTCCTTCGGTAATGGTATAAGGCCCCAGCCTTAAACCATACTTAATCATCAGTTATTACAAGACTACACATTGAGGATCTTTTCAGGTTTAGAGTTGTAGAGAATTAGATCATAAAACATGCATTACATTACACATTTAAACAAAGTGGTTACATAAAAGATAGTAATCATTTTTCCCATCAAAGGAATCATATTTAAAATAAAACATGGATTATTTCTTGACACTTCCTTGACACTATCATCATATCATGTACCCTTCCCTTAACCTGTGAAAAAATTTTAAAAACATGGGATGAGCATAAAAAGCTCAGTAAGGGATATAAAAATATGGAAAGGAAACATGAGTACATGTATACATAAGAATGAAATCATACTTCACCCATAAAACATATACACCTTAACATACCTCATAAAATCATTAATAAATCATAGAAATCATAAGACATAAAGGTAACTTGAGGCATTCCTAACATTCTTACATAGGGAGTAACCCTCTTGGTTATGTTTGGAATACCCATCACAGTATATTCCCTAAATCTGTTCGGAGAAACCTTATGGTTTAACCCATTCGTGTTACCCAATGAATTAGAGAGCTATATCGGGCTCACTCGCCCTTATTTTATCACGGAACCACCCATCTTCATAATAATTCCCATGAACCATAACATAATCGTATCACATAAAACATGTATAAAGGAAACATAAAATTTCCACTATTCGATCACAAGATATCAATACATCAAATTGATATAAAAACATTATGAAAACCATTTTCAATACAAAAATAAAATAAAAGTAAAAAATGGTATTTATTTTTCTTTTAATAGAAGGTTTGGCTTGTAGAGGAAGCCGAAACTCAAATAATGGTCACGGCGGCGGAGAAGTCATTGTCGCCGCATACGTACGACAAAAACATTCCCTTTTATCGTTTAGTATGACGCTTTGTATAAAAAAGATTCATTTTGGATAAACGTAACAGTCAAATGGGTTTATACACCGTATAAAATAAGGTTGTGTATAAAAATAAATATGCCTCAATGAAATGATATTGAGATGATGTCCCATACAAAGACGGTATCCTTGGATTAAGGATAAATCAATTACATAATTATTTTTGACAAACTAATACACCAAATATAAGTGGATATTAAGTGTAAATCAATCAGAGGTTAGTCAAACATATTCATATAACGACATATTCATGGAGTATAAGCTTATCCAAAAGAATCAAAATTGGGTTAAGAAGTTCCCTTGCAAAAATTTGACAACCTAACGGTGTCACTTCAAAATTCAGAAAATTAGTTGATGAGAGATGAAAAGGGAATCTCATCACTTGGACATAAAATTTAAATCACTAACGATATAGAATAACATATCCCAACATAATATTATGTGAATTAAAAGACATAACAAAAGAATTCTTTTAAAAGAGGAGGGTGAAAGGTTCCCTTACCGACATGGGTATCTTTCAAAACATACACCCCGTGAAAGAAGGACAAAAAAAATTGATTTAAATACTAATAAATGAAATAATATTACACAATGAGTAAAATAATGGGCATTACATACACCACTCAAAGGAAATTGTGGAAAATGTATCATAAATCTCATGGGAATAAAAGTGAGATGAAAAATCTCTTACGAAAACTCGGCAGCCTAACAACGCCACTTAAAACTTCCAAAAATTGATTGATGAGATCAAATAGGGTATCTCATCATATTAAAATAAAATTTACAGAAAGAGGAATATAAAATAACATCCCAATAATAAGAATGATTATCTTAAAAGGAATGACATAAAATAGTGTACTTCAGAAGAAAGGGAGGGGTGGGATCCCTTACCTCGGGTCCGACTTGACTCGATCGTTCTTTAATCTCTTGAATAATAAACATTAGTTAATTCATACTTCCTTAAGAACCTTTTTCAAGTTCATTATTCCTTTTATATCATTTATTACAATGTCATGAACACTATTTTATTATTTAAGTTAATAATGGTCGTTTTAACGATCATTGGTACTTGAGTCAAAAAAATAAACTCTTTATAATTACAACTTGTTAATGTAGTTAAATATCCATTATATCCAGAATTTAATTCCTTATTTAGATATCATATATATCTTATATATCTAGTATATTCATGCATTTATAATATTACATAACATTTAGAGTTATGAAATGAAATGCACCGTTCATGGAGACGGTAAGCCGTACGCACACATGAACGCTACTTCCATTTCTATTTCATATTTAATGTAATTAAAACATAATGATACATAATAGTATTTTAATTTCATAATGTAATCATTTATAATATCATTAAATATATCCTTTTATACATACCACATATGGTATTAACGAATCAAATCACTTTGAGGGGGCGGTAGTCCGCCCTTCCTAAAATGAAGATATCACGTATACCCAAAATGGAAGCCGTAAAGGTATTCCATAAATTAAAAATACAGAAGTTTAAGGAAAATATAATCATATTATATATCATATATAAATTTAGTGACATCATAATGGCCACCATGAAAGGTGTTAAGAGAATATTGAACAATCATCGTTTCGTGAGGCAGTAATTTGCATCCACAGAAATAGTATATTCTTTAACAATTAGACGAAGGTGTGTGTAAGTGTAGCTCAAATACATCACATAAAAACATCCTAGTATATTTAATATACTATTTTTGTTACAAAATAAATGAATAAAAAGAGTTTAGGGTGGGGTAGAAGCAAAATAAAACAAAAGGACTCAAGTGAAGACATTTCCTTAAAATTGGGTAACTCCATTTGGTTTGAGATCAAAGGCTTCCTTGGGAAGAACTCTGACCAAAGTGAGGCTTCTAAGAGTTAGATAGGGATGTGGAGAGACAAAATGGGAAGGGATTTGCCGATCTAAAGGCTTTGGAAGTGTGGGTAAGGAGGTAGAGGTGGGGCCTTTTATAAGAGGAGAGGAGGGGCACTCTTGGAAAGTAAAGAAATGTTACTTTATTTTAGAAAGAGTTTCGGATTTTAATGGTCCCACATTTTAGTGTTTCTAGGTTAAGGTTATAAGGGTTCTTAATCCACCCATACAATAGGTTTTGGACATGTGTAGGTCTTATATTTTACATTATCTTTCCATTTTATTTAAATCGTTAAATAATGAGGTCATCACTGCATCATCATGATGTCATAAATAATTTAATTAATTTAATTTCTAAAAATTATAAAATAATTACTATGATGTAGGAAATATTTTTATCTTTCTAATTACTATTTATAGTCAAAAATCTGACTTGTATAACCCCATTTAAAAATTGTTTTAGTAAAACAACTCATGTTTTTGTCATTTTAATTTTAACATTAAATAAAAAGGTATTTATGTAAATTTCCAACCAAAGTGGCTCCATGTGGTCCCCAAGTTGACCCATGTATTTTATAGGTCGTCCATGACCCATCCAATGATGGTAGGACATGTGTATAGGTCATTTCACATTATTAAAACATTATTTTTACCTTAAACTACACTAATTACCTCTAATCGTGATTAAAAACATAATAAGTTACTATTCACCGAAAAATTATTTTAATTCCATTGAACCACATTTTACTTCTTAATGAAATCCATGTTTTTCAGATTTTTGAAATTCTAAACACAAAGGTGGCAAAATTTCATATAAACGGAAAATCAGTTTTTATAAGTACCACTTAGTGGTTTCACTATTCATAAAAAATTGACGTTTTTCAGAAAATTACCAAAAATTCACCCTAGGCTATATTTGATATTTCGAATTAAAAAATGATGCCTATTTTAAAAAATTCAAAACATATAAGTTGCATTAATTAATTTAATAATTAATTCCTGCTGTCAAAACAAATAGCGTGTTTTTAAGAAACAATATCTTTTAAAAGATTGACACTAATTTAAGCCCAATTTCAATGTGAAATAAATTCAAACGACCAAAATTGGATTTAATGGTAAACATATATTCTAATTTAACTTTAAAATCAATTTAAAATATAATATAATCATATAAATAAATTATATTAAAAAGAGGTTTTGAATTAAAATACTACATTTTTCAATATTCATTAAAAATGTACTTTATCGAAAAAATACCCGAAATTTACACAAAGTAAATTTTGATATCCTGATTCTATAGAAGAATTTTATTTTTTCAAATATAACACATAAAATTATCAACAAGTGTATTTAAAAGAGGTTCTCCATCAAATGGCAGTTAATCGACCTTTTAAAGAATATTAGAATGTTTACGCTTAAAATTGGATTCATTCACATTTTTAATCCTCTAACATTTATTTTAAAAAGTAAAAATATTTGTAAAACATATATAATCATTGTGTAGTTAGTTCTATTCATTCCCGCCATCACAACAGCTAGGTATTAATTACCTTTTAAAATAATATTATTTTATTATTAGAGTGCAACGTAAGATTTCTAAGAAACTCGTTGTTGCGTGTTGGCTACGCCATTGAGAATAGTGTCCCCTTTAAAGTTATATTAATATTTTATTCACATATATGGATAAATGTGAAATTTTCATACTATTTATTTACCTAGGGTGTTACATCCTTCCTCCCTTTTGGAAATTGCGTCCTTGCAATTTTAAAATTGGGCTTGGAAACTTCATTGAAAATCCCACATCGGAACAAGAGTCAGTAAAAAAATCACTTTAAAATAAAAAAAGATAAGTAAAAAGGTCACCCGAGTTAACCCATACTAGGATTCCAAGTATGAAAATATGGACATGGAGAAAAAACAAAGGGTCATGTTCTGATGGAGATTGATAGTAAACATGTCTAGGAGAAAGTTAACCATAAGAAAATCACAAACTTGTTATGCGTTAAACGGTATTGGATTCCCCAGTAGGAAAAGATAACAACAACATTTTTTTAGTTAATTTTAATTGAGGAATTTATTTTGAGCTTAATTAAAACATAAGGAAACATACTTACTTGTCATGTTGACTTTCAATTTTTACTAGATTTCTTACATGAACTCATATTTTCTCATAAATATGTTTATTTAAAATGACTTGTTTAAATTAAGGGAGCTATAATCAACTTCTAGAGAATCACCTAATCCACAAAAGAGAACTATATACTTCCCATGTCTTTAGACTTTAAGCAGAACCAAAACCAAAAAGGTTAGTACAAGATAAAATAATCCAAAAAAGAATAACCCTTTATAAAAATAAAATCTATTCTTAATCTCCAAAATTTGTCCAAAAAAACCCAAAGTTCAAAGAGGACCATTTCATAAACAATTTGTCCATAAAATTCTTCAAAGTAAACCAAACTAAGATTGAAACCCAAATATTTGAAGTATTTTGTCACATAGTCTTCCAAGGTACAAATTAACTTTAATCTCCAAATAACATTAGTTTCTCTTAAATTCTCATATTGAAAAGTAATTAACCTAATCACATATCCTCGACGATAGGTTAATCATTGCCATAGATAACCCAAAAATAAACTTACTCTTGATTCCTAAAATCATCTAACTAAAAATAATTAGTCAAACTAACCAGGGACTTCACGTAGTCCAGTGGTAGGCGATAAATACAAGTCTCACTTTGGTTGTGGGTTCGATTCCCACAGCTGTGTCCGATGCGATAGGTTGTCACACAGTCTACGTGTTGTCCTTTTTTCAAAACTATATAATTCTCAAAACGAGATAAAATCTTCCAAAATGATCAAAACGTATTTTAACCTCAATTTTATCTCATGCCTTTTATTTTCCATCATATCATAGAGTAACCCATAATTACCTATAAAGTAAGGATCATATAAACCCTAATGGTTACCCTTATAATTATTACCTGAACTTCCACATCGAGTTGATAATCTCGTACATGATGCATTAGATAACTCACCAAGGTTCAAGTGGTTGATCATGAATCCTTGATAGTTGGTTTCACATAACCACGAGATTCCTCATTGAATCCCCCATTTCATCCAGTCTCTTAATCAGAGAACCACTACAGTTTCCTTCAAATATATTGTCACTTTGGTGCCTGCTAGATCCATCCATTTACTAAAACCAAAAAGGTCAGTGTGATTATATCAACAAAACCATCATGTACTAATGAGTAAGATAAACACTAAGATATACTTACTCATTAACTTTATCTAAAACTAGGACTCTTTCTGAAATCCTAACCATTATGGTAATGTCACTTATGTTTAGAGGATACCCTAACGTCTGAAGTTATCTAAAACGACCTTTGATACCAACTATAAGGCCCCAGCCTTAAACATTACTTAATTTTGAGTTATTACAAGATTACACATTGAGGATCTTTTCAGGTTTAGAGTTTTAGAGAATTAGATCATAAAAATTGCATTACATTCCACATTTAAACAAAGTGGTTACATAAAGATAGTATTCATTTTTTCCATCAACGGAAACATATTTAAAATAAAACATGGATTATTTCTTGACACTTCTTTGACACTATCATCATATCATGTACCCTTCCCTTGACCTGTGAAAAACATTTCAAAAACTTGGGATAAGCATAAAAAGCTCAGTAAGGGATATAATAATATGTAAAGGAAACATGAGTACATGCATACATAAGAATGAAATCATACTTTACCCATAAAACCTAAGCAATTTAACATACCTCATAAAATCATGAATAAATAATAGAAATCATAAGAAATAAAGGTAACTTGAGGCATTCATAACATTCATACGTAGGGAGTAACCCTCTTGGTTACGTTTGGAATACCCATCACAGTATATTCCCAAAATCTATTCGGATAAACCTTAACGTTTAACCCCTTCACGTTACCCAATGAATTGGAGATCTATGTCGGGCTCAACCGCCATTAGTTTATCACGGAACCACCCATCTTCATAATAATGACCAAGAACCATAACATAATCTTATCACATAAAACATCCATAAAGGAAACATAACATTTCCACTATTCAATCACAAGATATCAATACAACACATTGATATAAAAACATTGTGAAAACCATTTTCAATACCAAAATAAAATATAAGTAAAACATGGTATATATTTTTCTTTTAAAAAAAGGTATGGCTTGTAGAGGAATCCGAAACTCAAATAATGGTCATGGTGGCGGAGAAGTCATTGTCGCCGCATACGTACGGCAAAAACATTCCATTTTGTCATTTATTAAAATGCTTTGTATAAAAAAGATTCCTTTCGGATAAACATAAATGTCAAAGGGGTTTATACACCGTATAAAAGAAGGTTTTGTATAAAACAAAATATGCCTCAATGAAATGAGATTGAGACGAAGTCCCATACAAAGACGGTATCCTTTGATTAAGGATAAATCAATTACATAATTATGTATGACAAACTAATACACCAAATATAAGTGGATATTCAGTGTAAATCAATCAGAGGTTATTCACACATATTCATAGAACGAAATATTCATGTAGTACAAGCTTATCCCAAAGAATCAAAATTGGGTTAAGAAGTTCCCTTTCAAAAAATTGAAAGCCTAATGGAGTCACTACAAAATTCAGAAAATGAGTTAATGAGAGATGAAAAGGGTATCTCATAACTTGGACATAAAATTTAAATCACTAATGATATATAATAAAATATACCAACATAATGTTATGTGAATTAAAAGACATAACAAAATAAGTCTTTTAAAAAGAGGAGGGTGAAAAGTTCCCTTACCGACATGGGTATCTTTCGAAACATACACCCCGTGAAATAAGGACAATAAAACATTGATGTAAATACTCATAAATGAAATTATATTACAAAATGAGTAAAATAATGGGAAGTACATACACCACTAAAAGGAAATTGTGGCAAATGTAGCATAAATCTCACGGAAAAAAAAGTGAGATGAAAAATCCCTTACGAAAACTCGGCAGTCTAACGGCGCCACTTAAAACATCCAAAAATGGATTTATGAGATCAAATAGGGTCTCTCATCATATTACAATAAAATTTACCCCAAGAGGAATATAAAAGAACAACCCAATCATAAGAAATATGATCTTAAAAGGAATAACATAAAAGAGTGTACTTAAAAAGAAAGAGAGGGGTGGGATCGCTTACCTAGGGTCCGACTTGGCTCGATCGTTCTTTAACCTCCTGAATAATAAACTTGAGTTAATTTATAAATCCTTAATAACCTTTTTCAAGTTCATTATTCATTTTATATCACTTATTACCATGTCATGAACACTATGTTATTATTTAAGTTAATAATGGTCGTTTTAATGATCATTGATACTTGAGTCAAAAAAAAATCTTTATAATTACAAGTTGTTAATGTGGTAAAATATCCATTATATCCAGAATTTTATTCATGATTTAGATATCATATATATCATATATATCCAGTATATTCATGAATTTATAATATTACATATCATTTAGAGTTAAGAAATGAAATGCACCGTTCATGGAGACGGTATGCCGTACGTATGCATGAACGCTACTTCCATTTATATTTCATATTTAATGGAATTAAAACATAATAATACATAATAGTATTTTAATTATAGTATAGTATCATATATAATATCATTAAATATATTCTTTATATGTACCACATATGGTATTAACGAATCAAATCACTTTGAGGGGGCGGTAGTCCGCACTTCCTAAAATGAAGATATCGTGTATACCCATAATGGAAGCCATAAAGGTATGCCATAAATGAAAAATACAGAAGCTTAAAGAAACGATAATCATATTATATATCATATATAAATGTAGTGACATCATAATGGCCACCATGAAAAGTGTTAATAGAAGATTGAACAATCATCGTTTTGTGAGGCTGTAATTCGCCATCCACAGAAACAGTATGATCTTTAACCATTAGACGAAGGTGTGTGTATGTTCAGCTCAAATAATTTACATAAAAACATCCTAGTATATTTAATATACTTGTGTTGTTACAAAATAATTTAATAAAATGAGTTTAGGGTGGTGGAGAAGAAAAATAAAACAAAAGGACTCAAGTGAAGACATTACTTTAAAATCAGGTAACTCGCTTTGGTTTGAGCTCAAAGGCTTCCTTGGGAAAACTTCTGACCAATGTAAGGATTATAAGAGTTAGAGAGGGATGTGGAGAGACAAAATGGGCCGGGGTTGGCCGATCCAATGTCTTTGGAAGTATGGGTAAGGAGGTAGAGGTGGGGGCGTTTTATAAGAGGAGAGGAGGGGCACTCTTGGAAAGTAAAGAAATGTTACTTTATTTTAGAACGAGTTTCAGATTTTAATGGTCCAAAAATGATTTTTTTCTAGGATAAGGTGATAAGGGTTCTAAAGCCACCCATCCAATAGGTTTTGGACATGTTTAGGTCTTATATTTTACATTATCTTTCCATTTTATTTTAATCGTTAAATAATGAGGTCTTTGCTGCATCATCATGATGTCATAAATAATTTAATTTATTTATTGTATAAAAATTTTAAAAAACTACTATGATGTATGAAATCTTTTTATCTTTCCAATGAATTTTTATAGTCAAAAATCTGACTTGAATAACCACATTTAAAAATTGTTTGAGTAAAACAACTCATGTTTGTGTCATTTTAATGTTAACATTAAATAAAAACGTATTTATGTCATTTTCAAACCAAAGTGGCTCCATGGGGTCCCCATGTTGACCGATGGATTGTCTTGCTCGGCCATGACTCATCCAATGAGGTTAGGACATGTTTCTAGGTCATTTCACATTATTAAAACATTATTTTTACATTAGACTACACTAATTACCTCTAATCGCGATTAAAAACTTAATAAGTTACTATTCACAAAAAAAATTATTTTAATATCATTGAACCACATTTAACTTCTTAATGAAAACCATGTGTACCACTTAGTGGTTTCACTATTCATAAAAAAATTGATGTTTTTCAGAAAGTTACAAAAAATTCACCCTAGGCTATATTTGATATTCCGGATCCAAAAATGATGTCTATTTTACAAAATTAAAAACATATATGTTTCATTAATTAATTTAATAATCAATTCCCGCTGTCAAAACAAATAGCGGGTTTTTAAGAAACAAAATCTATTAAAAGATTGACACTAGTTTAAGTCCAATTTCAAAGTGAAATTAATTCCAATGACCACCATTGGATTTAATGTTAAATATATATATATTCTAATTTCACCTTAAAACCATTTTAAAAGATAATCTAATCATATAAATAAATTATGTTAAAAAGAGGTTTTGAATTAAAATACAACATTTTTCACTATTCATTAAAAAATGTACTTTATCGGAAAAATACTAAAAAATTACACAAAGTAAATTTTGATGTCCTGATTCAAAAGAAGAATTTTATTTATTCAAATATAACACATAAAATAATCAAAAAGTGTATTTAAAAGAGGTTCGCCATCAAAAGGCGGTTAATCGACCTTTTAAAGAATATTAGAATGTTTACACTTAAAATTGGATTCATTCACATTTTTAATCCTCTATCATTTATTGTAAAAAGTAAAAGTATTGGAAAAACATATATAATAATTTTTTAGTTAGTTCTATTCATTCTTCCCATCACAACATCTTGGCGTTAAATACCTTTTAAAATAAAATTATTTTATTATTAGAGTGCAATGTAAGATTCCCAAGAAACTCGTTGTTGCGTGTTAGGTACGCCATCGAGCATAGAAACCCCTTTAAAGTTATATTAATATTTTATTCACAAATATGAAAAAATGTGAAAATGTCATACTCTTTATTTACCTGGGTTTTTACAAATGGGAATGTCATCAATGATTCTTGGTCATGAAAATTCCAACACAGGCCATGATTGAATAATTAGAAGAGTGAAACATGATGTATATTTTTTCATTTTTTTATATAGGAGTTCTAGAAAAATTCTAAGAGGTTTTCTTGTATAGTTTTCAATTTAAATCATATCCTCATAATATTATTCATTAGAAGATGCTTCTTGATGATGAATTCTGTGGTATAAGGGACCCTATTTATAGTGGAGACACTATTGGTGAGTGGTAATTCTTCATGTAGTGAATTCCTTGTCTTTGGTACCTATATGTTTAACCATTTATAGATAGAATTAGATAATTATGGATAACATAATTCCCATTTGGATGTGAACCCAGAACCATATTGATGTTTTACGATATGTGGAGTTGATTCTAGTGGCCAGTTATGAAGTAAAACACAAGATTTCTTTCCCATTAAAATAAATATCTGTATGCAAATTCCAAGAACCTGAGAACATTGGGTTATCATTAGCAATATATAGTTCCAACGTTGTTATGAGAAAATAATTCTTCGGACTTTTTAATTTGGTTTTTATGTACCACTAATAATAATAATGTGATATGGGTTGTGGATTATAATCTATAAAAATCTTCTTACATTGTACCCATTCATGATAAAACCAATGTTGATGTGTTGGTAAGTCTCACTATGAAATATATTATCCATTATCATGGATTTTTTTATTATATTATCCTAATAGGGATACCCATATTACTTCCCTTTTTTAGAGGCCTACAAGAAGCAATGTGATCAATGGTTTGTTTTAGTATAGCATACCACCGTATACAAATAGCTAGACATAGGGGGTGGTATAGAATTTTTAGGATATTCATCATGCCTATTTCATTTATTTTAGTGAATATTGGGATGAAGATATTTTATTGCTTGTGCTTTCTTATAAAATTTGTTATTAGTACATGATTAGTATGGATCCTTTTTTGGACTTATATTGTTACCCTTAAAGAACTCTGCTATGTTAGTCAGATGTTGGTGAATGATCCTTAGTTAGACCGAGCATGGGTTAAGTTATGTCGAAAACTATTTCTATGATTTTTTGGATAAAATTAATGGTCTAAAGATGGTATAAAAAATATTCTAATAATTGTAGTTGATCGATGGAGTACACATATTATGACTAGGTTTTATTATAGTTTCATTTAATTTTGGTCATTGATGAATTTAAAATCAAAGGAATCATTCTACACATATTTCTTGAAACATTTATGTCATTTTGATTGTGGGGAATATGTCTGACAATTTATAAATTCATTTATAGATGACATTGATCCACAATGTCTTACATGTATCTCAACTTAAAAAGTACCTTTCAAACACATCTATTAACATCAGCATGGTCGATCTTGATGTTGATCATGATATATCTATGAGTTAGAATCCATTTATGATTTTGGATTAAAATAAAATGGTACATAATCGGGGGATGATAAATTTGGTTTGTGTTATATGGCTACATGCATCTGATTATAATGAAACATGGGAGTGTCAGGTAATGATAAGAGAGCAGTTGTGTCATCACTTCGATATTGAAACAACATGATAGGATTTCTGGGGATAAAATGTTCTTAAGATGGGGAGGTTTTAATATAATGTTTCTTTTTTGGTAGTCTATGAACCTTATTTGTTACCATTTTGGTTAGACCATTTCTCACATCATTTTGGGAGATATTTTTAAATATTATAGAGGTTTTCTTGTTGTTTATAGTTATCAAATAGTTATTCCAAGCCATGCACTCCCTAGTAAAAATATTACAACCATAGAGATTGAGGGTTTTGATGGTTAGTGAACGGTTTGGAAAACCATGCACCCAACTGTGAGAAACCATGTACCCCAGAATATGGGTTGACAGTTATGTAGCATGGTTTGTCAAACCATGTGGCCCTACAAAACTAACCCGACATGTAGGTTTATTTAATTCAAAAAATTGTTTTACTAATATCTGAACATCCATTTATGTTATTGATTAACCCTCACTCATCTTAACTCAATTTCTATGTATTGTACCGCTCTATATAAGTGGTTTTGGATCCTCTAACCCATTTCATTATTTGATCAACTGTGGCAGATCTCCTTCAATCTTTTTTATGTTTGTAAATATATTCTATTCTATTGTATTTTGGTCTATCTTCATTGTACATAGATTTTAATAGAATATAATGATCACAGTTAATCTAAACACTATCAAATAGGATCATAATTATGGATTTCCTTTATGTAACTAATTCTCCTTCAATCAACATTGAAGTTCAAATTATTTTTTTATCATTATATTTACCTTTTTAATGGTTGGTGGTTCCATATTAGAATATTCATTTAATTAAAATATTTTTTTGATTCATTTTTTATATAGCTTCCATACGATTTAACAAAAAACAATTTGATATTACTTGGGATTGGAATTTGGTAGGTAATGGATTTTATGGAAATCCAAATATTCAAATGGATTTGGTATTTGGGGGATATTTTGAAATAGTTGGAGTTAATGAGATGATATGAGAATTATCATGAGAAAAATTGTTTAAAAAGAAATGTTGAAAATATATGATTTATTTTTTATAAAAATGACATGAATATATTGAAATCCATTATTTTGATTTTTAATTAGAAATGGAATATTGAAAATAAAAATCTAGTAAATTGATATGATAATGATGTTTTATTTGAAATTTTATTATTTCCCATTATTATTGATTAATTGAGAACATGAATTCATTGGTATTTTTGTGCATTGTTTTGGACAATAACAATAAGATGTTGAATCCCTAGAAACAAGTTGATGATGAAAACAGAAAAACATTTCTCGATAAATCATATCCCCAATTGTTTTTTGATGAGTCTTAGTCATCCTTACCATGTGGTACATGTGAAAAAAATATTATCCATGATCACTGTTTTGTAAATTCTAAGAATCCTCTATATAGAAACAATCATTCCATAGGGTAGAAGAAAATGGTTCCTGTAGTGATTATCTTGATATATATAAAAATGAATATAGAAATAATTTACTCATTCAAAAAAGATTATATAAATTATTGTACATTGAATGCATTTTTATTCCATGTTTGAAATGATTTCCATCATTTCTAAATGAAGTCATGTTTTTTAAGTATGAAAATTAATTTCCATGCCATCTATTATTTAAATTCAAATTTATGTTTGCCTTATTATTATGTCATCTATTTTGAAATGCTTGCTGATACCCAACCATGATTAATTTCTCTCACACAACCTTTTCATTCATTTATTTTTTGGCTTCCTTCTACCAATTTTGAGAAATGGATAGTGCAACAAGGAGGTGGAGGATGCTATTGATCCTTTTCTCTTAGGGTGACGTTTCTAAAGGGGTTTTTAACTTTCTGGTGAGTACAATGATGATTTATTATTTTTGGTTTTTGTAACTTTTCAGTTTTTGGTACATTATCCCATTGGTGTTTTTAACATACTAACTTCTAACCATTATGTTCCAATATATTGTGGAAATTTTTATCCATCTATTATCATTAAAAATATAAGGTTCTATTTACTATCCCATGGCGATCATGAAGGCCCCTCTATACATTAAAATTAAATCTTGGGTATCAGGGGTATCAATTTATTTAGGTTGGTTCATGACATATATATCCTCTAGAAACTCACCCACTATGTGAAGGTGATTTAATCCTCAGAGCTATGGATAGATATTCATTCAATTTTATGTATCCAAATCTACCACAATGGACTTAATTTATTAATATCATTGACTATAATGGGGTATAGAAATATCCTGGTATGAAATGAGAAAATGAGCATAGTGGACATACGAACAATATATCTTTTCATTTTCAATAAAACTATATTGGTGGTCTATTTATTAACCCAATGATAGAATTCTAATGGGAAAAAATTAGTTAGTTTTGATGGATCATAGGAGTATCGATGTATATAAAAACATACACCACCCATATAACGACCCATACTTTACATACATTGTTATTACATCATAATTGAAGCACACTTATCACAATATATAACAAAACTAGGAATGGACCATATAGGTATAGTGTCTTTAGAAACTGGGAAACATAAACAACTGGTTCATAAAGCGTCTACACTGTCTCCCATTTATTTCATCATATCTACAGTCCCTTTTGGAATATCTTACATAATAACATTCTTCCTGACCAGGGGAATGAAAATATTCAAAAGGGTGAGCTCAAATTCTCAGTAAGGGTAAACAAAAGAAATATCAATCACATCAAAATAAGAACATAACATTTTGGAAATATTACCCTACAAAAGAGATCATAATTTCATAACATGGGAAAAATCATGGTAGTGAAATGTAATCCCAATAATCATTACATAAAATATGAAACGTTGTGTCATGCACACATAATCATAGAGAATCATTTCTTATTAGTCAAGACTAATTTCCAAGACTATCTTAGTGGACAAAGTCCAATTCTGAACCGAGATCATTCCTCGTTTCTGTCCTGTTTTACTGAACCGGATTAACCTGTCGTTCCATCCATTTATATCTCATGAGATATAAAATCTTTAATCAATGCATTGGAAGGAGATAAAGGTCCCACCCATCACATAATGATACCATTCTTATGTGTTCCACAAAATCATAAATCATACATCATTGCATAACACATGTAATAAAAATGGGATTCTTAAACAACATGACATCATAAAACAATTCATATAAGATAAAAGAATTCATAAAAATAATTCCATCACAACTTAATCAAATCAATGTAATAATAAGGATAGAAACAAAACCCTATATTATCTTATATGGAAAATAATTTTGATAAAACACTTAAACTCCATTTTTGAGGAAAATATCCTTTGTACTTCAAAAAAATTTTCTTTTCTTAACATGTCATACAATTTTAAACTAAAAGAATTTGATTAAAAAAATCTTGAAAACTTGTGAAGGAAGCTTCTTGGAAATAATGTTTTTAATATCCATTCATGGCAAATAAGTTAAAAAAACATTCTTCCCATACTTTTTTCGGAAAATTCAAAAAGTACCTCATACGAAAAAAGACAAAATATTCCTTTCATATCATTCACTAGAAACTCACCGAAGGGTAAAATTGGATTTAAAAAATTGTAGGTGGATGGAAACATTATTACATATTGAGGACACATGGATGTGGATGATAAAATACAACCCAGTAAATACCAAAGTATAAACAATCTCGGATAAAAATGAGATTGTGATATTTCCCTTACCTTAGGTCCAATTTGCTTAGTAAGTGTCCAGACATCCTGTAAAATGATTTAAATAATGTTATTGACTTATTCCAGAATCATACTTATTTTTATGATATCATATATGGTCATATTCCTACCATCTTATTAGTAATATTTCATTACTACTTGTTATTCGGGTGTTTATTACTTTTTGTTCTTATGCGTGTTTTGTCGAATAAATTCTTATTTTTTTAGGTTATAGATACCTCATTTATATAATGGTATTAGTGTAATATATATCATATTCATTCATTTAATTCATTTATATAATAATTATGCAATGAAGATCATGTAGAACGAGTCACATCACATCGTGGAGACGGTATTCCGTACGTACGCACGAGCGATGATATCGTTCCCATGATTGTGGAATTGTATTGGAGTGTATATATAAAATTTCAGAATCAATATCACTTCGAAATAATCATATATAGTTATTATTTACACCATTTTACCCATCCAAGTAAGGTGGTGGTGGAAAATAGATTACACCACTTCATGAAGATGGTATTCTGTACGTACACACGCGCGGTGATTTCGTTTATCGTAGGATGGATAGATAGTGAAATAGGTTCGTTTCATACTTATAATAACATATAATTATATGATTGATACTGATGTTATTACTTCATAATGAAACAACTAAATAAGAATAAGTGTAATAAGAAATAAATATGAAAGAATTGGTAACGGACATTACCTCTTCTTTGAAGCGCATATTTGAGAATTCCTTTTAGGGCACTAAAATTGGTCTTTGAAGAAGACCAGGACCTCTAGGATGTCTCTAGGGAAGTGGAGAGAAGAAATTGGCAGAGTTGGCCGAGCATGAAGGCTCAAAGTGGTGTGAGGAATAGAGGGAGGAGGTGCCCTTTTATAAAGAAGGAGAGGGGAACCTTTGGAATAACAAAAAATATTATTTTATTATAAAGTCAAATTCGATTTTTAATAGCTCCAAATTGATATATTTAGAGGCTAAGGTGGGTATGGGTCTAAATCCTCTAATACAATAGAATTTAGAAAAGTTTAGGTATCAATTTTAACCTTATCATTTAGATTTAACTTTAAGTTAGATAATTTAACTTTTACCGTGTCTTCTTGTTTTCTTACACTATAAGGTTAATAAACTTACTATATCAAGACAAACGAGCCCCGAATTGATTATTATTATTACATATAACCTTATCTATGTCATTTGGTCGAACCTCAGATTTTTAGGAATAAAATAACAATAAATAATATAATATTTGTTTTAAAAACTATTTTATGTCAATTTTGACACTATTTAGTAATTGATTTTTCTGAAAATCATAAAAATATTATTAGTTCTAACCATGTTAATTAAATCAACAATAACATATCATATTAACCTAGAAAATTAGTGTAATTCATAAAACGTCTCAAATTACATTTATTTGGTTATTTATAACATCAATTATGTCAATATTTTATTAATAAGATAATTATTGCATCATCGTTGTGTCACAAATAAATTAAATTATTTAATGTCTAAAAATTACAAATAAAATACGATTATGTAGGAAATTCTTTTATCTTTCTAATTAATATTAATAGTCGAATTTATCTTATGTATCCCGATATTAAAAATGATTTACTTATTAAACTTTGATTTTAACTATTTTAACCCTTCTTTAAATAAATTAATAATAAATGTACTAATATAATCCAACTGGGCCTAAATGGTCATATTTTATTCCTAAGTTTGTTTATGGTCGAATTACACTAATCCAAAAGAATTAAGACATATGTTAGGGTAATAATAATAACACTTTTACCCTTAATTTCCCTATTTACTTTAAACCGTGGAAAAAAGTAAATAGTTACTATTCACCAAAAAAAAATTTCATGTCATTGAACCACATTTTAGTCCTTGATATTAACCGTGTCTCTCGGATTTTCGAAATTCCAATCACAGAAGCGGTAAAATTAAGTTTTATGAAAAATTCAGGTTTTTAACTAGCACTTAGTGGTTTCACTATTCATAAAAAATTGAACGTTTTCAGAAAAATACCAAAATTTCACCCTAGACTAATTTCGATATTTCGAATCCAAAAATTAAGTCCATTTTAAAAAATAAAAATTATAAAATTTCAAAAAGTTGTTATTACTATTCATAACGGCTAGTTTTAATAATATTTTAAAAGCATATCATTGTTTAGTGAAACTCGGTATTGCGTACGACGCAAGCTATCGAGGAAAGCTGCGATTGCATGTAAAACAAGCCAATCTAGTGTTTTGTGTAGTGAAAGATTCCTTTGAGGATTTAAAAACAAAATATTTCTCATAAAAGTCTCGGGTGTTACATTCTACCCCCTTAAAATGAATTTCTCCCGCGAAATTCGTCACTTTGTAACAAACAGATGAGGATACCATTCCCTCATTATATCCTCAAGCTCCCATGTAGCTTCTTTTAACTGCTGGTTCCTCCATAAAACATTCACCAAGAGAGTGGTCTTGTTCCGTAGGACTTTTTCGCTACGATCCAGAATCTCTATCGGTTGTTCTTCATAGGAAAGATCTTGCTCCAACGGTACAACTTCTGAGATGAGTACATGTGAAGGATCAGGTATGTACTTTCTCAGGAGAGATACATGGAACACATCGTGAACTTGAGAGAGATTCAGTGGAAGCGCCAACCGGTAAGCTACCTTTCCAACACGATCAAGTACTTCGAAAGGACCGATATATCTAGGGCTCAACTTCCCCTTCTTTCGAAATCTCTTGACCCTCTTCAGGGAGATATTCGTAGGAACACTTTATCACCCACTTAAAACTATATGTCTTTTCTTTGGTTGTCATCATACCTTTTCTGTTGACTATGAGCTGGTATTATGTGTTGTTGAATAGATCTGGCCTTTTCATCCATTTCATCAATGAGATCAGGTCCTAATAGCTTTCATTCACAAACGTCATCCCAGCAAGCTGGAGTCCTACATTTATTTCCATAGAGAGCTTAATAGGGAGCCATCTAAATACTGGAGTGAAAGAAATTATTATAAGAACATTCCCCCAAAGGTAGGTGTTGATCCCAACCCCCTTTGAAATCCATAGAGAAATCTCTCAACATATCTTCTAGAGTTTGAATTGTTCTCTCAGACTGACCGTCTATCTGGGGATGATAAGCAGTGCTGAAACTCAACTTTGTATCTATAGTATGCTGAAGACTTTTCCAGAACATCGAGGTAAATCTCAGATCCCGATCAAATATAATAGAAAGTGGTAGTCCATGCAATCTTACCACTTCCCTCACATATATCATGGCAAGCTGATCCAAAGGGAAATCCTCTCTAATAGAAATGAAGTGTGCAGACATTGTAAGATGATCAAATATGACCCAGATAGCATTATTTCCTTTGGATGTTTTACGAATTCTTGTGACAAAGTCCATAGTGTTGTTTTCCCATTTCCATTCGTGTATGGGTAATGGTTGTAACATCCCCTTAGACTTCTGTCTCTCAGCTTTAACTTGCTGACAAACCAAGCATCCAGAGACATATTCAGCAACATCTCCTTTCATGACATCCCACCAAAAGTACTCTTTCAGGTCCCTATATATCTTCATGCTTCTAGGATGAATAGAGAATGAAGAACCATGAGCCTCATCCAGCGTCTCCTTCTTTAATTCAGGGATGGGAGGAACACAAACCTGATTCTTGAACATTATTATCCCATCGGAATCAAGGTTGAATTCAGGAATATTTCTCACCTTCTTTTGTAACTCTACATCTTCTTTCTGCACCACTTAAATCTTCACATGTATAGATGGTTGAACATTCATTTGAGAAAGATACAATTTTTCCCCTTCCATTATAATTCAATGATCCATCCTTTGTAAATCCCTAAATATTGGATCTTTTGTGATCCTCATCATGGATAAACTGGCATGGTATTGTCGACTTAATGCATCTTCCACCTTGATTGCTTTCCCAGGGTGGTAATGAATTGAGCAGTCGTAATCCTTAATCATCTACAACCATCTTCTTTGGTGCATATTCAGCTCCTTTTGTGTGAAAATATACTTTAAAATTTTATGATCAGTATAAATGTCACACCATTCTCCATAATGATAATGCCTCCAAATTTTTAATGCAAAGATTACCTCAGCTAACTCCAAATCATGTTTTGTGTAATTTTGCTCATTTATTTTCTACTGTCGTGAGGCATAAGCTATCACCATATCATTTTGAATAATAACACACCCCATCCCCTTTGTGGATGCATCACTGTAGATCACAAACCTTTCTCCACTACAAGGAAGTGTGAGCAGAGGTGCACTGGATAACCTTCTTTTCAACTCCTTGAAATTCTCTTCACATTCCTCCGTCTAAACAAACATAACTCCTTTTCGAGTCAACCTGGTGAGTGGATTAGATAATCATGAAAAATCTTTCACAAAACGTCGATAATATCCAGCCAAACCAAGAAAACATCAGATCTCAGTTACTGTTGTTGGTCTCAACCATCTTTTGATAACCTCTGTTTTTGCTGGATCCACAGATATCACCTCTTTTGAGATTCTGTGACCCAAAAATGAAACTTTTTTAAGCCAAAATTCACACTTGGTAAATTTGGCATAAAGCTTCTCCTTTCTCAAGGTCTTCAATATAATTCTCAAGTGATCTTCATGTTCTTCCTTTCTCTTTGAATATACAAGAATATTGTCTATAAAGACTACCAAAAACTGATCAAGATAGTCTCTAAAGACTCTATTCATCAGATCCATGAAGATAGCAGGGGCATTAGTAAGACCAAATAACATCCCTATAAATTCATAGTGTCCATACCTTGTACGGAAATCCATCTTTGGTATATCCTCCCTTTTTACCCTTAATTTATGGTACCCTGAATGAAGATCAATCTTGAAAAAGTATTGAGCTCCGCGTAGTTGGTCAAATAAGCCATCAATGCGTGGGAGAGGATATTTCTTATTGATAGTGATCTTGTTAAGTTCTCGATAATCAATGCATAGTCTCATTGATCCATCTTTCTTCTTAAATAACAGAACAGGTGCTCCCCAAGGTGATGCACTAGGGAATATGAATCCCTTATCAAGATTCCCTTGGAGTTGCTTCTTCAATTCCTGCAACTCAATTGGGGCCATTCTATAAGGTGTCTTTGAAATATGCAAAGCACCCAGTACGAGTTCTATTGAAAACTCAACTTCACGATTTGGTTGAAGACCCGACAATTACTCCGAGAAGACATCATCAAACTCCTGTACATTGGGAATATTATTAATAGTGAGTTTGTCACCAACCATTTGAGATAAATAACCCCCATTTAGTGGAATCAAGACCCATAAGATGGAAGAAATTTCCACTGGAATGTTATGTTCATCCTTGCATCGATAGACGATCATAGATTGATCTAGAATATGAAATGTGACTTCCCTTCTTTGGAAATTGATATGAGATACATATAATGAAATCCAATCCATGCCAAGAATCACATCAAATTCCTCTATAGGAAGGATCCGAAGATTTGCAGGATGTACTTTCCCACAAACTTCAATCAGGGAGGAATTATAAACTTTTGATGTGACTGTTGTTCCATTAGGTGTTGTCACAGCAAACTCAACATCTAATTGTTGATGTAATACGGTGATTCCCTTAGAAAAATCTTCAGAAATAAAAGATTTGGTGGATCCATAATCAAATAAAACATTTTCTATTTTAGAGAGGATGGTAAGTGTACCTTTCACCACATAGTTATCGTACACCACATCACTGATAGATATTGCATGTGACTTTCCTTTGTCTTTAGCCTTAAGATTTTGTTGATGTCGACCATCATCAAAAACTCTTGGATTAGGGCATTTATTGGCATAATTCCCCTTCTCCTTGCACTTGAAACAGTTAAGTGTAGTAGGTTCATTCTGTGTGTCCCTTTATTGTTTGCATCATTAGACATCTTCTTCCCATTATTGCATCATTCAAATGCCCGATGACCTTCCCTTCCACATTTGAATCATTTACTTGTCCCTTTAAGACAACTCCCTCCATGTTTCTGTCCACAATTTGAGCATAAGGGAAAGATCATCTTCATTTTAGTGTGCTCTTTAGATTTTCCTTTGAATTCCATTTTCCTCTTCTTATCATACCAATATGACTGATGGGTTACTCCAATCTCCATCTCAACATTGAGAGAACAACGAAAGATTTCCTCATAGCTATTGAAGTCCCTTATGGCTATGACCCTTCGAAGACTTGGTTTTAAGCCACTAAAGAATCGATCGATCTTACTCTGAGGTTGGATAATAATACCAGAAGCGTACCTTGCAAGTCTTGTAAAATTTTCTTCATAGGTACCAACAGATTCATCATCCTTTTTCTTTAGTTCAAGAAACTCTATCTCCATCTTTGTTCGTAGAATACGATAGAAGTACTTATTGAAAAATAAGTTATTGATCTCGTCTCATTCCATGGACTCAACTTCATCTCTTTGCCTCGTATTCTTGATAAGATTCCACCATTGTTCAGCATCACCTTCCAAACGATACACTGCTAAGATGACTTTATCACGTTCAAAACATTGATGAACTGAAAATATCTTTTCAGTAGTACTAATCCATTTTTCAGCATTTAATGGATCAGTAGACTCGCTGAATGAGGGTGGATGCTTCCTCATGAAGGATTCAACAGAATATTGCTCCTTCCATTGCTCGTCTGGAAGTCCTGCTTGATTCATAGCTTGAGAATGTTGTGTGAGCATGGCTACAAGATTTTTCATTCTATCTCCCATAACGTTTGGTTACTCAGGGGGACAATCATTGCATTGCCCGTCACATTCCGCATTAACACGGTCCCTTCGGGTTCCATCCATTGACTAAAACCAAGAAGAATTGTGTGAGCAACAATAATTATAATAGGAAAACCACATAATCATGAATAAAATTTCACACTTAAGGACTAATCCTAGGTTATTCATGGCCATTTCTAAAACACTAATATTGTGTTCTATGCTTAGATTATCCTTAGGGTTCTTACTAAGCCTTTCACATCCTAGATTCCAAAGGTTGACTATACCTTTCCTCTGATACCAACTATAACGACCCATACTTTATATACACTGTTATTACATCAGAATTGAAGCACACTTATCAAAACATATAACAAAACCAGGAAAGGACCGTATAGGTATAGTCTCTTTAGAAACTGTGAAACGTAAACAACTGGTTCATAAAGCGTCTACACTGTCTCCCATTTATTTCATCATATTTATAGTCCCTTTTGGCATATCTTACTTAATATCCTTATTCATGACCTGGGAAAAGAAAAAATTCAAACGGGTGAGCTCAAATGCTCAGTAAGGGTAAACAAAGGAAATATCAATCACATCAAAATAAAAAAATAACATTTTGGAAATCATACCCCGCAAAAGAGATCATAATTTCATAACATGGGATAAATCATGGTAGTGAAATATAATCCCAATAATCATAACATAAAACATGAAACCTTGTGGCATTCACACATTTTCATAGAGAATAATTTCTTATTAGACAAGACTCAATTCCAAGACTATCTTAGTGGACAAAGTCCAATTCTGAACCGAGTTCATTCCTCGTTTCAGTCATGTTTTACTGAATCGGTTTAACCTGCCGTTCCGGCCATGTCTATATCAGGAGATATTAAATCTTTACCCAATGCATTGGAGGGAGATATAGGTCCCACCCATCTCATAATGATACCATTCTTTTGTGTGCCACAAAATCATAAATCATACATCATTGCATAACCCATGTAATAAAAATAGGATTCTTAAACAACATGACATCATAAAACAATTCATATAAGATAAAGGAATTCATAAAAATAATTCCATCACAACATAATCAAATCAATGTAATAATATGGATAGAAACAGAACCCTATATTATCTTAGATGGAAAATAATTTTGATAAAACACTTGAACTCCATTCTTGAGGAATATATCCATTCTACTTCAAAAACATTTTCATTTCTTAACATGTCATAAAATTTTAAACTAAAAAAAGTTGATTGAAAATAAACATGAAAACTTATAGAGGAATATTCATGGAAATAATTTTTTAAAAATCCATTCATGTCGTATAAGTTAAAAAACATTCTTCCCGTAGTTTTGTCGGAAAAGTCAAAAAGTACCTCGTATGAAAAATGAAAAAAGATTCCTTTCATATCTTTCACTACAAACTCAATGAAGGTTAAAATTGGATTTAAATAATTGTAGGTGGATGGAAACAATATTAAATATTTAGGAAACATGGATGTGGATGATAAAATACACCCCAGTAAATACCAAATTATAAACAATCTCGGATAAAAATGTAATTGTGATATTTCCCTTACCATAGGTCCAATTTTCTTCGTAAGAGTCTGAACCTCCTGTATAATGATTTAAATAATGTTATTGACTTATTCTAGAACCATACATATTTTTATGATATCATATATGGTCATATTCTTAGCATCTTATTAGTAATATTTCATTACTACTTGTTATTCAGGTGTTTATTACTTTTTGTTCTTATGCGTGTTTTGTTGAATAAGTTCCTATTTTTCTTTTTAGGTTATAGATAACTAATTTCTAGAATGGTATAAGTGTAATATATATCATATTAATTCATTAAATTCATTTATATAATCATTATTCAATGAATATCATGTAGAATGAGTCGCATCACATTGTGGAGACGGTATTCCGTACGTACGCACGAGCGATGATATCATTCCCATGATTGTGGAATTGTATTGGAGTGTATATATACTATTTCAGAATCAATATCACTTCAAAATAATCATATATAGTAATTATTTACACCATTATACCCATCCAAGTAAGGTGGTGGTGGAAAATAGATTACACCACGGCGTGGAGACGATATTCCGTACGTATGCACGGGCGGTGATTTCATTTTCCGTAGGATGGATAGATGGGGAAATATGGTTGTTTCATACTTATAATAACATATCAGTATATTAGTGATACTGATTTTATTACCTCATAATGAAACAACTAAATGAGAATAAGTGGAAGAAGAAATAAAGATGAAAGAATCGGTAACAGACATTACCTCTTCTTTGAAGCGCTTCTTTGAGACTTCCTTTTAGGGCACTAAAATTGGTCTTTGAAGAATACCAGGACCTATATGATGTCTCAAGGGAAGTGGAGAGAATAAATTGTAAGGTGTAGGCCGAGATTGATGGCTCAATGTGGTGGGAGGAAGAGAGGGAGGAGGTGCCCTTTTATAAGGGAGGAGAGGGGCACCTTTGGAATAACAAAACATATTATTTTATTATGAAGTCCAATTTGGTTTTTAATAGCTCCAAATTGATATATTTCGCAGAGAAGGTGAGTATGGGTCTAATTCCTTTCATCAAATTGAATTTAGACAAGTTTAGGTATCAATTTCAACCTTATAATTTAGATTTTACTTTAAGTTAGATAATTTAACTATTACTGTGTCTTCTTTTTTTCTTACACAATAAGGTTAATAAACTTACTATATCAAGACAAACGAACCCCAAGTAGTTAATTATTAATATATATAACCTTATCTAAGTCATTTGGCTGAAAATTATATTTTTAAGAATAAAATAACAATTAGTAATATAATATTTTTTTACAAACTATTTTATGTCAATTTTGACACTATTTAGTAATTTATTTTTGTGAAAATCATAACAGAATGATTAGTTCGCAACTAGTTAATTAAATCAATAATAACATGTCATATTAACCTAGAAAATTATAGTAATTCATAAAAAGTCTCAAATTACATTTATTTGGGTATTTATAACATCAATTATGTCAATATTTCATTAATAAGATAATTACTGCATCATCGTTGTGTCATAAATAAATTAATTTTTTTAATGTCTAAAAATTAAAAATAAAATACCATTATGTATCAAATTTTTTATATTTCTATATAATATTTATAGTTGAATTTATCTTATTTATAACTCCATATTAAAAATGATTTACTTATTAAACATTGATTTTAACTATTTTAACCCTTCTTTAAATAAATTAATAATAAATGTCCTAATCTAATCCATGTGGGCCTAAATGGTCATATATTATTCCTAAGGTTTTTTTGGTCGAATTACAATTATCCAATAGAATTAAGACATATGTTAGGGTAATAATAATAACACTTTTACCCTTAATTACCCTATTTACTTTTAACCGGGGTAAAAAACTAAAAAGTTACTATTCACCAAAAATTATTTTCATCTAATTGAACCACATTTTAGTCCTTGATATTAACCGTGTCTCTCGGATTTTCAAAATTCCCCTCACAAAAGCGTTAAAATTATGTATTATGAAAAATTCTGTTTTTTTAACTACCACTTAGGGGTTTTAGTATTCATCAAAAATTATAAGTTTTCAGAAAAATACAAAAATTTTACCCTAGACTAATTTCGATATTTTGAATCCAAAAATGAAGTTCATTTTGAAAAATAAAAATTATAAAATTTCAAAAAGTGGTTATTACTATTCATAACGACTTTTTTTAATAATATTTTAATAGCATATCATTGTTTAGTGAAACTCAGTATTGCGTACGATGCAAGCTATCGAGGAAGGCCGAAATTGCGTGTAAAGAAAGCCAATCTAGTGTTGTGTGTAGTGAAATATTCCTTTGATGATTTAAAAACAAAATATTTCTCATAAAACTCTCGGGTGTTACAACCCATGTCACTTTCATGTATGTTTACTTAATACAATAAATCTAATAAAGAACAAGTGTTTTGGATATTAAGAGATAAGGAATAAAATTTTACTTTTCATATATATTTCATCCATCACAACCATATCAAATAACATATAAATGATTAGTTTAGTGGAATACTAACCATTGTCCCTGATATAAGGATATGATATCAACTGAATTCACTATCATCAGAATTTTGGAAGAACATATAAATGATTATGTCCTTTAATCCTTAATAATATATGATAATATGCATATTTTCTTGTAACATACCTTCCCACCACCACCTGATATATCCCACAAGATGTAACATTGCACACATTACCTTGAATTATGAAAGCAAGACATTGATGTAAATGGTTGGATTGATATTTATTTTCCATACCTCTTCCTCTTTAAGATCAATCATTTCCCTAATGGAGGGGTCCTAATCACACAGGAACGCAATGTGTTCCATTGTAAAAATTTCATGAATGTTATTGTCTTTGTGATTTTTATATACAGGAGGATTGACTTTAGGATAATATCATAGGAAACTCCCTTATAGAACCCATTGCATACCACATGGATGGATTTTTTCAAATACAAGAAACATATGAAAAAAATAAAACAACAGGATAATATTAGTTTAATCCATAATTCCAAAATTATAATTTGATATTAGGATAAAAATTCAATATATTGGACACAAATCTAATCAACCCATATTAACATTAGAGTCATAATGGAAGAACGTGATATGAATATACCAAAAAAATATGAATTCTTGAAAATCATATGACGAGCATACCATATGTCCCATGAAAAGCTCACTTGAATACGGACCACCTATGATACTAATTATAATCAAACTACATATGATTCCTGTTAAAATATTATCCAAGATGATACACCACTAACATGATGGGAGTTCCTCATTCATATATCCTATTGACTAGAACCGTTAAATCAAACAATAAATAGAGGGAACTATTTGACCCATAAAAATCTAAGAGACATGATATATATACATAAGTTAATATAATAAAAAACACATTCTATAATCAGTGAGAGAATGAGGTTGTGATAAATCATAAAATATGTAATATAAAACACTAAGGATCATGTCCATTAACAAAAATAGATTCAAAAACAATAATGAACTATTATTAATGATATATGGGAAATGTCCCACTATACAAAAACTGAACATCCAAACATTAAAGCACCAACATCACAGTCTCACTACAACACCATTACATTTCTATCATCAAAAAACAATAAAAACTCTACTCATACCTATGTTATATTCTAAATAGGCCATGTCAGATCCCACCCAGGTGGCCCATGTTGGGTATTTATAAAATAATCCTAGTATACTCAATATGCATTATACAATACATGGTATGTAGTTAAATAGTTTTTAATGAAAAACATATTAAAAATTTTTATTATTTCCACAATTTCTAAATAAATAGAAGTTAATAGTTTATAAACATAAATTTACAGAAACTTCTTATATATCTCAAAATATGTATATTAATAAAATTATATTATTAATACCAATTAAATGAAAAAATAGTCTAAGGATAAAATTAACTCCGGATAAATATATTAGTTATAAATATTATAATAGTAATTTTATCTTCAATTCCCTAGAACCCATATGTCAAGGTCCACAAAATAGAGTAACACTTAAAAATGTAAACCCTCTAACTATGTCCATCAATTTCTTGTAAAAAAATATAGTTAATCGATTAACAGAAGAACACCCTAGAAGGTTACCCACCTTATAATACCAAAAGGCAAATCTAATAAAAACTCTATCATTGTTCCCAAGGCTCCCATATATTTCATATATGAAATAATTTCATAGGTTTTATTTCATTTCAAAAAAACATCCTGGAAATAGTTTTCCTGAAAAAGATTTACTGAAAACGCATTTAAAAATATGTTGAAATGAACCATTTTATTATCCAAATTATTGGAAAACATTATTTATAAAAACCCAATTTAACATTCTAATATTCTAACACCATGTAAATTATTATATTTTTCATAAAATCAATTAAAATACTGGGTTATCCAATACAGGTGGGAGAAGGAACCAGCAACCT
Source organism: Viscum album (assembly GCA_963277665.1). Classification (NCBI taxonomy): domain Eukaryota; kingdom Viridiplantae; phylum Streptophyta; class Magnoliopsida; order Santalales; family Viscaceae; genus Viscum; species Viscum album. The sequence continues at coordinate 478,801,691 of OY728148.1, forward strand.
CAATCTCGCGTAACCCACCACCAATAATGAAATACACATACCCGGATCATAATGAAAAAGTGAAGATAATTAGAAATCATCATATCATGAATTATAAATTCTTAGAATAAAATACAATAAGAATAAACGACCATAGTTAATATTATAGCAACACATAACAATAAAACATTATGTTCCACACCACAATAAACCACAAAACCATCCCCCGGATGACATACATAGAAAGGAATCTAAATGGGATAAAATGATATATCACATCCAAAAGAGTAAACAAAAAATATCCATCACAAAATTGCTTTTAAAAAATGAATAATGTAGAAAATAAATTATAGAAACAGATAATTTATACAAGAGATGAAATTTTCTATGAATGAAATAAATCCAACTAATAGAAATATATGGAAGGAGAAAAACCACCATAATTTTCTTGGAAGATAGATTTGATTTGAGGTATATGGATGAAATTTTAATGAAATAAATGTGTGGTGTTAGGAGCTATAAAACCCCCTTTGGATAAAGCCTTCACATCATGAAACATGGATTCACAACATGAATCCCATTCATTGTATGTTTGATGAATAAGTCATCTCCTATGATTATAAATCCATGTTATGTAATTCAAAAGTTGAATTATATTATCCTTAGGAATTAATTTCATTTCATGATATTATTTTTATTACATATCCCAAACTAAAAATTAATATCATGAATCAATAGTTCAAATTGAAATTTGATCGTCCACCTACAAGTGACCATGTTTTCTATAGAAAACAATTAAAATTACTTATATTCCCTCTAAACATGATAAATATCTACTAAAACATTAACTGATAGTATCACATTATGTATGATGATTTATTTTCTATAAATATTACAAAATCCAAAGAATAAAAACATGTACCTAAATAAATCCTCAGTTATGACCACAAATTCCAAGAAAACATTTGAATAATTGAAATAGTTAGGAATGAACATCTATATTAGTAAGGAGATTATTTATAAATAAAACATTATTTTATATATATATGTTGGATGAAAATAATATTCATATTCTATAAGACCCTCTATATAGGATCTCACATAATAGATAAAGTAATTATACCATATCCTATTGGATGAATAGGTTAAGTTAAATAATACCAAATCAGTTATGCTATGTTACAGGTCCCACCATGGTCCTATAAAAAATTATCACATATAAATATAATATTATATAATATAATAATAAAGTGAAGGTACCCTATTACAACTAAACTAATTATGGTCCCCTCATTCCAAACACAACCGATCTTAAACCCTCACACTTCAAATAAAAAATCCATCCTCAAAATAAATGGGGAATTATAATATTTTAGAATACCCCAAAAACAAAACAAATTTTCAAAAACATTCCTTCCTACAGATCCAATCCAATTACATTTTACTACTGATCACATCCTGTATTTCATGTATAATACCTCTATCAATCACAACTGACTCTCCGAATATCTATAATAATCCATATTATACTAAATCTAGAGATACATGAATTGAAAATGACCATAAGTATTGACAACCCTGTATATTTATTAATGGTAAATATAACCATTACGAATACTGAATTATTATAAATTAAGGAGAAGAGAGTTGGTATGATTTTTAAAATCAAACGTTCATTCCACACCTTCCATATTTTTGGGAAACCAACATCTTGAGAACATAGGTTTTTAGTCTCTCTACTGACATGTGTAGTGTAATGTATAAAATAACATTATATAAGTAATATTGATATCTCAAAACAATGCTATGTGAAACTATGTATCATTAAACTCAAATGTAGATATCCCCTATCAAACAACCAACATAAAATGATATGGAAAATATATTCAATTTACTTATTAAATTTTCAATATATTTTTAGTTAATTTATTGTTTTCCTAAATTTGATATTTACATTAATTTATATCCACATTCGATTCCATAAATGGATAATCCAACATTTTCAAGGTTCATTAGGATATTCCCATGTTATATCATTATTTTTATCCCCCTAATCCATTTGGAAAATTATTTATCATCCATTAAGAATAAAAAATTACATATACTCTCTAAATTATTCTAATCTATCATAAATGATGTGAAAACATTATCTTTCCAATCACACTAAGTTGAGGGGAATGGACATAATAAAGCAATAAACTCGACTGTATAGGATTTATGAAAATTCATTAACATCAAATTGTGACATATATAACTACAATAACAAATTGGAATGAAATTTTTTGAAGCCATTCCATTATTAATAGTGTAATCCCTAGAATAAGTATGCATATCACTAACATTTCCTTTTTCACAGGAACCAATTACTTATTTTAACATGTATATTACCACCCTTTTCTCAAAAAACCATAAATCATGATATGATCACATCACATCATATATAATTGATCCTCAACCAGAGAAAAAACCTATGTCATAAACAAAACCTAAACTAGACATTAGGGAATCTATTTCATTAAACCATGACATTCGGCCTTAATAAGATTGTAAGGTCATTCACCCGTAAGGAATTTTGAATTAAAAACAACCAAATGATACTATATTGAACTAACTAATCTATATATTATAGCACAACAACTCATTATTCATACGAATAATTTATCTAATTTTAATAAAAATATTTATCAATTCTTCAAACATACATTCTATTATCAATCAACCATAAGAATTAATGATAAAAATATGACATAACTATTTAATTAAATTTATAAAATTCATTAATATAAATAAATACTTTATCTGAATTCCAAGAAAACATGGTGAACCATAACATAAGTAATGGATAACATAATATCTTAAAAAATAATAATCATACCTTTAAGACAACAGAAACACTATTGATCACCAAAACCAAATCAACTCATTCTTTGATTATAGTTTAATTTTCATTATGAATAATTACACTACCTCACAATGAGTTAAATCATTATAGATTTAGGAATTCAATGGAAATAAAATATAATTAATGAATCCCCTACCTAAAAAATATCAGAATTCTTCCAATGAAAATGAAAATATTGGAATTTACATATATAACCACCTCTCTTTTGAGGATTAGATAGTCCTTTGGGACCACACTATGAACAAGACAACAAACATCAAATAAACTCCATGATAATAAAGCATATCTAAAGCCATATCATGGAATTTTATCACAATATAAAAAAAATTATTGAAGGATAAATCACAATGATTTAGGGAAACTCCACCAATTACCACTATATATAAATTTATAGAAGGAGCGGTTAAATTTTATCATTGGCGAATAAATATCCATAAAAATACCCTTCTAGGAACATATGATTCTAGAGACGATTTGGGGATAAATACAAGTTCATAAAAGGGGTCAAGAACTTATAATCAAATTAGAAATTATATTTCTATGATGAATTACCCCACAATAGATATCCTAAATGCTGAAACATGATTTAATTATGTTATAATGTAAGAGACATGCCTCAATATTCCTGTTCAAGCATAAATATAAGAAAAATGGCGTCTTCCATAAAATATATCCTATAAATTTGTCGAATGTTAATATCGAAAGGTTAACCACCATTATATAGTATATAACTTCTTAATAGTAGGTCAACACAACAATAATGTTATATATCTTATCAATCAATAAAAATTGAATAACAACATAAACATACGTCAACATATTCAACGTTATTGCCAACTCGAAATGATATTGTAGTAAAAAAATGTAATGAACCATGAAATCATCCCCTATTGACCATTTATTTCATTGTTCATAATCTATACTGCAACCTTTTCTCTCAACAATCCTCAAAGATAATACACAAGCCTCTGTTCCACATTTCTGCTCTATATTTGAAATTTTATATTAACTCCACACATTACATCTCATAGAATAATCTCAATAGCTACAAAATTTTAGAAATGATCATTTTATAAGGATCTAGAAACTATAAAAATGTAACTGTAAAAAAATCATAATTGGGAATTTAAATCCATACACATAGTGGAGTAAAGGGGAAAAGGGTTTCTCAGTCAACTACCCAATGAGATAACTCTCATTAATGTCACCATCACTAAAGAAAAACAATATCACATAGAGGAATAATTACTAAAAACAATAAACATTAATTATTTGGAAGTACCTATATATAAAGATCAAGTCCACAAACTAGATATAATGTAATAGATATCATTCAAATATGTTGTATTAAGGGTAAAATGAAATATTATTTTTATAAAAAAAATATGGAATCATAAAACCCTAAACACTTAGCACGTATCAGTGAATCTTATCCTATGATCTCCCTATCATGCTATTGTGTCATCAAATAAAACATAATATGGGAATATAATGACAAAATAACACCATCTATTGGTGGTCTTATATATCATATTATTGCACTCAAATGTCACGTAATAATTATTGGTAATATCTCACCTAATTTATGACCCGATAATCTTTGTGAATATAACAAATGTATTTTTGACAACTTAAATACATAATGAATGCAGAGCCTTTATACGGGAAGTATTATATGGTATATGATGGGTCTAATATACACAAATATATTTATATGACTAACAATTTATAGGGACACTATACTCCAATTACAAATAAACTTGTACACATGAAGATGACTGAAATTCATGAAAAAATGACATTAAACATCAAACTATAATGGTGTCCTATATTTGATAGCATAATACATATGATGATCATGTAATTCCCTCATCCACTCAAGAATCACCTATATAATATGTATAATTATTTCAAAAAGTTTTATCCTATGAACTGTTGACTCTCATTCCCCCATATGGAATAACTAAGAATGAATAATTCGACTAAACACTTCTTGATATGGATTAATAATAATGATGTAGTGAAAAATCATACAAAAAAATCCCAATGTTAGGTTCCCCAACCATCGATTAGAAAATTTATTAATATAAGATCATAACATATCCTAAGGAGTCTATATAGTCTCTTTAGTCCAACCATCCATATACAGAAGAAAAGTTTTCTACAACACAACTATGGGGAAAAGTAATGATAATGAAATATAAACATAATTATGGAGAAATGTCAATAAAATTCATATATGAATATACTATATAGTAATTGAATAATTTCTAGAAACTCATGATCTTATATCAATTAGGAACCCCCAAACATTGAGCATCGGACCTTGTCAACTAAATATTATGCTTATTTTGTGGAATAGTTCACTGGAAAAAATATAGAATCCAGGCCTCTAGAGAATGTGTTATAATAGTGACAACGTTGAGAAAATAATCCTAAAACATAGAAAAAAATAATGGATATATAAAATCATAGGGAACTCAATACTCATACATCACATTCCTAAATACTGAACACCACAACATAAACAATGAAATTAAATGCATCATACTATAAAAAAATATTCGCAATAAAATCATGATAAATATATATCATTATATGATTTAAATGTAAAGGTATAGTTTTTTACATGAAGAGAACTAGATCACATATATCATAAAAACTATGATACAGAATCTAAACAATAACATATTTAGAACATATGTAGACCATCCACTATATGAATCATTATATGAAACATGATGCCACCCAATATCCTCAATTGAATTTCCCAACTAGTACTCCTCCGTCTTCTATAATAATGAATTATACACTATTATGTGAGAATTTAATCCTCTACCCCACCATATAATTGATCATGATGCATCATGAAGTGTTATTTTATCACTCCCAAAATATCTACATTCAAAAACACCACTAGTATGTAACATCATAAATATAGCATCAGCCAACAAATTACACATTTGTATCTATGTCATAGTTCTATAAAAATTACATCCACTATTGTCATATCATGTCCATTTCATACTTTGATAATACATAACATAGCATCTTAAGTTTGGTAAAGACCATAAATCAATTAAACATGTGGTTATTCACCACATCATTAGGTATGACATAAATGCTGCCATCTTCTAATTATGGATGTAATAACTAATCTGTTAAATTAATATCATTTTATACCTATAAGAATCAACCCATAAAAACAACATATGTACACTTTTAAATCTAATATGTTAAGATTCAATGAAAACCTCAATGTAAAATAACCATTTGATTAAATTACGAAATGGGGGGCTAACCAACAACCACTCACAATACTTTAATGCTTCTTGAAAGTAGTAAGTCAATAAGAATGTATGATCATATTATTTGATGGTTATTTTAGGTTTTTAAATGTTAGATAATTATTGTATGGTCCTCTGATAATAGACTCTGAGACTATGGGAAATATTCACCTATTTCACTTTGATAGAGGGCTCCCATGAAACTATCACATTTATCAAGGAATGATCCAAAACAACTCAAATAGAGATATATATATTCCCCATGAAGAAAACATCACAAAACCTTAAATAATATTTAAAATATTGTTTTATACTTATTTATTATGCATAACTACAAAAAAAAATCATTTTGAAACTCCACATTATCTTCCTATTATTTATGATTACACAAGGAAGTCATTGATGAAAACCACCATGAACCAGTCTAAAAACACAAAAAACACTAAATTCATCAACCAAATGAATAAATATTGATATTATTTTCACAATTAAATACAAGATTAAATTTTTATAATGTCTATAATGAAATCGTAATGTAGGTATCTGGATATCTTCATCCATTACTTATGTGCTATGATATCTTAAACATAGATCAACATTAAAGAACCAAATAGATCTTCTTATCTAATAAAATAATTATTCAAACCATAATAGATGGTAGATATTCATATCTATAACCAAATTTTAGATATGATAGAAAATTCATTTATACATGATTTCATCATCATTCATCATATACAAAACCAATGGACCTCATTGTGACATGCTTTCCCAAATACAACCTCGATGTTGATGATCATTGATTTATATCGATAATTCCATTAACTCTGAAACTTGCATTATTCATGGAGACATAGAGAATAGGGAATCACAGATATCTAGCTTTATCCCAAACTCAAGATGTATTTAATGGGATAACATCAAATACACCTCATGATCGACATCAATTTACACATCTAATATTTTAGGATATACAGTTAGCTAAAGCACCAACGAACTCATCATCAACTCATATATTTTGAATGATAGACACTAAACGTACCTTTAATATATCCATTAGTATACATATCAAATTAACATACAATAATCTTAATTATTGTCATATAACTAATGTTTCATTGTTATGAAATAAATTGTTTCCATCATCTAATACATATATTACACAATAAGTTTGATATAATATGGTTGTATCAGTAATCATATGATGTTTCTCCAAGAGTGTTGATACACAATGAAATTATGTCAATAACTATATAATTCTCACCAACATGTAAAAATTCAACTGGAATATTTAATTCCAAATCAACATCTACCCACTCTACATCATGTCCCAAAACACATACTATTAATTTAGAGACCCAATATTGACATACATGTACCTTACATTTATTTTTCGGAATACATAATACAAGACAAAAACATACACCACAGGATTACAATAATCATGTGTCTTTGTAAACATGGAACAAAATCTTTTAATGATGGTGAAAGATCATCAACATGTCCCATAAGGAACTTCCCCTTTTGTTTTCCTTTTTAAAACTTTTATTTATATTCTACAAAAAATAAAACAGAGAAATAGTTTGCTCAAATTCCTAGTAAGGGTAATCTTGGAGAACATAAAAAAAACCATATACATTATAACATAAAAATATGAACCTAAAACCCCAAAATATATATTGATGAAATAAATCATCGTAGTAGGTAAGGCAATGATCATAATGGAACATTTTTCATGATAGAATAGAATTAGCACAAAACAAGTAACTGTGGTAGAAAAATAAGAACATAAAATAAGTTTAATAGATGGCCAAGGAATTTCTACCAAGTCCATCATAGTGTACATAGTCCATTATTGAATCAGGATTACATGTCATTACAACCATGTAATACTGAACCAGGCATACCTGTCATTCTAGCCCTCCATTACTGAACCAAATTTACTTGTCTTTCTATTACTGTTTATATCATAATATATAAATCTTTTCCCAATTAATTATAGGGTGATATATGTCCCATCCATCTCATAATGAAATAATTCATACATGTGAAACAAAACATAAATCATTCTTCAGAACATAACCCAAGAAATGGATTTTGTAAATATCAATCCATTGTTACATAATAAATATTAAATATAATTCAATAACTAACCCAATAAAATAATAGTAATAATAGGGATAGAATCATAACACTATTTAGGAGCTTCATCTAATATTGGGATTTTTTGACAAAACACAAGAACTTAGTTCATGAGGATGATATGATTTATTCTTCAGAAATGTTTTCATTTCTCAAAATTTAATTCAATTTAGAAAAAATAAGTTAGTTGAAAATAATCATGATATAAAGTAGAATAATCTTCATGGAAATAAGGAAAAATTATATCATAAAAATTCATTCATTCTGTATAAGTTCAAAAAATATTCTCCTCGTACTTTTTTCGAAAAACTCAAAAAGTACCACTTATTGAAATCAAAAGAAATATTCCTCCTATACATTTTTGTAATAGTAAATATTTATTAAAAATTACTATAAACATACATATAATAATACTAAACATTTTATGAAATCATTTTTAGATAAAAAGAACATGGATGAAAAATGTACACCCATAAAATACATACGTATAAACATTATCAAATAAATATAAAATTGAAAAATCATCCCTTACGTTTGGTCTGATTTCTTTCATATATTTCACAAACTCTTGTATAGTGGATTTAAAAATATTATATACTTCTAATAGAAAAATAATAATATTTATTATATCATATATTATTCACTTATGACTTTATATTACAAAATCATTTGTCAATTCGAAGTTAATGCAACATTTAGTGTAATAATCTTTTTATATATCGTACATGTTTTGAATTGTAATTCATGATATTATTCTAATATAATTTTTTAATTTACTAAAAATTTTAAGACATTATTCATATAATATATAGTCATTATATATATATATATATATTATATTGATAAATGAAATGGAATACGATGTTCATGTAGATGGTAGGACATACGTAGGCATGAATGTTGATTTCATTTCATTGTTAAATTTAATGTAAGTTAATAAATGACATATATATATATATTAAATTAATACCATTAGTACGTATTATATTTCCCGATTATGTATTATATATACTTTATAATCATTCTTGAATGGTAAACGTGGGGGATGAATCTAATGGCGTTGTGGAGATGGTAATTCTTACGAACACACGAATGACTATATCGAACCCATAATTGTTGAATGATATTGAAGTGTAAGGTTTATAATATAAAATAATTAGTATCATGTTATAATAATCACATATAGTTATTATTTATATCATTATTCCTATCCTTGTAAGGTTGTGGTGAAATGAAAATTACCACACGGCATGAATACAGTATGTCGTGCATACACACGCATAAAGATTTCATTTTTTTGATGGATGGATTGAAGGTGTAAGAGTGTTGTCTAAAATTTATAATAACATATAATTTTATAATTGATATTTATGTTATTAATTTATAAGGAAACATCTAATGAATAGGAACTATACGATGAAATATTTTTGAAAGAATCGGTAGAATATATTACATCGTCCTAGATATGCCACCATTAAATTTCATCTTAAGGCACAATAGTTGGTATTTGGAGAAGAAGAACACATATATAAGGTAACTAAGAATTCAGAATATAAATTTTTTGGGATTGAATGATCTTCATGGATTATAATGGAGTGAATATGAGAGATAAGAGGTTCCCTTTTATAAGAATTAAGAGGGGTACTTTAAGAAAGTCTTAAAATATTAAATTATTATAAATATAATTTTTATAAAACAGAGGTCCCATAATTATTTAATTATAAGATAACAAGGTTTTGGTTAGATTAACTATCATACAATATTTTTTTGTGAAGTTTTGAATATTTTTTTATTCTTTTCATTTTCATTTAACCCTCATTTTAATCTTTATAATGATGTCATGTTATTTACACATTGTGGGTTCATTTAATTACCATATAATTTCAATCAACCCAAAAAAAATTTTCATGACATATTTGGACTTTATTAACCATTTTAAGGAATATTATAATTTTATTAATTTAATATCATTTAATAAACTAATTTATGTTTTAATTTCGGAATAATGTAAATTTTGGATACTATTCATACATGACATTTTTTTAAAAATTCCCAACAACCATATTTCATCATAAATAAATAATTAACTCATCCCAAATATGTCAATGACATCCATAAAAATACTTTATGACCTCAAAATATTCATATTAAATTTATTTTAATATTTATAAATTTATTTATTTGAATCATTCTTTAATTAGGAATTCACAACATCATAATTGTGTCACAAATAAATATATTTATCTAATGCATAAAAAATATAAATTAACAACCATGATTTAAGAAATATTTATATATTTATGATTACTATTTATAGTCTTATATATTAGTTATATTACCCTTTATTAAAATCGATTTAGTAAAAGATATATCTATAGTTTATAATTATGCATTCTTTAAATTAATTTTTATAAAATGTCATTTTCAAAGCCAAGTGAATCCATGTGGCCAAAAAATTGATCCAAGTATTACCATGGTAAGAAAAATCAAATTAAATAGGATTATGACATGTCTTGGGGTAATTTAATTTTAATATAATATTATATTTTCAATCTTATTTACCATATTTACTCTTTTAACCATGGTAAATAAAATAATTACTGAAGTTACTATTCATAATGTTTAATAATAAAATATACCTATTTAAAAAATTGGAACATTAGGATTCCAAATATGGAATCAATTTTTTATAATTAAATTCCCATATGTTTCATTAATTATTTTAAAATTAATTCCCCTTATCAAAACCAAAAGCGGGTTTTTAAGAAGTAATAAATACCTAATGATTAGCATGTGTTTATGTCAAAATTAAATTATAAATTACATCAAATTAAAAATATTTAATTATATGATAAAAAATAATCCAAATACTCTTTAAAACAAATTAAAATGATAATCTATAAATATAAATAAATTAATTTAATTAAAAAGGCAGTTTTCAGTTAAAATACAGTATTTTTCACTATTCATTAAAATTTTAATTTTATTAAAAAAATACCAAAAACACAAAAGAATAAAATCTTTATGTCCTAATTCCAAATTTCCTATTTATTTATTCATATTTAACTTATAAAATTGTCAAAAAGTAAATTTAAAATTTTTTCTCCATTAAAAGGTTGTAAAACTGTATTTTTTAAAAAATACTTCTTTTACCCGAAATTTTTTTTCTGTTCTCATATTATATTATGGAAAATTTTTAAGATGAATTAAAATGTTATATAAAATTCAAAATGATGATAATAATATTTATAAAGGAATTATATATAATATTTTAACAATACATTGTTGTTTAGTGAAATTCGGTATTATGTATAACACAAACTATCAAGGAAAGTCACTATAGAATGTAACGAAAGGAATGTAAGTGTTTAATGTATTGAAAGATCGAAATGGTGTTTCATATAATAATATCAAAAAATTAATTCATTAATATATTGAAAAAAATAAATACATAGTGTTGTTTGTAATTAATTTTATCAAAGGAACATGAAATTGCGTGGAACACAAGCCAAGTGTATTATTGCATATACTGCATGCTAGTACGATGTTGAGTATAGCGCAAGATAAAATTATTTTGGCATACAACACAAGTCAACAATGAAATTAAAAGAATATAACTCATAAAATACCATGGTTTTACATTAACACCCCCCCCATTAAAGTGAAATTCTCCCTTGAAATTCATCGGGGTTTTAAATATTTCCCTACTTGAATGGTTCTTTTATAGAAAATTGGATTGAAAAAAAGAATAGAATAAAATAAATTTAAACCAAATGTTATAAATAGAATGGTTACCTAATGTAACTCATCACTAGGAATCCACAGAGGTGATCATAGTCAGTAAGTGAAAGCATGGATATGGAAGAGAAATCTAACCATAATTTTCTGAAGGATCATATTTGAGTATATGGTTCAGGGAATGATAACTACCAGAAATCCAAATATCCACAATGTTTTATGGGACCATCTGATTAATCAGATAAGAGGGTACTCTAAAAAAGCATTTTTTATTGCAGGATTTGGCATGAGAATAAATACATAGATTATTTTGGTAGAATATCCTCATTGTTCCTTCCGTGAACAATTTCCACTAAATCTCATTTTTAAATATAATAAGTCAAATTGGATTTTCAGGAAGTGTTAGTATATAATGTGATAAAATTATAGGTCATTCCATCTGTCTCAACATAAAGGCCAGTACATGAAATCAAACATGCATAAGTCTTCCTATAGTGAGATAATACATTAATATAACAAACATCAACCCGAATATAACGTATACCATTCACAAAGGGATAAACTTAAAATCACCTCAAAAGTATAAATCATAGAAATAGGTGGACTAAACCGACATTACATTTTTCTCATATATCTCATAAGGTAGTTCTTAGTCGTCACATTCCATACATGTGAATACCATTATAAAGTATTGCCTTGAGTCACAATAACTACCTGAATTATCAGATATCTTTTTTGAAAACATGAATGTTTATTATTCCAAAACTTATTGGATATATTCATTATGTCCCAAAATGTGGTACACAACGTCTGTGATATCATAACCCTCTTGTCTACAACTCCATAATTAGTTCTCAAGAAACATTCATCATCCAATTTACTAATTAAAATCACACATACCATTATCCAAACATCATTTTCTAGAAATAAGGGTTATATTAAGGCTTATTATTCCCTTAATAGCATGTTCTCCATGTACATCACATTATACATAAATCCCATTTTGGATCCTTAAAAATAATCAATATATCCTTTCCTTTCCTTAATGTAAAATTTATATTCAAAACACAATTATATTCTTGGATTCATATAGTAAAAGATCATTATATTAGTGATTCGTATGTTAATACTTTATAATTAATAAAATAATGAACAAGAAGTTGGAGATGAGAGAAATTTGAAAAAATCGGTTGAAGATATTTAATTTTCCTCGACGTGCCTCATTTAAATTTATTCTTAGGGAACTAGATTTTGTCTTCTGAGAATACCATACCATATACAATGTGAGATGTAAAATTGATAAGAGAAATGGCCCAGGTTTGGCTGAGAATAATTACACAAAATAGAGTGAAGTAAGAGGGATGAGGTTCCCTCTTGTATGATAGGAGAGGTTCATATTGGCAATGTCATAAAATATTAATTTATTATAAATTCAATTTCTATTTAAAATTGTCAAAAATTTATTTATTTAGAAGATAAGATGATTAGGGCTTGAATACGAACCATCCAATAATTTATATATAAGCTTTTAATATATTAAATAACCATATCTTTTTAGTTGAACAATTATTTTAAAATTTTTAATCTTATTGTGATGTCATGTTATTTACAGATTGTGGTTTAATGTAATTTCTATAACATGTAAAACTAACAGAAAATAATATTTATCAAACATTTGGTCTTATAATAACCATTTTGTATAATATTTTTTTTGAATTTAATATCATTTAATAAACTATTATATGTTTCAAGTAATGAATTAAGTCAATTTTGGATACTATTCATTATGGAATTTTTAATAAAATACACAACAACATTATTACTCATAACCAAAGGCATTAACTCATCAATATTTTTTCATTGTCTTTTAGAATAATATTAGATTGCATAAAAATATTAAAATTAAATTTATATTCATTTTTATAAATTAATTTATTTGAATATTTCAGTAATGAGGAAATCACTACATCATAATCATGTCATAAATAATTATATTTATATAATGTCTAAAAATAATAAATAATATTCAATGATGTAGTAAATAATTTTAGATTTATAATTATGATTTATAGACATATAAATAAATTATATATCCCTATATTAAATTCCATTTAGTAAAAGATATATGCATAGGTTATAATTACCTATACATTAAATTAATTTTTATAAAATTTAATTTTCAAATCCAAATGAATCCATTGAATTCCCAAAACCGACCATGTATGAACATGGTCGTTCATATCTCATCCAATAATATTAAGAAATATTCTAGGGTTATTTAATATTATTATAGTAGTAATTTTTTACACTTATTTACTCGACTTACAGTTTTTATCATGGTATGCAAAATAATTACTGAAGTAACTATTCAAAATGTCTAAAAAGGTACCTATTTAGACAAATATAGTTTTCTAATACAAAATATGTAATCCATTTTTCCAAATTCAAATAAAAAAAGTTGATTTAATTAATATAAAATATATTCTCATTTTTAAAACAAAGGAAACAGGTGGTAAAAAATAATAACTATAAAAATATTTCCAATTTTTTTTTGTCAAATTTAAAAGTGAAATTAATTTAAATGACCAACATTGGATTAAATTAATAAAACATAAACGAATTTATCTTTATGAATAATTAAAAATATAATCTATGTATATAAATAAAATTGATAAAAAGGATTTTTCGAGTTAAAAAGATATTTTTTAACTGTAAATTATAATTATAATTTCACAAGAAAAATACCAAAAGATTCACATAAGAAAATTTTAATGCCCCTATTCCAAATAATATGTTCATTTTCATATTTAACTTATAATAGTTCAGAATTTAGATTTAAAATGTGGACTCAATCAAAAGGTGGTAAAATGAATTTTTTTAAAACATCATTCATCTAAAAATTTGATTTTGTTGTCATATATTGTCATATAAAAAGTGTAGGATTAATTATAATGTTATATAAAATTCAAAATGTTATTAATATTATTCATAATGGATAGATATATAATATTTTAATAATATATAATTTTTCAGCAAAACTCAGTATTGCGTCAACACAAGCTAATGAGGAAGGTGCTTCATATGTGTAATGCATGAGAAGTTAGTGTTGCATGTTGTGAAAGATTCCATTGGTGTCGTGTATAACATAATCCAAACATAGATCATTTATACATTGATCCAAATCTATACATAGTGTTTCATGAAATTAATTTTATCAAAATAACTTTAAATTATGTGCAATAAATGCCAAGAATAGTGTTGTGTATACTGCAAGCTAATACGATGTTCTATATAGTGCAAAAAATATTGGTTTATTATACAACACAATTAATCATAGATATTAAAATAATATATCACATCAAATATTAGGGTGTTACACAGAAGGGTTAAATTATTATGTGGGATTCTCTTGAATCTATTTTGTTATTCTATCATGTAGAAAATTGGAATAATACGCATTGAGTGATTCAGAGATGACATAGGGATAAAAAAATATATAAAATGAAGGGGACCCAATCCTCCGCCAATTCCTCTAGAACCCCACAGATGATTACCTCCATGGCCTCACATTTCTCTTTATGGTTTTGAAGCATCATGAGGTTTTCCTAAGCATACCAAGTATTCCCTCAATTTATTATTGGGTTATGCACCGTGATACTACCTCCAAGGATAATATTAATATAATGGTGAAACTAGACATCGAACATCATATGAATGCTACCAGCTTAGAAATATATTTTACCCTCACTGATGATGATTATGATCTCAATAAGTAAACCATTAGTTACATTGGTAGAAAACTAAGAGTGGACACTAATGTGTCAATGACAATAAGATAGTTGTGAACTACTCTTCAATACTCTAATAACCCATTTTTTAATGAAAATAATAAACATATATGATACTATTACTCTATGGATAGTGATGAAAACTCAATAATCCAAATGATCTTCCCTTGACCAATATCTTCTATAAACATCTACTATGTCCAATACTGGGTGAATTATCACCTACTAGATTGGTTTAACCTGAAATTGGATCTATAGATATAAAATCTATTTATATTTTCTTTTACTATAATATTCATATATAAGTAGATATAATGCACATCGATGTTGGAGACTAAAATAAATCTCAATATCCTAAATTCTTGAACTACTCTATTGAATACCAAGATGATCCTAATTCCTATATGACCTTACATTCGAAGAATTATATTAAAAATTGTAAATGATCTCATATCCAATTCCATGTATCCTATCAAGACCCCCCCCCATAGGTCTTAATCAACTACTACTCAAAGCCCACCTCCAATAATTCAGGGGTGGGAAACCTTCGTTGAGTAGTAATATCATACACATGGAATTCTTTTTCCTACTGTACTTGTAGACACACAAAAAAGTTAAACCCATAAAAAGATGAATTATTAATTGAATTATAATAATTCATTCATTCATATGTAATACCACAATAATAGTAGAAATGGCATACTATAATGAATAAAAGTTTCCCAAATAAAATCCCCAAAAAATTGGAAAATAAAGTATTACCTTCTCAAAAGGATGGGAGTGTTGTCAAATGAAAAACTATTATACACCCTAATATGTCTATCCCAAACTAGAATCCAAATTCACTTATTCATCTATGGAAACTATAAAATGGTATTTTATCTTCATATTTCAGGACATGTGTGGTATGATCCCATGTAGGGTTGAGAATAATAATACCTAATTAGATACCCTAAAAACAATAATCATAAATCATAAATAATAGTAAACTCATTAATAAAATGTACTTCAATCAATTTTTTAAGAGTAATGATAACTAAGGATATCTCAAATAAAATCATAAAATATTCTATTTCAAAAATTTCTAAACCACTGCCATCCCAATATCTATTGTGAGGTTTCAAGGTAACGTTCATCTTGGAGGAACCCTCACCATGTGATACTACTACTGATGAAAATAATCCTAGAGGAAAATCATGTCAGGTCTATCCAAGAAGAATCTGAAAAAAAAATACATAGGGTTTATCTGATATACACACTCCCTCAGACTAATAACCTCTCCAAAATTATATTATCTAAATAAATTAGTAGGGTTTAATCCCCATGGACCACTATCATGAAAATAGACCCTACTTCAAACATCATTCTTGATATGGGATCGACACTGGTGTATGTTTTTATAACACTAATTACATGATACCAACATTGGGAAACCATAGCAGAAATGGGGGACTCTATGTTTCTATCAGATGGACACATGATATGAGTCAGTAAGGGGTATAGTCAAGAATGAATTAGGAAAGTCACTATAAAATAAGGTTACATCCCCACACTCCATAGATCATTCAAAAGATGTAGTTGGTGCACCTTCAATGATGGGAACATGTTTCTACACAAAACACAAATACAAATAGACCAAAGGGAACATACTCAAATGATACTTTTCCATGTAATTTGACACTTGTTCTAAATTAAGATGAACTAATAATAAACAAAACTCAAACAAGTACTCAATTGAGTAAAAAATTGTCTCTTGGGGAACATGATGCCTCTCAAAAATTCTAGAACTACTAACGTCTAGTTTTAAATTGTATTTCACTTTTACATAATAAATTCAATGGACCTTGAGGTACACAATATGCATAATTAACCATGGAACTCTATATTCCATTTTCCCCAGATCAAGTACATCGTGTTGGGCATGTGTAATTGGATATCTCTATGTACACGACTTCATATGTGTACATAAACCATCCCATGTACTTCTTATGTACATAGTTTGTGGGGAACCATGTCCACATAAATGTGTACCCCCCCTATAAAATAAAATCCATCAACCATAGGACACATGGTGTGTGGATTGGAACACATGGAATGTAACACTACAATCACTCATGGGCTTATATCCCCTATACACACCAAGATGGTTGGCTAAGGGTCACATGGTGTGTTACACGTGTCTCATAAAATGTGATGCATATCAATATATGGAATCTACCGTATCATATAGGGATGGATACATATAATAAATATATATATATTAGTATAGTTCTTCTATTATGGTTGTTTAAAAAAACAATGGGATTAATTACACATATTTCTCCATTCTTCTAATCCTTTAAAATATGATATCATATCACCGATGTAACTTGGATATAGTCGAACTACAGCCCACCATCGTCTCCTTTCCATATTACGGTAAAAAAAACTTAAAAGACACATCCATTATCATATATCCATATAATTATGTGAAAAACCTTACATGGGGAACTCAAATATACACCTAAAACAATCTTGTTTCTATTAAGACTTGACTCCATCCCCATATCATGAATCTATACCTATGAAAAAATTCATTCTAGAAAATATCTAGTTCTCAATGATAAGTTCCATGTAATCATCAAACCATTATACAACATAAATTACAAATATGAACTTGAATAACATGGTAGAGAGAACCAAAAAATTATAATGAGGAATGAAACTGGACCATTATTTAGATTTTAATTGATAATGTTTTTATAATGATGAATAAACATCCATCGATAAAAAATAAAATAATAATGATCTATAAATACCAGAATAAAAAAAGTTATACAGAAAAATATAAATCTAAGAGTCAACCTTTTATTTGAATGATTTCAGTTCTTATTGGGATAACAAAATGGGGTTACATTTAAAACCCTCTATATTAGAATTTGGATAAATTATTAATTACGAATGATCACATGACAATATCACTTACCATGACCCTAGGTTGTGTTTCTATTATCATACCACTCTGTATTATAATAATTGTTCCATGATAGCAATGTCCACTGACATCCCCCATTATATTCTCTAAATTTCCAGGTCTATGAGGTTAAACATTTGAACTATTCATCATAGAATATTTATAGTGAAAACCAGGTCTCTATGTCAATGAAAAAACAATAACTGTAAATTAATTTATTTCATTATTTTCACCCAGGAATACTATTAACCAAACGCCCTGTGATAATAAATATTATGTCCCACCCTATATAAACCCCACATTTATAAATTAGTGGTGGTCTTAGAATTCAGTTATGAGACACCATTTTGTTGTTATATAACTTTTGAAGGAATACTCTATGAACATGATATAAATATACATAATATTATTCAAATGTCAATTATGGGCTCATCTTCCCTCAAAATATCATGATGGCTTAGTACATTGCTCCATAATTATTCCTAACAAACTTTCAAATTAATAAATGGAATACATTGAGACCAAAAACTATCCCCCTTTTCAAGGACTTTTCCATGAAAATGAATGAATGGAAAAAAATAGATGGCATAATAAGCTCTCAACTGGGGTTCCCACTCCCATCGGATCTCCTAGTGGATTTCTGTGCAATCATAAAACATGAACCTGTAACACCCCAGGTAAATAAAGAATATGAAATATTTATATTTATCCATATTTGTGAATAAAATATTAATATTACTTTAAAGGGGATTCTATGCTCGATGGCATACCCAACACGCAACATCGAGTTTCTTGGGAATCTTACGTTGCACTCTAATAATAACATAATATTATTTTAAATAGTAGTTAACGCATAGCCATTGTAATGGAGGGAATGAACATAACTAAATAAAAAATAATTATATATGTTTGTGAAATATTTTTTAATCTTTACAATAAATTTTAGAGGATTAAAAATGCAAATGAATCCAGTTTTTAAGCGAAAAAATTCTAATATTCTTTAAAAGATCGATTAATCGCCTTTTGATGGCGAACCCATTTTAAATCCACTTTTTGAAAATTTTATAAGCTCTATTTTTAAAAATAAACATATTATTTATGATTGGGACATTGAAATTTACCGTGGGTTAATTTTTGGTATTTTTCTGACAATGTTTATTTTTCAATGAATAATGAGAAATCCTGCATTTTACATCAAAAGTGCTTTTTCATATAATTTAATTATATGGTTATATTATCTTATTAATTTGATTTAATATGTAATTAGAATATATTTTTACCATGTAATTCAATTATGGTCATTGGGATTAATTTCACTTTGGAATTAGGCATAAACAAATGAGAAACTTTTCATAAATATTGTTTCTAAAAAACCCGTTATTTATTTTTACAACGGGTAGTTTTTTTAAATTAATTATTCCAATTTATGTTTTTTTAATTCGGTAAAATGAATTAAATATTTGGAATCAGAAGGTCAAATTTATTTAATTAAGACTCTTTTGTTTTTGGACATTATGAATAGTAACAACGGTAATTATCTTTAATTATTTTTATTAATGAGTAATCGGGTAGTTAATGATAATAAGATAATATCATAATAATAAAAAATGACCACAAATTGTGTCCTAAGGCTACTGGTTGTCTCATGTCCGACCATGGGATGCCTTGTTCCAAACTTGGGGGCCCCATGGAATCACTTTTGTGAGAAAGTGACTTTTTATCTATTTATTTTAAAAGAAATGTTAAATGTGACAAAGAATGTATCACCTATGTAAAATATTTTTAATTTTGTATAAATAAATGATACTTTAGACTATAAATATTCATTAGAAATCTAAAAATATTTCCAACATCATAGTATTTTTTTATCATTTTTATAAATTAAATAAATTAAATTATTTATGACATCATGATGATGCAGCGATGACCTCATTATTTAACGATTTAAATAAAATGGAAATATAATGTAAAATCTAAGAACTAAACATGTAAAAAACCTATAGGATGGGTGGATTTAGATCCCTTATCACCTTATCCTCGAAACACATCTATGTGGGACCAATAAAATCCGAAACTCATTTAAAAATAAAGTTACATTTTATACCTTTCCAAGAGTGCCCCTCCCCTCCTCTTATAAAAGGCCCCCACCTCTTCCTCCTTACCCACACTTCCAAAGCCTTTGGCTCGGCCAACCCCTTCACATTTTGTCTCTCCACATCCCTCTATAACTCCTTGAAGCCTCACTTTGGGTAGAATCATTTCCAAGGAATCCTTTGAGCTCAAATAAAATGAAGTTACCCGATTTTAAGGTAATGTCTTCACTTGAGTCCTTTTGTTTTATTTTACTTCTCCAACCCCCTAAACTCTTTTTATTATTTTATTTTGTAACAACTCCAGTATATTAAATATACTAGGATATTTTTATAAGAAGGATTCTATCTACACTTACACACACCTACTTCTAATGGTTAAAGAACATATTGTTTCCGTTGATGGCGAATTTCTGCCTCCTGAAACGATGATTGTTCAACATTCTTCTAACACCTTAAAAGGTGGCCATTAATATGACAATATATTTATATATGATATCTAATATTTTTATGTTTTCCTTAAGCTTCTGTATTTTTCATTTATGGCATAACAATATGGTTTCTATTATGGGTAAATGTGATATCTTTATTTAACGAAGTGCAGACTACCGCCCCCACAAAGTGATTTGATTCGTTAATACCATATGTGGTACGTATATAGGATATATTTAATGATATTATATATGATACCATACTGGAATTAAAATAATATTATGTATCATTATGTTTTACTTCCATTAAATATGAAATAGAAATGGAAGTAGCGTTCATGCGTACGTATGGATTACCGTCTCCATGAACGGTGCATTTCATTTCTTAACTCTAAATGTTATGTAATATTATAAATTCATGAATATACTGGATATATAATATATATATGATATCTAAATGATGAATACAATTATGTATATAATGAATATTTGGCCACACGAACAACATGTAATTGTAAGAAGTCCACTTTCGACTTAAGAACCAAATATCGGCAAAACAAATGTTATTAACTTAAATGATTACATAATGTTTATGACATGGTAATAAGTGATATAAAATGAATAATGAACTTTAAAAAGGTTCTTAAGGAAGTATAAATTAACTCATGTTTATTATTCAGGAGATTAAAGAACGATCGAGTCAAGTCGGACCCGAGGTAAGGGATCATGCTCCTCTATTTCTTTTTAAGTACACTCTTTTATGTCATTCCTTATAAGCTCAACTTTATTGTGATTGGGATGTTCATTTATCTTACTCTTACTGTGTATTTTATGTTCATATGATGAGAGACCCTATTTTGGATGTTTTTAGTAGCGCCGTTAGGCTACCGAATTTTCGTAAGAGATCCAACCTCTCTCTTTCTTTTTAAGTACTCTCCTTTATGTCACTTCTTTTAAGCTCCTCATTGTTATGTTGGGGGATGTTATTTTGTATTACTATTTCTGTAAAAATTATGTTTATATGATGAGAGATCTTATTTCCTCTCATCAATCCATTTTGGAAGTTTTATGTGGCGCTGTTAGGCTACCTAGTTTTCATAAGGGATTTTTCATCTCACTTTTATTCCCGTGAGATATATGCTACATTTGCCATAATTTCCATTGACTGGTGTATATACTGCCCACTATTATACACTTTTTGTAGTATAATTTCATTTATGGGTATTCAAATATTCATTGTATGACCCTTCTTCCATGGGGTGTACGTTTCGAATGTTTCCCAACTCGGTAAGGGGACCTTTCACCCTCCTCTTTTTAAAAGACTTCTTTTGTTATGTCTTTTAATTCACATACTATTATGTTGGGATATGTTATTTTATATCCTTATTTATGTAAATTTTATGTCCAAGTGATGAGATGCCCTTTTTATCTATCATCAACTCATTTTCTGAATTTTGAAGTTATGCTGTTAGGCTGTCGAATCTTACCAAGGGAACTTTTTAACCCAATTTTGATTTCTTTGGGTTCAACATGTAGTTATTGAATATATAATCTTTTTAATATGTGGGAATGGACTTTAATTGTTTTTCACTTAATATCCACTTATATTGGGTGTATTTATATTTGTCACACATAATTTTGAGATTGAATTATCCTTAATTTAAGGACACCTTCTTTATAAGAGAATTCATCACATTTGACATTTCTACTAAGACTTCATTGTTGTTATGCACCAATTCACTCTTATATGGTGTATATACTGTCCTTTGGAATATTATATCATGAATGCATTTATTCTCATGATATTATAATGTTTTGACTAAATTTTATTCCTCAATTATTGTATTCAATTGTCTCTAATTTTGGTAGAACCCCTTCAACCAAAATATCGCTTTAAATGTTTTAATTATTTGTTCTTATTAATATCCATGTTTTCAAAGTGGTTTTAAGGATTTATTTATATGGATAATAATGGTTTAAAATTTTAAAAGCTTCAAGGTTGTATGAGACACTTTGATTCAAAAATCTCTTTATTAAATGTTTTAAATGGTTTTGGAAATGGTTTCTTTTTAAATGGATTAATTATTTCAATATCCTAAAATGTTATATTATGATTGAAATGTGGAGATGTTATATTTACTTTATGCATGTTTTATGTGATAAGTTTATGTTATGGTTCTTGGGCATTGTTATGAAAATGGGTGGTTCCGTGATAAACTAAGGGCGGGTGAGCCCGATATAGCTCTCCAATGCATTGGGTAACGCGAAGTAGTGAAACGTTAAGGTTTATCTGAAGAGAATTTGGGAACATACTGTGGTGGGTATTCCAAACATAACCAAGAGGTTTACTCCCTACGTAAGAATGTTATGAATTCCTCAAGATACCTTTTATGTCTTATGATTTCTATGATTTATTCATGATTTGATATGCCTATGTTTTATGGGTAAAGTATGATTTCATTCTAATGTATATATGAACTCATGTTTCCTTTCCATATTTTTATAACTCTTAGTGATCTTTTTATGCTCATCCCAAGTTTTTGAAATGTTTTTCACGGGTCAAGGGAAAGGTACATGATGCAATGATAGTGTCAAGGATGTGTCAAGAAAGAATCCATGTTTTATTTTAAATATGTTTCCATTGATGGGAAGAATGAATACTATCTTTTATGTAACCAATTTGTTTAAATGTGGAATGTAATGCACGTTTAATGATCTAATTCTCTAAAACTCTAAACCTGAAAAGATCCCCAAAGTGTAGTCTTGTAATAAATCAAGATTTAGTAAGGTTTAATGGTGGGGCCTTATAGTTGGTATCAATGGTCGGTTTAGATAACTTTAGAGGTTAGGTTATTCTCTAAGCATTAGTGACAGTACCATAATGGTTAGGATTTCAGAAAGAGTCCTAGTTTTAGAAAATGTGAATGAGTAAGTATATCTTGGTGTTTATATTCCTCATTAGTATATGATGGTTTTGTTTATATACTCACACTGGCCTTTTTGGTTTTAGTAAATGGATGGATATTGAAGGCACCAAAGTGACAATAGGTTTGAAGGAAACTGTGGTGGTTCTCTGATTAAGAGACTGGATGAAATGGGGGATTCAATTAGGAAACCCGTGGTTGCTCTAAACCAACTAGCAAGGAGTCATGATCAACCACTTGAACCATGGTATGATCTGTAATGCATCATGTACGAGATGACCAATCGATGTGGATGTTCAGGTAATAATTATAATGGTAACCATTAGCGTTTATATGATCCTTACTTTTGAGGTCATTATGGGTTATTATATGTTATGATGGAAAATGAAAGGCATGAGATAAACGTGAGGTTAAAATATGTTATTATCATTTTTGAAGATTTTATCTCGTTTTGGGGAATGTCTTAAGAATTATATAGTTTTGAAAAAAGGGCAACACGTAGACCGTGTGACAACCCGTCGCGTCGGACAAAGCTGCGGGAATCGAACCCACAACCAAAGTGCGACGTGTAATTATCACCTACCACTGGACTACGTGAAGTCCCTGGTTAGTTTGACTAATTTTTTTTAGTTAGATGATTTTAGGAATCAAGAGTAAGTTTATTCTAGGTTATTTATGAAAATGATTATCCTATCATGGAGGATATATGATTAGGTTAATTACTTTTCAATACGAGACTTTAGGAGCAACTGATGTTGTTTGGAGATAAATGTAACGATTTTACTTGGAGGACTATGTGACTAAATCCTTCAAATATTTGGGTTTCAATCTTAGTTTGGTTTACTTGGAATAATTTTATGGACAAATTGTTTATCGTATGGTCCTCGTTGAACTTTGGGTTTTGTTAGACAAAATTTTGGAGATTAAGAATAGATTTTCTTTTTATAAAGGGTTATCCTTTTCTGGATTATCTGATCTTGTACTAACCTTTTTGGTTTTGGTTTTGGTTAAATTATAAAGACATGGGAAGTATATAGTTCTCTTTTTGTGGATTAGGTGATTCTCTAGAAGTTGATTATAGTACTCTTAATGTGAACAAGTCTTCCTAAATACTCATCTTTTGGAGAAAATATGAGTTTGTGTAAGGAATCTAATAAGAGTTGAAAGTCAACATGATAAGTGAGTATGTTTCCTTATGAATAAATTCCTCAATAAAAATTAACTTAAAACAAAAAATGTTGTCTATTAACTTTTCCTACTAGATAATCGAATACCGTTTAACCCATCACAAGTTTGTGATTTTCTTGTGGTTAACTTTCTCCTAAGCATGTTTTCTATCACTCTCCATCAGAACATGACCCTTTGTTTTTTCCTCCATGTCCATATTTTCATACTTGGAATCCTAGTATGGGTTAACTCGGGTGACCTTTGTACTTATATTTCTTTATTTTAAAATGATTGTTTTACCGACTCTTGTTTCGATGTGGGACTTTCAAGGATCTTTCCAAGCCCAATTTTAAAATTGTGAGGACGCAATTCCCAAAAGGGGGGAAGGATGTAACACCCCAGGTAAATAAAGAATATGAAATCTTTATATTTATCCATATTTGTGAATAATATATTAATATTACTTTAAAGGGTATGGTATTCTCGTTGGCATACGCAACACACAACAACGAGTTTTTTGGGAATCTTACGTTGCACTCTAATAATAATATAATATTATTTTAAATGGTAGTTAACGCCTAGCCATTGAAATGGCAAGAATGAACATAACTAACTACAAAATAATTATATATGTTTGTCAAATATTTTTTACTCTTTACAATAAATTTTGGAGGATTAAAAATGTAAATGAATCCAGTTTTTAAGCGAAAACATTCTAATATTCTTTAAAAGGTCGATTAACCACCTTTTGATGGAGAACCCCTTTTAAATACACTTTTTGAAAATTTTATAAGCTCTATTTTTCAAAAAAACATATTATTTATGATTGGGACATTAAAATTTACCTTGGGTTAATTTTTGGTATTTTTCTGACAATGTTCATTTTTTAATGAATAGTGAAAAAACTGCATTTTACATCAAAACTACTTTTTCATATAATTTAGTTATATGGTTATATTATCTTTTTAATTTGTTTTAAAGCGTAATTAGAATATATTTTTACAATTTAATTCAATTATGGTCATTGGGATTAATTTCACTTTGGAATTAGGCATAAACAAGTGCCAAACTTTTCATAAATATTGATTCTAAAAAACCCGCTATTTGTTTTGACAACGGGACGTTGTTTTTAAATTAATTATTGAAATTTATGTGTTTGTAATTTGGTAAGATGAATTAAATATTTGTAATAAGAAGGTACAAATTATGTCATTAAGACTCTTATGTTTTTGGACATTATGAATAGTAACGACGGTAATTATCATTAATTATTTTGATTAATGAGTAATCGGGTAGTTAAAGATAATAAGATAATATCATAAAAATAAAAGATGTCCCCAAAATGTGTCCTAAGGATATCGGTTGTCTCATGGCCGACCATGGGATGACTTGTGCCAAACATGGGGGCCGCATGGAATCACTTTTGTGAGAAAGTGACTTTTTATCTATTTATTTTTTTAAAAATGTTAGATGTGACAAAGAATGTATCACCTATGTAAAGTATTTTTAGTTTTGTCTAAATAAATGATCCTTTGGACTATAAATATTAATTGGAAAGCTAAAAATATTTCATACATCATAGTATTTTTTTATAATTTTTAGACAATAAATAAATTAAATTATTTATGACATCATGATGATCCATCGATGACCTCATTATTTACCGATTTAAATAAAATGGAATAATAATGTAAAATCTAAGACCAACACAAGTCCAAAACCTATTGGATGGGTGGAGTTCGAACCCTTATCACCTTATACTCTAAACACATCTACGTGGGACCAATAAAATCTGAAACTCATTTGAAAATAAAGATAAATTTTATACCTTTCCAAGAGTGCCCCTCCTCTCCTCTTATATAAGGCCCCCAACTCTACCTCCATACCCACACTTCCAAAGCCTTTAGATCGGAAAACCAATGCCCATTTTGTCTCTCCACATCCCTCTATAACTCCTTGAAGCCTCACTTTGGGCAGAATCTTTTCCAAGGAAACCGTTTAGCTCAAATCAAATGAAGTTACTCGATTTTAAGGTAATGGCTTCACTTGAGTCCTTTTGTTTTATTTTACTTCTCCAGCCCCCTAAAATATTTTTATTATTTTCTTTTGTAACAACTCAATGATCTTCAATATACTAGGATGTTTTTATAATAAGTATTCAATCTACACTTACACACACCTAAATGTAATGGTTAAAGAACATACTGTTTCCGTGGATGGATAATTTCTGCCTCCCGAAACGATGATTGTTCAACATTCTTCTAACACCTTAAAAGGAGGACATTAAGATGAAAATATAATTATATATGATATATAATTTGTTTATGTTTTACTTAATCTTCTTTATTTTTCATTTATGGCATACCTTTATGGTTTCCATTATGGGTAAACGAGATATCTTCATTCAAGGAAGTGCGGACTACCGCCCCCTCAAAGTGATTTGATTCGTTAATACCATATGTCGTACGTATAAAGGATATATTTAATGATATTATATATGATACCACACTGGAATTAAAATACTATTATGTATCATTATGTTTTAATTCCATTAAATATGAAATAGAAATGGAAGTAGCGTTCATGCGTACGTACGACTTACCGTCTCCATGAACGGTGCATTTCATTTCTTAACACTAAATGTTATGTAATATTATAAATGCATTAATATACTGGATATATATTACATATATTATATATACATCATGAATAAAATTCTGGATATAATGAACATTTTTCCACACGAACAACATGTAATTTTAAGAAGTCCACTTTCGACTTAAGAACCAAATATCGGCAAAACAAATGTTATTAACATAAATGATTACATAACGTTTATGACATGGTAATAAGTGATATAAAAGGAATAGTGAAATAAAAAAAGTTTCTTATGGAATTAGAAATCAACTCAAGTTTATTATTCAGGAGATTAAAGAACGATCGAGTCATGTCTGACCCGAGGTAAGAGATCCTGCTCCTCTCTTTCTTTTTAAGTACACTCTTTTATGTCATTCCTTCTAAGCTAATCTTTATTGTGATTGGGATTTTCTTTTATATTACACTTACTGTAATTTTTATGTTCATATTATGAGAGGCCCTATTTTGGAAGTTTTGAGTGGCGCTGTTAGGTTGCCGAATTTTTGTAAGAGATCCAACATCTCTCTTTCTTTTTAAGTACTCTCCTTTATGTCACTTCTTTTAAGCTCCTCATTTTTATGTTGGAGGATGTTCTATTGTATACCACTTTCTGTAAAATTTACGTTGATTTGATTAGAGACCATATTTTTTCTCATCAATCCATTTTGGATGTTTTCAGTGGCGTCGTTAGGCTGCCAAGTTTTCGTAAGGGATTTTTCATCTCACTTTTATTCCCGTGAGATTTATGCTACATTTGCCACAATTTTTTTTGAGTGGTGTATGTTCTGCCAATTATTATACACTTTGTGTAGTATAATTTCATTTAAGGGTATTCACATATTCATTGTATGACCCTTCTTCCATGGGGTGTACGTTTCGAAAGTTACCCAACTCGGTAAGGGGACCTTTCACCCTCGTCTTTTTAAAAGACTTCTTTTGTTATGTCTTCTAATTCACATACTATTATGTTGGGATATGTTCTTTTATATCCTTATTGATGTAAATTTTATTTCCAAGTGATGATATGCCCTTTTTATCTCTCATCAACTCATTTTCTGAATTTTGAAGTGACGTCGTTAGGCTGTTGAATTTTACCAAGGGAACATTTTAACCCAATTTCGATTTCTTTGGGTTAAACATGTAGTTATTGAATATGTCATCTTTTGAATATGTGTGAATGAACTTTTATTTTTTTAAACTTAATATCCACTTATATTGGGTGTATTTATATTTTTCACACATAATTTTGAGATTGAATTATCCTTAGTTTAAGGATACCTTCTTTATAAGGGAATTCATCACATTTGACATTTCTACTGAGACTTCATTGTTTTTATGCACCAATTCACTCTTATATGGTTTATATAATGTCCTTTGGAATATTATATCATGAATCCATTTATTCTCATGATATTATAAAGTTATGAATAAATGTTATTCCTCAATTATTGTATTCAAGTGCCTTTAATTTTGGTAGAACTCCTTTAACCAAAATATCGCTTTAAATGTTTTAATTATTTTTTCTCACTAATATCCATGTTTTCAAAGTGGTTTTAAGGATTTATTTATATGGATATTAATGGTTTAAAATTTTAAAAAGCTTCAAGGTGGTATGGGACAATTTGATTTAAAAATCACTTTATGAAATGTTTTAAATGGTTTTGGAAATTGTTTCTTTTTGAATGGATTCATTATTTCAATATCCTAAAATGTTATATTGTGATTAAAATGTGGAAATGTTATCTTTACATTATGCATGTTTTATGTGATACGTTTATGTTATGGTTCTTGGGAATTGTTATGAAAATGGGTGGTTCCATGATAAACTAAGGGCGGGTGAGCCCGATATAGCTCTCCAATGCATTGGGTAACGCGAAGGAGTGAAACGTTAAGGTTTCTCCGAAGAGATTTAGGGAATATACTATGGTGTGTATTCTAAATGTAACCAAGAGGGTTACTCCCTACCCAAGAATGTTATGAATACCTCAAGATATATTTTATGTCTTATGATTTCTATGATTTATTCATGATTTGATATGACTATGTTTTATGAGTAAAGTATGATTTCATTCTAATGTATATATGAACTCATGTTTCCTTTCCAAATTTTTATAACTCTTACTGAGCTTTTTATGCTCATCCCATGTTTTTGAAATGTTTTTCACAAGTTAAGGGAAAGGTACATGATTTGATGATAGTGTCAAGGATGTGTCATGACAGAATCTGTGTTTTATTTTAAATATGATTCCGTTGATGGGAAGAATGAATACTGTCTTTTATGTAACCACTTTGTTTAAATGTGGAATGTAATGAAAGTTTCATGATCTAATTCTCTAAAACTCTAAACCTAAAAAGATCCTCAATGTGTAATCTTGTAATAAATCAATATTAAGCAAGGTTTAAGGCTGGGTCCTTATAGAACCCGTGGAGAAAATTCCCACGAATTGTAGTTACCTATCAGATATTAACACCACTGGATTAATAAAAATGAATCTCTAATACCATGTACTGTTTTTCTAGGATGATGTCATCCAATTACATAGTCACATACCTCCTTAGTTGTGACATGTGGAGAACAATGAGAAACCAAAACAACTGGGATCTGAAATTCAATAAATACACAAACATGCTAACCCAACATGTTAGTAGGAAAAATAATGTTCTTATGAAGACAAGGGATAACTCAATTTCCCTGATAAAAATCCACAGTTTTTAAACTCTAATGGCCTTCATTATTGTTTTGTAAGGAACTCATGATGTTTCATGGTAGTCCCCATCTTCCCTTGTATAAAAAACACGATTAAACCATTGTTATCAACTAAAATATGTCCCAAGTGTTGTCACTATAACTTCCTGCCCCATGTACAACACACTAGTGTCCTGATACGAGTAGTCACATGAACTCATGTGCTCCCCCATGTATGCATGTATAATGCCCTGAATATAGTTACCCAGATTTGGTTCATTATTACATATCATTTTCATGATCACAAGGGATCAAATCCAGAAACACTGATTAGTTTAGTAGCCTTGGATGTACAAGAAACATAGATAAGTTTTAAATTACATTATGAAATGAAAAACAAAAAAAAAATGTGTTTCCTTTGAAGACACTCACTTCCCTTATCTTATCCCTAAAAATTAGTTATAATATACTTCTTCATATTCTTGAAAAAAATAAAACAATGAAAGGGTTGAGATTGAATGATCAGTAAAGATAACAATATTGTGGAAGCTTTCATAAATAATCTTAAACATTTTTGGCAATATATAAGACTAAAAAACAAGCCTTTTTTAAATAATCTTCAGTATAACATGGAAAATATAAATCAAATAATTCCATTTACTTATTCTCATGGATATTCATCTAGTCAAATAGTCACATGTAATTTCAACAACTAATTTCATAATGATGGAATGCATAATGTCGGACATCATAACTATAACGTTAATGCCTCTTGCCAATACTACACATAATATTTTTCCAAATCCTTGTGCAAAGACATTAGTTCATGTAATGAGACCAACTTCTGGATGGAGGGGGTATAGAGGGCCACACCCATCACTCACTTAGTTTATGCATTTCTCATATGAAAAGGTTAAAACATAAAATAAATATTCATAATAAAACATGAATAAAAATGTTAATAATTTTCCCATAAACAATGAATTGTATAAAAATAGCACATACATAGTCAGACATATCATAAAACCATCAATACAATGTTGATGATTGTATCATAATAAATAATCGTAAAAAATTCAGTAATAAAAGTTGTCATATATGAAATAAATCCAAAAACTATTTGAGATAAATATCTCATTGTACTATGAAATACATTATAAGTTTCCTATTTATAAAATAAAAAATTTATTTTCAAAATATTATAATAATCTAGTAAGGGAATATTTGAATGATTTATAACAGCATAAAAATAGCTACACCCACTGTATAAGTTAAAATAACATTCTTTCCTTAATTTTTTTTAAAATTTCATAAGGTACCGTGTTTGGAATAAAATATAATGATTCCATTAGAAATTTTTTAAATTTCAAACATGGGTATAAATGAATTTATCCCATAGTCTTGAAATAGTAAAAATGTTTGAAACACATTTTTTAGAAACATGGATGTGGACGATAAAGAAGTCCTAGTAGATACTTACTTATAAACAGCCTTAGATAATGAAGAGATTATAAAATGAACTATTACCTTTTAATTTTACTATATTGAGGGTACATTATCTTCCTTTATTATGGTGAGATCATTTTTATAAAATTATACAATAACCACATACATAAATATGATATCATATAAGATATTATAATATTTCTTTATTACAGATATTTAAGTATTATCATTGATTTGGGTGTTAACTGATTCATTTTCCTTCATATGTTTTGTTACATAAGTCATTTTTGTTATTGATAGGATTTATTTGATTCATATAATGAATGATATTAATTTCTAAATAATTATTTTTATCATCAAATGAAAATTATTCATAAATGGTTATGATGGGGAATGGAATCTCATCGCGTCGTGGAGACGATAAAGTCATATGTACCCATGAAAAAAAATATCATTCTATGAAAGGTGAAATAGTATGGAATGGGATGGTACATTATATATACAGAATAATTAACAAGTTATAATTACTGTTTAAATCTGTTACACTCATTATTAAACCCATCCAAATAATGACGTGTTGAATAACTTACCACACAACGAAGTGGATATAGAAATTCATATGTATGCATGTTCAGTGACATTGTCATTATAGGATAGGTAAAATAATGAATATGTATGTACCAGATTTAAAATAACATCTCAGTATGTACAAGGAACTAGATTTATTATTTTAGTATGGAAACAACAAATAATGAGGATGTGGAGGAAGAAAATAACATTGATAGAGGTGATGAAGTAAATACCATTTCTTCGGGTTCTTCTTTTTGATTTGAAAAAAAGGATCTATTGGTAGGAATTATTATCCTTGTAAGGAATCTAAAGTTAAATTTAGGGTATTTTGGAGGATATTTGATGAGGGTTTGGCTGAGACAAAATGCCTTGGAGGTGTGAAATTAAGAAAAGGGATTTACCCTTTTATAAGAGATGTGAGGGTCACTTTTGGAAAAGATTGAATTATTAATTTATTATAAAATCATTCTCATTTTCTAAAGGCTCCAAATGGAATTATTATTAGAATAATGTGGGGATGGGTAAAAAACCACTCAACTAATAGGTATTAGACATGTTTAAGTCACCATATTAACATTATATTTTAGATTTAACTCGTAGTTAAATAGATTAAATTTTATTATATTTACTTGTATTATTAAAATACATGGTTAATAAACGTACTATAGAATTTCAAGAGAATATCAAGTGGTTCATAAATGAAATATCTATAATTATATAAGTCCTTTTTCTGAACCATATATAGTTTGGAAAATTAAATATTTTAATAAAAAATTATTGGTTTTAGAAACACATTTATATCAATTTTGACACTATTTTGTAATTGGTTTTTGTGAATGTCATAAAAACGTTATTACTTCAAAAAATATTCATCAACCAGAAAATTTTATATTTACCTAGAAAATTTTTTTATGTCAACATATCATTCTATTTATTTTTTTAAAAAAAATTATAATATCATTTATTTGATTCTTTCATACATAAAAAATGTTGCATCAATATTGAGTCATAATTAAATATATATATTTTATTTCTAAAAATATAAATAAAATACCATGATGTAGTAAATCATTTTTGATTTCTAATAAAATTTTATATTAAAAAATATCACTTATATAAACCCTTATTAAAATTGTTTGACTATAAGTTATATTTTTATGTAACATTTTCCTTAACATTAAATTAATTTTTACAAATTTTCATTTTCACTTACAAGTGGCTCTATAATGTATAAAAAGTATACTGAATTATTCCAAGGGTCAGAAATCTATCAGAAAATAGGGTTAGGACACTTTTTCAGATAATTTGATATTATTATAAGATTGTTATTTACCCTTATTTACTAAATTTTCCCTTTAATGAGGGTAAATAAAATATTTACTAATGTTACTATTCAAAATTTCTAAAAAAAGTTTCATATTTACAAAATATGGTCCTTATGATTCCAAATATGGAATCCATTTTCACTATTAAATACAAATATGTTGCATAAATTAATTGAAAATTAATTCTCGAAGTCGAAACGAAACAGCTGGTTTTAAGAAGTAAAAACTATCAAATGATCGACTTGTGTTTACGTACCATTTAAATGATAATTTTCATCTAATGGCCTAAATTATATAAAATGATAAAAATATCATATAATTATACTTTAAAACTATTCAAATTTATAAATTTTCATAATAAATAATATCGATTTAGAATGTTTTTATAAATTAAAATTTATCAATTTTTTACTATACATCAAAATAGGGATATTATCATAAAAACAACAAAAACATTACCTATACTAATTTTGATATTCGGAATCCAAAAATAATGTGCAATTTTAAATTTTTTTATAAAATTCAAAAATAGGTTATTACCATTCAAAAATTCTTTTAAAACAGATAGTTTGATAGGTCGTGGTGCGCTTGAATTTGGTGTTGCGTACATCACATTGTATTATATTATTCAATGTAAAACATATCGTGGTTGCATGGGGTGTTACATTCTTCCCTCCTACAAATAATTTCATCCTATAAATTTCTAGAATACTACTACATAAAATGATTCCGGTGGATAATCATAATAAGTTCCTCAAGTTCCAAAATTGCCTCTTCCATTTTATGGTTTCTCCAATGATCATTTACTAGAATATTCGTTCGGTTTCTCAAAACATGTTATTTCGTATCAAGAATCCTGATAGAATCTTCACAATAATATATATCGGGTTCTAGACGTATTTCTTCATAGAATAGTACATGCATTAGCTCAGATGTATATTTTCTTGACTATGATATGTAGAACACGTCATGAAAATTGGAAGGACTTTGAGTCATTAACAATTGATAAGTTACAACTCAATTTCATTCAAGAATTTACAAGGATATAACGTACCGGGGACTCAATTTACACTTAATACCGAATCGTAAAACTACTTTATATGGAGATACCTTCAGGAAAACATGATATCCTACTTGAAATATCAAATCATTCCTTTGATTATCGATATAGTTATTTTTCCAACAATTGTGCTGATTTGACGTGGGATTGGATAATCATA
The DNA here is from genome assembly GCA_963277665.1 of Viscum album. Lineage (NCBI taxonomy): Eukaryota > Viridiplantae > Streptophyta > Magnoliopsida > Santalales > Viscaceae > Viscum > Viscum album. Next base: position 478,836,976 of record OY728148.1, read on the forward strand.
TCCTTTTCCATTATTTCCTCAACAAGTTCATGTCCTATTTGTTTTCTTTCAAAAACACAATCCCATCAAGTTAGTGTACGACATCTATTTCGATATAACGCTTCATATGGTTCCCTCTGAATACTTGAATGAATGCTATTATTATAGGAAAATCCTTCTAGAGGAAAATATTTATCCCATATACCTTGATAGTCAAGTTATCAATATCTCAACATGTCTTATAATTTTTTAATATTTCATTTTGATTGTCCATCAATTTGAACATGGTAGGAAGTGCTTAAATGAAGTTCATTATCTATGTATTTTTGAAGAGTTTTATAGAATTTGTATGTTAAATGGAGATCACGATAAATAAAAATATAGGGGTGAAACATGAAGTCATAAAAATTCATTAATATATAGTCTATCTAAATGTTCATGTGGTAAATATTCTCTTATAGAATGAAAATTTACATAATTTGTAAGATGGTCAATAATGGCCCATATTGCATCATTCTTTCTAGGAGTATTTTGTGTCCCCATGATAATGTCCAGCACGATATCATCCCATTTCCACTTAGGTATGTGAAGAGGTTTCATGACTTCCCTAGGATGTTGTCTTCTAGTATTCACTTTTTTTCAAACCATATATCTTGAAACATAATAAAAAACTCCCCCTCTTCATGTTATCCCCCCAAAAATGTTCTGTCAAATAACTATACATCATAGTGCTACCATGGTGTATATAGAAACTAGAGCTATGATAATTATCCAACAACTACCTTTATAGATCAGGTATATCGAGAACACAAATCCTCATACAAAATTTTAAAATTCCAAATTTATATACGAAATCATTCAATCACCCATCATTCATTGATTTAATTTTTTTTGGACCTCCTCATTATCTTTCGGAGAACTATTTATCATTTACAGAAAATATGGTTTGAAAACCATTTAAAAAAATTTCGATGTTTCACCTTCAACAATTATTCCAACATAAATATGTACTGCATTCATGATGATATGATCATTTTCAACTCTAATATGGATCATAACTCCATGATCCTTTCTTCTCAAAGCATCTTCCAAAATATTTTCCTTTTTCTTGTGGAAGTGTAGAGTTAAATAATAATCCTTGAGTAGTTCAAGCCATCGTATTTACCTCATGTTGAACTCTTTCTGTGAGAAAATATATTTCAAACTCTTTTGAGAGTTATATATCTCATATTATCTCCCATAGAGATAGTTTTTCCATATCGTTAATGAAAATATTACAACTAGTAAATCAAGGCCATGAGTAGTATGGTTTTTTTCATTAAATTTTAGCTTCCTTGATGCACATTAAATAACTCTTTAATTCATCAAAATGAAACAACCAAGTCCTTTCATTGAAGCGTCACATCAAATAACAAACCCATAACCCCCCTATGGTAGTGTCATGATAGGATCATGGAATAATACAGTCCTCACATCTTCAAAACATTATTCAAACACTTTTTTCCAAACAAATTTATCCCCTTTATGCGTGAGCTATGTTAATGGTTTATCCAATTGGGAAAAATAATTTATGAAATGTTGATAATAACCTTCTAAACCAATAAAATTATGTACCTTAGTTATACATGTTAGTGATATCCATTCTTGTATTTCTATCATCTTAGAAGGATCAAAAATGATACCTTCATAAGAAAAATATGTCCAAGGAAAGAAATCTCCTCAAGCCAGATTTCACACATACTAAACATCTAATATAATTCATTTCATCTAGGAGTATTTATAATAGCGCACTTGTGATTTTCAATATCTTTGCATATTTTGGATTATAAAAAGATATTATAAATTAATACCAGAAAAAGTTAACCAAAATATTCATTGAAAAAAATATTCAATAGATCCATGAAAATAAAAGGTGAATTAGTCAGTTCAAAAGGCATTACTGTAAGCTCATAATTCACATACCGTGTGTGAAATGTTTTCATTAGATTTTGTTCCTTCTTTACTCCAAACTGATGATATCAAAATCAAAGATAAATCATTGAAATATATTATTCTCCATGAATTTGATCGAATAAATAATCAATGAGAGGTTGGGGATACAAGCTCTTTATTGTTATATCATTGGCCTCCCTGTAGTCAATGCACAAGCTCATAGATCAATCTTTTGTCATAACAAAAAGAATAGGGGATCCCCATGTAGAGACACTATAGAGAATGAGTCCGTTATTACTCAATTACACATGTTGTTTCTTTAGTTCCACTAATTCCACAGTTTCCATTCTATAATGGGTATTCGATATGGGCATTGAACCTAGAAATTAGTTAATAGAAAATTCAATTTCTTGCATTGGATGATACCCAAGTAATTGACTTGGAAACACATCAACATTTTCATGCCTTATAGGTACACCATCTATTTGAACACTAATTTACTCATTCATAGATATTTAAATTTATTCCTCCCCAATAATTAAATTTAGAATATCTACTAGGGGAGGTTCTAGATTAAAATCAGATGGTGATGTTTCTGATATAAATATTTGGGATTTTTTATCGTCAACAAATATTGCAACCTCCTAATTCTTTAAAAAAATTATCACATCCTAGTCCGAAGTCCAATCCATACCAAGGGTTATAAATAATTAAATCATAGGTATGATTATGAGATAAGAAGATAAAGCATGGTTTTATTATATAATAATAACTGAATCACAAAACATTGCTGGAATGTTAATTTCCTTAGGAGTCTTGACTAAGAACACACCTGTTAAATAAAATTGGAAATATCTAATTTTACAATAATATTAAGAAGATATAAATTAATATGAATATAAATAATAAAATGAATCATAGGATAATGTTGAAGAAATAATTAATGTACCCTCTACCATGTCATTCAGATCATCAACCTCTATAGTTGTGATTGCATAAGCTTGGATTTTCTCACGTGGAATTTTATGAGGTATGATTTCTTGACGCTTAGGAAATAAATTTGCATAATTCCCCCATATCTTTACAATTTTTGCATTCAGAATTGGTATTATCTTTCTTACCCTTTAAATCATGAGTTTGGTGGCCTTTGTCACCACACTAGTAACTAACTCACAATTTTTTCAGGTAAGTACCTAGGTGTTTCTTACCACATTTACTACAGGATGGAAATTTATATATTCCCTTCTTCCCCTTATTTCCATTTCCTAAGTGTTCCATACATCTCTTATTCTCTTGATATTAATTAATGTCATAGGACTTAGAGAATTTACTTTCTATCTTGATAGTACATGAGACTATATCATTGTATGATGTGAAGGATTGTGAGAATAATGCTCGAAAAAGGAATGGTTCTAATCCATCAATAAATCAATCAATATTACTTCTTGGGATACATATATAATCTACATCATTCCTTGGTACACAAGTAATGTTAGCCTCATACTTTGCAATATTCTCATCCCTATTTTTCCACATACTCAGAAATTGCTATTTTATATCCGCTCGATGTTCGGGAGGGTAGTACTTTTCCTTGAAAAAAGAAATAAAGTCCCTCCATTCCATATTTCATACTTCATCATCCACCATTTTTTTGGAATAAATGACCACCATTTATCTGAATATCCTTTGAGGTGATAAACTTCCTTGACAACATTATCTCTTTTGCAACTCCCCATAGAATGAAATATTTTCCCTATTGAAATTATCCATTTTTCAGCTACAAATGGACTTGTAGTATCATTTATTTTCTGTTTTATTTTCCTTATGATGCGGTATAACATTGATCCTCCATGTAGTGGATCGGGGTCCTCCATACGGATGAGGATATTATTCATATCCTGAGTGAGTTGTCTGAGTACGGTTATAAGTTAATCAGCACATGTTGAATCACCATCTTTACTATAATTATATTTATTAGGTAGAAAATACCTATAGGGATTGATTGTTTTGAAACGATATCCAATCCTTCCACTAGGAACCATTTATAAACATTTTCATATACAAGATTAGTTTCTGAATCACAATAAATACTTCAAAACTAGTAATATACCTAACATAAATTGATTAATTTAGTCATATAATACATAATCAAAAAAATATGTTTTCTTTGAGGAATAATTTACATATAATTTCTTTATAATGGTTTCTAAGGATAGTTTGATTTATCCTAATCATATCAAATAGGAGTGTCTTAAAAAAGAGTGCAGCAAGGCCCATTTTCGTGCACCGGTTCCTGTATGAGTCTAACTCAATGTTGAGTTTATCAGAGTATACCCTAGATACATATATGCCAGAGCCGCCTTTAATTCCTAATAACTATATAGGGAGTTTTTTCATGGGAAATTTACAAAATATCAAAATTCCAAAAAATCTATGAATTTATTCTATTAAAATCATGAAAGTTGATCTTAAGGTAATGTTATATATTCAGAGGTTTTGTAAATCTGGTTTCCATGGTTTGTACTAAAAATATTCTAATACCAATTATAACACCATGATCCTAGTTACCCAATGTCCATTAATTATTATATACCATTGTCATGATCACAAGTGGTCAAATCCTGAAAGATAGATCATTTTAGTAGCCTTGGAAGTAAAATAACATAAAAAGTTTTAAAGTACTTTATGAAATAAAAAACAACAACATTGTGTCTCAATTTTATTCACTCACATACCTTTGTTTATCCCTATAATTCAGCAAAAATATACTTCTTCCCATCCTGGGAAATAACATTGAAAGTGGTGAGCTCAGATGTTCAATAAGGATAACAACATAGAAGATACGTTTATAGATAAGAATAAAAATTTAAGGAAATATATAAGACTAAAACACTAGACTTTTAAACAAAAACACTAGTGTAATATAGAAAATATAAATCAAATAATTTCATTTAGGTATTCACATGGATATTTTACAAGTCAAATAATCACATGTAATATCAAATGCTAATTTCCTAATGATGGAATGCATAATTCCAGACATCATAACCACATTGTCAAGACCTCGTGGCAAGACTAAGAATAATATTTTGTCAAAGCCTTATGCCAAGAAACAAGACTGTCTCATGAGACCTACCGATGCATCGAGGGACTATATCGGGACCGACCATTCCATTACTAAGATTAATGCATTACTCATATGAATAGGTTTAAACATAACATAAATATTCGTATTAAAACAATTAAAAAAAATGTTAATAATTTAACCACACATAATGAATGGTATAAAAATAGCACATAAACAATAAAACATATCACGAACCCTTCAATACTATAAGGAAGAATGTGTCACAATAAATCAACTTCATAAAATACAAAAAATGTTTTTGGGATAGATGAAATCAATCGAAAAACTATTTGAGAGAAATATATCTTTCTATATTGAAAACATTAAAAAGATGCATAATTAAAATAGAAAAAATTTATTTTGATAATATTTATATAATCTTGAAATTTAAGCTTCTAATGTGTTATAATGGTTGAAAAATAGACGCACCTATCGTATAAGATAAAAAAAACATTCCTTCAATAATTTTTTAAAAAGGTCATAAAGTACATTGTTTCGAAAAGGATAGAAAAATTCTGTTAATTTTTTTAAAATTCATAAATGGAATTAAATTACATTAACCCATAGTCTATGAATTTGTAATAATTATTTGAAATACCTTTTATAGAAATATGTATGTGGATGATAAAAATGTCCTAGTAAATACTTACATATAAACAACCTCTAATAGTAAAGCGATTGTAAAATAAACCCTTATCTTGTATTTTTCCTTAGTCAATGCTACATTAACCTATTTTATAATGATGAAATTATTGTTATTAAATTATTAAAATACCACATACAATAAAATGATATCATATATGTCCTACTAATATTGCATTGTTAATAATATTTCAGTAGTACCATTGTTTTGGGTGTTAACTGATTCGTTTTCTATTATATGGTTTTGATTGATTTGTCATATTTATTATGGATGAGATTTATTTTATTCATATAAAAAATTATATTAAGGTCTTAAGAATTAATTTTTATCAAAAAATGAAAATTATTCTTGAATCGTTAAAATGGGGAATGAAATATCATCGCGTCATGAAGACGGTAAATCGTATGTACGCACGAGGCACTATATCATTCTATTGATGGTAAAATGGAATTTAATTTGATTTTATATAATATATACAGAATAATTAACATGTTATATTTATTATTTACATTATTTATACTTGTTACTATACACATCCAAATACTGAAGTGTTGAATAACAAACTACACCACGATGTGGAGATGGTAAACCATATAAACAGATATATGGGGACTTTGTCATTAATAGGAAAGACAGAATAATGAATATGGTTGTAAAATATTAATAATAACATCTCATTATGTAGAAGGTACATGATTTATTATTTTGTTGTGGAAACATCAATGAAAGATGGAGTTGATGAAGAAAAGATCTTTGAAAATGTGATGAAGTAATTACCCCTTCTTATGGTTATTCCGTTTTATTTTATCAAAAATAGCTACATAGGTTGGATTTATAATCAATGTAAGGACGCTAGGATGATTTGAGGGTTGTTGGGAGAATATCTGAGTGGATTTTTCTGAGCTAATAGTATATATAGTTGTGAAATTAATCGAAGGGGAAGTACCATTTTATCCGAGCGGTTTGGATCACTCTAGAAAAAGAATGAAATATTATTTAATTATAAAATTATTTTCGATTTATAACTGCTCCAGTTAGATTTATTTTATTGATAAGGTGTGTATGTGTCTAAAACTCTCATACCATAGGTTTTAGACATGTTTAAATCATCATATTAACTTTATATTTTAGATACAACTATTAGTTAAATAAATTAACTTTTACCATATCTTCTTGTGTTATTATACAACCCGGTTAATAAACATACTCTAAAATACAAGTGAACCTCAATTGGTTACTTAATGAAATATATAATTATATATGTCCTTTTTTGAACCGTATATTTTTAGTACAATTATATAATTTAGTAAAATATTATTATCTTTATGAACGCATTTTTGTCAATTTTGACACTATTTTGTATTTTTTTTGTAAAAGTTCGCACAAGATGATTACTTTGAACAAAAGATATAAAATCAACCATAAAATATCATATTTACCTAAATATACTACGGTTAGAAGAAAAACATTTTAATCATATTTAATTTAATATTTATAATATCATTTATTAGATTCATACATTAATAATGAAAATAAATCATAAATACTATGTCATAATTAAATATACTCATTTTATTACTAATATTTATAAATAAAATAAAATGATATATTTAATAGTTCTATCTTTCTAACGATTATTTATTGTCTAAAATACAACTTAAATGAACACTTATAAAAATATTTTACTAAAAGTTATATGTTTTGTTACATTTTCATTAACCTTAATTTAATTATTACAAAGTGTCATTTTCACTTAAAGGTTTCACCATGTGGTCCAAACAAATCATCTAATTGATGACCATGGTTAGACATGTATCATCCAATAGGGTTACAACACTTGTGTGGAGAATTTTATATTATTATTTTATTATTATTTACCCTTATTTACTAGATTAAACCTTTAACAATGGTAAATAAAATATTTACTGAAGTTACTATTTATAATGTCTAAAAAATTATACCTATTTACCCAATTTAAAACATCTAATTCCATATATGGAATAAATTTTTCTAAATTCACAAAAAAGAAGTTTCATAAATTAATTAAAAATTTATTTATATTGTCTAACACAAAAAGTTGGTTTTTCATAAACAAAAACTATCAAAACATTGACATGTGTTTATGTAATATTTAAAAGTGAAATTAAATCAGCACGCTACCCCCAAGAGTTTGCTGAGTTGTATTGACATCCTACTCAATACAACTCAGCAAGCTACCACCAATAGTGTCTTAATCAAATCCATCCAAACTTTGTATGATGTTGTATGTAGATATATGTACACATTATAAAGAAATTATTATCACATTATCATTTATTAATTATTTTAATATATTAACACTAGGGTTCCCTATGACACCTACAACTCATTACTAAATATGGAAATTGTTAATGCCTCATGAAATCCAATGGTAATATCATACAATAATAAATAGTTTGAATAGTGTCACAGCTCGATGTACTAAAAATGATATGATATCTCATAACATTATTTGAATCATGTCAGGGATTAAATTATTCTCATGTGAGGAAATATCTTAGAGTACCATTTTTATAATAATTATTTCAAAAGGAATCACTATGTTACCATTCATTAAATCATTGAATTTTCATGACTATGTTTCTATCATAGATTCATAATTAATGAAAATGTTACCATTCATTAAATCTAAAAATTTGGTTGAAAATGTTACCATACATACATAAAAAATAAATGAACATGTTACCATTCTTTTAATCGCAAAACTTGGATTACCATGTTTCCATCATTTAATTAATGTTTAATGACTATGTTACCATTCAATATTTAATAATAAATAATTGAATGAGCCTGAAATTGTTCGTAATAGTTTGAAGAATGTGCATATTACCAATCACTATTTAAAACATATAACATTTATACCATTTATCGAGGTTAATCAACATTATCCACATTATCTCATATTTCACATCATGAAATCAAGCCAGATAAATCAACATTTAACCCCCTTCCCTAATATCAAATTAATTATTTTAACAAATAATTAATTAGTTCATATCATTCCAAATTCAACAATTATCCATCACATGAAACCCCTTAATTAATTCCCCAATTAATTAATCACATCAAAACTTTAATTAACACAAACTTCAATTAATCACTTATATTCTGTAGCTAATTCTTCAATTACTAATCAAAATAATTACTCTAGTTAATTAAATAATTAACAAATCACATATACTTCTCTACTTAATTACACAATTACTATTCATATCAATAATTTTAATTTATTCGCCAATTAATTAATCACGTTAAATTCATTAATTAATTCAATAATTAATTAATTACATTAATTATATCAGTCAATTCTACAATTAACATAACTATAAAATTACATCACTAATTCAACATTAGTTTATGTTATAAATACCTTCGATTAATTTACCCAACAAATTATTCATACCATTCCCATTAATTAACACATCAATTAATTAATGAATATCCAAAAAATCAAAATACCATAATTAACTCATCAATTAATCATATCACTCTCAATATCAATAAGTAATGATTAATTATATTTTTAATTTTACCGAATCATCAATATCAATAATATATAATTAATCTTATCAACTAAATAATTCCCTACCACATTATTAATTACAAAATTAATTATCATAAATTTTGAACTCAATACCACATGATTAATTCAATAACTAATAATCTCAAATCAGAATCTTTATATCAAATAGTTATTTCTAAAATTATTCATTTCAAAATAATATCTAATTATATATATTATGTATATCAATTGATTCACCAATTAATTAATCAATGTCACTCAATTGCTTCATCATGGTAATCCACATTTTCTAATGCACACATTAATTAATCTAACTCATTCAATTTAATTAATAGAACTACCCTTATTAATCAATTCACTAATTAGACATCTAACATAAATTCTATTCATTAATTATACAATTAATTAACTCATACAAACCCTTCAATTAATTCTCTAATTAATTTTCCACATCATCCCGATTAAATAATTCATTATTTAGTAATCCCATTTAATCCCTTTAACTATTTAGAAAATAAAATTCCGATGTCTCAGACAATTATTTAATTCCAAAATAAAAAATCGCATTTTTATTTCATGAATTAAATAATCACATTACTCACATTTATTAATTTTTTTATTTATTTAATCCCGTATTTTATATATAAATCAAAGTATCATTTCTCATATAAATTAAATCGTCGATTAATTTATTCAAATCCACAATCACAGAATCCCACAAAATTAGTTCATCAATTAATTATTACATCTTATTTAAATAAATAAACCAACTTAATTATTCAGTTACTCATAATATATTAATCAATTAAATATCCCCATTAAATTAATCAACTAGTTGCTCTATCACTATTAAATCAATCACATTAATTAATTCCTCAATCAATTATTCCAGGTCAATAAATTTAATAACCATAAATACTTGAAAAATTAATTCTACAATTAATTACACCCTTTCCACAACCTCAATATAATAATTATTAAATTCTCAATTAATTATTCCTTCTTAATGATCACTATTTTGATATATAGTTAATTATAAAATATTTATCCAAAATCAAAATTTCTTAATCCCACTTGTTCCCATTAAATAATTTAATATCAATTAATTATGTTCTACCAACTAAATAAATCTATAATTTATTCGCACAAATAATTCTCAAATTCAAAAATCACAATATATCATAATTAATCTTTCAATTAATTTTACTATTCAACGATCCATAAATTTCATAATTTCACAAGTCCAAAAATTTTTAGTCTACAAAATTAATTTACTCTATCTGTACATCAAATTTCTCAACAGATATATAAATTATAAAACTTGCATATCAAAAATTATAAATCAAGATTATGTTATTTGAATTTTTGACCACATGCCTCAAGAACAGTGATGAATTTTTACCAATAGATATCCCAGTTTGAAGTGAATCTATCATGAACACGACAAAGAACACTGTGTATATATGAAACCTAAATATTTGATTAAACGAAACAATATCTCATAACATTAGACCCAAATCCAATGATCTATGCTCAAGATTTATCAAATATAAATCTCATTCCAATTGTAGAAGAACATTTTTATTTTATCTATGATGAGGCACAATAGATAGATAGTTCAAAAACAAGAAGAACACACATATTTTGTAGGTGAGTGGAGGGTATTCAGTCAAATATGTTAGTGCATAGAGGATTTTTAGTCTACGATATAGATTAACTGAGGAGATATAGTCCAAGGAGGATTATCTTTTGAGGATAACTGGTCCATGGATGAGGTTCATTGGGCTAATGAAGCATAAAGATAAGGTTCCAAGATCCAAAAATGATGTAGAAGTGATTCTGTAGGTTTACAGGGTGATGGAGATGTGTTTTTAAAAAGGTGGTTTTGATAATTACATGATTTGAATCCTTATTTTATGTCATGTAATTATTTTTAATCTATTTTCAATTTTCCATAAGGAAATCAAGTCAAACCATTAGAAAAAACTAATTAAATATTACACGTGCTTAAATCATATTACATGTGGTGAAATATAACACTTGGTGAAATCTAATTACTCATGGTGAAACCTTACATGTGGTGAAATATAATTACTCTTGGTGAAATCTTACACGTGGAGAAATATAATTACATGTGGTGAACTATTATATCTTGAAATGTTGACACATGGAGAAGGACAGTTACATTGTTTGTAATCTACTTTCGTGACATGTTGACCAGAGGTGAAAACTACTTACATGGGGTGTAATTTTTTTTTTGTGAATTAATTCAAGATGAAAATTAAATTCACATGGTCTACCCAAAATAATTCACATTATCAGTTGGGTCTATAATGAGTATTTATTCTACATATAGAACTCAATATATAATCCTATTGCACCCCTAGAAAATGAAGAATATTAAAATATACCAACCATATAACAACTCATCCTCAAGTGGTACTTTAAAGCACCACTATGATTCCATGTGAAAATGATTGGGCCACTAGGCCAATAAATCATCCTACCTTTCTAATGTATCCTCCTAAACACTACCATGTTTCCAAACACACGACCTATCATCATAGTATATTTCAAAAACACACTCCCATAAGATCCAAACACATGTATCATGGGCTCCTCAGTGGACTCATTGGTAAGGTGAAAAATTCACTAATATTCCTAACATGTTTTCCCAAATAACTACTCCAATCATCTAAATTAACTCCATCCAATATTTACACTCAATCGTGCAATAAATATACAATGGAATGGAAAACAATCCACCACCTCCAAGGCCATCCTATCCCTTCAATGCGAAATTTAAAAAAGGACATTACATCCTCCTCATTTTCATTCTGATGCCACCATTTCAAACCAATCATCTTGCTCCCCACACGTACCACTGATTTACCACTCCCTACAATTAGAGCATTGATAACAACATCTTTCAAGTATCTCAAACACTATGGTTTTCATAGAAATCTTGTCAGTCTTGAGAACTGTATCTATAAACTGTTGATGTTGTATCATCTTCCATCGATCAACACATATACCATTTTGCAAGTGTATTCTCTAAGAGACCCCATATACAAAAAATATTTAGATAGAAATGGAAAAAATACATTTCATTATCCACATATTCGAGATAATGTCAATTTAGGGGACATAATAGTCACTAATTAAATTTACACTAAGTATTCATTGATGAATACCTCCACCAATCCTTTATTACTGATGACTCCTACCACAATAGAACCATATTAACCTTTTGAATGTCTCAGGCATCCCTTCCAACCAAAATCTCATTGTACAACCAAAAACTAGACCATCCCTCACACAACTCGCAACCGTGTTCTCAAACATGGGAATTCTCACTACCCAAAGCTTACAATTCAAAGGAAGAATAATGAAATAATTTATTCTCATTTCACAACATTAAAAAAATAATTAAGTGGTTTTTACAGATAACCATATAAAATATTTTCCCATTATTCTTACAGCACGGTCAAATTTGAGGCACTATAAAAACCCTTCACAATCTTACACCTACGTCTCTATTAATAAGGATAACCCAATTATAATTATTCAAATTTATTTTTTAGAAAACAATTTATTATCAATAAAGATAATTTTAAAATATTTCCATAATTTATGTTACGAACTATTTTCATTTCAAATTCAAAACCTAGGGAAAATAGTTCATGTTCTACCATATATGAAAAAGACATTTTTCTATGTCTTCTTACAATATTGAATGTCAAAAAAAGTTTCCAAAGTGCCAATAATCCTTCATGAACACTCAAATATCATGCCACCGAAGGTGATGAGTTAATGTCATCAAAACAAAAAACAAAAAATAAAATCACACAATAAGTATATCTCCCACATTGAAATAACACTGAATTAAAAACATAAACAACAGTAACAAATATCCAACTATGGGTACTTGTGTTTTACCTCATACATGGGGTAGTTACTCCCATGCGCGAGCTCATAATCAAGCACTAAATCTTCCTTGTCTCATGTCTACCTTTCCTAAATAATTTTGAAAAAGAAGAATAATGAAATCCTAACCTCTAATACCACATTGTAAAATCCTATACCAAATACGACGCACTGGTGTCCTAATCAGTCAGTCACATGACATTAGACACACCTCACCATATATAAGAGGCTACCAACTAATATCGATGATATTGTATGTGACTAATGGAGATACTATACCCTATTTTATTATATTAATATACCAATATAAGTAAATAAATAATATGTCAAGAAATATAGAAAAATAAAAACTATTAATATCACAAGATGACCAAGACATGAAATATATTCTCATTAATAATAGGTTGATATTCCAGGATAAGTACATTCCATGTGACAGTATAAAAGACATAATATAAATATTGACACCAAAAAATTCCCAATCTATGTCCCAACACGACATCTAGTTCACTCCCCATGATCCATCCCAACTCCTCCATGTAATGAATATAATTTTCTATTTAACCTATCATGAATTCAAAATTTCTATTTAGGTACTGATCAGACATCCCAATAAGTGTTTTACATCAACATAAAAGGTCACCAATAGTAGTGTTTATACCAAATATAGTCAGACAGTGAATTAATGTATATGAATAAATAAGTGAAATACATAAATAAATTGTTATCACATTATAATTTAATCTTTATTTAAATATATTAACTCCATGTTCCCATAGGACCCATGTACCATAATAATAACTCGGGATCATGCCATAGATCTAGGCATTCCATAGGTAATATTATATCTTAATAAATAGTTCGATTTGTGCTAGATCACGACGTATTCAAAGGTGATATGATATCTCAGAAACTAACTCAACTTTTCAAGGAGTTTTAATTATTCTCAAGTGAGGCCATATCTTAGAGTACCATTATTAACATTCATATTTCACAATGAATGACCATGTTACAGTTCATTAAATCAGATAATTTGGATGACAATGTTAAAATCCTTATTCTATAATATGACCATGTTACCTTACATTAAATTAGAAAATTTGGATGTCCATGTTATAATAAATATTTCACAAATGAATGACCATGTTTCCCTTTTTTTAATCACAAATTTTGGATGACAATATTAACATCCTTTAATTCATGTTTAATAACCATGTTACTATTCACCATTTTGTAATAAAAACATTGATTTAGAAAGATACAATTAATTATAGGTCTTCGAATAAGAATGTTACCATTCACTATTTTACAGATATCACATATGTCACATATATTATTGTTAATCAACAAAAGACACATTATCATATAATGAACAACATCAAATCATGTAGGATTAATTTTAACTTAGTCTCTTACCCAAATATTACATTAATTATTTTATCTCTTAATTAATCAGCTCATATTCACTTCTAATTCAACTGATAATATACAAATGAAACCCCTTAATTAACAGCAATCTCACTCATTAACCCAATTGTAAATTTATAAGTCATACTCTCTAGTTACAAAATCAATTAACTAATTATAAAAAATTTATATACTAAATTCTAGAATTACCGAATCACATAGACTATTTTGTAAAATAAACCATTATTTAATCACATTAACAATATTTATCAATTAAATAAATAATTAATCACATTTTAAAGATTAATTATTACAATAATTAATTAATTAAATCAATTCTATTAGTTAATTCAACAATTGACTAAACACATCAATTACATCACTAATTCAATAATCTATCTAACACATAAATCCCTTTTATTAATTTCTATAATTAATTATTCATGTCAATACAATTAATTATTTCATAAATAAATTAATCCACATCCACAAACTTAAAATCCCATAATTAATCACACCACTAATTATCTCAATAATGATCTCAATAACTCATTATTAATTATGAAATTAATTATCTCGAATCATCTTTCTCAATATCACATTGTTAATTCAGAAATTCATTATCCCAAATCAATAATTCAATATCACATAATTATTTCTAAAATTAATTACCATAAATTTAAATATCAATGTCACATTAATAATGCAACAATTTATCATATCAAAATAATAAATAAATATCTCATTATTAATTAAAAAATCATCACATATAAACCACTAATTATCCCAATGATCTATGTTAATTAACTATCCAACTAAATAATACTATTCACATAGTTGATTCATCACAACAATACCTGTTACAAAATTCCCAAATTAATTAATCTAACTCATTCAACTGCATTAACAGAACAGAACCTATTAATTAATTCTAAAATTATTAACCTTACATAGTTTCCATTAATTTATTCATCAATTAATTAACACATAAAAAATCTTCAATTAATTCACTAATTATATATCCATATAAATCCCATTAATTAATTCATATTACTTATTCCCATTAATTCCCTTTAACCAATTCTCTATTTAGTTTTCCGTATCATGTTCCATTAATTAATTCCAAATTAACTAATCCTATTTCATAATTTAGAAACTAAATAATCCCATAAATAACATTAATTAATTCTTTAATTAATTAATCCATTTATTTAAAAATAAATTAAATAATATATTTTCTCACATTAATTAATTCATTGATTAATTATTTCAACCCGAAAATAAAATAAACACACATAATGAATTCATCAATTAATTATTTAAATTTAATCAAATCAATTAAACATATTAATTCTTCAATGAATTGTTATATCAAAATCAATTCTATATCACCAATTAATTCATAAATTAATTATTCTATCTCTCTTGAATCATTCAACAAAATTTATTACAATCATAATTGTTCCATGCCAATCAATTTAATAACCATGAAAAATACAATAATTAATTATACAGTTTATTATCCCATTTCAACAACCTCAATACAAAAATAATTAAATTGTCAATTAATTACTCTATCTCAACGATCTCTATGTTGACATAATTAATTAATCAATAAGTTATCCAAAAAAATTATATACCCAATCATTCCAATTGATTAATTTATAATTAATTATTTATGTTCAACTATATAAATAACACAATAATTAATTCTCAGAAATAAATATAAAATTAAAAAAAAACTCTAAATATTATAATTAATACTAAAATAATTTATCCCATTCAGTGATACCAAAATTTCAAAATTTCAAAATTCCCTCATTAATCATGTAACTCAATTAGATAATTTTATTTGGAAATTTAATTGCCTAAAATTTCTAAAAAATGTACAAAATTCATATAAGTAATGAAAATGATTGCCTAAAAGATATTAATTTTATACCACCTAAGTCAAGAAAAATGATGAATTCCTTCCAACTAATATCGCTAAATTGAATCAAATCGTTCAAAAAAAATATAAAATAAAGAGTCTATAACAAAAACCAAAATATACAATTAAATGAAAGAAGATATATTAACATAAGACATATATCCATACAACATGTATCTAGATTCATCAAATACATATCACAATAAAACAATGGATAATCATATTCCTTTTCTTTTAGAATAAGAGAATTAGAGTGGTAGATTATAATCAAGAGGAACCCCCAACGCTATGTAGTTTGCAGAGGGTGTTAGGTCGAATGGGGTGGTGCATGGGGGAGCCTCAGTATAAATTGAAAATTCACATAGGAGTTTTGGTCTATGGAGGAGGCTCATAGGAGGATCTGTAGACCAGAAAAGAGGTTGATATGGATTTTGTGGCATGTAAGAGTGGGTTACATAGACCAAGAACATATGATAGGCGAGTTCAGAGATTTCTGTGGCATTAGAGATGTGTTTTTAAGAAGAAGGTATGAAAATTAAATGGGTTCAAATCTAATTTCACACAATTTAATGATTTTAACTAATTTCTTATATCTCTGAAAATCATTTAAAACAATTAATATAAATAAATAAAACACTACACTTGGTGAAATCCAATTAAACATGGTGGAATCATACACATAATGAAATATAATTACATGTGTTGAATTATTACATGTTTTTAAATCTCAAACGTCGTAAAAAATTACTAGATGTGGTGAAAACGTATTTCTTGACATGTCAAGATGTGGTGTAAGATAGTTACATGGTCTATAATCTACTTCTGTGTCATATTAACACATGGAGAAAACTACATACATGGGGAGTAGAATTCCAAAGTTGTCATTTAATGAAAACTTTGAACTTAATTCACAAGGTCTGCCCAAAAAGTTCTTATCTTGAAATAGGTCCATAAAATGTATTTTTTCTACAGCCTGACCTCACCATGTTATTCTTATGCACCATTGGAAGAGGAGGGATCTCCTAGTCCCCAATAGTCTCTGGCCAATATTACAGTTAGATTATATCTCTATCAAACATGGTTTTAAAATGGATCTACACTAGTGATGGAGTGATAGTGATTATGATACTCAACCTCTAATGATGGTAGATAATTATATCAGATGTAGCCATAATACAACATTCAAGCATGATTCATGTTTACCAAAACCCATTAGTACACTTTTACTCGCCCACGTACTATAGTAAGACACTATAATCAACTGTAACTAATCCCCAATAGCTTCCCTCATCCACTCCGTGATCACGATGTGGATAAAGAATCAGAGTATTTAATGATCATCTTGGGAATTTCATGATTCAAGACAACTTCCTGCTGAAAAATGGTTGTGAAACTAAAAATATTATTTTTTGTCATTACTCTCATATGATAGAGGAAAAAAGAGTTTTCATTGATAATTTAATATAACCCCATTAGATTCAAAATCTATATTATGGGTTTTTAGAAAATCCTCAACTCCAAGAAATATATTTCTAAACAAAAACAATCTCCTCCCCTCTTGCTTCTATAGTATTACTAGGGTCACTCTCCATCCTCAAACACAGATGATGAGCTTCCCACCATTGAACAATATATTAGAAAAATATCCATTTCATATCTAGTCACACTACATCTCAAAATTGATATCACAATGTTGTACCTACATGTCTCTATAATGAAGATGAGGGGTAACAACTATCAATATGAGGTAAACCTCAATATCTTCATGCGTTTTACATGATCTAATTCTGATATTGACCACACATTGATGTCATCGAGGAAGACATCCACAGAAAGATCCAAGAAGGGTAAAATATCTAGATCGTAACTCTTACATATCTACTAAGGATAACAACACACTGAAGGGTATCACTTTTAACTCAAAATATCCATAGTGTCTTCTGAAAAAGCATATCTAGTATATCCCACTCTAATTACAGAGATAATGTAACCTATCTTGAGGAAAAACTCAATGAATAAATATATAATTATTGAGATTGGATACACTTCCTCGCATCACCATGTTCATGTAACACCAGTTCAAACCCAATATGAAACACTCATTATCCTCTTAGGATAACAACCTTGAGATACCTAGGTGAACACACTAGGTCTTACAACCCCCCCCCCCCTTAAAAACTACTAACTACACCTTATTTTATTATTCTCAATGGTTTCCATATG
Source organism: Viscum album (assembly GCA_963277665.1). Classification (NCBI taxonomy): domain Eukaryota; kingdom Viridiplantae; phylum Streptophyta; class Magnoliopsida; order Santalales; family Viscaceae; genus Viscum; species Viscum album. The sequence continues at coordinate 478,855,706 of OY728148.1, forward strand.
ATGTAATATAAAAAATAGTGATTTTCCTAGGTGCCAGTACTTTCATAGGAGTATCACTCAGTTTGGAGACAAACCTAGAACATCCCAATTAAATACATCATAATACACAACAAACACTGGATGAAAATAAGTCTCATTGAACCAACTAATTCAGAGGTATTACATGAAAAATTATAATAATTAATTCATAACCTCCTTCCCATGAGTTCATATTTCTCATCATAGGATCACTCGTTATCAAAGAAGGAGAACCCCCTCACAATGAACAACATGTAATTCTACACAAATTTGTGGAAGAAAAATGAGCATGGAAGGAAAGAAACAAGTCTATATTGATGAAATATTTTTATTTTTTCTCCCCTATAATGAATATATTCCCCACAATAATATCTTTTTTGATACAGTTAAGTCACACTATAAATAGAAACATGAAAAAATTATCCATATCTATATTAGAATCCATCACATCAGTCAGAATAAACTATCCACTTGTGTCACTAGGTACAAAATATGGAATAAACATTGGGATAATCATTCCAAGACTTGATGTGAAATCTAAAGCTGGGGTGTTGAAGACACATCTCTTAACTCGATCCACAATACAATACTCTATGGGATCCTACAATGTGTAAAATATTCATTCATTTTCCTATATGTTTATGATAACTTGGTATAAATCTAGTACATTATCACCTCAACGGTCCATAAAAAATACAATGTTACTCATTCACTACACCTCATCACTATCAAAATTGGGAGCAACTAACATGGCTACATAGTTATGGGTCACGTATGAACACTGCGTCTCATTATGGGAATTTTTATCATTCTAGTTATCCCCAAATTCAAATAAAGTATAAATGAACATGGATTTTTTTATACCCAATTTATCTATAGAATGGAATTGGAAAATTTTGTAAAAATATTGAATTATACATGTGTCTATCTATACTACAACAAAATTAGAGGTAACCCAAATAATTAATCATAACATTAATAGAGAATATGGTTAATAATCATCAAGAGTCTCTAGCTATCCATGATTATTACCATTATATTATCAATCATAGAGTGGTCCACCGGGGAGTGGTGGTGGTATAATTAAACCAATGAGCTGAACACCTCCTACTACTCCTCGACCTCATATATCCTATGTACCACCCATTTGGCCTCTAGAATCCATCCAACAACTCTATAATTGTAGTATTTATATCATATATATTAATTCATCATGAATTGTATGAAAATATAATGTTATATGACTATACCCTACATAGAAATAGATGCTTCTTTATAATTGCAGAGCTAATGTGATCCAAGGTATTAATTGAAACTGATGGTTCTACGACTTGAATCAAATTCCAACTAATGGGTGGTTTATTTGACCCTCCATCCCAAGTGATCCAACCTCATAAGCTCATAACTTGTTCTCGAAACCTATTCATCATTATACATCCCTAAAAATATCCATCCATGACTCTGTGTGACATGATAAATCTAGATGAATCACTTGATGTGGGTCTATGAACTGATCAAAAGGAGAAAGAGTCTCCTCCTAACCATCAAAATAAAATATTTCCTTATAACTAATCATGTCCATGGAGGACTTTTTCCTCATTATGTTTACAACTAAATCTATTGTGGGAACCAAGATGGCTATTGTAATGTAAATATCCTATCTGAGATAATCTGTATGATGATCAATAATTATATCTGGTGTGATAAATCTTGATGGACATGGAAAGCACAACCAATAACTATATGATGAATTTATAAATTTTATTCCAAAAACTAGTGCATATATTTATCGAGTACAGTGATAGGCTATCAGGGTCATTTTGAATGGATATATCAATAACCACAAAAAAACTAGAATCCATTTTCTAAAATTTGAACTCGAAACATTTAACACTATTTCCCTAGTAGCCAACCAAGACTCACTTCTTGAAAAAACACAAATTTTTTCCTATGATGGATCCTACCTTGATACCACTCTATTAATAATATAACCAATTTCAATCAATTCCTAACTACAATAATAACTCTTTTAATAGACCATAGATTGGGGACAAATGATGAGTAAGAATATCACAGACATGTGAGGCCTTTTCTCAATATACTAATATAAAAACAAATCTCTAATCGAATATAGAACTAAACATTAAAAAATGATAATAATTCATTCAATCATAAACAATACCAAAATAAAATTATGAAACAAATTACTAGAAAATTTCAAATGATTCCATACAGAAGAACACAAAAATGGAAAAAATGTATGATATTCTTAGAAATACGGGACTTCTAAAAAATGAAACACTAGTATACACCATTATTCATCTTTCACTACCTATGATCCACATTCTCTGAGTTCTCAAGATAACCTATAAAAATGAATTTTTTCTTCATAATACATGTCATGTTATGACATATCCCATGTAATGTTGAGTAAAACAATACCCTATGGGACACCATGATAACAATAAACATAAAGAATCCAAATTAGTCATCTCAATAGACACGTGTTTTTCAAAACTGATATGAGATATAATTACAAGTAATGATATACTAGATATAATCATAAAATAAAATGAGTCACAAGATGTCCCTACCACTTTTGGTAATATATCCTCCATGACATTTCAATTTAACACTCGTCTAGGAGGAATCCCTCCATGATCTATAATTCCAATGATGACACTAATCCAGAAGGGAATTCACCTTAGGTATAGAAAAAAATAACCATGAAGGTAACTTATATGGTTTAGCCATGACATAGACTAGATATGAGTAATTCCCCATAAAAATATTTAATATTGATACAATTATTGGGGGAAAATACATAAGTATCATTGGGGGACACAATAATCTACTGGAACCATCCTTTTATATAAAGTATTGACACCACTATAAGTGTTGTCAATAATAATTACAAAATCACTACCTAGGGAAAGATAATGAAAATGCAGATCAATCATATCCTCTTAGAGAGATACATGATCAATCCACTGAGAGGTATAGTTGATGTGGATTGTGACATCACAATCCAAAACAATCGAACTTCTTCACACATCAATGATCATTAGGATGCTGGAGAGGGTTGATCCTATGTGATGAGAATGATATGATACAAAAAAAATAGGAATGATACAAAGGGATAACACTCAACAGATACTTGTCAAAGGAAGATCACAGAAGCTCAAAATAAAGTTACAATAATAATGTTCTGGAAGATATTATATCCTAAGCTGATTAGACTCTATGTCTCTAGTGGTACATGGCTGGTATCCCAATTATTGACATTACCCTTGTCTCATTATCACATTTCATTGACATTTCTATAAAACATGGTGTGTCTTTAGAGGTAAATGGCTTTTATAATTATCCCTTAAACTCAAAATTCAATTCTTCATATGATCATATAAACTTGGCCAACCCCACTAACGTGGCCATATTTGAGTACACAGTTCTATCCAGGTACTCCAACAGTGCCATGATAATCACAAGTATATGTCATGTGGGAACACATAGCCACTTATGAGTCTACCCCCTATACCCTCTGAGCCATCTTACATGTGTTACATAGCATGAGGCTTAAAACACATGATCTGTAAAAATGAAACAACCTCCTGGGCATGTCCCCCCAGTACATGTCGACTCAAACAAATAAGGGTCACATGGAGTTTGAAAATTGTCACATGGCATGTGATACATGTAAATACATAGAATACTCAACACCACAAATAGGGTAATACATTGAGTGGTTTTATGTTAATATATGTTGTGTGGCCAGGTTTTTTCCAAAACCCATAGAATTAATCATGTGTCTTTCACAGACTCTCTTGTCAATTTAAATTCTAAATGATTTTTCCATCGAACCTAGATATGATCCAACCATCCCTCATCATTTACTGCTCGATGGATTTAATATATTAAACTATTGAAGAAGAACCTCTTGTTACCTATCCTTATTAGGATGAGTATAATGAAACCCGAGGAACTAATATTCACACTAAAAACATCTTTATTTTCAAGAATACATGATTACATCACTAGGGAATGAAATTGGACCCTCAAAAATGATATTCTACACAAATGACAAACATGATTCAGTCATTTCTGATTAATCATCGTACTACATGCCAAAATATAGGACAACTATGAATATGGATATATAATGGTCTGAAATACAAAATATGAAAATGAACCTATTTTATTTTCTTGATTGTCTATGACCTTCTTCTGTTATAAATAATAATGAATAACTAACAATAAACAAAAAATTAATAATTATCCCCCAAATCAATGATAAAAATCCAAAATCTGAAAAATTAAAAATCATTGAGTCAATCTATTATTTGGTTTTTTTCAAGGGAAAATAATATTTGGATAAATATAAAAAACAAAAACCCTATATTGTTTTTTGGTTAATTACTGAGGAAGAAATGATGCACATTATTTTTCAGTGATGAGATATACTATTGGTGTTATCGTTGTGGTTACCATTTATTATATGATCATCAATCCACATTAACTATTCCCATCAACATCATTCCATGATATCATCTCAATTACAAGCTTTATGAGGATAACCCTAAGGATTGGTCATCGAAATTTATTTATTGTGCAAAATATATGATGATTCTTCATCATAAAAAATAAATAAATAAATTTATTTTATATCACTATTTGTGCCTGAAAATGTTTTCAATAAAATTACCAATGAATATATATGGATTAATTCATAGTGCGGGTGAACCCCACATTATTAACTCAATGTTGGTTTCTTAATTCTGATACGAGACTCCTATTTGTTATTATTTTACTTTTTTAGGAATCAAATTATCATGTAATATTAGCATTATAAATATTTTTAAAATATCATTTCTACGTTCTTCGTGCCGCAAAATCTCATACTGCATCAATTTTTAGCTTCATAATTATATATATATATATATATATTTGTGTGTGTGTGTCTGTTATAAAGTATTAAATTAAAAAATTGATACATTTCATAATAAGTCACTCTTTATTATTCATGAAGAACATAAACTACCACTGCCTGGATACCCCATGTAGCATCATATAAATCAATGAAAAACAATGCTTCTTATTATCCGAAATCATACTCAAGGATATCCATTCATTATCCTGTGAATGCTCAATCACTGAATATTTATAAAAATACCTCATACTTATTTATTTACTATATTTGGAAATTAAAGATAATTCACCTCTGAATTTCATCATCAGGAATCTCAACCCTGTAATGATCCTATTGTACATCTTGTTAAACATTTTCAGTTCATATAAATTAATGAATTAAAAAATTATCCATGCATGAAAAATAAAAAATAATATTCGATTCATTTACCAATAACATGTAATATTTATTATTAATTAATTAAGGTCTACCATGATCCTAAGCTCTTCCAATTTGAATTATAGCTATAGATAATAGTTATTCGGGATCCATTCTTTGGTCTATACCCCTCAAACATTATCACTTCACACAGTGTGCTAAATAAATATAACATTCCTTTAATCAGTTCATTAGGGTATCTAAAAACATATTCCCAACCATTATCCATTTATTACATTAATTTCCATTATAATATACCACCATTTCATTTCCAACCAATTAATTTGACACTAGTTCTTACTTCCAAATGATATCACATCCCTAAAAATGAACATTGATACCAACATCTCATGAAAATTTACCAATATATATATACCCCATTGGAATAATATAAAAATTAAATAGATTATAAAAATTTAATCGTACCTATAATTATTGATTTTTTTATAAGAACTGAGAATAGATGGTTTGTAGAAATCAGAAGAATTACCATATTTGACGATCATAAGGAACAAGTGGTCTTCTAAGGCCACCAATAAATCCCTTATCATAAAAATAAAATTAGTTACCTATATATTTAAGAAATTTTATATAAATAGAGAAATTTAATAAAGGAAAGTGGAAGTACTGAAAAGAATATTAGACAGCGACCACAAACCCCAAACAACTCATGTACAACTCTATGAGCTATAAATTTATAGATTGATCAATAACCTTCTCACGAGAACATAAAAAACTACTCATATATAAGTATACTGACAATAATAAGTATACTCAACAGGATCCACCGATGTGTCTTGTAAAAAAGAAAAAAATCATATTAAAGTCAAATAAATAAATAAGTGAAGCTAACTCCAAATGTAAACAAGAATTCAATGTTCTTAGCCTCTCCATGAATTTTTAACCATGTTGAAATTGCAAATAATATTATACTCATTATGTAATATAAAATGTACCCCACTACCACTTCCCTACATGTTTTCAGTAATCCCAAATATCACATGTCCAAATATAACTCTCATTAAATAAACACTACACACTGATAACACGAGAGCGACTATAACACATCATGAACCACATGAGAAAGATAATCTCATAATCAGATTCTGCATCTATAGATATTGTATGATAATTTTCTTCCACCAACACATCCTTTAAATCATTTATTATAATAAATGTAACAGAAAAAATGAAAACATTATTATAATTATCATTAAGATATTTTATCTATAAGTACATTTAAATGAATTGGTAATAGGACATGTCATGCATTTACATTAATCAATGGGAAAGGTTACCACTTCAAAAACCCACAAATAATACTTCCAGTAGTTGATAGAATGGATATAGGGGCTTGTGAGTCATCAATAAACAGAAAACCTTGATGTTAGGAAAATACCATCACTTAGTCTTATGGGTGTAATTTTCCCTTTAAAAATGAGTTGGGTAATGTATGAAATCACATAAAATATAGATATATTTATATATAATTTAAAGACTAATGGAGAAAACCTAACCTTAATCACAAATGTAGCAAGGAACCCTTAGGAACACAAATGAAAAATTTATGGACTATATATTCTATAAAATTAAAACCATTTCTATTTTTTTAATTAATTATTTCTTGTAAAAATATCAAAATTTAATTAAATCCCATTCGAATTTATTTCTTTCCCTGCATAAAAAGCCCAACACTATAGTACCACTTGGTTTATCTCAATTACATATTTTCTTCAAGAATCAATTCAATTATATATATTATTTAACATTCACTAATATTATATAAATCTAGGTATTAAAGATATCATCCTATGATAGTATAAAAATATTGGAAAATTATTCCACTCTAAATATATTTTTATTTTTTATTGTAACAAGAAAAAATAATCCAAACAATCCAAACATCCTCCAAATTCGTTAACAACATTGCATACATATTTTCAGTTCAACCACTGATGGGAAAAAATTTATTCAAACAATAACATCAAATACTTTATCTTTCTATGATACCGTTATGTGTATCAAAATCAATCCAATCATCTCAAGATCTAAATTCTCCCACTGTCCAAGGATCTCTATCCATTTTTCAACAAAACATTATCCATCCTTGGCCCACATTTTTTTTCATAGAAATTCTCATAATCAAGAGTAGACATGAATGGTAAAAAGTAAAAAAAGTAAAATACTGTTGAATCTAATCCAATTCACATAAAAGGATTTAAAAATAATTTCATTTGACTTAAGGGTTCCATAGAATATTTGTGGAGAAAAACAAGTTTAAAGGGTGTCACTGAATTTATAAGAATACCATATATTATTAGACCACAGTGAATCACCCTACACCATGACACTGAGATTTCAACTCATGAAAGTCTTTTTCATATGGTAATAGACCACTCCACATTACAACCAATGAAATGAATGTTGATGAGACAAGGTATTTCTGTTTAATAGAACGAATGAATTAGAAATAGGACCATTACTTATGGAAATCTATAACGCATCATAAGTCTATTTTCAATGTGGGAAGCTACAACCCAACTCATCCCTATGGTGTAGCGAACCTAAAAATTGATGAATGGCCAAAAATATTCCACATAGGATTACATGATGTAAACTACACATTATTCCAACATTGGAAAAAATATTACTATCCACCTCATCCACAAATCTTGATCATCTAAATTAATTTTATTATTATTTTATGTAACCTTATCTCTTAAGTGGACTCGATGGCGTATCACAACGACCTTGCCACAATACTCCTCAGTAAATAAAATATTAGATAAAATCCCCTAATTCTGCACCCTACTCTCCCATAAAATCTTTATAACATAAAACACCCAAATGAATATGATATATCTATTTGGGGAATTATAATGAATCACCTTGAATGATGTGTTCATATCTGCAGTTTAATGTGATGTTTAGGCCATGTGATATCTTTAAAATCAATGAAACTGAGTTTTCACTAAATTGGGTAATTTTGTTTAAAAAATAAGTATACTATGTGAATGAATGATGATACTTCAGTCTGAATTTGAAATTTTTATTGTATAGAATATTCAATTTATTATTTTTTTCTAATTCAATAACATAATTTAACAATGTTAAAAGTTATTGAGTTTATGAAAAAATATAAAATGGTAGTTTTAATTATTATTATGTGAATTATATATATGGAAATTATGAATCAAATTTTGGGGAATGTCAACATGATGGATTGGAATAAATTTATTTATTATGGAAATAATATAATGAAATATCGTATCTATTATTTCATAGTTATACATTTTTAACTAAAAGAACCGAATATTAACTTAACATGTAATATAATTTTTATCTCGACGTGAATGATGTTTCCCAAAAATGATTATATAACGCCTTATAATATTGAACATTATTTGTTGAATATTTATTCCATATAATTTCTATGAAATTTTATGAGGGTTAAATAATGTGGTGTTTTATATTGGTTTTTTATTCATTTTGTTGTCATTAAATTTGAAGAAACTCTTGAGAATTTTGATCATTCAGATTCATTTAATATTTTCATATTGGATAACGTAAATCTTATTTAGAAATTAAAAAATATAGAATATAGGGGTGATAACGAATATGTTTTGGTACCTAATGAAGATGTAAAAAGGAATAAACCATTTAGTTACCATTAGATATTTTTCCCATGGATGATCAAAAAACTTGATTGAATGTGACGTTATTCTAAAGTGATGTCCATGGTATATGATATTAATGATTAATGTTTTGGGAGGTGATAAAATATAGTATATTTTTCTTAGTTGTAATGATATGTGGTACATGCGAGATCACAATTAGAAAAATCAATTATATTAGGCATTAATCATAACATTAATTGAATATTTATTAAATTTATTAAAAACCCCAGTTATGAATTTAGGTATATTAGAAACAAAATGTTAGTGATATTTGAAACAATCCATCAAAGTGAAAATAAAATAATAATAGAATTATGTACATGAAAAATGTGTGGGTATTAATGTGAGACAATAATTGTTTTATGGATAAGTGATTTCATTATCTCAACTAATCATATTGTTAGGAAAATTTTATATTCAGAGTTTTTTAAAGAGGAACTATATCAAAATTTGGTATTAATAGATAATACACAATGTTATTTGGGGAGCCATATATTATGATTATCTTTCTCAGCGGCCTCTTTAGAAATATACTTTAAACACTATAGAGATGAGATAAAATGAAATTCTTACTTGTTGAGAGAGAGGGGAGTTAAAACATGACATCATTTTTTATAGACATATAAATTATTATAGGATAAATATTATGACTGTAAATGGCATTTGTGAAGGCAAAATGATATTTTTACTAAGGATCATTATCTATAATGTGATAATCAGAGTCATTCATGATGATGCTTCACAATTTGACATTATAATTTTTTTTATTGATTACAAAATCCCAATGTAAGTGATTATAATAAATATATAGATAGTTTATGAATTAATTTTCGAATTGTTTATAGTCATGACATATGATATGTGATTGTAAATTCAAATCTTATGATAATATGATCCATTGCCCAACAATTTTTGGGGTATAGATATCAATTATCAGTCTATGGGCTTTATGAGTAATTATGAAATTAATTAGTGACTTAACATACATGATATAGTGTATAGAATTAGAATGTATGTAAATTTTATAGTTTACCCTAAGGTAGGTGACTCATGTGTTGAAACAACCCTAAAATTTCTAAATAAAATTCCATTTGTGATTAGATTAATGAGAAAATTTTGTTTTGTTGATATAGAAAATACATAAATCTATTTGGAATAATTATATGATATCTAATTTAAATGATATTTTACCTTCATAAACATTGGGAATATATTCATTATGCACTGAACATATGATTAATATAAATATATCATTATCGTATATCCAATTTACAAAGTTAGAAAAAAAATGAAATCAACTAGCAGAATTATACCCTTTGAATCCCATTTTTCAAATCTTTCAAGGGAAATATAATTTTTCGAATTTTACATTGACCATTTTCAATAATAATCCATAATCTAAATCGTGGATGAAACAATTAATGGAATATGTTTAAGATATTCTAGATCATGACCCATAACATATACACTATACCACCCCATCTGAATCTCACCATTATGCACCATAGCCTTAGGATGCTTTCCCATGTAATAATTTGATATGTATCAGCACCCTAGAAATATGAACATGTAATCTTTATTCTATATATTAATATATTTAATTATTTCTTATTATTGATAATTTATAATTTATTTTTATTTTGATTCAATAATACTGAAATTTTATTTTTGGGTTACATATAATTTAAATTAAGTCATTTATTTTGATGTATTAATGAATTTTTAAAATATTTAATATTTTAATAAACTATTTTTTTAAACATTTTTATTAGATATATCTGATAATATAATTTAATAATGACAAAAATAATTTTTATTTGAGTTTGAAAACTATTCTTGTCAAAAATCCCATTATTTCTCAATAAATATAAATTATTGTTTTAAAATATAAGTTAAAAATTATGAAAAATTATTTGGATAAATAAATATCTTCTTGGTATTAGAATATTAAAATATACCTATGATGTGTTTTTTCAAAAAAGTTTATAGACATTCAAAATTTTAGGTAAAAAATAAATATGGAATAAATACGCATTGTGTATTAGGAAATCATAATGAAAAAAATACATGTAATAAATAACATTAACGGTATATATGGAAAATTATATGTTTAAATATTAAAATAATTTGTTCATAGGTTATTTTAATACATTTATAATTCCATTATAAATCCTCTAAATCATATATTATATATTATAGTTTTAAATAAATTATTTAAAAACATGACTAACATAGACATTAATAAGGATAAAAATTTATTATATTTAGACCATGAACATATAAAATAAATAAAAATACATCCATTTGAAGTAAACCATGTGAAATCCCATGTTATGGTTTATGGTTTTCATTACATTATTACATTGATCGCAAAACTAATGTTTGAGGAATAATAAATATGTCCCATCTCAAGCCATATATAAACCCACCCAATATAATATTTCTAATCAATGAAAAAAATTGAACTTCCTTAATATTAATTATATACTCTATTGTCCTTCCAAGGGTCCCCATACGGTTTAGATTCTCCTCTCATGGATTTGGAATTACCGTCCCAATGTAAGGGACATCTCTCCCTTCTTTTCAATTAAGGCATCCAATTTGTTTTTAGCCTTTTAAATATCTTTAAGTTATGTTTACATGAATATTTATATATTCCTATAATATAAAAATTATTTCCTAATAAATATAGAATATTTATTCCGTTTCATTATTTATTTTTTCTTTCTCATTACTCAAAATAAATGTGTAAGGGTTCGTTTCCTTCTTTTATTTATTCATGCTTCTTCTTTATTTAATGAATTTTATTTCCAATTTCTAATTTTTTGATATTTTTTCCACATCAAAAATACTAAATATTTAATTAAGAAATTTTTATAAACCCCTTATACTCTAATTATACCATATTATGAATCGTTATGTACTGTGTTTATGTTACAGAAATTTCACTATGTATTTTCTATTCAAACCCATTGAATTGTGAATACCACTACTATTTCAGCACATATGTATTCACCTAGAAAAAATATTATCCTTTTAATTATAAAATAAATTTATGTGATTCATATTTATTATCATGTATATAAATTTTATGGAATATTATCTAATGTTGACTGATCTATGTGGGACACTTATGTCTGTACATGATATCAATGTGACTGGTACTTACAAAATTATATTTCTCTATAAAGAATTGGGGAATTTTTTATTCTCATGAGATGTAATGAAATGTATTATAAAGTGATCTCTATTAAATATGTGACTTTTTCCACCATGCTATGGTTTCATGGAGGTCATCCTTGGCCTCTGTTTATGATGTCATAGTTAATGTTGATCCAAATTTCTATGATATAATTATGTTTTCCTATAATATCATGAATTTTTGTTCATTTTTATGATTTTAAACATTTTTATGTCATATTTAATTTCCCATTCTATAACATGTAAAAATATCTTTATATTATTACAAGTTTATTCCCCTACTAGAATTTATAGATAACCACATTTTAATTTATCACAATAGGTTATCGAGTGTAGTTTTATGAACTGATTCTATCTAATAGCATATTAATGATGTTTTCAAAAATAAAACTATATCCTCTGTTTACGATGTTATTACATGTACCTAATTCCCAAAATATACTATAATTAATGATCTTATTTGTTTAATTAGGCTATATCATATGTAATAAATCATGATTTAATGTGTAATAAATAGAATTATTATCAATGATGGTATCTATAAAAGGTATATTTTTTTGAGATTACTATCAATAAAATTAATGAATTATTCGAGGTTAAAACAGTGAATAAGAAGAAATCATTTAAATTTGGTAATTTATAGATTAATTTTTTTATAAAAAAATATATCACTATCTAAATACTATAATTGTAGGTGGTTCTAGGAGATATGTATATTGGGTTTACTCCAAAAAAATAGAACATTGAGATAGATTTGATTACAAACTACTTCCTGAGAATGTGTGATCTAAAAAACAAGATTTACAATCATAAGGTATATGCTTCAGAAAATTTATAATCTCATTATGAAATATAGATAAAAGAATAAAATTCACATATGAGGCTATGTGAGGAAATTGATTTGGGAAAACATAGATTGATGCTTTGAAATTAATAATTTATGGAAATATTAGTCAATTATTATTTATCCATTTAAAGTTAGTTTCTAATCTATTATATGATTAATATTTTTAATATTATCAACTTTCTTTATATATTAGATGATGTAAATATTGGGAAACAAAATAAAATAATGAATGATTTGGTTATCATACATGGTTTTTTAAATTAATTTATAGAATGCGAGTTTAGTAAAATAATTCAAACCACCACACAAATCATTGATGATGCAGTATCTATGAAAATGGTAAATAGGGTAATTATTGAATCCAAACTATATAACCCCTCCCATGTAAAAATTTTTGGGATGAATATCACAGTGAAAATAATGATCCTCCTATTTGTGGTATTTTCATGCAATTCCTGGTATGGTTTTAATATCCTTTTATATCACAAAAATAAAATTCCATAAGAAGTAAATAAATCATTGTATCATTAATTGTCTTCTTATTATGCACATTTTCAATTAAAAGGATTAAAATTCATTAAAACTATAATCTAATGTATGGATATTATTTCCTAATGTGTAAGTGTATATTTATCAAATTATTGACTCTTTGTGAATGAACATTGTTGATGCCACTACCGTTATTTTTGAATAAATTAATGTGTTTCCTGAATAATTTCCTAGTTTTACTCCTTGACAAGAGGATCAAATTTCAATCTATATTATGCCTGGGAATAAGGAAATATCTAATACTCTTTATTTAATAGAGTTGTGAACCATAAGGAGGTGAATAAACCAATTCAATAAATTTTTTTTAATGGGTTCATATTAACACGTGCTTAACATTGTGTTATATTGGCCCACTTCATTGAGAAAAATGGATGGGGTAAAGATTATTTCATTGATTATTGTCAGCTCAATGAGATCATGATAAAAGACATGACCCTCTTTCATGGATTTTTGCATTGTATGATCAGTAGGGTAGATCCCAAAAATTCTATAATGTGTGACTTCAATTGGTATATTTTTGTGTATGGGTAAATAAAGAATATATCCCCAAGACTGATTTCTATACAAGGTATGAGAAATATGAGTTCAAATTAGTTTCATTTGGAATTAGTAATTCTTCATTATTCTTCATGGAAAAGTTGAATATAGTCTTTAGTGATAACATCAACATATTTTTGTTAGAATTTAAATACAACATTCTAATAAAATCTAAAATCAAGGATGAGCATGAGGAGCATTTGAGAACTATGATAAAGACCACAAAAGTTGAATCATTATGCAATGTATATCATATTTGAGTTATGGTTGAAATAATCCTCATTATTGGGAAATAATATCACAAATAATGTGATATTTTTGAACTAAAAAATGATAGAGGAAATTAAATGACACTCGATGACAATATCTATGATAGAAAATCATAGATTTTTTTGGGTTAGCTCTGTATCATCATTGATTTTTGGAATATTATTCATGATATTTAAACCTATTATATAAGCTAACTCAGAATGGTTTCATATTTTTTTTTTGAATAGAGGATGTGAATATTGAGTTTTAAAAGATTCTTATCACATCACATGTACTTATACTAGACACAAGTGAGGATCATTTTATGGTATAGAATGATGAATTGAAATAGTGCTTGGAAAATGTAGAGATGAATAATGATATAGCGTATGATAATGCCTCATGTAAATTGAAACTTCATGAATAGAACTACTTAATGCATGATCTAGAGAGGGTGACTTTACTATTCAAATTGATTTTTTTTCATAATTACATCTTTGGGGTTGTGTAAAAAATATATGGATTCTAAAATTATCATGAATATATTCACATAGAAAGATATTAATATTTAAATATTAATATGGTTAGAGATGATTAACGATTAATAAATCATGATACACTATAATCATATGAAATTAAATAATGTTTTAGACACACTTACTAGAACGGTTCTAGTAATATTATCATTGATTTGAATTCGAAATGATTTTATCATCTGAGAAACGAAAACTTAATACATGTGAATTATACTGGAAGTATACTAATCAATACTTATACAAATAACTTCTTAATTATCACTCTCGGAGATGATAAATGAATACCAAAAAGACTATGTGGAAATTTTAAAGAAGTTGGAATCTATATATGCATGGAAACACTAATGATTCGTGATTAAGAAAGGAGTTCTATGATTAGGGTGATGACTAGGTGTACCAAAACAAATATTGAGATAAAGATGGAGTTGTTTTATACTGAACATTTCTCATCCTTAAACATCAATCTTGGGTGAAAAAATATGTATTGATATCTCTGAAAACCCTATCGATGGAAAAATATTATGAATGAGATTAGGTAATATATATATCAAGGTGACTTGTATTCTATCAAGTTAATGATAAAAATATTATACAAGGTTATGATGAACCCATTACCCATACCTTCATGGATGTGGAAAAAAACTAAACTTGGAAATTATCTCTACTTTTATCATAACATCAAGATAAAATGCTGATATATGGGTTGTGGTGGGTCCTCCAATAAATAATAATCACTCCATTTAACTTATATAGGACTTAAAAAATGATCACCATGAAAGGATATTTAATAGGAAAACAATGAGGCTTCATGGAACACCAATATCAATTGTATATGATTGAGATCTACTATTTACCTCCATTGTATGGAAGAGTCTCGGAAATGATTTAAATACAGATTTAAACTTCTATAAAACTTATTTCCGTCAAAGTAATAACCAATATAAGTATTCTATATAGACACTCCACATTATTTTTATAACATTATCAATTTAATTTAATAGAGGATGGGATGAGAAAATTCCTCAATACATTTTCCCATTCAGTAATATTTCCCTATCAAACATCCAAATTGATCCATAAGAACCCCTTTGTTAGAAGAGAAGTATTATAATTGCTTTCTAGGATGAAGTTATTGAACAAAAACTAATGGTACCATAAATGGTTGTTGAATGATTAAAAAAATTAAGACTATAAAACAAGACATAGAAAATTCTAAGAGTCGATAATAGTGTCATGCTGACAATTATCGACGAGACATAGAGTATGATGTTGAAGATAATGTAATCCTCTACATATCTCCATGGAAGATTGTCATGTGATTTGTGAAGGGAATGACTTTACAATGATAAATCAGTCACTTTTAAATCAATTATCACATTAGATCTATAAAACACCAATTATTTTTTGTATGATTCTTGTTAAATTATATCTCTTTGATAGATTATATTGCACAAAAAACATATTTAAATGTACAAAAAATATTATTATAACATAGAAATTAATACAGTGGAAATGAATATTATTAATAAAAAGTTTTAATTTATAAATTTTATATTCAATCTTATTTTTAAAATTCATCTTATGTGTGTTCTAGACATGATATAAAAATAAATCAACTTTTATGCATAAATGATCTCAATTTTTAAAGGTAGTTTTTCAACATTATGATGAAGGCTTAATTTTTAAAATAAATTTTTACAATATTATAACCTATATTTAAAAAAATAAAATGAATTATTTAAATCATAATATCCAAATTTATGTCTTCATTTTTTTTGTATTTTTAAGATATGATTCATTTTTTGATGAATATTAAAAAAACACTACATTTTCATTGAAAATTTAATTTTCATCAAAATAATTTTTAATATAAATTTATATTTCAAATTGATTTTACTGAAAAATTATATTTATATTTCATATATTAAGTCAATTAAGGTCTACGTAATATATTAATAATAAATTTTTATATAATATTTTTTTCATACATTTGAACATTTTTACCTTAAATAGGCATTTTCATGCCCTGTCTTGGGGATTAGTTTTTAATTCATACTATCCAATTATTTTTCATATTTTGAAAAAATGGAATCCATATTAGTTATAATATGGCCCATTGTTTTTAATTGTTCCATGGAATTTTTGTGGCAATTTGAATAGTAAAATATCTAATATTAATTACCGTGGTTATTGGTAAATCTGGTCATTAAGTGTAAAAATATTATTATAATACTATAAAATTATCCTTTCTGTAGTCATAATTTCATTTGATGTGTTATTTTTTAATGAAATCATTTTATGCCAACTTTTTGAGCTCATTGAGCCAATTGGATGACTTTAATCCATTTAAAATATTTAATTTTAATGAAATGTAAATGGTGCCGTATTTTTTTTAAGAAGTTAAATATTATAATATGGGGTTAACTAGGATATATACTCAACTATAAATATTATTTTAAAAGATAAATATTATTTTTTTCATCATATAAATTTGTTATTGATTTTTAGTGAATAAACTATTACCTTAAATAATTATACAATGATGATTTAATAATTTTTTAATTAATATAGATATAAAATATTTGATATAAAACATTTAAAATTAATATTATATGAGATAATTAGTTTAATAAATGAATTTTATAAATATATATTACCTTTTATTGATGTTATAAAATTGTTATTTCAATGATATAATTTTTTTTTACAAAAGTCAACATAATGAAGTGTTACCAAAATATACATTAATGTTACAATAAAATAAATATTTTTTATGAAAAATATTTTAATTATATAAAAATTTAAAAATTATACACATGATTTATATTATTATTTAAATATCATCCAAAATGAATTTATGGAAGTCTTTTCATTCTATTGTATCAATATAGACCCTCAATGAGTAAAAATACATGTTTTAATATTAAGAGTTTAAGGGATTAAATAACGGATAAAACCAAAAGATAATGAAATTACAATGACCTAAATATGTAAAAAAATGTTATGAATATGATTCTTATATTATACTATTAATATCAAATTGATATTTTTAATGGAAACATGTCCAAGAAAAAACATATATATTTTATAAGTCAATGATATATACTAAATGTTACTCTTTTTGTACGTAATATGTTATGTGTGAACATATAATAAAAAAATCAAGATATGATTATAATTAAATGAAAGTATGGATATAAAAGAAATTTTTTTCATTAAAACTTTATTTTTTAATTTTTATAAATTTTATAGTTGCATTAGATACTTCTGTAATGCTAAAATAAAATTTACATTATTAACAAATAATAATATAATTTTTTTTGAATGTATTAATTTTTCTATATTTTGGATTTTATAACTTTTATAACAACATATATAGATAAATGAGATACATTACAGAGCTTTTCAAGAATTATATTTAAATTATATCTTTTCCTTGTTTTAGTTTTAGTCAAATTAAATGAATAATTTCCAATTTTACAATAAAGATATTTTATTGAAATAATATTCACTTTATATATTTAAAAATAATTAAAATAATTGATAATCCTAAAAATTATAGTATATTGCCAAAAATGTATCCACATACACATGTTTTTGGACATTTTCATTTATTTATCACTATAATAGCATTATTATATTTGAATATTTGGAGATTTCTGAATGTGCCCCTGACCTCAATTATAATAGTTAACCTCCTGGCACACATAATCACAACCAATTTGGTCAACATATCATGAAATAAACATACCAATTTATCTTTAAAAAATATCTTGTAATGTTATAGTGGTTTAAGATCTTCAATGTTACAATCCCTCGATCACATAAAAAGATGTTAATGGTATTCCACTAAAGAATATGTTACTGTCTTTATCGACAATTTTATGATGTTTCTTCTTCCATTTCCAATTAATATATTTTTCCATGATAAATAAGTAAATATTTTATAATAAATATTATGAAATTTTATTATGATTATGGTAAAACTATATTATACCTTTTATCCATCATTTGAAAAATTAAAGCACCATGTGTGCGTATATTGTATATACCATCTCTATGATATGGTGTGATTTTTTTCTTCACCACATTACATGGAAAGTTATATTGATGGAAATAATGGATATTTTAATAATTTTGAATAACTTGTTTTTTTCAATAAATATTATAATACCATCCCATTCCTTACACTTTCACCACTAAGGGAATGATATCTTTGTTCATACGTACGAACGGTCTACCACCATCACAGTGAGATATCATTATTTTTCAATGTTCACTATAAAAAAATGATTATAAAAAAAATAAATGATGTAAAAATATGATATTTAATATATTATTGTCATTTTATATATGAAATAGATATTTCATATTCACAAGAAATATTACAAACATGACAAAACATACTTCAAAAAAATGAATCTGCTAACAAAAAAACAAGGATAATAATGATATAATACTAATAAGTAGGTGATAAGATTATATATTAGGATTATATATTATTTCATAAATATTAATATGGTTCAATTATAAATTCATAACATTATTTGTACCATTATTGTCGTGGATAAATAATGTTCAACTAATGGAATGGGTAATTTTAGGGTTTTTCTCATCTCAAATTTATTTCTCTAAGATATGCCTTGATAACCAAATAATTATTTTGTGTAGTGTATTGATCCATTGATTCATCATATCATGATTCTATTTATCTTCATGGTATTAAATTTTTCAATTCACAATTATTTTACAATTTGGGATGAATGATTCAAATATTTTAAATTGGAATTGGACACTTTGATTTAAAAATATACTTTTATACTGATTATTTAGTATATGAAGAATTAAAAAGACATGAAAGACATATTATGGAGACTAGTTAATAAAAAACCCTTGGGGGATTGATATTTCTCCTGATTAAAATACATTGGTGACAAAACCATCACATTTTTTCCCAGAAGAATCAAACATTGTTCAATCCACAAACATAAATGATCTTGTGACATGTCCTGATTATATTGTGGTTTATATGTGAGACTCATGACATCAAATAATTAAGAAATGACTACATTTATAATTCATATATTATTTTCCCTTATATTTTCACTATGAAAAAATATATGGATTCATATCATTCTCATTCAATTTATTAAATGTCATTCATGTTCATTTATGGACCATGCCATGTTTATTATTCACATTGATTCATTATTGTCTACAATTTACATAACCCTTAATAAAACCTTTAGCACACAAATAGTTTTATTTCCTTTCATTGGGATATAAAGAATATATCAATGAATTATCAATTAAGGATTATAATAAAATACTTTTGTTATGTAATTTTTTTTCAAATACTCAAAGTATAAAATCGAACCTTGTATGTCTCATTATTAATAACAGTACTACCTATTCAGTTCTATAGTATTTGATTCCCTTAAATAATAAAAATATAATAATTCATGGTACTCGATCAAGGATTTTGGTGTTATAATATAATATATGTTTTCAATCAATGTTTAGTAGAAACCATGAGATCTAGATTTGGGGAAACATATATTATAGAACAAAACACTATGAAATAATTTTGAAATATTTCTAAGAAACAAAGATTAGGATTTAATGAATAGTTATACCAAAATATTCAATTTTGGTTATGTGATTATCTAGTCCTCAGATTATATATTAAGATTCATTTTTTTACTTAATCAATTGTATTTTATTTTTAGAAATGAAATCCACTAGAGGGAATGGGAACCACCTCAATTCACCCAATCCAAACAGTAATAATGATAATTTATTTTAAGGGTTTAGAAAAATAATTTGAATAGAAAAAGACTTCCAAAAAATATCTTCATATGATGAATTTTTTTCATTTTCTTACAAGAATGAAAATGATTTTTTAACTATTATTTATTTAGATGTAAGAATGACAAGAAGATAAAGAAGGGAATGTGCAGATAAGTGGGAGAAAGAAAATATGGATTTTCCCACATTTGATAATTGTCGAAGGAATCACCAAGATATATACATAATAGAAAAAAGAATTTCCTTCACGTATGGTGAAAAATGACACTATTATCAGGATTTTATGTGATGGAAATAATTTTCCAATATTCACTGATTCACTAAAATTATTATAAAGAAATATGAATGATTATTTCCCAATCATAAAAGAAATATGCCCCAAAGAAGTTAATAGTTTATGGTCATGATTATGAACCTACAACAGTAAAAGTGGATTTATTAATGTATATATTATTTGGCTAATGAATTTTGAAAACTTGGAATTCTATCAATTATGTACTCCTTATAAGAATTATGGAATAAAAACAAATTGTAATGTAATATTCCTTATTTTAGGATTTGGAACAATGAATGTTTTCATTAATCTATTAAAATATAATAAAGTATATTATATGTGATGATAAGTGTAAAATTACTTTTTTTATGAGATTAATGTTTTAGACATCTTGGAAATTTAGTGACATTCCTTCCAATTTTTAGACATAAAATTTGGATTAATGTATCTTGAATGAGTATTATGAAAAATACATATGGAATGGATTATGTTCAAATTACGATATTATTTATTATTATTAATGTATGTTTTATCATATATGTTTAAATGGTTTAACCATTTTGGTTTTGATAATATTTTAATGTTTAAGGAATGACTTATTGGTCTTTTGATTAAATTTTTTTAAGCTTTAAATTAATCTAGAATATCCATATTATTGTGTTAGAATTGAAGTAGAGAAAGATCATACAATTACCAAAGGATTATATTATGCTCATATCATGAAATTTAATAAAGAAATTTTGTTATATAAAGTGATTATATGAATAGTACTATAATCTTTCTACTCTAGGATAAATATTTTTTAACCACGAAGTTAATAATTTACTTTTATTTCAATGAAATCTATAGTCATTTAACAAATCAATTTTTTTTAGAATGTTAAATTTGGAATTATAATTTTATCTATCATTCTCCATAAAAAATGGTAGTTTTATTTTTCATCCATGTCCATATATTAACTTACCACAAATGTTTTCTTATTCAAAAGAATAATTCTATGGTGAAATTAACTTTTCCCATTCCCCTTATTAAGATGAATTTTTTAACCATATTAATGATGAGGGTTTTCGAAATAATAATTGTAATGTACGAATCATTGAATTTTGATATTCAATTTAAATTATATATGGCTCAAATTATTAAATGAGTGAATAATGTAATACACCATGATTTTATGGTTGATATCTTGTTGGATTTTGTATAATCAATAGCATACATGAGACGCAATAGTAAAATTAAACGAACAATGATATATTACTATAAACTAGCTCTTAGTTTTTAGGGAAGGAATAGAAATAACCAATTTTTTTTAAATTATATATTAAATATAATATTTAACATTAATGTCTTATATTTTTTATTCATGATATAAAAACAATTCCACATTTAGAAATAAAATAGATATATTTTTATTATGGATTTTCTTTCGGCCTTTGAAATTGTACTTGTTTTTAAAATAAATCATGACACCTGTATAAATTAAATATGACAAAAAATACTTAATTTTCAATATTGGACTATAAAAAGGTACTTTTAAATTTTTCTCAGATATATTTCATTTTTTATGAGAAGTAAAAACATTCTGCATATTTATTGATAACTGACTTTTCATCTACATAATTTATCATGCCAAATTACATTTAAAATTTGTTTTGATTAATATGTAGATAAATAAGAAATTTATTAATTCAATTATGTTCAATGTAATATTTTTTTCATTTTGGATACAAAAACATTTCAACCATTTTAGCATTTTCACTTAAAAAATCTGTTTTCAGTCAATGTCAATGGGATTAATTTTAAATTAAACTTATACTCTAAGGATATATAAATTTAATAAAATGTATCCCATAATTTAACAAATAAGGCCCGAATTTATTTAATTATTCCATTTTATTTTTGCATTGTATGAATAATAGACATCATGATTTGTATTACATTGGTAAAGGGTAAATACGATAATTACTAGAAAAAATAAAATCATAAATAATAGAAAATTTCCATATGACTTGTAATAGTTTTATATAATTATTTAATTTTGATAAAAAACATACTTGGTGATTTTTTATGAGCTCTTGGACCCACTTGGTTGACTTTAATGCATTTATAGTATTTAATTTTAAAAAAATGTCAAAGATGTTGTATTATTATTTTTTGCAAGATTAATATATTTATATAGGGATAACTATTGGTTATATTTTACTATAAATATTATTTTTAAATATAAAATATTTATCTTAATAGTGTATATTTATTTTAACACATTATTGAAGAAAATGAAAATGTAAATAATTATAAAACCAAGATGTTGTAATTGTTTAATTAATTTAAATATCAATTATTTGATATTAAATAATACTAAAACAAATATAATTTTTGATAATAAATATAATAAATTATTTTAATATATACATTATATATATTTTTTGTATTTTAAAATATTTTTCCCAAGGTGTCTTTGATTAACAATTTTTCATTAATTCAAAATACCAAATACTGTCAAAATTGAAATTAATGTTAAATTAAAATAAATGATAAATTTTAAATGACATACAATTAATAAAAATAATATATTTTTCAAAATTATTTCTATATAGTTTAAAATACCATCGAGGATTACTTCATAATTTATTTATCTACTTATATTTAAAATATTTACCCTCAAAAAGTAAAAATACATGTTGTCGTCATAAGAGTTAGATATATTAAATAAGGATTAAAACCAAATGAGAAGGTTATAAAAATTACACAAAATTGTTGAAAAAATATATATTTAATATCATTATACCCTTTTATCATTTTTAATTAGTTGGTTTAATTAAGACGTTTCAATTAAGTTATCTTATTTATAATTTAAATCGTAGATAGTTTCAAAATGGCACTATCATTGTATTTAATATCATTTATATATACACCAAAAGATGAAAAACATGTTTTTACATAAAATAAATATATAATCTTATATTATTGATTCTTTTCTTAATTATAGAAATTTATTTTGAATTTATAAAAATTATATATTTTCCATAATTGCTTCTCCAATAATCAAGTAGTATTTATTTAATTAATAGATAAATAGATTAAATTATTTATAAAGAATTAATTTTCATTTACATGAAATTATTTATGGTTTTTTTAAAAAATTATATATCTATGAGATATATTATTGAGTATTTAAATCATTATATTATAGATAACAACATCTATTGTAGTATTCGAATCCAAATTAAAAAAATTGATTCAAATTCTCCAATAATTATATTTTATTGAATAATATTATATAAAATTATTTAGAAATCCTAAAAACATTACGATTAAATGGAAAATTTTATTGTGTAAAATTTATTTACTAGATCATTAATATTAAATTTTAATGTATTCCTCTCTAGAATAGCCATGTTATATTTTAAAATTTATTTTGATTTTTGAAATTACTCATCACCTCAATTATAAAAGCGAACCTCATTTGTCACTTTCTCACAACAATTTCAGCAATCTAGATTGACCAGTACCTACCCATATCTCTTCTAACAATCATTATATTTGTTCTATATGTTCTTTTCAATCCAAAATACTAACCATATATCCCCTAAGAAGAAAAAAACTGAAACCCACTTAAGAAGTAGTAATCGCCTTTATCAACTCTTTCATGATTGTATCAAATTACACTTCCTCCCCATGTGTTGTATCCATGATAATGTAAAAAATAAAATATTCTATATATTCTTAAATATTTTTTGGATAAATGGATAACCATATAAGAACATTAATCGATCATATGAAAAATAAAATCATCGCGTATGAGTTCATACACCTTACCATTTCTACACTGTGGTGTAATTTTTTTCGTCACCAATTTACATTGCTGGTAATAATGATATAAATAATGGTTATATATGATTATTGTGACATTATATTGATTCTATAAAAAATAATATACAATCCACTTCCTTACCCTATCAACATTAAGAGGATGATAGAATCGATCATGTATACATTCATCTTTTTATCAACACGATGTGTTATGAATCATTTCACATGTCCACAATTGAATAATTATTATAAAAATGTATATAATGAATAAATAATATATATATAAACTAAATATCAATAATTATATTACATAAGTATATTCCATGAATAAAATCTAGACATTACATCAATACATGAACTGTAAATGATGTAGTTAACACCAAAAACTAGGCTAATAATAATTAATTTTTATAAATTGGTGATAAGATTCATTAAGAGGGTAAAATATAATTTCATCATTTGGAATATGCTTATATAATAAGTTAGATGCATTATTTAAAAATTTTAATGTATTTTAAGTCACATTCAAATAATAGAAAGCCCTAGGTAAGTATTTTTGTCAAATCACATTAATTTTCATCTAACATTCCCTATTCAAAACATATTTATTTTTTTAGATAACAAAAAATTTAATATATAATATAATGAGTCTCTTTATCTTCATTCTATTATAAATTTATTTTGATAACTATTTACTTTCATGGGGATTATGATTCAAATATTTTAAAATGTAATGAGACACTTTGATTTAAAAATACATTTTTTAAATCGATTATCTTATATATGAGGAATGATTTTTACAGAAAATTAACTATTTTAGATTTTTTAATGAAATACACTAAATTAATTGAATGGTCTCACGAGACAAATAAATTGGAGATAAATCTTTTACCTTTTTTTCCAAGCCGAATCATCGGGGTTTCTTCTAACAAAAGAATCCATCCTTTGAAATGTATTAATGGTCTTTTCAATCATGTTCTAGATATATGATATCCAATAAATAATAATTTATAAAATTCAAAACACATATATATTTTATCTTGGAGAGTTTTCAATTTGAAACATCAAATGAATCATCTCATTTTCATTTTATTATTAAATGGAATGCTTGTTTTGAAATCTATCAAGAAGTGTGTTTTATAGTCATAATGCATGATAGTTTCTGTTATACCTAACCCTTAAAATTAATTTGAGATAAAATTTATTTTTCATTCTTTCCCTATGTTATCAATATATTTTCATTAAAAGAGTTTTTACGGATTATGAGAATTTATATTTGTAATGCATTATATTTTATTTCATATACCCAATGTAAAAAAATGGAATCATATATGTATCTACATTATAACGACTAATAAAATAATCATTAATTTCAGATTTTATTCCATGTAATCATGAAAATATAATAATGTATGCCACCAGCTACAAGCTCTATTGTCACGACATTATAGGATCTGTATCCTATAGACAAGTACTCCCAACCAACATTTCACATAAAAATGATATGATTTATGAGCCCCTCTTATGAAAGTACATACCAAACCCTGTACATGCACTAAATCTATATGTGGTATCATTAGAGTATGATATATACTATGAAAAGTATTGAGTTATGATCTTATATCACAGTGACAATGTTATAAGAAATAAGATAAAGCACCTAGCCAATGTTTAAGGGATAAAACACATGATTGAATAAGCGATATGGGAACCATATTAGGTTATAAAAAAACACCTTTATCTATTTTGGTGTGTATAAAGAAATTTTTTAATGTAAAATATATGATAGGTGTGATATTTTAGAAACCCAAACTTTTATAAATAATATTTATTAGTGATTTCCATTACTTTATTATTATATATAATTACTATAAAAAACACATAAATGTATTTATTATTTTTATATCTTGTTGGATTTAAATTACCATTAATCATAATATCTATAGAATATATAACTATTGAAAAATTATCATATGAGTAGTATAAATATAGATTTATAATAAATCCAAATAATGTAATCAAAAAAATAAATGAACTCAACCCATATGATCATACCATATGATTCCCATTTATCATTGATTATATGAGAGATTACATTTCACTAATTATACCATGACTAATATATGGATATGATCCAACAATAATAGAAATTTAGAAATCATGTATTTGATAAGTTCATGATTAGCGATCTCATGACCAAAATCATGTGCACCGATGCACCTCGTAAATATCCGACCATCACACATCGTAGACACAGGGTGGTTTTTGGTTTAATAAATTGATATGTATTATGACCCTATTTATATGAATTGGTATATATCATTTTAAAAAGAATAATTATTATATTTAATTCTTATTGTTGCTTCTTTATAAATGTTATTTATTTTTATTGGATAAAAGAGAAATTATATTTTGTTGTATTATATAAATTTAATTGAAAAATTAATTTTGATTAATTATATAATTTTTTGAATAAATTATATTGTAATAAGATATTATTATTAAAGAATGTTTATTTATTTTATATTATTGTATAATTTTATGAAGTAAAAAATAAATTTTAAAATGATTTAAAAAATAGTTATTTTAAATAAATGTGGCATTTCTAAATAAATATTTCTATTTAATTAAAAATTTTAATTTGATATATATATAAAAAATAATTTCATAAAAAAATTATTATTTTTGGAATAATAATTAAAAAAATGACACTACTGGTTGATTTTTTTAAATCTTTACGTTTGTTGATTTTTCATGAAAATACTAAATATGGTATAAATATATGGATTGTAATATGAATTAATAATGACTAAAAAGTAATGTAACAAATAACCATTGTGGTATCCATGAAAAATTATGTTTTATCCCCTGAAAGAATAATTTTTATGCTGTTTTATCAATTTTATAAAGCAATTATGAATCATACTAAACATATAATATATTATATCATTTTTATATCATTTAATTTTAAACATGACTCTATTCTACATCCCCAAGGGTAATATCTTATTACTGTAATACCTTTACCTAATATAATAATGAAAATAACTA
Organism: Viscum album; assembly: GCA_963277665.1. Lineage (NCBI taxonomy): Eukaryota > Viridiplantae > Streptophyta > Magnoliopsida > Santalales > Viscaceae > Viscum > Viscum album. The sequence goes on from OY728148.1 coordinate 478,883,610, forward strand.
TTATATTATAAAAACAATGAGAAAAAACCATGGGATTTATTTGATTACAATATTATATAATCTATAAAACCTATTTTTTGGGAATACTAAAGAACTGCCCTCTTCCAATATAACCCAAAAAATATCCCATTAATCATAACTAATAAAGATTGGTGTACATCATTATTCTAACCTATCCAATATAATGGTCTACCAAGGATACCCCAAGATGTCAATAATCTCCTCCTAAGCATTTGGAATCACCCTATATTGGATAGGGACCTCTCTCTCAAATTTTCAATTCAAGAACCCAATTTGTATTTAACCTTTTAAACATTTTATTCATGTCCATATAAATTTACCTATACATTCACATTGATTTACTAATAATTATTGATCATTTTACCACGTTAATTATATTATTTATCATGGCTATTACAATTATAAAACTTATCAAAAGATCATTTCCTTCTCCCATTAAATACAAAAATCATGATTTTAGGCCTTGTATTCCCAATTCACAATGGGAAGATATGTTTTTCTATACCCACTTATAGTTCATTATATTTTCAAATACTAGGATCCCAATTATGATCTAATTAAAAATTTATGAATAAATATGCATATCTATTATAGTACAAAAATTTCACTATAATTTTTCAATGAAAAATATTTGTATTGTGAAAAGAATTAGTATTTTCAATAAATACAATTCACATACAAATTAATATAAAACATTTATTTGTGTGACCCATTTATTAATTTCACATTACATTATTTTTGAATTAAATGATTTCAAATATTATCATGTATTTAATTACTATAATAATATAATTTTGGAAATCCATGAATTTAATTCACATTACAATATATAGTTCTCTAATGAATTGGGTAATGTTTTATTCTCATTAGATGTCATGAAAGGGATTAGGGTGTGAATTTTATCCATCATGGGTCATTTTCATGAATTTTAGGATATCCTTGTGGTTATGAATGACCAATGTTTATGATGTCATGTTTAATGTTTTATCCACTATCACATGTTACCATTATGTTATCATGCTATATCATACCACTTTATTCAAGTTTTTGATTGTCAACCATTTTATGTTCCAATGAATTTCGTATTTTATAAACTATAATATTTATTTTTTTCCACGTTTATTCCTTAACTGGGACATATTTCTCACCCATTTATTATACACATCCCCATTTTTTCCTATGTAGTTTTAGAACGCAAATTATTTCTATTATAATATTAATGAAGTTTTAATAAATTTTTCGCATCTCATGTTCATGAAGTTATTCTATATATCTAATTCAAAAATACCCTAGACATATCAATATTACAGTTTTATTATGTGTAATATTATTTAATAAATCAATATTTAGTGTGTAATAAATACAAGAGTCTTCATATGTCTAGTTGTATAGCTTAAGTCTTCCTGAATCTAGACACTAGTTATTCTATAATGGTGGAAATACTTTTTTAGGCACTTAAGTAAATACATTTTTATAAAATGAGGTCATAGAAAATGGAACACTCCATTTTTGTAATGTATTGAATTTTCATAATTTTATTAGAAATTACATTGGGAAATCATCAGTCCATGCACAATGACGACATGCATTTCTGAGGCCCGGGGTGCCCGTAATGGTTATTTGAAAAATGATATGTTTTTAATAGCATGCTCACATGACATTTCAAAATATGTGAAATATCCCTTAAATGGGTTCACAAATAAAAAATATAAGGGAATTGTTGATTTCAATGTAGTTTCATTACCCTAGGCATGACCTAATATTGGATGGGATGTGTCATCATTAGAAAAAGTCACTAGCTGAATAACCATAAACAAAATAACTGTATAAAAAATATATTTTTTCAAATACAAAAAACTAAAAAATTGTAACATTTATTTGAATTATAAGATCACTGTTGAGTTCTTAAGAGAGTTTTTTGCTTTTACAGAGCCTACCGGCATGTGTCGAGGGTGAAAGATAGATTTTGGAAGTGAATGTTATGAATTTTTTAAAATTTTTTAATTTACTTTGACATTATTTTTTGGAACAGTGGAAAATTCACTTATTTATGATTCCTGTTAGTGGAATTCATGGTTATCACCAAAACCATGGAAATCCCTGGTGGCGTGGAGAAAGAAGCTCTCTCCAAAGGTCAAATGCTGGTGGATTAAGGATCAACGATGATGCAGACCTCCATTCTTCGTCCACAGTGGATCGAATCCTCGAGGTGGGGTGCCGATATATTTAGGATTTATTTTATCATTCCAAGAATCAAACAATGTACTTGGAACAACGAATGAAAATGTTGATCCATGGTTCAGTTGTTCTTGTGGGGTGGATAATTATTATGGGATCTAAATGAGTAGATCTTAGTTACTATTATCATGTTCTGTTTTCCTGATCCATCTAAAATGAATTGATTAAGGCAGGATAAATAAGCAAAAGATCAATTATATGGGTGTTCGTGTTCTTTATCTCTACCCTAAAATCATCATGTTCTTCAGGCATTATTCTAAAATTGAAGCTCCACGTGAATGATTGATCATTGCTCCCAATATTCATGGTGAAATGATCTGAGACTAAAGACAGTTATCCGAGGAAGTATTACAGAGGTGAGACGAGAGTGCAGCTGGTTGGAGAGAACTCATGGTAGAGTGTGTGTTGAATGGTGGGCAACCATCCAGATCGCCCGTTGCAAGGGTAGAGCACGACCAGTTAGGATTCAGGGTTCTGGTAGGGCGTACAACATTGGTCCATTGAGATAGCACTGGTGGAGGATCCCAAGATGGTGTAGGACATAAGAGGTGAATGATAGTGATAGAAGTATGCCTCTCCGGGATCCTACTCAGAGAAGGACCTTGCGGTAGTAGGGCCACATGACATTGGATTAGGCTGTGGAAATCGTGCATGATAATATATCTAAAAAACCTCAGATATAGAGTCTATTCAAAGATTCCGAATCCTTATGAAATTCCTGAAAATCCGGAGACATGGAGTGCTGCTATAGAAGCAGAGTATGCTATGAACTTGAAGGCTATGAATGCAATTATCTGTTGTCTAGGACCAGATGAATTTAACAGAGTATTTCAGTGCCCGACAGCATATGAGATGTGGAAAACAATAGTCGTGGCATATGAAGTAACAAACAATGTGAGACAAATCAGATATGAAACTGCCAAATTAAAATTTGATACTTTCAGAATGGTTGAAGGTGAGAGCATTACCCAAATGAATGGGAGGTTGACAGAAATTGTTAGTAACATAATAGCTCTAGGACAACCTATCAAGCATGCTGATCAAGAATTAAAAGTATTGAGATTACTTCCTACTCGATGGAATGGTATTTATGATGCAATAAGTCAATCAACACCTGTAAAAGATCTAACTATGAGAGATCTGATTGGTACATTGATGATGTATGAAGCTGAAATGCAAGATGAGGCTAATGAACATAAGGTTTTTATCAAAAGTGAAGATATTTCCTTGAAGGTAACTTCACAACAAAATAATAGAATGATGAAGAACAAAGAAGTCAAAGCTAAATTATAATGCTCTGACTGATCCAACATAGATGAAGAACTGGCTCAGTTATCGAGAAAATTTAGAGAATTCTAAAGCAAGAAAAGAGGCATCAAAAAATCCTTTAAGAGAGATAATAAGGAAGTAAGATGTCAGGAATTCCAAATGACGATACATATCAGACCAGATTGCCCACAATTGAAGGATGAAAAGGATAAGAAATTCTTCAAAATAAATGACTTTGAGAAGAAAGACAAGAATGCTATGAAAGCCACTTGGATTGTATCTGAAGACTCTAGTAGCTCTTCTGAATCAAGCTCAAAGAAAGATGAAGTAAATCTAAAGGAAAACATGTGTTTCATGGCAGAAACTGATGAGGTACACTCATATTACTCCTCTGAATCAAATTCTGAATCAAGCTACACAAATGAAAAACATGCAGCCTACTGCAATATGCTTGAAGAAAGATATGAATCACTATTTACAAAACATAAGTCATTAAAAAATAAACAGAAATCCGTATCAGATGAAATAGAAACAATGCTGAAACAACATAAAGAATTAACAGATAAATACATATTTATTATCACTAACTATATTAATTTTGAATCATGAATAAACACACTGCAGGATGAAGTAGAATCTTACAAACAGGCTGCATTGGTTTTTATAAGAGGAGATAATTCATTAAATGAAATTCTTGGAAAAGCTGTCATTAAAAAGGAGAGATTTGGAATTGGCAGTAAAGGAGAAAAACCAAAGGTATATAAAAATTATTTTTTCCTAGCTCTAAAAAGGTTAATTGTAATTTTTGTGGGACAAAGGGACATATAGATAAAAACTGTTTCTTAAGACAACCTCAAATTTGTGGTATTAAGAAAGCCTATGTTTCAAAAGACTTATATGATTCAGGTAATTTTAAAAAAACAATGAAAATCTAGATACCCTGATCATTTCTTGCTAACACTCCTGGACCCAAAAAATATGGGTACCAAAGCAATTTGGTTGAATGCATTTGCAGGTAGCAGGTCACCAGAGAAGAAAAGATATATGGTAAAGGATAGTGGATGCTCAAGACATATGAGTGGAAACTCATTGAAGTTTTATTCACTCACTCAAAAGGAAGGAGGAATTGTCACATTTGGTGAAAATGCCAAAGGAAAAATCATTGGCATTGGAACTATTGGAGATCCAAAAAAGTCTCAATCAACAAAGTATTATATGTACAAGGACTAAAACACAATTTGATAAGTATCTCTATACTTTGTGATGATGGATATACTGTTGATGTTACTAACAATTGATGTACTGTTTCTAAAGATACACTGTTTATATTTAAAGCACCAAGAACTGGAAATGTCTATAATTTGGATTTAAATTTCTTGTGTAAACAAAAAGTAAACTGCTTGACTTCTAATGTAAGTGAATCCTAGATCTGGAATAGGAGACTTGGTCATTGCAATGTATATGTTTAACATAAGTTATCTAAGAAACATTTAGTTTCTAGTTTACGTAGTCTCAAATTTGAAAGTGACAGATTTAGTGATGCATGTCAACTTCAAAAGCAACACAAATCATCCTTAAAATCTATTAATAAGGTTCCTATATCTAAACATCTAGAACTTATTCAAATGGATTTGTTTGGACCTTCAAGAGTAGCATTCTTAGCTGGTAAATTATATGTATATGATTTAGTTGATGACTATTCAATATTTACACGGATTTTCTTTTTGAAATTTAAAAATGAAGATTTAACTTTATTTGAAGGGTTCTGCAAATCTATTCGAAATGAACAAGGTTTCAATATTATCTCATTTAGAAGTGATCATGGTGGAGAATTTGATAATCTGGAATTTAATTCCTTTTTATCAAATATGGGTATTAAACACACCTTTTCTGCACCCAGAACACCTCAACGGATTGGGATTGTAGAAAGATGAAATTGAACTATTCATGAAATGTCTAGAACTATGTTAAATGAATATATCCTACCTCTATATTTCTGTGCATAATCTTTGAATACAGCTTGTTATATAATTAATAGAGTTTTAATTAGACCAATTTTGAAAAAGACACCCTATGAACTATGGAATAACAGAAAACCTAAAGTAAATTACTTTAAAGTTATTGGTGTAACACCTGAGACTTTTATGTGAAATATTTTGTTCTTTATGTTATATAAATCATCAAAAAAATCTTTCCCTACACACAACACTAGCTTGGCTTGCTTTACATGCAACCGCGTCCTTCCTCGATAGCTTGTGTCGTACGCAATACCGAGTTTCACTAAACAATGATATGCTATTAAAATATTATTAAAACTAACCGTTATGAATAGTAATAACCACTTTTTGAAAATTTATAAATTTTATTTTTCAAAATGGACTTCATTTTTGGATTCGGAATATCGAAATTAACCTAGGGTGAAATTTTGGTATTTTTCTGAAAACTGTCAATTTTTGATGAATAGTGAAACCACTAAGTGGTAGTTAAAAAACTGAATTTTTCATAAAACATTATTTTACCTCTTATGTGAGTGAAATTTCGAAACTCAGAGAGACATGGTTGATGTTAGTGAGTAAAATGTGGTTCAATGAGATGAAAATAATTTTTTTGGTGAAGAGAAACTTTTTACTTTTTTTTCCACGGGTAAAAGTAAATAGGGTAATTAAGGGTACAAATGATATTATTATTACCCTAACACTTGTACTAGTTCTATTGGAAAAGTGTAATTCGTCCAAAAACAACCTTAGAAATAAAATATGACCATTTAGGCCCACTTGGATTAGATTAGGACATTTATTATTAATTTATTTAATGAAGGGTTAAAATAGTAAAAATAAAAGTTTAATAAGTAAATCATTTTTAATATGGGGTTATACATAAGATAAATTCTACTATAAATATTCATTAGACATTAAATATTTTAATTTATTTATGACACAAAGCTGATGCGGTATTTATCTTATTAATGAAATATGGACATAATTGATGTTATAAACACCAAAATGAATGTATTTTGAGACTTTTTATGAATTCCAATAATTTTGTAGATTAATATGACATGTTAGTATTGATTTAAGTATCTTTTTTCGAACTAATCATTTTGTAATGATTTTCACAAAAATTAATTACTACATAGTGTCAAAATTGACATAAAATTGTTTTTAAAACAAATATTATATTAGTTATTGTTATTTTATTCCTAAAAATCTAAGGTTCGGCCAAATGACATATATAAGGTTATATATATTAATAATAAACAACTTGGGGTTCGTTTGGCTGCTTATAGTATGTTTATTAACCTTATTGTATAAGAACACAAGAAGACACGGTAAAAGTAAAATTATTTAACTTAAAGTTAAATCTAAATGATAAGGTTAAAATAGGAACCTAAACTTGTCTAAATTCTATTGGATGAGAGGATTGTGACCCATCCCCACCTTAGCTTCGAAATAAATCAATTTGGAGCTATTTAAAACCTTACATGACTTTATAATAAAATAATATTGTTAGTTTCTCCAAAGAAGCCCCTCTCCTCCCTTATAAAAGGGCACCTCCTCCCCCTCTTCCACACACCACTTTGAGCCTTCAAGCTCGGCCAACACCTGACAATTTCTGCTCTCCACTTCCCTAGAATCATCCTAGAGGTTCTGGTCTTCTTCAAAGACCTATTTTAGTGCCCTAAAGGGAGGCACAAAGAAGCACTTCAAAGAAGAGGTAATGTTCGTTACCGATTCTTTCATCTTTATTTCTTCTTCCACTTCTTCTTCATTAGTTGTTTCATTATGATGTAATAACAAAAGTATCACTAATATACTGATATGTTATTATAAGTATAAAACAACCCTATTTCACTAGCTATCCATCCTATGGAAAAAGAAATCACCGCGCGTGCGTAAGTACGGAATATCGTCTCCACGCCATTGTGTAATCTATTTTCCACCACCACATTGCTTGGATGGGTATAATGGTGTAAATAATGACTATATATGACTATTAAAAAGTGATACTGATTCTGAAATAGTATACATATACTCCAATACAATTCCACAATCATAGGAACGATATCATCCCTCGTGCGTACGTACGGAATATCGTCTCCACGATGTGATGCGACTCATTCTACACGATCTTCATTTAATAATGATTATATAAATGAATTGAATGAATAAATATGATATATATTACAATAATACCATTCTGTAAAGGAGGTATCTATAACCTAAAGAGAAGAATAATAATTTATTCGACAAAACACGCCTAAGAACAAAAAGTTATAAACACCCGAATAACAAGTAGCAATGAAATATTACTACTAAGAAGCTAAGAATATGACCATATATGATATCATAAAAATAAGTATGATTCTGTAATAAGTCAATAACATTATTTAAATCATTATACAGGAGGTTCGGACACGTACAAAGCATATCGGACCTAAGGTAAGAGAAATATCACAATCTCATTTTTCTCTTAGATTGTTTATACTTTGGCATTTACTGGGGTGTATTTTATTATCCACATCCATGTTTCCTCAATATGTAATATTGTTTCCATCCTTCTACAATTTTTTAAAATAAATTTTATCCTTCGATGAGTTTTTAGTAAAAGATATGAAATGAATCTTTTGTCGTTTTTCGTACGAGGTACTTTTTGACTTTTCCGACAAAAGTACGAGAAGAATGTTTTTTTAACTTATACAAAATGAATGGATTTTTAAAACATTATTTACAAGAAGCTTCCTTTAAAAGTTTTCATGTTTATTTTTAATCAACTTCTTTTAGTATAAAATTTTATGACATGTTAAGAAAGGAAAAATGTTTTTGAAGAAGAAAGGATATTTTCCTCAAGAATGGAGTTCAAGTGTTTTATCAAAATTATTTTCCATCTACGATAATAAAGGGTTCTATTTTTATCCCTATAATTACATTGATTTGATTATGTTGTGATGAAATTATTTTTATGAAGTCCTTTATCTTATATGAATAGTTTTATGATGTCATGATGTTTAGGATTCCCATTTGTATTACATGGGTTATGCAATGATGTATGATTTATGATTTTGTGGAACACATAAGAATGGTATCATTATGATATGGGTGGGACCTATATCTCCCTCCAATGCATTGGGTAAAGATTTTATATCTCATGAGATAGACATGGATGGAATGGTAGGTTATACCGGTTCAGTGAGACCGGACTGAAACGAGGAATGAACTCGGTTTAGAAAGGGACTTCATCCACTAAGATAGTCTTGGAAATGAGTCTTGACTAACAAGAAATTATTCTCTATGGTTATGTGTGTATGCCACAAAGTTTCATGTTTTATGTTATGATTATTGTGATTACATTTCACTACCATGATTTATCCCATTATGATCACTTTTGCAGGATAAGATTTCCAAAAGATATGTGCTTATGTATATGATGTGATTGATATTTCTTTTGTTTAACCTTAATGAGCATTTGAGCCCACCCTTTTGTATGTTTTATTTCCCCAGGCCAGGAAAAAGGTTATTAAGTAAGATATGCCAAAAGGGACTATAGATATGATGAAATAATTGGGAGACGGTGTAGACGCTTTATGAACCGGTTTTTTATGTTTCCCAGTTTCTAAAGACACTATACATATACGGTCCTTTCGTAGTTTTGTTATATGTTGTAATAAGTATGCTTCAATTTTGAAGTATTAACAATGTATGTAAAGTATGGGTCGTTATAGTTGGTATCAAAGGAAAGGTATAGTCAACCTTTGGAAACTAGGATATGAAAGCCTTAGTAATAACCCTAAGGATAAGTCTAAGCTTAGAACACAATCTTAGTGTTTTAGAAATGGCCATGAATAACCTAGTATAAGACATTAAGTTTGAAATTTTATTCTTGATTATGTGGTTTTCCTATTATAATTAGTGTTTCTCACACTATTCTTCTTGGTTTTATTCAATGGATGGAACCCGAAGGAACCGTGTTAATGCGGAATGCGATGGGCAATGCAATGATTGTCCCCTTGAGCAACCAAACATTATAGGATCTGGAATGCAAAATCTTGTAGCCATGCTCACACAACTTTCTCAAGCTATGAATCATGCGGGACTTCCAAACGAGCAAAGGAAGGAGCAACATTACGTTGAATCCTTCATGAGGCAGCGTCCACATTCTTTCAGCAGGTCTACTGATCCATTAGTTGCTGAATAATGGATTAGTACTACTGAAAAGATATTTTCAGTTCTTCAATGTATTGAACATGATAAAGTCATCCTAGCAGTGTATCGTTTGGAAGGAGATGCTGATCAATGGTGGAATCTTATTAAGAATATCAGGCAAAGGGATGAAATTGAGTCCATGGAATGGGACGAGTTCAAGAACTTATTTTTCAATAAGTAAATCCCTCGTATTCTTCAAACAAAGATGGAGAAAGAGTTTCTTGAACTGAAGAAAAAGGATGATGAATCTGTTGGTACCTAGGAAGAAAATTTTACAAGACTTGCAAGGTACGCTTCTGGTATTATTATCCAACCTGAGAGTAAGATCGATCGATTCTTTAGTGGCTTAAAACCAAGTTTTGAAGGGCCTTATCCATAAGGGACTTCAATTGCTACGAGGAAATCGTTCGATGTGCTCTCAAAGTTTAGATGGAGATTGGAGTAACCCATCAGTCATATGAGTTTGATAAGAAGAGGAAAATGGGATTCAAAGAAAAAACTAAAGAGAACAATGAAAAGAAGATGAGCTTTCCCTTATGCTCAAAGTGTGGAAAGAATCATGGAGGGAGTTGTCTTAAAGGGACAAGTAAATGTTTCAAATGTGGAAAGGAAGGTCATCAGGCATTTGGATGCCACGATGATGGGAAGAAGATGTCTAATGATTCAAACAAAGGAAGGGATACACAGAATGAACCTACTACACATCAATGATTCAAGTGCAAGGAGATGGGACACTATGCCAATAAATTCCCTAATCCAAGGGTTGATGATGATGGTCGATGTCAACAAACTCTTAAGGATAAATACAAAGGAAAGTCACATGCAAATTCTATTAGCGATGTGGAGTATGATAACGATGTGGTGAAAGGTACACTTACCATCCACTCTAAAGTAGCAAATGTTTTATTTGATTCTAGATCCACCCACTCCTTTATTCCTGAAGATTTTTCTAAGGGTATCACCGTATTACCTCAACAATTAGATGTTGAGTTAGCTGTGACAACACCAAATGGCACAACAGTCTCATCAAAAGTTTATAATTCTTCTCCGATTGAAGTTTGTGGGAAAGTGCTTCCTGTAAATATTGTTATCCTTCTTATAGTGGAATTTGATGTGATTCTTGGCATGGATTGGCTTTCTCTACATGGATATCATATCAATTGCCAAAGAAGGGAAGTCACATTTCAAATTTCAGATCAATCTATGATCGTCTATCGATGCAAGGATGAACATAACTTTCCAGTGGAAATTTCTTCCATTTTTTGGGTATTGATTCCACTAAATGAAGGTTATTTATCTCAAATGGTTGGTGAGAACCTCACGATTAAGAATATGCCCATTTTAGTGGAGTTTTATGATGACTTTCCAGAGGAATTACTGGGTCTTCCACCAAATCGTGAAGTTGAGTTTTCAATAGAACTCGTATCGGGTGCTTTGCCTATTTCAAAGACACCTTATAGAATAGCCCCAATTGAGTTTCCAGAATTGAAGAAGCAAATCAAAGAGAATCTTGATAAGGGATTCATACTCCCTAGTGCGTCTCCTTGGGGAGAACCTGTTCTATTTGTTAAGAATAAAGATGGATCAATGAGACTCTGCATTGATTATCGAGAACATAACAAGATCACTATCAAGAACAAATATCTCTCTCGCGCATTGATGACCTATTTGACCAACTACGCGGAGCTCAATACTTTTCCAAGATTGATCTTTATTCAGGGTATCATCAATTAAGGGTCAAAAGGGAGGATATTCCAGAGATGGCTTTCCGTACAAGGTATGGACACTATGAATTTATAGTGATTCCATTTGGTCTTACTAATGCCTCTGCTATCTTCATGGATCTGATGAATAGAGTCTTTAGAGACTCTATTCATCAATTTTTGGTAGTCTTTATAGACGATATTCATGTCTATTCAAAGAGAAAGGAAGAGCATGAAGATCACTTGATAATTATATTGAAGACCATGAGAAAGGAGAAGCTTTATGCCAAATTTACCAAGTGTGAATTTTGGCTTCAAAAAGTTGCATTTTTGGGTCACATAATCTCAAAAGATGGGATATCTGTGGATCCAGCAAAACCAGAGGTTATCGAAAGATGGTCGAGACCAACAACAGTAACCGAGATCCGATGTTTTCTGGGTTTGGCTGGATATTATGGACTTTTTGTGAAACAATTTTCACGATATTCTAATCCACTCACCAAGTTGACTTGGAAAAGAGTTAAGTTTGTTTGGAAGGAGGAATGTGAAGAGGATTTCAAGGAGTTGAAAAGAAGGTTATCCAGTGCACCTGTGCACACACTGCCTTGTAGTGGAGAAAGGTTTGTGATCTATAGTGATGCATCCAAGAAGGGATTGGGGTGTGTTCTTATACAAAATGATATGGTGATAGATTATGCCTCACGACAGTTGAAAATCCATGAGCAAAATTACCCAACACATGATTTGGAGTTGGCTGCGGTAATCTTTTCATTAAAGATTTGGAAGCATTACCTTTATGGTGAAAGGTGTGATATTTATACTGATCATAAAAGTTTAAAGTATATTTTCACACAAAAGGAGTTGAATATGAGTCAAAGAAGATGGTTGGAGCTGATTAAGGATTACGACTGCTCAATCCATTACCACCCTGGGAAAGAAAACAAGGTGGCAGATGCATTAAGTCGACAAGACCATGCTAGTTTATCCATGATGAGGATCACAAAAGATCCAATATTTATGGATTTACAAAGTATGGATCTTGGAATTATAATGGAAGGGGAGAAATCTTATCTTTATCAAATGAATGTTCAACCATCTATACATGTGAAGATTAAAGAGGAACAGAAAGAAGATGTCGAGTTATAAAAGAATGTGAGAAATGTTCCTGAATTCAACCTTGATTATGATGGGATAATAAAGCTCAGGAATTGGGATTTTGTTCCTCCCATCCCCGAATTAAAGAAAGAGCTGCTAGATGAGGCTCATAGTTCTTTATTCTCTATTCATACTTGAAGCACGAAGATGTATAGGGACCTGAAAGAGTACTTCGGGTGGGATGGCATGAAAAGAGATGTTGCTGAATATATCTCTCGATGCTTGGTTGGTCAACAAGTTAAAGCTGAGAGACAAAAGTCTAAGGGGATGTTACAAACATTACCCATACCCGAATGGAAATGGGAAAACATCACTATGGACTTTGTCATAGGACTTCCTAAAACATCCAAAGGCAATAATGCTATCTGGGTCATAGTTGATCGTCTTACAAAGTCTGCACACTTCATTGCTATTAGAGATGATTTCTCTCTGGATCAACTTTCCATGATATATGTATAGGAAGTGGTAAGATTTCATGGAGTATCACTTTCTATTATATTTGATCGGGATCGGATATTTACCTCGAAGTTCTGGCAAAGCATTTAGCATACTATGGATACAGAGTTGAGTTTCAGCACTACTTATCATCCTCAGACAGATGGTCACTCTGAGAGAACAATTCAAACCCTAGAAGATATGTTGAGAGCTTGCTCTATAGATTTCAAAGGTGGTTGGGATCAACACCTACCTTTGGTGGAATTTTATTATAATAATAACTTTCACTGCAGTATTTAGATGGCTCTTTATGAAGCTCTCTATGGAAAGAAATGCAGGACTCCAACTTGCTGGGATGAAGTTGGGGAAAGAAAGCTATTAGGACCCGATCTCGTTGATGAAATGGCAGAAAAGGTCAGATCTATTCAACAACACATAAGAGCAGCTCAAAGTCGACAAAAAAGATATGATGACAACCGAAGAAAAGACCTAGAGTTTGAAGTGGATGATAAAGTGTTCTTACGAATATCTCCCTGGAAGAGAGTCATGAGATTTGGAAAGAAGGGGAAGTTGATCCCTAGATATATCGGTCCATTCGAAATACTGGATCGTGTCGAGAAGGTAGCTTACTGATTGGTGCTTCCACCAAATCCCACTCAAGTACACGATGTGTTCCATGTATCTCTCCTGAGAAAGTACATACCTAATCCTTCACATGTACTCAGCACAGAAGTTGTACCACTGGAGCAAGATCTTTCTTATGAAGAACAGCCGATAGAGATTCTGGATCGTAGCGAAAAAGTCCTATGAAACAAGACCACTCGCTTGGTGAAAGTTTAATGGTGGAACCACCAATTAGAAGAATCTACATGGGAGATTGAGGATTTTATGAGGGAGAGGTATCCTCATCTGTTTGTTACAAAGTGACGAATTCCGAGGGAAACATTTATTTTAAGGGGGGTAGAATGTAACACCCGAGACTTTTATGTGAAATGTTTTTTTTAATGTTATATAAATCATCAAAAAAATCTTTCACTACACACAACACTAGCTTGGCTTGCTTTACACGCAACCGCTACCTTCCTCGATAGCTTGCGTCGTACGCAATACTGAGTTTCACTAAATAATGATATGCTATTAAAATATTATTAAAACTAGTCGTTATGAATTGTAATAACCACCTTTTGAAATTTTATAAATTTTATTTTTCAAAATGGACTTCATTTTTGGATTCGGAATATCGAAATTATCCTTGGGTGAAATTTTGGTATTTTTCTAAAAACTTTCAATTTTTGATGAATAGTGAAACCACTAAGTGGAAGTTAAAAAACTGAATTTTTCATAAAACAAAATTTTACATCTTCTGTGAGTGGAATTTCTAAAATCCGAGAGACACGGTTGATGTCAGTAAGTAAAATGTGGTTCAATGAGATGAAAATAAATTTTTGGTGAATAGTAACTTTTTACATTTTTTTACCACGGTTAAAAGTAAATAGGGTAAATAAGGGTACAAATGATATTATTATTACCCTAACACATGTCATAATTCTATTGGACAAGTGTAATTCGATAAATAACAACCTTAGAAATAAAATATGACCAATTAGGACCGCTTGGATTAGATTAGGACAGTTATTATTAATTTATTTAAAGAAGGGTTAAAATAGTTAAAATCAATGTTTAATAAGTAGATCATTTTTAATATGGGGTTATACATAAGATAAATTCCACTATAAGTATTACATAGAAATCTAAAAAGATTTCCTACATAATGGTATTTTATTTTTAATTTTTATACATTAAATTAGTTAACTTATTTATGACACAATGCTGATGCAGTATTTATCTTATTAATGAAATATTGACATAATTGATGTTATAAACACAAAAATAAATGTAATTTTAGACTTTTTATGAATTAAAATAATTTTATAGATTAATATTACATGTTAGTATTGATTTAAGTAACTTTTTTTGAACTAATCATTCTGTAATGATTTTCACAAATATTAATTACTAAATAGTGTCAAAATTGACATAAAATAGTTTTTAAAAAAAATATTATATTAGTAATTGTTATTTTATTCCTAAAAATATAAGGTTCTGCCAAATGACTTAGATAAGGATATATATATTAATAATAAACAACTTGGGGTTCGTTTGGCTGCTTATTGTAAGTTTATTAACCTTATAGTATAAGAACACAAGAAGACACGATAAAAGTAAAATTATTTAACTTAATGTTAAATCTAAATGATAAGGTTAAAATAGGAACCTAAACTTTTCTAAATTCTATTGGATGAGAGGATTTCTACCCATCCCTACCTTAGATTATAAATAAATCAATTTGGAGCTATTTAAAACCGAACACGACTTTATAATAAAATAATATTTTTAGTTTTTCCAAAGAAGCCCATCTCCTCCCTTATAAAAGGGCACCTCCTCCCCCTCTTCCACACACCACTTTGAGCCTTCATGTTCATAAAACCCCTGTCAATTTCTTATATCGACTTTCCTAGAAGCATACTAGAGGTTCTGGTCTTCTTCAAAGACATATTTTAGTCCCCTAAAAGGAGGTCTCAAAGAAGCACTTCAAGAAGAGGTAATGTTCGTTACCAATTATTTCATCTTTATTTCTTTTTACACTTCTTCTTCTTTAGTTGTTTCATTATGAAGTAATAACATCAGTATCACTCATATACTGATATGTTATTATAAGTATGAAACAAACCTATTTCACCATCTATCCATCCTACGGAAAAAGAAATCACCGCGCGTGTGTACGTACGAAATACCATCTCCACGCCGTGGTGAAATATATTTTCCACCACCACCTTACTTGGATGGGTATAATGGTGTAAATAATGACTATATATGACTATTATAAATTGATACTGATTCTAAAATAGTATACATACACACTAATACAATTCCACGATCATACGAACGATATCATCACTCGTGCATACGTACGGAATACCGTCTCCACGATGTGATGCGACTCGTTATATATGATCATCATTTCATAATGATTATATAAATGAATTTAATGAATGAATATGATATATATTACAATAATACCATTCTGGAAATGAGGTATCTATAACCTAAAGATAAGAATAAGAATTTATTCAACAAAACACGCATAAGAACAAAAAGTTATAAACACCCAAATATCAAGTAACAATTAAATATTACTCTTATGAAGCTAAGAATATGACCATATATGATATCATAAAAATAAGTATGATTCCGTAATAAGTCAATAACATTATTTAAATCATTATACAGGAGGTTCGGACATGTACAAAGTATATCTGACCTAAGGTAAGGGAAATATCACAATCGCATTTTCATCCGAGATTGTTTATACTTTGGCATTTACTGGGGTGTATTTTATCATCCACATCCATGTTTCCTCAATATGTAATATTATTTCCATCCATATACAATTGTTTAAATTCAATTTTACCCTTCGGTGAGTTTTTAGTAAATGATATGAAAGGAATCTTTTGTCGTTTTTCGTACGTGGTACTTTTTGACTATTTCGACAAAAGTACGAGAAGAATTTATTTTTACTTATACAGCATGAATGGATTTTTAAAACATTATTTCCAAGAAGCTTCCATTACAAGTTTTCAATTATATTTTTAATCAACTTCTTTTTGTTTAAAATTTTATTACATGTTAAGAAATGAAAAATGTTTTTGAAGAAGAAAGTATATTTTCCTCAAGAATGGAGTTCAAGTGTTTTATAAAAATTATTTTCCATCTAAGATAATAAAGGGTTCTGTTTTTATCCCTATTATTACAATGATTTGATTCTGTTGTGATGGAATTATTTCTATGAATTCATTTATCTTATATGAATTGTTTTATGATGTCATGATGTTTAAGATTCCCATTTGTATTACATGGGTTTTGCAATGATGTATGATTTATGATTTTGTGGCACACATAAGAATGGTATCATTATGAGATGGGTGGGACCTATATCTATCTCCAATGCATTGGGTAATGATTTTATATCTCATGAGATAGACATGGATGAAACGGTAGGTTATACCGGTTCACTAAGACAGGACTGAAACGTGGAATGAACTCGGTTCAGAAAGGGACTTTGTCCACTAAGATAGTCTTGGAAATGATTCTTGACTAACAAGAAATGATTCTCTATGATTATGCGTGTATGCCACAAAGTTTCATGTTTTAAGTTATGATTATTGTGATTACATTTCACTTCCGTGATTTATCCCATTATGATCTCTTTTGCAGGATATGATTTCCAAAAGTTATGTGCTTATGTACATGATGTGATTGATATTTCTTTTGGTTACCCTTTTTGAGCATTTGATCTCACCCTTTTATATGTTTTCTTTCCCCAGATCAGGAAAAAGGTTATTAAGTAAGATATGCCAAAAGGGCCTATAGATATGATGAAATAAATGGGAGACAGTGTAGACGCTTTATGAACCAGTTGTTTATGTTTCCCAGTTTTTAAAGACACTATACCTATATGGTCCTTTCGTGGTTTTGTTATATGTTGTAATAAGTATGATTCAATTTTGAAGTATTAAAAATGTATGTAAATTATGGGTCATTATAATTGGATGCAAGGTTTACATCTTAAACACCAAGAATAATCCTGGTAAGTTCGATCCAAAATATGATGAAGGTATTTTGTTAGGATATTATGCTACCTCCAAAGCTTATAGAGTTTATAATAAGAAGTCAAGGATTGTTGAAGAATCAGTTCATGTAAAATTTGATGAATCTGTTCCCTTTGATAAAAAGACATAACAAATGGATGAACCTGACTGTAATGATAAATGATACTTGAGAATTTAAAAAATGATTTTGAACATGATATAAAAGAAATTCAGTCCAGTTCAGAGGAACATGATACTGAAGAACATTTAAATACATTACCTTGATAGTCCACAACCCTAAAGAATGATCCTTTAGAGACTATAATAGATAACCTAGAAACTCGTGTTTAAACTAGAAGAAACATAGGAAACCTAGTGAAATTCTCTGCCTTACAATCTCAAAAAGAACCCAAGACTATAGAAGAAGATTTAGATGATGAAAGCTGGATAATAGCAATGAAAGATGAATTAATCCAATTTAAAAGAATTGAAGTTTTGGAATTAGTGGGAAGACCTAAGAATTATCCTGTAATAAGAACCAAATAGGTCTTTAGAAATAAACAGGATGACCAAGGCACAATAACTAGAAATAAAGCAAGATCAGTAGCTAAAGGATATAATCAAGAAGAAGGAATATACTATGATGAGACTTTTTCACCCGTTGCTAGGATAGAATCCATTAGAATCCTTTTAGCCTATGCATCTTATATGAATTTTAAATTATTTCAGATGGATGTTAAATATGACTTTTTAAATGGTTATTTAATGGAGGAAGTTTATGTTGATCAACCTCCTGGTTTTGAAACATCTCAAAAACTGAATTCTGTTTTTAAACTTACTAAAGATATATATGGCCTTAAAAAAGAACCTAGATCTTGGTATGAAATATTTTGTGCTTTTATTTTGAAAAATTATTTTAGTGTTGGAATGAAAGATCCAACACTCTTTAAGAAAACTGTGAAAAATAATGTTTTATTGGATCAAATTTATGTTGATGATGTAATCTTTGGATCAACTAATAATACTCTTTGTCATGAATTTTCAAAATTATGGCAAGAAGAATTGGAAATGTGTATGATGGGATAATTAACTTTCTTTTTGGGTCTTCAAATATTTCAAAAATATTTTGGAAATGTTATAAATCAAAGAAAATACATTACTGATTTACTTAAGAAATTTGGTCTTGAAAACAGCAAGCCATGTACAACTCCTATGTGTACTAATATAAAACTTGATTTGGATGAAACTGGGAAATCAGTTGAAAAACAAGTTATATAGAGGTATGATTGGTAGCTTGTTATATCTTATTGCTAGCAGACCAGATATAATTTATTCGGTATGTCTCTGTGCTAGATTTTAATCAAATCCTAAATAAGCTCCTCTAACTACTATTAAAAGAATTTTTAGATATTTAAATGGAACTATTTTTCAATCGCTTCGTTATCCTAAAACTTCTGATTTTAATTTCATTTCACATTCAGATGATGAATTTGGATGTTGTATATTAGATAGAAAAAGTACATCAGGTACATGTCACTTTTTAAGAAACTCCATAGTATCATGGTCTAGTAAGAAACAGCATTCAGTTGCCCTGTCAACAGCTGAGGTAGAATATGTTTCTGCCGGCAGTTGCTGTGCACAAGTGTTGTGGATGAAAAACACCCTTATAGACTTTGGATTGAATTTTAATAATACACCTATTTTATGTGATAATACATGTTCAATTAAAATTTCAAAAAATTTTATTAGTCATTCTAAAACTAATCACATTGATATAAGGCATCACTTTTTAAGAGATCATGTTATTAAAAATGATATATTATTAGAATTTATTAATAGTGAAATTCAATTAAGAGATATTTTTACTAAACCACTTCGCACTGCAGGTTTTGATATTATTAAGGGGGAGCTAGGTTTATTTAATTTTAAATAAGTTTTTTTATTTACTTTTATTTATTTATGTATATTTTATATTGTTTATTAATTACTGTTTAAGATTTTATTTCTTTTTCCATATGTAAACATGATTTGTTTTGAATATATGAAATGATTAGTGATTACATAGGAATCCAGGTTGTCAGCACCTTTTTGACTTCTAAACCTTTTTACTTATATCAAAACCCTTTTGAAATACGAAAATCAATCTTTCTCTCCTAAACCCTAACCTTCAAACCTACAGAGACGCTCACAGAAATGGTATGGACTAAAAGAGCCAGTGAAGCCGAGCCATGTAATGCTATGAGACAATGCACCAAGGGAAGAAAAATTTTACAGGGCAAGGTAATCGATCTCGACTGGTTATTTTAGGCAAATCTGTTGTTGAAGCAAACACTGTCATTTAAGAATATTAAACAGATGCTCAATAGTTAATATACGGATATTTTTTATGAAGTAGAACTTTGATACTTCTTCAAATCTGTACAGTTTTGTATGAGAGATACTGAGGACAATATGATGGCTAAAATAGAGGATATGGATTTCTCTATCTCATCAGTAGATATTAGTCAGATTATCAACTACCCTCATGAGTGAGTTTTTCATTTCGATTTGAAAAATATTGTAGATTATGTGCATAAATCCGAAGACTTCATTTTTTTGTACTAAGACAATAATGAAAAATATTTTCAAGGATTTGGAGCCTGTTCAGAAGATTTTGGTCAAATTTATTCAGAATGGAATAGCTCCACGGGTGGAAAAAATTTAGAATATTTTGTACCTTGATATGTATATAATGTTTCTTATGTTAAGTGATATTAAGTTAAACATTCCATGATACATGATAAGGTATCTCAGATACTACAATAAAAGTGAGGCGAGGATGAATTTCTACCCTTTTGGTAGATTTATTTCTAAACTGTTGTTTAAGAAAGACATGGTGAGATTAGTAGATGGTAGCGTTTACTATCATTACTGTAATACATTTAATGCTGGAACATTGAGGAATGTTGGATATTTCTAGAGCACAATGAATGGAAAACTTTTTCTAGTAAGTGCTGAGGAAGACTTAGAGAGTGCTCAGGCTCAACCTGCTAAGTCCAAAGAGGGAAAAACTGAATCCAGGGTCAGCAATGTAGTAAGAAGGATTATCTTTGTAGTTGAAGATGTTGAGGAAGACAGAAGTTAGGAGGGACTTCAATTAAAAAGAAAGAGACCAGTAAATGAGGAAGTCACTTCCCCTGCTTTGGAAACAACCACATAAGATTTATTTTCTTATTCTATTGTAAGGGAAGCTGTTGTTGATAATCCCATGGAAGGTATCACTAGTATAGGGGTCATGAGTTGCAGAATCATATCAATGGGAGAATCAGGAATAGATTGTAGCTGATGTTGATGTTTCAATTCAAAAGGAACAAGAGATGGGGGCAGTGCCTGGTGAAGAAGTGGCCAGACCTTAGGAAACTGCTGAAAATATTTTTCATGAAATTCTAGTGGAAGACAAAGATGCAGTTGAATGTGATGAGCATGCTTCTGAATCTCAAACAGAGGTAATTCAAGATGATTTTTCTGTGGAGGATTTTTTAAAACACTAAGGAAAAATCTGTGGAGAAACCTTCTCAGGATAGAGAAAAAGAGAAATCTGATGCTCAATCATTGCCTTTGGCAATGCTGCATCAACCTAAGAATGTGAATCAAGCACACAATGCATCTGATTCAAGGAAAGAAGAAGTTGAAGAACTATACAGAAAAGTATCTCAGTTGGAATCTGAGAATGTTTCTCTGTGAAATGCCTTAGATTTAGAACATTTGAAGTTTCAAAAGTTAAAGGAGTGTATAGTTTCAAGGCAAGAAGTTGAAATATTTAAAGAATATATGCTGACTGCTGTTACACAATTGAAATCTAAAATTTTTATGAAGTCATATTTATCAAATCTGAAGTGGTTTATGGAGAACCAATTTGCATCAGTTAAAAATAATACTATTAGTGGATTAGGTACTTCACCTGATTTAATCAGAAGGTTTCAGGCTATCACAACTGCGTTGAGCAACATGAATGACATGATACTAGATCTTCAATGTAACACTGATCCTTTGTCAGTTTTGTTGGACAATCAGATGTTCTTAGTGGATCAACTGACATCTAGTGAGCCATCGATCAAAATTCTGTTAGATCAGTTATCAGAGAAGTTGTCAGTATTTGTTGAAAAAGAGTAAACGTTGCACGATTTTTTAGAGTCAATTTAATTGAGGATATTCATATGACTCAAGAAAACATGGATCTCATTATAAAGCTTGGATATGGGATGATGAGGATACTTCGAGAACAGTTTACAGAAATTAAGTCTACAATCCAGAGGAGATAGACCCTGTTGCTTATCTTACCCAAACCATGATTCCAGTGTATATCATTATCATGCATATACTGTTATTTTTTGAATGAAAATTTCCTTCATTGTTTATTTTTTTCTTTCTTTATTAGTTTTACTAACATTATTTTTAATATGCAAGTACTCCAAATTTAATTATTGATAAATAGTTAAGTGGAATGATAAAAGTTCTAAAATCCATGATTTTTCATTCTTTTGGATATCACAAAGGGGGAGAATTTGGAAAAAAACAACATTAAAACCAACATTTTATTTAGAGGGCGAATTAATTTTATTGAGGGGGAAAATTAAATGAGAAATTTGGATTTATATTTATCTTTTTGGAGGAGAAGGTTTTATTTAAAACTTTATAACTAATTTTGAATGTTACGTTTTATTTAAATAATTTTAATTATTTTGTGGGTTTTGTGATCATCAAAAAGGGGGAGATTGTTGAGAAATGTATTGTTTTCAATAATACATGTTAATGTTATTTAAAGGGGGAGATTATTGAAAATTATACACTGTCTCTTTATGATAATTTTGATGCTCAAAAATACCCTTTGATATTTTCTAATGATTGTATTTAGAATTTTGCTGGAATTTATTAATTTATTTTACCCTTGAAATAATGAGAATCCATTACTTGTTAGGAATATACATTAGCGCACTCTAGAATCAGTGTTCATACCTTACGTAGATAAATGTAGTCCAGAATCTGTATTAGTGCGTTCTGGAATCACTGTTCATACCCTACGTGGATAAACGTAGTGTAAGGATGAAAAGCATGTATACTTTTTGTGATAAGAGAAAAGTATGGTTAAACAATCATATGTTTTCAGCAAAGTATGGAAGAAGAACCTTACGTTAGGAATGAACTATATTTTTGGTCATTAGCAATTTATGGAAGGTGAACCGTATGTAAATTCTAAATGTTACTATTGTTTCTCAAAAGTATGGTTCATCAACATTACTTTTGTAAACAACCATACGTTCATGAAAAGGATGGTTCAAGTAAATGTATGGATCTTTTACTGAACGATTGACTATTGAAGAAAATGTATGGATTATAAACCCAACATTTTTATTCAACCGTAAGTTTTCAACCATATGTTGTTAACCTTACATTTGAAGAATATGTAATTAACCCTACGTTTGGAGGCCACGTCATCAACCTTACGTTTCGCATCAGAAATTTTGACAGATGGTATTTATGTGTAGCAATTAGTATACTAATTTCTAGGTGGATTTCAAGCCGGATTTAATATCGTTTTTAAAGTACAACTTTGACTGATTAAAAACCATTTTAGTAATGGATTTAAGATCAAATTAAAAGGATCTTTTTATGCCAAGTCTTAAGGGAAGTTATGACCTCTCTGTAATTTCAAAATTTTGAATATTGCGAATCACATAGAGACTTTTATGGATCTAAATGTGAAGGAGATATGCTTTATTATATATTTACTCTCTGAAACACTAGGTACATGAGGATGTGATCGATCTATTGATGAAAAAGGTGAAAAACATAGATTGAAACTATTCACGATTGTTCTGCTAATTGAAAAGGATAATAAAAGATATATTTGTTCAAGAAGAAGGAACTCGATACAAGATTCACTAGTTCTACATCGAATATCTACTATGTATATACTACTGCTGATGTTTTGAACTATATCTCTATATCTACTGCAATTGGATCAATTCAGAACTTCTTTGTCTTGAAGATCAATATTTCTAGAGACTTAGATCCATCTGATGTCAATTGCATTCTGTTGCAATTGTGAAGATCAACTAGATATTTCTTTCTGAAATTATTTGTATTCTTTAGTAACCAGCTTCATGTTCTAAGCTGTGTTAGTTCTTGTTTGAACCAGAAGGCTTTGTTTTTCCTTGGATTGTAAAGGTATCAACTGCCTGTACTCAGTTGTGAACCGGTCTATGGAAAAGGGGACCAGATAGTGAAAATCAACATGATCGTGGAGTTGAGCGTTGGTGGAGTGGACTAGGGGACTTCTATTTTCCAAACCACTATACATCTTTCTGTTCTTGTTTTCACTAATTCCGCTACACGATCAAATATGATAAATTATAAAGGACAAAACACATTCAAGAAAAGAGTTATCGAAAAATTGGAAAAGGCACAATTCACCCCCCCTCTTGTGTATAATATTTAGATTCAGATCCAACAGAAACCACCAATATAGTATTAAGAATTTTAAAGGAATGTATATAACTAGTAATTATTTTTACCTTATTTTCAAAAATCATTACATTCTTTCATTGGTAATTTTTTAAATATTTTTTTCAAAAACCTCAAATTCCATACCATATCAAGTATTATATTCATATCATTCCTGTAAACTTTTTGTGCCCGTATATTATTGAATTGTTGTAAACATCTATAACATGTCTTCACAAATCAAAGGTAAAAATATATTTATTTATTTAACATAATTTCAAAACATCATATATATACACTTCATTCTACATAGTGATTCATAAAGAGGCTAATGAATACTAGAGTGAAATATAAGGCATGATGTAAACTATATTAAAGAAGATTTTTGTTCCCAATATCCATTTAAATATATAGAAAAATATCTCATCATAACGTATAGGGATTAAATTTATCTCTTGGAATGAAAATCTACATGAGTTTGGTATAGAGTGTTGAAACCCAACTATTTATCAACATCTTTATAAAGACGTCACCAAAAAACTAGTGTAAACATTATATATCAATAAAATACAATTGAAGGTGGTAATCCATTAAAAATTACCACATTAAATAATTTATTTCCAATAATTATGATATAGAGAGAAAATTTCGCTTACAGTGATGATGAATTGTAACTTTTTTGGTGATTTAATATAATGTTTATAACATTATTACATTAGGTAATTTCAGTGTATGGTAAATAATCTTGGTTAATTATTCAAATCCCTCTAGATGGTTGATATTGTGGTTGTTAATTTCTAAAGAATATCTATTAGGATATCCAAGTGCAAAATAAGGCATGACTTCATATTCCATGTAATTTTTGATTCAATCCTAACAAAACTTTTTTTGAGTTATTACCCTATGTACTATTATTTCAGAAAATATCCACTTTTTATATCCAGAATGTTATGTATTTTAATGAAAATGAGACTCCTATGATTAATTTATTTCATGGAACGCTCTATTATATAAAAATATCAAAATGTGTTTCAATAAAATTTTCTCATCATATTTCCTATGGTTTTATAAAATATTCCATGGTAAAAAATTTAGAGATGCAGACTTCTTGTACATAAGAATTATATCTTTATAGTTAATTTTAATTTTATTACATAGGGTTCAACACTGGAGTTATTCAGATCCAGATCCTTTGGAAAATTGGAAACATAGACAACTGGTCTATAAGTGAGCTGTGGAATCTCCTACTAAGTTATTATAAATAATAATCCTAATTAATGATATCATACACAATACATTTAAAAATAATCTATATAAAATAATCATAATAATGGGAGAGCTTAAATTCACCATAGTATTAAAAAAGGGAGTTACAAAACTGTATCATGAGATTAATTTTGTGGGAACATGACAACAACATTTGAAAACCAAACCCCATATATCAATGATCATAATTATGAGTTATGATATAAATATTGTTATTTCAGATGACATGAATAATAATGTAATCATTGAACCTAATCCAAACAATAATAAATTGTTTGTAAGGCATGTAATTTGGGCATACATAAAAGAATAAAAACAACATTCTTAGTATTCACATATCATTCCATAACATATCATTGTGTAATGGGATTAATACCATGAAAATCAATATATTCACGGTTCACCCTCAATACAATAACAATGGAAGAAGTCCCATTCTTAATTCGGTAAACTTCTCATTCAAGTCCTATTTATCTCATGAGTTATAAATATTATCCCAATTAATTAGATGTAGATATAGGTTTCACCAATATCATATTGAAAATAATAAATATTATTTACACAATATTGTAAAACATTAAACATATGAGAAATCATGAATAGAAATTGGAATCTTAAAATACTAATCAGATAAGAACCCACAAAAATAAATTTGTTTAATAAACATTTCACAATTGCACAACCCATAGAAGAGAAACTAGTTGCAATAAAATATATTCATCATAAAAATAAACTATGAATACAATGACTAAAAATTAAATCATTGAAACATGAATCACAATTGAGAATAAGGCAACATAATTATATGACTACCTCTATATAGAACTAAAAATGAGAATGATGAAAATTTATTTAGTACATGAGGGATACTCATACTAGTGGAATCTCCAAGGAGGAATCCATATATGTAATATCCAACATTCTATCATCCCATTTATAAGAAGGTGTCTTTATCATAAACCATAGGGGATGGAGGCCACCAACCTGTGGATTTTGGAAACAAGTGGCATAACACCATATAGGAAGCTAAACCTAGACTAATGATGTGGGTCACTCTACAGGAAAAAGTTGAATGTAGTTCCCCACACTTTGATGCATGACCCCTATAGAAACTCTTATAAAATACATGGCATTGAGTACAACATACATATTCATATATTTATCATCCTAACTTTTGGGGTATATAAAAATATCAACACTAAGTACCACAAATATTTTATCTTAGTTACACATAAAACAGTATTTAGTAACACCAGAATTATATTTGGAAAATAATTGAGTAAAAATGACGTCATAATATAGTCATAGTGACCATACATTATAAGGAATGTTGTAATGGGTAAATCCTCTTTCATCAATATGTCATGATATTATATTGAGCAATGACCCATCATAAAAATTACTAGGATCTGATGTACTAACAGAACATGACATAAGTCCATGATATATGAAACTTTTTCATTATCCTGAATGTTTAATCTCATAATAACAAATGCTTATGTTCATTTACGCACCATTTTTCGTAATGATAAGGATACATGCACCCCCTTGTGAAACACATGTTATTATAAACTCTTTAATCATTTTCTTCTATATATTCTTATTCAACACATGTAAATATACAATGGACATTTAATATAGAGTGATTCATATTATCAAATCTCTAGGTACACATTGAATTTATAACTCAACCACATATCTTGGGGATGGGTAAGAAATTCATCTCGACACATATCAATATATTTCATAATAATGTGCATGTCAAAATGGTCGAAATTTTACTTATTTTGAATAAATTGATATAGTAAAATTTTATAATTTGTTAGTAGTATCCATGCACGTGATAGTGATTCAAAATGTGTAACACCTTGATATTTTAATATATATTTTTTTAAAATACATTTAATTTAAAAGCTATCATTCACATCATGAATCATCGTGTTATAAATAAATGTTTTCTAATAGTAATATTCATATTTACAATTTACCATTATAACAAAGATATTTAATGCGGTAGTTTTTATAATGATAAGATCATTTTATGAATTATGTTTAAGGGTTTTATATAATAACTAAATATTGTTAAAAAGTAATTACTTTTTAGTCGAGACATTATATGCTTCAAAAATAATAGTTTCTCAAATAAATTATTTTTATTTATTTATATATAACATAATTAAATAAATTTTTTAAATGTTATAAAATAATTATTTTAGTAAATTAATTAGATTTTAATACAAATTAGAAATTTACATTTGAGTTTTCTTTTTGTTTATTTTTTGCAGTGATTAATTCTTTGATAACTATTGAGGAATTTTAATTTTAATTAAAAAGTGATGTTTTATTTAAATCATTTACAAGTATTATATTAAATTAATATGGTTTTAAAAGAAAAATTAGTTCATTTATATTTGGTATAATAAAATAAAAGACATTTAATGGATTTTATATTGAATTTTGATATTTGAACATTATATACTTATGGAAATAGTCTCCTTAGAAAACCATTTTCCCTTGCCACTACATGATGAATTTTAATCTAGAATTTTATACATAGTTGAGTAATTTTTTGGGAAAAAATGGATTTCATAATTTAAATCATCATAATATATATTTCAAAATATTTTCAACTTTTCATTGGTTTAAATAAACTTGTAAAAATTGGTAAAAAATTTAATTAATGTTGTTAATGTAACAATGGGTTTACCAGTGTGATTAATCTAAAATAATATGGGGTAAAATGAAATTAAAATATTTCTATCTTGAAATGGATAGAAAAATTGAGACGTTATATAATCTATGTTTCTATAATGAGACACTATTTCCCTATTTTCAATGTTTAACAAAAGCAATACCTTTTTCTTTTCAAAAATTTCATATGTTTCCTCTCGCCCAATTATAAATAAACAACCCCTGTGTTGTCTTATCCAAAACTCGAATACCCTGTGGTTAATCCAATAACTATTCAAATACATTAATTTATCCCCTCTCCACACACTATATTAAATAATTTTTTAGGAAACCCGAATATGATGGTTTTAGCTCAAAACCAATTAGGGTTCTCATAATAAGAGGTATAGTCCTTACCAATGAATTTAAATTTTAATTCATCCACTAACTCCATAGAATATTATTATACAATAAAAATATTATAAAAATATTATCAATGTTTAATAATATGTTATTATTTTAATGTTATTGTGTATATATATCACTACATCTATATTGTGTAAAATGATATTGTCAATCATGCTTATGATATATTACCACCACATGGAGCATTTTAGTGAGATATCCATGACCAACGCTCAATAATGTCTAGAATGTTGTATTTTAAGAATATATATGGTATGTTTTACATTAATATACTTATTTAATTTTAATATCCCAAATACTATTATGGGATTCATTCCTTTGGAATTAGATAACCATGCTCATGTATAAGGTGGAGTACCATCTTGCAAATTGATGAGATTCAATTTTAAGTTTTTTCTTTTCACAAAAGTATATAATTATATATATTATGTATTAATGTGATATATGTGACATAATAATTATTTTAATTGGTTTTTTATTATATACATTTCTTTTATTCTATCTATCAAGAAAATACATACAGATTCATGTGAAATTATTGCCCACTATATCCAAAAACAATGTATTTCATTTTTTATTGTTATTGTTTATTGAATAATGTAAATAAATAGATAAATAGTATAAATTCTTATTTTTGTAATTTTTAAATATCATTATGTTATGGAACCCAGATAAAAACGAACAAACAAAAATTACTATTCCAAAACAATAATGAAAAAACAAAGAGGTTATTACTCGAAACGTGATTTTAACAAGGATGTGTTAACCAAGGAGTACTAAAAATACATAGGAAATTAATATATGTAATTATTAACATATTTATATGAAATATATGTATAATAATATAATATTTATTATACAGTATGTTCAAAAAAGTTTGATGAAATTCAAGACTTCTTCTAAGGAATTGTTTTCTCAAATTGTATTCTTTCGAAAATGTCTTACATTATGATCAAATAATAATTTATGAGTTTTTTATAGAGATATTTGACATGACATGAAATTTATGTTTTTATTTTCATTTTATTTATTTTTTCATTTAATGATATTATTCTTTGGGGCTTATGATTCCAAAATTACATGAACATGTAATGGATTTTCATCTCTTTTTTACCTCTATGGGACGAAGGTCTTATACAATACATTTTTATTTTGTACGGTGTATATGATTCAGAAGTATTAATTATACCATAATTATCATGATAATTATGTGATATATATATATATATTTAATTCTATTTAATTCTTGAATTATACAATTTTAAAAACCTAAATGTCTCAATGATTGTATTACACAATATGTGATTTTATTTAATTAATATGGATAGAGTTAAATATTGGAGGTAGTAAAATTTTATATGAGGGTTATGGGGATCTATATTATTTTTTAAAACTACTATCTTGAATTAATAGAATATATTATCGAGGTATTAATATGTTAGGTATGTGAAATTGTGAGATACGATACATTGTTTCGGGATAAATGATAAACTTAATCTTATAAATATATTTGAACAAATTTTTCTATTTTCAGATTTTGAATTTTATTCTTACATATATTGGAGGATTCATAATATAATGAAATTAGGGAATGGTTTATACTTACCATTTGGTTTTATTTTTCCATGTAGTAAAAATAATATAAACTATTCATTTTTTTAAAATATGTAAAGAGAGATTGAATGATTTTAATGTGTTAAGGATATTATGATCCATTTAAGGTAAATTTCATTACTCCACACAAGAAAAATTCATATTTTTTATAAATTTCACTATTAAAAATTTGACTTGAAAATTCATTGAAGAAAAACCAAATGATTAAATTTATCTAATTATACGGAATAAAATTGATAATATGTATTTTTTCATTTTATATATCATGATAATAATATAATCCATCAAATTTAGGAAATATATATTGAAATAAAAATAATATCCCATTACCCTAATTTTTTATGAATATATTGTCATTTCACTGATCAATTATATTTAGTTCCTTGCTTATTGAAAATCTCATGATGATTTCAATATTACTATTTAGAATTCCAACAATGTTAGTTTTCTTCAACTTGTATTTATTTTCAAATCCAATCAGTGTTTTCGATATATGGATACCTAATTGTGTTTTAATTTTAATAATATTTATGTTTACTAAATACCATTTTCTATTGAATTTCTATTACCACACAGTTTGATATAAGTTTTCAATAATGTTATTTTAAAATAATGACCTCTCAATCACCAGGATAAAATTTTATCAATGAAATATACTTGGTGTGTGGGTATAATTTTACACCCTAAAATTTATGTTTAAGATTACTAATAATATAAATTTTTACATAATAGACAACTTTGAACATTATGATTATTGAGATATATTATATTTTTTCATCAAATGGGATCATTATAACCTTGTGATAGAATTGGTTGGTAAAATAATTATAAAAAATATTATTTAAAAAAATATTATTTTAATAATAAATAAAAATTTATATATTTACTACTAATTAATATTCATTCATTTTTCATTTATATAAATTTATGGTTAAAAAAATTTCATCATATTTTATTATTATTTCAATTTATGTGTGAAAATTAAAACATTTTATTATAATTTTCATAATTTTATTTTATAAAAATCAAAAAAATTTCAAATTACTTAAATATAATGTATCATAGGTGTAATTATTTTTATTTTTTATAAAACGAATTTATTTTTAGTAAACAGTAAAAATTAACGATTTTTAAATTCTCTCATTTATTTTAATTATCTATTTTAATTTAAAATCCCAATTATATTATGGGTTTTTATTTATGTGAAATTGGATTAATATTATTTATAAAAATATTCATTATTATTTTTTAATAAAAAATTTTCATTATTTTGAAATAAAAATATTTTTATGCTTAAAAATGTTGGTTTCTAAGGACTATTATATCATTTTTTTCTATATATATTAAAATGGATTCGTGAAAATTATAAATAGAGAATAATATAATTTTTTAACATATTTATAAAATTATGGCTCCATTTTTCTATAGATCTATTATATTTTCAAAAATTATTAATAGTATTCTTTGTAAATATTTGTCACCTCAATACAAGTTAAATGGGAAAAACATGATTAAAACGTTGAGATATGGCCTAAAAATTAATTCATCAATTTAATTTACTTAATTATATGGATTTTATTCAGCCACATCCAACCCAAATTAAAATAGATTTCATTTAAGATCCATTTTACTTAAACAATTTCATTTATATTATAGTTTTTAATAAAAAAATAAAAATGTCATTCTGTTGCTGTTGATTTATTTTATATGATACCATAGAGATATGAATACATTATCTTTGAATATAAAAATATCTTTAGAAAATTTTTACTTAAATTTTATTATTTTAATTAAATATCAATATTTTATTTTTGGTATATTAACCTTAAATGACTATATAACTCCTCCATAGTGATTTCACATATAGTAAAACATGAAGGTAAATGATTTTATAAACACAAAAAGTAATATTTTTAAAATGAATTTTGGTTCTAATTTTTTTTGTATAATACTAATTAATAATAGATGGTTATTGAGTTGTTTTTAATTAATTGTTTCTTATGATATCATTAATGTTAAATTAAATATTTATTATAAAAAATATAAATAATACATGTTTTTGATAAAAATATATTAATAATTTATTTTATTATAATATAAGTTGTCAAAATTGAAAATTATGTTGATAAATGTCATAATATTTCATTTATTTTCAATTTATGCTCTATTTTTTGGCTTTTAAATATGATTTTAAACCTTTAACATGGAAAATGTTGTTACTAGACAGAATGTTAAAATTATTTAACCACAGGGTAAAACAAAACCACAATGATTAAAAGACAAAACAAAACATAATTTTTTAATTGGTTTCATTTATTTGAAAAAAACAATTTCCTTCCTTACCAAATATAGAAATATGTCTACATTTTAACATGAAAATTAATTTCTATTTTTTAATCATTATATTAATTTGACATGTTTCTTATCCTTCCCATATAAAAGGGAAAACCACCTTTTTAATCATTATATAACAAAAAAT
The DNA here is from genome assembly GCA_963277665.1 of Viscum album. Lineage (NCBI taxonomy): Eukaryota > Viridiplantae > Streptophyta > Magnoliopsida > Santalales > Viscaceae > Viscum > Viscum album. The sequence continues at coordinate 478,916,218 of OY728148.1, forward strand.
AAATATATCTACAAAACATTCATAATAAGACTATAAACATAGCCATCCTTAATAAGATGTTATAGTCTTTTTAAAAGTAAATTACAAGGGTCCTTATGTTGGGATCTAAAGGAAGCCTGCGAAAGAATAGGTAATCATCTTAACTTACCTATTTCAATTTGTTTGTTCTTATAAATATTAATAATAAATATAATTCGAAACAAAATAATTAAAATTTTTTAACTAAAATTTAGTAAATTTTTATTATTATTATGGATCAACAATTATTAAATATCATTTCCATCAAATGGGAATCAAAAGATACCCAAGTTCATAGGTATGAAGTACCCCCTCTACGTAGCAATATAATTCATTTTAGGTAACTATATTTCATGGATGATAAAGATGGTATGATTAATTTGTATATATTAAATTTATTATATAATAATTAATACATAATTTTAATATAAAATATACCTTTTTAAATTCATAAAATTTGGAAATTGGTATCATCTTTTGTGCATATGTGTGCATGCACAACTCCATGAAGTAATGTGATTTATTTTCCATTTACTCTTTAAATGGATGGTGATAATGATATACTTAATTAATATAATACATATATATATTTATATATATGGTAAGAAATTATACTATAATGGTGAATTATTGATTACATTCCATTCATTCCATCTAAAAAAATGTGACGAAAACATTCTCGGTACGTACGACATAACATCTCAATGAATGATGCAAATAATTTATTACCCTTACAATTTTATAGATGAAACGCTATTGGAAATAAAATATATTTACCCATAGATTCTAGAACTGTGGCTTACCAAGGAGATTGTATAGACCTATAGTCGCGGTTTTTATCAAACTGTGTTTATAGGTCCTCCGAATCATCCAATTCCTACAGTTTTTTTTAAACTGTGGGTATATATGTATAACAAAATACAACATATATATAATACCCACAGCTCTCCAATACATTAGTATATGTTTAATTTCGCCTGTACACCCCTCCAATCCCCCTACATCCCCCTTCAAATCCCCCCTGAAGCCCCCTGTAGCCCCCTTCCTAACCCTCGTGACAGCCCCTTAACTGTCCACAACAACCCACTTCACAACCACCATAAATCCCCTTCACATCCCCCATCCATATATCCCCTACCTCACAGCCCCCACCCCCACATACCCTCTTAAACCCCCTACATCCCCTTCATATCCCCCACACACCCCCACACACCCCCACCCCGACAACCCCTCTATAGTGACTCGTGATACCCTTTACATCCCACCATCAATCCTTCCAACCCCATCACAACGCCCAACCCCCCATACAGCCCACCTCACAACCCCAAATCCAACCTCAATAATCAAATCCTCCTTAATTCGGCTTTGATTTTCTCCTTTATCATCTCTATCTCATTTTGTCTCGATCCTCCTCCATTATCACTGGAACACCATGCTCTTTGAGAGAAACAACCGCAATGTGTGTGATATTTTTTGAGGGCTAAAATTCATGATGATGGAGTTTCTCTTATGAGCACTATGGATTAATAGTGATTAATTTCAAATGTAATTATATTTAAAATAGTCATATATACCCAAGGTAGATAGGGTAATGATGCAAATGATCCTGTTTTATTCAAAGAGATGAACACATTTGGTTGCGTGCCAAATATTTTCACATGAAATGTTGGGGAATAAATTATGATCAAAATACATTATGAATGTTCTTAATTAAATTAATGTAAGTGGATGTGTAACATATTTTTTCACTCAAAATACCTTGATTGCAATGTGATGTACTTGGATACACACATATATGGGGATATAATATTTCAAGACATGAGAAGATGTGGATTTTAGCATAATAGATACATTTAACACAATGATTACTGACTATGGAAATAGTGGATATACAGGTAACAATACAAAACATAATAGTGAAATAGTCATGAATGGGTTTACACAAAATATCATAATATATAATTCTAATTTAAATGCACTGGGTCAGATGGGATATTGGAATGCTGTGGAATCCGTCATTCTAGACATGAAACAAATAAAAACAATCTCACATGCTCAAACTACTCACTACCACCATTCTTAATGTTGTACTAATCTTCACTAAAAACTAATGAATTTTCACTAAAATAGGTGTATCAATTCTTCTCCTAATTTATTTAATTATGAACTCAATGAATCAACAATATGAATACCTCTAAGATCTTCTTTCTCTAACATTCCACCCCACATATGAAAATCCTTATATCTCTCATTGTATCATTGAGATCAATTTCACTTTGTATATTAAATGATATTTCATCCTTATTTAGAAATATAAATATATCTATTTCTTATATCTATAGAACCACCACGTCAACCTCATAATATTGATTAATGATCAGAAATTTAATTAACTGATATTGTTTATGAAAGATAGAAATTTTTAACTAACATGTATGTTATATCTATTCTAAAATATAGTGTTCATTAACACCAGGGTGTGGAACCTGTATCTTCCAGTAATAAAATAAAAAAAAATTGTTCGTTATTTTTATTTAATACTCTAATATGAATACCAAAATATTTTATAGTGATAACCATGATATAGATGTGTAATTGGTAAAATTGTATGAAAAGTCCTAACACCATGCTCACTGTCTCATTTTATATTTAGTATTAAAATCACAAAACATATTTCACATTATGAAATAATGTAGGGGTTTTCAATCATCCTAAAGTAACTAGTCATTCATTAATCATATATTAAAAATTAATTTCCAATAATGGGCCAAGTTATTTCTCTAGATGGGTTAGAAATTATATAACATAGTCCACCATGGAATTGCCTCCAAAATATTCTCATCTTGACAGACCAACTCATATAAAAAAACTCTATGTTGAGATTTGTTTTCACATTTCAACCATCGAAAATATTATGAAACTCTTTAAAAAGTATAGGTGTACATTTTTTGATTTTTCAAAATTATTTTTTTAATAAAACTCATTCAACCAGAAATTCAATTATTTCTGTGTTTTTTACCCCATTTTCCATACAAATACTACTTATATTCATTTCTATAATTAAAATGAGTACTTTATATGAACAAAAATGTAGTTTTCCTCTTAAATTTTATATAATTCTATAAGATGATACTCTCGTAAATTTCCTTAAGACATATAAACTATTCTTACACATGGTTTGAGTGTCCCATATATATTTTATTCCTTTTCCATTTTATCATCTTTGAAAACCTCTACAATAATTTGTTTTTGAACTCAAAATCATGTTTCATGCAGTTTAGGATGAACTTCTTAAATATTCTCCCACCACCATGAATGTTTATTTTGATTCCCCAAAAAACAATTTCAAAAAACACAACCAAAAAAATGTACTAATGTTTTTTTTCAAACAGTATCCCAATATATGTTTGTTGAACACACTAAAATAGATTTACTACACTCATATTTAAAAAAATCATTTCTAGAGAACTATATAGTTGAACTATTTTCCTTCCGGTAGTCCATTAATGATTTTATAAACAGTAACTCTATTATTATATTAGTGAACCTAAATGTATAAAACATGAAAAAGATGAAAAAAAAATTATTTGATGATGTATTTGTTGGTCATCGCCAAAACTGTATTCTAGAGTTTCTATACTTATCAATATATGATTAATTTTCTTGGGATATATAATTTCAAGTATATCGGAGATTTTGGATATATATGTACAGTATCTGATTCATTTATATGATTCCTTTTTGTTAAAAATCAATATCTTATTGAATTGTAATATAATGTTCATTGTAATAAATATAAACATCATAAGAAGATGATCTCTGAATACAAACATATTTTACCCAACTAGATGATGAGTAATCAATTCTAGTACTCTTCCATTCATAGTAGATGGTGCATTATATAACTTGTTACCCCAATGTTATAAGATTAGTTATTGATGAAAATATGATTTGAATATATAAAATGATATGTGAATAATGGTGTACATTTCTAATATATGTTGAAGTGAATAAAAAATGAAGACACTTATTCAAAAGATGATTTGTAGAAAAAAAAGCTATTGTTTATCAATAATATAATGTACTGATCACCAGATGTAGAGGAATCAATGTATTTTTTGAAAAACCCTTGAAAATGTTCATAAGAAATTAATAGAAAATAAAAGACCTTAAAAACATGGAATTAATTATCATAGTGATACATAATATTAAAAGTTTCTTTCATAATAGCAAGGAAGATAATTTTCATTTGTTTCCATCAATTTTATACATCAGGTTTATCTATTTTTAATTATTTTAAATTTCTCATGATTATAATGATCATTTAATGTTTCAATCATCCTGATTATTTAACAATAGTTCATGATTCATGTTGTCTATGGAAGATGGGTTTTATTTATGTTTGAGGGAGATATATCTTAATGTTTGGATTCTAAAACATGAACTAAAAACATGAGGTATGATGTGTTTTGAACGTGAATTGAGAAATTGAAGAAATATATGTTATGAATTCTCATAGAGCATCGCAAACTAGAAAAAAATTCCAAAATGTGAAGTATAAATTGATGTGGTTGATGTGGATGAATGGATGTTAGCAATTATTCAAAAATCTATTGATGAAAATATGAAAGTGTTTTGAGTGTTGAATGATTTATTTACTAATTTATATGTCGAATGTGTTGATTAGTTATATATAAGTATCTAAATTTTAGATAATAAACTGTTTATAAAAATGTAATTATTCATAAGGTAAATGATTGGAAATGACCTTGTTCTAGAGCTTATACGAAGGTAAGCATGAAAATAATGAATCAACAAGAAGTTACCATACTTGTCCATAGAAAAAATCATGATGAATAGATGATGAATGTTCATGATGAAAATAATTCACTCACTAAGAATGTAGAATATCTACTATATGTGAAAGAGTGCAGGGTAAATATGCTAGTGGAAGAGTTCCATATAGTGATGGAGAATGCAAAACAATAGAAAATAATATGAATAATTATATTGTGGATTCAAGAAGTATGCACTACCTATCCATGGGTAATTTAAGAAACCCATATAGAAAGATGTTTCTACAATGAAATGTCTATTCCATTTCAACAATACCACTATAAGTAATAAATAATATAATGATGGAGAATCTCTTACATTGAGATAGTGGGATGAAAAAAATAAAAATATCATGCTTCAAAGGAAGAATTATTTACCAGTGAACTGATCATTTATAACGGGGTTAATCAAAATTCATGAAATGAGGAGGTTTTTCCATGTGTTGAAAGTTAATGTAAAATATAAAAGTATAATTGATCGGATTTGTTCACAAGGACCAACCACATTTCACATAATGAAGATATTAAAAAAACCCTCTCTGCTAGATCAATATTGTTTAAACGTATGTGTGTATTGATTTTAGGGAGATGATATTCAATAAAAGGGAGAGTTTCAATATATTTTCCTCAAAAGAAGATGAATTGAGGATTTTAAGAATAATTTTAGTGATATAGGTGTTTAAATATATCCCCTTTAAGGCCAGAAGCTAGAATCTCTCCAGTAATTTTGGTAAACCTATTATCATGGGGATTTATTTCTAGAATCTGATTTTATTTCATATAATATTGGTATTATGTACTGAAATCATTATATAAATATTTAAAGTGAAATGATGTTATGAAATCAGTGTCAAGGAATATATTTGAAACAATATTTTCTCATCCATTGCAATGTAGAAATCAACAATGAATATGTAAAAAAAATATGGAATTCATTTGTGCATTCTGAAATGTTATAAAAAAATAAATATCATGAATTTTTTGAAGTGATATAGGTGTCAAAATCATGTACCATGACCCCAAAAAATATTTTATACATTCTTCAAAGACTCCAAAATGTAGTTCAATCCAATTTTGAGGAAGGTAAAGTTTGGTGATGTAATTGAAAAACATTATGAGGATGTATCATTATTTAATGTATCATGTAAATATATTTTTCACTAACATGATTGTATTAACTGTGTCGTTTTTCCATGATAAAAATGATGATAATTGAATAATAGAATATTATCAATCTCAAATCATGGTAAACGCATTACTAAATGTGGTGGTAAAAAAATGAAGAAATTAAGAGAATGTTGAAATTTTTTATCATAGAGGTTGTTTAGCTTAATTTGGAATAATTGAGATGCATATTTATATGGGTTTCAAGCTGCATGCAGTGGGATGATATATTATAGAAGGAATTGATCTAAATATCTGATGTCTCGAACTGTTTTCAAATACAAAAATGATGGTTTAATTTTCAACTGTTTCAGTAGGTTTTGGTTACACAACATTTCAGTGTTCTGCGAAAATATTATTACACAGGGAGTCAGAATATTCCATGAAGTTGTTATAGAATGGGAACTATGGTTGTTGGTGTGGAAAATTAAAATGACATGTAGTGTTCATGATGGAAAGATGCAGCATGTAAATGGAACTTTTTTATAGTTCCCATGGTTTCATGAATCATGTCTTTAGGACTCATGTCAATGATATTATGCATGATTATTTTTGGTTATTTGTAGATTTCAATAGAACTCATATCTGACCATTGCATAGGTTTTCAAACCTGTAAAACATGAGTATGATGATGAGGAAAAACAAGAAACTAACTTTTATATGTGTTATGTGGAACTCCCTTTGGATTCTCAAATAGGGGACTAATCTCCATTCTCTTGGGTGCGATATGTTTGAAAGTGGAAAGTCTTATAGGGGAATTTAGTTTTTTCTTACAGAGATTGTCAAGTCAATGCAAAGATCCCAACTATCCTGGTATATTAACCATTCCTTTTCTAGATGACTAAAATTCCATGGGAAAACAAACCGGATAAGGTGGCTCTTAGAATGATCAAAATTTTCAATGAATAACTGAGGGTAAGATTAACCTAATTCATGAAATTATATCAGAGAATGAATATAGCTTCAAACAATCTGAAGAATCTCTTTAGGGAATATTTTTTTTATTTTGGGTTGCGTGACACTCCACTCAGTGTAAGTGATAAGGGAAAAATTTCCTTTCCCCTAGTTGAGATATGTTAATAAGTCACGATTTCTACCTTGAGGCCAAGGAAGGTTTTACTGGGAATATCAAACTAAACAAACTTGTGTGTGATAGCGTATTTTTTGAACCAAGTTGTATCAATATTTACAATAGTATGGAGTCTAATCATCAACTCAAACAATGTACAACATATCATGATCTAATATTACATTATCAAATTGGTTATGAATTCTTATTTCTATTTATTAGTTCCAATACATTATCTTCTGACCATATTTTGATACCCATAACATTTCCACAATCAATATATATCTCATATTCTCCCATATCTACTACTGATAAATTCTAATGTCCTCAATCCTTATACATGGGAATTCAAAATACATTCCTAAACATTCCCAATCAATCCATATTTCTCAATGTTTTCTAGTACATCCCATGGTTCAGAAATAGACTCTTTAGGGGAATACTAGGATGCTCTCTGGTGGATTGGTTATGCCCACAGGCTAGGAAAATTATCCAAACATCAAGTAATCCCCACTTTGGTATGATTTCACTCATATAAAATTAATTGAAATTTCAATAGAAAATAAATAAATTATTGTCATAAAAAATTCATACAACAAACATACCCACTAAAAGTAAAGAAAAAACACTGACACAACCTAGTACGATGGTAGAAAAAATTTAAAACACTAATTAATCCCTCCATTATCCCGATCTCCCTCCCCTATAAAGAAAACTGTGTAGTCACCTCTAGTGCCCATCTAGCCCCCGTTGCAAAATATAAAATCCCTCTATTTGTAAAAATATGAAAAAGGTCTAAGTGGATGATACGATAAAAAAATATAGAATAAAAACTAAAGAATATCATATATATCTCTTGTGACTATACAATTTGTTTCCCCAATATAAGAAATACTATGCCACATGAGTCAAAACATATTGCTAAAATAAAGGGAAAACATATTATATTAGTTCATGAGGATGTGGTTCCCTATATTTTTAATGATTATTTAGGTAGAATAATTATTTGATATTTTAAGAACAGTTTAATTTTTTTGATACTGGTTATTTCTATTCGTACTAGTTCAGATTAAAATGGTTTTGTACAGATTAGTTTTGTTTTATTTAATTCATTCCATATCCAATTTATTATGATTAATTAAATTAACATCACTTCACATCACTTCAATTATTTGTAGTTATATATTTTCAAGGTATTATTCTTTTCAGGGTTTTTCCTTTCATTTTAGTTTTGATTGAATTATCATAAACCGTTAAATGTTGGCACAGTTTTCAATACAATATTTTTTAAATTCATTTAGAAACAATTTTATTTTCAATAATATTTCTTGTATAGATTTATTATAATCTAAATCTAATATTTTATTTATCTTGTAATCATAATCTTTATAGATCATATAGATTTTAATACATATATATCATTTATGTACAATGGCCTACAAAAAGTGAATAGACATAGGTTTGGGATTGCCTATAATATACCATAGTCATCATAGAGCTTCAAAGGTAATCAAAACAATCAACTAAAAATTACTACAGTTTGGGATTCACAATTTTGAAGATCATCCCTCATATTATTTGGGCATAATCACGACATTGAACATCGTGTTCACCATAGCATAAATTATTATATTTTTCTCATATATAATCATCATACCTAAAATTTACTCCAATTATATGGTTTTATTTTTTATATATTTCCCCCATAAACTCCACAATGCTTTGTTCAATGACTATCATGTCGTTTCAATACTCTCTTGATTCATTAATCAACTATGATGACTAAAAATCCGACCAGTATTTCACCATGGTGTCATCATATTAAAAATATAGTGTCAAAATCCTTCTCTACAGTAGGTTTGTCTCATCATCCAATTTCATCATCATAATTTTTTCATTAAAATGTGGCATTGATATCGCTCAATCTTAAAAAAAATTCCAACACACTAAAAATATTATTCCCCATGTATTATGAATGATGAATTGCCTTACTAAACCATATGAAATTATTGAAAATTATATCTAAGAGTTGTCAAACACTCCTTATAAATTCATGTGAAGGAAATCAAAATGTTCATAGTCATGCGCAAAATTAATAGGGTTGTCTATATGGTGTGTTAAAAACATTTTCATTTTTCAATGAAATAATACGTAATTCAAAATTTCACTAAAATGACAAAAAAAATGGATAAATCTAATATCTTCGAAAAAAATTCAATATTTATGAAAATATATTCTAAAAATTATCCATCATTTAATATAGTAGGTTTCATGTTTGAGAGTTGAGATGGAATTCAAAATCAAGGGAATATTTAAGTCAAGCATACCTATGATGCAAGGATAACCATATAAATTAGGGATTATTAATAGGTAAGGGTGGGAGTGGAGGGGGAGGTAGTGCATGAGTCTGTGGTAGTGTCGAGGAAGCGAATGCCGAGATGGAAACGTAGGTAGGAAGGTGGAAGGATTGAGGATGTGGTTGGGTGGTATTAAACATGATGTGAAATCTTAGGGAGGGAATCAGGGACTGGGAGGTGAATGCATAGGGAGGAAGGTAGAGGTCGATAGGAGGGGGTTAGGAGGTTGAGGCAGATGGAGGGAGGTGGGAACTAGGACACGAAGGATGGATGGTTGAGGCTGAGGAAGAGGTAAGAATGTAATGGTAGAGGCTGGGAGGGGATGACAGGTGAGGGATTGGAGATTAGGGATCGTCGAGGGGGAGGGGGAGGGACAAACCCGAGTGAGGGTCATTTTTAACAGGGTTATTCCCGCATGTTTTAACAAACTGAGTGTATTGGTTTAGAATAACTAGTTACACCCATGTTTAATGAATACCGTGGGTATAGAACCGTTTCCTTAGAGTCAATTTCTATTTGCGAATCCAAACACACACACACACACACACATATATATATATATAATTTATATTATATTTATTCCATGTAAAATATTTTGGAGATGATTGAACAATGAACAATGTAAAAGGAAAAGAATATCAAAATTTAACTATTCATAAAAAACATGACAATTTACACCTTGATTAAATTATTTAATTAACGAATTATTTATAAATATATGTTGATATTTTATTAATATATCATATATTTTGTTATAAATAGAGAAAATATTTTAATAATTATTTATAATAAATATTAATTCATTATACATTATGTTATATCTCTTCTTAATAAATTAAAACATTATGATATGAATTTCATATAATGTTTATTCCCAAAGAGATATCCCATATTCCTCAATAGTTTCTTTTATGAGTTAAATATACATATCAAAAATATATTTTCAAATTATTACCTTCAGATTTATGGGAATTTAAATATTCATCTACTATCATCACAATCAATGGGTTTTGATTAAAAATTCATTATAGCGGTGAGGTATTAATGTTATATTCTAATTATTTATCAGGATTGTTTTTTTATTATGATTAAAATGATGATATTTTATGAAATATCTCTGATGAATCCCCCAATGTTTCTTAGAATATAGTAATTTATGGATATTAAATTTATTCAATTTAATTTACCCATCTTTTTATACAGAATATAGAGAATGAATATTGTTATTGATGGATGAAAAAAATTATTAAATCAGTTGAAAATACATTTTATCATATAACTATGATTTATAGAATGATTTTCAGGATTTTTTTATATTCATATTTTATTGTGTAATTTAATTATCACCATTGATTAAATTTTTAGTAAATGTTTTAAGATGAATCATCATATAATTTTTCTAATGAGGTATATTTTTCCTTTTATGAGAAATAAAAAAGGAATCCTTATCCTGACATACAGGAAATAAATGAAATTTCCCTCTATTATAAATGATCAATAAATAATATATTACATTATATAATTCAAATTTTATTTTCGAATAATTTTTTTCCAATAATATTGTATAAATATAAATATTTAAATAAATTAATTCATTGTGAATTGTGTATTTTCTTTTAGAAATGTATTTATGGAATTTTAAGGTTTTTTTATTTATAATTGCATATTTTGAAGTTTCATTTGATTTAATGGGGAGAATATCCAAGTATACCATCCACATTCAATCATTAGATGTATTTTTATGATGGTTATGATTTAATAATGAGTCTATAAACACTATTTCATGCACATAGATTAATTATGTTACGAAGAAACCAATATGAAACCCATTTCATTACCTTATGTTATTATATTTTAGAATGATGAAATTTTAATGAATACAAGTTCATTTTTATAGATTATTATATTATGAATATTTATGATATTTTACCAAATATATAATATATGATTCTTATATAAGTGTTATGAAAAATAAATACCCCTTTATTTAATTTATTAAACTTTGATAACTCATATTATAAAAACATGTATTATATATTTAAACCATTTTATAAAAGTTATTTTTCAACTTTTATAGTCTTGGAGTGTACCATGTTTAATGTTATAATAGAATTGGGATAGAACCCAATCCACTATGGTATTATTTGAAATGGTACATCAATTGGGATATTTTATATCATTTCAATTACCATAATCATATGTTTCATTCCAAAAGTATAATATCATGGATCATATTAATTGATTAGTCAATGATTCATGTGTCATTAAATTTCCAGAATTCTTCCATGATTAAATAATATTGTCATTGAAATTTTGTTTTTGTATTTTCATATTTAGGTTCATTTAGTCATTATATTTTGTTCACATTATGATTATGTGGTCATTAATTTTTCACATATATTATCTTTCATAGAATCTTAACTGACTAAATCATAATAGTATATTCCCCATGTTATAAATAATGTTTTTATATAGATTATTACATAGTAGGGGGAAATTTTTGAATATACTTATGGGAGATGTTGCAAATAATTCATTGCGTAAAAATAATATAGATATATTTTCCCATGAAATTAAATCATAATGGCCCTTTAGCATGTATTAGTAAAATATATAGAATATTAAAATAGAATGACATAATATATGTGTATGAATAGTATAATTTATTATATTTAAGTAAAATATAATATATTAATAATCAGAATTATTTCAAAATAAAAATCATATGTATTTATCGGAAACATGATTTTTACGATCTATATAACTTCAGGAAAAAATCGACACATCATTTCTTAGAGGTGGTAGTCTCCACATATGCATGAGTTATGTTTTCCATTTACATTGGATAGAAAATTTGACCATAAACTAATATAACATAATCTAAATAACAAAAAAAATTATAAATTATTTTTATTATTATTTATGTATGGTTAATTAAAATTTTATTAGTTTAAAAGATGAAATAGGCATGAAACATTCGGTTAAGAGTCAATTCCCATTTTTGGAAATCATTATTCGACTCAGACATTAATCCTTTGATGATTTACTTTTTTATACCCAATATAATAGGAAATGTTGAGGAATGTTTGGAATTTATTTGATATGATCATGGTAGAGATTAATGGATAACGATGCATTGGGGTGAGAGAATATAAGATTACCCATTATATGTTATGAGGATGGAAATATTTTAAATGCAAGAGAAATTAATAAAAAAATCTGTATAACTCTTATAAAATTGATCCAATGATATTTATATTATAATATAATTATTATATGATTGATATTTATTCCACTATATATATAAATATATATATTATTTTATGTGTAGTTACAAACCATTTATTATGTATTATCCCCTTAAACATTTATATCCATCCTTTACTATAGTAGCAAAGTATTCAATATTTACAAGACAAAACTGATAATGTAAAAATTTATAATATAAAATTATTGAATAAATTAGGATATAATATAATTTTCCATCCAATTGAGTTATTATATAAATATTTATAATTTAATAATCATTCTAAAATTGTTTATGAAAATTAAATATCATTTAATGTCACATTGAAAACAATTAAAGACATTGACATTAAAGTAATCATAAAAATATTTTATTTATAATTAAAAAATAAAAATAATACTATTTTATTAATATGAATCTTTACAATTCATGTAATATCATAACTACTATATGTATTCTCACTATTAAATATTTAAATAAATTTATTGGAATTTTCCTATGCTTACACATCTGTTTTATTAATGTATCATAACCCAATAATATAATTAAACAGTATTTAAAAATGATAAATGAATTATTAGGATGATAATAATTAATTATAAATAATTATTGCAATATTTTTTATTTTAATAAGGAATAATAACTCTTATCCAAATCATGAAAACATATTTAAGTTTTAAAATTGGTGAAAATAACATTTTATTAAATATCACGCTTCCATCAATTGTAATCAAATATTGATTTCAATGGATTCACTTAAAATATTATAATAAGTAATATATAAATATTCAAATAATATAATTAAAATTTATTGATATTTTTTGATGTATTATCCTCCTCTAATACAAAACTTCGTTTTTACCGTAATTTACCTTTACTATGACAACTTGGTTTTTAGTCGATGAATTATTTTTATGACCAAAACTAAAATTAAAAAAGTAAATAACATAGGAATAATGATAAAAAATATTTAATGATTTTTAAAATATTAACTAACTATATTTGATCAAAATCAAATTTATAATATGTGAAAAAAAACGTAATGAAAAATAATTGATTGAAAATGTAGTCTTAACGGTAAAAATGTTCTTATAAAAACAAAAACATATTGATGATTACAATAAAATTAATTAGATTATGATTAATAAAGGTGTTATAATATTATATTAGATCCAAATAAAAAATATTTCAGGAACATTAAATTGTATTATTTAAGGAATAAAAATGAAAATATTAATAAAATATTAATATTTTAATATTCACTCAAAAATTTTCCCTTTTAGAAAATTACAAATAATTAATTCTAAGATAATCAAGAAATGATTATTTCAAATAATTATTTCTATTTTTAGAAATATATTGTTTCAATGTGATGTATATTAATAACAATATCCATGAAAAATTTGATGACACCAATTTTTAATCGAAAATTATTTTTTTAGTATTTAAAAATATAGACTTCAAATCATTCCTAATAAAACTAATGAAATGAGTAATGATTTAATATATTTGATATAAAATTCATAATTTTAATTTAAATTTTGTTAATAGTTGTCTATAAATTAATTATGAATATAAAAATATACAACACAAAAAAAATTATTGAAAATATATTTTGTCATATATAAAAATATATCATCATTTTATCTTAATGGATAATAATTTTATGGTAGATTATTTATATTACTACTTAATGAATCTATATACATACATATTTTATAATTTGGTTATTCCTATTATTCTCTTTCAAACCAATGGTAACATATATTTGAAATATTTTTATAATAATATTTCTATAGTATATCAATGTAATGCCCCGACCCTAGTTACTCGGTGTTGGTGAATTATTACATGACATTAGGATGATCACAGGATATCGATTCTAAATGACCGATTAGTTTAGTATTCTTGATGTACTTGATACATAAATAAGTTTTACATTGCATTAACAATTTGAAAAACAACCACAATGAGTACGCTTTGAGCACACTTAAATCCCTTAGCCTATTCATACAGGTCTGTTACAATATACTTATTCATATCATAGTAAAAATAAAACATAAAAGGGTGACGTCATATGATCAGTAAGGATAAAAATGTAGCAGGAACATTCATAATGAAGTATAATCCTTTAATGCAATGTATAAGACTAAATCAAAGGACTTTTAAACATAAAATTCAACGTAATATGGAAAATATAAATCAAATAATAAAATTTACATATTCACATGTATATTCTACTTGTTTAATAATGACATGAATTATAAATATCAAATTTTATAATGATGCAATGCATAATTTCTTACTTTTTAACCACATTGCCAGGGCCACATGCCAAGGAAAAAATATTTTTTCAAGGCCCTGTTCCAAGAAACTATTTTATCTAATGAGACCTAATGATACATCGAGGAGCTATAACGGGCTCCACAAATCACATACAAAGTCCAGTTCTTTCATCATATTGAAAGGTTGAAACATAACATAAAAATTAATGTTAAAACAATCAAACAAAATTTTAATACATTAACCACAAACCATGAATGATATCAAAATAACATATCCAAAGTCAAACATATCAAAAACACTTCATTACTATATGAAATATATTATTATAATAAATCAACTTTGAACAATTGTAATGTAAATCAAAGGATGTTTACATGGATGAAATAAAAACTATATGTGAGAAAAATAATTTTCTATTTTGAAATCATTTAAACGGAATATAATTATAAAAGAATTTTTTTAAAATATTCTAATAAGATTGTATGAAATGACTGGAAGAGATTATAATGACAGAAAATAGTTTCACCCGCAGTATAAGTTAAAAAAATTCTTACCATAATTTGTCAAAATATCATAAAGAATCTTTTCTAGAAAGGGATAGAAATATTACCTTAAAAATTTTATAAAAATTCAAACAATAATATAAATGGAATTAATTCATTGTCCAGGAAATAGTAAAATTGGTTTGATATACATTTTATGAAACATGGATGTGGATGATAAAGAGGTTGTAGTGCCCAAGTGATTGAATTTGTTGTCAATAACCTATCAATGAGTGCCAACTGATGAAGTGATCTTGAAGAGTGATAAAGCTTTAGGAACAATGGTTGAAGAAGCTTCACAAACTGTGATGATTGTTGAGCTTGTCTTATGTTCCAAGACTTGTATTAATGTGATACAATGTTACAACAGTTGATGAAGTGCATGAAGTACTCATGTTCATGTTGAATGAATATGTGTTCCATGCATAATATATGTTTGGATCAAAGAAGAACATTGAAGATCAAGTGATTTATGATTTATTTTTGATGAATATAGTTGAGAGATCATTGGGAATTCCATTATTAAATCGATGAAGAAGAAGATATGTTGAAGAAGATATACAGAGTTCTTAAGATGATGAAGATGAGAATAAGTATGTTTTGGCATTTTAGTACTTGCTTACTTTTCTTTTATACAATGCACAAATTTTGTACTTTAACAAAAATAAGCCAACCAAGGAGGCCGGCTGAGGTCCTCACCTCAAGAACTTGCAGGACATAAGGGTCAACCGCGCTCAAGGGAAGTCCTCTAGGCCAAGGCTTTACCATGGCATGAGTGTGGGTCATGTGTAATCCCGCAGGTGCCACACAGTGATGAACCCATGTAGCCTGGGCGCTAAGTGCGCTCCCGGAGGAGCAGAGTGGACACTAGAGCGTGCCCGCATAAACCGGTGCGGGGAAACACCATAGAAGGGAGAAGAGATTATTGAACCATTGTTGGCACATCTTGTTTTTTAAATCGCGAGAAAACCGCGGCTCGTTTCGACGTGGGATGGCGATTTTGAGACATGGATCTAATCCTAGACGCTAATCTGATCGCGTGCTGATCTGAACTATCCGATGCATCCACCGCGCCACGTTTTAATCATGGTCGTCCGCTTTCATTAAACAAAGATCCAACGGTGCTAGAGTCGTCTTCAATCTCCAGCCGACTGGGGGACATCCCGCGATGCCTCCAATGCCCCAAAGCCACCGAGAAAGGGATAAGGAGCTCCCGTCCACCTAGGATGAACATGAGGCCTTCATTGTGTTCGTATCCCATTCACGAACACATGCATTCATTAAAAGTCGCATTCATGCACCAATATAAAGAATTCGATCGAGGCCGAAGAAAATAGAGTTGTGAGGCAGTGTGTTCGTGAAAGGATCGGTCTTAAAGAAGTCTTTCATGCGCATGCACGTGATGGGAACACCAAGAAAAAAGGATCCTATGGTTTAAAAAAAGGAAAATATCTGAGATACGTGGGATATAATTGACGCGGGATGAATTTTTTTAAAGAACAAAACATCTCGGTTATTCAAATGAATTTATCTCGGGCATTCAGAGATTCAGACCCCGCGGCTTCAATTGATCACCTTGCCTATAAAAAGAGGATATTTTGTACGAGAATGTTTGCTGCCATCATTGAGAGAGAGGTCCTGTTTCTCTAAATAAAAAGAGAAACAGTGATCCCCACTGGTTCACGATAGGCAGTGGATTCCATGGAGCCCTGCTACGTGAAGGTGTCCTGCACATCCCTTTTGAAAAAAAGAAGGAGTCTCATGCAGGTCTTGCGCGAAGGGGAGGGGATAAGCCTTTGGTTGGTGAAAGAGGCCACGCATCCCTTGCACGAAGAGATGAAGAGAGAACCCCCTTGGTTCGCGAATGAGGTGATATGCACCCTCTGTGTGAAGCATCCCACAAGTGTGTGACAGGTTCATTAAACCCTCTCCGTGTCTTTTTGAGGAGTATCAAGTAGGAAAAACAATCGGTGTATTTAAACCCTTGTATTTATCCTTGAAAGATAGAACCATGAATCTCTTAGGTTTTGTGAAGACGCTTTTATCTCACCCGAAGCACGAATGAGGAGAACTCATTACCTCCTATTTTTCACAAAGAAGAAGAACCGTGGATTCTTTTATTTCACAAAGAATGAGAACTCGAGGCCTTGTGTTGTCACATAGAGGAACACATGCTTGAGGACGAGGCATTGATAACCATTTTTAAAGAAACCCTCACATATATACTATTCACATACGCATTCGGGTTGTGTGTGATTTACTTCAAGGAGGATGCTTGCATGGTAGAGTACATGTGCATGCAAACATATAAAAAAAGTGTGTGTGCACATGTGAAGGAAGATAAAAATTAATTGAGAAATGATGAAGGATTGTTCATGAGACATATTCATGCAATCATGTAGGTACATGAATTCATATTATATAAAAGTATTGGTGAGAAACACTGACAAGTTCTCCTGGAGTTTATTGAAGCTACTTGAATAATTGAACAAGACATTTGAAGAAGAGAGGTGGAGCTGTGAATAAGAAGATGCTGTGATGTTGGGGGATTTAACCAACTTGTAATTAGTGGGTATAACCAATTACCATGTAAACATCTTATGTCATAGTGAAGAATTCGTGTTGGGGAGTATAACCAACACGAAAAGGAGTGGGTCTTTGTACCGAACCCTGTAAATCGCTGTGTTCTGTGCTTTCATTATCATTGAACCACCAAAAGAGTAGATCTGTTCTTTAACCAGCCACAGAGGCTGAATTGATCATTCAAAGGGAACAATTCTTAAAATGAAAAAGTTATCACTGATTCACCCGTCCCCGCTTAGTGATCACAAATGATCCAGGAATATCATGTGGTATCAAAGATAGGTTCCCTCTATTAGGATAAAATTTTGAGAAAATGGAAAATATGAATTCTGTTAAAAATAGTGGTGTTCATACATTCGATGGAAAGAATTACCACAGCTGGAAGAATCAGATGATACCCTACCTTCTATCTCTCGGCCATAAAGTTAGAGATGCAGACTTATTTGGATTCCCTACTCTTTCTAATGAAGCTGCTATGACACTGGATGAGAAATGAAATATGGAAGTCGATGGTAAACCTCAAAATTCCATTCTTATGTCACTCTTAGAATTGGTATCCACAGAAGTCATGAGACTCAAGAATTCTAAAGAAATTTGGGAGAAATTTGAAACTAGTTATGAAGGAAACCTGAAATTCAAGGAAGACAAATTAAAAATTTGGAGAAGAATGTTTTTAGATATCAAGATTGGAGATGAAGAAAATATTGATGATTATTTCACAATAGTCAATGAAATTGTCATTAAAATTCGGGGATTTGGAGAAAAGTTGTAGGAAAAAACTATTGTTAAAAAACTAATGAGAAATTTTCCTGACAGGATTGACCCCAAAGTTTCAGCATTAGAAGATAGAGATGATCTCTCTCTTAATGATCTACACAACATTCTCATTGCATATGAAATGTGGAAGATCCCAGTATTCACGAAGAAGATCAAGGATTAGATGGATTTTGAGGCCATGAGACAACTAAAGATAAGAGATGATGAAGTCATGGAATCAAGTAAATCTGAAAATGATGAAAAGGATGAAGACTTCAAAAATATTATTTCACTTTTATCAAAAAGGATTGGAAAAGCTAAATTCAAGGGAAAATGGAAATTACCACCGAGGTGATTTAATTTCAATAACATCAGACACTTTGTTGTTAACTGTCCAAAGAAAATATTTAGTGCTCTAGAAGTTGAATAAGAAAAATCACAAATGAAGAAATGGAGTAGAAACCCAAGAAAAGGAAGACAATTTGGTGCAAGAAAGAAAAGGTTCATTCCAGGTGAATGAAGAAGCTATGTGAGAAAAGAAGAAGTATCAGACTCCACATCAACAAGTCAATCAGAAGAAGAAACTAATTTTATGGCTCATGCGTAAAAAGGGTATTATACTTGCAGTAGTGAAGATAATGAAAGTGAACGAACAGAGCTTGAACACATGTTTAAAGTTGAATTAGTGTCTTTCCTTGAAAAAAACAACAATCTCAAGAAAGAGAAGAAACTATTACAAAAGGAAACCAAAAAGGATGACTGAGGAGTTGGAATAGTGTATGAAGAAAGAGACATTGTACATTGATGAAATCAAGTGACACAAACTAAAGACAGTTGAGCTAGATAAGATAACAAAAGATCATGAAGAGAAAATTCACCTCAAAGACGATGAGAAATAAATGACACAGTCCAAGTGGATTGATGCACATAATATCTTGACAATGATAAGAGAATAATTTAACAAGGATGTTGATGTCAAGGCAGAATCTTCTCATGCGAGTGATCAGAGGCAAGTAAAATCACCACTAAGTAAATCACAAAATCTATCTGTTATCTTTAACAATGTAGGTCTAAATATTAAATCGAGACAAACAGGGAACAAAAAAACTTGTGAAAAATCATCTTCAATAGAAAAAAGGAAATCACCAAGAAGGACAACTCAAATCTTGGCCAAAAAATTACAACATGACTCCTATCAGCAGAGAAGGTCAAGGTTTAGAGGCTACTGCTGGTGTTGTGGTGTGTTTGGACACAAGGCCTATACATGCTGGAATAACATGAGTCTGCCAAGTACAAGGCATGATTCAAGGGTGGGATATCCTAAATCCCAGAGTATATTACAGAAAGCATCAAAACATTCAATTCAGAAAAAATCTGACTCCCTGGGCGAAGATTGTGAAAAATGTGATCAACAAGGTCATAGAGCTTATAAATGTTTACTTATTCTTCATGAAAAATGAGTTAAAGACATGAAAGTAAAATGAAATCAGGAACCTAATGATGAAATCACTTGCTTTACTGAAGTTTCTATAAATGCCAGCAGTAAAACCAAGTGATAGATTCTTGATAGTGGATGCTCATCACACATGACAGGTGATACAAAAATTCTAAGCAACATAGAAAGTCACGAGTGAGTAACCATTGTGTTTGGAAATGATTGTTCTCTGAAAATAAAGGGAGTCGGAAAGGCAAAGATTGAAACAGAAAATCTAAAATCCAATGATGTGTTGTTTGTTTAAGGATTAATGAACAACCTGCTGAGTGTAAGCCAATTATGTGATGATGGACATGAGGTGTTGTTCCAGAAGGATTCATGCATCATGAAGAGCTCAAAGGATGGAAAATTTATTACTCAAGGAATAAGAAGCACTAGAAACTGATTTCAAATTAGTGAGTCCATCAATTATTGTTATCTTTGTTCTAAAGATGAAAACGATTTCTGGAACAGAAGAATTGGCCATATTGGTCAAAGGAGTATGATTAAAATTCTGATGTACAATATTTTATGAGATCTACCCAAATTAAAGAGATAAAGAGATGAAATTTGTGACACATGTCATAAGGAAAAACTGACCCATAGTTCACACAAAGGAGTAGATATCATGTCTACTGGGCCTCTTGAACTCATTCATACAGACATATGTGGACTGATTAGACAGATTTCTACAAGAGGAGATATCTATTTTATAACCTTCATTGATGATTACACTCAGATGACCAAGGTCATGTTCATGAAACACAAGTCATAAGAAATCACAATGTCTAAAAATTCCAGGAGGCAGGCTGAGAAAGAACTAGGACTCTGTATCAAGAAAGTGAGATCATACAATGGAAAAGAATACACTTGTGATGCCTTTGAAAGCTACCTGGTCAAGCATGGAATAAAAAATCAATATAGTACAACATATAATCCACAACAGAATGGAGTGGCTAAAAGGAATAATCGAAGCATAGTCGAAATGGGGAGGACTATGTTAGCTGAGCACAATATCTCTATGTTTTTCTGGAGAGAAGCGGTATGCACAGCTATACATATACAAAATAGATGCCTCCTAAGACCTAAAACACAATTAACAGCCTATGAAATGTGGTTTAATAGAAAACCAACTATTAAATACTTAAGAGTCTTTGGTAGTCCTTGAATCATCATGATTAAAAATATTAATCTATAAAAGTTTGAGGAAAAAGCAGAAGAAGGAATATTCATGGGTTACCTACCTGATGGAAAAGTCTACAGATGCTGGAATAAGAGGTTGAACAAAATGATCGACATAAGTGATGTCATAATAATTGAAAAAAACACCAAACTATACATGGTGGATAATGATGACTCAAAAAATGACACAACCTTGGAATAGAAGAATGAATAATTAACTGAGCCAACACCAACTGCTGGTGAGATCAACTCTGAACACACTAGTGATTAAGAGGAAGGTAATGAAAATGGAAGAAGGGGATACAAAAAATTAAAGAAACATGTCGACACAAAAAATGTCCTTTGTGACCCACAATCATTAGTAAAAACTAGAATAAGATTGATATTGGAAGATCAGACTGCACTGGTTTCTCATGTTGAACCTCACACATTGGCTGAAGCAGTTGAACATGAGGAATGGATACATGCTATGCATGAGGAACTCAATCAAATAGAAAAGAACTCCACTTGGGATCTTGTGCCAAGGCCCAAAAATAAAAATGTAATTGAGACAAAGTGCGTTTTTAGAATCAAACTCAATGAAAAAGGGGAAGTTTTCAGAAATAAGTCCAGTCTTGTATGTAAAGGGAATTCACAAATGGAACGAATCGACTTTGAAGAATCCTCTACACCAGTTGCAAGATTGGAAACTATCAGAATGTTCTTAGCAGTTTCCGCACACAAGTAGTACAAGTTCTATCAGATGGATGTGAAATCTGCATTCCTAAATAGATATCTTAAAGAAGAAGTGTATATAGAACAACCAGAAGGATTCGTCCTATAAAAATATGGTAGTATGGTATGTAGATTGATAAAAGCTTTGTATGGATTAAAGAAGGCCCCCAGAGCTTGGTACTCCATGTTGGATGGCTGTCTCAAGAGAATGAAGTTTGTCAAAGGAACAGTTGAAAGTAATCTCTATGTCAGAGAAATGGCCACTAGTACTCTCATAGTCATTATCTATGTGGATGATATTATTTTTGCTGGTCACAAGGAAGGACTATGTGAAGAATTTTCTGACCAGATTAAAAGAACCATTGAAATGTCCATGCTTGGTCAAATGACATATTTTCTAGGATTTCTGGTGGAACAAAAGAAAATCTCCATAATTCTTTCACAAGAAAAGTATGCAAGGGACTTAGTGAAAAGGTTCATAATGGAGATTGCAAAGGAAGTCTCAACACCCATTTCTGTTGGAACCAAGCTATGAAAGGATGAAGAATGAAACAATGTTGATCAAAAAGAGTTCCAGAGAATTATTAGGAGTCTCCATTATCTCATGGATTCATGGCCAGATATAACATATGCAGAGACTTTGTGTTCCAGATTTCAAAGTGAACCAAAAGAATCACACTTATCAGCAGCTAAAAGAATCATGAGATATATGAAATGAACCCTCAACTATGGACTCTTATACAAACACAGTACAAACATAAAGTTTTTGGGATTCACAGATGCTTATTGGGCTGGTGATTGTACTGATAGAAGATCCACATCTGGTGGAACCTTCTTTCTGGGAGAAGGAAGTGTTAGTTGGTACAGAAAGAAAAAAAATTCTGTAACATTGATCACTACCAAATAATAGTATGTGGAGGCTACACATGCATGTACACAAATGATTTGGATGTAGGTGCAGCTAGCAGATTTGAGAATTAAAAATGGAAAACCATTGAGGATCTTATGTGATAATAAAAGTGAAATTGGCTTGTCTAAGTATCCAATACAAGACTCCAGATCCAAGCACATTGATATAAAATATCATTTCATCAATGAAAGGATCACCAGTGGAGACATCAAGCTCGACTACATTTCTACTCAAGATCAGGTGGTAGAGATTTTCACCAAAGTTATGCCTATATAATGATTTGTTGAGCTAAGGATGAAACATCATGTTCAGCCTTCTCCTCTCACTCTAGGAAGAGAAAGGCCCATCCTTATTCCCTAAATTTATATGATTATGTACTAACATGCAGGGAATTGAAAGAGATGAGTGCATCCCTTGAGGGTGAGCATTGGTTGCTGAGTCAAGCGGTTATGCATTTTGGGAATGACTTCCCATTCATACCTTTGAATTTGTTGGCCAATAAGGGGGAGAAATCATCAGCACACACATTGTGACATTTTTTAAAGTGTTCTTAATAGTATTGACAACCAAATACAAAGGGGGAGATTTTTTTTCCCATGTGATTGAATTTGTTGTCAATAACCTGTCAATGAGTGCCAACTGATGAAGTGAGGTTGAAGAGTGATAAAGCTTTAGGAATGATGGTTGAAGATGCTTTACAAACTCTGATGATTGTTGAACTGGTCTTAAGTTCCAAGACATGTATCAAAGTGATACAATGTTACAACAGTTGAAGAAGTGCATCAAGTACTCAACTACATGTTGAAAAAAGTTGTGTTCCATGCATAATATATGTTTGGATCAAAGAAGAACATTTAAGATCAAGTGATTTATGAATAATTGTTAATGAAGATTGTTGAGAGATCATTGGGAATTAAATTGTTTAATAGTAGAAGAAGAAGAGATGCTGAAGAAGATATATGGAGTCCTTAAGAAGATTAAGAGGAGAAGAAGTATGGTTTGGAATTTTAGTACTTGGTTACTTTGATTTTATATAATGTACCAACTATGTACATTAACAAATGTAAGCCAACTAAGGAGGCCAGTCGAGGTCCTCACCTCAAGCACTTGCGGGACCCGAGGGTCAACCGTGCTCAAGGGAAGGCCTCTAAGCCACGACCTCCCCGAGGCATGAGTGTGGGTTGTGTGTAAGCATGCAGGTTCCACACGCTGATGAACCCGTGCAAGATGGGCTCTAGGTGCATGCCTAGAGGAGCAGAGTGGGCGCTAGAGCGCACCCGCAGAGAACCGGTGCGAGACGGCACCGGAGGAGGGAGTAGAGATTATTGAACAGTTGTTGGTGAATCTTGTTTGTTAAACCACGAGAAAACCGCGGCTCGTTTCTATTTGGGTGGAAATTTTGAGACGCAGATCTAATCCTGGCCTTTCATCTGATCACATGCTGATCTGAACCGTCTGATGCATCCACCGCGCCATGTTTTAATCCTGGCCATCCGCAGTCATTAGATGGGGATCCAATGGTGTTGGAGTCGTCTTCAATCTCCCACCAACTGAGGGTCATCCCGTGACGCCTCTAACACACTATAGCCACCGAGAGAAGGATAAGGAGCTCCCGACCACCTCTGATGAAGATGAGGCCTTCATTTTGTTTGTCTCCGATTCACGAACACTTGCATGAATTAAAATTCGCATGCATGTAGCGAGATAAAGAATTCGATCGAGGCCAAAGAAAATGGTGTTGTGTTGCATTGTGTTCTTGCATGGATCGGTCTTAAAGAATGTTTGAATGTGCATGCACGTGATGCGCACACCAAGAATGAAGGATCTCATTGTTTAAAAAAAGGGAAACATCCGAGATACATGGGATATCTTTAACGCGGGTTGAATGTTTTTAATGAACCAAATATCTCAGTTATTCAAATGAATGTATCTCGGGCATTCAAAGATTTTGACCCCATGGCTTCAATTGATCTCCTTGACTATAAAAATAGGAGACTATGTACGAGAATGTCTGTTTCCATCGTTGGGAGAGAGGTCCTGTTTCTCCAATGAAAAGGAAAAACCGCGAGCCCCACTGGTTCGCGATAGGCAGAGGATTCCGCGGAGCCCTACTGCGCGAAGGTTTCATGCACATCCCTTGTGAAAAGAAGAAGGAGTCTCACATAGGTCTTGCACGAAGGAGAGGGGTGAACCCTTTAGTTCTTGAAAGAGGCCGCACATCCCTTGTGCAATGTGAAGAAGAGTGAACCCCCTTGGTTCGTGAAAGAGGTGATCCACACCCTCTGTGCGAGGCATCCCACAAGCGCGCGACAGGTTCTTTGAACCCTTGTCGTGTCTTTGTGAGGAGTAGCCTGTGGGAAAAACAATTGCTGTATTTGCAGCCTTGTATTTCTCCTGCATAGACAAAACCACGAACCTCTTAGGTTTTGTAAAGACACTTTTATCTCACCAGAAGAATAAAGGAGGAGAACTCGTGCCCTCCTGTTTTTCACGAAGAAGAAGAAACATGCACTCTTGTTTTGCAAAATGAAGGAGAACCCGAGGCCTTGTGTTGTCACATAGTGAAACAAATGCATCAGGACGAGGCCTTGATAACCTTTTGAGAAGAAACCCTCACACATATACTATTCACATACCCATTTGGGAAGTCTGTGATTTACTTTAAGGAGGGTGCTTGCATGGTGGAGTACATGTTCATGCAAACATAAGAACAAAGTGTGTGTGCACATGTGAAGGAAGAGAAAAATTAATTGAGAATGGAAGAAGGATTGTGGATGAGACATATGCATGAAATCATGTAGGTAGATGCATGAATATTTTATAAAAGTATTGGTGAGAAAGACTGACAAGTTCTTCTGGAGTTTGTTGAAGCTACTTGAAGAATTGAACAACACATTTGAAGAAGAGAAGTGGAGCTATAAAGAAGAAGATTCTATGATGTTGGGGGGTTTAACAAACTTGTAATTGGGTGGTATAACCAATTACCATGTAAACATCTTATGTCATAGTGATGAATCTGTGTTGGGGAGTGTAACCAATAGGGAAAGGAGTAGGTCTTTTTACTGAACCTTGTAAATCTCTGTGTTCGGTGATTTCATTATCACTGCACCACAAAAAGACTAGATCTGGGTATTAACCAGCCACATAGGTTGAATTGATCTTTCAAAGGGAACAATTATTAAAAAGAAAAATTTATCACTGATTCACCCCTCCCCTATCAGTAATCAAAACTGATCCAGGAATTTCAGAGGTCTTAGAAGATACATATGTATAGACAACGACAGATAAACAAAGAGATTGAAAATGTATACATCACCTTATAATTTTACATGGTCGAAGGTACATTATCCACATTTATAACAGATAAATTATTGATATAAAATATTTACTAACCATATACATAAATATTATATCATATATGATCATTTAATATTCATTTATTTACATTATTTCAGTAGTATCATTGTTTCGGGTGTTTACAGAATTATTTTTCATTATAATTTTTTTATGTACGTCATGTTTGACATGGGTAGGATGTATTTGAATCATAGAAATAATGATATTAAGCTCATAAAAAAGTATTTTTAATCATAAAATAAAAATTATTCTGGAATGGTTATGATAGGAAATGAATCATACCGTGTTCGTGGATACTGTAATCCGTATGTGCGCACAACCGATAATATCATTCTATTGATGGTGAACAGGTTCTTAATTGGATGGTATATTATATATAGATTCATTACCATGTTATATTCATTATTTATATTAATTATACACATTATTATACACATCCAAATAATTTAGTGTCAAATAAAAAACTACACCACGATGTGGAGACGGTAAGTCATACGTACGCGCGTAAGGTGACATTGTTATTCCAAGGATTGATAGAATTGTGAATATGGTTGTACCATATTTATAATAAGATAAAATTATTTATAAGTCATTAGATTTATTATTTTGGTATTTAAACAATGGAAAATAGTATGTTGAAGAAGAAATAAACGTTGAAAGAGGTGATAAAAATATTACATCTTGTTCGGGTGGTTCCTTTTGATTTGATCAAAAGGGTTCCTTAGGCAGGATTTCGGAACATAGTAAAGACTCTAGGATGACGTGAGGGTAGTTGAGAAGAAAATTATAGCAAGGGTTGGTCTAGAAAAATGGATTTTTATGTGACATTTTGGATAGGGGTAAGTACCCTTTTATAAGAGAGGTGAGGGTCAGTTTAGGAAAATATTGAAATATTAGTTTATTATTCAATCATATTCAGTTTATAATGGCTCTAAAAGTATTTATGTCAACAATATTATGGGGATAGGTCACAATCCTTTCATCCAGTAGGTTTTAGACAGGTTTAGGTCATAATTTTAAACTTATGTTTTAGATTTAACTCTTAGTTAAATACTTAAACATTTACCAAATAGTCTTTCATTTTTATAATAATTAGTTAATAATTGTACTATAAGAAGGAAAAAGAGACCCTAATGGTTCAATATTGAAATATAAATCATGATATATTTCCATTGGTAGAACCATAAATTTTTATTAATATTAAATAATCTAATAATATAGTATTTGTTTTAAGAATTCATTTATGTCAATTTTGAAAAAATTTAGTATTTGATATTTTTGAAAGTCCAAAAAACTAGATTACTTCGAAACAAAATAATTAAATAAATCCCAAAATGTCATATTAACATATATAATTAGTTTAATGCATCTAAAGTTTCAATATAAATTTATTTTGATATTTATAATAACAATTATTTTAATCATTCATTAATAACATAATTACTCCATCTAAATTGTTTCATAAATTTTTTTTTTTAATGTATAAAAATTATATATAAAATTCCACTATGTATAAGGTAATTTGAGATATATATTGAAAATATATAGTAGAATTTTTCTTATGTATAACCATATTTTAATAATGTTTTAATTATTAAAATTTTTATGCAACACATTTAAATCTTCTTTAAATAAAATAATAATAAAGGTCATAATCTAATCCACGTGGATCATGTTGGATAAATTTTTATTTCTATGAATTATTTTGGTGGGAAAAACTTATCTAAAAGAATTAAGACATGTGTTAGGGTAATTATAATAACATTTTAACCATTAATTACCATATTTACTTTTAACCGTGGTAAATAAAATTCAAAATTTACTAATCTATAAAAATAATTTTCATCGTATTGATCTACATTTTTGTTACTGATTTCAAATGTGTCTCTCTTGTTTTTGAATGTAAATTCAAAGAAAAGGTAAAATTATGTTTTCTGAAAATTTTAAAATGTTCCTCAAAGGTGGGTAAAAGACATTTAAATGTTCAATAAAATTGTATACATCTTATTTTATTTGAAAAATACTCCAAATAATTACATTGAACTAATATAGTTATTATGTATCTATTTTGAACAAAAAAACATCTAAATAAAATAAATATTTATTTAAATAAAAATAATGTTTTAAACAAAAACACAATATTATTCATTATTCATTAATAATTGACTGTTTTCAGAAAAATAACAACAATTCACCCTATGATTACATTGATATTCCAAATCCAAATATGAAGTCTATTTTGAAAAATAAAATTTATGAATTTTCAAAATGTGGGTATTACTAATCATTAAAACTGGTTTGATTGGTCGCGGGGTGTTATAACTCGAAGTAGAAAAATGTGAAATCTACTACATTATTGAAAGTTAAGCGTACCATGGAAGATTGTGGTGTTACATTCTTCTAACATTAAAATAATTTCTCCATCAAATTTTTTGAATACTACTCCATTAAATGATTTGGGTGGTTCTTCATCATAATTTTCTTAGGTTCCCATGTTTACTCATCCATCTTATGGTTTCCCAACATTACATTCACCAAATGAGTTGTTTGGTTTATCAGCACCTGTTCTTTGGTATTAAGAAACCTGATAGGGTCTTCAAAATAAGACAGATCTGGTTCCAGTTCAATTTGTTCATGTGTGAGTACATGTGTTGGGTTATGCATGAATTTTATCAACAGTGATACATGGAACACATCATGAACCATGGAGTGACTTGGAGACATTGAAGACGGTATGCTACAACTCAAATTCATTCTAGAATATCGAAAGGTATGATGTACCATAGACTTAATTAACCCTTCTTACCAAATCATATAACACCCTTTCTTTTAGATTCCTTTAAGAAAACGTGATCTCCTACTTGAAATTTCAAATCCTTCCTTCAGTTATTGGAATTTCATTTCTCTTACATTGAGCTACATTGATGAGGGTTTGGATAATCATCACCTTTTCCATTGTTTCTTCAATATGAGATAGGCCTACAAGTTTTCTTTCACCACTATCATCCCTACATCATGGTTTGAAACATAAATTTTCATACATTTCTTCATATGTTGCCATATGAATACTTTAATTGAAGCTATTGTTATTGAATTTTTTTACCAATGGTAAATATTTACCCCACATACCTTGAAAGTTTAGTGATAATGATCTCAACATGTCTTACAAGGAGTGAATAATCCATTCTAATTGTCCATTAGTTTGTCGGTGGTAGGTAGTGCTGAAATGAAGTTCAGCATATAGGGCCTTCTGAAGACTTTTCTAGAATCTTGATTTTAAAAAATATATCATGATAAATAAAATTCATAGGGGTACTCCATGATGTCTTAGAACTTCATTAATATATATCATTGTTAATGTTCAAGTGGTATATCTTCACTTATAGAATGAAAATGTGCTGACTTGGTTAGGAGATCAACAATGACCATATTTCATCATTCCTTCTAGGAGCCATTGGTAGCCCAATGAAAAACTCCATCATTATATCATCCAATTTTCACTCAAGTGTGGGAATCAGTTTCATGACTCCTCCAAGATGGTGTCTTATAGACTTCACCTATTGACAAACCATACATCTTCACACATAATCGGAAATATACCTCTTTATGTTGTATAACCTAAAATGTTCCTTCAAATATCTATACATCTTAGTGCTACCTGGGTGTATATAGAATTTGGATCTAGAAGCATCATCCAAAAATTCTCTTTTTAGATAAGGTAAATCGGGAACCCAATGTATCCTCCCAAATTTCAGAATTCCATCTTCATATATGAACTCAATCAATATCAAAACACTCCCAACATTAATTTTATATTGAAAATCCTCATCATCAGTCTGAGATATTTTTATCATTTCAAGTAACGATGGTTTGGAAACCATTTTCAGATGTATTGATGTTTCATATTCCATAATTATTCCCATATCCATCTTCACAATATCTGTGAAAATATGATCCCTATCAACCCTCATCTTGTTCAGAACTCCATGATTATTTCTTGTCAAAGAATCTGCCACCATATTTTCCCTCCCTGGGTGGAAGTGTATTATGAAATCATAATCCATGAGTTGTTTAAGACATATTATTTCCCCCATGTTTAGTTATTTTTTTGAGAAAATATACATCATAATCTTATGACTAGTATATATCTCACATTTTTCACCACAGAGATAGTGTCACTACATCTTCAATGAATGGATTACAGCTGCTAACTCTTGATCATTTATTTGATAGTTTATTTCAAGAATTTTTAGCTGTCATGATGCATATGAAATTACTCTATCATTCTATATAAGGACACATCCAATTAAAATCTTTGAATAATCACTATAAATAACAAACCAATCATTACCTAATGGTAGAGACAAGATAGAATAATTGACTAATCTTCTCTTCAGTTCATCATAACATTATTTAAAATTTTTTTCCATACAATTTTTACCCATTTATGGGTGGGCTTAGTTAATGGGTCCTCCAATTAGGAAATATTTTGAAAAAAAAACTAATAATAAAATACTAAAACAATAAAATGGAATTCCTCAGTTATACTCATCAGTGGTAGAAATTATTGTATTGCTCTTGTCATAGAAGGATCAATAGTGATTTAATATTTAGAGACAATAAGTCCATGAAAATATATCTCTTGTATTTGGAATTCACACTTGTTAAACTTCCCATATAATTCATTTATTCTATATGTTTTTAGAATACAACACATGTGATTTTCTATATCATCGTTTCGTTTGGAGAATACCGAGATATCATCAATAAATAACACCACAATGTTATCAATATATTCCTTGGAAACTCTCTTTATTAGATCCATGAAGGTAGAGGGTGAATTAGTCATCTCAAAAGGCATTACTGTAAACTCGTAATGCCCATACCTGGTACGAAATGTTGCCTTCAGATTTCTTCCTTCTTCCAACACAACTGATGATATCAAGGTCAAAATTCAACCTTTAAAAAATATCGATCACCATGAATTTGATTGAATAAATAATCAATTCATGGTTTTCGGTACTTGTTCATTATTGTTATAGCATTAATATCCCTATAGTAAATGCACAACCTCATAGATCCATCTTTTTTTATCAAAAGGAATAGGGGATACCCATGGAGATACACTAGGGAGAATGAATACTTTATTAATAAAATCATGTAGTTGTTTATTTAATTCAACTAATTCCATATTGGACATTTGGTAAGGTTCTTAAATATGGGCCTTGAATTAGGAATTAAATAAATGAAAAAATCAATTTCTAATTCTAGAGGATTTCCAGGTGAATCCTTGGGAAACATATCAATCTATTCTTGCAAAATAGTTATGTTATATATTTAAAAATTAAATTTCTCACCCATATTTATTTCATTATCTTCCTCACCAATAACAAAATTTAGTAATGCTACATGGGTAGATCTAGAGAAGAATCAGATAGTGATATTTTTTCTCTAAATATATGGTACTCCTTATCATCATAAAAAATTGTAACATGTTATTTTCTTAAAATGAATTTTGGCATCATGGTTTGAAATCCAATCAATACTAAGGATTATATCAAATTCAATAGTGGGTTTGACGATGATATCAGCAGATAAAACAAATTTATATACACTAATGGGAACAGATTCACAAAACATTGTTGAAATAATAATTCCCTTAGGAGTTTGGACTGCCAACTTCATTTTTAAATCAAATTGAAAATATCAAATTCTCATAACAAAATGGGAGGATATGAAACAATTAGATGATCCAGAATTAAATAAAGCATTGGCTAAATTTGTGGAAACCATTAAATTAACTACCACAAAGACATTCAGAGCTTTATCCTCATTAGTAGTGATCAAATATGATTTACCACAATCCCTTGTCCTTTTCTGAGGTAGGTTTCCTTGAATCTTAAGACATTCATTTGAATAATGACCCATTTTTCTAATATTTTACCATTAAACATTGACAACCTCTTTTTTTCACATACAATAATGAGCTTTGTGTCCTTTTTCACCACACTTGTAACATACTCACATTCCCTTTCAAGAATTTACCGTGATGTTTCTTCCAATATTTAAATCAATATTTATATTCAACATTTCCATTCATCCCCTTATTTCCATTTCTAGAATGATCAATAGATCACTTCTTCACTTTCTTTTGTTTTGTTCTAAGACCTAGATAATTCCTTTTCTATATTGACAGCATATGCGGCAATATATTCGTATGATGAGAAGGATTTCGAGACTAATGCCTGATAGAGAAATTATGTTATCCCATCAAATAATCGACCAATATTACTCATTTGGTTACTTATATAATCTGTTGCATGCCAGGTCATACTTGAAATGATAGGCTAATACTTTAAAACATTCTCATAATCTGTTTTCTTCAGACATAGAAATTGTCTTTCTATATCTGCTAGATAGTCAAAAGGAAAGTATTTTTCTATGAAAATATCTTTCGACTACCATTATTCCATATTTAATAATTCTTCATCCTCCTTTGTGTTTTGAATTAATGAACCCATTGATCTACTTCTCTAGTGATGCGATATACTACCATGGAATATTTTTCCATTTCACTAATCCAAAAAAGCATGAAATATTTTCTCTGATGAACTTATAATTTTCTTTTCTACAAATAGATTTGTTTTCCTATTGGGTGTTGGTGTTTATGGCCTCATTAAGGGGTCTAACATTGATCATCTGAATTGTGGATGAGGGTGCTCCAAAAGGGTAATGTTATTATTCATAACCTGAGTGAGTTATCTATGTATGGTTATAAGATGTTCAATACTAATTGCATCACCTGTTCCAATATAATTATCTTTAGTAGGCGGGTAATCCCAACATGGATTACGTGCATGGATACAGTTTACATTCCTTCCACAAGGCGCCATTTCTAAATAATGGAATATAATAGATTAGTTTATGAATCACAATACATTATTCAAAACTACTACAATACCTAACCTAAATTGAAAAAATTATTCATATAATCCATAATAATATAAAAATATTTTGAGGAAGTATTTACTCATAAATAAATTTTAATGGTAGTAAAAAATATGAATTATCCTAAGAAGATGCCCCCGAAGTATCATAACCTAAAGTGCATCAAGGACCATTGTCGTGTACTATGATACCACATGCCATGCCCAAAACACTTTTTTGGAGTTTTCCCTCCTATGTACATCTTTTCCAGACCCATCTCTATATGTTTGTCTCTAAACAGGGATGTATTTTTTGGAAAACTCACTAAATTTCTATATTACATAAATTCTAGGATGTTCTTCTATACTAATCCTCAATGTTTATCTTAGGGTAATGTTGTTTAATAAGAGTTTTTCTAAATATATTTCCATTGATTATACTAAACATTCTCTGATGAAAACTATAAAACCCTAACCCTAATTACCCATAGTCGAGGCATTGTTACATAACATTGTCATGATGTCAAGAGATCAAGTATGAA
Organism: Viscum album; assembly: GCA_963277665.1. NCBI lineage: Eukaryota > Viridiplantae > Streptophyta > Magnoliopsida > Santalales > Viscaceae > Viscum > Viscum album. Next base: position 478,950,180 of record OY728148.1, read on the forward strand.
AGACCAATCAGTTTAGTAACCTTTGAAGTAATACATACATATATATGGTATACATTAGAAAATGAAATGGAAAAACAACAAAATTGTGTCACGTATTAACACACTCATATCCCTTAGCCTATTCATGGAGGTAATTAATAACATACTTCTTCAAATGATATGAAAAATAAAACATAAGAATGGGGTGAGATCAGATGATCAATATGGATAAAAATATAGATGAAATATTGGTAAATAAGCATAATCATTTGAGAAAATGTATAAGAATAAAAAACTATATTTTTAAAATTAAAATTCGTCCTAATATGGAAAATATATATCTAATAATGAAATTTACTTATTCACATGGATATTATACTAGTTGAATACTGAAATTTAATATCAATACCCAATATTTTAATGATTGAATGCATAATGTTGGACATCATAACCATATAGTCAATGCCTCCTACCAAGAATAAAAAAAATATTTTTTTCAATGCCTTTTGAAAATACACTAGTTTTTCTCAAGAGACTTACTGATGCATCGAGCAACTATAGGGGGCTCCACCCATGAAATTTTATGTCCAATGAATTCCTCATATGAAAAGGTTGAAATAAAACAGAAACATTTGTTTTAAAACTATTATATGAACAGTTATTACATTAACAATAAACCATGAATGGTCTGAAAATAACACATCTATATTCAAACATATCAAACAACCGTCAATAACAAATGGAAGATTGTATCATAATAAATGAACTTCAAACAAATGTAAAATCCATCATAGAATGATTACAGAGATGAAATCAAATCTATTTTATAAAACTACCTCTTTCTATTTTGAAATAATTTAAAATACAACTATTTATAAAAGAAAACAATTATTTTTAATATATTCTTATAATATTGTAGGGAATTATTTTAAGGTGTTATAAGGGCAGAAAATATCCGCACCTACCATATATGTTAAAAAAGATTCTAACCTTAATTTTTCAAAAATGTCATAAAGTACCTTATTTGTAAAACATCGGAAGGATTCCATTAAAAACATGTTTTAAAATTTTAAAAAACTGTATAAATGAATTTAACCCATAGTGTAGGTAATATTAATAATTATTTGATATAAATTTTTAGAAACATTGATGTGGATTAAAAAGAGGTCCCAAAAGATACTTACGTATAAGAAACCATGGATAAATAATAAGATTGTAAAATTAACCATTACCTTGTTATTTTCCTTGTTCAATTGTATGTTATACTACTGTAAAATAGTGAAAAAATTATTATTTATTTATTTAGGAACCATATACATAAATATGATACCATATAGGATCCCTTAATATTGCTTTGTTAATAATATTTCATCAGTATCATTGTTTTGGGTGTTAACTAATTCGTTTTCATTTATATGTTTTGTTACATAAGTCATGTTTTTTATGGATAGTATTTTTTAATCATAAATATAATGATATTATGTTCATAGAAATTATTTATGTTCTTAAAATTAAATTTATTCTTGAAGGGTTATGACTAGAAAAGAATCTCATTGCGTTTGTGAAGACGGTAATGTGTATGTACGCAAAGGAGAAAATATCATTCAATTGATGGTGAACTTGTGTCTAATTGGATGGTATATTATATATAGAGATTCATTACTATGTTATAATAATTATTTAAATTAATTATAGTCTTTATTATACACATCCAAATAATTTAGTGTTGAATAACAAACTGCAGTTTGACGTTGATATGGTAAGTCGTACATACACACTAATGGTGACTTTGTCATTCATATGATGGATAGAATAATGAATATGTATGCACCATATTTATAATAACAAAAGATTATGTAGAATTACTTGAGTTATTATTTTTGTATTGAAACAAAAAAAAGTATAAGAGGACGAATAAATGAACTTTGAATGTGGTGATGAAAATATTACCGCTTCAACAAGTGCTTCCTTTTGATTTGATCAAAATGGATGCATAGTTATAAATTTTGATAAAATTAATTAATGATGATATGAGGGTTGTTGGGAATATTATTTAATAGGGTTTCGCTAAGACCAATGGATTTGTTGGTTTTATTTGGATATAATGTGAAGTACCCTTTTATAAGAGAGGTGAGGGTCACTTTTGGAAAAACATGATATATTAATTAATTATACAATCAAATTCGGGTTTTAATGGCTCCAAACTGATTTATTTAGAGGATAAGTTGGGGATGGGTCGAAAAATTCTCATCCAATATAATTTAGATAGCTGTAGGTCACCATATTAACCTTATTATTTACATTTAACTCTTTGTTAAATAGGTTAATGTGTTCCATGTATTGTTTTATTATTATAATAAATGGTTAATAAAATTACAATAAAAATCCAAGAGAACCCTAAGTGGTAAATTATTGAAATATCAAAACTTATCTAATTCATACGGAATAATATTATATTTTTAGGAATATTATATCATCTAATAATATATTATTTGTTTAAAAAACTCATTTATGTCAATTTTGATTCTATTTAGTATTTTGTTTTTGTGAAATTCATCCAAACATGACTACATAGAAAAAATTAAATTAAATCAATCATAACATGTCATATTAACATATAAACTTTTTTAATGCTTAAAAAGTCACAATTTACATTTATTTAGATATTTATAATATCAATTATTTTAATAATTCATTAATAAGGTAATTATTGCATCATCATTGTGTCATAAATAAATTTAATTATATAATGTCTAAAAATTATAAAAAAATATCATTATGTAGGAAATATTTTTATATTTCTAATAAATAATCATAGTTGAATTTATCTTATGTATAACCCCGTATTAATAATGGTATAGTTAATAAAATTTTAATTTAACAATTTTAAATGTTCTATAACTAAAATAATAATTAATGTTCTAATCTAGTCGAAGTGGATCAGATATGATAATATTTTGTTACTAAGATTTATTTTCATCTAAAAACACTTATCCTAAAGAATTAATAAATATTTTAGGGTAATTAAAATAACATTTTTTACTTTTAATTACATTATTTACTTTTAACTGTGTTAAATAAAATTCAAAAGTTCATATTCACAAAAAAATTATCTTCATCCTCATGAACCACATTTTACATTCTGATACCCACTGTGTCTCGCAGATTTTTGAAATTAAATTCATAGAAACAGTAAAATTGTGTTTTATTAATATTTGGAAATGTTCCTTGTAGGTGGGAAAAGGTCGTTAAAATGTTCAATAAAATTTTTTTACTTCTAATTTTATAAGAAAATTACGCCACTGAATTACATTGAACATATCTATGTATTTGTTATCTATTTTGAACAAAAAAATTTAAATAAAATGAATAATTGTCTAAATAAAAAGTAGGTATTAAAAAATGACGCGATGTTTTTCACTATTCATAAAAAATTGAATCTTTAAAAAAAATACCAAAAAATCACCCTATGAAAATTTTGAAATTCTGAATCCAAAATATATGCCCATTTTGAAAAATAAATTTTTTTATATTTTAGAAAGTGGGTATTAATATTCATAACAGCCAGTTTGATTAGTCGTGGTGTGTTAGAACTTGAAGTTACATATTGTGCGAGCTATTTCTTTATTAAAAGATAAACATACCATTGAATCTTGGGGTGTTATAATCGACATATCATTCGGATCATGGATTAGTGTGGAACATTCAATAAAAAATAATATAATATTTTGGTGAATAAAAAAGGAAATAATGTGCTGTTTTATTCTCCCACTTTTATAAAAATTACAGGCTAACAATATGATTATGAATCTATAAAAACGAATTTATCATATCATAGTTGTAATGAAGATATAGGATTTATTATAAACATTAATTTCTATGCCAATACGATGATCATATAAATTCATATAACTCTATAAGGATAATACATGAAGATGATTTTTTTTAAAAGTACCTTGACAAGGGAGTATTAATTTCCACATAATAATATATATAATTGATAAATTATATTACAATAGAGAATGAGATTTAAAAAAATTATATGTACTATATTTGTTTCTATTAGATAAGTGGGATTTAATAATCCTTTTCTACTTCAATTAGTTTACATTCCCATCTAATATCTTTCTCAGAAAATTTAATATTCAAGATGATTTTTTCATATTTTAATCTTATATTTCAACTTCAAAGGGATAACAACATCCTAAAAAGGATGAAAAGTTATTTCTCATGTTTCTATACATTAAATAATTTTTTTACCAAAATGTATTATATTATTATGTTTTAATTCATATTCATATTAATATATACTATATTAATCTCAAAATATTCAACAATAACATAAATTGTTCATCATTTATCATTCCATATGTGACTACCAATAAAAATCTAAACCATTATTCCTATACAAGTTAACAAATATATAATTATAAATATTTGATCATATGTTTTAATACTCCAATATTTCATGGAATGTTATCATCAATAACTTGTATTTCACACAACCGTGATTGTCTTTCATTATATGAAAAATTTTGATTTTGTGAAACTACAGGTTAGGGTTAAATTAATTTAAACTATATATTAATAACATTCAAAATAAATATAATAATATTACTAGAAATAAATTGTTTTTATAATTTTTTATAAGGGTTTCACATAAATAGACGAATTTTTTAATTAAAATTATGTGTTTTGGATAAAATTGTTTTATGTTTAGAAACCCAATTTTCATAAAGGAACATCTATCTATGTCCCTTTGTGAAAAATAATAAAATAAATTTTAAAACACATAGAAATTGAATTTGTTAAAAAATATTCATTTTTGAATTCATAATATCAACATTTTCATATATTGAATATTTTGTAATATTTTCAAACATCCATTTTTCATGAATCGAGGAAAAAACTTAATAATTGTTAAAAATAAATATTTTGATATTAATAAATATATTAAATTTACTTGATTTTAATTTCAATATATACAATAAATACACATATTAACCCAATTTTGGTTGTTGGAATCAATTTTCAAATTGAATTATATATAAAAGACATCAAACATTTTTAACGTCTTTTTACCCCCTTCTAGCTACATTTCAAGATTAGAATTAAACATAATTTTATAGAATCTATGAATTTCATTTTAAAAAAATGTACCTAAATGGTTTTAATGAGTGTAAAAAATGTTTCCTAACTGTATCAAAATAGTTTTTGGTGAATAGTAAGAGTTGAATTTAATTTTCCATGGTTAAAGGTAAAAGATAATTAAATGTAAATATAATAATAAAATAATATTTAATTAAAATAAAAATTGTTATAATTTAATTGGATATGTATTTTTCATCCCAAATAATCCTTAGTTTAGAAATAAGATTCTTCTTACGCCACGTATGTCAGATTTGGATGTGTATTACATTAAATTTAATGAAGGGTTAAAAATCACATATGAAAATTTTAATAACGGTTTTTTATAATATTATATTATATGAGTTATATGGTAGATTAAAAGTAGTTTTTGTAATGAAAATAAATTTATCTACATCAATAAAATTTATTTATAATTTTTATAGATTAAATTATTAAATCATATGGGGACACAATGATGAAGGATTAATAGGTTTGTTATTTTATATTTCCGATAAATTATTTTAAAATTTTAATTATATATTTAATTTAATTAATTAATTACAAATAGAAATTTTATAGATAAAATAAAAATGTTAGTGAAATATTTGATTTATTGGGTTGAAGTTATCATGTTGGTTTGATATTTTTAAAAAGCCATATATTGAATAGGAGTAAATTTGATATAAATGATCCATTAAAATAAATAATAATTTATTAATTTATATAAATATCTTTAAAATATATGGTATGGAAAAATAAATTATATAGTGTTAAAAATTTCATATATGATCCACTTGGGATTCGTTTTTAATTTTATTGATACTATATTAACACAATTCTATAAAAATACTAGAAGACACAATAAGAGTTAAATTGTTTTCCTAAAGGTTAAATCCCAATGGTAAGGTTAATTTTTTGACCCAAACAAATAAAAAATTCATTAGTTGAGGGGATTATGATCTATAAGAATATTAACCTATAAATAAATCACTTTGGAGCTATTTGGAACCCAATATAAACATCTTATAAATTAATATTTTAATGGGTTCCTAAAGGGCTCAACCCCTCTCTTATAAAAGGGAACTTCTAATTATCCTTAATTTAAACCACTAAAGCCCTTTGGATCTGTAAAGACACAGAAATTTAAAGGAAAGTGTTTTCGTCATTTTCATTGAGATTTTACAAGAACTCAGTTTCTGACAGCGCTTGATTCCGAGGCCCGATGTGCCCGAAATCATTTTCCAATGTTTTACTCGGGTACGTTTAGTGAACGAACGAGCAGGTTTTTCTAACTTTTGATCCGGTGCTCAGAATTGAAATCTGAGGGCACCGATGAAACCACATCACCGGTAATTTATTAAGAACACCTTTTCTGGGGTTGCGTTTGCTCGTGATGAGATGTTAAAATTGTGGAAAGTAAAATTAAAATTGAGCTATAATGTTACTTCTTTTTAAGTGGTTATATCCTTTGAGTGGAAGTTGGGGAACATCCCATGAGAGGTTAAGAGGGTGGTGGGGCCCACACGAACTCCACCCCTTCAAATTCTCTAACCCCCCATAACTCTTCCTCTTTAAACACCCCCTTTAAACTTTTTAATTCCCTTTAATTAAGTAACTCTTCCACTAAATTATTTAATTTTCCAACCTACCTCTTAATTAATTAAACAACTCATGGTTTAATTAATTTAGTGAATTGGATTTGAATTTTGTAAATTTGAATGCATGGAATGGGTAAAGAAAATAAGGTGGAGCCCTATTTTATTTTGGGTTAGATTTGTTGTGTTAAGAGAAAGGGAAGAGAGATCTTGAGTTTTAAAGAACTTCTTCCTCGGAAGAAGAATTCTTCATCTCCTTTTTTGAAGAACGCAAAGTCACCGACGACTAGACCTCTCTCTCTTCTTCCTCCACATCAAAGGAGGAGACACCACCGTGGAGAACGTCTCCATCGATGACGACTCACCCTCCGACATCAACGGAATCAGCACCGATCATCCGCGACATCTGATAATCGCGACGCTTTCCCCTTTCTGTGGCTTGACGAAGTGCGACATCTTTGCAAGGTAGGGGAATTATATTTGATTTTCTCTTTAACAGTTGAGAAAAGGACGACGAGCGTGGATCAATATTTTCCCGGTTGATCTGCGGATCGCTCGTTCATGCGGGTCGGTAGCGTGGTGAATAATCGGGTTTGGGTTGAGTTTGATATTCATTGAAAACCACTAACGCGGAGGGCATGGGCTAACGAACAAAGCCCAGACCCTCCTCAGATTTTTTTTGATGCGTGGATTGACGGAGATAATGAAACGGTGCTGCAAAGTCATCGTTAAGCCTCTGCAGTGATGGTCGGGTCCCAGGAGGACCGTTGGCGAAGACGGAAAGCAAAACGGAGCACCAGAGCGCATCCGGTGCTCCGCGAAAGAGCCTGCCCGCACGCCGCCATAAAGGTCCTCCACGGCTTCATCCGTGGAGGCAGGTGGTGGTCCCGCAGTCGTGAGGGACCAAGGGAGATGTGGAAGCCAGCAACACGTCGTTGGAAGGGAGCGGCCCCCACGCAGGGGTCACGGCATCAATCAGGGGGGGCGTGCGCCTCCCCCCTGTCCGCTCAGCTCGGCTCGCTGGGATGGCCACACGACCACGCCCTGGCCGGGACGGGCCGCACCGGCTGGGCCGGGTCCTGCACACCGGTTCGGGCCGTGTCCAATTGGGCTGCACCCGGACCCGGTTCGGGTAAAACCGGTTCGGGCCGACCCAAGGGGTCTCGGCCCGGGTCGGTCCGGGGCCGAACCCCCTATTCTCGAGCAAATTTTGTTCAAACACCCATATCTTGTACTAAAGACATCAGATCAATGCAACATCAGTTGCGATGTGATCCTTGGATCAAGACAGTAATTTCGGTATATTAAACTCAGGGATTCATAGAACTTTGGGTACATCCGGGTTGGTTCAATCACGAAACCAATCAGGCCCTTGGATCAGAAACGCTTATCTCTCGGGATCCGGACATACGATTTATGTGTCGTAGACTTTTTTGGATTAATCTTGATGAGATGAATCTTTTGGCATGCTTCGCCTAAGTTTTGGATGCAGTTGGATAGTGCCTGGGTTGGATTGTACCCCAAATCCAACAGGGCCCCTGGAAAGGAAAAACAGATAACTTTCAGACTGGACGTCCGTTTGATGAACTGTCAGCAGTGTTAGTGATCTCGTTGAGAAACGGTCCCTATGAGTATACCCTATGAGAGTTTGCGGGTACAATTGAGATACAACCGTGTTGGTTCGCACACGAAACCAACCGGGCCCCTGGGACGAAAAGGCTAATAACCTGTAGATCGGGCGTCCGTTTGACGTGTCGTCTGTTGCGTTGAGACCACTATGACGAGGCGGTCCTTTGAGATACTTCTTCGTAGGACATTGTTATACTTGGAGTATCAACATGTAGCTCGTGGAGAGGACCCTTCGGGAGACGATCGTACGGCGTACAGAGACCTTGTAGCTGGCTAAGACCGGATGACTTCTTGTCCTATTCGATTTGGAGTGACTAGCATAGCCTATTAGGGAGCACTACTTTGTGTGGTGGCAGTCCCATGGCGGAGGAGCAATACATTGTGTGGTGGCAGACCCACGGTACTCGACAGGAGGAGTACCTCTATAGGCTTTGAGGGGGAGCACTACTGTGTGATGTGGCAGACCCATGGCGGAGGAGCACTACTGTGTGAGGAGGCAGACCTGTGGTACACGACAGAAGGAGTACCTCAGTAGTCTTAGGTTAGTGAGCAGTACCTCGGAGTCGTGACAGGATCTCTGTACTTTCCAGAGACAGAGCTCTTCAATAGTTATGGTTTCTATAATGAAAAATCTTGATTTGAGCTGAGTCTTCGACCTTTGTGTTTTCTCAAGATTGAGATGGGTTACGTGATAACTTAGGTATAAGTATGGGATTATATCTCAGTAAGGGTTATCTGTTGAGATCCATATTTGTGGTTATCCTTGTTGGATTTAGTGAGACCTTGAGGGTCTCGGGGTCCCTACTGAGTATCATATTGTCATACCTGCACGGGCTATGCCCGCACCTCATTGTGTTGGTTGCAGATGACGGGCAGCGCTGACTGAGGCTGAGTGTTTGAGGACTGGACGGTACCTAGTGGTGGACTTCACGACGAGATGATACTCGGAGGAGGTTGACGGGCGACATCGTTTAGGAGGCTATCTGTACCTACCCTTCTGGTAGGATCCGTGGGGGATGATCCAGGAGGTGTGCTATCTATACCTACCCTTCAGGTAGGATCTGTGGTGGACGATCTGGGAGCTGCGCTATTTGTACCTACCCTTCAGGTAGGATCAGAGGTGGACGATCCGGGAGCTGCTTTTTTTCTTCTAGCTGTTAGTCTTTTCTGTTGTACTTGCTTTCAGTTGAAGCTGCACTTTTCAGATGTGTTTGTATTCTATCCCACTTAAATTTCAGTACTTCCTTTTTGTACTTAGTGTTTTACATCCTCTTGAACTCTGTGGTGTTTTTTACCTTTATAAAGGAATTGCCTTCCCAGTTTATCGGGATTTACGTCTTTGGTGCTACTCGCCAGCCCCTAGCCTATGGAAGGCGGGCTTGGGGTATTCATGACATTGGCCCTGAGGACATGTCGTGAAAAATTGGTATCAGAGGATTCAGTTCAACCATAGAACATATAACTCTGATATTTTCTTCTGTGAAGCAATAGTGTTAAGGGTACTATGTGTGGTTTTCAGTTCAGGGACTCCAGTGTTGGTGCGGGAGGCTGACGTATCCATACACCAGGACCCTGACAACTAATTTCAAACTTTGTGCATGAAAACACTGATTGAGTGTTTGTTATCAATGGTTCTCCATTAAAACATCTCAAACTAGGTCAGCTCACTAGGTATAAATCATTTGACTATGTCACGTTTGTTTCTTTCAGGATGCCTCCACACGGACGACTAGCTAGAGCCCTGAGAGTTGTGTGTACTGATAGCCCACCGAGCGACATGGCCTCAGTACCGGGCCCTATCCCAGTTTAGGCACAATAGGAGGCACCTGCAGTACTACTACCCATTGGGCCACTGATTCCAGCTGCCCCAACAGTAGAGGGTTCACGTTGTTTGAGCGCACTGCACGAGTTCCAGCGCCAGAGGCCACCCAGGTTCAGGGGAGTGACGGACTCGCAGGCAGCTAAGGATTGACTGGAGGCTGTGGTGAGAGTCTTTAGGCTAGTGGGGACGCTATCAGAATTCTTGGTGATCCTTGATGCCAGCCTTCTTCTGGCAATAGCAGGCAGATGGTGGAGCCTTAAGCTCAAGATGCATGACGAGTCGACACTTCTGCGGGCAGACTTCGAGATCCTATTTCGGGAAGAGTTTATCCCAGCCACCCTTCGAGTGGCGCGTATACAGGATCTTCTGCATCTATTGAAAGGTAGCATGATGGTGGCACAGTATTCAGCGAGGCTCACAGACCTCTTGGGATACTCCACAGATACAGTATGGGACCCGTTCTTCAGGGCTCGAACCTTCGAGCAGGGGGTCAGGCGAGAGATTAGAGCTTCTGTTGTTTCTCATTGCATCCTGATGCAGACATGGGTGTTGGAGTGAGCCCTCTTATTGTAGATTTTCCATTCTGAGTAGTCTCTAGAAGCAGGACCCAGCACTAGACGACATGAGGAAGAGTATTCTGTAGTGGGTAGTAGACATATGGCGTAGAGGTCCAAGAGGACCAGACCTACAGGTGGTCGACCACATGACTCAGGGTCGGTAGTGCGAGGCACCAAGGGGAATGACAGAGCCAGACCTGCCATGTTGTGTTACTCCTGCGGCGGGATTGGTCACATGTCACGTGACTATCCGACCCACCATGTAGATGACAAGCAGTAAAATGAAGAACCTCCCAGGCAGAGGCTGAGGTTCAATCGAGGTGGACCGCTTGGAGCAGAAGGTCGAGGGAAGGGAGATGGTCGTGCAGCTAGAGGTGGACGACGCTTCGAGGTGTTTCCACCAACACCACCAGGAGGTCCACCCCGACCGCAGGGAACTGGTGGACATGGGAGATATCAGCTTCAGGAAGCAGAAGCATATGACTACGGAGCTCCAGAATAAAGTGTACAGGAGAAGAACTAGTGGTATCCTTTTGTTCATTGTACTTATCGTTCCATGTTGTTGTTACATTTGTGTCTTTGTACTATGATCTGCAATAATAAAAAAACACTTACCTTTGTGACATTTTATTCCTTCATTTTTTGTGTACTAAGAGGTTTTGGTTTAAACTATTGACTTGACCCTCACTTTTGATATTCCTACTAGAGGAGACCCAGTTACCTCATGCTGATGCCGATAGTGTTACTCAAACCTTAGAGGTGAGAGTGAAGGTTGGATCTCTTGGATGTAACGTTGAGGCCTTACGATGTTGTCCATGGCATGAATACATCATTCATGTCTAGATTGACTGTATTAGGCAAAGAAAGTGGTTCATCCAGGTGATGAGACCAGATTTCTCTTATCGGCCAAGAAGAAATCATAGCAGCTCTTGTGGGACTAGAGATGGTCCAGGCCACAACAGGGAAGGTCCAGGTCATCCAAGAGTAGATGAGGACAGCTCAGAGCCAACAAAAGCCTTATGATGAAAAGAGGAAGAGACCACGAGAGTTCGAGGATGGCGACCACATTTTCTTACGGGTCTCACCTCGATGTGGAATTACGATGATTTTTATGAGGCATAAAGTTATCTCCGCGCTTCATCGGACCCTTCAAAGTCCTCAGAAGGGTAGGCAAGGTGGTTTACCGCTTGACCTTTCCACCTCAGTTTCCCCGGGTGCATGAAATCATCCACGTACCTTGGCTGAGGAGATACGTGCATGATCCTTCACACATCATCGACCTCAGGGAGATGGACGTCGATGACAGAGCGACATGCACAAAGATTCCAATGGAGATAGAGGATCGACATGAGCGGGTCCTACGTGAATGATTGATTCCTCAGATGCGCTTTCACTGGCAACACAAGAACATCTAGGGGAGCACCTGGGTGCGGAAGGCTCAAATTCATGCTCAATACAGCTTTTGTGTCCCTAGTTTGTGTTAAAACTTTACGAGGACGTAAATCCCTGAGGTGGGAGTAATGTAAAGACCCGGAAATTTCAAGGAATATTTTTTCTTAATTTTCTTTGGGATTTTACAAGAACGCAGTTTCGGATAGCGCATGATTATGAGGCCCGGTGTGCCCGGAATCATTTTCTGAAGTTTAGCTCAGATACGTTCAGTGAACTAACGAGTGGGTTTTCCTAACAGTTGATATGGTTCTCTGAATTGAAATCAGAGGGCACCGATTAAACCGAAACGCCAGTAATTCCTTAAGAACACCTTTTCTGGGGTTTCGTTTTCTCGGTAGGAGATGTTAAAATTGTTGAATGTAAAAATAAAATTGAGCTACAATTTTATTTCTTTTTAAGTGGTTATATCCTTTGAGTGGACATTGGGGAACTACCCATGAGAGGTTAAGATGGGGGTGGGGCCCACACGAACTCCACCCCTTCCAATTATCTAACCCTCCATAACTCTTCCCCTTTAAACTACCCCTTTAAACTTGTTAACTCCTTTTAATTAAGTAACTCATCCAATTACTTATTTAATTTCCAAACCTACATATTAATTAATTAAACAACTCATTGTTTAATTAATTAAGTGAATTGGATTTGAACTTTGTAAATTTGAATGCATGGCATGGGTAAATCAAATAAGGTGGAGCCCTATTTTATTTTGGGTTGGATTTGTTGTGTTAAGAGAAAGGGAAGAGAGATCTTGAGTTTTGAAGAACTTCTTCCTCCGAAGAAGAACGCTTCATCTCCTTTGTTGAAGATCACTAAGTCACCGAAGACGTGCCTTCTCTTCTTCTTCCTCCATGCCAAGGGAGGAGACACCACCGCCAAGAACGTCACCATCGACGACGACTCACCCTCCGACATTAACGGAATCAGCATCGATCTTCCTAGATGTCTGACCATCGTGACGCTTGCCTCTTTCCGCGGCACGACGACGTGCAACGTCTTTGTAAGGTAGGAGAATTATATTTGATTTTATCTTTATCTTTTGAGAAACGGATGACGAGCGCGGATCAATCACTTCCCGGTTGATCCGCGGATCACTCGTTCATGCAGGTTGGTTGTGGGAGGAATAATCGGGTTTGGATTGAGTTTGATATTCATTGAAAACCTCTAACGTGGAGGGCATGGGCTAACGAACAAAACCGAGACCCTCCGCAGATTGTTGTTGATGTGCGGATTGACGACGATGATCAAATGGGGCCGCAAAGACAACATGACACCTCCGCAGTGAAGGTCGGGTCCCGGGAGGACCGTTGGGGAAGTGGGAAAGCAAAACGGACCACCGGAGCGTCTCCCGTGGTACGTGGAAGAGCCTGCCAGCACGCCACGCCAGAGGGGGCTTCCGACACCGGCCGGCCGCCAGGAGGTGGTGACGCCCGGCGCGCCGCTACGAAGGTATGTCGCGGCTGAAGAAATGGTGGCAGGCGGTGGTCCCACGACCGTGTGGGACCGAGGTAGACGCGGCGGCCAGAGACGCGTCGCTGGCAGGGAGCGGGCCCCACACGGGGGTCGCGGCTTCAATAAGCCCCCCCACCCCCCGTCCACTCAGCTTGGCTCACCGAGCTGGCCACCCGAGGGCCGGGCCGCGCCCTATTGGGCCGGACCCGGACCCAGGTCGGGCCGACCCAAGGGGTCTCAGCCCAGGTCTGTCTAGGGCCGAACCCCCTATTCTCAGACAGTTTTTGTTCAAATGACAATATCTTGGGCTACGTACCTCTGATCGACGCACCATCAGTTGCGATGCGATCCATGGATTGAGACAGTCGTTTCAGTATATTACACGTAGGGTTTCAGAGTACTTTGGGTACGGCCGGGTTGGTTCAATCACGAAACCAACCGGGCCCTCGGAGCAAAAACTCGGTCTCTGGACGTCCGATTGACGTGTCATCAACATTGTTGGATTACTCTTGAGGAGAAAAAACTTTTGGCATGCTTCTCCTATGTTTTGGATGCAGTTGGATAGTGGCTGGGTTGGATTGTACCTGAAATCCAACCGGGCCCCTGGAATGAAAAATATGATAACTTTCAGACAGAACGTCCATTTGACGAACCATCAGCAGCATTGGTGATCTCTTTGAGAAATGGTCCCTATGAGCATACCCTATGAGAGTTCGGGGTACAGTTGAGATATGGCTGGGTTGGTTCGCACACGAAACCAACCGGGCCCCTAAGACGAAAAGTCTAATAACTCACAGACCGGGTGTCTGTTTGACGCGTCGTCTGTTGCATTGAGACCCCTATGATGAGGTGGTCCTTCAAGATACTTCTTCGTGGGAATTTGTGTTACTTGGAGTATCAAACTGTAGCTCATGGAAAGGACCCTCCCAGAGACGAGTGTATGGAGTACGGAGACTATGTAGCTGGCTGAGACCTGATGACTCCTTGTCCAATTCGATTAGGAGTGACTAGCATAGCCCAGTGGGGAGCACTACTTCTTGAGGTGGCAGACCCATGCCGGAGGAGCACTACTTTGTGAGGTGGAAGACCCGCGGTAATCGACCGAAGGAGTTCCTCTGTAGGCTATGAGTGGGAGCACTACTGTGTGAGGTGGCAGACCCATGGTGGAGGAGCACTACTATGTGAGGTGGAAAACCCGCGGTACTCGACAGAAGGAGTACCTCAGTAGTCTTAGGTTAGTGAGAAGTACCTCAGAGTCATGACATGATCACTGTACTTTCCAGATACGGAGCTCTTCAGTAATTATGGTTTCAATAATGAAAAATCCTGGTTTGAGTTGCGTTTTCGACCTTTGTGTTTCCTCATGATTGAGATGGGTTACCTGATAACGTAGGTATAAGTATGGGATTATACCTAAGTAAGGGTTATCTGTTGAGATCCTTATTTTTGGTTATCCTTGTGGGATTTAGTGAGACCTTGAGGGTCTCGGGGTCCCTAATGAGTATCGTATACTCACCCCTGCACGGGCTATGATAGCATCTCGTTGTGTTGGTTGCAGACGACTAGAAGCGCTGATGGAGACCGAGTGTTCGAGGACTGGACGGTACCCGGTGGAGGACTTCACGATGAGACGATACTCAGAGTAGGTTGACGGGCGAGAGCGTTGAGGAGGCTATCTGTACTTACCCTTCAGGTAAGATCCATGACAGACGATCCAGGAGTTTCACTATCTATACCTACCCTTCAGGTAGGATCCGTGGTGGACGATCCAGGAGCTACGTTATCTGTACCTACACTTCATGTAGGATATGAGGTGGACGACCCAGGAGCTGCTTCTTTTCATCCAACTGTTTGTCTTTTCTATTGTACTTCCTTTCAATTGTAACTGCACTTTTCAGATGGGTTTGTATTTTGACCCACTTACTTTTCAGTACATCCTTTTTGTACTTAGTGTTTTATTTCCACTTGTACTCTATGGTGTCTTGTTTACCTTTATAAAGGCAATACCTTCCCAGTATATCGGGATTTACGCCTTTGGTGCTACTCGCCAGCCCCTGGCCTATGGTCGGCGGGCTTGGGGTAGTCACGGCATGGGCCCCGAGGATGGGTCGTGACAGGATCCACTAATCCCTACCCATTTCCTCTCAAAAGTTCCCTCACAATATCCTAGAGGACATAATTTGGGAATAATTACATCATGTGTAGTCTGGTTGTTCAAATTAAAAATAGACACTCAAAGAAGACATGATCATTTTATAAACTCTTTCAATGTTCTTTTGCTACTAATATTTACACTTCCTATATTGTTTCCATTATAATTTAGAAACGAAATTATCATATAAATTATTAGTGGTCATTATTATTATGATATAACCATATTCCTCTCTTTACCCATTATAAGAAAAACAATGTCACCATATGTTCTTACGTATTGATGAATGTTTCCATGCTATGGTGTAAAATATTCAATATATACATTATTTCAATGGTTGTAATGATGAATATAATTGATTTACATAATAAATATTATATGATATTGTTTCTATAAAAATTTTATTCCATTCAATTATATTTCATGTAACTATTAGGTAATTGATATTGTCACTCATGCGTACATATGGATTACTATCACCACGAGACGATAAGATTCATCTTCCACATTAATGATTCATTAATGGTTATAAAAATATATATAATAATTAATTATTTAACATATGATTGTCTATTAAATATATATATATATATATATTCATATTATTTATTATGTAAAAAATAGTTTTTCACATTCTAGAATTCAGTAAATCAGGATGTTTTTATTATTATGAAGAATATGAAGTGAAAACACATATGGTAAACAAAGAAATTATTACATAGAATGATTCATTTACAAGTAAATTATTTATAAATGATTAATATAAAGTTCCAACTAAATCATATATGATTTCATAAATATTATTAAGATTTTGGTAGATGTTAATTATATGTTCAAACCCATTATTCATGAGTTTTAGACAAGTAAAAATAGTATGAGACCAATAGTAAGAGAATTTCAGCTCAAATTTAATTATCAAAAGAGATAAGTCACGTTCACCACCTATTCTTTGTGTCAGGTGTATTTAATTCCCATTTTATATTTTATATTATGAATAAATTTATGTTCATAGTTTTGAAGGATTCATATAAAGATATTGGGATTATAAAATAAATAGACAATGTGGTATGGGATTCTTTGAATATTTTAATAATTAATCATTTTTCAATTTAAATATTATTGATATTATCATAGATATTTTTATTTATGTACATAATGGATTTTAAATAACATTCTTTTCCAATTTTTAATTTCATTTTAATATTATCTAAAAGATTATTTTTTTTGGTTTTTGAAAGCCACTCTTTAACTAAAATGGTATTTTAAGTGTTTCAAAAATTCATTGTTGTAAATGTGTCACATAAATTTCCATGATTTCCGAATTATTTTATGTACTTTTTTATATGGGAATGATTTCTCTTAAATATTAATTAATTATATTATTGAACTATACTTGTCATGTAAGTATTCTTCCTTTTATCCTTATTCTATGAAGTAAATTAATTCATAAACACCATGGAATGGACCTTAAAATAAAAAATGTTCTAATAGCCCATTATTTTACTATAAATCATATGGCCCATGGATCATTTCTGAATTATAGATTTGTGGTTGTTAAAATTTTCTTAATATTGTTCCCTATCACTCTACACAAGCACATGATGGTTAAATTTTTTTCATGGCCATGTTTTCAATGAGGAGACCAAGTGTGTGTTATCTTTCATGATCTTTGTACTTCTCATTATTTTAAAATATCTGTCTCATTAATCCATTTTATGATGTGGGTTTTCAATAATGATATTTTGAAAAGTGAAACCCATTGTTTTCATTTTTTAATTAATATAACAAAATTTATTGATGGTGGGGAGAATGTAACCCCAAAATATTTGATTAAATATTATTGAAATTCCCAATCCCTAGATGATCAGATCTCCTTCATTACATCATTAAATTAGATTTATTACAAGGAAGCAAATCCAAAAATAATAATTTAGTTTAGTAGTCTTGGAATTCCAGTTAATATTCATGATACACATAATACATTAGGGGAAAAAATAACACATTCTAAACAATAACTAAAAAAACAGCATCTTAAATGCTTAATCAATGTTATATTCTTAATAAAATGGGGGGGAAATCATATTAAGAGTGACATAAATTTCTCCTTAAGGGTATGTAAATGATATTAAATAATGAATAAATATATTAGGAATGGTTGATAATTGATCACATTTTCCATTTACAAAACTAGATAAGGCACAAATAATATGTAAATATGAAACTAAAACACTAGACACAAATCAATTTAATAATAATGAACTACATCAATAGATATGTCAACAAAAAATATCATGGATGAATAATAACATATAATAATTGTGTGAAATTTATCTATTATCAGACATCATGTCTCAATAACATAAATCATATTATTATTTAGGACCTTGCCCAAGACAGTATAAAACACAGACATAAGCCTATTTAATTTAGCTGACTTATTTGTCTCATGAGAACATGTAAATGAATCGAGGATATATATAAATTAGAGGACCCATCTATCATTTATAGTCAAAATCATTCATCATAATGATCAATCACAATATATAATAATCATTATCAAATAATCGCATTGATTGTGAAATAAGGATTTGACAATAATTCCGCAATTAAGCAAATAATTTTCAATGTGACCGTTGAATGAAAATGGTACACATTTTAGGAAATAAAAATTCACATAGAAAGATTTCATAGATATTAAATTAAATTTCTAATGAAAACATAACAATAATGTCATTAATTCATGGTAATGTTAACAATAAAAAAGAAATGTTATTTTAATAATATCTATTAAGAGAATAATATTCAAAAATTCCAATCTGACACATACAACATTAAAACATTTACATCATAATATTAATAAATTTAAGAAATAAATTGAAATTTAAACTATCATGTGAATAATTTTATTAATCATATAATTTTAAAATGGCAGTATATACAACAAAGAAGAGATAATTGGTTGATAATAACAAGTAGGTATCAATGAAATGTAAGTTGAGGAAAAAATACAATACATTAACCCTAATCTTGTTGTGATGTCTATAAAATCTAGTGCAATGGATTAAAATACTTTAATAACAAATACCCTAACCAATGTCATGATTATAATACCATATATTATGTTCTTGCATCATTTTATTACCTATTTTTCAACATTCATTCATTATTTTGACTCTCCCAGTTGTTAATTTCCTTGTCATATTGAGTACATTTTGACTTTTTATTTTTTGTTCATATTACATAAATATGTTTTTAATAAAATAAAGAATTTAATCCATGAATAAGTAATGTTATATGTAAATTATATAGTTTTATATAATATCCTATAATATTCGGTGATTACAAATGAAGTGCACTGATCATTGAGATGGTTGGTCGTACACACACTGAAATGCTACATTCATTTCATTATTATATCAATGAAATGAAAACTAAATGATACATATATATTATAATCCTAGTATCATATATGTTTTACATAGGATTATTAACACCAGCCTTTATATGTTCCATGTATGGCCTTAACAAATAATATTACATTGAGGGTCTCGTACTCCACACTTCCAAAAATTAAATTATCAGGTAAAAACAACTTCGATAGAATAAATTTTTGTTCTAAATAAAAATTACAAATTAATAATACATTATAAATAACATATATATCATTGATAAGTACATTTTTCAACATAATTTCCATCACGATAGGTGGTAAAGGAGAATTGAACCATCATCATTTCATGGGACAACAATTCACCAAACACATAAACACTAGGATCATTACCCTTTATATGGGTATTAGTTTAAGTGTACAGATTGAAATTATCAAAAAAACAACCATTTATATTTAGGTTACTAGTGTTGTTATGTAATAATAGAATAAGACGAGTACATAGAGTTGCAAATATAAATCAAATTAGAAAGTATGAGAGACGATGTTACATTTTAATCACGTAACTTATTTTTATATCAAAAGGATTCCTTTGAAATGATTATTTTAAAAGGTATGGTTTTATAAAGAGTAGATGTATTTTGGGATACAATATGGGCATGAATTGGACCAAAATCAGTGATTTTAGGAGAAAAATAGTCTAGAAAAACCACATCAACATTAAAATATGTGAATTCTAATAATTTGGTTCCATAACATCTATGATTCCGGAATTTTATCATTTTGATTTTATTAATGAATTTATTTTTATGATCTAATTAATATAATAATTAATAATAAAATTAAGTGATATTTATTAGAAAATATGAAGAATCATATTTATTAATATGATATCCAATTTATGAAATGAAAATCATACTTTATTTTGTATATTAATTTTAAAAGTAGCTCAGGTGACCTGAAAAAACACTTATTGAACCTGGATCGTATTAACTACATAATTATATAATATTGGTAAATATGATAAATAGAAAAGATTAATTTTTCTATTAATATACCATATATAAGTTAAATTATTTTTTAAATGTATATTTTTAGAGTTATCGATATTTATTAATTTTGATTCATTTTTATGAATAATTTATGTTAAAATAAAAATAATGTCAATTTGGTCATTATTTGTTGAATGTTAATTTTGAAATTTCATTTTTAATTTGAAATTAAATTATAATATATTTATAGGAGTGTTCCATGAAATATTAATACAAAAAAATAAATAAATACAATAATTCAATCAATTAAAATGACTTTTAAAAGTTATATTATTAGTTAGTTTAATTAATTTTTTACAAAATAATCACTATATCAACATTCATTGACCAGTTTTAGTACATAAAACATTAATATAAATTAATGATAATTTAATTCACGAAATACAATCAATATATATTTTAAAATTATATACTTAACAAAAAATATCATGGTTTTTACAATAAAAAATATTTTATAAATGTAATGTTAAGGAAAGTTCACTTTTGGTCGTTTTCCTTACTCATTCTTTTATACTGGGATCATCCATTTTATAATATCACAATATCTTTTATATTACAAACCATATGGGTAAATGGCCACATTATTATCAACCCATGGATTTTGGACATGTTTCTATGTGATTTTGGTCATTAAAATTACGTTTTAGTCCCTTATTAAGCTTAATTACACTATAATCCTCGTAATTAATTTTAATTTGATTCACTAATAATTTTGGTTACAAAATTTATGTACATATTATTATACCATAAATATCATACTCATTACATCTTTTTATACCATTTTTTTCGAAATTCTAATCATGTAAGTGGGAAAATTATGATTAACACTGATCCCGCTAACGGGGTGAAATAAGTGGTTTTTATAGAAGGAAAATGTTTTAAAATTTTGAAATGTTTTTATTTTTAATATGATAGTAAAATTGATTCTAATGAACTTTATTGTATATACATATATAATTGATCATGTTCTACTCCAAAAAAATCAATAATATAACATATCCTTAATTATTATTTAAATAAAAAGAATATTTTAAAAAAATTGAATTAATATTCACTATTAATCTTTAAATATTATTTCTCTGAAAAATTCCAATAATTCAACCTATAATAATTTATACATATTGAATTCAAAAGTGAAGTTTATTTAAAAAAATAATATTCATTAAAGATAAGTGATTTAGTTTTAATATGGGTTCAACATTAAAAGGGGTCAATCTTGATCTCATGTGTAACATTAGTAAATTCATTGTCCAATGTAGTTCATTTTTAACATTATGTACACATAATTCCAAAAGATAAATTATTTTTATTCTAAAATGCAAATATTTTAACATTTTATTGTGTTACATTGTCCCCAAATTAATTTAATTGAGTCTCCACAATTTAAAATTGGTCCCAGTAATCAAGGAATGTAAAAAAACTATTGTTGAAATAACCATAATGTAAAAAAGAGTTAATAGAACATATTCTAAATTACAATGAAATTTAATTAAAATGGTCAAATACCTAGGTTCCCTTGTTGGAGAACATTGGTGAAGAATGAAAACATTTAAATGGAAGAATATTCCAAAAATCAGGTTCTAATGGATAGATATAGATAGCTTGTTCTGATTAATTTTTTTGAACACAAAACCATAAACCATAAGTGTGAATAAAGGTCACCAATATCAACAAAAATGATGATAATAGTTAAGAAAATTCGTTTCAAAACCATTTTTTCTGTAGTTAAGGAATTTTTTACTATATAAGAATATAAGTAAATATATGCAAACACAATCTGTTATGTTTATTACACCGTGAAATATTTATATTTTATATATTATAAATTGATGTGACATATATTGATGTAATACATTACCCCCAAAAATGTTTTTCCAATGATCAACATAAACCACATAAAAATATTTATCTTTTCCAAATGATTTTGATCTAATCATTTGTTAATGAAATTCAATGAATGTACAAAGAAAACATATCAATAGCCTATAATAAACATGAAGAGGAATTTATGTATTCACATTCAAAACACATGAATAACATCATCACGTATCATTTTCAAATGTGGTAATAACTCAAATTACCCTAAAACATACATGAATTTTTATTCCCTGTGTAAGAAACATGTTATTGTATATTTCCCATAAATCGAAAAGTGTTGTAAACTCCATAAATTTTATTATAGATCACTTTTTTTTCAAGCAATTAATCAATTCCAAGGTAGTCATAACTTGTACAAATAAATAATTTCCACATCATTAAACTAATATTATGAAGACATTAATAGATTTAATTCCCTCAATCATTTGTTTTTTCAATAGTGTAACTCTCTGTTGAAAACATTTCTTAGTACTATTAAATATATGATAAAAAATCCTTAAAGAAATAGTACTGAAGTAAAACCATCATATATTCTATAATTGTTATAACCAATTCATTTCTTATTAAATACTCAAATTCTATCATTGTTAAACAAGTATATTAATCATTTATTGTCTTCTTCAATAGAATCCTAACATCATCACTATCCAATGTCATCATTTGGGGTAAATTCATTTCATACATGGGGAATTGAATCCCATAGTTTCACATCACCATAGAGTGGAAGCATTGAAAATGGGATGAAATTTAGTTCACATAGAATTGCAAATGTGGTGTCCTTTTTCTACACTTATAACAAACTGCATTTAATTAATGTATCTACTAGGGTAATTGTATCCATATTTATCACATGTGGTAAAATCCTTCATTCTCTTTTTACCATTATCTATATTTTTCTATGGAATCCACTACTTCCCATCAATTACATAAGACATGGATAATTCATTTATTATCTTGTAAGCTAATGAATCTATTATCTCATATAATGAGAATACATGGGAGAATACATTCCTCTGAAATGGTTTCTTAGGACCATGAAATATATGATCCTTTTCAATCATCGTATCATAGATATTGGTGGAGTTCTCATTTTTTCTTCTAGATTCCATTTCAAAAAAATGGAAAATACTTCTTCAGCTCACAAATTATGAACATTTTATAAAGCTAAACGTGGTATAGTATATGACATAAATTTATGCATTGTAAATCTATAAATCATAATCATTGGCTACTATACCGATATCATTTCATAGTAATCATTCATAATGGAAGGAAAATAAAATTTTCAGCATACATAATATATCCCATAGGATTTTCAAAATAGGTTCATATTAATTCTCATTATTGTGTACTAGGTCACCTTGAGTCATGCCTATAACACCTTGTCATAGTTGTAACATCTAGGTACATCTGTTCCAAAACCACATCCACCTATAGTATCCAGAAAGCGATACATTGTTGGAATACCAACATAATTTATACATTACCAAAATTATACAATGATCTGAAATACTTTTCTACAATTTATATCTTATGGTTGTTCTCCCTAATCAATGTTTTCTAAATATAGTATCCTAGGTTGTTAATAAACATCCTTCAATACCTACTATAATGCCCCAAACTCAGATGCTCGGAGCCAGTGCATTGTTACATTACATAAGATTTTTTCCAATGAATTATATACTAAACGACCATTCAATTTAGTAGTCTCAGAAGAATATATTAAATACATGAAACCCATAATACATTGGATTTTAATACAACACTCAACCCAATTACTAAAATAAACTATATCCTTTAATGATTAATCAATGTTCTATTATTCATAACATGGAGAGAAAACATAATAATGGTGAGATCAAATGATCAGTAAGGATCAATACAATGGAATAAATAATTTATCTATATATATGGAAAGGTAGTTATCATATCACAATTTTCATTTACAAACTAGTTAATGTGAAAATAATATACCATGTAAGAAATTAAACACATGTCATAAATCTATTAAATGATAATGTACTACATATGTTGATATATCGACACTAAATATCATGTATAATCAAGAAAAATTATAAATGGGTGAAATTTATTTCATATCGTACAACATTCCAAAGAAAAAGAAATCTAATACCATGAAAACCTTTCACAATTTTTTTTAAAAGACATATAAAACTATTTTCTATTTGGACTACATATAATTCTGAGGAGAACCGATTAATGTGTCAATGAAATATATAATGTTTGGGTTCTATCCTGTATTTAAATTCTAATCATTCCTTAAAATTAATAATCACAATAACAAATATTCCTTATCAAATAATGTTTTCAATGTGAAATATGGATTGAACCATAATTCCCCAGTTAGTCAAATAATTTTTAATTTTAACACTGTATGAAAATGGTACAGGGTTTTAGAAATACTTATATACATTGTAATAATATATATATATAAATTTACACATTAAACTATGTTTTAAATAAAAATCATTAAAATTATGTGATTTATTCAATGGAAAGTTAACTAGAACCAAACAATATTATATTAAGAAATTTTTTGAAGAGAATAACCATTAATCATTCCAATGTTACCCACACCACATTTAAACATTTTCATCATAAGCAGTAGAACATAATAACATCAATACACACTTAATACACCATGGTTATATGGATATTCATGATAAAATATGAAAATTGAAGTATGTAAACAAAATAATATTGGATTAGTGAATAATAACAAAGAAGACACTATGATATATAAGCTTAGATGAAATACAATTACCTTAACCATACTTCTATTTTGTGGTATTTATACTCTAAAATAGTGGTTTAAAATATGTTACTATATAATAACATAACCAAAATCATTTTTATAAAAACATATATTATCTTATTATAATATTTTATTACCTGTTTGTGAAAAATAATTCATTATTTGGAATATGTCAAGGTTTTACTTCCTAGTTTTCTCATGTAATTTTTGACTAGTTATTTGATTTTATTTTTAAATATATCACAGTTTTATGAAATCATGAATAAAAACCATGAATAATTCATCGTATATATTCAGTACATAGGTAATTAGAATATCCCATATTATTTTTATATTATAATGGAAGTGAACCATTTATGGAGATGGTTGGTCCTATGTACATATAGATGCTAATTTCATTTCATTATTGTATTAAATTAATGATGAATAAATTATAAATATATATATTATAATTACATTAGAATATATATTTCATATATATGTTACAGAGGTTTATTAATACTGTCCTTTATATGTTCCATGTATTGAATGAATGAATCATATCACGTTAAGGGGGTTGTTTTCCACACTTCCTCAAATGAAATTATCATATTTACACTACATCGATATTATAAATGTATGTTATAAATAGAAAATTTAGATTCATATACATTAAAAATAAAATATATATCATATATAAAAAAATTTTCCATCATATTCCCCACTTAGAGTGGCGGTAAAGTATAATTGAATAATCATTGTTTCATGAGGCTATAATTCATGGTACAAAGAAACAACAAGTTCATTACCAATTATATGGATTATATGATAAGTTATGGGAGAACCCTTATCATACCAAAATCATAGTATATTTAGAATATTGATTTTTTATGTAATCATAGAATAATATTAGTACATAAAATGGATAACGGAAATGAAATTAGAAACCATGAGAGAAGGTGTTACTTGTTAATCTTGTATCTTCTTTTGGTTTATACCAAATGGAATCCATTGAAATATTAATTCCAAAAATAATGCTTCTAGGTAGAGGGTATGGGAATTTAATGTCTATTTTAGTATTTATTTCCCTCAATTATGTGCCTTTAGAGGTGTTAGGAATGTGAATGAGATGTGTCTTATTATACGGAATGGGAGAGTCACATTTCTAAAAACCCAATGGTATTCAATAATGGATAGTATATATTATCTAATGATCCAAAATAATGGAGATATAATTTACTAAAGGAGAAGAATGATCCAGAAAATTCCCATCCACACAAAAATATGTGCATTTTCAAAATTTGGATCCTTACCTTCTATGATTCCATAATTTTATCATTTTGGTTTTTATTAAATGATCTAGTATTCTAATATAATTAATAAAAACAAAAAGACTGAATTTAAGTGAGATTTATTAGAATATATATATCCATGTAAAAAATAAAATTATATCTAATTTAGAAAATTAAAATCCAATTTTTCTTATATTAATTTTAAAACAAGCACACGTGACGCGCAAAAACACTACATGAACCTAGACAATGTTAAAAAAATATTAACAAAATATGGGTCAATATTTTAATTACAAAAAATTAATTATTCCATTAATAGACCATATAATATGCATTAACTATTAAATGTTACCTAGATGAATATATTATATTTCATAATTTTTAAAAATTTTATAATATTAATTTGTATTAATATAACCATAATGTAAATTTCAACATTATTTATTTAATGTTAATTTTAAAATATGAATATTATATTTGAATTTAAAAATATTAGTTGTAAAACTGTGTAAATTTATATATTAATCTAAAAAATAAATAAAATTATTTAAACTATTATAAAAACATATAATATTTATAGTACCATTTATTTTAGTTAATTATTTACTAAATAATAACTACATAGAAATTTCATAAGAATATTATGATGATAAAAAATATCTAGAAATTATTGATAATTTATTATCATAAAAATTACCCAAATATATTTCAAGATATGATCTATAATTGAAAATTTGAGTTTTGTTTCATTACTCAATGTTATTTAAATGTTATGGGTAATGAATGTTCCCTTTAATCTTTTTCATTACTTTTCCTTTTATTTAGGGGGATTTCATTTAATAATATCACAATACACCATATATTTTGATCCATGTGGGTACAAGGTAAAATTAATTGACACCAATTTGTTTCGGACCAGTGTCAATGTCATTTTGGTATGTAATATAATGGTTTAGTCCCTTATTAATATTAACCATACCCTAATCACCATAATTAATTTTGATCACAGTCACTAATAATTTCGTTAAAAAATTATGTTTAACTAATTAGAAAAAAATATCATACTAATTACATAATTGTTTTTAATATTTTCAAAATTGAAATCTTAAAATTGGGAATGTTATGATTTATGAAAATCCTGTTGATGGGGAGAAATAAATTGTTTTATATTAGACAAATAATCAAATGTTAGTTATGTTTTTATATTCAATTTGAATAAAATATTTATTATAATCAATTTTGTTCTATAAATAGATATATATTTTTTCCAATTTGACCCTAAAAAATACATTTTATAATTTATAATTAATTAATATTAAAATGAAATTGTTCTTTTTATCAAAATTGCATTAATTTTAACTATTCATAAAAAATGATGGTTGTCCTAAAAATCCCAAAAAATCACCCAAAGTTAATTTCAACATTCTGAATTCAAAAATTATGTCAAATTTTTAAAAAAATTAAAAAATAATTGTATTTAAGTTTTAAATAGGTTATTCATTAAAAGGATGTAAGACTCAATCTAATAAGTAATAAAAGATATTTTAGTTCCGTATGTAGCATAATTTTAAAACTATGTACAATAAATACCAAGATGAAAAAATTAATTACTATAAAATGAATATATTGTAGTGTATTGGGATTTCACAGTTATCATCAATATCTTTTGTATCACACCACACCAACATGGATTTGGTAAGATGAAAGATTGGGTTTCTGGGAAACGACAAATTAATGTTAAAATTATTTCAAATATATATTTATAACCTTTCTATTGAATAATATAATATAAATATAAATAAATAATTTTTAAATTTTAATTGTAATTTTTCCAATTTTATAACTCATGTTTATATGAATTGTATATGTTTTTGAAAAATAGTTACATGTATTAAAATACTATTTTCATAAAAGAAATATTTTATACGTCATTTTTTAAATAATAATAATATTAGTTTTAGACACTTATAGATATTTATGTTTTTAAAATAGAAAACATTTTTGAATCCATAAAAAAAATTTTAATAGGTTGTATTATTGGTATGATTTTTAGAACATTCAATTGTTGATTTATTGTTGAAGAACTGCATTATTGTTCAAAAACAATATTTTTACTTTAAAAGTTATTTTACTTTAAATTTAGTTTAATGTAAATATATATAAATAATAAATATATTAACCGGATTTAGGTCATTATATGCATTTTTTAATAGAATTAGATATAAAAATTCTTCGAACTTTTAAAATGTATTCTTTTTGGCGTTCTTGACACATATGTATATTATCAGTAAATGAAATTGTACAACTTCTATGAATAGAAATTTAGAAAATGAACATATGTGCTATTAATTAGTATGAAAAAATCGGTCTAATAGGATCAAAATGTTTTTTTGGTAAATAGTAACCTTGTAATTTTATATACCACGGTTAAAGGTAAATAGTATCATGAATGGTTAAAATAATAATATTATAATATATAATTATCATAACACTTGTTAAAATTCCTTTGGATAATTATTTTTCTACCCAAATAATCTTTAAGTCAGAAATATTATCCTTTCTTATATACTAGTGTAATAGTTGAAAAATTATTGTATTTTATTTATTAAAGACATAAGAATTTCATATTAAAATATTAATAACTATATTATTTTTAATATGAGGATATATATGACATATGGTTGAATATAAATAGTATTTAAAACGAACTAAAATTTTTCTACATCATGAAAATTTATTTATTGGTTTTGAAATTTTATTATAAAATTATATGACGACACAAAGATGATGTAATATTTGTTCAATTAATAAATATTTCAAATAAATGATATTAAAAATAAAAAAATTAATATAATTTACTAAATTAATGGAAAAATATAGAAAACAAATACATGGTAGTAAAATATTGGAAATTTTGGTTTGATGTTATAATGATGGTTTTATATTTTAAAAAATTCAAATATTGAATCGTATTAAAATTAACGAAAGAAATAATTTGAAATAAATAATAATTTATTAAATGATATATAAAATAATAAAAATATTATATTTGTAAAAATACATTTTCTAGTGTAAAATATTTCATAAATGATACACTTGGTGTTTGATAAGCATTTTATAGATAATAAATTATCCCTATAGTGTAAAAATTGAAGATATTGTAAGATCTAAACTGGTTTTGTAATGGGAAAATCCAAAACATAATGTTATTTTTATGAACTAAAAACTTCTGAAATTTCTTTTTCTATGGGATTTGGACATATCCTAATCCTATAATGCAAATAAATAATTTCAGAGATATTTGAAACAGGTGAAATGTTTATAAAAAATTTGAATTTTAAGTGTTTCTTAGAGTTCACCTCCATTCTATTATAAAAGAAAACCTATCATTATCTATAGATAAAATTGATAAATCCATTTTGAATGGAAAAAACACACCTATTTTCACTCCCAACTTCCATTTCTACATCATATAGGACTTAATTTGGGTAGAATTCCACCCAATGGAGTCCTTTTACAAAAAACAAAAGGACACACTCGATGAAGAGGTAATTATTTTATTTACACCATAAAAGTTATTTTATAATTATAATTCAAAATTATAGGTTTTTTCAATACTAATGAAAAAAATATATAATGATATAAATTATAATATTTTATTAGAATTTATGAAAAACTATTTTCCTCTATTACACATTCAATGAAAAACAATATCACCATTTGCGGTGTACGTATGGATTACAATCTCTTCATCATGATGTAAGCTACTTTTCATCTATAGTATATTTAAAAGAGTATAAAAATTAATATAAAGGATTTAAATTATAAATAAAACATTATATTGTTTTCTTAAAATTCATATTCCATCCAACCCTATATTATTTAAATATTATGAAAATGATACCATAACACATGTATAGGTATGACATAACGTCTTCATGATGAGATGATATCCAACCTCCGCATTTACCATTAAAGAAAGATTATAAAAATATATATTATGAATGATATTGAAATAAATAACACAATAATTCCACTTGAATAATATATATTCATATATATACAAATATGTCGTTAACTTGCTTTGATTCAAAGCGATAAAAAAAGGAAACAACGTTCATGCTTACGTACGACCTACCATTTCCAAGAAATGGTGTATTACATTTTATATATCATTAAATTATTTATATTTAAATATAGAATATTTATTATATAATAAATCATCATTTAAATTATCCGTGTAATTAAATTATTATCATGGTAGTAAGGTCAAGAGTTACAAGTCAAAACACTAACAATAAACAACGAAATTATTACATTAATTATTTCCTTAACTATAAAAATTATTAATAAAAAGGTTATATGAAGTCATTATTGAATCATATATGATATAATAAATATTATTATGATTCTAGTAGATGATAAAAATATGTTTAAACCCATTATAAAAGATATTTGTACACATACTGTGAGTATATGACCAATCGTAAGGTAATTTCTTCTCATTTTTAATTTTCACGAGTTATAATTACATTTCACCACATATTTCTCGTCTGTGGTGTATGTACGAACCCTATTAAATTTTATATCATGAATAAATATATCTTATTGGTATTCATATATTCACTTTATGATATTTTTCTTAGTATATAAATCGTCAATGATGTATGGGATGCTTTGGATGTTGAAACAATTAATCATTTCTCCAATTAAATATTAATGAAACTATCATACATATTCATTAATATTTATATAAAGATTAAAAATAAAATATTATTTCTATTTTTAATGTCATTGAAAATATTTGAAAGGGATATTTTTTAATGTTTTATGTTATGGACTCATTAACTAAAACACCGTTTTGACAATCATCAAAATTTATTTTTCTAAATCCTTATCCTTATTGTCTATTATTTTGAAATTACTTGAATGATTTATTTATATGTTTATCATTTTTTTCAGATATTAATGCAACTCTAAATATTCAATGTGGTATGGGACATATTTATAATAATGTCTATTTTTAGATGACGTCATTTATATGTGAATAGAGTTTGAAAAAAAATTCAAATAAAAATGTGTATTTGTATATAGAAATTTTTAATGATTTGAATATATTATCATCATCTATACTATCATCCATTAATGGATCATATTAATTATTGTGGTTTTTCTCTTATGATATCATATACCATATTTTATTGAATGGTTTAAAACCAGTTTATTGTGAATGTTCTTTCTAAATATCATAATCGGTTTATGGTAAAAGTATTAATATTTCATATACTAGTTTCTAATTTGAATGATAATATTTTATATGTCTCATAAATTTCATATGGGGAATGTATTTGAGTTATTAAGTGATTAGTGGGGCCTACTATATCCCCTCAATACATCAAAAGGTATCATGAGTCAAATTAGATATGTACATGGTCGATGCACTTCCCATTTTTCTAGAAATGGATTTGGATGATGCCTTATGAATTTTTTTATATGTCTTATAAGGGGCCCCAATGGTATGTTTCAGATGTCAGGTATTATAAATTCCCTCAATATTATATTATTTATTTATATTACATGTGATTAATCGACTTTTATATTATACATGTAAAATTTTATATTGAGTTATTTGAATTTTTATTTCCATATAAAATTCATGTTTCAGTTTAAAATGATTGTGTTTCATTATTATATATTCCTTAAATGATCATGTGAATTTATGAAATCTTATGTTGCACTATTTATCCGTACTAAGCATATAAACTCATTCATTTATTATGTTTTATTTTACCTAGATTCCAATATGTATTTTCTATTTCATATACAATGTTAATCTATGGGAATAATGGAATTTGAAAAGGATTAACTAAGTTTAATTAAATGATTTTATTCCATTCAATCATTCAATGTATTAAAATAATGCACCAATAATGGATATCTAGGGTCGATTTGTTAAATATATTCTATCAAAAACAATTTAATGTTTATCTCAAAACAACATTAATTAAACAAGAAATCTTGGGCCAAAAATCTGTATCCCCAAATCAAATAATCTTTAAAATAGGAAAATATTTCCCATAAAAAAGATTAATCACCATAACACCAAATTTATATTATATATTCCTCCAAAATATTACACAACATTTATTCTTAAAAAATTCCAATTTAGGGAAAAGTATTTATATTTACACCAATCATATAATGTAAAATATATTTTTAAATGCATTAAAAATATTAATAATCCTTATATAGAAAAATATTCTTTGAATCCAAAGGATAACTATATAAAGAAAATTATTTTCCAGAATTTTTATAACACATCTATAAAATTAATCACAATTACCATAATAATAAACATCATACTATCACAAATGGTAGTAAATACAATTAATCATATTTTACAAAAATATAAAAGAATTCATCCCTAAATAACTATTTCACAAAAAAACACTAATCATAAGGGATTCATTATAATGAATGTCTCCCAAAATATACCAAATTTTCATAAAGATGTATCACATAAAATCTAAAAAGTGTATATAAAGCATCAATATTATGATCATAGATTTATTTTTAACACATTATTGTATCTAAAAATCATAAAATATACTTATTTGAATAATCTAATCCGCTACTGTTATCTAAACAATTCATTTCAAAACAACTACAACAACCCATACATATACACCTAAATTTGTTAGAGAAATTATTCTATTTACAAGGTCTATTTGATACCATGTCATATAACATGAATTTTAACTTCCAAAACTATAAATAAAAAACCCTATATTGTGTCACTTATATCCTGAAAAATAATTCTAGTTCTATAGATTCAAAGTATTAATATTAAATGTATATATTAAAACCAATAATTTTAATTTTAATTTTTTAAATTTTGATTTATAGAATTTTTTCTTACTCTATAATTTGGATGAATCTATCCAAAAAATATGTTCATTTTATTACACTATAGTATTATATTTCGTTTCACTGAATTCATTCCTTTTGTATCAACTTTGACGTTGCTATGATTCTTACACAACCTCATAACATGTGAGAATAATTTTAAAACATGAAATGTGGAAAAATTATTAGTATGAGATATTGAATAAAACTTCAATAGTTAATGAATTTTATATTATTTAAAAAACATAATGATATTTTATTTTCCTCAAAATAATCATTTAATATAAAATAGTCACATACTATTGTATTCAACATAATGCCCATATATTTTTCTGAAAGCTATAATAAGTAAACATGTTATAAATAATAAATTAATGAGGTTTTAATTAAAAATAAAAATGATTTTAATTGGAATCTAAATTTTTTAAAATTATTTATTATCGATATTCTCGGTAAATCAAAACTAATTTTCATAAATTATGAATTAAAAATATTTATATAAAATTTTCCATAACTAGAACATGAAATATATCCTAGGATTAAAATAAACACACTGGTAAAATAAGATTTCATTAGGATGGAATTATTAATGAATGGAATCAAAATCATATTGTTAGGATCTTATCATTAGACATAATTAACATATTTTTAAGGCCACATTCCATGACCTCATAAATAATTTGTTTCGGTTACCCCAAATACATTGTGTAGTTTCTCACATGTAACCTACTGATGCATCAATGTAGTATAATGGCCCCCAACCATAACTTATTATGTCCAGTGAATCCATAATATGGAATAAATGACTCACAATTAAATATATTATCTATGTAAACATTCAAATTGTAACAATTTTCTAACGAAGAGCCATTATTTTCCCGAGTTAATAAGTAGAATGACAGGACCATACTGAATCTTTATAATTAATTTTTATTGAATTATTTGATTGTATCCAAAATTAAATCCTAAAAACAAAAGGTATATTGAGATATATGAACTGAACTAAAAAATAACATTCAATCCATTCATCAAAACATGAGAGAAATATATACTTTACATTGCAAAAAATATAAAACAATAATATCCAGCATGCTGAGGAAAATATAATCACTGAAAATTATACAAAATAATTAAATAATCATTCAAAATAGTTATCGATCATGACTATAGGAAAATCCATTCATTTCATACCTGTTCAACGTTACAATTCATTTAACTATTTGATAATTGAAAAAACCAACTCATATAGATATTATTAAATATTATTTTTAATCAATGGTATAAAAAGTGACATTTAGTTAAAAATGACCTTAATAAATATTTAAATAATAAATAATAAATATTTATAACCATTAAATGAACATGTAAAATGAAAATATAAATTTTTAAAGGAAAACATTAGTACAGTGCTTTCGTTGAAAATCACTTACTATATATCCCATATTACATTTTACATTATCTATTGTATAAGTAATAAAATTATATAAGTTATTTAAATAATTAAGATCATTATCCCTGTTTGATTCATTATTTTTGTTATCATAATTTAATTAGAAAAATTTGTTCTCTTTTATACCCAAATGGTCATGTTTGTTGGAATATTTTGGGGTCATTCAATTTATATCCTCAAAAAACATTGTTTTCAATACTATTGTAAAATGGATAATTATTCTATTTTCTATTAAAATAATAAAAATTGTATAATTATAATACTTATTTATTAAACACAATTTTAAACCCAATAATGAAAGGAACTCATGAAAAAAAAATCACATTATTTCAAGGAGATAATATTTCATACATATGAAAGACCGTCATTTCATTTTTTCTATTAGGTGGAAAAGATATGAAAACGTAAAATTTATCATTATCATATTATGAAATATGTTCCACATTTTATTAAAATTTATCACTTCCCTAATTAGGTCTATGATTTTGTGTTGGTAATGAAAAATAAATTGTGTCATTTCATAGAGGTGGTAGTCCACACATACTGAAAAGTGACATTATCATTTTCCAACAGACATTAGGGTTATAGGGTATGTAATATCATATTATTTAAAATTTATAATTAGGTTACAAATATCATATTTCTTTAATTAATATATCATATTAACCATCCATATTATTTGTTTACGTAAAATGAAACAATTTTTTTTATGGAGGTGGTATTCCACATGTATGGATGTTTGATGTTTTCTTTTACAATATTATGAAAAATGAGAAGCAAAAGGATTTTAACATAATAATTATTATAATTAAATAATTTTAATATACTTATTTATTTATTTTATTTTGGTTGTGGAATATATTTAGGGTTTTAATTATGAAAGGAAAAATAATCCCTTAATTATGTGATTTACAAATTCATAAAGAACCCTAATTGTTTTAATATCATGTTCCTTAAAGTTTGTCTTTTTTTTAGAAATTAATAACTAATAGATGGGGATAATTCTTGGTATAATATTTTTATTTTTAATGGTTGAGATAAACGTATTTACAGGAGTGAGGAAGAGATGAGAGGATATTCCATTTTATATGTTTTGTGGGTAATCATCTTGTAAATGTAAGAAATATTTTTATATAATATGTTTCTTAATACTGTAATTTTGATAAAACGTGCCATATAATCTACTATAATGATTTTACGGTCCAAATATTATAAAACCCGATATTTTTATATGTTCAATTGAAATTTTCTCATATTAACTTATTGAATCACCCCAATAACCCAGTTAAACTATAACACTAAAAACAAAATTTTCAATCATTAAGTGTAGTGGTAGTAATTTTAACAATTCAAATATTTCCATGAAAAGACCGATCATTTTTTAATCTCTAATTCCCTTTCTAATTGACCTATTAAATGTATTTTAGTAATTTATAATTATTTTAAAACGTTTTTTAAACATTACACACATTTACTGTCACTTAAATCAATATTAAATAAGTATTTATTTTGAAGAATAATGACAAACAATTTATAATTAAAACAAGTTAATAGTCATTTCTGATTCATAGTAACATATTTAATCTGTCTAATATGTAAATTATATAAAAATTATAACTTGTAAAAAGGTTAAATCCATTAACTAGTCATTTTATATTCTTGAACCAATACTGTATTGATATTATATAAGCGTCTTAAACAATTATAAATTATTTCAAATTTAAAAATAAATTATCAGGTGCTTCAAATTTTTTATGCATCATTATAGATATCTTTTTTCATTAAAAATATATATAATCTCTTACCTAATTATTAAAATCATATATAATATATTAAATGAGAAAAAAATAACATTTAATAAAATACAAAAAATTACTTCTATTGCAATCCAAAAAATAATTTAGTTGAATATAATTAAAGTAGATATTTGAATATAATAGGAAAAAATACCTCTCAGCCAACAATTATTATTATTTTTTTAATAAAATTTGAAATTTTATACATAATTTTATTTGTGGAATTATTTGAGAATTGAAGATATAAAAAAGTTATATTAACATTGTATCATATTATTATGTCCCAAAAAATTGACCATATAAAAAAATGAGATGATGACTTCAAATTTAATTTAATTTTATAATATTCAATTTTTAAATTTTTCATAAATTAATGTTAATGTAATTTAACCAAATGTAAAGAAATACATATTTTATAAATATTGAATACAAAATATATTATGAAAAATTTAAACAAATTTTTTATAAAATGGAAGTAATTAGAATGTGATTAGTTATATATAAAAATTGTTAAATTAGAAAAAAAAATTAGATTACAATTTTAAATTGTTTTATTTAATTTAGTTTAATTAAAATTTGAAAAATGTATATTATCTCTTATTCTCTAAAAATAATTATTTAAAAAAAATATGAATACTTAATTTTAATACTATTATGGAGTTTTTATCAAAAAAAATATTCATTTAAAAAATTTAAAATTTGGAAATAATAAATTATAACTCCCCCACATAATATTTAGTAAAAACCATTTTCATGAAAATGTAATTTAGATAAATAAATGACATTATCCTCTTTCCTTGTCAATTAAATAAAATAAAATTAATGTTAATTATACATTTTTGATATATGATACCATTTTATAATTATAATAATAAATTAATATTGATTAATTTTTTCTATTTGGATAAAAATGAAATTCTCATGTGAAAATAATTTTATGCAAAATATATCATCTATATACAAAATATTAAGCATCGTTATAGAACAATCGACCATATAAGTATGAATGAAAATTATTATTCTAATAAAAACATTCCACTGATATATCATAATCTATATATTAATATTAATATATAGAAATCAAATTTATAGGTTCTAATAGTGGTATATTAAAAGAAATATTTCTTAAGTATTATTTATTTCATTTAGGATTCCTGTTGTTTTTGGTATATGTTGTCAAACATTATATTCTATGAGGAATAATTTCATATTAAATAATTATGGTGTTACATGTTGTATGGCACATTAAATTAAATATATTATTTGATTTAACGAGTCTCATAAAATTTTAGAATTTTATATTTAGAAGAGTAATGTTTACTAGAGTGAAATTTTATTTCCAAAATATCCAAATTTGGAGGTTGAATTTACCTGAAATTATTTTACTAGTGTATTTTTAATATAATATTTTCTATATTTTTTGGTGTTTTGAGATGTTTTTTATTTGTTTGGAATAAATTTTAGTTGTAATGAATATTTCAGATGACATTTGAATCCATTATGTGACTATAATTTTGTTATAATCTATAACATTTTGGTGTCCATAGAAATACCATTAGGTTATATCACATCAAACATTTATGTCAACCCATATTACCTACATGAACCTAATACATCTATTTTATCATGTATAAAATTTTCAAATGTATGAACAATTCTAATGTGCACTTAAATTTATTAGTTAAGATGAAATTTGAGTGTTTGTAATTGTTTGGATTGCACTATATGACTTCTTTAGAATCTCATAATTCATGTCTTCTTTAACAACTACTATAACCTCCTAACAGTCATAATATTTCCTTAATAAATTATTTTTCTTCATCTATGTGTAAGTGTTATCACATAAGTGTATGAATTGTAATTTTGTAAGACACGAAGACATTCAGAGAAATAAGATACATTGTATGATTCAGGTTGTCATAATTCATAATGAACCAAAATTATATTTAATTTCATGTGACATAATATTATAAGATACAATATAACAATAAGATACATCTTCTACATAATATTCATGTAATTTTTATAATGATTTATTTTTTGAGATGTCAATCTATATGATGATTCATCGAGTCATTAATATTTAAAATAACACATC
The DNA here is from genome assembly GCA_963277665.1 of Viscum album. Classification (NCBI taxonomy): domain Eukaryota; kingdom Viridiplantae; phylum Streptophyta; class Magnoliopsida; order Santalales; family Viscaceae; genus Viscum; species Viscum album. Next base: position 478,988,560 of record OY728148.1, read on the forward strand.
AAAAATGGGATGCATATATACTTATGTGACATGTAAATCAGTTTTCATCCATATTCAAATTAATTCATTTTTCAAAATTATTTATTTAAAATTATTTAGAGTTATATAGTAAAAACGGATCTTTAAAAAATAATTTTATATTTTTTGTAAAAGATTATTTACTAACATTATGTTTAGAAGAACACTTGATGAAATTTATATGTTGACTATAATTTTTTTTCATTTAGATATATATTTAAGAATTTTCATTAATAAATTCCCCCATGATGTGATTTGAATTGAAATATAATATTAGAAGTTGACCCTGGTAATGAAATAGAGATTAATACCCATTTATAGATGGGAAATAAAACATATTGTTCATTTGAGAGTTATTTTCAATGTTATTTAAATATCATGTATTTTCCTATGTTATTTGTACATAATTATTTATATAATTGAAATATTTAATGTTTGTTATATATTTTCACCCAATATAATTGTAAATTGAGTATAATAGTATTATTTTATTGAGGGTATGAAAGCATGTGATGTGTTAATATGAGAATGAATATGAGAAACCATTTTACGATGAAAGATATACGAATACTATGGATTTTATAGGGGGAATTGTATTTCGAGAACAGATCATTCCCAGAAATGTTTGGTTTTTCATAATAAGTGGTGGTTGTTGTGTGATGGACTGTAGTGATTAATAATTAAAACTCAGAGATCAAATATTCAGATAGAATTAGATCGTGATGAAAATGGTTGATATAATAAAAAATATCATGTAGACGTTGGGTATTCAGTGTATGAGTATTAGGATTAGTATTGATAATTATATCATAAGTTTATTTTCCATAAGGTTTAATTATGAATTTTAAAGAAATAATGATTTTGGTGAAATATCTATACATAATTTTTATCAATGTACTGAGTATGATGATATTTTCGATGTTATAATTTCTTTTATTTTTTATACTATGAGTAGTATCTTCAACTAATGTGACATTTAAAAGGAATACTATGATTTTATTTACATTATATAATCTTTGTGTCCAATTTGTATTATAATGATGTCTATATCATCAAGAAGAACAACCAATATAGCATGGATTAGAAATTTTTAGTAGGATATTAACATTGAAAAAATAGTATGTCCAATGTTCTTTTGTTCAAATTATGTGCATGTGTGGATATCACGTTATGTTATGGTGGATCAGATCCTAACTAGTCCAAATAATAAAATCCATTCTCTTTCTCCAACCAAACTACCCATTATTTATTTAATACCAAATTTTAGTGATGTAATCATCATTTTATGTTGAATGTTTTTGTATCTCCAAACACCCTAAGCATGTCTTTGATCATTAAAAATATAGTATTCCCATAGATGGTGAAATATATTTATTGGGGGTGATTTTTAAATATGAAAATTAATATTTCCTAGTGGAATATTTTACTAGAAATCCATAATTACTCATTTATATCATAGAATATCCAAAAAATTTGAACATCAACACCATAGAGTAATTGTTTTATTATTAAAAAACTTATTGAAAAAAATAAAATTATATATATATAATAATAGAAATTTTATATATTATAAATTAAATATAATATACATAAAAACATAATAAGAAAATATATAATCATATTGATATTTAAGAGAATAATATGAATAATTTCATCCATTATGATTACATAAATTGGTTGAGTAATTTTATAAACATAAGAGAGTAATTTTTTTTCTATCTATAACTCATCCATGATATTATACTCTGATCTATTTATATATTAAATAAAATATATGAAATTTCAATTTATTCAATGGTTTCCTATAGAGTTTCATATAATGACCAAATATACCCGATCATGAGACCAAGACACCACTAAATATAAATAAACCTAATTCTTCATGTGATATATTGAATGAAATGAATTAATGAACAAATAATTTCATAATATATTATTATAAATAATCTGTCCCTATACCAATATATCAAATCATCAAATAATTGTTGAAGACTTTTATAAACCTAGAATATCAAATTTATAATTTTTAAATATAAATTACATAAATGATTGTAGGACCCATATATCAACTATATGAATGAAATATATAAATTTTAATGAACCAACCTAGTTAGACAAGGAATGTCATAAATTATAGAACAACAAGGGTGGATGTCTGTTACTACTCCCCAAAAGAATTAAAAATAAAACTAGGTTTCAATAAAAAAACACTAGGAATGATTTCACCTTGAATGATAACAAGACTTGTATCTAGAAAAAAAATGTTAATACAAGTATTTTCGAAGAAGAATAAAGCAGTTCACAACCATGAGATGTATATTACCATGAAAAGAACCATATCCTAGAATCACAATATACCAATACAAAATCCAATTCTCATTATGATAAACCATGACCTCCAAAACAAAACCCTAATAATAAAACATCATCGAAGAGAAGCTGTAAAAATACATTATTCTCTTACTATTAACTTTATCTCGGAAAAAAAATTCAACATAAACACAAAATAATATGAAATTCATAATTATGATTCATAGTTGTATACATCCCTGAATCAATACATTTTATATCACTATGAAACCATTAGTTCTGTTATTATTTTTCCCAATACTTTTTAATATATAATTATTTCACATAAACCATAATTTTTTCAACTCAATGAGACCCATATCCAAATCCAAATAAAAAAAAATTTCAACATGAATGATAAAATTTTGGGATAAAGATAAAGACATTCATATCTAAATGAAATAAAAATGTAATAATGAAACCATGATTCATAAATTAGAAAAATGAAACAAAATAAATGTTATAGCTTGTTGAAATTCATATATAAAAAATGAATTGATAAATTAGTTTTTATAACATGAATTGATTGAATGAATGTTCTTCTACAATCAATAAATACTATTTATTAACCCCTAGTGTTACGAAACTCACCAATATTTTCATATTCCCATAACTTAATAAACTAATTCCACCAATGATCTTTCATGCTAAAAATTTTACAAATAACAACAATAAATCATGCAAAATTATTGTAAACAAGATTCACATGTGTAGAATCATCATACTTATATTTTAACATGTATTTCATTTTAAAACCCATATTTTATGTATTTCATAAATCTAATTATGAGGATAAAACAATATTTAATTAAAACCCCTATAAACACATTTTCCATTCCACCCAAAATAAAATTTTATAAAAAAACCCTCACATCATTAAAATTAATTATTTTAGTAAAATAAAAAAGTACTTCAATATAACATTATATAGATCATTGAATAAAACTGGTGAATAGGGACACAAAACAAGTTATTGAGGAAACAATAGAGATCACCTATAAGAGTGGTTGGAATCGAATAGATAATGACATCACAAACCGAGATCCATAAAATTCATTATAAATTATACAAAAAAATGTATATGAGATTGCAATATGACATATATGTACAAGATAAAAAAATTTATAGGAGACATATATGATATCAAGGACATATCTTAAGAATTGAGGAGAAATAGAGAGGAAATCAAATCGTTCCTTAATGAGAACCACAAAAATTGATTTAGAATAACCAATAAATTAAGGAAAATTTTATAAATATAATATTACATATTATATTACAATATATTATGGTTTTAAGGATATTGGAGTTAAAAATATATATTGTATCTTATTAAACATTAAATTTATAATAAAATGATATGGGTCCCATGGTTTGGCTGCACATTTAAACCATCCAAGCCCTAAATGTATGGTTGGTACTGTAACATCCCTGGTAAATAAAAAATATGAAAGTATAATTTTTTTTAATATTGATGAATTAAATATTAATATTAATTTAATGGGGATTCTATGTTCGATGGCATTCCTTACATATAAAAATGGGTTTCTCGAAAGTATCATGTTGCACACATGCCTGAGTCATACCAAATAATAATAATATAATATTATATTAAAAGGTAGTTAACACCTACCCATTGTATTTGAGGGAATGAAAAGAACAATATAAAATATGATTACACAAGTCATTTAAATGTTTTTACATTTATCCAATAAAATTTAGAGTCTTAAATTGCGAATGAATCATATTTTAAGTATAAACACTTTAATATTCTTTAAAAGGTCGATTTACGGCCTTTGGATGAAGATCCCTTTTTAAATATAGTTTTTCTCAATTTTATATGTTATAATTGAAAAAATAATATTATTCTTTAGAATAGGGTCATTAATAACTGATTTGGATAATGTTTTTGTATTTATTTGATAATGTTCATTTTTTAATAAATTGTGAAAAATACCGCATTTTAATTCAAATCATCCATTTAATCAAATTTGTTTATACGGTTAGATTATATTTTTAAATCATTTAATGTCTAATTATGTTATATTTTTACCATTTAATCCAATTTTTGTCAATGGATGTAATTTAACATAGAAATTTTAATATAAAAATTGTCAATCTTTTGATAGTTATTTCTTAAAAAAAGGTTTTCTAGTTTATATAAAATAGATTAATTTTAAAATAATTAATGAAACTTATATGTATTTAATATTGTAAAATAGAAATAATTTTTGAATTCATAATATCAAAATTATATTTGGTTGATTTTTTTTATTTTACTTAAATCATTAATTTTTTGATGAATAATGAAAAAATAGTACATTGTAGTTAAAAACATGATTTTTCATTTAAAAGAAATTTTACCAATTATGTGAATTTAATTTCAAAAATCCAATACACATGGTTTTCATTAGTTTATAAAATGTGGTTCAATAAAATTAAAATATTTTTTTGTGAATTGTAACTTTTGACTTTTATTTACAGCTTTTAAAGGTAAATATGGTAATTCAATGTAAAAATAATATTATAATAATATAAAATTATGTTTATATTAGTCCTAACTTTATTCAATGAGTCATAGGCAAAACATTTAATCATTGAGTGATATTTTTGTCCTTTTTATTCCATTTGGGTTAGATAATGTCATTAATAACTTTTTATTTAAAGTAAATATAACATTATCAGAAACATATATTGATTTTCTAAAATGATTTGAATGTGGGGTTATATAATTGATATATTTGAAAACAAATATTCATTAAAAATACAATGATATTTCATAGCTGATGATATTTTATTTATAATTTATAGACATCACATAAATAAATTTATTTATACACAATGATGATGTAATAATTACCTTATTAATTAAGTTTTTAAATAAATGAGATTATAAATATTAAAATAAATTTATTTTGTTACTTTTTATGTACTCTACAAATTTTAGTGATGAAGATGAATTTTTATATTCCAATTAATGAAGATTTTTATAAATAATCATGTTGGTTTGGATTTTTTTACAAGTCCCGATATGAATTGTATAATAACTAATATAATTTAGTTTTAAAATCAATTAATATTTTATTAAATAATAAAATTGTACTAAAAATATACGATTCATAAAAATGACATATATGATGTTACTATTGACATTAATGGTCAATTTTTTGTGTCTTATCATTTTTATCATTAATATATTAACCACATTATATGAATATATAAGAGAACATTATAAAAGTTTAATGAGGAAACTAAAGGTTAAAGATAAAAGATAATATTACTTTTATGCCCAAAATAACTCTAAAACCCATTGGATGAGAGGATTAAAAAAAGAATACTCACATTATCTTTAAATTACATGAGTCTGGGACCTTTAGAAATCGAAATTCAGTTTATAATTAAATAATATTTACAAACTGACCTAAAGAGCCCCTCCACCCCTGTAAAAAAGCCACCACCAGTAACCCATACCCACTCCTCCCTAGCCCCCTTGGCTCGTCCAAAAATTTCCCAAATAATCTCCCAAGTTCCATCTCTTCCTCATATAAGTTTTTTCTTAGGCAGAAGGCACTTCATTTAAGCCATTTGGGTCAAACCAAAGTGAGTTACCCAATTTAAAGCTAACACCTTCCTTTATATTATGTTTTTTATTATACTTATTCACTACCTATTCTCTTTTAAGTTTTAGTTTACATAAAAAAATAGTATCCTCAATATACATGGTCGTTTTTATGTGATGGATTCAAACTACACTAACACATACATCCATCTAATCGATATAAAATTACTGTTTCTCTGTATGGTGAACTCCTGCCTCACGAAACGATGATGGTTCGATTATCTACTATCGACTCTCATGGTGGCCACTATGATGGGAAATTATTTATATGTGATATATATTATATTTTTAGTGTATCTATGATTATTTATATTTCATTTATATCATACCTTTATGGTTTCCATAATAGGTAAATGCAATAATTTCATTTGAGGATGTGAGGACAACCACCCCCTCAAAATGATATGACTCATTAATTCCATTTGTGGAATTTTTACAGGATGTAATTAATGAAATTATATATGATATTAAACTGTATTTATAATATACCTTTGTATTAGTATTTTTTAATTCCATAAAATATGAAATGGATATGAAAGTAGCGTTCATGGGTGTGCACGACATACCGTCGCCATTAACAGTATATTTCATTTATATTCTCCAAATGTTATGTACTATTATAAATAAATATATATTTTGGAAATATATATGAAATATGATATCTAAATCATTAATATCATTCATTTGAAAATGGAATTTTGACCGTAGTGATAACTTTTAGTTATATGAAGTTCATTTTTATACTCAAGTACCTAATATCGACAAAATGACCGTTATTAATATAAATGATTCTTTTATAATTGTAACGTTGCAATACATTATATTAAAGAGATAATAAATATCAAAAAGGTTTAGAAGAAGTAAGAAATTAAAATTAATTTATTATTCAAGAGATTAATGAACGAACGAGTCAAGTCAGACATGAGGTAAGGGACTTCTTCTCAATCTTCTTTCATTGAGGCATATATTGATTTATACACGACATTCATTTATACGGTGAATAACCCCTTTGAAATTTTCATTTCATTCAAAGGTCATTATTTTTCTATTTAGTGTTTTACTGAATGAAAAATGGAATGTTTCTTTATTTACATATGCAGTGAAAACAACCTTTCCGCCTTCACGAGCATTATTTGATATTTGGTTTCCTTAACAATCCGTACTTTTTTTACAAAAGGGGAAATAACAACCATATACTTTTTACAAATTTTGGTATTGAAAATAGTTTTAATATTGGATTTGTTATGTCAATATATTTATATGATATATTTTTATTGAAATGTAAAAATGTTATCTCTCCATTATGTTTGTTTTATCTTTCATGATTATGTTATGGATCTTTGGAATTGTTTACTTAAATAGGTGGTTCTATGAAATACCTAAGGTGGGTGAGCATGAGATATATTTCCAATGCATTAGGTAATGCAACATAGGTAGAAATTAATTTTTATCCTCATATGTTTAGAGAATTTACTCTGATGGGTATTCCAAATATAACTTCCTATGTAGATATGAAATATACAATGAATGTTTGATATGGATTCCACAAGTTACCTTTTTTATTTATGATTTTTATGTGTAATTAATAAATTCAATTATTTCAATATGTATGATAAAGATATTATGTTTTGTATGTATAATTGTACTAATGTTTTTATTTGTTATTTTAGAACCCTTACAGAGCTTTTATGCTCATCCCATGTTGTGGAATTTTTTTCACAATATATAATGCTCTGTAACAGAAAGGAATAATTGAAGAATATTTATATCAAGAAAATAATTATTGTTTTCTTATAAGTGTTTATATTATTTGAAGAAAATGGATACTAAATATATGTTTCTAATTTGTAATATTTGAGAAGTAATGTAATAGTTATGGCCTAATTCTCCAAAACTCGAAACATGAATGGAACCTCAATGTGAATGATTATCTTTATTAATGATTATATAATGTTTATGGTCGAGGCCTTAGAGTTTGTATTAGAGGATGGTTTTGAAAATTATAGAGATTTAGAGTCTTCTTTAAACACATGGTTAGTACCTATGTATATTATTTCATTTAAATCCATGATTTATAACTTTTTTAGATCATGGAATATCAATTACAAATGGATCTAGGGGGATCTAAAACAATATTCATATCTCTTCCAGATGACATTCTTGCAATAATTATTATGAAGTCATGTTTGGATGATTGTGAAACATTTTCTGACATACAACTCACATGCAAATAATATTTTGAGATATTTAACACCTCTACTATTCATCGATTCCATCGTGGATCATGGGTTTTATTTAATAAAATCCTATTTTATCATTATTCTCATTTTTTCAACAAAGTTAAATATTATCAAGGCATTTCAAATATATTACCTTATAAAATGATTTTGAAGCACATTTGGATTCTGAAAAAGGTTCTAAATAAGGACAACATTGTGCAACACATTTATAATTTATTTTAAACTATAGCCTTTCTACAAATATTTATGGTATTTTAAAAGAACCATTGATTGAATGTTTCAACTTAAACTGGGTCTGTCTTTTTTTATAAAAAATGTGTTTTATCAGATATTTTGAAATTATATGTCTTACTTGATTATTTTCAGAAACTATTTTCTACCATCCCCCATATGACCCATGTTGTACAAGGTGTATTTGGATGATGAAAGAAAATTATTTTGAAAGATACCTAGATCATTGATGCAATGGATGTACCTTCTTCCTAAGAGAAAAAGATGACAATGAAACCACGTGATCACCATGATCAATGTATGATATTATTTCTATTGAGGATAGTTTTATTCTATCATATGATGGTGAATTTTAAAAAAATTTACAATATATATAAGACTTCATTTAGATATTTAAATCTAAATTAATTGGGATGAAAATGATACGTATAAGACAACCTTTGAGGTTAAAATATGGTAGGGTTATTTTTGAATTTTTTTAAAATGGGGAAAAACACAAGATGGGTGAATACCCATCACCACTGGAAAGGTCCTAGGAATTGATCCCACAACCGAAGGGCGATAAGGTTTCATTGCCTAACACAAGCCTATATGAAGCTCTTGGTTATTATGACTAATTATTTTTTGTTAAATGATTTAATTGACCAAGAATAAGTTGATTTTGGGAACTTATGTTTTATAAAATTCATATCCTTAGTATAGAAAAATTATTTTGTAATTAGGTGAAAAATTATATATTGGAATAAATTCACACTTTTGGGAACACTATTTCTCTAAGGAAAATAGAATTCATTGGGGTTTATATTGATTATTAATTGTGGAATTTCATTTTTTATGAATATTGGTTTCTATTGTGGACATATATCAATTAAGGTAATTTATTTTAATTAATATCCTATATTGGAAAATATATTATTAGGTTAATTAAATTTTAGTATGATACATTAAGATTAGATGATGTTATTTAGAGATACATGTTTAGATTTACTTTGGAATACTTTGTGATTAAATTATTCTGAGTGTTGGTATTCGATTTTAGTTTTGATTACATTGAATAATTTTAAGGAATGTTGTTTATTGAATGGTATTTTCTGAGCTTTGGGTATTATTTGTTCAATTTTAGAGATTAAGAGTAATATTTAATTTAGTGAAAGTGGATCCATTTTTAGGATTATCTGATCATGTAATAACCATTTTATAATGTTTAATGTGTAACGATACTATAAATATATAGTTTATACTTTTTGGATTATTTGAACTTCCTATAAGTTGATTTTAAATCTTCAGGTGTGACAAAGTAATCTTGAATAATCATCGTTTGGATAAAATGTGGGTTATTGGTAGAATATTATTAAATAATTAAACTCTACATGAATGGAAAGTATATTTATATATTTACATAGTCAATATCGTAAATAAATTATCCAAATTTATAAAATGGAACTTAAAACAAAAACATTTTCCATTTACCATTCCTAATAAGAAACCAATGACTTTTTAACCCATCACATGTTAATGGTTTTCTTATTGTAAACATTCTCTTGATAATATTTTCAATCACATTCCATCAGAACATTACTCTTAGATTATCTTCAATATCCATGTTTTCCTACAATAAATCCTAGTATAGGTTATCCAGAGTTGCCTTTGAACATCAATTTATTTCTTTTAATGTGATTGATTAATTGAATCTGTTTCTGATGTCATACTTTTATAGATTTTTATGACCACAATTCTAAAATTACCAGGACACAACTCCCAAATGGGGGGAAGGATGTAACATCTCATGTAAATAATGAATATGAAATTTTCATATTTATTAATATTTTTGAATTAAATATTTATTTTACTTAAAAAGGGATGATATTTTTTATGGCTACCCCTACATGCAACAATGTGTTTCTACGAAATCTCATGTTTCACACATGGCTGATTTATGCTAAATAATAATAATATTATATTATATTAAATGGTAGTAAATGCCTAGAAATTGTATAGGCATGAATGAACAAAACTAACTACAATATGATTATACATGTTTTTTAAATGATTTTATATTTATCCAATAAAAGTTAGATACATAAAATGTGAATGAATACAATTTTAAGCATAAACAATCTAATATTCATTACAAGGTTGATTTACCACCATTTTATTGAGAAAACTTTTTAAATCTAGTTTTTGTCACTTTTATATGGTCTACATGAAAAAATAATATTTTTTTTTCTTCGGGAAATCAAAATTTACTTTGGATGATATTTTTTTATTTTTATACTAATGTACATTTTTTAATTAATATAGAGAAATAGTGAATTTTAATTGAATATTACCTTTTAATGTAATTTATTTTTATGGATAGATTATCTTTTTAAAAAGATTTATGGTTTAGTTGTATTAAATTTCAAAAATTTAATCCATTTATTTTCATTGGAAGTAATTTCCCTTTGAAATTGGATATAAACAAATGTCAAAATTATGATAGTTATTTTTTAAGAAACACTCTATCTAGATTTGATAATAGAAATTAATATTAAATAAATTAACGAAACATGTATGTTTTTAATTTTTTAAAATAGAAATAATTTTTGTATTTGAAATATCAATATTATCTTAGGGTATGTTTTTTGTAATTTTCAAAAAAACCCTATTTTGATGAATGGTGAAAAAACACTACATAGTAGTTAAAGATGACATTTTCATATAAAGGATATTTTACCGCTTCGATGAATTTTAATTTAAAAAATTTCACATATATTGTTTTCATCTGTATGTAAATTTGGTTCAATAAGATGAAAATAATTTTTGGCGAATATCAGCTTTTAATTTTATTTACTACGGGTAAGGTAAATATGGAAATTCAAGGTAAAAATAATATTATATTAATATAAAATTAATATAAAACATTTCTTAACCATATTAGATGAGTAAAAGAACGCTAATACAATCACTGGGTGATATTTGTTTCCTTTGAATGCCATTTGCGTTAGATAATGACATAAAAAACTTTTTATTTAAATTATGACAAACAACATAAACATGTATTGTTTTTTTAAAAACATTTTAATTTGGGGTTATATAATTTATTTCTTTGACTATAAATAGTCGTTAAAAATCTATAATAATTTTTTAAATCATGGTAATTTTTATTATTTATAGACATCAAATAAATAAATTTATTTATTTCACAATGATGATTTAATTATTAGCCCGTTATTGAATGTTTTAAATATATGAGATTATAAATATTAAATTAAATTAATTTTGAAATATTTTAGGATATCCATGAATTTTATAGATTAATACGACTTCTTAGATTTTAATTAATTAAGGTATTTCTAATGAATCAAGTTGGTTTGCATTTTTTCAATGTCACAATATGAATAGTATAAAAATTTACATAAATGAGTTTTTAAATAAATTAATAATTTATTTAAAGATGAAATAGTCTTAAAAAACCACGATTTGGCCAAATGACATATACGATGTATATAATTTCACTAATGATGCATTTTTGTGCCTCTTGGTATTTTATAGTAATTATATTAACCATATAGTATTAATATATAGTAGGAAAAGGTAAAATATAAATTTGTTAAGTAATGGTTAATACTAGAAGATAAGGTTAATTTTATGCCCTAAATATGACTAAAACACATTGGATGAATGTATATTGAAAAATAATCTCCTCAATATACTATGATGTTGTTTTGATAAGGGTTTAAAATACACTTATACTCACATCCATCTAATTGATATGAACATACTGTTTCTATGTATGATGAACAACTACCTCACGAAACGATGATTGTTTTATTATCTCCTACCACCTCCCTTGGTGGCCATTATGATGGCACTATATTTATATGTGATATATATTATATTTATATTTTATATATGATTCTATATTTTCCATTTATGTAATACCTTGATGGTTTACATAATGGGTAAATGTGACAATTTCATTTGAGGAAGTGTGGACTACATCCCCCTCAAAAGTGACATGACTCATTCATGCCATACGTGGAATATATAAATAATGGAACTAATGAAATTATATATTATATTATACTATAATTATAATATAAATATGTATAATTATGTTTTCATTCCATTAAATATGAATTAGAAAAGAATGTAATGTTGATGCATACATACTGCTTACTGTCTCAAGGAACGATGCATTTCTTTTCATATCTCCAAATGTTATGTACTATTATAAATACATATATATAATTGATATATATGATATATATGATATATAAATAGGTATTAACATGTTGGTGATAAAATAATTTTGACCCCAGAGACAACATGTATTTATAAGGTGTTATTTTTTGACTGATGTACCTAATATCGACAAAATGACCATTATTAACATAATTGATTAGGTAATGTTTATAATCTGGTAATAAGTTATATAAATTGAAAATAAATTTGAAAAAGGTTCTGAAGAAAGTATAACATAACATTAGTTTATTATTCAGAATATTAAAGAATGAATGAGTCATGTTAGATATGAGGTAAGGGGCTTCATATCTATCTCCTTTCATTGAGGCATATTTTGATTTATGCATGACTTTTGTTTATACAGTGTATAATCCACAATGAATTTTTCATTTCATTCAAAGGTAATATTATTTCTACGTATCTTTTTACTAAACTAGAATTGTAGTGTTTCTTTTTGAAATACGTAATGACAATGACCTTTCCACCACTGCGAGCATTATTAGATACCAAGATTCCATAACATGTCGTATTGTTTTTTAAAAAGGAAAATAAATACCATATACTATTTTACATATTTTGGTTTATGAAAATTATTTTTATAATGGATTGGTTATTTGAATATATTTAAATGATATATTTTGATTGAAATTGGGAAACATTATCTTTTCTTTATTGTTGTTTTATGGGTTTTTATTATGTCATGGTTCTTTGGAATTATTTACGTATACGAGTGGTTCCGTGATAAACATTGGGTGGGTGAGCCTGAGATAGCTCTCCAATGCATTGTGTAACATGACGAAGGTAAACATTAATGTTTCTTTTAAGAGATTTAGGAAATATATAGTTATTGGTATTCAAAATATAACTCCCTACATAGTTTTGAATTCTAAAATGTAAGTTTGATATGGATGCCACAAGTTACCGTTATGATTTATGTTATCTATGTTTTATTCATAAATTTTATAATTTCAGGAGGCATGTTAAAGACAATATGTTTATTATTTATTTATTGAATAATGATTTCATTCATTATTTTATTACCCTTACTAATATTTTTATTCTCATCCTATTTAATTTAAATTTTTTCATAGGATATAAGTCAAGGTAATAGAATGGATGAATTCAACGAGATTTATTTCATGAAAATAATTATTGTTTTCTTTTATGAGATTTTATTTTGTGAAAAAATGTATACTGAGTAGAAGTGTCTACCTTTTAATATTTTAGATGTAATGAAATAGTTTTATCTTAATTCTCTAAAACTCTAAACATTAAAAGAACCTCAATGTGAATTAATAACTTAATTAAAGATTACGTAATATTTATGGTCGAGGCCTTACATGTAAAATCCCATGAAAATATAAATTAATGATTATTTATAATATACCAACATTTACACAAATTATTCTCATAGCATGAAAATATTCAAGAAAATAAACACAACTATATCACAGGGTTAATATGTGAATACAAAAAACAGTACACATAAAAAATGTTCATGGACTATTTCCCCGAAACTAATTTTCCATTCTAAAAAATCATGATACAAACATGATTCTTGATAGAGATAAAATAATCTCAAACTCAATCAAGACTATAACATTGTGGTTTTCACAATACTACAATCTAATAAAAAAATATAAATTATGAATGAAATATTTAAGATTCACATGAAATAAAGGCCAAATGTTTATTATATATGTTTCCAAATCTCATGTATCATTTCAATCTAATTATTTTCACTAGTGGACATTGACCATTGGAATATTTTTACCTCACAATTATATATAATGGTGGCCAATGATCTGAACCAGTTTCTCAACCATTGCTGTATTAGTCTCAAAATTAAAATTCACCCAATTAATCCAATATGTATGGTCTTGTTGACGCCACCTAAATTGAGAAACATTAAACACAACATGAGATTATGTTCAAATAAGAAACGTGTCCATTTCATAATACCATATTCCATGTTTTTGAATAATCATAAAATGGATAATAAATCTTTTTTCCAATGAACAGTACTAACTCAAATGATGATGTTCTATGTGAATTAAAATGTTAAGAAAAAACATGATCACCTACTGAATACTCCTATAGGTGATTATGATATTCCAAATATAATTTATAATATGTTAGAGATTTTTCTACCTTCATTTTTATAATTTAATCTTTTAACATTGTCTACTGAACAAGACTCAGTCCAGTCAAATACCAATCAACCAAACACCACCCAACATAACAAAAAAATCCATAAAAACCTATAATATGTTTCAAATGGAACCAATTTAGATGAATCATGATACCAGCCATTTTATGTGAATTAAAATAATTAAATATTCTTCACCCATATAAAATAATAATAAATCACACAAACATTAAAATATTCTCCTATCCATTGGTGGGGGTGATCAACAAGAATTAATTTAAATTTTTAGGCAATCACCTCAAATAGTCCATTCTAAATCAATGGTGTAATTCATTATTTTTTTATCTGAATAAATAGCACAAGGAACTCAATAGAGTATCATTAATACCTAGATATATAAGTGGTCATCCACTTCCACCATTATACCCTCATAAATTTGGTTGAAATGAATTGATTTCACAATTCCTATTATGGTCACCCAAAATCACATCCTTCAAACTATGAGTCAATGGTATACAAAAATAATGACCATGGATATCGCATCTATCTTCCTAAATGTACTGGGAATAACCTATAACAAATTGATAGGTCTCTGGTTGTCACGACCCGTCCTCGGGGCCCGTGCCGTGACTACCCCAAGCCCTCCTTCCATAGGCCCGGGGCTGGCAACTAGTACCAAGGCGTAAATCCCAGTAAAAAGGGAAGGCATTGCCTTTGTAAAGTAAAAAAGCACCATAGAGTAAGCAAGCGGAAAAGTAAACACTAAGTAAAAAAAGAGTACAACTGAAGGTGCGGAAAAGTAAATGGGCCAGTATACAAACCCAAACTGAAAGTAAAGTACAACTCGAAAGGGAAAACAACAACTGTAAAGTAAAAGCTGCTACACCGAGCTGTCTACTGGAAATCCCACCTGAAGGGTGGGTACAGATAGCTCCACTTCTCCTCGGGTCCTGTCGTCCGCTCCGAGCACGTCCCACCATGTGGTCCATCTCCAGGTACCGTCCTGCTCTACTAGCCTCAACCACGATCAACGATGTCCGTCGTCTACAACCAACACAACGTAGTGCGGGCATAGCCCGTGCAGGGGTGAGTATAAGCTACTCAGTAGGGACCCCGAGACTCCTGAAGGTCTCCCAAAATCCACAAAGGATAAACCACAAAGGAAGATACAAACACAAAGTAACAACCGACACTTCTTAGGTATATTCCCATACATATACCTATGTCATCAATTCCAATACGCTCCAACCTCTGAGCCCAAGTACAACTCAGTCCACACAGGAAAGTAAACGTATCCCACACAGGAAGCAAAACGAAATCCACATAGGATAGCACAACTCAATCCACACAAGAATGCAACAAGATTCAGCTCACACAGGTATACTTCTTCAAAAGATGATAAAAATGATCTATGATCTATCTAAGTCGTCGGACCCACGAAGGATCGATAGGTATCTGACCCCCGCAAAAGACCCACACAGGATCGGGCCCACATAGGACATGTAGGCACTGGTTCACACAGGACCGCTGAGCGCAAATACCCACACAGGTTCGGACCCACACAGGATCGGGCCCACACAGGACCTGTAGCACTGATCCACGTAGGATCTCTGAGTGCTGTAGTTGTCGTCGAATCCACCAACGATCTCTATATTGTCGTCGTCGCAGTCATAGTAGCAGTAGCAGTAGCAGTACCAGTCACAGTCGCAGCCAGCACTAGGGTTCCTGCACACAGCAAGCTTGTTCGGGAGGGTCCGCTCCATGAGCCGAGAGTCTGATACATCAACTATCATAATGTCCAGATTTGATGTATCAAAAAGTTCTGTATCATCAACAGGAACTCAAGGCAACAGACGGCGCGTCGATCGAACATCCGGTCTGAGAGTTATTGGCTTTTTCGTCCCAGGGGCCCGGTTGGTTTTAAGGCAAAACCAACCCGACCGTAATCCACCTGCGTCCAAAACTCGGGCAGAGTATGCCAAAAGATCTGTCTCACTAAGAGGAACACAACAAAGCTGACGGCACGTCAATCGGACGTCCGTAGCTCAAGATATGAGTGTTTCCGCTCCGAGGGCCCGGTTGGTTTCGTGTACGAACCAACCCGGCCAAACTCAAAGTATTCCTAAACTTTGAGTGCGATATACCGAATCAACCGTCTCGATCCAAGGATCACATCCCCGCTGACGGTTCATCAAACGGAGGTTCGTAGCTCATGTTATGGGCAAAAGACCGAAGTCGATTCGAAAATGTGGGGTCCGGGTCCGGGCTGACCCGGCCCGGCCGGCGGCGCAGTCCGACGCGGCGACGCGGCCGGGGGGGCCATTCGGGTGCCACACGTGGGGGGCAAGGCCCCCGCCCTTCCTCAACTGGCGGTGCGGTTGGATGTAGCGCCTTGTGAGAAAACGGCCCCCCTCACGTGGGGGCCTGCCTTAGAGAAAAACGGGGGGGGGGTGCCTGCCACCCCCCCTTTGTGAAACCGGCCCCCCTCTTTATGGGGGGCCAAATAACCGCCCGGGGGGATTTTATTCCCCCCTGTTTTGCACTGTCCCGGCCGGCCCGAACCTGGCCGGCCGACTTCTTCTCAACAGGACCAGCATGGGCCGGTCCCCTTCCATATTCCGGCACCGGCAGCCCGGCTGGCCGCCGGTCATCACGTCCCGCCGCGGCCCAGAACCGGCCACGACCTTCATCGTCCGGCGCGGTGCGACGACACTGTGCCCCTCCGCCGCGGCCCCGCTCCGGCCGCGGCACCTTCGGTTTCCTTCGACGCGGCGCGACAGCGTCGCGTTCATGATAATACTTTCCACGGCGCGGTGCGACGGCGCCCCGTAATAATTGTCGAACGATTCTCGCGTGGTGCGACGGCCCCACGCCATCTCGTTTCATCCGTAAGAAAATATTCAAGAACAAAGGAGGGGGGTTCGGTCGTGTTTGTGTTGTCCGGCCCCCCTCTCGTTAGATGATATCACATAATCATTTATCCTCAAGATTGTCATGCTAGAACCAAGAACGAGAATAAATAAATAATCAACAACAAACCCCTACCTCGGTTTCAAGAACGATGCTCGTCAATGACCCACGGAAGAAGAGGGTCGCGGTGGTCGGCGTCGCGAAAAAAGGACGTTGATGTCGTGAAGCGATGATTCGATGTTCTTTGACGATGATTTCGTCACGGGAAACTGTCGCAGAAGAGATGACGCGGAATAAGTACGTCATCGGTGTCGTGGGTATGGCGTCGTGGAAGACGGTTCCCGAGAACGTGGCGTTCTTCGTCGATGTCCGAAGGTTCTTCGCGTTCTTCATCAAAGTTTGAAGAAGAAGAAGAAAGCTCCAAATTCACCCAAGGTGGATAGAGAATTATAAACAAAATAAAATAAGCTAAAGTGTTATTTTATTTACCCAACCAATCCATTTTGAAATTCAAAGGTTTTAAATTAAACAACTCAACCCATTTAATAACCCATGTTGTCAAGTTCATTTAAAGAGGAGTTTAAGGGAGTTTTTAAAAAATAAGGTGAAGAGTTATGATTCGTGTGGGCCCCAACACACTTAATCCTCCCAAGGGAGGTTAAGTGGATGTGTGTCCCACCTCTAACTCCCTTTGGGAGAAAATTACCAACAAGTTAAAATAAAATTTGTATTCCACAATTTTATTTAACTTATTCTAAATTACCAAAAACTAACTGTCAACCCGCAATAAACGCAACCTTGGAAAAGGTCTCCTTAAGCGAATATCGGCGCTGCGAGTTCATCGGTGCCCTTAGAATTTGATTCCGGGCACCGGTTCAAAAGTTAAAATTCCCGCTCGTTCGTTCACTGAAGGTACCCGAGCCAAACTTCGGAAATTGATTCCAGGCACTCTGGGCCTCAGAATCAGGTGCCGTGAGAAACCACGCTCTTGTAAAATTCCAAATAAAATTAAGAAAAAATTGCCCTTGAATTTTAAAGATCATTACATTACTCCCACCTCAGGGCTTTATGTCCCCGTAATGATACATCAAAAACAAGGTAAACAAATGAGGGTACTGAGCACGCATCTGAGCCTCCCGCTCCCAAGTGCTCTCCTGGAGATTCCCGTGCTACCATCTGATGCGCACTAGAGGAATCGATAGCCCACGTAGAACCCACTCCTATCGATCCTCTCTCTCCACCGAAACCTCCGTAAAAGTCACCCCATCGTCAACGTCATGCTCTCCATGGTCAATGATGTGCGTCGGGCCGTGCACGTATCTCCTCAGCTGAGACACGTGGAAGACGTCGTGCACCCGGTGCAACTGAGGTGGTAGAGCCAAGAGATAAGCCACCTCGCCAATCCTGTTGAGGACCTGAAAGGGTCCGATGAAGCACATAGATAACTTGCCGCCTCGGACAAATCCATGTATACCACGTCGAGGTGAGACCCGCAAGAAGACGTGGTCGCCATCCTCGAACACTAGTGGCCTCCGCCTCCTGTCAGCGTATGACTTCTACCAGCTCTGAGCTGTCCTCATCCACTCCTGGATGACCTGGACCTTCTCTTTCGTGGCCTAGACCATCTCCGGTCCCACAAGTGCTGACTCCCCAGGGTCTGTCCAGCACAAAGGAGATCTACATGGTCGGTCGTACAACGCCTCGTACGGTGCCATCCCGATGGTGGAGTGGTATCTGTTGTTATACGCAAACTCCACCAAGTGTAGGTGGTCTCCCAGCTACGACCAAAGTCGAGGACACATGTGTGGAGCATGTCCTTGAGAGTCTGAATGGTCCTCTCTGTCTGACCATCCGTCTGAGAGTGAAAGTCTGTGCTCAGACGTAGCTGCGTCCCGAACGCCTCCTGTAACCCCTTCCAAAGCCGGGAAGTAAAGCGAGCATCTCGATCAGAGACGATAGATGATGGCACATCGTGGAGCCTCAAAATCTCCTGAACGTAGAGACGTCCCAAGCTCTCCACTTATCCCTGCTCTCTAATGGGTAAGAAGTGTGCCGACTTGGTGAGTCGGTCAACAATCACCCAGATGGAGTCATGACCTCTAGAAGTGCGTGGAAGTCCAGTCACAAAGTCCATAGATATCCCATCCCACTTCCACTCCGGGACCTCCAAGGGATGTACCAAGCCTATTGGTACCTGATGCTCTGCCTTCACCTGCTGGCAGGTGAGGAATCCAGAAATGAACTCTGCTACAACCTTTTTCATGCCCGGCCACCAGTGCTGTCGTCTGAGATCCTAGTACATCTTCACCACTCCTGGATGTACCGCCAAAGGAGAAGTGTGAAACTCTCTCAGCACCTCCTATCACAAAGTGATTGTACCATGGTATGTCCTCTGAAAAGGATGGCGTGCTCTGCACCAAAGGAGAAACCATCAGGTACCTGTCCCGAGTATATCAGTGCACGCCGTGTCTCACAGTCAGCATCCTCACGCTGTGCCTCTCTGACCCGCTGCAGATGTGGAGGGGTGACTGTGAGAGACTGAAGGAAGGATGCTCCATCTTTATCCATGAAGGATATCTGCAAAGAGGCTAGCTGCTCTGTCGCCTCCTCGAGTAGCTGAATGCCCGTCCTCCTGTTGAGGGCACCAGCTACTACATTCCCCTTCCCAGGAGTATAGACTATCTCAACGTCATAGTCCTGGAGGAACTCGAGCCATCGCCGCTGTCTCAGGTTCAGGTCCTTCTACGAGAAGATATACCTGAGACTCTGATGATCAGAAAAGACTGTAAAATGCTCGCCCATCAGGTAATGTCACCATGTCTTCAGAGTGAATACCACTGCTGCTAACACCAGTTCATGGGTAGCGTAGTTCTGCTCATGCGGCCTCAACTGACGTGATCCATAGCCGATCACTGCCCGCTCCTGCATCAGAACACATCTGATTCTAGTCCCTGATGCATCATAGTAGACTACGTACCTTACTCCCTCCTCAGGCAACCTTAAGATAGGTGCATTGGTCAATCTCTATCTCAGCTCCTAGAAGCTCTGCTGACATATGTCAGACCACACGAAGGGTTTCCCCTTCTTCGACAATGCTTTGAGTGGTGCCGCAAGTCTAGAGAAGTCTGTCTCGAATCTCTGATAGTATCCATCTAGTCCCAAGAAACTATGAACCTCAGTCAGGCTCCTGGGGGGCACCCATGCTAACACAGCCTCGATCTTCGCAGGATCCACTGCAACTCCCTCCTCAGAGATAACGTGTCCCAAGAAGTGGACCTCATGTATCCATAACTGGAACTTAGAGAGCTTACCATAAAGCTGGTGCTCTCTGAGTGTGTCTAGTACAACTCGCAAGTGGTATGTGTGCTCCTCCTCGGTCGTAGAGTAAATTAGAATGTCATCAATGAAGACCACGAAAAATCGATCGAGGTATGGCTGAAAGATCATGTTCATGAGGGCCATGAACACTGCTGGAGCATTGGTTACGCCGAAAGGCATAACCAAGAACTCATAGTGGCCATACTGACATCTTAATGTCGTCTTCTACACGTCCTTGTCTTTGACTCTGTGCTGATGATAGCCTGACCTGAGGTATAACTTCGAGAACGACCATGATCCCTTGAGATGATCAAAGAGGTCATCAATCCTCGGTAGCGGATACTTGTTCCTCACCGTCACCTGGTTCAGGCGACGATAGTCATCACAAAGTCACTAGCTCCCGTCCGCCTTCTTGGCGAACAATATCGGGGAAGCCCATGGTGAAACAATGGGTCGGATGAACCCCTTGCCCTGCAAGTCCTCCAACTGTACCCATAGCCCTCAAAACTCGGCGGGGGCCATTCGATATGCTGGAGTGGATATCGGGACTGTCCTGGGGTACAAGTCAATATAAAAGTCTACCTCTCTGCGAGGAGGTTTCCCTGGAACGTCGTCGGGAAAAACGTCTGCAAACTGATCCACCACTGCAGGAAAACCAGGACTCTGCACGTCAACTGCTCCAAGGATGAGGCTAGCCAACTAATGAGTGATGTACTGTCCTCTCCTCCGCGGAAGTCCATCCTATGCTGCAAAGGCTCCCTTCTTACCGGTGAAGGTGAACCTGCTCCCGTCGGTGCGTACACATCGCACCTTGCACCTAAAATAGTCAATCTGGTCATGGACCATATATAACCAATCCATGCCTAAGATGACGTCGTAAGGCCTCGATGCTGCTACAAGAAGATCCCAGTAGAAGGTCTCGCCTCCTAGAGTAAGCTCACACTGCCGGCACCAGTGCAGAATCGTCGAGTCTGCTCCCGTAGGAGTCTCTAGTCGTAAGGATCGAGCCAACGGCTCTGTCGGAATCTCCGAGCTCCGAACAAGGGCAGCGGCTATGAAAGAGTGACTCTCCCCTGTGACTATAAGTACTGCAGCAAAGGTGTAATAGACACAAATAGTATCTTGAATCATCTCTGGCACGCCGTGGTCGTAGGCCTCTGTTTCCTGGAGATGTGCCTCTCTCTGCCCGCCTGCTCCCTGTGGTCGGGGTGGACCTCCTGGTGGTGGTGGTGGCAGAGCCTCAAAGCGTCACCCACCACCTGCTGCTCGTCCAGCTCCTCTGCCTCATACGCCTCCTCCCTGCGGGCCGCCACAGTCGACCCTATTCCTCTGCCTCGGTGGTCCCTCAATCGTCTTCTGCTCCTCGGCACGGCGGGTCGGGCAGTCACAAGCCATGTGGCCATGCCCGCCGCACGAGTAGCACTGTCTGCCTCTCGAAAGACTGGATCTGTGCTGTGTGCCCCACACTGCTGAGCTAGTGTCCTGAGGTCGTCTACCTGAAGGATTGGTCTGGCTGGACCCCTAAGTCATCCGTCGACTGGCAGCTGCAGATGACTCTGCCACGTGCCGCCCTGCGGTGGGTCTCTGCACTGGCATAGACTCAGCAAGGAAGCTCTCGATCAAAAGGGCCCACTCTAGTACTCTTGTCTGAGTCGGTATGCTGAGGAAGATTAGCGATGCCCTGATCTCGTGTCTCAAACCCTGCTCGAAGGTCTGGGCCTGGAAGAATGGGTCCCGTACCATTTCGGTCGAGTAGCGCGAGAGATCAGTAAATCTCACCGAGTACTGAGCGACGGTCATGCTTCCCTGATGCAGCTGAAGAAGCTCTTGGATACGCAC
The DNA here is from genome assembly GCA_963277665.1 of Viscum album. Classification (NCBI taxonomy): domain Eukaryota; kingdom Viridiplantae; phylum Streptophyta; class Magnoliopsida; order Santalales; family Viscaceae; genus Viscum; species Viscum album. The sequence continues at coordinate 479,011,460 of OY728148.1, forward strand.
CGCACGAAGGGTGGCTGGGACGAACTCCGAGTGGAAGAGGCTCTCAAAGTCCGTCCAAAGTAGAGATGCCTCATCGTGCACCTGGAGCATCAAGCTCCACCATCGGCCCGCTGCTGCGTGCAGTAGGCTCGCAACGAGGATCACCATGAGGTCTGCAGGTGTCCTCACTAGCCTAAAAACTCGTACCACTGCCTCCAGCCAGTCCTCTGCTGCCTGGGGGTCCGTCTCCCCATGGGACCTAGGCGGTCGCTGGCGCTGGACTCGTGCAGAGCTCCAAGGCGACGTGCATCATCAGCGGCTGGTGCTGGAAGCATCGGTGGCTCTGCAGGTAGAGCTACCGTCGGCGCCACTGCTGACAAAGGGCCCTGCACCGAGGCCTCATCACTCGGTGCGCTGTCGTGACGCTCGAATCTCGGAACCCTAGCTGGCTACCATCATGGGGCCATCCTGAAAAGGAAACAGGTGTTCCACGGTCAGAACAGTATACCTGGTGAGCTGATACAAAGTAATCACAAAGAAAACTTGAAACACACACGCAATCAGTGTTTTCGTGCATTAATTCGGAAATCAGAAGTCAGGGTCCTGGTGTATGGATACGTCGGCCGCCGCACCAACACTGGACTCCCTGGACTGATAACCACACTCAATACGCTAAACATTATTGCTTCACATAGAAAAGATCAGAGTTCGTGGTAGAACCGAACTCCTCTGATACCAATTTGTCACGACCCATCCTCGGGGCCCGTGCCGTGACTACCCCAAGCCCGCCTTCCATAGGCCAGGGGCTGGTGACTACCACCAAGGCGTAAATCCCAGTAAAAAGGGAAGGCATTGCCTTTGTAAAGTAAACAAGCACCACAGAGTAAGCAAGCGGAAAAGTAAACACTACGTAAAAACAGAGTACAACTGAAAGTGCGGAAAAGTAAATGGGCCGGTATACAAACCCAAACTGAAAGTAAAGTACAACTCGAAAGGGAAAACAACAACTGTAAAGTAAAAGCCGCTACACCGAGCTGTCCACTGGAAATCCCACCTGAAGGGTGGGTACAGATAGCTCCACTGCTCCTCGGGTCCTGTCGTCCGCTCCGAGCACGTCCCACCCCGTGGTCCACCTCCAGGTACCATCCTGCGCTACTAGCCTCAACCACGATCAATGCTGTCCGTCGTCTGCAACCAACACAACGTTGTGCGGGCATAGCCCATGCAGGGGTGAGTATAAGCTACTCAGTAGGGACTTCGAGACCCCTGATGGTCTCCCAAAATTCACAAAGGATAAACCACAAAGGAAGATACAAACACAAACTAACAACCGACACTGCTTAGGTATATGCCCATACATATACCTAAGTCATCAATTCCAATACGGTCCAACCTCTGAGCCCAAGTACAACTCAGTCCACACAAGAAAGTAAACGTATCCTACACAGGAAGCAAAACGAAATCTACATAGGATAGAACAACTCAATCCACACAGGAAAACAATAGGATTCAGCTCACATAGGTATACTTCTTCTAAAGACGATAAAGATGATCTCTGATCCATCTAAGTCGTCGGACCCATGAAGGATCGATAGGTAACTAACCCCCGCAAAAGACCCACACAGGATCGGGCCCACATAGGACCTATAGGCGCTGGTTCACACAGGACCGCTGAGCGCAAAGACCCACACAGGATCGGACCCACACAGCATCGGGCCCACACAGGACCTATAGCACTGGTCCACGAAGGATCGCTGAGTGATGTAGTTGTCGTCGAATCCACCAAGGATCTCTATACTGTCGTCGTCGCAGTCACATTAGCAGTAGCAGTAGCAGTAGCAGTCACAGTCGCAGCCAGCACTAGGGTTCCCGCACACAGCAAGTTCGTTCGGGAGAGTCCACTCCACGAGCCGAGAGGCTGATACATCAAATGTCACAATGTCCAGAGTTGATGTATCCAAAAGTTCTGTATCGTCAACAGGAACTCAACGCAACAGACGGCGCGTCGATCAGACGTTCGGTCTGAGAGTTTTGGTTTTTTCGTCCCAGGGGCCCGGTTGGTTTTTAAGGCAAAACCAACCTGACCGTACTCCACCTGCGTCCAAACCACGTCCGCAGTATGCCAAAAGATCCGTCTCACTAAGAGGAACACAACAAAGCTGACGACACGTCAATCGGACGTCCGTAGCTCAAGATATGATCGTTTCCGCTCCGAGGGCCCGGTTGGTTTCGTGTACGAACCATCCCGGCCGAACACAAAGTATTCTGAAACATTGAGTGCAATATACCTAATCGACCGTCTCGATCCAAGGATCGCATCGCCGCTGACGGTTCATCAAACGGAGGTCCGTAGCTCAAGTTATGGGCAAAAGACCGAAGTCGATTCGAAAACGGGGGGTCCGGCTCCGGGCCGACCCGACCCGGGTCCGACCCGGCCCGGCCGGCGGTGCTGTCCGGCGCGGTGGAGCGGTCCGGCACGGCGGCGCGGCCGGGGCGCCTCTTGGGTGCCATGCGTGGGGGGAAAGGCCCCCGCCCGTCCTCAGCTGGCGGCGCGGCTGGATGTCGCGCCTTGGGAGAAAACGGCCCCCCTCACGTGGGGGCCTGCCTTAGAGAAAAAAGGGGGGGGCGCCTTCCCCCCCCCCCCCTTTGTGAAACCGCCCCCCCTATTTATGGGGGGCCAAATAAATGCCCGGGGGAATTTTATTCACCCGGTTTTGCACCGTACCGGCCGCCCTGAACCTGGCTGGCCGACTTCTTCTAAACAGCACCGGCATGGGCCGGTCCTCTTCCATCTTCCGGCACCGGTGGCCCGGCTGGCCGCCGGCCATCACGTCCCGCCGCGGCCTGGAACCGGCCACGGCCTTCGTCGTCTGGCGCGGTGCGACGGCACCACGCCCCTCCGCCGCAGACCCGCTTCGGCCGTGGCGCCTTCGGTTTCCTTCGACGCGGCGCGGCAGCGTCACGTTCATGATAAAACTTTCCACGGCACGGCGCGACAGCGCCGCGCAATAATTGTTGAACGATTCCCGTGTGGTGGGATGGCACCATGCCATCTCGTTTCATCCGTAAGAAAATATTCAAGAACAAAGGAGGGGGGTTCGGCCGTGTTTTTTCGGTCCGGCCCCCCTCTCGTTAGATGATAGCACATAATCATTTATCCTCAAGATTGTCATGCTATAACCAAGAACAAGAATAAATAAATAATCAACAACAAACCCCTACCTCGGTTTCAAGAACAATGCTCGTCAATGACCCGCAGAAGACGAGCGTCGCGGTGGTCGGCGTCGCGGAAAAAGGACGTCGATGTCATGAAGAGAGGATTCTAAGTTCTTTGACGGCGATTTCGTCGCGGGAAACCTTCGCGGAAGAGATGACATGGAAGAATTACGTCGTCGGTGTCACGGGTATGGCGTCGCGGAAGACGGTTCCCGAGAACGTGGTGTTCTTCGTCGATGTCCAAAGGTTCTTCGCGTTCTTCGTCAAAGTTTGAAGAAGAAGAAGAAAGCTCCAAATTCACCCAAGGTGGCTAGAGAATTCTAACCAAAATAAAATAAGCTAAAGTATTATTTTATTTACCCAACCAATCCATTTTGAAATTCAATGGTTTGAAATTAAACAACTCAACCCATTTAATAACCCATGTTGTCATGTTCATTAAAAGAGGAGTTTAATGGAGTTTTTAAAAAAGAAGGTGAAGAGTTATGCTTCATGTGGGACCCTCCACACTTAATCCTCCCAAGGGAGGTTAAGTGGATGTGGGTCCCACCTCTAACTCCCTTTGGGAGAAAATAACCAACAAGTTAAAATAAAATTTGTATTCCACAATTTTATTTAATTGATTCTAAATTCCCAAAAACTAACTCTCAACCCGCAATAAACGCAACTTCGGAAAAGGTCTCCTTAAGCGAATATCGGCTCTGCGAGTTCATCGGTGCCCTCAGAATTTGATTCCAGGCACCGGTTCAAAAGTTAGAAATCCCCGCTCGTTCGTTCACTGAATGTACCCGAGCCAAACTTCGGAAATTGATTCCGGGCACTCCGGGCCTCAGAATCAGGTGCCGTCAGAAACCGCGGTCTTGTAAAATTTCAAAGAAAATTAAGAAAAACTTTCCTTTGAATTTTACAGGTCTTTACAATGGTGATCCTTTTTGATCGTCTATAATGAATGTAATCATGAAACAATGTTTACAATTAATGATATCATCACTCATCACTAATACTGGTATCTCAAATCATGATATATCATGTTAGTCTTAATTTCTATAGAACATAATGGATGATAGACACTATATGTAAAGCCATACCTCATAGACATCAGAATGCAGAATCCACCATGCTAATAAAGTACACCATCTATAGACAAAGACCAATCTCTTCAGGTCTCCCTATTATATTATATCTCACTTAAATTATGACTATAAGTTTAAATTTCAGGTTCAATATATAAGTCATCATCAAATGTAAAATAATAATTTAAAAAATAAATGAACACACACCCATAATCCTCTACCCTTTCCAATAATATTATAGTGAATATTATTATCATTGATCCCTCGTCCACTAATTCCCTCATGTATTTATTCGATAAAAATTGTCATAATGAATCTGGGACAAAATTTAATTTTATAGTTTTATAATAAATATATTAATAAAAAGTATTAAGATATTATATCGAGTGTCTCTATTGTATGTTCAAATATATGTGGTTTAAAATATATTTCATTCTCTTATAATCATAATACAAAGAAAAACAATAACTGAATAAATAGTAGTTCCATATATTAGGTGGGTATATCATATTTATCATCAATATTTCATTAGTACTTTAATTAATATCATTTCATAAAAGATAGATAAAAATATATATGGAACCACTTTTAATCCACATATAAAAATGTATATTAGTCCCTTAACCAAGGTAAAAAAACCTAAAACGTATTTTTAGAGAAAAAACTTGATATGAAGTTAATTTCAACATTAATTCTTAAAATATTCATTTTATCCAATCATTCCCAATGATTTTGACACCATTATATGTTATTTTTTCTATAGCAGATGCATTCCTAGACAAATATTTAGTAAACTACATATTATAAACATCTGAGTCCAAAAACAATATCCCAATATTATGCACATTTATGGTTTTCTCCCACTACTATACTACCTTAATCATTTAGGGATCCAATGAGTTTCCCCAATGATATAGAACATGGGATCAATTCAACATGTGATAATATCTACAACATTATTAAATCATGGATTGTGCCCCTTTTTAACATGATTTATTTAATAGTCTTATTATTTCTATATAACCATGTATATTAGCATCAATGGTATAATCACTACCATATTCTTAGTGAATGAATTTTCTAACCACAAGACATAACAACGTGACTCACCTAGGTTTAATAAAAAATAGACTTTACCATGGTGAAAATAGTTATTTTTATCATAAATCTCTTTTTAATCCCATATTATCTCAAACAATCCTCAATTTAGTACTCTAGTGTTTTTTCTCCTTGATTCCTTGGTGATTATAAAATGATTAGGGTAGATCAATTTGAATTATGTTCATATTTTATCTTGATATCTCTACTTTTATAAAGAGGAATAATTAATGCATCATCCTATAGTTTCATCAGAACCCAATTGATTTATTATTAAAAAAATATAAGGTTTTTTATGGGGAATATATGGTGTTTTTCAAGATATTAGATTGTGAGTACTGAACATATTTAATTCAAATCCCCATTTTGAAAGGAAAATTGGATTTCACTATTGGTTAGGAATTTATCTCTAAATAATTATTATATCTCCTGATCTATTTGATATTATTTTAAATTTATTTGTTATTTTTTATGAAATTCATTGATTTCAAATATATGGGGATTGTTTTATGTAATTTACTCATGGGGGTGATGTGAAGGGATTTTTTCATTTGGTGTAATTTTCATATGGCCTTTAAATAATGTGTTTGATGTAATATCTTAAAGATGGTTTTTACTCATAAATGTAAATTTAAGCATGATAGTGGTGATTCTTTACTTGTGGGAATGATTTCAAAAAAAATTCTTTTGTTATTGAATTTTTGAAAAAAATATAGTAGATGTGATCACTTTTAGAACAATTGGTGGTTTGATTAAATATCATATGAGAACCATAGTGATTGCTCCACCCCTAGCGGAATGTCATGTTCTATTTCTTGTGTCAATCATCCCTATAGTTTTTTATAATGATTCGTTGGTGCATATCTACAACCAGTGGTGATATGGAATATGATTTAGGCCATTGGTGGGAATTATTGGGTTATGTGTCTAGTTGTCCTAGGATGGTTTATTAAAAGAAAACACGCATACAAAAAAATATATAAATACATATATATAAATATTAACTAATATATATATATCTATATATATATATCGTTATATATAATTCCACTATTTTCTTTAGAAGTCTTTTAGTATATTGATATTGAAGCCATTACCTACGTCAATAAAATGGTATATACCTGGCCATATAATTTGTAGTATAAAATTATTAATATATTTTAATAGAACTCATAATTTATTATTGATTAATAATAACATTTAATATATTATATTTATCATAATAAATAGAGGATTAATTGACCTATGGTACACTTTTTGGTATCTGATTCTGAAGTGTTACCATATATTTTTTATTTTAAAAATTCAATATATTTTTAAAGGATTCTGAAAAATATAACAAGACTGTGTGAATTAAATCATCATTTAAATGTTTGTAATATATAATTTGTTTTTACGTGAATCATTCCTCATTCATTTCAATGTTGAATCAAATATTGTTACAATTATTGATTATATTAGCATGATAACCAAAGTACTTGCATCATTGATTCCAGGTATTCTATATTCTATGAAAAAATATACTAAATTCAATGCCTATTACAAAATTATGATTTAATTTTTAAGTGATAATGATAAGCTATTACTTACAAATTGTTCATCCATAAATATCATCTTTATTATATTTCAACTAATTTTTTTTATATATTATTGTTCCTAGATGAGAATTTCATTTCAAAAACAAAACTAATATTTATATCCCATGTTCAACTAAAACTAAAATTAATTATTTTTCTCTCATAAATTATCCATTTTATAAATATATATATTATGTATCCATTCATATAAAAATCAATTAATACCACATGATCTATATTATTTTGATGCATTAAATATTTTAAATTTATTGGTCATTGATATAACCTAAATATATTTTCCATCAATATTATCCATATTTAAATTTAGTCCATTAATTTATATGGATGAAAAGGATTAATTTTTCACAGTGAATTAAATACCTATATTTTCCTCTAATGGTTATAAAAAATCATTATAATATATGTGTATGAGATAAATGATCAAATAAATCCATTTAATCCTTCCATGACATGAAATATTGATTTTATTACTATCCCATAGATAGTGGGGATTTTAATGTTATGTTTCTCAATTATAAAAAAAATATTCAGATCATAAATACTATTCAATGATTATTGAAATTTCTTTATACCATGTTTTCATAATCCACATTCATTCAATATAATTGACAAAAATAAACACTCCTTTTCCATATTAACGGTAATAGAATTACTGAAATTATGAATCGCCATTTATTGAAACATAAAAGTATAATAACCAAATTATACCATTTCAATCATTTCCTTATTTAAAATCTCCTTTATATTTTCCACTATTCACATAAATGTTTTTTGGCTAATTTATATTTTTTATATTTTGGTTTTAATTAAATTAATTAACACATTAATGATAATTAGTTGAAATTTCAAAAATAATTATATTTATTTTTTAGTCTAAATAAATGAATATAAATTATCTCATCCTAAAAACCCTCATGCTGCACTGTATAGATTAGTTCAATAGTATTTTTTAGGAAAATATCATTAGATATGAATGATAAAATATTCTATATTCCATTAAAATACATTGTAAGAATAAAACAAATGAAAAATGTATTAGTGGGTGATTCAAATAAATTTCATTAATCCCAAAAAATCATTGACTCCTATAATTGATATTTTCCATCCATGATTTTTTTAGTATTTATTTTTGTTAATAGTGAATTAGTATTTCATCAGATTGTTTTGTATAAATAAACATAGGTTGGTTACACCCGAATGTATTAATGTGTATAAAATATTATAAATATTTGATTACCACAGAATATTTATAACATTTATATAGTAAACAATTATTTCACTATAGTCATACATATTCTTACCATTTGAATATTTTTTTATGTTTTTTATCTACTGGAATATTCAATTAATAAATATATGTTTAAGATAGTTTGTTTAAGAAAACATTATTTTGATGCTATAATATATGTTTCGTAGATACATCTCAAAACAGTGAAATAATGGAAATGTATCCAGGACAATGTAGAGTAATGATAGTGATTTTATTAATATATATTTATTTTTGTAATCACTATATTAATAAAATACTTAGTTTGATATAGAGAAATTATTATGGAGAATAATATTTTTTTTCCAAATTATCATTTTGATTTAAGATTCCTATGTCTCATATACCAAATGTTACAAATACTATTTTGAGGATGAGAATGTAGAGAACTCCATAGATCTTAAAAATATTTATATCATTGATAATCCATTTATTCATTATTACTCTAATGAAATAAAATAGTATATTATCGTACATACTACTATGATTACACATTATAAGGAATTTTATGTTGTATTATTCATTAAGAACAAATTTTATCTTTTCTACTTATATTTTATTTATGTTTGCAAAGTTTTGATCCATATTCGTCCAATTTCTTTATGGTAGTAGGTTCCCATATTTTCATTATAACTAATATGAACAATCCATTAAACAAATATGAAATCACTTTTTTCTTACTCTAAAATTTCATTATAGAAAAACATTATGAAATTATTACAATAAAAATATAACAATTTCTATAAATTATTAACATTATAAAATAATAATTTTTAATCAAATATCGTTGAATTGAATAAAATATTTTTCCTGGGGAGGAAATGAATATACATATTTAGATGGTAAATTTTCATAAGCTAGTAAAAAAATTAGACATTATTAATCCCTCAAAAACATTGTGTTAGGAAATTGATGTTGTTTTTACCAATATATGTTTTTTATGAAATATTTATCCATAATTGGATCCCATGTCATACATCTAATCACATTTAACATTTTTCAATGTTTTTCACTTTTCTTCATTATACATTTAGATGTTTTAAATTGAGTAATCTAAATTTAACTTTTAATTCAATTGTTGATAGTGAATATGTATCCCAAAGTTATTAAAATATTTTTATTCCTTAGGATATAATAAAGTTTTATATATTATACAATAATAAATCAATTATAATTTATGTTTATCTATGATTTCTCATTTTTACTAATTCAAAAAATTCTTAAATTCATGAATATAAATACATTTTATATAGATGATATGATTTCATATATTCTTCATATATTATTTTTTCATTTTACCATTGTTTTTTATTATTTAATATTCAATATATACATAAAATTACCCTTTGAAATAATGGTTTTCATTTCATTGAATAAGTAATTATAGAATGTATTCTCCTTAAATTGATGGAAAAATTATTTATAATCAGAATAATTATATAAAAATATATTTTTAGGGAGGTTCAATAATGTTTTATTAATAATGAATTATACATTGGTTATTTTAGTGCAGAAATTTTGTTACAGTTGAATATATGTAGTATAAAAATGATAAAAAAATGATATTTTTCTCTATACTGTGATTATGATGTCATATGAGGGTTTTTTTCATATAATATTTTGAGAAACATCAACTACCTTGGTTCTATTATTCTAGGAATATTTCTATTTGGATTTCCATTTTGGAATAATACTCTTACAGCCAAAACCATGTGCTCATACATTCATTCCATCGTATAGTGGGTGTCAGATCACCATAATGGTTAGTGGCATCACCTCCTTGATAAAAATCATAAGAGGGGATGTTTGTCCTTCTTTCCATATATTACATTGTAAATATTTGTGTTGATACTAGGTTTCCATCATAGACATAAAACAATATCATAAAAATATTTTTCGATGAAACATACTCGTGGAATTATGATAATTACATCCCAAAATACCATGATATAGTGAAAAACGTTTTTGGGAGAGAATATATCTTCAAATATCATCAAACATCATTTGGAGAGTTGTAAAATTTTTCAATATATTTTTCATGATGGTTCATAAGGGTGTAATATATTTTTCATGTATTTAATATTATGAACACGACTCAAGTAATATATTAACCATCACATAATGAAACATAAAATCATCTGAGAAAGGACCCTTGGATCATTTCCTTGGGAAAGCATGGCTTCTCACTAGATGCAACTCATGCTCATCACATGTAGAATTATGGTTTATTATGAATTGGAAAAAATAACCAATCATATAAATAATCTAAATATAGTTGGAAATGGAAACCATGTCTTACCAGAAGAATAATTTTAAACATATCACATGAGTCGTCTTCTCTGAATCCCATATAGTAGCATAGGATCATCAGTTAGTGAATCCCTATCTTATTGTCAAAGGAAACTCATGATTTTCACATAATTATCTTATCTGTATCACATATGAAAAAATAAATATTATTCTACTCACTTACAGTTATAATGAAGATAAATTATTCTCATTACATTGTGCTACTATTCTCACCACATAGGACTCTCTATCCATTCATGTGAGGTAAAGAACATTTCCGCATCGCTTCATAAATGTGTAGATATATCCAATCATTCTCAAATATGATTCATATGATAGTTACATAAGTCCAATTAGGATTATCATGCAAGTAACTCCATGATAATCACCATTAGATGTAATTATAATACATTAGTTGGGTATTATCCAAATAACATCACATCATAAATCATTTTATTGTCCCACAAGGGACTGTTAGCTTCTCATGTCTAGTGGTTATGTTTCAACAATTAATAATTATGTATAAACAAATATCATATTAATTAGAATTTGATGTGGATAAAAATATGCATAAAATGTATGGTAATGGTAATTTCATGCATTTATTTAGTAACAAATTGCAGTTTAGTGTCCGGTTGATACATGTTGAAGGATAGGTGAGATGCAGGTTACATTTTTTAAAATTTACAAGATTTATAGATACCTCCTTGTTCTGAGGATATGGTATGATAGAAGTTTCATGATTGATCCCAAATAAGGATTCAAATATATCATATTAAATATTAAGAATAACAACTCACATAGTTAATATTGTATTTTTTAATGTCGTCTAACTAATTAATACCATGTAGTTCAATGTTATGAAGTACAGATTATTATTTCCTGAAATGGGGGAGAACAGATGGGATGGACTGTATATTACACTATAAAGATCCTATAAGATATAAGTAATCCATTACTCATAAAATGAGACATCCCTTTCTCATAACATGGGGAATACTTTGATCTTCATACAAGGAATCAAATCCTCATCTAGTGAAATGAGTTTTATTTTAATATCATTAAGTGGATAGGATTCTATAGTGGAAGGGTTAATATTTGCGGGGTAGAGTTGGGGATTTCCCATTATAGTACCATTTGAAAATTTTACATTGATCTAACAATTTTGGTTTAAATTTATGAAAACATGATGGGGGTATACACCAAATCTTACTCTCGTGGGTTTTATTCAGGATTTAGTAGTTCATGAGTTGTGCGTATGGATATATTATGGATCATGTCAATAAAGTGTATTAAATATTATGGATCCTACCAAAAACATGCATGATATATAGGGAACATGAATAATATGGTATATCTATAGTATTAAGTGGTTATGGAACTTAACAACCAATATTTCATGCAATGGTATTGTAAATGAGAGGCCCTAAGACCATATGTGCCTTTAAAATTTTCATCACTATCACTTGTTCAATTTGATGAGAATGAATTAACTGAAAAAACCTATGGTAGTATCAATCATGAAATAGTCAATAAGTATTCCACCATGATATGTGGCTTATAAAAAATAACAGTTATTTAGATCATGATGATTCAGGAGAACTGGTCCTTTGTCATAAAATGTCTTCATGGAAACCTTGAAATGGGTTTCATGTATGTTTGGTATTTCACCAAACCACATGTTTCCCATGATTTAAACCCCTGTTAAAGAATGTTTTCTTCAAAGAAAGGATATTAATGGAATAATTCCAAATATAAACTAAATAAATGAATTAATTGTGATTAAAAATTCATCCATTTTCTCACATATCGGGGTTCATTGTGATAAATACAGTCACAAAATTCATGGAAGCCCATGTTATAAAATCGTTGAAATTCATCTTGAATGTCCAATGGTCATCTACCTCATAATGGAATATAAAGGTTATTAATAGTCTTATATCAATATCAATAGATGTTTTCCTATATTTTTTCATACTTATGTTAATGAATAGTACCATGCTGTAACATTATTGGTTCCCAAAACATATTCATGGGATGGAAATTTGATTTTTAATAGATATCTAAAACTCAATTCGAGAAACTATTTGTTACAAAAAATTCTAATTATTTTATATATATTTTTCTTTATTCTCCATATTTTCACCCTTCATCTTTTTGTATGTGTTATGTTATTCCATAATGGAATATTTTCCTCACTAAAATATACAAAGCCTTAGAATGGGAATCAATGGGTGAAAAGGAAAACCAAATTATAAAAGGGAATAAATTGAATTTTCTGACAATCTGGTTTACATAATATGTGTTAACTATATAAATATAATTTTCTAGAGGACTCCAAATGTAAAGAAAAATATTTTCACAATGTATTAAATAATTTATCACTTTTCATGATACTAAATATTTTATGGGAATCAAATGATTGGTCTCATTTTTGATTGAGATTCCATTGATTATTCAAATAGTTTCTTCATGTTATAGTCTTGAGATGGTACGTTACTCTAAAAACATCCCTGAATAAATGCACGAATGAATTTATTTTTGAGTAATATGTTATGTGAACTATAAAAGTAGACACCTCTTTACTTTTATCACAGAATGTTAATGGGTTTTTAGAATTTATAATATTGATGTAAGAGAAGGAAAATGATTCTAATAAAAAAATTATGTATAAATGACCAATCTAATTAGAATACAATTATTTAATGACTAAAAGATGATCATTTGTAGTATTGTTTTCTAAAATTTTCTACCATTATACAATATAATGTTTAAATATTGTATAGTGTTTAAAAATTCCATCATTGAGGCCCTAAGAACTTGTTTAATTGTTCTTATAGGTACATAATGTTGAACATGGATACATATCAAAGAAAGGGAAAACATACCATATGTATTTTATATGATCTGTATTAATAAAAATAAATTTAATTGAGGGGAATAAAATATAAAAACATCATCACCTAAAATTTCAGAAATATTATTTTTGTATATAAAATTAAAATCTTGTTTTGATAGAGGATTAAGTCCTTTTACCTAGAGGAAATATTACTAGTTAATGGTATATAGTGAAAAAATCCCCCAATCACATGAGATGATATTATATGAGATATAAATTGTCATATATTAGGATGTATCGTGAATATTTATTCCACATATATCCACATCTAGAATATATATTATAGTTTTCAAGGAATATTAACTACTTATTGTTTTCAACATTATCAAGGTAAGGAAAAAATTATCCAATGGGATATTTTCCAAGTTAAATACATACCCATCCATTGAGTAGCATACGATCATTTTATTCATGTATACAATGTTTGAGAGGACCTGGATTTGACACTAGTTCTTACAAAGAGGTTGATGATAGATTATTTAAGTGTACTATGGTAAAATATCCCCACAAATAATGTTATAAAAATCCTAATAAGTATCAATATAATTCTAAATATATACTTAATGTATAATTATAAGGAGACCAATGAAGATAATTTGATCTCTAATGTGAATCACATTCTAGTGGAAAAAGGTAGTTTTGTAAGTGGTCCAATATAATAAATAAGTAAATATATTTTATGGAAATAATTTAGAGGTTAGCATGGATATATTTCTAGATATAGGAAAAATAAGATACCTTATTTTTGTTTTGTATTAACATTTATTGGAATAAATAAGAATCATTGTTAAGATGGAGAAATTGGGAGGTTCTTATTCCATCAAATATTTTTTCCACAAGAAGGATATTTTTTACAAAAAATATGATGCAATTTAATAATAAAAATCCCTTTTGAATTTTTAGATTCCATTTTTGTTTCTTTATGACTTCATCACCATGAATATCTGTGATTCTGTGTATTTGATTCCCACTAGACCACCAAACATGAACATCAGATGGAGTCATCCACGACATCTCGAGTCGTTCATTGGTTTTACCAAAATCAGTGTTAATAATAGTTTTTATTCCATCCTTACCATATACAAAAGGGTTTTATAATGTTTTGTAGAAAGGTAATTGTAAATAAATTTTCATACTATATGGATATTTAAGATGGGGTAATAGTTTCACCCATTGAATAGAACATGATCTATAATAAATAAAACCATTATTATCTCACCTTACAATTTGTTAGCGAACATCAACTTAAAATATTCTATTTACTAGTTTGGGAAATTAATTTCATCCCATGGTTAGTTAAAGATGATTTCTATGTTAATACATGATGAGAGTGATTACTAAAATAAATGTTCACTTAATGATGATGTTCTATTATTTCTCCAAAACTAAGACATTGGAAAACAAATGCATGCATGATAGTTTTAATTAAATAACCAATGCTACTATTTGATAATGTCTTGTGTTATAAATGATATTTTGGTTTTTTGTGATTCACCATGGTTATCATGTTGTCCATGGAGGAGTTCCCATCTTGATGGGATAATAGTTGTGGAAGGTGGTTCAATGGGATCCTTCTCCTCCTTCAGTCATTGATTCAAGATGAGTAATATCTAAGAGGGGGTGGATTATATAAAAAAATGTTTGGATGATTACTAAACCTTTGTTATGTGTATATTTACTCTATTATTTCAACATGGGTACCATATGTTCGATAATGTATAGCTGGATGATAATGTTATTTTGGATGATGCATATTAAAAATTTGACAAATTTAAGAAGAACATTTCCAATGAATTTTGCGTGAGAAGTTCCAAAAAAAATATTATATAAATCCATGTACTAATATTTTACACCATTTAGTTATTTTATCCTGGTGTGAGTTTGAGAGGTACATAACTTCACTAGAGATGGTGATCTACTTTTATGGCAAGAAAAATCACCTCATAGCTCTAGTTTGAGTGATATATTTTTTTCGATGCTAGGGAATCTCTTTAATGAAATTTTTGATGATAATGAAACACATATATAACATGATGATAATGATTCTAGGTGAATCCCACTGAATGAATTGCTTTTAAGGGGAGTTAGGCATTATAACTATCAATCAATTCAAAATAATCACATTTGAAGAAAACGTAGGATCTTATTAAAGCACTAGTAATTGAAAAAATGGTTGTGATATAATCATACCATTTTTCTATAAATTTATCAAAAAATAATAATTAAGTGGACATATTAAAACATCTTCAATAGAACTCACCTCAATTTATGGATGTAAATCAACCCCCAAATGTGGAATAATGAGTTTGGTTTAACCCCATGATACTGTGTGGGATATTTCATCTTGAGACGGAAGGAATTGTCCCACAATGAGAATAAATATTCCATCACATAAAATAAAAAGAATTATTTCTCATCCACCTTATTTATATCATAATATGATTTATCTTCATGTGTATTATCTCTCCACATTATACATTTGTATACAGTCCATGTAACCATCTATAGAGCCATTTATGGTGGTTTTTGGAGTTAAGACAATGTGGTCCTTTCTACCATAACCATGATTGACCATTGGAACCTCAATTATTAATATAATTCATCTCACCCCCATCATTTATATGATTCTACTACAATATATTTGATTCAATTTCTTTTCTCATTTTATTGTTCCCAAAGTAGGACAGTGTCTTGGAGAAATATAGGCCTTAATGCATTGACATAAGTATATGCTCCTATAATGTCCACAAAGATTTTGGTTATTGAGATGGTTCTAGAAATATCAAAATCACATTATGGTTTCCTTGTTAGTATTCCTGTGTTTTTTATTGTCCATGAATTTTTTTTATATAAACCATTAAAGATAATAGAATAGAATATGTTCTAGATTGAAGAATCAATGGAGTGAGTAATGAAATATGAGGCTACCGATTCGTACCCCCATATTTACTATGACCCTAGTCCATCATAGAGGATCCAAAAAATCAACACTCTTATTGAGTTACTAAAGGTTTTTCTCATCTACAAACCATCCCCCTAAAGAGATTGGAAAATCTAGGTCAGTTATCGTTGAGGTATACAGAGTAGTTCATAACAACATGTTGGAGATCATTTGGAATTTTCTCACACATTCCAATTCAATATAGGTATTTGAAAACATTAAATTATTTCGTCACACGTTCTTTGTCTTGTGGGATAGTGTCATTTACTATTATCACTATTATACAATGATTTTTTACTTTTTCATTTTCTAATAATGTCTATAATTGGGGTAGTTAAATAACACTTGGTACACATTATTCACTAAGGTGTAACATATCATTGAGTGGTTGATCTGGGGTCTTTCTAAATAGGGGAGGAAACATGAGAGGATTTTGATTTTATCTCTATAAGAGATGATACAAACCTCTATATGGAGGTTTAACAACTGATGTCCTGGAGAAATGCTTCTCAATCATTATGATGATTTGCGTAGTGTAATGTTGTCCTAGGAAATATAAAAGTGAGATTAGATATGGATTATCCATAGAAATAATAGGAGAATGTAAAACATTCCATGTGGGAAAAAACTATTCTTAACAAAAATGAAAATATTTTCTTATGCATTCCCACTTCTAGATATTAGTATTGATATGTAATTATATTACAGGAAATACATAACCTATTTATGTCTTATATAAATCTATTCAAGAAATATGATTATCTATTTTTAAAAATCACAATTTTGTATGGAATATTTCATCATGATGCAACTAATAAATCCATCAACTCTGATTTTTGAAGCAATTTGTAACACCCTAGGTCATTATTGCAAAAAAAAATCACACGTATTTAATTTAAACAAATAATTTGACACTCAATTTATATGAATGTATAATTCCATCCTTAATTACAAAATCAAAAATTATTATTACATATCTCACATACAAATGATAATTTTATGATTAAATAACTAAATAATTCAATAAAAATAATAATTAACAAAACAATTTCCTTTGAATTAATTTAATAATTTTTATCAAATATAAATCAGAATATTTCATAATGAGTCTCTAATAACTCCCTTAAATTGAATAACATGTGTTATCCTCTAAAACATGTCATGTGTACCACTTTTCATCATATACTGTAGAAATAGAAACCTAATAATTGTTGAGAAAAAAATCATAATAATGAAAATATATAAATAAATATATGAAAAATCATAATGTTCTTGGAACTAATAATCATAATAATTAAACAATTAACTAGAATAATAAACACGGTAAATTCATGGAAATGATATAGATCATGGATGTAAATAATATTGATCTAATAAATATATTTTTATTATGATGTGGAGGAATAAACATATATTTAATTATTGAGATCAATATAAATTGAATAAATAATTCCTCATTCAAGAGAATAATATTTCTTCCATTAATTAAATTCTATGAAAATTTAATTGAGATAATAAAAATCACATATTGTGTGAACCTCGAGGATTCTTTCTCATTGTTTTTAGATGTTATTTCTGATAGTTTAGGATTGATGTGTTCCATAGAGTCATTGAACCCAAATGAAAGAACACAATATTTCTAAAATGATGACCACATATGAATCCAACATGGATTTGGTTCAGAACCTACATTCACAATTGGGTGTATATAGATCATATTATGTTTGACTCAACTGATGGAAATTCATATGACTATGGTTGTTCTGGATTTTGTTGTCTAAATTATGTAGTGCTCGTGGTAGTGTGGATTGAAGGTTCTGTCCCTCTTGTCATATAGTGATTTTTGGGAATGTTTGTTGTTACCACATTGTTATATCTATTTTTTTGTTTAATATTGTAATCCTTGAATATGAATTTTGTTATGAATTTTATGGTTATGTTTATTCAAACTTGAATTGTTTAAAATTTACAGTCTTTATTCTAATATGAATTTGTGAAATTGTTCTTAAAACATGTTGTTGAAATTGAGACTCCGGTTTCTTGCATATGGGAACTCATTTTTGGCCATGACATGAATTCAGTCAGGTGTCAGGTTGGATGGAACTCTAGATTGGACCGTGACAAATTATTTCAGATATTTGATCCTTATAATATTGTAACATACAAAAGTTATCATCATAACCTGTAGAAATTGAATCATATGAAAGATTGAGATCAATTGCTCAATAAGTCAAATATAATACAGAAGCAGTCAAAACAATATAAACATTATATGGATGAAATTAATCATATAAATAATTCAATAATAATATAAAATATATATATAATTCTATATCAATGAAAATTGTTGAAAACATCAATATCAATAATATTGTCCACATAATGAATAATGCATAATTCTGTATATAACAAAAATTCAATGAAGTCTTTGTTCCAAGACACTCTAGTTTTAAGGAAAATGAATACACTCTAAAACGACATATTTTGTATCATTTGATATTTTGATGCTTCAGGGGTCTAAAAAACAATAAGCTGCAATGTCAACTGATTTTGTCTAATACATTCACAAAAAGATACAATATGAATTTTCATACCATTTTCTAAGGAACCATATACTAAATAATTAAAACGATATAATTTCATTGAAATATATGTATTCATAATAAAAAACAAACCTTCATCAATAATTATATATCATATATAATATTTATTCATTTATCCATATCATAAAAGTGAAAATATAAACATAAACAATGTAGGGAAAGATGTTGGATGAGATAATAAAAATGTATAAACATATAAAAATAATCAATATTGGAATTTAAATATATGTAATACCAATAATATTACAAAATTTAATAAATAAATTATCATTCTAGGAGAACATACTGTAATATAAATTGTTAAAATTATATGTACTCATTATATTGGATAATTATTATAACGTAATGAAATTTCTATAATAACATGATCAATATCAATCTGGAGAAATAATGTTTATCGATTCAAGCATATTATTAAAATTGTAGGAAAAACATTCCCTATTTGATAACCCACCTATACCAATTATATTGAACCATGGGTATACCCCTATAACCACGGGTATAGGCTATACTCATAGTTTTCACAACTGTGGCCTCTTATGGCTTTAGTATAGACCTATTACCATGGTTTCAATAAAACCTTGGATATATGTCCCATAGATTATTTCATTCGAACTGTTATAATATTTCCACTACAATATTTATATATGTATACCCATGGATTAAACAACTATGGATATATCATTTCCCATTAGAGAACATATACCCAGAGTTCCAAGAACTATGGGTATAGGTAGCTACCTTCATTTGGAATCAACACCGCCACTTCTTCCTATATCACATGAACCTATAATAAACAAACAATATTGTACACATTTAATGAAATATAAATTTTCTATATTCATAATCGATATAAATTCTCATAATAGTTTTCAATCCATTAAAAATTTTAAAACATACATATATATCCATAAAACAAATAAATTCAGGTCATTACAGAATTTCTCTAGTATCCTTCATACATTGTAAAAAATAGAGGGGATCAATATCTCCCACATAGCCAACATCCTAATTCACAATAGTATCACAATCATCATCATCATCATCATTGATTGTATTTTTCTCACCAAAAGCATCATATAGAGAAATAACACCATCAACAACATCATGGCCACCGCCTTCACCTAGATCTCCACTAGGACCCTAATTAGAATACCTCAGGGCATCATTTAAAGAATACATCGAAGCCATATATGAATTAATAGTAGTCGTAGCCAATGATGGATGTTACTAACTAAAAAAACATATCAATTTTTAATTTTTTGGTTATTATATTTCTTCCTTCACACTTTTGTTTTCTAATTTCAAAATCATAAAATGCTATTTTTTCCCTCGTCCACATCTTCATTAGAGATTTATAGCTTGAGGGGTCTGAGTGGCTTGAGATTAGCTCGATATGTACCACTAGATATAGGGACTATTTTTTCCTTTTCAACATTGGACTCAACATTAGTGCTCATTACCATGTCATATTCATTATCATCAAGGGCCTTTAGGATTGTCTTTTGAAAATATAAATAATATTTATTATTAGGAATTATATAAAAATATTTGAATTATAAATAAACTGTAACAATATTTTATTTTATTTTTGTATTTAATTCACTTCTATCCTTTTTCCTCAAAACATGAGAAAACTATTTAGCTTGAGGTACACAACCTTTGATACCAAATAAAGATTTTAGAAAATGGCTATGATTAGTAAACAAATATTTAGAATATAAATATTATATTATCATTACGGATAATAAAATATAATGACTATAAAATGAATGAAAAATTGCAAAATCTAAAAATGTGAAAATATTGATAACAATGTCATATATAAAATCTTATGAAAACAAATTAAAATTTTAGTTACATATTATGAACATTCAAAAATCATTAGTACAAATGCCTTATATTCATTTCATAATGGAAAATTGGAATATTAGCATAATAAGAATTTGGATATTAAACTTATTATCTAGATTCCCATTAGGTCTAGAGACCAATTGGCCTATAGGACTAAGGGAAAATTAGTCTATATTCCTAATTTCCTATTTGATTGTATACCTAATAGACTATTAATATATATTGAAATTGACCAATAGGCTAATAACCCAATTTTCCGAAAGTCATATATGGAAAATATCCATTGGGCTAATAGGGAATTGGAAAATTAGAACAATCGACCAATTTTACATTATTCATATAGCACAATTGTCCATTATGCCTATAGAGATATTCTAAATTTTTCCTATATGGAAATTTTCCATTATGCCAATATAATATTGTATTTGTTTCATAATATCCAATTGGCCTCTATCTGTAATAGAAATTTGTTCTATATGCCGTTTATATAATTGTAATATGGGCCTAATTTCTCAATTTCCCATTGGGCCTATAGGGTGATAACTATTTTTTCAATATCCTATTGGCTTGTAAGCCTAATCTTAGGTTGGGGTATATGAATATTGGCTAATTAGTCTACAAGACTAATGGATAAATGACCAATATTCCTAAAATACAAATTGGTTATTTGGCTTATTGAGAATTGAATCCTTGGCCTATATCCAACTAGGGCCTATATGCATAATGGCTAATTGGGCTATAGGCCTAATTTCTAAATGGGGATATAGGCATAATGGCTAGTTGGTCCAAATGCCTAATTTCCAATTATCCTATAGGAATAATATATTAGTAGTCCATTAGGCCTATAGCCTAATTTTTCTTTAGAAAAATAAAGAAATTGAACATTAGGTCTATAGTGAAGTTAGACATTAGTCCTATTATTAATTGGCACAGAAACCTAGAGTCTTATTTTCCATTGGTCTTATACTCCAATTGGCCATTTGGCCTATTAAGAAATTGCCTATTAGGCATATAGCCTATTAGAATGTAATCGTAATTGAAAATTTTCATATATTCCAATAGCCAATTTTTCCATTAGTCATATAATATAGTTAGAAAGTAGGAATTTATGGAAACTGGCATCGGGGCATAAGGACCAATTGGCCTTTAAGAATAATGTAAAATTGGAAAATATTCCTATGGAAAATTGGCCTAAAGTCTTAAACATCCAATTTCAAATTTGACCTATGGGGAAAATAATCAATATTCCATTATCCAGTTGGAATCTATACGTGATGGAGAAATGGGTTCTATTACTAATGGCCAATTGGGATATATACATGATGAAAAATTTTCAAATAGTCCTAAAAGGAAAATTGTCTGTTAGGACTATATAACAATTTTCCATTTGAAAAGGTGTATTTTAAGTTGTATACTAATGATATTAATGATAATAAACTAGAAAATTAGGCTTAAAAATCGTAAAAATAACAATAAACATAAGGACATTATTTAAATTCATATTAATTTAAACTTGGCTTGTCATACATGGGAATTGTCATTAACCTAGATATGATTTTATATTTTATTGAATCTTTATTCTTTTTGACATTCCCAGACCCTTCTAAAAGAAAATCAATATAAGTATTGAGATTATATTTTATAAGAAAACCATTAATTATTTGGAATACATTATACTTATAAATCTTCCAAAATTAAATAATATTTTGATATTGGGTTTTGGAATAATAGGTAATATGGGTACACCCACTAAATTATAACCAACTCTTCTCTTCTTCCCAATATGTGACTCATGATTTTATGATCTCCATAACTCATGATGATCTATCAACCTTATAGTCATAGCATCTCCACTATCTATAAATATATACTAAATCCAAAATGATTATGCTAATTCATATAAATAAAAATATATATATATATATATATATATATCTCATAAAAATATCTACACTAATAGTTTTTTTCCATCACTATGATGTCTCTACAAAACCGGTTCAAATGGAATGATATCGCGGTACTGTGCTAATGTGTTAATAAAATTTCTACACATCCTGGAATTTTAAAATAAGGTCATCTAATTATGATTGTAATCCACCATTATCCTTTTCTAGTGATTTCGTGCTTCTTGTAAATTATTTCACCCATGCCAGATACTAAGAGATGTCATTGAATAATATCAGATGGGTAAAAGAATAATCACATCATGTTAAAATAAAGAAAAATGGTGTTATATATTTTAAAGATATTATAATAAAAAATCATTATGTAGGATACTCAATATGATTTTATCAATATGTCGAATGTCATAGATCAGCAGACTCAAAGTTTTTATTCAAATACAAGCTTTGGGGGATCATCATGCATATGAGAGAAATATGAAGTAATAGACTTATCAGTTTATAGATGGATGAAAGGAAATTGATATGGTATACACATGGAAAAATATGTGTTGTATCCTAGGGGATACATCAATGGATATGGATCTTGTAAATGTGGGTACATCCGTGGAGGGAGTGCAGATGTGGTATTGGATGAAGATAATAAATGAGATGATGGAGTCAAGAGTGGGAACCTCATTATTCGCTCAAGAAGAGAATGGAAAGATGTTCTATATGGGGTTTATGTTTGCGGGACAGTGTAGGAAAAGGTATGATGAGTTCTACATCGATGTCAAGGACCATCACTAGTTGGTTTCATTCTAGAAAGATGCATATTCAACTTTGGGTGAACTGAATTTTTCTAAATACAAGAAACAGAATATTTTATGGGATTATATGAAATAATAATGATTTTTTTTCAATTATTATACCCACTAAGGGAACGATGGAGGAAATTCACGATCATTCAGCATTCAATTAATATTAAATAGTCACTTCCTTCAATGTTTTGATGTATTTCTTATAATCTAGATACGAATGAAAATTATATTTTTAATTTTTTTTAAAAACATGCATACATCTTAGAGGTCAATGAAGGATTATGAAATTTCATAAATTCCTTTAATAAAACCTATGTATAAATATTTTTGAACACTTTTAAATCCTTGATTTCTATCTTCAAATAAATATAATTAAATAAAAAAACATACAACACTAAAAAAGTAGATAATTCAAAACTAAAACTAATTATAGAAATATAATCATGGAAAAAACATGTCTATGTAAACATGATGAATATATAACATATATATTTACTTCTATATATTACCCAACCCTACTTAAGTTTCAATATTAAATCTCACAGTTGGATAATTTGAGTCATCTAATGAATCATTTTCCTTTCCCTAAAAGGGAGTATCAGTGGGGGATGACTATTACCCATAATCATGTAAAATATATATTAGGATTACCTAATTATTGTAATCATTATCTAGTGTCATATGATCTTACACATAAACCACAAGTTTGCGGATTGATTTAAAAAATATATGGTTCATTGGAATGATGGAAATGAATCATGTCAATAACTATAAATAGATAGTCCTAAATAAATTTACACTATCATGAAAATTAATAAAACCATTTATAATTCATCATAATGACTTTTCCTTGAGATTAGTAATACAATAACATAATTTTCTCTTATTTTACATAATAAAACATTCATCATATTGAGTTAGACTATCAAATGATCAGGTATATTAATCCATTCCACCAGATAACATTACACCATTAAGAAATATTCTCATTTTCACCAATTATTTAGTTGTTACAAATTTATAACCATTTATTCTAATTGATTTCCAATCTCAAACAAATGAACCTGGACCAATATTAAATGATCCTAATTCATGAGTAATATAATCAATTTTTATACTCAATACAAAAAATATATCTGAATAATAAAATCAAATTGATTTGATTACTTTAGTCTAATTAATTTAATTTTCATTCCTCTGCTTTCGAATATATAAGAATCTTTAGGCTAAACAAATCCCATATCATTATCAAAGGAAAAGTTAGATTAAATCTATTTATAATTTGATTATGTTTGCAACATAAAATGATAGTAAAAGTATAATGATTATTTAAAATTACATATTATGAGAGAACATAGAAAATATCCCAATTAGATAAATGATATAGTCATCAAACAGTCCATAGTTAAACTATATTGTGCGATGTTCCATGTCACTCTCTTCATTGATAAATTTATCTAATGTATACGACCCAATGATTCCTCTTATAAATTGATGATATAGAAATGACAACTCAATTTCTACATACAATTCGTCTTAATTTCTCATTATTCAATTCTGTAAAATACACACATCAGAAAAATACATTAAAAAATACATATTTTTATTATCATGTTAACCACTCATAATCAAACCATCTAGATAATTATTATTCCAAAAATATGATATCATAGTTGGAAAATTATGTTTATTAGGATACATCCACCAAAAAGCGTTTCCCCCCAGGAAGTCTTCCAATTTTAATATGGACTATTAACCGAAACATTTTTGTGAAAAATGATGGATGAAATATTTTTCCATCTCACTCAAAATTAATGTCACCTCATACAACATTTGTATTAGTAATTACATAGATACCTATTTATAATGGTAGGGACCCCTATCAATTAAATTGTTAAAATATAGTATTTGAGGAATTATTGGGGGCCAAAATGACATTTTTCAATAATTGTAAATATTTTATATGGTATAATAGTATGTCAGGATCTACATGTTTGGATTTGAAGATTAGGATATGTAGGTTAGGATTTGTATATCTGGACAAATATGTCAGGAATGGTAGGTCAAAATCATTGATTCGATGATGGTAGGTTGCAATGGTGAGTCAAGATCAATATGTTGCAAATGTTGACATAGGATTTTTAGGTTGTGATAGTTAACTAGGATCAGTAGGTTATAATTTTTGGTCCAATAGTGAATCATTCCTACTATTTTCAAAATTTCCAATTTTGTCCATTATTTTATAGTTTTTCCCTTATGATGTCCCTTTTGATGTGAAATGAGTTTAATTCCACATTTATGTGTGGTAAAAGGAATTTAAAGAGTTATAAATCATATAATGTATTTTTACAAATATATGGAGGTATTTAATTAGTCAAACCATGTGGTTTAATGTGATTTTCCATAATAAAATTTCCTATCCAATTTAAATATCATGTGTTTAAGATTTAATTTTTCAAATGGAAATTGTATTAGTTAATTTCTTATCCATTTATTTAATATGGGGTGTTTTAAATTCATCTTCCAATAAGAGATGTGCATCTAGGTTGCAGGAATTAGTTGGAGGTTTTTTAGAGGTTTTCCTACTGTATGAAATCTCTTACACTGGTGCATTAATGAATTCAGGATCATTTATTCTTCCATGTTGGGATCAATTTATCTCTCATGTATTTTTGTATCATTTTGTGTGGGTGTATTAATGTCTCCATTTAGAATACATTATAATAAAATCAAAATATGGAAAAATAATTTTTTTTGTGATAAATATGTGGGACTAGGAAATGTGATATGATCTACATTGTTATTTGTTGATAATTAGAATGTATAAGATATATTCCTACATTTAATCATGGTTGTTAGGGGTCCTTGGTTCTGTAGATTATGTTTATGAATTCAGGTTGGTATGATTATTTTTAAAAATGAATAAAATCATTTAACAATGTTTATTATTCTGAAATTAATGGAATCCGCATGATTGAATGGTTTATGTGACAACACCCTTAACAATTATATTTGAATAATGGATGGCATAGTAGATCTTGATGCATGCCTTTCTCTTTTATGTGATGTAACCTTTTAGTGGATATAATTGTGTTCTTTTGGATGGAATGGGTGATATTTTAATGGAATAATGGATATGTTGTCCTATGTGGTGATGGTGGATGAGATGTTTTAGGTAGTGGTTATGTGTTTTTTGTAATGGTATTGGTGGTTGTATAGTCGGGTTATGATGGGAATAGTTCTACAATGGGTTTGAATGGTCATTCTTGTGTGGATATAGAGCTAGTCTATAAAAAGGGAATGAGGAAACAAATTGGTGGAAATGTTGGATTACTAGAATGAAATTAATTGGACGTTGGGTGGTGCAACATTCTTTGTGTTCGGTTTTTTATTAAGTTCATAAATTTGATTTCCCTAGGAAGTATTGAACTATATCGGTATATTATTTCATGGGAATGATATGTAAATATATATTATTTGAAAGGGAATGTGGAAAGTGAATATTTAATGAATGAATGAAAATATGATGGAATTTAGTGAACCATTGTGTTGCTAAAATTGGATTATTCATCATTTTTGAAACATATTATGTGTCTAAATGTCAAAAAAAAGTGTAATGTTACTTGTGTATTATATTCACTTGTATGGTTATGTTCATATACTATGTTGAAGATATTGTTAAATCGAGTCACATATTATGTGAATTAATAATGACTATTAATGACTTCAAATGGACAAGTTTACTAATGAACATGATGAAGCATTGTATTGTTTCAGCTATTAATGATAATATATAAACATACCGGATGGTGGTATAAATTGTGTTATGTCCCTTTCAGTGTTCTTTAATTAAGTGGTAGAATTAATGTTAGCAGTATAATTGGGTGGTTGGTGTTATATTGAGACCCCAATAGTTGGGATTGAGTGTTTAATACCATATATATATATCTATATTTTTCCAATTGATTTATATACACAACCCATCGTAGCTGAACACCATTCGTCAAACACCCACGATTTCATTGGGGGATAGGATGCCTTACAAATGAACTAGGTGGGAGGATGGATGTTTGGCCACCCTCTCTTCCCTACTCCCTCTTCTAGGAAATTACAACCCATGATTCCTTGGGCTTATAGTTGATTATGAGCCCCAGGAATGTGCGGGCACGTTCCATTTTCCCAGGTGTCTTCGTGATGAGATGAGTTCTGGTTCCCATGTGACTTCAGGATGAGATGTGTGGTGATTTACTTGGTTTTTTTCAAAATTTTTTGTTGTATGTAGCATATGTTTTTATGGGTAGGGCATGGTTGTGAGGCCCTTGTGTGTTCAGGATATATGTGATGACTTTCGTTTTCCTAGGTTGTGAGACTATACATATAGCCTTGGTTTGTGCGGGAGGGTTGTGACAAGGTATATTTGGATGAGGTGGGAGTTACATGATATTTTCGGCCTGTGTGAGAGAGTGTATAATTGGTGGTAATGTGTGGTACGATACACTATCATTGATGTGCTAATTATATTTCATTACACAACATTTGTAATTTGTTGAGCGTACATTGGTGAGGTTGGGAGTGTCAGTATACATATTCAGGTTTTGTTTGGTTCTACATATCTCACATTGGTCCATAAATAAAATGTTTTTTCATGTTCCTGAGAGACTATATTCTTACTATAGATTATAATTGTATTCACAACCTACTTATAATAAAACCATTTTTAATTTTTTAATAATATTTTGTAGACAATGCAAGACATTTCGAGATCATTTTTTGAAGATTCTATTGTGTAAATTCCATAATGTTTACTAATTTGTTTGATCATTTAGATACTTTTATATTTATTAGTTATGATAAATACATGCATTGATGGATGGATTGGATTTAGTTTATATATTTAACAGAGTTATTTTTGGGATGAACATTCTTATCTCTGGATTATATTTTCTTGTTATCTGTAATACCTCTCAAATTGTGATATCTATGTACCCTTTGTGCTAGTCACCACCACAAAGCCTTCTAGAGGATGGACTAAGGCGAATATATCTCTCTTACTTCATTTATATCTCATGATGGGTATCTTTGGAGGGATACAATCATTACATAATTCTATTATAGATGATGGGGGTGAGATATACTGCATTTTAGTGTACAACATAGTGAGGAATGATTGGGTTGGTAGCAAAACCATGTCACTTGGCTTAGCTGGGTGACATAGGTTATGGATACATTCCATTAAATTAAATATAATGTCCCACTAGGATACAATAAATGGACTCTGAGACTATTGAATGATGAAGGTAGACTACACCATTTGAAGGGTAGAGGGTTTAGGAAAGGAATACACATCATGGTGTCTTTATTTTATATTTGAATTGATGATTTTGTGAAGTTAATGTGAATTAAGAGAATAGTAAAATTTTGTATATGTTTCTGTAATAATTCATATGATTATATTACTACCATGATTAATTAATTATTAATGGGTTATTTTAATAACAAACAAGATTGAGTAATATGGTGGTTAACTATCTTGGTCTGTTTGTTTGAAACCATTTTATGATTTTAATGTGTTGTTTCCCATCCTATTATAGAATTATTATTAAAAAATTAAATTTTCATTCTATTTTTAGAGAAGTACAACATTTCATCTTTTTTTATATTGTTTGAAGTTATTAGTGAAAAATTCTTAGTGTATCATGTTGTATAATTTTTGACCCTTATAGGGAATGTCAGAACGAAGTATACTTCATAGTTACACGATAAAATAAATTATATTAGATACAAAGTTCAGAATTATTCTAGATTCCTTGTGAAGTAATATTCGATGTCATTATTTAATTTCAATTTATCTAATAAAAGAGAAATTGAATTATTGAAAAATGATGTTTTTGAAATATATATTCTGAAATATCTTATGTTGAAGTCCTAATAATTAAATACATCATTTTAATATTTAAAAATATTTTTCATGAATAAGTTTATGTTTAATTGGGATAACTAAATTTCTTCAGTATTGATATATCTTTATGTTGTGATCATGTGTTAGGCTAGAAAATCTTATCACATTTATATCTAAACATAGGAAAATGATAATCATGGTCAGTTGTAAGCTACCGATACATAAAAACTATTTGAATAATTAAAAATATTATTTTATGAGTGATATGTAATTATAAATGATAAAATTACCTTATCTAACATACTGATTCATTGGTAGTTTATAATGTGAAGTAAGAATAAATTTTAAATCATTGGTTTTCCAACTAAGGAAATTCTAGTATGGTAGATGTGCACACGTAGTATGTGTTATACATTACTTATAAATATTTATTTACAATCATTTTGTCCTTGTTTTAGTGTATTATCATCTTTTTTTGAACTATGATATGATTAAATAATGTTTATCTTTTGTATGGTAAGTCGTGATATTTATTAATATAAAATGTGAGGTTATGATTTTGTATTCTGAATGCATGTTTCATTGATCAAAGAAGTGGTTAATGAATATTCTCCTTCACCATCATAAAACATGAAACATAGTAATAAAACATGTGCTGTTTGATTTTTGTTGAAAGAAGGAAACATTTACCTTCATTATTATGATAACATGTTATTTATGTAATATAATATCTCAATTGAACACATGAATATGGAATATATAATTTTTTTTCAAAGGAAGTTTAATGTTTATCTCCTTTATAATAATATGAACCGAGAAGGTATAGTTTAATCATATTGAATATGGTGTCTAATATAACAAGTGTATATTTTTATCATTATGACCAGTGCAAATTGAAGTTATTTAGATGAATGATATAATGTTTCATTACTATTTTGAGGGGTTAAATTATTATCATTTCATTGATTCGATCTCATGCCTTATAGAAAATAGTATGTTTGTATGCCTTTTCTATTCTATGATTTTTGTTGATTCTGAGACATTGGATATGAATTCATGATTAAACTCACAAAGTCATTAATGGTTAATCACTTACATGTGACTAACATACAAATTTCTCCTGGAAAATTTAAAATCATGTGAATGTAGCCTTGAAAAATAATTATGCGAAATAATTGATTCCCGTTAAATTTTCTATATGATGAAATGTGTTAATGATATATGTGGATGTTCTGATTTTTTTTGCTTGTGATGTGTATGATCAAAACATTTCAAGCACATGATGATGGGAATTCAGGATCATTAATTGAGACGTTTTTTAGATTTAGGTGACTAAAACTATGTGGGAGAGTAATTTCTTCCAAAATAAGATAATTTCTCAACACTGGATAGGTAATTATTCAATTTATGTTATTTGGGATTTTTTGATGATAATTATGATAGTTAGTTCGGAAAATTTTGCGAATAAGATAGATTAGGTGGTTGTCTGAAAATGTTAGTTTCCAGTGGATGGTAAATTAATTTGGTGATTTAGTTTCATGAAAATAATGGTATATGTTTTTTAGATGGTGAGTCTAGGGGCAGTGGATCTTTTGTATTGTAGTGATAATGTGTGGTAGATGAGATATATGGTTGTCCTGATGTTTTTACTTGTGTAATTCTTATGATGTGCTGTAATAATGTTGGGTAAATTCCCCACAAAATAAAAATAAAAACATAATGTCATCAATAAAATAAAATAATTATTTTGGTAATCTTGAAAGAAATGATGATGTGAAAACCTACCGCATATAATTTATTTTTATAAACAAATTGGTGAGAATGTTTTAATGTTATCTTGTTTTCTTTTTGGTTTTTTGAGATTGATTTTCTATAGATGAAATTTTTTATAACCTCAAATAAAATGCTGAGTGGGGAAATTATTTCCCGCATCATGACAAGTTATATTACGTAAAATCTAAAATAGATCATGTGAGTTAGTGCCACCCAAAGTGGACTATATCATGGTATGGTGGATGAGTTCCTTCGATTTGAATGATATTTATATGTCTATCTATATTTAGTAAGATTTTTGTGTTGGTGGAGGTATTTTTTTTAAAACCTTCATGTAATGAAATTAAACTATGATGAATGTATAAATTTTAAATGTTGAACCCCTTGTGATTTCTACATATTTATGATCCTATTAATAAATGTTTTCCTGAAAACTATCAAAAAACGTTATGCATGGATAAGATAGTATGTTAAAAACTCTATTCATAATTTATGATCGATATAATTTATCAAATTCTTGTTTTGAAAATATAGTATTAATATTAACATGGTAACGATGAAGAAAGAGTTTTGATAATTGAATGTTATAATATTTTGTGAGTACATGAACCCATCCAATAAAGGTTAGTGGTCTTGGGGAACATTTTTGAATGAATGGTTTTTTTAATATATTTGATAAAATCTTATTCACAAATAGTATATTTATGAATTCCATGGAACAAAGTGTATTCAAAATGGGTTTTGACTTAAATTCATTTTCTTATCATAATGATTTTTTTAGATTTTCAGTGAAATGATTTAATATGTCTATTTTGAATCATATAATTCATCTAAACAAAATGTTAATATAAATGTTTAAAAATTAATAAAATTTTAAATCGGGCATGGTATTTTGTTTTCATCATGTTTTTTAAGAGTCATATGTTTTAAATATTTTGAATTTATATTTTATAGATTATAAATTGATGAATATGCATGTATTGATTTTCCTTCAATGTAATTTTTATGTGAATTTGTTTATATAAAATGTGTAACATTTTTTTCTAGGATTTGGAAAAATACCTTACATTTGAAATAACGTGAAAAAATTCAATATGACCCCCTCCATGGAGTTATTATGGATGTTCATTTGTTATTAATTTCATTCTATACTTGTCATACCTATCCACGTGTTCTTGTTTTTTTTGAGAGGTATCTTCCCTAGTAGATTGAATTTAATGTAGTGTAGATTTTAACTTCTTCCCATAGGGGATATTGTGTTATATATATATCGAGAAACAGGAGACTTATCTCAACAGATGGTTGTTTGTAACCTTCCCCTATTTTCCCCTGGGTTGGTTTTGAATTCTAGAGGGTTATAATGTGTTTGAGATTTATTGGAAGTAATGGTCAAGACCTCAGTGGTACATTACATTGTAAAAATATGTTTTTTGAGGTGTTCAGTTGGGAAAATGTGACATATACAAACAAATTGAAAAATATTCATGCTCACAATAGTAGGTCATGATTAGTAGTATATTATATCTAGGTTAATATTGGTAGGTCCTGATTACTATGTAAGGACTGGTAGGTGTGGATCGGTAGGTCAATACTGATAGTTTATAATATTGAGTTAGGATCCATAGGTTGCAACCGTTATCAAGATCAATAGTTCCCAATATTGATTCAGGATTGGTAGGTTTCAAAGGTAGGTCCAGTAGTGACTCATTCCAATATATTTTCAAATTTTATGAATTTTCTATATTTTTTGTATTTTCTCCTATGACTACTATTTTGATGAAAAATGAGTTTAATTAAATATTTTGTGGGCTTGATTCAATTTCAAGAGCTAAAAATAATATATTAGATTTTTTTTAAATATGTGTATACATTTAATTGTTCAAACTCTGTGGTTTAAGGTAATCTTCCTTAATGAAAATTCTATTAAATTTCAAATCTCATGAGTTTCAAATCTAATCCTTCAAAGCCAATGACCTTCACAAAGATCAATCCATATTAATCCTCATAATATAGTATTTTCTAAATGATTATACACTTTTGACTGATGCGGCTAGGTAGTGGGAACTATTATGGGTTTTCCTTAAGGTTTTCCTAATACATGCATGCCCCAACAATGGCAAATTTAATAATTTCTTATCCTTTCTTCGTAAAAATAATTATCCCTCTATCCCTCTTTTATTATTGTATCATACAAGGTTTGTGTATAAAAGTATCCTTTTGTATGATAGAAGAGTACAAAATTAATATTGACAATTGAATCTATTGGATATCAATATATAAGTCTGGAAGAATTTATATGTTCATCATTATTATATTTTGATATAGGGAATGTGTGGCCTATATGCCTACTACAAATCATGGTCATTAATAGTTCTTGGTTATTTGTAGGATGTTTATGAATTCATGTTGGTCATATTCTAGTTAAATAATATCATGGAATATATGACTACATATATTGAGCTAAAATAAATGGATTCCATAGGTTTGTATAGTTTAAGTTATAACACCTGATCATTAGTGGAATTGAGTGAGGGATTCCATGATAAATGTGGAAGCATGTATTTTTCTATAATGTGATGTAAAATGTTTGTGGACATGATTGTGTGATACAGGGTTGAAACATGTAATATGATGAAAAGAATATGAATATTTTTTGATATGTTGGTGTTGTATATGAGATGTTTTATGTACTGGGGTTGTGTTTGTTTTATTGGTAATTGTGTTTATATAGTGGTGTTGTGAGGGGTTTGGTAATAATTTGGAGATATGTGATAGTTACGGCATGGATGGGTTTGAAGGTTGTACAAAGGGGGTGTCGAGATAAATTTTTGTTGATGTTTGGTTATTGAAATGATATTAAGTGAATGATGGGTGGTGCTAGTTTCTATGTGTTGGGTATTGTATTATGTGAACAAATTCCATGTCCTTGGGAAGAATTGATATAATATTTTATTTCATTTCTCGGGAATGATATAAAAATACAGTTTAATTAAAAAAGAAGGAAGAATTTGAATATATAATTAATGAATTCGAACAAGATGGAATTTAATAAACTAATGTGTTGTTAAAATGGGATTATTAAATATTTTGTGAAACCTTTAATGTGGATACATGTATAAAAAAAGTATAATAAGACATGTGGATTGTATTCTACCTGTATGGTTGCCTGATTCTTTAATGATTGGTCATGTTAAATATATTGATGTACTAATGGAAAAAATACTTAATATTATTGTCTTAAAATTAATATTTTTACTAATGAAATTGATGATGGGTTGTGAACTTCCACTTGTTTATGTTTATATATAAACTAACTGCCATGGGGCATGAATGTTATTGTGGAACATTGTAAGGTTGTGCATTTAGAGGTATCAATAATGTTGACAATATCATAATGTGGTTTTGGTTTAATTGGGAATTCATTGGATGGGATTTAATGTTTTTTACTTTATTTACATACCTATATTTTTTCTTGTGATTTATTTACATTCATCACCCTAGTGGAGAACTATATTCCATACATATCCACTGTCATGGGGGAGGATGTCATTCAAAAGCATAATGTAATAGTATGGATGGATGGGCACCAATTATTCAATTTTCATGATCCAGGTCATGAGTACAAGAGTTTTTCTAGAGAGGTACTACTTTGTGAGGCCCATGTGTGTTTCAGCAAGTTTTTTTCCTGGTGTCATCAGGATGAGATATATTTTTCTTTTCCATGTGTTTTCGGGATGTGAATTTTTATATAGCCCATGATTTTATAGGTAGGATGTGGTAGTGAGGACCATTTCTATATAGGTTATATGTTATGAGCTTCATTTTATTAGGTTGTAGGACTAGATGTGTAGCCTAAGTGCGTATGGGCTGGTTGTGACATGATACTTTCAGAAAAGGTAGGAGCACTAAGAAATTTTTTTTGGGTGTGAAATCTGTAAATCAGTGAAAAAGTGTTTTTTTATCCCTATAATCTATTTTATTATTATATTAGATTAATTGAATTTTTTAATTGGTGAGCATGACTTGGTTTGGTTGGGATGGTTTTTATACCTTTTTAGGTTCTGTTTTGGTCTACTTCACTGACATTGGTGCATTAGTATACTGATTTACCATGTGCATGAGAGACTTTGTTCATCTTACTGTGTATGCTTGTATACCCAGCCTACATATATGAAATATATTTTTAGGTTACCAAGAAAAATTTTTATACCTTTCTTGATATTTCTAGTTCATCATTTAGAGCAATTGTTGTGTCGCTACCTTAACATTTTTTCATATTTTATTATTTTAGAGACTTGTATATGTATTATGTATGATATATACATGCATTGTAGGATGAATTGTCTTTATTTTATATATTTCATGGAATTTATTTTGGTATGAACCCTCTAATCTCCCGAAATATCTTTCTTATAACGGGTATGGCCTCCCATATTATGATATCAGTGTACCCTTGGTGCTAGTCATCACCTTGGGGCCTACTCGCGGTGGGACTTAGGGGTCATTATATCTCTTCATTTATTTCAACATTAGGAGGAGAGTATTTGTATATAGGGGTACATGACACCTTTTTTCACATATTTCTCTAAAAAACTAGCACATGAGAATCTATTTCACCATTATATTACTGGATATAAAATTACAAACTTCTTTTGGAATCAATTTATGAAGAAGTGTGTGATAGTCATTAGTTTTTATAGATTTTAGTTTCAAAAAAATTTAGTTTAATAGTTTTAATATGTTTCTTGAATTAGCATTTGTATCTTTGATATTATCCAATACTTCGAGATACTGATCTTAATCAAAAATGTTGTCACATAAGATGCAAAAGGAACATTCCATTTGATTTCCCCGGCACTAAAAGGATGTGGTTCTAGTCGAATACCTCCATCAAACTAATCCCGATGAGATTATATATTATCTTTGGTCATTCCCATTATATTTATAGGAATTGGATGAAACATTTCACATATAATTCTTCTAATGTTCATTATAAATAAACAATAACATAGTAAACTGGAATACCAATATGGAAACTAAAAAATATGCTTCACTTTTTCTAATTTTTTATGGATTTATTGTTAATATTATTCCGCTTTTTACATTTTAGTTGGAATTTACCAAATTACTAAATGATTCCATTCAATTCATTACACACATCACTACAGGATATAAGTTCATGTGGATGTTCTTTGTCAATTGTATTGTCACACCTATAATGATTAATACAATTTTGATGATCCAATGGAAAAATTGTTGATTCCCCATGAAACTAAAATTATGATGATATATTAGTTTTCTCGGTATTGCATTATTCATACAAAAAGGGCATGATAATTTTCCCTTCATGCTCCAACTACACATCATTGTGTAATTATGGATGTAATTTATAGTCCATAGAATATAAAAACACTTATAAATTGTTTTTAAGAAGCATCAAACATACACCCACCCGTATCCCAATGAATTATAAAATCACTTATTAACCACTAAATGTATTTTTATATATCATTTATATGATTAGAAGGTATAGATATTAGTATACTAATAATAGAGAAATTTTTTTCCTTCACATCAATGGAGGAAGATTATAAACATTAATAAATACAACTACTTTCTGTGAGAAGTAAGAATCTGAAAAAACAGACTAAAACCATCTTAGGATAGATCCACCCGCACATTACGCACCTAAACATCAAGATCATGATGTTGGGCGTCAAATTATAGATGTTTTCATCCATCTACCAGACAAACCAACTCATTATTTAATTTAATTATATCAGCATCATCCCATCACATATTAGATTTAATTTTTGTATACATGACTGATTTTTGATGTTTGGGAATAAATATAATGTTCCACATGACTATCTATGGAACAGAAGACGGTGTTATATACATATTTTCTATCCACTGAAATGTACCAAATTTGTTTCCGTCATTACATCCAACTGTTTCCTATAAAAATAAACTACTATATTTTTGACAATCATGGACATTATTAGAGGAAAACACATGCCACTTAATTAACATCCTTATCTCATTATGACTCGATAGAATAACTGCACCATCCGGAATTTAGTCATTCAATAGGGTATGAATATAATTAATTGTGATATTAGAAATTATATACATGTTATAAACATGACATATCCTCAATAAAAATATTGACATATTCATTTTAGTACAATGCTGATATACTATATTTCTGACATCATCCATTAAAATTTTCACCATCTCGCATCATCATATTTAGACTTTCCCTCATGTGTATTTAAATAATTTCCTTATTTCAATATCTCATTTTATCTCTCATGATAATGCAAAAATGTAAATCCATCAAATATCCAATTATCCTAACCACTTATTTCTTGTCATTGATCAACAATATATGATTTATGTATCTCTCCATAGTGATACCAAACATGATTGATTAAATAAAAAATAACTTCTTAATATAATGGAAAAAATCTTCCTCAATTAACCATGTTATTCAAACACAATTACAACAAGAACACTATATATGACCTCCATATGAATAATTATTAGTTTAATAATATAAAACAATAACTATTATCTTTTGAAACTAGATAGAAATATGATCAGTATGATACATCCATCTTCTATCCATTTTAGTAGAAGGAACAAAATTTACATTCCAATACAACAATAAAGGAATTATTAATAAATTCATTACAAACAATTTTAATTTGAAATCCATTAATGCATACTTTTAGCAAGAAAAATAAATAATAATATAACTAAAATATGGTAAAAGTGATTACTAAAATAAAAAATCAATGTGTGAATCACTAACATTTAAGATTTCACCATTATAGTGGATAAATTGAATATATATGAAACTATAATAGAAATAATTCTTTAATACTCAATTATTATTTAATAAACAAACACTATATATCTATCAATATACACGGTCATGTTGTCTACCATACAAATTAAGATTCATTATTGGTCATCAATGAATTGAAACAAGTTATGAAGACATCAACATTCGTAATGGTATTTTTTCACCTTAATAAAAAAAGAACAAAATAATAATTTCCCCTGGGAAATAATGGCAAAAAATCATATTTTTTCATTAATACCAAAAAATTATTTATCTTTGAAATAATGAACATCAAGACATTGAATAAAAAAATAAAAAAAATTTATTGTGTTATAAAAACAAAAGGAAATAAAATTTATACATAATCAATTTAATTTAAATTTATCCAAATATCATATAAATCAACCAATACAAGTGTTACGAAAAATATATGACATTATATTTTTAAATACGTATAAGATAAACAACCATTTATTTTTGTGAAATCCCTATATGAAAATAAAATTAAAAATAAATAATGTTAACTAGGTAAAAATATTTTCATAACAATAATGATACATGTCCTCCTTCCAACATACTATATCCATAATTTTCATATTAGTAATGCTAGTAGAAAAGTCATGTTTAAATTAATTATTCATTCCACTACTCTTTTTATTTATGGATATATTGTGGTTTATGAGAATAGAATATAAAATATCATATTTGAGTTAATTTAATAATAATAAAAGAATATATTATAACTATCATCCATTTTTTCATCCGTAAATAACCATTTCATTTAAAAATTATTATTATTGAAAATGTGTATATATTCTGTCTAATTTTAATAAAATGGATTGAATTAAGAATAAAATTGTATTTAAAATTTTTTGGGTGTTGTATGGTGGGTGTTTTCAATATAAAAATGTATTTATGTGAATTGAATTAAATTTTTGATGAATGTGGAGAAATGGTAGCACAACAAAATGAAAATGTCTTTTGTTATCTCATCTACTTATATAATAAAATAAAATAAAATAAATTATTTTTGTTTTTAATACATCAAAAAGATATTTAATGTGAATAAAAATATAAAATATGGATGGATAATTTATATAATAAAAAATCTGTTTATTAATAAATTTTTTCATTTCTTATCATTTTTGTTTTATATTAATTTTAATTATTACTAAAAAATAAAAAATAAAAAATTTACAAACTGGATATGTTCCCAGACAATGACCATATACTGAATGACCTTAGTCCAAAAGAATATATTTCTTACCACATATATAATGTGACCAAATATACAATGATATTATTTGATTTTGATAAACACATTTTCTTATATTTATAAAACCATTAATCATTTTCATTTTATTCTATCGCAATACGTGAATTATATTTATAATCCCTAGTGGTTGAAAAATAATATTGAGTGAATAATTGAACCATAGTGAACCATTTTCCCCATAAATACAGAATTTATATAGAAAATCATGAATCAATAATCTAAAATATTTGGAAAATATTTTAAAAATATATCTAAATATATTATTTTATATAAATGTTATTCATGCCAATGATAAATGAGGAACCCAAGAGAATAAATAAGAGAAGGTAATGAAATATTACCTCTCAATCATCCCCAAAAAAATTCCAAAAATAGAGATAGAACATTATTTATTGGGTGAAATGTCTTTTTAGGGTAATCATAATTCACCAGAGTTGGGAATGTGGAGCGTCGAATCGCCTGAGGAGGAGAGGAGGAACATGAAATCCACATAATAAGGGGATGGAGGATTCAAAATTCCAATGAGGGGAGATGGTAATCTTGGAATCATGCAGGTAATGGCATTCAAACGAGGAGGGGGGGGGGAGGATAAACTCGATTGCTCATCCAATAAAAAAAATCTAAACCATTGGTTTTAAAAATATCTAGGCGTATACCATCATATACCAATGGGTAATTTAAAAATTATTTGTATAGTTATATAAAAAAAATTATACCCAATGTTTCCAAAATTGTGGTTATAACTCCAATGGGATTGATGGATTTTTAAGTAGTGATTAGTAGGTGGTGACATATATGAAAAATAGTCTCAAAAAAAGTATTCAATGAACTGTATCAAAAAATAAGGGATGTAGAATCAAATTTTATGATACATTGTGTTTTCTACAAAAATTAATAACATTAGTATATATTATAGTATAAATAATGAATCATTAACCTTATTATTTTAAATTATTTTTAAAATTATAAGGGAAATTGATTTTGAAACTAAAAATGCCTATCCAAATATATTTTTAACTTTGACATAAAATAATCATTTTTTTGTCAAAGTCAATCGTTGCATTAAAAAAAGTAATATGATATCCATATAATCCATTTAATATGTATATATTAATAAAAATTCTTCCCAAAAAAGATATATATTTTTGTAGAGAAATGTTGATAGGAAGACAAAACATGTGAATGATAAAGGACGAACCCTTTTTTTATTTACAAAATATATGTGTTTAAATCTCATATTATTAGACGAGTAACAAAATGATATTTTTAATTAAAAAGGTTTTTTACAAAAGTGAATGATAAAATAAATTTTGGTAATTTATTAATTTGGGATAATCAATGAATTGAAAATTAATATTCAATATTAATAAATTTATCACAATAAATGATATTTTTGTTATCCATATCTCTTTGTATGAATTATACTTCATGAAAAATGAATCACATGAATATCATTTATAATGTAGAATTGTATAAGGTAAGGAAATAACATATAATTTTGTAAAATAGACTAATTTAACAAAATTATAAGAAATAATATCAACATATAAATCATAAATCAGTTAACTAAATTTGAGTTACCAAAGAAAATTTTAAAGGGGTTACTCTTGAGGAAATAAATATTGAAATGAAATTACCTGATTTCACTTAAATTATCCACATGTATGCACTATTGATGTCATTGTTTTCCACATAATGAATGAATATAAAAATATAGTATAATATTGAATGATTCTAAACATGATATCAGTAAAAAAAATTTAAATAACACAATTACACTATCCATGTATAGTGCAATTGGAAAATGAAACTCATTTCATTTTTAGGTGATAGTGTTTACAATGGAAAAAATATCTTTTCATTTTTCAATAATAAATTTAAAAGGTGATTAATGATTCATTACAAAGAATAAAACAATTAAATATTAAACTCAATGTTATTTCAATAAATATTGATTTTAAAAATATAATTTAAAATTAAAATATAGAGATGTATGATTTTAATGAAAAATGAGTACTTAAGTTGTGAAAATATAGATTTCCTCACAAAATATCACAGAAATTTATAATGTTGTATAATATTTTATAACCTAATGATAATTATAGTTTTATATTATTATAAGTTATAGAAAATGCATATGTATTTCAGAGGGAAATGAGTTCCACAAATGTGAGTTGAGAGACAATTTTATTATTGATAAGAATTGAATACTAAAAAACATTTCATATTAATTTAAATGGGGAAGTCGAAATACATTTTCATGTGTCTCCAAAACTAATAAAAAATGTATTATTTATGATTTATTTTCAATAAATACTTGATAAACTAAATTATTGATTGTTTATCATCCCTCAAGCCTTTTACGACTTTAATTGTAAACTTTTTAATTTTATCTATCATCGGATTAATATTTTTTATATATAATGTAATCTAATCTAGGACTGTAAAAATATAAGTTTCTATGATAGATAATGCATAAAAACAGATTAAAACATATAAATTCATTTAATTTTATTCATTTTATAAAACTGATAAATTTGGGTTTTAAAATTAAAATATATATGTATTAAAATAAAAATTTTAAAAATATTTAATCATTTTATATAATAGAAAATAAGTTTTTCTAACACTGGGAATTTTTTAAAAAATATATAAATTCACTTATAGAATACATATTATATTTAATTAAATTCATGCATTAATTTCATATTAATATTATATACTAATAATTTCATATATTTCTTGTTATTTGTAAAATTGAAAAACATCACTATTAAGAAATTTTTTTTAGAAAAATTAAATATTTTGTCATAATATTAATTTATTATGATAAATAAATTATCTTCATTTTTATGAAATTAAAAACTATAACAATATTAAATATTTAAATAAAATGTGATATAAAATGGGGGAAAAATTAAAAGATGACTATTATATTAAATTTTAATATTCATATTAATATTTTATATTATGTAATAATTAAATTAATTTTTCGAAATTTTTTATTTTAGATAATTTTAATTTTCATTAATCATAATTTTTAAAAAATATAAATTCATATCGCATAAAAAATAAAATATTTAGATAATATATTTCTAAGCATAAAATGATGATATTAATCATTTTAGCTATACCAATTGAATTTCATTCATATTAAATAATTAATTTATTATATTTTTATAAATATTACAAAAATTAGTTAATATATTATGACCCCACAATTTTAACATATTTGTGTCATGGTCTAAACAGACATTGGTTTCATTTTACTTTAGTGATGACTGTGGACAAAGCGATCTTATATATTGATGTATTTAATGCTAAACATATATTAAAATATCAGTTTGTTTCACCACATTAGTCATGACGTGCATGTGATGAAAGGGATAATTAGATGAAAAATAAACTACTTTATAGTTATAGATATTGGTGTGTCAAAGGATATTATTATTATTTTTAACCAATATGGATACCCATAATGTTAGTATAACTAATCTATTATGATCCTAAGAGATTAGTGCATGATAGACATATAGAATGATGTAATTTCAACAACATCTATGTTATAATTCAACATAACTAATGATACAATTGATATATATTTTATTGTGATTTTTATATTTTATACTATGGGGCGATGTCAATATATAGGATGAGGAAGATAATTTTCTATATTCAAAAAATCAGTTCCACAAATATATTTCTTACACCCCGAGATTTTGTGAAATAAATGTTTTTCTAATGATTTTAATATTTTTGATATATTATATTATAAAATATAATATTTATTTATTTCATTATATGGAACATAAATTTCATAGTTCACTACATGCAACATAGGGTCAGCTTGTGTTACACAAAACTCTGAGTTTTAACAAAACAATGATATATTAATAACAATATTTTTCAAATGTGACTGTTATATCCTTGCCATTAAAATTATTTATATAAATATAAATAATTCATTTTTCATATAAATACGATAATGGTTATATATAAAATAAAACCTATATATAGTTAAACACTTATCATTTGGTAAGGCCATTAAAATTTTTGAAGATATAATTTTATCAAAAAATAAATTTTACGTTTATTTTTTTCAAAATTATGAAAATTAATTTTTCACACATTAAAAATATTAATTTTATAAAATAAACATAAATTTTATATAATAATTTAAAAAGTATCTCAGAGAATTTTTGGTGGTGTATGGATATTTTTATATTTTTATTTATTAAGTAAAAACACTGAAACTAAATTATAATATACATTTTCACATAATTTATTATCAATATTAATTATATTTTAAATTATTTTTAATGTTATATTAGTTCATTTATAAATTAATTAATCCAATTTAAGTAATTAGAATAAATTTAATGTTGAATTTTTTGAAATCATTTTTTTATTCTTTTGAACATTCTATTTTTATAATTCAAATTTGTCATCGGATATGTTGGATTAATGTTAAAACAAAATTTTACAAATCATTATATTTAATTTGAAAAAGTTCTTATTTATTTCTAATAATTATAATTTACATTAACCCGAAATTTGAATATAAATTTTTATAATAATAAATATTAAAAATAGTAAACAATATTTTACGTTGTAAAGGTAAAACTCGATTTATCGGGGGGATGTTGTTGAGGGTAGGGGTTAATCTAAAATGATAATTTTTAAAAATAACAGAAAAAATTTCCCAAAAAAATCTGTTAATATTAATGTCATAAATATTCTATGATAAAGAATCGTAAATTATTGGAGCCTTTTTTTGATTAAAATGTTGGTGGAATTATTTATTTCAAAAAAAATTACAAGTGTCCCAATCAACACACTTTGAAAAGGACATCTGTTCCCCTATAATATTTCCACCTTCAAACCATTTTTTATCATAATATACATGACCAAATCAATTCCAAAAAAACAATTCACTAATCCTAGAAACCTTATTTTGGATATAAATCCATCCAAAGGAATTCTTTGGAGAAAACATGAGAATTATACCGGATGAAGATGTAATATTCATTAACAAAAATTTTATTTTTTTTCTTCCCCCGTATCCATAAAATATT
Source organism: Viscum album (assembly GCA_963277665.1). Classification (NCBI taxonomy): domain Eukaryota; kingdom Viridiplantae; phylum Streptophyta; class Magnoliopsida; order Santalales; family Viscaceae; genus Viscum; species Viscum album. The sequence goes on from OY728148.1 coordinate 479,055,851, forward strand.
ATAATAAAATTAAAGTATAAAAACCTAAATATTTCTATATAAATAGATATTGTCATGTGATGGGATTACCTAAATGTATATCCAGTTCCATCGAAATGGTTTCAGGATCATCGATCGTGCGGACGAAGGACTACCGCCTTGTGAACTTATATCATTAATTTTTCCATTACCACCACTCAGAATTGTTATTATGATGGATAAAAAGTATAGATATTATATTTATTAAATAATTATACTTATAGATTAATTATATCATATATACCATTTTATTTATTTTCTATTCTATAGTAGTCATTATAACATCACTCTTGTGTAGAGTGGACTATAGCCTCACAATGAGATGTCAATCATTTCCACTAACAGTGTACATGGAAAGTAATGAGGATAGTGTCAATGAATATATTTTATATAAAATAAATTATATTGAAATTAGTGATATATTTATCATTACAAAAAGATAATATATAATTTTTGTTCTTAAATTTTTACTCACTGAATGAAGATACGTCTTTCAAATATGTTTGGACTATCATGTTCACGAACTGATGTAACTATCTTACCATCACCATACCACATTGATAGAACATATATGAATATTTATATAAATAATTTTTTATTCATGAGGTTTTTATCTTTAATTAAATATATGATTTCACTAAATTCATTTCGATAATGATCATTGATAAATGGAAGTATTACAAATGTGTAGGTATGGTATAGCGTCTTGATGATTGAAAGAAACAACATTAATAAAAAAACATTAATTATTGGTATTGGATTTATAATTGATGTATAAAAACTATAGTGACATATTTATTATAATTTTGGAGGTTGTGGAACCATAATCATAGAAGGAGGATCTAAAATTCAAAACCAAGACATATAAGAAATACAAAGTAGTTATTACCAGAAATGTGACCTTAATATTTAATTGTTAATAATAAGGAACAAATAAATAATTTAATCAGATTTGGTATGATGTATATGATTTCTTTTGGTATTATATTTATAATAAATATCAATTTATTATATTTTTAATGAGTGAAAATGTAGTGGAGACTTATTGTTTCGAATTTCTATAAAACAATTTATTTCCCAGAGAAATATGTCATATTCGTCACTAATTGTTTTTATATATTTTATATAATAGTCCAAAAAAATTATATAAAATTAATATCAATCATTTATTTATATATAAATTATATAATTATGTTATTATTTAATAGTTTTCATTATTCAATTGATTACAAAATTTGTATGTACTTTCTATCTCCCTTTTTTCTGTGAAACTATTTCCATACTCAACAAATGTTATTTTATTTGGTTCATATACATCCTAGAAATTTATTTAAGGATTTATATAAAACAATTAGTAGTAATTAAAAATATTATTTAGGAAATATATTTCAATCTATTTAAATTAAATTAACTAACAAATCAGTAAGTTATTTTTTCCTCGTGTTTTTTTATTTTAGACATATAAATATATTGTGCATATATTATCATGTGTGTGGTGTATATAGTATCCTATAGAAAAGTCAGATGATGAATAAATTTATCCTCATTGTATTTTTTGTACAATTTTATTTTATTCCTACATGGGGCTTACAATTATATGTTTCCAATGTGGTAATGATTTTTTGTTCTAATCAAACCATTTATCAGGATTGATTATGATTATGATTCCAATGATATAATAATATGATCTATAACTCATGAAAATCATGAATATTATTATCCTATTTCCATTTCATGAGACTACGTTATTTCCCTTCACCTTCCTCTCTTTATGTACAAAACTGTTAGAAAAATATTATTATTTTTGAAAAAACATCCTTTCAGTAGGAAATTTTTTTTCATCGAATACCACAATTTATTAAAATGTTTTCCAAAATGTTTTATGTTGTAAAAAGTGATTTAAAAGTGGATAAGATATTTTTATCATGAAATTTATTAAATAGTTTTTAATGGTTTTCTATGAGTTTTTTTTTCATTTAATGAAAATAATTTCATCAATTTTCGATGTTTTTATATTCAAAAAAAATTATCCTATTTATGAAATATTCATGATAATTTACCATTCAAAACCATTTAAATATTATATGATATCCATTAATATAACTAAAATTTAAATTTTGTAAATGGAATATGATTTGATGAGATGAAAAAAATAATTATTAAACCAATTTCTTTTCCATGGGCTATACTATAATTTGTTTTTTATAATATCCAATTCATTTCTTGGGTACTAATATGATTAATGTTCTATGATTTTTTGGCACATAAATATATGTATTGTGTGATGGGTGGGATCTATATATCTATATAATTAATTGAGATGTTATTAATTATCTATGATACTAGAGGGTTCATGGGTGGTGAGGCTAATTCTAAAAGTGATAGAAATCAATTTATTATCCCATTCATGAAATATTTAGTACATAAGTGGTTATGACATGAACAAAGAAGGTACATGAATGATTATCCCAATCCATACATGTAAGTAATGTCTGGTTTGGAATCATTTTCATAAGATTATTTATTTTTATGTATTGTCTAAAAATCTGCACCTTACTAAAATGTCCGCCTTTCATGGATCACATACATTGATTCCAAAATGAATCATGTATTATAAACTACCAATATTAATTCCATCACTCATGATTATGAACAATAACATGCCTGGTTTTGTTTTTTAATGTTACACTCATTTTATCATACCCTTATATTTATTAAATTATTTAAATTCTTTCTTTTTCAAACATAATGTAAATTTGATATCACCATTTATTATGTTTCCATCCCTATATTTATAAAGTAATATTTTATTTATGATTTTTTAAAATGGTGATAGTTTCAAATTTCATAATGGGAGATGATTTAGTTTTCCTAGGCACTAGTTTTTTGGGATTATAAGTTCTTAAATACTCTAAACGATTACGTTCCTCAGATGGGAGTTTTTATAATGTCAATAGTATTAATAAAAATAGATTTTTAAACTTGTATGAGAAGTCCAATTCTCAACAGATAGAATCTGTGGATACTATTAGTTCACCTTTTGTAAATACTATGACAATATCTTGTTGATATCTCTCTGGAAATGTTAATGGATATGTATAAGGATGGGTAAATCTATAGGAAGATATCCTTGAATTATAGCAAAGGATTGAGTGAGTGATTTCAAATTAACTACAACCTTATAAGAATCCAATATGTGGATGTATATTTGGAATAGAAGTGTCTTGTGATAGTAAATTTAAAAGGGTTTAAATAATTAAGTCTAGATCATCACATGGTTCATGTCAATGGTCCTTTCAATCATATTTTGACACTCTTAAGGGTTACACATTGTAAATTGATGAACTCATTGTGAACAAACTTGATAGCATTAAATTGATGACGAAATGAATGAACTATGATTACAAAATATAGTTATTTATTAATGAATATGATTCGTTATTTCAACATCGTTTATGTGATTTCAATAATTATTTGGAATCCCATTATTATTTTCATTCCTTACACTATTCTTTTCATTTTAATACATAGTAGAAACCAAAAGGAATTATGTTAACATTGAATCTGATGGTCAATTCAGTGATTTTGGGAATCCAAATTGGATTATTATGATATGGAAAGATATTATCATAATGTATAATTTTCTATCATGATATATGATTAAAAAATGTGTACATTTGGTATTATTCTAATACATCCATTAAGTGAAAGATAATATTTTTTGAAAGTTCAAGTGGAAATGAACATAGTTTAATGAATATTCAAATTTCTACATGTCACGAAGGTTGGATGTTAATCCTATAATAACGAATCAAATGAAGGGGAGATGATATACGTGTTTAAAATAATGATATAGAGTGAAAATTTATTAAGGAGTAATGTTTTTATTTGTGGAAAACATTGGAATTATAAAACTCTATATCTTATCGCATGAATTAACATCTAGACCAAAGAAGGAATTATGACATATCAATCTTTAATGTGGGAAGTTTAAAATATTCATTTATATGGATCTAATAATAATGTTGTATATGTATTTTTCCAATGTAATTATCGTAATATAAATCATGATTCAAAAAGGGATTTTTTTTTTATTTTTAGATGCACATGTGTATCCATGTATGATTTTGTTAAATGTCGTATATTACGCTTTTTGTTTAAAATTTTATGCTGATCATAATTTTAATGTCATAGAAAATCCTTTTTATATTTATGGTTTATGATTTTTATCAATATTAAGGCTATTTTGAGATAAATTAATGGCAATAAAACAATTTAGCATTGAGGACGAATGACTTTTTATAGGCATATTAATAAAGGTATTGGTAATATTTTTTTATATCATCCTTTGATGTTATGTTAATTATAGGTTATTTCAATTTACAAATTTTTTTATTAATGTAGTTTTGGGTAAATAATAACCAAAAAGGTGTATGACCACTTCATGTATCCAGCCAGATTATGGGGCTTGAACTCACATTCAAAGGGTGATAATGATATAGTTTTAACAACCATCTTAAATGAAATATTATTTCAACTGATAAAACACTACTGGAGATATTTCTATATGTGTATACTGATTATTAATTTTTAATTAAGTCAAGGTAGAGTGAAAAATTGTAAAATGACACTACCATAATTGACTACACCAAAATAAAAATGAGAATACATCATTGTGGGATTTGCCCTTAGAGTACCACCAATTATATAAAATGAATAACTATACCTAGTTTATAATCTATATCTATAAAAATTTAACACAATTTATCTCAAGTAGATTATATTTCACACTGAATAATATTTACATGATACAAATTATGGAAATTTTAAGAAAGAAATACAGAAAATAATTACAGTATATCAGATCAGGATCTAAGGTTTACATTGATGTTTTGGTGAAGTATTTAGTAATATATTGATGCATATTTGAGTATAGACACTCCATATTATCTTCATATAGATTATCAATCTGAGAGAAAAATTGAAACCTTATATTATATAATAATATATTTTTCTATTGATTTCAACGTTTGTTTTGACAAACACTAACCTAATGTTGAGTTTTCATATATTAGTATATTTTACTCAAGGATTTAGATGGATATATATAAATTCCATTATATAAATATTTATATAAATACATTATATAAAAAAGATGTTTCAGAAATAAATCTATTGGGGCCAAAGAAAATTAGGAAATTGAATCATTAGTATGATACATTAAACAACACATATATAAATAGGTTGAAAAACATTTCTGCATATAGTCATTGATTTGCTAATGAAATTGAAGTTGGTGAGAATATATTTCAATGAATATATATATAAGATAAATAAGGTAAAACTAATCTTTAGGTATATCATTTCCTTTTAACTCATGATTGAATTAGAATTTTACCCTGTCGATTTTCACTTCCACCATAACACTATCAGGATCGTGATTTGTTTGGTATATCTCTCCTGGGAAGGTAAATTCCAAATACATCACATGTACTGTGCTCAGTGGTCATACACATATTGTGTTTTCACTCTCATAGGAACAATTCATTTAGATGATGGATCTTATAGAGAATTTCATTAAAAAATAACAATCACCCAGTTAATATTTTTTCCCCAAAAACACCATTTTTAGGAAGCTACGCAGCATACTGAGGATGAAATGAGGAAAATGTATACTCATCTTCTGGTACCAAAGTGATGAATTTTGAGGGAGAAATTCCTCGTGGGGGAGGGGGGTTGAACGAAACACCTAAATATTTTATGAAATATATATTTTTCAAATAATTATTTTGTTATTTTGTGTTATAGGAATCACTATTTCTAGAGGTTGTTATATCCAAAAAAAGATATACTTTGACTACATTTGATTGCATTACACACAACCCATATTTCTAACTAAACTGTTTTATCTTATTAATATTATTATTCAATCATGAACAATATAAAATAGATGTTAAAAATAGTTATAAAAATGGCAATAAAATATATTAAAATAACAATTAAAATGGTTTTATATAAGACGAATTTATTGATAAAAAATGCATAATTTCATGAAAAGTATTTATATATTTGAAAAATAAAATTTCTTAAAAAAATGTGTTTGATTTATTGAACATAAATAAATGCAATATATCGAAATATGAGAATTATATATGTAAATATAAACATTATTTTTTGAATAATCATCTTAGAAATAGGATTCAGGAGAATTTTTGGTATCTTTTATAAATGTTTTATTTTTTCAGAATTGTGAAAAATGAGGAATTTTAATTTTAAAAGATAATTTTGATTTAATTTACTAATAATTTTATATAATATTTAAAATTTAAATTAAACTAATAATATTTCAATTATACAACCATTAATCCAACTTAGGTCATTATAATAAATTCCATATTGTGTTTTTACATATTTTTTTAAAAAACATTAGAACATTTTCTTTTTAAAAACCAACATTCCGGTCAAATATAAAGGGTTAATTTGATATTATATTTTTCCAATTATCTATTTGGAATTTGGAAAGATAAATTTTATATTTTGATTCCGTAGGATTTATATTATTTATAATTATTTACAAATTGTTTTCTATAATAATTTGAAAAATCATTTTAAATTATTTATTATCATGAATGTAAAAATGGGATTGCCAAGAGGATAAAATAAAAATATAAGGTTTAAAATTAACAAATAAATTATCCAAAACTCATTGTATGACCATATTATAACCTTATTCATTATTGAATTTATAATAGTTCATTATTGGATATTTTTAGGGAAAATGTAGTTGGAATTATTTCCCTACAAAATACATGATTACCACTCACATCACATATAAAAGGACGCATATTCCCTTATAATATTCACATATGAGAACCCTCTTGGATGAAAAAATAACTATAAAAATAACTTCCTAGTATGCCTCAAAAATTCATATAAGGAAAATTATTGACAATAAAAACAACCTAGGATTGAATTTTGTGTAAACATGAAGATAACAAAATAAAAGGTAATGTTTTCCAACGAGCATTCCATTTTTATTTCAACCTCCACTTTCTTAAATTATTATTAAACAAGGGTGATTTAATAACCAGATTATATTACAAAATCTAAATTGTTTTTATGTTACTTTAATGGCCTATAATAATATCTAATTTAGTCATCTTGGATTCAAAATCAGTGTTTGTGCATACGGCAGACTACTGCCACTCGAAGTAATGACATTTGATATTTCTTTTAACTATTCTCCCAGAATTTTATGATTATTTATAAATATTATATATATTAATTTCATAAAATATTTATACATATGGATTGATTTTATAATATATTAATTTTATATATTAAATTCTTTAGGGTATGTGATGATATTTCTCAGGTTTATAAAGGAGAACCAGTTTGCAATGAAATGTCATTCGTTTTCACTAATGATTTAATGGAAGGAAATAAAGAAATAATTATTGAATATATGATATATTAATTAGATAATTATAATATTAATAAAATATAAATCATTTTTAAAAGATAATATATCTTTTTTATTTGTTCTGTTTCACTCACTTAAAGATGATAACATCATTCTTATACGTGTTGACTACCGCCTTCACAAGGTGATGTGACTCTCTTTCAAATGCCACTCACATATATTATTTGAATAAGTGTATTAATAAAATTTTAATGTAATAATTATATTACTATCATTATTTAATTATAAAATAATGCATTCCTTTTCCTAAATTGAACATTGAAAATGTAAATTTTATTAATGAATATGCATGAGAATACTTCTCCATGATCATAATAGACTTCATTTATAAAGATATATTTCCTGATTTTTCAATAAAGAATAATTAATGTAGAATTATTTTAAATATTTCATAACATTTAATCCATATATTATTAATCCATAATAAATGTAAGAGAATTGAAAATAAAAAATCATGTATTTTACAAAAACAATGTTTTTATCACCCAGAACGTTATTTTAGAAAGGAATTTTTAATAAATGTGGAAAATAATTAATATCAAATACGATATGATATGTGTAGTAATTTTTATATAATATTTGTATTATAAAATTAATTTTTTTAAATAGTATGTTTGAATGAGCGCAACGGACATCGAGACAAATGAATTGTGATTTAAAGTCCCTATTTTATTTGTATGAGACATTATTGATATTCAATGCTCATTTAATATATATATATATATATATATATTCCTATTGACATTTTATTCAATTAATATGACTAATTTAATTATTCTAAATATTTTATCTTATTATTAAATGGGGAATTCTATTCATGTGATTGCTAATGTGTTTAGATATTTTGTTATCACTTTTATTTTTTGTGAGACAAATTTATAATTGAACACATGATTATTTTTTGTGGTGTATATAATGAAAGAATTGAATTTTATTATTAGTATACCTAACAATAATTTTATTAACATATCCATCGGATAATATAAATTTGATGGTGTTTTTGGTTCCAATGATATGAAACCATTTAGGTATTTTATCCACAATTTTTATTCATTGAGACATATGATTATGTTGTATACCTATATTATTTTATAAGGTGTATATTCATCTGGTTTCATATTTTAAATCTTGAATTAATTTACCATAATGATACATTATGTTCAAATTTATGTTATTCATTATTGGGAATACAATTCACGGTTAATTTAGTGGTAATGATTTCATGTTATATTCCAATAATTTATTAGGATTGATAATTATTATGTTTTTAGGATAAATTTTATGACCCATATATAAAAAATTTTGATTTTTCTCCAATATTTTTGTCAAGAAAATATATGTTTTTCGGTCAATTTTATTTTTTTATTTAAGGAATAGTTTATTTTTTTTAAATAAACTTTTTTTCTATAACTTTTTCATAAAAAACCTTGATCCCTTATAAAGTAACATTTTATTTATGTTTAAAGAAGTGATTTCAATGTGGAATATATATTTTCTACATGAAATTTATTATTATTTTTAAGATGACAAAATATTTATCAATAATGTTTCTTTTTAAGGGGTTATACAATGAAAAATGCTTATGACCTCCATTTATCCTTCCAAGGGTCATGATATGATGGGAAAATGGAATAATTTTGAGACCTGTTAATTTTACACAATTTATTATATGATGAAAATTTTTATAATTTTTTCTATTTTAATGGGTTTTGATATGAAGAATGTTCAATAATTTTGTGGCATTGGATATGTCAAGGGTGGGGACTTTATCTTCATCCAATGAATTTGAAATAATAAACAATATCGTAGATAATTTGTTACATATAGGGATAACATAATATAGAAAAAGGGTTGTACAATGGTGGTTATCCCATGCAGGAAAAATTGGTTACACATCCGGTTATCTCACACCATAATATAGAATATGGGTGGATAGCCCATACTTATCATGTTATGAATGTGTTGGTGGGTATCCTTGACAATATATTTTCAACGATAATATGTATTCCAAAAATCGATATATTACTAAAATATTATTCCCTCATAGAATATGATATTTTATTTCACATTGATTCATTTATTATGAACATCTAATAAATATTCCAATGAGAAATATTGTGATATTTTATATGAAGTTCATTTTCATAAAATGTCATGATCACATTATAATACCTTTATGTTCATATTATGATAACTTATCTACCATATTTAACATTATTAATAAACTAAAATCACAATTTCTCATGACTAATTTAACTACTATATAATTAAATATAGTTCATATGATATTTCTAAAAATAATTCTTTTTAAGAAGATCATAATTAGAGACAATTTATTTTACCAATGGACTAGTGGGTTGGGTGTCCACGTTTCCAAATACACTAAACATCTATGGTCTACATATGTTTTTTGTGGATTGTAATGATTATTAATCTATAATTATGTAATATCAATATATGAGATTACTAAATCCATATAATATTTATTGTCATTTCTCTAGTATGATATACACTATGGATGGGTTACAGGTCTCTAGAAAACATTGTTTTTATATATAAGAGTCTATTCAGAGATGGTGGAAATGGGCCCTCTGTGAATTCTCCCTAGATGGGATGTGATACATTATAATGATGTTTCATCTCTATAATCGCGTGCATTTGAATATGAACCAGGATGTAGATCAGTATTATGGGAAACATATTTTTATAATAAAAGAGATATTTTAATGTTATGTTCGGTCACTATAATTAATATTTAATTCTTGGAATATAATATTTTTAGGGTGTTTGAAGTAGATTGAAGGAGTGTGGGATGGTTGGAAAATTTATATCCCCCAAGAAAGAAGATATTATAATTTGATTTTTTCATGACCCAAGGTTGATACTGATGATATCATATATTTTATAGTTTTTGGCCACACTATTTTGAAATTAAATATGTTAATGCTTAATGTGTCTATTACCATTAAGAACCACCCCAAATAGTGTATAACAAGGTTATGGTAATTGAGATAAGACAATGGTGTTTTTCATTTAAGGGAATGAAAATAACAATTGTATCTTATTTTTAACATAGTATGAAATAAACATGATGATATGATTTATATAATGTCATAAATATAATACTAAGGAAAAAAAGGATATTTTAACCATAAAACTTTCCCAAACTCATCAATACAGATAGTGTAGTCTTTATTTAATTGGGGTTAGATGATAATCCCCCACTAGTGTTGTTCCACTCCCATTAGTGATATAACATTCTCATTGGTACTAAAATGGGATTACTATAAGACTAAAAAAAATTAGGAATTATTATTTTTTAATATATAAAATTTCATTCATATCGTGCATGGCGCACAACACCAAGATGTTCTTTAGTGACACACAACAGTAGGTATGGTTCTATTAATCAAAAAATGAGCCTTAAAAACATGATATATTTTTAATATAGTGTTTTAAACATGATCATTATAACCTACCTATTAAAAATAGAAATTTCAATATTAATAAATAATTTTTTAATAATACTTTTAATGGTATTATATCAAGTAAATGTAATGATAAAATAGTAAATACAATTTAGAATTGTATTTATATGTTTGGAAAGTACTATTTTCTAATAGAAGGATTTTATTAAATTTTGTGAAATTTAATATAATTTTTTTCTCTTCCACATTTCACTAGTCCACACTAAAGAATTTCTCTCCGGATTTGATCATCGGTATCCAGTGGGGTTTTGGCTTGGACCACTCTTCCCTTTTTCAGGGATTCTATTATTTACTATCCCTCGTGGCAAGGTCCAGCTCACGTTTTTTCCTAGGATTACCCTATAGTGACAAATTGTTTCTTGGAAAATGTCTTCCTAATTTTATATGAATTGGAAACATCTTTTTTGGGGAGTTCTTGGATATTCAAAAGACCTTGATGTAAATATTCATTGTTGATAAGATTTCTCTTTCAGTTTTAAATGATTGTGTCAATAATTGGATCTTCAATCTTTCATAATCAATGTTGAACATGCATCGAATGTATTTATGTGTGGTTTCGGTGTCTAGGGATGAATTTGTTAAAACATAGAGCAGGAGCCTGCACATTGTGGGGAGACAAAGTTTCTCTCTTCCTCGTAGGTTGATGGATGATCACTATATCAAGGAATGTCTTTTCAGTGAGGTATGGATCTCACTTCAAGGTCTCTCTCTTTTCATAATGAATGATTCTTTTTAAAGATGAATTGGGACTCTCTATGGTCATACCTGTTCATGGATGAGAAATCAACTCATCTGACGGAGGCATCCATAGTAAGGATTTGTGTTAACATTGACATTTCTCAGCCACATTATGATCACATTGTGATTCAGATCATGGAATGTAAGAGAATATTCAACACCTGATCAACCCCACATTTCATGGTTTCTACTCATTCTTAAATATTTCTGTTCATTCAATGTAGGTTTGTTGCAAATTTCAAATGGCATCCCATAGACCCTAGGAAATCATGAGGCCTTTGGGTTGGAGTTCTCACTTTCAATTCTCCTTAGGTTCAATGGATCCCGAATGGGGGAAAGGTGGTGTTTTCAATCCCTCAATGTTTTATTCCAATGCTTCTTCATTTAATAAGCCTCATCGTCTAAATGGGTAATCAACTACCAACTGCGATCTAGTTATTCTCAATAGAGGATTGAATGAGGATTTTCATTTTCAGGATCAGAAGCAGGGTCCCCCTTTTAGAGGGACATTTCTCAGTGACACTTTTTGTCTCTTTTCATTATCCATTGACTACCCGATTCCTTCTCATATACGAATTTTGTAGATTTTACTTAAGGGAACTAGACTCGATTGATTTTGATGTTTCCCGACATTCCCCATCGCCAGAGCGATCCCTTCTACTAGCATCTTTGATGCTATTGGGGTTATCCCTGCTATCTTCGTTGATCCTGTTTGCATCTAAATCCCCTCTACTCTCTCCAGAGGTGTCTAGATCTGTTCAAATGAAGATGGAGGATCCGTACTATGCGTCTCAAGATAATATTATTAGGGAGTTTCATAGTGGATAGTCTACTATGGATGCTTGATTGACAATGTGTAGTGGTATGTAGACTCATTCTCAATCTTCAAATGGTGCAATTGTCCCTCTGTTGTTGTCTCATCAAACTAAGAGATTGGAGTCTGGGAAAAAATCCAAACTCATGTGTTGTAAATATTTGGAGTATTAATATATAATGGTGTAGTCTAGGGGCTTGAGTGAAAGATGAATTCATTTCTAATGAAGACTATAATCAATCATTTTATAAGGTTGTGATTTTGGGAAAAAATCCAGTAAAATCAAGGAGTATTGTCAAAGGCTCATAGATCATGTTTTTAGGCATATAGATCCTCCCTAATATCACATTTGGATTTATTATAAATACCACATCCTGCATGATATTCTAAAGGCGTCGGATCAGTTTCTGGCACCCAAAATATATATAGTGATGCAATTGTTTCTGTTTGTCTTCATTAACACTAAATGCAATTTAGAGGACATGGAGGGTTTATAGGACGAATGATATGGTATTAACTCAGATATCACCCATAGATTATTGGGGGTGATTTAAATATTGTTACACCCTATGAGGATAACCAATGGGGCACACTTTTTCTCGGAGTGAAATTCATGATTTTTTTCTCGTGCATGTATAGAAATGACCTTCTTGATGTGGGATACGATGGATATAGTTTTACCTGGTGTAATAGTCATCATTTAGGGAGATGCACCTAGTGTCATATTGAATAGTTCATAATTGATGAGGATTCTATCTTGATGTCCCCCAACACCATGTTCTCCCACCTGCATCGGAGCATCTCTGATCACACTCTACTCTGAATTTCATTGGGTGAAGGGGAATCACGGTATTACCATATCCATTTATTTGAAACTAGTTTTGAGGAACCAGGTTTCATTAATTTGGTTAGGGAGGAATGGAATCTCATTAATTTGAGGAATCCATGGATCCCCTTCCATAATAAGTTATCGTGGTTGAAACATCATCTTTGCGGCTGGTGTAAGAACCTCCCCACCCGTGATCAGGATCTGTAAGAGATCTGTATGGAGGTTGAATTAATAGGGAATCATCTAGAATAGGATGGGATTGAAATATTTATTTATGAATTATGGTTTAAACAGGTTCCCATCAATGATATCTTGTTGAGAGAGGAACGATTGTCCAGATAATGATCTAGTGTAAGACAGATTCATTAAGGGGGTCAAGATACATGTTTTTTCCAGGCATTGATCAAATAACTATGTTGCATGCAGAGGAAAACATCCTCCGATAAGATGGATCCTTTTTTAATGATCATGATGGGGTGGGGACTCTATAATATGAATCCTTCAAATCCATACTACCAGCATGCAACCCAAGGAATTATGGATTCTATCCGAGCGACCCTACTAACATGTTTAGGACATCCATTGCATTGTTTTAGAGAAAATTGATGTGCACTTGAGGAAGCCCCTTGAATAAGTGGATGTGTGTGAGATGATATGAACTTGGAACCGAGATAGCACATCATGGACCGATGGCATTCTAGGTTCTTTTGAATGGGAGAAATTTTTCATTATTAAAGGTGATCTTGTGAAAGAAGTTATGGATTTATTCCAGTGGGGATCTACTATGCATTACATGTTCAACCAAGATGATGTTTATTCCATTGGTGATAAATCCACAGTCTAATGACTACTGGCATCCCATAAATATGTGAGATATATCGTAAAATTAATTTGGCACTATTCTTAATAAAATATTGTCCTCATACTTGAGTTCCTATATGGTGCTTGAACAACATGGTTTTATCAAAGAGAGGTGTATTATAGGATTGATTAGAGTGGAGCAGGAAAAAGGTTAGTGGAATCAAAAATATGTCCTTCAAGGGAAACATGGTGATTAAGGTAGAAATGAGTATGGATTATGAATGGATGGAGTTTAGTTTTGTTTTATGGGTTCTAGCCTCTATGGTGTATTCTAATGTGACTAAAGACATTCTTTTCGGTTGTTTCATCTAGGTGTTTATCTCAATTTCATATTTGGATGAGAAATTTGGGTTTTTCAAATCTTTCCATGGACTCATCTAAGAGGATCCTTTTTCCCCCACACATTTCACTATCGCAAAAAATGCGCTTAGAAATTATATTAATAGAGGCATTTTCATGGGTAAAATCATCCATTATATTAATATGCATTCAATAAGGGACATCTTTCATTTAATTTTCATAGTTGAATCAATTCTATTTATTAATTGATTTAGGATTTCAGTCTATGGGATGAATAAAACTAATGGGGAGTACAATAAGTGGTGTCGTTAGGTGTAGAATAGGTAGAAAATCCTTTACAATATGACCTGGAATGCTACAAAAAGGTGTGTTATGGATCAGGAAGAACATCTAAACATGATGACAGGATAATTAACTATTGATTCTCTCAGAGCTCCAATCAGTCACTTTTCTCTTAGATTTATTAATTTTGATAAGATAACTAGGAATATCTTGGGCAATAACTGTAACCAAAAAAACTAATTCTTATCATTTAGTGGACATATCAGTCTTGTAAATAGAGTTATTATTTCAATTACGATGAAACTTTTGTCTACCCTGAAAGACCCATGTAGGTTCATGCACAACATGGAGAGGATTATTGTGTATTTCATATGGGATGGTAAAATGGGTGGCGGGCATCAATAGGCTCTGGAGACAATTCTAGCCAGACCCCTTTCTAATGTGTGTATCAATTTGGAAAGTGTCGCCACAACCATACAAGGGATAAAAAACAAAGTTGCATTAGAGGATCTAGAAGGGAGGGAAATATTGGGAATTATGATCAAATACTATTATGGGATAATTGTGAATGGGAAACGACCATGACCATATAATATATGGAATATGATCCACCAGAACACATAGATTCAATGCCAACACTCTCAGTGGTTGTTGGGAATATGGGACAACCATTTTTGGAATAAATATTGATGCCTATGTAGGTTGCTGTTTATGGGATACTCTATATCAAACCTATCTTTTCGAGAGGCTAGCAGTTATCCCACTCTTTGGTAATCCATTCTCGATGATAACAGATGTTCTAACTTTAGAAAAAAAAATTAATGGGGAACCTGATAGATTAATTTTTAAATTATCATTTTTAGTTAAACAATACATCATATACTATACTCATCAAAGGAGGGATTAGACTACTGAAGTCCAGTGGGGGTAATCGTTGTGGATTAAGGATATTCCTTCTAAATATAACTTATTGTGGTGTTGTGTGAAATATAGGGCCATTCCCCAAGAATAGGACATCCAACGTATCGGTGTAAGTATGGCTTCAAGGTGTTTGTGGATTATGGAACTCAAATAAGAAATGGTTTGGAAATGCTTATTCGATAGTGATTGAGCCATTTGGGTTTGTGAGGATTTTTGGGCCTTCTCAGGATCGAATAAACATGGGGGGTACAAGATATATTTTTCAACTCGTTCTTTCAATGAGGCAGTGATCACGGTCTAGAGAAGAAATATTTGGGTTTCATTATGATGGAGGGATGTTGAATGATATGGAAGGTGAAGAATTATGCTGATCACAGAAAAAAACAAAATTGGCTCTTAGATTAGAGTTTTCTTCAAAAAGAAGAACAATCTTCTATACTTGGTCAGACTATGTCTAGAATTTCATGACACCCCATCTGTAAGAATGAGCATCTAGAGACATTTTATTTCATGCCATACTACCAACCTAAGGTAGGGACATTGGGTCAAGTGGTATCCTCTCAATGATGGGATCAAGATTATCATTGATGGGTCTCTTCTCTGGGGGGAGATGTGAGCGGTATTGTTCAGTAGGGACCATGAAGGGTATGTTCTAGTAGTATTCTTGTTTTTTAAAATGGTGTAGCTATACAAGCGAAGGATTGGGATATATTTTTGGGAAAAGGAGATTTGCAGAAAAAAGAAATCATGTTGATGGATGTCAAGACAGATTCCTTGATCATCTATAAGTCTTTTTTAGGCAATTCTGTGTCTCCTTACAACATTATGTATATTATCACTATGGGTAAACAGATCATTGATAACCATATGTATATCCTTTACAGTTAGTGGGAGGGGAACTCGGTTTCATATTTCCTCGCATCTATGGAATCCCCAACTTAGAGTATTTCCCTATTCTTCAGATTATATCTTTTCTTATTGAGGGAATCAAATTTATTGTTAATGATTCTTTGGGGAATCATTACAGTGGACCTCAGTGATATTTTGTGCTATCTTGTTTCATTACTTTTTAGAATAAATTAAAATTTTAATTTTCACTCATATCATCAAGTCCAAGTTATCCTATAGGGAATTTATGGGATTTATATATAATTTTTTTTAATGAATAGTTAAAAAATTAATTTTAATTAAAACACTACAATCAATTTATATATAAATTTTATTTTTATTTAAATTATTTTCAAAAACTACATAAATTATATATTCATTAATACAACTTAGCTCATTTGAATAATTTCTATTTTAAATTTTTATTTAAATACTTTGTTTGATATTGAAGACTTTCCCTTTAAAACCATTATTTCTTTTCACAACTACATTATTAATATAAATTATATTTTCTCACTTTTATTAATGTAATTTGTAAAAAATTATTCAATATTTTTAAAAATTTAAAATAAATTATCTAATATTTATAAATTAAATTTTTACTATAATGATTCCAAAAATCTATTGTAAATTTTTGATCATGAATTATCTTACATGGGTATTTTTTGCCTTTGAAGGTTGTGTTAAAATTAAGATCTCCCAAAAATATCATTTTTATTTAAAAGAATATTCCATATAAATATTAATTATTTATATAATATCTAATAAATATATTTTTTTTTCTTAGTGGATAAAATACTTAGTTTATGAAAACTAGTCCCAATAGTGAATGTTGAAATCATAAAATTGACTAATATTTAAAATTTATTGACTATAATGTTTAATAATTCATTTTCTATATGTTCTGTGTTTTAAAAAAATATACTCCATCCGCTCAATTATTAATCAATTTTGGAGCCACATAAAGTGAGAGTGACAACCCATTATTGAATGCCTTTTGGTATTAACAGAAAATACTCTCCTCTTCGATTATAAAAGGTAAACCCATATCCCATTTTCCTCACAGAATCAAACCCTTTGGGTTTATAAAATTTTCCACTAATTTATTTGTCCCAAGTCACATATACCCATCCCAAGTCAAAATAATTATTTGAAAAGGTAGTCATGATAAATACGTCATGATACATTGATCGTATCAAAAAATTAAATGAAAATAATTTATCTATTATTTCCATGGTTGGAATATAAAATTAGTCACCAGCTTCTATCATTTATGTATTTATTGATATGAACTAACATGAAATGTAGTGACAGAAAAAGGAGAAATTATATAGAATAAATTGTATCATAATAAATTTGGAATATATATTACATTTCCATGTGGTAAACATATTAGAAAAAATTATCTTGGACTTAGAACTTAAAAGGAAAAAATATCATTTCGTTCAAATCAATCAATTACTCGATAACTAGTGAATATGAATACGCATACAAAAATGGTTTAAATAATTGCAAAAAACAAATAGTGAAATGTTTCTACTACGAGGTTGAATTCATAAGTATAACATAATCTTCATTAACATAATTTTTTTAGAGGAAGGACAATCCATAGTCAAGATATATTACATACATAATCCCAATCACATTGGATTCTCTTTCAATAAATCATTTAATTGGCCATCACATTCATTTTTCACCTTATCAAAACTTATTTTTGAAATTGAATAAGTCAAATATTATATTTTAGGCAAAAAATTATAAGTGATAAATCAAAAAAATTTAAGAATACACTCCAGATATTTTAAATAATGAATAATTTGATCAATTAATGATACTTGAGGTATAAGCTTGGTAATATTGGGACGAAAACTACTCAATTACATCTTAATGGTTTATAAAATAAACCTAAATTATCGAAAGTATATTACAAGAGGGTTTTGATCCATTTGTGCAATATTAGGCTGGTAGATCATTCACTTATGAGGATCATGTTAATGCTCAATCCTCTCTATTGAATCTTTCTAACCCATGGTGGAATTGTTCCACATCCATATTGATATTCCAATATTAAAATTGGGAGGTATTTGATAGGAATACCACCCAATAATAAATTTCACAATTTATTATGATGTTATAATATTCACACACATATCCCCACAGTTTTCAATAATGTTTTACAACCATAATTCCTATATATTAATTTAACACTTCTTTCATACCATCTAATGTTACCCAAGTACAAAATATTGAAATACTACATCATTTTGGTTGAATATTCAATTTATTGCACAATAATGTACTACCAAGAAACATATTAGATTAGTTTAATTGGAATATATATATATATATCAACTAATTATTTATTTCGAATCTTCATTAAATAATTTATAATTATTTTATATGTTACCCATGTAGTTGGATCACACATAGAAGCGTCCTTCAAAACCATGGGATGAGAGGATTAGAAAAGGTGATCTTGGTTTCTCAAAAAGGGAAATCATGGAAGATATATATAAATATATAATAAGATTATCATAAGGGTATCATTACATACTCATATATATGTTCTCACCAAAAAACAATCATACCCATAAAATCATATATCATAATTTGTAAAATAAATGCACATCTAGAAGATTGTTGAATAAGGGTGTCAATATAGTAATCATCATTCAAGATTAATGACATAAGAATGTGATATCTTAACAATAAAAAATCATCATATTCGAATCACTGATAACAAAATCAAGTTCACACATAATTTTAGTGTATTGTTATATTTTTATCATACTATTGTATCAATAATTAAACAATGATATTCATACTTTTTCTCTATTTATATTCCAGTGATCATAGGTAGAAGGTGATGATAATAAAACATTAATTTCTAAATAAATATATTAAAATAAATTTTCCCTCATAATATCAAAATCTCATTAGATATAAATATAAAATTACCCTATTCATTTTACGGACATAATTGACCCAACAATCACATAATAATAATCCATTTATTTGAATCCCTCTAGATCATTAAACAATAATTGTACCATCATATCATATCCCATTGAAAATAAAATATATTCTAAAATGTTAATTTATCAAAATAATTAACCATTAATTGATAAAAGGTTTTTATGATTGGATAAAATCAAAATAAATGAAAATTTTCATTAAAGGATTTTATTAAATTAAATTTTTTAAAATGATAAATAGAGTATTACATTAGAAAAATGTACATTTACATTTATAATACCTAATTTAAATACTTTTTTTTAAAATATAAATGAATGATTTTAATTTGAAAACAAATGAAAACATGTTATTTAAGATTCAATTAATTGAGGGATCATGATGACAAGATATTCTGTTGAAGCCACAATATGTAAAACAATGATTCTATTTTGAACATATGAATAAGGTATAATATTTAGAAAATGAAAAGAAGGTTATTTAAAAAAATAAGATACTATAAAATTGTTAATTAATACATCGAATAAACAGATAATAATATTTATAAACATTGTTTTTTTCATTCTAGACATCATGGATATGGAATAAATTTATTTTCCGACTATAAAGAGTGAAAACCCAATGAAATTTATTAAAAACAATTTTGAGCACATTTTTGTAACAAATAGTGGTTAATAGAATTAAAACATAATTAATTAATATATAATTATATGATACAAAAAATAAAATTAATTTTTTTTGTAAAAGATCATATAGTTTCACCAGTATAATTATAAGTACAAATAATCTTGAATAAAGTGTGATTAAAACATAATTCACATACAACCTGTATCATTTTTCTTGGTACAAGATAAAGTATATATTAAATATATATATATATATTTTATAAATATTTTTTATAAAAAATTCTTACATATCATATTATATATGATATAATTATGTTTTTTTACCACATATTTTTAAAACTACATAATAAAATCATTTATTTAGGTTATAACAATTTCATTTTTCATGTATATTTTTGTTAGATGAATAACGTACATGGAAATTGTTAATGTAATAATTATATCTAAAATATTTGTCTTGATATATATATCAAATTAATTCATCAAATAAACTATAATAATAATTATGTAATGGAAATGATGAAAATTTAATTACATAACTAATTGATACAGTAATATGTATATAGAACATGGGTGTTTTTTTCCACATTTCCATGATTCTAAAAAATTCAAATTAAATAATA
Organism: Viscum album; assembly: GCA_963277665.1. NCBI lineage: Eukaryota > Viridiplantae > Streptophyta > Magnoliopsida > Santalales > Viscaceae > Viscum > Viscum album. The sequence continues at coordinate 479,076,695 of OY728148.1, forward strand.
TATTACCATATTATAGTTTCTATTATATTAAAAATATAATTTATTATCCTAAAATTTATCCATATTACCATATATGTATTATGAAAATTAAAACTAATCTCATAATTTCATGGATATGTTAGTCCAAAAAAATGTACAAGAACAGTGATTTATTTCAGTGAATGGAAATTTTATAAGGTAATTAGTATATTATAATTATACATGTATAATTTCTACATCAATATAATATAACAACATTAAATTCATTAATATAACCAATCCAGAATTATTGTGGTGGAGAATAAATTATATCACAATAGGGAAGGGATAGTCCACATATACAGATGAGTGATAATTTTATTTTATAATTTAATGGAAAAGAAATTAGAAATTGGTAGTTACACTATAATAATAAAATTTTAGTTTATTTATAATACTTAATTTTTTATTTCGTTACAAAAAAATATGATTGAATCTGTATAAAGAGAAATGAAATTAAAACATTTGGTTAATTGAAATTTATTTTATTCAAACATTCTCCTTTTTCATCTAACCATAACCCATCAAAGGTTTGTATTATACCCAATGTAAGATATAAAGGACATGTTAATGTATTTTAGAATATGATTTGGTTTGGTATTTGATGATACAGAGGCACATGAAGTGTGAATAAGATAAGAGATGGTGTGTCCATTTATAAGTGGGGGAGAGGGAAGACATTGTATTTATGAAAATATTACAATATGTTAACTTATTACCGCATAAAAATGATCCAAAATAGACCATTTAAAAAATTAATATTATATGTTGTTAAAAATGGAAAAAAATTTATGAAATTAAAATATTTTATTTAAATTTTCACTATGTCCACATCAGTTTAACACCATGACAATCATATTATAATATAAATTATTATTAAAAATTATAAATATTTTATGTTTTAATTATATACTATAATTTAGTATAATTTATTAGATATAATTAATTATTAAGATTTAAAATATTAAATCCATTTTATGAAATAAAATGCATATAACTGTTTGATTAAAATTAAAAAACATTCCAATATATTTATGAAAAGTGTTTCACCCTATTAAATGTCACCATTCATATAGAATGTTTTCTTTAACTAAATTGGAAAAAAGTGATTCCAATGACCATAATTCTAATGAATAATATTCCTTATGAACTAACTTTACATTTAAACAATTTGGAAAAAAAATTAAAATTTTTTAATTCTTTAACATAAAAGATTGAATTAAATCTGTAATCTTCACTTCTTGTTAGAAAATAAATAGTATAATAAATTTATAGAAAATTTTCTATATGTTTGTTTATGATCATAAATTTAACTATTTTTCAATTAAACTAATAATACTTTATAATTTACTAGGATTTAATTATATTTTAGTAAATAAATAAACCCCTTATTACGAACAAAAGTATTTATTGATTAATATATTAATTTTATTAAATTTGAGTACTTGTTTATCAATTAATTTTATTTATATAAATCCATTATAATTTTTTTGTCAAAATTTTCATATTCCAATTTATAAATAATAATAATAACCTGGTTATAATGGAATAATATATTATAGTTCATTTGGACTCTTGGTTTCTTGCATCACGATATATCAAGGAAATATCATTGTTTAAAGAGAAATAAAATTCAACATATCTAGGTGTTGTAATGATGTTATAGAATGATTATTAACAGTGCATGGATCCTATCATCATAGATAGTTTCCAATTTGTATATAAATACCCAAGGATTTATATCCAATATTAGTTGGAGTTATATGTATTTATATTTTGATTGTAAAAAATCATCAATAGGGGGAACTACATATGTTCTATAGACTAGTGAGTAACGATACCCCTTGGTGAAAGTCAATGTTGTTGACTGATATGGCCATTAAAAATGGATATATTTTTAGGAAAAAAATTATATTTTTAAAGAAATATCATCTATATCATGTTATAGTTTATTTTTTGAATAACCTGAACTTTATATTTTTTAATACGTAATTGAAAGATGTGTAGTTGGACTAGATGTTGTACTATGAATAAATCAGAATGACTATAGAAGATTATAAAATTGAACTATTATTTTATGGAAATTGTGTGGGGGATACTAAACTGAGAAATAATGTTGGATTTAAAAAAAATTCCTACATATCTGGTTATTACTTAGATTACAGAAATAGCATAATCCATGTAAGAAATTATATTGTAGGTGGATTTGAAAAACCATCATTGTTGGGAGATCATATCTTACTAGGGAACCAGGAAATGAATTCCCAATATATCTAAGTGCACAGAATACATCATGGTTTTGTTAATAAAAACAACATAATGGGTGATCTTGGTTGTAATTTTTCATGGGTGATATTCAAATTTAATTTTATGTACTCACAATGGATGGGAGAAAAGAATCACATGGGCTTGATTTTATGGGGGGATGTAATTTTAATTGAAGAGACTACATTATTGGGAAAGGACCAATATTGTAACCTTATTGAATTCCTTTTCATATTATAAACATAGAAAAAGTTAATAATTATTTCTTCTATGGAGGACACTCAATGAGTTGGTGGCCAGAAAATGAATTAAATTCCATCAAATAGGTGAACTGACAGCCACATCAGTCAATCAGATGTGATAGATTAATCATTGAAATAATCAATTAGTATATAGAGAAAGAAGAAAAAAATATAATCCACATATAGTTAATTTTAATTTTCCCTCTTGAGATGTTTCTATAGTGTGGTGACGCATATTAAATTAATGATATTACACACAGATGTCATATAATTCTTGATTACGATATGAGAGGGGTTTTAATTATATTTCAACTAAATTAAATAATTCATTCTACGATCATGAGTGATTATAAACCTTAATTTTATAAGGAAGTATATCATTAAAATCACTCCATGCTCAAGCTACTGAATGAACATAGGCTTACTTATCATATATATACTATTAATTTTATTGGTTACCAGCTCTATGTAAATTTTTATGAAAAAACATTAATCCTATAAATCAAGGGATATTTTCTAAATTGAACGAATCAATTGATACATAACATCATTTTTAATGTAATTGTGGATGTAATGTGAGTAAGGATGATAATTCCCATACTAGACCAAATTAATTTAGATTATTGAGACTTATCTTGAATAATGGTCTTTAGGAACCAATGAAGTGAATTTTTATTACAGCCAATCAAGCAGAGAATGGGATGGAGTCTTTATGGGTGTTAAAACAAAATATTGTGATTTTTGAATCCTTTCAAAGTGGTCAATAGTCTGTATCATTGTCCTGCTGCATTCAATATAACTCCTTGTGTGTTACATTTGTGTATTCTCTTAATCAATATATTTGGATAATATCATTATGGTGGGGCCTGTTAGATACCTCTGTGCATATTTATATGAGATGAATTCTAATTAGTTATTTTAACACAGTCTTTAGACTAGATGAAATAACAGGGATCAATTTTTGCAGAGCATCATCCAAAGACTTTCCTCTTATATTGATCACTGTAGGTTGACTGAAGTACCCGTCTCAGTTGATGATTTCACATGGAGAAGATATACCCTAAATCGAAGGCAAGCAAGTAAGCTGGATAGGTGCCTCGTGCAGATGAATTAGTGAAATGAGATTACGAACGTCTTTGGCATGACTCTACCCAGAATTCATTCTGACCACAACCGTTTTTGATGGACTTCTGTTTTAATAACTTGAGATCAGATCCACTTCCCTTGACGTTTAACAATGCTTTCTTGGTGGTTCCAGGATGCAGAGAAGTTATAAAGGAGGCCTGGGTGGTTTCTGCACAGCGTAGTGCTTTGCACATTTTCACTACCAAACTGAAAATTGTGAAAGCCAGAATCAATGATTGGAGAAAAATCATTCTCTAGTCAAGAGCATGACATCAAGGAGGCTTATTCTTATCTGGATAATTGCCAAAAAAGTAACATGCATCAAGAAATTCCATCTCAATAATAGATACATGCTACTTCAATTCTTGATACACTATTGAATTTCAAAGATATTTATGTTCGGAATCAGTCCAGTGTCATGTGGTTGAATGAAGGGGACAGAAATTCCACATTCATTCACTATATTTACAAAGAGAAAAAGGTGAATCCGAGTCATAAAGATTTACAAATTGATGAAAATATGTTCACTTCTGAAAATGATAATTCAAATGTTGTGACTTTCTACTTTGAGAAGCTATACTCTGAATCTGGGGAAGAGAAGTCAAATAAAATTATCAGATGCATAGAACCAAGTCAGGATGATGTCGAGAACATAAATCTCACTGACATCCCCACACACAAAAACACCCACTCTTATTTATTTTCATTAAATATGGATAGTGTTGCTGGTCCAGATGGATTTTCCAATAAATTATTTATGTTCTATTGGGATACCATCCAGAAAGAGGTGATTGATGCTGTAAAGGAATTTTTTTATCACTCCTACATGCCAGTTAAGATAAATTCCAACTTCATTTCCCAAATTCTAGAGAAATACAATGCAGAGGACATTAGTGACTTCAGCCCTGTAGCCATTAGAATATCCATTCCAAAAATTATAAGTAAAATCATTGTAATATGGTTAGGTGATATTGATATGAATATTATTTCTTCTAACCAGTTTGGTTTTGTTCATGATAGTAACATTCATAATTGCCTCCTCAATTCTTCAGAGTGTGTTAATGTTATGTTGTGGAATGTTAAAGATGGTAACATGGCCTTGAAGGTTGAAATTTCAAAGGCCTTTGACACCATATGGTTGGATTTTATTTTCAATGTTCTTATCATTCATGGCTTTTCAAGGAAATTTATTAGTTTGTTGTTCCCAATTTTGAAAAGTGATATCCTCTCTATTCTGTTCAATGGACCCCCTGGGGGATTCCTTCAATGATATTGTGGAGTTAGGCAGGGTGATAATTTGTTTGGGCTTCTGTTTTCCATTGTTGAGGATTACTTGAGTGTATGTCTGCATGATCTTGACAATATTGCATTATATCAAAGTATGAGGGAAGTTAGAGACTGTATTACTCCCTATCACTTGTTTTATGATGATTATATTCATTAATTCTCCAAGGATGATAGTCAAACCATATATTTCATCCAAATTATCTTCTAACACTATGAAGAAGTGGCAGGTCAAGTCATTAGCTGGAAAAAATCATTTGTTGTCTTTGGGGAAGGAATTCGAACTCATAAGGAAGACAGTGTAGCTATAATGCTTTGCGTGGAGAGGGGTTGTTTTCCCTTTAATTATCTTGTATTTCCATTGTTTTTGGGAATGGTAAAACATGTATATCTAGACTGTATTTCTCTCAAAATAAATAATCAGCTGGCAAGATGGAAAGGGAAGACCATGTCCCATTCTAGGAGAGTATGTCTTGTTAACTCGGTCATCCCCTCAATGTTTGTGTATTATTTCTCATTATATAAATGGCCATGAAATTTTCTTAAGGATCTGAGTGGAATGGTAGAAAAGTTTGTCTAGACTGGATCTACTAATCAGAGGAAACTAGCCATAATGGCATGGAACGACTGTATAGAGCCGGTGGCTATGGGGGGATGGGAGTAAAAGATATAAGGATCTTTAAGGATGATTTTATTATGATGTTTACCTGAAGACTTCTAACTATAGATGAAACTTTTGAATTCCTGACTAGTAGATTTATTCAAAGGATGCACAATACTATTACTATGTACTTTCATTCTTATGTGTGGTCCTCGATCGGGATTACATAATCTCAAATCATAACACAATCCAAATGCCTGGTATGTGTCAACTCTCATTTGATATGCTGGAACACATCATGTATTTCTTCTCCACTTAAGGAATCCATTGATATCCTAATGGATTGGATGAATATGTTTATATCTGACATGTAGGAAAATTATGATGTTGTTGCAATCATACCTAGTAATTTTCGCATGGAAATATCTAATTATGACTATCTTGATAATGATATTCTTATCTAGAAACCTGTACTCAATAAGCTGTTTTCTAATCATGATATCTACAAAATGCAATGTGGTACAACACCTGGAGCACCTATATGGGTTAAAGGTGTTAGTAGGACCTTCATTTTTCCAAATTACACTATGCTGATTTTGCAAATTTGGAAGCAACGGTTGCCAATTCAGTCTGCCCTTCAGCGCACTAGAGTGCCCCTTGCCTCGGTATGCTACTTCTGTTTGAATAATGAATAATATGTCCTGAATTTGTTCCTTGAATACCCATTTGATGCTCGTTTATGGCTGTATTTGGAAGCTATTTTTCATTGCTGCCTCACATACAGCTCGGTTGACTCTTTGTTCACCTCGGCGCTATAGGAAGATGGGAGTGAGCAAGTGAAAAATCTTCTAACTATCACAACTATCTCAGTTTTTTCATACATTTGGAGGTCTTGGATTGTAATGGTCTTTAACAATAGTAGGCCCATGTTTGAGGAGGGTGTACTGGAAATCCGCCGAAGCATTAAACTTTCTTCTATGAATCAAAATGGAACAATAAAAAACGATATTCCTGATTTCATTTTTTTGAAGATTCTTTGTGTATGTGGTAGGGAGGGGAATCCGAAAATGATAAAATATATCCATTGGATTCCACCAATCCATGATTGTACGAAGGTAAATGTAGACGGAGCAACCTCTGGTGCACTGGGACTAGCTAGTTTTGGTGTAGTATTTAGGACTCCCCAGGGCTTCGTGAAAGGTTTCTACTTTCATTACATTGGGAATGGGCATGCGATTGAGGCAGAACTATGTGAGATTATAAAGGCGATCAGGTACGTGGTTTTTTATGGTTGGAAAAAGTTATAGCTACCGTCGGATTCTTCTGTTTTTATACTTATTTTGAAGGGACGATCGAGGAATGTCCCATAGTGGATGTTATCTATCTAGATAAAATTTCTTCAGATTGCTGAGAGGATTTTCCTTGAGTTATCTCATGTATACATTGAGGAAAACCGGGTTGCTTATGCTATTTCCAAAAGAGCGATTACGGAGGTTAGTTCCAGTTGGTCCTTTTTGTTGCCAAGTTATTGCAGTGGTCTAGTGCAAGATGATAGAGATGGTATTGTTTATACAAGGTTCTGTAAGGCTCCCCTTTCTGAGTTGTATTGTCCTGTTAATTTTATATATATATATAATTTTTTTGGGGGATGGCTCCTCCTGTATCTCAGACCTTTTGGCTATAATATGATTTAATAATTTTCTAATATCATGACAAGAAGAAACCCCGTAATGGATGGTATTTTGGAATGAAAATATCTCAGTGCATGGCACTTGATGGAATTCATTGTTAATAACATGATGTATCATTGATAAATAATCACTTACCACCAAGGTATTTATATTTAAATTATAGGTATTTTAATTTTTTAATTTAGTTTTTCAATATAGATTAAAATATGCTCATCATTTTATAGATTGTGGTATTGATTCAATATAATTAAGTGTATGGAAATGTAGTTTCTCTAAATGGAATAATTTCATTTATTATTACCCTAAATAATGTTATTGAGTATTTACTAGATATACTACATGATTTTATTATACATCTATGAAAATACTGTGCTAGATTACTTTTCATGGTTTGTAACATTGATTTATAAATATTTCCCTTTCTTATATTGCATACAAATAGGACGAAATAAAAGATATTTTATTATCTCACTAAACACATTATTGAATTATTCATCCTAATGAAATGCATATCTATTTTAATTTTATATAAAAAATGAAAACAGGTTCTTTATAGATTATGAATCAAATTCCATATGAAATCAAGATTGGATTGAAGCCATCATAACTATTATTGATTTTGTTGATGATGACATAATTTTATGGCCATCATATTCATCAAGTATATCACGAGGTCCCTATAAATGAAATTATTATAATGGAAATTCCATGTTGAATAATTAATGGGAACCACAAGGTTTTTATCATAATGTGGTGGGTTTATATCAGTCCTCAAAATATTTCCAAATCATTGATTTATTCCTCAGTTTGGTGATATTTTACAGATATTTTTTCTATATATCACTCAACCATTGTTTTTGGTTGGGATTAATATTGTGATGTATGGCCTATTAGTCGGACACTATATCATTCATCAAGATCAATCGAAACATATTATATATTTATACATTTGTATATATATTGATTCCATGAGGTCCGTGAATTTGGAATCCTCTTTCTCTATATAATCTATATAGATTTTATTGTTCCCCAAATAACTATATATGAATGAATGTGTCTAAAAGATGAAAGTTGTGTAAATGAGAGACTCATTGATAGGGATGTATAGTCATCTTTCGCTAACTACTTGATAAGGACTAAAAATTATATATAAAGTTAGATATGTCATTAATTTCTATAGACATAGAAAATGTTGTATATCCAATTGCGATATAGAAAATCCCTACTAATGATGTATTTTATCATTATATTAACTTTAAATTAAATGATGAAGTTGTGGGATCCATGCCTTTGATTATGTGTCTCACTGAATCTATAAGGAACAATGTTATGTTAAATATAGTGGATGTTGGACTATATATAAAACCATGAATTCTATATATAGTGTCAAAAACAATATGTATTGTTTCTTATATTTTCCCTGAAAATGTCGTATAGTAATATTCTTTTTGGATACAATTGGATTCACATAAACTGACATTATTGGAGTTATTTGGACTACTTTGAGGATATGATAAAAAATCCATGCAAGAATGTTCTAGGATATCCTGAGTTTAAATTGGTTTTCAACCATCAGAAGTATATTTTTCCATTTTCAAATATAAAAATCATCGAAAAAGATCTCATTGTTCTTTTAACATGAAGAATTTATTGGTGCGTTTCACCTTGGATATTGACTTAATTCATTATGTTACTCTGTTAGTTCTTCAATCCCACCCATGTTTATAATCATTTGTGTAACAATAATAGATTCCATAGTACATTTTCCCTTCAATGTAATTTAATAACTCGCGCTACACACAATACTGAGTTTGAGCGCACCAAGTCATACGAAACAAGTCATTAAAAAAGCGGATATGAATAATATTAACTTAATATTGAACTATATATACTAAATATAATTTTAGAATCCATATTATGTGTTACTTAGACATAATATATGTACATGATCATTTTATACGTATAAAAGAAGTATTTTCCAAAAAATTCAATTTTACAGCATTTTAAAAGAGAAACTTTTAAATAAAATATCTGGAACTCTCATATATTATATTTAAAGATATTAAATTATTCATTAGAAGAAGGAAATAAATATTTTAGTTTGGATAAATGTTTCGTACTTTTTTGATAACTTTCTTATTTTGATGAATAGTGAAAAATACTAAATTTTAATTTAAATGAAATATTATAATGAAAACAATTTTTAGTGTTAAAATATTCTTTTGAATATTTTTTTAGTATAATTATATTACATTATTATCATTTAATTCAATTGAGGTCATTATAAATAATTTCACATTTAAATTTTTCATAAACACATGTCCATCATTTGATATTTTTTACTTTTTAAAAACTTGCATTTTGGTTTTTACAAAGGGAATTAATTTTAAATTAATTAATACATCATCTCTTTTTTTAATTTTTTAAAATTGAATTCAGTTTTGAATTCAGAATATCACAATTTTCTTAGGATAAAGTTTTGGTTTTTTTCAAAAAACAATCAATTTTTAATGAACAGTGAAAAACACTGTCTTATTGTTTAAAAACGAATTTTCAATTTATAAATATTTATTTTATTTATTTTATTTTAATTAAATATATATATATATATATATTACATATATATTTTCAATTAAATTAATTGTAGTCATTTTATAATAAAATTAGATGTATACCATTTTTATTGATTTTTTTAACATCTTTTACCCACCTTCTAGGCACATTTTCAAATTTACATAAAATGTAATTTTAGTGATTCTGTAAATTGAATTCAAAAATATGATAGACATAGTTGAAATCCATAAGTAAAAAGAGGTATAATAATATGAAAATAATTTTTTTAGGAATTGTAACTTTTGACTTTTATATACCCCGGTTAAAAAGAAATATCATAAATAGAGATAAAATGTTTTTATAATTACCTTAACATATGTACTAATTCGTTTAGATATTTTTATTTAGACCAAACAAAATTCAAGAATAACATATGATCCTTTTGGTCTACTTGAATTAGATTATGACATTAATTTTTATTTTATTTAAAGAAGAGTTAAAAGTGTTAAATTCAAAGTTTAATAACTAAACCATTTATAATATAGGGACATACATAAGATAAATTTTACTATAAATATTTATTAACAAGTTAATGATATTTCCTATATAATGGAGTTTAATTATAAATTTTAAATTTTATATAATTAAATTTATTTATAACACAATGATGATGCAATAATTACATTAACATTGAATGATTAAAGTAACTGATATTATAACTATAAAAATGAATTTTAAATAATCGTTTTGTTTCCTTCTAGGAATTTACTATGTTAATATGTCATTTCAGTGTTGATTAAATAATTTTTTTGAAGTGCTAAAGTTGTTATTACTTTAAAAAAATCTAAATACCAAATAGTGTCAAAATTGACATAAATGTGTTTTTAAAAAAAATAGTATATTATTAATTGATATAATATTTCTACCAACATATGGATCAGCCAAAGGACTTAGATAAGTTTAGATATATAAAAAATTAACCACAAGGAGTTATCTTAGCATTTTATAGTTTTTTTATTAACAATTTTTTATAATTATTAATGAGGACATGGTAAAAGTTAAAAAATTCAACTAAGAGTTAAATACAAAAGATATGGTTAATAAGGGGACATAAACATGTCTAAAACCTATTGGTTGAAACTATTTAGAAATATCGACACCATATTATTGAAATAAATTTATTTGGAGACATTAGAAACTGAAAATGTTTTTATAATACAATAAAATTTCAAACATTTCCTAAAATGACCCTCACCTCTCTTATAAAAGGGTACTTCACTTCTCTCAAAATCACACCCCCAAAGACATTTGTCTTGAAAAACCCTACCCAAATACCCTCCCAAATTCCCTAATTTCATCCTATAGGACTTTTCTTTTTCATAATCCCATCTTATGGTGCCCTTTGGATCAAATCAATATAAACTCCTAAAGAAGTGGTAATTATTTTATCACCTCTTTCAAATTTCTTTTTTTTTCGACAAAATTATATTTCATTGTTATTTAAAACCCAAAAAAATTCACATTATAGAATTATAAATACTATATTGTTATTATAAATATGTTACAACAATATTCATTATTCTATCAATCATATGAATGATTATGTCACCATTAGTGCGTACATATGGCTTACCGTCTCCAAGTTGTTGTGTGATTTGTTATTCCACACCATGTTATTTGGATGGATATAATGATGAGTAATATGTATATAAATAATGAAAATAAAATGATAATTTCTCTGTAAATTTAAAATAGCATCCAAATACACAAATTTTAATAATTTAGGAAATGATATCGTCGCTCATGTGTACGTACAACTTACCATCTCCACAAGGTGATGATATTCATTTCCACGTTCCCCATTCAATGATGATTATAATAATATATTTTATTAATAATTATGTAATATATCAGATAATAATTCTTTGGGATATATATATATACTTACATATATCTTATTCACTTACTTTCGTTCAAAACGATATGAAAAAGGAAAAATCGATTATGCATTCGTACTGAATAACATCTTCATAAACAGTGTTTTCCATTCCATATATATATATGAAATACATATTTATATTCTAAAAATATTTTATAAATAAATCACGTTTTATATTCTCTATGTATTTAAATAATGATCTAAATGATACGAACAAGAATAAAAAGTTAAAACATGTATTATAAAGAAAGTGATTATTACCAAAAATGTTAATTTGACATGGAAATAATTATTAAATGGTTAGTATCAAGTCATTAATGAATAAATTATGATTTAATAAATATTAATGTGGTTCTGTTATAATTTTATAACATACTATAGTAATTATACATGAAGTTAAACGTACATTCGACCAAAGAAACATACAAGATAACGGTTAATTCTTCAATCTAATTATTATTCGAGATTGTTTATGTGTATGTTTTTACTGGGACATATTTTTTTATCCATCTCTATGATTCATAAAATATTTTGAAAAATGTTTCTTTTTAAGGTAATTTTGAACAAAAAATTTATTTTAAAATCATTTAAATATTTATTCATTTAAATCATTCCCTTTAATGTTCATGTTTTTAAAATGGATTAAAGACTTTATTAATATGGACACAAATGATTTAAAATATTAATTAATTTTAAAAGGTTTAATGTGGTATGGGACACTTTTATTAAAAAATACCATTTAAATTTTTTCCATTATATATTTTTTTACTTTTAAATGGTTTCATAAAAATGATGTATTTCACTCAAAAAGTTTTACTAATAATTTTCAATTATATCATCATATTTTAATAAACATTAATTTAAATTTAGGTTGATTTATTATAATAAAATATTCCATATTGTATTGAATGTATTATGATATGTTTTACTTTTAATGTGATATTTTTATTCCATTAATGTTTTATGGCTATTGTATTGAAATTCTGTATGCTAGTTTTGATACGAAGGTTTATGTTATGTTTCATCATTTTCATACGAGGAATGAAATAGAATTAGTATGTGATGGGTGTGGCCCGCTATATCCTCTCAATACATCAGTAGGTATCATGAGACAAACTAGTGTCTATGCACAAGGCCTTGAGAAATTTTATTTTGTAGTCTTGGCATAAGGCCTTTACTATGTGGTAATGATGTTAGACCTTAGCCATTCCCTCGTTATGAAATTAGTTATTACATGTCATTATTCGACTAGTAGAATATCCATGTGCATTTTTATATAGTGATGTTTGTTTTATTTTTTCCATATTAGGTTCATGATTTTGGTTAAATTATTGTTGGTTTTTTATTACACACATTTCATCAAAATGTATAGTTTCCGCAAAATTATTTACCCTTAATGAGTATCTGAGCTCACCACTTTCATATGTTTTATTTTCCCAAGATTCCAAGGAGTGTATTATGATTGATTTTCAAATTGAAGATAAGAGAATAACGAAATTATCAAAGGATTATTTATTCTATGTTTTATGTTATTATGTGTAATATATCATTCATGTATGATATCTACATTCCAAGACTGCAAAACCGATCGGTCCTTCAAGACATGATTTCTTGTAATCATGTCATTGTGTTAAAATAATGCAATGACATTGGTTAACTCGAGTTGAGGTATTAAAATTTGTATCAGAGAATGTTTAGTAAAATCCATGGAATCAAGATTTAGAAAAACACTTTTTAGACAACAGTACCTTAAGATAGATTTTGAGGATTAGCATAGAATATCTTCTTAGAATTTTGGTGATGTAGAGATTTTGTGTATTTTCATAACAATACATCCTTATCTGGATATGATCAGGTAAAATGAGCTCTATCATAGATGTACCTAGTATAATTAGATTATATTTTTATTATTAAATACAATTTAGGTCATTATATGTAATTTAACATTTATATTTGATGTAAACACATTCCAATCTTTTGATGGTTTTATCTTTTCAGAAACCAACATTTTCGTTTGTACAACATGAATTAATTTTATATTAATTAATGAAACTTATATGTTTTGAATTTGGTAAAATAAAATTAATTTTGGAATTCAAAATTTTAAAATTAGTTAAGGGTGAATTTTTGGTATTTTTTCTGAAAATATTCAATTTTTTATGAATACTAAAAAACACAATGTTATAGATTTAAACTGAATTTTAATTATAATAATTTATTATTTCATTTAAATTTTTCTAATAATAAATTATATATATAATACCAATATAAGTCCAATGTAACTCATTTGAGAAATTTTAAAATTAAAAATCATGTATAATATTTTATTGAACTTTTTAACCTCATTTACCTACCTTATTGGAACATTTGCAAATTTTCATAAAACATAATTTTAATGCATCAATGAATCGAATTTCAAAAATCTGATAGACCTGAATGAAATTATTAAGTAAAATATGTTTCAAGAAGATGAAAATAGTTTTTGATCTATAGTACCTTATAACTTCTATTTATCACGGTTAAAAATAAATTGGGTTATTAAAGGTAAAAATGATATTATAATTACCCTAACACACGTCCTAATTTTATTGGATAAGTGGATTTCGTCCAAAACCAACCATAGGAAAAAAAAATATAATTCTTGTTCTCCACATGGATCAGATTTGGACAATTTTTAATATTTTTTTTAATGTTTACTTAAAGATGTTAAATTCAATTTTTAATAACTCATTCATTTTTATTATAGGGTTATAAATAAGTTAAATTTGGATATAAATATTCATTTGAAATATAAAAATATTTCATAGATAATAGTATTTTATTTATAGTTTTTTGAGATTAAATAATTAATTTTACTTATAACACAATGATGATGCCTTAATTACTTTATCAATGGAAAATTAAAATAATTGATATTATTAAAATAAAAATAAATGTAAATTTAGACTTTTGAGGAAATATAGTAATTTTTTTTGTTAATAATAATTTTTAAGGTTGAATAAATAAATTGTTTTGATTTTATAAATTTTTTATGACTTTAACAAATACAAAGTACCAAATAGTTTCAAAATTTACATAAATGAGTTTTTAAACAAATACTATATTATTAATCAATATAATATTTTAAAAATTTAAGATTCAGCCTAATGACTTAGATGAGGTTAGATATTTCAATAATAAAACGCTTGGGGTTCTCATGGAATTTTATAGAAGGTTTGTTAAAAATTTATTAAAATAATACAGGAGGACATGTTAAAAGTTAAACTATTTAACAAATAGATAAATATAAAATATAGGTTAAATATGATGACCTAAACATGTCTAAACAATATTAGTTGAGAGGATTATGACCTATCCCTACCTTAGATTCGATGTAAATCAAATTTTATCCATTAAAAATGTTAAATGATTTTAGAATAATATAATATTTCAATCTTTTCCAAAAGTGATCCTCACCACTTTTATAAAAGGTTACTTCCCCTAAACTAAAAATCACAACTCAAACGACATTTTGATCTACCAAACCCTCCAAAAATATCCTTCCAACTTCCCTCACATCAAAATATTGTCCTTCCCTTGATCATAATGCCAACATATAGTACCATGTTGTTAAAATAAAAAAGAATCACCCCAAGAATAGGTAATTATTTCACCACATATTTCAAAGTTCTTTTCCTCTTCCACTTTCTCTCTCTGTGTTATTTCCATATGAAAATAATAAATCTAGTAACATCCTGTAACATACTATGTAAATAAAGAAACTATAAATTTTATTTTAAATTAATATTTTTGTTAATTAAATATTAATTTTACCTTAAAGTGGATGATATGTTCGATGGCATACCTGATATGCAACAACAGGTTTCTTTAAAATCTTACTCTACACAATAATAATATAATATTATTATTTCAAATAGTAGTTATAGTCATGCCATTATATTGGAGGGAATGAGAATAACTAACTACAATATGATTAAACATGTTTGTTGAATGTTTTTACATTTATTACATAAAATCTATAAGCTTAAAATGTGAGTGAATCTATTTTTAAGCATAATTTACATTTAAAGGATGATTTACCATCTTTTGATGGAGAACCCTCATTAAATATAGTTGTGGTCACTTTTATATGTTATATTTGAAAAAAAATTCTTATATAGATTCAAGACATCCAAATTTACTTTGGATGAAATTTTTTGTATTTTTCTAATAAAATTCATTTTCAAATGAATAGTGAGAATTAAAATATTTTAATTCAAACCAGCATTTTAAACTAATTTATTTATAATGAAATATTATCTTTATAAATGGTTTTAATATTTATTTATTTTATGTTTTTACTATTTTATCCACTTTTGTTCATTGGAGGTAATTTCACATTGAAATTTGATATAATCAACTATCAATACTTTGATAGTTATTATTTCAAAAAAACATGGTTTTTGTTTTGATAGTGTGAATTAATTTTAAATTAATTTCTGCCACTTTTGTGTTTTGAATATCGAAAAATGGATTCCATATTTGGAATAAGTAGGATCAAATTTTTTAAATAGGTAACTTTTATTTATCGACATTACAAAAATTTACTTCAGTATTTATTTTATTTACCATGGTAAAAGGGTAAATCTGATAAATATGGGTAAAAATATTATTATAATAATATAAAATTAACCTAACATTTGTCCTTATACTATTGGTTGATACAGATCTGACAATGGGTATCTTTGGTGCCATTTTGGGACCCCATGGAGCCACTTGTGAGTGATAATGAGACTTTATTTTAAATAACATAATGTAAAGAAAAAAAATAAAAAAAACAAATATATTTTCTCAAATTAATTTGTATATAGAGTTATATAAGTTACCTTCTCGACCATAAATATTCTTTTGAAATATAAAATGTCTTCATGCATCATAGAATTTGTTTTATAAATTTTTGGACATCAAATAAATTATATTATTTATGACACAATAATGATGCAGTGTTTACCTCGTTAATTAATGAATTAGATAAATAATATTATTAATATTAACTTAATATACAAAACCTTTCCAATTCTTATTAGATGATTTTATTTTGACCATGAGTCATTTTATATTAGACTTTAATAAGTTATGGGCATTTAGAAACCGAAAATCATTATGTAAAAAAATAATACTTACATACTTTCCTAATGAACCCATCCCCCCTTATAAAAAGATCTCAACTCTATCCCATTACTCACACCTCTCAACCCTTGTATTTTCCAAAATATACCCCATTATGATCCCTACATCCCTCTCCTAAAAGAAACCTTAACATTGTTAGATGTCACTTCAACAAACTCTCTTGGTTCAAACCAAAGGGAGCTACCCAAGTTAAAGGTAATGTCTTCTCTTAAGATCTTTTGTTTTATTTTACTTCTCCAACCCCATAAACTCATTTTATTAATTTTTTATAAAAAAATGGTTTCCTCAATATACTAGATTGTTCTTATGAGAATTATTAGAACATCACTTACACCCACCTCTATTTAATGGCTAAAGAACATATTGTTTTTGTGGATGGAAAACTGACACCTCACGAAATAATGAATGTTCAATTATCTCCTACCGCCTCTCATGGTGGACATTTAAAATTACAGTATATTAATATATGATATATATTATGTTTATATTTCATTTATGCTTCTGTATTTTCCATTTATATCATACTTATATGACATCCATTATGGGTAAACGCGATAATTTCATTTGATGAAGCACAGAATTCCGCCCATTCAAAGTGATATAACATTTTATATCCATTTGTAGGAAATATAAAGGTTGGTGTTAATGATATTATATATTATATTTTATGGGATTTATAATATTCCTTTTTATCATTATGTTTCAATTCCTTATAAATAAGAAATATAAATGAAAGTAACGTTCATCCGTACGTACGCCTAACCGTCTCCATGAATGGTGCATTTCATTTCATATCTCTAAATAAAATGTACAATTATAAATACTTACATATACATTATATATATGATATATATGATATCTTCATCATGAATATATTTCTGGATATTATGGATATTTTACCACATGATCAAATTGTAATTAAATGAAGTTAATTTTGACTCAAGTACCAAATATCGACAAAACGACTGTTATTAATTTAAATGATTAAATTTTTTTTTTAACATTATAAGAATTAATATAAAAGGAATAAAAAACATGAAAAAGGATCATAAGAAATTATAAATTTGCTTTAGTTTATAATTTAGGTGACTAAAGAATGAACTGGTCAAATCAGACACGAGGTAAGGGACATCATCTCAATCTCCTTTAATTGAATAATATTTAATTTTAAAACAAGAATTTATTTTATATGATGTATAAGAACTATTGAATTTTAATTTTATTCAAATGGAATCAATTTCGAAGAATTGTTTTTCTAAACAAAAAAATAACTCTTTTTAACGTAAGTGGTGACAACGACTTTTCTGCCGCTACGAGTACTATTTGATCTATGGATTCCTTAACAAGCCATAATGTTTTTAAAAGGAAAATAAATACCATATACTCTCTTTGGTAATTTGTTATTGAAAATGGATTTTGATAATGGATTTTTATATCAGTATATTTAAATGATATATTGTGATTGAAATATGGAAATGATATCTTTGCTATATGTTTTTATGTGTTATGAAGATGTTATGGTTCTTGGAAATTGTTCACGTATAAGGGTGGTTTCATGATAATCTTAGGGAGGGTGAGCTAGAGATAACCCTCCAATGCATTGGGTAATATGATGAAGGTAAATGTGGATATTTCTCCTAAGAGATTTATGGAATATACTATGATGTGTATTCTATATGTAACTCCCTTTTTTGCTGTGATAGTTAAAATTTTGGTATGATTTGTATTCCACAGGTTACCTTTATTATTTATGATTTCTATGTGTTATTCATAAATCTAATGATTTCATGAGGTATGTTATCATCCAAATGTATGGTTTCATTTTTTTGTATTTATTGATGTGTTAATGTTTTCAGTCCTTATTTTTTAACCCTTACTCGGCTTTTTACGGACATCCCATGTTTTTGAAATGATTTCCATATGACTTAATAATGAATATGGTCAAGGAATGGATCATTGGAAAGTCATGTTGTCTTAAACATAGAACTAGGCAAGTTCATTTTTAAGAGTTTATATATTATGAAAATATTGAAATTGAGTAGAATGGTTTACATTGTAATTTTTGAGAAGTAATGTAGTTGTTATGGCCTAACTCTCTAAAACTCGAATCCTGAAAAAATCCTCATTGTGAATTATTCATTTAGTTAATGATTATGTAATGATTTAAAGGTGGGTCCTCATCTTAGGTTTCGGTGGTCGGTTTAGATAACTTTATAAGTTAGGATATTGATAAATTAATGTTTATAAATTAGTTTATGTTTAGATTGAAGTGATATATCATTTTACTCATTACCATGTTGCTTAGCCTAATTTATTTTTTTCATTCAGAATTGTTTTCTGCAGGGGAAATAGGGATTCTATGTTTGTATGACATCAAGAGTATGAAAACCTTCAAAATCAGCTACCTGAGATTGTCAGAATCGAAACCGAATTATTTTTTGCAGTGATAGAACATTTGACTCAGGATATTAATGGTGGTGGTATCCATGCATGAGATCACCCAGATCAACCACAGAGGAACATGTAAGCATTGGAGAATTTCATGAGGCAACATCTCCCATCATTCAGAGTGTCATATGACATGGTGCTAGAAGAAGGGTGGATTAAAGCACTGCATAAGATTTTAGATGTTATTGGGTGTTCATAAAATAAAAAGATTACTCTTGTTGTTTATAGTTTTGATGGTGAAGCTGGTCAGAGGTGGTCGATGGTGAAAAATATTATGGATAGTGAGGAGATTGATGCTATTTATTGGGATGAATTAATAGTTATGTTTGGAAAAAAATATTTTCCTATAATTGTTCATCTTAGGATGGAAAAGAAATTATTTGAATTGAGAAATGAGGATGACTCAGTGGATTCTTATGAAGAAAAATTCACTCGACTGTCAAGGTATGCTCCCAATTTCATAAAATATCATATAGTAAAACCAAATATTATTTCTCAGGATTAAAGATAATGTGTCGAAGGGATTTATATTCACATGAGTTCAAGAGTTATATATATATTGGTCGATGTGCGGAGTAGGTGGAAATGGATTTTACGGAGGATGAGGTCTTCTTTGTCATACAATTGAATAACAGGTCATAGTGGCAGGTGAAAGATAATAACTCATCATTAAAGTTTGATGGTAAAAAACATAAGTTCATAGTTTGGGAAATTTATGGTAACAAACATGATGGGGAATTCCATTTTAATTCTAGTAAGTGATACCTATGTGGTAAATTTGTACCTAAAGCTCGCAATACCACTGAAAAAGAACATGGGAACAATAAGACAAATATTATTTACAATTAGTAAAATGTTTCAATTTCTATGATATGGGTCATAATGAAAATGAGTGCCTAAAGAATAATTCAGCTGAGGGAAAGTATCCAGACTACAAGACGAAAGGGGTGGTGAAATCATTTTCAACTACTTCAGTAGATGTTGGACCAACGAATGAAGTTTTATTAGGTAAACTATTTTTTTTCTCAGATTATTCCAATGTGTTTTTTGATTCAAAGACTACAAAATCATTCATTTCTATGAAGGTTTATTGTAAATTGGAAGTTCCTTCTCAAGATATGATTCCTGAACTTATGGTAAAAATATTTGGAGGATATGTTTAATGAAAAAGAAAATATAAGAACCTTATTGTCCTTGTGTGTGGAATGAATCTACTTGTAAACCTTTTTTTCCTCAAGTAGTGTTTGATGTTATTTTGGGTATGGATATGATTTCTGTTTATCATTCTAGGATTGACTGCATAACTAAAGAGGTTTCTTTCCAAAAATAATTTTATTTTGATAACAAGAATGATACATTACTTTTGATAACATATCATGAAGCTATGAAACTAAAAAAATATGGAAACTAATGAAACCTTGAACCTATCATTGAAAACAAAGAAACTATTCATATTAATGATGTTTTAGTTGTTAATGACTACCTGTATTTATTTCCAGATGTGTTTCTTTGTATTATACCTAATCTAAAAGTTCAATTTATTGTGGACTAAGTTCCGGATGCTAAGCCAATTTCAAAATCCCCTTATTGAATGGCTCAAATTGAACTTTTAGAGTAACATAAGAAATTACTAGAGTTATTAGATATAGGTTTCATTCAGCCTAGCACATAACCATGGGGTGCTTCTATCTTTTTTTTAAAAAAAAGAATGATGGTTCAATGATACATTGCACTGATTATAGAGAATTGAATAACATCAATGTTAGGAACATGTATCTTTTTCCTTGTATTAATGATTTGTTCAATCCGCTCCAGGGTGCTCAGTATTTTTCAAAGATTGATTTGAGGTCGGGGAACCATCAGTTGAAAGTAAAGGAAGTAGAAATTATTATGACTATGTTTCATACTAGATATGGCCACAAGGAATTTGTAGTTTTTTCTTTTTGTTTAACCTATTCACCTTTTTTATTCATAGATCTTATGAGTAGAATTTTCTGTGAGTCATTGGATAAGTTTGTGGTTGTGTTCATAGATGATATATTGGTTTATTCTAAAATTAATTTAGATCATGAATGTCATTCAAGGGTTGTCTTTCAAACCTTAAACGAAATGAAACTCTATTGTAAATTCATAATGCGTGAGTTTGGTTACAAAAAATTTCATTCCATGGTCACATTGTTTAAAAAAATGGCATAACTTTTGATCCTACAAAACAATGGTTTTTGAATAATGGACAAGACCCTCAAATATAACATAGATTCATAGTCATCTTGGTTTTTCCGGTTATTAAAATAGGATTCATGAAAAATTTTCACAGTTATCTAGCCCAATAATGATGTTAACTAAAAAAGGTTTTAAATTCATTTCGACACAAGAATGTGATAATTGTTTTCAGAAATTGAAATAATGATTACTAAATGCTCCAATTTTGGCACTAACTTCTAGAAATGGGTAGTTTGACATCTATATTGATTCTTAATTTAAAGGACATGGATGTGTCATTATGTAGAATTATTTGGTATTGCATATGTTTCATGTTAGGTGAAACCTCATGAGTTAAATAATCTTACACATAATTTGGAATTAGCTTCTATTTATTTTTCTTTAAAAATTTGGATGCATCATTTATATGCAGTAAAATTTGAAATATATACTTACCACAAAATTTTGATGTTTATATTCACTCTGAAGGAATTGAAAATAAAATAGAAGAGATAGTTGGAATTAATCAAGGATTGTGATGGCACGATTCTTTACCGTCATGGAGAAGAAAATAATGTGGCTGATGCTTTAAGTCAAAAAAGTAATGCTGCATTAACCATGCTACATTTGGAATGACATACATTGTTTTTTGATTTGATTAACTTTGGAATTGAAGTTATTGGTCTATAATAATCTTTGGTTTTTTTTTCAGGAGATAATGAAATCATCTATACCAAACAGAATAAAGCAAGAGCATATGGAAGATAGAGAGTAGCATAAAATGTTAGATTTGTTTTAGATGGGTAATTTTACGGAATTTAACATTCATAGTGATTGTGTTTTGAGGTTTAGAAATTGATTGTTCATGCCTTGTGATTCATAGATGATGGATTTCGTGTTATGTGAAGCTAATAGTTCATCGTTTTCAGTTCATATTATCAATACTAAGATATACAGAGATCTTCGAGAGTATTACTGGTGGGATGGAATGAAATGAAATATTGAGGATTTTACTGTGAAGTGTTTTACTTGTCAGCAGGTTAATGTTGTTTTGTAATTAACATAAGGGATGTTTTAGTCATTACTGGCATCAGAGTGGAAATCAAAAAATATATCCATGGACTTCATTGTGGGATTACCATAGAAATATCAAGGTAATAATGCAATTTGGGTTATTGTAGATGGATTGACTAAATCTGCTCATTTCATTTCTATTAGAGATACATTGTCTCTAGATCAACTTTTTCGGTTATATGTTAAGCGGATAGTCAGGTTGCATGGTGTCCCCCTCTCCATTGTATCTAATAGTTATCACAAGTTTACTCTTAACTTTGGGAACGACCTTCAGAAGTCGATTGGTACTGAATTTAATTTTATTACAGCTTTTCTTCCTCAATCAGATTTGTAGTCAGAACGAACATTTCTGACCTTGGAGGATATGTTATGTTCTTTCTTAATTGATTACCAGGGATGTCGGGACCAACATCTTTCATTGGGTGAATTTTCATATAATAATAATTTTCATTCATGTATACAGATGGCTACATTTGAGAGATTATATGGGAAGTGATGTCAAACTATAAATTTTTGGTATGAAGTAGGTGAAAGGAAGGTGATGGTACCCAAATTGTTAGAATAGATTGAAAAAAATTCAGTTGATTCATAAACACATGAGAACAGATCAGTGTCGACAGAAACATTATGCAGATAATTGTAGGAAGGATCATTATTTCGAGGTAGGTGATCATGCATTTCTCTAAGTTTCTCCTAGAAAAAAGTGTGATTCATTTTGGTAATAAATTAATATTGAGTTTGCGGTAAATAGGACCTTATGAAATTCTAGATAAAGTTGGATCAGTTGTGTACAGAATGGCTTTACCTCTATATTTATCCCAAGTACACAAGGTTTTCCATGTTTCGATGTTGAGAATGTATATACTAGATCCATTGTAACATCCCAGGAAAATAAATAATATGACATTTTCATATTTATAATATTTTTTAATTAATTATTAATTTTATTTTAAAGGGGATTCTATATTCAATGGTGCACCTGACGCCCAACAACAGGTTTCTTTGAAATCTTATGTTGCACACTAATAATTTATTATTAATATTTTAAATGGTAGTTAACCCATTTCTGTTGTATTGGGGAGAATTAATATAACTAACATAAATATCATAATATATGTTTGTTAAATGATTTTACATTCTTCTAATAAAAGTTAGAGGCTGAAAATGTAAATAAATCTAATTTTTAGCATAATTTACTTTAAAAGGGCGATTTACCGCCTTCTGCTTGTGAAACTCATTTTAAATCTAGTTTTTTCTCACTTTTACATAATATTTTTTAGAAAATAATTTTCATCTTTAAAATCACGAAATCAAAATTTACTTTGGGTGATAATTTGATATTTTTCTGATAATGCTAATTTTTAATTAATAGTGAAAATAATGATGTATTTTAATTCAAAACTGCCTTTTCATATAAATTATTTATGTTCATATATTATCATTTTATTTTGTTTTATAGTTTGAATATATTATATTTTTACCATTTAACTCAATTTGGGATTTTGTATGTAATTTCACTTTGAAATTGGACATTAACAAGTATCAATCTTTTACTGGTTATTATATCTTAAAAACACGCTTTTTTGACGATGGGAATTAATTATAAAATTAATTAATGGAACTTCTATGTTTTTAATTTGTAAAAATATACATAATTTATGAATTTGGAATATTAAATTTATCTTAGAGCGAATTTTAGGAATTTTTTGGAAAACCTTCAATTTTTGATGAATAGTCAAACCAATAAGTAGTAGTTAAAAACGGACTTTTTCATTTAAATCAAATTTTACCACATATTTGAATTGAATTGAAAAACATTTACATACATGGTTGTCATTAGTATGTAAAATTTTGTTCAATAGGATGAAAATAATTTTTGTTGAATAGTAACTATTAACATTTATTAACCAAAATTAATGATAATGAGGGTAATTTAAGTTAAAATAATTTTATAATAATAAAAAAATTAACTTTACACTTGTCATAACCTAATTGGATGAGTAATGGAAGAAAACTAAAATCCAAGGGTCAGTTTCGGGACCCCATGGAGACACTTGGTTAAGAAAATGACATTAATATGTTTTTATTTATAGTAAAAATAAAAATATGTAAAAAACAAGTTTTGTTTTAATAAAAAAAATTTAAATGGGGTTATATAAGTTATAATTTAGACTATAAATATTTATTGGAATGATAAAAAGATTTCACACATCATGTTAATTTTTTTATAATTTTAAGACATCAAATAAAAAATTATTTATGACACAATGATGATGTAGTGTTTACGTAACTAATGGATGATTTAAATATATAATAAGATAAATATAAAAAACTCAATAGTTGTTAATATACTATTTGATGATTTTATTTCAAACATGGGACACCTTATCTTCTACTTTAATGATTTTTGGACCTTTATAATACAGAATTCATTATCTAATAAAATAATATTTTCAAACATTCCCAAAGAGCCCCTCTTCTCCCTTTTAAAAATCCCTCACTTCCTACAACTTTATCACACATCTAAAGCCCTTTGGTCAGCCATCCTCTGCTCCAATATGTTCTAAATATCCCTTTATTCATCCTAGAATCCTTACCTTCGACAGAAAGCACTTCAAAAAAATCCTTTGGTTTAAAGGAAAGGTAGTTACCTGATTTAAAGGTAACGTCTCCTCTTAAGTTGTTTTGTTTGATTTAACATCTCCAACCCCCTAAACACTATTTATTCCTTTATTTTACAACAAAAATATTATACTAAATTTTCAAGTATGTTTTTATAAGAATTAATAGAGCTACTTTTAAAAACACCACCATCTAATGGGTAAAGAACATACTGTTTCAGTCTGTGGCGAACTACTGCCTCATGAAAAGATGATTATTAAATTATCTCATACCGCCTATCCTAGTGGAAATTATGATGAAACTATATCTATATATGATATATATTATATTTATGCTTTATTTATTCTTCTGTATCTTTCTTTTTATAGCTTACTTTTATGGTTCCCATAATCGGTAAACGCGATAAATTTATTAGATTAAGTGAAAACTACTGCCCCCTCAAAGTGATATGACTCGTTTGTGCGATACATAGAACGTATAAAGGATAGAATTTATGATCTTCTATAACAAATATTACATATATATTATACTGATATTATAATATACATAAGAATCACTATGTATTCATTGCATTAATAATATGAAACAGAAATGAAAGTAGTGTTTATGCGTAGGTACAACTTATAGTGTCCATGAACGTTGCATTTCATTTATTATATCCAAATGTTACATACAATTATAAATACACATATATATACTGGATAAATATGATATATTTGACAAATAAATAATTAATATCATTCTGTAGATAATGTAATTTTGACCACATCTACAATTTATATTTATAACAAATTCATTTTTGACTCAAGTTCAGAACATTGACAAAATGCCCGATATGAGTTCAAATAATTAACATATTATTATAGAGAGATAATAATTAATATAAAATGAAAAATAAAATTGAAAAATATTCTTTAACAAGTATAATGTAACATAAGAATATTATTGAGGAAAAACAAGGAACATACGAGCGGGTCAAGTTGAACAATGAGGTAAGGGGTTTCTTATATCACTTTTAATTCGGTGGGAATTCCATTGTTCGTAACTAGTTTATTTCATGTGGTGAATTTTGTACTTCCATTTGATATATATTATCATTATTCACTTTATATTCATGTTATTTTGTGAATCATTTTGTGGTTATTAACTTTTGGTCATGCGACTCGATTGAATAAAACGTGGTAAGGTATTCTTATCCCACTTTTAGTTATTTGAGATTTCTATTGTTCAAAACATATTTATTTAATGTGGTGTATTGTGTACATAAATTGGATATATATTATCAGTATTATCATAAAATTCATTCTATTTTTTTATTAATTTGGTGGTTAGTAATTTTGGGTCTTACGATTCATTTGAATACAATGTGGTAATGGATTTTCATCTCACTTCTTATTCCTATGAGACTCATGGTATATTTTCCACTATTTCCTTTTGTCAGATGTATGTACATTCCATTATTGTTCAATTTTGGTAATATACTTTAATTTTTGGTTATTTAAAAATTATTTTTATGACCCTTCTTTCATGGGGTATACGTTTCAAAATATACCAAATCGGTAAGGGAACCTTTCACCCTCCTATTTTATGTCTTGAATTTAGTTATGTTATGTCTTATAGTTCAATTTTATGATCTGAGGGTTTTTTATTATATAACTTTACTTATTTCCATTTTATTTCCAAATGATGAGAGACCCCTTCCTCTCTCATCAATTTATTATCTTATTTTTTATGTGACGCCGTTAGGCTGCTGAATTTTCGTAAAAGAAATCACACTTTCTCTTTCATTTCATGTTTCTTAATCATGTGGTGTGACATTAAAATATCCACACCGTGATCATATTTATTATTATTATATCCCTATACTAAAAAATGATCCATTTATGGATGGGAAACCCTTGTCCCCTCTCTTTTTATGATTTTCTAATGCCATGTTATATAGTCGTTGTACTGTAGAAATTTCTTCTCAATCTTTCTCTCTCTTTCTCACAATAAATTCTTTTATATTATATATTATAATTCCCATACCTATTTCGTTTCAAAGGGTGTTCATTGTTATAAAAATGATATATTTGATTCTGGAAATTACATACATGTAACCGTTACTCTGTTTCCATTGGTTATAAATGAATTAACGATCTTCATTTTATGAACTTATAAAAGTCACGACTTTGAAATGATCCCATTTATTTTATTATCTATGCGTTATTTATGAAATGTTTTTTTATAAACTGCGTGTATCACATGAATGTAAATACATATTAAGGGTTCTCTCTAATAGTACTCCAATGCATTTTGTAAATAATTAATCTCTAGAGATGAAAAGTTTCATGATAGCTTGGTAATAACCTAGGTTATATTTATGACACCTTGGGGATGTACCTTGGTGATATATTAATGAATGTCTAAATGAAATTTTGTAGAAAAATATTAATGTTATGATTCATGTAATTTTTATTATGATATGCGTCTTTTACCATTGCTCATGTCTTTATGATTTTCATAATGTTCTTAATGATATCACAAGTAAAATAATTCCCTTAATTTCCTTACTAGTCCTTCTTCCCACCCTTTCATTTGAATTTATGTCTCTAGGTTATGAGATGAAGTGATTGTACATATGATTAACTTTTGAAGATTATTTTTAAATGGAATTTAAAGGAGTGTTTAAGTTTTCTTGTTTTTTTTATATCCAAGACAGTAGACTTTAAAGATCATATGTCTGTAAAATATAATGAGTAGTTATGAATTAAATAGGCTTGATACTATATACATATCTTGTTTTGAGGCTAGATATATTTCAATTGGAAGAGAATATATCATTTGATGAATATCCTGTACAGATTATTGAATAAATAGATCATTTATTGAGGAATAAGTTAACTCACCAGGTAATGGTTTTATAAAAACCCATATGGATGAAGTGGAAAAATTGAAATCTGAAAATGCTATGTGGGATAAATACAACCAATTATTTGATATGTGAATAAAATTACGAGGAGGATATTTCGAAAAGGGAAGAAGGATGTAACATACTGGGTAAATAAAGAAATAATACATTGTGTTTTAAATTAATATTTTCTATTTAATTATTAATTTTACCTTAAAGGGGTCTCTATGTTCAATGGAATACCTAATACGTAACAACGAAAATCTTTGAAATCTTATGTTGTACAAAAA
This sequence comes from Viscum album, assembly GCA_963277665.1. NCBI lineage: Eukaryota > Viridiplantae > Streptophyta > Magnoliopsida > Santalales > Viscaceae > Viscum > Viscum album. Next base: position 479,105,108 of record OY728148.1, read on the forward strand.
TAATATAATATTATTATTTTAAATGGTAGTTAATTACTAGACATTTTATTGGCAGGAACTAACAGAACTAACTACAATATGATTATACATGTTTGTTAAAAGTTTTTATATTTATCCAATAAAATTTAGAGTGTAAAGACCTGTAAAATTCAAGGAAAATTTTTTTTCTTAATTTTCTTTGGGATTTTACAAGAACGCAGTTTCTGACGGCACTTGATTCTGAGGCCCGGTGTGCCCGAAATTACTATCCGAATTTTAGCTTGGGTATGTTTAGTGAAAGAACGAGCCAGAATTTATAACTATTGAACCGGTGCTCTGAATCGAATTCTGAGGGCACCGATGGAACAACAGCGCCAGTAATTTCTTAGAAACACCTTTTCCAAAGTTGTGTATTCATGAGAGAGGTTGATAAAAATTTTGGAAGTTAAAAAAAAAATTTAACGACAATTTTTATTTTCTCTAAGTGGATTTAAGCTTTGGGTGGAAGTTGGCTAACTACCCAACTTCCCATGGAAGTTTATGAGGGTGGTGGGGCCCACATGAACCCCACCCCTTCACAATCCTTAACTCCTTCAACTCACAATTAAAATTGATAACTTATGTTTTCATAACTTATGATATTAATGAGGTGAGTTTAATGTGAGTGTTTGAAATTCAAACTTTTGTCATGTTAATAAAATAAGTGTGGGCTTATTTTATTAAGGGTTGGAATCTTGTTGTGAAGTATTTGGGAGAAAATGCTAAGGAACTTGAGGAACATCTTCGTCTTCGACGAAGAACGTGAAGAACACATCGATCTCCGATGAAGAATGTCGAGTCCTCGGAAACCGACTACGCGACGCCGATGATGTCTTCTTACGCGATGGATATTCCGCGATGAATCCTTGTTCGACGAACCTCTGATCAAGCTACGCACGAGGTAGGGGTTTTTTATTTTGTTCTCAATTAATACCTTGATGTTCTTCGTGAAATATGACCAATTGTTATCGATTAACGAGAGGGGGCCGGACCACACAAACACGGCCGACCCTACTCCCTTATTTATCGTTTTTTTTTCTATTGTGGATTGAAACGGGAATGGAGCGGTGCCATCTAACAGCGCGGGATAATGCGGCAAGGAAAGCGTGACGTCGTCGCACCGGCGTCGTGAAATCGAAAAAGGACGTGACGCCGTCATGCCGCGTCGGAGAAACCCGAAGACACCACGGCCGGAGCGGGGCTGCGGCGTAGGGGCGCGGTGTCATCACATCACGCCGGATGAACCAAGGCCACGAGCGGTTCCAGGTAGCGGCAGATCAGGGTGACCGGCGGCCAGTTCTTGGCCGCCGGCGTCAGAGAAGGAGGGACCGGCGGTCACCGATCTGTGGCGGCATAAGCCATATGGCCAGAGCAGGCTGGCCGGACACGGGAAGGTCGGGGGTTACGAACCCCTGGCGGCCAGCTCAAGCGGCCCCCCATAATGGGGGCCATGTTTACAAAGCCATCGGGAAGGCGCCCCCCCCCCCCCTCCTCAACGGCTCGACCGTTTGGCCGAGCGCCTGGCCAGCGTGCCCAGCGTGCCGCACCCAGGCCGGGCCGGCTGCATGGCCGGTCCGCCAACCCGGGCCGCGCCCAAGCAGGCCAGACCCGGACCCGGTTTGGGTCGACCTGGTTTGGGCCGACATTGTGGGTATTGGGCCAGGTCGGATGAGGCCCGAATCCCTTAATACCGAATCTATTTTGGTTGTACTCCCGTAACATGTGCTATGGGACTTCGATCGACGTACCGTCAGTTGCAATGCGATCCTTGGATTGAGACGGTCGTTTCAGTATATCGTACTCAAGGTTTCGGAATACATTAGGTTCGGCCGAGTTGGTTCGTACATGAAACCAACCAGGCCCTCGGTGCAGAAATGCTCATAACTTGAGCTCCAGACATCCGATTGACGTGTCGTAGACTTTGATGGATACCTCTTAGTGAGACGGATCTTTTGGCATACCCCGCCCAAGGTTTGGATTCAGGTGGAGTACGGTCGGGTTGGTTTTGAATTAAAAACCTACTAGGCCCCTAAGACGAAAAAGTCAATAACTTCCAGACTGGGCGTCCGATTGACGCGCAGTCTGCGACGCTAAGTTCCTATTGGTGATACGGAACTCTTGGATACATCAACTCCATACTTTGTGTCATTTTCTGTATCAGCCTCTCGGCTCGTGGAGCGGAACCTCCCGAACGAGCTTTCTATGTGTGGGAACCCTAGTGGTGGCAGCGACTGTGACGACGACAACTGTATAGAGATCCTCAGCGGATTCGATGACGAAGACTTTATCACTCAGTGATCTTGTGTGGATCAGTGCTATAGATCCTATGTGGGTCCAATCTTGTGTGGGTCAACGCTCAGCGGTTCTGTGTGAGCCAGTGCCTACAGATCCTGTGTGGGTCTGATCCTGTGTGGGTCTTTGCAGGGGTTAGTTACCTAACGATACTTTGTGGGTCAGATACTTTGTGGGTCATTTAAGGGGTTAGTACCTATCAATCCTTTGTGGGTCTGATGACTTTGATGAATCAGTGGCTATATCTGATCATCTTTATCATCATACGAAGAAGTATACCTGTGTGAGATGAATCCAGTTTTTATTTCCTATGTGGATTGTGTTGTGCTATCCTGTGTGGATTTACATTTTTCTTTACTGTGTGGACTGGGTTGTACCTGGGCTCGGAGGTTGGAGTGAGCTAGAATTGATGACTTAGGTATATGTATGGGCATATACCTAAGCAGTGTCTGATGTTACATCGTGATTGCATCTTTCCTTTGTGGATTATCCTTTGTGGATTCTGGGAGACCTTCGGGGGTCTCGGGTTCCCTACTAAGTAGCTTATACTAACCCCTGCATGGGATATGCCCGCACTACGTTGTGTTGGTTGCAGACGATGGACAACGATGATCGTGGTTGTGGCTTGTGGATCAGGACGGTACCTGGAGGAGGACTACTGGGTGGAACGTACTCGGAGCGGTCGGCTGGACTAGAAGAGCAGTTGAGGCTATCTGTACCCACCCTTCGGGTGGGATATCCAGTGGACAGCTCGACGTGGCGTCTTTACTTTACAGTTGTTGTTTTTCGTTTCCAGTTGTACTTTACATTCAGTTGGGGTTTGTATACTGGCCCACTTAATTTTTTGCACTTACTGTTGTAATCAGTTTTCACTTAGTGTTTACTTCTAATGCTTTCTTGCTCTATGGTGTTTGTTTACTTTCCAAAGAAAATGCCTTCCGTTTTTACTGGGAATTACGCCTTCGTGCTAGTCGCCAGCCCCTGGCCTATGGAAGGCGGGCTTGGGGTAGTCACGACATGGGCCCCGAAGACAGGTCATGGAAAATTGGAATCAGAGGAGTTCGGTTCTACCACGGAACTTGGGACTCTGATATTTTTCTATGAGAATCAATAGTGTTAAGCGTATTAGGTGTGGTTATCAGACCAGGGAGTCCAGTGTTGGTGTGGCGGCTGACGTATCCATACACCAGGACCCTGACTTCTGATTTCCGACTTAATGCACGAAAACATTGATTTCATGTGTGATTCAATTTTTCTTTGTGATTACTTTGTGTCAGCTTCACAAGTATACTGTTCTGACCGTGGCGCACCTGTTTCCCTTTCAGGATGGCCCCATGAAGACAGCCAGCTAGGTTTCCGAGAGTTGACTGTGATGACATCCCACCAAGCGACGAGGCCTCGGTGTAGGGACCTTTTATAGCAGAGGCACCGGTGGTACCTCTACCCGCTGAGCCACAGATGCAACCAGCCCCATCCGCTGACGATGCACGTCTCCTTAGTGCACTGCACGATTTCCAGTGCCAGCGACTGCCCAGGTTACGCAGGGAGACAGACCCCCAAGAATCCAAGGACTGGCTGGAGGTAGTGGTGAGAGTTTTCAGGTTAGTGAGGACACCGACAGACCTCATGGTGATCCTCGCAGTGAGCCTACTGCACGCGGCGGCAGGTAGATGGTTGATCTTGATGCTCCTGGTGCATGATGAGGCATCTCTCCTCTGGACAGACTTTGAGATCCTCTTCCTCTCAGAGTTCATCCCAGCCACCCTCCATGTGGCGCGCATCCAATAGCTTCTTCAGCTGCGGCAGGGCAGCTTGACAGTCGCCCAGTACTCGGCGAGATTTACCAATCTCTCGCGCTACTTGATAGACATGGTACATGACCCATTCTTCTGGGCCCAAACCATTGAGCAGGGATTGAGACATGTGATTAGGGTATCGCTGATCTCCCTCAGCATTCCGACTCAGGAATGAGTACTGGAGCGAGCTCTTTTGATAGAGAGCATTCTTGTTGAGCCTTCATCAGCGCCGAGACCCACCGCAGGGAGACACCTAGCAGAGTCTTCTCCAAGAAGGCAGTCGACGGATGACTCATGGGTCCAGGAAGACCAGACCCTTAGGCAGAAGACCTAAGGACACTGGCTCAGCAATGTGGGGCACACAGCGTGGAGCCAATCTTTCTAGAGGCCAACAGTGCAACTCATGCGGTAGGCAGGGCCACATGGCTCGTGACTACCTGACCCGCCGTGCCGAGGAGAAGCAGACGGTTGAGGGACCACCCAGGCAGAGGCGGAGGGTCTACTGTGGCGGTCCGCAGGGAGCAGGTGGACGAGGCAGAGGAGTTGGCCAAGCAACAGGTGGTGGGGGACGCTTTGAGGCCCTACCACCACCACCACCAGGAGGTCCACCCCGACCACAGGGAGCTGTCAGGCAGTGACATGCACAACTCCAGGAAGTAGAGGCCTATGACCACGGTGTGCCCGAGATGACTCAAGGTACTATATGGTTCTATTCCACCCTTGTTGCGGTTCTTATAGACACAAGAGAAAGTCACTATTTCATAGCCCCTTCCCTTGTTCGGAGCTCGGAGATTCCTACAGAGCAGTTGGCTCGATCCTTACGGCTAGAGACTCCTACAGGAGAAGACTCGATGATTACGCACTGGTGACGGCAGTGTGAGCTTACTATAGGAGGAAAAAGCTTTGGCTAGGATCTTCTTGTAGTGGATTTGAGGCCATACGATGTCATCTTGGGCATGGATTGGTTATCTACAGTCCGTGCTCAGATCGACTCTATTAGGCGCAAGGTGCGATATGTATGAACCGACAGGAGCAGGTTCACCCTCCCCAACGAGAAGGGAGCCTTCACAGCACAGGATAGACTCTCACAGAGGAGAGGACAACCCATCACTCATTAGTTGGCTAGCCTCATCCAGGAGCAGTTGAAATGCAGAGTCATGGTTTTCCTATAGTGGTGGATCAGTATGCGGACGTTTTCCCCGACGGCGTTCCAGGGATACCTCCTCGTAGAGAGGTAGACTATTAAATTGACATGTACCCCGGGACAACCCCGATATTGACTCCAGCGTATAAGATGGCCCCCGCTGAGCTTAGAGAGCTACGGGTACAGTTGGAGGACTTGCATGGAAAGGGTTTCATCTTACCCAGTGTTTCACCTTGGGCTTCCCTGATTTTGTTCGCCAAGAAGGAGGACGAGAGCTTCTGACTTTGTGTCGACTATCATCACCTGAACCAGGTGACAGTGAGTAACACGTATCCGCTACTGGGGATTGATGACCTCTTCTATCAGCTAATGGGAGCATGGTGGTTCTCAAAGATAGACCTCAGGTCAGGCTATCATCAGCTCAGTGTTCGGGACGAGGACGTGTAGAAGGCGGCCTTCAGGTGTTGTTATGGCCACTCTAAGTTCTTGGATGTGCCATTCGGCGTAACCAATGCTCCAGCAGTGTTCATGGCCCTCATGAATAGGATATTTCAGCCATACCTCGATCGATTTGTCGTGGTCTTCATCGATAACATTTTGATTTACTCGACGACATAGGAGGAGAACGCCTACAACCTACGGGTTGTACTAGACACAGTCCGAGAGCACCGGCTTTATGGAAATCTATTTAAGTGTCAGTTCTGGATATGTGAGGTCCACTTCTTGGGACACGTCATCTCTGAGGTAGGAGTTGCGTTGGATCCTTCGAAGATCGAGGCAGTGTTGGCTTGGGAGCCACCCAGGAGTGTGACTGAGGTGCGAAGCTTCTTGGGTATTTCTAGATACTATCAGAGATTTGTGCAAGATTTCTCCAAAGTTGTGGAACCACTCTCAGCTCTTACGAAGAAGGGGAAACCCTTTGTGTGGTCAGACAGATGTCAGTAGAGCTTCCAGGAGCTGAGAGAGAGATTGACCAGCGCCCCTATCTTGAGATTTCCTGAGGAGGGAGTAGGGTACGTAGTCTACTGCGATGCATCATGGACGGGACTCAGATGTGTCCTAATGTAGGAGCGGGTGATGATCTCCTATGGATCAAATCAGTTGAGGCCCCATGAGAAGAACTACGCTACCCATGACCTGGAGTTAGCAGAAGTGGTCTTCACTCTGAAGACATGGTGCGACTACCTGATGGGTGAGCACTTTACAGTATTTTCTGACCATCAGAGTCTCATGTACATCTTCTCTCAAAAGAACCTGATCCTGAGATAGCGGCGATGGCTCGAGTTCCTCCAGGACTATGACTTTGAGATAGTATATACTCTTGGGAAGTGGAACGTAGTAGCCGGTGCTCTCAGCATGAGGACGGGAATTCAGCTACTTGAGGAGGTGACAGAGCAGCTAGCCTCATTGCAGATATCCTTCGTGGAGAGAGATGGGGCAGCCTTCCTTCAGTCTCTCACAGTAACTCATCCACTACTGTAGTGGGTCAGAGAGGCATAGCGTGGGGATGCTGACTGTGAGATGCAGCATGCGCAGATATCCTCAGGACAAGAACCTGATGGTTCTTCCTTTGGAGTAGAGCACTGCATCCTTTTTAGAGGACGTACCTTGGTACCAGTTGCATTACAGGAGGATGTGCTGATAGAGTTTCACACTTCTCCCTTGGCGGTACATCCCGGAGTGGGGAAGATGTACCAGGACCTTAGACAACAGCACTGGTGGCCGGGCATGGAGAAGGTTGTGGCAGAGTTCGTTTCTCAATTCCTCACCTTCCAGAAGGTGAAGGTAGAGAACTAGGTGCCAACAGGCTTGGTACAGCCCTTGGAGGTCCCAGAGTGGATGTGGGACGAGATATCTATGGACTTTGTGACTGAACTTCCACGCACTTTCAAAGGTCATGACTCTTTTTGGGTGATTGTCGACCGACTCACCAAGTCGGCTCACTTCATACCCATCAGAGAGTCGGGATCAATGGAGAGCACGGTGTGTGTCTACGTTATGGAGATTGTACGGCTTCACGGTGTGCCATCATCTATCGTCTCCGATCGAGATGCTCGCTTTACTTCCCGACTTTGGAAGGGGTTGTAGGAGGCGTTCAGGATGCGGCTACGTTTGAGCACCGACTTTCACCCTCAGACATATGGTCAGATGGAGAGGACCATTTAGACTCTCGAGGACATGCTCCGCGCATGTATTCTCGACTTTGGTCGCAATTGGGAGGACCACCTACCCTTGGTGGAGTTTGCGTACAACAACAGTTGTCACTCCACCATCGGGTTGGCACCATACGAGGCGTTGTACGAACGACCTTAAAGATCTATTTTATGCTGGATAGACCTTGGGGAGTCAGCACTTGTTTGACCAGAGAAAGTCCAGGCCACGACAGAGAAGGTCCCGGTCATCCAGGAGCGGATGAGGACAACTCAGAGCTGATAGAAGTCCTATGCTGACAGGAGGCGGAGACAACTAGAGTTTGATGATGGCGACCACATCTTCTTGCGTGTCTCACCTCGACGTGGATTACGGAGATTTGGATGAGACAGATAGTTGTCTCCACACTTCATCAGAACCGTTCCAAGTCTTCAGCAGGATTGGCAAGGTAGCTTATCGCATTGCTCTACCACCTCAATTGCACTGGGTGCATGACGTCTTCCACGTATCACAGCTGAGGAGATACGTGCATGACCCGACGCATATCATTGACCATGGGGAGCTGGATGTTGATGATGGGGAGACTTTTGCGGAGGTCCCAGTGGAGATCGAGGATTGACAAGAGTGGGTCCTACGTGGACGATCAATTCCTCTATTGTGAATTAGATGGCATCATGGAAACCTCCAGGAGATCACTTGGGAGCGGGAGGCTCAGATGCATGCTCAGTACCCACATTTGTTTTTCTAGCTTATGATATTTCTTTATGGGGACGTAAATCCCTGAGGTGGGAGTAATGTAAAGACCCGTAAATTTCAAGAAATTTTGTTTCTTAATTTTCTTTGGAATTTTACAAGAACGTAGTTTCTGACAGCACTTGATTCCGAGGCCCGGTGTGCCCATAATTACTATCCAATGTTTAGCTCAGGTACGTTCAGTGAACGAACGAGCGGGAATTTCTAACTTTTGAACCGGTGCTCTGAATCAAATTCTGAGGACACCGATGGAACCGCAGCGCCGGTAATTGCTTAGACACACCTTTTCTGAAGTTTCGTTTTCACGAGAGAGGTTGATAAAAATTGAGGAAGTTAAAATAAAAATTTAATGACAATTTTTATTTTCTCTAAGTGGATTTAAGATTTTGGTGGAAGTTCGGTAACTACCCAACTTCCCAAGGAAGGTTATGAGGGTGGTGGGGCCCACACGAACCCCACCCCATCACATTCCTTATCTCCCTCAACTCACAATTAAAATTGATAACTTAAGTTTTAATAAATGATGATATTAATGAAGTGAGTTTAATGTGAGTGTTTGAATTTCAAAATTTTGTGATGTAAATAAAATACGTGTGGTCTTATTTTATTATGGGCTGAAATCTTGTTGTGATGTCTTTGGGAGAAAAGGATAAGGAAATTGAGGAACTTCTTCATCTTCGATGAAGAACGCGAAGAACACATCGATCTCTGATGAAGAACACCGATTCCTCAGAAACCGACTATGCGACGCCGTATACCGCGACACCGATGACGTCTTCTTCTGCGACAGATATTTTGTGACGAATCCTCGTTCGACGAACCTCCGTTCAAGCTACGCTCGAGGTAGGGGGTTTATTTATTTTGTTCGTGATTACTACCTTGACATTTTTCGTGAAATATGACCAATTCCTATCGATTAACGAGAGGGGGCCGGACCACACAAACATGGCCGACCCTCCTCCCTTATCTATGATGGTGTTTCTATTGTGGATTGAAACAGGAATGGCATGGTGCCCTCACACCGCGCGGGATCGTGCGACAAGGAAATCGCGTCACTGTCGCGTCGTGCCGTGAAATCGAACAAGGATGCGACGTCGTCGCGCCGCGTCCGAGAAACCCGAAGACACCGCGGCCGGAGCGGGGCCGCGGCCAGTTCCGGGCCGCAATGGAGCAGGGTGACCAGTGGCCAGTTCCGGGCCACCGACGTCAGTGCAAGAGGGACCGGCCGTCACCGGTCCATGGCGGTAGAAGCCGGCCGGCTAGAGAAGGTCGGCCGGACAAGGGAAGGCTGGGGGTTACGAACCCCTGGAAGCCTGCTCAAGCAGCCCCCCATAATGGGGGTCGCAGTTACAAAGCCAGGGGGCAGGCGCCCCCCTCCTCAACGGCTCGGCCGTTTGGCTGAGCACCTGGCCAGTGCACCCAGCGCGCTGGGCCCAGGCCGGGATGGGCCGTGCCCAAGCGGGCCGGACCCAGACCCGGTTCGGGTCGACCCGGTTCGGGCCGACCCTGAGGGTATCGGGCTGGGTCGGATCGGTCCCGAACCCCTTAATACAGAATCTCTTCCGGTTGTACACCCATAGCATGTTCTATGGGCCTCTGATTGACACACTGTCAGTTGTTATGAAATCCTTGGATCGAGACGGTCGTTTCAGTACATAGCACTCAAAGATTCGAAATTGTTTGGGTTTGGCCGAGTTGGTTCGTACACGAAACCAGTCGGGCCCTCGGAGCGGAAACGCTCATAACTTGAGCTCCTTAAGTCCGATTGATGTGCCTTCAACTTTGTTGGATACCTCTGAGTGAGACGAATCTTTTGGCTTACTCCGCCCGAGGATTGGACTTAGGTGAAGTATGGTCAGGTTGATTTTGACATAAAAAACCAACCGGGCCCCTGGGACGAAAAAGCCAATAACTTCCAGACCGAGCATTCGATTGACGCACCATCTGCGACGCTGAGTTCATGTTGGCGATACGGAACATTTGGATACATCAACTCCGGACATTATGTCAGTTGATGTATCAGCCTCTCGGCTCATGGAGCGGACCCTTCCGAATGAGCTTGCTGTGTGCGGGAACCCTAGTGCTGGCTGCGACTGTGATGACGACGACTGTACAGAGATCCTCAGTGGATTCGACGACGACGACTTCAGCACTCAGCGATCCTCCCTGGATCAGTGCTACAAATCCTAGGTGGGTCCGATCCTGTCTGGGATAGCGCACAGCGGTTCTGTGTGAGCCAACGCCTACAGATCATGTGGGGGTCCGATCCTATGTGGGTCTTTGTGGGGGTTAGTTACCTATCGATCCTTTGTGGGTCAGATCCTTTGTGGGTCATTGTAGGGGTTAGTACCTATCGATCCATTGTGGGTCTGATGACTTATATGAATCAGTGGCTATATCTGATCATCTTTATCATCATACGAAGAAGTATACCTGTATGAGCAGAATCCTATTTTTCTTTCCTATGTGGATTGTGTTGTGCTATCCTATGTGGATTTACGTTTTTCTTTCCTGTGTGGACTAGGTTGACTTGGACTCGGAGGTTGGAGCGAGATGGAATTGATGACTTATGTATATGTGTGGGCATATACCTAAGTAGTGTCAGATGTTACTCCGTGATTGCATCTTTCCTTTGTGGATTATCCTTTGTGGATTCTGGGAGACCTTCGGGGGTCTCAGGGTTCCTACTGAGTATCTTATACTCACCCCTGCACGGGCTATGCCCGCACTACGTTGTGTTAGATACAGAAGACAAATAGCGCTGATTGTGGTTGTGGCTTGCGGAGCAGGACGGTACCTGGAGGTGGACCACTGGGCGGAACGTACTCGGAGCGGTCGGGTGGACCAGAGGAGCAGTGGAGGCTATCTGTACCCACCCATCAGGTGGGATTTCTAGTGGACAGCTCAACATGGAGGCTTTACTTTACATTTTTTGTTTTCCCTTTCCAGTTGTACTTTACTTTCAGTTTGGGTTTGTATACTGGCCCACCTACTTTTCCACACTTACTGTTGTACACCGTTTTTACTTAGTGTTTACTTCCACTACTTGCTTTCTCTGTGGTGTTTGTACACTTTTCAAAGACAATGCCTTCCCTTTTTACCAGGAATTACGCCTTGGTGCTAGTCTCCAGCGCCTGGCCTATGGAAGGCAGGCTTAGGGTAGTCACGACACGTGCCCTGAGGAAGGGTCATGACATAGAGGCCTAAAATGTGAATGAATCTAATTTAAAGAATAATTTTTATTAAAATGTTTATTTACCACCTTTTGATGATTAACCCTCATTAAATTTATTGTTGGTCACTTCTTTATGTTATATTTGAATAATATAAGTATTCTTTAGATTTGGGACATCAAAACATACTTTCGATGAAATTTTGGTTCTTTCTGATACAGTTCATTTTTTAATGAATAAGTAAAAATGAAGTCCTTTTTTTCAAAACTACCTTTTAATATAATTTTTTAATAAGTATTGATTATATTTTTAATTTGTTTTGAAGTGTAATTATATTATTTTTTACTATCTAATCCCTTTTTGGTCATTTAAAGTAATTTCACTTTGAAATTGGACACAAAAAAGTGTCAATATTTTGATTGTTATTATTTATAAAAAAACATTATTTGTTTTGACTATGGGAATTAGTTTTATATTAATTTTTCCCACATATGTGTTTTGAAAATAGAAAAATGGATTCTATATTAGGAATCAGGAGGTCCAAATTGTGTAAATAGGGAACATTTAGTTATAGATATTATGAATATTTCCTTTAGTAAATATATTATTTACCATGGTTAATGGGTAAATCTAGTAAATAAGATTAAATGTTTTTTGGAATAACAATAAATAATTACCCAATAATGTGTCCTAATCTTATTGGATGATACTTATCCAACCATGGGCATCTTTGGGTCGATTTTTGGACCCCATGGAGCCACTTGTGATTTATAATGACACATTATTTTAATTTACTAAATGTAAAGTCAAGGATGACACAAAAAATATATTTTAGTAAATTAATTATTACAAAGGGTTATATAATTAATCTTTCTGACTATAAATATTATTTCAAAATAGAAAATGATTTCCTGCATCATGGTATTTGTTTTATAAATTTTAAACATCAAATAAATTAAATTATTTATGAAAAAATAATGATGATGTGTTTACCTATTTAAAAACCGATTTAAATAAATAATTTTAGAATATTAAAATAATAAAGAAAACATATGAAATTATTTTTGGATAATTTATTTATAACTTGAGTCATCTTATATTTGGATTTAAGAAGTTTTGAAAATTTAGAAACTCAAAATCATTATGTAATAAAATAATATTTTCACACTTTCTTAAAGAACCCCTCCTCCACATTATAAAAATCCCTCACCTATAAATCATTCCCCACACCACTAAATCACCTAGTATTGTACATAATCGGCCCTATTAATATCCCTACATCCCTATACTCTTCCTATAAACCTTAAAATATGCAGAAGGAACTTCAAAAAACCATTTTGGTGCAATCCAATGGAAGTTACCCGATTTAATGGTAACGTATCCTCATATGTTTTTTTGTTTTATATTACTTCTCAAACCCCCAGATATCTTTTTATTCCTTTATTTTATAAGAAAACTAGTATCCTCAATAAACTAGGATGTTTTTAATATATGTATTCGCATTAAACATACTCACACCACCATCTAATGGGTAATGAATATAATGTTTATGTGGATGATAAACTAACACCTCACGAAATGATAATCGTTCAATTATATCATATCACCTACCATGGTGGAAATTATGATGGAACTATATTTATATATGATATATATTAAGTTTATATTTTCTTTATGATTCTGTATTTTCAATTTATATCATACATTTATGGTTTCCACTATGGGTAAATGTGATAATTTCATTTGAGGAAGTGTGGACTATCGCCCCCTCGAAGTTATATGTCTCGTTAATTCTATATGATGGATGTATAATGGTTTTATATAATGATATTATAAATGATATTATACTATAATTAAAATATACCTATGTATCATTATGTTTTAATTCCACTAAAATATAAAATTGAAATGAAAGTATTGTTTATGAGTACATATAACTTGTTGTCTCCATGGACATTTAATTTCATTTCATATCTATAAATGTTGTTCAATATTATAAATACTTACATATACTGGATATATATGATATATATGATATATAAATCATTAATATTGTTATGTATATAATGGATATTTGACCACAAAAAAGATATTGTAATTATAAGAAGTTTATTTTTGACTCAAGTACCAAATATCGGAAAAACGGCCGTTATTAATTTAAATGATTACATAATGTTTATAACATAGTAACAAGTGATATAAAAGGAATAATAAACATTAAAATGGATGTTAATAAAGTATTTAATAACTTATGTTTATTATTCCAGAGATTAAAGAACTAACAGGTCAAATCAGACACAAGGTAAGGGACTTCGTCTCAATCTCCTTTCATTAACCCGTATTTTGTTTTAATACTTGAATTTTTTTATAAACTGTATAAACACCTCTCACTTATAATTTCATCTAAAGGGAATCTTTTATTTTACAAGAATTTTACTGAACGAAAAAAACATTCTTTTTTATGTTAGCGGTGACAGCGAAATTTTCGCCACTACGAGTATTATTTGATCTATGACATCCTTAATAATCCGTAATTTATAGAAAAGGTAAATAAATACCATATACTCTCTTAAATATTATTTTATTGAAAATGGTTTTCACAATGAATTTTTCTTATATTTATATATTTAAATTATATATTTTGATTTAAATGTGGAAATGTTATCTTTCCTTTATGTTTTTAATGTTTTATGAATCTGTTAGGGTTCATCGGCATTGTTTCCATTTACTGGTGGTTCTGTGATAAACCTAGGGAATGTGAGCCCAGGATACCGCTCCAATGCATTGGGTAACATTGTAGAGGTAAACATGAAAATTTCTCCTCAGAGATTTAGTTATTATACTATAATGGGTATTCCAATTGTAATTCCCTACGTAGATGTGATAGCTACAATGTAAGTATGATATGGATTCCACAAGTTACATTTATGATTTATTATTTCTATGTGTTATTCATAAATCATATGATTTCATGAGGTTTTTTATGATATAAAATTATGGTTTCATTTATATGTATTTAATGATGGGTTAATGATTCATTTCCTTATTTTGTAACCCTTAGTGAGCTTTTGATGCTCATACCATGTTTTTGAAATGTTTTCCATAGGATTTAAAGATGAATAGGGTAAAGGATGGGATCAAGGAAAAGTCTTTAATTCAAAAACATGGAAGTAGACATGTTTCTTTTTAAGAGTTTATATTTTATGAAAAAAATGGAAACTGAGTAGAAGTGTCTACTTTGAAATTTTTGAGATGTAATGTAATAGTTGTGGATGAACTCTATAAAACTCTAAACCTGAAAAGATCATCAAAGTGAATTATTAATTTAATTAAAGACTATATAATGTTTTAAAGATGATTCCTCATACATATTCATACTATGATGTTATTATAAATATGGTACAACCATATTCATTATTCTATACATTCTATAAATTATAATGTCACCATGCATGCGTATGTACGACTTACCGTCTCCATGCCGTGTTGTAATTTATTATTGAAAACTATGTTATTTGGATGGATATAATGATGAGTTATATGTATTTATATAATGAAAATATCTTGATAATTTCTCTGTAAAATTAATATAAAATCATATTCCACATCTTTTAATCATTAAGAAAATTATATCATCGGTCGTGTGTACCTACGACTTTCAGTAACCATGAGGCGATGAGGTACATTTCCATGTTCACCATTCAAAAATGGTTATAAAAATATAAATTATTAATAATTATGTAATATATGAAATAATAATGTGACCGAAGATATATATATATATACGTACTTACATATAACTTATTCACATGCATTAGTTCAATAAAATATTAAAATGGAAACAACGTTTATGCGTATGTACTGCCTACCGTCTCTATAAAAGGTGTATTCAATTTCATATATCTATCTATTATACCTATTTATATTCAAAATATATATGATAAATAAATAATTTTTCATACTTGGGAAGTATTTAAATCATAATCTAAATGATACGAACAATAATTATAAGTTAAAACACGCACGATAAAGAAGGTGATTATTACACGAAATGTTAATTTAACATGGAAATCATTATTAAATGGGTAGTATATAATCATAAATGAATAATTTATGATAAAATAAGTATTAATTTGGTATTTTATAATTTAATAACATAATATGGTAATTATACAAGTGGTTAAACATACCTTCGACCAAAGGAACGTACAAGGTAAGGGTTAATTCCTTAATCTCATTATATTGGGAGATTGTTTATGTGTATGTTTTTACTATGAAATATTTATTATTAATGTCCATGTTTAATAATGTTTTTTATGTGGATTATTTTTAAGTCACTCCATTAGTAAAAAAACATTTAAAATGTTTTAAATATCAATTCTTCATAATCATTCTTGGTAAGGTACATGTTTTCAAAATGGTGTTAAGGATTTATTTATATGGACATGAATGTTTTAAAATATTAATTAATTTAATATTTTTCAATGTTGTATCAGAAAAATTGATTTCAAAAATATATTATAAATTTATTCATTTCTAAATTGTGTGACACTCAAATGATTTTATAAAAATGAGGTATTTCACTCAAAAGGTTTTAATTATCATTTTCAATTATATAAACATCTTTTACTGGATATTATTCATTATTGATGTTGAATTATTATTACACAATATTCCAAATTGTATTGAATGAGTTATGATATGTTTTACTATGGATGAAATATTTTTATACTATTCATGGGTTTTAGATTATGTATTTATATTTCATATGCTAGTTTGGATACGAATGTTTATGTTTTGTTCCAACATTTTCACATGAGGCATGCAGTGGACATAGTAATTGATAGGCGGGCCCCCTATAGACCCTCGTTTCATCTGTAAGTCCAATGAGACAAAAATAGTGTCTTGGCATAAGTCCTTGACAAAACTTTTATTTGTAGTCTTGGCACGGGACCTTGAATATGTGGTAATGATGTCTGGTGTTAGTTATTTCGTCAATATGAAATTAGGTATTACATGTGATTATTGGACAAGTTGAATATCCATCTGTATTTTTATATGGTGAAGTTTGATTTATTAATTCCATATTATATTCATGATTATATTTAAAAGATTTTGGTTTTATTATTACACATCTTTAATTAAATGATTATAGATAACAATAAATTATTTACCTTTACTGACCTTATAAGCTGACCCCTTATATTTTATTTTTATAGGATTTCTATAATTTTATTATGATTGATAAAAAAGGTTTATCAAAGGGAATAATGGAATTATCAATGGATTATTTATTTTTTGTTTTATGTTATAATGTGTAATGTAACATTCTTGTATGCAGTCTATTTTCCTAGACTGATAAACAGATATGTCAATCGGAACATGATTCCTTATAATCATGCCAATGAATAAAAATAATGCACTGAATCTATGTATATGGGGTCTGGGCATCACAATTGGAGATGGTAATTTATTAGAAGAGTTGAGAACCAAAGATTTGTGATAAAATGGGGATTTAAAGAACATAAAATCACCTAAACATTTAAACATATTGATGTGATATGATTACACTCCTTCATCTTGGGTATGATAAAATAATACCTAGTATCTTGAGTTTTTTTATCTAAATTATGAGCATCAAGAAAAAAACTGGTCATTAAATCATTGCAATGTTCATTTGCGTGTGATTTTAGGTTAGTTATATCCATGAAACCATCATTCTATTTGATAGGTTGTTCTTTCCCCAATATTATAATACCTGATATCAATATATTATAATTAAAAATCGCCTAAGAGAGTGATATCATCATATGGAACACTTATTCGACTCTGGAGGGAGTATTCATGATAGTAGTTATATGATGAGTGGATGATTGTATACAGTTGGATCCAGTGGATTCCCATTAATGATTTGACATTGGTATATCGAGAGGTAAACATGGACTGGGTATTTAATACAAAATAACAAAACTAGATCATATACCAGATATTATGACGAAGATTCTACTCACTCTTATCATAAGACTGAATTTTTACAGTACATAAGAATGGATAGATCATCGAGTTCCCCTTATAATAGATTATCTTTATGTGAATGTGATTTATTATATATCCAGTTTTTAGAAAACAATAAAAAAATAAAACATTGAGTTATCTACATTCATACAATGGGAGTATGTTACTGTGGATTTTTTCACCATTATCATCACTAAATAATAATTATTTTATTGGGTAGACTTTAGGAAAAAATCCATCTTTATTGTATAATTAACTACCATCAATTTTTTTTCTTTATCTCCATTATTTTTTATAGAACATCATTTAAGTTCTTATAGAGTTATATTGATAGATTAAACACACCAGGAATCTATAAATATAATAGAAATCCATTTATGTTATTGAGCATATCATACATCCATGATTAATTCATGTTTTCTGTACCTTGATGTCGGTCTATCAAAATATTTATCAACCATAACACATATACCCAAAAGGTAGTGTCTACTACTAAATTCATTTGCATGATTACATGGAAGCAAGAACTTGTGGACAAATCAATTTAGCAGTATTCATAACCAATATTCATGGATGAGTATTTTATTTCAAATGAATAAATATATTGAAACTAATTTATTTTTATTCATTCTAAATAAGTTACTCTTAAAACTACTCTAATCCATAAAGTAATTACCTTCCAACCATCTATAGTAATATTATTATATTCTTTTAGAATAAAATAAAATATGTTTGAGATGAAATACTATGTAAGGGAATAGCATAGTTGAAGAAATAATGAAATCAATGATAGTATTTGGTAAGAAAAGGTAAGAAAATGAAAACACATGACATGTAATCAATAAACATAATTTTAGAATATATGATATTTTTAATGATAATAATTAGGAACAAATTAAATTTAAATATCTAGATAAGTCAAATAAATATGGTAATTTATGAACTAGAACACACACCATTAATCATTGAACTAAAAATAATTTTATCCATAGAAATATCGATACAAAAACTCATGTAAGAATAATAAATAAAACTAATATGAGTGAAATTAATTCTTGGTGGATTAATTTTATAAATAAAATTATCAAATATTACCCTCAATACTTTTGAAAAGATAGTTTAAAACATTGTGTAGATAACCATTTTAAAAATTATTCATATTAGGAGAATTTTTTGATGCATCAAGGAGCAATATAAATTTTGTGCACCACCTTCATTTCTAGTACAAAGTATTAATAATTTTGAATATTCAATATATCTAATATGCCTAATCAAATAACCACATTGAATGAGGAATACAGATTTATCAATAATTCCACAATTAGTCAAATATGTGTCAAAGTAGCCACCATATGAAAAATGGTATAAAATTTAGGCAATAATAATATCCTTTGTATGATAATATAGAAATGAAATAATTATTAAAATGAAATATGAGTAAAACAATGTGATTATATAAATATAAGGATAACAATCACAAATGTAAGTGATATTAATAACATTCTTGGGGAGATTAATCTTTATTCATTGAAAAGTGTTCCATACCACTTTGAAACATTTAATTCATAATAAATATAATGGTACGAGATTAAATGAATATTATAATATCATGAGAATAATAACATTGAAGATATAATATATCAAAATGGGTAGAATTTATGACACAAAATAATTATGTAGTGAATATGGCATTTATCTCACATATTTAAAAATTGACATGAAGATCCCAATCATATATAGTAACAAAATGATATGAAATCACGAAGGTAATAATTCATAAATATAATTTTTAAATACCATGAATATAATAAATTTCAATGGATTATATTTCAATTATTATGTATGTATACCATATTTAATATATTTGGGTATAAAAATTAAGTATGCCTCGCATAATGAAAATGAGTCAAGAATCCCTTACCACATGTTTCCTTTCAGGTTAACGTCCCATAAATTACTATATAAAAACTTTTAATTATTTTATATTTTCATAAAAACCTATTTCATATTCATAATTCTATTTATTTCGCTTATAACCATATTTTTTAATAAACATTTACAATTATGTTTACGTCTAGTGTTTTTGGCCAAATTCTGTTTACGTTTCAAAATGATTTTTGTTGGTCTTTTATGGTCACATGGTTCATCATATAACATATCAAGAGTAGTAACTATGAATAATTATCATATTTTTTACCTGAATTATACATTTAAAAAATATAAATAATTATTTTTATTAAAATGGGATTATTTTACAATCATGGTGAGGGTAGGTCATACTTACAGTTGAATAACATTTCAATTTTTTATGATCGTTGTGGAATGAATATGATTAAATAATTTGTTTACAGAATTATAATTGTCATATTATTTAATAATATATACTTATATTCATAATTATATTGTTTAATATTAATAACTTCATTGTTGGGGAGGCGGTAGTTGACCCATCCATGAACAACATTATCGATTTTAAATTTCATAAAGGGGTAATTAATAAAATGAAATATATATCTATATATATATTTCCATAAAAGCAATTATTCATGAATATATTATTTATTTTGATTATTTCAAATATTTTTATTAAATAAATCCTTTTGATGGTCCATTTTTACTATGAATGAATCAGAATGCATTGTGGGGCTAATAGTCCACACTTCCTCAAACGAAGTAATTGTATTAACATAAAATGGATTGTATAATAGGTATTTATAATTTAAGGATTAATGTAGTATTAAGAAAAAAAATATCACATTTAATATATATACATATATTTTCCATCTTAATGGCCACTATGAGAGGTGGTAGGGAAAAATTGAAGAATCATCATTTCGTGAACTAGTAGTTCGCCATATACAAAAACATGATGTTATTTTCAGATAATATGGTGGTGTGTGTGTATTTCAGTTTATCAATAATAATAAAGAAAGAATAGTATATTTATTATACTATTTATATAACACAAGTAAAAACTAAAAATATTTTAGCGGTGGGATAATGGGAATGAAATTAGATATACTGAGAGAAGAGATTATCTTTAAATCATTTAACTTCATTGAGTTAAACAAAATAGATTTCATAGATGGTATTATGACCAAATAAAATATTATATGATGAGGGGAGGTAATTTGGGAGTCCATTTTTTCATATATTTTTATAACATATGTTATTGTAGTTGTTTGAGGAATGGGTAGAGGTTGTAGCCTTTTATAGGGAAGGAAAAGGACTCACTTGGAATTCTAAAAATTATGTTACGTATACCCAAGTTATTCATTATAAAACCCCAATAACCCAAAAAAAAAACTCATTTTTGGATGGTTCATGGCCGAAATATGTACCAAAAAATGGTGATGGACATGTTTCAAGGTCAATTGGTTCCGTAATCATAGTGTTTGAGTATATTTTTAGACCTAATCACACCTTAATAGTTGTAATTAATTTTCATCACTTCCACCAATAATTTTTTACAAAAATTATATTGATCTTATAATAAAACATGTATTATATATATTAAAATTTTATATATGGGAATTTTTAAATTAAAATCATAGAAAAATAAAAATTATGATTAACAATAATCTCATAGACCAACTCATTAACTTGATTGAGTAGATAAATGTTCTAAAGAACATTTTCTTTTTATATTAATTATTAAATGTTTTATTGATTACAATTTAAAAAAAATTAGTAATATATTTACAATTTATCCAATTTTTAATTAAAAAAATTATAATATAATTTAACATTACTAATTATTTAAATCCAAAGGCCGTTATTATCTAAAATTCAGTACTTATCACAATTCACTAAAAATGATGTTTCTCAGAAAAATTAAAAACAACAATCATCCTAAGATAATTTTGAGATTATGAATTCAAAAATAATGTTTGATTTAAAAAAATTAATATATAATATTGTTAAAATTAAAAAATATATTAGGTTCTCTATTCAAAGGTGGTAAAAATTCATTAATAAAAATATAGGTTTTTATGTCAAAGATTGGGTTTCATATTATCATATGTTTAAAAAGAATATTGTATTAATATAACATATAATTGATTTAATAATATATATATATATATATATAAATGTATTATATGAATATTACTCAGTTATTGTAATAAATATAATCTCTTAGGGTAAAAATATTTGTGAAGGAAAAAATAGTTTTATAAAAATATATTTATATTATATTCAATTGGATCATATGTTCATTTCTAATGAATTTTTAATATTTGAATTAATCGAATATTATAATAACCCATATTATTTATATATTAGTCAATACTATTAATAATCTCTTGTATTATGTCTAGGTTATATATTGTTGTATTAAATAGTAATTCATTAATTATAGACTATATCTATGTAAGACTCGATATTGTGTAAAGAGAAAGTCATCGACAAAGGCCACTTATCTAGGTAATATTATTATTGAGGATGGTATCTAATTTGTTTAATGAAATAAAAATTGGTTTTGAAGCATTGAAATATATAGAATCTCTTTCAAATAAAAAATATATTATAAATTATTTAGGTATTATAGTACCTTATATGCTTACTATCAAGTTTCATTAATTCTATCAACTAAAAGGACATTACTTCAGTTTTTGGGACCTCACATTATCCCCACCTTATTTACATTATATTTTCAAAATTTAGAATCTACCATGGTGATATATTGGTTGACATTTTCTATGTTTGAAATCCAACAGGATGGGAGGGTCTATATGTAATCATATATAAAAGAGAGAATTATACGTAAAAAGGTTATATATAAAATCATGTAACATAGAATATTTGTAATAAATCATCAGTGTAAAGTATAGATTCATAATTTATTGAAATTCCAAATAATATATAAGTATTTTGTGAGGTCATAAATTGAAAACAAGTGAATGATCAATGGAATGTTAGGGGCATCAAATCCATAAATCATTTTTGATTTATAAGGATATCATATTAATAGAATTTTAGGTACTAAGAAAACATTTAATATCTATTCAATTTACCAGTTTTAGGTAATCCTTTTACTAACAAACAATATAATGAAATATTCTTACATGATAGGTTTCAATCACAAATGAGCCGTCTTATCTTTTATTTGTGATTCGACATAGAAATAATTCATCCCATTAAAACAAAAAATTAATTACCAATATTGAATTTATTTAATTACTGAATACCCAAAATAATTATATAATTAATTGTAAGGCAAATAATAGAGTTAAACGCTCTACTATTTTTCATTAAATATCTCCCAAAAAAATGGTTTAAAAATAAATTTTTAATCATAAATTTTTTTCTACTTACACGTCATTAATATTAATACGTAAAATTGTTTACATAAAAGAAATGAAAGAATAAGGACATTGAATATATTAGTTGTTGATATGAAACCATTTTCTTCCTTTGGTAATGGGATTACGACTCGTGGCATTTTCGGTTTTGACTGGATGTCACCCGTTTTATATGTTGTCCTAATCTAAAACCCAGAAAATATAATCTCAAAATATAAATATGATTGAAATCCCATAAATTAGGTTTATCTATAAATATAATTTACTCTATAGTTGTCAATACAACAAAAACATAAAAAACCCAAATTCATTTTATTTCCACATAGTTCCTTCCTTGTTCAAGTGTTTATCCAAAATATCATTTGTTGGATATCTAATCATGACACCATATCATTAATATAGAACTCTTTTGGATTAACCAAAGATATTAATTATGTATACAAATCCAATATAATGGATTCTAGTGAAAATTTTTCTTATCCTGTGCATATCCCTTGGGAGTGTCAGATCCGGTGCATATTAAGTCCCATTTTCATGTACCAAGATACCCCCATTAATTCCCATAACACCATGTCAGTGTAGTTACTTTTATATACATAATTTCTAGAACGACATCCACTTTTAGTATCTAGACATGAATGTATTACTTGGAAAGACCATATAATAGATAAATTTCCAAAATCATATGTTCTTCATCTATACTTCATCATATTATACCATAGGGATATGTTATCTATTCTAGGTTTTTCAAAATATAGATCCAATGGTTTCTACCAAACATCCTATAATACCAAAATTAGTGACCCAAACCTAGATATCCTAGAACTCTTGTCTTCTACAGAATACATTGGTATGATTATAAGGAATCAAGCCCCGAAAGACCACATAGTTTTGTAGTCTTGATAAACCAGATACATAAATGATTAATGTATTAAAAATGAATATATTGATAATAGTATTTTTTTCTTCTTTACAAATAATTTACTCAAAGTATAACTATAATCCAATTATTAAATCCCAGCATATCATTCATAGAATGCTTCTGTGATAATTGGGTAATGAAACATAATAACGGACATATCAAATTCCATATTTGGAATAATTGAGTGGGAGAAATAATGAAATCATTGTTAATATTCTGTATGGAAAGGTAAATAACTGAACACACATACCATATAATCAATAAGAAGAATGTAAGAAAAATTGAAATCTGGAAAGGTAATAACTGGAAACATATTCCATTCCATTAAATATATAAGGTAAAATAAATATGACATGGTATGAGTCTAAAACACATTTTATTAATCAATAAAATGAAATGAAAAGTATCCAAAAATATGTCAATGAAAAATATCATTGAATTATAATAAATAAAACCAGTATACACTAATGGATTTCTTAATGGTGTCCATTTTTTATGAAAATTATCACATTTTACTATCAATACCATTCAAAATATGGTTTAGAACTAAATTTAGAATCCCATTTCTACAATTATTCATCTAATGAGAACAAATCGATTCATCACGGAGCAATATAAATTATAGGATCCACTTGTCATTTGCTAGTCTAAATAATTACACATATTGAATAACAAAAATAACTAATATGCTTTCTAAAATAACTACATTGAATGAAAAATATACATTTTTAAATAATTCTCCAAATAATCAAATAATTGTCCAAGTAACCACTATATAAAAAATTCTATATAGTTTAAGAATAACTAATTTTTATTTTATGATAATGTAGATATTCAATTAAATTTATATTGAAGATTGATTAAAATAATGTTCATTGTATCAAAGGATGTTTAATAATCAGAAAAACAAATGATATTAAGAATATTCATGAGGATAATACTCAATATACATTCCACAGTCTCCTTTAACGCTTTGAAAAATATAAATCATAATAAATAGAAAGGAATGACATGAAATCAATTTTATAATATCATGATAATAAGAGGATTTATTATTTAATATAGGTAAATGGGAATTAGGTAAGAAATGAGAAACACGTACATAGTTAATATGACATTAATCTCAAAGATTTAAAAAGAAAAATGAAAATCCAATACTAAGGTATAAATAAACGGATGCGTAATCCAAAATTTAATAATACCAAAATAAAAAATTTAAATAAATGTATTATTATATAATTCATGATTTTATATTTTAATTTGGATGTATTTAATGCATATATAAAAAATATCTGGAACACCAATTATGTATTCCTCATATAATGAAAGTGAGTCAAGAATCCATTACCATGCATTTCTTTTTGGGTGAACATCCATTATATTACATTATAAAAAATATGATTAATTTATATTTTATTCATAACCTTTTTCTTGTTTTTAATATTTTTATTTCACTTCATATCTTGTTGTTTACAACAACATAAATAATAAAATTTACATTGTGTTTTTTTACGAAATTTCATTTAGGGGTTAAAATGAATATTGTTGAATAACTATAGTCAAAGGGTTAATTATATAACATCTCCTGAATAATAACCATGATGGAATTATGATTTTTTACATCAATTATAT
The DNA here is from genome assembly GCA_963277665.1 of Viscum album. Classification (NCBI taxonomy): domain Eukaryota; kingdom Viridiplantae; phylum Streptophyta; class Magnoliopsida; order Santalales; family Viscaceae; genus Viscum; species Viscum album. The sequence goes on from OY728148.1 coordinate 479,130,307, forward strand.
ATTTAAAATCAATCATTAAATATGGTTATGAAAATTAGAATATGTTATAATAATTTAGACAGTTGGTCATACATACACAACTTCTGTTTCCATTTATAAATGATTATTGTGTAAAGAAGGTAAATAAATAAAATCCAACCATAATTATAATTATAATATTATTTTAAAAAATATAATTACATATAAAATTATGTGGTGTAAATTAAATCACGTCACATTGAGGATACTATAGACCACACATCCACGAATGACGTTATCTGTTTCAAAGTGTGTGAATGGGTAATAATAAAAATCATATATATATATATTTCTAGGAACATAATTATTTCATGAATATATTAAATGTTTTTTGGGTCTCATATGTTTAATTAAATCAATCATATATATGTTTTATTCTTAGTATGTAAGAATAACATCTCGTTGAGGGGGTGGTAATACAGACTTCCCCAAATGATGTTATAATATTAACATTAAATTGAATGTATTAAATGTAGGTTAATTAAAAGGATTATTGTATTATAAATAAATAATAAATATAATATATAATATATAAAAATGTATTTTCCCTCTTAATGGCCTCCATGAGTGGCGGTATGGAAAAACTGAACAATCATCATTTCGTGAGGCAGCAGTTCGCCATACACAAAAAAATTATGTTTGATACCAATTAAATGGGGTGGTCTGCATGTTTATGTAAAATACATAGAATAAACACATAATAATAAACATATTATAAATTTTTCATTACTCAATTATAGAATAAAGATATTTTATTGGTTGGATAAAGGATGGTAAAATAGAGACATTAAGAAAATGCATTACCATTTAATCAGGTAACTTCTTTTAGATTAAAGCAAAAGGAATTCCTAGAAGGAATTATACCCTATGTGAGGCTTAAACATCTATGTGATTAATTTTTGGAATATATTATGGTAGATTTTTTCTGATATTTAGATATTATAGAGGTGTGACGAATGGGTAGTGTTAAACTCCTTTTATACGGAATGAAAATGGATCACTGGGTATTCTTGAAAAGATAATAGGTGTACACATGGTCATAAAAAAAGGCATAAAATCTTGAAAAAACTTATTTATGGAAGTATAATGGATCAAATTTGTCAGAAAATAGGTTTTGAACACGGGGATAGGACTTTTTTTCCCTTTATCAAAGGGGTTTAGTCATTTGTGAGTCTAATTACACATTAATCACTGTATATAATTTTAATCACATTGAGTAATCATTTTGATCAAAAAACGAAGATCATATTAGACCAGACATAATATATTTATTGCAATAGTGTATGTGTTTTTTTCCAAAATTCAAATAATTGAATTGTATTAATTAGTATTAATGATAATCTAAAAGACAATGAGATTAACTGGTTTTAACACAAAAATGTACAAAATATTTGTATGTATTTATATTAAATTTCAAATGGTATATTGAATAAAATGAAAAAATTTCATTATTAGATGAATAATTGTTCAATTTTAACTTTAAAAGAAATTATTACATAATTTAAAATTTAATATTATTTAAATAATAGGTAGTTTTCAACTAAAACACAACACTGTTCACTATTCAATAAAAATAAGGTTTCACAGAAAAATAAAAAATGATAATCCTAAGCTAATTTTGACTTTATTAATTAAAAAATTATTTTTATTTTATCAAATTAAATTTACAATAGTGTTCATGTTAAGATTTAGAATATGTTTTTCATTAGACGACTGTAAAAATGCTTAAAAAAATATAAGTTTTTATATCAAATATTCGGTATGCACTTATATTATATTTAACAAATATGTTATATGAATATAAAATATATTTTATTGAATATGTAATATATATATATATATATACATATATATATGACATTAATATTGCTCCCTGATTGTAAATAATTTAATATGTAATGGTAAAATGACACATCGAATATAAAAAAAAAATTCTATAGAAATGTTATCTTATATTCATCTTGTTCTCATATAATTTATAATTAATTTTCAACATATAAATTAATCATAGATTAATATAAACCATATATTTACATATTTTAGGTAACCTTATTCATAACTTCTAATATAACATCTTGGTTATATATTATTTCAATAAATGATACAACTTTAATTATACACAATTTCCGAATAAGACTCGATATTGCATAGAGATATAGACATCGATGAAGGAAACTTTTTCATGTAATTAATGCTATAGACTAAAGACTCTCTAGCATGTAATGAAATCCAAATTGGTGATTCATGCATTTAAAAACATATAATCTATTTTAAATAGTAAATATATTATAAACTATTCAAGTAATATATTACCTTATGCAGTTGTTTTCGTGTGTCATACATGATAAAAAATAATGGTTTTCCTATGTTTTTTGGGGCACAGCAATGAATTTGGGGAAGGTTCTCTAGGATGATACCATGGTTTCAAGATTAAACATTCCATATTCTTATTGTAAAATAGATGGTTGTAATGTAGAATTGAGAGGTTTTGCTTAAGTCAAATTGATAACTAATTATTTAGATTGTGAATCTACCCAAATGGGTGATTCCCTATGAGGTAGTAAATGATGAAAATAATTTTATTGTTATCTTATATGAACAATTTATTAAATAAATTCAATCATTGGTTTTCGTTATCATACATGTCATATAGTGATGTTTCCACATTCTTCTAATGAATGACAAGAAGAATAGTTGAACTAGCTGATGTACAATTGAAATGTGATCTACCTAGTTGTCTATCATCTCAAGGAAACTAACAAATGTTCATTCCAAGTAAACTATAGATGTCCCCTTTAGGTTATGATTCAACACTGAACATAATAATAACATGATTCGATGATATGAATCAGAGTTAACATTAACATAGAGACTACAATATAGTCTTGATTTACCTTCTGTTTTGGGAACCACCTTTGTTGAGCTTTAGAATGTTTTGAATATAATGTTGTCTCCGACTATGAAGAACAAACAACTGATTGTTTAAATTGATTATATATTCCTCAAAATATCTCATTAGTTCTATAAATTAAAATCTAATATATATTTTAATCTAATGTATCTTTTCCTTGGATGGATATTTTTTTATTCTCAACTATCTTCATTATCATTATTAGTAGAAGGGTCTCATTTAATGGGAACATGAAGGTCTACGAACTCAATTATTCCATGTTATTCAATTTTATAAGTCTGAAAAAATAATTTAATTAAATAATGGATGGTATTTCAGAGTAAGAAATTATAGGTTTGTAGTTTGGATGGTTCTTCAACTCAATAACATTTGAATTATTAATCCTTAGGGTCTAGAATGTGTAGTTCCCCATATTGTAGATGAAGAACATGAAGATCACACATTGTGTATGTTGTATTTTATCATATTTTTTAATAATTTTGAATTATTTAATTGATGTTAATATATTAAATATGATTTAATAAATATCATTCAATAATTTTTAATTTATTCATCCATGAAAATTGAATAATAAAATGAATGTTCCAAGGCTTATTATTTGGGAAGAATATAATTTATGTTAATTCTATTAGTTTATTTAGAATTTGATCATCATTAAATATATTCATTATTTGAAGGTGAGAAATTAATGACTAATTATTTTTACTTATTTAAATTTATAAGCTGATAATAATGATAATAAAATATGAAATGATGTTTGGAGAAGTGAATGTGTTCATTACCATTATTACGTTCCCTGAGAAAATTTCATGGAAGAATTATACCAGACATATAATTGTGAGTCAATGATATGAAATATTTGATAGGTGATTTTCCAAAATAGAATAAGATATTTATTTGATGATTAATATACTGTAAAAAATGATTTTTTCATGTGATGATTCATTTTTATTGTAAGTGATAAACATAATGACTATTTTAAATATGTTATGAATCCAAAATATTATTTGTCTGAGGAACCATTTGGTGGAATATTTGATGAAATACGTTCACTAAATATATTTTACCAATCATTGACCACACGATAATATATTGTTTTTTGGTTTTGGTCTTCATTAACAAAATACATTATTAAAAAAAATCAATGTTAAATAAATAGATGTTTTTCATTGGTCTGATTATGTATATATGTAGTGATAATTGGATATTTGTTTTTAGAAAATAGAATTATAATTAATGTTATGAAGGATGTTTTATCAGATAGATATTTATGATTTATTATATATATGTTTCCAAATAATGTTTTATCATATTGACGAATCTATATTAATCCATCCGAAAAATATCTCTTAGTTCAATTTATTAGAAAAATGTTTCTGAGCGATAATAGAAAATAGAATTCAGTAACAGATGTCATCAGATATGAGTGTAATTATAAGGCCACATCATTAAACCTTACTTAATCTTGAGTTATTACAAGATTACACCTTTAGGATCTTTTCAGGTTTAGTGTTTTAGAGAATTAGAACATAAAACTTGCATTACATTCCACATTTGAACAAAGTGGTTACATAAAAGATAGTATTCATTTTTCCCATCAATGGAAACATATTTAAAATAAAATATGCATTCTTTCTTGAAACTTCCTTGACATTATCATCATATCATGTACCTTTCGGTTGACCTGTGAAAAACATTTAAAAAACATGGGATGAGCATAAAAAGCTCAGTAAGGGATATAAAAATATGGAAAGGAAACATGGGTACATATACACAAAAGAATAAAATCATACATTACCCATAAAACATAGGCACTTTAACATACCTCATCAAATCATGAATAAATCATAGAAATAATAAGACATAAAGGTAACTTGAGTCATTCATAACATTCTTACGTAGGGAGTAACCCTCTGGGTTACGTTTAGAATACCCATCATAGTATATTCCCTAAATCTCTTCAGAGAAACCATAACATTTCACTCCTTCGCATTACCCAATGCATTGGAAAGCTATATCGGGCTCACCCACCCTTAGTTTATCACGGAACCACCTGTCATCATAATAATGTCCAAGAACCATAACATAATCGTATCATATAAAATATGCATAAAGGAAACATAACATTTCCACATTTCAATCACAAAATATCAATACAACACATTGATATAATAAAAACATTATGAATGCCATTTTCATTACAAAAATAAAAGAAAAGTGACAAATGGTATTTATTTTTCTTTTAAAAATAAGGTATGGCTTGTAGAGGAAGCTGAAACTTAAATAATGGTCACGACAGCGGAGAAGCCGTTGTCGCCACATACGTACGATAAAAACATTCCCTTTTGTCGTTTAGTAAAACGCTTCGTATAAAAAAGATTAATTTTGGATAAACGTAAAAGTCAATGGGGTTTATACACCGTATAAAAGAAGGTTTTGTATAAAACAAAATATGCCTCAATGAAAGGAGATTGAGACGAAGTCCCATACCTCATGTCAGACTTGACTCAGTCATTCTATAATCTCCTGAATAATAAACATGAGATAATTTATAATTGTTTAGGAACCTTTTTCAAGTTCATTATTTTTTTCATATCACTTATTTCCATGTCATGAACACTATGTAATTATTTAAGTTAATAACGGTCATTTTAACAATCATTGGTACTTGAGTCAAAAATAAACCCTTTATAATTACATGTTGTTCATGTATCCATTATATCCAGAATGGTATTCATGATTTAAATATCATATAAGTAATATATATCCAGTACATTCATGCATTTATAATATTACAAAATCATTTAGAGGTAAGAAATGAAATGCACTGTTCATTGAGACGGTAAGCCGTACGTACGCATGAACACTACTTTCATTTCTATTCCGTATTTTATAGAATGGAATCATAATTATATAAAGGTATATTATAATTCTTGTGTAATATCATATATAATATCATAACTCCATCCTTTATACGTCCCACATATGGTATTAACGAATCAAATCACTTTGAGGGGGTGATAGTCCGCACTTCCTTAAATGAAGATATCGCGTTTACCCATAATGAAAAGCATAAAGGTCTGCCGAAAATGAAAAATAAATAAGCTTATGGAAAACATAAATATATTATATATCATATATAAATATATTTTCATCTTAATGGCCACCTTTGAAGGTGTTAAAATAATGTTGAACAATCATCGTTTCGGGAGGCATAAATTCACCATCCACAGAAACAGAATGTTATTTAACCATTAGATGTAGGTGTGTGTAAGTGTAGCTAGAATTATTCTTATAACAACAACCTAGTATAATTAAGATACTGGAGTTGTTACAATAGAAATGAATAAAAAACGTTTAGGGGGTTGGAGAAGAAAAATAAAACAAAAGGACTCACGTGAAGACATTACCTTAAAATTGAGTAACTCCATATGGCTTGAGCTCAAAGGATTCCTTGGGAAGACTTCTTCCCAAAGAGAGGCTTGAAGGAATAAGAGATGAATGTGGAGGGACAAAATGGGTAGGGGTTGGCTGAGCCAAAGGCTTATGAAGTGTGGGTAAAGAGGTAGAGGTGGGGGCCTTTTATAAGAGGAGAGGAGGGGCACTCTTGGAAAATAATTAAATGTTACTTTATTTTAAAATTCGTTTCGGATTCAAAAGGTCCTAAATTGATATAATTAGAGGGTAAGGTGATTAGGGTTCTAAATATAACCATACAATAGGTTTTGGCCATGTGTAGGTCATATATTTTACATTATCTTTTCATTTTATTTAAATCCTTTATTAATGAGGTAATCGTTGCATCATCATTATGTCATAAATAATTTAATATATTTAATGTCTAAAAATTATATAAAAAATATCATGATGTAGGAAATCTTTTGATATTTCTAATTAATATTTATAATAAAAAATATGACTTGTATAACCCCATGTAAAAATTGTTTAGGTAAAACATTTCATGTTTGTGTCATTTTTACTTTAACATTGAATACAAAGTTATTTATGTAATTTCCCAACAAAAGTGGCTCCATGGGGTCCCCAAGTTGGCTCATGGATTTTCTGGGTCGTCCATGACTTATCCAATGAGGGTAGGACATGTTTCATGCTCATCTCATTTTATTAAAACATTATTTTTACCTTAATCTACACTAATTACCTCTAATCGTGATTAAAAACATAAAAGTTACTACTCACCAATAAATTATTTTAATCTCATTGAACCACATTTTAATTCTTAATGACAACCATGTATGTCGGATTTTTGAAAATCAAATCATAGAAGTGGAAAAGTTTCATTTAAATGAAAAATTAGTTTCTTTAACTACCACTTAGTGGTTTGACTATTCATAAAAAATTGTGGCTTTTCAGAAAAATACCAAAACATCACCCTAAGCTATATTTTATATTCTAAATTCAAAAATTATGTCTATTTTACAAAATTAAAATCATATAAGTTACATTAATTAATTTATTAATTAATTCCCGTTATCATGACAAATAGCATGTTTTTATGAAACAATAAGTAGCAAAAGACTGACACCAGCTTATGTCCAATTTCAAAGTGAAATTGATTCCAATGACCACCATTGGATTAAATTGTAAATATATATTCTAATTTCACTTCAATAATAATTCAAAAGATAATATAATCATATAAAAAAATTAGATTAAAAATAGGTTTTGAATTAAAATACAACATTTTTCACTATTCATTAAAAATGAACTTTATCAGAAAAATATCAAAAATTCACACAAAGTAAATTTTTATGACCCAATCTTAAAGAATAAGTTTATTTTGATAAAAATAGCTTATAAAATTGTCAAAAGATAGAAATAAAAAACGGTTTTCCATCAAAAGTAAAACAATATTTTAAAAATATTAGTGTATTCCATGCTTAAGATTGGATTTATTCTCATTTTAAGCCTCTAAAACACTATATAATTCACTAATAGACATAGATAAAATTATTTATTATTCATTACTTATTTGGGATGTTACATCCTTCCCCCTTTAGAAAATTGCGTCCCTGCAATTTAGATACTTTTCGAATAAATGGGGGTACTTATCCTTCATTGCATTTTCAGATTCCCATGTTGCCTCTTCCATCATGTGGTTTTTCCACAATACCATTATTTGATTAATCACCTTATTCTGTAACACTTGCTCCCTATGGTCAAGAATTTGGACCGGTTGTTCCTCATAGGATAGGTTCTCTTCCAGCTGAGCTACCTCTGGACTCAAAACATGAGATGGATCTGGCATGTACTTTCTTAGCATTAAAACATAAAAAACATTGTGTACCTGAGATAAACATGGAGGTAAATCCACCTGGTATGCAACTGATCCAACACTATCCAGAATTTCATATGGTCCAATGATCATTGGACTCATCTTTCCTTTCATACCAAATCGCATCACACTTTTCCATGGTGAGACTTTGAGAAAAACATGATCACCGACCTCAAAAGAGAGATCCTTCCTCCTATTGTCTGCATAACTCTTCTGCCTACTCTGAGCTGTTCTCATGTGTTTTTGTATTAGCTGAACTTTTTCTGCCAACTCTTCTACCAATTCAGGTCCCATCTTCTTTCATTCACCCACTTCATCCCAAAATGCTGGAGTTCGACACCGCTTCCCATATAATGCATCAAATGGTGCCATCTGTATACTGGAATGAAAACTGTTATTATAAGAAAACTCATCCAAAGAAAGATATCGATCCCAAATTCCCTGATAATCCATCGAACAAGCACGTATCATATCTTCTAATGTCAAAATTGTTTGTTCTGACTGCCCATCTGATTGAGGATGAAAAGATGTACTAAAATTTAATTCAGTACCCAACGACTTCTGAAGGCCTTTCGAAAAGTTTGAAGTGATCCTGGGATCACGGTCAGATACAATGGAGAGAGGAACTCCATGTAACCTGACTATATCATTAAAATACAAATGGGAAAGTTTATCTAGGGAAAAATTATCTTTTATAGCATGGAAATGAGCAGTTTTAGTCAAGCGATCAACAATAACCCAGATTGCATTATTACCTCGAGGGGTCTTCGTCAATCCCACAACGAAGTCAATGGATACATTCTCCCATTTCCACTCTGGCATTGGTAAAGGCTGAAAAATCCCTTTCGGTATCTGTCGCTCTGTTTTAACCTGTTGACATGTCAAACACTTCAAAATAAAATCAGCAATATCTCTTTTCATTCCATCCCACCAGTAATACTCCCGCAGATCTTTGCACATCTTAGTACTGCCAGGATGAACTGAAAATGGAGAACTATGAGTTTCACATAACAACTCTCTCTTCAACTATGAATCACAAGGCACACACAATCTCTTCCCAAATCTCAAAACACAATCACTATCAATGTTGAATTCATGCAACTTACCTTTCTGAAACATCTCTACCTTTTTCTGCAACTCACTATCTTGCTTCTGTGCTTGCTTGATTCTGTCTGATAGAGATGATTTCACTGCTACCTGAAATAAAACAGAAGTACATCCTGAACCAACAAATTCTATTCCAAAGTTCATCAAATACTTAACCAAAGGATCACGTTCCAAATACAACATTGTTAGTGAAGCATTACTTTTTTGACTCAAAGCATCATCCACTTTATTTTCTTTTCTAGGATGGTAATGAATTGTACAATCATAATCCTTGATTAATTCTAGCCATCTCCTCTGTCTCATGTCCAACTCTTTCTGAGTGAATATATACTTTAAACATCTGTGATCAATATATATTTTTCACTTTACTCCATATAAATGATGCCTCCAAATTTTTAAAGTGAAAACAAAAGCAGCTAATTCCAAATCATCTATAGGGTAATTTACCTCATGAGTTTTAAACTATCGTGAAGCATAACCAATTACCTGATCATTCTGCATTAGGACACAACCAAGTCCTTTCAATGAAGCATCACTGTAGATAACATACTCACAATATTCCTGGAAGGAAGTTCCAAAACTAGAGCATTCACCAATCTTCTTTTCAATTCCTGAAAACAATTATCACATTCTTTTGTCCTGATAAACTTAACACCCTTCCGAGTTAGCATAGTCATTGGACTAGATAACCGTGAAAAATTTCTAACAAACCTTCGGTAATAGCCTGCCAAACCAAGGAAACTATCAATCTCTGATACATTTGTGGGTCTTGGCCATTATTCAATAACTTTTATTTTTGCAGGATCAACAGTTATCACATCTTTAGAAAAATTGTGACCAAGGAAAGAAATTTGTTTCAACCAAAACTCACACTTGATGAATATCCCATACAATTTATTTTCTTTGATGGTTTTAAAAATAACCCTTAAATGTCTTTCCTGATCCTCTTTACTTTTAGAAAACACCAAAATTTCATCAATGAAAACCACCACAAACTTATCCAAGAACTCTTGGAAAATTATATTCATTATGTCCAGGAATACAACAGGTGCATTGGTTAGCCCAAAAGGCATTACTAAAAATTCATAATGGCCATATCATGTACGAAATGCAGTCTACAGAACATCTACTTCCTATACCTTCAGCTGATGGTACCCCGATCTCAGGTCAATCTTTGAAAAAAACTGAGCTCCCTGGAGCTGATCAAACAAATCATCGATACGAGGAAAAGGATATTTGTTCTTAATAGTGATGTTATTCAAGGCTCTATAATCAATGCAAAGTCTCATAGAACCATATTTTTTTTAACAAATAAAATAGGATCACCCCATGGTGACGTGCTAAGTCGAATGAAACCTTTCTCTAATAAATCGTGCAATTGCTCCTTCAACTCTAAAAGTTCAATTTGAGACATTCGATAAGGGGGTTTTGAAATTAGCTTAGCATCAGGAAGTAAGTCAACAGTAAACTCAACTTCTCGATCTGGTATTATTACATGCAACTCATCAGGAAAAACATCAGGATACTCATTTACCACCGGCACATCATTAATCTGAACAGTTCCTTAATTTTCAACAATATGTGCAAGGAAACATTCATTTCCATCTTTTACAAGTTTCTCGGCCTCTTGATATGTTATCAATAGTAAGGGTTCATTCTTGTACACAAACTAAAATCCTTTCTGAAAAGAAACTTCTTTATCTCTACAGTCAATCTTAGCATGGAAAATAGAGAGCCAGTCCATACCGAGAATAACATCAAACTCTACTAGAGGTAAAACAATAAGGTTTGCAAGTAGGTTCTTTCCACGGATAAGGATAGGAAGATTCTTATAAATTATTTTTTCCTCAACATTTCCCCCAGGTGTTTTTACCACAAGTTCATGAGTCATTTCTTGAGATGGTATTACCATTTTACTAGAAATGTTTTCAGAGATGAAAGAATGTGTAGATCCTGAATCAAACAACACACTGGCATAATCTGAAAAAACAATGTACTTAACACAACTTCATTTGATATCCCGAAATCTGCTGAAGTAGTCGCAAAGGATTTCACCACCCCTTTATTCTTGTAGTCTAACTGCTTCCCATCACTCGATCTCTTTTTCGGACACTCGTTTGCATAGTGAACCATTTCATTTCACTTAAAACATTTCACTAACTGTAAATCAAATTTGAACATACCATCACCATGATCATTTTTAGTGCAATCACGAGCCTTATGTCCCATATTACCACATCGGTAGCACCTTCCAGAATTCAGAAGACATTACCCAGCATGCCTTTTGACACATTTATCACAAACTGGAAACTTAGATTTCTTACCATCAGACTTTTTTGAAGAATTCTTCCCTTTCTCCTGCCACCTCGGTCTCTTCTTATGCTGGTTGTTATAGAACACTTGATCATCGAGAAACTCTATTTCCACTTTCTCAGAACATCGAACAAGATATTCATAACTTTTAAACTCACGAGAAGCTAATGATCTTCGATATTTTGGCTTTAATCCTGAGTAAAAACGATTGATTTTACTATCAAGGTCTCGGATAAAATTTGGAGAATACCTTGCCAATCGAGTGAACCATTCTTCATAGGTAGCCACTGAGTCTTCCTCTTGCCTCAATTAAAAGAATTATTTTTCCATCCTAAGTAGAACAACCTTAGGAGAATACTTCTTGAGAAACATACCTTTGAATTCATCCCAGTCAAGAGAATCAATCTCATCGGTGTCCCTGATATTTTTAACCATTGACCACCACTGATCTGCTTCACCCTCCAAACGGTAAATAGCAAGACTAACCTTTTGATTGTCTGAACACCCCATGACATCAAAAATCTTCTCTAGTGCATTAATCCACCCTTCAGCTAGCACATGGTCAGATGATCCTATGAATGATGGGGGATGTTGCCTCATGGAATGTTCCGCCACTGACATGTTCCTCTGCGGTTGATCTGGCTAATCTCATGCATGGATACCACCACCATTTATCACTTGAGTCAACTGCGCCATTACTGCAACAAACTGTTTAGTTCCAATTCCGACCATCTCAGGATGCTGATTCGGAAGGTTATTTCCTTCTGTATGCCTTCCTAGCACTGCTTCCATGTATCCTCTGTGGAAAACCATTCTGAAAAAACATGTATTAGATGAAGCAACATGGTAATCTTCAAATTCTATATCATTTCAATTTGACCATAAAAAAATATTTTTGGATAATCATTTAATATAATTCTAAAACCTAAATTTATCTAAACCGACCTCTGATACCAACTATAAGGCCCCAGCCTTAAACCATACTTAATCTTGAGTTATTACAAGATTACACCTTGATGATCTTTTCAGGTTTAGAGTTTTATAGAATTAGAACATAAAAATTTCATTACATTCCACAATTAAACAAAGTGGTTACATAAAATATAGTATTAATTTTTCCCATCAATGGAAACATATTTAAAATAAAACATGGATTCTTTCTTGACACTTCCTTGAAACTATCATCATATCATGTATCTTTCCCTTGACCTGTGAAAAACATTTCAAAAACTTGTGATGAGCATAAAAATCTCAGTAAGGTATATAAAAATATGGAAAGGAAACATGGGTACATATACACAAAAGAATGAAATCATACTTTACCCATAAAACATAATCACTTTAACATACCACATCAAATCATGAATAAATCATAGAAATCATAAGACATAAAGGTAACTTGAGGCGTTCATAACATTCTTACAAAGGGAGTAACCCTCTTGGTTACGTTTGGAATACCCATCATAGTATATTACCTAAATCTCTTCGGAGAAACCATAATGTTTCACACCTTCGCGTTACCCAATGCATTGGAGAGCTATATCAGGATCACCCATCATTAGTTTATCACGGAACCACCCATCTTCATAATAATTTCCAAGAACCATAACATAATCATATCACATAAAACATGCATAAAGGAAACCTATCATTTCCATATTTCAATCACAAGATATCAATAAAACACATTGATATAATAAAAACATTATGAAAACCATTTTCAATACCAAAATAAAAGAAAATTAAAACATTGTATTTATTTTTCTTTTAAAAATAAGGTATGGTATGTAGAGGAAACCGAAACTCAAATAATGGTCACAGTAGTGGAGAAGTTGTTGTCGCCACATACATACAACAAAAACATTCCCTTTTGTCATTTAGTAAAACTCTTAGTATAAAAAATATTCCTTTTGGATAAACATAAAAGTAAAAGGTGTTTATACACCGTAAAAAATAAGGTTTTGTATAAAACAAAATATGTGTCAATGAAAGGAGATTGAGACGAAGTCCCATACCTCGGGTCCGACTTGACTCGGTCGTTCTTTAATCTCATGAATAATAAACTTGAGTTAATTTCTACTTGTTTAGGAACCTTTTTCAAGTTAATTATTCCTTTTATATAACTTATTGCCATTTCATGAACACTATGTAATTGTTTAAGTTAATAACGGTCGTTTTAACGATCATCGGTACTTGAGTCAAAAATAAACTCTTTATAATTACAATTTGTTCATGTATCCATTATATCCAGAATGGTATTAATGGTGTAAATATCATATAAGTCATATATATCCATTACATTCATGCATTTATAATATTACATAATCATTTATAGGTAAGAAATGAAATGCGCTGTTCATGGAGATAGTAAGCCGTACGTACGCATGAACGCTACTTTCATTTCTATTTCGTATTTTATAAAATGGAATCATAATTATATAAAGGTATATAATAATTCCAGTGTAATATCATATATAATATCATAACTCCATCCTTTATACGTCCCACATATGGTATTAATGAATCAAATCACTTTGAGGGGGCGGTAGTCCGCACTTCCTTAAATGAAGATATCGCGTTTACCCATAATGGAAACCATAATGGTATGCCAAAAATGAAAAATACCGAAGCTTAAGGAAACCATAAACATATTATATATCATATATAAATATATTCTCATCTTAATGTCCACCTTTGAAGGTGTTAAAAGAATTTTGAACAATCATCGTTTTGGAGGCATAAATTCACCATCCACAGAAACTGTATGTTCTTTAACAATTAGATGTAGGTGTGTGTAAGTGTAGCTCAAATACTTCTTATAAAAACATCATAGTATATTGAAGATACTGTTTTTGTTAAAAAATAAATTAATAAAAATATTTTAGGGGGTTGGAGAAGAAAAATAAAACAAAAGGACTCAAGTGAAGACATTACCTTAAAATCGGGTAACTCCCTTTGGCTTGAGCTCAAAGGCTTCCTTGGGAAGACTTATGCACAAAGTGAGTCTTCAAGGAGTAAAAGAGGGATGTGGAGAGACAAAATGGGAAGGGGATGGCCGAGCCAAAGGCTTTGGATGTATGGGTTAAGAGGTAGATGTGGGGGCCTTTTATAAGAGGAGTGGAGGGGCACTCTTGGAAAGTAATGAAAAGTTACTTTATTTTAAAATGTGTTTCGGATTCAAAAGGTCCCACATTGATATAATTCGAGGGTAACGTGATAAGGGTTCTAACTATACCCATACAATCAGTTTTGGACATGTTTAGGTTATATATTTTACATTATCGTTTCATTTTATTTAAATTCTTTATTAATGAGGTAATCGCTGCATCATCATGATGTCATAAATAATTTAATATATTAAATGTATAAAAATTAATAAAAAAATATCATGATGTAGGAAATCTTTTTATCTTTATAATGAATATTTATAGTAAAAAATATGACCTGTATAACCTCACGTAAAAATTTTTTTAGTAAAACATCTCATGTTTGTGTCATTTTTACTTTAACATTAAATAAAAAGTTATTTATGTCATTTCCCCACCAAAGTGGCTCCATGGGGTGCCCAAGTTGACCCATGTATTTTCATGGTCGGACATGACACATCCAATGAGTGCATGACATGTGTCATGCTCATCTCATATTATTAAAATATTATTTTTACCTTAAACTACACTAATTACCTCTAATCACGATTAAAAACATAAAAGTTACAATTCAACAAAAATTATTTAAATCTCATTGAACCACATTTTACTTCTTAATGATAACCATGTATGTTGGATTTTTGAAAATCAAATCACAGTAGTGGAAAAGTTTAATTTAAACGAAAAATCAGTTTCTTTAACTACCACTTAGTGGTTTCACTATTCATCAAAAATTGAAGTTTTTCAGAAAGATACCAAAACTTCACCCTAAGATATATTTGATATTCTGAATTAAAAAATGATGTATATTTTAAAAAATTAAAATCATATAAGTTACATTAATTAATTTAATAATTAATCCCCGATGTCATGACAAATAGCTTGTTTTTATGAAACAATAAGTATCAAAAGATTGACACCAGTTTAAGTCCAATTTCGAAGTGAAATTGAATCCAATTACCACCATTGCATTAGATGGTAGAAATATATTCTAATTTTACATCAAGAACAATTCAAAAGATAATATTATCATATAAATAAATTAGATAAAAAATAGGTTTTGAATTAAAATACAACAGTTTTCACTATTCATTAAAAAATGAACTTTATCGGAAAAATACAAAAAATTCACATAAAGTAAATTTTGATGTCACAATATTAAAGAATAAGTTTATTTTGACAAACATATATTATAAAATTGTCAAATTATAGATTTAAAAAATGTTTTTCCATCAAAAGTAAAATAATCTTTTAAAAATATTAGTGTATTCCATGCTTAAGATTGGATTTATTCTCATTTTAAGCCTCTAAAACACTATCTAATTCACTAATAGACATAGATAAAAATATTTATTATTCATTACTGACTTGGGATGTTGCAGTTATGATGAAAAATGCATATTATTTCAAATACATTAAATATAATTATAAGAAATCATGAAATTGAGGGAGATAAATAAATCATTTAGGGATCATGAGATGGTGAAAATCAAGAAATAATCTATGAAACCATTCAAAAGTGAAATATCATTGAAAATATATAATGATAAAATTTTTACGGTGGATTAAATATATATTCTATGAAATTTATAATAAATAAATAATGTAATTATAAAGGACTAGTTAATAATTATTATAGGAAGAATGAGTTCTCCAATAAATTATTTACAATGTCGATGTTCTAGATTAATGTAGAAAATAATGGTACAATGTATTTTAAAATGTCATAGAATTTTATGATGTTGATCTGATCGTTCAAGGATTAAATAATCAACATGGAAAGAGCGTGATTAAATATGATATTTCACAAAGATTATAATGATCTTTAATTCTGTTATATAATTAATTACATTAAATGATAATTGAATAACGAAGGTTTTTTGTTTAAATGCGGTAAAATGAGGAAATATTTTGATCGATATTTTTAATGTTTGGGTGGTAATATTGAATTTTAAGATCACAATTATCCCATAATTTTTTTATAAATTATGAAATATAAATGGGATTAGGTGTGTTGTGAATATGTTATTATTATTATTTTTGGTTTTTATTATTACTGATGAAGTAATTTTCTATAGTGAATTGTCGGCCAAAACATTTGACAATAATTGCCATTTGGGTGATGTATTTGAATATGTGGATGTAGATGGGGTTGGGGGTAATGGAAAAAGGGAAATCATCAGACATAGTAGTAATACATTCAATATAGTTTTGAGGTTCATAATGATGAGTGTATCATTTTAGCATCATCAAAATGATAATATCGAATGAAGATATATTATACATTTCGTTGAATAACTAGAAAAAAATATACATTGAAAATAGAAAAGGGAATCACATGAACTGGTTATTGATGAATTGAATATCATTAAATATATAAAATTATGATTAATAAAATGGATATGTTTAATATATAGGAATAATAAAATGAATTAGAAGCTTCCTAGTTTCTTCTTATAAAGAATAAGAATGTAATTTTCACAATTTTATAGAAAAATAAAAATAATAAGAGTTTATTTCTTATTATTGTGTATATCCGATTATAAGACGTTGTCAAAAAAGAAATTCTTTTACATCCAATAGAATCCCCACCTAGTAGAAGATATGCATGGTGTTGGAAATTAAATTGATGATTATGAATAAAATATAAAAATACAATATACTGAACCAGTAAGTGTGACATACCAAACACACACTTCTTGATTAAGTAATTAAAACATCTTGGATAATTTTTTATATCAAATAAAAAAATATTATATTACATTATAAAAAATTGATCATTTTTAGGTATTATAGAATTATAAACAATCCATATCATTTAATATATTTGAGAAAAAAATAATACATTTCACTAATTATTTTTGTGTGTACTACTAATATATATGAAACAAGAACCTTTAGAACATCTAATAAAATACTGAAAATATGTTAAAATATGTGGTAAGCATAAAATTTGGTAACGAATGGTTTTAACCTCAGTGAATAATACATTTAAATTCATTTGATAACATTTTATATTAACTAAAAAAATTCATATTATAAATAACATTTGAAAAAAATCAAGAATTTTTTAATGAAAATATTTTTCAAAACCTTTTATAAATATATTTCAATTTGGAAATCCATTTTAAAAATACTGTCTAAAAACACTTGAATTTATACATTGAAAACATTTTTTAATATAATAATTCATTTATTAACTATTTTGATACTTGGTAGATCATATAAAAACAATTTGGCCACTGTGTAGTATCACTTGTTCCACAATGTCTCGTTGAGGCCATGGGTTATCTCATAATTTTTTAACATCTCATTTTAAATAAAAGATACAAATTATATGTAAATATATTTTAAAGATCCAATTTTATTAATCATAATAGATTAAAATCTATTTTAAATCATACTTGTAAAATTTTATATGACGAAATTATTTAATAACAATTATGCATGGAAAAATAATCATTTGTTTGGAGAAATCCTTTTGACAAAATATACGTATTTAAATGAACATTAAAAAAATTAAAATTAAAGTAATTTATTGTTTTAAAATATATTACATGTTATGAGAAAATATAAGATATGGTCATATCATGTAGTCTGTATGAGATTTATAGAAGTAATTTTTTCGGTTGTATGAATAATAAAAATTTTCCATTCAAAAATATATTATTTTAAAATAATAATCGTTTATTACATAATTAAATTAATCGATAAAATAAAAAACATATAATTTAAAATCATATAATATAATTTTTCAGAATAAACATAAATCATTGCAGAAAAGATAATGTCAAATATGTTTTAATAAAATAATCCCTAAAAAATTTATAATTATATAGAAAAATGACTATTAATTTTCAAATTATAGCCCTTAAAATATTTGTAGATGACATGATTTTCTTATAATAGGAAGAAAACATACTCTCTCCCAAAAAAATCTCTATATCTCTCTTAGTAATACTTATTCATTGATTTAAAAAAACACTGTTAGGTGTTTCCTATTTATATCCACTATTAAATTATAAAATATAAATTGATGATTATGGTATTTAATGATAAATAGTATTCATTGAAATCTGATTTTTATAGCTCAACTATGTACGTACAACAATGTATATTATATATATATATATATATATTTATTTATCTATCTATTTGTGTGTGTACTAAAAATATATTGAAATATATAGATTTGGAAGAATCCCCACACAATAATAGGTGCATGGAAAACAAAGAAAACAAGACAAATTATTGTGAAGTATATTTATATATATATCATTAAAACTTGTTAGAAACCAACGAAATATAAATAAATAAACAATAATTGAAATTAGTTTCAATATGTTAATTAAATTATAAATATGTTATTCATGATTATTTGATCTGTTTTAGTCAATGTATCTTTAATCAACATTACTAATTCACGATTTTCCCAGAATAAATTATTGACATAAGATACACAAATAGTTTTCATCTTAAATATGAATTAAAAATAACACTATCAAACAGTGTCTTCTAGAGGAAAAAGACAAGTCAATATTTTTTAATAAACTAAATTCCAAATTTAACCGATGAAAAAAATTGAAAAAATAGAATAAACTAATTAATAAATTAAAAATGAAAAGATTTTAACCCTAAAAAATAAAACTACATACCTGATATATTGTAAATAAAATCTTAGGGATAGGCGGGTGACATGATCTATGTCGGGATGAGTGGAGATTGAATTTATTTCGTTCATCATTTTAAATAATTTCATCATTTCAATACTAAGATCTATACCCCATGGAATCCACGACCATTAGTATATGCTCCAAATTATTATGCATGATCCCTAATATGAATTGTGATATCCATCATAGAAAGAAAATCCTCATTATTGTATTTTGATCCCTCATCTATATCATCCTCATGAAATTGAATCATTTGTCATTTATTTATACCATATTCTGTTATTCTTTCCGGTTAAAAGGCCCCTCTTGATTGATCACCTTCCCAAATATGAATCCCATTATAGTTCTAGACCTAAATCTGATTCTTGGGTTTATTAATGATATTTTATTAAGATTTTCAAACTTGGATTATGTAAAATTGTTTTATAATTTTCATATTTATTATAAAATATTCATAAAAGTTAAAAAATTAATATTTGAAAATATTCATGTTAGATATATATATATATATATATAAAATAATTCATAGTATTCATATTTGTCATATTTTAATATATTCATTATTCTTCATTTTATAAACTTATAATTGTTATAAAATATATTTCCAGTAATATTATAATGAAAAATATTATATTTAATATTAAAAAATATCATTATTTCATTAATTAGTATTTTATTTATTTCACATAGCAGATAAAATTTTATATATAATTATTATCCAATATTTAAAATTACATTCACATAATTTTTCTCTTGTTATATATATATGATTAACATTTTTGTTTAAAATATAATTTTTTTCTAAAAATAATTACTAAATCTATCTAGTAATATTTAATTATATAAATTAATGTATTTAAAATTTTAAATCAATTATAAATCATTTATATTATTTCTTTTAAGTAATTTTTTAATCAATTCCATTATTTATAATTGGATTCAATTTATATCCAATATATAATAAAATCATTTCAAAAAATATTTAAACTTATCTGAGTTTGTTTGAAATTTGAATTAATTCATTTCAAAAATTATTTTTATAAAATGAAACTATTCATGTGATTTATCGAATTTTAAATTTTCATACATAAAATGAAATATACCCTAAATATTTTTTCTTTATATCTAATAAAATTATTAATTTACGTCATTATGATTAATTAAAAGTTGAAATACTATATTCATAAGGGTAATTAATTATCAAGAATTTCCAAATAAAATTCAATCCCATATATATTTACTAAAAATATCCTAATATCCAATGTTTACTAAATCATTACATTGATACCAATGAAGCAAACTAGACCCAAAAATAAAGATTCATAACTAAAAACATATTATATATTTTTTTACAATATAACCGAAAAATACATCGTACATTATATTATCAATAAAATTGGAAGGAATGTGATTTTGATAAAAAGACAAAACATAAAAATTCATTAGTGTTATAAAAAATTATAATATTGACTAAATATTTTTTTTTTGATACCTCTATATATAAAATAAGAAACTTTTAAATTTATACTAATCCATTGAAAAATATTTTAAAAATTTGGGTGATCATAACATTTCCCAGTAAGGGGTTTGAAAAATAATATATAATATTACATGATTGAATTGGTTCTTTTATTTAATAAAAATCATTTTATATTATATATATCTTTATTAAAAATAGAAATGGTTTTTATGAGAAATCAATATGAAAAAATTTTCAATACCTTTTTAAAATTTCTATCATTTAGGAAATCAATCAGAAAAAGAGTATTTAAAATAAATATGGGTTTATACGTTGATTTTTTAATTAATAATTCTGTCCTGGATTATTTGATACATTTCATAAATAATGAAAAACTTTTGGACACAAAGTAGTATCACATTCATGAATATTCTGCGTAGAATTCGTGGTTTTACTCCCCATTCCTCGTCATCCCATTTGATATTATAGTGAACAACATTGATTTTTTAGAAGATACCTAATATAATTAATAACCTAATTAAAAATTAAATGTTTGATATATTAATTTCAATGAATAAAATAATTTAATAAAATATAATCTTAAAATAACTCGTTTTTAAGAGAAATCTATTATCAGAATATATTTACCTAAATGAACCGAAAAAAAATTGAAAGTAAAATAATTGATTGTATTAAAATTCAGTAAATATAATAATAAAATATAGAAATGTCCATATATGCTAATATGTATTACATTTATGGACATAAAAATTCATATTATGTTTTTAGAATAATAATAATATTTTTATCAAAAATATATGTTTGCAAATATTAATCAATCACTTATAGAATTGAATTCATCTATATATGGCATGAACATATCATTTACAAACATAAGATCATAATTTATTGTGAGGAAATGAATAATGAATTGTAATGAATAAAATTTAACATATTTTTTAAAATAAATATTTTTTTATATAAAAATATTTCTTTAAAAATAACACCACAAATTAGTAAAATATAACCTTTAACATATTTATAGATGATTTATTATTTTTCATAAATGGAAAAGAATTTGTTTCTCACTCTATCAATCACACATTTGGATTCATTATTTATTGTTTCAAGAATTTTCATAATCTCATGAAGGAGCTTCTTATTTATAGCTACAATTCAAATATATAACATTAAAATAAGACTCTGGGAAATCATGATGCCACATTATATATGAAAATTGTAGCTTTTAAGTCTATTGTATATATACATCAATATGATATATATATATATATATATTATCTTCTAATATATTTAGAATGTGAGATGTGAATAAATCCCCACAGTGATAGGTATATGACTTATAGGGAAGCCTCATGAAAATCTTGATATATATATATATATATGCTTTCAACTTCTCAGATTCCAATTAACTAGAAATGAATTAAATGAAATTGAATTTTTTTTGTAAAATCATTCAATTATATATATATATGTTATTTATTATATTTTGATTCATTTTAGTTATATTCTCTTCGCAATTCTTCACAATATTGACATAAAAAAACCTTGAAATTGTCGACACAAGGTACCAAAATCATTTTGATATTAACAAATCATTAGAAAAACAATAAAAAAGAATCATATAGAAGAGGAAGATATGACTATATTGATGATAAAAATTAACATTTTTCATCGAGTGATAATGAAAATTTTGAAATGAATTAACCTATAATTAATAAATAGAAAATGTGATGATTTGGAATCCCAAATATAAAATTACAAATAACGATATATAGAAAATTAAATATCATTATGAAGAATATGAATGGATCATTATCTAAAATATTCTACACTTGATTTCATCACATTTTCATTTTAAACCGTTTCGACGTACATATCTGGCATTTGATACCCCTATTAAATGAAGCCCTTAAAAATTTGATCCCCATTTCAGTGCTTGATCCCACATCCATTGTATGATCTCTCTCATTAGTAGCTAATCCACTTTGGCTATTTCGGAGACCTCATCTCTCATGAAAAATATAATTTAATGCCTTTAATTTTGACATCTTCCATTTCCATGCTCTGTTCATACTTATAGTTCCCCCGAGATCTGTCTCTCTCATAAATAATAATCCAATCTAATATCTATCACAAAATCTAATTCTCAGGTATAATATTATTAGTTTTTTTATGATTTCCATATTTGGATTTTATAAAATAATTTAATAATTCTCAATATTATCTTTATATATTCATAAAATTTTAAAATACTTAAAATTCAATAATATTCATAATATATATATATATATATATTTAACTCTAATAATTTATTATTATATAATATCCAAATTTTATTATATTCGTATCTTAATATTTTATAAGGGTGTAATTGTTATAAAATATATTTTATTTAATATTATAATGAGATATATTATATTTTATATTAAAAAATATAATTAGTACATTTAGTCATATTTCATTTATTTTATATACTCTATAAAAAATTATTTATATTTATTCTAAAAAATTTCAAAATAACAAATACATCATTTTTCTTTAATGTTATATTTATTTATTAAATATTTGTTTCAAATAAATTTTTTTATAAAAATAATTACTATTGTTACCTTATAAATTAAAATTATATTAAATTAAATATATATAAATTTGTTTAATAAAAATAATGTTTGTATCTTATATATTTATTGAAAAATTATTATGATTATCATTATTTATAATTTGAATAAATTTATGTCAAATATTTTATAAAAACATCTCATAAAATATTAAAATTTATCTTACATTCTCTCAATTATAGGTTAATCAATTTCACGAAATATTTTTTCAAAATTAAACAGGCCATATATGTTCTAGGATATTCGAGAGAAGAACAATAGTTTATCAGGGAATTCACTAGTCTAATGGATAATGACCTTTTCATATCCACCAAACACCAGTGAATGTAACTAGTATTTAGATTTTTATTTTTTAATAGGACAAACCAATATAAATCGGAATTTAAATATATTTCAAAATATATGTACTAGTCATAATTGTACACTACATGGAATAATGACTGCTTTTAATATTTTAAACATGTAAAATTATCATCTTCTATTATTTATATATATTAATAAATAATAATATAATAATGGAGAAAAAAATGAGAATCAATATCTTAATAGATTTAATAGATAATATGATAAAAAATTTTATTTTTAAATGTACCCAAACCTAATTCACAACATCCATTATCAGTCAAAAAAACACCCTGTAGTTGTACATTGAATATATTTCATAGGGTTGTATAACTACTTAGTATTAAAAATTTAGGAAATTTTTATATTTTTATCACTTGATTTTCTTTTTTTTTATTTAGAATAATTTTTTTTCGATGATGGTTCTTTAATATTATAGAAATATTATATTTTTATGAAGACAATGAATAATTAGATAAATAAATTTGAATGACATCGAAAGAAGACATACCTCTTAAGCTGAGAGGAAGGGTAAAATTCAATGTCTCCCTTCCATATAGACTAATAAGACACAAAAATCAATAAAATTTATTAATATTATGATAATTATACCACCGATGAGAATGAAAACACAAATAACATTAAAGGATCAATTTCATGTGATCATGATGTATTTAAATATTGTTGTTGAATATATCCTTATGAATTATAAGCTAATGTACATGGAAATGATGATATATTGATAACTACCTCTCAAATCTCATTTATTCTATTAATTAAATTCTATAATCAATTCTAATAAAATAAGATATCTTTTTTGTTGATTCATTGGAATTATATAAAATGAAATCACTAATAATTGACATGATACATAAAATAGATGAAGGATTTATCATTAATATATATAGAATGTATAAATCTCCCTATGGATGTTTGATAAAATGAGAGATGAATGGTTGTGGATGAAATACGTTCTTAAAAATTAAAATATAAAGGGATATATTGCGTTTAAGAAAAATATGGAGTCAATATGTATCTAGAAGATAATTACTCTAACATAATTAATAGATAAAAAATAACATTGACTTCAAGGAATTTCAAATAGAATGTGATTTACAAAATATATTGGAACATGGAAAATTGATACTATACAACATTATGATTTATGATGAATATGTTGAGAAAATAAATAAGGATTGTAAATAGAATGTTATGATGACTAGATATTTCAAAAACTCCATATGTATGAAATTTATATAATTGGAAATTAAAATATAGAATTTAGATAATTTATATAGCACATCATCAAACTTTATGGAGACATTAGTTGCTGATATAACATTCTAAATGGTTGATTTTATTTATAAATTAACTCTAAAATGTGATAAGAATATCATGATAGAGTAAAATTACTTATCTTGTGGGGTTTTTATAAATGAGATTGCATTAATGACATCTAAAAATAATGTTTCTAAATCTATTTTAATTAATGGTACATATTGGGAAAATATTATATAAAATTATATATAAATAAATATGGTACGGAGGCCACCAGAAATAATAAGAGGATATAAGAAGAGGTGTTCTAGATGGATCACCATAAAGAGCTGACCATGTTATTGAAGTGTTTTTAAAATTTACATGTACAAGATATAAGAAATTCATGGTTAGTTGTTCAATGTTTTGAAGAAACAGATTTTTGTATTATTAAATGTGTTATTTTTCTAATCATTGAAATTGTAATATATATAGAAAACTCATGTCGATGGATAGAAAACATTTTCCAGAAATAATAACCAATTTATTTGAAGGATTTATATACTTCAAATAGATTTTAAATTATTTAGAATTTATATAATGTATGGGTTATTTTTGGTAGATATAATTGTGTATTATCCTCTCATCAAGTATTAAAAATAGATAAAAATTAAACAAAATAATATTCGGTGATGAATGAAAAATCAACCTTGGGAAGTAATAATTTTATTTCCAAAGTGATATTCCATGAAGATATCAAAATGTACTAATCAAACATATATTAATTCAAAATTAATGAATTCAATGAAGAGATCAATAGATAAATGAAATCAGTCAAAGAATAAAACCCAGAGTAAACCATATTGACAACGCAGACATATTTCCAATATACATAAGGATATTTAAGTAATATTTCCTAAATATTTTCAAAGTGTAATAAAAATGGAAAATAAATTAGAAATAATGATGGAAAAAAAGAAAAAATGATTCGACATGATGAATTAAACATTCAGAGTTGGTTTCTAAGAAAAAATTATAGTAAATTTTAAATATGTTTTATGTGAGAGAGATATGAAATGTATGTATATAATAGAAAATATTTCACATTATTCTCTAAAAAAAGAGGATGCCTTAGAATGAATCCAAATTATATTATCTGTGATGGTTGTTAAAAATACATGTTCTCAATACAAATTATAATTGGATTTGATAATATATAAGATGCCAAAATTGATGTTTGGGTAACAAATGTGGATTAATTAAGGATGGAGGATATGGATAAACCATATTTATAAAACATTATCAACATAGCCATTGAAAACAAATTATAAAGGAAGTGAAACCTATTTATATTAATTCAAATGTGTTGTATTTTTCGTTTCAATATATAAAATTAAAGGTGAATCATGATCTTATGGTGCGATTATGAGGTAGTTTTTGTTTTTAAAACTCTGGGAAACATTCAATAAAAATGTTTTCAACCAAAAATGATTACTAAGAGTATATACTATTATACATTAATGATAATCAACCTCCATTAAGATGTGGAAATTCACACGGCAAGAAATTCAAATGATGAAGATCTATATGAGAGCATTCTAAACATTTTAATCTTAAATAACATCAACTAATGTTATTAATAATTAAATAAATACTAATATGGGACTTTATGAGGGGGATAAAAGTTAAATATGATGAAATATCCACAATTATTATTACATCAAAAAATATTATAATTAAACAATGTGTGTGAAATAATATAACTAAAAATGATATTTATTTACTAATATATCATCCTTTGTTATCTAAATAAAAAAACATAACATAATGGGGTTAAAATTGAATTATTTATCAATATAATAAAATATAAAAATTAATATTAAACAATTATTATTAACCATTATTTTTCATAACAATATTTTTAAATTTTTTTTTCATGTGAGTAGACCAGTTTGAGATTGATTTATTCTATATTAATTTTATTCCACAATTCGTATATTCCACATAAAATAAAAGTGGAAAATAGATGAAAACTATATTTGTATGTTTTCATTTCTTATGTTTTTATGATCTATTTTAAAATGAATCAATTTTTTTCGTAATAAAAGAATGTTATTTTATACAACAAGTATGGAATATAAAGAATTTAATTTAGTTAATTAACAAATCAATAAATAATAGAGATTTAAAATTATTTCCCATAGAATATTGTAATTATTTTAATTTGTGAGGATATATAGTTTAATAAATGTTTGAAACCGAGGATCATTTAAAAAGGATAAATATTTTTATAAAGAAAAAAACATTTTGAATATACCTTGAATTAATTTCCAATAATATACAAATTGTAATTTTAGAGTTCCCACATTTTTTATTTTTATATTTTATTAAATACATTGAAATGCAATATATGTAGTTCAATGATGAAAAATGTTTATGTTTCTGTGGTGAATAAGTTTCATTGGTTTTTAGATGATGTATGTATTATTTTTTAATAAAAATCACTTGATCCCAAGTATTACTATCATGTTATAAAATAGGTTGTCTTTTTAAAGTTTGATGATTTGGAAGAATGTTATTACATGATATATTCTCTATGTGGCGGAATAATGTTATTTGAATATTTTATTTAATTAGGAATATTATAGAGAGGATCATAATGTTTAAAACAAGATTTTTTTTTGAGAAGTGGATGTTTTCATCCCCATTCTAAGTATCATTAAGGATATTGTTTATGCGTTTAGTGGATGGAAGTATTATGAAGATTGAATTTTGTGTCATCATGATATAAGATTAGTTAAGTTGTTTTCATTATCTAAATCAAATTACAAATGTATTGGATAGAATCATATGTATATCAATTGTTTTCATAGTCAGATGAGACAATGATGAATTGATTGGGAAGGGATGAAGAATTCAATACATCCGAGGTATCCAAAAAAAATTATCATGTGTATTGATGTGTTACTTATTCATCTATCATCAAAATGACATGCAACATAAACTCAATAAGTATATTTGATGAAAAATACTAGTTTTTTTAGAGAAGTTACACTACCTGATTTCATTCTAATCATAAAATTTGGATCATTTATTTCTATTATTTGTTATTAATTAATCATACTATATTTGGTCATAGAATGAAGTTAGTTGAACATTGGTGGAACTTTTTCAATTATATAACATCGTATATAAAGATACCAATGGATGAAGGATGGTTGTGCATTCACAATACAATGGATTCCAAATTATTCATCATTATATAGATTCTAGGTGAATAAAATATATTTTTATGGATTATTGAACAATGGAAACATATTAATATCATTATATAAATGCTTTTTATTAATATCATCGGTAAAATGATAATTTCTGATGTTATATCTGACTTATTTCAATGAGTTAATAGATATATGATTCCAAAAATAATTTTTATATATATTATTATATATATACATGAACTCATTTTAAAGATAACACATTTTTAAATTCATTGAAATGATATTCTATGAGAATAAATCTGATTTAAATAACTGATAGATATCAATAAGCAAACTCTTCACACATATATCATATCAATTGTTAAAATATCATCAAATATAGTTCAACAAATTCAATAGATAGATTAAGTATATTATATCTAAATGTGTTCAAGATAATAAAAAATATATAAAAACATAATGGAACCCTTTATAATGTGAAATTTCAATGAAAATAAATGTTATACTAAAATTTGATGGTTGATCTAATAGAGTAGTAAAATAAAGACGTCCTAAAAAATAAAATCATTATTAGGTAACATTATATGGGTTATTACTAAAAATATTAGTTCATAGATAATGAATATCATATGTATATGATCTATATGAATTGTTGAATAAATTTACTACACATCTTGTATTTACTTGAAAAGTGGTGATACCTGGAAACAAATTCAATGCTTCAATAATCCTCAAGGTAATATCATGACTGTAGTTGATATTTCTAGAGGACTAGACATAAAATGATATCCAATATATAATGTGCCCATATAATTATTGTCGACCACTATTGGTGTAGAGTTTTGAATGTTTTCAAAATAGGAATTATTTGAGTTGGTAAATATTTACATGGAAATAATAAATGTGATGTTTACACTACTTCCGTTATTTAAAGGGAAACATTAAGTATAAAATTTAGGGTAGGTGGATATGAATATGTCTCAATTGTTATTCATTATGACTTTATGGTTAATGAATTAATGTTTAATAATAATGTTCTGACCATTAAGCTTTAGATCAATTGTATTGTGTGTTAATGTATTAGATGTTATTGTAATATATGGAGCATAGTGTTTTGAATAGAGTTATAAAACTGGATGAATTAGTGACACCCATGATAAAATTTTGAGAATATAAATTACTAATTTATCCATTGAAATATATATGATGGGAAAATTACAATTTAATAGGGATTAGACATGTTAGTATTGAACAAGTAAGCAATAGATAATGAATATGAAATGGGATAGGATAAAGTTGTTTCTAATGAATGGTATGAGAAAGAATATATATGATGAAGAATAATTAGATGGATATATTTTGTATGTTTTAATTATAAAATTTCATATCAATAATAATGGTTTTTATTTTTCAGAGGAATATTATGTTCAATATATTGAACACTGTTCATTAGAAAGAATGATTTCATTCTTTTTTATATAAAATTATTAGAAGAGAAATGAAATGTATAGAGAACCTCTAGGTCATCCAAAAATATGTGAAATGGGGGAATAATTTCAATGATTTGTAATAAAATTTTATAGGATAATGTATGTGTATATAGGTAGTGAAATAAACTACCGAGGATCCGTAGTTATACATGGATGTCCCTAGTCCAGGGATGTTTTATATTTTACTCTCCACACTTTCAAGTTATGGGTATCCACTTATTTTATGGGGATATTTTTTAGGACAAAAAAAATATTTTTTGTATCATTATAGTTTATAATATTTATTCTTGTGTCTTTTACTAAATAAAGTGGTATGATTATATGGAATAAATCCTCAATGGACTATAGAGTTTAGTTGTCTCGGTAAACTAGATACATAAATGATTAATGTGTTACAAATGAATACATTAATAATAATATAATTTCTTTCTCCTATGTAAATAAGTTTATCTAAGGATAAATCTAATATATATAGTAAATCCATTAATATTATTAATAGTATGCTTATTGGATTATAGGGTAATGAAACAAGAAAAAGTAGAGCTGAAATGCTCTGTAAGGGAAAAATATATTGGATGAAATAACAAAATTAATTGAGAGTAGTGGGAATGGAAAGGCAAATAACTAAACACACAAGCCATGCAATGAATAAATTGAATGTAATAATGAATTAAATATGGAAAGGTAATAACTAGAAACACATTCCATTCAAATAACTATATAACGATTAATAAATATGGTAGTGTATGAAACAAAAATACATTCAATTAATCAATGATATAAAATGAATGGTATCTATAGATATGTCAATGAGAAATACCATGGAAGAATAATAACACAAACTAGTATATGAGCATATATTTCTCAATGGTCGTCATCTATGAAGAAAATTTCACCTTTTACAATCAAGACCATTCATATGACAATTTAAAACTAAGGTTAGAAACCCTTTTCAGCAATTATTAATCCCATGAGAACCTATCGATGCATCAAGGAGCTATATAAATTAAATGTTCCATCCATCATTGATAGTACAAATTATTACGCATATTGAATAATCAAAATAACTTTTTTGAATAAGAGTTGTAGATTTATAAATAATTTCCCAAATAATCAAATAATTGTCCAAGTAACCACCGTATGAAAAATTTTATATTGTTCAGGCATAACTAATATCATATTTTGTAGAATTTAGATATTCAATAAAATTTAAATTGAAGAATGGTTACAATGATGATATTGTTTGAAAGGAATTATATCAATCGAAGAATTATAAGTGATTTTGAATATTCCTGAGCAGAATAATCATTAAACATCTCATGGTCTCATATAATGCTTTGAAAAATAAAAAACATAATCACTAGAAAGGAATGAAATGAATGGAATATTATAATATCATGATAATAAGATGAATCAGGATTACATTAATTTAAATTTTTATTAGGTTTTACATGAAAAATAATTACATAGTTAATATGACATTAATATAATTTATTTTAAAACTAAGGTGAAAATCAATAGCTAATGTAGAAATTAAAGGATTCCAAAACCCAAATGTAATAATCCATAAATAAGACATATAAATACATGTATTATAATATAATTCCCGATATTATATTACAAAATGTATTTAAGTAAATCATATATAAATATGTTGTGGTACACCAATTAGATATCCCTCACATAATGAATTTGAGGCAAGAATCCATTAACTTGCATTTCATTTTGGTCGACCATCCATTAAATTAATTTATAATAAACCTAAGTTAATTTTATAATTTCTTCCTAACCATTTTAATGTTTTTAAATTTTTTATTTCACATTTTACATTGTTTTTTAAATCTACGTAAATAATTTAATATACATTGGGTGTTTTTTTACAAAATTCTGTTTATGGGTCAAAACCACTATTGTTGGATAACTATGTTCATAGGGTTCATTATATGACATATCTAGAATAATAAGCATTATATAATTATCATATTTTTACATCAATTATACTTTTAAAATCAATTTTAAACTATGGTTATGAAAATTAGAATATTTTACAACCATGGAGACTTTTAGTCATACTTACACAACATACATTTCAATTTTTAAACGATAATTGTGGGAAAAAGGTAAATAACTGAAATCATCCCATAATTATAATTATACAATGATTTAATCACATTTAATTATATATTAAATTATGTGGTTTAATAGGAATCACATCATGTTGAGGAGACCGTAGACACCACATCCACGAATGGTGATATCTTGCTTAATGTGTGTGAATGGGTAATAAATAAAATGATGTATATATATATATATGGAAACATAATTATGTCATGAATAAATTAATTATTTCTTTGGTCTCATAGGTAATATTAAATCTATTATTTTTACATTTTATGTATTGTATGAATGAATCACAACACTTTGAGGGGTGATAGTCCTAACTTTCTAAAATGAAGTTATAAAATTAACGTTAAATTGAACGTATTAAAAGTTGGTGTAATAAAAGGATTAAAGCATTATTATGATATAATAAATATAATAAATATAAATATAAATTTATTTTCCATTATAATGTCCACCATGAGTGGAAGTATGGAAAAATTGAACAATCATTATTTCGTGAGGCAACAATTCGCCTTAAAAGGGAATATTATGTTTCTTACCCATTATATTGTGGTGTTTTTTAATGTAGTTCAAAAAAACATAATAAAAACATAAAATTTTATTTATAATTATTAATTTGTTACAAGGTAATTAAATAAGAAAATTTTAGTGGTTCGATATTGGAAAATAAACTAGATACATTGAAAAGATGTTACCTTTTAATAGGGTAACTTCATTTGAATTAAACCAAAAGGCATCCATGAATGGTATTATACCCAAATGGATGCTTCTAGATCTGTGGGAGTAATTTTGGGAGGCCGTTATAGTTGATTTTGGATTATATTATGATATTGGAGAAGGGTGGGGAATGTGTAGAGTTGGTTGCCTTTTATACAGAAGGAAAAGGACTCGCTTGGAATTCTTCAAAAGATGATAGGTGTACACATATTCATACAAATAAAATGTCATATAAATTAAAAAAAATTCATTAACCAAAGTTTAATGGATGTAATATGTCCCTAAAATGGGTTTTTGACATGTGTATAGGTCTTTTGGGCCCAGAATCATAGTGGTTTAGTCGATTTTACGCAAAATTACACCTTAATTACTATAATTAATTTTAATCAAATTTAATAATCACTTTTGACAAAAAATATTATCATAATAGACCAAAAATATTATATTTATTATAATGGTTTATGTTTTATTTTCAAAATTCAATTAATTGAAGCATATGAATTACGAATAATTATAATCTCATAGACAAACAGATTAACTGGTTTTACTAGAAAAATGTTCACAAGATTTGTATGATAGTATATTTAATTTTAAAAATGTAAATATATTATAATGAACAAAATTGCATTAGTATATGAATAATAGATCTATTTTTACATTAGGAAAATTTATAATATAATTAAAAATTAATAATTCATTAAATAGAAGGCAGTTTTTAATGAAAACACAACATTTTCACTATTCACTAAAAATGTTGTTTCTTAAACAAATCCCAAAAATAATCTTAAGATAATTGTTTCATTAATAATTCAAAATTTAATTTAATTTTATCAAATTTAATTGATAATATTGTTAAAATTACCATTTAAAATAGGGTTTTCATTAAACGGTGGTAAAAATGCCTTTATAAAAATATAGTTTTTTATATCAAATATTCGATGTGCAATTATCTTATATTTAATTAATCAATTGGATGAATATAAAATATATTTTATAGAATATTTAAAAACTATATATATATTTCATTAATATCACTCCCATACTGTTAATAATTTAATCTATTATGGTAAAATGACATAGTGAACATAAGAACGGTTTTCTATAATAATATTATTTTATTATTCAATTTGTTCTCTTGTTAATTTATAATTAATTTTTATCCTATGAATTATTAATATATTATTATAGACCATATATTTTCATATGTTACAAAAAAAATTCATAACATCTAATATAACACCACTGTTATATATTATTTCATTAAATAATAAATCGTTAATTATATACAATTTTTTAATAAGACTCGATATTGCATATAGTGAAATCCATTGAAGAGGGAAATATTTTCATATAATGAAAGCTATAGAGGAAGGTATATCTTGCATGTAATAAAACTCAAAACGGTTTGGAATGTATTTAAAAACATATAATCTGTTTTAAATAGTAAATATATTATAAACTATTTGAGTATTATATTACCTTATGCGCTTGTTTTCACGTGTCATACATGCAATCAAATAAAGGTTCATACATAATTTTTTTATGGAATCTCAATGGTTTTGGGGATGGTCCACTAAGATCAAGTGATGTTGTTTAAATTATATATTTGATATTCTCTTATATAATAAATGGTTGTGACAAATAATTGAGTGGTTTTTGCGAAGTCAAATAGTTAACCAGTGATGTAGATTGTTAATCCACTCAAATGGATGAGACCCTATGAGAATGTACATAATTATAATTATTAAATGGTTATCATTTACGATCAATATATTGAATAAATTTCATAATTGGTTTTTGTTTTCTTACATGTCTTACAGTGATGTTTACCCTTTCATCAAAAGCACCACATGTGGAATAATTGAACTAGATGATGTACATTAGCACTTTGATATAACCAATTGTCTATAATCTCATGGTAACTGAGAAATGTGTATTCCCACTCAACTATAAAGGGTTCCTTTTGGGTATAACTCATAATTGAACATCATAATAACAGTATTCCCGGATATGAATCAGAGTGAATATTAACATTGAGACTATTATAATGTCTTGATTTCCCTTCTATTTTTGGAACCACCTTAATTGAGATATATATGGATTTGAAGACAATTTTGTGTCCAGCTATAAACTACTAACCACTTATTGTTTAAATTGATTGGTTAGGGATTGAAATATCCCATTTTTTTACTAATTAAAATCTAATAAATATATTTATCAAACTTATCTGTTCCTTTGATGTATACTTTTCCTATTCTTTGATATATTAATTATCATTGGTGGTAAGAGGGACACATTTAATATGATCATGAGGGACTCTAAAACCAATTATTACATGTTATTCCTTTTCATTAGTCCAAAATTAATATAATTAAATAATGGATGGTGTTTCAGAGGAACCAATGATAATTGGTGTAGTTTGGTTGGTTCGTCAAATTATGAAAATTTGAATATTTAATCCTTAGGGTCCTGAATGTGTTATTCTGTAAGGAGTATATGAATATCCTAAATATCACACATTGTTTGTGTTTTATTTTATTTTAATTTTTTTTAATGATTTTGAATAATTTAATTAATGTTAATATATTGAATATGTTATAATGAATTACATTCCCAAATGTTTTGTTTATGAATACATGCACATCGAATAATAAATGGACTTTTCTAGGGTATATTATCTTGGAAGAATACAATTTGGGTCCATGATTGTAGTGTATTTTGAATTTTTTCATTAGTAACTACATTCATTATTTAATGTTGATAATTTATCGACAAATTTATTTTACTTATTATAATTTTTGAGTTGAAAACAATTCAAATAAAATTTGAAATCATGTTTGGAGAAGTGCATGTGTTCATCAACATTATGAGATTCCCTTAGAATGTTTCATGGAAGAATTATACCGTTCATAGAATCATGAGTCAATGATATTAAATATTTAAGAATTAATTTTCCAAAATAGTAGAATATATATATATGGTGATAAAAACCCTCAATAAAATGATTTTACCATTTAAGGATTCATTATTATTAAAATTGAAAAATATCATGCCTATTCTAAATATGATATTATTCTAAATAATATTGGCCTAAATAACCATTTGGATTAATATTTTTGAAATATTTCCACTAGATATTGTTTCCCAGTCATTGTCCATAAGATAAAATGTTTTTTCGGTGTTTTTGAACATTTTTTACATAATAAATTCTTGAAAAATATTCACAATTTAATGACTAGTTGTTTTTCATTTATTAGATTAAGTAAAGATGAGGTGATCATTGTATATTATCTTTTGGGAAATAGATTCAAAATTATTGTTATGAAGAATAATGTATCAGATAAGTGTTTATGATTGATTGTATATATGATTCCAAATAATGTTTTTTCATATTAAAGACTCTATATGAATTCATCAGAAATATATCTTTAGTTCCATTTATTAGAAAAACATTTTTATTGGTATACTAAATTTTAATTCACTAAGATATATCATCAGATATAAGTATTATGATGAAATAATCATATAATTACAAATTAATTAAATGTAATTATACAAAATCAAGAAATTGATGAAGATAAAAAATTCATTTAGGGTTTATCAGATGGAGAAAATAAAAAATGTATCTTGGAAACCATTCAAAGAGAAAATATAATTGAAAATTAAAATGGATAAAAAATTTAAGTATGATTAAATATATATTATTTTTAAACTATGCGAAATAAAAAAATTAATTATAATGGATCACTTAAACATTATTATCGGATGAATGATTTCTCAACTAAATTATCCACTATAATGAAGTTCTAGATTAATTTCCAAATAATAGTACAATGTATTTTAAAATGTCATATATATTTATGAGGCTGAGATGAACCTTCATTGATTTAATAATCATTTTTGAAAGAGCATGATTAAATATTATATTTCAATAAGATTAGAGAGATCATTAATTATATTATATTAGCATTTACATACAATTGTTATTGAATACCATTGGTTTGAGGTCTAAATGCAGTAAAATGTGGAAAAATTTTGATTGAGAAGTTTAATGTTTGGGTGGTAATGTTGAATTTAAATATCACACTAATCCCCTAATTTTTTAAATAATGATGATATATAAATGGGATTAGGTGTGTTGTGAATATGTTATTATATTTTTTTTGGATTTGATTATTATTGATGAGGTAATTTTATATAGTTAACTATGAACCGAAAATATTTATATTAATTGTTATTAGGGTGATGTATCTGAATATGTGGAAATAGATAGAGATGGGGGTAATGGAAAAAAGAAGAATCATCAGACAGAGTAGAAAAAATTCAGATGCAGTTGTGAGGTACATAAATAAGAATGTATAATTTTAACTTCATCAAAATGATAATTATGAAGGAAGAGTTATTATACTTATTATAGAACTAATTGACAAACATTCCCACATTGAAAATAGAAAACATAATCAAATGAACTGTTTATAGATGAAATGAATTTCATAGAATGTATAAAATGATGAATAATAATTGGTATGGATTTAGAATGTAGGATGAATAAAAAAATTTATTATATTTCTAGTTTCCTTTTATAAATATTAAGAGGATAGTTTTCATGATTATGTAGAAAAATAATAACAACAAGATTTTATTTCATAATATTCTTTATATCAGATAATATGATAATGAAAAAACAAAAATATTGTGACAGCCAATAGAATATGCGCCTAGAAGAAGATATACATGGAGTTGGAAATTAAATTGATGAATATAAATAATATATATAAATTATATAAAATGATCCAGCAAGTGTAAAATCCCAAACTCACACTTCTTGATTCGGTAATAATGAAATGTATTGTATTTTTTATATAAAATATATCAGGAAAAAATTTATATTATGTTATACAAAAAATGATCATTTCATGGTTTTACATAATGAGAAACAACCCATAAAATTAATTATATTTTTTAAAATTCAAAAGAGTTTTCTAATTTTCTTTTAGTGCGCTAACTCTATACATGAAACAAGCACCTTTGGAAAATTTACATAAATAGTAAAAATATATTAAAATATGCGGTGAGAAAAAAATTTCCTAGTAAAAGGTATTAGACTCAGTGAAAAATACATTTAAATTTCGTTGAAAAAATTTTATATTAAAAAAAATATTTGATATTATATATAACATTACAAAAAATGATCATTTTATAAGAAACTATTTCTCAAAACCTTTAAAAAATTAACATTAATTTATTAACCATTTAAAAAATAGGGTCTAAAAATACTTGGATTTATACTTTGAAAACATTTTGATAAATAATAATTCTTTTATTGACTATTTTGATACTTGGTAAATCTTATGAAAACCATTTGGCAACTGAGAAGTTTCACAAGTTGCACAATGTCTCATTGAGGCCAAGAGTTAAATCCCCATTCCTCATAATATCATTTGAAATCAATTTTCCAAATTGTATGTAAATATATATAAAAGATCTAATTTTTTCAATAATAACTAATTAAATTTTTTTAAATCAAACTTATATTTTTTTATATAACAAAATAATAAACTAAATTTTAGGAATGGAAAAATTATCATTTTTTCTATAAATCCATTTGTCAATAAATATGTATTTACATGAACATAAAAAAATTACAATGACGTAATTGATTATATTAAAATGAATTCCATGTCATGAAAAAATAGTGGATATGGTCATATCATCGAATATGTATGAGATTTATGGTATTAAAAAAATTATTTTATGTTTCATGCATAATAAAAATATTCCCTTCAAAAATATATTTCTCTAAAATAAAAATATTCTATTATAAAAATGAATTTATCCATAAAAATAAAAATTATATAATTTAAAATAATAGAATATTATATTTTTTAAAATGAATATACTTCATTGTCGAAAAAATAATATAATATTTAAAAAAAATTAATCCCATAAAAATTATAATTATAAAGAATTATGACTATTAATTTTCAAAATATAACCCATGAAATATTAGTTGACGAATTCATCTTATTCTTATAGGAATAAGATATAAAATCTCAAGCACAACCTCTCTCTCTCTCTCTGTCTTCATTATCATTACTCCATGAATTTAATAATTTCTTTAATCTCTCTATGGTGCTTCCTATTTATATCCATAATTATAATATATAAAATGATGATTATGGTACATCATAATAAATAGTTTTCTCTGAAAATTGAATCTTATAGCTCTACTATGTACTTACAACATTTTCACACACACAGACATATATATTTATTAATAGTATATTAAAGAATTGAGATTTGGTAAAATCCAAAAAATTGATAGGTTAATGGATTACATAGAAATATTGAATTAATATTGATAAATATATATATACATATATCGTTACTAATGGTTAGAAACTGACGAAATGGAAATAAATACACTATAATATAAATTAATTTCAATAAGTTGATTAAATTATAAATATGTTGTTCATGTTTATTTGAATTAGTTAAGTCAAAGTCTCTTCACGAAGCATCACTAATTCATGATTAACCATGAAATTTTTTTTGACATAAGATACAGAAATTGTTTTCATCTTTAACAAGAAATAAATATAGCACTGTTGAATAGGGTATTCTAGAGAAAGATGACATGTCAATATTAAAAATCCTAAATTCCAACCTCAATTGATGAATAAAAAAATGAAATAAGATTATAAAGTAATTAATAACCAGAAAATGAAAATTTTTAGACCCTAAAAAATAATAATACATATAAGATATATTGTAAGTCAAATCATAGGAGTAGGAGGGTAATTTTCTCTCTCTCACTAAGTATGGACTCCAAATTTATTAAATCAATATTTAAAATAGTTTCATCATTTTGATACTATGTTTTATACTTCTTTGAATCCACACCCATCAGAATTTGTTCCAAATTATCATGCTTGATCTCTAATTTGAATTGAGATGTCCCTCATTGTAGGACAATCCCCATTATTTACGCTTGATCTCATATGTATATCAGCCTCATGAAATTGAATCATTCATATTTTATTTCTACTATATTCATTTATCGTATCCAGTTAAGTGGCCCCTCTAGATTGAC